>OZ010788.1:221219054-231219054 GCA_963932465.1 Maratus speciosus
GCTTATTTTCTCTCTGGAGCCCAGTTCTTTACTAACAGTGCTGTCTAGGGACTTAAACTTTTGTGAAAATTCTAATATACACGCATATGCACACTAGACCGGAGTGAAAAACAAAAAGTTTTTCAAATCGAATCGTAATAGCGCGGAAAAGTTGCTACCCATCAATACAAGCACAGTGAAAAAAAAATTTTTGAAATCGGAGAATATCTTCCGTTCGCGCATCGCGTTCAAAGTTTCCGAATTTGAACAAAAATTGTACAAATATACGAAAAATCGTAAAAAGGTGTAAACTTTTTCCGATCGAACACATTTTTTTGTACATACCATGACCTTGAGAAGTAGAATGGAGGAAAAAATACCACACACTTCTCTTTTATCCCCTTCCAACCCCCTCAAGGGGGTGAAAATGGCCAATTTTCGTGAAATAAACCGAAATTACAGAAAATGTAAATATTGACGAATCGACCTGATTTTTTTTTTTACATAAGGCAACCTTGAAACTAAAAGTCAAAAACACCCCCCCCCCCTCGAGAGGTCCTCTATCCCCTTTGAACCCTGTCAAGAGGGCGACTTTTTGCGGCAAACATTATGTTTTGGTATGTTTACCGCCCGGTCACTCGACCTTTCCATCTCGTCTGCCCCTTTCTTCTTCAGTGCACTGTAATGCTCGCTGCGCGTGCGCGCCGCTGGAATTCCGAGAAACGGAGTGGGGGAGGAGGTAGCACAGTACCCGTACCTGGTAACGATCACTGTGCGTCACTCTGTTTTGCCTCAGCGTCGCTGCGTGTTTCTGCTTGTCTCGTTTGTAAAAGAATATATCTCGCCTATAAAAGAAGCGCTGCTCTTGCTGAAAATTTTTCTTGTCGTCTTCGTTTAGAATCCTGTAGCTTGAATTGCATAACGGTCTCATTGATCACAATTTAGCTTCCTTTATCTTCATTATGGCGCTCACTCGAAGCGTTCATACTCCCTGCCCATTTTTTGGTGCACCAAAACCACTGCCATCCGCAATTCTTCCCACCAATGCTCAAGTTGTCAAATGCCAATACGCCATGTTATTGCAGTCTGGTGACTTTAAACCTGGAAGGAAGTTGAGCTTTTTAGAAGTGGCAAACACTGTAGCTCAACAGATTGAGTCACTGTATTTGAAGGCTTCCATTCCTACAGTTTGTCACACAAGAGTCGTTCAAAAGATGAAACAACTACACGATCTCTATTATGCTCTTCGTAAATCATATCCAAGAGACAAACACACGGCTGGGAAACAGAAGAAGTACAATGACTTCATTCTTCAATCGTATAACACATTATTTGACAGATCAGCTTGCAAATGCAAGATGACACTAGAATGCACTTGCGGGAAAAACTTTGACAAGTGTATTTGTCCTAATCCTATAGCTGTCAGTTGCGATTGCCCTAAAGACAGGAAAATACCTGCATTGGAACTGAAGTTTCTTTACGCGCAAAGACACCTTAGACTAGGTAAAATAGGACCGACGGTGCATAAAAAGGAAACGCAAAAACTTACATCAAGGTTGCAAGGAAAGGCTCGTCATCTTGATGTGCTCAGCACACAAATGCAAAGCTTGCCTGGTTTCAGCACTGATCCTGAAAGAGAGGAGACAAATGTTGATGTCAATGAGGATGAGGATGATTTAGATTTTCAGCCACACGCTCTTTGTCTGCTCTGTCAAGGAGCCCAGGCTCTTCACAAATGCGCATGTCGCTTCCAGCTACTGCTTTGACAAGTAATCGCTTTGGTCTGTCAGACAGAGCAACAGCTGCCATTACCTCTAGCGTGCTAAAAGACGTAGGTCTTATTACTGATAGTAATACATCTCTGATCGTTGATAGAAGTAAAATTAGACGAGAAAAAGAAAAGTGCAGGGCAATTCTTACCAATGTGGAGCAGCAGGAACATCAAATGAACGGCCCTATGTGTGTACTTTGATGGCAGGGCTGATGGCACTCTAGTGTTGGTTGACAAAGGAGGTAAACGATATCAGTCTGAACAAAAAGAAGACCACATTGCAGTTGTTGAGGAACCGGGTTCTAAGTACCTTTGCCATCTAGTATCAACCTGAAAAAGTGGAAAGGACATTGCTAACTCTATTGTAGACTATTTCGAAGACAACGAATAGATACTTCAAAAATTTTAGTCGTCGGGTATGATGGTACAGCAACAAATACTGGCTGGAAAAGTGGAGCAATCAAACATATAGAAATGCGTTTAAAGAGACCAACACAGTGGGTTATATGTCTCCTACATTTTAATGAGCTACCTTTGAGGCATCTTGTAGAAACATTTGATGGTAAAACCATTGGGCGTCAGTCTTTTTGTGGCCCTCTTGGCAAACAGCTGGCTGGTTGCGAGTCTTTGCCCGTGGTTGCTTTTGAGAGAATTAAATGCCACATCCCACACATTGATCCAAAAATCCTGAGTAAAGATCAGAGCCTGCACGACATTGCCGTTTCCATTGCTGCTGGGTTTTGTTCCTCAGACCTTGCAAATAGAGATCCGGGACCAATATCGCATTCTCGGTGGTTAACGACAGCAAATAGGTTCATGAGACTGTATATTTCTTTGGAAACTCCATCCGAAAATCTCATCAACATTGTCACGTACATTATGACAGTATACGTACCTCTGTAGCTTGAAATTAAGACAAGATCTTCAGTAGTTGAGGGACCTAAACATATTTTTGAATGCAAAAAGAAATGTAGAACCTTACCTGCAAAACTCCAAGAAGTGGTAACAAAGGTCATTCAAACAAATGCATTCTTTGCCCATCCAGGAAGCATTCTTCTTTCAATGGTAGTGGATGATAGGCAACACGATCGAGAGCTGGGACTTCGGCGGGTACTGAAATCCAAATTCACTCCCACAAAGGGAAAATCCGTCAAAAATTTTCAAGTTCCGGCCATAAATTTTGACGCCGAGGATTATTATGACATTATAAATTGGTCTGAAACCAAGATTACCTGTCCTCCTCTATTGGTAAACATTTCTTCAGCTGACATTGCAGACTTGATTTCCAAGGGGGAAAAGCCAACTTTTCTTCTGAATCTGGCAGACATACCATGTCATACGCAAGCTGTAGAGCGCAGTGTCAAGCTGGTAACGCAGGCCTCCTCAAAAGTATTTGTTCATGAGCGACGTGATGGTTTTATAAGAGACACCCTCGCTTCTCGAGCTACCATGATAAAATTTGACACTAAATCAGAATTCGCAGTACCTGAATCTGCATCTGCATAATTCTCCACGCCCACATTTTGGTTGCTTGGTTGGGTAGGGTGTGGTTGGGACTCGCAGTGCAGCCACCTTCCCGCGGTGAGTCCTGAGTCGTCCTCAGAAGGACGGGCCAAGAGCTGCACAATTTCGATTTCTCGAGGGCGGGCGGATTGTTTTCGACTTTTAGCTTCAAGGTTGCCTTATGCAAACAAAAATCAGACCGATTCGTCAATATTTACATCTCCTGTAATTTCGGTTTTTTCCACGAAAATTGGCCATTTTCACCTCCTTGAGGGCGTTGGAAAGTTATAAAGGAGGAGTGTGTGGTATTTTTTCCTCCATTCTGCATCTCAGGGTCATGGTATGTACAAAAAAATGTGTTCCATCGAAAAAAGTTTACACCTTTTTACGATTTTTCGTATATTTGTGCAATTTTTGTTCAAATTCGAAAATTTTGAACGCGATGCGCGAACGGAAGATATTCTCCGATTTCAAAATTTATTTTCACTGTGCTTGTATTGACGAGTAGCAACTTTTCCGCACTATTACGATTCGATTTGCAAAACTTTTTGTTTTTCACTCCGGTCTAATGCACACGTATATATATGCAATAGATTTAAAAGTTACGAAAACAAGTTGACAGAACCTCGAAATGTTAAAATATGCCAATATTCCCATAATCGGGTTTTTTACCATGTTTCAATACGTTTTTTCAAACTCATATTGCGTTACGTATTCACATGCAATAAAAATGTTACGGCGTAATATTCACTTTTTATAAAATTCGTCAATTTATTTCATTTTCATTTTTCATGTGGAAATCTTGAAATAGAAATGTAAGTGTTATGGTAAGAATTTTATTGTGGATTTGTAATTGTTGGCAACTGCTATAACGGAAAATGTTTAAATTTGATTAGAAATTGCTGTTAAATTGGTGGTTTTTTAATTAAAAATTAAACATAAATTATTTCGATACCCGATTAATTTAGTTACCTCCGCCGTGTTTTCATACACATGTACGCAACATTTCACAGTACTTGGTTCAAAACTGTGGATTTGTATAGAATTACAGATAGACATTTTTTCATTTTTATATGTATTAGATTTACATAGATAGTCTTCTGTGTATTTCATACATGTTTATAAATTATACTTGTATATTACGTTACAATTATTATGTCTATCTTAGTATAAAGAATATCTTCAGTTTCCTACTATATTATACATGCATTTGCATCTTTGTAACTTGTTGAAATATTGGTGTAAAAATTCTTTTAGAAAAAACGTACACGTAAAAAAAGCAGTGTAAAATAATAATTCTTGTGATATTTTTTTGTGAATTTACAGTAGATGTATGTAATCTGCGAACAAAATCTTTATATACAAATGTATCTTTTTATGCACATACTTATTTCAAACCACGATAGTAGATTTCCTACATATAGAGCTTAAAGCAAAAGCACAGTTAATGTTACAGTGTATAAAATATAGTAAAATTCTATTTTTTACATTTTTAAAATTTTACTAATAGTTATAAATGAAAAAAAGGATAAGTTGATTAAAAGACAAAAAAAAAAAAAAAAAAAAAAAAAAAAAAAAAAAAAAAACCTCGCGGAAGTTAAAAATTTTGAAAACAAAAAAGAATATCAGAAACAGTCATACTTGTGTATACTTTATTGTCTTTAACAATAATTCTGTCTCTGGCGATAATTTACATGGTATCGTCCTACTTAAATTATTTATAATCAATTTGCTTTTAATATTTTTTTTCTTCAATAATTTTTTTTTTTGCATAGCAATATTGTTTCACGTAAATTATAAAGATAATTTTGCCTTTCTTTGAGCTGAAAATTTCGTTTTATCTGTGAAATTTGACAACTATAGAAGTAAAAAAAAAAAAAAAAAAAAAAAAAAAAAGAAAGAAAAACTATCAAATGATGTATTTATTGCAAGAGTACTTCTCGACAATATATTATTTATTCTCAGGAAACTGGTAGAAAGAAATAAATTTCGATGCACTAGTTAAAACAAAACGTTCAGTAACACTAGGAATTCTTTTATCCTCAAAAAGACATTAATATTAATTTTCTTCTGTATGTAAGTTTCTTTAAATTTAATTGCTTTATCTTTTAATCTTTAAAGTTATCCCTCATGTACTTCTGTGCATAGACGTAGCGATCCAACTTGGGCGCAGTAGATAAAGTCACCTAGCCCCACCCCACATGTAGGTATTATTTTAAATAGAAGAAGTTTAGAAGGTATTAATATTTATTATTAATTTTACTATCTTTTTAATTAAATTTGCTTTTTAATTGTATATTTCAGACCAAAAATTTTAATAATTAAATTATTTCGATTCAAAATTTTAATTAAATTTATTTTTAAATCAATTCAATGTTTAATTATAATTTATGGTGTCTATGCAAAACGTTAGATGATAACATGAACTTGTACATGTGACTTTCAAATTATTTTATGAACTATAGGAAGCAAAATCTATGTATTTTTTTACCCCACTTTAGACAGGGATATTTCAAATGGCAAATTTCATTATGCTTACATTGAAGATTTCTTTCAAATGCCTATAATAACTATGAATTCTTAAATAGCCTGTTTTATAACAGAATAAAATTATACATTTGTAGTTTTGAGAAAAGTATTATCTCAATCCTATGTTTCATAAAAATATTAATTAACCTTTTTTTTTTTTTTTTTAATATGCTTACCATCAAATTATATGAACCGTCTAGTAGCAGATGTTCTTTTTTTCTTCTGGAATTGGAACTTGTTTTATCACGTGTGCTTCCCTTCTCTGTATGCCACTAACTTTTGTGTAAACGCCTGTGATGGCAAGTTGTGTTAGTACATAGCTTATTGTTTAATAACGTTAGATTACTCTTGCTTATTACATATAGATAATTTGTATAATTAACACTTCTTAGATTCATTATTAAAAACTAAGTGATTTTCATTAATGATATTACTGCAAAACACACACATTTGTATAAAACAAGAGGATAAATCCGGTCTTTCTGGTATGCAGAATATAAGTAAAAATGTAAAAATAATCATTGCATTATTTCTGATATTAATAGCCTTTTTCCTCTGCATGTACTTAAGGCACAACGATGAATGAGCAATTTTTGGAAAGGTTCTGCAAACCGTTTTTTACAAAGTACACATTTATATTGAACAACCTCGAAAACACGTTATTTGATTTTAAAAAAATACAGTTAATCAGTAATTAATGAAAAATCGTATCAGCAAATAATCTGAAAGATTCCTGTGAGAAAGCTGTGAACAAGTCTACTTACTGTTTTTTTTTTTTTTTTTGTTTTTTTTTTTTTTTATTGATAACTCTAAAAGACTTTTTACATTTAATATATATATTTTTGAATACCCACTAACAATACCAAAAACCATATTTATATCAAAAATAGCAAAAATGCGCTCAAATAAAGTTTTAAAACGCATTAAAAGCAATTCTTTTATTTTGGCCTCTTGACCGGTGTTAGCAACGGAAGAAATTGTCAAAGCTCCCTAAAGGCTCTGCCAAAGCAACCAGCCTTTTTGATTCCGTTCATTTCAGTGATTTAGGCGTGAAATTCAATAAATGCCTTAAACTTAATTTGTATTTTATTTATATTTTATTCTTTTATTCATTGGTTAATAAAGGTTTTAATTCCATTATGGAATATAATCCTGAAGCAAATAATGGGTTTCCGAACTAATTGCAATTGAAAGTAACTTTTTTTTTTTTCCTATTCGGCGGTGTAAAGATTAAAAATGTGTGGTATTTATAAGTTAAAAAAATTGCAATAACAGTTAATAAAAGTTAAATTTAATCGTCTGCTATTGCTACCATCAAAATGACGCCGGTTGGTTGGTTGGTTGGTTGTATTTATGTCGGCCAATTATCAGCACGTGGGATATAGGCCCTAAGGTTGGGGGAATGCCTTCCGTGGAGGTCTTTCTAAGGGAACCTAATCCATATTAACGCTTGGAGAACCAAGGTTCGAAGAAAACCACGAAAACTCCGAACGATTAGGCATACGGGCGCGATTGGGATCGAAATGACGCCGGTGTTATGCAGGGACACGTTTTTCCTTTATAATGTAGATAGATAGTAACAAACTTCTGAATATTAATATTCGGCTATTCTGAGTCGGTGTATTGAACTTGATACGTATATAACGATAATTTTGTGCACCGATACTTTTTCTTGTCCCTGAAATATTATTAATGGCAAGTTTTACTGTATTTGTCAAGTATATATAATTAATATTTTGAAACATATATATACGCCATAAGAAATTCAACTCACGAATAAATAGCGCTCATTGTCTGTTTAATTTTGTATTTTAAGACTATTATGAAAACAATATTTTTTCTTTCAACCTCATTTACATTGAAAAAAGATTCCACGAAATGTTTTCGAATTCTTTTATTCTAAATACATCACGATTCCACAACCGCATCACAAATATGTGTTCAGGAATTTTGATTTTGCGTGCCGAATTACTTTGCATGAATAGAAGTGGATTTCCTTTTTACTTAATTGCGTGGAATTTTTGATTAGATAATTTATTATTTCGGATTGTGTTCTGAATGGATAGCACAATCTTTAAATTCTTTTTTTTTAAAGAAGAATCATCAGGAAATATGTCAGACTGTTAGAACGCTGATGTTTTAGACCATTATGGCAATTTATGTAGGATTCATTATTTCATAAATTTTCCGGGTGCATCAAAGTTTCGTAACGACTCAAAAATTAAATAAACAAGAATGTTAAATCCTGCGTTAAGCACACATTATGCAGCATTTTCAAGCTCTTCCAAAACACTTTAACAAGGTTAAAAAAGTAAATAAGATACTTAACTAAACATTTAAAAAAACGCATAAAACATTTCAACAATTGATTTCAGCAATTAAATACGTAGCCAAATATGTATTCCAATTCTTTTGTACAGACCTGTAGTTTTTCTATTGGATAGTATATATTTTATATAGTATACGAAAATTTGGTTTAACGAGGAAACGCACATTAAGTTGAATTTTCACTTTCGTAATTTATACCAATAGTTGGAAACAAACTTGATTACTTTTGTACAGCCTTGTACTTTATGTACTATCTTTATATGCATGCCACTATTTAGCTAAAATTTTATTCAGCTTAAAAATACTGAAATCACTCTTCTAAAAATTGTCATCCACAGACGGCCATGTTTATCCAAAGAAAATGGTGTGGAAAAGTTGCCCTATCATATCCTAATTCTAAATATAAAATATCTTTGAAAAATATTAATATTAAATACTACCCCAAGGCCATTGAATATTGAGAAAAAACGTAAAATTTGTGCATTTTCCCATTTTTCCCCTCAAATATACAAAATATTAATATTAATTTAATTTAAAAGAATGATCAACGAATTATTATTATTATTGTTATATATTTATAGTAAAAATATGCAATAATTATATGAAATTCGATTTTATTATACTAACTCAACGACTATACTTCATTTAAATACATGAAATTTGGGTAATTGTAATTGTTTTATATTTTTTACTTAATCTGTGTAAGAAAATATAATTTGAAATTATTCGTAACTATAGTAATAAGGTAAAAATAATTTACGATTACATTTTACAAGCAATGAAGTTACCATTTTATAGTACTCCATACTGTTTTTTGGTCTCAAAAATTGGCTTATTTTTAGACTCCAGAACCTCGAACAGCAGAAGAAGCCCCCGTAACAAGTTTCACAAATCTTTCAGTGGCTTGATTGTGACAAGGGAATAGTTTAATTTTAGGTAAGATTTCTTCCTCTATAGCCTTTGGATTTATGATACTCATTGTAAAAATGTTATGATCTAAGAACTTAGTTAATGATGGTTTTGTCACGGCCACTTCAACCCAATTTATAAAATCAATCTAATCTTTGGCTTCAAAATTGATCTCAGGTAACTTGAACGTACGTAAATTATTTACTGGCTTTTAAGGTTTTATTATTATGCTTAGTGCCAACACTATTACATAGTCCCTATCGTCAGCCAACACAGCAATCAAAATATTTTCCTGGTGACAAAAATAACCATTTCGTTGAATTACGAGATCTATTATTGTTTGTAATTCCTTTGGTAAATATCGTGATAAAATAACTATTTCATACAAATGCTTAGCTCCGTCACTGCATGAAGGCTTAGTTTTAATTTGAAACCATATAGTTGAATAAGCTCTTAGTATAAAATTGCTCAAAATCAACAAATTTTCAGACAGTTCACTTGAAGAAACGTATAGCCTAAGAATTCTATTCGCTACAGTAGGCCACCTAGAATGCAAAATTTCACCAGGAATTGTTTTATGCAATTTTTTGAGACACAATCCCAAAGTAATTGCTTCACATATCTTAAGCAAATAGAGTTGATCGTGCTTAAATCCTTTTTATTTGTAATTTCTCGCAATGTACAGCTTATTCTCTTATAAAGTACAAATGAAAGAAGTTGACAATCTTTTAGAGGTTTGCCAATAGATCCTGTAAAACTTTTTAAATTATATTTTCTTACATATGTTAAGTAAAAAATATGAAACAATTACAATTACCCAAATGTCATATACACTGGTTATCAAAAATTAAGGAAAAGTCACAAAATGCTAATTTTCAAATACGCGAACACTCAAAAGGAAATAATATAATTCGAGTAATTATTATCTCTACAACACAGCTAGTCCATATAGCATCTCATTCATGTCACACATGGTCACAAGTGTCACAGTCACTACGGTGAAGCAGAAAAATAAGAAATTACATGCATCTCATTATGAGTCTCAAATGATCACTATATGTGACTCCACTAAGACGTCACTGTGACTGCTGCTTTGTGACGAGTCACCATGTGACTTTACAATGTAATAACATTGTGACTCTCATGTGACTGTCATTTGTAGACTCAATTTCAAAGTCATCGTGAACGCTGCATTGTGTTAAGTTACCAAATAATGTCACATTAAAGTCACATGATGACTTTCAGGTGACAGAGAGACCACTGTGAAGTCACCATTGTGCTCTTTTGGGAAAAGTGTCCATGTGATTATAAAATGATATTATTTGGTGACTTATCATAATGCAACGTTCATGATGACTATGAAATTGAGTCTAAAAATGACAGTCACATGAGAGTCACAATTTAACTACATTGTAAAGTCACCTAGTGACTCGTCACAAAGCAGCAGTCACATTGACTTCTCAGTGGAGTCACATATAGGGATCTTTTGAGACTCATAATGAGATGTATAGAATTTCCTATTTTTTTGCTTCACCTTAGTGACTGTGAACTTGTGACCATGTAAGTAAGTAAGTAAGTAAGCACCCACCCTGGGAACCCGCTTTTGGCTTATGGTTAGGTGTAACCCCCAAGCCCAGGGCAGGGAAAAGTTTTACTACCTGCGGAAACAAGCCCAGAACCCCAGTCTCCGGGAAAGAAGACTTCAGAACGACCCGCCTGACACGCCGAAGAGAGCACAAGAGGCAAGTGCCGTGTCCCCGGACCGCCTGTGAAAATTTATTATTATTTAAGATGGCGATTCTTTACCAATCACAATTGGCTACCCTATTGTTTCAGGGCGAGCCTAGAAATATAATACGATTATGATTTATATGTTTTGGAATTTACGTACTATTTGAAAAAAATTTAAGTATTTACTTTCATCTTTTCATTTGATAAGAAATATTTTTTTCCCCTTTTTTTCACCCTTTTAAACAAAAATATTTATACATATTTACAATATTTCTAGTGGTATTTAAGTTCTTAAAAATAAAACAATCTCAAAAACACCCTTCCATACACCACGTGGACCCATGACATGTCCACCACAGGCAATCAGAAGAGGTAATTATTGAATGTATTTATATTGAATAAAAGAATAATGGCTATTGAGAATATCGTAGTTAGCATAAAGTTTTTTAAGTTGTGCCGGGTCATTAATTATTTTTAGGATGTCCTGAAGGATTGTCGTTTCTGTTCTGTGAAATTTAAACTTCATGAATTTGCAGTTGCCGAAAATGTAATGCATCGGGTCTCCTCGACCACCACATTTACAAAGGTCGTCATCTTTTTTGCCGATATTATAAAGGAAAGACGGGAAGCTGCCGCGGCCTGTTAAAAAGTAAATAGATACTTTATCTTTTGAAATTATTTGGTTCTGAACTTTTGGTACCAGCCCGTGCGTATATCTGCCACCCCCTGAGTGATCCCAGTTGTACTGCCACCTGTCCAGTAATTGGGTTCGAATACATTTTATAAGATGTGACATGAATGAGATGTTATATGAGCTAGCTGTGTTGTAGAGATAGTAATTACTCGAATTATATTATTTCCTTTTGAGTGTTCGCGTATTTGAAAATTAGCATTTTGTTACTTATCCTTAATTTTTGATAACCAGTGTATATTGCCTAGTCGTTGATTCGTATAATAAAAGCGAATTTCATATAAATATTACGTAATTTTACTATAAATATATAATAATAATAATAATAATTTGACGATCATCCTTTTAAATTAAATTTATATTAATAGTTTGTATATTTCTGGGGGGGAAATGGGAAAATGCACAACTTTTACGTTTTTTCTCAATATTCAATGACCTTAGGGCAGTATTTAATATTAATATTTTTAAATATATTTTATATTCAGAATGAGGATATGATAGAGCAACTTTCCACACCACCCAATTTTGATTTGAAGAAAAAAAATCACCCCTCGCCCCCGGGTTACCAATTTTTTGCGTAGGTCTATATATTATTTCATATTTATTATACAAACATCTCTTAGTATAGTAAATGCGGTTTACCCTAATAATACATAACTCATTTTAAAACCACTTTTAAAAATTTACGCTGATGCACTAACGCATACGAATTCTTTTGTGGGGCTCTGCATAAAGTTCTTGTCTTATGTCAACCGAAGTAATTTATAGTAAAACTTAGCGACATATATCAATTTCATTGTACGTGTAATAGTATAATGGTTACATGAAATAGTTTAGCATAATTAAAATACGTCGCAAACAATTTCTCGCCCACCATCATGTAACGGAATACTTCTGTGTGAACCCTGTAAATTAATAATAAATATTCTTTGCACCGCATATTCTTTAAAATGCATTTTTAGCACTCTCCATAAATGTATATGAGTTTCATTATGTTTGAAAGAGTGTAACATCATTAAAATGCATTTGAAACGATTTATTCCAAATCACCGTAGTGTAACAGGGTACTTTTGACTGTCCCTGTAAATGAACTATACAAGTTACAAACTTAATTTTAAATAGGGATCGTCCTATAAGTTAATCGCAATAACATATAAAAATTTCAAGTTTTCCCGAGTACATTTACGAGATTTAGAGCGAGGACAAACGGACAGATGGACAGACAAACCAAAGTCATAAATGATTTCCAACTATGTTGGAAAGTGTTAAAAACAATAATTGATGTAAAAAGTTCGGTTTTCAAGAAAAATATCCGTAACAGCTGGAGCTATTTAAATAACACAAAAGACATTGGAAGTACTAGAAAGGGTAAAGTAATATAAAATGGACATTAAAACACTTTCAGAAGCAAATTACTTCTATTTGTAAAATGATGAAATGATGGATTTAAACTAAAATTTACAAACAAATTTATATGAAAACAAGCAAAAAATTTTCTTCAGGTATTTAGTAAAATCTTTGGAATAAGTTACAAATTTTCATTCTAAAATTCTTGCGCCATAGTGGCTTTTAAGGGTTAAAATGAAATGGTTCAAAATTAAACCACCGCCTTTCAAGGGGGTTATAAAACATTCTGATGCATGTAAACTTTCTATTTGGTGTCGAAAGAGTGCCTTCAATACATGTTCAAGCATTGTTGATTGAGCATTTGTTTACCATGAATGGCAACAGAAGTACTGCGAAAATGTCTCACAGCAAAAAAAAAAAAAAAAAAAAAAAGCTCATGATCCAAAAAGTGATCCTTACAACACAGAGGATACTGAGTCGTTTAGGGTATTGAATGCTATATCTTTACTACTCACAGTATTTTATTACACAATTCATTTCAATTTATTGAAAAAAATATATAGATAATGGGTTTTATGCGATCATAAACTGGAAGTACAAGGTATGCAATGAAAATAATTTAAAAATGCTCCTAATTGGGTTTAATTTTGCTTTAGAATTAATCAGATTTTACTCTCAGACAGAGGTTAATAGTGCATCCCGACTAAATACTTGAAATATTGATGAAATTTATTTAGATGTCAATAAATTTTCATCGTATATTATATCAGCTTAAAACAACATTAGAATATCACTTCAATGAATGGTGATAAAATTAAACTAACAAAAACTATATCATTTTGAATTTTTTACAGAATCCAACTACTTACGTTATTTAAAAATTTACAGAGAGTCTTAGAATCCTTTGGAAACGATCGAAAGTTTCAATGGTTCGTACGGTTCAAAGCAAAATAGTAACAGCAAATGAAATTGGAAGCCAAATAAAAACGCCCGCATTAGCATTACCTGTAAGAAATAAAAATGTCGTGTGTTCTTAAACATGTAAAACTACACCAGTGCCCGTATTTAACATCTGGCAGTGAAAACGTGCGAATTCATTTTGCAGAGAAGCATCTGAAACAACAAACGAATTGGTCTAAAATTACGTTCAGTGCTGAAAAGAATTTAATTTAGACACTCCGGATGATATTTATTCATATTAGCATGTCCTTCTAAAAGAAAAGGACTAATTTCAGCGCGTCAACTAGGTGGGGGATGCTAATAGTTTTGGCCGAATTTTCCTCGGGATGTAGTAATTCGGCCAAATTAGGGGAGGTTGCTTTTATAGAAATACCGCAATCCACAAAATAGACATACCAATGTTTACATGTTAAAACGCCACTTGTTGAAACAGAGTGAAAAAATAACCAGCATAAATTTTTCAACAAGACGATGACTCAATTCACTCTGAAAAAGACATAAAAATTTATTTAAAGATAAACTATACTCTAATTTCATTCTTCGGCCAATAGTCCGAGCCTAAATCCCATGGGAAATGTTTGGGGTGTTCCAGTGCGCAACATCTACCGAACAAGTGGTCAATACTCCCATTATAACTCAAAAACAAAATTAGTATTTGCCATTTGTAAGGTATGGCGCGCTTTGTCACCTCGACATGGCCACAATTATATAAACTCTATGGTACAACGTTGCATTGAAAATTTAAAAAACAAAGGAATCCCAATTGACATCTAATATTTCTATAATTTAGAAAAATCTGTTCATTCTTATCCATTTTCCTCCTATTGCATTATCCATTAAACTTAAACGTATTATAATGTATTTATAAAAATTGTGTTACATTGTTTTCTTTCTTTTTATATTGCGTATTTATTTTGATAAAATTGAGTTATATTGTTTATATATATTTATTATTGATTAATATTTTTTTAATTTATTCAAAAACATAATCGTTCCTATAATTTTGCACACCGTTGTAGTAATTATACGAACAAAACGAACTTAATTAAGCAACCTGCTTACAATTACTTCATTACAAAACTAAGATATCTTTTCACATTTAATGCGTACCTTGACATTTCTAATTTAATTTAAAGGAATGAAAGCCAGAAAAGATCTTATTAAGGTTATTTTGTGTGGCTCTAGTTGTAGTTTATTTCATTAATTCATCTATTTATAACCTTTACAAACCTTAGGTAGAGAATTATGTTAGCGCTTTGCGATGCTTCGGGACGTTTTAAAATTATGTACTTACACAACATACGTAGTACAGGTAACTCTTGTAATCATTTTAAAAATCTAAAATTCTTTTTGACGGATTTACAAGTTTCAGACACTGGAGATTCCATAAAACATATTTTTAGAAAAAAAATTTCGCGTCCATCTGGGTGTGTGCGTGTGTCTGTGTGTCTTTAAACGCTCTATCTCCCGAACAAATTGAGAGAGAGACTTGAAAGGTTCTGAATACTTAGGAAGTAATAATGGAAAGAAGCCTATGGAATATCAATAACCTCGATTATCCGGAACTATTTTTTCGGACTCTCGAAGTATTCGTTCTGATAAAAGGTATACAAAAATTTTCGAAATTGTTTATTTGAAGGAGTGCATATAAAACACAATAAAAAAAAATAATTTTTGCATAAAGAATGAAGTCGATCCTATAATTAGTTGCAGAGATATTAGTAATCATATTTTTCACACTCTTCGATTTTTCATGACTCTGTATTTCATTCAAATTTCAGTTCAACAATAAAATTTAATTTGAAATGAGACGCTTAATCCGAAGCCATAAAATGTTAGCTCATATAATTATAATGATATTTCTTTTACGCAATTCGGTACTACTCGATTATCCTGCCGACCAAAAAACTATCGCCAAACTATAAGATTAAATGCCAGTAATGGCTTATCTTAAATGTCAAGCATTTAATGCATCTCCATAACCTATAAGAGAGGTTACCATAGGGGAAGACCCTGTTCTGTCGCCAAATGTCGCCAAGTTTGTCGCCAACTTGGCGATACATCGCCAAATTCCCATAGACTTCAATTGTAAACCAATAGTGTTTACTTGCTTACAGAAAATCGACAAATTGAGATATTTTTATGCAAGAAAAAGTAATATTAGCTTAGGGGATTATATTAATTATGTTTAAGGGAAACCAAGTAAATTAAATTATGAATAAAGTATTATGATATAATGCTTAGCATGTATCGCATGTTTTATTTTCATATTTTATATTATGTATATCCATGATGGGTAAGTATTAAGGTGACCTCCAACGACTAATTTAATTTAAATAAAAAAAAATATATATATTATCCAAGGTATAAAAGTGCGTCTAGAAAACTTAACAGAAATTTAATAATTCTACATTTATATTAGAGTATGTTTCATAATCGGAATAGGCGCCCTATAACTGTGTGTTACAATGCTTTTCTATATATATAAAAAAAATAACAACCACTCTGTGATACTGTAAAACAAGAACGAAAAATTATTCGTCTAGCATACATTATGTAACACTTTCCAACAAATTCAGAATACTGCAACAAAACATCAGAGTTTTATTAATATGAAAGATGATATCTAAATAAAGAATTTGAAAAACGTGTAATACATTTGAAAACACAATTTCTGCTATTACGATCAATAGTCGGTAAAAGTCCGAATTACTTGCGCTCCCTTGTATATAAAGTATAGATTTCTATGTATACTAGATATTATGCTAAAAGTTAGTTCAGTTAAACGAACAGCACAGTTGAATGTTTCCATTCAGAAGTTTCCGTGAATAAACGTAAATGTACTTGAGAGCTTTTGTGTATGATATGTAGTAGTTATATAACAAATGTAACATTTTAAGAAAGTTCAATTTCAAACCCATAACACATTTGAAAGCCCAATTTCTGCTATTACGACAAATAGTCGGGAACATATCCGGCTTTTTTTTTTTTTGCACTACCTTGAATACAGGGTGATTCAAAGTAACGTGGCCTAAATGAAAGATTAAAGCAGGCATACAAAATGAATCAAAAATCACATAGGAACTTTTGGTCGCAAACGCCATCCGGGGCCGCTAGAGGGCTATTTTATGAAAACACGATCTCAACAAATTGGGAGTCTTGACGTGTATAATTCAAGCACGACGGAGCTCCCGCACATTTTGTCAGAGAATTCAAAACACATCTGCAACCCACCTTTCCCAGGCGTTGGATTTCTCGAGGTGGACCAATCGCATGGCCGCTGCGATCACCAGATTTGTCTACAGAAGGTTTTTTTTATAGGTTTTTAAAAACTACTTGTTTACGAAGCACCTATTTCATCGTAGAAATAATTGTTGAGGCAGCATGTTGTGTTCGAGATACACCTGATATGTTTGAAAAGGTGCGCCAGTCCATGCAAAGTCGATGTAATGCGTTTCTCCAGACGCCTGGCAAAAAATTTTAGCCTCTCCTGTAATAGTATTAGTCGTAAATGTGTAACATGTATGGCAATAAAATATAAATACATAAAATGATGTCGAATGATTTTTGTTTATCCATCTTGTATTACATATAAATTGCAACCACCGCTAGTGGTCCTGGATGGCGTTCGCAACCAAATGTTCCTATGTGATTTTTTATTATTTTTGTATCCCTGCTTTGCCCTTTCATTTTGACCAAGTTATTTTGAATCACCATGTATATTTGTATGTGTACTACATAGTATGCTTGAAGTAGTTCAGTTAAACTAAAAGAACACATAAAAATTTCCATTCAGCAATTTCCGTGCATAAACGGAAATGTATTTGAGAAATTTTGTTCAGACCTGTATATGATCTATAGAATTTATGCGCACCAAGTAATATTTAAAAAAATAGATCAATTTAAAACCGTGTACTGCAACTGAAAACGCACTTCCAATAATTATTGTTCATTGGCTAAAATAGTTCATTCATTAAACTAAATTAATATTTGCTAAAAGTGATGAGAACACATTTAAAAGGCAAATAAATACCTTTATTTATTCACTCGACATGTTCCATTGCTCTGCCGAGAACGTTCTCAAGATCGATAATGTTACAAATATTTTCACAAAAAAATTTAAATTGAAAACTGGTAAATAAAAATCACGCAAACTCACGCATAATGAAATTAACTGCAATATCCAAAATGGATCTTGAATCATTGCATCTAATCTCATTGCGTAAAAAGATCTCTATTGATTCTCGTATAACGGATGGCAAATAAAATTTTGATGGATAAATTATTCTACTATTTTTAAAATTAATATGTAAAGGTTCTTTTTTATATAGTCCGGCTAAAGCTGCCTTTTTTTGTTGTATTTACTGTCTGCTATATGAAGGGCTCACAACCATTGTAGACTAAGTCCATATTTAAAAAAATGGGCTAGTCCATTTAGAAGGTGCATAATATCTTTTTTATCCACTTCCACAGTGAACCAAGTCTGATTTTACATATTTTATCATATATAGCATTTGTGTACAGACTATTTTCCATCCGTTATATGAAAGGTTCTCAATCATAGTAGACCAAGTCCATTTTGAAAAGAAATAGAGATAGTCCAAATTAGAAGGTGCATAAAATTATATTTTATCCACTCCCACAGTAAACTAAGTCTGTTTTCACGCACTTTGTCATATATGTCATCTCTTTTCGGACTCGGTTTACTGTGGGAGCGAATAAACTAGATTTTATGCAACTTCTAAATGAACTACCTAATATTTTTCTAATTGGTCTACTATGGTTGTGAGACTCTTATATGTTCTTTGATCCTAGTTTTAAGCTATCTGTTTCTCATTCCTACATAAAATTGTACGGATTCATCTTCTTATATAATTATTAATTTTATAAACTATTGTTATTAATAAGACGCAATATTTGTAGAATAAAATTCACGACGCTAAAGTATGACCAAGCTATTAAAACTTAACTCAGGTTTCTTATTCAAGTATATTATTTAAAACGTACACATTTAAATATATATATATATAAATGGATAATGAAATGCTGCTTATTTTTAAAATAAATCTGCATTTCTTCAGGAACTTAATAAATTCTAAGACCTTATAAATGAGTATATATAGCGCATATTTAAATAAAACTGTTTAGTATATATTATTTCGAACATGTCGCAAAATAATAGTTGTGTGCATGGTATAAATTTCCCAAAAGTAACATGCTGTTTAATTAAAGCTTTATTAAATTAAGAGATCCTTTGCATTTACGGAAATTCCCCATTCTTTCTAAATTAGCGTACCAGAATCCGAATCAGGGAAACTTATTAAAGCTATTTTATAATACGTTTCGTTGAAATCCAATTTAGCAAACAAATTCAATTGGTTTGTAAATACTGATGATAATGAATTGTGTTCATATAATAAAGATGAATTTAAACTTTATAAAACTCATAAGAATGTGTTTAAGTCAAGATTTGGCGAAAGAAAATCGCCATTGCTCATTACTTCCCAGTTTTTCATGTTTTGCTTTAGCCATATAATTATTTATGTCGTAGTTATTACTATATTACACCATTGTAACAAACGATATTTATTTTTCCAAAATGTGCGGCCAGACTAAAAATATTAATGCTTGAGAATCAATTTTTTTAAATGATCAAAAGATCGTTCATAAGATTACATTTTTTTAATTTAACATTATTTAAAATTAGTACAGTCGTGGAAAAAAAAGTAAACACCCCCTACTAACTCCTCAACAAATTATCGTATACGAAAGTTACAGGTACTTTTAAATGATGTATATAAAAATTTCTTAGGAGGACATCTACATATTAAAACGAATCCAAACTTCATTTTTTTTTCAATGGCAATGCCCAATTTTAACAAGATATTTCAAATATGTCTATGCCTAGACACCAAATTTCAAGTCATTTGAATGATAAGTTTTTGAATTATAAACATTCAAAATTTAGTGCTTGTATTGTTAAATTGCATTTTCATATTTTTATTTATATCTCCTGGAATTATGCTCCTGATGTGCTATTTTTTTTTCTAACAATAATACTAATATACCCAAACATAAATACGCTGAATTTGCATTTTTTATAATTTTGTGATCTGAATTATGAATTATGAAATTAGTATTCGAAAAAGTTATGAATTGGAACCTACAATCTTTTTGATTGATTTAGATTTATTAAGTCCTGCTTTCTGGAAATCCAAAACTTCACATTTTTCTTTCAATTAGTTTTCAAATTATGCTTAAAAAATGGCAAAATCATGGTTTAATATGATAGAAGTAGGTAGATATTTTGAAATTTATTCTGCTATCCTGTAATCTAACAGGCTTCATTGACTCCTTGACTGGCGCTTCAGGTGCCTTGATCAAGAACGGGGCTCTCTCGGTTAACAATCAAGTATGGAACTTCAATTTGGATACAGCCCTTAAAATACGCTCGTTTTAAAATAAATAATTTCTCGGAAACTTATGGTACGAATTGCATAAAAAATTATTTTTAGACTAATAGAATAATGTAGAGTAGTTTTATGCTGCCAGAATTGTGTACTTCTATTGAAAAAAAAAACAAAGTTATGGTTCGTTTTAATATGTATTTTGCCCCCTAAGCAAATTTTATATACATCATTTAAAAGTGGACTTTATTTCCAATCGTTCTGTACAAGTAAGTTTATTCTACGATAATTTGTTGAGGAGTTAGTAGGGGGTGTTTACTTTTTTTTTTCCCACGACTGTACATATTTTGTTCCATTTGTTATTCGTTTGTAAATGAATCGAAATTACATGATATTTAGAAGTCAATTTACATAACGTTAACGAGAAATTTATTGTTCTTGTTAGAACATGTAGATATACATTTTCGTGTTGCATTTATGATGGACTCGTTTGCATAGCTGCCAACTTTTATGCTTTTATATTACCACTAAATTTTAACAGAATATTTCAACAAGTCAAAAATTTCTATTACATTTTAGTGGTAAGAAAAAAGCGTAAAAGTTGACAGCTATGCGTTTGGTTGGTTGTGTTTATGATGGCCAATTATCAACATGAGGTATATAGGCCCTAAAGGGGGGAGAGTGTCCTCCGTGGGGTCTTTCTAAGGGAACCTAACCGGTATTTACGTGTGGAAATCCACGGTTCGAAGAAAATCACGAAAACTCCGAACGATTAGGCCGACGGGCGCGATTGGATTCGAAACAAACACCTCCTGTCTACCAACTTCGAGAGCAGAACCTCTCGGCCACTGGTGGGGGTCTATGCGTTTGGGCTTTATACACGTATATCTAATTAAAATGAACAAATTCAAATTGGACAACTAAAACTAATTTACTTTAATTACCAAACTGAAGTTACCTTTTACTTGATAAAGAGAGTACTATTAACCCTAGATCTACCGGGAATTTTATTCAAGTTTTAATAAAACGTTCTACACCAGAATTTTTATTTAAAACTATTTAACTTATTTATTTACCTTATTATTGTCTGGTTTATATACTTAGTTTATTTTAAAGAAATTTCTGGTTTGAATGAATATTTTGTATGTACCTGTCGGGTCCAATGGACCCGTCTGGTAGACGGAGGGTTAAAGATGCCAGAATAATATATAAGATGAAACTAAAGTTATAAGATGTAACTAAAAATAACAAACATAATAACATGCGCCTGTGCAGCAATGCTATTAGAAGGCTGAAATAATAAAGATAAAATCACAAATATATTAACAAATCGGTAAAATTCTAAAAATGAACAATCTACGAACATTGGAAACTAGTTTCTAAATAAAAAACTATGAATAACCCACAAAATAATCACAGGAGCATACAGGTTTAATTCATAGTGAAGAAGCGTTATTTCATCCAATTTTGCCGGCACTAAGCCAAAAATGACAAAATCCCATCCAATTGACGATAATTATTATTCATCGGACATAAATGTAAGATGAAACTGACGTCTGTTACGATAGAACTATCGTATAAAACAAACAGATGTAGGAGCGAGGATTAAAATTATCCAAATTAAAATGTAAAATAAATTTTAACCAAAATGAATCCAATTTTAAATTATCCTTAAAAGAAAAGATTGAAAAAAATAGGAAATTTATAATAGAATTTACAAGCGGAATTTATAAGAGATTATACACACGATTTATCGTTGCGGAAGCTAAAAAAGTGAGAATGTTTGCATATCATGCATGCTCAAAACCTTCACAAATAATGCAATAAAAGAAATGAATCAGATAATCATGTACACTGGTCATCAAAATTAACAGATAATGAGAAAAAATATGTTCATTAAGTTAATGTTGCAACCAATGCCCAATGCTGCAATTATTTATGTTAATTAAATACTATTGAACTCAAAATTGCACTTCCGCACTTACGGAAATATGTCGGAAATATGTAAATTAGATGATTGACAATGTAGTGCTGAATGGATGTATGCTGGAATTCTCCTCTCTAGTGTTGTTTAAAGTGAATGATGTGTCTCAGTGTGATCAGTATTCATTAGTTATGGATCAAAGGCATCATTTAAGTTAAGGTCAAAACTGGCGAATAATTGGTAGAATTGGGGAAGGTGAAACACAAATTGAGGTATCCCAAGATTTGAATATTCGTCAAAGTGTCATATCAAGAGCTTCGAGCAACTTTTTAAGCATTGGATCGTTTATTAGACAGCCTCGTCAAGGGAGATCAAGAGCAACAACTGCATCCGAGGACCATTTTCGGTCATTGTGGCTCGAAGAAACCGCGAAGCCACTACAAAAGATTTGGTTTGAGACATTCAGGCTGCCACAGGAACTAGAATTAGCCGTTCTACTGCTGCATGAAGGCTTAACAATTCATAAGTAAGTATAGTTCATATATATAAGTTTAAATGCAATTTTTTCTCAACATTCAATTTAATTCAAAGCCGTGTGTATTTAAAGAAATAAGCATGCATGCATTGCAGGAATACAATATGTTGTCAAACCATTACTACGGATTGAAGATGATCTGAAATATAAAAGGAATAACTCATGAAGACTGATTCATTAAATATTTTTCATGCAATGAATCGAACAAAAATAGAGAACATGTGAAGAAATTAAAATTCCAATGAATTTACTGCTACCATCTAGTAAAATAAATTACAAAATTAAAATGTATACTATTGGAATTAATACAATAATAATTATGACAACAAATGGATCTAAAACTTAAATATTATAAATTGGTGATGAATTTAAAATAAAAACGAGAAGGTAATTAAATAAAATTATAAACAGTTAGGGAGTGAAAGGAAATGAATATATAAGGCCATTTATAAATAATGTTCCTAATAAAGGTTTAGGAAGTGAAGGGCGAATTGTTGAAAATGAATGCTATGAATATATATACATACACATATATAGTGTGTATGTGTGTGTGTGTGTGTGTATACTTATCGTTATTTATCAAAAATAATAAAGTTATATTAATAATCAAATAAAAATTCTTATAATAATTAAAGTAAAAAAGGGAAATGGGAAATTTTATGTATATAAATTTTTAATATTTAAGATGGACACAATATATTCATATAGTATAGAAAAACGATGGTGAATGAATTGAAGTGAAAATTACATACAAAGCGCGCAAAACGAAATTAATTATATTGTAAATTTAAATAATTTAGAAATTATTACACAACGAATAGAAATGACGATTCGAAACTATTGATTTTAATCTGAAATGATTTTTTAAAAATCATCTATAGTAATAAAGGAAATATTTGTTGAGTTATTATTATTAAATATAGAATTCATCGTCAATGTTTTAATAACTTATTTAACTATTACACTTTAAATTTCTGTACTACAACCAAACAACGTACACTCGTTTAATCTTCATAGTAAAAGAAAGAAAGATATTTGTCTGACTGTCTGTCGGGGATGGATATTAAAATATATCGTGCGTAGGAGCGGTATGTACATACGGTATGTTTCGATAAAGATAATCGAATGTTATTCCTAATTCACCTGAGACTAAGCCTTTTTTTTTTTTCATAATTAACCGAGAACTTAGTTTAAGACTTACGAAATTTATTTTTCAAAAGATCTTATTCAGTTATTTTGACAATGAAAGCGACGTCTTCATGGATATTTGATCTCTAATTTTAGAGCTGGTTGATTGAAAAATCTTTTTGAAGCAGTTATAGAAAATGTAGAAGTTTCATGTTTTTAAATGGATACACTCGTTTGAATATCAAGTCAGTTAATTTTTAGGGACTTCGAGACTCTTTGATGTTCATGAACACTACATATTAAATTAAAAAAATACTTTCTTTGTAATGCGAAAATTGCATCAATAAAGATAAAATGAATAAAGATAATATAATTCCGTAACACAATATTAGCGTGACTTCACAATAATACCAATATGAATATTTATTGTCTTATAAAAATAAAGTACAGATGTTTAAATATTTTTAACGAAATTTAACATGCACCAAAAAGTCAAGTGTCTGAATATATTTCTGCATTTCTTTCTTCTCTGTGACAATGGGTTGTGTTGGGTTGATTTTTGACGGCCGATTATCAACTCGAGGGATATAGGCCCAGGGGGGAGTGCCCTCCTCGGGGGTCTTTCTAAGGGAACCTAACCCGCATGGGAATCCACGGTTTCGAAGAAAACTCCGAAACGGTTAGGCCGACGGGCGCGATTGGGTTCGAACTCAGCACCTCCCGTCTACCAGCTTCGAGATCAGAACCTCTCAGCCACTGGTGGGGCCTCTGCGACAATGGAAATTAGCCGATTGTCACCATTTTGAAGAAATTTCTTTAAATTATTTAAAAAATTAAATATAAAATATATTATTAACGTGAAAAAATGATAGATTTCAGAAAAGCTTTGTGGAATTCTTAAAAATGACTTGAATATATCGATCTCCAGAAAGATTCAAAAATTGATAAGAAATAGAGAGTTGTCATATTGCATGAAGCATCAAATTATATTAAGTCAGACTGAAGTTACGCCGAAACTAACAGGTCGATTAAAAGATCATAAACCCGGCCTTCCGATATGTTTTAACAATTGTTCCAATCAACCCATAGTTGCTCGTTGCTTTGGACATGTTTACTTTATTGAAAAAGCGTTTGTGTATTTTTTAAAATTGATATTGCTACCCTCAAGGTATGTCGTGAATTCTACTGCCGAAATTTTGGAAAGGATTAATACTTGTGCTTTAAATTATGATACAATTTTATCCCGTCTTGATATTATCTCATTTTGCTCCTCTCTTGACGTGCAAGAAATAATTCCGAATATTGTTTTCATTACAAATAATAAGAAGAAATTCAATAATAATAAGAAAACTTCACTTATAGCTGGTTTGAATCTTATTATTCAGAACTGTATATTCATCTTCAATAAGGAAATTTACAGGCAATCCAGAAGGGGGGGGGGGGGTATGTGTTCTCCAGTTTCTGGTACGTTTGTTTAATTTAAGTTGAGGCCATTTGACAAATTTATATTTGATACTTTTGATTAAAAACCAAGGTTTTGGGTACTCTACGGAGATGGCATTTTCATTTTATGGGGCCCTTGATCATTTTCTTTGTAATATTAATAAACTCCTAATTTAAATTTCACCTTAGAAATTGAAAAAAATGCTTGTTTGGCTTTCCTCGATGTACTTTTACACCGCTATGGTGAGGTGTTGAACTGCACTGTTTGTAGAGAACCTATGAAAGAAAATACTGTTATCCCCTTCAATAATAACAATAATGCCCCCTTCAATAATAATGCCTTTTCATTGCGGTATTGTAGCACTTAATTCTTTCGTACAAACGCCATTTTTTCTGATCTAGCACGAAATTAAAACAAAAAATAAATGTTATAAAGCAGGTAACCATTAACGTTTTTTTTTCCATGAGTACATTTATAACATTATTCTCAAGCAACGTTGTCTCCCCACACTGGACGTGAGCCTGGCCTAGTAACCAGCAGAATCCAATATATTGTCGGTTCAGGTATGTTCCTGTTATTTTTGAAAATTTAAGGAAAATTGTTTGTGTGTTTAATATTCAACTTATTACTATTTCCCTTTCTTACCTTACTAATTTATTGAATAGCAACCTTGATCCTACATCTGGGCACGAACGTGCCGGAGATTATAAAATACCTATTATTTTGAAAAATGCTCCAGAAAGTTTTACATTGGAGGTAAAAAAGAAAATTTTTAGAGCGTTTGAAAGTCCACAAAAGAAATATATAGTAATATCAACAACAACAGCTCTAGCTAAATTTTATTTTAACAACCCTTACAGTTGCATAGATTTTGGAGATTCCAAGATAAAAATTACAAGAATGAATGCTATTGAAGGGCTACAGAAACAATTTTCATCCTTTGATTTTAGCGTAAGGCAACGCACAGCTAGTTATGATTCTGGTAAATTTTCTCCCTTTTTAATACATTTTTTTTTCTGTATTTATTTTCACCATTTTAAACTGGATGCCGCTATTGCATACCATATTATTCATTCGATTTTTCTTTTATTCTGTTTTTTTTTTATCTGATAGATGAAGCAATTGCATACTCCATCGTTTATAAGATTTTATTTTAATTCTGTTTTTTGTCTGCCTGATGGTGCAACTGCATATTGAATTCCCATGGTGTATTATTGAATTTCCATGGTGTAAATGTCCAGCTGTTATATTAAAATATAATAACGAAATGTATCAGAAAATAACTACGCGGAGGCATCTAATAAGGAACGCCCTTCATTTAAAAAATAATAAGCAACATTGCCTCAGTGCAAAGCTAATGGCAGATGAATTTCGGACGGGAGGAGCCAAACTATTTAATAGCCAAGCTGATTCGTTCAAGATACACTTTGTTCCCACAACAATGGCTACCTCGATGCGCATGCCCACAGGTGAGGTAACCCTAAATATTTTGGCAACTTCGAGCTGTTTAGATACAAATTTATGATTTTAAAATAAAAAAAAGATATATATTCTCTTGGTGACAATATAAATTCAGGTATAAGCAGAATCAATTGTCGCTGGGCATTTTAAAATGCCTCCGTTTGGAGAAAAGCTAAGTTCTTTTAATAAAAAAAATAGTTTAATTTAAAAAAATCAGTCTTTTAATTAGGAAATTCTCCGGAATTCGATGATATTTTGTCCCCGTCATTATAAAAATTGTGAATCTAAAAATATAAATTTCCTTGTAAAATTTAGCAATCTCAAAAATCCATTAAGTTCGTCAAAGCCGCGATTAGTAACACGTCCAGTAATTAACGCCCAGTAAATGTATACAATCGGACTTCTATTTAACGAACCTCTATTTTGCGAATTTCTCTATTTTACGAACTTTTCCTTGGGTCCAAGAACATTTCGCGAATTTCTTCGTAAAATAACCCCCAAATAGCGAAGTCCATTCCCTATTTAACGAACTTTTTCTTAGGATCTGAATTTTTTTCCTCCCTATTTTTCAAAATAATACCGTACATTTCAAACTTATTCTTTCTTTCAACACATTTTATGATGATCAATGAACACGAACAGGTCTTACCATGCACCTAACTCACCGAGAGAAGTAAAATCGCTGTGACTCTTTGCTTTTCATCCAAGAAGTGCCTGCCTTGTGTCCTTTAAGGCTGTTCTCAAATCGAAAAGGTCAACTTTCTGACATAAGTTTTAATTTAATTTTGTTCGAAAGTGCATGAAACTAGCTGGTGTTGTTGTTCAGAAACTATGTAATGGAGCTGTTTTTTCCATTTTTTTGCAAACGCAATAAATTTTTCAGAAAATAGTATCAAAGTGAGCGTTTTGAACCGAATTTACCCGCGAAGAGAGAAAGAGCACTAAAGAGCGGGCGAAAAACGTGTTTGTCACGTGATCAAAATGGCTTATAACTTAATAGGTAATTGACTGATCAAAAAATGGAAAAAATAGTCCAATTCCAAATCACTTTCATGACAAGGCTTTCCAATTTTATACCTTTCCGTTAAAAAATGAATTTGTAAATGCGTCAAAACGTTTTGCGCTTGTTGAGCAGAGCAGTTAAGTACAGCCTTAACTAGAGTCTGTCGTTTTCTAGATCATTCAGTCGGTCTGATATTCGGTTTTTTTAGATGGAAAATGTCAAATCGAAAGTACTTGGCATAAAAGAAAAAAAAATCTTGATGAGGTAGATAAAGGCGTGAAGAAAAAGAATATTGCTTTAAAATTTTGTATTCTTCCAAACAGCTTATCGACCATAATAAAAAATCGTGATTTTAATATAAAATTATTTTTTAAACTGAAAATACAATGTATTTTCAGACAATGTTTTGTTTCATTCTTATTTCCCTTGCAGATTTCTTTTTGATGGATAAAATATATAACACAAATAGATATAATTTATTAAAAAAAAGTGTGATTAATTACTTTTGTTTAATTATATTTAGTGTTTATGGGCTTAAAATATGTTTTATGTAGTTTAAAGTATTTTAAATGGTGACTCTCTATTTAACGAATTTTACATATAACGAACTTTTTTCGGGATTTAGCGACTTCGTTAAATAGAGGTCCGACTGTATATATATCACTGTATGCAGCAACCTGGCAGCTTAGCAATCTAAAAAAGGCATGAAATTCATTAAAACCGCAATTACTAACTTATGTGTGAACGCTTCGGGCTCACGAAAAAAAAAATCACTGGAAGCATTAATCTCGGTGTGTAAAAATCCCAAAATGTGTAAAATTCCTCAAAGCCGCGATCAATAATGCACGTATGAGCGCTTAACTCCTAGGAAAACAACAACAAAAAAGTTACTGGATGAAGGAACCTCGTCGGGTAACAATATCAGAAATGTATGAAATTTGTTTTAGCTTCTATCACTAAGACGCATGTGTGAGTGATTTGCCGATGAAAAAAAATGTGTTCTCCGATAAATCATTGTATTCGAATACCTAGAAATAGGAAATTCATTAAAACCGGAGTAACAGTAAAGAATATTAAAAATTTTCACACCATGTAAGTTGTTAATATTGTTTACACTTTTTTTGGAACGTTATTAAATATTGAAAAATACACTGTAAAAAATAATTTTTGATTTTACGGTATCATAATGGCAGCTATTAACAATCATCGCTGCTGACTATTTTTTCTTTTATTTTGAATCAATAAGAAATTCTTCCTCAAGTTTAAAATACTTATTTTATTCAGTTTATTTTGACAGGTTTCTTATCGCTGAAAATTTAAAATTATGGGAGAATGACTCATATAATTTTTTATATATTATTCTTCAAATGTATTATTAAGAACATGAATGTTTCTTATGGATTCTAAATTCGAGACATTCATATATTATAATACATAAAAAATTATACATACACATCTATATATGTAATTAATTATCTACGATTACCTTATATATTTAGGTTTATCTGCTGTGAGTGTATTCTGTAAAAATATCACAAATTAAGAAATTTACAAGCGGGAATTACTTGTTTCAAGCAACTCTTTACGATATTAGTTCTTCCTAAAATTAAAATACTTTTTTACAGTTAATGAAATCATTTCTAATTTTGCGTATCTGAATGCACACTAGGATACTCGATAGTTAGCGCTTTTCTATTACCAATCTTGTTCCATTGAATATCAGCAAATGAATTAAATTCAACCTCCTAAACAGAGATTAAAGCAGTAAAATATGTTTAATATTTTAGGTATCCTTCTATATATATATAAAAAAAAGTTTTGATTTGGAAATGGACCAATGACAATCTGCGTAGATATTCAGGGTAGATCCACATCCAATTTGAATGCTTAAGCATGGCCTTTCATCGTTAATATTAAAAAAAACTATTGCATACAAAAATATGAAAATCGGTGGTATTATAGAGAACTGTTTGATAAACACGCTGATGCTGACTGTTTTCAAATCGAAGAATTATTTTAAGAGATATTTAATGCTAAAGATAGACAAAATCGTTCCATTAAAAAAGTTTTATTGGAGCAAAAACTATACATGATAATTTAATCATCTTTAGATCATTTTATACGTTATAAGTTCCCGGTGTGTAGATCGTATTTATTTTTCTTATTTGACTCATTTTTTGAGGTTTTATTTCAATTTTAAATTCTAATTTTCAGCATTTCGAGAGATACTTTTTACAAATTTTAGAAAATGTTATTAATTTAAACTGTTGCCAGTTGTATAAACAGCGCAAACAATAATGTTTACTTCAAATTAAAAATTTATTTTACACGTGACTATTATAAACAGAAAATATAAAAAGCTGGAACTCATTGAAAATTACGTCATAAAAATTATAATTACACGTGAATTTTAAAAGAGACAGAATATTGTAAAATAATAAATTCATAAACATGCATTAGAAGTCTTAAATAGGAGAATTTACGTCACATTTACGTCACATTACACTTATTATATAAAATGAACAAAAAATAATGTCGCTAAACAGTTTAAATTTAAAAATTGCTCGAGACATTTATTTAATATTTTAAGATGATCATAATATTTCATTTCTAGCAAAAGTATTTTTACGTGAATATTAAAAAGAAAAAGACAAGTTTGGTGAAAATTACGTCAGATTATATTTCTCAGATTCAAATTATAATTCAATCTTCCGAAATCTTTTTAAAGCCGATCAAATTATCGTGCTGTTAGAGTCTGCGGTGTTTGAATGGGGGTTGACGAGCGTAGCTCGTAGGGGCAGAGCCCCCTAGTGCGTTATATAAAAAAATGCTAAGGAATAAGCTTGTAATAGTGCAATACATTTGTTTATATAAACACTCCTGAAATTTCGATGGATTGCAACGATTTTTAGTTGATAGCGAACTGATGCAAGTATATATTCTGTGATCTTTTCACATTTTATGAGTTATCTGATATTTCTATTCATTTAAATGTGAATCTCTAGAACACCAATTAAAGCTGTTTTATAACACAATCCGTTGTACTTTAATTAAATAAATAAATTCAGTTGTTTGTTCATAAATTCCATATAGAAAATAATGTTTACCAGATATGTTGGTTAATAATTCTTAATTTTGTAACTGATGGCGCTAGAAAAAAGAGTTGGTTTACATTCAAACTTCTTATGTCATTCTGTAGCTATAGCAGGAGCTTTCAAAATGCCGTTATGATTAAACGTTTTGGAGTTAGCATTAGATTTTTTTGTGTGGTAAATATGCCAAGATTCCAGACAAATAAAGAGCATCTGCCTGTATTTAAGCATGAAGTGTATAAAAACACGAATGAAAGACATCGCATACTTGTGGAAACTTACGGTGACAATAGCCTAACGCAAGTTTGAACCACAACCATCAACATATACCGCAAAACCGAATCGCTTTGTAAAGGGATAATTCAGTGCATTTGGTTTAATCAGACGAGCGTCGTGTCCATATTCTTATAAAATCAGATTAACAGTTAATACCATTCCCTTCCGTCTACGAATGATCTATGCGAACCGTGCATTGATCCAAAAGCGACCAGAATGTGCTACAAGACGAAAAATGTTTTTCTTTATGACACCCAACCACACAACAAAAGTGGACACAGACACAATTTTTATACTTGGCTGGGAATTGTTGCCTATCCGCCGTACTCTCCGAGCTTGGCCACTTCCGACTAGTACGTTTTTTTTTTTATCGATTTCTCATGTACTGCACTTGAAAAAGTTCAACATTTATGGAGATGTCGAAAAATGGCTTGATGACTGCATCACCACAAATGATGCGCGGTTTTTTTGTGAGAGTAACCACAACTAGACATAGAGATTGGGAAAATGTTTAGCCAGCGATGGCACATACTTTGAATAAACCACTTTTTGCCTTTTTCTTAAGTTACACGCGTTTTTAGTAAAAAAAAAATGAAACCTTATTGACCGCCACACCTAGTAGAAACACATATAGATATTTTGAAACGTATTGCTAAAGAATGACATCAAAATTATCTTTTGTTATGTCTTTAAATAAGTTTCAATATTTTATTACGTTCATCTGTTGAAAGTTATATGCAATAGCATGAGAAGATTAAATATATTGGGAAATAAAATATTTCATTAAACACCATTGGGATTTTATATTTTAAATTTAATAATTGAATTCTAATTTTTTAAACTGTGGAGCCATAAATGACGAGTAGACTATCAAAAATAGGAAATGGGAAAATGTCAATAATAAAAAGAAAAGTACACATTTAAACTGGTGAGAGTGAGCTTATAGGCTATTTCCACTAATTTTATATTATACTCTTATTTCAAAGAATAATGCCCATCGAAAAATAAATTAAGTGGGTTAGCCTTCCTCCCCTCCCCCTTTATATTTAACCAATGAACCTCCAAATCTCATCAGGGAAGCCTCTTATCAGAATAAACCGGTATACCAAATTTGAAGCAAATCTGTTAATTCTGCATTAAAAACCCATTTAGCTAAACTCGGTGGGGGGGGGGGGATTAGCTACCGAATTATGCTTAACTTATGAACCTTCCAAACTAATCGGGAAAACCTTAGAAAAATGAACCTAGATTTTTTTTTTTTTTTTGAAGCAAATCGAATATTTCAATCAAGAATTATCATTTTACGTACATGCATTCATACATAAATACGTACATACAGAACCTGCGGTCACATTATCTCTCAGGCTTTGATAGGTTGTGAGCTAAAAACTACTTAGTATTGATTAAATGTTTCACTTGATATACTGTAGCGAGTGATTGTATATGTCAAACATTTATCTGAATCTGTAAAATTTTACCCAATTTATCATTCAGACATATTATTAGGGGCATAAAAATTATTTTTATTTGGAAAATGTTGTAGATAAGAATTTAATGCTTATTTTTAAAGCGTATCCGAGTCCCTTTAGAAATACATCTAGTTCTATTTTCTGATAAAAAAGAATCTACCAACGTTTATAATGTAAGTTTAACCAAATGCACTTAAATTGTATTCCTTAGAAAATAGCACCAAGTATTGAAAGTGAACACGAAGCACATTTCGCAGAATCAACATGCTATATAAATTATTCATCATTAAATTAACGGATCTTTTCACATTTAATGAGAAACATTTCTAATTTGGCATACGTGAATGCGAATCACTAACACTAATTAAAAGTGTTTTATTATACGTCTTGTTGCACTTTAATTTAGTAAATAAACTCGACACTAAATTATGTTTAAGCTTCAGCGATGTATTTAGGCGTTATGAAACAATATCTGAAGAATATGCTCACAATAATTAAATTTCTATATTTTAATACGTTTATGACTTAAAAGTTCAGTATAAAGCAATTTATGACAATTATATGTATTAAGGGATAAAATTTTTCATTACGTTTTAGTAGAATAATATTTTGAAATGGAATTCTAATTTGTAAAAATGGGGTTGTAAAATAATGTGATAATTTGATGGCTGCAATATGACACTTTCTACATAAAATATTTCTTAAACGTTTTTTTTATACGAAAAATGTATAATTAAAATCGGGTTAATCTAATTACTTAAAAGTTTATTATAAAGCAGTAAGTAAACTACTCACGTTTTGAAATTAACGTTAAATAAAATATTTTACGTATATGGAAAATATTTGTCTAAGCTTGTATCAGTTTCACTACATTATTGTTTAATTATATTTAAGATGCTTAAAATGTCTTTGCATTTTCATAAAGAAATTGATAAGAAACATATAGATTGTTTTGAACAAATCGAAATCTTTTGAGTAATTGATTTTAATCAATGCCTAAAAAATATTTACGCGTCTAACAACGTTCTACCAAATTATTTCAGAGGTATTGAAAGTATGCGTAAAGAATGAACTCAACTGGAATATTAGTAATTCCTTAAAATTAAATGTTTATAATTAATCTTTATAATATAATTTTTAAGATTCAGAAAGGCATTCAATTGTTTCGAAAAAAAAATACGAAGAATAAACTTATAATATAATAACGCAAATAGTGTTGTAGGATTTTATTAAATTTTGATACTTTGCTAAGGTACTTTGCTACACTTGAAACTTAAACACAAGGCAGCGCATCACGATTAAATATATTGAGATATAAAGTATTTCATTATGCTTTACTGGTTTATTGTAGTAATATCTACCCTACATATAAAATCCTATTGAAACGAATTTATGAAACGACTTTATGAAATGATTTTATGAAATGACTGATTTAGTTTTACGGCTATTTTTCTGAAATATGGAAAGTATGGCAGTGAAATTAACAACAATTATCCGTATTGATTCACAGGTGTCAAAAGTGGTATTAAAATTCTAAAATTCGAATTAGTTTTCGAAATATATATATATATTTTTAATTTTAATGAAATTTCCCGATTCAAAATTTTTATTGCAACTAAATTATTCCATTTTTGTGGAAAAAGGGATAAAATGGGAAAATATAGGGAATATTAGATTTTATTCCTTTTTTTTCTTCCCTTTTCAATTTAAATTGCCTTTTATTTCAATCGATAGTGATGCATAATATTGTAATTAAATTATGTTTTTCAAGAATTTTTGAATAAATAAAAACTTAATTTCTTATATTTGATCATCTGGAATCATTTTATTTTAGAAAACAAGAAATGATCAGTTATTTTTTTATATATAAAAATTTTCCTCCTTGACATAAACTCCATTGACGTAAAACAATAATAATAATAATTCCATCGTAGCATTTTTATAGTGAGTTTACAAAATCGTTGAAAGCCGAAATGGTTTAGAGAGGAAAATACAATTTTCTAAGCATTTATTTCAATTCATAAACTAGAATATTTGATCAAATTAATCCAAATGACTTCATTTATTTAAACACTTAATAAAAGGGAAAAAGAAATGAACAGGGATGTTATTAACTGATGCCATATTGTCATTTTCTAAACATCTTAATAAAACAAATTTGTAAAAACAATAATACTGATATGTGACAAGAATATATGACGTAATAATTGTTCAGCTGAATGCACGAAAGATAAAACTTCCTGCTTGTTTTTTAATTCAATTTTAAAGAGAAAATGTGAAAATGACATCATTTACATTTTTCTTTGTCTCTCTTAATTGCCACTTTTTTAGAAATACCATTAAAATTTAAAAGAAATTAATATTTCAATAATATTACTTTTTTAATGTTTTAGATTTAGAAATTTTAAGAGTTATGAGACCTTTCGAACCATCCGGATATCTGAAAAGAGTATATGAAATAACAATTGCCCAAGTGAATGCAAAGAGAATAAAATTTTTATTATTAGCATTAACGATAGCGATTAGCGATAATTGCTGGAAATGCATTTTTAATTGTAATATGCGCTTTTATGATTCTCTATATTTATGCATAGTATATGGTGTATATAAAAGCTATAATTCATATACAAGGCTACACAAAAGTATACGTAAGAGTTAAGGTTTATGGGCGCAAATTGCTTAAAGGTGTTTTTTAGATGAGTTATGGATTTTTATGTTGAACTGCATTTAATTTACTAAGAAATGTTTGTAGAATATGGATAAAATGATACACAGGGTCACGCAAGGAAATGGATATATGGCCGTCTATAAATTATAATTTCTGGAAATGTGATTTCAGCAGTTTTAAGAGTGTTTTAATTTGAATTAAATTTTAACTAAATAGTGGCGTGTAATAGAGATTCTAGGTAAACTACAGGGTTGTACAAAAGTATTCAAGTATGTTTTCATATATTAGTATAAATTGCTGAATGAGATTTTCAACCTGTTATGCGTTTTCTTGCTAAACTATATTTTCACATTATATACTAGTATATATCAACCTACAGATTAAATACAGGGCTATTCAAAAGAATTGGAAATATATTTGGCTATGGACGGTAACTGCTGAAATCAGTTTTTCAAATGTTTTATGCGTTTTCTAAAATATTTACTTAGTTATCTTATTTACGTTATTTCCTTAAATTACGATGTCTAGTTAAAGCATTCAGGAAGCGTTGGAAAGTGCTTTATAATCTATGCTTAACACTTGAATTTCTTACTTGTTTTTTCTATTTCCCAGATCAGTCATTTCCTATAAATCATACCAAATTTATTTAGCTCATATTAACAAAATACAATTTACACGGGAATAAAAAAATTAAATAAATATGGCTTATCTTATTCTTCTTTAAATAGGAAATATATTAGTATCCGTTAGACTCCATGTTCGTATTTAATAAAATAATAACAAATCACAACACATAAAAGCTTACACATTCTTAATATAAAGCTTGAACTCAAGATCAAGCTTAGAACTTAATAAAAAAGGATGCCAGTTTATAAGCATTGTTTTTTTCAGTGTAAAAATTAAAAGTATTTTAGAAGAATAGGACTCCAAAATAGCGATACTTTGCTAAAAAGTACGGTAAAAAGATAATATTGTATATTTCAAACAAAACTTCATTTTAAAATTTATCACAGAGTTTATAACAAGAATCATCATAGTATTAATGCTTGGAAATTTTTCCAGAGAGAAACATTCGCCTTGCAAACAATATTTCAAATGGAAATCAAATTTCAAATTGATTGCTTAAAAGGCGCAAAAGCCAACATAGTGAAAAAAATTCCATAACGATACTTGAATCCGGGCCATCAGTATAGCGCGACATTCTATCGACTAAACCACATGGAACGAGAACCAGCCTGGAAAATGTCTTACTATTACATGTTGGAAAGGCTACAAACTCAGCACAAGATGGAATATTTATCATGAGCCACCGACATGGGGCAAACACGAAACTTAATTAAATCCAGCAGCGATTCAAACTATATAAATACTTGGAAATTTTTCCAGAGATAAAAATTCGCCTTGCATATTTCAAACGAAAATCAAATTTCAAATTAAAATTGCATTGTAAGCAATTAATTTTGAAATTTGATTTTCATTTGAAATATTGTATGCAAGGCGAATGGTTCTCTATGGAAAAATTTCCAAGTATTTATATAGTTTGGATCTATGCTGGATTTAATTAAGTTTCGTGTTTACCCGATGTTGGCGGCTCACGATAAATATTCCATCTTGTGCTGTGTTTGTAGCCTTGCAAACATGTACTAGTAAGAAATTTTCCAGGCTGGGTCTCGTTCCATGTGGTTTAGTCGGTAGAATGTCAGTGCGCTACACTGATGGCCCGGATTCGAGTCCCGGCTTGGAATATTTTTCTCTATGTTGGCCTTTGCCCTTTTAAGCAATTAATTTGAAATTTGATTTTAATTTGAAATCATCACATTGTTTATGACAATTTCGTCACAAATGACACATATTTCACGAATTAGTCACAGTGTGACGTCAAATCATTGTCGCTGTCGTCACAGGTTCGTCACAAAGTTAATGCCAAAATAGTCACAAATGACACACTTTTCACAAATTTGTCACACCGTGACTTCACAGAGTGGTCACAATGTGACGTCACAAACGACCTCTAAAACGGCCATAACGACCTCGCATTCTAGTCACTATGACGTCACATCGACTTCATGTGACGTCACATCGGCGGTTACAAAATCACAGTGTGACTTCACAACGACGTCGCCGTGACGTCACCATGCCTTACGGGTGATTAGTTTTTGGTGTAAATCGCTCAACGGCTCAACAGGTGGCGCTGCTATGCTGCATTTTTCACGATTTCCACAATAGCTCAATCTCCAGAATTAATGCACGGATTTTCATCAAACTTCAGATTCTTTTAGTCCTTGACAGGAATTAACGTTTTATACATTTTGATGTAAATCGCTCAACAAATGGTGCTGCTATGCAGACTTTTTTGCGATTTCCGAAATAGTACTATCTCAAGAATTAATGCTTGGATTTTCAACAAACTTCCGATTCACATATACCTTGATTTGAATCAGTGCTGTTTAAGTTTTGGTGCAAATCGCTCAACAGGTGGAACTGCTATGCTACATTTTTCGCAATTTCCGCTATAGCCCTATCTCAAGAACATGCACGAACTTTCATCAAGCTTCAAATTAAGGTATCATTTGATATGAATTGGTGCTAAATTGACGTAATTTTTTGTATTATTTAAATGATTTAATCGACGTGATTTATATAGAAGAAAGTTTTGCGATGGCCACAACATACTAGTTTTCTTTAAAAATACACCGTAAAATTCCAAAGCTGCGGAGTCGGAGTTGGTGTCGGGCCCATTTTTGAGCGAAAGAGTCGGAGTCGGAGTTGTCCATTTTACAAGCAGGTCTGCATTGTCGGAGTCGGAGTCGGCCCCTTTTTCAATGAAAGTGCCGGAGTCGTAGTCGTCCATTTTTACCACGGACCCCGCAGCCCTGGAAAATTTAGATAGCAGACATTAATCAAAGCTGGTGATAAGAGTTACAAGACATTTCTCGTTTTATTTTTTATTTTTACGCACCCACTGGCAAGCAAATGTGAAATTCGACAAAAACACCGTTACACAACCACAAATGTCACTTCATGCCTAACACAGTGAAAAAATATTTAAGTACTCGGTTTGTCTGCCGTTACTATCCTTAATACTCGTAAATATATCTGGATTACCATGAAATATATGGGTTTTAGTGAGTTTTAATATAGTACATTCACTATTAAAAATGAAGTGTGGTGCATTTACGACTCGTTTACATTCAAAATAATTTCGATACATTATGGTCTATAGATAAAAGTCCTTTGCAATGTACTTTTATGATATTACACAATTTCAAACATAACTATCTGAAGAGCACTAAAATATGCTTTCTGTATAATAAGAAATACAATGCATTTATCATTTATTTACAGGGTCACGCAAAATGTTTCCATTACACAATGGTCAACGAAAAATATCGTTTGCAGGGTACTTTAATTGTATTACACCATTTCGAACATTATGAAATATATTGTATTCTTTTTAAAAGGGAAGAATACAAGCTCGGGGACACTGAATGAGGTAAACGTTTGTGTATCGACAGATTATAGTTAGTACATAAATGCAGGGTGTATCTGAAGGTCGCAAATGACGTTTAATGGATGAAAATCGAGAAAATGCGTCTGGAAATGGACAAACTGAGACAAGAAACAAACGCTCCAGAATGTTATTTATCATACAGAACAGGTACAACACAGCTCATGATGACCAGAGGAAACAAATATTTTACAACAATTGTTCAAAGTGTCAACAGCGGACATTATTATACAGAGTACATCTACGGAGTAACGACGGGCAGACACGCTCAAAACACGCTACATGGATTCCTGCTCACAGATTTGTTTGGCTTTCTTCCAAGTTTTTGTTATCTTTTTCTGACCGGATATGTACAAAGTGAAAGAAAAACCAGCCTCGTGCTACTATCCAGATCTACAGAAACATAGCGTGCGAGATTTCGATATTTTTATTAGTTTTGCAATTTTAATTCTTTAAACGTCATTTGCGACTGCATGTTCCATTGCATTTTTTTGTTCGTCTTGATGAGTACTATCATCCCCCTAAGTTTCTTGAAGCATTCCAGACACACCCTGTATATTAGCATTAAAGCACAATACTAAGGTGTCTTGAGAAAATAAATTTCAAGGTTTACGTTATAATTTATTTTGTTAAATTTCCTCATTTATCAAGTGGCTCAGTAGCGTAGTTGGCAGCATGCTAAATTTGAGTAATTTGGCGTTTTCGATGTCGGATCCCAGTAGAATTTATCTTTTTCAGCGGAAATTTTTATGAATGATTTTAGAAAAAAAAATTAAAAAATGCGATTGAAATTTATGAAAAATATAAATTAAATGTATTTTTAGATATTAAATACGTAAAAAAAAGTACGGAATTTATATTTTTATAGTCGAGAAAGATTTGCTGTTATTTTAAATTGTTTAGAGATATTTAAATGAATATTATATCATTTTCAAAGAGAAATGAATTAAAATACTTGATATAAAAGGGTTCGTACGCTTCAAGGACTTTCAAGGACCTTTTAACAGAATTTCCGTAAAGAGATATTTGCCTTATTTAACGAAAAAAAAATATCTTTACATATAGCGACCGGTACATTACGAAATTTCTGGTACGGAAACACATAAAATCCTATGAATTACTTGATGCGTACGAACCCTGTATAAATACGTGAATAAATATATTATTTTTGTTTTTTTATAATGCAAATCTTCCGAATAATTGATGATTTTTTTTACTATTCTTTTAAATATTTAACATTTTATTTTATTTTATAATTTCAGATTTATGGTTTTATAGTTATTGACAACTTAATTACTAATTTTAGCAATTTTTAATGGACAATTCATACTTTTATCAATCACAAAATTTGCTGATTTTAAAAATTATCAACTATTACTTACAAAAATAAGCTATGACTTTTTACAATGAAATATATTAAAATACTTGATATAATTTTGCAACAAGCATTTTTATTTATTTTTTTAAATTCTAATTTTTACTTTTTATAACTTTTGAATTTCTTAAATCTTGAATTTTATAATAATTTCAAAAAACATTTTGAATCGCTAGAAATAGTTATTACGTAGGAAATAATGACAAAAACAAAAATCCGAAATTATAAGTCAAATTACGTGTCTGCATATTTAGTGATGTGCTTAAATCCTATAAATCTATATGAGGGTTGCACAGAAGGATACATAAGCAGACATGTGTCTGTTGCTGAAGTGCTTGAGAATGGTTTCTAACTGTATTATGCATTTGTCAGCTGAACTGAATTTTGTATAGTTTAGTAAAAAATGTTTGTAGGATAAAAATAATTTCAAATACAGGCCTGTAAATTGAGCTGCTAAAGAATGATTATAGGTGGAAGCTCGCCTTTGGCTATGTGATTTGTTTTATCTAAATCATACCCAGCTTAATATAAAATGTTTATTAAAATCTGTGGTTATACAAAAATATTTGTGTACTTTTCCGCCTACTGGGGAAAATTTCTAAAGGGGAAACTGTGAATTAAGCTTTTCAATCTGAACTTAATTATATTATACTTGTAGTATGTATAAAAATTTTAATTCAAATGCAGGTCGGCACAAAAGCTTTTGAGTAACACTCATTCTATGAACGTTAAATGCTGAAAGTTCGTTTGCAAATATGTTATGCGTTTTCTAAATTAATAACAGTGATCTCTCACTTATGCGTGACAAAAGGGGTCAATGAAATTTTCGCGCACAAGCGAGATTCGAGCATAAGTGAAAAACCATAAAATATGCTTAAACTCGAAAAGTTAACATAACTAATACTAATAGTACACTACTAATACACTAATAAATAAATACGCACATAATTTCCGTTTATATATTGTAAATTAATAAGAATGTAAAAATTCAAAGTTGTTACATACGTCCCAAACTTTTGTTAAATTACAGTTTACGTTTACAGGAATTTTGAATGAACGAGTTTCTTTAAACCAGAGAATTAAAACTTTATCAAATTCTTCGTTCTTTCATCTTTGAATTCGATTCCTTTTCCTGGCCTTTATTCCACATTCTAGATAAGCTGCATTTATAGCCTGCCTGCTTTTCAGAATTCCTCTTATAGTTGATTCTGGAATACGGAAATGATCAGCTCTGTGTTTGATTTAAAGCGTTTTTCCTCCATTTTTTTATGATATCCATTTTCAAAGAAAGCGAAAAGTTCGCACGTTTTTCCATTTCTAATACACTGTACAGTATGTAAGCGAAAGGTGTAGTAACGCAAACCTAAAACTTGTCCCGCGAGCAGTTCTTACCATCCACACCGATTGGCTGCGAGTTTTAGTGACGTCAACATTTTCGTATGCAACTCGTTCTCCCCTCTCCATGTCAATCACAAGCGAAAAATAACACGTTCTTGGAAGAATACGAACAATGGATTAAGGGTGTGTGAATGCATTCCAAGAGACAGAACAGGAAGGGTCATTCTTGTGATAAGCAAAGCGTGGCGATTTTACTGAAACTTAATTTTTTTTTCGTGCATAAGTGAAAGATGCATTTTAGGTTTCGCGTATAAATGAATAAGTGTTAGCATTCCCTATTTCGCTGGCCGGGCCCGCAGGGAAACTGCGTATAACAGAGGTCGCGTATATATGAGAGATCACTGTTCTTCGATATCTTCTTTATCCCTATTAAACCAGGATGTTGCATAACAATATTATGCAAGTTTTAGAAAGTATTTTATAATCAACGTTCATCCCATGATTTTCATTTCCTGTTGTTTTTCTCAAATATTTCAAAGCTGGTGTTAAAACTGTATCAGCTCTTTAACCCTTTATCTACTGACGGTACTTATACGTAACATTAAAATAACCTGTTATAAAATTCATTTAATACATTTATTAGTAGTACTACAGTTTAGAATGAGTAACAGATGCATTACTTTATCTTGTTCCAAAAGTATTATTGGTTACACAAGACAGAAATATTTTTAAAAAGATGATTTCTTTTGTATTTGCATCTTCTCAGCTTTCTTGGCGTTGTGTGTGTGTGTGTGTGTGGGGGGGGGGGTGAATTTTTTAATTCGGAAAATTTTCTATATTTCTATTGTAAGAGCATTATATTTGCACATTTCATAATTCGGCAAAATACTAAGAAAAATATTTAAAATAAACGATTTGAGTGAGGTTATAAATGTTGCAGAAAATCCTTATAAATTCAAATTTAATTAATCCTTCTGAATCCTTCTAAAATCCTTCTAAAATTTATTAAATGATTATATAAATCTTCTAATTTAGTTTCAAGAATTCACTAAATATGCTTTAGAAGATAAAATTTTCATGAAATCGTAATTCAGTGCATAAAGGGTTAAACTGAAAATTATAACTTTGTTGAAATGTAAAACTCAAATGTTATATGAAAATCGTTCCCCATTTTTCTAAAACAAGTATAGGCGCCAAAAAAAGCGCGTTTGGCCGATTGCATTCTAATAAAAGACGTGCCTACTTTTGGTTTACATTTTTAGAATCTCAAATAATTAAGAGAGATTTAGTTAAAACCCATTGAAACTTCTTCAAATATATCATTGTTATCGTGCACAGTAAATAATTTATTTATATTTCAAAAAACGAATTAAAAGTTTGGTTAGAAAAACTTCATTATTAAAATAATTATACTTCCTAATATTTTCTTTTTATGATTATTTGCTTAAGAAGGATCATAAATATTCTTACTAGATAAAGAGTATTTAATTATCTATACTCTTTCCTTTGTGTTGACAATTTTCGAGATTAAATTGAAAATCGAGTCTTTTATTTATAGAGGTATACAAATAATTTTCTGCAAGATTAATTTATTTTAGAAACCCCTTTATTCATAATTGCTTATTTTAGTGAATAACAATCATATTTTTGAAATTAAATAGATAAAAAAATAGAAAGGAAGCAGTAAAACATCTCATTTATTCATATTAATTAAAGTATATCGAAATTTCCTTTTACTTGAATTTTACGGAAAATTTACCAAAATAAATTTATGTGTAATTTTTGTATATATTTTTTCAAGTGGTGTAACATATTAAAACGTGCAATAACGTATAAAAACATACAATTCTTTTATTATGTGTCTGAATTTTCTGCTATAGTGATACGTTAAACGTATTTTGGTACGTTTAAATTTTTAAAATTCCATTACTGATAATTCGAAAATAAATTTGTATTTAAAAACAAAAATGCGCAACGCAGTTAAACAGTACATCATATTCCATTTAAAAAGATTTATTCTATCATTTCACACATAAATTAGAATATAATAATGTTGAAAAAATATACTTAAAGGACATTTTATGCAAAATTTATTATATATTATGCTTTATGAAAACGAAATTAAAATTTTAATGCTGTTTATTAGCATTGATAAAATTATACTCACATTCAAATCATCCTTTCATATATAGTGAATTTTACAAACAGCATTATTCGTATTATTTACACACAAAGTGTTATTTCTTTGTAATTGTTCTGTTCTTTATAGTGAAGGTTTAATATAAAAAAATCGACTTATTTTGAAATTCAGCTATATATTTTAACATTTTTCTTTTAGTTACAAGTTTTAATATTGATAACATTTTCTCAAAATATATTAAAATTAAAAAATGTTTCCCAAATGTAATTGGATTAAAATTGATGCATACGTTTTTACATCTTCTGTCTAATGGTAAATTTTAATTTAGTGTAAAATACAATAGAGAGAAAATCCTTAAAAAATGCATTGAACTGTACAGATAACGTTATCACATTAGGGGGGAGTGGAGTCTTGTATTTGATATCGTAAGATATTTCTGGGGGATAGGGAGGTTTGTGATTTGTAATAGTCATCTTTTTTAATCCAAGCAAAATTTTCATTTTTTGGTAACTGTTTTTTAGATCAAAACTAGAAAGATAGCCCGTCAAAAGTGACGAAAAATGAGATATAAAGATATATATAACACATGTGAAAGGATATGAGTAGTTTTTTTCGCTTGTTCCGCAGTGATAGATGAAAATAACACATTTTAAAATGTAGAAATATGTTGCCAAAAAATATGCTGCCAAATTTTCTTTTTCGCCAAGGCGTCTAATCTGGAAAAATACCGAAATTTTACTTTCTGTATCCGGCTATATAAAGCACATTAACACATTAATAGCACAGCGCCGTCTAGTGGCGTTTGTTTTATTAGTAGAATTGGAATCAAGATGTAAAGACGTACATTTTCGTATATTACACTTTAAATTCTGACCCATAGATTTTGAAAAAAAAAACTTAAATGCGCGGAGTTCAAATTAAAAAGCGGTGAGCTCGATTATGAAAGATTAATAGCTCTCAATATAAATTTCGCCAAATTAGCCAGCTATCGTCAAGTTGGCTTCATATATGACATCTTATTTGTGTCGCAAAACTTGGCGTAATACCGCGAAATTTGGCACTATTTTGCCAAGCTAGTCAAAAATTTGGCGCTATTGTGGCAACCCTGTCATTAGCACTTTTCAACAATTACTCATTGTTGAAGCTGCTACGGATTTCTCCATAAGAAGCGTCTGACATGGTCGCGATCAATGAGGCGGTCCAACCGGAATTGTGAGTGACACACAGAGACTTAGATTTTATATAAATAAATAGCATGTTATTTATTTTTATGAAGATATAAAGTTATGAGTAAGACCATTAAAGGATTAGAAAATCATCTCATTTCAAAATATTTAATATCCCATGATTCGCTATTCCTGTTCTTCTACCGTATGCATATGTACTTCGTCGTTAGAGCAACCAGCTTCAAAATGACACTTGCGATGTTGAATTATTAAAAAATGGGGAAGAATGTTGATCACCTGTTTTGTTTATAAGAGGTCCTGCTTACGCCCGTTCAGTGGGCAAGTGCAAGAATAAAAATATTACTGTTAAATACATTATGTAGTAAAAAAGATTTTTTGAATACTTTTAAACATTAAGTATTTCTTTAAAATGTTATTAGATATAAAATTACTTCATATTTTTATAGTGATATTGTATTAACCTATTATTCTCATTATTTAAATCAGCAAAGTATGCGAGTTATAAATGTATAAAGATACCTGAATACTATTGCAAACACATAAAAATAAAACAAAAGAGATACTGATAACGATATCATTAGGAGGGGGGGTGGTGTTCTAGGAATGATAACGTATGATATCATATATCCCCATTTTTTCTGCATATAGATTGACATTTTTATTTTCAAAATTGCCTTACTCTGTATATAGAAAAATGATTAGAGAACATCTGCTGTGGAATTGTAAATTTTTAACTGATATTATCAAGAATGGAGATTAAAAAAAATAAATTAAAATAATGTATTGGTCAGTATTATAAAAATACTACAATTTTATATAAAAAAATAATAAATACTAATGTCTACACTATTAAAAGTATCTTTATTTTTGCTTGAAAACTCTGAATTAATTAATTTCCAATTAATATTTCCAAATAATCAAGTCAAGCTTGTTTACTGGAGATTTATTAATTAAAATTCTCAAGATGCATTTCCACGGAATAAAATTATAAATATCTTTACATGCTATGCAATATTTATGTATCCATTTCTTTTATTTACAATAACAAAAATTCTAAAGTAATAATTGGCCACTGAATATTTTACTTATAGAGTTCAAGCGTATTCTTTTTCGCAACGTTAATTGCTTCTAGAAACAGACACAGCATAATCCTCTATTATCTAAATGCCTTTATAAAAAATCTTATTTATTAAACATTCTTAATTATTCAAATTCTTAATTATTCAAGAAATAAATAGAATAATAATTATGAAAGCAAATAATTATCTGGGTTAATAAATTTATTTCAAACTCATTTTTTTTTTTTGATTGATTGATAAAATACGTAAGGGATCTAGTATGTATTTTTTAGAGAGTAAGTATTGTTATTCGTATTGATTTAACTCATCTTGTTTTTTTTTATGTATTTTGGGAAATTTTGTAATCGATTTTCACTTACTTCTTGATATGATGAAATGACACAAAATATGTACACAAGTGAATTTCCGAAGTCAATAAAACATTTTAATACTAGGTTGAGCAAAAAGTTTTGTGAAATTCGTGAAAGTTGCGTTGTTATGCGGAAATTATCAACAAAATCAACAAGGACTATTCTTCAAAGTAGAGACCATCATAGTCCACGACTTTCTGCCAGATTCCGGTTTTGTTGGAAATACCACGGCGGCTCCTTGGAATCGAAAAACTTTTGACATGCTTTTTCAACTTCATTAAAGGATTCAAATCGACGGCCCTTGAGAATCGGCTTTCAGAATCGTTTAACCTTTGCTCCAATAACACCGGATCAACACACGCAAATCATATCGTTCAATAGGCATTTTGGAGCCAAAATTCCTGAACTCCTATAGATATACCACTAGCACTCTTACATACGATACAAATTCTGATAACTATTAGATTAAAAATTTCACAGAACTTTTTGCTCAATCTAATATTTTTAGAACCTTATTATAAATTAATAATTTAATTTAAGGAATTTTTCCGTTAGCCAGGCACAAATGATAAATTGCCGAGTAATCTTTACTCTTACACTGTAAAAAAATACATATAAATCTGCAGAACTACTTTTTGTAAAGTTATAGAAAGTTTTATACTTACTGAAATTGTATCTGTACGCTGTAAAAGAAACGATGTAAATCTACAAAACTAGTTTTTGTAAAGCTACAGAATCTGTATGCTTACTAAAATTTTATTGATAACACGGTATAATTACATGAATTTCTTTTATTGCAGTTATATAAAAAAGTTTTACGTAACCCCAGTTTCCTGGAAAATTCTTAGTAACCATACAGATTTCTTTTGCAGTATAAACATGAATCAGTTACATGATTTTTTTTGTTGCAATTACATAAAAAGTTCTAGGCAACCCAGTTTCCTAAAAAAAATTAGCAGCCTTATAATTTATTTTACAGTGTACAATTATTTATAAGTTTAAAAAGGGCGGATATAATTATGCGTCACACCACACTCGCCAAAGTTTGCCTACTAACTGTGCAACTGCTACAACTAAATATTTTAACCACTAAAATTTTGATAATTTAAATAATAGAAAAATAGTGTAATTTATATTTTATTAAATCTCTTTTAAAATTGATTAGTTTAATTTTTAACAAATTTTGACTATATGCTTAAAAAACGATTTAAAAATCCTAAACAAGTTGCTTAAATAATGCTTTTTTCTTCTTTCCGGCTCCCACATGATAAAAAAAAAAAACATAACAGACACCATAATTTCTTTATTAAATTCACTCATCGATTTTTGTTAAGGTAATCTGATCTGTATACCATTAAATCGACAATTTTGATCAAAATTTCGATTCAAAAACTTACTGTTATAGAAAAAAAAGCTGGGTGAACTTGTTATGCAATTTATTGAAAAGGTTGTCAGTTCTTCTTTCCTATCCCCACTAGGTAAAACGAAAGATAGCAAAAATCATAATTACTTTAAATTCACACATCATCGCTTTCTGTTAAAGTAATCTGATCTGTATACGTTTAAAACGTCGATTTCGATGAAAATATCCATTCAAAAACTTGCTGTTATAGAAAAAAGGTGGGTAAACTTGTTATGCGATTTATTGTAAAGGTTATCAGTTCCCTAGTTTTAATTTTTTAATTATTAAGGATTTTCCTGAATTTTTAGCGTTGTTTGTCTTTTTATAAATAAAGCTTTTAAAATATTCATATTATTGTCATAAAATTAGTCTATATCTTACATAACAATGTTATATTTATTACAGAATTCATAAAATGTATTTGTACTTAACATTTTTAAGAAAATAGCAATTTTTCGGTAAGTTTTATACTATTTTTTAAAATATTTTTCTATAATGTAAATTACTTATTGGTAAGTTTATATCACAATTTTATAACATTTTTTATAATAATTAACAATTTTAAACTTAAAATTTACAAAATTTTCCAACATTTGTTCCAAAGGCATACAGATAGCTGTGAATTCCATAAAAAAATGATAAAGTAATCAGGAAACTTAAGAAAAGGAAGTTTCGAGTTAGAATAAAAGACATAATATATATATATATATATATATATATATATATATATAACCTACATGTATAAAATCCTAATGAAACGAATTTATGAAACGATTCTTTGAAACTACTGATTAAACAACTGATGTGAATTTCAATAATCGTGCTGACGCCAAATTAACGTATTAAAACATTTTTTAAAATCTTTTGTAATCAGGAAATCTGACTCGAATTTTAAGTTTAACACTGAATGCCTATAAAAGAATACTTTTAAAAAGTAGTTTTACATACAATTTAGTTTTTTAAATATTTTATTGTCAATCATAATTTAATTACCATGACTGACAGTTATGCGTTTACTGCGTTGCTAGTCTGTGCTCCTATATGTAGAGCACTATGAATCAAATCAGTACTTTCAACACAGTAGTCCCAAGTGTAATATTTTTTTTTGTTGTTTTGGTTGTCTAATTTTAAATAGTTTTTTTTCATTTGTTTTCGTTCTAAGTAGTACGCTTAGTCCTTATAACCCTAAATTTCGATATTGTTAGAGATGTTTAAGTTATTTTTGCTAAGAAATAATTTTATCAAATATCCTAAAAAGAATAATTACTAAACATTTAAACATCTACCATACAATCTGTAAATATAACTAAAGGTATTTTGCAAAACGTCTTGTCAATCATGTATACGGAATTTAAATAGATGTTTACTGAACTCTTTCATTATTTACTTGTTTGATTAATAATTGGCTTTTGAAGCATATACTTCTAAAGACAACGAAAGTTTGGTTTCTGGATTTTACATCTGATTTTTGCAATGCAAACGAAATATTTTTCTGATTAAGTAGCATGATGATGCAGTTTTCATCATCCCCTTAACTGACAACAATATGCGTTTGATTTTATATCTTCAGAAAATATGCAAATAGTAAACGTGTGTTTGAAGGAAAAGATATCAAACAAACAGCTAATTAAAAAAAAAAAAAAAAAAAAAAAAAAAAACTTTCAAAATTTCTGATGTACCAAACCTATGTAAGTTCTTATAGCTCGAAATAATCAGAAGGGATCTCAGAACATAACATCATGTATGTTACTAAAGAAGAATTTTTGAAATATCAAAATATCATTGCAGCTCAATTTAGTAATAATGAAATGTCTACTAAACATTTAATACTAACATTCATCTTACCAGATTTACCTCGTTCATTGAAACCGGACATCTTTCGTTTTCTGTCTGAAAATACATTCAAAACATATTGAATCAATTCCGGTGCCACCGCAAGACACACAATGACATGTTGTCATGTTAATGTCATTTGTGTCACGAATGTTGTGCGACTTAAACTATCAAGTCTTATTCTGCAGCGTAAACTGTAAAATCGTTCACCCATTTGCTCTAAATCTTATGAAAAATCAAAAAACAAACAAACCTTCTCCTTCCTTCGACGTCGACACTCCTAATAGAATAAACAAAAGAAATACACGAGCGGAGCATTCCGTATGCCAGTGGTCACTTATTAATAAACATGATGAAAGAGAGCAGAAGAGAGTAACCTTAAACAATAGTTGAACATTGAGATGTTCTTTGAGAAAAAGGTAAATGAAGCTCGGATGTTATTGGAGTGATTATTTTGGAATTTGGGACTGTTTTTCACTGTGAGACTCCCTTAGTACGTCGTTCTTGTCTTTAAAGCTTAAATACGTTGTTTTCAGAATCAATGTCTTTGAACTTTTATATCTTAGATAATTCTGACATCTAGATGATGTATTCCACATCCAGATTCTCAAGACGATACTCCTTTTTATGTTTTACTTGCAAAGATTTGAAAGTATTTTTCCTTTATTTTATCATGTCTGATCCAATGCCATTTATTGAATCACTGACAAATAAAAACCCCTACCCAATCAGGAAAGCGTTGTAGGAATTTTTAATTACTAATTATATCCTTAGAAAAAACACATTAATGCATTTAATGCTATCATTTTCAGAAATATTTCGCCACATTTCTACATATTTCAATTTTTTAAGTAAGTAAAAACTACGTTGAAAGTTCATTCCAAGTATTACAATAAAAATATAACTACAAATTTACCACCTGCACTTATTGAAATCTACCTCTTTTTGCGGTGTTTTTAATATACATAATAAGAAAGAACAGAGAAAGTACAAACTGCAAATTTAAACATTGTTTGATTGTTTGACCACTGAAAGATATTTTGGTAAGAGGGTAAATGAGGCGCAGATATTATCCGGGTAATTAGTTTGGAATTTGCTACTGTTTAGCACAGAGTGGCTCTGTCACTACGCCATTCTTGTCTTTAAAGGCTAAATACGATGTTTTCAGTATCAATTGGGGTTTTCCACATCTAGATGTCCTAGACCATACACATTTCTGTGTTTTATCAGCAAAGATTTTAAAGTGTTTTCCCTTTTTTATTGTGTTTGGTCTAGTGTCTTTTCTTCAACTGCAGACAAATAAAAACACAGCCAATCAACAAACTGTTGTAGGAATTTTTAATCACTAATTATATCCTTACGCGAAACACATTAATGTATTTAATACTATCATTTTGACAAATTTGTCTGCAGATATTTACTTTTTTGTACTTTTTAAGGTAATGCAAACTAAGTTGATCTATCATTCCTGTATTTGAATTTTTTTTAAGTAATTTTGCCACCTGCACTTATTTAAATCTACATCTGTTTGCGATGTTTTAATCTTTTGCAAATATTATGTAATTGTTACCTTATTCGTTGTATTTTATGTCACAATACCATGTTCCACTTCCTTATTTCACCGAAATGTAGAGTTGTGTTGCATATAAACACATTAATTTTAATTAAAGCTTTTCTCCAGTTAATGATACTCTGCGTAGATGAGGCTCATTCATTTAACCTGTTCGGCAAAGAAAACTTTTAATTGCTTTACTTGATAAGATGAATACATCTGGATAAAATTCCGGTGGCTATGAAGATTAAATGCTAAGGATCTAATCTAGATAAGATGAAAGAATAAATGAATTTAGTGAATCGTTAAAATAGCACCTGAGAATCGATTATATGGCAGCCATGAACAGGATTTCTTTTCCAATTATAGGCATCAATCTCGTATAATCTTCAACGACTTTTATTTTTTCCGATGTCACAAACTTTCGTTCTGATTGCGAAGGGTGTTTTTAATTTTATTAAAAATATTTGTTTTTGAAATAAGTGGTAATGGTTTTATTTGTAGATAAATGCTAAACTGACTGCGAAGTCTGTTCTAATGTATTTAAAAATTTAATAGCAATTGAGTCTCAATTATAAACGACATATGTAAGAAAAATTTCTTCAAATTTTATTTACGAAACAAGAATTAATCAATTATGGGGTTGAGACGGGCGACTGTTTTTTATTTCTATGTCGCAAGACTTTCTCAAAACAAAAATCTTTCACATACACTTTGACAACATATGCGAGAGGAATATACTACAGAATTCATTTATTATAAATAATGATGTGAATAGAATGCAAAAATAGTTTCAAATGGCAACTCTGCAATTACTATAAGAAGAGCTGAAGAGTTCCCCTCTTTACGAAATTGATTTGCCCCTACAAGAACATATCTTTAATAATAAAAAAGAACCTCACGATTGTTTTCTCATCTATGGTGTGAAGCAATCCGATTCTGATGTTTATATGATATTTAAGCTTAAATTTACAAGCAAATGAACTTTATGAGCTTTATAAACTGACATTATTATTGCATGCATATATAGATAAATATATATACATGTAGTAAATGTTGCTGTACATTTTATAAAAAATTATATTTTTGAAATCTTAAAAATCAATATCCTATCTAGAAGCCAGGGGAAACAAGTGGCAAAATTTAGATTTAGAATAAATTGAGTTCAAAGTTCAATCAAACATCAATAGTAATTGACTGAATTAAAATATAAAATTGTTTCTTATTTCATAGCGGTATTTGAACTCTTATTTCAATAACTGTAAAAGAAAAGTGGAATACAATAATTTTTTAATGTTAAGTAGAGATAAAAGAAATTAAGTAGATATGTAGTTTAAAGAACTTAAGTAGTTGATCTCTAGAAGGTAGCACATAATTAGAAAATCAGTTATATCTCTTTACCTCCAAACAAATAGCCTTACTTCCAGACAGCCTGTGCACTTAGCTCAGTTTTTTTTTATTTTGTCACTTATACCACTTGGCTTCTGTGGTCCTCATATGTATGTAAACTGCTAAATTACAAAGCCCTTGAAAATCAATATATGGTTGTTTTTCTTAAAAGCTTCAAAAAATTGTACCTATTTTGTGGCTGTTCCTCACTGAGTGCTGGGAATAGATAAGTCGTTTTTCTATAGGGCTTTAGAGATGTTCTCGGCTGTAAACGCATTTTCTGGGGAGGTGGGTAAAAGAATGTGTTTCCTGTCTCATTTATAAATTGATAAAAATAGATGTTTAAAAAAATCTTTTCAATACAGCATTTCAATTTAGAAATTTTGAAAAGACCATTAAAAATTATTTTACTTTTGCAGATAAAGTATATTAAAACTCATTTTATATAAATAAATAGGACATTTAAAGTAATAATGTTTAATATCTCCACACTACTTCCGTAAATCTCTTTAATAGTTTTAACAATCTAAAAAGGAATCAACGACATTTTAGCTAAAGGAAAGAATGCGGCATATACTAGTATAAATTCTAATTAAGGTTTTATTCCTCAGTTAATGATAAGCTACGGAGGTGCTGTTCATTTTACCTGCGTGGCAAAGAAAACGTTTAAATGCGTTACGTTAATAAGATGAATGCATTTGGATAAAATTCCAGTAATAAAGAAGATAAGATGCCAAGCATCTAATCATGTAAGGTGAAAGAATAAATGAATTTAGTGAGTTGTTAAAAAATCACCGGAGGAAGTATTACGTTGAAGATTTATTACATCCATAAACAATATTTCATTTTTAGCTCAAAGCATCAATCTCCAATAATCTACTTCACCGTCTTTTAATTTTTTTGAAGGTTCGATCGATTCGTTTTGATTACGAAAGCGGATTTTTATTAGAGACTAAATTATTAAAATTGTTAATAGAAACGCATAGTTTAATTTTAAAAGCAGTGTGCTTTGTTACACACTACAACAGTGGAACAAACAAACTAAAGTGCTACGCAATAAAGTCGTACGAAAATAAACATCCGGTATGACGCAATAGTTGGTAAAGATTGCATCAGAACGCGTAACTCATCAGCTTAAAACTTTTTTAACATATTGACATAAAAAATCAGATTTTTTTTTTAAATATTATTTTGGGGCTTTTTCAAAATGAAACGTTAGAAATTGCAATCTTGCAATACTTTTGGCCAGTAGTGTGTATGTGTAAATCGATATATGTATGTATTGTTATCTTAAATAGTATAAACATTTATATTTTGAAATATTAACATTCAAAATCCTATATGGCAACTCCAAAATTATAACGCCATTGTAAAACAATGTAGGGGTTTTTTTTCTTAAAAGCTTCAATACATCGGAATTATTTCATGGCTGGTCCTCCGGCTGTAAACACATTCTGACTGCGGGTGGGTAGCGAAAAATGTCTCCTGTCATATGTATAAAGGTTAAAGAAATAATTTTTAATATATTTACACTACTTCTGTAAATTTCTTTAATAGTTTTAATAATCTAAAACTGAATACAACGGAATTTTCCTTAATGGAAAGAATGCTGCATATACTTCTATTAATTATACTTAATTGTCCATTCCTCAATTAATTATACGCTAGGGATATGATGTTTATTTATTTCGCCTGCGTGGCAAAGAAAACGTTTAAATGCGTCAGTTAATAAGATGAATGTATTTGGTTAAAATTCCGGTAGAAAAGAAGATTAGATGCCATGCATCTATTCGCCGGGCTGTCACATACGTCTATATTTATTTTCTGTTTTAACCACTATTTTTAAAAAATACATTTTGTAGTATGTTTCTCTTGCAAATGTTGTTAAAGCGTTTGTAAAAGATTTTTGTTTTGATAAAGTGGTGCGAAATATAATTTAAAAATAGTAGCCCTGTGATCTAGGTAAGGTGAAAGAATAAATAAATTTAGTGAGTTGTTAAAAAAAACACCCGAGGAAGTATTTCATTGCAGATTTAAGACATCCATAAACCAGATATATTTTTTGCATCTCCAATAGTCTACTTTAGCGTCTTTTAATCTTTTCGAAAGTCGGATCGATTTCTTTTGATTACGAAGGCGGATTTTGATTAGAGACTAAATTATTACTTCTAGGTATAATTTCCAATGCCTCAAAAATCTCTGATTTCCATGAGTGTTATATTTAAAGTAATAATAAATTATCCTCAAACTGAATCTTTTTCATTATCAGATTTTCATTTAAAACTTCTAAACAGAGCCTAAAGTGTATTTTGATTCTAAATAAAAATATTGTTAAAATTATTTACTTAAATAAATGTTTTTCTTTGCAGTACTTTTTACTCTTTAGATACACTTTAAATATGACCATTCATGATGAACTTAATGTTAAAATTTTAACACAAATTTTCTTAGATTTACATGATTTGAGTGCAGTTTTATGCGTAATAAACATGTTTATCCTTATAATCAAAGAAGAATTTACATACTTTATAAATTGGTGACTTTCTTGGAAATTAACCGATTTTACTCCTGTTAAAATTACCCCGTTTGCAATATTGACACATGGATGCGCGCACTTCAGAAATTTCTTTTTTTTTCAGAAATTCCGAAAGAAAATTGTTTACATTATCACGAAACGTCTGTCATTAAATAAATCTAAATTTACAGTTGAAAATTTCGGGTATGAAATCTGAATTTCTGAATTAACAAGAAATTCCTGAAATGCACGCATTTATCGTCGCTACAATGTCAAACTACCCAATTCATATATTGCGCCATTTTGTTGTATTGTGCATGATACGTACTAATTAAAATCGTCACGTCTTTAACTTGCTTAGAAACTTAAATAATGACTGTTTCAAAGTATCCAATATGCACATTTTTCCAAAACATTTACAATGTCAAACTGTTCAATATGCATATTCGATCCTTTGCCGCAAATGTTTGCATATTTTCCTTTTTCGAAGCATCCGCACCATGTCAAATTATCCAATATGAAAATAGTCCTTTTATCAGGAAGACAAAAACTGTTTTATTTATCAATTGAAATTTAACGCAATTGACACATGTTTTTGACGTTTACTATAGCATATGATATCTATTGTTAATGGAATGTGAGAATTTTTAGTTCATTTACAAGGACACCCCTGTTACATTGCACTCAATAGGGAAAAGAGCGGTGTCTTTTAATGGTGTTACGATATTTAAAACATAAAGAAATTAATAGGGATTAATCAAGTGTATTAAAACATGTTGTATGCAGAATATGGTGTGCAAGATATTTATTATTACTTACAAGTTCATACAGAAGAATTTTGTTGTGTAATGATTTATAGTAAAAAAAAAAAGGTTTGAAGCATTTTTAATATCGTTGGAATATTCCAAACAAAGTGAAATTGATGTACGTAATTGATTTACATTACAAGTTCCTTACTGTAAAATATGACATGTATGACAGTTATCGTTAATTTACAGGGACACACAAAAAAATTCGGTTACACTGTGTATATTAGCAATAGTTTTTTGAAGTGCGTTTTGAATTATAGACCGAATGTTTAAGTATTTGAATATTATGTGGTGCGTATAAAGTTTATAGATCCTATACAGGGCTAAAAAATAATTTGTAAGCATTACTTTTTATGGACGTGAATTTCATGAAGGAGGTTTTTAATTGAGTTATGCAATTTTGGTCTTTTATTTCTTTTTTCTTTATTGAAATATGTTAGTAGAAATTTTTAATATGCAGGGCTACGTAAAGAACAAAAAATATTACCAGCTATGACTGGTAATTTTTGAAAGTTTCTTTATAATAAATTTTTATCTGAATTAAAGTTTACCATATTGCGTAACATGTATAAAAATATATAGAAAACATACAGGGCTATGCAAGAAGTTTGAGTTGGCGGAAATTTCATAAGGTTGAAAGTGCAAATTGCGTTGCGTGTTTTCTAATTAAACTAAATTGTCGCATACTATAGTCGACGCTCGTTATAACGATAACCCATTATAGAGAACGTTTTATTATAACGACCTATGCAAATGCCCCCAAATATATCCCCCTTATGCTATGTTATTCTTATATTTAATATAACGATCGGCCAGAAGCTAATTTTTCACTACAGTGACCGAACTGACCTTTCCTCCCGGTTTTTTTTTTCAAGATTGCCCTTTTCTTTCACCAAGGACTAATTGCCGAATTCTCAATTAAGATCTTAAGGGAGCAGAAAGAATAGATTTCTTACTCAGGTGAAATTTAGTAATGACTCCTTTGAGTCTGATTATCCTTGCCATAAGCATATGTGCATGCGCGTACTCGGTCGCAAGCTTATTCAGTTTGTTGAATGTGTGCATTTCCACAAAATGGCTATTTCAAACAAACAAAGTGCGATTCCCTTGTATACAAAAATAAAAGTTTTGATAGCGGTTGATTAAAAATTGATGATTAAATCTGAAATTGCTAAAATATTTAACATGCCAAAAAGCACTTTATTTACAATCATTCAAAAACTCGTAATAATATTGTATTGTAGAATTTCTTTCGAAACCTAAATTTTTTTGCACCTGATTAGAGTTTATTAATTTTTTTCTTTCTTTTTCGTTATAGTGACCTCTCATTATAACGACTCTTTTATGTTGCAAAGGAGGGATCGTTATAACGAATGTCGAATGTATCTAGATTATATACAGATCTATCGATCCTTTACAGGGCTAAACTAATTTGAATAATTTTTCTGTCTATGAAAGGTAATTGTTTTTAGTGCATTAGTTTGTGCAGTCATGTATAGGAGATATAGAATTTTTATACAACATGCAAAAAAATATTTAAATTTAAAAGCGCATACCGAAATTCAAAAACGCTCTTCCAACACTTATTGTTCAAGTGCAGTATTGTAACACGTTTCTTTTGTGTATCCCTGTAAATGAACGAGAAATCCTATGAATGCATACCTGTTGTGACCTCCTTGTAATGAAATTCAGTGATTTAAATACATTTGAAATTGTGTAATGTCATTAAAATGCTCTCCAAACGATTTCTCCCTATATACCATAATGTAATGGAAATCTTTTGAATGTCCCTGTAAATGAATCATTAATGTTACACACTTCATATGCAATGCCACACATGCCATTTTTAGCTCCATTAACATTTTTCAATTGCATGAAAATCCAAGTATATTTACGGGAGTTAGAGCCTGGACAGACAAACCAAATTCATAAATTATTTTCAACCTTGTTGGAAAGTGCTAAAAAGTAGAACTGGTTGAAAATTCACATTCAGTAATTCCTACCAATAGACGAACATAACTGGATTCTTTTGTACAACCCTGTATATTATCTACAGATTTTTATACATGCCACATAATAAGCTAGACATTAATGCAAGATAAAAGACACTTAAAAGTACTAAAATGATACTTCCAGAAATTATCATCCATAATTGTCCATGTTTCTAGTTTTTGAGTGGCCCTGTATATGATTTTACTTATATTCCACAAACATCTCATATACTACTTATAGTTCATCATTGAAATGCATAATACAATTAAAAACCACATTTAAGAAATTCAGAATCATACTTAGTAATGCTAACGAATTATTTTAGGTAACCCTGTATACAATCTATAGAATTTATACATATCACATAGTATGCACGCATGTAGTTTGAAACGCATACCATAATATAAAACATATTTCTAGCAATTACCGCTAATAAACTGCACTTTAACTAAAATATTTTGTGTGTCCCTGTAAATGAACGATAACTGCCGTACAAGTCATATTCTAAGGCAGGTATGTTGCTGTGCACCTCAATAATGTATATAAATCTCATTATGTTTGAAATAGTGTAATATAATTAAACTAAACCACAATCGTTCCGTGTAAAGGACCTATAAATGCTACACGCTCCGTTTTCAGTACCGGACATGCATAGTAAATGTCAAAAACATAAGTAAATTATTTGGCAATCCGAGTGTACTTACGAAAGTTAAAGTACGATGAGACGACAAAAAAGTAAACCAAAAGTCATAAAAACATTTTAATGATTAAGAAAGTCTTAAAAAAGGGATTGCCACTTAATCACTCCACACGTTCGGGACAACATTTGCAAATATTGTATTAAATAGGCCTATTATGAATTTCTTCTAAATTTCCTTCAAAGTCATTTGTTCCAAATATTTTAATGGGGATTAAATAAATCAAAGATTTCTATTCGAAAATAGTGGTAAAAAGTGTCCCATGAGTTTCTTAGAATAAATATAGCGAAGATTACTATTTATTGCATTAAGTTAATAAGAATAGTGTATTCGTTTAAAATTTCGTCGTGGACGAAGATTAGATGCCAGGAATGTAATCTAGTTAAGATGGAAAAATAAATGACTTTATTGTGTCATAAAAATTTCACCTCAGAAAAAGTCATATTGCAAAAACGAACCGGTTTCTAATTTTAGCTTCAAGCACTTTTTGCAATCGGATATTTCAGTGACCTTTACGCTCAAATTGGATAAATCCCTTTTCACTATGAAAGTTACTCCTCATTACAAATTATTAAATCAAAAGATAATTCTTGGTTCCTCACATATCTGTGATTTTTTTATATTCTTATTCAGCTTAACCTTTAACTGATGTCACAGAAATTGTCGCATAACTAGTGTGAAGCGGTCCGTGAGACCAATCTATCGACACATGAATAAAAGCCGCGATTAACTCATAGTATGTTGTTTTTCTACTAAACTTTTTGTAAGTAGTTTTATAATTAAAATTCACATATTCAAAAGTCTCTGGTGTTAGTACTAATGTTCCAAACGAAACAAAAATTCAGTAGTGTTTGTAGATAAACTGAAATTTGCAAGTTAAACTATGAAAATTGAAAAAAGCACCGGTCTGTGAGACCGAGATATGTGGCAGATTTATCTGCAACATATCAATTTCACCCCCCCGTTTCTCAAAATCTACTTTAAACAAGTAAATTCATTATAGTAATTCTTTTTCCTAAAACAATTCCTACTTCTACATTCATTTAGTTTTTTTTTCCTTTCACAAGGAACTTTTCTCAACACATATAAAGGTTTATGGTTTCAGATATTTTGTTTCACTTATTCAAAATTCTCATTTTCGATTATTTATTTAGATTTCCATTCCTAACGGTTTTTATTTGAATGCAATCACGATCATATTTAACTCCTTACAGCCAAAGCCTTCTCAAGACTATCAAGCCAGACACGATTTCATTCCCCCACATATGTGACGTAACGACCCGGGGCTGGCGCCAATGCCGAGATTTTGAAACTTGTATCTGGTTGTTTAGAATTAAAATGTAACGTATGCACGTGTTGTTTACTTAACTAATAGAACATATTCTTTTGAAGGTAAGTTTTATTTTCAAATTAACTTCTTATATTTTATTAGTACTAGCTCTATTTTTTGTGTTCAGAATATCTTTTATTTTTAACTTCTTTAAAATAAATTAACTATTAAATCCCAGTATCTTATTGTCAACAATCCCGTGTACGTGTTTCAAAACAAAACGATATTATTGTACTTCTGTTTAATTTCAAAAACAACAGTAATTTAAAGTGGCAAAAATCACTAAATCGTATCGAGACTTATATCATTCCCTGTCTACCGTAATTTGCTAAAAATTGGTGCTTGAATGGTGTGAATCGGTGAATTATCACAAAAGTTATTAATTAATAAAGTTTTCATTGTTTAATTATATTCTTTATAAATATGTAAAAATAGCTCCATTTTAATATGTGCCAGAGCTAGACAGCTCTGTTCGGGCCAACACATTTCTCCTTATAATTTGGAAGCTATACGGCCAATTCAGTTTGAAATTTTAATGTCCTATGCGACATATTTTTCTACCTCAACTATTATATTTTCAAGTGGAAATTTTAATTAGTTCTTTTAATTTAAACAAATTAATAAAAAAAAACTTTAAAATTATTATTACTCAGAAATTTACCACTGAAAACTGATGAAATTTTGTATACAGTAAGTACAGCATAAATATTATTAGTTTAAACTTTACCTTTCTTGCTATTCAATAATTTCGATTAAAACTTCTGACTTTATTTACTCGGAAATACTGGCACCAGATAGCTGAAATTTATGTCAGACTGAGTTTTCTTGGATACTAATCATGCTAAAACATTTTCAGCCAAAAGTCTTAATTACAAGCTTAATTATTATGTAATTTATAACTTGTCACACCTTCCTATCTTTTTAATTTGTTCTGTTTTCTCTCATTAGAGTGACTTTTAATGGTCGACTTTTATTAGAAAACACTGGTCGTGAGAATAGTATAACTCTGATTATTCTGTAGGCAGAATAGATTGGGTTTTAATTTGATACCAAAATTTATGTATTTTTATAGATATTTTCATACTTAAAAATTTAAATGTACTAGAAACTTTCATCATAATTTCTATGGATGCATAACATTGTTATCTTGTTAATTTCTTTTAAAGCCCGATCAATATACATATTAATTTACTGGTGTTTTTTAATCTTAAACTCTTAATAAAAAACCATTTTATAATATTTGTTACACAGTGCATGCTTATACATGACAATTACGGATATGGGAATGATGTGTCTGAATCTCTTTATTTTTACAATGACTGTAAACAATTTATCCCCCCCCCCTTCCGAATTCTCAAAAATTTTGTGTGTTTTTATATAACTTTTAACGTTTAATTAAAAATAACAATAAATAAAATTATTGTTACAGAATTATAAATTTACTTTTCTGTGTAGTCAGGACCCGGCTTTGTTTATCTAGGTCCTCGGAGCAAGCACCATTCTGGGACCCCCCCCCCCCCTTTTATCTATCGGTAGAAATTATTCGCGAATAATGCATAAGTGGTTAGTGCTAAACTTCATACGTATTGTATGCATGCATAAATTTCGTACCAGGTACTATTTACATTTGTATACAGGGTATCACAAAAAGATGGTCACAACTTTATGAAAAAATATTAGTAGAATAATAGTAGAAAAAATCATGGATTTGTTGCAAAGGAGTATTTGTTTGCAAACTTTTATTTGTTTTTCTATTTATGTTATAAGGTGTCTAAAAAAATACCCCCAATTGGTCCATAATAAATGATTTCAACTTGACTCGTTATGAGGAAAACGTGTATGAAGAATTTCTTTTGAAAACAATGTAATACTAAGTTGTTATAATAAAATTTAAATCATTAGTTTTCTAATCATATATAGTACAAAGTCCAAAATCTTAATTCTTGAATATCTGAACAAAATAAATATATGTTAGGAATATTTCAATTCCAATGGATGAAAGTGTTTTCTTTCTTTCTTTTGTTCTCACCAGGTTTCAGTACACTTTTTAAAAACTGTATTGCTTGTACCTTGCATAATATCTTAAAATAGTACAAAAATTAAGAAAATAATAATTTTCTGTTTCATGACCTTGTTTTGTTTTATTATGAGAGCTTTGTGTTTTTTCAATGTAATCGATTTTATGTGAAAATTACCCACTTCTGCTAAGTAAAGTTTACAGTAAGAAAAATTTATCTGTGTTGTTACCTAATTTCATGCACTCTGTAGTTTTACTATTTATTTATATTAAATTTATTATACTCCTTTGCATGTTTCAAATCACTAAATATTTAATAGGATATTTATTGTATAATTTCAAGCCACAATGAATAATAAAAATAGCATACAGCTTGAATTTGTTTTCATTTAACAATCATTTTTCATCCACTTTAATTTAATTTTAAATGTGGGTTTTGATTGACAGAATATTGGTATTTATTTATTTATTTTTGAAAATGAAATAATTGAAAGCAAAGTAATTCTCTCTATGTGTTTAAAACTACATATATATGTTTATATATATATTATATACATATTTGTAGATTTTGCTTATATATATTTATTAATGTCTTGTTTTAGAATATATAGAAAACAGATAATTGATATTTTTGTAAATTTCAAAGTAGAATAAATAATGAAAACTATTCACTAAATTAAATTTAATACTTCGATTTTTTTTCCATTAACCAATCATTTTTCTTTAATGTAACTTTAATTAAGTGCACATTTTGACTGACACAGTGATATTATTTCATAATTTTTGTTTTTGTGTTATCGTTATTATTATTGTTTCGAGTGATCGAAATTGATTAAAAAGCACTTAATTAGAGTCTTTAAACTATACGTTTTTATTTTTCCCATATGTTGTGATAATAAGTTGGTATATAGAGGAAAGAATTAATATATTTTAAATAACGCATGTGCTCTTCACGGCTGATCTAAGCCCCGCGTCGTGACGTCACGAAACCTCGTGTTTGGCTTGTAGTCTTGAGGCGGCTTTGTTACAGCTGCTCTTTCCGTTAACCGTTCATTTTTCTTTAACGTATTTCATTTGCGCTATAAATAAACTACTCTCATTTCCTATTAGAACTTGACGGGTAAAAAATGAAATAAAGAAAAGATGTATTTATTGGAATTGCAGTTATAAATTATATCTTCAATTATCATTATTCTTTCTACAGTTCACATACATTGATTAAAGATTACTCAATCACATTTAACTGCAATCTGTTTTTTTTTATGTAAACATAATCGAGACTTGTTGTCGCTCTTAGTCTTAAAACATGTAGGGTTGCTTCACACCCTGTGGCTGCTCCGAAAGGCGGGGCTGCTACGTAGTTTGTCTGCTAATCCTGTCGCCAATGCTTTGTCTTTGTAATTTAGGCGTTAAAATCTTGATTAGTTGGCGATAATACAATATACCAAGACATATGAGTTCAGTACGCATTATGACGGAGTTCGCCCCTGACCGCCTGACTGGAAGGTCCGTTAAAGGATCGCTGTTGTTGTTTTTTTTCTTTTCTGTGACGATGCGTAGCAGTGATGAAACGAATTTGTTTATACACATCGAAATACTTAATGTGTCCTTCTGTATTGCTTCATATTCGAAGTTCTTTTTTTACGAGATGTCTTACTTTGTTTTTGAACATAAATAAATAAGTGATTGTACGTTCATCGATAGGTTGGAGTTTTTTTAATCATCTTTTCAGCGAACCCGAGAACCACCATATGATGCGATCCCCTTCAGAGTATCTAACAGTCGACTATAACTGTTTGCAACCCATTTGGATTCCAAGAAGCAAAGTACGTGCTATTTTGAAAGTATACGCTTTTTGTCACAAGAACAAAAAGAAAATTCCAGACTCAGGAAAGAGAAGGTTAACAAATGTGAATTAGACAAAGATCTAAAAAAGTTTTTTAATTGAAAAAGTTCCTAAATCTTTAATGGTCGCATTAAATTACGGTTTAAGAATTCAAATTGCTTATTGGCACCACTTCTTTTATAAAGAAATATTTGCCTTATGTAATGACAGGTAAAATGATAGCATAATAAACGTAATTGCATTATTTTATTAAACTGGTGATAATAAAACAATCTGAATAAAAGACACAGCCCGTGAATATTACGGGAGTGAGAATTAAGAGATTAATCAGAAATTTGTTTTTGGTTGTGAGGTAAGGGAATATTCATAACATTAAAACGAAAAACGTAGGTAGTTTCATTTGGAAAAAATTCCAGATTTGTGTATATATATGTATGTAATTTTTTTACAAATAAAAGGTTTGTAAAATAAGTTTTGCGCCCTTTCAATTTCCGAGTCCCACCCTTCGACACCCCCCTTTCCTCGCATGGGCTTGCGCTACAGTAACTAGGTTCATTTATTTAACTTGATATGTAATAGACCTGTAGGTGACAGCACAAACAATCACCTCATCGAGTTCACGGCTAAAATTCTAGATTAGTTACAAATTAATTCGCATATTAAAATTATATCGGTCTACTAAGTCATATTTTGGTGGAAAACACCTGAAAATCTCATTTTAGCGGTTGACTCGTAGGTTTACCATTGTGTTTTCCTGCACCCAGTCCTCCATGTTTTCATACCTTTGTGTGCAGGAAAACACAATAATAAACCTACGATTCAACCGCTAAAATCGGGTTTTCAGGTACTTTCCGACAAGATACGACATGGCAGACCGATTGCGTTTTAATATGCGAATAGAGTTTTAACTAATTCTAGAATTTCAGTCATGAACTCGATGAGTTGATTGTCTGTGCTGCCACCTTCCGGTCTATAAAGACAGCATTTAATTTACTTACATTAAGAAGATGAATACATATGGCTAAAATTCCGGTGGGGACGAAGATTAGATGCAAAGAATATAATTTTGTTAAGATGGAAAAATAAATGAATTTAGTAAGTCATTAAGATTGGACCCGACGAAAGGTTATATTCCGAACACGAACCGTTTCCATTTTTTGATTCAAGCATCAATCCGGAATAAGTTATTTCAGCGACTTTATTTTTTTTTTTCTCAGATTGGTTCAATTCGTTTTCACTAGGAACGTTGGTAATGATTACAAATTACTAAATTCAAAAATAATCCTTCTTAACTCAAATATTTGTTATTTTTTATGCGTCCTATTTAATCCTGATAAAAAAGCAGAAAAATGAGCAACATGCTCAAAATTTGGTATTACACACTAATTTTAAATTCTAAAACGTATTAAAAAATAGTGGCAAATTTTCTTATAAAGATTATTGATATTTGATTGACAATATTGATTTTTAAACATTTTTATAAACAAATCAGGCAAGTTGATATGTATATTATACATTTTCAAACTAATTGTGTTACTAATTATTTATATTATTATATCAATAAGACCATCAAAATACATTTAATGTTAACTTGCACTATGTGCCAAATTACTTAAAATATGAGAAAAAATTAAAAAGATGTTACATTTTTTTTAATACCTTAGTACTTTCAACTATAAAAAACATAGTCTTCGTCAGAGAAATATAAGAAACACAATTGTTATTGACGTCAATAACAATTGTATTTCTTGTATTTCTCTGACGAAGACTATGTTTTTTTATAGTTGAAAGCACCAAGGTATTAAAATAATTTAACATTTTTTTTATTTTTTAATTATCTTTTAAGTAATTTTGCACATAGTGTAAGTTTAACTTTTTAAAGATGATTTAAGCATTTCTATCTATTTATTTACTGATACATTTAATGTTATAGTTTTTTGAATAATTCATATATTTATATGGTTTTATAGTGTTATTTTACACGATATAAAAAAGTGGATAATAGAATCCTGCAGTCGAATGAAAACTAGTCGTTGGGGGACACCGTAATACTTACCCATCATGGATGTACATAATATAAAATATGAAAATAAAACATGTGATACATGCTAAGAATTGTATCATGTTACTTTTATTCATAATTCAATTTAATTGGATTCCCTTAAATGGAATTAATATAATCCCTTAAGCTAATATTACTTTTTGTTGCGTTAAAATATCTCAATTTGTTAATTTTCTGTAAGCAAATGAACACTATTGGTTTACAATGGAAATCTATGGGAATTTGGCTAAATATTAGAGATACCGCCAACTTGGCGTCACTTTTGGCGATAGACATTTCGCGACAGAACAGGGTCCCTCCTATGGTAACCCCCATTATAGGTATGGAGATGCATTAAATGCTTGGCATTTACGATAAGCCATTATTGGCATTTAATCTTATAGTTTGGCGATAGTTTTTTTGGTCAGCGGAATAATCGAGTAGTACCGAATTGCGTAAAAGAATCCTGCCTGTAACTCGAAAAATTATAATCATTAAAACTAACAATTTACTGCGTCGGATTAAGCGTCTCATTTCTAATTAAAATATATCTTTGAATTGAAATTTGAATGAAATACAGGGTCATGAAAAATTGAAGAGTTTGAAAAATAGGATTACAAATATCTCGGCAACTAAGAATCCGATTAAGTTCATTCATGATGAAAAATTTATGTTTATTTATTGTCTTTTATACTCACTCCTTCAAATAAACAATTTCGAAAATTTTTGTATACCTTTTATCAGAACGAATACTTCGAGAGTCCGAAAAAAATAGTTTCGTATAATCGAGGTTACTGATATTCAATAGGCTTCTTCCCATTGTTACTTCCTAAGTACACACTGAATTTCAAGTCTCTACCTCAATTTGTTCCGGAGATAGAGCGTTTACAGACACACACACACAAACACACAGACAGACGGCAATTTTTTTTTTTCTAAAAATATGTTTTTCGTAATCTCCAGAGTCTGAAACGTGTAAATTCGTCAAAAATTTTTTTCGATTTTTAAAAAAGATTACAAGCCCTATACTACGTATGAAGAGTAAGTAAAATATAGTGAGTTCTATTATTTATCCCTTAATTGCTATTAGTCTCTCGGACCACTGCTCTTTATCTTTCTACGTAGTTTCAATTGTAAGTTTAACCTGTAATTATAAATTAACTACATAGACTAATAATAGTTTGTTTTGTTTGGTGCCCTAGATCTGTTACTAGAGATTTCTGAATAGGTGAATTTCTAATATGAAAAACCTGTACCTAAAGTTTAGTACAGAAACATTATACAGGATGTATCTGAAATGCTTCAACAAACTTACGGAGATGATAGTACTGATCAAGACGAACAAAAAATGCAATGAAACATGGGGTCGCAAATGACGTTTAAAGGGTGAAAATCGAAAAACTACTAATAATATCGAAATCTCGCATTCTGCTTTTCTGCAGAACTGGCTCGTAGCACGAAGCTGGTTTTCCTTTCACTTTGTGCATATCCGGTAAGAAAGAGATAACAAAAACTTAGAAGAAAGCCAAACAAATCTGTTAGCAGGGATCCAAGTGTGCAAATTTGAGCGTGTCTGCCAGTCGTCCCTCGGTAGATGTACTGTGTGTAATAATGTCCGTGGTCGACACTTTGAACAATTGTTGTAAAATATTAGTTTTCTCTGGCCATCACGAGCTGTGTTGTACCTATACTGTGCAATAAATAATTTTCTGGAGTGTTTCTTTCTTCTCTCAGTTTGTCCATTTCCAGACGCATTTTCTCGATTTTCATCCTTTAAACCTCATTTGCGATCCCATGTTCCGTTGCCTTTTTTGTTCGTCTTCATGGATATTATGATCCCTCTAAGTTTTTTGAAACATTTAAGAAACACCCTGTATAATGCGTTATTCTACCGTTTTTTTTATCTCTCCATTTGGCGGTCTGAGAGACCGCTTACTGTAGCTATGCAATATGTTCTGAGGCAGTAGTTAAGCATTAAAAATTTCTGCATAGCTCTTTTCTCGCCAAAGAAGGCAACTAGTAGATCATAAGTTCATTTATCACTTCCTACACCACACTCACACATAATAAGAGTCTTTGCGCTCGTTTTATTAAACAGTATCATGAACCCTGGGAATACTCTGATAAGGATAGATATGCCTGTGATCAAGATACAGTTTCTTTGATCTTCTCCTACACTTTGTTTCCACTTCAGGTTTCCTTATAGGCCTTTGTCCCTATGAAGCACTCCTCTTCAAGTTCAAATGTCTCTTTATCTTCATTGTGCGTGCAGTGATGTTACTTTGACCCCACATTACTTCCATAATTAACATCTTCTATCCTTTACAGCTCCCTGGCATATTCGCCATCTTGTTGTTTTTCAAGATGGTTGACTATCCAATATTTTATCGTACCCGGATTTACTCTCAAAGCTTTTTCAAAGATGTAATTTTTTATGTTACTTTCTACATTACTCCATCACTGAATCAAGAACTTGGGTTCTCTTTATTAATCGCCCTTTGTAGGGTCGGAGTTTTGTATATTATTGTTTTTTATTGTATTTTTTAAAAATAATGTGTTCGTCATATTTGTTTACATACTGTACACAACCCCGTTCTCTGCCGCCATTATCGGTGGGTTGCGCTTCGGCTGCATTTTGCAATTTTTTTAGAGATGAATAAAAGGAACCGGGAGGGACATTTATGCTCTGCAGCTTGAGTGTTCCTCTGCTGAGCGGCAAAATTTTCCCTATTTGTTTTCCTAATAGTCCTCTAGTATTATTTACTCCAACAAATTTTTGTACTTGTTTAATTTCATTATCAATCAGTAAAATTCACATAAATATAAGGCGACTATAGATGATATACATATCGATTTATTCTACCGACAAATATAGTCATGTAAAAATTGCATTGTTTATATACAAATTCAGTTCATTTTTTTTTATAAGCTAAAGTTCAATCCTGAAAAGAAATGGCAGCATGATGCAGCAGCGCCGAAAACAATTCCTGACGCACGTTGCAGGTTAAATCGTAACAAATTTAGAAATATGTAGATCTGAATAGTGTGTTTTTTATTTCGACTCTGTGCAAAAATACTATGTTTATCATCCCGTTCTGTGCCGCCATTATCAGCGGGCTGAGCTTCGGCTGAATTTTGCATTTTTTTAGGGGTGAATAAAGGGAAACTTGGGGACATCTATGCTCTACAGACTGGGCTTTTCTACTGAGCTACAAAAGTTTCTCTATTCGATTCCTTTAACATTAAAGTAAACGTTGTGTTACACATTGTTTACATTTATTTTTAACATTAAATTCCCCGCATTCATTTAAACGCAAATGTTTTCTGCGTGGAAGGGCAAAAAGACATCGTAGTCCTCATAGGTGAAGTATCGTAAGGGCATCCATATTTGTAATCCTATAAAAGTAGGGTATTTGGAAGTTATTAATAATGGTTATTAAATTCCCTATTTTGAAATAAATTAATTTGTAATTTGTTTATAATTTTATAAAAAATTATTTTTTCATTAAATAATTTTAATGATTGTTAAGCGTGTAATTAATAACTTCGTACTGTTTGTGATTTCTGTAAAAATGTATATATATATATATATATATATGTAGACAATAAAAAGAAAATGTAGTTGTATATTTTTTAACGAATTATAGAAGCACATTGGACATAATTTACCACAGCAACTTATTCAAGGTCGTTACACATGCCGAGTTCTTTTACGTTCACATGAAATGTTGCCTTCAGAGGTTTATGCCAAACGATAATATTGAAATAGGCTGTTTTGTCACTTAAACGGTCCTCTGGTACCATTTACACCCACAAATTTTTCTACTTGTTCAATTTCTTTATCAATCAGTAAAATTCACATATATACATTCACAGTATAAAACGACTATTGGTGATATACATATCAATTTATCCAACTGACAAATATAGTGATGTAAAAATTGCATTGTTTATATAAAAATTCAGTTCATTCGTATTTTTATAAGATAAAGTACAAACTTGAGACGAAATGGCAACATGATGCAGCAGCACAGAAAAACATTCCTGACGCACGTTGGAGATTAAATCGTACAAACTCAGAAATTTGTAGTTCTGAGCAGTGTGTTTTTTATTTCTACTCCGTACAAAAATACTATTTAAATTTCATGTTTTCATAAAAAAATTGTATAAAACATATTGGTGCCAGTGCTTCATTTTCCTCAAAGGCCCGAGGATTTTTTCCAAACGCCCTCCCCCCTTACTGTATCATTGGTTTCTGAATTAATTGTGTTTAATACTTTTTACTAAGTTAATTGTACATTACAAAAATAATGTATGTCCATTCAAGTTACTTGGAGAATCAAACGTTTAATTGCGTTATGTTGGAAAGATTGATGCATTTGGATGAAATTCCGATGGAGATGAAGATTAAATATCAAAAATCTAATCTGTATAAGGTAAAAGAATAAATGAATTTTGTACTTGAGTAACGATCATATTTCAGACATGAATCGAATTTCCTTTTCAGCGCCAAGCATCAATCTCGAATAATATACTTCATCTTCTTTTCATATTTTCACAGAGAGGAACAATTGGTTCTGATTACGAAAGCAGATTTTCTTTATAGTCTAAGTGATTGCTTGCAAAGATATTACCTCATGCCTTTAAAAACTACCATATATTTGCGTGTTATAGAAATGGATAATAATAAATGTTCAATATGAATTCTTTTCAGTATCAGACTTGGATATTTGTAGAAAGAATACAGGCAAGTTATTATACAAAATAGTTTTAATATTTGCAAATTAATTATGTAAATATCTTTCTAATATTTAAGAATCGAAGAACGATTTTGTTTTACAAAATTTTTTAACCATTTAATACGTCTTTCACGTAAACACCAAACTGCAATTCCTATTAGCTTACTGTCAATATATTCTACAATATATTGTATTACTTTCAATATATACATATATATATAGAGCATGGTTAGATTATTTCTCAGTGCAGTTTTAGGGAACGTTTGAACATTTGCCTCCACACTTGAAGGACATGTTTTATTACTATCTAGCTAGTTCTGAAATTAAGTGGAAATTTCACTTTGGTAATTTGTCAAAAATAAAAATTCGAATTGTCGTATGTAAGTTGTGTTTATAACATTTTCTTAATGTTTTAAGGATAAATAAAGCATGTGGGTCAAGAATTATTTTTTTAATTTAAAATTAAATTTTACTTTTCATATACATTACATATTATATACACTTTATTATATTATATATATTATATACATTATATCCACATTATATCAGGGAGGTAACAACCTTTAATAGTAATGATAGATATAAGTTTTATTGTCCCTTTACTAGATTGAAAAAGATTTATGGTTGCGATATTAGGTTGTTTTATTGTTTAAGAGTTATAATAATATGTTATTCCTATGAAAACAGATACTTAAATAATACATCAAAACAAAAACTGGATTGCAATACAGGTAAAGAACACAGACTCTTGTGTAACATGTTAACAAAAAAGAACAAAACTCAGACTTAATTTTTTATTAAATATTATTGCAGTTTTGAGGGATTAAATCAAAGATATATTGTAACCGATTGTTCACGTTCAGCTGTTAAACCACATAAATTCTTCATATCTAATGATTGCTCCTGGCTCTTTACTGAAAACAAATTTGTTCTTGTATCCGGAACATCTTTGCATGAATTTAACATCTACGTAATCTTCAACTGAGGTCACATTTGCTAAATACAGCTTAACCCTCTCTTGCATGCGGACTTCATATGAGGTCGTATAATTATTGCATTATTATGCAAAAAAAAATTGAGCATTCATTTATGGAGATTTGATTTGTGGACAGATAATACCTAGCATGCAGTACAATAATAAAATTATTTTATAATTGTTTCACATTTATCACACACACACACAAAAAAAAGATTTTTTGTGAATAATGAAAAATAATGAAAAATAATTTATGCACGAGAGGGTTAATAGGACCTAACTGGGATCTTGTGCGTACTGCGGTACTTCATTATTTTTCCAGAAAGGACAAGTCCAAAGGTTTTTTTTACTTTTGATGCTGAACCAAATTCAAGACAATTTTTGACTTTAGGAGAAACATTTCCGTCTTTCAATATTTTTTTAACCTTCTCTTTTGGAGGCCCCACCAGTGGCCGAGAGGTTCTGCTCTCGAAGCTGGTAGACGGGAGGTGCTGGGTTCGATCCCAATCGCGCCCGTCGGCCTAATCGTTCGGAGTTTTCGTGGTTTTCTTCGAACCTTGGTTCTCCAAGCGTTAATACGGGTTAGGTTCCCTTAGAAAGACCTCCACGGAAGGCACCCCCCCTTAGGGCCTATATCCCACGTGCAGAGAATTGGCCGACATAAATACAACCAACCAACCAACCTTCTCTTTTGGACTGTTTAATTTTTTTCCTTTCACTTATGATACATTGATATTTTTTCTTATATTTATATTTTCTCTTTTATAATTCAACTTTCCATAATTTTCATTTTTAAGATCTTTTTCGAACAATTTTATTCTTCTGTATACCTTTGTTTTGTTTCTGTTAACAATTTTTTGACCACTTTTTACCCGATTGGTACCTGATTTTCCTGTCACATATTTAGCATTCGCAATAGGATTGTTTATAATTTCTGGATCATCATCTGTTTCTTGTGTAGTAGAATTTAAAAGAACTTGCAGAAATTTTTCTTTATTTGCTTTCTTCTCTCGGCTTTTCCTTGTCTTTTGTACAAAACTTTGTACAAAACTCCTTTGTGCACTCATCTGCTGTTCACTCAATTGAGAAATAGCTTTAATTTTTCCTTCTGTTTTCCTTCTTGTAATACGTTTTGCGTTCTTTTTTCTTACATTCTTCATACAATTCAGGATTTTCATTCGTTTTATACAGTCTTTCTTGCTCTGCTTCTCGATTGATTTTTCTTTTCTTCTCTACAGAAATCTTTTTGCTTTTTGGTAACCACGATAACTAAAAAATATTTTAAAATATTAATGTGCAATAAAATAAAAATAAGTAGATTAATAGATAAATACAAAATACAGCTCTTGGCCATATTATTTAAATATATTAAATATTAAACAAATATTTTGAGGTTTTTTTTTTCATTTATCAAATTGCCTAGCATAGAAAAACTGAAAATTTAAATTTAGTTCCATTTTTATTTTATTTTTTAGGAGATCAGGAAATTCAATAAGAGACTTTTAAATTTAGTTCTATTTTTATTTTATTTTTTTATTCAATAAGAGCCTTTAAAATAAAGTTTTATTAAATCTAGAATTTAACTTGCACTGAAAGTAATACTGAAAGGCATTAATAACTCAAACTTACACAAAATTGAATATTTTAGAATTAAAAATTTTCAGTATCAAAAAATATTTTTATTACTATAAAATTATCCCTAACGTAAAAATATAGGCTCAATAATTAAAAATATACTTTAGGCACCCTTAAAATATTGTTTACGTCCATAAATGTCAAATCCATGGATCACTGTCACTTCCGTGCTACAACAATGGTATGGAGGTGATACCCAAGGAGGTGACATATCTGAGCTTAGGCCTAGTATTTTCTTAACTACGCACAACATTAAGATAATGCTACTTGCATACAAAATTAACTAAAGAAATTTAAAGCTTCTCATGAACAGAATTCTGCAATTTTTAAAACTGACATAATTAATTAGGTTATGGAGTTGACATCCAGTTAAAGTACCCTATGGTAATTGAAAATTTTTTTAATTAAAAATTTTAATTACCATAAACTAAATGAAATAACTAAATGAACTAACATATAAACTAAATGAAATAACAACTTACCGTTCTTCAGAAATATTCCATCCAACAAGCAGCTTCCTGTAGTTAATTTGTACCTCAAGTTCTAAATTATTCTGCCATCTAGTAGATTTTTATATAACTATAACTTATATGTCATGGAATCAGCTATAATTCTGGGAACAGAAGTGTCTTGGTCTGTATATATTTTTTAAATATAAATATTCAAAATTTTCTTTTAAAAAGTTAATAAAGTATATCCATTTTTAATTTAATATATTTTATATTGTTCTTATCCTTTATCTTATGGGATACATTCATGTTGTAAAGTAAAAACAGGCTTGGAGGGACATACCAGGGAGGTGACGTTTAGCGTGATTTTAATTTTATTAAAGTAGTTTTAAATTTCAAATTTATTCTAAAGTATTTTTAATAAAGTTTTATATATGCCTTTATAGATTATCTATTTAGTTGAACAATTATTCGCATAAAAGTATGATTGGGACTAAAATTTCCACTTAATTTCAGAACTACCCATCTATCCGTGTAAAAGAACCTTTGAAGATCTTTTAAGTGTTTCATATTTACTATTGATAGTATTGATGTTTCTGTTAATATTATTATTTTTCTGTCATAAACATTGAGCTGTATCTAATTTACATACACCATAAAATATATCATGGACTATTTCACTTAAATTCAAAACGGTGTTGGATATAAATATATAATCTCTAATTAATGCTTTGTTCCTAAGTTAACAAAATGCTATAGGAATGAGGTTCAGTGAATCAAACTTCTTGTTAAAGGAAACGTTCAGTTGCATCGGATTAGTATTATGAACATATTTGGTTCAAATTTGAATGAAGACGATGATTAGATACTTAGAATATTGTCTAGATATGGTGAAAGCATAAATAAAATTGGAGAGTTGTTAAGACAGCATTTTCATTTTTATATGCGAAAGTTAAATTTGTCCATGGGAAAAAATTGCTTGATAAAGAAAATTATATGTGTTGTTAATCCATTTAACATAGTTTGTGTAATTTAATATGAATTTAAAATACAAATTTATAATGTTGTTTTTTAGCATGCATGATCCCAAATTAAATAATATAGGCAAGCATAAACACTTCTGAATTATAAGCGGTATTTCATGCTTCGTGCACGTAGTTACCCAACTTTAAAATTAAGTTTTGAATTTTAATTCGAAAATAATATAATTTTTTGCAACCACGTTTTGTATAGAAATAATATCATTAAAACCTTTTCTTAAGATATCTCGAATAAAGTATATATTTCACTAAAAGACTCACGGTTTGATGGTGGTCAACTTACTTCTAAATCAGGTTTAATTTCATTGTTTACAAACCAGGTTTATTAAAGAAATGTTTTTCGGACAAGCACATACAGAATACAGCTCAATCTTTTGGTGATATGCTGAACTTGCTCAACAATGTTTAGTTTTGATTAAATTTTAGGAATCCAGGAACTAAAAATTTCTTTTGATAAAAAGAAGAAAAAGGTCATATGATCCCCTTTCACCATTTCTGCCCGCTGCCCCTATCCTGAGAAAACATATACTGTACTTTGTAAAACATCAGAAATTCCAACTTAATTAAAAAGTAACTAACTGAAAAAGAAATCCAATTGACGTTATAGTACTATTTTGGATAACCGATGTATATTTTAAATAATTTTTTGTGATGTTTCTTGAATTTTCAATTTCATTTTCAAGTTGTGCAGACATATTTTGCATATACTGCTGCTTCGACATATCTTGTGGAGATATAGGCCCGATGGGGGAGTGCCTTCCGTGGGGGGGTCTTTGTAAAGGAACCTAACCCGTATTTACGCATGGAAAGCCACGAAAATTTCAAACGATTAGGTCAACGGGCGCGATTGGGTTCGAACCCGGCACCTCCCGTCTACCGCCTACCAGCTTCGAGAGCAGAACCTCTCAGCCACTGGTGAGGCTATCTTTTATAAAGAAATTGATAAACAAGTTTGTTTTTAGCACTCAATTACTCACATTATTGCTGTAGTTGTACTTTTGACATTCCGTGACGAAATTTCCATATTTATGCAATTTATACATACCTTTTTCAGGGAAACTTAGTTGTAGCGTTGTCATTGCTCTCAGCAACAACTTCAAGAGAAAATATACGAGTCACTAGCATGGAAAAATCGAGGTAGCTTTTTACACTCTGCAGCGACACGTGTCTTCTATGTAATAGGTGACTAACTCAAACCCAGCGAACGCCATTTCTCCGTGTCCTACCAGGGTTGCCAAATGGGCTACTTTTTTAAGAATCAGAATCTTGATTGACACCACTTTTTTGAAAGGGTAAAATGTGCATTATTTAATGACATATAAATTTAGGCAAAAACAAAGAGAATTTTACCGTTTCATAAAAGAGGTGCCAATCATGAAATCTGAATTTAAAAAAAGTAGCCCACTGGCAACACTGTGTCCTACGTTGGTAACTCTTGAAAGTAACACGCAAGATTTATAACAGATGGCAGCACCAGAACAAATTCACACCCAATAGGCAAAGCCTAACAGGAAATAGCTAAAGAACACAAGTCAGTGTCTAAATAAGACGCTTTTAGGGGTGGAGTTTGTAGCGATGTCATCTTTCGTAACAAAAACTCCAACAAACAATATGTGATGAGTCACTGGCACTAATCGATTGGCTTGCATTTTACTCTCTCCAAGAGCGCGCGTCTTCTGTGGGTAACTGGTTCAAACCCAGCCAACGCGGTTTATCTGATTCATACATTTGTAACTCGGAAATGTAACACATAAGCTTCACAACTAATGGCAACGCCAAAACATATTCACATCCAATATGCACAGTCTCACAGAAAATAGCTAAAGAGCGCAACTTAATTTCTAAATAAAACGCTTTTAGGGGTTTAGTGACGTCATCCTCGCAACAGCAACTTCAACAGACAATATATTATAAGTCACTGGCAGAGAACAATTAAGCTAGCTTTTTGCTCAATTGTATAGTAGGTCGCTGTTTTAAACCCAGTCAACACTATTTTTCTGATTCCTAAAGTAGTAATTAATTAGAAATGTACGTTATATTACCTTTAATGGAAAAAACTAAAAATATTATACCAAATTTGCTTCTCAAAACACGTTTTTATAGTCAGAAAAAAAGTCACTGCATCAGTGAGATATAAGGATAGTAATCCTCAAGTGGTAATCAATTAATTTTAATATCAGACTACGGTTGTAAAAACTTTTGATTCGGAAATAGCATATTTGAGTCATATATAGCGAAAAGTATACGAAATGTATTATCCGTATGTAAAAATCACTGTCGGAAAAAAGCAATTCAAAAGAAATGCAACCAAATAAATCCAATTAATGAGATCTTTTATAAATTGAAAAAATATTTCTAATTAAAAATATAACTTTTAAGATACAGTTTTATCCGTTCAATGTTTTCTAAATCCCATTAATATTTGTCATAAATAAAAAAAACTAGAAGGTTAAAGTTTCAAAAGAAATCGGTTTAATTAATACGTATGTAAAGGGATTATGTTGAAGGAAATGCTTTAATCTTCTTTACATAATTCCGCTTATAATTTTTTTTATAAGGATGATAGGATTATTTAGTACCATTAGACACATTAAAGTGGTTTTTGCTTTTAGATTGCCCATTGTTAGTGTAAGCTGTATCTATATCTTTTCCTAGCATAATTTAGAAATAAATGTTTTATTTAATTTTATTAGTTCATGCCTCGTGTCTCTAATTTAATATATATATATATATATTAGAAAAACGTTTTCTGGTAAAAATACATCACAGATATATTTTTTACTAGAAAGTTTTTACAATAAATTTTCAATATGCTTTAAAAAGTATAGAATATAAAATACTTTAAATGATTGCTTATTCTTAAAAGGATTATTGTAAATATTAATTAGTTTCGAATTAAAAAAAAAAAAAACAGAATTTTGGATATTTCCTTTCTGAAAAGATTTTCCATGCTATAATCATTTTAAAATAATAGAATACAACTTCATTTTAGATAAATATTTTTTAGAGTAAGGTTCTCCAGCACAGATTGTTATGTATTTTAAAAGAAACGTTTGCAAATGAATGTATTCATAGAACAAAATACAGAAAAAATCAACTACATAAAAGTATAAAGTAATGTTTCTTGTCTCCTTTGTTAGCTTTATAACACATACAATATTAAAAAATATAAAAGGTAGGATTAAAAAATTTTATTAGTTAATTGGTTAATTGTTGCTTATTATGGTTTATGCCAGAGGATAAATAGCTGAAAGTATAAATATACATTCGATTTTGAACATTGTGATAATGTTTAATAAGTATTTCATTAAATAATCTTCTTTAAATAATGACAGACTTCAATTTGTCGGTTCGTCGTCTATCGGTTCTCGTTAACGTACTCGGATTGCCATGCAACTGATATATATTATTGATGTTTACTAAGGTATGTGACATGGCATATAAAAACAGGGTGTGTAGCGTTTATGGTTCGTTTACAAAGACATCAGAAATATACTATTACATTATGATCAATTGGGAAAAATCGTTTGCTATACATTTAATAAATTTAATTTTTCTCAAACATACGGAAAATAATTTTCATTGTTCGATTGCATTAAAACATGCTTCCTGTAGAATATTTGTGTTCATTTATAATTTATGATTAATAGGTCACACAAAATATTCCAGTTACATAATGTTTTACCAGGAAAAGTCGATGGCAGCATATTTTAATAATTTTATATTATTTCAAATATAATGTAACCTACATAAATTTTTGATGTGTACTACAAACTGATTATAGTAAATTATCACGCACATAACCGTTATCTTTTGTTTATCAAGACAGCCTAAAATTTTCGGTTACACTATTGTCTATGGGCGATAAAAACTGGAGGTGCATTTTCAAATGGTGTATGTGTTTTTATATTTTATTAAAGCGGCAGATATTAAGACAGATTTGAACACAATTAGTACAATAACCCAATAGGATTGAAAAATTAGCCAGGGACAGGGCTCGAGCCAGGATTCATATCTTAACGTGCTGTTGCTTTATCCAGTAAGCTAACGATATCCAAGACCGGCAATTTCTACCAATAATCCATGTTTTGGAACGTCATCGACCGGCAATCGGTTAGGATATTGGCCGCGTTAGTTTGGTGATTAAAGCAACAGCACGGTACGCTGTGGACCCAGGTTCAAGTCCTGACTCTTGCAATTTTTTCACTCGTGTTGGGTTATTGTTTTAATTGTGTTCAAGTCTGTCGTAATATACAGTGGCGGTCAAAAGTTTCCGGCCAGTTAGTTTCTTTGATTTTTTTGACGGAACGTTTCAGCGAAGAAGAAGCACAATTGCTTCAAGAGTTAGGAATAAGCAAATTACCTTTGACACGTGATCATTTTGACTGGATACTGAAGATACTTCATGCAAGGAGGGGGGGGGGGGAATTCGAAATTCGCGTGTGCAAAAGTTTCGGGCCATTCATCATCCGTTAGTTTTTGCTATCTGTAAAGTGATTTTTTGGCCGTGTTTGTTAATTAATCGACGTGAATAACGTATTTTAAATTAAAAAATTAAAGTGTAGCAATTTATTGTTCCTAAACGAGTTATTTGTTTGTCGCTAAATAGATAATACTCTCGTGAGATTATGGCAAAGTTGTCGATCGGAAAATTTGCTGTAAATGATATTTTAAAAAATATATAAAGATGGTCATGGCCTTAGGAACTTGCACAGTCCGGGAACCTCGGAAAACGACTATTCTTGTGGACAGAATTATCAGGAGACAAGCAGTTGATGGCCCGCATAAAAATGCCGCTGAAATTTCCCGGGATTTACAGTGTTAAAATAATGCTGAAATAAATCGGTCTACCGTGTCAAGACGCTTACGTGACGTAGGACTTTATGGAACAGTTGGTGTTAAAAAACCTTTCATAAGTAAAAAAATTCAGAGGGCCCGACAGGCGTTTGCCAAGGAATACAAAGACTGATCAAGTGAAAACTGGAAAAAAGTAACATTTTCCGATGAATCGACATTCAATCTTTTTGGGAGTGATAACAGACACTACAACCGACGGCCTAAAAAGAAAAGATAAAATTCGAAATATGTTGTACCTACAATCAAGGAAGTGGAGGACACGTAATACTGTGGGGAGCATTTTCTGGAAAATGTGCCTGTCCGTTATTTGAAATCCGCGGCAAGATGAATAGTGCAATGCAAAAGAATATCCTGCAAGATTATTTGCTGCCTTATTGGAGGAAAAATTGTGGTCGCAACTATTTATTTTATCATGATAACGACCAAAAGCATACATGCAAGCTCATTAAGTAGTGGTTTTCGCACAAAAAAATTCCGCTTTTGAAATGGACATCCCAATCACCCGATCTGAAACCAATATAAAATCTTTGAAACTAACTTGAAAACGCGTGTGGAATTATAAATATTCCAATTCAGCAGCATTTTCACAAAAATTGCAAGAACAGTGGAAAAAAAAATTAACTTTGACGATGTACAACCATTCACTGAATCGATGCCACGTTGGTTACTGCGTCGCAGTACTTATTGTTATGTATGAATACAAAATACTAACTGTAAATGTTGTTGATCACTGTTATTTTCTGTTATAACACTATTTTTTTTTTCAAACTTGCCAAGGTGGCCGGAAAATTTTGAGAACATGCGTTTTCTTTTGCAATTAATTTTGTCAATTAAATTTGTTAATATTTATTTTTTATTCCATAAATAAGTTCTTAATTGTTATGTCGATAAAGTGGATAAGTATCGCTTTGAGATTCCTCTTCATATGGGTATACTTACAAATTAACCAAAACTTTTATTCTGGCCGGAAACTTTTGACCGCCACTGTATATATCTTTAATAAAAATGTAGTCAGCCGTTAATTCATGTGTATTTAATTTTTATATTTTCTTGCATATTACGCGGTGTTTAGAAATTATATATATTATACACAGGGCTGCAAAATATTTCGTACATATTACTATGTATGCGCGTGAATTGCTTAAGGATGTTTGTAATTGAGTTATGCAATTTCGTGTGAACTATATTTAGGCTGTGAGATTTTCTTAGAAAATAAATAAATTCACATGTAGGACTACGAAAAAAATCGAATACATTCCTGCGAATGGATGATAATTTTTGAAAGTTCGTTTTCAGTTGTGTTGTAGGTTTTTCCTGAGCGATATTTTAGTTTAATATGCACAGTGTATACAAATTTGTAGATAATAAGCAGGGCTGTAGAAAATTATTTTAGTGCATCTTCCTTTATTGGTAAATACTTCTGAAGGTGAATTTTTCAACATTGTTTTGCGTTTTATAACTAAGATAAATTTTAACATATTATGTAGTGTATATACAGACGCATTGATAACATACAGACATGCTCAAAACAATTCGAGTAACTTTCGCACTCTCGACAATAAATGCTGAAATCTAGTTTTACCTTTCTAAATCCTGAAGTAATATTGCACTATTCCGGATTTGTTGGAAAGTGCTTTATAATTTATACTTGATGCATGATGTTTTTTCTTAAACTCGCGTCTTGGTGACAATTAGTCTCCATTTAGTAATTTAAATTAGAAAAGCTACAAATAAATTTCTTTTTTATAAAAAAAATAGAATCTTTACACCACTCTACTTGTCAGTTGAATAAAACAGTATGTTTATCACTTACTCGTATGGCTAGTTCTGAAATTAAGTGGAAATTTCACTTTGGTAATTTGTAAAAAATAAAAGTTCAAATTTTCGCGTTTAAGTTGTGTTTCCAACATTTTCTTAAGGTTTTAGAGATAAATAAATCATGATCCGAGGTCAAGGTTAATTTTTTTTAATTAAAAAATAAATTTCATTTTTCATATAAACATGGAGGTGACAACCTTTAATAGTAATGATGAATATAAGTTTTATTGCCTATTTACTAGATTGGATAACATTTATGGTTGCGATATTAGTTTATTTTATTGTTTAAGAAGTATAATATGTTATTTCAATGAAATACAGAAAGTCAAATAACACATCAAAACAAAAACTGGATTACAGTATAGGTAAAAAAATTATTCTTGAGTAACATGTTAAAAAAGAACAAAGATCAAATTAAATTTTTTATTAAATAATATTGCGGTTTTGAGGGGTTAAATAAAAGATACGTTGTAACCGATTGTTCACTTTCCGCTGTTTAAACCACACAAATTTATTTGTCAGATCTTTTGATTGCTTCTTGCTCCTTAAAAAAAAAAAAAAAAAAAAAATTTGTTCCACGTAATCTTCAACTGAGGTCATATTTGCTAAATACAGATTAACAGGACCTAACTGAAATCCTGTGCATACTGCGGAACTTCTTTATTATTTTTTTTTTCAGAAAGGACAAGTCCAGAAGCTTTCTTTGACTTGAGACTTCTTATTTTTTTCAAATTTTTCTCGATTTGAGTGGTCAATGCGAAACTGAATTCCAGGTATTTTCTAACTTTAGGAGAAACGTTTTCACCTTTCAATATTTTCTGTACCATCTCTTTCAGACTGTTTAAATTTTTTCGTTTACTTATGATGCGTTGATATATTTTCTTATAATAATCTTTTTTTCTTTTACATTTCAACTTTTCATAACATTTTTAAGCTCTTTTTCAATCAATTTTATTCTTTAGTATGTCTTTGTTTTGTTTCTGTTAACAATTTTTCGACCACTTTTTACCCGATTGGTACCTGCTCTTTCTATCACATCTCTAACATTCGAAATAGGATTGTTTATAATTTCCGAATCATCATCTGTTTCTGGTGTAGCAGAATTTAAAAGTACTTGCTGTATTTTTTTTTTTTTTTTTTTTTTTTTTTTTTTTGCTTTCTTCTCTCGACTTTTCTTTGTCTTTTGTACCCAATTCTTTCTTTGTGCACACTTCTGTCGTTCACTCAATTGACAAATAGCTTTTAATTTTCCTTCTTTTTTCTTCTTGTAATACATTTTGCGCTCTTTTTAGGTGCGTTCGTAATTATATAATTACGTAGCACCTATAGTCGTCGTTCAGTCCGTCTGTCCGTCCGTCCGCATATACCAGAGCAAAAACTACCCAACCGAATGGTCTGAAATTTTAAATATGATTGTTGCAAAATTTTGTCGAGATATTTCAAATTTTATGAAAATCGGATGTATAGTTTAATGACAGGGACAGTCAAAAGTTTTTCTTTACATTACGGCCAATGGGAAAAATTATTGCAAGTGCATTTTAATGATGTTACAGCCTTCCGAATGGTCTGAAATTTTAAATATATATTAGTTGCAAAATTTTGTCGAGTCATTTCAAGTTTTATGAAATTCAGATGCATAGTTTAATGACAGGGAAAGTCCAAAGTTTTCCGTTACATTACATGGAATGGGGGAAAAAATTATTGCAAGTGCAATTTAATGATGTTACAGACTATGCACTTATTAAATGCAAAAAAGTATATATTCATTACAATATGGGGTGCAAAAAATAATTATAAAACTAGTTATCGTACGAACGCACCTCATTTGCCACGTTTGACGAGCAATTTACAACTTGTTTCTTACATTATTCATACAGTTCTGGATTTTCTTTAATTTTATCCCATCTTTTCTACTCTGCTTCCCGCTTGAGTTTTCTTTTCTTCTCTACAGAATTGTTTTTGCTTTTTGCCCGAGACATAACTAACAAATATTAAAAAATATTAACGTGTAATTAGATTTAAAAAAAAAAATAGATTTATTGATAAATAGAAAATAAAGCACTTTAAATATACGATTGCAGAGTACTCTAGTGTGGCCATATTATTTAAATATACTAAATATTAAACAAATTTATTATTATTATTATTTATTTATCAAATTTGCTAGCATAGAAAAACTGAAAATTTAAATTTAGTTCTATTTTTTTTAAGTGTAGGAGATCAGGAAATTCAATAAGAGGCTTTAAAATAAAGTTTAATTAAACCTAAAATTTATCTTGCATTTAAATATATAACACGGCATTGAAAAATCAAACATATACAAAATTAAATATTTTAGAATTAAAAATTTTCAGTATCAAAAATATTTTTATTAATATAAAAATATAGGTTCAATAATTAAAAATATACTTTAAGCACCCTTAAAATATTGTTTACATCAATAAATGTCACATCCATAGATCAGTAACACCTCCATGATACAACAATGGCATGGAGGTGACATCCATGGAGGTGACACATCTGAGATTAGGCCTAATATTTTCTAAACTATGCACAACATGAACATAATGCTACTTGGATACAAAATGAAATAAAGCAATTTAGCGCTACTTATCAACAGAATTCTGCTATTTTTAAAACTGACAAAATTAATGAGGCCATGGAGTTGACACTCAATTAAAGTACACTATGGTAATTAACAGTTTTTTAATTAAAACTAGATAAAGTAACAACTTACCATGCTTTAGAAATAGTCCATCCAATAAGTAGCTGCCTGGAGTTAATTTGTATTCCAAGTTCTAGATTATGCTGCCATCTAGTAGATTTTTATATAACTATAACTGATATGTCATGGAAGTAGCTCTAATTCTGGGGACTGATGTGTCTTGGTCTGTAATTTTTATTTAAATATAAATTTTCAGAATTTTCTTTTAAAAGATAAGTAAAGTACATCCATTTTTTAACTTAATACATTTTATACGGTTTTTTTTGTTTATCTTATGGGATATATTCATGTTGTAAAGTAAAAACACGCATGGAGGGACATACCATGGAGGTGACATTTAGTACGATTTTAATTTTACTAAAATAGTTTAAAATTTCAAATTCACTCTAAAGTATATTTTATTACAAGTTTTAGATGTGCCTTCATAGATTATCTATTTAGTTGAACAATTATTTGCATAAAAGAACAAAAAATTCATTTGGACTCAAATTTCCACTTAATTTCAGAACTACCCGTATATATTTTGTTATTTTAATCTGAATATTACAGATTGATGATAACATTACACGAGTAGAAAAATATGTGGTGAGAAAAGGAAATAACAATACTAGTTAAAGGCAATTAAGGCAGCAGTTATCACCTTTAATTAAATGAATGCAAGAAACATTTTTTAAATTCCACTGGGTCAGAGTGAAATGTTACTTTGGGCCTATACTAATACATGGAATGAATGAGTCTAAAAATTTGCTTCTGACTAACATCCGACAAATAATGGCACAATACAAGTTAATGGTAAAGTGCTATTTTATGATAAATTTGTAATTTATATTATACAATATTGTTGACATAATCATTGTGTTATTTACTTATGCTACATATCGCCATTATCTAATTTCAATGACTCTAAAAAAGTATTTTAACATGATGAATAGCACCCACTTCCAATGCTTAATATTGCAGGTCTAATTAAGATGTTGTTGAACAGTTTTAATACTTTGATGTAATGTTTTAAGGAAAGTGTCTTTTTGAAGTAATTACTGTAATTGTATTAAACGAATTCGTATTTGTCAAAATATAATTTGATACGTTTTGTAACTAAAGTTCTTATTTTATTTTTATACAAATCCCAATAATGCATTTAAAAATGTATTTTCAGACAAATACTACCTTTCTATATATTGAGCAGTTATTTTATTTTAAATGAAATCACAATAATTGGACAAAAATGCAATTTTATTGTTTCCGACATATACTTTAGAACTGAAATTTTTTTTCTATTAAGGCCGCTGATATCCCTTTTAAAGGGATAGTCTATAGACATAGTCTATAATAGACACTTGTTTCTAGAATTCTAGCTTTATCTGTTCAAGAGATATTTTAGGATAAAGGCACTTATTATGTACACAGCATACCCCATGACACTCTCATTCTCTACTAAAGGAATTGTTCCTTCCATTCGGCCGAAAATCATATTCATTTCAAATTTATTATTTATTCCCACAGGATCTTACACATTTACGCATTTGCAGATGAGTGTATGGGATATATTTTGATTGGTAACTATATGATTTATTTTATGATAAATTTCTATGATTTATTAATCTAGCAGATACTTGTCGAGAAACAATTTATTAAATACTTTGGTTTTCTTGTTTAAAAAAAAAACACTAAGGTTATGATACAATTGAATCAAAAATTTTGGCTGTTAAATGAAAAACATGTTTGTATATTTCTTATACATATTACATTACAGTTATATGAACACTATATTACACTCTAAAAAATAAATGTGTAAAGTAGGTAATTTTACACAAATATATGTGTAATAAATGTACACAAATAAATGTACACACGTGTCACAAAATTTACACATTTGTTTCAAAAATTTACCTGTTTTATGTGTATTTAGCCTTTGAAACTAAGTGTCTAATTTGTTATCCCTTGAAAAACACAAATAAATGTGTAAATGTATAATATATAAAAGAAATTAATATAAAAGATTAAAAATAAAATATATAGTGTTTATATGGGTTTTTCTAGAAAAGAAATTAATTCATTATCATAAAACATTTAGATTTTCAGTTTTTAATAGTTATTTTTATACATATTACGTTCTTAAAGAATGCACAATTTAGAGAACTCCCATCAATCATTATTTTTTTCTTTTTATATATAACTTTCTTTTTTGTCAAGATGTGTGACGGACCCGGCAGTACCGCCAAGTGTCGTCATAGTCATTACACAAGCCTTATAGGATAAAATCCTTTTATTGAAACTAAAATAGGGTGAGTGGTCTGATGAAGCAGATTCAGATTTTTCCTAAACGGTCATGCACACCAGCTAGCCTGAAATGCCGCCCGTGACAGCCAACATATTTTATTCACATGAACGGGGCAAACTCACTAAGCTTGACTTAAAAATAGTTCTTACCCAACGGCACTCTCCCTCTGACTTCAAAACTCGCTATGTGTATTTGTTACTCCAGTCTAAACCGTCTCCAAGAAACTGACTTCACTCATCCGGACTTCGCCTTTTATACTCTTGCAGACTGAGCCAAATGCCCTAAAAATTTGCATAAGCACTCGCGGACACAGCTAACTGTAGACACCAGGGACCACAATCATACTTCGGAAAAATAAAATACAGATGTCGCTCTACACGCTACAAATGTTAAAACATTGGCGTCACGTTCTCATTCAAATAAGGTGCTTCTATAACGGAGTAACGATACCTTACAAACCCCCCCCCCTCGAGTTTACAGAGAAAAAGGGCTGGGCAAAATGCATGCCCTGGCCTTTTTCTTGAAATAAATTTTGAGCCGAAATACAAGAACACAAGTGATGGATAAATTCAAATTTTGTGCCGAAAAGTAAACGTTTAAAATAAATTCACTTTTAATCCATCACGAAAGAAATCAGTCTGCAAAAATGCTTCACCCTCATAATCAAACAAACCTTCTTCTAAACTTGCAACAACTCCTACACTGGAAACTCAACGGCTCCAAAACTAAAATTTTAAAACTTAACCTGAGTGCCGAAAACTTCCACAAATACTCAAAAGTTACGAAATTTTCCTTCAAATGCTAAAATAACTTAAGTTTTGCCAAAATCACCATCGCAGAATTTTCCTAACGCATGAATTCGCACAAAGTACAAAGAACCCCATGCGCAAAATTTTCCTCACAAAAGAAAATCAATTCTCCAAAGGTCAAAAGTCTAACTCCCACAAATTCAGTGAATCAGCTTCATCGTACAAATAATGGGGCACATACGGACAGCATCACATCGCTGTGCAATTTCAGTAAATCGATAAAATTCACAACACAAAAATGACGTCATCATACATCAATCTTAATCTGTATGAGCTAAAAAGGAAAAGTACTACCAAAACATATCAAGATGCATTTTCCTGAAATAAAATCATATTAACATTCAATATTTAACCAATACAATTTCCAATTCAGGTGCAACAAAACTTCGCAACTTGCGGAAACTACTCCCAACTAACGTAAAAACGCAACGCAATGAACCGACACGATAAGAAGAAAGTTATTGAATTACAATGTTAGTAAAAGAGACAGAAACGCGTGTCAAGGACATCTTGGCCGCGAAACACGCGTTGCCTAAATCCGCGGCGCGTGTGCAAAATGACCCAAACTATCAACGATATCTGAGACTCAAAACATATTATTCATACATAATACAATATATTTAGATATATGTATATAAATATTGTTATATAACAATTAACAATAGTCCCAGAATATTTAAAAGCATAAAATAAAAAAATACAATATTTTAACAATTTTGACAACAAATTTTAAACTTAAAGAAGCACAACTCGTGAGACCGAAAAAATTCCAAACATGGCCAAAATAAAATTCAAAAACAGTCCACCTGCTTTTCATTCCTTCACATTGCTACATTATAAATGCACTCACAGAAATAAGAATCATCATCACCCGTTTAAAGAGATGACTCGCAGCTTGCCGGCTGCATACTACCGGAAGGCTCTTTAATCCGGTTCCAGAATCCTTGGACAAAGGATCTCTCGTCGTCAGAACTGTAAGGCGAGGCTACCGTCGACTGCTTTGCCTGAAGTCGGGTCCTGAACGGGTGTCGTGGGACGGCTGTAGATTCCACTCGACGACTCGGTCTAGGTTGATTCCTTGGGGACACTCCATGTCTAGGCTCCTTTTGATGACTCGGTCCCGGTTGATTGATTGAAGTCCCTCTATGTGTAGGCACCTTTTGATCAAAGACTAGATTGTGGGAACTGTCCTTGAAATGGTTCTCTCCTTTTTCTAGGGGCACCAGAAGTTACTGTTGAAGCTAGGTCGCGTTTTTGTCCAGACCTGCGCTGTTTTTTAAATGCTGGAAAATTAGTGTTCGGATTAAAAGTTCTTTTATTATGTACACCTGAGTCCCAGAATATTTTTTTTGGTGATCTATGCATTGACGATGTCGAACTGTTAGAGAGTTCATGTTTTCTTGCTGGGGGTCGAAAAATCGGAGGAACTGGTCTATTGACTATATTCTGTCTTTTATGACCAACTGACTCTGACGTGGTTGAAACTGCCCTCCTAGGTTTCCGCTGATACTTTGGTTGAGATTGTACAGTTTCTCTATCAGTAACAGTTTTTCGTGTTACATTTCGAGATCTTTGTTGGGAATCGCCACTATAAGGAAGATTATTAGATGAAGAGGAACTAGACTTTGCAAACTCTTTGGAGCGGGAGTAGCTCGAAATACCACTCGACAAATGAGACCCATCCCTCGCACTTTCTCTAAACTTATAAACTCTGACCTGATCCAAATTGACCGTCCTTCTTACACCATCCACATTTACCACTAAATTATTATTACGTACTTCTAAAACTTCAAAAGGACCCACAAACTTTGGACCAAACTTAGCCACTCTCTTTTGTCGGCTTGAACTCAACCAATGCTTTTCAACTAAAACAAAATCACCAACTTTAACCTCTAACTCCCTTCTACGCATGTTATAATACTGAGCTTGCTTCTCCTGTGCCTTACCCATTTGAACCTGTGCTTCCTTAACTAACTTCTCAATATCCTGACACATGTAATTATTCTCAGCATCTGATACCATAATTAATCTCTGAAATGGAGTAATTATCTTTCTACCCAAAAATAACTCAGTAGGCGTTTTACCTGTCGACTCGTGAATTGCCGTACGAAGAGCATACGCAAAGTGCTGAAGAAACTGATCCCAGTTTGAATGATGTGAACCAACATACGAAGAGATCATTTGAATGAGAGTTCTATTGACTCTTTCCGCCATATTAGACTGAGGGCGATAAGGAACAGTAAAAGAATGATAAATTTCCAGCTTCTCATACAGAGCCTTGAATATATCTGATATAAAACAAGGGCCATGATCACTAACTACCCTAATTGGTGCACCATATTTAGATATATAATTATCAAAAAAAGCATCGGCGACTGCTGGAGCAGAAGCCTTTCTGAGGGGGACTAACTCCACCCACTTACTAAAATAATCTACAATTACTAATACAAATCTATATCTTTTAGGATTAGATAAAGGATAAGGGCCAATTAAATCTACACCTACACATTCATTAGGAAAATTTACTTTAATTGGAATTAATTTGCCGGCCGGACTTACATTTTTATAATTATAACGCTGGCAAGTGCTACAGCTGGAGACATAAGCGCGCACTGTTTCCCGCATTTTAGGGAAATAGCAGGATTCACAAATTCGTGCATACGTTTTCCTGATTCCTAGGTGTCCTGCTAATGGATTGTCATGGAATTCCTTTAAGATGGCCTTACGAAGAGTAGCCGGAATAAAAACTCTCAATTCCCTCGTGAATTTACAATTTTAGAATAGAAAAGAAGACCATTAATAAGTTTGAAAGATTGGGACCATTTTTCTAAAATAGTCACACTTGAACTAGGAACATCATCTGGATTCTCTAAATAACGATACAACTCCCCAAACTCCTCATCTTGTTTCTGTTCCCGTATTAATTGTTCCCGTGATCTCAACACCAAAGAAGATAATGCACAACACTTAACCTTCTCAATGACCTCTGAGCTACCATGCGGGTTGCGAGACAAAGCATCGGCTACCGCATTCTCCTTGCCTGCCCTATGCTCTATAACCACATTATACTCCGCCAACTTTAAACACCATCTAACCATGCGAGAAGACAAACCTTTTCCATTAGTCAACTTAGTTAACGCCGAGTGATCCGTAATAACTTTAACAGGAAGATGTGTAAAGAAACAACGAAACTTACTCAAAGACCAGATTACAGCAAGACACTCCCTCTCTGTAATAGAATAATTCCGTTCAGCCGCGTTTAAAATTCTAGAAGCAAATGCGATCGGTCGACCTTTTTGTGCTAACATCGCTCCAATCCCCACTGTACTCGCATCACAATAAATTTCAAACTGAGAAGAATAATCAGGATGAGCTAAAATAGGTGGCGATACCAGTGCCTCTTTCAACAATTCGAAAGATCTTTGAGCCGCCGCTGACCACACAAACTTTACTCTCTTCCGCTTCAGATTATATAATGGTTCGCATAATTCAGAAAACTGAGGAATGAATTTGGCAAACCAAGCTACCATTCCTAAAAATGTTGCTACTTGTTTGCCATTCTTGGGGGGAGCCATAGCTGTAATTGCTTCAATTTTCTCATTATTAATTTTGATACCTTCACGTTTAATTTTCACACCCAAGTATTTGATTTCTTTTCTTAAAAATGCACACTTTTCGAGGTTCACGGTTAAACCCGCATTCCTTAATAATGTAAATACTTCTCTTAGCAATCTTATATGTTCGTCAAAGGTAGCTGACATCAAAATTATATCGTCCAGGTAGACCAAGACACCCTTACCAATTAAAGGTTTAAGGATGGTATTCATGGCCTTCTGGAATGTCGCAGGAGCCCCTGACAGTCCGAAACTCATTCTCTTAAAGGCAAAACAACCATTCTTAGTTATAAACGCAGTTTTTGCAATATCTTCAGGTTTCATGGCAATCTGAAAATAACCAGATGTGAGGTCTAAAGTAGACATGTAATTGGTGCTATTTATGTTAGCCAGGATATCATCAATTACTGGTATGGGATATTGAGGATATAGGGTTATGGCGTTCAATTTTCTGTAATCAATGGCAAACCTCCATGCTTCAGGATCATCTATATTTTTACCATTATTCTTACGAGATAGTACTACTGAAGATGCAAAAGGGGACTCAATGGGCATGATAACATCATCAGCGAACATTTTCTGTTTATGGTAATCAATTATTTCTTCCTTTACTTTATCATACCGATAAGGTTTACTGGCCACTGATGCCACTGAACCTATATTGATCTCATGCCATTCTACATGCGTTAACCCCGGTTTATCAGAAAATACTTCTCCAAAATCCATCAAAAACTTATTAAACTCCTCTTTCTGCACTTCAGTTAAACCAGACTCCCCCAAATCTACTGACACACAAACTGCTTTCTCTTCCCTAGCTTCGCTATCATTATTCACAATTAAAGACTTTTGAAAGAAATCTAAACTTATACCTCTATACCTCATGTAATCTATGCCCACAATACAATGCACTGTTAAACCATCTACAACAAAAAATTCCCAACATGTTTTTACTGCACGAATTTCCACTTGTAAATCTATTACGCCTTTATTAACACATGTTGCTCCTTGCGCCGAGTGAACCACTAAACTAGACTTTTTCAACCTTTTATAAGAAAAATACTTCCGATAAAAGTCGTAAGAAATGAAAGATCTCTCCGCTCCTGTATCGAAGAGACTTCTAACCACAATTCTATCAAAATTATTAACAATCGAGGCAATTCCACAGGATTAATCGTTACACTATTTAAAGAAACAGAAGGCTTTTCTTTTTTCACCTGTGACTGCATACCCCCTGAAATACAGCCACCTACCAGTTTAACTGACCAGATTTTTCCAAACTTTCCCTTTCTATTGACCTGCCCCCAGAATTTTCCACAGATAATTGCCTTAAACGTGAAGGAGGTACATTCCTAACGCGGACATTTCCCCCTCTTTGACTTAAACCACCATTCTGCTTATTACCACCATCATTCCTTTCCTGTCCTCTAAAATTACCAGAATTACTGAAATTTCTATTACCATTAACATTCGACACATTTCTACTAACACCATTATTAACATTTCTACTATATCTATAATTGACTACAGGCTGTACCCCTCTCAAATTTCTATCCCCCTCATTTCTATACCGGTAGTTCTCAATAGGTCTCTGTCGAGGGCTAGGAGACTCTCTTTGGCCCGAGCTGTGCCGAGCCTCATACTTCAGAAGAATTTGATAAAGTTCAGAAGAATTCTTAGGTGTCTTTAATTCGATATAGTCCTGTACATGCACATTAAATAAAGGTAAAATTATATCTAATACTTCTTCAAATGCTGCCTCTAATGCAATTTTATTTTTTAATTCAAGTTTGCGTAACAAAACTTTTGAAGCCTGCTCATAGATATTTTGCTTATTACAATAAAATTCTCTTCTTAGTACACTTTCATCTTTAAGACCGGGAAAGGCTTTTTTTAACTCAGCCACTGTTTGTTCAAATCGTTTCGCATCATCAGTCACTAGAAATTTACCAATATTCTCTAACCACAAAAGTGTATCGCCCTTTAACGAGCATTTCAGCACTATATATTTGTTCTTTTCCGCAATATTATTAAATGAAATATACTCTTGTAATTTAGTCAAAAATTCTTCTACATCACCTTCCCCGGTAAAGTAAACTCTGGGCACAATTTCACATGGTTTTAACTCAACCTTAGGTTCGAAAAATTGTTGGGCGCCATTTGTGACGGACCCGGCAGTACCGCCACGTGTCGTCATAGTCATTACACAAGCCTTATAGGATAAAATCCTTTTATTGAAACTAAAATAGGGTGAGTGGTCTGATGAAGCAGATTCAGATTTTTCCTAAACGGTCATGCACACCAGCTAGCCTGAAATGCCGCCCGTGACAGCCAACATATTTTATTCACATGAACAGGGCAAACTCACTAAGCTTGACTTAAAAATAGTTCTTACCCAACGGCACTCTCCCTCTGACTTCAAAACTCGCTATGTGTATTTGCCACTCCAGTCTAAACCGTCTCCAAGGAACTGACTTCACTCATCCGGACTTCGCCTTTTATACTCTTGCATGCTGAGCCAAATGCCCTAAAAATTTGCATAAGCACTCGCGGACGCAGCTAACTGTAGACACCAGGGACCACAATCATACTTCGGAAAAATAAAATACAGATGTCGCTCTACACGCTACAAATGTTAAAACATTGGCGTCACGTTCTCATTCAAATAAGGTGCTTCTATAACTGAGTAACGATACCTTACAGATGTAAGAAGATTTTTTTTTAATTTTAAATATATATTTTTTAATAAATTACATCAATTTGTGAATAAAATCATATTCTGTAATGACACAGTTACATATACAATATATTTTTTATATTCAAGAACATTTTTGTAATTCTGAATTTTTATTTCATTTTAATTCTCTTTTATAACGATACCATACAATTTTTCAAAATCCAAATTTGCTTAAGTCAGAGACCTTAAAAATGCAATCCTCTAACTGGGAAGAAAGTGAAACAGTAGTCTTTTACATCCATGTTGAATCGAGCACAAAAGTAGACAAAATATAAAAAAACAACTAAACGCTTATGTATAAACCAAGTTTGAAACACTTCTAATATAATAAAATTATTAAAATAGTTCTTTCTATTTCTTGTAATTCTAGATTTTTTTTATTTTTTAGAGTCGTTTATCTAAGTATATTATTTCCTATAAATCACAAGTAATTTTGTATATATGAACATTAGGTGGATAATAAAACGTTCCACTGCACTACTGCATACAACTATTATCTCTTTCTCTCTGTTTCAAGTGAAAATCGTAATCGCCTGAACTGTTAACAGAAGATTTTGTAATGCTTACAAAGTAGAGAATATAATATTCTTTCTGTGGAGTTAAGTCTGATCGTTCCAATTTTTAATAACAGTGGAATCTCCCCTTGATGCTGTACCCCTATTTCCTTATTTGGAAAACCTAAAGTTTTGATACTACGAAATCAATCATTTAGTTTGAGCTTTTCTTCATATGTTTAATTAGTGATAAACGTGCATGTTTTTTCTCTGTAAGTGTACAAATGACAAAACTTCCTGTTACTTGGTTTGTGTACTTCGTACATTTGTGTGCTAGATATAAAATACTAATAAAACATATTTCTATAATAAATTTTCTATTATCCTTGTGTTTTAAAGATGTAATTCTAACTTTTAAATCAATTTAAATTTCTTAGTAATATTCTTGAATGTTACTGATAATGGGAAAGTAAACACTAATTGTAGAAAAGTTATATATAACAAAATTAACAAGCGAAAATAAGTTCAGGTGTCAATAACTTCAATGAATGTAAAATAATTAACTTCAAAAAATCAGATATAATGTCCTTCTACGATGGGGTTTTCGGTTATATTTTTTAATTTCACATTCTCAAAGAGTTATGTCTAATACTTAATATCACACTGTATTTTATAATGTGATTATTTCATGAACTTTTATCAATCGCAAATTTCTGCTTTTGCTGCATTACTTTTTTTTTAACTCACAGGCTGTCGAAGATTGAGAGTTAATGTACCCAAAGGTTCTGTATGTGCATACATATGTATGCAAGTAACGGGATAACTCGTAATAGAAATAAACGATTAGTTTAAAAATTTTCTAGGGTCATTCTGATAAGGCGAGACCCCGATTAGTTTTGCTTGATGATTGGTAAGGTATGAAGTGGGGAACGCGAGGCTAATCCCACCTTAATTCAGATAAATGGTTTCTTCATGCAGAATTATACAATTTGTTTCAAATTAAGTATGCAGAATTATTCTGATAAGACGCTTCCCTGATTATATAAGGAGGTTCATTGGTTATGTTTTAAAAGTGGAACTGTGGAGGGGGCTACCCCCCCCCCTTAATTCAGATAAATAGTTTTTTCATGCAGAATTATCCAATTTGCCTCAAATTTAGTAAACAGGCTTATTATGATAAGGCGCTTCTCTGATTAGATTTGGAGATTCATTGATTAAGTATAAAGAGGGAAAGCTGGTGTGTGTGTGGGGGGGGGGACTCCCACCTTAATTTATTTTTTGTGGGGAATTATTCTTTGAAATAAAAATATAATATACAATTAGTGTGAATAGCCTCTGTGAGGACAATGCCATAATTTCAACAGGGCACTTTTCTTTTTATTTAATAATATTTGTGCATTTTATTCAGAATGACAATTCAATTAAAGTAACTATTGTGCAAATAAAAAAGTATGATATGCAATTTGCATTGTATGACAGAAATTCACAGTTTATCACACCTATTTTTATCCCAGCCTAATATGAAGGAATATGATATTAAAATTCTTCAATTAATTATCCATATTCGATTTTAAACTTTTTACTTTATGTTTAAAATTCAACTATACACTTTCTTTTTCTCCAATTAATTATCACAAGCAATATCTTATCAAATAGCATCACTTTTGTAATTTAATTCAAATGACAGCATGGAAAATTAATTTTCAGAAATTTGATTTTTATATCTTAATAAGGAATTAATTAAATCTATCAATAGTTTCATTAATTTTACCAGTTAAACGCGCATTTCGATAAAATTCTAAATGTTAATTAGACATATTTTGTTTAGGTATTAACTTAAAAAATGTGTTATATATTAAATTAATAAATGCATCAAATATGCGTTTATTCAAATTATGGGAAATATTTAAAAGAACATTCATTTTGCATGATAAATTTCAACAGCATGATAAATTTCAACTTTATAGGAAATACATTTACACATTATTTTTATTGTACGATCTAATACCTTATAAAAGCACAGAAATATATATTTTTTACATTATTCATGAAAAGATTATTCTCGACGACATAATATAATATAGCACATGTATATAGGAATCTGTTAAAGAGATTTATAAAATATTTACACCGTAAAGATTTTGAAATACATTTCTTTTGTATTCCCGTATGTTTCATTTTTGGTATAACTTATGAAAAGTGTTTAATGAGAAAAATATTAAACGAACTCATTTTTGTTTGCATTGCTCTCTAATCGAGAAAGGTTTTCTTTTTAAATCAATTCTCTCACAGTGTATCTCTTACAGGAATTCATTGGCATTAGCATTGCACATAGATTCGAAATAATTACATTCTGATTGTAATCAAAATAGATTTATTCTAATTCTTTTTACCTAAGATACTTAGTAAACAATTTATATGAGAAACATATAAAAAAAAGCTGTTTTGTGTTTACATAATTTTTTTCTTTATTCTAGAGATATATTCAATTAACTGCAAAGTATTTAGGATGCAACACTTATGTGACATACTTGACATTGCTTACGCAAATATTAAACTTCTATAAATACCGAAATTCTAAAAAATAAGAATAATAGCTCTGTTTTATTTTTTGCTGCAGCAAACGTTAAACCATTTATTTTTTAACAAGTTTGTGAATATTTGAAAAAAGTAATTTTAATTTTCTTCATAAATATTCCCATCGACGTTCTAAAGCACCCAAGATAAACATCTTATCACAAAATGAATGAGCTGGAATTACCTTTACTGACAAGATATTATCCCAAATAAGATCTGCTTTTATCATAGCACATTACAAAGTTGTGTGAAAAGATAGTTAATTAAGATATGATTGAAGTAATAACAACTGCATCAACATAGATTTCTATATCGCATCTGTTGTTGTCAAAGCAGGTTACAAAAGGCATATAAAGAGTAATTTATATAATGTAAGATTGGAGGAAAATATTTAACTAGTTCTGTATATCAGAGTAGGGATAAGCGGAATAACTTGATTTTTCTGAGCACATAATACAACACTCTAAAAAATAAATGTGTAAATCAGGTAATTTTACACATAAATATGTGTAATTTTCTAAGATTACACACTTGTCACAAAATGTACACATTTGTTTAAAAAATTTACCTGTTTTTATGTGTATTTAGCCTCTGAAACTAAGTGTCTAATTTGTATCACTTAAAAATCACAAATAAATATGTAAGTAAAAAAAAATCCTTAAATTTACTCGAATGGATGTGGTATTGTAATTTACACATAATTATATATACACAGATAAGTGTGTAAATTTCTAAAATCACCCACTGTTCATAAAAATTACACATTTTGTACAAACATTTACCCGTTTTATTGTGTATTAATTAAGTCTGTCAGTTGTTATCGGTTGATAAACTCACATAAGTGTGTAAATGTAGAAAAATCATTTGCTGACTCTGACCACAAATAAACTGCCGAACAAAAAAAAAATAAAACATCTGCTTCTCAAAAGGCTGCCATTTTTAAGGAGATGCCGGAATACAAGCCTGCTTTATCAGTCGAAATTCTAAAAAATATATATATTAAGGTGATAATAATAAAAGTTTACTGGATTATCTTGATGAAATGTTTTTATAACAGTGTAGTGCTAATAATCATATTCTCATTGTGTATTTTTAATTGTATTCTTACATTCTTTGCCATTTATAGCCGGGGAAAAAATGGATAACCATTACAAAGGTATGTTAATATTTGGATCTAATGGGAAAAAAATGGTGTTAAGTCTTAAAGTTTTTATTGTTAAAAAGTATATTACTTTTTAGATATGATTCATAGTTTTATAAAACTGGGTGCTTTTTCTATGTGAATATATAGGGTACACTGTAAAAAAATTTCAGAAACGTTTCTGAAAGTAACGGAGACCTCTGCTGCACGATACTAACGGAAAGGTTTCTGATTAGAGCAGAAAAAGGTTCCGGCTATAATACGGAACCTTCCCGATTCCTAATGAAAAGTTTCTGAATATATATGAAATCTTTCTGAAGACAAGGAAATGTTTTTGAATGTATAGGAAACCTTTCATTACGATTTCTGAATACATATGAAACATTTCTGAAGTCTAGGGTTATTTTAAAATTCCTAAAAAGCACAAATAACTGTACTAAAATTACTTGCAGGTTCATACATATAATATAAAATTACTTAAAATATATTAGAAATATTTCAAAATTGCACCTACAAGTAGTTTTAGTACATTGATTTGTGCTTTTTATATGAATTTTAATTATATACTCAAGGTGAATTTAGCACTAGCATTTTAACTTTTATTCAAGATTATTTTGTAAAAGGGGCTTAGTTTGGAAAAATGAATTTGTGAAGTAGCCAGTTTTATTAAATCAAATTTTATGAAGGAGTCAGTTTTAAATGGATCTTGGTTTATGAATCTTTTTTTTTTTTTTTTTTTTTTTTTTTTTTTTTTTAATATGTCTGTTTGATTTTATTCTGAAAAAAAAAATCAATACTGTTATACCTTTTTTATAATGTAGATAAAATTTATTGTGTTTTAACATCTTCCAATGATAATATTTTAACCATGTGGGTTAACAGGTAACAATAAAGTGAACTGTATTATTATTGAAAAGGAAACGATAAATTCTTTCGAAAAGTGTTCTTTTTTTAATCATAGCATTAGTTTTACTTATTATTTTAGTCCTTTATTAGCCTTTCTTTGCCATTTTAATACATAACATCTTATTATTATTATTATTATTTGTGCATGTAAATAAGACATGATTGCAATTGATGTTAATGTTGGCTCAATATCGTATTATTCTTTTCGTAGCATAATATTAATAAATTAAAATGCCTTATAACTTACAACAAGACATTTTGTGTACTATATTTTCATAAAACAAGCTGATGATTAATAATCTAGGGATTTTCAAATTCATTTGTTGTAAAGTGCTTAAGTTAAATAACAACAATAGTATTTATTTACTTTTTTTTTCACAATTCTGTTGCGCAAAATCAGAAGAAAGTATTTTTTTTTTTTTTTTTTTTTTTTTTTTTTTTTTTTTCAAGCAAGAACATTTAGATGACCAAGTGAAATTCAAATCGCAAAAAATACAATAGTTAATTTTTTCGAAGCATTGGAAAAAAAAAAAAAAAAAAAAAGGAAAAAAAAAAAGAGTGTGTATGTGTGTGTGTGTGCTGGGGAGGGGGTTGGGGGGGGGGGTTTACATATCTGGACCTAAGCAATCAATAAGTTAATTAACGTAAAACATTTTTTTTTAATTTGTTATTAAAATTTGAGGAGAAAAGAGGTTTAATATAAAAAATTAATTAGATTAACAGAATATGTTTAACATTATTCTATACATTTATAATGCACACATCGTAACTTAATTTAAAAACCAAAATGTACTGAAATGTATAATTAAAAGTAAAATATTATTACACTAAGAATATACATATAATTGAATTATTGATATTTCTATTGTGTATTATTACTGACATATAATCGCTATTTCGAATTTTTGAAAGTTTTTTAGGAAGCAGCAAAACAAATGAATCAGTTATATTAACTACTATAATGATTAATAAAAATAAAACGTATAACTGAAAGAATAGTTTACTGTTTATTTTTATTTTTTACCCATAATACTGTATTTTTTACATAAAAGCAATCAATAACAAAAAAGGAAAATGTCAATGAACCTTCAGCTTGTTTGATAAAAATATAATACATAAATTTTCTTTTAAATTATATCGCATTTAATAATTTATTAAGAGCACACTGTGTACCGGAGTCAGTATTAACATCAAGTTTAACTATATTATTTTATTTACATGCACACATAACAGAAACAATGTGTGATACATTAAAAAAATAGATTATAAATTTATTTCCATGTATTGTAACAAAGCTAATAAAGAAGTAATTAATAATAAAAAATAGTAAGTAAAAGTAATACTGTAGATGATAAAAAAAAAAAAAAACACTTACCCAAAGTTGTAATCGTTCCGTCTTCAAAAATAATGTTTTTCCGAAGCTTTAAAACAGCCCACTCATAATATCCAAAGTTTATATTTCTTGTATAATTTTAAAACACAATAAAAATTACTCACAAAATGTAAAAAATATTATTGTTTTTGTTTTCTAAATAAAACCCAATTGAAATCCACGTGATACACAAGTTCTCACGCCGCGCCGCCATTACTCATACAGACGAGTTGACGTTGATGTTAGCATACACTTTCGGTTATTCCGGTTTCAGCACATGGACGAAATACTTGGAGTGCGCATGCGTTAGCGAGAACAGAGGCGAAACGCAGAAAGAAAACCTAACCGTTCAGAAATGTTTCTGGATGTTTCAGAAAACGAAAATAGCTCTTACATATCCGAAAGTATCGGAAAGGTTCCTGTTAGAATACTAAACGTTCCAACTATTTTTTACAGTGTAGATGTATCAGTAATAAACTTCCTTCAAAGTTTTTTCTTTATAAAAAAAAATAAACAATAAAAATTTATTAGGTGTCGTACTTGTCCTGAGATTTCAAGACCAGGAAATTCTTCGGTACCAATATTTTCTTATGGAAAATCTGTTTTTAAATAAGGCGAAATGTTGCGTGTTTAACTTAGATTAATTTTTCTATTTTGATCTTAGTTGTTAAATTTATTTGGAAATAATCTTTGAAAATAACTATAGTGTTTTCTTAATATGCTTTCATTAATTTCTTGTTCAGAATACAATCAAAATAACCTATATAGCTATTCTTTTGCAAGGTGGCATTTCTGGAACAGAGACTGGCCATTATTGAAACAATGAGTGTCCAAGTTATTTCAATTATTTACAATTAAATTTAGGTTCACATTGGGAAATGCGACTGATGAATGATTAAATATTGTTGATAGATTAATATAATATTGCAAGAACTAGAATATAATAACTATAACTATCTCTCTATTCTAAAAAAAAGTAACTCCCGCTGTCACCGCCGCCGCCGCCGCCGGTTTTGAATTTTTTGTGACCGGAGGTCCTTCTTCGTTAATATTAAGAAAAATAATGCATACAAAAATATGAAAATCGGTAGTATTATACAGAAATGTTTGATAAACACGTTGATGTAGACAGTTTTCAAATCGAAGAATTATTTTAAGAGATATTTAATGCTAAAGTTGGACAAAATCGTTCCATTAAAAAAGTTTTATAGGAGCAAAAACTATACATCGGAATTTAATACTTTTTAGATCATTTTATACGTTATAATTTCCCGGTGTGCAGAAATAATTTATTTTTTTAATTTGACTCATTTTTCGAGGTTTCATTTCTATTTTAAATTCAAATTTTCAGCATTTCGAGAGATATTTTTTTACTTATTTCAGAAAATTGTACTAATTTAACCTGTTGCCAAACTGTATAAACAACGGAAACAATAATGTTTGCTTCAAATTAAAAATTTATTTACGCGTGACTATTATAAACAGAAAAGAAAAACTTTCAAATTAGAATTAAATAATTACGTATAAAAAGCAGGAACTTATTGAAAATTACTTCATCTATAATTACACGTGAATTTTAACAGAGAAAGGATATTGTAAAGTAATAAATTCATTAACATGCGTTAGAAGTCTTAAATAGGAGAAATTACATCACATTTACGTCACATTACATTTATTACGGAAAATGAACAAAAAATAATATTGCAAAATAGTAGTTTAAATTTAAAAATAGCGCGAGACATTTACTTGATATTTTGAGATGAACTTTTCAACTATTTTTTTTTTTTTTTTTTGACAGCGCAAATAATATTTCATTTCTAATAAAAGCATTTTCACGTGAATATTAAAAAGGGAAAGAAAAGTTTGGGGAAAATTACGTCAGATTAAAAACGATATATTTAAAATGTCTCATTTAAAAGAACTTTCTTTTCACTTTGTTAAAAAATACCAGGAGACAAAGACTCTGTTTACTTAATTCCTTTTATATTAGCTTATTTTGAAATGTTGTTACACGTGTCTACGTCATCAAGTTATTTTTATTTCGACGTTTTATTTGTATTTTTATTAATGTTGTACTAATTTATTTGTTTTTTCGTTATTTAAAATAAAAATTATGTCAATTTGTATAACTTGGCGAGTGGTTTGGCGATTTATATAATTTGGCGAAATTGGTCGACGGGATAATCAAGTAATACCGCAACGGATTTGGCGTTAAAATTCCCTAATCAAAGAAAAATGAATAGAAATCCGTTTATAGAGAGATCGCCACTGTTTTTTAAATTATAATTCAATCTTTCGAAATCTTTTTAAAGCCGATCAAATTAGCGTGCATTTAGAGTCTACGGTGTCTGTACGGGGGTTGGCGAGCGTAGCTCGTAGGGGGCCGAGCCCCCTAGTTAATTAAAAAAAAATAATTCTTAAACAAATTCCTTAAGGGTGTCCATTATTGGCACACCTACTCTGTATGATGTATCAATAATCTTGGTCTTAATTACTTTCTGATTCCTTTTTAGGTGCGTTCGTAATTATATAAATACGTAGCACCTATAGTCGTCGTTCAGTCCGTCCGTCTGTCCGTCTGTCCGCATCTAACAGAGCAAAAACTACCCAACCGAATGGTCTGAAATTTCAAATATATGATTGTTGCAAAATTTTGTCGAGCCATTTCAAATTTTATGAAAATCGGATGTATAGTTTAATTACAGGGACAGTCAAAAGTTTTTCTTTACATTACGGCCAATGGGAAAAATTATTGCAAGTGCATTTTAATGATATTACAGCCTTCCGAATGATCTGAAATTTTAAAGATATAACCGTTGCAAAATTTTGTCGAGCCCTTTCAAATTTTAGGAAAATCGGATGCATAGTTTAATTACAGGGACAGTCAAAAGTTTTTCCTTACATTACGGCCAATGGGAAAAATTATTGCAAGTGCATTTTAATGATATTAGAGCCTTCCGAATGATCTGAAATTTTAAAGATATAACTGTTGCAAAATTTTGTCGAGCCCTTTAAAATTTTAGGAAAATCGGATGTATAGTTTAATTACAGGGACAGTCAAAAGTTTTTCTTTACATTACGGCCAATGGGAAAAATTATTGCAAGTGCATTTTAATGATATGAGAGCCTTCCGAATGATCTGAAATTTTAAAGATATAACTGTTGCAAAATTTTGTCGAGCCCTTTCAAATTTTAGGAAAATCGGATGTATAGTTTAATTACAGGGATAGTCAAAAGTTTTTCTTTACATTACGGCCAATGGGAAAAATTATTGCAAGTGCATTTTAATGATATGAGAGCCTTCCGAATGATCTGAAATTTTAAAGATATAACTGTTGCAAAATTTTGTCGAGCCCTTTCAAATTTTAGAAAAATCGGATGTATAGTTTAATTACAGGGACAGTCAAAAGTTTTTCTTTACATTACGGCCAATGGGAAAAATTATTGCAAGTGCATTTTAATGATATGAGAGCCTTCCGAATGATCTGAAATTTTAAAGATATAACTGTTGCAAAATTTTGTCGAGCCCTTTCAAATTTTAGGAAAATCTTATGCATAGTTTAATTACAGGGACGGTCAAAAGTTTTTCTTTACATTACGGCCAATGGGAAAAATTATTGCAAGTGCATTTTAATGATATTACAGCCTTCCGAATGGTCTGAAATTTTAAAGATATAATTGTTGCAAAATTTTGTTGAGCTATTTCAAATTTTAGGAAAATCGGATGTATAGTTTAATTACAGGGACAGTCAAAAGTGTTCCGTTACATTACGGGGAATGGGAAAAAAATATTGGAAGTGCATTTTAATGATGTATCAGACTATGCGCTTTATGAAGTGCAAAAAATTATACATTCAGTACAATATGAAGTGCAAAAAATAATTATAAAACTAGTTATAGTACGAACGCACCTCATTTGCCACGTTTGACGAGCAATTTCCAACTTGTTTTATGATAGTAATTCTGCATTATTATCGGTTTTGTATTATTTTTAAACGGTACATTATGTCCAATGGTAAAAAGTAGTATGCTATAAGTGACAAAACTTCTCTAGTTGCAATTTCCCTTAGTTCGTAGTGTAGCATCCTGTTTTTTAAAATAATGTAATGTAGCGAGTAGTGCGATACAAAAAAATAGCAATAGGCTTTACTTTTGGGTCCTTGCAAGTTTTTTTTTTTTTTTTTTTTTTTTTTTTTAGGGACCTATTTTGTGTAAAGTAAATATTTTTGTGATTTTTTTTTTATATTTTTGTAAAAAATAACGAAAGATGAAATCCAGTTACTCAAATTCGAACCAAATATTAATTAATAATAACCTTTTCAAGCCCTTCTCCTAAAGTTTTGCTTTCTGATAAACTTGTTTTATTAACAAAATATACGTTTTTAAATCTAACAAAATAAAAAATTATTAATGAAGAGTATGTTTTTATGAAATTAAATTTTGTTATGGGGCCTATTTTATGAGGAGGAATTCTGTGAAGGAGCCGATTTTTATTAAGAGAAATTTTGTGAAGGGACCTGCTCGGTTAAAAGTAATTTTGTGATAGAGCCTGTTTTATTAAAATTAACTTTTACTTTTTTTTTATCTTTACATGAAGAAAGTATTGGATTCCTGAAAATTTTAGACTTTCGGTTTTCGTGCTTCACGGATTTACACGCTTTATGGGTCAGAGATTCCGAAAAACATGTGTTTACGAAATGTCTGTCTGTGATTCTTGACTGTGTCCGTCTGTCTGTATGTATGTGACATAAATTTTGTGGGCGCTCTATCTCAAGAACTAATGCACGAAATTTAATAAAAATTCATATTCAGTTACTCTCTGATATAAATTGGTGCTGATTAGTTTTTAGTGTAAATCGTTCCGCAGGTGGCGCTGCTATGCAGCCTTTTTCACAATTTCCACAATACCTCAATCTCCAGAACTCCATGCCAGAATCTCCAAGCACGGATTTTCATCAAACTTCAAATTCAATCAGTACTTGACATGAGTTTATGTTTACATCTTGGTGCAAATCGCGCAACAGGTGGCGCTGCTATGCTACATTTTTTTACGATTTCTGCAATTGATCTATCTCAAGAACTAATGCTTGAATTTTTAACAAACTTCAGATTCAGATATACCTTGATATGAATTAGGACTGTTTAGTTTCAAGTGTAAATCGCTCAATAGGTGGCTCTGCTCTGCAGCCTTTTCCACGATATCCACAATAGCTCAATTTTCAGACCTAATGCACGGATTTTCATCAAACTTCAGATCAAGTTACTCTTTGACATCAATTGACGTTTCATAAATTTTGGTGTAAATCGCTCAACAGGTGGCGCTGCTATGCTACATTTTTTGAGATTTCCGAAATTGCTCTATCTCAAGAACTAGTACACTGATTTTCAACAAACTTGAAATTCAGATATACCTGAATGTGAATTAGTACTGTTTATGTTTTGATGTAAATCACCCAATAGCTGGCACTGCTAAGCTACATTTTTTGAAATTTCTGCTATAGTTCTATCTCAAGAACTAATGCACGAATTTTCATCAAACTTCGAATTCAGATATACTTTAATATGATATGGTGCTATATTGATGTAATTTCTTGTACTATTTAAATCATTTAATTGACGTGATTTATATAGAAGAAAGTTTTGTGATGGCCACAACACACTAGTTTTAAGGGGCTTTAGAAATAATTTCAAGCTGTAATATCTAAGCAGAGCCGCAACAACACTATTTGAGTACTGGAGCAAAAACTTCATTAACTTTTACGTTGATGATTGACGCATCATTAAAGATAACTGATGGCACCGATGAAACCTGCTATTTTAATTGGGGATGCCTGATGCAGGGCACCGTCCGCCCCATCCTTGTTGCGGATCTGTATCCAAATATAATAAATATCGTAAGATGGGGTTACTTTGGACAAGTGGGGTAACTTTGTGAGACCCGGTCTAGTTCGCGTATTTCGTGTTATAGCTTCGGAAAACGGTCGTTAGGTGTTTCTGGCACACCGTACTAGAAGACTGCGACGCTGTTTGCTTTTCTACCATACCGGACGGAGCGGGAGATTCGCATAGCCGACAGTAACAGTAACGTCAGCTATGGAGATTCGAAATACGAAAACTAGACAAGGTGTCACAAAGTTACCCCACCTGTCACAAAATACTTCATATTACGATATCTTATATAAGCAGCTTGCATATTTCTTTTCGTTCTCTGAAAAACCTTAAATTAGGTATGCTGCAGACAAAAAATTTTTAATAGATTTGTTTTGCAAAAAATATTTCAGATTAAGTAATATTTATTTTAGCATTAAACAAAAATAATATATTAAAATAATTTAGTCTGAGTTTCTGAAGCATTTCTATAAAATGCAGAAAAATTTCTGAATACATTTAAAAAAAATTATATTCCTAAATAATATTTAGTGCCAGTTATAAATGCAGTTAAAGCTAGGTAATTTTCAGTGTGAGGGGGGGGGGGAGAGGAATGTATAAATATTTTTGAAAGAAAATGTTTTTTAAAATAACAAAAAGAACAAGAGAGGTTATAGTGGTAAGGCTGCATGAAGGAAATTGTCTTTTTAACTTTAATTTGAAGACAGTCTCCACACTTTAAGTGGATATTTATTCAGATTTTACAGGTTCTGTGCATAAATTGTGACTTAAGACTAAACCAAATCAAACAGAAAGATGACTTGTAGTAATTGTGATTTTAAATGATCCTGTTTTATGTAAAAATCAGGTATATCGATGATAGGAAAACCGTTTGTCTATATGTGGAAACCGTTTTTCTATATGTGGTGTGTTAATTATTTATATACACTGGAGTACGCTGTTTGTGATCTTAAACATACTATAAAAAAAAAAAAAAACACATCAAGCGTATGAGCTTGTTCTTCATATTTTTTGCCGATCATAAAAAACATTTAGTTCACAATTCACACATACTAAAGTATAAAGATAAAGCTATGTAGCCAAAAACATGTCTATTTTGATTATTACACGAAATTTTATGTATTTTGAATATTATATAAATCTGTGTTTTGTGTATTATGCAGAAATATGTGTAAGAACAGAATATTACACGAAAATATTTATTTTTCATATTACTCAAAAATATGTGTGTTACATATTACACGAAAATATGTGTATTTTACATATTACACAAAAATGTGCGTATTTTACATAATACACAAAAATTTGGGTATTTTGCATAATACACAAAAATATATGTAATTACAGAATATTACACAGATATATGTGTTACACTATTACACAGAAATATGTGTATACTTGTGCAATATACACATTAAAGTGCGTATTTCAAGAGCGAAAAGATAACTTTTACACACTTAGTGTTATCATCAAATTACACATTTTAATGTGTATTTTTAAATTTACACATTAGGCGTGTATTTTGGCAGTTTACACACCACTTTACACATATAGACAAATCGTTTTTATATCATCGATATACCTGTTTTTATGTGTAAATTTACACATTTTTTTTTTTTTTTTTTTTTTTTTTGAGTGAAGGAAGCCTTTAATTTGGAAAATATCTGAAATAGCGTCTCCGTTTAATCATCAGATAATTTATTACAGTTGAATAAAAATATATTTCACAAACACACACTATTTATTTAAAAAATTATTATATTATATTATAATTTATTAGTAATTCTAAGGAGAGAATGAAATGTTGCCGTAATAGCTTACCAATAAAGTATTTTCTCTTAACTTAATGTTTCTAACGCCGACAACTATAATAATAAATATGGTATCTAAATATAGTAAAGTGGGCAAGTTCCAGACGATGAGACTACTTAGAGTACCTTAGAGCTTCAAAATCACAAGTTTGTGTACTAATATCGAAACCTGTATGATATTCGACTAAATAATCAGTTATAATGTTGTCCAATAACGCTGATTTAGTACGAATTGACACATTTTACACATTCTACGATAAGACAGCTTGCTACTCTGTTGGCTTCGTAATTCTTAAATTGTTACATAGATAATCGTGTCAAAAGTGGTACCTGATGGAATTTTTTCCAAGGATCGGCACATTTTAAATGTCCGGAACACATTTCTAAAGTGTTTAAATTTACATAATTTATTATGTTTGTAATTTTTACATTATACTTAAAGAGAGGCGGGATTTCAAGAATGGCGACAAAGGATTTTAATGTAAATGAATCATCAGTTACGCGTAGCATGACTGCTCAAATGTGTTTTTACGAGTATTTTCTTTTTCTTTTTTTTTTTTTTTTTTTTTTGACCATATAGAATGAAATCATATTACTCTATTTATTACACCCATATTTATGGTTCAAAGCAAATGGATATCAACGTATTGCTATGGTTGACTGATATAATCCTTATTAACATTTTCACCGTAATTTATTTTAAATAAATTTCGAATCGAACATTTTCTTAGGAATTATGATACTTTTGCTTCATTTTAAAATGATTTTCCAAATATCATTTAATATAAAGGGTCTAGCCGGATATGCATAGCGAAATGGCCCCCACGGCCGATGTTTGAAATAACATGTGTGGTAATAAGGCTCACCGTGAGAACACAATATAAAGTGTTTTTAGCCCCTGACCTTGAACTGTCCTTGAGATAATCGGCGAAGTATGCGCCGACGTTACTATTTTTCAAATGCGTTTTTCTCAAAACGTATAAAGGTTGAAAACTTAAACCAACGCCAATTATTGAAGAATATATTATTACACATTATATATTTTTTTCACATTTTTACACAAATTTTAACATAGAAAAATAAACAAAAATACTTTAAAAAAAAATTATTAATGTAGTAATTTTATATTTACACCAACCAAAAAAATTACAGAATAATGCTCAAAGTATGGAATTTTAAGGAAAAAATTTTCGTTAAAATCGAAGATGCGCTTTTTGAGTTATAATAAAAATAATGCTAGTAACTTGCTAAGATATTCGTAACTTTCCCTGCTTGCATTTGAAGAAAAACGCCACTATCAATGAATTGGTCGATTCATGACATTTCTACTCGGTCAGGATGCGCAGTACTTCAAAATAAGATAATGTTTCCATTTTTACTACTTCCCTATAGGTTTGTTTCGTGTTTGTAAATATTCTGTTATTTTGGCGTACTCCGTATCCTTCTCGCCTAATAATATCAAGAATTGACAAATAAGATGATAACATTTGCCTACTATGATTTTCACATTGAAAAAGGCTGTGGGGCTCTACACATATAGTGTGCATATATAACGTGTCACTTTAGGGAGGAGTGTGTGTGTGTGTGGGGGGGGTGTCCTGGCACTTGACATCAGAAGATATCTGTAAGGAGATGGGGGTTGTCATTTGATATCGTTATCATTTTTGAAAAAACAACATATACTTTTTTCGTATCTTTTACTTTAAATCTGTTATCTTAATTATTTTAAGTCTGTTTTCTTCTTTTTATGAAAATATAAAGTTATTATTAAAGCTATTGAATGATTATAAAACATTTCATTCCAAAATGTGGAATAACCCAATGTTCCCCATTAATATTCTCCTGCCATATGCGTATATAATTCGTTGTTAGAGAAACCAGATTCGAAATGATATTTGTTTATTTTCGCTATTAAAGATGGTTAAGAATGTTGGCCACCAGTTTTGTTTAAAAGAGATTCTGTTTAACCCCATAAAGGGCGAAGTGCAAGAAGAAAATATTACTGTTCAATGCATTATGTAACAATGAGCTATTATTAAAATCTTTTAAATAATAAGTATTTCTTTAAAATGTTATTTGATATAAAGTTATTTCTTATATAATAGTGAAATTTTATGAATTTCTTCTCGTCATTTAAATCAGTAAAATACGCAAACAAAAAATGTACAACCATATCTGTATATCATTGCAAACGCATAAAAAGAAGTAAAAGGAAAAAAAAACTGTAAAAATAAAAAGAATTTTTAGACAGTGATAACAATATTATTAGGGGAGGGGGGTTCGAGAAATGATAACTTATGATATCGGAAGGTTGGGAGGGGGTTTGAAATTGCCAAAAAGTTGTAAAGCTTATATATTTACAGCACCTATTCAACTTCCCTGCACAATCGACTTGATATCATTACGAGAGAAGAATGTGCAGCACGCCAAAATAACAGAATTGTTTCGTGTTTACAAACATGAAACAAACCTATACGGAAGTAGTAGATATAAAAACATTCTCATATTTTGGCCTACTGCGCATCCTGCCCGAGTGGAAATGTCATGAATCTACCAATTCATTGATAGTAGCGTTTTCCTTCAAATGCAAACAGGGAAAGTTACGAATATTTTAGCAAGTTGCTAGCATTATTTTTGTTATAACTCAAAAAGCGCATCTTCGATTTTATCGAATTTTGTTTTCTTAAAATTAAATACTTTGAGGATTATTCTGTAATTTTTTGGTTGGTGTGAATATAAAATTACAACATTAATAGTTTTTTTTTTAATATTTGTGTTTATTTTTCTATGTTAATATTTGTGTAAAAATGTGAAAAAAAAATATATAATGTGAAATAATATATTCTTCAATAATTGACGTTGGTTTCATTTTTTTAACCGTTATACTTTTTGAGGAAAACGCATTTGAAAAATAGTAACTTCGGCACATACTTCGCCGATTATCTCAAGGACAGTTCAAGGTCAGAGACTAAAAAAACTTTATATTGTATTTTCCTGGTGAGCCTTATTACCACACATGTTATTTCAAGCATCGGCCGTGGGGGCCATTTCGCTATGCTTATCCGGCTAGACCCTTTCGAATGTAAATACTATGTAGGCAGAAATATATTTCAAATGAACAATAATATAACTCGTTACTTTTAATAAAATATGAAATTAAATATTTGAGAATTTTTAAATACAAAATTTTACACAAACATAAATCTGTATACATATATAATATGTTACGCACTATACCAATTACGAAACAGAGTTGTACGCTTTCTATTCTTAGAATATGTGCGAATATTGTCTATTCGTATTTAACCGTTGCTATTGGACTGCTTATAAATGACTATTTACTCGAATCTGATACAGTTTTAAATATCAGTATAGAAACTCAGTGTTATCAGTGGGCTACTTAAATAAATTTAGATTTTTTGATTAGCATACCTTTTTTGAAGCTGTAAAATTCGCCTAGAAAATTATTCCATTCGCAAAAAGTGGTGTCAATTAAGAAATCAGAATTTAAAAAAAAAATTCGCCCACTAGCAACACTGCACAAACTCTTGATTTTGAATCTAGAAATTGCTTTAAGCAGTCTCATCGAGTAGAATGTGTCCAGTTTTCTATATCTAGATACCGTATTTATAATTAATAATAATTTATGATAAATAGCTTTTATTTAATCTTTTATGGATAATGATTTTAGGGTCAATGTAGAAATAAAACTTTAATATAAAATTAATTAATATTGTGTAATCGTTATATTAAGGACTCTAATCTTTGCATCTTTTTAAAAAGTACATTCGTAAACATCTTATAATTAGATGAATTGGGTTCTATTCAGTGAAATTTTAAATGACACAGATATTTCTGAAACAGATAAAGTAATATAATTATGCAGTAAATTAGCACTGCAAAAAACTTTGCTTTCCTTTACAAATAAGCAGGATATACACATATCTATTCGAAGAAGCATTTTGACATCATTTGCTATATCTAAATAATGTTATAGAAAAAATACATATACGAAACCACATGAGAGTTTTATTAAAAATAAAAATTAATTTTAGAATTGTTTAAAGAAACAAATTCATGTGTTTTGCTATACAGACTTGTCAATTTGTTTGAGATATAACAAAAAATAAACGTTATTGATTTAAACTAATAAAATGTATCTCAATCAAACATTTCTTTTAACCCTTTGCGACACGCTATGTTAAAATAGTACTTAAATTTCAGGAAAATGTTATAAAAAGGTTTAGATAGGCATGATTATGCAAATCATGACCAAAAAAAAAAAAAAAAAAATCTGGATTTTTATTTTTTACCCGGGGAGGTGGGACAGAAATTGACCCACCATGCAACAAAGGTATGTCAAAAGCTACAGTGAGAGCTACTTAATGTCTTAAGTAATATATTTAATAGATGAATAAAAATGATATATTTACAGAAAACTTTTTTATAAATTGAATAAAAATGAAAATAAAAACATATAATACCATTTTACATGGTATTATATGTATAAAATGTTTAGACAATAATACAAAAATCTAGGATATAATATATGAATAATATGCGAAATACAAGAAATATATGAATAATTTCAAAAACACAAGAATAATATAAGAAATATGAGAATAATATGAGAAATATTAGAATAATATGAGAAATATGAAATTAATATGAGATATATCAAATTAATATGAGAAATATGAAATTAATATGAGATATATGAAATTAATATGAGAAATATGAAATTAATATGAGAAATGTGAAATTAATATGAGAATCATGGAAGACGGTAGTATTTCGAGTGACGCAGCCTTAAGCCTAAAATCGTATCGTATCGTATCGTTAAAATCGTATCGTATCGTATCATAGAATTCGTAGATGGCGGAACTCATATATACAGCTAACTCGACATCAAAGAAAACGCGAAAAGCCGCCTTTTAATAACTCAGCAGATATATGTCTTATTGTTCTGAATTTTCTAAAACAGTCTTATATCTGCAGTCTAATCGTATACTGAAATTTTTGCATTTCTACGTGCAGTATATTTTGAGATCTAAATAGCCATTTTTAAAGTGAAAACGTTGGTATAATATCGAGGAAGTTCCTAATTTGAAAATCTCGAAAACGGTTCTAACTATTATTTTTAAATTGATACATAATATAAATGTGATTAAGGCGAGGTGAATAACACTTTTCTTTTTTCTGGGAAAACTCTCGTTCGTTAAATAATTCGATTTTTTTTCTCTCGAAAATGACACGGGCGATTTTTTAAAAATCAAATAAATATGTTTCAGATGAACCAAATAACAATTTACTTGTTTCCAGCAAGACTCTTGTTCGTTTTATAATGCGCATGAAAAATCGGACTATATTTCTTCGCCATTCTATGGAAATTTCACCTAAAATGCATGACACTGTATTCATACACACGCTTTCTTTTTAACCACTTTTGGGGAGAAAAATTTTGTCTTCCCACTGTCTAACTGATGGCTAAGGGCCATCGTTTACTGACCTTAAGATAGGCAGTTCGATACTCCCTGATACGTGTTTTCACATGTGAATGTTTTTTTTTTTTTTTTTAAGTCTGCTAGTTGACCATTATTCTCAGTTCCTTTGTAATTTTTTTAATTGCTATTAAGTTAAATAAAATTACAATTATAATGACGCCAATTTGATGATGATTATTTCTTGGCAATTTTTCAACAATAAAAATATTACCATAAATTTTATAAATATATTTAATTTCAATCACTTTACAAAAAATATACATTAATAATTATTATTTGAATATAAATCACACGATCAGAAACGTAAAAAAATAATTCATTTCAGCTCCTCTTTTTATAATATCATTTTTTATTATTATGACGGTCAATCAATATATAATCACTGACATCCATAATATTATTATTATTATAATTATTATTTTCCTTGCATAAAAGCTATTGTGATGTAATAATTCTTTTATAATAAATAATTTATTTGAAATGTTTTATTTATAAATATCAATGAAGTTTGATAACCCCGAGACAATTCTTTGCAATATTTACAGTTTACATAATAAGCATATCAGAATTCTGCTGTCGCCATCTTTTGACGCAATTGCGTAGTATTATAGAGAAATGTTTGATAAAAATGTTGAAGTAGACAGTTTTTAAATCGAAGAATTATTTTAAGAGATATTTAATGTTAAATCTGGATAAAATTGTCTCATTAAAAAAGTCTCATAGGGAAAAAAATATACATGGGAATTTAATCATTTTCATTCAATTTAATCATTCAATAGAAACTCGAAGTTTGCAGAGTGCATTTATTATTCTTAACTTGCCTAATTTTTTGACGGTTTATTTCAATTTTAAATTAAAATTTTCAGAATTTCCAGAGATATTTTTTACATATTTTAGTAAAGGTTCTTTTAAATTGTTGCCAAATGTTAAAACAGCGCAAAGAATAATATATCCTTTAAATTAAAAATTTATTCACACGTGACTATTATAAACAGAAAAAAATCCTTTTAAATTAGAATTAAATGATAACGTGTTAAAAGCAGGAAAATATTAAACATTACGTCATAAAAATTGTTTTTACACATGCTTACTTAAAATGAAAGAAAATTATAAAATAATCAATTATTTTCAAATTAGAATTAAATGATTACGCATTAAAAGAAGGAAAACATTGAAAATTACGTCATAAAAATTATATTTACACGTGAATATTAAAAGAAAAAGAAAATTTTTAAATAATAAATTCATTGATATGTGTTAAAAGTCGTAAATGGAGGAAATTACGTCATATTGGCCAAAGTGGCGAAAACAGTTTACAAAACACATTGCAAAACATATTGCAAAACAGTGTAAATTAAAAAATATATTTATATGAGAGATTTATTTCAAATTTCGAGATGATATTTTTAACTATAGTTGCTAATTTTAAGGTAGCGCAAATAATAATATTATCTTTCTAATAATAAAAATATTTTCAGTTGAATGTTACAAAGAGAAAGGAAAGTTTGGTGAAAATTATGTCAGATTTAAAACGTTACATTTAAAATCTCTTATTTAAAATCATTTTCTTATAGCGTTGTTAAAAAATACCATAAAGCAAAGACTCTGTTGACTTAGTTCCTTTTATATTTGGTAATTTTCAAATGTTTAACTAATCTTATTTAATCAAGCAGGGAAACAGCAACTAACATCAGCTGATTCGGTTTTGAAATCCCTCAGTAAAAGGGAAACCCGTTTACAGTAAGATCGCCATTGATTTTTTAATTATACAGAGCAGCCTCGATTATCCGAGCTAATTGGGGCTGTTAGTAAATCGGAATCGGAAATCTCGGTTAATAGAAACTGTGTGTAAAAACTCGCCGTGCTTGCGAATTTAACATCTCTTTTAAAAAAATATATAGAACGTTTTTTTAAATAATAAAAGTAAATATATGTAAAGTTCTGTTTCACAGCTTAACAAATTTAAAAAGAAAATCAACTACCTGTAGTAAATTTTAAAATGCAAATTGAAAAATTTACGAAAGTTCACGCAGCCACTGGAAACAAACCATTGTTCGCTATTGACTTCTCAGGGTCCAATGTTTCTTTGGAGTTGAGGGCTTTTGGGGGCAGAAGGGCCTGTATAGCACGGACAGTGAGCTAAAGAGTGTGGTTATTTTTAAGGCTCATTCAAAAGGGAAAAAAAATCAGACTTTGTTATCGGCTCGGTTAACAGAAACCTCGATTAATCGAAGCTCGGTTAATCCAGGTTCTACTATAATTCAATCTTCCGTAATCTTTTTAAAGCAGATCAAATTAATGGACTTTAGCACAAAGTCACATAGCTGATAACTGCCATGCTTGTTGGCCACCTTTTTTTCAAAAAGTTTGCTTCACCTTATTCAATTAATGAGATATATCCGATAAAATAAGTCACATTTTCCCGTTCTAAAATACTGGTATCCAAAAATCGTAGCATGTAACTGACACTACAAGTACTCATGGAACTAGACTATTTAAAGTCTGATTTTTATTATAGACTATATAAAATTATTAAAAATATATATTATGATAGGAACTAGCGGGCTTCGTCCGCTATTTACGTTACGGATATAAAAATCATGTTTTTTTTTAGGGAAAAAGAAATAAAAACCTATTTGACGATAGGTTTATAAAGACACATTTTGTATTTGTTATATTTCCGGGGATGAGGAGGGGGGGGGCTATTTTGATTAAATATCGCAATTAGTCTACATGGCAGCTATAATTATGATAGACACTAGCGGGCTTCGCCCCTCTATGGCGCCTTATGGGTCCAGCTTCCATAACTCAGAAACTACCTTTCGGACATCAATGCAACAGATTCCAAACGTTATAATTAACTTAATAATCACCCTATATAGCATTAAAGTAAATTTATGAGTACTGCATACTATTTTTTTATCGTAATTTCTGAAGAGAAAAAATTATTTCGGTTCCATTCTTAGGTACTGGTCTGAAAAATTTTGAAAAGGGGGGGAAGGAGGGGACATGAGACTGCTGTTTGTCAAACAACACAACGGGATCTGGCTTATTCAACTTGGTTTTTGATGACTTCAATTGGAAGGTGGTTTGTTTAAAAGAGTGCGTTCCATGCCCCATGAAAATTGGAACTATTGGTGCTACATCTATGTAAGGATTTAATAATTATAAATTAACATTTTGGATTTATTAATTTAAGGATAAAGTGTTTTTAAAGGAATATCAAATGAAACCCTCTGTGCGATCTGCGATTATACTTACCCAGTTGTTTTTATATACAAACTGCTATAAGGAAAATTGTAATAAAATAGTAAAAATTAAATCTGCATTAAATTCCATAAGTATCTTTTTTTTAATCATTTTATCACCAACCTCAAAAAAGTAATGATATCAATGCAAAAACCCTTGACGGGTTAAAAGTTTCTGACGCAGCACTTTATCTTATGCTCTAAGAATTTTAAATATGGAACTTAAAAATACTGATATCAAATTTTGAGTGACGTTATGCTATTTCTTAAAAAATATATTTGTATTTATTTCACCATTTTATTTTTGTTTTATTTATAATCGCATGTGCAAAAGTTATGTTCAACATGAAAAGCTGCATAAAATTTTATTCGCTGTTGCTTTATCATTTACATCTCTCATAAATTCAAAATATGTGTTTTAAAAGATATGATATAAAATTTAAGTGACGCCTTGATGTGACTTTAAAAAGGTTTGTTTTTTAAAATTCAATTTAAATTATTTTTGACTTGGTTAAAATATTTTTTTTACATCTACACAATACTTTTAATTTTCCAATTCACTGTTAAATATATCACTTTCATTGAATCTATACTATGCATTGAAATGTATTTATTTCAATAAATTGATTTATCTTTTGTGTCACGCTATTCAAAATTGTGAGTAAGATTTATGTAAATGGTTTCTTTGCGTCATTGTGTCCAAACTACATGAAATGTATGAAAAAGGATAGTTTGACGCAAATAAACCATTTACATAAATCTTACTCACAATTTTGAATAGCGTGACACAAAAGATAAATCAATTTATTGAAATAAATACATTTCAATGCATAGTATAGATTCAATGAAAGTGATATATTTAACAGTGAATTGGAAAATTAAAAGTATTGTGTAGATGTAAAAAAAATATTTTAACCAAGTCAAAAATAATTTAAATTGAATTTTAAAAAACAAACCTTTTAAAGTCACATCAAGGCGTCACTTAAATTTTATATTTATCTTTTAAAACACATATTTTGAATTTATGAGAGATGTAAATGATAAAGCAACAGCGAATAAAATTTTATGCAGCTTTTCATGTTGAACATAACTTTTGCACATGCGATTATAAATAAAACAAAAATAAAATGGTGAAATAAATACAAATATATTTTTTAAGAAATAGCATAACGTCACTCAAAATTTGATATTAGTATTTTTAAGTTCCATATTTAAAATTCTTAGAGCATAAGATAAAGTGCTGCGTCAGAAACTTTTAACCCGTCAAGGGTTTTTGCATTGATAAATTTAGAAGTAAGAGAATAATATAAGGAATGAAAATTTATCAATAAGAATGCATAAATTTAAAATTTCAACTTCTTCTATAAATCTGGATATGTATATAGAAGCTTTATGCTCATAATGTGTGAAAATATCGATAACCAACACTAGATTATACAGATTCAGAATTTTGTTGATAAAAAATATCAAAAATTCTATTTTTGATGAAATTTTGTGAAACAGGATGCTTCTGATTTTTGGAGGCAAAGCGGAACTTCACATGTTTCGCACATCCAAAATGTGCGATGCTCTTTTTTAGATATGCTGCAGTATGCACATCTCCTTCTATTACTTCTTACTGGAATTTGTCCAACATTTTTCAGTCTTTTCTCAGGGGGAACGTAAGGCATTTTGCTCTTTATTTGAACTGGAGAAAATTTCTTTGTGTTTTCCTTTTCACCGGCTATTGACATTAAGCCTTCAATAACTGATAAACGGAAATCCTTTATATTTTTCACATCATAGTTTGGCTCTTTTACACTATGACGCAAAAGTTTAGACAATGACGTCATTCAGCTTTAAAATGTAGAATTATGACGTCAGAATTACAAAAACCTGTAAATATATTCAAAAACTGATTTAAAATGCTATGTACAAAAGACAGTCGTTTTATTTGCTATAATACTAATTTTTTTCATAAAAATTCAAATGTGCTTGTCGCAAAAGTTTAGACACTATTCTAAATTTCTTTGAATATTTGCTGGCATATGGAAATTTAGAATCGATGATGTCACAAATTTGGAGTACTTAAGTTCTGCAAACGATTGCGCTTCATAGTCGACATGCCGAGAGCTAAAGAAATTCAAGTGGATGAGGTTTCAAGGATTTGGCAGTTGAAAGGTGAAGGGAAGAGCGTTTCTGAATTTTCTGCTATTATTAATAGGTCAAAAAAATCTATTTATCGAGTTTTATCGAGTGGTTCCGAATATAAAGCAAAATGTCGGTCTGGGAGGCCACGTGTGACAAATGTACGAGAGGATCGCCTGATACAAAGACTAGCGAGTACTCAACAAATGAGCGTACGTGGAGTTCAAAGCTCATCGGGACTCTCTGTATCAAAGGATACGATTCGTAGACGAATTTTTGAAAAAGGAACAATCGTTTATAGCAAAATGCAGAAGAAACCAGCTCTGAAACCATATCATAAGTTACAAAGACTTATGTGGGCTCGAAAGCATATGTCATATGGAGAGAAATGGCAGTCAGTCATATTTAGCGATGAAAAAAAGTGGAATCTGGATGGTCCAGATGGTTGTTTATCGTATTGGCATGACTTGCGGAAGGAACCTCGACGTTTTTTTAGTCGCAGACAAGGAGGGGGCTCGGTGATGGTTTGGGCAGCCTTTTGCTATAATGGACAAGTATCTCTGACCTTCACCAGTGGTCGTCAAACTTCACAGCATTATACACAGACATTAGAAGAAAACCTACTGCCATTTGCTGAGCTTCTAGGGGGTCCTCAGTGGGAATTTCAGCAAGACAATGCTTCAATTCACACTGCAAAACATTCAAAATCTTGGTTTAATTCCCATAATATAAGAGTTCTCGACTGGCCAGCATGTAGCCCAGATCTTAACCCTATAGCAAACCCTTGGAGCATCATGTGTCGCAAAGTTTATAGCAACGCTAGACAATACTCTTCTGAAAAGGAACTTAAGACATCTATTGAGAATGCATGGTACGATATCGATCCACAAACTATGCAAGATTTAGTTTCTTCCATGCAATCTCGTGTATATGACGTAATACATAAGCATGGATGCGCAACCAGGTTTTAAAAATTGTTTATTTCGATTTTATTTAATTTGTGTCTAAACTTTTGAGACAGCAGTTTATTTTTGTTACCATTTAATTTATTGCAATATGCACAATTCCACTTTTCTTTGTTATAAATATTGTTTATATGTACAGCACATTAATTTCAAGCAGTGATTTGAAAATTGAATAAATATTTTTCAAAGTATGTAAGAATTTCTTCATTGTCTAAACTTTTGCGTTATAGTGTATGAATTTAAATATAATAAATGCGTTCACTAAGCTTGAATTAGAATCCTCACAATTAGAATTATAACGTAAGGCTCTGCAAATTATTTGGTGCTGCCATCTGTTATCAAGAATCTCATGTGTGTGATGGATCAAATTCTGAACCGCATACTTTAGATGAATAAAAAATAATTTAAAATGTCCACTGAAATTTCTTTTTTTGCTTGGAAAATACCTTGAGATAAATATAAATATAAATAATAGGCTTTCATGTACATATGTGCTTTGAAATTCGATAAAAATGACAGCTCTTTTAATACCTCTTTTTAGACCTCACTTTAAATATTTTTTAAAGAGAAACTATAATCCTTGTGATGTGCTGCCATCTACAGTTTAAAAGAGGGATTAAAAATGAAGAGATCCATATATTTGAATTATAAAGTGTGTGAATTGAGACTGATTTTTAAAAAAAAGTTAATTAGGTGGGACAGAAATTGGCCCACCATGCCGGAAAGGGTTAAATGTATATATGATTAAAAGGAATTACAGTAAAAATCTGTTTTTATACTCAATTATTATAGAGAAAATCATAAATAATATATATATTTAAAGCTTTCACAGTGCTGTTGAATAAGAAAAATAAATAAAACATTAAACACAATATACACTGCTCAAAACAATTAGGGGAGCACATGGTTTTAATGAAATTACGCAAATATTTATACCGATAAGTAACGTAAAATAAAACATCTATAATTTAATGTGCTGTAGAAATCAGATAAAGAAAACGTCACATGTAAATTAAAATTTATGACGTCAAAAGAGGAAAGGTGGCTTGAAAATGTCACAACAACATGATTTACCGCAATCCATGGCTTGGCGTGTTATCGAGACAGTTGAATTTGGAGATACACAACGAAGTATAATGGACGCTGTTGGAGTCGCAAGAAGTTTCCATGAAAGACTGTGGAATCGATTCCAAGACACATGGAATAGAAGTCATCGACAAGTGTAAGGTCGAAAATGTGCTAACACAGAAACTGATGACCAATATATCCTGTTAACAGCTCGTCCAGACGGAACGGGCAATGCTACTCAGCTGCAAACACAGTTGTTCTTGGCCACAGGATGAAGAGTGTCCAGCCAAACAGTCCGAAATAGGCTTCATCAGGGTGGCCACTATGCACGTAAAGCAATGGTCTGTATTCCGTTAACCTCAAGCCACTGTGCGGCCAAAAGAAGGTGGAGGAACGGAACATCGAGTACGGAGGCAATGTTGCTGGAGTCAAATTCTGTTTACACTCGATTCAATCTGGATGTGACATATGTGTTTTGGCATGGAGAGAAAATTGCACTCAAAATAATCTAACATTCGTTCGTGAAAGATCACATTATAGACCAGGTGTGTTGATGCTATTGGCTGGAATCAGAATAGGTGTTCGTACAGGCCTGCATATCATTCGGAATGACACTTTGACGGTCCGAAGTAAAACAGACCAGATAATGGGACCTTATGTCATATTTATGTTGCAGTAATTAGCGATTTCTTTTTTTCCATGCGTGATAATGCCAGACTTCATAAATTTCGTCTTGTGGAAAACATGCTTGAAGCTAAAACAATACCACGTATGGAATGACCAGCATGCTCTCCTGACCTATATCCGATCGAGCATGTTTGGGACATACTCAGACTACGCATTGCGGCGAGACCGAGGCCTTCTTTTACTGTCCGGGACTTGGAGATTGCAATTCTTGAGTAGTGGAATAGTATTCCCAAAAGTCTTATCAATAACTTCATCGCATCCACGGAAAACAGGTGTGCAGCAGTCTTAGCTTTTCTAGGAGACCACACGCCATATTAAAAATCTTGCATCATTTCTAAATAATACTTTTTTCAATCATTTACATGAAACCAAATTGAGCATGATTACATGAACCTAAACCATCTTCTCATGTTCTTTTCATCTTTTCAAAGAATAAAAGCTTCCTTACAATTTTTCTGCGTCTTTTTTTTTCTATATTGCGCATTTATAAACGTGTACTATCCATTTTATGCCCATACATGGCTGTCTTGCACTGTTCTCTTCACTTTTTTTGCTTGTTCCCCTAATTTTTATGAGCAGTGTACAAAGCTAATGTTTGATTTTACAATTGGGCGATAAAATTTTTAATCCAGTGTTTAAACATTTACTCAAGACAAAGCATGGAATTTTAAAACTTAAAAACTGCAAAATATACTCTTATTTCGGTTCCAGACAATAAAACGCAGAAATAATGTTTTACAGTTTAATTATTCTTTAATGAATATGCATATTTAATTGTTAATTCGCTATGCGATTCTCTTTTAAGCAAATAATTAAAATTTATTTATTAACAGTAATATAAATTTACGGAAAATGAGTTACAGATTCATCTTATTTTTAATTATAAAAATATATTAATTATTAGCCGCCTACATATTACTTGGATGGGGAACCGGCGCTCAGTTTTGTAAATTATTAATATTTCATTTTATAAGAAACACGTGGCTCACAAAGATTTATTTTTGTGTGAAAATGAAATAGTAGTAAAATATATATATATTTATTTGGTATCAAAGGCTCTTAACTCAGAAAAGAAAATAATCTTCTATCAGTGTAAAATAATGCCGAAAACAATCCTTTTCACTGCCTCCATTGGGCTTTAATCTCGATACTGCAGAAATAAAAACTAATGGAGCAATGAAGTCATTTTTACTTTATAATAGTGTTTAATTTCATGAATAAAAATAATAGTGGAGTCCTATCTGATGACATCATTATTTTACTGGTGGACTTGTTTAGTATTTCTGAGTTTTGGTCTTCAGATCATAACAAAAAGAAATGTTTGTACTGATGGAAAATTACATTTCATTTTAAGAAAACATTCCTTTCAATTTATAGAATTAAGTATTAAACTCCGATATCGATAAAATGGTATTTTTCACAGATGTCATATTTCATAAATGATGACATTTCCTTTCAATAAAAGAAACTTTAATTTTCGGATTCTACTAAATTGGATTCTTGATATTCCAATCCCTTATACAATATATTCCCCTTATGCCAAAAAAAGGCAACACAATGACATCTTTCGTTCAAATTGACGCCACTTTGTCAAAAATTAAATTTTTTAATAAAACGTTGGTATAAGCTCCGTAAAATTCAATGCCCTTTCATAATTTTGTGTCAAAACTTGTTTCATATGACCGGACAAAACCGACAATTATCTGAATTCCAAAGAGTTAACTGTCGGTGCGGCCCATAGCAAAAGGATATTATTATTATTTTTCCACACAGAAACTTAAATATAAGTCGCCATCGATAAAGAAAACTTTTATTTTAAGGGGGGATTTCTACTTCTTTGGACAAAAAAATAATTTAATTTTCTTTTTTGCATTTTTTTATCCTTTAATTAAGTAGATGAATTTTCCTGTGTAGGATTCTTGATTTTCCAATCCCTTACAATATCATTTAGCCCAGTAGAGCTATTGTTAAGGTTTAAACTTGTTTTTCTAGAAACGATTTTTTTATAAGGTTCTCGACCATTATTCTTGAGAACTATTCAAACTCTTTTATTCAGTTTTTCTTTAAAAGAAAGCCAATTTTTTTTACTGGGTCTTATACAAGCGAAAATCATAATTTTAACTGATTATTTATTGTTAAAGCTCCCAAAAGGTTAGAAAAAGGCAAAAAAAAAAGAAAACTTTTTTGTTCAAATGGAAGCCATTGTTTCAAAAATTAAATTTTTGAAATACAAGTTGGTACAATCTCTGTAAAATGCAGGGCCCTTTCATAATTTTGAGGCAAATTTTGTTTCAGATGCTTGTCACCGGACAAAACTGACACTGATAGGAATTTCATGGAGTCCATCTGTCGACGCGGCCCATAGCAGAATGATGTTATTCATTTTTTTTTCCCACAGGAACTTAAATATGTAAGTATCATGTGAATAAATATAATGAAAAAAGTCCGAAGGTGGAAAGTCCGAATGTCCGGGGGAAGTTCGAATGTCTTTCTCGTAGCCGACAAAAATCGTAAAAGTCACGAAAAGTTTAGCCCAAAGAAGTCGAAACATTCTTTAATAAATGATTTTATCCGTGAAAATGGTATTATGGTCTAAGAAAACATGCATTTTACTTTATGAAAATTTAAATATTTCGTAACATTTCGGCTGACATAACATTTAATCTCTTTTATTTTGAGAAAAAGAAATCTATAATCTATTCTTACCTATTACTCATTACTTTGCAACGATGTCACGGAAGCATTTTGGAAACGTAGCAAAAAAGTATATTTATTTTATTCGAACTTTGACATTACTGCTAGCTTTTGTTGTTGCTGTTGTTTTAAAGAAAAAAACATACAAATATGTAGAATTGTAATAATATTCTAAAAAAGACATAACGATTTACTTTTTTTGAAGAAAATAACAAAGATTTATTTCTAAGTGTTCAATAACAATATGTATTTAATTTAGATTTACCTATAAAATTTTCTTAAAGGTTTAGGTCCAAGTTTTTCAGTTATCCTATAAAAACTCCATTTTTATTTTCTAAAATGTGATGTAATTGAATTGCAATTTTGATAAGTTTGCATATTTTTTTTTTTTTATTGAACTCTTGTTATAAATTATAAAATGAAAATTTTAATTAAAATTGCAACTTTTCATCGCTTCGGGATTGATAAAATGAGTATCAAGATTGCTTCGAAACTGAGCAGTAAAGATCCCACGTTGTGCTCACAACCTGACCGGGACATATGCTATATAACATCTCAAGGAACAGGGTAAGGAAAACAGTGCTGGATATTGTAGCCATTGTCCTTAATGTATTGTACTGCTATCGATTTAGTTTAGATTTATTAAAATCCTTTATCGGGCAATGATAATATACTTACCACTTAATTTTTAATGAAAACTGGTCGATTCGCACCGGAATTTTTAGTCAATTTTTTTGTACTTTATAATGCTGATAATAAAAAAATAAAAATAAATAAAAAATAAATAAAGAAGCATGTTATTTTTAAATAAATCTGTTTGTAAATTCTGGTGGCAGTGAACCATTTCAACATTTCAGCTACAGAATTGACTTGTCCGATAAAGGGTTAAAATTGAATAAATTGCTTCTAAACATATTTGCATTTTATATGTCATTGACTTCCAAATTGAAATTTTTAATGGAACCCTATAATACGTTTTAAGAAATCATGTTTTAAAACTTTGATGTCTGAGCTATTACCAGGGCTGTGGAGTCGGAGTCGGAGACGCTAAAAATATGCCGACTCCGATTCCGATTCCAAACTTTTTGTTGAAATTTTTGAAGTGAAATAAAAAATTAAACCAATTATGCTTAATTTTAAATTTATAAACTGAATTATTATTTTATTTTTAACTCTATACATTAATAAATAGTTAGTTATTTTTCAGTTTATTGGCATGTTAATGAGTAAACATAAGGCAACAGTGCGGATGTGATATTTTTCCTACATCAGTCATTAAATTGATTCATTTACTTACTTCTTCAGCTCATAGACGACACTATTGCACAATAATTAAATTAAAGTGAGTTTTGAAAGTTTTTTGTTTTGTTTTGTTTTTTTATTGTATTTTGTAAAGTAAATCCAACTCAACCAGAACCCCGTTTCGGTCCGACTACCCAACCCAATGAAGGAATCTATCTCACAAGGAGAGGGCCAACCTTGTTAATCACAGATCTTGATTATTTTAATATATGTTGTAGGGTAGAGACCCCTTAGTGTCAGGTTCAACGGATTTTATCCAACGCTACATAGTTCTTGAGAAACCGGGGTATCTAATAATAGTACACAACTTAAATACTTACATTGCAACAGTAATGATAGGATGGTCGTAGCTCAGTTTGTATGGCATTCGCTGGCTGCTCTGCGGGCCCGGGTTCGATACCCGAACGCGCTACATTTGTTTTTCTCATTTTTTTGTTTTATAAATATACTTGTCTAGTGTAATTTCGTATCCAGCGATTTCTGGAGTTCCATTACCTTAGATTTATTCTGTTGAGCTGAACCAGGTTTCAGACCAAATGCTGTAATCTTCAAGGTTAGCTAGGTGAAAAAGTTCGACCAGAATCGTCCGGGATAGCTCAGATGGCAGAGCACTGGCGGCTTCAGCGAGGAGGTCCCGGGTTCGAATCCTGGTCCGGACATTTTTCGCCCAGTTGGAAATTTACTTCTAAATATACTTGTAATTATAATTTAATAATTTCAATTACAAATTTTAATATCATACGTTTATTTATAATGTTAACAAACTTAAATTTATCATTTTTTTAAACTATTATTTCTCATCCTTTAAAGAGATTTAAAAAGAAATTGGATCTATTATTGAATGATAAAAATTCCAAAATTGTGACAAAATCTGTTGTGGTGCCATCTAGTTATGATAAAATAAACGAATATTCAAATAAAATAAAAATGAAAGCAGAAAGAAGATAAAGGTGAAAGCAAAATAATTGAAAGCGCAAGCATACGTATTACAAATTTAAAAATCTTTAATAAACAAAAAATCGGTTGTAATTTAATTCTGATACTAATTTTTAATATAATTACGCTTGCTACTTTAAAAACAGAATAATCGTATTATCGCATTGACTTCCTTTGTTAAAGCAATGCGTAAATGATTTTTCCTTAAAATCACGAATTGACACAATTGCTCAATATCATTGCATCGGTAAAGAATATATTAAATAAATTTTAAAAGTGATTTTTTAAAAAAATTAACAGTTTTATGATGTTTTATACAACTATTTAGTTAAAAGTAAAAAATTAAATAGGTGAAAATTATAATTGATACTACAATATATAAATTATACTTACAAGTATATTTATAAAACAAAAAATGAGAAAAACAAATAACGCGGATTCAGGTATCGTACCCGAGCCCGCGGATCGACCGGCAAACGCCATACTAACTGAGCTACGACCAACATGTCACTGCGGTTGCAAAGTAAGTATTTAACCTTTTATCCGCCAACGTTCCACAAGTGGAACATAAAATATGTGGTGCTGTATCTTTTTAAGTATTTGTTTAATCTGTTTGAAATTTTTAATATATCTTTTTAAAAGACGTGTTTTAATGGATTAAAAATTGTTTTTTTATACTTTTTTATGATTTCTATTTTGGAGCTTGTTGAAATGTAACAAAAAACGTAAATGTAGTAGACTGTGCTTTTTACTCTATCTATAACTTTAGAATTCAAATGTGAGTGCTGTGATGATTATTATTTTATTGCTTAGTGTTGTTTATTACGTTTTATGCACAAATGAATGTTTTATCTTATTTCGTTTTTGTTTTATGATCATTTGAATGCCAATGTTCCACATGTGGAACGTTGGCGGTTCAGAGTACAAAATTATCTTATTGTTACTTTTTTTAGGATCTTGATCATTTTTACTGGGCTTCCTCGGCCGATTATTTTTTCATTATTTTCGTGCCAGTATTATTAAAGAATACATTTTATGATATATATCTCTTGCACCTGTTGCCAAAGTGTCTGTGAAATACTTTTGAACCAATAAATGCCAATAAAATCTACAAAAGAATTGAAAAAACGAGAAGGAGGAAATTTGTATTATTATAGTGATGGCAAAGTTGTTTGCGAACGATGGAGTGACAACAGTGTCGTTACTGTTATATCAAATTGGGAAGCTAACATATCGCTAACTCAAAGTGGAACATGATATTCTCGAAAATTGAAGCGAGAAGTTTCAATCCAATAACCTCGATTGATTAGATTGTATAATTAGAATATGGGTAGTGTAGAATTTTTGGATTATTTGCTTGGAACATATCGTCCAGTACTTCGATGATAAAAATTGTGATGAAATCTGTTTGCAAATGAACTAAATATGGTTGTTGTTACTTGTCATGCAGTAGGTTCAAAAGAAACCCTAACTCATTTGGAGTTTAGTCGTGAAATTGCGACTGTTGCCATAAAAATTGTATTTGATGTATGAGGAAGGGAATTGAAAGTCCTACTGCTCCAGTAAGTATGGACATTATCACCTCATTCAGTAGCTATTGTTTTTCGTCTACTACACATGAAGATTCTCAAATCGACAGAAAAACATGAATAAATCGTGTAAATATTATGGAAAGTGTATGCATGAAAAATGTTTTCAGGCCTTTCATAAACATTTTGCTGTTAGTGACTAGTTAACATGTTCCTAAAATAGAAACATTTTTTGCTTTACCTTGTTTTCTTTGTTTTGTTATGTGTGCAGTGCTGGTATAATTTCGAAAGAAAGATTTGCCAAAATGTACAAATGTTATTCGTACCGCCAACGTTCCACAAGTGGAACATATCTGTAACTCCACTTCTATTTTACATAACATCCTAAAATTCAGCACGCAACCTTAGAATTAATCTAAATTTTCTCAAAAAATATTTCAAATTAATTTGACAAGCAGTTCATGGTGCGGCGGTAAAAGGTTAAGTTGTGTACTATTATTAGACGCCCCTGGTTTCTCAAGAACTAAGGAGCGTTGGATAAAATCCGTTGAACCTGTCACTAAGGGGTCTCTACAATACAACATATATTAAAATAATCAAAATCTGTGATTAACAAGGTTGGCCCTCTCCTTGTCAGAAAAAAATAGATGTTTCAATTTAACCTCTGTCCATCCGTGTTTGGGCCGGGTACTGAAATTTATATTTTAAGTCAATCCGAAGCAAACCGGAAAGAAACCTGAGCCCTGAACCCGATCCAAAATGAAATTATATCAAAAATATTTATAAAAATTATGCAATAAAATCAAAATTTTATTGGAATTATGAAAAGTAGTCATCTCTAACAGCACCTTTATCTTCTGTGTAGGAAAATGAATATATATTTACTTATTCGACTTATAAGTTAAACAATATTGTGGATATCCTTTTGAAAAATCGGGTCAACCCGACCCGATTTTAATAATTATCAGACTGGCCCACAACGAAAAACATTTAGCGCCAACTCAATCCCAACCATCGTTCGAATCGGACCATAACGAATGCAACAATCTACTTCAGATAACAATGGATTATTTGTCAAACTTATACTGCCTTATTTTTCAGGCCTTTTCAAAGACTTTTTATTTGAATACAGATAAATATTCGACTATTTGAGTATAGTTTTAATTATAAGAAGTTTATATGTTTAAATTTACAATAAAATACTCATTTTCTGTATACTCTTTCTGTAAGATTTATCTTTATTTGTATCTATTCGTATAAAAAATAGAATTTTTCAATTTTACTTTTACTTTTTTATTGACAATCTCAAATCACTTTTGCCGAAAAATCATGTTATTTGCATAAAATGTGGAGGAGAAACTTTTCAATTTATATTCTTATGCATTACTTTAATGGAATACACTTACTGGACATGAAGTAGAATTTTATATCTTTCCATTGAAAGCTAAATATAAACTATTCATTTTAGTATGAAGAACAAATAATTCAGAAACTTATATAACTTTTACCGTATATGTATTACGGAAATAAAACGGCATAATCATGTTTGAGTTCTTTATTATTTTAACTTGCAATATAAATGAAAAATGGATCTTAACATAGAATGGGTATTGCTAAACAAATGTAATTGCTTAAAAGATTTAGGTTATCTTTTTAAAAGAAAATTTTTTAAAAAGAAGGCTTTTTACTTAGCCTTTTTAGGTTTTTTTTCCGAAGGAAGTCAAGAAAAAATATCTTAGAAAATATATTTCTTTTAATGCTTATTATGCACTTTACAACTTTTTTATGAGCGTGAAATTCATAAAAAATTAAGTCAAATTAAATGTTTTACTTGTCAAATTAAATGTTTTACTTATCTATGCAAATTTATCTAAACATTTTAGGGCATATATTAGTTATTTTAAATTATTTATATCAGTTCAATAATACATATATAGAAACGTTATACAAAGCTTTTATTTATTGTTTAAAATTAAATTAAATCTTACTCAACTAAAGTCGCATGAAAATCTTTTTATTTTAATCTCAGAACTATAAGTTATAAAATATATTTAACTTTCGACGGATTGAATATTATTTAGGAATTAATATGCCCTGTAATGTTTAATTGAGACTGTATTAAAAAATATCATTGAATGAATATTAAATGTATAATTTGTTAATAAATTCCTTTAATATCTAGCAAAAATACAAATTTGTGTATATGTTGTAAATACTTATATATCTCATTGAAATGTTACACATTTGGTTTGATTATGAATTGTGGTTTTTCATTTGTATGAATTTAACATGGTATTTATAAACAGTATTTATAAATAAGCATAAAACTATTCTTGTTATACACTGTTAAAATATTGCAGCATTCTGTCCAGTCATTTGACCGTTTTTGTCGAAAAAGGTTACTTAACCGTAATTTAACACTATTCTGACCATATTATAAGCCATTTTATGGTCAGAATACAGTTAAATTACCGGTTGTGTATCCGTTTTCGGAAAAAACGGTCAAATGACCTGCCAGAATGATGCAAATTTTTAACAGTGTAGTGATGTAAATTCATCAGAATTGCTGAAGGAGCGTGGAGTCCTTTTAAATTCTTTTATTGGGAATAAAATCTTTAATGGCATCTTTATTATTAAAGAGACCTTTTGATAATTCGCCAGTATATTTAAAAGATGTCGTTATAGTTTACACCTACGAAAAATAATCGATATTTTAACCATTAATTTTACATTCACAAAGTTCCTCTAACTAATTTTTAGCATACTGTATACTATATATACAAATCTATAATTTAAATACAGGTCTTCACAAAAGCTTTCGAGTAACTTTTATACTATTGATGGTAAATTTTGAAATTTCGTTTTAAAATATGTTATGCGTTTTCTAAATTAATTGGTTGGACTTATTTTTTTTATGATTATTAAACGAGGCAATTGTATAACATTATTCTGGAAGTTTTAGATAGCGGTTTATAATCAATGTTTGTGCCACGATTTTCTTTCTTTTTATTCTTCCCAAATATTTCAAATCTGGTGATAAAACTGCATCATCTTTTAAAACTGCAACTTTATGACAATGTTGAAAATCAACACTCAAATGTTACATGAAAATCGTTTCCCATTTTCAATTTTTCTCCAACGAGCATACACAACAATAACACCGAAAGTAACCAACTAAAGTGTTTTAAGATGTGTTACTACCCTCAAATCGATGGTTTTGTGTAAATTTTTGATTTCATTTATTATTATTTTAAATTAAAGTTCAAATATTTAGGATTCCAAAAATATCTTACTTTTGGTTCGCAGATAATTAGAAGAAAAGTTATAGCCCAAAATTTAAGCCGGAAATGAACTTTCTGAAAACAGAAGTAACCGTTTAAAAAGCCACAGAAAGGTAAACAATACATTTTAATACACAAATACATTATATAATATATACGAAAATATATAAACTCCTGCAAATATGGTGGGCTTTAAAGTTGTAAAGTTTATACATAATTTTTTGTGGTATATCATAAACTTAATTTGCGTTTTCTCGAGAACTGTCTTTTTCACTGTATACGCTTACGAGAAACATCATTTGTTAAAACGTTTTTAAGATATTGAAATAAAATTGTCACAAGGTTCTGCTCATCTGTAGGTATACTATGAAGCAAAATATAGCTTGTAAGTTTGTATATATTAATTTTTAAAAAATTGTTATTGGAAAATACACATTAAAAAAGTCTTTTATTTTTATACAAAATTTGGTATATGTCATTAAATTTAAGAGGAAATCTTTTGCTTCATAATACAGGTAAGTGGTTTACTAATATATTGTAGAAAAAAAATTGAAATATATTGAATATATTTCGTTATAAAAGGTTTGGCATAAACGCAATTCTTTACTAAATTTTGACTAAATATTTGAAAAGTTAATTAAAATTTCCTTAAACATTTATATGAATTCTAGTTTTATTCCCTGATTTAACTAAAAACACATATGTTTGATAAAAATTTCACACTTTAAAAAAAATTGCCCCGAAGACAGGCACATACCTTAATAAAAGACGTAACTACTTTTGGGTTACACTTTTATAATAAAAAATACTAAAGACCGATTTAGTTAAAACCCATTCAAATTTCTACAGATATCTATTATTGTTATTGTGCCCTGTAAATAATTTATTTTTATTTCAAATTACGAAATAAAAGTTTGGTTACATGAACTACTTTATTGAAGCGATTATACTCTAATATTTTCTTTTTATGATTACTTGCCGAAAGAGTATCATAAATATTTTTATTCTATGAAGAGTATTTAATTATCTACGTCTTTCCTTTGTGCTGAAAATTTTGAGATTGATAATTGAAAACATAGTCCTTGATTTATAGAGCTCAAGAGCTTACTTTTCTGCAAGGTTAATTGGTTTTCGCAACATCTTTACGCATGATTGCCTTTTTTCTTAAATAAAAATCTTATATTTAATATTAAATAGATAAGCAACTGGAAAGGAAGCAGTAAAACTTATCACTTATTCACATTAATTAAATAATGCCTTTTATTTTATACAATACAAATTTATTTTATTTGAATTGTACGGAAATTTTACAAAAATAAATTTAGGTGCAATTTTTATATTTATCTAGGATGATGTAACATATTAAAATGTTTCTTTAATTATGCGCCTCAATTTTCTGATATCATGATACATTAAACGTATTTTGGTATATACATACATATACATACATACATATATATATATAACCCTTACTCAATACATTCGAAAATAAATTAGTACGTTTATTTATTCGAGGATAAAAATGCGGCAGCCCAGTTAAACAGTACTGCATATTCCATTTAAAAAGAATTTATTTTATCATTTCACACAGAAATTTGAATAACTAGTGTTAATGCCCGTCCTAAGACGGTGGGTAAAAATTGTGGTTTTCACTTAAAATTTGAAAAACTGATAAAAAATAATTGACAATATGAAAGCTTTAAGATGAGCAAAGTTCAGCTAGTTTATGTTCTAATAAACACACAATTAGCATTTACAATATTTCTGGGTAAACTGGGTTTTCCGGCTAATATACTATAAAAAAATTAAGATTTCTTAATAAAACAAAAATTTAATAAATATGCAATAAAACTGCGTAATTAAAAAGTTTGCTGCAACTATTGAAATAATACTGTTTTTTTTTTTTAATAACACTTTGAAATTGTATTTTTATCGTTTACCCCCCCCCCCCCTCCATTTTTTTATATGCATATTGATTAATAAATAGGTATCTCGGGTTGAACATCATCTGAAAGAACGAAGGGGAAGCATTGTTAAAGTGTTCTTCACGCCTATTGCTGTTTTTCTTCTGTTTACCCGCGGCTGACGTCACGCATCAGGGGTGGAACAGCTTAACGGAGACTGATAAAATTGATGGGTTCGTCCTGCCTGCGTTACACTGCGTTTTATTGTATAGAGATGTTGAAAAGATCTTCTTAAAAGACAATTTATTCAATTCTTATTATATATTATCATTTATTAAAACGAAATTAAAATTTAAGTGTCATTTATTAGCGCGGATAAAACTGGATTTGTAAGCAAATAAATCATTTCATGTATATTGCTTTTTATACAAAGTATCATTCCTATTATTTACATACAAAGTATTATTTCTTTGTAATTTTTCTGTTCATTATATTAAAGGTTTAATAAAAAAAAAAAAAAATATTGGCTTATTTATTTTGAAATTAAGATACATATTTAAAAAATTTTCTTTTAGTTTGAAATTTTAATACTGAAAACAGCCTGTCAAAATATATGAACAAAAAAATACTGTTTCCGAAATGTGTTTTGATTAAAATTATTGTATACATTTTGAGGCCTCGATTCGGATATATTTTAATCAAGTGTAAAATACAATAAAGAGAAAATCCATAAATAATGCATGGGTATGTGCATGTATAACGGTACCACTTTAGGAGGCAGTTGGTCTGGCACAAGATATCGTAAATTACTTCTGTGGGGAGAGGGCGGTTTGTCTTTTGATATCACTGGCATTTTTGATTCAAGCAAAATTTTCATTTTTTTTTTTAACATTTTTGTACATCTATACAGTCAGTTATCTATTTTTATGAAAATACAAAGTTACTTTTAAAACAAATAATTGATTATAAAATCATTCCATGCCAAAATATTTAATATCCAAACTTTCGATATTCCTATTCTTCTACCATATGCACACAAAAATCGTTACTAGAGAAACAATCTTCGAAATAATTCTTGTCATGTGTAACTATTGGGTAGATTGTTGGCCACTTGTTTTGTTAATAAGAAGTTCTACTTTCAATCGTCCAGGGGACAAGTGCAAGAAGACAATATTACTGTTAAATGCATCATGTAAGAAAAAGTCCTTCCGGCCAGTGCCGGGAGGAAGAGCTAGCTTTCATATTCCTTATTTTAAAAAAGCCAACTTATATTATTCAAACACACGAAGCTCAATTAAGTGGAAACCGAATGTAGGAGATTCAATACTAATTTTTATCAATACTAAATCATTATGAATGAGAATTTCGCAAAATTAGTCAGCTTTATCCAAGCTGATTTTATTTAAAGTAACTTATATTTCGCTGCCAAATTCGGCGATTTCTTAAAGTGCCTGCCATTTTAAGACAACATGGTGGATGAGGCTAACCAGTGAACTTGGTCGAGACCTTAGTAATTGCTGTGCACATGCTCACTCACATCGGAATCCGTTGATACATACGAGTGCTGTCCCAGGCAAAAAATCAGATTTTTCAAAATGTCACCCACGTTAGAAATTGAAACTGGTATATCTGAGCCATTTTTTAAGATAAAGACAAACAAAAAATGCTCCTGAATCCTTATATCAAGGTCAAATACTTAAGAAAGAAACCTTTTTCAATTTCTAATTTTTTTTGCACCTCACTTTAAATATATATTTTTTTTAATTTAATGGCCGCCAGTTTGAAACAAGATGGCTGATGAAGATGGCCAGCGAACTTGGTCAAGATATTGATGTATAGTATCCACATGCCTTCTTCCATCGAAATAGGCGAATACGTGTGGTATCGCGAGACAAATACAAGATCGTTTCAAAGTGTTAGCCATGATAGAAATTCAAAGTGCTATAATTCAACCACTTTTTACGATATAAACAAAAGAACAAATTTTCAGAAACAAAAACTGCTCCAGAATCTTTGTATCAAGGCCAAACACATAAAAAAAATCTTTTTCATTTTCCAATTTTTTAATACCGCATTTTAAATTTTAAATTACATTTTTTTTTTTAAATGGCAACCCTTTTGAAACAAGATGGCGAATGAAGCTGGCCAACAATCTCGGTCGAAACATTGGTATGTACTATGTACAGACCAAGTTACATTCAAATTGGTTCATAAATACGCCTGTTACCGCGTGACAAAAATCAGGGCGTTTCAAAATGTCAGCCACGCTAGAAATTCAAAATGCTATAACTCAGCCATTTTTTAAGATATAGACGAAACAAAAACTGCTCCCGAATATTTTTATCGAGGTCAAACACATAAGAAAAAAATATTTTTTCAATTTTTAATTTTTTGGTACCACATTTCAAATTTAAATTTTTCTTAAAATTTTAAATGGCCGCCATTTTGAAACAAAATGGAGGATGAAGCTGGCCAACGGACTCGGTCGAGACATTGGTATGTACTATGTACACACCGAATTACATCCAAATCGGTTCATAAATACGAGAGTTACAGTGTGACATAAGTCATATATATATATATATATATATATATATATATATATATATATATATATATATATATATATATATATATATATATATATATATATATATATATATATATATATTGAACGGAAGGTGGTTTCGGGGTCTGGGGGTCATGATCGATGAAAATATACCAAAATTTTTTGAAATCGCTTTCCTCCGAACGGCTGCAATAGGTAGCTTTTTGTAAAGAAAGCTACCTAAAAGCTATTTTTAAATTATATTTAAATAGTAATTATTTCATTAAAGCGTTATTTGATATAAAATTATTTCATGTATTTAAACCCTCTAAGTATTTGGGGCTTAATATTCCGTTCACTAAGCAATACAAGCAATACACGCAATACTGAAGATAATATAATTCTATAGATTTAATGAATTTTAAATACATTGAAGAATGATTAATACTCTCAAGGATTACATTCATATTTGTAATTGAGTTTTTTTTTATAATGCTGAAGAATCATTTTTTCTTAGCATTTAAAACAAAATGCAAAGGAAACAACATTACAATTTTACCCTTTTGCAAGACGCTCGGAGGGTTAAGAGATTTTTACCGACTTCAAAAAGGAGGAGGTTATCAATTCGACGCGTATGTATGTTTTTTTTTTTTTTTTTTTTTTTTTTTTTTTTTTTTTTTTTTATGTATGTTCACCGATTGCTCCGGAACTTTTTGTCCGATTTATGTGATTTTTGTTTTAATTGAAAGAGGATACTCTCGAATCGGTACCACTTCCGTTTTATCGAAATTGGTTGAGTAGTTTTTTAGTAATTCAGCAAAAACAAAAAAAATGAAGGATTTCACCCAAATTATCTTTCATTGTTGTAACCGGTTTCTCAATCATAAGCATAAAACTATGTATTCATATACGTTAGCGCCAAGTTGTCGCAAAACTTGGCGCAGTTACGTGAATTGTCGCCAAATTTGGCGACCAAAATAAGTCACAATAAATGAAGCCAACTTGGCTGTAACTGACTAATTTGGCGATATTCCCATTCAAATTCAGTAATTGATCTTCCCCAATCTGTTTCTTTGCATCTTCTAATCGACAGTCATATTTAAAATTCTCAATTGGCAATCACATTCAAAATAGTAATTTAATATACATAAATTAAATATACACCATTATTTCAAATGCTAAATAATACAGAAACAAACTAACTTAATACAAAACAATAATTTAGTATACAATAGTTTAGTTTAATTAAACACATAACATCAGACTAGCGGCACATAATATATATATATATATATATATAATAGGTACTTCTTAGTCATCCCGTCGACCAAATTACTGTCGCCATATTGTAAGATTAATTGCCAATAATGGTTTGCCATTAATTAATTAATTGTAAGATTAAATGCCAATAATGGCCAATAAAACCATTAATTCGATGTTTTATTTATATTTTTATTAATGTTTTACTAATTTATTTGTTCTTTCGTTATTTAAAATAAAAATTACGTCAATTTGTATAATTTGGCGATATTGGTCGACGGGATAACTAAGAAGTACCATAATATTATATGCATACCTATATTATATTATATTAAACAGTCATAGCATGTATGAATGAGGGTATGAATACATGTATGAATACATGGAGGGCATGTGCGAATGCTTTTTGATTGCCTTTAATATTTCCACTAAACAACATTAATGATAACTTTCGTGTATAGGGGCCTTGGAGATAAAATGAAAATTTCACGCATATATTCTGACAACCTATTAACTGTCTCGGTACTACTAACTAAAAGTGCTAAACAACAAGATATAAATGTTAAGTAACTGGCATAAAAAAGTTCATCATTAAGAAATAGACACTGCTGATAGTAAAACGAACTAGGCGCCCATCAGGTTTATTGCCGCTACGTGGTGATTAGGTGTTCTCCCACGACGATACCAGGTATCAAACACGCTCATCTAGGGCAACCCGGAAGATAAGGGCCTGGTCATCGGTTAGAAAGTACGAAAAATAAGTCATTGGGTCTCTCTTCTCTGTTTCATAGAGCATTTTTAGTAAGCCGAAGAACTTTTTATTGTCAGTTTCCAAAGTTCGATATTTTTTCATGCGAGCAGCATCTCTTGTCGTTCTACCCATGTCCAAATAGAGAAACAAAAATATTTAATTAAAAAATAAAGCTATTAAATCTGAAGAAGAATGAATGTGACATATATATAAAGAATTTTCACTAAAAACCTGTGTTATTAATGTACACACAAATCTGGACAAAAGTATTTTCTTATCAAAATAACATCTTTAAAAGTCCCTAATTTCCTCCAAAAGAATCATTCAAATGTAACTAAAAAAAAAAAAAAAAAAAAAACTAAAAAGTGAAAAATAAACTTTTTTTACCAAAAATAAAACCAACTTCAAAAACTACTACAAAGTAAAAAATAATTTTTTTACATAATATAGTTAATAAGAAATTAAATTAAGAGCAATGTATTTACCATGCATATTATTATATTTATGTACATTAATTTGATTTTTTGGAGTCGGTGCCAGCCAAGTAAAGTTCAAAATTAAAATTGCCTATCCAATACAAATCGTAACAAGATTCAGCAAAACCGTTTATGAAGAAAATTCCATTCTCAATCAACTCTGACACCATCCTGCATTTGAAAATTTGTGTTTGGCTACGATTTTTTTACATAATAGCCTGTATAAACGCATTAATTTTGCACACATAATTACAACTAATATCACTTGAAAATACACGTTTATAAAATCCGATGAATTGTTTCAAAAATGGTAAAATTCAAAGTTTTTAACTAAATAACAAATCGTAAAAAAACTCGTAAATATTTGGATGTGTGTCTGTTGGATAATTATACTTAACTTCGTTTGGCTGGCACCGACTCCAAAAAATCAAATCAATGTACATAAATATAATAATATGCATGGTAAATACAATGCTCTTAATTTAATTTCGTATTAACTATATTATGTAAAAAAATTATTTTTTACTTTGTAGTAGTTTTTGAAGTCGATTTTATTTTTGGTAAAAAAAGTTTATTTAGAGATATATTTTTATATTTTTCTCTTCATTTAAATGAGTAATGTATTCGAATAACAAATGTATAACCATCAGTGCATACTATTGCAAACATATATATAAAAAAAGAAAAAAATGTAAAAAAAAAGAATTTTTAGACACTAATAACTATATGATTATGGGGGTGGGGAGGGGGCTAGGAATGCTAACGTATGATATCGCAAAATAGTGAAGGATTCAAAAATTGGCAAAACGTTGATAATGTTATATAAGTACAAACCCCATTTTATCTGCATGTAGATGCAAGCGTTTATTTTCAAAATTGCCTTATTCAGTACATACAACAAATGATTAGAGAACATCTGATGTGTATTTTTAAATTTATAACTCATATTTTTGAGAATGGAGATTTAAAAGATAAATTAAAGTAATGTATTGATTAATGTTATAAAAATACTACAATTTTGTTTAAACAAGTAAATGCTAATTTCTACACATTTAAAAGTAAGTTTATTGATGAGTGAAACATTTTAATAAATTAATTTCATAATATTCCAAAATAATCAATTCAAGATTGTTTACATGAAAATTATTATTAAAAAAATAATAATTACTAACATTTTCTCAAGCTGTATTTTATTGGAAAAGAATTATAAATAACCTTACATGTTATACAATATTTAAATATCTATGTCTTTAATTTACAATAAAAAAATCTACATTAATAATTGGCCACTGAATATTTTATTCAAGCGAATTCTCTTTCGCAACGTTAATTGCTTCTAGAAACATACAGAGCTTAATCGGCTATTATCTATATGCCTGTATGAAAAAAGTATTACTTATTGAAGAAATAAGCAATTAGAAAAATAATTATGAAAGCAAATAATTATCCGGGTTAATAATTTTATTTCAAACACTTATATATTTATTGATAAAATAGTTAAGGAACATCTTACATTTTTTGCTTAGAGAGTAAGTGTCGTTAGACGTATTTATTTAACTTAACTTTGTTTTTATTTTTATGTAAAGATTCAATCTTATAATCGATTTTCACTCACTTCTTCATATGATAAAATTGTAAAAAATAGGTACATAGAAATGCTTCTAATGACAATAAAACATTTTATATTTTTAGAACTAAATCAAAAATTAATAAAATAATCGTGAAGAAAATTTCCTTTATCCAAGCACAGATGATAAAAATCCAAATGATCAGTATGGTTACAAATGTTTATAAATCAAAATAGGACGTAGTTAATTATGCGCCACACCACGGTCCCTAAATCATGTCAACTGACTGTGAAACTGAAACAACAATATACTTTAACCATTAAAATTCAGATAAAACATATAATAAATAAATAGTTAAATTTGTTTTTTGAAATCTCCTTTTAAATTTATTAGTTTAATACAAATTATATTTTGACTATATGTTTAAAATACAATGCAGAAATCCTAAATAAGCTGTTTAAACAATGCTTTTCTTCTTATTTCTAGTTCCCACATCATAAAAAAGAAACACCCCAAAAATCAAATTTTCTTTCATGAATTCACTAATTCTATTAAAATACAGTCATGAGGAAAAAAAGGAAACACCCCCTACTAACTCCCAACAAATTATCGTAGAAGAACGTTTCTGGTACCGAACGATTGGAAATAAAGTTTACTCTTAAATGATGTATATAAAATTTGCTTCAGGAGCCATCTACATATTAAAACGAACTCAAACTTCATTTTTTTCTATAGCAATACCGAATTTAAGAGATATTTCAAATCTTCGGTTCAAACTATGCCTAGACACCAAATTTGAAGTCATTTGAATTGTAGTCATAAAAATTTGTTTTTAGGCTAATTGAAGGGTGCAGAGTACATTTTTACAGTCAGAATTGTATACTGCTATTGAAAAAAAACAAAATTGTGGTTCGTTTTAATATGTAGATGGCCCCTAAGAAAATTTTATATACATCATTTAAAAGTTACTTTATTAAAGATCGTGAGGTTCGTGTGGTTCTACGATAATTTTTTGCAGAGTTAGTAAGGGATGTTTACTTTTTTCCATGGCTGTACACGTTCTGTGTAACATTAAAACGTTAATTTCGATCTAAATTGCATTTCAAAAGCTTACTGTTATAGAAAAAAAAGGAGTGTGAACTTCATGATCCTGGAGATTTTTAAACATTTATATTTCTTAGAAACTTTAAAAAACTAAGTTTAAAGGGCTTTTTGTCTCCTCAAAAGTATTGTATTATATACATATACTTTAAAATTGTGTTTTAAAAGGGTCTTATCGCAATAAATAGTTCAATTACCATAAAATTTTGAAATTATGTTTTAAATACATATTCAATGGTAGCAGAGTATTGTTATGCAATTTTTGAAAAGATTATCAGTTCCACAGAATTAATTTTTGAATTATTAAGGATTTTGAGAAATTTTCAGCGTTGGTTTTAGCGTTACATATATATTTTTTTAGTGGTGAACTTCAAACTGGCTGTCACCACCACTTTTACTCGAGATATACCACCCATCAAATTAAAAAACATATATTTTTTGCTGCGGGATGTGTACAGTCTCTAACTTCTTCATCACCACATTTGACAGTTAATGTGAGTGAAAAAACACGAATCCACATTTAATTTTTTTTTTAACCTGTCGTTAATCGCGCATCATCTTCTTCATGCCAAGCCTACTTTTTTATGGTTCTTTCTCCTTCATTCGACATTCCTTATAGGAAAAATGAAACAAATACAGGAGCGGAGCATTCAGTATGCCAGTAGTCACTTAACAATAAATATAATAACAAAGAACAGAAAAAGTACAAACTGCAATTTTAAACATTGTTTGACCACTGAAAGGTATTTTGGAAGAAGGTTAATGTTATCCGGGTAATTGGTTTGGAATTTGTGACTGTTTTGCACTGAATGGCTCATTCACTGCGCTATTCTTCTCTTTAAAGGCTAAATTTCCTGTTTTCCGCATCAGTGTCTTTCACATTTTGTATGTTAGATAATCACTTATTTGATCTGGACGGGGTTTTCTACATCTAGATGTCCTAGACCATACACCTTTCTATGATTTATCAGTAAGGAATTTAAAGTATTTTCCCTTTTTTGTCGTGTTTGGTCAAATGTCGTTTCTTGAACTGTTGACAAATAAAAACATAGCCAATCAACAAACCGTATATGAATTTTTAATCACTAATTATATCCTTACGGGAAACATATTAATGTATTCAATACTATCAATTTGATAAATTTGTCTGCAGATATTTACATTTTTCTACTTTTTAAGTAAATGCAAACTAAGTTGAACTATCATTCCCTGTATTTGTATTAAAAAAAAAAGTAATTTTGCCGTCTGCACTTATTTAAATCTACATCTGTTTGCGATGTTTTAATCTTTTGCAAATTTTATGAAAACGTTGCAATATTCGTTATAATTTACGCCACATTATAGCTTGTTCCACTTCCTTATTCCGCCTAAATACAGCGCAGTGTTGCATATACTTATATTAATTTTAATTAAAGCTTCTTCTCCAGTTAATGATACTCTGCGGAGATGAGGTTCATTCATTTACCCTGTTTGGCAAAGAAAACGTTTAATTGCTTTACATTAATAAGATGAATGCATCTGGATAAAATTCCGATGGCGATGAAGATTAAATGCTAAAGATCTAATCTAGATAAGATAAAAGAATAAATGAATTTAGTGAATCGTTAAGATAGCACCTGAGAATCGATTATATTGCAACCGTGAACCAGATTTCATTTTCAGCTATAAGCATCGATCTCGTATAATCTTCAATGATTTTAATTTTTCTCATGTGAAAAACTATTTATTATGATTGCAAAAGGCGTTTTTAAGTTTATTAAAATTATTTGTTTTTGAAATAAATGGTTAATGCCTCAAAAATCAGTAACTTTTATCAGTGATATGTGTACGTTAATACTGGTAAATATGTGCTAATGAATTCAAATATCTAATAGCATTTGAGTCTCAGTTATGTGTATAACAACATATTTAAAAAGAATTTCTTCAAACTTTACTTATGATAAAAGAATTTCTCAATTAGAGGGCTGCCATAGGCAACTATGTTTTTAAATCTATCTCGCACCACTTTTTTCAAAACTAAAATCTTTCACATATACTTTGACAACACGTGCAACAGAAATATATTTCAGAATTTACTTATTTAAACAGTGGAGAGAACTGAAAATAAAAATATTCTCCAATGGCAGCTCTGCAATTACTATAAGAGTAGATGAAGTGCTGTCCTCATTTCAAAACCAAGTTCCTCCTAAAAGAAGATATATTTAATAATAGAAAAAGAACCCCACGATTGTTATCGAATCTCTGCAATCAAGATCCTGATGTTTATAGAACATTTAAACAAAAATTTACGAGATAAATGAACTTTATGAGCATTATAAACTGATGTTATTATTATGTAAATATTAATGTGTATAGTATAAACATTTACTTTTTTTATCTTAACATTGAAATTCCTATATGTAAACTTCAAAATTGTAACATCATTGTAAAACAATGTATACAGTCAGTCACAGAAGCATACATACACACATACAATTACAACAATCTAGCACAATACCAACATTTTGGAAACTATATCTTTAATTTAGTAAACATTTCATACATTAACATATGACAATTAAAGAAAATTAATGAAACACTCATTAAAATATAGAGAAATTGCGCAAAGTCTATATTATATAGTCACAAAAGTTTAAATTCAAATAATGTATACTATCGGGTGTAGTAAGAAGTCGTAAAGCAAATTTTGTCTGACGTTTACTGCGAAATAGCACACCAATCAGTAGACCGCGTTTGTGTCATGTGATAAGAAACTGTTCAGCGTTTTTAAATCGACGCAAAAGCTGGGAGATAAGTGAAAATAAAGTAGAAATTTCGAGGGTGAAAGATGTCATACAATAAGTCATTTATTAGTCACTGCATTCGTTACGAATTTCATCAACGGAAAAGTGCTGCAAAAGCATGTCAATCAATGTATTCTGTTCTTGGAGAGAAAATCGTATCGAAAAGCACATGCAAATTTTAGTTTCGACTTTTTAAAGATTGCGATTTTGATGTTAACGATCGAGAACGTAGCGGCGCTCCACTGAAGGCTAGTCATGAGGATTTGCAAGCACTGCTTGATGAAGATGCATCTCAGACGCAAAAAGAACTTTCCAAATTATTAGGAGTATTACAAAAAAACGATTTGTAATCGTTTACATGCAATGGGAAAGATTCAGAAGGCAGAAAGATCGGCGCCACATGCATTCAGCCAGAGAAACAAGGATGAGCGTGTCTTGAAGTGCATTAATCTGCTAAACAGGCATTAGAAAAAACCTTTCTTGGGAAAATTTTGACGGGAGATGAAAAAGGTGTATGTTATGACAATCCGAAACGCAAAAGATATTGATTGGAGCCACAAGATCAGCGCCGAAACGAGACATTCACTGCAAAAAAGTCCTTCTGTGCACCTGGTGGGATATGAAGGGTGTGCTCTCTGTTATGAACTGCTGGAGCCTTGTGTAAGTGTAACTGCTGAACGTTACAAGCAACAATTGCTTCAATTGAACCGGGGAATCGGTCGAAAACGTCCAGTTACTGGCAAAGGTTTGCCCCGTGCAATTGCTCCATGACAACGACAGGCCTACAAGGTTGCATAACCAGTCAAGGACACGTTAGTAACTCTTGGCTGGGAAGTTTTGGAACACCCGGCGTACAGTCCCAACATAGCCCCTTCAGACTACCATTTGTTTTGGTCGATGCTGAATTCCTTGTCTTCTGCAGACTTCGGGACAGTGGATGAAGTGCGAAACTGGGTTGACGACTTCATCACGTCAAAACACGAATGGTTCTTCATTGCTGGCATCCGTCAACTGCCCGAACGATGCCGGAAGGTGTTAGATAATGGTGGATATTATTTTGATGATTAAAGGTATTATTCTAAGATCTTAATTGAATATTCATTTCTCTGAAAAACGCTTTAAAACTTCTTACTACACCCAATACATTTATGCATAACTAAGGGTTCAAAATTACAAATTAATACTTTGTAGGACATCTCTTGGAATCTATAACTGCTTCTTTTTGGCATTGACCAAACAAGTTTTTTCGTCATAGCTGGAGTAATGTCCAACCATGCATGTTGTATTGCGTTGTATCTTCAAGATTTCTTTACTTCTAATTGTGTGTTGACGAATTCGACGATCAAGTTCATCCTAAATGTGCTCAAAGAGGTTAACGTCAGGTGACTGTGGTGGCGAATACATTTGTTTGGATACTTTTACACTTTAAGCATCCGGCAGAATGTTCAATTCATGTTTAACTATTCATAAAATAGTAGCTATGAAAAGTATTGGTATTTGATTCGTACTTGTATTAACTGAGCACCCCAGAAGCCAAGGGGTATAATTGACGAACTTAAAAAAATTGAGTTAAGTGTACAGGCTATCTGGAAATAAGTCTATTTGTTTGTAGGTAAAGAGATATAAGTGATTTTTTAATTATACGCTGCGTTCTAGAGGTCAATTACTTAACTTCTTTCCCGAAACAGTGAAACGCGTGGAGCCCAAGGCGTATAAGCGCACTTGTATCCGTTGACGTCCATATAGGTGAACCGCGACCAACGAAATACAAGGCCAGTTCATGATTTTTAAAATGCCACACAAAGTTGATCATCTTTAAACGGCGATTAGCACAAAAAGACGAAGATGTTGCGAAACATAGTAAACAAAAAGGAAGAGACAGTTTCTGGCATACCATCTTACGATGAAAGAGGAAAAGAACCGTCGAATAAAATTCCACAAGACGGTATTGATGTCATCAAAGAACACTTAAACAAGTTTCCACGATACACAAGCCATTATACTAGAGAAAAGACCCCAACCGTAAATACCTGTATCTAGAACTCAGTTTAAAGAAGATATACAAACTCTATGTTCACTTTTACTTTGAAGAAAAGCGCGTAAAGCCGGTCAGTTAAAGTTTCTATAGACACATTTTTAACACCCATACCCATTTTAAACTCAGTTTTCACCGACCGGGGACTGATACATGTGTTTGTTATGTGTGACAAGTTACAATTGAAAATAGACCATGGAAATGCATATGAAAAATATTAAGCAGAAACTCAAAATGAACTACATCTTCGCAAAGCAGAAGCTGCCATATTAGGCAAAGACACATTCCACAATTTAAAGGATGATTCAAAGGTCGTGGTATTCTGTGAGTTGCAAAAAATCATGCCAACCCCATGTGTAGCCAATTCAAAGGCTTGCTACCTACGTCCACTTTGGACGCACAACTTGAACATTCATAACCATCAGCGGAACTGTCCACATGTACATGTGGCATGAAGATCAAACTTTTCGTGGTTGCCAAAAGATCGCATCCTGTCTCTTGAAGTTCATAAAGACTCTTCCTTCTGAAGTCAGGCATATTACAGCTTTTAGTGACAATTGTGGGGGACAGAATAAAAGCCACTTGATTATGTACACCATAAAAAAATACACACATATAAACAGTCGATAATTGCTTTTCGATTTCAGGAAACTCCTACCACGAATTTGACCAAGACTTTGGGCTCATAGAAATCAGAAAGAAAAGGAATAAAAAGGATCTGTATGTTCCAGAGCACTGGGCTCAACTTGTAGATGATTCAAGCAAAAACTTCACTGTAGAGGTGCTAAAAGATGAAGATTTTATTAATCGAGCCACTTGCACCATTCTTTATAAAGTCAATGAAATATATCCGAAATATGCAGTCACTGCATTTTGAGAGAAAAAAAACCTTCACATTATTCTACAAAGAAACTGCTGATGGTGAATTAGAACCTTTCAACGAGCTAAAGGTGAAGTACAGCCGTGCCGGAAGATGCCCTGGAGTTCTTCCTGAGCTTCCCATAGTACAAGAAAAACCAAAACTCAAGTACCTTAAGTTTAAAAATATCATTGAACTATTGCAGTTTGTACCATATGTGTACCACTTTTTCTACCGAATTCTTCCTCACCAAGTTGCACCAGGAGACACTGGAGCCCTGCACGCTTCTGAAGACTAGACTAATGAGCCGAATCGTGCTTATTAAATTGTTGAAAATAAGATAATGTAGATGTGTTGTCCCAAGAAGTATATTGTTACATATTTTCAAACTGTTTTGAGTCATCTTTTTTCTCTTTTAAATTTACTTTCTTATACGTTAAATAAATTCATTTTAACGGTTAAAAATTTATAAAATTTCAATGTTTCAAAATTTATAATAAAATTTTAAAACTTATATTAGAACAAAATTTTGTCATATCATTCATTTGTATAAACATTGTTCTTAAATAATAATAAACACACATACTACAATATACATCAAAACACACATTCACACATAAATAACGCCTGCATTCAACAGTTAAAGGTATATATAAATATTTTACAGACATACATAAAATAAATACAATAAACCCAACTGGAGTGAAAAATTAGCCAGAGCCAGGAATCGAACCCGGGACCACTGCATTCCAGGCAGTCGCTCTAACCACTGAGCTACTCCGCCCGGAGTAGCTCAGTGGTTAGAGCGACTGCCTGGAATGCAGTGGTCCCGGGTTCGATTCCTGGCTCTGGCTAATTTTTCACTCCAGTTGGGTTTATTGTATTTATTGTATGTATGTCTGTAAAATATTTATATATACCTTTAATTGTTCTTAAATGTTTCGTATTTTTTTTGTTTCGTATCTTTCATCTTTAAAACTTATATTAAAATAAAATTTTGTCCTTTCATTCATTTGTATCAATATTGTTCTTAATTTTTTCATAAATTCATTTTTTTTATTTCATAATTTTTCATTTATTGTGTGCCGCTTGGAAGCCAAAGGGTACAAGTGCCGAATGATGATCAATATTGCTTAATTATAAATTAAAAATAAAATACTTCACTTTTTTCACAGTTGTTGAAATAAGAGTTCAAAGGCCACTAAAATATAAGCAAGAGTTTCATATTCCAATTCAGTCAATTACAATTGATGTTTAACTATGAATTCAATTTACTCGAAAACTAAATTTTCTCACTTGTATCCCTTAGCTTCTGGGGTCCTCAATTATAATTAATGGTCCATTCCTCAGTTAATGCTACGGTACGGATATTAGGTTCATTCGTTTTACCTGCGTGGTAAAGAAAACGTTTAAATGCGTTACGTTAAAGAGATCAATGCATCTGGATTAAATTCCCGGCAGGAAAAAAGATAAGATGCCAAGTATCTAATGCAGTTAATGTGAAAGAATAAATGAATTTAGTGAGTTATTAAAAAAAACCACCTGATGAGTATTACATTGCATATTTATTACATTCATAAACAAGGTTTCATTTTTAGCTCAATCTATCAATCTTAGTAATCTACTTAAGAGTATTTTAATTTTTTTTCGAAAGTCGGATCAATTCGTTTTGATTACGAAAGCGTATTTTGATTAGAGGCTAAATTATTATTTCTAGCTATAATTTCCGATGCCTCAAAAACCCCTCACGTTCACGAATGTTATATATAAATTTATAATAAATGATGTTCAAAATGAATCTATTTTTTTTATAAGACTTTCATTTAAAAACTCTAAAATGAGCCTTAAGCATATTTTGATCCTAAATACAAATATTTTCGAAAATATTTTATGTAAATAAATCATTCACATTAGTTAAAAATTTAATTTTCACTATTTTCCAAATTATTCTGTTTATTTTGCTAGAAATTTTAACAATGGAAGATCATTTTTTAAAACAATAGTTTTTAGTCTTAATGCATTTTGAATAAGACCATCATAGTGAACTTAATGCGAGAACTTACTGAGACATTTTCTTGAATCTACATGATTTGAGTGCAAATTTTTCCGTAATAAAAATATTTCTCCTTACAATAAAAGAAGAATTTAACAAATTAAATATTTAAAAAATTGGTGGCGTTCCTGCAAATTAACCAATTTTACTCCTGTTAATATGAACCCATTTGCAATATTATAGCATGTCTGCGCGCACTTCAGGATTTCCTTTATCATTCAGAAATTCCAAATCCATACCATAAATTCCGAAAGAAGAATTTTTAGACAATCGCGAAACATCTCTCAATAAACAAAACAAAATTTACAATTCAGAATTTCTGGTGTGAATTCTGTAAATCTGAATAAACAACGAATTCCTGTAATGCACGCTATATGTGCTCATTATTGAAATGGGATAATGTAAAGATTTACAGTCGTGGAGAAAAAAGTAAACACATCCTACTAACTCTTCAACAAATTATCGTAGAAGAAAGATACTGGTACTGAACGATGGTAAATAAAGTCTACTTTTAAAGGATGTTTATAAAATTTGCTTAGGGGACCATCTACATATAAAAACGAACCCAACCTTCATTTTTTTTTTCAATAGCAATACCCAATTTTAACGAGATATTGCAAATATTAGGTTCAAACTATGCCTAGATTTCAAATTTCAAGTCATTTGAATGATAAATTTTTGAATTATAAACATTCAAAATTTAGTGCTTCTAAGGTTAAATTACATTTTCATATTTTCATTATATCTCCTGAAATTATACTCCAAATGTGCTACTTTTTTGTGTAGCAATAATACTAAAATAGATAAAACAGAAAGTCATCAATTTTAGGTTACAGTTAAAACAAAATAGAATACTCGGCCGGCACGGATGCAGCTTCGTTAATCGCTAAATCCTTGGTTTTAGTATGCCAGGCCTCTAAAAACACTCTCCCTGCGTAATTGTTGCAGCCGGATCGGATCACAAAAGCTTTATTAAAATCTGGAAAATGGTCGGTTGCAATAGTATGCTGAACGATCTTTGAATTCAAATTTCTACATCTAAATGCCTGTTTATGCTCTTTAAGCCGTATATCAAGTGTCCTGCTAGATTCCCCAATGTAAACCGCTTCACACTGCTCACACGGAATTCCGTAAACGATGTCTTTAAACTGCAGGATGGAATATCTATGTTTAAAATTACATAAAGGATTCTTAAGAGGATTTTGGGGAATGAAAGATGTATGAATACCAACTAATTTCAAACAATGCGAAATCTTTTCCGAAATGCAGCTATAATAAGGATTGCTTGCGTAAACATTTGGTTTTGTACGCTGGAAAGGTGGAGGGTTCATACATCTTTCATACATCTTTCATTCCCCAAAATCCTCTTAAGAATCTGTTATGTAATTTCAAACATATATATTCCATCCTGCAGTTTAAAGACATCGTTTACGGAATTCCGTGTGAGAAGTGTGAAGCGGTTTACATTGGTGAATCTAGCAGGACAGTTGATATACGGCTTAAAGCGCATAAACAGGAATTCAGATGTAGAAATTTGAATTCAAAAATCGTTCAGCATACTATTGCAACCAACCATTTTCCAGATTTTAATAAAGCTTTTGTGATCTGATCCGGCTGCAACAATTACGCAGGGAGAGTGTTTTTAGAGGCCTGGCATACTAAAACCAAGAATTTAGTGATTAACGAAGCTTCATCTGTGCCGGCCAAGTATTCTGTTTTATTTTAACTGTAACCTGAAATTGATGACTTTCTGTTGTGTTTTTCTTGTAACTGTTGGTAGTATTGACTCAACGTTTATAATTGGCTGAGGAGGGATCGTGATAATCCGAAATGTCCCAATTTTTAATGTGTTTTTAGTGTTTTTATGTAATAATTTTAATTGTTTAATGTATTCTCTGTGATTTTAATCTAAATAATTTAAAGATGGAATTCAGACGTAATATGTTTGCTTATATAATATCTATACTATCTTTAATATATTTTTCAATTTTAACAATCGATGAATTATTTTGTTTAACCGCAGATTTTTATAAATTATTACTTATTGAATAAGAACATCAAAATACATTTAATTTTATAGTTTTTCGAATAATTCGTATATTCACATGGTTTTATAGTGCTATTTTGTATGATATTAAAAAAGTGGACTATAGTGTCCCACAGATGAATAAAAAAAGGCATAATGATTTATACTATTTAACTCTTAATTGCTACTAGTCTCTCAATTCCTAATTCCTATGTACAGTTTTCCCTCCAATAAAGCATTTTTAATTGAACGATTTTGTCCAATTTTAACACTAAATATCTCTTAAAATAATGCTTCAATTTAAAAACTGTCTGATTCAGTATGTTTACCAAACTTTTCTGTATAATACTGCCAGTTTTCATATTTTTGTATGCAGTGTTTGTATGCACTGACAGTGTTAGTTACTTTTTTTAGAATAGACAGAGAAAGATAATGAAATGTTGAAATGTAGCTGTATATTTTTAACAAACTGTAGAAGCAAACTGGATGTAATTTACCAGACCAACTTAGTCTGGGTTATTGCCGTAAGCGAGTTTCTTTACGTTCACATGGAATATTTCCTTCAGGTTTATGTAAAACGTTAGTATTGAAATAGACAATTTCAACAATGAGATGATGATGTGGTACTATTTCGTCTCTACAGATATTGCTACTCCTTTAAATTTTTATTAATGAGGAAAATTCACATAAAAATAAAAGGTATATATGTGATATACGTACCGTTTTATTCAACCGACAAATACAATCATCTAAAATATCATTGTATATGTAAAAATTCAGTTTATTTGTTTTTTACAAGATAAAATACAAGCTTGAGACGAACTGACAACAAGATGCCAGCAGCACAGAGCAACATTCTGGACGCACGTTGACTATTAAATGAGTCTCCAATCCCCTCTTTGTGTTACTGGTTCGTGAATTCATTCTGTTTAATACTTTTTTCCCCTAAATTAATCGTACACTACAAAGATGATGTGCGTCCATTTCAGTTACTTGTACAAGCAAACGTTTAATTGCGTTACGTTGATAAGGTTTACGCATTTTAATAAAATCCCGATGGGGGTGAAGATTAAGTGCTAATAAACTAATCTAGATAAGCGGAAATAATAAATGAATTTAGTTAGTTGTTAAGAAAGTACTTGATTAACGATCATAGTTCAGACATCAAACGAATTTCATTTTCAGCGCCAAGCATCAATCTCGAATAATCGAATTCATCGTCTTTTCATATTTTCACAGACTGGATCAATTCGTTCTGATTACGAAAGTAGATTTTGTTATAGACTACGCCTTTACTTACAAAGATTATTCTGGTTGCCTTTAAAAAGAGTGGTATTTTTGCATGTTATAGAGTGGATGATAATCAATGTTCAAAATGAATTTATTTCAGTTAATCTTAGAAGTAATTCAGACAACATATTATAAAATGTAGTTTCAGTATTTGCATATTAATTGTGTAAGTACATTTCTGCTATTTAGAAAGGATTTCGCTTTACAAAAGTTTTAACAGCTTAATACGTATTTAACTTAAACACCAAGGTGCAATTCCTATTATATATATATGTGTGTGTGTGTGTGTGTGTGTGCGTGTATATAATAAAAAGGAAATCACAAATATAAAAGATAAAATTGTGAAAAAAATAGGAAAACAGAAATGTAGAAACCATGTAACTATGAATAGCTTGAAGATTCGTCAGAGGAGCTATTCAATCTTAATTCATAGTAAAGATTTGTTATTTCGTCGAATATTGTCGGCTATATGTCTAAAATGACAATATTTAGCTTCTTATAAAATATCTGAAAAGCCAAAACTATAGAAAGAAACGTTGAGATTAAAAAAAAAACACTCTTATGAATGAGAAATAATAATAATAATAATAATAATTTATTTATAAATGGGACGAATAAAACTTTAAAAAGTAAAATACGCAACTCACCAGAAAACAAAAAGCGGCAAAAATGCAGAATGATATATCTTCGAACAGGTCACAAAAAGGTGAAATCTGTAGACAAAAACCATGATTCAGCAAAAAGTAAACAATAATTAAAAAAGTTCTGTAGTATTAAAGAGAGAAAACAGAAATCTGGTGCTGCCATTTATCAACAAGAGGAAGAATGAAGGGCCGTTAAAGTAATTAACGTAAAAGGTAGATATATATAGTATATAGATTTCAAGACAGAGTGACAATGCAGTAATAAATAATAACCAGTGTACCCAAAACTTGTTGAAAATTTGAATGAAGAACAATTGGTTGATGTTGAGTGATGTTAGAAGAAGATATTAATAAAGATAAAAAATAGACGTGGCAAATTTATAGATAAATAAAAAGAAAAGATTAATCTTACAGACAATTACACAGCCATGTACTAGGTTGCATTATGTGAAATTTATTTATGATAAATAAGTGTGTTAAATTGTAAGGTTAGATGAAGGGTTAGATTGTAAGGAAGAGCAATTTTATGGAAAATTGAAACGTTTTTCTCTACACGTTAACAACATTTTTTATTACTATTAATCCATCTAAAAGAACATTTGAATACATTGTAAATGTTTCATATTTTCTTAGGAGATTATTCATGTTTCTGTTAATATTAATATTATTCTGTCAATAACATTGTGCTGTATCTAGATTACATACACCATAAAATATATCAATCAATATTGTACTTAAATTCTAAACATTGTCCAATATAATTGTATAATCTCTAATTAATGTTTCGTTCTTAATTAACAAAATGCTGCATAAATGAGGATGCCTTCTTCTTGATTGCATAGACCTTGAGAATGGAAGAGTTTTGGTAGAAATGTAATGTTTTGGTAGTTTCTCCTAAATAATAGGATCATGTTTAATTAAAAAATTAATATATATATATATATATATATATATATCCGATATCAGGCTATGCCAAGGGAGTATCTACACGATTCTGCGGGTGCAGGCTCAACTTTAAATTGCACAAAAAGAAAGGAAAATGTTTTTGCTTTTTCTTTAAGATCAGCTACACAATTGTGATTCCGTTTAGAATTCAAGGTAAAATATATACGGCAATAAATGCTCTTTCTGACAGAAGTTTTATTGGTTATGTAGTATTGTAAGAATTTGTAGGCGAATTTAACCCTATTCACATGTTTTCAGAGTAGGTGTTTTGTATATTTTTTCGTTAATTTAATTTCCGTTACATAAGTTCTAAACAGTATTTTAACTTGAAGTTTACTCACTGTTTAAAAGTTTAGATTCTTGAAAGTTTCTATGTTAGAAACAATTGCATTTTATGTAGTTTTTTTTTCCATTTTTATATTCGAAAGCTAAATGTATGCTTGAGAATAAGTTGATTGGTAAAGTAGAACATTTAAGTTGTCAATCTATTTAACGTAATTTGGGTAATGTATGAAGAAATTAAAATAAAAAATACATAAAGTTGTCATTTTTGAATAGCAACGTTATATGCACAGTTCACAAACTAAATTTTTGTTCGTGAAATATGTCATCATTCTGTGCCTGAGAAAAACAAATACAAATATTAGGAAATCACAAATTGTTTGCGACCTTCGTAAATTCGGACTTTGAGGAACATCTCTGCTCTACAGACTCTTCAGTATTCTCTTTGTCTGTCAAAGATAAAGGAAGTTAGATCATTTGCATTAGACAAATTTTAGAATTCTATACATATGTGCGTCAGTGTACCTTATTCTAAATTAAAAGAGATTGGCAAGCATAAAAACTTCTCAATTATAAAGGCTATTCCATGCTTCTAATATGTAGTTATCCAACTTTAAAATTTTGAATTGTAATTAGACAGTAATATAATTTCTTTTGCAGCCATGTATTCCATGGAATAACATTAAAACTTTTTGTTAAGCTATCTGAAATCAAGTGCATGTTTTACTAAAAATTTCACAATATCACAATATAACGGTAGTCCAACTCAGGTTTGACTTCATTAGTTATAAATCAGGTGTTAATAAAGAAATGCATTCCGAACGAACACACAGAGAATAAAGCGCAATCTTTTGGTGATATAGCTAAATTGCTCAACAATGTCCATTTTCACTTACTTTTTAGGAATCCAGGAACTGAAAAAGTAGTTTTGATTTTTAAGAAAACTTATACTTCGTTCACTACTTCTGCCAACTGTACTTATTGTAAAAAAACATATGCTGTACTATTCTGTAACATCTCAACTCAATTGAAATACTTATCATTGAAATTTAAAAAAAAATTAATCGGCGACCGTAACAATTTTTAGTTTTAAGCAATTTTTTGTGATATTTCAGTTTGGATTTTGGAATTCATTTTGGAGCTGATTAGACACATTCTTCTGTCGGTAAAATGTTTAAAGAAATTGAGAAATTAACGTTGGAGGACATTTCTTTCGAAGAACGGTTATATTACAAACGTTTGAATTTTTGCACATTTTTAGCTGCAAGAATCATTCTCAGATAATCTATTTCAAAGTAATTTTATTTTGTCTTAGTATTGAACGATAGTTTCTGATTAAAAAAGAAGATTTGATTACTATCCTAAAGAATAAAAACGTGCATTTCCCCGTCTCTTATAAATAAAGTGTTGAGAATATCTGTCGTTAGCACTCGATTACTGACCTAGAAAGCTTACGTTATTGCTTGTCGTTGTACCTTTGAGATTACATGACGAAAATTTGATATTTATGAAATTTATGTATGGATATTTAGGGTAAACTAAGTTATTGTGACATCATCTCTCTCAAAAACAACTTTAAACACTATCTGATGCGTCACTAGCACGGAAAAATTGAGCTAGCCTTTTAATCTCTGCAAAGAGCGCGACTTCTGTATAGTAGGTCACTGGTTTAAACCCGACCAACGCCATTTTTCCGACTCCTACTTTGGTAACTTGGGACAGTAACACGCAAGCTTTACAACAGATGTCAAGACCACAACAAATTCACACGTAATAGGCAAAATCTCGCAGAAAATAGTTAAAAGAGCGCAAGCCAATATCCAAATAAAGCGCTTTTACGGAAGTGTGTACCACGTCGTCTCTCGCAACAACATCTTTAACGAACATTGTATGATGAGTTACTGGCACTGAACAATTAAGATAGCCTTTTGCACCGTGCTATAGCACTCGTTTACTGTACAGAAGGTTGCTGGTTCAAACCAAGCCAACGCAATTTCACTGATTCTTACAGTTGTAGTTAACTAGAAATGTATATTATTTTGTCTTTAATCGCAAAACTAAAAATAATATACCCAATTGGATTCTCCAAACACTTTTTGCAGTCAGAAAAGAAGTATTTCCTAAAGATATAAGGGTAGTAATCGAGTGTTATTCAATTAATTTTAATAACAGACTATGTTTGTAAAACATTTGATTTTGGAATAGCATATAAACGTAATGTACTCGAAAGATATTATCCGCACGTGGAAGTCACTATTAAAATAAGGCATAATTAAGAAGAAATGCAACCAAATAAATCCAATTAATGATATATTTTATAAATTGAAAAAGTATTATTAATTAAAAATATAACATTTAAGGTACAGATTTATCCTTTCAATGTTTTCTAAATCCCATTAATATTTGTCATAAAAAGGGGAAGATTAAAATTTTAAAAGAAATTAGTTTAATTAGGACGTATGTAAAGGGATTATGTTGAGGAAAATGCTTTAATCTTCTTTACATAATTCCGCTCACATATTTTTTTTATTAGGAAGATGGGATTATTTAGTGTCATTAGACACATTAAAGTGGTTTTTGCTTTCAGATTTCCTATAGTTAGAGTAAGCTGTATATATATCTTTTTATAGCATAAAATAGAAATAAATGTTTTATTTAATTTTATTAGTTCATGCCTCCAGTCTGTAATTAAAAAGAATATTTATATTAACAGCGAAAAAAGTAGTCTGGTAAAAATACACCTCAGATATATTTTTTACTAGCAAGTCTTTACAAAAAATTTTCAAAATTCCTTTTAAGATATACAAAATAAAATATTCAAACGATCGCTTATTCTTTACAGGATTAAAGTAAATATTAATTAATTTCAAATTAAAAAAAAAATCAGAAATTTGGATATTTTATTTGTGAAAAGTTTTTGCATACTAGAATCATTCTAAAATAAAAAACAAATACAACTTCATTTTCGATAAATCTTTTTTAGAGTAATGTTTCTTATCATAGATTGTTATTTTTTTTTAAGAAAAAGTTTGCAAATTAATGTATTCATAGGAAGAAATACTGAAAAAAATTAAATAAATAAAAGTATATAGTAATGTTCTTTGTCGGTTATATTAGCTCTATAGAATGTACAATATTAAAAAATGATAAAATTAGAATATTAATACTTATTATGGTTCATGCTAGATTATAAATAGATAAAAGTATAACTAAACATACCGATTTGAAAATTTCTAGTAATATTTCATATTTCATTTAATAGTATGTAACAAATAGTTTTTAGCACTTTCCAACACAATTGGAAATTAATTATGACATAAATTTCTCTGTCTGCTGCCTAACCGTTCTCTGCGTCTTGTAAATATACTCGAATTGCCATGCAATTGATATATTTTAGTGACATCTATTATACCATGTGATATGGCATATGAAAATAAGGAGTATAGTATTTATGGTTCGTTTACAGAGACATCAGAAAAATCCTATTATATTATAGTCAATGGGGAAATATCATTTGTGGCATATTATATATATGTTATTTTTTTAAACATAAGAAAATTGATCTGCATTTATGAATTGCACTAAAACATGCTTTCTGTTGAATATCTGAACAGGGCATTTACAGTTAATTCAGAGGTCACGCAAAATATTTCCGTTACATAATTGTCTACCAGGTTGGGGGGGGGGGGGTTGTAGCGTATTTTAAAATTTTTACGCTATATCAAATGTAAGAAAACCTATATAAATTGATGAGGTCTACTAAAATATGCTCATTGTAGAATATGACGCGCGTAATTATCGTTTATTTACAAGAAAGACCAAAAAATTTCGGAAACAGTAGGGGAGACCGGTGGTAGTAGGCACAGTTTTTAGCTATTAATTCTTATTAAATTTTTGTTTAAGTTTTTTAACAAACGTTAACTGCAGTTTTAAAGAACAGACATTTAGCTATAAATATCCGGAGTTTTGAGTTTGTAGCTTTTGTAGTTTATGTTTAGCGGAAGCCTAAAATAAAAGGAAAATTGTGCGCCAACCTACCCCATCACGGGGCAAGTTGCCTATACCTATGGGGTAAGTTGGCACACGTTTTATAAAAATTAAATAAAACTCAAATAAGACACACAGTTAAGAGAAATCAATTTCATTATTACCAGTTAGTTTAAACAAAGGCGTTATCGTCGTACAGTGTAAATTCTAAATTAAACAGATATAAAAATAATGAATAAAACCTTAAAATTGAGTAACTTCTATCCTACTCGATATCATCATCAGAGTTACAGTTGTCACAAATAAAAATTCGACTGTCTCCGTTTGGGCAAGCCTCGTGTGCCCAAACTTTTGCATTGCAACCACTTTTCTCGGTGTTTGTTGTTTTTCAATCTACCAGCACACACCAGACACCGATCCAACTTTCTCCGTGTTCAATGCGCCTACTAGCCCCATAATAAATTTCTTCTGAAGAAGGACACGTAACCGTCTAAGCATAAATAATCCAAGTAAATCACATAAGGGGTAGGTATAGTTAATCATACACTAAAAAACTGCACAAGAACACTTAAGGAAGCAGTTAACACTTTTGAATAAATGAAGGTAAAAAACATTTTTTAAACGCCACTGAGTCAGTGCGAAATGTTATTGTGGGCCTTCACTGTAACTTGAAATTAATTAGTCTGAAAGTAGCATTCTGACTCACATGTACCAAATAATTAAACAACATCAGTTAATGGTTACGCCCTGTTTCATAATAATTTTCTATTTTTCATATTATAATATTGATGCTATAAACGTTGTGTTACTTATGCAGATTACCGCGATCATCTGATTTCACTCGGGCTAAAAAAATATTTTAACATGCTATGAAGAATAACGCCTGCTTTTAATGTGAAATTTTGAAGGTTTAATTAAAATTTCATTGAACCGTTTCAACCTGTGAAAATGATGTCATGTTTCAAGGAAAATATGTTTTTCAAGTAATTTTTCATAATTATATTAAACGAATTGGTACTTCACAAAATTTTATTTTATATATTCTGTGACTAAATTTCTTATTTTTTTTAATACAAAGCCCAATGATACTTTTAAAAATGTATTCAATTCCGTGAAAACCATATTCATTTCCAATCACAATTCTAGCTTTATCTGTATAGGCTTATTTCAGAATAATGGTTCTATTTATGTACCCAGCATTCTCCATCACACTATCACAGTACTATAGGAATTATTTCTGCTGATCTATAATCTTTAATTCTGCTGAAAATCATATTCATTTCCAATTTATCAACTATTCCCAAAAGATCTTACTGGTACTTGCAGATAAGTGTATAGGATAAGTTGTGGTGGATTACTGTATGATTTATTTTCTGGTGGATTTCTATGATTTCTTATTCTAGTGTCGTGAAATGACGTCTTAAATACCTTGGTTTTCTTCTTAAAAAATACTAACGTTTAGATATAATTGGATCATTCTTTTAGACTGTTAATTGAAAAAAAAATGTTTGAACTTTCTTATGTTTGAGGTCCCTAGAACCCAAGGGATATAAGTGACAAATTTAGATTTGGAGTAAAATGAGTTGAAAATCAATAGTAATTGACTGAATTAGAATATGAAACTAATTTCGTACCGGCCTTTGAACTATTATTTTAATAACTGGAGTTCAATATTTAAAAAAATTAAATAGAGATTAAAGAGGATAAGTAGTTAAGTAGTTTAAAGAGCTTAAGTAGTCAAGAATGCTGCACTTAATTAGAAAATCCCTTACATTTCTTTACCTACAAACAAATAGCCTTATTTTCAGATAGCCTGTGCACTTAGCTGAGTTTTTTTTTTTTTTTTTTTTTTTTTTTTTTTTCAATTTTGTCACTTATAATACCCCTTTGCTTTTGAGATCCTCATATATTATTACAGTGGCATATTTTTTGTTTTTGCTCGATAATTGTAAAAATTTAAGTTAAAGGAATTCGTGTGATTTTTTGTGTAAATTTTAAACTTTTTATATTTAAATAATAATAGATTAAATGTAAAATATATAATGTTTATGAGATATTTTTCTGCAAAACAAATTAATTTATTAAACGGAGATTACAAACAAATCGTATTTCGTATCATATTCTATACGAAGAAAAAAATTAAACACTTTAAGACTTATAGTTAGTAATTTTTATTGTTGTGAGTATTTTGTACTTAAAAAAATACATAAATTTTAGAACATCAATCAGGCATTATTTTTTAATTTTTTTTATGTATCACTTTCATTTTTGCCAAGATTTAAGGGGACGAGGGACCTTAAAAAACCTTAAAAATCAATTCTTTATTTTTTGAAATTTTCATTTTAAATATTATTCAGGGGTATATTAAATACATTATGACAAGCATTTATAAAAAAAAAAAAATAAAAAAAAATTATTTTTGAGAAAAAAATGGAGTTTTACGCGTCGTCTTAGAAATCTTCGAAATGCCCCATGCGCATTCCAAATCAATGAAAATCCCCAATATTTTTTATAAAAGTTTGGTTTATATATATAAATAAAACTGTGCATCGAATTTTATATATTTGAATATAAAGGTAAAAAAAAAAATTAAAAATTTCAAAATTTTTTTGAAAAAATTTCAAAAATTTTGATTTTTTTTTAACACCTTCATATTCAAATATATAAAATTCGATGCACAGAATTATTTATATATATATAATCCTAACTTTTATAAAAAATATTGGGGATTTTCATTGATATGGAAAGCGCAGGGGGCATTTCGAAGATTTCTACAACAACGCATAAAATGCCATTTTTTTCTCAAAAATAATTTTTTTTAAAATTTTTTTTGTGATAAATGCATGTCACAATGCATATAATGTACCCTTGAGTAATATTTAAATTGAAATTTACAAAAAAAAAGAAAAAAATTAAAAAAATTTGAAATTTTGAAATTTTTTCAAAAATTTTCATTTTTTTTTTTTTACCTTTATATTCAAATATATAAAATTCGATGCAGAGTTTTATTTATATATATAAACCAAACTTTTATAAAAAATATTGGGGATTTTCATTGATATGGAATGCGCAGGGGGCATTTCGAAGATTTCTACGATGACACGTAAAATGCCATTTTTTTCTCAAGAATAAATTTTTTTTTAATTTTTTTTAATGATAAATGCATGCCGAATGCATATAATGTACCCTTTAGTAATATTTAAAGTTAAATTTGCAAAAAAAAAATGAAAAAAAAATGAAAAATTCTGAAATTTTGAAATTTTTTCGAAAAATTTCAAAATTTTTCAAAAAAAAAAATTTTTGAACCTTTATATTCAAATATATAAATTTTCGATGCACAGATTTTTTTATATATATAAACCAAACTTTTATAAAAAATATTGGGGATTTTCATTGATATGGAACGCGCATGGGGCATTTCGGAGATTTCTAAAACAATGCGTAAAATTCCACTTTTTTCTCAAAAATGACTTAAAAAAATTATTTTTGTAATAAATGCATGCCATAATGCATATAATGTGCCTTTGAGTAATATTTAAGGTGAAACTTACAAAAATGAAAAAAAAAAATATTTTTAAGGTCCCTCGTCCCCTTAAGAGGTATTTTTAGGTATTTTTAATATTTTTTTTTCTTTTTCAATAAATCTCTTCAATTTGTTATCCAGTTACGTATATTTTATATTTTTTATATTCAATAACATTTTCGTAATTCTGAAAAATTGTAATTTTGATTATAATTTTTAACAATGTGGTACAATTTTTCAAAATTCTAATTTGCTAAAGCCCGAGAACTTTAAAGGTACAAACTCTCTAATATGATTTGGAGGAATGTGACGCGGTAATATGTTACATCCATGCTGCGTTGGGCACCACATCTATACAAAAGCATTAATCTGGCTTTTATGAATTTGGATTTTTTTTTCTTTCCTACATACGTAAAAAAATCCAACAAAATAGCTATTTCTTATGTAGAAAACAAAATAATAAAAACTTCTTGTATATTTAAACTATTAAAATATTGCTTTCTATTTCTTTTATTCCTAAATTTTCTGTTTTATAGGGTCATTTATGTGAGTATTCATTTCTCATAGATTTCGCGTATTCTTGAACATATGAACATCACGTGGATAATAAAATGTTCTACTGCATTACTACATGCAACTAATATCTCTCCCCCCCACCCCCAATTTCAAATGAAAATCATAATCGCCTGTGCTTTTCCAAGAAGATCTTGTGGTTCTTACACAACAGAATGTAGGATATTCTTTTTGTGGATTGCAGTTTGATTCATTGCATTTTCTAATGGCAGTGGAATCTTCTCTTGATACTGTGCTCCAATTCCCTTACTTGTAACATGTAAGGTTTTAATACCAACAGATGAATATGTGATTTTGATTATTAATTCTGAAAATAAAAAGAAAATATATTTTGAGTTTCACTTTATATATTTAATTTTAGATAGACGTGTCTGTTTTTTTTCTGTACGTGTACAGTTGTCAAAACTGCACTATTACTAAATGTAAGTTTGTATACTACATATAAAATATTAATAAAAGTTATTTATATAATAAAGTAAATGTTCTATTCTCCTTACATTTAAAAAATGTAATTAAAACTTTTAAAGACTTTTAAATTTCTTAGTAATAATCTAGAATATTATTGATAATGAGAAAGAGAACACTAATTTCTGAAAATGTTATCTATAAAAATTAACAAACGAAAAGAAGTTCAGGCACCAGTTGCAGTCAGCACTAATGAAAAATAAAGAATTTCTAAAATCATATATTTTGACAACTGCCAATTGGATTTTTGATTACATTTCCTAATTTTACGTTCTCAAAGAGTCCTGTCTAGGAATTAATCTCACACTGTTTTTATAATATCATTATTTCATGAGCTTTTATGAATCGCAAATTTCTGCTTTTAAAACACCAGTTTTTTAATAATGTTTGCGCCTTTTATTTAGAATGACAATTCATTTAAAATAACTTGTGTGTAAATTAAAAGTATGATATGCAATTTGTATTGTATAATAGAAATTCACAGTTTCTCACACCTATTTCTATCTGAGCTGAATGTCAAGGAACATATTCAAAATCTTTAATTAGATCTCTATATACGAATTCAAACTTTTTCCCTTACGTATAAAATTTTGCCATACACTTTCATTTTCTCCAATTAATTATCAGAAGCAATATCTTATCAAATAGAATCACTTTTGTAAATTAATTCAAATGACAGCATTGAAAATTAATTCTCAGACATTATACTTTTATATCTTAATAAGAAATTAATTAAATATATCAATAGATTCAGTACTTTTATCAGTTAAACATACATTTGAATAAAATTCTAAATGTTAATTACAGATATTTTGTTAGTTATTAGCTTAAAAATTGTGTTCTATATTAAATTAATAAATGCATCAAATATGCTTTTATTGAAATTGTGAGAAACATTTCAATAAACATTTGTTTTGCATAAACGTAAATAGCCTGATAAATTTCAATTTTAAAGTAAATAAATCTGCATGCTCTTTTTATTGTACAAACTAATACTTTATAAATGCACTAACATATTTTTATATTTTTATATTTATATAATCCATGAAAAGATTTTCTCGATGGCTTCTAGCAGACGTTTATGGGAATCTGTTAAAGAGATTGATAAAATACACTGCTCAAAACAATTAAAGGATATTTGAAGTTTTATATAAAATAAAGATATAAACGAAATTTTTTTTTGCCGAAAATAGAAGAAGAGAATCACAAATGCAAATTTTTCTGGTTTTCAAACTGTGGAGTATGCAAATTTTGAGTTCGACGTCAAAAACGTCTCTTAAGCGGCAGCGAATGAAATTTGACTTTCAACTGGATAAAAGAGAATGAAGACAAGGATGATCGGCATTCAGTGATTGCTTTATTTCGATGAGTACGATGTCTCAGCGAAATCATTTGACAGATTCAGAAGCTTTGAGAATTTTTGGTAGGTTAGAAGGGGGCCAAACTCAAGCCGAAGTAGCGCAAGCCATTGGAGTGTCACAAAGTGTCATTTCCAGGATCTGGAACCGTTTTTTGGAGAGTGGATGTGCAGGCCGAAGACCAGGGCAAGGTCGTAGACGGGCAACAACGCCCAATGAAGATCGGTATTTAGCGTTAACAGCTCGGAGACACCGAACCATGAACGCTACTCTTCTCGAACAACAACTTCGCTCGGCTACAGGCACCACGATTTCAACTCAGACTGTCCGAAACCGGCTCCATGCTATAGGTCTGTATGCTCGCCAACCGATGGTATGTGTTAGATTAACATCAAGGCATCGTCGCGACCGCAGGGAGTGGGCAACCGAGCATGTCAACTGGAGGAGAAATGAATGGAGCAATATTCTGTTTTCTGACGAGTCCCGTTTTTCTGTGCATCCGGATAATAGGCGTATTTTCATCTGGAGGGACCGTGGCAGTAGGAATAATCCTGCGTTCGTGCACGAAAGTGTCAGATTTGGCGGTGGAGGAGTGTTGGTGTATGGTGGCATCTCCATTGACGGGCGCACTGACCTCTACATCATTCGAGATGGAGCTCTGACTGGTCGCCGATATAGGGATGAGATCCTCAGACCTATTGTAGTCCCTTACGCTGCAGCAATCGGAGATAACTTCATTTTATTGGACGATAACTGCAGGCCACATCGTGCAAACCTGGTGGAGGATTTCCTTTTCGAGGAAGGAATCGTTCGAATGGAATGGCCAGCGTGTTCTCCAGACATGAATCCAATCGAGCACGTTTGGGACGCTCTTGGAAGACGAGTTTCTGGCCGCCAACAACCCCCACAAACTCTCCAAGAACTGGAAAGAGCTCTTCTGGAAGTGTGGGGCAGAATACCCCAACTCGTCATTAATAGCCTCATTGAGTCCATGCCTCAAAGGTGCTCAACGTTGCTGGCCGCCCGTGGAAACCATACCCCCTACTGAAAATGATTTTCTTTGAAGAAAACACCTTTTGTTATTCTTTTTTTATCATATGCACAAATTGTGTTTTTTTCCTTTAGTACACAAATGCGCAATAAAATGCATTTTTTTCTGCCAAACATGTGTAATTTATTCTCATATAACCTACTATGTCTGTCGACCATGTATCAATCAGCTAAACAGTTTACCAGATACAAAATCCACCTAAAACTGCAATATCCTTTAATGGTTTTGAGCAGTGTATTTACACCGTAAATATTTTTAAAAACATTCATGTCGTATTCTTGTGTGTATCATTTACGGCATAACTTATGAAAACTGCTACATGAGAGAAGTATTTATTCGACCTCATTTGCGTTTACATTTATCTCTAATCAAGAAATGTTTTCTTTTTAAATTGATTCTCTGACATTGTATCTCTTACAGGAATTCTTTGGCATTAATATTTCAACCCGCATAGATTCAAAATAAATACATTTTGCTTGTAAGAATAATAGATGTATACTTTCTATTTTTACCTGGACCTAGAAAAACATGTTAATGAGTAATGTATAAACATAACTGTTTTGGGTTAACATTTTTTTCTCTATTCAAGAAAGATATTCAATTAACTGCAAAACATTTAGGGTGTATCACTTACATCACTTATTTGACGCTACTTATACAAGTGGAACTTCTCTAAATAATGAAATTTAAAAAACAAGAATAACAGCTTTCTTTTATTTTTTTTGCTACAGCAAAATTTTAACAATTTATTTTGTTAACAACGATGTGAATATCTGGAAAAACTCATTCTGGTTTTCATCATAAATATATCTACTGACGTTCTATAACACCTAAGAAATTCTTCTTATCAGAAAATGTAAGATCATGAATTACCTTTAATAACAAGAAATTATAACAAATAAGATCTACCGTTATCACAGCAATTTACAAAATTTGTATGCAAATATATTTCGTTACGATATGATTGAATCATATTATCAAAATATTGCCATATTATCAGGGGATAAGAAGATATTTTTTAGAGAGTTCAAAGTAATAACATTTGTATCAACACAGATTACCATATCGCGTCAGTTGTTTTCAAAGCAGTTTGAAAAAATGTTACAGTAGTTTTCATAAATAATCCTATGAACGTCCAAAAGCCCCGAAGAAAATCTGATCACAAAATGAATGATCTGGAATTACTTTTAGTAACAGGAAATGATTCCAAATAGACTTTCTGTTATCAGGGCACTTTAAAAAAGTTGTGGGAAAAGATATTGAATTTAAATATGATTAAAGAAACTATCAGTATATTGCTGTATTATCAGTGGATAAGAAGTCGTTTCTTTAGAGTGTCCATCATAAAATAATAAGATTTCTATCAACATAGAGTACCATATCGATGGTATTCTTATGGTACCATATAGATTACCATAAATTTCAACGTTAAAGTTAATACATTTACACGCCCTTTTTATTATGCAAACTAGTACTTTAAATAAATGCACTGAAACATATATATTTTACATTATCCATGAAAAGATGATTCTCGACGGTGCCTAGCCCATGTATATGGGAATCTGTTAAAAAGTTTTATAAAATATTTCCACCTTAAAGATTTTGAAAAACATTTTTTTTTAATTCTCGTATGTTTCATTTTTGTAGAACTTATAAAAACTGTTTAATGAGTAAAGTATTAAACGAACTCATTTGTGTTTACATTTCTCTTTCATCGAGAAAGCTTTTCTTTTCAAATCAATTCTCTCACATTGTATCTCTTACAGGTATTCTTTGGCATTAACATTGCAACCCACATAGATTCGAAATAAATACATTCTGATTGTATTAATAATAGATTTATTCTGATTCTGGTTACCTGTGTCTTAGGAAACTATTTTAAGGAGAAACATATAAACAAAGCTTTTTTGTGTTTACTTTTTTCTCAGTTCGAGAAAGTTGTTCAGTTATCTGCAAAGCATTTAGGGTATATCATTTATACGACTTACTTGACATTGCATATACAAATATTGAACTTCTCTAAATAAAGAAATTATAAAAAAATAATAATAGCTTTCTTTTATTTTTTGTTGCAGCAAAAATTTAGCTACTCATTTTGTTAACAAATTTGTGAATATCTGGAAAAAATAATTTGCATTTTCTTCATAAATATTCCTATCGACATTCTAAGGCACCCAGGAAAAACATCTTTTTCACAAAATGAATGATCTGGAATTACTTTTACTAACGAAATATGGTTGCAAATAAGGTCTGCTATATATTATAAGAGCACTTTACAAAAGACATGTGAAAAGAAATTTAATTAAGATATGATTGAAGTAACAACAACTGTATCAACATAGATTACCATATCGCGTCAGGTGTTGTCAAAGCTATTTAAAAAAGGTATATCAAGACTAATTTATATAATATAAGACTGAAGGAAAATTAATTAGTTCTTTATATCATATTAGAGTTAAATTGAATAACTTGATTTTCTGAGCATACAATACAAGTAACACACGAATTAGGAAATGATCTGAAATAGCGTCTCCCTTTAATCAAACAATTGATTATAGCTGAATAAAAATCTATTTCACTAAGGCAGATTGTAGGAAAATATTGAATTGTTGCCGTAATAGCTTACCAATAAAGTTTTTTTTTTCTCACAATATAATGATTCAAACGCCGACAGCTATAATAATAAATATGGTATCTAGATATAGTAAAGTAGGCGAGTTCCATATGATGAGACTACATAAAGTATCTAGTAACTTCAATATCACAAATTTGTGTATACTGATATCGAAACTGTATGGCATTTGATTAAATAGTCAATTATAAAGTTATCCAACAATATCGATTTAGTACGAACAGACACCTTTCCCACATTCTATGAATATAAAGCGCACAACTCTGTTGGCTTCGCAATTCTTAAGTTCCTACATCGTGAATTGCGTCAAAAGAGGTACGTGCTGGAATTGTTTGCAACGATCGACATATATTACATGTCCTGAACACGTTACTAGGGTGTTTAAATTTACTTAAGTTATTATGATTGTAATTTTTACATTTATACTTAAAGAGAGGGACATTTCATGAATGGCGACGAATAATTTAACTAAAAATGAATCATCAGTTCCGCGTAGCTTTACTATTCTAATGGGGTTTTTTGCATTTATTTTGTATTTAGACCATATAGAATGAAGCCATAATAATCTATTTATTTATGGTTTTTATTCGATTTATTCGATTTGATTATGGCCCCATATTTATGGTTAAAGCCAAAGCGATGTAAGCATATTACATTCGGTTGACTGATATAATCTTTATTAGCATTTTTACCATAAATTATTTTAAATAAATGTCGGTTTGAATATTTTCTCTTAGGAATTCTGATATTTTAGTTACATTTAAAAATGATGTATTTTCCAAATATCATTTAACATAAATTTCGAATATAAATACTATACAAGAGGAAATATACTTTCAATGAACAATAATTAAACTCATTTCCTTTAATAAAATATGAAATAAAATATTTCAGAACTTTTAAATGAAAATTTTTACTCAAGAAAAAATATATATATATCCCGAGAGTAGTCGCGACATTTTTTAGAACGTTAGTATTCGCGTTCGGTCCATTTGCCGCCGTTACCAGCAAGCCGAAAACGAAGGGAAAACTTGCCGGTGTTATCAGATGATCGAAAACGGATAACGTAGGGTGAAAATATTGACAGAACTTTAAAAGATTACAGCAATTATTCATTTTACAACCTTTTACAGCAAATTATTTATTTCGCTTAAGTATATATTCAGTTGGCATCTAGATAAATCTTTTTAATAACTCTTTCTTCGTTTTGCATAAATACTTAAAAGTAAATAGTAAATGGTTTGATTGAATTTCTCATGTCACTATGAATCAATAATTAGTAGGAAAACATTTACGAATATGAATCTAAATTCGTGATAGGGGTATTTTTATTTTTTTGGAAGGACAGAATCAGAGTCAGTTAGAATTTTATGATACTCCGGCACTCTATATCCATTTAATAAAATAAAATTAATAAATTTAGCATCAATATATTACACTGACATTAAATTGAACAATTAAACTGAAAATAAAAATGGAACCTATGACATGCAACAGCAAATCAAATACAATACCACTAATTCGCCAACATATTATATATATATATATATATATAATAAATAAAAAGGTAAAAAAATACTTAATTCCGAAATTATAAATGTAAATGTTGTAACTACGTTTTATTTATTTATTTTGTGGGGTGTCTATGTGTGTATGAGGGGGGAGAGGAGGGGGAGGGGCTCTCGAGATTTTATTATTAAATCCATTTTTAAAATGAAAATGCACGATTTGTAGTTTTTCTACTTATTTCATGGTGGGAGAAGCGCCCCTGAATAAAAACTCTGGATACGAACTTCGCTTATATAAAGTAAATAATAAGTTATTGAAATTATATATTTAATTTAAATACATTTGCAATTGTATATTTAAATCCTAAGATGGATAAATTATTTTAATTAATAGAATCACTGAAAAGTTCATCTTAATAGGGATGTATTTTACAGCAACTATTTAATTAAAATAAATATTCAATTGTACATTTCATAATAAGGTATTATTGTTATAATTTATTGTTTTATAATAACATTCATTAAAATAATAAAAACAATAAGAAATTTTTCTCCGAAATTATAAATATGCAGCAATAATTTTATTTAAATGAATTTTCTCTCGTATTCTGAAAAACATTATTCTGAAAAATAGTTTGAACAATTGATGAAGGACAACAAATTTAAATTTTTTAGATACCGTCCCAAAGCCTCTATTGGATTTCAATAATAATAATAATAAAACATTTTCTGCGGCATTGTTAAAAAAATGTGTTTTTACTTACAGTATGAAAATTTAAAAATAGATAAATTTTAGAAAAATACTTAAAATATTTTTTTTAAATCATAGTATAAATATTCACTGAATTATCCAAAAGAGATTTTTATTTGCGTAATTTCTAACCTACATTATAAAATTCTCATTATTGTGCAAATAAATTACATGTATGTTCTTCGCAGATATACATACTACATTTCTGAGAAAACTGTTTTATCTTTCGAGTTTGTTTTATTGTACAAAAACGATACTTTTCAGATTTTGGAGATACGGGAATTTTTTTACTGATTCCCACAAAATTCTCTTCTCTTTTTTTTATGGTTTGGCTGTGTTATTGTCTGTTTTTTTTTCATTTTTATGTTCCGGTAATAAATGGAAAGCAACTTCTTTCAAATAATGATGATGAATTTCCCTTTTTTTCCATATTTAAACGATTATCAATTTGAGAATTTATTCCCGCAATGTTTGACAATGAAAAAAAAATGTAAGTGACCATCAATCAGTTTTTTGTGCGACCTGACTTCACAACTAATATAATAAAACAATTTTAAGTAACATTCTAAAAGCAAAAAAAGTACTCTATGAACGGGTAAAATAGCAGAAAGAAGAAAGACAAAATAACAACAGACAGAGAGTCCGTACTTGGAAGAAACTTTTCCCCACAGATTTCGCGGAAATGGGAAAGGATGAACACGAGGGTGAAAAATTCAACTAACACAAGTGGTCGCAACGCGGTCATTTAGACCGATTGAAACTTATGAATGCGATAAAATGCTAAGAAATAGCAGGAATGACTTGCAATTTTACTACACAAGAGTGTGAACACTCAAGATCAGCTACATGGAATTTGGCTATCGTAACTTTAACAGGAAATGAGTTACAGGAAGATAACGAATTTCGGGCGGAGAAAAGACCAACGCGCGACTATTAACGGCATATATATATATATATATATATAATATGTTACGCACTGTAAGAATTACGAAACGAACAGAGTTTAACGCTTTCTATTCTTAGAATGTGTGCAAAAAGTGTCTGTTCGTACTAAATCGATGCTGTTGGACAACTTATCATTTACCCGAAACTCATACGGTTTGAAAAATCAATACACAAACTCAATTATGCCACTCGGCTACATTTTTTAAATTAAATTTGTTGATTGGCACTACTTTGAAGCAGTAAAATTTGCCTGGGGAATTATACCATTTAAAAAAAGTGGGGCCAATCAAAAAATCTGAATAAAAAAAAAAAAGTCGCTCACTTGCAGCACTGCACAAACTCGAGATTTTAAAGCAAGAAGGTACTATATATAGTATCATCGCGTAAAATACATCCACTTTACTATATCTAGATACCATGTTTATGATTTATAACAATTTATGATAAATAGTTTTTGTTTAATGTTTCATTGATAATGATTTTACGTCCAATGCAGAAGCCAAATTTAAAATAAAATTAATTAATATTGTATAATACGAATATTAAGGAATATATTATCTGCATTTTTTTTTAAATACGTTCTTCAACATTTTATTATTCGAAGAATTTGGATTTATTAAAAACGAAAAATCTTTGAAATACACTGTTATTTCTGCAACAAATAAAAAAATAACAATTATATAGTAGAGTAACACTGTAAAAAAATTATTTTCCTTTACATGTAAGAAAGCTATATGATATACATAAATTGATTCAAAAAAGCATTTTGTTAAATTTAGATAGTTCTAAAAGATTTTACAGATAAAATATATCTACGAAACCATATGGGAATTTGATGGAAAATAAAAATAACTTTAAAACAAAATCATTCACTTGTTTTGCTATACAGATTTGTCAATGGGTATGATATTCATAAAACAAAAATAACTTTTATTGACTTAAACTAATAAAACTTCTCTGAATGAAACATTTACTTTTAAATGTGTATAGGGGAGACTGGGAAGGGCTGACCATAGGAGAGGTTTGGCCCACACTTTAGTTTTCATATTTAAAATAATTTCAGAGTCTTGCCAATAAGTGTCAAACAAAGCTACGTGAATGCTCAAAGAATAGTCATTGTTCCATGCTGATAATTGAAACAGGTGTGGAAAAATCAATTGTGAAGATTTTTCATCTTAAAAAATGCATTGTTTAGAAATACTTTGTAAGATTTTCTCTCATAAAAGATATCATAGAAATTTAAGTAATTAGGTTTTAAGTAAGCAGAAATATTGAGCTTTCATTCGAGGCATAAAGCTTGTGAAGTAAATTAAGCAAAACATAACTATGTGCTATACTTTAAAAAGTGGCTATGTGAGAAGACTTGATCCGATCAATGTTAGGGAGAGTTGACCAGATGATCAAAGCACCCTTATTTAAATGTTTTTGGAAATCATTTTATTAAACTGTTTACATAATGAAGAGTTAATGGTTATATTTCTAAAATAATGTTATTTCATTGTATAAAGCTACTTTAAAAGGGGGGGGGGGTAGGTGATAGGAAGGAAAATGTTTAAAGTTGATTAAAGGAAGATGTGAGAAATTGCTACACTGTTAAAAATCTGTAGCCTTTGCTACATAGTCAATCCGCCGCTTTTATAGAAAGCGATTACTTGACTATACTGTGGAGCACTCTCATTGATCAGAATAGAGATATTCTATAAAGGCGTTGGGGTGGCTTTGCAGCTAAAGCTGCATATTTTTAACAGTGTATAGAAGCAAGAAAAAACTTAATGAAATATAAATTGGAAAGTTTATAGGAACTTTTATTTCATTTAAGTCGTACTCATAGTAAGTAAATATAAAGAATGGAAAAGAGAAAGGATGAAAGCTGCTTTAAAAAATGTTAAGTTTTCATACCTCTGTAAAAGAACATAACATTGAACAAAACACTTTAGGAAAGTGTGTATACAAAGTTCACCAAGATTAACAGAATGAAATGAAGCCGAACTATTTGCGACTATTGCTGCTAGGTCGAGTGTCACAAAAATTGGGTGGTTAAAAGGGAATTTTTCTGCTGTTCCTTCAATTCCGTCTCAGCAGGTTTGTTTACGCATCACATTTTCCCAAACGATTTTTAATAATAATTAAACCATGTACAATAAAGTTATTGTCTTTTTTAAACTGATTTTTCCCCCTTAACAAATATTTCAATATACAGTAAAATGGTACAAGCCTTCCATATGGTGGGTCAAGCATGCCATATCTGGGGAGCCTTGACCCATTATTTTCCCATGATTAAAATCAATCATTTTTCAAATTTCATATATTTTACACTTATGTCGCATATTTATTTTATTAACTGGTTGTGTAACGAATAAAATGATATATTAAATTTTATTTTAGGTTCAATATTTAAAACATAAAAATAATTTTGTAAAAAACGGATCAACCCTCAGAAGTCTTCCCAGTTAGTAAAGAAGTTACAGTAAAAATCTGTTTTTACTCCGCCAGTTAATATAGAAAAATACTTTAATTAAAAAATATATATATAAAGCTTTCACAGTGTTCTTCGAAGTTAGAAAAATACAATATTAAACACAATATTCTAAGTTAATATTTGATTTGGTAAATTGGTGATAAAATCTTTAATCTAATGTTTAAATATTTATACAAGAGGAAGCATTGGAATTATAAATACTAAAAAAATTGCAAAATATCCTCTTATTTCAGTTGCGGAAATAAAACGAAGAAATAATAATTTACAGTTTAATTATTCCATTATAAAAATAATAATTAATTGTTAATTCGCAACGTGAATCATATTTTTAATTTTTGAAGCAAATATTTAAAAATTATTTATAAAAAGTAATATACATTTACAGAAAATTAATTACAGATTCATCCAAACTAATCTAATACATTGCAGATTAATGTTTAATTTTAATTATACAAATTATATTAATTATTATCTCCCTGCCTGCTACTAGGATGGCGCACCGGCGAACAGGGGAGTATTTCTAAAAATGCTGGACAAAACTCGAAAAATGAACTTCGTTAAAAACCGCAATAATTTATTTGTTTGTATAGCTTACTAGCCAGTGCTTGAGGTAAACATTATCTTAGGAATGTTCGATAACACTCCCTGTTGCATTATCAGTCTGAACACAAGTGTCGCGCATCGCAAATTTCTCTTTTCTCAGCGCTGTGGTGAGAAGCGCATTACTTAATTGCATTGATTGTTGCATAGAGTGGAGATCTGAATAAAACCCTTTATGGACAAAGAAGTGGAATATATGTAGCTTACATTATTGTATTTAGTTTCAGTTATCAAAGAATATATTCATGAATACAGCCACATTGTTTTATCTTTAAAAAATAAGTGTAGTTTTTACTAGTTGTTCTAAATTATTAGTGATTTATAAATACGTTCCGCCCTTTGCCCGGCAAAACTTTTTATTGCAATATAAAACATATATATTCCTTGTTATATTCATAAAATAAAATCTTGCCCCAACTTTCCCATTTTTTTTCTTTGCCGTTTTCTCTCTCTATATATAAAATGGTATTAGAAGGTGGCGATATTTTGAAAACCAAAAATCTTCATTTTTCTTTTAGAAACTTCAGTGACAGCAGAAGATGTTTCAAAAAAGTTGCTGTTTGACCTTATGCAAAAGTGTTCTAATAAGAAAATAGATGAAGAATTATGCTTCATGAAAAGTAAAGTTATAAATATGACGAAATGTCCGGTAGATAAACAAGAATCATTAAAACGTTCATTAAGGCGTTTCAAATCAAATTTTAATGAAATATGGGAGGCTGCCAATAGGACAAAAAGTTGCTTTCTTAAGATAAATGAACATTGGCATAACAGTTCCATAAAATTAGTTGTAGAAGAAACTAGCTGTACAGTATCAAAAAAAGGTCGACCAACAAAAGATTTCGGCGAATTGTGAGACAGAAGCAATTGACGAAAAACAAGAGATTTAAGGGAGCAAGTACCTCTTGATCAATTAACATATGCAGCTTGTACAAATCAACGAGCTGCTAGTAATATTGATGCCTTATAAAATATATGATGCCTCTTACACTTATAAAACATATAACTCTAAGTAAACAAGTGATACTAAATACAGAAAAATTATAACATCAGCCAAAATACACCTGTAAGAAGCATACACCTTATCAATTTTTGTAGAAGCTCATCTAACGAGAAAGCAATGGGAAATTATTCATAGTGCAAATAAGAATATTTACTTGTTATTCTCTGATTAAGAAAGAGAAGAAAGATTGCTATATAAGTCAAGAGTCGATGAATGTGACAGAAACAAGCGCTGAAGTTAACCTGCAAGATCTTCTTGATCACATCTCTTTAAGACTGTGTAAATATTTAGAAGAAGTGATTCAAAATAATACAGATGAAGAAAACCACAATTTAGAACAAATATCTAAATGGGGTTGCAATGGCTCCCAGCAATCGTAATTTAAACAGATATTTCAGAATACTTCTCATAATGAAGCAAATGTATTTCAGCGTTCTCTTGTTCCTTTACGTTTAGAGGCACTGTCTAGTGAACATAGAATTGATGTTAAGAAATTTGAAAATTACACTGAAGAAATTGCAAAGCTTTATGTCGAATTATTTGAGCGGCACCCAATGTCACCAACAGTACATAAAGTTTTAGTACATGGGGTCACAGTAATTAAACATACAATATTGCCTATCAGTCAACTTTCGGAGGAGGCTGCTGAAGCTAGAAACAAAGATTTTTGCAAATATAGTCAAATGTTTTCCCGAAAATTTTCTCGAGAGCAATGTAATAAAAATGTTTTAAACATACATTTACTAAATTCTAATCCTTTTATAAGTAGTTCAAGACCAAAGCCTAAGAAAAAACGAAAGATTTTTTCTAGCGAATAAACCAAAAACACCATACGGAAAACATCCAAAAGAAGAGGAAGATGAGGATGAAGACGAAACAGATGAAGATGAATCTGATTAATAGTAAGTTACAAAAAGAACTTTTTATAAATATGTAAAAAAAAAAAGAAATATTCACTAAATATCATAAATGTTTATTCTAAACTGTTTTAAATAGTAGTTTACTTTTTTTTTTTAAAAAGAGTTTTTGTAAATTCGTAAAAAAATCATATTTTTTTTAGAAAATTATATATAATGACTGCAAAATTACAACATTTCAACTTGATATAGCTCACAAAATAATTTTGTCCACATTTTTCATAAAATACTCCTCTGTGCGGCGCTCAGTTTAATAAATTATTAACATTTAATTTCATAAAAATTATTTAAAAACGTGATTCCCAAAGATTTTTTTTTACGGAGAAAATGAAGTACATATTATTAAAATATACATATTTATTTGGTATCAAAGTCTCTTAACTGAAAAAGGGAAAGAAACTTTCCTCAGTGTAGAAAAACGTCGAAAACAAACTTTTTCATTCTTAAAATGGAAAATTGTGTCAAAAAAATATATATATATATATATTTTTTTTTTTCATTGATAATTATTTGTTTGTTTGTTTTACTCAGATTAGGGTCTTCTGGGCCTTAATCTCAATACTGCTGAAATAAAAACTCAGAGAAAAATTATGCTAATTTTACTTAATAAATCTGTTTAGTTTCATGAATAAAAATATATGCTTATGACATCATTCTTTTGCTGGTGTTTAACCACTCTGAATTCTGGACTTCGGAACATAACAAAAAGATTTTTTAAACTGATGAAAATGGCGTTACATTTTAAGGAAACGTTCTTTTAATCATGAAATTAAATATTAAACTACGATATTTAAACAATGGTATTTTTCACAGATGTTTCATTACATAAGTGCCAACATTTCGCCTTTGATAAAGAAAACTTTGATGAATTGTTCTAAAGTGGATTCTTGCCATCCCATTCTCCTACAATACTTCCCCTGTTAACTGTAGAACTGAATTAAATCTTTAAAAATATTTTTCTCGAAACGATTTTTTCAAAGGTTCGCAACAATCTTCCTCGAGAACTATTCAAACGATTTTCTTGATATATATCTTTAACAGAATGGTTCATATGTGTTACTGGGACCTATGCAACCGAAAAGTATAATTTTAATTGATTAATTGTTTTTCATGTTCACAAAATGTAAAAAAAAAAAAATGCAAAAACAATAACCTTTTTTATTCAAATAGAAGCAATTTTGTCAAAAATCAAAATTTTGAACTAAATGTTGGTACATTGTTAAAAGTTTTGCAGCATTCTGGCAGGTCATTCGACCGTTTTTCAAAAAACGGTTTCATAACCATAATTTAACTATAATCTGACCATAAAATGGCCAATAATATGGTCAGAATAGTGTTAAAATTACGGTTGTTTACACAACCGTATTTTCTGAAAAAACGGTCAAATGACCTGCCAGAATGCTGCAAATTTTTAACAGTGTATAATCTCTGTAAAATTGAATGATCTTTCCTAATTTGGTGCCAAAATTTTTTTCAGATTCTTGTGACCGGAAAAAGCGGGCACCGATCGGGGTTTCACGGAGTCCAGTTGTCGATGCGGCTCATATCAGAAGGATATTATTCATTTTTTTCCACACAGAAACTTAAATATGTAAGTAAAATGTGAATAAATATAATACAAAAAGTACGACGATGTAAGGTTCGAAGGTTTGGAGGTAGTCTGAATTCGAATATATTTTTTTGTAACAGACACAAATCTTGAAAATCAAGAGAATTTTAGGCCGAAGAAGTAGAAACTCCCTTTAATAAATTATCTTACCAGTGAAAATTGTATTATGCAAATAAAAATATAATAATAATAATAATAAATAATAATGATAATAATATGCATTTTATTTTATGAATATCTAAATATTTTATAAAATTTTAACTAACATAAAATTTTACTTCGTTTATTATGAGAGAAAAAAAAAATCTCTAATCTATTCTTAGCTTTTATTCAAGATTTCGCCACGCTGTCAAAGAGACATTTCGGAAACTTTTAATAACAAAACAAAATTTGGAAACAAAATTTATTTTATAAGAACGTCGAAATTAGTGCTACCATTTATTCTTGTCTTGTTAAAGAAAAATAAACATACAAGTATATAGAATTGAAGTGGAAATGTAGAAAAAAAATCAAACGATTGCTACTTTTTTTTAAAAAAATAAAATTAATACAGATTTTTTTTTCTTCTCAGTCTTTGATAACAATATGTATAAAATTTAGATTTAACCGTAACAATTCTCAAAGAACAAAATATCACAGAAAAAAGAAATCTTAGGAAGAAACCTCCCCTTTTTATTTTTGAAAATTAAATGTATTTGAATTACAATTTTGATAAATTTACACAAAAAAATGTTCTTGAACGCTTGTTGTTATAAATCATAAAATAAAATATGTTATTAAATTTGCTATCTTTCATCTCTACGAGGTCAAAAAAATGAATACCAGTATTGCTTAGAAACTGAACCCTAAGGGTCACGCGTTAGACGGGCAACTTGACCTGGACATACACTGCACTGTAAAAAAAAAAATACGACCAGTTTTCCTGTAGGAATCGGAAAAATAGTTGCCCTTATCGTACCAGAAAAATTTCCGACCCAGCTCGGAATAAAATCCGTAAAATCGGAATAAAATCCGTAAAATACCGTTTTATGGACTATTTCCTTTTTTTTACGAATTTTACTCTGAGCAGGGTCGGAAAATTTTCCATTACGATAAGGGCAACTATTTTTCCGATTCCTACAGGAAAGCAGGTCGGATTTTTTTTACAGTGTGTATAGCATCTGAGGAACCACGGACAGGAAAACAGGGCTGAGCATTGTAGCCCATTATCATAAAATGTACTGTTGTGCCTCCGATTTAGTTTAGTTTTATCAAAATATAAATGCATTTCTTCAAAACTTATTTGTATTTTATATGTCATTATCCTCTAAATTAAAATTTTTAATGAGCTCTTCAATAAGTTTTAAGAAATCGTGTTTTAAATGTATAATGCAAAAAAATTCAATACATTTTGTGTAATTATAATACTAATTATTATTAATACAAAAATTATTATTAGTCATTATGTTCAGAATTTCTTATAAAAAATTCTTTTCTCAGGCTTTCTTAAAGATGACTAATAAATTTCCAAATTTCCCACAAACTAACTAATTTTTTAAAACTCATTGTTCGAAAATAGATAAATAAATATCCGACTAGTTTAATATAATTTTAAGAAGATTATATGATGTTTAAGTTTACAATCGAAAACTCATTTTCTGTATATTGTTTATACAAACCTTATCATAATTTGTATCTATCCAGATAAAAAATAGAATTTTTCAATATTACTTTTACTTTTTCATTGACAATATCAGATCACTTTTGCCGCAAAAACATGTTATTTGCATAAAATGCGAGAGACGAAGTTTTCAATTTATCTTCTTATGCATTAGTGTAATGGAATCCACGTACTGGACATAAAGTAGAATTTTATATTTTCCCATTGAAAGCTGAATATAAACTATTCATTTTAGTATGAAGAATAAATAATTCAGAAACTTATATAACTTTTACTATGTATTATGGAAATGAAAATGCATAATCATGTTTGAGTTCTTTATTATTTTAACTTGCAATATAAACGAGAAATGGATTTTAAGATAGAATGGCTATAACTAAACAAATCTAATTGTTTAAAAAGTTTAGGTTATTTTTCTTAAAAGGAAATTCTTTAAAGGGAAACCTTTTTACTTAGCCTTTAATTTTTTTTAAAATTAAGCCAAGAAAAAATATCTTAGGAAACATATTTACTTTTATGCTTATCATCCACGTTCCAACATTTTTATGAGCATGATATTCTTATAATATGAAGTTTAAATTAACTAAATGTTTTACATATCTATGGAAATTTCTCTATACCTTTTAGGGCATATAATAGTTATTTTAAAATCCCTATAACAGTGTAATAATGTAAATATTAAAATTATGATCAAGGTTTTTATTTATTGTTTAAAAAAATATTAAATTTTACTCAATTATACATGCGTGAAAATCTTATTATTTTAATCTTAGAACTATAATTTATGGAATATGTTTAGCTTTCGACGGATAGAATATTATTTATTAATTCTTACTTCTCGCAATGTTTAATAAAGACTGTACTAAAAAATATCATTGAATGAATATTAAATGCATAAAATGTTAATACATTCTTTTGATATCACGTTAAAAATACAACTTTTTGTACATGTTATAAATGCATTTCTATCTCTTCAAAATGTTGTTCATTCGATTTGATTATGAAATTGTGGTTTACTATGCGTACGAATTTAACATGGTATTGATAAAGAATAATATTATTTAAAAATAAACTTAAAGCATTTTTTTCTGATACTTAGTCAGTTTTTTCTCTTTAATCTGTTCAGATTCATGAAATGTTGAAATGCAAAGGAAAATGCCTGAATATTACTTAAAAACGAGCATATCATTTATAAAAAAGGTTAAAATTTTTTTGTGATACTAAGCCGACTTTTTATCTTTATTCTGTTAGATTAATAGTATGGCGAAATGCAAAGAAAAAGGCACGTATATTAAAGTTTGATCATTATTAGAGATCGCACAACAGTCCTACACGAGTCGGGTGTTAACCCAATAAAAGCTGCTAATCTGATTAAGGTGGATTTGAAACCCCTCCAATATACTAAATATTAAAACTCGAAACATAAGTGAAAGAAAATCAATCCGTACAATTTTATATAGTTATGGAAATACTATATTTATACCTCTAGTGTCACTTGTATACTATTTGAAAAAAAAAAAAAAATATATATATAAATATATATATATATATAAATATATATATATATATATATAAATATATATATATATATATAAATATATATATATATATATATATATATATATATATATATATATATATATATATAAATATATATATATATATATATAAATATATATATATATATATATATATAAATATATATATATATATATATATATGTGTGTGTGTGTACATATATATATATATTCATTCTTATTCAAACATATAGTATTTTAGCATTTTCTTTTGAAAACCTTCAGGACATTCTTTTGAAAAGTCTGGTCAACCCGACCCGACCCGAAAGAGTTAAAACCCATCCCGACCCGAAAGGAAAAAAAAATAGATTAAATGCGTGTATAGACGGTTTCGGATAATGTCAGGTAAAATCGGTGTAAATACCCATCCAATGCAGGATTCTAATCGACACAGCGTGGCACCATTCACTGGCACTTGAAACATTACACATGAGATAATGATCAATAAAGCCTTTCTCCGACAAACTTTGTTATACCCAAGCAACATACCTTGAAAAAAGAATTCACAATTTTAGAATTTCTATAATCTATTATATTGAATTTTGGTAATAAATGTCATGTTACACATGATTTTTATTTTGTAATATTTTATAAGAAAAATGATTGTATTTTATTTATAAACAAGCATCTAATTTATAAATAAGATTTAAAAGAATATTTATGTTATTTAGAATATTTATAATATTTATAAGAAAAATGATCGTATATTATTTATAAACAATCATATAATTTATACAAAAGCTTAATTTTTTTTGTGTGTGTGATACTAAGTCAGATTTTCTCTTTATTATGTTCAGATTCATAGTATGTTGAAATGTAAAGGGAAAAGCATGTATATTAAAGTTTGATCATTCTTAGAGATCGCGCCAGAGTCCTGCACAAGTCGGGGTTTACCCAATAAAATCCTCTATTCTGCTTATGGTCAATCCGAAAACCGTCAAAAAGGCGTTGTATCACAACTCGAACCCTAAACGAAAGAAAATTAGTCCATGCTATTTTATACAATTATGGATAAGTAGCCTATAATTACATCCCTAATACCACTTTTATCTTTGTAAAAAAAAACGAAAAGATATAAAGGTATTCTTTCATATTAAAGTATATAGTATCTTTATTTGAAAAATAATGAGAATATTCTTTTGAAAAGTCTGCTCAACTCGAACTGACCATTAAGAGTTAAAATCCAAATCGAAATATTAAAGGCAACCGAAACAAAACCCGACCCGCAAAAAAAACATTCAATGCGTGTCTCCGCACTGTAAAAAAATATGTAAAGTTACTAAATTTTTTTTAGGAAGCTGGGGATTCCTAGAACCTATTATGAAACGGCGGAACCAAAAATTCATGTAACAGATACACTTTTACACCGTAAATCAAAAAATCTGTAGGGTTACTAAGAATTTTATAGGAAACTGGGATGCCTAGAACATTTTATGTAACTGCAACCCGGGTTACAAGTAAAATTTTAGTAAGATTACAGTAATTTTAGTAGATTCTTCTGTAAAACTACAGACATTTGTAGCTTTACAAAAGCAAGTTTTGTAGATTTACATCTTTTTTTGTACAGTGTACAAATAAAATTTTAGTAAGCATTCAGATGTTTGTAACTTCCCATATGTAGAATTACAGATTTTTATTATTATTATTTTTTTTTTTACAGTGTACGGTTTCGGGTAAAGTCGGGTAAAATCGACAGCGCTGCACCATCCACTGACAAAAACTTAAACAATTTATTTTTTTTTAAATTATGATGTAGAAAATTTGAGATATCTTATAGGCACATTACTTATTTTAACTTTATATATATTATAATAATGAATTATGGAATTCTAAAACTGAGGATTTCTTTTTTGAACAACCTTCGTATTCCCTTTTCATATCATACAATCGTTAGTTCCAGGGAATAATTCAATTCATTTACCGTTAAATGCACATCACACATCAGATAATGATCGATGAAGCATTTTTCCGACAGACTGTGTTTGAAGAAGCTACAAAGCATGGAAAAGTAATTCAAATTTTTAGAATTTGTATACACTGTTAAAAATTTTGCAGCATTCTGGCAGGTCATTTGACCGTTTTTTGAAAAAACGGTTTCATAACCATAATTTAACTGTATTCTGACCAGTGTTGGGTATGAACGCGTTCATTGAACGGAAACTCACGAACTTAGTTCAATTTCTGTGAACTTTGAGCTGAACTTAACTCAGGTTTTGATAAACGAACGTGAACTGAACGAAAGCTCAAAAAATCCACGAGTTTGAGCGAAATTTACAACTCAAACTCTATTTTTTTCATAACTTATTTAAAACTGTTCCTGCCGTTAAGATCACGTTTTTCCCATTCAAATGCCATTTAGAGGCCTAAAACGGACTTGGGCGGGTCGAGTGTGATCATCAGTTTTTTTTTAGTCGTGCCCCGGGCCGAACCGGACTTTTTTTGGGTTTGTGCTCTAATTTTCTTAAAAGTCTGCACAGACAGAAATTTTCTGGCCCGGTCACCCCTGCTTGTATGAAAACTATTACACCGTCCCAGTGTGACTCGTGAAAAAATCTGTTTAATGAACAACTTACCTTGTGTCAACAATTTTTTCCGAAAAAGTATATATTTTTTAATTACCATCATTGTACAATTAAAATTCTCTTTAAAGAATAGTAGTACATATGCATTTCTAAGGGGGCTGGAAAGGGCATACAATACTGAAAAAACCTGTTTTAAGAATCTTTGTATTACGAAATCCTGCTTTAAACGGAAAAATTTCTTGATCGGTGGATTTGGATCTCAGTGTTGCCAGTGGGATACTTTTTTTTTTAATTCAGTTTTCTTGATAGCCTCCACTTTTTCAAACGTTAAAATTACTTTTGTTTTCGCTTTAATTAATATGCCATTAAATAAGGTGTATTTTAGCACATCAAAAAATTGGTGTCAATCAAGAATCCGAATTTAAAATAAGTAGCCCATCTGGCAACACTGCTGGATCTTCTTAATGGATATAATAATCCGTTTGAAAATAAATAATACACATGCAAGAGACGACAGACCTGATAAAAAAGGAACTTAACTATAACGATTTTTTTCCTCTCCTATGTGCTTCCGTCTTAGAAGGTTTTTCGAGATAGAATTTTCAGATTTTTAAGTATCCAAGCCGTGTAAATGGATTAATGATATTGATAATGAATGAGATATTTACATACTAATAGAGATCCATTAAAAAGTCAATAGAGCTTACAATAAGATATATAGAAAGAAATGTAGTAGAAACAGTATTTTGGAACGGATGTCCCTGTACATGCAGCCTATGTTAGAGGTCTGCACGGGCCTAAATTTCTACACCAGGGCCCGTCCCGATACATAGAAGAAAAATTCGGCCCGGCCGGTATAAACATTAAAAGTTCGGCCCGAGCCCGGCCTGGCCCGTACAAAAAATATTGGCGTAGAGAAAAAACTATTGGCCCGACCTGGCCCCGTATATCAGCTAAAAGTTCGGCCCGGAAAAAAGCAAAAATCTGTCGGCCCGAGCCCAGTCCGGCCCAAATAAATTGCTACAAAACATTGATTTTTACGTGGATTTGGTTCAAACGTTGTCTCGTACGAGGAGTTCTGACAAAAATACTTGTCTTTGATTCTTATTGTCATGTTTTCAGTTTCATTTTTATAAAAGTTATTGCGATATTTATTTATTTTTTTATGAATCGCTATTTGTTATATATAAATGTTTCAGTTATTATTAATATTGTTAATCCATATTCCACGTATTGGAGACTTAGAAATCTAAAGAAGGCTATACCGTAAAATCTTCTAATACCGAATTGCATAGGAAAGAAAAAAATACAGGGCAGGTTCTTTTTCACACGTTTTACTATTTTTTAATTTAGCTACATTTTAATAACCCTAGAAATGTACTATTTTTTTTTATAAAGAATAAAATTAAATGTTTAATTGTAGAATAATGGCGATTTAAAAATGTATGCATTTTTTGCAAAAATTTTTGGGCCATGTTAAATTTTACTGATTTTTGAATGGACCAGGACACGCCGAGACAATGATTTTCATACGGGTTAGGTCAAAACTGGGACTGAAAATTTAGGCCCGTGAAGACTAGAAAGAATGATACAAGTCCCGGTTTGGTAAGGAAAAAATAAGTTAGGCCCTGCCCAGTTTTTCAGGAAAAAAGGCCAGAGCCTGGCCCGGAAAGAGTAGTGACAAGGCCCGGACCAAGCCTTCTGAAAAAAGTATGGTCCAGATCCGACCTGACTGCCGTGAATGAGAATAAGTCCAAGCCTGGGCCCAGCACGTGCCGAATCCGAAATTAAAAGGAAAGGAAATTATGTTTTAATGCAATTGTGAAAAGTAACCTACATTTATATCTGTACTACCAGTTTTATGCTTTTTAGAAAAAAAAAGACAGGTGTTTAATATTCAAATAGTTATAAAATTTATGTTTTAATATTCAAATATAGTAAAACCTCTGAATAGTAAAGACATCGGGATTATTGAATAGAGCCTTGCATTGGGTCAGGTTGTATATAAATTTCTGTTTCCAGGTTTTAACGATTCTAATATTCTTTTTGCGGTTGGATGAGTAGCCTAGAATAACCCTTGCTAGTCATAGTTAGAACTTTTGGAAGTCAGGTTGTTTGCATTTTCACAAAAAGTTTGAGCAAAACTGTGTTTCAGATGAAAATAAATATGTTTTAGAGTATGAATGAGTATATATTCAAATTACTGCATAAGAAATAAAATTTATAAAAAATGTGACCATAGATTATTCCTTCTTTACGGTACAGTTGAAAACAATTTTTCTTCTATCAAAATATGAAAAATATTGCCAACATTTAATTTTTGATACACAACAAAAAAGCATGTATGATACTTCTCAGGACCGAAACTAGCCTTTTTTGTACCCGGGAAAACATGGATTTTGGCTTCCCCGCTCTACCGCAAAGTATATACACAAAGAGAATTTTACTAATTTTCTAATAGCCGACTTACTTTAAAATTTAAAATATGTCATAATAAAATATGTAATACTGAACTACGTCATCCACAATGGCGGATCCAAGGAAGAGGTCACGGTGGGGGGGGGGGGGGGGGGGGGGGGGGGGGGGGGGGGTCATGACCCCCTCTAAACACTAACAAAAAGATTCTAAAGATCATTTTTAAAATGAAATATACAGTAGAGCCCCACTTAACCGAGTCTCCGCTTTAACCGAGTTATTTTCTTCTGATGGACTGGTGGCTTCCATTATTATAAAACAGCCATTATAAATGAAGTATATTAGGGGAAGATGAAAGAGAAAAAAAAATTATGGCCATTTTTTTTTCCTATTCTGACTAGAAAATCAGAGTTCTAACTTTTTACGTCTGCTCTTTCATCTTCATCTAACACTTCATTTATAATGACTATTTAATAATAATGGAAGCCACCAGTCCATCAGAAGAAAATGACCCATTCCAAGGGTATAATCCTTCATTTGGCACCCCTTCGTTCTGGCGCCCGGGACGCATGCCCCCTCTGCCCCCCCTTTAGTTTCGGCCCTGATACTTGTGCTTGTGATAGTTTATACACACATACACATGTTACTTGTGTGTTGATTGGGAGATGCCAAATTAGCGATATGAGCATATAAATATATAAGTATTAGGAATTGCAAAACTGTTCGCTAACTAGATATGTGGTTTCGGGAGTATCCATTATGAAGATCTTATTGTATATAGATTTTTAATATGAAAAAATATTTTGGATATTCTTTTGAAAATCTGGTCAACCCGAACCCGAATCACAAGAGTTAAAATCCAATCCGAACCCGAAAAGTCATAGTCAGCTCGACCCGAAACTGACCCCGAACCCGACTCGTAACGAAAAAATATAACGCCTGGGTCAAAAATATAAAAGCCCAATAACTGCAAACATTTATCGAAAATTTTCCCAGACCGCATAATCACCTCAATCGGAAAATAAAATAGTATTATTTTTGGGTTAGAAATAGGAGAATTTGTGGAGCAGATAGTATCTTTGTCCCAGGTCCCAGACTAGTATCAGAAAAGAATAGAGAAAGCATATAAAGGAAAAACTTCACACTAGGACAAAAAGTCATGTTCAGTTAGATTACATAAGCAATATTATTACAAGAGGAGGCGCCAGAGACTTTTTTTGTGCATTGTTGCACAGACTATAAGTAATTGGTGAATGTCTTATTATATCCATTTCAAAAGGATGGAAAAAAAAGAAAACTAAAAAGCCTACGGCTATTTGAAGTATCATTTGAGATAAAACGTTGCTAGGCTTGCTTGTTCAGTTATCTAATCATATATCGGTAAACTACTATGGTATGAATAAAAAATCTTTCTATTGATGAAAGGTGGTTTTCTTCGAGCCTTGGATTTCCTTGCGTAAATGCAGATTAGGCTCCCTTAGAAAGACCACCACGGAAGGCACTCCTTCCCCTTCGGGCCCATACCCCTCGTGTAGATAATTGGCCGTCATAAACAACAACTATTGATGAAAGTTGTTGAAAAGGACAGAAGATTCAGAGGACAGAGGACGATTCTGGGAAACGAGAACAGTGGGTACGCTTTCAATAAATTTGTCAATTGTTGGGAAGCGTCTTCCCTCTTCTTTCGATTTTTTTTCGGTAGAAAAATGCTATCAGATTTAAATTTTGGGATGAATCACAAATCCTTAAATGTACAATGATTTATTTATTTAATTATTTTTAATTATTTGACCTTTCTAGCATCAATGTGTTGTATGTATTTATTAGAATAAGAAACTATATCTATAAATATAGTTTATACATGTATTTTTTAATGTATAACGCGATGACCATTAATGAAAGGTTTTGCTTCATAGGCATTCTCTATACGTGTAAACTGATTTTTCCATTAAAAAAGGTTTTTCACATTTAAAATTGACACAGGCTTTTAAAAAAAAATCACGCATCATATATAAGATAAATTTTCAACAAATGGGAAATTATACATTATGATTTAATAAATTTTGAATTATTTTTAAAAGATATATAGACAGCATTCGATTAAGCTGTTTTTTTTCCTTTTTTTTTGGGGGGGGGGTATCATATTTTGTGAAAAATCATAAAGTTATTTATTAATTTTTGTGAAATATATTACATTGTTATGAAAAATAGCAATTTGAAACGAAAGATGTAATCCACTTACTCAAATATAAAATTCTAACAAAACAAAGATTAATTTATTTACTTTCATCTGATAAAGTTCTTCTATTTAATAAAAGTGTTTTGTTTGCAAAACTTATTTTTTAAAGGCTAACATAATAAATATCATTTATGAAGTGTAAGGTTTCATTAAGGCTGTTCTTAACTGCTCTGCTCAACAAGCGCAAAACGTTTTGACACATTTACAAATTCATTTAAGGTATAAAATTGCAAAGCCTGGCCATGGAAGCGATTTGGAATTGAACTGTTTTTTTTTTTTTTCATTTTTTGATCAATCAATTATCTATTGAGCTGTAAGCGATTTTGATCACGTGACAAACACGTTTTTCGCCTGCTTTTGAGTGCTCTTTCTTCCTTCGCACCGAAATTCGGATCAAAACGCCCACTTTGACACTATTTTCTAAAAGATCTATTGCGTTTGCAATAAGATGGTAAAAACAGCTCAATTACATAGTTTCTGAACAACAACACCAGCTAGTTTCAAGCATTTCCGAACAAAAATAAATTAAAACTTATGTCAGAAACTTGCCCTTTTGGATTTGCTAACACAATGAAGTGTATCATTAATGAAGTGTAAGATTTAAAAAAAAAAAGTGTTCTGAGCTGTGGTATTTATTTTTTAAATGCATCTGATTATATATAAATATCACTGTTACCATTAATATCGTTAATCCACATTCTATGGTTTGGTTATTTGAAAAATTTTAAAATTCTATGCGATAAAATGTTTGGAATTGCATAGGAAAGAATAAAAATCCGTTGTGGGCTTGTTTCCCTATGAGCAAGTTCATCACCTATTTAAAATGCATTACATTCTTTTCACAAGTACTATTATCCTCATTTTACATAGATCAACATTTTTTTTATTGGGGGGGGGGGTGTTAAACACGGGATTGCGTCATAGGCAGGTTCTTTTTTTCTGGTTTTACTGTAATTTAATTTTATTGCCTAGAAATGCATCTACCCATCTTAAAGAATAATAAAAATAAATATATGAATGTTAATTGTGGGATAATAGCGATTAAAAATGCGTGCATTTAAATTTTTTTAAAAATGAGCCGGTCCAAATTTTTACTGATATTTTTACTAGATAGGCCAGAGTAGTGCTGGTCCAGTGATTTTCAAATGAACTGGGTTGGAACGGGGACTGAAAATTTTTGCTAGTTCAGACCTCAAGAAGAATGCAGTAAAGCCCCGGCTTCGGTCGGAATATAAATCCAGTGCCGGTCCCGGCCCATCTCGTTCCGAACCTCTAGAAATAAGTAATCCCCAAACCAGGCTCGGAGAGAGTATTAGAAAGGAAAATTGTGCCGGGCCCATGAAGACCCTTACATCGAATAATCAAAAGATTAGTTCACAAAATTTTGTAAAGTTAAACAAAAAAATTCTAAAAAAAAAAAACGAGTTTTTAGTGAACTTTGCTCACTTTCATAGATGAGTTTGAATTGAACGAGTTCGTTCCAAAAATTTTGAATTTGAACGTGAACTTGACTCATTTTTGAGAAACTGAGTTTGAGTTTGAATTAGTTCGTTTATTTTGTGAGCGTACCCAACACTGATTCTGACCATAAAATGGCCAATAATATGGTCAGAATTGTGTTAAATTACGGTTGTGTAACCGTTTTCGGAAAAAACGGTCAATTGACCTGCCAGAATGCTGCAAATTTTTAACAGTGTAGTATATTACATTAAATTTTTGTAATAAATGTCTATTTTAGCTGATTTTTATTTTGTAGTACTTTCAGTCGTTTTTTATAATACCATTTTAATATTTGAAGATAAAATTTCCAGTTTCTAACATTAAAATATCAAATCGAACCATTAAAGAGAAATCGTTGATGGATATTTATCTAAAAAGCGATTTAAAACCTTAGTGACTTCATGTGTATTTTATTCAATTATTGATAAGAAGCCTATAATTAATCTCTAATACCATTGTTATCTTCTTTGTAATAAAATGAACAGATATAAATATATTCATTTATATTAAAATATATGGTAATTTTATTTGAAAAACATTAATGACATTTCTTTGTATAGTCTTGCCAACCCAAAACAACCAAAAAGAGTCAAAAACCAACCCGAAACATTAAAAGTCAACCCGGCGAGCAACACACTTGCAAAGAAAAAAAAATAGATTCAACACTTGTTGGGGCAAGTTTCGAGTAAAATCCTGTAAAACCGGTGTAAAACCGATGCAATGCAGGAATCTAATCGAAAAAAGCGCGGCACCATCCACTGACAAAATTTTGAAACACATACAGATTTTTAAATATGGTGTAGAACATTTTTAGCGACATTATATATAGGCATATTACTCATTTAAACTTAATATGTATTATATTAAGGAATTGCGGAATTAAAAAATTGAGGTATCCTTTTTTGAACACTATCCATAATCATTATTCTTCTGAAACAATCATTAGTTCAAGCGAATTATTCGCTTCATTTAAAGTTAAAAGCATATCATTCAAAATTTTACATTAAATATTGTCTTATTTAAGGGGCGAAATCTCATAATTAAAGAAGGCGAAAATCTCTATCAAATTTTAATCGTAGCAAAAAGCGTAAAAGTTGGTAGCTATGATTATAGGCATATTACTTATTTTAATTTTACATGTATTATATTAAAGAATTACGGAATTCAAAAATTGAGGTATCCTGTTTTGAACACCATACATAACACCTATTCATCTGAAGCAATCATTAGTTCAAGTGAATTATTCACTTCATTTAACGTTAAAAGAATATCACACATCAGATAATAAACAATGAAATCTTTCGCCAACAGACTCTATCGTGACAGAGTCTATACCCAATCAACATACCAGAAAAAATATCTACAAATTTTGAATTTATATAATATATTATAATAAGTTTTGATAATAAATGATTCCCTTTTCGTATTTTTTATTTCCAAACGTTCTAAAATAATTGTGTCTTGTGTTAATCAATTTTTTATTTAAACACTAAAATAAAAACTTGCTATTCTAATGTAAATTTAAGGGATTGAAAAGTTTTTCCTTCTATTAAAACAAACAATAAAATATTTACTCTTATATATCAAAATTGTAAGTAATACACATAATACGAAAGTAAGTATCCACAGGCATCGTATATTGCAATAAATCATAACGTAATCCACAAAAGACATCAATTTATTCAGTTGGGAAGGAATCGAAATGCCCGTGGGGAATTACTCATTCGATTATGTTTGTACGTAAACGCAAAGGAATTATGTGATATTCTAATTTATTTCGTAGTCTGAATTTTATTCATCTGAATTTCGCATTAATTTTAAGAAAATTTTTCATGACGAATTTCAACTTTAAACTTGAGCAATAAGTCTTCACGAAAATCATAAATGAATTATGTCGCTAGATAAATGCCATAGAGTAGTAAGATGGTTATTGATTATTATGACTTGCCTTTCTTTCTTACTTTTCTCTTAAGTAACTCTATCTAAAATTTCAGAAAATCTCTGCTATAAGCAGGGATGAGAGCGTTCCGACCCAAATGACCTGTTACTACCACTAAATTTTAAAAGTATTCTTTGCTTTATTAAATTTCAGAAATTTTGTCATTAACCCTTAAATGCGCGATTTTTTATTTTGTTTCTAAAAAAATTATATATGATTCTCTGAAAAGTTTATTACACAGGAAAAATAATGAAAAAAATCAGAGATACACATTCATATAATACGCAAATATTTTCTTCTGTTGCGCATCCACAATACAAGTAAAAACTACTGTCGTGTGACTGTTTTGCGCTAAAGTAATGCAAATTAGTAAATATTTTCATAAGTATCTCTCCAAATATTTTATTTTATATAATTATTTATTTTATAAAATTTAACCTTTAACACTTTAATTCCCATAATAAAATACGTTCTAGAAATTACGTAGTTCAGAGAATCTGATGTTACGCCAGAAAGTTTCAATGTTTAATTTCGCTTTATTATAAAATAGAATGTCTGTTATTAATTATATTAAATACTGCTATTTTCATTTTCTGGTGTGAATTAAGTATATATGAATTAAAAAAATATATTAAATTCAAAACACTGTTGTTTGCATATATGCAATGCTGCGCACTAAAGGGTTAAGTAATGCTGGGAATACTACTAAAATTCAGTGGTAGTAATCGGTCATTTAGGTCGGAGCGCTCTCATCCCTGTACAACGTAAAATTAAAAATAAAGGTTATTATGCGTTTAAGATATTGAACTTATTCCTATTTTTAACGTCAATAAGAGATCCAACCCGGACCACTCGGTTACAGAATATAAGGGAAAACCATTTTTACTTTCTTCTATCTTCAATAGGAGAAAATATTGTAATAGAATTTTTTTTCGACTTCCAGTTTTCGACGGATTTACACGTTTTGGGAGGCAGAGATTCCCAAAAAACATGTTTATAGAAAATGTCTGTCTGTCCGTGTGTCCGCATGTCCGTGTTTCGCCATTGTACTCTCAAAAATCTGTATGACGTTATGCATAGAATTGAACCAAAGTGTTTTTGTGTTTTTGGCTGTGGAAAGCATTGCCATTTTTATTATTGTACAATAGAAAAGTGTATGAATATATGTATAGAATTGAACCAAAATTTTTGTGTATGTTTTTGGTCATGGCAAGAAGATCCTCCCTTAATTTTGTAAAATTCCGATGGTAGGGGGCACTGTAATTGCGCTTTTTGTGTCATTTTCATTATTGCATCATCGAAAAGTGTATGGAGTTATACATAGAATTGAACCAAATTTTTTGTGTATGTCTCTGGCTATGCCAAGCAAGTCTTCCTTCAATTTAGAAGTATTCCTCCGAAAGGAAGTGCTGCAATAGCGATTTTTGCATACATTTCTTGATTTTTCGTAGTAGTGTTCTACACTGGCGGCTCGTGAAGCACGGGAACTTTGCATCAGGATGAGCCGGCTATTCGCGAACACCTGATGTACAACAGAATACCGGAAAACTATTTATTTTAATAAATATCATGATCGAGATTAACTTGTTTTTACTCCGACTGAAGCAGAAATTTAAGATGAAAATCAAAGTTGGTATACTATGGAACTAATAATATTACAGTATTGACATCTATAACTACATTTTGAAATATTAAGATGTATTAGATAGAAGAAAGTTTTGGTTTTGGCTCATCTAACTAGTGTATATTAGCATATATGCTTTAATTGTCCACTCACTGCACCAGTAAGCATTTTTATTTGAAAAGTATCAATTAATTTATTAAAATGGATTCTTTCGTATGATCTAATACCCTCCGAGCTTTCTGAAAACTTTCCTGCATTTTCGTAAAAATGCTTATACAAATAATCTTAATTAAAATTGTCCTTCCCTGTTTGTTTCTAATATACACTTCATGACCGTTTATTTGACATACATTTAAAAATACAATTGTATCTTAAATATTTTTTTATATATTAAGTTGTTTTGGGGAAACGGAAAAAAACGGGCAAGCCGCTGAGAGAGTTATTAGCCGAAGAAACCACCAAAGATTTCATCACATACAGCAGTCTTTTTTGTAAACACCTTCCAACAAAGTTGTAAAGTATTTATGACTTCGGATTGACTGTCCGTTTGTCTGCGCTCTAACTCCCGTAAATATACTCGGATTGCCCTGAAATTTCTGAATGTTATTGACATTTACCATAGCACGTTTCCAATTGCAAAAAACGTTTGTAGCATGTTTAGTTCCTTTACAGGGACAGTCAAAAGTTTTCCGTTAAATTACGGCCAATGGGAAGAAATCGTTTAAAATAATTTTTAATGATGTTGCACGCTTTCAAACATATGAAAATTGATATGCATTTATGAAGTACACTAGAATATGCATTCTGTAGAATATTCGGTGCAAAAAAGAGTTATTATTCATTTACCAGGCCATACAAAAGAATTCCGTTACATAATGATATAGGGATGGAGGGAATTGTTTGCGGCGTATTTTAATTATGTAAAATTATTTCATGTATGATGAAGCTGATATACGTCGCTGAGGTTTACTATAACTTATCTCAAGTATAATACGAAGTGCATAGCATTTACAGGGACACACAAAATATTTCAGATACTATATTATATCCGAAGTACTGTACAGTAGCTATGATTGCTCAAAAGGCATTTTTAATTATATTATGCGGTTTTATGTTTCACTATATTTATGCATAGAATATGGTGTGTATAAATGCTATAATTCATATACAGGACTACACAAAAGAATGCGTAATGGTTACTTGGTATGTGTGCAAATTGCTTAAAAGTTGTTTTTAAATAACTTATGCATTTTTACGCTGAGCTGCATTTAGTTTAATAAGAAATGTTTGTAGAATATAGATAATATGATATACAGGGTCACGCAAAGAACTGGATACATGGCCGTCTATAAATGATAATTCCTGGAAATTTGGTTTCGGTAGTTTTAAAAGTGTTTTAGTTTGAATTAAATTTTAGCTCAATAGTGGCGTGTAATAAAAGTACTAGGTAAACTACAGGGTTATATATAAGTTTTCAAGTATGTTACAATCTTTTAATATACATTGCTGAAAGAGAAATTTCAACATGTTATGAGTTTTCTTGCTAAACTAAATTTTCCCTTTATAAAGTATATATAACAGTCTACAGATCAAATACAGAGCTCTTCAAAAGAATTAGAACACGTATTTGGCTATGTACGGTAACTACTGAAATCAGTTTTTCAAATGTTTTATGCCTTTTCTAGAATCATTTCTTAGTTACATTATATACCTTATTTCCCTAAATAACAAAGTTTTGTTAAACCATTCAGGAAGAGTTGGAAAGTGTTTTATAATCTATGCTTTTCGCATGATTTTTCTTTCTTGTTTCTGATAATTTGTTATATCAGCATATATATCACCGTATAATCACCATAGTTTGATTTCATGGTTGGTAACTCTCTGATTTATTTAAATTATTTTACTATTTTATTTATTTTTTTATGAAGTTTTCACTTCGTTTTGGAATATCATCCGAAACCAAATGCAGAATTATTTACATTAACTTAGGTGCAAATGATATCGTTTCTAATCGTCTGCACGCAAAAGAGAAAGATTTAAAAAAATCATGTTTGAAAATTACTTTACAAATTATCAAAAATGAGTAAATTGCGTTACATTTTTCAAACGAACTAGTGGGCTCGGCCCCCTACGAGCTACGCTCGCCAACCCCAGTCCAGACACCGTAGACTCTAAATGCACGCTAATTTGATCGGCTTTAAAAAGATTTCGAAAGATTGAATTATAATTTAAAAAACAGTGGCGATCTCTCTATAAACGGATTTCTATTCATTTCTCTTTGATTGGGGAATTTTAACGCCAAATCCGTTGAGGTACTACTTGATTATCCTGTCGACCAATTTCGCCAAATTATATAAATCGCCAAACCACTCGCCAAATTATACAAATTGACATAATTTTTATTTTAAATAACGAAAACACAAATAAATTAGTACAACATTAATAAAATTTACAAATAAAACGTCGAAATAAAAATAACGTGATGACGTAGACACGTGTAACAACATTTCAAAATAAGCTAATATAAAAGGAATTAAGTAAACAGAGTCTTTGTCTCCTGGTATTTTTTAACAAAGTGAAAAGAAAGTTCTTTTAAATGAGACATTTTAAATTAATCGTTTTTAATCTGACGTAATTTTGACCAAACTATTCTTTCTCTTTTTAATATTCGCGTGAAAATACTCGTGTTAGAAATTAAATATTATTTGCGCTTTCCTAACAAAAATAGTTGAAAAGTATCCTCTTAAAATATCAAATAAATGTCTAGCGCAATTTCTAAATTTAAACCGTTTTGCAATATTATTTTGTGTTCATTTTATGTAATAACTGTAATGTGACGTAAATATGACGTAATTTCACCTATTTAACACTTCTAACGCATGTTAATAAATTTATTGCTTTACAAATTCCTTTCTCTCTTAAAATTCACGTGTAATTATAGTTTTTATGACATAATTTTTAATAAGTTCCTGCTTTTTGTACATAATTATTTAATTCTAATTCCAAATGTTTTTTTCTGTTTATAATAGTCACGTGTAATTAATTTTTTAATTTATTTACACGTATAATTTTTTTTTTTTTTTTAAACATTATTGCTTCCGCTGTTTATACAGTTGGCAACAGTTTAAATTAATATCACTTTCTAAAATCTGTTAAAAATATCTCTAGAAATGCTGAAAATCTGAATTTAAAATAGAAATAAAACCTCAAAAAAAAATAGTCAAAATAAAAAATTAATGCAATCTGCACTCCGGCAAATTCTAACGCATAAAATGATCTAAAAATGATTAAATTCCGATGTACAGTTTTTGCTCCTATAAAACTTTTTTAGTGGAACGATTTTTTCCAACTTTAGCATTAAATATCTCTTAAAATAATTCTTAGATTTGAAAACTGTCTACATCAGCGTGTTTATCAAATATTTCTGTATAATACTACCGATTTAAATATTTTTGTATGCATTATTTTTCTTAATATTAACGAAGAAAGACCTCCGGTCACAAAAAATTCAAAACCGGCGGCGGCGGCGGCGGCGGCGGCGGCGGTGACAGCGGTAGTTACTTTTTTTTAGAATAGAGAGATTACAAAACAGTATTGAAACAAACTACATTTGTAAATACATTTTTTGACACTTTCTAGCAAAGTTTAAAAGTGTTTATGACTTCGGTTTGTCTGACCGTCTGTCCGGCACTCAGCGCTCTAACTCTCGTAAATATAATTGGTTTGTACTGAAATATTTGGATGCTATTGACCTCTACCACAGCACGATCCCGATTTTGAATGATGTTTGTAGCATGTTTAGTTCATTTACTTTGGCAGTCAAAAGTATTCTGTTACATAACGGCCAATGAGAAAAAATAGTTTAAAATGATTTTTAAAGGTGTTACACCATTTCAAACATAATAAAATTGATATGCATTTATGAACTCCACTAAAATATGCGGTGTAAAAAATAGTTATTATTTACTTACAGGGAATTCAGTTACATAATGGTATAGGACGGGGGGGGGGGATAGTTTGCAACGTATTTCAATTATGTTTAAATATTTAATATATAATGGAATTTATATACGTCACTGAGTTTTACTATAAGTTTTTTCATGCATAATAAGAAGAGCATAGCATTTATATGGACATACAAAAGATTCCAGATACTATATTGTATCCGAATTACTGTATATAAGCAATGATTGCTGGAAATGCATTTTTAATTATAATATGCGCTTTTACGTTTCATTATATTTATCCATATTATGTATAAATGATATAATTGGTGTATAAATGATATAGTCCACATACAGGGCTACAGAAAAGAATTCGTAATAGTTACTGAGTATGAGCATAAATTGCTTAAAGATGGGTTTTAAATAAGTCATACACTTTTACGCTGAAATGCTTTAGTTTGCTAAGAAACGTTTGTCGAATATAGATAAAAAGATATACAGGACTACGCAAAGAATTGGATGCATGGCCGTGTATGGATGTTAATTTCTGGAAATGGGATTTCAGTAGTTTTAAGAGTGCTTTAGTTTGAATTAAATTTTAACTGAATAGTGGCGTGTAATAAAGGTACTAGGTAAACTATGGGGCCATTCAAAAGTATTAAAGTATGTTTCATTTATTAGTATAAATTGCTGAAAAAGAAATTTCAATCTGTTATTCGTTTTTTTGATAAACTAAATTTTAATATTATATAGTATATATATATATCAACCTACAGATAAAATACTAGGCTGTTCAAAAGAATTGGAATACATATTTGCCTATAGTTTTACAAACGTTTTATGCGTTTTCTAAAATGTTTATTTGAGAATCCTATTTACCTTATTTCACTAAATAACGAAGTTTTGTTAAAGCATTCAGGGAGTGTTGGAAAGTGTTGTATAATATGTGCTTAACGCATGATTTCTTTTTTGTTTTTACTATTCGACAGTTTAAAAACCGAAAATGTGCCATGTTCAGAAATTTTAAAAAATTGCAGCAAAAGCGAAATTTAATCGTCTACTGTTGGCAGCATCAAAATGACGTCACGCAAGGAACGTTTGGCCTGGATAATATAGATAGTGCATCATAAGTGCATCATATGAAGTGTGTTTTTAGTCGAATTTGCACAAGCATTCGAAAAATACTGTGTGGGATCAAAACCATTTTAGTGTAAAATGACTTTGTCATTTTGATTTCTTTGAAATTTTGGGAAAAGGCGATATTTCAAGTTATAAGTAGAAAGAATTTTTTAGACTAGAATATAAAGATGATATTTTATTTATATAATTATGTTATCATGGGACCATTTTATGTAATTTAATATTTACTATTGTGCCAGGATTTTAATTACAATTAAAACGTAAAAAACTAAAAATATATGAAAAATGGGCATTTCATCAAATACACTGAAGTGCTTACATTAATAGTACCATAACTTAAACTAAACCGAATGATGCAAAATAGATACAATTTCTTGAACCGCTCATAATAGAAAGATACTTCCAAATTCTTAATGTATACTAATCAAGTGCATCTTTTAGGTATGATATTTATTTTAAAAGGACCGCATGCCTACTACGGTCTCCATTTCGTATAATGTATGTGTAAAAAAAAAAAATGACATTAGAGGAAGTCATAAGAAGGACAATAATAAATTCTTTTACGAAACTAACATACGTATTAGGTTCAGCAAAAAGTTTTGGGGAATTTTTAATCTAATAGTTACTAGAATTTGTACTGTACTAGTGTTAGATCTATAGGAGTTCAGGAATTTCGGCTACAAAATGCTTTCACAAATTTCCCAGAACTTTTTGCTCAACTTAGTAGTTTTTAAATTTTTTAAATTTACAGTGTATTCTTGCGTTAAAAAACGCTCCTTTCCTATATATAAGTAATTGGCGATTTTTTTTTTTTTTTTGATAAAATGAACATAGCACGACACGTGGCAAATATGATCTAACTGCACATCTTCCAATAAATGCACTACAAGTACCTTCTAAAACAAATTTTCTTCACTGTCCTTATTCACGTTTGAAATTGCAATTTGATTAAGCCCTTTCTTTAACAAAGTAGAATGCAAAATTGTTTCGCATAGAAAGAGGATGTCAACATTTATACACTTAGCTATCTATATTATAAAAGACAAACATATCTGTGCGTAACGCATACGTCATTTTGCGAATGGCAACACTTTGAAATTTGAAATAAAATTTTGGTTTTGTAATTTCTCTACTGCAAATTTTTATACTTCTAAACATCACACATTTTAAATTTTTACACCGCCGTATAAGGAAAAAAATGCTCTTTTAAATGCTATTTATTCAAAAGCTGTATCCCAGTTTAATTTTAAGATATTAATTTTTTTGTAGTTTTTATTACTTTTTTTGTAATCGTGGCAGCTCCATTTCTGTTGAAAGTAAAGGGGGAAAAATGAAAATAGTAGATTGCTGTATCTTTTTGTTGCCATTTTCTCATAAAAACCGAAAAAAAATTTGAAATTAAAATACGTGCTATGTCAAGAATATCGTCTGTTATAAAATTCCAGTGAGTGTTGGCTTTATTTCATTTTTATTTATCAGTTAAATGATTTTGCCGTCCGGCTCCATTGCGAAATATTAATAAACAATTTGCACATAAAAAAAGTTCAGAATTTCACTCCCGCTAATTTTCTACAATGATATTAAAGCTTCACCAATAAATAAATAAAAGAATAATATATTAAAAAGCACGAATTTAACATATATGTAATCGAACAATTTAAATTTTTAGAGCCGAATTGGAAAAAATATGTGCTAATAATGTAATTTGTATGAAATAGAGTTGCTAGGCAACTGTTAAAGTAAAAGAGAAAAATAATCTATATATTAAAAACACAAGATTGCTTTTTTAGACATCTTCCTTGAACTTTCTAGTGTACCAATTTTGCTAATAATTATTTTTTTTAAATGAAAGCTGCTCATTTGTAGATGTCCTCGCACTAGCTATTTTTCTAAATATTTCCACTTTTATATTTTTAATTTGATTTGAAAAGGTTTTTTTTTTTTTTTTTTTTTTTTTTAATTTCATTAAAATGGTAGCAGGTAGCAATCGTATTATTTCCACTGTTGCATAAAAAAAGAAATAGTGGGGTTTATTTATCCTTATTGATAACATTTACTCATTACAATTAAAAATAACTTTATTTTAAGTCTAAACAGAAAATGACGTCACTATTTAAAAAACATTTTCGCTCATAAAGCTAATGTTACAATATATTTTCATTCGGCTGATACCGAATTTGAAACACTTGGCGTAATGCTTCAGTAAGTGCCATATTTAAAAGAAAACAATCCTTTTCTTTGATAAAACTATATATTTCACCACGAATACATCTAAAAGACATCAGTTTCTGGAATTTGTACTTCGCGGTACTGAAATTAGAACCTCAAGCCAAAAGAATACATTTTCACATGCAAAGTTTTGGCTGACAAACGGAACTTCACGTTTGAAAATCTATCTATATTATAAAGGAAAAATATGTCCGTGAGTAAGGATGACGTCATTTTGAGAATGGCAACGCTTGACGATTAAATGTCGATTTTGCAATCTTTGCTAGTGCAATTTTTTGAATTTCTAAACATCGCGGATCTTCAATTTTTACACCCGTTATATAGGGAAATAATATCTACTTTCAAATGCAATTTGCTTGAAAACTTTATCTTAATTGATTTATGTATTATGTCTTTTTAAATAATTTTCAAGCATAATGTTCTTTTGATCTATATTTATTGCGTACAGGCTCATTTACGAAATAAGCCATTTGCACTTAAAATAATATAAATAATTCAGCATGTGTCCCTGACTAACTTTTTATAGCGAAATTAAAACTTCATCAATCTATTATATTAAAAAGTGACTGCCCGTTTGTATTTCACAGCTGATCCTCCTAGAATATGGAATGTTGGTTGATCAAATTAACCCCAGTTATCCGCATGGGTCCGAGAATGTTAAAAGTGGTCGTATAATTTTAAAATTTGATTAGTTTTCCTGATATAAATTTTTACGTTATTTTTAATGACATTTCTGTAATGGTGGAAACTAAAATTGCTCCATTTTTCTGGATAAAAGAGAGAAAAGGGAAAATTACAAAGATTATTATATATCATTGTTTGAAATAATTTTTAAACTGAAATTAACGTTTATTTGAATAAATAGTGAAAAAAATATTGTAGTTTTCAAGAATATTTCACGAAATACAAACTCACACATATTCAAACTTCAGGAATCCGTTTATTTTAGAAACACAAATTCGACTCTCGACTGGGACATTGAGATAAATTCTGTTGACGAAAAAAAAAAAAAAAAAAAAACATTGTACGTTATTTTCATTTAATTTAAAGTCGAAAAGTAGATTTTCAAATATTGCCTTAAGATGGCTAATAAAACATTTCAGAAAAGGACATTAAAAATGAAATGTTTTAGCGAGAAATAAAATAATTCTCTAAATATTTATTTTAATTCATAAATATAAAATGCTTCTGAATAAATTCGTCCAAACAAATTCATTTTTGCATAAGTTGACCCAAGACCGACTCCGAAATTCGAAGCAAAATCTTGGAAGTACGAAAAGCTCTAGGCAAATAAAGTTATAGAATATGTGCATTTTTATTGGGAAAGCTTTTGACTTAAATTGTAAATATAACTTATTATTTGAAATATTGTATTTAATAAAATTAATATTGTAATGGCTTTCTAAATTTACAATAAAGTTAAGATTTCATTTTTCGCAAAAAGATCGATTGTCTCAGGCAATTCAAAAGCAACACAACGGGTTGCTACGCAACTAGTTTTATTAAAATCAGAGAAAAAATATTTCTCTCCTAGTGCGCTCTGTAATTTAGGTGCAAGTATCACTGAAATAATTCTTTGAAGTCATGCATATGCTTGCATTAACCAAGAAATATATGTCTCCACTCAACAACCCTAACTTTCCTGACACAAGTACAGAATTGCTTGTATACATAAAAAGCATGAAATTTGTAGACATGACTTCTAAAGTGAGTTTAAGTCGAATAGCGTTTCTCATAAAAAGAAAAAAAAAATATTACATATTATGTCTTCACTTATAGCTGATTGCTGTCTAATGACGGCCATTCCTGAGCTGACGCATACTGAAAACGTCGTAAAACTCTTTGGCAGTGTTTTCTGAAAGATGTTTCCCAAAAAAATGGAAAGTACTGGTTAATAACAACTGCAGATTTAGTACATCTAGGAAGAAAAATTAATTCGCAAATATGCAGGGTTTTTCTTTTCTTTTTTTGAGAGAGAGTGTGAGAGACAAAATTGATTTTACGTGCTTTAGGATTGAGGTGGGGGAAAGGGCAGATTGTGTTTTATTCTACTGGTGCACTGTAAAAAAGTCTATAAAGTTACTAAGAATATTCTAGAAAACTAGGATGCCTAGAACTTTTTATGTAACGGCAACAACAAAAACTCCTGTAACAGATATACGTTTCCTCTGTAAATCAAAAAATCTTCAAGGTTACTAAGAATGTTTTACGAAACTGGGATGCGTAGAATTTTTTATGTAACTGCAACATGAGTTACAGAATTTTTTTTTTTTTTTTTGTACGATTACTGCAATTTTATTAGATTCTTTTGTAAAGCTGCGAAACATAAACTAGCATTGTAGATTTACATCTATTTTGTACAGTGTGCAGATAAAAAGTTTAGTAAGCATATAGATTTCTGCAAATTTACATTTGTAAAATTACATCTTTTTTTTTTTTTTTTTTTTTTTTTTTTTTTTTTTTTTTTTTACAGTGTGTTTTTATTGCTAATCTTTATCGTACTTTGAAACAAAATAATTTTGTGAACGTCAAAGTAATAATTTCTTTTCAACAATTGAAATATATGTAACACGAAAATGGAGTAATGCAAACTAGTTGGGCTGGAAGAGCAAATAATTGGGTTGGCGTGGGCGCCACTGGTCCATATAAGTTGGCGCCACTGCATACCTGTGAAATAAATCTCAGAAATAAGTCAAAATAAATTTAAACGTTATAAATATTTAAAGATTATTTTTCTTTGATTTTTCATATGCAGTAAACATCGTGTTTAATTAAAATAATTTAAATTGTTTTCAGTTATAAATTAATTGTAATTTCATCCACTATTCATTATCTTTTTATTAATTAATGAATTTATAAACATCCAAAAAACAGTTATTAATTTAAATTTAGTCAACGAAAAAAAAACAGTAAGGGATAAAAATATCTGAAATGTTATAGTAGTCATTTTAATACATTGTGATTCATCATTATTTTCCTTCACCAATTACCATTTTCTTCTAACGTTTTCTCTTTATTTAGTCTTTTAACGACCAATAGCCCTAAACGTAAAAGTCGTATTAAATAGTTTATGCCAGTTATATTACATATTTTAGTGTTCTGCAATTTACATTTAAGGTAAATATTAGGGTATGTTAAGTATTGGGATCTGTTTCTTAGAAACAGTTCAAACATTTTTTTGATATTAAGTAATTTTTCTTCTTACAAGTTGATTTGATAGTTTTATCTATATTATGATACGCAACGCTATTAGCTAATACTAGAGCTAACTAAAACTAATAGTAAATAATATTTAATATTTATTTCTCAATGCTATTTTTTCCTAGATTTCATATTTTTGAAATAAGTGCTGGGTAGTTTCAACGGAAGTGCTGTGAATAATATCATAAATTAGCTATATTTTTATTTAAAAATTTATCTACATTCATTGGCTAGGTTATATGAATCCAAAATAATCTTCTTAATAACCCATACAGAATACTATTTTTTGCTGAAATTATATGGGATACAGATCGCTAAAAGGAAGAATTTATAAAGATTTTTTCACTTTCTTTAATTATTTTTAACTTTGTTATATTTATAAGTTTTATATTTAGAAATATTTTGTGTATCTATGAATTATATTATTACCATTTCTATATATTTTGATAAAAGACAAAAAAATATCTATGTTTCAAATTAGCACCATACATATATATTTTGAAAAAAAGAAAAGAAAAGAAATTCATATATTTTGTATGTAACGTTAAAATTATTAAGAAACCAATAAAACTTGAAAAGATACAAAAAATTAATTATTGTAATGTGTAGGTACGTTTAAAAGTATTACCACATATATATAATTTGAAAAAAAAAACACACACTTTTAATTTTTAATTTATAATTAAAAAAATGGTCAATTATTTATATTTTAAGGTAATTCACACGTTAAGCGCCCCGTCAGACACCGGTGGCTGACAGCGAACTTTCCGTTTAAAACGCGGCATTTACCGATGGCTGACGTCTAAAATATGATACAAAACTGAAGTAATATACATTGTTTTAAATAATTACTGAACAAATATTTAAAATTTACCTACCTTTTATTTATTACAGGATTATACTTTCTTAAAAACTACTTTAATCATTGTAAATTTTCAGCGCTTCAGTGTCAGTCATCGTGGCACTCAACGTGTTAATTAAATTATTAAGGAACTATATCAATACCATGCAGTAACTAAACTTAAATGCAGTAAATGATTTCTTTAAATTCTACGCCTTAAATCATTCTTTATTGACAGAAAAATCTTATGTACTCGAGTGCTATTATCAGAGATTATAGAGATATACTTATCTGTGAAAGAATCAACTGGCATCAGAGATTGCAATAAATCATAATGTAATCCACAAAAAGACATCCATTTATTCTGCCCTGTAAGTACCATATGATCCTTGGGGATTTATTCAATCGATTTTGATTGCCTGCATATCTCAAAGGAATTTTTACGGGAATCCTAGTCGGCAATTTATTGTTGGATTTTAATCCTGTGCTTGATTTAGTGTTTTTAAAGAATAATATTGCATGCAAAATTCTGGTTATATTATTATTATTTAATTAGTCAACTTACAAAAATATTTTTATGTTGATGATAAAAAACTATAAAAAATTATAATACTTTAATGTGCGTGAATTTTAAGTTTACATTTGTTAAGTGTTATTTAAACTGTCATAACAATGCTACAAAAATATATAAATAAGTAAATATTTTTTAATTTGTCCCCCCCCCCCTTTAACCCATTTTTGCCTGGTATCCTAATTTTGGGATGCTTTCTTAAAAAAATCCCAATAAAAATGAAATTATGATATTCTTTCAAAACTTTGTAAAATATATCCTTATTATTTGTTTTCAATACTGTAGAACCCCGCTTATCTGAAATCCCGGTTAATCAGAAACGATTTTATTTTTAAAAATTATACTTCAACAGATTAACTGAAAGGATTTAAATATTGTACTAAAACCAAAACAGTACTTCTTCAGTGTGCATAATTTTGTACACACTGAAGAAATTAATGCAATAATTCAAGGATCACATTTACATTTAATAAAAACACATTACATTAACACATCACATACACATTTACATTAACGATCTTTCGGGTTGAAGAAATTTGTCAGATTTGTCTGATGAAGTGATGCTATACTCGACGAGGAAGCAATATTATGCCAACATCTCAGAAATATAATGTTTCTACAAGTCGAGTTTTCACTTTGCTCTATATATCGCAGTGCTACTAGCAATTTTAGAGCATTTGAAGCTTCAGAATGGGAAACTAGAACATTCTCTGTTTCATCAGTTTCTACTAGATCAGAGTCATCTTGTGGCTTATTCTGAACTAAATAGAGGATTTCTCCATCTGTATATAACCAAATTCAAGAGATTGTAGTACTACTGAGTATTTATAACTTACAATTTTTTAGTGCACATCTTTTCTTTTCTATTTTTATCGGAATTTTGGCTTATCCGATTTTTTTGTAATCCGAACAGGAACCGGTCCCAATTAGTTCGGAATAGCGGGGTTCTACTGTATTTATTCATAAATGATAGCGAATTTTTAAAAACAAAAAAGTGAAATAAATGCTTGTTGCAGCACAAAGTTGGATTTTCTTGAAATAAAATGGCGCGTAAGAAAAGGTAAGATATTTCTTTAAAATTTTTTTTTATCAATTATTTTATAAGTGCTATTATTTATAAGACAAAACATTATTTTAAAATATGTATTTTTGCATTTTTTCAGATTTCTACTTTTTTGGCCGAATTTGAACCTTTATATACCGTCCTATTTTTGGGACGCTAGGCACATAATGGTCGGGGGTTTTCTTCGTTACTGTCTACGCATTAAATCTATGTTTTATGCCATTTATTTTGTTACAAAATGGTTACTAATCATTTGGATCATTATCTGGCTATAAAAATTTCTTTGTTATTACTGTAAGAGGCGGGTGGGTGGGGGTAAGGCTGGATTCGGATCAATAACAAGACACCCTCCCTCCCTTAGCTATAGGCGTAATTTATATCATACCGTTATGTTTTGTACTTGTTTAGTATTAAACATACTGAGGTTACTAATATGTTTACTAATATACTATATACCACATATACTCGCGTATAGTTCGAGAAATTTCTGACAATTTTCTGCAAGTAAATTGCGGCGTCGACTTATACGCGAGTCAATTACAAAAGCCAAAAAAGAAAACTTCGAATACTGTAAAATTTGGGCTTTTTATGTGTGTAAATAATAAAATAATATATAAAATATACAAACAATAATAATTTATTATTTAAAAAAATATATAATTTGTTTTTGTTTACTTACTGCTTTTTCGCATCAGTAAATGGAATCTTTGGTTTGATTGAGTGCAAAATTGAAGTAAAAAGTTAGGGGGCCGTCTTATACACGATTTTTTTTATTTTTTTGCAGAATTTACATTCGAAAGTTAGAGGATCGACTTATAGGAGAGTATATACCGTATATATACTATAATAGTAAATCTTGATTATTATAAATGTTTACTATATAATTATTTACTATGCGAATGGCTAAGGGTGGGGAAGGGTTCTTGTGTAGAGTGTTTCTCAGCTTAGCCCAGCCTCCAGAGTAATAACAAAGATATTTATATAGCCAAATAATAATCCGAATGATACATAGCCTTTTGCAACAAAGTAAATTGCATGAAACATAGATTTAAAGCATAGACAGTAACGATGAAAATATAACAAAAACTACTATTATTGAATTTATAATCAACATTTTGTACATATTAGTAATCAAAAATTACTGATATAGTGCTTATATATATATATATATATGTAAATACTATACACTCCCTAAGTAATAATAAAGAAATTTTTATAGTTAAATAATAAGCCAAATGATATATAACCTTTTTGTAACAAAATAAATGGCATAAAGCACAGATTTAATGCATAGACAGTAACGGAGAAAACACCTACCCTTTCGTGCCTTGTGCCCCAAAATTGGAATGTTTAGATTTTTATACGTTAAGAAAATATTTTTTTCAAAAATATATTTTTTTTTCACTTTCATTTTACACCATTTACTATAATTAAGCACATTATTGAGTTGGAAAAAATTGCACGCACTAATGGATTAAATAGTAAAAAATTTACTTAAAAATTGGTATTCTTTTCAAACTATTTAAATTTAAAAGTATTAAATATAATTACATTTCATGAATTACACAATAAATAAATGTTATAAAAGAATAAAAAATATTTTTATGACAATAATATGACTATTTTAAAAACAATAACTATAAAAAGACAAAGTTGAAAATCCATAAAAAACGTTTAGAATTCATAAATTAGAACTGTGCAACGCATAAACTTTTATATAAATCGGCATAACAATGGTGCCTTTGAATATATATTTAAAATATAATTTAAAATTTTGGGTTATTTAATTATTATTTACTGAGTTTCAAAAACATTTCCAACAAATTTTACAAAAAAAAAAAATCTATTTTTTCTTTCCTCAATGATAACTTTTAAATTAGTTTTTGAAAGTTTGTAAAAAAATGCAAATGTTTAAAAATTTGCAGGATCATAAAGTTCACTGTCATTTTTTTTTTTTTTTAACAGTAAGTCATTTAATTGAAATTTCGATCGAAATTGGCATTTTAATACTTTAAGAAAATAAGAAAATCATCATTCGGTACAGAGTTAAGACTTAATCCACAAATAGCATTTCTAATGCTTTTTCTAAAAAATCAGCAATTTGCAAATTATTAATAATGATTTTTGATAATGATAAAAAAAAATATTCTAAAATGGAATTCGAAATCTCTTAAAAGTTTTAAGACAAATTTCTTAAATTAAAAGATTAATTTTTTGTAATATTATTTCATTATTTTTAATGTAGTTATATCGATTAGTGAAGATATTATACGGAATGGTATTTCCCAACAGAAGGAAGAGGCGTCCAGTCTGACAGTCCGCGAATGAATGAATTTTAATGAACACATGAATCCTTTATTGATGTTAAATTATTTGCGGTATAATCTAAAGATTCTGATACCTCCTTATATTACTATTTGAAATTTAAAATTTCATTAATTTTTTTTAAGAAAATTTGAAAAAGAGTTAAATTTTCCCTTTATTATTTTTAATTTAATCATACTGATTCGTAAAACATAATACACTGTAAGGAAAAAAAATCTATAAAGTTACTAAGAATTTTGTAGGAAACTGGGATGTCTAGAACATTTTATGTAACGCAACAACAAAGACACATGTAACAGGTGAACTTTTGCACTGTAAATAAAAACAAGCTGTAAGATTACTAAGAATTTTTTAGGAAACTGGATGCCTAAAACTTTTTATGTAGCTGCAACCCGGGATACAGATAAAAATTTAGTAGGTTTACTGCAATTTTAGTAGATTCTTTTGTAAAGCTATAGATTTCTGAAGCGAAATAAAAACTAGTTTTGTAAATTTACATCTTTTTTGTGCAGTGTACGGATAAAATTTTAGTAAACATATAGATTTCTGCAACTTTACATTTCTAGAATTACATCTTTTTTTTTTTTTTTTTTTTTTTTTTTTTTTTTTTTTTTTTTTTTTTTTCAGTGTGCGACTCTGAAATTTTAAATTGCTAAATTTTTATTCAACTTGTCTAAGAATGTGCAAAATAAACAGAGTGAAAAAGCGTCTAAGACTGTATTCGAACCAGGGCCATTGACATTACGCGCAAGCTCTCTAACACTGAGATAGCCAGACGATACCCAGCATAGCACTTTGGAATATCTTTTGTTGCGAAGGATGCACCCGCAGTACACGATGGAATATTTTCATGACCCTCCAACACCGGAATAATACGAAGCGAAAGAGAATTCAGCTTCGATAAAATTGAATATACATATACATAAATTGTGAAAATTTTGTCGAAAATTTCATACGCCTATTTTTAATAATTTCAATTTTAAATTGCTAAATTTTTATTTTGCTTGGATAAAAAGGCGCAAAACCAACGGAACAAAAAAGTCGTACACTCAAAAAAAAAAATGTAATTCTATAGATGTAAATTTACAAAAATCTGTATGCTTACTAAAATTTTATCTGTACACTGCACGGAACAGATGTAAATCTACAAAATTATTTTTTGTAAAACTACAGAAATCTGTATCTTTAAAAAAAAATCTACTAAAATTGCAGTAATCTTACTGGAATTTTATCTGTAACACGGGTTACATAAAAAGTCCCAGGCATCCCAGTTTCCTAAAACACCCTTAGTAACCTTACAAATTTTTTGATTTACTGTTCAAAAGTGCATCTGATACATGAATTTTTGTTTTCGCCGTTAAAGTTTTTTTTTTTTTTTTTTTTTTTTTTTTTTTTTTTTTTTTACAGTGTACAGCATTTAAGCGTAATATCACTGACCCTGGTTTGAATCCAGCCAAGGGCGCTTTTTCACCCTGTTAATTTTACGGCTTCATAGACAAATTGAATAATAATTTAGCAATTTAAATTTCTAATTAATATTAAAAATAGAAGTGTGAAATTTTCTACAAAATTGTATATCATCATTTTTTTATATTTATATCACATTCAAATTATGAATAATTATATCAAACAAATTGAAAAATTTCAAAATAAGTAAAAAGGGTTCCAGGCCTGGAGTCAACCGTTTGATGGAAGAATCCATCGTTTAATTGAGTTCCATTGCATGTGGTTCATTCTGCTGAATTGTTTGAGATAACTGACAATATGCAATTGCCAAAATATTCTCTGCGTGAAATGGGTCGGCCAATTATATGTACAGGTCTCTCAATAGGGATAATTAATCCTTTTATTCGAAAGTGGTGAAAAATCGTCTAATTTAAATGACTTAATATAAGAAATATTTGGAAACTTATCAAGTGGGTACAGTTGTTTTCAGTTCTATTTCATTTTCCGCTTTATATGCAGTTACAAAACTAAGATATTGTTTTCGAATTGAATTCATAACAGTTCGTTTTTATTAACTGTATAAATAGCGTCAGTAATATATAACAGGCGTTACAAGTGGCATTAAAAAAAAAAAAAACACTAGTGTAAATGCCCGTCCTAAGACGGTGGGTAAAAATTGTGTTTTTCACTTAAAATCTGAAAAACTGATACAAAAATAATTGACAATATGGAAGCGTTTAAATGAGCAAAGTTTGGCTAGTTTATGATCTAATAAACACACAATTAGCATTCACAATATTTCTGGGTAAACCAGGTTTTCCGGCTAATATACTATAACAAAATTAAGATATCTTAATAAAACAAAAATGTAATAAACATGCAATAAAAGTACGTAATTAAAACAGTCTGCTGCAACTATTAAACCCCTCCCCCCTCCATTTATTTTTTATTTTTTATATGTATATTGATTAATAAATAAGTATCTCGGGTTGAATCCTAACCGTCTAATCCCCTAAGCTTCTGTCCTCCGATGCAAAGCTATAAATCAAAAATTATTAATTTTACTTTTCGTATAAATATTAATTTTTTACTTTTAAAATATGGGATTTTTTTTTAAGTTTAAATTTACATACACCTGCATATAGAAAAGGGAAATATAAGTAATGTGTAATTTAAAAATAAGTTACAAAATGCCAGGATATTATTTCGGAGCGAGGGGGGGGGGTCTAATCCCCCAAGCTTCTGTCCTCCTGATGCAAAGCTATAAATCAAAAATTATTATTTTTACTTTTCGTATAAATATTAATTTTTTACTTTTAAAATAAGGAATATTTTATTTTTTTTGTTAAGTTTAAATTTACATACCCCTGTATATAGCAAAGGAAAATATAAGTAATGAATAATTTAAAAATAAGTTACAAAATAATAAGTCTAAAATATTTAAATTGATTACTTTTTTAAAAGCATGTCAGTTTTATCAAATTTTTGCAGGGAAAAAAAGGATATTTTTAAAAATACCATATCATTGTTTTCCGTGAATCACTTTAAATGAGAAATAAAATTCCTTACATGTCGCAAAGAAAATTTAATATGATTGCAACTTAACACTTGAAATAATCTCAAGTGACACTTGGCGATTTATTTTGGTGGTTAAATGCGATGTGCCTTCTGATTTGTTAGAAAGAAGTGTCTACCACTGCTCAATTATCAGAACTTGTAACCTTGAGAAGTAATCATGGGATTCTTGTTTCTTGTCAACCAATGGGAGAATGGAACCTTTCACCCTTGAGTCTCCCCTCGGAGACTGGTAAGATTGATGGATTCGCCCCGGATGAGTTACACTGCCTTTTATTATATAGAGATGACAAGCTTAATTACATAGCTGCACACTTTGAAGGCTTTTCCTAGCTATTTCCGAGCAGAAATATTTTCCCTATTAAATAGTGAGTTGTATTTTATTAAATACGACAATTAATTCTTTCAAAAATAGTGGTAGAGAAAAGGTGTAAATTTTGGAAGTTCTGTAATTACCGTTTGATAAAAAAAAAAGCAATTTAGTGGACATGATAATGAGGAAAATTATACAGTCGAACCCGGTTTAGACGTGTTTCAAGGGAGTGGGCAAAAGTCGCGTATTAGGCGGGATTTATATAATGTTGTAGGAACTGGCCTTATTTACACATTTAATCGTGTAAATGAACTTTAGAACTGTCATCTTTATGTTTACGGTCGAAAATTGTTTTTTTATACGTATACGCAATTAATATACGTGATTATACGTGATTAATATAATGATTAATACGCAATAATATACGTAGTAATAGATACGTATATTTAGATTAAAATTGAATTGTACTCCACTTTAAATGATTGAATCTTTTCTAGGACAGATTGGAATAATAACGGAAAATAAATATGGATCCCAACGTGATCTAACTGCCAATTAATACGTTGTAACCAGAAATGAAATAAAACAACAAAAATAATTTTCCTTTTAAACTAATTTTTTTAAAGAAAGCAAAAAAAAAAGTTTTTGAAGCACAACCCAGTTTTTAAAACCATATTTAGTACTCGTAATAATGAGTACCATTATAATCTATCCATGTTTTTAATTAAAAAAGAAACTATACTCATTAACCTTTGTTTAAAAAATACTGTTAGCTTAGCAAAAAGTATTGAAAAGATAAAAGGGTTATCCAACCACAGACGTATTTGTTTTATGTTTACGAGTTTCATATTTTGTTGCCTATATTAAGCATTATAAAACATAATAGTAATATAACGTGCAATTAAAACCGCACCAACATCATGTATGATTATCCGTAATCATAGTAACTTTATGACGTATCTGAGTAACCTGAATTCGTCTGCATCTATCTACTGCAGTAAAAGCAGAATGTAGAATGTTAGCAGGCGGGATCAAAGAAGAATTGCAGTTTTACTAATTTAGTAGTTATTGTTTTATTAAAATATCTGCCACTAATTCAGATTAGTAATTTTCGTCTTTATTAATCTGTTATTAAGTAAAGTAAATAACACTGTTCGGAAACTGCGTTTTTTATCTGAATAATAAAGAAAAAAATCCGCTAAATTTACAATACTCAAGAAGGAAGAAAGAATTCGCATCTTAATTGATGAATTCGTGTCTTCACCGAGATTTTTTTCCTCAAATGACCGAAAATGTTCTGCGTATTAAGCGAGATCGCGTAATAACCGTTCTCGTATTAAACGTGATATTTTTTCCATTATCCTTATGGGGGATGTTAAAGGGTTTTCAAAAAATCCGCATATTAAGCGGGATCGCGTATTAACCGTGAATATCTTAACCGGTTTCGACTGCATTTATTATTTTATTTATGAAAACGGATCAAAACTGAAAAAAATAAACGAACGCTCTTCTGTAACAAAACAAAGTTTTACATTTATAACTGATAGAAAAATCTCATTTTTGATTTCTAAATTTTATTTTCAAAAATATTTTTCTTTGTATCCTTTGAATACGTAAAACACACTTTTCCCAAATGGGTCATTATAAAAAAAAAAAAAAAAAAAAAAAAAAAAAAAAAAAAAAAGTAATTTAAAAGATTGCAACGACCATTTGGATTTTTTTTAATAATCGAATAAATAAAAATTGAAAGCAGTTCCACCAAATCATCCGCAGATCGCGACAAATCACCTTCGTTACAAAATTTAACCGAAAAATCTAAATTTCATCCACCAAATTCCGTCGCATCCTCTTCAACAACAGATCGCAAAGATCAAACTTCAGACGACCAAAACCTTCATCGATAAACTCTCCAAGTCCCGTTTCGAGAAGAAAGACAGTTTACAAATCGAAAGCAATTCCACCGAATCATCCTCAGATTCCGACAACCTAACTACGCTGACCTCAGTTTTTCCCGGTTAGAATCGACCGATTGTAAAACGCCGTGGCTAGTGGATTGGAGAACCTCGAGACGTGGCCTGTTACTATCAATCGATTAAAGATTAGATTGTTTCCTTTTTCGCGTTCGTCTTTTATTCTGTAATCGATTTTCATGGTCTACATAATCAGTTGAAGACCTCGATTTTCATGGCCTACATAATGAGTTGAAGACCTCGATTTTTGTTTGCAAGACGATTTTCATTTCTACGTCGCTCTTTGGCTTTGGATTTTTTCATATCTGATAATTTGCGCCTACCCATTTTGTAACTTTTTCAATTTTTAACGATTTTATGCCTTTTGATTACCTATTCAAACATTTTTAAACTATTTTATGCCTTTCTATTACCTATTCAAATAAAAATTCTTCTGAAAGAAAGAACATCGTTGAATTTCGTTAAGAAGATAAAATGCGGGCATCATTTGGTCCCATCCACGAACGAAAACAACAACCATTTCCAAATGGTTAAAAAAAAAAAAAAAAAAAAAAAAAAACGTGCAATATGCTTTTACTACTAATTTGTGTTCATTCAACATACTTTTACTCTAAAATTAAATTGAAAGGAGTAAAAATCGCCTCTTAGCCACATTACCATGTGAGAAAATGCATAAAAGTAAGAAAAAAAATATTTTAAGTATGTCCAGAGACTGTGCTATGTCATGTCTGCACAGCAAAAAAAAAAAAAAAAATTCTGTGAAGTTACTAAAGTTTTTCTATCAAACTGGGATTCCTAGAACATTTTATGTAACGGCAACAAAAATTCATGTAACAAATACACTTTTGCACCAAAAATCAAAAAATCTGTAAGGTTAATAAGAATTCGTTTGGAAACTGGAATGCCTAGAACTTTTCATGTAACTGCAACCAGGATTACAGATAAAATTTTAGTAATATTACTGTAATTTTAGCAGATTCATTTGTAAAGCTACAGATTTCTGAAGCTTTACAAAAACTAGTTTTGTAGATTTACACTGATTTTTGAACAGTTACAGATGAAAGTTTAGTAAGCATGTAACTTTACATCTGTAGAACTACAGATTTTTTTTTTTTTTTGCAGTGTGTGAACTGCCACTATTCTGGGTTTAAAAATACAAATGTAAGAATATCCTTTTCAAAGTGAATTATGCAGTTAATATTTTTATTAATATGCAAAAGAGGTGTATTTTCTACAGTTTAATAGTCTATTTTTGTTTCTTTAAGCAAAATAATTTGCTTTTTTTCACAATTTATTATTGTCACTAACTTTTGTGTCCCGTCTGCTTACAAAACGAAAATTTCCATTAAAATCCACCAGATTGCAGCATAGTGAAATTTGAATGCTAATCTAAACTCTTTTGCAGTCGTTTTGTCTAAAGAAGCCACTAGAATGTATCATGTAGTGTGTATGTGACTGTTTCTCCTTTGTACAGTGTCCATTGCCAAGCGTGACGATCATAGGATCCCATCTGTGCTTTCTAAAAAAAAAAAAGATTATACAATGATGTTGCTATCAATGCTTGCAAATAATCTTGTAAATCTGTATTATATAGAATAGATCACACCAATTATATAAAATATGTCTCAAAATTAGTTCTTTTAAAAGGCGGAATGCTTGAAATTGTTATGTCTACACTGTAAAAAAAAATCTGTAGTTCTACAAATGTAAAGTTACATGCTTACTAAACTTTCACCTGTAACTGTACGAAAAAAGCTGCAAATCTACAAAACTAGCTTTTGTAAAGCTACAAAAATCTGTAACTTTACAAATGAATCTGCTAAAATTTCAATAATCTTACTAAACTTTTATTTGTAACCCTGGCTTGAGTTACATGAAAAGTTCTCGGAATCCCAGTTTCCATAAAAATTCTTAGTAACCTTACAGTTTTTTTGATTTTCGGCGCAAAAGTGTGTCTGTTACATGAAATTTTGTTGTTGCCGTTACATGAAAAGTTCTAGGAATCCAAGTTTCCTAGAAAAACTTTAGTAACTTCACAGATTTTTTTTTACAGTGTATAAACATCACATCCGTGTACATGGTATGTACACAGATTCTCGGAAATTAGTATAGACGTTTTTTGGAGAAACTTTCGTGATTGAAATTTATGATGATCAAACTGTACATTTTTTTTCTTTTTATAATGACCCATATATACATAAAAAAACAAGTTATTTAAATCATTCTTCTTCTTAACTAAATTGGCCCCACCAGTGGCCGAGAGGTTCTGCTCTCGAAGCTGGTAGACGGGAGGTACTGGGTTCAAACCCAATTTCGCCCGTCGGCCTAATCGTTCGGAGTTTTCGTGGTTTTCTTCGAACCTTGGATTTCCAAGCGTCAATACGGGTTGGGTTCCCTTAGAAAGACCCCACGAAGGGCACTCTCACCCCCATTAGGGCCTATATCCCTCGTGTTGATAATTGCCCGTCATAAACACTAACCAATCTTTACTAAATTGTACGAATTATCAACCAAAAACAATCGCAGCAGAGTTTTATAATGTGTAAAATCTTAATAGAATACAGTACTGCTAAGAAAATTGCGATATCACTCATTGATTCTTTTAAGAAGTCAATATCACTCATTGATTCTTTTAAGAAGTCAATATTGAAAATTTAAATTGATTATATATATTTCTTTTACTATTTTTATTTGTTCATATTAAGTTTCAAAATTTCCTTTTTAGTGTAATAAATATTTTGTAATTTATATAAAAATATATTTATTAGTATTTATATATTTTTTTTAAGAATACTATTGCCTTTAATAATTATGCACTCTTATAAGTACACTAAAATGTGTAAGGGGAGTTTCTTTATATATCCATTTAAATTCTTTAAAAATTAACTGATTACTTATATAAGAAAGGAAAATATTATTTATGCTTAAATTTCCACTGCTCTACTTTTATCACATGAATGTATCAAATGTATTACATAAAATTTATATTCTGAAGCTCTATTAAAGCTCTACTAATCTTTATAGTGACATAATGTTGATAACTAAATCCCCCTTTATTACATTATTAGTTATCAGTATGGACGTATTTCGTATATAATATAAAATGAATCCACAAACACAGCATCTATAAATAGATATCTACATATATGTGTGTACCTAAAAATGATACATGATATTTTTGCATGAATAAACATGGTATGCTATATAGGCAATTAAGAAGATAATTTAAAGGAAATTAACAAGGAAATTAAGAAAATAATTTAGAGGAAATTAACAAGATAATCGAACGTTCCTCTCTCACGAAAGAAATTTTTGCATTTACAACTGATAATATACATGATGTCCACTCTCAATGGTGTCCAATGGCTAATTCCTAAACCGTTAGTCATAGACATATAGTTTCAGTTACAAAAATGTTTCAAATGAGGTAAAGAAATAGTTGAAAAGCGATTTGAATCAATAAAATCATTTATTAAAAAATTACTATATTTAAATTTTTATACGGTCCTACGGTCCTATGAGTGATATTTAGTAAAATTTTCCTATTACACTGATAAAACTGACAAAAAAAGTCCCATTCATATAACACTAAAATTGACCGAGTTAGGAAACTTAAAAAATGCATGACTTATGCCACTTTTCTCCATCTGAACACAAATGAATTCGGCTATGCTTTGAGGGGTCATATACCAAGTGCTTAAAGTATTCGAAAAACGTATTTCATGTGTATCAGCGCTTTGAAAAACAATCACACAAGTATAAATTTTTAAGTTTCAGATAGGCTAAAATAATTGTATTTTAACATATATTTTATTTTGTAAGGATTTGAGACTGTTTATTTTCATGATTTCTTTTAACAAAAATTATGTTGTTTTTATAAGTTTTTATTTAACTCCAACGATCATATGCATGTTTCTTAAGTTCAAAATTTGTACTCGAACATTAACTCACTTTCAAATATCCGATCGAGATTAAATTTTATATACTGACGTAAATCCGATGACAATCTATTACTACGATTTTCGATGGTTACCATTTATACTTATTATACAGGATAACACAAAGAAATTCCGATAGATTACTGCCAAGAAGTTGAAGAAAAAGTTTTAGATTAAATGAAACAAGACTGCGATGGTTGTGTTTTTTACGTTTTATGTATTTTTTAGCACTGAGTCCGAAAACTACCTTAATGTTTTACCATCATGTCAGGGATTTGCAAATCATAAATTGTCAAAGTTCAAAAAAAAAAAAAAATCAGATGTTATTGGCAATATTTTTTAACTTTTGATAATTGATTTTTATGTGTTTTTTACCACTGAATCTGAAAATAACCTTTATTTTCAACCATCACGTTAGAATGTCTTTGCAAATCGTAAATGTCAAAGTTAAAATATAGCGAAAATCTGATACTATAAAACAGATGTAAGACTTTATTTTATTTTATTCAATAATTTATTCAATTTGTTGGCTTATACTAGGATTCTTACGGCTAAACAACTGAGGGATCAGATAAGGTGGGAAGGAAGTTTAATTTTAACTTTGAAATTTACTGTTTACTAACCATCGTGACGTGATGGTTAAAAATAATGTTCATTTTCAGATTGAACAGTAAAAAATACATAAAAATCAATTATCTAATGTTAAAAATACAACAATCGCATCTATTTTATAGCATCAACTTTTCGCAATTTATTTCTTTTCTTAACTTTAAAATTTACGGTTTGCAAAAAATCTTTAAGGGATGGTAAAAAATTAATGTCAATTTTGGATTCCGCGGTACAGAATACATAAGAATCAATTATCAAAAGCTAAAAAAACATGACATATCTCAACTTTTGCAAGCTAGTGTAATCTAGTAACACTTTAAATTATATGTATCATTTAGTAAAGAATTGGGGCTGCTAATTTTCTTAATTTTATTTTACAAAAACTCTGTTTTTTTTTTGTTTTTTTTTTTAAATCTTATATGTTTATCACAATTTATGTATTTTGCATTCCTATGCCAGAATGAGTAAGGATTTTAAATTTATATTGCAATGTTAAATTTACTCCCAACCATTTTTTTTATTATATCTGACGAATTCATGCTTATTCTAAATTTGTGAATGAACCCCTAATTTGCAGTAAAAAATAGACTCCAACTTTAAACAGTTATTACTAGGTCAATTTCAATCGTAGAATAACGGGACTTTTTCTGTTTTACTTGTCAGTGACACAGGAACATTTAACTAAATATAACTTTTAGGACCGGGGGACCATATAAAAATTTTAATTTCATAATTTTTAAAGAAATTATTTAAGAAAGAAATAATTTTTTATTGACTCAAATCGCTTTCAATACACGTCTTTAGCTCATTTAAAACATTTTTGTAATTGGAACCGTATGTCTATGGCTAACGATTTAGGAATTACCCATTGGACACCGTTGAGAGTGGACAACCCTGTATATAACTTTTTTTATTTCTAAATTTTATTTTGCAAAGCGTTTTTCATAGTATCCTTTGAATCAATAAAATACACTTTCCGCAAAAACAAATAAAATACAACAACAACAACAACAAAAAACCTCATACAAAGACATTTTCTTCTTAACTAAATTGTATAAATTATGAACCAAAAAGATCTCACCATAGATTTATAACTTGTAAAAGTTTAATAAACTACAGTAAATTCCGATACCACTGATACACACAAAAAAAAAAAAAATCTGTAATTCTACAGATGTAAAGTTACGGAAATCTGTCTGCTTAGTACAGTTATCTGTACACTGTACAAAAAATGATGTAAATGTACAAAACTAGTTTTTGTAAAGCTACATAAATCTGTAGCTTTAGATATAGTTCTGTCGAACACCTATATCGTTCAAAATGAAGTTAAAGATTATCTTTAGACTAATAACAGTTGTTATCTAAACTTTTGATTCGAAATATGAGAGCAAATTAATAGCCACAAGTATGTGTATAATTTCCAATGACTTAGACTACGAAGTTGCATTTGTTTACGAGACACAAAAACAAATTACAAATTACGTCAAAGAAAATTTTCACGCTCTCCGGAAAATTCTTTACTTTAGTGACGGATGTGCAGGCCAGTATAAAAACTGCAAAAAGTTTCTTAATTTATGTCACACAAGAACGACCTTTTAGAAGCATCGTGGGTCTTTTTCGTTACCAGCCACAGAAAATCCCCTTGCAATGGTATAGGTGGAACGGTGCGATGGTTAGTTGCCGGAGAAAGTTTACAAAGATCTACAGAGAATGCCATAAACTCTGTTTAATTGCTTGGTGTTTTTTTACATCAATCATTGATAAAATAATTTTTAAATTAATTAGAAAAGCAAAATTACAAAGATGAGAAGAAAGTAAAGTGATAGATTTATTACAGCGAAAATCATAAGAAGCACAAGAAGTTTTCATCATTTTACTCATCTGAGTAAAGAGTTAATAGGAATGAAAGTAGTCAGCTGAAGATTTATGTTTTGTTTTTCAATTTTAAGGTTAACTTTCGTATTTTGCTGATACTTATGAAAGGAAAGCTAATTCCTATGTCACATGTTCGTACTGCAAGTACTTTATTGGGGGGGGGGGGGAGGGAAACTGTGAGACTTCAAATGTAGTCGTCTGATCCAGATCTCTTTTTCCGGCTGTTCCCATTGGCCTGAATCTGAGATTTCATGTTCGAATGCCGATGTGGACAGCGAGGACGACATCTTGCCTAGCCCGAAGCGTATTAAATGAGCTTAGAGAATGCGTCCAGTGCTTGCACGGTAATATACCAGTTTTTGTACATGGCCTGTAATTACTGTTATTTACTTTCAAATTTAAACGATGCTTTAAATATTAACAAAGAAACAAGACTGTGAATTTTTCACGATGTTATGAAACTAAGTTGTATGAATCTACTAATCGGTATTATCAATTATAATTATTCACAAAACGGTTTTGTTTATGAAAAACCTTCTGTATGCTGTTTTTCGTTTTTATATCCTTATTAGAGAATTATCTTTTGTTTTGAAACAGTTATTTTTTTTAATTTTCTATTTTTTAATTACAGTTATATTCTATATTTTTAAAAGAAGAAGTTTGTGAAGATTTACTTTCAGTCGGCACGCAACCCCACCCGAATCTGAAATTTCTATCTGAAGTGAACCCGAACCCCCATCCTAACCGGGCAAAAAAGAAAATCATGGACACGTAATCCGATCCGAACACGGTAAAATAATTTCCTTCAACATGACCCGAACTTGAAAATTCCAATTGAAGTCAACTCGAATCCAACAAAAAATCGATACGACAGTAGCTTGATCCGAACACGTCAAAATAATTTCCGTCGATACTATAGGTGCAGATTTACGGTCGCCAGTCGCCACGTGGCGACTAAATATTTTGCTGTGCCGACTAACTTTATTAGTCGCCAAAGATCAAGTGTCTTAGTCGCCAAAGATCAATTTCCAGTGTTCCCAATCCCCGTCGCGGAATTTTTATATTTTTTTCTTTTGCAAATAGAAAATCACCTGCCATTTTCACTGGCAGAGATCAAGTATGATTTTGGTAAAAAGTCAGAGAATTTTTGTGATCGCAGTTACCGTCGTGAACGCTGCCCTGTGATGTACTGATTTCTTGCCGAACATTATGTTCGAATATAATTCTGCGCATGCCCGCTCCACTACAAAGCTTAGCAGCTGCAAAGCTCGACATATGAGCGCACTAATGGTAAAGTTTCTCCTTTGGACACCAGCGAAAGCAAGCATTTCGTCCGAAATCCAGAGTTGAAGGAAGTACTCCTTTATTGCAGATCTGCTCACAAGACAGTCCAAAGTTCCCGATGCGATGTAGATTATTTGGGCTTTGGATCATGGAGTCGCTAGGATAGAGCATTCCGAACTCTGAAGAAAAAAGAAAAAATTAATAAGAAACTCGCACGAAAAAATGCTTAAGCGAGGTATATTCTTGCTCTGTAAATATTTTCTGCAAGTGCGAGATTTTTATAGTGTAAAATAATCTTACACATTCCTAATTATTTTATATGTATACTTTTAAATGACAAAATCAAAATAAGAAATAAAGTTTTCCTTATATTTCCCATTTTCATGACTGCTTAGCTTATACATGTTTTGTTATTATTCAATTGTATCTTGTCCAACTTTATCTTCTGATTTTTCCAGATTTATATTATACTTTAATATCAAAGTTTCAAGAATTTTAGGATTAAATTAAATATACACATTTGTTGTAATTAGTCTGTGTTTTGTTGTACATGTGTATTTATTAATTAAACTATTTTTCATTTTGAATTCCTGACTTTTTTCGTTAAGTTTTTTCCATATAAACACTATTTTTGTATGAGTTTGTATCCCAATATGGCCACTAGATTTTGGTTAGGAGCCGAAGTGGCGACTAGATTTTTAGATTTTAGGAGCCACTGGCTCTTTAGAAATTTTAGGAATCTGCACCTATAGTCGATACGCAAATGGACCCGGACCTGAATTCAAATGAACCTTAAACCCGATCCGAAGTTGGCAAAAAAAATTCCACCCAATCGCAAATCGATTCGAACAGAACAAAATAAATTTTGTCGGCATGCAACCAGACCTGAACCTGAAAAACTCCTTTGAAGTCAACCCATATCCCGACTGAAACCCAACAAAATACCTTCCGTCGACATGCAACCCAAATCGATCCCAAAACAATTTAACCCGAGGAGTAACATTTCATCCAGAACATTTAATGGAAGGAAATTAATTCAACTTTTAATGCAGTTATGAAAAATATTCTACAATTATAACACTAATACCAATTTTATACTTTATGCCAAAAAATAGACATATCTATTTTCTTTAATATTCAAATGTTGGGAAATCTCTGAATAGTGGACACTTCTGTATCAGATCGGGTTCTCCCTAATTTTCCTTTTTGTACTCGGTGACACTGTAGCTTTCTTCTGTGCGTCGGGTTCACTCTAGAATGTGTTTTGCTTGTCAAATTTTGGTTTTTGTAAGAGAGAATGTTAGGATTTTCAGAAACGAATTAGTGAAAATAAGATGAAGTGTATGAATTGAGTTTATTGTATTAAATTTTTAAAACGTATGTTATTATTAATGTTTTAATTTTATTCGCACATATTAGTAAATCTTTTTCATTATTAAAAAAAACGTTTGCCACTGTTAAACAAATATTAAGTGGAACTCCTGGAGCACTGAGATGTCCACATACACGGTGAAAACGTAGAAATGTTTAAGTGTTGAGAAAAAAAAAAAACTTTCTATAAATAACCATGTATGCTATTGCGGAATGCCCGGTATAGAAGTTTTACTATGCATAACATTTTCTGTGAAAAAAAAAATGGGCTTTCTTTTGAAAAATCAGATCCACCTCAACACAAACCACAAGAGTCAAAAACTGAACTAAAACCTATCCGAACTCCAAAAAGTGAAAGTCAACACGATCCAAAACGGAAAAATGTAGCGCCAACACACTCAAACCAAACCGTGGATCTGGTCTCTTTCGGTCAAAATCGGTTTTCCCGACACGATGAAGGACTCTAATCCAGGCTTATTACAGTACGTCCACGGTATTGAATGATTAAATGAGTGGCTCACAACCACAGCCGACCAAATCCATTTTGAAACTAGTCGGATGTACCAATCCCAAAACTTTCTTCTATCTCATACATGTTAATACTTCAAAATTCGCTATCACACTGCCAAAATTAAATGGCAATCTATGCATCTCATGAGGATTCTAACGATATGAAATTCCGTGCATTAGTTCTTGAGATATGACTATCGCTGAAATCATCTAAATTCAGCAAAATGCTGCCTAGCAGCGCCACCTATTGGGTGATTTATACCAAATCCTAATCAGCAACAATTTATGTCAACGTCTGACTGAATCTGAAGTTTGGAGAAAATCCGTACATTAGTTTTTGAGATAGAGCAATAGCGAAAATCGTGAAAATTTCGGCATAGCAGCGCCACCTATTGGGTGATTAACACCAAAACCTAATTAACAACAACTTGTGTCAACATACAACTAAATCTGAAGTTAGATGGAAATTGGTCCATTAGTTCTATTGATAGAGCTATTGAGGCAATCGTGGAAAAGGCAGCAGAGAAGCGCCACCTGTTGGGCGATTTACACCAACACCTAATCAGTAGCAAGTAATATCAAGGACTAACTTAATCTGAAGTTTGATGAAAATCCGTGCGTTAGTTCTTAAGATAGAGCTATTGGGGAAATCGTGTAAATCCTGCAAAATTCATCATAACAGCGCCACCTGTTGGGAGATTTACACCAAAACGTAATCATCATCAATTCTTATCTAGGACTAACTAAATCTGAAGTTTGATCAAAATCCGTGCATTAGTTCGTGAGATAGAGCTATTGCGAAAATCGTGAAAAATGCAGCATTGCAGCGCCACCTGTTGAGCGATTTACACCCAAAACTAATCAGCCTCAAATTGTATTAGGCACTAACTGAATATCAATTTTTATTAAATTCCGTGCATTAGTTCTTGAGATAGAGCGCCCACAAAATTTGTGTCACATACACACAGACAGACAGACTCACAGAGTCACAGACAGACATTTTGTAAAAACATGTTTTTTGGAATCTCTGACCCCTAAAACGTGTAAATCCGTCGAAAACCGGAATTCGAAAATTTTCATGAATCCAATACTTTCTTCTTGTAAAGATAGAAGAAAGTAAAAAATGAGACAGTCCATTTAGAATGTGCATAAAACCTGTTTTATTTACTCCCACAGTGAACTAATAGTGTTATAAAGCCGCTATCAGATTCACCAACTTTTCGAGCAATTTTTGAGCCAACTCTTGATTTCTTCCAACTTTTCGCGAAATGTTGTCTCGACACCCAGTGTGATAGCAAGCAGCAATATCCCCAACTTTTTATCCGCATCTCAAAAAAGTCTGTCCTAGCCGCAACTTTTCCTCCCACCTTTCAACATTTCAGCGAATCAGAGATAAGCGATTGATACGAAAATGCGATAAATATTGACGGCTGGTACTAGTAGTACTGGTTTTCCCGGGTTTTCCTCCAACTTTAGCAAAGACAATTGTAACCTTTTTCTCCCTTTCAACTGGAAAAAGTTGAGGTTAAAATCGGCTGTAAAGTTGGTTGCTCGAAAACTCAGTGAATCTGATAGCGGCTTTACACGTAAAAATTGCAAGCTACAAAAATCGCCTGCGACTCGTCAGATTTCCTGAAACTTACGTATTATCCAAACATTTCATTGGCTGTTCGGGAAAAGGCATTTCCATCGTCAGATTTCCAAGCATTTGATTGGCTGTTACTGGCGACTCGCTTCGTTTCAGGCTTCAAAGACGCTGCTTAGAGACGCTGCTAATTTAGAGCTGCTTATTTTTGGTGTAAATCGCTCAACAGGTAACGCTGCTATACAAATTTTTCAGAATTTCCGCTATAGCTCTATCTCAAGAACTAATGCGCGAATTTTAATCCAACTTTAAATTCAGATATACTTTGATATGAATTGGTGCTAAATCGTTGTTATTTCTTGTACTATTTAAATGATTTAATTGACGTGATTTATATAGAAGAAAGTTTTGTGATGGCCACAACATACTAGTTTTGTGAAGAATTTGAAAAAATTAAGAAGAAAATACGGCACAAACCTCCCAATACATTTTTTTTTTACTTCATCATACATTTCTTATGTAATCTCAAGGGTATACCTGAATCATCTTTAATAGTCCATTGCAAAGAGGGGCAGAAATTAACTTTTTTTGTATATACAGGGTGTCCAATTATAGACTTGTAGGGAAAGCATAGAACCTTGTTAGGAACCATAATTATATAGGAAAGCATGGATGGACATCAATAGGTGGCGCTGTTTTCAAACTGCCAAAGACGGCACGCGTGGCTTCCTCATTGTATACGCCGACTGCGTAAGATCAACATGAATCATGCCTTTCTATGTAATTATAGTTCCTAGCGATGTTCTCCACCTTTCCTCCAAGTTTCTACACGAAGTTCTGGGACATATATGATATGGACATAGATGAGACTTGTAGATGAGATTTCCTAAAGAAAAAACATCCAAATACAATATTTTTAGCATAAAGATATCTCTCTGTGCTCGAATCATCCCACTAAAAGCAAAAATGTCTATCGAATATATTTTTAATTTTAAATTTCTACTTCCTCCTATCCTTAACTCTTTAACAGTCTGGCAAAAGGGCAAAATTGTAAAGTTATTTCTCTGAGTTTTGTTTTAAAATGCTAATAAAATATGTCTCTTTCAATATTATATAAAAAAATCATTTATCAATATAAATATAATCCTTGAGAGTATTAATCCTTGTTCAATGTATATATTAAAATGCATAAATCAATATAATTATACAATTTTAGATAATGATTATATTACAATGAAACATACAGCTTAGTGAACATATTAACACGGACCAAGTCTTATACACTTTCTGAAAATTCAGCCCAATTCGATGTTTTTTAAGTGACCTTTTACTCTTCTTTTTAGGGTTTCCTTCATCTGACGAAACCCTATTCGTCTCGCTCCTCTGTCTGTCTGTCCGTCTGTCACAGAGCCCGTTCTCAGAAACTATACATGTTGGAGACATGAAATTTTGGGTCCTTATAGCTGAACACCTCACATCATACGACAAATCACAAAATTTTGAAAAAGTCCTGCATTTAACCCTTTGGGCTCCCGCATGTGTATTTTAAACAATTCTTGGAGCCGTGAAATTTTGCATACTTATAGCTGAACCTCTCACATCAAACGACAAATCATAAAATTTTGAAAATGTCGTACGTTTAATCCTTTGGGGTCCCACATGTGTATTTTAAATTATTCTTTCTAAGTGAACCCCTAATTAGGTTGGAGGCGTGAAATTATGTATACTTATAGCTGAACACCTCACATCAAACGACAAATCATAAAATTTTGAAAATGTCGTGCGTTTAACCATCTGGGGGTCCCACATGTGTATTTCAAACAATTCTTTCTAAGTGAGCCCCTAATTAGGTTGGAGGCGTGAAATTTTGCATACTTATAGCTGAACCCCTCACATCTAGCGACAAATCATAAAATTTTGAGAAAGTCGTACATTTAACCCTTTGTGCTCCCGCATGTGTATTTTAAACAATTCTTTCTATGTGAGCTCCTAATTAGTTTGGAGACGCGAAATTTTGCATACTTATAGCTGAATACCTCACATCAAACGATAAATCATAAAATTTTGAAAAAAGTCCTACATTTAACCCTTTGGGCTTCCGCATGTGTATTTTAAACAATTTTTTCTAAGTGAGCTCCTAATTAATTTTGAGGCCTGAAATTTTGCTTACTTATAGCTGAACACCTCACATCAAACGACAAAGCATAAAATTTTGAAAATATCGTACGTTTAACCCTTTGGGGTCCCACATGTGTATTTTAAACAATTCTTTCTAAGTGAGTCCCTAATTAGGTTGGAGGCATGAAATTATGCATACTTATAGCTGAACACCTCACATCAAACGACAAATCATAAAATTTTGAAAATGTCGTGCATTTAACCCTTTGGGGTCCCACATGTGTGTTTTAAACAATTCTTTCTAAGTGATCCCCTAATTAGGTTGGAGGTGTGAAATTTTGCATACTTATAGCTGAACACCTCACATCAAACGACAAATCATAAAACTTTGAGAAAGTCGTACATTTAACTCTTTGGGCTCCCGCATGTGTATTTTAAACAATTCTTTCTAAGTGAGCTCCTAAGTAATTTGGAGACGTGAAATTTTGCATACTTATAGCAGAATACCTCACATCAAACAATAAAACATAAAACTTTGAAAAAGTCCTACATTTAACCCTTTGGGCTTCCGCATGTGTATTTTAAACAATTTTTTCTAAGTGAGCTCCTAATTAATTTTGAGGCGTGAAATTTTGCATACTTATAGCTGAACCCCCTCACATCAAACGACAAAACATAAAATTTTGAAAAAGTTCTACATTTAACCCTTTGGGCTTCCGCATGTGTATTTTAAACAATTTTTTCTCAGTGATCCCCTAATTATGTTGGAGGCGTGAAATTTTGCATACTTATAGCTGAACCCCCTCACATCAAACGACAAATCATAAAATTTTGAAAATGTCGTGCGTTTAACCCTTTGAAGTCCCACATGTGTATTTTAAACAATTCTTTCTAAGTGAGCCCCTAATTAGGTTGGAGTAGTGAAATTTTTCATACATACAGCTGAACCCCTCACATCAAACGACAAATCGTAAAATTTTGAAAATGTCGTACGTTTAACCCTTTGGGGTCCCACATGTGTATTTTAAACAATTCTTTCTAAGTGAGCTCCTAATTAGTTTGGAGACGTGAAATTTTGCATACTTATAGCTAAACACCTCACATCAAACGACAAATCATAAAATTTTGAAAAAGTCCTACATTTAACCATTTGGGCTTTCGCATGTGTATTTTAAACAATTTTTTCTAAGTGAGATCCTAATTAATTTTGAGGCGTGACATTTTGCTTACTTATAGCGGAACACCTCACATCAAACGACAAATCATAAAATTTTGGAAATGTCGTGCGTTTAACCCTTTTTGGTCCCACATGTGTGTTTTAAACAATTCTTTCTAAGTGAGACCCTAATTAGGTTGGAGGCGTGAAATTTTGCATACTTATAGCTGAATACCTCACATCAAACAATAAATCATAAAACTTTGAAAAAGTCCTACATTTAACCCTTTGGGCTTCCGCATGTGTATTTTAAACAATTTTTTCTAAGTGAGCTCCTAATTAATTTTGAGGCGTGAAATTTTGCATACTTATAGCTGAACCCCCTCACATCAAACGACAAAACATAAAATTTTGAAAAAGTCCTACATTCAACCCTTTGTGCTTCCGCATGTGTATTTTAAACAATTTTTTCTAAGTGATCTCTTAATTAATTTTGAGGCCTGAAATTTTGCTTACTTATAGCTGAACACCTCACATCAAACGACAAAACATAAAATTTTGAAAATATGGTACGTTTAACAGTTTGGGGTCCCACATGTGTATTTTAAACAATTCTTTCTAAGTGAGTCCCTAATTAGGTTGGAGGCGTGAAATTATGCATACTTATAGCTGAACACCTCACATCAAACGACAAATCATAAAATTTTGAAAATGTCGTGCGTTTAACCCTTTGGGGTCCCACATGTGTGTTTTAAACAATTCTTTCTAAGTAATCCCCTAATTAGGTTGGAGGCGTGAAATTTTGCATACTTATAGCTGAACATCTCACATCAAACGACAAATCATAAAATTTTGAGAAAGTCGTACATTTAACACTTTGGGCTCCCGCATGTGTATTTTAAACAATTCTTTCTATGTGAGCTCCTAATTAGTTTGGAGACGTGAAATTTTGCATACTTATAGCTGAATACCTCACATCAAACGATAACTCATAAAATTTTGAAAAAAGTCCTACATTTAACCCTTTGGGCTTCCGCATGTGTATTTGAAACAATTTTTTCTAAGTGATCTCTTAATTAATTTTGAGGGCTGAAATTTTGCTTACTTATAGCTGAACACCTCACATCAAACGACAAAACATAAAATTTTGAAAATATCGTACGTTTAACAGTTTGGGGTCCCACATGTGTATTTTAAACAATTCTTTCTAAGTAAGTCCCTAATTAGGTTGGAGGCGTGAAATTATGCATACTTATAGCTGAACACCTCACATCAAACGACAAATCATAAAACTTTGAGAAAGTCGTACATTTAACCCTTTGGTCTCCCGCATGTGTGTTTTAAACAATTCTTTCTAAGTGAGCTCCTAAGTAATTTGGAGACGTGAAATTTTGCATACTTATAGCTGAATACCTCACATCAAACAATAAATCATAAAACTTTGAAAAAGTCCTACATTTAACCCTTTGGGCTTACCGCATGTGTATTTTAAACATTTTTTTCTAAGTGAGCTCCTAATTAATTTTGAGGCGTGAAATTTTGCATACTTATAGCTGAACCCCCTCACATGAAACGACAAAACATAAAATTTTGAAAAAGTCCTACATTCAACCCTTTGGGCTTCCGCATGTGTATTTTAAACAATTTTTTCTCAGTGATCCCCTAATTAGGTTGGAGGCGTGAAATTTTGCATACTTATAGCTGAACCCCCTCACATCAAACGACAAAACATAAAATTTTGAAAAAGTCCTACATTCAACACTTTGGGCTTCCGCATGTGTATTTTAAACAATTTTTTCTCATTGATCCCCTAATTGGGTTGGAGACGTGAAATTATGCATACTTATAGCTGAAGACCGCACATCAAACGACAAATCATAAAATTTTCAAAAAGTCGTACATTTGACCTTTTGTGCTCCCACATGTGTATTTTAAACAATTTTTCTAACCTCCGCCCTTTTAACCCCGGGAGAAATTTTCCAACTTTAGCCGACACCCCTTTGACCATTCTTTCATATTATGCATCATAGTCTTACATATTTTAGTTCCATTTTTTACCGCCAGGTGCGCCCACTTATCTCGGGTGCTATAAGCCCAATCCCCTCGACTAATATATCTACGGATAGTATGTAAAACGGATTTTCGTTTGGATACAGGTTTGTTTAGAATCAAGTGCGCCCCCTGGTTGGGAAATGTGGAACTAACAGATTTTTCAAAAGGATAAAGTGTTTTAAAAGGAATATTAAACGAAACCCTCTGTGCGATCTGTGATCACTCTTACCCACTTGTTTAACCATTGTCCCCAAAAAAGTATTTTTTTTCTTCTGCAAAAAGCTTTATTTATTATAATGGCATATCCAGTTTATCGATTACTGGGGGTGACACTTGTTTTAATGTACTGCATATTCCTACATTTATTTCAATGCTTTCACATCTCATGACTATTTTTCACACTTCATGAATAAACATTTTCATTATATCAAAGGCCATTTCTTCACCGACATTTTTAGATCAATAGCCGACTACTACACAAGAGAGCTTAAGATATGAAACAACAACAATCCATTACGTTTTATTAATGCATATATTAGAATAATTAACGCCTAAAAGAATGTCCATTAAAAGTTAACGGGCATAAAATTTTTATGATGTGATTAACATTATCAGAATGCAGGAAGTGGGTGCACCTCTGATGACCTAATATGTTGCATTCTAAATAAACGCAGAATACCGTTTATACTTCATGAATAATTGTTCGGAATTATTTTCTTATTTATAACTTAAAAGCAATTTGTAATATGTTATAGACGGGAAGGGTATTTTTGGGTTTATTGATTAATGCAGCGACACGTTTTTAATGCACTTCATCTCCCTCCGTTTACTTTAATAGTTTTACATCATATGATATTTTTCCATACTTCATGAATGTACATATTCATTATATCAATGATCATTTCTTCATCGACACTCTTAGATCAATAGTGGACTACGTACTAAAGATATGTATTAGATATGACAACAACAGTAATCCATCACGTGTTATTAGTGCATACATTACAAGTATTAACGCCTAAAAGAATGCACATTAAACATTAACGAGCATACAAATTTTATAATATGATTAATATTATCAGAAAGCAGGAACTATGTGCACCTCTCTTGACCTAATGTGTTGCGTTCTAAATAAACTCAGAATAAAGTTTATACATTATGAATAATTGCCCGGAATTAATTTCTTCTTTATAAGTTAAAAGCACATTGTAATATGTTATAGAAGTGAAGGGGCTATTATTTAGTTTATCGATTAATGCGGCGACGCGGTTTTTAATGTACTAAATCTCCCGACATATTTCTTAATGCTTTCAGATAGCATGATAATTTCCATACTTCACGAATAAACATTTTCATTTTATTAAAGATCATTCCTTCATGGGCCCTTTTAGATCAATACCGGACCACTTACACAAGAGAGCTGTTAGATATGACAACAACAACAACGATCAATTACACGTTATTAATGCATATATTAGAATAATTAACGCCTAAAAGAATGTCCATTAGAAGCTAACGGACATAAAACATTTATAATATGATTAATATTATCAGGATGCAGAAAGTGGGTGCATTTCTAGAGACCTAATGTGTTGTATACTAAATAAACACGAAATATCGTTTATACTTCATGAATAATTGTCCGGAATTATTTTATTCTTTATAAGTTAAAAGCATTTGGGAATATGCTATAGAAGTAAAGGGTATTATTCGGTTTATGGATTAATGTAGCGACACGATTTTTAATGCACTGCATCTCCCTACATTTATCTTAATCCTTTTACATCTTATGATATTTTTCCACACTTCATGAATATACATTTTCATTATATCAAAGATCATTTCTTCATCGACACCCTTAGATTAATAGTAGAGTACGCACAATAGAATGGTGTTAGATATGACAACAACAGCAATCCATTGCGCGTTGTTAGTGCATATATTACAAGTATTAACGCCTACAAATATTAATGCGAACAGTAAACATTAACGGGCATAAACATTTTATAATATGATTAATATTGTCAGAAAGAAGGAACTGGGTACACCCCTTTTGACCTAATATGTTGCGTTCTAAAGGAAAACAGGATGATGTTTATGGTGGGGCGCACATCTGGTGGTTCTCGGGTTTGCTGAAATGGTGGTTAAAAAAAACTCCAACATATAGATGAAAGTACAATCAGTTTTTATTCATTTTTCAATACGAAGGAAGACATCTCACAAAAAAAGGAGCCTCAGATATGAAGCTACCAAGCAGCACAGGTTAAATATATATCTATGTGTAGAAGCATATCCGTTCATGACAAACTGCTACGCAACGTCACAAAAGGAGAAACGAAAACAACAGCGGTCTTATTGTAACTTCTTTATGAGTAAAAAAAAATCTACATAAATCATGTCAATAAATCAACTAAAAAACGCATAAGCAAATAGCTCTTTTTTAATAGATGAATGTAAAAATAGTTACGTAAAATATCCCTAAAATTTGTGAAGAATCACAAATTTAAAAATAAGGGATTTAACTTGTATACTGGAAATAATCCTCCTTTTTTTTAAATCTAAAAAGTAAATCTATAAAGAGCATGAAAGTCAAGGCAAAAATAATATAAATCATTTCAATCACATAAATAAAATACTTTGGAAAATATTCTTTCGTGAATACGAAAACTGAATTAAATATAATGCAATGCAAGCATTTAATGTGACTTCAGTAAATTACTGAAAAGAAAAAAAAATTCGAAACAAATATTCAATTCTCGTATTCTATATATATGTGTAATGGAAAAAAAATGAGAAGTTTTCTTTTTACTATCAACTGCCAAAAAAAAAAAATAAAATAAATAAATGAATAAATAATTGTGTTTGACGATGACTTTTTTTTTTTTTTTTTTTTTTTTTTTACGGCCACTTTTCAATATGTGACGAAAATTTGCTTCAGGTTTTTTTTAAACCTCTTTTTAAATCACACAATTTCACTTGTAGTTTAAAAATTGTAGAGACACTGCAGCACTAAAACTGAGGACACTTATTATCTCACTATAAAACTCACAACCCTTTTTTTGCACACAAACTTGGCCTTCACACAACGCTATTCTTTGCACTACTGTTACACTTGAAGAAACACTATATTTCACAAAATGATTTTTTTTATTCTAAGTCACCTTTAAACGTATTTCACACTACATGCCGTTGACACATAACGCGGTTTCCTGGAGCACAACACTGTTGGTTTTATTTTTTTTCACTGCAGAATCGGATGAAGCACACAAACAAATTCCAGACCCGCGGGAGTCACTAAAAGATGACCAGAGTAGGAAAGGAAAAAAAAGGAAAGAAGTCACTGTCTAACTTCGGCGAGAGCAGGGAGTGAAAGAGCACTGGAAAACATCCGTCCTAAAAAACAACCTCCGTCACTCGGGAAAGAAAAAACTTCAGATTTCTCGATAGACAGGATTTTCCGTGCGACGATTCGTTTAGTCTTTCAGCATACGCAGGATACTGGCGATGACGTGGAGCGGCGAGAATGTTCATAGAATGCATGTTGGCGGGCAGACAGATAGAAGTAACATCGCCTCTTCATTTCAATTTTTTTTGCGTTAGAGAAAAATTCGGCTGATCTGCACCAATAATTTATGGTGGGGCGGACATATGGTGGTTCTCGGGTTAGCTGAAAAGGTGGTTAAAAAAAACTCCAACATATAGATGAAAGTACAATCAGTTTTTATTCATTTTTCAATACGAAGGAAGACATCTCACAAAAAAAGGAGCCTCAGATATGAAGCTATGAAGCAGCCCATGTTAAATATATATCTATGTGTAGAAGCATATCCGTTCATGACAAACTGCTACGCAACGTCACAAAAGGAAAAACGAAAACAACAGCGGTCCTTTTTTGCGGACTTTCCAGCAGGGTGGTCGGGAGCGAACTCTGGTTAATGCGTACTCAAATCACATGGCATATTGTATTATCGCCATCTAATCAAGTTTTTGACGCCGATATTATAGAGACAATGGATTGCCTGCAGGATTAGCAGACAAATAACGTGGCAGCCCAGTCTTTCGGCGCACCCACAGGATGTGAAGCAACCCTACATGTTTCAAGAATAAGTGCGACACATAGTCTCGTTTTTGTTTACATTAACAACAGATTGCAGTTAAATGTGATTGAGTAATCTTTAATAAATGTATGTGAAATGTAGAAAGCATAATAATAAATGAAAATATAATTTAAAACTACAATTCCAATAAATAAATTTTTTTCTTTATTTCATTTTTACCCGTCAAGTTCTAATGTGAAATGAGAGTGGTTTATTTGTAGCGCAGATAAAATACGTTAAAGAAAATGAAGCGTTAAAAGAAAGTGCAGATATACGGGGTTAAATGTGATCGTGATTGGTTTTAAATAAAAACCGTTAGGAATGGAAAAAAATAAATATGCGAGAATGAGAATTTTGAATAATTAGAAAAAAAATATATGAAACCATAAATCTTTATATGTGTTAAGTAAAGTTCCTTGTGAAAGGAGAAAGGGAAAAAAATAAATAAATGTAGAACTATGAATTGTTTTAGGAAAAAAGGATTGCTATAGTGAATTTACTTGTTTAAAGTAGATTTTGAAAAACGGGGGGTAAAACTGATATGTTGCAGATAAAATCTGCCACAATGTTTATACTTTATGAAAAATTGTCCGGAATTATTTTCTTTTTTGTAAGTTAAAACCGGTATCGAATATGTTAGAGGAGTAAAGAGTATTATTCGGTTTATCGATTAATGCGCAATGCGCTTTTTAATGTACTGCATCATCCTATATTTTTATTAATGGTTTCACATATAATGATAATTTCCATACATCACGAATGATCATTTTCATTATATTAAAGACAATTACTTCATGAACACTTTTAGATAATACTGTACCTTTTACACAAGAGAGCTGTTAGATACGACAACAACAACAATCCATTATGCGTTATTAATGCATTTATTACAATAATTAACGCTTAAAAATGCCAACTGAAAGGTAACTGGTAGAAAATTTATATGGTGTGATTAGTATTTTTAGTACAGCTTTCTTGTCATCTTTTCACATTTGAGTACATCTTTCTTGACCTAATGTGTTGCATTCTAAATAAACACAGAATACCGATTATACTTTATGATTAATTATCTGGAAATATTTTCTTCTTTATAAGTTAAAAGCAGTTTGGATTGTGTTAGATAAGTAAACGTTATTATTCGGTTTATCGATTAATGTTGTGACACGGGTTTTAATGTATTACATCTCCTTATATTTCTCCTAATGCTTAAGCATCTCATGATAAATTTCCATCATTCATGAATATACATCTTCATTTTATCAACGATCACTTCTTCACCGACCCTTTTAGATCAATACTGTACCACTTACACGAGGCAGCTGTTATATATGACAACAACAACAATCCATTATGTGTTATTACTGCATATGTTACAATAACTAACGCTTTAAAGAATGCTCATTAAACGTTAACGGGTATGAAATTTTTATGATGCAATTAATATTATCAGAATGCAGGATTTGGGTGCATCTCTCTTGACCTAATGTGTTGCATTCTAAATAAGCATAGAATAATGTTTATTCATCTTTAATAATTTACCGGTATTATTTTCTTCTTTATAAGTTAAAAGCAGTTTGTAATATGTTATAGAAGTGTAGGGTATTATTCAAAATATCCGGCTTATCGATTAATGCCACGACAAGGATTTTAATTCAATGCATCTTTCTATATTTAACTTATTGCTTTCATGCCTCAGGATGATTTTCCATGCTTCATGAATAAACAGATTCATTATATTAAAAATTACTCATTCGTGAACCCTTTTAGACCAATAACGACAACTTACACAAGAGAGCTGTTAGAAGGACAACAACAGCAATCCATTACGAATTATTAATGCATGCATTACAATAATTAACGCCTAAAAGAATACCCTTTAAAAGTTATATAAATTTTTTATGATGTGATTAATATTATCCGAATGCAAGAGTTGAGTACACCAGTCTTGACCTAATGTGTTGCATTCTAAATAAACACAGGATAACATTTATGGTTCAAGAAAAATTGTCCGGAATTATTTTCTTCTTTATAAGTTAAAAGCTGTTTGGAATATATTGTAGAAGTAAAGCGTATTATTCAATTTATTGATTAATGCGGTGGCAAGTTTTTTAATGTACTTCATCTTCCAACATTTATCTTAATCTTTTCACATCTCATGATAATTTTTTCCGCACTTCGTGAATAAACATTTTCAGTACATCAAATATCATTCCTTCGTGGACCCTTTTAGATCAATAGCGGACAAACTTACAGAAGAGAGCTGTTAGATATGACGACAACAACAATCCATTACACGTTCTTAATGCATATATTAGAATAATTAACTCCTAAAAGAATGCCCATTAAAAGTTAACAGGCATGAAATTATTATACTGTGATTACTTATATCAGAACGAAGGAATTTAAGTGCATTTCGCTTGAACTAATGTGTTGCATTGTAAATAAACGCAGAATAACTTTTATACTTTCTGAAAAATTGTCCATAATTATTTTACAATTCGGTTTATCGATTAATGCGGTGACAAGGGTTTAATGACTGCATCTCCCTACATTTTTCTTAAAGATTTCATATCTCATGATAAGTTTCCATGCTTCACGAATAAACATTTTCATTATAACAAAAATAATTCCTTTATGGACCTTTTTTAGATCAATAACGGATCACTTACACTTGGAAGCTGTTAGATATGACAACATCAATAATCCATTACGGGTTATGAAAGCATATTTTACAATAATTAACGTCAGAATGGATGCCCATTGAAAGTTAACGTGCGTAAAAATTTTGTGTCGTAATGAATATTATCACAATGCAGGAAGTGGGTGTCTTTCTTGACCAATGTGTTGCATTTTGAATAAATTCAGAATTAAATTTTTACATCATCTTGAATAATTTTCATCTTTATAAGTTAAAAGCAGCTTGTACTATATTATAGAAGTAAAGCATATTATTAGTCTTACCCAGATTGTCGATTAATGCGACGACAAGGATTTTATTGTAATGCATCTTTCTATATTTAACTTATTGCTTTCATACCCCAGGATAATTTTTCATGCTTCATGAATAAAAATTCCATAATATAAAAGATCACTGCTTCTTGAACACTTTTAGATCGGTAAAGGACTACTTACGCAAAAGAGCTGTTAGAATGACAATAACAACAATCCATTGCGAATTATTAATGCATATATTACAATAATTAACGCATAAAATAATACCCTTTAAAAGGTAACGGGCATAAAAATTTTATGATGGAATTAATGTTATCCGAATGCAGGAATTGAGTTCACCAGTCTTGACCAATCTGTTGCGTTCTAAATAAACGCATGATATCATTTATGAAAAATTGTCCGGAATTATTTTCTTCTTTATAAGTTAAAAGCTGTTTGGAATATATTGTAGAAGTAAAGCGTATTATTCAATTTATTGATTAATGCGGTGGCAAGTTTTTAATGTACTTCATCTTCCAACATTTATCTTAATCTTTTCACATCTCATGATAATTTTTTCCGCACTTCGTGAATAAATATTTTGAATACATCAAATATCATTCCTTCGTGGACCCTTTTAGATCAATAGCGGACAAACTTACACAAGAGAACTGTTAGATATGAAGACAACAACAATCCATTACACGTTCTTAATGCATATATTAGAATAATTAACTCCTAAAAGAATGCCCATTAAAAGTTAACAGGCATGAAATTATTATGCTGGGATTACTTATATCAGAACGAAGGAATTTAAGTGCATTTCTCTTGAACTAATGTGTTGCATTGTAAATAAACGCAGAATAACATTTATACTTTCTGAAAAATTGTCCATAATTATTTTACTATTCGGTTTATCGATTAACGCGGTGACAAGGTTTTAATGACTGCATCTCCCTACATTTTTCTTAAAGCTTTCATATCTCATGATAATTTTCCATGCTTCACGAATAAACATTTTCATTATAACAAAAATAATTCCTTCATGGACCTTTTTAGATCAATAACGGATCACTTACACTTGGAAGTTGTTAGATATCACAACATCAATAATCCGTTACGGGTTATGAAAGCATATTTTACAATAATTAACGTCAAAATGGATGCCCATTGAAAGTTAATGTGCGTAAAAATTGTGAGTCGTGATGAATATTATCACAATGCAGGAAGTGGGTGCATCTTTCATGACCAATGTGTTGCATTGTAAATAAATTCAAAATTAAATTTTTACATCATCTTGAATAATTTTCATCTTTATAAGTTAAAAGCAGCTTGTACTATGTTATAGAAGTAAAGGATATTATTAGTCTTACCCAGATTGTCGATTAATGCGATGACAAGGACTTTAATGTAATGCATCTTTCTATATTTAACTTATTGCTTTCATACCCCAAGATAATTTTTCATGCTTCATGAATAAAAATTCCATAATATAAAAGATCACTGCTTAGTGAACCCTTTTAGATCAGTAAAGGACTACTTACACAAAAAAGCTGTTAGAATGACAATAATAACAATCCATTGCGAATTATTAATGCATATATTACAATAATTAACGCATAAAATAATACCCTTTAAAAGGTAACGGGCATAAAAATTTTATGATGGAATTAATGTTATACGAATGCAGGAATTGAGTTCACCAGTCTTGACCAATGTGTTGCGTTCTAAATAAACGCATGATATCATTTATGAAAAATTGTCCGGAATTATTTTCTTCTTTATAAGTAAAACCCTGTTTGTAACGTGTCATAGAAATAAAGCATATTATTAAATTTATTGATTAATGCGGTGACAGGCTTTTTAATGTACTTCATCTTCCAACATTTATCTTAATCTTTTCACATTTCATGATAATATTCCGCACATCATGAATAAACATTCTCATTATTCCGTGCACCCTTTTAGATCAATAGCGGACACACTTACACAAGAGAGCTGTTAGATATGACGACAACAACAATCCATTACACGTTGTTAATGCATATATTAGAATAATTAACTCCTAAAAGAATGGCCATTAAAGGTTAACGGGCATAAAATTATTATGATGTGATTAATTATATCAGAATGAAGGAATTTAAGTGCATTTCTAACTAATGTGTTGCATTGTAAATAAACGCAGAATAACGTTTATACTTTCTCCAAAACTGTCTGGAATTATTTTATTATTAGGTTTACGGATTAATGTAGTGACAAGGTTTTTAATGTACTCCATCTCCCTACATTTTTCTTAAAGCTTTCACATTTCATGATGATTTCCCATACTTCATGAATAAACATTTTCATTAGAACAAAAATATTTCCTTCATGGACCTTTTTAGATCAATAATGGATCACTTACACAAGAGGGCTGTTAGATATGACAACACCAACAATTCGTTACGGGTTACTAAAGTATTATTTTACAATAATTAACGCCAAAAATGATGTCCATTAATAGTTAACGGGCATAAATATTTTGTGGCGTGATGAATATTATCACAATGCAGGAAGTGGGTGCAACTTTCTTGACCAAAGTCTTGCATTCTAAATAAATTCAAAATTAAGTTTATACATCTTGAATAATTTTCCAGAATAATTTTCTTCTTTATAAGTTAAAAGCACTTGTAATATGTTATAGAATTGAAGGGTATTATTCGTCTTATCCAGAAAATCGATTAATGCGACGACAAGCATTATAATGTAATGCATCTTTCTATATTTATCTTATTGCTTTCATACCTTTGGACATTTTTTTTTATATTTCATAAATAAAAAATTCATTATATAAAAGATCACTGCTTATTGAACATTTTCAGATCAGTAAAGGACTACTTACACAAAAAAGCTGTTAGGATGACAACAACAACAATCCATTGCGCATTATTAATGCATGTATTACAATAATTAACGCCTAAAAGAATACCCTTTAAAAGTTAACGGGCATAAAATTTTTATAAAGGAATTAATGTTATCCGAATGCAAGAATTGAGTACATCAGTCTTGAATCAATGTGTTGCGTTCTAAATAAACGCAGGATATCATTTATGAAAAATTATCCGGAATTACTTTTTTCTTTATAAGCAAAACCCTGTTTGTAATATGTCATAGAAATAAAGCGTATTATTCAATTTATTGATTAATGTGGTTGCAGGTTTTATAATGTATTTCATCTTGCAACATTTATTTAATCTTTTCACATCTCATGATAATTTTTGGCGCTTCATGTATAAACATTTTCATTATATCCATGATCATTCCTTCATGGACACTTTTATATCAATAGCGGACCACTTACGCAAGAGATCTATTAGATAGTTCAACAACAACAATCCATTACGTGTTATTAACGCATATATTAGAATAATTAACTCCGAAAAGATTGCCCATTAAAAGTTAACGGTGATAATTTTTTTATGATGTGATTAATTATATCAGAATGCAGGATGTATGTGCATTTCTCTTGACCTAATGTGTTACATTGTAAATAAATGCAGACTAACGTTTATAATTTCTGAAAAATTGTCCGGAATTATTTTATTATTCGGTTTATCGATTAACGCGGTGACAATGTTTATAATGTACTGCATTTCAATACATTTTTCTTAAAGCTTTCATATCTCATGATAATTTACCATACTTCATGAATAAACATTTTCATTATAAAAAAAATAATTCCTTCATGGACTTTTTTAGATCAATTACGAATGCCTTACACAAGAGAGCTCTTAGATGATAACAACAACAATCCATTATGGTTTATTAAAGCATATTTTACAATAATTAACGCCTAAAAGGATGTCCATTAAAAGGTAACGGGCATGAACATTTTGGGGCATGATGAGTATTATCAGAATGCAGGAAGTGGGTGCATTTCTCTTGGCCCAATGTGTTTCATTCCAAATAAACTCAGAATAATGTTTAAGCATTATGAATAATTGTCTGGAATTATTTTCTTTTTTATAAGTGAAAATTAGTATCGAATATGTTATAAAAAAATGAATATTAATTTTGCTGTTAAAGATGAGGACATTTTTTAAATTAAAGTATATTCTTAAATTAAAATAAATTTGATGCTAAAATATTAAAATGATTAAGTTTACAGTTTTCATTGAAAACAATTTTTGCAAATTTCTAGAACACTGCGCAAGTAACTGTTTAATCATGAAATGTAGAATTTCCGCATCACAAGAAAAAGAAATTCTATCTATATTTGAATATAGGATATTTCAGTATTATAAACTAATCTATTAAAAATTATTTTAAAAAATCGCACGTTATAAGAAACTGTTTAGATAAAAAAAAACTAAAAAATGGCTTCGAGGGTTTACAAAAAAAAAAAAAAAAAAAAAAAAAAAAAAAAAAAAAATCTATGAGTCAGAAGTATTTGCTCTTCATAAATTTAGAAAATTATTTTTGTTAATTTAAAAAAAAAATCACTTTTAAGATTATTATTGTTTTTTCTATCAAAGCAGTCTGACATCAAAGTTTTTTTTTTATTTTAAATTATAAGTATGTCCGAGGCTATGCTTTTCGTGAAAGCTTATTTTCTAACAGAAGACGTTTTTGAAATTTTCTTCAATGCTGATTACGTTAGCTTTTTACAATGTCTCCTTTCACTCCTTTCATGTTAAATTATAATTCATACAAATCAAATATATTTTTTATTAATGTTTATACTGCATATAAGGTTGTAATATACTAGATAGGGGTTCTCAAACTTTTAGATCGACGTACCACTAAATCGCTATTAAAACTTCCGCGTACCAACATTTATCAAATCTCATGTCAGAAAAAGAATAAATATAAGTATAGAAAAAGAAAGAAAAATAATTCGTTAAGCATAGATTAAGAAACACATTCCAACACTTCCTGAATGATTTAACAAAACTTCGTTATTTAGGGAAATAAGGTAAATAAGATAACTTAATAAACATATAATAAAACATATTAAACATTTGAAAAAATGATTTCAGTAATTACCGTCCATAGCCAAATATGTGTTCCAATTCTTTTGAATAGTAGGTATTTGATCTGTAGGTTGATATATATACTATATAATGGGAAAATTTAGTTTAGCAAGAAAATGCATAACAGGTTGAAATTCATCTTTCAGCAATTTATACTAATATATGGAAACATATTTGAATACAACCCTGTAATTTGCCTAGTACCTTTATTACATGCCACTTTTTAGCTAAAATTTAATTAAAACTAAAACACACTTAAAACTACTGAAATTACATTTCCAGAAATTATCACCCATAGACGGCCATGTATCCAACTATTTGCGTAGCCCTGTATATCATTTTATCTATATTCTACAAATATTTCTTAGTAACACGTAAGGCATGGTGACGTCACGGTGACGTCGTTGTGAAGTCACACTGTGATTTTGTGACCGTCGATGTGACGTCACGTGACGTGGATGTGACGTCATAGTGACTAAAATGTGAGGTCGTTATGGCCGTTTTAGAGGTCGTTTGTGACGTCACATTGTGACCACTCTGTGAAGTCACGGTGTGACAAATTTGCGAAAAGTGTGTCATTTGTGACTATTTTGGCATTAACTTTGTGACGAACCTGTGACGAAAGTGACAATGCTTTGAAATCACACTGTGACCAATTTGTGAAATATGTGTCATTTGTGACGAACTTGTCATAAACTCTGTGATGATTTCAAATGAAAATCAAATTTCAAATTAATTGCTTAAAAGGCGCAAAGGTGAGCTAGTGAAAAAGATTCCCTGCTGGGACTCGAACCCGGGCCATCAGTATAGCGCACTGACATTCTACCGACTAAACCACATGGAACGATACCCAGCCTGGAAAATTTCTCACTATTACATGTTGGAAAGGCTACAAACGCAGCACAAGATGGAATATTTATCGTGAGCCACCGACATGGGGCAAACACGAAACTTAATTAAATCCAGCATCAATTGAAACTATATTAATAATTGGAAATTTTTCCAGAGAGAAACATTTGCCTTGCATACAGTATTTCAAATGAAAATCAAATTTCAAATTAAAATTGACTTTTAAGCTATTAATTTGAAATTTGATTTTCATTTGAAATACTGGGCAAGGCGAATGTTTCCCTCTGGAAAAATTTCCAATTATTAAAATAGTTTCAATCGATGCAGGATTTAATTAAGTTTCGTGTTTACCCCATATCGGTGGCTCACGATAAATATTCCATCTTGTGCTGCGTTTGTAGCCTTGCCAACATGTAATAGGGAGAAATTTTCCAGGCTGGGTATCGTTCCATGTGGTTTAGTCGGTAGAATGTCAGTGCGCTATACTGATGACCCGGGATCGAGTCCCGGCGTGGATATTTTTCACTATATTGGCCTTTGTGCCTTTTAAGCAATTTATTTGAAATTTGATTTTCATTTGAAATATTGTATGCAAGGCAAATGTTTCTCTCTGGAAAAATTTCCAAGTATTAATACTGTGATGATTCTTGTCATAAACACTACGATAATTTTAAAGTAAAGTTTTGTTTGAAATATAAAATCTTATCTTTTTACCGTACTCTTTAGCAAGATATCGCTATTTTGGAGTCCTATTCTTCTAAAATATTTTTAATTTTCCATTTAAAAAAGAATGCTTATCAACTGACATCTTTTTTTAATAAGTTCTAAGCTTGATCTTGAATTCAAGCTTAATATTAAGAATGTGTAAGCTTTTTAATGTGATGTGATTGCTTTATTAAATACGAACATGAAATCTTACGGACATTAATACAACTCTTATTTATAGAACGACAGGATAAGCCCTATTTATTTAAATTTTTTATTCCCGTATATATTGTATTTTGTGAATATGAGCTAATTAGATTTGGTATGTTTTATAGGAAAAGAATGATCTGGGAAATAGAAACAACAAGTAAGATATATCATGCGTTAAGAATAGATTATAAAACACTTTCCAACTCTTCCTAAATGTTTTAACAAGACATCGGGGGAAATAACGTAAATAAGATAAATAAGTAAACATGAAAACGCGTAAAACATTAGAAAAACTGATTTACGCAGTTTCCATCCACAGCCAAATATGTTTTCTAATTCTTTTAAACAGTCCTGTATTTGATATATATATATACTATATAATGAAAAAATTTAGTTTATCAAGGAAACGCATAACAGGTTGAAATTCTTTTTCAGCAATTTATACTAATATATGGAAACATACTTAAATAATTTTGTACAACCCCGTAGTTTACCTAGAACCTTTATTACACGCCACTATTTTGTTAACATTTAATTCAAACGAAAACACTCTTAAAACTGCTGAAATCACATTTCCAGAAATTATAATTTATAGACGGCAACGTATCCAATTCTTTGCGTGACCCTGTATATCATTTTATCTATATACTACAAACATTTCTTAGTAAATTAAATACAGTGCAGCGTAAAAATGCATAACTTATTTAAAAACCACCTTTAAGCAATACCCAGTAACCCATACGAATACTTTTGTACAGTTCTGTAAATGAACAATAATTATTCTTTTCATCGCATATTCAACAGAACGCATGTTTTAGTGGACTTCATAAATGAATAACAATTTTACTATATTTGAACGAATGTAACACCATTAAAAATAATTTGAAACGATTTTTTTCCATTGGCCGTAATATAACTGAAACATTTTGACTGTCCCTGCAAATGAACTAAACATGCTACAAACTTCATTTGAAATGGGAAACGTTCTATGATAAAGGTCACTAACATCCAAAAATTTCAGAGCGATCCGAGCTTATTTACGAGATTTAGAGCGTTGACATGCGGACAGACGCTAAGACAGACCGAAGTCATAAACACTTTTCAACTTTGTTGGAAAGCGTTAAAAAACAGTAAAAATAGAGCTTCCCTTATTTTCTTTGATTTCAAATTACTATTTTAAATAAATTTACTGACTTAAAAACGAATTTCCATGAAACAGGAAAAACTCACACGTGTGATACAGAAGAGAAAATTCTCATTCCACAAAATTATATAAATAATGAATTATATTTCAAATACAACTTAACACTGGAATAAAATTTCAAATTCTCCAATCAGATCTTGCAGTACGAAAAAATGGGGGAGGGTGCATTATAAAGGACACTTGGAAAAATAGATTTAATTACTTTATTTCGAACAGGTTCATCCTTTTTCCACTCATTTAGGCTTTGCCTTCAGGTAATTCAATTTAAAAAAAAAAAAAAAAAAAAAAAACATGCTTAAAAACTGTTTTACTGCTAATTAAATTTTTTTCACCGATTAATTGGAAAATTAGTTCTTCATTTACCAATTTTATTTTTTCCTATATCAATGTAATTTTTACATGTGTTTAATTTTATAAAACTGATTGTATCATAAGCAATATGTGCGGATTTCAGAATGGGCTAATAACACAAATTTCTAGTAATACATGAAAAAAAAAGTTTACAATCTCTTATTTGCATTAGAAAATTTCTTATAAAAGAAGGGCGTTTACAACCTCTTATTTGCATTCGGAAATTTCCAGGATGATAAATTCATTTTTTTAGGTGCGTTCGTAATTATATAAATACGTATCACCTATAGTCGTTGTTCAGTCCGTCCGGCTGTCTGTCCGTCTCTCCGTCTGGCCACATATAACAGAGCAAAAGCTACCCAACCGAATGGTCTGAAATTTTAAATATAAAATTGTTGCAATATTTTGTCGAGTCATTTCAAATTTTATGAAAATCGAATGCATAGTTTAATGACAGGGGCAGTAAAAATTTTCCGTTACATTACGGCCAATGGGAAAAAAGTATTTCAAGTGCATTTTGATGATGTTACAGCATTTTGAACATAATGAAATTGATATGCACTTATTGAAGTGCACTAAAATATACATTCAGTACAATATGCGGTGCAAAAATAATTATAAAACTAGCTATAACACAAACGCACATCATTTGTCACGTTTGACGTGATATTTCCAACTTGTTTTGTTTTATAGTAATATGCTGTATTTCATTGTACATACTATTATACCACTTTAGCGTATCAGTAGCCGTAGATCCACGTACAGTCGTGGAAAAAAAATAAACACCCAATGGTAACTCTGGAACAAACTATTGTAGAAAAAAGTTACAGGTACCAAACGATTGGAAATAAAGTCTACTTTAAAATGATGTATCTAAAATTTGGTTAGGGGCAATCTACATAACAATACGAATTCAAACTTTGTTTTTCTTCAAAGGCAGTACCGAAGTTTGATACCATAATTGAAGTCTACATCCTTCATTTAGACTAAATCCAAATTTTTATGAAATTCGAATGATTAGTTTCAGTGAAATTAATTCTTTTAAAACAAGAATATTTTAGGGGCTGTATCCAAATTGAATTTCGACAATCAATTGTTTAAATACTAAAAACTGACACCGACACTTATATTAATATATTATTTCTTGCCAATACGACCATTTCACTCGTTTAATGTTTTTTAACTCTTTCAAGCCCAAATGTTTTAATAAAAGGAGTAGTATATATATACTAGGGGGCTCTGCCCCCTACGAGCTACGCTCGCCAACCTCCGTTCAGGCACACCAAAATCCAAAAATCACGCTAATTTGATCGGCTTTAAAAATATTGAATTAAAATTTAAAAAAACAACAACAACAACAAAAAAAAAAGCGATCTCTCTGTAAACGGGTTTCCATTCGTTTTCCTTGGATTGGGGATTTTTAAGACCAAATCTGCTGCTGTTAAGAGATACAATGGCGGTTTTCGTATTTAATTAAAAAATTAGTTAAACATTTGAAAATAAGCTAATGTAAAATGAATTAAGTAAACAGCGTCATTGTCTCCCGGTATTTTTTAACAGCGCTGTAAGATAGTTCTTTTAAATAATTCATTTTAAATGTATTACTGTCATTTTACTGTCATTTTACTGTCATTTTAAATGTAAAATTCTGACGTAATTTACACCAAAGTTTTATTTCTCTTATTAATATTCACGTGAAAATACTTTTGTTGTTAGAAGGAAATATTATTTGCGCTGTCTTCGAATTCACGATAATAGTTGAAAAGATTATCTCAAAATATCTCGCCCAAATATATTTTTCAATTTAAATTGTTTTGCTATACTTTTTGCCATTTTAAATATGACGTAATTTCCTCAAATTACAAGTTTTAACGCATAATAATGATTTTTTTAATTTTAAGAATTTTTTTCTCTTTTAAAATTCAAGTGCAAATATGGTTCTTCGCAGATGTCATAATATTGGCGCATTTTTTTTTTCTGACGCCAATTTCATATACTCAACGGGTACTTAACTGGTGCTAAAGTGTTGTTATTTTGCTCGATATGGTAACCCGGATGTTGTTGTTTATGCTATTAATGTTTTCTCCAAATTGGCGTCGGAAAAAAATTGCGCCCAAATGCGCGTATATGACATCTGTGCCTATGGTTCTTATGACGTAATTTTCCTGCTTTTAACATGTAATCATTTAGTTCTAATTTTAAAGTTTTTTTTCTGTTTGTAATAGTCACGTGTAAATAAATTTTTAATTTGAAGTAAACATTATTGTTTGCGCTGTTTATGCAACTGGCAACAGTTTAAAATAATAACATTTTCTAAAATTTGTAAAAAATATCTTTCGAAATGCTGAAAATTTGAATTTAAAATTGAAATAAAACATCAAAAAATGAGTCAAATAAGAAAACTAAACGCAATCTGCAAATCGGGAACTTATAACGTATAAAACGATCTAAAAATGATTAAATTCTCGTGTATAGTTTTTGCTCCAATAAAACTTTTTTAATGGGACGATTTTGTCCAACTTTAGCATTAAATATCTCTTAAAATAATTCTTCGATTTGAAAACTGTCTGCATCAGCGTGTTTATCAAACATTTCTCTATAATACCACCGATTTCATATTTTTGTATGCAACAGTTTTTTTTAATATTAACGGTGAAAGGCCATGCTTAAGCATTCAAATTGGATGTGATCTACACGGAATATCTACGCAGATTTTCATTGGTCCATTTCAAAATCAAAACTTTTTTTTATATATAGAAGGATATATATATATATATAATTATGCTTTTCTGCACATCATAGACGGCCCCTTCAACGTTTGACGATTATTAATGATAATTCGAAAACTACTTGCAAGAAAAAATTGAAATTGAGAATTCGTGTAAAGCAGGACATAATAAATATAAACCTATCAAAAAATTGTAGGTTGCAATTCATTTTTTTTTTCGAATATTAATTTCATAATTCATAGTTCAAATTATAAAAAATTTTAAATTACAAATTCAATTTATTTATGTCTGGGATTTTTAATATTATAACCACAAAAAAAAATGTCACCTTAGGATTATAATTTCAGGAGATATTAACAAAAATCTCAAAATGTAATTTAACTTTAGAAGACCTAATTTTTGAATGAATACAATTCAAAAATTTATCATCCAGATAACTGTATCCCCTGAACATGCAGTTCCCCTGATGACAGCTATTGTTTAGTTCAAAGTGCTAGGGATTTTAACATTTTCTGATACAAATGTTTTTAACATCTTCAATAGTTTTAAATGTTTTTAAAACTTTTGGGAGATTCTCAAAAAGTGGGATCATTAAACGTTAACTATATGTAATTTTTAAAATTTTCAAATTTAAGACAAATATTTTTAAATAGTATAGTATATAAGTCTACAAAATTATACACAAATGTTAAAAGACAACCACTATTCTGGAAAATTAATTAAAGCATTTAATTAGTAGATCTGTACGTTACAAATTTTGAAAATTTCTGGCATGTAGGTTACAGATTTTGGACATTGCTAGATGTAGGTTACACAGTTTTGACATTTCCATAAATAAGTTGTGCTTAGTATTTAATATTTTTCGCTCGCTGTCTTCTATACTTTGAATACTGTCAATTTCTGTTTTTTTTTTTTTTTTTTTTTTTTTTTTTTTTTTTTTTTTTTTTTTTACAACTTTTTATTTGCCTTGCATTTTGGTAGGGAAGCAAAGAGGAAGAATGGAATTTTAAGGAGGGGGGATTCTTAAACCTTGAATTTTAATAAAAAGAACTCAAGTACAGTAATTTAACAAAAAAATATTTATTTTATTTTTTAAGATGTGTGTTAGAACAATGGGCCTTGTTATAATATATTTATTTAGGTATTTAGAAAATTAAAATTATTAATGTTTAAATCGTTTCACGATTTGGACATTGTTATTAAATAATCTTATGGGGTACATTTGCTACAAAGAAAACTTTACAAAATACATAAAAACACTTAAGATCACTGAAGAATTACTTTTGAAATAAAAAAAGAAGTTTTACTACTAATTTTAAATCATACTTTTAAATAAGCATGTCCGAAATTTTGTAATGATCGCAGCGGTCGTCATTTTGTGTCGATCGTTACACACATTAGTTGAGCATGCTTCAAGTCAAGTTATGGTATTACACATACTAAATACACTTTATTTATACAAAACACGGCAATTATTTACGATAAAATATTATAATATGTATATTTTTATACGTTTCAAGACACGAAATTATCTTTAGAAATAAATTAACCGAAAATAAAATCAGCGTTTCTATCGTTACGCGATTTGGACATTCCACTGTCTTATTTGAGAAAAGTGTATTTATCGCAAAAAAAAAAAAAATCTTACAAAAACAAATATAAATATTTTAATTTTTTTTAAATGATATTAAAGTTAGATAAAAGAGATTAAAGTACTTACTTGATGCATTTTTCGTGGAAATGATAGCTTTGTGGGGTTCGTTACTTTTGGACATAACAAAATACAGAAAATTTCTTTATAGAAAAGTCCTTCTATCTTCAAAAAAGCAATAAATCAGCCTGCCATCTCTTAACGAAATTATCAAGAAATCATCCGTTTCCTTTATGCATTCGTTGTTTACCGTTAGAACCACCTGGAAGCAAGTTAAAACTCTTTTTCTTGGTGGTACATTGGAGCAGTTAACGTTATTAATGTCCAAAATTGACCTCTTTAGCATAAAATAATAAAATTTTAAGATATTTATACAAAGCTTTTACAATAAATTATGTCATTTTCTGTCTCTGAATAGAATTAAAAATTCAGTGTAAAAAAAAAAAAAAAAAAATTAAAGTAAAAAATAATTAAAGTTATTTTTGAAAGGCTTAAAGTTATGACGTGTGTCCAGTGCCCACCTTTTGAGAACCGCTCTTTTATACTTGCACCTATTTAGTAAATACAATGTATTGTGAATTAAGTATTCATGTGGCTTATTTGTTAAATTATATTTTCACATTTTTATTATTAGCTCCTGAAATTATAATCCTAATGTGATAATTTTTTGTGTGGTTATAATACTAAAAACCCCCAACAAAAAATACATTGAGTTTTAAACTTTAAAAATTTTAGAATATGAATTATGAAATTAACATTCGAAAAAAATATGAATTGCAATCTACAATTTTTTTTATAGTTTTATATTTATTACGTCCTTCTTTATGCAAATTAACAATTTGAAATTTTTATTCCAAGTAGTTTTCGAATTATGATTAAAAAACGTCAAAATGATGGTTTAAGGGCTCTATGGTGAAGCGAAAATCATAATTTGAAAGAAAGATATATTTTTATTCATTTTATTGAAACATTGGGGTTGACAAAAATCGAATCATATTAAGCGAGTGAAATGGTACTATTGGCAAGAAATATTGCATTAATAGAAGTTACATAGTGATCCTGTATCATTTCAACAGTCGAGTACGGAACTTCAATTTGGATACGGCCCCTAATATAGGCTCTTTATAAAATAATTAATATCTCAGAAACTAATCCAATGAACTTCATGAAAATTTGGATTTAGGCTAATTGAAGGGTGTAGAATATATTTATTGTGTCAAATTTGGGTACTGCTATTGGAAAAAACCAAATATTTGGATGTGTATATTTTTTGTGTTTATGTGTATATGTTTTGATATGTAGATGGCCCACTAAGCAAATTTTATATACATCATTTAAAAGTAGACTTTATTTCCAATCGTTTGGTAGCAGTAAGTTTCTTCTACAATACTCTGTTGCAGAATTAGTAGGGAGGGCTTACTTCTTTTTCCACTACTGTACATAAATTTAACATGGAAAGTATAGGGACTTCCAACTGCCTTTAAGATAACTTTTAAGAATGTAAAAAAGACAGTTATTTCTTAATATAGCAGAATATAATAAACCACAAACGAAAATATAAATAAATCTCTTTCCAGTTCTCCCCGATTCCGTAAAGTGTAATTTATCTTTTGAAACCATATTTTACATATTCATAGAAGCATTAAAAATATATATTTTATTTTTGCCACTGAATTACGGAATCATTTTCGAGTAGTTGCAGCAGTGCATTTATCAGTTTGCTGAAAACGCGTAAACAATCGCGTTTCGGACGCGTTTCGCACGAAACGCGTCCTATGTATATATATTTTTTTTATGGTGATTTTTTACAAAGATTTATTACTTTGTTTCATATCGCCAGTTTTCGGTGCTGTTTTCCTAAACATTTTCACGTTCAACAAACATGCTTTACAGACATTATTAATTTGATTACTCTTGCACTTGTACGGCTTGCCTTGACACTCTTTTGAACGCACCTCCTTGCGCGTTCACCAGACTTTTGTGTTTGCCGTTTGGCAAAGGCAGTCTTTATCGTCTGTTGTTGTTGTTTGTTGTTGCACGTCGAATGTTTTTATGGAAAAAAACCGCATTTAGTGAGCTATTTCGTTAGCTAAAATGACCATGGGGTCATTATTGTTAATAATAACGACTATTATAGTATTGATGCAGCATAATTATACAGATTATGTCTTTAATTCGAGTGGTATTGTCCACGAAAACAACATCGCAGTATGTTTCGTAATTGACTATTATAACGGCTTTACCGTTATATATTCATTATTCCTCCGTTCCCCTAAAAAAAAATCAACTTTTAACTTTACTGGTTTATTATAAATTGTCATTATTCTCCCCCCCCCCTTCAAATAAAATATTTAGTTTAAATTTGACATTTTAGAGTTAATTTCATATGTCTTTATTCATTCTCGTCCCCCCCCCCTCTCACTACTGTAAGTTTCGCTTTTACTTTTTAAAGTTCTTTTCAAATGCAGACATCATTTATCTCGGTTCCTTTTTCTGTCTTTCAAATTCACACGATAGAAAAAGATCTTAACCGCAGTTATTTTCCATTGAAATAATGTAAAAGAATAAAATACAAATGAATGTCTTTTCGCTTTGCAGCCGACGCTATCTAATGCATATTTTCCCAGCCTCTGGGCTTGCATTAGTATTCAATTCTCACCCTTGTACTCTGTCGGATACAAACCATATGCCCATTGCTGACTAATTTGCAGCTGTAGTTAGATCTATAACGAGCATGTAATATCACGTGTTCCTATTTCTTTAACCACGTTCCCTTACCGCAAGAATGTTAAGATATGTGTAACCATTTAGCCGCGCCATGGCGTAAGTTTAAATTCTATGTAATACTTCGGGATGCTTCTGATTCCTTTGTCCACGCCACCAATGTTCATCGCCAATACAGTACATATGTTGCTATTCATCTCGCCAATGAGTGAGTGATTGTAATGAATATTTTACCACTACTCCCTCTGATCTTGAAGGTGATGGACATCCGCTCCCTGCCGTTCGGGGCCGTCCCCGTCGGGCAGTCGTATGTTTGACTTCTCCCGTCCCACTGTACTATCATGGCCCTCCTTTTAAAAAAAGTTTCATAATAAAGAAGTAAGTCCTCGAAATCCTCGTGTTGGAGATTTTTTTCAATCATTCATGAACCTGGAATCTCTATTTCTCCTCTATATAAAATTGGCGCCGTTGCCCAGTTTTTTTTCTCCAACAGTAATAAAAAAAAAAAAAATATTTACTTCTCTTATTTTGGTTATCTCTTATATTACCAGCCTCTTAATCAAATACTAAAAAGATATTTAAAAAGGACCCTGTTAAATCAAAAAAATTATTATTTGCAGTTTCTGGTGACTGTAAAGACTAATGAATACCAAGAAATGAATAAAAATAAAAAGGCGCCATTTATCATGACCTGAAAAGTTTTGCTTTATGCAAACATTTAAAGAATTGCAAGCACACAGTTATATGTTATATATATATATATATATATGGAGGCTTATCTTTCTTATTATGTTATATCTGTTTTAAATACTTATATGTATGGGGTGGACAAAGTAATCTTCAAATATAAAAAAAAAACTGTTCTACAAGATTCACAGTTTTTTTTCTGGTGGTAATGGGTGATATATATAACGGCTTTACCGTTATATATTCATTATTCCTCCGTTCCCCTAAAAAAAAATCAACTTTTAACTTTACTGGTTTATTATAAATTGTCATTATCCCCCCCCCCCCCTTCAAATAAAATATTTAGTTTAAATTTGACATTTTAGAGTTAATTTCATATGTCTTTATTCATTCTCGTCCACCCCCCCCCTCTCACTACTGTAAGTTTCGCTTTTACTTTTTAAAGTTCTTTTCAAATGCAGACATCATTTATCTCGGTTCCTTTTTCTGTCTTTCAAATTCACACGATAGAAAAAGATCTTAACCGCAGTTATTTTCCATTGAAATAATGTAAAAGAATAAAATACAAATGAATGTCTTTTCGCTTTGCAGCCGACGTATCTAATGCATATTTTCCCAGCCTCTGGGCTTGCATTAGTATTCAATTCTCACCCTTGTACTCTGTCGGATACAAACCATATGCCCATTGCTGACTAATTTGCAGCTGTAGTTAGATCTATAACGAGCATGTAATATCACGTGTTCCAATTTCTTTAACCACGTTCCCTTACCGCAAGAATGTTAAGATATGTGTAACCATTTAGCCGCGCTATGGCGTAAGTTTGAATTCTATGTAATACTTCGGGATGCTTCTGATTCCTTTGTCCACGCCACCAATATTCATCGCCAATACAGTACATATGTTGCTATTCATCTCGCCAATGAGTGAGTGATTGTAATGAATATTTTACCACTACTCCCCCTGATCTTGAAGGTGACGGACATCCGCTCCCTGCCGTTCGGGGCCGCCCCCGTCGGGCAGTCGTATGTTTGACTTCTCCCGTCCCACTGTACTATCATGGCCCTCCTTTTAAAAAAAGTTTCATAATAAAGAAGTAAGTCCTCGAAATCCTCGTGTTGGAGTTTTTTTTTCAATCATTCATGAACCTGGAATCTCTAATAATCTCCTCCATAACTATGTTGTCAGTTCTGATACAATTTCTTGTATATATGTATATAAAAAGAACTGTTTGTTATTAGACACTCTTCGTATTATTTGACTATCTTCGCATTTATATTTGAACTAGTTATAGTCCATAATCAATTTATATACACGCACAGAAGTGGCCCAGTCATTTGGAGTTAGGAACTGATACTATTCTTGGAGTATTAGTAATTATAGATAATCAGTTACAAAATGACTAACAAAAACAAACTAACAACGTTAAATCGTTAAATCGAGAGGGGGCAGCTGGCGAGAATACAAACATTTCTAGATGATGAAGAAAAAAAAAGACATTTGGGAATATCAAATTAAATTTGACAATATTTGAAAAATTGTCTTGAATCTAGACGACTGAAAGGTGAAATATTTTGAAATTCTAGAAGTGGAATTTTCAGAAATCATGTTGATATATATTATTTTTAAAAAGCTTGACAACTCGCTTAAAGTCAAGTGAATGTGACATTTACGATCAACCACTATTGGCATTTTATCTTATAGTTTGGCGATAGATTTTTGGTCGATGGGATAACGAAGTAGTGCCTATTATTTATTCAATCATGAATTTATAATTTTGCCACTAAATATCAGCAAAAACAAATTATGAATTATTTTTATTCTTTTAAGTGAGAATTTTTTTATCCTAAGTAATCTGATTGCACTCGATAGAGATTTAAAACAAATAATTCGCATTTAAATAAATTTAAAAACTTAGACAAATTAGTCAATTGAGATGCAGTTTTCAGAAAATTGCAATTGAAATGACATGTTTCCCCATTTGGCGGATTAATTAAGAGATGTTCAGAAGTTAAGAACATTATAATAAAAGCAGTATGTATTTTTCAAGTGTTACCAAAATCAGTATGACCACCATCAATGTTTCGCTTGAAGATCTTTTTGCTTTATAATATATACTTGTTGAATCGCCCGCTGTTGCCCGGGACAGTTATTTTTTCCATACGAACTGCGAATAAATATCGAGTCGTAGTAAAATTTTCAAAGAAAAAAAACGAATCTCTCAAAATGAACCTCTGCGATTGCCCCGCTGTCTTTGGAAGCGTACAATTATTGCCTTACGCAGTCTGTTTCAAACAAACTGCTTTCTGAATGAACCTCCGGAACGGGTCCCCTTGCTTACGGCACAGTATGGCACGCGCCAAAATATCTGAAGAGACTCGTAAGCTAATTTAAATGAAACAAATACCGTTGCAATTGGGCCTATAAAACCCGAGATCAGAATCCCCCTGCCGATGAATGTTGGAATGAAAAGCTGTTAGGCAAACGAAAACCAAGGTGAATAGCCAAACGTCGTTTAAATCGGATGTGCAGAACCTGAGATTAGAATACGCCCACTGGCGATGGAAGGTGGAACTAAAAAAATTAAGAGAATAGAAAAGCAAGTTGAATCAGAAAAATGCCGTTGAAATCGAGCCCATAATGTTCGAGATAGGAATGCGACCTGTGGCGGAGGTAGGTGAAACTAAAAAATGTAAAGCAATCAAAAAACAATTTGAATGAGCTAAGCCCCGTTGAAGTCGAGCCCACAAAAGTGTGCGATCTCTGGCGGTGAATGGTGGAGCTAAAAACTGGAAGACAATCGAAAACAAAGTTGAATGAAACAAATCCCATTGAAATGGTGCCCATAAAACCCAAAATAGGATTACGCACCCGGCAGTGGTAGGTGGAACTAAAAAATGTAAGACAAACGAAAACTCAGTTGAATGATCCAAGCAACGTTGAAATCAAGCCTACAGAAACTGAGATAAGAATGTGCTCCTGATGGTAGTAGGTGGAACTAAAAACTGTGAGACAATCAAAAACCAAGTTGAACCAGTTAAACCCCATTGAAATCGGGCACATAAAATCCAAAATAAGAATATGGCCTCTGGCGGTGTAAGGTGGAATTAAAAACTGTAAAGCAGTAAAAAACAAGTTAAATGTGCCAAACACCGTTGATGTGGGATCCATAGAATCCTAGAAAGGAATGCGTCCTATGTCGGCGCAAAGTGAACTAAAAACTGCTTGAAAACCGCAGCCAACATTGATTGAGCCAAATTCCGTTGAAACCGGTCCCATAGAGCCCGAGTTATTAATACGACCCTTGACGGTGGTAGTTGGAACTAAAAACTGTAAGACAAAAGAAAACTAAGTTAACTAAGCCAAACCACGTTGAAATTACGCTCATAGAACATGAGATAAGAATGTGCCCCCTAAACAAACGTAGGAGGAGGAACTGAAAGCAGTATGACAATCGAAAACTAAGTTGAATGAGTTAAATCCCTCTGAAATCCGGCCCATAGAAACTAAAATAAGAATGCGGCTTTTGACGATGGAAGGCGGAACTAAAAACAGTAAGACAATAAAAAACAAGTTGAATGAGGCAAACCCAGTTGAAATGGGATCCATAGAACTCTTGATAAAAAATGTGCCCTCTGACGATGGAAAAGACACTAATAATTGTAAGAGAATCGCAAGATAAGTCTAATGAATCAATTCCTATAGAAATCGGAACCATAGATCAGGAAAAAAAATGGGGCCATTAATGTAAGAAAATGATTGTAACTGAAGTCTATATTTAAGAAAAGATATATTTAAATTCGTTAAGAACAATCTCTTAATTAATATCAACTGACTCTTGACACAGCACGAACTAATAATCTTCTATTAAGTGGATAAAATCCTTTTAAATTATGTATTTTGTGTTTGGCAACGTTTAATGATTAATTTCCTTTCATATCTCAAATTATATAAGGGGGGGGGGGGGGTATCTGCTGAAATCGATCTCTTTTTAGTTCAGTTTTTAATGAATGCTTGTCCCTGTCAAGTTCTTTCGCTGAATTATTTTATTGTCATCGTCTGTTGTTTGAAAAAAAATTCAAGACAATTTTTATAAAAATTCGATATTCGCATCTACAAGAAATTTAAATTTGCTCTGAAAATGTCAAATCGATGCGTAGAATACTTACCTTGATTTTAGCAGATTAGTGAATATTGTCATTATCTTTCATTTCTACATAGAAATCAAGGCCAGCCGATGTGCGATTTTTTAGCCGTTTCGGAAAAAAAATGCTTTGTCTGATGAGTCTTTTAATGAGTTTTCAAATATCTCGAATAATTACGAGCTGATTTTTACGAAATAAATATTATTGGAAAGAGGATAAAAATTAATAAATCGGACTAAAAGTTTGAAACCGCATTAATTTTATTAATGTGGAAAAATCACCTTGATTGGTAAAAAAAAACAGTTAAAAATCAAATACAAAAATAAATTAAATAACATTTAAACAAAAAATCCAAAATCGGGATTCGAGGCGCAAAACTACATACATAGAGGTACCTTCATCAAATTTCTACGTGAAGCAGTCTCTTCAAAATGCTGTCGACAAATACACACACACATTCACATATAAACTTATTTCCCTATTGTTATAGATTAAAGCTTTATTTACTGAATTATGAATTTATGAAAATTTTATCTTCTAAAGCATTTTTCGTGAATTTTTGAAACTACATTAGAAGGTACCCATAATCATTTAATAAATTTTAGAAGGATTTTAGAAGGATTGGGATTTAGAAGTATTAATTAAACCTGAATTTATACGGATTTTGTGCAATATTTATACCCCCACTCAAATGTTTTATTTTTATTTTGTAGAATTTTGTAGAAATAGGAAATGTACATAATGTTTTTAGAGTAGAAATAAGGAAATATTCCCGAACTGAAAAATCCCCCCCCCCCCTCCCTCAACGACAAGAAAGCTTAAAAGGTGCGAAGGCAAAAGAAATCATAGTTTTAAAAAATATATATTTGCGTTGTGTAAACAATAATGCTTTTGGAACAAGATAAAGTAATGCATCTATAACTCATTCTAAACTGTATTGCTACTAATCGATGTATTAAATGAATTTTATAACAAGTTATTTTAATGGTACTTATAAGGACCTTCAGTAGATAAAGGGTTAAGACGTTTTTTAAAAAAAGTTCATATTTATGGATTTTTAAGAAAATATTTATCACATCACAATTTCTTTATATAATGAAATAACGAATGATCTTGCAATTCCTTAACAATAAATTTAAATTATCAGTATTATTTTGGGCTATGGTATGATTGCTCTAAACAATACATTTAATTTATTTTCCAGTATATTGATTCAGTTAAATGTTCCTTTGAATCCATCTAATTTTGCCTGATCTATTATCATTGTGAGAATTATACTATATGAATTTATGTAACGAATCTTTAATAGCAACTCTATATCTGCAACTGATGTATTAATGCTCCGTACAAACGAACAAAGGGAACATTAACTTATGGACGCGAGAATTTATATTCAAGCGATTCAAAATGCTTTCAAAAGGATAATTGTATTGCGAAGGAATAAAGAGCGATGCAAACAATTGACTCACAAAGAGAAATAGTTAACAAGTTAAAAGAGAATGTTATTGTAATAACAATAGACGAATATATATTAGAAAATTATTTCTTATTTGGGCTAATGTACTTCGTTATAAAATTAATGTAAATTGTTCAGCAGTTGATCTGGAATATTTTTGATCAGAAAATATGATTTCAATTAAATACACCTGCATAACTGCTATTGTTAACATAGGATCCAACCCGGTATTATCGACTTACAAATCATAAGTAAGAATCCATTTTAATTCAAGATTGTGGTCTTTTTTATCTTTCTTTCTCCTTTCGTTATTATTTATTTATTTTTTATTACTCACTAACAACATCAAAAAGCATTTTTATATGAAAAATATTTTGAAATAAATTTTTCAAGTTTAGTAAAAACTGTACTTTTGTGTTAGATGCATCTCAGCAATTTGTAGCCAAAGAAACTGAGAAAGAATTATTAGATTTTTATAGCAATTCTTTTGATCAACAGTTTTGATTCTTATTATTTACATGCTTTAAGGCGTTAGTGTTTGTTAGATATATGTTAATCTTGTGTTTTATTTATTTTTTATTTTTTGCTGAAATTTTAATTTCGCTAAGAAATATTAACTGGAAATAAATGTTGTAATGTTTATATTTTTTCTAAATGCAAGCGGTTTAATTTTCTGCACTCAGTCTCAACGACATATTGATTACTATAGATTTTTATATACAGTCAGTATCGGTTATATGGTCACCCATGCGGTCCTGAAAAATATGACCTTATAAGCGGGGTGACCTTATATGCGGTGTAAACAGGAATTTTACTTTAGACAATAAAATATTATTAATAATTTAGTTATATTAGTAAAATAATGTACAAAGAAACAATGAATATATAATTTATTAAATAAGAGATATAAACAAGAATTGCTTTACACTTAAATTTTCGAATTCATAAGTATACTCGTAGTAGTAAAAATAAAATTTTATGCAGGTTTGTTTGTTTTATATCTTAGTTGTTAAAACTACCTTTTCTTATTCACGAACAGTTTTTAAATGTTCTTCTTTGCCCTTGGAATTGGTAGAAAAATATCTGAAGACATTTAGTGCTTTGAGAGTTTCTGCTCGCCTTGTCGGTTCAGTTTCGCACTCACTGTCCTTATCATCGTTTCCATCATTGTTTATATTTAAAACTTCCGAAACAGTTTGCAGTATAGAAGCTTCACCGTGGACGTTACCCATGCCACGTCAGCTCTGGATATCTAGAAGGAAAATATGAATAGGCATTAAGAACATTTTAACACAGCTTCCCCTTCATCCAATAAGCAGTCTTTTTTCGGAAGGTGCATGCATACCTGCTAAGGCGTGACTGTCGCCACTCGTGGGTAAAGTCCATTAGAAGCAATTTCATTGTCAACAACTGCAAATGTCAATTCATCTTGTATTGTGCAAACGGCATTCAGTAGTTTTTGTGCAACTACAAATAGGGGCACATCATAATCATCATCATCATTGCCATCGCCATCGAACGATAATTCTTCACATTCTGGAAGCTAAGGATGCCTACGACAATTTTCAATGGTCTTCTTTGATATCATATCCCAACTTTTGTCTACGTAACACATGTCATCTAACACAGTCACGATAAACTTCTTTTTTTGGTCAATGGCAGCAATGTAGTCTTTCAGAAGCAGCTTTCGATAATTTATCTTAAAACTTTGAATCCCTTGATCTAAGGGTTGTGCAATAGTAGTTCAGTTTGGAGACAAGAAAACAAGTTCAATCGAATTTAAATTCCGAATCACGCAATGGGCAGTACAGATGTCTGCGATTATAGGCACTTTTCATTTTTTGTCTGTCCAAATTCTATCGAAACGCAGAATTTATTTTTCCCAAATGGCTGTTGTCATTCAGGCCTTTCGGTTCGCATCGTAAGATACAGGCAAAGATTTGCAGTTTTTCAAACAACGAGGCTTGGAAATTTGCCAATAACTAATACGGTCAATTTATCTGAGTCATCTATATTCGCTGCTAATAAAAAGAGTCAATATTTTTTTCTTATCTTCCCACCACTTCCTTTTACGTTCTTAAAAATAACAGTTTTATATGGCAAAACATGAAAAAAACAGCCCACACTCATCAAAATTAAAAACGTCACAAGGTTTGTACCTATTGAGAATTAACAAGTTAACATACATTCCTTCTATTATTTTTCTTGTATACTATCATAAGCACCTACAGCTTTACCGCACATCTGTAAAAAGTAAGATTGTGCTGTAAGTTAAACCTTTGTAACCACACTTTTCTAGCAGCAAAATTCTGTTTTTCTAGTTCATCAACAATTTTCAAAGACTTTTACGATAATCCTTGATATTGCAACGTTCTGCAATCAAGCATAATTTATCCAAGTGAAAAGACCTTTCTCAACATTCTCAAATGTTGAAACATGTTGTCGCTTTCTTCTTTTGATTGATCACATCTTCTGCTTGAAAAGATTTGAACCCGAAGACGTTATTCAGTATCGTTCTCGCTATTCCATGAGTCTTCGTGAAAGCTGCTTTCGATACATTCGATTTTTGAAAATTTTCTATCACATTCTTTTTTCCCGCAAGTGTCAAATTTTTCGTTTTGTTGACATATTGTATTCACAAAAGGCAATAAAAAAATAAACGAATACTTTACAGGCAGCGATAAGTAATGAAAAATACAAAACAATTAAATCACGTGTTTTTATTCCTCCATACGAACATGGAGAGCAATTCTCATTCGGTCGTAAGGGGTGATGGCTTTTTTTCCAAGAATCTGTATCCAATGCGACAGACAGTTGAGGAAAAAATCTTCAGAGATTTGGAAACTCTTTCCGACATGGAAGAGTTTCTCTTATCGACTGCAGCCGGCAAGAGGAGACCCCTACCTCCACCATCGCATCTAGTCACATGGTATGCAAGATTATCGTGATCTGTAAAGTTTCGTTTAAAAAGAAGAAGGTCTCCTTGTCATTCTAAAGCTATAAAATTGTCAACTGGCTTTTCTTTACCATATGGAAGTTCGTACTTGAGGTTTTTAACTAAAGTACGAGAGATTCAATGTTGGAAAAAAAAGAAGAATGACTACAATGAAAAAAGTTCCTCCTTCAGGATGTCCATCCACTTCTTTCTAAAGCTATTGCAAATGAAAAGCACGTTATCAATGCAATGAGGACGACAATTGAAGATATTTCAATGATACGTCTATTTTCACTTTACACCTTAAAAAGAGGAAGGAAAAAGCATAAAACTAAGATATTTTACAAAAAAAGACAGACAAAAGGTGACCATTTATCCGATAGTAGCCATTAGAAATTGATAATATAGGCGGTGTATTTTAACACATAATACCTATTCAGTCAGACCGGACTTACGAAAAGTGACCTTATAAGCGGGGTGACCTTATAAGCGGGTGACCATATATCCGGTACTGGCTTATTCGTGCATTTTTTAATCATACATAGAAATTATTTTTAAATCCATACAAAATCAATAAATTAATATTACATTTTCAAACAAATAGCATTTGAAAGTACAATTTTTTATATTGAAAGTTGGAAATAAATTGAAATTTTGTGATGCTTAAACTTTAATAAAATCCCCCCCCCCCCCCAAAAAAAAAGCTAAATTTATTGCTCTAATCATTGCCACAGTCGATATGATGTACGCGTTACTCACAAAAATGTTTTTGCATTGTAACATAAATTGTTGCTTTTTAATTATAATATAAATTATTGTTGTTCATTATGTGTCGAAAGAAAATGTTTTATACTTTTCGAGTCTGAAATCATTTTTAAACAATAAATCTACTGTTTATGTATTTCTTCTTGTTCATCTATTGTATAATTATATAAATAATACATACATACATACATACATATATATATATATATGTGTGTGTGTGTGTGTGCGTGTGTGTGTGTGTATTATTTAGATTTATTATTTTTCAGATTATTTTCTGACCCATGTTTCTATTTGTTATTAATTAAACATTATACGTATGATTACAATACTAAAATAACTCTGTGTGCTTCCAAAATAGAAATAAATTCATTCACACAAGTTTTACAAGAACGTTCTTCCTCCACAAATTTTCATTAAAAACGCACATGTGTAAATTAGAAAGCAATTACGAGAATCGTTGCTATAAATTAATACAACCGTAAACACTGTAAATCCAATTTGCTAATTTCGAAGCGGAACAACTCTATGTACGTCAGATCTTTTCTAAATATTTCTTCCAAGATTGAAATTATCTTCCACTGATCCTCGGGGTAATCTGATACCTCCAAATTGCTTAATTTGATAAAGATTTCTGCGTGTCAGCAGAAAATCTAGCGCGTGCTTGTTACGCTTACGGGGTGCGAGGCAAGAGTTATTGCAAATAGGCTCTCAGAAATAACAATGAATCTTTTTACGAATAGTATTTAATCAAATTGATGCGTTTAATTTTAGTTGCATACAGAAAAAAAATTGCATTAAGAACAAATGATGTGCAGACATATAAGATATAACATTAGACATATAACATTTAGATATAAAAATTAAATTTGTTTATTACACGTTAAAATTATTAAACTATATAAAATTATATTACAAAATTTATTGTATAAAAATTGAATTTATTTTATAAAATGACATTATATTAATATTCCTTTCATTTCCTTAATTTTTATTTGACAAATCTCTGTGATGCAAGTAAATATTTACTACATATAGGCTCTCAGAAATAACAATATACATAATAAATTTACCTTATTACCACTAGAAGCTCCAAAACTGGATTCTCATTTTGAAGAACTTTAGAATTTATCTCATTTAGAAAGGAATCCCATTTAGAAGGTTGAAACCAGTTTTTTCTATTCAAAACTCTAATAAAACTTTATATTTAATATACATATTTTTAGATTATCACTATCGACACCAACAAGCATTTTTATGTGGAAAATATTAATAATGCATTTAGCCAGATTAAGGAATATAATAGCCGAAAAAATCGCCAAATGATTTGCTACTTACAGCAGCCTTTTTTTACTCTAATCACTTTTATTGATTTTACCGCGTATTTCGATTACGTGTCCTTTAAATCTTGTTTTGTTAATAATAATTTATTTATTTATTTATTTATTTATTGAGAAAGTTTTAATTTCATAACATAAATCATATGAACATTAAAAAATTAATGCAATTAATAATAATAATATATATTTCCTCTAATTAAATTCAATCCAAGAAATTGCTACTGCTACTTCTACTTCCAACTCTAGTAATTATTGGCTCTTTCATTTTCAAAACAAAGTGACATATTTGTGTATAAATAAACAACATTTAGTTATTAAGATATTCTCTGATGATGAGCCTGGAAGGTTTGAAACTAGTAAGAAGTTTTAAATAAAATTTATATTTTAAACTTGTAACATCTTTTTCATTACATTAGTCGCCTTTTAAGTAAGATTATGGACCTTTTTAATGTTCACATTATTTATTTTATGTTGGATCAAGGAGAAAATTTGCGTTTCCGTCTTATGATATTGGTTTTAATTTCGTTACGGAATATTAACAGGAAACAAATACTCGATTATTTATATTATTTTAAGTGATATAGTTTTCAATTAAATAAATTGCATTTGAAAGAGCATAATTTTTTTCTATTCGACCTTGTAAAAATTGAAATTTTGCGATGTTATGAAGTTTTAATAGCAGTAATTTTTTTCAGATGTTACCACCGTTAATATGTCTTCAGCGTTACTCAGAGACATGTGTTTGCTTTATAATATAGATTTTTCATTAAGAGTAAACAATCAGTATATATCAGGTATTAAATAAACAAATAAAAACATTCACTTTATAAAATAAAATACAATAAAACTTTCCTGTAGCCATTTCAAGTATTAAGCAAGCTACTGACCAATACAGCTGTCAATAAAAACGAAGTTTACGTATTATGTACAATTCCAGCAGAATATGTGGTTCCACTATAATGTTTACTCCATGATTATTTGTTATTACAAATCCATATACCAAACGTGACCAAGTGTAAACAATAGCTTTCTTTTCGATTGACAATTGTAGCGATGAGGACCTAGTTTAAAGCTTGAAGCATCTGCAGTAATTTTTACTTTCTTCTATCCTTACAAGAAGAAAATATTGGATTCGTGAAAATTTTCGAATTCCGGTTTTCTTCGGATGTATACGTTTTTAGGGTCAAAGATCACAAAAAACATGTTTTTACAAAATGTCTGTCTGTGGGTCTGACTGTCCGCGGCACAGATTTTGTGGAAGCTCTATCTCAAGAAGTAATGAACGGAATTTAATAAAATTTTAGATTCAGTTAGTCGCTCATATAAATTGGTGCTGATTACTTTTTGGTGCAAATCTCCCTGCAAGTGGCGCTGCTATGCTGCATTATTCACGATTTACACAATAGCTATATCTTATGAACTAAAGCACGGATTTTCAGAAAACTTCAGATTCAGTTGGTCCCTGATATAAATTAATGCTGTTTTTTAGTTTTTGGTGTAAATCGCCCGAAAGGTGCACTGAACTTTTAGCGATTTTCGCAATAGCTCTATCTAAAAAATAATGCACTGACTTTATATCAAACTTTAAATTCATTTAGAAGTTCACGTAAGTTGTTGCTGATTAGATTTTGGATTAAATCACCTAACTGGTGGCGCTGTTGTGCTACATTTATCAGGAAGTATTAACATATATGAGATAGAAGAAAGTGTTGGGATTGCCATATCCGACTAATTTTATTTTCTAGTAGTTCTTTGCGGATACAGTGGTATCTATCACTCTAATTCTAATCCACCACATATAAAGATGCAAGTATACACGCCTTAGTTGATATTATGATAGCTATTTGTTTGTTGTAATGTTTCCTTTCTTAAAACTTCGGATAAGAATAAGTAAATGGACATGTCTTTTGCATTTTTCTAAGTAAAATTGGATTTCCGTGATGAAGTCAGATGCGCGTACGAAGATTATAAGACAAATTCAGAAGACTAAAAATAATACTTGTAGCTCAAAAGGAAATTTTAATGAAGAATTGAAAAGACACATAGGTGTCTCGGAAATAACCCCGCTACACTCAACAAATCAGTTTTTTATCTTTACATCAAGAAGAGCAGGCAAGTAGTGGTAGAGTTCGATTTTTCTTATTCGTAAAGTTTTTGGCGAGAGTTAGATATTGGGTAAGACACAGATCTTGCCAAGGGATGACCGTGCATTGGAATATATGGAACAGTTTAAATTTAGATGAAAAGCCTAATAGGCGATAGTTAACGAAGCGTTAGTACGTGAGAAAGTAAGAAAGATTTTGAAGGCTGCCTTGGAACGGGAGCTGTAATTTACAGGCGACAGAAGTGTAAGTTACAGGCAACAGCAGTACATCGGATATTATTATATAACCGCTGGTTTAAACAAAGTTTTGACTGTCTTTTAGCAAAGCATCGAATTAAAAATACGGCAGAGAGAAATTGTATAGGCAGATGAAACGTGAAAATAATGAATGAAATGGCTGTGAATAGTATTTTTATTATTTATTTTCTTAAAGAAAAGAGTATAGTGAGTTATGAGGGAACGTTAAAGTAATACGTAAAAGTGAAGTAGATTAATTTAACACTTATATAAACAAAACAGAAATAGAACGGCACATACTTTTCAAGCTAGTTAATATTAATTTTTTTAACTATATAGGGATAATATCAATGACCTATAGAGGATTGAAAATATATGTGATATCAAACAATATAACAGATATGTTGTGAACAGTCTTCTCAAATTATTAGCTCTTTTTTGAAGAAACTTAAGTTTAACAATCATGCTTTAATTTTGCATTGAACTGTAATTCAGGTAATATATATTATTAAAAAAAACAGCGAAGAACGTTTTTAATGATATCTGTGATTTGTTGATGTTACGTCATTGCATGGTAATATCATGCTGTAAATGTGAAGAAATTTAACAAGTTGTTATATTATTTACTTTCGTACTATAATACATAAATGTATGTAGAACATAGATTTTACGTGCTTATAGATGCTCGTTTGCTCGAGCGAAAGTATAAAACGCTAAATTGTACACATGTTTGCCGACATCTAAACATCATCAAATTCGATGCAACAATGTCGCAGAAGCACAGTGGCAACATTTACGCAAACTGACGAACTTGGGAAAAATATTTAATTGCAATTTGTGAATATAATTATATTAATTTTTGAAGGATTTTCCGCTTATAATTTGTGAAAATAGCTTCGTTTTTTATATTTACATTTAACCTGCGAGGTGACATAACAAGGAACGTTCAGTGTCACAAGCTCCATTAATTTATGAACCAAATAAAGTTAATTATTTTAACAATAGTAAGGAAATTGAACATTTATGTAACAATAGAAAATAAAAAAAAATAGTTTAATCGTTTTTCAGTAAAATATGAAAATTTTAAAATTTGTTCTATGGCATATATTTGACCTCATTTATAGGTATGCAATCTTTTTTTACAGCGTTTATATTTAATATATACATGTCTATTAAAGTTAATACAAAAATTGTTGTAATAATGCTACAATATTTTTTACAAAAGATAGAAAAAAAAATGCTAGCACCTTTTTATTTAAGAGATTTTTCTAGACTAGGTCATGACTTATAATAGAAAAAAAAAGAATATATTAAATATGAAAAGCGATGTTAAAAAAAAAGATTGCATACCTATAAATGAGGTCAAATATATGCCCATAGAACAAATTTTACAAATTTTCATATTTTACTGAAAAACGATTCGTTTATTTCATAACTTTATTTTCTCTTTAAAAAATCACCCACTAGTTCATTTTCCTTATGGTATACTACTTCGCTTAATGCACTTTAAAATATCAAATGACATGAAATCTTTAATTCATTTCATTACAAAATAACGGAATGCGTGTCAATTGAAGTCCGAAAATAATAAACATAATTAGATTCAGGTGCGACATTTCAGGTATTAAGCATTTATTTTAATGGAACTAATTTGGTGCATTTCAATTATATGAATTCGCTATCATATTCTGATAAATATAAATTATTGGATTAAATTTATTAAATTCCGATCTGTTCTATTTCATTTATGATATTGAAATACCTATATATACTGTAATGTTTTCCTTGAATAAATTAATGATATTTAATACAATCAGTTGAATCCACCCCTCTAAATGCGATGAAGTTGGGAGCTCTTTTTTTCGTACAGAATCGAATTTTCGATAATTTTCACGTAATAATAGGAACTAGTTAGCACAATGCAATATATTATTTTGTGTATAATGAATGTTACGACTACAGTGTAATGTAAATGTAATATTGCATTACTTTATATATAATGTATTTGCATATTACGTTTACGTACCTAATACCACATATCTACAGAATATAAAAGATAAATTTGTCTTACATAATACATGTCAATTTTCTATCGGACAGTAATGTATATTACATAAACTGAATATACATTAATGTGATCAAAGTGATAACTGAATATTTAGTAAACTAATTTAAGTTTTAGATAAAGATGATGCACATATAAAATTTTCGAGTCATGTTTATATGTTTAATCAAACAAAAAAAAACAAAAAAACAAAAAACAAAAAAAAGATACTGAACAATATGTTAGATATACTTGTTTAGAAATTAATGTGATACAATCAACCAAAGCGTTAGTTTTTTTTAATACTTCCTTTAATAAGCATTCAAAATTACACCTAAATCTTTTTCTGCAATTCTTATTTTTTCCCCAAAAAATACCATTAAAATACATTAATCTGATGTGGCAACTGATCTCTCAACACAACGTATAATCCTAAATTATTTAATATTAAACTATTAATTGATAAAAACGTATTTTGTTTAATATTATTGTCTTCATTTTTTGTTTATATTTTCTACTTTTCTAACATTTCATATCTTTGCAAATGTTTCATTTTCATAGTTTCCCAACCTTTCTCATATTTTGGTGAACGTTTATAGGCGAATTATTAAATATACCTTTGTTTACGGATTGATTAGGGTGAAGCGCTAACAGAAAACGCCTTAAAACAATTGTATTATTTTTTAATTATGTTACAAAAATACTAAAATGGTGTCTTGTAATCGGAAAAATACCTGTGAACGTAATTTTTATAATTCTAGCATATCAAGAAGTGGTTTAAAAATTGATTACAAAATTTCATCTTTACATACAAAAACGTGGCTGAATGTATTAAAAGAGTAATAAATAGGTAATAGTGTATAATAGATTTACTAAAAAATAATATTCATATTTATTTTGTTAACCCTTTACCTACTGACGGTACTTATAAGTACCATTAACCCTTAACTACTGTGACAAAAATTGTCCTATAACTACTGTGAGCGGTCTCTCAGACCGCTAAATCAAAACATTACTAAAATTTCAACTATATCGTAAAAAATGGTTTGTTTACCAATACTTATCTACATAATTGATTTATAAATCATCTTTCGAAATTTGAAGTTTATTTTTGAAGACTAAAAGACTGGTATCTCGTTATATGGGAATAGTAAGAGAAAGCAATTTATTGCAGGACATCCGAGGAAAAGAAATATGTAATTTTAAACTCATCTAATAATAGTTGAATAAAAATGAATTTTTTGTAAAAAAAAAATGTATGAATATCTAATAAAAGTACAGTTAAATAGTAAAAATTAGATTATATTTTCATAAAAAATATCGTTATATAAATAAAAAACGCACGTTAATTAAAGTTTGCGTACATATATACATAATTCTTTTAAATGAAGTTAAATAAGAGAGAATTTAAGTATAACCATAGAAACAAACTAAATAAAAACAATGCCTTTTTTTATTACACAGTACAAAACATTCAGTTACAGTCAATGCCTAGCATTCTCAAACATTGAAGGCAAACTCTCGATTTCAATTGAAAACTGCTGAGTACAACAATAATCCAAGAAATGCTCTTATTTCAATATCATCTGCATCACTAATTTCCTGTCTTATTGATCAGAATAACGCAATTTACATTCTTTAATTTTTCCACTAGTCCATTAAACTATAATTTCTATGGCATTTATAACAAATAGTAAATTCCAAGTTTCTTCTTGTTATGCTTATTGCTCAGTTTTTCCAAGACCTTTTAAATTCGGCAGCAGCACCACAATATTATGTTTTGATGTTCGCGCAACACGATTTGGTTCTTTTGTAGTCCATATAAAATAATTTTTTCCATAAAAATACATTGAGTTACTTGAAATATTTTCCTCATCGCCCAGTGATAATTCCGAACGGGAATCGAGATAACTTTCAATAAATTCATTTTCAGAATATTCAGAATCGGATATTCTGTGTCCGACTAAATTTTCACAGGCCCCTCAATTTCAGTTTGTTTGAGGTACACTGGACGTTTTCTCGAGTGATTAGATTCCATTTTTTCCATAATATCATGAAAAAAAGTATAAAATTATCTACAAAATAAAAATTTCCTTCTCGGACAAAAACAGAATCACAAATACTGTGAGCGGTCTGACAGACCGCTTTTGGAATGAAAAGAGTAAAAAAAAAAAAAAAAAATAGCAAAAGTAGCTATCAGAATGAAAAGCGGAATGTGACCTTGGGGGGTCGTTTCAGGAAGGTAGAAATAAGGGTGAGGATCATTATCTATTCTGAGGGGTGAAAATGAATGCGATAAAATCTGGAGCGGTCTGTCAGACCGCTCACAGTAGTTATGGGTTAAGATAACTTGTTATAAAATTCATTTGATACATCGATTAGTAGTAATACCGTTTAGAATGAGTTATAAATAAATTAATTTATCTTGTTCTAGAAGCATTATTGGTTATACAAAACAAAAATATTTTTGAAAGTATGATTTATTTTGCCTTTGTATCTTTTCAGCTTTCTTGGCGTTGGGGAGGGGGGGGGGGTATTTTTTCAATGCGGAAATATTTCGGTATTTCTATTCTAAGAACATTATATTTGTGCATTTCCTAATTCTACAAAATACTAAGAAAAATATTTAAAATAAAAGATCTGAGTGAGGTTATAAATATTGAACAAAATCCCTATAAATTCAAATGAATCCTTCTGAATCCTTTAATCATTCTAAGTTCTTCTAAAATTTATTAAATGATTATGTAAATCTTCTAATGTAGTTTCAAAAATTAACGAAAATGCTTTAGAAGATAAAATTTTCATGAATTCATAATTCAGTACATAAAGGGTTAAAATATTCGGAGAAATACTTTTATTCGTGATTTCTTTAATAAAAGGAAAAGCAAACCTCGAGATCACGAACTTCTTCGCTATGCCTTCTACATATTCATTCAGTTATTCCAATTAGACGTGCCATATCAACTTAAGCACTTTCAACTTTTCAATTTTATTTCCTCTGTTTTACATTATACTAGCTGAAATTAAAAGTTCAGGAAAGTGTTAAGTGATCTTAATTCCAAGTAATTAATTTTTGCTTGGTCCTCTAGGCTTAATTATTCTTACATCTTATAAAATAAATGAATCCTTTTGGTGGATTCTTATTAAGCTCTCTCTCAAGGGAAGCGAATTACCCACTACTTTTTTCGGTATCTAAGCAATATTTTCACAGGTCCGTTTTTCCTACATTGTTGTTTAACCCTTTATGCACCGAAGGGACTTTTAAGTCCTGTAAAAGAAAAAGTAATTTAAAATTTATTTCATTCTTCTACTAATAAAAGTATGCGTCACTTTTTATACAAAATACTTTGCTGTATCACATTGAGTAAGCACAGCGAAACAGTCAAATATTTTTTAATGTGGTTATTTTCTAAACCATTAACATGGATTTAACTTTTCTCTTATTAAAAAATGTTTTAGGAAAAATTTTCACGACAAAGACTTTTCGTTTTCAAATAGGATAACAATACATTTATTTACTTTGTTACTGTAAGAACTGTGATGCTTCTATAACAGTATTTTTATTAATTAATCTAGTTAGTCTTCTAGTTATTAGAGTCTAGTAATTTTTTTTGCAAAAAATCCACTATCTACCGATTTATTAAATCAGTTTTATTTAAAAATACATCTAAAAATCAAATTTTTGCTATGTAAGTTGTTTTGGATAACTTCAGACATTAACGAAGATAATTATTGAAGAGCAGAAAATTTTTTACTTATAATTTGGGACATAAAGATTTAACAAATACTTTTTTCTCTGAAATAATCGAATTATTATATGACTTTTTCCATGCAGCTAATCATTTAGAATATCGACAGCGCAATGTTTTAAATAAAATATGAAAAATTATCAAAGGGAATTTTAAGGATCGCACTACCTTCATTGTAATGTTAGTGTAATGAAACGCCTAAGGTTAAGAGATTATCTGTTACAAATATTTTAATCCCAATTCATAATTTTTTATATTTATAAAACTACATTAATATAAATTAAACTTTTTGATACAGTTTATGAGATGGCTGTTTTCTTGGTTTTAAATCGACCCACTGATTGTGTCGGAGAAACCCTTAAATAAGATTAAATTTTTTTTAATCACAGAAAATAAGTATCAATATTTTACGTAAGTAGATATTTTTTGCATTAATATACAGATTATATGTTACAATTATTTTAATTCCAATTAATAAATTTCTATTTTTATAAAACTTATATATATATATATTAAACTTTCAAACACAGTTTATGTGGTGACTGATTTCTCTGTTTTAAAATAAATGACTGAGTGTGTGATGGTTGTTTTCGGAGAAACCCTTAAGTAAAAATGCATTTTTTAAATCGCTAAAAGTAAATATTATTCATTTAATATAAGTAGATTTTTTTTTCTCTTTCATAGCTTAAATGTTGTAACTTTTGGAGATTGTATAATTTACGGTTTATCACACGATCTGGGCTGCCGCAAAATTGGCACTTAAGTCAAAGATCATCTGTGCAATTCCAGAATGCCCAACATTGGTCAGTAAATATTTCCTACTAAAGGAGCATAAACGATGCATTATTTATCAAGACACAAGTGATCACTAACAAGTGAACATGCAAATGAATGAAATATTGTATACTCCACAAAATTAAAAAGTAAATTGTAAATTAAATTGAAAGTGGCTGTTTAGAAAAAAAAATAATCTAAAACTAAATGATATCCGTCGCAAAATGAAATCCATGAGACCATGAAAATCATGAAATACGAAAGAAATAAGAAGCTTTTATTTTATGTAAATCGATGTTAAGGCTGTACTCAAATCCAAATGAGCTATTTTTTGGCACATTTCTGAATTCAGTGCTGTTCGGAAACGTATAAAACTAGCAAGCGTTCATATTTAGAAACTATGTAATCAAATAGCGTTTTTTTTTTTTTTTGATAAAGGCAAGTGGTATTTCAGGAAACACTGTCAAAACGGGCGTTTTGTAACGAATTCCTGACGCGGCACGAAAGAAATAGGGAGAATTTACTACGTGTCAAGAATAACTTATAACTCAATATGTTATTTATAAAAAAATGGAAAACGCAATTCGTATCCAAATCGATTCAATAGTCAAATCTGCAAATTATATTAATTTACACTGAAAAATGAATCAGAAAATGACTCAGAAATATAGTTGAAACGTGGCTTTTTTTTTTTTTTTTTTTTTTTTTTTTTTTTTACTTTTTTTTGTGAAAGATGACAATTTAGTCACTCACTTTCTCTCCAAATTTTGTTAGTTAACTCTCCATGCCCTGATGGTACTTTAAAGTGCTATTAAAATAGCTTGTTATAAAATTCGTTTGATACATCGATTAATGATACAGTAATACAGTTTAGAATGAGTTATAGATACTTTTCTTTATCTTGTTCCAAAAGTATTATTGGTTGCACAAACCAAAAATATTTTTAAAATGATGATTTGTTTTGCCGTTGCATTTTTTCAGCTTTCTTTACTTTGAAAAATTGGGGAAGGGTGTTTCATTTCGGAAATATTTCTTTATTTCTTAAAGCTATAAAATGCAATAAAAAATATTTTAAATAAAAGATTTGAGTGGAGTTAAAAATACAGCACAAAATTCCTATAAATTCAAATTTAATTAATTAATTTTAATTGGCAAAATTCTTCTAAAATTTATTAAATGATTGGGTATATCTTCTAATGTAGATTAAAAATTCGCGAAAAATGTTTTAATACATGAAAATTTCGTAAATTCATAATTTGTGGCGTAGGGTTAATAAATTGCATTATAAATCGAAAATAATACTCCAATGCAAGGCAACTATTTCAAATGAAAATCACATTTCAAAGTAATTGCTAAACGCAGCACAAAATGGAATATTTATATTCTGGAAATTTTGGATGGAATATTTATAAACAGTCCATCCTGTGCTGCGTTTGTAGACTTGCCAACATATAATAGTGAGAAATTTTCCAGGCTGGGTATCGTTCCATGTGGTTTAGTCGGTAGAACGTCAGTGCGCTATACTGATGGCTTGGTTTCGAGCCCCGGCACGGAATCGTGTTCACTATGTTGGCTTTTGCGCCTTTAAGCAATTACTTTGAAATTTGATTTTCATTTGAAATATTGTATGCAAGGCGAATGTTTCTTTCTGGAATAATTTCCATGCATTAATATGGATGCAACTATTATGGATATCCAATCGTATCCAGTAATAATAAGTATAATAATACTCAAATAGATGCGTGAAACTGCTTTTAATTAATACATTAATCACCAGTGTGAGAGATATAAAGGACAATTGGCTTTTAGATATATGAAACGTCCTCTCACAGAATGTATCCCTGTGCAAAGTGTTATTGGTGCTTAATATAGTTGTGAAATATTTAGAAAATAACTGTTATGCATTATATTTTCATTAATCTCATCATGAAACTAAAACTCGCTCCTACTTGTGGTAAATGATTTTTTATCTAAACGGACAATATTACTTTGCTTCACATTTAATTAAAACTTCTGCTGCATATTTTAACCTGAGAGTTATGCAAAATATTGCTGTGGTAGTATTTACAACATTAGGTCAATCAGATTGTTTAGTCACGTCAAAAGATTCTACATATATGATTTTTACTTCAAAATCATACCAATGAAAAAGCCCAAAATTATTTAAACGAGTAAATTTGTTTTTAAATCTAATTGAATAACTTAAATATTGAAAATTTTAGTAGTAATTTTATTCCCACTTGAATAGAAACTCATATATAAGTTGTTAGAATCCAAATATTAAACTTGCCAATGTATTTTCAGAACCATATTAATGTTTCTCCATAATGCATTTTTAACTACTGTTACATATTAATAATTCATATAATTTGTATAATTCCAATTCAATATCAAATTAAGTTATTTTATTTTAAAAATATTTGCTTTATGAAAGCATAGAAGTTAATAAAATAACATATTTCTATTAATTACCCAAACATGGTAAGCTACATCATTTAAGAATTTAAATGCTTCAGTGATTATTATAAAATTCTTAGATTACGCACGTTACCAAGGAAGGTTAATAGCGTAATAAAATTCTTCGGAACAATTATAACGAAACATTTTATTCTCAAATCTTATGAGACAATAATCCAACATGTTTAATAAATATGAAATACCTGTTTTCCAAGATATTCCAGTTCGTACAAACTAAATAGAGACATTAACAAGAAAATATGTATATTTTTTTTATTAATAGAATTTTAATGTTTACGGAGATAGTAAATACTAAATTAAACCAAACAAATAGTAATGATAATAATAAGATTTAAATAAATTAAAATTTTATATGAAATATCTATTTACTAACATACTGAGCATTAAAATTAATTTAAAGAAAAAAATAATTCCGTGTTCACGGGAAAACAAAACTTTTTATTTGTTTTATTTATTTTTTTTAAAGAAATAATACTAATGATAGTAACTTCTTTAAAAAATGCCTCGCATGTTAAAATATATTAAACTGCAACTTAATATTTAAAATTGAATATTCTGTACAAAGAAATGCATTGTGGTCTACGGGAGAAATATCGTTTGCGGTGTATTTTAATCATTTTACTATAATTGAGACATAATGACATTCATATTTCATTTAGTTGGACTACCAAATTATTTCTAAAGAGAATAGATAATATAGCATTTACCATTGGTTCACAGGGGCTCACTAGAAAATTCTGTTGCATTACGATCTATAGCATTTGTTGGGTTTTTAAAGACAATACTTTGGTTCAATGCAGTTTAACGGCATAAGACCATTTTAGGTACATGCGACATAAATAAATGAAGGTATAATATTTCAAATATTACGATCATGGTACGTATCCCTGAGTTGTACTAGAAAAGGCTTTTTATGGATTTTAGCGTACATTTACCTTTCACTTACAGACTCAATAAAGACTCAATAATATTCACTCAATAAAAGGAATGCTGCAGGATATTCTAATTGCTGGAAGTGCGTTTTCAACTGCGGTATGCTTATTTGTATATTAGGTGCTGCGATTAAATTCTATGCATCACATACGGCGGGGGGTGGGGGGGTGGGGGGGAGGGCAGGGAACACTTTGAACACGTTACCCGATATCGAAAGAAATTCCTAAAAATGTATTTTTACAGCAATACATTTATTTATTATTACGTTAAATTGTTTATTTAGGCATTTTATTACTGTACATCCTGAACGGTATACTATATTAGAGTTATACTATATTAACGTGTTTCATAATCTATGCCGAAAGCATACTTTTCCTTTTTTGTTAATTTCTAATCCGGTTATAGTAAATAACATTCGAATTTATAGTCCCTCTACATGTATTGTCTATGACTTTTTTTTTAATTATAGCGATTTTCACAATTACTGTATGTATTTAACTTATCTAATATATAAAAATCAGAATGGACAAACCCCAATAGCATTCATCTATTATAATAAATGTCAGTAAAATCTACATTTGCGTATGTTACTCATATATAAAAATAACTTGACAAATACTCAAAATCAATTGTTCAGAGCGCACGGAAAAAAATAAAAATGTAACGAAGATAAAAAATAGTTTTAATTTCAGGAGGTACCTTTGTATCGCTTATACTTGGCTCTGCGTTCAAATTGACATAAACGTGATAAATTTTTAAAATACAGTACTGAAAATCTTATATATATATATATATATATTAGCAATTTTCGTACGAATTTAATAGTTTGCTATATTGCTTTTAATTTTATTAAATATAAATATTGCGATTAAAAGATTTTTTTTAAATCATGCGAACAAAATTATTTTTTATGTAATGTTTACATGAAAATATTAAAAAATAAACAGTTATTATATTTATTATTATTTCAAAACACCGTTCTGTATCCCGTATAACATGTCCTTATAATAGGTAAGAGTACATTTATATACATATTTTTTCTTAAATAAAACCCAAAACTTTAAATTGTATTTGATTCAATATTTTTTTAATGAAAAATATTAAAAGACTTTATTTTGTCAATTTTTTGTTTAGACCATTATTTTACAAAATATTTGACTAATTGGTGTTCTTATAATATCTTTACTAAATTAAAAATAAGTGCACGTGCACAAAATGCATAATTCATGTTTCAAAATATGCAATGCTTTGTCAATTCCATGTGATGCATATATACCAGGGGCTTGTTTGTTGTATAATCAGAATAAATATTGAAAAATATAACTATTCGGAGATAGGAGTATTAAATTTTTCATGCAAATCATTAGCTTTATTATTTTGAACAAATTTACAATACACCGTCGGCCAGTTAATACAATAACATTTGTGCTGAAAGGTTTTATTTTATAAAACGGCAGGTTTTTTTTGTTTGTTTTTTACTTTGTTTCAAAATTCCTTACTTAAAATAAGTTTTATATGTTATATAGAAAAAATAAATAAAAGTTAAAGTAAATTAAATACATTTAAATTTAACCCTTTAGTGCACAGATTTGCATATATGCAAAGAAGAGTGTTTGGAATTTAATAAATGTTTTTAATTCGTATATACCTAATTCACACCGAAAAATTAAAATAGTAATGTACGCTTTAATTAATAACAGACATTCCGTATTTAAATAAAGCAAAATTAAAAATTTAAACTTTCCTGGTTTAAAGTCAGATTCTCCGAACTACGTAATTTCTAGAACGTATTCTATCATGGTAATTAAACGGTTAAAGGTTAAGTTTTATACAATAAATAATCGTAGAAAATAAGGGAATAGAAGTTATATATTTCCGCGGCCGCTATCGTAGATTTTTCTTGGCGTGAAAACCCCTTTTCCGCCAAGTAAACGCCAACAAAACATCGCCGAGAAATCCAAGATGGCGGCCGCGGTAATATATAGCATCTGTTCTAAAATAAGGTGTTTGGAGGCATACTTATTTAAATATTTACAAATGTACAATATTATAGCGTAAAACAGCCGCCTGAAAATAGTTTTTACTTGTATTGCAGATGTGCAACAGCGTTCCTACATTTTCGGCTGAGATACCGGTATTTGTATGTAAAAAATTTGACTTATACAGTAGCGCAATTGCAAAAGGTTAGTTTTTCTTTAAGAAAATACTTATGTTCATCTGACCTAAAGTCAGGGAAATTCCCTGACCTGTAGGAGCACTGTGCAACAGAAGAAAAGATTTACGCATTATGTGAAAAATGTATCTCTGATTTTTTTCATTATTTTTTCTGGTGAACAAACCTTTCAGAGAATCATATGTAATTTTTTCGAAACAAAATAAAAAAAATCACTCATTTAAGGGTCAAATACTGTGTAGCATGTGGCAGTAAGTAAGAGCTCCAATAAAAAATTGCAAAATCTCCTAATCTATTGTATATAATTTGTTTAGGCATTGTGGTTAATCAATACCATTAATATATATATATATATATATTTGTACATATATATATATATATATATATATATATATATATTAACCATTTGGGAAAATGGTTATTGTCCTCGGTCAGGGTAGGAAATCAAAAACATATCTGAAGCGTTTTATTAGTTGAATCCCGCATTCTATTCGTTATCTGATTGGTCTATACAGTAATGTGCATTTTCCCTTTACTTTCAACAGAGATGGATACTTCTGTTGTCACTATGACAAAAAAAATAATAAAATAAAAACTACAGAAAAAAAAAAAAAAAAAAAAAAAAAAAAAAAAAAAAAAACTCAGAAACAAATTGAGATACAGCTTTCAAACAAATTGCATTTAAAAGTACATTTTTTTTTCTTTATACTGTAAAAAGTAATATTGTGGGATGATTAGAAGTTTAATAATGAAATTTCATTTAAAATTGGTCCAGGAATATTAATGTTTAATCCATGGCGTACGTAATGTATGACCAGCTCCGTGCGATTTTTTATGCCTTAAATTTTAGTCTTTAAAAAAATCATTTTCAAATGGTCGTCGTAATTTGTTATTAAATTGCATTTTTTTTTCAGTTTTGAATAATGTTTTATTCAACGCATTTTTCTGATATCCCATCTATATTATGAAGGACAAACGTGTTTGTGCAGACGATTACAAGACGATTAAAACGGCGGCAATACCAGACGATTTAATTTAAATTTAATTATTTATTATTATTTTTTTATTAATTTCAAATTACCGCACATGTTAAAATTTTTACACAGGCGAATAGGGAAAAAATACTTTCAAATACAATTTTTTTAAAAACTATATCACAATTTGTTTTAAAACTGTATCGCAATTTAATCAGCTTTTATTGTTTTTAAAATATTTTTCAAGCACGTTTTTTAATTATATCTCTACTGCATGCACAGCCAGACGAATGAGAAATATAAACCCGTTTGCAATTATATTTATATAATTAGTTCAGCATTTGTGTCCGACTTACATTTCATAATGAAATTAAAACTAATGATTAAAAATACTTAAGATACTCATCAGCGTACTACATATATAAAATCAATGTTAAATACACATTAAAAATATACCCAACGTTGCAGTCTTATTCTAACAAGGTATCATCAGAGGTTTCTTTGTTTTATTGAAATTAAAACTTAATAAATGAATAAATAAAATAAATATAAATAAGACATAAAATTGAACTACGCGATTAATCCAATGAAATTATTGGAACAAAAAAGTTGATGAAATTAGCCATCTTTGACGATTGCTTGGGATTTTAACTGTTGGCATAAGGCCACGCTTTTAGTAAATATCAAAACTTTATTTGAATACAAAATTTCTTTTTTTATTTAATTTTTTGGAGGATATTCTTAGTGAAAAATCTAAAAAAAATCTTGCAAATGTAGTAAACCTATTAGAACTTTCAATAAAATAACTATGGTTTTCCCCTATATTTTGTAACCCGGGAAACCCGTATTGGAACTCCTAGTATTAATTAATAGCTATATGTACGAGTATATAATTAATTTAGAACTTCACTTTTGTTTCTTAAAAATGCTAATTATTAGAGATATCTTTTGAAATTTTGTTTTCTTTTGTTAAATTATGCGTGAAAATACATAAAAGTTACAATAATCAATATATTATCAAGGTCTTGATGTGATTCATTTGCACGTTGTGGTGGTTCATTTATACTTTGAATTTTTTATCTTATTTTTTATCATTAGTGTAAGAATATTTTTATTTTTGAATCGCTTGTATAATTTCAAGAAATGATATACCTATTGACCTTATTACAGAAAAAATTCTTTATAGTAATCGTTATCAGTATTTCTTTCTTACATAATATGTATAGGGACAGATTAAGTTTTCAAAATATTCAGTATTATTAAAATACATTTAATGATCAATTGATAAATTTTTTAAAGAAAATGTACGAAAACCTACATTCTGTTTAAAAAAATTAAAACAACAATGTACATTCTATAATTTAAATAGAAACTAAACTATTTCAATAAAAATATTCTCTTTCTGATATTTATATATTTCAAATAATTTTTACATTATTTTAAAATTATAGTGTAGCTTCCAGAATGAAAAATACAAATCGATGCTTTTCAGTAACATCTCGCTTACAACTTTCTTCATTATAAATATTTCTTGTCAACAAAGCTGTATTTTTTTTCAAATAAAAGGAAGAAAAACCCCGACACAACTCTAAAACGTAAAAAAATAAATAAAAAAATAAATAAATAAAACAATATTTCTAAACTGGCATCTCATAAGCATCTCATATTACATGCTACTAAAACCCCCGCGTTTAAAATGGTTTGATATTGTACATCGTATCGAGAAAAATTAATAATAACCGCTCTATATATGAATATTTTTGTTTATCTCTCTTGTTTCAGTAGTAAAATTCAGCCGTACGTTACCTTCAGTATCGGGCTGTCACTTTGAGAATAGGTGCTGAAATATACACATTATTTTTATGCACAAGGAATAAAATATGAAAGTGTTGAATGTGTTTCTGTTATTTATATTTGGAACTTTATTGCTACGTATGGTATATGTGAAATATATATCATTGAAATTTGTAAATAAAATCATATATACAAATGTAATACTTGTAAATTTGGACACTTGAAAAGGTATCCTGCATCTTCAAAGCACATTTTATAAATTTTATTTTACAACATACTTTTAGGGGTCAGATACACTTTTAACTAATAAACTACATCGACAGTTATGTAAATATCTGGCAAATTAACACCTTGTAATAATATACTAATTTCAAATGCTGAAAGATGTAAATTAAAACTTTAAAAGTAACTCCAAAATTGGAGAATATCATTTCTTCTAAAATTGGCCCAATTAATTTTGAGAATTACCCCGGGTTGTATTAAATACCGTTTATTAGAGCTAACGGAACAAAGAATTACTATATTCATATGACTAGCAGAAAATTTAAGTATAGAAAAAAGGAGCATATAGCTGATATTAAATATAATAGAAAAACCACAGCCCTAGCAAGATTTTATCAAGAAGAAACATTCCGAATAAATTCCAACAAAAGTAAAATAGATTAAGTAAAATAATGCTAAAAAGTGATAAAATATCTTTATTAAGATTTTATACGTGATTTTATACGTTAAGATAGAAATCTTAGTAAAGATATTTTATCACCTTTTAGCATTATTTTACTTAATCTGTTTATAAGTGATTTTTATGCATGTTTTTAAAAGTAAAATAATTTCCCCATTCAGTCTGTACTATCCATCCATTATAAGAAAAACCATAGAGATTGTAACGCGTAAAAAATCAACATGTAACGATGTAGCATCATTTCACTTACCAAAAATATGGCTCGAGCTACACAATGGCTTTGAGAATAAAAATATCCAAGTAAAATAAAAAATAACGTGCATAGTATGAAAGAATACGTGGAAAACTGTATGATGTCATTTCATAGACCGTGCAGTTTTGGAATAGTTTTATTTATTTGTTTTGAAAATGATTCGGGGTGAGTTGAAAAATGTCGACAATCGAAATAAATGCATTTTTACTGGTTTTAAAGTTTTAGTTTACACCATTTAGCATTTGAAATTAGTATATAACAAACTACGTTAAAAAATGAGCTCTATTTAAATTCAGCCACTCTAACTAATTTACTTTTAATTATAAAATTTAAAACCCATTTTTAGAATGATTTCTGTTATCACGTAAAGTTCCCAAAAAAAGTATACACCCATACAAAGTTTTAAAATTTATTTTTATAGATAATACAATTTTTACAAATGGATTAATCCTTCATGCATTGAGCGCATTATTATTCACATTTGAATGGCTAGAACAAATCAACATTTTAAAAAAGTGTTCAGATGGATTTTTTTTTCTTTTTTTTTAATGACATACAAGGAAAAAACATTAAACACGTAGATCTAGACTTTTTTTTTTTTTTTTTTAAGGAAATTCGAAATATCGAGTGTTTTTTTTTTTTATATACAAAAATAGTCATGAATTCCAAACTTCTTACTTGAGAAATATATTAATAGGTCATTTTGTGTCTCTGTACGTTTAATACATCCAGAAAAAAATTTGGGAAATTCTAAGCAACCATTTTTCAGAAATCGTGCGCGCGATGATCAAAATGGACATTTTGAGGATATTGGCATTAAAGATGAAATTACCTCTTGATGATATAGAAAAAGATCAAAGTCTTTTAGACATAACTTCTCTTGTAATGCGAATTTTTGAATGGGGTTTGGATTTAAATTATCCTAAAGAATTATATATTATTATAAGCTATTTTTTAAAGCTCTTTTTGGATACATTAAAGAGTACCAGAACCCTTCAATCGGTGATATAATAACTTTTATAAAATTACATTTCTAATTTAATCTCTTCAGGGACGATATTTTTATGGTGAGAAAAATATGACTTATTTTTTCTTTTGCGATTTATTCATTTTATATTAATACGAATTCAAAAAGAAAAAGGGAAAACAATAAAAATTCCCCCCAAAATAAGGTCCGCTTTTGTGAGCGTTGAGCGTTAAAGGTAATTTATAAGTGAAATTATTTCTTAAAAAATGAAAATCTAACAGTAAATTTGTTTCTTACATATCTACAAATAATTAAAACTTAAAATATTTAATATAATCTGATATTATTTTTCTAAAATATTAAAAATTTATTCAAATAATCCAATTACAATGACTGGTAAAAAATTAAATAGGAAATGATATCAGTGCAGCCAAACAATAAAATTTTTACTTCTATTTCTGAAGGATTCTGTGGTGAATAAGTTATTATCAATTTTTGTTCTTTTCATTATTGACAGTAATTATAATAATAAAACTAAACATCACCTATGTGGCCAACGGCATGCAGAGGTTAATATTTTCTCATTTTCGATAGTTAGATTAAATCATCTTGTAACCTACGAGGTGTATTTTTTTCTACCTCCGATGGAGCGTAATATAAAGAGAAGTGTGGATAAAAAAATGGTATTATAACCAAGAGTCAAGTACAATCAAATTTACTTTCCAACATAATCTCTGTGAAGACTGAGAAGCTGGCATGCAGTGGGAGGAGTTTTTTCAATGCACTTGTCATCGAAGGTTGTACCTGCTCAGCGTGTTGTGATTGGTCCCCAAGGTATCTTGAAGATTTTTGCTCGTGCGTAAGTGCTGATTTCAGACTTGCTTTCATTTGTCGAAGAAAGTGAAAGTGTCTCGGATCTAGATATGGACTGTACGCTGGGAGTTCGAAATCTTCCCATCGAAATTGTGAAAGAACCTATTGCGTCATCAGTTCCGCTTAGCACCGATTGATTGTTACCTTTGATAATAGCTGAAGTCAGGTCTGTGAGTGCTTTTCTTCCTTCCCAAAGAAACTCTGCAAGATTCCGTGCAGGCCTATTCTCAAGACGCTCGCAGAAATCTTCCATGAAGAGAGAATTGCAAAACTCATCGTGATGTCAGAAAAATGTCAAAATCTTCCAGGTGAGTATGTCAAAAAGTAACTTTAATTATACTTGAATCCCTTAAGAGGTTAAAAAGTAACTGTCATAAATTAAAAATAACAATTTGTATATGTTTTAAAAGAATTATTTAACATTTAGAATTTTGTTGTTAATAACTCAATACATTCATTTAAGCATAAAAATAAATTTTGTGCACTTCCAGCAAAAAACATGTGTTGAATAATATGTTTTACCATAAAAAAAAAAAAAAAAAAAAAACACACATATTTGTGCAAAACGACGCAAAATCTGCTGACGCCATTTTTATTTGTTTACGTCACTTTTGTGAAAAGTTTTTTAATTTATTCTTCTTAAATGGAAGTTGTCACGAAAATATATTATAAAAAAGTTGGATGAATCTAATGTTATATTTTCCATCAATGGCTTAAGTGTGCACGAGATTTTTGTTGTAACACGTTACATTTATTCTGTTTATATACATATCATTCCAGTCGATATAAGTATTTATGCCATGGCGATGTGTATGAACTCTGGACATAAATTAAAATAACTGGATATGGTATATCTGGATATGGTAAATTATTGCTGAAACAAATATTCCCCGTATTAAAATTTTACAAATATTTTTTTCCTGTATTTTATCTGTCAATATTATAATTTAAATGATAATTTTGAGATGTAAAAGAAATAAACATAAAAATGTTCTGAAATTTATATTGAAAAACTTAGAACTCAAATGAGCTCAGAGTGGAATGACAAGTTCACCTTGCGTTAAAATAACTAAAATTAAAAACTGTTTACTAAAAAGGTGCATAAAAATTTATTAAAATATTCCGTTACAAAATGAACTGGTCTTTAAAAACTTAAAAAACATTGATGTTAAAAATCATAATGAAACAGAAAAAGATGATTCCTGAGATCTTTCGATCGCAAGCGCGATCATTTTCAAAGATACTTTCACTAGAAAAAAAAAAAGATCCTAATGTCAATGTAAGTGGTAAAGCACGGGATTTAATCAAGAATGGTAAATGGCCGGCTGAGATGAAAAATCTAGTAAAAATTAATAAAATTGCAGTTACCCCTAGAATGATTGGTCGTCTAAAGGATCACAAAGAGAACTCCCCCCTTAGACCCATAGTGTCGAAATGCTCAGCCCCCACTTATGGAATTGAAAAAGCATTAGTGCCATTTCTGAAAACAATTATTCCGCCCTCGGATTATGTAATTGACTCTACAAAAGCATTAATAAAGAAAATCAAATATATTACAGTAAATCATAATAGTATACTTGCTAGTCTAGATGTAGTTTCTCTCTATCCATCAATAGACATCAAAGAGGTTTTGAAAATTATAGAAGATTCAATTGATAATATCCAAGCTTTTAGTAAGGACACACAGATTTGACTTAAATCAGCAATCAATTTAGTCACGCAAAATAATGTATTTATTTTTTATGATAAATTTTACAGACAAACTGAGGGAGCTCCAATGGGATCGCCCATTTCAGGTTTAATGGCGGAGCTGAAGCTTAGACCTATAGAAAATCAAATAATGGAAAATTTTGAAGTAAAACCAACGCTATGGATCCGGTACGTAGACGATGTGTTTATAGTTTGGGATCATGGCATACAAACCTTAAATGAGTTTTTAGTGAAAGTTAATGAAGTAGACACGAACATTAAATTCACCTTGGAAGTAGAAAATGAAGGGGTTTTACCATACCTGGATACAGAACTAATAAGAAATATGGATGAGGGAAAAATAGAAAGAAGAGTATACAGGAAGCATTGCCGTTCGAATAACACCATCTCTTATAACTGTAACTCTACTTTCAAAGATAAAATTGTGGCTTACAGATTTTACGTAAAACGAGCCTTTGATATTTGCAGTGAAAAGTACCTACAAAATGAATTAAATACAATTAAACACATTGCAATAGAAAACGGATTTTCCCCTCAGCACATAAATAAATTTATGAAATGAAGTAGAAAAATCAAAAAGAAAGAATAGACATGAGAGAACTTAAAATCTGTACCTTCGATTACGTACCAAGATTATATGAAAGATTAAAATACGCCTTAAGGAAATTTGATATCAATTTAATAGCCAAACCTCCTACAAAACTAAAAGCTCTAATTCAAAGGAAAATTGATCCCATACCTAATAAGGAAATTGCAGGAGTTTATTCTATCCCATTTCAAACGGAAAATCAGAAAGAGTTAAGCTACATAGGTATGACCACTCGAAAATTTAAAGAAAGATTGGGGGAGCACATGAGAGATGTCAAGTTTAACCGACCGTCTACAGCACTTTCCAGATTAAATCAACGCCAAAATTTAAAAATAGATTTCGAGAACGCAAGAGTTATTTTACCTACATCTGATTATTATGCTTTGAGAATTAGAGAATCATTGGAGATTTTAAGTAAAGAAAATAATGTATGTAACGATGTTTTATCTTATGATATACCTCATATTTGGTTTAATATTTTAAAAATATCTAACACTTCAGCATTGGAACGAAACAACTTCATAGACACCCTCAACAAATAATAGACTGATCCTTTTCCGTAGACTGGTGTATAAATAGCTCAGTGAATGCGACATTCCAGTGAAAGTATCCTTTGAAAATGATCGCGTTTGCGATCGAAAGATCTCAGGAGTCATCGTTTTCTGTTTCATTATGATTTTTAACATCAATGGTTTTTAAGTTTTTAAAGACCAGTTCATTTTGTAACGGAATATTTTAATAAATTTTTGTGCACCTTTTTAGTAAACAGTTTTTAATTTTAGTTATTTTAATTTTAGAAATTTATATTTCCAACTTATATTGCTACTTGAGTAACATATATTATAAAAAAAACTGTAATAAATTTATTCAAATGAAATCGTTTATATAAATGAACTACTTGCAACAATATATAATATTATACAGAGCTGTAAATTTGTTCAGTCAGGCCAGAAATTCAATCTTCCAGAGAATTAAAAAAAAATACTATATTGCATTATTGAACTTCCTGCCAACGTAATTTAATATAACTTTGGGTACAGAGTTTGCATTTATCGTAGTACTATTAAAAATTTAAGAGGGCTCAGGGCTTGATCTATACCGAAAAACGTGTAAACAGAGCTCTCGTTTCGAATGCATATAAAAACAGATGTATTCAATGTAACTAATTTAAACTTTCTGATATTTTTAACGTATGTTTGTAGTCTTATAAAATTATAAAGTGAAGTATTTCAATGTAATAAAATAAAAAAAATAAAGCAAAATTTATGTAACACATTTTTCGAAAAAACGTTTAGGTGTCATATCACCATCCGTTATAGCTTAACGTTGAATCACATAAGAACCTAATATTTGCTTTAATGTAATCATTAACTTTACAATATAGAATTAATTAAGGATATAACTATCACTCAAAGGAAATCTTAATTAAAAAAAACTCTCAAATTTAAAAATTTTAAAAACCTAAAAATAATTTTTTTTTCATTAAAAATACTCAAAACATTAAACTATCTAAAATATATTAATTCATTCTATAACGAATACTGTTATATGCATGCAAAAAAAAAAGCCATTCCATCAAAAGTTTTTATTTTTCTTAAATCTTACGGATAGTCGTCAAAAATCAAGTTTTGAGAAAATGCGACTTAAATTTGCAATTAAATGGGTGCAGCTTTGAAAGTGATTGTTACAAAAATGCTTATAGCTCCGTAAAAATGCAAATATTTTTATGCAGTTTTTTGCACTGTGTTCAGAATTAATTGAATAATCAAAATAGATACAAAAAAAAAAAATCTATTTTTTTTCTAGTCCCGATCCCCTTAAATACGTGATAAGTGCGTTACATATTTGTTAATAAATCCTTATTTTCAAAACTCTCGGATCATCTGTTCTTATACATCGCACAGTGGGGCAAAATCACGAAAAGCTGGCCAAAAGTCGAAAAATAAAGTTACTATTTGGGGAATTTTGACTATACAGATGGCTAGAACAATGTTTGGAGGGTCAGAATCTATATTTATAAAAAGGTTTTCGTTTTGGCTTGATAACCTGTATCATTTCAAAAGTGACGCTTGGAGGATCGTCATCTGAGGTGAACAAAAAGAGCAAAACAATGGTTCCTCTAAACACGTGTTACATTTTCCCATATCATCGGATTTTAGTACTTTAAACAGGATTCACACGATGATAGAGTGTAAATTATTTACACGTGTTACAAAAATATTTATTAAGCACATAAAAATTAATAATTTCATGATTATTTTTAAGAAAAAATTTGAAAAAAAATCTTATTTTTTTGTTTTTAAACATCAAAAAATTTAAAAATTCCACAGTGTTCCGCAACGACTTATAATGGAAATAGTAGCCATAACTATTATCTAATGTATAGTGAAAAACCAGCTGCCATAAACTACCATTCTGCATTCTGTGCAGGTTTTTGTAACGACAAGTAAAAATGTCACTTTTTTAGTCGCTTCAAAAACTCTGAAATTTATTACTTGTCACAGTAATTGAGCTGGCAAACATTTTTGAAATTTTCAGATTAATCAGTTTTGTGATAGATTATTATGTATTATATTGCAAATAAGTATTATAATCATAAGCATAAATGAATTTCATAAGCAATATTAGTAAAAAAAAAAAATAATAATAATAATTCTCTATCATCGATCCGATAGAAATACGTTATCTTATCTTTATAGCTAATAATTCTGTTTATTCTAATGTAATTAGAATAAATATCTTTTTAATTGCAATTTTTGCTAGATCATACTGCTAAACGTGTTTTATTAATGAAAACGGAAATTATTAAGAATCTGACTTCCGAGAACATTAGCAATCTGAATTTGATTTGCAAGTGGGGATGTGATGGCACATCTATGGTCAAAGTACCTTTAAACAAAAGTTTATGGTAATGATGATGGTAGAAAGCAGGTTCAAATACCCTTTTCCCTTCTCTAGTGCCACTAGAACTTTTAAGTGTTGCGAATAATTCAGAAATGGTTATCTGGAAAAATTCGAGACCTTCATCTCCTAGATTTTTTTAGGCCCATCAGAATCAATTTTTTCTCGAAAATACGGAAGCTACTGTCAGTGAAATGGATTATGTTGCAGATCAGGAGAGTAAATTTATTCCTTTTAAAGCAATCATTAATAGAAAATAAGTAGGCGTTAATTACAAATTAGATTTAAGGATAATTGATTGAAAATTTTTTAATGCCTTTACTAGTAATTTGTCAACTTAACGTTAGTAACTATGTCAGGCAACTTCAAGACAGTTTAATAACCTTCATGACATTTTCAAACTAAAAGTGAATGAAGGTCATTTACGATTCGGGATAACCACGTTACGTGCCTATATAAGATGTTTTGAGTGTAGCTTGCATTTGGCATACAAACGGGATATAAAGGAATGGCAAGCACGCACTCCTGACGAAAAGAAAAAAAATAAATTGCAAAACAAAATTTACAAAAAGGATTTCGTTTACAATTAGGAGTTCTCGTCGATAAACCAAAAGCCGGAATGGGAAGTAAAAATGATGACAGAACAGCTCGTCGAAAACGCAACTATTTCTGCTTTCATAAAGAGAGTAGACGAAGATTTGATCAAACGATTCCACGTCATATTAAAAGTGATTTCTTAACATTCATTTGATCAATTTCGTGGATTATTGCTCACAAACACCTTGTAAATTCGTTGAATTGTATTCCGAGTTCTATATGCCAACTTCAGTGCCCAGAATACTTATTCATGGCAAAGAAATAATAGCTTCCTCAATATTACCAATTGGGAAAATGTCGGAAGACTCTCAAGAATCGTGGAACAAATTGATCAAATGGTACCAAGAAGATTTCTCGCTAAAATGCAGTAGGACGAAAACAATGGAAGATGGGGCTTTTATCGGATTTGAATGTCATCAGATCCCATCATCTAAAGATTACATAAATTACCGTAGAAGAAATTGAGATCCTTGTCCTTAGAGGCATAACAAGTGCTGTAAAATATTTCGACAACTCCCATTCTGAAGAATCTACTTATTATACTATAGATGATTCAGAAGACGAATTTCAGAATATCCTTTCGTTTTATTTTAATAATATAAAAATTAAACCTTTTAACATTTTACTTTCCATTAATGTACTTAATTGTGTTTCATGAATAAAGATTCAACGTGTAATTTCGATTAAACATATCTTAGTTCCTTGAAAATTCTTTGTAACGTTTAGTCTCGAAACTTTACATTTTATTTAAATCTAAATATTTTTAGAATTAATACGCCATTTTTTTATTTTAACTTTTGAATCGTACTTAGCATCCTCAAACGTACCTGTATACGAAATTTCATAGAAATTCAGCAAAGCATTTTAATTTTTAGCCCGCCATATTAGATTCGCCATATTGGATCCGCCATTTTGTTTTTTTGGAATTTTAACTTTAGAATCGTAATCAGCATCCTGAAAAACACCCGTTTACGAAGTTTCGTGTAATTTGAATAACATTTTCATATTTTGGCCAGCTTTTCGGGATTTTGCCCCATTGTGCATCGGTAGGGTAAAACTGAATCGTTTGTTAATCTTAGAGAGTATGAAAAAGGTTATATTTTCTTTCAAAATGAAAGAATATATTTTATTGCACAACTTGAACCTGGGAACTAAACTAATATTATTTCAATTTTAAGTCTAATCATTTAATATTTATAGGCAAAAGAATAATTAACATAATTACGATGTGTGAATATGCAGAGAATAAGTTATAAAAATGCTAAAAATACTAAAAAAAAATCGATTTTTTAAAATTTTTCTAGTCCTGAAACCCCTTAAATACGTGATAAGTGCGTCGCATATTCGTTAATAAATCCTTATTTTTAAACTGTCAAATCATCTGTTCTTATGCATCGGTAGGTTAAAACTGAATCGTTTGTTAATCTTAGAGAATATGAAAAAGGTTACACTTTCTTTCTAAAAGAAAGAATATATTTTATTCTACAACTTGAACCTGGGAACTAAACTAATATTATTTCAGTTATAAGTCTAATTATTTTATATTTATAGGCAAAAGAATAATTAACATAATTACAATTTGTGAATATGCAGAAAATAAGCTATAAAAATCTCAATCAATTTTTAAATATCTTAATCATATTTATAAAAATCTTAATCAGTTTTATAAAATTCTTAATTAGTTTTGTCCAAACAGTTTTGCCTGCCATTTTTCCAACATTATTCATAATTACTTCAATTATTGTTTTCAATATCATGTTTTATCTCACGTAGAATATCCGGTTTCATCCCGGGGAATGAAGGTCTCAAAGTAAATCATAATATTAAACCATTTATGCTAAAAACAGTTTCATTCTGGAAATTAAATCGTTGTTAAATAAGTAACATAATAATGTGACAAGTTGCAAGTATACATATTTCACGATTTTGAAAACTACCAAACGTTAAAAAAAAAAAAAAAAAAAAAAAAAAAAAAAATTAAATACACTTTGCAACACAGAAGATGTAAAAATGGCAGTAAACACATGCCGTAGTGGCTGTTTCTTTTTCTTTATCTTGCTCAAGCATTTCAATTATTATTTTTCAATAGTCCTGAAATATTTCTTCAGTTAGAATAAGGCTAATATATTAAAGCAAAACAATGCATTCTTTTTTCAATAATAAATGCTTTATTAATATTGCATCTAATCTTTCACCGCTATGACGAAAACAAAGCATCTAATTTTTATTCCGTTTTGTTTTAATGCAATTTCACACAGTTACTGAATATAATCAAGAATTTCTTCATTTGTAATATGCATTTATAATCTTTTTTATTAAATTCTTGGTATTTTTAAGGAAAAGTCCAAGAACTCCTTGAATACAAAATTTTTTTATCTTCTCTTTATTTGCCTGGATGAGAAATGTTTGTTTTTAGTTCTCGCTCTTTTGCGAAATATCGCAATAATTCAGAGTCCTAAAGACACTCAGTTTTTTTTTTTTTTTTTTTTTTTTTGTAGAATATTAAAAATTAAAATAAGATTAAAATAGGTTCATTATATCAACGCAAATACTTTTTGCTCATCACATAAGATTCCGTGGTAAGATTTTCATAAATTTTCTTTTAAGTGTACCAGACGGAATACCTCAAAACTTTCACGAGTAAACAAATGTTTGTTTATATTGTTATTTTAAATTTATCTTTAAAACCAAATAGCAATTTTTTTATTTAAAAATATTTATGAAGTTTTTACTAAACTAGGATTTAAAAAAAATCATAACCTTGCATGCATATAAGAACGAGATATGAGCTTTAAAAGATTAGCCTGAATTTCCAACTTCTTAGATGTCGCAGACGCCGCATTCCCCTTAATATTTTTAGCGACTTATTTTAAGAGTCGTTTGGATAAAAAAAAAAAAAAACCCATAATCTTACATGCATATATGAACTAGATATGGGGATTAAAAGATTAGCCTGAATTTCCAATTTCTTAGTTGTTGCAGACGTCGCATTCCCCTTAATGTTTTCAGCGACTTATTTTAAGAGTCGTTTGGATTTAAAAAAAAATCATAATCTTGCATGCAATTGAACGAGATATGGGCTTTAAAATATTAATCTGAATTTCCAACTTCCTGGGTGTCGCATATGAAGCCCTTAATTTTTTTCAGCGATGAATATCTACGAAAGTAATTTATATCACACAGCTCTATTGCATCAACAAAACTACTTTTTAAATGTTAATTCCCACTCTTATAAACACAAAAAGAATGCAATTGTGTCTGAAAACACAGAACTGAATACAAATTATTCGCAATCCATTGAAAATTGTAGCCGTTTTGAAGGAAATATAACATAAAAGCAAATGCACAACTCCCAATGAGAAATTGTTAACAAGGTTCAAAATGAAAGAGCTATATAATTTATAAAAGATAAAGTATACATTTTTAGTTGAAATAAAATCATATAATTAAAATACACTCATCAATTTATATAATAAATTCTTGAAACCGTTATTAGTTCAATAAAACCAGTTCAAATATGTAGTCTACAAAATTACTCACCAAATGTTAATTCCCAATTTTATAAACACACAAAGAACGCAACTGTGTCTGGACGTGCAGATCAGACTTTAAATTATTGAAAATCCTTTGAATAGTGTAACTGTTTTGATGTCAAAATGACATGAAAGGAAATGCACACCTCCGAAAGGGAAATGGTTCACAAGTTCAAAAGGAAAGAGCTATTTCTTTTATAAAAGCCATCGTATACATTTTTAATTGAAATAAAATCATATAATGAAAATAATATAGCTATTTGTGTAGCACATTCTATAAACACATTTGTTATTAGTTCAATTATGCTTTTTTAATGTACTGCTGAAATACTACGGAAACAACCGAAACTACTCCACTACTCAAGACTATTCGAACAAATGGTTTATTAATTTATTTATTTAAACCCTTTGGGCGACTGAAATCTGTCCTGCATTTTTCACAGGCTTCTAAAAAAGGAAGTTATACAATTCGTTTGTATATGCATATATATACATGTATTAGAGTAAGTCTAACCGTAACTGTTTAACAGATCCTCCAGCTTTCATAATATGTGTCTTGTTTATATATATATATATATATATCATTATGCAGGTGTTTCCGTTTCAATATCTTCAATATTTTGAAATAAAATTATGTCTTGAAGTACAAGTACAATCATATAATTAGAAATCATAAATCTATTTATGCAGGGTATCCACTCTCAACGATGTCCAATAGCTAATTCCTAAACCGTTAGTCATAGATATATATTTCCAATTACAAAATTGTTTTAAATGGGGTAAAAAAATAATTTAAAAGTCGTTTGGATTAAAAAAAAAATTTCTTAAAAAGTTACAAAATGCAATTTTTTATACTGTCCCCGGATCCTATAAGTGACGTTTAGTAAAAAATTCTTAATACATTAACAAGTAAGACAAAAAAAAGTGCCATTTATCTCACATTAAAATATATCTAGTTCTGAAACTTGAATAGCATGACTTATACCAGTTTTCTACATTTGAACACATAATAGTAGGATCATGCTTCGTGAGATAGCACACAAATTGCTTAATGTATTATAAGTATTTATTTTGCCCCTAAGAAAGTCACTAGAGCAAGTTTTAAGATAACATTAATTTTTATTAATTAAGTTTTTCATTAGATTCATTCATTCATTCATTAGATTCATTCATTCTCGTAGCATTTTAAATTATGTATCATTTTGTAAAGAATTAAGACTGTTGCTTTCCGTCCTTCCATTTAACAAAAATTGTTATTTTTTCACTTATATACTTTGTAAAAGTTGTATATTTTTAAATAATAAGTCAGAATGAAAATAAATCTCTAATTTATATTGTAATGTTGATTTTATTTTTAATTATTACTGTTTTCTATCTGACGATTATTTATATTTCTAGTAAATTTGTGACTATTTCACTGCAAAAAACAGGCATCAACTTCAAAGAGGTATTATCAAGTCGGTTTTATTCCTAAAAGAATAGGACTTTTTGTCTTAATTATTAGTGTAATAGAATTTTTTTATTAAATGTCTCTCTTAGGACATGGGAACTACATAAAAAAATTAAATTTCATAACTTTTAAGAAATGCTTCTATTGATTGAAACGACTTTCAAAATAAATTTTATAGCTCATTTAAAGCATTTTTGTACTTGTAACTGTATTTCTATGATAACCGTTGTGGAATTAGCCATTGGACACCGTTTAGTGTGAACACCACCTTGTATAATACATGCTTGAAACCGTTATTAGCTAAATTCTGCTTCTTTAATGTACTATTGAAACAACTAAAATTGCGCTACTACTCATGACTATTCAAACAAATGTTTTATTTATTTTTTTATTTACCCTCTGGCCTTCAGACAGCTTTCCTGCATTTTTAACAGGTCTCCAAAGATGGAAGTTATACAATTCGTTTGTATATGCATATATATATGTATTTATGTAAGATTAATCTTCACTCTGAAACAGATCCTCCGACTTTCACAATATGTAAAAGTTTCAGTAACTTTAAATGAGTTCATATTTCATAATTTTTAAAAACATCAAACATTAAAAATGACAAAACAAAATGATCAAAAATACTTTTCAACGCAGAAGCTGTAAAAATGTCAGTACTCAGATACCGTAGTGGCTGCTTCTTTTTCTATCATCAAACTATGTATTTCAACGATTATCTAATAGAGGTGTGTTAAAATTGAGTGAAAGTTTTCATCCAACTATAAGGTTTTACACCACTTTCCTTACAATAAGTTTTTAATTTACTTCCCTATAATAACTCTCTAATATTTTTAGCGATGGATATCTACGAAAGTAATTTACATGAAACATTCTTTTGCGTCAACAATACTACTCCTCAAGTGTTAATTCCCATTCTTATAATCACGCAAAGAACGCAATTGTGCTTGTACGTACAGACATGAAATTAAATTATTCAAAATCCTTTGAATGGTTCATAAGTTCAAAAGGAAAGATTTCATTTATAAAAGGCAGAGCATAAATTTTTAATTGAAATAAAATCATATAATTAAAATACATATATCTATTTACATTATACATTCTTGTTAATAGTCAAGTCGTTATTATTTTACTTATGCTTCTTTAATGTATTTCTGACATACTACTAAAACAACTGATATTATCTACTACTAAATAATATTCAAACAAATATTTCATTTATTTAGTTGTTTACCCTCTGAGTTTCTGAATGCGTTCGTGCGTTTTTACGAGTGTGTATCAATAAGTTTTTGCTCTCACATAGAAATAAATCAGAGGAATTTATGAAATTGCAACATTTTATGAGTCCTTTTCTTTATAGTCAGTGTGCACAGTAACACATTTGTGCAATCGGTATTTCAAATAAAGGGGGGAGGATGTATTCCAGGAGGCGCGAAAGTAGACCCAAAGGGGGGCATTTTTCGAACTCTTACAGACTCCCACATTTGACATATTGTTGGAAAGGACTGTGACCACTTATTCAATCTATCCACCTCCCTCCTCCCCTCTCCCCAAATTGGACCTCCGGGATGCACTTTCTAAATTTTACGGACATTATTCATGCTCTCCTGGGGGCAATGTTTGGGGGAGGGTATCGAGAAATTCATAGCATGAATGTTTGGTCACTGGCCTTTACAACAATATGCCACATGTGGGGATAGAAAAAAGTTAGAAAAATGACCCTCTTTGGGACTACTATCGCGCATCCTAGAATACATCCTTTCTTCTTTCTTTGAAATACCGTTTGCAGAAATGTGTTACTGTGCACGGTGACTATATAGAAAAGGACTAATACAACGTATCAATTCCATAAATTTTACTCAATTATATCTATGTGAAGTCAAAAACATATGGATACACCCTCGTAAAAGGTTTCCAAAGAAGAATATGCATATGTATGTAAGTAAGTCGAACGATTAACTCTTAAACAGATCCTCGAACTTTCACAATATGTTTTTTTACAATATGTAATAATTCCATTTACTTTAAATGTGTTCGTATTACAGAAATTTTAAATCTAGCAAACATTAAAACAAAAATGATAAAATACACTTTCCGACACCGAAACTGTAAAAATTTCAGCATACAGATACCGAAGTGGCCGCTTCTCTTTCTTATTACATTTTATTGAATGTAAGTCAGTGTCACTTTAAATGCGTTCTATAACAATCATGAAATTAAGAATGAAGGTATCTTTTTTAACCCATTACCAGCTAGTTTTGCATTTACGGAACGTTGCCATTAATTTTAAATGAAAAAAAATGCTTTATTTAATACCAGAAACTTTGACCATTATATAAAGAGAAGATTATCTTTCAAAATTTGTGGTGGCAAACGTTTTTCAGCAAAAAAAAAGTTGAAAATCCTTATAGGCAGTTAATGGATTAAATGGAAATCAAAAAATGCAATCACAGAAAGTAATTTTATAAACATGTATATTTCCAATACAAATTATGCGTTACTTTATTTAATTTTTATATGTAAAATTCTTGAAAAATTTACACTTTAAATGCTGGAATGAAAACATTTGGGAATATGTAATATGTATTATATGTGGTGAGATAATGAGTTTTATCACAAATTGAAAATGGTAAAAACGATATCATATATGACTTTCTACAGATCATCTAAGGACATTAATATTCCATTACTTTGTATACATGTTAAGTTAAAAATGGTATAACATATCAATTTCTTGAAATCCTTAAATTCATCTTGCGTATTTTACAAATTAAAAATTTGTAAGCATAAACAATATTCAAAATACTTAAAAATATTTTTTATTCATAATACGATACATTTAAAAATGTAATACTTTCGAGTATAACATGCTGTTCATCTAGGTTAAAAAAAATAAATGAATGAATAAATAAAAGAAAATAATAAAAGTTTTCTAATTAAAGTTGTAAACTTAAAATTGTAAAACTTAAAGTTGTAAACTTTAGTTTTTGTTTTTAATCATGATGATATGCCCGAATGTACTAGGTTTTTAAATGTGTCGTATTGCAAATGAAAAACACCTTTAAGTAATTTGAATATTGTTTGTATTTACAAATTTTAATTTGTTTGCATACGTAGACAGTGCTTTCTTGACTGAAACAAATTTTACAATTAAAAACAAATATTATGCGTAAATCTAACTAAAAAATAAAATATAAATTATTTCAGTTGAAATGATATACAGATTTATAATGTGTTTGAAAAATAATTTTTTTTATGTTAAATATAACTAAATCAGAATTTTATAAATTAAAGAATTGCATATTTATTTACAAAACAATCATCATATTTCAATTTCTACAATTATATTACCCCCATATTATATTTTATTTCAATTAATAACTTAAACGTTCTTTTTCGAAAAAAAAAAAACTAAGAAAAATATACATTTGTAACTTCGAAAACCAAGTACTTTATCGAATTATAAGAATTAACACAACCCCTAACACTTAATGAAATTTACTAATTTAATACTCAAACTTCCTTTCGCATGCTATTTATTTTTTACATGTTTCTTCAAATACTGATGTTTAATCCCGCACATCCTTAGGGTAAACTGACATATGCATTTATATTAATTCGGTGAAGTTTTCGTGTTGTCTGCAAAAAATTTCACGTATCATTCTTACGTGTCAAAGTTACAAGGAAGGAATCAGTGCAAGTATACATCCTGTAATTACTATGAACTTATCAAATTTGCTTTATGCATCAACGTTAATAAAAATGAAGCACTTTTATGCATATTTATTTTGAATAACAAAATATTAGGCACTAACTGCGTATGAAACGGTTATAAATTTAATTACCCTGGTAGCACAGAGTGGGTAGTATTGGTCGAAATCAAAATGTAATATTGACCACTATCAAAACTTTGTCCAACGTAAAATGACCACCACCTCCCGACTTCCACCCAAAAAAAATATATATATATATACATAAATTCATGTATATTACTTTTTGACATTTGGCAATATTAACCAATAATTTACAGCATCAGTAAATATCATTTTTGACATTTATTGATATGTATTTTGTTCTTGTCATTCTCAAATAATCACCGATCCTTGCGAAAAGTCATAAAAAATGCAGGTACAACTTCTAAAAGCATTTATCAAACCGACTACTGGGAATTAACACAACCTTATATATTATAAATGCGATTTATTATTATTTTTTTAATTCTCCAACGTGTATCAGGTTTTTCTGTTTTCTATATGTCCTTTGAGAATGAAATTAACTGCAACTCAATCCTCAGAGTAAGCTGCAAAATTGTTAATTCGATGAATATTTTAAGCCTTCAGCGAAAATCAACTACATCCGTGTACCTCTTCGAGGTTCGATAGAGGGAATTATTGCTAATAGGCGTTCACTAATTACCAGATCCGTTAAATTTACCTTATGTATACATTTTAATTAAAATCACCAGCTTAATTTCAATCGAATGTAAGAAAAAGCATTAGCTGCGTATAATACAATAATAAATTTACAAGTGATTTTTTCCTGCTAATTAAAAATAACAAATAAGTAATGGACACAAAATAATATATCGGATAAGGTTTTGAATTCCAAAAGTACCTATTTTACATTACTTACATATGTAGAATCATTAAAAACCTTTCAATTTAGGGCCCCACCAGTGGCCGAGAGTTTCTGCGGTCGAAGCTGGTAACGGGTGGTGCTGGGTTCGATCCCAATCGTGCCCGTCGACCTAATCGTTCGGAGTTTTCGTGGTTTTCTTCGAACCATGGTTTTCCAAGTGTAAATACGGATTAGGTTCCCTTAGAAAGGTCCCCACGGAGGGCATCCCCCCCTCTTAGGGCCTATATTCCTCGTGCTGATAATTGGCCGTCATAAATACAACCAACCTTTCAATTTATACGTTGGTAAATATTTATTTCATAATTTGTAGCACAAATTTATATATTATGAAATAGCGTGATTTTTAACGAATAAGATCTGATAAAAATATATTATGTATGATTTTATACGTAAAGGTTAAGGCTAACAAAATATTTAATTATTTGTACAAGTAGTTGGATGTACGAATCTCATACATGTTAATATTTGAGAAAGGATGCATTTTTTATTAGGCATTTTAGAAACAAATAATGCTTGGGAAACAAATCTGTTATTTATTTCTAAATTATACTTTAAGTTTAATGTCAATAAATGATTCAAAAGCATTGGGTGGAGAGAAAAAAGATTCGTAAGGAAGCCTAATAAACGGGAAATGTGTTAAAAAAATATGAAAAATTTTGCTCATTAAAATTTGATAATTAAACATAGATTAGAGAATCGGGTAATTCTGTATGGTTTTTTTTTTCAATAGCAAACGTACCCATCTGGAAAATCGAACAAAATTTGCTGAACACATAAACACATATATGAGGTTTCGTTCAATTCTATCCATAGCGCCATAACACTTTCCGGAGATACAAAAGAAAAATCGTATCTAAATTCGCTATGACATACCCATTTTCATGCAAATTTCCTGAAAAATGTTATACAAACCTGAAAAAATTCAACTGCTGTCAACGTGAGAGATTCAGACAATAATGCTTACAGCTGTCGGCGGTTCGCCAATGTTGCCAATCAAAATATGATGTAATAGACCAATTTGTGAATTATTTCACAAAATTTGAAAACCACTTAGTAAGAAGTTTAATTGTCTCACTATCACAAAGAAAATGACTTAATCACTTTAAACATTTAAATTATTTAAAAACTGAAAATTATTTATATATTTTGTTTGTGCTGAGAAATTAGTTCTTTTGTATTAACAATATTACAGGAGAAGGTTTAAATACCGGCTAGGGTCCAAATACCGGCTACTAGGTGTTCTGAGAACTGAGCGCAGTGCAGCCTAGCGGCGATAGGTAGAGTTTGTAACTTTAATTGAGAGAAGAATGTTACGAAAAGTACGTCGCTAAAGTCTGTCTCATTTACAAACAGTAAATGCAAAAGTGTCGAAATGACGTAATCGGTACATCAAAAGTTTTTCAGATATGTGTTTCTCATTTTTTTTTAATTTACTGATCGTATATTGGCTTGAATTGATGATTAAGTTATTTTCTAGACATATTTAGCTCTCAATTGCCGCGCGACTTTATTGGCATTTTATTATACGGATGTGTGATACCGGTTTTAAATTAAACATAGTAGTGGTCCGAATACTGGCTACCTAGAGTGGTCTAAATACCGGCTAGCCGGTATTGGGACCTCTCTCGGTTGCTGTGCTTGAAGGGCAGGAAAATAAATTAATTTAAATAGTTAATTAATAAATCAATTTAAATGGTTCAGAAATAGTTCCAATTCCATTTTTCGGTATGAAAAAAAAAGCAACCTTGCCGTAATTTTTCAGGAGCGACACGCGCTATCGGATCACTTCACAAAAAACTGCTGTTGGACACTCCAAAATTGCCTGCAATGTATGTGAAGAGAAAGAAGAAAAATGACGGAGGAAAACAGACGAAAGGGGAGAAATTTGATTTTAAAAAAGTGAAAAAGAAAAATATCCAACAGAGGAAGATGACGCAAATGTGTCTTCTGCATAGGTGTTTTATTTGAGGACAAGAATGGGGAAAGAGATTCTGGGTTCAATGTTACGAATGCGATATGTGGTCCTATAGCGACTGCACCGACGGACGGAGAGTGATATTATGTTTGTAATTTTTTCAGATAAAATAATTCACATTTAAATCAATTTTTTGTGTGCGTGTACACGTTAAAAAACAAAACTAGAAACATAATGGAAAGAAGACTGTGAGATATAATCGTTAAGAATTTTAAAAATTTGTCAAAAATGCTTGTTTATTAAAAATTAGGTATTTTTTATGTGCATCAGGAATGTTATTAATCAATAAAATTTATTAAAATAATATTCTTATTCTTTAACAATTGCCATTAACACTATTTTCTTGATCTTTTGGAAAAAAAAAAAAACAACAACTTAAGTAGCCGATATTTAGACCCTATTTTGAAAATTCAAAATTTGAAGGCTTTCGGAAATTTGCTTTTTATGAACAGAAAACGCCTTTTAAACTGATTTTGTTTTAAACAGGTGTAAAAAATGTCACGGTACACTGGTGTCAGTTTTTCTTTTACTAATTTTGGAAATTGTATGATCTAGATTGAAAACAAAAGTGGTAGCCGGTATTTGGACCTTCTCCTCTATTATTTTGAACCTTTGCTATAAATACTAAATTAAAAGAATGTTGATTATTTGGCATAAAATCCTAACCTGCTTAATCTCATTAAAAAATTCAATTCAATGAATTCAAGACAAATGGTTACGTTTATACAACTCAAATGCTTACATTGTTTAACGCGGAAATCCGTTAGTCCAGGCGAAAAATGGCCTTCCTTGGAAGTCCGTGCTAACTGAAATTCACTGAATTATATTTTCCTCAAAGCATATTTTTAATAGAAATGAGGTAATTAATTTTTATTGGATGTAAACTCATGCATTAACTAAGTATAAATGAAAAACTTTAGTGATGTATTTCTTTTTTGTAATAAAAATCTTCAACGAATAATGTTCTACAATGACATAATAGATATGTTTTATAATATCAAAAGTGCTGATTTGATTTATCTTTTCTTTCATAAAACAGTTAAACTCGTAGCAAGAAATATTATGTAATGAGATGATTTGTTTATGCATCTATAGAAATTGATAAAAATGCATTATACGTATCTCGAAATATAAATACCAATGGAATTAAAATGTTTTTGTCTTTCAATAACTTTTCGTGACTAAACAAATTATATAGGTTAAATAGGTGTGATTTTAACATTTCTTAAGTGAATTTTAGTTCTTTCACTGTTCAGACGCTAGTTTTTATAAATAGAATTTTCCGTTTTTTAAATTTCTGAAAATCTGTAATTAGATAAGTCTTAAATTTTTGCTGAAATTTAATGGTGTTGAAAATCAAGAATTTCGTACATCTTAAGCATCATGTATACATATCCCTCGTCGCGAAGGGGTTAATAAATAGAATTTCAAATATTATAACTGTAATATCGCTCGCACAAATAAATAAATAAATAAATAATGTGATACAACTTTAAAAAAAAATCCCTTTTTTGTATTATTGCACTAATAAGTCTCAGTTAGGTACTCATTGTTACCTTTAAAAGTGACATAACTACAGTTATCACAAAGCTTCTTACGTGCGCAATATATCATTATGCGCCGAAGGGGTCAACGTTTTTATGTGCGCTTTTACAACTTCATGTAGAACTATGCCCGATATTTTTATGTTAAAAAAAAAATAATATTTTGCCTCTCCTGCTAAATGTATTTTGAGTTGTGTCCCCTTTTTAGGTGCGTTCGTAATTACATAAATACGTAGTACCTGTAGTCATCGCCTGGTCCGTCCGTCTGTTCGCATATAACAGCGCAAAAATATCCAACTGAATATTTTGAAACTTAATATATATAATCGTTGCAGAATTTTGTCGTGTCATTTCAAATTTTATGAAAATCGAATCAAAATTTAAAAAGATATTAATAAAAGTTGTCTGCATTCTATGAAATCTTATCATACGTAATTAATTCAATGATATTCCGTGATAGGTAATATATATAATCATTGCAGAATTTTGTCGTGTCATTTCAAATTTTATGAAAATCGAATCAAAATTTAAAAAGATATTAATAAAAGTTATCTGCATTCTATGAAATCCTATCATACGTAATTAATTCAATGATATTCCGTGATAGGTAATGATTCTAGGTTGCAATGATGATTATGTTATATTTAAGACGGAGTGAACAGTTGATTTAAGATTGATTTACGAATATATATAATAAATTCGGTATTCATGCTTTTTTGCATAACAGTGCAACAGCTACTACACCAAGATCTGAATATTTATAAAACTAGTTATAGTACGAACGCATATCCCTTGCCACATCTGACGTTGAATTTCCGACTGGTTTTTTGGGTGAGAGATATTAAATAGATTTATAATGTGTTTTAATGAGAAGCCAATCAATAAAATAAAAAAATAAATAACTTGAACGATAGATGTTTAATTACAGAAAACAACCATTATATTGAATTTATGTAATTAACATTTCAATTAATAACTTGATAACACTATTTTGTTTTTCCTTACAAGCACTAATAAAAAATGCGCATGTAGATTCGAAACTATTGCAAGAGTGCAGCGAAGAATTAGTACAACCGTAAACATTATAAATTCAGTTTAATAGCTATCTACCCAAATTATTTCAAGTATATCACTTTTAATTTCTGTATCACCGTTGAGATTAAAATTATCTTCTAGTAGTCCTCCGGGTAAAATATTACCTGAAAACTTAATAATTCCACTTTCAGCAGAAAAAAATCCTTTGTTTGCTTTTTACAATTCCAGTTTAAGTTAGAATTAGTGTAAATACATTCGCTAATTACTGCCTATCTACCAAATTTATCTTATTATACTATTTCTTTAAAGTTTTTTAGCATTAGTCGATCGTTAAAGAATTTAACAATATCTGCTTACAATGCAGTGGTAAATTTATAAACCACTTTTCTTTATCTTGTACGAAAATTAAGATGAAAAATCTTATACTCCTCTGTGAAAAAAAAATTACCAATTAAAAAATATTGAATTCTTGGTGCAAATATACAAGATTTTTGTGAGAGAAACAAATGATCTAGGTAATGCTATAGGTGCTTTAAACTAATTGAAAAAGAAAAATCGAATATAGCAAAGAGATGTAAAGTTTTACAATAATAATATTTTACTTCCAGACTAGTTTTAGCCCATAGATATATTAAAAAGAAAAACAAACATACAAGACATAAATGTATTATAAAAAGTATTACATTGCATTTCTGCAAATAATTGTATGAAAAGGCAGCAGATTTGTAATCCTAAAAATTTAATGATGATATGCAATTCTTTTTTTTTTTTTTAAATATAATGTCTAGATTTTCGTGTAGATTTCAAATAATTCTGATGAGAAAATGAATGTGAAGGAAGCAACATGCAAAATATCACTTTTTTATGGTTAATTTTAAAACATTAATTTAAAATTAAATACGAAGAAGAGTTTTTTTTTGTGTGAAAAGTCTTTTTTGAAATAAAGAGCATAATTCTCTAGTAATCTAGAGTTAACAAAATTTTTATGCTAAGTCAAAATATACTAATGCAGAAATTTTAGAAAATAACTATTCAGGGATAATTATAAAAGCACACATTGATACACTATACGAGAGTGTATCAATATGTAGTATAATGTGTAACTAGTATAATGTAGTGTGCTAAATTATACTAGTCCTTTTCTATGTAGTCAGCATGCACACTAGTACATTTGTGAAAATGGTATTTCAAGGAGAACATGTATTCCAGGAGGTGCGATAGTAGACCCAAAGGGGCTCTTTTTTCTAACTTTTGCCGACTCCCGCATGTGACATATTGTTGGAAAGGCCTATGACCACTTATTCATGCTATGCAGCTCCCAAGCACCTCCTCCCAAATTTACCTTCCAGGGGAAACTTTTCTAAATGTTGCGGACATTATTCATGTCCCCCCCCGGAAGTCAAATTTGGGGGGAGGGTCTCCAGAGGTGCATTGCATGAATAAAGGGTCACAGCAATTTCCAACAATATGTCACTTGTAGGGGTCGGCAAAAGTTTGATAAATGGCCCCCTTTGGGTCTACTATCTGCATCCTGGAATACAACCTGCCCCCTCTCTTTGAAATATCGTTTGTAGAAATGTGTTACTGTGCACGGTGACTACATAGAAAATGACTAATACAATGTAGTAATTTCATAAATTTCGCTCAAATATTTGTATGTGAGGGCAAAACTTATTGATACACACCTTCATATTTTTAAGATCGATTTTCCGTCGAAATATATATAATGATATATAATATGTTTTAATAATGGAAATGTTAGTGGAACCAGGAAAAAGGCGGCCCAAAAGTAACCCCAGTTGACGGTACTCGAAATGTCCCGGTGTTTCTCCAAGTGTTGATCATTGTCCACAGCAATTTTTACCCGACTGACAAGAAGGGTTATGTATTTCACGCGTATCTGGGAATGTGTATTTCTTTATACCCTCGAAACATCCCAACAGCTGAATGGATTTTAATGAATGAGGTCTCTATCGATTTGCCTTAACCGTTCAATGGTTATAGGCTAGGTTTTGTTTTATAAGTTCAAAATGACATTCGTAAAATAAAAAAAAAAATTACGCACCCTATTGAGTGACTTATCATTGGATAGGTCTTTCAAAACGAAGACGGTGTTTAATTGACTATTTTACAGTCAGAAGCTCCGTTTAAATATTACGCAATCTAAAAGTTGTGTAGGTAGGATCTCTTGCTTTACTGCAACTCTAACCCTCATAGATATCTATAGGCCTCATCAAAACAGTGTTTATAGATAGGAACTAACAATTAAACACAACTTAAAAGTCATCAATACAAGTAAATAAAAAAATTAAGTAAGTGATATGAAAAATAGTTTAACATTGATGAGAAATAATTAATTATTTCGCTTGTTACGCAGTCGGGCTTTTTTATTTTTTTTATTTAATTTTTACTTGTTATCCTTGCGATTTGCGGATGTTGATAGCCAAGTTAACCTTTAAACACAACTGATTTTGTGAAAATAAAGTTTTTTAACTTTCCAGGGTGTAACACTGAGAAATCTTGCAGTTCATAATATTTCATAGTAATAATTAAATTAAAACAATAGTCCCTGGTATAAGCTTGGCTGCCGAAATGCCGGCTCGTGGATAACAGTATAAAGTGTAAGAAAACAATACACTCCATACCTATATAAAATTCCAAGTTAATCCCATTTTTAATGCTTGTTTGTCTGGATTAAATACAAATAAACAAATCCAAATGCTTTTACAATAAACTCGATAAATTTCAAAAAACAGAGTTAAATTGCAACATTTGATGAGTTTGCTTTAACAAAATAAATAAGTTCATGTACTTATATTAAAAAAATATTGGTTTAAAAATTCAATGATTATTTAAAAAATGTAAAATTTCTTCCGCTTATAAGGAGCTATTTTCAGAAGATTAAAATACTATAGTAAAAATGACGTCATAATTTGCATTTATACATATAAATCTGCATGACCTAACACCAGTGTGTCTTAATTTATGTAAATTTTACTGCACTATTATTTTGTCTGGACCGAGACTGACATGAAGAGATTTTGCTGAAAGATTGTATCCTTGCGTTTATTTGCTTTCGAATAAGTATTTCATGATGAAAAAATGATAACTATGTGAAAACATCTGAAAAATTTGAACATTTGAGTCTGTGAAAACATTTTCATAAATTTTAGAAGCCTTTATCCAATTAAGTACTACCGTAAAGTAAAATTACCATAGTTTTGATCTGAGGGTCTAAATCGTGAAGCGTAATCAGGGCATGTGTAGTACGTAAGTACACATTTGTGTTATGCTGATTTCGATATCGTACAGATAGAAATATATAATATTTTATATATATGGTGACTATTTATTACTAATAGTTTAATATATTTTCTAATATTAACATATAAATATGCAGTTTTAATATAATTTTTTTTTCAAAAAATTTCTGTAGAAAGTAATTGTCATCTTTTTGATACATAAAACGCGTATTCTGGTATTTGCGTACTACATCTGTCACTCGCTTTAAACTAGGCAAATATGTATTATTTGTTAAGCAGAATTTAATATTTCAACGTATTTCGTATTGGAAAACAGAAATATTTTCTTCAATAAGATCATAAATCACGTTACTTTGAAGAAATTATTAAATTAGCACTCGCATTGTTAATATTTTTGTTATTGCTTTTGTTATTTCAATTATAACAAAATTTCTATTATTTATAACGGCACAAAATGATCACATCTTGATGAAATGTCAAAATAAAAAATAAAAATAATTGTGCTTTGCTTTTTGTCTGATATAAATATCCCATTACATTCTACAATTTTAAGTATATCTGAATTGTCTTAATCGTTTAAACAGTACCCAAAATATTTAACTATATAGGCTGATAACTGCACAACATCGTTTAATATTAGGCGACCCGACGAAAATGCATTTAATAAAATGTTTAGAGAAGCAATTTAACTGAATGAAAGCACTTAATATCATTTCTAAAATAAATGGCGAAATCTAGGCTGAGTGATTTGCCTCAATATCTGATATTTGCTTAATTATCTGTATTTCAGAAATTCCTATTTAAAATTTATATATATATATATATATATATATATGGGGCATTCTCACAATCTTTTGACTTTTGGTGAAAAAAAAATCTGACAAAATTAAACTTGCTAAAAATAACATTTTAATCTGATAGACGAATGCCTTAATGATTCAAAATAAAGAAAAAATGGTCAGCAGCGAAATTTTTTTATTCAACTGAGGTTTAAGTTAAACTTGCGAGTTTAATTTTCCTTACCATTTTACCCCTATAACTTTTTATTTTCTTCTAAATTTTTACTTATAATGAATTTGCATAGTACCCAAAGGACATTCAAATAAGAAATAATAACAATGTAGTACTTTTAATACAGAAATTTTATATAACAATGTCTTAAAGGGGTTTTAAAGAAGGGACGGTAATGTAAAAAAAAGGGATGGTATTGGAAAAAAGGATGGAACGGTAAGGAAAATTACCACCTACTTTTAGGAAAATCATGTTAAGACTAAGTGATAGCCACAATGTTCATTGATTTTTAGAAACAGTTGTTAACATTAGATTAAATTAATTTTATTTTTTTAATTTACCTCGAAAAGTGCAGGAATAAACCTTGGGGACGGTGAGACTACCAATAAAGCCACGGTGCTTGAAATTGATATTTAAATGCTGATTTAAATTCTACAGTAAATTTCTTGCCAAAGAATTTTAGATATTATTTCTCTAGCATACTTCTGAATCAGAAAAAAATTGAAAAAAATTCCGTGGCTGCATCTGAAATGATTATCTGTATAATTTTAGAAGATGGATGGTAAGAAATCTAAAACCCAGGGACAGAGTTTAAAAAATAATAACAATCCTAAAAAAGTGTGCACGTTAATTTTTAGCTACATATTTATATAAAACAATAGTTCCGGTTTCAGAAAAAAATTACATCGAATTATTTTTATTGAAACAATTTATCCAGGCAGCTCCAAACTTAAAAATTAGCATCAGGGACACGGGGCGGTATAGGAGTTTTCCAGGTGTTTGGACCCTCATCATCGTCCAAAGGTTATTTATCGCGTTAATATTGTTGTGCAATCCTGCAATGGGATGCTTCCCAGTATATGAAATAAAAAAAAAACACAAAAAAGTGTATTAAAATAAAAATTATTATTCAGGGATATGAAAGTCAAAAGATTGTGAGTAATATATATATATATATATATATATATATATATATATATATATATATATATATATATATATATACTATTGAGAAAATTTCGTTTTTATCTATGCTTTCTTTTAGTCAAAATTCAGATTGAGAGAAACAAACTAAATCAGAAATGGTTTTATTGAGCTTCACAAAACATTCTAAAGCCATAAGAAAATCTGTTACATTGACAACGGCTGCATTGTGAATGGAAAGAAAAGCGATCTTCATAAAGAATTACAGTCGTGCCGAATAATAAATCGTTGATGATTGAATACAATAGTTTTAAATAAAAATCACGTAATATGACATCCTTACTGTCTTGGACTGCATTGGTTGACTGTGGTAAATGCTTAGAAATCATTTTTTTTTCTTTCAGATCTACAAAAGATTCGCTGACATAACTGTACCGTCATGTATATTAATCTTTATTATTACAGATTTCTTATGTCAAAATCCTATTTTCCATGCTCATAGAAAACGCACGAAGAGGAATACAGTGTCATACTAAAGAGTTTTGTACAGACTTTTGTCATCGTACGCAGATATTTCAGTAAACCACGTGGTTTGATAAAAAGGATTGCTGTGAAATGAAAAAAAAAATCGTGAAAAACATATCGGAAAATAATCTCCAAGTTTGCAGCGCGAAAGCCACACAGTTGTGAGCTGGCATTAGCGATAATTCTTTTTAAAGGATAGTTTAATGATATTTTATGATTGAATTTAAATGATATTTTTATTGGAAAGCTGACTGATGTAAAATGCAGAACAATGGGAGCTCTTTTCGAGATAAAAGATATTATGTTCTATGTAAACATAATATTAAATAAAATATACATTACATGTCTATTTATAAATGTGTAAATTGAAAAATATTGTTAACTACATCCAAATCTTTCAATAATTTATGTAAGATATTCTTATATTTTATCGTAATAAAAGTTTAAATTAACTGTGGAAAAAATCATTAATGCATACGATCGATTTTGTTTTAGTTTGTAAAGAATTTAAGATAAATTAAAAAGAAAATTATATAAATCTTTCAATTTATTTTCCCTAAAAATATGACTGTAAAACGAAAAAAGATATAGAGATACATAGTAATTCAAATAGTAATTTTCGAATTTTAAAATATGTAATAATCAATGTATGTATGGTTACTTTTAGAAAAAAATAAAGTCATTTTCAAGCAGATGAAAGAATGCCACTATGTTAGAACGTTTTACAGGTTTTCGGTTTTGTATCGGTTTTCATTGTTTTGCAAAATTATTATCAAAATTTATGCATTATACCTATTTTGAAATTTTGATTTTAGTTGATAAATTTTTGAACCATCATTAACACAAAATCCAAACTTTAAACAAATTTGTGAAGCACAGAAATGATGTAAGTAAATAGAAACATTGTTATAATACTAAGATGTAAGTAAAAATATAAATTATATAAATAATTAACATTTTGCATCATTTCATTAAATAAATACATAGTGAAATAAATAATACTGAAGTTTCCAAAAATACTTTCAAGACAAGCACGGATATTTTCAACGCGCTAATACAAATTTAGTGTGAAATGCCTATTATTCGCCTAGTATTTTTTTTTCTCATTTACTGCTTTTTAGTGCCGTTGTAAAATAATATTACAGCGTATTTAAACATTTCTAGAAAGTTTTCGATTGTATTTACGTAAATTTATTCCTTTCAGACAGAGTAATCTTCAAAAAATGATTGTGATATTTCAAAAAATAAAATACAAAGAATTTAAAAAATATTATTTATTATGTTATATATTTATTTGTTCGAAGGTGCAATAGATATTCCAAATAAGCTCCTCTAAATTCTAGACACGCATCCGCTTGCTTAATCATACATATAAAGTCTCGTTTTAGCATCGGCAGATCATTATGAGAACGCTGCATTATACAGGAAATTGTTGAGTTTGATAAAGCATACTGTTCACAGTATTTCTCACGAAACAGTCGTCTCACTTATTTAATCGATTTATTTATTATTATTATTTTCTGTTCGTTATAACAATTTAATCTCTTTTTTCAGTGTTGGCACATAAAGGTTTTCTTGCTATTTTATTAAAAGCGTACGGATTGTTTTATCTCCCATTAGAAATTTTCTGCGACACATCTGTATATTGGCCGAGTAGAATCCACAAATGTACCTGTTTTTATTATAATTTTCAGTTAAATGGCATATTCTTTTAATTTAATGCCATATTTTACGATATAGAGAAGTTTTCTATTGCTACTGGAATAAAAAAATTGAATTTTCCAAAAGGGTTTAACGCCACAATAATTCAATCATTTTGTAATATTCTTCTAAATATCTTCTACTCTCTTCTGTAATATTCTTCTAAAATATTCTTCTCAATAATCGGAAATCATTATTTTATTGTTCCTTTATATATCAATTTCTACAGTCAATAGTCTACAGAAATAGTACTACATCAACAGCCTACAGAAAAATGTTCTCTTTAAATAAGAGGTTTTATTAAAAAAAGTCACCGACTCAAAATATCAGAACTAAAACTACTTGCAAGTGAAGCCACCTTTACTTATGATATCGCTAAAGTATTTCAATCCTTTTCAATTACATTTATCGATATTTATCTTTTATTTTCACTGCAACTGTACTTTTATCCGAGACAAGGTGTTAAAAAGATCACCATTCGTTGCTAGGTAACTGCACATAATTTTCAAACATGGAAAACATCAATGAGATAGATAAGATAAAAGGAAATATCTTCAGAATGTTTCAATTGAAAAGACACTTATGTAAATCAATATTGATTTTATAAGAACAAAAACGAAATTTAGAAAATATAACAAACATGTTTCATTTCCACAAACTATACTATATATACTGTAATTTATATTTGAAATTTGTGCAGTTATAGATAAGAGTGAAAAAATGCTTCTATAATATGGATTCTTACGACTTGGTCTTTGCAACTAATTTTATTTTTTATAACTTAAAAATAAGGCAAACTGCCCATAAATTAAAAAAAAATTCCTTTGCTTTGTAAAGAACTGGATTTCGCAATTCATTGAATATCATAAATGCATTTTTATGTAGAAAAATCTTTTTTCAAAATTAATATTATTTATATATTTAGTAATAATTGTTAGATGATCAACCTTAAAGTTATTTTAAAATAATTAGTATAATTATTGCGAGAAGATTCCAGTTACGTAGTAACAAATATCGTAATAATTTTTTAGAGGCATATCTATAATAATGAGGAAAAAAGTTTGTGCGTGAGTGTGTGAGTGAGTGTGTCGACGGTGTTCTGAAGGGACCGCTGCACGTAGAGCTACAAATATTGGGGAAAAGGTAGTCTATATATGAAGTTTTGCACCTCGAAGCCCGATTTTCGATTTTTTGTTTAGATTTTTTTAATAAAATTTTTTATGCGATTTAAGCGCTTTTTTAAGTTTCGAGGCGATTTTTCCAGGTAAGTAAAAAGAATACGGTTTCTGTCTTTTAACCCAAAATTGTAAATTTTGTTCTCTTTTCAAGCAAGTTTGTTCGAAAATCGTACAGCGATTTTTGAATTTTTAGCGCATTTTTTATGCGATTACTGAACAGCAGTTAATGCGTCTTCATACATATAAGGGTTGTTACCGTAGGGGGGACACAGTTCTGTCGCCAGATACCGCCAAGTTTGTCTCCAACGTGGCGATACATCGCCAAATTTGGTGACTAAAGTTAGTCGCCAAAAGTGATGCCAACTTGGCGATATATCTAATATTTCCCCAAATTCCCACAGACTTCCATTGTAAACCAATAGTGATTACTTGCTTCCAGAAAATCAACAAATTGAGATATTTTAATGCAACGAAAACTAATATTAACTTAAGGGGTTATATTAATTATATTTAAGGGAATCCAGGTAAATTAAATCTTTTATAACAATAAGGAAAAAAAGTTTGTGGGTGGGTGTGTCGACGGTGTTCTGAAGGGACAGCTGCACGTAGAGCTACAAAATTTGGGGGAAAGGTCCGTCTATATATGAAGTTTTGCACCTCGCACCTCAAAGCCTGATTTTCGATTTTTTATTAGTTTTTTTAATTTAATTTTTTATGCGATTTTTAGCGCCTTTTTAAGTTTCGAGGCGATTTTTCCACATTAGTGAAAATAATACGATTTCTTTCTTTTAACCCAATATAGTGCATTTTGTTCTCTTTTCAAAAAGTTTATTCAGAGTTCGTACAGCGATTTTTGAAATTTTAGCGATTTTTTTATACGATTACTGAACAGCAATTAATGCGTCTTCATATCTATAAGGGGTGTTATCATAGGGGGGCACAGTTCTGTCGCCGAATGCCGCCAAGTTTGTCGCCAACTTGGCGATATATCGTCAAATTTAGCGACCAAAATTAGTCGCCAAATGTGACGCTAACTTGGCGATATCTCTAATATTTCGTCAAATTCCTATAGACTTCCTTTGTAAACCAATAGAGATTATTTGCTTACAGAAAATGAACAAATTGAGATATTTTATTGCAACAAAAACTAATATTAACTTAAGGGGTTATATTAATTAAATTTAAGGGAACGCAAGTAAATTAAATTATGAATAAAAGTAACATGATACATTTCTTAGCAAGCTTTCAGAAACATAAATTTTAACAGATCCCGCAGGTCAAAGGAATTAGATTGGAAATTTTATCCAATTACAGTAAATTTTAACTTCCGTGATTTTTTAACTTTTTGTAATTTTTAATTCGGTTTCTACGTTTCTTCGCGAACTGCTGCAATTTTTTGACATTCAATTTTTGGCCTATAATACTAAAGTAATTTCTGCCCTCATTCCCATAAAGATTATTCGAATTTCGTATAGCAATTTTCGAATTTTTCGGGAATTTTTTATGTGATTTTTAGTGTATTTTAGCGATTTCCTACCATTTTTCCACATTAGTGAAAGGAATCAACTTTCAATCTTCGAGCACAATATATAATTTTTTTTTTTTCTCTTTTCGAAATTTGTGCAGCAATTTAAAAAATTTTCGCCATGTTTTATTGTGATTTTCAGAGCTTTTCCGCAATTTGAGCTGTTTTTTGACGTACCAGGGCAACGCCGGGCAAGTTAGCTAGTTTAAGTAATAAAATAAGAAATTTAAATCTTTTGAATTTACCTGGAACACATTTGAACTCTCCGAGCGTCTCAGGGACCTCCTGCATTTTCCTAAAAATGCTTATAAACATTTTGATAAACATGTTAAGCCTTTATGTTCTGAGTTATGAATTCAGGATAATTTGATCGTCTAAAGCATTTTTGTGAATTTTTGAAACTACATTAGAAGATTTACATAATCATTTAATACATTTTAGAAGGATCGAATGATTTAGAAATGTTAATTAAATTTGAATTTATAGGGAACTTATTTACATATATAGGCCTTCCTTTATTTGTAACATAAATATACGTACTTAAAATTAAATTTGGTTTATAATAGCTCCATGTTTTATTACAAATCATTCATTTATATTTTTTCAAAATAGCACGTATTTTAATGAGATTTTTTTAAAGTTATTATGAGAAAATGGCGGCAAAAAGATATAATTACTATTTTTCCTTTATTTTCTACAGAAATGGAGTATTTGATTTGCCAAAATGAAACAAATGGCGTTAAAAACTACAAAAAATTAATATTTCAAAATAAATTGAGATGCAGTTTTTAAACAAATTTCGTTTAAAAGTACTTTTTATTCCCAATACGAAGGTATAAAAATTGAAAATGTGCGATGCTTAGAAGTTAAAAAAATTACAGTAGAGTATTTAACAGTACAATGATACATATGCTTTGTTTTATGGCTGGCTTATACAACGGAACGTTATATTTTAGGGACGACGCTTTACTAGCTGAGAGAAAGAAATACCAGGGGCTTAACAAAAAACCCTGCTCCAAGCCACTGTTTCTAAAAAAATATCTTCATGATATATGTCTATTACATATGATAAAGGCAAGTTACTCACAAGAGAATCACTTTTGATGATTCTAGCATTGAGATCAGGTGGATTTTATAACGCTATAGGCTACTGTTAGAAAACCTATAAAATTTATCTTCAAAAATCTTATTTATTGATTTTACAGTGTCATAACTTTCTAAAAATGCAATTTTCGAAACCGCTTATCGCACTAGTATCATAAAGGGAATGGATAATCATTGTTGTCATAATTATATTTTTTGCTGTTCGAAATTAGTTTTATTCGTCACCTGGTATTTTTCCTGGCAACGCTGACAGAAAAATTAACCTGATCCAAATCTAATGTGGGGAATATTCACATACACAAAGTGCAGGTTGAAGTGACTAAAAAATCCTATTTGGCGACTTAATTTTCTCTTGGTGAGAAATTAACAAATAAATATTCATTACTTTAAAATTAAATGTACATAAATATATATATATATATATATATGATACAATTTTTGTGATCAAATTGCATCGGTTCACGAACTTTGGCCTATAGAATTGTGGAATGCATCATATATCAATGCTAGGTGCGAGCTTCACCAAAAATGGTAACCTTGTTAGAAGATTATTGTTTGTGGTAAGTAGTGGTAAACAATATTTTTTTCTTTTCGCTTCGGCTGCTGATTCGTATTAGTTATAAACAAAGTAACTTTTCCTATTCCAATTTTACATAAATTTTACCATTTCACGCTCATAATTTGATCCATGGTTTCAATTTTCAAATCAATAATTCAAAATTATCTCGCATATTGCATTTTTATCCCCCCCCCCCCCCCCTTGCTAATAAAAAGTTGATCTATTCGTAAAAAAATTAGACATCCAGTTTTTGATGAATTTGTACATTTTAGAAGGTCTTGAACACTATTTATCTATTTTTAGAAATATCTGTCTGTATGTGGCAGAAATTTTATGGACATTACATCTCAAGAACTAATTTAGAGAATTTTATCAAACCCCATATTATATTAGATCTTACTTGCATAAAAGGCTGTAGTGGCTGCGTTTCTCACTATATTCGCGATAGCTATATCTCAATAACTAATTCGCGGTATTTCATCAAGCTTCATATTGTGTTATAGGTTTGGCTTTAAATTACCCCAAAAACTGCTTTTATGCTGTGTTCATCCCTATTTTCGCGACAGCAATGTCTCAAGAAAGAATGGATTGTCATTTACTTTTCGTTACAGACAATTTGACCTATATAGTATAAAAATTTGTGATGGCTACTCCATGGTAGTTGAAACTAACATCATAGGTCCGTGTTTAAAATGTACAATTAAAGGTTACAAGGGACTTTCAAATTCTTTATTTATTTATTTATTTTTATTTCACTTTAAATACTATTCAAGGGCGCACTATAAGCATTATGGCATCTATATATCAGCCAAGAAATTAAAAAAAAGAATTGGGCGGGAGAAAAATAAGTAATTTTCTTCAATATTTTAAGCGTTATGAAGAACTTTTAAAAATGCTCCATGCGCATTCCATATCATTTAAAATCCCCAATACTTTTTATAGCTGTTTGTCATTATATATGTCATAAAACTGTGCATCGTTTTTTGAAACTGAAAATTATTGGAAAAGTTAAAGGCGTTATTTGCAAAAATAGGATGCATAAATGCTGAAAATTTCATTAAATTTAGAAAAAAAAATTTTCTTACCTTTATATTTAAATATATAAAATTCGATGCACAATTTTATTTGTAGATATAAAAAAAATCTTGCATAAAAAATATTGGGATTTTAATTGTTATGGAATGCGCATGGGGCATTTTGGAAGGTTCTTCATAATGCTAAAATTTTCAAGTAAATTTCTTATTTTTCGACCCATATTTTTTTTAATTTCATGTGTGATAAATATATGCCATAATGAATATAATGCGCACTTGAATAGTATTTAAAGTAAAATGTTTAAAAAAATTTAAAAATGAATTTGAAGGTCTCTTGTCCCCTGAATTTATATTTGAAAAAACATCTTTCTTGCTTTAAAAGAAGAAACATTGAGCATAATAATTTCAAATAACTAGAGAATGCCAGATCAAGAATAAAAGAAACAACGAGAAATCGAAACATTTGACAGAACATCTGGTTTCAGCCTGTAGCGTCCTGTACCAATTTTGCTTAACTTGTTGCTATGTTAACCCGTAACTGGAGACATGAATTTTTTTTACGCGTTCAGAGATATATAGTTATTTTCCTTTTTTGTCTTTTGTAAACAGCATTGGAATTTTTTTTAGAAACGAATTATATTCTGGAAATCATGTAATGCTAAAAGAACTACTTGTCGGTACTGAGGAATGATTTTATTTAAGGACAAAAAAACACATGATAATCAGAGCCAAAGAACAACGCGGAGTCATTCTGACTCCCGTCTCCAGTTACGGGTTTACCGGTCGTTCGGAAAGAACCTTCTTAAAGTAGGTTGTGCGAAATGTGCGATTTTGTTTTGTTTAAGGGGATCCGGGACACATTTTCAAAAAAAATATATATATTTATCGAGTTAAAATTTTGAATTTTTTTTGTGATGGTTAACCATATCATTTGTAAACAAAATCAAATGATAAAAGTTCTTATAGCATTTAAAAAAAAAATTAATTTAAAATTTATGAAAAAATTGGTATAAATTAAAATCGTTCTAACTTGAAATATTATTTGTAGAATTTAAATTGTTTTTCATTTAAATAAACAAAAATATATATTTTTTAATTTAGAGCCAGCATTTTAAAAAATATTAATAAAAAAAATATTTAACGAAAAAATTACAAAAAAGTGGTGCAACTTAAAAAAAAAAATCATATTTTCAAAAGTAAATATTTTTTTCAAATATGCTGACTCAAAAGTAAAGTAAAATAACTGAAAAGATATGTTCCGAGTTTCAACCCTGTATCTTTAACGGTTCTCGAGTTATAAGAATTTAAATGTGAGAAATGGTGAAAAAACCTATCATGAAGAAAAACGCAATTTCACAAGAACTCGTTTCCTTGACAACCATAGCTTGAAAGGCACATTTTGAAAACAAACCAAAACGAAAAAAATACTATTTCCTGTTCTAATTAAGATAGAAACATGATTTAAACATAATTTTAAGCAGAAAACGGCAGAGAAATTTTTAATTCAATAAAAGATTGAAAATTTGAAGATTTTTGTGTCCCGGACCCCCTTCAGTAAGTAAATAATATTTGGTAGTCTAAGAAAATATATGCAGTTTAAAAGCTGGTAAATTTTGATTAATTCTCCGTACATCTTTTAAATTTAAAAAATTTAGCAGTTAACATAATGCAACATACCAATATTAGCATAATGGACGATATGAATTAAATACACTACATATAATATTGAGTTGCAAAACGTATAAGGCATATTGTTACTTTATATTTGTGTACTTAATGCTGATACATGAATGGGTGAGAATGCATAACATAGCGCCAAATATTATATTTGTAATTCGAAGCACCGCAGATTAGGAACAAATATTACATAAAAGAATCCCGTACATTCCAATATTAAGGTAATTTAAAACAACGCTTATGTTAGGATTCATGGCTACCTGATTATCAAAACAAAATGCAAGCTTTTGCTTTAAAATCGATGAAAGTGTTTAAAAGTAATTAGAACCTTTAATAATCAAGATTGAATAAACTTTCATTGTTCGCTTAACTTGTACATAATACTAAATTAGTAAAATATTTTAAATAATATATCCAAAGCTATTATTTAATATACCACTTAATATTTATAATAGGAGTTCTGTGTCATCAGATATTATAATTTTGTTTCTTTACTCGAATAAACTGTGCCTTATAAGTTTAAACATTTTCATTATTAAAATATTTTTTTACAATTTTATGAGATTTATTAACAGTAATTAAATTCACTGGAAACTGCTAAGTGTTCTTAATTTCAAGTAATTAATTTCTTTTTTCGTTACCCGGTTTAATTGTTCGTACATTTTTCAAAAGAGTTAGTTCTCAGTGAGGATTCCCATTAAGTTTTCTCTCTTGGGAAGCTATTTTCAAAGTTCATTTTTCACTGCTTGAACAATATTTTCATAGCTAAGATACCTCTGCATCGCTTCTTATCAAATTAATTAATTCAGCAATATTTATCTTTTAAGGGTTTTTGTTACACTTGTTATTAATTAAAGTTTTATTTTTTAATCAATTATTTTCCTTTATATTGAAAAAATTGACACTGTTGGAAATGTTACAAAAAGTTTAAAATATACATTAAAAAGGACTACGGATAAAGAAAAATACAAAAACCATCCAAAAATTTTTAAAATAATTTAAATAATATATCTAGAGCTATTATTTAATATACCACTTAATATGTAAAACAGGAGTTATGTGTCATCAGATATTAAAATTTTGGTTTTTTTACTCAAATAAAATGTGCCTTATATATTATTAAACATATAAACATAAACTTACTTATAACCATATTCATTATTAAATCATTTTTTTACAATTTTATGTAATTTATTAACAGTAATTAAATTCACTGGAAACTGCTAAGTGTTCTTAATTTCGAGTAATTAATTTCTTTTTTCCTTATCCGATTTAATTGTTCGTACATATTTCAAGAGAGTTAGTTCTTAGTGAAGATTCTCATTAAGTTTTCACTCTAGGGAAGCAATTTTCAAATTTCATTTTTCGCTGCTTCAACAATATTTTCATAGCTAAGATACCACTGCGTCGCTTCTTATCAAATTAAGTGTTTCTTAAATATTTATCTTTTAAGGTTTATTGTTACACTCGTTATTAATTACAGTTTTATTTTTTAATTAATTATTTTCTTTTATTTCAAATGAAAATCAAATTTCAAAGTAATTGCTTAAAAGGTGCAAAGGCCAACATAGTGAAAAAGATTCCAAGCCGGGACACGAACCCGGGCCATCAGTATAGCGCACTGACGTTCTACCGACTAAATCACTTGGAACGATACACAGCTCCGAAAATTTCTCACTATTATATGTTGGCAAGGCTACAAACGCAGCACAAGATGGAATATTTATCGTGAGCCACCGACCTGGGGCTAACACGAACCATAATAAAATCCAGCATCGATAGAATCTATATTAATACATGGAAATTATTCCAGAGAGAAATATTCGCCTTGGATACAATATTTCAAATGAAAATCAAATTTCAAAGTAATTGCTTAAAAGGCGCAAAGGCCAACATAGTGAAAAAGATTCCAAGCCGGGACTACTAAGCAATTACTTTGAAATTTGATTTTCATTTGAAATATTGTATCCAAGGCGAATATTTCTCTCTGGAATAATTTCCATGTATTAATATTTTCTTTTATATTGAAAAAATTCACATTATTGAAAATGTTAAATGTATATGTATATACATTAAAGGGGACTATGGATAAAAAAAAAAAAAAAAAAAAAAAAAAACGAAAACCATCCAAATTTTGTTATTGTGAAAATTTAAAAGCTGAAAATAAAATAATGCAATACAAATCGCGGAAAATGTGTTTTCTGAATTTTTAAAGATCAGTTATAAAAATAACGCATCACAATGTATTTAAAATGCATTTTTATTAAATTAAAATATTTTCACTCTACATATAAGAAGTTCGCTATAAGTTTTAACTATTTTTTTTTCATAATTATCAAAATAGATTTGGGTCAAACTTGATATGTATCATAAAACTGTTTTTCAACCTTTTTGCTGAAAATTCACAAAATAAAAAAATCCTAATTTCTGAAAGTGTTTTTTCTTAATCATTAAAAGGAATGTGTGGAAATAAAACTTTACAATTATTTTGAATACTTTTATTTATGAAAATTTGCATTGTCTACATGTTTAAATTTCTCCATGCAGTTTAAGAATTTTTCAAAATTTCAACCGGTTTGGGAATTTTTTTTAAAAATTAAAAGATATTACTATATAAATCGCACAAAGGGTGTTACAGAATTCTTAAAGGTAATTTACGGCATTAATGTATCATAGTGTGTTTTAAATGCGTTTCTTAAAAAAAAATTTCCTCTCCTTCATCTTTAGCACTATTTCTACCACGATTTTGTGTGTACCTATTTTTACGAAACACCTTTACGTTTGATTGCAAATATTTGCCAAAACTATTGGAATTTCAAAATATCTGTTAAATATAGATAATTTGAGCAACATGTTTATTAATACATTGATCCATTGTCATTAGAGATTATTTTATCAGGTTGTAAATTCTAGCTTAATTAATCAATTTACAAAATATAAATACACATAAATGTAATCAAACATGTTTTACATCATAAGGAACAATAATTGAAAAAAAAATATTTTCTTTATTTTTTATGTTTATTATAAAGATAATCAAATATTTCAATATTATTAACATAAAAAAATTTCAGTCCCATATATAAAAATTCAACCTTTGTTACAACAAGAACAACAACAGCAAAAAAAAAACCCAGTAATAATAAAAGCAGCAGTGTAGTAAAATTCTGTTCTTATTCAATACCACAATTTTTACACGAATGGACACAATAATTCACAAGTATTGAACTCACTACCAGAATTGGAGTACAAAACGCGTTATTAATTAATTTTTTTTTCATTTTTTTTTTTTACATTTCGCTGCAATGATCTACACTAAAATGCAACATGGCGGAAAACAAGCGAATATCAAAGTCATTCAGAACTCCTGTATTTTCAGCTACAATTGAAATCGGTGTTCTCTAATCTTATTATAGTTGAAGTGATGCTGTAAAATGGCGTTGATATTTATAAGTAAAATGGTTTAAAATTAGAAATTATAAAATCCTTAGAAATAATAATTTATAAAATACTTAAGGTGTCAAAAGACGCCCCATGGTAGAAATAGGTATACCACATGCACAATTTTAGATCCAATATGAGCTCGAAGAAAATGATATTGCTGAATTAATTTAGCAACTATTTAAATTAATTGTGGATAAATGATTAAACATAGAGAATAATTTTAAGTTAAAATCTGAAAGGTGTGTTTTGACACCCTTTGACAGAAATAGTGTTACAATTAATCATAAGGTTGAATTTTTGTGCAAAATTTTCAAAATGTGTTAAGATTAATTTTTATACAACGGTCTACGTTTTGAAATGCTGGTATATTATGGTTCTCAAATTAATAAAAACGCACATTAAAATGAAGTTTTTTAATAAAAAGTAAGTCGTCCTGTTTTTTTTTTTTTTTGGTTTAAACTAATTTTCTTTCTTATTAAAAATCGATGCATATTTCTTTTTAAAGTCGTTTTCAGTAATAATTTTTTTTTTAAATGAAGAAATGTATTTTGGAAATTAGAACAAATGTATACTTTATTACTTTTAAAAAAGGAATTAATAGATTTAAAAATGCATTTCTTATATACTAAGTTGATTTTTTCAGATATGTACCGAATTCATGTTACAGAAATTATTGTTGGTACAACATTAATGACAGTAGAAAACTTTTAAAGTGACTGTCTTCTTAATCAAGAAGCACTACGAACAACAAAAAAAATCATAACATCTAGCTGGGGTTTTTTTTTTTTCAGCTAACCTTTCTGTAGAACTAAGAAAAGCAATGTAATTTCTCAATAGTTGAAAATAATTAAATGTCAAATTAGTCTAGCCAAAATAAACAAATATTACATAGCGACATAGGATCACAATTCATTTATTAGGCTAAAAATACACGTTATCTTAAAAAAAATAGGCTAAATTAGACAATGGATCACACTGAAGACAGTGTAGCAATATTCTCAATACATTTTATTTCATCTGGGTGAAAGTGATAATCCAAAGAGTTTTAACCCACCGCTACAATGACCAACAATCTATATTGTCCAAAACTCACTATAAGCCACATTTTCCGGTGAATATTTGATAATACTTATAACTTCACAAAAATATCTTCTTCAAAAAAAACAAATTTCCATTTAATTTCTCCCTAGCGAGCATCGCTTGAGGACAACAAATCTACCATGACTCTTGGATAACAATTCATCTTATTTGGTGCATTCAGGATCATTGGCAAATAAAACTTTATTGTTTGCTGATGAAAACTTTCCCTTTACTTATCAATTTTAATACAAGACAAATCAAATGAAACCTTTCAAGTACACGCAAATTCCATTAATGACATTTAATATCATGCCGGATGCATTCCAAAATACAAGTATCAGGCTCAAAATTGCTTATTATTCTTATCTTGTCTTCTTACTTGGAATTCAACCATCACATTTGTCATATTAAAAAAGACAGTGTTTTGAATATATAGTTGAATATATATCTTTTATAATGGTAATTTTATAAATGACTATTTAATTTAAGAACTGCTCCGGATTTCTAAAAATGAGGCTGTATTGCCCATTGCAAAATATCAATTAAAAATATTGGTAATTTTATCAATACGTATATATTATTAATATACAATATCATTTTCTTTAAAGAAAATGACTTTTTGTATAATACGACAGATAAGATAGATTAGTTATTAAATATTAAATTTAGAATAATACTCAATTTCATAGTACATAATCTGTAACTAGTGTCAGATTCCATTATATAATATTGAAATTAATATTATCTCCGCTCTGTCATTATTAGCGGTATCCGTTTAATACATGTCATCGCAGACACATATCTACCATGCTATTGGCTATTTCCGAGTAACTCTATGGGATAAATGCATTATTAAATAGTCATCACCATAATAATTCATGATACTGAACAATTTTGCTTGATTTGGGTTAGTTATATATTTTTTTTCACTTTTCTTAATTAGATTTATTTCAGTGAATATATTGAAGTACTCGTATTAAATTTTATTATCGTTTTATTAAATTTTAAAACAACTGAATAAAAAAAATAAATTTCCATGCAGTAGAAATTAGTTTCTGTAAGGAAGGAATATCAGATTTAATCTTTAATAACAGGGTTCGTACGGGTGCTTGAATTTCATGACTAAGAAATTTTTCGCTACCAGTATTTCCTTATGGAAAATCTCTACTGAAATAAGACGAAATTTTGTCCGTTTAAAGTAGACTTATTTTTCTATAAAAAAAAATTTGATATTGGTCCTTGAAAATAACGGTACCCGTACGAACCGTGTAATAAGATAGACACCAGTAATAAAAACGTATTTTAACTAAATTAATGAAAAATGAATGTTATTACAATTGAAAAAAAATTCAAAACCATACCTAGAAAATACTCATAATAGTCTACGCCTATGCTTTAAGTCGATCATCTACTTCTTGAATTATTTTGCTGTTGTTGCTTAACGTTTAAGTAACAGTGTAAGGCTTGAGCCGTGACAGCACCTTTCAAAATGTTAAGTATTTTTTTCGGTATTCAAATATACAAGTCTTTTGGAAAAAAAGTAATAGTAAAATCACAATAAAAAGTATTGGTATCATGTTTTTGAAACATTTTTAAGCGTTTCCTTCATTTTTTAGTTTCATTTTCCTCAGCAAGTAGGGAAATATTTTCCAAATGCAACTTCACAGAAACCTTTATAGATAAAAAACGAATTAGTGTACACATTTAAACAAACACGGAAATTAAGTTTTACGGGGCGACTTGAAATTTGCTAATTCGGCAAAACATATATATTCGTTTTATTAAATGAGATTTGCTGGTTATCTTTTTTGCTAAAACAGTTGTTCCATAAAAAAATTTAAAACATGCAATCATATTCTTTCAACGTTCTAAAGTTCTGTGAATTGGCGTCCAAAATCATTTATTAACATTTTAGTTCACATGTTATAAAAACTAAATAATTATATTAACATACTATAAATTAATTATGTAGATTTCTGTCAATTTCCAGGCCCCACCAGTGGCTGAGAGGTTCTGCTCTCTAAACTGGTAGACAGGAGGTGCCGGGTTCGAACGCAATTTCGAGCGTCGGTCTAATCGTTCGGAGTTTTCGTCCTTTTCTTCGAGCCATGAATTCCCATGCGTAAATACGGGTTAGGTTTGCTTAGAAAGACTCACACGAAGGGCACTCCCCACTCGGGCCTATATTTCTAGAGTAGATAATCAGCCGTCAAAAATCAACCATCCCACCAACCTGTCAATTTCCCTGTTGCTAATGAAATAATAGACAATATTTTAAACATTTAATAACACTGGAATGAAATAAATATTAGTTATCGATATTTCGTAGTAAGTCAAGTACCATTAAATTTAATTACTTCAGAGAAATATTCAATTTTAGTCATTTTGAACTATTCTACAGCTGTCACTCTGTAACACTCTCCTCCGTAAATTTGTGTGGAACACTTCAATCCTTGCTAAGAGACTTAGATTACGAAATCGGTTATTATCCAAAACTACGTTAATGTTTCCTTTTGTAATTGAAACTGTTTCAGTTTATAGAAATTTATGTAGGAACATCCAAAGCTGATATTCCTTTTACAGTTTTATTGAAACATAAATTTAATACGATGCTTTAAACCACACAAAATACGTAAACACGTAGAGTACACTGAAACTCCAGTTATCCAAATAAATGTTGTTTAACTAAATTTGGATATGGAGAAAATCGGATAATTGTGGCAATATTAACAGTAATAGAAGATTCACGTTATGAAATGAATTTTTTTCTGGTTCAACGTTTGTTTAATAAAAAGTTATCCCAAGTGCATGTTGAGAATGATACTTTGTTTTGTTTTAATACAAACCATAAGAAAATACAATTCAACTTTAATTCCCGATTTTCTTAGAAAATGAGATAGAGGAATGGTATCTATGAACTATTGAGTTAAAAGTATGTAAATAAAGATTCTGAAAATTTCGATAAAACGACATTTTGAAAGTTAATGTAAATAGAAAATTTAAAGAAGTTAGGTTTGTACAAAGACATACTTATAGTTCTCATTTGATAAGTTTTTTCTTTTTCCTGTTTCTTTCTACTCTCCTTGTTTTTTAGACTCTCTTATTGTATATATTCTCACATGTATGCCTTAACACTATATATCTTGGACAAATCTGTTGAACACATGATTGTCTGAGGGAATTGTTTCCGTCAAGTTTTTAGAGGTGAGTTTATTTGTTACAGAATTGGAATTTTAAGCTAAAGTGCTAGGTTGTGATCTCGATCTGAACATTTTCTCACTTTTTTTAAGAAGTTATAACTCGTATTATTTCTTTACAAATCAGAAAAAAATTGTGTTCAGATAACAAAGTGTAATTACATATCCAGCATTTATTGGCTTTCCATTACCTGTGGTTCAAACAGCGGATCGGATTCAGATAAGAGACCTTTGACAAAAAGTTGTCTAAATGAGTTGTCTCAGGCGGATTTTTACTAGATAACTTAGTTATTAAAGCGGTGTTTCAGGGTTTACGTTCCAACCTGGATATTTTTTAGTTGGAAAACGTACGGCTTGGTGTATATGGGGAGAGTATCTGAATTTGGAGCACTTCAATTATTTTCAGGTGTAACTCACTTCATTTTTGGAAAATCTGCAAAATATCATTACCCGTGGTCAATCTGTTCACCTACTAACTAAATACATCGTTAAAACAATTTCTTTTTTTAAAATCTTGAGTTTTATTTTAATTTGAAAAAAACTGTCAAATGTGGTCTAAATTTAGCAACTGGTCGTCTAAGTTGAACTCACAGTCTCTTAAATTGGCCCAAATAATGTAAAGCTGTTTTAATGAGTAGGGAATATAACTAATTATATTAAAAGCAAAGTTTGCGATTAATGAAACAATCAAACAAAACAGCAGCAATGAAATATAATGGAAACAAATGTCTAAAAGTAAAAGAAACTATTTGAAATCAAAACTTATTCAAATAAAAATCAAAGTTATAAGTAATTAAGAATATAAATTGTGGAACTAATTGCCAGTTATTTGAATATCATGTAAGAAGCTATTCAAGGCTTGCACATGAATTTTTTTTGTTCATATTTTATTCCAGCGCATAAAACATGGAACCATATTTGTCAATCTGAACACTGAATAATTTCTGCTATTTTATTTTTCTTAGAAATTAGGCAAAACCAATCATCACTGTCTTGATTTTTTTTAGATACTGAATAATTAGAATTTTTTTTGCAACAGAAGTTTTCTTTACATTTTGTGTGTAGTTCTTCTCTTCCATCATTTTCTTTCCAATTGAATTACGCTTATTCTTTAAAACGTGATGCTGTAGTTGCTTTTGTGCTTTGAGAGCTTCCTTTTATTCATTTTTTTTCATTTCAAGGTTTACATTATATGGAGAATATGTCAACACAACTTTTTTTGGCTCCTTCTATACTTTGATTTAACTGATTTTCTCTAGGGAGATAACATTTCTAATGATTCTTTGGCGCTTTTATTTTATTTATTTATTTATTTATTTATTTTTGTGTGTGTGTGGGGGGGGGGGGGGGGGGAGTTGTAGCTGCAGCCTTCTTGTGGGTCAATCTCTTCACAACCTACTCTTTCCTTTTCGTTTCCTATATCTTTGACAACGTTTGTTGTCACTGATTTTGTTCTTCCAGATTGCATGTGTGTGTGTGTATGTTTTCATCATTTGTTTTACTCTCTTAGTTTTTGTAGGTTTCATGAGTACTGACTCTGACTTCGAAATCTCACTAACAGGATGATTATCCACGGATTTATCAGACGTCCCTATCAGAAATAAATGCAGAAACAACTGCAAAATAATGACTTTTATAACATGCCTGTTAGGAGACCAAATGCCAAAATATATTTTTTTCTGTTTATACAGGAGTAAACTGTATAAAGAAATTGATCCAGATAGATAAAAAAAATTAAAATATTCAAAATCTCGCATGAAGATAGTAAACAATTATAAAATATTAAAAAATAGAAAAAAAGTGTCCAAAGCATACAGTCCTCGAAATTCATTAGTTATTTTTCAAATTCATGATCGTATATCTGATCCAATTTAAGCAACTCAAATTGGTGCAATTAAGGTAACTGTGCCATTTTTTAAAACAGGTGATCCCAAGACTAAGAACAAAAACGAAAGTAAATGCGAATGAAAAATATCCGTAATAAACACATGTATTTAGATATGTATATGAAAACGTAACAACTTACCTTAGTTTCAATGTACTCTCTTGGGTTTTGTGGGAAGCAATTAGAATTAAACAGCTAATTTCTGTTTTTTTTTTTTAATTGTCTGAAAACAGCAAGTGGCAGGCGGGTGATTGTTCTACTCATAAATGACGTCATTTTGATAAGTATGATTTTAGCGGCAAATGGCGTCTCTTTCTATAATTAACAGCGGAATTTCAGCGGTTTATTTAAAGCAGTGGTTCAAATATGGCTATTCTAGCCTTAATTTTCCGCATTGATTCATTGGTATACAGAGAATGTTTTTATTTAAATAGTATGGAGCTAAATTTACTTATTTAAAGTTAAATTTTAATTCATTTATATATGTATCAATTTGCATTGTTGGATTAAACAATATATAACTAAAAATACTTGTTTGAAATCTTTATCTTTTATAGAAATTAGATATTTAAATTTAAGTATGACTAATCTTGAAAATTTGCATTCTCAGACAAACGAAGTAACACTTTAAAGAAACTGCTTCGAAAATCACAGGCAATACAATAAAAAAAAGTGCTCGATCTTATTATTTAATTATTATATGTTCAGACAGCCTGTGTCGTTTTATTCATAAGCCACTAGGATATTTTAAGATAAAAAAGTGAAAATGTGATATTTTCAATATTTCTGTGTCCCGGACTATTTTCATGTGCTAGGTAACAATGTCGAAAATTGAATAAAAAGTAAAATTTTTACTTAAGCGTAATTACATTTGATTCACCTACATAATGTTTTTCCTAAAGTGGATAATTAATCAGAATAGGCTTAGTATTAAGCATATTTAATCTTGGAATAGATTTAATTTACTCTTAATATTGGTACACATGCTTGGTATACATTACATAATTTTCGGATAACGAACAGAGTCAAAAAGCAAAGAACTACATTAATTGTCAACAAACTTTTTAACTAAGCTAAAAAAATTCTGACTTAATAAGAAAGAAAAAATTATCTTTATTCTCTCATCTTTCTTTTCTATTATTACTTTTTTATCACCTACAGTGTGTGTATTTGAAAAGACGGATATTCTCACCAGTTCCCGAATGTAATAATACTTTAGAAATATGTAACACAGGAAAGTATTTTTATTAATTGCTCCTAATCCATATCAAATGCATTAAAACTAGCACCGGATGGTGATTATAGCTGAATACAGAATATTCGACTAGCCAAATCCTTTTATATTTTGCAGATTAAAGGTATGAAAGAATTAAATTTTTAAACGATTTTTCATAACATTTAACAAACATACTTCCGATTTGATAAACAAGACATTTTACAATTGAACGTTACACTTAAAAAAATCTATGCTGAGAGTTATTTAACAAGAGTATAGTTAAAAATCTTTTTTTTAATTTATACATTTTTTAATTTTATTGCCTCTTATGTAAATTAAAACAGACGAATAACATTTTCTTATATTCTAAAACACGTATTTTAAAATTAAAGACAAATTTTGAATGAATTGTACAATTATATACTGTTTATTTGACAAGAAAGAACTGAAGTAAAAAACAAGTAATATAAAAATTTTGTTTTTAAAGTCAATTCCTACTTAGGCCATCAAAGAAAAATTTAATATAATCCCTTAAGCTAATATTAGTTTTTGTTGCATTAAAATATCTCAATTTGTTGATTTTCTATAAGCAAGTAGGTTTACAATGGAACTCTCTGGGAATTTGGCGAAATATTAGAGATATCGCCAAGTTGGAGTTACTTTTGGCGACTCATTTTGGCCGCCAAATTTGGCGATATATCTCCAAATTGGCGACAAAATTGGTGGTATTTGGCTTTTTTATAATTAATATTTTTTTCAAATATTAATTAATTAATTAATATTTGAAAAAAACTGTATTAACATCAATTGTCATCCAGTACAAGTTAAAAATAATTTATTTCAACTTTATAGATGAATAATGAGTATTTTATTAACAATTGAAAATTTGAACAAGATAAATATATAAATAAATAAATATAGGAAGAGTGTAAGCTAATAGTAGGAATTGAATAAATTAATTATATGACTTATTCAAATGGTGGCAACTGAGCTTGAATAATGTTCCTGTTATTTTTGATTCAGCAAGCAAGTTTTTAATTTTTAAATGCATCAAAGGGCAGTATCTGGAGTGGCCAATTATTTTTAGAGGTTGGTAGGAACAACCTGTTTAAACATGCAGTTTGTTTCCAAAAGGTTGTAACTAAAAGCTTGTATATAATGCTAAACTAAACTTAGAAACTAAAACATGTATGTAATTCTAAACTAAATTTAAAAACTAAAGCATGTACTACGTAATGCTAAACTAAACTTAAAAACTAAAGCATGTATGTAATGCTAAACTAAACTTAAAAACTAAAGCTTATATGTAAGGAGATAATGTGGCCAAGGCAAAAATTTTTAACAAGAAAAATCTCAACCCACTTATAAAAATACAATACGTTCAATGAAAAAAAAGGATAGTCACTGCAAGCCGAAACTGCATTTTCATTCTCAACTTTAACTTTATAACAATAATTTAAAATAGTTTAACAAGATTTGCATCATATTAATTTTGCTTGTATGAAATAATATGATATTGGAAGTGACGAAATTTTTGTCAATGACATAATATAAGTACATTCAACTGCATTCTGAATAAAAGAACCATATCTCTAGCATTCTATTTTGTATGACATTATACAGTTTTGAATCTGTACCACGTTTTGAATACTGCACTTTTAATTGAATAAGTGAATTGGGATCCTCGATTCTAGGACTATTATACACCTGAAATATTTTTTTTAATTTTATTTAGAAACACCTTGTTTGCGAAAAAGCATTAAACAAATAATTGCAAGGTAATGCTCAGGAACTAGCATTTGTACATTATTAATTCCTATGAAAGTCGTCATTAAGGGGTTTTTTTATTGACACTTTTCAAAGAACAAAGAAATAATTTAAAAGCATTATTTTTTATTTAATTATGATTCTATTTCTAATTATTCTGAATATCTCTATTAATTGGCAGTTAAAAGAAGACGCTGTATAATGTTCTTTATAAAATAAAGTTTTTTTTTTTTTTTTTAATATTCGGATATGCCGAATATCTCTATATTCTGCAAAATCGAATATTCGGAAGGACGATTATTTTGAAACTTGGACTAGCCAAATATTAATTATTATAGCTGAATAGTCCGAATACGGAATAGATACCCAATATGTGGTGCATCCTCCATAACAACATCACAACAATCTGTTAGACCACTAACTTTCCTACAGAACCCGTTCATATGTCTTCTGCATTTAAAAAATCTTCGAAACTGCTGAATTGAACTCACAAAAATTCATGTTCATAAAGCAATGGAAAGAAATAACACGATACAAATTTTCAGCACAATTACATGTGTATAAAATAGAAAAGTTGTTTTCAGAAGTTTTTCTTGTTTTTATACTTTTAGTTTTCAGGGAAGAGTCTGTATGAAGAACTGATGATTTTCTCAAACTCTGTATACCCCACGCCGATAATCCCAAACCAAAGTCATATATCAGTGCCAATGAGGAGAAAATATATGCAATGATGAATCTTGGGACATAGTGCAGGATTAAAAATTAAGTTTTTCAGAAATTGTCCTAAACATATCATTTACCCTTAAATTTCCGAAAAGGATGTTTATATATATATATATACAGGGTGATTCATAAATATCGAAACAATAGGATATCTCCTTAAATATTGCCCCTAAGCACATACTTCAAATTGCAAAGTTTCATAAAAAAGGTGCAAATTTTGATGCTAAAACTAAAAAACTCTGTGGCTATACAATCCAAGAAGGATCTGGGCCGACAGTGCACATCTCTGTTTTCTTGACCCTGGGCCCCGAGGTGCTATGTAGCATGCGTCCCGGCCAGGTGGTCAACCTAACGCGAGACCCTCGGTGTTTAGTTCCCAAGCAAGTTCGGTACTCATTTTATCGACCCCGAAGTGATGAAAGGCTGAGTGAACCTTGCCCAGTCGGGAGTCGAACTCTCGACCTGCGGTGCGGCAGACAGGCGTGCTGACCACTACACAACTGGGCAAATTTTGATGAGATAAATTTAAACTCCATGCGGGGTCCATATGAGAAAATACAAAAATTAAATTTTTATACGGCCCCGTAGAGTAAAATTCCCAATTAGGATTTTTATCCTTATCCATTCCTGAATTAAACACAAAAAAATTCATCTCGATATCTTCAAAATTCACAGAGATATTAAAATCTAAAATTCGTGACTTACACCATTTATCGATGCCTCTCAGCGACGCGTTTTTGACTCATTTTGAGTGCAAGATAGGGAGCATCCACAAATTGTACATTATTAAAAGTCGATATAAGACAGTGCCTCTCCTTTGCACATGAAATAGGCAGCGTATAGATTTTACGTTAAACCTGTTTTCAAAGTATACTGGTGGTATGCACTAAAGTCGAAATATACGGTTCGAAATATCTAGGTCCGGTCCCGAATCGACCCATAGGACAAAAAGTTCAGCCCTGCCTGGAAAAAAGTTCAAATCGCAGCCTGCCCCGGCCTGACTCAATTTCTACGTAGTTTTTTTACATCGATATGGTTAAAAGTTGTTTCGTATGGAGGAGCTCTGACCAAAAATACTTATTATATCTTTTTTTTTCATATTTATAATTATTATTTTTAAAGAAGCGCCAAAAGCTGTGACTATTTGTTTTATTAATGAATCTCTATTTATATGTAAATGATTCACCTCTCATTTAATATCGTCAATCCATATTCCATGTGTTGGAGAGAATGAAAAATGCTATAAAGTAAAATCTTTTAAGATGGAATCACATAGGTAAGAAAAAAAAAAGCGTTATAGACAAGTTCCCTTCTTAAGAGTTGTATTCTATTTTTTCTCAGGTATTATATTAATTTTCCGTGGATCAACAGATTTTTCCGTTTAAGAAAGGATTCCGTCATAGGCAGATTTTTTTTCACTAGTTTTATTGTATTTTAATTTTTTTGCCTTAAAATCTACTATCCTTTAAAAATATGAATTGCACATGAAATGGGCAGCGTATAGATATTACGTTAAACCTGTTTTCAAAATACGCTGGTGGTCTGCACGGGTCGAAATATCTAGATCCGTTCCCGAACCGACTCGTGGGAAAAAGAGTTCGGCCCTGCCTGGAAAAAAGTTCAAATCGTAGCCTGGCCCGGCCTGGCTGAATTTCTGCATAGTTTTTTTTACATCGGTATGGTTAAAAGTTTTTTCATATGGAAGAGCTCTGACCAAAAATAGTTATTATATATTTTCTTTTTTCCCGTTAATAATTATTATTTTTAAAGAAGCATCAAAAACTGTGATTATTTGTTTTATTAATGAATCTCTATTGATGTGTAAACGATTCACTTTTCTTTAATATCGTTAATCCATATTCCATGTGTTGGAGACATTAAAAAATGCTATAAAGGAAAATCTTTTAAAACGGAATCACATAGGAAAGGGAAAAAACAGCGTTATAGAAAAGTTCCCTTCTTAGGAGGTGTAAATGTAGTCTATTTTTTCTCAGGTATTATATTAATTTTCTGTGGAACAACAGATTTTTCCGTTTAAGAAAGGATTCCGTCATAGGCAGATTTTTTTTCACTAGTTTTACTGTATTTATTTATTTATTTATTTTTTTTTTTTGCCTTAAAATCTACTATCCTTTAAAAATATGAATTTTAAAGTTTTATTATAAAAAAATGGCCATTTAAAAATATATGCATTTGTTGTAAAAGTTTTTGGGCTGAGCCAAATTTTAGTTATTTTTGCACGGATTAGGTCAGTCATAGATAATGATTTTAATACTGGTTGTCTCGAGACCGGGACTGAAAACTTCGTCCAAGGGAGACCTAGGAATAAGGAAGCCAGTCCCAGTTCGGTATAATCAGTGGAAGAGAGGTTCTGCTTTCAAAGCTGGTAGATGGGAGGTGCTAGGTTCGAACCCAATCGTGTCCTTCGGACCAATCTTTCGGTATTTTCAGGGGTTTTCTGCGAAACTTGGATATCCTTGCGTAAATACGAATTAGGTTCACTTAGAAAGACCTCCACGGAAGGCACTTCCCCTCTTTGGGATCATATCCCTTGTGTAGATAATTGGCCTTCAGAAATCGCACAACACCCGGTTCGGTATGAAAAATTACGTTAGGCCCGGCCTGGGCGAGTCTTCAGAAAAAAGTCGCCAATCCCGGGTCTGGCCCGGCCATTGAATACAATTTTTTTTACGGCTTCGTCGGGACGATGAAAAGCCTGAATTAGTGATGGCGAAAATTATGAAAAACTCTTAATCGGCATGTTAGAAAAAGCTTTCTTTGAAATTACACGTTTAACGTTTATTTATGGACTTTTAAATAGTGCAAAAAAGAGGTGGAAACAGAACGTTAAACTGAAAAACGGAAAAAGTTAAACTGTATCGAAAGTTTAAGCTACAGAAAAAAAGTTACTTTTTCACGTGCATTTTTAAAAAAGGCATTTAAACATTTTATTAGAAGCCAATCAATTTTTAAAACTTTAAATGCTTTTTTCAACATTTTTTTTAATACCATTTCTTCTCCTTAAATTATTATAATTCAAAAATCGCAACTAAAAAAGGTGCAAACCTGCAACATGTTCTTTTTTTACCAATTTACATTAATTTTGTTTACACAAATTTGAAAAAAAAATTTACTTTTGAAAATATGATTTTTTTTTAAATAAGTTACATAATTTTTTTAATAAATCTACACTATATATATAAAATCCTAATGAATCGAATTTAAACGAATTTATGTAACGATTCTATGAAACGACTGATTAAACAACTTATTACGTTTCACGGCGATTTCTCCTAAAATATGGAATACTTTGCGATAAAATTAACACCAAAAATCCGTATTGATCCACAGATCTCAAAACTGGTATTAGAATTTAAAATTTAGAATTAGTTTTCGAAATATTAATTTTTTTCTAATTTTAAATACTTTTTTTGTAATGATGGCAACTCAAATTTTAATCATAACAGATATTTTTTTTCATATTTTAGAAAAGGTTATTTTAAATTAATTTGGCGACGAGTTTGGCCTCCCTTAAATGCATCATGTTACTTTTATTCAGAATTCAATTTGTATTTCATGATAATTTTATTTAATACAAAACTTTTATTTAAAATTGAAAACTTTAAAATAAATGGCTTTTACTTCATTCTTTTTTTTTAAACGAAACGAAAAGAAAAATATTAGACACAGATGTCATATATGTAACGAGGTACCTAATTGGCGCCAAAATGGCGTTATTTTGCCTGACATGGTAACCCGGCTATTGTTGCTTATTTATTAATAAATGTTTATTTGAATTTATTTTCTTTTTATTTACAGAAATTGTTATAAATTGTTTTGTTCTATAGTTATTAATTATTTTTTTTATTTATTGTTATTTCATTTTAAAAATAACACAAAATAATTTAAAAATACATATGTAACAGGTATTTGAAAACGAGGTTTTCGCCAAATTGTCGTAAAAAAAAAAATCACGCCAAACCCGGTGCGTATGTGACAATGCAACAAATCATGAGATTTAATTTCCACTTCAAAGCAACGCTTTAATGTTATTACTTCTCCCGTCGACCAATTTCCCCAAATTATATAAATTGCCAAATTATACAAAATGGCATATTTTTTTATTTTAAATAAAAAAGAACAAATAAATTAGTATAACCTTAATAAAAATACAAATAAAACGTCGAAATAAAAATCTCTTGATGGCGTGAACATGTGTAACTTCCTTAAAGTTAAGTGAATGTGACATTTACGATCAACCTTTATTGGCATTTAATCTTATAGTTTGGCGACAGATTTTTGGTCGATGGGATAACCAAGTATCACCGTCTTAATTTACCACTCGAAAAATAAAAAAATGCTAACTATCGATTTAAAAAAAAGCTATTGGCGAGATTTTCACCCGGCTAACAAAAAAGTACCAGGAATTCTTTGTGATCATAGTAACTTTTATGTAGTTTTATTCGAAAAAATAATTTTGATACTTTAATCAATGTGGAAACCTTTCTTATGAAAAGCGAAAGAATCATGGACTATTATAATATAAACGAAATAATGGGTATAGAATAATATTCGGCGACTTATCACACCTGTGGCTGGCTAACATTAAAGTACCAAAGTGGACGCCTAGAATATAAAAAGCGAAGGGATCCGCTTGGAGCTGCTTACTTACTTACTTACTTACTTACTTACTTACTGTTGATGATAGTCACCTGACTTGGGCTATTATTATAGAGATTGTTTTCAATTTTAAAAAAAGCGCAAAGAATAATATTTCCTAATGATTAAAAATTTATTTTTACGTGACTATTAAAAACAGAAAAAAAACTTTAAAATTACTATTAAATAAGTACGTGTTAAAGGCAGGAAAATATTGAAAATTATGTCCTGAAAATTTTATTTACACGTGAATATTAAAAGGGAAAGGAAACTTTAAAATAATAAACACATTAATATGCGTTTAACCCTTTCACGGACAAGGCACTTCTATTCGAAAATTTTGAAATCAGTGAATGGCACCAGAATTTACAAACAAATTTCGAAATACAAAAATGCTTTTGTTCACTTACTTAATGAAAGGGAAATTTTCATCCCAATATTCTGATGCTAATGGCGCATTTAAGAATTAAAATTAAGTGGTCCAAAAATGAACCACCGCCCTTGAAGGGGTTAAAGCAGCAAATTTTAGTAATTTTAGTAAATTGTATTATGTTAATCGTTTTATAACGCTGTTAGAAAATACCGAGAGACAAAGACTCTGTCTACTTAATTCATTTTATTTTAGCTTCTTTTCAAATGTTTAACTGATCTTCTTTAACCAAACACGAAAACAACCTCTGAATGTCTTAACAGCAACATTATTCGGCATTAAATTTTCGCAATCAAAGGGAATTGAATGAAAACCCGTTTACAGGGAGATCGCTATAGGTTTTTTCATTATAATTCAATCTTCTCTAATCTTTTAAAAACCGATCAAATAAACGCGCTTTTAGATTCTGCGGTGTCTGAACAGGGGTTGGCGAGCGTAGCTTGCAGGGGGCAGAGCCCCCTAGTGATATAGAACATTTAACCAATGCATTTTATTGCTGTGCAGATTTTAAAATTTCAAAAAAGATAAAAATATATATCGCTCATGAATTTTTCCTCAACCCAACATATGGAAGTGTGATATAAGGCGTGTCGGATATCTAGACCATTGGATGTCTTAACATCAGCAACTTATTCTACCTTAAATTTTTGCAATCAAAGGGAATTGAATGGAAACCCGTTTTCAGGGAGATCGCTACAGGTTTTTTCAGTATAATTCAATCTTCTCTAATCTTTTTAAAACCGATCAGATTAGCGTGCTTTTAGATTCTACAGTATCTGAACGGGGGTTGGCGAGCGCAGCTTGCAGGGGGCAGAGCCCCCTAATATTTTTTATATTTTTAAAATTAATATTTAAAAAAATCTAAAACAAAACTAAAATTATACTTTCCCCTTAATTAAATGAAAAAATTTGAAATCCGATGAATAATGTTTAGAGTTATAAAGATTCTAAATTGAATCCGCTTAAAAAATACTAATCATTTAATTTTTTTTTAAAAAACTTCATTAGAAATATTAGGATGTGACTTTCTTTGCAAATTATATGGTTAGCCATCACAAAAAAAAAAGAAAAAAAAATCAAAATTCTAACTCAACAAATATATTTTTTACATGTTTCCTGGAACTCTTAAAGTAACATTGTTTCTTGGATTCCACGCATTTCAATTTGTGTCTAATCCCTTAAAACCTGGTGAATTATATCAACTGTCGTAACTCTGAGAGCTTTTTAGATATGAAGATGCAATTTTTTGTGTTTAATTCAGGAATGGATAAGGGAAGTTTTCCTGATTGGAATTTTTACACTATGGGGGCCGTATAAAAATTTAATTTTCGTATTTTTTCAAATAGACGTCCCATGGAGTTGTAACTTATGTCATTAAATTTTGCACCTTTTTTCATGAAACTTTACAATTGGAAGTATGGGTCTAGGGGCAATATTTAAGGAAATAGCCTATTGTTTCGATATTTATGAATCACCCTGTATATATATATACACTGGTGTGTAAAAAGTAAGGACCAATGACAAAATGCTAATATTCAAATACGCAAACTCTCAAAAGGAAGTAATATAATTCGAGTAATTACTATCTCTACAACACAGCTAATCCACATAACATCTCATTCATGTCACACATGGTCACAAGTGTCACAGTCACTACGGTGAAGCAAAAAAATAGGAAATTCCATACATCTCATTATGGGTCTCAAATAATCATTATATGCGACTTCACTGAGACGTCACTGTGACTGATGTTTTGTGACGAGTCACCATGTGACATTACAATGTAGTTACATTGTGACTCTCATGTGACTGCCATCTGTAGACTCAATTTCAAAGTCATCGTGAACGACACATTGTGATAAGTTACCAAATAATGTCACATTAAAGTCACATGATGACTTACATGTGACAGAGAGACTACCCAACAAACACCAAAAATCTGGCCGCATTATGGCAGCTTTGGGGCCAAACAGAATTCCGGCCATTTGTATGAAACCACCGTTTTATATTAACTGGTGCGCCATTACACCCGGCAGCCAACGTCTAACTGATAACGGGCGAGTGTGGAGAAAACGAGTGCTTTTTTCCTGTCCACTAGCCACTGAAGTTAAATTTCCGGCTAGTATATAAAAGACCAGAATCGGATGAAAATAACTGGGCCAGTTTAATCTGCTTGATATATTGATTGAAAGAAGTAGAAAAATTCTTTTTCTTCAATTTTTCAACATAATTTTCCTTATTCAAAATCTAAGTTTCGGTGAAAGTATTCAATGAGGTGCAAAATTTATTTTTTATGCGCTAAAATATATATTAAAATACTTACTTTTTTTGACGCATTCTAATAAATTACGAATAAAATTTTCTGGCCTACAAATTACATCTTAAAATATATATATGTATGTTTTTTCTGAGCGCACTGGAATGAAATAGAGTACACTTTTTATAAATTCCTTCTGTTTTTAAATAGAAATGTAAAATGTAAAATAATAATAAATGTTCAGTTGAACAATACGAAAAATTATAACAATGTTTATTATCAGTTTCAATTGAAAACATTTTCCCTAATACAAAAGCAAAATATGTCACTCTGAATACATCATCAAAAAGTTTTCTTAAAAAAAAAAAAAAAAAAAAAAAAAAATCCTTAACCGTCAAACAAAATCCAATCTGAGTAATCTTTTAATAAAATACAATTCATAATTATAGATTAGTTGCGAGGAATTTTTCATATAATTTGAAATGTGATTTAAAGTGTAAGTATCAAAGATATTTGTTAAGAATGTTCTCAAATCCAAAGAGCGTCTACTTTCTGACATATATTTAATTTTTTTTTTCGGAAACACATGAAATGGCAGGTACTGTTACTCAGAAACTATGTAATCACAAAGCATTTTCCATTTTTTGCTAAATGCAAAAATTCTTTCAGAAAATACAGATAAAGTGGGCATTTTAAACCAATTTTCCGAACGCGAGACAGGAGAAAAAACGGTTGTCACGTGACAACAATTGTTTATAATTTTATATATAATTTATTTATCAGAAAATGGAAAACACATTTCAATTCAAAATCCTTCCAGTAGTTAGGCTTGCCAATTTTATGCCTTTACATTTAAAATTGAGTCAGAAATCGTATCAGAACGTTTCGTGCTGTTGAACAGACGATTTGAGAACCACCTAAAGGTTGAATGATACGTTTTGGGGTTTTGTGAAAACGAAACATTGTATGAAATTGGTTTAATATATAGAGATTATATCCTACAAGATATTTATTATCAATGTTTTATAAGATATAATTCAAATTTATTTTGTTAAGAAGTTACTTAATTTCTTAGAGAAATAATTGTGAACCCAAAGAAACTAGTTATTTTTATTAAATTTTGATTGTTAAAATAAATTTAATAGTATAATCTCCCCCCCCCCCACCTCCATTACATTTTGAAATTTCATAAAAACGTTCGTTATCGTTCAAAAACAGAGGAAAAATCCAGGCAACAAAAGAAATAATTATGAAAAAGATATGTTTGAAGGCAAAAAATTTTCTTTTAATTTATTATAATAAAAACTGATAACAACTGCTAAAAATATCCCCCAAATATTTTTGCACCCTTCCATTTCTTCAGTATAGAGAAATGTACTCTCTAAAACACATTTGGCACAAGACTGAATGAGAGAAATACTCTTCAAGGTCAGGGTTGCCTGGAGGTATTTCTGAGAAATTCCTCCATGACTACTTTGAATCCTGCTTTGTCATTCAGGTTGTAGTTTGCATAGAAGAAAGGTTGTTTACAGAGCATGATCTTCGTTAGTATGTGTCTTTAAGTCTATGTTGATTTATTAAAGTATTATATGATTATAATCTGATATTTTTTTTCATCATTTAAAGTGCTGTACGGTGTAAAATAGTTATATACTAATTATTTAATTCCACAAGTAATTTTACCAAACGCAGGATGATATTTGCTTTATAATATTTTTGATACAGTGCGTATAATTAAAAAATGTCGGACAGAAAATAAGTAAATTTGTTTTTTTCACTCTATATTTTTATGATTGTTTGACAAGAAAATATATTAGCTTTTATGAAATCACAAGTATTTTTAATTAATTTTATTATTTTCTAATTTTAGTAAATATATATTACGTAATTCACCGATTCTCCATTATATTAAAATTTTGTGTAAATTATGAAATAATGAGGGTATTTTGCTAATTTTTCTCTCAAAGTTTCGAATTTTATCACCTTTTCGAAGTAATGATTATCAGTTTCTGATCATGTATGTAATAAAAAAAATTGCGAAAGCTGGAATACTTTAATTTAAGTAAAGTTTATTTTTACTATAAAGAAAAAATAAGCATCTTTTTAGAAAAAAATTGTTAAAATAGTGATGAAGTTTTAAATTACTGCAAATAATTTTCATAGTTTTTGAAAGATTAAAGTAACATATTGTTGTAAAGTTTGACTATTGGTGCTAGATCACTCATACACGAAAACATCCGCTTGCTAATGTTAATCCTATGGAAAAAAAAGATTTTAAATATTTCGTTCGCATTTGATTTTTTTTTCTTTTTTCGCATTGGATAGCTGAGATTATCCTTTACAAAGACCTTTTTAACCTTTTCGATTTTGTTTAGTAACTAAATTATCCTAGAAAAAAAAAACCTGTCTTTATGGAGGCAGACCTCAGCTACCAATGCAAAAAAAATATATTATAAAATATTAAATTCAAACGAGATATTGTTTTAAAAATTTCCCCCTTAGGATAAACATTAGAGAGCGGGTATTTTCGCGTGAATGAGGTAGCCTCTTAAGCTGTGAAGGAAAAATCTAAATGTAAAATTTTGAAATATTTAAATGATGCAAAAATATTCATTGTGTTTCAGATTATGATTTGCTTTAATAAACAAACATATACTGGTAAGAGGCTTATTAATAAGTTAAAAAAAACAGATAAAATGAAAGTAATGTATATATATATTGTCGAATGTCGAATGGTGCGAGTAACGAGATACCCATAGTCGCTGGTTCATTAACTACACTTATTAATTTAATTTACTTTATATACAAGAATATTATTTACAGTTTATACATTATTCGAAGAATTATATACATTATTTGAAGAATATTGGATCCAGCGAACGCACCATAGGTCCGCAGAGATCGTCGAAAACCGAACAACTGAACTATTCTTAAAGGTTGCCAAACGGCCAAACCTAAATTACAGAAGAATGCGCCATGGAGGCGCGCGCGACAGTCAAGGTTAAGAGAAGCCGTAACATACCGGCCCCCGTTGACATGTGTCAACATTCAACATAATAACACTAAATATAACAATAAACAATAGGAATTAAATTTCTAAAAACAATATACACTAGTTTCCAAAAAAATTACAAATATGCTACTTCCAATAATATACACTTAAGTTTTTCAAAGATGAGAATTAGATAAATTATAATGCAAACAGTGGTTACACTTGAATATCATAAAAGACTATTATCAAAATTAGCACTCAATACACATAACAAACTAATAAAATTAAAAAAATTTTATAATATTTAATTAAAGAAAATATATAGATACGGTAATAGTTAGATTTAGATTCTATGTGAAAACTGAAGCAAAGAATTGCGTTCTGTTATCCCCATTTTTAACTTGATATACATAATAAAATGTTCAAAATAAAAATATACAATAGTGATGATAATAATGCAATGAGTTAAATGTTTTAAGATAATAAAAATCAGCAATCATCTAATGGAAGAGGACACACTTTTGAGACGGACCTCGTAACTATACCTGTTGCTGTTTTGATGTGTAAAACTCTGACTTTTTTATCAGAGCCATGTATTACTTTAAGGGCACGACCTAATGCCCATTTGCCAGGAGGTAAATTATCCTCCTTTAGGATGACCATACATCCTTCTTTTAGATTTTCTTTTTCAATGTACCATTTTGTGCGTTGCTGTAAATTAGCCAAATATTCCGTGTTCCATTTTTTCCATAAAAGTTGGGTCATTTGGGTTAATTTTTGCCAGTAAGACTACCTATTATCATTAATTTTGGTCAAATCCGGTTCAGGAATTGAAGTAATTGGTCGGCCTATTAAAAAATAGGCAGGGGTCAAGACTTCAATTTTATTTGGATCTGACGACAAAGGGACTAAAGGTCGAGAATTTAAAATTACTTCAATTTCTGTGGTTAATGTCCAAAATTCTTCGAGTGTGACTCGAGAATTGCCTAAGACTCTTTTGAGATATTTAAAGGATTTCACCCCAGCCTCCCATAATCCACCAAAATTGGGTGAACGAGGAGGGATGAATTTCCAGTTAACAGCCTCAGAGGCCAAATAATTAGACAAAGCATCATCGGGTTTACATACCAGGGCATGTAATTTCTTCAACTCTTTATCTGCACCTACAAATGTAGTTCCATTATCTGACATTATAGTTGTGCTTTTACCTCTTCTAGCGAAAAATCGTTTCAGGGTGGCAATAAAGGATTCAGATTTTAAATCTGTTACTATATCCAAATGAATTGCCTTTGTGGCGAGACAAACAAAAATTGCAACATAAATTTTATTATAATTGCCCTTTCTCTGATTTTTATACTTAATCATAAAGGGTCCACAGAAATCAATCGCACATTTTTTAAATGGTGGGCTAGGGTTTACTCGTTCTGAAGACAAATTTCCCATTATTTGATTCGCACTAATTGGCTTGTTTCTGAAACAGGTTATGCATTTATGAACTATTTTACGCGCTAAAGATCGCCCATTTATTACCCAATATTTTTGCCTGACATGATGTAATAAGGATTGTGGCCCTAGATGAAAAAACTTGTTATGAAAATATTCAAAAATAATTTCACATAATTTATTATTATGGGGTAAAACAACAGGATGTTTGTTTTCAAAAGTCAGACTGGAGTTGTCTAGGCGACCTCCAACTCTGATAATTCCTGCAGAATCTAAATATGCATTCAAAAATCTTAAATTACTTTTACCTGACAGGGTCTTCTCGTTCTTCAGTTGTTTTATCTCTTCAGAAAATGTAGAATACTGTACCTGTTTAATCAGGACAACTTCCGCTTTTTTCAACTCATCAATTGTTAAAGGACCACTTTTTTTTTCTTTATCATTTTTACAATTTTCTATAAATCTAAAAATATAACTAATAATACGAATCAATTTCAAAAAATCATTAGTCAAAGTAAACAAACAATTATACAGTAAATTTTCAGTCTTAACTGCGAGATTAATGTCCTGAACTGATTTGAATTCTAACGCATAGTCATTATTTGTTTCTAGATCTACTGGATTATTTTCTGCATGCTGAATTTTGTCACGAAGAAAGTTCGGACCACAAAACCAAAGGTTGCAATTTAAAAGTTCCTTAGCATCCAGTCCTCTAGATATTACATCAGCTGGATTATTATCCGATGTCACATGCTGCCATTGGTAAGAGTCTGCAAGTTCTTGTATAGCAGCGACTCGGTTACTCACGAATGTTTTTAACAAATGGTGTGGTTTTCTAATCCAAGCAAGCGAGATCGTGGAGTCACTCCAGAGAACGATATTTTCTATTCGAATGTCCAGTGACGGTAGAACTTTATGAATTAGTTTCGCTAATAGGAGGCAAGAACATAATTCTAAGCGAGGAATCGACACTGTTTTTATAGGAGAGACTCTGGATTTGCTGCACAATAGTTGCGCAGCAGGAGATCCTTCAACTGGTAAAGACTGAACATAAATTTCAGCTCCATAGGCTAACGAAGAGGCATCAGCAAACCCATGTATGATTATGCGATCTTCATGAAAAACAAATCTAGAAATCTTTGAGTTCTCTAACTCTGAGAGGGTGGATAGAATGTCATTCCATTCTCTCTCCAGAAAATCCGGTAATGGCTCATTCCAATCGATTTTGGCTAACCAGAGCTTCTGCATAAATATCTTAGCCCTTGTTACTACAGGCCCAATTAATCCTAACGGGTCAAATATTTTTGAAATTAGAGATAGAACATCTCGTTTACTATAAAATTCCTTGTTAAGAATTTTCAATTTATACAGAAAACAGTCACTCTGTGGTTCCCATAGAACACCCAATGTTTTTACTGAAGTACAATCTGGTTGCTCATCAAAACTATATTCGGTAGCTACCCTAGTATGAGATTCAACTAATTCTCGATGATTTGCACACCATTTGTGCAATTTCATGTTTCCACGATTCAAAAGTTGAATTAATTGTAATTTAAGGATTTTAGCTTTTTCGAGAGTTGATTCCCCGGAAAGAAGATCATCTACATAAAAGTCCTTTAAGACGACTGACGATGCTAGAGGTAAGTTTTTTTGTTCATCTAGAGCTAATTGCTTAAGAGCACGAGTAGCTAAATAAGGAGCGTTAGATGTCCCATAAGTCACTGTATTGAGCTTATAAGTTTGTACTGGCGCGTCAATATTGTTCTTCCACAAAATTCGAAGAAAGTCTCTTTGCGAAGGATTAATTAATACCATTCGATACATCTTCTCTACATCCGCAGTGAATGCATATCTATGTTTTCGAAAACTAATCATAATTGAATAACTCTTGTTGTGGAATTTTACCCTTTAAAAGGAGGTCATTCAATGACAACCCAGACGTCGTTGGCGTTGACGCGTTAAACACAACACGCAAGCGTGTAGTACTTTTTTCTGGTCTGTAAACTCCATGATGAGGTATATAATAACAGTCCTTTACGGGTTCCGATTCCTCCACTAACTCCATATGATTTAAATTTTTATACTCGTCCATAAATTCCGAATACAGAGGTTGCAAGTTCGAATCCCTATCTAATCGGTGCCAAACTTGATCGAGTCTTCTTTCGGCTAATTTTTTTGATTCTCCTAAAAATGTAGCATCCTCCATAGGCATGCTCACAACGTACTGACCAGTGGCAGTTCGATAATGCGTAGTTTTAAAATGATTGTCGCAAAATTTCTCCTCTTCACTAAGCAACGAACTGGAATCATTTATATTTTCGATTTCCCAAAATTGTCGCAAGGATTGTTCTATTTTTTCATTTTGAGTGAGTAGACCACAATATTGAGAATCGTTTGCGGAATTACTCACAACACCGCTAGCTACATATCCAAACACGGTGTCTTGAAATAACAAGTTTTGTGATGAGCAGCGAATTTGACCGGATTTCAATAAATCAAAAAAGCATTGAGAACCCAATAATAAATCTATTTTTCCTGGTATATTAAATTTAGCATCTGCTAAAGAGATATTTGTGGGTATATCAGAAATGTCTACACGAATGGGCGAAAGTGGGGTTATTTCTGTAATTTTTGGCACTAAAAGAAATTCCAGTTCCCTTGTGAAATCTCTATTTTTATTTGAAATCACAGTTTCAATTTTATAATTCAGTGTCGTAGCTGTGCCATTCAGCCCAGATATAGGAGCAAAAACCTTTGTTTTCTTTAAACCCAATTTTTTTGCAAACTCAAATGATACACAATTAATTTGACTGCAAGAATCTAATAAACTTCTTCCCTGAATAAAATTCCCTTTACTCGTTTTAATTTCAATTATTGCAGTTGATAAAATGACGCTTTTATTCGAAGAAGGAAAACAATTTGAAAGACTTTGCGAAACTGCTACATCAGGCGCCGCATTTCTTTCCCCCCGGTCCACTGTCTGCTCTTTTTCTGCCTTTTGATTTCGAGATTCATTATTAGAAACAATTGATTTATCTCTATGTAATAGAGTGTTATGAGATGGAGGTGATTTACAATGTTTACACATATGTTTTGACACACAATTAGAAACTAAATGAGATTCCGAAAAACATTTCAGGCAAAGCTTATGCTTTTTAACGATAGCATATCGTTCACCAAACTGCATATTAAGAAATTTCTTACATTTATATAGAGGATGAAATTGATCACAAATAACACACTGCCTCTCAGAACTCGAATTCACTAACAAAGATATCGATTTTATTTCACTACTGATTTTTGATCTAGTTACGTTTCTATTTATACTTTCGAGCGATTGACTTCTTTTTTCTAAAAACTGCATTAAACTGTCAAAGCTTGGGACTTCAGATGTGTTTATTGACAATTCGTATTGTTTCCGAGACTCCTTATCCAATTTGTCTAAAATTATGGTTGTAAACAAAATGTCCGAGAGTTTATTTCTCTCAAATCCTAAGTTGGTTAGAGCCCTGATATTTTTGTTTATAACATCTCCTAATCGCCTTAGTTCTTTAGATGACTCGTGTGCAATTCTTTCGAAATCTAATATAGGCTTTAAGTGTATATTCAGAATAATTCGTTTATTCTCAAATCTATTTTCTAATGCTTTAAACAATGAATCAAATGTGTCTTCTGGAGTTTCTAATTGTTTAGCTTCATTTTTTAATGCGGAATGTAAATAATGTAATTTCTGAATTTCAGATAGCTGTTCATTATTCGTAACAATATTGTTAAATTCGATTTTGAACATATTCCAATCCTCATACTTTCCACTAAATTGAGGAAGTGGAATTTTTGGCAATTTGATCTTACAATTACTAAATTTTAATTCAGGACTTTTAGTTTCATTTTTATCAGAATTTAATAATAGATTGAAACTTACCTCTAGCTGTTCCACTCGTTCTTCCAACTCCATTAATGAAGAGTCGATTTCCGTCATATCATGATCGTCAGGAGCTGTTGTGTAATAATCGGTACGTAACGAATCGATGTTATTGGAAACCTTTTCAAGAGTCTTGAGTTTTGTATCGATTTTGATTTTTGACCACGTAGCGGTCTCATCATTTAGTAGAGTTTCTAGCCTAGTGAGCTGAGCTTTTAACGAGCACCTCGATCTGTTTAACGACACTAATGTGGCCATTTTAATTGGTAATTTCACAACAACTAAACTACAATATTAATGTAAACGAATAATTAAAACCAAAACCACTTCCGGTGAGCGGACCAATGTCGAATGTCGAATGGTGCGAGTAACGAGATACCCATAGTCGCTGGTTCATTAACTACACTTATTAATTTAATTTACTTTATATACAAGAATATTATTTACAGTTTATACATTATTCGAAGAATTATATACATTATTTGAAGAATATTGGATCCAGCGAACGCACCATAGGTCCGCAGAGATCGTCGAAAACCGAACAACTGAACTATTCTTAAAGGTTGCCAAACGGCCAAACCTAAATTACAGAAGAATGCGCCATGGAGGCGCGCGCGACAGTCAAGGTTAAGAGAAGCCGTAACATATATATTCACAAACGCATACTTTTAATATAAAACACATAATTAAATGTAAATTAAAAAAAACATATATTAAGGTTATATAAATTGTTTAGGCGTAAATTCAAAATTTGTTCTATAAAAATACTTGTTGGAAGTTCATTTAAATGATTAAGTGTTTTTGCATGAAAAACAATATATTAATAATTATTTAGGTACATTTCTAAAAAAATATATAAATTTACTTATCTTGAACTTTTTCGAAGATTTTCAAAATGCAGTGCTTTGCGTAGTGAATTAATTAATTATTTTATTTTTTCAATAATTATTTTTAAAATGTATATGAAATGCAATTATTTAAAAATGGCATCACATATACATTTTTTAAATGCATAATTGGATAAATAAACAAATTAATGAATTCACTATGTCAAGTATTGTGTTTTGGAAATTTTTGATAATATTCAAGGTAAATAAATTTGTAATTTTTTTTCGAAGTGTAACTAAATTATTAATAATGTATTAGTTGTTCATGTAAAAACACTTTATCGTTTAAACATTTTTTCAACAAGTATTTTTTATGCAACAAATTTTGAATTTATGCTTAAATAATCTTTATGGCATGGCAGTGGCATTTTTGCGGGCAGCTTTGGGCTAAATTTAATTCTTGCAAACACAAATGACTGGACTAAGGCGAGCTTCTGGCTATCCATTATGTTTAGTGGCAATTAAAAGAATAAATGTGGCCAGTTTGAGGCTATGTATCATTTTTAGTTAAAAATTAGTGGCACAATTGTGGGCAACCTCTTGTATTTACGGCTAATTATCTTGTGGCCTGATTGTGTCCGGCGTGACACTTTTTTTACGGACCCGTAACTTTCAGTGATAGCGAGCCAGCATCTAACACTTTCGGCCAAGGCTAACGAGCCCATCAGTGGCCCGAAAGTTCTGTGTTTGTTGGGTACTGTAAATTCACAGTTTTGCTCTTTTGGGAAAAGTCTCCATGTGATTATACCCTCATACCATGCATGGTCACAGTGACGTCGTTGTGACGTCACTGTAAGTCACCGTGGTCACGTCACACCTGTGACCAAAATGTCCCCACACAGTGATGTCACATTGTGACTGAGGTGTCAACTTCTCAGAAAACTTAAAAAAATTACAAAAAATATTCAAAACATGTTATTTATGTAAAATTATATTTTCTGGCAATTAAAAAAAAATATTGTGACGTCACTGTTATGTCACTGCATGTTGTACACGTCAGGTCACATATGTGACGAAAAAAACCACCATACTGTAAATCACAATGTGACAAAAATATGAACTACAAAAATCTTTGAAAATGAACAGAAATATTTTAAACAGCCCGAGCTACAGCGGCATAAGGAATGAAAATATATTAGTGGATAGCAAATAGTAAATTCGGACACGAAAGGAGGGGTGGGGGCCATAAAATGGAAAATGCACGATACAAGAATTAGCAAACTAGATTTTCATGCTATATTTTATCAATTTGTTATCTAAGACAGTGAAATTATACTTATTTCATTAATTTCATTTTATCTACCATTGCAATTTAATATGATAATCCTTCACTGATTGTTATTATTATAAAAGTGTTTTTCGGAAAAATGGTACCTGCTGGAGCAATTTGGATAACATATTTAGAATTAGGAATAATAAATCTGTACACTTTACATATAGAGTTTGCAGGGAGGAAGTTGTTTAATTTTTTTGTCAACCAGTGGTATTCGAAACACTGCTGTGGTTTCAAACTAAAAATTTTCTATTAGAGTTAAGTTTGCAGCTTTTAATGAGCACGTAGAAAGAGTCTTCAGAGTTTAGTCATATATGTATTTCTTGAAAGGGAGAAAAAAAAGAAAAGAAAAGAAAAGAAAAAAAGGGAGGCACTCAAATAGAAAAGTTTAATTATAGACACTCTCAAAAAGATAAAATTATTGCGCATTTAAACTTTAAATCTGTTGTATACGAAAAAAAAAAATTATTATAATAATACATTAGAAACACCTGCTTTCTCAAAATCGTTTGCCCGAATTTGACCGCAGATAAGGATCATAGAACTTTTGACGCGGGAAGTTAACTCAACTCTTTTTTTTAAATAATAGAAAGATATCTGACAGTTTAGGTAAAAGACGGATATTATTACAATATTTAGGATAAACAGGTATTTCTAATTTAATTTAAATATTTTATTCCTGCTTTATACATTATTATCACGAGTTAAATAGTTTTACGTTATATACAATGAGACTGATGTGGCTTTCTTTTCAGAAGCAATATTTTCCGATTCCATATTGTAAAATATCTTAATCTGCCATCGCTAGAAAAAAAAAGGCTGACGCAAAGACTGATTGACTGATTCTAACATAGTATTTATTGTCATTATTATTTTGGAGTTAAATATATTCAATTATAATGATATTACGAAGCTGTTTCAATTTAGAAATTAACATTATACTGGGTAAATGTCTTTTTACATATTATAGTAGTGAAACTTTTGAAAGATTCTTTTTTTTTCATTGCTAATAATATTTTAAATTAGTATTTAAAATCCTAAATCTTCATACCAATGTTTTCAGATTTAATATTTGCCAAAATTATAAAATAATAGGAATTCCTTATAACATATGGAAAGATTTTTGAGAAATTGTTAAATCTAATAATGCATTTAATTCATCTATTTTAGCTTGTTGTTGTTTAATAGTACAATTATATATACTAATTATTCAGTGTGTTTCAAACTGATATATTTATTTATTAAACTGAAAGATTGTAAGCATTTTCTTTTGCTGTTTTTTATTTTAATCAAACATTTAATTGTAGACATTCAGAATCAGTTGTTAAAATTTCTTCGATTGTAAAATCATTTTCTACGTTTTCGATACACGTAATTATTGGCATAAAAAAATAAAATATAATATTTAAGCATTGAAATAAAGTGTTTTTTATGCCTGATAAAGTTGAAAAGTGTTTATGACTTCGGTTTGTCTGGCCGTCTGTCCGCGCTCTAACTCGCCTAAATAGACTCGGATTGCCCTGTAATTTTTGGATGTTACTGACGTTTACCATAGCACGGTCCCTATTTGTAATGAAGTTTGTAGCATGTTTAGTTCATTTACAGGGACAGTGAAAAGTATTCCGTTACATTACGGCTTGTGGGGAGAAAAAATCGTTTCAAATGATTTTAAACGATTTTACACACTTTCAAACAGAATAAAATTGATATGCATTTATGAAGAGCACTAAAATGTGCATTCTGTAGATTATGCGATGCAAAGAATAGTTATTGTTCATTTACAGGACTAAAAAAGGAATTTCAATACATAATGATATAGTGGTGGAGGGAATTGTTTGTGGCGTACTTTAAAAATTTTAATCCATTTGATATATAATGAAATTCATATACGTCGTTGAGGTTTACATACTATGAATCATTTCATGTATAATACGAAGTGTATATAGCATTTACAGGGATACTCAAAACATTTCAGATACTATATTGAATCCGAAGTACTGTTCATTAGCGATGATTGCTGGAAATGTATTTTTAATTATGGTATGCGCTTTTATGATTCACTATATTTATGCATAGTATATGGTGTATGTATATGCTATAATTCATATACAGGACTACACAAAAGTACTCGTAAGGGTTACTGGGTATGAGCGCAAATTGCTTAAATGTGGTTTTTAAATGAGTTATGCATTTTTATGATGAACTGCATTTAATTTACTAAGAAGAGTTTGTAGAATATAGATAAAATGATATACAGGGTCACGCAAAGTATTGGATACGTTGCTGTCTATAAATTATGATTTCAGTAGTATTAAGAGTGTTTTAGTTTGGATTAAATTTTAACTAAATAGTGGCGTGTAATAAAGGTTCTAGGTAAACTACAGGGTTGTACAAAAGTATTTAAGTATTTTTCCATATATTAGTATAAATTGCTGAAAAAGACTTTCAACCTGTTATGCGCTTTGTTGATAAAATAAATTTTTCCATTATATACTATAGATATCAATCTCCAGATCAAATACAGGACTGTTCAAAAGAATTGGAAAACATATTTGGGCATAGATGATAACTGCTGAAATCAGTTTTTCAAATATTTTATGCGTTTTCATGTTTACTTAGTTATCTTATTTACGTTATTTCCCTAAATTACGATGTCTTGTTAAAGCATCCAGGAAGTGTTAGAAAGTGTTTTATAATCTATGCTTAAAACATACTTTTTCTTACTTGATTTTCTATTTCCCAGATCAGTCTTTTCCCATGAACCACACCAAATCTATTTAGCTCATATTCACAAAATACAGTATACACAGGAACAAAAAAATTAAATAAATAGGACTTATCTGTCGTTCTATAAACAAGAGTTGTATTAATATCCGTTAGACTGCATGCTCGTATTTAATAAAGCAATGACAAATCACAACACATTAAAAAACTTACACATTCCTAATATCAAGCTTGAATTGAAGATCAAGCTTAGAATTTAATTAAACAAAGATGTCCGTTGATAAGCATTGTTTTTTAAATGGAAAAATTAAAAATATTTTAGCAGAATAGCACTCGAAAATAGCCATATTTCGCTGAAAAGTACGGTAAAAAACTATGATTTTATATTTCAAACAAAACTTTACTTTAAAATTCATCACAGTGTTTGTGACGAGAATCATCACAGTATTAATACTTGGAAATTATATCAGAGAGAAACATTCGCCTTGCATACAATATTTCAAATGAAAATCAAATTTCAAATTAATTGCTTAAAAGGCACAAAGGACAACATAATGAAAAATATTCCATGCCTGGACTTGAACCCGGGCCATCAGTATAGCACACTGACATTCTACCGACTAAACCAAATGGAACGATACCCAGCCTGGAAAATTTCTCCCTATTACATGTTGGCAAGGCTACAAACGCAGCACAAGATGGAATATTTATATTGAGCCAACGACATGGGGCAAACAAAAAACTTAATTAAATCCAGCATCGATTGAAACTATAATCTTACTTGGAAAATTTTCCAGAGAGAAACATTTGCCTTGCATACAGTATTTCAAATGAAAATCAAATTTCAAATTAAAATTGCCTTTTAAGCAATTAATTTGAAATTTGATTTTCATTTGAAATTTTGTATGCAAGGTGGTTCTCTCTGGAAAAATTTCCAAGTAGTAATATAGTTTCAATCGTTGCTGGATTTAATTAAGTTTCGTTTTTGCACCATGTCGGTGGCTCACGATAAATATTCCATCTTGTGCTGCGTTTGTCTCCTGGCCAACATGTAATAGTGAGAAATTTTCCAGACTGGGTATCGTTCCATGTGGTTTAGTCGGTAGAATGTCAGTGCACTATACTGATGGCCCGGGATTGAGTCCCGGCATGGGATATTTTTCACTATGTTGTCCTTTGAGCCTTTTAAGCAATTAATTTGAAATTTGAGTTTCTTTTGAAATAATCACAGTGTTTATGACAAGTTCGTCACAAATGACACATATTTCACAAATTGGTCACAATGTGACTTCAAAGCATTGTCGTTTTCGTCACATGTTCGTCACAAAATTAATTCCACAGTAGTCACAAATGACACACTTTTCACAAATTTGTCACACCGTGACTTCACAGAGAAGTCACAATGTAACGTCACAAACGACCTCTAAAATGACCATAACGACTTCGAATTCTAGTCACTATGACGTCACATCGATGGTCACAAAGTCACAGTGTGGCTTCACAACGACGTCGCCGTGACGTCACCATGCCTTACGGGTAATGTGATATTATTTGGTGACTTATCATAATGGAACGTTCATGATGACTTTGAAATTGAGTCTAAAAATGACAGTCACATGAGAGTCACAATTTAACTACATTGTAAAGTCACCTGGTGACTCTTCACAAAGCAGCAGTCACATTGACGTCTTAGTGGAGTCACATATAGTGATCATTTGAGACTCATAATTAGATGTATGGAATTTCCTTTTTTGTTTCACCGTAGTGACTGTGACACTTGTGACCATGTGTGACATGAATGAGATGTTATATGGACTAGCTGTGTTGTAGAGATAGTAATTACTCGAATTATATTATTTCCTTTTGAGTGTTCGCGTATTTGAAAATTACCATTTTGAGATTGGTCCTTAATTTTTGCACACCAGTGTATATATATATATATATATATATATATATATATATATATATATATATATATATATATATATATATATTAATATGTGCCTCAACGCTAGAGGAATGGAAGGGGAAATAAACGGAAAATACAGACATTAACAGTCAAAAAATTTCTTTCACCTACAATCTTTCTGATAATTAATAAAGAGAATTGCGATCCGTCATTCTTTATTCTTTCTTTAATCTTTCTTTATTCTCTCCCTAATATATAATGTGCAGAGGAATAGAAAGGTCTTTTTTAACATGTTCTTCAATATAATAAATTTTCAGCGATAAAGAGAATAGGAACAAGTTTTTATTCATTGTTTCTAAGTTATATGACATCTATTACACCGTCACGTGCAGTTCGTTTAAAGAAGTAGAATCCATGTAAAACGTATTCATAAAATCTCTTCACGGAAAAAGACTTCTTCGAAACAGCTAAAAGAACATTTTTTGTTGAGGAATCAAATTAGAAAGAAAAGTAGAATATCACGTGTTACCCACTTACAAAACACTTATATTAATAAAAGAAAAGTTATTTCCAGCAGATTTTTCTCTGCTTTTTTTTGTATTTTTAGTATGGAGAACTTCTCGTGTTTCTTTTAGTAATTGGCCTTCTTAATTCTCAAGAGTAAAAAAAATATGGATTTGCTTAATAAGAATATTAATGATTTTCAAAATCTCTGACATTTTACTGGGTGCCCTGAAACAATGACGGATAAGCATATTCAGAAAATGAAATTTTAAACAATGGCAAGCGATATAAATGCATCGCTTGCTGCAATTTACTTGGGGGAAACAGAAGACATTGATGAACAGAATGATATTTGAATAATATGAATTCACTATAAAAACTAGTATGTTGTGGTCATCACAAAACTTTCTTGTATATAAATCAGATAAACAGCACTAACTGATATCAAGGTATACCTGAATCTGAAGTTTGATGAAAATTCGTGACTTGGTTCTTGAGATAGAGCTATTACGAAAAATCGTGAAAAACGCTGCATAGCAGGTATTGAGCGACTTACACACACACACAAAAAAAACTAATCAACACCAATTTATATCAGGGACTAACTGAATATAATTTTTTATTAAATTCCGTGAATTAGTTCATGAGATATAGCGACCTCAAAATTTCTGCCGCATACAGACAGACAGACAGACAAAGTCAGAGACTCACAGGCAGATATTTTGTAAAAACATGTTTTTCGGAATCTCTGACCCCTAAAACGTGTAAATCCGTCGATGAAAATTCGTGCATTAGCTCTTGAGATAGAGCTATAGTGGAAATTCTGGAAAATGCAGCATAGCAGTGCCACTTTTTGAGCGATTTGCAACAAAACATAAACAACAATAATTCAAATAGAGAAATACCTGAATCTGAAGTTTGTTGAAAATCTGAGCATTAGTTCTTGAGATAGAGCTATTGCGAAAATCGCAAAAAAATGCAGCATAGCAGCACCACCTGTTGAGCGATTTGCCCCAAAATTTTTAAAACGTCAATTCATGTCAAGAACAAATAGAATCTGAAGTTTTATGAAAATCCGTGCATTAGTTCTGGAGATTGAATAGTGAAAAATGCAGCATAGCAGCGCCACCTGTTAAACGATTTGCACCAAAAACTAATCAGCATCAATTTTTATCAGTGACAAACTGAATATAATTTTTTATTAAATTCCGTGCATTAGTTTTTGAGATAGAGCACCCACAAAATTTGAGTCACATACAGACAGACAGGCAGACAGACAGAAAGACAGACTCACAGACAGACATTTTGTAAAAACATGTTTTTCGATATCTCTGACCCCTAAAACGTGTAAATCCGTGGAAAAACGAAAATCGAAAATTTTCACGAATCCAAAACTTTCATCTTGTAAAGATAGAAGAAAGTAATAAGATAAATAAAAGAATATAAATTTTCGAATAAACCTGTGTTTTGTTACACATGGAAATATCAAATCTTTTCTTTTCTGGAAATTGTATTGAAGTCTGTAATAACAGGCGACTCAAACAATCTCTATTATTATTGAATTAAAAAGTTTTGGGATTAAGCATCAATAATGAGAAAATTCTATGTTTAAATATATTTCCAGTCTTTTTTAACACTTTCCAAAAAAGTTGAAAAGTGTTTATGACTTCGGTTTGTCTGTCCGTCTGGCAGTTTGTCAGTCTGGCCCTCTGTCCGCACTCTAACTCCCGTAAATATACTCGGATAAATCTGAAATTTTTTGGATGTATGTGACCTCTACAATAGCACGATCCCTATTTCAAATGAAGTTTGTAGCATGTTTAGTTCATTTATAGGGACAGTCAAAAGTTTTCCGTTACATTACGGCCAATGGGGAAAAATCGTTTCAAATGATTTTTAATGATGTTACACTGTTTCAAACATAGTAAAATTGATATGCATTTGTGAAGTCCATTAAAATATGCATTTTGTAGAATATGTGGTGCAAAGAATAGTTATTATTCATTCACAGGGTCACACAAAAGAATTCCGTTACATAATGGTATAGGGAGGGAATTGTTTAAAGCGTATTTGAATTATGTTAAACTATTTCATACATAATGAAATTGATATACTTCGCTAAACTTTAGCATAAGTTATTTCATGTATAGTAAGTGCATAATAGTAAATACATAGAATAGTAAGTCCATAGAATTTAGAGACACGCAAAAATTTCAGATACTATATTGTATCCAACTTACTGTATATTAGCAGTGATTGATCGGAATGCATTTTTAATTATGATATGCGCTTTTAAGTTTCATTATATTTATGCATACTATATAGCGTGTATAAATGATATAGTTCATATACAGGGCTACAGAAAATAATTCGTAAGGGATACTGAATAGGAGAGTAAATTGCTGAAAGGTGGGTTTTAAATGAGTTATGCATTTTTACGCTGAACTGAATTTAATTTACTAAGAAATGTTTGTAGAATATAGATAATATGATATACAGAGCCACGCAAAGAATTGGATGCATTGCCGTGTATGGATGATAATTTCTGGAAATGTGATTTCATTTGCTTTAAGAGTGTTTTAGTTTGAATTTAATTTTAGCTAAATAGTGGCATGTAATAAAGTTACTAGGTAAACTATAGGGCTGTAAAAAAGTTTTCAAGTATTTTACAATCTTTTAGTATGAATTACTGAAAGAGAAATTTCAACATGCTAAGCGTTTTCTTGCTAAACTAAATTTTTCCATTATAAAGTATATATATCAACCTACAGATCAAATCGAAAGAATTGGAACCTCTTCGAAATAATTGAAATACATATTTTGCTATGGACGGTAACTGCTGAAATCAAATTTCAAATTTTTTATACGTTTTATAAAATGTTGACATAGTTATGTTATTTACCTTATTTCCCTAAATGACAAAGTTTTGTTAAAGCATTCAGGAAGTGTTGGGAAGTGTTTCATAATACATGCTTAACGCATGATTTTTCGTTCTTGTTTTTTATTGCTTGTGTGGGGAACATTCTTGTCACCTTTTTAAATGACTGTCTTATTCTAATAAAGAAAATTTTGTTGATTTCCTTTATAAGTTTCTTACTAAATCTGAAAAACAATTACTATATATTATTTAAAAATCTATTTTTTATTCTAAATGCTGTTTTGATCCTTGTAATTTGCAATTGTAAGGTACTCAAAGTAACTCCTTTTTAAATCCTTTACAAAAAGAAAATAGAATTAACACAATATTTTAAGTTTAACACAATGCTATTAAAATTAATTTCATATTTTTGAGTTTTATAATTATAAAAATATATATTATGCAAAATAAAAATAGCAAAGCCCCGCCGTAACGATCTCGCATTAATTAAAATGATAAACAACTGTGTGCCACAAAACTGAGGCACAGATATTAAATTTAGCAGTTTCACACAAAAAACAGTCAATTTTACCAATCGATTACGCCGCTATGATTTTTTATTCGATTAACCACGTTGTCGTTCATTGACATCATAAGCTTTCGAATGGATTTTGATTCAATATTAGACCACACCTCTTATGTTGATTTTTAAATTTCAAACAGAAAAATACTATTTCTCATTTAGGCGTAGCGAATTTTTTAGAATGTTCTGTGCTTTTATAAAGGGTTAATTTCAATTACAGGGCAAACCAATCAATAATTGCTATATTTTCAGTCTCCAGTCACAGTTTCGTTGACATGGATGTGTGGATATTGTTGGAATCCGCCTAATAGTTAGTCCGCCTTCGTAACCACCAACACACGCCAGCGCCAGAAAAGTCTATTACTTAGAGGAAATTTTATATAAGATAATTTTGTGTATGATGCCAGTAGTAAAAGGCCTTTTTCATCATCTATGGCCCATTATCGATCACCAGCAATTACCAGGAGTCCAAGAAAAAAATCACAAAAAAGAAATCAAGAAAAAAAAATCAAATATGAAGTCAAAATTAGATGTTCGCATTGAAAATTTCAGAGTGTCGTGCATTTCCAGCATGACGATCATAAATGACATTTTGAATAAATTATTTTATTAATTTCCTATCCAATGGCTGTTCCTTTTCTTTTTTTCAGATAAATTGTATTCTTTTTTATTTGTTTGTTTGATTTTTTGGCCTTCAACTACAATCAAATCTCAGACTTTATTAGGGCTGTAGAGATAATAAGAACAATGATGAATCTTGGAACAGAGGAGAATAATAATAAAAAAAACTTTTTTCGAGAATTCTCCTAAATAGGAGATTATATTTTAGAACGCCAAACAAGTTACTTCTATTAAAAAGAGTAAAATTCTTAATACAATAAAAATTTCAGATTGGTATAAATTTATTTTTTACTGCTCAAAACTTGGATAAATATGCTTAATAGATATTTTAGCGCTGATTAACGATAATGGAATAAAAGAAGAGCAAGAATTATAACTGCTAAGAAAATTTTTACTTCAGCTAAAATCCTTTTTATGTTAACAATAAAGAAAATGGTGATCTGTCCTTTTTTATAACATTTCTTTATTTTATTTTTTTTCGCTTATATTATTCGCTTATGACGAAGGTTTTTTCTTATCTTCCATGAATATAATGATCTTTAGAAATATATAACATAGGAACACGGTTTTGTTAATTGTTGCTAAGATATATCACATCTATTACAGTATCACGCTCTGTACGACATAATAAATAAAATTAATACGTTTCATATAACCTCTTCAGAGAAATAGATCTTAGTAACCGCCAAAAGTACGGATTTTTTTGCCGAATCAAATTATAAAGAGATCTAGAAAAGCACGCAATATCGACTTTCAGAATATTTATATTAATAAAAGAAAAGTTATTTCCATCACATTTTCCTTCGTCTTTTTGTTTTAATTACTACTTTGGAGAACCTTCTCATCTTTATTTTAAATGTTTCTTTTATTTAAGCAGAGAAAAAGTATAGATTTGTATAATAAGACGATTCATAATTATAGAAATCTCTAATATTGTACTATTAAATCGCTATGGACCGGACCGAGTCTACTGAAATAATTAAGTCCTCGTTCAGACAGGATTCAAGTGCTGCTCCACGCTGGGCTTGTTATATTTCTGTACTGATGTCAATCTACAATCGGTTAGTGCCGATTATATCATATTATCATATTATCATATTTATACTTATCCTCCACACATTGAAAATCCTAATCCTAGCCCCGTGCATTGAAAATTGTTCCCATTTTATTGACTTAGTTTCATCTTTTTAATTTTATATCGGTCTGATTTTTTCATCGGCTCAGCTAGACTCGGTCAGTCCCGTGACGCTTATTTGTTCTGTTGGTCGGCCCATTAAAAATTGTCTTTAATCCACCTGCCTGGTGCGTTGCAAATTTACCCTTCACTTTGTGGGGTACGTGTCTCGGGCCAACCCGGCCCCGTGCAGACCTCTGCCACTATTCTCAGAGAAAAATCTTCTTTTGAGATTTTTCTTAGATATATTACCGAAACAGTCCCAAAGGTTATTTGCATTGGAAATGTAAAAGACTATCATGACAATTTTTCTTATAAATACTGGTTTCCAAAAAGGATCATCTGTGCAAAAAAGATTTGAATTAAAATGCAGAATCAACATATATATTGTACATTTCGAAACATAAAAAAAATCCCTGCCGACCTGGCCTACAGACAGAGGTGGATTTTGACCCAGTTTAACAATTTTATCTGCATACTTTTGGTGAATTTTTAATTTTATTTTTGTGTAAGAGCTCGTTTTATTAAAATCATATTACCCCGGTATTAAAAAAAATATTTTTCCCCGCTCAACAACTCGAAATTTTCTGACGCATTTCCAAATTCATTTTTAAAAGTAAAAACATGAAACTTGCTGACGTGATTTTTTGAAGAGATTTATATAAGATACTTTGTTTTTTTTTCGTTCAATTAATTATAACTCGATTTATAAACAATTATTTTCTCATTAGGACCATTTTTTTCGTTTCCAGCACTATCGCTTCGGGAAATTCGATTCAAAATGCTAATTTTGAAAGAATTTTTTCAAATATATCCTGCCTTTATCAAAAAATCGACCCATACAGCACATTATATAGTTGCCGAATAATGAAACCTGTCAATCGGATGCGTTTGAGAGCGAAAATGAATTTTAAAATGAGTCAGAAAATAAGCTGTTTAGATTTGAGTACATCCTTAATACGATATTTTTTTCGTAAACCCCTATTTTATTTATTTATTTATTTATTTTTAATTTATTTATTTATTTATTTTATTTTTTATTTTATTTTTTTTTTTTGCTGTAAGAGTTGATCCAATCAAAAACTTGTCAATATGAAAGTTGTAATATTGATAATATTGATAAGATGTATAATAAATTTAAACGGATTGGGTATCTTGTGAATTGACGAAGTTATGAATTTGTTTCTTCTTCAACTCCCCCCCCCCGCCCATTTTTTTCATTTTTCATTAATTAAATACTTAAATAATTAATTTATTATTATTTATTTGCAGTAACACTTGGTCCTATCAAAAACGTGTCAATATAAAAGTTGTAGATAATATTAGGAAGATTTATAAAAAGTTTAAATGAATTTGATACCATAAGAATTTGTTTCTCCATAAAACCTTATTTTTTGAGCCCATTTTTAATTTTATCAAAAATCTGCGATACATACATTTTTAACCCTTTTCCTAGAAGGAATAATAACTTCAAACTGATTTGATATACATAAAAATTAAGAAGTTATGGGATTTTTTCGGTTTTCACAAAATCCCTCCCTAGTCCCCCCCCCCCCCCTTTGGTTCGAATTTGCCCATTAACGAACTTGACCGAGATTTCTACCCTCGATTTTATGTATCAGTTTGGAAGAGATAAGTGCAGAATTACGGAAGTTATCTTGTCCATAAAAAGGTGATATATATATATATATATAGATAGATAGATAGATAGATACAGTTTTTTACTGAGGGTGGTTTTGGGTTCTAGGGGACATGATCGGTGTAGATCTGCAAAAACATTTTCAGAAATTCAAAAATAGGAAAGATCGCAATAGGTGGTATTTCATACGAAATCTACCTAAAAGAATAAAGTAACTAACTGTGAATTTAAATGTAATTTTAAAACTTGTTTAGACTGCGTTCTCAAAATAAAATTGGAATCAAAACGTAAAATCTTCCAGTTTAGTTTGCTAAATGACTGAAATTTTATTTAATTAAATCGGCGACTGGAAAAAAATAGACAACTTTACTTAATTGTCAACAGAGTTCTTTTAAATATTGTAACCGTATCCTTGAAATAGTCTCACATAAGTAGAAAATCATTACATAGAATTCTTTATTTGTTGTCACTAAAAATTGTCTATTATTGGAAAAAAAAAAAAAAAAAAAAAAAACGTTAGTAAATGAAAATATTGTACTTACGTCAATGTCGAAAAACCGAACAAGAATAAAACGAACATTAAATAAATGAATAAATAAATAGTGAATATGACTATGTGCCTTAATAAACAGATATGAAGGATTACAGATATTTTGAATGCAATTATTATCGCATAGCTGTCTTATCATTAATTTATCTGGGAATTTTAATTTTTTAATTGTCGGTGATTTAATAAGTCTATACTATTTAAAAATAGTAGTACCCAAACTCCGTAATAATTGGCAGTTATGTACTATATGTCTACCCCTAATCTTTAACAACTCGCATTGGTGAATTTGCGTACAATAGGATGTTAAAATTTGAATATAAAGGGTAGAAATTTGCATTTATGCCTATGTTAATGGTATTTTACAATTTTGTACTGCATGATGACAAAATATGAATTAGAAATAATCTTATAAAATATTCCTATATAATTTCCTAGAATTTCAGAAAATATGATGTACAAAATATACTCCATCAGATGTTGCATACGAATTCTCAGGAGTGTTTAATGGTTGAGATGTAGTTATAAGAGATTCATGCATATTTTGTCAAATATCTAATAATAATATGATTAATTTATTTGTTGTATCATTTGTAGACCCTAGATCACATTAACTAGACTGGTTATCAGAAATTAAGGAAAAGTCACAAAATGCTAATTTTCAAATACGCGAACACTCAAAAGGAAATAATATGATTCGAGTAATTACTATCTCTACAGCACAGCCAGCCCATATAACATCTCATTCATGTCAAACATGGTCACGAGTGTCACAGTCACTACGGTGAAGCAAAACAATTGGGAATTGCATACATCTCATTATGAGTCTCAAATAATCACTATATGTGACTCCACTAAGACGTAAATGTGACTGCTGCTTTGTGACGAGTCACCAGGTGACTTTACAAAGTAGTTAAATTGTGACTCTCATGTGACTGTCATTTTTAGACTCAATTTCATAATCATCATTAACGTTGCATTATGATAAATCACCAAATAATATCATATTATAGTCACATGGAGACTTTTCCCAAAAGAGCACAATGGTGACTTCACAGTAGTGTCTTTGTCACCTGAAAGTCATCATGTGACTTTAATGTGACATTATTTAGTAACTTATCACAATGCAGCGTTCACGATGACTTTGAAATTGAGCCTACAAATGTCAGTCACATGAGAGTCACAATGTAACTACATTGTAAAGTCACATGGTGACTCGTCACAAAGCAGCAGTCACAGTGACGTCTCAGTGGAGTCACATATAATGATCATTTGAGACTCAAAATGAGATGTATGGAATTTCCTATTTTTTTGCTTCACCGTAGTGACTGTGACACTTGCGACCATGTGTGCTATGAATGAGATGTTATACGGACTAGCTGTGTTGTAGAGATAGTAATTACTCGAATTATATTATTTCCTTTTGAGTGTTCGCGTATTTGAAAATTAGCATTTTGTGACTTTTCCTTAATTTTTGCTCACCAGTGTATAAAAACAACATAAATTTAATGTTTTTTTAAGTTTTTTAAAACTCTTACAAAATAATTTACTACCAATCGACATATGTAAAGAGCAGGTTATATTTTTTAAAATATCTACATTTTCTATGTAGCAGAATATTTATTGATTCGTGAGAAAAAAAAATATATCATGGACATATGGGATTTTTAATTCGATGGTTCAATTTATCTTAAAATTTCTAATTAGTTTAGAAATAAAGTTATAAAATCTGTTTTTTTTTTGTTGTTTTTTTTTTCAACCGAAAAATTAATTTAGTACTTCAGAATTAACACTTTATGGTAAGTAATGATGAGCATGTAATCAAAACTAATTGAAAAGAAATAAAAAATATTGGAATGCTTTAAAAATATATATCATAAAATTAAAATATTTATGAGCCTTTCTTAAAGAAATTAAGCGACAAAATTGATTTTAATCTGTCTGTTTTTCCAATACGGTATTTGTAATTTTATAGCTTAAGCAAACTAAACAGAGAAACTTACTTTTTCTATTATTCGACAAAAAAAGTTACATATTTATATTTTTCTTCTTTGACTAATTTAGAGTTTTATCAAACTATATTTATTTCTTTTGCAAATAAACTTTATTGCTAAACAACCAAAATTCAAAGAAAATTTTCAAATGTTTTGCAAACTTCACGCGAAATCTTTTTTTCTACCTTAATTGATGACTTCCGCAGATGCACTACATTGGTTTATTCTTAAAAAAGAGGCTGTAAGGTATTAGAAAGATATTTTTCTTCATAGCATGTTCTTGTTTTTGTATGTCTAGTTTTTATCTTAGATTTTTAGTTACATGGATTAAAAAACATTCGTTAAGAAATATTCTTCTGGTCTTAATAAGTATTCTTTTACTAGCGACGTGACAAGTCAGTGTCTTGTATTTAAATGGCGTAAGATCGTTTGACTGTATTTGGGAAAAAGAAATCTAATTTTATTGGAAATTTTGAATACTGTATATGGAAATTAATATGAGTAATTTCTTTGGTGTATCATTTGTAAGCGCTAGATCACATTAACTGTAAAAACGACATAAATTAAAGGATTTCTTAAGTATATTGAAACTATTACAAAATAATTAAATGCTAAACCGACAAATATATTTAAATATATAAGAAAGGTATAGAACAGAGTGTAATTTAAAAAATATCTACCTTTTGTGTATAGCAGAGCATTTATTGATTCGGGAAAAACCGTAAATCCGAGCATACGTAATTTTTAAATCTACGAATCGTAAAACTTCTAATAAGTTTAGAAGTAATTATAAATTCTGTATTTTTTCTTACCGGAAAATTAATTTACCATTTCAAAAAAAAAAAAAAAAAAAAAAAAAAAAAAAAAAAAAAAAAAAAAAAAAAAAAAAAACCACTATCTGGTAAGTAATGATGAACATGTAATTAAAACTAACTAAAAACCAATGAAAAATATTAGATCGCCTTTTTTTAAAATATATCATAAAATTAAAATATTTTTGAAGTTTCTTAAAGAGATTAATAAACACAATTGATTTTATTCCTTCTGTTTCTCCAAAACGGTATTTGCATTAACTTAAGCAAATTAATTCCAGAAACTTATTTCTTGCATTATTTGACAAAAAAAGATATATATTTATATATTTTTTTCTTCTTTAACTAATTTTGAATTTTCTCAAAATATACTTCTTTCTTTTGCAGGTAAACTTTACTGCTAAACAACTAAAATTCAATGAAATTTTTCAAAATGTTTTGCAAACTTCGTGCGGTTTCTTTTTTCGCCCTCTTAATTTATGACTTCCACCGATGAACTATATTAGTTTATTCTCAAAAGAGGCTATATGGTATTAGAAATATGTTTTTCTTCATCATATGTTGTCTTTTTTGTAGTCTAGTTTTTATCTTAGATTTTTTGTCATGGCGCTTTAATAAACATTCGTTATGAAATATTCTTCTGGTTTTAATAAATATTCTTTTTCTAGCTACGTGACAAGTTAATGTCTTGCATTTAAATGAAATGAGATCTTTTTCTCTATGAGGGGGAAATAATTCTAATTTTATAGGAAATTTTGAAATAATGTATGAAATTAATTTTATGAAACACTAAACTCTATGTAATAAATAATATTTACAACGGGGTTTAAATTCTTCTCAGTATAACTGAACATTGTATTGCCTCCATTTGTCGAAAGCATTTCGTTATTTCAAAATTTGATATTTAATTTCGGAGGTAGAGTAATAAAAATGGTGTCACTTTAACGAATCAATGTCAAAATTAGTTCAAGTGAACAAACTTACTCACGGATTTTTCAGATTTATCAAATACAATAAATGCTGACAATAACGTCATTTTTCTCTATAAACCTGGCTTATAATGCTCCAAATCGACATCTTTAAATAACATTTACTTAAAATTCTGTGGTTTTATTTAAAATCATTTATTTTAAAAATATATAATAATTCTATTGTTATAAAGCTAACACTTGTTTTTGATTAGATTCCTTGGTTCAGTGTATACAAAAATCTGCCTTCGAATGATTTACTGAAGTCAGTTTGTCTACGGATTATTTTCCGCTTTCTAAAATAAAACAATTCCTGCAGATTGAATATGTGATAATAAGTGATAATATAATTGTTTATTTTTTAATTTTTAGACTATTTTTATTATTTTTGAAAAATACAATTTAATCAAGATATTGTTTTCACAACCTATTCAAATATGGATTACTTTTTCTTTGCTAATTTTAATGAGAAAATGACGTCAATAAATATAATAATTTCCATTGCTATTTTTTGTCTACAATCATAAGATAATTCAGTTGCCACCATTATATAAATTCCTTTACATTATTCAAACAAATTCATATCTCGGAAACTGAATTCTGAGAGTTATTGTGGTGATAACTCGTGGTAGTAGTTCTATCGCGCAGCTTTCAGTATTGTAGGCCTGAGAATTGTGAAATGGAAATACACCGCGAGATAATAATGTATAATGGGTATTCCTTCTTATAATCGTTAAACAAAAGCTAATGCCTATGTTGTTAGTTTTTATAGGTTTATTTTCAATTATAAAATGTTTTAAATGTTATTTTTCACGATAAAAAAATGATTTGCGTTAAAAAAGTTTTGAAATTTTAAGCAAAGAAATCGATTAATTTTTCGGTCCCTGTGCCCTGTTACATTTGGAAAAACTTTTCTACAACGCTAATGCTATCAGAATTAGCTATTGGCCAACGATAAAATAGGGTATCCTGTATATAACAGACAAATAGTATGAAATTTTATTATTTATAGTTTACTATTAAAAACAACCACACTGTGAAATTTAAAAACACCGTGGAATAATAATGTAAACTGGGTGTCCCTTCATTTACTTGTTCACCAAAAGCTAATTCCTACGCTGTTAGTTTTGATAGGTATAGTTTCATTTACAAAAATGTTTAAAATGTTACTCTTCACAATGTAAAAATCAATTTGCGTCAAAAAAGTTGTAAACTTTTAAGCAAAAACATTGAATTTTTTTCGGTCTCTGTGCCTCATAAGTTACATTTAGAAAAACTCCACTATAAAGATAATGGTGTCGGAATTAACTCCTGACCAACGGTGAAAAGATTTATTCTGTATATAACAGACAAATAGCATGAACATTAATTATATTTAGTTTACTATTAAAAACGACCATAGAAGACAGTGAAGAATTTTTTTTTTTTTTTTTTTTTTTTTTTTTTTTTTTTTTTTTTTAATACTACATATTTTTGGTTCCATTTAAATTGTGGCAAATTAACGTTTTTATACTATATGCAGGTTCTATCCATGAAAAAAAATAAGATTATCTTCTCGTGAAAATTAAACTTAAGGTTTTAATTTTTACAAATGAAGTTACACTTTTTGTCTCAATTAAGAAAGAAACCAAAAAGACTATTTTGTAATTCATTAAAATAATCAGCTTGTGTTAACGCGAGCCGAAAACAGATATTTTGTATATTCGTTTGTAATTTATATAATTTGAAATATTAGAAACTAAAATTCGTTCAAAAACTTACGTCAGAACAAAATTTATATGTAAAACTTTTCATATATTCTAATACACTTTTTGCGTAATGCTTATTTTTATTTTTATTTTTTTTCAAAATGTAGGTGCGCAAATGACTAAAAAATGCATATATGACTAAAAGCATTTTTTCGACTCTACTTAATCACGAAAATATTATTTTTCACTTTTTTTTGTTTAAAATAAATATAGACAAAGGTAATATATTCTGACCATCCGATAAATAAAAATGTGCTAAAATAACTTTTCCTTGTATATTTCCCTTTTGGGGATTCAGAGTTGTAATCATTAAATACATTTTTCTCAGTTTGTGTTTTTCAAGATATTTTTCCAATTCACTGGCTGTTTTTAGGCAATCTTTAAGAGGTTATTATAAAATTAAGAATTTGATTTTCAGTAATGTAAATAGTGTACTTACAATTTTTTTTTTTTTAAATGGAAGTGTCTAACATTTTTTATCGTATTTTTTTACATATATCAAACCATTTTTCTTATTTTTGGTAAACTAAATAACTTTTAGGAAATTTGATCTATCACAGTTATAAAACACAATTGTATTAAATGTATATGAAACAAAAGATGTTTGAAGTGTTTAAACTTTTCAGAGAAGCGTGGGTGTTAAATGTTTATTATTTTTTTAATTAGGTTAACTGTATGATAGTTGGTCATAGAGTAGAGATAGCCAGTCTAAATTATTTCCAAAACATGAGCATAGATTGCAGCATAAACGTTGATGGTAGGAAATAGTTCAACGAGTTCATTCATGGCGACATCCATATGTGTTGTTCGATTATAAAAAGTAAGTGTAATTTTAATGTTTATTTAAGTTAGTGGTTTTGAATATTTTTGTTGAGTTAGGTATCTGAATGTTTTGCCATCCACAAGTTCCTTTTGCATATAATTATATATATACAGTCAGTACCGGATATAGGGTCACCCGCTTATAAGGGCACTTTTCATAAGTCCGGACTGACTGAATAGGTATTATGTGTTAAAATACACCGTCTATATGTTCAGGCTCTAATGGATACTATCGGATATATGGTCGAATTGTGTCTCTTTTTTTATTCAGAAATTTCCTATATTTCTATGTTTTTTCCTTTCCCTAAGCAATTTCTAGAAGGATTTTTATGAAGAATAGGTTCGGACCTTGTGATATTTTTAATTTTGATGAATACGGTCGTTCTTTAGTGTTTTACCGTATAAAAGTGTTATTTTTAAGAACGAAAAATGTAGTGTTGGGAAGAAAAACAAAGAAATATTAAATGTTTTTTTAGTAGCGAATATGGATGCCTCAGAGAAATTGACTCTGATAGTTATTGGTAAATTTCTCAAGCCCCGTTGTTTGAAAAATTGCAAATCGTTACCCGTATCTTACGATGCGGACCGAAAAGTCTGCGTCACAACAAACATTTGGGTAAAAGAAATTCGCCGATTGGACAAAACTTGGACTAAAAAAAAAAAAAAAAAAAAAAAAAAAAAAAAAAAAAAAAAAAAAGTGGCTATCATTGCAAACAGCTGTACTGCCAATTGCATAATTCCAGATTTAAATTCGATTGAACTTCTTTGATTGCCTCCAAGCTGCACTACAGTTGCATAACCCTTAGATCAAAGGGTTATTCAAAATTTCAAGGTACATTATCGAAAGCAGTTTCTAAAGACTTCAGCTGATCATTATGCTGCAATCTTTGTTCCAATTCATTAAAGAAAAGTTTAGATTGCATAGACAATACTTATAATAGGGTATAAAAGGAGGCCATTAAATATTTTCTTAGATATGCTTGGCTTTCGGAATGTGAAGAACTTTCGAAAACGATGATGATAATCATGTGCCTCTACTTGAACAATACAAGACGAACTGATAATTGCAGATATTGACAAGGAGATAGCTATTAATGGTGAAACTTCCATACCAGAAATCGTTTCATAAGTTTCAGATATGACCACTGCTGGAAATGAGGATAAGGACAGTGAGTCGGAAGCAGAACCAACAACACAATCAGAAGCTCTTAAAGCTGTTCGTGAATTAGAAAAAATCAATTTTAAGAACTATGATAAAAACAAACAACTGTGCATAAAAGATTAAATAAAGAAGTAAGTTTTATTACCATATTAGCTAATCCACCTGGCGTTGCGCAGGGCCGCTAAAAAACCTCAAACAAAACTCAAATTTGTATGATTTTACATTTTCAGGAAATCTTTCAAATGAACTTAGTTCCGGAGACCTACTGTCTTCGCAGCTTACGCTGTTTCAAGTGAACTTTGTTTCCGGGGTCCCAATGCCTTCGACAGCGTCTAATATGTTCCCAACAAACATCTTTCCAAACAAAACTGTGACTTTAGTCCCCGCTGTCTAACGCAGCGTATACCAGGATTGTTCCGCAAGCGCTGAAAACAATCGGAAACAAAGATGAATCAACCAAACCCCGTAATATTTGGGCCAATAGAATTCGAGATAAGAATGCGTCCTCTGCGGTGGAACTAAAATCTGTAAAACAATCATAAACTAAGTTGAATGAACCAAATTCCGTTGAAATTTATCCCACTAAAACCGAGAAAAGAATGTACCGTTAATGTTCGAAAACAGTGGTAACAGAAGTCTAAAATAAACATTCATATAACAGAAAGTAGTTGAATCGTAATATAATTTGAATTAAATAATTCCCGTTGAAATCGGGCTAATAGAACACGAGTAAATAATGCGCCTCCAAGAAGTGTAAGATGCCCTCCTGTAAATTTGACGAATTACCTTTAACATTAAAGCGAAATATAATTTACGGACGCAATCCTCCCCACCACCTAATGTTAACCACTTGCCTCTAACAGTAACGCGATTTATAATTTATGGCTGTAGTGAGTGAGCATAAGTTGATGCCAAAAAGAAGACTAACATTCGAAAAAAGGTGGTAGCTAGGGTGTAATTTTTTTTTTTTTAAATAGTTTATAAATTAGCCGGAGGACCCTAGAGCTACGTTAAAGAAAATTGCTAGAGTATGGGATCATTTTTAAAGAAGCCGCACCAGGGGCACTAAGAAGGCGATTAATATACAAAATTGGTGGTAGCTGAAGTATGAGAAATTTTTTATGATTTATGTAGAAGAAGGAAAAACTAAGAAGTTGTTCATAAAACAGCTAGTGAATCGGACAATTTTAAAGGAGGTATAATAGGGGCACAAAAGGGGCCAATTGACAGTTGAGAACAGGGCATTAAGATGGAAACATATTAAAAGGTCCTACTACGTAGGGCTTCAGATCTTCAATCAGCTAAAATTAAGCATAGGGTATGAATTAATGATTAGAATAAAATTTAAAAGAAATGCGCAACAAATGGGAGGAAACACTTAAAAATAGTACCCCAGAGGCACAATAAAAATATGAGGGTATTGACCCGGGAAGAAGAGGCCAAGACTCAACTTTAAAGTTATGCAATGAAGAGCTGACACAACTAGAGGATGAAAATGCGTGGCGCACAAAAAGTTCAAGGAACCCCAGACAGAGTCCTAGGGGGCCCTACAGTCTTAACTGTAATTTAAAAACGTGATAATAACTAAATATAAAAAAGAACCCAAAACCGAGATAGGAGTACAAGGGGGGGGGGGGGGAGGTGGGCGTTATTATCAATTTAGGACACAAAATCTTCGAGGGGTCCTGTACTGGGCCCCATTGGGTCATGGTCTTAACTGGAATGTAGAAATTGGGGAATGACTAAATGGAGTAAGGGCCCGAAAAACAGAGATAATCGGATAAAACGGGTGCAACTCATTAACAATTTAGGGCAAAAAACTTAAAGGGGTCCGAGGGCCTGGCTCTTAAAAATTTAAAAATCTGAGCCTCGGGTGCATCAGGCTTAATTTTCACTTCTGCATGCGAAGATTTCGCTAACCATCGCAGACAGAGAGACAAACACAGAGTGAAACTTTCGTTTATTAGTATATAATTTATTACTCATCAATTCGAAAATCTAAGTGTAAAAAAATTCTTGTTTATACCTTTTATTTTATAAATTATATTTTCAGAACTTGTTTGTACATTACTTTACTAATATAACTAGCAACATATTGTTTAACTTTATTGTTTCAAATAGAATTCTTGTTTACACCGCATATAAGGTCATCCCGCTTATATAGGTCATATTTTTCAGGAACGCATGGGTGGCCATATAACCGATACTGACTGTATATATATATATATATATATATACAATATATATATAAACATATGTTACGGTTAAAGCAAGAATTAAGGTAAACCTAGGTGTACCTTAGCGGGATTACCCACACCCAGGACTTGCGGATGCAGTCCGAAGAGTTCCCAATGCTTCCGTCTTTAACCGGTTAAAGCTAGGTCTAACCAATCTTGGTCGGTTAAAGCCCAAAGTTATTATAAAACATCTTTGTACAAGCATATTAAAACCTTGTAATAAGACAACCCGAGATTTCCTCGGGGATGCATTTTTCCGTTTTATTAACTGTCCTTCATTACCCCCCCTCCCCAGTTATTTTTTATTGTAAATTTTGCCTAGCATTTTCCCGATTAAATTATTCAAAAATTTCTGCTTTGAAAAACCGGTGATAAAAGATTAAAAATTCTGTAAAAGACGCTCTTTCTGACAATGATTAAAATTTTCATTTCTCAACAACTTTCAGAAAAAATCATGACGTTGAACAATTCATTTCTACCTTACGAAAGTATGAACGCCTCGCGTTCATTAACCGAGAAAAACATCACTGGATTCAGCAGTTCTCGCTGTGTAACAATCTCAAAATTCAGCAGTTCTCGCTGTGTAGCAATCTCAAAATGCACAAAATTCGTAAGGCCAGCATATATCAAAACGATGGACATTCTCTGTTCCAGCAATGAACACCCCAGAAAAATTAATAGATATAATTGATTTTATCGAATTTACTAATTTCGGGCTTTAACCGACCAAGATTGGCTAGACCTAGCTTTAACCGGTTAAAGGTGGAAGCGTTGGGTACTCTTCGAGGTTTATCCTCAAGGCCTGTGTAATCCCGCACTTTAACCGGTTAAACCTAGGTTTACCCTTGATTCTTGCTTTAGCCGTAACATATTTATATATATATATATATTTACTATCCGCACTTTTAAAGTGCGTATATAATCCAAATGTTGCTTCTAAGCCTAAAACAAAAACGTACAATGGCGGAGTGAAGCTTTAACTTGGGTGCCCGTCTTTCCTTCAACTTCAGGAGGCCACATCAAATCGAGGAGAGATGACCACAATTAATCAATCTTTCAAAAGTATGAGCAATGAGGATTTTAACTGAATATAATTATGTATTAAATAATTATATATAACTTATATGTTTATAATTATATTAATTGATATAATTGTTTAAATTTTTACAAATATAAATGTTTCAGTAATAATAATATAATTTGACCTAATGATTTTTTTTTCCGGAAAATATTAAAAGACGTCGGAAAATTTCATCCCAGAAAAAGATAAAGCTGATAGATAAATTTAAAACCGTAAAAAAAAAAAAAAAAAAAAAAACCCCTAAAATAAACGCGAGGGAAAAAACAATAACTCGTCCCTTCCGGCAGCGAAGAACATGAAGTGCATTTGAAATCATCATCAGATTCTACACATTCTGAGGGAATAAATTTGAAAGAGGATCACTGTGTTGGTTGTTGTGGAGAAGAATACGATAGCACAACCAAAAAGGATGACTGGATACAATGCATAAGGTGCCTGAAATGCATCCATGCACGTGCAGTCTATCACATGTGCAGAAAACATGTGCAGACTATCACATGTGCAGACTATCAATACCTTTTCCAAAATGTGGCAAAATTTTACGAAAAGTGGAGGATTGAATTGCATTTCAAATTTTGTTTATTTGTTTTTGTTCAAATTTTATTCACTCATTTTCCGTGACATTGCATCTTTACAAATTGCTATATGTTTTCCATGATTTAGTTTATGAAATGCGTTATTTTTTGCTATTTTAACTTCACTTTTTCTCTCTTGTATTGTACAGCTTGAAAGAGTGATAGCTATCTGCCATTTTAATTTCAATTTTTTTCCCACTTTTTGTTCTCGAATTTAATTAATTTTTGCCCAAAATATGAGGAGTAATTTTAATATGTACAAATATTTCTTATATTTGCATTTTAAGAATTTTTATTTTGTTCTTTACAAACTATGGCCATCTATCCTAGAGTTACCCTCTATTTTTAGGTAGATTTCGTATGAAATACTACCTATTGGGATCGTTCCTATGTTGGAATTTCTGAAAGATTTTTGCAGATCTACACCGAACATAACCCCTAGAACACAAAACCACCCTCAGTAAAAAACTTTATATATCTATCTATCTATATATATATATATATATCACTTTCTTCTGGACACGATAACTTTCGTAATTCTGCACCAATCTCTTCCAAACTGATATACAAAATCAAAGGGCATAAAATCTCGTTCAAGTTCGTTAATGGGCAAAATCGGACCAAGGGGATGGAAATAGAGAAGGGGTTTGTGAAAACCGAAAACCCCCCATAACTTCTTGATTTTTGTACACATCAAATCAGTTTAAAGTTTTTATTGCTTCTAAAAATAGGGCCAAAATTTTATGTATAACAGATTTTTGATAAAGTTAAAAGTGGGCTCAAGGGGCGCAAAAAATAGGGTTTTGGGGAGAAAAAGTTCATAACTTCGTCAATTCCAATTAATTAGGGTTTCGTTCATCTGACGGAACCCTATTCGTCTCGCTCCTCTGTCTGTCTGTCCGTCACAGAGCCCGTTCTCAGAAACTATACATGTTGGAGACTTGAAATTTTGCATACTTATAGATGAAAACCACACATCAAACAGCAAATCATAAAATTTTGAAAAAGTTGGTAATTAACCTAATTACAGGCTAAGTAAATTCTAAAATTAACCAATCAACCTTTTGAATGCAGGTGCGAACACACGTTATCGAAATCCTCCTCAGTTTCTCCTAAGGGTTGCCGGTAAATTCGGCGGATGCTCCGTCAAATCAGCCGGTGCAGGGTTACCACGGAGTAATTTAAGCAATAACTGAAGTGGACCTTTAAAAAGCAAAATCGGATCTGCCGAAGTATCGGTCGTACAAATTCGTAACAGGTGTAGCAATACGCGGAAAAAATTCTACTTTATTTTGGTATAAATTTCAAATTTCGGCTTAGGATAGAACGCAAAAAATCCACTAAAATCGATCGATAAAAATTTAATTTCTGTGTTTGGAAAGACAATGAAAACAGATTTCCATTCACCGGAAGGCAGCTGTCGTCGTCTCTCAGACATATCGGCGCGGGACAAATTTAAGGGGAGGAAAGTCTAATACGAAATTTAAACTTTTTAAATATTAAATTTTTCGATTAAATTTTTTGACATCCGGGCTTGAAATTTCTCGCAGATTTCATACATACCCGGTTCGAAGAGATAGCTTCATTACGAGCTGAGATATTAATTATTATTTTATTAATTCCTTTTATTTCCATCAAATGCCAGATTAAGATGGAGGCACGTGCTTTTTTAACGGAGATTTCATTTAAATTAGGAAATCTAACAATTTGCGTGGGGTGTTTCGACGGCGCTCTATGAGATAAGTATTAATAATTCAATATGAAAAAGTTTATAGGTTTATAAGTGTTCATCCCACTATTTCCGAATAGCAATTTCAGGAAATATCTTAAATTATTGGTTAAGACCGCCACTCGATGCGTTCGAAACTTTAAGGTACTTTATAACACATAAGAAAAAGTGTAAAAAAGAATGGAGTGTGATATTTCGAGGAGTGGAGGGGGGGGGGCTAGATTTATTTATTAAATCTTAGCGTTTGTTATCGCAGAAAATGTTTTAAATTCCTGGTTAAGACCGCACCGCCACCCTCCCGACCATGTATCTACGGAGAGATTGCGCAAAGGAGTTTCGTTCAGATATGCTTTTGATAAGAATAGAGTGCGCCCCCTGGTGGTGGAATGCGGAACTAACGTAACGCGATTTTGTTAGAATTAGGAAATATAACAAGGCGATCCGTTTGCAACTTTAAGATACTTCATGACACATAATAAAAAGCTTATAAAATAATGGTGCATGCAATTTCCTGTTAAGAGAGGGCGGGGGAGGGGCGCTGGATTCCTTTTTTAAAAATTAGCGTTTATGACCTTTTTAGATGTCGTTTTTTGAGGACTATGATATATTCAGACACATGCTGCTTATGAAATTTAAAAATGTCAAAATTTTAGTTACCACTATTTCCGAATAGTACTTTCAGCAAATTTCTTAATTTCTCGCTTAAGGCCGCCACCAACTCGAGTAACACATCCACTGATAGTTTGTTTAACAGAGTTTCGATCTGATACACTTTTGTTGTGAATAGTGTGCGCTCCCTGGTGGTGGAATTTGAAACTAACATAACGCAATTTTGTTAAAATTATGAAATCTAACAAGTCGATCTGCTGGAAACTTTGACATAGTTCCTAACACATAATAAAAGGTTTATAAAAGGATGTTCCGTGCAATTTCCTGGGGCGCCTACCTATCACGGGTGCTATAGACCCGATCCCCTCGACTAATATTCCTACGGATAGGTTGTAAAACGGAGTTTCCTTTGGATAGAGGTTTGTGTAGAATAGAATGCGCCCCCTGGTTGCGAAATGTGAAACTAACAGATTTCGCAAAAGGATAAAGTGTTTTAAAGGAATATTAAACGAAACCCTCTGTGCCATCTGTGATCACACTTATCCACTTGTTTTATTATAAATCTCCTTAATATTATCTACAACTTTCATATTCACAAGTTTTTGATAGGACCAATTCGTACCGCAAAAAAAAAAAAAAAAAAAAAAAAAAAAAAAAATTAAAAAGAAAACAAAAAGGGGGTTTGAAGAAGTAAAAAATCCATAACTCCGTCAATTCAAAAGATATAAAATCCCCATAAATTTATCATATATCTTCTTAATATTGTCTACAACATCTATATAGACAAGTTTTGGATAGGACCAATTCTTACATCAAAAACAAATTAAAAATACATAGCGGTTGAAGAAAAAAATCATCCAAGTAAAGATGCATTCTAATCCAAACTGCGTATTTTCTGACTCATTTCACACTTGATTTTTGTTCTCAAAGGCTTCCAATTAGTACGTTTTCTTACTCAGAAACTATATAATGTACCGTAATGGTCAATTTTTTGTTAGAGATAGAATATATTTAAAAAAATGCTGTTAAAGTGGGCATTTTGAACCGAATTTCCCGAAGCGGATTGTGTTGGAAAAATCATTGCATTAAGGATGCACTCAAATCCAAACTGCTTATTTTCTGACTCATTTTTAAATTCATTTTTGCTCTCAAACGCATTTAATTGGTAGATTCGCTTATTCAGAAACTATATAATGTACCGCAATGATCGATTTTTTTTATAGAGGCAGAATATATTTCAAAAAATGATGTCAAATTGGGCATTTTGAACGGAATTTCCCGAAGCAATTGTGTTATCACTTTCTTCTGGACACGATAACTTCCGCAATTCTGCACAAATCTCTTCCAAACTGATACATCAAATCAAAAGGGACATAAAATCTCGGTCAAGTTCGTTAATGGGTAAAAGTGGACAAAGGGGATGGAAATAGGGATGGGTTTTGTGAAAACCGAAAAAAAAACCCTTAACTTCTTAATTTTTGTACATATCAAATCAGTTTAAAGTTTTTATTACTTCTAAAAATAGTGCCAAAAATTCATGCATCACATATTTTTGATAAAAAATCCATAACTCCGTCAATTCACAAGATATAAAATCTCTATGAATTTATCATATATCTTCTCAATATTGTCTTCAAGATTTATATAAACAAGTTTTTGATAGGACCAATTCTTACAGCAAAAACAAATTAAAAATACATAGTGGTTGAAGAAAAAAATCATCTTATTAAGGGTGCATTCAAATCCAAACTGTCTATTTTCTTACTCATTTTTAAATTCATTTTTGTTCTCTAACGCATCCAATTGCTAGATTCTGTTATTCAGAAACTATATAATGTACAGTAATGATCGATTTTTTGATAGAGGCAGAATATATTTCAAAAAATGATGTCAAAGTGGGCATTTTGAACAGAATTTCCCGATGCGATTGTGTTAGAAACGAAAAATATTGCCCTACTGAGAAAATAATTGTTTATTAATCAAGTTTTAATTAATTGAAAGAAAAATAAAAACACAGGTCGCTTATAAATCTTTTCAAAAATCACGTCAGCATGTTTCATATTTTTTTTTTTATTAAAAATGAATCTGAAAATGTGCTAGAAAATTTCGAGTTGTTGAGTATGGAAAAATATATTTTTTAATATCGCCTTAACATGATTCTGATAAAACCAGCTATTTTATAAAAAGGAAATAAAAACTGTTAAAGTGGATTTATATCTAATAATGATTTTGTTTTTGTTGGTGAAATTAGTATACTTAACTTCGAAATCTACCCCTGCTTGTAGGCCGGGCCGGCAGGGATTTTTTTTTAATTCTACTAAGATTTTTTTTTCCCTTGACTAAATCATTTTCCTTTATAAAACTATTTAACATGTCAACATGGCTTTATGAATCTATCAAATATATATATAAAAAATGTTCAAAGTGTTCCAAGTATTCTTAAATTACACAAATTCTTAATTCTAAATCATTCATAAAAAAAGTATGTATTTTAGAGATAATTAAATTTTATCTTCTAAGAAATTCCACATAACGTGTTGAACTAGCAGATTTTCTTACATTCAACACTCTTGTCTTAAATTCATTCTCGCCTGAATTATTTTCAGAAAAACTGAGTTGAGGAATAGCAGACGATATTTTTTTACACTGTCACCCATTTTCAGAACGAATGCTTCTCCGGAATTAGAGAAAAAATACAAAAGTCCAAGTATTACTTTTACATTAATTTTCTTTTGAGATAAAAAATATCTTCGGATGAATCAATTTTTAATTCTGGAGTTCGGTAAAACTATTCAAGAAGAACTTCATAAAATGAATTGGGCATTTTATTATAAGAATGGATTATCCGTATAGAATTACAATGCATTTTTGATTTTCCTTTTCTCTTTCGCTTTCTCTTCTTTTTTCAACCCACACATTTTACATCTCTTTTCTCGAAACAGAGACTTTTCTAGGAAATATTTTTTACTATGATGGATCAGTGCTATGTCTGTCAGTTGTTTGTAACATATTAACTACTAACGAATCGTGTAGATTTACTTTTTTCAGAATACGGTTTTTATTTTTTTATGCAAACTAGGGGGCTCGGCCCCTACGAGCAAAGCTCGCCAACCCCCGTCCAGACACCGCAGACTCTAAATGCACGCTAATTTGATCGGCTTTAAAAAGATTTCGAAAGGTTGAATTATAATTTAAAAAACAGTGGCGATCTCCCTATAAACGGATTTCTATTCATTTCTCTTTGATTGGGGAATTTTAACGCCAAATCCGCTGCAGTATTATTTGATTATCCCGTCGACCCATTTCACCAAATTATATAAATCGCAAACCACCCGCCAAATTATACAAATTGACATAATTTTTATTTTAAATAACGAAAGAACAAATAAATTAGTACAACATTAATAAAAATACAAATAAAACGACGAAATAAAAATAACTTGATGAAGTAGACACGTGTAACAACATTTCAAAATAAGCTAATATAAAAGGAATTAAGTAAACAGTCTTTGTCTCCTGGTATTTTTTAACAAAGCGAAAAGATAGTTTTTATAAACGAGACATTTTAAATTAATCGTTTTTAATCTGACGTAATTTTGATCAAGCTATTCTTTCTCATTTAAATATTCACGTGAAAATACTTTTGTTAGAAATGAAATATTATTTGCACTTTTCTAACAAAAATAGTTGAAAAGATCCTCTCGAAATATCAAATAAAAGTCTAGCGCAATTTCTAAATTTAAACTGTTTTGCAATATTTTGTGTTCATTTTATGTAATAACTGTAATGTGACGTAACTATGACGTAATTTCTCCTATTTAAGACTTCTAACGCATGTTAATGAATTTATTATTTTACAATATCCTTTCTCTTTTAAAATCCACGTGTATACTTTTTATGACGTAATTTTCAATAAGTTCCTGCTTTTTATACGCAATTATTTAATTTTAATTTGAAAGTATCTTTTCTGTTTATAATAGTCACGTGTAAATAAATTTTTAATTTGAAGCAAACATTATTGTTTCCGTTGTTTATACAGTTGGCAACAGGCTAAATTCGTACAATTTTCTAAAATAAGTAAAAAATATCTCTCGTAATGCTGAAAATTTGAATTTAAAATAGAAATGAAACCTCGAAAAATGAGTCAAATTAAAAAATAAATGAATTCTGCACACCGGGAAATTTTAACGTATAAAATGATCTAAAAATTATTAAATTCCGATGTATAGTTTTTGCTCCTATAAAACTTTTTTAGTAGAACGATTTTGCCCAACTTTAGCATTAAATATCTCTTAAAATAATTCTTCGATTTAAAAACTGTCTGCATCAGCGTGTTTATCAAACATTTCTGTATAATACTACGGATTTTCATATTTTTGTATGCATTATTTTTCTTAATATTAACGAAGAAAGACCTCCGGTCACCAAAAATTCAAAACCGGCGTCGGCGGTGACAGCGGTAGTTACTTTTTTTTTAGAATAGAGAGTTATTTGTTAATAGTAAACTTTTTTTTTTAATTTAATGGCAGAAGTTCCTTTAAATAGTACATTATATCAAAAACGTCCGTTGTTAACGAAGATGTGGATTATGTTTAAACAGACAAATCAGAGTAATATATCAATCAATTGCTACTCATGGCTACCGATGTAATGTATGCATGTATATAGACAAACACTTACACGCACATGCAGGACGCGTGTGTTTGACGATTTGTTGAAGGTTCTCCTATAATACATCAACTACGGAACACGCTCATGCATTACACTGTGTTTCTTTTTAATAGTTGAATCACTGCACTAACATGAATGTGCTTCAAAAATACATCAGACACAGAAGTAAAACGAAGTGAATACGAATTGATCTGGCTTCGATTCCCGGCTTTGACATTTTTTCGCTCAGTTGAAAATATTCAATTCGTATGATAACATTACCAATCAGTTCGAATGTGTCAAAAACAATAGTATACAGAAGTAATAATCGAAAAATATTAAATAAAAAATTTCAACCAAAATCATATTTTCCAAAAAATCTTATACTTTCGATATTTGTTAATTCGATATTAGCAAATATATCACTTTACAGAAAAATCACGAAGATTCTAAAGAGAAACAATGTAATTGCTTGCATGGGATTATTTTTGGACTCACGTCTTATCCGTATCCTATCTGTAGATCATAATAAATTTGTTAGCAATTTGCAATCTTGTTAATCATTACTAATCTTATTGAAAATAGAAATTTGCCATTTTCAGTAGACTCATACGATTCTTTCGCACTGCAATCTTTGAAGTAGTTTTCCGATAAATTTCTCGTTAGTTTATAAATAACTGCATTTTTTTTTATCAAGCAATTTATTTTAAAGAAATCTGAGTGTACTATATCAAAAGACCGTTCAAATACCTTTCGTATAATACCCCGTTCATTATTGTGTGATTTGTCTGTGCATAGAAAAGGGGATATTGCCATCAGAAATAATATGTATGATGATACCAACCTAAAATTATAACGAAAATTCTGTATCTAATGTGGGTAGGTGTTCGAGTCCCGGCTTGGAATCTTTTTCACTATGTTGGCCTTTGCGCCTCTTAAGCTATTACTTTGAAATGTGATTTGCATTTCAAATACTGTATGCAAAAAGAATGCTTCTCTCTGGAATAATTTCCATGCATTAATATAGTTTCTATCGATGCTGGATTTAATTAAATTTCGTGTTTGCCTCATGTCGATGGCTCACGATAAATATTTCATCTTGTGCTGCGTTTGTAGCCTTGCCAACATATAATAGTGAGAAAGTTTCCATGCTGGATATCGTTCCATGTGGTTTAGTCGGTAGAACGTCAGTTCTCTATACTGATGGTTCGAGTCCCAACATGGAATCTTTTTCATTATGTTGACCTTTGCACCTCTTAAGCAATTACTTTGAAATTTGATTTTCATTTGAAATATTGTATGCAAGGCGAATGTTTCTCTCTGGAATAATTTCCATGTATTAATATGGATAAAGAGTATTCGAGACCAAATCTTGCTAATCTCTGATCCTCTCGTAAAAGAGAAGGCATTGTAGTATGCTAAATATTTTGGATGTGATTAATTTTAAGCAAGTTCCGAGTAGCTTGACAAATTTAAGAAAAGGCATGGAATCAAGGAAAAGGTTATTTCTGGAGAAAGTAAAAGTGTATTTGAAGTAGTCCGAGATGACTGGAAAAGCAACAATTTGAAAAAAAATTCTAAAAGATTATCAGCCCGATGATATTTTTAATGCTGATGAAATGGGAGTCTTTTATAAGTGTTTACCCAACAAAACTCTAACTTTCAAAGACGATGATTGTCATGGAGGTGAGAAAAGTAAGGACCGAAACACAGTATTGTTAGGCTCTAACATGTGTGGCATAGAAGAACTTCAATTATTGGTAGTAGGTAAAAGTAAAAAACCAAGAGTACTAAAAAATGTAACATCTTTAGAGGGTGACTCATGGATGACAGGTGAAATTTTTTAAAAGTAGAGTTTGAAATTGGATGGAAAAATGAGTGATCAAGATAGAAAAATTGCTTTACTTGGAGACAATTGCCAGGCTCATCCTATTGTGTCTTCAAAATTATCAAATGTCGATTTGCTTTTTCTTCCCCCGAACATCACTTCAAAATTACAACCAATGGACAAGGGTGTAATAAAAAACCTGAAATTCATTACAGAAAACGCATTCTCCGACAACTTATCAGGACACTTGAAAATGAAAACCCTTTACATAAGGTGATTGATCTGGGGATATGTGTCACTTTCATACTAATTATTTTTTTTTCATTATTAACTTTCATTTAATGCGATTCGCATTAGAAATGCAGTTCCGCATACGAAAATTAGGTTTAATTTTAATGTTTTAAAAGTAATTATTATAAAACTAAGATCGCTTCTATGTATCGAAATTTCTATATATCGAATTTTTTTTTCCGGAAATTTGCTACTTCGATATATAAGGTTCGACTGTACTACATATGTAAAATGACATAATAATAATAATATTGCAAAACAGTTTACATTTAAAAGTATATTTACACGAGACATTTCCTATTTTGAGACATTCTTTTTAACTATTATTGTGAATTCTAAGACAGCGAAAATAATATTTTCTTTCTAAGAACGAAAGTATTTTCTCGTTAATATTAAAAAGAGAAAGAAAACTTTGGTGAAAATTACATCAGATTTAAAACGGTATCTTTAAAATGTTTTATCTAAAAAAAAAAAAAAAAAAAATATAGCGTTGTTAAAAAAAAATACCAGAAGGCGAAGACTCTGTTTACATAGTTCATTTATATTAGTTTTTTTTTCAACTGTTTAACTGATCTTATTTAATCAAACATGAAAAAAGCCAGTAGATGTTTAACAGCAGCTGATCCGGCCTTAAAATTCCCTAATCAAAGGGAAGTGAATACAAACCCGGTTACAAGGGGATTACCAATGTTATTTTTAATTATAGGGCAATCTTCTGCAGTCTTTTTAAAGACGATCAAATTAGCGTAGAGTTTGCGGTCTCTCAATGGAGGATTGACAAGTGTATTTCGTAAGGGCAGAGTCCCGTAGTTATTTTAATGTTTTCTTTCTCTTTTGATATTCACGTATAAATACACTTTTTATAATTTAATTTTCAACATTTTCCTACTTTTAACACTTAATTAAGACGTAATTTAACACACATTTAGATCTAATTTTGTTCTGCCTTTAATAGTCACATTTAAATAAATTTTTAATTCATAAGAAATATTGTTATTTGAGATGTTTATACAATTGGCAGCAATTTAAAGTAATAACCTTTTCTAAAATAAAAGAAATCTCTTGAAATGATGAAGATTTGAATGAAACATTAAGGAAGCACCTCAAAAATTAGTAAAAAAAAAATTAATGTATTCTGAATGCCGAAAGTTTGTAATGTTAGAAAACATGGTTAGAAAACATGGAAAACATTAGAAAACATGGTTAAATTCCTATGTATAGTTTTTGTTCTTATAAAACTTGTTTAATGCACGATTTGACCAAATTTAACTTTGAATGAGCTTAAATTAATATTTTGATTTAAGAACTGTCTGCTTCAGAGTGCTTATCAAACATTTCTCTATAATAGGACCAGTTTACATATTTTTATATGCAGTAGTTTTCTTAATAGTAGCGAAAATTCATTTACGCCGGCAGTGGGAGCGTTAGTTTATTTTTTTTAGAATGGAGATATAATAATAATAATAATAATAATAATAATAATAATAATAATAATAATAATAATAATAATAATAATAATAATAATAATAATAATAATAAAATTGTCAATTTCACAGCGTACAATTGAATTTACCTATTTATATCTACCCTATGTATACAAAATCCTAATGAAACGAATTTATGAAACGGCTTTATGAAACGACTTTATGAAACTACTTTATGAAACGATTTTATGAAACGACTAATTATGCTTCATGGCGATTTCTCCTACAATATGGAATATTACGCAGTGAAATTAACCACCAAAATCCGTGTTGATCTGCAGATTTCAAAACTGGTATTAGAATTTTGAGATATTAATTTTTTTTCTAATTTTAAACACTTTTCTCTAATGATGGCAACTCAAATTTTAATCACAACGTATATATATAGATATTTATTTCATTTTAGAAAAAGTTATTATTTAAACTAATTTGGCGACCAGTTTTGTTTCCCTTAAACGTATGCTAAGAAATGCGTCATGTTACTTTTATTCATAACTCGATTTACTTGAACAATCTTTCACCAAATCGGAAGATTCAAGAACTCGATATTTTTCAAGAATCAAGAAATCGGTATTTTTATGTTAGCGAGACGCAGGTGATAAATCGCCAAATATTTTTCCCGTCGCATTTTTTTTAGTTCATTAATTTCATTTGAAATATAATCCTTTCATTCATTTTATTTAAAATACAAAACTTTCATTTAAAACTAAAATATTTAAAATTGAAGGCTTTCACTTCTTTCTTTTTTTTTTTTAAACGAAACGACAAGGAAAATATTATACTCAGATGTCATATACGCAATGGGGTACCTACTTGGCGCCAAAATATATTGCTTGTATATTTTCGCAAATTAAATATTGCAATTAAAAAATAATTGCAAATATTTTGCTTGACATGGTAAACCGGCTATTGTTGTTTATTTATTATTAAATGTTTATTTACTTTTATTTTATTTTTTAAAATTATATAAAGTATTTTGCGTTATAGTTATTAATTATTATTTTTATTTGTTGTTATATAATTTTAAAAATAAAAGAAAATAATTAAAAAATACATATGTAACTGGTATTCGAAAACGAAGTTTTCGCCAAATTGTCGTAAAAAAAAAAAAAAAAAAAAAAAACATTAAAAAGTAATTTATACGAATGAGCAACGTATCGAGGTGCGGTATAACGAGGGGGTTCTGTATTTACAATATTTTGTTTAACTTAATTTTTTTATGTAAAGATACAATTTCATGATAGGTTAGATACCTAAAAAGGTATGTTTATGGAAAAAAAAAGAAATTTCAAATGCTTTATTATTTTAGTTTAATTTAATAAATTTATTTTGAGGTATTTTTCCGTGTTCTGAATTTAAATCGCTAAATAATCTTTATGTTTACAACTGCTTACGTGTTACAGCAAGTTTAGAATAGAATAATAATTAATAATAGTTTTTTGAGTTTATTTAAAACACATGTTATAAAAACAAATTAAATTTTAACTTACTATGAATTAATTTTATATTTTACTGGTCTGATATTTCCGTGTTATAAAAGCAATTTCAGAGCATATATTACACATTTATTAACATTGGCATTGAATATATATAACTTAAAGATAGTTAGTATTATGCCGTCAACGGTCATTAAATTTAATTACTTCAGAGAAATATTTACTTGTAGGCATATTAAACTGTTACACAGCTGTCATTCTATAATATTCTCTATAATATAATTACTCTGTAAATTTGTGTGGAATACTTCAACATTTACCAAGACACTTGGATTACGAAACCGGGTATTATTCTAAACTCCATTAATGTTTCCTTTTGTAATTGAAACTGTTTCATTTATAATAATTTATGTAACAGCATGAAGATATGTTATTCATTTACAGTGTTTTGAAACTTAAATTCATATAAATGTTTTGAAAATGATAAATAAATGTATACATAAACCTTGAAACTCCAGTTATCCCGATAAATGCTATTTAACTGATTCCGGATATGGAGAATACCGCTAATAATAATAATAGAAGATTGAGATTTAGAAATAAACATTTATCTAAATTAAGTTTTGTTTCATGAAAATGTATCCGACATGTATGTTGAAATTAAGAATGTTTTTTTTTAAATTGACATCTTTAAAATAAATACAGTGTTTCAATTTTCTTAGAATGTGAGATAGAAGAAAGTGAGATCTCCGAAATCGTTGAACTGTTGACTGAGATTTACGCAAATATATATATATATATATATACTTTCAAATTTCAAATAACATAAATTTGAACATATTATTCACTAGAAAGTTATATTTTTTAGAAAACTGCAAAACAAAAAATGAGGGAAGAACAGCCACGTATCTTTGAGATGCTCTGCATTTTAATAGGAGTAAGATTATGACTGGATTTTTCCATTATAGACTCAAAACATTACTGCAGTTTAAAGCGTCATATGATTCTTTTGGCCAAATAGCAATATTCTAAGCGGTAGAGGGTGCAAAAAAGAGGTTAGCCGGCAGAAACTTATTATTTTGGTAATTGTATTATTCTTTAAGGGAAATGCCACATATATGATACTAGAATTCTTTTTATGTATCTTTTACAAAAATAAGGAAAAGGAAATCTGGCAGTGAATAATAGTATTTTTAGAAGTAAATGAAAAATACAGCTCAGCAGTTCGTATTTGGGAACTATATTATTCAGAACTATTAGTTATATTACTTGTCAGGAGTTTTTCACGACTATTACTTATCAGTATTTTATTTCAAAGAAATACTAGTTTCTTAAACGGGAGAATTTCCTTTTCTGTAATTTGTATCGGTTTCACACTGAAAATTTTATGATGTAATAATTCATTATAAAAAATATCCAATTTCCTGGAAGTCTCATTATGAATAACAGTACTGTTAGAAACAATGTAAGATAAAGTTAAACAGTTGATATTTAAGCAATATTTCACCCAGATCTTTTATTTATTTTACTACTCATTCAGGAATATTACTTAATATTATTATTGCCATTTCCCATGTCCCCAAAAGCGTGATAGGGAGACAACAAAAGCGGGACAGTAGGTTCTAAATCGGGACATAAAATTACGTAAACACTATGGAAACGGAAACTGTCTATACTGTTGACTTAAAGGTAGAAATGTCATTGCCCCTAGGATAGGAATACCATAAAATTTTACCTGTTAAGACGAATGTCAGTTTAAACTGGCATTCTTCTCCTGTTTCTTTCTATTCTGTCTTAGCAAATTTATTAAACTAAAAAAGACAGAACAATGCCATACAGTAAAGCCTGTAAAAGCAAAATCGCTTGGGATAAAAAAAATTCCAATTTAGCAGGTATAATTGTATAGTATTTTTATCATAGGGAACATAATTCCGTTATAAGCAAGTTCCGGTTACACATGTTTTACTGAACTAAGTACAGTTAAGTTTACAGGAACAGAATCGTTCGGCATAGCATAAAATTCCATTTTAGACAGGTTTCTGTATAAACAGGCATGTTAGTAAGGTATTCCATTTAAAGGGACTACAAAAATTTTCCGTTATCCTCCTGAGACACTGCATCCATTAAAATGGATGTTCTGTTTTAACCGACTAATCACATTAAATATTTCTTTGGAAGAAAGTACCGATACTTTAATACAATATACACTTCAAAGATTACTTTTAAGTTTTTAAAATCTAGCAAAGGCTTCTCGTTTGTTTGTAAAATGGCGAAGTGGGTGAGTCAATATGGTTGTCGACGAGATGCTAGTAAGTTCCAATTTTTATTTACTCATTTTGTTTTTTAAGCGCATTTTCGAGAGTATATGTTAATTTTAATGTTTTAGGTAGATTTCGTATGAAATACTACCTATTACATTCTTCCCTATGTTGGAATTTCTGAAACATTTGTGCAGATCTACACCGATCATGACTCCTAGAACCCAAAACAATCCACAGTAAAAAACTTTATATATCTATCTATCTATCTATCTGTATATATATATATATATATATATATATATATATATATATATATGTATCACTTTCTTCTGGACACGATAACGTCCATAATTCTGCACAAATCCCTTCCAAACTGACACATAAAATGAAGGGGCATAAAATTTCGCTCAAGTTCGTTAATGTGCAAAATCGGAGCAAGGGAATGGAAATAGGGAGAGGTTATGGGAAAATCGACAAAACTCCATAACTTCTTAATTTTTGTACATATCAAATCAGTTTAAAGTTTTTATTACTTCTAAAAATTGGGCAAAAAATTTATGTATCACAGATTTTTGATAAAATTGAAAATGGGCTCAAGGGGCGCAAAAAATAGGATTTCAGGGGGGAAAATTCATAACTTCGCCAAATCACAAGATATCAAATCCAATTACATTTATTAAAAATATTCTTAATATTATCTACAACTTTTATATTGACAAGTTTTTGATAGGACCAATTCGTACCGCAAAAAAAAATTAAAATCAAAAACAAAAACAAAAAGGGGAAGATGAAGAAAAAAAGATCTATAACTTCGTCAATTCACAAGCTATAAAATCCGCATGAATTTATTATATATCTTCTTAATATTGTCTACAGCAGTTATAGTGACAAGTTTTTAATAGTACACTTAACAGCAAAAATAAATTATAAATACATAGCGGTTGAAGAAAAAAAATCAGCCTATTAAGGGTGGATTCAAATCCAAACTGCTTATTTTCTGACTCATTTTTAAATTTATTTTTGCTCTCAAACGCATTCAATTGGTAAATTATCTTCTTCAGAAACTATATAATGTACCGTAATGATCAATTTTTTGATAGAGGCATAATATATTTTAAAAAATGCTGTCAAAGTGGATATTTTGAACCAAATTTCGCGAAGCAATTGTGTTAGAAACGAAAATTATTGTCATACTGAGAAAATAATTGTTTATAAATCAAGTTTTAATTAATTGAACGAAAAATAAAAACACAGGTCGCTTATAAATCTCTTCAAATATCACGTCAGTAAGTTTCATAGTTTTTCTATTAAAAATGAATCTGAAAATGTGCCAGAAAATTTCGAGTTGTTGAGCATGAAAAAGTATTTTTTTAATACCGCCTTAACATGATTCTCATAAAACCAGCTGTTAGACTTTACTCATGAAACACAACTATTTGTTGGATCTTATCTCTATTTATTAAAATCACAATACGATGAAAAACACTCTGGTCGCCATCTTACTTCACAACAACATTATTCTCTCTTCCGTTCACTTCTCATTTTCAATCCAGAGGAATTTTGCGACGCCCTCTTACGGGACTTATAAATTCTCAGTTTTCAGCAATAAACATTCTCCCCCGGATTGAAATGTACAAATTTCAATATCTCAGAATTTTACAATAAAATAAATTTACATAGAAATTACAAAAAATTTACACAACTATACAGGTATGCAGAACATAACAAAAAATTAAAAATATACAATAATTTAATAACTATTTTGTTTTTAGTTATGAATAGGAAGGTAGGCTATTTTTGCAATTGAACGCTTTACTTCGCCTGATTTTGTGCAAACCTTTACTACCCTGGCCTTGCCATCCGACCCTGTATAAATTTCACTAATGCGAGGCAAAACATCTTCTTTTACTAATACCATTAATCCTACTGTTAAATTTTCTTTTTCCACTACCCATTTAGATCTTTGCTGTAACGTATTTAAATAATCTAATCACCATTTTGTCAAAACTGTCTGGACGACCTTCGTAGTCTTCTGCCAACGGTTTAATCGATTGATATTAGTATCAATTAACATTGGTTCAGGTATAGCATTGATGGATCTCCCGATCAAAGAATGACCTGGAGTCAAGAACTCAAAATTATCAAAATTGTTAGATAAAGGTGTAAGAGGTCGAGAATTCAAAATGCCCTCTATCTGAATAACTATAGTTTCAAACTCTTCGTAATTAAACCGCAAATCACCTATCGCTCGTTTAAGGTGCTGTTTAACTGATTTCACACCTGCCTCCCAAAGTCCTCCGAAATGGGGAGATTTAGGAGGTATGAATTTCCAGTCAATCTCTTCAGAAATTAGATAACTTTCTAAAATTTCATCTGGAAAATTTATCATTTTGTAAAACATTTTCAGTTTGGAATTTGTTCCCATGAAATCGCTGATTTTTATAGGTTACATAAAATGGACCACATAGATCTAAACCGGTGCAATTAAATACTGATGCCTCATTAATTCTTTCATAAGGTAATTCACTCATTAGCTGAGAGCATGGAGTTGGTTTTACCTTAAAACAAATAACACAAGAATGCACCGTTTTTCTTGCCAAATTTCAACACCCTAGAGGCCAAAATTGTAATCTAACAGAATTCTAGAGTCCTTGGGAACCAACATGAAAAAGACGCTTATGCATAGTAATAAAATAAATCTTACTTAATTTAGAATTTGTCGGCAAAATAGCTGGTTGTTTCTGCTCATAAGATACGGAGGCTTTGTTGAGCATTCCGCCAACACGTAAGATTCCCTTATCATCTATAAAGGGATTTAAAATATTAAGATTACCTGTCACAGGCTTTTTACTACATAAATATTTTTGTGATACTCTAGTCAAAATGGTTTCAGCTTCCTTGACTTCTTGAAAAATCAAATTACCCTTTCTTTTATCAGCATTTCTACAATTGTATATAAATCTGCAAACAAAGGAAAAAATATGTAAAAGTTTATAATAGTCATTACTAAGATCAAAAAAGTTATCAAAAAATGATAAATTCTCGGTGGCTAGAAATAAAGTCGTTTCACAGTTATTTTTCCTTTCGGAACATTTTATTTCATTTAAATAGTTCTGATTTTCACTTTCAGTTAGTAAGTCACTTTCAGAAAAAGATGATTGCAAATAACTCGAGGAAAATTCTGGATCCATCAAAAATTCGGGATCTGTAAACCACTTCGAATTGTTCACAAGGGACTCCGCACTTATTCATCGTGAAAGAAGATCTGCTGGGTTGTCTTTACCTGCACAATGAAACCATGCTTCTGGTTGAGTTAATCTTTGGATTTCATCCACACGATTCGGAACGAAGGACTTCCATTTTCTGCTAGATCCTTTAATCCAGAATAAAGCTATTTTTGAATCTACCCAATGATAAATTTTAGAAGTATTTTTACGATCAATTACTTTTTTAACTTCTGATCCTAAGCGAGCTGAGAGTAAAGCACCAATCGACTCTAAGCATGGCAAAGTTATTCTCTTTACTGGGGCAACTCTGGTTTTAGATGCTATGAAACTAACAGAAACTTGATCGTAATCTTGTACTCTCAAATAAACAACAGCACCATAAGTCTTTTGACTTGCATCAGAAAAGCAGTGAATTTCAATATTGTTTGTATCAGATGACAGGAAAACAAATCTAGGGATTTTAATTTGATTTAATTTAGAGAGTTCTGAACACCATTGTGTCCATTTTTCTCAGATGTCAATGGGGAGCTCAGTATCCCAAGACAGCTTGTGGATCCATAAATCTTGGAAAAGACATTTAAGTCTTATAGTAAATGGAGATAGAATACCAGTAGGTTCATAAATTCTTCCAGAAGTCTGTAAAACAAACCGCTTAGTATTTTTCTTATTCTTCAAAAATTCTATTAAACTCGAAATGTCTATGCTAATAAAATCTTGTTCAACATCCCATGATATTCCTAATACTTTCAATGAATTTATAATTCTATGATTTTGATCAAATGGATAAATCTCGAAACCTTCTTTCTTCCACCGTTCTAGTAACGATTTGTCATTTGTTAACCATTTCCTCAAATTGAAACTAGCTTGATTCATGATTATCTTAGCCTCATATGAAATCTTCAAAGCTTCTTCAATATTATCGGTTCCACTCACCAGATCATCGACATAAAGACAAGTATCGAGAATTTCAAAAGTTTCTGGATATTGATCCTTAAATTTTCGTATATGCTCTTTTATTGTGGCAGCTAGGAGAAATGGGCTAGCATTTAATCCAAAAAGTAAACGTTTAAAACGATACACTTGAATTATCAAATTATCAGACACTTTATCTGACGGATCTTCGGTAACTTCCACAAAGAGAAATCTGGCAGCGTCTCTGTCCTTTTCTGATAATAAAATTTGAAGAAATGCTTTCTCCACATCCGCTAAAATTCCTATCTTATTCAATCTAAAATTAACGAGCAACTGAAAAATACTAGGATTTAAATTGATACCAGGCCACAAACAATCGTTTAAAGAAAGTTGACCTACATCGTGAGAACTAGCATAAAATATTATGCGTGTTTTTGTGGTGACACTGTCTTTTCTAAAAACTCCTCCATGTGGCAAATAGAACATGGGTCTGCCTGGTCTAGTTGAATCTAACACCTTTTCAATAATATCACAATCAAGATATTCTGTCAAAATCTCTTTATACTGAGAAAACAAATTATCATCGTTTCGCATTTTATTAATTAAATGTTAAAATCGTTTCTCAGAAACTTCATAGTTGTCATTCAAATTTATCCAATCCTTTTTCCACGGAAGGACTACTTCGTAACGATTATCTTTACAGGAAACTGTTTCTGTAAAAATTTCCAATGCCTTATCTTCATCATTACAGTAAGGATCATCCCTAATTCCAATCGATTCTAAATCGAAAAATTTGCTTAATTCTTCTTCTACATTGCAAATTAATCCACAATAATTATCATTATTATCAGTATTTGAATCAGCGATGCAACCTTTCACCACGTACCCAAATACGGTATTCTGCAAAATGACGTTAGAACTTCTTAAATGAATTTGACCAGTCCACAATAATTCATACAAACATTCAGTCCCTAACAAAACATCTATTTTATTAGGTGCATTTAATTTTAGATCTGTCAATCTCTCATCTTTAGGCAGCTCGGAAAATGGAAATCTAAAATAATGCCCTGGTATAAAGTTTGTAATTTTTGGATCAATAAAAATATCTATTCTTCTCTTATAATCAGCCTTATTCGAAACAGTGGTCCTAATTTTCCATTTGACACTTATTTGAGAATCATTCAAACATGAAACAGAAACATTAAATTTCTCCCTTCTAATTCCTAATAATTTTGCAAAGTTATCAGAAATATGTGAGTAATTTCAGCCGACATCTATTAATGCACGCGCAAGTATAAATTCACCAGACACATTCTCAATATTAATTAAAGCAGTAGATAAAATAGTGGTTTTTCTCCTTTGACACGAATTATTTACAGAAGTGCCTACGAAATCACTGTTCCTGTTTTCAAAACAGTTAGCTTCGGGATTTAAGCTGAAATTTTTCATCCTGGGTGGGAGCAGATGAATTCGCAATCATATCTGACCCTCCTGATGACTGCTGACTGAGCTCCATGTTCATTGGTGGAGAATTATTAATTTTTTCTCCTTGTATGTGAAGGAGAGATGAATGATGTTTAAAACAATACCTACACGAATAATTGGATGTACAGTTTCTCGCAGAATGGTTTGAATTTGATAAACAGTTGAAACTTATTTTGTTTCCTTTTACGAATTCAATGCGGTCATTGACAGGCATTTTCTGAAATACATTGCATCTAAATAATGAATGTGAATCATTTTTGCAGCAAATGCACTTTGAATTCTTCGCACTAGTGTAAAACGATGCCGCCTTTTCTTTTGCTTGCCTTTTTTGACTGACGGTGTTAATGCTTGTTTTAGAAGCTTCAGAGCTCTAGCATGATTTTTTAGAAAGGAAATCAACTCTGAGATTTTCGGCAATTCATCTTTTTTGGATTCTCGTTCCCTCCAAAGCTTACAAGAACAATCTAATTTCTGAATTAACACTTATGCAAATAAGGTTTCTGAAAATCCCTCTATTTTTTGCTCGAGAACTTCTAAAGACCCAATGCATTCGGTTATATTGTCCACTAATTTTAAAATTGAAGACGGATTGTCAATTTGAATGGAAGGAAAAGACATAAAACGCTTCAAATGCGCAAATACTTGATCTCGTTTATTCGAATATCTGTCTTCTAAAAGATTCCATGCTATCGCATAATTAGCATGAGTAACTGGTATCGACTGAATGATCCTTAAAGGATCAGCATGCAGCGATAATTTCAAATAAGAAAATTTTTGCGAAGCTGATAAAGCTGGATTATTATGAATACTAGAAATGAAAATGTCTCTAAATGATAACCACTCATGTAATTGCCCACTAAATGTTGGCAAATTTAATTTAGGTAAGCGAATTGTTTCGCTAACATTTCCTTCGCGTTTCGTTAAAACTGGAGCTAATTCACTTAATTTTCTTTTTACAATTAAATATATTTTGTCTATGTTCTCTTGAATAGATTGTTGTTCAGATATATATTTATCATCATCTTTATCGTCACAAAGTTGAAAAATTTTCCTAAATATCTCTGCAGATTCTTTTTCGAACGCAGACGATTTTTTCTCGTAAAGTTCCAACTCAAATTTATCTAAACCACTTTTATTCGTGATCTCATTTGTAGCCTTAGTTACGTTGGATTTCAATATTTTTTTTCTTTTAAAAAAGATTCCATATTTAAATAATATATCAGAACAAATACTAATTATAATCAAGCAATAAAGAGGTCAGACGTACCCCTTTTCATCCTATCTAATGCCGATATTAACAACAGTTAGTTCCTTTTTAATAATGGTCACAAAACATAGATGCAAAATGTTCGAAGCTAAATTTTATGAACGTGATATATTTGGCGAAATGAAATACTTATCCATAGGGCTCCTTCGCGCTCGTACGACAAAAAAATGTTAGACTTTACTCATTAAACACAACTATTTGTTGAACTGTATCTCTATTTATTAAAATCACAATACGATGAGCGAACACTCTGGTCGCCATCTTGCTTCACAACAACATTATTCTCTCTTCCGTCCACTTCTCATTTTCAATCCAGAGGAATTCGCGACGCCCTCTTACGGGACTTATAAATTCTCAGTTTTCAGCAATAAACACCAGCTCTTACATAAAAATGAAATAAGAACTAGTCAAAAGCTGCCAGATAAAATCGTTAAAGTGGGTTTATCTCTAATCATGATTTAGTTTCTGTTGGTGAAATTAGTATACTTAACTTCGAAATCTACCTCCGCCTGTAGGCCGGGCCGGCAGGGATTGTTTTGTAGAACCCTCGCTAGTATTTAACGATAGTTTTAATATATTTATTGCATATTTATTGCATGGTTTTAAACATCAATTTGAAACCATCCATTAAAATGAATGTTGGGTCTTACTTGAGTAATGTTATAGATAAATTTAGCATTAGTTCTGGCTTTAAGAATTATCTAGAGTTCCAAGTTTTTAGGGTTATTTAATCTCTTTGTAACGTTTTATTTACTTTTTATAAAAAGCGACAGCGAATATTACATATTTGTGTATTTTATTTTAGGCAAAAGGTTAACAACATTAGAATCATTAGAAAAAATAGCAAATTGGGATGAATCTTATCATAATTCTATTTATACTAGTGATGAATATTTTAATAGTAATAAAATTTATGAAGATTCTTCTGAAGCCTTAAAATGAGGGTACTGAAGAATCAGTCAATAATTTTTCTGATGGTTCTGTTAGTTAAACTTACAGAAGTGAAATAGCGAAATGTCAAAAGCCCTCTTTGATTTTGAAGCGATCTTTGAAGTAAGATCAAGTTATGAATTATGTCCATATAAAGATTTTTTAATATGTAAATTAATATAATTATTTCGGCTAACATTTTCTTTTGTAAAAAATTCATAAATATAAACAAACAAATTAAATTAATACAATTAAGAATATTTTACTGTCACAAGCATCATGAAATTCGATTTTAATTATGCTTCTTTTTAGGTTTGCTCAAGCGGTCCAGGACCTTCTGATATTTCACAACAGGTAGAACAAAAAGCTCAAATGCACATAAAATTTAAAGCACATCATTGTTTTATAAATTGCATTGATAATAATATATATTCAAAAGAAAACTAAATTTTGGTGTACAATTTGCAATATGTGTTTGTTTCAAAGAAATTGTTTAAGAGATTTTAGTATGGATTAAATATGTGTAAAATAATTCTGTGTTGATTAATATAAATATATGCATGTTTTTATTAGGATGAATGAAGCGAATCCTCTACTAGGCTCCACAAATTGCATTTTGTCGTACACCTTACAAAAAATCTATTCAGTATTTTGACTGGAAATTAAACATAAAAATAAATTATGACCTGTAGATTTGCACAATATTATTTTTTTACAGAATAACCTTAAGAAATGCATTATTTTAATTATTTTATTTTACGGACGCATTTTTTCAAATAAAAAATGAAACACATATATTTTCAGAAGAAAAAATAAAACATGGAGTTAGCCATTATAGATAGAAACGAAATTAATTAAATAGTTCCACGATTTTTTTATGCGATTTTTAAAATGCCTTTTTTATGAAAATTATAGCATATTTTTAATGAATTAAAATTTGTGAAAATTCAGTTATTTATATCCGATAATAAAAGTATTTTTCAGTGTTAAAAATTCAAGTATACACAATTTATTCTTATTATGTGAAAACATTTAGGCAGACGATACTTACGCATTTAAAAAAAATTATATTATGATTTTGTTTTCTAAAATAGCAACAAAAGAATTGAAAACGTTCTTGAGAAGAATTGAACGATAGTGTTATAATAAGATTAATTGTTAAATTCTTTATATCATAAACTAGCTGCTTAACCCGTTCTATGCACGACAGTTCATTAATTTAAATTCTAAAACCATAATTAAAAATAACTATTCGATTTTGTCAAATATTTAACTAATACTGTGCCTTTTTTTATGAAATTGAATTTGTCATGTTACTAAGGCAACAGACGATAAAAACGATATTTTTTGAATAAGGGAATAAAAAAAATTGTTGATGTTTGTGATAAAATGTGTTTCTTTATTTTTAAAAATTTGTAATAATTAAGCGCAATTAAATAATCTCTAATTATTTGCATGTGAGGTAAAAGAATTATCGTAATATCCGCCTAAGCTTTTTAATATTGCAGCGCGGCGTACGTAATATACAATGCGTCTTGCAATAGAAAGGTTATTGTTGTGGTAAGAATTTTATTGTAAATTTTTAATTATTGGCAGCTGCTATAACGAAAAATGTTTAAATTTGATAGGAAATTGCTGAAAATTTGGTGGTTTTTTATTAATCAAAATTAAAATATAAATTATTACGATTCCGGATTGTTTAGTTGCCTCCACCGTGTTTTAATACACATGTATATAACATTTCACAATTCTGGCTTCCAAACTGTGGATTTATATAGCATTACAAACAGACAGACAAATTTTCATTTTTTATATTAGTTAAAACATTCCTAGGCAATTCTTAGTCATTTGGCTGAATTTACATTTTTAAATTAAAATGCGCCAAAACATAAAATAACGTTTTTGCTTAATAAAGATGCAAAAAGAATGTAAAAAAAATATTGTTGCTTTCAAATATTTATCTTATTACTAGGGGGATCTGTCCACTGCAAGGTACTCTCGCCTACCCCCGTTCAGACACCACATAATCTAAAAGCACGCTAATCTGATCGGTTTTTAAAAGTTTAGAGATGATTCAATTATAATGAAAAAAATTGTAGCGATCTCCCTGTAAACGGGTTTCCATTCATTTTCCTTTGATTGCGAAAATTTAAAGCCGAATCAATTACTGTTAAGACACCCAATGGTTGTTTTCGTGCTTGATTAAAGGGGTTCAGTTAAACATTTGAATGAAGCTAAAATGAAGTGAATTAAGTAAAAAGACTCTTTGACTCCCGATATTTTTTTAACAGCGTTATAATACGACTGGCATAATACAATTTACTATAATTACAACAATTTACTGCTTTAACCCCTTCAAGGGTGGTGGTTGATTTTTGGATCACTTAATTTTAATTTTTAAATGCCACATTGGCACCAGAATATAGGAATGAAAATTTTCCTTTTATTAAGAAGTGAACAAAAGCATTTTCGCATTTCGAAATAAATTTGTTTGTAAATTCTGGTGCCATTCACTGATTTCATCATTTACAAACAGAAGTACCTTGCCCCAGAAAGGGTTAAACGCATATTAAAGTATTTATTATTTTAAAGTTTCCTTTCTCTTTTAATATTCACGTGTAACTACAATTTTCAAGACATAACTTTCAACATTTTCCTGCTTTTAACACGTACACATTTAGAGGTAATTTTAAAGATTTTTTTTTGTTTTGTTTTTAATAGTCACGTGTAAATAAATTTTTCATCGTAAGGAAATATGATTCATTGCGTTGTTTTTAGAATTGAAAACAATCTCCATAATAATAGCCTAAATGTCATGTGACTATCTTCAACAGTTCCGGGCGGATAACTTCGCTTTTTGTATTCCAGGCGGCCATTTTGGTACTTTAATGTTAGCCAGCCACAGGAAATAAGTCGCCAAATATTAGTCGCTCGCCATCATTTCACCTATATTACAATAGTCCAAGTCATGTAACTGCCATAAACAATTACAGGCAGATTCCTTCACTTTTCATATGAAAGGTTTCCAATTTCATTAAAGAATCAAAATTATTTTTTCGAATAAAACTACATAAAAGTTGCCATCATCGCAAAGAATTCTTGGTGCTTTTATGTTAGCCGGGTACAAATCTCGCCAATAGCTTTTATTTTAAACTCGCCAATTAGCATTTTTTAAAAAACTAGCCAATTAGCATTTTTTTTCGAGTGGTAAATTAAAACGATACTATTTGGTTATCCCGTCGATCAAAAATCTATCGCCACAATATAAAATTAAATGCCAATAGTGATTGATCGTAAATGTCACATTCACTTGACTTTAAGGAAGTTACTCGTGTTAACGTCATCAAAGGATTTTTATTTCGACGTTTTATTTGTATTTTTATTAGTGTTATACTAATTTATTTGTTCTTTCGTTATTTAAAATAAATATTATGTCAATTTGTGTAATTTGGCGAGTGGTTTGGCGATTTATATAATGTGGCGAAATTGGTCGACGGGATAACTAAGTAGTACCATTAAAACATTGCTTTGAAGTTTAAATTAAATGTCATGATTTGTTGCATTATTTGTGCGGAATACTTTCCGCCCTAGGCGACCAATTTGGGCTGTCTTTAAATGTATGCTAAGCTTTGTATTATGTTTCTTTTATTCATATTTTAATTTACTGTCTCAGCCCTTTGCCAAATCGGGATATTCTGTTAGAGAAATCGAAAACTTTGTATTTTTATGCTAGCTGAGTGCAAATGATAAATAGCCAAACAATGTCGCATTTTTCCGTATTTCATTAAAAATATAAAACTTTCACTTATTTTATTTGAAACACTTAACTTTAATTTTAAACTTAAACATTTAAATTCATGTCTTTCCATTATTTCATAAAAAATAAAAATAAATCAAAAGAGAAAAATAACAGAAAAAGAAAAATAATACCATAAACTATCATTTAATTTAAACATCGATGCATTGTTTTAATTTACTAAACGAGAAAAAAAAATACTGGAGTATTAAAATATGCTATTGGCGAAATGTGCTCCCGGCTAACATAAAAATACCCAGGATTCATTGCGATCACGGAAATTTTATGTAGTTCTACTCGAAAAATAATTTTCATTAAAAATAGCCACCTTGCATATAAAAGGCGGATGGTTTGTACGAATGGCCTGTAATTGTTTATGACTGTCACATGACTTGGACTATTATAATATAGATAAAATGATGGTGATGGGGCAATAATTTGCGATTTATCACCTGCGCCCGGCTAACATTAAATTACCAAAATGACCGATTGGCTTATAAAAAGCGAAGCGGTCAACCCGGATCTGTCGATGACAGTCACATGATTTAGGCTATTATTGTAGTTATTTGGCACAGATGTCATATACGCACCGGGTTTTTACGACAATTTGGCGAAACCTCGTTTTCGAAAACCAGTTGCATATGTATTTTTAAATCATTTTCTATTATTTTTAATATGAAATAACAATAAATAAAACAAGTTTAATTAATAACTATAGAACAAAACAATTTATAGCCTTTTTTTTAAATAAAAAGAAAATAAACATAAATAAACATTTGTTAACAAATGAACAACAACAACCGAATGTCAATGCCAGGCAAAATAACGCCATTTTGGTGTGAATTAGGTACACCCGTGCGTATATGACAACTGTGCCTAATACATATATTTTTTTCATTTCGTTAAAAAAAAGGGGGGGGGGGAAAGCCGTTAATTTTAAATGTTTCAGTTTTAAATGAAAATATTGTATTTTAAATAAAATGATAATGAAAAAAAATCCGATGGTGAGGAATGTTTGGTGATTTATTACCTCCGTCGCGCTAACATAAAAATTCCGAGATCTTGATTTCTCTGACAGAATCTTCCGATTTAATGAAAGATTGTTCAAGTAAATTGAATTATGATAAAAAGTAACATGATACATTTCTTGGCATACATTTAAGGGAGGCCAAACTGGTCGCCAAATTTGTTTAAAATAATAACCTTTTCTAAAATATGAAAAAAAAAATATGTGTTATGATTAAAATATGAGTTGCCATCATTAGAGAAAAAGTGTTTAAAATTAGCAAAAAATTAATATCTCGAAAACTATTTCGAATTTAAAAATTCTAATACCAGTTTTGAGATCTGCAGATCAATACCAATTTTTGGTGTTAATTTCATCGCATAATATTCCCTATTTTATGATAAATCGCAGTGAAACATAATCAGTTATTTAGTCGTTTCATTAAATCGTTTCTTGAAGTCGTTTTTTATCAATTCGTTTCATTACTATTTTATATATACAGGGTAGAAATAATGCTTCGCGAATCCAAACAAAACAGGGCTTTTGCTAGTTTATTGATAATTTAGTACTTTTCAGTATCATTTTACATGTGAAAAGTTCAATTGAACTGTGTTTACATTTCATCATTAAGATCTCAATATCCAGTAAATTGGATATAGTCCTTAAGATTAAAAATTAAAAATCTTTAAAATGATAAGTAGTAAAGGCAAAAGATAAAGTGTTTCAAATTTTCTTTGGTCTCAGGAGGTTATAGATAGGTTCTGACTTCAGAGGTTTTACTGAATTAAATTCTACTCGATGTAGAATAATGAATTGCATAGTTCTGAAACAAATGTAAATAAATTTGTGCTTCGTGGAAAATTGTGACTTTTGGCGTCCCGCATAACCACTGCGCGGGGCAGGTCTTGGAGTCAAGTCCTCAATATCGGGACACCTGGCAACACTATTTAACCTTTTATCTACTGACGGTAATTATAAGTACCATTATGATAACCTGTTACAAAATTCATTTAATTCATAGATTAGTAGTAATACAGTTTAGAATGAGTTATAGATACATTAATTTATCTTGTTCCAAAAGCATTATTGGTTACACAAAACAAAAATACTTTTAAAAGGATGATTTCTTTCCCCTTTGCATCTTTTCAGCTTTCTTGGCGTTGGGGGGGGGGGGGGAGGGGATTGTTCAATTCGAAAATATTTCTATATTTCTATTGTAATAAATATAGAAATTGTATTGGGTTATAAATATTGCACAAAATTCCTATAAATTCAAATTTAATTAATCCTTCTAAATTCTTCAATCCTTCTAAAACTCTTCTAATGTTTATTTAATGTTTATGTAAATCTTCTAATGTAGTTTCAAAAATTGACAAAAATACTTCAGAAGATAAAATTTTCATAATTTCATAATTCAGTACATAAAGGGTTAATATCAGTATTTTGTTTCAAAGAAATAAGAGATTCTTAATCTGAAGAATTTTCCCTTCAGTAAATCGTACAAAAGTGTTTCACACACACACACACACAAAAATTGATAATGTAATATTTCCCAATAAAATTATTGATTTCATAGAAACCTCATGAGTAATGATTTCATAGAAATCTTATGAGGAATGAGAGTATTTTTAGAAACAATGTAAGATGCAGTTCAGCAGTTAACACGTTAAGCTCTACGTCAGTCACCGGTGACTGACACTGTACTTTCCGTTTAAAACGCGTCATTCACCGATGGCTGACGGTCTAAAATATGATATAAAACTAAATACAAATATACACTGTGAAAAACCCGTCAATATACACAAACTTTTCCAAAAATTTTACGGAATAGTTTCATTTTTCTAAGAAAACAGTACAATTTTCGTAATTGATATTCTGAGATTATAATTCTGTATAAATCCAGTAAGTTTTCCATAAATTTTACGGAATATTTCCGTATTGCTTTCAAAGCAATACGAATTTCGTAAATGATGTTCAGAAATAATTGACTTGTTTGGAACACGAAATAAATAATTGTTGTATGTAATTGTCTTATAGTGATATTATTTTCAATGAAACTTCAATATTGGCTACTGTGGCTCTATGTTGAAAATATATTCAATGATTTCCCAATGGGGTTGGTTTTATGTGGGTTCGCAAGTAAAACCGATAAAAGTTATGCCGCCATCTACACATCTATATTTAAACTATATCGTATTTTAATGCTATAGTATTTTTCTTTCTTTCTTTTTTTAAATAAAAAGCTTTAAAATTGTTTGATTTCTTTAGAATTCTTTACAATAAATACAAAAAAAAAAAAAAAAAAAAAAAAAAAAAAAAAAAAGGGTATATTAATCCTTTTTAAGTTTCAGATAGTTGAACAGGAAGTGTTACAGTTTGTTTTTCATAATAATTTTAAAGTAATGTTTCACTTATTTATAGCAAGCTGTTATTATTTAAAAAAAATGAAAAAATCTATTTTTAATTTTAATATTTTTTAATCTATTCACTTTAACAGATTCGCACATAAAAATTAAAACATATCTGAAATATAATGGCGAAATTATTATAAAATTGACGTTTATGTAAGTTATAACAATCAATAAAGGAAATTTCTTTTAGTACCATGTAGTGATTTCCTCTATTTGATCCTCACACAAATAATTTGAAAAAGTGTATAAAAATGCAAAAATAATTTCTGAAATGTTTGAAAAATATATGTTGGTATTCTTGCAAAAATAAATGAATAAATAAATAAATAAATATAATATAATATTACATTTTTTTTAAATCTTGCAAAAAAGAAGCAATTATTACTTATAATACATTCTTTCATGCATGTAATATTTTAAAGACTAAAATTTTTCTTTTATAAAACATGAAATTAAAAAGCTAAATATTCAAAATTATGGAACCATTCAGAATTGTACACTCAATTGAAAAAAAATATCCCCACGAAAATACGTTCCTTGTTTAACATCTTGGCCTTACTTCATAAAAAGCATCTGAAATAAGTAACGATATTTGAAAACGCAACTCGTGTTCTCGGGGCATAGTGGATTGGCCGCTAATCTGGAAGAGGACTGGTCCCTAGTTCAAACCCAGCCATAGATATGTGTTCTCTCATTACAGTTATTTGAATTAAATACAGATACGTTGACCTTGATAAACGTGTTCTTAAAAATTGAAATTCATAAAGATGTAAGTTTCTCGAAAAGTTAAATGGTATGTTTTGTCTTTAAAACAAAACAAAATTAAATACGAAAAAAAAAAAAAAAAAACGGAAAAATTTTGTGAAAAAACAGAAAAATTCTGTAATTTACGGACTTTTTTCCCCGTTAAAATACAGAAATAGTACAGGCGTCTGGATTGCCAGTACAATTTCCGTTTTTTAACATAATTTTTTTAAAGTGCACATATATATATATTGTTTTAGTAATTACTGAAAATTTATTTGAAATTTGCTTACCTTTTATTTATTACAGGATTATACTTTCTTAAAAATTACTTAAAACATCGTAAATTTTTCAGCTTCAGTCGCCTTGGCACTCAACGTGTTAATATAGAGCTACGTTTTACTTGGGACTATTTCTTATAGGGGTTATTCAGGCCAACTGCATATTACAACTATTACTTGTCGGTATCTCTCTATTAAAAAAAAAAAAAAAAAAAAAAAAAAAAAAAAAAAAAAAAAAAAAAACTGATGATGTCGCTGCCGTAATTGACTTTACTGTGACCAGGACATATTCAAAGCTTATACTAAGAAAATCATTACATATAAAAATAATTAAAAACCGGTACTTTTACTGAAAAATGTATGATAAATACCCTGAAGTTGACATAAAGTTTTAAAGTAAAGAATTATTTTGAGCGCTACTCACTTTTGAAATAGGTCAAAATAATTTTGTTGAAAAGTTTTATAGGGTATAAAACTATGAATACCAATGTAAAACGGTTCTCGAATCTCCTACTCAACAACGCGGAATTTCCTGATATATTTTCTGACAAATTCTTAAGAGTAATACTTAACTGACAGACTTAAGAATTGAATCGATTTCGAATCGCAATGTGTTTTCCATTTTTTTATAAATAAATTACTTATCGATTTATAAGTAAATTAGGTAACGTGACAGCAAGTAATGTAATTTATGTAACGTTTTTCTCATGTATTGCAATATCGCGTCCATAAATTTGGTTCAAAACACCATCTCTGAGGGTATATCTAAAGATCTTCTGACTTTTACAATATTATCATGTACATGTTAATATTGTAACTGTATGTGAATACTGTGTGTAACTTTAAGATTGAAGACAAATAGTTTTCTTTTTCACATTTTATATCACACAGCACACAAATGTTACAAACAATCACAAACACTGAAAAACATGTAGAATGATGAGGTGACTTTGGGGTAATAACCCGCTGTTAGAACAAGTGACGTTCGTAAAACATATTATGGGGAATACTCCCGCTATAAGCAACAGAATAATTGGGGATAAGACCCACTGTAACATACGTGCCACAATGGCAGCTAAAGAACAACTACTCTATACTTGGGGATAAGACCCGCTCGAATACACAATGTGCCGAAATGGCAGCTAAAGAACAACTATATACTTGGGGATAAGACCCGCTCGAATACACAACGTGCCGCAATGGCAGCTAAGCAACAACTGAACTGGGTCACATGACCGCAAAGCTACGGAGCTCGTTCGGCATGCGCACAAGGTCCGAACAGTAACAATGATGTACACTATTATCATGTACAATATTGTCATGGATGACAATATTATCATGTGTTTTCCGCCAAATCTAATGAGAAAATAATTTAAAAATCATTGACATTCACTTTGATTACAATTAAAATTTGAATATCAGTACAAAAGTTTTATAGAAAATGTGTACGTTCGAAATTTATTTTTATAAAAAAAAAAAAAAAACTGCAACAGTTTGTAACCAAATGTTCTTACAAACCTTGCAAAAACTGGGTGAATTAATAAATTGGTGAAAACTTTATTCTATATAAAGTGCTACACTGCAAAACTCAAAGTCTTCATCAATTGAAAACTTTAAGTTTCCTATCAATTTTATTTGAAGATCGAATGTTTACATTATGAAAAATATTTAACGAGGCTGCCAACTAAAATAATAAAATACCATATGCAACAATATAGTGGAAATTCAGTGACTCTGTCCTTCATTAACTGGAATATTTATCTTTACGATTAAAATTTTCCTTTGCATGAGAAAAATTTTCAGTGCAGTGTATTTGATATAGAAAAATATTTCTTTCTGTTTCACTTATTGTATTTTCAAATTTCTATATGTAGAAGCGTTTCTAGAAATCAAAAATAAGGGAATACTTAAACGAGCAAAATTAAGAAACTCGGAGAGAAAACTTTTATATTAAATGCATCCTTTAGACAAAATCAATAAAAAAAATCAGTCAAAATGGCGTGTATTGAACCATTCTAATAAAAAAAAAGATAATGTAAGTATATGGTACGATGTCCCAAGATCGATCTCTTTATGAAAATTTGAACTTTTGTAAAGGTAGAATTAAAATATTCTATAAGTCAATTTATAAAGCTTTCCCTAGTATCGATAGATCCTATTACCTAATTGGTCAGAAATAATTGCCTTCATCCTAGCCATTTCTACAGAGAGGACAAGCTGTTACACCTAACCATAAACATTTCGTGAATCTAACGGGATAAATAACTTAAAACTGAATAATAAACAAAGCGATATAGTTATGTTGAAGGATTATATGTTATGCCATCTACTAGCTGTACATTGAATTTTATTAATTTACAAACTGTACTAGTGATAAAGTCAATTTAACATACACTGTTTAAAAAAAAAAAAAAAAATACTGCCAGTTTTCCGGTAGGAATCGGAAAAAAAGTTGCCCTTATCGTACTAGAATAATTTCCAACACAGCTCGGAATAAAATCCGTAAAATCGGAATAAAATTCGTAAAATACCGTTTTACTGACTATTTCCTTATTTTTTCGGATTTTATTCCGAGCTGGGTCGGAAATTATTCCGGTACGATAAGGGCAACTATTTTTCCGATTCCTACCGGAAAACTGGAAGTATGGTTTAACAAAATTTGGATATCACGTTGGCAACATAAGAGTGAATGAAGTGACTTGGTTCATCTGACACTGCCACATGAACCACGAAATACTTGCTGAAGAGAATTGGTCTACTGTGGAACTGAAAAAACTGACTTAAAAAAAATTGTACAAATTTTGTATAGCAAATATCTCTAAATCACATCTGGGATGTTAGCGCATTCTGCTTCTCAGCGCCATGGATCTACTTGTCTACTACCACGGATCTACTATACCTCTAAATTTACAAATGATGCATTATTTGAAATCTTGCACATTTTAGAAAAACCAGATACCTATTGCAATGATATTTATTTACACTAACATATTAATATTTACATATATGAGCTAATTACTGATTATTATATCTATAATACATGACTAACTATCAATCCAAAATAAATGTACTTACATTTTTGTGAGAATAAATACATTCTTTAATATCCTTTACAGCCTTTTCTAAATTTAACCTTCGTTTTTCCTTGCTTCACCAGAAAATAGCATCATCTCCCACATGTAATGCACCCCGATTATCTTTGTAGGAACAGTTAATGTCATACTTCGATATAAATGGAAGTTGTTTTCCTTCGTTAATGTCATTTAGACTCAAATCATACTTCGTTTATTTCTTCGTGCATAATTCTGGAAAGGATATTTTTATCTTTACTATAGATCAAAGCGTGACTAGTTTCTTGTCCAATAACTCTTTGTATCACCGCATTGCATATCTCAAATATACCTCAAAATCAGTGTTACTTATACAGCGACTTTAAAAGATTGAAAAGGTATTTCATATACCCCTGATAATTGATTTGGTTCTATTGGGTCTATTTTTTTGCATATTATGCTTTTTTTCAATTTTGCGGATGGTTTTGCAACAATGGATATACTGTATTAAAGGATTAAACCTATGCAACACAGAATTTGTGAACACGAAAATAATACATTGATATGCAATTAGCATTATACAGCGCATAATATTTCTATTGATGCTTCAGAATGATGTTCAGAAATTTAATAAAATTAATAAACAGCTTCTTTTCTAACTGTAATATAAATAAAAATCACACCCGCAAAAGACAACAGTGGTTTATTATGTCAATCTCAAAGTTAGACAGCAGTAAATGCTCAGTGATACTAAACTATTACACGGGCATCTAATAGATCGCACCAGTATCAACAATTTCCACCGAGGGTACAATTTTTTGTCATTTTATTTTAAATATGTACAGTTTTAAAGCCCACTGAAATTATCTGGCATCGATTTAGAAAGTAAAACTATGATTAGTTTTCAGAGTATCTAAAGTATCAGTTAAATAACACGGTATATTATAAAACAGCACTATGCCCATATAAGAACTTTACAAATTATATCAATAAACCTTTTCTCATTTTCATCATACACTACAAAAAATATATTTAAACCATTATAGGATATAAACCTGTATTAAACAGCAAAACTGTATAAAAATTTTATAGATGCTTTATTTTTTATTCTTCATAAATTATCTTTGAAATACAAGAAAATATTTTCTAATTATTATCAAATAAATTACAAAGCGTGCATTTAGAAATATTCAACAAAATGAAATAACACATGATATAAAACAAAAATTATAATCCAAAACTGTGAAACAATTCATTAAATATCTTAATATTTGAAATATTCTTTGGAAAACTTTTGAAGCAATAATTGGAAGGAAGAAATAACGCATGAAAAACCACAAAAGTTTTCAGACAAAATGAAGAGAAAAATTTCTATTTTATAATGACTTTAATTAAAAGAGATAACTTCAAGCGAGCCAAATAAAATGATGCTTTTAAATTAAAGTTTAAACATTTCTGAATCTACAATCATTTGTTTTTAAAATTTTAATAAATGAAAAAAATATTAGTTTGAAATTTCGTAACTCATATTAATTGGAATAAGTATTTTAAATGAACAGTTTGCACATAGTTGAATAATAAATAATTTTTTTCAATTTTAAATGTTTTTTTAATACAATACTTATGCGTTATTTAAGAGTAATAAAATTTGTAATTTAGCTTCAGCGAAATTATTTAATTGTATATATATATGCGTTTTAAGCATATCAGACTAATTGTATAAAATTGCAGAATTACATATGAACAATTGTAGGGAGCTGCCACTTTAGTTGATGCAGCTGGGTGAATTCACTATTAACCTTTCCATTTTTAATTATTTCAATTTTTAATAATTTTAATTAATTATTTAATTATATGTTTTCTTCTTCTATTGATTTATTTCATGATTCTTTTAATTTTGAATATTAGTATAATTGTATAATTACATAGAAAACTTTCGCATAAACTGTCTATTTCTTCAGCCTATTGGAGATAGTCTGATTGAGTAATTCGCTAAACAGTAATAATCGCACAAAAGAAAGTACATATTCAGCAAAGTAAAAATCTCGAGATAAAAAAAAAAAAAAAAAAAAAAAAAAAAAAAAAAAAAAAAACAGCAGCTTTACTAGTCTGAGCTGCGATGATGCCAGGAATGTGAAGGTACAGTCGTGGAAAAAAAAGTAAACACCCCGTACTAACTCCTCAACAAATCATCGTAGACGAAAGTTACTGGTACTGAACGATTGGAAATAAAGTCTACTTTTAAATGATGTATATAAAATCTTCTTAGAGGGTCATCTACATATTAAAACGAATCCAAACTTCATTTTCTTCAATGGCAATACCCAATTTTAAAGAGGTATTTCAAAATTTCGGTTCAAACTATGCCTAGACACCAATTTTCAAGTCATTTGAATGATATGTTTTTGAATTATAAACATTCAAAATTTAGTGCTTCTAATGTTAAATTACATTTTCATATTTTTATTTATATCTCCTGAAATTATGCTCCTAATGTGCTAATTTTTTTTGTAGCAATAATGCTAATATACCCAAATATAAATACGCTGAATTTGCAAATTTTATAATTTTATGATATGAATTATGAATTACGAAATTAATATTCGAAAAAATTATGAATTGCAACCTATAATTTTTTTGATGGACTTAGATTTATTAAGTCCTGCTTTATGGAAAACCAAAATTTCACATTTTTCTTCCAAGTAGTTTTCAAATTATGATTAAAAAACGGCAAAATGATGGTTTAAGGTGCCGTCTATGATTGAAGTGAGTAGACATTTTGAAATTTATTCTGCTGTACTGTAATCTAACAGGCTTCATTGACTCCTTGAGTGGCGCTTAATGTGCCTTGATCAAGAAAGGGGCTCTCTCGGTTAACAATGGAGTACGGAACTTCAATTTGGATACAGCCCTTAAAATAAGCTCGTTTTAAAATAATTAATTTCTCGGAAACTTATAGTACGAATTGCATAAAAATTCATTTTTAGGCTAATTGAAGGGTGGTGAGCTCATTTATGCTTTCAGAATTATGTACTGCCATTGAAAAAAACAAAGTTTGGGTTCGCTTTAATATGTAGATGGCCCCCTAAGCAAATTTTATATTCATCATTTAAAAGTAGACTTTATTTCCAATCGTTTGGTATCAGTAACGTTCTTCTACGATAATTTGTTGAAGAGTTAGTAGGGGGTGTTTACTTTTTTTTCCCCACGACTGTACCTTGTAAGGCTTTGAAAAAACATTGTTCATTACGTAATCTTCATCCATACTAATATGCTACAAACTTCAGTTAACCTTTGAAGAATCGACAGGGTACTGAGCATGCCATTTTGCAAAAAAAAAGTTATATTTCCAAAATAATTAAACGAATAGCCACTGTCTTTTATTTATCCATTTCCAAAAGACCCTTTAATGTTCAACCAACGTTTCAAGTTCAAGTTCTTTTGGTTTTAAGCTCAAATTAATTATTTTTAGTGGTAAGAAACCCCTAGCCAAAGGTGCATTTGTAAAATTTACTCTTTCTTAATTATTTTTTTTATAAATGTCACAGTACTATTATTGGACATTACATTAGGTTTTTTCCAAACTATACATTAATATATCTTAGTGGCTATTCTTCTAACATTCAAAGTTGGTAGTTAGAATCCAAAAGGCGTTGGTGCATGCAGTACGTTGTTACTGCCCGTATCTTTACAAACCGCCCATATTATTTTAATTATTATTAAGTTGATTATTTGTAAGAAATTTATATTTCTTGCTTTTACACTAATACTAGAAATTGCATTAAACAAGGATATCAGTGAAAGTTTTTTCTTTTTCTTTGCTTCAAATAGTCCGTGCCTTATACAGTACGCATTCCGTGTTTTATTTTACTTCAAAATATCCATGTACTCGTATTTGAAGGTTAACTATGTTCATACTTGCTGACAAAGTGTAATTCCTTCTTTATACATTCAAAATTTGATACTGCTAAAAGATTGTAATCAAGAAACAATGTTACTTTAAGAGTTCCAGGAAACATGCAAAAAATATATTTATTGAGTTAGAATTTAGATTTTTTTTTTCTTTTTTTTATGGTTAACGATATAATTTGCAGACAAAGTCACATTCTGAAATTTCTCATAAAGTAAAAAAAAAAAAAAAAAAATTAAATGATTATTATTTTTTTAAACGGGGTAATTTAAAATCGTTATAATTCGAAGCATTATTTGTCGAATTTGATTTTTTTTTCATTTAATTAAAGAACAGAGGTCTGCATGGGTGGGTATTTACAGGTCCGACTCCAGCCCGTCCCGAATAAAAACTATATTGGCACGGTTCGGTGTAGAAATTAAAAGTTCGGTCCAAGCTTGGCACAGCCCGTTTGTATTTTCACAGTTTACGGCCCGTACCAAAATAAGTGAAAACAGCACCGGCCCGGCCCGTGAAAAATCAATTAAATTAATTAAATCAGTATGGGCCTCGAGACAAGCAAGGGTCTATGCAGACCTCTGAAGGAGGAAAATATAATTTTAATATTGTTTAAGAATTTATTTAAATATTAATTTAAAAAATGTTAAAATATAAATATAAAAAATGATGCAACTTATTTTTTTAAATGATATTTTCAAAAATAAATATTTTTTTTTAAATTTGCCGAAACAAAATTAATTTAAAATAATCAAAAAAGACAAGTTCAAAGTTTGTGCCTTTTCTTTAAAAATTCTTGACTTATAACAATTTAAAGACGAGAAATGGTGAAAAAATATTATCATGCAGAAAAACGCATTTAAAATTTTAAACAAAAATTGTCTCCTAAAAAAAGTTTAAATATCTTTTAAAAAATTGCAGGTGCGTAAAATAACTCCTACCTGTACTATTTAAATGGCCGACAGTTGATTTAAAACAAGGCTTTTTCTAACATGACGATTAGGAGTTTTTTCATAATTTTAGACCTCACAACTTCAGATTTCAAATCGTCCCGACAAGATTGTTAAAAAAAGTCTGTATTCTGGGGCCGAGCTAGTCCCGGACCTTACATTTTTCTGAAGGCTCAGCCGCGGCGGGCCCAAGGTATCTTTTCCACACCGAAACGGGGATTCATACTTTTTAGGTCGGCACGGGAAGAAATCTTCACTCTCGAACCAACCCGTATTAAAATCATTGCCTCTGACGGACCTGATTCGTGCAAAAATCCATAAAATTTGGCTCAGCCTAAAAATTTTTACAAAAAATGCATATATTTTTAAATTACCATTATTTTACATTTAACCTTAAAAATTCATTTTTTTAAACGAAAGTACATTTCTAGGCAAAAAATTTAAAATAGACTAAAACCAGGGAAAAGGAACCTGCCTATGACGGAATCTTGTCTGAAATTTAAAAATGTGTTGATGCGTACAAAATGAATATAATAATACCAGAAAAAAGAATAGACTACATTTACACCTGCAAAGAAGGAAACTTGTCTATAACGAATTTTTTTTTCTTTCCTATGTGATTGCGTCTTAGAAGTTCTACTATATAGCGTTTTTCAAAGTCTCCCATACATGGAATATGGATTAACGATATTAATGATAATTGAAACATTTACATACAATAAAAAAAAGTATCTCAGCCTACAGCACTCCTTTACAAATGAATATTATTAACATGAAAAATAAAAGCTATCGTAAGTATTTTTGGTCGGAACTTCTCATAAGAAACAACTTTTAGCCATATCGACGTAAAACACTATTTTTTGTAGAAATTCAGTCAGGCCAGTTCAAGCTCGGGCTTACATTTTAACTTTTCTCCAGGCCCTGATGAACTTTTTTTCTATGGGTTGGCCGGGCACAGTCCTGGATATTTCGAGTCGTGCAGACCTCTAATGACCATCTCCAACATATTTTGAAAGCAAGTTTAAAGGAAAATCTGTACGCTGGTATTTTATGTCCAAAGGAAAGGCGCAGTCTTAAATCTACATTTAATAAGGTACAATTTGTGGATTATCCCTATCTTGCATTCAAAATAAGTCAATAACTCGTAGCTCAGAGGTATGGATAAATGGTGTAAGTCACGAAGTTTGGTTTTCAATATCTCTGCGAATTTTGGAGATATCGAGATGAATTTTTTTGTGTTTAATTCAGGAATGGATAAAGAAAAAATTCCTAACTCGAAATTTTATCCTACGGGGGCCGTATAAAAATTTAATTTTTGTATTTTCTCTAATAGACCTCCCCCCCCTCCCCCCATGGGGTTGCAACTTATCTCATCAAATTTTGCACCTTTTTTATGAAACTTTGTAATCGGAAGTATATGCCTAGGGCAATATTTAAGGAGATAGCCTATTGTTTCGATATTTATGAATCACGCTGTATAATGTCAATTGTAATCCTAAAACTGAATTGCTAGATAAACATTGATTGGATACGCCTGTGGGGGTGGGGGGGGGAGCCACTTTATTACCATAATTCAGACAACATCTCATGATGGGATGAAAGTTATTACCACCCGCATCCGCGTCCGCATCCAATCAGTTCTAAATTAGACGATGCACTTTTAAGACAGTAATTCGTATGATATACTGTGCACCGACCGAATTAGTTGCACTTCTAGCACGTTTCTTGATTCCATCGCATTTTTCAGATGACAAGTTAATTTTATTGTAAATAAAATAAAATCTTCTTTATTATTTTTAATGTTATAACAAAACTTCAAACCCAGATTAAAGAGGAAAAAACCAGAAATTTTGATCGAATTACTAGATCGCAATTCTGATTTCCTAAAAAAAAAAAAAAATGCTTGTTGTCCTTTATTCTACCGCCTCGTAAAGTTCGCAAATGTTTTACTAGAATATTTTTTGTACATATGCGAGATATAAATGTTTTTAAAGAACATTATTAATAGTTTTCGTATTACTGAAGCTATAAAGTGAACTATAAAAATAATCAATAAACACGCAATAACTTTTTTTAGTTAAGACTTCCCTTGACTAATTGTAAATTAAGTGTATAAATTGTCTAATCACTTATCACAAAGGAAATGTAATAGTTAACTTTTAATCAATGAAATAATTTCAAATGACAGTTTTAGTTTTCAAAACTAAAATGTAATAAATACTTTTATCCGAACTTTTAGACCGAAATATTTCTTTAATAAAAAAAGGTAGACATTTACACCGTAAAAAGTTCAATATTAACGTGAAAATAAAAATCACAAATTTTACTAAATGGTGTATAATATATAGCAAAGTCAAAAGCTAAACGAACTTTAAAATAAAATTAAAATAATCAACGTTTCAGACATCATCTATGACCATCGTCAGGAAAAAGTATTTATATTGCTTTTACAGAACAAAAACAAACATTCTTGCCTTAAAAAAAGTTCTTTATGCTTCCAACAATAATATCTTTTCACATATTTTTATTTTAGGTTATTTCATCGTACTTTTGTGTTCCTTTTTAGTTTACATTCTTCAATCTTATAATCTCTTGTGCTCCTTTTTCTCATGCATTCTTCAATCTTATATACATTTGATTAATGCCTACAAGGAATTTTGTAATTCATATTATTCAGTTATTATTATTAAGCATGTTATTATATAACAGTATTATTTGCCAAAACAATCAATAGGGCTATGTACGCACATGTTTGTAAATTTTACATTCTTTACATATTTACTACGAAAGGACATCAGTGCAAATTACATTTTCCGATCAACTCTGATCGGTTTAACAACGCATCTCGAGTCCTATTAAAAAAAAATAATAATAAAAATAAAAAAAAAATAACTTTACATTCTGAAAGCTTATTTTTTCGCCAAATTTGTTGACATTCTTTCATTTGGCGCCAAGTATGTGTTTTGGCATTCGTGATCTTAAAAGTTTATTTTTCGGCCAAATGTCGCCAATATTTCGCCAACTTTGCAGTTTCGTGACTCTGACCCGTCATTGTCCAAAATAACGCACACTAATCAAATTTTCTCGAACATACGATCTATTCCGATCCTGAAAACGATGGCATACATAATTTATATAAAATCGTTACAGCCGTTTTCTAGATAAAATTAGCTTGACCTGTAGTGACCCAAAAATAACCCACTAATAGAATTTTTTCGAACGTGTGACCTAGTCCAATGACCTTTTCGTGTCCGGAAACGGTGTAAAATAAAATTTTATCAAAATTGTTTGTTCCGATTTTTAGATACAATTAGCTTGACCCAGACCCATTGTGACCCAAAATGTTCTTGAATATGCAACTATATATACTTGAATATGCGACGATATATACTAATCGAATGTTCTTGAATATGCGATCTATCCCAATGCTATTCTTGTGCCTGAAAACGACGTAATACAAACTTTAGTCAAAATCGTTAGAGCAGTTTTCTAGATAAAATAAACTTGACACGAAGTGACCCACTAATCGAAATTTCTCGAACATGTGACCTAGCCCAATGATCTTCTCGTGCCCGGGAACAGTACAAATCAAAGTTTTGTCAAAATTGTGTGTTTTGCTTTTTAGATATAATTAGCTTGATCTTGACCCATTGTGACCCAAAATGACCTACTAATCGAATGATCTTGAATATGCGACCTAGCCAATGGTTTTCTTGTGCCTGAAAACGATAGAATACAAAATTTAGTCAAAATCGTTAGAGCCGTTTTCTAGATAAAATTAGCTTGACCCATAATGACCCAAAATTTGCTCACTAATCGAATTTTCTCAAACATGTGACTTAGTCCAATAGTCTTCTCGTAATCCAAAACGATAAAATACAAAATTTAGCAAAATTGTTCGAGCAGTTTTTTAGATAAAGTTTGCTTGACCCATAGTGACCCAAATGTGACCCACCAATCAAAATTTCTCGAATATGTGACCTAGCCCAATAGTTTTCTAGAGAAAAAAAAAAAAAAAAAAAAAAAAAAAAAAAAAACGGTTGTATACAAATTTTAGTTAAAATCGATTAAGTCGTTTTTTGGATATAATTAGCTTGGCCCTGACCCATTATGACCCACTAATCGAATTTTCTCGAACATGTGACTTAGCCCAATTGTCATCTCATGCCCACAAACGGTATATTACAAAATTTCGTGAAAATCGTTCAAGCCGTTTTCTAGATAAACATAGCTTGACCCACGGTGACCCAAAAAAGGACCCACTAATCGAAATTTCAGGAACATGTGACTTAGCTAAATGGTCTTCTCGTAATTCAAAACTGTAAGATATAAAATTTAGTGAAAATCGTTAGAGCCTTTTTTTAGATAGAAATAGCTTGACCAACAGTGACCCAAAAATGACCCACAAATCGAAATTTCTCGAACATGTGACCTAACCCAATATCTTCTCGTACTCGAAAACGGTTGGATACAAAATTTAGTTAAAATCGATGGTGCCGTTCTTTAAATATAATTAGCTTGATCCTGACCCATTATGACCCAAAATGAGCCACTAATCGAATTTTCTCGAGCATGTGACTTAGCCTAATGGTCATCTCATGCCCCTATTACAAAATTTTGGGAAAATGTCTTGAGTCGTTGTTTAGATATAATTAGCTCGACCGTGACCCATAATGACCCATAATGACCCACTAATCGAATTTTCTCGAACTCGTGACCCATCCTAATGTTCTTTTTGTGCCCGAAAACGACAGATTACAAAATTTCGTCAAAATCGTTCAAGCCGTTTTCTAGATAAACATAGCTTGGCCCATGGTGACCCAAAAATGACCCACTAATCGAATTTTCTTGAACATGTGACTTAGCCCAATGGTCTTCTCGTAATCCAAAACTGTAAAATATAGAATTTAGTGAAAATCGTTAGAGCCGTTTTTTAAATAAAATTAGCTTGACCCATAATGACCCGAAACTGGCCCACAAATCGAAATTTCTCGAACATGTGACCTAGCCCAATAGTCTTCTCGTACCCGAAAACGGTTAGATACAAAATTTAGTGAAAATCGATTGGGCCGTTCTTTAGATATAATTAGCTTGACCCTGACCCATTATGACACAAAATGACCCACCAATCAAATTTTCTTGAACACGTGACCCATCCCAATGGTCTTTTCGTGCCCGAAAACGGCAGGGTGTAAAATTTCGTCGAAAGCGTTACAGCTGTTTTCAAGATAAAATTTACACACACACACACACACAATTTTTGCTCGCATTATAGTATAAGATATATTATCAGAAAATGTAGCTCTCCAAAATAAAATATAAATGAACATATTAGTTCAATAAAATATTTTTCGAATAAAACATAAATGAAGTTTTTAATGAATTGATTAAATTGAATTGATAAAAATTGAATAATGAATGAGTTTTTAATTTTAAATGAAGTTTTTAAGAATTCACTAAAATTTTCTTCCAATAAAATATAAATGAAATTATTAATTCACTAAAACATTTTCCCAATAAAATATAAATGAGCTTAATTATTCACTAAAATATTTTCCCAATAAAATATAAATGTACTTATTAAATCAGATATTAGAAAACTATATTATCAAATCATAAAGCAAATACAATATTTCAGTAAAGGATTAATTGTTATCGTGTGTTCAAATAACTAACTCGGACACTAAGACAACTAAGACAATGTGTATTTCAAAATCTTCTATACCTTTTTTTTTTTCCTAATACAAAGTCGGGAGATATTTATCTTATGCGCTTGAACTTCGAGTCTTTCCGTGAGCAATATGTCAGGCAAGTAGCCTGTGGTTTATCAAATTTGACATTTTTCGAGTGCTTTACTTTAAAGAAATTTTTCAATGTGATTTTAACGGTTGAGAAAGTTTTCTTATTCTGCTCATAGACTTGAAAATCTATTCAATTCTAAATATGATGGATGGATTTAAGAAGTTGGATTATGTTTAAAATAGCTTGAACATTCACGTACATGATTCAATTTCAGCATAAATATATTGAAAAGTATTAAATACAGAGAAAAATTTAAGTAGGATATGTTTTTTCGCTAACAAATATAATTTAAAATACACAATTGGTTCTACATAAGATATATAACTTAAAATTCAACTTTTAAACAATGAAAAATTTTAAATTGACAAATTTTAGTTTTCAATAGTAAAATGTAATAAATAATTTTATAGACAGTTTAGATCAAAGTATATGATTTTATCATATGATTTTATCATATTTTTTATGACGCTTTTCTTATACATGCTTCAACGAAATATATATTTGGTTAACGCATTGAAGGAATTTCGTAATTAATATTATTCAGTTAATTAAGAAATTATATTCAGAAAATTTCCCTCCGCAAAATAAAGTATAAATGAATTTATTAATTCACTAAAATATTTCTCCAATAAAACCTAACTGAATTTATCAATTCACAAAAGTATTTTCCCAATAAAATATAAATAAACTTATTAATTAACTAAAATATTTTCCAGGTAAAATATAAATGAACTTATTAATTCAGTAAAACATTTTCTCATTACAGCTTTCACCTAACGTAATTGTTGAGTATTTTGATATCATATTAAAAATAAAATGTGGAAAGTACAGAAACTAGAAAACTTTACCCTAAAATTAGAAATCAAATACAATATTTCAGTAAAGCATTAATTGTTATCGCGTGTTCAGATAATTAACTCGGACACTAAGACAACTAAGACAATGTGTAGTATTTGAAAATCATCTTCACTTTTTTTTCTAAAACGAAGTCAAGAGATATTTATCTTATGCACTTGAACTTCGAGTCTTTTCGTGAGCAATATGTCAGAAAAAGTGCACTGTGGTTTGTCAAATTTAACATTTTTCGAGTGCTTTACTTTAAAGAAATTTCTCAGTATGATTTTAAGGCTTGAGAAAGTTTTCTTACTCTACTCATAGAATTGTGAAAATGTATTCAATTCTAAATATGATGGATGGATTTAAGAAGTTGGATTATTTTTAAAATAGCTTGAACATTCACGTACATGATTCAATTTCTGCATAAATATATTGAAAAAAATAATTAAAAATCGTAAAAAGTTAAAGTAATTTTTTTTGCCAATATATATATTTTTCAAATAAAGGAATTGATCTTACGGAAGGTATATAATTTAAGTTTAAAATAATTGTATATAAATCTTGATTTATTTTATATTTATTTTACGAATGAAGATTGCGGTGCAAGTTTTAAAAAATTAAATACGGGTGAAATTAACAAAATGAAAGGTGGATAATTAATTGAACTTTTCGCCTGATTCGAAAAATTAGTTAAAAATTAAGGGCGGCGAATTTAAATATTTCTGCGAAAATTTTTAATTAGTAGGTATACTTTTTTTAAATATGTCCAAAATCGGTGAATAGAAAATAGTAAATTTCAGCAGATTTTTTTCTTATTTTCTGAATATTCGAATTTTACAATTTTAAAACCAACTGTTGAAGTTTCGGTTTTTAGATAATCCAAACTGAGCTAGGTTGCTTATAGACGATATATTTTCCTAGGTACAAAAAGTAGATAGAAATCATTACTTATTGAAAACTCTGATAAATAGTTTAGATTTAGTATATTTTCTAACATTTCCCAGTAACTACACCAAAACTCATTTTTGATACATTCGTGCCAGCCGTGTGCAAGCGATTACTCTCAAAACATTTCACTATTTATAGTAACCATTATGATTATTTCATTATTTAAACACGTAGTTTATTTATATATATAGTGCTTTCGTGTTTTACTTTTTGTGGAGTTTTTATTAAATACTACCAAGTTTCGCCCTATACTCTGTTCTATTTCTTCAAACGAACATTGAATTAAACGAAATATATCGGTAAATTTGACATTCTATATGAAGAAATATGAACCTTAATACGAAATGTATTTTCGAATTGCTGAAAACAATATGAACACCATCGCGCTGTTCTATTTTTTAAAGCTTCAAGCAAAAATTAGATTGTTGAGGATCAAATCCTTTTGTCACGTCAGTGACATGAACTGAACTGAACTCATGTTTTCCTCGAGAAAGAAACTGAAACTTTTCTGTTATTCCATTGTTTTGTCTTGATGATGTATTGCGGTGTTTCTGTGTTCGTGAATTAAATGTCCTTTATTTAACAGTGAATGTCCTTATTATTTTTAAGACAGCTATAATATATCTGGTAGATATACGTCAACAAATCCTTAGTATAACAGTCAATCCTCTTGATTCAAATTTACGTTAGAGAACTTTTATCTATGGTTATGAATGAAAAATGCTGTTTCGAACCGGACAAGGATTGACTCGGTTGGACTGTATGATGAGCTTGAATCTAAGCTGGGAGCGTTAGATAGATTAGGTTGCACCCAAGACAAATATGGTGATTTTTGGAGTCCTTTTGTTGAATATTGTTTGTCAGAAGTAGTTTTGATCGCTTTTGAAACACAGCGCATTGCTGAAGATTTCGGAAAACGTTCTTTAGGAAAACTAATGACTTTTCTCCAGAAGGAAGTACAAGGTCAAGAAATGGTTGGGCTAGACCGTACCGGGTTTGAAATTACGCAAAAGAAAGACTCATGTGAAAAAATAGAAATTCCCACAGCTTCTGCCCTTGTAAGTACGGTGAATGAAAACAGAAGACAAGATAAGAAAATTTTACATTGTTTATTTTGTGAGGGGTGGCATGCAAGTCAAGACTGTTTTTCGTCTGATAAAATGCCGTTACATGACAAGCGGAATATTTTGCTTAAGAAAACCGCTGATTTTTTTTGTCTTAAATTGGGCCACACATTTGTAAGTTTAAGCCTAAGTGGCTTAGTGATAAAAATCATTACCTGTTGATGTGTCCAGATCGAGATAAGTTCACGAAAAAGAAAAACCGGACTAATGCAGCGACTTGCAGTGCCTTGGGAGACAAATGTAAAATTGATAGTGTATGTTTGATGAGATTAATTATAAAAGTGAAAGCTCAAAAGCCTGAGCGAAAAATCAGAGCTATCTTGGATACAGGATCTCAGTACTCATATTTGACTAGAAGAGTTATTAAAATTCTGAATTTGAAAGCTAAGCGTAAAATAAAACTGATTCATGGGCTCTTTGGGAGAAAATAACCGAACCCCGTTCACATGAAACTTTTGATGTAAATATTTGCAATTTAAAAGATATCTTTTCCTTTTCAATTGAAGTGTTGTCCGAAGATAAAATTTGTGGTTTGGCACCAATAATATCTGGTAGTACGACAATACGGGAGTTACAGAAATTGGGAATTGAGATAGAGTGTTTAAAGAAACCTGATTATGAAATCGATTTGCTTCTAGGACCTGATGTAGCAGGAGATTTGCTTACTGGGAAATCAGTTAAATTGAAAGCGGGTTTGGTGGTAATAGAGACAACGTTTGGCTACTCCTTGACAGGAAAAGAAAAAAGACACAAGGAAAATTTAAAAAACTCTACAGCTGAAATGTTAAAAAAGCAGAGTGATGAAAAAATAGAGATAGCTCAAGATTGGCGAAAAATGTTTCTAGAAACTTATAAAAATATTATTATAAAATTAAAACAAGAATTGGCTTCTAAAGCTCAATCTGAAATGAGAGTTACTTGCGATATTAAAAAAAGAAATACAGAATTTACATGATGAGTTGTATAACGCTAGATCTGGGCTTGTTAAATTTCTGAATAAAATAAATCACTCCAGTTAAAATTGATGCAATGTCACAAATAAGAGAGCGAGAAGAAATTGAAAGAGAAACAAGGCTTTCTTATGAAAAGAAGTTGAAAAAATGAAGGAGCAAATTCAAAAAGAAAAAAAAAACTGAGTTTGAATCAAATTTCAAAAGTGATTTAGAAAAGACCGCAGTTTCGAATCCAGTAACAATTGTTCCTTTCCGCCAATGGAAACTAAAACCGATCATGTTATGAAAATTCCTAAGAGACTTCATGTGATGCTTCTATCTAGAAAAGTGGTTTTGAGCCAGCATTCGCAGACTCAAAAGGGGGGAGGATATGTTGCGTCAGTGACATGAACTGAAGTGAGCTGATGTTTTCCTCATGAAAGAAACTGAAACTTTTCTGTTATGCCCTTATTTTGTTTTGATGTTGTATTGCGGTTTTTCTGTGATCGTGAATTAAATGTCCTTTATTTAATAGTGAAGATCTTTATTATTTTTAAGACATCTATAATATATCGGCTATATATCCGTCAACTAATCTTTAGTATATTTTAAATACGATATTATTATTTTCGATTCGTAAAGGGGTGTAAAACATTGTTTTTCATTGTTCCTGCAACACCTTTATAAAAGTTTTTACTGTAGGGTGTAATAAAAAATGTTTGTTTCTACCTTGAAATTCTTTCTAAAATGTTTTATCATAAAACTTAAAAATTAATTCAAATACTCGCACGTTTTCTGAATGTAGAAAAATTATTTTTTTGTGTTTTGTGTTTTTAACAAATGCGATTGCATAATGTTTTTAATTGAAAGAATAATTATCAGTATTATCATAATTGATAAAAATATTTTATCTGTGTAAAATACAAATTCCAGGAAATTTGAAACAAAAATATATAGAGCTAATATTTTATGTTATACAATTTAGGTTCCATTTAATGAAAATACTATAAGGTATTTTCTTAAATATACCATACTTTATACCAAAAATACTAATTCAAGCTTTTGAGGGGTAATGAGGTTATTCATTTACGTTTAAGAGAAATGGAATTGTTAATATTATTATGTTGTTATAATAGATTATTTATTTTTTAACGAAATGTGCAAGAATTTTAAAACGAAGCACTTGCACCTTATACTAAAACATCAGTTAAGGTTAAAACTTGTTATATGCCTTATAACAAGAAAATTATACTACAACAAATAAGCTAGACTCTTAAACTATAAAATATCATACAAAATATCCTTCGCACGTTTGCGATTTTGACTGTGCGGATATTTCCTTTACGGAATGTTTTTCTTTTTCCCTAATTTCTGACTAAACGGCTTTCGAGAATCTGGGTCCAGTTTGTACCATTCCAAATCACAAGGCTTATTCTCTATTCCTAAATATAAGGTGATATTAGGCGTTAAACGTGACGTTAAATGTAAATGTACCCAATAACTTATAAACTCAACTAAAACGCGTTCGATATCTTTCTGTGATTTTTAAGATCCACTAGATTCTTGAAATTTCGCACTAAGCGTTGCTGCTAATATCAGCGAATTTTGAAATATCTATCAAAATTATCTACAATTCATGCGGAATCGATGTCAGACAGTACAAATTGCCGCAAATTTTAAAAACATCTTTTGAATCTGTATTCAATGAATTTTATAGATCATATGAAGGCATACACAAAGGATATAGAGTACATTTCCGTTTATTGCGGAATGGAATTTTTAAACTGTGACTATGCGTTTAATTGAACTAATGTTTAGCATACGATGTAATATAAATACAATTTTACAGATCATATTCAGTTCTGAACAAACAAATTCTGATGTTTTTTTCAGCTATTGATATTCAGTATTCTGAGGACTGAAAAGTGTTTCATAATATATTCTTGGCGTATAATTTTTTCTTTCTTGTTTCTATGTGTTTATGATTCATAAACAACGTTTCATATTTCCTTTCAAAGTATGTACCAGCAGTTCTAAATTACTTTATAGGTGTAAACCACTAGTTAGGAAATGTACCAAAACAAGATATGTTTAGGGCTCACAAAACTCTTCTCTACAATCCTGAAAACTTTATTTATTGCATTATTGTACATATAATTCATCCAAGTATTCCCCCGCATTAACCAGTATTCTCCATATCCTGATTACTACAAGAACAATATTCCTCGAGTACTTAAGAGCAGAAATCTTCACTATATTCAGAATTAATTTATCACATAAAAACGGCCGAAATTGCTACTCGAAAAAGTGGTGAAAAAGTTTGCACCTGCAGTAAATAGACGCTGTCGCCCTAGAATTTGCCAGCATGCTTGTTGATGCGAAAAAATAAGGTGGTATATTTAACTGAAAATGTTGTTTAGTTGAATGTGCACATTATGTAATTGCTGTTAAAGGCAATGACACATAAAGCGTCATTTGGAGTAGTATTTAACAAATCGTATTCATTTTAGCTTATGATTTAAATACATTTTGGAAACCTCATACATAAATTTGTTAAATGAAAAAAATAGTCCACTTCTGTTTTCCGAGAAATTAAAATTAAATTCTAAAATCTTTAAAACTTTCCAAAATAGTTGAAAAGTGTTTTTGAATTCGGTTTCTTTCTGCCGCCTGATTTATGTGTGTCGTCTGTCTGTGCGTGCTTTAACATTCGCAAAAGTACTAGGATAGACATGAAAATTTTATATGCCATTGAAGCTTGCTGTAGAATGTTGCGTATTGAAACTGAAGTGTGTATCATTTATAGTTCATTTACATCTATGCACAAAAATATTCTGTTAGATTTCAGTCTATGGTGAAAATCTGTTTGTGGTGAATTTTATCGATGTTCCGATATTTCAAGAATAATGAGATTGATGCATATCATTGAGAAGGACTACATCACGCTTTTTCAAGAGTACAGAAGAAGGAGCATTTATATTTTGTTTACAGGGCCACACAAAAGTATTCCATTATAGTATAACGTGTGAACAAAAATAGTTGGTGCATTTTAATGGTAGTATGATACTTAAAAAATAACGAAATCAATGAAATGTTTTACATGTTTTCTATAGATCATAGATTGCGAATCCTTTACCGTTCATTTACTGAAACATACAAAAGAACTCGATTAAAATGCTGACTGAGATCAATAATTACTGGAAGGGGAATTTTCCTCGGTGGTACGCATTTTTAAATTATCTAATTTGGTGTGTATTAAGTATGTGTGTTCATATTATAGATCGCATACAGTGTTACATGTTCCCGGACCTGGAAGAACTTCATGAAAATAGATTTTTACCGAGTTATTTATTTTTTTAAGTTACTTATATCTCATTCCATTCGTGAAACGAAGAATATTCCTTAATAATTTCCTATTTGCTTCGTAATCTATACCTGAGGAATAATTCTTATTTTTTGTTCATTCTAAAAAATAAAAATAAACAAAACCCTTTAAAAATGTTTATCTAAAATAATCTTTTTATTTTTTTAATGCGCAGAGTATTGAACAGCATCTTTAAACAGTAATAAATTTTAACGGAAGGGAAATATTTTTAAAGTTTCAGAATGTAAAAAGTAAATATAACTTATCCATTAGAACTTAAAATCTGTGTATTCGAATTAAAGAATACGTCTTACATTTACTTTTCTTGTGTGAAGCTCTAATGCAATAATATTTTCTTTAGAATTTGATGATTTACTAAATGTTTTCACCTGTCTAAAAAAGAAGTTGTTTGACTTCCTAGCTTTTAAAACTTTTGATGAAATTTAAATTAATTTTTAAATAAATATAATAAATTGAAAAAATCAAAAAACCCGACTGCGTAAAAAGAAAACCAATTAATTACTTCTCATCAATATGTAACTATTTTTTAGATTACTTATCTTTTTTTATTTACTTGTATTGATGACTTTTAAGTTGTGTTTAATTATTAGTTCCTATCTACAAACACTGTTTTGATGAGGCCTATAGATGTTTATTATGAAAGTTAGAGTTACAGTAAAGTAGATATTCAAAGTACACAACTTCCAGATTGTGTAATATTTAAACAGAGCTTCTGACAGCAAAATTGTCAATGAAACATCGTCTTCATTTTGAAAGACCTACCGAATGATATGCCACTCGATAGGGTACGTAAAACATTTTTTTCGTCTCTACCGCCATCTTGAATTTATAAAAACAAAACTTATCCTATAATCATTGGACGGTTAAGACAAATCGATAGAGACCTCATTCATTAAAATCCATCCAGCCGTTGGGATGTTTCGAGGGTATAAAGAAATCCACATACACAAATATGCGTGAAACACATAACCCTTCTTTTTCAGTCGGGCAAAAAGGATAACAAAAATGTCTCTTTCTGAATAGTCTTCATGCGAATAGTAAACATTTTTCTTGCTTTTAGATGAAATTACGTTGACATAATATATTCGCTATATCTATTATTCTACATTGCATAAAAATGAATTTTATTTCTTTTTAAGTTTAAAAAGTTACCTTTTCGACTTTCCTAGAATAGCAACATATGTTTAAAGCTATTGATGTTAAATGATTTTATAATAAGAAATCCCAGTTATCAGAGATGATTATAACATTTAATCTACTTATTGATCTTGATCTTGACAAAGGCATTTTAGACAAAGAATTTAACATAATTTAAAAGGTAAGCAAAAATGTAAATGAAAGATATATGAGGTTCATTAAGAGCCAGTACTACTGCTTTCACTTTTACTCAAAACATATTAACTTTTAAACATCACATAATTTCAATTTTACGTAGTGAAATAGTAATTTTTTAAATAAAAATTCTTTGAAATCTCGAACTAAAGTATCAGTTTAGTGAAATTTTGTATTTTATTATAAATAAATGTCAAACACGATTTTAAAAAAATGTATTTTAAGAATATAATTCGATTACCAAAATAATGTAAAATAACATTAGCTGTAATATAAATAAGAAAATGCAAAACTAAGGAGACAGTGCCATGTTACCTAAATTGACAACTGCTTGCCCCTATTTCGCTTCCTATTTCTTTACCTTACTCTCATAAGAGAAAGTATATTTCATAAAAAAGAAAAAAATATCTAAACTAATTTATTTGAATCTTTGTATATATAAGAAATATAAACGGAGACATGCTTCATTTTTTAAATTTAAAATTATCTTTTTAATAAGATAAAAATCATGGTTATAGCAATAACAAAATTGATACAATGCGAATGCAATTTCTTTTCCGTCAAAATTGAAACAAAAAATGAAATGAAAAACTATTGTTTTATTTTAGTTTGCACACCATGCAATTTCTGTATCCCAGTCTGTCTCTGTATCCTGTTACCGTTTGTTATGGTTTAAACAAATTATTCTAAATAAAGCTATTACACTTTGCTCTTCGATATAACAATGACTGGAATTTTTTTTCAAACACATTTTTTAAAGTCAAGCTAAACGAAGTGCGAAATCTACCAAAGATTGAATAAATACATTAAAATTATAACTTTTTATCCTGAAATTGTTGAAGGTTATTTTTATTTATTTATTTACATAGTTTGTTGCACTTGTCATAATAAGTGTCAGAAAAGGTAAGCAAAATATGTAATTTTATGTATAAATATTTTAGTATGCGTATAATATTACTTAAACCCATTTTTCAGCATAAATATCGCTAACATTTCGATATTTTGATTTTTTTTTACATTGTGTGTATCAGGCATTTGCGTCGTAAATATTTTATTATATTTTGAAATAATGATCTTATAGTATATACTACTATTTTGATAATTTCAGAAATTTCGACCTTACTATTTTGTAACTGTTATATGCCTATAATTGTTATTTATCATTAGCTTATAAGATACATTTATTTTTCTATGTAGAATAAAAATGTACCTTTCTCAACTAAAACGTAAGTAAAATCTGTCCTTATCACAACTACAGGGTCATTAATTACAATCTATACATAATCTCTTGACATTTATTTTAAAAGCATCACCTTCCGTGAAAATATCAGTGATATGGATCTCTTCAGTGAGACTTATTTAGAAATAAACGCTTACAGCACGAGAAATTTTGTTTTTTGAACTAAATACAGGGTGTTTCACTACCAGACCAGCAAACTTGCAGGAGGTGTAGGAGACTCAGAGACGAATCGGAATCACATGGCAATGCAGAGTCGGAAATGCAATCCTGACGAGATAAAGGTGTTGTTAGGGGCTGAATCACAGTGATAGAAAATTGACGTTTAAATAGAATAAGCTTAAAATTAGTCATGACTTTCCTGATGATGAAGTTATACGACGTTTCGTAATGTGTGAATGAAACATTCATAACCTGGAATGTTCCATGTTTTGAAATACGCCGGGCGTGTTTCGGACATTTGCAGTAGCAACGAAGATGCGCCATTCCAAAACGCCCCTACTATCTCAAACATGCAAAACCATAGATGGTAAGAACAAGGCATGTAGACAGAAAACTTCGGGAACTTGGTTATCAGGAAAGTTATGCTTATTTTAAGCTTATAATTTTAAATGTCAATTTGCTATCACTGTGATTCATACACTAAAAAAACCCCTATATCTCGTTAGAATTGCATTTCCGACCCTGCCTTGCTATGTGATTCGGAGTCATCTTTGTGCCTTCTACACCTCCTGCAAGTTTGTCGGTCTGGTAATGAAACACCCTGTATATTGTTGTAACTTATTGTTATAGTTTTCGTACCTTTAGCTCATTCATTTGTAGGTTTCTAAATATTTCTTCTGAAGGGTGCATTATATATTAAATTTTATTCTAATAAATTAAAAAAAAAAATAATTATCCTGTGATGGAGTACACAAAATAGACTAAAACTGTAGAAAAAAGATTGATCCTAAATTAAAGTAAGTAAAGCTATAAAAATAGCATAGAAACATATTATAAAATAATTTAATTATCCTGCATAGTTTTTATCAATTAAATTAGTAGCATCCTTCAAGCTAATTGTAAACAGAAGGCATTTAAGAACAGGTGCCAAGACCAGTGTAGTAGGCACCTAAATGACAAAGATGCTAATAAACCTGAACAAGACAAAATATGTCGCACATGTTTGTTCTTTTCTAGAGAAACTTGATTAGTCTTGTTGACGTTTACTGAAATAATTATCCATAACTCAGACAAATGAAGTTTTTATTTATGTTATTATATTTTCTGTGCATGCAAAATGAATTAAGTAGCAATAGGGTTATAAAATTATCATTTTTGTAACATCACTGACATTGTAATATGTATCGGCATAATGCGTATGTAATGTTTCATTTCACTAATTTTTTTATTTTACCTGCACTACAGACGTTTTGTTCAGTGGGTAATTGGAAACAGGCATATATTTAGGTAGTTATATTTCTGTTGATAAAATTTCCTAGATTTTTACGATTTCAGACCTGCTACTCTATCATTATGATATTTGTTGTTGCGATGGGGCGGGAGAATATGTGTGTAACCTACTTGAGGAGACGAAGAGATTCTAACTACTCAGTTTTGGACTTGCATGATGTTGCTTGAGATGATGTTATGAAACAAAGCATGCATTTCAGAAGCTAGTACGTCTGAAAATTTCTTGAAGAAACTGAAGGAAGAAAGTGCTAGTAATGAATTAAAAGGAAAATGGTAGATCTTTCCTCTTCAATACAATAATCCTGAAAGACACATAATGAAAAATCATAAGTGTCAGAAAGGACCGAATGAAAAATAAAAATAACCACTAATATATAGGAAACCAACAGAGGGAAAGAATTCGTCAATCCAGAAGTCTCTACTTCTGATTGACCCTCTACTCTGAACACTCTACTGCATAGCATAAATGTAATTGAAGAAGAGCGGAGAAACGTCTGTCAATTGCAAGTGAAAAAGTGTGAGAAAGAAAATGTAGAAAGTTGACTGATAGACGAAATGAAGTTGGGAGACATTTTTGACGCTCTGGATTCAGGAACCATAATTGAAGTGAACTCGTCCCAGGATACTGAAAAAGCATGTATCTAGAACCTGCACTTGATGACTTGACTGCGATTGTGTTTATAATGGCTGATGTTATTAGAAGTACAAATATAAAACTCATAACGCATACACACAGCCTACACATTACGCAAGATCGACTAAGTTTCTGGAAATGATTTTGAAATGACTAGTCTGAATAATGTCAATTCTACCTAAACAAAATTTATTTTGGAAGACAATGATATTTTTTTAACATTAAATACGCAAGTCAAAGCTACCCTTCTCAATCTCATGGAAGGAACGAAGGCAAATAACTTGTTTATTAGATTTCTGGTAGTGTAAATGTTAAAACAAAGTGAAAAATCTTGTTTATTTATACTTTATTACTTCATTCGAAAACCAAAAGTGATTTTAAATTGTTTAAAAAATTTCTTAATTTTGGATGGGTTTTAATCGTGCAGTATTATTTTCTTTTCTGATTTGCAATAAAAAATTGCATTGAATTGGTTGACGTCCATTTTTCAGCCAAGGAATGCGTAAGTTGCTATAGTACCTTCATAATCGGATTCCCCTGATTACAGAACTTTCACCAATAACTCTTTAACAAAGCAACGTAGGCTTATATGCAGTGTATTAAAACGTTCTCTAAAAGTTATCTATTTAACAGTGCAAGTTCCTTTGAACTGAGCAAATGTTATACGCAGCCGAAACTATCTGAATTTTTTATGCAATTTGCATATTTATGATTAAATATTCATGAGCAATTGGCAATCATGTATTCTTCGGAACTTGATATAATAAATCCAAATATATGAGTCGTCTTAATTTGTAGATGAACTGAGTAAATACTTAATTTAATAATTCAATACTTAATTTAATATATTCAATAAAAAATCCCTATTATTGTACTTTATATTTAATGTCAAACTAGCGCATCATTTTATTAATAACCTTGCAGAAAACTTCTTACTGTTCTCTAGAAAATAAAAGATTAAATATTATTCTCTGATTATATACACAACAGTATAAATTTTCGGAGCAAGCAAGTTTCTTTTGTATTGAACATAAAACTCCATCCGAACCCTTAGGTGACAAAACATCTTTGATTAACACAGGTATTTTACACTACTTGAATAGCTCAGGGGTATCATTGTCTATACTACATTGAAATTCATAATTTATATCAGACTCGACTGAATGTTAAAATATATCTTTTAAAGGAGAGTCGGGAATTTGTGGAACATGTGAAACAAGAAATATAGCCGATGAAGATTTGGACACATAAAGTCATTGTTCTTTTTTGACATAAAAATATTAAATATCAGCATTGCATGTAAAAAAAACACCAGCAAGCAATGTCGTGGATGACCCTCTGAATTTTCAGTAACACTACATCCAGAGACAGGCCGGATAAATAGACATTGGTATCATCAGCATACACCAGACCCTCCACCTTTGAGCCAATTGCTTCAAGGATAGCACTCATGTAAAAAGAGTGCAGAAAAGAGGCCAAGACCGCGCCATTCGGCACGCCAACATCCACCTAGAAAGGGTACGACAACCATCTCTGTCCACCGGACCTGAATAATCCTTTGTGTAGTAGAATTATTAGTGTAGTAGAACCACTTCGTTAAATGGCCATCGACAACAGCGGAAAAAATTTTCAGAGCCAAGTCGTCCGACCAAACAGAGTCGTAAGATGAGGCTGTTTCAAATGACAACAGTACATAAGCAATTTTACGGTAGCGAGCTGAGTGAAGATCAGAATAAAGCTTAGTTAACGCAGGCGTACAATTTCGAAAAGGGATAAAGCCGAAATGGTTTGGATGGTTCGTTTGCAGGATCTAGGAAGTTACCCGATTCAGGAGAATCCTTTCAAACACCTTCGAGGCAAATGACTTGAGCGATATTGGTCCGTAGGAAGAGGGCGAAGTGCAATCCTTTCCGTGCTTCGGGATTGGGACAACAATGGCCTCTCTCCACGAACGAGGAATAACTCCTGTTCTCCAGATGTCGTTGAAGACCTCCAGAAGTTACTGAAATCCTGAGTCGTCGCGGCACCGAAGAATTCGCAATAAAATCCCGTCTTTCCCTGGAGTACGATGGGAAGAATTTTCGAGTGCATCTTTGAGATCGTAGATCCGGAATGAACTACGTAGTTTCGTATCGATCATTGCGCTGAAATCCAGGGAGAGGTACTCGTTACATGCATTCTGCTGAAAGACCTCGCAAACGCATTTGATTTATCGATAGTTCTCGTCAATAGTGTCCGGGGTATTGCAATAAAATTATGAGAGTCTGAAGATGATATCTTCCGATTTCAGAAAGCATTAATAATCCTATAGATAGCCTCAGACTTGGCGAATGCCTTGCAGGTTGTTGCCCAGTATGTGCGTTTTGCATCATTTATTTCTTTTCTGAGAGAAGCAGTTGCAGTAACGAGACCGAACAATTGGACAGAGCAATTTCCTCGCTTTCCGAAGTAGTATTTTGGCCGAATAAAAAACTGCAAAGGCTATCCCACCATGGGTTTCCAGCTCGACCAAGAATTCTCATCTTGTGCAGCGCTCGCCTTGAGTCCACCACAGCACAACCCCGGAAAGTTTTCGTAAGAGTTGTTGCAGGTTACAATCAGCCTGATTCAAGTGTCTCGCGGTAGCACCCCAATGGTAGTGGTAACGGATACTGTGACTTACAGAGCCGGTGGTATGAACATCAAACTTAGGTTTTATCGGGCATTGGTCACTCTCGAAAGTATGTGGGTATCTACTTATAATAAAATATGAGTGCAGGAAACTGTTGGTAACCATGGCGATGCAAACCACTCTGGTCTGTGAATCGACCGTAGCTAAACGCCGTTTTAGGCTTAATGAAAAACATATCCTAATATAAGATAGCTAAATGACAATTTTTCTACTTGAAATCATGCCTGTTCAGCATATTTTCACATAAAACATGTGTATCATATCCATTTATAATGTATTAAGTTATAAATTTAAATTAATCTACTATAAACATTGAAATCAGATCTAAACACACGATACTGTTGCCATTCAGATTCAAATTCAAGCAAATCTACAAACAAATGAATGTCTCTTTGAACGATTTCATTAAAAAAGTACAGGTTAACGCCGATGAGGGTCTTAAACTATTTGTAAAATTATATTAAAATCTTTAAATATTTTAACTTTATTTAAAACCTTCCAAAACTATCCAATTAAGTTCTACATTTAAGGGCCAAATCATCACCATCAACAACAACAACAAATTCTAAATTAAAAATAACGGATAACTATCGCCCTCTGGTGAAGAAAAGGTATAACTTTCGCTCTAGGAAGGTCCCTGCAAGCACATTGCATTACATGCATTTTTAATTTATTCAGAATGAATATGTGTTTGCACTATTTCAGATTTCCCGTGACTTTTGTTTTCTGTCTTATATGATAAAGTAAAAATTATCCGAATTTGAATATGTAAAATTTTTTAATGGTATTTCCAATAAAGAATTATTTCAAAGGCACTTTAGCATTATTTATTGGGAAATTAAAGGGAATTTATTTTCTGTACTGAAGGCTGCAAGCAGCGCCTCTGTAGGCCGTTTTAAATTCCCATTGAATTAGGAACTTATGTTTCTTGTTAAGTCTTTTGGCGTCAACTTTCTGTTGTAATCGTACTTTTTTTACAATGCATTTTATCAGATTTGAAGACATTGAAAATAAAATGAATATTTGTTATCGGTACAACATATATTAATTATCTTGCAGATAAAATTTTGAATTTTAACATAGTTTGTAGTGAAAAACAAGTCACGTTAAACAACACATTTTTAATGTTGAGGGAGCCTAAACAAGCATTTTTGTGACAGAAAGTGTAGCTAGAAATGACGCGTTTAAACGCTGGTGAATCGTTTTGAAGATTTATCATTCACTTTCCGTCATTTTTGACGGGGATTATATACTAGTATGTCATAATTGGTGTCGATGAACACATGGGGAGAGGTGATGGAGTGGACCAGAATTGAGGTTCATCCAGTATAAATGTGAACGTGCGTGCGAGAGTTAACACTCAGATTTTATTATGAACGATCCAGTCAATAATCATAGATCCCATGGTATCTTGATTCCCTCACAAACTTGTGTGATGGAAGCTAAAGTCCCCGACTATAACAGATGGGGGGCGACATAACTCCGAAATATTGTCGAGCCAAATCGCTTTCAATTTCTTCCTAGGGGATTAGATGCTGACGACCAGCAGTCTGTACCGGTTGCGGCAGATGATTTCCAGCACCAAGACTTTGTTGTAAATACATGGAAATGGTAGATCAAGACGAAGACATGATAGGATGCTGCGCACAGCAGTAATTAGCCCACCGTTCTAGTAGCACGGTTTTGCCGGTATGAAATTTTTCCGAGAAGAAACAGGTATGGCGGAGCCAGGCAGTTTTCCCGGGGTCTCCTAATGTTCCATTGCACAAGAGAATCATTGCCTACTAGCGAACTTGCCCGGCGTTGCCCGGGTACGTCAAAAAACAGCAGGAATTGCGAAAAAGTTGTGGAAATCACAATAAGATATCACGGTAAAATTTAAATCGCTGCACATATTTCGAAAAGAGAAAGAAAAATTACATATTGTGTTCGAAGACTGCAAGTTGATTCCTTTCACTAATGTAGAAAAATGATAGCAAATCACTAAAATACACTAATAATCACATACAAAACTCCCAAAATTGCTATACGAAGTCCGAATAAGCTTTATTGAAATGAGGGCAGAATGTACTTTAGGTCAAAAATGGAATGTCAAAAATTGCAGCAGATAACCAAGAAACATAAAAATCGAATTAAAAATCTCAAAAAGTTCAAAAATCACGAAAGTCAAAATTTGCTATAATCGGATAAAAGTTTCAAATCTCATTCCTTCGACCTGCGGGCTCTCTTAAATTTTATGTTTGGGAAAGCATGCTAAGCATTGTTTGATGTTACTTTTATGCATATTTTAATTTAATTTGATTACCTTAAATACAATTAATATAATCCCTTAAGCTAATGTTAGTTTTTGTTGCATTAAAATATCTCAGTTTATTGATTTTCTCTAAGCAAGTAATCCTCATTGTTTTACAATGAAGTCTATGGGAATTTGACGAAATATTAGAGATATCACCAAGTTGGCGTCACTTTTGGCGACTAAATTTGATCGCCAAATTTGGCGATGTATCGCCAAGTTTGCGACAAACTTGGAGGTATTTGGAGACAGAACTGTGTACCCCATACGGTAACATCCTCATAGGTATGAAGATGCATTAACTGCTGTTCAATAATCGCATAAAAAAATCGCTAAAACTTCAAAAATCGCTGTACGAATTCCGAATAAACTTTTTTGAAAAGAGAAAAAAATTTACTATATTGGGTTAAAAGAAAGAAACCGTATTCTTTTCACTAATGTAGAAGAATCGCCTCAAAACTTAAAAAAGTGCTAAAAATCGGATAAAAAATTAAATTAAAAAAAATCTAATCAAAAAATCGAAATCGGGCTTCGAGATGCAAAACCTCATATATAGACGTACCTTTCCCCCGAAATTTTGTAGCTCTACGTACAGCAGTCTCTTCAGAACACCGTCGACACACTCACTCACACACAAACTTCTTTCCTTATTATTATAGATGATTATTCCTAAAGTTATCGCGATGCAGGGTGAGTACCACTCTGATCCATCGGACTGGTATCTTTCGGGTGTGTTCAAATTAGAGGGGTATAACCGTACATTTATCAAAGGTGTCAAATCGGTGGGATGATCTGCACGGAATTTCTTCAAGTTCAATTCAAGAGAAGGGGAGAGGTTGTCTTTCTTTGAGAGAGTCTGTCGTAGTTTTTCTTTAACCTGGATATGACCTTTGGGATTCACAGAGTAAGACGAAGGAGGGTGATTTTGTTGGACAGTTTGCACAATGGTAGTATTTAGCTCGTGCAAAGTGATGTGAATCGCTAGAACCTTCGCTTTTCTTCCAGTTCAATGAAGTTACTGTATTCTGAAGCTTGTTCAACTAATAACGACTGAAATAATTGGTACATATTATTTGCTAAATGCTCCAACATTTCTTGGAGTCCTGTTTAAGAAATAATTTCAGAGGCGGTTGGATTTTTTACTTTAGATGCATACGAATTCTCCTCTTGCCATTCTTCCGTACAGAACTGAAGACGAGTTTGGACTATAGATAGGCAAGGCTAGCACTTGAATTTTTGGATGTGTGTCTCTTTCTTGTAAACAGGACAGGTTTTATATTCCGCCCTATGTTCTCCTTGGCAGTTGGAACATTTTAGAACTGGGACTTTACAAGCCCCCTCATGCGATTCGCTGCATTTAAAATAAACTTTTTGTGACCGGAATGACTTAGTACTATGATTGTTGTGACAACAATTCAGACAGGGACAAGGGTGGTTAATAAACAATACTAGTTTCATGGATTTGAAAATAAATTTTTACTTCCCGGGGAAATTGAGTGCCTAACATCGAAACTAGAACTGTGGTAGTTGGAACGAAGCTGCCTTGATTCTTCCTCATCAACCATGTATTTCAAGTACATGGACTCCGTTGTATATAAGCTCATCCGCTATTTATTCGGAAGAGACATCGCTTGACATACTATAGAGAAGAAACCGAGTCGTGATACATTCGAATTGGATACAAGGACTCACAGGATTATTAGCTATCGATGTCAGCTGCAACACTTGAACCGCTGTATCGACAGACTGCGTGAGGAGAACCATCCTCCCTTGTTTCGTTGTCTTTATGCTATCAATAGCCGCATGGATTGTAATCTGTTTCTAGAGGTCCCCTTTTAAAAGTTTAGGGTCGATAGAGGGAAAAGTTCCAGTTTCTCTATCGATAAATAAGGTAATGACGTCATTACTGGAAAGTGGAGAAAAGCAGACTAAGTCTACCTGAGGATACACACTCTTGTAATAGTAAAAATCATGTTAAGGAAGTCATTTGCATTTGAAGATGACTAGGCCGCCATAACATGCGAAATTGACAAATTCGAATTTATTTCATCGTTTAGAGGCTATGACAAAGTTTCTTGAAGCATAACATATAAAAAACACTACTGAGTGCCAACAACAGTTAATCCTATGTAAATACAAAAGTTCAGTAAGTAACCAAGTAAACTGCGAAACACAAGTTCAAGATTCAAAAAGGCAACTCGGAACGAGAACCGCCCCCAAAAACACAACTTCCCTTTTCATGAAGACTACATCATTCGTCGACGATAAATGAATAGAAATTTTATTCACAAAACTCTTCAGTATGTTCCATTACTGAATAAATTACTTTCACGAAAAACCTACACCGCCGAAACCATATATTCCCGCAAAAATAGTTCCTCATAAGTCTATAGCATCACAAATGGCTTTTTTCTAGTAATCCTGCCTTTTTACCTTTCCCTAGACTAACTTAAATTACTATCATCATTGTCTCTACAATAACATTTAGAAATTGGCTTATTATATAAATAATATTTAAAATCTATATTCTAATTATTATTGAATATATTTCTGTTTACTATATCTAAGTCTCATATCAATAAAAGAAAAACAGATTAATTGCTTCATAAAAATTTCGGAAATAAATATATATATTTTAAACGTTCTTTAAGCATCTTCTATTCTTTTCAGTTTATAGCCAGGAATTTTTTTTCTAGCTGATAATATGGCATGTGTTGTTTCTTTTTTTGAAAAAAATGCCCAAGTTCCTATAGAAGTTTATGTAAAAGCTATTTATCTTTATCACAACTACAGGGTCATTAACTACGATATATACGTAATCTCTAGGCAATTCCTTTAAAAGCATCACCTTGCTTCGAAATAATAAAGGAATAAATCTATCCAATGAAGCTTATTTTAGAAGATACTTTTGTATTCCTTTGAGATTTTTTTTTATCAAATTGAATTTATGTCCGTTATAGTATGTCGTTGTTTCGGATGCTCTGTCTCCTTTATAAGATTTCTATAGAGACTACACTATATATTCAAATATATCTTATGTGGATGGTTTATGCTATATTTGAATTTCTATTTATGAAATATACTAAATATCAATCAGGCATAATCTTGAATGATATTAACTATAGTCGTGAAAAAAGTAAACGCCTTCTACTAACTGTACGACAAATTATTGTACAAAAAAGTTAGTGATACCAAACGATTAGAAATAATGTCTACTTTCAAATGATGTATTTAAATTTTGCTTACGAGGGCATCTACCTATCAAAACAAACCCAAACTTCGTTTTTTTTTTTCAATACCAATACCAAAATTTGAAACCATAAATAAATTCTATATTCTTCAATTTACCTAAATACAAATTTTCATGAAGTTTGTAAGATTAGTTTCAGAGAAATTAATTGTTATAAAATCAGCATATTTTAGGGACTCGCTTAATCTGTTTCGAATGTTGCCAGACAAAATGTTTCAATAAAATAAGTAAAGTACATATATTTTTTTCAAATTATGCTTTTCTGTAGATCATAGACAACCCCTTAAACCATCATTTTGCTTTTTTTAATCATAATTATAAAACAACTTGGTAGAAAAATTTGAATTTGATTATTCGATTAAACGATGATATAATATAAAATAATGTAGGTTGCTATTTAGCCATTTTTTCAATATATTAATTTCAAAATTTATAATTCTTATTATAATTTTTTTTTAATTACAAATTCAATGCATTTATGTGTGGGATTTTTGATATTATAACCACACATAAAATTATAACATTAGGTTTATATATTCGGGAGATACTAATAAAAATATTAAAATCTAATTTAAAATAAGAATTCCTAATTTTTGAATGTTTATAAGTCAAAATCATATCATACAAATGACTTGAAATTTTGTTTCTAGGCATAGTTTGAATAGATTTAAAATATATCGTGAAAATTGGGTGTTGCCATTATACAAAACTAAGTATGATCTGTTTTCGATTTGTAGATGGCCCCTAAGCAAATTTCACATTAAAAATTTAAAAGTAAACTTTATTTCCAATCGTTTCGTACTAGTAACTTTTTTCTCTTTTAATTAGTTGCAAAGTTAGTAGGGGTGTTTCCTTATTTTTCCACGGCTGTACATAAATAATAACATTAGCAAATAGTTTATCTATTGTTTAATCTTTTATTACATTTTTAAAAATATTTAATATAAACAACAAAACATAATAATAGGATAGGAATAAAGATTAAACGAAAGGCGATAGAAACAGTTGTTATAATAAAGTAAGTAATTATAATAAAAAAAAGAGTATATAATCGTACATGTTCTTATTATATTTTGAATAAAAGTCTTAATTTTATATCAACAGTTAAATTGTCATTATATTTAGACACATTTATGTAGTATATATATTGAAATTCATCTGTATACCAAGTTAGTAAACTATTATAACGGAATTTGTAGATAAATAAATCCCGTCTTAAAGGACAGAACTTGTGGCTTAAATTAACAAAGATGAAGTTGCATCATAGAAGATGTTATTTTATTATTTAGTAATGTAAAATTTACTAATATTTTATTTATAAACGAGAATTAGTATTATAGTTTTTTACTGTAAATATGTATGACTAATGAAGTCAAATGTAAATGCCTAAATATGTGAATGACAAATCATATTTTAATTTCATTACACTAGGTAGTTCAGAACATAATAAACCACAAAAATAATTAAAAAAATAATCTTTACTGAAGCATTGAATACATATTTCTTAAAAAATAAGTCATATAACAAATACTGAAAAATAAAAACTTGAAAAAGAAATGACTTTGATTAAAAAGACGAATTTTGGACATCTAATTGGTAAAATTTAGAAACATCACACGTGAGTTTTTTTTTTAACTAACTGTTCTCAGCCACGCGTTCCTGTGGCTCAGTCTAGTTAAATGGAAAATAAAGAAAAGAAAAAGTGCAATTTCACAATGCTTGCGGGAGTACACTATTTTTGTTGTCCCATTGTCTGTGCAGATATAGGGATTGCCCGGCTTGCTGACTCTAGAATACGCAACATATGTTGTGCATGTGAGAAGCAATTCCTGTCTACATCTAAACCACATAATTATAGAAATTGGCCCTGAGCTTTGTTGATATTTATTGCAAACGCAATCGAATTGGGAAATGAAAACTCTTAATTTGAAATGACAAATCCGTTGGAATAATAGGAATGTGAGGAATGAGAACATCTTTGAAAGGTCATGTGAAGGTTGTTATTTCTACGACGTTGCTCATTATTTTTTTTTACTGAAAGCTGCGTTCTGTTGCAAAGCTTTGGCTGGTTGATATTTCACGCCGATTTTCAATTGCAGTACGTGCGGTGGCATCCCTTGCAGATCGAATGAATTAAAAAATTCGGTTGGATAATTAATCGCTTTATCTGCTTCCACAACAGTATCGACGGACTTGTATGTGACTGTCTCGCTTTGCATATTAAATTGAATAATATTGTTAAGTTAGTAGCGTCTTTGTTCTGGGCCGCAAGAATAGCTTGTTCATTCAGCCAATCGTCATTTAAAAAATTGGTTTGAATATTGGGAAATATTTTTAAAACCAATTATTCTTTTGACGGCAGTATAATGTAAAAGTATGAGGCAATGAAATTCGTCCTGAGGTCGGATTAACCGGTAACTTTCTTTTCCTAATTTCCAGCAATTGACGGGAAAATATGTCAACTGATGAATGGTTTTGTAGCTGGACACACATGTTTGTAGTCAATTTTAACGTCTTTATATGTCACCACAAAGTAGAGTAGGCAAGCATTTATTTCGTCCACTGATTTAGATCGAGGAATTACAGGTAATGTTTGCCTGAAATATCCTGCAAGCAATATTAATGCATTACCAAATCTGATGTATCCACGCAAATCTCGTTCTGATTTTTTACGTTCCCTTGTGCATTATTGTGTATTCATCCCAAATAATAAGTTTGCATTTGTGCAGTACTTTTCCTATGCCGAATGATTTGGAAATGTTGATCTTGGGAGTTTTAATGAATTGCATCTTTAATGGCAATTTCAGAGAGGAAAGAGCAGTTCTTCCACCTGGTAGCCGCAACTATTTCGAAAGACGCTAGAGCCCAGGCTATGTTATTTTGAGTTCTAATGGCTGCCAGAATCAATCTAATTAGTAAATTTTTACCAGTTACGCTTGGCACATCCAAAAAGATTTCTCCAACCCCGTTATTTACAGTTTCCATTATTTGATCGTAAATGCCCCTTTTCCTAAAGCGGTAGCTTAAGAATATTTGATTGCACGTACGACAATAGATCACCCGTTTTGTAATTTTGTTCACGGTGCAATTCTACATCGAACAATGCAGCAGCAGATCCATTCGGTGATGGAAGTCCCAGTTGATTGATAACTTCACAACACGATTTCTAAGCATACATCTTTAATTATTATCAACGCTTCGTTGTAGATTTCTGCTGTGAAATCCATGTTTATATTTGAATTTCGAAGGAAAATACCTTCAGCAATGTGCGATTTATATTTCTCCAATAACTCTGTCAAAGACGAAGGAGACCAGGCGATCAACATGGTTGTATACAATGCACAAAAAATACTAAGGAAATATTTCAAGAAAGTACCCCCGGTGTGCAAAGTTGAGGGAGAAGGACGGCAGATGCATAATATGAAAGAGTGCTCTAAGGGTTTGTAATGCTATATCACATGATGGGTGCCTGAAAATGTTTAAAAAATGCCTTACGTGATGGTAAATTGAGAGCGATAGTAGGTATATAAAAACATGAGCGTAATCGAATGCAACGCAATCTGTGGATTTCATAGCAATCGGTGAACAACTTTCGGAAATTTAAGATTTTGAACAAACTGACATTTACATTTTTATTTATGTAGATTTATGTAAGCTTATAATGACATTATTTGATTCATGCGAATAACTGGCGATATTTTGATACGCTGCGTTCCATAATCTAAGAGCAGTAATTTTATAATACAAATAGTCTGCAAGATTATAATATAATACATACATAATACAAGTAGTTTTCTTAGATTTAATAAAATTCAATACATCATTCAAAATGGCCATGAACTATCATTTTTTCAACAGTCCCACGCAAGAATATTTTAAATTAAATTGAATCTATATACTTTAATTAAGAATTTGTAAAATTTATTTCGCTAAATTTCTAATTTATATCATTAAAATTACAATATGCCTTAAGAAAAGTTAACAAATTCTTCAAAAAAAAAAAATTGAAGATATAAACTTACATAGAAATGCACAAAAATTCTCATTTGAAATGTCAAGAAATTTCATTAAATTTCAGAACCATATTAATTAAGGCAAATAAACTTAAGTAAATGAAAGATAATGATGCATATAAATCTAACTCTAACTTTTATTAATGAAGTATAATTTCATTTTTAAGAATGCTACAAACGTTTATATTGTCTGTCTGGCATTCCGTAATAATTAGTGAAAATTTATTATATTAGAAGCAAATGAATTCGTATTACAGAAGCTGAAAGTAATGGATAAAAATTAAATATTTCTGGTTAAAGAATATTTTAGACAAGGAAAGTAGATGATGAATGTTAATATTTCAGTATTATTATTATTATTATTATTATTGGCTTGAAGCAAAATTCATCCGTTTTCTCGGCAAAAATTGAAGACAAAGTTCTTTATCAAATATATTTAATTCCTGATATTTCATCAACATAACATATTTTCATTATCTGAGTTGAACTTTCTTCATCTCACTGGTAGCGAAAGAACACCGAACTTTTATAGAATATCCAATGTTTCTAGCTAAACAAATGATACTATAGAATTTCAACAGTTTCAAAGAAATAAAGTTTTTGCCAGGTAAACTCTTTGGAGATTATCTAATTAATTAATAAAAGGTGGGCATAAGGTCCGAAGAACACGGTTTCTAAATAAATAACATCGCATCCAAGTTCTGAAAATTATTTAAAGTGATGAAAGATATTGCCTCTCTTCATAATTACTTAAAATTAAAGACATCAATACAGACAATTTACTTAAATAGTTTAAAAATACATGATTTTTTTAACATAACATTAAACGTTTCAGTCTAGTTAAAAGTCCCTCATATGTAAATAAACGCGAATGCAGGGGAGATGATATAAATTCAAATTACAGTTTAGATTATGAGTCAAAAATAGCTTAAAAAGGAGCTAGATGCTTGAATCAGATTAAAATGGCCTGTTTGGTATTTTTCTAGAAACATGGTTTACTAGATCTTCGAAATATCTACTCAATGAGGATAGTTCATTTGAAGCTGAATATGCCATGTTAATCTGATTCCTCTGTTTTTAACTGTTTGGGACACATCCTCTAAAATGCAACTTGAATTTATGTCGTCACTCGTGAACTCGCGTTTATTTACATTACTGACGATGAATTTTAAACTACTCCGAAAGGTTGAATGTTAATTTTTTAAAAATACGTGATTTTAAACTGCTTAATTAAATGTCTTTTTTTCTGTATTTTAATGAAAGGTTAAAAAGTTTATACGAAAGTCAAGTCCAAAAATACATGTTGTCTTCATTGTGTTCTTAATGTATTTTAGTGACTTTTCTGATTCACAATTAAAACCACTGATTATCGGAGATTGTTCCAATTCTTTCAGTTATGAACAATATATCCTCATGTAAATGTTGTGGTTTTCAAATAATAGATCACAAAAAGCAAATCTCGCCCCGTCTCACTAAATAAGTAGGAAAATCTCCTTCGGATGCACACCGACTTGGTGCTGGTAGAGAGGGTACTTGCATGGTTAGATAAAGGTGTATCAATATTTTCTGCATTAAATCATGCGGCATCCACACATTGATCTTACTAACCATTCCAAATGGATGTAATTGTCTTGGCACTGTTGAGGCATTGATTCCAAGAATTTAAGATATTTCGATTTATTCTATGTCGATAAATTGAATTAATTGCGAATATTTTATTGTCTTCAGTGACATTTAGTTGTCTACAACGTGGTTCGTAGCTAATATTGCAATTATTTGCACAAAACAGTCCAAAACACTTACGACACATAGAATCGTACACGGAAGTTCCACTATATACAGCACAGATCTTCTTTTCGTATGCAAAGCCTTTTTCCTTTCTGGAAAAAAATATCCTATATAGGAAACGCTCCTTGATTTTTGTCGGTACTTAAAGGAATCGGGAAAGCAAAATTCAACCAAAAAATCGATTTTTACTTTTTTGTATCATTAAATAGTTTAAACTTTTATCTTTCCAACGATGTGTCACACATGTTAATATATAAAATAATAAGTGTTTAAATTATTCATTCTTTCTAAGAGTACTTCACAGCTTAATGGCCATTTAAATCTTTAATTGACTTTTTCTCAAAACTTGGATTTTTCATATTTATGTTCCTTTTTTTTTCAATGTCTATTAAACGTAAGAACTCAGATTTTTATTTAATACTTATGTTAAATTGTATACTTTAACACGGGGATTTAATGATTTGTTAAGAATTATTTATTTTAAGCAGTGAAATCTTACCAAAAAATGCTAATTAAAAATGACTTTCAATAAAAAAATAATAACATTGGTCAACAAATTTGAACTTTTGCTCTGTCCCAAAACAGAAATTAGTTGTTTCTATGAGATTTTTTATGTTGATTCCGAATCTAGTTTTAGACTTACTCCAGCTGGTCAAGTTTGAGAGATATTTGCATATTTTAATTTATGCAAATTTAGTAAATTTTATACAGTTATTTGGAAATTTAAGGTATAAAGCAATATCAGACAGGGTTTTTTGTTTTATGTTATGATTACTACTTAATTTACTTGTTGTAAATTAAAAGTTGTTTCTGAGATTATACTGACATGTGACTGTGAAATATTGTACCTAATTTGCATATGTTTCATGTTTCAATAATAATGTTTTTTGACGTTCAAATAATTCTGCCACACGAGTACACTAATATGTTTCTAAACCAGTTTTTTAAGCTGATTTCAAATCTTGTATCTGTTTTCTTCTATCACGTCTAGTTTTTGAAAAAAGTGAAATTTTAGTTTTTGGTCAAAAAAGCCAGAAATAGCTTATATGATACTTTGTATGACAAACTTCAACTAGTTAGGATAGATTCTACTACTTTATTTTTTCGATTATATACATTTTTGTTTATGTCTCTGATATGAATCTGACCCTGTTCACCTTCTTGTGAATGAATTACACACCCCGATAAAGCATCTTGTATCAAACCTATATTAATGCCGTGCAAAAGTAGAATTTCCTCTTACTCAAAAACTAGACATGACAAACGAAAACAAATTGCAGATTTGAAATCAGCATAACAATTTAGTCTCGAAAAACATTACGTCAATTCTGCGGCAACTACTTTAAAGTTGATAGTGATGTAAACATTACACCATTGAAAAATATGCAAATTAGGCTTAATAACTGATAAATAAATGTTCAGAATATGAAAATCGTGATATTTATCTGAAGCAAATAATCAAGTAGTCATTATCTAGAAAACGTAATTAGATGTAACATATATTGTATCTAAAATTTGCATAAAATAGCACAAAAAATCTTAAATTTGCATAAATTTAAATATGCAAATTTTTCAAAACCTGGACCACCTAGAAATTAACGAAAAGCATATTCGGAATCAGCGTCAAAAACTGATCTAGAATCAACTAAGTTTAGTTCTAGTACAAAACCACTGTTGTCCAGTGTAATTAATTTTGTGTTTCACTTAGAAAGAAAATGGTTTGTTAAAATACTCAAATCATGTTATTTTAAATAATCTAGAAAATCTAGACCTCTATCTTTCACCATTTCTGAGAAAAATGTACATAAAGTTGGTCAATTTAACATAGTGGAGATAGGGCTTTACTAGTCCTCTTAACCAGAGAGTAGTCGCGACATTTTTTAGAACGTTAGTAGTCGCGTTCGGTCCATTTGCCGCCGTTACCAGCAGGCCGAAAATGAAAGGGAAACTTGCCGGTGTTATCAGATGATCGAAAACGGATAACGTAGGGTGAAAATATTGACTGAACTTTAAACGATTACAGCAATTATTCATTTTACAACCTTTTACAGCAATTATTTATTTCGCTTAAGTATGTATTCAGTTGGCATCTAGATAAATGTTTTTAATAACTCTTTCTTCGTTTTGCATAAATACTTAAAAGTAAATAGTAAATGATTTCATTGAATTTCTGATGTTACTATGAATCAATAATTAGTAGGAAAACATTTACTAATATGAATCTAAATTCATGATTTTTATTTATTTATTTTATTTATTTATTTATTTTTTTTTTTTTTGGAAGGACAGAATCAGAGTCAGGTAGATTTTTTTTATACTCCGGCACTCTATATCCATTTAATAAAATAAAATTAATAAATTTAGCATCAATATATTACACTAACATTAAATTGAACAATTAAGCTGAAAATAAAAATGGAACCTATGACATGCAACAGAAAATCAAATACAATACCACTAATTCACCAGCATATGGCGGACGATTAATTCATTTAAAACATATGAAAAACCATCAAATTTGATGCCATAAACAATTAAAGACAATATATATAATACCATTGAAAAATAAGGAAAATGACCAATAATTATGAAATCACAAATACCACATAAACCAAATATTATTAAAAATGTATAATTTATGTATATATATATATATATATATATATATATATATATATATATAATAAAGAAAAAGGTAAAAAATACTTAACTTCGAAATTATAAATGAAAATGCATGATTTGTAGTTTTTCTACTTATTTCAGGGTGGGAGCAGCGCCCTTGAATAAAAACTCTGGATACGAACTTCGCTTATATAAAGTAAATAATAAATAAGTTATTGAAATTATATATTTAATTTAAATACATTTGCAATTGTAAATTTAAATCCTAAGATGGATAAATTATTTCAATTAATAGAATCACTGAAAGGTTCATCTTAATAGGATGTATTTTACAGAAACTATTTAATTAAAATAAATATTCAATTGTACATTTCATAATAAGGTATTAATGTTATAATTTATTGTTTTATAATAACGTTCATTAAAATAATAAAAACAATAAAAAAAATTTCTCTGAAATTATAAATATGCAGCAATAATTTAATTTAAATGAATTTTCTCTCATATTCTGGAAAACATTATTCTGAAAAATAGTTTGAACAATTGATGAAGGACAACAAATTTATATTTGTTAGATACTGTCCCCAAGCCTCTATTGGATTTCAATAATAATAATTAAAAAAAAAAAGAAGAAAAAAAAAACATTTTCTGCGGCATTGATAAAAAAAAATGTGTTTTTACTTACAGTATGAAAATTTAAAAACAGATAAATTTTAGAAAAAAATATTTTTTAAAATCATTGTACAAACATTCACTGAATTATCCAAAAGATATTTTTATTTGCGTAATTTCTAACCTACATTATAAAATTCTCATAATTTTTCTTATTGTGCAAATAAATTATATGTGTGTTCTTCGCAAATATACACACTACATTTCTGAGAAAATTGTTCTATCTTTCGAATTTGTTTTATTGTACAAAAAAGATACTTTTCAGATTTTGGAGATACGGCAATTCTTTTTACTGATTCCCGCAAAATTATCTTCTCTTCTTTTTCTTCTTTTTAATGGTTTGGCAGTGTTATTGTCTGTGTTCTTTCATTTATATGTTCGGGTAATAAATTAAAAGCAAGTTCTTTCAAATAATGATGATGAATTTCCCTTTTTTTCCATATTTAAATTATTATCAATTTGAGAATTTATTCCCGCAATATTTGACAATGAAAAAAAAATGTAAGTGACCTTCGATCCGTTTTTTTTGCGAACTGACTTCACAACTAATATAATAAAACAATTTTAAGTCACATTCTAAAAGTAAAAAAAGTACTCTATGAACGGGTGAAATAGCAGAAAGAAAGAAAGACGAACAACAGACAGAGAGTCCGTACATCGAAGAAACTTTCCCCCACAGATTTCGCGGAAATGGGAAAGAATGAACACGAGGGGGAAAATTCAACTAACGTAAGTGGTAGCAACGCGGTCATTTAGACCGATTGAAACTTAAGAATGCGATAAAATGCTAAGAAATAGCAGGAATGACTTGCAATTTTACTACACAAGAGTGTGAACACTCAAGGTCAGCTACACGGAATTTGGCTATCGTAACTTTAACGGGAAATGAGTTACAGGAAGATAATGAATTGTGGGCGGGGAAAAGACTTCGCGCGACTATTAACGGGTTAACATGATTTTGTTTCTCAATTTTCTGCTAAAGTTAATTATTTCAAACATAATTTTTTCGTGGGAAAAGTAGAAGATTATCAGTTTTGCTATGTATTGACATTTTGCTATGTATTGAAACACAGGATGATCTTTTATATTATCACAAGGTTATATATATAAAAAATAATACATGTATAATTAGGATTTTTTAAAGGCTTACTAATAGCATGCAAAATACTAATATAGAAACATAAAGTTACTAATCGCACTTAAACTTTATGTGTAGATATAATTTGTAGTTCGTTTTGTTATAGAAGTGGTTAGTTTCCAGATGGCATAAAACAGTGGCATTGGAGACAGAAAATAAAACTGCGAACTGCTAATTAAGTATTCTTAAAAAGTTTATGTGCTCTGACAGAGAAAAATGTCATTGATGACAAGGAACGTGTCGTGGGATAAGTCACTCAAAAAGACAGTAATTCTAAAGTGTCATAAAAGTGCTGTTTTATTCAACCTCTGTCCAAAACAATGGCTCGAAATGTGCGACGTAAGCTTCAGAAAGAGGGAATTTGATTTTTTAAGAGTGACTATTCGAGAATACCAGTTTACCTACAATATTCCAAAGTTATTATCCGTTTTCGGGATAGTCTGGTAATGTAAAAGAAAAAATACTGCTTGATTAATTAAGAATTACAATTAAAAAAAAAGTTTTCTTAAGCATATTTATGTGCGTTCGTAATTATATAAATACGTAGCACCTATAGTCGTCCTCTGTTCCGTCCGTCCGTCTGTCCGTTTGTACACATATAACAATAAAAAAAACTACCCAACCGAATGGTTTGAAATTTAAAATATGTAATCTTTGCAAAAAATTTGTCAAATCATTTCAATTTTTTTTGAAAATCGAATCAAAACTTAAAAGATATTGATAAAAGTTTTCTTCCTCTATTAAATCCTATCATACGTAATTAATTGAATGGTATCCCATGATAGGTAATGATCCTAGGTTGCCATCACGATTACGTTCTATTTGATATGGTGTCATATTATTCCGTATTGCTGAATTTAATATATAGAATGCAATAAATTTTGTATACATTCATTTTTGCATAAGAATGCAACATATATTGGGTCGACATCTGAATATTTATAAAACTAGTTATAGTACAAACGCACACCTTTTGCCAAATTTGACATACAATTTTCGACGTGTTTGATAAGTCATCATTTAAAAGTTGAAAGTGCAAGTATAACTGCGTGAATTACATAAAATTTGTTTTAAAAAGTTAAAATTAATTTTTATATTTAACACCTTAACCGTCACGGATTCTATTTCACGTGCAATTTGCCCCTGAATGTATCTGTCTTGACCATTAAGGGGTTAAACATTCTACATGATGTTTCAAGTAATTGCCATATTTTAGAATACTACACGACTTTTACAGGTTGTTTATTGAATGATGCTCGTCTCTCTAATCGCATTGTAATGTCTTCCGAGAAGAAATTTTCGTAATAAAACTACTTAAGGGCCCTGTCCCTGCCGGCGAAGACACTCACGAGCTAATGCTAATCCTATGGGGAGGGATTTTTCTAATATCTCGCTTGCATTTCGACATTTTTAAATATTTTTTTTTGCATTGTATAGCCGAGGTCCATCTCTACAGCGCACCTTGGTTACTTTTTCGACTTTGGTCGCAGATATTTTTAATAAAGTTACTTTCATTTTCAAAACCGGTTCTGAAAATGAAAGTGTCATTCTAAAAAATATCTGCAACCAAAATCGAAAAAGTAACCAAGGTGCGCTGTAGAGACGGACCTCGGCTATCCAATGCAAAAAAAAAATAAAATAAAATAAAAAAAAAAAATAAATAAAAAAAAATATTTAAAAATGTCGAAATGCAAACGAGATATTAGAAAAATCCTTCCCCATAGGATTAGCATTAGCTCGTGAGTATCTTCGCCGGCAGGGATAGGACCCTTACAGGTACATCTAAAATTGAATGTTTTTTAAATAGTTAACTTAAAAATAATATGTAAGTCTTCTACATTAAGTACTATCAACATTATAAAATTAATAAATTTGAAATGGGAATAAGCAAATTATGTTTCTAAATTGTAAAATTCTTAAGGTTCTGCTTCGATCTCGACAGAAACGACATAAATATACGTTAGAACAAATGTATGTTAAAATTAAAAAAGCGAATATACACGGCGAACAAATGATGATAAAAGGAACGGAATTGCATTCCAACGAAATGAAAGCTTTGATAAGAAAGAAAGGTGTTTACTTTAAAACTTATAATGATAAGAGTTCATAAATAGTTTATTGTTCATTGTATTATTCATAACTTTATTCTAGCACAGATATTCTGCTACTATACAATAATATTTTACCTGTTTTCAATTACCGTTTTTTAATGTTTGTGAGAAAGAAATTTTTGAATTTCACGTTTGTCATAACATATGCGGAAGCAAGCTCGCTAAAAAATATGGTTTCTGTAGCATGTGATTATTTCTTATTCCTATATGGAGAATATGGATTCAAATATGGAGATTTTTTATTCATATCTCCTGTAATAATTATTTTCTTACGTTGACTTTTGTGACAATAATAATGAGTATAGCAAGCAAAATTGTATTGTTTTCAAATATTTTCAAAATATTTATATGAGAAATATGAATTTTGAAATCAATATTAAAAAAAATTCAACTTCTACAATACTGTTTTTGTTTCTTTGAAAGAAATTGATTTCTGAAAGCTTCTAAAATGCATAGGCAACATTCAGAAGGATCCAATATGTAGTGTTTTGAGTTATGCTTTAAGACACATCAGCACATCAGTTAATGTTAGAAGTTGAGATATTAACATATATAATTTCAGAGTTAATCTTAATAATTGAAACAATGACCTTATTTTTTTTTTTTGCGAAAACATATTTATCTAGTGTTTCTCTTACAAAGTAATACACTTCATTGAAATATATTGTTGATTTATGGAACACGTAGAATTAGCAAAACAGAACTAAACTATTCATTGTCTTACGATAATACGACATAAGCTATTTATTAATACTAACATGAAGACAAAAATATACATATAGCTGGACATATTATTTAACAGAAGTGAACAACATACGATCAGCGTGCTACGATCATCGTCACTATACACGCATGCTCTAAAAGAGAGGATAGGAGAAAATGAACGTTGTATTCCAAAATATATTAATATATTTTGTATTAAATCTGAAACGTTATGTAAAAATTTATCATTCCCCAAGTTGGCCCAATTTTAAACACTTTTGGGTCTGTCATCCTATTAAAAGCATGTCTTTTCCTTGAGAATCATTTTTGTATTTTTTATTTATAACATTTTTTTATTACTTTTTATCTGCATGTAATAAGGGTCAAAACATTTAGTATTATGACTTCCTTTATATTTATGATTTTAGTAATACGAATAAGAATGAAACTTTGCTTAATTCTTTTTATAACGTTCACGATTCTTTAGTATCAAACGTATGTTTCCCATTTAAAATTTAAAATAGGAACTTTTTCTGAAAACATTATTTGTACTAAAGCATAAAAAGTACTAGAAAGTTGCCATTTGCTTTATCTGTTGCAATATGATATTTTCCAAACGTTTTCAAAAATATTTCCTTTAACCTATTGTCACAAAAATAGCCTTCATAATATCTATATTCCTTTTATTTCAATAATTGTAATAATCGTTAAATTTCAGTAAATCTTTCCTATTCCAATTTGGATAGAACATAATTATTAACATAACATTATAGAACATTATTATTAACATAAAAGTAATTTTTTTCTCAAAATTGTAAAAAAAAAAAAAAAAAAAAAAAAAAATCGTAATCGAAAAATTTAATGCTGGATATCTGGAATAAAAATAGCGTCAAATTTTTCATCGGATAATATGAATTTTTAGATTTAAAATGTAATGAGAAATTTTGGTTTATGCATTGCAAATGTCAAAGTTTGCTACCATTTCAATATGGATACACCCTACTCTAAGCTTATTCTATATTATTAAATTAAATAAAACTTAATTCTCAATAGGAGACTATTTTTGTTTATCTCAATGGGACAATTTAGAGATTAGTAAGATTACAGATTAGAATGAGAGGTGTACATATGGAAACTTTACATAAGAAAAACTTATGATATACTGCTATACGTCGCTATGTAAATGGAAAACTTATATTATTAAATATTTTAAATACGCAAAATTCAAAAATGCAGTCCATTACTTTACCGATCGTCTTTCATAATATAAAATTATTACCATTAATTGTTCTTTTACGCATAATTTAATTCAACCGCTACGAATTTTAAAAGTAGGTTAGACTATTTAAATTATTAGGAATTAGTAAAATCTGCAACTCTTTATAAAGACACTAACAGCATATTATTTCCATTTTCTAAACTTTAAAAAACTTTTATTTATACTTTCTTGAAACAAAGACATAAATTACGGAAGAATTTGTTTAAAGCAACTAGTTTATTATAACAAAATTCCTTAAAGAGTTACAACAAGATGTATTGTATATACTATGTTTAAAAGTTACTGTAATTGTATCCAGATTTTATTAATTAAATAGCAACATTTTGAAAAGATTTCTTCTTCAAAATAAAAACCTATTTGAAACAATATAATTTGGATATTCGGCAAAATGCATTACGATATCAGTAATATGTAAAGGTGACTTTTATTCTATTTCAGTATTGTTAATAAAAAATAAATTTCTATTTCAAAGGTATTTCATTAAATTAACGTTCATTTTCAGATTATTAGAGTTTGTAAAATAAAAACGTATATACATTGTAGGACATGATTATTATGGTTTAATCTGACTATAATTCTAACCCAGTTTTGCAAATTAATGAAATTAACTGGTTAAAAAAAAATAAACTTTCAAACATTAATAACAAGATATGTGAAATCGAAAAGATTATGTCTCAAGACTCTTAATTAACAAATGTTTGAGTTATTTTAAAATTCTTTATTAATTTTTATGTGAATTAGAAAACGACAATGAAACTTTCCACCAAAATTTGTAAACTGCGTTTAAGTTACGTTGTTTATCAAAATAAATTTCATATTCTGTGATAACTTTGACTTTCAAAATTAATTTTAAATGGATTAAGTATAGTCAGTTTCATTCATTTGCATTATAGTAAATTCTTTTAAGAATAGCTATATGTTTCTTCAAATGAGAGTTTTACAAACAAAAGAAGAAATTATAAATTTCTAGTATATATTTAAAAGCCTTCTTAAAGTTATTGACTACAATTTCATAAAAAATATTATGTCTGTTATGTTTTCAAATAGTCTTGAATTTTGTACCTATTTAATGACATTTGCAATCAAAAATATTTCGTAACAATATATCAAACCGTTCTTACAGAACACAAAAAATGAATAAAGGAAGTTTTCCATACTAGTCTCACAGTTTTTATTAGCCCCCGCTACGGTATGCTATTTCTTTCTCCCAGCTTATTTTGCCTCCAAAAAATAATGTTACCTTACAGAAGCCAGCAATAAACAAAACAGATGTATCATTGTACGATTAAATGCTCTATAGCATTTTTTTTTCATTTCTAAGCCTCGCACATTTTCAATTTTTATACCATCTTATTGAAAAAAAAATTACTTTTAAATGCAATTTTTTGAAAACTGTATCTCCATTTATTTTTGAAATATTAATTTTTTTTGTAGTTTTTAGCACCATTTGTTTAATTTTGGCAACACAAGTACTCCATTTATATAGAAACTAAAAGAAAATAGTTGAAAAATAGCAATTATATCTTTTTGTTGTCATTTTCTCATAACAACCGAAAAAAAATTAAAATACGTGCTATTTTGAAAAAATATAAACGTATAATTTGTGTTAAAACATGGAGCTATTATAAACTATATTTAATTTTAAGTATCTGTAGACGCTTTCAGTGTGACGTCATCATGACGTTTTGGTTGGAAACTGACTCCAAACAAACGGTTGCTATGAGTCATTTCTTTTTAAATATAAATCGTGGAAAATGTTACCAGGTCATATCAAGTATTTAATAACTTAGATGTGAGATATAGATATAAGATATAGTTGCAACACACAAAGAAATAGAAAACATAACATAACAACAGTTTGTTTGGAGTCAGTTTCCAAACAAAAAGTCATGACTGACGTCACGACTGAAATCGCCTATATTAATGTTACAAACAAATGAATGCGTATGAATAATTAGATAACCCTTTTTTGTCGAGTTTCTTTAACGACGGCATCCCTTTTGCTGCATTTGTGTATTATTTACGATAGTGACATCCTATGCATGCTTTACTGTAGATGTTTAAGAGTGAATCGTAAATGTGGAATTCTTAAGCGGATTCGAATGACGTCATTTTACATAAAATAAAAGTGTGTGCTTTAAGTCTTAAAATTGAACTATGCTTTGTACTATTTATATATACATATGTATATTTTTTTCACCGGGGGCGACACTAAATTCTGAAAAAGCAGAATTCCTGTTTTCTAGTTTTCTTTATTTTTTTTTTCACAAACGGAAGATGGAATCATAGAATCAGACCCTTTAGTTAATATTGGTTTTCAGCTGTTAGCAGTGGCAATTAAGTAAAAGATCTTAGAATTTCGTATTTTACCACCAAAATGTAAATTTTATAATTGGAAATCCCGATGTTCTATTGTAACGTTAAATAAAGTTAACGAAGCTATTTTTCACAAAATATAGGTTATGAACTTTGAAAATCTCGCCGTTTTATTTAAAAGGCGACAAAGATTTTGTTGCTTTTTAAATAAAACGATGAACTTCTTAAATTTCATATTGTATACAGTAAAACCTGCCTAAATCGACCACATTCCGTTCCAATAAAAATTTATCGCTCCGAGAGGTGGTCTCATAATGAAGATCAGGTTTAAATCTAGATTATAATTGCTAAAAAATGGTAATAATTAGTGTTACTAAAATTTATTTTTCACATTAGGAAAAAATAAAAAAATTAAGTAACAAAGAAATGTTAATTACATAAGTTAATTACTGCAAAATTAAAAAAATGAATAGATTGACGTTTGCTTTGATTTTACGACTCTATCTTTATAACTTTTATTTCCAAGTCCTTTCAAAGTTCAGTAAATAAATGCAATTTTTTTTTTGAACGAGAACAAGTAATGACGATTTCATTAAGTCATCTATTTCTTTGGGAGTTTCCTGACAGAATAGGGAAGGGGAGTTTATTGACCGTCATTATTAATTTGTCATCAGAGTTAAAATGATTGCCTAAAAGGCACAAAGGGGTTTAAACATTTAAAAGTTACCTGAGTTAAAAAGAAACAAACAAACATAGTTTAAAAGTTGGATGAATAATGCGCTCTCCGGAATTATTTTTCTAACAAAACCTTCTTCAAGCAAACAGGAAAAAACGGAATTTATTTCGTTTTCTTCAAAGAAATGTGTCGCTCATTGAGGGAGTTCAACTGGGATGGTCTTTGAATGGAGGTAAAAATTGTATTGAGCCTATGGGAATAAATTTCGTTCAATGAAAAAATGGTCATTAAGGGAGGTGGTCGCTTAATGGAGGTGGCCACACAGGGAGGTTTCACTGTATTTTGAGAATGAATCAAGGTGCATTTCGTCTTACGATTTTACTTACAATGTAGAAGATATTTCTGCTTTAAATTTTATTTTATTTAAGAATTTAATAAATGGTATTTAAATAGAACACAATACGATTAGTTCTATTTTTTCATATACCATTTTATCTATGGAAGAAGTATTATGCGTTATTTTATAACTTATACATGTAATATCATAAATGTAAACAATAAAAGTAAATTTTAAAAATGTGAGATATTGAAGCATAAATTTGCTCATCGACAGAAACTGCATAATTTAATCACTTTAGTTTCATCGACAGAAATATTAGTTTAATAATTGCACAAAAAATGCAAAATTCTGAACGTAAATTTTATTTTTTAGGAAAATATATAAGCATAAATAAAGAAATAACAGCTGTTGAAATTCATAATTATGCTTTCATCGTATCATGCGTCAAAAATATAAATTAATCAAAGAAGAAAAAATGATAGAACCCACGCCTTTAGGATAGTAAGCTATCTGAATGTCAAACAGACCAAGTGCAAAATGTCAGACTAATGGGTATATGAAACGGATGATGAACTTTAAAGACAAATATCTGAAACACTAAGATCCATTTGAAGAAGTTCTTTCACCGGAATAATTATTTGCACGACCCGTACAACATACCGGGTGTCCTAAAAAGGACTGACTCATTTTAAAATTCAATAATTTGCAAACGGTGACAGATATGTAAAAAATTCTTGCAGGAGGGTTATGTATGAGGTCAAAAGTTTTTTTGCAGTGATTTTCGATTTTAGTTCGAATTACAAACAATAGATGGCACTGCGATCAATAGACGCTAAATTCAGGCTCGTTTTTTGGTACTTCTGGTCCAACTCAATACATTTTCATCTTTCTTTTTCTGCATGGAAGAAGAGAAAGGCCAAAAAATTGAGCCTGTATTTAGCGTCTATTGCTTACAGCGCCATCTATTTTTTTGTAATTCGAACTAAAATCGAAAATTATTGTAAAAAACTTTTGACCTTATGCATAACCCTCCTGCAAGAATTTTTTAAATATCTGTCACCGTTTGAAAGTTATTGAATTTCAAAATCAGTCACTCCTTTTTAGGACACCCGGTATTTTAAAATTATCAAAATTGCTGAGCACAATGTTTGGTGTTCCCCTTGTGATGGAAAATATGTCTAGAACAGGTCTTAAACACAAAACCTTTGGCTTTTGGCCGCTGCAGAATTGGCGTTCCCCGCGCCCGTCCGAGACCCTTTTACTTTCTTTTCGACACTGACCATTTTCTCACACATCGAAAAAAATATCGAAAAGAAATTACCAGAAAAATTTAAAACCGAAATACATTAAATTAAATACACTGGAAAGCGGGAAGCAGAGAATTATAAATATTATAAAATAATAATATAATTTTATATATATTATAAAATAGTAATATAATTTTATAAATATTATAAAATAGTAATATGATTTTATAAATGTTATAAAATATAGCATTATGTTATTATAAAAACAAGTCGAAAATTGTACGTCAAACGTGTCCTTACTATAACTAGTTTTATTAATATTCAGATCTTGGTGCAATAGCTGTTGCACTCTTATGCAAAAAGGTATTAATACAACATTTATTACGATTATATAAATTAAATTCAGTAATACGGATATAATATGACTCCATCTTAAATAGGATATATAACGATTATCTCGTTATATATGTTTACATTCCATTCCCCCCCCCCCAGATAGTTTCAATTAAAATTTTGTTTAATAACTTATTTATTTTGTGCACTACAGTCAAACAGTGCCGCCCCTAAATTAAATTCAACATTTAAAAATTAAATCGATTGTATTAATAGCCCTTCACATTTAAATCAAATTATTCTAAGTACTCGTCTCTTTAATAAAATAAAATCAGTGAATCACTCTCCATTTTCACTTTCCAATTCTTTCACACATACGCTTTAACCTTGTACAAAAGTCGTTACGGCTGACTGTTAGTTTCAAACGCATTTTAACTTCGGTCATTTCCTTATTTGGGCATGAATATAACTCATCATTCAAAATCACTTTACATGCAATCTACTTATTAGAATTATTTTCGCTTCACACCCTTTTGTTCAGATGTATGGCATTTCTACATTTTTTGTGGTAAAGCGGTGTATCTTTGATCTAACATCTGGTCTAGAAAAATACAGTCTCATGCTTTTTAGCCTAACGAACTCTGTCTGTTACTATGCCCTTTCCAGATAACACTTTTTATTTTTACATTTAACCGCAGCTGTATCAATGTACAGATGAGGCTCAGTCTATCATGACTCAGGAATGTATGCAGCCCACAATCTGCCCCCCCCCTACACAATTAATATGGTAGAAGCCTACCGTACATTTTTGGCGAACATACCAGCCAATGTTTCTACTATCCCCTGTGCATGGCGCAAAAACACTTTTAGATTGGCGATATTGTAGCCCGCCAAGCAAGAAAGTTGTAACTGTATATTCTTATCATTCCTGCTTTCTCTCTAGCCTCGTGATGACGTCTTAAAAGAGGCTCCTTATTGCTTCTCCCCTGTACCTCTCCCTTAGAGTTTCATCATGAAAATAAAATAAGTCTTCGTTTACCGAATTGGAGTTTTTTTTAACAGGTCCTGGTGTTTCTTAATGCTCGCAATCTTATAAACGCAAACGGCCATCTCTTCTAGCAAAAAAGTCATCATATAAAATTGGTCTCCGTGACCAGCTTTTTTTCTCCATTAACAAAAAAAAAATGTAAGGGAGAGGTACTTGCTTCTAAGCCTTTTTTCTGCATGGACTTCTGGCAGCGATGGATTCCTCCCGGCTGTCGCACCGTCCCCGCTACGTGGATTTCATCATGGAGTGAACTTTCGCCCTGGACGACTGCTCTTCGCCGTAAAATATCTGTGCCTGCCTGCTTCTCTGCTTTTCCCCTTTGCCAACCCCCGGAGTTGTGGAATCAGCTGTTCGCTTCCCGTCGCCTAAGAAATCTGCCTGCCTTACATACTTCCGTACCGAAGAATCCTGCCCGCGTGCAAACTTATCTCCCGGAGCATCCTTCCCCCGGCCCATCATCGCATCATTCTTGCGAGTGTCGACAAAATCACAAAGCAACGGCAAATGTTTCCGCATAATAGCAATATTAATTATGTCATAACTTCAACAAGTTCCGCGTTGAGAAACCTTTCAAAACGGTTTGTGAAAAATACTACAAATTATTCATCAGTTAAGTGCAGTGAAATACTGATTTCAAAGCAAAACACAAAAAAAAACCCTGAAAATACATGTGTTCGTTGAAGGAACGTCCGAGCGAGTCAGCGATTGAATGAATGAATCCCGCTCTCCAAACTCCTCAATATTCTGGAAAAGTGTGTTTTGTTTTTTTTACCATACGACACCAACCAGTTTGTGAAATAATTTTGTGAAGTGCTTAATTAGATAGTAACGTTCTGTTGTGAGGTTTTATAAGTTGTTCATCTTTATTCAAGAGGCAGTTTGTGATTAAAAAAAAAAAATCTCAAAAAAGTCATTTGCTGCAAAGAATCGTTTTAGTGATTCACTCTCACGCATACATAAAATTCTAGCAAATGTTTATGATAGTGACAAAGAGGTCATGAAGGTGCAAAAAAAGTGAAAATAAATACTGCACCAGTCCCTTAAAATAGCACATTTTTAGAGTACGAAAGCATATTTTAATTCCCCCCATTTAATTGCTTTCCTTTCGCCTAATTTTCTTTTAAGTTAATTCTGGAAACCTTGTTTTAAAATTTTTAAAAGTTGTTTCATCCCATTTGTATGCTTTCTTACTCCATAAGTACTCACATGTACTTCTTATTTAATTTTATTAATATTATTGTGTCTTTGTACAGGATACGAAAACACAGTGATATTGCTATTTTTAATATTTTGTGTTGTCTATTATAATAGTTATAAATATAATATAAGTAGTTTTTTTTCCCATTGCATTGAATGTTCCAATATCTTTAGTTATTAAGATACACATTCATCTTTGCTTAACTTTTAATGCATATTAAAATATATTAATTTTTTTTTTTTCTCTCTCAAAAAGAGTTAACGAAGATTATATTTTGTCCCATATATTTTTCTGGTTCGCCTTTCGGCTTGAAAATATTTCAATTTGAGATATATTTTTAATTTCTGTCCTTTTAGAGAAATAAGGACAGATAGCAAGTTTTTTTTTTCTCTGTTAAAAAGGATAAAATAAGTTTTTAATTCAGTTGCTTGCTCCTACCAGTTTTATTTTGAAAGACTTACATGTTTCATTCATTTAAAAAAAAATAAATAAATAAATAAAATAGGAGCTATTACGAAATATTTTTCGGTTTCTCTTTTGCTTAAAATAAGCAACGGTATTATTTTTACTTTGGGAAACACAATTTTGTCCCTGGATAAGTTTTCTTTCTCTCTTTTTTTATATAAGGTTTAAAAAAAAATAAGACCTTTTGTTTATTTTTAAGTTGTGTATTAGTTTTTTTTAATGTGATTATTTATCTGATTATTTTATTTCATTATTTTATTTGCTTTGCATTTTTATCTGTTTATGTGTGTTATATTTAGATAGGTATGCAGAATTTCAGTAACAATTTTTGATTAGAGAATTTGTGTTAGGTAAAACGTTGACCATGTCCGCTAAACAAGTTCAAATCAACATTAACCAATTTGATGGAGATCCGGATTTGCTTAAATTCTTTTTTAACCAAATTAGGTCGGTCGCTGAAATTAACAAATACAGCCCTCAGACTACCATTGCTGTACTTGTAGGCAAGTTAATTGGTCCCGCTCAAAAATTTTATGCTCAGAATCCGGAAATTCAAAAAATTAATGATCTAGATACGCTTGAAAAAGAATTTGCCGCATTTTTCTCACCCCCCAGCAAGTGCGTGGCTGGCGTTGAACTTTCGCGCTTATCTCTTCTGCCAGCGGAGTCAATTAAAAACCTGGCACATCGGTTAAACGTGTTAGCCGCAACTGTCTATTCAGATATTAAAGACGAAAATGCCCGTAACACGATTAAACTTATGAAATTTATGGAAGCTGTGCCAGCTAACATACGAATAAAGTTACAAGAAGAAGGCGTGAATGAATATCGTGCTGCTGTTGAAAGAGCACAGATATTAGACGAAATTCTGCATAACGAAAAGATTCTACATTCCTTACCCTCTGTCAGTAAATCTCAAAATAACATTGAAGAGCAATTGAAGGAACTCTCGGAAAAAATAAATGCATTAACACTCTCACCGCCTGGACCCAAAACTGAAACTAAAAAAAATGACATGCAAGGTAGCCCAAAGTATAACGCAAATGCGATGCGCTATAGGAAAAATTTCAAAACGCGAAATTTCCCAAAACGTTTTTCCCCTCACAAATTTACACAAAGAAAAGTTGTGACTTGTCAACTCTATTTCCGCGATGGCCACCAGGCACATCAGTGTTTTAAATGGAAAAGAGTTAATACACAGAGAAGGGAAAATTTTAACAGACGCAACAATTACCAGGTTCAGGAAAACTAGAACAGAGACACAATTTTTATGCTGATGATTTTGTGTCTCAACCATGTGACTTAACATCAGCAACATTTCCTATTGACCCTACATTACCAAAGATCTCTAAAGAAAGATTAGTCAATTCAACCGGGTCACAAACTTCTGATCACATTAAAATTGCAAGAAATATCACTACTCAAACAGAAAATGAAGGCGATAAAATTGTTCACATCATTTGTAGTGTTAATACGCATTCTCCATCACTTCCTCTTGTAAAGGCCACTATTGCAAACCATAAAATCACCCTATTGGCTGACTCTGGAAGTAGCATTTCGTTACTTTCACAAAATTTATTTAATGAACTTAAACCTGTATTAAAATACAAGAGACTATCAACAGCCATAAATATTAAAACCGTCAATTCGGATGTTTCTTTTTCTTCATGTATTAGAGCATCCATTAAATTAGAAAAAAAATCCTTCTCGCACCACTTTTATATAGTGGATATTCCTGAATCCTCCAGTTTTGAAGGCATTCTTGGTTTTGATTTCATTAGTAAATTTAACATTATCATTGATACTTTCAATAAATGCATTCACATTAACAACAACTTGACTATTCCACTAGAAACATCACACACTAAGTCTAAAGTCAGTGAAAGTAATCAATGTAACACCTTATGTGATGTAGTGACAAATCAAAAAGTTTTCTTAACCCGTAAAGTCATTCTAGAACCCCAAGAGCAAACATGGTGCTCAGTTTACACAAACAATAATATCAAACATGACATAAACTATCTATTTGAATATATGGCAGATAAAAAAGAATTAGTAGGTCATGATGCCATTATTCAAAGGAATAAGAAAACTAAACGCAAAAAGAAGCCTGTACAATTAAATCATTTCTTTTCTATTTCACTCAAAAATAATTCTGACACTACCATTCATCTCCCTAAACACACAAAAATTGGACATTTATCTGAAGTTGAGGAAATTCTTGACTACCCCTCGGATAATTTGGACAAGCATCATAACTCAGAACAACACTTCCTAAATTTTATACAGGCATCTAATGAAACATTAAAAAAAAGGAAAGAGGATTTGGCAGCTACCGATTTTGATCTTACACATTTAAGTTCTAAGGAAGCAAATACAATGACTAAATTATTACTTAATTACTACCCGGCCTTTTCAAAATCATTAAATACACTTGGACATACTGATAAGATTGTACCTGATTTGAAATTTATTAATGACTACCCTATAAAAACTCTTCCTTTTCCCCTTCCTCAATCTTTGCAAAAAGGTACTTTAGAACAAATTAAAGATCTGCTTGATGCCAAAATTATTGAACGCCACTGTTCAGAATGGGCTTGCCCCATGCTTTTAGTCAAAAAGAAACCAGACGGAACTGGTAAACAAAAATTTCGTCTCGCCTTAGATCTTCGAATGGTAAATACTGTAATTCAAGGATCATCTTACCCTCTACCTAAAATTCAAACCATCATTTCAAATCTTTCTCAGTATCGATATTTTTCTTCTCTTGACTTTCATCAGGCATATCATCAAATTGATTTGCCAGAAAAATTCCAAAATCAGTTGACATTTACTACTATGTTTGGTTCTTTTAGATACAAGAGATTAGTGTTCGGATTAAAAAACAGTGCTTCTATTTTCCAAGCTTTAATGGACTCTTTGCTTGATGAGTTACAATTAGATGGTGTATATACATATCAGGATGATTTCATTGTAGGTGCAAACTCTTTTGATGAAATGTGTAATAAATTAAAAAAAATTCTCTCTATCCTAACCAAATACAACTTAACCCTGTCTCCTGGCAAGTGTACTTTTCATAAATCTAGTATTGACTATTTGGGATTTCATGTAGAAAATCAGTCCGTTTCCCCGATTCAGTCAAATATCATAAAAATAACATCTTTTCCCACACCTACAACTAAACGTCAACTAAAAAGACTCATTGGTGTCATTACATTTTATAAGAGTCTAATTCCATCCTTTTCTGAGTTAGTACAACCACTGATAAACCTAACTACTCCTAAAGTTAAATTTAAATGGACAGTTAAACATCAAGAAATCATGGACACAATACAGAAAATTTTCTTTAATTCTCCCATGGTTAGATTACCTGATTGGAACAGAACATTTTATTTAAATACAGATGCGTCAAATGTTGCTATTTCTGGTGTTTTATTACAAGAGCATGATCAACAACTTTTACCAGTAGCATATTTTTCAAAATCTCTTAAGCCATCAGAAAAAAAATACCCTGCACTTAAATTAGAACTCATGGCAATTTATAAATCTGTAACCGCTTTCAAATATTATTTATATAACAGACAATTTGTAATTCTTTCTGACAGTAAACCCTTAGAAAAATATAACAAAACTACTAATCCAGCTGATATTATCTCTCGTTGGCTCATGGAGCTTTCAGAGTACTCATACACTTTTAAACATATCCCTGGTAAGAAAAATGTTCTTGCTGACTATTTATCTCGCTGCACTTTTGAAAACAATCAACAAACTCTGGATACTAACCCTGAACTGATCCATGACCCTCAACCATTACCTATTGTTGACTATGATACACCAGACAGTAATAATTCATGTTCAAGCGCCACTAAGAAATATGTAAACTATCTTGTATCTGGTAAACAAACAAATCCAGATCCTTTATTAGAAATTTCCAATGAAACTTTCTGCACTGAACAAAAAAATGACACCACCTTGTCCACTGTTTACAAAGATATTCTAAAGAAAGGACCTTCTCAAAAATATCCTAATTACTTCATACACCCTGATTCGAAAGTTTTAATGTTAAAAAAAGAAAACAATCTTAATAACACTTTTTCATATCACATTGTTGTTCCTAACTCTCTTAAAAGCAAAGTTTTAACAATCTCTCATTTATCTCACTTTGGTTTTAATAAAACTTATGAGTTTCTATCATCAAGATATTTTTGGAAAGGCATGTATGTTGACACTTTAAACTTTGTAGCTTCATGTGTCAAATGTCTTCAATGTAAACATCATCAAACCCCTCCTGCACCCTTACAACCCACCTACACGCCCAGATATCCTGGCCATACTATTAGTACAGATCTCGTTGGACCTTTTTCTAATGGTAAACATATTTTAACCATTACAGATCACTTTTCAAGACATGTTGAACTTTTTCCACTTAATGACACATCTGCAACTAAAGTCGTTAAATGTTTATTCTCTTACATAACCACCTTTGGGAGACCTTCTGTTGTCTTATCAGACTTAGGACCCCAATATACATCTCAAATATACAACATTTTTAATGATACTCTAGGTATTAAGGTACTTCACAGCTCTGTTTCGAGACCACAAAGCAATGCTCTTTCGGAGAGAATAAATAAATCTATTAAATACTCTGTTAATATACTTTTGCAAGAAGGTCACTCATTTGAAAATGCAATATTTATACACAAGTCGCTCTATAATGGTTCAAAACATTCAACTACATTATTCACTCCTAATCTTCTGCACTTTGGACGTGAACTTTCATTAATTTTTGACACTTTTGATCAGAATACCAATCAACCTTGTCTAGATAAACATACTGAAATACATAAACTACTTGAAGATTTACACAAAATATATGACAAGGCTTACAATAACATTAAAACAGCACAGGATAAAAGATATAAACATTACGGTCAGAAAGCTAAATTAAGAACCATTTGTCTCAAAGATATTGTGTACTTAAAGTCTGTTGATAAATTCAAACCTAAATACACTGGACCATATATTGTAACTTTCAAACATTCACCTGTGTCATTCTCGATCAAGAGATTGTACGCTGCTGATAATACAGCATTTCGGGTGCACATTGATAGGTTACTTCTTGCACCACCTCGATATGGACATTTATTCGATGCTACAAGTCACTTAAACAATCACAACTTCCCTAATGTTTATCAACCACATACATATAATTTAAGAAACAGAAAATAATATACTTTTGTTTACATTTTTTTATCTTATGACATGTATTGTGAAGCTAAGTGTACAACCAGAGGCCTAGGTTGTATGTATGTTGCTTACAACAGATCTTTGACAACATTATGGCTGGCCCATGACTGTTTTCTTCGAAGATCTCTTGTGAACAATATTTTGAATCACTTTACACTCTTTTCATTTTACTGTACATTTTTATGTTATTTACATACACTTAACTATTATTTACAGTTTAACATTTATTTTACATTTCATTCTTCTACGATTACATTTCAGTTAAAACTGATAGCTAACACATTTAATAATTGCAGTTATTAAAAAAAAAAAAAAAAAAAAAAAAAAATTTTTCACATGTAATTTGATAACATTTTCTGTAAGGCAACCAGTTAGTTACCTTCTAATTATACGACTTGTGCATTATTCAACCTGATTATGACTTTTTCATTTTTTATGTCTCTCTTCACTCTAGGATTGTCTACCCCTTTTTGATTTGATATATATGTGACATATATCTATTTTTTTTTTATTTTTAATTCTCCCTTTCGAATGTTTTGTTCCCGTTCAAAATTATTGCCCTTAGGGTCCAAAACTTCATTGTGTTGAGAGACAACCCCTTGGAATTGGTGTGCCAATTCACAAAAAATCAATTTTTGCTTGTAAACCGACGTGTGCTCCTTTAGAGGACCGCTAGTGTCTTCGGAGGAGCAGGGACTCATATAAGCGGGCGCTGTATGAGTCTCAAAAACTCCCTCCTCACACAAGGCTGAAGCCCTAAGCTGACGCCATAATACTTGTGGTCTACACAAGAGTCAGGGTGACACCTTTTTCATGGGCGTGCTTCAGGCACCTCTTTTTTTTGTCATCCTATGCTGCATGCATGAACATTACATTTTTTTAAAACCATGTCCAATTTCTTTTAAATCATATTACAATTGATTATTAGTTTACAATTACACATTTCACTTATTATTATTTACTCTTTACTTCTAGTGTTGTATTTGTGTTTATATATTATATTTCTATTGTTACTACTTGTGTTTGTTTTTCATAAAAATGATCTGAATCAGGATCAATATTTTGATGATGTGCAGCCAAGGGTCTAGTTACATGCTGCTTAAATATTTGCTGTCAGAGTCGACTCAGTCAAAAAAAAAAAAAATACCATGGTATGCAATTTTGAAGAAAATTTTACTGAAGGTGGAGATCCATAAACTTAATTTAGAAAATATTAATTCATAAAATCTCTTAGGACTGTTGAACTATTGATGAAAGAGATTTTTTTTTGTTTTCATGACAGCAACTTGCTTTAAAAAAAAAAAAACTTTTATGTTTTGAAGATATATTTATATGTGTAACTATTTTTCTTGCTGTTTTGCCCATGCACACGGGTCAACAAAAGTTTTTTTTTTTGCGGTGTCCCAGGTGATATATATAACGATTATCTCGTTATATATGTTTACATTCCATTCCCCCCCCCCCAGATAGTTTCAATTAAAATTTTGTTTAATAACTTATTTATTTTGTGCACTACAGTCAAACAGTGCCGCCCCTAAATTAAATTCAACATTTAAAAATTAAATCGATTGTATTAATAGCCCTTCACATTTAAATCAAATTATTCTAAGTACTCGTCTCTTTAATAAAATAAAATCAGTGAATCACTCTCCATTTTCACTTTCCAATTCTTTCACACATACGCTTTAACCTTGTACAAAAGTCGTTACGGCTGACTGTTAGTTTCAAACGCATTTTAACTTCGGTCATTTCCTTATTTGGGCATGAATATAACTCATCATTCAAAATCACTTTACATGCAATCTACTTATTAGAATTATTTTCGCTTCACACCCTTTTGTTCAGATGTATGGCATTTCTACATTTTTTGTGGTAAAGCGGTGTATCTTTGATCTAACATCTGGTCTAGAAAAATACAGTCTCATGCTTTTTAGCCTAACGAACTCTGTCTGTTACTATGCCCTTTCCAGATAACACTTTTTATTTTTACATTTAACCGCAGCTGTATCAATGTACAGATGAGGCTCAGTCTATCATGACTCAGGAATGTATGCAGCCCACAATCTGCCCCCCCCCTACACAATTAATATGGTAGAAGCCTACCGTACATTTTTGGCGAACATACCAGCCAATGTTTCTACTATCCCCTGTGCATGGCGCAAAAACACTTTTAGATTGGCGATATTGTAGCCCGCCAAGCAAGAAAGTTGTAACTGTATATTCTTATCATTCCTGCTTTCTCTCTAGCCTCGTGATGACGTCTTAAAAGAGGCTCCTTATTGCTTCTCCCCTGTACCTCTCCCTTAGAGTTTCATCATGAAAATAAAATAAGTCTTCGTTTACCGAATTGGAGTTTTTTTTAACAGGTCCTGGTGTTTCTTAATGCTCGCAATCTTATAAACGCAAACGGCCATCTCTTCTAGCAAAAAAGTCATCATAGGATATAATCACCATGGCAACCTAGAATCATTAGCTATCATGGGATATTATTGTATTAATTACGTATGATAGGATTTAATAAAATGAAGAAAATTTATTTTAATCTATATATTTAAAATACAAGGCTGTTTCTTTTACACATATGCCTTGAGCTTTCTACTGAATCAATTTTACTAATTATTATTTTTTAAGTGAAAGCTGTTCATTTGTAAATGTGGTCGCACTAGCTATGTTTTAAATTATTCCCATTTTTATATTTTAAATTTAATTTTAAAAGTTTTTTATGATTTTTTTTTTTAAATGGTGGCAATTGGATTACTTCATTGTTTCAGTGAAAAGATAAATAATAGCGTTTATTTATCTATATTGATTATATTGTTTTCGATGACATTTTCTCACTGCAACAAAAAATAATGTTTAACAAAATTTGAACAGAAATTGACGGCACGCTTTAAAAAATACCCGCATTGTCCCTCTTGAAAATGTTTTATATCAATATATTTTTTTTTCCCGCAGCTACTGAGCTTGAGAAGCTAGGTAAAATGTTGTTGACAAAGAAAAGCGATTATTTTCTTTGAAAAAAACTAGATATTTTACTGCGGATTCGTCTTATATGACATAAATTTCTGGACTTATTACTCGACGGTGCTGATGAGATTACAACGTCGACTTAAAATATTCACAAAAGTTGTAGCTGATCAACGTGATTTCAAGTTTGTAAATGTATTTATTAATAACCTATTGCGCATTAAATTATTTTTTGAAGGGTGGATACAGATATAAGTTACGTATGTAAGTTTTGAGACGGTGAAAATGACGTTAGATTTAGATTTCGCGGAAAAATAATTTCTATGATTATTAGAAAATTAAATCATTTTTGCTGATTTTTCATTCCGTAATACTAATCATAAAAGCTTATTCATAACTTCCTCATTGTTACTGATATTGATTACATCTTACTGATACGTATGCGAACAAGGTTTAATTTTTCAATAATTTGAACAGTTGAAATTTATGGAAATAGTATTTTGGTAGCTTTAGATTCAAATATTTGTTTAACAGTTAGACTAACAATGTAATATGGATTTTTTATTTTAGTGACTTTTGTAGGTTTATTATAAATCAATAAAACAATTACATTTTAAACATTTTCTTTCATCGATATTCGACGGGTCCTACCTCGTATCTTTTTAAGTTATGATTCGATTTTCATAAAATTTGAAATGACTCAACAAAATTCTGCAAAGATTTGTTAAATTTCAAACGATTCGGTTGGGTAGTTTTTGCGCTATTATATGCGGACAAACGGACGGACTTGGCGAAAACTATAGGTGCTACGTATTATAATTACGAACGCACCAAAAAAATTGAGGATTTCAAGGTGATACACTTGCTTAAAGCAATTAAATTTGTTATTGCGTGAATTTAGGTTGCTGGTAATTAAATTGATGTTTTATGTGGTCAAGTAATTTTAGATCCATATTCGGGATCAAAAAATAGCAGTACCCTAAAGTATAAGTTTAAGTAAAAGAACTCCTTTTGTCATCTATGGTGGTTTTTTTGTTTGTTTGTTTGTGCAAAAGCAGTGAATGGGTGATCACGTGTGTATTGATAGTGTTATTTTAACTTCAGGTCTGAAGAGGATAAAAGAGAATAGCTCTAAAAGTTATTTAAATACATAACAATGAATACAACTATAATTAACTACACTGTAAAAAAAAAAAAAAAAAAAAAAAAAAAATCCGACTAGCTTTTCTGTAGGAATCGGAAAAATTCGCCTTATCGTACCGGAAAATTTTCCTACCCAGCTCGGAATAAAATCCGTAAAATCGGAATAACATCCAAAAAATACAGTTTTAATGCATGTTTCCTTTTTTTTACGGATTTAATTCCGAGCTGGGTCGGAAAATTTTCCGGTACGATAAGGGCAACTATTTTTCCGATTCCTACAGGAAAACTCCTCGGATTTTTTTTTTCAGTGTATATCTGTAGATAACGTAAATTATTATTAAATGTACTTTAATTTTTTATGGTAATTTGAAAATTTATATTGAAAACCTTTATATTCTATAAATAATAAGTCATGTGCTTTAATATAATTTAACTCTTAATAAAACAGAAACATTATTTCATTAAATAAAATCACCAGACGAAATGCAATATTCCACCTTGATCCACCTTAATCCGAAGAACTTCTACTTCAACTACCAGCTACCCTAAAAATTAAATGCTCTAACATTTCAAACTAAGTGACGTATTTGAATGAACTGAACAGCAATTAATCCAAATATTCTCTGGCGATAGCTGTGGGATTGCAGATTGAAAGTATTTTGAAATTTAAATAAATGCATATTTTTAAACTTGTAATATCTGTATTATTATTTGTCATATTTCAAGTAAGCGGTGAAATTTTAAATGTTGATATTATGTAGTTGTGACCATTTCATTAGTCAAGTAAATTTGCCATCAAGAAATAATACAAACAATAATTAAATAAACAAAAACACACTATTATAATCTTCTACTTTATTATTTTTAAAGTCTATTTTTCAAAATGATTTAATCTGATTTATTTTATTTTAATATTCATAAAATTGTTACAAGTGCTTGTCAAAACATACATTTTTTTCCATGTGATTAATTAGTTTAAACATAACAAGAATATTATTGATAACAATTATGTATTTAATATGCAGATAGCACATAATTCAATTGTTCACTATAGAATCCTAAAGTAAGATATATCACATTCAATTTACTTTAATATTTTCTTGATTTGAAAACTTTCCAAAAACATGCTTTCAAAGTGTTTCTTCGATACTCTTTTAAAGGAAATACTGGTTATAAATGTTTTGTTCTTTTCAGTCTTCTATAATCAAATCCACTACGTTGTATGGCATGTTATTGCCCCTTGGATTTTCCCGAAAAATAGTGACGCTTTTTATTGCCATATTTTTATATGATTATATGAATTTGGATAGGTTATTTATTATGCGTTATATCACTAGTACAAGTACAGGATTCATTAGCTTAATTTAAAATACAATGATAAAGAATTTGAATCCTGTATATATATGTAATAAAACATTTTACAAATAATAACCATTTATTCATATGGTACAAATGCCACAAATAAATAATACGAACAATAATTTCAGAAACAAAAACCTACTATAATAATCTTCTACTTTTTAAAGGCTATTTTTCAAAATGATTTGATTTATTTTAGTTTAATACTCATACACTTGTTACAAATGCTTGCCAAAAAAGTACAATATTTTCATGTGACTAATTGGTTTAAACATAACAAGAATATTGTTGATAATAATTATTTAATGTGCCTATTGCACAGAGTTCAGTTTTTCAAAACTAAATTCTAAATTAGGAAATATCACTTCCAATTTATTTCAATATTTTTCTTTATTTGAAATCTTTCCAAACACATGTTTCCAAAGTTTTTCTTGGATACTCTTTTAAAGGGAATACTGAATATAAATGTTTTGTTCTTTTCAGTCTTCTATAATCAAATCAACTACGTTTTACGGAATGCTATTGCCCCTTGGATTCTTCCCAAAAATAGTAACGCTGTTTATTGCCATTTTCTTATATGATCATATGAATCATGATAGGTTATTTATTATTATTGTTATCACTTTTACAAGTACAGGATTCATAAGCTTATTTTAAAATACAACGATAAATTATTTGAATGCTTAAAAGTAAATAAATGTATATATAATAAAATAATTTACAAATAATAACCATTAAGTCGCATGGAAATGGACATTATACAGATGAACACACAAAAAATTATAATACAATATAAAATGTGTGTCGAATAATGTAAAATGCACAAATGTAAAAAAAAATAATATGACGCTAAAAATTCCACGAGATATTGAGAATCTCAGATGCGTAAAAATTTTAACATTGTAAAGCAGTGAATAAAATTACGAAATTTCACGTGCTGGATTCAATAGTAAGCATTACAAAAAGTATATTTAAAAAAGCAGCAATTGTAGGGGAAGGTTAGGTTTATCCGGACACCTAAAATAAACTCATCAAAGCTTGGAAATGAACAGAATTAAACTTTTATTTTGAAACTAGAAATTAAACTCAACCTATAATTCTACTTAAGTAGCAATCAGATAGTTCCTCTATCTTAGCTTAAATCAAGTCTTACAACAAATCTTTAATTTTGACAAATATGTCTTTGGCGGGCAGTCCCGGAAATGCATAATTAACAATGACCAAGCCGCTTTTTGGCCTTACACTTGTCGCAATAGTAGTAAGGCTGCGAAGGATCGATGTTCATATATGCTTCAAGCGCCCAGTCTTTACATTTATGAATTCTTCAAACGGTTCGTCACAATTGATGCATTATATGTTTCCTGGTCTTTTGTATTTGAATGTTCCTCTTTCGTTTCATTTTATGTTGATTGCCGATGTCGAATAGCTTTTGTTGGTTGTAGACTACTTTTTATTGGTTGTACTTATAGTAGGTCTAAAATTAACAACTAAGACATTCTCCATATCCAGAGTTTGTCCGAGGGTACCCGATGGAATTGTGTCTGATACCACCCACCCGTCTCGTTTTTATTATTTTATTTGTCACAACAATAACTACAAATGCAACGAGAATAAATAACATAAGCTATACACTACATCAATCACTGTAAAGGATAATTGATAAATGACGGTGAAGTGCTTAAATTTAATATACAATAACTGCATTGAAACTGCGCACAGAAAAATTTTGGCATAGGTAAATTAAGATTTGTCACCTGTTGCCCGCTCGGTGACTGCGTCTATACTGATTCGAATGCCTATAAATACGGCGCTGCAGTTGTTATAAGATGTGCCTTGTTTATTGTTGACGAGGCTACCCGATCTTCCCCTGCATTAAAAATAATTGGATTAATATAAATATGGAAAAACATTATATAAATATACAAGTAAATGCGTATAAGTAGCAATGAAATTATATATTTTAAATCTGATTAACTTAATTTGCCAAAATATGGGTGAGATGTAGATGATAAAACAGCGTAAAAACTGTATAAAGCTTTTAGATTAGAAACCAAATGGTACTATCCTATAACAAACGCGCATTTGCAGCTACTGATGAACCAAGTTTAATATACTAAAACCTTTTGCAATAAATAACCATTAAATCACAGGAAAATCGGCACTATATAAATGATCCAAAAATCCCTGCCGGCCCGGCCTACAGGCGGAGGTACATTTCGAAGTTAAGTATATTAATTGCACCAACAAAACTAAATCATGAGTAGATATAAATCCACTTTAACAGTTTTATCTGACAGCTTTTGGCGAGATTTCATTTCATCTTTATATAACAGCTGGTTTTATCAGAATCATGTTAAGGCGGAATTAAAAAAATACATTGCAATGCTCAACAACTCGAAATTTTCTGGCACATTTTCTGATTAATTTTTAATAGAAGAAATACGAAACTTGCTGACGTGATTTTTGAAAAGATTTATAAGCGACATGTGTTTTTATTTTTCTTTCAATTAATTGAAACTTGTTTAATAAACAATTATTTTCTCAGTAGGGCAATATTTTTCGTTTCTAACGCAATCGCTTCGGGAAATTATGTTTAAAATGCCCACTTTGACAACATTTTTTGAAATATATTCTGCCTCTATCAAAAAATCGATCAATACTGTACATTATATAGTTTCTGAAGAAGAGAATCTATCAATTGGACGCGTTTGAGAGCAAATATTAATTTAAAAATGAGTAAGAAAATAAGCAGTTTGGATTTGAATGCATTCTTAATGATTTTTCTTGAACCACTAAGCATTTTTAATTTGTTTTTGCTGTAAGAAATGGTCCTATCAAAAACTTGTCTATATAAATGTTGAAGACAATATTAAGAAGATATATGATAAATTCATGGGGATTTTATATCTTGTGAATTGACGGAGTTATGGAATTTTTTCTTCTTCACACCCCCTTTTATTGTTTTCGTTTTTAATTTTTTTTGCGGTACGAATTGGTCCTATCAAAAACTTGTGAATATAAAAGTTGTAGATAATATTAAGGAGATGTATAATAAAATTAATTGGATTTGATATCTTGAGAATTGACGAAGTTATGAATTTTTTTCTCCCAAAAACCCTATTTTTGCGCCCTTTGAGCCCATTTTTAATTTTATCAAAAATCTGTGATACATAAATTTTTGGTCCTATTTTTAGAAGTAATAAAAACTTTAAACTGATTTTATATGCATACAAAATTAAGAAGTTATGGGGGTTTTTCGGTTTTCACAAAACCCCTCCCTATTTCAATCCCCTTGGTCCGATTTTGCCCATTAACGAACTTGACTGAGATTGTATGCCCCTTGATGTTATGTATCAGTTTGGAAGAGATTTGTGCAGAATTATGGAAGTTATCGTGTCCAGAAGAAAGTGATATATATATATATATATATATATATAGATAGATAGATAGATAGGTAGATACATATACTGATAGATAGATACTTTATATATATATATAAAGTTTTTTACTGAGGGTGCTTTAGGGCTCTAGGGGTCATGATCGGTGTAGATCGGCAAAAATTTTTCAGAAATTCCAACATAGGAACGACGCCAATAGGTAGTATTTCATACGAAATCAACATAATGAACATAATACAATATAAAAATGTATATCCAATAATGCATACATATAAACAGTGTAACAGAAAATATTCGGGAACAGCATATATTTCCGTATATTCCATCTATATCCCAGACCACTTTAAGGGGATTGGGAAAGCAAAATTCTACCAAAAAATCGATTTTTACTTTTTTATATCATTAAATAGTTTAAACTTTTATCTTTCCAACGATGTGTCACACATGTTTATAAATATAAAAAAAAATAAGTGTTGAAATTATTTGTTTTTTCTAAGAGTACTTGACAGCTTAATGGCCATTTAAATCTTAATTGACTTTTTCTCAAAACTTGGATTTTTCATGCTTACGTTCCTTTTTTTTTCAATATCTCTTAAACTTAAGAACTAGAATTTTTAAATACTTATATTATATTATATTGCATACTTTAACCCGGGGATTTAATGATTTCTTGAGAATTATTTATTTTAAGCAGTGAAATCTTACCAGAAATATTAATTTAAAAATGACTTCCAATAAATAATTAATAATTAATTTTGAGTTTCACTTAGAAAGAAAATGGTCTGTTAAAATACGTAAATCATGTTATTCTAACTACTCTAAAAAATCTAGACATCGATCCTTCATCATTTTTAAGAAAAAGGTACATAAAGTTGGTGAATTTAACATGGCAGAGATAGGGCTTTCTCGGTCCCCTTAAGGGCGTCGGAATGTCCGTGTAACATACCGAAGTTGGTTATATGGAGTTTTATGGGGCAAAATCCCTTTGGGGACATGATGCGCGAATAACTGAATGATGTAACATATACTGAAGTAAATATAACAATTATTGAAGTAAAAATAATTTCTATAGATTGTCGGAAAAAAAAAGCATTTTCCAACAAAAATCCTCATTCGATTAGATAACAGGATGGATTTAAAGGAGAAATTCCATAAAAAATAAAATTAATCTTATCATCAGGAATTGCAGAGGAAGAAAAATATTCATAATCTCTTGGTTTTCTCTCTTCTGTATGGTTTGTTCTTTAACTTTGTAAATGAGGATCTGAAGCACATATACAGGGCTTTAAAAAAGAAATAAACTAATAAATAACGCGCGGATTCTAAACGTTTTTGTTACGAAATGAAAAATCAGTGACAATTACTTCAATTTGATACAATCTTTTTTTTTCTTAGTTTTATCAATGAAATAAAAAGTACATTTCAGTCTCAGTATACAGTGATTTTCATCGCCGGAAACAACTAATACATATTTTCAAATTTTTTATGCAAGCAGTACATATTTTGTACGCAATAGGTTTAATAATAAATGTATTTTCAGGAGCATTTCATGTTTGTCAGAGAGAACTTTTCATACGAAATAATTTTCGTGCTCCATCAGCTTCTTCATGTTTTTCACTTCGAGATGGTCTTTTTAACTATTATAAATTGTATTTGTTGTGAATAATGAAAAGAGAAAGTAAACATTCTTGTAAATTACGATTTATTTAAAACAAAACAGTAAAAAAAAAAGTTTTGAAAACAATTTTCGTATAGTGTAGTTTCTCAGCCATTTCTCCACATTCAGCAAATAAAAACTGATTATATTTACAGGGTTACTGCCGGATTTTTTTTTACATTCAAAATCGTACCACATTTTACAAAATTTTCCTTGTCTTTGATTTCTCTTGAAAGTAACATCGTGTAAGTGTGTGGCAGATATTAGGGGAAGGTGGCTTAAAATAATCCCCTTAAGGGGAAAACTTGAGTAAAATAACATAACTGTGTAAAAAAACTTTAGCCCTATGCTAATATGTTTTACACTATATTTTGCATTATAAACATATATTAATAATATTTTAAACCCAAATTGAGTAATGAAAAAATAGGTTTTTGAAAAAGTTTCCAAAGGATCATTTTATCCTCACTCAAGGACAAAATGATTCTTCATTTAAAAATAATAGTAAATTGTTTTTTTATCGCAAAATAAAGGATATAAAAGTAATTATGACAATACATAATGAAATAAAATAAGTTTTGTAATCAAATAGCATGCATAATTTATTATATGTAAATTTTAAAATAAAAAAAGTATCACAAATAATTTTGAAAAAACAATAAAATTGAATATTTTAAATTTATGACCTGTAGGATAATACGTGGACTCCAAGAGAAAGGTTTGGGGCAGTCACACATTTGTCTCCCATGATGGCTAGGACGAGGTACCAGATTTTGTTCAGTCAATGAAATGGTAGTAAAACGATCCACATAATGGATCATTTTACCCAGCAACGTGGCCGTGAATTTTAGGTCATATTACTGGATGACGCCGCGAAACATAACAATCGTAGCAAGTGTGATTCACATCTAAAAACATACTCTATTAACTAAACCAAGTCATATTTCTGTACATGACGGACTGTATATCTAAATAAATATGAAAGTTAGTGCTTATCTTATAACATATATTATAAAAACTACTTTTTGAAAGAATTCTTTTCAGACGCGTAATACTGTGCTCACTTGACTACCGCCATTTCTTCTTCTTCACTTGGCACAACTAGTTTATATGTTACTCTGTAGATAGCGCGACCTGTCTGGAAGAAAACCTATGTGGATCGTTTTGCCCACTTGGATCATTTTAGGCCACCTTCCCCTATTTTTCAAAACGCGGTTAAAAATAGAAGTTTTTTTGGCCTAATACCGGGTAGAAAAAAATAGTTTCCCTATTTCTTGGTTTTAAGATTTTAGATAGATTTATTGGAAAACATGAGGCTATTATGAACAACATTAGGCGTGATTAGAGATTAGAAAATACGATTAGAGAAGATTCTTTTCCAGTTTATTGCAATACTGAATTTGAATGAGATTTTCGCCAAATTAGTCATCTATAGTCAAATTAGCTTCTATTATGGCGATTTTATATCGACAAATTTGCAAACATTTTGCCAGCTGTCGCGAAGCTTGCTAAGAATTTGACGCTAGCAGATACAAATACATAGTTTTATGCGTATAATTGGAAAAAGGGTTACAAGAATGAAAGATACCTTGAGAGAAACCGCGTTCACTAAAACTCATAAATTAATCCCTGGTTTTCTGTGTTATCTGTTGTCTTGTTTCAAAATGTAAGTCACAGTAGAATTTCAAACTGCTACATCTCAGCCATTTTTTAAGATAAAGACAAAACAAAGAATGCACCGAATATCTTTGCAAAGTCCAAAAGCGAAAAGAAAATTAAAATTTCTATTTTTTTTATATTTATATGAGTTTGAAATCTTTATGTGGCCATGAATTTCAAACAAGATGACGGACCAATCTGAATAACGAACCCGGTCTGAGATTTTGGCAAAGATTATTGTTAACACACTTAGTTACATCCAAATCTGTTTACAAATAAGAGTTCTATCGTATGACAAAAAGTAAATGAGGACGTGAATTTCAAAACTCGCCTTATCTAGAAAAATCAAATTTTAGGAAATTGCGAAAGACCTGTAACTGCTTCATTGGCTTTCAATGCAAACCCAGATTTTCCAATTGCAGAAATACAGGATAAAACCTGCATTTTTAGAGACAGTTGTGTTTTTCTGGCGCAGGATTACCAATAAAATAGACCTATAGAGAAAATACGATTTTTTAAATTTTGGATGAGGCGAATTTTGAAACTCATGTCCTCATTAAGTATCTATTTTAACCTCCGCCTACCAAACGGGTATAGTGGGCCCGACAGGGAAAACTGAATTAGTCCAAATATAATAAACACTATCTGAATACGATAAAATTAAGAAATTGGTTTATAAACTTTTTAGATTTTTAGGTATTTTTAGATCTAAATTTGTAAAAATCTAGAAATATTTTAAAAGATTATAAAAACTAATGAATTTTAACTGTGGTTGGGTATATTATTGTAATTTTTTACGATGTTTATTTTTCTTTTCTTTTGACAGTCCGATCGTTAATCAACTTTTGAATATGTTTGGTTTTGGGATCTGGGAGTCATGATTGAGGTAATTATGCCGAAATTTAAATAAAATAAATAAAAGCAGCAATAAAGTAATGGAAACTACCTAATAGTCCATTGCGGCATAAAAATCCTGACCCGAGTGAAGAATAGACATATTAAAGAAATTTTATATGACATTTTCATTAATGGGTCTTTAAATTTCCGGTGGAGTACAAAGGGTTAATGAATGTAGTAAACTTTTAATGCTTATATTTGAAAGGAAAAAAATAATCTGTGTAATAATTATTTTAGAAGAATAGCTTTGATGATGGATGGTTTTTATCAATCAAAATCGTCTTTTGAACATCCCGCTAGAGAAAAAGCTTAAATTTTAATCTCATATCGTTTATTTTTTTTTATTTCGTGTTAAATCTTTCGTTTTCAATAAAAGAAAAAATCGTTAACGGTCCATGAATAGTAAATTGACATTATAATTTAAATAGTCTCAAAAATACATATTTGCATTCAAAGAATCTTTAATCTTTTATTTGTATTTAAACTATTCTATCATTTAATTTTTCAGATTTATTTCAGAGAAAATAAAACACACGTTCAATTAGCTGAGGAAACGATTTCCTAGCTTTATTTGATGACGGTTAAAATTATTTTTATTTTGTGAATTTCAATTAAGAGATATGTGAATTTAAAAAAGTACTAAATTTTCATTTGCATAAGTTAAATAAAAGGCTTCAGTAACTTTATAGCACTTAAATACTATTTATTGAACATTCATTGAATTTTAAAATACTTCTTAAATTTCTGTCTAATCAATTATTTGAAGAAAAGTCGTAGGATTATTAAGATAGAATTTATATAATTGTAATATTTATCAATGGTATTAGGCAGTTATATACATCATATATTTTTCGTGTAATAGTGTATTAATTTAAATTGATTTCATTAATTAAGAAATTGATAAATTAATTGACACATTAATAAACAAATTAATTTAAAATTCTTATCAAATGTTAACCAATCAAACGCTAATCAAACCCTATCAACCGCTAAAATTCTTATCAAATGTTAGAATGTTGCCACGTTAAACCAAAGGAATTATGCTGGAAATTTTATGGGCATTAATTTTGATTGAACATTTTTTATTCAATCGTATGAAAAAGGCGTGCACTGTAAAGTTTCAATAAACAATAAATTTAAAAATAAGAAAAATAACTTTGTAGCACTTAACATATATATATGTGATTACATATGGTAATCAATTTATAACAGAGTACGAGATTTCATCTTTTGATTTGCAGTTCGCCAAATAAATGAGCACATCAACAAATTATATGAGTGAATGTGCTGGTGATAGTCGTTCAGGATATTTCAACTAATAGAGCGTTAATATGATATGCGAAAGCTCCCAATTTTACCTTCTGTGTTTGACAAATTTTATTCAATTGAAAATAAAGATAGCATATACTGGTTTCAGAAATTTCTAATGATAACGGACGCTTTTCGGAATCAAGGGTAACAGGGAAAAGGTTATTGTACCTTTTCGTTTAATATTTTCTTAGATTAAAAATTTATTATCTTTAAGAGGTCTTGTACCTTTTAAACGCGTCGAAAATTAACGAAAAAACTTCAAAGTTTGAATTAGTCTATCTTCAAAGCCTTTTTATGTATAAACATGAAATTTTATATATTGATTAAACGGATTGTGCTTTGTAATATGCTACCATTAGAAATTTATTAACCCTTTACAGAATTTGTGTATTGTTGAAATCAAAATAGCTCTTTTTTTACCACATAAGTCATTGCGCGCATGATATGTTGAGAAAGTATGTATGGACTCGCATGAAATTCGGTAAAGATACTAATCATATACGTGTGTTTAAAATTATCTACTCTTAGGCTAAAATTATTTCATTAACTATATAAAAAAAAATATATTTTCGTAAAAAAAAATAAAAAAATTGTATTTTTAATGAATAAAAATAGTCATAACTAAAAATATTACCATTGTAAATACATTAAAGTAGATCATTTTAAACACACGTACTTGTTTAGTATATTTACCAAATTTCATGACAATCCATACATACTTTCTCAAGATGTCATGCGCGCAATGACTTATGGGGTAAAAAAATGAGCCATTTTGATTTCAACAATACACAAATTCTGTAAAGGGTTAATAAATTTCTGTTGGTAGTATATTACAAAGCACAATCTGTTTAATCAATATCCAAAATTTCATGTTTATACATAAAAAGGTTTTGAAGATAGACTAATTCAAACTTTGAAGTTTTTCGTTAATTTTTGACGAGCTTAAAAGGTACAAGACCCCTTAAAATAGGCTTTATAGTTTAAAGATGATCTGAGAATTATTTTTATAGCTAGAAGAGAAGTAATGCTGAATCATCTTCAAATGCTAATGATATTTTTTTTTCTTTTGTTAAATCTCGATATTTTAATGTGCCATTTTACTATATATCCTTCTATATATAAAAAAAGTAACGATTTGGAACTGGGTTAAATGATTTGGAAATGGACCAATGAAAATCTGCTTAGTTACCGTCTCATTGGTCAAAGCTTTCTGACTTTTCTTAGCGGGAATTGTGCGTGGCGAAAACCATGAAAGTAGAGAATTTAGATAGGATGGGCGGTTAAAGGGAAGAATTTGCTACATTTCGCTAAACTTAATTTTCTTGTTTTTTTTTTTTTTTTTTTTTTTTTTTTTTTTCAGTGGCCGATGTCAAAAGTGATTTTTACAGAAAGAAGATAATTTCCATTATCTAATGGGAAAGGCAGTGGGGGTGGCGGGGTCATCTGCTTTTCGATAGCATTCTGCTATTTTTTTATGAGGGAGGGTATGTGGATTATTTAATTATTATTACGCCAGCAGGTTCTGTATGTACGTAAATACGTATGCATGTATGTACGTAACGCAACAACTCTTGATAGAAATATCCGAATTGCTTCAATTTTTTTGCTATGTTTATTCTGATAAAGCGCTGCCATGATTAGATTTGGAGGTTCATTGGTTAAGTATAAAGGGGGGAACGGGGGCTAATACCTACCACTTTAATTTAGATAAATGGGTTTTTATATCCAATTTCCTTCAAATTTGTAATGCCGATTTTTTTCTGATAAGGCGCTTCCCTGATGAGATTTGGAGGTTCATTGGTTAAGTATAAAGATGTGAAACAGGGGGAGGGGGGTGAAATCTCCCACCTTAATTTATTTTTCGAGGAGAATTATCTTTTGAAAAAGGAGTATAATATACAGTTAATCTGGATAGACTGTAAACTGAATGTCATCAGTTTAAGTGAGCATTTTTTTCTTTTTCTTTTAATGATTTTATATTTAATAATTCTTATAATTATAAAACTCTGTAAGCTCTAATGATTATGTGCTTGTAGATAAAGAAATAAAATTGTCAGGAGTTGGGGAGGAGCGCGTTTTTACCAAGTGGTTTCTAAAAATTGAATGCATAGAAAATAAGGGATCGCGAAGCGATCTAGTATGGAAACGGGAAACAATTACGTCTGGGGTTGGCTAGAAAATAGAGATTGCTTGGCGATACCGATGGGAATCTCTAAGCGATTTCACGATGGGTTAATTGAGCGTAGCCAGCAGGGGGACAGAGCCTAGCTAGTTACTTAAAACATTACTTAATGGCTTAAGCGAAAAATTATATTTTGTCGAACTATCCGATTTATTTACGATGTAACTGCAAAATAACGCATATGTTTGGTATTCCATGAACTTATATAAAGATTTTAATACGAAGAGTTATTGATTGTCACAATTTCACAATAGTTAAAGATTTAAAACAACCATCTACTTATAATAAAATGTGAGTGCAGAAAAACTCTCAGAACCATGCCGGTGCGAACCACTGTCTGCGAATCGATGTAGGGTAACGCCATGTTAGGCTTAATAAAAACACACCCTAGCATATGACGGCTAAATGATAATTTGTTCCACTTGAAATCATCCCTGTTCAGCATATTTTCACATAAAAGATGTGTATCATATCCATTTATAATGTATTAATTTCTAAATTAAAATTAAGCCATTATAAACATAGAAATTTGATTTAAACAAACGATACTGTTGCCATTCAGATTCAAATTCCAGCAAATCTACAAACAAATGAATGACTCCTTGAACGCTTCAAAAAAAAAAAAAAAAATACAGGTTAACGCCGTAGCTGCTCTTCAAATATTTGTAATAGTATGTTAAAACTTTTCAATACTTTAACATTGTTTGAAGCCTTCAAAAACTATCCAATTAAGTTCTGAATTTAAGGGCCAAATCATCAACAAAAACAACAACAACAAGTTCTAAATTAAAAATAACGGATAACTATCGCCGTCTGGTGGTGAAAAGATATAACTTTCACTCTAAAAATGTCCGTGCAAGCACATTGCATTACATATTTTTTAATTTATTCAAAATGATTATTCTTTTGCACAATTTCAGATTTTTTGTGATATTTGTTTTCTGTCTTATATGACAAAGTGAAAATTATCTGAATTTGAATACCTAAGAATTTCAAATGCATTTACAGTAAAGAATTATTTCAATGGCACTTTAGCATTATTTAAAGGGAATTTAACCTTTTAGGTACTGAATTATGAATTCATGAAATTTTTATCTTCTAAAGCATTTTTCGTAAATTTTTGAAACACAATTAAAAGATTTTTATAATAATTTAATAAATTTAAAAGGATTTTAGACGGATTTAGAAAGATACTTTAAATTTGAATTTATGGGAATTTTTTGTAATATTTATAACCCCACTCAAATCTTTTATTTTAAATATTTGTCTTAGTATTTTGTACGAATTAGGAATTAGGAAATCTACAAATATAATGTTCTTACAATAGAAACATAGAAATATTTCTGAATTGAAAAGTCCCTCCCACCGCTCCAACACCAAAGAAGTTGAAAAGATGCAAAGACAAAATAAATCATCCTTTAAATGATATTCTTATTTTGTGTAACCCATAATGCTTTTGGAACATCACAAAGTAATGCATCTATAACTCATTCTAAATTGTATTACTACTAATCGATGAAATTAATTTTATAACAAGTTATTTTAATGGTACTTATAAGTACGGTAAATAGATAAAGGGTTAAATGGACAATTTTTTCTGTACCGAAGGCTGTGTCTGTAGGTCGCACGGTTGTAGTGGAGGGAATACGGGGGTATACGCCGTATACCATCTGGATTTTTTTAAATAACACCGTATACCCTATGTTTCTCAAGAAAGCTATAGTATATATACACTAGGGTATAACCCTCTGCCTTAAGCGTATACCCTCTGCTTAGAACGTATACCCTCTGTTTTTTGTTTTTTTTACGGCTACACCACTGAATGTCGTGTTAATTCCCAATAAATTAGGAGCTTAATGTTTCTTGCTAATTCTTTTGGCATCAACTTTCTGTTGTAATCGTACTTTTTTTAACAATGCATTTCATCAGATTTGAAGACATTGCAAATAAAATGAATATTTCTTATCGGTACAACATATTTTAATTATTTGGCAGATAAAATTATGAATTGTATCATAGCTTGTAGTGAAAAAGAAAGTCCCGCTAAACAACAAATTTTTAATATCTAGGGTACCTAAACAAGCATTTTCGTCATAGAATGTGTAGCTAGCAATGGCGCGTTTAAGCGCTGGTGACTAAATTGTAGTTTACATAATTTCTTTGTTCAAATCATAAAAAACTAAAGGATAATACTTTTTGATTAACAAAATGCATGAAGCATCTTTTTTTTAAGTCAGAAAAATATTTTTTTAACTATTGTTTGAAGATTTATCATTCACTTTCCGTCATTTTTGATGGAGATTATATACTAGTTTTATGTATGATACAAATAACGTAATTTTCAGTTGAAACTATCTTGAAAGAAACTTTTTATTCATTTATAAGGAAAGTGTTTTTTAACAATTTCCAACAAAGATGAAGAACAGAGAAAACCTTTATTTTCAGAGCCCTTAGTTTTGAACTATAGCCCCCTCACTGACAAGCCCGTGTTAATACGTTCACTAAGCTCCAGGTTTCACTGCAATACAAGCAATATTTAAAGTAATATAATTCTATTGATTTAATGTATTTTTAATACATTGAACAATGATTAATACTTCCAAGGATTGCATTCATATACGTTATTAAGTTTTTTTATAAAATGTTCAAAGGATAAATTTTTTTTAGCATTTAAAACAAAATGGGGAGAAAACAACATTACAATTTTGCCCTTTTCCAAGACAGTCGGAGGGATAGAAAAGATTTCGTAAGGGTTACTAAGTATGAGCGTAAATTGCTTAGAGGTGGCTGTTAAATGAGTTATGTATTTTTACGATGAACTGTGGTGAGTTTACTAAGAGATCTTTATAAAATATAGATAAAATGATATGCAGGGCCATGCAAAGAATTAGATACTTGACCGTCTACGGATGATAATTTCTGGAAGCGTGATTTAAGTAGTTTTAAGAGTGTTTTAGTTTGAATTAAATTTTAGCAATATAGTGGCGTGTAAAAAAGTGAATAGATAGACTGCAGTGCTGTACAAAAGTATTCAACTATGTTTCCATCTATTAGTATAAATTAATGAAACAGAAATTTCAAACTGTTATGCGTTTCCTTGCGAAACTAATTTTTTCCACTATAGTTTAGATATCAACTTAAAGATCAAATACAGAATTTGAACAGAATTTGAATACAGATTTCGCTATGAACGGTAACTGCTGAAATCAGTTTTTTCAAATGTTTTATGCGTTCTCTAAAATGTTTACATACTTATCTTATTTACCTTATTTCCCTAAATAACGAAGTTTTTTAAAAGCATTGAGGAAGTGTTGGATAAGGTTTCATAAACTATGATTTCATAACGCATAATTTTTCTTTCTTTTTCTTTTCTTTTTTTTTTTTTTTTTTTTTTTCATTTTGAGAATGAAAAATATAAAACTGTAAACAAATATTTTTTGACATAATTTTTGTTATAATATGTTTAGATTAATGTCTCAAATTGATACTATTTTTAAATGCAATTTTTAAGCAGCCAATTTTAAATAATGATAAGGAATGTAACATTTAAAGGTAAATAGACTTGCATTAATTATTGATAACTAATTTTTATAACTTTTTGAGAAAGATAATACGACGATAATACAGAGATAATATTACATTTAGGGAAATGTTAATACTTTTATCGCAATTAAACGCAAAACTCACACTTGTATAAAACGACTAAGAATTTTTTTTTTTTTTTATACGCAAGCTTTAAATCGACTGTATTTTGTATTTGAAAACTGCTTACAAGTGAATATTACTGTTCTCTTTACTTCAAAATTACTTTTGACTGCATTTTACCTCATTCTGAAACGATATCTCGGCAACAACAATGGTTAAAGCACGGGAAGATAATGACCATATTTATTTCAAAACATGCATCACATTGAACGAAAAGATGGTAATTGAATAAACATGTAAGGGAATCTATTTCAATGCAGTTTGCGAGGATTAAAATTTTCCGGATTGTTTGTTTGTTTGACATTTAACCGTAGAGTTAAATTTGTTAATGTACTTATCCAAAGTAGTTAATAATATGCAAGTTTACAGGAATAAAAAAAAGGGATAACAAAACTAAAGTAACCACTCAGTCAAAGACTGTTGTATATAGTAGGTATTATGAAATAATTATAATCAACCTCAAACTTTGGTTCTACATATTTTTATCTAATTATACAATAAGCAATCAAAAAGTTTATAAAAAAATCTTTGTTATTGAAAGATTTAATGAATTATTCTAATCCCAATCTATATATTTAAAGAACATTGCTGTTTTTTTAGTCATCCGGCCAGAAATTTCTACTGAACCAATTTTGACATTTATCTTTTTAAATGAATTTTTATTTGGACTATGTTTTAAGATAATCCCATTATTATATTTTAATTTTGATTTTAAAAGTCCTTTACGAAATTTCTTCGTATTATTTGAAATCGTATTACTTCAATTGTTGATGAGATAAAGGAAACAATGGGAATTACTATATACGGATTTCATTTTCACATTACAGTTAAAAATAAGTTTAAGAACATTTTGAACACAAAATGACTTCACGATTTAAAAAAAAAATACCTATAAAGCTGTTATATTTCAAAATTTATTCATTCCGCTGATACTGAGATTGAGACGTTCATCTCCGATAGATCCAAGATGAGTGAAAATGACGTGATAGTAAAAATGAAGTAAGTATTTTCTTCGATAAAAGTAACTATTTCGCTACAAATGTGTCTGAAAGAGTAAATTTTTGGATTTCACAGGCATTCAAATCAGAAACTCAAGTCAAGTGTGCGAATGTTCACATGTAATTTTGTAACTAGGAAATGTGCCATTAAGTTTGGGAATATACTTATAAATAATGTACTGCCCATTAAATTATTTTAAAAATAGTGAATATGAATATGAAAATTATGCAAGTAAACTTTATGACGTGGAAAACGACGCTATTTTTAGAATTCCTTGGCATAAAAAAAACAAAAAAAAACATGCTGGTATTATAAAGGCGGAACTTTCGTTCATTTTTCATACCTAATACCAAAGATCAAAGCCTCAATTAATAATTGCACAATTTCTTACCTTAACTGAATGTAACTGATTACGCATAGCTATAAAGTTTAATTTTTCAATAAATTGAAAAATTTAAATTAAACTTTAGTTTAAAATAATATTTGTTTTAAGAGTTAGACCAGCTAATATAAGATTTATATATTTATTGTAATTATTTTTGTGATTTTTTACACATTCAGTCAATCAGTTCTTTTAAACATTTTCATTTGTCGAATTCGAGGGATTTCGATACGATGTAGATTATTTTTCCACAATCATACGAAAATATGGATTAATAAATTAATACATAATAATAATAAATTAATATGGATTAATTTTATTCTACTTCTGGTTCGGGTTTTAATATATAGCGTTCTGGTCGGTTTAGACCTGAGGTATGTTGGCTTCGGTTCAGGTGTCGGGTTGACGAAATTAGTTTTGTCCGGTTTGGGTCGGTATTCCGATTGTCTTTAAGAAGAATTTTCGGGTGTGTGCTTAATTTTTATCGCACACTTCTTGTAACTCACATGCAGTTGTAACCATAAAGAATAATTGGCTATTTATCACCTTTCACCACCTATTACAACAATTCCTTAAAATAAGTTTATTAATTTATGGTAAAAAAAAAAAAAAAAAAAAAAAAAAAATATTGTAGTCATAGTAAACACAAATATTTTATGTTAAAAATAAAAAAATATATATTGTAGTAATAGTAAACACAAATCTTTACGTAATGTATGTAATTCTTACCTATCAAGAAGCGAGTGGAAAATTGATTTCAAAATTTCACCTTTACATTCATGAATCAAGTTAAATTAAATAAACAACTAGAGATCGAAATTTGATTTCGTTGAGAGAAAATTTGATTTCGTTTTCGTTTTCGACCTAAAATTAGAGTTTTCAGAAATTTTGTTTTTGTCGAAACTACTGTTGAAAATTCGGCCGGACGGAATCTCGACCGAAACTATCTGTATTCCAAAAATCTCGTTTCTTCTTTCTGAAATTTTCAACATTAATCAATGATTTCAAATGAAAATCAAATTTCTAAGTAATTGCTTAAGAGGTGCTAAGGCCAACACAGTGAAAAAGATTCCATGCCGGGACTCGAACCAGGGCATCAGTATAGCGCACTGACGTTCTACCGACTGAACCACATGGAACGATACCCAGCCTGGAAAATTTCTCACTATTATATGTTGGCAAGGCTACAAACGCAGCACAAAATGGAATATTTATCATGAGACACCGACATAGGGCAAACACGAAACTTAATTAAATCCAGCATCGATAGAAACTATATTAATACATGGAAATTATTCCAGACAAAAAACATTCGCCTTGCATACAGTATTTCAAATGAAAATCAAATTTCAAAGTAATTGCTTAAGAGGCGCAAAGGGCCAACACAGTGAAAAAGATTCCATGCCGGTACTCGAACCCGGGCCAACAGTATAGCGCACAGGCGTTCGACCGACTGAACCACACTGTACCCAGACTGAAAAATTTCTCACTGTTATATGTTGGCAAGTCCACAAACGCAGCACAAGATGGAATATTTATCGTGAGCCACCGATATAGGGCAAACCCGAAACTTAATTAAATCCAGCATCGATAGAAATTTATTGTAGTCGAATGTTTTTTCTCTGGAATTCCCTGTATTAATATAGTTTCTATCGATGCTAGATTTAATTAAGTTTCGTATTTGCCCTATGTCGGTGGCTCACGATAAATATTCCATCTTGTGCTGCGTTTGTAGCTTTGCCAACATATAATAGTGAGAAATGTTCCAGGCTGGGTATCGTTCCATGTGGTTCAGTCGGTAGAACGTCAGTGCGCTATACTGATGGCCCGGGTTCGAGTCCAGGCATGGAATCTTTTTCACTGTATTGGCCTTTGTGCCTCTTAAGCAATTATTTTGAAATTTGATTTTCATTTGAAATATTGTATCGAAGGCGAATGTTTATTCTTTGGAATATTCTCCATTATCGTCTCAAATAAGACTATCTTTATTTATTGCCGTGAATTGTTTATAATTATCAGTGATGATTGACTCAATATGTGAGTTCAAATTATAAAGCAAGTAATGGATATATGACTAAACTTTTAAGATTCCTTTCGTGTGTTTGTTAAAAGCTGCAAACTTAACAGTAATAGAAAAATTTTTGTTTGAAACCGCAGAAGTGTTTCCAATACGCTTTAAGAAAGCTCTAGTTCAGTCATTATTCTGATTTCACAAAAGCTATATAATAAAAATAACTGTAATAAAACTCAAATAAAGTATTTTTATTTTTACGTATTTGGCTTGAAACTCTATTTCATTGTAAGTGTGGTGGAAGTTTTTATTTATTGAAAATAATTTCTAAGGTAGTAAACAACAATTTTTCATGGTTTTTCTTTACTTTTTCATTTAACACACTTTTTTTTTTAAATAATAAAATTTTGAAGTACACGGATAAACTGACTTTAATAGAAATCATATAAATAATAACATGCAAATATAAATACATTTTCCGGAATTCTTTCTGTGAAATTAATATAACATTTTATGGCATTACATGAAATTGGATGAAATTAATTTCTTCTGCAACTAATCGACTCCTGTAACCTCTTTTTTTTACTTTTACAGCCCATACGATAGACACGAAGTTCAACAATGAGAAAAAAATAATAATACAGATTTATTAGGTAGCTTTCATTACAAAAAGCTACCTATTGCAGACGTTCGGAGGAAAGCGATTTCAAAAAATTTTGGTATATTTTCATCGATCATGACCCCCAGACCCCCAGACCCCGAAAAAACCCTAAGTTCAAAATTGATATATATATATATATATATATATCCATATATATATATATATATATATCCATATATATATATATATATATATATATCCATATATATATATATATATCCATATATGTATATATATATCCATATATATATATATATATCCACGGCGATTTCTCCTAAAATATGGAATACTTTGCAATGAAATTAACACCAAAAATCCGTATTGATCCACAGATTTCAAAACTGGTATTAGAATTTTAAAATTAGAATTAGTTTTCGAAATATTAATTTTTTTCTAATTTTAAATACTTTTTTCTAATGATGGCAACTCAAATTTTAATCATAACAGATATTTTTTTCATATTTTAGAAAAGGATATTTTAAATTAATTTGGCGACGAATTTGACCTCCCTTAAATGTATGCTAAGAAATTCTCCATGTTACTTTTATTCAGAATTCAATTTGTATTTCATTATCATTTTATTTAATACAAAACTTTCATTTAAAATTGAAACCTTTAAAATAAATGGCTTTTACTTCATTCTTTTTTTTAAACAACTAGGGGGCCCCCTACGAGCTACGCTCGCCAACCCCCGTCCAGACACCGCAGACTCTAAATGCATGCTAATTTGATCGGCTTTAAAACGATTTCGAAAGATTGAATTATAATTTAAAAAACAGTGGCGATCTCCCTATAAACGAATTTCTATTCATTTCTCTTTGATTGGGGAATTTTAACGCCAAATCCGCTGCGGTACTACTTGATTATCCCGTCGACCAATTTCGCCAAATTATATAAATCTCCAAACCACTCGCCAAATTATACAAATTGACATAATTTTTATTTTAAATAACGAAAGAACAAATAAATTAGTACAACATTAATAAAAATACAAATAAAACGTCGAAATAAAAATAACTTGATGATGTAGACACGTGTAACAACATTTCAAAATAAGCTAATATAAAAGGAATTAAGTAAACATAGCCTTTGTCTCCTGGTATTTTTTAACAAAGCGAAAAGAAAGTTCTTTTAAATGAGACATTTTAAATTAATCGTTTTTAATCTGACGCAATTTTTACCAAGCTATTCTTTCACTTTTAAATATTCACGTGAAAACACTTTTTTAGAAATGAAATATTATTTGCGCTTTCCTAACAAAAATAGTTGAAAAGATCCTCTCAAAATATCAAATAAATGTCTAGCGCATTTCTAAATTTGAACTGTTTTGCAATATTATTTTGTGTTCATTTTATGTAATAACTATAATGTGACGTAAATATGACGTAATTTCTCCTATTTAAGACTTCTAACGCATGTTAATGAATTTATTATTTTACAATATCATTTTTCTTTTAAAATTCACATGTATACTTTTTATGACGTAATTTTTAATAAGTTCCTGCTTTTTGTACATAATTATTTAATTATAATTCCAAATGATTTTTTCTGTTTATAATAGTCACGTGTAAATAAATTTTTAATTTGAAGCAAACATTATTGTTTGCGCTGTTTATACATTTGGCAACAGTATAAATTGATACAATCTCTCTATTCTAAAAAAAAAAAAAAAAAATTAACTACCGCTGTCACCGCCGCCGCCGCCGCCGGTTTTGAATTTTTTGTGACCGGAGGTCTTTCTTCGTTAATATTAAGAAAAATAATGCATACAAAAATATGAAAATCGGTGGTTTTATACAGAAATATTTTATAAACACGCTGATGCAGACAGTTTTCAAATCGAAGAATTATTTTAACAGATATTTAATGCTAAATTTGGACAAAATCGTTCCACAAAAAAAGTTCTATAGAAGCAAAAACTATTCATGGGAAATTAATCACTTTTAGATCATTTTAAAAAGTTTGAAGTTCCCGGTGTGCAGACAGTATTTTTTTTTTTTAATTTCATTCATTTTTTGAGGTTTTATTTCTATTTTAAATTCAAATTTAAGCATTTCGTGAGATATTTTTTACTTATTTTAGAAAGTTGTACTAATTTAACCTGTTGCCAACTGTATAAACAGCGCAAACAATAATGTTTGCTTCAAAAAAAAATATTTATACGTGTAAATAAATTGCAAATTTATTTACACGTGACTATTATAAACAGAAAAAAATTGGAATTTGAATTAAATAATTATGTACAAAAAGCAGGAACTTATTAAAAATTACGCCATAAAAACTATATTTACACGTGAATTTTAAGAAAGAAAGGAAATTATAAAATAATAAATTCATTAACATACGTTAGAAGTCTTCAATAGGAAAAAATACGTCATATTTACGTTACATTACAGTTATTACATAAAATGAACACAAAATAATATTGCAAAACAGTTTAAATTTAGAAATATCACTAGACATTTATTTGATATTTTGAGAGGATGCATTTCAACTGTTTTTGTTAGGAAAGCGCAAATAATATTTTCTAACAAAAGTATTTTCACGTGAATAGTAAAAAGAGAAAGACCAGTTCGGTCAAAATTACGTTAGATTAAAAACGATTAATTTAAAATGTCTTATTTAAAAGAACTTTCTTTTCGCTTTGCTAAAAAATACCGGGAGACAAGGACTATGTTTACTTAATTCTTTTATATTAGCTTATTTTGAAATGTTTAACTTATTTTACTTAATCAAAGAAGAAAACAGCGATTGTATCTTTGGTACTACTTAGTTATCCCGTCGACCAAAAATCTATCATTTGCCAAACTATAAGATTAAATGCCAATAATGGTTGATCGTAAATGTCACATTAACTTGACTTTAAGCAAGTTACACGTGTCTACGTCATCAAGTTATTTTTATTTAGACGTTTTATTTGTATTTTAATTAATGTTGCACTAATTTATTTGTTCTTTCGTTATTTAAAATAAAAATTATGTCAATTTGTATAATTTGGCGAGTGCTTTGGCCATTTATATAATTTGGCGAAATAGGTCGACGGGATAATCAAGTAGTACCGCATCGGATTTGGCCTTAAAATTCCCCAATCAAATAAAAATGAATAGAAATCCGTTTATAAGGAGATCGCCGCTGTTTTTTAAATTATAATTCAATCTTCCGAAATCGTTTTAAAGCCGATCAAATTAGCGTAATTTTAGAGTCTGCGGTGTCTGAACGGGGGTTGACGAGCGTAGCTCGTAGGGTGCAGAGCCCCCTAGTTTTCTAAAATAATGTAAAAAATATCTCTAGAAATTCTGAAAATTTTAATTTAAAATAGAAATAAAACCTCAAAAAATGAGTCAAAAAAAAAAAAAAATTAATCCAATCTACACTCCGGCAAATTCTAACGCATAAAATGATATAAAAATGATTACACTGCCATGTATAGTTTTTGCTGCTATACAACTTTTTTAGTGGAACGATTTTGTCCAACTTTAGCATTAAATATCTCTTAAAATAATTCTTCGATTTGAAAACTGTCTGCATCAGCGTGTTTATCAAACATTTCTGTATAAAACCACCGATTGTCATGTTTTTGTATGCATTTTTTTTCTTAATATTAACGAAGAAAGACCTCCTGTCACAAAAAATTCAAAACCGGCGGCGGTGACAGCGGCAGTTTTTCTTTTTTTAGAACAGAGAGAAACGAAAAGAAAAAAATTAGACACAGATGTCATATACGCAACGGGGTACCTAATTGGCGCCAAAATGGCGTTATTTTGCCTGACATGGTAACCCAGCTATTGTTGCTTATTTATTAATAAATGTTTATTTGAATTTATTTTCTTTTTATTTACAAAAAATGTTATAAATTGTTTTGTTCTACAGTTATAAATTATTTTTTTTTATTTATTGTTATTTCATTTTAAAAATAACAGAATATAATTTTAAAATGCATATGTAACAGGTATTTGAAAACGAGGTTTTCGCTAGATTGTCGTAAAAAAAAAAAAATCACGCCAAACAATGTGATAATGCGTGTAATGTAATATGTGACAATGCAACAAATCATGAGATTTAATTTCCACTTTAAAGCAAAGATTTAATGGTATTACTTCTCCCGTCGACCAATTTCGCCAAATTATATAAATAGCCAAATTATACAAATTGACATTTTTTTTTTTTTTTTACTTTAAATAACAAAATAACAAATAAATTAGTATAACATTAATAAAAATACAAATAAATCGTCGAAATAAAAATCACTTGATGGCGTGAACATGTGTAACTTCCTTAAAGTCAAGTGAATGTGACATTTACGATCAACCATTATTGGCATTTAATCTTATAGTTTGGCGACAAATTTTTGGTCGATGGGATAACCAAGTAGCACCGTTTTAATTTACCACTCGAAAAATAATAAAATGCTAACTTGCGAGTTAAAAAAAAAGCTATTGGCGAGATTTTCACCCGGCAAACATAAAAGTACCAGGAATTCTTTGTGATCATGGCAATTTTTATGTAGTTTTATTCGAAAAAATAATTTTGATTCTTTAATCAAAATGGAAAACTTTCTTATGAAAAGCGAAGTAATCAGCCCGTTGTTTATGGGAGTTACATGACTTGGACTATTATAAAATAAACTAAATAATGGGGATAGAATAATATTCGGCGACTTATCACACCTGTGGCTGGCTAACATTAAAGTACCAAAATGGCCGCCTGGAATATAAAAAGCGAAGGGATCCGCCTGGAGCTGCTAATGATAGTCACATGACTTAGGCTATTATTATAGTGATTGTTTTCAATTTTAAAAACAGCGCAAAGAATAATATTTCCTAACGATTAAAAATTTATTTTCACGTGACTATTAAAAACAGAAAAAAAAGTAAAATTACTATTAAATGAGTACGTGTTAAAGGCAGGAAAATATAGAAAATTATGTCTTGAAAATTGTATTTACACGTGAATATTAAAAGGGAAAGGAAACTTTAAAATAATAAATACATTAATATGCGTTTAACCCTTTCACGGACAAGGCACTTCTATTCGTAAAATCTTGAAATCAGTGAATGTTACCAGAATTTACAAACAAATTTCGAAATACAAAAATGCTTTTGTTCACTTACTTGATCACCCGACCGGAGCACCAACCAAAGAATGGCGTAGGATGTAACGCTCCGGTGGAAAATCCCCTCAACAATCCCCGATGCCGGACATCGGAAAGCACCCAAAATAACAAGGAAAAAGGCACATACCATCACTTACTTAATAAAAGGGAAATTTTTATCCCAATATTCTGGTGCTAATGTGGTATTTAAGAATTAAAATTAAGTGGTCCAAAAATGAACCACCGCCCTTGAAGGGGTTAAATCAGCAAATTTTAGTAACTGTATTATGTCAATCGTTTTATAACGCTGTTAAAAAACACCGAGAGACAAATACTCTGTTTACTTAATTCATTTTATTTTAGCTTCTTTTCAAATGTTTAACTGATCTTCTTTAAACAAACACGAAAACAACCACTAGATGTCTTAACAGCAACTGATTCTACCTTAATTTTTTGCAATCAAAGGGAATTGAATGAAACCCGTTTACAGGGAGATCGCTACAGGTTTTTTCAGTATAATTCAATCTTCTCTAATCTTTTTAAAACCGAACAGAATAGCGTGCTTTTACATTCTACAGTGTCTGAATGGGGGTTGGCGAGCGTAGCTTGCAGGGGGCAGAACCCCCTAGTATATATATACATATATATATATATATATCTGACCTTTGTCACACTGTAACTCTCGTATTTATGAACCGATTTGGATGTAATTCGGTGTGTACATAGTATATGCCAATGTCTCGACAGAGTTCGTTGACCAGCTTCATCCGCCATCTTGTTTAAAAATGGCGGCCATTTAAATTTTTAAGAAAAATTTTAATTTGAAATGTGGTACCAAAAAATTGAAAATTGAAAAAATATTTTTTTCTTATGTGTTTGACCTTGATAAAAAGATTCGGGAGCAGTTTTTGTTTCGTCTATATCTTAAAAAAATGGCTGAGTTATAGCATTTTGAATTTCTAGCGTGGCTGATATTTTGAAACGTCCTGATTTTTGTCGCGTGATAACAGGCGTATTTATGAACCGATTTGGATGTACCTTAGAGTGTACATAGAACAAACAAATATCTCGACCGAGTTCGTTGGTGAGCTTCATCCGCCATCTTGTTTCAAAATGGCGGCCATTTAATTTTTTTTTAAATTTAATATTTAAAATGAGATACCAAAAATTTGGAAAATGAAAAAGATTTTTTTTTTGTATGTGTTTGACCTTAATACAAAGATTCCGGAACAGGTTTTGTTTTTCAAATGAAAATCAAATTTCAAAGTACAAAGTAAATTGCTTAAAAGGCGCAAAGGCCAACATAGTGAAAAAGATTACAAGCCGGGACTCGAACCCGGGCCATCAGTATAGCGCACTGACGTCTGGTTTTGTTTTGTCTATATCTAAAAAAATGGCTGAGTTATAGCATCTTGAATTTCTATTGTGGCTGACATTTTAAAACGACCTGATTTTTGTCACGCGATAACAAGCGTATTTATTAACCGATTTGGATGTAACGTGGTCTGTACATAGTACATACCAATGTCTCGACCGAGTTCGTTGGCCAGCTTCATTCGCCATGTTGTTTCAAATAGGTTGCCATTTAAAAAAATTAATTTAAAATATAAAATGTGGTATTAAAAAATTGGAAAATGAAAAAGATTTGTTTTATGTGTTTGGCTTTGATACAAAGATTCTGCAGCAGTTTTTTTTTCTGAAAATTTGTTTTTTTTTTCTTATATCTTAAAAAATCTTTGAATTATAGCTCTTTGAATTTCAAGCATGGCTAACACTTTGAAACGATCTTGTATTTTTCACGCGATAACACACGTATTCACGTATTTCGATGTAAGAAGGCATGTGGATAATATACATCAATATCTCGACCACGTTCGCTAGCCAGCCATCTTGTTCATCAGCCATCTTGTTTCAAATTAAAAAAAAATTATATTTAAAGTGAGGTGCAAAAAAATTAGAAATTGAAAAAGGTTTCTTTGTTAAGTATTTGACCTTGATATAAGGATTCTGGAGCATTTTTTTATTGTCTTTATCTTAAAAAATGGCTCAGATATAGCAGTTTCAATTTCTAATGTGGGTGACATTTTGAAAAATCTGATTTTTTGCCTGCGACAGCACTCGTATATATCAATTGATTCCGATGTGAGTGAGCATGTGCACAGCAATTACTAAGGTCTCGACCAAGTTCACTGGTTAGCCTCATCCACCATGTTGTCTTAAAATGGCAGGCACTTTAAGAAATCACCGAATTTGGTAGCCAAATATAAGTTACTTTAAATAAAATGAGCTTGGATAAAGCTGACTAATTTCGCGAAATTCTCATTCATAATGATTTAGTATTGATAAAAATTAATATTGAATCTTCTATATTCGGTTTCCACTAAATTGAGCTTCGTGTGTTTGAATAATATAAGTTGGCTTTTTTAAAATAAGGAATATGAAAGCTACCTCTTCCTCCCAGCACTGGCCGAAAGGACTTATATTCTTCGTTTTATATCAAAAATAAATTTTCAGTTGGCAGTTAGCACTTTTTTCTTAAATGAACTGTTTTGTTTTTAAATTGCTTTTATAACTCTTAATCGCATATATTTTAGTTGTGCTAACGTGAAGCTGGATATTCCAGTTCTTTTCCCACTGCGTAGGGATAAATGAAAACACGTACTCTGTTTTTCCCTCTGCGCAGGGAATTTGCTGTTGATTTTCTTTTTCTTTACGAGTTCATCTTGTGGATCTCGACGAGTGAGTATTGTGGTCCCAAAGCGGATATTTTATTTGTGAATATCGTGAAATAATTCAATTAAATAGTGTGAAAATGCAAATTATGTTCGAAAGGTGAAAACGTAAACTCATTGGAACTGTGCTAAAATAGAATACTGCGAGATAAAAAATGGATAAAAAAGTAGCAACCGATAAACGAGTGTTGAAATCGTCAATAACGAGATTGAAAAATAAATTCCTTAAAACTGTTCTGAATGTGCCTGAATTAGAGCAGCTTCAACTTTTGAAAAAGGAAACAGAAAAATTAGAGGAAGAGTTAACGGCGTTGTTTAAAACGATTTTTTCTGTGTGCGAAGAAAAAGACATAGATTCATTTATAGAGGAGAAGGACGAACAACAAGATATCTTTGATGAATTGATAGTAAAAATCGAACATGCAATTGCAGCTAGAAAAATAATTCTGGATAATCCAAAAAAGCAAGTTAATGATATAAAATTACTAAAATTTTCTCTATCATCATTTAGTGGTCATATTCTGAAATGGTTAAGTTTTAAAGATTTATTTAATGCTAGCATATATAATAATGCAAATTTATCGCCGGCTCAGAAGCTGCAATATTTCAAATTACCTGGTCAAGGAGACGCCTCGAAAATAATAAAATCAATGCACAATGAAGACTCGAAGTATATTGTCGCGTGGGACTTTCTATCTGAAAGATAGTGTAACAAACGTGAATTAATATACAGCCATATTAGAAAATTATTAAATTTTTCATTTGTGTAAGGTGACGCACGTGCAGCAATACTCAATTTGGTGGATATCACAAATGAATATGCCAGTTCATTCCAAATATTGAATCAGAAGGTAAGGGGCTTTTCAGAAACTTTGTTGATTTATGTAATATTGCAAAAAGTAAATCATGATATTAAATTATAGTGGGAACATCAGTAAATGACGAACTTCCGATAAATTTTGTGAAATATTATGCTTGTTCATTACAATCTGCTAGAGAAAATATTAATTATAAGAAAACAGTTATCCTAAATTAACTGTAATGACTGCTTCTGTTAATAATATTGAGTGTAAATATTATTCGTCGAATAGTCATAAAATATCTAAATGCAGTGAGTTTCTAAAGTTCGCGAAATAGTGCAATTTGTAAAAAATAAAAATCTCTGTTTTGTGTGTTTATCTATAGAACATAAATTAATTAATTATCAGTCAAAAAGAGTTTGTTCGAAATGTAATTTGAAGAGTCATAATAGCTTATTACATTATGAAAGGCTAGAAATTAACTATCCAGATATAAAAAACCAAGTAACTCCTCAAACCTCGATTCAAAATAGTGAAACTGTTAGTGAATCATCTAGTAATGTAAACATGTCAATAAATACTTGCCTTGGTGAAATATGCTCAAAATCATTTGGCATACATGCAACATTGATTAATGTGAAAGATAATTATGGAGGCAATAAATTACTGCGTTGCGTTATAGATGTTTGTAGTGCCAATAATTTCATAAGTGAACGTGCGATACAATTATTAGGAATAAAAAGAAATTCTGCTAATTTACGGATTAAATGTTTGGTAATAGGATACTCCGAAGAGACTAGTGCAGTTGTAAGATTGGAATTTTCTCCACATTTTGATAAACAAAACACACGATTAAGTACTTTTTATATTTTGAAAAAGATAACGAGTAATCATCCAGTTGTATCATATGATATCAATACATTCAGTCACATCAAGAACATAACATTAGCTGACCCTAAATGGAATGAACCAGGCCCAATAGACGTATTATTTGGCGTTGTCTCTATCATTATCTATAACTAGAGGAGAAAAAAAATATTTGGGAAACCAGGACTTCCTTTTGCAGTAAATTCGGATTACGGGTGGTTAATAACGGGAGATAGTGATGCATTTTCAGAAAATAAACCAAATATTATAGTTAATTTTGCAAATGTTGAAACGGATTATGTGAAAATTTTCTGAGAGTTAGGAAAATATTCCCTCGAAGGAAATATACAGAAATGAAGAAAAATATTGTGAGGAAATTTTCGATACATCCCATTAACAAGATTCGAATGGAAGATACAATATGCGTTTGCCATTTAAAAAGCAATGTAAAGAATTAGGGGAATCAAAATCACTAGCAATGAAAAGTTTCTAAACGTAGAAAAAAGATTTAATAGAGAATCCGATTTGTATGAAAATTAGTGTATATTTAATGAATGAATATCTTGATATGGGACATATGGAGAAAATACCGAAGGGCGAAATTAAAAACCCGTTAATTAAGTTTATTATATTCCACATCATCCAGTCATAAGGGAATCTAGTACAACAACCCGTCTTAGAGTTGTGTTTGATGGGAGTGCAAAAACTACAAATAATGTTTCTGTTAATGAAAATTTAATTGTAGGACCTGGGGTTCAACAAGAGTTATTTTTTATTTTGTTGAGATTCCGCACACACGCTATAGCTATTAACGCTGATATTGCTAAAATGTTTCGCCAAAATAAGATTTATCCTGAAGATCAAGATTTTCAACGTACTCTGTGGAATGATCAAATTTCCGGTGATATTAGTGAATATCGTCTCACTACAGTAACATATAACATGGCATTTAGCCCATGTTTAGCTACTAAAGTTATACAAAAATTGGCGTTGGAAGAAAAGTTAAATTTTCCATTAGTGTCAAACACTGTATTACGCGATTACTACGTCAATGACCTACTTACAGGTTCTTCATCTCCCGAAGAAGCTATTAAATTAATATCCGAGTTACAAGAATTAATGAAAACAGGCGGATTTGCATTACGTAAGCTGGCATCAAATGACATTAGTGTATTAAAAAACATTCCAGAAAATTTAATTCAGACTAAATCCGATTTATCAATTGAAAAAGATAATTCAATAAAAGTGTTAGGATTAAAATGGGACTCAAATCGCGATGTCTTCAAAATTAGTGTAACCATAGAACGAACATTAAAAGAAGTTACATTGAGATCTATATTGTTCGATATAAACAAAATGTTTGACCCACTTGGTTAGATCTCTCCCTTTATAATTTATGCGAAAATTCTACTTCAGGAACAATGAAGTCTTCCTCTGGCATTGGATGATCATGTTCCAATACTCATAAAAAATAGGTGGATAAAAATTCGGGAAGAACTTGCATGTTTAATATCTATAATTGCGCCTCGATTAGCAATCACTCCCACAGCTAACAAATTTGAAATTCATTCATTTAGTGACGCTTCCTTAATGGCAAATGGTGCCGTTGTTTATTTAATATCTTATCAAACGATTTGAATGAATCAGTTAGAATATTAACGGCAAAAACAAGAGTTTCACCTTTAAAAACAATATATTTGCCTAAACTAGAACTGAGTGTTGCCCTGCTCTAAGCCCGTTTGGTAAAAACTGTTCTAGATTCATTGTGCTTGGACATCCTTAAAATTAACTGTTGGACAGATTCAACAATAGTTTTATCTTGGCTATCAACAGAATCAAGAAGATGACAAACTTTTGTTGCGAATCGTGTCGTGGAAATACAACAACTTGTTCCGTCAGAGTGCTGGCATCATGTAAAAGGAAAAGAGAATCCAGCAGATTGTGCATCAAGAGGTCTATCACACTCAGAATTATCACTGCATGATATGTGGTGGTATTATCCGAGTTGGCTTAGTGATCCATCTTTCACCTCTTCAGAACCGCAATTAGGGAGTATTTTGTGTGGCGAAGCCTTATAAGAGCAAAATATATATATATATATTTATGCTACAGCCCAGATAAGGGAGGAAATGCCCATTCTCTCACATATATCGGCATTTATTAAGCTAAAATGTGAAATTCCTTGGTGTTTGAAGTTTCTTATGAATTTTCGTTTACCTGTTTCAAAAAGAAACTTCGTTGCTCTTACAAACACAAAAATTCAGAGTGCCTTAAAATTGATAATCAAACAAGTGCAAGAGTCATCATTTGCTGACAACATTAAATGTATGACATCTGGTAAATGTTTACCTCGCAATAGCAAACTGATCAATCTTTCTCCAATCCTTGATTGATAAGGAATAGTAAGAGTGGGAGGACGTCTTCGTCATTCAAATCTCACACAAGATGAAATTCATCCAATATTGTTACAAAAAAATCAACCAGTGACTGCACTGATTACTAGATATTTTCACTTATCTCCCTTTTATGTTACCCCTCAGCTATTATTGTGTGTTATCAGACAGAGATATTGGATTTTAAGTGGATGAAGTTTTGTAAGAAAGTTTGTAAAGTATTGTGTAATTTGTGCTCGTGCTTCTGCTTCTATGTCTAAACAAATCATTGGCTGATTAAATTTCTACTAGAGCGCAACCTACCCGTCCGTTCCTTGTTACAGGAACTTACTATGCAGGACCTATATTTTGTAGATTTAAAAAAGTTAGAGGTAGAAATCTTTTAAGTGTTATATTTTATTATTCATATGTTTTTCTACACATGCAATTCGCATTTAGTTAGTGACTGATTTATCTACTCAGGCCTTTTTAGCTCGTCTCAAGCGACTTATATGCAGACGAGGCAAACCAAAAGAAATTGTAAGTGATTGTGCCAAAAATTTTGTCTGTGCGAGCAAGGAGTTGAAAGAATTGTATAAATTTTCGACTTCTTCTCAGCATAATGAAGAAGCGGCAAAATACTTAAGTTCGGAAGAAATAAATTGGCATTTCAATCCACCCCCAGCCCCTCACTTTGGAGGACTTTAAGAGGCTGGTATTAAATCGATGAAATGCCATTTAAAAAGAACCGTTGACAATTCAGTTTTAACACTTGAGGAACTATCAACTCTTTTAGCTCAAATCGAAGCCTGCTTAAATTCTATAATCCTTTGTCCTTTAAGTTCCGATCCTAATGATTTACAGGCCTTAACCCCTGGTCATTTTTTTAATTTGGTGCCCTTCTTACTTCCGTACCAGAAGTTGATATCTCAGAGGTACCTGCATCAAGATTGACCAGGTGGCAATTAGTGCAGAAAGTGCTCCAACACTTTTGGAAAAGATGGAGCAATGGGTACCTTACGACACTACAATAGAGAATAAAATGGCTTAAAGAAGAGCTTAATATTAAGATAGGTGATTTAATTATAATAAAAAATTAAGGTATTTCCCCTTTACAATGCGAATTAGCTAGAGTAAATAAAACGCAGAGTAATTAAAAAGTAGAAGAATCAATAATTAAAATAAAAAATGTAAACTTTATTTTCTAGAAAAATGCGATTTTTATTGATTTCTTTTTAATTTATTGGATGATACATAGTAGAAGAGAACTAAACTGAACGAGATTATTTATTAAGACATGTGATATATTTTAAAAGGGAAAATTACACTATAAATTTTAAATAATATAATCTAACATGTGTATAAACAATATCATCTATACATTTCTTCATAAAGTTTCAAATATTTGAGACACCAAATATTTCAGATGCGTGTAACTACACATAGTAGAAGATCACTTAACTCAGCAGTTTTTCTATTGAGATTGATGAAATATATTTAAAAGTGTAAAATTACACTATAAACACTAAATAATATAATTTAACATGTGTCTAAGCAATAATAACAAATATAAATTTCCAACATAATTTTTCAAATATTTGAGATACCAAATATTTTAGTTGCGTGTGACAAATTACGATAATTGTACCAATAACAATTTTCGAATGAACAACACTCCGAATTTTTGCTTGTTTCACTTCTTTTTTATGCAAAATTATTATCAATTCTGAAATTGCCAAATTTCCAAAATTGAAAACAATATTCTCTATTGGACCCCGTTCGATGGAGCCTTGTCTAAATTTAGTTCCATAATTATTACCTATTATATTTTAAACATAAAAAATACTTTATTTTAAAACTTTTACAAATATGCAAGAGCAAAATAACAACTTTAACATATATTTTAACAATACATTTTTAAGAACATCCTCATCCTCATCCATTATAAATGAAAAATTAAGTTATCTATAAATTCGAAAATAATGACAAATTTTAAACCCCTTATTTAACAAAAGAGAAAAATGAAAACATTTTGTTTAATTACTTTGAAAATCTCTAATCTTTAATTTAATATCTACTGTAGCAGAAATATAATTTAGGAAAGTATTCCTTGAAAACAAAGAACTATTTAAGGTAACGTAATTCATTAAACAGATGCAGGGAGTAGCATAAAATTATCAGAAATACTTAAAAAAAAAAAAAACGAAATCCTATTCCAGTTTTGCTCGTTAAACATAGAATGGTTTACCCAAAAGAAATACAAATTTTATCTGAAATACGAAAATTTTTGAAATCTAGAATATTTTGTTTCAAAATTCTTAATTAACAAATATGTATAAATTACTTTCAAACTTTTTATTAATTTTATGTGAATTAAATAACTATAAGAGTAAGCACAGATTAATTATCAGAAAAATATTTATATTTCAATCAAACTCCATGAAGACAAATAAGTACTAGCGTAGAAATTTCTCATTAAAAATTTTATTACAGTATCATTTTAATATGGAATAATTATTTTCAGATGTTTGTAAATTTATAAAAGATATACAATTGAGTTTAATGTTATGAGCATGCATTATGCCTTGAATGCTCCTCACTGCCTAATATTCCTCAATGTAGGGGGAACGGGGCTAGTTGGTTACAGGGGTAAGTAGGCGCAGTCCATATAAATCGCATGTTTGTGATAGATTGCGCAACCAGTCAAGTACTACCTTTTTTCTTACTTTTTACAATCCTCATTGTAGTTTTGCCGCGTTACCTGCGTCCAGTGTCCATTTATTACGATTTTTCTGTTTTTCGCGCTCATAAGTAATTGTTTGTTGCTTCATTCTTTTTCTAATTTCTAATACTTATCTTAATAATTGCGATTTAACTTGTGCAGTTTTTCTTAGTGTATTATTAACTGTACCTAATCCATATGAGATTTACTTGGATTATTTATGCTTAGATGGTTATGTGTCCCTTTTGTGAAGAAATTTATTATGGAGCTATAGGTGCATTGAACACAGGGCAAGTTGGCTCGGTGTCTGGTGTGTGCTGGTAGCTTGAAAAACAGTAAATACCTAGAAAAGTGGTTGCAATGCAAGATTTTTGGCACACGAAGCTTGCCCAAACGGAGACATTCGATTTTTTATTTGTGACAACTGAAACTCTGATGATGATATCGAGTAAGATAGAAGTTACTCAATGTTAATGTTTTATTCCTTATTTTTATGTTTGTATAATTTATAATTTAAATTGTACGACGATAACGGCTTTGTTTTAACTTGCTGGTAATAATGAAATTGATTTCTCTTAACTGCGTGTCTTATTTGAGTTTCATTTAAATTTTTATAAAGCGTGTGCCAACTTACCCCGTGACGGGGTAGGTTGGCGTAAAATTTTCCTTTTATTTTAGGCTTTCGATAACATAAACAACAAAAGCTACAAACTCAAAACTCCGGGTATTCATAACCCAATGCCTGTTCTTTAAAAGTACAGTTAAAGTTTCATAAAAAACTTAAACAAAAACTTAATAAAAATCAATAATTAAAAACTGCGCCTACTAGCCCCGGTCTCCCCTAATATAAAATTCTTAAGATGGACAGATTAGAATTTAAATTACTTTCCTCGGTTTGACAATACTGATGTATACATCAGTACAACATCAAACTAGTCAAGTTATAACTTGACTAGTTTGATGTATTTATTTTTTATAGTATAATGAATAAAAACTTTTAAAATAGAGTGTTATTCTTTTAGTATAGATCAGAATTCATATAATTTTCCACGAAATGGAAATGCTGCTGAAACTTGACGATTTTGATTTACTATAAGTCATTTTTTGTATACAGAATAACAACTTTGGAAAGTGGGGTTTCATTTTTTTTAGGATAGATCAAAATTTATATCACTTTCCTTTGTTTGAAAAATAATGTTACTCTTTACAAATACTTCTAGCTGAGTCAGAATAGAATATTGTGTTCTTTGTCTTTTATTAATATAAAATATCATGTATGAATCCGATAAAGATTCAATAACTCATTCGAAAATAGCGACCCTTTAAAAATTCGAATCACATTTAGGTAAATTTGTGTTATAGTTTCAGTTGATTGCTAATACAGGTTATATTTTTTCTATTACAGTAAAATTTTTAGGAATTAATTACTTCAGTAAATAAAAGAATTCCTTTGTTATGCATTCGAAGTTTTGGATACAAACCTATTTTACGTGCCGAAACTATATTATACCTTAATACCAGCCTTATTTAATTACGCTAACGTCTAAAATACTAAGCAGATTAGAACCAAAGAACACACTGTGGTTTGAATTCGCAAAAATTTTGGATGAGTTCGTTAATCAAGAGGCTATAACCCATTCGAAATTAACGACCATTTGAAAATTAGATAACATTAAGGTCGATTTACTTTATTTTAATTTCATTATTAATGCATGTTAAAATTCTTTGATTTGAATAAAAAAAATTGAAGCTATTTATTTTGTTAAGTGAAATCTGCAAAATAATTTGGCGGAATTCATTTAATGATTTGAGTCCGAAACACGTTTAAGAATTATAAATATATTATAAAGCTATTTTTTAACTATGATTTCAATATTTGTTTAAATCTTTTATCTAATCATACAACAAGTATTTTATTACATTTATATTTTCCATACAAATCACTTTCTTGGCAAAATAGCAGACATAGAAAGAGTAATACCAATTAGATTAATTCGTTTTATATCATGTATATCACGTCATGTGTAATCATAACAAGAGCAATTAATTAATCTATTCTTGTGACGGAGGTTAGAAGACTTGTACGCCAAAGTGAATAAATGAATATCAAGTTCAATATTTTCCCCCCAAAGTATTAAAAAAAAAAATACTTAACACGAAAAATTTTCGCGGCTCTTTTCTAAGTTTAAAAGTCTTTCCGGCCAGTGCCGGGAGGAAGAGGTAGCTTTCATATTCCTTATTTTAAAAAAGCCAACTTATATTATTCAAACACACGAAGCTTAATTTAGTGGAAACCGAATATAGGAGATTGAATACTAATTTTTATCAATGCTAAATCATTATAAATGAGAATTTCGCGAAATTAGTCAGCTTTATCTAAGCTGCTTTTATTTAAAGTAACTTATATTTGGCTGCCAAATTCGGTGATTTCTTAAAGTGCCTGCCATTTTAAGACAACATAGTGGCATGCTCACTCACAACGGAATCGGTTGATATATGCGAGTGCTGTCGCAGGCAAAAACATGATAGCTGATAAAGCGGGCCAGCGAACTTGATCGAGATATTTATGTATACTATCCACATGCCTTCTTAAATCGAAATAGGCGAATACGTGTGTTATAGCGTGAGAAATACAAGATCGCTTCAAAATGTTAGCCATGCGAGAAATTCAAAGTGCTATAATACACCCATTTTTAAGATATAAACAAAATAACAAATTTTCAGAAACATAAACTGCTCCGGAATCTTTCTATCAAGGCCAAACACAAAAAAATCTTTTTCATTTTCCAATTTTTTGATACCTCATTTTAATTTTAAATTAATTTTTTTTAAATGGCAACCCTTTTGGTATGTACTATGTACAGACCAAGTTACATCCACATCGGTTCATAAATATGCCTGTTATCGCGGACAAAAATCAGGACGTTTTAAAATGTCAGCCACAATAGAAATTCTAAATGCTATAACTCAGCCATTTTTTTAGATATAGACGAAACAAAAGCTATTCCGAAATCTTTGTACTAAGGTCAATTTTTTGGTATCTCATTTTAAATTTAAAATTTTTTAATTTTTTTAAATGGCCGCCATTTTTAAATAAGATGTCGGATGAAGCTGGCCAACGAATTCGGTCGAGATATTTGTATGTACTATGTACACACCGAGGTACATCCAAATCGGTTCATAAATACGCCTGTTATCACGTGACAAAATTCAGGACGTTTCAAAATATCAGCCACGCTAGAAATTCAAAATGCTATAACTCAGCCATTTTTTAAGATATAGACGAACTAAAAACTGCTGCGGAATCTTTGTATAAAGGTCAAATACATAAGGAAAAAAAATTCCATTTTCAAATTTTGGTACCACATTTCAAATTTAAATTTTTTTAAATATTTTAAATGGCTGCCATTTTGAAACAAAATGGCGGATGAAGCCGGCCAACGAACTCGGTCGAGACATTTGTATGTACTATGTACACACCGAATTATATCAAAATCGGTTCATAAATACGAGAGTTAAAGTGTGACAAATGTCAGATATATATATATATATCAATTTTGACGGGAGGGTGGTTTCGGAGTCTGGGGGTCATGATCGATGAAAATATACCCAAATTTTTTGAAATCGCTTTCCTCCGAGCGGCTGCAATAAGTAGCTTTTTGTAATGAAAGCTACCTAATATGACTAACAATCTGCTATTTCAAAGATTTTCTTCTGCCATCTGTTGAGCTTGGTTTAAGTAACAATTTAGCCATTGAAACGCATGATTCAATTTCGTCAAACTAATGTTATTTTTGATATAAAATTTTAAATAATCTGAATTACCTTTAAAACGGAACTGCAATTTTAATTATAAATCCCTATTTAACAAAAACATAATGTAAGCGGAGAAGGGTCAGAACATTTATATACATCATTTTGTTTATCAATGCGAATTTAAATTAATCAAACACAGTTCATACTATTATTTACGATTTTTTTTCTTTTGAGGACATTTTATTTACTTATTTAAAAAGAATGTATAAAATGAATGACCATTTTAAGTCATGGTTAAAATCTTATACGTATATCCCACCTAATTGTACTTAGACATGTTTGGATCAACAAATAATGTAAGCGGAGAAGGGTCACATGTGAACATTATATATATATATATTGTTTATGAATGCAAATTTAAATTAATCAAACACAGTTCATACTATTATTTACGATTCATTTTCCTTTGAGGACCTTTTATTTCCTTACTAGCAGACACGCCCGGCATCACCCGGGGTCCGTAAAAAATAACCTTAAACAAAACTCAAGTTTGTATGATTTTATATCTTTTGAAATACTTTTAAATGAACCTAATTTCGGAGGCACTCATTGCCTTCCGCAGCGTCTAGTATGTTCTCAACAAACTCATTTCCGAACGAATCTGTAACCTGGATCCACGCTACCTAAGGCAGTAGGTATCGGAAGTTCTCCGCACTATCCGGAGACAATCGAAAATCAAGTTGAGTAAGCCAAACCTCGTAGTAATCAAGCCCATAGAATCCAAAAAAAGAATGCATCGTTAATGTTAGAAAATGTTAGTAACTGAAGTCTAGGATAATATTTCATAATGCAGAAAGTAGCTGAATTGAATTCTAAGTCGAATGAACCAAATCCCGTTGAAATTAGATCCTTAGAATCCGGGGAAAGAATGCGCCCCCAAGCGGTGGAAGATGCCGTCTCCCGTTGTAAATTTCATGAATTACTTTTAACATTAATACAATAATAAGTAAACGGTTGAAACCCATTATCTAAAGTTACCTTTAAATCAGCGCAACTTTTAATTTACGGCTGCAGTGTGTAACCGTAGGTTGATGCTGAAAAAGGAGATTAATGTTCGAAAAAAAGTGGTAGCTGAGGTATAAAGAAAGACCAATCCCCAGGGATCAGAGTCTTAACTGAAATGTAGTTGGGCATAAGAAAAATTTTTAGTAGTTTTAAATTAGCTGGAGGACGCTGAAACTTTGTTAAAGAAAAATGTATTAGAATCGGATAGTTTTTAAAGAAGCGGCAATAAAGGCTCCAATCAGACTTAGATAAAATATAAAACTGTCTGCGAACTCTAATAATTTCTTAATTTTCTGCAAAAAAACGCCGCTCCCCTCCCAAGTCCTATATCGACGCTAACAGCAAAAATGAACAGTTATATGCGAGTGGAGTGCCAATAAGCAACACCACTAAACAAAAAATATTAATTTGCAAGCATTATTAAAACTCAGTCAAGAAATATAGTATTGAATGGTATTCTTAATACAGAAATGAAATGATGAATGAAAGAAAATCTAATGAAAATTAAAAAAATATATATTTATTAAAATGTGAAATATTTTAATCATTAACTTATATAAATATATCAATTCATGATTGCTCAACAAAACTGTTATTTTATTAATCTATAAAATAACTGAATGTTAAAATAAAAAAGTTATTAGTCCATGAATGGAAGAGATGAACTCTTACTCATCAGTTTATCTACTGTTTTTGAGACAAACCATTCCTTAATATTGTGACTCTTTCTTAAAAAAATTAAAAACTTCTTTTTCTCCAGTTGAAAAATAGTCTGCAGACATTCTCAAGAGTCTGGGACGCGCATGGCGCCAGTTCTCCGCCTGGGGTCTTAATATTTTTTTTATAAAGAAATTTGTAAAAAAACCCATCAAAACTGTCTGCAAACTTTGAAAATTTTCTGCTGACGGCGTTCGCGTCTTCGTCTATATTATCTGACTCTGGCCCCAAGAAGGAGATTAATATTCAAAATTGGTGATAGCTGAAGTATGAAAAATTAAATGATTTTGTCAATTCATGTAGTAGCAGGAGGACTTAAGAAGTTCTTAAAAAATAAAAAGCTAGTGAATCGCACCGTTTTAAGGGATCTATAACAAAGGAGCCAAAGAGGGCCGACTGATAGTAAAGAACAGGGCCCTAACATGAAGACTTGTTAAAGGGTCTAAGTTTTACGACTTTAGATGTTCAATTAGTCAAAATTATGCTTAGGGTAAAATTAATCATTAGAATAAAATTGTAAAGAAATGCACAAAAAAGAAGGGGGACATAAAACAGTACCCTAGGGTCCAGTAAAAATTGGACCGGGGAGAAGAGTGAAACATTCAATTTTAAAATTTTGCATTGATAATGCGAGAAAATTAGGTGGGGGAAAATGCATGCAACACCAAAGGTTCAAAGGGCCCTGGAACGGGCCTTATGAATCCCTAGGATGCCCCAGGATTTTAACTGGAAGAAAGAAACGTGAGAATAACTAAATGAAAAATGGTTCCAAAAATGAAAATCAGATTAAGAGGAGACCATTCATTAAAAATTCAGGGTGCAATAACTTTATCGGGGTACAGGCCCGGTACCGGGCCCTAAAGTGCCAGGGACTTACTTGGCATGTAGTTGCATTTAAAGATGCTTTTTAGTAGCTTTTAAAGTAGTCAGAGGGTGCTAGAAACGTATTAAAGAAAATTGCAAGCAATTCCGATCATTTTTAAAGAAGCTGACCAAGGGCCCCAAGAAAGCGATTAATATGCAAAATTAGTGGTAGCTGAAATATATTTTTTTGTTGTTGTTTTGTCGTTCATGTAGTAGTTGGCTGACCTAAGAAGTTGATATAAAAAAAAAAAAAGCTTCTGAATCGGACCTTTTTAAGGGAGCTATAATAGGGTGCTCAGAAGGGATCAACTGATAGTTAAAAACAGTGCCCTAACATGAAAACATGTTAAAATGTCTTACTACTTAGCGCTTTAGATCTTCAATTAGTCAAAATAAAGCATAGGGAATAATATGAATTATTCATTAAAATATTATTTTAAAGAAATGCGCAAAAAAGGGGGTAAAGGTTTAAAAAAGGGTCCTAGGGACCCAATAAAAATTAGAGGGTGTTGGTCTGGGAAGAAGAGTCTAAGACTCAACTTTAAAATTTTGCACTGAAAAAAATGAGGAAAATAGGGCATTAAAAATGATTGGCTCACAAAAAGTCCAAGGGGCACTGGACCAGCCCTATGCACACCAAGGGGGGGGGGGGGGTAGGAGACAGGGTCTTAACTGAAATGTAGAAACGTGAGAATAACTAAAAGTAAAGGGGATACCAAAAATGAAGATCATATTTAAAAAAAAGCAATCTATTAACAATTTCTTTGCACAAAGACTTCAAGGATCCCCAAGGGGCCAGAGTCTTAACTAAAATGTAAAAAGGCGAAAATTATTAAATGGAGATAGGTCCTCCAAAACGAAGAAAATTGGATGAAAAGGGGGCAAATTATTAACAATTTAGTGCATAAAAGCATTTTTTGCATTCAAATCCCTTTCCCATAAATCGCTGTACGTTCATTTAAGATATGTATCACAATTATAAGCCATTTGTTTTACATTTTAAAACGTAAATTTAAATTTTAATTCAGAAATTTTCTCTAGAAATGAGCTTATTTCTAAAAGGATGTCTTGACAATGGGTAAACACTTAATTAGCTATATCATTTTCATATTTTCAATTAGAAATCTTCATGAGGTATCTTTCTATAAAGAGTTCTTCGTGATTTGTAAACACTTAACTTGATCCACAATTTCTATGGAATGTTTTGCCTTGAGGCTGTTTCATTAGTGCATTCAACTATTAATATATGGCACCTTTTCATTCTATTAAACATAATACTGGGTTTCAAAACAAAGATTTCTGTTGCAGTTTGAATACTTGCCAACTGTTTACATCTCCGCAAACTTTTTATTCATAAGTTCAAAATCCGTGTGCTTAAGCTTAAATTTCCAACTTAAAATAATATCTTCCGGAAATAACAAAACATAATGTATGAAAATTCTAATTTTTTAATGTCTTAATAGTGATTTATATATATATATATGTAGGATTTACTCTCAAAATTACTTAAAGATTCACTTGGCTTATAACTACAAATAACTGCATCTATTTTCTTATCAATTTTACACGGCATTTATTATTCACTTGAACAAATATTATGCTGAATAGATCACAACAGTTGTTTATTCACATCAATAATATAATACATTTGTAAACATAAATACTAGAATTCACTTAGAATTCTTGCTCAAATCTTTTATTTGGCATTCAACGAATCTTCAACCTTCATGTTGAGATAAAAACTATGGAACTTCCAAAATAAATACCTATGGAATTTTTTTATTTTTCCCATCAAACCGTTGCCACACATTTTAATCTTTTTTCCACGCTCCTCGTGTTGTATTTTTTATTTCATATAAGATTGCATATTCATTAACTAAACCCTTGAGTTAGTCAAGTTGCATTGTTGAGAATATTTACAATCCCACATTCGGTCATCCTGACAGCCCAGGTACCCAACGGAAAGTGTTTTCAACTCTCGTCCATATGCTTAAATACTTATTCTTTGAATTTCACATTTGAAACGTTTTCTATTTACACACATATTTTTGTACACTACACAAAATAATAAATAACATAACACAGAATATTTCATTCGTTGGATGACTTTTGGCGCGGTGCATCATGTTCTCTATACATCTAAATTATTTCTATTTCCTACAGAAGAAGAGTATTCACATCTGTCTTTTCTGTTCACATCTACATTTAAAATAGGAGAAATATTACACTGTTTGGGTCTATTTTGAAATCTATCATATCTTATTTTAAATTTAGCTTCATACCCACCATATGGCTTAATGACCCATATGGCTTAATGACTGTTCATATTGCCTATGATTACTATTACTCCAGAAATATAGATTTCTCTTACACAGTTCAATCTCTTCTCTTTCAAAATTTTCCAGTATTCTTTCTTTTTGATCCCGTATAAAAATCTGCTATTGTCACGAAATGTATGTTGTTTACAATATCTGTGACGTCTCTTTACAAAATTCTCTCTCGGATACTTCCTTTCTCCATTTTTGTTATTGTGATTACGCATGTAATTTCAGCTAAAACTCTTTTTATTTACATTTACTCCTTCAATATTACTTTCTTCTCTCGTGTTTTTCCGTTTATAATATTTTTCAACATTCTTCATTTAATTTTTTTTTCATTCGCGCATGCACATAAATTGCGTTTTTTTAGGTCGCTCATTCGTACAATTCGTGATACCTCATTTCTTTCATTCAAATTTTTGTTACTAATTGAATTTAATTTTTTCTCACGCGATCTTTCCGTTTTTCTCATTATTGCTTTTCTATTTATTTCATTGGCCACATATTTTAAATTTGCATCGGTGTTCCTTACAGCCCTAATATGTCTACAATACATAATGGTTTTGCTTTTGGCGTCTTCTACCTTTGCGAGATTTTTTATTTTGACACCTTCTTTTGTGACTGTTAAATTGCATCCTGATATTGCACTTACACCTAACAATATGTCACATTCCAGACCTGATACTACGTGAAAATTATCTGTCAGTTTCACGCCGTCTACTTGTATTTCGTACTCAAAGTATTCTATTGGCTCCGTTCCTTCTCCGTCAAATCCAGTCTTAACATATAAATTTTCTTGGCATAATTCAGGTGCGCCTTTTTCGGTGTAATATTCTTCATTTATTAAACTCACATCGCTTGCTGTGTCGATGATAATTTTCGTCGGTTTCCCATTTATTGGAACTACACGTACATTTTTTGTCGATTTGGCGTTATATTCCGCATTTGATAAGCTCATTATGTTTCTTTTTTGAGCGTCATTCGCGTTTGCTTTCGTAATCGGGGTACTATAATGCTCTTGTGTGCTCATTTGATTACTATTTGTACATTTGGCAGCGATATGACCAGGCAAATTACAAGAATAGCAGATAATTCTTGAATTAATAGGTCTTTCGGCTCGTCTTATATTATTTCGCTGAAAATTTTGAAGCCATTGGTTATCCTTTTCCTATCTGTTTACGCTATTTTGCGCCTTGAGCAATTTGGCGGGTTAAAACCTCTCAACGCTGTATCAAAATCATCTAGTTTTTCAACTAATACATCTACTTCTTTTATCCTTGGAAATCTCTCAACAAAACGTTCTCTGGTTTCTGGCAGTATTTTTCGCTTAATTTGATCAGTTACAAATAATTCCGTTAATCCATCAAAAGTTGTTACGCTCATTCCACGTACCCATTCATTAAACTAGGTTTTAAACTGAAAACCAAAATCGCGCCAATTATCTGCAGGTTCCTTTTTATGAGTCATAAACCGCTGTCTAAATTCTTCCGGCGACATCTTGAATCTTTTCAACAATAAAGTTTTTATATATTCGTAGTTATTTACATCCGGTTACTTTTCTCTTGTAATTATGCTAGCAATTTCTAACGATAATAAACTTAATAGATATGGTACACATTCATCCTTATCTATTTTCATTTGAGATACTTGTCTCTCAAATAATGTTAAAAACATACAAATATCACCATTTGCACTATCAAAACGATTAAGTAACTTCAAGAAATCACAATTTTTACGTGTTCACGTTCTTGGAGCTAGTATTTCTACATCCTTCTAAGAGTCTATCTCGGCGCTCATTGTCTATTTCTTTAACTCAAATTCCCTCTTTTTTCTCTATCCTCTATTTCTAACATCAATTTCTTCTCCCCTGTCTCTGTCTGCCGTCTTCTCTCTTCTCTTCTCTCTTCTGCTTCAAGTTCTAGCTTTCTTTCTTCCAACGCTATTCTCTTCGCCTCTTTCTCCTTCTCTGCTTCTATTTTTCTTTGCTCTTCCTCCTTTTCTACTTGTGCTTCAAGTTCTAAATTTCTTTTCTCTTTGCTACCCGATGATATTACCTTAAGACGGTCTTTTATAAAGTCTTCATCAAAAATTTCCCAACATTTTATTGCTTCAATTAATGACAGAATGGTTACTTTCTCGGGCATATTTATTCCGCATTTCTCGCACAGTTCAATCAAATCGCTTCGTTGCGCTTTGTTCAAAATCGACATAATGATGTGTCTTTTCCGTAATCGTTTCAATTTTTTATTTAAATTCTGGCACCGAGCCCCCAAAATTTGTAGGATTTACTCTGAAAATTACTTAAAGATTCACTTGGCTTATAACTACAAATAAATGCATCTATTATCTTATCAATTTTACACGGCATTTATTATTCACTAGAACAAATAATATGCTTAGCAGATCACAACATTTCATCCACATCAATAATATAATACATTTGTAAACATAAATACTGGAATTCACTTATTCTTGCTCAAATCTTTTATTTGGCATTTAAGGAATCTTCAACCTTCATGTTGAGATAAAAACTATGGAACTTCCAAAATAAATACCTCTTGAATTTTCTTATTTTCCCCATCAAACCGTTGCCACACATTTTAAGTTTTTTTTTCACGCTCCTCTTGTTGTATTTTTTATTTCATATAAGATTGCATATTCATTAAATAAATCCTTGAGTTAGTCAAGTTTCATTGTTGAGACTATTTACAACCCCGCATATATATATTTAAGGTTTTAGTAACTTTGGAAAACTTATTTACAGTACACATTTAAAAACAGGGAAATTGCTCTGATTGCAAACAAATAACTGATTTCTATACAGGTCTGCCAACTACTGACTTTATTTGAAACATTTTAATCGGAACAGAATTAGGAGAAATGCGCGTTGTTCACACTGTCATTTTCAGATTTGCCCCATTATATGTCATTTATGTTATATTAGTTTTGTTTTCCTTTTCATTGATCACATGTAATACCATATTTTCTAACTCATTTTTAAATCTTTATAATTAGCTTATTGTAAATGTTTAACTTTATATCAGCATTTTCAATCATTAACTAACATTTATAAAAAAAAATATATATAAATAAAATGAAAGAATCCTCAGTCAAATGTTTACGTACGTTCTAGGCTGCGAAAAATTGATACATTTTGATTTTTTTTTTTTTTTTTTTTTTTTTTTTTTAAGGAAGGAGTAAAATTAATTAAAAAACTAATAATTGTGCGTTGTGTTTATTGCTTCAAGTATTTAAAAATTTTTTTGTTTTTAAATGCGGTTAAATATTACGTCAGAAATTTGCATCCGCTTACAACTGTACCATAATATTCGGGCCCGATAATCAGCATCCCAACTTCCTATAGAAAGAAAATACTTTAAAATATTAGTACCTTCTTGTTAAAAGAAAAAAAAATGTTGTAGCTAAGTGTCATCTGCTCAATTTTTTGAATGTTTCACAAATAAGAAAATTGCTCCATTTTGAAATAAAATTTCATTTTTCGTTTAAAATTTCGACCTTTAAACTTATTGGAAAACTAAAGAAAATTAAAGTTTTCTAGATATGGCTCGCTGTCCTTAGCTAATTTAGTTATGCCTAGAAGATCGCAAATTTTATCCAAAAATGTTGAATGAGAAATGTTGTTTTCAGAAAATCGTATTTAAAATTTCAGTATTTAAAATATTTTGGTTGTGAGCGTACTCACATTTTTAGTCATATATTACCTAATAATTTAGATATCACTTGAAACTTTTTTTACCATAATTATATAACTTTACATTATATAATTATGCTATGCAAAATATAATTATATAATTATACAGTATAATTATATAATTATATATATATAATTAGATAATATTGTTTTCCATCTTTCCTCATTGTTTTCCATCAAAAACAAAAAATCTTTTTTTTTTTTTTTTTAGTTGAGAACGTGTATAACTCTTTAAATCAAAGAATCTCGAAATTACACGTACAATTTGCCAAATCAGATTTCTAAATTGGCATACATAAAATTTTGAAAAAGTCTTAGAGGGTAAATCCATGACATCTTGTAAACTTATGCAATGAAATTAAAATATGTCTTTTACATTTAGTTATAATTTACAAATGTTTTAAATCATTTTTAAAACGATGCAAGTTGTTAAAACTAGAACAAAGACAGCCTATGGATATGAATTTATGTCTCTGTGAAACATCATATACACGAAAAATTATTTTTTTTTCTATTTATTTAATTATTTACTTGTATTGTTCCGCTAAATCACATCACATTTCCATTATGACATATTTTCGGTTATAAGTAATTTTCAATTAAAAATGTCTTCGGTGACAAAGTTTTGTACGCTTCTTAGAGAACGACCAAGAATGTTTTCCATTTTGCAGAAGAAAATGAGTCAAATTGAAATTCAGCATTTGCAACAAATGTTTGAATTGCAATTTTCAACTTTCGAAGTGATTAAAAATTTAATTGCATGTCAGACTGAAATCTCACGCAACTCGAATAATTCTCTGCGACTAGAGTGACTAGATTTGTTTAGAAATATCAAAGGTTATCTTGATTACTTTCACTGATCTGAATGTATCTCGTATACCTTAATATATTGACAAACAGATGATAAATGTTAACGAAAGCTTTATTTTTGTTATATGGGGCATTCTCACAATCTTTTGACTTTTGGGGGGAAAATCTAGCGAAATTAAACTTGCTAAAATAGCATTTTAATCTGATAGACGAATGCCTTAATGATTCAAAATAAAGAAAAAATGGTCAGCAGCGAAATTTTTTTTATTTAACTGAGGTTTAAGTTAAACTTGCGAGTTTAATTTTCCTTACCATTTTACCCCTATAACTTTTTATTTTCTTCTAAATTTTTACTAATAATGAATTTGCATAGTACCCACAGGACATTCAAATAAGAAATAATACAAATGTAGTACTTTTAATGCAGAATTTTTGTATAACATTGTCTTAAAGGGGTGTTAAAGAAGAGACGGTAAGGTAAAAAAATGGACGAAATTGTAAAAAAAAGGGACGAAATGGTAAAAAAAGACACGGTAAGGAAAATTACCACCTATTTTTAGGAAAATCGTGTTAAGACTAACTGATAGCCACAATGTTCATTGATTTTTCGAAGCAGTTGTTAACATTGGATTAAATTAAATGTTTTTTTTTTAAATTTACCTCGAAAAGTGCAGGAATAAACCTTGGGGACGGTAAGACTACCAATAAATCCACGGTGCTTGAAATTGATATTTAAATGCTGATTTATATTCTGCAGTAAATTTCCTGTCAAAGAATTTTAGATATTCTTTCTCTAGCATACTTCTGCTTGAGCAAAAACTTGAAAAAAATTCTGTTGCTGCATCTGAAGTGATTTTCTGTATAATTTTAGAAGAAAGATGGTAAAAAATCTAAATCCCAGGATCAGAGTTCCAAAAATAATATCAACTCTAAAAATGTGTGCAGGTTAATTTTTAGCTACATATGTACATAAAACAATAGTTCCAGTTTCAGAAATAAATTAAATTGAATTATTTTTATTGAAACAATTTTATCCAGACAGCTCCAAACTTCAAAATCAGCATCAGGGACACGGGACGGTAGATGAGTTTTCCATGTGTTTGGACCCCCAACATCGTCCAAAACTTATTTATCTCGTTAATATTGTTGTTCAATCATGCAATGGGATGTTCTCAAGTATATGAAATAAAAAAAACACAAAAAAGTGTATTAAATAAAATATTATTATTCAGGGACATGAAAGTTAAAAGATTGTGAGATTGCCCCATATACAAAATAGAAAATAAAAAAAATCATTATTGGCAGATTTTAATTACACACCTGTTTGATTAAGATTGATGAGGGTTTGTATATTTTAAATTTACTACCTGCAAATTACTACCTTTATCAAAAATAGGTACACAATTAAACAAAACTCTAAATATAAACTCTAAATTTTAATACATAATTTGCATGCTTATGCTCTTACATACGTATACCTTAAAAAGATTTATTTCATTGGCCTTAAATTCACGTCATTCTCTAGAAAAAATATCTCATTTAAAAAGGAAAAAGATATGACATGCATAACTTTTTGAATTATAGTTATTGACATTTCCTTTATTTATTTAAATTTTTGTGTGTAAAATAAATGAATATTGCGTCTTGTGTGGCGAGGAGTAGCTGCGGGTTTATGCCCACCTGCCGACAGCTTTTCTCTGCTCACAAGCACCTGAAGAAAAATATGGTCGCCAAAGTATGAAAATGCATTAATATATTGTAATATATAGTCCAAAAAGTTGTTTTTTGACAAAACGGCTGTCATTTGAAAAAATATATATATATCATTTTTGTTATGTTTTTTAAAATTTTGTAAGCTCGAAAAAATAATTAATTAGTGAAGATTATGCTTTGCGGTTGTATAAGCTAAAAAAAAAAAGTACCTTTCTTTTAAATAAAAAATGCAGAAATTCGGTTGCTCAGTTCTCAAGAAAGATGGTCGCTCAGTTTAAATAACATCGCTTCGAGGGAAAAAAAAAAAAAAATCATGTTTAAAGTTTTACAATAGCATTATGTTCAACAATCGGCGTTACATTCTATGAGTACAGATTATTGTAAGGAATTGGAATATCTTTAAATTGCTTTAATGCAATAACCTACACACTTGAGGAGGGCTGCAAAAAAAGCAAAATTTAAAAAAATCGAAAATTTTGTCACAATTATGTAGAACCTACTCTACTATTACTTATATCTAAATCTGTACTCTCAATCATCGTACTTGCATGCAAAATACTTTCACTCTTCTCATAACATACTCAAAGCAACATTAATGAGTTGAAGTTTTGTAAATTCAATTTTTAATATTTAACAAGCTCTGCGTGGAAATAAAATTTGTTAGTAAGCCTGAAAGTTTTTCTAAGCTTGTCTTCTTTTATTTGCTCTCTTAAGTATAAAATATATCAAGAGATTTACTATTCATTTTTCTTTGTTAAATTTATTTTTAATCATATCTTAAATATTTTGTTTAAAACCGGGAATTTATATCTGATTATTTTAAATACCACATCCTTTCTAAATTCATATTAAATGCACCATTTTTCATTCAGAATAGTGCAAAACTTTAAAAAAAACTTCCAAAGAAAGAAATAATTTTCTATTAAACTTTAATAACCATTTTAATTAATATATCAAGTCTTGAAATATAAAACTTTTCTATTCCAGAAAAATTGCACTTTTCGTGTTATCAAAATCTAAAACTATTTCTTTAACCCCTTAACGCTCGAATTAAATTACGGTTGAAAAATTCAAATTGCTTATTGGCACCACTTTTGTGAAAAAGAAATATTCACCTAAAAACGATACTAAAATATAGCCAATTTCACTATTTTATAAAACTGGTGGGAATCAAACAATTTGAGTAAAAGACACAGCCCGAGAATTAAGGGGTTATGATATGCTTAACGAAAGATCAAAGATTGGAGAAATCTTTGATCAAGCTCATTAACTTCATGAATACATTTTTAATAAAGAACTTTTTTGGAAAGATTTATATATTAATCAGCCTATACAGAGTATTATGGTCAAACTTCGGGAAAATGCCACGGTAAATGAAAATTTACGTTAACAAATTTTGAACTTATCCTAGTCATTGTATACAGTTATGCATAACTTTTAAAATGAAGTAAAATGTGTTGTTTCTTAAGTGATAAGTATGTGTATACGACACATATTTAGTTATTTAAACATTTAGCTTTTTTTCTATTTTAATTTATATTATGATGATAATATTAAAAATCTGGCATTATATCATAAAGTCTTAATTCTGTATCTCTTTGCAATATTTAAGTTTTACCCTTTCTTTTTTCCCAAGCACTTGTTTGAATGTGGTTCGTTCGCTCGTGCATATATGGCGAAACTCGTTGTTCTTCAATAAAATTTTTGATTAATTTCAAACTTATTACATTAAAAAAATTATGATGTATTACTAAATGGCATCACTGCAATTTTGCAATCATATCGTCAAAACTCGACAAATTATCTCTCGAGCAATAAGTATTTAAATGTGGACTTTTATTATTTCCAACACCATATATTATCCTGAGAACGACTACAGCAGCTGATCGAAACATATATTTTATGTTTTTACATTAATTTTAATTGTACAAGTTCGTATTAAATCTCTTGCTATGTGTTCCACTAAGCGAGTTTGTGAATTTTTTAGGAATTAATTCTTATTTATTTTTTTTTCTTATTTACATTATCATAAAGAAATTTTGCGACAAAATAAATTGATTTTTAAATGAAACGACTACTTTGAATAATACATTTAGGATCAAAGGGAAAGGAAGATTACTGAGCTGATGTTTTGCAAATTGAATACAGTTGTATCAATTTAATGATATTTGATATTTAACCATAAATAAAATCTGTTAGTAACTCTTTTTTTATAAACTTTTCTTTTTTTTTATTTGCTCTCTGAAATGTAAAAAATATCAAGAGATTTACTATTATTTTTTTTACATTAAGTATCTTGTTTAAAATTGAGAATTTCTATCTGATGATTTTAAATACCACATCCTTTCTAAATTCATATTAAATCATCATTTATCATTTAGAATAGCACAGAACCTGAAACAAACTTTCAAAGAAAGAAATAATTTTCTATTAAACTCTAATAACCATTTTAATTAATATATCACGTCTTGAAATATAAGACTTTTCTAATCCAGAAAAATTGCACTTTTCGTGCTATCAAAATCTAAAATTCTTTCTTTAAGAGATGCTTAACAAAAGATCAAAGATTGGAGAAATCTTTGATCAAGCTCATTAACTTCATGAATGCATTTTTAATAAAGAACTTTCTTGGAAAGATTTATATATTAATCAGCCTATACAGAGTGTTTATGCTCAAGCATCGGGCAACTGCCAAGATAAATGAAAGTTTACGTTAACAAATTTTGAACTTATCCTATTAGTCATTGTATACAGTTCTTAATAACGTTTAAAATGGAGTTAAATATGTTGTTTTTTAAGTAATAAGTATGTGTGTAAAACAAATACTTAGTAATTTAAACATTCCGGTTAATTTTGTTTTCGGTTTTAATTTATATTATCCAATAACACATCAAAATGTGATATAATATCATAATGTCTTAATTCTGTATCTATTTGCAATATTTCTTGCAATGTATCTATTTGCAGTTTTACTCTTTCTTTTTTTAAGCACTTGTTTGAATATGGTTCACTCGCTCAGTCGTATATGGCGAAACTCGTTGTTTTTCAATCGAAATTTTGATTCATTTCAAACTTATTTCATTACAAAAAGTCTGAGGTATTAACTACCGGGTGTCCCAAAAAGGACTGACTGATTTTAAAATTCAATAACTTGCAAACGGTGACAGATATTTAAAAAATTCTTGCAGGAGAGTTATGCATAAGGTCAAAAGTTTTTTTACAGTGATTTTCAATTTTAGTTCGAATTACAAGCAATAGATGGCGCTGCGATCAATAGACGCTGAATTCAGGCTCAATTTTTGGTACTTCGTGGCCCGGATAATACATTTCCATCTCCTTTTTCAGCATGGAACAAGAGAAAGGACCAGAATTCGAGCCTGTATTTAGCGACTATTGCTTACAGCGCCATCTATTGTTTGTAATTCGAACTAAAATCGAAAATCACTGTAATAAAACTTTTGACCTTATGCATAACCCTCCTGCAAGAATTTTTTAAATATCTGTCACCGTTTGCAAGTTATTGAATTTTAAAATCAGTCAGTCCTTTTTGGGACACCCGGTAAATAGGGTCACTGCATTTTTGCAATAATATCGTTTGTCAAAACTCGACAAATTATCTCTCGAAAAAGAAATCTTTCACTGTGGACTTTTACTCATTTCAGCACCATATTTTATCCTGAGGACGACTGCAGATGCTGATCGAAACGTATATTTTATGTTTGTACATTAATTTTAATCGTACAAGTTCATAATAAGGTTCTTGTTTATGTGTTCCACTAAGCAAATTTGTGAATTTTTAATGAATGCATTTTTATTTATTTTATTTTCTTGTTTACATTATCATAAAGTAATTTTATGACAAAATAAATTATTTTTTAAATGAAACGACTACTTTGAATAATACATTTAGAAACAAAGGGAAAGGAAGATTACTTAGCTGGTGTTTTGCAAACTGAATACACTTGTATCAATTTAATGATTTTAACTCTTCCGGCGTGGAAATAAAATCTGTTAGTAACCCTGTTTTTTTTAATAAACTTTTCTTTTTTTTTTTAATTTTCTCTCTGAAATGTAAAAAACATCGAGATTTACTATTATTTTTTTACCTTAAATATCTTGCTTAAAATTGAGAATTCCTATGTGATAATTTTAAATACGACATCCTTTCGAACTTCATATTAAATGCATCATTTTTTATTAAGAATAGTACAAAACTTCAAACAAACTTTCAAGAAAGAAATAATTTTCTATTGAACTTTAATAACCATTTTAATTAATATATCAGATCTTGAAATATAAAACTTTTCTGTTCCAGAAAAATTGTACTTTTCATGTTATATCAAAATCTAAAATACTTTCTTTAAAGATGCTTAGCGAAAGATCAAAGATTAGATAAATCTTTGATCAAGTTCATTAACTTCATGAATGCATTTTTAATAAAGAAAGCTATTGGAAAGATTTATATATTAATCAGCCTACAGAGTGTTTATGGTCAAGCATCAGGCAAATGCCACGATAAATGAAAGCTTACGTTAACAAATTTTGAACTTATCCTATTTGTCGTTGTATACAGTTATGCATAACTTTTAAAATGGAGTAAAACATGTTGTTTTTTAAGTGATAGGTATGTGTATACGACACATATTTGGTAATATAAACATTTTGGTTATTTTTATATGTTTTAATTTTTATATTGCATAATGTTTTTGAAACTGCTTAAAGATGTCATACTATAACTTAAGTATTTATATAGCATAGAAAAGGGCTTAAAGTATTTAAATCTGTGCTGCCATTTTTGGGAAAACTTCACTCAAAATAGCTACCTCTACATTAGTATAATAAAATTCGCTATAATTATTAACCGACTTTCCGCGATAAAATAGAATATGGATTACAACTCTGAAAAAGTGGTTGATATTTTGTATTCAAAGATCTCCATGAAATATGAGTTATCTCCAAAATGATAACTCATATTTCTCAATCGTTTTTTTATTTTTAGACTACCTTTAAAATTACGAATTTTGTCATAAATTCGATCAGTTAAACGTTAAAATCAAAAAATGATTATTTATTAATAAGAATTTTCTATTATGAAGGTAATATTTGATTTATAATTTTTCATTCAAGTGAAAGTAAATGAAATCCCATCATGAACTTTATGTTGAACTTTTGAGGCAGGAATTAAGGAGATAAGGAAGTCCCTTAAATTAGGATAATTTATTTTTCATGTGGGAGACAGTAATCGTAATTTATTTTTCAAACATCATTTGTTTAGTTTAATTTTAAACAACAAAATTAGTAAAGAAAAAACCCTAATCCTATAACATATATTGAGAATTGAAAAATGTAAGGTAGACTTCAACTGAGGATCCTTCTGGCTGATAGAAACTGTGGCTTGGCAAAAGTAGTCCAGTCACTAAATGATAAGGGGTTATTTATTATTATTAAAAGTAGAAAGCTAGCAAAGCATTCATCTTTAGGAAAAATAACTTTCTATTATATTTTTTAATTTTAAAGTAAATTTTTTGATAGAAATGCAAAAATAATTTTTTGGCTGATATATATATTTATACTAGGGGGCTCTGCCCCCTGCAAGCTACGCTCGTCAACCCCCGTTCAGACACTGTAAAATCTAAAAGCACGCTAATCTGATCGGTTTTAAAAAGATTAGAGAAGATTGAATTATACTGAAAAAATCTGTAGCGATCTCCCTGTAAACGGGTTTTCATTCAATTCCCTTTGATTGCAAAAATTTACGGTAGAATCAGTTGCTGTTAAGACAACCAATGGTTGTTTTCGTGTTTGGTTAAAGAAGATCAGTTAAATATTTGAAAAGAAGCTAAAATAAAATGAATTAATTAAACAGAGTTTTTGTCTCTCGGTATTTTTTAACAGTGTTATAAAACGATTGACATAATACAATTACTAAAATTTGCTGCTTTAACCCCTTCAAGTGCGGTGGTTCATTTTTGGACCACTTAATTTTAATTCTTAAATGCCACATTAGCATCAGAATATTGGGATGAAAATTTCCCTTTAAGTAAGTGAACAAAAGCATTTTTGTATTTCTAAATTTGTTTGTAAATCCTGCCCGTAAGGCATGGTGACGTCACGGCGACGTCGTTGTGAAGTCACACTGTGATTTTGTGACCGTCGATGTGACGTCACGTGACGTCGATGTGACGTCATAGTGACTAGAATGCGAGGTCGTTATGGCCGTTTTAAAGGTCGTTTGTGACGTCACATCGTGACCACTCTGTGAAGTCACGGTGTGACAAATTTGTGAAAAGTGTGTCCTTTGTGACTATTTTGGCATTAACTTTGTGACGAACCTGTGACGAAAGCAACAATGCTTTGAAGTCACACTGTGACCAATTTGTAAAATATGTGTCATTTGTGACGAACTTGTCATAAACACTGTGACGATTTCAAATGAAAATCAAATTTTGAAATTAATTGCTTAAAAGGCGCAAAGGCGAACATAGTGAAAAAGATTCCATGCATGGACTCGAACCCGGGCTATCAGTATAGCGCACTGACATTCTACCGACTAAACCACATGGAACGATACCCAGCCTGGAAAATTTCTCACTATTACATGTTGGCAAGGCTACAAACGCAGCACGAGATGGAATATTTATCGTGAGCCACCGACATTGGTCAAACACGAAACTTAATTAAATCCAACATCGATTGAAACTATATTAATACTTGGAAAATTTTCCAGAGAGAACCATTCGCCTTGCATACAATATTTCAAGTGAAAATCAAATTTCAAATTAATTGCTTAAAAGATAATTTTAATTTGAAATATTGTATGCAAGGCGAATGTTTCTTCCTGAAAAAAATTCCAAGTATTAATATAGTTTCAACCGATGCTGGATTTAATTAAGTTTCGTGTTTACCCCATGTCGGTGGCTCACGATAAATATTCCCTCATGTGCTGCGTTTGCAGCCTTGCCAACATGTAATAGTAAGAAATTTTACAGGCTGGGTGTCGTTCCATGTGATTTAGTCGGTAGAATGTCAGTGTGCTATACTGACGGCCCGGGTTCCAGTCCCGGCATGGAATCTTTTTCACTATGTTGGCCTTTGCGCCTTTTAAGCAATTAATTTGAAATTTGATTTTCATTTGAAATATTGTATATAAGGCGAATCTTTCTCTCTGGAAAAATGTCTAAGTATTAATACTGCGAAGAATTTTAAAGTAAACTTTTGTTGTAAATATAAAATTTTATTTTTTACCGTACTTTTTAGCAAAATATCGCTATTTTGGAGCACTTTTCTTCTAAAACATTTTTAATTTATCCACTTAAAAAAACAATGCTTACCAACTGACATATTTTTTTATTAAGTTCTAAGCTTGAAATTGAGTATGAATTCCAAGTATTAATATAGTTTCAACCGATGCTGGATTTAATTAAGTTTCGTGTTTACCCCATGACGGTGGCTCACGATACATATTCCATCATGTGCTGCGTTTGCAGCCTTGCCAACATGTAATAGTAAGAAATTTTACAGGCTGGGTGTCGTTCCATGTGGTTTAGTCGGTAGAATGTCAGTGTGCTATACCGACGGCCCGGGTTCCAGTCCCAGCATGGAATCTTTTTCACTATGTTGGCCTTTGCGCCTTTTAAGCAATTAATTTGAAATTTGATTTTCATTTGAAATATTGTATATAAGGCGAATCTTTCTCTCTGGAAAAATGTCTAAGTATCAATACTGCGATGAATTTTAAAGTAAACTTTTGTTGTAAATGTAAAATTTTATTTTTTACCGTACTTTTTAGCAAAATATCGCTATTTTGGAGCACTTTTCTTCTAAAACATTTTTAATTTATCCACTTAAAAAAACAATGCTTATCAACTGACATATTTTTTTATTAAGTTCTAAGCTTGAAATTGAGTTCAAGCTTGATATTTAGAATGGGTAAGTTTCTTAATGTGTTGTGATTTTTTATTGTTTTATTAAATACGAACATGGAGTCTAACGGATATTAATATAACTATTATTTATATAACGGTATGATAAGCCATATTTATTTAAATTTTTTATTCCCGCGTACATTGTATTTTGTGAATATGAGCTAAACAGATTTGGTATGTTTTATAGGAAAAGACTGATCTCGGAAATAGAAAAAACAAGTAAGAAAAATCATGCGTTAAGTATAGATTATAAAATATTTTCAACACTTCCTGAATGCTTTAACAAGATATCGTAATTAAGATAACGTAAATAAGATAACTAAGTAAACGTTTTAGAAAACGCATAAAACATTTGAAAAACTGATTTCAGCAGTTACCGTCCATAGCAAAATATGTTTTCCAATTCTTTTGAACAGCCCTGTATTTGATCTGTAGGTTGATACACTGAAAAAAATCAAGTACTCAAAAATGAGTAAACCGATGTACTCATATCGAATTGAATATTTTTAGATCAAAAATGAACCTATGGTTTCTCTATTTTGAAACATCACATCTTATCAAACTCAAACAAACGAATAATTTTATACCCTGTAATGGTTCATTTCATTTTGGCGGCATAAATGATGCTTATTTATGTAAATATTAAATTATGCACAGTATTTTAAAATGATTTAAAAGTGCTTGGAAATATTGCTCTTGTCATAAAAATATTCGATTTGAGTATCTTGTTAAGAATTTTGCTATTTTCCTTAATAAATAATCAATTAAGCGTTTCTTGTTAATAACTTTGAACGGGAAATAAATGTCAGTACATTTTTACTTTATTTTTTTTTGGGGGGGGTGTATGGGGGGCAGTACATCACGATTCATATTTGATCACAACCATGGAATAAAAAAATAGTACATGTGTTTCTCAACTTTGAGTACATTTGGATCGGAGCAATTTTGAGTATGTGACGCATTTAAAATTGTGTACTTTTTACTAAATTTTGAGTACCCATTTTTTTTTAGTGTATATATACTATATAATAGGAACATTTAGTTTAGCAAGAAAACGCCTAACAGGTTGAAATTCTCTTTCAGCAATTTATACTAATGCATGGAAACATACTTGAATACTTTTGTATAACCCTGTAGTTTACCTAGAACCTTTATTACACGCCCCTATTTTGTTAAAATTTATTTCAAACTAAGACACTCTTAAAACTGCTAAAATCACATTTCCAGAAGTTATAATTTATAGACGGCTATGTATCCAATTCTTTGCGTGACCTTGTATATCATTTTATCTATATTCTTCAAACATTTCTTAGTAAATTAAATGCAGTTCAGCGAAAAAAAGCATAATTCTTTTAAAAACAACCTTTAAGCGATTTGCGCCCATACCCGGTAACACTTACGAATACTTTTGTGTAGCCCTGTATAGGAATTATAGCATTTATATACACCATAAACTATGCATAAATATAGTGAATCATAAAAGCGCATATCATAATTAAAAATGCATTTCCAGCCGTCATCGCTAATGTACATTACTTCGGATACAATATAGTATCTGAAATATTTTATATAATGTGTCCCTGTAAATGCTATATACGTATTATTCGTATTATGCATGAAATTATTTATAGTGTGTAAACCTCAGCGACGTATATCAATTTCATTATATATGAAACAGATTAGCATAATTAAAGTACGCAGCAAACAATTCCCTCCATCCCTATATCATTATGTATTGGAATTCCTTTTTTAGCCCTGTTAATGAATAATAACTATTCTTTGCATCGCATAGTCAACAGAATGCATATTTTAGTGCGCTTCATAAATGCATATCAATTTTATCCTCTTTGAAAGCGTGCGTAAAATCCTTAAAAATCATTTGAAACGATTTTTTTTTCCATAGGCCGTAATGTAACTGAATACTTTTGGCTGTCTTGTAAATGAACTAAACATGCTACAAACTTCATTACAAATAGGGACCGTGCTATGGTAAACGTCAATAACATCCAAAAATTTCAGGGCAATCCGAGTATATTTACGAGAGTTAGAGCGCGGACAGATTGCTAGACGGACGGACGGAGAGACAAACCGAAGTCATAAGCACTTTTCAACTTTGTATCCTATATTATGTATCCTTTATTATATGAACTTAAAAAAAATATATACTAAAGCAGTTTAATCTATAACTTCATAAAAAACACTTTATTTCAATGCTTAAATATCATATTTTATATTTTAGTGCCAATAATTACTTTTATCATAAACGTAGAAAATGAGTTTATAATAGAAGAAAATTTAATAATCGATTCAAAATGTCTATAATTAAATGCTTGATTAAAATCACAAACAGAAAAAAAATGCTTACATACAATTTAAAAAAAATAAATATACGAATTTGAAAAACACTAAAAATAATAATTAATATTTATAGTTGTACTATTAAACAACAACAAACTACAATAGATGAATTACATGCATTATTAGATTTAACAATATCTCAAAAATCTTTCCATATATTATAAGGAATTCCTATTATTTTTTAATTTTGACAAATGTTAAATCTGAAAACATTGGTATGAAGATTTAGGATTTTAAAAAATAATTTAAAATATTATTAGCACTAAAAGAAAACTCTTTCAAAAGTTTCACTACTGTAATATGTAAAAGTACATTTTCCCAGTATAATGCTAATTTCTAATCTGAAACAATTTCGTAATATCATAATAATCGAATATCTATATAATCTATGAGTGTTAGTAATTAGAAAACAGTAAGATGCCTAAAAAAAAAACCTCCAAATCTTTGTCTCAACACATTTTCAATCTCAAGTAACTGAAAATTGATGTTTTCATTAATTTCCCTATGAATGTAATCATAAATCAGTCTCTGCGCAGCTTTTTTTTTTTTTTTTTTTTTTTTTTTTTTTTTTTTTCAAGCGATGGCAGATTAAGATATTTTCATTCACCTTATCGAATAGGAAAATTTTGCTTTTGAGAACAATTTTAGATCAGTCTCTCATTAATATAACATAAAACTATTTAACTCATAACACATCAGGAATAAAATATTTAAATTAAATAAGACTTACGTTTATGTTTCTATAATAATATCCGTATATCCTAAATTGGCAGCTGTCCTTCTTTTATCTTAAAAAAACTATTGTAGAAGTGGCGAGGCGATGTTCTAAACAGTGACGTAACTTCCTGGCTTCCCGCGTTTTCCCTTTTTTTTCTGTGGTTATATCTCGCGCAGACGATTTAGGCACAATAGATTTGGAACTTAAATACGCAATGAGAGAGTCTTTATTTAAAATTTTCTATTTGAAGAAATTTCCAATGTATTTTACATTTTCTTTTTATCAGTACCAAATATTTATGTTAAAATGTATTGTAAAGTTTCTTTTTTGTAAATAATAATAATAATAATAATATTCATAATTAGAGTTAATTAGATAAAACACTGTTTAAATTTTTTAAATGTGTAAAAATCAATTTAATGGTAATAATGAACCCCAAGCCCCCTCTTTTTAAAGTAAAGTTTGTTTCACACGTTTTCTGTAAAATAAAACAATTTGTAAAATATTTTTTTTTTTTTTTAAGTCATATCTCTAAAATACAAATTTGAAATACGAATAATTAATTATATCATAGGTTTTGCATAAATTTTGTGTATTTCTTTTATTTTTGGAAAATGTTAATTTTATTTAAAAAGTCTGAAAGAAGTAGAATTTTTGAAAAAATAGTTACTTAAAATAGTTAAACACTAAACTGAAAAAAATGTGATTTGAATGCAAATTATAAAGCAAGAAATGCATATATGACTAAACTCTGAAAACTCTTTCGACGTGCTCATTAAAAGCTGCAGACTTAACTGTAATAGAAAATTTTTAGTTTGAAACCACAGAAGTGTTTCGAATACCACTGGTTGGCAAAAAAATAAAATAAAAATTCCTCCCTGCAAACTTAATATGTAAAGTGTACAGATTTAATACTCCTAATTCTAAATATTTTATCCAAATTGCTCCAGCACGTACCATTTTTTCCGAGAAACACTTTTATAATAATAACAATCAGTGAGGGATTATTATATTAAATTGCAATGCTACATAAAATTGAAATCATGAAAAAAGTATACTTTCACTGTCTTAGATATCAAATTGATAAAATATAGCATGAAAATTTAGTTTATTAATGCTTGTATCGTGCACTTTATATATTATGTCCCCCCCCCCCTTTCGTAACAGAATCAACCATTTGCTATACACTAATATATTTTCATTCCTTATGCCGCTGTAACTCGGGACTGTTTAAAATACTGTTTAAAATATTTCTCTTCATTTTCAAAGATTTTAAACGTTCATATTTTTGTCGCACTACAACTTACAATATGGTGGTTTTTTTATCACATATGTGGCGTGATGTACGTTACATGCAATGACATTACTATGACGTCACAAATTTTTAACTGCTAGAAAAATATAATTTTGCAGTAAATAATATGTTTTCAAGAACTTTCGTAATATTTTAAAGTTTTCTAAGAAGTTCACATCTCAGTTACAATGTGAGATCACTGAGTGGTGGCATTTTGGACCCAGATGTGACGTGACCACAGTGACTTACAGTGACGTCACAACGACGTCACCGTGAACATGCATTCTATGACCCGTAAGGCATGGTGACGTCACGGCGACGTCGTTGTGAAGTCACACTGTGATTTTGTGACCGTCGATGTGACGTCACGTGACGTGGATGTGACGTCACAGTGACTAGAATGCGAGGTCGTTATGGCCGTTTTAGAGGTCGTTTGTGACGTCACATTGTGACCACTCTGTGAAGTCACGGTGTGACGAATTTGTGAAAAATGTGTCATTGGTGACTATTTTGGCATTAACTTTGTGACGAACCTGTGACGAAAGTGACAATGTTTTGAAGTCACACTGTGACCAATTTGTGAAATATGTGTCATTTGTGACGAACTTGTCATAAACTCTGTGATGATTTCAAATGAAAATCAAATTTCAAATTAATTGCTTAAAAGGCGCAAAGGCGAACTAGTGAAAAAGATTCCATGCTGGAACTCGAACCCGGGCCATCAGTATAGCGCACTTACATTCTACCGACTAAACCACATGGAACGATACCCAGCATGGAAAATTTCTCCCTATTACATGTTGGCAAGACTACAAACGCAGCACAAGATGCAATATTTATCGTCAGCCACCGACATGGCGCAAACACGAAATTTAATTAAATCCAGCATCGATTGAAACTATATTAATACTTGGAAATTTTTTTCAGAGAGAACCATTCGCCTTGCATACAATATTTCAAATGAAAATCAAATTTCAAATTAATAGTGTAAAAGGCAATTTTAATTTGAAATTTGATTTTCATTTGAAATACTGTATGCAAGGCAAATGTTTCTCTCTGGAAAATTTTCCAAGTATTAATATAGTTTCAATCGATGCTGGATTTAATTAAGTTTCGTGTTTGCCCCATGACGGTGGATCACGATAAATATTCCATCTTGTGCTACGTTTGTAGCCTTGCCAACATGTAATAGGGAGAAAATTTCCAGGCTGGGGATCGTTCCATGTGGTTTAGTCGGTAGAATGTGAGTGCGCTATACTGATGGCCCGGGATCGAGTCCCGGCGTGGATATTTTTCACTATGTTGGCTTTTGCACCTTTTAAGCAATTTATTTGAAATTTGAATTTCATTTGAAATATTGTATGCAAGGCGAATGTTTCTCTCTGGAAAAATGTCCAAGTATTAATACTGTGATGATTCTTGTCATAAAAACTACGATAATTTTAAAGTAAATTTTTGTTTGAAATATAAAATTTTATCTTTTACCGTACTTTTTAGCAAGATATCACTATTTTGGAGTCCTATTCTTCTAAAATATTTTTAATTTTCCATTTAAAAAACAATGCTTATTAACTGACATCTTTTTTTATTAAGTTCTAAGCTTGATCTTGAATTCAAGCTTAATATTAAGAATGTGTAAGCTTTTTTTAATGTGTTATGATTGGTCATTGCTTTATTAAATACGAACATGGAGTCTAACGGACATTAATACAACTGTTACTTATAGAACTACATGATAAGCCCTATTTATTTAAATTTTTTATTCCCATATATATTGTATTTTGTGAATATGAGCTAATTAGATTTGGTATGTTTTATGTGAAAAGACTGATCTGGGAAATAGAAACAACAAGTAAGATATATCATGCGTTAAGCATAGGTTATAAAACACTTTCCAACTCTTTCTAAATGTTTTAACAAGACATCTGGGGAAATAACGTAAATAAGATAACTAAGTAAACATGTAAACGCGTAAAACATTTGAAAAAATGATTTACGCAGTTACCATCCACTAAGGTGTAAAAAAATCATATATTTAAAAAAAAAAAAAAAAAAAAAAAAAAAAAAAAAAAAAAAAAGGATTTTTTTATTTAAATCAGATTTTTTTGATTTAAATCAGATTTTTATGATTTTTTTCCCAGCGTTCAAATACTGAATAGCTATCATGAGTTTTAGGTTTCCAAAACAATTACACCACTAATTGCTAACATAATCTATGTTTTTACACTTTAATTAATAAAATTATAATTGTTAGTTAGTAATTACAGAAATAAAAACTGCAAATTAGTAGTTTCATTAGGTAGTATTATACAATAATGTTATATACATTAATATTGTAATAATTATGTAAAACTTTATAAATACTAGTGATACTTAACATTTATGAAAATTATTAACTGCATTTTATATTAAATAGCTAACATTACTTCAAATTAATTATTAAACAATCAACTCTCTAATTAGGAACATATTTTACATTTTTAAGCCTTAATTATTAAAATGATAATAATTCATTTTAGAAAGAAAAAGGGACAGGATGCTAGTTCAAAAAACGGGCACTATTTCATGAGGAAATACATTAGTAATGTGTTTAGTAATGATGTAAGGGGGAAAAAAAAAAGAATATTTTTTAGCATTATAAATAAAGTGTCCTTAATTTTTAATAATTTTATGAATAACAAATTGAAAAATACAATTAAATAACATATTTTAATATTATCCTGTTTTTTCTAAAGAAATAAAGTTCCATATTTTTGCAAGATTTTTTCCACATGAATTTAGAATACTGTTGAATGGGGAAGTTTTTTACAAGAAATCTCTGGCTACAACTACAGGTAAATTTCAACTTTTTTTTCTTTTTTTAAGGCAGGGTGCATTTTGCCAATTTCAAAAGGGGCATGGTGTGGCACCATTAAAAAAAATGGCCTAGAAGAAGCAGTATAAGTAATTACAGAATTAATAAAAACTGCAAATAAGTAATTTCATTAGTTAGTAGCACAAATAACAAAACTAACAAATATTATTTACAGCTCATTTTGCATTTGTATTTAGGAAAATTTCTGTAAACCACCAAAATCTATACCTACACACATGTACGTGTATGCTAACCAAAAAAAAAAAAAAAAAAGAAAAGAAAATGAGTTAAATCCATTCATATAGAATAAATATAAGTTAGCCACTAATATCTGAAATCCTCAAAATATTTAACTAACAGCATTATTACCTCTATTAGCTTTCAATGGTTCAATTTTTTAATATATATGAGTTACAATAATAATAATAATAATAAACATTTATTTAACCTATACCAAAGAAGCTCTTGCTGTGCTTAGCATTTTTATACCAATTATTTCTTTTTCTCTTATGCATTCATTTACAATTTAGCTGCTGAGCAGATGTCATTCTTTCATTCTTCTTTAACTTGAGATTGCTATTAATTACTATTTATTCTTTTACTTGTAGAAATGTAATTATACTTGCTATGTGTATTTTATATAAAATAATGCATAAATTGATTACCTAAAGGGAATTATGACATTGCAAATTATGTTAGATTTAAATATCATTTTTAAATTAAACTGTTTTAATTTGGATAAAAACTTAAAAACAATGCTTTTTACAAACTCAACTGTTTTTAATTTTTTTACAATACTAATGAATTAAGCTTAGAAACAGTTATTTAAAGCTCTTTTTTTGTTTATTCATAAGTCAAAATACCTGTAGAAATTTTCAAATTATGTTCATGTTCGATTTTAATACTTTTTTTGACATTTTAAACATTTAGAAAATTTTTGATTTTAATCAATGATTTTTTTTTAAAAATCGGTTGATTAAAATCGTGATTTAATCGCTGATTTAAATCAACCGATTAAAATCGTTGACACCCTACCATCCACAGCCAAATATGTTTTCTAATTCTTTTAAACAGTCCTGTATTTGATCTGTAGATTGATATATATATACTATATAATGGAAAAATTTAGTTTATCAAGGAAACGCATAACAGGTTGAAATTCTCTTTCAGCAATTTATACTAATATATGGAAACATACTTAAATAATTTTGTACAACCCTGTAGTTTACCTAGAACCTTTATTACACGCCACTATTTAGTTAAAATTTAGTTCAAGCTAAAACACTCTTAAAACTGCTGAAATCACATTTCCAGAAATTATAATTCATAGACGGCAACGTATCCAATTCTTTGCGTGACCCTGTATATCATTTTATCTATCTACTACAAACATTTCTTAGTAAATTAAATACAGTGCAGCGTTAAAATGCATAACTTATTTAAAAACCACCTTTAAGCAATACCCAGTAACCCTTATGAATACTTTTGTATAGTCCTGTATATGAATTATAGCATATATATATACACCATATACTATGCATAAATGTAGTGAATCATAAAAGTGCATATCATAATTAAAAATGTATTTCCAGCAATCATCGCTAATGAACAGTACTTCGGATACAATATAGTATCTGAAATATTTTGTGTGTCCCTGTAAATGCTATATATACTTCGTATTATACATGAAATAATTCATAGTATGTAAACCTCAACGACGTATATCAATTTCATTACATATCAAATAGATTAACATAAATAAAGTACGCCGCAAACAATTCCCTCCACCCCTATATCATTATGTATTGGAATTCCTTTTTTAGCCCTGTAAATGAACAATAACTATTCTTTGCATCGCATATTCTATGGAATGCACATTTTAGTGCGCTTCATAAATGCATATCAATTTTATTATGTTTGAAAGCGTGTAAAATCATTAAAAATCATTTGAAACGATTTTTTTCCCACAGGCCGTAATGTAATGGAATACAATTGACTGTCCCTGTAAATGAACTAAACATGCTACAAACTTCATTACAAATAGGGGTCTTGCTATGGTAAACGTCAATAACATCCAAAAATTTTAGGTCAATCCGAGTATATTTACGCGAGTTAGAGCGCGGACAGACGGACAGACAAACCGAAGTCATAAACACTTTTCAACTTTATCGGGCATGAAAAACACTTTATTTCAATTCTTAAATATTATATTTTATTTTTTAATGCCAATAAAATAAATGTATCGAAAATGTAGAAAATGAGTTTACAATCAAAGAAAATTTAATAACTGACTCTGAATGTCTACAATTAAATGTTTGATTAAAATCACAAACAGTAAAAAAAAACGCGTAAATACAATTAAAAAAAATATAGCAATTTGAAAAACACTAAATAATTAGTATTTATAATTGTACTATTAAACAACAACAAACTATAATAGATGAATTAAATGCATTTAACAATTTCTCAAAAATCTTTCCATCGCCATATTGCTTTTGAAAGGAATATCAGATCAGTCTCATTGCATATGACATACAACTATTTAACTCATGTAATAATCTGTCAAAAAGGAACAAAAAATTTAAATTAAATAAGACATACCTTTTTAAGTTCCATACATATTTTAATAATATCCGTATTTTATCCTAAATTGTCAGGCATATTTCTGTTAGCTTAAAAAAACTAACTCTCCGTGTCAGAAGTTCTCTGATCCTTATTTTATTCTGCGGTTTTCATCGAGCGCAGACGATATTTGACCAAGCAGGTGCTCCTACTGTATTATTATATATATTTTTTTTTTTTTTTTTTTTTTTTTTTTTGTACACAACAGAGTTTAAATGCGCAGTAATTTTACCTTTATGAGAGTATCTGTAATGAAAATTTTCTATTTGAATGAAACACCTGCCTTTTTTCATTCTTTTTTTTAAAGTACAGTTTGTTTTACACCTAATAAATAAATGCGTATCTTCTTAATAAATGAAAAGAGAGTATACAGGATAAAAAAATTTTCTTTGTCAATCTGTCATTTTTTTCATATTCATTTTCTGTAGAATAAAACAATTTTAAAATAACTTTTTTTAAAGTCATATCTCTAAAACACGAATTTGAAATACGAATAATTATATCATGGGTTTTGTATAAAATTTGTATACATATTTTTTCGGAAAATACTAATTTTATTTAAAAAGTCTGAAAGAAGTAGAATAAAACAAAAATAGTTATTTAAAATAGTTAAACACTAACAGGAAAAAATATGACTTGAATGCAAATTCTAAAGTAAGAAATGCATATATGACTAAACTCTGAGTATTCTTTCTACGTGCTCATTAAAAGCTACAGACTTAACTGTAATAGAAAATTTTAGTTTGAAACCACAGAAGGGTTTAGAATACCACTGGTCGACAAAAAATAAAATAAAATAAAATAAAATAAAAAAATAAATAAAACAACTTCCTCCCTGAAAACTAAATATGTAAAGTGTACAAATGTAATATTCCTAATTCTAAATATGTTATCCAAATTGCTCCAATACGTACCATTTTCCCGAGAAACATTTTTATAATAATAACAATCAGTGAAGGATTAAATTGCAATGGTAGATAAAATTGAAATCATAAAAAAGTATTCTTTCGCTGTCTTAAATAAGAAATTGATAAAATATAGCATGAAAATCTAGTTTGTTGATACTTCTACCGTGCATTTTTTTCTGCCCCCCCCCCCTCTCTCTCTCTCTTTTCGTGTCCGAATTTACTATTTCCTATCCACTAATATATTTTCATTCCTTGTGTCGCTGTAACTCGGGCATGTAATATTTCTGTTCATTTTCAAAGATTTTTGATGTTCATATTTTTGTCACACTGTGACTTACAATATGGTGATTTTTTTCGTCACAAATGTGACGTGACGTACGTTACATGCAGTGTCATAACAGTGACGTCACAATTTTTTTTAATTGCCAGAAAATATAATTTTACATAAACAACATGTTTTGAATATTTTTTGTAATTTTTCAAAGTTTTCTAAGAAGTTCACATCTCAGTCACAATGTGACATCACTGAGTGGTGGCATTTTGGTCACAGATGTGACGTGACCACAGTGACTCACAGTGACGTCACAACGACGTCACCGTGACCATGCATGCTATGAGGGGAGGGAGGTGCCATTCACTGATTTCAAGATTTTACGAATAGAAGTGCCTTGTCCTTAAAGGGTTAAACGAATATTAATGTATTTATTATTTTAAAGTTTCCTTTCCCTTTTAATATTCACGTGTAAATACAATTTTTAGGACATAATTTTCAATATTTTCTTGCCTTTAATACGCACTCGTTTAATAGTAATTTTAAAGTTTTTTTTTCTGTTTTTAATAGTCACGTGAAAATAAATTTTTAATCGTTAGGAAATATTATTCTTTGCGCTGTTTTTAAAATTGAAAACAATCTCTATAGTAATAGCCTAAGTCATGTGACTATCATCAACAGCTCCAGGCGGATCCTTTCGCTTTTTATATTTCAGGCGGCCATTTTGGTACTTTAATGTTAGCCAGCCACAGGTGTGATAAGTCGCCGAATATTATTCTATCCCCATTATTTCGTTTATATTATAATAGTCCAAGTCATGTAACTGCCATAAACAACGGGCTCATTCCTTCGCTTTTCATAAGAAAGGTCTCCATTTTGATAAAAGAATCAAAATTATTTTTTCGAATAAAACTGCATAAAAGTTGCCATGATCACAAAGAATTCCTGGTACTTTTATGTTAGCCGGGTGAAAATCTCGCCAATAGCTTTTTTTTTTTTTTTTTAACTCGCCAGTTAGCAATTTTTTATTTTTCGAGTGGTAAATTAAAACGGTGCTACTTGGTTATCCCATCGACCAAAAATCTGTCGCCAAAATATAAGATTAAATGCCAATAATGGTTGATCGTAAATGTCACATTCACTTGACTTTCAGGAAGTTACACATGTTCACGCCATCAAGTGAATTTTATTTCGACGTTTTATTTGTATTTTTATTAATGTTATACTAATTTATTTGTCCTTTTGTTATTTAAAATAAAAAAAATATGTCAATTTGTATAATTTGGCTATTTATATATTTTGGCGAAATTGGTCGACGGGAGAAGTAATAACATTAAAACGTTCCTTTGAAGTGGAAATTAAATCTCATGATTTGTTGCATTGTCACATACGCACCGGGATCGGCGTGATTTTTTTTACGACAATTTGGCGAAAACCTCGTTTTCAAATACCTGTTACATATGTATTTTTAAATTATTTTCTGTCATTTTTAAAATGAAATAACAATAAAAAAAATAATTAATAACTATAGAACAAAACAATTTACAACTTTTTTGTAAATAAAAAGAAAATAAATTCAAATAAACATTTATTAATAAATAAGCAACAATAGCCGGGTTACTATGTCAGGCAAAATAACGCCATTTTGGCGCCAATTAGGTTCCCCGTTGCGTATATGACATCTGTGTCTAATATTTTTCTTTTCGTTTCGTTTAAAAAAAGAATGAAGTAAAAGCCGTTTCTTTTAAAGGTTTCAATTTTAAATGAAAGTTTTGTATTAAATAAAATGATAATGAAATACAAATTGAATTCTGAATAAAATTAACATGATGCATTTCTTATCATACTTTTAAGGGAGGCCAAACTCGTCGCCAAATTAATTTAAAATAACCTTTTCAAAAATATGAAAAAAAATATCTGTTATGATTAAAATTTGAGTTGCCATCATTAGAAAAAAGTATTTAAAATTAGAATTAATGTTTCGAAAACTAATTCTAATTTTAAAATTCTAATACCAGTTTTGAGATCTGTGGATCAATACGGATTTTTGGTATTAATTTCATTGCAAAGTATTCCATATTTCAGGAGAAATCGCCGTGAAACGTAATCAGTTGTTTAATCAGTCTTTTCATAGAATCGTTACATAAATTCGTTTCAATCCGATTCATTAGGATTTTATATATACTAGGGATTCGAACCCGAGCTCCTCGGGTTACGGAATATAGGTGAAAAATAATTTTTTTTTAATCTAATTATTTTTTTACATGTAATATATATTTTAGATTGCCCACTAACATCAAAAAGAATTTTTATATGAAAAATATCAATTATGCAGTCAAATAAAGTTTTGAAATTTATTAAAAGCGATACTTTCACATGTCACCACATGCCAGGAGTTATTAACACAAGATATTGCCACTTACGTCTTTCCGGCCATTTCGGTGCATAAGCGCGTGGTTCAATCACATATCTGTTAAATTTGTTTCTTATTTACATTAATTTATTTATTTTTCTATAGAGGAAGTTTTAACTTTGTTATGGAACATTAGATGGAAACATATGATGAACTTTTTACATTGTTTTAAGAGCAAGCGGATTAACCTTCCGTAATCGAGCTACACGTGATAGAGATAAATTAAAAAATAATTTGTGCTTAAAAATCTATATATATATATATTACGCTATCGTACGTGGTTCAGAAATCGCGATTAATTGTTGGTTAATTGTTTAATTGGTTAATTGTAAACAATTGGTGGTTAATTTTTTAATGGCAACGCCCGAATGAAACGCAACTCATTGGATATTGTGTAATATTTTAAAAAAGGGAATAACAATAAATAAATAAAAAGTTCAATTAATAACTATAGAACAAAACAATTTGTATAATTAAAAAATAAAATAAAAGTAAATAAACAATTTATTAATAAATAAACAACAGCATCCGGGTTACATTATCAAGCAAAATAGCGACACTTTGGCGCCAGTTAAGTAACCCAGTGCGTATATGACATTGGCATCAGAAAAATGTCGTGCCAACGTAGTGCGTATATGACACCTGTGCCGTCTTTTGTTCATCTAATTTAAAATACAATAAATAAAAAAATAAATGAAGGTGCTTTTCCAGTATAAGTACTTGGCGAAATAGAGAAAAGGTCCATGGCGAGACAAGAAATTTTTTTCTGGCAACCGATTTAAACAAAATATATTTTTTTTTTCAAATAAAACTACATAAAAGTGTCCATGATCGCAAAGAGTTCGTACTTTTATGTTAGCTGGGTGCAATTCTAGCCAATAGCATTTTTTAACTCTCCAGCAGCATTTTTTATTTTTCGAGGGTTAAATTAAAACAATGCTTTCATGTTGAAATTAAATGGTTTATGTATTATTTATTATTTTTCTTTTTTTTAAGAATTTTTTTTTTTTAAAGTGAAAGTCATGAATTTCAAACGTTTTATTTTTAAATTAAAATCATTCATTCTAAATAAAATGAGTGAAAGGATTATATTTTAATCTGAATTAACGAAATATATATAAAAAAAAATGAGACGGGTACAATGTTTGGCAATTTATCACCCGTGCCCGACTAACATAACTGTAGGGAGTTCGCGATTTCTCTGTCAGAATCTTCAAATTTGGCGAAGGATTGAGCAAGTAAATTAAATTATGAATAAAAGTAACATGATACAATGCCTAGCATACATTTAAGGGAGGCCAAATTGGTCGGCACGGGTGGCTAGTTATTTTAAAAACCATATTAACTCAGTCAATTAAGATACAATATTCAAACAAATTGCATTTGAAAGTAGATTTTGTTTCACTATTTGACGGTTTAAAAATTGAAAATGTGTGATATTTAGAAATTTAAAAAATCGCTGACATAGCACGTATTTTAATTTCAATTTATTTTTTTCAGTTTTTATGAGAAAATGGCAACACAATGTTACAGTAATATATTATTTTCTTTCTACCGTGATTAGTTTCCTTTCACTTTCAACCCTCCACGACTTTCAACAGAAATGGAGTTCTTCGGTTGCCACAATTACAAAAAATGTATTAAAAACTAAAAAAAAAAAAAAAAAAAATTAATAATATCTCAAAATTAAACTGAGATACAGCTTTCAAACAAATTGCATTCAAAATAGCATTTTTTTCGTTACACGACGATGCAATGTTTAGAAGTTTAAAAATTTGCAGTAGAGAAAATTGCAAAACCAAAATTTTATTTCAAATTTCAAAGTGTTGCCATTCGCAGTATGACGTATGCGTTACGCACAGATATGTTTGTCCTTTATAATATAGATAGGGTAGATATACAGGGTGTCCATAATTAAACGACCCTACTTTAAAGTTGTCTACAGACAAAACTATTGTTCATAAAGTTGTGAAATTTTGTGAAAGACATAATAAAGGGATGGGAATTCGTTTCGTCTAAAAAAATTGTAAATAAAAGTAATTCAAAATTTTGCCACCAGCGGGAGTTTTTAATAAATTACAAATTATATATTATAAATTTTTTAATAAATTTAGCATTACGATAGTTTAAAAATTTTATTTATTAACTTAACATTACTCTAAAGACAGATTTTTACGACATTCTCCTACCTTTTCCCTGAACATACTGCGGTCAACTGTGGAACATGCTATCTTAAGATTCCAGATGGTATATGTAAATGATGAAAATCATGCAGAATATGTTTGGTTATAACAAAATTTGTTAAACTATCGTAAATGTATGCTTAATGTGCAATTCGTTAAAAAATGGCCCCCTATTATTTTTTTCGCTCACACATATTCCAATAGTGTTATTATGTCTTCCAAAAAATTTCACAACATTCTGAAAAAAAGTTTCGTCTGTAGACAACTTTAAAATGGGGTCGATTCATTATGAACATTCTGTAAATAAAATTTCTAAACTATCTTAATGCTGAATATGTAATTTATAGAAAATCGCTATTTGGTAGAGTATCTGAATTTGATATTTTCTCACATAATTTAAAATCAGTATATACAAATGAAGTTGTAAATTATTCTGATAAATTACAAGGTTTGTTACAGTAATTTTCTGATTTATTTGCTGATAAGGCTGGGGAAATTAAAAGTTTACAGGCAGAACTTTGTCTTGAAAAAGATGCTACACCCGTATTTTGTAAAGCTAGGACTGTCACTCATGCACTACGTGCAGCAGTCAATGGAGAATGGCAAAAATTAGAAGTTGCAGGTATTATTAATCCAGTTACAAACAGCAAGTGGGCAACTCTTATAGTTCCAGAGGTTAATCCTAATGGGAAAATTCGTTTATGTCGTGATTTTAAAGTAACATTAAATAATTTTCTGAAAGTTTAAAAGTATCCTTTACCTAAAATAAAAGATATGTTAGCTATCTTAGGTCATGGTGTACATTTTACAAAAATTGATTTAAATCAAGCATATCTTCAGTCACCTGTAGATGAAAAATCACAAAAATTATTGACCATTAATACACCAAAAGCATTAATCCAATTCTTTAAATTACCAATGTGTCTTGATAGTTCTCCTGCTATATGTCAAAGAAAAATTGAAAACATTTTAAGTGGGATTGAGAGAGTTACAATTTTTAAAGATGATATTGGGGTTACAAGTGAAACAGGTGCAATACATTTACAAAGATTAAAGCAAGTATTAGAGAGATTAAGGGATTGTAGCACTAGGATAAATAAAATAAAATCATTCTTTATGGCAGATGAGATTACTTATTGTGCTTATAATGTTGATAAACATAGTATTCATAAAACACAAGATAAAATTGAAGCAATTTTAAATGCTCCAAGACCAGTAAATATATCTCAGGTTAAAGCTCTTCTAGGCTTAGTTACATATTATGCTAAGTTTGTACCAAATTTATCTATTATTGAAAATCCTTTAAATAATTGGCTTAAGAAGAATGTTACGTATAATGGGTCTTATAAGTGCGAACATGCATTCAAATTAAAAAAAAAATTAAATTATTTCTGACAGAATTCTTACTCACTTTAATCCTATGTTACCTTTAGCTTTAGCTACTGATGCTTTACGTTATGGTATCTCTGCAGTTCTTGCGCATATGAAGCCAGATAACACTGAAAAGCCTATTGGGTTTGTACCCAGAACTTTGAATAATACAGAAAAATGGTATACTCAAGTTGATAAAGAGGCACAAGATATTATATTTGTTGTGAAGAATTTTTTTCAATATTTGTATGGCAACGGGTTTACCTTATTTACTAACAGTAAACCATTAGTGTCTATTTTTTCTCCTTCTAAAAGTAATATTGTGTTATCAGCTGCTAGAATGCAACGATATGCAATTTATTTACGAAAGTTCCACTATTATATCCGTTATAAGAAATCTACAGAACACGGAAATGTTGATGCTCTTTCACGACTTCCTTTACGTAGTGAAGATTTACCTCAACGATTTGATGCAATTGATGAATCTGAAATTCGTCAAATTAATCAACTCTCTATCTTACCACTAACTTCGAAATCTATTGCTTCAGCTACAAAATCTGATCTCATTTTACGTCAAATTTTTCATCACCTCATTTCTGGTTCTAAAATCCATAAAAATTTACTTTTTTGCAAAGATGTGCAAATTCTCACACGTGGATTAAAAGCCTTAGCTTCCGAGTCTGGTACTTTACAAATGAAATTAAATAGCTTCTTTTTGCACATATGGGAAGATGCCTCATGTTACAATGGGGGAGAGTCCTACATCTCTACTTTTAAAACGTCATATAAGAACAAAAATAGATTTGATAGATAGTCCAGGCAATAGAGACCGTATAGGGGTTCCACCTAGCAAAATTCATGGTAGTTCTGAAAAAAAGGCTTATTTATTCTTTTTGGTCGCTAAATCCGAATTTTTAACTTCCCACCAAAATTACCCCCGGCAACCCCCACAAATTCTGGTAAAATGACCCCTAAAAAAGTTTTTTTTTTTTTTTAATCAATTATTTTATTGTTTTAGGGAAAAAGTATTTAGAAATTCAGAAAGTAGACAAAATTTGCAACAAATTAGATACATGACATTATGACTTAGGATGAAGGTGAAGGGCGATCTGCCTCGGAAAATGCGCGCAGTGCTGCGTGAACTAAGTTGCGCAATTCCACTTAACCACTCACACGTTTACATTCGCCCTCCCATCTCCCCTCCGAACTTTCTCTATAAGGTTTACTTTAAGTTTTTTGAGTAGCTGAATCCGAATTTTTAACTTTCCCCCAAAAGTTTCCACCCGAACACCCCCCCCCCCCACACACACACACACACACCAATAGTAGTTTTTAATTTAAATTTCTTATTGTTTTAGGGGAAAAGCATTACGAAATTCAGAATCTAGACAAAATTTGCAACAAATAGGATATATGACATTATGACATAGGATCAACGGGGAGGGGGAGGGCTGCCTCTGAACATGCACTGCGGCACTACATGCACTAAGTTATGAAGTCCAAGCAATAGGGGATTTTACCTGGAAAAATTAATACTAGTTCTGGATTTCGACTCACTTTATGTTTTTGGGGTCGCTGAATCCGAATTTGTAACTTCCCACCAAAATTTCACCCGGCAACCCCCAAATAATTGATTTTTTGAAAAAATTTGGTTTTTGAGAAAAGCGCACAGGGAATGTTCCGAGGCAGCCCCCTCTCTCCCCGTTTATCCTACGTCATAATGTCATCTATCCTATTTGTAAAAAAATGTGTCTAGTTCCTGAATTTCGTAATGCTTTTCCCTAAAACAATAAGAAATGTAAGTTAATAACAACTATTTTGGGGGGTTTTCGGGGGAGGGAAATTTTGGAGGTAAGTTAAAAATTCGGATTCAGCGACCCAAAAAACTTAAAGTAAACCTTATAAGGAAACTCCGGAGGCGAGATGGGTGGGCGAATGTAAACGTGTGAGTGGTTAAGTGGAATTGCGCAACTTAATCACGCAGCATCGCGCGCATGTTCAGAGGCAGATCCCCCCTTCCCCTTCATCCTAAGTCATAATGTCATGTATCTAATTTGTTGCAAATTTTGTCTACTTTCTGAATTTCTAGATACTTTTCCCATAAAACAATAAAAAAATGATTTTTTTAATAAAAACCTTTTTGGGGGGGCTTTTTACCAAAATTTGGGGGTTTGCCAGGGGAAATTTTGGTGGGAAGTTACAAATTCGGATTCAGCGACCCAAAAAACATAAAGTAAGCCGATTTCCAGAACTACCATTAATTTTGCTAGGTAAAATTCCCCGTTGCCTGCACTAAGAGTCAAATGTTACAAATTCCGTTCATGATAAACAAGATGCAAAAAAGACCAAAGTAAAAAAAAAAAAAAAAAAAAAAATTGAAATTAACCAGAAAGTAGCTGTAAGAAATTATACTCTAGAAACCAAGTGAAAAACTGATCGAATAATAGCAAGAGAAGGAAAATTATATTATAGAGTTGGAGTTGGTTCCGAATAGTTGGAAAAGGCATGTTTATCAAATAACAAATGTAGGTTCAGAGATTTATTTAGTTAATGATAAAAATGGTGAAAAAAGTGATACAGGAAATTTCAGAATCGAAACTGCAATTGTGAAACAAGGTGATTTTCCACCAATATATATATATGTATATAACGTACATATATATATATATGTATATAACGTACATATATATATATATATATATATATATATATATGTGTGTGTGTGTTTATAATTAGCAGATGAAATTTGAAACGCAGGAATTTAATGCTTTATGAATTATGCATGAATAGAAAGCACAATTATGTTTCAGCACATGTCAAATATTGAATAACCATATATTATCATGTTTTCAAAGTAGCCTTGTGCATAGTTAAATTATCTCTCTTATTTCTATCATTTAATTCTGTTTGAAAATTTTAAAGCAGGAATTATCTTAATTTTGTTCAACGGAAATTAAATCGATGTAATAAAAATAAAACAATAAAAACCTCGATTTAAAAAAAAAACGTTGAGTTTTAGTTATTAATTTTTTTCACTTTTCATTTTAATTATTTATAAATTATAATTCAGAGCTTCAGACACCGCTTGAGTAATAAATTATAAGCATGACTATTATTATCATTTATCCATTAAGGGGTGGTGTTTTGTATCTTTCCAACGCAATGCAAATCAACAAAATCTTGAAAGTTTTATATTTCGATTGATCTTGTGTCTTTTAACATGCTGCAATTAAAAATTAAGTAGTCTTTTACGGAAGTTGTGTATTATTAAAATAGAAATAACCGTTTTTTTTTGTTTTGTTTTTTTATTCCGCCATATAATGCGCAGAGCCTAACATCCATATACTATATAACGTCTATAGTTCTTCAAATATACATCTTATTTCCTTTAAAGAAGAAGAATGTGATTTTGAAATCATGTACTTTTAAATTGATGCTAAAAATATATTTTTAATAAAATGGATTTTTAAAAATTTTTAGGGAATACAATTATGCATAATTAACAATCTTATCATTAGAAATAAATATAAAACGTTAGTTTAATTTAAAAAATGTTCTTATTGTGTCAATTTTATGACAATCCATACATACGATCTCAAGATGTCATGCGCGTAACATGCGCTAACTTCAGTTCCAAAGGGAGTTTTACCATGCGGCTTCTTTCAAAATACTCCTAACGATTTTTTTAATAAAAAATTAAATTTAAAATAAAGATTCTTTTAACCATTTAAAGGTACAGGATCCGTGAAACACATCGAACCGCCACCTCTTAACCTATTGAAGGGCGGTGGGATATATTTTAATGCTACTGTCGTTTGCACTCTGGATCCTAGTGATGTAGACACGTCTCATCACTGTCACAAACCTATCACAGAACCGCTCCAGGTCTGGCGCCATAAGCTCCAAACGAGCCTTTCCCACAACCCCTCCTCTTTCAAGCTAGGTACCACATCTCACACCGAAAAAAAATGTTAATATAGCAGCTACGGTTCTGAAATTGAGAATATAGGCTTTTAAGACATTAGGCTTCGAAGGTCCACATCAATCCATCTCAGTACAAATATTTTATACACACTCGGGACAATAATTATTGAACCACCCTCCTATCTTCAGAAACCTCGAGAACCAACAGGTTTCCAAGATTTAGTGAAAAAACAAATTGTGGCCCATAACTTTCAAAAACGTTTTCGAGTAGTCTTTACAGGATATGTCATCATGAAATGTCGGTTTTTGGATGTTATCAATTCTTAAGTAAACATTTTCATTTTCAACAAACAGCATTAATCTTGATATTAAAATTAATATTAACATTAACATTAACATTAAAATTGATATTAATTTGTTACTCTTGTGTGCATAAATTATTTTGCGCAGCTGAATATGTTTACTTGCGAATTGAAAGTATCCGAAAAACTTTTATTTCTGGTAAAGAAAACTAGTTAACCCTTTATGTCCCAAATTATGAATTCATGAAAATTTCATTTTCTGAAGCATTTTTTGTGAATTTTTGAAACTACATTAGGAGTTTTACATAATCATTTAATAAATTTTAGAAGGATTTCGTCAATTAACCCATTTGTGCCTGAATTTTTATTTTCTGAAATTTTTTGGTAAAATCACTTTAAAATGTTACAAAATGAACTGGAAAAATTATTAAAATATCTAGAAGGGGTGAGTTCGCGATTAGCGTGAAGCTAAAGACCCAGTATAAATATAAATAGTTATACCAAAAGTTTTTTCATTAATAATGAAAGATAGAAATTTATTTTCTTACCTTTCTGGTAAACAGACATATGCTGGTTTACTTCATGTGAAAACAAACTATATATTTTATTTATTGAGTGGATGTGAAAAATATCTTCTTAGAATGATGGGAATGCACTCGTAGAGAAAAAACTATTTAATGCACGACGATGTCTAGGTTACATGGACGAACACATACACACTAAAAAAAGAATAAAATAAAAGGGTTAAATGTGGGTACTATAGAAGTAATAACATTAAAATCCAGTAGGAGACGCAAGTCTTCCATTGAATAAAGAGTTAACGCACTAAGAAACCGTGCGTCTTGGCCTCACGATGTCGGGCCTAGAAGTGAGAAGTAATAGGGGCCCACAAGAGTTAAAACAGAGTAAAAAAAACTTGAAACAATACAGTCTGCTTAATAAGCAAAAAGGTTCTATTTAAAATCAGTTTATCAGGAAATTTCTGTGGTGCTGCGATCTGTTGACGCCTTTTCGAAACACAAGTCTTTTACACAATCCTTCTTTAGTTTGTGACCTTACGCTACGATGACTCACGGAAGTGTCGCCATCTTGGAACATATTTCACAACTAAAAGAGACGCGTTGCACGTATCACGAAGAAATCGTCATTTCACAAGCGAAGTGATGTTTGACATAAAATTACTTACACTGTGACGTTTTCCAACACCCCCGCTTTTTATGTCAAACCGACGAGCGTAGAATGTTTAACTTGTTTCTCAAACACTCGAAATGAGGCTTAGGCAACGGCTTGGTGAGCACGTCTGCCAGCATTAACTTCGATGGGCAATAAGTTATTTTGATTATACCATTCTGGCATAGATGTCTGATGTGGTGATACTTAATTTCCACGTGTTTAGTCCTTGTCTGTGCCTTTTCGTTTTCGGTCAATCTTATGGCTGATAAGTTATCTTCGTACAACGTTACGGGTAGTTGTTGACGCAGTTCGAGGTCATTTAATAGGTCTAACAACCACGAAATCTCTTGACCTGCATTAGAGGCAGCGATATATTCAGCTTCCGTGGAGGAGAGTGCTGTGCAACTCTGCTTCCTCGATGACCATGCCAATATATTATTTCCTAATTTGAACAAGTTTCCAGTGGTTGATTTCCTGTCTATTCTGTCGTTTCCCCAATCGGCATCGCTATATGCCGTTAGGATTGGAGGTTTTGTTTTATCTATGACGAATTTAAGATCTTTGGTAGTAAGCAGATATCTAATTAATTTCTCGATAGCTTGCCAATCGACTTCCCTTGGGGATTCATTCCTTCTTCCCAGGATGTTAACGACTGATGCTATGTCGGGTCTAGTTAAAGTTGCAATGTATAGAAGCCCTCCTATAGCCTGTCTAAATTTTACGTTATCTCCCATTAGTTTCCCGTTTGGATCTAGATTAAAGTAGTTAGTATTCATGGGTGTATACGTAGGCTTACCATTTAACAAATTGAATTTTTCTGCGATTTGTATTATTTTGTGTTCCTGGTCTAACACTAGATTACCGTTTGCCTTTTCCTTTATGTTTATGCCTAAATATTGTGTGACTTGACCCAAATTTTTGATTTCGTATTGCTTTGATAATTCAGTGTATATTTCGTGTGTGTCTGTTTTGTCTCCTGCGACTAAGATGTCATCAACATACACTATTATGTATGCGATTTTTCCATCTTGGACTCTTTTGTACAGACATTTGTCTGACGCGCATTCAACGAAATTTAGTTGTTTTAGAGATTTACTTATTTTTTGGTTCCATGCCCTAGCCGCCTGCTTAAGGCCGTAAATCGCTTTGTTTAAACTACAGACTTTATCTTCTTCCCCTTTTGTTATGTATCCCTCTGGCTGATGCATATAGACCTCCTCTTCTAAATCGCCATGTAAGAAAGCAGTTTTGACATCTAGGTGAGTTATTTTAAGATCTTTGTACACCGCTGCGTTTAAGAATGCTCGTAGGGTGGTATGCGCTACGACGGGTGCGTAGGTCTCGTCGAAATCGCTTCCATATTTTTGAGCATATCCCTTAGCGACCAATCTGGCTTTATATCGCTCTATAGACCCGTTCGCTCCCCTTTTTGCCTTAAACGTCCACCTACAACCTATGACGCGTTTTCCCGGGATAGGTTTTATTAATCTCCAAGTATTATTTTGCTTCAGAGAATCTATTTCCTCACTAGTGGCTTTTAGCCATTTATCTTTAGTTTCTGCGCCATTGATATTTTGTAGGTCTGTCCATGACTTTGGCTCCTGAATGTGACACAGGTTTGCGCTTATTCCATAACGGTTAGGTGGTACACCACGATTTTGTCTCTGCGATCTTCTCGGCTCAAGGGATGTGTCGGTCGGGGTGTTATTCTGATCATCGTCGCGCTCTTCTAGATCAATTTCAATATTATCTGCGGGAGTTTGTTCGATGTTTTGATTTTCTTTGGCGGGTATAATTTCCTCATCTTTTATACCTTCTTCGAAGAATTTTACGGTTCTAGATATTATAATTTTATTTTCACCCGTATATATCCTATAGCCCTTGCTTCTGAAATCATATCCCAACATTATTCCCTCGATGGCTTTCTCATCTAATTTATTTCTTTTAGGTTTGTCGACATAGGCAAATGCCTTACATCCGAATGTTTTGATGTTCGAGAGATCGGGTTTTCTTTTATGCCAAAGTTCATAGGGTGTCATGTTATTTTTGTTAGCCTTTGTTGGTAGACGGTTGATGAGGTAGGTGGCGGACATGACAGCTTCCCCCCAGAATTGCTTAGGTAACTTGGCGTCCGACAACATGGTTCTAGCCATTTCCACTATCGTTCTATTCTTTCTTTCTGAAACACCGTTCTGTGGGCTAGAATAGGGAACACTCAATTGACGCTCTATCCCGTTTTCTATCAGGCAGTTTTCAAATTCGTCACTGATATACTCTTTTGCGTTATCGGACCTGATTGCCTTTATCAACTTGCCAAATTTATTTTTTGTTAGCGCTATGTATTCTTTCAGTTTGATAACGGCTTCCGATTTATGCGCGATTAAGTATGTTATTGTGTACCTGCTATAATCATCCGTGAATGTTATAAAGTACCTTTTCCCTCCTATCGTTTCAGTATTCATGGGGCCACATATATCGGAATGTGCGAGGGTACCGATGTCTTTGCTTCTGTTTGTGGCTACTTTAGGGTAGGGCAGAGCGGAAAGTTTCCCTTCAATGCACTTGGTGCATCGCGTGTCATGTTTACATTTGTTAATTGTTATCCCATTGGCTAATTCATGATTAACAAGGTATTTAATATCATCAAAATTTTTGTGTCCGAGTCTTCGGTGCCACAATGAAATACAATTTGTATTGTTACAGAAAGTTTGAGTACTTATAGTATAGCCGTAATCATCTTCAGGGTTTAATACGTAGAGATTATCATTTAATTTAGCTGTCAAGATTATATTATCATCTTTGACAAATAAACATGCATTTTTCTCGAAAATTACCTTTATATTATTTTCAGTGGCTTTCTTAACTGACAATAAATTGCCCTTTAGTTCTGGACAGTACAAGACGTTTCTTAGTGTAATGTAGTGGTTTTTGTCTGTTTTTATTTTTACGTCGCCCATACCTTCCGAATTAAGCCTTTTTCCATTAGCGATTGTTATATTCCCAAAATTCCCGGCTGTGAATGTAGCAAAATTTGTTTTTGCTGATGCAACGTGCCTGGTGCAACCCGAGTCAATGATATATGTGTTTGGATCTGTTGTTTGTGTTTGGTTAATTTTTACTGACTCAATTTCAAAATTGTTTTCCACTGGGAAGAGAGGAATGATCGATTGGTTGACCTCATCCTCTATATTTGATTTGCTGTTAAAGCAAAAATTCGAGGAGTCTGTTTTACTACCATTGTGCTGATTTTTGGGGTTTACCGAATTGGCTTTAAAGTTGGCATGGTTGTTAAATTTATTGCTGTTATAATTTTCACTTCTTTGGTAATTGTTTTTCTGTTTGTTTTTTAATTTGTAACACTCTGAACGAGCGTGCCCATCTCGTTGACAGTAGCTGCAATATTTTTTGTTTCCTTTATTTATTATTTTATATGCTGTGTCCCTTGGTCGTGTGCTGGTGTTTTTGTATTCGGTTCGATGAGAGTACTCGTCGATGAGTTTGTTTTTCACAAACTCGAGGTCTAGATCCTTTTCGTCTCTAGCCTCCATGCTCGTTATAAGAGGAGCATATGACTGAGGCAAGCTGCAAAGCATAAGAGCCACGATGTGCGAATCATTTATGAGCTCTCCAATGGCAGCGAGTTTGTCGCGGATAGTTAAAATATTGTTGATATGTAGATTTAAGTCTCCGCCCTCATTGATCCTTTGCGAATATAGTTTCCTCAAAAGGAATAATTTGGATGATAAATTCGCCCTTTGGTGAACACTTTTTAATCTTTCCCAAATTTCTTTGGGAGATGTCAAATGTCTAATATGCACGATTTGTGTATTTTCAATGCACAAACAAATTATGGCTTTCGCCTTAGCCGCGTTTTTAGTATATGTATCATCGGGTGTGGCAGGTGGAGATTCTGTTATATATTTAAATAAATCGTCTTTAATTAACAGATTTTCTAATTTGAAACACCAATGATTGTAATTATTATCATTTAGTTTCTCCACTGCCGTAATTTCTTTTGTGGCTGACATAGCGTGTTATTCAAGTTTTATAAATTCTTTGATAACAAATATATTTACTATAAGAAGTTTGTGACTTTCTTAAAATAATTTCTTAGAATATATTCATAAATATAAATAAAATGATCAGTTATTCACAATAATCAATCAATATTCGTTCACAATAATACTCTTTTTGCGATATTATATATATCGTTATTTATTCATGCACATTTATTTTTATTTTCATGTATATAGTTCAATATTTCATATCTCATATGTGCATCTTGTTCATCATTTTATCACAATCAGATAAACAAATTTTTATTACTGGGTTTTTTTTTTATTATTATTTATTTATTTATTTACTTTCCCCTTCAACTCAGTCTCATAATCTATTAAAATATCTAGAAGGGGTGAGTTCGCGATTAGCGTGAAGCTAAAGACCCAGTATAAATATAAATAGTTATACCAAAAGTTTTTTCATTAATAATGAAAGATAGAAATTTATTTTCTTACCTTTCTGGTAAAGCAGACATATGCTGGTTTACTTCATGTGAAAACAAACTATATATTTTATTTATTGAGTGGATGTGAAAAATATCTTCTTAGAATGATGGGAATGCACTCGTAGAGAAAAAACTATTTAATGCACGACGATGTCTAGGTTACATGGACGAACACATACACACTAAAAAAAGAATAAAATAAAAGGGTTAAATGTGGGTACTATAGAAGTAATAACATTAAAATCCAGTAGGAGACGCAAGTCTTCCATTGAATAAAGAGTTAACGCACTAAGAAACCGTGCGTCTTGGCCTCACGATGTCGGGCCTAGAAGTGAGAAGTAATAGGGGCCCACAAGAGTTAAAACAGAGTAAAAAAAACTTGAAACAATACAGTCTGCTTAATAAGCAAAAAGGTTCTATTTAAAATCAGTTTATCAGGAAATTTCTGTGGTGCTGCGATCTGTTGACGCCTTTTCGAAACACAAGTCTTTTACACAATCCTTCTTTAGTTTGTGACCTTACGCTACGATGACTCACGGAAGTGTCGCCATCTTGGAACATATTTCACAACTAAAAGAGACGCGTTGCACGTATCACGAAGAAATCGTCATTTCACAAGCGAAGTGATGTTTGACATAAAATTACTTACACTGTGACGTTTTCCAACAAAAATACTAAAAAAATTACGCTAAAATATTTTTGTATTTATTTGATAAAATGTAAACGTACTCAATATGGGAATATCTATATGTGGAGAAGTGCATATATGTTTTGTATAAATTTATATAAATTAGGTTTTTAAATTGTGTATTATGTACCATAATTAGCATTTTTATGAACTATTAAAAAATATATCTATTTCTTTACAGAGACTAATAACATTATAAGTATAATTAACAATAAATTAAGAATAATCGTATTTGATGCAAAAAAAAAACAATTTATTTTAAAATCATCTGGGAAAGGTCTTTACATGAATAACTATCCCTAAATCGTTCATAGCAATATATATACATTTGCGCCGAGCGCCCTATACTTTATACATTTCAAACATGTATAAAAAACAGGCTTGAACATATAATTTTGCTATGTAAAAAATTACGTATTTCAAAGAACTCTACAAGCTAAGGTTATGACTTATTTATTCGTATCCTTGATACAAAAAAGACAAATAAACTTACTTTTGATATTCCGCTATCTTGAAAAATAAAAAAGATTATAAAAACCGAAAAAAGCCTTTCATTTAAACAAGTAAATATCAATTTTATGCTTTCATCTCTCTATAATAGATAAAGACCCTTATAGACAATTATTTCATACAATTTTCACGTTGTAAAGAAGAAAAAAATTATGAAAAAAAAAAAATTTAAATTCGAAACATCCCTAAAGTGGGACACTAGGCATAAATGAGTTAAAATTATTTAATTAAATTTAAATTTATAGGGATTTTTAACAATATTTATATCTCCACCCAAACCTTTATTTAAAATATTCTTATACTATTTCATGGAATTACAGTCCTCCCCACTTATCGGGTCACGGATAATCGAATACCACGCTTATTCGAATAGAATCTTCTGGAACGGAATATATTCCTATTGGTGCTATGTTATTTTCCCGCTTAAACCAAATACCTTTTACGAACACCCCGCTTAATAGAATAACAGTGTGTGACCGATATTTGAAAATAGGCACGGAAAGCACGTTTCTGCTGGAATTTCCTCCCACGTTTTGTTATTTTCGATTCCTTTACGCTGAAAACAAATTTTCATTTCTTACTGCAATGATGTCGGCCGGCAGGTGTATAATGAACAGGTCAAATGATTTCCCCACCTTGATCTCCCCACCATAATTTCTTGCTGTTAACTAGGCTTTAAGGCAATGCGCCATCACTTCAAGACTCGAGATGGTAGTTGTGATATTTTGCACTCATTCGAAAAATAACTTCATATTTACTCCTTTAAAATTTCACTTAAACAAACCACTTTAAATGATTTTTTAAGGCAATATAAGTAACGTAAATTACAAGTAGCAAAGTTTTGACCAAATTCAAACGATCTGCATTAAATGTGATGTAAATCATATAAATGTAATGTATGTAATGACATTAAATTAATATGTATTTACTTTATATTAGCATTTGTATTTATTTTAGTTCACGTTATTCTATTAACGATTTATTATGCTGTTAATTACATATACCGTTTACGGTTATTTTGCCTTTTTATTACGCATTAAATTACATTTATGATTCCCCATTTAATCAAATAACCCGCTTAATTGAATATTATTTCTGGAACTGCAAATATTCGTTTAAACGGATACGACTGTAGGAAATGTACAAATATAATGCTCTTACAATAGGAATATAGAAATATTTCCGAAGTGAAACTTTTCCCCCACAATCACTGAACGTCAAAAAATCTGAAAGGATGCAGATGAAAACGAAACCACCCTTTTAAAAATTGTTTTGTTTTGTACAACCAATATTGCTTTTGGAACAAGTTAAAGTAAACGATCTATAACTCATTCTATACTGTAGTACTACTAATCGATGCATTGAATGAATGTTATAACAAGTTATTTTAATGTTATTGGGTGAGTGGAAAAGTTCTGCCCGTTTTTTAGTGAAAACAGAAAGGCGGAGAACACAAAAAAATTAAGCACCTATGAATTCTCGCAAGCACCATAATTATGTATGACCTCTTGTCATCTGTCTGCCAGTAAGTGAATCTCATGCCAATAAAACTCTGTTTTAGAGTGAAAATACTGTTGCAACGCCGTTTTCATAGTCTCCAGATAATTGAAAGTTTGGCGAGCGCATGGGTTGTGTAACGATAAAAAAAATGTTATAAATCTCAAGTGCAAGGTCGGGGCTATATGCCTGGTGAGGTAAAACTTTCCAACCAAAGTCCAGTAATTTTTGCCAAGTCCTTAAAGCAACATGAGGTCTGGGTTTATCGTGATGAAAGGAAACCCCTGTGCGATTGATGAGTGCTGGCCGCTTAGATGTGAATTTTGCTCTCAGTCTTTCCAATTATTGACAGTAGAGGTCTGCATTGATCTTTTGGTTTGGTGCGAGGACCTCCTACTTGGTTATTCCCTTGGCATCCCACCATAAACTGGGCAAAACTTTTTCGGGATGAAGTCCTGCTGTTTAGGTTGATGGAGTACCCTCTGCAACATCGGCAGACGGTCCTTCGATGTTTCACATTACAGTACAGTATCCACTTCTCATCATCCTTTACAATTTGGTTCAAAAATGGTTCCCTACTGTTCCAGGAAAGAAAAGAAACACAGATGCTGATCCTCTCCTCTCGTTGCCTTACTGAAAGCTGGTGTGGTACTCACTGATCGAGCTTGGTGATGAAGCCAAGCTCATGCATCAGTCTTTAGACTGTTGTTCTGTGTACCGAGAACGTTTCTGCTAATTTTTCGACTGTTGGATGTGGGGAATTTGTTATGGCTGTGTCCAGATACTCGTCAAAAAGTCCTTCCGGCCAGTGCCGGGAGGAAGAGGTAGCTTTCAAATACCTTATTTTTAAAAAGCCAACTTATATTATTCAAACACACGAAGCTCAATTTAGTGGAAACCAATATAGGTGATTCAATACTAATTTTTATCAATACTAAATCATTATGAATGAGAATTTCACGAAATTAGTCAGCTTTATCCAAGCTGCTTTTATTTAAAGTAACTTATATTTGGCTGAGATGGTGATGTATACTATCCACATGCTTTCTCACATGAAAATAGGCGAATACGTGTGTTATCGCGTGACAAATACAAGATCGTTTCAAAATGTTAGCCATACTAGAAATTCAAAGTGCTATAATTCAACCATTTTTTAAGATATAAACAAAAGAACAAATTTTCAGAAACAAAATCTGCTTCGGAATCTTTGTATCAAGGTCAAACACATAAAAAAATCTTTTTTATTTTCCAATTTTTTAATACCTCATTTTAAATTTTAAATTTAATTTTTTTTAAATGGCAACCCTTTTGAAACAAGATGGCGAATGAAGCTGGCCAACGAACTCGATCGAAACATTGGTATGTACTATGTACAGACCAAGTAACATCCAAATCGGTTCATAAATACGCTTGTTATCGCGTGACAAAAATCAGGTCGTTTTAAATTGTCAGCCACAATAGAAATTCAAAACGCTATAACTCAGCCATTTTTTTAGATATAGACGAAACAAAAACTGTTCCGGGATCTTTGTATTAAGGTCAAACACATACAAAAAAATCTTTTACATTTTCCAATATTTTGGTATCTCATTTTAAATTTTAAAATTTTAAAATTTTTTTAAATGGCCGCCATTTTGAAACAAGATGGCGGATGAAGCTGGCCAACGAACTCGGTCGAGATATTTGTATGTACTATGTACACACCAAAGTACATCCAAATCGGTTCATAAATACGCGTGTTATCACGTGACAAATATCAGGACGTTTCAAAATGTCAGCCACGCTAGAAATTCAAAATGCTATAACTCAGCCATTTTTTGAGATATAGACGAAACAAAAACTGCTCCCGAATCTTTGTATTAAGGTCAAATACATAAGAAAAAAATATTTTTTCAATTTTCAATTTTTTGGTACCACATTTCAAATTTAAATTTTTCTTAAAAATTTAAATGGCTGCCATTTTTAAACAAGATGGTGGATGAAGCTGGCCAACGAACTCGGTCGAGACATTGATATGTACTATGTACAAACGAAGTTACATCCAAATCGGTTCATAAATACGCCTTTTATCGCGTGACAAAATTCAGGACGTTTCAAAATGTCAGCCACGCTAGAAATTCAAAATGCTATAACTCAGCCATTTTTTAAGATATAGACGAAACAAAAACTGCTCCGGAATCTTTGTATAAAGGTCAAATACATAAGAAAAAAATATTTTTCCATTTTCAATTCTTTGGTACCACATTTCAAATTTAAAATTTTTAAGAAAATTTTAAATGGCCGCCATTTTGAAACAAAATGGCGGATGAAGCTGGCCAACGAACTCGGTCGAGACATTGGTATGTACTATGTACATACCGAATTACATCCAAATCGATTCATAAATTCGAGAGTTACAGTATGACAAAGGTCAGATATATATATATATATATGGATATATATATATATATATATATATATATATATATATATATATATATATATATATATATATCAACTTTTGAACGGAGGGTGGTTTCGGGGTCTGGGGGTCATGATCGATGAAAATATACCAAAATTTTTTGAAATCGCTTTCCTCCGAACGGCTGCAATAGGTAGCTTTTTGTAATGAAAGCTACCTAAAACCACTGACGGGCATCGGGAACGGGAATGATTTTTACAGCTTCTGTTTCCGTCCCGGAATTTCGTAAACCATTGGCAGCAGGTTCTATCGTCCTTTGCATCCTCCCCATACACTTGACAAATACTGCGGCAAGCTGCGGCTGCTGTAATGGCTTTGTCATACTCGTACGGTAAACAATGTCTGGTGTGCTCTTTCTTGCTTGCCATTTTGTTTCCCATTTGGCATGGGTTCTTCTGACAAACGTTATGCCTATACATACTCTACTGCTCTACGGGTTATAGGCCACATTCCTGTCCTCGAAACGTAAGCTGTAACGCCCGTTCTCCACTTGACATTTACATATCTTCAAAACAGGTAGAACTTTTGCACTCACCCAATACTTTAAAGTACCGCCGGACATAAAGGGTTATGACATTGTAAAGCTGCTCAGAATCATTTCAAACCATTTCAGCCAGCAAATGAAACTTTTGTTCCAGAAATTCCTCTTTAAATAGCTGTAAACAAATTGTTTCAGAGTCTTCTAAAGATCATGGAACGCTTTTGAGATTCGTGGGAAAGTCTTGAGATTTTACATTTCGCAAACATTAAGACAGCTAGAAACTTTGTCTTTTTTTCAGTGTACTTCATATCTTTAAAATACAAGTTGGAAATTGCACGTGAAACGTGGCATATGAGATGCGTTCTTACTATAACCAAATTTATAAAATATTTTTGGCACTGTATATATTGTACTGAATGTATATTTTAGTGCACTTCATAAGTGAATATCCATTTCATTCTGTTCGAAAGGCTGTAACATCATTAAAATGTATTGAAATAATTTTTAACCATTGGCCGTAATCTAACGGAAAACTTTTGATTGTCCCTGTAATTAAACAATACATCCTATTTTCATAAATTTGAAATGACTAGACGACATTATGCAACAGTTATGTATTTTAAATTTCATACAATTAGATTGGGTAGTTTTTGCGCTGTTATATGCGGACAGACAAACGGACTGAACGACGACTATAGGTGCTTCGTATTTATATAAGTACGAACGCACCTAAAAAAAACTATTGATTCTCATGTTAAATTTTCCTGTTGTTCTCTCTCATTTTTTATGTTGTATCAGTCTTTGGTGTATCATTGTTAATGCTGTCTGTGATTTCTTAAGTTTCTCATGTTCCCCTCTATCCATTTATGTCCCAAATTACGAATACGTTAAAATTTCATCTATAAAAGATTTTTTTATTTAAATATGTTCATAATTTTTACAGTAAAAAATTTTTTAAGAACAATTTCGTCAATTAAAGTTAATAAACTGAATCTTTAATTATTAAGATGCTACTTGGCGCAGAATGATATAAATTTAAAAGGCGAAGTTAAAAACGCCAGAATAAGTAAAAATTCCTCAGACTAGTTTCGGTAGCGTTTAGCGTACGGTCCTCAGTGCAAAGAATAAAGGAAACTGGCTCATTTATATAGAGGAGAAGCAGATTCAACTGATAAGTTCATTAACCAATGGGAAAACAGGAAAACTTGGGTACCAGCCAATGGGGGAAGCGTAAAGGTAATGCCACCAGAAATGTGAAAAAAGGGTAGTGATTAAGCAAAAGAAGATTTTATGAAATATTTCCAGCAATCTTCCAGCGGGGGAATAGCAAATTCCCTATTAAAAATATTTTCATAATTTTAGTAGATATGAAATGCTTCAAGAAAGTTAAGTTCGTGTACAGAAGTGGGTTTAGAGATGATTTTTTCTGAATTAAAATCGAAAGAGTGATTCATCTCCCAGCAATGTTTAGCAATTAAAGATTTATTGGTTTCCTGTTTTTGAATATATTTTTGGTGTTCTTTAATACAAAATTTTAAACCCTGTTTGGTCTGTCCAATGTAGGAAAGACCGCACTAGCAATTAATACCACATATACCCCATGAGTTGTATAACTGAATAGGATCTTTGAGTTTCGAGAGGGTAAGCTTATTTGTAGGGGTAAGAATTATTCTGAAGTTATGCTGTTTAAGAATTTTGGCAATAAGAAAGCTGGATTTAGGAAAGAAAGTTAACACAATGCTGGTTCTGGAGAGAGAAGAGGACTGATTTGAGTTAGAGGGACGTGGTTGCTGTAGTTTACGTAAAGAAGTATCGATAATAGAAGGATTGTAACCTCTGTCAATCGCAGTGGCTCTAAGATATTGAATTTCCCGATTTAGTGATTGAAAATCAGAACAAACATGTATGGTACGATTTATGAAATTAAAAAAGGCTGCCATTTTCTGGCCGGGAGAGTGACAAGAGCGAACAAGGGGGGGGGGGGTAGACAAACTGCAAAGCTTTTTCAATAAACCGATGTGGAGAAACCGTGTACAGTACGTGTGACAATGGTATCCAGAAACGAGAGAGAATCGTTATTTTCGGTTTCATAAGTGAATTGTATATTGTTATCGATTGAGTTCATAATGTTAACGATATTATCAATATTGTGAAGAGAGGTTTCAATTAAAGTGAAAGCATCATCAACATAGCGAGTCCAGAACGGGAACGAGAATTGATTAAAAAGTAAGCATTGAAAATAATGCATGTAGATGTCTGCGAGAATAGGTGACAAGGGGGAACCCATGGCTAATCCGACAGATTGTCCGTAGTAATTGCCCTGAAATGAAAAAGTTGTTTGTGAGAGACAAGTTTGAGTAAGAGATAATAGCTCACTAATTTCGAAAGACGAATAATTGAATTCACGAAGTCTCATTTCAAGACACGAGAGGGCGCCAGATGTCGGAAAATTCGTGAATAGCGATTTAACATCAAAAGATACCATAGTTAGGTTGGTAGAGCGTAAATTCTGAATAGTTTTAGCAAAGGTCATAGAATTCTTTACTGTATGTGTATTTGTACACAGAGGAGAAAAAAATGTGGTTAGATATTTCACTAAGCGATACGAGGCCGTGCCAATGTTCGAAACTATGGGACGAAAATGTAAATTGTGTTTATGAACTTTTGGAAGGGCATAAAATCGTGCAAAGTTATCAACCGAAGGAGAAATATATGATTGTGGTGACATAGAAAGTAGAGTACAAGACTTTATAACAGATTTGATGCGTGTTAACACGCACTAATTATGTTGTTTTAAGTGCAAACGGATTAATCTTTTGGAATCGGATTGCATTCGGTAGAGATAGAAGAAAATCAGGCTTAGATTTTTTTTCTTTTTAAACCATAAAAAACAGCAAATGGATGTACAGTTTTCAAACAAATTGAATTTAAAAGAACATTTTTATCGCTAATCGTCCGTTTGAAAATTAAAATTATGCGATGCTCTGAAGCTAATAAACTCGCAATAAAATCGAATTTTAAAGGTAAGATTTTGTCATCGTCAATATGACGTCAGCTTTACTCACGGACATGCCTTTGCCTTATTTCATAGATATTTGCTTTGCAGAACGAATGATTCATTTGGATTTCTCCAATAATGTAAAGTATTTGCAAGGCGACCATGGATACTGTGACTCAAATAAAAGAAGACATCTTTTCTCTGAAACAACAATCCATTTTATTCACCATTCAATATACAAGAAAATTCTGTTCAAGAAACAATAAAGATCATTCGAAATGTTTTCCTCCCGCGGCTCTAGGCGATTTTCATCAAGATGACTGCGATTATTTCCGGCACGATTTCGACCTGGGCTTTTTCCATTGCGTCTTTCAGAAAATCCTGGGACTTTTGCTTAATTGTGCATGCTTTTTGTTCTAGGATCCCCCAAACAGCGAAGTCGATAGGGCTCAAGTCAGAGGAATTTGAGGGTTAAACGTTCTTCGTTAATAATCACAGGAGATAGCCCTCATTCCACTCCAGCATCTTCTTCGCTGCTTGAGCATGCGCAAAAATAGCAATCAGCGAAAATCGCATTTACTCAACTCAGAAATACGAGAAACACGAATAAAACAATAATATAGCTCAAAAACATGAAAACCATTAAAATAAATCGACAGTTTCATCACGTCACAATATTTATGTGTCACCCTATAGGACTCAACATGAATTATTTCACTACCAATAAATGTGGTAAAAGAATTTTATAAAAAGTTTTTATCGCGCTTTAAAGTACCATCGGAATATAAAGAGTCAAGGAGATATGCTATTTGTTTTTAAAATCCGAATTTTACTTCACATTATTTTAAAACAATTGTATATTATCTCTTTCTAAAAAACAATTTTCGAAAACCGTTTGAAAAGACAAATAGAAGAATTAATGATGGGGAAAATAATAATATTATTTATGTCTTTAAAAGCAAGTAGCATAAAATTGAATTTTACAAAACAAAATTCTAAATTAATAATCATCCAAATCAGTTTATTCTGCTCTTTGTCTTTGTTTGAAACCTTTCCAAAAACATGCTTTTCAGAGTGTTTCTCGGATAATCTCTTAAAGGAAATGTTGGGTGTAAATATTATTATTCTTTTCAGTCTTCTATAATCAAATCAACTATGTTTCAAGGCATATTGTTGCCTTTTGGAAAGTTTCCAGAAATAGTAATGATTTGCGTTTTCTTCTTCTTTTTTATGGGAGCATATGATTCATTACGAGATATTTATAGAGAGTGGTATCATTTTTCAAATCGCCTGATTCTCAGTTTTAAGGAATAATACAATGATGGGTGTTTAAAACAGTTATTTCAAAGGGATACATTTTGTTTACAAGAAATGGTCTACGGAGTTTTAAGAATTTATATATTTTTGTATTTTTTCAGATCGAAATAAGTTCCCTGTGTACGAAAATCAAAGTTTTAGAAATAAAAACGAACAAGAATGTGATTTAAAAAATAATAATACGGTTGTTTATGAATAGGTTGTAATGAATAAATATGATTACTAACAAAATGATAAATTACGTGACATCTGCGGAGAGTTGCATCAGTTTTCGAAATACATGATTCTCAAATTTAAAGCATAATATAATGATGGAAATTTTAAAGTGTTATTACAAATTGATAAATTTTTTCACAAAAAATGGTCTACCATATTTTTATTATTATTATTATTATTTCTTTAGATCAAAACAAGTTTCCTGTGTGCGAAAAATCAAAGTTTTACGAATAAAAATATGGGAATGTGTTATATATATATGTGTGTGTTTTTTATTACGTTTGTAACCCGTTTGGCCCTAGAGTCCTACAACCAGGACATTTCGTTTATTGAGTATTATTTTATCTTAATAATTATTTTATTAATATCAGCGTATGATAGTAAAAATATATGACTAGAGAATTTGTTATTTGTCGTTTAACTCGTTCGGCTTTGCCGTCTTATTAGTAGAATATGCCGTTTATTGAGTAATATTTTATATTAGAAATTACTTTTGCAATTATTAGCGTCTAATAGTGATAATATATGCCTATACATTTATTATTAGTCATTTAACCTGCTCGGCTTTGGCATCCTGTAAATGGAACCTGTCTTTCATTGAGTAATATTTGAACTTGATAATAATTTTTGTTAATATCAGGGTCTAATAGTGATAATATATATCTACGTATTTATTATTACTTATTTAACCCGTTCGTCCCTGGGATCCTATTAATAGAACACGTCTTTCATTAATATGTTATCTTAAGAATTATTTTTGTTAATATTAGCGTCTAATAGTGATATGTCTAAACATTTATTAAAATGACTTATTAATAATAAAAGTTTCCATAATTATTTTTAAACCAATCACGTTTCTTTTATTCGAAACATATGTTTTACCATTCAATTTTAAACTGGGGACTAACTTTCTGAGCTAACAATCTGTAATAAGACAAAAAAAATTCTCAAGTTTTTTGTCTGTTTAATGCTATTGTAATACATTTTCCAAACGACTTCAGAAATTCTTCCGTCGTCTATTGTCATATGAAGACCCCAGAACACAAGTTATATAAATGACAAAATTTAGACTTGGAATAAAATGAGTTCAAAGTTGAACATCGATAGTAATTGACTGAATTAATCAATTAGTAATTAATTAATTAGTAATTGACTGAATATCAATTTAATTCTCCTCGAAAGGCTGTAACATCACTTGAAATATTTTTTTTCCATTGGCCGCAATGTAACCGAAAACTTTATAATTATTATATTAAATTCTGCTAATCGAAAGTATATAGACTAATAATAAACTAACTATATGGGTAATTCAATCGTAACTCACGTAACATTTTATCATCGAATTTTGTTTTCAAATCTATGTAGAAAATTTATTAATAAAGCTAGAACAACTTTTGACTGTCCCTGTAATTAAACTATACATCCGATTTTCATAAAATTTGAAATGACTCAACAAAATTTTGCATCAATTATATGTTTGAAATATCAGACCATTTGGTTGGGTACTTTTTGCTCTGTTATATGCGGAAGGACAGACAGAGAGACGGACCGATCGACGACTATAGGTATTTATATAACTAGGTACGCACCTAAAAAGACAAATGATTCTAAATCTATGAAACGATAACATAACCACGAACGAAAATATACAATAACTTCTTCCGAATTACCCAAGATTCCGAAAAGCGTACTTTATCTTTAAAAACATCAGACTCACTTATATTTTAGAGATATAAAGAACACATTTATAAAAACAAAGTTTCTTTTACTGCCATTATGTTACGGAAAAGATTCCTAGTAGTTTGTATAGCGTATCGTTTTGTTACTCTGCCATCATTTTGCAATTAAACATTTTCAGCTGCGTAACTAAATTTATACATGCAACAATAACAAAATAAAATTTAATTTAATGTTAATTTTATTGCTGTTAGTTTATCATGTCTTTATATAAAACATGTCTGTTGCACATGAAAGTGTTTGCTTGAAAATTCGCAGCCTGGGAAAAGCCGATATTACGGGTTGAAAATACGTATTAATACACTCTGAAACAAACATGGTAACTTTTCCGAATTTATGTGCAGAAAACAAAAATTACATATTTTCATAAACTATATAATATGACTTTTATAACGTTCAGAGTTTACTTAAAATGTGAGAAATAATAATAATATAGATGTTATACATTGAAATATATACATTTTATTTAATATTCTGAGTACTTACGGTCTGTAATAAGGCAGCCATCTCCAGGGATTATTTTCATTCATTGAAGTTCCATTCATTCAAATTTGGAAATTCGTCTATAATTCTAAGGGTAGCTGGAAGTAGTAATGCTTTTGATTTAACTAATGTAGAGGAATTATTATGTTATTTTAGGCTGATAATAAATATAATATAGTTAAAAATAATGATGCTATTAATTAAGTCACTATATTCAACATTTGTTTTATTCACATTACATTCAAATTCTGTGAACAATATAATAACCAAATGGTACTCCCACTTAAAAATACGATTGTTCAATTTGCTATAATTATTATATTAAATTCTGCTAATCGAAAGTACATAGACTAATAATAAACTTACTATATGGGTAATTCAATCGTAACTCACGTAACATTTTATCATCGAATTTTGTTTTCAAATCTATTTAGAAAATTTATTAATAAAGCTAGAACAAATTTTTACAATTTAAAATATTTCTTACCAAGGAATTAATACCCAATTACTTGCAGATTATTTCAATCTCTCTTTGAGTCCCGAAAATTGCAATTCTAAATTCTGTAACTGACGTAACATAAAATATACAAACATTTTTTCTGCCTTCATTGAAGTGTAAAAATTATCAAAACTATCCCGTTAAAAAAAGTGTTTTAATGTTCTCAACAATACTAAGTAATGCCAAATTATAACAGTAACTTGTTTAATTAATTTCTGAATAATAAAAAGGAAAAAATGGCATTTACACGTGTAACTCACGTAACTTTTATTCTGTAACTAACGTAACATTATGACTTTACAAAGACAATAATGGTACTTAACTTAGTTTGTAAACAGTAATTTACAATGCCTTTTTATTAGGATTTTTCTATACAATATAAAAACATCACATTTTCCAAACATAGTCTAAAATAAAAAATATTATAAATTTGGTCCCCCCCCCCCCACAAAAAAAAATGATTTTCTGTGGAAATGCCAATATAATTATTATATTATTATAGACGCGCCCATTTCAAACGAACTGACGCGTTTGAATGAATAGAACGGCAATTGAGGAAAATATTCCCTGAAGATAGCTGTGGGATTGCAGCCTTGGAAATCTTGGAAATCTTAAATTATTCAGGTTATTAAAGATAAGAGCATGACTTTTGCAATCATTGTTAACTCGGAAGAAGTTATGGTACATTTGTTTAAATATTAGTACGGAATTAGTAAAAATTTTACGGAAGACAATAGCTAGATAAAAGATACACACACACACACACATATATATAACCATTATATAATATTACAATTCATCATCTTTTTTTAATAAAAATTAACAAGGTGAGTATCAACATATTACACTGATACATAATAAATCTGGATCAACTAATATTAATTTAACTAATCATAAAATTTTTTTTAACAAACTTATGTCCTAGTCACCAATGTGAAGTATTAAAATTAAAACATTCATAACTGGCCAAAGGGAAAACAACAGGATACCGAATTCATAAAAAGAACAAGTAAATAATGAAATATATGAAGGAAATCATAAATTTTTTAAATATTTTCTAAAACTAATTGTAACTAAATCAATTTAACCAATGAAAAAGGACCTGAAATAATGAATCATTGTCAGCATCAACAAATCCTTTGCACGAAATGTAAGGTAAAGTACCCGGTAGTTGACACCTTAAGGAATTTTTCGGCGTTCGTCGACTTTTGTTCATGCAGTTTTCAATTAAGGGTAACAGTTTGATCATTACTAGGGGGTTTGAACATTTTTCCACAAAATCATAACGTTTAATGTCCCGAAATGAATACATTTTGTAAAAATTACTAGGGGATATGAAAACATGATTTTTGTCCAGAAGTTGACACCATCGTGAACGTGAGAGTTCAGTAGTTGACACCTTCGTGAACTAGTAATTGACGCTGACTGCGGCGGGGCCTAAATTAATAATAATAAATACTATTTATTATTATATTACTATATTAATTGCCCCATATGAAGACATAATGATAAGAACCGTTAATTAGCAAAATGTTTTAAAGAAATCAGAAGTTTTAATGAAAGATCAGAAGTTTAATCAGAAGTTTTAATGAAAATAGAGAAAAGTCCCATAGATCTGAAATTATGCCATAAAACCACTTAATTAATCTGAAATAACAAAAATGGAAGATCGAGTGCAAAATCAAGTACTAACGGTCGATATTTTACATTTTCATTGGGGTTTTTCCCTCAACTTTGTATTTCAGAGTTATTCTAGGCAAGTTAAATTTTTTAGCCGCTGTTTGTACGCAGCTTTGTTGACTTTAACGTATTCTACGGCAGCTCTCATGCTCTCTTCCGTGTAATTCATAAAGTTTCCCTTCGTAGGTGGCATCTAAAAAAATAAATAGTTAATTTTAGTAATTGACACTCCCTAATTTCAATAATTGACACCCTGTGTCATCTATTGGTTTAAATGCATTTTTAGTTTATTAAAGGTCAGTAATGAATTTATCTGGTAGATTACAGCTTATTTTCATTGCACTGAATTAGATTAACACAACCCCAACATGAGCGAGTAGTTGACACTGGGTGTCAACTTTTGGAAACCTGTTTCTTTTCATATTCAATAGTTGACACTCACACTCACTCCCGCTATTTTGCACAAAATGCATCAATTTTATTCCAATACAATTCTTGGACATCGAAACAATCAATATCAATCAAAACATAACCAGAAACTAAGATAAATTACGGGTTTTAATACTTACTGTAACGTGCGACCCTTATCACTTTTCTTAAGATAAATTCGAAAAATTCAACTTTGCACACATGCTTCTTTGTTGTCTTCCGCCATATTGGAATTGGGCTCGACTGTTTATAGTTTTAGTTCTCAGTTTTCCCGCAAGGTGATATATTTTAAAAATTCTGTGTCTCTCATGTTCCTACCTGTGACGTTTTCTTGTTACACTACTGTTTCTACAAAAGTGTCAACTATTGGCCCCGTGTCAACTACTGGGTACTTTACCTTATGACCTCAAAATTGAAAATTCATTAATTAAAAAAAAAAAAAAAAAACATTACAAAATGTACTTAATATGAGAGAGCATTATGAATAAAATTGGAACTAATGGTTCGTAACTCGTTATCAAGGGCAATATTATGAAATCATTAGTAATAAGCGGTTAATTTCTGAGGAAGAAATAATAAGCTACAGCTTAAATATTTATTTCTTCCTTTGCCTAATTAACCACACCATGAAAAAAATGAAAGAAATAGCTAATTAATTTATATGTAAGACCAGGACAGATCAATGTCATGCACAATAGAAATAAAAGGAAACATGTGAGTTAAAAACTTACTCAGCAATAGAATCATACTATATATATATAATTTTCACAGTGATGGAGATCCAACATAAAACGATTATGGAAACTGAAACTTCGTTCAAAATTTAGGCATGGAAATATATCAAAAGAAGACATTGACAAACAAATTGCATAATTTTCTTCGTATGAAGTTGGTATAAAATTTAACTGAGATTACTTGAAAATATGCAAACTTTGTATATATTCATATATTCTTTTAGTCTAAAACCTTTCCAGCTGAGATGATTTATTCATGATTATCAACAAACTCGCTGTCTTGCTGCAGAATGATATAACTAAACTTTAAAACAAGGTGATTTTGTTCAGACGCACTCCAGGAGTTGAAAACCGAAGAAAGCATTTCTCTACTTACAGTCTACTTAGCAGACATTTTTATTCTGATAATCTCAGTGGTTTAAGCATGTAGATATATTGTCTGTTAAAGTGTTTCATTTGTTTTGTTTTATTCCCTTATTTATGGAATTTAAATTTTGCTACATAATATTAGCATTAAAAAATGCTGAATTATTTATATTGTTTTAAGAGAAGCTAATGGGTTAAAACTTTTTAACATGCCTGTGGCAATGGATAGAATAAACGTTTCTGCTAGAAAAATATTTTATAAAGATTAAAAATTAGAAATCGTAATAAAGTTTTCAAAGATATTGCATTTGAAATAACACTTCTTTTTCTATCCGTCAGAGTAAAAATTTCAAATTTTGCGACGTTAAGTCGAAAAGATTGCCTTAAAAGCGAAATTTATTCACCAGGACATGCTACCGTCTATATCACGTCAGCGTTACTCATAGCCATTTTATCGCTTTATATAAATTGGAGGAGGTACAAAGTTTCATAATAGATTAAAAAACATTTTCATTTTTTTGACTGTTTCCATAACTGTAAAATACATATGTGTTATTCAATGTGTTTTGTTGAAAGAAATAAACAAAAAGAAATAACAATTTAATTAAAAATACATTTAAAAATAACAATAAATAATGTAAGAAGAAGGGGACTAGAATAAGTGTATCATAAAGCAATAAAAGCACTGCAATAACGAAAGTTATTACGACATTTAATTGTCCGCTAGAGATGCCACTTAAAAAAAAATCAATCAACGATTGTAAAGGTATGGAGATAAATATTTGAGTTTATGCTCATTAATTTGCTACCATAAGCTTTAACACTAATCATAAAATATGTTCTATTATGAAGATTTTATTATCATGCATAATGGCATTCTTAACATCTGAATTAAGATAATAAAACATTGAACTTTAACACTATTTTCGTTTTATATTATTACACAGCTAATAATCTCTAGATGTCAATTATTTTTCATGCAATTACACGTATTACGAACGGAATGCCTCTAAAGTCATGATTATAAAATAAATGCAATTTTGAACCTCATAAATTAACATTTAATATTTAATCATACAAATTTCGAGTCTATATTTTTCAATACTTTGTCCGCAAAAAATTAAGATTTCACGATTTTAGACAACTGTTTTTTTTTTTTTTTTTTTTTTTTTACTAAATAAAATCTGAGTTGGTCACGCGGTACATACATCGTTCCTTAAATATTTAAATTATCTTGAAAATATTTTTAGAAATGTGAGATATCAATCTCTGGAGTGAAAAAATTAATTTTCTCCCGATCATATTGTAGAAAAAATATATTATCTGTAAAATTACTTTATATACTATAATGTAAACAACTATAATGAAATAAAAAAAAATCTTTGTAGAAAGAAAATATAATACAGATTTGGAAAAAGAAAGTGCGATCAGCATTAACATATTAAGAACCAATCCTTTTATTGCAAGACTCGATCAAATAGACATTTTCTACACCAGACGATATACACCCAAATAGAGTATATTCAGTTTCTAAGTCAATAACGTGATTTCGTGGACTGATATAATTTTCCTAAATGCTTAGCCTAATTGAATTAAATAAAACTTACTGGGTATGCTTTACTAAAACTTGAGAGTGTATACTAAAAATTTAGTTTAAATTTCGAAGGAATATTTTTTATAAATAAAAGCTGGAGACTATTATTTTCTATTTTGATTTAATTGGTATAACTCGACAGAAACAAGCACGATCCATCAATTATAATCGAAATTAAATAATTCATATCATTTAAAATAATTAAAAAACGTTATATTTTACATATTGAGATGATTTATTTATAAATCACTAGCAAAACCCAAGGATTTGCTAGCGTAATAATTGAAATATTCCAATTGGTATACGTGTGCCTATTTTTATTAGAAGAATTATACTGAGCGGACAGTAAAAAAAAAAAAAAAAAAAAAACTAATTAAACTTCATTTTGACTGAGCTCCATCATGCCATATTCCAAGCTTCTAGTCTAACAGTCTGTCACCCTCCTGGTAGTAGTGCCACAAACATAAATTATACCCTATGTTGGAGCAAGTACTCTCACTATCAATTTGCCATCAATTCGTAATTGCGTTGGTATTTACTGAGATTCCGAAGAAATTATAATTTAGAAAGTTTTTAATATGCTCTTCTCTCATTTCACTGTTTTAAATTTTGAATCTTTTAGAAACTGGTCTGAGAGAGTATTTACATCTTATAAGTATTTAGCATGCCAAATTTTAAGTTTCTATGTTTAACAATTCCGTAGAAATCAAAATTTAGAATATTTTTAGAACGCTTTTCACTCATTTCATTCTTTTAAATTTTGATTTATTTAGTTTAGATACTGTGCATAGAGAGGATTTACGTACAGTGAGTAACTATCATGCGAAATTTGAAGTTTCTAGCTCTTTCAGTATCACAAAAAATGCATTAGAGTAGATTTTTCGCTCCTGGATCACCCCCTGTGTTGGCAGCGGCAACTACATAAACTAAACACTCAGTTAGAGCATGAACTGTCACCATAAATGTGTGCTTTGGTATTTCATGAAATTCCATAGAAGTCGTAATATAGAAAGTTTTAGAAGAATTTTTGCTTATTTCAGCATTTTAAATTTCGACATTTTTAGTAACTGTTTTAGAGATCATTTACATCTTATAACTAACTACAATGCCAAATTTTAAATTTCTATCGTTACCAATTGCATAGAATTCGTAATTTAGAAATTTTTTAAAACACTCTTCACGCATTTTCACCACTTTAAAATTTCGAATTTTTCAGATACTGAAAAATATTGAATATTTTAGACTGTTTTTTGCTCCGGCACATCTTGGGGGTTAGTGGCACCGACATAAAATATAGCTTGTATTGGAAAACGGGCTATCACAATCTATTTACCAACATTATCTTTGAAATCGGTTTGGTACTTCAAGAAATCATCGCTTACAAACACATAAACAAACAAACATTATTTCTTTATAATATTAGTATAGATAAAGAAAGATATACATACGCAGATGTCATTCTTAAAGTTTCAATTGCTAACATTTGTTGTATATATTTTTCAGAAACATATACATTCTTATAATTTAAATGTTTCTAAATAATTGAAGGTTTTTATTAGTCAACTTACAGTTTTCTTTTTTTCTTATTAATATTAATATCCATTTGAAATTAAAAGTATTCAATTACAAACACAGATGTAAAAAATTATGCATAACATTAGGTAAAAAATTAGATACTAAAGAAAAATATACAAATAATAGACGTACTTGAGCTTAAGAAAATATTAGCTAATAACATCTATAAAATACATTTAGCTAGCTTAATATATTATGCAGGTTTATATACCCGTTACATTATTACATTATCCCATCATTACAGGTTTATTCGTATTACGCTCGTTTTAAATAATTGCAATGATATTTCATAAACATTGTGATTTGCTTTAAAATATTTCTGATGAATGCATTCGTGGCGAATTACTGGGTCCATATATATTAAGAAAAAACTATAATGGTTTGCTATTAATGTATCATATAGACGTAAACTTATTTTTATTTAAAATATCATAATCTTGTGTTTTATTTATTAATATCGGTTCTGTATATATCAAAACTTCAATAATATGAAAAGATGCTGTATATAAATTATCAAGAAATAAAAAAAAAATACAATTCATGCTGTTCAGAAAAAAAAATGTTTATCTGCATAGAATTTTAGTTGATAATAAGTAATTTAAAATATGTAAAAAAATATATATATATAATTTTAAAAGTTTCAAATTTTCAAATTTTACTTTTTAAGGTAATTCGAAATTAAAACGTAAGAAAGCATATTTCACTGCTGCAGGAAGTGGTATTTTATAAATCATCTTATAACGGATAAAAATAATTGAAAAATTACATAATTAGTAAACTAAAGAGTTAAGATTATATAAACAACAAGTACTATGTTTGTTTGTAGTTTAAAATATATTGCAGCATGATTTTCTTTAGAATATTTGAAATCTGTATTATTATAGATAATTAAGTGTATGCACTATGTTTTAAATGTCAAATTAGATAAACTTGCAACAACAATCAGTTTTGTTACTTTTTTAAATTAATTAAAATAATCATAAGTTTAATTAAAAGTTTATACTACATGATGTTACATAAGTTAATAGCAATTTACGAAGATACTATGTGTTCTTTAAGAAGTTCTCTGATTTTAAAGCGCATAAATGCAATATTTTAATTTTGAAAAATTTAGATGGAAAAGTAAAATTTACTTTAAGGAAAGCATTATTCGATTATAGTTGTGTGTTAAGATTAAGCAGCATAACAATTAAGAAAGCACTGCTGATATGCGACTTTTGCACATCAGTATGGAACATGCCACAGTATATTTTAATAATAAATTTGATAAACTCATAACTTTCGTTAAAGTTACATTCAGTACTATATATCAACCCCTGATACTTTTAATATTTTTAAAACAAATGTTGCTTTACTGAAAAATTCAGTTAAAAAATTGATTGTAAATTAAATTTCAATCATATTAACTTGAAATAAATTTGGTGTTATATCAGAAATTCATGTTCTATTTTCAGATAAAAATTAGATTTCAATCTCCATCCAACTGAATATTCTCTCTCAATAAAATAACTATTCAGAAAATCATGAAGACGGTGATTTTTATAATTTTTTGAAGTGCTAAACATAGATATTTATATGAAATTTCAAAAGCTAATAATTTAAAAAATCCGAAGATTTCTTTAAGCAGATATATAATATTAAAGAAATATCTATACTAATAAAATGCAGTTTCGTACTGTATATGTGTCTGCGATGGATAGCGAAATCTACGGCACTTACGATGCTACAAAAATGTTGCGAGGATAGTTCAAGGCCTCCCCTCATGCACACGAGACTTAGAATTTAAATAATATAATAGTTAATTGAGTTATTAATTAAAAATCGAAACTCACTCTCGTCAAAAGTAAGCTATTTTTCCATTACCTTGCTTTCGTTTGGTGGGTTCATAAAGCTTAGCTCTTCAAAAATACGTTTCTTTATTTCATCTTGCTTTCAGTTCGTTGGTTGTATAAAGCTTTCGCAGAAATAATTGAACAAAACGGGGCAGGATTAAATAGACCAATATGAGTGTTCGATGTTTCAAGGGTGACTGTTTTTTCAACTAAGTAATAAATTTCAGCACGAAGGTGAAACACATGCGTTGGAAACATCATATCGCTAACTCGAAAAAATTAATTTTTCATTTTACTACATAAATAGGCCTGTCATAGTTGCGTCTTTCTACACAAAAAGTTCCATAAGTGTAATTATACGAAAAATAAATTTATTACACTATATATCCATTTGAGACAGTAGAAAGAGATGAATTCTGTGGGGAGGTAAAATTACTGAGCTTTTCAAACCTCATCCTACATCTTCATTCTTAACGGTTTTACACTTTTGTGCATGTTTTTATTCCTGCATGCAAAGTGCTGTAATTTTATGTTACAGTACAATCATGCAATTTTTCTTTTGCCTCTCCTGTGAAATTTACTTTTGCCAAGATGTGTCACTTTTCTTGTGGTTGAGCGATATCTAATAATAATGAAAATTTAAAGTTTCAAATGGCGTCAAACTATAGCAACAGAAGCTAATGAAAAAGACAAGCTACCGCTATGCATCCCATGTGTTTTTTTTACAGACCGCTAGAGTGACGTGATGCTCATTTCGTACACCTTCATTGGTGCATTCGAGCATCAAGTGGCTCAAGCGGTCTGTAAAAAAAAAAAAAAAAAAAAAAAAAAAAAAAAAAAAAAACGTGAAATGTACTGCGGTAACCTTTTTTTTTTTTCGTTAGCCTCGCTAGCAACCAACTAAACAACCTGCAGGGCATTTTTTTTTTGCCCACCGGTTTTCTGGTTTTTCTCTAATTTGAATGGTTGAGATATAATATCTGGTAAAATATCGGCGATTTTGGTTTCTTAGTGGAAAATTGGAGGCAAGTGGTTGAAACTGATCTATTTACAACATAGATAACAAGAAATTTAGTTTTAAACGTTAAATAAAAGATCATAATACTCTTTACTGGCTCTTTTATCATTAGAAATTAGAAATTGGCAACAGTAGGTGCTTGAATTCCAATGCTTGATGTTTCTGTAGCGAGTAGCAATTAAATAGAAATTAAATTCTCATTTTTGATAGTATTAATGATATATATATATTTAATTTCAGATTTTTTTTACAGAATTTTTTAGATGCACTATTTATTGTTCTTTTTTTAAATACAGAAAAATGTTTCGAATTAAACCCACATCTGCCATACAGTGCCGCAGGCAGTGGGAATCCCTTGTCGGATATACAGAACATATTGCGACTTTAATTTATGAGTAATAGTTATTTTGGAACAGTAATTTCATCAAATTTCTTAAATGCTTATTTCCGTTTCAGTTTCAGTTTCAAGTCAGGCAGGGAGGCCTATCAGTGCGGTTTAGCTCAACAAGCCCCGCCCAGCAGAACAACTATCATCATCAGGGGCCGCTGCCGCGGGCAGTGTCCGGAAAAACCTTCGTTGAATGATATATATTAATACTTATAACGTTATACAAAAGTGTTATAAATGGCAGCCCAATTTTATCACAGGCGTGCATGACTATTCATTATGCGCATTACAAATTTTGAAGAAGAAAAACACATAATGCTGTATCATATATTGCTGGACAGTGGACAAGTAAAATACATAAAAAATGCACTAAACAAAAGATGTCCAGATGTGAACCAAATGTGGAAAATTCACTTAATAGGACTTACAGATACAACAAAAATAAAGGGTGTTAAAAGATTATAATAAGTTTTTTTTCCATATGTAGCACAACGTTAGAGAAAGAAAAAAAGGTACCGACACAGGAGACTTTTTACAGAAAAGCACGATGCTAGAAAACAAATAATACTGTGTTTTCAATGCTAAAGCTGTTTCAGAAGTGAGTTTTAATTCTTATTTTAAGGCTAACACTCATATGCAAGTAAAAATTTAACCAAAGAAGATAAGCAAGTGCTACAAAAAATAAAGACACTTTGCAAATTTAAATTCACGCAATACAATATTATTTGTAAATGAAACACGGTGCAGGAGAGAACTCTTTAACTATATGCAAAACAAATTTGGCACTAAGGAATACTGCAATGATGCAACACTAAAAATTTCAAATAAGTAAAATACTAATGCAAATACTAATAATAATGCACGATAGAAGTACCAATAACAATAAGCAATGCGGATACTTAATAGAATAATAAAATGAAACTTAACTATATTACACAATGATACAGATGTAGCTAAATGATGGCTAACAGTTGGTTTATGTTGATGAGCAAGAGCGAAACTAATTAAACTATCAAATGAGCTGGACTAAGAAAAATGGCATACACTGCTAGTAGAAAGTTCAAAAAGTCAAATCAACCTCGTGAACTGGTAATATTTATACCCCATCCCCTCGACTAATATATACACGGAATGGTTGAATAACGCAGTTTCTTTTGGATATAGGTTTGTTACAGTGCCGCAGGCAGCAGCGACACGTGTCGGAGGCTCTAATAGATCGTATTCTGCCCTTAATTGAGTGGTGGTCACCATTTTTTTCCCGAATAGTAAATTCAACAAATTTCTGAAATTCATATTTCTGTCCCCATCCCGTTTATTAATACATCTACGTATAGGTTGAAAATCAGAGTTTCGTTCAGATATAGGTTTGTTTACAAAAGAAAACGCATCCTGGCGGTGAAAAGTAAAACTAAAAGATTTTGCAGAGCGTGCGTAGCATGCTTGCTAACGCGTCTACAGGCAGCGATGTCCCGTGTCTGATGTTCGGATAAAAGATATTGCGCCCCTGGCGGATTAAAGTGGAACTAAAGTACTTTGCAGCGTGTGCACGGTTAGGATACAGTTGGGTTATGGTTAGAGTTAAGTAAGAGTTTCGTTAGGACTAAGATTACATTTAGGTTACATTTAGGTTACGATTACGTTGCAGTTATGTTGCGGTTAGGTTACAACTAGATTATGGTTTGGCTACAGAAACTTCACAATTGAGTTTCGGTTAGGTTTTTTGCCACATGATGAACATGACGCATGTTTTCATGAAAAAAATATACTTAATTTTATACAATAGCTCTGAAATTTTAATACTATATACTAACCTTTTAGCTAAGGATCGAGAAACGATTTGATTCACGTTTACTGATTTAAGGGTGATATAATTAGTTTGAAAATCAAAAAAATTCCCTCAGGATTTCGATGTGAAAAATAATTAGTTATGTGTATAACAGTGATTTTTACAGTTCTCTTTGCAGTCATTTGAGCCTTTTTACGGCTAAATATCAGGTGTTTTTTACCATTTTTTTTTCACACAGTCAGCGGTCAAGTATTTCAGACAATATCGAGTTAAATACATAAAATCATAACATTTTCAGGTTCATTTAGGAATTTTATCACGCGCCCGAGCAACGCCGTGGGAGTCAGCTTGTTGTGAATAAAAATATTATCAACAACTCTTGCTGAAATGCGTTAAACTTTCATGGTTTCACAAATTATGCTTGAAAAACAAGGTGGGGAGATTCTCAAAAGGTGGGATCATTAAACGTTAACTATATGTAATTTTTCAAATTTTCAAATTTAAGGCCAATTTTTTTAAATAGTATAGTATTTTGTCTATGAATATAATATATAAATATTTTTAATAGTATGTCTACAAAATTATACACAAACATTAAAAGACAGCAACTATTCTAGAAAATGAATAATTAAAGCATTTAATTAGTAGTTGTGTACGTTAAAAATTTTGGACATTTTTTCGCAAGTAACTTACAGATTTTGGACGTTGCTCTTAGTATTTAAAAAATTCTTAAGACTAAGAATGTAGTAAATGTGTCTGTATCCATATACATATGCATAATTAACTTTTTGTTATCCAGTAATAATTATAATTAAATCAAATGCTTTGTTACGTACGCTACTTTCGGACATAACAAAATACAGAAAAATTCTTTATAGAAAAGTCCTTCTATCTTCAATGAAGCAATAAATCAGCCTGCCATCTCTTAACGAAATTATCAAAAAATCATCCGTTTCCTTTATGCATTCGTTGTTTACCATTAGAAACACCTGGAAAAAAGTTAAAACTCTTTTTTTTGTGTGTGGTACATTGGAGCAGTTAACGTCATGAATGTCCGAAATTGACCTCTTTAGCGTAAAATAATAAAATTTTAAGATATTTATACAAAGCTTTTACAATAAATTATGTCATTTTCTGTCTCTGAATAGAATTAAAAACTCAGTGTAAAAAAAAAAAAAAAGAAAAGTCAATGATAATTAAAGTTATGTTTGAAAGGCTTAAAGTTATGACTTGTGTCCAGTGCCCACCTTTTGAGAATCGCCCGGTGATCAAATATATTAGGTGTTCTATAAATATAAAACATTTTTTTATTTCCATATAGAAGGTAGATTTAATTCACAATAAGAGAATTGTACAGATAATCATAAAGACGGTAATTTTTATAATTTTTTAGATATTCGTATATAAATTTAAAATCTATCGAATACATTTAAAAACAAGAAGACACGCTTAAGCGGACATATAGTATTTAGAGATCGTTAGGAATAAAAATTTTATCAAGAAATCTTTCTGAAATGCATTAAATTTTCATGTTTTTAGATGTGGAAATTAAGGCGATCAAATAAATTAGGTGTGAAAAATGAGGTGATCAAATAAATTAGGTGTGAAAAATGAGGTGATCAAATAAATTATGTGTTATATCAGAATGAGTTCTTTTTATTTTTTGATAGAATATAGATTTCAGTCGCAATAAGAGAATTGTACAGATAACCATGAAGATTCATGTATATCTTTATGTTGCATAACTTAGAAATTCAAATAACATTGTAAAATCGGTTAGTTTTGAAGATCAGGAAACATACAAAAACATACTTATAATATTAAAACGACATAAAATTATTAACTAGAACGTTTTCTGAAATATGTTAAACTATCATGTTTACGCGCTTCGAATTAACCATAACACCTGAAAGAATTAAAAACTGAAAGATAGGAGTTTTTAATCTTTGAACCATGATGGGTGCATTTGCATTTTTTTCCATTTTCCTAGTAGCGCCCTTCCCGCTCACATATTTATTTATATGTGATAGTGTTTGGCGCAAATTTCAATAATATACACAATACCTGAGTATGGTTGTGTATCAAATAAATATTTACGGGCAAAGTTAATGTTCTTGGAGCTTCTTTATTCTTGCTTCAAAGCAGAAAATTGAAATACAATTTACCTACAGTTACTTTTTGAGAGCAACTGAAATTCATCTCACTATGACACACATATATGAATTTTATTACATTTATGAGTTACATTTATGAATTTTTACGATATTCGACTGGCCTTTTTATGAGCGTTTATATATTGCAGTTTATGTATTACACTACTTAACTATTTAAAAATATTGTTGTCACACTTTTCGTATTCGCAGTTTCATTCAAATGCTAATATCTCATCGAGTATTTGAAATATTTATATTATAATTTCCGTATGCTTTTATGTTCTTTGTCAAGTTTTCTGAAATCATCCATTTTTGTGATTTCGTGATTCCAAAATTACATCTACTTACGTGATGGACATAAAATTAACACAGTTCAAGGAAAAGTAAGTTGTTATAACTCTGCATGCGATAAACAAAAAACATACGGAAATTTCTTGAACTATTATAGAAAATATTGCGAACTTTAAAAATTCAGAGTTTACTTAAGAGGTGACCGTAAACATTGTAGACGTTAAAAGTTTATAAGGAAAATTTTTGTGACCTCCGATTATTTTCGGCTTGCATCCGGAGTCTTCAGCAGGATATTTTTTTCTTCTGACTATCTTTAAATTGAAATCTCTACTTCCGGTAACAAAATAAGAATAATAGACGCTTCCATCAGAAACGAGGCGACATATTTGGATGAATAGGACGGTAGTTGATGAAACTTTTCAGCCTGATGAAGGCTGCGGGTGCATGCGAAAAGTATTCGAAAATTAATAAAATCTATATATTAAACTTTTAAACATCTGTATTGTTTATAGTCACCTTTGTAGTAAATTATTAACTTTTAAAGTTAACATTATATTGTATGATCAACGCAAGGAGGAATTGTGTGTTTCGTTTTATGATTTTAGTTATGATTTTATTTCTTAAACTAGGGAAAGAAATCTTTATATCTCTAGGAATATATGTGCTTTTCTTACACAAATGAACTCAAATGTTACACAAAATCCAAATACTCATGTGCTGCAGCTTAGATCATTTTAAGCACTTTATGTTTCAGTGTGGTCACAAATAATATATTTTTATTTAATTAGGTGTTCAAACACTCTTTGCCCTCGTCACAGAAATTTCGATGACCAAAAAAAAAAAAAAAAATCTAACATATTCTCTGTATTTCTGCAGTTCTAGAAGAATTAGTCAAGTACGTCACTAGATGTATCAGTCGATATTTCAAACCGAAAGTGACCCATGACTTTTGATCATGTAATGCAGTAATGGATAACGTAGACTGTTTAATTTAAAAATAAGTCTGGACAATCTCTTTAACATATTTTTCATAAAATACAAAAACTTGCATTTTAATCACAGCTTGATGTCAAAACTACAACTGGTTATTGGACTGAAAATTAATACTGCGGGCTGAAACATAAGATTATAATGTAATGCAAGATTAGAAAGTGTTTCATAATTCATGCGTAATATAAAGTTTCCCCCCCTCTATTCTTTAACATTCACTAAACAATTTTTTGTACACAGTATAAAAAATTCACGTGTCTGTCTTATATATATATATACAAGGTGTATCAGGAATTATTGTTCAAATTTGGTGGGGAGGTAGACTATAGCGAAAGAAAACAATTTAATATAGGAAAATAGGGATGCAAATGGACGCTTGAAGTTGTAGAAGGCGCTGTGTATCCACAATCTTTGCACACGCGGGAAGCTCTATGGCAAGTCCAACCGGCCGTCATTCGACAAGGTGACTTCATTGAAGTAACATGAGTCGCTATACATTAAATGAATATGCGTACATGCATCTAACTTACGGTGTCGCATGGGACAGCAGTTGGACAATTGCGCAAATGTATCCAGAATGCTACTCCAGCTGCGGCAGTCCTAACGATAACGTTTTCATCAACAACTGTGCGAAACTGGATTGGTGATGATAGAGGAGGCAAGCGATCAACAGTGAAATTTCCGATCGAAGAAGATATCTTACAGAATTCTGCCTACATTTGCGCAACTCTCGGCCAATTTTCCCCATTGCACAGTTAATTAGATGCATATCTGCATATTCATTTAGAATATAATGACTCATGTTCCTCCTGCAATGTCACCCTATCTAATGGCGATCGACTAAACTCCTCAGATAGCTGTGCGCGTGAGCTGAAATTCTACAGACACAGCACCCTCTAAAACGTCACGCATTCGTTTGCAACCATATTTTCCTATGTGAAATTGTCTTATTTTCATATTTTCTACTTCCCCATCAAATTTGAGCGATAAATGATACACTTTGTATATATATATATATATATATATATATATATATAGTATTATAGGGAATATCTATAGAATAGGGAAGCTTTTACGGCAATTATTGCTGAGTTGTACAATGTTATTTGGATGGTAAGTTGTATATTTGATGATCTAGAAACCTTTTTTTTATATATATATTCACATTTTGAAGAATATCAGTTCTGAATAAGCAATACATTATTCACATAAATTCCACACACCCACCCAAATATATATATATATATATATATATATATATATATATATATAACTATAATCGTTGTCCATTACCTAATTCATAATCCGTTAGCACTTTTATTGTTCTAGCTCCTATTGCAAAAGTCATTTATTTCAAGTTTTGTTAATAATATTAAATATTTTTATAAAAAGTTATTATTGTAAAATTTAGCATATATAAATTTTATTCGGTCCAGTAAATTACATTTAGAAAGTTATTTTACATGCTCTAAATTCAATTCTTGAACAGTAAAAATTCATTGAGTTACGATACGTTAAAATTTATTAATTTTTCAGCGTTTTTAGCACTAAAAATGCGAAACCGTATTTTTCTGTGAAACACAACTTTTAAATGACAGTTTAAAATATTTATTATCTATAAAAAAAAAAAAAAAAAAAAAAAAAAAAAAAAACTTAAATCTTAGATTTAGGTGTAATGAACAATGATACCATGTACTATAAATATTTTGTGATATTTTATAAGCTCACATGGAAATAAGGAAGCACAAATTTCTAGTATTTCTGGAAGTTGTCCAAAAGGCAAATCAACCCTAAAACGTATAGTTGATATGATTTTGGAAGACCGAAAAGAGTAATAATATTTACACCCAACATTTCCTTCAAGCGATTATCCGAGAAACATTTTGTAAAGTATATTTTTGGAAAGATTTCAAACAAGACGAAATAGGAAAATAAACTGATTATGATAAAATTTAATTTAGGGTTCTGTTTTGAAAAAAAGAGGTATATGACATCGTTATTTAAATACAGAAATAGTAATATTAATTTCGATAATGTGACATTTTCCTTATTTATGCTGTTCAAACGATTTTTGTAATGTCATCTTTTTGAAAGCTATTAAAAAATGTGTGGATAAAAAGGAACAAGTCGGTAATTGTACGTCAAACGTGGCAAATTATGTGCTTTTGTACTATAATAAGTTAAGTAAATATTCATATCTTGGTGCAATATCTTTTGCACTCTTATGCATAAATGCATGAATACAAAATTAATTACGATTGCATATATTAAATTCAATAATACGGAAATAATATGATTTCATCTTAAATAAGACGAAACCACAAGACCTAGAATCATTTCATATCATGAGATATCAATGAATTAATTACATATGGTAGGATTTAAAAGAATGTACAAAACTTTTCTTAATATAGTTTTATGTTTTGATTAGATTTTCATAAAATTTGAAATGAAACGTCGGAATTCTGCAGTAATTATATATATTAAATTTCAAACCGTTCAATTGGGTAGGTTTTGTGCACTTATATACTGACAGACTGACTGATCAGACCACAACTCTATGTGCTACGTATTTATATAATTACGAACGCACCTAATAAAATGCTGGTTTTAAAAAATAGTAGTATAATGTAAAATGTAAACAAACTATTAATATAAATATCGTAAATAATAAATATTATCTGAAAAAATCATATATGTATTAAAACGCAAAGGTATTTCTTTAAGATCAGCGCTTCTTTTTCAGAGATATGTGCATGCGCGATCTCTTCCGAGTTTTTCTGCGTAGCCCGCTCCGGGTAAACAGTGCATGTGCAGACATTGAGCTACAATGTAGTGAAAGAGACATTCCTGCCTAGATACAGATCGATTCACGAAACGTATATTTGCTCTCTCCTGTTTCGCTTTGGATTACGCTTTTTAAGTATTTTGTTAATTTATAGTTTGTTTATTTTGATTTGTTATGATTGTATTTTTATGTTACTTAGATTTAATGTGTTCTCTATCAAACCGTGGCGCTATCGGTATGTAATGTTCTACGAAACGTTCATTTTGTAATGAAATATATCTGTACCTGTACTCGTGTTAAAGAAACTTGGTATAATTTAAAACAATCCATTTAATTTTACTATTCTTTCTACTGTAGTTTTATAACTTTTAACCAGATTTATCGCTTAATGCGTTGTAAATGGTTTAAGACCCAGCAATAACAGCATTTTTAAATTACCTTATAGCTTCATAGTTTAAAATTTCTCTGCTAAATAACACCGTCTTGTAAAGGGGGCAACTGAAAGGATTTTCCCAAACTTTTGTTTTAATTAGATATAGATTAACTAAAACCCTTCTTGACTCTTTAGAAAATGCAACAGAAATGATAATTTTAACAGTTGAATCATTGATAAAAAATATTTTAAAGTAGGCATGAAAAACGTAACACTTGGGAAGTCTGAGACTGAAAAATTAAAATTTTAAATCAGGTATCTTAAAATGAATCTTAAATCACAATGTTTTAACTTAAATAACTTTAGATGTTAATGGATATGATAATAAATGGATTGAAGATATGGATTGCTTATATTGAAGTAAATTGAAAATTCATTGTCAGAATTACAAATTAATTAAATTGCCTCTTGTGGGTTCCACATGACTTAAAATATATTTTAAAATACGTTACCACGGTTTTTCCAATGTTTGTTGATAGACGATTGCAATTTGTGTTAAAAACCATTAAAATAACAGTCTCTATGCTCGTATCATATTATACTTACCAATAGCTTTCTAAAGAATTTACGCTAGAGAATCCAAAGAACATTAAGATTACTAAATCAAAAGAAAATTTCGTGATTAATCCCCAATAAGACAGAGTGAATAAATACCAAAATACCTACTGAATGTAATCCTATTTTAAAAAGCTTTTTCCAAAAAGAAAATACATTCACATACACTATGACAATAAAACTATCGGTGTTTTGGTACGTGGGAAAATATTTAATGTATTATATCAGTGCTCTCCAACATGGCATGATTTATATGGGTTTTTTTGAGGGGGGTATTATATGTATAATACGTTATTTTTCGCCGAACACCGCTTCGACTCTCCAGGCCAAGGGGTGATTCTGTTCTGAAACTTCTTTCAATTTCAGGCACTCAGTTCTGAAAATTAAAAAAAAAAATCTATAGTCAGTCCAAAAAATCAGATTAAAAAAATCATAATGTTTTCTTAACCTAAGAATCTCATAATGGATATTAATCATGAATGAATCATACTTCTGTGGGTATTTACATCTCAAATTCTGATCCTTATTTGTAGGGACACTATTTCAAGAGAGATTTTTTTAGGAATGTGCTAGTGGGGGGGGGGGGGGGGGGGAGCAAAGTTTCCATTGAAGGGCAAGATTTCCAATAGCATGTGGGCATGAATCGTACACAAAATTCAATTGGTTGATGATTTTTCTATGTTTTTTTAATGTCATATAATTATCGTAAGGCAGAAAGTTTTGTAATTATCATATCGATATTCTACTCATATCGCGCCCATTGATCTTTATTACGGCAGCTATTATAACGGTAGCCCTCGAAACATGGGGCTTTGCTCGATTTGCGCCCATAAATCGTTAGTACAACAAAACCATTAGTTGGCTCTAATTTCAGAGCTGATAGAGTGAAAAATCTGTGCACATGACAATATTTTTATGCAATTCCCGGAAGAATTTGCAGTTTCATATTTTTATATGCACGCTTTTTTTTTAAATATATAATAAGTCATTTCATTATCAAGGATAATGATTCTTGGGTTGTCTTAAATAAAATCTTTTCAAATCGAAAATAATTTTTATTTTTATTGTAACAAAAAGTGGCAAAATAAATATATAAAAATACGACTACTTTTACTACTACTATAAAAATACGACATCTCTGCAATAAAGAAAGTAACCCGATTGCCAAAATTTTGAAGAAATTTCATTTAAAACTTTGAAAATTGAAAATAAAATATAAAACTACCATTAAAAAAATAGCTGCGGGAAAATAGCTACGACTGGTTTATCTACAAATAAATATCTTTCAGTTTAAAAAAAATAAAAAATGTTAAATTTGCTTCAACAGTGCAACGCCGGACAAAGAACGGAATAAAGGATTATATTTTAAATCTATAGATTATAATGTAATGCATCAATATGTCACCCAAATCTGTACGTAGTTGTTTTTAGGTAAGTTCGTAATTATATAAATACGTAGCACTTATAGTCGTCGTTCGGTCCGTCTGTCTGCCCGTCCGCATATAACAGAGCAAAAACTTCCTAACAGAATAGTCTGAAATTTTAAATATATCATTGTTGCAAAATTTTGTCGTGTCATTTCAAATTTTATGAAAATCGGATCTATAGTTTAATTACAGGGACAGTCAAAATTTTCCGTTACATTACGGCCAATGTCAAAAAATTATTTCAGTGCTTTCAGTGCATTTATTTCATTAAATTTACAGCGTTTGAACAGAATGAAATTGATATGCACTAATGAAGTGCACTAAAATATACATTCAGTACAATATGCGGTGCAAAAAATAATTATAAAACTAGTTATAGTACGAACGCTCCTCATTTGCCACGTTTGACGTGCAATTTCCAACTTGTTTGGCATTAGCCAATCGCTTTTTGCCTTTTAGCAAACTTGTCGGCCTAATCCAAAATCAAGGAACAGATAGAAAATAGAGCAGTCAATTTAGAGCAAAATTTGTTATTTCGTGATTTCGCAGGCCAATTCAGCAACTGTCCGATTTCGGTGTTTGTCCTAACATATTTATCTATCTGTGTATTTTGTGTATATAATTTTTTAATTGAGGATTACTAAATGTTTATTATATTGTTAAAAGAAAAAAAGCCCTTCAATATAAAGTACAATCTGTCTTTAACAGCAATTACCGAACCCACAATATATATGTTTAAAGGAATAAACATACGGAAATAATTATTTTATGAAGCAAGTATTTACTTGATTTCGAATATCTTTTACTATCACAAAATTTTATAAATATGCAGCTCATTAAAAGTGTTATGCTTCTCTGTGTCTCCAAATTACAAATGCTCTTCATTATACCTGATTTAACTGCAAAAGTCAGCAACAACAAAGATTAAAGTATAAGTCTATAATGACCATGTTTATAGAAGAGTATGCATCATTATGAATATGCATCATATGAATTCTAAAGACGGAATAAACATGTATGTAATATTATTTCAGTATATTAACAAAGATAGACATTATCCACATTGTTTGTTCTTTGATTATTAAATTACAGAGTAAACATTTTAATATACATATCCTAAATATTTAATTATCCCCGTCTATAAAATTTAAAGAAAGTGGAAAGAATTAAAACACATTTAATTGTGAAACGAGGCGGCATGCATGGAAATTTAGCGTTGAACCGTTACACATACTGAACCGCTTGATGAATTTTTAATAAAACATAAAAATAGTTTCCATAAATACAGCCCTACATAGGTAAATTTAACTTATAAAATACTTCTTATTTACAACTATATTTATTATACAATTATTTATATTAATTTTAACTTTTTACATTTTTGAAAAAATGAACTTCATTTATCTACACTGGAAAAAAATGCTTTTTAATATATAAAGATATCAGATAACTATGAATGAAAATATAGAATAAACATTTCCTAAATCGCTCATGATTCCATGTCACCACGATTGTGTTTTATTCAGACCGTTCGCAGTGCTGTTTTCTGTGCATGCATAACGCGTCATTTTTTTGTTATACACGTCCCGTTCCAACACTTTTTAGGGTTTTCGCATGCGCTGGGCATTTTGCAATGGAAAAAAATGGGTGTTGCTATTCGAAAATTACGAGTTTCTGAACCTTTAACCATAAACCAGAAACCGTATCTGTAACGCCACTTTGTTCCTGCTCACAGAATCCGGAGGTCATACCTCTGAATAACTATATCTCAAATCAAGTATTTTTATGATCACACTGTACATTAAAATTTTATAAATACAAAGAAGCTGTAGAGGAAAGTGAGCGGAAAAGGAACAAAAGGTATATTCTTTAAAATAAGTCAGTAACTAGCACATACAGAACTGAATTCTTTTTTAGTTAGCTGACTACAATTTGCTGGATTTCCTTCATAGATGTGAGATAAGCTATATCGTCATCTGAGCTTACATCTATCAAACTTTAAGGTTAGTTTTTATTACCCGACTGAAAAGAAGGGTTATGCGTTTCACGCGTATCTGTGTATGTAGATTACTTTATACCCTCGAAACATGCCAACGGCTGAATGGATTTTAATGAATGAGGTCTCTATCAATTTGTCTTAACGGCCCGATGGTTATAGGCTAGGTTTTGTTTTTATAAATTCAAAATGGTGGTACAGACGGAAACAAAATTATGCACCCTATTGAGTGGCATATCGTTGGATAGGTCTTTGAAAATGAAGACGATGTTTCATTGACTATTTTACAGTCAGAAGCTCCGTTAAAATATTATACAACCTGGAAGTTGTGTATGTAGTATCTCTAGCTTTACTGCAAATCTAACCATCCTAGACATCTATAGACCTCATCAAAACAGTGTTTATAGATAGGAAATAACAATTAAACACAACTTAAATGTCATCAATACAAGTAAATAAAAAAAATAGGTAAGTAATATAAACAAGTAATATAAAAAAAAATATATATTTTAAGTCAATTCCTACTTAGGTCAATAAGAGAATTTCTTTTCTCCCATCCTTCTTTCCTCTTGAGTGGCGCTTAAAATGCCTTGATCGAGAAGAGGGCTCTCTCGGTTTTAAAATACCTTGATCAAGAAGAAGGCTCTCTCGATTATTGAAAATTAATTAATTTAATTTAATTAATGAATTAATATTTGAAAAAAATGGGATTAACATCAAGTGTCATCCCCTACAAGTTTAAAAACATTATTTGAGCCTGATTGGATGAATAATAAGTATTTTATTAACGATTGAAAATTTGAACAAGATATATACAGCAAGAGTGCGAGCTAATAGTAGGAATTGAAAAAAAAATTGTTTCACATTGATGAGAAATAATTAATAAGTTCGCTTTTTACGAAGTCGGGTTTTTGGATTTGTTAAATTTAATTGTTTATTTTATTTTATTTTATTTTATTTTTACTTCTTTCAGAAAATTGCAATTGTTAATTTTTATCAAGTTCAATTTCGCATATCCAACAAAAAAGGAATATCATCTAGCTTCAGTTGACTGGGTTCGGCTTAATTTTCCATGGCACACTTGGACCGGTTATAGATTACTTGTGAAATTGTAAAAAGATGAAAGTGTTACAACGTTAAATCATCAACCCTTTCAGGGGCAAGGTACTTCTGTTTCTAAAATGTTAAAATGATTGAATGACACCGAGATTTATGAGCAAATTTATATGAAAGTAAGTAAAAGCTTTTCTTCGCGTACTTTATACAAAGCAAAATTTAATTTCTAAAATTTGGTGCCAATGTGGCATTTGGCAATTAAAATTAAGTTTTATGTATAATATACCGGATCTCATCAAGAGGTTAAATAAATAACATTTTTAATTTTTGTCATTGAAAAAATTTTCTAAATCACAAATTATGTATGAACTTTCCCTCAAATCTGTACACGATTGCATCAATATTTGTTATTTTTAATAATGATCCTGATTAATGCTTAAAAAACTCAAGTTCAAAAATTACAGAAAACTTATTCAGCATCTCCAGACTTCGGAAAATAAAAAAGTATAAAAGAGATAATGATTGAAGTTGAAATTTTTCTGAAGTTGTTCGAAAAGTGATTAACGTCAAGCATGTATTTTAAATAAAAGATTTTATGTATAAAGAATTAATACAAGCGAAAATATCTAAAAATTCACTAATAAGAATAGCTGAAAAATAAAAAAGTAACTCACCTATAAAAATAAAAATGTAGAGATAAAATTAAATAGGGTTTGAAGAATTTTGTATTAATATAAGCGGGGATGTTACATTGTTTACAGTGACATTTTTTATGCATTAAATATTTACAAGAATTTACAATATAAAAAAACAACTTCATCCGTTCTCCATCAAATAAAACGAGAAATGTTCGGTGATTCCTATTTTAGTTGTATTCAATAGATGGTTAGGTGTGTTGGTGTTGTTTATGATGGCCAGTTATCAACACAAGATATATGGACCCAAAAGGTGGGGGAGTACCCTCCATGGAGGTATTTCTAAGGGAACCTAACGCATATTTACGCAAGGAAATCCTATATTCGAAGAAAACCACAGAAAACTCCGAACGATTAGGCGGGTGAGATTGTGCTCGAACTCAGCATGTCCCTTCTACCAGCTTTGAAAGCAGAGCCAGCCACTGGGGGGACAGTACATGGACATGACTCTGTGTTTATAGATGCATAATTTTGTGGTCTATATTATTAAAGGATCTAAATACGGGCGCAGTCTCTTTATTTCGGAATTCTCGAATCCGGTATGAAAAATCTCTACTATGAAAATATTATACTATTATAAAATTTTATAAAAATATCAGAACTCAATTTGTTCATATTTGATGTCAAAATCGTATCGGATTGATATAGCCTATTTTCATAAATTATATTCAAATCAATAGCACGGGTGTAAAATAAAATAAAATAAAATAAAGCAAAGTAAATAAAATAAATTTAAGAAATATATAAATAAAAAATAATGTTTAAGGAATAGCAAATGAATTGAAAATTTTCAATGTAAGCAATTACGACAGGGCTTCTTTCATCTACACTTTACAAGAAAATAGTAATAGACAAATAATTTCTGTGGATAGAATAAATTGCTGATCACCAGATGTTATTTAATTAACAGACACATTTCAGAAGCGTATTGCTTCAGAAATGTCTATAAATCAGTAATACTAGTATTTATTCTATTACGTTATATAATGCCCATTTCTATTATGGACGGATTAAACAATTTCACTGATGATCATTCCAAATTCTGAAGAACATTTAAAATTTGTTTTGTTTTTTTGTTTTTTTTTTTTGTTTTTGTTCCGTCATAGCATATCTCTAACAAAAAACGTAAACTATTATATAAACCTAAATTGTACCGGAAAATTTAATCAAGTTTTATAAAAAATATTTTAAACTGAACATTTTTATTTAGAGCTCTAACTTTTTTCTGTATGATTTATATTTTATTTATTTTATTAAGAAAATTCTAGATGAAAAACAAAATACGGATTTTCCTTTGGTACCGTTCAAATTACCGTATGTTGGAATACTTAATATTAAATTACAACTTGATTGTTTGAAATTTTTTTTAAAATTAAAACGCAATTTTAAATGCTTTTAATCGTTTAAAACGTCATGTTAATCCATTTAAAATATTAAGTTACAATGTTAAAAAATATTACTTTTTCCGTCTGTTTAACCCTTAATTCACATGGTGTAAAACATTCCAGAAATTCAGAATATTGGAATTCATACTTAATATTCTAAATACTTCGAAGACTTTTCAATAAAGAATGATCATCTTATGTTTATCTCAACTTATGCTTACTCATCGTTTAAATTTTAATGGTGATTTTCAAAGCAGTTCATATTCAATGCAATGCACGTATCCCACATTCTTTCGCACTCCAAAGAAATTCTGGAAACCACTTTTTTAAATATGTCCCTCAATTTCGCTTCCGCCATCTTCACCAATACTTTTAATTAGGTGAAATACATCCCACGAAGGTGTCTTTTCGCATTAGAGAATTCATCTCATCTTCCTGTCCCTTGAATTTTGAAGAAACTTCCACACGAACATCCTGTTGTTCGAGTATGAGGAGTTTCGGTTCTCAGATTGCACAAACACGTGCCTAGCTCACATTTCTCTTGTCAACATGTAGGTCGCACGAAATGAGATTTGAAACATTTTTAAAGATTCTCTTATCTAAGGATCTTCTCTGACAATAATAGCGACGTTATTAATGCTGTCTTCTGTAAGCACATTTATAGGAACTCCGGATCCAACTTCCTTTGAAGATGATTGTCTTTCTCTTCCTTAAACATCTCAAACTATCTTCTTTCTAACTGTACTACAGGGAAGAAATGACTTTCCATAAGTTACATATAGCATTGGCTTCAACTGACCATTTCTTCAGGCGAAAGCTGAAGTTCCAGTAGGCCGGAGCATACTACGCATTACGCGTTGCCTTCACCGGTCCCGTAGAAAAGTATCTAAACTTTCACGCCTACCACTGTCGTACTGCTGGGAATAAAAGAAAAAATCACCACGTTTTCATTGCACATAAACTAATAATGTAACATAAAATGAAATTAGCGTGCCATAAAGTATGCTAATAAAAATGATGAAGATTCATTATTGAACATCCCTGGTGAATTTCGATTTATCAAATGACGAAATGTCTGTTATTAAATAAAGCAAACATTTCTCTTTTAAATTTCTGGTTTGAATAAGGAATATGTGAATAAAAAAATCGGGGAATATTGGTGGTAGCATAAACGCTACCATGGGAATTAGAGGGTTAAACTGCATCTGTGTGAACCGGACATAGATCGTCTAGAAATAAAGTATCTTTGCTTATTAAAGTCAATTTCTAAATGAAAATGAACTTATCATTTTTGTTTATCTTTAAACAGTATTAAAACTGACTTGAGACTAAGCGTCAATAATTATACACAGTTATACTTATATGAAAATGTTTTATTTCATCAAAAATCACTATTCCTTTTATTTGATTAACGATTTTTATATATTCTATTTCTTTTCTTTAATCGGCTTTTCGTAGTACGAGATACTTGTTTTTTTACAAAATTATTAAACATTCATGAACTCATATAATTTTCTTTTATGCTAATCAAACAAAAGGTTTAGATTAAACTTAACATTAATTTTAAAGTTACTGAAATATGTTCATATTTTATTTTACTTTGTACATTGTAAAAGTTTTAATGCGTTTAAACTTTAAAAAATATCTTGAAAGTTTAAGTACTTTGTTAGTAAAAAATGTATGTTCAATGTATCGCATAGAAACATTTCCATAATATGATTATTTTTGTCTGTGGATAATGCTAGAAGTAACTTCAAATATTGAAACATGAATAATAGAAAAGTATAAAGGAATGGAAAATTTGTTATTTCTCTGTTTGTCAGAAATTTATATTTGTATTTACAATTATTTTGCATATAAAAATGTCGAATAGTCTAATGTATGTTCTTTCAAAGCTAGCTATGTGTGCATATGTGACTTTGCCTGAAAAACATTTTTAAAAATAAATTATTATTTTAAATGAGCAGTACCAGTAAAACTGTATAAGTACTTTTATAATATATTTAAAAGAATACATATAAAGATAGGCAAAACGAGAGCTATAAAATCGTAGGATTGAACTTTCTGGTCGTTATGTTAAGACATACATAGAAGACCTGAAAACAACACAAATGCAAATACACGTGTAAAAAAACGCCGACAGCTGTCTCGTCGCTTCTTAAGTTCCACCATGAATGCAAAAAGTTAAATTACCAGAGGAAAGTGTTTAAAGCAATAATTTTCTAACTTTTTAAGTCGGGGAGCATTTTTTAAGAATGGATTTCTATGAAGAAGCCCCTTAAGCGTACCGTACCCTGTATTACAAAATAATGGCTTTTAGACTCATTGTTACCGAGCAGAAGAAGATGTAATGGAATGAAATCTAAACAAATGTGCATTGCCCCAAGATAAAATTATATTTTAAAACTTTTATTTCAATATTCTTTTTATTTACTATCAATACAGGTGATATTGTGAATTGCCATTCTTAAATATTTCGTAAAATTTAAGAAATTATAACATTTTCCTAAAAATAAATTTTTTATTGTTATTGCGACGAACAATAAGTATAAAAGCTTAATATAAAATCTGTAATTTTTTTTCACGGTTTTCTGATTCTGCATTTAAAAGACTCCAAATTCCGCTCTGGTGCCTCTCTAAGCAGATAATCGCGCTTTCCAGAAATATTTTTCTGGGAAAGGCAGCAAAACTAGTTTTTCTTTCTAAAATAAGATACTTAAATTATTTGGCAGATGACAGCAAAACTGTTATATACTTTGGTTTTCAAATGCGATCTTTAATTTCATGTGAGATGACAGAGGAAGGATAATCTTGTGTTTCTTTGAGATTAAACGATGTGGTTTATCTGTTAATGCTGCACGTTTACATTACTTTAATGTCTACTATTGATCTGTTGAAAATATTGTTGAGATGACTATTTCAAATCTTTAAAATGCCCCTGAATAAATATCTGTCGTTTCTTTTGATTCTATGTGTTGTTTGTATTCCTTTTGACCAAGGGGAATGTAACGGATAACTTCCTTTACCCCATAATCCAACCAATGCACGCTTCATCTTAAAAGAAGACTGTTTGACAAATTGGATCAAAAATTGTAACGGTGTTTCATTGTAACGATAGATTCACTTAATTCATTTTTCTAAACGTATTGTCCAAATAGTCACTTTGCACACCCAATTATCATTATTTAAAAATATTCAGCAATTGAGTGTTATGATTAATCTAATGTGACCTTTGCATGCAATTTCATCAAACGTGTAATTTCTCTTCTTCCACGTAACCATCTTACGTTAGTATGTAGGACAGGGTCAGATAGCGGCTTCTTATAACTTCATATATATGTTTGAAAAGTTCCTTTTTAAGAGATCATGATTTTACGTATTTTATTATTTTAACAGTACCATTGAAACTTGTCATACATTTTGAAGGCATTTTCTCTATTTCTTTGTCTATAAGCAGCGGTTTGCTCTATTTTTAATTTTTGCAATTGTTTCCAAATTCTGACACATCATTTTACTTTTGCAACATCAGTGCATGAATTTACATAGTTTTTCAAAAGTACTTAATTTGATGATAAGTATTCATATAAAACTATTTCTAATCGTTGTTTCGATTTGGTCTTCAAGCTACACAAATCCGATAGATTTGTAAGTATGTGTAAGGGAAAAATATTAATAAGGCTGTTAATCCAGAAACGTCAGTGAATTTATCCATTTGTATTGCAAATTTAGAAGAGGCTGTTAAATGCTTTCTTGTCGCCCAGTGGCGTGGTCAGTAAGCGGAGGCCTCTGTCACCCCGAGGGCCAGGGTTCGAGTCCCTGGGTAAGACATGCATGTAATTGTGAATGTCCCATTGTAGTTAATTAAAATATGTAATGGAAAATAAAAATTGTTGTGACCTGTTGTTGTTTGTATGTATAATAAGGGTCATTCGAGGCGACAGCCATTGTAGCTATAGGCCCCAAAGCATTCTCCACTTCGGTGGACTTCAAATGTCAAAATGTCAAATGTCAAAAGTGCTTTCTTTGCGTCACGAGTCAAGCCTTTCAAAAGTAAATATTGGACATTTAATTAATAACATTTTCATCAGACAGATTCTGGACAATATTGATTATACAAAATTTATTAAGAATCTTTTCAATTATATGAGCTTCATCAACTCAAGTTACTCATTTAATTATCCGGCAGAAACCTTGCAGGACATTTTTGTTATTTGTTTTAACAAGCGGTGTGGTCGTTTCTATTGAAGCATATATTTCGTTGCCTTTCATATTGAAAAAATCAGAAGGTTTATGAAACTCATAATGGTTTACTTCAATACGATGAGTCGGTTTAGCAGGAAACATTGATTTTTTGGTTAACACTCAACCTCAAGTAAGACTGAGAGGAAATGAGAAATTCAAATTGGAAAATTTACGTTCTGATCGCAATTCTTCGCTTTCTTACTCGAAATATACGTTTTGATTCTCAATTTATTGCATTTTGTGAGTGGAAAAGAAAATATAAAGTGGTACTATAAATTAATTTTTTATCCGGAAATTTTTCACACAAAAAAATAGTAGATTAAAAGAGTTGACTTAATCAAAACTTCTTTTCAATTTATAGAAATTTTTGTAACAATGAAATCCGTACAGCATATTTGGAAAAATACCTAGCTTATCATGTGATGCCATCGTCCAAATTTTCTTTATTTTTCTAATGCTCGGTGATGCACCTGGAACGTTCTGTTGGACTCTCAAGGGCTCCGAGAAGCACAGGCTGTGAACCTTTGATATAAAATAAAGAAGTTTGCAAGCTATGCACCTCGCAGCGGAAGGCGAAATGGAGATTAATGTTACAATAAACGGTCAAGTGCGAGCATTACTCGCGCACACAGGGTTCCGTAGAATAAATATATGAATTTGTAATTGTATTATGAAAAAAAAAAAACGTTGCTAAAAGAATACTAAGACATTGTAAAAAACTATACAACGTAGGGTTGGGTGTATAACTGTATATATTAGAAAAGTGTAATCGGGTATACCATGAAAGTTCAAAGAGATATGGAACCTAAATAATATCAAATATAGCTATTCGTATAAATCTTTTTTTTAATATTATCCTAATCTGTTGATGATGAACTTAATTCGGTACTGACAATAAAAGCAGTGCATAGTTAAACTTCATTTGGCATTTCATAAAACTAAATTCAGCGTAGTAATAACCTTTTTTTCTACAGTGTAGCTAAAACAAAAACCTTTGTTCAAAGTTTATATTTGGCATTGTGCTAAGCGCAATTCGAATTGAGGTCTCAAAGTTGCAACGCCGCCATGGTCAGTGCCGCGTTTTTCCAGATAGGTGTTTAATTAACTTTTAAAGTCAGTCGAGGCGTATTGAGAGATACAATCAATGCAAAATCTCGCGAATCCCACAGTATTTATGCGATTCATTCTATTTAAATCTTTAAAGGGCAATACCCTTAAAAAATGGACACCTAATTTTAATTCCAAAACAGACAAACGGCACCAAGAATAAGTAATTAAAATTTTATTTTTATCATGTACGTGAAAATAAGCAAGTTCTCATTTTCTAATAAATTCATTTATAAATTAAAACGGGCCGGAAAGGATGAAGTGGTCGCAGGACTCTTAAAGTTTCAAAATTTAAGAAATTTTAATTTTTTTAGACATTAAACTCCTATCTTTTCTAAATATTTTGATATAATTGTTTCCTTGAAATTCCCATTAGAATAGAAGTTTTGGCTTTTATAAACTTTAGCGGCGTTTCTGAAACTTTAAAGTCATTATTTTAAAAATGGCGTTTTTGGGCATAACGCGCAGGTTACCTCAAAAACTTCTGAATATTTTTCATGAAATTTTCAAAACATATATTTCATGTTAGTCTGTATAAACAGAACCTAAAATTTTCTTTTTATTATTCAAAAAAAAATATTTTTTTAGGTTATTTTACTGTTGAAATTTTCAAAATTTTGTATTAGCTAAATGCAACATTGCATTAAAAATATAAAAATGCTTTAAATACAAATTTATTTAAGTTCAGGGAAATTATTACAATCTGAAGTATAAGTAAGCGCGAAAATTTTCATTCTAGTTGAAATATTTATTTTGTAATCCTGCGCGTAAACTGTTATGCCAATTTTTTGTTCGACAAATGTCTAACAGTTTCGAGCCCCCTGTAAATACCAATTCTGTATCTTGCAATTTTTTAAATACATGAAACGAAAGAACATACTTATATCTTTTATCCTAATTAAAATTGTGTTTTAAAATCATATACATTTTAAGACATTAAATGTTGAAAATGGTCTTTTTTTCCTTTTTTCCACTTTTTGGAGTCTCCAGACCCCTTAAATTAGTATGTTTTTAACAATTTGGCGTTTATTGCTTTTATACTGTTACTGGACATTACATTTCACATATATATCATTAATAGTTGTTAACTAGGCACAGAGTACGCCGCCCCTGTCATTGTGTATGTCCAAACTGACCGTACCTTTAAGGATTAATATCTCGGCTAATTACCGATGATTTTCTTCGAAAATCATTATCAACAATGCTTTTATTCTTCTGCAGCGATAGGTATATTCAGCGATGCTCAACAATTTTTCTGAATGCCCGTAAATCGAAATTTGTGTATAACAGAAAAATGCTAATTATTCAAAAGCTATGTGACCTAGGGTAATCACTATAATTTTCCGTGAAGGTTTATATTAACGTCTACTACCTCTAATTTTTCATAATTTTAGTTTCAGTAAATTCGGAATTAGATTGCGGGGAACATATTTTTGCGCTACATTTTCAACAATATCTTTGACAATATAATACCTAAAATTAAAATGAATGTATTTTTGAGTTCAGCGTTACAAAAACTTTCACAGAATACCCCACATGATATACAAAGAAAAGATTTTTTTTTCAAGTAACATAATAAGCCCCCCTACTTTTTTACTAAATATATTTATGAACGTTTATTAATCTGAAAATATGTGGGTCAATGGTCTTTTTTACTTCCCCGAATTTGAACTCCATAGTCCACTCCGTTCCATAGTTTACGAGTAAAATGGCTGTGACAGACAGACAGACGGACAGACACAGGAGTGATCTTATAATGGTTCCGTTTTTACTTTTTAAGTACGGAACACTAAAAAGCTTCTGAATAAAGTGATTTCCCGTATTCTATAAAACCAATGAGAAGCGCTCAGCCAGTCTGGATAAGAGCTTAAGCACGAAGGTTGAAGGAAACAGGGGGAATTAAAGAAATTAGAATTTTGAATTGGAAATTTAGAAATTTAGTATTAAACTTTAGAAAAAATTGGGTGTACTGGCCATATCATTAAACAAGCTGTTAGAACTTATATGATAAGCTTACCAGAAATCAAGATCATAAATTGATAAGCATTTCTGAATTAATAAATCTTCAAAAAATGTTAAGTTGTAATTGTTAGATTAACAATAAATAGCAATAACGAAATGTTTATTGTCACCATTTTTTACCTTGGTTTTATGCTTACCCACGCGGCCTTAAAAGTCGATTGATTTGGTCTACATATATTTTAGCACATTCGCAAGAGTATATTCATCATTGTGAAAATCTGTCTATTGGAAGTTTGAGAATTGTAAATTTCAATTTGTTAAATGAGTATAAAGTATTTTCAAATCGAAATTTATCATGATTTCGGATATTTGATGGTTATTTTTTAGAAAATAGGAAAGTAGGATTAAAGTTTCGTTGCGAATAGTATTAATGTTGAAATGGGTACGTTTAATGAGTTTATTATAAATTGAATAGACGAGTTAAACTGGAAAACCCGATCAACGGCAGCAGTTTTAATATAGTCTAATTTTGCTGTAAGTAAACTCTCAAAAGAACGAATATGGGAAAATAAATATTAAAAGTAGACAAAGTCCGATTAGGAGGATGACACCATAGATGATGTGGTGGTAAAGAATCTTCGAATGCTTTGCTATATACAGTGATGTGAAATGCGTTATTTACGTGGGAAACCATAACATCAAGGAATTATAGTCGGTTGTTACTTTCAAATTTAGAAGTAAACCGTAAATGTCCATCTATGGAGTTCATAACAGAGAACGTTATGAATTTCAAGATCGCCAAAAGAAATATGGCTGCAACCTATAAACTCATTATTCGAAACCTGTTTCAACGGCACTCACTAAATATTTTAGAATAAAATCTCTAATAAATACATTATATTGCATCTGCTACTATCTCTCTCTTATGAGAGCATATAACAAATGCAAAACTTACTTTTTTATGAATATGACTTTTATTTAATGAAATAAATCTCTGTGACGTCGATCACGGTGCTTTTGTATAACGGCTGAGAGTAGAAGAACGTCACTAGCTCCGTCAGATGTCCAATAGCTGAAATACAGTGGCTGGAGAAACTTATCTCATGACGCATATAATATAGATTTACCATATATTAGAGCTTTTTCAATAGTGCAGTACACTATAAAAAAGTTAATTAATTATGGTATTTATGTTAGATTAAATATTTTTATTTTTACTGCAAAATAATCTAACATATAATATTAAAATCAATAAAAATATTTTTTCAGACAATCAATAAAAATTCATCTAAATATCTCTTACTATATTTGACTTTAATCTGTGTTTTGAGCTTACTTCCAAATTTTTTCGTTCAGCATTTAAAAGCAATAATCATTGATAGTACGGTAATTCCTTAACTTTCGCGGATTTAACATTCGCGAGTTTTGATTATTCGCGAAATAAAATATGACAAACATTTCAACATTCGGAAGTACATAACTTGGTTTTTCGCGAAATTTGCTTTATAAAGAATATTTTTTTACAAAATAAACTTGCATTGTTTTACCAATTTCATAAACTATTTGACACTGGACAGCAGCATTGTATTCTCTATCCTAAGTTCCGAGGCTTTCAACCCTTGTATCGAGGCTTTCAACCCTTGTATCGAGGCAAAATATATCAGTATTTCCCAGAAACCTGAAACACGACTTGATGCTAAAAAAAAAATAAAATAAAAAAATCATAATTTTTTTAAAATTCAATACTTTATTGCAAGTGAATATTTTTCTGCAAAAATTGTATGGTAAATTTTAAAGCTTCAACAACAGCTTATTGAGAAAGCAGTGGAATGCTAACCTTCACTGGTGAGGAGAAAGAAAAATCAAGACCACAACTTTTCCTTATATGAAAATTCATAAAAAAATTATCTGTTCAACCAAACAATGGTATATTAATAAATATTTTCAGCCATCAACTATCAATTAAACCTTGCACAATATTTTTATCATTATTAAAATTGATTTACAAGAAGTACATTTTAATGTTTAATAAATATATTTTTACGTTTTAATTTCTTTTTTTCATTTAAAAATATCCTAAAGCCTAACCCATTTTTATGCGCTAGAAGATAGTTTCAACATTCGCGATTTAGACATTCGCGGAGTTTTCCGCGAGCCTAACCCTCCAGAATGTTAAAATATTACTGTATTAACTTTTTCACAAACCACGCAACGCATTTTTAATTTTCGAAACAACACCTCACCAAATTCATTAACTAAATGTCTTTTTTTCCATAAATATTACCTGTTTTACGTTTACTATTTTTTTTAGTTATACCATGATTATTCATTGATAGAGAAAACAATAGAAGAACATTTCAAAGTCAAAGCTTATAGTATAATCTTTTAACTATTTATAATAAATGATTTTGATTAAACCCACTAATGGTTATGATAGAATGTGAGATAACATAAGTGTTGTGAATTAGTGGATATTTTTAATTCAAATATTCAAAGTTTGAGTATAAAACGTATCTTTTTTCTAAATCAAAGCTTAAAAAGTATTATTATAAGCAAATTAGTGTAGAAATTATTCTTGAGAAAATTATTGTGCAAAATTCTAGTTTGTGCTAAAATCTTTTAAATTTTAACATAATACATTTCATTTTCTAGGAAGAATAAGCTTTTGAAAAAAGTTTTTATACCCATTTTTATGTGCGATATTCTTCTTAAAAAGCTTGTTCTGTTAGTTTCCTTTTAATTTTAATCAAAACATCAGCAGCACGATTAATAGAAATAGCTTTCAAAAAAGATATTGCTTTAGATGGTAATTCGTTCTCATCATATTTATCTTTAACTTATGATTAGAACACACCGTCTATATTTCCAGTCATCCACAAAATAACATTCAGCTTTATTTACCCTATTCAATTTTTCTAAAATCCATTCAACGGATTTCAACTTCCAGAAAGGAGAGCAAAAATGATTTTTATTCTTTCTATCTGCCATTGCATTGAAATGATACTTTCCTTTCCCTTTTCATACCGTAATCCGATTTTATTTTCTTTTTTTTTTTCTTTTTCATAGTTATATCAGGAGTGTTTCTGCATAGCCGTTCGCAGTAAGCTACCTTTTCTAAAAATTCAAATTGCTGGATTACCTCCACTTTTTAAAAAATTGTTTAATTCTTATTCTCGTGTTATTTAACGTTATATTAAATAAGGCGAAAATTACGACTTGATCAATGTGTTGGCAATTAAACATTCTGATTTTTTTTTTTTAGAAAAAAGTAACGAACTAAAAGTAACACTGTTCTGAGTGGAGAATTATTAATAATATAACAATACTTTACTTTAGCAATATTAACACAACACAGGCCGCGCTGACGTATTTGTGCGTCAGTTGTAAATCAATCGTTAAGAAATTCTAAATTCTTCCCGACAGGTTCAATAGTTAATTTTGGTTGTTATAGTGATAGATATTTTGTGAATAAAATAAAGGAAAAATATTATTACATTTTTTTGTGTTAACTCGAAATTTCTGAATAGAAAAAACAGCCATATTTGGAGACACTGTTTGCGGCCTGTATAATGTTAAAACCGAATCTTCTATCTATTCAAATAATTTGGCGTTGTGTTAAAAGTAATATTAAACAAAAATCATGTGTCTTCAACTTAAGAAAAAGATGTATGTAAAAAACATCAACTTAAACCATTTGACTGAATAGCAAAATTGCAAAGTCGTAATTTTGTTTTCTCTGTATATTTTATAAAATGCAGAAAAAATGATATAAAAAATTAATTAAGTATATGAATATAACCCTTGAGAGTTTTATCATCACTCAGTGTTTTAAAACTGCATTGTATCTGTTTAATTATATTAATTTAAACAATGATGCAATTGCAGTGAACCTATAGCTTAGTGAACAGATATATCAGTTCACGACGATGAGAAGGTTAAGGGCAGCTGGAAGGCCCTTTACCTACCATGTTAAATTAATGTACATTTTCTCAGAAACTACCAAAGATATTCACTTGAAATTTTTTATATACATAATAAGAATAATTCTAAATAAAGTGAAGCCAACTTTATAAACAGATATGCTTTAATTATTTTTTTTTAATGTGTAATAAAAATCACTTTTAACAACAAAAAACTTGCATTTTTCTAAAGAAAATCTTTTTTATAAAAATTGTATACAAATGTTTGTAACAAAAGTTTACTTCAAATTGATCAGGGATATGTGAGAAATATTCTGTCAAGATTGCAAATAATAATGTGTAGTAGTTTCTATAAAAAGGTACATCGAATATCAAAAATCAACATTTTGAGAAAATTCAGTTTAAAGTTTACACATGTAATGCTTATGTATGATGTTAACAAACTGAATTACTTAAATTTCTTTAACTGCTTGTTGTCATAGAAACAAAATAAATATACCATTCAAAAGGGGGAAAATAAATGACTCAAAATATTAAAAGAATAAAAAAGCAACTAATTTCAAAAATTTACTTCCAACTGCCCTTAAGGGGATAACCTACTCGAAAAAGAAAAAAAAAACACTCCATGTTCATTTTTTTTCATAAGATTATTCTGCGCTATGCATAGCAAAAAATGCAAAAATTTCCATCTGGATATGTGCTCTCGAAGTACTCTAAATTCACTCGTAATGCAGGGCATATGGTTTTTTGCTTATCTTGAAGAGTAGCATTTTTTAGCAATTTGTATCTTTATTCCAAAACCACAATAGTCATCTTTGTATATATTTTTCTCTGTTTTAGTTTGACTTATAGGATATCATTTTGACCCTTAAATGCCGGGTGTCGCTTTTCGGCAACATACCCAATTTAGGCTCAAAAATACTATTAGAATAATATTGAAGCTATAATGCTTAATGTTGCCAATAAAATACATTCTGAAAATATTAGAAAGTCGATTTTCAACATGTAGATGGCAACACTTATACTGTTTAAGAATAAAGATAAATTTATTTTTTAAATTGCTGCTACTTGTTCTTTTTGTTTTGTTTGGAAGCTTGCGAAATTCCCTATTTTGTTCTGCAGTGAGAAAGAAATATTTATTTCTTATTATAGTTCGTAAAATTCTTGTGTGTAGAAACATTGTAGAGTTTTATGAAGGAAAAATATTTTTTCATTAAAGACCAGTATTGCCGATTAGTAACAAACTGTTTTTTAGCCGTAAGCCATACTTAAAACTAAATATGATTTTTTAAAGTATTTTTCCCATGATTTATTTGAAAAATGAAAGTCGAAAAACATTATTACAATGAGTTTTGACAAATCAGGCATTTAAGGGTTAAAGGAGGGAATTTCAACAAACATAGTTCACATTTTTGTTTATATTTCTTACTCAAAAACAGTACAAAGGTGCTTTTTTTTGAAAAGCTAAATAAAATATATTTATTTTTTTAAAACATATCCTTAATTCATTTGATAAATATATATATTAAATACAGTTATAGAAAAAACATTTGTGGTGATCGGATGAGTAATTAAGGAGAATATGTACATTTATCTAACACTTAAAACACCTCAATAGGTTACCACCCTTAAGCAATTTGACACAAAACCAAAGAAATGTAAAACAACGTGATATTTATAGACATGAAAAAGAAATATATTTTGGGAAAATAAATCAATTAGTCGAATTTTAATGCTATTTAACAGAAAAAAATCTTTATCATAATTTGCGGTGTGTTTTGCAAATCTAAACCGGCATTTGTTTATTTCACTGTATATTTAAAAAAATTTTGACCTGTATTAGAAAAAATGATAAATCTAACTCTTTGAACAATATTAACATATTTAATAAGGTCTTCCTTATAATATTTATATTTAATCTATGATTTGAGCATAACCCCCCATAATTCCATTCATCGACCAAACAAAAACCAGATTATTTGATACTATTCACTTTTGTCACAAATCTACTCAACGGATTTCAAGTTCCAAAAGCAAAGTATAATAATAAAGCAAAGTTTTTATTCTTACTACATCCCATTACGTTGATATGATATTTTCCTTTTTCATTTTATATCGCAAACCAATTTTATGTTCTCTTTTCTCTTTTTAGCTATAACATGAATGTTTCTGGATAGAGAATTATGAATAATAGAACGATATTTCAACCTCAGTGGTATAGCGTATAGAATTTAATCTTGTAAATACTCAGAATACCTGATGTTGTTTCAAAAATAAGATTTCCACAGAAACTATATTTTATTAGTGGAAAAAAAATATATATATATATAATATTTTATCATAAGATAAATTTTATAATATTAAGCATTGAAAATATTTTCTATATCTACACTGTAAAAAGAGCAAATGTTTCTTAATCTACGAACATACACAATAATCACGAACGAAAGTACATAATAATCTCTTCCGAGTCATCCAAGATTCCGAAAAGTGCTCTTTTATCTTTAGAAACCTCAGAAAACAATTAATTTTTGAAATTTAAAGAAGAGTTTATAAAAATAAATTTTATTAGCTGCCCTTAGTTTTCGGAAACCTTTCCTGGTAGATTTAAAAATGCATTAATTAATTTTCTGTACCCGAAAAATCGGTTTTTTGGATTCTACCAATTCTCAAGTAAACATTTTCAGCAGCATAATTGAATTTGTGAATACAATTGAAACAAAACAATGTTAATTTTCATAATAATGTTAATGATGTTAATTTAGTATGTTTGTCTGTTAAACATCTTTTCTGAATATCAAAATATTTACCCGAGAATTGATAACATTCGAAAAAGTGATATACCGATTTCGGAAAAATGATTATTGCTAGGGATAGATTATTTATCAATATATCCATAGATATTGATATTTCTTAACTATCACAATAACAACATCTAAAGTTGATATATCCTAATAAAATAACAGCGTTTAGCAAACACTGCAATTACGAGCACGAGCCTCGAGAAAAATATCGTCAAATATCTCAAAACTCAGTAAAATAATAATGTTTTGCGGTCACCGCCAGAGCCCCGAAAAAAAAAATATTCCATTCAAATGTCTTCAGTCTCCTGCTTCGCCCAATATTGAAAATCTACCTCGATAATCTTTCTTTTCACAGATTATCTACTTTAGAAATTATCCCAATCATTGCAATACTTTGCTTCACTGTAAACCTAGATTTCGTTCGAGTGTCTGCGTTAGGACTGGGCGATGTAGAAATTTCTTAAATCGATTTATCATCCATCCAACATCGCGATTTAGTGCTAAATCGCGATTTAACACCGATTTTACATTTTAGAATATGGAAGCCTATTTTTTAATTTTTAGTAACAAAATACGATCTTTATGTGCCCCCCTCCTGTATTATTTAGTATACTTGGCTTTTAATTTGTCAAATAATTTTGAAAAGAGGTATATTTTACACATAAAAAAGCTTTGAATGTCCCAAAACACTAGGTTTTTTTTTCCATTTTAAAAATTAGTGACCTATTGTAGTACATTTTATAAACTCATTCTATAAGAAGTAATAGACAAAAATCATTTTCTTTTATGACTTGTTATGCATGCTACAATCTAAATTCCTTAAGGGGCGGGGGGCTTCCCCTAGCCCACTCAAATAGCACTTCATTGCTAACAGCCTACATACACTTTTTTTTTTTTTTTTTTTTTTACAGACACAGATTTAAAAAGTTACTGAGGTAAAACAGAAGCATATTAAAAGACTTCAATGATGAATTTAACTATTCATTTACCATGATGAGAAAAGCAGTAAAAAAAAGTGGTGGTGGTGGGGGGGGGGAGATATGAGAAATAAGGTGCAATTTTATATCTTTTTAACTTTTAGATTAAAATAAGATTTGTTTAACATAAATGCTGACATTTATATAGCGGATGGAGAAGGATTGAAAGTGCGACCCTTGGAACACATCACTGAAATTGCTGATTTTTTTCATGGTTGTTGCCATCCTTTAAGATTAGTAATAAAATATAATCTTAAAATATATCTCTTTTTAATGATAACAAAATGTCAAAAAAGCAAAAAATCGCAGATCTGCAGAAAAATCTAATGAATGCCTCCTCCAGCCCTCCCTCATTCTGCTGTAAAAATAAAGTTACTTGACTCATTACAGAACTTTATTAAAGTATTTTTAATTAATTACAAAATAATAATAAATTAAAACTAAAATATTCCCATAATACCTAAACATATGAAAATTAATTTTTCATGAAAATAATGCATAAAAATATAAACTAAAAATGGATGAATTTGGATATAAATAGTGAATCAATTTCAGCAAGATACTCAATCCATGTGACTGGCATTGAAATGTGATGTCAAATCTGATGCATGACTATTTTAAAATATTTTAATTAATTACTGAATAATAAAAAATAAAGAATATGTATTAAAATATTACCCAAACATGTGAAAAATGAATGTTTCATTAAAAGAATGCATAAAAATAAAAACTGAAATTCGATGAATTTGGATTTTAAATATGAAACTTTATTCTTTTTTTTCCAGCCATAAATACTGAATCAATTTCAGGAAAAAAATATTAGTAGTAAAAGAAAAATATTTCATGTGGATCACGGCCAAATAGTGATACACAAAACAATGCATGACTATACCTTTTAAATAATTTCATTAATTACAAAATAATAGTAAATAAAAAATAAATGTTAAAATATTACTAAAACGTGTAAAAAATGAATTTTTCATCATAAGAATGCTTAAAAGTATAAACTGCAAGTCGATGAGTTTGGATTTTAAATATAAAACTTTATTATTATTATTTTTAATCATATAAATGTTGAATGAATTTCAGGAAAACAATCTTTTGAAACAATGCAGGATTCTACTTTAAAACATTTTAATTAATTACAGAATATTGGAAAATAAAAAATACATATTGCAATATTACTCAAATATGTGAAAACTTAATTTATCATCAAAAGATTGCATTAGCATATAAATTGAAATTCGATGAATTTGGATTTTAAGATTTAAACATTACTTTTTCCTTTCAACTTTCCACTATATAAGTTCTTAATTTCTGAAAAATACACATTCCAATCTCGTAAACTCTGAATCTTGTTTACAAAATGAATAAATAAATATCAATTCTTACTTAAATCATTGCTTTCTTAAATCGCCTTTTCCTTAAATTGGATCCTGCTAAATCGATTTAACACCAGCTTGCCTTGTTTTCATTAAATCGTCTTTTTCTTAAATCGGAAAGCATGGAGGTTTGCGATGTTTGCTTAAATCGGATCGTCCTAAATCGATTTAACAGCAGCTTGCCTTGTTTGTCTTAAATCGGAAAGCATTGAGGTTTGCGATGTTTGCTTAAATCGGATCCTCCTAAATCGATTTAACACCAGCTTGGCATGTAAGTGGTAGATACATCAAAGTAGATAAATCGGTTTTCCGATGTTAGCTCAGAATCAGTATTTTGTTTTAAATCGATTTGGCTAAATCGCGATTTAAGACTTTGGCTAAATCGCGATTTAAGACAATGGCTAAATCGCGATTTAAGATAATGGCTAAATCGCGATTTAAGATAATGGCTAAATCGCGATTTCCGATTTTAGCTTAAATCGATTTAAGACCAATGGTTAAATCAGATTTCCGATGTAAGCTTTAAATCGATTTAAGAGTTAAATCGATTTAAGGCCCAGGCCTAGTCTGCGTAAAATACTAAATAAGACTTATCGTGCGTTCATCTCTGCAAACTGTGATTGGACAACGCGTATTGCAATAACTCGAGATATTGATACCTTATGAATAATCAAATGAGCATTGATTATTTGTTGTCGCGTTGGATACAGAAGATAGCTTGGATATCATCGAGTCTATACATTGGCTCAGCTTGCGAGCAACCAATAAGAGTCTGCTAATGGTAAAGTTTCGCCTTTTGTTTACGACCATGTTGGTGAAAAGTTCAAGGTCAATGCAGTCATTCACTGCGATGATTGGGTGCTTTTAAGAAGAGCTTCCCAGTCAGTAATGCTTATTCATATTGTACTTTGTTCTTTCTTCTGTGTGGTTTGTCTTACTTTCGTTAGAGAAAAGTTTTCTGGAGTGAATTATATATATCCTGTCTTGAAATTTTTCAACTATGAATGAATATTTATCAAAAAACAAAATTTAAATTAGTATAAAACTATTCCGAAATGTGATTTGGGTATTTATATACATTTTAAAAATGTTTCAATGTTGTTTTCTTGTAATAAATAGGTATGAAGATTGTTGAGGAGCGCTGGAAATACCTGTCGTAACAGAAGTATAAAAGTGTTGTTGATATTGATTTTCGAAAAAAATCGTCGGTAATTAGACAAGATATCAGATATAAGACCTTTAAAGACGCGAAAGGTTTGGATATACATAATCACAAGGGCGGCGTAATCTATCTACTATTGAATTTTAAAGCCTTAATAACAATTTTTAATGATAGATTTGTGTAATGCAATACCCAGTAGCAGTATAAAAGCAATAAACGTCAAATTGTTAAAAACAGACTAACTTAATTGGAATTAATTGCATAAATACTATGGGATTCGCAAGTATGCATTAAGTGGATATCTCAATACACATCCCGTGTCTTTAAAAGTTAATTAGAAACGTACCTGGAAAAAAGAACACCGCCCAAGGAGGAGTTGCAACTTTAAGACCTCCTTTCGAAGCACGCTTAGCACAATATCAAGTTTAAACTTTGAAAAAGGATTTTGTTTTAGCTACACTGTAAAAAGAAAAGATTATTACTACGCTGAATTTAGTTTTGTGAAATCCCAAATGAAGTTTAAATATGCACTGCTATTTTTATTGTCAGTACCGAAATAAATTCATCATAAACAGATTAGTATAAGATTAAAAAAAAGTTATACAGAATAGCAATATTTGATATTATTTAGTATTCATCTCTCTTTGAACTTTTTTGGTATACCCATTCCTACTTTTCTAGTACATACAGCTATACCCAACCCTACGTTGTATATTTTTTATATAGTTTTATTACATTTTTAGCAAAGATATTTTTAATAATACAATTAATAATATATTTGTTGTACGGAACCCACTGAAAACGATTAATACTTGCACTTGACCGTTTATTTTTTATTAAGAATGAATTGATTTCTATTAGAAAGATTGAAAAGCAACATTTTCGCTGCGTCTATCATCCACTGAAACCTATTTAATAACAAGTATATTAGCATGACATGCGGTATTAAATAAATTTTAGTTTTCCCGAGTTTCCTCTTTTCTTGTTCTAATTAAAATAAGATCGCCAACTTCCTAAATTTGAGAATATTTTATTCTAGTTTGTATTTTATAATTTTCTCAGTTATTCGTAGTGTAATTAAATAGTTACTAGGTTGAGCAAAAAGTTCTGGAAATTTTTTGAAAGTAGCTTTGTTATGCGTAAATTAACAACAAAAGCAAAAAGGACTATTCTTCAAAGTAGAGACCATCATAGTCCACAACTTTCTGCCATTATTTTGCAAGATACCGGATTTGCTGGAAGTACCATGGCGACTTCTTGGAATCGAAAAACTCTTGACATGCTTCTTCAACATCATTAAAGGATTCAAATTGAAGGCCCTTGAAAAAGTATTGTATTAATCGAAAAAGGCCATAAACGGATGGAGCCATGTCTGGACTGTATGTGGGGTGATGAAGAATCTCGACGCCGTCCAATTGTGTAAATTTGTCCTTGGTCCTCTAGGCTACGTGCGGTTTGGAATTGTCCTGTTGAAACAAAACGCGCTTTCGGCGGAAATATCTTGGATACTTCTGCACCAATTTGTCGTAGACGCGATCAAACTGCTGGCAGTAGAGCTCAGCATTCATGGCACGACCATCATATACGATACAAATTCTGGTAACTATTAGATTAAAAATTTCCTAGAACGTTTTGCTCAACCTAATAAAATGTTACTGATAAATAATGCATTTAGTAGGAAGAATAGGAAACATACTATTTTGAAGGAAAATACTTTGATACAAATGGTATAAGTGTAAATAGATATCAAACATTGGTTTCTTTTCCAAAATATTTTTTATATAAAAATATTATAAAAAACAAATTCTTCTTTAAATTTCGAAAGTAAATAGATTTGTGGTGTTTTTTAAATGTAAGTGAACACTTTTCAGAATCTTCGGTGACTCGGAAAACGTTATTGTATATTTTCGTTCTTGATTATAGTACATTTTTGTTCATTATAAAACATCCGTATATTTTTTTACAGTGTAGCTTATGCCAAAGTGCATTAGTGGGTTTTTATTATTCAGATATTCAAAACTCTGGTATAAACAGTATCTTTTCTCAAAATGAAAGTTTAAAATGCATTATTATAAGCGAATTTATATAGAACTATTTCTTGAAAAAAATTTCGTACAAAACTCTAGTTTGTGCTAAAATCTTTAAAATCGTTAGCATAATAAACGCAATTATGTATGAAGAATAATGTTTTGAGAGAAAAAGGTTTTTATGCTCATTTTTATTCGCGATATTTATCCTAAAAAGCTGTTAGCTTCTGTATAATTCGGTTCTTAATCAAAAAATTAATAGCACTGTTAATAGGAATAGCTTTCTGAAACACATTGTATATTTACTAAAACATTTTCACATTATTTTTCTTTAGCTTATGTATAGAGGACGCCTTCTATAATTCCAGTGATTCCACAAAACAAAATTCAGCTTTTTTTACACTATTCAATTTTTCTCAAATCCATTCCACGGATTTAAACATTCAGAAAGGAGCGCAAAAAAGAGTTTTATTCTTTCTATCTTCCACTGCATCAATATGATACTTTTTTTTCTTGTTTACACCGTAATCCCACTTTATTCTTTGGGTTTCCTTTTTGATAGTTATATCAAGAATGGTACTGGGTAAGCTGCATTAAAAAAACATTCAGATTGCTCCATCGCCAACCCTTTTTAATAAATACTTTAATTTCGCCATATTTTCGTGTTATTTAAAAATAGATTAAATAAGTCGAATATTACGAATTGATTAAAGTGCTGACAATCAAGAAATCTGAATTTTAAAAAGTCACGAACTGGCAAAACTTTTCTGGGTGGAGACGTATGACTAATATTTCAATATATTAGTAAGATTACCAGTAGAAACGCCGCGCGACGTATTTATAAGTCAGTTATAAATGTATCTTTGAGAAATTCAAAATTCTTCCCAGAAAGTTCGAATAGTGGTTTTTGGTTATTTTCGTCATAGATATTTTGTGAATGAAATAAAAGAAAATTAGTGTTAAAATTTTTGTTTGAATACAAAATTTCTGAATAAAAAAACCGCCAAATTTGACAACACTGTATGCGGGCTGTATAGTGTGAAAACCGAAACTTCTAACAGTTCAAATAATTTGATATTGTGCTAAAAGTAATATTAAACAAAAAGCATGTGTCTTAAAAGTAAAAAAAAAAAGAAAAAAAAAAAAAAAAGATGCATGTAAAGGACATCATCTTAAGGGAATAACCGACTCAAAGGCGGTAACCTACTAATAATGAAAAAACACTGCATTTTTATTTTTTGGAATAAGATTATTCTACAGCCCAAAATGCAAAAATCCTCATCTCGGTATATGTTCTGGATGTACCGCAAATTTGTTTGTAAAAGTAGGGCATATGGTTTTGTGCTTCCTTTCAAATATAAAGTTTTTTTTTTTTCAGAATTTGTACCTTTCCTCCAAAACCTTAATATCCATCTTAGTAATTTTTTTTCTTTGTTAGTTTGTCGCATTGGACATAATTTGAATAGAGAGTTTCAAACAAACGTTTTATTTATTTATATTTTTGTTACTCAAACACTGTACAAATGTCCTTTTTTCAAAACCTCAATAAAATATATTTCTTAAAAAAAGAAATACCTAATCCATTGGATAAATAAAGTTTAAATAAAGTTATAGACAAACATTTGTGGTGATTGGATGTGTGGTTTAGTAGAAAAGGCACATTAAATTAACACGTAAAATACCTCAATAGGTTACCTATTTAAGCAATTTGATGAAAAAACTGAAGAAATGTAAATCAATGTGATATTTATAGACATGAAAAAGAAATATATTTTGGAAAAGTAAAACAATTCGTTGAATTTTAATACTATCTAAAAAAACAATCATTTCATGCGGTGTGTTTCGCAAATATGTATCGAAATTTGTTCATTTCACTGTATATTTTTTTAATTTTTTGATATGTATTAGAAAAAAAGGATAAAAATAACTATCTGAATATTAACATATTCACTAAGGTCTTTCTTATAATATTTTTATTTAATCTATAATTTGAGCATACCCTGCAATAATTCCATTCATCGACCAAACAAAACCAGATTATTTCATACTATACCCTTTTTCACAAATCCACTCAACGGATTTCAAGTTCCAAAAGACAAAATATAAAATTGTTTTTATTTTTACTACATACCAATACGTTGATGTGATATTTTCATTTTCCAGTTTATATCGTAAACCTATTTTTTGTTCTCTTTTCTCTTTTTTAGCTATACCACGAATGTTTCTGGATAGAGAATTATGAATAATAGAACGATGTTTCAACCTCAGTGGTATACCATACAGAATTTAATCTTGTAAATTCTCATAATGCCTGATGTTGTTTCAAAAATAGGATTTCAACAGGAACCGTATTTTCTAAGTAGAAAAAAATCATAAAATATTTTATCATAAGCTAAATTTTATAACATTAAGCATTGAAAATAGTTTCTATATCTACACTGTAAAAAAAGTCAAATGTTTCTTAAACTACAAAAATGTACAATAATCAGAAACGTAAATATATAATTAGCCCTTCCGAGTCAAACAAGATTTCAAAAAGTGTCCGTTTATGTATAAAAACCTCAGAAAACAATTTATTTTCGAAATTTAAAGAATAATTAAAAAAATAAATATTTATAAGCTGCTAAAATTTTTGGAAACGTTTCCTAGTAGGTTTAACAAAGCATTGATCATTTCTCTATACCTGAAAAATCGGTTTTTTGGATTCTACTAATTCTAAAGTAAACCTGTTCAGCAGCATAACTGAATTTTCTCATACAATTCTAACAAAATAAAGTTAATTTTCCTAATAATGTTAATGATGTTAATTAGTATGTTAGTCTGTTAAATATACTAGGTTGATCAAAAAGTTCTGGGAAATTTTTAATTTAATAGTTACTAGAATTTGTATCGTATATGATGGTCGTACCATGAATGCTGAGCTCGAGAGCGTATCCAAGATTGTTCCGCCGAAAGCGGGTTTTGTTTCAACAGGACAATACCAAAACGCACGTGGCCCAGACGACCAAGAAAAAGTTTGCAAAATTGGACGGCGTCGAAATTCTTCCACACCCCACGCGCAGTCCAGACGTGGCTCCATCCGATTATGGCCTTTTTCGATCAATGCAATACTTTTTCAAGGGCCTTCAATTTGAATCATTTAATGAAGTTTAAGAAGTATGTCAAGAGTTTTTCGATTCCAAGGAGTCTCCATGGTACTTACAGCAAATCCAGAATCAGGCAAAATAATGGCAGAAAGTTGTGGACTATGATGATCTCTACTTTGAAGAAGAATAGTCCTTGTTGCTTTTGTTGTTAATTTGCGCATAACAACGGAACTTTCACAAATTTCCAGAACTTTTTGCTCAACTTAGTACTTCCTGAATAGCAAAATGTTTACCTGAGAATTGATAGTATCCGGAAAAGTGATATTCTGATTTGAGAAAACTGATTATTGCACTGTAAAAGCTACTCAGAAACGTTTCCAAAAATGACGGGCAGATAATAAAAATTTATTTTTATAAATTCTCCTTTAAATTTTGAAAGGAAATAGTTTTGGTTATGTTTTTAAATGGAAAGGAACACTTTTCGGAATCTTGAGTGACTCGGAATAAGTTATGGTACATTTTTGTTCTTGATTATAGCACATTTTTGTTAATAAAAAAACATCCGTATTTTTTACAGTGTAGATTATAACAAACTGGATTAGTGGATTTTTATTTTTCAAATATTCAAAATTTGAGTATAAACTGTAACTTTTCTCCAAATGAAAGCTTAAAATATATTATTATAAGCGAATTTATATACAACTATTTCGTCAAAAAATATTACGTGCAAAATTCTAGCTTGCGCTAAAATCTTAGAGTAATAAATTCCATTCTCTATGAAGAAAAATGTTTAAAAAAAAAGTTTTTATACTCATTTTTATGCGCGATATTTATCCTAAAAATCTTGTTCTATTAGCTTCTTTCTAATTTGGTTTTTAATCAAAACATTAGCAGCACTGCTATAGGAATAGCTTTCTGAAAAACAATGTCTTATTTACTAAATCTCTCTCAAGTTATCTTCCTTTAACTTATGATTAGAGCACACGTTCTATGAGTCCAGTGATTCCACAAAACAAAACTAAGCTTTTTTTACCCTATTCAATATTTTTCAAATCAAATCAACGGATTTAAAATTTCGGAAGGAGAGGATCTTCCTATCTTTCTTTCTATCTTCCGTTGCATTGATATCATACTTTCTTTTCCTTGTTAATACCATAAACTCATTTTATTCTTTGCTTTTCCTTTTTGATAGCTATATCATTAATGTTATTGGGTAAGCTACCTTTTTAGTTGCGTTCGTAATTATATAAATACGTTGCACTTATAGTCGTCGTTCGGTCCGTCCGTCCGTCAAACTGTCTGTCTGTCTGTCCGTTTGTCTGACCGCATATAGCAGAGCGAAAACTACCTAAGCGAATGGGCTGAAATTTTAAATATATAATTGTTGTAAAATTTTGTCGAGTCATTTCAAATTTTATGAATCTCGGATGTATACTTTAATTACAGGGGCAGTCAAAAGTTTCCGTTACATTACGGCTAATGGGGAAAAATTATTTCAAGTGCATTTTAATGATGTTACAGACTTTCTAACAGGCTGAAATTGATATGCACTTATGAAGTGCGCTAAAATATGCATTTAGTACAATATGAGGAGCAAGAAATATTTATAAAACTAGTTATAGTACGAACACACCACATTTTACGTGCAATTTCCAGCTTGTATAAAATTCAGATTGCTCGATTGACACCTCTTTTTAAAAAAATAGTTTAATTCGCCTTATTTTCGTGCTATTTAAAGTAAGATTAAATAAGTCGAATATCACAACTTTATTAAATTGCTAGCAATCAAGAAATCTGAATTTTAAAAAGTCACGAACTGGCAACATTTTTCTGGATTGAGAAGTATGAACAATATTTTAATAGATTGGCAATATTACCAGTAGAAAAGCTGAGCTGACGTATTTAGGAATCAGTTATAAATCTATCCTTAAGAAATTCTAAATTATTCCCAGAAAGCGTGAATAGTTGTTTTAGGTTATTATAGGTATAGATACTTTGCGAATAAAATAAAATAACATTAGTATTAAAATGTCTGTGTTAATACAAAATTTCTGAATAAAAAAACCGTCAGACTTGGCAACACTGATTACGGGCTGTATAGTGTTAAAACTAAACCTTCTAACTATTCAAATAATTTTACATTTTGTTAAAAGTAATATTAAACAAAAAGCAAGTGCCTTAAAGGTTAAAAAAAAAAAAAAAATGCATGTAAGAGATATTATCTTAAGGAGATAACCTACTCAAAGGCGGTAACCTACTAAAATTGAAAAAAAAAAAACACTCCATTTTCATTTTTTGGAATAAGATTATTCTACACCAAGTACAGCACAAAATGTAAAAATTCTCATCTCGTTATGTGTTCTGCATGTACCATAAACTTATTTGTAAGCGAACTGGCAACATTTTTCTGGGTTGAACAATATATGTATGAACAATATTTGAATATATTAGCAGAGCAAATATATTGTAGGCCATGCGGTTTTTTCTTTATTTGAATGGTAATTTTTTTTTTCAGAATTTGTGTCTTGCCTCCAAAACCATAATAGCCATCTTAATAATTTTTTTTCTTTGTTAGTTTGTCTCATTGGGCATAATTTGAATATAGGGAATTTCAAACAAATGCTTTATTCTTTTTTGTTGTTGTTGTTGTTACTCAAAAACTGTACAAAAGTGCTTTTTTCAAAACCTCAATAAAATATATTTATTTAAAAAGAAAGAATTCATTGGATAAATAAAAATTCAAAAAAGTTATAGAAACACATTTTTGGTGATCGGATTTAGTAGAAAAGGTACATTAACACGTAAAATACCTCAATAGGTTACTTATTTCAGAAATTTGATAAAAAACCGAAGGAAAGTAAATCAATTTTATATTTATATACATGAAGAAGAAATATATCTTGAAAAAAAAAAAAACAGTTTGTTCAGTTTTAATGCTATCTAAAAAAAATATCATTTCATGCGGTGTGTTTCAAATATATGCATTGGAATTTGCTTATTTCATTGTATATTTTTAAATTATTTGACATTTATTAGAAAAATTGATAAAAACAACTCTCTGAATAACATAAACATATATACTAATTCTTACTTATAATATTTATATTTAATCTATGATTTGAGCATACCCAGCGATAATTCCATTCATCGACCAAACAAAAACTAGATTATTTATTTCATCCCATTCGCTTTCTCATAAATCCACTCAACGGATTTCAGGTTTCCAAAATCAAAGTATAAAATTGTTTTTATTCTTACTACATCCCATTACGCTGATGTGATATTTTCCCTTTCCAGTTTATATCATAAACGTATTTTATGATCTCTTTTCTCTTTTTTAGCTATACCATGAATGTATCTGGATAGAGAATTATGAATAATAGAAAGATACTTCAACCTCAGTGGTATACCTTATAGAATTTAATCTTGTAAATACTCAGAATACCTGGTGTATTGTTTCAAAAATAAGATTTCATCAGAATTCGTATTTTTTGAGTGGAAAAAAAATATATAAAATAGTTTATCATAAGGTAAATTTTATAACATTAAACATTGATAATAGTTTCTATATCTACACTGTAAAAAAAAAAAGCCAAATGTTTCATAATCTCGAAAATGTACAACAATCGCAAGCATAAATATATAATAAGCATTTCCGAGTCACACAAGATTCCAAAAAGGTCTCCTTTATATTTAAAAACATCAGAAAACTATTTAAGTAAATAAATAAATAGAAATGCATAATTAATCTTTAAAAGTTAAACTTAAATTTACACTATGTGTCAAACCACTTAAAAGATGCTGAGTTACTTTAATACCTTAGTACTTTCAACTATAAAAAACATAGTGTTCGTCAGAGGAAAATAAGAAATACTATTGTTATTAACGTCTAGTTTTCAAAATCCACGTAGATGATGACGAAAGGAATGAAGTGGTAGGGATTTCTAATTTTCTATTGGTTATTTCTTCAGCTTGTTCTCCTTCCCCTATCTCTCATTTCAGCCTTGCTGCTGCTTTCATAGTACAAGCACGGCTTCTTTGTGCCTGACGCAGAAAGACTTAGATCTTTCGGAATGCCTAGCGAATTGAAAAATTTTGATGATGTTTTAAGAAGATCTTTTAGTTTTTATTGATTCGCACTAGTTTTAACTTATTTTGTACGATTATAAAAGATAAACTTTTTAAAAGTATACTGTCTGCTGTATTTTTAAAATGCAACTTCATGTTTCACTCCGAACTATTATGCCTCACGTTCTGCTAAATGATTTTGATGTGATCTACACTGTCAATTAGGTAATTCTTTAGCGATTTTCATTATAGTCGAGGTTCGTTTGGAGAAATCGTCCAACAAAGAAGGCGACGCCTGGTAGTTCTTTAAATGGTAAATATTCACATTATCATTTTTTAGAATATTGAAGTAATTCTTATCTTAGGTAGCGTTTGTAGCAGACTTCTGAACTAAATACAATTTATATGTATATATTTTATGCATATGCACGCATAAATTTGAAATAAATTTCCAGTTTTCGCAATTAATTTTTTGTCAGAAAGTGCTTGTTCGGGCTTTCGTACTGTTTTAAATTAAATAGGATCCACAAAATAGCGTGTTTGACCTTCTGTCAGTTTTTTTTAACATTTTTGTTTCTGCGCTTAATTCTTTCCGGCACAGTGGTCCCAAGTCGGGACCACCTAATTTTAATCCCAAACTTACCAACGGCACCAAGAATATTTAAATAAAATTTTGCTTTTACAATGAAAGTTTAATGTGACAAGTCTTCCATTTCTAAAAAAGTCGTTTGTAAATATTGGTATTAGTCAATCATTTCATCATTTTATGAACAGAATCTGTCTGTGAAGGAAAAGGTTACCCGTACGCACAAGGGACTATTCTAGCAATATTAGCACATGCAATGGATAAATCTCATCCCATTTTCTCTCCCATTATATTTTTGACTAAATACATTTTAAAAACAAGTCTACCGTTATATATTGTAAAATACATCAATTTTACTTCTTTTTAGAGGATAAAAAATATATTGTTAAAATTTATTTACAGATTTTGTAGTTGTTTCTGCAAAAATCACAATTTTTTAATCGAAAAAATACAAACGATTTGTTTTACACGGTAAAACATGAATTGCTGCAAGAAAAGAACGTATTGGGATGAAACGTTCGTACACGCACAGGGTAATAAAATCCCAAGAGGTATCTTTCTAACCTTCTAGTGAACAAAGAAACGACCTTCCTTCATCCATCCCTTCTCAACCTTGATTTTGAAAGGTACAAGGTAGATCAGAAGCGTCTTCAAAAAATGTATTCTTTTTTCGAAGAAACATGTGAGTGGGATGAACTCTATACGTGTGCTACGGATAAAAAAATGTTTTTGGATCTAGGAAAACTCTACGAAAATATAATATAACATCTTACAAGTTATCTACGATTACTAAAATGCGCTCTTTAATCTTGAGATATATATAAAACAAACACATCCGAAATTCCGAGTAACACATTTCTGAAACAAGAGTAAAAAGAAAAATCCGAACGTTTCCCTGTACTTTCTGCATTGCATTAATCTCTATTCTCAACACGAAATATCGTTTTTAGATACTAGAAATTCTGTAGTAAACACTTTCATATTCAGCAAACTTACATGCTAAATTAAGAGCATTAGCAATAATTGTAAAATTACCAATATTTTTTTACTTATGCATGTACAGTACAAGCTTTGTTCTGCATCTGAAAATATTTATTCGAGAGTTAACAACAACCGTAAAAGTAATATGCCGTGATGAGAAAATTGATTAACATACCGTGAAACTACTTTAAAAGTTTCTTTTTTTTTTTTTTTTTTTTGTTCTTCATGAAACATAGCAGCAAAATAAACTTTTCTTTCAAAAATGTTTCCTTACATTTTTGAAATCTATTGGTTTCTGAGGTTATTAAAGGTGAAATAACTTTTTTCCGAAATCGCTGTTAGAAGAGGTTAGGTTATATTCTCGAATGTTTTCTACATACAGAGAAATTTCTCTTTTTTTTACAGTAGTACACAGTACTACTCTCAATTTCTAAAACATTTGTCGCATCGTGTAAAGTTTTCTTTCCATAAGATTCAAAGAGTAAAATATATCATAATGCATTGCGCACTCTAAAATTTTATTACATGATCATCTATTTCTGTGGGCTATATTGGCAATATTGTGAATTAATGCGAGTTCTATAACAATAAATGTTTTTCAAAAAATAGTATGCAGTGACAAAACATTCATGGAAATTGTTAAACAGGTATGCAGTAAAAACAATAATATATAGACAGATAAAAAAAGTTCACTATAATGTGTATCAAAAAGTTGAAAAGATAATAAAAATGTCAACAAAGTTTACTTATGTATTTTACTGCGAAAATAAAACAATTATAAAAATAATCCTGTTTTCACCCGTGTAAAAACTTCAACGGCAACAAAATAAAAGCAATACAGTAATGAAAAAAACGAATACTTAATACGTTGTGCACCCACTATTGCTTTTAATAACCACTAATACTCTATCTTTCAAGAACATTATTAGATATCAATTAATGCAATATAATTCAGTTAATAAATAATCCACTACATTTTTTACATTATAGTCCAAGAGCTGTTAAACATTTTAGGGAAGGTATTTGAGGCACCCTGAAAATTTGTGCAACACTTCGTCTGTAATGGCTGAATACAAAATCGAATGTCTGGCTGAAGGATCGTGGCCCAAAAACTGTGCCCGACACGTGTCAAGTGAAATTTTTTGACTACCCCAAAAAAGGTATTTGAGGCACGCTGAGATTGAGACAGAATAATATTTACACTTAGAAAAAAATATTTTGAAAACGACAGACACTTTAGTCGACCCAAAAACTGTGCCAGACACGTGTCAAGTGCCATTTTTTGAATACCCAAAAAAGGTATTTGAGGCACGCTGAGATTGAGGCAGAATAATATTTATGCATAGAAAAAAATATTTTGAAAATGACAGACACTTTAGTCGGCACAAAAACTGTGCCAGACACGTGTCAAGTGCCAAAAGGCACTTGACACGTGTCTGGCATAGTTTTTGGGCCACGATCCTTCAGCCAGACATTCGATTTTGTATTCAGGCATTACAAAAGAAGTGTTTCACAAATTTTCAGGGTGCCTCAAATACCTACTTAAAAATGTTCAACAGCTCTCCTACTATTACATTTTCCTTCTACATTTTTTATTCAAATTTCTTGTAAGCTTCATTCTGCCTTTTTACCATTTAATGAAGCACGTGATACCACTATTATTAAGAAATTATTTAAGTAAATTATGTACATTTCTAAGCAGTTTTCCTCATATTTATCTTTTATCTATGATTTGAGCATAGCTTCCTACAATTCCTTTCATTGACCAAACGAAAATAGCCTTATTTAATCACAGTCATTTTTAAAGTGAGTAGTATAAGTATAAAAGTTTTATTTTAAATAGTCTGCAGCGCCAAAACGTTAATCGAAATAGTTAAATAGGCACGCAGTAAAGACATGTGAATTCAATATAATCCAGTTACTAAATAATCCATTGAAGCCAGTTTTGCGTTTTTTATTCAAATTTATTGAATTTTTACCATTTATTAAAACACGTGATAACACAGTTATTAAGAAGATCTTTATGTAAATTAAGTACATTTCTAAGTACTTTTCCTGATATTTCTGTAATATTTTTAACTTGAGCATACATTCTCACAATTCGTTCGATTGAGCAAATAAAAACCAGATTATTTAATAACATTTCTTTTTTTCAGAAATCGGACTTGAACTTTTGCAGTCAAAAACTTAAAATGGATTTTTTTACGCTACTCTCTATTACGGTGATGTTATATTTTCCTTTTCTATTTCATAACGCAGTTTTATTGTCTGTTTCTATTGTTATTTTTTTTATCCATATAATGAGCAATTCAGGGTATAAAATTTTGATTAATAGTAAAATATCTGTACTTCACTGAGCTTTTATCCATATTTGAATCTTGTTAATATTTATGCAATTTTTCATCGAACTAATAAGTCATATGAGTTTAAGAGAATAACCTCTCATTTGTTATCCTCATCAAAGAAATGAAAGATGGATTTCTAGATCTAAAGCGTTTCCTTAAACATATAATAGCAAATAAATTTTATAGCATATAATATTTTATAAAAACATTTTTTTTCTCACTCCTTTTTATCCATTACGTTGGTTACGATGTACTTCTTTTAAAGCTATTGTTGCTTGTTATATTCCTTATTCGCCTACTTAATGTAATATATAATAGCAAAGTAACAGGAAAATCTTCCTGAAGACTATTATTTTAATTTTTAAATCTTTCTCCTTATATTTATTTATTTTATTTATGTTTAGAGCATATTTTCCTATAACACCTTTCATCGACCAGATAAAAGTTGTTTACTCGCAATTTCTTACTTACAAATCCACTCAACGTATTTTCAACCTGAAAAGATAAAAATATGAAATTATTTTTATTTTTACAATTTCCCGTTACGTCGAATTTATTTTATTTTATTTTTTATGTAAAAAAAATAATTTTATGTTCATGTTTATCTTTTTATATGTTCGTAAATAAATTTGGATAAAAAAATTATGAAAAACTGATCATCATCTTTATCTTATTTGTATACTGCCTACAATCAATTAGACATTTAAAACACAATTTCAAACATTTAAAATCGCTGATAATATGTTTTGACACTTTTCAACTATGTTGAAAAGTGTTTATGAATTGGGTTTGTAAATTATGAATTGGGTTTGTGACACCTGTCTGTCCGTATTATAACTCGCGTAAATATACTCGGATTGTCATGTAATTGATATACGACTTTGATTTTTACTTTGGTATGTTCATTATTGAAAATGAAGTGTATACTATTCATAGTTCATTTACAGGTGCATTCAAAAGTATTCCATTACATTATGGTGTATGGGGAAAAACTTTTTGTGGTGTACTTGAATAGAGTAAGAATATTTTAAACATAATTAAATTTATATATGTATATTAATGCGGTGCACTACAAAACAGTTATTAGGTGCGTTCGTGGTTATATAAATATGTAGCACCTATAATCTTCTTTCGGTCCGTCTGTCTGCCTGTTTGTCCGTCTGTCCGCATATAACAGAGCAAAAACTATCGAACCGAAAAATCTGAAATTTTAAATATATAATTGTTGCAAAATTTAGTCGAGTCATTTCAGATTTCATGAAAATCGGATGTATATTTTAATTACAGGGACAGTCAGAAGTTTTCCGTTACATTACGGCCAATATGAAAAATTATTGCAAATGTATTTTAATGATGTTACCGCTTTTTTAATAGAATGAAATTGATATGCACTTATGAAATGCACTAAAATATACATTCAGTACAATATGCGGAGCAAAAAATATTTATAAACTAGTTATAGTACGAACACACCTCATTTGCCATATTTGACGAGCAATTTCTAACTTATTATAGAATATCTTATGTGTAGCAATTACAGTACGGGTACAGAAGAACTCAAAAGCATTTCCTTATGTTATGGCCTATGAAAAAGTTCTAATGATGTTACTCTGTTTCAATCACAATGAAATTCATATGAATCTATAAGGCTCACTATTACATGCTTTCTTTAAAATATTGGATGCAAAGCTCTTATCATTAATTTACAGCGTCACGCAAAAGAGTTCAATTGTATATCGGTCTGTGGGGAAAAACTGTTCGCAGTGTATTTCAACTATGTTGCACTATTTCAAACATGATGAAGTTTATATTCATTACTGGGGTTTACTACAAGATGCTTGCTTGTGTATTGTATACGATGTGTTTTGCATTTATCGTTGATTTACTGGTACACATAAAAGATTTCTCAAGCAAAACTACATTCGAAGTGTTGTGTATTAGGGATAATTGCTGAAAGGGCGTTTTCAAATTTCTAATGAGTTTTTAAGTTTAACTCAATTTTTTCATAATACATGTGTGCGTAATTTCTATAGATCATATACAGGACTTTACAAAATAATTCTTTAGGGTTATTGAGTATGAGCGTAAATTGTTTAAAGATGTTTTTTAATTTGACTTATGCAATTTGAAGTTGATTTTCAAGCTCATCTAAATTTAGTATAACACAAAGAGATGTTTGTAGCATAGAAAAAAATCAATATAATCTATGCAAAGAATTGGAAGCAAGACAGCTTCTAGATAATAATTACAGGAAGTAAGATTTCAGTAGTTTTAAAAATGTTTTTGCCTGAATTATATTTCATCTTAATATGCACCTTGTATAAAAATATGTAAGTAATGTACAGGGCTGTACAAGGAAATTATAGTACGTATTCGTGTAATGGCAGAAATTGCCAAAGATTAATTTTCAATTGTGTTATGCGCTTTCTAACTAAACTAAGTTTTAGCATACAAAGTACAATGTGTACAAATCTATAGATCAATTACAGAGTTGTATGAAAGAATTGCAGTATCTTTACAGCAATGGTTGATAATTGTTGAAATCTGGTTTTTAAACCTGTTATACGTTTTCTAATATGTTTACGTATGTGTCTTCTTTACCTTGTTAAAAGGCGAAGTATTGTTAAAGCATTCTGGAAGTGTTGGAAAGTGTTTCCTAATCTATGCTTGACGCATGAATTTTCTTTCTCATTTTAAATAAAGTAGAGAATAAAACTTAGGCTGTCTATAAAAATGGAAGATAAAAACTTTATCATGAGCGAATTCGTATACCATTTTGCAATGAAAATGTTTTACATTAATCATTCTAGTCTGGAGTAAACACTTTAAATATTTAAGTATGTATTATGTATGTAACTGGGGAATGAGTACATATATATAAATATATACTGTAATATTTATTAATTGGAGTCTCACCCCCTGCTCGCTAATTCTTACTATGGCTCTCGCTAACGCTCCGGCAAACGCTATTCGATTGCAACACACTAAATTGGTTCCTCACTATTTGCATGAGCTGTAGATAGAATAAGAATTTTTACCCGACTGCCAAGAAGGGTTATGTGTTTCACGAGTATCTGGGTATGTGGATTTCTTTATACCCTCCAAACATCCCAATGGCTGGATGGATTTGAATGAATGAGGTATCTATCGATTCGACTTAAACGTCCGATAGTTATAGGCTAGGTTTTGTTTTTGTAAATTTAAAATGGCGGTAGAAACGAAACAAAATTACGCACCATATTGAGTGGCATATCATTGGATAGGTCTTTCAAAATGAAGACGATGTTTCATTGACTATTTTACAGTCAGAAGCTCCGTTTAAATATTACACAACCAGGAATTTGTGTAGGTAGGATCTCTAGCTTTACTGCAACTCTCCTTCATAGACATCTATAGGCCTCATCAAAATATTGTTTATAGATAGGAACTAACAATTAAACACTACTTAAAAGTCATCAATACAAGTAAATAAAAAAATAATTAAGGATTATAAAAAATAGTTTAACATTGATGAGAAATAATTAATTTGTTCGCTGTTTGCGCAGTCGCGTTTTTTGATTTTTTGAATTTAATTTTTACTTGTTATAAATCTTTTTAACATATGAAATGTAGTATAATTTTTTATGTATAAAAAAGTAATGGAAAACTTCGTTGAAAACGCAAATAAAATTGCATTTGTTTCGCCTACAATATTGCTCAGCACGGTTTAAATTCATTTAAAACTCTTTGAAAAACATGATGCTAACAAAATGTAAACAAAACGTTTTCTGCTGTTTTATAGTTTTGTTTTACAAGTCATCTTTCAAATTTTTGTATGGGCTTTTGCCTATGCCGTGCCATATGAATTATAATACTCTTTCAAGAATGCAAGAAATTGCAAATGCAATGAATTGTATAATGAAATGTAATATTCATCAGAAAGTTGTTTTGCTGAATTGATCACGTCACCGTAAAACGAACCAATGGCATTGCCATTCAGACAGTGATCAAACTAAGACTACTACAAATCGGGCTGACTTATTTTGCTATTAATCATGGGAGTATCAATATAACTTTCTTCTTTCTTTTGTCCTTTTGCTATTCTATGCACTTAATTGCCGGTAGAAAAAGAACGTCTCCTCTTAAAAATAGATTCTCTCTGAATTTTTATTTGCTGAATGTGACTGTAAATTAATCACTGATAACCATCGTTGTAAAGAATAATTAATGATGTATAATATTTTTTTAATTTAGGAACAAAATTTATAAAATAATAGAAATTTAGAAATTTCACTTGTAGACATTTTGGAACAAAAATTTCAGTTTTCATCCTCGGAATGATAATGTCTTAACACCAAAAATGTAAATAATTAGAAAAAATCCCACATTAATGCTTTTCTAAAAATTTTATGAGATACATTTTTCGCGACTTTTAAGACATAATTCTTCATGCTATTAACCCTTTAGTGCGCAGCTGTGCATATACAGGGTATAATGAACGGTCTCAATTTGTCCGGTCTCAACGGTATCCAATGGCTAATTCCTAAACCGTTAGTCATAGACATATAGTTCCAATTAGAAAAATGCTTTAAATCAGATAAAGAAATATTTTAAAAGCGATTTGGGTCAATAAAAACATTTCTTAAAAAATTACGAAATTTAAATTTTTATGCAGTCCCCCGGTCCTATAAGTCATATTTAGTAAAATTTTCCTATTACACTGACAAGTAAGACAAAAAAAGTCCCGTTTATATGACACTAAAATTGTGCGAGTTATGAAACTTTACAAATGCATGACTTATGCTACTTTTCTGCTCTGAAAACAAATGAGTTCGGCTTGTCTTTGAAGGGTCAAATTCCAAGTGCTTGAAGTATTCGAAGATCTCATTTCATGTGTATTTGCGCTTTGAAAAAAATCGTACAAGTATTACGATTAAGTTAACATTTATTAAGTTTCAGATTGGCTGAAATAACATATGTTTTATTTTGTCAGGATTTGAGACTGTTTCTTTTTATGATTTCTTTTAATAAAATTATGTTATTTTTATAAGTTTTTATGTTACTTCAACGATCTTATGTATGTTTTTCCAGTTCAAAATTTGTATTCGAACTTTAACCCACTTTCAAATATCCGAACGAGATTACATTTTACATAATGGCGCAAATCCGATAACAATCTAATATTATTATGATTTTCAGTGGTTACCATTTATACTTATTTTATAGGATAACACAAAAAAGTTCGGATAGATTACCGCCAAGAAGTTTATGAAAAAGTTTTAGATTAGATAATACAAGACGCAGATTGTTGGATTTTTTTACTTTTATGTATTTTTTAGCACAGAATCCGAAAATTGCCTTAATTTTTAATCATCATGTCAGGATATTTCGCAAATCATAAATTGTCGAATTCAAAGAATTACAAAAATCGGATACTATAAAGTAGAGGAGATGGTTGTATTTTTTAACTTTTGATAATTGATTTTTAGGTACTTTTTAGCACTAAATCTGAAAATGACTTTCATTTTTAACCATCACGTTAGAATTTTTTTGCAAATGTGTAAGTTAAAATATAGCAAAAATCTCATACTATAAAACATATGTAAAACTTTTTTATTTTATTTTATTCAATAATTTATTCTATATTTTTGCTTATCTTGGGATTCTTACAGCTGGGTGGTGTGATGAGATGGGGGAGGAGGTTAAATTTTAACTTTGAACTTTTTAACTTAGAAATTTACAATTTGCGAAAAATCTTGATGTGATGGCTAAAAATGAAGGTCAATTCCGGATTCATCTGTACAGAATACATAAGAATCAATTATCAAAAGCTAAAAAAATGAAATAACCCAACAATAGGCTAGTGTAATCATCAGATTAAAATACGTATCATTGTGTAAAAAATTGAGGCTGTTAATTTAGCATCATTTTATTTAACAAAAATTCTGTTTTTTTCTTTCATCTTAAATGTGTATTACAAATTGTATATTTTGCATTAATATGTCAGAATGACTAAAGATTTCAAATTTATATTGCAATGTTAATTTTACTCTCAACCATTTTTTAATATATCTGACGAAATTATATTTCGACTAAATTTGTGAATGACCCCCAATTTGCAGCAAAAAATATGCTCCAACTTTAAACAGGTATTAATCGGTCAATTTTAATCGTAGAACAACGGGACTTTGTTTGTATTACTTGTCAGGGTAAAAGGCAAATTTTTCTAAATATAACTTATAGGACCGGGGGATCGTATAAAAATTTAAATTTCGTAATTTTTTAAGAAATGTTTTTATTGACCCAAATCGCTTTTAAAATATTTCTTTACCTGATTTAAAACATTTTTGTAATTGGAACTATATGTCTATGGCTAACGGTTTAGGAATTAGCTATTGGACACCGTTGAGACCGGACACCCTGTATGCAAACGGAAGTGTTTTAAATTTAATATTTTTTTATTCGTATATACCTAATTCACACCAGAAAATTAAAATAGTAATATTTGCTTTAAATAATAACAGACTTTCAGTATTTAAATAAAGCGAAATTAACCATTGAAACTTTCTGGTGTAAAGTCCGATTCTCTGGACTACGTAATTTCTAGAACGTATTCTATCATGGGAATTAAAATGGATAAAAGTTAAGCTTTATAAGATAAATGATTATATAAAATAAGGTATTTGGAGACATACTTATAACAATATTTACTAATTTGCAATATTTTAGCGTAAAACAGCCACACGACAGTAGTTTTCACAGTTTTTACAGACAGAAGAAAAGTTTGGCGTATTACATGAAAAATGTATCTCTGATTTTTTTTTATTATTTTTCCTGTGTAATAAACATTTCAGAGAATCATATATAATTTTTTTCGAAACAAAATAAAAAATCGTGTATTTAAGGGTTAAGAGTACTGTTAGGGCATCTTAACAAAAAGAAGACTCAACTGAGTTGGTATTAAAAGGGAATGGGATTTAGCCCCAATGTTGCTAGACTGGAGAAACTTTAAATTCAAATTATATACTAGTTATTTAAACTATAATTTTTCAATTTTTTTTTTTAATCTCAGAAATTTTCTATTAAACAGTACAAAGGTTACTAGTCGGAAAAATGATGCCAACAGTTCCTAACTCGAAAGTCGATTTTTCTAGTCACGCTATTTTAATTCTTAGCAAACAATTTAGCGGCAATTGAATAATGGAAAAATGTATGAAAACGATATATTATTTGCATTTTTTACTTATTCACCTCATGTGGTGTTGCTCCTTTAATGCTTGTAATACGGTTGTGCTATATTTCATTTTATATAATTTACTAACATTCAACTAAATATATAATTAACTGAATTTCAAAACCGAAGACGCTACTAAATGGGACAATTACGACCAATTCTACTGCTAGCAAATTACATTTTAGTTGACCAATGCAGAGGCACCTAATCTTCTTTGAAAGCAGCATTTTCATTCTCTTGTACCCTGAAGTTAATTAATGCAAAAAAAAAAAAAGGCCTAGCATTCTCGAATCAAATGTTACGATTTCGTAGAAGATGAAATGACCAATCTCTTCACTCACACAATTCATCAATTTTTGTAGAATTACGAATTCTGTTCAATAGTAGCATGAGATACTTCTGTGTTTCATATTTTATGGTAGTTATAATTAAGTATACGATTATTGAAATTTTAATTTCTCATTAAAACAGAGTTGAAGCATTTTTTCTAGTCTTTTGTTGGGTTCAGCAGTGACGGAACAGTTGCGCAGCAGTTGGGCGATTGTTACCACTAAATTTATATAGTATTCTTCGTCTTAAAAAATCTCAGAAATTCTACGTTGAAGTAAAACGAAGAATACTATTAAAATTCAGCGGTGTCGGTTGATTATTTGGAGCTACACTGTTTCATCACTGGTTCAGCATATCTCCAAACGAATCGTCTTGCACAATGTCATACTTTAACTGCATATTCTTCATAAGTTTATTTTTATAAGCATGAAATTTAAATACAGATGTAACATGTTATGAATTATTACGCTTGGAATTCTAAATTAACTGCTTTGTTTAATATTTGATCTTTACTCATAGGTTTTCTGAGCCTTATCAGAAACTTTCGTTAACATTCATAAGCGTCTCTCTTGGTACAAATCATTTACACGATGTTGCGGGCTGCCAGAATATTTCTAGGCAGTTTCTGTCACTGCTTAATTGATTTTTTTAATGTAGGAATATAGCTATTCTTCATACTACTATTATAGCGCCTAAAATATATAGTGTAGAAATTGGCTATCCTGTAATGCTTAAAAAAGTGCTAAAATATTTTATCCTTAAATGTGCAACGATGCTGCTGAAATATGTAGATCGCAGCGACATTTGCAGGATATTTTCTACATCTGCAAGATATTGCTAGTCTATACAATGTAATACGAAAATCCCGCAGATGTCGTTGCGATCGACACTTGCGATTTTAGCAGTATCGTCGCACATTTAAGGGATACAAATTTTTAGCGTTCTTTGGATAGCATATTTCCACATTAGGTATTCTAGACGCTGTACTACTATATTTTAATAATTTAATGAAAAATCATAATTGACTAAAGTAAAGCTCACATTACACACTTCACTATGTGAGTGATGTGACAGTAGGCAAATTTCTGGTACAATCTTCATTAGGAAACATTTAGCTCCATCTACAGGATTTTGTAACTCACAATTCTGCAAAACAAATATTTAAAAAGTTATGCGAAAAAACGACGTTTACTTTTATCTGCCCCAAAATTTTCGACTTTTATGGATTTTTAATTATAGATATAAATAAATAGATAAAATTACCTTTCCGAAATAGATTCCATCAAATGCATCAACTGCGCTCGACTGCGTTGTATTTTATTTCAAGATTCGTAATCATATTACATCATTTTATTTTTATATTCTGCAAACACTTTTACTTTCAAACGTGTATTTGTGTAATCTGTTTAAAATAGGAGAAGTAATTGTACACTAAACAGATTTTCAATAAAGATTTTCGGATGTACACTTTGTAAAATAAAATCTTTATTGAGAACGGAATTTAATGAGAACAACAAATAATAATGCAATTTCACAAAAATCTTCTCATTAAATTTATTTGATTAAGAGATGAAAACATACTTAAAAACCGGAATAGTACATAATTATGACTCAAATTTAATTAACATTCTGTTTTAATAGTGCTAGAGTAAGCTCTTATGTAAAGACTGTTTACAGAAAATATTAAAAGTCAAGATAAATATTGTTATTCGACATTATATTAAAAATCAATTAATTTAAATGAATAATAGAAATTAAAAATTTCGAAATTTAAGTAGAAAAATTAAAGCTAAATAAAAGTATTTATTTTAGGAAATCTACACATTGATTATCAACACATATTTTATTATACATTAGATAACAATATTACGACAATTTAAAACATTCATTTCTTCAATGATTTTTTTATTACTTTGTATAATAATCCAAAATTAGTGTAATCTTTGTTACAATACGTTGGAAAATGAATTGTTACTTAGGAAAGATTTTCCATAAACCTATAAAATAATTAATACGTACACATTGTACTGATTCATAAAGATGAATCCAGTTTCTATGTGCTTGGACGGCTACAATCAAACGCTAACCGTAGCCCCAAACATTAAGGTTGTTGCAGTGTATTCCCAAAGGTTGGAAACATCCATCTGTGATGTGTGATAATATAGCTAAGACCGTGCATCAAACAATGAACTATGAGATAGTCTCTTCTTTGGTTGGCAGTTTTATATTTTTCAATGTGGTGATAATTCAGCAGTTTTGGAGTTTACTACTATAATATTAGACTTGGGTGCATTAATTTCCCTTGATGTTTTTTTAAGGAAATATGTTGCAATGGCGATTATGTCTTATGTGGCTGTATAATGTAAAGGAGACTAGGGAGGGTTGACCATACGGGAAGCTTGACCCACCCATCAGTTTTGATATTTAAAAGAATTTCAGAGTTTTACCAATAGATATCAACCAAAGCTACCGGAATGCTCAAACAATAATCTCTGTTTCATACATATAATCGAAATAGGTGTGGAAAAAATCAATTGTGAGAAGTTTTCAACCTAAAAGCTGCGTTTTTTAGAAATATTTTGTAAGCTTTTTTCACATAAAATATATCAAAGAAATTTAAGTAAGTAGGTTTTAAGTAATGCAGAAATATCGAGCTATCATTCCAGGCATAAAGATTATAAAGTAAGTTAGGCTTAACATAACAATGTGCTATTCTTTAGAAAAAGGCTATGTGGGGAGGCTCGACCCAGTCAATGTGAGGAACGGTTGACCAGATTTCCAAGGCTCCCTTAACCCATTAACCGCCATAACAATAAGGTTGAAATTTTCAACTTTTTAGCTGAACGTTGTTTGCCACCACAAACTCTGAAAGATAACTTTCGCTTTATGTGATCTTAAAATTTTATGTCTTTAAGTAAGGCCATTTTTTAAATTCAAAAATAGTGGTGGGTATGTAAATAACTTAAATATTTACATTTATTTTGACCGTTGCGTGAGCGCAACATCAGCGGGTAATGGGTTAACACATCCACGACGGGACATGGGAATTCTCGTTTTCAATCAAAATGCAACATTGACAAATGGCCTGGCTTCTACCTTACAGGAAATGCATTTATATCATGTTGACCATTTTTTTGTAATATATTTTATATTAAATTCGTTTATTGAACTATACTTACAGATGTATAAACTTGGTAAACCTATCTAGAACCCCAGTTTACTAATGACTTTCAGAACAGGGAGGAGCTTCTACTGTTTTAAAATTCAGATTTTATAAAAATTGCCCGTCGCAATATCTTAATTAAGGGGGTTTTGAAATATTTTTATTATGCACTTTGCGTAATAAAAGATTAATGGTTATATATAAAAATGAGATTAAATTTATTCTGCAAAGGTACAGTAAAATGGGGTGATGTAAAAGAAAAGATTTAAAACTGATTAAAGAAAGATGTAAAAAATTGCTATTTGCACTGCACGAAAAAAAATTAATAAAACATAAATGCGAAAGTTGATAGGAACTTTTTTCCATTTTAATATTACTTACAATATGTAAATAGAAACAGTGGAAAAGAGTAGAAAGTATTAAATCAGCAGTCTTAACCGTTTCAGGGGTAGTGGTATGTTTATGAAACCAGTTTATTTTAATCCCCACACTCCTCAAAGGCACCAGAATTTTGCTAAACTCTTTTTAATTTAATGTGTATGTGAAATATAGCCTTTTTCATATTTGTAAATAAATTTGTTCGTATATTCCGGTGCCGGTCATTTATTGCAGTATTTTAGTACTGAAAGTACTTTGTCCCTTAAAGGTTTAATTCACGTTAATGATAAGTTAAGTGCTCATGCGGTTGCTAAAGAACATAGCATGCATAAAAAAACTTTAGGAAGGTATGTAGAGAAATTTCAACATAATGAAAAGAGTGAGATGAAGACAAACTATGTGACAACAAAGTTGTTAGGTCGGATGTCGCAAAAAGTAGGACAAGGAATAAAAAAAAAGCGGGACAGTGGCTACTAAATCCGGACTACTAAATGCATGAAACCCTATGAAAACGGAACCTTTCTTTAGTGGAATACTGTCTTAAACATTAAAATTTCATTTCCCTGTTGTACAATTATACCAGCTCAGACAAAATCCAGTTTAAAACAAAATTTTTCTCCTCTGACATGCGATTACGCCTAAACAGGTTGGTTGGTTGATGGTTGATTTTGTGACGGCCGATTATCTACACTAGGGATATAGGCCCGAGGGGGAGTGCCCTTCGTGGGGGTCTTTCTAAGGGAACCTAACCCGTATTGACGCATGGAAATCCATGGTTCAAAGAAAACCACGAAAACTCCGAACGATTAGGCCGACGGGCGCGATTGGGATCGAACCCAGCACTTCCCGTCTACCAGTTTCGAGAGCAGAACCTCTCAGCCACTGGTGGGGCTTACGCCTAAACAGGATTCTTGAAGCATCATATTTTCAAAAATATTTTTTATAATAATTAAAGCGTGTAGCATAAAGTTATTTTTTTAAATGATTGTATTTCTCGTCACAAATATTTCAGTATAAAAGAAAGTGGGTCAAGCCTCCCACATAGTGGGTCAACCCTCCCATATATCCACCCCACTTTGACCCATTATTTTCCCATGATTAAAATCAACCAATTTCCAAATTTCTTATATGTTACACTTATGTAGCAATTTTATTTTGATAACTGATTGTATAACGAATGCAATGATACATAAATCTTTATTTTACGTTCAGTATTTAAAAAATAAAAAATCATTTTGTAAAATGTGGGTCCACCCTCCCTAGTCTCCCCTATATTATTCAAATGCTTATTATTTCTCATTCTTGCAATGCAATGCAGATTTAATGGAAAGAATGAGTATGTAAATAAACGTTAGTATGTTTTACCTTAGTACTCTAAAGTTTAAGTCACTTTAACGTCTTTAAAAACCCGGTAAAACAGTAACAATGGTCAATAACTAATATATATATTAATATATTAATATAAATTCTTTCCCAGTGTAACAGCCAACTCATTGTGGAATGTTACGCATGTCATTGCTTGCATATCGCACATTAAAGAGTCTAATTGCAAAGTTTTTGTTCTGTAACTCTAATATCCAATTTTATGATACATCACCACAGCGGTGCAAGATTATTCTGATAGAAATCTATATGATCTATTGATTCAAGGGGCAGAGGACTAACGCAATCACGACGCAAGTCCTGTCTTGTGTTATTGCTTTTGTGTGTTATGTAATGACCCAGCTTTTTACTACTCTTTACCATCTTAAAGTAGCTAAGCTAAAATTGTACATTATTCCAAGACTTGATTCAGGTATCTAAATTCACGTTTGGCCGTAAATGGATTCCGGTCTGTATGAGTGTTCTTTGACAGAGCATTCATAAAAAGAATGCATCATTGACCGTGAATAATTTTTTTCCGTAATAATTAACTAGTAATTTTTATACTGTTAAATCACATAACATCCTTTCAAATGCCTTAGTAAGAAAGGGTTTGTGTTTCTAGAACTTAAATTACTTCGAAATATTTATCCTTTCAAACCTGGTGACCGTTTTATTGAACATGATATAGAATCTTTAATTACCGCCTATTTACAAACTTTACCAGCTGTATCTCACCAGTACAAAGTCAACTTTGTAAGCGTGATAATACGAAAAGCAAAAAATAGGTGTAAGAATCTTACACATAAATTGTAATTTGTATTGCGGTTTTTAAAAGTTTTTTCTGGATATTTGACATAATTTGTAAGACAATAGCGCTTAACCATGAGAAAACTAAATTACTGTAATTGTCCCCTCTGTCTACACTCATGATTGAAGTTCGTCAAATATAAAAGGGCCTTAATCTGAAATTTCTTCGCTGTCACAATTCTTCACATGTTATCCATTTGATTTTAAAAGATATTATCTATACTAGGGGATAGTACCCGGGCTTCCCGGGTTAAAGAATATAGGTGAAATCATTTTTTTAAATTGAAAACTAATAATTTTTTTTTATATTCCATAATATTTTTAGATTGACATCTTGCATTAAAAAAGCATTTTTCATATGGAAAATACGAATTATACAATCAAATAAATTTTTGAAATTTATCAAAAGCGATATTTTCTTATTAGCCGCATGCTAAGAGTTATTTGCCAAGATTTTGCTACTTATGGCATCCTTTTATATTCTGATAATTTCAGAGCTTATACATGTCTGGCAAATCTGTGTTTTATTTATATTATTTTATTTATTTATTCATAGGGAATTTTTTTAATAGATATTAGCCGTAAGAAAAGGATGAAGCCTGTATTTTGTTTTAAGGGCAAACGGATTAATCTTTCGTAATCGAGCTCCGCGCGATATAGACAAATTAAAAAATATTTCATGCTTAAAAATTGTTTTTAAAACTATAGACAATCAGTAAACTGAGATGGACTTTGCAAAGTTATTCCATTAAAAAAAAATCCTATTTCGTGATCTAAAAATTTAAATTGTACGATTATAAATATGTTAGATTTGTTGTTTTTTCAATATTATTCTTTTATTTGTTTATAAAAGAAGTATTAATTTCGTTAATTTGTCTTTCACAAATATGTTAGATTGGTGGTTTTTTTTAATATTATTCTTTTATTTGCTTATAAAGGAAGTATTAATTTCGTTATGCAAAAATAGTCAGAAACAAATGCTGAAAAATGTTTGCTGCTTTATGTGAAAAATGTTTATTATTATTATGTACTGAAACCGGCACGTGATAAGATAAACTTAAAAAAAATCATGCTTAAAAATTATTTTAGAAAATATAATACATCAGTCAATTAAGATAAAGTTTTTAAACTAATTGCATTTGAAAGTAAATTTTTTCTCTATGCGACGAAAATTGAAAATGTAACGATGGTCGGAAGATTGAAAAATATATTTTATAAAGATGCTCTAAATTTTTGTAAAACATTGCGTTTTATCAGTGTGTGATTTCGATTACATTATTTTTAAATGTGAAGCATTTTCACCTGTGAAGAATTTCAAAGCAGCTGGGCTGTGAAAATGACGCACTTCTACAAAACATAATTGAGGTTTAAGAAATAAAATACACGCTTTTTTATAAAATGACGTCGTTTGCATCCGCTAAAGCAATCCACTTTTACAATCCAGTTTTAAACTTCGTCAATAGAAAAGTGTGCATAATGACGTCATTAGCACAGAATAACAGACAATATTCTTAACATAGCCCATATTTTAATTTCAACTTTTTTTTTTTTTTAGGTTTTATGAGAAAATGGCAACAGAAAGATACAGTACCTCCTATTTTCGACTATTTTCCGTTTACTTTCAATGACTTTCAATGAAATGAGGTACTTTTGTTGCCACGATAAGAAATATGGTATTAAAAACTACAAAAAAATTAATATCTCAAAAATAAATTGAGATACAGTTTTCAAAAAATTGCATTTAAAATAACATTTTTTTCCTTATACGACGGTGTAAAAATTTAAAATGTGCGATGTTTAGAAGTTTAAAAATTTGCAGTAGAGAAAACTGCAAAGCCAAAATTTTATTTCAAATTTCAAAGTGTTGCCATTCGCAAAATGACGTATGCGTTACGCACAGATATGTTTGTCCTTTATAATATCGATAGGTAAAAATAGCTATAATTTACTCGATGTCGCATAGTAAAAAAGGCTCGCTTTACAATCAGAAAGAGCTTTTAAGCAGTTCCACGCTTAAGGTGGCACAGGACCTTTGAGTTTTTCTAAACAATGAAAAACATCTCATTTTTCAAAATACCAAAACACAAACAATTTGCAATTAAGATTTTTCCCCCTTTCTACCTAAAGTATGTATTCTTTACTACATTATCTAGAAAAATAAATGTTGCATATATAAAATTAATATTTAAATATTAAATTTAAAACTTCATCTCACTAGTGCGCGATTAAGGGGACCTTCTACATTGGAAGACCAAAATAGCGCTTTTTATGATTTTTTTAAATAAAACTGCATGATGGTTCTTTTGAAATTTTAACTGTTTATTGAAAATATATTAAGGTATGCACAAGAATTTTTTTATTACATTTTGTTGCTTCTACTCCAAGTTATAAACAATATGTTAAACTGCTTTGGAAAATTTCGTCTGGACGGTGAACATGATAGCGCCTTGTAGAATTATCTGAAACACAAAATTAATTTTTTTTCGTAAACTTCCTTAGTATAGTTTCCATTTAAAAATCTTCTAGTTAAAAAAAGTTATGTAATGGCTGATTAAATAAAAAAAAATTGTAAAAAAAATTCGTTCTTATTTGTTAATAACTTTTTTTAAATAATTTTAGTAAAAGCTTTAGTTCATATCAAATGCAATTGAATAAGATTTAATTAAAAAAAATCAAGATGATTCATTGAGTAGTTTTTTATTTAATCTTGTCCACCGTGTTAACCACATTGTTTGACAAGGTGGGCAGATAAAAAAAAAAAAAAAAAAAAAAAAAAAAACTACTCAATGGATCAACTTGATTTTTTTTAATTAAAGCTTATTTAATTGCCTTCGATATGAATTAAATCTTTTACTAAAATTATATAAAAAAATGATTAACAAATAAGAACAAATTTTTTTAACAAAAAAAAGTTAACCAGCCATTACATAACTTTTTTTAAATAAATTTATGCGTTCCTTTAATTTAACTAGAAGCTATACTCACGAAGTTTACGAAAAAAAATTTTTTTTTGTTCCAGATAATTATACAAGGTGCTACATTCCCGCCGTCCAGACGAAATTTTCCAAAGCAGTTGAACATATTTATTTAAGGTTAGTTGGAGCAACTGGGACATGATTTTACAATGTGACTCTGGAGCTTCTGACAATTCAGCTTCAAACAGCTAACGTTCATTTGAATTAAAGTCTGAACTTCTGTGAATGTGTTCAGTTAGGTTCCCTCTATCAAACAGAAATGCTCAAAATTACGTTTTAATATTTAAAAATATAAAAATATGCATATTTCATCTTTATTTTCCATATGGGTCCAGTTGCCCCATACAAATGGGGTAAGTGGACCAGGAGGATCTTTGTTACACACGCGTTTATTTATTCTTTTTTCGTGTGGGATATCAGGTCCTGCTTGAAAAAGCGTAAACAATTTAAAAAAATATATACCAGGCAGTTCATGTAAATTATATGTCAATAAAGAGCATTGTAAGGGAAACCTTTGCTGTCAATGTGTCTAAAAAAGCACTAAAAGTGAAAATATTATATTTATTTATACCAAAAACATAAAAATTAAGTAATTACTTATGTACTTTAGAATAGGTAATAAGTATAAAATTCACATGGATATTTTAAGGGAAAAAAATAGCTAGGCAAATCTATGAACAAACGGCTATGTAAGTACTTAAGTTCTTTATGTGTGTCCAGGGGTCCCATTATATAGATAAAATTTTATTGTTCCTACCAGAACCCTTAATGAGTTACCTTCATAATCATTTTTTAACATATTTTAAAGGAAAGTTCGATGAAGATATTATTTTCAAAATAGTGGTAGAATAATAAAAGTTTCTCCCACAGAATGCGACAACTGGTTTGGCTATCTCGCTTTATGGGGCAATGTATTTGCATTCGTGAAATGTTGATATAATTTAATAGCACCAGTATTTACAAGAGAATCTATTTGTAAACATGTAACAGTATATTTTCGTGTACTTAATAAAGGTGAAATTTTCATTATAAAATTCCGGTGCTAATGTGGCAATTAGGAATTAAAATTATGCGATGCCATAACGGCATCACCGTCTATCAAGCGGTCAAAAAATTTGGTTTGATATCACCAAATATGCTTTTTAAATTTTTATTACGTAATTTTAATAAGGTATTCTATAATTTTTCTTTATTGTGAGCAAAAAACAAAGGAGAAATTTATTTCCCCTTGTAAGAGAAACTAAAAAAAAAATATCTATAACTATTGGGGTAACTGGATCCAGCATGGTTCAGTTACCCCAGGATACATGTGCCAGTTACCCCATTCTTGAAAAATTTATGGGGTAACTGGGGCACCGGGCTTACATTTGAAACATGAAGTAAATATGTATGGAAACCTAATAATATTAACGTAGTTATTTGCCTAATTTTAAAAAAAAAATTGTTTAATAAAAGTACTTACAGTATTTTAATAAAAAGCCGAGGAAATTCAACCAAATTGACGTTGTTTTTAAAAAAAGAAACGTAAATTTTCGACCACCTATCACAGCAAAGAGAGAGTTATAATTGAGTTGACACACGTTGTTTTAGGAAGTAGAAGTTAAGGGGCATTGTTCACAAAAGCTAAAACTTAAAATATATCAGCGTTTTTTTTTTTTTTATATATAAAATAGCCTATGGCCCAGTTACCTCGTGTGTCCAGTTACCCCAACTAACCTTATAACTTGTGTAGAAGCAACAAAATCTAATACAAAAATTCTTGTTATTACCTTAAGTTATGTACAATAAACTTTGTCATATTTGTTAAAATTTCAAAAAGATCCATCATGGAGTTTTCTTATAAAAAAATCATAAAAAAGTGCTTTTTTTCGTCTCCTAATATAGAAGGCCCCCTTAAATGCTACATGCATGATAAAATATTAAATTATGTATGTAGATAACAATTTTAGAACAAAATAGAATCATAACACGCCTACTTCGAACATAAAACAAAATACAAACAAAAAGTTTTGTTTAAAATTTAATTTTAGCACAAAATGAAAAAAAAATCCAAATTTTCAAATTTTTTCAACGCTTACAAGTACAAAAAAATAAATAAAAAAGAATTCGTTAATTTTTTTTTAGTTTTAGCTTGTAAACTATAAAAAAATCATATTTGGTTAATTTTTTTAAGCTGTAGCTTACATAATTTAAAAGTAACAGTACACGCAAACTCAAAAATTACTAATCTGGCAAATCGCTTTTTAAAGTTTCAATATCTACGGACATTCAATTTTACTCACCGTCTATGAACGATTATAACTCACGAAATAATGCAGATTTTTGAATGGGTTTTCTTGCATATTCTCGAGAAAATTTAAAACATTCAGAATAAAACAAAAAACGAAAACTGGTTCTTTTTTTGTTTAAAGGTCCTGTACCCCCTTAACATTTTGTGAGAGTTTCTCGGATTTAAAAACGTATTTTTACTCTTTTTGTAATATTTTTATATCTGATATTTCATTTATATTCTCGGAAAGTCGTTTCTGAAATTTTTAATATATTGAATTAACATGTTTTGAAAAAGAGAGGCTATTTTCATGAAAAATTATAAATTTACTTTGCAGTCATCCTTTCTGTTAAGAATTGAAAAATTGCCAGGCAAAGACTAGGCAATTATTAATATGAAGTGGGCACAGCCAGAGTTCGTGCTCGAAACAGTCTGAGGTTCAATATGAAAATCTTGTCTGTCTTGAAAATTAATAAAGGAAACAAAACTCGCTATCTGAGAAATAAAAATGTAGTTTAAAATTTTAAAAGTGCTTTACTATCCTTTAAAAAATATTTTGAATGGTAATTGAATTATTATTTATGAGATATAAAAATAAACATTCTCTTTGATTATGAAACCTTTGAATGGTCAGTGTTAGTATCAGAATGAGGCCGTGGGATAGCCATTGACTACCCTCTATTCCTGTTGGTAGTCCTTTTCCAGAATTACTAAAAAAGACTATATCTTAGCGCCATATTGTGCTATCACAATTTAGAAAAATGAAAATTGTGACTTTTATGAATTTCAATGTTTGGATATAAATAACAAGTATGCTATTTTTAAAATGATTTTCAAAAGATGAAAATTCTGAAACATTGTCATGAGGGATATTTAGGTTAAGCAGTTATTTAAGAAGATATTTTTAAATGACAAAATTATTCTTGAATCAATTTAAAAGTAATATTAATTTTTTTTTCGACTTTGTACGTTTGGAATCGGGTTTGGGTATGTTTTTCCGGTTCGGACCGTCTCTCGTTTTGAAAAAAAGTTCCCGAACTAATCTCTAGCAGAACTAATCTCTATAACCTAAAGTGTTTTTGTTTAATTTTTAGGGTTCGTACTTTAAAAGTAAAAACGGATCCGACAGTCACAGCCATTTTATTCGTAACCTATGGAACGTGGAAAGTTTAAATTGGGGGAGGTTATAAAGACTATTGACCCACATATTACCAAATTTTTAAACATTCACAAATATATTTAGGAAAAATGTAGAGGGGCTAATTATGTTACTTGAAAAAACAAAAACTTTCCTTTGTATATCGTGTGGGGTATCGAGGGGCAGCTTTCGAAACGCTGAACTCAAAAACATATTTCTTTTAATTTTAGGTATTATATGTTCAGCGATATCGTCAAAATGTAGGGCAAATATATGCCCCCCCCCCCTTCTTTTCATTAAAAATATATACATATATTTAAATACAATGACAAGAATTTTCAGTTTTAAAAGTCTTTATTATTGTATTTTAATAATATATTATCTTAATAATAATGCTATATAACCTTTGCACTGTATTTGTAAAATATTTTGCTAATGATTAAAAAGAAAACCTATATGCGAGACAAAATAATTGGCAGAAAAAGAACTATTTAATTAATTTCCGGTATTCAATTCTAATAACAATTTAAATTTGTAATGATATTATTTTACTAAGGACTACACTTTATTAAATTTCTTCTATTAAAGTACTAGAAATTAAATATGATTTTCATCATTAATTCTTTTTACATGGTATGACTTTTAACATTTAAGTTTGTGTCATTAAATATCACTGTTATGTCTTTCTCAATAACGATTAACAACAAAGTGTAATGTGTCTCATTTTTAATTTCAAAACTTTGATTACCATCAGCAAGTATTAAATATCAATTTTAAATGAAATTCTTAATATTTGAAAGTATTCTCTTCTGAATTTTCAATCTAAATGTTTATGAAATCGTAAAGTTTGCAAATAAGTTTGAAATACTGAGTAAGAATTTTATCTTCTTAAAAATGTGAGTTTTGAAGTACAGTTAAAAAAAAACTGGATAATTAATTCAAGAGACTGTATATAGACACAGATAAAAGGGAAATTTTTTTACATGGAAAATACAAAGCTTTTTAAAAAATATATATCCCCGTTAATTTTTTTAGCTATGTTAATTTACAAAATATATGTACAGTCCCTATAAAGATAACCCCTACAATGCAACAAATCAAAGTATAAAAGTTATACTGGTGTCATTTGAATGTTAATAACATCTAGTATTTTACGGTATGCATCAATGCCTATATATGAAATTCTCACCTTGTTTTTCAATTGGTAGCAGGCAGTTTTGAAACTATACTAGAAAGAATCTGATGGTAATAAGTTACTAAAATTTGTGTTCAAGTAAACCCAGGTCGAAGTTACTTTGCTCAATCAATCACAAAATAACCATTTAAATAGGTGCAATTTTCAATCACGGACTTTGATTAAGAAATAACATAAGTAGAGTCATTCTGATTAGAAGAATGTTCATTTAAATTGCAAATTAAGCAGGAAAATATGTAGAAAATATGCAAAAATTGTCTGATCCTGAATGAGATATTTTTACAGCCCATTATGTCTTCCTAATTTATTCTAAAACAGTCCTAATAATACATGGAAATATAATTTTGTAGATATAATTTTGTGCATGTAATTTTATTTTATATATCATACTACCGATAGTGGTAAATACCCACGAACCTATTTATTTCTTAAAACTTGTAAGTGCCCGTGGGACATTCCACATAACCTTATATCATTTAAACATTCTCCTAAATTGTTGGTGGAAAAATTTGTGCGCTTTCTGCTGCTATGAGATTTTTATGGAGGGGGGTGGGGCGTAGGGTGATTTTAGAACGGCAACTAAATTTTGTGAATAGAAAATAAACAATTTAAAGAAACATAACAAAAGTAATGATTGAAAACTATTTTTAGAGCAGAAATTGTTATATATATTAGAAAAGGTGGGTAACAATTGTTTGGATCCAAGTAACCACATGTTAAAGTTATCAGCAAAACCCTTCGTTACCTATGAATATTACATTGTTAAGTATTTTTATATCTACATAACACTGCTGTTACTCTGTAAATTTTCCTTTATCTCGTGAGTATCCGAAGTGTGAAAATCTGCTGATGTGCATGTTACGTTACAATATTTAGTGCTTTTAGCACAAAGCAATATACCTCCAACAAGAAAAAAATGAGAAAAATTGAAATGGAGTTGAGTGCCTCAGATGCTAGCTATATCTATTAACTATTAAAATACTTTTTAATCACGTCAATACATAGAAGTTCCAGGTTTCATTTAACACCATGATTTTGGTTTCGAGTCGAAGAAATACTTCAATGTTTAAGTAACGTGATTTAATTTGTACTCATTCATAACTGAAACTCATTCATAATTGCAAACTACTTTTAGAGAAAGAATTATTATATACAGGGATGGTTGCGCTCCGACCCAAATGACTGTTTACTACCACTAAATTTTAATGGTTCTTCTTGCCTTATTTAATGACAGAATTTCTAAGATTTAATAAAGCAAAGAATACTATAAAAATTTAGTGGTGAAAATCAACTATTTGGGTCGGAACGCTCTCATCCCTGTATATATAGAATAAAAGGTGGGTAAAAATTATTTGGATCCAAGTAACCATACTTTAATGTTATAAACCCACCATTCATTACTTATGAGTTTTACATCGTTAAGTATTTTTGTATCTACCTAACAATGTTGCAGTTTTCTTAAAACTGAATATTGGATGCAAATTTTCCTTTATCTCGTGTGTAAATGAAGTGTGGAAATCTACTAATAGTCCAGGCAATAGGGAATTTTACCTAGAAAAATTAATGATAGTACTGAAAATCGGCTTTCTAGATTTTTTGGGGGTCGCTGAATCCCAATTTGTAACTTCCCACCAAAATTTCCCCCGGCAACCCCCCCAAATTTTGGTAAAAAGACCCCCAAAAAAGTTTTTATTAAAAAAATCAATTTTTTTATTGTTTTAGAGAAAAAGTATCTAGAAATTCAGAAAGTAGAGAAAATTTCCAACAAATTAGATATATGACATTATGACTTAGGATGAAGGGGAAGGGTGGATCTGCCTCGCAACATGCGCGGTGCTGCGTAAACTAAGTTGCGCAATTCAATTAACCACTCACACGTTTACATTCTCCCTCCCATCTCCCCTCCGAACTTTCTCTATAATGTTTACTTTAAGATTTTTGGGTCGTTGAATCCGAATTTTTAACTTTACCCCCAAAATTTCCCCCCTAAATCCCCCCCCCCCCAAATAGTTGTTTTTAACCAAAATTTCTTATTACTTTAGGGGAAAAACATTATGAAATTCAGAAACTAGACAAAATTTGCAACAAATAGGATACATGACATTATGAATTAGGATGAACGGGGAGGGTGAGGGCTGCCTCTAAACTTGCTCCTAGTGCGGCGCTACGTGCACTAAATTATGAAGTCCATGCAATAGGGGATTTTGTCTGGCAAAATTAATACTAGTTCTGGATTTCGACTCACTTTATGTTTTTTGGGTCGCTGAATCCGAATTTGTAACTTCCCACCAAAATTTCACCCGGCAACTCCCGAAAAAATTGATATTTTGAAAAAAATTTGTTTTTGAGAAAAGCGCGCTTGGAATGTTACGAGGCAGCCCCCTCTCTCCCCGTTTATCCTATGTCATAATGTCATATTTCCTATTTGTTGCAAATTTTGTCTAGTTTCTGAATTTCGTAATGCTTTTCTCCTAAAACAATAAGAAATTTAAGTTAAAAACAACCATTTGGGGGGGGGGGGAATTTTGAAGGTAAGTTAAAAATTTGGATTCAGCGACCCAAAAAACTTAAAGTAAACCTTATAGAGAAAGTTCGGAGGGAAGATGGGAGGGCTAATGTAAACGTGTGAGTGGTTAAGTAGAATTGCGCAACTTAGTCCACGCAGCATTGCGGCGCATGTTACGAGGCAGATCCCCCCTTCCCCTTCATCCTAAGTCATAATGTCATATATCTGATTTGTTGAAAATTTTGTCTACTTTCTGAATTTCTAGCTACTTTTCCCCTAAAATAATAAAAAAATGGAATTCTTTAATAAAAACCTTTTTTGGGGGGCTTTTTACCAAAATTTGGGGGGGGGGGTTGCCGGGGGAAATTTTGGTGGGAAGTTACAAATTCGGATTCAGCGACCCAAAAAACATCTAGAAAGCCGATTTCCAGTACTACCATTAATTTTGCTAGGTAGAGTCCCTATACGGTCTCTATTGCCTGGACTATGAGGCGAATGCTTTGTCACAAAATTTCGTGCTTTTAGCACAAAGCAACATACCTTCTATGAGAAAAGACGGGAAGAGATGAAATGGTGCCGAGTACCTCAGATGGATATTAACTGTTAAAATATTGTTTAATCACGTGAATACATAGTAGATCCAGGGATAATTTAAGCCCATTGTTTTGGTTTCGGGTTCAAGAAACACTCAAGTGTTTAAATAACCTGATTTAAATTGTATTCCACAAGTATTTAATCGATCTAATGTCTAGGTAGTTTATGGGAAACGTATGAATTCGTTAAGATATTTAAGAAATTTTATTATTTGCTATTTTTCCGGATATATATTTCAAATAACAAGAATCTTTCTTTGCATCTTTAAAGGATTACTTTTGTTATTTGCAATTTTTGTCTTATCTTCAGGGGTTTTTTTGAATGCTAAGAAGAACCCTTACCTGACAACGAACATTAGCTTGAAGTATATACTTCCACACTTCTCCTGTCTTACTGTCATTGAGTTCATGAAGAGAAACCATATTCATTCCTCAACAACGTGTTCTAATGGGTATTCTTGTTTTCGGGTATCACTTTCCTCCTTCTAACAGCATATTCTTAAAGAACCTGGAACTTCTTTAATTTTTCCACTTTTTCAGACTATAGATATATAGTCTTTTGAGTATAGATGTAAAAGAAGAAAGCTATTTTTACAAAAGTAAAATTACTATATAGTATTAAAATATGATTGAATTTACTAAATATGATTAAATTTTGAAAGCAGAGTAGAAGTTTTAATATGTATTTAATTGTTTTTATTTTTCTAAGAAAAGAAATTTTGCTACTTTCGAAACATTTCATCTACAGTTTCATAACAGTACATTCAGATACATTCATGACAGTTTGAAAAAGGCATACTTGATATTATTTTTTAAATCGGGAAATAAGATATCGTCAATTTTTTTAAAGGGAAATTTTATAAATGTGAAAATTAATATAAAAAATAATTGAACATATTAAAGATACGATTTTTCGAGGTATACAATAATGAGTTAACACTAAAAAGACCTTCAGGGATCATTTTGACTCCTACCATACGAATATATTACGATTCGAACCAGAAAATTCGTTGTAAAATAAGTTTAAAAGACACAAAGAAGAAAAATGTTAAATAAATATGTTAAACAGATTTAAATAAAAATTCCGGTGTAAAATATTTTTATGATACTTGAGTAAAATTTCCCGTCGTTTTAGTATGAAAAATATGAAAGAGACTATTTAGCGTAAATATGCAGAAAAAAAACGAACTCAAATAATACAGATAATGGGAGAAATTTGTAGTAAAGCATACTCATGATACTTGAACCTGAATATAATTTATCATCTATTACAGCTACGATCAATTTTCAAACTTCTCAAAGTAATGTTCATTTAATCGTACAACATCTAATAGTACGTTGAAATATAATCTATGTTTTGAGCATGTTTCTCCTGTTAAGTGAAGTTGTTGCTCATTTATTTAGTCCAGAATTGAGTAACTGAATATATCATTATATTATGACGCAACGTGCTGTCATTTATCAAACGCATCTTATTATATCTTAACTCCATTGTTTCCGTCCATTTGTTGGATGAATATTAGTGAATATTTTAATATATATGCGTAGTGTTTAACAAAATAATAAGTATAACTTCTTTGCCAAATGGGATTTATTTAGCAAGGGACATTCACGTTTACGGATATGTTTCTGTGAATACAATAATTTGCATTAAGCGAATAGTAATAAAACAATTTAAAAAATTGGTGAATGAATTTCTGAAAGATATTTAAATGTTAATCTTATAAAAACAGAAAAGGTGCCGCTGACACTTGCTCTAGGAAATTTCTATTTTTACGTTATGGAGTTTTTATTTAAAGTATAAAATAAATATGTAACATAATGTTCTTTCTGCTTTTAGTTAGCTTTTAATTCTTCGGCGCAGCTCTAAATAAACCTTAGTGCAGTTACAAATGTAATATGGAATGCCATCGAACCACTTCTCTTTTTAACAGATTATATTGTCCTAATTTTCACATTGAATCACTATTGTTTTAGCTTTGATTAGATAAAGTCTTATATCGGATGTTAAATGACAGTTTTTGTTGTTAAAATCCCGTAATCTTGAAAATACTTTTTCATATGCTGTTTCATCGACGGAGGTTATTTATAATTTTTATAAATGAAAGGGACAAAAAATAATATATATAGTATATTTTTTCCTTTACTGCAATAACTAAACGGGATTATTCGCAAAATAAATAAAAATATTTTTTTTCGTGTTACGCATATACATGTTAAGAGCCATTATTTTGAAAATCAAACAAAGTGTGATAGTTGTATTTTTTGTTTTGCTTGATTTTTTTTATGTTAAAGTAGATCATATTTAATTAATAATGTGCAATTTTGAAGCTCTGGAAAATTCTCCTGTATCCTGTAGAAAATGTCAGTTCAAGACCATGAATCCCATTTGTCATGAAAATTGAAATGCCAGTATGTTTGGATTGCTATATCTCTGGAAAGCAACAACATCCAAAAATTCTTTTGTCATAAACTGTTAATATAACACTACATGCTTAGTAAAAGTTACTTGGTTCCATGGGGCATTCGTACATTGTCAAAAATTCCAGGTGTCTCACCAGAGACCACCAAACCACTCTAATGTGGACTTCACTGAAAAGTCCTCGTTGCAACTGTTCGTGAAATAACTTTAAGCTTCGAAAAGGTACGTTAATCCCTTGGTAGACGCTTTCAGGCATTTATCAATATTGGTGGTAGCACATTTGAGCACTTACTGTAATTTTTATGTCTGTAAAAAACTTTTTTTTTATTTCCTCCCTATTTCTTCTCTTTCGACAACACTTATCATTTCCGATCCCACATTGCTGCGTTAAAATTGCTTTTTTGTGTGTACGTTACATTCCCTTACACTTCCGTCCGTCCGACACCTTTATTGTGCGGTGATAAAGTTAAATCAAAATACGCAACTAGCTTAACGAAAATTTGGGCGAGTGTTTAAGGACATTTTTAAAAGTTAAATATGAAAACCAACGCTGAAATAAAATTTTCGGAAAGCAGTTATATGTTTAAAATATTATTTACAGACGCATAAAAATATGTATTTTGAATGTTGTACAATGTATGTTTTTTGATCGCGATCTCAAGTCAAAAGAATTTTACCACTCTCAAAGTATTCTTAGACATCTATGACCTATATTTTACTTGGGCATTACTTTACATTAAGCAGAAGTGTAAGAAATCGGAGGGAGAAAACGTGATTTATTTATTTCCCCGAAATGTTTTTCCGAAAAAAAAAAAACAAAAAACAAAAAAAAATCGCACGATGCAGTATTAAAAATTGCCATTCTTTCAATTGCATTTCACACATTGAATAACGTTCTGAACAAGCCTTGTCTACAAATGTACTTTTTCTGACTAAAACCGTGACACTGAAACGTGTTATAAAAAATTAGATACATGTAACAATACGAGAAAAAAAGAATTTATCGCACTTAAAAATTGCATTTCAAATATATCAGCATAAAATGTATCAATAAAAATGAAACATTATTCTTTTGAATATATTTATTATCTGGAAAAGGATTTTTTTTTCAATGTCCCAATTCAACTTTTCTGTTCAACTTTTCTGTTAATTCAAAACTTTCTGTTCAAACAAGCAGAAACTTCAACATACAAAACATTTTACGGCACCTGAAATAGGTTTTAGAACTTCAAAATAGATAACGTTGAATTCCGCAGAAATTTATATTTTTTCAGATCTTTTATTTCATTGCATTTAAAAAGAATATCGATAGAGAAAGACAGAAGAAAACGCTGTTACTGATTTAAAAAAAAATTTGTATAAATATATGCATTTAAATCATTTACAGAAGCCCAACTAATATACATATAAACATAGAGACTACACTACATTGACTAAAATTTAATAACAGTATAATAAGTCGTTTTTATCAATAAAAACATTTCTTAAAATGTCAGGAATTTTAAATTTTTATATGTTTCCTTGGTCCTATAAATGGTGTTTAGTAAAATTTTCCTATTACACTAACAAGAAAGACCAAAATAAGACTCATTAGTTTAACATTAACTTTGACCGAGTAATAAAATGTTGAATTGCCTGAAACAGATGATTTGGGCCATGCTGCGAAGGGTCGTACCTAAAATGTTAATGTATCAGAAGGATTTTTTTTTTTTGTACATTTCTGCAATACATCCTTATGGATGTACTTTAGTAATGGATGTACGAGAAATTTTAAGCTAGTTTTAACTTTTATTAAGTTTTCGATTAGAATATCTAACAGCATTTTAAAATATGTATCATTTTGTAAGCAATTGCGACTGTTGTTTTTCATAATTTCATTAAACAACAATTCTGTTATTATTTAAGTTATATTTTTAGTACAAGTTGATTATTTTTCTTTATTATTCCAGAATGAAAATAGGATTCAATAGATTTCTTCTTTATTCTACTTTCAACTGATATATTTTTATATCTGACAATTATTTAGATTTCTGATAAATTTGTGAATAATTTTACAGCAAAAAAGATGCTTCAAATTTAAATGGCTATTACTCGGTCATTTTTAATCGTAGAAGAATAGGTCTTTTTTTGTCTTACTTGTTATTGTAATAGAATATATTACTAAATATAACTTATAGAACCGGTGGACCGAGTAAAAATTTGAATTTCGTAATTTTTTAAGAAATGTTTTTATTAACCCAAATCGTTTTAACTCCAAGCATTTATTAAGCCATCTTTTAAAATACTTCTTTACCTCATTTAAATCAGTTTTGTAATTAGAACTATATATCTACGCCTAACGGTTTAGAAAATAGATATTGTACACCGTTTTAAAGAGGACACCGTGTACATGCACATATTTAAAATTACATTTAAAAATCACCAAAGTTTAAAAGTTTTACCATAGATTTTCACGATAAAGCGAAATGAATATGAAATAAATATGAAATATAATAATAATATAATAATATATGAAATAATATGAATATATGTAAGGTTTTTATCTGTTTCCTAACACAAAGCTCAAAAAAAGTATTGTAGAAGTTATTTTTTTGTGTATTTGTGTGTTTCTGTGTTGAAACAAAATCACTTAGAAACGATATTTTCGATTGAGCTTTCATTCATAAAATGTACCATGCACTAGTGTCGCAATACTATATAGATTTTTGTAATATCCAGCCGCCATATTAAGTATTTACTCATTTTTAAACTATTTTCCGACCGATTCTATAGGAAGAATCACGAGTGAGTATAAATACCAATGACTGCGGCAGTGAAGTCAAGCATTTATTGAGTATAAGTAACGCCAGTGTTAAAACCATCGTCCGAATTCATTGTTATTATTGCATATTAGTCTGTTTTGTAATGGCTTCATAAAATAATGTCAGCATAATATTTATTTGTCAAAAATATTTTCATCCTTTAAGCGTCCTAACCATGTTTTTCCATCAAGTAATTTTTGAATTGAAGGGCTGACTTAACAGAAAATTCACGTTCATGTTGTTGTTTATTTTTTTGCAGTGCATAAGATAAATAAATATGTAAAGTAATCATTAAAAAAATTCTCTTACAAATACTTTTCATAACTATTATTTTATGAATCATTAAACATACATGACAAATTCTGCACGTCACACTTAAAGAGTTTTAATCTAGGATTAGGAATCTCCCACTGTTTCCGAATGATGAAGTTTTCGTCAGGAATTCTTCGTTGTCAGAGGTTTTTTTACCCGACTGAAAAGAAGGATTATGTGTTTCACGCGTATCTGTGTATGTGGATTTCTTTATACCCTCGAAACATTCCAACAGCTGGATGGATTTTAATGAATGAGGTCTCTATCAATTTGTCTTAATGACCCGATGGTTATAGGCTAGGTTTTGTTTTTATAAATTCAAAATGGCGGCAGTAAAATACAAAATGGTGGTAGAGACGAAAAAAATTTACGCACCATATTGAGAGTGGCATATCACTGTATAGGTCTTTCAAAATGAAGACGATGTTTCATTGACTATTTTAGAGTCAGAAGCTCCGTTAAAATATTATACAACCTGGAAGTTGTGTATGTATTGTGGCTCACTGACTTTACTGCAACTCTAACCATCATAGATATCTATAGACCGCATCAAAACAGTGTTTATAGATAGGAACTAACAATTAAACACAACATAAAAGTCATCAATATAAGTAAATAAAAAATAGGTAAGTAATATAAACAAGTAATATAAAAAATATATTTTAAATCAATTCCTACTTATGTCAATAAGAGAAATTTTTTCTCCCATTCTTCTTTCTTCTTGAGTAGCGCTTAAACTGTCTTGATCAAGAAGAGGGCTCTCTCGGTCTGAAAATACCTTGATCAAGAAGAGGGCTCTCTCGATTATTCAAAATTAATTAATTAAATTTAATTAATGAATTAATATTTGAAAAAAACTGGATTAACATCAAGTGTCATCCACTACAAATTTAAAAAAATGTATTTGAGCTTGATTGGATGAATAATAAGTATTTTATTAACGATTGAAAATTTGAACAATATATATATATATAGCGAGAGTGTAAGATAATAGTAGGAATTGAAAAAAAAAATAATTTCACATAGATGAGAAATAATTAATTAGTTCGCTTTTTACGCAGTCGGGTTTTTTGATTTTTAAAGTTTAATTGTTTATTTTCACTTGTTTGTAGTTCACAGTTAAATATCCTTACTGGCCGTGATCTAAGCTAAACCCTTTTTGGTAGACAGTCTGTTCGGGTAAACTTATCACAAATTTGTGGGAAAGAAGAAAAAAGATCATGCATTTTGTAAATGATTCTATTTGGAAAAGTGTACACACACTGTTAATATTTAGTAAATGTTTCGTGTATGTTGATTTAATTGTAGTATAGCATTGGAAATTTTATTTGAAATATTATGATTAAGCAATCTATGTTGAGGTGCAGTACATGTATAATATACAATATTGTTCCTTCTTCGGCAGCGTCAGACGAAGATTTGGTCATGAGATCTATGAGATCTTCATTTTCAGACGTTTTTTCCACTTTTTAATAGCTTACAGTGATATTTCCCCACTTGCTGGGATACACACTAAAACCTTTTTCATAGGCCAACCTGTTCGGTGAACTTGTCAGAAATGTATTAAATTATCTTCGTTTTTTACTTTCCTGACATTTATGCATATATTCGGAAAGTGGAGTGCAGTCAATCTATGATTTTGTATTATCTAATTAACAGGTAATGAGCCTCCAGTTAACTGAAACTTTAAATAAACTCAAAACAGCAAAATTTTTATCTAACAATACATTTGACGCAGTTATTCGTTATAGACTCAAAAAAACTATTTATCAATTCAACTTTTCTCTAGAAAAGTCAAAAATCAGAAATTGCATTTCACAAAATATCTTAATCACCTAAAATCCTTTATTTGAATCGGATACTTCAATGCCCATGCTTTAAAAAGACACAACATGTTTCATGATTGGACTCTTTCTTTGTATTGATTATGTGAAAAGAATTTCTTTTCAATATACGAAATTGAAAAGTTTTTACTGAGTTGAATTTCGTATGCGTAAAATTATATGCCTTTAACAATATTTTAAAAAGTCCACGTTACCTACATACTTCGCAACATTTACAATCAAATACCATGTCAGCTTTAGAATACATTTTGTGGATGTAGTAGAAGATTTAATAATGTATAAGTGATTTTCTTTTTTCTTCAACCTGTTCTCAGAGCCACTTGCTCTCTGAAATATTTAAAGAGCACAAACCAGCAGAATCCTCCAATTAACAAAATATTAATTAAATAATAAAACTTTGTATTAATCACCATAGACGCATTTCGGATAGGAAATTTTAACAGCCCTTCATTAGCCAAGAAGAACAAGGTCAGGAATGAACAGAAGTGGAGAGATAGAACTTACAAGGAATGCGACAGGTGGCAAAAAGCTAAACACCAATCACAGATGAGCATATTCATAACAGAAAAGCGTTGCCAAAATGTTAGAAACAATTAACAGAAAAAGAAAAGACTATTGAGAAATAAAAGAAGAAGAATAAATAAATAAAATATAAGAAGAAAATTAAAAAATAAAAGAAAAAAAATCTTTAGAAGTTTTTTTTCTTTTTTTAACAATGAAATGAAAAGAGACAGGAAAAGAGGGGAAATAATTATAACCGTAATTTTCACGCTCAAGAGAGAAAAGCAGTTGATGAGAGATCATTGACAAGTTTACCAGAATTTTTAAAAATTATAAAAAAACTTCGTGAAAATCCTAGTGATTGGGGGAGACCGGAGAAGAAATAAGTCTGGCCATGGAGAAATTAAAACAGCGACTTAATTCTAACAGTGAGAGGTTAGCGAAGATTTTAAAATTCCTTGATTTAATATATACCTCTGATGCTTGCTTAATATGAACTTCAAGGCCCTCTTAGTTTGAACAATATAATCTAAATTACTAAGAGAGCATTAAAGTTCCCCACCTGTTTCCCACCTGTTGCATTCCTTATAAGCTCTTCTGTCCCATTCTGTTCATTCGTGACCTTGTCCCCTTAAGGACATGTGTTTACATTGGCTGATGTCGGGCCGTTGAAATGACCAGTCCCAAACGCGTCCTAAGTGTGCTTTTCTTTTCGGGTGAATACTACAAAGTTTTATTATTTAATTTTAAGCTATCGCCTGATTTTTTTGGGCTATTTCATCACATAAATATTGTCTACAATCATTTCTAGACAAATAACTTGTATCTAGTCATTTGTGCTCAACTCACTTCTATGTAGTCATTCGTATTGAACTCCCTTGTATGTAATCATTTGTAGTTACTCACTTGTATTTAGTCATTTATATTTTTATACTAGGAGCTTTTTTGTATTGATTTTGTGAGAATACGGATTTTTTATACAATATAGTAAAGGGGAAATCAGTTATTCAATAGAATTTCATATGCGGAAAAATATGTAAACGATTTTAACAATCCACTTTTTCTAAATGCTCGCAAAAATAACATTTAAATGCTATGATAGTCTTAAATTATGTTTTGAGGAAGAAGTAAACTATTTAAAAATATATATTGGCCTTTTTTTTAATTCGCATGTAATGAGCGTTCTCTGAAGGCTAAAAAACATATATCGGTTAAAACACATTTTCAACACTCAAAATATTTAAATCTCTAATATTTGTTTTTAACAGAATACTCCAAAAGTACTACTGTATGATTCAACGAAGAAAGTTTTCTATTTGGTTATTTTTGCTACTCTTTTAAGAAAAATTTAGAACGTAATGTAGCAATAAAGACACATTTTCCACTCAAATGTACATTTTTTCTAGAATAAGATATCTTTCAATGTAACAATTCAAAGTTTTGTCTAGAAAAGCCAAGCGAGCAGAAACATCAACTCATAGAACATTTTAGACACCTAAAATCTCTGTTTCGAATTCTGCACTTTTAAATCAATAACTTTAAAATACAGAATATATTTTTGTGTTTCGCCTCTTTCTGTGTTTTTTTGTGAAAATGATTTTTGTGTAATGTTGTAAATGAAAAAAGAAACTGTTATTGGGTTCAATTTTTTCTACGGTAAAATAGTCGAACCTCCATATATCGAACTCCCACATATCGAAATTTTCTATATATCGAACTTTTAACAAATCTCTATGTTCATTACATAAAAAATATGTTTCTATATATCGAAAAAATCTCTTTATATCGAAATTTTTTTCAAGACATATTGAGAGATTGTATTCCACTCTAGGCCGTTTGCCTGTTGCCACACAAAAAATGAAGGTCAGAAGATAAATGAAGTTTAGTGAAAGTCACAATGTCCCACATGTCAGCTGGGGATGAGTGTTGGTCAAACAGTTTGTTGTACCCACAACTCGTTTTCGAACTTCGGTTGCAACCTCTCCTGTAGTCAAGTCAGTTTCTAGCTATCACTTTTGTCTGATGATTGTTCCTTACTCCTAAATCTGTTTATTTCCAGTGAAATTTTAAGTGGTGTTTTATAAATTCGTTTGGAACTTTTACTTTTTCTTTCGATCACAATGTCAGAAAGAAATCCCTTAGTGTTGTGGATAAAGTTGAATTGCTGAAGAATGTAGGTAGCGGAATGTGCAAAAAGATATTTCTGCTAAATTTGGTATTCCCGCAAGAACAGCGTCGACTATTATAAAAAATCAGAATGCCGTGGTGAAATCCTATGAAAGTATTGAACATAACAGAAAAAGTTCGAAAACTTGCAGTTATGAGACGGTAGACGATGCGGTTTTAAAATGGATAAAGAATGAGACCAAAACTTGCGGATCTCTTGTCTTCTCCTAAAATAGAAGGCATTGGAATATACTAAATATTTTGGATGTAATGAATTTCAAGCAAGTTCCGGGTGGCTGGACAAATTTAAGGAAATGCATTGCATCAAGGGAAAGGCTATTTCCGGAGAAAGTAAAAGTCTATCTGAAGCAGTCTATGATGACTGGAAAAGCAATGATTTAAAAAATATATATAAAAGATTATCAGCACAATGGTGTTTTTAATGCTGATGAAAAGGCATTATTTTATAAGTGTTTACCAAACAAAACTGTAACTTTCAAAGACGACGATTTGTCATGGAGACAAGAACAGTAAGAATAGAATAACAGTACAGGTAGGCGCTAATGTGAGTGGCAAAGAAAAACTTGATTATTGGTAGTAGGTAAAAGTAAGAACCCTAGAGTATTAAAAAATTTAACGCCTTTTTTTAGAGGTTGACTATTGTTCTAATAGAAACTCATGGATGACAGGTGAATTACTGAAAAGTGGAATTTGAAATTGGATAGAAAAATGAGTGATCAAAATAGAAATATTGCGTTAGTTGTAGACAATTGTCCGTCTCATTCTAATATGTCTTCAAAATTATCAAATGTTAATTTGCTTTTTCTTTCCCCAAACACCACTTCAAAATTGCAACCAATGAACCAGGGTGCAATAGAAAAACTGAGACTTCATTACTGGAAACGCTTTCTCCGACGCCTTATCTGGACATTTGAAAATGAAAAACCTTTACGAAAGGTGATTAATCTGATGATATGTGTGGTACAATAAGCCAAAGTTTAGGAAAATGAATTTTCTGAATCTACAATAAAAAACTCTTTCGCAAAAGTTGGGTTCCATGTATTACCGGATATCCAAGAACAAGGCGTGTTCCTGCAAATACAACAGCTTTGGGAAAATTTGAACTCCCAAGGTAACATTACAGACGGTATTCTTCTTAACGAATTCTGACAGTCGAAGTTAATTGTTGCTGATTATCTTACAGACGAAATATTACTGAATACGTTTCATGAATCTGAAAATGAAATAGAAGAACTACAAGAAGTAAATAAATCTGAAAACATTTCCAAGAAATCGAAAAGAAAAATTCGAGAGGCGTTTGAAACAATGCATCGTGGACTTCAATTCGCGGAAAATGTTCCTAATGAAGTTTTTAGTGGTTTGAATAAATGCGAACATTTCTTTGATGAACTTTCCGAAAAACTAGCTGTTCAGCAATATATTCGTAGTTTTTTTTTTAATAATAATGTAACTGTAATCATTGTAACTACACTCTGGATTATTGTTTCTATCAAATGTATGGAGTATTCAATAAACCTTTCTTACTAATTCATTTTTTAATTATTAACTTTCGTTTAATGTGATTCGCATATAAATGAGAAATGGAGTTCCATATACGAAAATTAACTTTAATTTTAATGTTTTAGGCGTAATTATGATAAAACTAAGATCGCTTCTATATATCGAATTTTCTATATATCGAATTTTTTCTCAGGTATTTTCTACTTCGATATATAGATGTTCAACTTATATGCATTTTACGATGTTTTGAAAAGGTTCTTTTTAACTAAATACATTTTGAAACGATACTTAAAAGTTGGAAATAAAATTCATCACTTTTATTGCCTAAAATATATCTGCTTTGCTGGCCTTCTGCGTATCCATGATCTTACCTCGGTAAATAGCCCTAGGAAGCAATTTAAATTATTATGCTCAACTTAACCTAACATTAAACAATCTATTGGAATTTAAAATTAACGCTCACTATAGATTATTTTTATTTTCCACAAATTGTCATTTTTTATTTATTGACTTTCAGCAACGGAGTTAGTATTTAATGAATGTCAACGAGTACATTTGAAACAAATGATTCAAATGAGATATTTCTTTTTTTCTTAGAATAGTTCTGGTTGTTTTTTTACTAAAACAAGTAACTAAAGCATCAGTACAAAAGAAAAAATTAAAAAATACAATTTATGTAAATTCCCCCATCATTCAGCTGCTTTTAGAGGGTAATTAAAAATCAGCTCTCTCTATCGCAGATATATTTTTGAGTTTTCACGATATTGGACTGAATTTGTTATATGAGTTGCTCCTTACAATCGACTTTAAATCATTAAAAACAATCCTTGTTATTGTTCACGCATGCGAAGATTAAAAATATTTCGTACAACTTCTCATATTTCATCAAATATCTAAAATATTTATATTCCGATTCCACTATATTAGTCCAGTGAAATTCGGTTTTTTTCTGGACATAATTATGAGAGTTTTGAAACTTGGTAATATTGTTTGGAAGGGTCTACTAATGAACATACTAAAAGTCCTGATGGATGGGGGGTGAGCGCGAGGTGAAAGGGGTAAAAGAAGGTACCATTTAACGGTTTTTTGTTAATATCTCATAATCTATAAGTCTTACGAAAAATTTTCTAAAGCAAAAGTTAAAGAGAATTAAATTCTCTATAAAAAAGGTTATAAACATTTTTCTCTAGAAGCCATAGTTAACGAGATAATTGTATTCAAAAATGAAGAAAGTTGACAAAATTCACACCAATGCCAGAGAGCGGGTCACTGGCACTTGCATTTCATCTATTTAACTTGAATTTAAATGACCGTTAATAAATGTTGTGGTCAAGTGAATGGAAGCCTGAACAATAACTTCAACAAAGGACATTTTTCTTAACTATAGATTATGTTATGTAGATTATATGTTCCGTAATCGGGTTTGAAGTCATTTTAAAAAGCATGGATTAATGCCAATTTAATTTCCTTCTGTAACTTTTGTTTGGTATACTTTTTTTTGCATAGATTATAGACATGTTGAGCCTTCAATCGTCAGCACCAAAGAGGAATACGACAAGTTTGTTCGATAGAGCTATTTATCGATTCGACGCAGCGACAAGTTTTGGACAGGAGTTTGGTTTGTTATAACCATTGAGCAAAAACTAATGCTATCTATGAAATGCTCTCATGGCTCACACAAGGACGAGGAATAAGTGGGGTCCGGGCGCCACAGCTACCTTTCTTATTTGTACCTCCCTGGAAGAATTCTGTGGTTTAACTCTTTCTTCTGGTGAACAACATAAGGATTTTCGTGAAGCTCGGATGAATAGAGATGCTGTGGATATCTCCAAACTTTCAATTTGATTTGAAAATCACCTGTCCTTTCCTCAGATAGATATAATTATATCAATATCTTCTGGGGTTACTGGAGATGAAATTATCGCCTGCTTCAAAACTTTGGAAATCGGGTGTAAAAAGATGATTCAGGTGTCTAGCAAATGTTACTAAGGCTTAACATTTTTCCCTATAACTAGTTGTACACTTAATGAGGTTTAGTATTTCCCCAAGGGCAGCAGGATCGGTGGTTGTGATAGGCACTAACGTATGAACGAGCTTACGTTTCCAACCCCAAATATCAGGAGACAGTTCATTTCCCTGCCACAGCTGTATCTGTAAGCATATAGTTTTATCTGAAGAGGTTAAGCCTATGAGAAGAACAAGTATATCCACATCCTGTCCAACAACAGTAACGTTGTCACTTTCACTCAGTGCATCTATAGCAATCTGAACAGTCAGAGTGGCGGCATTATTAGGACTTTGCTGTCATGAGACTCATTTGTCATTTAAATTAGAGGATAGAATGGGAATCAACATTGTCTTATTATTCTTATTTCAGAGGAACTGATTTCGGGGAATGTAGGGGAGTTCAGTGGGATGGTTCGTTTAAATGCAAAAACTCCAACCATATTACAGGAACTATTTCTTTATTAAAAATCTTATAAAAGAAAGGTGGTTCAGAAGTCAAAATGGGAGAGAGAAATCCCACAATACAAGGGACGCCGAAGCGCCCTTTCTTATTAGACGACTTTACATGTCGAGAGCTGAAACAGAAGTGAAGTTTTTTTGCACAAAATCAAGAAATGTTGGCGTGGCACAGCATCGCCAATTTACAACTTTTGGTGACCGCGCGAAAGTGTACAAAGGCTTTTGGCGATAAACATTACCGCAAAAATGTGGATTGCAAGTAAGCGCTTCTAATTAGGATGAGAAAAGTAACAGACAAACCGAAATTGTTTATCCAACAGCATCCACAAAGTAGACCGCCGCCAGAGAAGAATGCTGGAAATCAGAGGCATCTGGCTTTTAGCTCGAACACAAAGCACGATAAATACATGCTTCCCATAAGATCTGTTCATTTTTACTTTTTACTGTTAATATATATATTCAAGGTTCACGTATTAGTAGCGATAAAAATTTCTTATCACTGCGGCGGGGAAAAATATCCAATGCAAGAACATGAAATGAGACTAGCAGCTGTGCTATTTAATTCTTATTTATTTCTTTGCACACGCAGCAAAAACGGGTAGTTACAGATTAAAAAAAGAAAGGAAAAAGGAAATGATTATTTGAGCGGTTTGAATTAAAGATAATTTTAGAAAATGAAAGAAATCACTTTACCAAACTCTGGATGGTTTTGAGAAATGAATTTAATCACATATTTTATTATAGGAAAGAGGGGGGGGGGGGAATATGATCTAAAAGTAAGAAAGTTATGTTTTAAATTAAATTTTGACTTAAAAAAGGTATGGGACAGAAACACTGTCACATAACTCACCCCCACAACAGAAGAAAGCTGAAACGTGTACGTTGCAGCTTTATATGTACCTAAAATCCTTTGTCCACTTTCGCACTTACAGAATATGCACCAAGACAAAATAAGTAAAATTAACTATTTAAGTTGATATCTACCAAGAAATCTATTTTAACTTGTCTATGAAACTTTTACTCTTTAGCTCCTGTAAAATATTTTATACAACTATAAGTAAGTAGAAAAAAAAAATATTTGCTTGCTTTCAAAACAATTCACAAGAATTGTGTTATGTCCATGACTGAGCGCTCATAATATTCAAAATAATCTTTTTTTTTATTAACTATTCCACAAATTAAAAGGGCCACATTAGTTGATAATACAGGATCCTATATTTAATTTTTTTTTATGTGGCATTCTATTGTGGCGCTGGTACCAGCATTTTAGTCATGTATCTATTCATATAGAGAAGCATTTACTGTATATAAGACTTCTCAAAAATTTGATCTTACATGAGATCATAATATTAAATAAATGCAAGCAAATAAAAAAAAAGGACAAAAACACACCAGTAAAAAAATTGTTACTTTAAGGAAAGATGAATTCTTTCATAAAATTGAAGCTTATTTGTATTATCTCAGGTTGCTTCATTACTGGCATAAGAAACTTACAAAAATTTGTGCATAACGCACAGGACTACCAGAGACAAAAATTGTGCAAGCTGCACGCGCTCAAACAAGTGTAGCCCTACATATTGAAATTTTGTGAATTCTAGTGGCATCAGCTTATGGCTTCTTCCCTAAATAATAAGGGGTAGTTTTTTTTTAGATTCCTGCAATTTAACTAAGTCCCCGGTTTCCCAAAAAAATCACAGTATGTTATAATTTAGCATTTTATGAATTTTTACACTGCCATCCTGACATTCCGTGTATTGATCAAAATTTAACCCCTGGCAAACTTATAAAAAAAATAATAATTAATAATAAATTGCATACAATTTTGTATAGTGAAACTAGATATCTTACTCGATCTGCCACCTCCAAGTAAGAAGTATCTAATGAAAGTGTAAAAAAATGTTACCTGTTAAAATTAACAACTTCGAAATGTATGTGTAGTTTAATATGTCATGTGACGGATAACTCCTAGAAACATTAAAATCTTTGTATAGCTACAAAGTGATGATGCCATTGATATGTTCTGACATTATGCAAACACAAAAAAAAAAACTGTTAAAAAGAAGTATTTTAATATTGAAACATGGTGTAAAATTTAAAAGATAGGAAAGTAAAAGGAGAAACTGTATGTGTGTGGAGGGAGGGGGGAAAACTCCCAAACTCATGAACTACTTGTAATGCAACACATGAACAAAAGTGTACGCAAGCATACACAACGTGTAAGTAAACACATGAACAAATTGTATAATATCACATGAACTATATGTATTAATGTCTCAATGAAGTAAAATTATAATGTAATTGCCAACAAAATAAACAGACAGTATATGTGTAATAACCCAAGACACTTACAACGAGTGAGATTCAATTACATAATTAATGAGTTATCATCAAAATGCAATGAATACGGGTTAATAAAACAAATGAACTACTTGTAATGTGTGTGAAAACTCTGGTTAAACTCTAAACCAGCCAGTGTGTACAACTCAATGAACTACTTGTAAGAAAAAAAAACAAAAGAAATACTGCCGAATAAATCGCTAGCAAAGTACAATGTGTAATAGCAAATGAACAAACTATGTAAATCAACACATGAACTTATGTAATGTATGTATAAGAATGCACCAAAATGTATTAAAAAAAAAACAACTGTTGTGTAACACAAACAAATATCCAACACATGAACTACATGTGAAAGACAACTGTTGAATAAGTGGTTCACTAAGGGTTAAAAAGAAAATAAAACTGCATCTGCCAAAGTCATTACGGTCTTAAGTTAACGGAAGCGTGCATAAAATGTATAACTCAACGCTAAAAATAGTAGAAGTTATGTAAGGCAAACATGTTCCAAGAAAAGAATGAAAGGGAAAAGAAAAATAAAAAAAAAATTTTGATAGCCAAAAATAACAAGCAATGTACCTTATGTGGTATGCATGTATGTATCCGTCACAAGACAACTGTGAGACTTGAACTCACAAATTAAAAAATTTTAAATCTGAAGAAAAAAAAAATGCCAAAGATTTAGTTTAATGAGTATATGTGAATAGCCCTTTAAAAAATAAAGTGTACCTAACAGCTCACATTATGCATGTGACTACATTTTATAAAAAAACTCTTACCGATATCAAATACCATGTCAGTTATAATAAAAAAAATACCTTATGTTATAACTTAAAATAGCAACGAGTCACCAGCCGCGCGTAAACAATGAAGTCCAACAGTACATTAGCTGCATGTGTAAAACTGTACACCCGGTTAATTATCCCTTGCACAAAAAAAACTTTAAGATGACTGTGTAAACAATGTACAACAATTACATTATGTTATAATTTCTGCAAAACTTTTAAACACACGAACCCAAAAAAAACTTGACATTAAAAGAAAGTTTATTTAAAAAAAACTACGAAATTGTGAATGCAGTGAAAAAAAATTCAATTTTTAAGCTAAACACAAATGATGCTAAAAGAAACGTATACATACACAGACGGCACTGAATGTCCTTAACCATGGTGAGTATTAATTGAAATATAACAAAATTCAGCAAAACTGAACGAGTCAATGTGTGTGTGTGTGTGAAGTACCAGGCCAAACATGACATCCCAAACCATGTGCATGAGAGGGAAAAAAAAACATGTGTGATTAATACCTAACAATGCTATCTGCCCATAGCAAGTTAGATATAAAGTGTAAATTAGTGTAAAGGTGTTATCCATCATCAGCATTATGAAAAGAATTACAGGTGAAATTTTAGCAATCTAAAAATAATTATTAAAATGTAAACACTACTCTAATTGTAAAATTAATATTAGTGTAGCTCCATCAATCATGTTGGAAAACATATCCGATCCCTGATTAAGCTAGCGGCCAACTTGCTTAACCATAGATCGAAATACACACCTCAGACATTTTGCTATCCCATGGAAAATAGCGCAATGACTGAAGTATCCCACACAAACCATGACAGAAGTACAAGCAAACAAACTTACACACAAAAAAACAAAAAAAAAAAACAATGTATTAATGTGAATGCATGTCATTGAGAAACATTAAAAAAAAAAAACAGTTTAAAACTGTACGTCAAACCTATGTTGTACATCTTATGTATTTTGCAAAAGCCAACGGGAAAAAAAAAATATTTTGTAACCATGACATGATGACTCGAGCTATGTAATATGCCTAAATAAAATGTATGCCAGGCTAAACTAATCTAAGCTTACTAAATATTTTACCAAAGTTCACACTCCAAGAAAATATTAATGTAAAAGATAAATAATCTAATATTTTTTTTTAACTTATGATTACGCCAACTGTATGTAAATTTCTAATCAAGTGCCCACATCTGAGAAAAAAAATGTTATGCTCACCTCCTCTCTACTTATTTTAAATTGCCACGACTATGCAAATCCAACATATTTCACATTACTCTTAATCAGTGCAAAAAAAAAATTAATAAAATCATAAAACATAAAACTTTCTGCATAGAAAAAAAAAAATATATATATATTAACTGTAAAAAGAAATTTCAAAAGTGTATCCCAGGTCTAATAAAGTTAAAGGTATTCAAAAGCAAGTCATCTACAATCCAAGATAAATATATCTATAGACTTTTTTTTTTTTTTTTTTATCCCAATCTTTAAGAAAAGCTGAATGACAACATCTTAACTAACAATAAAAAAACATTTAAAAATCCCCAGAAAACGACTCATAACAGACACTATACTGAATAAGTTGCAATATGACACAACATATTATTTAAATCATACTGTTAACAGACAGCATACGAGCCAGCGTATTTATGTGCAACAAATGATAAAACAACAGGGAAGCAACTTCAAGGCCTAGAGATAAAATAAAAGGAATATATTATCTCTGAAGTGCGTCAATTTGTCAATGCAAGATACTCAGGAAGTTTCTAATGTGAATCAAATGCAACAAACTTAAAAAAATTGCTACCCCCTTTTTTTTATCCCCTTAGAAATGCATCCCAATTATTCATAAATTTTACTTTACACCTCAACTGCCGATCTGTAAGTAACAACTTATATTTTTAAAAGCAGATGAAATATTACCTAACATATTAAATATTCGTAAGAGATAAATACAAATACATCTCTTTTCAATCAAAATAGAAATTAAATAAAAAAAAAAAACACACCTTTCGTTAAAAATATGTCATTCATAACTATAATTAAAAACAACAAAATGTGCACAGATAAATTAGATAAATTTTAAAAGGCTATTGTTTGTGCAATAGCGACAAGGAATGCAAGCGCAATATCTTTCATGATAAATGTTAAACCCAGAAAATCCTTGTCATGCATGAAAATAAAGTATCTTTAAACATTCATAAAATAACTGAATTTAAATAGCACTTACCTTTTAAACATTAACATGCAAAGAGCAGCTTAGGATTATAGCTGCAAGTATAACGATTTAAAGAAAAAAACAATAATTTTTTTTATAAAGTAGACATCTTCTTTCTTCCGGCTATTACCTTTTATAAGCAGCCTTACAAAAAACAATATGGAATAGTATGGAGTGATAAAATGTTAAACCAGTATGACTATAGAAACATTTATCATAGCCTGAAAAGAGATGAAACTGAAAAAAAATATATAAAAGGAAAATACTGTATTAATTAAAATTAAGATTTTAAAAAGGAGAAAAATGTTCACGTTGAAGTTTGTAGTGTATTCTTAATAATTTTTTTTTTAACACTACCTAAAAAAGCACTTTTTAACTGTAGAAATTAACACAACTAGTGTCACACTAAGTTCACTTTGAGATTTTCATCTAAGTCACAGAAAAGCACATACTTTTTAAATGGTGCGTCCCTGTTATTGTAAGTGAGAAACACTTTTTTTTTAGATTTCCTTGAGTAAAAACACATTTCGACAAGAAAAGCAAATTCTATCACAAAGGCAATATTCGGAATGAAGCACGATGAATTTTGATCTTGTCAGGTGCACCTTTTTGTAGGAATCACTAGATTTAACTTTTTTTTCTTTTTTTGCAATTTCACAAACAAACAGAAAAAGAATTGTTATTTTTTTTGTTGACACACTTTTGAAGAAAACACAGATCACTTGCAAAAACTCCAATCACTGATAACACACATGTAGAAGACTCCAGGAGAGATTAAGCACAAAATTGGCGTTGATGATAATATCAGGTGAGATGATAGGTTACGAGTATCAGGATTGTGCATAGAATTAGTCCAGTTTTCAATTGAAATGGAAATAAAATTTTGAAGACATGTAGCAGCAGTGCTCCGGCACATACATCATCCGGATCATTCATCATGTACAGGTGTTTACAGAAACATCAGGAATGAGCAGAGAAGTTGAAGAATAAAATTGTCCTTTTAAGCTGCAGGAGTACTACGTCGAAGGTGCGGCATAAAAACATTTAAAAAAAGTGTGGGGGGGGGAAATTCCCTCTCTTAAATAAATAAGCATTTTTTTTTTTTTTTTAGGTTGGAGAAACGACCGGCCGATGGGCCAAATTTTATGTAGGGGAGTTCAGTGGGATGGTTCGTTTAAATGCAAAAACTCCAACCATATTACAGGAACTATTTCTTTATTAAAAATCTTATAAAAGAAAGGTGGTTCAGAAGTCAAAATGGGAGAGAGAAATCCCACAATACAAGGGACGCCGAAGCGCCCTTTCTTATTAGACGACTTTACATGTCGAGAGCTGAAACAGAAGTGAAGTTTTTTTGCACAAAATCAAGAAATGTTGGCGTGGCACAGCATCGCCAATTTACAACTTTTGGTGACCGCGCGAAAGTGTACAAAGGCTTTTGGCGATAAACATTACCGCAAAAATGTGGATTGCAAGTAAGCGCTTCTAATTAGGATGAGAAAAGTAACAGACAAACCGAAATTGTTTATCCAACAGCATCCACAAAGTAGACCGCCGCCAGAGAAGAATGCTGGAAATCAGAGGCATCTGGCTTTTAGCTCGACCACAAAGCACGATAAATACATGCTCAAGGTTCACGTATTAGTAGCGATAAAAATTTCTTATCACTGCGGCGGGGAAAAATATCCAATGCAAGAACATGAAATGAGACTAGCAGCTGTGCTATTTAATTCTTATTTATTTCTTTGCACACGCAGCAAAAACGGGTAGTTACAGATTAAAAAAAGAAAGGAAAAAGGAAATGATTATTTGAGCGGTTTGAATTAAAGATAATTTTAGAAAATGAAAGAAATCACTTTACCAAACTCTGGATGGTTTTGAGAAATGAATTTAATCACATATTTTATTATAGGAAAGAGGGGGGGGGGGGGAATATGATCTAAAAGTAAGAAAGTTATGTTTTAAATTAAATTTTGACTTAAAAAAGGTATGGGACAGAAACACTGTCACAGGGAACACTGATGACAGTATGTTCTTCAAAATATATGTCAACTGAAGTTTTCGCTGAGCACCTTCTATTTTTTTCAGCTACTTTATTACTGTTTACAGTGTCAGTATATCCATCGAAAACAATTCTGAGCCCCTTTCCAGAATAGTGTTTCTTAACGTACTTTATTTAGGTGTTGCAAATTCTTGTATTGTTGATCCCTTCTTCCACACCACCGCATATAACAGGAAGCCACCATCCACAACTATTGTTTGTTGTTGGTATAATATCTCACCTGATTGTTCAAATATTTGACACAAAGCACTTTTCTTTGTCCTGCACATTCCGCAATCATTGAAAAGAAAGAGAGGATAAGGAGTCGATTCATATTGTAGGTAATTTGCTAAATCATCATTACTACATTTTCTCAAGGAGATCCGTTAGATTATAACAAGAGGATCCACAGTTTTAGTAGTATCATGAAATTTTATTGAATTCTGCATACGGTTGAGTGATTGTGCAATACCTTTCCGAGTTAGTTTCCCATCTGAGTAACATTTGCTAGACACCTGAATCATCTTTTTACTCCCGATTTCCAAAGTTTTGAAGCAGGTGATAGTTTCATCTCCAATAACACCGGAAGATATTGATATAATTACATCTATCTGAGGAAAGGGCGGGGGATTTTCAAACCAAGTTGGAAGTTTGGAGATATCCGCAGCATCTCTATTCATCCGAGATTCACGAAAATCCTTATGTTGTTCACCAGAAGAAAGAGTTAAACTACAGAATTCTTCCAGGGTGGTACAAATATGAAAGGTAGCTGTGGCGCCCAGACACCACTTATTCCTCGTCAATGTGTGAGCCCTACAGAACATTTCATAGATAGCATTAGTTTTTGTTAGTTTGGGTTTGTCAAACCAAACTCCTGTCCAAAATTTGTCGCTGCGTCGAATCGTGAAATAGCTCTATCGAACAACCTTGTCGTATTCCTCTTCGGTTCTGACGTATTGAAGGCTCAACATGTCTATAATCTATGTAAAAAAAGTATACCAAACAAAAGTTACAGAAATAAATTAAATTGGCGTTAATCCATGCTTTTTAAAATGACTTCAAACCCGATTACGGACATATAATCTACATAGCATAATCTATAGTTAAGAAAAATGTCCTTTGTTGAAGTTATTGTTCAGGCTTCCATTCACTTGATCACAACATTTATTAACGGTCATTTAAATTTAAGTTAAATAGATAAAATGCAAGTGCCATTGACCCGCTCTCTGGCACTGGTGCGACTTTCAGCAAATTTCTTCATTTTTGAATGCGATTATCTCGTTAACTATGGACTCTAGAGAAAAATGTTTATAACCTTTTTTATAGAGAATTTAATTCTCTTTAACTTTTGCTTTAGAAAATTTTTCGTAAGACTTATAGATTATGAGATATTAACAAAAAACCGTTAAATGGTACCTTCTTTTACCCCCTTCACCTCGCGCTCACCCCCCATCCATCAGGACTTTTAGTATGTTCATTAGTAGACCCTTCCAAACAATATTACCAAGTTTCAAAACTCTCATAATTATGTCCCAAAATGACAGAAAATCTGCCTAATTTGACTGGACTATATAGTTTCTACTACATTTTTCCATTTTTTTTTAAAACTGGCGTTAAATTTGGTTGAAAACCGTACTTGATCTAAGCAAAAAACATGTAAAAGTTTTTTAACTTTTTAAAAAAATCGCTATATCTCCATGTTTTAAGGGCTAATCCTACACACATAAATACACATATTATACAGCATCTCCATATTTTCATGCTGCAGTGATTCTTGCGTTTTATTTTACAGATTGATCGCAATTATTACTATTTTTCTGTCATTTTTTTTGTCCCGTAACTGTCCTCCTTTTCAAATGGATGTTGATTAATATGAGGTAAAACATACTTTTTATAATCCTCAAGTTCCAGACGAATCCAGCGAGTATATATTTAAATATTCGACAAAATGTATAAAGATAAAAGTGCCCGGTGATTAATGGCCGTATAGTGTAGATATTTATGCTGTGTTTCATATTCTAAATTTTTGTGTTTTATCGGCTGATCGATTCGCGTGTTTGGAAATGGTAAAATTTCATTTTTAGTCGATTTATAGAATAATTCAGTTATTGAATTATTAAACAATTCGGAGCTTTCACCTTGCATGCTCCTAAACTTTTACAAAAGGCAAGGTGTTCTGTGTTGTGGAAAAAGCATTTAAATTAATTACTGAGGTTCAAATAGAAATGATAATTTAAAAAAAACGTAGATTTATTCTTGCAATATTTATTTTATTAAAATACGGGGACCGTTGAAATAACTTCTAACAAGGCGACGGCCAACCTTGTTAATCACAGATTTTGATTATTTTAATATAGGTTGTAGGGTGGAGACCCCTTAGTGTCAGGTTCAACGGATTTTATCCAACGCTCATTAGTTCTTGAGAAACCGATGGGGGGGGGGTCTAATAATAGTACACAACTTAAATACTTACATTGCAACCACAATGATAGCTTGGTCGTAGCTCAGTTGGTACGGCGGCGTTTGCTGCATGATCTGCGGGACCGGGTTCGGTACCCGAGCGCGCTACATTTGTTTTTCACATTTTTTGTTTTATAAATATACTTGTAATTTTAATTGAATAATTTCAATAACAAATTTTAATATCATACATTAATGTTAACAAACTTAAATTTATCATTTTTTACTTTTAAACTATTATTTCTCATCCTTTAAAGAGGTTTAAAAAGAAATTGGATCTATTATTGAATGATAAAAATTCCAAAATCGTGACAAAATATGTTGATGGGCCATCTAGTTATGATAAAATAAAAGAATATTCAAATAAAATATAAATAAAAGCAGAAAGAAGATAAAGGTGAAAGCAAAATAATTGAAAGCGCAAGCATACGTATTACAAATTTAGAAAACTTTAATATGCAAAAAATCGGTTTTAATTTAATTCTGATGCTAATTTTTAATACAATTATGCTTGTTACTTTAAAAAACAGAATAAGAGCATTATCGCATTGACTGCCTTTGTTAAAGCTATGATTAAATTATGTTTCTTTAAAATCACGAATTGACACAATTGCTCAATATCATTGCATCGATAAAGAATACATGAAATAAATTTTAAAAGAGATTTTTAAAGCATTAACAGTTTTATGATGTTTTATACAACTATTTAGTTAAAAGCAAAAAATTAAATAGGTTAAAATTATAATTTATATACAACATTATAAATTTTAATTGACAATGAGATAATTAATTATACTTACAAGTATATTTATAAAACAAAAAATGAAAAATAAAAACAAATGTAGAGAATTCGGGTATCGAACCCGGGCCGCAGATCAGCCGGCAAATGCCTTACCAACTGAGCTACGACCAAGCTGTCATTGCGGTTGCAAAGTACGTATTTAAGTTGTGTACTATTATTAGACGCCCCGGTTTCTCAAGAACTAAGGAGCGTTGGATAAAATCTGTTGAACCTGAGCCTAAGGGGCCTCTACCCTACAACATATATTAAAATAATCAAAATCTGTGATTAACAAGGTTGGCCCTCTCCTTGTAAGTGAAAACACTAACAGATTTTTAGATAGATTTCTTAAGAAGTACTACCTTTTACATTCTCCCCTATGTTGTAATTTCTGAAAAAATTTCAGATCTACACCGACCATGACCCCTAGAACCTAATACCACCCCCATTTAGAAACTTTATCTATCTATTTATTTATCTATCTGTCTATATATATATATATATATATATCCCCTTTTATGGGCACGATAACTTCCACAATTCTGCAAAAATCTCTTCCAAACTGATACATAGAATCAAGGGGAAGAAAATCTCATTCAAGTTCGTGAACCCTTTATCTACTGACGGTACTTATAAGTACCATTAAAATAACTTGTTTTAAAATTCATCTAATACGTCAATTAGTTGTAATACAGTTTAGAATGAGTTACAGATACATTACTTTACCTTGTTCCAAAAGCATTATTGGTTACATAAAGCAAAAATGTTATTAAAAAGATGATTTATTTTGTCTTTGCATCTTTTCAGCTTTCTTGGCGTTGGAGGGTAGGGGGGAGGGGTTTTCAATTCGGAAATATTTCGATATCTCTATTGTAAGCACATTGTATTGCTACATTTCCTAATTCTACAAAATACTAAGAAAAATATTTAAAATAAATTACTTGAGTGGGGTTATAAATATTGCACAAAATCCCTACAAATTCAAATTTAATTAATCCTTCTAAATCCGCCAATCCTTATAAAATCCTTTTAAAATTTATTAAATAATTATGCAAATCTTCTAATGTAGTTTAAACAATTCACGAAAAATGTTTTAGAAGATAAAATTTTTATGAATTCACAATTCAGTACATTAAGGATTAATGGGCAAAACCAGACCAAGGGGGTGAAAATGGGGGTTTTTTGCGAAAACAGAAAAAAACCATAACTATGATAAATATGATTATTTATGATACACATCGAATCACTTTTAAGTTGTTATTATTTCTGGGAAAAGGGCAAAAAATTATGTATGACAGATTTTTAATATAATTAATAAAAGGTAAAGTGCGAGTATTTCTCGCCCTCTGTGGGTTCCGTACAATAAATATGTGAATTATTAACTGTATCATTAAGATATAGTTTCTAAAAGAATAATAAGGCCTTATAAAAATCTATACTACGTAAGGTTGGGTACAGTTGTATATATTAGGAAAGTATGAATGAGTAAACCATAAAAGTTCAAAGAGATATGAAGCTTAAACAATATCAAATATTGCTAATCTGTCTAACTCTTTTTTTTTTAATCTTATCCTAATCTGTTTATGATGAACTTAATTCAGTACTCAGAGTAAAAGTAATGCATTCTTAAACATTCATTTGGCATTTCATAAAACTAAACTCAGCGTAGTGATAATCTTTTCTTTTTACAGTGTATCTAAAACAAAACACTACTTCAAAGTTCAAACTTGGCATTGTGATAAACATGCTTCGAAAGGAGGTCGAAAAGTTGCAACTCCGCTTTAGCCCATTCCACATATTCCCAGATAGGTTTTAAATAACTTTTAAAAACACGGGAGGTATATTAAGAGATCCACCCAATGCAAACTAGTCACGAATCTCATAGTATTTATGTGATTAATTCTAATTTAATTAGTCTATTTTCATGAATTTGACTTTTATTGCTTTATACTGCTACTTACACAAATCTATCACTAAAAAGTTGTTATCTACGATTTGAAAGACGATGGTACATAGAGTACGCCGCACCTGTCATTATCTTTGTCCTAACCGTCCGTGTCTTTAAGTGTTAATATCTCGTCTAATTACCTACGAGTTTTTTCAAAAATCATTATCAACAATGCTTCTACACTTCAGCAACAAAAGGTATCATCAGCGCTCCTCAACATTTTTTTTTTTTTTAATGCCCGCCAATCGAAATTTGTGTGCAACGGAAAAATGTGCTTTTCATAAAAACTATGTGACCTTGGGCAATTGCTATAATTTTCCTGCAAGTTTTCAGTTAACGCCTACTGCCTGAAATTTTTTCATAATTTTAGTTTGAGTAGATTCGAAAATAGACGGGAAGGGGACATATTTTTGCACCACATTTTTGACAATATCTCTGAAACTATAGCACCTAAAATTAAACGAAATATATTGTTGAGTTCTGCGTTACAAGAGCTTTCACGCGATACCCCAGATGATACACAAAGAAAAGATTTTTTTCAAGTAGCTTAATTAGCCCCTCTATATTTTTCCTAAATATATTTTTGAATGTTTAATAATCTGTAAATATGTGGGTCAGTAATATTTATTACTTCCCTTAATTTGAACTTTCCACGTTCCATTGTTTTCGAGTAAAATGGCTGTGACAGATAGACAGACACAGGAGTGATCTTATAATGGTTCCGTTTTTACTTTTTAAGTACGGAATCCTAAAAATGGGCTCAAGGGGTGAAAGAAATTGAGTTTTAAGAATTAAAAATTTATAACTTTGTCAATTTACAAGATATGAGTTAAAGAAGGTAAGGTTCACCGTTTATTTATTTTTTACTTTTTGCTGTAAGAGTTGGTCTTAAACTGGTCAAAAACATGTAATGACAGATATATAGACAGAGAGCTAAATAGATAGATAGATAAATAGATACATTTTTGAACTGGAGGGTGGTTTTATGTTCTAGGGGTCATGGTCGGTGTAGATTTGCAAATGATTTTCAGAAATTACAACTTTGGAGATAATGTCAAAAATGTAGTATTTCTTCTTGTAGATGTAAAGGTAGAATCACTTAAATTAATTATATTTTTTTTTAATCTTATCTACAACTTTTATATTGACAAGTTTTTGATAGGATCAACTCTTACAACAAAAAATAAAAAAAGGCGGTGAAGAGGAAAAAAATTCATAATTTCATCAATTCACAAGACGTTAAATCCACTTAAGTGTATTATAAATCTTCTTAATATTATCTATAAATTTTATGTTGACAAGTTTTATAGGACCAACTCTTACAGAAAAAAAATATATATAATTAAAAAGAAAAAAAAACAGGGGTTGAAGAAATAAATTGTCGTATTTAGATGATTCTGATAAAATCAGATATTAAAGAAAAATGGAATTAAAAACTAGTCAAAAGCGTCCAGATAAAATTGTTAAAATGGGTTTATCTCTAATCTTGATTTAGTTTTCGTTTATGAAATTATTACTTAACTACAAAATCTACCTGTGCCTGTAGGCCGGACCGGTAGGGATTTTCTTACATTTAATACCGTGTATTTCGGCATATAACGCGCTCCGTCTCATGACACGCACCTGAGTACAACACAGTATTTTTCTATTTTTACGAATGTTCACCGTATTAAACACACCTTCCTTTTCTGCGAAAAAACCTTCGTGTGATATGTTGCATTAAAATATTATAAGGACTATTAAAAATGATTATAACTAGTACAAACGTAAAAAATTATGCAGTTGCGAGAATGCAGTAATGAGAAAGATAATAGAGAAATAGATAATAGATAATAGAGAAAAAATAAGAGAAAAAGTATGCATTAATGAGAATATACGTTATCGCATAGCTTATCTGCTTGAATCTCCATCATGTAAATAATCAGGAATTCGTCTTTAGTTTAATAACATCGAAATTTCAATTTTTAAGATTGCATATTTATAACATATCTATAAGGCGTGCTTATAAATTTCGATCAGTTTTCTCGTTTCAAAAATTTGCGTTAAACGTTGTAATACCTTGTATATATATTTTTTAGATTTCTCACCAATTAGAATAAAATAATACATGAAAAATATTGAATATACCTTTAAATAACACAAATTTTAGTTTTACTGGTTGTTTGATTTTTGACGGCCGATTGTCTGCTCTAGGCATATAGGCCCGAGGGGAGTGCCCTTCTTGGGGGTCTTTCTAAGGGAACCTAGTCCGTATTTACGCATGGAAATCCATGGCTCGAAGAAAACCACGAAAACTCCGAACGATTAGGGAGACGGGCCCGATTGGGTTCGAACCCAGCACCTCCCGTCTACCAGCTTCGAGAGCAGAACCTCTCAGCTACTGGTGGGGCTGTTAATTTTACTAAAATCAATATTAGCCGTATGTTAGTACTTTCGTATTAACCGCGTGTCAGGAGGTAATAACCAAAAGAATCGCCAAAGATTTCCCTATTTTAGCAATTTTTTTTTTCCGCGTTCAACCGAGTTTCACGAGTTCACATGTCTTAAGCTTCTTATGGATTGTTTCAGTACATTTTCAATTTTGCTTTTTAATATAAAGATTAAAAAGTACTGAATTTTTTACAATGTTTCAAATTCAAACGTCTTAATCTTTTACAATCAGGTAAATTAAATGGAGTGAATTAACAAAATCATGGTTGTAATTTTTTTTTAAATCATAAAAATCTCATAAAATTTAGATACAGTTCTCTAACAAATTAAATCTGAATGTACATTCGTTTTATATTCGATGATGTAAAAATTTAACTTGCTTTCAAATTTCGCGATAACGAAATTTATTGTTCAGGTCGTTATCTTCGTCTATATGATGTCAGCTTTCATAACCTACATGTGCTTGCTTTACAAAATACAATAGTGGACTCAGTACCTTGCTTGCTAACTTTTGCCAATCGTCATGAATTGAAACGCATTTCACTTGTAAACGCGTAAGGCTCCATCGTTTGCTCGTCACTTTTCGCAGCAATTCCAACCAGAATGAATACTATCATGAATTTTTTTTTAACATATGAAATTTACAAATTTTTTAAATGTAAAAAAGAATTAAAATGTTGATTGAAAACATAATTAAAAATGCATTTATTTGGTGATACCGATGTGCATTATGATATAAAAAAACATAAATGTAAACTAATTGGCCGAAACAAATATCTTGAACACACAATTAAGTTAAATTTTCTTTAAAAACATAATAAAGCATATTTCTAGTTGGTGCCAACACTGCATTTCGATCTTCTTTCATCCAATTCTTCTAATGGCATTGGCGCATTCAGCCCTTCTCTGTACCTTATGACTAGAATATTGTACAGCATGGCTTACAGTCATTTTGAAATACTCTTGGGAAAACACTCTGCAATAGCAAGGTAGTACGATATAAATCAGCAATCATCAACATATGTAATTTGATATTAAAGGCCGTATAACCTGAACCCTGAGCTTAAAATGTTTTCTTTAACTTTTCTGACGCTTGACAATTTAACAAAAAGGTTGAAATACACGTTTTCTGCTGTGTCTAAAAGAAACTCTTGATCAAAAAGCTGATTCACTCACCCGAAAGAAAAGTGAGACATCTAGAAAAAAGTAAATTTCACAGGAGAGGCAAAAGGCGGATTTGAATGTTTTGATTGTAACATGAAATTATGGCACTTAGCTCTGAATGCAGCAGTAAAAACGTTCATAAAAGTCAAATCTCTTACAGTCACTTTCAAGAATGAAGACCTAGATGTGGTTTAGAGAATTTAATAATTTTAACGCCCTACACAGTTTACACTCTTCTACGGTCAAAAATAGACATATAGCGTAATAAAGTGATTTTCTGAAAACCTAAGACACATTTCCTGTAGCAGGACGCACCTATGACAGACCTAATGGTTGAATGACACGCAAAATGAATTTTTGCTATAAGTTGAATGCATCACATGACTGTGAAAACGGGCTAATGACCACTGCTGTTCAAACAACAGCAGAAATATTGTGCTCTGTGTTTAAAAACAGCTCTTGCTCAGAGTTTTATTTACTGTACCGTAAAATTGACCATAAAATGATCACTTTGAATCATAACTCAGGAGACTACGGCTGTTGCCAAACGGCAAGCCAAAAGTTCAGCCATGTGTTCGATTACTTTTATACAACATTGCGTATGATCTACTGCGATAGCAAACATACTAAAATTTAGTTAAATCCGTTATATTAGCTTGAAAAATTATAATACAACTGAAAACACTCTTATGCCAGTTACTAATCATAAATTATAATGTACCTGATTTTTTTTTAGCGGCACTTAAAAATACCGAAAGTTAAAAAAAAATAATCTATTAAATTCAAAACTTCTTCATGATTTATGATTAAATAAATACTTTCTATTTAAAAAATGGTTTTCGCCCTTTTCTGTGACAGGGAAAAATTTTATCACAATATTAAAAATTAACTTTTTTGACATTTCAAATTTTTAATTTTAAAGTAAGAATTTGTTTTAATATTTTTATACAGAACATAAATTACACTTAATTAATAGTAACTGTATCAGAAGGCTAGATTTTTATTAAAAACTCATAATACTTTTAGTCCAGCTAATCCCCATTTATAATTTTTACGTTAAAATTTTACATTTAAAATCACATAAAATTTATTGTTAATTAATTGAAGTGACATAATATTGCTCTGGAATGTAATTAAGACAGAAATATCTAATTTAAAATAGAATGTGTTGTAAATTTTATGATAAAACCGTGCTCCATGAATAAATTATTTAAAAATTAATATAAATCACTTTCTTTTTTTCAAAAGGCTTTTTAAATAAAAAGATGTTCATCATTTATATTAAATTGCAAACTGTTTTTATATAAAATAACCTATGAATATTTTGAATACATTTACATTAAATATTCCATATTGAAGTGCTTTACATTTTATTAAAGAAATTTAATGGATTTTTCATATCTATCAAAAATCTTATTATTTTTTTATATATATGAATAATTATTTCGATTTTTTCAATTTTATTTCATTATCATTTTTTAAATGAAATTTTCTAAACACACACACACACACATATATATAATGCATTTAGGAAATATACATTAATGTGAAACATACAAATTATGCGTTACGCTCAAGCATATAATGGTTAATAACTTTAAAACAAAAAGGCATGAGCTTAATTAATAGGCGATGCATTACATTAAGTACGGATTTTTTCGCAAAGTAATAATTAAAAACGAAGAAATACTAGATGTCCATAAAGTTAACACAAATTAAAATATTTGTTTGAAACTCATGTGAAAACAATTTATCTCGACTTACATTTAAGACAAAGTCACTATACTACTCATTAATTGAAACGCTCAAGCTAATGTTAATACTATGAGAGCATTGTTTACAGATTTCTCTCTCGCGTTGTAATATTTTTAAATGGTTTTTTTTTTTGGTTTTTTTTTTTTTTTGCATAGTTTACCTTACGTCGAACATAAAGTATTGAATTAAAAAAAAAACAGTAATTAAAATCTATTTAATCTTGAAACAGGATTCTTCTAATCAGCTATTAATTAGAATATAAATATTTTTCCTGTTTGCCCAAAATATGAAGGAATTTTTTTTTAACATAATATATTTATGAAATCAATTAAAGTTCCCTAGTTAAAGCGACTTTCCCTAATGTTTGCTTGTAGCATTTTCTTAATAAAGACTTTTTATTCTTACTCATACAATTTTAAAATCTTCTCCGAAAAAAGATAATTTATAATTTTGCGTTTCATAACTGAAAAGTATATTAAAAGAAAAAAATAGTGCTAAATACAAAATATCACCAATGATGAAATATTTTTGTTTAAGCAAATTACAATTTAGAGAAATATGTGCTAAGTATCTATATTCATATTTAAATTGTGCTTTCAGAAAAGAATACCACATTTTTATTAGTAACTAGGGGGCGCTGCCCCCTACGAGCTACGCTCGTCAACCCCGTTCAGACACCGCAGACTCTAAAAAAACGCTAATTTGATCGGCTTAAAAAATATTTCGGAAGATTGAATTATAAGTTTAAAAACAGTGACGATCTCCATATAAACGGGTTTCTATTCATTTCTCTTTGATTGGGGAATTTTAGAGCCAAATCAGCGGCTGTTAAATGATACAATGGCTGTTTCCGTCTTTGATTAAATAAAATCAGTTGACATTTCAAAATAAGCTAATATAAAATGAATTAAATAAACAGAGTCTTTGCCTCCCGGTATTTTTTAGCAAAGCGAAAAGAAAGTTTTTTTTTAATTGACACTTTAAATGTATCGTTTTAATCTGACGTAATTTTCACTAAACTTTTCTTTCTCCTTTTACTATACACGTGAAAATAATTTCGAAATATTATTTGCGCTATCCTAATAAAAATAGTTGAAAATATCATCTTAAATATTACATAAATGTCTCGCGCAATTTTTAAATTTAAACTGTTTTGCAATATTATTTTTTGTTCATTTTACGTAATGTGTAATGTGACGTAAATGTGACGTAATTTCTCCTATTTAAGACTTCAATCGCATGTTAATGAATTTATTATTTTACAACATTCTTTCACTTTTAAAATTCACGTGTAATATGGTTTTTATGATAATTCTCAATGTGTTCCTGCTTTTTATATTTTCTTGTTTATAATAGTCACGTGTAAAATAAATTTTTAATTTGAAGCAAATATTATTATTTGCGCTGTTTATACAGTTGGCAACAGTTTAAATTAATACAATTTTCTAAATTTTGTAAAAAATATCTCTCGAAATGCTGAAAATTTGAATTTAGAATAGAAATAAAACCTCAAAAATGAGTCAAATTAATAAACTGAGTGCAATCTGCACACCGAGAAATTCTGACGCAAAAAATGATCTAAAAATGATTAAATTCCGATGTACAGTTTTTGCTCCTATAAAACTTTTTTAATGGAACGATTTTGTCCAACTTTAGCATTAAATATCTCTTTAAATATTTATTCGATTTAAAAACTGTCTGCATCAGCGTGTTTATCAAACATTTCTCTACAATTCCACAGATTTTCATATTTTTGTATGCAATATTTTGCTTAATATTAACAAAGAAAGACCTCCGGTCACAAAAAATTCAAAACCGGCGGCGGCGGTGACAGCGGTAGTTACTTTTTTTTTAGAATAGAGAGACACTTAATATGTCAATATGCACCGAGAATAATATTAGAATATTTTGAAATATAAAAGTTTTGTACATATGCTACGATTTTTTGTGCTACTTTCTTCTTTTCGTGGTCCTATATGAATTAATGCTTAACTTTCTTCTTTTATTTTGCTTTACCTCCTTATAGACATATTATTATATATTACTTGCCTTATAGACACAATTCTTTATTTATGAAAATATTACCCTATCATAACAACACCGATATCTTACTTTTACTCTCTTAGACTGCGAAATTCTATGTAGGAGGACACTGACCAATTTAAAAATTTCTGCTTTTCTTCCTTAACCTTCAACTCTCTACGGTAGTTACTATAACTACGCCTTGACATTTTCTAATGGCTATACCTATAGGTAAGACATCTTATCTTTATTTTGTACATTAAGTTTATGTCAACTGTATAGCCCCTGAATGCTGACCACGGTATTAAGCGTTGTTCAGGAATATCAAATGTTCAATAACGCTTGGTACTACTTCATACTTTAAACTATTCTTATAAAGGGCTCCAGAATTATAAGAGATCTTGTTTTTCGATAATTACATTGCGATTTTTCATTATAATTTAGGAGAAATGTCAGTTTTCTTGACTATATAAGCAAATTCGTATCAAAGCGTGATGTTTATCATATACTGGAGATTCAGACTTTATTATTGGAGTAATTATCAATCAAGATTACATATCTAATTTACCCTTTGAGCTACCAATTTTAGTTGTGGCATATTGCAATTAATTTTCAAGAACTCAGATCTAGACTTTTATGAATCTATGCTAGACATTTGTGGGCATTGAAAGGCTACATTTTCGCGCAGAGTTACACAATACGTTAATGTCACTTAATAGAGATTAAACTTCTAGCACTACAGACTTTTATTGACAAGTTTTAGAAAATATTATCAAAATTAGTTTTAATCACCTAAAAAATATTTGAAAAAAAAATTAATCTCTTAGATAGTCTGGATTCTTTGCAATAGTTTTGACTCCAAATTTCTATAATAATGATTTTTTTTTAATCCAAATAGTAGATTTTTTTAAGTATAGTCATGTCCATTTTTTCTCACACCATTCCCACCGGAATCTTCTATATGTTTTTGCAATGAATCATTAAACCTTTCGCTTTAACAAGTCAATTACAGAAAATATCATAGGACGTCAAGGCAACTTATAGGTATTTCTTTAAAATAAAGATAATTTATTTCCGTTTAACATCCCTTTTCTATGAAATATGCAGCAGTTGATTTGAAAATGTGACTGGGGACTTTATCCATATGAAATTTGGCTTTACTGGTGCTTTTCATTTCAAATTGGAATGTCTTGTTTAAAAATGGCTTTTAAAATATTTCATTGCTAATAGAAACAGCGCACTTTAGCATTGCTTGATACTTTGATAATTTTTTTAAATACAATTTATACACGTAACTAAATACAACATAAATCAAGAGATACTTTATAAACTTTTCAAAGGAACGAACTCGTGTAATAGCGGTTTTTTCTTTGTCTGAATAATGAAAAAATGCACTGTTTCTATTGAAGTCATTTAAGCGTGTGTATGAAGGTAGGATATATTATATCATGCCTAATTTTAATGAAAATTTGTACAAAATTAAATTTTACTTTGATAAATTTGTTAGAAAAAATTGAAAAATTGTTTTTCCATATTTCATTGAAAATGCTACTGAAAATCGAAAATGAGATGTAATAGGAAACTGACATGACTGTCCTAAGAATTATTTTGCTTTCATGGAAATTTTGATATGTAGCTGCAACATCACTCAATGCGTTCACATAGAGTTAAACTCACGGTAAGTACACAGTCCAAACATATTAATGTGACCACCATCTACTTTCGACGTCAACGTGAAATAACCAATCACAGAAGACCGATAGCAGCACATTGCAGAGGAACGTATATAAAGGGTGTCCGAGGAAATCGAAAAACATAGCAATCGATGGCGTAAAGCAGAAACGGAGCGATTTATCCAACGTCCAAAAAGGCATAATCATTGGCTTTCGGGCCAAGGGTGGAAGAACTTTCGAAACGGCTAATTTTGTTAACTGCTGGAGTGCCACCGTGATAAAAGTATACCGTGCATGACAACATGGCACTATCGAAAATCAGCGACGTTGCAAATGTGGTGCACCACGGGCCATAGATGATAGAGGTGAACTACGGCTGCGGATATGCATTCGGGAGAATAGACGTGCAACCGTTGAGTAACTGACCGCCCAGATCAAGGGGCTACCAACGGTCTCTCCTCAACGTTAGTTTAGCGAACGTTGCTGCGTATGGGCCTCCGCAGCAGACGCCTGGTTAATGCACATATGTTGACGATGTCAACATCATCGGCGACGGAGTCTGGAATTAGCACGCCAGTATCGCAAATAGACGTGCACTGAGTGGCGACAGGTGGCTTTTCAGATGAATCACGTTTTATGCTCCATAGGACAGATGGACTTTGACGTGTATGGCGTGAAACGTCTGAAAGAAAACAAGCAAAAATTCTTCAACAATTGCCGAAAGAGTGCAAGCTGGAGGAGGGAGCATTATGGTCTGGGGAATGTTTTCGTGGTTTTGTCTGGGTGCACTCATCATTTTGGAAGGCACGATGGATCAACACAAATACGCAACTGTCCTTGCGGATCATGTCCAGCCCTACATGCGAATTGTTTTTCTTCACAATGATGGCATCTACCAGCAGGACAATGCGAGGTGTCATACAGCTCGCAGTGTACGTGCCTGTTTCGAGAAGAACCAGGATGAGTTTACGGTACTCACCTGGCCGGCAAATTCCCTGGACATAAACCCAAATCGAGAATCTGTGCGACCACGTCGATCAGGTTGTTCGCGCCATGGATCCTCAAACGCGTTACCTAGCACTGCTGGCCACGACATTGGAGTCGGCATGGCTCAAGATCCCAGTGAACACCTTCAAGAACCTAATTTACTTTCTTCCTGCCCGTATCGCAGCGGTCCGCACTGCGAAAGGCGGTTATTCGGCTTTTTACAGGTGGTCTCAATAATGTGACTGGGCTGCGTAATATGGAACTATTCGTAAAAGATAGTTCTTCTGAAATTCGTTTCCATAAAATATCAACAATCATCTGTATCTAGAACTCTTTTAAAATATGTATGTTTATCATTAAAATACTCCAATTTTAAATAGTCTCCTTGCACTCTGAAATATTAACTTCCACTTATTGCCATAAATGACGCGAACACATGATTATATTCTAAATCAGTGCATCTTATATATATGGTCCGATGAACTAGTAGAAAGGTTTCCATACTTTTAAAAAGACGTACCATAAAATTGAAGTTCCTACTTCCGCGCACTACCAGGTAACAAACGCAAAACTAATATTAAATAAAACTCTGAAAAAGGGACATTCTAAGAACGGAATATTTCTCCAGGTTTTGTACTTCCGTCTTGGTATGTTTAACATAAAAAGGCATGATTACATTATTAAATTTGTGCTAAGATTGACTGCTTTATATTACCATTCAAATAAAAAGTAATATTGTCATTAACATTTTTTGGTAGAATAAAAGATTAAAGATATATTGGCGTGCACCGATGCATTGATTGTACTGATTCCCTTGTATCGTTATGAAGAAGAGTGGGTTTGATTTATCATAGACAACTTCCTCATGTCTGGTTGAATATTGGTTAATCATTTTCTAATTCTGGGATATTTTTACAATTTAATTTTCCACAAAGAACGATGAAACCATGATCATGTTCCACTTTATAAGTCATGTATGTCGATGGGCAGCTTTTTACCTCAAAGATTTTATTTTGACGTACAGCCTAAAACGCGTTGTGTGGAATCTTTGAAGTCTATTTCAGGACGATTGTTGCAAACAAACTTCGTTTCAGAAGTAACTTGTTCAAGTTCTTGAAATACTCCATCATGCTTACCCGTTATAGTAAGTGCACCAGCCGGGCAGACGTCTATTTTTTTTTTCGAATTTATGTTTTACAATCTCATTAACATATCTAATTTTGCAAAAACACGTAGTATACGTAAAATTTAGTAGTCGTTCAACCGTTTAAGAGTTCACAATATTAGAATTCCTCTTTCAGTGAGGCTCATCTTCATATCTTACAAATGTGAGACGTTGGGCTATATTTGTAATATCAGTGCTATTATTCAAGTGAATGGAGTAATATTGGCTGGTTCAGTTTTCGGTTTCCTCTTCTTTAATGCCTCATATAATTTCCCCACTCCTGCGTATTATAAAGTTATAAGATTTTAGACATAAGAAATTAATAAAGTTTTTAGCTTTTTTCCTTGGAAAGCAGCATTTACCGTTTCTTCATCAGCTGGTAACTATAGGGTTTCTCCAATAGTTTCCGGTTTACCTCTTTCAGCTATTTTATAGCTTACTTTGCAAGACGAGTTTCGAAACTTCCCATTCAATTATGAAAACGATGCTATTTTTTGCTCACGCAGATAATTATACAAATTTCATTTGTAAAACTTAATTTGCTTATTTAAATCCTCATGTTTAGACTTGAAATGTATTATCAGGTGAGAGGATTTCATTATATAATTAGAATCACGACATATAGGCGCACTTTCTTCTCCCGTATATGCTAAATGATATTTTAAATAATAAGGATTCTATTTTCATACGTGTTAACTTTTCTATTTCTCAAGAAGTACTGATAACTAAAGACACAATGTTTCCTTGTGCCGGGAATTTGGAACAGTTATTGTCTTCATGTGGTGGTTTAAAAAATTCACTTTTCATCTTCGTATAATTTTGATTTGAAGTAAAGTGACAATTATGGTAACTTTTATGGAAAGAAATATATAACAAAACACTTCGGATAATTTAACCTTAAATACACAATATGTATGTTTGGCTTAGTCTATTTAATTATATATATAAGGAAGTATTATTTTCTTGTATGTCTTGTTTTTGTACGTTTCTCGCTAAGCTGATAAAAGAAACTAATATTCGAAAATAAGTGAGGTGTAATGCAAAATTAATACATTAAACTACATAATGTAAAATTATAAAGTTTCTTTCAGCTATTTTGATGAGAAGTTCTGCATCGTCTCTAGAATTGTCCTGACCTGTCACAGTTTGATTACCTTTTTTTGAACAACTCAAGAAAACCTTTGATGGGAAACGATTTCCAAAAAATCAGGTCCCACCGACGACATGGCATTTAAAAATGGTTCCGCGTCTAGTCTAGGAAGTATTTCATTCAAGTATTCAGAATCTCATAGTCCGCCAAGACACCTGTTTTAACCTTCACGTGAACTGTGCCTCAAAATTATAATCCGTATGCCAATGCATTACTCTTTATCCTATATGCATAATATACAGTTATCATTAAACAATTTGTCAAACGGATAACAATCTCAATTTCATTTAGGCGACTTTTATATTTCTGTTATAATAAATTTTATTTTGTTGGTTAACCATAACTACAATTTAGATAATTTATAAACGTTTAAATTTAATCGTTCATTATTCAATTTTATTGTTAATGAAGTTATTGATTTAACATTGAAATTTTAAGTTATCCTTCTATACATAAAAAAAAGTTTTGATTTGGAAATGGACCAATGAAAATCTGCGTATATATTCCGGGTAGATCCACATCCAATTTGAATGCTTAAGCATGGCCTTTCATCGTTAATATTAAAAAAACTGTTGCATACAAAAATATGAAAATCGGTGGTATTATAAAGAAATGTTTGATAAACACGCTGGTGCAGACAGTTTTCAAATCGAAGAATTCTTTTAAGAGATATTTAATGCTAAAGTTGGACAAAATCGTTCCATTAAAAAAGTTTTATTGGTGCAAAAACTATACATGAGAATTTAATCATTTTTACACCATTTTATACGTTATAAGTTCCCGGTGTGCAGATTATATTTATTTTTCTTATTTGACTCATTTTTTGAGGTTTTATTTCAATTTTAAATTCAAATTTTCAGCATTTCGAGAGATATTTTTTATAAATTTTAGAAAATGTTATTAATTTAAACTGTTGCCAGTTGTATAAACAGCGCAAACAATAATGATTACTTCAAATTAAAAATTTATTTTACACGTGACTATTATAAACAGAAAATATAAAAAGCAGGAACTCATTGAAAATTACGTCATAAAAATTATAATTACACGTGAATTTTAAAAGAGACAGAATATTGTAAAATAATAAATTCATAAACATGCGTTAGAAGTCTTAAATAGGAGAATTTACGTCACATTTACGTCACATTACACTTATTATATAAAATGAACAAAAAATAATATTGCAAAACAGTTTAAATTTAAAAATTGCTCCAGACATTTATTTGATATTTTAAGATGATCATTGCTGGGCAACATATAACTATGATATGTTCCCGCACCATGTTGGTTAAATCAAAGTAAAATTGCGTAATTTGTTATTTCTGTTTGTATAAATATTTTTTATAAAATATAATTATGAGTGTAAAATTATAATGTTTATATATTTAAGTAAAATAAGAGTGTAAGTTCATACAAAAATTATTAAGTTGATTTTAAAGATTAAATATATATTTTTAAAAAATTGTTGTATTGTAAAATGAATGTATAACGTTGAATGGAGTTCGGATCTCAGACAACAACAATACGCAGACGCCATGGTGTCGTTTTATGACAAGCCAATGGAAAGTGGTGTATAATTAGAAGTCGTAAAATCATAAAAACGTTGGAATCAATTTATGGCCTCAATAAAAGTGTTGGGATAAATTTATGACTTTTCAGACCACCCAAACTTTAAGGCAGATAATAATATTAAAGTATATGTTAGGGGCCATTTGCAGACTGCTAGCTAATAGGCCTATCGAAGTATAATAAAAAATCTTCTCACATCCAATAACAGTGGACTAGACAAAAATAGTTCCTCCCACTGCAGGAGCTGGTGTGCAAGAAGAATAAGTTTTGAAAAAGGATAGTCTGAAAAAAGATGTAGAGGATGCAAGAGCTCTCCTGAAAGCCCGTGCAATGAGTCCCGTAAGCCTAGTAAAGCCCAGGCGAGATGGACCTATCGGAGCGAGCCTAATCCAGCCTAATCAAGCCTAATCGAGGTTGTCTTCCTGAGGTACCTATCGGAGTGAGCCTAATCAAGCCAAATTGAGGATGTCTTCCTGATGTACATATCGGAGTGATCCTAATCAAGCCAAATTGAGGATGCGTTCCTGATGACACATTGCCATGATCCTAAGCAACGCAACAACTCGGAATTTGACGAAATAAGGCCACCATCCCGTATATTAAAAGAAGGTACTATTTTAAACATTTTCTTTTACCACTTAAGATCATATGAAAAATCTTCAAAAATACTTTTCTGATATTTATGGTAGAGAGTTATCTGAGATCCGACCAAACCAATAATTAAATAAGATTAAGGTAATTTTAAAAATGAAAGAGAGTATTTCTTTTAGCAAAAAGAAACAATTATAATAATTAGAGTACGTGAAAATATTGTCTTTTTTTTAAAAAAGATTAAACATACTTAAAATAATGAGAAGCAAACAAAAGTGTTGCTTTCTATTTTTTGAATTAATATTATGTTTTTCTGTATATAGATATGTTCAATGTAAATAAAATATTTAATCAAGTTTTAAAAAGTTTCTGTAATTATTTAATTAATAATATTTAAAGTGTGTCAATTCTTTTTTTTACAGCTTAAATTTTAGTTTAATTCATAAGTGGAAGAGTTCGTCTAAATAATTCACAACGCAAACTCTTAATTTTATTCGTAATTATTCAAATTTAATAATTACTTTTTGACGCGAATTATAATTTAATTTTATTAATGCTTCGCGTTGCTCTTCTACTAGAATGTAGGTAAATACGATCACTTATATTATTTAAATTTATCTAAGGTATATAAAACTATATACCAATTTGCTATGAGGTTGCTTGGATGATTTGGACCAATTAACAATTTTGAATATATTTAATAATAAATAAACAGGTGTAATTATCTGTCCAGCATCCCCCCTTCATTAAGTAAAATGGTGCTCTGACTCAGGAACGATCATCTGAGGTCATTAGATAGGTAAATGGTGCTATGACTCAGGAACGTTCATCTGAGGTCATTAGAAATAATAATAATAATAATAATAACAAAAAAGGAAAATAAATTTAAGTATTATTTTAATGTCACAATTTTAAAGATATTGTAGGTATGTAAGTTTAATTGATTAAAATTTTATTAAAATTAATTTTATTATTGTAACAATAATGACACACATATAATAATTTTATATAAATAAAATGAATAATATATGTTAGTAAAAAAAAAAAAAAAGGAAATGAGAAAAATAATTCTGGGATTTATAATAGGTAAATTTAGGAATTACAATTTTGTTTTTTTTTTCTCTCTTTTCTCTTGTGGTTGGATCTCAGTTACCATTGAAAAATAATGGCATTCACATCACAGATGACACATTTGTAAAAATAATTTTTTTTATATAATGTATAAATAATAATAATAATAAGAATAATGAGTAAAATTTTATAATATGTCTGGTATAAAAATGATTGAAATGTCAATAGATCACGATTTTTGAAATTGTATCACCTTGATACAAAAGAAAATTTATGAGTCGTACTACGAAGTAGTAGTACAATAGTTACAAAAAAAAAAAAAAAAAAATAAGATTGTTTTTTTCTGTAGAAAAAGACAGATATTTTTCTGTTAAATGAAATTATGTTGTTTTTTATATATACGTGTATTATAAATATTTTAGGGGTATTTATGTGTGTAAAAGAATAATCTACAAAACATCTTCATCTCCTAAGAAATTTTTTTTTTAAATTTTAGTGTTGTTGTTTTTATGTATTTATGCAATTTAGAATATTTTCATACATATGTGGTAATATAGAAAAAAAAAAAAGGATGATAAACAGAAACATTCTGTTAAAAGGTTATGCCCAACAATAAGCGAAAATTTAAAAGGAGAAGTGTAGATTTAAATACTTCTGGAGTTAAAACCAGAGGACAGAAAAATAAAATTATTTCTCTAAATTATTCGCTACAAAAAACTAAAAAGAATACAATGACTCAACCTAGTGTTGATACGCTGTTGAATTGTATCCCCGTCTTTGACGGAAAGAAAGAGTCGAATATTAAATTTTTTTTTGAACGAATTCGATAATCTAATTAAACAAACGGAATTAGAGAATGTTTCGAAACTAGCGCTCTTGAAAACGAAATTAGTCGGTAGTGCTAGAGATAAATTAGCTAACGAAGAAAATCTTAATACAGAAAAGGACTATGGTCAATTTAAAGAAAAATTAACCGATACTTTTTCTACTAAAACAAGTTTTTCTGCGGCTCAAAGCAATTTTTTTTCTCTTAGGCAAAAACCTGCGCAGGCTATCGCTGATTTTATCAGTGAATTCAATGCGGCTGCAAAACTTTACCTAGATAAAAGTGGCCAAAATATTGACAACGGTAATGGTAGTTTATTTGAAATGATAAAATTCACAAGATTTTTAGAATCAGTTAGGGCAGATTTAAGTTTGGACATTCGAAGAATGGCGCCGAAAAATTTCAACGACGCATGTAAATTTGCGAAACAAATGGAAGATGCATACAATCAAGTTGCATCAAAGGAAATTAATTCGATTACAAAAACCTCCACTGAGGAAAATTTGGACAAACTGTTAAAATTAAATATGGAAAGCGCGGAGCAAATTAAAATTTTGACTTCCGAAATAAACAATTTGAAAATTAAAACAAAAGACACTGCATCAAGCAGATGGTGCGAATTATGTAAAAAAAATTCGCATACTTTAGAAACGTGCTGGTACAAAAATGATAATAAAAATACATATAAGGATAGCAGAGATTTCGCAGGTCGGCATTTTAATAAAAGGTACTCTTATAATGGACAGTATCAACCGAGAGCGAATTTTAATCCTAGATTTGTTAACCCAAACCAGCAGTGGAATTTTCAATCTTATGCACCCACAGGTGGTTACTATGGATATTCTCCATATCCCCCACCCCCACCAAATTACTTCCCTCAGCATGTGCCATACAGGAATAGTCAACCTCAGAGTCATGCCAGTTATTATCCAAATGAGGATAAAAATGAGAATTTAAAAGACAATGCTCAAAAGTATCCAAAAAAGTATAAAAATAAGGGTAAAACTGATGATCAAAGGGACAAGTAAGGGATATGAATTGGTATTAAAAATAAATCAAAATGCATAATTAATCGAATTTCAAAATTTCAAAATTTTCAAAATTTAAAAATAAATTTTTTTTCTTTTAGGTAAAAAAAAAAAAAAAAAAATTGAAACAGAATTAATAACTTGCCTTTTTAAAATTCAAAATAATAATAAGAAAGGATAGGAACATGGGAACGCCAATTTGTCTCAGGGTTACAATATTGAGCAAATGTGCAGGGCGCACCCGAAAACATACTTATAAAATTATGTAATGTGCTTCACAAAACTTCACTGGAGCAGTGAAATATTTATCTCCAGGCAAAAGTTATATATATATATTTTTTTTCTTTTCGAATATGAATTAGAAAATATAAAATCTTAACAAAGCCAAATAACATTAAAACTTAATTAATTTCATAGTAAATAATGTTGGAGTAATTTTCAAAAAAAAAAAAAAAAGAGAATTTTTTCTGTCTTCTATAAGGGTAGCCTTTGCTAATAGCCTTACAATTTAGATGACAAAATTTCAGAATTACTCTTTAAAATGAGTAGGTGTAAGCTATAGGTTCAGGGTAGTTGGAACAGCTTTATAGCATACTCATATATATTTTTTTTTCTTATATAAATATATGGTTGACAAGGAATAAATTATTAGTGCACTCTATATTAGGATAGCGGTCAGCTATAAGCCTAAATATAATAAAATATACAAAAAGTACTAAGATTTATTCCGGTAGTTCAAGTACAACTTATATGCTAAAGTCTAGAATTTAGACAGCAGGGATAAGTTTTATGAACAAAAGTGTTATAAAAAAATTTAAAAAAAGGATTTTGGTGTAGCACATTGGTTTTTAAAAAAAACATATATATGTATAACAATGGACAAGGCAAGTTATTTCAACATGATTGCACACAAAAATTATAAAAAAAAAATATATATATATATATATACACAAATAAATAATTGAAGTAAAATTAAAATTTTCTCACCAAAGGCTTTCTGCATAGGGTGCAATTTTGGCCTACGGCTGGGTATGCACCAACACCAACAATATATTTGTAGAAAAATTATTCACAGATACATCAATATAGTCATCACCTAGGCATAAATTTCAGGATTCTTGGCTGAAAAAGGAATCGAAGAAAAAATTAAGTATGGTATAATTACTAGATGTTATGCTCAGAAACAATAAAATTAGTAATATTATATTGTAAAAAGCAGCATTTTGAGTTTTCTTTAGGAAAATTTTTGATTTTTAGGTTTTACACATTTATGGAGTGTCTAGCTCAGTGTATAGTTCCTAGATTTAATAAAAAAATAATAAATAAAAATATAAGTTCGTGTTGTTTTCAAAATAAATAACAAAAGGTATAGCAATTAGCATTTACAGTTAAAATTTATGGAATTTTCATCAAAATTAACATTAGACAAACATAGTTTATATTATATTTAACTTGATAAGCTAATTTACTTTTATTAACGGTATTCAATTAGAATTAAAGTAGGCTTAAATTCAAGTTAAATTAATTAATAACATTGTTGTAGTGTAAAATTTTATGTAAGACTATTATATTTTTATTGTATATATAAAAATATGCAAATTTAACAATTAATAAAATGTATTAGCAAAATTATTTAATATAAATATTAAATGACATCTTGCTGAAATCAGCTAGAAATTAGATTTTTTTTTTTAAATGAAATATTTTATAAATTTATGTTAGTTTAGAATTTAAGCATTTTTTTTTTCTCTTTACTTTCCCTTAGAATTAAATGCAATTCTAAATTTAACACATATAAATATACATAGTATTGATAAATTTGAGTGTGTGAGTTCATAAATTTTTTTTTATATAATTTGGCCAATTTAACATAAGAAAACACAATAAATAAATAAATATATTTATATATATTGGCCTTATTTTTATTAAAATAGGTAGTATGGCTTAATAAATTTATTTACTTAATTTTTTTATAGTACATACAGTAATTATTTTTTAAAAAACTTAATCTGTAACAATTGGGTGTAGATATTTATGAGTATACAAAGATTCTTTTCTGCTGGCAGAAATTCTTTGGTTCGGCCGAGTACTCATGGGTTACTACATACGATTTTACGTAGTAATTATCATTTGCTTTTGTTTTTTTTAAAACTATACAAGTGTATTAATAACATTTTTTTTTATAATTAAATAATAATTATTAATGTTGGATTAATAATAATAATCTAGTATCTTTTACTTTTTAAACATATCATTAAAGTTTAGATAGTAGAATTCACATACGGAATGTTAATGATAAATAAAATTTTGAATAAATAAATTTTTATTTCATTCAGTAAAAAAATAAATAAATATGAAAATTTAACAATCTTTTAAGATAGAATTGTTGGCTAAATAAATAATAATTTAAGACAAAAAAATTGTTCTCTTCTCCGTCAATGGCATTTTCTGACAACACTATTTAATAGTATTAAATGAAGGTGCATTTTTAAGGTCAGCGTAATGCATATTTTGCATTTTTGAGAGGCCGTAGAAGTCATTTTTCCGTGTTGTTTACATTTTAATAGTAAACAATATCATGAATCAAAATTTGTGTTTGTTAAAAAGGTCTAAAAATATACAATGTAATCAGTTAAAGAAAATTATATGCATTTTTTTTTAAATCCTGAAAGGCAATTTGGTTTAGTTTAAACCTGAATGCATAACAAGCCACCCTCGCTTCAGTTCCAGTATGAGGCAGGAGAATTCCGATGATAGAATCGCCATTTTCCCCCTGCAAAATAATAAAAAAAAAAAGCAGAAGGTTTACATTAGATACGATACAAATACATACACTGTTTATGCATAGATTATGTTTAAAATTACATACAGGCATGCACAGTGAGTTAAGAAGAAAGTATATCAAGAAATTATACTAATTAATAAGGTAATTACAAGCATGAAATGGTTTTAAATACTTACTTTTTGAAGTCGTAAAATTTTGTCACAGCACAATTCACCTCACAGAAAGCGATTAGTAGCTTGACCAACCCCTCGTTTCGAAAGAATCGGGGACGTTCAAAACTGGTTTTATTCAATCCTCCTTCTTCTTTTTTTTTTTTCTTTCTCTCTTTCTCGTATCGGGTAAAGTTGGAAAGCATTGCGTAATGATATATTAAAGGAGATGAATTAGCTTGTACATTTTGACAGATCATACATGTTTGAAGTAACAAATAAATAAAATAATGTAACAAGTTTGTATACAATATTTTTTCTGATTATAAATTGAATACATCAGATTAATTATGTGAAAATATAACATGTCATATTACAAGCATTGTATTTACTTTTATTCAGTATAAAATGTGTTTTAGATAAAACACTGTGTCATAAGGTTGTATGTGATGAAATAATATGTCAAATGCGTATGCCATTATTTTTCTTATAATGAGGTTTATTTCGGCATATTAATTTCAGACAAAATTATAGCTTTGAATGTATTTTGGGCACTTAAACTGTAAAGTTACAAAATTAGTAAACATGTGTGTGGTAAAGAAAAAAGGCTTCGAGAAAGACGTCTGATTGTCAGTACAGAGGTCTTCTATAAATGTGAATGTCAACAGACAACTATGCTATCATGTGTTGAACTTTCTGTTATGAAACAATAGAAGAACTTCTTATAAAATATACCAGAACCATTGATAATTGAACTTTACAGTCTTCGCTCAAAAACTGTGTAGATACACAGTCATATGGACACGTACATTCCTTCAAGCTTTACAAAAAAAATAAAACCAGCAATCAGTTTTTATTTTTTTTTTTTCCGATACCGGGAGAGATGCTGGGCAACATATAACTATGATATGTTCCCGCACCATGTTGGTTAAATCAAAGTAAAATTGCGTAATTTGTTATTTCTGTTTGTATAAATATTTTTTATAAAATATAATTATGAGTGTAAAATTATAATGTTTATATATTTACGTAAAATAAGAGTGTAAGTTCATACAAAAATTATTAAGTTGATTTTAAAGATTAAATATATATTTTTAAAAAATTGTTGTATTGTAAAATGAATGTATAACGTTGAATGGAGTTCGGATCTCAGACAACAACAATACGCAGACGCCATGGTGTCGTTTTATGACAAGCCAATGGAAAGTGGTGTATAATTAGAAGTCGTAAAATCATAAAAACGTTGGAATCAATTTATGGCCTCAATAAAAGTGTTGGGATAAATTTATGACTTTTCAGACCACCCAAACTTTAAGGCAGATAATAATATTAAAGTATATGTTAGGGGCCATTTGCAGACTGCTAGCTAATAGGCCTATCGAAGTATAATAAAAAATCTTCTCACATCCAATAACAGTGGACTAGACAAAAATAGTTCCTCCCACTGCAGGAGCTGGTGTGCAAGAAGAATAAGTTTTGAAAAAGGATAGTCTGAAAAAAGATGTAGAGGATGCAAGAGCTCTCCTGAAAGCCCGTGCAATGAGTCCCGTAAGCCTAGTAAAGCCCAGGCGAGATGGACCTATCGGAGCGAGCCTAATCCAGCCTAATCAAGCCTAATCGAGGTTGTCTTCCTGAGGTACCTATCGGAGTGAGCCTAATCAAGCCAAATTGAGGATGTCTTCCTGATGTACATATCGGAGTGATCCTAATCAAGCCAAATTGAGGATGCGTTCCTGATGACACATTGCCATGATCCTAAGCAACGCAACAACTCGGAATTTGACGAAATAAGGCCACCATCCCGTATATTAAAAGAAGGTACTATTTTAAACATTTTCTTTTACCACTTAAGATCATATGAAAAATCTTCAAAAATACTTTTCTGATATTTATGGTAGAGAGTTATCTGAGATCCGACCAAACCAATAATTAAATAAGATTAAGGTAATTTTAAAAATGAAAGAGAGTATTTCTTTTAGCAAAAAGAAACAATTATAATAATTAGAGTACGTGAAAATATTGTCTTTTTTTTAAAAAAGATTAAACATACTTAAAATAATGAGAAGCAAACAAAAGTGTTGCTTTCTATTTTTTGAATTAATATTATGTTTTTCTGTATATAGATATGTTCAATGTAAATAAAATATTTAATCAAGTTTTAAAAAGTTTCTGTAATTATTTAATTAATAATATTTAAAGTGTGTCAATTCTTTTTTTTACAGCTTAAATTTTAGTTTAATTCATAAGTGGAAGAGTTCGTCTAAATAATTCACAACGCAAACTCTTAATTTTATTCGTAATTATTCAAATTTAATAATTACTTTTTGACGCGAATTATAATTTAATTTTATTAATGCTTCGCGTTGCTCTTCTACTAGAATGTAGGTAAATACGATCACTTATATTATTTAAATTTATCTAAGGTATATAAAACTATATACCAATTTGCTATGAGGTTGCTTGGATGATTTGGACCAATTAACAATTTTGAATATATTTAATAATAAATAAACAGGTGTAATTATCTGTCCAGCAATCATAATATTTCATTTCTAACAAAAGTATTTTTACGTGAATAGTAAAAAGAAAAAGAAAAGTTTGGTGAAAATTACGTCAGATTATAATTCTCAGATTCAAATTATAATTCAATCTTCCGAAATCTTTTTAAAGCCGATTAAATTATCGTGCTGTTAGAGTCTGCGGTGTCTGAACGGTGGGTTAACGAGCGTAGCTCGTAGGGGGCAGAGCCCCCTAGTTTTTTAAAACAATATTTATATTTTATTTTTTTAATGAGCTGTTTAACTCGTTCTACGAATGGGACTTCATGAATTTAATTCTAAAACCAAAATTAGAAATAAAATTTTGCCGAATTATCATGTTGCTATAGCAGCACACGATAAAACAATATCTTTGGAATAAGCAAATAAATAGAAAAAAAGTTTTGTTGATGTTTGTGATAAAATGTTTTTCTTTATTTTTAATCAAGTTTGAAACTGCACGTGAAACATGGCAAATGAGATGCGTTTGTACTATAAATAGTTTTATATATATTATCGCACCGCATAGTGTACTGAATGTATATTTTAATGCAATTAATAATTGCATATCAATTTCATTCTGTTAAAAAGGATGTAACATCATTAAAATGCACTTGAAATATTTTTTCACAATTCGCCGTAATGTAATAGAAACCTTTTGACTGTCTCTGTAATTAAACTCTACTTCCGATTTTCATAAAATTGAAATGACTCGACAAAGTTATGAAAGAATTATATATTTTTAATTACAAACGATTCGGTTGGGTAGTTTTTGCGCTGTTATATGCGGACGGACAGACAGACAGACGGATGGACTGAACGACGACTATAGGTGCTACGTATTTATATAATTACGAACGCACCAAAAATGGGTAATAATTAAGCGCAATTAAGTAATCTATAATTATTTGCATAGAAGTAAAAGAATTATCGCAATACCCGCTACTGCTTCTTAGTGTTGCATCGGCACGTACGTAATATGTATATCTCATATTGCAGTAAATATTTAGAACTGGTTATAACTCGCGCGATTACGGATTAAACATAAAAATGGCAAAAATTCGTCATAAATATAAAATTAAAAAATCTATTTAAAAATTTTCGAATTTTTTGCCACAATCGTTCATGGCCCCCCTACCAGCAACCCGTATGCCAAATTTCGCAGCCTTGCGCCCTCTGCTTTCCTAGTTTTATGATGTTATATAGATACGCGCGCGGATTTTAATAGGGTAGATTTTTAACAGCGTTAATCTTGATGAAACCCTATCACTCTGAAACCTCTTTCTGCTTGTCACAGAGTTTGTTATCAGGTACTATTTAAGTTAGAGACTTGAAATTTTCACTTATAGCTGAATACTTCCGAACACGACAAACGATAAAATTTTGAAACAGTGTTATGCTATTTGAATTAAATGTATTAGTTAATGAAATCAAACCATTTTTGATAGTTTGTCAGAATCGTAATTTCAATTTTGTTCGTGCATGCTCGAGAGCTATGTTGTGTAACACCTGCCTGCTAAACAAAAAGTTCTCGGTTCGATGTTTGGTGTCGGAGAGTGAAATTTGTTTAAAGGAAAAGATTGCATTTTGCAACAGATCCAATTTTATGGAGTTTTTGTAATTTTTTTAAGCCATTTTAACGCCAAAAGTTGTTATAAGATGTTTTATCTTTTATCAATTGCTTTTTATGATTACAAAAACCTTTTTTTGCGAAATTGCAAAATTTTAAAATCCGATGGATTTAATTTAAAGAACTTTCGTAATATTTTTGTCATTTTAAGGTTGTTTTTTTTTTTTTTTTGTTTTTTTTTTTTGTTTTTTTTTTTTATGGAAATTGAATCGCATAATTATATTTTTTAGATATGCAAACATTTTCTATTGTAATTTTCTGAAAAGCAGTTTTTAATTTATTTAAAACAACATCTTCCAATTTGATAATTTAAAAATTTAATTTAATGGTGCGGTCATCTATGTTCTTATTGAAAAATATTAAATATTTAATAATAATAAGGATAAAGTGTTTTGAAAGGAATGTTAAAATGAAATCATCTGTGCTATAGTTGATCACTCTTACCCACTTATTTACTATTTTGGAGAAGTCCTGGTACGTATAATCGATGTTTTTCCCAGCTGTAAATGGCATATTTAAACAACATATTGTTATTAAAAATATCGAACTGGTTTTATATGTGACAAATTTAGCTATAAAAAATTAAAAAATAAACAAAATAAATAATCCATATCTTTCTCTTTTGTTATCAAATTAATCTCTTAAGAAAGTTTAAATTTATACTATCTTTTTTGTTATTATTACTATTTGTGATACACACTGCTACCAACTTACCAGTACTTACAGTAGCTTTACAATATATTTTTTTTTAGTAAATAAATGCGTTTTGAGACAGAAAAATTATTTATTAATTTGCTAATAAATGTGTACAAAATTAAGGGTCTTCCCGTATTAGACAATTTCGTATTATTACTTTATGGTCTTTATTTTTTAAAGTTAAATATCTGGTTTGGATCATGTTTAAGTGGGTGTTCAAATTAAAAAAATGCTATGAAATATATCGGTATGTTGGCATATAGGGAATATCCTATCTGATGTTCAGACAATTTAATGTGAAAACATGAAAACATTATACAGGTTCCAGCAAACTACTTTACTGCATCGATATTTCCAAACAATATCCGTAGTGGGAGGCTTTTTAAACATATAAATATGGCATCTTACACGACTATTATTGTTTTAAAATAGTGGAAGAGTAATAATAGAACTCCACCCATTCTGTCTATATTGTCTACCTCTATACCAAAAGATTATTATCTATCTAAGATCTATTACAAAAAGCCATAAACGCAATTTTTCATTTTTCACAGTTTACAATTATTTCTTTTAATTTTAGAAAATCTATACCTGTATACGAATATTAATTCTTTAAAGGAAATTTGTCTGTATTTACTAACAATTAAAAAAATTAAAACAGACTATTGTCGGAATATAAATAGATATTTTTCTATTAAGCAATCGGGCATTTTATAACCGATGTGTAATATATTAATAGTTTTTAACTCAAAAATAATGCGTATATTTTGGAAAGCTTTTTTTATTAATATTTTCTAATATTCTTCTTCGCATGTATGCTCTTTTATTGAACTTACAATGATTCACTGAAAAATGATTACCTTTTGAAAAAAAAAAAAAAAAAATTGTTATTGAAAAAAATGTATACAGTCAAAAAATCCTAAAGAATGATTTATATTCTTTCTCTATAAATTTTCATTTTTCCAATCTACAGCTGCAATAAAAGAGCATGCGAAAAAACAAATCTTGATTCATTTTTTATTACGATATTGTATTTTATCTCTCACATACCTTTTTCATATACCGCTTATGATCTAGTTCTTTATTTACAGTTATGAAAAGGAAATTTAACTGGAAGCGAAAATAGAGAAATGATAAACTAAAATAGCCAGAAGAAGGCCGAGAATTTATCACTGAAGATGTTTCGTAAAATGTGAAAAATAATGTATATTGAATATTGTTACGCAAAAGTTCTTCTTTTTAAAATTTTCACCTAAAAAACTATTTTTCTTCCTTTTTATGAAACAAATTATATATTTATTAGCATTAAGTTCTTTTAATGTTTCATATATTTTATAAATAGTAAAAACCGCTCTATAATATTTATTCCTTATAAATATTTTCCTATTAAAGGATGTTGAATGTTTAACTGTTTTTTAATAGCAATTTTTGTCTTATTTATTGCCAGAGAGAATAACATAATTTTACTTTTTATTGATAGAAATTTGCGTCTTTTCTTATATATACCTTTCTTGAAATATTTGAATTTTTTTTTGAAAAATATGGTGAAGTCGTATTAGAAGCTATATTTGTAGTGTTAATAAAACAACTTTCCTAACCTTTCCTCACATTAAACAGTACATTATGAAAGGATATAATAAAAAATACATACCTACACTATATGGCCATTGACGAACGGACACTTTCAATTTTAGACATTTTGTCGAAAATTTAAAGATAAATTTGTCGGATTTTTCTGGAACTTCAGGATTATAAAGAATATGTTCTACTTCATATTTATCAATGGCGGTTTTATCAGAAAGACATTTGGGGGGCCATAAATAACCAAAGAAATGAATAATGTTTGGATCACTCTGTAAAATAAAATGTACGAAAAGATCTATTGCAATATCTTACAAATACATGGCTATTTTACAATATATGTATTCATTTGTGGAAGAATAGACTGTATATTCATGGAGATATATCATTTTTTTTAAAGTAACAGAAATAGAATCAATTTTTTTTTTATATATAATGCAGTTTTTTTTTTTACCAAATTTAACACTAGTTTTAGAAAATTTAACAAAATGTGATATATATATATATGATAAACTGATATATATATATATATTTAAACAGAAAGCTCTTCCTTTGTGATCGCACTATCTGTTGTTTTTTAATATCCCTACTTTTATATTTTAATTTTAAAAGCATTTTATGAAATTTCTTCAAAATGATGAAAATTAGGTAGCTTTCATTATTGCAGACAAGAGAGAAATAATGAGGTATTTTTAACTTTATTCATGCTATTTTCTGATAAAAATTCAAAATTGTTGATAAAAATTGTTCTATAGGCGCAAAATCCCATTAGGAGCAGAATATTATATTAGGGGCATAATAACGGAAAATGACATACTGCTTATGAAAACACGCATTTTTCCTCATAATTTTTCTATATTGTTTTTCCTTCTGCATGTGTACTAGGGTGGGTCGAAAAAACCGAAATTTTTATAATCGAAATGTAATAGCGCGGAAAAGTTGCCTTTTGTAATACAGAATAAATTTCTAAAATATTACATCGATCGGTTAATATCTATTACCGCCGCAAGGGGGCCAAAATTTCAAAAAATCGCAAAAAACATGTTTTTTTAGCATTTTTTTTTTAAATTATCCAAACAGACCAATACAATTTTTAATAGAACGCAATAGCTACATGAAGATATGAGAAATGTCCCGGTAAATATTCATTATGATGAAATCATATCTTTATTTACCGCAAAAAGACCATATTTTTTGTAAAAATTTCAAAAAGTTCAGTTTTTCATTTTTCTTTCTAAATTTTTATAATTTCTATAATATGTCTAGAAAAAAATAATTTTACTTTATATCTATTAATATATCATAATTTTTGTTTTATACGTAATTTAACTATTTTTTAATAGACTTGAAAATAAAGTTAATCATTCATTTTTCTTCACGATCGCTTCATCCACTGATGTTTTACTTCATAACAGCCAATTCATGCCGCAAAAATTATATAAAATGAGCAAAATGTTTTAGTATTTTATTAATTAAAATATAGAGATGTTTAACCGAAACGGGTTAAATGAACTTAAAATGAAGAAGAATTTAATGTAAATGTATTTTATAATATAACTTGCTTTCAGATGAAGCGATTATTTCTCGAGAGGCCAAAACTGATCAGATGTGATCCTCCCTCTATTCTAGTAAACACACTTTATCAGTGCTTCAATGAATAATTTCACGCATCTTTCTAGTGATTGAGTGGGACAAGGAAAGTTATAACAGCTGGCATCTTTAATCGAACATTTTAAACTCACCAGCGTTTTTAGTCGATAAAGAAACCATAACAGGTGGTTCCGTTAGTTTTCAGTTTTGTCAGTAGACTAAAGTCATACAATTTTAAGCTTCAATGTTGAAGTCTGCTATGATAAAGTGACGGATGGCACTATTCTAGCCCACAGAACTTCCAGCTTTTGCAATTTTCTTCATGGCTGGGGCCTTGATGTTCTCCTCTTCATATGCTATCATTCCAAAGAGGCTATTTGTATGATTTGCGAAATAGTCATTTCGTGAAAATACGGGAACTATAATCTTTCGTAGATTATCTGTCAAGTAACGTAAGTTACTAACTATAGTGCACAGATTCTGGAAAATATGAGTGATTCATTTTAATTGTGAACCAACTGATGCAGTACATTTTCAGGATGTACTCAAAGAGTATGACAAGTTAAGAAGAGGGTTTCTTTGTTCCAACGTAGAGTCTCAAAATTCGAATAGCAGTAATGACCCACCTTGCGTGAAATATTTGTCCAGGGACTCAGGAAAAAAGGTCAATTGTATACACGCGTGTTGAAAGAGCTTGCAATATTTCAGACATATACTTCTGGTCAGTTGACAAATAATCTTTATCAACAGCTAGGTGATCAGATTAAATTGGCTTAAATTTTGCAATTGGTAATAATTCGCAAATCGCAAGAGATCAACCAATTGGGCCACAATATGATAGAGAACCTGTTTTTTGTCATCAAGATGTTTGAAAAGATGTCTTAGTGGAAGCTCATTGAAGTGAGGTCAAGGAAGCTAATAAAGTGGTTTCTTAAATGTTGTTCTCAACTAATCCTACTATAACACCACATCCTGTCCACCACATCTTTGCATCCTGTTTTGAAGACAGTTCCGTGAAATTCAACGGCAATTATTATTCCAGTCGGGATTTCATTTTTCTTCAAAAAATCTATAATGTCATTGCATATAGAAGTCGCCTTGCCAGACGATGCGGTCAAATGACGAAAATAATTCAGACCTGGTTCTAGTACAAAGAGATAAATTCCTCCTTGACTTCGCAAAGATGAAACTTTGCCACTTTTTTAACCTGGCAGATATTTTTATCTTTAGGGCCATCAAAATATAGAGTAAAAGGAGTACATTACAAAAAAAAAACGAACAAAGTGAAACGTGGCCCTCTAGCAGCAAGAAATCAATTTTACGTGCAGGCAGCTGCAGGTGTTTCTATCATGAGCAATTTTTTTTAATAGAATTACAGTGATCATGGTTAACAATGTGAATGAAATTAACAACATAAAATGCCTTTCTCAGCCTATTAGAAATGTAAAAAATCTGAAAACATTACAAAACTTATGAAAATTGAAAAAATGAAAAACTTTAATTTTTAACACTTTTTAGAAATTTTGGCCCTGTTGTGGCGGTAAAAGCAACGATGTCACAAAAATTAAATGTTAATGTTACAATACTTATATCTTGGTGTGGCTATTGCGTTCTATTAGAAATTGAATAAGTATGTTCGGATAATTTAAAAAAAAATTGCTAAAAGTATGTTTTTTGCGATTTTTTCGAAATTTGGACCCTTTGCGGCGGTAAAAGATATTAACCAATCGGTGTAATATTTTACGTATTTTATCTTTTTTACAAAAGGCAACTTTTCCACGCTATTACGTTTCGATTATAAATATTTCGGTTTTTTCGACCCACCCTAATGTGTACTGATACTAAGTTCCAGACATTAGGCGAAATGCTTATTTAAATGAAAATGAAGTCATATTTAAAAGAAAAATATCACATTCTTAGATAAAACTAAACATTTTAACACAAAAGCGTCTAAAAAACATAAATTATGGAAATTTTTACTCTCCGGAATTGAGATTAGAATTTCAAGTAAAGGGTGCGTCTGTTCACATAAAAGATGTTGCTGACAATCGTGACTTCAAGTTTTCAGTTAAAATGATTTTTAAATAATCAAACAAAATACAATTTTTTTAAAAATGATGAATACGGATATACGAAGTGCGTATGCAAATTTTGAGAAGGTGAAAATTGCCGTTGTTCATTCCGGATTACCAAGCATAAGAGCCTCAATTGATAACAACATCCTAATAACTGATCTTTATTATATTTTACAGATAAATATCTATATGATAAAGAACAAACGTATCTGTGCGTAACGCTGACGTCATTTTGCGAATGGCAACAGTTCACGATCAAATTTCGGTCTTGAAATTTTCGCTACTGCAATTTTTTAATCTTCTGACCATTGTACATTTTCAATTTTCGTCGCACAGGGGAGAAAATTTACTTTCAAATGCAATTTGTTTAAAATCTGCATTCATTGACTGGTGTATAATATTTTCTAAAATAATTTTTAAGCATGATTTTTTCTAAGTTTATTTTATCACGTGCCGGTTTCAATACATAATTGTAATAAACATTTTGCACATAAAGCAACAAATATTTTCGGCATTTGTTTTTGACTATTTTTGCATAACGAAATTAATACTTCCTTTATAAACAAAAATAAAAGAATGATATTTAAAAAACCACCAATCCAACATATTTGTGAAAGACAAATTAACGAAATCAATACTTCTTTTATAAACAAATGAAAGAATAATATTGAAAAAACACAAATCTAACATATTTGTAATCGTACAGTTTAAATTTTTAGATCACCAAATAGGATTTTTTTTTCAAATGGAATTTGTTTGCAAAGTTCATCTCAGTTTACAGATTGTCTATGGTTTTAAAAACAATTTTAAAGAATGAAATATTTTTTAATTTATCTATATCGCGCGGAGCTCGATTACGAAAGATTAATCCGATTGCCCTTAAAACAAAATAAAGAGTTCATCATTTTCTTACGGCTAATATGCATTAAAAAAAATTCCCTATGAATAAATAAATAACATAATATAAATAAAACACAAATTTACCAGACATGTATAAGCTCTGAAATTACCAGAATATAAAAGGATGCTATAAGTAGCAAAATCTTGGCAAATAAATCTTAGAATGCGGCTAAATAAGAAAATATCGCTTTTGATAAACTCCAAAAATTTATTTTATTGTATAATTCGTATTTTTCATATGAGAAATGGTTTTTTAATGTAAGTGGTGAATCTAAAGAATTTATTGCATATAAAAAGAAAATTATTAGTTTTCAATTTTAAAAAATGTTTTCGCCTATATTCTTTAACCCCGGAAGCCCGGGTACGATCCCCTAGTTTATATAGAGGAGAAGCGGATTCAAATGAGAAGTTCATTGACCAATGGGGAAACAGGAAATTGAGGTTACCAGCCAATGGAAGAATAGTATAGGTAATGCCACCAGAAATGTGGAAAAAATGGTAGTAATAAAACTAAAGAGGATTTTATGAAATATTTCCAGCAATCTGATAAAGAGGGAATAGCAAATTCACTATTAACAATATTGTCACAATTTTTGCAGATATGAAATGCTTCAAGATTCAAGAAATTGTGACTATTCTTTTGGCAGATGGGTTTTCACCGCCATCAGAATTTTGAGACTCTATGTGGCAACGTAGGATCGAACGTCAAATCTGAAGATATTGACAGAGTTTGTAGTCAAGGTGTACGCACGTGTATGGTTTGAAATTAAGTGCAAGCCATCTCTGGGGAATTGTTTATTTTTTCCAGGGATATGCCTCAGGTAGTTGAAGTTGTAATTGACCCAGTAATCCAGCGCAATGCCTTTTTTTTCATCCGGAAAACCTGCTGATTGTGATGGTAACTGAGGATCGGAACACATCCGCCAGCTAGAATTTCGTAGAATCCTTAAAGCGCGAAGTGCAAACGCTAGTGGAGAAGTCAGGCTGTTACAAGTTCCTGCAATCAATTTTAGCACACGAGATTATATTGACCTGATTCAGGTGGATAAGGTAGAAGTTATGTAATCACCTATTTTGATTAATATTTCATACGATGATTTAAAGATGTACATTGACAAACGTGATCGTGTAGACATAATTTCGTTTGCTGAGTTTCCATGCTACACTCAAAGTGCACAAAGGTGTGTCTTTGTGGTCACTGAAGCTGCTGCGACAGTTTGTGGTGAAACAACAGGTATGGATTCATAAGATCTCGATTACAATCATGCGCCATTATGCCATATTTGGAGAATGAGTCGGATTTTAAGGTTACATACTCCAACAGGACCAACAATAAACACCATGCCGAAACATTTCTAATATTTAGATTTTTGTTTTGAAGAGCACGAAACAATTTAATTGAACTTTAAAATTTTTGAACACTTTTAACAGATTTAAATGTTTGTTTTTAATTCCTAAACTTTAATTGTTGTGTAGACAAAGTGTTTTTTTTTTTTGGGGGGGGGGGGGGGCACTCTATCTTCTTGTGTGATGCATTCTATTATACATATGCAGCATATAAATTGGAATTTACGGCACATTTTTCAAAATTTCGAATGACCTGGGCCCTGGAAGATATCATGAGATTTCAAAAAATCTGTGCAGGCATAATACTGCGTACCATATGCACCTTTTCCGTGGTATAACATTTTAATTTTCCAAATTTGTGTTTATTTCGATTTGTAAGTTGTGCAAGGCATTTTTCACGAATTTCGCAAAAATTGGGGGCTCCGGGTCCACCGGAATATAAAACTAGATTTCGAAAAAATTGTGCATGGTTATTATTACGTACCATACACAACTTTTACCGGTATGACATTTTTATTTTCCAACTTTATCTTTATTTCGATTTATAACTTGTACAAGACATTTTTGACGAGTTTGGTGAAAATTAGGGGGAAGGGCCTGGGGCACCGGAAGACAAAACTTGATTTAAAAAAAAAAAACGTGTTTTAATACTGAGGGCCATACACATCTTTTGCGCAGTATTACATTTTGATTTTCCGATTTTCATTTTTTTCACTCCACTCTAAGTTAGGCATCAAGAGCATGAAAAATTACCATAAAGCATGAAGTTGCAAACCACTTATTTAGTCACAAATACAGGGTGGTTTAGCCTAACTGAATTCAGGTTGACGGTAATAATTTTAAGAAAAATAAAAATATTGCAATAAAAATGTAACGATATGTATCTTGTTTGATATGAAATGTGATAACATCACGAAAAATTCTCGAAATACAGCAATCGATGACACAGTATGTACCGGTAATCGCAGTCCAAAATCAGAAGCGTGAAGTGCATACTGCTGACACGTATAAAGAAATCTTCTACCGTTTTGTTGATGACATTACATTTACAACAAAAGTGAGCATGTCTATTACAAGTTTAATTATAATATACTTCAGCTTTCTGAAAGTTATTACCGGTAACTCAAGATGAGTTAGGATATAACACGCTGTATTTAGATTAAATGGGTGGTTTGAGACACCATTTTCCATTGTTATCTTTTTTCCTCTTATCTTTATTCCTTACTATCACCCCTCTGAATTTGTCGGTGGAACTCGGCAACACAACCGCATATATATGTAATGAATCAGCGCTACTCCCGTTGTTTCGGTGTAGATCGGGCCGACGTAGGATCGCTCCCTCTGAGCTTCTAGCATCGTTAGGTAGTCGCCGTGAGTGGTATCCGAGAATTAATGAAAGTTTATGTGAGTCTCTGCTTAAAGACAGACACAGTGTTTTCGGGGACCTGATTTATTAATCCTTTGTACATCCTTTTGAGAATCAGGCCCCTTTTGGCTTGAGAGCTGTTCAGTTACTTCTTTATGGACATCTGACTCGGGAGTTAAGGGTATCGCAAAACGATACTTGGAAAGCAAAGTTTCGTGAACTTAAGGCATTCTTTAGTTGGTCAAAAGCTCTGTCCTGTGACCCGTGCAGCAGTATAAGTATGCTGTATTTTGCATTATTCCTGCTAGGGGCCGTTGAAGTCAAAGTAGGCGTCCTTAAACTATAATCGGTCGTTAGCTGAATGATTGACTGCCCGGAATTTTGGGCGCTGGCTCACTTTGGCCGATTGAATGCAGCAAGACTTACAAATTGCACTTATTCAGCAAAAGTATTCTTATGAGATGTGCCAAAACGATCTTTGAAAGTTATAAGATGCGATGCGGGAAAGTTAATTTAACAGGGGCAGATGCATTCAATCAACTGAGAGACAATTACAAAAGCATTTTAAAAGTTTTAATTTTAATTTCTAAATTTAAGTTTCTGTTTTTTAAAACGGGTACTTCAAATTTTAAAAGGGGCGAAAACGGATTTTAAAAAGGGGCTTAGCTTTTATCGTTTCATATCCCCCCCACTAAAACAAGGGCCACAGGGCTCGCCTGCAAGACCTGTGGGTCTTATCTCGTGAATTTAACCCACGGTGTTTTTTTTTCGATTTTTATTTGCTCCAGCTCTCAAGTCAATTGGACCTATTTTTACATTTATATATCAAGTTTACATAAAAATATTGGTTACACTAAAACATGGGAATTCTTTCAATGGTGCTACAGCAAACAATATATCTCGAGACATATCTGGGTTATAAAAAAAAGTCATAAAACAACAGTGTTTTTGATGTTTCCTTTTCTTCCCAGCTTTTGTTTTAAAGTTTTTGGTATAGTTCGTTGGGAAACATCCTTTTTGTGGTTAATTGCAAATTTGCAACAAAAAATATATAGTCTACTAAAATATTCAAAGATAAACATACTGAAAACTATACAACATATTCAAATGTAAACAATATTCACAAATACAGGATATTCAAAAACATAAAATATTCATTAATACAAATTATTCAAAAATATAAAATATTCAATGCTACACAATGTTCAAAAATATAAAATGTTCAATAATATAAAATGTTCAAAAATAGAAAATATGCACTAATACTATCAACACAAATATATTGGCTACCAAAATGCAATTTGGAAAATTTGCATTTCTAAAGATACTGAATTTTCACACTGAGATAAAATAAAAGTTAAATACACTATAATACTAATAACAACAAACACATTTCTTCTTATTCTACCTTTCCGTTTCGGTAGGGACTTTACTATTTTTTTTCTTTTTTTGATGCAGCCAAGGGTAATCTTTATGAAAAACAAACTAAGTTGTCTAAAAAGGAAAACTGTAGCTAAAAAAATACAAATATGCGCTTGCTATAATTTTCACCATGCCCAGGGTCAGTGTGACATGGGTTTTCATACTCTGAGGTGAATATCATCCCAAAAAATGTGCCTCTTGCACGACCGAAAAAGGAAGGCGTGTAAACCAATATTCACCTGCAGAGGGGAAGTGAAGCAGTTTTACCAGATTCTCCGTTCAACCTGGAAAGAGAATCCGGGAAAACAGTCCGGCTAAAGATGGGTGGCCACGGAGCGGAGGACCCCTTCATATGTCACAAAATCATCATAATAATATAGTTATAAAAAAACAAAAATTATAACAGTACTTTTAAACTGTCACCATCATTCTACGCCGCTGGGGGTCGGGTTACACGCCCAGCTGGGTCCTCGTCCAAATGTTACGAGCAAGGGGGACGATAGGAAAGCAAAAATAAAAAAAAATTGAAAGATGAAAGAGATAGCTGGGGTTTATTCATGGTTGAGTTTAAGATTTTGAGGAGGGTGGTAGTATCTTAACTTGGATGAATGGACAATTTCGGAGTTTCTCTTAAAATGTGGACTGGGTTTATCAATTTCAAAGGATACATCAGAAAGTTGTTTTAAAATAGTGTATGGGCCAGAATATGGCGAAGTCAGTTTACGGGTATTAGGATAATGAAATTCTTCATACATCACAATGTCATCAACTTTAAACTTTACAGGAAGGAAAAGAGCATCATAACGGACTTTATTCTTTTTATGGTAAGCAATGGTTCTCTCTTTAGCCAATTTTCTAGCTTCCTCCACAGGGGGATAATAACTATTATTTGGTAAAGAAGGATCATGTGGTAATTTTCCTAACAACAAATAACTAGGGGTGAATTGGGTTACAGAATGAGGAGTATTATTACACTCATATAAGACGTCATCTAAAAGCTTAGTCTAGGGTATTTTCTTGGATGTGGAATTGACTTTACATTTTAATCGATTGACAATAGTCTGATTTAGGCGTTCAATTTTCCCAGTCGTCTCTGGGTGATGGCTGCTCGTCAATCTGTGTTTTAAATTGTAAGTACGAAGAAATCTCTTAAACCTTGAAGCTGTAAATGCTCTATTTCTGTCAGTTAACAATCTATATGGTACTTGTATCTGAAATAATTGTTTCAAAATGTTTGTATAAGTTTCGCTAGTTACACTTTTTGAAGGAAAACCCACACATAGCGAGTTGCATGGTCAACTACTAAATGCAAATATTTTTTTGTAGAATTGTTATAATTAAATCCACCAACAGAGTCTACTGCTAAACATTCAAAAGGTATATCTGTTGGGGGCATTAATTGCAATAAGCCAAATCTTTTTTGCCTACTTTTTTGTTTATCTGACAAGTGTGACAGTGTTTTACAAAATTTTCAATGTCCTGATTAGTGTTGGGCCAATAATACTGCGGAGAGATTAAATTTATCATCTTATAAATTCCAGAATGGCCAAATTGTGTGTGGGATTTTCTAAGAGGGGTAGACGTAAAGACATGGGGACCCCAATCTTATACAAACTTTTCTTCTTAATTACAACAACATCATTTATCTCAGTGTACTTTTTACCATCAACTGTTACATTTTCTTTTTTCTGATTGTCTCTTACTTCATTCAAGTCAAGGAGATGTATAATAGCGGGTAAATTTTCTGAAACAGGCTGTCTAGATAGCATGTCAGCTTCAACATTAGTGGAGCCTTTTTGGTATTTAATTTCATAGTCAAACATACTAAGTTTTAGGGACCAGCGGAAATGATGTCCTCTTAAATTTTTAACACTTTTGAGCCAGGTAAGTGCCGTATGGTCTGTATGTATGACAAATTTTTGACCGTGTAAATAATGATAAAATTTATCTAAAGCATCCACAATCGCCAAACATTCTAATTCAGTAATCGCATAATTTTTTTCATAATCGCGAAGATTTCTAGAGTGATATGCTATAGGATGTAATGTTCCTTTTTCATCAACCTGTTTCACAACACATCCCACTCGATGACTTGAGGCATCTACATAAAATCTACATATTAATGACAAGGTGTTTTGGGATCAAACAACTTTAATATATGTTTTTCAATTAAAGCATTTTTTAACTTTTCGAAAGAATTTTGGCAATTTTGGCCCCACACATAAGGGACGTTTTTCTTCAACAAATTGTTGAGAGGGTATCGAATGTTAGCATACTTTGGAATAAATTTGTGATAAACGTTTATTGATCCCAAAAAACGTTGTAATTCCTTAACATTCGTAGGTGGTGTTAATTTCTTAATTCTCTCTATATTAGGGTTGTCAGGTGTGATACAACCATTCGAGACTTCATGTCCTAGAAAATTAATTTTGGATTTAACAAAATTACACTTTGACAATTTGAGTTTAAGGTTTTCTTGGACACAGATATTAAATAATGTCTCTAAATGACACAAATGTTCTTCTTCATTTTGGGAGAATACAATAACATCATCAAAGTAACTACAGGCAAAATCAATTTTGTATTTATTAAGGATTCTTCTGAGGGTACGGTTAAACCAAGCAGGGGCGTTTTTCCAACCGAAGGGTAAACGATTCCACTAATATAATCCAAAGGTAGTGGCAAATGCCAGTTTCTCAGTGTCTCGAGGGTAGATAGGAATGTGCCTATATCCACTGGCCAAATCAAGAGTGGAAAAAAATTTAGCATGCGCCAATTTATCTAACAGGGTGTCTATTCTAGGTAAGGGTTCTGCATCTGTTTTCGTAATGGCATTTAATTTCCGAAAGTCAATACATAACCGGGTTTTCTTCCCTTCTTCACGTTTATACACCAAAGTTACGGGTGATGAATAAAGGGAATAGCTTTCTTTAATGATACCGGCTCGCAATAGATTCTGAATTTGGTCTTTAGTTTCCTCTTCTTCCTTAGGGGAAGTGCGATATGCTCTTAAAGAAACGGGAAGGTCTGAGGTTAATTGTATTCTCTGGGGTTCAATATTTACGCAGCCTACATCATATTTATCTTTAGCGAAAATGCAGACATATTTGGCTAGAAGAGCAGGTAATTGTTCCTTGACAGACTGCACATTTTGCACATGGTCAGTGGTCTCGAACAATTCCGGCTCAAAATTTTCTTCGAATATCTCTGCATTTTCAATTTCTGGCTGGCTATATAGATAAATGTAAAGTATGATGAGATGAATTTGTTGAAATATTGTTCATGAGAGGTACTCTCTTATTCTCTTGAGTGATTTGCATTTTAACACGGTCAATATTCAATTTAAACAGTTTACAGAGGGTAGCCCAATCAAAGCATAAGGTAACTGATTATTAATTATAAAAAGTTCAACATTCTGAGAGATACGTCCTAATTTCAAACTAACAAGGCATTTTTCTTTCAAAGCTAGAACACCTTGTGTTTGTGTGACCAATATACTCTGCTGAACTTTACATATTTTTAGTTTAAGTTTGTGGGCTAAATGACAAGGAATCACACTGATTGAACTCCCTGTATCGATCAAACAAGGTAGTGAGTCTTCACTTTTTACATCAGTAATTTTTTGACAATTTCTATTTGATTTTTTATAGCTAGCTTTTTCTTTTTGTATATGTCCGGACATATGAAACCGTTATTTATTACTAGATATATTTTCGGATGACTCATTAGCTCTATGATCTGGGTTGGAGTTTGCACCAGTCATATTGGGACTAGGGGTTGGAATTGCTAAGACTTGTTTTCCAAAAGGGCAGTCTCCCACCCAATGATACGCATTTGGTATTCCTATATTAAGGCAAACTCTGCATGGGGAGGACGGCAAAGTGGTCTGGTGATGTACATTTGGTCTCGGTTGAACATTAGACGTCGGTCTAAACGTATTTTGGGGATTTCGTGTTTGATTAGATGGAAAAGGTCGAAAGTTGGGTGTTTGATAGGGAACTCTGTAGTTCCACTGTCTGTTAAAATTCTGACCCGTCTCATAGGGGGGTCGAAATGGTCGCCATTGTCGATACTGATTGGGGTTTTGCGGGCTTGCGTCAACTTTGCTCTCAATTCCCTTCCTGTCCAGTTGCAATTTGCCAATTCTGAATACTAATTCACGCCATGAATGTGTAGTTGAGGGGTTGCTTGCAATAACTAACTTTTGCATTTCTAACGGCAAGCCCTCCGTTAGCCCTTCCAGGATAAGTTTCTGTTCTAAACCTAAGGTTCTCCCTATTTCAGTCTTTTTTTGATAATATTCGTTCAGGTCCTCTCCCACTTTGTATCTAATACGGGAAAAATCCGTTAAAGAAAGAGTGTCAGGAATTTCGTAATGTTCATTGAACAACGTGACAAATTCGGACCGATGCAGCACATTTAAACAATTATTAATGTACTAGCAAACCCCGCGGCTTTGCTCGCGTAATATTTGAAATATGCCAAGTGATATTTATATGTCTAATTTTTATTAAAAGGTACTAATTAAATTTTTATTTTATTAAAAGGTAATATTTTATTTTATTAAAAGGTTTTTTTTAATTAAAAGGTACTTATTACTTTTAGGAATAATTCAAAAATTACTATTTAAAACACAGTTTGATAAAACATCATTATTACACTGGATTAGTCAGAAATGAGACTTAAATTAATAAAATGAAAAAAAACTAAATAAATGATAATTTAGAAAATATTTTGAAACTTTTATGCTCAATTAATACGCTCATTTCAGTATTCATTTTAAGTTTTGAATTTTTTAGAAACCATCTTCTTACATCTTAAAATTAACCATCATATCAAATTCCAAGTCCTACCACCTCTCCCAACATAAAGGGCTATGTTGAAACAGGAACTGTCACCATTAATTTGCCAATATTAATTTTTAAATCGGTTTGCTATTTCCTAATATTCCACAGAAACGTAATTTAGAAAGCTTTTAAAGCCCTTTTTTAGAAAGTTTGTTGTTTCTGTGAATCCCAGGTGGTAGAATCACCGGCATAAAATATAGCCTGTGTAGGATCAGAGACTGATACCATTGATTCGCACCTATTACTTTTATAATCGGTTTATATTCCCTGAAAATGCATAGAATTGTAATATAGAACTTTTTTAGAATGCTTTTCGCACCTCTCCTTCGCTTCACCCCTTTTTAATTCGAATTTATTTTCGACGTTCTTTCAAGGGCATTTATATTTTATGAGTAACTACCATGTCATATTTAAAGTTTCTAGCCTTTTCAGTATCACAGAAATCTCAATTTAGAAAGTTTTTAGCTCCTGCAACCCTCTGGTGGTAGTGGAACAGACATAAAATATAGCTTATGTTTGAGCAGGTTCTATCAACTAAATTTGTCATCATTATTTTTTAAATCGGTTTGGTAATTTATAAGTTTGCTTAAAAATTGTAATTTATAACGCTTTTCACTCAATTAATTTTTTTAAATTTGGAATTTTCTTTCGACTGTTCTTAGAAAGCAGTTGCATCTTGTAAGTAAATACCATGCCATACTTCAAAGTGTTAGACCCCTCAGTTGTGCAAAAAAAGCAAATTAGAATTTGTTTTGCTTTTGAAACCCTCAGATGGTAGAGACAGCAAAATAAATTATAATCTATGTTATAGCAGGGACTGTCACCCTTGATTTGCAACCATTACTTTTGAAACAGCTTTGGTATTTCCTTAGATTGAGTAGAAATCGCAATTTAGAACGTTTTTAGGACGCTTTTCGTGGATTTTCACCCCTTTTTAAATTTCCAATTTTTCCGAAACTGTTCTTAAAGATCATTTATATCTAATAATTATGTACCTTGCCTAATTTTAAGTTGCTAGCCCCTACCGATCACAAAAATCGAAATTTAGAACGCTTTTTTGCTCCTGCAACGTCTTGGTGATAGTGATACCGACATAAAATAGCGTCTATGTTAGAGCAGAGGCTGTCAGCATCAATTTCCTACCATTACGTTTGAAATCAGATTTATTGTTCCTGAGATATTGCCGACAAATCGGCATTTAGAACGTTTTTAGAACGCTTTTCGCGCATTTTGCTCCTGCATCTCCTCTGGGGTAGTGGAAACAGATATAAAATATAGCCTATCTTGGAGCAAGATCTGTCACCATCATTTTTACACCATTATATTTGAAATCGGTTCAGTACTTCCTGAGATTGCATAGAAATCGCAATTTAGAAAGTTTTTTACAACGCTTTTTGCGCATTTTGACCCCCCTTTTTTCGATTTTTTTAGGAAATGTCCTTAGAGATGATTGATATCTTATAACTAACTACCATTCCAAATTTCACGATTCTAGGCCCTTCCGTAACGCAAAAGCCGCAGTTTAGAACGTTTTTCTCCTGAACCCCCTTTGGGGTAGTGGCACCGACATAAAACATCGCCTATGTTGCAGCAAGGGTTATCACCATCATTTTGACGACATTATATTTTAAGTCAGCTTGGTATTTCCTGAGATTGTGTAGAAACCACCATTAGAACGTTTTTTAGAACGCTTTTCGCGCATTTTCACCACTTTTAAATTTCGAATTGTTTAAGAACTGTTCTTAGAAATCCTTTATATCTAATAAGTAGCTAATATTTCAAACTTCATATTTCCAGGCACTTCAGTAACGCAAAAATCGCATTTTTAGAACGTTTTTTGCTCCTCCACCCCCTTTCGGGGAGAGCCACCGAAGTAAAATATAGCCTATGTTCTAAGTTGGACTAACACCATCATTTCGATACCATTACTTTTGAAATCGGTTTGGTATTTCCTGAGATTATGTAGAAACTACCATTTAGAACGTTTTTTAGAACGCTTTTTGTGCATTTTATCCCCTTTTAAATTTCGAATTGTTTAAGAACTGTTTTTAGACATAATTTATATTTTATAAGTAACTAATATTCCAAATTTCATATTTCTAGGCCCTTCAGTAACGCAAAAATCGCATTTTTAGAACGTTTTTTGCTCCTGCACCCCCTTTGGGGTAGTGGCACCGACATAAAATATAGCCTATGTTCTAAGTTGGACTAACACCATCATTTTGATACCATTACTTTTGAAATCGGTTTGGTATTTCCTGAGATTATGTAGAAACTACCATTTAGAACGTTTTTTAGAACGCTTTTTGTACATTTTCACCCCTTTGAAATTTCGAATTGTTTAAGAACTGTTCTTAGACATCATTTATATCTTATAAGTAACTAATATTCCAAATTTCAAATTTCTAGGCCCTTCAGTAACGCTAAAATCACATTTTTAGAACGTTTTTTGCTCCTACACCCCCTTTGGGGTAGTAGCACCGACATAAGATATAGCCTATGTTCTAAGTTGGACTAACACCATCATTTTGATACCATTACTTTTGGATTCGGTTCGGTAGTTCCAGAGCTTACCTCCTACAAATAAACAATTTTTTCCTCTTTATAATAGGAGTATAGACTAGCAAACCCCGCGGCTTTGCTCGCGTAATATTTGAAATATGTCAAGTGATATTTATATGTCTAATTTTTATTAAAAGGTACTAACTAAAACTTATTTTATTAAAAGGTAATATTTTAGTTTATTAAAAGGTACTTATTACTTTTAGGAATAATTAAAACAATTACTATTTAAAACACAATTTGATTAAGCATCATTGTTACACTGCATAAAGCAGGAATGAGACTTAAATTAATGAAACGAAATAAAACTAAATAAATAATAATTTAGAAAATATTTTGAAACTTTTATGCTCAGTTAATACGCTCATTTCAGTATTCATTTGAAGTTTTGAATTTTCTAGAAACCATCTTCTTACATCTTAAAATTAACCATCATGTCAAATTCCAAGTCCTACAACCTCTCTCAACATAAAGGGCTATGTTGAAACAGGAACTGTCACCATTAATTTGCCAACATTAATTTGGAAATCGGTTTGTTATTTCCTAATATTCCACAGAAACGTAATTTAAAAAGCTTTTAAAGGCCTGTTTTAGAGCGTTTGTTGTTCCTGTGAACCCCAGGTGGTAGAATCATCGGCATAAAATATAGCCTGTGTAGGATCAGAGACTGCTACCATTGATTCGCAGCTATTACTCTTATATTTGATTTAAATTCCCTGAAATTGCGTAGAAATCGTAATTTAGGAATTTTTTAGAATGCTTTTCGCACCTCCCCTTCACTTCACCCCTTTTTAATTCGAATTTATTTTCGACAGTCCTTCGAGGGCATTTATATTTTATAAGTAACTACCATGACATATTTAAAGTTTCTAGCCTTTTCAGTATCACAGAAATCGCAATTTAGAAAGTTTTTAGCTACTGAAACCCTCTGGTAGTAGTGGCACAGACATAAAATATAGCTTATGGTTGAGCAGGTTCTATCACCAACAATTTGTCATCATTATTTTTTTAATCGGTTTGGTATTTGATAAGATTACATAAAAATTGTTATTTACAACGCTTTTCGCTCACTTCATCTTTTTAAATTTGAAATTTTCTTTCTACAGTTCTTAGAAAGCAGTTGCATCTTGTAAGTAAATACCATGCCATACTTCAAAGTGTTAGACCCTTCAGTTATCCAAAAACGCAAATTAGAACATGTTTTGCTTTTGTAGCAACATAAAATATAACATAAGTTATAGCAGTGGCAGTCACCATTGATTTGCAACCATTACTTTTGAAACAGCTTTGGAATTTCCTGAGATTGAGTAGATATCGCAATTTAGAATGTTTTTAGAACGTTTTTCGCGCATTTTCAACCCTTTTTAAATTTCCAATTTTTTAGAAACTGTTCTTAAAGATCATTTATATGTAATACATATGTACCTTGCCTAATTTTAAGTTGCTAGCCCCTACCGATCACAAAAATCGAAATTTGGAACGCTTTTTTGCTCCTGCAACGTCTAGGTGATAGTGATACCGACTTAAAATAGCGTCTATGTTAGAACAGAGGCTGTCAGCATCAATTTCTTAACATTACTTTTGAAATCAGTTTGATTCTTCCTGAGATATTGGTGACAAATCGGCATTTAGAACGTTTTTAGAACGCTTTTCGCTCATTTTGCTCCTGCATCTCCTCTGGGTTAATGGAAACATATATAAAATATAGCCTATCTTGGAGCAAGATCTGTCACCATCATTTTAACGCCATTATATTTGAAATCGGTTCATTATTTCCTGAGATTGCAGAGAAATTGCAATTTAGAACGTTTTTTACAACGCTTTTTGCGCATTTTGACCCACCTTTTAAATTTCGATTTCTTTAGGAAATGTCCTTAGAGATCATTGATATCTTATAAGTAGCTGATACTTCAAATTTCATATTTCTAGGCCCATCAGTAACACATAAATCGCATTTTTAGAACGTTTTTTGCTCCTACACCCCCTTTGGGGTAGTGGCACCGACATAACACATAGCCTATCTTAGAGCAAACGTTGTCACTATCATTTTGACACCAATATTTTTTAAATCGGTTTAGTATTTCCTGAGATTATGTAGAAACTACCATTTAGAACGTTTTTTATAACGCTTTTTGTGCATTTTCACCCCTTTTAAATTTCGAATTGTTTAAGAACTGTTCTTAGACACCATTTATATTTTATAAGTAACTAATATTCCGAATTTCATATTTCTAGGTCCTTCAATAACGCCAAAATCGCATTTTTAGAACGTTTTTTGCTCCTGCACCCCCTTTGGGGGTAGTGGCACCGACATAAGATATAGCCTATGTTCTAAGTTGGGCGAATACCATCATTTAGATACCATTACATATGGAATCGGTTAGGTATTTCCTGAGATTATGTAGAAACTATCATTTAGAACGTTTTTTAGAACGCTTTTTGTGCATTTTCACCCCTTTTAAATTTCGAATTGTTTAAGAACTGTTCTTAGACACCATTTATATTTTATAACTAAATAATATTCCAAATTTCATATTTCTAGGTCCTTCAGTAACGCAAAAATCGCATTTTTAGAACGTTTTTTGCTCCTACACCCCCTTTGGGGTAGTGGCACCGACATAAGATATAGCCTATGTTCTAAGTTGGGCGAACACCATCATTTTGATACCATTACATATGAAATCGGTTCGGTAGTTCCTGAGCTTATCTCCGACAAATAAACAATTTTTACCTCTTTATAATAGGAGTATGATGATGACAACGTAAGTGCACTGTCCTTTAAGTATTTCTGTATGTGCCTAATTTTCCAGAAGTCGTCTTTTTCCTGTTCTATACAGACACTCTCGAAATAGGTCAACTAAGCTGCCCAAATCATATCCGAATTAGGCAAAAACGCAATAATATCAGGTTCTATGGACATTTTCGGGCTAGGGGTTACTGAGTTGTGACCAGACCCAGCTTGAACTGAAAGGATCTGTTCACCTAATGTTGTTACATTATGTGTCTGAGTGGCAACCCCGGACTTCTGACTACCTTTGTCTTCAGGGTTAAGACCTGAACTCCCATCGTTACTCGGGAGCTGATTTTTCTCGTTTCCAGAGTCACATGACTTATTTTCCAAGCCGTTCACTTTTTCAGTAGGGGTACTCATGTTGTAATACAAAATATCACAGGATTACAAAAAAAATATAAGGCACAATTAAAACAGATAAGAATAAAAATAGAATATTTTTCAAAAAAAAAATTGCAACACAATATTTGTAACAAAAATGGGATTAAAACTAAATGAGATTCAAATGTAATATATCATTTCCTTTCGTTTTTTTTTTTAAATTGAGACCAAAAAAACGAACTTTGAAATAAAATTTTAAAATTCCAAAATTTAAATACTGTCTAAATTTCGGAAAATTACTCTCTTATAACAAAAATAAATAAAATAAACGTTGTCTTATTCTATTTTTGGCTATTAAAAGAACAACCAATTAAAAAAATTTACCTTTTTAAAACTAACTCTTTTCTTTTTCTCTTTTTTAATTCAAAAATAGATTAAATGTCTTACCTCCACAAATCCATTTAAGCACAGCCTTACATACTCACAAACAAAACAACAAAAAAATGATCTTCATAAAAATTTCAACGAGTTCAGAATTAAATTTTACTCCCTGAAAAAAAGAAATCATTTTCTCTCTTTTCTTCTTAACACAAGTCAATGAGTTATCTGCCGATAGAAAAATTTGGTTCTTCACTATGTCTTTTCTTTTTTTATTTTTCTACTCCTTTAGAAACTGAAACTAAACACAGCTGTTCACTTTGATCTAGATAAGACCTCTCTTGTATGAATCACTGGTGACCTACTTTCCTCTATGAGAGCGTTTCTTGTTTTCTTCTCATTCGATAACTGTTCATGGAAGGAATGAGGCGAGGATTGTTTCTTTTTGGATTTAATGATCATCAATTAACGTGATTAAAAGACGGATGCAGGATTTTCTGTCTGCCTTCGAAAAGATTGGTTTTTCATTTTATGACCAGATTTTTCTTCCTCTTAATTAATCGCTAGGGAAATACTGTTTTTTCCGTTTTCTTTTTCTTTTTCACTCATGGAGGGAAGAAAAAAGGATTTCTTAAATGTCCTTTTTAGAGATTTATTTCGTCCTTTTGCCACTTTTTAGGACTATTGTTACACACCTCGTTATCTGATCTTTAAGGGATTTTTCGCTGGGATTTCGGGATTTGTCCCGCGTCAATGCACTATCCTGCCGACTTTTCAATGTAATGAATCAGCGTTACTCCCGTTGTTTCGGTGTAGATCGGGCCGACGTAGGATCGCTCCCTCTGAGCTTCTAGCATCGTTAGGTAGTCGCCGTGAGCGGTATCCGAGAATTAATGAAAGTTATGTGAGTCTCTGCTTAAAGAAAGACACAGTGTTTTCGGGGACCTGATTTATTAATCCTTTGTACATCCTTTTGAGAAATCAGGCCCCTTTTGGCTTGAGAGCTGTTCAGTTACTTCTTTATGGACATCTGACTCGAGAGTTAAGGGTATCGCAAAGCGATACTTGGAAAGCAAAGTTGTGTGGACTTAAGGCATTCTTTAGTTGGTCAAACGCTCTGTCCTGTGACCCGTACAGCAGTATAAGTATGCTGTATTTTGCATTATTCCTGCTAGGGGCCGTTGAAGTCAAAGGAGGCGTCTTTAAACTATAATCGGTCGTTAGCTGAAAGATTGACTGCCCGGGATTTGGGGCGCTGGCTCACTTCGGCCGATTGAATGCAGCAAGACTTACAAATTGCACTTATTCAGCAAAAGTATTCTTATTAGATGTGCCAAAACGATCTTTGAAAGTTATAAGATGCGATGCGGGAAAGTTAATTTAACAGGGGCAGATACATTCAATCAACTGAGACACAATTACAAAAGCATTTTAAAAGTTTTAATTTTAATTTCTAAATTTAAATTTCTGTTTTTTAAAACGGGGATTTCAAATTTTAAAAGGAGGTTAGTTTTTATCGTTTCATATATATATATAAATTAATAGGTTCTATATTAGTAAGTTTTATACATTTATATACGAGTATTAATATATGTAAAACGTGCATATAAATACATGGTGACAAAAGAAATAAGCGAAACTGCTCAAACCAATTTACGTAACCCCGTTGTCAATAACAAAAATTTGCCCTTGTCTCAAATGGACGTGTACTTCCTGCGATATTAATGTACGCGCGCCATAAAACACCCCGACGCATTTTTAGGAATATTAATAACTTCAGGTGTCCAAAATTCAAGCAACGATTACACATTAGAAATTGGTAAAACAAACTCAAAACTATTATATCAATCAATTAGGGCAAACCGATTTTCTAATATTCTTAGATTTATTCGATTTCACAAGAAGGACGCACGAGTAGAATGTCTTCAAAATGATAAAACTGCGACAATTCGTAATTTATGGACAATGCTAAGTCATATCCTATTGAAAAAAAATACAAACAGGCGGAAAACTTAACGATTTAGGAGAGGTATTTCCGTATCAAAGAAAAAAAAGATTCGCCCTGTATATTCCATCGAAGCCAGCTAAATCGAGAATCAAAGTAAGGTGGCTATGTGATGCAAATAATATTATCCTCTGAACAGCCAACTATGCACCGGAAATAAACCAAGTTGATAACGTTGTGAAAGACTGCTCCATTTAAGGATTCTGGACGAAACATCACCATAGACAACATTTTTCTTCTCTTTCTTTGTCCAAGTATTTATTAACCTAGAAGCTCACATTAGTTGGCATTTTGAATAGAAACAAACTTTTATTACCCTAGAAATGAGGCCATGTAAATGTGTAAAGTTTTATCCACAGAGTTTAGATTTATGATTAGGTAAGTATTTGTTCGTATATTCTAGAAAGGAACAAAGCTGTCATTCTAGATTCTACTATGCATCATGATAAAAACATCACACACCAAAACGGAAACCTGAAATGATTCAGAATTATAATGAAACGAAATCTGGAGTGGAAATTATGGATAAATTATTGGAGCAATGTACAACACATAGGCTTACGAGCAGATGACCACTCGCATTATTTTTTAATATTGTCTGTATAGCAGCACTTGCTGCTTACATTATACATACTGCAAATAAGGATATGGTTAGGCATAAAACAAACAATCGTCATCTGTTTTTGCGTAAATTAGGTGAGATATTTATCATTCCAGCAGTTCAAGATCGATTGCAGCATGTACAGGCTATGAGACACTTTTTTGACCAAATCGGGAATTGAAATTATACTCAGGAAATCTTAGCCTGTATTTGAATCTGAAACACGTTCAAAACGCAGTCCAAACAGCGAGATGAAACAGGAAGGATAAAAGTACTTGGTGTTTGTCAGATGTGCTTGTTAGAGTCTGGAAAACAGCCCAGAAAAACAGGAAATTAATGTAAACAATGTGGAAAACCACAATGTGATAGACATTATATTTTATTTTAAAGCTTGTCCAAACATAATTCAGGTAAATGGAATTTGTTCACCTTAAAAATGTGTCTAATTCTTATTTTCCAATAAATATCATGTTTTATTGATCTAAATCTAAATAATCTATCTATTTCTGTTTTTGTTTCACAGAAAATTCGCATGGGTACACGGGTAACCTGATCATTGATGAAGGGCATATAAATGCTCCAAAATAATAATAAAACAATTCAAAAATTTTAAGTGATTATATGGATGGACAGTGAATGGTGCAAATAATGGTGAGTTAAATCAGTTTATGTTGATATTAAAACCCCGAAATCAGATTGAAAAGTGAAAAAGAGGTAATCGGGTTCCCGGTCATTGATATAAAGGCCAAAAGCCTCCCCGGAGGGATACATTCTTTAGGTATTCACGGGTTTCGCATCTCCGGGCACATGAACGATCTTTATCATTTACTTTTCCTGTCCTTCCTGTCCCCTATTATCTGTTCATTCCTCTTCGTTTCACTCTAATTGTTGTTTCCTCTTCGGTAATTTCGGAGGTGAGGGCAATCGATATCTACTTGTGCATATATCGACTTATGTACAATCGTTAACCACCCACGTGTTTGCCGTGCATGGTGGCACGTGTCCCAGAAAAGGGGGATCCTGGATGTTAAGGGAAATAAACACATTGCTTTGGCTCCAGCTTCAGGAACACGGGAGGTGCATATAGGTCCCGTATGCATCAATCGGCTGGTCAACTGACTTGTCACTGGCTAGAGATCAAGTGAATACTAGTCATCTCGTTAAGTGTGGAGATTGACATAGGAGTGTCATTCGATGTCAATTCAACCAATTTTTTATGGTTTTTAACCCGATCGACAGGGATTTGGGTGAAACTTTGTGCACATACTAATTCTATCTTGATATGAATCCATCAGAAAAATTTCCTTCCTAGATCTCATAGTTTGTGAGATATGGAGGTGTCAAATTTTTGGATTTTCTCAAATCGCACATTTCTGAGTCTGTATTTTTAGACTGCAGTTCCATCTTCAAAAAATTGTTTCTCTGGATCTAAAATGTGAATCATCTTTAAAATATCACTATAAGGCTATTAAAAGATGTAGATTTTAATTAAAAAATATTAAAAAATATTAATTTTAAATATTTGGGGCCAAAAAATTAAACCAAAGTTGAAAGTTATGGTTATTTTTCCAAATTTTTGTGACTTTACGAAAAAGGCTGTACACAAAAAGGCAAATAAAATTTTCAATTTATTTTTGTTTTAAATTACAGTTTACACTTAGGGATTTCTAATTATGAAATAAAAACGAATTCTTGTTCATGCCTTATTTAAAAATTTTGTCCTACTTTAGGAAACTGCATCAATCAAGGAAAAAAAAAATCTCCACCTAACTTTAGCTGTGGTACCTAAATAATTACTGTGGTTCCTGACTTGTTAAATATATTACTTACTTTCGTTTTTTTTTTCAAAGTAAATTTTTTTTCTTTTTTTTCTTTTGAGTAAAAGAGGAAAAAAGAGGTGTATGACTGCAGTCTATTCCCCTCCCTCCATAAAATTTTGTGCATAATCCCTATGCTTCATTTATTTATTCATTCATGCAATTTCTTCTATTATAAGCATTTTTTTAATTTAAACAAGCATTTTTTAAAATTTAAACAAGCATTTTTTAAAATTTAAACAACCTCTTAATTTTGTTTTTACAATATAACTGTAAACAGAAAATCTTTTGTTGGTATGGAATATAAGAAAATGAAAGAATGACTTTTTAACAATCACATTTTCGATATGTTTTTTTATGTGTGTGTGTATGGTTGAATTAAAATAATTTATTTGTATTCATTTTTTGTTTTTTAAAACTTTCTATTTTATTATCTTGGATAATTTTAATATGTTTATTTAAACATGTTTTATATAGTTTACATATCTTATATTTAACAAAGCTAAGTTCATTTCTACAGGATGAAACATACTTTTACACCTGCCGTGTATAAACACATTCTGACAAAGACAGGATAAATTTTTATAGTAAAGGCAGGTGCTTTCAAATCTGTTAATCAAATTACTGTTAGTGTGCTGTTTCTGATAATAGAAGGATGATCTAATTTTCCTTGTGTTGTAAAACAAAATACTAGATGAATTTGAAGTAACTGATTATGCTGCAAGTCCTGACAACTTCTGAGAGAAAAGAGAATCTTATCAATGCCAGGAATGAGAAAAAGTAAAGAAAGCCAACAGGTCCAGAAATAATTGAACTAATTGAAAAGTTTTATAATTGTAATAAATATTGAAGAATCATGGCTGGAAAAAAAATTAGTTAGCATTGCTAAGAATGTACTATGCAAAAAAGTGGTTGATATTGTGTATATCTACATGAGTTGTATTCTCTTTTTAAACAGGAATTTCCGAAGAATTTGAGGATTATAACTGTAAGTATTCAATCCAGTATTAGCAGCACTGTTCCTTTAAATAAATTAAAAAAAAAATGTGACAAGTATAATAAAATATTTGGAAAATGTTATTCCACTCTTTTATAACGAAAACTAAATATAATAATTTTCTCAAAGAAATTAAAGCAAACTTTGGCCCTCAAAAAGCTTTAGATTATCAGCAAGCAGTATACTCATTTTATCTTATGATATGCAACATCATATCACTCTTGTTCGTTTAACACAGAAGGAATTGATATCATTAGTAAAAGAAAGACTTCTTGATTCTTGATGTAAAGAAAGTCTTTGACTTTAGTTATGGGTGCTCTGGTGAATATAAAATTACAAATTTTCATAAACCTTTACCAAAATGAAGGTAACTTCCTTATAAGATATTTAACATCTTTTTTTCTTGAGGGGGGGGGGGGGGGGAGGAGGGGAATTAGCCACCGATTTTGAAATACAAAGACAATAGTATTTTAGATGCTAAATTACGAATATGTGATAATATACTGATGTTTTGTTACGTCACTATGTTTGGAGTTGCAGTAAAAGAGGAAAATTGAAATATATATTAGAAGGTTCACAACGTTACTTATTCATAATAAATATAAATTTTAAATTGCACAAAGAAATAATATTGCAAAGTAAGTCTAAGTGATACTGCAAAAGTATTTCATTTATTTCTATATTTATATTTACCTCAGTTCTATTTTTGTATTTCAATCTTTTAAATACAACGTTTATTCTGATTTTTTAGTTTTAAAAAAATGCATATAATTTAACAAATTCCTTATTTGCTACATAAAAAAATTACAACAATCTAATTTTTTTAAATGTTTATAAGCAATTTATTTAATGTATTAGATTTAAATTAATGATTATTTCAATTGTAGTAAAAATGTCTTTCTCATTGCTTATGTAAAAATGTTGTCCTGTTTTGGGAAATTGCACAAATCAAGAGAAAAAAATATCTGTGACTAATTTAAGCTGTGGTAACTAAATAATTACTGTGGTCCCTAGTTCCTATGACTTGTTGAATTTATTTAAATAAATTCTTTTTTTTCTTTTTTTTCAAAATAAAGTTCTTGCTTTGTTTTTTTCTGAGTAAAATGAGAAAAAAAGTCTATGACTGCAAATTCCCCCCTCCCCTTCATTAAATATTGTACATATACCTTATATATACTACAATTGTGAAAGTATTTATATAGAACTATACTACTGAATCCAATGATAGATGTACATTTATGTGACAAAGATATGCGATAAGATTGAGAACAACACAGTTTCAGATAATGTGCGATATATAATCAATACTATACATTACAAATTTTCTACTGTTACAAAACTAAATAAACCAATCTGATTTTAAGGGCTCATTTTAGCAAATAAATCCTAATGATTAATAAATTTAAATTTAAAAACTGCAGAAATTATTTAGTTACCATAAGCAAAGTTAGTCATTTTTATCTCTCGATAGGTACAGCATCCAAAATAAGTCAAATTTTTTGCATAAGCCATGAGAAAGACGTAATTTTTATTTCATTTAGTAGAAAGCCCAAAGTGTAAGCTTTCATTTAAAACAAAAAAATGGAAATTTCATTTGCCTTTTTGTGGAGAGCCTTTTTTGTAAAAGGACAAAAATTCCGAAAAATAACCGTAACTTTCAAATTTGGTTTAATGTTTTGGTCTTAAAAATTACAAATTAAAATTTTACATATTTTGTATTAGAATCTTCATCTTTTGATGTATTTACAGTGATATTTTTAAGTCCACTTGGATTTTAGATCCAGATAAACAATTTTTTGAAGATGGAATTACAATCTACAAATACTGACTTTGAAATGTGAGATTAGAGAAAAATCCAAAAATTGGACCCCCATATCTCACAAACTTTGTAGTGTATGAAGGAAGTTTTTTTAATTTGTTCATATTAAGGTAGGGCTAGCATGTACACAAAGTTTCACTCAAATCCCTTTCGATCGGGTTACAAGGTCTGGTTGAATTGACATGGAATGACTCAGGATGATCTTTTGAACGTATGGGCACTGGTTAGCACTGCTACACGAATGTAAAATCCCTTGTTGGGCCGGAATTTGAATTGTTATGTTTTTTACTATGGATGAAAATATTTCACTTCCATCTATTTCTCTTCCATGTGGAGAGCAACAAATTGAACATCATAATTCCTTTACTAGATTCTTTGTCACAAAGTGCGGTAATAGCCAGTCTGTTAAGACAACAGTTCTTTTAAGACAACATCACCTTTTCTTATTGCCAAATCATTCCAGCATATTTTTGGTGATGTTCACTCAAAATATTGCTGTCCGGAGATTTACTGCTTGAGGATTTTTTAGACAGCCAGTCACCATTTCTTTCAAATTGCAATAAAATAGGTTATTTTTCTGTTTCTGTTAAATCACATCAAACGCTAAATACTCAACGTAGTGTAATATCTGAACCAGAGCTTTTATTTTACAACATTTAAAATATCAAAATATCATAGATGCACGCCGTATCACTAGCCGTTGGAATCACCAAGTACTCCCTACAAAACACGTTGTTCTAACTTTTAATATCACGACTTTACCAGGCCGAATTAAAGCTGCCTACTTCAGCTGCTCTGTCCGACCTTATATCCCTAACTTTCTCCGTTGTTTCGAATACTAGCATTCTAGCCATACGAACACTGCTTGCCGTCGCTATATTACTTGTGCACTTGCGCACGTTGTACAGAGTCGAGCCATGACAATAAACTCTGTGAGAAAGCTGCACAATGTGGTAACTGTAAATGTGACCATGCCGCATACTCTCGCTCTTGTCCAAACTGGATCCATGAAAAAAATATCCTTTCCACTATATATACACAAGAAATTTCGTACCCAGAAGATCGCAAAATTTTTGCATCCAGAACCCCATCTGCAAGGGTTTTATATTCTAGTTTACTGAAACAATCATGAAAATCCTTAACGCACATAGGTATTCAAACTTAATCCTCTTTAATTGCTGATACATCTGCTTCTTTAATATCTGATACTGTTAAGAAATATTTCCGTTATAACTGCTGCTTTTGCTGACCAGGAAATTAACCACGTTTGAAACTTTTGCCACACTCATAGTAGTCCACAATAATATAATATTTCTATCCTTCTAAACATAGTCATTCTAGATTGTACTCATCATCCCAGCCAGTCTGATCAGATTCATATACAGTTCAGCTAAAATAATCGTCTTCCCAGTCTCCAAAAAATTTACAAAAAACTGATATTTCTCTAACAAAGCAAGAAAAACAAAAGTCATCTGCATAGAAAAAGAAAATATCTCAAGAACCTTCGCAGTGGAGAACTGTTAAGAAAAAAATCAACAAACTCACGTACTGAAGCAGCATTCAATAATTTTAAGGATTCCAAACAGCTTCTCAGCTATGCAGAAGATGCTATGGAATAAGAGCCATATGACACATATGTAAATGTGTAAGATATTGTTTTTGAGAATTTTGATGCTATGTGATTTTAACCAGCTCTTTTTTTTTTATCAATTTTGTTTATTTTAACCTATTTTTACTAAATTTGAACCTATCTCTCCTTGATGATTGTACAGATTTTTACTTTGTAAAAGTTGTTATTACATACCTACATATTTTTGTCGTGTTCCTTAATTATCTATGGTTTTTAAACTTGTATAGTCTTATTACATTTTATACTTCATTATTATTTTTTCGTAACACTATCTTCTTTTAAATTTTTTTAGATTGTGTCTTTTAGCTATACTATTTTGATTGTCATTAAATGGTTTTATTTATACATTCTATCATTATATATTTCATTAAACACCATTATTTATTGCTCATCTTAATTTATCACATGCTTTTTAATTATTATTCTATGTTTTTATTTTAACCTTTTTCTTGTTACAGCATGTTCTTAATAGGACTTTCTGCCATTAAACACTAATTAACCAACCAATTAAGGACAAAAGGCTTTGTAATTTTTCTTATACTTTCGTCATTGAAAGACCCTATTACTCGAAGTGTCACATATTTCTTTTAATTTGCAACAAAAATAGGGGAACAGTTTAAGAAATTTTGAAGCACTAAATTTAACAATAGAAAAAAAAATCCTTGTTAAGTAATTTTTCAAGATTATCTGAAAAGACAGACATGCGGTAAAACTATCATGTGGTGGCTTATTATGTAAGAAGCGTTTGAGAGATTTATTTCTTATATACTATTTATTAAGAATATAGTTAAGCAAAAAGAAAGAAATTCGACTGTGGTAATTGACGACCGCGCAGTTAAAAAAAGAATATATGAAGTGACGTATGTAAAGAGAATTTGAGATTCTTTTTTCCTGTATATTATTTTTTCCCTTGGGAAAAAAAGAAGCTTAATAGTAAAATATTTCTTAGAAGTATTTAAAAAGATTTTTTAAGTAGTTTCATATATGCATTTTACCTGATATTTCACGAAAACGGTTCAAAAATAACAAAAAAATCAAAGTTTCATTCGAGACTTAAACAACAACAACAACAAAAAAGCAGTTGTCCAAAACATTATTTTTTTGCAGGAAAGATAAAGACCTTCAAAAACAAATATAAGCATATTTTCTTACTTATGCAGTTTTTTATTCTTCTTAATTTTCTTTGTAGATACATAAGATAAAGTGAACATTAACAAAAAATCAAGCATGAACCATAGATTAGGAAACGCATTCCAACACTAACAAAGTGCTATTAAGTAATTTCATTGAATTATAAATTCTACTCATTCTTTACTCCTGGTAAAACATATGGTAATCCACCTTAGTTACGCATATGGGCAATTCCATCATAACTGACGTAACATTTGATCATCGAATTTTGTTTTCAAAACTATGTAGAAAATTTACTAGTAAAGCTAAAACAAATTTTTACAATTTTAAATATTTCTTACTAAGGGCATAATACCCAAATACCTGTAGATTATTTCAATCTATCTTTTAGTCCCAAAAATTGCAATTCAAAATTCTGTAACTGACGTAGTATAAAATATACAAACATTTTTTCTGCTTTCATTGAAGAGTAAAAATTATCGAAACTATCCCGTTAAAAAGTGATTTAATGTTCTCAATAACACTAAGTAATGCCAAATTATAACAGTAACTTGTTCAATTAATTTCTAATTAATAAAAAGGAAAAAAATGGCATTTAAGCGTGTAACTGACGTAACATTTATTGTGTAACTGACGTAACATTATGACTTTACAAAGACAATAATGGTACGTAACTTAGTTTGTAAACAGTAATTTACAATGCCTTTTTATTAGGATTTTATTGTAGAATATGAAAATATCAAGTTTTCCAATCATACCCTTAAATTAAACATATTATGAATTTTATCCCCCCGCCCTCCAAATGATAATTTTCTGTGGAATTGTCCATATTAATCACATTATATATACAATAACGTAACGCCGATAAAATGCAAGGCAAATGATTTTTTCCAATAGATCATAATGTAATCGAAAACTTTTGAGTTCCCTGAAAAGGAATTAAAAATACTACACGCTTCATTTTCAATACCAAAAATTCTATAGCAAATCTTAATAACATATCAAATATACATAGTAATCTGAGTATATTTACTAGAGATACAGCATGGTCAGAGGCTCAGATAAGCAGGAAAAAAAATCATAGCTACTTTACCACTATTTTGGAAAGTGCCAAAAACAAATAATTTGATTTTTTAATGCCGTATGTTCCATGCTGCTGTTCTACCCGACACGTAGAGTCAATTTGTGCCTGACACCCAACCGGACAAGATTTGATAAATAAGTTACTACGAATGTTTAACCCTACTTCACTCGCGGCTGTTTCTGTCAAACGATGTCTGGTGGAGGTGTTGTAAACACCCCAAAACTTTTATCACAGTTTTTAAGTTATAATGATTTATAATACTATTGTAATGTACTCGTAATTAAAGTAGCTTACTTTAACTTGTTCTAAATAAATACAGTTCAGAAATTCAAGAAACATGTGATTTTATAAAAATTGTATAAAAAAGGGTTTACATATACTACTACATTTCAGTTATAATTATATGATAACTATTTACATTGGTTACTTAAATACATTACTCTAAAATATATTCTTATAACTTGTTTTGTTATATTGCAACACACATTAAGTTTTGCTTATGTACAATGATTTGATAATGTTATTCATTAAAATATACAGTAATTCGGAATCAGAATCTAGTTTCAATATTTCATAAGCTAATTGTTCTGATTCCGAGTTGGGAACAGAACGTTCCTCAAAGTGTTCGTCAACATCCAAAAAATTATCATCTGTACCTGCTGGCATTTTCAGAATCTGAGGAAACAGAAACCAAAGGATTCCGCAAACGCTGTTTCTCCTTTTCTCATGGAAATTTCAACATTTTTACTGTCTTCTATCTTCAATAGAAGAAAGTATTGTAATCGAAATTTTTTTCGACTTCCAGTTTTCGACGGATTTGCATGTTTTAGGGGTCAGAGATTCCAAAAAACATGTTTATAGAAAATGTCTGTCTGTCTGTGTGTCCGTCTGTCCGTCTGTCTGTCGCCATTGTACCATCAAAAAGTGTATGAAGTTATGTATAGAATTAAACGAAAATTTTATTATAAGTTTTTGGCTATGGCAAGCAGGACCTCCCGGAATTTGTAAAAAATTCGCCGGTAGGGGGCGCTGATATAACAATTTTTGGGCGATTTTGAATATTGTACCATCCAAAAGTGTATGGAGTTATGCATAGAATAGAACCAAATTTTTAGTTTAAGTTTTTAGATATGACAAGCAGGTCCTCCCTGAATTTGGAAAAAATTCGCCGGTAGGGGGCGCTGTAAATGCGTTTTTTGTGCGATTTTGAATATTGTACCATCGAAAAGTGTATGAAGTTATGCATAGAATTGAATCAAATTTTTATTTTAAGTTTTTCGCTATGGCAAGCAGGTCTTCCCTGAATTTGGAAAAAATTCGTCGGTAGGGGGCGCTGTAATAGCGATTTTTGTGCGATTTTGAATATTGTACCGTCCAAAAGTGTATGAAGTTATGCATAGAATTAAACCAAATTTTTATTTTAAGTTTTTCGCTATGGCAAGCAGGTCCTCCCTTAATTTGTAAAAAAATCGCTCGTAGAGGGTGCTGTAATAGCGATTTTTGTACAATTTTTGTGCCATTTTGAATATTGTACCACCGAAAAGTGTATGAAGTTATGCATAGAATTGAACCAAATTTTATGTGTTTATTTTTGGTCATGTCACGAAGGTCCTCCCTGAATTTGGAAAAATTCTGCCGGAAGGGGCACTATAATTGCGATGTTTGTACCATTTTCATTATTGTACCATCGAAAAGTGTATGAAGTTATCCATATAATTGAACCAAATTTTTGGTGCATGTTTCTGGCTATGGCAAACAAGTCCTCCCTGAACTTGAAAAAATTCCGAAAGAAGGGGGCGCTATAATTCCGATCTCTGTGCCATTTTCATTATTGTACCATCGAACAGCGTATAAAATTATGCATACAATTGAACCAAAATGTTTGGCTTGTTTTTGGCTTTGGCCAACAGGTTCTTCTTGAATTTGGAAATACTGCGCGGTAAAGGGGCTCCGTGCTAGCGATTTTTGTATACATTTCTTGGTTTTTCGTAGTTCTATTGTGCATCGGCGGCTCATGCAGTGGCGGGAACTCACTTCCTGCTATGCCGGCTATTCGCAAATAGCTGATAACGACAGAATAAGGAAAAATTAATAATTTTAACAAATATCATGATATAGATTAACTCGTGTTTAGTCCGTTTAATTGACTTGAGCAGAAATTTAAGATGAAAATCAAAGTTGGTATAGTATTGAACTAATAATATTGCAGTATTAACATGTGTAACTAGGTTTTGAGATATTAAGATGTATAAGATAGAAGAAAGTTTTGGGATTGGCACATCCAACTAGTTAGGAAAAAAACATCGCAAAGAATCGATGTAAATGACTTACAATAAATTTAAAAAAAATTAAATTATTCATAAATTTAGTTATTCCTAAGATAAAAATAAAATAAATCTATACTGTAGCTTACCTTATTTTCTTTTTCAATCAAAATATGTTCCGTGATTAACCGCGGCGATCAGCTCCCCAGCTGAAACTTTTCAAGTCCTCACTTCTTCGGAAAAAAAGGTAGAATGGATAACTGTTGTCATTAGGCGTGGCATCTAGAAGTGTGCAGCTACTAAAATTATTTGACCTTGAGCTTGAAAAGAATCCGTAATTGTGCGCATACTTTTACTCGCGGGGTGATCAGAACACCCCATCCGAGAAATGGAGGGTTAAAATCTTTCTCATTTGGATCCTTTGACAACAGATTATATGTCAAAAACCGTTGTAAGTTTTCGTAAAAACTCAAACAAATTTTACTTCACCCTTTCTTATCATATAAATAAAAACATACATTTATTTTTATTTTTATTTTTATTTTTATTTTTATTTTTTTTATTTTTTATTTTTTTTTACTTAAATAGGTGTAAAAAAAACCTATTAGGTGTAAAAAGCCACCTATTTAAGTAAAATAAATGTATGTTTTTATTTATATTAACAGATTACATTTCAAAGATATGGCCATGAGAAATAGTTTTCGAAGATATTAAAGGTCTGATAATTATCCAAAACTGTAAATGTTTATAAGCTTCAAAGTTTGTCTATATGAAAGATATGTGAAAAGTACCTTATGTGAGGATTCTATGTGAAGACCCATGTGAAAAGTGTCTTAAAATGTCATATATATCCTTCTATATATTAAAAAAAGTAAGGCTTTGGAAATGGACCAATGAAAATCTGCGTAGATACTGCAAAAGGCATTTCATTGATCACAGATTTCTCACGCTATAAGGGGGTTACCAAGGAGGAGGTTACCCGGCCAACCACTGTTACCAAACGGTTACCAGTTTGACGCCAACTTGCCGATATATCGGCAAATTAGGCGACCAAAATTAGTCGACAAAAGTGATGCCAACTTGGCGCTATTTCCAGTATTTTGCCAAATTTCCATAGACTCCCATCTAAATTCAATAGGGTTTACTTGCTTGCAGGAAATCAACAAACTGAGATATTTCAATGCAACAAAAACTAATATTAGTTTATGTATAGAGCTTAATTAAACTATCCACATTATTTTAAGCACAATTTCTAGCTATTTACAATATTCGTAACAATATATATATATAATTTTTATTGAATTTGTAATTATTCAAATAATTTGTTATTTTTACCTTTTTTTAATGATTTTATATTTAATAATTCTTATAATTTTGAAACTCTGTAAGCTCTAAGGATTATGTGCTTGGAGATAAGGAAATAAAATTGTCAGGAGATGGGGAGGAACGCGTTTTTACCAAGTGGAATTTTTTTTAGTTTTAAAAGTTTTAAAATTGAATGCACAGAAAAAGAGGAATCGCGAAGTGATCAAGAATGGAAACGCGAAACAATTACGTCTGGGATTGGCTAGAAAAAGGTGATTGCTTCGCGATACCGAACGGAATCGCGAAGCTATTACGCAGGGGTTTTTGAGCGTAGCGCGCAGGGGGCGGAGCCTGTGACAGCGTTTCTGGCCCATAGCTTTCATTTTTATTCAAATTAATTTAAAACATAACTTTCTTAGTTTTAGATCACATTATCCTCCCCCCCCCACTCTTTCTTATGCTGAAATATGTAATTAAATTCATTTCTCAAAACCATCCAGCTTTTATTAAAAGGCTTTCTTTCTTCTTTCTAAAAACATCTTTATTTCCAGTTGCAAAGATTCATTTCTGTTTCCCTTTTCCTTATCTGTCAGCTACCGCTCCCAGTGCAAAGAAATAAATAAGAATTAAATGGCACATCTGCTAGTATCAAGGTCTGCATTTAATTGCATCGGACTTTTGCGCGCCACATTGATAAGAAATTTTTATCTCTACTAATACGTGAACGTTGAATATGTATTAACAATAAAAAAAGTAAAAATGAACAGATCTTATGGGAAGCATGTATTTATCGTGTTTTGTGGTCGAGCTAAAAGCCAGATGCCTGTGATTTCCAGCATTTTTCTCAGGCGGCGGTCTACTTTTTAAAATCTGTTGTATAAACAAGTTTCGCTTTTCTGACGCATTTCTCATCGTATTAGAAGCGCTTGCTTGCAATCTCGGCCTCACCCGTCCGGTTGTGTCACCACATTTTTGCGGCAATGTTTATCGCCAAAAGCCTTTGTTCATTTTCGCGCAGTCTCCAAAAGTTTGTAAATTGGCGATTCTGTGCAACGCCAAGATTTCTTGACTTCGTGCAAAAACTACACTCCTGTTTCAGCTTTCGATATGTAAAGTTGTCTAAAAGAAAAGGCGCTTCGGCGTCCCATCTATTATGGGGTCTCTCTCTCCCATTTTTAACTGAACCACCTTTTAAATGACCTTTTTAAATAAAGAGTAATTTCCAGTAAAGTTATAGTTGGAGTTTCTTTTTTAGCATTTAGAACCCGGTCTTCAATCAATGCTATAGAGCCCCCTAATTTATTACAAAAAAATAGTAATCATCAACTAAGCACTTTTTTAATATCTCTATTGTTATTTATTCACATGAATATTAGGAAAAGTAAGTAATTGTCGCCTCTGGGACCTTCCTCTAGATAAAAGTAGACAATTTTATCTTTACAAATGTTTTAGAAGGTAAATATGAAAAAGTTAACGATATCCGAATATTCAGTGAATCAAATTTAATTCTGAATAATTTTTAGTTTGAAAGAATATAAATATTCATGCAAAAGCAGCACATTATTCAAGTAGAATTGTTTTCTATTAATTATTTATTAGATTTGGTTAAATCGTTAAATTCAATGTATAATTTAGCTTACATTAATGCATTTTTTTTTTTTTTTTTTTTTTTTTTTTACTTTTGTTTTTATCAAATATGCGGAACAAATAAATAAAATTTTACTGAATGAAAAAGTAATTTTAGAAAAATAATATGTTTTGCGAAAGATACATTTCTTTCTGCTTATTCAGTTTTTACATTTCTTAAATAATCTCTTAACAATTGTTTGCGTGTGTTTATTTTTAAATAAGTAAGTACCCTTATATTTACATACTTTTTTTTCTTTTTTACGCATTATGAGTAAACGAAACTTTGTAGATTAGAGCAAAGTAACTCTACATTTTTTTTTTTTTTTTGTTTCATGGGAAGTGAATTTAACACGCTTGTTAGCAATATAATATAAATGCATTTTACCGAATTAAAATTGCTTATAGAGATTTTCTACCGTGTATGACACTGTTTAGTTATAAATAAGAAATAAAAGGAGACATAAATATTTTTCTCGGAGAAATGTTTTTAAGAATTCTTTGTGATAACTTTTCAATTTTTTTTAAATTCAACATGTGATTTAGTTTGCATTATTTTTAGTTTTCTTTTTTTTCGAACATACATGGCGAATAAAGGAAACTTTGCTGAAAAGACTAATGTAATTCTAGAAAAAATCTTTTGGTATGAGAGTTGAATTCAAAACCCTTTTTAGACATATACAGTGTGATTCATAAAGTGAGAAACAATACCCTATTTCCTTATATATTGCCCGTAGACCCATACTTCCGATCGCAAAACTGCATACAAAAGGTGCAAAATTTAAATACATAAGATGGATAATCCATAGGGGGGAAGGAGTATAATTTGAGAAAATACAAAAACAAAATTTAGTTATGGCCCCTGTAGTGTAAAATTTTGAATTAGGGAAATTCTCCTTATCCATTCCCGAATTAAAACAAAAATATCCATCTTGATATCTGTAAAACTCACAGAGATATTAAAATCCGAATTTCGTGACTTACACCATTTAACCATACTTTCAGCGGCGCGATATTGATGCATTTGGAATGAAAGATAGGGATCATCCACAAATTATGCGTCATTAAAGTCAATTTAAGACAGTGCCCCTCTTTTTGGACATAAAAATATCAGAGTACAGATATTACATTAAATGTACTTTCGAAATTTGGTGGAGGTCTGCACTAGGGGGTCGAAATTTCAGCTCCAGGTCCGGCCCGACACACAGAAAAAAGTTCGCCCCGGACCATTATAAATGCCAGAGAGCGGGCCGGACCGGTTCGGCACGTAAAAAAGTTAAAATCTGGGCCAGAGAACGGCCTGTTAAGTAAAACAGTTAAAAACTCGGCCCGACTAGACTTCTACAAAATATGGATTTTTACTTCGATACAGTTAAAAATTGTTACGCGCGAGAAGTTCTGACCAAAACATTTACTTTACCTTTATTGTTTCTTGTGTATAATCTTCCTTATTCAAGAAGCGACCTAGGCTATGATATTATTTGTATTAATGAAGCTCTATTTGTATGTAAATGTTTCAGTCATAATAAATATCGTTAATCCATATTCCATGTAATGCAGACTTTGAAAAATGCCATGTAATAAAATATTCCAAGGCGCAATCAAAATGTAGAAAGAAAAATGCGTTATAACAAGTTCCCTTCTTATCAGGTGTAATTGTATTCTATTCTTTTCTCGCAAATTATTATATTCATTTTGAATTGACCAACGAATTTTACCGTTTAATACAGGATTCCGTTATAGGCAGGTTCTTATTCTCAGGTTTTTTTGCACTATAATTTTATTGCCAAGAAATCTGCTTTTCTTTAAAAAGAATACATTGTAAAGTTTAATTATAGAATAATGACGTTATGCCCGACCCGATATTTCATAAAGGCCCGAGCTCGTTCCAACCCATCGCGACCCGGAAAGAGCAATGTCTAGGCACTTCTCGGACCGAGCTTAAGAAAAATTAAGACTCGGGTCCGGAGATACCTTCAATGAAAATAGGTCGAGCTGGGCCAGCGAAATGAAGGCAAACTTTCAAACGGACCGGGCGGTCAAAATAAGAACATAGTTTTAATGGCCCGGCCGGTCCTATAAAGAATCTGAAGTTGTGAAGGATAAACTTATGAAAGAGCTCGAAATCGGCATATTAGAAAGAGCATTCTCTAAATCAACTGAGATTTAGACAATACAAAAAGAAGGTGAAAATAGCAAAAGTTTAACTGAATCAGAAGTTTAACCCCTTAACCTACAATGACGGGCATAGCCCGTTTACGATGATCGAGCCAAATGTAAATTCTTCTTACCACTAAAATTTCACAGTAAATATAGTTTAATTTAATCATCGAAATTCCATGATTAAACAAGGCAAAAATCACTATTAAATTTTAGTGGTAGCTATGGATTTGCCAAACCGTGGAGCTGTTAAAAGTAAATCGTAGGTTAAGGGGTTAAGCTACAGGAAGGCGTTACTTACTCACCTACAAGATTTTAAAAGACATTTAAACATTATACTAAGAGACAATCTTTTTTTTAAACTTTTATTCGTTTTTCTGCATAATGGGCTTTTTCACAATTTCATGCCTTTAAATTGTTATGAGTCTAGAATCGTTAAAAATAAATGGTTCAAAATTGAAACATGTCTTTTCTGATTATTTTATTTTAATTTTGATTCAAATTTGTAGAAAAAATTACTCTTGAAAATATGATTTAAAAAAATAAATTACATAGTTTTTTTTTAATATTTTTATTTTTTTTTTAAATTAATATTTAAAAAAAATGCTAAAATTGAAACTTACATTTTTCACTTTAATTAAATGAAAAAAAAAATGAAATTGACAAATAATATTTCCAGTTTTAACGATTTTAAATGACTTCATTTTAAAAATGATAATTATTTTAATTTTTTTAAGAAACTTTATAAGAAATTTTAGGATCTGATTTTTTTTACAAATTGTGTGGTTAACCATAACAAAATATTCAAAATTCTAACTCAAAAAATAAAAAAACAAATATATGTTTCTCAGACCCTTAAATTTAATCACTGTTTCTAGAATTACACGTTAGGGTGGGTCGAAAAAAACGAAATATTTACAATCGAAATGTAATAGAGTGGAAAAGTTGCCTTTTGTAATAAACAATAAATTCGTAAAATATTATATCGATCGGTTAATATCTTTTACCGCCGCAAGGGGGCCAAAGATTCAAAAAATCGCAAAAAACATGTTTTTTTCAATATTTTTTTTTTATTATCCAAATGTACGATTACAATTTCTAATAAGACGCAATAGCTACATGAAGATATAAGAAATGTCCCGGTAAATGGTCATTATGATTAAATCATATCTTTTACTGCCGCAAAGGGACCATATTTAAAAAAAAAATGTAAACATTTCAAATTTTCAGTTTTCTAAATTTTTATAATTTTTATAATATGTGTAGAAGTAAATAAATTTACTTTATATCTATTAATATGTCATAAATTTTATTAACTATTTGCCATAGACTGGAAAATAAAAACGGTAATCATTCATTGTTCTTGACGATTGCTTCATCTACTGTTGTTTTATGCATATCAGCAATTCATATACCACAAATCACAAAAATGATATAAAATGAACAAAATATTTTAGCATTTTATTAATTAAAATACAGAGATGTTTAACCTAAACGAATTAAATAAACTTAAAATGAAGAAGTATTTAAGGTAAATCAATTTTATAATATGACTTGCGTTCAAATAAAGCCATTGTTCCTCGAGAGGCCGAAATTGATCATATGTATCCTCACTCTGTTCTCAAACTTTACCAGCACTTCAGTGACTAATTTCATGCATTTTTATACTGAATAAGGGGGAATAGGAAAGTTATAATAGCTGGTATCTTTAATCGAACATTCTAAACTCACCAGCGTTGTTAGATCGTCAATCGGTAGACAAACAACAACAGGTGGCTTCGTTAGTTTACAGTTTTGCCTTTCGACTAAAACAATTTTAAGCTTCAAAGTTCAAGTCTGGAATGATGAAATGACGGATGGCACTATTCGTGTCCACAGAACTTCGTGCTTTGGTAATTTTCAATTTTGGCAATCGGCTGATGCAGTACACTTTTAGGATGTACTCAAAGTGTGCATCCTGAAAGTGTACTTCATCAGTTAGTTCACAATTAAAGTGAATCAATCATGCTTTTTCAGATTCTGTGGACTATAATTAGTAACACCCGTTACTTGCCATATTATATACGAAAGATTATAGTTTGTGTAATTTCACGATATGCCTGTTTCGCAAATCATGAAAATAGCCTCAATAGAATGATAGTATACGGAGGAACGGATCTCAGGACCCCAGCCATAAAGAAAATTACTAAAACACGAAGTCCTGTCGGCACGAATAGTGCCATCCGTCACTTCGTCATTCCAGACTTGAACTTTGAAGCTTGTATGAATTGTATGAATTTAATCGAGTGGCAAAACTGTAAACTAACGAAACCACCTGTTACGGTTTGTCTATCGACTGACGATCTAACGACGCTGGTGAGTTTAGAATGTTTGATTAAAGGTACCAGTTATTATAATTTTCCTTGTCCCACTCAATCAGCACAAAGATGCGTGAAATAAGTCTCTGAAGTGCTGGTAAAGTTTCTGGACAAGAACAAAGGGAGGATCACACATGATCAATTTCGGCCTCTCGAGGAACAATGGCTTTATTTGGAAGCAAGTCATCTTATAAAATTCAATTACTTTAAATACTTCTTCATTTTAAGTCTATTTAATCCGTTTCGGTTAAACATCTCTGTATTTTAATTAATAAAATAGTAAAATAATTTGTTTATTTTATATCATTTTCGTGATTGTAGGTATATGAACTGCTGATATGCAGCAAACAGCAGTGGGTGAAGCGACCGTCAAGAAAAATGAATGAATACCGTTTTTATTTTCCAGACTATAACAAATAGTTAACAAAATTTATGACATATTAATAGATATGAAGTAAATTTATTTACTTTTAGACATATTATAGAAAATTTAAAAATTTAGAAAATATGAAATTTTGAAATTTTAAGATTTTTTTTTAAATATGGTCCCTTTGCGGCAGTAAAAGATATGACTTTATCATAAGGAACCTTTGCCGGGCCATTTCTTATTTCTTCATGTAGCTATTGCGTCTTATTAGAAATTGTTTTCGTACGCTTGGATAACTAAAAAAAAATATTGAAAAAAACATGTTTTTTGCGATTTTCTGAAATTTGGCCCCCTTGCGGCGGTAAAAGATATTAACTGATCGGTGTAAAATTTTTCGAGTTTATTCTTTATTACAAAAGGCAAATTTTACGCTCTATTACATTTTGATTATAAATATTTCGGGTTTTTCGACCCACCCTATTACACGTACTTTATGTTTAATCTGTTAAAACGTAACGAATTATTTAAATGGGCATATCTCTGTGAGTTTTGCAGATATCAAGATGCATTTTTTGTGTTTAATTCTGGAAAGAATAAGGAAAATTTTAAAAGTTGAAAATTTTCCCCTACGGGGGCCGTATAAAAATTCATATTTTGTATTTTCTGAAATAGATCCCACATTGTGTTGCAACTCATGTCATCACATTTTAAACATTTTTATGAAACTTTCCAATTGGAAGTATACATCTAGGGGCAACATTAAATAAAATACGCTATTGCTTCGATCTTTTTTAATCACACTGAATAACATTTATTTCCCGAATTAAAACTGCTCATAGAATTTTTCTAGTCTGTATGGTCACTTTTTAATTATAAATAAGACATAAAATCAGACATATAACATACATTTTTAAGCAGATTTTTTTTTAAATTATTTAACATAATTTGTTAATTCTTCAAATTCATCATCTGGTTAAGTTTACATAAATATCATTTTTATTTTACTTTTCTTTTGAGCAAGCATGACGAATAAACGAAACTTTGACGAATAGAGCAAATAAATTCTAGAAAGAAAATCCCTTTTGCACGAGAGGTGAATCTAAAATCTTTTTAGAAATATATAGGCACATTTTCTCAAATCTAAGTATAGTGTCTGTGAAGATCTAAAATAGCAATAACCTAAAACAGAAAAAGGTTTTTGATTAGTTCTTAATCATAGTTCGTTTGCTTGTGAAATTTAACATGCTGTTCAGTTTATATTAAAATATTCTTTTACTTTCGTTTTCTTATACCTGACGATTTTGAAATTTTGTTGAATAAGAAAATTCATATTAAAAACATAATGTGTTTTACGAAAGATAAAATTAAAACACTGCAGAGACACAGATTTTCCTTTTTCATGAAAGCTTACGTATTTTTTTTATTCCCTAAATAACCTATTTACATTTTCTAGTACGCGACTAAATTTGCATATGTATCTTTGAACTCACTATAGTATTTTTTTAAATGCATGACGAGTAAACGAAACTTTGCTGATTCAGGAAAAAAATACCTTGTTGCGCGAAATATAAATTAGAAACCATCCTGATACATATGTAAATACGCTTACAGCTATTAAAACAGCTTATGCGGATATTCTCCTCACTGAATAATATCTGATACCACATAAGATGAGAAAAAAAAAAGAGCAATAAGGAGTCATTCAGCTGTATTGTTGATTCAATCTTTTACATAATTTGTTGACTCCTTAAGTTCATATGTGTAATATAGATTACATTAGTATCATGTTAATCAAATTCCAACGAACAAGGTTATAAAATTAGTTCATACATATTTTTTATGTATGTCTGCTTATAACATTTGACCGGTTCCGATTTTATGTTTTATTTAATTATATATATATATATATTGTTATTATTGTTAAGCTATCTATTTGCTTCTTGTTACGTTTAAGTTTCTGCCCCCACCCCTTTTTTTGTATTATAAATTTTAACATGAAAAAAAAAATGGACAATCGTCACGAATTTTGAAAACGGTGTTAAGATGAACAGTTCTTGTTTATGTTTTTTGCAATTACCTTCGTGTGTATAGCTTTTACAATTAACTTTTGAACGATTTTTTTTTCTAATTTTTGTAAAGAAGTTGGTCTGCTTGTGGTCTCATTTAAATTACTTTTAGGTCTAAAATTATGAAAATGGAGAAAATAATAAAAGAAACAAAAGTAAAAAAAAAAGATTTTTTTTTTTTAAATCTCCGTCTGTACAGCTTTTTTTACAAGATAAATACTGAACGTTTTTAGAATTCCGTACTTAAAAAGTAAAAATGGAACCATTATAAGATCACTTCTGTGTCTGTCCGTCTGTCTGTCTGTCTGTCACAGCCATTTTACTCGTAAACTATGGAACGTGGAAAGTTCAAATTCGGGGAAGTAATAAAGACCACTGACCCACATATTTTCAGATTAATAAACATTCATAAGTATATTTAGTAAAAAAGTAGAGGGGCTAATTATGTTACTTGAAAAAAAAATCTTTTCTTTGTATATCATGTGGGGAATCCTGTGAAAGCTTTAGTAACGCTGAACTCAAAAATACATTCCTTTTAATTTTCGGTATTATATTTTCAAAGATATTGTTGAAAATGTAGCGCAAAAATATGTCCCCCCCCCCCCATCTAATTCCGAATCTACTGAAACTAAAAGTATGAAAAAATTAGAGGTAGTAGACGTTAATATAAACCTTGCCGGAAAATTATAGCGATTACCCTAGGTCACATAGTTTTTGAGTAATTAGCATTTTTCTGTTATACACAAAGTTCGATTTACGGGCATCCAGAAAAATTGTTGAGCATCGCTGAATATACCTATCGTTGCAGAAGAATAAAAGCATTGTTGATAATGATTTTCGAAAAAAATTATCGGTAATAAGCCGAGATATTAACCCTTAAGTGTAGGGCAATTTTGGACATGCACAAGGACAGGGGCGACGTACTCTATGCCTAGTTAACAACTTTTAATGATATATATGTGTAATGTAATGTACAGTAACAGTATAAAAGCAATAAACGTCAAATTGTTAAAAACATACTAATTTAAGGGTTCTTGGGACTCTAAAAAGGGGAAAAAATGAAAAAAAGACCATTTTCAACATTTAATGTCTTAAAATATATATGATTTTAAACCACAATTTTAATTGGGATGAAAGATATAAGTATGTTCTTTCGTTTCATGTATTTAAAAAATTGCAAGATACAGAATTAATATTTATAGTGGGCTCTAAACTGTTAGACATTTGTCGAACAAAAAATTGGCATAACACTTTACGCGCAGGATTACAAAATAAATATTGCAAAATAAATATTGCACAAAATAAATTTTGATGCTTACTTATACTTCAGATTGTAATAATTTCCCTGAACATAAATAAATTTGTATTTAAAGCATTTTTATACATTTAATGCAATGTTGCATTTAGCTAATACAAAATTTTGAAAATTTCAACAGTAAAATCACCTAAAAAAATATTTTTTTGAACAATAAATAGGAAATTTTAGGTTCAGTTTATAGAGACTAACATGAAATATATGTTTTGAAAATTTCATGAAAAAATATTCAGAAGTTTTTGAGGTATCCTGCGCGTTATGCCCAAAAAACGCCATTTGCAAAATAATGACTTTAAAGTTTCAGAAACGCCGCTTCAGAAATTGAGAGGGTATAATTCTAAAAGCAAAAACTTCTGTTCTAATGAGAATTTCAAGGAAACAATTATATCAAAATATCCAGAAAAGATAGGATTTTAACATCTAAAAAATTAAAATTTCTTAAATTTTGAAGCTTTAAGAGTCCTGCCACCACTTAATCCTTTCCGGCACGGAGTAATTCTATTTATAAACTTGTGAATTAATGAACTGATACCAGAATTTGTAAACGAATTTATTAGAAAATGCGAACTTGCTTATTTTCACATACATGATAAAAGGAAAATTTTAATTAAATATTCTTGGTGCCGTTTGTCTGTTTTGGAATTAAAATTAGGTGTCCGTTTTTAAGGGCATCGCCCTCGAAAGATTTAATTATAATGAAAAGCAAAAATACTGTGGGATTCGCGATAGTTCGCATTGATTTTATCTCTCAATATGCCTCGGGTGACATTAAAAGTTAATAAACGCCTATATGGAAAAACGCGGCACTGACAAAGGCGGCGTTGCAACTTTGAGACCTCAATTCGAAGCGCGCTTAGCACAATGCCAAATTTAAACTTTGAACAACGATTTTGTTTTAGCTACACTTCAGAAATAAAGGTTATTACTACGCTGAATTTAGTTTCATGAAATGCCAAATGAAGTTTAACTATGCACTGCTTTTATTATCAGTATCGAATTAATTTCATCATAAACAGATTAGGATAATATTAAAAAAAGAGTTATACGAATAGCTATATTTGATATTATTTAGGTTCCATATCTCTTTGAACTTTCATGATATACCCATTTACACTTTTCTAATATATACACTTATACCCAATCCTAAGTTGTATAGTTTTTTACAAAGTCTCAGTATTTTTTCAGCAACGGTTTTTTTTCTTTTTTTTTCTTTTTTTTTCTTTTTTATATAATACAATTACAAATTTCTATATTTATTCTACGGAACTCTCTGTACGCGAGTAATGCTCGCACTTGCCCGTTTATTTATTTATTCATTTATTTATTTTTGTTATTGTACCACGTTTGCTTTTTTCTACATCAGCGTTTTTAGACCTTAAAAAATAACGCAACAACAAACAGGCCAATAGATTTACAATAATAACTACAAAAAATATCAATATTATTTAGTTTTTGATACAGTGCAACCTTAAAAATCCGGGATTCAGAAATCTGGCAAATTCAAAAATCCGGCATCAAAATCCTCTCCTTTAACACATTTTTACGCTTCCAACTTAAGCAGAACTCAAAATAGAATTTTTTTGCGAATTAAAAACTTCGAGATCGAAAGCGAGGGATTAGCGAACAGCGATATCGCTGATGCTGTAGAAAATAGAACCGCCGATAACTCTGGTAGCAGATCAGAGAAACAAGGACGTGGAGCCGGCAGAAGAAAAGGCGTGATTTGCAAAAATACATAAATTTGACTGGAAAATTAGTACAGTGTAACTTCAAAAATCCGGCAAATTTAAAAATCCGGCATCAAAACCATCTTTTTCCCTTTCCTTTTTCTTTTACATTTTCAAGTTATAGTAGAAGAAAAATAGCAATTGTTTATGAATTATAAACTTTAAGAGCGAAAATAAAATGCAAAGAAATATTTAATATTTTTCTCATTTATCAGAGGTGTGTATATTTTGAACAATTTCTGGGAGCTGCATTGTTGCTCATACACGGCGTGGAGACAAGTACACAAGTTCTTTGGAGTCTCTCGTCTGACGCTGTGCTAAATAGAACTGCCGATAACGAAAGCAACAGTTTCGAATGCCATAGTGAACAACAGGCAGAAGGAAAGGTATCACTAGACAAAAGCCCATATTTGAGTTGAGAATTAATATCTGATTTAGAAAACAAGACTGTATTTCCGAAATAGATCCGTAATAAAAATTCTTCATTTGCATAAAATACAAGAAAAACTTGTTAAAGGACGGCAAAAAAATGAAGCAAACAAAATAGATATCGATGTTTCTGAAATTACACGAGAACAAAATAATTCCACTCTTTATTAGATTTTTTTTTTTTCTTTAACGTAGAAATATCAATTAATGGAAGTTTATTTTTATATTTATTTTTTTTTTCTTTTTCTTACATAATTATCACTTAATAATAAAATAAATTATGGCTAAAGGCACCACTAAGAATATAGTACTACTTTTGATATATCGTAGTTACTACTTTTGACATTCCCTCAAAAATCCGGCACGCTGTAAAAAAAAAAAAAAAAAAAAAAAAAAAAAAAATATATATATATATATATATATATATATAATGCCAGTTTTCCGGTAGGAATCGGAAAAATAGTTGCTATTATCGTACCTGAATAATTTCCAACCCAGCTCGGGATAAAATCCGTAAAATCGGAATAAAATCCGTAAAATACCGTTTTACTGACTATTTCCTTATTTTTACGGATTTTATTCTGAGCTGGGTCGGAAATTATTCCGGTACGATAAGAGCAACTATTTTTCCGATTCCTACCGGAAAACTGGCAGTAATTTTTTTTTTACAGTGCATAGTCTCGGTAGCAATGATGAAACAATACTGTATTTATGAAATCGGTATTCTTTACTTGTATAAAATCAGAGAATTTTTTTTTTTTAAGAACATCCGAAGCAATTCAAGCAAATAAAATTTAGATCGATTTTCTGGATATAACATGAGAAAAAATGACTTCTTATTAGAATTTTTTGGTAACATAGAAAGTATAGATTAAAACGAGTGTCTTTTTAATATGTAATGTTCTCTATTCCTTACATAAATATCACTTGGTTATGAAAAAAATTATGAATAAAAGCACAATTAATAATATCGGAAATACTTTTGATATTCTTCGAGAAATCCGGAATTTTGAAAAATCCGACACACTGTAAAAGAAAATACTGCCAGTTTTCCGGTAGGAATCGGAAAAATAGTTGCCCTTATCGTACCGGAATAATTTCCGACCCAGCTCGGAATAAAATCCGTACAAATAAGGAAATAGTCAGTAAAACGGTACTTTACGGATTACATTCCAAGCTGGGTTGGAAATTATTCCGGTACGATAAGGGCAATTATTGAATGCGGATTAGAGACTTGCAACGGGTCGAAATTCGGGTCACCAATTATTTGAATTTCTGCTTGACTTCAATTAGAATTTTTTATTTCAAGATGGGAATAGCCCGACCTATTCAGGGTTCGAATGTGGGTAACATTAAAGGATTTCTACAAACACACAAAGGTGAAAAAGTATCGTTGGAAGTCAATTAGGTAATTTTTATAAAAATTAATTGCTATACTTTTTCTTTGTTTGAAACAATTATGTTGTGCAACTAAATCTTTGAAGAACGGGTAAACGTAATTGTAGAAAAAAATATTTATTCGACGAATGACAGAGGAAGTAAGTAAATTTTCTTACGTAAAAATTGCTTTTAGAGTTTTTTATTCACTAAATGCATTTTGTTGAGGCATAAGATGGAAGAATAACAGGAATAGTAGGAATTGTTTATGCAGCAGGATTTGCTAAAAGCAAAGAATGACTCCCCTGTCTAGCTTCAAAAAAATTAGCGGACTGTAGTTGGATTGAATTCCTATTTACAATTGCTATCATGTATAAAATGAGACTGTATTTGTATTTAAAATAAATACGAGGGAAATTTTGGTATATATAACATAAAGAAAAAAAGAATAAGTAATTACTGATACGCTGTAAAAAAAAAAAAAAAAAAAAAAAGACCAGTTTTCCTGTAGGAATCGGAAAAATAGTTGCCCTTATCGTACCGGAAAAATTTCCGACCCAGCTCGGAATAAAATCCGTAAAATACCGTTTTATTGAATATTTCCTTTTTTTTACGGATTTTATTCCGAGCTGGGTCGGAAAATTTTCCGGTACAATAAGGGCAACTATTTTTCCGATTCCTACAGGAAAACTGGTCGGATTTTTTTTACAGTGTAGGTTTTTATATTAAGTTGTACGTGGTGCTTTTATTCACACAACATTGTTCACCAGATATGAAATAATGCATTGCGTCATGAAGCTACAGCAATTGTATTTTATTCATTAAAAATATATTTTTTTCAAGTTAAGGGGTTCCAGTTATCAAAAATTTATAATCTTTATTTACAGAATTTTTTTTATAATTTTTTTCTTGAAATTTATCTTTCTATAAAAATTATTTTTTTAGATAACACGTTTTTCTAAGCTTTGAAAATTTGTTTAAAAAATGTTTTAATTTAAAATTAGAAACTTATTTAATTTTCGATATAACCCATGAACCACTTGAACGATATCCCTATTTTTTTAACTATTGCGTGCTGGAAAGATGTCTTGTTAATTTGTTTTTAAGATTTATAAATATGTTACATACAAAATTTCTCCACGAAATCGAAAATCCTAAAAACAATTTATAAAACATAACATAAAATAACTGTACAAAATTCTATACATATATATTGTAAGAAAGTTTGGATATATCCTTCTAAACATGATAAAATACATTCTGAGATAAATGGACTTAAACGTTCAATCCCCAGCAGGACAGAACTGACAGTGTTGGTGTTCTTTTATGACGGCCAATTATCAACACGAGCGATATGGGCCTGAAGGAGGCGGGTGCCCTCCGTGGGGGTCTTTCTAAGGGAACCTAATCGTAAATTTACGCAAGGAAATCCAAGGTTCGAAGAAAACCACGGAAACACCGAACGATTAGGCCGACGGGCGCGACTGGGTTCGTACCCAGCACCTCCCATCTACAAGCTTCAACAGCAGACCCTATCGGCCACAGAACTGACAGTATAACACAATAATTGTTATATATCCTGGATGTAATCACCTTCAAAATATGCAGTTTCATTTATTTAATTGATTCAACTTTTGTAGTATTTAATTTTTTCTGAATTTTGACTACCGGGCCTCTTATTTTTTTATTATTATACTATCATATCTACAGTCGTGGGAAAAAAGTAAACACTGCTTACTAACTCTGTAACTAATTATAATAGAAAACAAATTACAGGTACCAAACGATTGGACATAAAATCTACTTTTAAATGATACATATAAAATTTGCTTTGAGGGCCATCTACAAATCAAAACCAGACTAAACTTTTTTTTTCAATATAAACAAACTCTGAGAATATATTTTAAATCTTCGGTTCATACTATGCCTAGAAATGAAATTGCAAGTTATTTGGATAATATGTTATTGAATTGTAAACATTCAAAATTTATAGCTCCTAATGTTAAATTAAATTTTCATATATTTATTAATATCGCCTAAAATTATAATCCTAATGTGATAATTTTTTGTTTAATTATAATACTAAAAAACACAAACATAAATACATTGAATTTGTAATTATAAAAATTTTATAATATGAATTATGAAATTAATATTAAGAAAATAAACATGAAATGCAACCTACATTTTTGTTTTTCATAGATTTATGTTTATTACGTCCTGATTTATGGAAATTCTCAAATTCAAAATTTCTTCCAAGTAGTTTACGAATTATGAGCATAAAGCGTCTAAATCACGGTTTAAGGGGCCGTCTATGATGTCAAGAAAAACATAATTTGAAAGAAATATATTTTACTCAATTTAATGAAACGTTTGGCATGGCAATAGTTGAAACATATTGCGAGTGAATTGGTCATATTAGCAAGAACTAATGCATTAATAGAAGTGACATAGTCATTCTATAGCATTTCAATAATCGAATACCAAACTTCAATTTAGATACAGCCCCTAAAATATGTTCATTTTAAAATAATAAATTTCTCGGAAACTAGTCATAGGAATATTCTTATTCAGGGCTCGAATAGTACAGTTGAAGTTTATTCCAACAGAGCAAAAAGTGTCCAAATCAGGAATTGAACCCGGATACTTGGCGTGCCATGCCAATGCTTTACCTGTTAAGCTATCCGGATGATACTCGGCTGACACACCTCACTCTTATTTGTTTGACATGGCTTTGAACTGCATTGCTAGTTTCATTCATCGGAACTATAACATTTACATGATGAAAATGCGTTTTAACACGGAAACTTTTCTATACCATGTAATTAGTTGATAATGAAGAGAACGAATATATATTTTTAATGGATTAAATCATATTCAAGGCTTAAGTAGCACAGTTGAAGTTTATTCCAACAGAGCGAAAAGTGTCCAGACCAGGAATCGAACCTGGATACTTGGCGTGCCGTGCCAATGATTTACCTGTTAAGCTATTCGGACGATACCTCGCTGACATAATTCACTCTTATTTGTTCAAAACGCATTTTCATCAGGTAAATGCTATAGTTATAACTGGGATGAATGAAACTAGCGCTATAGTTAGCAGCCATTTAAAAAAAAAAATGAGAGTGAATTATGTCAGCGAGTAAATCCATTTCAAGTGGTCCAGCACTGGTTGCTCGACCATTTTTAAAAAATCTGAAATTTTTTGTACAACAACCCTAACAAGTTGGAAGATGGAATTGTAAATAATTCATCATTTATTTCTCCAATTCAAGTGCGGATTAAAGCAATTTGTACAGAATACATTGGGCTAAAAATTTTGTAATAGAGTAGTTTCCGAAACTAAATGCTTATTTGTGAAATTTAAGCATAAAGTTTCAGTTTTTTTTTTTTTTAAATTTGCCCGTTTACAAGAGGAAAGCTTTCTAGCAAGAAAAACTGTCAACATGACATCATTTTTTTTTTTTTTTTTTTTTTTTTTTTTTTTACAAATAAGCCGAATGTGTTATGGAAAAGAAATTTCCGGACGAAGATTTGACTAAAAGCTGAGATATGGCAAGGGCAACATGTCAAAACAACGCTGCCAAACTACTGTTTTAGTGTAGTCACAGCTAAATATCTATCTCACAGTGTCATTTAAATTAATTTTTTTATTATCTTTAAATAATAGTAACAGAAAAAAGCCTTTAGCAAAGCTTAGCAATTAATTAAAAAAATCATTATGACTAAGGCCAACATTTTGTATTGTTTCAGTAATTTCTGTTGTAATGTTAGTAACTAAAAGAAACCTCAGCACTTTTACATGGAGAAAAACAAATATTTTATACAAGACCCTAGACAAAAACAGAATAGGAAAGAGAAAAGCTTTTAATATTGACATACTTGTTGAGACATGGTCAAACGTGTCAAAACACATTCCTTCTTGTTGGTTTACAAACCACAATTAAATGCTGCTTTCCAGTCCCTGAAACTTGTTCCTACCATAAGTATGTTCCTATAAATGACACATTATATGATGTTACCATGCATCAACCTCAAGTAATTTTCAGAAAGTAAAGATATCCAAAGCACTTTCAAAATTTATACTGCAGAAAAATGATTATTTTGCATAAGAAGTAAGCTAGGAATTACTAATGAAGAGAGACTAGCACATAGTGATTACAAAGTTTATTTCTATGAGCCAGCTGGGCCAAGAACTTCAATCAAGTTATCAAGAGATGACAAGATTTGGTTCCTACAAATAAAATTTTGAGAAAGATCAAAATTGTGGTTTTTAAACCATCAAGTAAGAATGTGTTTTGACACGTTTGATCATGTCTCATGACAACATTAACAGCTTTTCTCTTTCCCTATCCTGTTTTCTCTCAGGTCTTGTATAAAATATTTTTTTTTCTTTATGTAAAAATGCTGCGGTTTCTTTTAGTTGCTAAAATTACTTACAACAAAAATCACTGAAACCATACAAAATGTATGGCCTTAGGCATAATTATTTTTTAATTAATTGCTAAGCTTGGCAAAGGTCTTTATTTTCTGTTACAATTATTTAAAGATAATAAAAAAATAAATTTAAATGACACTCTGAGATAAATACTTAGCTGTGACTACAATAAAACAGTAGTTTGCAGTATTGTTTTGACATGTTGCCCTTGCCATATCTCAGCTTTTAGTCAAATCTCCATCCTGAAATTTCTTTTTGCATAACACTACCATACAATACTGTCAGAAACCAGAACTTCAGATTTTTATCGCGTGTCCCACTAGAGATATCAAAGCCTCAAAAGTGCGATTTTTGAAATTTTTGAAAAATTTGGGATTTTTTTTTTTTCCGCAGAGAAAAAAAGTCCCAGACCTCGAACTTGGCGTGTGAGTACAAGTACGTTCGGCCTATTTGTAAAAGAAATTATGCCATATTGACAGTTTACCTTGCTAGAAAAATTTCCTCTTGTATTACCAAATTTTTAGCATTTACCCCAATGTATTTGGTACAAATTGCTTTAATCCGCACTTGAATTGGAGAAAGGATAATTATTAGATAATACGATAAGAATAATAAGATAAAGGATGAATTATTTACAATTTCGTAAACCCTTTATGTGAGAAAATTGCAGCAGACGGTGAAAGGAAGATGACCGCCATGCACAAACAAAAATTAATAAAATTAAAATAATATTCATTTTGAACTTCCATCATGTTAGGGTTGTTGCACAAAAAAATTCAGATTTTTTAAAAACGGTGAAGCAACGAATAAATGATTTTCTGGACCACTTGAAATGGATTGACCCCAGACAGGTATCTTCCGGAAGCTAGGTAAAGCATTTTCACGGCACGCCAAGTATCCAGGTTCGATTCTTGGTTTGGACATTTTCGCTCTGTTGGGATAAACTTTAACTGTGCTACTCCAGCCTTGAATATGATTTAATCCAGTTGGAAAAAATATTCGTTCGCTTCATTTTAGTCATGCGAATTTCATGAAAATTTCGATATAGGCTAATTGAAGGGTCTAAAATAATTCATGGTGTCAAACCTGAGTATTGCTATTGAAAAAAATGGGTTCCTTTTGAAATGTAGATAGCCCTCTAAGCAAATCTTATATATGCCATATAAAAGTAGATTTTATTTCCAATCGTTCTGTACCAGTAACTTTCTTCTACAATAATTTGTTGCAGAACTAGTAGGGGATGTTTACTTTTTTTCCAGGCCTGTATTTAACTATTCGATATTCAATCAAATATTTTTTTATTAATGCATGGTATAAATTAAATTTCATAAATGCATTGCAATAATGCATTAAAAAAAAATTTCTAAAAAATTACTCCGTATAAAATAAATCGAAAAGTAGCTTTAAACCTCTTGTAGACATGCGTGACATTAAAGCATCGCACAAAATTTTCCTGTCTAATAAATACCAATACCTTTTGTTGACACACAAGTTAGGATTTTTTTTTTTTTTTTAAGGGAATAAATTTATTTCTTTGGATCAATGGTTGTAAATTATTTTCTTTTATGAAATTTGTTAACTTTTTCCAATTCCCACCTCATTAAATTGAAAGTGTGATTAAATTTGCATAAGTACGTACTTTTTTATTAACTTTTGTTTTATTTAAAAGACACATAATGAATAAATGAAACGTTGCTGAACAGAGCAATGTACATTTAGAAAAAATAATTTGCTTCTGTAAAGATAAATTTAGAACACTCTTGAGACATATATGAGCGCATTTTTTGCCATTAAAACTGTTTATTCGTTTTTTCGTATCTCTGAATATCCTTTGTTGAAATATAAAGTAAAAATAAAGTGAGGGATATGCATTTTTTATGTACAAATATTATTTGATTATTTGTTTTAAAAAATTTGCTAACTTGTTAAATTTAATATATGATTTTTTTTTTACATTAGTATTTTTCTTACCGACTCCGATTACAATTCATTTATTATATATTTTTTAATACTATACTATGATATATTTTTATTTTCTTAACTATTCCATATTCAATCCAATTTTTTTTTGTTAATGCATGATATAGATTGAATTTTATAAGTGCATTAAAAGTTCACACCAAAATAGAATTTTATAAAACATTACATCATCATCTATATATATAAAAGCCGTTCTCTGTGTGTATGACCTTTATACAAATCTTTAATTTTTGACCGTTTTGCACGAAACTTGCTGTACATAGGCTTTAGAACGTGGAATAGATCCCTGTCACCTTTAAAAAATCATCAGACCAATATTTATCCCTTTTTTCTATCATCTTTCATAATTTAACGTTATAGAAATATCTCATTTTAAATTTTCAAATTCAATAACTTCTTTCCTGTTGCCACACGTCTAAAAAACTGCTCAATAATTTAAAAAAAAATGATAACTCGAGTACTTTGTTTTATTAGCCAATAAAAATTCGGACTCGACTGCTATATTTGTACATTTTTGAAATCGACGTCATTCTAATCAGAAAATGCACATTTTTATATATTTATGTAAAAACTTTAACTAAGCATGTTTTAAAATGACCTTAGAAGTACTTTAGTTGAATGTTAAAAAATCTATTTTAATGAACTCGTTTCAATATCAAGAATCAAATAAGGAAAATGATAATAGTAAAAAAAAAAAAAAAAAAAAATCGTTTGCTAGATATGACGTCAATGTCATCAATATAATTTCAAACTGGCTCTAAAAACTGGATGCTACAATTTATTCCCTATTTCTTTGTAATCTTTAATTATATCATTTAGATAAATGTTTTAATACCTGAAATGCAATGATAACATTCTACGATTTGTATCGAATACGGTTATATAAAATACGATTTTTGTACGATTTATATTAAATAGAAATTATAGCTACTATTTTTTAGGGTAAGCTTTTTTTTCTTTTTTAAACAAAATTTCATGATTGCAGACTTTTTTGTTAGACGTTGAAATAATGGGATGCATGATGTTTAGAGATCAAATTGCAGTAAAAGCGTAATTTATGGTACGGTTAGGTTGTTGCCACCAACAATATGGTGCTAGGCGTTACTCATAGATATGTCTTTTCTTCATAATATTGCATTAATAGCAAACGGATATATCTTTCTGAATTGGGTTACAGGTATATTTAAAAATATATCCGTGATTGAAAATTAATTTAAAATGGATAAACAATCCGTAAATTGAGATAAGCTTTTCAAAAAAAAAAAAAAAATACTGAAAGTACTTTTTGTATTCTATTAGATTTTGGAATAATCAAATGTGCGATGTTTAAAGGTCAAATTGCAGTAAAAGTTAAATTTACGGTTGGGTTAGGTTATTTCCACCAACAATATGATGCTAGAGTTACTCATAGTTCATCAATGTCTTTTTTTTATAATATTGCATTAAGATCAAACAGGTATATCATTCGTAATTGGGCTGTATGTAGGGATGAGATTTAAACGTTTTTGCACACCGGTATATTCTTAAAGAAAATGTTGTTCTGTTAAATCAAGAGAGTGTCCCGATTAAAAGAAATATCATTTACTCTAACAAAATACTGGTGTGAAAAAATGCGGAAATCTTATCCCTGGCTGCATGCAAATCAAAAATATCCATGATTGAAAATTACTTTAAAATCCATTCACATGAAAAATTGAGATAAAATTTTCAAATAAATTTCATTTGACAGAAGCTTTTTCTATTCGACAGTGTGAAAAACGAAATTGTATGATGATCATAAGTTTAAAAAATTTTAGTAAAGGCAAAATTTATGGCTTAGGTCATTGCCATCATCAGTATAATGTCAAAATTGGCATTGTGTTTGTAGGTTTTTTTTTTTTTTTCTTTTTCTGAAGATGACTCAATGAAAGAGTCGAAACATGTAAATTTTTAATATTTTTAATGTTTTTCTTATATTGAAATGACGCTTTTTAAGCAAATAATTGTACTTTAATGTATGTTATGACATTTGTTTGGATGGATTATTATAGTATAGTTAATAGTAGACGCAATTAAGACTATTTTACTTATATTTCTTATTCGTCTTTTTAACGATTTGTGGACGGGAATTCACCAATCTCAGTTATTGTCACTGCCGTATTATTTCATTTTAATGCATTTTCCCGTGAGGACCATTATTATTGACACGAGCGAAGCCAGGTAGATCTGCTAGTATGAAATAAATAAAAAATTGCCCATACATTGCCAAACATGCAAATTTTGTGTTACAATAAAGCAACTCACATAATTTTAACGTTTACTAAATACCTTTTGTTGGCACACAAGTTAGGAATTAAGAAAAAATTAATACAATATTTTCATGGATCAGTGTTTCTAAATAATTTTTTTTATGAAATTTGTTAACTCGTACCTTTTCGCCCCATTAAATCGAAAGAGTGATTAAATTTGCATAAGTACGTACTTTTTATTCACTTTCGTATTCTTAAAAGACACATAACGAATAAACGAAACGTTGCTGAACAGAGCAAAATACTTTTATAAAAAATAATTTGCTTCAGAAAAGATAAATTTAAAATCCTCTTGAGACATATATGAGCCCTTTTTCTGCCATTAAAACTGTTTACGAAATTTTTCTTCTCACAAAATACTATTTGTTGAAATTTGAAAGAAAAATAAAGTGAGACATGTGCATTTTACATGTGAAAATATTTTTTGATTATTTGATTAACAATACTTGTTAACTTTTTAAATTAAATGTATGTTTTATTTAAGTTAGTATCTTTTTAACCGACTCTCAATACAATTCTTTTATTATATAATTTTTTGTACTATACTATGATGGATTTGAATTTACTTAACTTTCCAATATTCAATTAATTTTTCGTTGTAAATGCATGCGATAATTTCAATTTCATAATAACATTGCAAATTTCACTAACGAGTAAATTTCTAAATATTACCCAATATAAAATAAATCGAAAAGTAGCCTTAAATATCTCATCAGACATGTATATTTTGCGTTACATTATAACAACGTACATACTTTACCTGTTCACTAAATACCTTTTGTTGGGCCTCAAATTAGAAAGTTACAAAAAAAGGAATACAATATTTTCATGGATCAATGTTTGTAAATTATTTTCTTTTATGAAATCTGTTAACTCGTTCCAATTCTTACCTCCTTAAACAGAAATGCGATTAAATTTGAATAAGTAAGTATTTTAATATTCACTTTTGTTTTCTTAAAAGACGCACAACGAATAAATGAAACATTGCTGAACAGAGCAAAATACTTTGAGAAAAAATAATTTGCTTCACGAAAGATAAAGTAAAAACCCTCTTGAGACATCTATGAGCTCATTTTCCGCCATTATAACAGTTTGTGTATTTTTTTCGTCTCTCTGAAAACTGTTTGTTGAAATATAAATTAAAAATAAAGTAAGAGATATGCATTTTGCATGTTCAAATATTTTTTGATTATTTATTTAACAAAATGTGTTAACTTGTCACATTAAATGTGCGATTTTACATTAGTATATTTTTAACAGACATCCAATACAATTCGTTTTTTATACAATTCGTTTGCATATTATTAATTTTTTATGTAAGTTCACGTGTAAATCTTGTTCAAATTCTCCGTCTTCTGTTATTTTATTTTTCGCGATTGGACTGATTCTCATTTTCTGTTAGTTCCGTTTCAATTTGTTTAAGATCTAAAGATGTAAACTGAGAATATAAAAAATGGGTAATAAAAAAGATGTAATTTCATTATCACCAAATTTTACCTGTTATAATGAGTTTTGAATTTTTTTTTTAATTTATAGTTTAGTAGTTTCAAGTAATTTAACCATTTATCACTGACTGGAAGTAGCATAGTTTTAATGTAAGCAGTATTATATTACATTTTTTAAGATAGTCGTACATTAGTATATTTTTAACAGACTGCCAATACAGTCCGTTTGTTATGCAATTCATTTGTATATTATTATTTTTATGTAAGTTCACCCATATACATCTTGAACAAATTCTACGCCTTCTATTATTTAATTTTACTGTAATGGAACACAGATCTTTTGGCAGTTCTGTATAAATTTGTTCAAGATCTAAAAATAATATTATTGTCTTCTTCATATTTTTTTGCACATATTATTCAATTTATATTTTTAAAATCTTAAATAATTTAGCTATTTATTACTATCTGGCTTCACCCTTTTCGCTGGTTAGTTTTTCAAAACGAATTTCAAATCAAACCAAATATAAGTATACAAATGCGAGTAAATTTGATCTTGTGTTTTAAAGCTACATAGACTTTTACCTGGAATGTACTTCCGCATTGCTGCAAAAGATACAAACGCCATTGCGCTATTATATTTTCTAATGTTTCCGCCAAAATGTGAACTGTTATGGGCCACTACTTTTAGTTGATCATTTCAAGTAGGATTTGGTAAAGAACGATTGAAAAATATGCAATGCATTAAACTGCCCCTGAAAAAGAATCTAACTCATAGTAAAGCCTCATTAAAATTCGTTCATGGGATATTTTAAAAAGGGTACTCTGTCTTGATCGAATTCACCTGATTATAGAGATTTCCCTCATAATTGTATAACTCAGCAATTTAGAACGATGTGTAATATATTAAAACCACCCCTGTAAAATTATCTAACTAACACCTGAAGTTTCATCAAATACCGTCCAGTATAACTTTTTAAAAAGTCTAATCTTTTATAATAGAGTTCATGGAATTATAAAACTCCCCCCCCCCCATAAATATATAACCAACAAATATAGAACGATATGCTATATAGTAAAACCTTTCTTAAAATTATCTACCAGTGCAAGTTCCTCGAAATCCATTCACCGGAATCTTGTTAAAAAAGCTAAATTTCCTTAATCGAGTTCTCTTGAATATAGACATTTCCCCCATACTAAAACGTTCCCTAAAAATTTATCTACCAAAATGTGCAATTCCTACCAACCACCATAATCCATTCAGCAGAACTCAAGTTATAAGCAGCCGGAACGAAATTTCAATTTGCATGTTACATATACAGGTTGTCTACAAATTAGTAGGGCAATTTCGTAACTTAAGAACCCCTAAAATATTAAATGAAATTAACTAGTTGAAAGTCAGACTAGTAGTAATATTGCCGAAGTTTTTTTATAGATGGCGTTAGGTCTCATAACTGACGCTATCGCTTAGCAAGCGGTAATCATTCTTGTTTAGTATTACGATAATGGAGACGTTCAACAGTGCTGAAAAAGCGAATTGCTGTCTTTGGTTTCATGAAACTAATACTGCTGTGCAAGTATGACGAAAGTTTGTTCGAGAATATAAGAAAAATGTCCCGAAAAGAGATCATACAGCACAATCGTGCTGTATAGTAGAGGTCAGCCGCATCTTTTAAGTTTTGAAACATGATGAAAAGGCAAACACTCAATTACAATCCAAAGCAAAAAACAATCAGTGATGAATAATGGCTTTTTGGAAAGGTCGTAACTCTTAAATGCCTGGTGTTGCTTTTCGGCAACATACATAATTTATGCTCTAAAATACTATTAGATTAATATTGAAGCTATTATACCTAATGTTGCCAATAAAATACATTCTGAAAATATTATTAAATCGATTTTCAACATGTAGATGGCAGCACTCGTGCTGTTTAAGAATAAAGATAGATTAATTTTTTCAATTGTTCCTACTTGTTCTTTTTGTTTTGTTTGGAAGCTTGCGAAATACCCTATTTTGACCTGCAGTGAGCAAGTAAAATTTATTTCTTATTATAGTTCCTAAAATTCCTGTGTGTTTAATATTATAGAATTTTATCAAGGGAAATTATTTTTTTAATTAAACACCCGTACTGCCGATTAGTATCAAACTGTTTTTTAGCCGTAAACTATACTTAAAACAAAATATGATTTTTTAAAGTATTTTTCCCATTATTTATTTAAAAAATAACAGCTTAAAAATATTATTACAATGATTTTTGAAAAATCAGGCATTTAAGGGTTAATTTAGCGATGTGCCTTTCGATGGTCGGGTCAAAAAATATCCAATATTAAGGGAATGGCACCCATTTAAACTTTACATAGCGTTTCATAATTTAACAATATAGAAATATCTCCTTTTTCTTTCTTTCATGCTGAGAGGTTCTGCTCTCGAAGCTGGTAGACCCAATCGCGGGGGTCTACCAGTGCTGGGTTCAAACCCGATCGCGCTCGTCGGCCTAACCGTTTCGGGGTTTTCGTGGTTTTCTTCGAAACCGTGGATTCCCATGCGTAAATACGGGCTAGGTTCCCTTAGAAAGACCCCCACGAAGGGCACTCCCCCCACCCCAGGGCCTATATACCACGTGTTGATAATTGGCCGTCATAAATACAAACAAATAAAAAATCTTTCTTTCATGTTGCCGCATCCTAAAAAGCGGCACAATAATTTTAAAAAAGTGATAACATGCATATTTTGTTTTAAATAAAAATCAGATTTTCTCGCTATATTTTTGCATTTTTCAAATGGACGTCATTCTAATCAGAAAATGAAAATTTGTCCTATATATATATGTAAAAACTTTAACTAAACACGTGTTAAAATGACGCAGTATCTTCATTTGAATGTTTTTAATGTTTAAAAATTTGTTTTAATACAGGAGTTTTAATTTCAAAAAAAAAAAAAAAAAAAAAAAAAAAGGAAAAGATAATAATTAAAAAAATCGTTTGCTAGGTATGACGACAGTTTCTGTTTAACTGACATAACTTTGTAATGATGTTTTATTCTGAAAAGAGACTCCTTATATTCTGAAATCAATCCTTATTATTATCATCCACTAGTAAACCCCGAGGCTTTGCTCGCGTAATAGTTGATATATGTCAAGTGATATTTATGTGTTTAATTTTTATTAAAAGAAATTATACTTTTAGGAATAATTCAAAAATTACTATTTAAAACACAGTTTGACTAATCTTCGTTATTACACTCCATTAGGCCGAAAAGAGACTTAAATTAATAAAAAGAAATAAAACTAAATAAATGATATTTTAAAAATATTTTGAAACATTTATGCTCAATTAATACGCTCATTTCATATCAATTTAAAGTTTTGAATTTTTTAGAAACCATCTTCTTACATCTTAAAATTGACTATCATGTCAAATTCCAAGTCCTACCACCTCTCTCAACATAAAGGGCTATGTTGAAATAGCAACTGTCACCATTAATTTGCAACATTAATTTTGAAATCGGTTTGTTATTTCCTAATCTTCGATAGAAACGTAATTTAGAAAGCTTTTAAAGGCCTTTTTTACAACGTTTGTTGTTCCTGTGAACCCCAGATGGTAGAATCATCGGCATAAAATATGTCCTGTGTAGGATCAGACTGTTACCACTGATTCGCAACTATTACTTTTATAAGCGGTTTATATTCCTTGAAATTGCATAGAAATCGTAATTTAGGACTTTTTTAGAATGCTTTTCGCACCTCCCCCTCGCTTCACTCCTTTTTAATTCGAATTTATTTTTGACAGTCCTTCGAGGGCATTTATATTTTATAAGTAACTACCATGCCATATTTAAAGTTTCTAGCCTTTTCAGTATCACAGAAATCGCAATTTAGAAAGTTTTTAGCTCCTGCAACCTTCTGGTGGTAGTGGCATAGACATAAAATATAGCTTATGTTTGAGCAGGCTCTATCACCAACAATTTGTCGTCATTATTTTTTTAATCGGTTTGGTATTTGATAAGACTGCATAAAAATTGTAATTTATAACGCTTTTCGCTCACTTCATCTTTTTAAATTTGGAATTTTCTTTCGACTGTTCTTAGAAAGCAGTTGCATCTTGTAAGTAAATACCATGCCACACTTCAAAGTGTTAGACCCCTCAGTTGTGCAAAAAACGCAAATTAGAACATGTTTTGCTTTTGCGACGCTCAGATGGTAGTGACAGCAACATAAAATATAACCTATGTTATAGCAGGGACTGTCACCATTGATTTGCAACTATTACTTTTGAAATAGCTTTGGTATTTCCTGAGATTGAGTAGAAATCACAATTTAGAACGCTTTTCGCGCATTTTTACCCATTTTTAAATTTCCATTTTTTTTAACAGTTCTTAAAGATCATTTATATCTAATAAATATGTACCTTGCCTAATTTTAAGTTGCTAGCCCCTACCGATCACAAAAATCGAAATTTTAGGAACGCTTTTTTGCTCCTGCAACGTCTAGGTAATAGAGATACCGACATAAAATAGCGGCTATGTTAGAGAAGAGGCTGTCAGCACCAATTTCCTACCATTACTTTTAAAATCAGTTTGATTGTTCCTGAGATATTGCTGACAAATCGGCATTTAGAACGTTTTTAGAACGCTTTTCGCGCATTTTGCTCCTGCATCCCTTCTGGAGTATGGAAAACAGATATAAAATATAGCCTATCTTGGAGCAAGATCTGACTCCATCATTTTTACACCATTATATTTGAAATCGGTTCAGTACTTCCTGAGACTGCATAGAAATCGCAATTTAGAACGTTTTTATAACGTTTTTTACGCATTTTGACCCCCCTTTTAAATCTCGATTTTTTTAGGAAATGTCTTTAGAGATTATTGATATCTTATAACTAACTACCATTCCAAATTTCACGATTCTAGGCCCTTCCGTAACGTAAAAACAGCAATTTAGAACGTTTTCCTCCTGCACCCCCTTTGGGGTAGTGGCACCGACATAAAACATAGCCTATGTTGGAGCAAAGGTTGTAACCATCCTTTTGACACTATTATTTTTAAATCGGTTTGGTATTTTCTGAGATTGTGTGGAATCCACCATGTAGAACGTTTTTTAGAACGCTTTTCGCGCATTTTCACCCCTTTTAAATTTCGAATTGTTTAAGAACTGCTCTTAGAAATCCTTTATATCTAATAAGTATCTAATATTTCAAATTTCATATTTCTAGATCCTTTAGTAACACATAAATCGCAATTTTAGAACGTTTTTTGCTCCTGCACCCCTTTGGGGTAGTGGCACCGACATAAAATATAGCCTGTCTTGGAGCAAGCGTTGTCACCATCATTTTGACACCAATACTTTTTAAATCGGTTTGGTATTTCCTGAGATTATGTAGAAACTATCATTTAGAACGTTTTTTAGAACTCTTTTTGTGCATTTTCACACCTTTTAAATTTCGAATTGTTTAAGAACTGTTCTTATACATAATTTACATCTTATAAGTAACTAATATTCCAAATTTCATATTACTAGAACCTTCAGTAACCCCAAAATCGCATTTTTAGAACGTTTTTTGCTCTTGCACCCCCTTTGGGGTAGTGGCACCGACATAAAATATAGCCTATGTTCTAAGTTGCACTAACACCATCATTTTGATATCATTACTTTTGAAATCGATTCGGTAGCTCCAGAGCTTACCTCCTACAAATAAACAATTTTTACCTCTTTATAATATTAGTATAGATAGATAAAACGAAAGATGTATTTTTAAGTCACTAGGGGGCTCGGCCCCCTACGAGATACGCTCGCCAACCCCCGTCCAGACACCGATGACTCTAAATGCACGCTAATTTGATCGGCTTTAAAAAGATTTCGAAAGATTGAATTATAATTTAAAATACAGTGGCGATCTCACTATAAACGAATTTCTATTCATTTCTCTTTGATTGGGGAATTTTAACGCCAAATCCGCTGCGGTACTACTTGATTATCCTGTCGACCAATTTCACCAAATTATATAAATCGCCAAACCACTCGCCAAATTATACAAATTGATATAATTTTTATTTTAAATAACGAAAGAATAAATAAATTCGTACAACATTAATAAAAACACAAATAAAACGTCGAAATAAAAATAACTTGATGACGTATACACGTGTAACAACATTTCAAAATAAACTAATATAAAAGGAATTAAGTAAAGAGAGTCTTTGTCTCCTGGTATTTTTTAACAAAGCGATAAGAAAGTTCTTTTAAATGAGACATTTTTAATTAATTCTCAAAATATCAAATAAATGTTTAGCGCAATTTCTAAATTTAGACTTTTTTTCAATATTATTTTGTGTTCATTTTATGTAATAACTATAATGTGACATAAATATGACGTAATTTCTCCTAAGACTTCTAACGCATGGTAATAAATTTATTATTTTACAATATCCTTTCTCTTTTAAAATTCACGTGTATGCTTTTAATCACGTAATTTTTAATAAGTTCTTGCTTTTTATACGTAATTATTTAATTCTAATTTGAAAGTTTTTTTCCTGTTTATAATAGTCACGTGTAAATAAATTTTTAACTTGAAGCAAACATTATTGTTTGCGCTTTTTATACAGTTGGCAACAGTTTAAATTAGTACAATTTTCTGAAATCTGTAAAAAATATCTCTAGAAATGCTGAAAATTTGAATTTAAAATAGAAATAAAACCTGAAAAAATGAGTCAAAATAAAAAAAATTAATGCAATCTGCACTCCGGCAAATTCTAACGCATAAAATGATCTAAAAATGATTACGCTGCCATGTATAGTTTTTGCTGCTATAAAACTTTTTTAGTGGAACGATTTTGTCCAACTTTAGCATTAAATAACTCTTAAAATAATTCTTCGATTTGAAAACTGTCTGCATCAGCGTATTTATCAAACATTTCTGTATAAAACCACCGATTTTCATATTCTTGTATGCATTATTTTTGTTAATATTAACGAAGAAAGGCCTCCGGTCACAAAAAAATCAAAACCGGCGGCGGCGGTGACAGCGGTAGTTACTTTTTTTTAGAATAGAGGGATACGAAAGAAATTTTCAGTAAATGCTAGTTCATTTGGTTGTATTTATTGCATTTTTCTGCGTATTGTCAAGGAATTCGTACACTTTAATCTAATTACGCCATTATAACGCCAAATGAAATTCAATTTCGCGAGTTTTAAAAAAGTAATATTATTGGACCGAAAGTAATAACCTAAGACAGGGTCGGCGAACCTATGGCACGCGTGCCATAAGTGGCATGTTGCAGATTATTTTTGGCACGGCATAGATTTAAGTTTTACATCAAAATATAGCAGAATTTCACAAAATGCATTAATTAATATAGATGTTGTCTGTGTTACTTGAATCCGATTAGTTCGGTTGGTTGTGATTGTCTCACAGATTGAAGAAATTGAAATATAACTTAATTTATTCGAATCTAGCTCAATATTGGCTCAGAAAAATTTGAGATTTAGAAGATTATCGCTAAACAAAAACTAAAAGTGTAATAAGCAAAAATGCTGATTGTAAAATTATAACAACTTGGAATTCAATTCCAGACACTTAAAGCTGTAGTTTCTGGCTCTTAGTATTTTGACAATTTTTTCTGCAAGACATTCTTTTCTTAAAAAAAAAAAAAAAGAAAAGAAAAAAAAAAAAGAAAAAAATGAAAAATTCAACTAAAAACGTCTTGTCAAATGAGTGCAATTAATCTTGCATTCTCTCGAAAATACCTAACGACGAAGCGGATAAATTATTTCGCATTTAAGATGAGACAACAGAAATAATATTTTTTAAATAAATTTCTACAGCATAACATCAAATATTACCTGTCATTTTTTAATGCTAAAAACAAAATTTTAAGTAGTTTTGATTCATCATTATTTGATCCATTAAATTTTTTTATTGTTAGCACGTCATGATCGCGTAAAGTATATTTTTGGGGAAATTTGGCACGTGGACGTGAAAAGGTTTCCCATCCCTGGTCTAAGAGCGAGAAACGTTTTCTTTCGTCACTTGATTTTAGCAAGGCTCATTTTTCTATATGCTCTTCCGTTTTATGGTGTAGTATGTATTAGGGTGGAGCGCTCGCCTATGGGAAAAAAAAATTTCTTCAAATCAAAATTGGCCGGTGTGGGAAAGTTGCTCTATCAGATCCTCATTCTGAATATAAAATATCTTTGAAAAATATTAATATTAAATACTGCCCCAAGGTCATTGAATATTGAGAAAAAACGTAAAAGCGCTCGGCTATGGAAAATATTTTTTTTTTTCAAATCAAAATGAGGAGGTGTGATAAAGTTGCTCTATCATATCCTAATTCTGAATAAAAAATATCTTTGAAAAATATTAATATTAAATACTGCCCCAAGGTCATTGAATATTGAGAAAAAACATAAAAGTTGTGCATTTTCCCATTTTTTTTCTCAAATATACGAACTATTTTATTAATTTAATTTAAAAGGATGATCATCGAATTATCATTATTGTTATTATAAATTTATAGTAAAATTATGTAATATTTATATCAAATTCGCTTTTATTATACTTACTCAACGACTATACTTTTTTTAATATATGAAATTTGGGTAATTGTAATTGTTTTATATTTTTTACTTAACCTGTGTAAAAAAATATAATTTGAAATTATTTTTAATGAACTATAGTAATAAGATAAAAATAATTTACTATTGCAATTTACAAGCAACGAAGTTTCCATTTTATAGTAGTCCATACTGTTTTTTGGTTTTAAAAACTGCCTTTTTTTTCCGAGACTCCAGACAAGTTTTAATGAACTCAACGCGTCTCAAAGGACCACAAACAGCAGAAGAAGCCTCCGTAACAAGTTTCACACATCTTTCAGTGGCTTGATTGTGACAAGGGAATAGTTTAATCTTAGGTAAGATGCCTTCATCTATTGCCTTTGGATTTAGGATACAATTTGTAAGAATTTAAGCTAAAAACAACTATTTAGGGGGGGGGGGGAATTTTGGGGGGAAGTTAAAAATTCGGATTCAGCGACCCAAAAAACTTAAAGTAAACCTTATAGAGAAAGTTCGGAGGGGAGATGTGTGGTCGAATGTAAACTTGTGAGTGGGGGGTTGTATCACGGTCACTTCAGCCCAATTTATAGAATCTATATAGACTTTGGCTTCCAAATTTATCCGTATGTAAAGAATTTCTTGACTTTCGAGATTTTATTGTTCTGCGTAGTGCCAAAGCTCTTACATAGTATGTAAATGTGTTGGCACTACGCATAATAATAAAATCTTGAAAGTGAAGACATTCTTTAGGTACGTTCAAGTTACCTGAGATCACGTATGTAAAGAACTTTTTGACTTTCGAGATTTTATTATTCTGCGCAGTGCCACACTTATATAGTATGAATGAGAATAATAATGCTATGCAGAATAATAAAAGTTTCACGAAAACAAACGATCAAGTTACTTGAGTGACCAAAGACTATATCGATCTCATAAATTAGGCTGAAGTGACCGTGACATAACCACCATTAACTAAGTTCTTGGATCATAACATTCTTACAAAGTGTATCCTAAATCCAAAGGCAATAGATGAAGACATCTTACCTAAGATTAAACTATTCCCTTGACACAATCAAGCCACTGAAAGATGTGTGAGACCTGTTATAGAGGCTTCTTCTGCTGTTTGTGGTCCTTTGAGACACCATGGATTCATTGAAACGTCTGGAGTCTCGGAAAAAAATGCCAGTTTTTGAAACCAAAAAACAGTATGGACTACTATAAAATGGTAACTTCACTGCTTATAAATTAAACAGTAAATTATTTTTACCTTATTACTATAGTTCTTTAAGAATAATTTCAAATTATATTTTCTTACACAGGTTAAGTAAAATATGTAAAACAATTACAATTACTCAAATTTCATATATTTAAAAAAAGTATAGTCGTTGAATTACTATAATAATAGCGAATTTTATATAAATATTACATAATTTTACTATAAATATATAATAATTATAATAATAATTCGATGTTCATCCTTTTAAATTAAGTTTATAAAATAATTTGAATATTTGAGGGGAAAAAATGGGAAAATGCACAATTTTTACGTTTTTTCTCAATATTCAATGACCTTGGGGCAGTATTTAATATTAATATTTTTAAAAGATATTTTTTATTCAGAATGAGGATATGATAGAGCAACTTTCCCACACCGCCCCATTTTGATTAGGAAAAGAATTTTTTTTTTCCACAGGCGAGCACTTTTACGTTTTTTCTCAATATTCAATGACCTTGGGGCAGTATTTAATATTAATATTTTTCAAAAATATTTTATATTCAGAATGAGGATCTGATAGAGCACCTTTCCCACCCCGGCCAATTTTGATTTGAAGAAAAAAAAAATTTCGCTCCACCCTAGTATGTATGCGAATGGTCTGGTTGGCGGTTAGTCCTGAGTAAAATATATGTTAATATCCCAATATGGGGTTTAGCAATAAGTATGGGGTCATCCGAGCTCTGGAAATACACTGGTGAACCAATGTTTCTGTTAGTTTTTGATTGGGCCGGTTAATTTGGAGCGTTGGTTGGTTAATTGGGGCGGTTGTTTGGTTAGTTGAAGTTGGTTCATTAAGTTTCTGAAAGGATCTGAAAAAGATGTGAAATGATATAAAAAACTGGTGGAACCAGAGATAAAAGTAAAGCTCGATCTAAAAAAGTTACAGTAAAAAATTGTCAAATAGTTTCAGTTTAAGAAACTAAGTAGTGCGTAGAACAGTAATGGAATCAGATTATCTGTAAAGCTCATGAAATTACCCAAATTTTTGTTGATAGCTGTAAATGTGGAGTGAGCTTTACTGGTGCCTTATATTCAAAACCGTATCATCCCTTCAAAATGAGTACTGAGTATAGAAAACAAGGTTTTGGAGGTTTATTGATTAAGTATAAAAAGGGGGAAAGGGCGGCAAGTGTCCCCTCCCCTTAATTTAGATAAATGGGTTTTCATGCCGAATTTTCTAATTTAGTTTATTTTTTTTTTTCTATGTCCATTCTGATAAGGAGCTTTTCTGATTAGATTTGTAGGCTCCTTGGTTTAGCATAAAAGGAGAAATGGGGAAGCTAATACCCCTTAATTTAGCGAAATGGTTTTTTCATGCAGAATTATCTGATTTGCTTCCAATTTGGTATACCAGTTTGTTATGATAAGGAGCTTCCCTGATTTGATTTGGAGGTTCTTTGGTTAAGTATCAAGAGGGAAAACGGGGGCTAATCCCTCCATTTATTTTTCGAGGGGCATTATTCTTTGAAATAAGAGTATAATATACAATTAGTGTGAATAGCCTGTGAGCTCAATGCCATCTGATTAACTGGGCAATTTTTTTTTTATCTATCTTACAACTACATGTAATTTTTTTCCTGTCAATTCCATTCAATAAGTCATTCATTTCCCAATTAATTTGTAGACACACTATATAGTAGATTGAAAGTAGTATGGTAAACAGAATGTCAGTTATGTGCAAAAAAATTTCTGTCAGGCCCAGAATTGTGGACATGATTGCATCAAATCAAGCTAAGCTCCACAAAGCTGATAGAATGTAAACCATGAAGTAATATTTTAAGTATAACATTAATATAGTCAAGTTATTGAGGAATTGTTGTTATTAACATTTCTGACATAACACATGCAGCGAAATAATTTTTATTTTATGTAATTTCTGTGAAAAGGGAGCCTTATGTCAATGGACTTAAGCCAGACAAGTAGTTAGCATATGGTTGAATCGTACATGCGTAGGGTTTTGGGCTTATTTTGGACTTTGATCTTCCAGGCTTATCACTGACCCCTGGAGTAGAATTTGGTCCATATTTCGTACTGAACGATCTCTCATGTTCTCACTCATTTCCAAATCAACCTCTAACGTATTCTTATGGATCCAAATAAACTGGTTATGAATGATTGGAATTCAGAAGGAGTTAAAATTGATTTTATTTCTCTGATTGATTTTAAGGCACCAGTAAAGCTCAGTCCACATTTTCAGCTATCAACAAAAATTTGGGTAATTTCATGAGCTTTACAGATAAACTGATTCCATTACTTTTGATTTGGATGTTCATTACTTATGATTAAATGGGGGAAAGTGTGGATACGCCCCTTAATTTTGGTAAATGAGTTTTTCATGCATAACTATTCGATTTGCTCCAAATTTGGTATACATTTTAATTATGTTAAGGAGCTTCCTTGATTAGATTTGGAAGTTCATTAGTTGAGTATAAAGGGAGGAAAGGGGGGCCAGACCCCCCCCTTAATTTAGATAATTGGGTTTTTCATGCAGAGTTATTCGATTTGCTCCAAATTTCGTATACCGGTTTATTATGTTAAGGAGCTGCATTAATTAGATTTGGAGGTTTATCGGTTAAGTATAAAGGGAAGACGGGGCTAGTCCCCCCCCCCCTTAATTTAGAAAAATGGGTTTTTCATGGGAAATTATTCGATTTGCTTGAAATTTGATATACCAGTATATTGCGATATGGCTTCCTTCATTTGTTTTGAAGGTTTATTGGTTAAGTATAAAAAGGGGGGAAGGGTGGCAAGTGTCCCCTCCCCTTAATTTAGATAATTGGGTTTTCATGCTGAATTTTCTAATTTAGTTTAATTTTTTTTCTATGTTCATTCTGATAAGGAGCTTTTCTGATTAGATTTGTAGGTTCCTTGGTTCAGCATAAAAGGAGAAATGGGGGAGCTAATACCCCCTTAATTTAGCGAAATGGTTTTTTCATGCAGAATTATCTGATTTGCTTCTAATTTGGTATACCAGTTTATTATGTTAAGGAGCTTCCCTGATTTGATTTGGAGGTTCTTTGGTTAAGTATCAAGAGGGAAAACGGGGGCAAATCCCTCCATTTATTTTTCGAGGAGCATTATTCTTTGAAATCTATTTATATAAAATCCAAGTCTCAGTGTGTCCCTCACGATTCCGGTAGGACCGCCTCATTGAAATGAGCAATTGTTGAAAAAAAACTAATGCAGGGTTACCACAGTAGCGCCAAATGTTAGCCAACTTGGTCATAGCTGGCTAATTTGGCGAAATTCCCATTTAAAACCATTAATCTTTCATAAGGGAGGTCACCGAAATTTAATTTAAAATCCGCTCTTTTAAGATATTCTTCAAAATCTATGAGTGAGAATTTAAAGTACATCTTTACATCTTTCTCCCGATGTTGCTAATAAAATAACCGCCAATAGACGACGCTGTACTGTGTGAGCTCCTAACTGGGCGATTTTAATGTGCTTTAGATACTTTTCCAGTATAGATGCCTTGGCGAAAAAGGAAATTTGGCAACATATTTTCGGGAACATATAAACTGTTTCATTTTATATACACACGCATTTTTTTCGATATTTATACAATTTATTTAATATAAAAAAATACGTTTCTCTAATTTTATAAAGAAACAGATGTGATTTGTACATAAAAACATCAATAATATACATATAAAATAAATATATAAAACAAACAAAAACGCTCATCAAGTTTGTTTTCATAGCTGTTTATATGATTTGACAACAAATCTCGATATTTTTCCGTTATACGGACACCATGCCAAAATGCATGCTAATGCGCCAATTATTTCAAAATGCTAAAAGATATTTGTAATTTTATGCCAGCAGTTTAATATGAGTTTTATTTTATTGCTTTATTTTATAACAGTTATTTGTTCACTTATTTTAAGTATATAATTGTGATTTAATGAAATAGTTCGTAAAAGTCTGGAATTTTCAAATGTTATATTTTTTAAATGCTCACTTTAGTATCGACAATGTTTTTTCTGTACTTTTCGGTTAGCCGGGCGCCAGTGCTATATATACATATTTATATACATATAAATATGTAAATATAAATATATATGTATATACACATATTGTATATATACACATATAGATATATGTAAATATATATGTATATATACATACATTTATATATACATATATATGTATATATAACACTGGCGCCCGGCTAACCGAAAAGTACCGTTTTTTCTTTTATTTTTCAAATGCTTCAATTCACGTGATTTTTATTTTGCGCCATCTATTACGCTTGGCGACAAAAGGTATCCGTATAACGGAAAAGAACCCAAATCTTACTTTCTCATGCCCAAATTACACCAAGTTTTTTTTAAAAAAAAAACGCCAAATCTCCTACAGTGGAAAAGTACCAAACTGTCTATTATTTTACGCTATCTGTGTTATAATTTGTACTGTATGTAAGAGGTGTGGAGCGAAGAGTTTAAAAATTAAATATTAAAGTTTCGGCACAGATGCCATATTGGCGCGATTTTTTCTCTGACGCCAATGTCATATACACAACGAGTACTTAACTGGAGGCAAAGTGTCGTTATTTTGCTTGATATGGTAACCCGGATATTGTTGTTTATGCTGTTGATGTTTTCGCCAAATTGGCGTATATGACAACTGTGCCAAAGTTTCTATAAAGCAGTATAAGACTAAAAAATTAAGAATAAAATAAATGCAAAATAAGACTAAAGAAGAAAGAAAAATCATGCGTTAAGCATAGAATATGAAACACTTTCCAACACATCCTGAATGTTTTAACAAAACTTCGTTATTTGGGGAAATAAGATAACTAAGTAAACATTTTAGAAGACGCATAAATTTTTTTAAAAATTGATTTCAGCAGGTACCGTCCATAGCCAATAGTATCGTTATTACATGCCACTATTTAGCCAAAATTTAATTTAAACAACTCTTAAAACTACTGAAATCCCATTTCCAGATGTTATCATCCATAGACGGTTATGTATCCAATTCTTTGCGTGACCCTGTATATCATTTTATCTATATTCTACAAACATTTCTTAGTAAACTAAATGCAGTTCAGCGTAAAAACGCATAACTCCTTTAAAAATCACCTTTAAGCAATTTACTCTCATACTCAGTAACCCTTACGAATTCTTTTGTGTAGCCCTGCATATGAACCGTAGCATTTATACACACAGTATAGTATGCATAAATGTAGTGAAAGATAAAAGCGCATATCATAATTAAAAATGCATTTCTAGCAATCATTGCTTATGTACAATACTTCGGAGAAAAGTTGCTTGGCGAGAAAGAAGGGTACAGATGTCATATTCGCCCCATATTGGCGCGATTTTTTTCTGTCGCCAATATCATATAGGCAACAGGTACTTAACTTGTGCCAAAGTGTCATTATTTTGCTTGATGTGGTAACCCGGATTATGTTGTTTATGCTGTTGAGGTTTTCGCCAAATTGGCAACCGAAAAAAATCGCGCCAATGTGGGGCGAATATGACATCTGTGCCGAAAGATGTTTGCCAACGTATTTTCTGACAACCTATTTACTGCTTCATACTCACAAGCAATTTTTTTCATATGTATGCAATTTATTTAGGTAGTTGTTAGCTATCCCGTCGACCAGTTTCGCCAAATTATATAAATCGCCAAACCACTCGCCAAATTATACAAATTGACATAATTTTTATTTTAAACAACGAAAGATCAATTAAATTAGCAAAACATTAATAAAAATACAAATATAACGTCGAATTAAAAATCACTTGATGACGTAAGAAACACATGATCATGTTTAAGGTCAACCATTATTGGCATTTAATCTTACAATTTGGCGACAGTAATTTGGTCGACGGGATAACTAACAAGTACCTTTATTTAATGTAAAAAAAGCTATTTACCCATTTTTTATAATAAACAGGAGTAATTTTGGCACAGATGTCATATTCGCCCCATATTGGCGCGATTTTTTTCCGACGCCAATTTGGAGAAAACATCAACAGTATAAACAACAACATCCGGGTTACCATATCAAGCAAAATAACGACACTTTGGCGAAAGTTAAGTACCCGGTGTGTATATGACATTGGCGTCAGAAAAAAAATCGTGCCAATATGGGGTGAATATGACATCTGTGCCGTAATTTTTGCACAGATGTCATATACGCATCGGGGTTGGCGTGATTTTTCTCTGACGCAAATTTGGCAGAAATCTCGCTTTCGAATACCAGTTACTTATATATTTTTAAATTATTTGCTATCATTTTGAAAAGACAATAACTATAAATAAATAAAAATATATATAAATAAAAATAGCTATAGAACAAAACAGTTTATATAATTAAAAACAGAAAATAAAAGTAAATAAACAATTTATTAATAAATAAAAAACAATAGCCGGGTTACCATAGCAGGCAAAATAAAACCATTTTGGAGCCAGTTAGGTATCCCGGTTCATATCTGAAATCTGTGCCGTAATTTGTATATAAAAAAATATTATATATATTTAGAAACGATTTTTTATGTATATAAGTGCATATATAAACAAAAATAAAAGTTCATTAGATTTGTTTTCATAGCTGTTTATATATTTTGGCAACATATCTCACTTTCTGATGCCCGAATTGCGCGAAGCTTTTTTAAAAATTCGCTATAATGGAAAAGTACCTAAATAATTAACAGAAATAACCAATTATACAAACTAAAGCTTTTTCTTTCGAGATCAAAGCATTGTTTTTAATTTCAATTAAAAATATCCTTGGATAACTTTAATTGAAAATAGGTTCACAGCTTAATATCTTATTCCATAAACCTAAACAAACACAAGTGATTCATTCATCGTGAAACTTAAAAAATTTTTAAATCATTGAGGTAATCATTCATAAAGTAAGTTCTCCAACAATCAATGGACAATATTCTAATGACATCATAGTAGGTAAAATGGTGGCGGTATCGTTTGTTTATGGTTTGAAATCACAAAGATTTAATTTTGCAATGTCTCTTAGTTACATTATTTTATTATCATATTTATGAGCTCAGAACAAAAGCATATTTTTCATTATTTAGTTCTTAAAGACGGAAAAAAATTATAAATGCATGATTTGAAAAATTTAAATAATTTTCCTTCTTAATAGTAAAAAATAACATCGGGAAGTAACAGCGGGTTTAAGTTAAATAAGTTTAACTGTTTAATTCTGTTGTAAAATTCATAATAACTGTATTTATTAGATTTCAGTAAACAACATCAAGGCCCGATTAAACTTTGAAGTTAGAGGAATTACAATGTCATTTCAGGACCTTTCTTTTGGAGAAGCTTTTCTAAATTTCATATATACATGGAAACTCTTCAGTGTTAGAAATATTATTCTTAGGACTGACATAACATGAGAACGGCCTGCAATTTTACACAAGTTTTTGAAAACTACTTTATATCAGAAATTTTGCTAAAAACTGGTTACATTTTTGTTATAGCGGCCGACACTATTAGGATTATGACAAGTTGCAGCCAATTTCGCCAACGTCGTAACCAAGATCGTGAAGCACACACATATAATACCATATAATACCATTTCATGAAATCGTATACAATAATTTAATAGTTTTTACCTTACTTCAAGTGTGAAATTTATTTATTTTTAAGGCTCAACAATCTAAATTGTCCAATATATGAATTAAAAAAATGTAAACAAAGATTGAATAGACATGACCGCAAAAAGCCTCAAATCTGCATAACACTTGGAACCAAACTGTGCAGATTAGTGGTCTTCTACTGTACACAGTTTTTTATAAATGTGTTTCGTTCTTTAAATGTGTTATTTTCATCTATCACTGCGGAACAAGCGAAAAAACTCATATTCTTGCACATGAGTTGTATATATCTTTATATCTAAATTTCCGTCATTTTTGACAGGCTACCTTTCTAGTAAGAGTATAATATACAATTAGTGTGAATAGTCTGTGAGCTCAATGCCATCTGTTTAACTGGGCAATTTTTTTTTTTAATCTATCTTACAACTACATGTAATTTTTTCCCTGTCAATTTCATTCAATAAGTCATTAATTTCCCAACTAATTTGTAGACACACTATATAGTAGATTGAAAGTAGTATGGTTTTAAGATAAGCAGTATTTTTATTTTATTTTATTTTTTTGCAATTTTTACAATAATCGTCGTGTACCGTATAATTTTTTTTTTTTTTTTACTTGGTAACATGAAACATTTTAATACATTTTTGTCTGCTACACCATCAAATTTAGAGATATTTGTAATAATGAGATTTAAAGTGAATGCGTATTAGAGCATTGCATCGGATCTCGAGTTGTGTTACTCAGAAGTGGGGAGATCTAAAAATAATATTTTTGTCTGTTAGTATGATTTTTTTTTTAACTTTCAAACAGTTTAACTATTTACCATGAATCGGAAGTAATACGGTTTTAAGGTAAGCAGTATTATTTTCCATTTTTTACGATAATCATCCTATCCTGTATAGTTTCGTTTTTACTGGGATACATGAAACATTTTAATATATCCCCGTCTACTAAAAAAAAACAAATTGTGAGATATTTGCAATAATAAGATTTAAAGTGAATGCGTATTAGAGCATTGCATAGGACCTTGAATTGGTTTACTCAAGAAGCGGGGATATCTAAAAATAATATTTTTTTTTCTGTTAGCAAGGTTTTGTTTTTAAATTTCTTAGCTTTAATTAGCTTAGTCTTTACTGAGATACATGAAACATTTTAATATATTCTAGTCTACTAAAAGAACAAATTGTGAGATATTTCCAATATTAAGTTTTAAAATGAATGCGGATTAGAGAATTGCTGGAATTTGGTTACCCAAGAAGTGGGAAGATCTAAAAATAATATTTATGTCTGTTAGCATGATGTTTAAGATTTGTTTTTAATTTTATAGTTTTAAAATAATTTTGCCGATTACCACTAATTGGAAGTAGTATGGTTTTAAATAAACAATATTATTTTGCACTTTTTATAAAAATCTTCGGATTAGAGTATTACATCCCTTCTCGAATTGGGTTACCCTGGAATTAAGAGACCTAAAAAATAATATTTTTGTTTGTTAGCATGATGTTTTAATTTATTTATACTTCAAAACTTACTTTCAATTAGTTTATCTATTTACCACAAACTGGATGTAGTATTGTTTTAAAGTAAGCAGTATTATTTTACATTTTTGACAATAAACGTCGCATCCTGTATAGCTTTGTTTTTACTGGGTCGAATGAAACATTTTAATATATCCTCATCTAAAAAAAAAAAGCATCAAATTGCGAGATATTTGCAATAATCTACCCTATATATAAAAATCCTAATAAAACTAATTTATGAAGCGTCTGAACTGAGACGAATTTATGAAACAGTTCTATGAAACGATTGATTAAACAACTGATTATGTTTCACGGCGATTTCTCTTAAAATAGGGAATTCTTTGCGATGAAATTAACACTAAAAATCCGTATTGATCCGCAGATCTCAAAACTGGTATTAGAATTTTTTAAGTCGAATTAGTTTTGGAAATATTATTTTTTTTCTCATTTTAAATAATTTTCTCTAATGAAGGCAACTCTAATTTTAATCATAACAGATATGTATTTTAATATTTTAGAAAAGGTTATTATTTTAAACTAATTTGGCGACCAGTTTGGCCTCCCTTAAATGTGTGCTAAGGACAATGCATTTCTTTTGTATTTCATTATCATTTTATTTAATACAAAACTTTCATTTAAAACTGAAACATTTAAAATTAATGGCTTTCACTTCTTTTTTAAAGCGAAACGAAAAGGAAAATATTAGGCGCAGATGTCATATATGCAACGGAGTACCTAATTGGTGCCAAAATGGCATTATTTTGCCTGACATGGTAACACGGCTATTGTTGCTTATTTATTAATAAATGTTTATTTACATTTTTTTTTCTTTTTATTTTAAAAAAAATTATAAATTGTTTTGTTCTATAGCTATTATTTTTTTTTTTATTTATTGTTATTTCATTTAAAAAATAATAGAAAATAATTTAAGAAAACATATGTAAGTGGTATTCGAAAACGAGGTTTTCGCCATATTGTCGCAAAAAAATCACGCCAAACCCTGTGCGTATACGACATGTGCGCTAAATAATAAATAATGCAACAAATCATGACATTTAATTTCAAATTCAAAGCAATGTTTTAATGGTACTGCATAGTTATCCCGTCGACCAATTTCACCACATTATATAAATCGCCAAACTACTCGCCAAATTATACAAATTGACGTAATTTTTATTTTAAATAACGAAAGAACAAATAAAGGTTAATACTTAGTTATCCCGTCGGCCATTTTCGCTTAATTATGTAAATCGCCAAACCAATGCCAAATTATATAAATTGACATAATTGTTATTTTAAATAACGAAAGAACAAATAAATTAGTATAACATTAATAAAAATACAAATAAAACGTCAAAATAAAAATCACTTGATGAGGTAAACACGTGTAATTTACATAAAGTTTACATTTACTTAAAGTATATATTATTTTAGTCGACGGGATAACTAAGTAGTACCCAAATAAATTAGTATAACATTAATACAAATACAAATAAAAAGTCGAAATAAAAATCACTTGATGGCGTAAACACGTGTATCTTCCTCACAGTCAAGTGAATGTGACATTTACGATCAACCATTATTGGCATTTAATCTTATAGTCTGGAGATAGATTTTTCATCGATGGGATAACCAAGTAGTACCGTTTTAATTTACCACTCGAAAAAGAAATGTTAACTGGCGAGTAAAAAGAAAGCTATTGGTGAGATTTGCATCCGGCTAACATAAAAATACCAAGAATTCTTTGCGAGCATGGCAACTTTTATGTAGTTTTATTCGAAAAAATAACTTTGATTCTTTAACCAAAATGGAAAACTTTCTTATGAAAAGCGAATGCATCCGCCCGTAATTGTTTATGGCAGCTACATGACTTCGACTATTATAAGTGAAATGATGGCGATAGAATAATATTTGGCGGCTTATCACCCGTGACTGGCTAACATTAAAGTGCAAAATGGCCGCCTGGAATATAAAAAGCGAAGAGTTATGTGACAGCGTTCCTGCCGCATATCTATCCTTTTATTCAAAATTAATTTAAAACATGTTATCCTCCTTTTATAACACTTTTTATATACTTTTATAACATGCTATCCTCCCCACCTTTTTTGTACTGAAATACGTAATTAAATTCATTTCTCAAAACCATACAGATTTTTATTAAAGTGTTTTTTTTTCTCTTTCTAAAAACATCTTTAATTCAGTGCATTTAAATATTCAGCTACTTTTCCCTTTTCTCATTTAAATCAGTCATCTGTCCGTTAATGCTTCCAGTGCAAAAAAAAGTAAATAAAAATTAGAATCGCAGCTGCTGGTAACGAAGTCTTCATTTACTTGCATAGGATTTTTGCCCGCCGCATACATAAGAAATTTTTATCCCTACTAATACTTGAACGTTGAAAATGTATTAACAATAAAAATAAAAAGAACGAATCTTGTGGGAAGCAAGTACATTATCGAGATTTGTGGTCGAGTTAAAAACCAGATGTCGTGGATTCTCGACATTTTTCCCATCCTGCAGTCTACACTCTGCAGTTTTATGAAACAGTTAGTTGGGCAAAGGCCTATCTGTAATATAAACAATTTTCTGTTTTTCTGATGCCTTTCTCATCGTAATTTGAAGCGGTTACTTGCAGCCTAGGCGTCACCCATTCTGTAGGGACACCAGATTATTTGCTGTAATGTTTATCGCCAAAACCTTTGTTCACTTTCATGCAGTCACCAAAAGTTTGTAAATTGGCGATTCTGTGTGTGATTTCTCTTTGACTGGGGAATTTTAAGGCCAAATCCGCTGCGGTACTACTTGATTAACCCGTCGACCAATTTCGCCAAATTATATAAATCGCCAAAGCACTCGCCAAATTATACAAATTGACATCATTTTTATTTTAAATAACGAAAGAACAAATAAATTAGTGCAACATTAATAAAAATAAAAATAAAACGTTGAAATAAAAATAACTTGATGACGCAGACACGTGTAACTTGCTTAAAGTCAAGTTAATGTGACATTTACGATCAACCATTATTGGCATTTAATCTTATAGTTTGGCGAATGATAGATTTTTGATCGACGGGATAACTAAGTAGTACCAAAACTACATATGTCAATCGCTGTTTTCGTCTTTGATTAAATAAAATAAATTAAACATTTCAAAATAAGCTAATATAAAAGAAATTAAGTAAACAGAATCTTTGTCTCCCGGTATTTTTTAACAAAGCGAAAAGAAAGTTCTTTTAAATAAGACATTTTAAATTAAACGTTTTTAATCTGACGTAATTTTGACCAAACTATTCTTTCTCTTTTTAATATTCACGTGAAAGTACTTGTGTTAGAAATGAAATATTTGCGCTTTCCTAACAAAAATAGTTGAAAAGTATCCTCTCAGAATATCAAATAAATGTCTAGCGCAATTTCTAAATTTAAACCGTTTTGCAATATTAATTTGTGTTCATTTTATTTAATAACTGTAATGTGACGTAAATATGACGTAATTTCTCCTATTTAAGACTTCTAACGCATGTTAATAAATTTATTATTTTGCAAAATCCTTTCTCTCTTAAAATTCACGTGTAATTATAGTTTTTATGATGTAATTTTTAATAAGTTCCTGCTTTTTGTACATAATTATTTAATTCTAATTCCAAATGTTTTTTTTTTTTTCTGTTTATAATAGTTACGGGTAAATAAATTATAAATTTTCAATTTATTTACACGTACAAATATTTTGTTTGAAGCAAACATTATTGTTTCCGCTTTTTATACAGTTGGCAACAGTTTAAATTAATATTACTTTCTAAAATCTGTCAAAAATATCTCTAGAAATGCTGAAAATTTGAATTTAAAATAGAAATAAAACCTCAAAAAATTAGTCAAATTTAAAAAAAAAAATATATTCTGCACACCGGGAACTTCAAACGTATAAAATGATCTAAAAATGATTAAATTCCCATAAATAGTTTTTGTTCCTATAAAACTTTTTTAGTGGAACGATATTCTCCAACTTTAGCATTAAATATCTCTTAAAATAATTCTTCGATTTGAAAATTGTCTGCATCAGCGTGTTTATCAAACATTTCTGTATAATACTACCGATTTTCATATTTTTGTATGCATTATTTTTCTTAATATTAACGAAGAAAGACCTCCGGTCACAAAAAATTCAAAACCGGCAGCGGCGGCGGCGGCGGCGGTGACAGCGGTAGTTACTTTTTTTTAGAATAGAGAGAAAATACTTCTTTTACTTGAAAAAAAAAAACATACATCAAGAGTAAAAGAAACTTTTACTGTGAGTGTAAAATCAATTGGAATAAAAATATTTTGCTGTACGAAATATGGACCGAAAGCTTTCCTAACACACATTTAAGCTCATTTTCTTGTTTTAAGACTGCTTTTAGTGATTTTTTATTCACTAAATGCATTCTGTTGAGACATACGATAAGCGGATGAAAGGGAGAATATGAATATTTCATGGCGTATGGTTTGTTAAAAGCAGGAAATTATTCCTCTTGGTTAGCTACTGAAGAATGAATGAACCCTAGTTGAAAAGAATCCTTCATTGCAATTATTTTTAAGACAAAAATTATACAGAATACGGATTTAACTTGCGTGCAGGGGAAATGATGTCATACCCGTGTGGTATTTTATTAACATAAAAAAATAAGAATAAATGATCTTCAAAATATTAACAGATTATTAAATTAAATGTTGTGGTTTTACGTACACAATATTAGTACGTAGAAATTAGTTAAATATTTTGGCATAAACGTATTTTATTTATGATATTAAATTATAAATTTACAGATTGAATCTTTTTCCCATTTGTAAATTACAATGACATATTAGAATACACTCAATGCAAAAATGTTTCATTAATGCATGATTAATAATAAATTTAATAATTATATTGCAACCAAATCAATGAAAATTAATCTTCTAAAAAATGCCTGTGAATGAAAATATTTAAAATTATTTATTTTATCATTAAAAAATGTTAAATGTAGCTTTTTTATTTTTAATAGAGTGCAAGGTTGTTATTTTAATTAAGTTTAATGATTAAAAGTCGTTCATTTTTTTTTAAATTGTGCATATTGTTATTAATTTTAATTTATATAGTATGCAATTTATTATTAAGAATGAATTTGATTTTTAAACATAATTTTAAATTATTTTCGTTTTCCTTTGTTTATTTTTATGTAATTAATTGACTAAGTTCGTATTTTACATTTACATATAACTTCAATTAACTAGAAAATCTTTATTGTTATATATATTTATTTAGGAATTTATAAATAAACAAAATCTTTTCATTTTTACCAACATTTAAAGTGAAATGAAATTAGTTTGTTTTGCAGTCACGCCAAAACTTAAATTTTCAAATTTTGTTAAAAGCCAACACTTAAATAACTTTCATTTAATAACTAATCATGACTTCAAATAAGAGATATGATCATTTAGCTGATAAATTAATATTCGTCATCATGCTGAATTTAATATAATATGATACTGTTTTTTTTTTTTTGTTTTTTTTTTGTAAAGAAGTAGACTGAAAATAAGAAAATCAATATACTGTTGTGTGTTACCTGTTTTCAAAAAGCAAATACACAAATTAGACAATTACAATTTTACTGAGATAGTTATCGAAAATTTACTTTTAATACATTAGTTACAACACATACTTTTACTCGGAAAAATCGTAAATGAGCGAAATTATTTTCCTCCCGTACTTTTTAAGCGTAAATATTTTAATTCTGTTATACATTTTCTGTTCGTTATTTTAAGCTTATCTGATACTACAGTTTTTTATTAATTTATATCCTTCCGTTAGTCTTTTTTTCTAATAATAACTTTGTATCCTTTACCGTTTCAATTATTTTACATTGATAACGTCACTTCTTAGACGATGCATTTACAAAAATTAACTGCATTTTCATTGAAAGTCCTTTATTAAATTAGAATGCACGGGACAATTAAAAAAACTCTAAATGGAGGTGCTCAAAACACTTTATTCTAAGTTGATGTACTTGACATCGCCTTTATACTATCATTAACATAAATGTCATACGTGATAAGACATTTTTCATAACAATCCACCATATTTTCTATCCTCTTATCGAAGAACATGGTGCCTTTCATCATAGCTATCTTCTTGTTTCACAGCATCGTTGTCCTAGAATCACATCTCAGAAAGAAAGGCTTTTCTCCTTAATATTTTTTTCAAAGAATTGCAAATTCATCTGTCATTAGAAATGGCTGCTAGCTTAGTTCTACATCATGCACATTGTTCCATCCTACGTCCAACGGACGCGCTCATCTTCGTTATATTGAAGTATTTACCATCAAGTTATCGCACACATCACAAATTTAAAAGTTAGTATTAGCTGCTGACCGATTCCTTTCATTAATAATCCATCTGGCTATGTGAAAAAAAATATATGTGTTTGTAGTGGTTGTTTTGTCATTCGCATTACAACAGCCTACTACTTATCATCTGCAGCGCTTTCTTAAGCAATATTGTATATGCTGCGGACAAATCTAGCTATTCGACGCACATGCACACCTCTGCAATTGCAAAAGCTTATGTAAATTTACAATCGAAACGTATTATTTGAATGCCATTGTTATAAAAGTCATAATTTTAAATCCATCGCAAATATGTGCTAAATCCTTAAAGAGAACATTTAATCAGAATCCTCAATAACTTATAAGTTTTCTAAGTTATAAAAAAAGACCCTTCCAATAATTATTCGGAGCGAATTGACACTTTTATTAAATAATTTTCTCTTTTTTTTTCAATCCTAAAAATTTAATTCACTCAATAAGGAACATAACCAAATGTTTGTTCTGGATTTCGTCAAGAGTGGCATTAATTGAAAGATCTTTCCTTGAGGTTCGATACAAATATAATAAATATTGTCCCGAATCGAACGTTCATGACATACATGCCAATTTCTTCATTGGTGTCATTACATAAATAAGAAAAAAAAACATAGCCGACTACTGCATCGCAAGGAAATGTCTACTTTTAATTGTGTTAAGGGTGTTCTCAAATCTAGAAAGACAACTTTCTGATATAACTTTTAATTTATTTTTGTTCAAAAATGCATGGAACTAGCGGGTGTCGTTGTTCAGAAACTACGTAATTGAGCTGTTTTTCCATTTTTTTGCAAACGCAATAGATCTTTCAGAAAAGAGTGTCAAAGTGGGCGTTTTGAACCGAATTTCCGCGAGAAGGGGAAAAAAGCACTCAAGAGCGGGCAAAAAACGTGTTTGTCACGTGATCGAATTCGCTTATAACTGAATAGGTAATGGATGGATCAAAAATGGAAAAAACAGTTCCATTCCAAATCGCTTCCATGGGCAGGCTTTCCTGTTTTATAACTTTCCTTTAAAAAATGAATTTGTAAATGTGTCAAAACGTTTTGTGCTTTTTGAGCAGAGCAGTTAATAACAGCCTTAAGTTAATGTTTAATTGCAGCTAGGGTTTCCCGTAAAAGTTTATTTTTAATCATTAGTTACTACACATGACAAGATATTTTTAACGATACCCCTTTTGACGCAGGCGCGATTTTTTTTTCTTCTTCATATAGGGAGTCACAGAAGAAATTAACCAATATCTTCTGGACAGTCAAATTCAGACAGGTAGTTGCCCTCTTTTCCTTAATCATTTAAAAAGTGCCTTTTCAACAATGCGATCTTTAACAAAAACGAATTTGCATTTTTTTTTTTTTTTTTTTTTTTTTTTTTTTTTGTAAGGTGCCATAGACCAAATTGGCACGTATCTCCTGAATGATTAATTCGCAAATATAGTTCCTATATATATGATTTCATTTAAATTATGTACATGTTACCGGCCAAACTAGACTGGCCTAGGCCAAACTAGTTTATCCTAACGCGCATAGGATAAACTAGTTTTTCCTAGCCAACTAGTTTATCCTGACGCCGATAGGATAAACTAGTTTTTCCTAGGCCAAACTAGTTTATCCTGACGCCCATAGGATAAACTAGTTTAGCCTGCCTGTCATTGGTCTGAACTAGTTTATCCTAGGACAATTCGATTTGGCGTGCTTTTGTTGATCCCAAAGACCGCTTAGGCGCCAACCTTCTAGTTTATCCTAGGCCGATGTAGTTTGTCCTAGGCCAATCTTGTTTGTACTAGGTCGATGCAATTTGACGTGCTTCAACTGATGCTAACCAGTGTTGAACACGCTCACAAAAAACCAATTCAAATTCAAGTTCAATTTCTCAAAAATGAGTCAAGTTCACGCTGAAATTCAAAATTTTTTAAACGAATCCGCTCAACTCAAACACATCTATGGAGTTGAGCGAAGTTCACTAAAATTCGTTTTTTTTATTTTTCGTTTTTTAAATATAGTAGAAGTTTAGCGTCCAAATTTATAAAATTTTGTGAGCTAGTCTTTTTGTTATTCGATGTAAGGGTCTTTACGGGACCGCCCAATTTCCTTCCCGACACTCGGTCCGAGCTTGTTTTGCGATTAATTTTTTCAAGAGATTTGGACTAAGATGGACCGGGACTCAATTTTTTTCCGGCTTAAATCAGCACTGGACTGCATTCTTCTTGAGGTCTTCAAAGGCAGAAATTTACAGTCCAATTTCCAACCCAGCTCATATGAAATAATTTGGAACGGCTGTTCTGTACAATAAAAATATCAGAAACGTTTGGCCCAGCCCAATTTATTTTTTAACCCCCTCACTGACAAGGCCGTGTTAATACGTTCACTAAGCTCCAGGTTTCACTGCAATACAAGCAATATTTAAAGTAATATAATTCTATTGATTTAATGTATTTTTAATACATTGAACAATGATTAATACTTCCAAGGATTGCATTCATATTCGTTACTAAGTTTTTTCATAAAATGTTCAAAGAATAATTTTTTTTTTAGCATTTAAAACAAAATGCAGAGAAAACAACATTACAATTTTGCCCTTTTCCAAGACAGTCGGAGGGTTTTAATGAACGTATTTTTAAATCGCTATTATTCCACAATTAAAATGTATATATTTATTAATTTTTTCAATTGTTTTAAGATTAGTAGATGTATTTTTAGGTAATAAAAGTAAAGTATGGTAAAACCTAAGAAAAATAACCTGTCTTTGACAGAATGCCGTATTTAACAAAAAGAAATATGTTTTTATATGTAAAATGAAAATATTAGTACATGTAAAAAGAATATAATGCATTTACAACAGACGATGAACCTTCTCATAAGGGAACTTTCCTATAACGGATTTTTCTTCTTACTTATGCAATTCCGTCTTAGAAGATTTTATTGTATAAAATTAAATATCCAAGCCATAGAATGTCGATTAATGATATTAATGATGCTATTGTAAATTATATTGATTTTTCAATGAATCTCTATTTATATGTAAATATCTGAACAGTTGCTATCAACATTGATTTTTTACGCGTCTTGGAAACTTGAAAATCTGAAAATTTTTATATAGAAAAAACCTTCTAAAACGGAGTCACATAGGAGAGAAAAAAAATTCTTATAGTTAAGTTCGTTTTTTAGCAGGTACGTCGTCTCTAGCAAATGTAGTATATTTTTTTTAAACGGATTATTATAACCAATTTGCATCGATTAAAAAAAAATTCCGTATAAACAGTATTTCGTCATTTTTCTAACAGGTTTTACAGTACTGTATCCCCATTCATATAAATGTATATTACTATTCTTTAAACAGAATTTTAATTGTGGAATAATTGTAGCTTAAAAATATATGTATTTTAGGCCAAAGTGTGACCGGGAATTCGCGGGATTTTTGGAAAAATATCAAGTGTACATCTGATATTCTTAATGGTGCATTTATTCATAATTAGTCCAAGTAATGTTTATGTGAGAAAAAAATGTGAAAAAATTAATGTTTTTTTTATATTTAATTTTTTTCAAAAGTACATATAATATTCTTTCAAATATCTGGAATTTTAAAAAAATCCGGCGAAGTCCTGATCCCGACGATGCGGAATTTTCGAGGTTATACTGTACATTATTAATCAATCCTCTAAATTCTTCCTTTCCTAAATTTTATGATAACCCCTAATCCCATTATTTGGTCCTCAAGTACACAATTCTTATATGCAACATATTTTGTAACTACCGACGGCGGTGAAATTGGGGTAGATAAGGGGACAGTATCCAACTCCCCATAGAATAAAATATAATAGCAGGGATGACCGAGCTAAGCCCGGTCAAAATTAGTCTTGTGTTCAATTCGATATTTTATTCTCACTGTATCATTCTTGCTGTTTAGATTCAATTGGCTTGATTCTGAGACATTGTGACCCAAAATGGACCACTAACCGATTTTTTTTCCGAACATGCGACCTAACCAATGCTCTTCTCGAACCCGAAAACGATAGAATACAAAATTTAGTAAAAATCGTTAGTCGTTTTATAGATAAAATTAGCTTGACCCACAGTCACCCAAAAAGGACCCACTACTCTAAATTCATCGAACATATGACCTATCCCAATGGTCATCTTATGACCAGACACTATATAACATAAATTTTTGCCAAAATCGTTTGAGTCGTTTTTTAGGTACAATTATCTTGACCCACAGTGATCCAAAAATGACCCACTAATCGAATTTTCTTGAACTTGCGAATTAGTCCAAAGGTCTTCTCATGCCCATAAACGTTATAATACAAAATTTTGTCAAAATCGTTTGAGTTGTTTTTTAGATACAATTATCTTGACCCACAATGACCCAAAAATGACACACTAAACGAATTTTCTGGAACATGTGACTTAGCCCAATGGTCTTCTCATGTTCAGAAACGATATAATAATTTACAATATAATTGACCACATGGAGAGTATTAATGAAAGTATGAAAACTACACTTAAGAGTGCTCTTAATCTTATAGTTAATAATAATTACTTCACTTTCGACGACAAAATATACAAACAAAATAACGGAGCTCCAATGGGTTCTCCCATATCAGGATTATTAGCTGAATTCATATTACGACCTCTTGAAATAGATATATACAAATTGGATTATTCTCCCCATACATGGATCAGATACGTAGACGATATTTTCATCATTTGGCAACATACAGATACCTTGCTCAATAACTTTTTAAACCAGATTAATAGCCTTGATTCTAAAATTAAATTTACATTGGAAATAGAACAAAATGGTACGCTACCTTACTTAGATGTATTACTAATCAAGACGCACCATGGAAAAGAACGCACTGTTTACAGAAAACCCATAGCCAGTCAATCCATTATCCCTCATAATACTCAAGCACCTTTTTCATACAAAGTTTCTGTACTTAGACATTCTATTCATAGAGCTTTCACAGTTTGTACCCCCGTGCAGTTAAATAACGAAATAAATAAAATATATGATATTGCAAGAAACAATGGATACAAAGAAAGTGCCATAGAAAAATTAATTAAGAACTTAAAGAATAACAAGAAAAGAAATTTCAATCCACAAAATTCCATGTTATCCACTTTACAATATTTTCCTGGTTTCTTCGAACGTCTGAAATATAAACTCAATAAATACAATATCTCCCTAGTCGCAAAACCTTCTATGAAATTAAGAAATATAGTATGCAAGAAAATAGATCCAATTGAGTAAAACCAGTTATCGAGAGTATACGAAATACCTTTCACCAAAGAAGATGGAACCAAGCAGTTTTATATAGGTATGACAACTAGAAAACTTAAAACTAGAATCAAAGAACATATACCAGACATCAAATACAACAGAAGAACCACAGCTTTGGCCAGATTATACAGCGAAGAACCTTTACAGATCGATTTTAAATATAGCAAGTTAATTTATACATCAAGATTTTATTTACCATCCATAATCCGAGAATCAATAGAGATATTTTTACGCAACAAGAATATTTGCAATGATTCAGTGTCCATAGAATTACCTAAAATTTGGAAAGAGATGCTATGTAATTTTAGTAACAATAGTAGAAATTAATCCACGCTCGCAAATAGCCAAGATAATTTTATTTTTATTTTATATTTTGCAATACTTTTCATTATGCATGTTGTCTCGTGACATTGTTTACCATGTTATTGTTTTGAAAATTAATCCACGCTCACCAATAGCTAATCTAATCTTATAAATTAATTTTATGTTTACAATGTTTTTCATTATGCATCATGTCGCGTGACATTGTTTACTATGTTTATTGTTTTTAAATTATGTGAAAATATTTTCTATCGTTGAATGATTTTGAAAATGTTGCCGTTTGTGCAACGAAACGATCGTCAATCTTAATAAAGATTTTCTATCACTTTTTATAGCATTTTTTAACTTTATCATTCTTTAAATTAGTATTTTCTTTTAAAAAAATGTTTTAAAGAGAAAGTTATAAAAATGCCGGTAGAGTGCGCTCTAGACTTTGGAGTAAGCAACAACTATTTGTTACCGTTATTTTTTGTATCTCATTACATGCTTTCAAAAGCTTAGACTTAAACTTAAATTTTGAGCTCAAAATCTGAATTGTTGGGAGTGGTTAAGTAGCACAAACTGAACTGTGTTCAGCAGTTAAAATTTCAAATGAATATAAAAAAACGGAAAAATTGGTCGATTCGTTTGCGGTTTTCACTAAAACTATTCTTTATGCTAGTATTATCTTCAAAATAAATTTTAAAGATAAAGTTAAAAAAATACCGATAGAGGGCACTTTAGACTTTGGAGTAACGAACAACTATTTTTTACCGTTATCTTTTGTAGCTCATTACATGCTTTCAAAAGTTTAGACTTAAATTTTGAGCTCAAAATCTGAATCGTCGGGAATGGTTAAGTAGCGCAAACTGAATTGTGTCCATATGTTGAAATTTGAACCCCCTTCCTGAACACAGTTCAGTATACGCTACTTAACCACTCCCAATGATTCAGATTTTGAGCTAAAAATTTAAGTTTAAGTCTAAACTTTTGAAAGCATGTAATGAGATACAAAAAATAAGGGTAAAAAATAGTTGTTCGTTACTCCAAAGTCTAAAGCGCCCTCTATCGGTATTTTTTTAACTTTATCTTTAAAATTTATTTTCAAGACAATACTGACATAAATAATAGTTTTAGTGAAAACCGCAAACGAATAGACCAACTTTTCCGTTTTTTATAATCATTTGAAATTTTAACTCCTGAACACAGTTCATTTTGCGCTACTTAACCACTCCCAACGATTCAAATTTTGAGCTCAAAATTTAAGTTTAAGTCTAAGCTTTTGAAAGCATGTAATGAGATATAAAAAATAACGGTAAAAAATAGTTGTTGGTTACTCCAAAGTATAAAGCGCCTCATTTTTTGAACTGTATCTTTAAAATTTATTTTCAAGAAAATACTGACATAAAGAATAGTTTTAGTGAAAACCGCAAAATAATCGACCAATTTTTCCGTTTTTTATAATAATTTGAAATTTTGGACCCTAAACTTTAAAGGCGCCTATCTCCTTCGGAATTCGTTTGGGACCCTTGGTTTCCTATTTACTATTGCTCGTCTTGACGTGTTCTATCACCCCCTAGCGTATGTACCATGAGTTTAGGGACACCCTGTATAGTACAACATTTTGTCAAAACGTTTTGAGCCTTTTTTTAGATTTAATTATCTTGACCCTGACCCATTGTGACCCAAAATGACCCACTATTCAAATTTTCTTGAACATGCGACCTAGCCCAATGGTATTCTCGTGCCCGAAAACGATAGAATACAAAATTTCGTCAAAATCGTTAGAGCCGTTTTCTAGATAAATTTTCCTTGACAATAAGTGACCCAAAGATGACCCACTAATCGATTTTTCTCGAACATATGACTTAGCCCAATGGTCATCTCATGCCCAGAAACGGAATACAGTGGAACCCCGATTTTATGTTTTTCATGGGACCAGCAGAAAAAAAACGTACGAAACGGGAAAACGTAAAATCGGGGTCAAATAGAGAAAAATGTTTCAAGAAAACAAACAAAAATAAACTTACCAATATCTCATTAGTACTTAAAAAAATCTGTTATTTTTGACTGCTTTTTCTTTTTATGTACAATTTCACATATATTGTTTTCGATACATGCGAGTTTTTGCAAATTTTTTTCTTGATTTTCATGTCCTGTTAAAAATTTCTTTAAAATTTTTAAACTCCCAATGCCCTTTACCGATGAGGGCACGATCTCTTCTGGATCTTCATCATCACCCTCACTTTCATTTTTCGAAATCAAATCGGAAAGAATCTGGATATCTGTGGCAGTGATAACATCTTTATCGCAATCAATGTATTCATTAACATTGAGGTCTGCAAGTATAAATTCATCCTCTATTGTATACTCTTCCGTAGTGGGCTCCTCTGGCGGCGCTTCAACGTTATTATCAGATATAAAAAATCCTCCCTACAGAAAAGCATTTATAATGCATTTTTCCTCTATAGTATCCCATGCCGATGAGATCAAGTGAAGAGTGGAGAGCACAGTTATCTTCGTTTTCCAAGCATCTTGAAACTCAGCAGAATCAAGGGAAAAAAGGGCTTTTCTTACCAGTTACTTCCTATAATTCATTTTGAAGGATCTGATTATTTCCAAGTCACAAGGTTGAAGTAAACTGGTACAGTTGGGTGAGAAAAATTCAATACGCACATTCTTTAAGTTTAGATCAGCATGATCAGAGCACTGGTCTACGAATAAAATTATTTTTCGCTTTTGCAAGCGCATTTTTTATCCAATTTTCCTGCAAAATCTTCAAAAAGATTTAGGCAAACTTTTGATGTTTTTGAAGAATCGGGGCTTCTTGGATTTACCAATCGCAAAGGGTGTTAGCTTCTCAGTTCCGTCTGCATTCGTATATAACAAAACTGTTAATCACATTTTTGATAGCTTCCCACCATGACACTTTTCTCCTTTCACGGTGTATGTTCTATCAGGCAAGATATTAAAAAACAATCCAGTCTCATCTGCGTTAAAGATGTCTTTTTTTAAATAATTACACACAATAGAAGGCAACGTCTTTCACATCCTCTCCTCAACGATCGCAGTATTTACTCCATCTGATTCTCCACAAATAAACTTGTAAGACAAATTATGCCTCTTCTTGAATCGGTCGATCCAACCGTTTGATGCCGTGAAATTCTGCATTTCAAGTCGAGAAGATATTTCAAGCGCTTATACTTTCAAAATTGAGCCATTGATTGGAATTTTGGCTGCACGGGCTTGTTTAAACCACTCGAACAAAATCTTTTCCAGTTCTTCAAAAGGAGAGGTTTTCAATGCTTTTCTTTTCTTTGACAAATTTTACAGTGTTTCAGATTTTAATTCCTCAGAGACCTCTTGTTGGTTTGTAACGTGGAATAAGTGATGCCCAATGATTTTGCGAGATCAACTTTAGTTCCTTTAAAAACTTTGGATTTTTCGATAATTTCTGCCTTTTCGGCTACGGGGAAAGATTTTCTTTTTGACATCCTACATTTGACTGACAATCACTGAGAAATAGCAAAAGATAACGACTCTACTGCGGGTTGAAATTGAAATGAATGATCGACGGATAATGAATCATCCCCCTAACGACATCACGTGACGCAGGTGTGGTCAAGTGCTTGGTGGACGAATAATAGTTCATCGTTACTTTCCCACGATAGTATTAAGGGGAGGGGAAGAACTTTTTTGGTAGCAAACAGCCAGTTGACCACCTGGAAAGCACTTTTTTTCTTTTGAAAATTTTCCATGAGTGAAAGAAGATAAAAATTTAAGAGGTACTTCGCCTAAAATGACGTACCAGGCGGGAAACGTTAAACGTAACTCACGTAGAATCGAGATACGTTTAACATTATCGGAATAGAATTTTTTGGGGACTGACGAAAAATAACGTACGAAGCGGGATAACGTACGAAACGGGTTACGTAAAATCGGGGTTCCACTGTAATACAAAATTTTGTCAAAATGTTTTGAGTTTTTTTTTTTTAAGATTCAATTAGCTTGACCCTGACCGATTGTGACTCAAAATGACACATTAATTGAATTTTCTTGAACATGCGAGTTAGTCCAATTGTATTCTCGTGCTCGAAAACGATAGAACACAAAATTTCGTCAAAATCGTTTTCTAGATAAACTTTGCATGACCCACAGTGACCCCAAAATAACCCACTAATCGAATTTTCTCTAACATGTGACTTAGCCCATTGGTCTTCTCGTAATCCAAAACAGTAAATTACAAAATTTAGTCAAAATCGTTATAGCCGTTTTTTGGATAATATTAGCTTGACCCGAAGTGACCCAAAAATGACCCACTAATCAAAATTTCTCGAACATGTGACCTAGGCCAATAGTTTCATCGTGCCCAAAAAAGGTCGGATATAAAATTTAGTCAAATCGATTGAGCCGTTTTTTAGATATAATTAACTTCACCTTGAGTCATTATTACCCAAAATGACACACTAATCGAATTTTCTCGAATACATGACCTAGCCCATTGGTTTTCTTGTGCCCGAAATTGGTAAAATTGAAAATTTAGTCAAAATCGTTAGAGCCGTTTTTAAGATAAAATTTACATACACACACAATCTTTCCTCGCATTATAGTATAAGATTATACAGGGATTGCAATACTACTTTGCACAAGGATGGCACCGGAGCGGTAATTGGGATCAATAAAAGCACGTCAATTTGCATTGGCCTAGGAAAAACCAGATCGGCCTAGGATAAACTAGTTTGGACCAAATGAATAGCAGGCTAAACTAGTTTATCGTATGAGCGTTAGGCCAAACTATTTTGGCCTAGGAAAAACTAGTTTATCCTATGGGCGTTAGGATAAACTAGTTTGGCCTAGGAAAAACTAGTTTATCCTATCGGCGTCAGGATAAACTAGATTGGGCTAGGAAAAAATAGTTTATCCTATCCGCGTTAGGATAAACTAGTTTAGCCTAGGCCAATCTAGTTTGCCTCAAATCGGGTTTGGCCGGTAACATATATATAATATCCTAAGACTTTTTCAAACTGCACACTTTCGACTAAATCCAGAAGTAACAGTTCAATATGTTTCCTCTTGAGATTTAGAATTGTTCTCAATCATTCTCATCAATGTACTTTCTGGAGAGGGATGATAGGAAGATTTCAAGAATTGGGGTAAATTCTAAGTCACATTGTATTTTAGTAAAATTTTCTGATATAAAATGTACTATAAGAGGCTCTTTTATGGGGGGGAGGGGATAAGAGAAATAACGAAAATGTTTATAGTATCGACATACCTACAGAGAATTTTAGTAAATGTTTTTGCATAAGAAATTTTTCGTATTTTTAGAACACGATGAAATATTCACAAATTTTATGAGATATGTATAAAAATTACATTTGCGAAAACTTAGTGTAACGTTCTAGATGACCATAATTTCGGAAATTTTCCCTCATCAGCAAAAACATCATATGTTAGGCATTTTTAAATAAACAGGCACGCATACTTTGAAACATTTTAATCAAAAATATATATTTTTTTATTTTAATGGTACAGAAACTTACCTCTTTCATATTAGACACAATTCTTTTTTTAACTGATTAAATGTTTAATTATTAATGTAAATATGAAATATTTCACAGTGGTTTCTTATTGAACATTATTTATGTAAATCTCAAATTTTCCACAGTGGTTTGTTATTAAATGTTATTTGTACCTACTAATATTTTTTATTGATATATTCTGATACTATGAACTTAAGAGTATGTGATCGTAATGTGAATATAAATCTATACATTATTTGCAATAAATGAAAGGCAGATTCACGTCTGAAATATAAATATATATTTTTTAAATAGACGTTTAGCTCAAACAACATTTTATCTGTTTTTTTTTTTTTTTTTTTTTTTTTTTTTAACTGTCATTACTCACAAAAGTCACATATTTGTACAATTCATTTATAACTATGTCGTTATTAGAAGTGAAACCTATAAAAAATATATTAATTCGATTTCAGACAAATCTTTTTCAATATTTCTCGATTCTAAGATTTTTTCAATCTTTTAAAATGATTATCCAAAGGAAAAATCCATTACATGACTACGTGAGAGATTGGTTGATCTGATTTTAGAGCTCCAGTGATTAAGGAAAATACGTGACTATAACGTTTGCTATCAAATTCCTATTTCTTTAATAATCCAAGTTATATTGTTTTTGAGGATTTTTTATTGTTCTATTTCTTTCGATCACAATCCGAGAAATATTATTACTGTTTCTTAATGATCTTGTAAAATTAATTTTGAAAGTTTACGTTCCACAAAAAATTGTTTTATCGGAAAAAAGGATTATTTGCTGTCTAATGTCTCTTGTACTAGAAAAAAGAATGAAAAATCATGCTTCCAACGTAAGTTATGAAACACTTTCCAACACATTCAGAATACTGTTCGAAAGTTTCACCATTTAATAAGGTAAAGTATGATGAGAATGTCTGTGTAAAAAAGTTTAACTATCTGGGGAGAACTATGGTAGAGCTAAAATTGTACTAGTACTAGAAAACTCATAACATGTTTGAAAACCCAGTATCAGCAATTAGCCTCTACAGTTGGGAAAATTTCGGGATTTTTTTGTGCAGCCCTATATATGATCAATAGATGTGTTTATATATTACATAGTATGAAAAAATTCATCAGTTAAGACATGCATAATACAATTGAAAATGACCGTTCAGAAATTTACATTAATAAACGGAAGTTATTTGATTTCCTTTGTGTAGTCCTGTATAGCATCCATTGAATTTATACATATCAGATAATATGCAAAAAAATAGTCAAGTTTGAAAATGCAATGCTGTAACCGAATTTATTTCTGTTTCCTTGAAAATAAACTATAAATGCTATGCACACTCTGTCTATAGCATGTGTCTTGTATTGCGCCTCAGTGATGCTTAAAAATTTCAATATGTTTGAAGTAAAGTTACATCATTCAAATAGTCTTCAAACAGTTTTTCCCCCTAGACTACAATATTACAACACTTTTTTGAGTGGCCCTGTCAACGAACTATAAATGCTATTCACTTTATTTCAATTCCGAACATGCTTAGTAAACCTCAATAACAGATATCAATTATATGACAATACTACTATATTTATGAGAGTTAAATTGCAGACAGACGAACAGATGTATATGGACAGGCAAACCGAAGTCATAAACACTTTTCAAATTTGTTGGATAATGTTAAAAAAAATTTCACGTTTATTTTTAAAGTTAACTAGCAACATCCGTTTTGTTTTAAATTGATTAGGCTAAGTAATGCTATAAAAAGGGATAAAATATCTTTATTTAGATTGACGAACGCTTCATCGCACAAACGGCGACATTTTCAAAATCATTCATGATAGTAATATTTTCACAAAATTTAAATGCATTTAAACAAAATTTAGCTAATTCTGTTTAGAAGTGAATATTATACATATTGTTATTGCTTTAAATAATTTAATACGCGGTTGGTGAAATTTTTTATAGCGTTTTTTCATGAAATAAAAAAAATCCAGATGATATTCTTTTCACTATCTACTTTAACTTAAGTTTTTGCCATAATGATTTGGTCTTCCAGAACGTAACAGATCATTTACATGAATGCGGCCATCATTGAAACGACAGAATCAATTTCATGCCGCGCTTTCTTAGTAGACGTAAAAGATATTTCGAGCGAAATTAGCTGTCCTATTACACTTAAAATTGAACAACATGGACATTTTCTCTTTTTTTTTTCCTCATTATTTTTAAATTTCTAACACTATATATATTATGGTCCAAAATAAGCACAAATTTCCTACATATCTGTAAAATGCAGGTAGCATTTACAAGCACAACACTCCAAATAACAGGCTGCATGTGATAAACACTAGATATAAGAGGACATAAATAATCGAAGCGGTATAATATGAAGCCTTCCCAACTCGTCTGTGACAGCCGTATTGGTCTACGGTGTATCTGCACATTACTGTGATTTTATGATTTTTTCTCTCGCGCACCAAACCAACTATGGCCAAAATCAATTGTGGCAGACTCAGGAGAAGGATAAAAAACTATTTTGTCGTCTTCAAAACTTTCCACAGCCGAAGACACTGGGCTCCATAATAGTACAGAGTGCTAACTGACCGGTCCACATTCTGCAGCGACACATCACAGTTTCAATGCGCACAAGTAAAGAATCCTTTTTAGGTGCGTTCGTAATCCTTCTATATATAAAAAAAAGTTTTGATTTGGAAATAGACCAATGAAAATCTGCGTAGATATTCCTGGTAGAACTCATCCAATTTAAATGCTTAAGCCAAGGCCTCCTTATCGAAATAACAGACCTCGCAATCGCTAAGTTTCCTTTGTCCGAGTTTCCTTTGTCCGCCGTACACCTGGTTAGAAACCACATGGTTTCCCGTGACCAGCGCCATCTAACGTGAGAAACTTTTCATTTGTTTTCCATTTGTCTTTTACATTTTCTTTACGGTGTGCTTTGTAGTTTGCAAATGATAGTCGTTAATCTTAAAATTTTCATATGTTCTAGACATTTTATTTAAAAAATGAACTTATTTTACTGTTAAACAAAAAATGTTTACTGCTGTATTCCGTTATGTAAATAAATGATGGTAATAATAATAATAATAATCAGGAAAGAAAATTATTTTACCATGAATTTCTCAGTGATATTAGTTATTGAAATAAATGGATAGCATCTAGATCCGGAAAATGTAAAATATTTCATTTTCTCTTTTATATTTTCAAATATGTGATTTATTTTATTTCTGCTATTTCTTTTCTTTTCACAATTAATTTCACCTTACAGTATTAATGTAACATCGCTCCTTCAATTTGTTTCTATGCACAGTCTCATTTATTTATTTATTAGCCTATCATTTGTTTTATTTTTGAAGGTATGGGGGATCATTTCAGTTTAACATACTTTAGATGAAAGCTTCGCTGTTTTTTCATATAAAGTTTGTATGTATTAATCTATGGAAAGTTTCATAATTGGCTCCACAGCCAATTGGCATATCTTGGCGGGCATAGTTTGGTGCGTAATTAATTTCCTTGTTTTAACTCACATATGTTATGTAAGTTTTACTAAAATGTGGAACAGATTACAGAACATTAGCTAATACTACATTATATAATAATAAATCGGTATTTTTCAAGTATAGGGGCCTTGGCGAGAGAAGAAAATTTGGCAACGTAATTTCTGGAAGCATATTCACTGTTTCACATAAAGAAGCAATATTTTCCAATATTTGCACAATTTATTTAATATAAAAAAGGCATTTATCTATTTTATATACAAATATAAACAAATCGTATATAAAAAACAATAATAATATCTAGAAACTAAATTTATACATGTAAATTCGGCACAGATGTCATATTGGCGCGATTTTTTTCTGGCGTAAATGTCATATACGCACCGGATACTTAACTGGCACCAAAGTGTCGTATTTTGCTTGATATGGTTATCCGGATATAGATGATATGGTAACGAGGTTTTCGAAAAATTGGCGTCGGAAAAAAATCGAGCCAATATTTCGAATTCGTATATGACATCTGTGCCGTAAATTCTTATCTAACAAAAACATAACTGTGAAAAAAGGGAGCCAAGTTCTGTAAAGACAATGGCAAGAAAAGAAGTGATATCTAAGTGGGTGCCAAGTTCAAATAAAATTCACTCAAACTTACCTACAGAAGTATTATAGCATTTTTTAAATTGTTTAGAAATAAAAATTATTGATAGCATATTAATAATAAATCTAGAACTTGGCAAGTTTTTACCTACGAGTCATTTATTTTTATTAATGACATTATTATATCAAAACTTGTTATTTCATGTTTGGAAGCCTTCATTTGAGTGAGCTCCTTTCCCTTGAAGGGTGGTGGGATAAAATATATCCCACCTAATTTTAACTTCAAAATGCCACATTGACACTAGAATTCAGGACTAAAAAGTTTAATTTTATTAAATACGTGAAAAGAAGCTTTTACCCATTTTGAAATAAATTTGTTTTTAAATTCTGGTGTGATTCAATCATTTCAGCATGTCACGAATAAAAGCTCTTTGCCCCTGAAGGGTTAAAAGGGTGCAGTCTCTAGAGGGATGACCAAGAACAAGTGTCTCTTTCTCAGGCCTTTTAGTCTGTTTGCATTGAGGTTTCTGGAGGGTGGGTGCTAGAGTGATAACCAAAGACGAGCGGGAGTGTATCTGTGTATTTATTGGTTTATCAAATCTTTATCATGAGTCATTTGCTTATAATAATAACTATATTAATTTTTTTATAATGACGTTGTTAATATTAACATCATCATTTTATTAAGACATGAAATTGATAGGCATAACATTTATCAAAAACTTGCCAAGTTCTAGATTTATTATTAAAATGCTATCAATAATTTTTATTTCTAAACAATTTAAAAAATGCTATAATATTTCTGTAGGTAAGTTTGAGTGAATTTTATTTGAACTTGGCACCCACTTAGATATCACTTCTTTTCTTGCCATTGTCTTTACAGAACTTGGCTCCCTTTTTTCACAGTTAGGTTTTTGTTAGATATCATTACTTTTTGTAAAGTTACAATATATTTAGACACTTTACTTAATGCATTTAAATGTGTTTACATGTGACTATTTTATTCACCAAGCAACATTCAATTTTAATTTAAATTTCCTACAACAAACTATTTGGCTGTCAATTTGCGGCTGAAATCTATATTTTAATACTGTTACATTGAATGCATGTTTTGAAACGAAATGCATTGATTCGAAATTTTTATTGTTTCTGAAACAACAATTCCTATTAAATTCCTATATTAAAATTTCCAATTAAATATCCTATAGCTGGGCCTGCTTTTTTGTACTGAAAGTGAAAAATAAAGTTATGTGCTTATGACACACTACGTATCATTCATCCATGGGTGCCGGCAAAGAGGCAGTGCAGAGGAAGGACATTGCCTTTCCCTGGATTTTCAAATTTAACTAATTAAATATACTTTTCTCTGATGATTTTGAAAATAACAAGTGGATAAGTGTGATCACAGCTCGCACAGAGGGTTTCGTTTAATATTCCTTTCAAAACACTTTATCTTTTTGAAAAATCTGTTAGTTCCACATTTCGCAACCAGGGGCGCATTCTATTCTAAATAAACCTCTATCCGAACGAAACACCGTTTTACATACTATCCGTAGATATATTAGCCGAGGGTATTGAGCCCATAGCACTAGAGATAAGTAGGCTCCCCTGGCGGTAAAAAGTGGAACTAAAATATGTAAGGCTATGGTGCATAATATGAAAGAATGGTCAAAGGGGTGTCGGCAAAAGTTGGAAAAGTGCTCCCCGGGTGAAAAGGGCGGAGGTTAGAAAAATTGTTTAAAATACACAAGTTAGAGCCGGGAGGAGTAAATAATATAAGACTTTTTGAAAATTTTATGATTTGTCGTGTGGTCTGGGGTATTCAGCTATACCTATGCAAAAAGTCATGTCTCCAACTTAATTAGGGACTCTCTTAGAAAGAATTGTTTAAAATACATATGTGGTAGCTCAAAGGATTAAGCGTAAGACTTTTTCAAGATTTTATGATTTGTCACCTAGCCTCAGGTGTTCTGCTATAAGTATGCAAAATTTCAAATCTGCAATTTAATAAGGGGCTCAGTTAGAAAGAATTGCTTAAAATACGCATGTGGAAGCCCAAAGGGTTAAATGTACGACTTTTTCAAAATTTTATGATTTGTCATTTGATGTGAGGTGTTCAGCTATAACTATGCAAAATTTCACGGCTCCAACATAATTAGAGGCTCACATTGAAAGAATAGTTTAAAATACACATAAGGGAGCCCAAAGGGTTAAATGTACGACTTTTTCCAAACTTTATGATTTCTCGTTTGATGTGAGGTGTTCAGCTATAAGTATGCGAAATTTCACGCCTCCAACCTAATTAGGGCTCACTTAGAAAGAATTGTTTAAAATACACATGTGGGAGCGCAAAGGGTTAAATGCACGACTTTTACAAAATTGTATGATTTGTCGTTTGATGTGAGGTGTTCAGCTATAAATATGCAAAATTTCACTCCTCCAACCTAATTAGGGTCTCACTTAGAAAGAATTGTTTAAAATACACATGTGGGAGCCCAAAGGGTTAAATGTACGACTTTTTTAAAATTTTATAGATTTTCGTTTGATGCGAGGTGTTCAGCTGTAAGTATGTTCACTTTTACGCCTCCAACCTAATTAGGGGCTCACTTAGAAAGAATTATTTAAAATACACATGTGAGACCCAAAAGGGTTAAATTTACAACTTTTTCAAAATTTTATGATTTGTCATTTTATGTGAGGTGTTCAGCTATAAGTATGCAAAATTTCACGCCTCCAACCTTGTCACATAGAAAGAATTGTTTAAAATACACATGTGAGAGCCTAAAGGGTTAAATGTACGACTTTTTCAAACTGTTATGGTTTGCCATTTGAGGTGTTCAGCTATAAGTCTGTAAAATTTCACGCCTCCAACCTAATTAGGGGCTCACTTAGAAAGAATTGTTTAAAATACACATGTAGGAGCCAAAGGGTTAAATGTACGACTTTATAAAAATTTTATGATTTGTCGTATGATGCGTGGTGTTCAGCTATAAGTATGCAAAATTTCAAGTATCCAACATGTATAGTTTCTGAGAACGGGTTCTGTGACGGACAGAATATCTCAATTTGTTGATTTTCTGTAAGCAAGTAAACCCAGATAAACCCCCTGTAAGTAGATAGGTTTACAGTAGAAGTCTATGGGAATTTGGCGAAATATTAGAGATATCTCCAAGGTGGCGTCACTTTTGGCGACTAATTTGTGTCGCCAAATTTGGCGATATATCGCCATTTTGGCGAGAAACTTGGCGGTATTTGGCGACGGAACAGAGTACCCTCCTACGGGAAATTAAAATTTCGCCTAATAGACGTAATGTTAAAATAAAAAGGGGCACCCCCAGGTGGGCAATTCATCGATTTTCACATTTTTTTTATTTTTTTCCTTAGTTTTATAGTGTAAACAAACTTCGCACCAAATTTGAAGTCTGTAGCTGCAGTAGATATACGAGATCTTTTTGATGAGTGAGTCAGTCAGTCAGTCAGTCAGTCAGTGGTAAAATTATCGATTGTCAGACATTTTCAAATGTCATTATCTCGGAAAATAATTATGCGTTATTTATAAAATTTTGGATTTTAGGTAATTAGGGTGGCCTTACTACACATTTCGTATAACAAGTACGTAGGTCTCATAGATTTTCAGTAGTAGAGCAATGAAATTTGACGAAAACAGCTCGAAATGGTTCGTGTAAATAACACACGGCTATGTCAGGCGAACTTGACTGACACACTGCCGTGTGTCTAGATGAAACAAGCTGACAGTTCATAAGTTTTGTTTTCATAACTGTTTATATCAATCGGCAACAAATCGCTCTTTCCGAAGCCCAAATTGTGCCAAGATTAAAAAAGAAAAATAACCCGCAAAGTCCTATATACTGAAAATGGTACTTGTTAGTTATCCCGTCGACCAAATTACTGTCGCCAAATTGCAAGATTAAATGCCAATAATGGTTTGCCATAAATTAATTAATTTTAAGATTAAATGCCAATAATGGCCAATAAAAGCAATATTTCGACGTTTTATTTGTATTTTTATTAATGTTATACTAATTTATTTGTTTTTTCGTTATTTAAAATAAAAAATTGTGTCAATTTGTAGAACTTGGCGAGTAGTTTGGCGATTTATATAATTTGGCGAAATTGATCGACGGGATAACTAACAAGTACCCTGAAAAAATATCAATAAATCTTATATTTAAATCTTCATTTTTGATATGTTTCATTTTTTAAAGCCAAAACATAATTGTGCGAAATATTTTTTTACGCCTTTATTTTACTGGAATTCGAAAAATATTTTATACAATTTTGCCAATAACACAACATTTTCAATTTTTTACTATGCATTTGTTTATGGAGTATTACCAGGAGTATACACCAGGTGGCGTAACTTACGGGACAAAGGCAGCTAATAAGTTGGTAATTATCGGGGACATTTTCACCCATAGACTTTCTCCGGATTGTCAAGTCCGTTTTATGATAAGGGAGTCTTGGCTTAAGCATGGCCATACTATGATATATAACGGCCCGCGCATTTCGTCGAAAAAGTGAAGTCGGATCCAATTTCAAACTCTGAACCAAAACTTCACAGCGTGCTCTTTGTTTACATTTATACCCTGCCTAGATAGAAGCTTGTTTCTCATCGTCGAGGTTTCAGAATCATTGATCGTATTTTCATGTAATAAATTAAATATTTATATTCTTCAATTTCCTTCGATTTAAAAGGCTATTTTACACAAATTGTAGCATTTTAGTGTTACACATAATTTTAAGATTAGTTAAATTATTTATTGTTTACCTTGATCGTTTGGTTCATTCATGAAAAATGCCGGTTCTGTTATTCTTTTTTGAATGTTCCGTATCTATATTATAAAGGACAAACATATCTGTGCGTAACGCATACGTCATTTTGCGAATGGCAACACTTTGAAATTTGAAATAAAATTTTGGTTTTGCATTTTCTTTACTGCAAATTTTTAAACTTCTATGCATCACACATTTTAACTTTTTACACCGTCGTATAAGAAAAAAATTCTCTTTTAAATACTATTAGTTTGAAAGCTGTATCTCAATTTGTTTTTGAGATATTAATTTTTTTGTAGTTTTTAATACAAATTTTGTAATTGTGGCAACTAAAGTACTCCATTTATATTGAAAGTAAAGGGAAAATATTCATGGTTTATTATTTTTATTCATTATATTCTTATTGATGCCATTTTCACATTACAAATAAAAGTGACTTTTTTATAATTTTTGAACAGAAAATGATGTCAGACATTAAATAAAACACGCATTCTTCTTCATAAATCAGCTACATTTTAATATTTTTACATTACGCTGATAAATGAGTTTGAGGCGCTCGGCAAAATGATTCATTGAGTAAAAATGATATATTTAAAACAAACCGATCATTTTTTTGTTGATAAAACTAAATATTTGACCAATACTATAAATGGCGAATACTATGACAAAAAGTCAAATTTCTGAATTTTTTTTTTCGCGGGTACTAAGATTAGAACTTAAGATTTTTGCGAATGTTCACATGAAAAGTTGTATCGGACAAACGTGACTTTAACTTTGGAAATGCATTCATTAATAATCTATTCTTTTGCGCGTTAAAATACTTTCAAATTGTGAATTTGAGTGGTGCGTATGTAAATTACGAGAATGTGAAAATAACGTACAGTTTAGATTTTATGGGGGAAAATTTTATGATGTGATAAAGCGAAATCCTTTTTACTGATTTTTCATCCCGTAAAAAGAAACATAAGAGCTCCATCGATAACTTCATCATAATTACTCTTCTTGAATACAGTTTAATTTTTCAATAATTTAAGCAGTTGAAGTTTGTAGAAATAATATTTTGGTAATTTTGGGTTTAAAATATTATTTGTTTTAAGAGTTAGACAACCAATGTAAGATGATTTTTTTGTTGTAATTCTTTTTGTAGGTTTATTATAATTTCGATCTGACAGTTCCTTTCAAACATTTTAGTACGTCGAATTTCGACGGGTTGCAACTCGTTTATATAAAAATAGCTTGGTTTCATATACACGTTTTAAAATTAAAATTTGATTTTTATCAAACTACTGTTCTCATAACTGACTTGAAGCAGCTATTTTTGATTAATTTACTATTACCGGTAAAATATTTGTTTTTAATATCACCCGAACCAAGAAGAAGACGAAAAAAAAAAGCCGATCTTCCTTAAACATTAAATATTCTTATTTTTAATCAGAGAAAGAAATGGTGATCACGGATTTAAATATCGTTGTAATATTCTATGTTATCCAAGCAATTATGATTAAATCATGTAAGGGTATTTGTTACTTAATAAATTACATTTATTAATTATTACAAGGAATTTTTGAGTATTTTAATATATTAAAAAAAATCTATCAGTTTTATTGTTTCAGCAGTGAAAATAGTAAATAAATGGTACTTAGTTAACCCGTCGACCAAAAATCTATCGCCAAACTATAAGATTAAATGCCAATAATGCTTGATCGTAAATGTCACATTCACTTGACTGTAAGCAAGTTACACGTGTTTATGTCATCAAGTGATTTTTATTTCGACGTTTTATTTGTATATTTATTAATGTTATACTAATTTATTTGTTCTTTCGTTATTTAAAATAAAAATTATGTCAATTTGCATAATTTGGCGAGTGTTTTAGCGATTTATATAATTTGGCAAAATTGGTCGACGGGATAACTAAGTGGTACCAAATAAATTTGTGATATTGGTGTTTTAGACTAAGCATGTGTTTTTTTATTTATATATTTTTATATGTGTTGGTTTAACAGTTTTAAAGAGAAACACGTTATATTAGTCCCTTAAATAAATAGAACTTTACATTTACATTTATATGGACAGTTTGTAATAACCCTTAACAGCTGTATTCGAATTAGCTGTCATTTCTAAGCTTGATTGGAATGTCAGCACAATTGTAAACGTAACCATGGCGACATGACGTAATTTTGGTGTTTGTTTACATATCTACCCTTCCCAGGTTGTTTCAGTTACGGTCAGAGTCAAATTTCAATTTTGGGCAGGGTATCAGAGTCCTCTGGCGAGCGACTTCATACATTAAACGCAAATCAGTCTGCCTGTAGTAGTATCTAAGTATGCCTTGAGCATGGCCTTTCTTCGTTAATATTAAAAAAACTGTCGTATACAAAAATATGGAAATCGGTGGTATTATAAAGAAATATTTGATGAACACGCTGATGCAGACAGTTTTCAAATCGAAGAATTACTTTCAGATATATTTAATGCTAAAGTTGGACAAAATCGTTCCATTAAAAAAGTTTTATTGGAGCAAAAACTATACATGAGAATTTAATCATTTTTAGATCATTTTATAGGTTATAAGTTTCCGGTGTGCAGATTGCATTTATTTTTTTTATTTGACTTTTTTGAGGTTTTATTTCTATTTTAAATTCAAATTTTCAGTATTTCGAGAGATATTTTTTACAAATTTAAAAAATGTTATTAATTTAAACTGTTACCAACTGTATAAACAGCGCAAACAATAATGTTTACTTCAAATTAAAAAAATATTTACACGGGACTATTGTAAACAGAAAAAAAAGTGAAATTAGAATAAAATGATTACATGTTAAAAGCAGGAAAATTGCGTCATAAGAACCATATTTACACTGGAATTTTAAAACAGAAAAAGAAATATTAAAATGAAAAAATCATTACTATGCGTTAAAACCTGTAAATGGAGGAAATTACGTCATATTTAAAATGGCCAAAAAATATGGCAAAACAATTTAAATTAAAAAATATATCTGCGCGAGACATTTACTTGATATTTTGAGATAATATTTTCAACTATTATCGTGAATTCGAAGACAGCGCAAATAATATTTCCTTCTAACAACAAAAGTATTTTCACGTGAATATTAATAAGAGAAATAAAACTCTGGTGTAAAATACGTCAGATTTAAAACGATACATTTAAAAGGAATTATTTAAAAGAACTATCTTATAGCGCTGTTAAAAAATACCGGGAGACAATGACACTGTTTACTTAATTCATTTTACATTAGATTATTTTCGAATGTTTAACTATTTTTTTTAATTAAATACGAAAACAGTCATTGTATCTTTTAACAGCAGCTGATATGGTTTTAAAAATCCCCAATCCATGAAAAACGAATGGAAACCCGTTTACAGAGAGATCGCTACTGTTTTTTTTTTTTTTTTTTTTTTTTTTTTTTTTTTAATTTTAATTCAATATTTTTAAAGCCGATCAAATTAGCGTGCTTTTTGGATTTTGGTGTCTCTGAACGGGGGTTGGCGAGCGTAGCTCGTAGGGGGCAGAGCCCCCTAGTTATATAAATACGTAGCACCTATAGTCATCGTTCGGTCCGTCTGTCTGTCCGTCATTCCGCCCGTCTGTCCGTCTATCCGTCTGTCCGCATATAACAGAACAAAATCTACCCAACCGAATGGTCTGAAATTTTAAATCTATAATTAATTTTTGCAAAATTTTGTCACGTCATTTCAAATTTTATGAAAATCGGATGTATAGTTTAATTACAGAAATAGTCAAAAGTTTTGCGTTACATTACGGTCAATGAGAAAAAAATATTGCAAGTGCATTTTAATGATGTTACAGTCTTCCGAATGGCCTGAAATTTTAACTATATAATTGTTGCAAAATTTTGTCGTGTCATTTCCAATTTTATAAAAATCGGATGTATAGTTTAATTACAGGGATAATCAAAATTTTTCCGTTACATTGTGGCCAATGGGAAAAAATTATTTCAAGTGCATTTTAACGATGTTACAGCCTTTTACATAGAATGAAATTGATATGCACTTATGAAGTGCATTAAAATATACATTCATTACAATATGCGGTGCAAAAAATATTTACAAAACCAATTATAGTACGAACGGACCTCATTTGCCACGTTTGACGAGCTATTTCCAACTTGTTTTAATATTACAAGCATTTTTTTTCAAACTTTTCAGCACAATTAAAAAAAATCAATTTTGGTTATTTTTACACGTTTTCTCATATTTTTATGAGCAATACTTAATAATCTTTTTTTTTTCCATTGAGCTTACTTAAAATTTCATTTTTAAGAAATATGTGCGATGAATAAAAAAAATCGAAATTTTTTTTCAATAAAAAAATATATCAGTGAAAATTTTATCAGCTTCTTTATATTTTTAAAAGAAAATCCATTTTGAATATACCTACTACTTTAGTACTCTATGGCAGAAAATCCATGTGTTGCCAAAATATTTCCTGCAAAATTCTTTGGCATTGTATTCATGTGTGTACCGCTGTATTAAATGTATCAGAATACGGTGTTAGGCTTCCATACAATTGTGGAGCTCTGTGAAAGATACGTCGATTTCTTCTATTCTATACTTCTAGCAATAAATGAACAAACTACTAACATTGCAGTGTTGCCACATTGAAGTAAATAATACGAACTCATGCATGATACTAATTATTATATCGCTCCAAAATTTTATATATACCTGGTATTCCGGAGTATAACGTATCCGGTGCATATCGCGCACCTAAAATTTCACTTCCTGAGATATGCATCGAAAGATAATGACAAAGAAAATTTAAAAAAGCATAATACTTAGTATTTTTCATTTAACTTGATAGCAAGCCTTATTCGATATGCAATTTTTTGTAAATAAGTAGCATGATTTTTAATGTAGTAATTTCAGTCTTATGATCAGGTACCTTTTTTTACTCTATCAATTGTTCAATGCGCACTAGTAAAGTTCGATGAATTTTCTCGTACCAACATTCCTAGTAGTTATTCACCGGAATGTATATCTAACCTTCTAATTTTTTAACATTACCTGATAATGTCTTTGGAATTTCTCGAAATTCATATACGTTATTGAGGTTTACTATAAAATATTTACTACAGAATATTTCCTATTGAAAAGGAAGTATATAAGTAATATAGCTTTTTTACAGGGACTCACAAAATGTTTTCGTTACAATATACTTTGTGGAGTTAAATTGTTTGCGGTGCATTTTAATGGTGCTATGATATTTGAAACACGGTGAAATTTTTATGCATTACTATAGTGAATTACAACTAATGTTGTGTACTATATGGAGTATGTAGCATTTATAAACCATATACAGAGATATACAAAAGACTTACTTAACCTTATGTCCGTCAGTTAAGGTCCTTTACTCGTACTATGATTATTAAAAATGAGTTGTTATACTTATAGTTAAACGCCTATATTTAAAATTATACCCGATAACAGAAGTTTTTAAATGCTTTTCTGAAAATAAATTTCGTTTCCAATTATACAAGTATTTCTCAGATATAAAAAGGAAATCCGTTTTAACAGTTTTTTTCCTTTCATTTTTAAAGCTGAATTTGTTTGCAACGGGCTTTCTTTACAGTACAATTTTGTTGAACTTGCATATTATAATAATAGACCTATTTAACAGTATAGCCCTACTTTCTAGATTGAGTTTTTGAGTTTTTATTGAGTTTTGAGGTGAGATTTGAGTTTTTAACTATTTCTATATTGAGAGTATATTTTTTGAAAACATATTTTATATTTAGAGAAATTACTTTTAAATAATCCTTTTAAAAGACACAAAACATTTCTATACGTAATCTGTGATACAATTTCAAATATGGGCGTTTAAAAAAAAGTAAAATTAAGTATAGAAAACTATATACTGTGACTTTTGATTGATGAAATAAACAGATCGAAAGTTGATCATTTGTTTGACGGCGACCAATTTTGAACTTCTTCGTATCACATTGGCTGGATTTCTGTTAATGTTATCATTTTGTAGAATTTAAATAAATCGTTATTTTTTTCAAATTAAAGAACTCCTTTAAAATAGATAACCAGTTTTTTGTATCCCTGTTTACCTCGTAGTTCAGTTAATATTAGTTTAGAAATTTTTCTATCGTGATCTTCTAATTCTTTTTCAACTTTCCGTATATTCACCTACCTCAACTTATTATTCCATAAGTAATTTTGTTACACAATTACTATTACTAATCCTTCGCACATAGTCAAAAACACTAAATATATTTTACTCAATCGTTTTTACAATGCTTTCGAAATTCCTCCGCTTAAATATTAACACTGGAACAGCCGGAAATTTTACAAAAGTGCAATTATTAAAAAGTGTTTCACACTAGAATTTTTATTTAAAACTGTTTGAATTATTTAATTAGCCTGTGTGTGTGTATACGCGCGCGTGCTGAATACATGAAACATATGTTATGAAAAAAAATTCTGGTGTGAAACGACTATTATTGATTTAGTACGTTTCAGAATGACACCTAATGGCGGTCCTAGTGTAAAAATTCCGATCCAGTGTAAAAAATGGTAAATGTTAAAGGCTATTATTTTTTTATGTAACTTCCACAAAAATGAATATCAAAGAAAATTCGTTGCAATTAAATTCAGTTTAAAAAAAAACAAAAAACAAAAACATAATAGCGTAAAATCCATCTACGGTATAGTGGAATGTCGGAATTATCTGATTATCGAGAGGGAATCATTATAGGCGTAATCTATCTCTGGAAAACTTAAACAATAATAAAAATTATTATGAAAAACATAAATAGCTAACATTATAAATTTAAGTACTATAAGTAATTAATAGGAAATAGGCGGACAATTTGCAATTTATATCACCATTTTCAATGCTGACTTTGCTTTTGCAATATAAAGACTAATTTTTCCGAATTAGAGACCTAGCTAGATAGTATTCTTGTTCTTGAATGTGTATAGGAGACGAGTTTCTTGAATGTCTTTTGAGTATTTTCCGATTTATGATTATATGATTCCGATTTTTGATTATATTATAAATTTCAGCGGTGAGTTTATCCTTGCCAAATAGAATTTTCTTGAATTTGAGGCATAGCAAGATCGTTTTAAATTGCTCTATTTAGAAAGCAGGCATTTTTCATGAGAATCGTTTTAGCCGTTTATGATATCATATGTAATCAAGAAAACTGCATGCTCATTTAGTATAATATGATAAAGCTTACATCGTGAAGCTTCCATTCATCTGTAGCATTGTAATGTTTGATATTAGATATATTTACCTCTGACATAGAAATTTGTGTTCCATTTGAACAACATAATTTGGCAGTTTCTCTATCTCACTTACTTTAAACTTGCTGATGAACTGATATCTGTGAAAAAGGTTATTGACTTCGTACCTCCGAAAAGAAAACTTTTCTTTCGTATATAATGCGTTGATTAAAATGACCTTGTTCTAAAATATCTGTTTTCTTGAATAAAATGTATGACGTTATCGAATTATTAAATTAGAAATACTTGAATTATTTATGAAATTTTATTTTTTCTAATAGAAAATAAATTTAATGATAGGAGATCTGGATATCAAGTAATTGTTATAAACAGAAAAAAGGTTGAAATGAAAGGAAAATTTATTATGCTGATGATACAAAATAATAAAAACTACAATTTTTTTTTCTCCCTTTTTCCTACGGCAGTTTACAGATAATATAATTTGATTTGGATTATTTTAGTTTGTCTATATATATCTTAAAAACAGAAGTACCTACAAATCTTACATATATTTCTAAAATTTCAATAGAATATTTACTTACATTATAAAGTATGTGGTAAACAACAACATATGCATAGCCTAAAATTCTATATCTATGAAACATATTCTACAAACATTCTATATATATTTTAAAATAATTTAATATGTGTTATGTTGTATGGTAGACAAGGGAGGGTTCACCCACTTTTTTCAAAATGATTTTTTATTTTTTTAAATATTGAACGTTGAATAAAGTTTTATATGTCATTTTATTTGTTATACAATCAATTAACAAAATAAAATTGCTACATAAGTGTAACATATAAGAGATTAGAAAAATGATTGATTTTAATCATGAAAAAATAATGGGTCAAGGATCCCCACATATGGGAGGCTTGACCCACTGTATGGGAGGCTTGACCCACTTTGGTTTATATTGCAATATTTGTGAAAATAAATAAAATCAGCTTCAAAAAAGTAAAATAGCTTTATGCTATATGTTTTAATTATTATAAAAAATACCTTTAAAAATATGATACTTAAACAAATTTGTTGAGATGCAATCGCAAGTCAGAAGAGGAAAAATTTGTTTTAAACAGGATTGTGTCTGAGCAAGTGTAATTGTACAGCAGAGAAAATGAAAATTTAACATTTAAGGCAGTATTCTGTTAGACAGGTTCCATTTTCATATTGTTTCATGTTATTATGTCCCGATTTAGGAGACACTTTCCCGCTTTTTTTTTGTTTCCTTGTCCTATTTTTTGTGACACTCGACGAGACAACTCCAGTTGTCACACAGTTTGGCTTCATCTCACTGTATTCACCCTGGTGAAATTTGTCTACCTACCTTCCTAAAGTTTTTCATTGATGCTATGTTCTTTTGAAGCCGCATGAGCAATTAACTTATCATTAACATTATTTAAAACTTTAAGGACCAAAGTAATTTCAGTACTGAAATGTTGAAATAAATGCCTGGTACCAGAATTTACGAACAAATTTATTCGAAATAAGAAAAAGGCTATATTTCACATACATATTAAATGGAAAAGATTTTAGCAAAATTCTGGTGTCATTGAGACGTTTCGGAATTAAAATTAAGTGGTTTTATAAGAATACCACTGCCCCTGAAAGGGTTAAGACTGCTGCTTTCATCCTTTTAAGTCCTTTCTAGTTTTTTCCATTGTTTCTATTTACTTTTGTAAGCAATATTTAAATGGAAAAAAGTTTCTATCTACTTTCCCATTTTCTAGTAGTTTTTCACGCCTATCTTTAGTCACTTTTGAACATTTCCTTTTCCATCAAATCATTTTACTGTAGTTTTACAGAATAAATTTACATTCTTATACATATATAACCATTAACTTTTCCTTATGCACAGTGTATAATAAAAATATTTCTAAAACCACTTAATTAAGGGAGCCTTGGGCATCTGGTCAACCTCCCTCACATTGACTGTGTCAAGCCTCCCTTCATAGACCTTTTCTAAAGAATAACACATTGTTCTGTTAAGCCTAACTTACTGTACAATCTTTATGCCTGGAATGAAAACTAAATATTTCTGCATTACTTTAAACCTCCTTACTTAAATTGCTATGATATAATTTATCTGAAAAAAACTTACAAAATATTTCTAAAAAACACAATTTTTAGGTTGAAAACGCCTCACAATTGATTTTATTCCACACCTATTTCGATTATCTCTATGAAACGAAGACTGTTGTTTGAGCATTCAAGTAGCTTTGTTCGATATCTATTGATAAAATTCTGAAATTCTTTTAAATATAAAAAATTGATGGGTAGGTAAAGCCTCCCGTATGGTCAACCGCCCCTAGAATCCCCTACTTTATGGACATTTGGTAGAATTTTGAAAGATGCAGTTTTTTATGAATCGTGTTATTAAAATATTACCAAGGCATAAAATTTTAAAAGTATCTTGGATCTTAAATGGCCCCTGAATTGAATAGTTAAATTAAAAACTACTGTATTACTATCTCAAAATCCCTTTAATCACATGATTCACCAATTGTTATAGAATTCGGATGGATTGCAGTGTATTTGTAGAAAACTGTCTTATGACCTTTTTGGATTTTTTTTTTTTTTTAAATATTATTGATATGCCACAAAGTTTACAGAAATGTGTTATAAAGTAACTGATAAACGGTATCCTATCAATAGCCTAGAACTCTAAATATATGGAAACAGGAATTTTTTAAATCATTTAAATTATGTGTTACGTAATATTTTATGGACTTTGGGTAGAATGTTAAAAGATGCAGGTTACATGAATCGGGTTATGAAAATATAAACAAACAACAAAAATTTATAATGAACCTGGTCATTAAACCCTTGCCTGTGGGATATATTTGAGGAAAACTTGCCAAAAATGGAATTTTTTTTCTCTTTAATTTTGTTCTGAACTGCAAAATTACAAAAATCCGACAAATGGCGCGAAACGGCCGAATTTTCACGGGAAAGTATCCCCACCTATTGGGAAAATGGTAAATTACATATTATGCATTGGACAAACTGAGTTCGGGCTTCACTAAATGGAAACACTTATTTTTCTCTTTCCCGAACTCAGGTCGGGCATTCCAAAATTGGCACATTTGCATTGCCAGATCTGAGTTAAGGCAAGGGGTTAAGTGCCGCAAAAATTTAATAGTTAAATTATAAATTAGTGACTTAAAAGCTTAAAATCTTTCACCAAGTGTTATAGAATTCGAATAGATTGCTGTGTATTTCTGGAACACTGCCTCATGACCTTTTTGGGCTACTTTTTCATTATTATGCCGTGAAGTTTACAGAAATGTAAAAAGATTGAAAAATAAAATATTATATATATTATAAATTCGAATGTCTTGAACATACTAGAACAAGCTTTGCTTTAAAACAAGTTTTCCTTCTTAAGTTGTTTTTTATACGTTTCACTGTCACAACATTTTGCTATCTACTGTGAAATAATTTAAATTTCCGTATTGTGATTCCAGCTCTTTATGTCTTTTTCGATTCATGTACTTCGGAAATATCCCTCAAAACCAAAGACTTTTATAATACGCTTGAATTAAAAAAGTATTTTTACTTGGGGGATATTTATGGATAACTTCCAAACATCATTTGCTAAATCACATTATTTCTTTCGATTGACTCTTACAGTTACGTACAGTCGAGGAAAAAAAAAATAAACATCCCTTACAAATTCTGCAACTAATTATAATAGAAGAAAGCAACTGATAACAAGCGATCGGAAAAAAATCTACTTTTAAATGATGTATGTAAAATTTGCTTAGACGGATACATAGAAATCAAAACCAGACCAATCTTTATTTTTTTCAAAAGTAACACCCAATTTTGACAATATATTTTAAATCTTCTGTCCAAACTAATGCCTGGAAACGAAATTTCATGTCATTTGGATGATAAGTTTTTCAATTATAAACATTCAAAATTTAGAGATTCTATTGTTAATTTATATTTTCACATTTTATCAATATCTCCTGAAATTGTAATCCTAAAGTGATTTTTTTTTTTTGTTTGGTTATAATACTAAAAACCCAAAGATAAATATATTGAATTTGTAATTAAAATAATTATAATATGAATTAAGAATTATGAAATTAATATTCGAAAAAAATGTGAATTGCAACCTACAATTTTTTTGATAGATTTATATTTATTATGTGATGCTTGATGCAAATTCTCAATTTCAAAATTTTCTTCAAAATCGTTTTCGAATTATGAGTAAAAGACTTGAAAATAATGGTTTAAGTTCTATGGTTTAGTTAATGGTTCTACGATGCCCAGAAAGCCATAATTTGAAAAAAATATAATTTACTCATTGTATTGAAACACTTGGGCTGTCAATAGTCGAAACATAATAAGCCAGAGAAATGTTCATTTAGGAAATAAATAATACACTGGTAGAAGTGACAGTCATTCTGTAGCATTTCAACAATAAAGTACCAAACTTCAATTTGGATACAGCCCCTAAAATAGGCTCATATTAAAATAATAAATTTATCGAAATCCAATCATTTGAATTTCATGAAGTTTTAGATTTTGTCTAATTGAAGGGCGTAGAATCTATTTATGATGTCAAATTTGGGCATTGCTATTGAAAAAGACAAAGTTTGGGTTCATTTTGATATGTAGATGGCTCAGTAAGCAAATTTTATATACATAATTTCACAGTAGACTTTATTTGTAATTGTTTGGTACCAGTAGCTTTCTTCTACAATAAATTGTGCAGAGTTAGTAGAGTGGTGTTTACTTTTTCTCCCACGACTGTACACAAATAGTGTTAAGAAAAAAAAATTGATCATTGAAACATAAAAATCTATTGATTATAAAATGTATAAATATTTAAAACAGGATATTATAATAAGGTAAGTTGTAAATATCGTATACAGAAAATTTTAAACTATTTAAAAATTTCCCTAATGGAGCCACGATCAAATCGACATGAACAGTTGAATCAAATATTAACTTTATTTTTTTTCTTCATTTTGTTCAAATGCTGAAAAACGTAAAACGCACTTCACATTTTCGAAATTTTGAACTGAGCCTAAGCATCCTTAATTATTTATAGAAATCCAATCGTTGGAAGTACCTTTTGTGGAATTCTGTATAATTCAATAAATGTTTTGCTTAGCATTACATAACAAAATATACAGTATTTTGCTTTCTGACTTAGTTCTCAGAAGTTTTAACCCGTTTACGCCCAAATTGTTTTAAAATTTAATTTAGGCGACATTCTTTTTAGAATATCTTTATAAAATAAAAAATTAAGAATCCCTGTAGTTTTTTTCATAACAAGAAAGCAAATCAATTCTAAAATAGACTATGATTAGCTAATGCATCGTGTTTCGAACGAAATACACTTTTTCATCAGAGGCAAAAAAAAGTCCTTCGATTACGAGAGCAGAAAGAAATCTGTTTTTCACTCTCGTAGTGGCACTAAGTGCTACTTAATTATCATATAAAAAGTTCTTATAAAATCTTTCGATTCACAAGTTAATAATAGGAGGTCGGTACGCTAAATAATAACGAAACTAGTATGCTTTAGAAGATAATATTCTGGCGCTATTAATGTTGTTTTTCCTATTTATATTAAGTCAGTGATACCTTGTCAAAAAAAAAAAAAAAAAAAAAAAAAAAAAAAAAATGTTACATTGTATTTAAAGATCCTCTGTTTAAAAAAAAAAAATTCCAAACTAAATACATGAACTTAAGTAAATTATTCAACGTCATAATGTTTTCAAAGAAGAAGCGATTCACTCGAGCAGATGACATATGGATTATTAAACTTTAATTTTGAATGGTTTTCTTTTCGGATATCGATTTTATAACTAATGGGCAAAACAATTAAACTTTTAAGAACTTATGGAGACTTGACGTCATGTGCATTTAATATCTCATTAATTCGAGGAGTGATATTATTTATTGCAGGGTTCGTACGCTTCAGAGAAGTTTTCAGAACAAATATCAGTATTTTTTATAGAAAAAAATCAAGGTTTAACATGAGAAATTTCGCTTTAAAAAAAAAAAGTCAATTTCTATAAGACAGTACTGGTACAGAGGAATTTTCTGGTCTTAAAATTTTAGAGCACGTACGACCCTTGACGTCTTGTCTTTATATTGCATTTATTGTTTAATTGTAAACATTGTATTATTGCAGTGGAATATAATAGTACAGTATTTTCTAGTTCAGTTTTCTTATTTAAAAATTTGAAGTCTATACTATTAAATTTCTGTGACTAAAACTACGTTAAAACGAACAGGTGATGCATTTAAGTTATGTAATATATGGTTACAATAAACATTGTTCAAGTTCTAGTAACAATATTTATGATTATCGATTTAAAAAATACGTAGGATATAACAATAATATATGGTATGATGCGCAGAATACAACTCAAAAATAAAACAAAAAGGAAAAATTAAGCGACATGGATTGATTATTCAAACTTTTGAACACTTCCAACATAATGCAACGCAAATTAATTAAAATTTAATAAATTAAAAAAAAATATTGAAAGGGAAAATTTGTTAAAAGCATTAACAGTTGAACTCTCATTTCGAGCAATTAGCGCGTACTGTGGATAAAATATTCGAATTATTTTGAGCAGCGCTGTGTGTTTTCTATAGATTTGTACACACAGAACATGGTGTGTTAAAATTCAGTTCAGACATAAAACATAAACTATACTGGAAAATTTATTTTCAACATTTACCCATATATGGTAACTTAAAATATTCTGTATAACTCCGCATATTATCTACAAAACTATATATACAATACATATTAAGCTAAAATTTCTTTCAGACATGAAATGCCTAATACAACTAAAAGCGCACTTCCAGAAATTAATACCCAATTAGACTGTAATATATTCAGATTTTTTCGTAGCCACACTGTAAATTAAAATGTCTGAAATTCAAACACTTAAGTGTCTGAAACGGAGTGTTCAGTTTTCAGACATTTTAAAATGTCTGAATTTTTTCAGACACTTTTCGTGTCTGAATTTCAGACACTTCAAACGTCTTAATAGCATCCATTTTTTTTGTAAGCATCATACGTAGCCATGTTTGACCACGTTGAATCCTGGAAAAATATTTGGCTGGGGTCCTGCCCCCCCCCCCCCCCCCCCGCCCCTACAACCTGATTTTTCTGGTGCTCCCAATTTTGGTACGCAATTTTTGTTAAGCTCATAATTTAAATCTTTTAAGACATTTTACTGATTATAATCAATATTTTGAACTTCAGGAGTAGAACAAGATTAAAACAAAAAATATTTATCTAAATATTAGATTTTTTTAATTTGTTTTATTTTTAATCTTATTTTACTTTAAAGTTCAAAATATTGATTATAATCAGTGGAATTTCGAAACAGATTTAAAATATAAACTTTACAAATATTGCACATCAAATTTGTGGGCACTAAAATCGTAGGGGGGCGGGGCACGGCCCAGTATGCCCATTCTTTAATCAAGAAGTTCTTTTGCAAAAAATACAACCCTGCATTATTGTTATCTTAATTGAGATGTCCGGTATTCGGGAGTATCCGTTGTGGAGGTTAATGGACATTCCCGAATAGCTATTCTGAAACATCTATTTAGCGAATACTTTTTTAATCCGCATGGCATACATATTTGTATATTTTTACCTCACAAAAGCAGACATCTCCGATTATCGGACAAATTCAGCGGCAAGGGCTATTGAGGGCTTTTAAAGTACATAGTAAATATATATATTTCTTACAATCTTGTCCTACTCTACTTCATATAATTTAAAAATAGATTTTTTAAAAATTTATATTGCCACATAGGCAATTTTACATATATATCAGATGATAATCACAACAGCTATTTAACTATGAATAAATAAATAAATATTCTACTTTACCCTTTGCACTCGAGGGCTCCGGAGCGGAGCCATTTAAAATTTGTCTTCAAACTCGAGGGCTCTCGACAAACTCGACAATGCAAATAATTTTGTGATACCTGTCTAGAAAAGCTAAGATTACATGGTATCACAAAATTATTTGCATTGTCTCCGTAGCGGAGACTTCGAGTTTGAAGACAAATTTTAAATGGCTCCGCTCCGGAGTCCTCGAGTGCAAAGGGTTAATATTGAGAAAAAAATTACTTCGGTATTTTGTTTATTTATATTTTGTGTTTTTTAATCCTTTCCTACTCTAAAAGTTCAAAACTTTCATTATAATCAGTGCAAGATTTAATGTATCAACTTTACGAAAATTTCATACAAAATCCCCCCCTCCTCCCCCCCAAAAAAATAAAAATCCTTATCATTTAAAAATTAGATTTTTTAAAAATTTATATTGCCACATGGGCTTATTGTTATCATTCCTATGAGGTACTAAACAAGACATCTTTAAAGCAAAATAAAGCCAAAAAAAAAAAAAAAGTTAGCACATGATATCACTATGATACAAACTTGCGATGCTTATCAGTAAAGTCTAATTGGAAAATGACCTTCGAATCCACGCATGTAGCGAAATCTAAATAAACAAATGATTTCCTTTTTCCTGTCTGGCTTACTTCTATGTTTCAAAATCAAAAGTTTTCACACATTAAAAGATTTAATAGCTTTAGAAATATATCTAAGAAATACTTGAGATAAACATTCATTTTCAATTATATATAAATTTCATGAAAATCAATTGATTATTTTTTTTCCAAAAGCGAAAGTTTATAAATATATTTTTTAATTTCAGCTGAATATTGTTCAATGGAAAAAAAAAAAGGCAATCCCGAAAATCCCGGAATTTTCCAGCAAAAATTCCGGGATTTTCGGGGTTAAAATTAAAGCGGGATCCCGGGATCTCAATCCGGGATTGTAATCCCTAGCTAGGAAGTAAGAAAACTTTAGGAGATCTTTCAAAGTTTTTTTTTTTTTTTTCTATTTCCTTGTGGTCGAGTATGAGATAAGCATTAGCCATTGAAATTGAAACTAAGAACTGCCATATTGAAAACAAAACAAAACAAGAGAATGAACTTAACTTTTAAATATGTCTGTTTTTTAGTGATGTTATTACTTTAAATTTGAGAAAAAAGATGAGAATAAATAATACATAATTTGTAATAAAAGACAACGTCATAAATTTAAAAATATATACTTCTAGAATTAGTGGGGTTTTTTGCGAACAGATTCAAAACTAATTAAATTCCATGCAGGATTTTGTTTAGTACAATAAATAAAATCATAAAATACACTAATTTTACTACTATAAAGAAACTTACTTGAGTTGCTGCAAGAGGTAAGAAATATTTCTCGATTTGAAATTTTAAAAACTACCACAACCACAGTGAGGGAGAAAGACTTTCATCAGTTTAAAAGGTAATCCCATAATACATCCGACTAGCCATATTTAAAGAATGAGATGTTTCATCCTAAAAACAGGACCCGCCAGACAAAAGTTTCTTTTTTTTGCCAGCTTCGACAGGACGAAGATGAATAACACAATATTATTGATATAAATTGATACGAGTTAACACTAAGCCCATTGCACACGCTTTGTAGAATTTCCGGGTGTAATCTTCAACCGTCGTCTACTTCTGTTCTGTGTCTATCCCGCCCTTGTATCGACGACAGCTTCTAAGAGACATTTGATGTCGAGCACACACGTCAGATGTATGTATTCAATAAATAAATAATCCAAGTTAATACGAATTAAAATCACAGTACTTCACATTTCGCAAAAAACGAATTAAAATACACGCGTACATAAAAACAAACTTTGTTTGAATTACAACGTATACCACTTCGAACGAAGACATCTAAAACGCATGCGCAACTGGGAGTGCTAGTGCCCCCTGGTGGTTATTGCGTCGGAAGAATCAAAACGTCTTAAATTAAGACACGTTTAAAGCAATGAAGTGTCTTAAAATAAGACGTTTGCGGATATTTTAGACATTATTCTCAGTTCGTTTACACCATGGTCATAGTAAGACACTTATGTATCTTAAATTAAGACATCTATAATGTCTGAATTTTCAGATTAAGACACTTAAGTGTCTAAAATTCTTTTTCAGTCACATATGTGTCTAAATTTAAGACGCTTCTATTTGCAGTGCATGTATATGAATTTATTTATATACACACGTATCTCAATATATAATAATCAAATATAGTTAAGCTGAAAAATAAATCATAACACAATTAAAATTCATCTCTAAGAAATTGATACCCTAGGGCTGTAGTGTTTATTAATTCTTTTTAACATATTCCTGCATATGAGATACCCCTGTATGTATAATGTATGCGCATTACGTAATGTACTAAATTGTGGATAAGCTTGAAAACGCCTACAACAACTGGAAACGAACGTCCAGCGATTATCTCTGCTTGACAGTCTGTAATCGAATTACTTTTTTTTTGTCTCTGTAAATGTTAAATAATTTTTTTGCACTCCACATTCTATGGTAAGCATCACTGCCAGAAAAACTCGTCAATATACACTAAATCATTCCTCATATTTTACAAATAATTTATGTACTCCTAGAAAACGTGTTTTATCCGTGAATTCTTCAAGAAAGTTTGAAAAGAGGTGTAAATTTCCTTCATTGCCTTACACTTGCTCACCGGATGTATTGATATCAAATCCGAATTTATTTTTTAGATGAAAAACCGAAAATTCAACAAATTAAAATTTCTACTTTAATTTCAAATAAATAAATAAATAAAAAGAAACGTTTTCGAATTTAAATATAAATAACAATTAATATTCACATTTATTTAAAAGTACTCACAATTTATCTTTTAAAGTTCTAACGAAAATTCTCATTTTAACTATATTCTAAATGAACAGATTTACAATAAATATATTAAGTATAATATTAAATGAAAAAATAATCGATTTTACTAAAAAAGAAAACCCCTCTCGAATAAAAATATAAGATTCATATTTTACATCTAACAATCTACTTAAAAATATTTATTAATCATATTTTTATTCTATATTAATACTAAAGTATTAAAATCCCAGCCACAATATCATTAACGACGAAATCTTCCCGAAATTAACTTTAAGATTTCCAGTTATTTAAAGAAATTAATCAAGCGTTACCCATCTTAACACGTTAAGAGAGCCACGTCAGTCACCGGTGACTGACACTGAACTTTACATTTAGAACGATCATTCACCGATGACTGATGGTCTAAAACATGATAGAAAAATAAAGATATATATACAGTTTTTAAGTAATTCCTGAATATTTATTTAAAATTTACTTACCTTTTATTTATTACAGGATTATACTTCTAATTCTACAAATTAAAATTTCTACTTTAATTGCAAATAAATAAATAAATAAAAAGAAACGTTTTCGAATTTAAATATAAATAACAATTAATATTCACATTTATTTAAAAGTACTCACAATTTTTCTTTTAAAGTTCTAAAGAAAATTCTCATTTTAACTATATTCTAAATGAACAGATTTACAATAAATATATTAAGTATAATATTAAATGAAAAAATAATCGATTTTACTAAAAAAGAAAACCCCTCTCGAATAAAAATATAAGATTCATATTTTACATCTAACAATCTACTTAAAAATATTTATTAATCATATTTTTATTCTATATTAATACTAAAGTATTAAAATCCCAGCCACAATCTCATTAACGACGAAATCTTCCCGAAATTAACTTTAAGATTTCCAGTTATTTAAAGAAATTAATCAAGCGTTACCCATCTTAACACGTTAAGAGAGCCACGTCAGTCACCGGTGACTGACACTGAGCTTTACATTTAGAACGCGTCATTCACAAATGACTGACGGTCTAAAACATGATATAAAACTAAAAATATATATACTGTTTTTAAGTAATTATTGAATATTTATTAATCATTTGGAAAAATGTTTATTGTCCTCGTCAGGGTAGGAAATCAAAAACATATCTGAAGCGTTTTATTAGTTTAATTTTATTCGCTTTCTGATTGGTCTATACAGTAATCTGTATTTTCCCTTTACTTTCAGCAGAGATGGATTACTTCTGTTGCCACTATAACAAAAAGTAATAAAAACTGCACAAAAAATATTAATAACCCAGAAACGAATTGAGATACAGCTTTCAAACAAATTGCATTTAAAAGTACATTATTTTCTCTATACGACGGTGTAAAAAGTAATAGTGTGGGATGTTTAGAAGTTTAAGAATGGAATTTCATTTAAAATGGGTCGTCAGATTTCTTGGAAATCTGACGATGGAAAAGCCTTTTCCCGAACAGCCAATGAAATGCTTGGATAATACGTAAGTTTCAGGTGGATAATACGTAAGTCTCAGGAAATCTTGCAATTTTTACGTCTAATAACACTATTAATGTTTAATTCATGGCGTACGTAATGTAGGATCAACTCTGTGCGATTTTTTATTTCTTAAATTTTAGTCTTTGAAAATATCATTTTCCAAATGGTCGTTGTAATTTGTTAAATTGGTTTTTTTTCATTTTAAATTAAAAAGTAAATCTTTACATTCTTTATTTGCAGACGATAAACCTCCAAACAAATGGTTGCTATGTTTCATTTCTTAATTGAACGTGTCATAGAGTAAAGTGAAAGAATACAGATGAAGTGTGGTGGCTGGAGGTGACGCCAAAAATGTAACCTTAGAATTCGCTACGTTCGGCCCGAACACAATCACGTACTTTCGCAAAAAAGAAGAAAACTTCTACTTTAAAATTTACTTACCTTTTATTTATTACAGGATTATACTTTCTTAAAAATTACTTAAAACTTGGTACATTTTTCAGCTTTAGTGCCTGTCACCGTGAAACTCAACATGTTAAACAAAAATATTTACCTCAAACTATTTCATTGCTGAACAACTGTAGCCGAGTTGTTATGATGCTTGACTTATAACAATAAGGTATCTCGGTCGACTTATTTTAACACCCCTTTCTTCATCTGGCATATACCCGTTCCACCGACTTGGTGAGGTATTGTGAGGCCTCTGAGACGTTGGAGTGAGTAGATTGCTTGTGGAGTGAAAGCATGTCATTGATCCCTTCGAAAACAGCTTGAGTCCTTGCAAGACGATGCCAATTTTTTAGATAAAGTGGTTACTGGTGATGAGACCTGGGCCTACCAATACGATCCTGAAACGAAACGTCAAAGTAAGGAGTGGCACACCTCATTGGACTGTTCACCAGGACAATGCGCCCTCTTACACGTCACTCGCCGCTGCCGAAATTTTGGCTACGTTTAAAGTGGCAATACTGCCGCAAGCCCCCTACAGCCCCGACCTCGCTCCCAGTGACTTATATTGTTCCCCAGGATCAAACAAGGGAAGCAATTCTATACGATTCCAACGATCCAGCCAGCTTCGATGACGTCCCTTAACATAATTACGTGCGAAGACTTCCAGGGAGTCTATAAACAATGGAAAAAATGATACCAGCTGTGTGTTGATTCCCAAGAGTCGTATTTCGAAGAATTTTAGTTGGCTATACAAAAATGTTTAATATTTTTTTTTAATTCTCAGACCAGTTTCGAAACTTTGTGAAGACACACAGTATTTTACCTCCTGTAACGAAGAAAAAAGAAAGAGAGGTTCTTCAATAAACGGAAATATTTCATTAACAACCAAACTGCTGCAACGAACAACTGTACAATTTCCGCGATTTGAGGAAAGTATTTCTGACAGTGATCTTGTACTGCGTCTTAACAAACGATATCAATTTCATTAGTTTTGAAATAGTGTAACATTTTCAAAGTACGCTACAAATGATTTTCTCTATAGTTTATACAGTAAAAGAATATATTTTTATGTCTCTGTAAATATGAATGGTATGCACTAGGGTGGGCAAAAAAAAAAACTTTTTTTTCGATTTTTGATTATGGGTAGTGCTGAAAAGTTGCCACTGCTGGCACTAAATTCACACAAAAAAAATTGAGATTTTTCGGTCTATTCCTTCGTTTGCCGCAAATGGCTTCAAGTTTTGCTCAAATGCTGATTTTTGAACTTTTTTTAACAAAAAATTAATAAAATGTTTAATTTAAGTTATTTTAGCTGATTTTTTTTTTTAAATGACATGTTTAGTGTACGAAATTTTTAAATAAGCTTTGATTATGTATTATTTAATAGTTTTGTGCATTTTGAATAAGGTGACTTTTATAGCTTTTTTGCGCAAAAAATGCAGGAATTGTTACAACAGGGACTAAGGATCTCGTCATCGATAAAAACTTGGTCAGGAGCTAGAAAAGAAACTTGGAAAGAAGATACAGGAGGAGGAAGAACTTGGAGGAAGAAAAATTACAAGCATCTTTTTTGATAGTAGAAAAAATAAAACGATCTTCATAGAAAAAAAGTGGACTTCAACCATATGCGCCAAATGAAGGAATTGTCCGAAAAATCTAAAATTTTTTTAATAAACTTAGTGCCACCAATGGCAAATTTTGCGCACTACCCATCATCGAAAAAGTAAAGTCTTTTTCGGCCCACCCTAGTATGCACTCCACATTCAACTGAAAAAAAAATGTATTGCACCTCAATAATGTTTATCTATTTCAGTATATTTGAACTGGTGTAACTTCAATATAATGCCCTGTAAACAATTTTTTCTTCCAAAAATAATACAAGGTAAACTTTTTGAGTATCCCGTAAGCGGACTATAAAGTCTAATCATAAACTATAAAGTCTAAAGTCTAATTTTCATTAGGGAATGACCTAACGAAACACTCCACAACGTTTACCAAGCTCATGGTAATTTAAGTATATTAAGGCTAGTTTTCACATGATCAGGCAAACCAAGACTTTCAAATTTGTTGGAAAGTATTAAAAATGAATTTTCATGCTTTAAAATTTAAATAAATTACTGTCATTGTGTTGTTTTTAGCACTCACATTTTAAATATATCATTTAAAAAAGAAATATTTTGTTCTGATTATAAATTTTGATTTATGAAATACGTTGTAGATTCTATAAAAGGTTCTATAGTTTCTATAAATATTTTAAGTAAATAATATTTTATAATTATGGTAATATTTATGTAATTAATTTTTGATAATATTTCAATTAAAATAATTAGTTCCACACATTTTATTATATTTTTAAGTATTACAATCAAAAATTACTACTAATTAAATGCGAGCTAATATAAATAAATATCGTATTTTGAAATTAGAAATTAGTTTTTATTAACTCACAGGCTATCAAAGCCTGAGAGCTTATGTGCCGCCGGTTCTGTATGTACGTACGTAACGAGATAACTTTTGACCCGACTTGCTTCTAAAAAATTTTCCAGCTTCATTCTGATGAGGCGCTTCCCTGATTAGTTTTTGAGGTTCATTGGTTAAGGATAAAATGGGAAAAGTGGGCTAGTCCCCCCCCCCCCCTTAATTTAGATAAATGGGTTTTTTATGCAGAAATATTCAATTTGTTCCAAATTTGGTATACCGGTTTATTATGCTAAGGAGGTTCCCTGATTAGATTTGGAAGCTCATTACTTAAGTATAAAGGGGGAAAAGGGGTGCTACCCCTAAATTTAGATAAATGGATTTTCATGCAGAATTATTCAATTTGCCCCAAATTTGGTATACCGATTTATTATGTTAAGTAACTACCTTGGTTACATTTGGAGGTTCATGAGTTACATATAAAGGAGGAAGGGGGGATAGCCCCACTTCCCTTAATTCAGATAATTGGGTATTTCATGCAGGAATATCCGATTTGCCCAAAATTTGGTATACCGGTTAATTATGTTAAGGAGCAGCCTTGATTAGATTTGGATGTTCATTAGTTAAGTATAAACGGAGGAAAGGGGGCTCCCCCCCCCCTTATTTCAGATAATTGGGTTTTTCATGCAGAATTATTCGATTTGCTCCAAATTTGGTATATCGGTTTATTATATTAAGGAGCTTACCTGATTAGATTTGGTGGTTCATTAGTTAAGTATAAAGGAAGGAAAGGGGGGCTAGACCCCTCCCCCTTAATTTAGATAAATGTGTTTTTCATGCAGAATTATTCGATTTGCTCTAAATTTCGTGTACCGATTTATTATGTTAAGGAGCTGACTTGTTAGATTTGGAGGTTAATTGGTTAAGTATAAATGAGGGACGGGGACTAGTCCACCCTCTAATTTAGATAAATGGATTTTCCATGCAGAATTATTCGATTTGCTTCAAATTTGATATACCAGTTTATTCCTATTTAGCTTTCTTCATTTGATTTGAATGTTTATTGGTTAAGTACAAAAGGGGAAAATAGTACCCTCCCCTTAATTGAGATAAATGGGTTTTCATGCAGAATTACCTTATTTAGTTTATTTTTTTTCTAGATTCATTCTGATAAGGAGCTTTTCTGATTAGATTTGAAGGTTCATGAGTTCAGCATTAATGGAGAAATGGGGTTGCTAATACCCCCCCCCCCATCCTTAATTTAGCGAAATGGTTTTTTTCCTGCAGAATTATCTGATTTGCTTCAAATTTGGCATGCCAGTTTATTATGTTAAAGAGCTTCCTGATTAGATTTGGAGGTTCTTTGGTTAAGTATAAAGGGGGTGGAAACGGGGGCTAATCCATTTATTTTTTGAAGGGCAATATTCTTGGAATTAAGAGTATAATATACAATTAGTGTGAATTGCCTGTGAGATGAATGCCATCAGTTTAACTGGGCAATTTTCTTTTTTATTATTTAATTAATGTTTATTTATTTTTACTTAAATGATTAGAAAAAAGGGTATAATGCTCATGCATTATAATCAAAATTAATGTAAGACATTAATTATTAAAATATTATTATATTATTTTTCCGTAACATCATATGAATTTTAAATTAGCGTTTTTTTTTTTTTTTTTTTTTTTTTTTTTTTTGTTCATGAACCAGCATTTTTTTTCGGGAATTCATAATTTGAAAGTAATTCAAAATTATTTTCATATTTGATTTAATATTATTTAATGTCAGGTAAACTTGAAAAAAAAAACATTAATAGAAATTTTGAAGCACCTTTTATCTTTTTTTTTTTTTTTTTTTTTTTTTATTACTTCTAAATTCTTTTTCCTTTAAAAATTCTTCTCAAAAGGTGAAATGCATTAAAAAGTACGTGAAAGATATGCGTTCTTGTTTTAAAGCCCTAGTGATTAAAGGGAATACGTGTCCATAACATTTCGTTATACTTTTTATTTCTTTTTAAATCAATGTTATGTTCTTTTTAAAAGAATGTTTTATTTTTATTTTTTTGGAATATTCTTTCTTCTTCATATCTGTTCAAACATTTCTAGGATCTAAGAAATACTTATCAAAAGAAGTAAAAGCAAGAACGAAATGTCACGCGTACGGCATAAATTATGAAACACTTTCCAGAGCATTCAGAATACTATAACAAAATTTCGTAGTTTACTAAGGTAAACAATGATGCGTAAATGAACATTTTGGAAAACTCATGATGCATTTCAGAACCTAATTTCTGCTATCACCAAGAATAGCCGGGGAAAATATATGTTTTTGTGCAGCCTTCTATATGAGGTATAGATATGTATGTTTACTACATAGTATTCTAAAAGTTAGTTCAGTTAACTCGTCAGCACACGCAGCTACTTTTATAATGTTAGCATACGCGTGGTGTAAATTTTACCCCATATTGTTTTCCATTATATTTTTGCCTAAATACGTTTTAAAAATGGATATACTGTTCTGCATTGTAAGATGCATGAGTGTTCTTTCTTTTTATAGAATTTGTTTTTTGAAAATTTTTTAATTTCGTGAATTTTTTATTTTTTTTTTTTTTTTATAGAAAAACAACTTTTTTACTAGAAAATGGGCAAACGATTTGTTTTGGCCCTTAAAACGTGAGTTATATCACAAATTGGATATTAATTACATTTAATAAACTTTCATAAATATATATAAATAGCTTATATCTTTCTCTTTGATTAAAATAATTTTAATGTGTGTTATTCCGTAAGAAATTAGCGTTTGTACATCCGCGGGATTTTTTTTTTATCCCAGAAGCCATATTTCTCCCCACCTAGAAGACAAAGAAAAGTCATTCCTTCACCCAACCCGTATCGACCTTGACCTTGAAAGGTACAAGGCTGGTCAGAAGCGTCTTCAAAAAAATTTCCTTTTTTTTTTCGAAGAAAAAATTTGATTGGTGTACAGTACATATTATCCCAGCGTCCGCGCTGTTGGGTTAAACGCATAGCGCTGTTGAAAATTTTCCTTCAGCAATTTCTCCTAATAAACGGATGTTGTTGCAAACTTTTGTGTACCGCTGTATATGTTCTATAGGATTTATACACTCCAAGTAATATTTAAAAATAATTAAATTTAAAAACGCATACGACAACTCAGATGCACTTCTAGCAATTATTGTTCGTAGGCTTCAATAGTTCAATTTCGGTCATTTTTTTCTGTACCCAAATTATTTTGTGTGACCCTGTAAACGAACGATAAATTCTGTGATCTCCATTCTCTATAGTAAGAACTTTGAAATACACATCGGTGATAATTATCAATTTCAATTTGTTTAAAATAGTGCAATATCATAATAAAACACCGCAAACGAATTTTCCCCAGAGACCGTAAAATAACGGAATTCTTTTGAGTATCCCTGTAACTGAACCGTTAATGCTACACACTTCATCTTCAATACAGAATATGTCATAGTGATACCCAATAACATATGTCAATCCCATGGTAATCGGATTATATTTACGCGAGTTAGAGCACGAACAGATTGACAGACAAATCCATTTCATAAACACTTTTGAACTATGTTGGAAATTGTTAAAAAACAGTATTCCAGTTCTATCTGCGAGTTTTTATAATTAAGTCACAAAAATGCTGTTAAAGATTATTAGGTTCTTCTTAGTTATTCCGTCGACTAATTTCGCCAAATTATATAAATAGCCAAACCTCTCCCCAAATTATACACATTGGCGTAATTTTTATTTTAAATAACGAAAGAACAAATAAATTAGTAAAACATTAATAAAAATACACATAAAACGTCAAATTTATGGTTTTATAGGCCATTATTGGCATTTAATCTTACAATTTATTAATTAATGGCAACCATTATTGACATTTAATCTTACAAATCGGCGACAGTAATTTGGTCGACGGGATAACTAAGAAGTACCGATTATTAATATTACACTTGCAGTAGATTACTGTGTGGAATCAGATATTTCTTTAGTATGCTTCCTTGTTTAGTACCATTCGTTGTGATGCACAGTTTCAACTTATATGAAAGCTTACACTGTTGTATAATTCGGAGTAACCTCATTATTTTAGGTAACTTCCATACAAATACTATACAACTTCCAATACAAATTGTAAGAAGCTAACTGTTACAGCCGTCCCGAAAAAACCAATTCAGTAAAATTACGCTGCATTTTCATCGATGGCGACCCTCATACACGAAAACCATCAACCGTTTAAATTTTGATATATACAATATTTTTTCTCCATGCGATAGTATTTGTGTTTATGATCGATATGAGTATGACGTCACAAAGCAGAATCTGTACGGGACTCTCGACCGATTTCGTTGGCCTGCTTCACTGGCCATCTTTTTTTCCAAATGGAGGTAACATAAAGATTTCAAATTTAAACTAGTCGGATGTACCAATCCAAAAACTTTCTTCTATCTCATACATGCCAATACTTCAAAATTCGTTAGCACTGTGCCAAAATTAAATGACAATCGACGCTCATCATAAGGATTCTAAAAAGATGAAATTCCGTACATTAGTTCTCGAGATATGACTGTCGCTGAAATCGTATAAATCCAGCCAATTGCAGCATAGCAGTGCCACTTATAGGGTGATTTACACCAGAACCTAATCATCATCAACTTATGTCAACGTCTAACTGAATATGAAGATTGGGGAAAATTCGTGCGTTAGTTCTTGAGATAGAGCTATTGCTCAAATCATGACAAATGCAGCATAGCAGCGTCACCTGCTGAACGATTTGCACCAACACATAATCAGCAGCAATATTAATCAAGGTATACTTGAATCTGAAGTTTGATGAAAATTCATGCATTAGTTCTTAAGATAGATCTATTGAGGAAATCGTGCTAAATGCAGCACAGCAGCACCGCCTATTCGGTGATTTACAACAAAACGTAGTCAACATCATTTCATATCAAGGACTAACTGAATCTCAAGTTGGATGAAAATGTGTGCATTAGTTCATGAGACAGAGCTACTGCAGAAATCGTGTAAATCCGGCAAAATGCAGCTTAGCAGCGCCACCTGTTGGGCGATTTACACCAAAACGTAAACAGCACTAACTCATATCAAGGAGTAACTGAATCTGAAGTTTTATAAAAATCCGTGTATTAGTTTTTGAGATAGAGCTATTGCTGAAATCCTACAAAATGCAGCATAGCAGCACCACCTGTTGGGTGATTTACACCAAAAACTAATCAGCACCAATTTATATCAGGGACTACCTGAATATAATTTTTTATTACATTCCGTTTATTAGTTTTTGAGATAGAGCGTCCACAAAATTTGTGTCACCCACAGACAGACAGACTCACAGACAGAAATTTTGTTAAAACATGTTTTTTGGAATCTCTGACCCATAAAACGTGTAAATCCGTCAAAAACCGGAAGTCGAAAATTTTTACGAATCCAATACTTTCTTCTTGTAAAGATAGAAGAAAGTAAAAAGATGTACGAAAAAATTAGAAGTCCAAAAATTGCTTTCTTTTGCCTGTTTGGCCTTCATAGATGAACTTTGCAGCATTTCATGTTTCTTTTGTATTATAAACAAGTAATATAAAAATTTTGTCTTTAAAGTCAATTCCTACTTATGTCATCAAAGAAAAATTTAATATAATCCCTTAAGCCATTATTAGTTTTTGTTGCATTAAAATATCTCAATTTGTTGATTTTCTATAAGCAAGTATGTTTACAATGGAAGTCTATGGGAATTTGGCGAAATATTAAAGATATCGCCAAGTTGACAACAAAATTGGAGGTATTTGACTAAAGAACAGGATCCCCCCTATGGTAACCCCCTTATAGATATGAAGATGCATTAAATGCTGTTCAATAACCAATGGCCACCATTTTGTCTCCCATATAAAACTAAAATTAATTAATTAAAATTTAATTAATGAATTAATAATTGAAAAATCTGTATTAACATCAATTATCATCCAGTATAAGTTTTAAAAAAATATTTCAGCTTGATAGGATGAATAATAAATATTTTATTAACGATTGAAAATTTGTCAAGATATATAAATATAGGGAAGGTGTGAACTAAGAGTAGGAATTGAAAAATGGTTGAGATAAAGCAATTTTTAATTCCAGTGTGTTTGACATTTTAAAACAAAACAAAACATTAAAAATAAGGCATTTCTTCATAAATTGGGTTGATTTATGATTTTGTGGATGTGATTTCTTGCAAATTATCTTTTATTGAGTAACAATCGTTCCTACTCTCATACGCTGAAAACTACATAATCACATTGAAGAAGTTTGGCGATGACCACAAAATGTGGTGACAAAAATAGGTCACCATAAACGAAGTCAACTTTGTTGTAGCTGATACATTTCACTGCATTTTGTACACACAAATTGTCAGCTTTGTATATGTAAAACCTGTGTTTATAGTTTTTCACGAACACAAAACCTTTTCCTTCCTTAAATTTGATTCATTGGAACTGAGTATTTGTCTTATATTTTTGAAGAATGGCGTAGTCCAAAACAATATCCTGCGTGAAAGGTATATTTGACTACATTTTCGAATACAGTAATAACTAATAAGTCTTGCAGTAAATGTTGGCAAGCCGAATCTCTTTCTAAATATGTTCAAAATTCCGGTCACAAAGAAAGTTTTAATATCTAGGTGTCATGAAAACATGTCGTGATTCGTCAATTTTAACATGGTAGATTAAAAAAAATTTCCCAAAAATAAATTCAATTTCTTATTAAAATTTCAATGTTTCACGGCTGGCACTCAATGATGGGTGATTTTCTTTCATTTCCAAAAAATGTTGTTGCTTAAAATAATTAACTTTTTAATGCAGTCATAAACCACTGAAAATCGCTGTGATTAATGCAGTCAGCCATTTCACATTATCTACACTTTTCTGCAATTTCTTCACACAAATACATTTTAGATATACCTATTTCTACTTTATGTATACCGGAGTTATTTGTACACGTATTTACGTTTATAAAATTGGAAAATGCTGATCAATTTCGGTCTGAAGAGTGACTGCTCTACGCCGAATGGAACAGTTTTATCTGTATTATTTTTCAAAGATTTGGTGATATTTTGAGGAGCATTATATTTCGCGAGTAACAATTTTTTTATAGTTTTGAATTTTTTCATTAAATTGGCAGAACCGCAATAATTATTATTTTAGATTAGTTCAGAAATTGAATTAATTTTGAATCCAAACAAGAGGTAATTTTGTGGAGGATGTTGTGCGGGGATATACTGGTTTCACTCAGTTGGCAAAAACATTATACGGGTTTTTTCAGTTTAGCCGTTTTTCCATCTACTTTATGGACGATTCTTCTTTTCGGGCAAACGCTGCAGCTATAATCGAACATATTTTAGCAATAGCAGGGCGAAGACATGTTCAGGTAAAGCGGAATAGCCTACCAAATGACTTAAGCTCAACACGCTCCAGCAAGTTCGAAGTGCAAACACATTTTTACGAAAAAAATGCGTGTTATAAAATGCCAATGGTATACTTTGTATCCCTAATTATTAATCATTACCGCGTTGTAGCGACGCACAATGGGACGTTTTTACGATCTAAGTGGACAAAATTATTTCGTTGAAATCTAATTAGTTTTTGCTGTTTTTTTTTAATACATCACTAATAAAATAATCAAACAGTGATAAATATTTGGTTATTTAGCAATAATGTCTTAAAATAAAAATACTGGGTGCCCACTAAAGCCAGTTCCCACCCCTTAACTGCCGAACGACTGCATCTATATTCATAAATGTATTTTCTAGGTATAAAAAAGAGACTTGCGCTAATAGATGAGATCGCTTACGAGGCCATCTGCTTCAAAATGGCGGCATTAGCGTTCCTATCGCGAAAACTGTTCGAAATATGGGATAAGAGTGAATGACAAATTTGTAGAGCATCATCGATTTAGCTCGAAAGGACACCTTGTGAATATGAATTCTAAATGAATCTCGTTCTGAGCATGAATCTCGTTTTCGAGATAGGAATACTAACTCAGATGTTTTTCACCAGGTGGCGCTGGAAGCGGTCTCATCCGGTAGCGCATAGCCACTTTACTATACCTAGACACCAGTTTTATGACTATTGCTGCAACCGTTCGGCAATGAAAGGCGAGGGAAGGACTTTATTGGGCACCCTGTATAATAGATTCCAAATAATGCCTTAAGCATACTTATTTTACAATTAAGTAAAAAACAATTTAATGCACACCTGTAAGTTAACATTCATTTCATTTTTGTATTTTGTCTACTCAGAATTGCTCGAGAAATTTGTGTAGACATCCTGAGAAATAAAATTTTAAAAATAAAATAATATTAAAAAAAACTTTAATGTTTTGTGGTACCATGTAATACATATATATGCTGCCAAAATTATTTTCGGTTGAAAAAATGCTGTTGTGTGAATAAATAACACATATAAATTTTATTCAATTTCAAATAAAATTTCTGCTTATAGACGGTAATGTATCCGAATTTTTTATGTGCCCCTGTAAAAGAAATACAACTGTTACGCACTTTCTTTTCATTAAAAAAAATGCTGTTGTGTATCCCAATAACCTATAGTAATTTTTTAAATTTAATTAAAGTTTCTGCTTTTTAGCAACAATCTTTCCGCGATCTTTTGTGTGGCCATGTAAAAGTGCAAAATTTCTACGTTCACGAAATTATAATTTACTAGAATTGTGATCGGAAAAACACATGTGGACAAAGTTTCAGCTCAATCAGGTAATTGAAAGTGGTTTAGAATTGCCTTGCAAGATTTGAACTTATATGTTATGTGGCCGTGTAAAAAAATCGTAACTGCTAAAATTATAATAATATTGCATTGTCATCAAAACTACATATACTGAGCAAAGTTTCAACTCAATCTGATTATTAAAATTGGTTTAAAATTAACTTGCAAGTTTTAATCTAAATTTTTGTGAAGCCCTGTAGAAACAGTATTCTAAACAAACTTCTACGATCTATAAATTATAATAATATTGTATTGTCATTCAAATTACACATGTATTCATTGTTTCGGCTCGATAGGACAATTAAAAGTGGTTTAAATTTCACTTCTAAGATTTTAACTAAGCATACATACATGCACTGCAAGTTAATATGATGCTTGTTTATTAAAAAAAAAACTTAATCATCTGATGCTATCTGTTCAATTTCTGTATTAGTTCAGAAATTGAATTAATTTTGAATCCAAACAAGAGGTAATTTTGTGGAGGATGTTGTGCGGGGATATACTGGTTTCACTCAGTTGGCAAAAACATTATACGGGTTTTTTCAGTTTAGCCGTTTTTCCATCTACTTTATGGACGATTCTTCTTTTCGGGCAAACGCTGCAGCTATAATCGAACATGTTTTAGCAATAGCAGGGCGAAGACATGTTCAGGTAAAGCGGAATAGCCTACCAAATGACTTAAGCTCAACACGCTCCAGCAAGTTCGAAGTGCAAACACATTTTTACGAAAAAAATGCGTGTTATAAAATGCCAATGGTATACTTTGTATCCCTAATTATTAATCATTACCGCGTTGTAGCGACGCACAATGGGACGTTTTTACGATCTAAGTGGACAAAATTATTTCGTTGAAATCTAATTAGTTTTTGCTGTTTTTTTTTTAATACATCACTAATAAAATAATCAAACAGTGATAAATATTTGGTTATTTAGCAATAATGTCTTAAAATAAAAATACTGGGTGCCCACTAAAGCCAGTTCCCACCCCTTAACTGCCGAACGACTGCATCTATATTCATAAATGTATTTTCTAGGTATAAAAAAGAGACTTGCGCTAATAGATGAGATCGCTTACGAGGCCATCTGCTTCAAAATGGCGGCATTAGCGTTCCTATCGCGAAAACTGTTCGAAATATGGGATAAGAGTGAATGACAAATTTGTAGAGCATCATCGATTTAGCTCGAAAGGACACCTTGTGAATATGAATTCTAAATGAATCTCGTTCTGAGCATGAATCTCGTTTTCGAGATAGAATACTAACTCAGATGTTTTTCACCAGGTGGCGCTGGAAGCGGTCTCATCCGGTAGCGCATAGCCACTTTACTATACCTAGACACCAGTTTTATGACTATTGCTGCAACCGTTCGGCAATGAAAGGCGAGGGAAGGACTTTATTGGGCACCCTGTATAATAGATTCCAAATAATGCCTTAAGCATACTTATTTTACAATTAAGTAAAAAACAATTTAATGCACACCTGTAAGTTAACATTCATTTCATTTTTGTATTTTGTCTACTCAGAATTGCTCGAGAAATTTGTGTAGACATCCTGAGAAATAAAATTTTAAAAATAAAATAATATTAAAAAAAACTTTAATGTTTTGTGGTACCATGTAATACATATATATGCTGCCAAAATTATTTTCGGTTGAAAAAATGCTGTTGTGTGAATAAATAACACATATAAATTTTATTCAATTTCAAATAAAATTTCTGCTTATAGACGGTAATGTATCCGAATTTTTTATGTGCCCCTGTAAAAGAAATACAACTGTTACGCACTTTCTTTTCATTAAAAAAAATGCTGTTGTGTATCCCAATAACCTATAGTAATTTTTTAAATTTAATTAAAGTTTCTGCTTTTTAGCAACAATCTTTCCGCGATCTTTTGTGTGGCCATGTAAAAGTGCAAAATTTCTACGTTCACGAAATTATAATTTACTAGAATTGTGATCGGAAAAACACATGTGGACAAAGTTTCAGCTCAATCAGGTAATTGAAAGTGGTTTAGAATTGCCTTGCAAGATTTGAACTTATATGTTATGTGGCCGTGTAAAAAAATCGTAACTGCTAAAATTATAATAATATTGCATTGTCATCAAAACTACATATACTGAGCAAAGTTTCAACTCAATCTGATTATTAAAATTGGTTTAAAATTAACTTGCAAGTTTTAATCTAAATTTTTGTGAAGCCCTGTAGAAACAGTATTCTAAACAAACTTCTACGATCTTTAAATTATAATAATATTGTATTGTCATTCAAATTACACATGTATTCATTGTTTCGGCTCGATAGGACAATTCAAAGTGGTTTAAATTTCACTTCTAAGATTTTAACTAAGCATACATACATGCACTGCAAGTTAATATGATGCTTGTTTATTAAAAAAAAAAAAAACTTAATCATCTGATGCTATCTGCAGGAGTTTTTTTTAATTTTTCAATACTTTAGGAATGGCACTTTGGTTTTTAAAAAATGCTTATTGCTGAATAATGCTGAATAATTTGTTAAAACTCAAGATGAATTTGTAAACAACATCAAAGATCATCCAGAATTCCAACCTTTTAAAAAAGCGGTAAAGCGGTTTTAATGTTGCATATTTTCAAACACAAATGGGTTAAATCTGACCTTGATAAACCTGTGGCATTAGATCAGCCAACTCGTACTTTCAAATAAAACAGAATAGTCACAATGTGCTCTCAAACATGGAGGAAGCTAATGCAACTTTTGAAACTCTCTCAAACCAACTGCGCAAATGGCTTCTTTACGGTCATAATTAATCGACACCTGTCATTTTTTTCGACAAAACTCGTATGAATCTCGAAAATACAGACATTCAGCTACCAGTACACGCGGTTTTGTCAAATTCCGAGATAACCGGAAAATGAAATTTGTCCACCTAGATCATCAAAACGTCTCACTGTGCGACTCCGCAAAGTTTTTATCGACCTTCCTCTTACAAAAATCCTAATAATATACTAGTTTATCACTAGCATTGATTAATGCGAGTTCTGCAAGTCGTAACAATCCAGTGTGTTAAAACTACAAAAAATCTCATTATCATTTGGCGCCACATAGCTGTTCGATTTGGCGAGTTAGTACCACAGCGTTCACGTGTCTTGGTACGTATTCTTCGCAACAATTCCTTATATATTTTCATCTCTTCTTGATTTCCACCCGTTTTCAGAAATGTCCATTAAAAGTTTTTATTCATAACTTCCCAAAATGAGATTTAAATTGTGCAAACATATACGGCAATATAAGTGATGGGTGAAATAAATGGATTACATATCCGAGTTACTTGAAAAGAGGCTGAGGAAGGAGTGCGGTGTCCGAGTTAAAGTTAATGGAGGTTGAGTTCATACTTCATATCTGGAGCTATATTTGTACGAGAAAAAAGATCTATTTGCAGGCGTATGTTTACATGATTAGAAAGGGGGGGGGACTCAGCAAAAAGGCTTATATACCTATCCACTATTGTATGACGTATCAAGATTTTTTTTTTAAGTTTAATGTTGAATTCGCCTTTCGTATCAGCAACGCATCAAATGAACTGACACTATAGATCGTGTCAAGGAATTTTTTGACTAATTTCAACACTGGCTGTCAACAAATTTTTAAAAAGCAGGAATTTCTTGTAACTTTATTATAGTGAAAGTGAATCATTAAATTCAGCTACATAGAATTTACTCATTGTATTTTTACGGAGACATTGACTATGTTATATAATTGATATGGTGAGCAAAAAAACCCGACATGTACCTACTACTGGGTTAACAATGGATTCAAACACAGTTCTATCAGTTTTACCTTGAATTCACTATAGCTGTTGAAACGAAACAGAAAAAGTTTGAGATTTGCAATTGCAGTATTTTATTGATAGTGGTATTTTCAGATACCACAACACCATTCTTGAGTTGTCATTCGGTATTGAAACAAAGATAAATACTGAAGAAATTCACGACTTGACATATTTTTCTCCATAAAGTATAACTTTGATAGCTCTCACCTTTTGCTTGCTATTTCATTTCAGAAACCGTTCTGTATGCAAAATAAGTATACAATGTGTCCACGTATAACCTGACAGAGTTTTATTTTCGCAACCGTTGGTCCTAGATGCATACTTCCAATTACAAAAATGATTTAAATAAGGTAAAGAATTATTTTTAAAGCGATTTGTGTCAAGAGAAACATTTATTAAAAAATTACGAAATTTAAATTTTTATACGGTCCCCCGGTCCTATAAGTGATATTTAATAAAAATGTACTGTGACACTAACAAGTAAGACAAAAAATGTCCCATTCATCTAACATTAAACTGACGGAGTTAGGAAACTTTGAAATGCATGACTTATACCACTTTTTTCCAGCTCAAAACTGATTATTTCTGCCATGCTTTCAGGGGTCGTACATAAAGTACTTAAACTTATGTCAAGGTATCTGTGCTTTGAAAGAAATCGTTACCTTCACTTTTAACCATCATGTCATGATTTTTCGCAAATCGTAAATTTCAAGGTTAAAAAATAGCGAAAAATCTAATAAGATAAATCTTCTATAAAATAGATATAAGACTTTTTAATACAGTTTAATTTTATTTAATTCAATAATTTATTCAATTTTTTGGCTTATACTGTGTTTCTTATAGCTAAATAGCTCAGAAATCCGATGAGGTTCGAAGGGGAGGGGGGGGGGGGGGGGGGAGGATCCATTTTATCTTTAAACTTTTAAACTTTGAAATTTGCGATTTGAGAAAAATCGTGATGGTTTAAAATGAAGGCCATTTTGGGATTCAGCGCTAAAAAATACATGAGAATGAATTTTAAAAAACTAAAAATTTGGCACAAACCAAAATTTGAAAGACAGTGTAATCTAACAGCATTTTAAAATTATGTATCATTTTGTCAAGAATTGAGGCTGTTGTTTTTCATCCTTTTACTTAAAAAAAATTCTGTTTTTTTTTTCTTATTATATGTTTATTACAAATTGTATATTTTGCAGTAATATTTCAGAATAATTAAAGATTTAAAATTTATATTGCAATATCAATTTTATTCTCAACAATTTTTTTAATATATCTGACGGAATTACATTTCTACCAAATTTGTGAATGACCCCTAATTTGCAGCAAAAAGTATACTCCAACTTTAAACAGCGATTACTCGGTCATTTTTAATCGCAGAATAACGGGACTTTTTTTTGTCTTAGTTGTCAGAGTCACAGGAAAATTTTATTAAATATAACTTATAGGACCGAGGGACCGTATAAAAATTTAGATTCTGTAATTCTTCACTAAATTTTTTTTTATCTTCAAACTTTTTTTTAAATCTTAACTCTGCACCTAATTTTGACCACTTTTGTAATTGGAAGTATGCATCTAGGACCAACAGTTGCGAAAATAAAGGTCGGTCAGGTTAGTGGACACACTGTATATTTCTCAATATATGTGGTTACCAAAAATATGAAAAATCTATTCTTTTCAGAAAGCCAAATAAAATTTCGAAGGTTCCATGCAAAGTTTACTTATGCAATGCCGGAGTAATCTAATACGGTACTGCCTATTCAGTATAAAACAAGAAAAATAAATTAATGCGTCCAGCATAGATTATGAAACACTTTCTAACACATTCAGAATTCTTTAACAAAACTTCACAGTTTATTTAAAGTGAAAGATTATGTCTAAATAAAGAATTTGAAAAATGCATAACGCATTTAAAAACCCAATTTCTGCTATTATCATCCACACTAAAGAAAAAAATGTCCCTTTTTTGTACTGCCCTGTATATGCCCAATGTAACTATACAGTAAATTCAGTTCAGTTAAGGGGTCTCAGGACTCTTAAAGCTTTAAAATTTTCAAAATTTTAATTTTTTTAGATGTTAAACTCCTATCTTTTCTGAACATTTTGATATAATTGTTTCATTGAAATTCCTATTAGAACTGAAGTTATGATTTTTACATTTATACACGTTCAATAGCTGAAGCGTCGTTTCGGAAACTTTGAAGCCATTTTTCTCCGAATGACGTTTTTGGGCATAACGCGCACGATATCTCAAAAACTTATGAATATTTCTTCATGAAATTTTCAAAACATATGTTTCATGTTAGTCTGTATAAAATGAACCTAAAATTTCCTTTTTACTGTTCAAAACAATATTTTTTTAGGTGATTATACTGTTGAAATTTTCTTAATTTTGCATTAGCTAAATACAACTTTGTATAAAAGATATAAAAAAGCTTTAAATACAAATTTATTTAGATTCAGGGTAATTATTACAATCTGAAGTATAAGTAGGCACCAAAATTTTCATTCTAGTAGCAATACTTATTTCGTAATCGTGCGCGTAAGCTGTTATGCCGATTTTTTGCTCGTCAAATATCTAACAGTTTGGATCCCCTTGTAAATGCTAATTCTGTATCTTATATATTTTTTAAATACATGGAATGAAAGAACATACTTATATATTTTATTCCAATTAAAATTGTGTATTAAAATCAATTACAATTTACGATATTAAATGTTGAAAATGGTCTTTTTTTTTTTCATTTTTTCCAATTTTAAGAGACCTGAGACCCCTTAAATGGATAGCAGATTTGAAAATTTTTATTCAGCAGTTTTCGCGATTTAAATCGAAATGTACTTGAGAACTTTTGTGCAGCCCATTGTACGATCGATAGACTTTATGCACAAGAGGAATATTTTTAAAAAAATGTTCAATTTAAAACGCGTATCACAACTGAATAAGCATTTCCAAAAATTACTGTTTATATGCTTCAATAGTTCAATTTTTGTTCAATTTTTTTCTGTAACCAAATTCTTTTCTGTTTCACTGTAAATAAACAAATGTGATGACTGGATGACGCCTTTAGCTGAGCCGGCGCGCATCTGGTCACACGACGTCGCGCGGGCCTGGGAGAGAAAGGGTTAGAATGCTAGTGGAAACAGGTAGATGTAGGATGCCGTGCCTGTGTGCATGGCTGGATTTTGAGAACACCGAAAGTTTGATTAACTTCTACAGGTGCTACGGCCACTGGAAATTAATATATTTAGCAGTGTAGCTGAATTGGATTGGAGTAGTGTTATAATGTGTATAATTGCGGATATTTCTATTGTGTTGCATTAGATCTCTTTGATATTTATTTATTTCAGTGTCGTAGAATGTGCTGTGACGTTATGTAATGAACTGGCATTTGTAAATAAACTGGTATTTTCTTTAAAAAGTTGGACGTTTCTGAAAAAGGATTACACCGCGTTTAATAAATAAAAGATAAAAAAAAAGGCGCCCAAGTGGGCCCTGGAACCATGTGGAGTCTTAAAAGCATTACACACACCATATTGTAACATCCGTGTAAGTTATATATATAAATATGTCACAATATTAAAATATTTATTTGCTTAAAAGACGTTATAAAAACATGTTAAACGTAAATTAAAAATCTATATTTACATGTTTCAACTCTTTTACTGAATCGTCATCAGAATGTATAACAGAAAATTACAAATACATATGAAAAATCGAAAAAATAATCGAATATAAACAAGTAATCATGTAACGCGCCCTACGTGATTACTTGTTTATATTCGATGATTTTTTTTCTTCCATTTTTCATATGCATTTGTAATTTTCTGTTATACATTCTGATGATGATTCAGTAAAAGAGTTGAAACATGTAAATATAGATTTTTAATTTACGTTTAATATGTTTTTATAACGTCTTTTAAGCAAATAAATATTTGAATATTGTGATATACTTAGTAGTGGACGTAATTATGACTTATTAATAGCACTTATTTACATTTATATAAATATGTTTAAAATATTTTAATGTCATTAAAATAGACCGTAAACAGTTTTTCCCCTTAGACAGTACAGTAACGGAATTCTTTTGAGAGAGTCTGTAAATCAATCGTAAGCGTGAATCAACATTTTCAATACTGAACTTGCTATACTGATACCCAATAATATCTATGAATTTCATGGCACGAATTTGGGCTATATTTACGAGAGTTATAGCACGGACAGACGGCAGATAGAGAGACAGACAAACAGACAAACAGGCACACAGAATCCATAAACAATTTCCCCTTTTGTTGGAAAGTTTTAAAAACGACATTACAAAAAGAACTTTACCAGAAGTTTTTTAAGACTTTTATGACAAAAAATATGTGAAATAGTAGAGGAAAAGGTCCAAATACTGGCTACCACTTTTGTTTTCAATCTAGATCATACAATTTTCAAAATTAGTAAAATAAAAAGTGATAGCAGGGTACCTTGACATGTTTTACTCCTGTTTAGAGAAAAAAAAAATCAGTTTAAAAGGCGTTCTCTGTTTATAAAATTCCGAAAGTATTCAAATTTTGAGTCTTTAAAATGGGGTCTAAATACCAGCTACCTAAGTTTTTTTTCCAAAATATCATACAAATAAAACTAATGACAATTATTAAGCAATAAGAATATTATTTTAATAAATTTTATTGATTAATAACATTTCTTTTCACAGAAAAAATAAGTAATTTTTAGTAAACAAGCATTTTTGTCAAATTTATAAAATTCTTAACGACTATCTCTTACAGTCTTTTTTCCATTATGTTTCTAGTTTAGTTTTTTAAGGTGTAAAACAAAATAATGCTTGTTGATTGAAATGAGAATTATTTTATCTCAAAAAATCACAAACAATATCACTCTCTGCGTCTGTGTAGTCGCTATAGGCCCACATATTGCATTCTTAACATTGAACCCAGAATACCATCCATCATTATTGTCCGCAGAGAAAGCACCCATGCAGAAGACACAAATTGCATCATCTTCCTCTGTTCGATAGCTTCCTTTGTCATTTTTTTAAAATTGTATTTCTGTCCTTTTAGCTTGTTTTCTTAGGTCATTTTTTTCTTTTTTTTCACATTTATTGCAGACAAGTTTAGAGTGTCTTTCAGCGCTTTTTTTGTGAAGTGGTCCTGTAACCAGTGTCGCTCCTGAAGAATTACGGCCACGGTTGCTTTTTTTCATATTGCGAAATAGAATTGGAACTATTTCTGAACCATTTCAATTAATTTATTTAATTATGGAACTATTTAAATTAATTTATTTTCCTCCTCCTCAAGCAGAGCAACTGAGAAAGGTCTAAATACCGGCTACCCGGTATTTGGACTTCTCTAGGTAGCCGGTATTCGGACCACTGCTATGGTTAAGTTAAAAACGGTATTACTCATTCGTATAATAAAATACCAATAATTTGCTCACGGCAATTGACAGCTAAATATGTCTAGAAAATAAATTAATCATCAATTCAATCCAATATATTATCAGTATATTTTAAAAAAATGAGAAACACATATCTGGAAAACTTTTGATGTACCAGATTACGTCGTTTCGACACTTTTGCATATACTGTTTGTAAATGATACAGACTTCAACGACGTACATTTCGTAACATTCTTCTCTCAATTAAAGTTAGAAATTCTACCTATCGCCGCTAGGAGCCTGCACTCAGTTCTCAGAACACCTAGTAGCTGGGATTTGGACCCTAGCCGGTATTTGGACCTTCTCCTCTATAATAAATGAAAATCTGAATATTATATTAATATAATGCGGCTATATCGTTCGACAAAAATCTAAATTTTCTAACCACTGTACACTGTCACAAAAACTTTCCTTTATGCACTAAATTATTTTTCCCTTTTCAACAAATAATTTCCGTACTCCTAAAAAACATGCCCTGTCCACGAATTCTTCCCGAAAGTCAGGAAAGGATAGAAAAATTCATTTTATTCCTTGCACGTATGCGTATTGGCTCTACTAATGCTAAAGTTTGAATTGATTTTAAAAGTCTTTAATTTATTTAAAAAAAAAGTAATACTACTAATAATAATGCTTTTGAATTGAAAAAAGTAACAATTAATTATCTCATTCATTTAAAATTATTCACATTTTTTTTTGTGTTATAAAAATATATTCGCACTTGAAATATATTCTAAGCACTTAAAAATATATAATACTTACATTAAATTTAAAAGATCAATTTTACACAAAAATTTCAATTCATTATACATTTCTTTTCGAATTTAATTTAAAATATAATGTTTATACACTGCAAAAATAAATTGTTGATTTCACAGTGTTATGATGGCAACTAGAGTGCCAGTATAATACTGTAAAATCAACAATTATACCGTTAAATAGCAACAATAAGCCCTAAAATAAGCAGTAATATACCTCTAAGTAGTAATATACTGGCACTCCTGCTGCCAGTATTATACTGCAAAATCAACAATTACATTTTTCAATGTATTTTACATCTAAGAATCAAATTAAAAATATGCCTAATCCATGTTTTTGTCCTCTGTTATTCTATAATTGTTAAAACAAAAACCATTATCTCATAACGAAGAAATCTCTCCAAAATTAACTTCAAAATTGCTAGATTTATCCAAGAGCCCAGTTTAAGAAAACCCTACATTCATTTTAAACTCATTCTGAACAAGCGACTGTTTACACAATGGTTAAGATACCCAACTCGAAGAAGTCGGGTCACTGGTTCAACTCCAAATAAGCCAGAAAGTATTCATAAAAATGTATAGCAGTTGATAAATTCTTCCTTAATCGCTTCCCTTGCCAATAGTTTCAACAAAAACTGCAAATAATCATTATAAATTTTGCAATCACATCGTTGCACGTCATCAGTTGCATTTCATATCAGGAAATTGTGGAAGAACAAGGGCGAATCCGAAAAATCGATTTTTTTTTGTTGTTGTTTGTTTTTTCTACCTCAGATACATGTAGGCAACACGTAGGTAAGTTGTTTTGCCCTGGTTCGATTTTAGTATTCTCATAGTGTCAAGCTAAAGTGAGTAGTAACCTATTCTATAACACTACTTGCAAAACTTTGAACTTGATTTCCCCAATCCGGGACACGCCCTTGCTCTTCCAAGCTCCTGATATCACAAAACTTGGAAACATTCTAATCAAATATTATACATAATTTATTTATATATAATTTATTACATTATAAGAAAATTTCTTTTCTTTTTAAGCTTCAGGTCGAGAAAAAACGTGATAAAAAAATCGTAGTGACAAATTATGCTACGCCCGAACTTTCTCGGGATAGTACTTAGTTGCAATATATACGAACCCGAGATAACTGGGGATAATGACGGAAGCAGTTAAGAAGTCATTAATGGAAGCACAGAAATAAAAGAGAGGTGTTTTTTTTTTTTTTTTTTTTTTTTTTTTTAAACCGGCGTTTCGTTTTCAAAAAACGAAAATTTCTCTCCCACAACGGAAAAAAGGCGACGAATTTTGAGCATATTTTCTATCTTACAAGAGAGAAAAATGAACTGACATCCTTCAAATAACGGAAATATTACGACAGCACTGCTGCCAGGAAAATTTCCGTGATTTGAAGAAAGTATTTCTGAGAGTGTATACTAAATGAGGAAACAAGAGAGATTTGATTATTTAGAAGGTTTTCCCATATGGTTCCTATTTTTCAGAAAATTTTTAAACAATTTCAATATTTTAGAACACTGTATTTTTCTATAGCGTTTGTAAATTTATATTGATAATTATTTTTTTTTGTACAATACTGATAAATAAAAATATAGTTAATTTTTTTAACTCCCAACATGCGACCTTAAAAATTAGCTGACTTTATGGCAGTAAATACTCAGTGAATGTAGTTGAAGTAAATATAACTATAATTAAACCTATAATTTTTTTGTAAATATATGAACCGCATCGTAAAAATTTTCAAACAAAGAAATGTTTGTTTGTTCATCAAGGGAAAATATACTTTGGAAAAAAAAGAACATATTTTTAAGAGATGGAAAATCAAAATTGGATCTTCGTAACGATTTGAGATTGTGTTTGAACGGAAAAACAAATTTATTATTTGAAAGATCAGAAACAAAGAAAAAGGAGGGATACTATTTATTTCTGATTTCCTTTTACAATCATTCAATGCCATCTACAAAGAAATACACAGATGAGCTGGATTTGTTTAAAATGCTTCTTGAAAATAGAAATATATAAATATTGCTTGGATTTTAATAGAAAATATTTCACAATTTTGAAGTTTCTGTGAAATAACTGTGAAAAATAGTACAAAATGAAAATAATATTTTACATTTATATGGTAATCTCAGGTACGAGCATTCTTTAATTTATTGCAGAGTAAAACGGTTTTAGAATACAAATTTCAGCCCATTTGTAAATTATGAGGAATATGCGAATTTGTCTATTAAGTTATCAATTTCAAAAGTAAAGCATAGAAAAGCGGGTGGATGCCCTTTAGATTGTAAATATAAATTACGGTGCGGTGGAATTATGTTTTAGTGCAAAGATTCTAAATAAATAGAAAAAATAGTGTGAAAATTTCTAAAATAGAGTTTAATAATTTAAGTGAATTTTTTTTTATTTACAGATGGCAATATCCGTGAAATATTTTGCAATCTATGAGCTTCAGGTGTAAAAAAAAAAAATATGTTTATAGATCATAGCTGAATTATTAAACAGATCCAGAGAGGAAAATATCAGATTTTCAGAAACGTGGATTTATATGTTTTAAAAAGCAAAGAAAGTCAATCAGTCAAATATATTTTTTAATCAACCAAAAAGTACCATTCTGGCATTTTTAATACCAGAAAATTGCAATTCCATGTCCAAGAAATAAAGCCAAAATCATGTTCAAACGCACCAAGAGGATTAACATTAGATATATCTTTTAGACGGAGATTGAAAATTTTGATTCATAAATACAAATCAGAGCATCAGTTGCATGTGGCTGCATAAGAAGTATAGGAAGCACTGAATGTAGCAAATAATTTATCATTTTGTTTCAAAAAAGAAAAATTATCTATAAGTAAATGCACAATATGTAACTTGCGTATGTTACGTAAATTATTATTGGAATTATGGAAAATTATCTTTTTTGTTTACTGATGGAATAAAATTTAAACTTAGACATCTTTAAAATTTTTTTAATTACTGTAAAGGCTTTTAAAATGATCCAAGTATTAGTTTCTGCTTGGTCTTCAAATAGCTCCTTTAAATCTTTAAATGTTGTTTCAGATTCGATGGAATTTTTGTGAATATTGTCGTAAGTAGCTCTATGAACTGAAGAAGGTATCAAAGGATATTTTTGGCGATATGGTTGTGATTTGTTTTTCGAAAATTGAGTTTTACAATGAGATATTGCATCTTACCAATCTTCGAAAGTTATTAAAATTTGGCTGAAGTAAATATTTAAAGTGTAACTTCGAATTCATATGCAAACTTTACAGGTTGCTACCACTGTAACAATCATTTATTGCATAGGTATGTATGAGCGCAAGTGACAGGATGAGGCACAAACACAGGAAATGAGATACGGTGAAAATACTTGAACGATAAGTATGTTTTTAATATAAACTTGAAACTGTTCTTATTCATAGTAAAGGAACTAGTTAAATGTACTAAAAATTAATATTAAATGAGAAATTATTGAAAAAAAGCATGTTTTATATATTTTTTAAATGTTTCACATCAGAAAACATAATTTTTTAACATAAAATTTTACATAGACTTGACTAAAAACTCACCCAAATGTTATAAAAATATCTGAAAATAGGTTTTGTTTGAATATAAACATTATTTAGTAAAATTTGCTTTTGTATGGTACATTTCAAAGCACGAATTTGCACAAAGAGCAATATAACAAGCTTCACAATTAAGTTCGAATGATTCTAGATATTTTCATATACTTAATTCTGTTTTGTGCTGCCACCAATATTTATTTTTCAAAATAACAGGCTCGTAGATAATATATGAAAAGACCTCGAACGTATATAGTAGGTACATTTATAGCTCAGATAGTTAAAAGTTGACTCCGAGAGACTATCGGGCTTAATTTGCTCCACGAAAAACGACAACCAAGTGACACTCAGGCTTAGACCTTAAAGCGTTAAAAAACGTGGGGGGAATTTATTACATAACCGTAAAGAACATTTCAAAAAGCTCTTTTTAATATCGCAAATAATGTTACAAATGAATAAAGTTGCAACTCAAAATGTTATTATTCAAATACCGATTAAAACCAACTAATAGTATCTTTAAAGTTTTATTAAATTTACCAAAAAGTATTGTGGAAACTATCTTATGGGAATTACTTTCTGCTCATAATTCAGTAATAACATTTTATAAATGATATAATATTTTAGCATGAATTATTGATTATAATTGTTATTTTAATAATACTGATTTGAGTTGCAATTTTACACTTTGATTGTATTATTAAAGAAGTTTTTGAGTTATACTTAACGAATATGTAATAAATTTCTGTCATTTTCTTAAATCAAAATTTAAACAAATCAAATCTTAAATCAAAAGTTGTAAGGAAAGCCGGACAAATTTATTGGACACCCGCTATTAATATTCAATATAAGCATTGAGGAATTTTACATTCTATTTTTTTTTCAAACGTTAATTAGTCAAATGGAGTGATTTATATGGTATACATAATTTGGCAACAAACTTTGTTTTTGCAATTTTAAAGAAATATTGCCTTTATTTTTACTTTAAATTTTTTTTATGTTTATTCCTAATATACCATAATCGTATTATTTCATATATCATAAGAAAATGCCTTTAATATTTCCAGAGAATTTCTACCTTTAAATAAAAATAAAAACGTTAGTATATATTTTTACTTTTTTTACTTTCTTTAAATTAGTCGAAGGAGAAATATGAATGGTGTAAATAAAAACAGCAACAATTTTTCAATTTTACTTCTAGTCATGCCGCGAGAAAGCACTTCGTTTCCCACTCAAAAAGATTAAACCACGAACGTGCTTCTCCGTTATGAGCTATTCTTCAATTTATTTCACCATACTCGCTACTCCGAGATAAAAAAAAAAAAAAAAAATACAAATATAAATAAGATTAAAATTATCCCAAAAATATTTACGTGTTTCTTCCTTTTATATATTTTTCCTTCTCTCACTCTCTCTCTCTATATATACATATAGTTTTATTTCAGTTTACAAGTGGTACAAGACACGGAAACTGGTTTTTAAGAGTTTAGAGCTAAAGATGAAATGTTAGTTGATAGCTTTGGTAATGTAGATTATGGACTTAACCAAACACTTAAGGCTACTGGCGCAGGTGACAGTAAATTGTCATATTGATTTTTTTTATCTATATCAATATATATATATTTTTTTTCAGACTACAATTGATACAAGACACAGAAACTGGTTTTTAAGAGTTTAGATCAACATATGAAATGTGAGCTGAGTAAGCTGAGTAAGCTGAGTGAGCTAGTAATGTGAATCATGGACTTAACCAAATCAAATATGAGGCTATTGACATAGGTGTCAGTAAATTGTCATATTGATTTTTTTCTTTATTTATATCAATGTATAGTATGTACATTTCAGAATGCAAGTGGTACGAGGCACTGAAACTGGTATTTAAGAGTTTAGATCTAAAGATGAAATGTGAGCTGAATGCTTTGGTAATGTAATGAATTTAGCCAAATCAGATATGCGTTATTAACGCAGGTACCAGTAAGTTATATGTATGTATGTTAATATAATGTAAGTTATATATATATGTGTACTTTATATATATATATATATATAACCATTAAATAAACATTACCGACCACCAACAAAAACAGTGAAATTATGAATAAAATGACTTTAACAAAAATAGAGAATAATGGAGATTTACTGAACTTTGACAGAATCGCCGGGTCCCAAATGCCCATAGTTCCACAAATAAAATGTGCGGTTTCATCTTCATATTAGCCATAAATTGCCTAAAGAATATGAATTTGGGGCTATCACACACGCAAAAAAACAGAGAAATAAACCATTGAACACAAATTAAGTAAAGAACAAAATAAAACAAGATTAAAAAAGAGAGAGGAAAATAAAAAAAAACAAATTACCAAATTAAAATATATATTGTTTTAGCATTATGAATAACAAATACACTCATTGGAGATCAGCAGCACATGTTGCAATAATTTTTTTTACATGATAGTGGACCAAGGTTCAACAAATATACAGCATAGCCAAGCACACCCGCATTATATATAACCATCACGCGCTATAGATAATTTAGAATTGAGAATGAATGCTCCGTGTATTCAAATGAATCAGTGTGGTGCTGCAATCTATTGACTTATTAGTAAAATAAAAACTATTATATACTAAAAACTATTAATTACTATTAATGGATTAATTTTAAAGGAAATTCTTTTATATATATATATATTTCAGAATACAAGTAGTATATGACACGGAAGCAGGTGATGAAGAGTTTAAAACTAAACTTGAAATTTGATATGATTTCTTTTATAATCTAGCTAATGGATTTAACCAAATCAAATATGACACTATTGACGCAGGTGTCAGTAGATTATCATATTATAATATTGATTTTTACCTTAAATATATATGTATATATATAATTGTTTTTCAGAATTCAAGTGGTACAAGACACGGAAACTGGTTTTGAAGAGTTTAGATCTAAAGATGAAATGTGAGCTGATTACTTTGGTAATGTAGATCATCGATTGAACCAAATATGGTATGAGGCTATTGCCGCAGGTGTTAGTAAATTATCATACTGATTTTATCTTTATATATGTATATATATATATATATGTGTGTGTGTGTGTGTGTGTGTATTTCAGAATACAAATAGTACATGAACATGGAAACTTGTTTAGAAGAGTTTAGATCTAAAGATGAAATGTGAGTTCATTACTTTGGTAATGTAGATCATGGATTAACGGAATCATATATAAGGCTTTTGATGCAGTTGTCAGTACTCATATTGCTTCTATCTTTATATTTACGTATATATGTATATATTTATTTTCAGAATACAAGTGGCATATGACACAGAAACAGGTTTTGAAAAGTTTATAATTAAACATGAAATGTGAGATGATTGATTTCGTAATATAGATCATGAATTTAACCAAATGAAATATGAGACTATATTGTATCAGTAAATTATCACATTGATTTTTACTTTATCACAGTGCGTCCGAAAACTCATGATGCACTTTTGACCGGTCAGAGAAAATCAACGAAACAAGACGGAAATGAGGAATTTTCACCAAATAAAATCTCTCCAAGTTTCATACCTGTTCAGTGCAGTTCGATGTGGCTTCCATTTGTTGCCCTACACACATCTAAATGATATTCAAGTTCTTCCTACACGCAGTTAAGTACGTCTGGTGTAACAGAGTGAATAACGTCTGTGATTCTCTATTTTAAATGGAGGGCACATCCAACCGCACTAAACACATATCAAACTTGGAGATTTTTTTTCTTTTATTTGCTCAAGATTTCACACTGCAATCTTGATTCGTCGATTTTCTGTGACCGGACAAAAGTGCACAATGACTTTGCAGACACACTGTATATGTATATATATAGATTTCGTTTTTCAGAATACAAAAGGTACATGACACGGGAACTGGTTTTCAAGAGCTTCTATCTAATCCTGGAATGCGAGATGATGGCTTTGGTAATGTAGATCATGGATTTAACCAAAACAGATACGATATTATTGACAAATGTGTCAACAAATTTTATTATTCATAAATTACTGATTTCTTTTATATATATATATATTCTTTTTCAGAATACATATGATACATGAATGTGAAATTTATTTTGAACACTTTAGATCTGAAGATGAAATGTGATCTGATTGCTTTGGTAGTGTAGGTCATCTATTTAACCAAAAATTTAATAAAAGATATGATTATTAAAGGTAAATAAAAGATAGTAAAATATATCCCTCATAGCATGCATGGTCACAGTGATGTCATTGTGACGTCACTGTAAGTCACTGTGGTCACGTCACATCTGTGACCAAAATGCCTCCACTCAGTGATGTCAGATTTTGACTGAGATGTGAACTTCTTAGAAAACTTTAAAAAATTACAAAAGCTCTTCAATACATGTTATTTACTGTAAAACTGGTAATTAAAAAAAAAAATTGTGACGCCACTGCCATGTCACTGCATGTAAAATAGTCACGTCACATATGTGGCGAAAAACCCACCATATTGTAAACTCACAGTGTGACAAAAATATGAATTTCAGAAAGCTTTGAAAATGAAGATAAAATATTTTAAACAGGCCGTTTTAATGCATTTTGGAGCTTGCATCGGATTGGTTTTCTTGTATACATTATTATAATAAATAAAGCAACTTTTATACTTTCAATAATATTTTTCTTTTCTGTTAATGTTTAACTAGTTTAAGACACTATTTAAAAATAAATTTTGCTATTTGTTTCTGACTTTTTTTTCAACAAATTTAACATTTTCTGAATATGTAATAAAATATGTAAAATATATGCAAAACGCATGATATATTTATTCATATTTTATTATTTTACCCAGAAATTTATTTAAAAAATAGTTATTGTACATGCTGCTTTATTCTACAGGAAATTAATATAGAAAAAAAAATAAAATATTATAAAGAAAAAAAAATCTTTCCCGTTAACAATTGTTTTATTTTTTAGGAACATATTTTGTATTTATTACATGTGATACAAAGTTTAATTTTTTTAAAGGCCTCTCTTTATAGCCTATTAAATTGGTTTTATATACACTAGAAATTTTAATAATGTTTCATTTTATATAACCTAATTATGACTAATATAATTTTTATAATTTACAAAAAAGAAACTTGACAATCCATGTTTACTTGAATTGTTTTGAAATTGATTGAAAGCAAATGTGAAATGCACACACACACAAAAAATTCAAACAGAACATTTTAATTAGACATTTTCTCATAAAATTATTATGCATTTAACTTACAAATCTACAATAACAAATAAAATAAATAAATCATCTGTCCGCGAATTATGTTTTCTGCAGACAATAACAAGAGAAAACAGTGTATTTATTCTTTCGAACAGTGGCAACAGCTGGAAAACAGTAGCTGTGTAATGAATATGTGTAGTTTTTTAAATTTTACAAAAGTTATACAGGAATACGGTCAAGAAATATTTTACATCAAATATCAGTCCGAAAAGTGTACAATGTGCAGTGACCGGTTAATCTAAGCGGTCCAATGTCATTGTACTGTATTCGGACATAATTCTTCTAAAGAACGTTCGCTGTCTGGATTACCATAATGGAATTACAGAGGACGATGTCAACAAGAAATAGGTAAGAAAAAATGATTTTTCATGCTTTCTTCTATTACGATTTCAGTTAATATCACATAAAAACATGTTGTAAAATAATAAATGCCAATAATTTAACTTTTATCTATTGAATAAAGTTTAATAAATTTAATGTTTATTTTGAATAGTTGAAAGAAAAAGAGTATGTCAACGATTTTAATCAGATGGTTTAAATCATACATTTAAATTGCATTTTAATCACATTTATTTTCCTTTTTAAAACTAGCTGGTTAAAATCACAATTTCGTAAATTAAAAAATATATATAATCAATAATTCTCATAATTAATAAACGTTTAAAGCTAATTAAATTACTGAATAAAAAACCTTTTGTAGAATAAAAGTGGTTGGAAACTTATTTTTTTTAATTTTGCGTTAAGTAATGTTCTGAAATAATTTGCTTTGCATGTTTTTATATAATAGAAAATGCATATCTGCTGAGCGATAAGGAATTTTCCACATCAAAGTTTTATTTATCATTTGAGCAGTTCCACATCGTTATTGCTAAAAGCATCTTCTTAAATTTTATAAAAGTAAAAATGCTGGTGATGCTCAAAAATATATTTTTTAAAAGGTAAATTCGTATTCTTTACAATTTTGTGTTAGAAAATTTACAGTATCATGAGAAGTATCGTGATTTTCTGTTTATTGCAAATATAAAAAAAGATACCTTTTAGCTAATAATTTTTTATGCTTAATTTTTGTATTTTATATGCTTAAAGTGATTTATTCTAACATCAAAGTAATTTCACCATTAAATAGCGCTTAGAATAGTTATTTGATTGAAAACAATTTATAATTTACGTGCATAACATTTTATGATGTATATGGCGAAATTTTAGTCATATGACATACATATGTGACATGTGTATAGGGCATATATGAAGCATATCACATAATAAAAGCATATTACATAATGAATATTATATGAGATAGGTGTGCAAGTAATGAACATCCTTGAATGTTTTTAATTTCTAAAAAAATAACTATAAAAATTTAGTTATTATTATTTTTTTCATAACTTTCTCTTGCATGTTTTTTAAACTGAGTTATTGTTGACACTCTTAATCAAAGCAATCAGGAAGCAGAAAATAATGTTTCGAACTTCTACTGTTTTTCAGGGAAAATCTTAATGGTCCTGTTAAAAGCTTATTTCACTTAATAATTTTATATATTAAAGGTATATATAAATATTATACAGACATACAAGCAATAAATACAATAAACCGAATTGGAGTGAAATAGTAGCCAGAGACAGGAATCGAACCCGGGACCACAGTATACATGACTGCTGCTCTCACAACTCAGCTACTCCGGCCGATGCCTGAGTCTACAATTTCTCACAAATACACCATGTTGGGGAAGTCACAAGCCATCTGAACGACAGCCTTGGATGACCGGACAACGATGAATAGATTTTACTATTACATCGATCTACGATAATTATAATAAAACACTCACACTACAATATATATTAAAACACACATACATGCATAAATAACGCCTGCATTCAACAGTTATAGGTATATATAAATATTATACAGACATACAATTAATAAATAGAATAAACCCATCTAGAGTGAAAAATTAGCTAGAGACAGGAATCGAACTCTGAGGTGAACTCGGGTTTAGGTACATTTCTAAAAAAAAACTATAAATTTACTTATTTTGAACTTTTTCGAAGATTTTCGAAATGCAGTGCTTTGCATAGTGAACTAATTAATTATTTTATTTTTTCAATAATTATTTTTAAAATGGATGTGAAATGCAGTTATTTAAAAATGGCATCACATATACATTTTTTAAATGCATAATTGAATAAATAAACAAATTAATAAATTCACTATTACAAGTATTGTATTTTGTAAATTTTTGAAAATATTCAACATAAATAAATTTGTAATTTTTCTCGAAGTGTAACTAAATGAGTAATAATATATTAGTTGTTCATGTAAAAACACTTTATCGTTTAAACATTTTTTCAACAAGTATTTTTATGCAACAAATTTTGAATTTACGTTTAAATAATCTTTATGGCATGACAGTGGCATTTTTGCGGGCAGCTTTGGGCTAAATTTAATTTTTGCAAACACAAATGGTTGGACTAAGGCGAGATTCTGGCTATCCATTATTTTTAGAGGCCATTAAAAGAATAAATGTGGCCAGTTTGAGGCTATGTATCATTTTTAGTGAAAAATTAGGGCACGATTGTAGGCAACTTCTTGTATTTACGGCCAATTTTCTAGTGGCCTGATTGTGTCCGGTGTGACACTTTTTTTACGGACCCGTAACTTTCAGTGATAGGGGGCCAGCATCGAACACTTTCGGTCAAGGCTAACGAACCCATCAGTGGCCCGAAAGTTCTGTGTTTGTTGGGATGTGTTATTCATACACGTATTTTGGAAAATAATTAAAGTATTATTATATAGGGTTGTATAAGTACATATTCATATTCACTGGGTGAATTGTGTGGATCAGATTTATCTAAAATAGCTTAGTTGACAGTTGTCAGAACATTGGCAGCTTACGTCAAAGTACCCTAATTCGAATCCTGACCTGGGCACTTTTTTCACTCAAATGGAAAAATTACAACAAAATATAATTATGCTTCAACATCAGCGTTATTGGTCAGAAATATAGGCAAGCTCTACAGTTTTACATATGTTCTGATACATTTGGATGTTAACGTGAGTAAAAGCTTTTACTTAATGGTAAAAAAGTTTGCAATAACCTTCTACAAATTGAGAGAAATATATATATATATATTTTACTTTTCGCCTGGCCCACCACAGCAACAGAAAATAGTCATTGTGTGTCAGCTATAAATACAATTAAAGCTGTGCAGTTTTTAGCATGTATTTTCGTGTGGAGGGGGGGGGGATGTATAAATATTTTTCAAAGACAAATATTCATCAAATATTGAAAACAACACAATCTGTTACAGTTGTAAAGCAAGTGAGGGAAATTGAATTTCTAACTTTAATTTAGAAGAAAGTCTATATACTGTATATGACTATTTATACATGTTATACAGTATTTCATTATAAATTGTGAGTATACGATTTTAGGATTCCAAACGAATTCTAACAGAAAAATTGAATGCAGTAATTATAGTTTCAGATGATCCTGTTTCTTTTAAATTGCTAGAGAATCTTCAAAAGAAGTTAAATCATAGCAGAATCATCACAGAATTAATGACAATTTCGTCAGAAATGGCACATATTTCACAAATTGGTCATAATGCGACTTCAAAGCATTGTCCTTACGTCACAGGTTTGTCACAAGGTTATTGCCAAAATATTCACAAATGACACATTTTTCACAAATTCGTTATACCGTGATTATACAAAGTGGTCACAAACGAGCTCTAAAACGTCCATAACGACTTCCCACTCTAGTCACCATGACTTCACATAGACGTCACATCGACGATCACAAAGTCACAATGTGACTTCTCAACGACGTAGCTTTGACGTTATTATGTCTTACGGTATAGAAAAGAGATACTGCCGGAAAGTGATAAGAGCAGGAATGGCAATATTTCTATCAGTGGCAAGCGGCTGTCGGCCGATTGCTTACCGATAGCAATCTGGCTGTTTGCTGGGTAATTAAATAAACAATAAATTATTATAAATAAAACTCTTATTTAACAGACGGTAATAGAACTAAGTGCTTAAGCCACTGAAGAAATCAGAAACCAAAACGTTGCTTTAAAGTACAGAAGTCTTTAAAGTTTTTTTTAGCTATGTGTTCCTAACTAGCGACTACTATGAAATAATTACTTTTAATAACTTTTTAAAACTTTATTTGAATACATTGATATTTCTTATATAAATTGATTTTTACGTTGTTACTATAGACAACTAAAAAAATACATTAAAAGTAAAAAAAATATATGAGGGTTTTCATCAAAAAGTAATGTTTTCCCTCTAAGTTACGTAAGCTGAGAAAGCCGTGGTGAATGCCCTACTATTCATAAATACAGTACAATGATGCACGTTTCTTTATTGATTAATTCCATCCCAAAATATTCAGCTGGAAATGTCTTTTAAAAAAATCGAAATACCATTGAAGTATAAAGCATTTTATCGTTTCTATATACACCTTAAATAACCATAAAATTCCTTTTAATTTTCTTTTTTTTTTTCACAAATAAAATCGAAACTTAATATCATACTTGTAAAATAAAATAGAAAAAAATGCACTTACTCCTTATACATTTACGATTTCAATTTAAACTAGTGTTTTTTTTAGATTCTTAGTTTTTAATGTTTTCCTAATACTCAAGAGCATATGTTACAAAAGTGCAGTTAATTTTCTTTAATTAAAACATCACACGTGAAAATTACTATGAAAGTTAATTGGATTTTTCATAAAACTCGAGAGAATATTAATTAGAGTAATTCTCCCTTTCCTTTTTTTCTATACAAGTTTTCTGGATTAAATACTACAGAATGGCGTCATCACTTCTTTATTAATAAAGTAAATTATATATTTAGCATGGGACTAATAAAATCCATCTTTAGAGCAATTAAAAACATTATCTTTAAGATTAAAATGAGAAATTAAGATAATTTTTTAGAAATTGCAAAATTGTCTGATAATATTGTGATTTTTGTGAATTAAGAAAAACACATTTCTTAGTTACATATAATGTTTTTTTATTCATTTCTGTTAATAAATTGAGGATGTGTGTGTGGGTGTGTTTAATAAAATAATATTTACTTTTAAAAATAGACATTTTGACGATAGTTTTCATACTTAATGTTTATAGGCAGTTTTATACTGCCGATGGAAATGCAAAATAACCAAAAATGCCCACTTATAGCAAATGCATCTATACTAATAAAGTTTCGCTCTGTCTCTGTCTGTGTGTGTGTGTCTGTTTGTCTGACGTCGATGGCTAGCAAAATTTACCACAACTAATAGTCTGAAAATTTGGATGACGGTAGTTCAAAGCTGGTCCTAATGAACCTGGAGCTCAATGTTTTAATTTTTTGATAATTAGCTGAGATATTAATCAAATATTCGTCAAAAAGCTTTTTTTTTTTTTTTTTTTTTTTTTTTGAAAAATTGGCAGACGCGCATGTGCACGCCGAGAGAGCCAAATTTTGCAGCGGAAAAGTTAGAAAAACCAAATGCAGGTGGTTTTTTTTTTGTTTTTTATTAATCTTCATTGGCCAAACCGTTCAGGCTACGGAAAAACGTAAGTATTATTCTTAAAGATGGTACTTTTAAATCTTAAACGCCGCAAACAGTTAGAAAAAATATCGTTCTGAACCCTTTCATGAAAAATTTTAAATTAAAAGTATTTTTTTCTATATTGACTGTTCATCCCGCGCTCAAACTTGATCGCAGTCGAATGTGTTGTAGCTTTCTTTGGTTTATTGACTATATAAACATGAAAAATACAGTAGTTGCGTAAAATTAACAGCACAATGTGTTGGCAATTCGGACGCCAGCAGTTTGTGCGGAAAATCTACAATGTTTTTTTTTTTTTTTTTTTTTTTTTTTTTTACAGTGCACCCTTACAGAAACGCTTCCCCAGGCAGCAATTTTAGAGGTACCTACTGATAAAAAAAATTCTTAAAGCAGATACCTTTTTTTCGACGGTGCGATTGTTTTCAAAGATAAGAATTTTAACTCTTTCAGAAATATTAGCGACAGCAAGTCATTTTGCTCCCCCCCCCCCCCCGTAGACGATTTGTTTTCTACAGCTAAACGTAACTAAATGTCTGTGTTTCCATACAATATTTTTAAACCAACGCGGGAGATAAGATTTCTATCTCAAATAAAAATTTTAAAACATTATAATTAGTAGAAGTATTTAATAAAAAATAAAATTTGAAAAATTTTCGATGAAAATGTTAAAAAGCGAGCTGTTTCGGCTCGGTTTTGTCCTGCTTCGGCTCATTTTTCAACTATTAAATATGCAGATTTTTTCACTAAATTCTTGAGAATGTCACCGTTTGAGCGTTGAAACATATGTCGATCTGAATAAAGTTATTTATATGCCTTTTAAGTATATTTTTTATCACTATGACAATTTTTAGATTAATTTGAATAAAAACTTATTTTTATACTTTGACACTAGTAGAAAAAGTTTTAAGTAAAAAGTAACCAGTGTAATAGCTGAAATCGATAATCTAAAACTGATAATTTTTCTAGTTGTATTGATTGCAATTAAAATTTGTCAAAATGAATTATAATGTTATTTCAGTTTGAATTTTTCCTCCAGGCAAATGTGCAGATTAAATACACTAATCAACAATTGAAAAAGATAAATAAAACAGAAATCACAATAACTGAATCTTAAGATTTTATCGATCCTGAATGTAATAATGATGTCGGTTTTTCCCCATCTTGCATCGCATTTTTGTCAAGAAGCAGGCTGTATCCATATTGAAATAGTAACAAACTTTGAAATTTCCTAATTTTGATATCATATTTGGATTTTTTGGTAAACGTTACCTCGGACGTAAAAACGAAAAAACACTCCGTTATGTAATTTTGGAAATACTGGACCAAAAGTTTATTAAAAATCGTTTTCATTAATTAAAAAACTAACTGAAATATCGGTAGCATTTAAAGCATAACAGAAAAAAAATTATTATAATTTATTATTAATATTATGTTTTGTAGAACTAGTTGTATATCTGAATTCGCATATTTAATGGTTCTAGAAATCGACTTCTGTTTCATTTTTACAGCTTATAATAACTATTTCTTTTTAACTATTACTTTCATAATTTGTATCTTTGAATTTTTATAACTGGAAAATATGATGCGGTAGAGCAGCTTTGATTACATTTTCAATGTAAGCTTTCAAAGTACAGTCGTGGAAAAAAAAAGTAAACACCCCCTACTAACTCCTCAACAAATTATCGTAGAACAAAGTTACTGGTACCGAACGATTGGAAATAAAGTCTACTTTTAAATGTTGTATATAAATTTTGCTTAGGGGGCCATCTACATATTACAACAAACCATAAATTCATTTTTTTCAATGGCAATACCCAATTCTGACAGCATAAATGAACTCTAGACCTTTCAATTAGCCTAAAAACCAATTTTTATGCAATTCGTACCATAAGTTTCCGAGAAATTAATTATTATAAAACGTGCGTATTTTAAGGGCTGTATCCAAATTGAAGATCCGTAGTCGATTGTTAACCAAGAGAGACTCCTTCTTGATCAAGGCATCTTAAACAGCCAATGAAGCCTGTTAGACAACGGGACAGCAGAAGAAATTTCAAAATATCTACTCACTTCTATCATAGACGGCCCCTTAACCCATCATTTTGCCGTTTTTTAAGCATAATTTGAAAACTATTTGGAAGAAAAATGTGAAATTTCGGATATTCATAAAGCAGGACTTAATAAATCTAAATCCATCAAAAAAATTGTAGGTTGCAATTCATAATTTTTCATAATTCATATCATAAAATTATAAAAATTACAAATTCAGCGTATTTATGTTTGGGCACATTAGTATTATTGCTACACACAAACTTAGCACATTAGGAGCATAATTTCAGGAGATATAAATAAATATATGAAAATGTAATTTAACATTAGAAGCTCTAAATTTTGAATGTTTATAATTTAAAAACTTATCATTCAAATGACTTGAACTTTGGTGTCTGGGCATAGTTTGAACCGGTGATTTGAAATATCTCGTTAAAATTGGGTATTGCTATTGAAAAAAATGAGGTTTGTGTTCGTTTTAATATGTAGATGGCCCCCTAAGCAAATTTTATATACATCATTTAAAAGTAGACTTTACTTCCAATCATCCGGTACCAGTAACTTCCGTCTACGATAATTTGTCGAAAAGTTAGTAGGGGGTGTTTACTTTTTTTTTTCCACGACTGTACATTATAAACACATATTGTCTTATCTGTATGTAGACCTACTTAAAAACATAATGGAAGTGATTTATAATCCTATATAAAAGATTTTAGTTAGTTTTAGTTTGTGAAGATAATTTATTACTAGTTATTTCAAATTTTTGAAAGCGGTTATGTTTCAAAAGTAAAGTTATTAACATAAACAACTGAAATACTTTTTGTCTAAACAAAATATTAGTAAAACAATCATCAAAATAGTTGATACAGTTACACTGATAGTGACGCACCTATATCACATCGCATTGATACATTTATTCTTGTTATGTGAGAAATTTAAAACTTAATACAGTAGAACCTCGATTGTCCGAAGTAATTGGGACTGACTATTTTTCGGAAAATCAAAATTTTTGAATGATCGAGAATGCTTCAATTTTAAGATTAAGGAGAAAAGTATGCAATATTTCTTGTTTTGGTAACAAGTGCTTAATAAAAATGAAGCGATTCCAAAATAGAAGCAAGAATAAATTACCTGATTTTTAATTTTGAAATGAAGTAACTTGTTCATATATCACAAGGGTTTGAAAAAATGTCTTGTTTGCCGCAGTTTCAATTGTCGTTGCTTTGTAGCTCTATCATAGTCTTTTTTAAAAACATTATTAGTTTACTAGTATCACAAACTTTCCTCTGCTCCACCACGCCAAACATTTTGCAAAACATTCAAAAGCTTCAGAATTGCTAATTTGTTCGTTTTCTTCGTTCCACACCGCAGTTTGTGAAAAAAAAAAAAAAAAAAAAAAAAAAAAGCTTTTAAAATTTATTTCGGCTAACTAAGAGTTCCGGTTAGAAGAGTTTCGGAAGAAAGAGGTTCTACTGTACAATAAAATAAGTAAAACAGCAACATAAATGTTAGAACTTGGAAGGGGCCTTTATTTTCTGCACTAAAGTACAATGAAAGTTGAATTCCAGTTACGGCATATTGTTTTAATAGGTAAAAGAATAGATGAATAATACAAACTCGTCTCTACCTTCCCTTTCCCCACAACAAATTCTGCCGATCGACGCTGAAGATTTTAATACACTACGTTATATCATATTTAAATCAACATTGGAATTAAAAACTGATTATATGTTGTAGTTCATTTGATACATACTTATGCATTATATGCAATACAAAATACTATTACATAAATATAACATTATAAATATTTAATATATATTTTCTTTTAATAGTGCTTCACTTTTAAAAACTTTTCCAAAACGCGGGCGTTACATATGATTGATATATTATACTAGGTTGAGCAAAACGTTCTGGGACACTTGTGAAAGTTTGTTGTTATGCGTAAATTAACAACAAAAGCAATAAGGACTATTCTTTAAAGTAGAGACCGTTATAGTCCACAGATTTCTGCCATTGTTCTGCCAGATTCCGGATATGCTGGAAGTACCATGACAGCTCCTTCCAAAAAAACTTGACATGCTTTTTCAGCTTCATTAAAGGATTCAAATCAACGGCCCTTGAAAGAGTGTTGAATTTATACGATATATTGCCTATATTATGTATCGCCTACGAACGATATTGAGTTATACAATACTGAGTACGATATTGATATTGCCTATATACGATACGAATCCTGGTAACTATTAGATTAAAAGTTTCCCAGAACTATTTTCTCAACCTAATATTACAATTCTATTCACATTACGATTTGAATTATACTGTAGTTTTTATGTGTTTTAATTATCTATTTAATTTTGATTACTATTTTTATTTTAATTACATGAGAAGCTTTAACTAATAAATGTCTACTGCAATATTCCAGTTTATCAACAGATTTTCTACATGTGCAATTTCTGGTGAATAACGATTAATATTAATTATCTGTTAAAAGAGTGAGATATTTTTGACATAAGTTTAATGCATATAAAAATAATAAAAAATGTTTAAACTTACTATACTATATAAATACACTCATAATTGGTAAAATATTTAAAAAATATATAAATCTATAAAACAGAACGCTTATGTTAGACTAAATTAGGTGTGAAATTAATCACTTTTTGTTAACATGTCGAAGTGCCCCTCCGAGACACACTCTTGCACGAATTTATTCGGTTGGAGCTTTTTTTTTTTTTTTTTTTTTTTTTGAGAAACATTTGTTCTTGCACTCTGTCAACATTTGCAAGACTTAAGTTTAATGCATATCAAAATAATAAAAAATGTTTAAACTTACTATACTATATAATTGCACTCATAATTGGTAAAATATTAAAAAAAAAATACAAATCTATAAAACAGAACGCTATGTTAGACTAAATTAGGTGTGAAATTAATCACTTTTTGTTAACATGTCGAAGTACTCCTCCCAGACACAGGAATCTCTTACACGAATTTATTCGGTTGGCGCTTTTTTATTTATTTTTTATTTTTTTTTAGAAACATTTGTACTTGCACTTTATCAACATTTGCAAGACATAAGTTTAATGCATATCAAAATAATAAAAAAATGTTTAAACTTACTATACTATATAATTACACTCATAAATGGTAAAATATTTTTAAAAAATACAAATCTATAAAACGGAACGCTATGCTAGACTAAATTAGGTGTAAAATTAATCACTTTTTGTTAACATGTCGAAGTACTCCTCTCAGACACAGGAATCTCTTACACGAATTTATTCGGTTGGCGCTTTTTTTTTTTTTTTTTTTTTTTTTAGAAACATTTGTACTTGCACTTTGTCAACATTTGCAAGCCATAAGTTTAATGCATATCAAAATAATAAAAAATGTTTAAACTTACTATACTATATAATTACACTCATAAATGGTAAAATATTAAAAAAAAAAAATACAAATCTATAAAACAGAACGCTATGTTAGACTAAATTAGGTGTGAAATTAATCACATTTTGTTAACATTTTGAAGTACTCCTGCCAGACACAGGAATCTCTTGCACGAATTTATTTGGTTGGCGCTTTTTTTAACCATTTCGAAAAATGGTTATTGTTCTCGTCAGGGTAGGAAATCAAAAGCATATCTGAAGGTTTTTATTGGTTTAATCCGCATTTTATTTGTTTTCTGATTGGTCTATACAGTAATCTGTATTTTCCTTTACTTTCAACAGAGATGGATACCTTCTGTTGCCACTATGACAAAAAAAATAATAAAAACTACAAAAAAAAATAATAATAACTCAGAAATAAATTGAGATACAGCTTTCAAACAAATTGCATTTAAAAGTACATTTTTTGCTCTATCCGACTGTGTAAAAAGTAATATTGTCGGATGTTTAGAAGTTTAAGAATGAAATTTAATTTAAAATTGGTTGTCAGATTTCTTGGAAATCTGACGATCTTGGCTGTTCGGGAAAAGCCTTTTCCCGAACAGCCTATGAAATGCTTGGATAATACGTAAGTTTCAGGTGGATGAAAATGAAAGAAAATGAATAACAATTTCTGCCAAAGAGTTAATTTTAATTTGTAAGATTTTCACGTGCAAAAGAAAAATGGAATAAGGCAATTAAAAATAAAAAAAGAATAAATAGGACCTAAATGAATATATATAAATATTTCACACCAAATACGAGTCGCAGGCGATTTTTGTCGCTTGGAACTTTTACGTGTAATTACACTATTAATGTTTAATTCATGGCGTACGTAATGTATGATCAACTCCGTGCGATTTTTTATGTCTCAAATTTTAGTCTTTGAAAATATCATTTTCCAAATGGTCGTTGTAATTTGCTGAATTGCTTTTTTTGTATTTTATTATGATTATTATTATTATTTTTTTTTTTTTTTTGAGAAACATTTGTACTTGCAGTTTGACAACATTTGCAAGACAAATGTACTAAAAAGTGTACTTTTAAAGTATAGTGGTGCGAATAGATTATGAAAATAAAATCATGTATATAAAACTTGGGCGGCTATATACCGACATTCGACAATAAAGGGTTAAAAACAACATTTTTCAATTGCAAATGAATTTATAAAGTAATTCAAATAAATACCTGAAATTTTAATTAAATCCTTTGAATTAAATGATTTCTTACAATGATTTAATTTAATATAATATGAAATATTTGTGCCAGCGTAGGTCTATATTAAAAATATTAAAAACATAAAGCAAGCACTTTGTAATACGAAATTAGAAAAGTCAGCATATTAGGGAACAAGATGAACATCTGTATCACTTCAGCATATTTCTGCTGGCTATGTAAGCAATCAAGAACTCATTAGTCCTCCTAATGGCTTTTTAGATGTTTCCGCAGGGGATGTTCTCTGTGTGTACTCCCCAGGGTAATTATTGATAACTAATTCCAAAAGAACATTCTAAATGATATTCGATATTTTACTTTTCATTAATTTTTGCATTCTATCTATAACTACCTAAGCTAAAGAATGATGCATGATTGATGAAATATATTATATAAATACTGAAATCATTTGTAATAATGATACAAAAATAAGTCATGTTTACGATGGTTAATAAGTGAAATTTATAATTTAGTTCTGAATGAGAAATATGTGAAAAAACTGCATCAGGTGATAGCATACATTAAAAAAAATTGCTTAACAAACGAAATTAGATTTTAATACAAACGTCTAAGATATGAAAAATATAAAACCATACCGGTACATTTTAAGAAAAGAATAAAAAAACTATGAAAAATTATATATATTTTAAAACGAATGGAATTTAGATTTCAAATTAAATGACAAATACAATGAAAAACTTTTGTATCATAACAATACCTTTAATGAAAATAACTATGGGTTATTTAAAAAATCATAGTTCTTTTCTATTTTCTTTTCTTTTTTTAACAAATGTTATAACATATTAGTTTAAAATGCCAAATATGTGAAAAAGGCATCGGGAGTAGCAATACATTTTATGAAATGAAAACCTACCAACTAATGATAAAAATCCTTAGTTTTTTTCTTTCTTTCTTGTTTTGTTTTTCTTCCTCCTTTGAAAAAAAATTGCCAAATTAATTATCTCCAAAATTATCAAGAAAATAAGATTTGTTGGAAATATGAATCTGAACTAATGCTCATCAGATACGATAGGTGTTCATACATAAAGATACTCGAAATGCATTCCGTGCAATCTGGGGTTACGATCTGTCATTATAGTTTCAAAAAAAGTTAATTCGGAATGAAAGAAATATGAAGTGACGCTACTCTACTTTCAACATCATTGTATTGAACACCAACCATTCAGTTAAATTTCTGGACTGAACTGAATCAGCTGAGTTAGACTTAATTAGGATACTGGACTTTACTTTCCGAAACTGGAGATATTGCTTGCTGTTCGCTAATGCTTGACTGCATCTTCGCAAAATTTATCTCTTATACTTTGACCGATATCTTTGGTGATTTCCGTTTGAATCGATCACAGGACGATTCGGCAATTGTTTAAAAACATATATCGTTGACCGATATGTACGAAACTTTACTCAATGAGTGCAATATTGGTCTATAACATTTTTTGCTAAATCAGAGATCAATCAGAAATACCCTTTGGAAGCTAAGGTATCCACTGACCTACACACACTTGCATAATGATTACAATATTTTCCTGACATTGTGTGTTCGGAAATTAAGAAACTGCATAGACACTTTGCACATTAACAGTTGCTACATACACGAACTCTTTCAAACAACTCCATAAAAAAGAAAGTGCGTCTCATTGCGATAATAGTAAGAAAAATGTAATAAGCTGTAGTGAATAATCATACATTTAACACAGCACAGCAATCCCTTTCTTTCGAATTATCATAACCGCATTTTTTGACAAAATGGGGGTTTTTTTATGTTGTTATTCGTAAATGTACAATTTATGTGGTTAATGTATTATAAAGAGAACAAAATTAAATATCTAACTGGAGGCAATAAAAAATAAAAATTTTTATAACTATCTCCAGCAAAACTAATATTATTGTCGCTTATGATAATTTGGTGGAAAAAGTGTAATATTCTGCATTAAAGTGTTTTTCAATTTTTAAAGCTACAATAATATGTAGAAAAATAACAAAATCAACACACCAAATTTAATTTTACTCAATAATTTTCAACAAATTTTCTTTTTTCATCTAAATTGTTTTTTTTTTTTCAAAACATAACAACACAAATATTTATTTGTTAGAATACGTAATTAAAAAAAACTAAACGTTGAATTAAACATTGTTTTTTCTGAAATTTCAGAAAGTGTTGTAGTTCTGTTTCATGTTTTAATTTCCTTTGAATGTTTTTTTTATAAATAAAATGTCACTTTCAGAAATAAACTTTTAACTGAAAAACTTCATTATTCATCTTTTCCATGTTTGCGTAAAGAAGGAAATGTTATTTGTGAAATGTTTATTGTTCTCTTTATGTAAATGATTAATTATTTCGAAAATTTTTCTGAGCTAAACAAAATGAAATATTTTTGACAGTTCAGAATATACCAACTTCTGTCTGGTTTAGAAATATAGTACCAGTAGTTTTTATCATTTTATTTTAACATTTTTTAGGATTTTTTAGGTGGTGTGTTCGTTCTTTGTTTTCGTTTTATTTGTTAAGTTTGAACTTTTGTTTCGATTGTAAATATTTTCACTTATTAAAAAAAAAAACATTTTGAAATGATGTAAGTAATTAAAAATTGAACGAACTTAATTTTTTTTCTAAAGTCATAAATAATGTAATGTTTTATAAATTTACAGTAGTATATATTTTTTTAACTTAAAGTTTTAAAGGTAAACTTTAGATTATTCCATTTAACACGTTCACGCCGGCGCGGTGGGTCACACTCGACTGTCTCAGAGCTGTCAAGTCTCCAGATTTTTGTATACCGGTATTTTAATACAGAAAATGTTGTTTTATTTAATTAGAACAATTGGACGACTTAAAGGAACAACATTTTCTCTAAAATAACAGTAGTTTGCAAAAAGACGGAGATTTGAAAATTCTCAGACAGTCAAGTGTGACCCACCGCGCCGGCGTGAATGTGTTAATCTGCTTCATAAATGTATAAGTATCCATTATACAAAGCATCCCGGTCAGTGTGGGGAACATCTTAGGATCGCACACCCACTTCCTAGATTTAGGAGGAAAATACGTTACTGGCTTTTCATTTTTATGTGCTAACTTTTTTTATTATTTCTCCCTTATCCCGGCGATCAATTTCCATAAAAAGAAACTATCGTTAACAAAGGGATTTAAGGTAAAAAATGCATGATAGTGCTGTTACACTCAAACACCGGAAGGAAGCCTCAAAAACAATCACCTCATCTAGTTGACGGCTGAAATCCTAGGATCAGTTAAAAATCGATTCGCATATTAAAATACAACTGGTCTGCCAATTCATATCTTGATTGAAAACTCCTGAAAACCCGATCATAGTAGGGCCCGATTAATGCACATAGTAGGGCCAATTAATGCAATGGGCCTCGGCCCACTAATTTCAGGGGCCATTTTCATTGTGTTTTTTCTCGCAATTTAAGTTTTTCCATTGTTTGCATTTTATATTTCGGTCCCTCACATAAAGAGAAAGTTTTACTTTAGTAAAAAACCTCCACATTTAATTTTTCTGTAAAAGTCCTTTTCAATTTGAGAGTACCTATAATTTTCAAAACTTGCCGTATCCAAAAAAATCAAATTTGGGGAAATGCCAAAAACTGCATACTGTGTCTATTGGTTTCGTTTCAATACAAACGAGGATTTTAGAATGTCAGAATTATAGTTTAAAATGATGATTAGACTGTTAGGGAAAACACAATTTTTATGATTTTGGATAAGGCGAGTTTTGAAAAAGACGTCCTCATTCATTCTGCAACATAAACTGTGTATCATAGATGTTTGTGGATTATACAAATGCTTGTTTGAGAAAGTGGACGGTAATTCATTTTCTTGATTATTCTTGTAAGTTATTATTATTATTATTATTATTATTTTTTTTTTGTAAACTGGAAACTTTCACGCAAACAACTTTGTCAACTCATCAAATAAACCTACTTTTTTGCTGAAAGTGTCGCCGGGAATGGGGAGGTAGGGGAGGCCAACTTTTTAACAGGCCCTGGGCCCAACTTCAGCTTGATCGGGCTCTGACCATAGTGTGTTGACTGGTAGGTTTAGCATTGTGTTTTTTCGCTCCTGGTGCTCCATGCTTTTATACCATTGGGTGCCGGAAAACAAAATGATAAACCTACCGACTAACCATTCAAATCGTTTGTGCAGGTATTTTCCATCAAGATATGACTTGACAGACCAGTTGCATTTAATATGTTACTCGAGATCTGTCTAATGCTGCAATTTCAGCCGCCAACTCAATAAGATGATGTTCTGTGCATCCCAAACCATCACACAACAAGAGATATGTTACATGAGTCTGTTATGTCATAAAGTGTATTTTAATTGTACATTTTAAATGGTATTTTACTGGTTTATTTTACATTTCGTTGATTAAAATAACAATTATGCCCTTAAGCGGTGATACTGTGATATTCAAAGAAAACAGCATTGAGCAAATATTGCGATCCATAGTTCGGTAACCATTTTTTTTTTCCACATTGGAAGTCTACCGTAGTGGAGATTGCTTTGAAACCTGTAGCAACTATGGCTGTCGACTCGGATAATCCTTATTTATACACAGGAATAAGGATAATCCAAGTCAACAGCCATAGTTGCTACAGTACTGAAAGTAATCTCCACTACTGATAACACAAACAGAACATAGCAATTTTTGTATTTCTTCCATTACATATTTATATAACGTTTTGAAGACACAATTACATCCACAAATAGTTTTTATCATCGATTAAACTCGAGATTCGAGACCATTCCCTCAGCGTGACAGCAGCCTCCGCTGATTGACCACGCGACTGTGCTCCCTACGTCAAACAGATAAGTTTCAACTGACATTTATCTACCAGCCGAGAGGGATAGCTAGGAAAATAATATAAACAGAAAAAATCAAAATTTTCTTTTCTATTTTCATTAGTATATTGTAAGTTTTATTGTTTAATGTTTGCCGACACTTTAATGAATGTTGCTACTTCTGAATTTCTTGTATTTTGTGAGATTCCAAAGGCAAAATTGTCCCATTTATTTATTACGAGTTACATTTTGGCTAATAGTTAGGCTATAGATATTTTTTTTTATCTAAAGTGGTCGACGGTATAATGGAGATTTATCCATCGGTTTGTATTTATATTATAGGGAAAGGAAATTATCATCTTTAGATCGTCATATCCAGTTAGATTTTCAAAATTATTTTACAGTTATTATATTTTCTCTTAAAGTAAAAAAAAATCAATCTTCATATTTGAAATTTTTTTATAATAACTTCAATGGAAACGAAATTATGAAAGTTACGTATTTGCGCATACACATTAACTCTAATTTTTCGGTATTTAGTATCGATCTTAGCCTGCCAAAATTTTAAGACCCGGCTGAGCTAAATTTCTTCAAAAATGGCTATATATCTTGACCAGTATTCCACATTTCATTTTCTAAACATGTAGATTATATATATATTTATACAGCATAAAATTACAAAAAAAATTAGATTATATGTCCTCAAACTTTGAAATCTAGAATAACAATATTAATCATCGTTTAGGCACTTACTTCATGAATATTCATAAAAAAACAATAATTCATTTAGAATGAAAGAAACACGTGTTTAAAATAATGTTATAGTAATTCTTAAATATCTCTTTTATTTTTTGCAAAAAATAAAAGTGAATTTTCTCTCCCCAAATTTCTGGAGCTAAGCCTAAAAAAGCCTGGATCATTCTAGAAAAAGAATCTCTATGTCCAGGAACGTTCGACTCGAAGCTAACGAAATAAAATTTACCGTCGCTTCTACAGACTTGTACCATGCTTTCATAGAAGCACCCTCTACACAAATACTATACAGACCGCAGACGCATTTATGCGTCATTTATAAAAATATCGTTAAGAAATTCCAATTTCCCCCCCGAAAATTTTAATAGTTATTTCTGTTTATAATAATAATATTTCCTCAATAAAATAAATAAAAAGTAGCATGACAAATTTTTCTGGTGTGAGCTTGAAATTTTGAATAAAATATCTGCTAGATTTGATCACATTCTTTGTGGCCTGTATAGTGTTAAAACATAAATATACAAGTAGATGATAACACTATTTTTGAGATGTTTTCAGCTAAATCTAGGTGGTTATGAGTGTAGAAGCAAATCCTCAGTAGAGACTGGGAACAAAGCAACTCAATTCCGTTCTAAGAAACGTAGATGATGTTAACACGCAGAAGGTTAAAACAAATAAATCTGAGAAATTTCAAAAATCATTTCAGTGACAATTGCGAATTGTAATACTAACATTGTCCTCACCCACATACATAGAGAACACCTGGGCGCCAAATTTTTTATAAAAGTTTAAAATCAGGAAAATGAACCAAATTAGACGAGAATTACATTGTATCAGTAATTACATTTACTAATTTTATATGCAGACAACGTTAACTGTAATTCTTCTGTACATAACACGATTTTATGTGGTCTTTATAAAAAATAATAAAAATCTCTATTGTCTGCGTCTACATTGCCTGGCAGCAAATTTCTCTGCCGTCATTCTGAATAGAAAGAATAAAATCAAATTTACGATTTTCACACTCGGTAAAACCTGAAAGAAATCCTTTAGTTAAATTTATGTTACTGCTACTTTTAACCGCAAAAAAAAATTGGCAAGCCAAATTATATTTTTGGAGATGTGTTAAAAATAACAAGCATTGTACTTGGGAAAATTATGCATAAACGATTCAAAGAAAACAATCACAATTTAAAGTGCAAATATTCACAAGGTGTATGTATGAAATAATATAGTGATGATATTAAGGAGTTTATATCATTTTGATTATTACACTAAATTTTTGCATAAGAATGGAAATTATCATACAAATTTGGTTTGAAATATGATATTAAATATGTATTATACCGGGTGTCCCAAAAAAGACTGACTGATTTTAAAATTTAATAATTTGCAAACGGTGACAGATATTTAAAAAATTCTGGCATGAGGGTTATGTATGATATCAGGAGATTTTTTTATTGTGATTGTCGATTTTAGTTCGGATAATAAACTATAGATGGCGCTGAGAGCAATAGGTGCTCAGTGGAGGCCGAACTGACGTCACTCAGCAATGATCGAGGCTAACGAAAAAGACAGGCTAACGCGGTGCATTCCAGATATCATATCTTTTTTTTTTTTTTTTTTTTTTTTTTTTTTTTTTTTTTTTACAGATCGCTAGATTGACGTTATGCTCTATTCGCAGAACACCATTGGTGCATTCGAGGACCACACGACTCCAGCGGTCTGTAAAAAAGATACGAATGCACCGCGGTAGCCTGTCTTTTTGTTAGCCTCGGCATTGCGAAGGAAGGATATTAAGGCTATCGAGTGAGTCTCATTCGCCCATAAAATCTTGCTCATAGCGCCCGATTCTGAACTCATTAGACATGATTTCAATGAAATTAATTGGTGCTATGGAAATATCAAATTCTTCGATAGAATTACATCATTCGGAATTGGGCATCAATTTACAAGCAGTATTTCACTTTCCAGACGATTTTATATTTATGAAGCTTTATTTTCCCGGATTAACTTACTTTCTATTGTTTGATTTAAAGAATATTTTATGCATCGTATTTTAAAACTAAGTGAAGTAATTTAGTATATTTTTATTGTTGTTGTTTTTAAAATGTCATAGCTTTTGTTAAATTCTAAGACATTTTAGATCTTTTAAAGAAAATCGTCAGTAGACTTTTATGCATGTTTTAAAAAATCGTGGAAACGGTATATACTTTTGACCAAAAATATTTATAGTGTTGGATTCCCTCCACTTCGATCAAAGCATAATTGCGACTAGAAGAAGTTTCCAAATGAACTTTAACGGGAAGAATTTCACCACATCTGAATACAATTAAACAATTGTATGTGAAATTTATAAGAACCGGTAGTATTGCTGGCGATATGCTGGACAACGTTGGACGACAGAAATCGGCCATGACAGAATCTAACGTCGATAATATTAAAAATTTGATTTCTCAAGATTCGAAAAAATACGCCCGCAAAATTGCAACTTCCTGTGCGGTGAGTAAAACCGCAACATTCAAAGTATTGTGAAAGTGTTTAAAAATGCATTCATATAAAATATAAACTCAGCAGTCGCTTACTATTATTAGTAAGAAGAAAAATTTATTTATGCAAAGGAGTTAGAGTTGATAAATGAAGGGGGGAGGGTGTATTGATGCAAGTGAAATTGGTTTTTCTGATGAAGCAATCTTCCATCTTGATGACTTCATCAATAAAAAGAATTGTAGGATATGGGGCAGTATAAACTATCAAGTGTGCGTGCCACGATTAGTTTAACAAAAAAATACTGTGTAGGCAGCTTTTTTCAGCTGTGGCATATTTGGGCCCAATATTGAAGTATACTATGTTTAAAACCTAATTTCGGAAATACCATAGGGGGAAAAATATACACATTCTTTTCTGCACTCCTGTATATATCCTATAGATTTTAAATATATTACATAGTACACTATAATTTAGCTCCGTTAGTGAACGCATAGCACAATTCAAAATTCATCTTCCAAAATTTGCATCAATAAAAGGAAATGTACTCGCAATCTTTTATTCTACCATGTATACGACCTGTTATAGAATTTATACACACCAAGTAATAGGTAAAACAGTACGTAAAATTAAAAATAAAACATACCGTAATTGAAAACACACTTACAGCACCTTTTGTTAATAGACAGTGCTGTAACCGAATTCTTTTATGTGTGCTTGTAAATAAACGATGAATGTTGCAAACGCTATTCTATAGTAAGCATCTTGCAGCGTACCTCAGTTACTAATATCAATTTCGATATTTTTGGAATAGTGCAACATATTTAAAATACACCGCAAATGATTATTCTCCATAGACCGTAATGGAAGTCAATTATTTTCAGCGTTCTTGTAAACGAACAATACGTGCTACACACTAAATTTTTAAAACCGATTATTCCATGGTGAACCTCAATAAAGTATATTAATTAGATGGCAATCCGAATATATTTACACGAGTTAGAGCATGGACAAAAGACCAGAAAGACAGACGACCAGACAAAACGTGAGCATAAATACTTTTCAATTATGCTAGAAACTCCCGAAAAAGATAAATCTGATTGAAAAAGAAGATAGCCAGTTTTAAAAAAAATGGAAGAAATCGTTTTCATGAAAGCAATATTTTTCGATTGCTGCCAACAAAATGAAAATCCTATCGACTGAGTTCAGAATTGAGAACTAACCGTAAGATTATATTCGAGAATGAGACCCACTTCATAGCCTTAATCTCTTTAATTCGCATCAATGCTGAGTGACGTCAATATAGAACCTCAACTACAGCGCCTAGAATAAATGGCGTGGAAATCTGCTATCCGAACAGTGCTAAAAATGAGTATCCCTTAAATGTGCAACGGTGCTGAAATCTAAAGAGCCGATCGTAGCGACATCTACAGTGTATTTTCAAATTTGAAATTATTACAGCGACTAGACCAAATGGCCTTAGTGTTTTAGAAAATATCCTGCAGATGTCGTTGCGTTCGTCTCTTTGGATTTCAGCATCGTTTAAAATTTAAGGCATCCAATATTTTAGCACTCTTTTAATTATTACTGGGATAATTGATTTCCACACTATATATTTTGGACGCTGTAGTCTCAACAGGGCACTCATAGCATGAAGCGCCATCTATTGTCTACAATCCGAACTAAAACCAAGAATCACAGTTAAAAAACTTTTGACATCATATATAAATCTCCGGCTAGATTTTTTTAAAATATCTTTCATCGTTCGCAAGTTATTGAATTTTAAAATCAGTCAGTCTTTTTTGGGACACCCGGTATATTATAGATTTGAACAGTACTTGCCAACAGTTATACAGTATATTGTCGTTATTTAAATATTTACGCCCCTGGGTAATGATGTTATTTCTCCTATTAATGTTGGAATTGGCATAGCTAAATTGCTAGTGATGATTGGTCAAAAAAGTTATTTTAGCAGTACATGAACGTGGATATATGAGGTATACCTTAAAATAAAGTGTAATCTAAATCCAATTTTCAAAAATCCTGCCTTCTAGCATTTGTATTAAAAGCCTCATATGAGGCTCAGATGACGGAGATAGTTAATGTTTAGTGCGTTTTCTGCAAAAAATATGATAATACTTTTAAGTTTCACTTTATTAATAAATATCATATAGAAAGATACCTGTTATCGAAGATCTTCAAAATAAAGAATCCCTATCATAAGTAGCACTGGAGTATATAAATACGGAATTGTTCGTGAAAAGTACAGATATTACCCCATATTTGAATATCCTTTCAAAATGGCATGAACAAAAACCTTCTAAAAATTGAAGATAGATGGCATGATGCATTAAAATTATAAGAATTTTACCCTCCACTCTCTATGAAAATTAATATTGTAATTCATCAGCCATAAATCACTGAAAATTATACTCACAATACAAACAATCTTTGTTAAAATTAGCTTTTAGTTGGATAATTTCACTTTTCAAATAGGAATACTGAAGTAACTTTAAATGGAATGAGGATCTTAATTATTAGAGTGAGAAACTGTTAATTTTAATTTTATTTATTAGTTTAAAAATAAGCTGAATATTATTCAATCACTCGTATGCGTCTTTTTCCTAATAACATTCTACGCTGTATTTCAATAAATTTTAGTACTCATACTTTGTTAAGAGCAGTTACTCGGGAACTAACCTAATGCATGTTCTTAAGTCAGAAATGTTGAGAGATTTGTAAGAAATGCATTTAATAGTATTTTATGGACAATAAAATTGAATTTGAAAAACTAATTTCAAGCGTGAATACTTATCTGCATCAGAATTTTGTTTTTAGAAGGTGGTGTGATCTGTATATACGCATATGCATGTCCTATAGTTTCACATAATGGATAAAATAGTATTTTTACTTCCTTCTATCTTCAACAGAAGAAAGTATTGTAATCGCAATGTTTTTCGACGAATTTACACGTTTTAGGGGTCAGAGATCACAAAAAACATGTTCATACAAAATGTCTGTCTGCCCGTGCGTTTGTCTGTCCGTATGTCCGCGTGTCGCCATTGTATTATCAAAAATTGTATGAAGTTATGCATAGAATTGAACCAATTTTTTTTTTAAAGTTTTTGGCTATGACAAGCAAGTCCTCCCTGAATTTGGATTTTTTTCCCCCATAACAGCGATTTTTGTGCATTTTGAATATTGTACCATGGAAAAGTGTATGAAGTTATGCATAGAATTGAACCAAGTCTTTTGTGTTTGTTTGTGACCATGGCGAGAAGGTCCTCTCTGAATTTGGAAAAATTCCGCCGGTAGGGGGCGCTGTAATAACGATTTTTGTGCATTTTGAATATTCTACCATCAAAAGTGTATTAAGTTATGCATGGAATTGAACCAATTTTTTTGTGTATGTTTGTGGATATGGCAAGAAAGTCCTCTCTGAATTTAGAAAAAATCCGCCAGTAGGGGGCGCTGTAATAGCAATTTTTGTGCATTTTGAATATTGTACCATCAAAAATTGTATGAAGTTATGCATAGAATTGATCCATTTTTTTTTTAAGTTTTTGGTTATTGCAGGCAGGTTCTCCCTGAATTTGGAAAATTTTCGCCGGTTGGGGTGCTGTAATAGCAATTTTTGTGCATTTTGAATATTGTACCATCGAAAAGTGTATGAAGTTATGCATAGAATTGAACCAAATTTTTTGTGTATGTTTTTGGCCATGGAAAAAATGTCCTCCCTGAATTGGGAAAAATTCCGCCGGAATGGGGCGCTGTAATAGCGATTTTTCTGCAAATACCAATATTGTTCCATCGAAAAGTGTATGAAGTTATGCATAATTCTAATAAAAATAGTAATAAAACTAATTAAAATAAAATATTGGCATGAGATAGAAGAAAGCTTTTGGATTGGCACATCCAACTAGTTATAAATATGTGTTCAAAATACTTATTTTGTCACGGTAATAGGCTTTTAATGATGACACTTAGATGACTTTTGTCTATGTAGTATTGGGGGCAATAAATCCGTTTGTATGTGAATTACTTCCTTTCTATATATTACAATGCTGTTGATTTATAAGTAATGCCTGCAGATTTTTCCTTCAATTCACATATGAAATGAGATTATATCTAATTTTAACTATCACACATACAGATGAAACAGCACTTAAAAATTGGCGATAACTCACAATTAAATAATAAAACTTTGTATTAATCACCATGAAACAAAATCCCACACAGGACGCGTTTCGGACATTAAATATTAACAACCCATCATCAGCCAATGTAAATACGTGTCCGTAAAGGGACAAGGACTCAAACGAACAGAAAAGCCAAAGAGCAGATTTTACATGGAATGCGATAGGTGGCGCTAGCTGAAAGGTAAAAACCAATCACAGACTAGCACATACATAAGAGAAAACTGTTGTAAAAATGATAAAAAAGTTAAGAAAAGAATAAAGGAGCTAAAGAAATAAACAAATTTAAAAGATAAATTTAAAAAATGGTATATAAAAATGAAAGTAAAGGAAAATAAAAATAAAACTAAAACAGAAAACGCAAGAAAAACATAAGAAATAATCTTTGTTTTAATTCTTTATTTTTTATGTTTTTCTTGCAATTTCTTTTTTAGTTTTATTTTTTAATTTTCTTCTTTTGCTTTTTTTTCCTTTTTTTAAAATTATTATTTTAATTTGTGTATTTCCTTTCTCTTTCCTTTTCTGTTTTTTTTTTTTTTTTTTTTTTTTTTTTTTTTTTTTTTTTTTAAATTTGTTCTATCATTTTGACAGCAATTTACACTTCTGCGTGTTCTCTTCTGTGATTGACGTTTACCTTTCAGCTAGCGCCACCAGTCGCAAACCTTGTAAACTCTCCTCTCTGCCCTTTTTGTTCATTCGTGACTTTGTCCCCCTACGGATATGTGTTTACATTGACTGATGACGGGCTGTAAATATTCCCCGCCCGAAACGCGACTTGTGTGTGCTTTTGTTTTGTGGTGATTATTACAAAGTTTTATTATTTAAATAACATACATAATTTCAATAATTTAAATAAATAATTGAAATCGGAGGAAAAAACCCTGAAATTTCAATTTAAAAAAATATCTATAAATGTAAATTATATCCAGCGCGTAAAACCGTTTTAGAAAAAACAAGATTTCATTAAATGCTAATAACAGCTTATGTAACATATTCTTAAGTAACGCTGTTAATGTTTGTACAAAAGTTTTATTTAAATCTATAAAAAAATATTTTGTATAAAGTTTTCTTAGAAGAAAATCCTTAAAATAAATCTTGTTAAATAAATTTGTTCAAGAAATATTAATACATTTTTATTTTAAACCCATATAAAAGGTCTTTATATAAATAATTCATTTACTTTTTTCTCATCTAAATAACTTTTTGCGCAAAGGAGCACATGTTATGAGTGAAACTTTTATTAATTAAGATTAAGCTCAAACAACAACTGACGGTTTGAGTGGTGCTTTGAAAATGATTAATGATAACGTTTAGGTTATTTCATTTTATTTTTTACTAATTCTTTCTATTTTTCAATAAAGTTATATGTGCTTATCATTTTTTTTTTTGGCAGAAAAATGTTGTAGTAACACATTTTAGCCTCCGTGGTTTTATATCAAAGATTCTTAATGTTGCATCGTTTATTCTATATATATATATATATATATATATTAAGAATGTTTATTATTTGATAAAGATTAATCTTTACAAATGAACACCTCGAACAAATTTACCGTAATTTTTATTTTTTCTATTACAATGGACCCAATTATTCTCTATATAAAAAATATTAGCAAAGAAGACGTGCTTCTACTTTAAAAGCAGGAGTAAGACTAATATGAAAGATGATGGAAAATTTAAAGGAAAACACACAGACGTATAAAATAATTATATTTCAATATTATAATGCTATTATAAATATAAATTATTTCATATTTTATATTTCTGTGTGTTTTCTTTTATTTTTCTGTTCTGCATTTACTTAATTTCTACAAAACTAGTTTTTGTAAAGCTACAAAAATCTGTAGCTGTACAAAAGAATCCACTGAAATTTTATCTGTAACCCAGGTAGCAGTTACATAAAAAGTCCTAGGCATGCCAGTTTCCTAAAAAATTCTTAGTAACCTTAAAAAATTTTTGATTTTCCTATTGGCTCTTTCTTCAACTTGTTCACTTCCGTTATCATTCATATCAGTTTTGCTCCTGCTTCCAAAGTACAAGCACGGTGTTCTTTGCGCCTGATTAAGAAATACTGAACGCTTTTAAAAGGCCTAGAACATTTATGCATTTTTTTAAATGCTTAGAAGTTTTTTTAGTTCTTATATTAAGAATGTAAGATCGTTTCCAAAAAAGTAAGAAGATTTTATTAATTTCTAATAACAGCTTATGTAACTTATTCTTAAGTAACGGTGTTAATATTTATACATTAAAATCTGTAAAAAAGGTACTTTCGTGTAAAGTTTTTTAGAAGAAAAGCTTAAAAATAAATCTTGTTAAATAAAGTTCTTCAGCAAATGCTAACATATTTTTATTTTAAACCCACATAAAATAACTTTTATATAAATAATTCTTTTACTTTTTTTCTGTGGTAAATAACTTTTTTCTGCAAAGTTACACATATTATGATTGAAACTGTTATTAATTAAGATTAATTTCAAACAACAACTGACAGTTTGAGTTTTGCTTTGAAAATGATTAATGACACCGTTTAGTGTATTTCATTTTATTTTTTCCTAATTCATTCTATTTTCCAACAAAATTATATCTGCTTATTATTATTATTTTTTAAACAGAAAGATGTTATAGCAACTCTTTTTAGCCTTCGTGGTTTTATATCAAAGATTCTTAATGTTCCATCATTTATTCTATACATACTTTTTTTAAGAGAGTTTAATTATTTGAAAAAAAAATTAATCTTTTCAAATGAACTCCTCGAAGAAATTTACCGTATTTTTTTTTCTTTTTTCTATTATAATGGACTCAATTATTCGAGGTATAAAAAATATCATCGAAGAAGACGTGATGCACTTTGGAATCAGGCGTAAGACTAATATGAAAGATGGTGGAAAAATTAAGGGAAAACACACAGACATGCGCAATAATTATATTTCATTATTATAATAGTATTATAAATATAAAATAATTTTATGTTTTATATTTCTGTGTGTTTTCCTTTAATTTTTTATCAGTTTTTTACTTAATTTGCTTCCTAATTCTCCTTCTATCCTACGTTATGCTCTTGTGTGAGTAGTTTTTCTCTCCTGCTTTCCTATTGTCTGTTTCTTCAACGTGTTCCCTTCCCTTTCTTTCATAACAGTCTTGCTCCTGCTTCCTAATTACATGCACGTCTTCTTTATACCTGATGAAAAAAGAACAAACTCTTTCGAAAGGCCTAGAGCATTTACGCATTTTTTATGGAGTTTTTAAGATGTTCTTTTCGTTCTTATATTCAGATTGCAAAATTGTTTCAGAAAAAGTAAGAAGATTTGATTAAATGCTAATAATAGCTTATGGAACATATTCTTAAGTAACGGTGTTAATATTTATACATTAAAATATGTAAAAAAGATACTTTCCTGCAAAGATTTTTAGAAGAAAATCTTCTAAATCTTCTAAGAAGAAAATCTTTAAAATAAATCTTGTTAAATAAGGTTCTTTAGCAAATACTACTACATTTTTATTTTAAATCGAAATAAAAGAGCTTTTATATAAACAATCCCTTTACTTTTTTCTGTGGAAAATAACATTTTACGCAAAGGAGCCCATATTACGATTGAAACTTTTATTAATTAAGATTAACTTCAAACAACAACTGACGGTCTGAGTGTTGCTTTAAAAATGATTAATGATGCCGTTTAGGGGATTTCGTTTAATTTTTTGCTAATTCTTTCTATTTTCCAAAACAGTTATACCTGCTTATATTTTTTTAAATAGAAAGTTGTTGTATAAATTCATTTTAGCCTTCGTGGTATTATATCAAAGATTCTTAATGTTGTTTATTCTATACATATTTTTTAAGAGAGTTTAATTATTTGAAAAAAAGGATAATTTTTTCAGACGAACTCCTCGAAGAAATTTACCGCAATTTTTCTTTTTTCTATTGCAATGGACTGAATTATTCGAGGTATAAAAAATATCACCGAAGAAGACGTGCTTCTACTTTTGAAGCAGGCGTAATATGAAAGATGATGGAAAAATTTAAAGAAAACACACAGGCATATGCAATAAATATATTTTAATATTATAGTACTATTATAAATATAGAAATAATTTTATATTTTATATTTCTGTGTGTTTTCCTTTAATTTTTTATTCAGTTTTTATTTAATTTCCTTCATAATTCTCCTTCTACTTTATGCTATGCTCCTGTGTGATTGTCTGTTTCCTGCTGCTTTCCTATTGGGAGTTTCTTCAACTTGGTCCCTTCCTTTATATTTCATATCAGTCTTCTTTCTTCCAGAGTACAAGCAAGTCTTCTTTGCGCCTGATGAAGAAAGACTAAACTCCTTTGAAAGGCTTAGTGCATTTACGCATTTTTTATGGCGTTTTTAATAAGTTCTTTTAGTTCTTATATCCAGATTGCAAAATCGTTTCCGAAAAAGTAAGAAGGTTTGATTAATTACTAATAACAACTTGTGTAATATATTCTTAATTAACAGTGTTTAATTTATACATTAAAATCTCCAAAAAAGATACTTTCGTGCAAAGATTTTTAGAAGAAAATCTTTAAAATAAATCTTGTTAAATAAGGTTCTTTAACAAATACTACTACATTTTTATTTTAAATCGAAATAAAAGAGCTTTTATATAAACAATCCCTTTACTTTTTTCTGTGGTAAATAACATGTTACGCAAAGGAGCCCATATTACGATTGAAACTTTTATTAATTAAGATTAACTTCAAACAACAACTGACGGTCTGAGTGTTGCTTTAAAAATGATTAATGATGCCGTTTAGGGGATTTCGTTTAATTTTTTGCTAATTCTTTCTATTTTCCAAAACTGTTATACCTGCTTATATTTTTTTAAATAGAAAATTGTTGTATAAATTCATTTTAGCCTTCGTGGTATTATATCAAAGATTCTTAATGTTGCTTATTCTATACATATTTTTTAAGAGAGTTTAATTATTTGAAAAAAATAAGGATAATTTTTTCAGACGAACTCCTCGAAGAAATTTACCGCAATTTTTCTTTTTTCTATTGCAATGGACTGAATTATTCGAGGTATAAAAAATATCACTGAAGAAGACGTGCTTCTACTTTTGAAGCAGGCGTAATATGAAAGATGATGGAAAAATTTAAAGAAAACACACAGACATATGCAATAAATACATTTTAATATTATAATACTATTATAAATATAGAAATAATTTTATATTTTATATTTCTGTGTGTTTTCCTTTAATTTTTTATTCAGTTTTTATTTAATTTCCTTCATAATTCTCCTTCTACTTTATGCTATGCTCCTGTGTGATTGTCTGTTTCCTGCTGCTTTCCTATTGGGAGTTTCTTCAACTTGGTCCCTTCCTTTATATTTCATATCAGTCTTCTTTCTTCCAGAGTACAAGCAAGTCTTCTTTGCGCCTGATGAAGAAAGACTAAACTCCTTTGAAAGGCTTAGTGCATTTACGCATTTTTTATGGCATTTTTAATAAGTTCTTTTAGTTCTTATATCCAGATTGCAAAATCGTTTCCGAAAAAGTAAGAAGGTTTGATTAATTGCTAATAACAACTTGTGTAATATATTCTTAATTAACAGTGTTTAATCTATACATTAAAATCTCTAAAAATGATACTTTTGTGTAAAGTTTTTTTAGAAAAAAATCTTTAAAATAAATCTTGTTATTTAAAGTTCTTGAACAAATACTAATACATTTTTATTTTAAACCCAAATAAAAGAGCTTTTATATAATTAATTCATTTACTTTTCTCTGCTAAATAATTTTTTGCGCAAATGAGCACATGTTACGATTGAAACTCTTAATAATTAAGATTAAGTTCAAACAACGATTTACGGTTTGAATGTTGCTTTCAAAATAATTAATGATATTTTTTACGATATTTCACTTTATTTTTAACTAATTCTTTCTATTTTCCACTAAATTATAGCTACTTATCATTTTTTTTTTCTTACAGAAAAATGTTGTATCTACTCATTTTAGCCTTCGTGGTTTTATAACAAAGAATGTTAATGTTACATAGTTTATTCAATACATATTTTTTAAAGAGTGTTTAATTAATTGAAAAAAGTTTAATCTTTACAAATAACCACCATGAACAAATTTACTGCCATTTCTCTTTTTTCTATTACAATGGACTCCATTATTTGAGGTAGAAAAAAAATCATCGACGTGTTCTTAATAACTATTCTATTAACGCTCTATTAACACTTTTCAATTATTTTCTTATAGTTCAGAAAATGTTTAAAATTAAATGTTTTCAAAAATACTTCTATAAATAAAAAGCTATTACTGTTTTAGAACCATTTACTTAACGAAATTGTGACAAAAACTTTTTTTAATCAATATTAAAAAAGCAATTCTACTGTTTGCGGAATGCATTTTCATTGTTTGGAATTCTCCGACATATGACGTCATTAGCGATTCTTAGTTAAAAAAAATATTGCATATCTAGTGACAAAAATATAGATAATGAATTTATTTAGAAACAATTTATATATATATAATTTTTTGAAATAATATATCTGCTTTTTAGCATATGTGTACATGTGTATTTTCTCAATTGACGGATTTTATTTCTAAGCGGATTGTAATCAATAACACGAGACAAACATTTGATTGAGCTTTATTGAATTCAGCAGAATACACTATACAGTACTTTTGGCATGATTGTACAGAAATCATTGATTATAAAAAAATAACTTTTACATCACTGTGAGCGCGATTTGTTGGCAAAGGGGGCAATTTACAGAGGAAACACAGTTGATTTTATACATTTGTATTCACATACCGTTCATAATAATTTTGTATGCATAATTATATAACTATTTTATAAAAAGCAAACTTTTAATTAAAACACTTAAATAACTTACAAAGCTCATTCAATAAACAACTGGAAAATGTATAATACTACTATGAATGGTATATACAGGATGAACCATAAGTCTTTCCAATTTTACAAATCCGTAAAAACAAACAGATATTCGTAGCGGAATGCGATTTGCACAATAGGACATGTCCATTTTTTGTGGCTACAACAAAACAAACTTGATAGTTTTTTAAAACTATTTTTGAGTCACACGGTGTCGGGCTATTTGAAGTGTCTTATGGTGAATGTTTAATTCCGTTACGTAAACTTGTTAATTCTTTATACATTTTTGAATTGCGGACTCTTTGTAGCTGTTCTTTTTACAAAGCAAATTTAAAATATTTAATAAGTGTTACGGAGTAAACAGTAGTTCTTTCTGATATCTATTAAAGGATTTGAATACTTAAACTCTGAACTTTCTCTTGGAATACTTGAAACATTGTATACTTTTGTCATTAAAAAAATGACTTTTTGACAAGACCTAATTCTGAAAACTGCTGTCTAGTACGACAATTCATTACTTTTTTTTTATGAATTTGTGAAAAGTGAGCCGAATCATCATGTGGAATTCCATGTCTTCGTTATATTGTCCTTCACTATAGAATTTTTTATAGCTGAAGCTGGCAGGCCTGAATCATGCACTGGCCGCTGAGTGTGAGTTACACAAGTTTTCGGTAATCTCCCAAGATTAATCCAAGTTAGAGCATAGAAATGTTGTTTCATTTTAGCGGTGTGTAGGCATATAGCTAATAGAAGTTCTTGTCAATATAACAATCTAATACAATTTAAGCTGTACGTTGTTTGCTTAATACATTTTAAGTCCCCGATTTTTGAAATATTGCGTTCATGACTGCAATGAACAAACGCTTTAAACGCCGAAAATAATCAACATTAGATTTGACAAGTTGCAACTTCTCAGCTCAATGGTGTTCGAATCATGCCATTGTTATTGCACTGACATAACATGCCTCGTGGGATTTCTGTCACTTCTATAATTTTCATCATCATCATCAACAACAACAACAACAAAACGATATTTCCCTGTTTCACATTCTGAAAGGTGCAGCCATTTTGCAGATTTTCCAGCGTACCATGCACAGGATCAAACTTGATGATCCTTGCTACACTATTAGCAGGTTGTAAGAGCATAGCTCTGACTCGTTTTCATAAGAAAACATACATATAATGAACACGGATATATTTTAGATTTCAAACTTTTTTCCGAATTTTTATTGCATGAGCCTTGCATAAAAATCAATATATCAGCTTTTAATTACTTTTATAATGTCTTCAAATCAAATAATGTTCTTATTTAAACATTTGTTACTATAAAGTTTATTTTCTCTCATTTACGAGCTTGAAAGTCCATTGTTGCTGTATCGTATATTTAAAATTTGTAATGGATAGATGAGAAGCGATTCGTTGTATTTTAAAATTTTGGACATAAAAATACTGCTAAAATTACACGGAAAATATGTACAACTTGATTAAATAATTGCGTCGGAATTAAAGAATCTCATTATATTTATCAGTCTTAAATTTAACCCTCACACAAATGGTTAAAATAAGTAATAAATAATATAAGCATAACTTGTTTTGTAATTTTTAAAATATAAATAAAATAGAATAATTAGCAATTCTTTCAGTCTAAATATATAGAGTGTAAAATATATATCATGTGCGGAAAATGCATATGAATTAAGCATTGCGTTTTATACAACTTACTTAAGGATTTTTCTTTCTTTTCTTTTTGTTAGAAAAGAAGTTTATTTTAAATATAGGATTCCATGCACGTATGTCCCAGTTTCAATGGAATATTATATCAGTTTAATTTAGTTTATATTCAACAGATCATACATAAAATTTAAGGTAAACTAACCTGTTTTTTTTTACAAATGTTCAATATGTGCATCTTTAATTATACGGCACACATCGAATCTAAAGTTCAGCTCTTACCCCACTTCGGCTAAGAAATCTGGAGTAATTGAAGGAATAGCATCTTCAATCCTGTGTCTCAAATTTGGCAAATCGTTGGATTGTGGTGGAACGTAGACAAGCCCCAAAGAAAATATAGCATGGTTCTGACAGCCTTTAAATCTTCAGCCAAGCAATAACTGTTTACGCCCAGGAGTCGCCTATTTGCATGGCACACTGTTAAAAATTTCTGTAAAATCACAGAAAAAAAAATCGAGACTCTGTAAATTTATACTAGTTCTCGGTTAAATACATTCGATCGAGTTTCTCGGTCAAGACTCTCTGTAAATTTACACCAGTTCTCGGTTAAATGCATTCGATTGAATTTCTCGGTCAAGACTCTCTGTAAATTTACACCAGTTCTCGGTTAAATGCATTCGATTGAGTTTCTCGGTCAAGACGCTCTATAAATGTACACTAGCTCTCGGTTAAATGCGTTCGATTGAGTTTCTCGGTCATCGATTTACAGACATTTCCATTATCTTGTATCTAATTCCCTGTAGGGATTTCCATGTTTTTATTTAAAAATAATTTCAGCTTTGTTAAAACTTGTAATTCAAATACACACGTTTAAAATTCTTTTGCAATTTTATTAGAATTATCAAAGAAAAAAATTAAGTTTCATTTTTTTAAATTTATTTTGTTAGTTAGAATCATAATACATTTAAATACATTGCTTTTATAAGAAATGTGATATAACCTTTAAAGTAATTTTGGTTAAGTAATCTGATAATTTTTGTAAATATTTTACAAAAAATGTTATAATTATCAATATATTTAACAAGTTTTAATGAAAAAATACACCTAAATTTCAGATTATTATTATTTAAAATTCCAGTATATGTTCAGATATTAAAGAAGATAATTATTGAGCAGAAGCAATTTCTTGATAAATAATTCCGTAAATAAAGTATTAAAAAATTAAATTTGATTTAAAAAAATAATAGGTATTATGTTTCGGTCCAAACGAAATTAAAATAAACCGTTTAAGAAATTTTCTAACGAATATATTTGAAGCGAAATCTTTGAAAAGCACAAGTACAATAGATTTTTCCTCGCTTTATTATAAAGGACATCCTTTATACACCGCAGTAACAGCTCTTATGGCGCAGTAAGTAAATGTTTTTCTCCTGCCTAGAGGTCTCGGGTTCAAACCCCAGGCCGGCCAGAAGCAAGTTGTGTAAAAAAATTAAATGGCACAGCAGTTCAAATTTGCTTGAATAACTCTGATACTTCGAAGTTCTAAAATATTAAAAACATAAATTGATTTACAGAGTCTTGCGTATTTTTAACGATGTTAATTTACAGAGTCTTGTGTATTTTTAACGATGTTAATTTACAGAGTCTTGTGTATTTTTAACGATGTTAATTTACAGAGTCTTGTGTAAATTTACCAAATAACTTCTCTGTTATGTAACAGAATCTCTGTTTTTCTAATCTCTGTAATTTTACATAAGACTTAAGATAATGGATTACCCGTAGATTCTCTGTAATTTCACAGAAATTTTTTTAACAGTGCACTTTAATCAAGTAAACAACAAAGCACCTCTCGCGCATGCGTTTATCTAAAACTGTTTGAGTTACTCTTTATTTGTGACCTTGAACCAACACTCTATAACACTTACGGTTGGTACTGTTAAAATTTATAACTGGGACATTCCTTTATGGACACCCTGTATATTAATATTCAGAATAGGTAAAGATTATATCTAAACTAAAAATTGTACAAAACTTTGTTGACAAAGATTTCATTACTTCTTTTCTGCCAAATACGCTCTATGTATTTAAACATAAAATTCTACAGACTTCATATTACTTATCAGTATGGGATAACGCAGGACAATGACGTGGGGATAAATTTACGCAGGAATAAAGTATCATGTTTCTTTACTTCGTATTTCTGATTTATTTTTGTTTTAAGCATAAAGCATATCAATATAATGCCTATCACAAATAAAGTATGAGTTCGTTTTTTACTAATCCAACACTTTTATATCAATGTAATTGTTAACTATGGCGCAGCATTTTAAATGAATGTATGTGTGTTTCATTGCGACATGCTAAAGAAAAATTAAAAAAAAAAATTACATTCATATCCGTTACATAAATGATCCAATTTCAAATATCTGTCTAGTCAATTACTAATATTTACTTCTTTTTCTGAAATTTCCTTAAAATTTATTTCAATTTTCATATGTTGTAAGAAATTATACGATTTCGAAATACTTTTATTTAACAAAAAGCATATTCTGTGGAGGAAAAAATCTAAATCGATATAGTATGAATAAGTGAAACTGTAATATAATAATATAATCTCATATATTACAGTAAGTTTACAAAATATATATAACTGATATTTATGTTCAGAAAAAATAAGCATTTTAGACACATAGAGAACTTTTTGTGACACTGCTGAAAATAGTAATTTTCATTTGTACTTCATTTAAATAAATAGTTTTTTAATGTCAATAAGAATTTCAAATTACTAAATTTTATTTTTTTAATTTTACTTACTGTAGAAAATGTATATCTATTTCGAAGAAAAAAATTTCAATAAAGTAAATTCATTCCTAAAAAGTTTTGCATTATTTTTAAAACATAGTTTTCTGTTTTTTTTTCCTATCTTAAATAAAATTTAGAATTGAGTAAGGTTAGACATCAGTTTAAAAATTTTAAACAAGCACTGTTGAACGCAGTAGCAATTTCAGAAATCGAAATGCGATTCTAGCTATATTTCATTCCGTCCAAGATTTAGCAATAAAAATAAAAATATACACCGTCAATTTTGTACTGAAATTGAAAACAAAAGTTTGGAATGACATTTCTTAAAACAAAATAAGGTGATCCAGGTATATCAATTAACTTAAACAAAGAAAGGGGTAATAATAATGGATAATCATCAGTAATTTAGAAACGTTTTTATCAGGTGTATTTTTGTTTATCTAAAAGGGGGACAATAGAATGCGATTTAAACCTTAATTAAATATTTATAATTACGTTTTTTAAAGTACAACAGGGAGGGAAAAAATAACGAGTTTTTTAAATGTTTAGAAGAAAAAAAACATATATATCGACTAAAGTAAATATTATTTTGATTCAATGAAGCACTCGCGAAAATGTACACTTTTTTTTTTTTTTTAATATAGATTCTTTGACTGATTATAATAAATTTCTTAGAAATATTTGAATTTATTGTAATGAATCATTGTACTACATATACTTTTACATTTAGATTTACGAAACATTTCTTTTACAAACCTTATTATTTTATATGTGATTTCTTTCGCGGAAAGAGAAATTAAAATCATTATTTTTGGAAATTAATTTATTGTTAAAACCTTAAAATGAATAACTGGAAACATTTCACAGGTATTTCACAGGTATATTATCTGTATATACGTTTTATAATAAAGAAACAAATAAAATAGTAGTAATTTTTTTTCATTCATAAAAATGGTTCACGTGTATATGTTGTGAAACAGTGTTAACTGAGTTAATAGATATACTTTCAAATATTCCCAGCTACTCTTTACACACATTCCAAAATCTTTAGTATCACAAACTTTAGCCACGACTTTTACTTAAAACTTATTAAAGCAATCTTTCAATTTACAGTTTTTATACAGATAGTTTTTTCCCTGCTCACAATTCCATCTTAAGAATAAAACGTATGTAACAAATTTCTAACTTTTGATAATTCTTTTGCAAAAGGAAAATTTTATAATCGTATTAGATGTTAGGAAATATGTTGGTGTGAAATTGTAAACTTTATCAGCAAAGAATATCTGGAGATTTAATACAGATTTAATAGAAATTTCTTTTTAATGACGAGGTAATTACTTTTAAAGGAAGAGAAGACATTGAAAAAAAAACAGGTTTGTGGAAATTTCTTGTTGTTTGACAAAGAAATGGATTGTTTGGTTGTTAAAAAATAACACTTTTCGATATTTCCGTATAAAGTCATCTTCAGACAATGCAGCTGCTATATTTTTACAAAACTATACAGTGCAGTGTAAAATTTTAATTGCTATGGCATTCTCACAATCTTTTAACTTTCGGGAATAAAAATCTGGTGAAATTAAACTTGCTAAAATTACATTTTAATCTGATTGACAAATTCCTTAATGATTCAAAATAAAGAAAAAATGGTCAGTAGCGGAAAATGTTTTATTCAACTGTGGTTTATGTAAAACTTGCGAGTTTAATTTTCCTTACCATTTTACCACTATAACTTTTTATTTTCTTCTATATTTTTATTTTTAATGAATTTGTATAGCAGCCACAGGACATTCAAATAAGAAATAATAAAAATGTAGTACTTTTAATACAGAATTTTTGTATAACATGGTCTTAAAGGGGTGTTAAAGAAGGGACGGTAAGGTAAAAAAAAAGGGGGCGGTATAGGAAAAAAGGGACGAAATGGGGAAAAAAAAGGATGTTAAGGATAGAACGGTAAGTAAAATTAATACCTATTTTTAGGAAAATCATGTTAAGACTAAGTGATAGCCACAATGTTCATTGATTTTTTGAAACAGTTGTTTACATTGGATTAAATATTTTGTTTTTATTTATTTACCTCGAAAAGTGCAGGAATAAACCTTGGGGACGGTAAGACTACCAAATAAAGCCACGGTGCTCGAAATTGATATTTAAATGCTGATTTATACTCTGCAGTAAATTTCCTGTCAAAGAATTTTAGATATTCTTTCTCTAGCATACTTCTGCATGAGCAAAAACTTGAAAAAAAAATATGTGGCTGCATCTGAAAGGGTTTTCTGTATAATTTTAGAAGAGGGGGATGATAAAGAATCTAAAACCCAGGGACAGAGCTTAAAAAATAATAACAACCCTAAAAATGTGTGCAGGTTAATTTTTAGCTATATATTTACATAAAACAATAGCTCTAGTTTCAGAAAATAATTATATCGAATTATTTTTATTGAAACAATTTTATCCAGACAGCTCCAAACTTGAAAATCAGCATCAGGGACACGGGACGGTATAGGAGTTTCCCTGGCATTTAGACCCCCAGCATCGTCCAAATCTTATTTATCTCGTTAATATTGTTATGCAATCATGCAATGGGATATTCCCCAGTATATGAAATAAAAAAAAATACAAAAAAATGTATTAAAATAAAAATCATTATTCAGGGACATAAAAGTCAAAAGATTGTGAGAGTGCCCCATATAAAATATATTCAGTGTTGTCATTACAGAGAATAAATTAATGAAATATATAATAAATTAATAAATAAAATAGTAATGTAGAAGGAATCAGGAAACGAAAATAATTTTATAATCAATATATGCATATATGCACAACAATAAAAAGACATTTGGAACCAGTTTACAAAAATATTTCAACACAAGCAGTTAGAAATACTTTGCTAGTTTTCTAAGCAATGCAACGTTTACGAATCTTCAAATTAAAACAGAACAATTTTTAGGAATTTAGAAGGATGTGAACTCCCATAACAAAAGTTAGAAGTTTATATTCACAATTTAAATCTTATATTTCCGTACTATTACGGAATTGGATTATTAAAATAAATATAAAATTCGGTAACTACTACTCGCCGAATGGTAAGTGAATTCAAATAACTGGCTGTTAAAAATATTGTTTTATGTTATTTTTTTCATTTTATGCTAGCCACTCTATAATCGCCTTTAAACCTCTTATGTTGTTAAAATATTTTAGATAATATTTTTAATGAATTGTTTATACAAATAATTGTACCACCAATCTGAAAGATTTAAATGATAAAAACTTCATACATGTTATATTTTATATGTAATTCTTGTAAAATATAGAGGTTGGTACTGAACTGTAACCGTATAACGGTTGGGTTGATAGTGTAAATCGACAGAAATAAATAGTACGCAATAGCACTATAACACTGAAAAACAATAAACTTTACAATTTGGAAAAATATTAGGTGTTTATAAACATTTTAATAATAAAAAACAAATAATGAAATTCCAACAGACTTATGATTTTTATGAAATACCGTGACAACATGAAAAACTATGAAAGTGCACAAAAATTTGGGTAGTAACATCCATATGGCAGTTGCCACATATGGTGAAATGCAAGCTTTGTATTCGGTCATGTCTTTATCCGGATAATAGACCCTTACAAAACTTGTTAGTGATGGCATTACATCTTCATTTCACAAACTTTTTTAAATCTTGAAAACGTAGCAAGGTCATTCCATGCAAAATAAGCAAATCAGCTGTGGCAGACATGTCACAGATTTTAATGAAAATCACACTATAAGTAGATCATATCTATTTATGAGTTAATGTAAAATAATAGATTTCAGGCTTGTTTATTTAAGTATTAAAATTTACCTTAAAAGTGAATGCAAAATCGAGGTTTTGTCTACATGCTTAAAATTTCAATTTTGATTATTAACCTTGAATGGAAAGACTATATAAAAAATTATTTATAATTAGGAATGAATAATAATTAATAGATTGGCGTAAGAACAACAAACTATATATTAATTATAAATCCAAATAAAAAAACTAGATGGCAGCCCTAAATTTGTTTTCCCGTGAAATTTGCAATATTTTAAGAAACGCGCACGAATTCAAAAAGGAATAGCGAATGGAATGTAGCAAACATTACTATTTTGTACCCATTTTTGTTATGTTAGGAATCAAAAGGCAATCTTGATTTTTTTTTAAATCATGGACTTTTTAATCTTTATGTCTGTGCAATATTGTTAATGTCGGACCTGTCATTTATTTATTTATTGCTCATACAACAGAGGAAAAATCATGATTTTGTAAATTTTTTTTTAAGTTTCTAAGTTTTTTTTTCTTTTTTAAGATGAAGGAAATAAGTGTGACTTTCAAACTTGGGGAGTTCGATCTCTATATATCATACTACACCAGTCATTAATTTCACAGAGGTTTTTTAATTTCTTTGATTTTTATAACGTTTCTAATTTTCTCAAAATTCACAAATTTTATTTTTTTACAACCAATTTATAAATAATCATGGTGTTACTAGATTATTATTACTCAGTATATAAGAAGATAATTTTTCAGAGGTTACAAAATTATAAAACAAATTTCTTTGTGTTAAATAGTTTCCAAGATACAGAGCTTCAAACTTGCAACTTTGGACGATTGCGCACATGCCATTCTGTATCACAAGTTTTTTAAATGTCCAAAACCACTAAAAAATTTTTTTTTTTTGTCAAGATATTTTGCAGAGCATTACTTGAATATGAATTGAACCTGTACATCGAATTTTATTAAAATTGGTTAGTACGTGGCCACGTTTATTTATTTTTTTTTTTTTTTTTATAAATTTTTGCTCATTTTACGTGGAATGACCCTGCAATAATATAACCACATATCGGAGCTATCAAAAATTAAAACTATATAATTACATTTTCAGTTGAAGTGGATAGCTTTGTATATTTCTTAGTAAATGAGTCGAATGCCACTAAAGATTTTGTAGTAAAAATTGGTACAGTTGTCATATACGCACCACGTTGGCGCGACTCTTTTTTGACGCCAATTTGATGAAAACGTCGTTTACGAATACCTTTACATATATATTTTTTTAAAGTGAATAACAATAAATAAAAAAAAAGTTTAATTATTATTTGCAGAACAAAACAATTTATATAATTTAAAAAAAGAAAAAAAAGTAAAAAAAAACATTTTTTATAAATAAACAAAATTATCCGAGTTACCATATCAAGCAAAATAACGACACTTTGGCGCCAGTTAAGTACCCGGTGCGTATATGACTGGCGTCAGAAACAAATCCCGCCAAGCTGGTGCGTATATGACATATGTGCTCAAAAATTATATCGCTTCGTTTGTTCTATGATCATTCATATTTTGTTGTTAATGTTTTATACCACCCTCTAAAATTGTAACGCATGCATAAAATTAAACTTTAACCATGGTGATTATTTTTTTTTAATCCACAGCATTTGATGTATAATTGAATTTCCTAGTTGCTATCTTTAGTCAGAACATGATATTTAAAAATAATGTTATCCCAATGTTTTAAAATATATCATCTTAAAAACTTTTAACTTAAACGATGATATTTGAAAAATTTGCTTGTTAAGTTTTTCCTTTTTTTAATAACAGAAAACATAATAAACACCAGATTTATTCCGTAAAAATAATTTTTGTCGTTGATGAAAAAATCTTGTGATTATATAATTTTTGAACATATTCTAATTTACGTATTTTAAAATTGGACTTACATTTATTGGTTAGGTTTTACAGAAATGTTATTTTCAGATAAAGGTATAGAAAAGTTTATAAGACAGTCTAACATATTTCAAATCTCTTTTGATAGATTAGAATTATTACAACTTTATGTACTCAGGCACATAAGTTTTGCCGTAAATTGTTTGCAGGTGTGTAATAAGAAAACTTTGTCTTTTACAACAAATGTAAAACATAAAATGAATTAAAATTTATAAATAATGTTAAATTTTATATGCTTAAGTTTTCAAATGAATGCACCAATTATATCAAATAATTGAATTAAATTTTTACATTAGTTCCATTACTTTATGATTATTACTTTTTTATTTGAAAAAATGCGCTTATATATCGTTATAGATTATACATACTAATTAAGTATTTAATATAAATGAATTTATATACATTTGTTTTGAGGATAATGTGCATGAAATATACAATTTTTTAATATTCTTGTGCGCATAATTATTGTGCATAACATAACTGCATAACTGAGCATTCAGGTCTTAATTATATACATATGCAAAACTACATTAAATAGATTTATTAATGTTCAGAATGTAATTTCAATTATCTTTAATTCATTAAAATTATTGTATTAAGGTAAAAGATAATTTTTGCTCTTCAGAAATATTTTGTACATTAGAAAACTTTTTTACTTTGCTGAGAATAACATTTTGACTGAAATTAATCCAATTTTTCTTTTGTGAAGTACTAAACTGAGTAACAATAGACACAGTTCTGTAACAATGATAATGAGAAATGACAGCGAATTCAGCATAATTTATTTATTTTCCTTTAAAATTGAAAATTATTTAAAGATAGTTATATTTACTAAGACTGCGTTCTAAAAATAAAAATGCGCTCGCCTAGGTTTTTTATGGCCCACTTCCGCTACGTGACTATGGTCTTGTAGCGTTACATGGCTTATATTCTGATCAAGCCGTCAGCCTGACGTAGTACATCATTCTTTAGTTAATCAGAAAATACAGATAGTAATTTTATTGATCCATAAGTGATATAAGTATCAGTTAAACTTGCACAAACATGGAGTACAACTCGGACTTGCGGTATGGTAACATAGTACGATAACCAATGTATTCCTGGCCATCATTTAAACAATAAAAAGTTCGGTAATTGTAATATTCTCATTGTCTATCGTCATTGACGAATTAAGTCGGTTACCGGGACTCAACAGTGATTTAAATAGTATTATACAGACATTTTTTTTATCCGTGTGGTTCACTATGAATATTTAAAATAATATTGCGATGTAACGTACTGCCAGGTAAGTGTAATAACATTAAAAATCATGGCGTAAAAAAGTAATTTATTATGCACCTAATTCTATCAAATTTAGTAATTAAACATATCATCATGAGAAATATTCTTATTAAACAGGAAAATTAATGTTATTGCAATATATTTGTATATATTTTATTTAAAAAATAATCTATCATTCTATTTTACTCGTACATTAAAAATTTTAGACATTACAAATGAGATTTTAAAAGGAAACAAAACTCATAAAAAGATATTTCTTTATCTCAAATATAATATCTAATATAATGTGGTGCGATGAACTCTAAAATTAAAGGCTTTGTGAGGGATGGAAAAATAATATTTTTTTAAATTTTCACTAAAATGTAAAAGCAGCAAATAATGTTTAATTGTCATTGTTATAAACTTAAAAAAGGATTTATGTTATTTTGATGTAACAGCAAGTATTAGATATATTTTATTTAAAAAAAATGTTAGATTATAATTTCGACATTTGAGTTATGTTTCTTAAAATGTAAATACTAAATCTAAACAAAAAGCTCGAATTAATTAAAAAAGTCTACATTTCTCAATGTTTAAAAAAGTTCAACTAGCCGTAATTTTTTTTTTATATAAAACGTTATTTTAAATTAAGGAAAGTAATAGTTTTTACTGGTATACCTATTTATTTCAATAATATTTAAACAAGACAATCTTAGCACTTTAAAACACTTAAATAATGTATATCTAGTAACTGAAAATTCTTTCTTAATCACAACATACTGTAAAATATCAAAAGGAATGATTTAACAACATATTTGTTGTCTAAATAGCTTTACATTGTCAGTGCTAGATTATCCAATGAATTATCTACATTACCTCTTCGTATGTATATAATAAAGGACCTGTATGCTGAAAAAATAATTCCATGCTTCAAAAATGAGAAACTTTATTTTACATCATGTACATATATTTTCAGTATTAAATGGATTTACATTAAACAAAATTTCTGTTTCAGCTTAATAGAAAAATTTAAAGGTTTAAGAAAATAACAGTATAAATAACTTCAAAGCGAAATTAAAATCGCAAATCAGGGAAATTTCAAAATATCTTTAAGCAGTTGAGTCTCTTTGGCTGAATTAAAGTAAATGATTTAATTTTGAATTTAACATAAAAAAGATTGCATTCTCAATTTTTCCCATTTCAGTAGAAACATTTATAAATGTTAAAATTTCCCTTGACGTCATTTGTAGCAATTTAAATGCTAATTTAATCATATGCGCACTCAACCGAGTTAATACAAATCAGATAAACTGATTATTTTCCATAAACCCAAGATAATATTACATTCAGCTTTAGTGTCATGTATAAATAGTACCAAATGCGTACGCTAGATCGTTTTGATTCTTTTAACTTTGATCAGAAAAAATTTTCCATACAGCATTGGCAGAAATTGCATCACACCAGTTCTTAATTTATGTTTGAATTTGAAGTATCGCTTATTTCAATAGAAGATTTAAAAAATTAAGTTTCATCCCATTTTCTCCTTAAGTTATATTTTTCCACAATTGCTTATACTTCAAATTTTTCAATGTTTTACCCCATACCATAGTTATATCACCTAATATATAGATCGTTTTAACGTATACAGATAATCAAAAACACGACTGAACGAAAATGTTATGACACAATTCCTCAAAAAGTAATTTTATTATATATATATATGGGTATTATGAGTTTTTATATCTTATGATTAATTTAAATTACAAACATTCTATGGGACCTTTTAGATATCAAATATTACTTTTTAATTATTTATAGTTTAATATTTTAAAGGAGAAAAATATAATTTTAGATTTTTAATAGGTAAGTATTAATATTATTTCTGAAAGTGTTTAGTACCAGCTATTATGATTTTAATTATATATTATCAAGAAAAAAAATGGTTAAACCATATAAAGCAAGTTGCCGGACTACACCTGTGATTAACAGGATATTTTTGTTAGCTGAATAATTTCATTATTTTGACAAGAGAAATTCAAGAAACTTTGAGCTTTGATTTGGAAACTTTGAGATTAGAAATATTCCGTGTTTTAAGGAAAACATTACATAAATAAATATTCAGTTTCTAACACGAAAAAGAACGCAAAACAGTTGCCTGAACATCACTGTGATTTTATGAAAATATACTTTTATAATGAACGATTTCAGGTAATCTTAGATCGGAGAATTGTATTTGTTTTGGTGAGACAATGGGAAAATCAATGCTGATATATTTGTGTTTAACTAAATTTAATCAAATGAAATATTAGTTCAATAAACGTTGTTTTAGAGTGCTACCAAGAAGGAATAAAAAAAAAAATACTTCAAAAACTTTTACTCAAATTATCTCGAAATTTATCTTTTATTATCTATAACAGATTTTTCAGATCGTGTATTCAAATATATTTTTCTTTCATATGTCTGACTTATATTCTTTAAAGTTTCAGACAACATCAATACAAAATAAACTCTTATATGAAACATTTTCCAACAAAAAGACTCAACTGTTTCGCTTGCGACTTGAACTGAATCTTTACTTTTTATTGATTGTAGAGCCAGCAAATTAAAAATATTTTTACTGTTTTACGTCCAATATTTGTTAGTTCACCTTGATTGTGAACATTAATACTTTTCTCTCATCGCATCGAAGTTTTTTCACAATTTCTTCGTTTATCTTCCACATTTAAATTCAGCGAAGAGGTGGTCTTGTTTATCCAATATCTCTGCTCAGCTCTCTTTGAAAGACCTTGGGATAATAGTGTCTCTCACTTTCATACACAAGGGATGTACACGTTGTCTGGAGAGAGTTCGTTCAAAGATTTCTTAAAGTAATGACCGAAGTAAACATAAAAAAAGAACATTCCATGCATTTAGAAAAGTATTGTGCCTTGTCAAGCATAGATTTGAAACTGCAAATAGAAGAATAAATGAACAATTCAAACATAAATAACAACAATAATTAAAAAAAAAAATGAAATGTAGTCGTCACGAAAACAACAATATATACACAGACTGTCCAAAAAATTAACGGACGGTTAAATTACCTACCAATAGATGGCCCTGCAGTCCGGCGGTGATGTCTAAAGACCGGCTATAATTGGTCTTGTAAAATGGTACAATTTCATGTTGCTATCTGGTTGTTGTGCTAAGTGCACTCGGTTTGTTCTAACTGTGTAAAGTGATCATGTTGGAGATCGCGAAGGCATCATTCACAAGGAGTTCATTCCTAAACGCATTACTGTGACTTGACGTTGCTACTTGGAAATGTTCAACTGTTTCATGTCCAGAGTACGCAGAGGACGTCCTTTGTACCGACAGCAAGGCAGAACGTGTTTTGAATCCAGCGGTAATTATTTCGAATAAACAAATATCAACATTTTCATTTCAGTTCTTAAATTTTTATTTATATGAGCAGTCCGGTACATTTTGGGACACTTTGTTTATATACCGTATATTCCGGCGTATATCGCGACCCGGCGGATAAGGAGCAGGCACGTTTTGAGAATGCTTTTTGCTAACTTTCGGTATATTCGCCGTATAATACAACACCCCACCTTTTTTACGCAGAGAAACTTTCATCAGATATGTAGTATGAAAATAAAATAAAGAGCATGAAAAAGTATGAGTTGTAAACACACTAAGTAAACAGCCTAATGCAAAGTAATGCAAACCCAAATGTGAAGCCCATCTGTTTGAATTCCACCGAAGAGTTCCGAATCGTACTGTCGCTCATTTAAATAGCCCCTTCCCATTTTCTACAATTGCTCTTTAATATAGTTATATTATATAATAAAAAAACAAAATTTATTTCCTACATTGTTTAAGCCCGAGAAGGGACAGATATTAAGTTTTTTCATTCAATTAGTCCTACATTTAATGTTAAATTTTTATAACAAATTAGTTAAGCCAACTGAAGATTATAAAATAAAAATAAAATTCATACAATATGATACTTAAAACACCCTAAAAAATAGATTCCGTTCAAATGAAATCGAAATAAATGTTAGACTTCTTCCATTTTTAATTGAAAATATTTGTATTGCAGATTTTGTATTATGTTTATGACAATTGTGCATAAAATGATAAGAGGCATGCAAAATACAAAACTTAAAAAAAAGGTCTAAGATTTATTTCGATTTCATTTGAACGGAATCTAATTTTTTAGGGTGTTTTCATATATTGTATGAATTTTATTTTTATTTTATAATCTTCAGTTGGCTTAACTAATTTGTTATAAAAATTTAACATTAAATGTAGGACTAATTGAATGAAATAACTTAATATCTGTCCCTTCTCGGGTTTAAACAAAGTAGGAAATGAATTTTGTTTTTTTAATTTGTTCTTCAAATTATGTTTTTGTTTAATATGTCAAGTTTTTTAATAACTACTGCACTCAGACGAACGCATTTCAAAAATTAATATAGAGTATCATCATCAGGCTTTGATGTATGCGGTATTGCATCACAATGTGGGATGCAGTTTACCAATGTGTAAATCACCACCGTAGTAATGCAGGTTGCGGTAGTTTGGACAAAAACTTCTAATCTGAACGTAAAAAGTCTATAATCAAAACATAAAAAATTAACTTTACTTAAATTTAGATACCCTATTTCCCACTCAGGAACGCTATGAATGTAAATGTAAATTGTGTTGAATCCTTACTGCTAATATTTAACAATATTATAGGTGTGATACACTAAAAAATAAAAAATAAAAGTTTTATCCTAAATTTTTAAACCTTATTCTCTCCCAAGGGGTGATGTAAACACATCAGAAAATTAATACCTAAGTTTAACTTGGGGTATAAATAGTTCTCATCTCGGAAAAAAATATACACTTTTTAAAATTTAAGTTATGTAATTCCCCACTAAGTTCGCTACCTGCGTAAAAATAGCTATCCATTAGAAACTTTTTACTAAAATATAAACTTGACCAAAGCAAAAACTTATTCTGAAAATATTCTTTTTATTCCACTATGACGCCATATTCACCTTTTTAATTTTTGAAAAAAAAAAAAAAAAAAAAAAAAAGTAAAACTAGCTCAATTTAATATTTCACGTTAAAATCTTTCAACTAAAAAGAAATAAATTATTATTACGGCTTTTGAAATTTTTGCAACAATGTAGTAAAAATCTCACATTTTCTATGAAAAATGTCTGTTGATTTTCAATGAAAAAAGCGAAAACTGGAATTATTAAGAAAAATATTTGAATAATGTAACAAAAAATTGGCCCATGTTTCTCTCTGGGTTATAATTCACCAATATGCAAAGGCATTTTACCATTCGTTTTGACCTTGACGTCAGGCAAACTTTTTTACACTTTAAATTTATAATATCATTAGAATTAGTAAAGAATAAAAAATGAGTAGAATCAGGGACAAAAAATTGGGAAGAAAAAATGAAAAAGTTATGACCTCCATAGGCTTTTCCATGTTAAATTAACATTGAGAAGTGACACTGGAAATAAATTATTGCGCTGCCGCGTAATACTTAAATATTATATTCTTAATTTGTACGCTTGGATTCTTATACCCCGTTGTATAACATGGATAATTAAAATTTAACATTTTTTCTGGTTTCTAAAGGGCGCTATATACGCCGAAATATACGGTATACAAGAAAATCATGATACATACACGGTTTCCAAAAGCGGGCTGAACGCTTTTAAAGTTCAATAAAAAATAAATGAAGACAGTTATTAAATTATCCTTGCTGAAATGTAATGGGCGAATACATCAATTTTTTTTCACTACTCTTCACTGTTTTAGTTCAAAATATCATTAATAAATAGCACTCTACTGTCTCAAACTGCAATATTGCTCCAAATAATCGTGAAATATTTAAAATATCAACCTTTTTTTTTTTTTTTTTTTTTTGCTTTCCAACAGCTGGGCTGAATAAAAAACAAAAGCTCAGTTAATTTTTATACACATTTCTACATTAGTTTGAGTATTGTAACAGTCTAAAACAGGACATCGCCATCTTTAGGCAATGTTTGGGAAATAAAATAACTTCATATTCAGTAATAAAACAATTCAAAACTTTAAAAAATAATATCCCTTAAGTATAACGCCTATAATTGCTATTGAATTTTTAAAATATCAGTTTATTTTAGAATATATCCTTTATGTTGGTTTAAAGCTTAATCAAAAACATATTTCAATTTAAAAGTGAACTTTATTTAAATAGATAAATACAAACTTCAAAAGTTTCACCGAGAAAAAATATCTGGCTGAAACCATGTTAAATAAATTAATTTATTAATTTGTAATAATTGTTAGACGGAGCCATTTAATTAAGTTATTGTAATTGCTCTAATAATTTTTTCAAACTGTAACATAATTAAATAATGAACTACCCAAGCTAATTAAACTCATCTTAGTTAATTAAAAGTCCGATTTGCTTAATGTAAAAAAGGTGAAATAGAACATAACATTCCAATTTCTGATGCATCAATAAAAATAATACCATTATCGAGTTCCTCTTCTAATCACTAAAAATATGAATTACGGTACAAAACAGCTTTTTTATTATAATTGTGCTGCATATTAGGAAAAACGAGCAGTTAACAACAAATTCCGTAAATATTTACTTAAGGTTAAATTTTCTGCGTAATTGTTCTTTATTTTTATTTTCAGTTTTAAATAAAATTAAAGTATAAAATGGAAATTTTAACAGAATATTTTTATATTTATTTGAGAGGATTTAAATAGTTTTCATATCATAAATTATATCATTTGAACTAGAAATATAACGAAAGATGCATTTTATTATAATTTTTTTTTTAATTTTACATTTTTATATTTCAAACTAATTTTACAAAAATATGTTTATATTTGTACTTTTAAGAATAATTGTTACAAAATGTATAAAGAGAGTCGTAACTTTTTTACAAAATAAAAGCGATATAAACAACTTCTGATAAGGAAAGAAGGGTCTTAACTTACTTATTCGGTCAAAAATTCAATGTGTCTAGCGAGCCTAATATAATAAGCATAACTCCATTTTGGATCACATCCTTACCGATAATAAATATAGTAACTATATTTTAGGCTATTATTATATAACAGGCTGATTTTGCTCTCTGTGAAATGTTATGAGATGAGAAGAAAAAATGTTGTAAATAAACGCATTTAGCTTGTAATACCTGAAGGTACATTGTCTGTCACTCACAAATTTACAGCGATTCCTATTATATTGCCACATTTCATACAAAGCAAAGTTAGTCAATAGAAAATTTCGCTATAATGAATGTCTTCATTCGTGTTAAGAATTCGGGATTTTAAGAAACATTCAGCCTGAAATGATATACCCTGCATTTTTAATTTATTAAGTGAGTTGGAACCTTAGCTTCCTGCATATAAATTGTTTATTTTGATTGGTACAATCAGACCATATCCTTTTATTTTACAAAAGCCTTTTGCGAACATCCTCTATACATCGTGTCCCTGAACTCATGGAAAGAATGTTTCAGAAGGAAGACACCAGGTGTTTCACGAACAATTGCAGCATTGAGTGAAAGTTTTGCAGTGTTTTACGAAGAGTTGCAGCAACGAATGAAAATGTTACAATGAAGTCCTCATCAGATTAATTGACGTCTCGCAGATGAGGCACCTGACATCTTCAAAAAGGTACACAAATCGCTTGCAATGTGCTCCCAGACATGTATTTATGTTAGTGCTAGCACGTTTGAGCACTTAGGCAGGTCACACACTAAGGCGACCCATAAGACATGTCTTTTTAGTGTGTGACCGCCTAAGTGCTCAATATACTGTAATTGATATGTCAATAAAACGGTTGTTTTCCTTTCTTCCTCATTTATTGTTTTTCGCAAACGATTTTTTATTTAGGTCCCCACATTGCTCTATTGAAATTGCTTCTGTTTGTGTACTTAATCTTCCCTTACAGATCGTTCCACGAATTCAGGGACTCCCTGTACAGTTGTAACTTAATTCTAATCGAATGAGAAGGTAGCAAACTCGAATAAAACAAAATAAAAAATGTCTCCTATTACATACCTGACTCTGCATTAAAATCTACATGCAAATCCGATCTCTGTTGTTCTGCTATTTCTGCCTCCAGCGGTTCGCTAGCCATCTTTGTTACCTCTGATAAAGTCGCAGTACACCTTAGCCTCATTTCGTTCTTTTTGAAATGTAAAGACTTTACTTCAAATCTTAAACCCAGTACCGTAGCCTGTTCTCCCCCTGGAAATATTATTGGCGGCCGAGGTACTAGAAATTCTGATCTAACCTGAAAAGGGAAAAATATTCAACAAGTCATATGCAATAGTACATTCACATAAAGTAATTTACTTATGTAATTTATGTAATTTCCTGTTTTTTTTTAAATTGCATTATATACCTGGATGAATCTAGTATTCTTGGATTCATACATTACAGATTACAGTCTGTTTTTACAATTTCTCAAATAAATAGTGAACCTAGCTAGTTACAACCATGAGTCTTCTGTTGAATTATTGTAAAATGGCCATGCATTACATAGTAAAATACCTGATAGCGCCTTCTTCTGCTAAATTCTGGAACTAGAGATCTTTCCTTTAAAGCTACAGGAGCCACAAAGAATAGTTAACAAACAAAGTTGCAGAGTATAATCACTTTAGTAATAAAATACGTATCATGTACTATAGTTCCCTGTATATACAAAACTATTTGTAACCAATGCGAGATATTTTGTCATAGTAAACTGAATAATGGTAGACTATAAATTGATAATACAAATTTAAATACTTACATTTTTAGAAATAGCCTAAGATCTAAAACATACAAATTTAAGTAAGTGTGAATAATAAGCCTTTGTTACGTCCACTAATAACCATATCACAATGTATATCCCACATGGAAAAGTAAAATATTTATTTCCTTAAAAGACGTTACTAAATTAGTAACGTACTAATAAAAATTAGTAACGTCTTTTAAACAAATAAATATTTTACTTTTCCGTTTGGAATATACACTGTGATCTAAAATATAGTTTTTATTTTAAAAGTAAATGTGAAATACGATTCCACTTTTTTCTTGCATCTAGTACATAGTTTATATTTACTAGTCTTACTTGCTACATAGTTATATTTGTCTAGTTCATATTTACTTGCGGTCGCTTTCAGATATAATAAATTTAATTGCTATATGTTTAGAATAATCATCTCATTTTTCTTTTGAAGATTATTGGTATTTTTCAAAGACAAAACGGTTTGCATCTGTATCATATACTACTACAGGCGACTATTAATGATATTCGCATTCGAAACGTGACTTTATCGAATAAATCAAAGCTACTTTACAACTTGATAATTAAACGTTTGGTCACATCTTCTCTAGTTTTTTAGATATGATATTTTAATTCTAGAAATTTCCGCTAAGACAAGTTGTGATGTACCTCATTCTGTAGCCCATACACAAATAAGACTCCCCATAAACACCCCATTGGGAGCTGCAACTAACTTTGTATAACAGCGACGAAGCGGACTTAAGGAATGAGCATGTATACAAATGTATTAAATAATGTATTTTTTATATAGTAACTTAAATATAACATTCTTGTGAAAGATAACTGTGATTATATTAATAACTTTTACCCCATGTCTGAAAATAAACACTTTTCTATGTATTTCCAACTGTACGTATTTAATATTACAAGTATACACATATATAACTCGGTGAAATCAAGTATGCATGAATTCAGGAAATCCAATTATATTTAAACTCATTTCTCACCGAAAATTCAAATATGTATTAGAAAGGTGAAATAAATTTGTAGTTCGAGAATTGGAGAAATAGAATTACATTTTCAGTATTATGTTTAGTAATATGAAGGAATGCACTGATTTGAGAGAGACGATTCAGTGGGGATAACGAATGGAACAGGCCGATGCTGTATCCAAATGTTTCTAAATATTAAATTCATCAAAGGAAACGGTTCTGAAATTTACAAAATATTTCATTAGTGTTCAATATTTACATGTAAGAAATTGGTAAGTTAAGCGTAAATAAAAGCTAAGTGTAAGAGTCTAACATTATTGTTTAGTGCACTTTACTTATATGTATTACTAAAGTGCATAAAATTAAAATTCTTAATACATATATATACTATATATATATATATATATTAGGTATACAATATTTAATGCAAATATATAATAATATACCGGGTGTCCCAAAAAGGACTGACTGATTTTAAAATTCAATAACTTGCAAACGGTGACAGATATTTAAAAAATTCTTGCAGGAGGGTTATGCAAAAGATCAAAAGTTTTATTACAGTGATTTTCGATTTTAGTTCGAATTACAAACAATAGATGACGCTGTAAGCAATAGTCGCTAAATACAGGCTCGATTTCTGGTCCTTTCTCTTGTTCCATGCTGAAAAAGGAGATGGAAATGTATTATCCGGGCCACGAAGTCCCAAAAATCGAGCCTGAATTCAGCGTCTATGGATCGCAGCGCCATCTATTATTTGTAATAGTTGAACTAAAATAGAAAATCATTGTAAAAAAACTTTTGACCTTATACATAACCCTCTTGCAAGAATTTTTTAAATATCTGTCACCGTTTGCAAGTTATTGAATTTTAAAATCAGTCAGTCCTTTTTGGGACACCCGGTATATACTAATATATAAAGCTATGTTATACTAATATATCCTAATATACATAAATTGATATATACTAATATATGATATAGCAGGTATGCAGTGTGACTCACAAAGTTCGAAACAATAGGCTATTTCCTTAAATATTGCATCTTGACACATACTTCCAATTGCAAAGTTTCATAAAAAATTCCAAAATTTGATGAGATAAGTTGCAACTACATGGGGCGAGGGCATTTGTGAAAATGCGAAAACTAAATTTTTATACGGCCTCCGTAGGGTAAGATTTCCAATTAGGAAATTTTTTCTTATCCATTCCAGAATTAAACACAAAAACTTCCATCTCCATATTTGCAAAACTCATGGAGTTATGCCCGTTTAAATAATTCGACAGGTTTTAAGGGATTTAAGGCACAAATTGACATGCGTGTATTTCAAGAAAAAAGTCGCTTTAAGAGTTTCAGGAAACATGTAAAAAACATATTTATTAAGTTAGAATTTGGATTTTTTGTGTGTGTGTGATGGATAACCATATAATTTGCAAGCAAAATCACAACCTAAAATTTCTCATTTTAGTTTAGTTTTTCTCGTATCAGTTTAAAAAAATTAAAATGATTACTATTATTTTAAGTTGGTTTAAATTAAAATCATTATTACTCGAAACATTGTTTGTCGAATTTCAAAATTTTTATTTAATTAAAGAGGAAAATACAATTTAATTTTTTTTCAAGATTCTTTTTAAATATTAATTTTAAAAATGTTTAAAATATAAATAAAAAAATTATGTAACTTATTTTGAAAAATTCATATTTTAAAAGTAAATATTTCTTTTAAATTTACCGAAACAAAATTAATGTAAAATAATCAAAAAAGACATGTTCCAAATTTGCACATTTTTATTAACAATTCTTGGTGTATAATAATTTAAAGACGAGAAATGATAAAAAAAAACATCATGAAGGAAAACGCATTTAAAGTTTTAAACAAAAAATGGCTCCTATTAAAACGTTTTAATGCTTTTTAAAAAATTGCAGCTGAGTGAGCAACTCCTTCGTGTAGCTTAAACTTCCAATTCAGTTTAACTTTTGCCCTTTCCACTTACTTTCTGTACTATTTAAATTTTTGTCCGTTGATTTAAAACAAGGCTTTTTCGGACATGCCGATTATGAGTTTTTTCATAATTTTAGCCGACACGACTTCTGGCTTTATATCGTCCCGACGAGGCCATTAAAACAAGTCTGTATTCTGGGTCCAAGCCAGGCCCGTAACTTACTTTTTTCTGAAGGCTCTGCCGGGCCGGGACTAATGCATTTTTTTATACCGAACCGGGACTGGCTTCTTTCTTGGTACGTCTGAACGGGGCAAAATATCCAATCTCAGTCTCGATCCAAACCGTGTTAAAATCATTGTCTCTAACTAATCTGATCCGTGCAAAAATCAGTAAAATTTGACACAGCCCCAAAACAAAAATGTATATATTTATAAATCGCCATTATTTTACAATTAAACTAACATTTTTTATGGACATTTTTTAAACATTTTTTATGGATAGTACAATGTGGCTACTAAATAATGTTACAAATATTCAGTCGTTTTATTTTACAAATATAAAATAATTACTACACTAATATGACGAACATCAGAGAAGAAAGTTTACCTAGAAATAATTTTACTTGAATTGACCACCATCTTTATCGATTACCAAAGATAATCTCTTATGTCATTGTCCGACTGCGGCGCGAATCATTTTAGGAGGTAATCGGTACCATTCGCGCAATATGGAAGCTTTGAAAGAGTCCAAACTTCTGTGTTTGTTGCTATTTACTTTAGTCCCTAAAATCCCCCAGACGCAATAATCTAAAGGAATTAGATCCGGTGAAGAAGGTGGCCAAACTTCTTGTATGATAAAGTTTGGACAATTGACAGGGAGACAAGCCAGTGTTGATTTAGCTCCGAGCGAACGTGTTGAATCTTGCTGAAATCTGTAATTCTTTTTGGGATACAACTTGTCCGCATGCGGCAATAAATGTGTCCTGTTTGTAATATTGGCATTGATTTTTATCCCTTTATCGATGAACTTCAAAGGCAATTTGCGATTGTTTGACACTGTATTCTCAAAGCTTTTAACAGTTCGAAAAGTTGCAGGTATATCCTCAAAGTTTGCTGAATATATGACATCATTTTTGGAATTATAACACTGTTCAGTGCAAAATAGCTGCCCATCAGAAAATATTATTTTGTCAACACTTTTCCTACCATGCCGGTTCACCAATTTCTTCCTTCATTGTAATCTTTTTATTATTTGTGTAGTAGTTAAACCTTGAATTTTCTTTTGCGATAAGAGCAATAAGCCATAACTTCATTTATAATACACTGGCCTCCAAAAGTTAAGGTACAGGGACTGAATGCTTTCGATTGCACACGTTTTGTCGAATATCTACCAACATTATTGGCGAATTGTTCTTGAACTTCTAAGATATAAAGAACATGTTCGATTTCATATTTCTCGGTGAAGATTTATCGGGAGATACAATTAGGGGGCTAATAATAAATTTAATAATAAAATAATATTTGCGATCACCTATAATACAGAAAAGGCTGGAAATGGTTTGTCACTGTGGTAAATGACTATTTGGGTTCTGTTCAACGTTTGTATGCATTTGTGCAAGTATAGAACTCATATTCATGAAGATGTTAACGTTTTTGCGAAAAATTCAAAAGTTTTTTGTTTATAGCATACAGAGTTTTCAACCAAATTTAACACAACTTTCCGAACACTTGCCAAAGAATAGTAACAACAGTGTAATACAATTAAAACATGAATATATTGAATATTTGATGAGATATGGGCATTTTTATGAGATAATTTTTAACTGCGCATGCGCGGGAGATTTCAAAATTTTTATTTCATAATTTGGTATTCAGTATTGGAAAATCCCTTATAATGAAGCTATTTTTAGAAAGCAACTCCCTATATCGACCCTATATTTGTGAATTTTCGCGATATTTGACTGGACTTTTTACATAAGTTGCCCTAAATAGCTGAATACCAAATTACATAATAAAAATTGTAGGTCTTCCGCGCATGCGCAGTTAAAATTTATTTCATACAAATGCCCATATCTTATCAAATATTCAATATATTCATGTTTTAATTGCAGTATATTGTTTCTACTGTTCTTTGTCAGGTTTTTGAAAAGTTGTGTTAAATTTGGTTGAAAACTCTGTATGCTATAAACAAAAAACTGTTGAATTTTTCACAAAAAGGTTAACATCTTCATGAATATGAGTGCTATGCTTACACAAATGCATACTAATATTGAATGGGACCCAAATAGTCATTTACCACAGTCACAAACCATTTCCAGCCTCTTCTGTTACATAGGTGATCGCAAATATCATTTTATTATTAAATTTATTATTAGCCCCCTAATTGTACCCTCCGATAAATCTTCACCGAGAAATATAAAATCAAACATGTTCTTTACAATGTAAATGTTCAAGAACAATTCGCCAATAATGCTGGTAGATATTTGACAAAACGTGTGCAATCAAAAGCGTCCAGTTCCTGTACCTTAACTTTTGGAGGCCAGTGTATGTTGCATAGTTCTGCGACTCACGTTCTGTTCTACAACAATTTTATTTGCAGAACGTTGTGGATTTCTTCACACCTTTTCACGAGTTCTTTTGATGCGCTCTATTGTGCGAACTGAGCGTGGACCAACAGTACTAGATCTATCTTTGCATAGATATTAGTATCCAATAATCGATTTATAGTTCTATATATAAATATACCATTAAAACCAAGGCATTTTAATTGCTTAATGATTTTACCTGCGGAAAATCTGCCATCAAAGAGCTGATTATTCATGATTATTTTGGCTTTCTTCTTTGAAATAATTTGAAATATTTGTTTTATAACAAAATTCGTCTGCACTAATAGATGATTGCCAAACGCTAAAATAGAGAAATAAATTGTTTCACCAAACGATTAAAATTAATTGCTATTTTTTTGGGGGTGTTACAGTATGTAGTAGCCACCCTGCAGATTAATAGATATAACAAATTAAAATACAGTAAAACCAGTGAAAAATAACCTGCTTATGACGAAATTCTGTCTTAAACGGAAAAATCTGTTGATTCATACAAAATGAATAAAAAAATATCTGAGAAAAGAATAGACTACATATATACCTCCTAAGAAGGGAACTTGTCTATAACGCCTTTTTTCTTTCATATGTGATTCCGTCTTTGGAGATTTTACTGTATATCATTGTCCCAAGTCTCCAATATATCGAATATAGATTACAGATATTAAACGATAAGTGAAACATTTACATATAAATAAAGATTCATATTGAAAAAAATAAATATCACAACCTTTGGAGCTTCTTTAAAAATGAAGATTTAAACATGAAAAAAGAAATGCTATAATAAGTATTTTTGGCCAGAACTCCTGTATAAGAAACAATTTTTAACCATATCGACGTAAAAAATATGTTTTGTAGAAATTCTATCAGGTCAGGCCGGACTCGGTTTAAGATTTAAATATTTTGTCCAGGCCGGGTTGTCTTTTCTATTAGTCGGCTCGGGAACATGCGTGGATACTTCGACCTTTGCAGACTTCCAACATATTTTAAAAGCAGCTTTCACGTAAAATCTACTCCGCTATTTTATGTCCAAAGGAGAAGCACTGGCTTAAATAGACTTTTAACAACGTATAATTTGTGTATTATCCGTATCTTGCATTCAAAATGAGTCAGTAACTTGTCGCTCAGAGTCATCGATAAATGGTACATGTCACGAATTTTTGATTTTAATATATCTGCGAGTTTTGCAGATATCGAGATGAATTGTTTGTGTTTAATTCACGAATGGATAACGAAACAAATTCATAATTGGGAAATTTTCTCATTGGGGCCGTATAAAAATTTAGTTTTTGCATTTTTCAAAAGAGGACCCTCCATGGAGTTGCAACTTATATCATAAAATTTTGCACCTTTTTTTATGAAACTTTTTAATGAGAAATATGTGTCTAGGGCCAATATTAAAGGAAATAGCTTATTGTTTCGATCTTTATGAATAACCTTGTATATACTAATTAGGTATATATATATTAAATAATATATATACCTAAATTCATATACTTATATACCTGATATCCTTAATTTTGATGCCAAATTTTACCTCATTTTTTGACCTAATATACCTAATATTTCATGCACCTAATGTACCGAATATTAAATTTATCTAATATAATTAATATTTGATCTAGTAATTTGACCTAATATATCAAAAGCTTTGCCAAATGTTTTATGTACTGTACAACCATGAAAATAATATAGTATTGACAGAGCACCGCAACAGATTTTGATATTTCTCCAATTTTTTAATTTTAACTTTATGATGTCATCATTTTATGACATAGCATCATACAATTAGCATTAATAAATAACATAATTGTTCTTTATATTCTGGCTGTTCTATTCAATTCAGGACGAACAGCACAAAGACTAAAAGACGGTACATGCGTTTAATGGATTTTTAAGTTGTCGGCTGATTATCATCATAGAAGTATTTATTTGCTAGCAGACCCAGCCGGAGTTGTTCTCAACTACCTTGGAAGTTAAGAATTTTAGCATGTAAGAAATTCAACATATAATTCAATTTTAGCTTTTATATAACTTTTTAAACAGGTATTAAAATAATCAGGCAATATTTGTGTGTATGTTGTTATTCACAGTAAAAGTTAACCAGTATTCAAAATGTAATCTTCGTAAAAATGATTAAAAATATGAATTTCTATAAAACAAAAGTAAGTCCTGTGTTCTATTTTCCGTTGTCAATAATGTCTAAACTCTCTCAATTTATCCCACGAACTATGAAAGCCGGAAAACAGGGCCTAAAATGTAAAATAATAAAAGAAATGAAGAAAGGGAGCACAGAATACATTTTGATCTGTCTTCCTCTACTCAGAATCCGACATTCAGACAGCTAAATTGTTTCGTATTACTTTTATAACTATCTTAAAATAGCCGCTTAACTTGGAAAATCCAGACAAGAAAGCTAAATCATACCTTTAACAGAAATAAGAAAACTTCTTATAAAAAAATTGAAAATCTGAGTCAGAGTCTGATATATATTGAATCTAATCTTCGTTTATTCTGAACAAAGTTTAAAGATCTACAGGGTGGCTATAATTGAAGTTACCCTGTTTAGACATATGTAGACCCTGGTTGACAGATATCGATGAAACTTGGAATACAAGTTAAATGGACCATGGGGAAATGAAATCTGCAATAAAAAAATAGTTCAAATTTCGACCGATAGATGGCGGTTATCATGTACGAGAAAGGACTTTATGCAAATTTGGAGTGGTTTAAAAAGCCAGTAGTCGCTGCAGTCAAGTCATTCTGCACCATGCCGTTAGAGAAGAAGGGGCGAGCGTTACTAGTGAAGTTGGTTTATCAGAACGGCAGTAATTTGTCAATTGCACTGCGAGAATATCGAGGCTTGAAAGGCTTACGAAAAGGGTCAATGTCGAGGCAGGCTTTGAAAAAGATTACGTCTAAATTCGAAGAGACTGGGTAGCTGGGTGTGCTGCAAGGAAGAGGACGGAAACGGCTTCCAAATGAAACTGCCGAAGAAATCGCTCTTGCCATAGTCGAAAGAGCACCCGGTTCCCAATATTCTTCGACAAGTGCTCGAGCGGTGTAACGTGATATGTCTCTCCCTTGGCCTACAGTACGAAAGATTCTTCGATCCATTATAAAGTGGTATCCATACAAGATTCACGTTGTGGAATCGCTGAACCCTGCAGATCCGTACACACGAACTCAATTTGCTAGGATGTTTTTGGCCAGAATAGCTGTTGACAATGCATGGCCTTGGAACATTTTTTGGTCGGAAGAGGCGCATTTTACCCAAGATGGAGCAGTGAATACTCAGAACTGTCGCGCTGATTACATTACTGCATGGTGGGGCTTTACGCTGATTTTATTCTTGGTCCTTTTTTTAGAAAAACACTTCTCAGAATCCTAAAGGATGTTCCATTACGGGTACCCGTTACTGAGATATCCTTCAGCAGCAGGTCATTCCATCCTTACAAGGGCGAAAGTTTTTAGAGACTACCATATTCGTGCAAGATGGTGCAGCACCTCACATAGCCCGATCAGTGACGGCACTGCTTAGTGCTCACTTTGGAGATGATCGGGTAATTTCGAGAAGTTTTCCGACAACCTGGCCTTCTCGTTCTCCGAACTTGAATCCCTATAACTTCTGGTTGTTGGGATTCCTGAAAGATCGTGTGTATAGAGGGAGCATACGGACTCTGCCTGATTTGAAAGTAAGCATAACTCGTCAAGTTGCTACAATTGATCGAGAAACCAATTGCGCTACTGTTGAACACGCTATAATACGCTTTGAACATGTGCTTGACGCAAATGGAATGCACATTGAACATATACTGTAAATAAAATAAAAATTTTGTGTTTCGAGTTTAAGATTTTTGTTTTCTATGTGAAAGCTTTTCACCTGGTGGCCTGGTGGCCGAAATTTCAACTATTTTTTAAATGCAGATTTCATGTACCCATGGTCCATATATCTTATATTTCAAGTTTAATCGATATCTGCCAACCAGAGCGGACTCTACGTAGATCTAAACAGGGTAACATTAATTAAAATCACCCTGTATATGCGCAAGAGTCTCTTCTAGAAATTTCGGATATACAAAACGCCCTCTGCCATACATTACATTTATCTTTATTATTACATATTTTTAACAAACATTGAAAGTAATTTTGGGGAATATTTTCTGAAACAATGCATTAAAATATTCATGCAGCCATTTAGAAAACGTATCTTTTGAAAATCCAACATTCAATTACGGGAAATTTTATATGCATTCATTCACTGAAAAATTCTTTTTGTGAGTTGTATATAAAGTGTGTAGCATGATTTTGTATTTCGCCTTGGATCAGGGATAAAAAGTGAAATCCATAAACTATTTGGGTAGGGAAAATGTGTGAGATTGAATGAAAGAGTTCATATTGGCTTATTTAGTTATTTCTATCGGATATCAGAATGTCGGATATCATTGTGAATTACAGCTATGGAAATATTCAGATAGTTGAAATTAGAAAACGAAATATCAATTCATTTTGTTTTAAACAGGTAAAATTTATTAAAAAATAATAATACACTACAAAATAAAATTTGATCTTACAGTTATTTCTAAAAATTAAATAAGGATAGACTAGTGAATAGATTAGTACCTACTTAGACTAGTGAATATATAAAACTTATTAAAACGATACTTATAATAAAAAGAGAAAAAATGTGATCGAAAATAAAGTTCGAATTTAAATGTAAAATTACGTAAAATTGTGATAATGTTATTTTATAATTTTTTTCGGATTATATTATTATTTGCTCAGGAATTATAAATTTTCCTTCATTGAAGGAATTTGCAGAAATATCTAATTCATTGCTAAAGTTTATTCAATAATGAATTCACTCCGTCTATGTTGCCCTATTACATATAAAAAAACATGTATGCATGTATTTTGTTCAAAAAGTATGAAAAATATGATAAACAAACAAAATACAGGTATACCTTGGTTAACATTGTTAAAAATAAATTACAAACTTGGAAAAATATCTAACATATTTTTAAGTTCTTAATTTTAAAAGTACTAGTTTGTTCAAATGCAGATATTTTCCATTAAAAACTCATAATTTTCACCCATAGATAATTAATACTCCGTTCGAATTATAATCCAATAAATCTGAAATATTGTTTTCAACAAACTGAGGAAGTTTTGAATATTAAAGACTGTTTCGTATGATTTGAAACAATAATATTAGCTTCGCTTCATCTTCAACATTTTATGTATATAAGCATGACTTTTAGATTTTCTTCAAACAAACTGGAATCGAGAAAATATAGAATGAACAAATTTCAGATTCATTCAAAATTTCGCGTATCTCGGATGTGAAGGCATAAAGAGTTTTGTATTAGTGCAAAATATGCAGGAGGAGATGGCATTAAGGAAATTTGCATTTATAAGAAACAGATATTTAGCAGATAGTTTGAACATTTTTAATTGTTTTCAAAAAGGAAAATTAATAAATGTAAAAACAGACACACAAAGAGTAGGCAAAACTCTTTTAGTTATCATCTTATAACTCTAGGGAGTAAATGTCCCTTACGAGTAACGCGCGTCAAACACACGTTCATACCCTGCTATTTATAAATTGAAGCTAATTTGACCTGCTTAAAATTTTTACCAGACCTTGGCAGTCTGAAACTCATTTCCACGACCAATAGCGACATTCGGTAATCGGGTTGCCATTCATTTCCCGTCACTGGGGGTGAGATTCCTCGGCCCACAAGGCATATGTATGGCTGTCCCGATAGATGACGCCTGTTTTCGGGATTGATTTGTTAAGATCAATTATATTTTTAAAAAATCTGCTTATATAAAATGCCTCACTAAAAAATGCTGTTCCCTTTCGGAGTATTATAAATTCAGAAGAAAAGTTTCATTTTAGACACTATAGGAATATCCTTTTAAATATAGCTTAATTTTTACTATTAAATGCTTTTACCGCGTAATAATTTCATTATTTAAAGTTTTCTTGCCATTTTAATGTTCACACCTAAATACGTATATCAACTGAAAATACAGTGTTTGGAAATACATTATTTGGACTTCTTAAAATTTGTCAATAGTAGATAAAAGCGGTTATTTCAAAATATGAACTAAACATCTATGCCCACAAAGAAATGTTTAAATAAAAAATTTAAAAAGAAAAAATGCTCAAATTAATATATATATATATATATATATATATATATATATATATATGGGGCATTCTCACAACATTTTGACTTTTGGGGAAAAAAATCCGACAAAATTAAACTTGCTAAAATAACATTTTAATCTGGTAGACGAATACCTTAATGATTCAAAATAAAGAAAAAATGGTCAGCAGCGAAGTTTTTTTTATTTAACTGAGGTTTAAGTTAAACTTGCGAGTTTAATTTTCCTTACCACTTTACCCCTATAACTTTTCATTTTCTTCTAAATTTTTACTTATAACGAATTTGCATAGTACCCACAGGGCATTCAATTAAGAAATAATAACAATGTAGTTCTTTTAATACAGAATTTTTGTATAACATTGAAGAAAGGAGTTAAAGAAGGGACGGTAAGGTAAAATAAACGGTCAAGTGCGAGCATTACTCGAGCACAGAGGGTTCCGTAGAATAAATATATGAATTTGTAATTGTATTATTAAAAAAAAAAAAAAAAAAAAGTTGCTAAAAGAATACTAAGACTTTGTAGAAAACTATAAAACGTAGGGTTGGGTGTAACACTTTATATTAGAAAAGTGTAAATGGGTATACCATGAAGGTTCAAAGAGATATGGAACCTAAATAATATCAAATATAGCTATTCGTATAACTCTTCTTTTAATATTATCCTAATCTGTCTACGATGTGCTTAATTGGGTACTGACAATAAAAGCAGTGCATAGTTAAACTTCATTTGGCATTTCGTGAAACTAAATTCAGCGTAGTAATAACCTTTATTTCTACAGTGTAGCTAAAACAAAACCTTTGTTCAAAGTTTTAATTTGGCATTGTGCTAAACGCGCTTCGAATTGAGGTCTCAAAGTTGCAACGCCGCCTTGGTCAGTGCCGCGTTTTTCCCGATTGGTGTTTAATTAAGTTTTAAAGTCACTCGTGGCGTATTGAGAGATACAATCAATGCAAACTATCGCGAACCCACAGTATTTATGCGATTCATTCTTATTAAATCTTTCGAGGGCGATGCCCTTAAAAAACGGACACCTAATTTTAATTCCAAAACAGTCAAACAGCACCAAAAATATTTAATTAAAATTTTCCTTTTATCATGTACGTGAAAATAAGCAAGTTCGCATTTTCTAATAAATTCGTTTATAAATTCTGGTGTCAGTTCATTATTTCATAAGTTTATAAATAGAATTACTCCGTGTCGGAAAGGATTAAGTGGTCGGAGGACTCTTAAAGCTTCAAAATTTAAGAAATTTTAATTTTTTTAGAAGTTAAACTCCTATCTTTTCTGAATATTTTGATATAATTGTTTCCTTGAAATTCCCATTAGAACAGAAGTTTTGGCTTTTCGAATTATACCCGCTTAATAGCTGAAGCGGCATTTCCGAAACTTTGAAGTTATTATTTTCCAAATGGCGTTTTTGGGGCATAACGCGCAGGATACCTCAAAAACTTCTGAATATTTTTTCATGAAATTTTCAAAAGATATATTTCATGTTAGTCTGTATAAACTGAACCTAAAATTCCCTTTTTATAGTTAAAAAAAAAATATTTTTTAGGGGATTTTACAGTTAAAATTTTCAAAATTTTGTATTAGCTAAATGCAACATTGCATTAAAAATATAAAAATGCTTTAAATACAAATTTATTTAAGTTCAGGGAAATTATTGCAATCTGAAGTATAAGTAAGCACCAAAATTTTCATTCTAGTTGCAATATTTATTTTGTAATCCTGCGCGTAAACTGTTATGCCAATTTTTTGTTCGACAATGTCTAACATTTTCGAGCCCCCTATAATTACTAATTCTGTATCTTGTAATTTTTTATCCAATTAAAATTGTGTTTTAAAATCATATACATTTTAGAGACATTAAATGTTGAAAACGGTCTTTTTTTCCACTCTTTAGAGTCCCGAGACCCTTTAAATTAGTATGTTTTTAACAATTTGACGTTTATTGCTTTTATAAAGTTACTGGACATTACATTACACATATATATCATTAAAAGTTGTTAACTAGGCATTAAGTACGCAGCCCCTGTCCTTGTGTATGTCCAAACTGACCGTACCTTTAAGGGGTAATATCTCGGCTATTTACCGATTATTATTATTTTTTTTTTTTTGAAAATCATTATCAACAATGCTTTTATTCTTCTGCAACGATAGCTATATTCAGCGATGCTCAACAATTTTTCTGAATGCCCGTAAATCGAAATTTGTGTATAACAGAAAAATGCTAATTACTCAAAAACTATGTGACCTAGGGTAATCGCTATACTTTTACGGCAAGGTTTACATTAACGTCTACTGCCTCTAATTTTTTCATAATTTTAGTGTCAGTAGATTCGGAATTAGATAGGGGGGAGCATATTTTTGCGGTACATTTCCAACAGTATCTTTGAAAATATAATACCTAAAATTAAAAGGAATGTATTTTTGAGTTCAGCGTTACAAAAAGCTTTTACAGGATACACCACATGATATACAAAGAAAAGATTTTTTCAAGTAGCATAATTAGCCCCTCTACTTTTTTACTAAATATATTTATCAATGCTTATTTATCTGAAAATATGTGGATCAATGGTCTTTATTACTTCCCCGAATTTGAACTTTCCACGTTCCATAGTTTACGAGTAAAATGACTGTGACAGACAGACACAGGAGTGATCTTATAATGGTTCCGTTTTTACTTTTTAAGTACGGAACCCTAAAAAGGGACGAAATGGTAAAAAAAGGGACGGTAAGAAAAATTACCATCTATTTTTAGGAAAATCATGTTAAGACTAAGTGATAGCCACAATGTTCATTGATTTTTAGAAACAGTTGTTAACATTGGATTAAATTATTATTATTTTTTTAATTTACCTCGAAAAGTGCTGGAAAAAACTTGGGGACGGTGAAACTACCAATAAATCCACGATGCTTAAAATTGATATTTAAATGCTGATTTATATTCTACAGTAAATTTACTGAAAAATAATTTTAGACATTATTTCTCTAGCATACTTTTGCATCAGAAAAAACTTGAAAAAATTCTGTGGCTGCATCTGAAATGATTTTCTGTATAATTTTAGAAGAGGGATGGTGAGGAATCTAAAACCCAGGGACAGAGTTTAAAAAATAATAACAACCCTAAAAATGTGTGTAAGTTAATTTCTGGCTACATATTTATATAAATCAATATTTCCAGTTTCAGAAAAAAAAATTACATCGAATTATTTTTATTGAAACAATTTTATCCAGGCAGCTCCAAACTTAAATATCAGCATCAGGGACACGGGACGGTATAGGAGTTTTCCAGATGTTTGGACCCCCAATATCGTCCAAAACTTATTTATCTCGTTAATATCGTTATGCAATCATGCAGTGGGATGTTCCCCAGTATATGAAATTTAAAAAAAAAAACACAAAAAAGTGTATTAAAATAAAAATTATTATTCAGGGACATGAAAGACAAAACATTGTGAGAATGCCCCATATATATATATATATATATATATATATATATATGTGTGTGTGTGTGTGTGTGTGTGTGTGTGTGTGTGTATTGGGCACAGCACACCACATTGTAGTGAATTTAATAAATGCCTGCAAACGACTGTTAGATTGTCGAGCATAGTTTTGATCCATTATGAATTATGTAACCGACCTATCTTCAATGATTCCAGCATTAAATAGCGCTTAAAATAATTCTTTGATAAAAAAAATTGTCGTCTTTTATTTTTTATTAGAGATTGGCAAAGGATAGGTCAAGAAATTTAGAAGGTTACAATACATTTGAGTAGTTTAAACAAAAACTATTTTATTGCCTGGGAGCCATATATTTAAATCATAATTAAATCCCATTTTAATCCCATTTTAATCATAACAAATTAAATCTACATCTTTTATTTTACAAAAAAAAAAAAAAAAAAAAAAAAAAGATAGGTTGAAATTGTAATTATAATTATTTTATACATATCTGCGCAAACAATAGTAACAAAAACACTAATTCGAGTAAAATGGGTAGCAAAATTAAAAAAATCTGTATTAGTATATAAGATAAAATATAGAATTTTACATTAAATTTGACCTGATATATTTTTGTATCCTGACTATGTTATTGACATCGGTTTTGTTTGACTCATAATTCTATATACAAAGATGAAAAGGATAGCATTAATTTCCTGAAGATTTAAAACTGATGACACGTCTTAAAAATATGAATAAAAAATATGGCACTACATGACTTCTACTTCTTGGATTATGTATGTTATTGGCACCACAACCAATTGTATACAGCACACTGTTAAAATTGTGCAATAAACTGTACAGTCTACTATTTTTCATATTATGTATGCTATTGACATCACAATCAATTGCATATAGCATTGAGCTCTATGAGCGCATATTGCATATAGCTGTTATAATTTTGCAATAAAATGCACAGTCATTAAAAATAGCAAATAAAGCGTTTGTGCGACAATATTAAAATGCACAAAATCCAACGTTTAAAAATGCACAAATGATACATGAAAAGCAGCAAACAGCTGTTCCGAATCTACTAGCGAGATTCTTCTTTAGTGCAAGATGGGGAAAAAGGAACAGCGTACTAGATCTTGGATCAGCCTTGCATTTCCTATCACGGTGTTCTTTTTTCTCTATTCTGCACTGAAGAAGAATCTCACTATGTGGATTCGAAACAGCTGTTTGCTGCTTTTCATGTATTATTTGTACATTTTTAAACGTTGGTTTTTCTGCTTTTTAATGTACAGTCATTCTCAGAGATATAATTACTTAATATACAGACACAATTTAATTAAAATAGACGCACAAAAGTTAAAAACAACAATGTTTACTTTTCGGATGAAATCGGTAAAAAGCCTCTACAGTAGTTTTTAGTGTTTACATGTATATTTTAAATAAAAAGAGTCGGTATTTTAAATCATTTTATTTCTAAATTTTATTAATCAGACGTAATGTTTGTAGATTTAATGTACAATCATTCGACAGTTTTTATGATAAACGATAACAGTAATTTTAACCGATCTTGACAAATGAGGGGGCTTCATAACATGTATTACAAAACACGACCTCCACGGACATTTTCTCCCGACCTCCCTGGACATTTTCCCTACGAATGAGGACTATTTATTTTTGTCGTTTGGCAACAGAAACTTTTTGTTTTGTAGATCGAACGAAAGAACGATTTTGAGATGTGGGTTTTTTTTTATCCATCAAACATGTTTTTTAACGAATTCGAGATTAATTCATCGTATGTATATAATGTAAATATTTTTTTTGTATAAGTGAGCCATATAAATAATCTAAAATGAAAGAGATGTTTCTTCATTTCCGACTACTTGATGTGAATTATTTTTAATTGCCGAATCTATCCTGGAATGAATAAGTTCTGATTCTAAAGAAGGCGGCCTACCTTGGATCGGTAAGTATTTTTTACTTACCTTTATAGATTTATATCATATGTTTTATTGTGTATCTGATATTTACTGGCGCCCGTAACAGCGACTGCCTAAAATATTTGAGTCAGAATAAGAATTTCATTGAATTAGAATCTTTATTGAAGTGCTTTGTTTATATACGATAATTGCAACCATTTTTGTTTTTGATAAATTTTATTAGTTATAATATTGATTTAAGAGAATGGATGCAGTTAATAAAACAAAACGCACTACTGTTAGGTCTCAAACTACGAAATTAATTAATAGAATAGAAGCGGCAATTTCAGAAAAGAGTGCCGATGAAGATACATTAGAACAGTTTCTCGCTGAGTTAGATTTGAAAGAAAAAGAGCTTAATTATCTAGATACTGAAATTCAAAAATCTAGTAAATTAGATGAATTAGAAGCTGAAGTTTTGAAATGTGATGAGTATAATTCGAATTTGGTAATTTGGAAAACGAAAGTAAAAAGGGCTAAATTGAAATTAGAAACTAAATCTAATTCGAATGTTTCTACTACAACAATAAACAAATCCGACGAAACAGTTGTAATTCGGGGGTTAGAATTCATTCGCATAAATTTACCCAAGCTAATAATTGAAAAATTTGACGGCGATCCTTCGGATTGGCAAAGATTTTGGGACCAATTCGAATCTACAATTCATAAAAATGCAGAATTGTCTGAAGTAGAAAAGTTCAATTATTTAAAGTCATATCTGACTTCAAATGCTGCTAACTGTATAAAAGGTTATAGTTTAACTAATAGTAACTATTTATCTGCAATAGAAACTCTAAAAGAACGTTTCGGTAAGAAACAATTGGTAATTAGCTCACACCTTCATAAACTTTTATCACTTAATTCAGTAAAGAAATCCAGTGACGTTTATGCACTCCGCAAATTGCTGGACACTTGCCAGACCGAAATCAGAAATCTGAAATCTCTCGGATTGGAGATTGAAAATTATTCAGCGTTACTCTCTCCCATTCTAATTAAATTATTACCTTCTGACATAGTGTTACAAATAAAAAAAAATGTGCTAACGATGAAGAATTAAAAGTTACGGAAATAATTGATTATTTGAAAATGGAAGTTATTTCCCGAGAAAGAACTGCTTTTTTAATTTCTAATCAAGAGTCTTCAAACGCAGACATTACGTCTGGGAGGCCAGTGCGCGACAAGCAGTCGCCGAAAATAATTCCTTCAGCATCTAGCTTAATAAATGAAACGGTATCATTTTCTAAACAAAGTAAATGCCCGGAATGTAAAGAAAAACATTTTTTGATCGAATGTGAGTTATTTAAAAATAAATCATTACAGGATAAAAAGGAAACTTTAAAGCAGTACGGTTACTGTTTTGTTTGTCTCAAAAATGCAGGGCACATAGCAAAATATTGTAAAAAATTTGTTAAATGCAGCAATTGTTTTAAACGGCATTATAAAATTTTATGTCCCGAAAAAGAAAATGCCAGATCACAAGAAAATAATGAAAGCACGACATTATCAAATAAAACTTGTAATCGCGCAGTATTAATGCAGACTTTAACTGTCCATTTAGAATCAAAGGATCAAGATAAACACTTGTTAGTACGCTGTTTGATAGACACAGGTAGTCAACGTTCTTATCTGAGTAAAGATATTATTAATCGAATGGGATACGAAGCAATAGGAGAAGAAAAAATGATTCACGGTCTTTTTGGTGGTATTCAAGAAACACACTTTCATAAGCGATATAAAATATATTTAAGTAATTTAGAAGATACTTTTAAATGTAATTTTGATATCTATGATCAAGACAAAATATGTACTGAGGTTCCAAAAATAAAAAATGGGCCTTGGATAAAGGAAGCTAAAAAATATGGGATAAAATTCACAGATTACGATGCATATACAGGGAAGCAAAAAGTTACAAATGCACAAGAAATAAGTTTACTTATCGGAGCAGATATTTATGGAAAGTTATTAACGGGGAAAATTAAATCCTTGGATAGTAATTTAACTGCTATACAGACCAAATTGGGGTGGACATTCATGGGTAAAACTAATGAAAAAGATACAAACGATTCCACAAAAGTTGTTTTATCCTTACATGTAAATGAAGCAAAACTCACAGATTTATGGCGATTAGACACTTTAGGAATTCTTGATCCAGGTGACAAAAGGTCTAGTTTAGAACTCGAACAAGCCGTAAAAGAACATTTCAATAAAAATATTCATATAAACAATGAAGGACGTTATCAGGTTAGTCTTCCATGGATTGTTGGTCACCCCCTCTCCCCAGTGCTCGGAAAATTGCAGAACGTAGATTAAAAAACTGCGTAGATTCATTAAAGAAATCTGGCAATTTAGCTGCCTATGAAGCAGTATTTAATGAGTGGCTTCAAGAGGGCATTATTGAGGAAGTCGAATCAACTCCAGGAACGGAAGCTGAATTTTTCCTGCCACACAGAGCAGTAATAAAAGAAAATTCCACTACCCGAATACGCCCTGTTTTTGATGGGTCCGCTAGGGAAAAAGGCTCACCCTCTATTAACGATTGTTTGTTGAAAGGCCCCAATTTAGTAGAACTTATCCCTTCATTGATAAATCGGTTCCGATTGAAGAAAATTGGTGTAATATCAGACATAAGAAAAGCATTTTTACAGATTTGCTTAAATGAAAATGACAGAGCATTTTTAAAATTTTTATGGTGGAAGGAGGGAAATTCTGAAGAAACGAAAATTTTCCAACATCGAAGAGTTGTTTTCGGGCTTACATGCAGTCCCTATTTATTGGGAGCAACTTTGCAACACCACTTAAAAAAGTCACCTCCCTCTATGCAGGAAACAGCTTCTAAACTTTCAGAATCCTTTTATATTGACAATTGTGTCACTAGTGTTGACAATGAAGAGCAACTCAATAATTTTATAACAGAGTCAAAATACATTCTCAGCCAAGCTAAATTTGACCTCAGAGGTTGGGAACACAGTTACTCTAACTCCTCAATGAAACCAGATTTTTCCTTAGAAAACAAAATTGTCCCAGTTTTAGGCCTACGATGGCTGTTGCCCTCAGATGTTCTTTCCATAGATGTAAGGGAAATTAATAAAGATGATGAACTTATCACTAAAAGGAAAATATTGTCGGAAGTTCATAAAATTTTTGACCCCATCGGTTATACCTGTCCAGTAACTCTTTCCCCCAAAATACTTCTACAAGATTTGTGGAAAAAGAAAATAACTTGGGATTCTGAATTACCAACTCCGATTGCCCAAAAATTTCAGAAATGGAAAAATCAATTGAGCTCACTTAAAGATATTGCTATACCTAGATGTTTAATAAGCGACCCAGATAACATCGGTGATTTAAGTTTGCATGTATTCTGTGACGCGAGCAAGGTAGCTTATGCTACATGCATATATTTACGAAATGAGAACGAAAAATCAACATCATGTCAACTGATCCAAGCACGATGCAGAGTAGCACCGCTAAAATGTGTTACCATCCCCAGACTTGAACTCCTCGCATGTACGATTGGTGCACGATTATCTAAAGGGGTTAAGTCCGACTTAAAATTAGAAAATCTTCCAACTTTTTTCTGGACAGATTCTAGTAATGCGCTGTACTGGATAAAAAGAAGTGAAAACTGGGCTCCATTCGTATACAATCGTGTTAAAGAAATTCGATCTCTTAGTAATCCAGAAAATTGGCACTATGTGCCTGGAACTCTTAATCCAGCCGATCTACCTTCCCGAGGATGTTCCGCGGAATCCCTTAAACAATCCCTCTGGTGGGAGGGACCTGATTGGTTGAAAAAACCTCAAGAATTTTGGCCAAAAAGTAGTTTGAATCCCGATTTTGAAATAATTAACTCTGGAAAAAGAAAGACAGTTGTCAGTGCAGTAAATATCTCTCAAACTCCAATTGAGTTATATGAAAATACATCTTCATATTTGAAAATGATAAAAGTTACTGCCTGGATGTATAGATTTTTTGGAAATATCAGAAAGACACCGAATGAGCGAAATTTAGAGAAAATTTTAACATCTGAGGAAATAAATCACGCAGAACACGTCGTATTGAAATATGCTCAGAGATATTTATTAAGTGAATCTAAACCATGTTATACCTCTTTACAGACTTTTACTGATGAGGAAGGTCTAATTTGAGTAAAAACACGAATCTCTATGCGAACAGATTTCCATTCTTTCCGGTATCCGATAGTTCTGCCTTTCGATCATAATATTACCTATTCGCTCATAAGAAGAAAACATATTGAACTTTTTCATGCAGGGATACAAATTGTAATGTCAGTTTTGCGCGAACAATTTTGGGTATTAAGATGCAGGCGTACAGTTCGAAAAATTATAAAAAGTTGCATGACATGTAGACGATTCACTGCCTCACCTGCTGAGACACCTACTGCCCCTCTCCCTGAAGAACGAGTCAAAGATGCTTCAATTTTTGAAAGTGTTGGTCTCGATTTATGCGGACCGTTATTTTTAAGAAATGGCTCGAAAGTTTGGATAGTTCTTTTTACGTGCGCCATATTTCGCGCAATTCATCTTGAATTGGTATCTTCACTTTCAACGGAAAATCTTCTATTAGCTATGAGAAGATTTATCTCAAGAAGAGGGAGACCCTCTATTATTATTTCTGATAACGGAAGAAATCTAGTGAAAGCATCATCAGAATTGAAGTCTATAAATTTTGAACGCTTGCAAAATTTTGCTATTGAACGAAAAATACAGTGGAAATTTAATCCACCTTCAGCTCCCTGGTGGGGAGGTTTTTTTGAACGCATGATAGGAATGTTAAAAGGTATTTTACGAAGAGTGCTTGGAAAGGCCAGCCTAAATTATGAAGAATTATACACCGTGTTATGTGACGCGGAAAGTGTAATCAATTCTAGACCGCTGACATATATCGCAGATGATGATGATCTTGACCCTCTTACCCCCGCGATGTTCTTGCAAGATATCAAAGATTCGAGAGTTCCTGAATTTGACATAATTGATTCAACAAAAATGAAAAGAAGATTTGCTTATCAGCAAAGAATCCGAGAAGATCTTAGAAAACGCTTTAGAATAGAATACCTGGGGCAACTTCGAGAAAATGCGGGAAGAAATAGGGAAACTGAGTTAAAAAAGACGATATTGTCTTAATTGGGGACGATAATTCAAAACGTATTAATTGGCCTTTGGGAAAAATTGAAGAACTATATCCCGGCAAAGACGGAAAATTCCGGGTAGCCAAAGTTAAATCCAAAACGGGTTCTTTTTTGAGACCCCTTAAAAGACTATATCCTCTTGAAATCAATAATGAACTAATGCCTCCTTTTTTAGTAGACAGAATTCCTGCTCCTATAGACGACGATTCTGTTCCTGCTCCTGTGCCAGAGTCTTCAGATCCTGTCTCTGTAGTTGAACCTTTGGATAGCGTCTCTGTTTCTGCTCCTATAGACGACGATTCTGTTCCTGCTCCTGTGCCAGTGTCTTCAGATTCCCCTTCTGTAGCTGATCCTCTGGATATCACTCCTGCTCCTGTGCACCAGTCTTCCATACCTGAGGATGACAATCGACGATCTCGAGCTGGTAGAAAACTGAAACAGCCGCAGCGACTAAATCTATGAAGTTTTGAGCTTCACCATCCTGAACCTCAAAGGTGGGAGGATATTACAAAACACGACCTCCACGGACATTTTCTCCCGACCTCCCTGGACATTTTCCCTACGAATGAGGACTATTTATTTTTGTCGTTTGGCAACAGAAACTTTTTGTTTTGTAGATCGAACGAAAGAACGATTTTGAGATGTGGGTTTTTTTTTTCCCCATCAAACATGTTTTTTAACGAATTCGAGATTAATTCATCGTATGTATATAATGTAAATATTTTTTTTGTATAAGTGAGCCATATAAATAATCTAAAATGAAAGAGATGTTTCTTCATTTCCGACTACTTGATGTGAATTATTTTTAATTGCCGAATCTATCCTGGAATGAATAAGTTCTGATTCTAAAGAAGGCGGCCTACCTTGGATCGGTAAGTATTTTTTACTTACCTTTATAGATTTATATCATATGTTTTATTGTGTATCTGATAACATGGTCATGAAACCGTTGTTTTCAAAAACTATTGAGTAACTGAACAGCTTGCTGTAAACGCCCCTCATAAACTACCAAAGTAAATAAAGGCAGGCGTTCTGTAAAAATGAAGAAAAACTACTTAAAAAGTAATATTATTAAAAAAATAATAATATTGTTCAAAATTATTTTTTGCTCTAATCCAATATTTTTTTTAATATTTTTTCAATTCCTACTATTAGTTCACACTCTCCCTATATTTATATATATATATATATATATATATATATATATATATATATATCTTGTTCAAATTTTCAATCGTTAATAAAATACTTATCATTCATCCTATCAAGTTGAAATAATTTTTTTTAAACTTGTACTGGATGACAATTCATGTTAATACAGTTTTTTCAAATATTAATTCAGTAATTAAATTTTAATTAATTAATTTTAGTTTTACGTGGGAGACAAAATGGCGGTCATTGGTTATTGAAGCATTTAATGCATCTTCATATCTATAAGGGGGTTACCATAGAGGGGACCCAGTTTTGTCGCCAAATACCGCCAAGTTTGTCGCCAACTTGGCAATATATCGCCAAATTTGGCGACCAAAATGAGTCACCAAAAGCGACGCCAAATTGGCGATAGCTCTAATGTTTCGCCAAATTCCCATAGACTTCCTTATTAAACCTACTTGCTTATAGAAAATCAACAAATTGAGATATTTTAATGCAACAAAAACTAATATTAGCTTAAGGGATTATATTAAATTTTTCTTTGATGACCTAAGTAGGAATTGACTTTAAAAACAAAATTTTTATATTTCTTGTTATAAATGAATTACAAAAAAGGAAACAAATTTTCTTGGAAACAAACCTCCAAGAAAAAACAGATCCGTCAAATAAGGCAAAATCATGCCAAAGTGAACCATTCAGAAAATAAATGCTTTTTGTTTTTAAACTAATTAATTTAATCAATGCCCTTTTATTTATTTATTTTATTTTATATTTATTCAGTACTTATTAAATTTATTCCTATTTTTTCATTCTACTTTAAATAAATGTTAATCTAAGTCATTTCTTGATTTCTTCAATGAATTTAATCTCTTTTTTATGGGTATAGATGACAGCACTATACATTTTTGTTAAAAACCTAATTACAATATAGTTTTCCTTTTTCACACCATTTGGCAGCAACGTTTTGGTTTTCAGCAACTGCTGCCCACATGTACTAATAGTCCTAAATCTCTTTGCATCCTCACAAGCTTTAATATTGTGAGTAAACTTGCTGAAGTTTTGGATTGTTTAGTGTGTAATTGAGGTACTGTGCTCTAATAGTTTTTAATATCCTGTGTGAGGTGTATCTTTCTTTACATCTCTTGGTGTTTTATCATTTTTTTTTCTTTTATGATGCGCTATAAGGAGCTAAATTTTGTCATTTTAGGCTTAATGCCGACAAAATTGGATGAAACAACGCATCTTCACTATGAATTAACATACAAACTCCTCTGATGATTCTGCGGGTTATTCATATTTTCTTCTTTTACATACTAGTTTCCTATGATCATATCTTGTTCATCTTTAGAATTTTACCATTTGTTCATATATTTGTGATTTCATCTATATTATACATATATACTTTATTCCTACAAACCACACTTTCTAATTAACCTGCATAGGTATTAATATTTATTATTACATTTGCGATATGATTACAAAAAAGATATATTTGAGAATTTTACTTGATTATCCTGCGATTCACTGTAAATATTTCAAATACAGCGCTATATCGTTAATAACAATACCTGATTTTTTTTTTTTTTTTTAAATAGCCCATATAATAAGTGTAATTATAGAAAGCAATATATATAAATCTGAGTATAAAAACAGTATGAAGGAACATAAATAAAATAAGCATTATATAAATCTCTTTAATGCAAAAATAATTCTTAAAACAAATGCTGTTCATATAAATTCATTAATAAAAGTAACATTACTTTAATTTGAAAATGAATACCACGTAGAAAAATGAAGCTTTGGGTATGTTCTTTTATGATTATTGCGCATTTAATTCATTTATATTAACAGAGGTACGAAATGCAGTAATTGTTTTATGATGGCGTAATTTTATTTTATGAGCATGGTAAGAATAAAAAAAGTTTTTTTACCAAGAATTTTTTTCAGCAAATGCACATATTTACCGGTACAACTTAATAAAAAAAAAGAATTTCTAAAAAAATTAACTAATGTTATTAATTTTATTGTTAAATTACGTGCAGATTCTTACGGTTGTATTTTGCTTACCTATTTATGGATGATTTTATTAAAAAATAAAAAATAATTTTGTCTGTAATTGTAATATTTTAAGGAATGCAACACAGCATTTCAGTATGTATGCATTAGAAAGAAAAACATGTATAGCGATTACTGAAAAATAAAAATAAGGCTTATTTAATTTAGAAATACAGCCTGTTTATTTTAAGAGACATGCGTTTTTTACGTTTTATTGTTTTTAATTACAGATAGTAATGATTAATTGCAATTCTAGAAAATTAGGATTGAATACAAAGTAATATACTTTGTACAAAGATAGTAAATTTTATTGATAAACCTACATAAATTTAAAAATTTTTTTTAGTAGAAGCATTAAACATTAACTTAACGATATAATATAGAATGCAAAGCATATAAAAAAAGAATATTTTTTAGGTACAAACCTAAATAGCTAACAAAACGAGAAAATTATTGGAAATAATTTCTTTTTTCAAATAAGTTATAAAGTGTAATGAATTTTATCGCAAGCAATCATTAATTTTATTTGAAGGCATTTTTCCAGGACATTTCAAATAAATCCAGGAAAATATGTGATTGAATTCTCTTTTAGAGATATAGGAATTTCTTGGGGCATTTTTTTCTGAAATATAATGATAATCGAGAAATTCGAAGAAAAAATTGAAATAAAATAATAAATATAGACGCTATAGTCAAAGTATAGTCGCTAAGATTAATATATATATATATATATATATATATTTACTTTTCTTTTTAGATACTATTTTAACATCATCAAGATTTGCAGAAAAGGATTATTTTACGTCTCAATTGAAAGTCCTTCTTAATTTTTATGGCATTTATCTTCCTCCCCTTCTCATAATCCCAGTGTCCATTTCTTTACCTTGATAAAGGTTTATTTTATCTCTCTATTCTAAAAAAAAGTAACTACCGCTGTCACCGTCGCCGCCGCCGCCGGTTTTGAATTTTGTGTGACTGGAGGTCTTTCTTCGTTAATATTAAGAAAAATAATGCATACAAAAATATGAAAATCGGTGGTTTTATACAGAAATGTTTGATAAACACGCTGAAGCAGACAGTTTTAAAATCGAAGAATTATTTTAAGAGATATTTAATGCTAAAGTTGGACAAAATCGTTCCACTAAAAAAGTTTTATAGCAGCAAAAACTATACATGGCAGTGTAATCATTTTTAGATCATTTTATGCGTTAGAATTTGCCGGAGTGCAGATTGCATTATTTTTTTTTTTGACTCATTTTTTGAGGTTTTATTTCTATTTTAAATTCAGATTTTCAGCATTTCTAGAGATATTTTTTACAGATTTTAGAAAGTGATATTAATTTAAACTGTTGCCAATTGTATAAACAGCGGAAGCAATAATGTTTGCTTCAAAAAAAAATATTTATACGTGTAAATAAATTAAAAATTTATTTACACGTGACTATTATAAACAGAAAAAAAAATTTGGAATTTGGATTAAATAATTATGTACAAAAAGCAGGAACTTATTAAAAATTACGTCATAAAAACTATAATTACACGTGAATTTTAAGAGAGAAAGGAATTTGTAAAATAATAAATTTATTAACATGCGTTAGAAGTCTTAAATAGGAGAAATTACGTCATATTTACGTCACATTAGAGTTATTACATAAAATGAACACAAAATAATATTGCAAAACGGTTTAAATTTAAAAATTGCGCTAGACATTTATTTGATATTTTGAGAGGATACTTTTCAACTATTTTTGTTAGGAAAGCGCAAATAATATTTCATTTCTAACAAAAGCATTTTCACGTGAATATTTAAAAGAGAAAGAATAGCTTGGTAAAAATTACGTCAGATTAAAAACGATTAATTTAAAATGTCTCATTTAAAAGAACTTTCTTTTCGCTTTGTTAAAAAATACCAGGAGACAAAGACTCTGTTTACTTAATTCCTTTTATATTAGCTTATTTTGAAATGTTGTTACACGTGTCTACGTCATCAAGTTATTTTTATTTCGACGTTTTATTTTTATTTTTATTAATGTTGTACTAATTTATTTGTTCTTTCGTTATTTAAAATAAAAATTAGTATGTCAATTTGTATAATTTTGCGATTTATATAATTTGGCGAAATTGGTCGACGGGATAATCAAGCAGTACCGCAGCGGATTTTGCGTTAAAATTCCCCAATCAAAGAGAAATGAATAGAAATTCGTTTATAGGGAGATCGCCACTGTTTTTTAAATTATAATTCAATCTTTCGAAATCTTTTTTAAAGACGATCAAATTAGCGTGCATTTAGAGTCTGCGGTGTCTGGACAGGGGTTGGCGAGCGTAGTTCGTAGGGGGCCGAGCCCCCTACGAACTACCCCTAGTTATATGGAAATTTATAATATTTCTATTACAAAATAAAGGGTGAAAAAAAATTTATGACGTTATTTCAGGTGAAAAGTTTTCCTAAACTTATAATAAAGTGCTACTGAACTAGTTCCAATTGATTTAATTTCAATTAAATTATTGACTTAACTCAATGTATTGATTTAATTACTTTTAATGATTAATAAATATACATTAATCTGAATACTACTCAAAAGCATAATGAATGATAACTGTCTGTTACAATGCTTTTTTTAATAGGCGAAAATGAAACGAAGCTCATCTGTCGCTAAAAATTGAAATCATTAGCGTATTGTCTAAGTCAGACATCGTGGAAGTTTAACCATGAATTTTGCGTGTAAGTTTCTCATATTCCTGGTCAGTAAGCTATTGATATTTATGAATTCTCAGTGGTGCATTGCATGTAATTTAAAATAAACATATAGACGAAAAAAGAGGATAAACATGTGAATAATCGCGAGAAGCTTGAACTAAGAAGTCTTTGTCTTAACTGTAAGTGAATAAAATAATTAAACTAAGATGTTCCAATCCCAAAACTTTCTTCTATCTCATACATGCTAATACTTCAAAATCTGCACAGTGCCAAAATTAAATGGCAGTCATTACCCATCATGAGTATTCTAAGATATGAAATTCAGTGCAATAGTTCTTGGGATATGACTATCACTAAATCGTGTAAGTCAAACAAAATACAGTATAGCAGCGCCACCTGTTGGCGGTTTACACCGAAACCTAATCAGCAACAAATTATGTCAACGTCTAATTGATTCTGAAGTTTGATGAAAACTCGTGCATGAGTTCTTGAGATAGAGCTATTGCGGAAATCGTGGAAAATGACGCATAGCAGCGCCATCTGTTGGGTGATTTACACCAAAAGATAATCAGCACCAATTCATATCAAGGACTAGCTGAATCTGAAGTTTTATGAAAATCCATCCATTAGTACTTGAGATAGAATGCCCACAAAATTTTTGTCACATACAGACAGACTCACAGACAGAGTGACAGACAGGCATTTTCTAAAAACCATCAAATCGTATGGAGGACCTTCTAAAACGTATAAATCCATCAAAAATCGGAAGTCGAATTATTTCACGAATCCAATACTTTTTACTTGTAAAGATAGAAGAAAGTAAAAATTAAATTTAAAAAATCAAGAAACCTGATAGCGTAAAAAGCGAAATAATAATTATTTTTCATCAATGTGAAACTACTTTTTATATTACTTACATATTTTTTTTTATTTACTTGTATTGATGACTTTTAAGTTGTGTTTAATTGTTAGTTCCTATCTATAAACACAGTTTTGACGAGACCTTTAGATGTCTATGAAGGTTAGATTTGCAGCAAAGCAATAGATCCTATCTACATAACTTCCAGGTTGAGCAAATATTTAAACGGAGCTTCTGACTGTAAAATAGTCAATGAAACATCGCCTTCATTTTGAAAGGCCTATCCAATGATATGCCACTCAATAGGGTGCGTAAATTATTTTTTCGTCTGTACCGCCATTTTGTATTTTTCGGCCGCCATTTTTTATTTATAAAAACAAAACCTATCCTATAACAATCGGGCGGTTAAGACAAATCGATAGCGACCTCATTCATTAAAATCCATCCAGCCGTTGGGATGTTTCGAGGGTATAAAGAAATCCACATACTCAGATGCGCGTGAAACACATAACCCTTCCTGGCAGTCGGGTAATAACAACCCTTTACACAATATTGTAAAGTAAAACGAATCTTAATAGAAAATCTAATAACAAACAAAGAAAATCTAATAACAAACAATCAGAACAAATAACACATTATCATACATTAGCGAAAAATGTGAAGTGACTCCTTTCGACTTTTCGAACTTTTAAAAGAATACTGTGCGTTTACAAAATATTTCACACGATGAAATCCGCAGTGTTAGATGAGAGCAACATCTATGCGACAGATATTTATTTATCAACATCACGACATTATTATTGTTCAAATTTGCCTATAAAATGTTTCTAAAATTATTAAAACATCAAACCTATTGGTCTACTTGTTCAAAACACTATTCAGTTCTTACGACAATGGCATATAACATATGTGATACATCTGATCTTAACTGTTAATGCCAATGAGATATTTTCCTGTTCACTCACAGATATGTGTACATAAAGAAGTGTACATCATTAAAATATCAAGAAAATACTACAGGAATCTGTAAATGCAAGAAAATACCAACATGCAGACATGCATACTAGGGTGGTGCGAAAAAAGTCAAGTTGATATTTCCGAGTTGCTATAGTGCGGAAAAGTTGCGATTGGTAAACACAAGTAAAACAAAAACAAAATTATTTAAATCGGACTTTATCTTCCGATCCCGCAAACCGCCTAAAAATTAAAATAAATTAAAATTTCCGATTTTTTCAGAATTTTTTTCTTTTTTTACGTATATATATTTTTTATCACTATAGTGAAAAATATTTGCAGATTGTAATGTTTAATAATAATAAAAATAAACTGTTGCGTTTAAAGAATAGCTTCCGATCACGCAAGCTCAATGCAAATCGGCAAAAATTCAATTTTCAGTGATTTTGATGAATAAAGAAAATAATCACCTGAGATCAGTTTGCATTCCAATATTAACATTTGCATATAAATTGTACAATGTACAACTCTTTGCTTATTTAGATATTTGATAATGTTTAAACGAACCAGAACTCACCACGGGAAGGTAGCTGAACTTCGAGTTCAAACCACATCCTATCCTCCATCCAACCAATGAGGGTATTTGCTATTTACATTACTTAAATACATAGTTTGTTATAATAGAGTCAAAACACTATATTAAAAAAGTAGTGTCGTGACAGTATAAGATATACAATTTGTTATGTCATCTGTTTAAGTCTGATTTTTAGACGCAACTTTGTACTGCGATTTGGTGGTAATGTCTGGTATTATGGACATTGATTTCAGTGTGGTCCTGATGCTCTCTTGATTGGGGACCACATACCTTAATTGATGCTTCCGTTACCGATTTAACTCACCGCTGGACATCTTACGTGTAGTTGGGAAACTTTTTATCATCCCAGACTGAGATATGACCTGATTGAACGAAGAAATGTACTTCTTCATGGGTTATTCTCCGAAAAAGAGGTGGAAATGTTAATTTTGCTACATTACAATCAATTAATTCTGGATTTTAGGAGTAATAAAGATTCAGATACCTTTACCCTTTGAAACAATTTGCCTGTCTTTTAATACTCTTCTTAGCCATAGCTCTCTTATGTGCCTCCTCTTATAAAAGACCATTGCCATCAGTAGGTTTTCCGGGTGAGCAAAGAAAGAGTTTCGTTCGGTTTCAGGGACTACACTTTCTTCAGGTTGTCACGCTAGTATCGAGATGTTTTAATTGCTCTGTACAGATGAATAGGCCCGTCTGTAATGTACTTACAGCATTTTATTTTAAAACAAACTGGCAAGTAAGATTTTAATATAAATGTCAATATGGCTTTAAGGCATCCGATGGGTTTTCCACGCTCGCGTAAAGTCGAAGGGCTCTATTTGCACATGTGAAATTGGGCAGGAGTCACACTTTAATAAGTCATTTGGAAAGTTGCCACTTTTAATTGCTTGACTTATGCCAAGAAGATATCTTTGGTCCTTGCTCAACAGTTGCCTGTCCACTTCTGGAATTTCACAATCAGTCAATTGAAAATTTATCACCGAGAGCTTTACACAACAATGATATTGTGTCCAAATGGTGTACTAAATGATCTTGGGCCAGTTGTTTCAACATTCAAATGTTGAAAAAGATGGCGGAAAGGTAATTCAACAAAATGGAATAAACAAACAACCCACTGCAGTGGTCGTCAGAGATGAACTTCAAGCTTTTCGATAGCACCACCTTTCTACCCAGTATTGGTATTTGTACCATCACAGCCTATCAAATCTAAGTATTCTAGTGAAACCCCTTGTTCAGTAAGACATGATACTATGAAAGCTACAATGTCCTTAGCAGGCCCGGAGTTTGGAGGCACATGCCTAAATAAACTGAGCCACGTTCTTTTATGACAGGAAAGTGTTCCTCTTTAATAGTTCGACGAACCTGTTTAGATGCAATCCTTTCTTTAACTATGGTATCGTCCTTTCTTCCGTCAAAATAGTATTTGCCAAGCAGTTCATCTGAATCCAGTTGACTTTTCTGTAAATTTTATGGAGTTAGGTGAGACTAGGTGGGAGCGCGTACGTCGACTTCAGCGCTGTTTTCCAACGTGGCTAACGGCAGTTGGGTGCACTACTAAACTTTTCAGACCTGAAACGAACTCTTCGTGGTAAGTTCTAGGTTGTTTAAAAATAACTTAATATGCTCAATAGTATCAATTAACATTTAAATCTTAACCTGAGACTGCAAACTGACCTCAATTGATTATATTCTTAATGCATGAAAATCACTCAAAATTGAATTTTTGCCGATTTTTATTGAGCTTGCGCGATCGGAAGATATTCTCTAAACACAATTATTATTATTATTATTATTAAACAGTACAAACTGAAAATATTTTCCCTATAGCGATAAAAAATATATAAACGTAAAAAAAAAGAAAAAAAAATCGGAAAAAATCGGAAATTTTCAATTTTTTGGAATTTTTAGGCGGTTTGCGGGATCGGAAGATAAAGTCCGATTTGAAGAATTTTTTTTTTTGTTTTTCTTGTATTTACCAATCGCAACTTTTGCGCACTATAGCGACTCGGAAATATCAACTTGACTTTTTTCGCACCAGCCTAATGCATACAGACATACATAGAAAATAGTTGCCAAAATAGCAAAGTGGATTCTGAAGATCTCAAAACGTAAAATTATATGAAAAGTTCGAAGTCATTTTTAGCACTTTTAATCACAGTTGAAAAGTGTTTATTAATTAGATTTGTCTCTCCGTCTGCTCGTCTGTCCATCTGTCCGTCTGTATGTCTATATGTCCGTCTGTCTGTCCACGCTCTAACTCGCTTAAATATATTCGGCTGTTCATGCAATCGATATATGTTAAGGATACCATGGCATATTCCGATTTGAATTTCAAATGTGCAGGGATGTAGTGGACGGTATACGGTGGTATACGCCGTATACCTTCTGGGTTTTTTTAAGGAACACCGTATACCCCCTGTTTCTCAAAAAAGCTATAGTATATAGAATGTAAGGTATACCCTCTGCTTAGAGCGTATGCCCCCTGCATTTTTTACGACTACATCACTGCAAACGTGCAGAATTAAGAGTTCATTTACAGAGACATTCAAAAGAATTAATTTACATTGTGGTCCATGGGTCAAAACCCTTTGCAGTGTATCTTAATGGCATAACGCTAATTCAAATTTATTGAAATTGGTATAAATCATTTAATTTTACTACAAGATGATTACTATAGATGATTACCTTCACCATTCCTTTACAGGGACACTCAAAATAAACGGTTACAATAATGTATTTGAGAAATAATTGCTGGAAGTACGTTTTCAATTTCAGTATGCGCGTTTATGTTTAAATAAATTTTTGCATTTTACTCGTTGCGTGTTATACTAAACCTTTTATACAGGGCTGCAGAAACAAATTTATGTACCACTCTTCTTATTAGCGGAAATTGGTGAAGGAGAATTTTCAACTGTGGTATGTATTGTATATCTCAAATGTGTTATGCGTTTCCAAATTGTTCAATTAGACCATATTTTAACTTATTAAACGGTGAAGTTTTGTTACAGTATTCTAAATGTGTTGGAAAGTGTTTCGTAATATATGCTTCACGCATGACTTTTTTTCTTTCTTGTTTATACGGGTTACAATATACTCCTTATGGAAATTTATAATATACTGTATATTTAAAGCCATTGTTACTTTCACTACAGATGATTACCTTCACCATTCCTTTACAGGGACACTCAAAATAAAACGGTTACAATAATGTCTTTGAGAAATAATTGCTGGAAGTACGTTTTCAATTTCAGTATGCGCGTTTATGTTTAAATAAATTTTTGCATTTTACTCGTTGTGTGTTATACTAAACCTTTTATACAGGGCTGCAGAAACAAATTTATGTACCACTCTTCTTATTAGCGGAAATTGGTGAAGGGGAATTTTCAACTGTGGTATGTATTTCTAACTCAACTAATTTTTTGCCTGGATACAGTTTATAGATATATCTCTATATGTCATATGCAGCGTTGCTCAGAGAATTCATTTAATTTTCTAACTGTAGACGGGAATTGCTGAAATTGTGTTTTCAAATGTGTTATGCGTTTCCAAATTGTTCAATTAGTCTTCATATTTAAACTTATTAAACGGTGAAGTTTTGTTACAGTATTCTAAATGTGTTGGAAAGTGTTTCGTAATATATGCTTCACGCATGACTTTTTTTCTTTCTTGTTTATACTGGTTACAATATACTACTTATGGAAATTTATAATATACTGTATATTTAAAGCCATTGTTACTTTTACTACAGATGATTACCTTCACCATTCCTTTACAGGGACACTCAAAATAAAACGGTTACAATAATGTCTTTGAGAAATAATTGCTGGAAGTACGTTTTCAATTTCAGTATGCGCGTTTATGTTTAAATAAATTTTTGCATTTTACTCGTTGTGTGTTATACTAAACCTTTTATACAGGGCTGCAGAAACAAATTTATGTACCACTCTTCTTATTAGCGGAAATTGGTGAAGGGGAATTTTCAACTGTGGTATGTATTTCTAACTCAACTAATTTTTTGCATGGATACAGTTTATAGATATATCTCTATATGTCATATGCAGCGTTGCTCAGAGAATTCGTTTAATTTTCTAACTGTAGACGGGAATTGCTGAAATTGTGTTTTCAAATGTGTTATGCGTTTCCAAATGGTTCAATTAGACTTCATATTTTAACTTATTAAACGGGGAAGTTTTGTTACAGTATTCTAAATGTGTTGGAAAGTGTTTCATAATCTATGCTTGAAGCATGACTTTCTTTTTCTTTCTTGTTTATACTAGTTACAATATACTCCTTATGGAAATTTATAATATACTGTATATTTAAAGCCATTGTTACTTTTAAAACTCAATTCAAAGCTGTAATTATTATATGACATTAAGTTTAATATATATTACTTTTAATTTAAAAGATTTAATTAAAGCGTTGTAATTTTAATAAAAGGAATGAATGCAACTGATATTAAATTCTATTACTAAACAAGTCGAGGCATTTCACCGTAAAGTATTGCAATCCCTTAACTTACGAGCTAATGGAATTAAATTCAATATTTATCAACAGAGCTTAATCAGAAGATGAAAGGACCTAATATTGGAAAGCGCTAATGCTATACATTTTCTGCTCAGAGACCAAAGGTTTGTTGCAAGATTCATATGATGATAAAGGTCCCGGCAATCTACTACTGCAAGGTAGATTTTCTCCATAACTTATCAATTGAATAATGGATTTATAAATTAGGAAATATTTCGTTTGTTTATCGAATATATTATCTACACTTATAATATAAACTTTAGTTAGTATAATCCTTAAAATACAAAAGACTGTCTACATGTTATTCCATTTATAAAAAATGAGTTGAAACTTAATAAATTCGTTTATACGTAAAACATAATTAAAGTGCTTTAAATTTTTAAACGTTATAGAAATTCATACATGTGTCTGATAAGTTATATCCTTTCGAATATATATTTTCAAATTTCCCAAAAATAAATCATGCATAACTGGTATCCAGAAATAGCGCTATACAAGTAGCGAAGCTACAGCAGTAATAATTGTAGTAAATCTAATATATCGAGTAATTCGATACAAAAAATTAATAATTCGTTTCGAGCATTGATATACTTCAGGGAAAAATGCCTTATTCTATAACTAACGCGATTGTAACTAGCTTGTTTTGTGCAAACTGTATTCTGCGCGACGAATATCAGTAAAGAAATTAACGGCAGTGGTTAGTAACACATCGCATGGTGTCATATACAAGGTGAGACTGAAATGTAAGGTGACTCAGCCATCCTTTCGAAAATGACAACAGCCAGACAACCGGACTCATGCGCATTACGATCTTCGGTATGTAATGGGATCATTTGCAAAGTTTCTTGGTTAGTGTTTGTTCGTGCAGTCGCTTAAACATAAGAGGTGGTACTGCATTGCGTAATGGAGCAGAAAATGAATATGAAATTCTGTTTTAAAATGGGTAAAATTGCTATGGAAACCTTGAAAATGCTTCGAAGTGTGTATGGTGAAGAAACTTTATCTCGTAAGACAGTACTTCAGTGGTTCAAGCGTTTCCGTGAAGGTCGTGAAAGTGTGGAGGATGAGCATCGCAGTGGAAGACCGGAAACGAGCAGAACCACCGCAGATGTTGAAAGAATTTGGAAGTTATTGCTTCAAGATCGCCGTTTGTCCATCCGAATAATGGCGAGGGAATTGAATATTCCTCGTGAGATCGTTCGAACAATATTGACGAAGGATTTGGATAAACGGAAACCTTGTGCGACGTTAGTCCCTCATTATTTAAGCAATGAACAAAAACAGCAGCGAATAGACTTCTTATTCCCCTGATCTTGCTCTATCAGACGTTTTTCTCTTTCCACGACTGAAATTGGCACTGAAGGGACATCGATTTTCAAACACCTCAGACATTGAAGCTGCTGTTACCAAGGGACTTAAAACAGTCTCAAAGGAGGACTTTTTCAAAAGTTTCCAGAACTCGTATGAACGTCGTCAAAAGTGTATTGTAGACGGGGTAACTACTTTGAACAACAATGAGATATTTATCTGCAAATATATAATAAAGTGATTATTATTATGTCAGTCCCCTTACTTTTCGGTCTCACCTTGTATTTCTACATTGTCGCTTGCTGGGAAAACGAAGCACTGAACCACAAAAGAAAGTATTTTTTAGAACTATTTTCTAATTACTCGTTATTAGATATAAGATTTTAATTCTGGTTTTATTCATGGAATTGCTTTATTTATATATATTTTTTCATATTATGATGAAGGAAAACGATATTCAACTGCTTTGGTAGTCATAAAACGAGTATTTTAAAACTATCGGACAAGTCAAGTGTATTTACATTGTAACATGGAAACTTTGACCATTTAACAGAAAAGCATTATGCAGCTTCTATAGATGAGCATTTTCATGTCAACGCTCAGGTCATAAGGTGCACTTTAGAAAATTGAGGCAGGATGTCTGTCAAAGGGGAAATTACACAAACGGGTAAGGCCTGTGCACTGATCTGGCAAACCGTAACCGCTATTTAAAGAAACCTAAAGAAAGTCTATTTCTATCATATTGATATTAAAAGATAGATAGCGCAGTGTTGCCTGACCTGCTTTCATAAATGCGACAGGTTTCTATCAAATGCTCCGTCACAATATTTTATGGGTAGATTTTCTTGTTTTTTTCATAAATTTCCTGTATATTATATTTCTTACACTCTTAACGCTATCGGTTATATGGAACTTATTTTTTGTATTCTAGATGACGCTATATAATTAGGTCCTCGGCAGTAATTAATCCGCATACTCAACTTTGAAAATAGATTGATTTCTTTGATAAAATTTGAAAGTAGTGAAGTACAGTGATGACTTTTGAAAAATAGTTCTTCCTCGTTACTTTTGTAAAAGTTAACTAAATTTTAAATAAAATTCTTATAGTTTTAATTAGATTAATTAAAAAAAAAACCAACCACGGTGTATAACTAATCCCCAATAAACTATGACTGTATTAGTGAACATTTTAGTACAATAGTTATCAAAATTATATTGATTATTCTCACATAAGCCTTTCTGATATTATCATGTCCTTTCTGTAATATTTAATTAGTATTATATAAAAAAAACCCTCTATTCGTATGAAGGAGCCTATAAATATATTAACAATGACAAATGCTAAAGTATCCGACATTCCAAGCTCTTTTAATCTGTTAAACAGGTACAGTGTTTGTCACAAATATGTTTTTGGTGCACTACAAAATTCAATCATTTAATATATCTTCGTCACTGCACATAGAAAAGTCTTGTTTATTTTTCTCTCCAGCTTATCTTAGTGTAACACTAAATTCTGATATGTTCTGCATACTTACATCCACATTTATTATAAAAAAAATGAAGACATTGCCAATCGCACATTTATACATTTTATAATTAACTTTTCTACCTTATTAAAAACAGATGAAATATTTTTAGTATAAAATATCTCCATGAAAAACGCAATGCACAACAAGAATTTCTGGATTACAATAGTTTTTTCTACTTGCGTAGGCCATTTTTTTTGCCATAGTAACATTCCTCCTAGTTAGCGGGCTTATTGCATTCTCCATCATTGCACACTGGTCATCATATTTAAATTTTAAAGTGTATATGGCGTAGTACAGTGAGATTATAAAAAAAAAAAGAAAATCTTTGCGGACTTATGAGCTCTTTGCGACAGTACCGTTGGAGGAAAAGAGATAACATTGGGTATGGGATTATTTCATCGCTTGATTTTGAGAATGATTCAGAACAACATTCGATGTCTCATAGTTACGTCTAAAGTGACAAAAAATTTTAAATTTCAAGTAGAAACACCCATTGTTTTTCATTGCAAATTGATCCTTACAGTGAAAACTGTAAATAGCATTAAAAATGATTTTAGCTGTAGAAATGGCGATATCAAACAAATGCAAAGAAGACGATTTCGTGCTTCATGTGCACTGTAAGGCTAAATTCGTCACATCGCCATTTAGAGACATTTTTCCCTTTCACGATCGACGTTGTTACTCTGATGGATTTCAGACGGTTACCGTCTCTTAGGATATTTAATACGAGATAAACTGCCAATTATAACAACTTTAAACAACCCTAAAATCAGTGTTCTTGGAAATGTTTCCAAATGGGCCTAATATTGGGAGCCCCAATGCCTCTGGCCGCGTACACCCGTGTGTTTACTTCTAAATAAGTTCTTATTGCCTAAACGCTTTTAAATTCCAAAGCTTGCATATAATTGTCATGCAACAATATTCATATAATTTTAGATGTAAAACCATGATGAAAAGCTACCCACGTATTCGCATTTTGAGCGAATACTTCACTCTCGTGAAAGCACCCGTTCGCTAATGCTAATCCTATGGCAGAAATTTTTTTAGTAACTCGCTTTCATTTCAATATTTTTAATGATATTTCTTTAGCTCTGAATAGCTGAGATCAATCTGTACAAGGGACATTTTTTTTTCAATTTTCTCTGCAGGTGATTTTAATGAGAATACTTTAAGTTTCGAAATTTCTTCCGAAAGTAAAAGTATCTTAAGCTAAATTTTCTAATTCTGCACTTTTATAAAACCTTTAAAATGCAATTTCATAAATTTTAACAAAAATTTCCTCACAGATGTATCTGTTTTCTTTATGTTATTCTTTTGCAAAAAAAATGGTAACATGCATATATAGACGGAAAAATAGTTAAAATGACAAATTCCGAATTATTTAAATAATTCTGGAATTAAATTTTTAGTATTTTAATGATCGGAAAATTTAATTATAATGCAATACGACAAGCTCAACGTATCCACATTCTTGTATTTTGTGACAATATCACGAGTTAGAACCTCAATGAATATGCCATAAACATTACCTTTTGTACCACTTATTGCATGCGTGCTAAAAGTCTCCTTGTCATTACAGTATTTAGTTCAAAATTGTCCTCTCTGAAACTAGCTCGTATTTCATATTCAATGCATGCTTTTTTATCATTGTCTAAACACGACATTTCTGATTAAGAATACCAATAGCGCCTAGAAGTCTTTAATTTAACGGACAAATTAACAATTCGAAGGGGTGATTAAAAGATGGAAAGTTATCGATACGAAGCATTTAATAATTAAATAATAAAATGATTTTTTTGTTACAATCCCAAATTGGAAAAAAAATATTTATTAAATGACATTTTTTTTTAAGAGAAAGACTTATTTTTCTTTTTCAGATTATATTATTTAAAAAAAATTAAACGACTGGTCTTAACTTAGTCTACCACTTGCCAGAGGACTGTTTATATATTTCATAATTTTTTATAGGTACAATAAAATGTAATCTTATATTATATTTATGAAAACAATGTGGAAAAAATTATTAAATATGTAAAATATTTAAAATGTTATTTTCTCTTTAAAGCAATATTTATATTCTTTTAAAATATAAATATATACTGCTGTTTTTTTAACGCATGTTTTTAATTTGTTTGGTATTTAAATCATACGTGGTATTTTTATATAAAAAAAATTTCGGTATTGATGCTATTTATTGTATTTAAACCCCTGTTTTTACAGAAAAGATAAATATCTTTCAATTATATTCTCTAGGTGCTAATATAACAAATTTCCAACAATAAAATATTATTTATTTTTTGTTCGTTAAAAATGAATTATCTTTCCAAGAAATCAAAATTGTTGTTCTGATATTCCCTTGTAACCTAACAAATATGGTATACATTAATTATGCATATGATTTTAATAAACAGAAATGAATTTATTTACATCAAATTAGAAAACTCACATATATTGAATTACAAACTTTCAACTGAGTTCTAATTTTTCTAATGCTTCTGAGGACATTTTATTACTTCTGCGTACGAATTTCTCAACAAATTTAGTTTTCAAATCAAATTTAATTTATAGAAAGCATAATTTATTTAATTAACTGACTTTATTTAATTTAACTTAGAGCATTGTTTTGAAATGAATTCAGCTGAATTACAAATGAATGTTTAATTAAATAAAAAAGTTAATTTTATGCAGTGCCAACGAGTGTAAAATTTCATCATTCGATATTTGATAAAATGACAATTATAAATGTATATTTTGACTTTCTAAAAAGCATGCATTCAAATTGAACATTAAATTTAACTAAAAATTGAAGAAAGGGTTTGAAAAAAATGTTACTTTACAATTTATATTAAAATTTCTTTTATTTCTAGATTAAATTATTATAAAATAACGTATCTTATGCTATATCCGAAATACTACTTTTATTGTTGTTAATTAAGATATTAGGCATTATTTTGTAACATTAAACACTTTTTTATTAAATAATTTATTTAATTATATTATTTTTAGAGCTTAATAATTTTAAATATGAACAGACGTCTCCGGGAGAGTTTATCAATACATGCATTAACATATCAAAATTTATCTACTGACGGTACTTATAAGTACCATTAAAATAATTTGTTATAAAATTGATTTAATACATCGATTAGTTGTAATACAGTTTGGAATGAGTTAATGATAGATTACTTTATCTTGTTCCAAAAAATCATTATTGGTTACACAAAACAAAAATGTTTTTAAAAGAATGATTTCTTTTCCCTTTGCATCTTATCAGCTTTCTTATCGTTGCGGGGGGAGGGGGGGGGAGATTTTTCAATTCAGAAATATTTCTATATTTCTATTATTATTTTAATTATGTAATATTCTTATATAATAATAATAATAATTAAAAATAAAAATTAATAATAATTATAATAATGTATTTATTATAATACTTCTTATATTTGGTTCCTAAACAAAAATGTTTTTACAAGAGTGATGTCTTTTCCTTTTGCATTTTTTCAGCTTTCTTGGTGTTGCGAGGTGGGAATTTTTCAATTCGGAAATATTTCTGTATTTCTATTGTAAGAACATTACATTTGTCCATTTTCTAATTCTACAAAATACGAAGAAAAGTATTTAAAACAAAAGATTTGAGTGGGGTTTTAAATAGCACAAAATACCTATAAATTCAAATTTAATTAATCCCTATGAATCCTCCAATCCTTCTAAAATTTATTAAATGATTATGTAAATCCTAATGTAGTTTAAACATTCCACGAAAAATGCTTTAGAAGATAAAATTTCATGAATTCATATTTCAGTACATAAAGGGTTAAACATGCTCCCAAAAGAAAAATAATACAGGGAAAGAAAAAAAAAACATTGTTCTGCGATTTCTCGAAATTAAACTTTATTTACAGAATATATTCTATGACTCTTGTCTTCAATTATTTAACCCTTAACCGGAAATATTAAAATCCCGTGCACAAACGGAAACGTGCCGTCTGTGAAACTACAAAAAAAAAAAAAAAAAATTGCTATAAAATTTTAAAAGGAAAATAACTCTTAATAATTTACCAAATAGTGAACTTAAACACTGAATATTTAATAGTAATGCATTAACAGTACCAATTTTTTAATATGACAGCATAAAACTAAGTTTTGCATGTCGGAGACAGAAAATATTTTGAAATTACACATTATTGTTCAAAATATAAAATTTTCGTCATAATAATTAAATAAATACTAATATTTTTATATGTTTCGATACGATATGAATTAGAAAAAAATATTACGCAGTAAAAATAACAAAACATTTAACAGTAAATATTGCAGCAGGTTCTAAATATCTACATTTTTTTATGCATTTTTGACAAGGTTGAGTCACTTTCGTGGTCAGAACTTATATATTCATGATCTGAAATACTTTAGACATCGCTGATGTTACTTACTACTTCATCAAACAATCTCAAAGCAGTTTCTTCAGTCTTTTTTATCACTGTAGCGTACCCACTTTGACGGCTCCTCCATATCAATACCCCAGAGCAAAAAATTACATAAACGGAAACATGCCGTCTCACAGACTGCGTTTGAAAATAACATAATTTTTCTTTCAATAACTAAAAATGCGCAGGTGTTGCAAATGTGTGAGGGAGACAGAGGAGCAGTTGCGTAAGGATTAGATTGTGTGATAAGATTGGGAACGCGTTCATTTTTGTGTAAAGGGTAGATATGTAGACGCAACCGTCTCACAGACTGCACGTTTCCGGTTACGGGTTAAATATGCATTTCTGTCTATGATCTATGACACTAGTGAAGTTAAAGTAAGGTCATGATATAGAATCATCATTGGCGTGAACGTTAAAGACTTTAAATAGAAATTGCTTTCGTTGGATAAAAAAGAATTATTATCACAAATTATCGGAAATAGAATTAAGGAAATTTTCCCAATTCAAAATCACTATTATGCGTTCACTGTCATAGTTTCTTTGTGTTGTTACTACGAAAAAACTGTTTGGCCGATGATCATCCAATTCAGAAAAAGTATTAAATTCCATATCTGGCACAAATCTCGCGTAAAGATTATGACACAATTCCTGTACTCCAATATTAATTATAGATACTATAAGTATCACAGACATATAATCTTCAACTGAAACCATAATGTAAAATTGTTCTTTTCAGCTTTTGACAAGCGGAATTTTTCTGCATATGCCTAAGTAGTTGACGAATGGCTTCCCACGGAAAATTTTTGAGGCCTCCATAAGAGGCTAAATCAGTCACGCAAAAAAGACCCACTCGCTAATGCTAATCCAAAAGAAGAAATTTTGTAAGGTATCTCGTTTAAATTTCAATATTTTAAAATAATTTATTTTGCATTGTATAGATGAGATCGATCTATACAAAGGCGTATTTTTACTTTTTCGATTTTGTTTACAGGTATTTTTTATCAGGACACTTTTATTTCTGGAACCGGTTCCGAAAGTGAAAGCCTTCTCATAAAAAATACATCTAAACAAAATCAAAAGAGTAAAAAAAGGCTTTTGTACAGATCGATCTCATCTATCCAATGCAAAAAAAAATATCATTTAAAAATACTCAAATGCAAACGAGATATCTTAATAAATTTCTCCTATAGGATATTAGCAATAGCGAGTAGGTATTTTCGCGTGACTGAAGTAACCCCTTAAGCATACAGTTTAAAAGAAGTTAAAATATTATGGTCGAAATGAAAGTAAAAAAATTAGAGATTTAAAAATTCTCGATGACAAACATTTTTTCGAGAACTAAAAGTCGTATTAATGTTCATTTACAAATTAGAAATTATCAGTGTTATGTTGGCGACATCATATGAAAATTTGCAAATTGATTAGTTCAGCTCATTATTGTACATTTGTTGAAGGCTTTTAATACTTAAAATTTAGTTGAATGAGGATTATAAGCAATATAAACAAGATTATTATTGATGTAATTTCTTGAAGAGATGTTGTACGTGTCGTATACAATGGATGTATACCATACAGGGTTTCAGAACTATATGTCAAAATTGTAAAATCAGGTAGAGGGGAACTAAATAAGCAGATTATGTATAGGAATGTAAGTTCGGAAACGCAGCGTTGTTGCAGTAGAGTTCGGCGAAAAGCGCTTCGGTGTCTTTAATTGTCATTCCCCGCAGGGATTTCGAGCAACATGCATCATTACACCAATACGAAGCTTGACGACATGCCTTTTATGTATGGGGATGCACAAGGAAATGGCTCACACTACATGTCTAACAGCTCTCGAGCCTGTTGAAGGGTCTATCCTCTGGAAGAACCGGTGCGTAATAGTGTTTCTTTCACTGCAAGAATTCTGCGATACCTTCCAGTGCCCGTATCACGCTTCGAAGCATAAAATGAGCTACTGACCCAAAACTCCCCATGAAAACGTGTGAAAATGTTCGGTGACGCAGCAGATTCCTACCCGAGAATCTTTTCATGTGCATCCTCTGGGCAGCCGCTTCATTTCCTTGAGAAGCCCCATACATGAAATGTGTGTCAGCTATCTTCTCATTCGTGTAACAACGCATATTGCTCGAAATCCGTGTGGAGAATGACTATTCAAGCCAGCGAAGTGCTTTTATCCACTGAAATCAAAAAGCCCTCTATTGCTCAGCGCTGCATTTCCTCACACACATTCCTACACGAAATCTGATTATTTAGGCTCCATCTGCCTACCTTTACATTTTGACATATAGTTTTGAACCACCCTGTATATAATATACATTGTTTTCTGTGTATTAAAAGCACATACGTTGTTTTTGTATTGTAAGTCAATGCATGTATGCAGTATTTGCATATCATGTACTTTAAGAAGTATGTATTTTATATTGCATACAAATATAGTAGTTAAATATCAAATACGGAGCGCAAAGTACACTGATAATAGCTAACGATGATAATCCGCCACGGAATCACATTCGTTTGCCAAATTCTTCGTTAACTGAAATAAAATTTCTTCTTTTCTTAACATCTGAAATCACTACTGCTTCAACATTAGCGCTCACATCCATTAAAACATTCCTAGCCGAATAGATATTTCTTAGTTGAGTGAGAAATGCATCTAAAAACATGTTCTTTAAACAGAGGATTAGTTATGAAATTATGAAAATGTGTTAATTATCAAAATATAATAATTATGAAATTACGGAAGTAAAAAGCTTTAAAATTACAGCTTTATTAAGTTATTTTATTAAGTTATTTTTAATCTTTGTAAAACGATCTGCAACGCTGGTATTTTTTTATATAAATAATTACTTAACGGAAGGAAGTGTAATTTTGGATTCGAATATTTGAACAATCTAAAACTCGATTTCTATTAAATAATTTGAATTATTACGATTGATGTTTTGAACAGAAACTTTCGTCACATGAGCCAATGTATTACTACATTACAGTATGGAGATAACTAACAATTTAAAAAGTATTTATTAATCGCAGTTCTACGTCATAAAAACTAAAATAGAGGTATTAAGTAGTTGTCACAAATCAAGGTACAGTCGTTTAACACAAAAACAAAAAAGACAGAAAGAAAAAATAAAAGAGAGCTAATACCTTTCCTAGCTTTTCCGCAAACATCGCATACAAACGTATCTGATAATTAGCAATGAATGCCTACTAATAGTTGTTGTACTTGAATTTTACTTAAAGCGTCATTTACAATGTACCAAATATTAAACTTTTTTTATACGAACACATTTTTGAAATCGGATTCTGACACTAAAATACATTTTACCTTCCGATACAAAACTGAAAATATTTCGGTCAAACAATTTAGAAATTAAGAAGGTTTTAAACTTAAAGCTTTCAAAGTTAAATTTATTTTTAAACTTTGCTAAAAATCTGCAACACTGGTATTTTTTAATCAAACATTGATCGGCGAAATGAGGTGTAATTTTTGAATCGCATATTTGAACATTCTAAAACTAGATTTCTGTTAAACATTTTTATGAAGGTTACGATTGATTTTTTTTCCAAAAATATTTACGAATATATGCATTAATATTTAAAAAATAATAATAATCGTAATATATGAATTTTTTAATAGAAATTTATTTAGAGCGGATTGAGCTTGCTATCAGTCTGTTAGGTTAGCTCTGAACATCGATCTTCACAAGAACAATGGTAAATATAGTTTAAAATAAACGGTCACGTGTGAGTATTACTCGCGCTCAGAGAGTTCCGTACAAAAAATATATAAATTATTAAATGCATTATTAAAAAAATCATTGCTAAAAGAATAATAAGACTTTGTAAAAAAACTGTACAACTTAGGCTTGGGCTTTAGGGCTTTATATACCAAAAAAGCATGAATGGGTATAACATAAAAATTCAAAGAGATATGAAACCTAAATAATATCTAAATTAGTCTGTTTATAAGAATTTTACGTTTATTGCTTTTATACTGCTACTGCGCATTGCATTATACAAATATATCATTAAACGGGCTTTAAGAGACGATGGTACATACAGTGCGCAGCCCTGTCTTTATCTATGTCCAAACCGTCCGTGTTTTTATGGGTTAATATCTCGGCTAAATATCGACTGTTTTCGAAAATTATTATCAGCACTACTTTTATACTTCTGCTACGATATGTACCTCAAGTGCTCCTTAACACCTTTGCTGAACGCCTGCAAATCGAAATTTGTGTGTAACGGAAAAATGTGTTTTTCTCAAAAACCATGTGACCTACGGTAATCGCTATAACGTTCCTCAAAGATTTAAATTAATATATACTACTTCTATTTTTTTCATAATTTTACTTTCAGTAGATCTAAAATAGATGGGGGGGGGGCATATGTTTGCCCTACATTTTCGTCGATATCTCTGAAAATAATATAGCTAAAATTAAAAAAAATGTATTTTTGTGTTAATCGTTATGAAAGCTTTCAAACGATATCCTACACGATATACAAAGAAAATATTTTTTTTTTCAAGTAACTTAATTAGCCCCTCTACGTTTTCAATAAATATATTTGCGAATGTATAATAATCTGTAACTAGTAAATCTGCAGATCAGGAGCCTCAACGTCATCTTTGCAAGTCATTGTTTTTTAACACTCATTGCATAATATTCAACTTCCTACAAATCGCTTTTTAAAGTTTTCAAATTCCATAAATATTTATGAGCATACAAGATACTTCGGAAAGTTTCAGAAATTAAAAGTGTTAAACAAGTGGTTGTACATTGATGTTCTGAAATTCTGATGAGATACTTATTCTGGTAACTTTTTAAATCAAAAATTGCATTTCTTCAGGGGGGCTCTTCCCCCTGAACCCCACGTAGTCTATTTAAATTTACATTCGTAATTTTTTATTGATTATGTGGATGGTTATAGTATATCTTAGATTTTTTTTTACGCTGTGATTTATAAGGATAAGCATAAGTTTTTTTATAAATTAATAAAATTTAAATTTAAAATAAAATATTCATGTTAACGGTACACAGACAATAAATCTTGAAGTGATGCCAAAAATGTAACCCTAAAATCGCTACATTCGGCACAACACAACGACGTCCTTAAAAAAAAAAAAAAAAAAAAAAAAAAAAAAAAAAAAAAAAAACGGATGAAGTCAAAGAATTTGGTCCCTGTTCCACGTGCTTGTTTTGTTTGGACCGAATGAGGGCATTTAAATCTGAGCGATAACGCACATCGCATTGCAAACTGTTTTTACGGCATACTGCATCTCCATCTATCTCTTTCCTCCGTGAATAATAGTTAATTTTATTTTACCCAAGATCCTTTTATTCCAGCATCTTTGTTTTTCGATAAATGACGTCTAATTCACCTGCTATGCGTACTTACTCAAAACTTTTCATCTTGTTATATTAAGAAATACTCGAGAGTTTTCTTTTTATTTCCAATATGCCGCCATATTAATTTTTCTATTCTTAATTTTATTTTTCATTTTCCTGTTTCACGACAAAACATTTCAATTGAAAATTGTTTAAAAGAAAATATTATTCCGGGTTTTAATTTTCTTGGCAACCATTAAAGAAGTATTGGTAAATGTTATGAGAAAATGTTACGTTATTTTTCATGAAAATAATGAACTTTTGTATTTTTAAGCAAAATGTTTCAATAAAATAAATGAAATATTGCCTATTTTTATTTCTGGGCTAAAATCCTTCTGTATGCAAAGATACAAATGCATTAATTCATCTGTTTTGACGTTGGCTTTACTCAAGCATTATACACGCAATTATACTAATATTATTAGGACCAAATACGTTGTTAGGCAACAGAGAAAGAATAGGAAAAAAATGAAATATGCATTATGTCAATTTAATAAAACAAAATCCTTTATATTATTGGAAAACATGCATAAAATTCCCCCCAATATTATAAACCTAATTAAAAAAATCTCGCAAATATATTGACATAATTTATTGGAATAATTTAATAATGTTATTTAAAAATTTCAGCATCAAAAATTTACCATTTAAATCCATTTTTCATATGAGCCATTTCTTTCAACAAATGAAAATCTGAAAATCGTCTGACTTGCCATTGAAAAGCATTATAGAGCAAAATAAAATGTTCCATATTTCCCGAACGAATGAACCAAATTTAACCAAAAACTATACAGCTAAGTCCGGGTACCTCATCAACATGCCCAGTCAATTTCAAGCCGATCGGATGCTTTTTGCGGCAGTTATCGCGGAACAGACAGACAGACTAACAGAAACCAAAACTTTTCGTGTCTCCACAGTAAGCCTTCACTGACGTTTCGGCAATTAACGATTGAAAATTTGAACTAGTAAATCTGCAGATCAGGAGCCTCAACGTCAGCCCTGCAAGTCACTGTTTTTAGACACACTTTGGTAATATTCAATTTCATGCAAACCGCAATTTAAAGTTTTCAAATTATGTAATTATTTATAAGAATAAAAAATACGAAGTTTTCAGACATTAGAAGCATTAAATTAAAAACGTTGTTATGGAAGGATATTTTGAAATAATTTTCATGGGCTACTAATTCTGATATTTTTTTAAATAATAAAAGAGATTTCTTCAGGGGGGGGGGGCTCCGCCCCCTGAATTCCCTGTGGTCTCATTAATTTACATATGTAACTTTTTATTAATTGCGCTAATGGTTATCGCAAATCTTAAATTTCTTTTTATAATTCCGAGCCTTAATTTTCAATACTGGTGGACAGAAAATGATTCACATTGACGCAATTATATTAAAAGTTTAGGTTTTATGAATGAAAATATAATTTCCTTTTAAAAATAAAATAATTTTCATTCATATTTTCTGAAATGAGGCGGCATTAAGAAGTAACACTCGTCATAAAATATTTTTTTAGGTAATCTAGTTAATGCTTGGTTTTTAAGAATGAGAATATTTATTTCCCAATACAATGACGTCATTTTCGACAGCGATAATTTTGCGGTGTAAAATTTTGACGTTTACTATATATTTGATTTTCAAAAGTTTTTTTTTTTTTTCTCATTGAAATTTTCGATTAAAAATTAACATTTCTGTTAGCTGTGTGCAGACGATAAACCATGAGATATTAGTAACATTTCTTTTAATAATAAGAATTAATATCATAACACAAGCCCTTTTTATTTCAACCTCAAAGCATATTAGTTTTATTTTTGATATTTGAGATCAAATTCACCTTCTTTTCGGATTTTAGTTTTATTTCCAATATGAAGACGTATTCATGTCTATTTTTTATTTCATTTTCCTCTTGCACATGAAAATCTTTCAAATCAAAATTAACTGTTTAGGATAAATTATTATTCTGGGATAGGACTTTCTTGGCAACGGTAAAAAAAAAAAAAAAAAAAAAAAAAAAAGATTGTTAAATTTTATAGCAAAATGTCGATTTATTCCTTATGAAAATAATGAACTTCTTTATTTAAAAGAAAAAATATTTGAATAAAATAAGTAGAACATAGTCTTTCTTTATTTCTGGGGTAAATTTCATCTATATGTAAAGTCAGAAAGGCATTAATTCGTCCCTTTTGACTTTGATTGACTTCAAACAATTACAAATACTTTCACATTTACGATATTTTTAGGTGTAGTTCCGTCGCTAGGCAACAGTTAAAAGAAAATAAAACAATGAAATATGTGCTTTGAAAAAAAGTAAATTTATAAAAAGATATATTATTGGAACACATATATAAAATACCTCCATAAGTTAAACACCGAATTTAAAAACTCTGACAAATGTATACACAAAATTTCAAACTAATATGAATAATGTATGGTTCTAATTAGAAATTACATCATCCATAATTTACTATTTAAATCCTTCAATCATATGAGCCATTTCCTTTCAACAAATAAAAATGGAAAAATCGTCTGAATTGCTATAGGAAAGCATTACGTCGCAAAATAAAATGTTCTATATATTCCGAACGCATGAACCAAATTTAACCAAAAACTATACAGCTAAATACGGGGATTTTACCAACATGCATACTTAATTTTAAGGTAATCGGATGCTTTTTACGGCAGTTATCGCGGAACAGACGGACAGACAGACAGACAGACAGACAGACAAACGGAAACCAAAACTTTTCGTGTCTCCACAGTAAGCCTTCACTGACGTTTCGGCAAATATGTGGGTTCTTTGGGGGGGAATCTTTATTACTTTTTCCAATTTGAAATTTCCACGTTCCATAGTTTAACAGTAAAATGGCTGTGACAGACGGGCAGACAGACACAGGAGTGATCTTATAATAGTTCCGTTTTTAATTTTTAACTACGGAACCCTAACAATTAAGTACACAAATAATAAAAAAAATTAAATGCTAGGGAGAGTTCACAGGTATAGTGTCAAAAAAAGCGCTAGTGCACATTTAAAAATTTTATATGGGTGTAATATAAGTGCGAATTCTTTTTGAAAACTTCCGCCGCAACACAATAAAATAATAGTGGTATAATAGTGGCTAAATCGACATAGAGAAGGGAGTTTATGTCGAAAAAAGCGCAAACCTGCGTACATTAATATAAAGAGCGTTTTTTGCACCTGAAGGTGTGTCATTTTAAGTTATCGAAATTTATTTTTACTGCAAGAAATCATTCAAAGAAATAAGGTGACTGTAAGAATTAACGGGATAATGCAGCGATTTTATAATGATTGATCAAACCTGACTTACTGAAACGTGTCGCGTTGAACATGATTAAGCATGAACCTTTGTGTCTGGAAGTCGGAGGAGAGCAATTTAAACAGCTATTGCAGTTTTAAATAAATCCATACATTTGTGGAATTTCTTTGAAATTCTTTCTAAATCCCACTGTTGTTTCTTTTTTGGGCCATGCTATATAAGATGTTTTTTCTCTAAAGCTTTATGCTTGTAGTGAAAATAATACATTTTCTTTATGTTTTTAATGCAAATACTTAGAGAATCTACTTTACTAACATACAAAAACTACTTTATTTTTTTAATGTGTATTTTCGGAAAAATTATAGTGCATTAAGGCTCAATAAGATATTTGTTTATTTTTAACGAAAATCTACGAAAGATTATTTTCTACGGACTAACAGAACAATATTTAACTATAAGTTGCAACTGTGCATTTATGGTTTAATAACTTAGCTTTATAACGCCTCGAGAAATAACATAGCAGTTACTCACAAGGAAGGTTTCCATACGGGCACATTCAGAAAAATCTGAAAAAATTACAGAGTGTTCTTCTCATGTGGATATATATGTTTATAAAAAATGTTTTGGCGGAACCTCGATAGAACGTTCGTAAAAAAATAATGAAAATTTCGTTTATTTGGCGATTCATCATCGGTTGGCGATGAAATGAAATTTCGAAAAATACTTTTTCATGTGGAATACTCTTTAAGATAAAAATGTTTCATATAGAACTTGTTTAAATACATTTAAAGTAAATAACTTTAGTTTTGTCAGTTTTAGTTCGATTTAACTGTAGTTTCGTCATATATATATATATATATATATACACAGGGGCGGCCGGTCCATTGGGGCCACTGGGGCCAGGCCCCACTAGAATTTTCTGTTCATTTAAAAAATTTTGATTCATATTTTTAATTTAAAACTTAAAAAAAAAAGAACTGTTTACAAAAAAATATATTGCAAAGAAACTCCTTCTTACATCGTGCCCACTCATCCGTTATCGACTCTCAGCATCTATTTCTTTCTCAGAGGCAATAAATCACTTTACTGGCCACTACTTACTTCTGAACACCAAGGTTACTGTATCGGGGCACAAGACATTTGTGCCCATTTGGCGCGATAATGAGTATTTCCCTCCCTCACGTGTCATTCAATTTTGGTGATGTACTGCTCTTTTAGAGCTAAATCTTCCGTATTTTTTTTTTGCAATGGGGGGCACTGGGCGAGAGTGCCCTTGATCCAAAGTTTGTTATACGGGGATTCTCAAAAATATTCGTCGACATTTGTATTACTATTGCTGCGTATTCGTTGAATTACGCGATCTTTAAGTACTCTGTACTCTCTTTAAACGGAGACACATGTTATTGTTAAGGTGTATTCCAATCCAAACTGCTTATTTTCTGATTTATTTTTAAATTCATTTTTACTCTCAAACGCATCAAACTGGTAAATTCTCTTATTTAGAAACTACATAATGGGACGTGCTTGTCGATTTTTTGAAAAATGCAGAAAATATTTAAAAAAAAATGCTATCAAAGTGGGAGTTTTGAACCGAATTTTCTGAAGCGGGAGATCTGGGGATGAAAAAAAGGGTTCTCATGAGAAAATAATTGTTTTAAAATCAAATTCTGTTGAATTGAGCGAAAAATGAAACCACACGTCCTCTTAAACATCACTTCAAAAATCATCTCAGCAAGTTTCATGTTTTTACTTTTAAAAATGAGTCTGAAAGTGTCCCAGAAAATTTCGAGCTGTTGAGGGTGGAAAAACATTTTTTCGAACACACCCTTAAATTCTTGAAATAAAAAAATGAATTCTGTAAATGATTTATTATGCCCTTTTCAACAATGAATTTGGAAGAAAAACTTGAAATCAAACGCCTGGGACCTTATCAACCGAAGAATTTTGAAATGCAACGAAAAGATGGGGGAAAACTACGCTATTTCTCTACACAGTGGTATAAAAAATTTCTGTGTATTTCAGCAAGTGAAGGAAAAAAAAGCATTGTTCTGTTTTTATTTTTTATTGTTTGGAGGGATGAAATTATGGAGTATGGCCGGCTGTAACGATTTGAAGCATTTTTCTGAAAGAGTAAAAAAAACATGAAATGAATACTACTCATTTAAATAATGCTTTTAACTATAAAACCTTCGGAACTGTCAATATTGTAGTGCAGTTGTATGAAGGTTACAGGATTTCATTACAAAAACATAATGAAATGGTTGAGAAGAACAGGTATGTGCTAAATCGTAAACCGAGGTATGTTTTTAGAATTGGTCACATACGCCTCAAAACTGGACACTATATTGGAAGACCATTTAAACAATGCTACAGTATCTAAAAATACTTAAAAAACTATACAATATGAGCTGTTGGATTGTATATATGAAACGTATATGCATGAAGTTAAAAATGAGATTTCTGCTTCTAATTTTGTAGATTTACAAGCTGACGAAACTATATTGATGTAAGCTGCACTTCGCAATTTGTTATCATTTTACGATATATAAAAAACAACAAACCCTTGAAAAGGTTTGTTCAATGTATTGATGTCTATGATAAAACAGCAGAGGGACTTACTATAATCTTAACTCAAAATTTAGAAAAGTTTTATTTAAAAGATAAGCTTGTTGCGCAAGCATATGACGGTGCGCTGTTGTGAGCGGGTGTCATACTGGAGTTCAAGAGCGAATGAGAGAAAATATTAAAACATTTTTGAAAAACTCTATGGGACAGGAACGATTAAGCACACTCTTGCTGTTCTTTCAGTCCACAAAGATTTTATTAGTACAATATCAGAATTTGATGTAAAAGTAAGTGAAAGATTTGCTAGTCGAAAAAATCGACGTGCCTAATTTCTATTTAAATAATACATTAAATTTTAATTTGTGAATGGATTAAATCTCTGCAAGAAAAATATGTATTTTTTTCTATTAAATTATGAGATAATTATTTTTTGTTTGATTTGTGAATTTGTTTTTTAATTTAATAATGTTTGACCAGAGTAAGTTTAATGTGAATAATGGTAATTAAATTTAAAGTTAGTGAAAGATTTGCGCATCTAAAAACATACCAAACATTTATTTAAATAACGTACTAAATTTTAATTTCTGAACTGTTTCAATGTTTGAAAGTAAAGTTTATATTTTTTTCTGTAACGTTGTGAGATTGTTATTATTATTACTATTATTATTATTATTATTATTATTATTTTGTATATTTGTTTTTTAATTAAATAATGATTGATCAAAGTATGTTCAATGTTAATAATGGCAATTAATGGTATGTTAAAAATTGTAACTAATTTGATAAATTTGAAATTAACGTTGATTACTTGAAAAAAAATATATATATATATATATATATATTTTTTTTTTTTTTTTTTTTTTTTTTTACAAAAGTAAGAAATAAAAGTTTTAAATAATAGTTAGTTTTAAATAATTTGTTTTCATGTTTAAACAACAAATATTAATACATAAAAATTTACAATATGTTATGAGGACCGGGCCCCACCAGTGAAGATTGGCACGAGCCGCCACTGTATATATATATATATAATGAAAGATAAATATCAAATTTTATGAATTAAAACAAAATTAAAATAAATTAAAATTGTTTCAATATCTCAAAATTAAGTCCAATTGAGCGCTGTCGATTCCATTTTATTTCTATGGAAATGACGAATTCTTTGATATTGAAATGAATAACTGCTAAATGAATCTTGCCTTTATTTTGGAATATGCTTAAATATATGAAATTGTTTTTAAAAGTAATAAAATTAAATAACAAGCAACATAAATATGTAATACGAAAAAATGTAGTAATTAAATTCTCTCATTGTTTATGTTTAAATTCATTAAATACTTTTTACACGCATCCTAAAAATCAATTAACAAATAATTTTCAGGTGCATTAAAAATCGTTTGCTTTTGGCGAGGAAAAGTACTGCTCGCTAAATCGCGTGACGCTTTCGTCTTTTCACGCCAAATACTCGAAAGTATTTTATTTTTTTACAGACTTTCTACTAAATTCCGTCGCTAAATTTGACCGATCCTTTATTACAGACATAAGCCGTTTAATTGGTATTATTTTCAAAATATTCTGAGTATGTCCAGTAAGGAGATCTTCCTTGTCAGAAAATAAATTGATTAAATTGTTATTTTATCTCTTTTGTATATCCTTTTAGTTAAACATTTGTAGGGTGTTAACTGTTACAATAAAACCTTAATTCTGCATTACTGCTTTATATGATTAGTCAATAATATATTTACAACAAAACATTTAAGGTGTGAAAAATAGGCGTTTCTTACATTAAAAGCTCACTGAACATTATGCAAACTAGCGTGTTATATATTTATAATTAAAAATCAGATAGAAATTAATATTATATATTAATTACCTCTTTGTCATTTATATACCACTGAAGCTCAGCTGGGGGTTGTGATTTTGAAGCCGTGCAATTTACGTCCACAATTTCTCCTACTTGGTATTCTTTTTTGCCTCCCGATATCACAGGTCCATCATCTCTTGATTCTGAAAAAAAAAAAAAAAAACAACAAAAAAAAAAAAAACAGTATTTTTAAAAAATTATAAAGTATCCAAGATTTATTATTCTGATTAAATTTTTGACTAGAGCTTTATTGCTCAATTTTTTCTTAAAAGATCGTTAGCACTTTCATAACTTGCAATTCATTGATCGAATAACATCTCACTAACGTAACGATTAAATCTAATAAAAAAAAATACTGATATGAGTTTTTCACACACAAAATACTGTTAACATCTTATGTTTTGCATTATTTACAATATTAATCCTTTCCGGTCCGGTGAATATCACACAAATTATATTCGGTTGGCACCACTTTTTTAAAAAGAAGTTACCTCCAATTACCCAATTTCGAAAATGCTGTAATTAAATAAGGTAAATTTTATTTTCCTTTATTATGGAAACTTCCCAGATAGCATTTTTAATTTTCAGAAAATCTGCAGCAGTCTTCCTTTAAAAACCTGTAAAGTTCAAGCCCAGCATGACAAGACTGAAAGTTCATAACAGGACTGCAGTAAAATAACGCAAACGCCGAAGTCACCACACTTTGAACTTGCAGCTAACTTGTCGTGGAAGTTAAATTCATGCTGTATCAAATTTATTGCAAATTAACGCCAAACAAGTAACCAAAAATACCGCAAACTTACTGCAAAGTAGTATCTTTCCACGCCCCACTATCTGGTTACAATATAAGTTTAACCCCTTCGAAGGGGTCTATTGATTGGAACACACCGTCAGAAGGTGTATGCATCGTTTTCCTCACCATAACAAGTTAAGGTAACATTTGTACGTTTCAGTACGTGCCTCTTTTGGTATTTGATAAGTATAGCGTTTAGAAAAAGCGGTGTAATCCGAATAAAATTTCTCCGTATGTGAGGATTGTCTATTCTCTCAATAAAAGATTTTTTTTTGCTTTCGTCACTTTCGTGAATTAAAGACAGTCTTGCCATCAGTTCCACAACAAACTACTAATGCAAGTGGGGGATGGTATACATTGCGAGAAATTTGTTGCGAAGTTCTGAATTCCAATTTGTCGCGGCAAGATAATGCCAGAAAAATTTTAACTTGCTGCTAATGTTCAAGCTATCTGGGTTTTATAGTATTTGCTTTTAATTGCACCAAAAGCAAATTTTGCAAATAAAAATGATTCCGAGTCTAACTCGGGGTTGGAACGCAAGGTGCTAATAATACTGATTCGGATATAGCTTTACTTTTTGGAAAACTATACAGTGTGTACATAAAGTTTCATTGCTGTTATAAATTTCATGACCAGTTTAGTACATTTGAAAATTTAATAAATTTGAGGGCGCTCGTGAACTAGTAAACTTTTAGGAGTAAAACCTCCTTCCTTTATGTATTACAAATATCACTAAATAAAACCCACTTCTGAAATAAAATGTTTTAGGTATATCAAAATTTGTCTTTCGGAAACTTTTAATAACTTTTTTGTAACGTTGACACTATGATGTACTTAGACATAGAAAATTTGGTTGGTTCGGGATTAAAGATAACCGATCGCAATGGCAAAGGTACATAAATAGATTATTCTTTACTGCATCTTTTTTGCTGCCCGAGAAGGACTTTTATGACCTTGAAAACAAGTCTGTAGGACATTGATATCCCACTAGGTCTTCTTTATTGAAATCTTTCAAAAAACATACATTAACAAAGCTCAGCCCACTGGTAAGCGCAAAAGAGAGTGAGGTAGGGGAAAATATTTAAATAAATATGACGGTAACAATATTTGTAAAAAATATAATAATATGGAACAACAGGAGGTCTAAAGTTCCGGTCAGAAATTAAGCAGTAAAAAACGCGAGCTTCTGGCTCAGTGATGGAGTAATATAGAATAGACACATAAAGAGTTAAAAAAGTTTTTAAGCTTTGAAAATAAAGTCGTAGACGATAAAATATTAGCTAAGCCAGCCATCTGGAAGAATATGAGGAGGAAGAATACGCCAGTGATTTGTTAAAGGACTGTTATAGATGTAGATAGAGGCAACAGAAACATCACCGCACTCTCAAAGAGGAGAACGGGTTCTTTTGAAATTAAAGAGACATGTCCCAAAGGGATCATGACTAGTAAGGAAACCTGCTGTGGAGAAAGCCAGTAGAAGATCAAAGCAAGTAGAAGATCCGAACGAACCACTGGGTCCATATCATATATATAGCTACCGTTTTTTGTGTACTCCCAGTGATCCTGCTACTGCTACATTAAAACGCGAAAATGTATTTTGATGTGTGAATGCTGTACTGCAAGTGATAAATCAACTGATGTAGCAGTTCCGTCCTTTGCCAACATATCCGCCGATTCATAATGCATGATAACTGTATAGGTTGAAACATGGCCTAAATGGGTTTTCCAGAGAATATTTTTGAGAAGCGATTTAATCTTAATAACTCGAGGATTTTTTTTTTTTTTTATCAAAATGCATAGATTGTCAGCAGGCTTGCCAGACTATCGATAAAAATTGGAATAAAAAATTACGTCCTATTGAGAAGTTTACTCAAAGTCATTAAAAATTGCATATTTCTGCTTCGAAAATAGAATAATCGTCATCAGTGTTTGTAGGATCGCCTGTGAGTCAATTCACTCGCTTCCGTAGCGCCGAAAGCTGCACCTATGCCGAAATTAGTGCAATTAGGTATCGCTGAAATCATAATATTTTGAGTGGAGGATTAAAATTTTATAGTGGGATTTACTTGGAGATGGGAATATTATCTACTGGATAAATCTGGAGGTATGTTAGGCTGAATTGTCATTTGTGGAAAATATTGCTATGAGATTGCTTCATTCTTCAAATGGAAGATGAAAGCTTGAAAATGATGCAACAGAAAGATAAAAAAAAAAAATCGTATATATGCTGCACCGTATTCAAAAATCATTGTTGTCTTGGAAGTTATCACTGGACCGTAACTTGTTATATTAGTGAGGGTGCTCATGAAAAATCAAATCGACAGATAAAGTCTTATTCTGTGTCTAAATTACTATACAAATTGAATAATAAGTGATTTTGCTTTTGAAACCACCTATAATCGTCACTTAATATCTTTCTTTATTCGAGTACATACAATTGTACAAGTTTTTTCAGGTGGGGTGGGGGTTATATCATTCAGATAATGACGAATACATGGCAAGGTATACATGCTCAACTATTTTATTAGAGTGGGATTGCCTAGATAAAAGTTAATCGTATCTTAGAAATTTTAAATATAGAAATTTCAAAACCATCCGTGATTTTACTACCTTTATTATTAATTACATCTCTTATACAAGCTTAATGCCGTATAGTGCGCCATTGAATTTCTACGTTTGTAATGTAAACTAATTTAAACATTACGCAAAATGTAAAGATAAAGTATTGGTTTAAATTTACATTCTATTGAGAAATATAAAAATACATTTATACATTATCTATATATTTCATTTTATCTTTCTGAGTTAATCATTTTTGAATTGCATATGAATTGTCTCGCATTTAAATTTGTTATTAAATTCACAACGGGATTATAAAAAATAATGTAAAGATTAATTAGCTGAAAAGCTTTGAGTGAAACCGTTTAAAAATTTGTTAGCAAATAATGTCTTTTATAAAATAGTAAATGCATTTAAAAACCAATCTTACAAAATTCCCAATCTGTCTCTTAGAAGACACCGAATTTGAGTCGTATTTTTCATTTACTCAAACTAATTTTCTTCTTTAATCTCAGCACTGATTTACTATTCTTCGAAAGCTAAACGACAAATATAACCCATTGAAACGTCGTATTAAGTAAGGTTTCAAATCTTTAAAAGATTGAAGTATTTATCTTTGTTGGAAAACTTAGACATAGTCAAGTAAAAAGCATTTATCATTTGGGCTTTTAACTTCATAAACACCTGCTTCAGTTAAGGGCGTCTCTCAGTTGAGAGTTTTCGGGTGGAGTATGGACTCTATTAAATGACATTCATATATCGTTTAAAAGAAATTTAAGAAAAATTAATAGCTTTTTAATGCAAAGCAAAAATGCTTAATATTTTTCTTTCTCTGTTTTGTTTTGGACTTGTTCTTTATTTCGCTAATGTACTATTAGATCGACATTATATATTTAAAGGTGATTTTTTATCATATATTTTAGTGTTTGCAGAATCTTAATATACTCCTCGTTCTCAGAATTTTAATAACTCATTTAAAAAAAAAATGCAATTTAACAAAGTACAACGACCATTTGGAAAATGATTTTTTCAAAGACTAAAATTTAAGACATAAAAAATAACACGGAGTTGATCATACATTACGTACGCCAAGAATTAAACAGTAATAGTGTTATTACATGTAAAAATTGCAAGCGAAAGAAATCGCCTGTGACTCATACGTATTATCCACCTGAAACTTACGCATTATCGAAGCATTTCATTGGTTGTTCGGGAAAAGGCTTTTCCATCGTCAGATTTCCAAGAAATCTGACGGCCAATTTTAAATGAAATTCATTTCTTAAACATCTGTACATCCCACAATATTACTTTTTATATCGTCGTATAGAGAAAAAAAAATGTACATTTAAATGCAATTTGTTTGAAAGCTGTATCTCAATTTGTTTCTGAGTTATTAATTTTTTTTGTAGTTTTTATTATTTGTTTGTCATAGTGGCAACACTCTGTTGTCCATCTCTGTTGAAAGTAAAGGGAAATGCAGATTACTGTATAGACCAATTAGAAAACGAATAAAATGATGATTAAACCAATAAAAACCTTCAGATATGCTTTTGATTTCCTACCCTGACGAGGACAATAACCATTTTTCCAAATGTTTAAAAAAGAGGAAAACACCCTTTGGGATGACTTATTATATTAAAATGTAACAGTTACTGCTAAAATTGACAGTATTACTATAGGGATCTTAAATGAAATAGAGAGTTGCCTTCAAAAAATTTTAAGCAGCTCGTCAATATACAGAGGTTATTCAAATCATAAATACTCAATTTTGTTTTCCAAATAAAGTTTGAGGAGGGGGGGGACAGCACGAAATACACGACAAGTTACCGTTTTTAGCTTAAAATTAAACATCTCTTAGTACATTTTACACATTGTTGGTATTGGTAAAACTCTACACAATAGTTTATTATAGTAATCTTTAAAAACACACACACGTACACATAAATACATATATACATAATATCATAAAAAAAAAACCTGTAAGATTGTATGACAAAAATGACTAAATTTTTCATTTACAAATATCATGCAAGGATATTTTACATGAATTGTTATATATATTTATATATATATAGATATATATATAAAGAGAGACAGAGAAAGTTTTTGAAAAGTAAATCCCACAAGGAAATATCAATATATTAACATTATAAATGACGCATTTATGCGTCATTTATAAATCTATCTTTAAGAAATTCTAAATTCTCCCCAGAAAGTTTGAATAGTTATTTTTGGTTAATATAATGATCTATATTTCGTGAATAAATAAAATAAAAATTAGAATTCAAATTTTATGGTGTAAACTCAAAATATCTGAATAAAAAAACCGTGAGATTTGGTAACTGTTTACGGCCAGTACAGTGTTAAACTTCATAAATATTTTAAAACTTGTAAAACAAAATAGCAAATTTTGTTCCTATATATATATTTTTTAATTTAGTTACATTTATATAGTACATAAATATAAAATGATCAAGATTTATAGAAATATACCGAAAAAAATAAAAAGAGAAAAACATTAAGAATAAATAATTTTCAAAGTAATGATGATATAAAAATGCCATTTTCACAAAAAGTGTGGAAATGAAGTTATTTTTTTAATGTACCATAAATAATATGTAAGAATTGTTACCTTTTTTTAATTAAGAAGGGGAAAACAGTGAAAATCAGTATGAAATACAAAGAGCCATTGTGTATGATATTGTGATTAAGTTATTTAAGGATATTTAAAATACGACTCAATCTTTTTTATTATAACAAAGTAGTTGTTGCAGTGCGCCTTGTCACATGTGCTTCATTATATGAATGACATACCCTCTCCCCGTCAAACAGTCATAACATTAACATTTCAGTCCGAATGATTTATTCATCAGAATCTCATACTACGGCAGTTGCAGTGGCAAAACTATAGTGCATCGGACTCCGCACTGCCCGGGATGGAACAACAGCTGTAAGGGGCTGAACGGTGTTGAAAATTTTTAAAAATAACTTTGAGAGTGTTAGCGTGGATGCTGTTGTCTCGAAAAAACTTGCATGTTTAGGTCCATACATTATTCTTGTTACACACCATTCGCATGACAGAGGCAGGGATGACCACCACGAGCATCCAGTTTTCGCTTTTTTATTTTTTGAAATTCGGGGGGGGGGAGGGGGTGTCAATTCGCATAATAGGTATTATCAAATAAAACAGTTGTCGTTAAATATTCAGTAAACACTGAATAATCGCATAGTGTTTTGTTACTACAATGTTTGCTGCGCTGAATAATTGGAAAGAGTCACATTCAGTATTCTCAATCAAAACTTTCCTCATGTATGGCCCATACAAATCTCACCACATTAACCCTTAAATGGGCGATTTTTTATTTTGTTTCAAAAAAATTATATATGATTCTCTGAAAGGTTTATAACACAGGAAATATAATGAAAAAAATGAAAGATATATTTTTAGTATAAGTACACACAATGTAACCTAATGTCATGTCCACGACCAGCCATTTAGTTTAACGTCAGTAGTACAATGGTCATTTCACAAGAAAAGTGCAGACCCTATTCTATATAACTCAGTCCTTAACTTCACAGTTTTGATGTAATCTTTCCGTTATCCATCAGCTATTAACTCGGGATCTTTACTCGGGCTGGCGTTTGCCAGCGGTAAAAAATAATTTCTCGCATAGTGGCAACATTTCTACTTTTATTACATTAAGTAAAAATATATATGTCAGTAAAATATATATATATGTAAAAATATATATTTATGTGTAATTCCCAACTTTATTACTGCACTATAATACTTATTTAGTATTTTATATTAAACTTTTCTAGGCCGTAATTTTTAATTTACTTTTCCTTTTTTTTTCAATTTTTATTTGCAAATAATTTCCGCCAACCCCGTAAAATAAATAAATATGTAAAAATCCTACCGATTGGTTCGCAAGAAATCTACCGATTTAAAAATCGGGCCTGCACATAGCTTCTAACCTGCATAACTTATTATGAGTGAAGAGTCGTGTAGCTTTCAACAAATTATCCTTACAAAGGATATAAGTGAGTTTTTGCCCATAATTTTCAAACCGTCGCTATATACGCTTGGTTAAACAAAGTGAATTGCCGTCAAGTGTTTAAGATTGCACATTAAGGCTGATGTCAGACGAACGTCTTTTTGCACGCTTTTTCCCCTACATATCATCTCTACACAATGCTAGCGGCATTAGCCTTACTCCTTCTATATATGAGTCGAGACACGATGCTTTATGACACCCTGCTATGTATATGCTTGACTGAAGAATGTGAAGAATTGTCAAGTGTTCAGCAATCGTATATTTACAACGCACATAAATTTTAGTTTCTTGAAAACCATTTTCGCATATTTTCCTCCATTTTTATCAAAACAGAAAATTTTCATACATTGTGAGCATAAAATAATTAACGTCAATTTTTTACATATTAAATGTTTTAATTTGAATAAAATGTTGACTTATAATACGAAGTGTTTTTATGACGACATTTCTTTGGATTAAAGAAAAGCTTTCTTATTGTATTTTGTTTCTATTGAAGGGTTAAGAGGAAGTACACTTAATAAAGAATTATCGAACTCTACATTGTTACTTTATATTAATTATCAATGATACATTTAAAATAACACACTTAATAAATGAAACATAGGCGTGTTTTTTCCCAGTGATTGCTTATGATCTAATAGAGTTCTTATTTTTTATTTATTTATTTATTTTTATTTATTTATTTTTTTTTTTTTTGGGGGGGGGGTATCCCTCGCATGTTTTTGTTTTATCTACTGAAACAGTAACTGCAAATTCCAAGTCTCTGAGGTAATATCGCACACTTTCATTAAAACCTGTTGAATTGTGGGATGCATCAAGAAATATTGAATATATATATATATATATATTTCCAAATCTACAAACGTTTTACTTGATGCAAAATTTATAGCCAAGTAGTATAAACACATCATTTGTCTTCATCTGAAAATATACAAACTTACCTTTTATATGTATAACAAAAATTCCATAAATTAGCTATTTATTTAAAAGTTGTGTGAGACAAAATGAGTAATGCTTTTCTTTTCTTAATTTACATCTTCGTATGCCTTTCATGAAAAAAAAAATTAAATATTTTTTTCACAAAAGGTAAATTTAAAATAAAACTTTGATTGTGATTAATTTTTATTAAAAAAAAAAAAAAAACATAATAAGATATTATTTGTTATATAAGTATTAAAACCAATATACATAGCAATTTTATTTTAATAAATATTAAATTTATTATAAATTAAAATTAAATATATGTAATGTTTAATGGCGATTAATTAAAAATACGTCATGGTGTATTAAAATTTTTTTCACTATATTTATCTTTGTAATTAATATAAAAGCTTATAGTAGATCATATTTACATGTAAAATAGAGTACCTTTGAAAATGTTTTTCACAAACAAACCAAATAAACTTTGACATTTCTAGGTTTTAGCGATTGAATTACATTTACAAATCTTTTCAAATCCCTCGAACATCTATGCATTTAAGATTAAATTCCTAGATATTCAGCTTTGAATCATTAGTATGCTATTTTCATTGATGTTATTTTACAATATATATATATAGAGTTTGTAAAACTTTCAAATAAAACACATTTAAATGAATAACAGAAGTATGAATAAAGATATAATAAAATTCAAAGCAGTTTTAAATTTGAAGTGTTTTATCAATGAAACATCATGTACTTTTCATTTTTAACACTTTTCAACATAATTGAAAAGTGTTTATGAATTCCGTTTGTCTTACCGCCTGTCTTTCTTTCCGTCCTCTATATAACGTGTCGTAAATATTGTTCGATTACCACGGAATTGATATATGTTATTGCAGTTTATTAGGGCATGTTAAGTATTGAAAATAAAGTGTGTAGCATTTACGAATTCATCTACAGGCACTCTCAAAAGCATTCCATTACATTGCGGTCTATGAGGGAAATGGTCTACGATGTATTTTAATAATATTACACTATTTTAAACATACCGAAATTCCTATATATCACTGGGGCGTACTACAAGGCCATTATTATAGAATATGGTGAGCATAGAATTTATCGTTCCTTTACAGGAGCACACAAACGAATTTGGCTACAAATGGAAATGAACAATAATTGAGCTATTGAAACCTACGAACAGTAATTGTTAGAAGTGCGTTTTCAGTTGTGGCATACGTTTTTAAATTGTACTATTATTTAAATATCATTTGGTGTTTATGATTTCCATAGATCATATACAGGGTCGCACAAAATTTCTCAACAAGATCTGTTTATTGGCGGAAATTCCTAAATAGAAATTTTCAAATGTGCTATACGTTTAATTGAATTAATTTTAGAATAGTATGCAGCATACATACATAACACCATAGATCATACACATGGCTGCATAAACGTTTATATATTTTGTGGACTATTCATGGAATTAGCAGAAAATCGTTTTTCAAATACGTTATGGTTATGCGTTTTCCAAATTGTTCATTTAGACGTTTTTTCACTTCAGTAAACTGCGAACTTTTGTTATAGTATTAAGAATGTGTTGGAAAGCGTTTCATAATCTATGCTGTACGCATGAATTTTCGTTCTTGTTTTATATACAGTAGAGTTTTTAATAAAGGATATATACATATGTCAAATATACTTACCCATATCTGATGATGTATTCTCATCCGGGTGATTTTTTGTGGTGTTATTGGATATCGTAATTTCTTCACTTCTTAATGTGTGAGCTTGAGATATAATTGCTTCGCACTGTAGCTTCATTTTACCTTCAAAGAAATGTTCCGGTTGAGCGTAGAAACGCAATGTCAGGACAGAGGTAAACAAACCCTCGGGACTTTCGTTGCTTGAGTGATGAATCAAGTAATGCTCTCTAGCCTGTCAAAAAATTATATATATATATGTATGATTTTTATAACAACATTTGAAAATAAAATGCGGATTCAACCAATAAAACTCTTAAGATATGGTTTTCATTTCCTACCCTGACAGAGAACAATAACCATTTTTCCAAATGATTAAAAAAGTAATTTAACAAATTACAACGACCATTTGGAAAATGATTTTTTCGAAGACTAAAATTTAAGACATAAAAAATCGCATCAACACGACCCACTTTATATGAAATTTCATTCTTAAACTTCTAACCATCCCACAATATTACTTTTTACACCGTCGTATAGAGAAAAAAGAATTAATTTTAAATGCAATTTGTTTGAAAGCTGTATCTCAATTTGTTTCTGAGTTATTAATTTTTTTTGTAGTTTTTATTACTTTTTTGCCATAGTGGCAACAGAAGTATCCACCTCTGTTGAAAGTAAAGGGAAATACAGATTACTGTATAGACCAATCAGAAAACGAATAAAATGCGGATTAAACCAATAAAAAGCTTCAGATATACTTTTCATTTCCCACCCTGACGAAGACAATAACCATTTTTCCAAATAGTTAAAAAAAAGCTTTACTAGCAGGTTTTATTTAATGCTAGAACTAGGATGAATAATTAATTTTAAATTTTTAAATTAAATTCCACTGAAACTATATTATTTAAAACCCTATATTTATATGCATCATTTCTTTACTTATGCATCATTATTTATCATTTCTTTCTTTACGTATGCTTATATACATCCATCTGGTTTATTCATTTTTAGATATTTTATAATATGGCTACATACTATAGGCAGAAAACTTCCGATGTATGAATTAGAAAACAACGATCAAAGAACAATGTTTCTCAATGATGCTTTTAATTTTTCAGAAAAAGCAGACAAAATGCAAGCATAGTTTTTGTAAAAAAGTATAAAGAGCTTCTAGCGATGTCATCTCATCTGAACAGTATAAAGAGAGTTACTAGCTTAGAGTAACTGGCTTGGACTTTTGCTCGATGATTACATTCGGATGTTTGAACATGAGGTCTCTGGTTCAATATTCGGCAGCACCTTTCTGACCTCTTCACTGGTGACCAGGACGAAAATAAACTCGCAATCTTAAAAAAAGTTGACAGTACCAAATAAATCATCCTCAGCACGCAAAATCTTTGATCTGGCGCATCACACATGCATTCGATAGCATCACTCACGAGTGCATATCACTCGTCAGACATCTTCTTCATTTAAGGATGGGCTGTGTAGCGATCTCATCTCAACTGAACAGTATAAAAGAGTAACTAGCTTATAGTAACTGGCTTGGCATTTTATTCCACGGTAATGTTCTCGCTTACTGTTCATGAGGTCCCCTACATCGCCTTAGCGTCCTCTTCAAATTAATGACGAAAACGTCATAGTCGTAGACTCCGTAAGAAAAAAAAAACATTCGGGACCATGGGTGTATATAAGCACCTTCAAAAAGAGCATACAGAATTTGTTTCTGCACCAGTAAAAAAGAAGTAATATTTGCTTTCTTTAATTAGATCATTTTCATAATCATTTAAGTAAAGGTAACTTCTTTTAAAAAAGTCGTGCCAACAGAATAAAATTTGTGTAAAAGCCGCCGATCCCGAAAGGGTGAACAGATAAATTATGTAAACACAATTTTACTTTTTTTCTTTTCTCTCTCTAATACAATGATGTTACGTTGTTGTTGAAATAACAATTAAAATTTAATGTAAAAAATTACTCGATAATATTAATAGTGAAGGTAGGCAAACAATTATTAATTTGAATCTACTAATACGTTTCATTGTACTTATTTAATTTCATTTTGTTATTACATAGTTAATTATATCCCAGATATGAATATTTTTTAAATATTTTTATTTATAATTTCATTCTCTTTTTATTACAAGCGCGGCATAACTACCACACGAGTGCGGCATCTCAGTCTGAATGTACTTGTGACGCGCAGCAGTGTACTGTTTTAGAAAAAAATTGTTAAAAAATATTAATTATTTGTTTTGAATTTTTTTTGTCGCACTACACGTGTTGTACATTTAACATTAAATAGTACAGCATGATTTCTTTTTAATTTTATGTCCACCATGGGACTTTATACACAAATTAAGAAATATATGCGGCATAAATCCCGGAATTACTTTTTTTTTTTTTTTTTTTTTTTTTTTACGAATCTTGAAATGATATCAGTTATGAAGTCATGGTTTTACTAAGAACATAAAGTATTTAAACTTTTTTGCCCCAAATTGTGAATCAAGAATTTGCTCCTTTTCAAGAATTATCTTCGTCAATATCTGAAGATATATTAGAAAATTATTTAGCAGAAATATGAAATTTAGATAATTTTTTTCATTAAAACAGATTTTATAAATCCAAGCTACAGTTCTTTTTTTTAAAGTATGCAAAAATAATTAAATTAGTTGACAAAAATGACCGTTATGAAAATCTTGAATTTCTTATTTTTAAAAATGCATTGTGATTCTATCTGTAAATGGCCAGCTTTTGTAGTCGCAAATTTTTCCCATAACATTTTTTTATAAGTCAAAAGCTTCATCTATGTAAATTATTGATAAAATGTCTACCTAAAAATATTTAACATCGAATGTTTTGCTGTGCTTTCAAAATATGGTTTAGCGTAGTATTTTATATGGAAAGTAAAATTTACTTTTGTTATCCCCTTAAGAACTAGTATATAGCATTTTAGTCATAGTATGCTTAATACCAGATATTCGAGGGTGTATCAATACATTTTTTCCCTCACATAGAAATAATTGAGTAAAATTTATGAAATTGCTACATTTTATCCTTTTCTGTCCTTTTCTGTATAGTCAATATGCACAGTAACACATTTCTGCAACCGGTATTTCAAAGAGAGGGGGAGGATGTATTCTAGGACGCGCGATAGTAGACAAAAGGGAGCACTTTTCTACCCCCCCCCCCTCATGTGACATACTATTGGAAAGACCTGTGATCTCTTATTCATGCTATGCACATCCCGAGACCCTGAATGATGTTCACAAAATTCAGAAAAGTGTACCCCGGAAGGCAAATTTGGAGCTCGGGGCTCGGGAGAAGCATAAAAAAAAGGCTATGTATGTTTATGCTATGAAGACCGTACAAGTCCAATTAGCCACGAAAAAAACGATACTTAGAACATTGCAATCTTTACTTAAAATAAGGACGTACGCACATACGTCCTGGTATTGTAATAGAAGATTCCATGATGAACGCGGGTACTTCGTGGTCCTTATTGGTGAAAAGATGGATTAAATAAATTTAAAATGAAGTTTCATTTAATGATACGTAAAAGTGCAATTGGAGCATAAAGGACTAAACAAACATGTATTAAGAAATTACCATATAATTCTATCTCTTACGAGATATTCTTAAGCATCTCTTACTGTATTCTGCATATGCGACGTATTTGCTCAATTCAAATTCTGTTCAATGTTTCATTTATTTAGACAGGTCATGCGAAAGGCTAATTTAATTTAGTTAATTTCCTACATCAGTTTCTGTCTGCTTATTTTAATGAAAATCGCGAGGCCTAATGTGTTTGATAATGAAATTCAGTTCGTATTTGAGATATACTTCTGCGTAAATTTTAATAGCTTAATATGAATACACTATTGAAAGAAAATGTATATTTCAAAACTCTTACTTTCAAAGTAAAAGGATGATAAAATGTAAGAAATGTGTAACTAAACTTAAATCTATAAAAAGTATACATATTGAAAATTGTATCAAATTTCTTTCAGAAAATGGTAACATCCATTTTGACACTTTATTAGGGTTCCTAAGATCAAATCATCCCGGGAATTATATACGTTTGACATTTTCTGTTTTTAACTTTCATAGGGTTATAAATTAAAGGAGTTTAAAGGAGCTTATCTATAAAATGTTATCTACGTGAATTGTGCAGTTCCATTTCAGAATCGTCGATTTAATGCTCTCAGTAGTACATTGACATGTGAAGCCAGAGGTTCTTGGTTCTACTCCTGGCCTGGACCGATTTCAACTCTTTTTAAAAAAATTTCAACTCATACTTAAAGCATTCTGCAGCTCATATAATCTTTCATTAACTGGAACATGGGACAGACGAAATTTAATTGTAGTAAAATTTGAATAAAATATTCATTTCCTTGCATTGTGTCGTACATCTGACTTATGAAAATTACTTCAGCAACTACACGCAATAATACGAAAGAAATACACCCACAAATATTGTCCTAGTTTTTTTTTTTTTATATCTAATGTAATCATAAATTTATTTTACAATTTTTTATGATTATAAATATTTTCTAAATAAATGATGACTTCATTTTAATGTTTTGGGGAAAATTGAATAGGGAAAAATGGGTTTTAGTTTTAGTTTTTTTTTTTTTTTTTTTTTTTTTTTTTTTTTTTTTTTTTGGTAGATTTCTAATGAAATACTACCTATTACATTCTCCCCTATGTTGAAATTTCTGAAACATTTTTGCAAATCTACACCGATCATGACCCCTAAAACCCAAAACCACCCTCAGTAAAAAACTATATATATATATATATATCAATTTCTTCTGGACACGATAATTTCCACAATTCTGCACAAATCTCTTCAAAACTGATACATAAATTCAAGGGGTATAAAATCTCAGTTAAGTTCGTTAATGGGCCAAATCGGACCAAGGGGGTGGAAATAAGGAGGGGTTTTGCGAAAACAGAAAAAAACCCATAACTTCTAAATTTTTATACGTATCAAAGCAGTTTAAAGTTTTTCTTACTTCTAAAAATACGGTCAAAAATTTATATATCACAGATATTTGATAAAATTAAAAATGGGCACAATGGGCGCAAAAAATAGGGTTTTTGGGAGAAAAAAAAATCAAAACTTCGTCAATTCTCAAGATATCAAATCCAATTAATTTTATTATATATCTTCTTAATATTATATACAACTTTTATAATCACAAGTTTTTGATAGGACCAATTCGTATCGCAGGAAAAAATTAAAAACGAAAACGAAAAGGGTGGGGAGGGGGGTGTGAAGAAGATAAAATTCCATAACTCCGTCAATTCACAAGATATAAAATCCCCATGAATTTACCATATATCTTCTTAACATTGTCTACAATATTTATATAGAAAAAGTTTTTGATAGGACCAATTCTTACAGCAAAAACAAATTAAAAATACATAGCGGTTGAAGAAAAAAATCATCTTATTAAGGGTGTATTCAAATATAAACTGCTTATTTTCTTACTCATTTTTTAATTCATTTTTACTCTCAAACGCATCCAATTGGTAGATTCTCTTATTCAGAAACTATATAATGTACCGTAATGATCGATTTTTTGATAGAGGCAGAATATATTTCAAAAAATGATGTCAAAGTGGGCATTTTGAACACAATTTCCCGAAGCGATTGTGTTAGAAACAAAAAATATTGTCCTACTGATAAAATCATTGATCATAAATCAAATTTTAATTAATTGAACGAAAAATAAAAACACAGGTCACTTATAAATTTCTTCAAAAATCGCGTCAGCAAGTTTCATATTTTTTCTATTAAAAATGAATCTGAAAATGTGCCAGAAAATTTCGAGTTGTTGAGCATGGAAAAGTATTTCTTTTAATACCGCCTTAACACTATTCTGATAAAACCAGCTCTTATATAAAAATGAAATAAAAACTCGTCAAAAGCGGCCAGACAAAATTGTTAAAGTGGATTTATCTCTAAATCATGATTTAGTTTGTGTTGGTGAAATTAGTATACTTAACTTCGAAATCTACCTCCGCCTGTAGGCCGGGCCGGCTTAAATTTTTTTTTAATATAATTTCATTTTCTTAAATCCCTGGCTTCCTCATGTCTTTGTCTAAAACTGTCATGGGTATTTTTGTTAGTGTGTGTGTGTTCTGTGATATTTTGAATAAGCGGAACAATTTTGTAAATTTATTTTCATATTTTAAAGGGTGATTGTGAACTGCTTCCCACGTTGTCATCTAAAATACAAATTTTTGATTAAACTTTAAAAAAAAGTATTTGGATGGTCATCTTAAATTTAGTATAATTATTTCTGTTTTATTAAATCTCTCTCTCTCTCTGTCTCTCTGTCTCTCTGTCTCTCTCTCTCTCTCTCTCTCTCTCTCTATATATATATATATATATATATATATATATATATGTATATATATCTTTCTGAAGTTATTGAATGGAGAATTAATGAGTATCCGATTTCACACCACTAATCATCAAAAATCTCATTTGGAGACTTTTCAGAAAAATCTGATCTAATTCCAAACATAAATAAATGCATTTTTTATGAATATGTATCATTTCCGAATGAAATGTGTCAAAATGAAGCATTTTTCACCCAACTATAAACTTATTACAGATTTTATTTTGGAAAAACTTTTGTCACCTGAATTTCTTTAATTTTCTATTATTATCTACTTCATTCTTTTGAAACATTACTTTTTTTTTAACCTCTTTTATTTACTTTAACTTATTTTTTGCATCTAAAGATGTAATTTCGAAATCGATATTTCACTTGCGTCCTGATATGCTGTTATAAAAAAAAAATATGTACATAAATGTTTACCGATTGCAATATAACATTTTACTATTTTAATACTTTAATTATAAATTAATAAATTAATTTTAAAGCATTTTGACTTTAGCCGGGTGCAGTTGATAAATCGCAAAATAATCTTTATAGTTATAACTGTTTAGGATTTACAAAAGAAACAGAGTTAATTATGCGTCAAACAACTCTCGCCAAATTTAATCAACTACTGTGATACTTCAACAATAAAGTAATTTAAACCATAAAAAACAAAATGTAGAAATAAAAAATAGACAGCGCAATGATTAAAAAAAATATTTTTTTTTTTCAAATTTAACGTTTTACTTGTAATCAAATTCTGATTATACACTGGAAAAACAGTTTAGAATTCAAAAGCATATGGTTTAAATACGGCATTTTCTGTTGCCATATCTTAAAGATAAAGACAGAGTCTAATTTATATTGTTTAAAATAAAGTTGCCAGTTGGCGTTTTCTACTCAGCATAAATAAAAGTGGCGAATTTCTCATAATCGATGCCAAGGCTAAATTCGATGCCAAGTTAAGGATTTTTTACTTTTAATTAAGCGTGATTTTTAAGAACGTGTTTTTAACTATTTCTAATTTTATTATTTTATAAATAAAGATATATATATTTTTTAAATAAACTTAATTTTTTTTTATTTACTAGGGGGCTCTGCCCCCTACGAGCTACGCTCGTCAACCCCCGTTCAGACACCGCAGACTCTAACAGCATAATTTGATCGGCTTTAAAAAGATTTCGGAAGATTGAATTATAATCCGAATCTGAGAATTATAATCTGACGTAATTTTCACCAAACTTTTCTTTTTCTTTTTAATATTCACGTAAAAATACTTTTGTTAGAAATGAAATATTATGATCATCTTAAAATATCAAATAAATGTCTCCAGTAATTTTTAAATTTAAACTGTTTTGCAATATTATTTTTTGTTCATTTTATATAATAAGCGTAATGTGACGTAAATGTGACGTAAATTCTCCTATTTATGACTTCTAACGCATGTTCATGAATTTATTATTTTACAATATTCTGTCTCTTTTAAAATTCGCGTGTAATTACAGTTTTTATGACGTAATTTTCAATGAGTTCCTGCTTTTTATATTTTCTATTTATAATAGTCACGTGTAGAATAAATTTTTAATTTGAAGTAAACATTATTGTTTGCGCTGTTTATACAACTGGCAACAGTTTAAATTAATAACATTTTCTAAAATTTGTAAAAAATATCTCTCGAAATGCTAAAAATTTGAATTTAAAATTGAAATAAAACCTCAAAAAATGAGTCAAATAAGAAATGTAAATACAATGTGCACACCGGAAACTTATAACGTATAAAATGATCTAAAAATGATTAAATTCTCATGTATAGATTTTGCTCCAATAAAACTTTTTGAATGGAATGATTTTGTCCAACTTTAGCATTAAATATCTCTTAAAATAATTCTTCGATTTGAAAACTGTCTGCATCAGCGTATTTATCAAACATTTCTCTATAATACCACCGATTTTCATATTTTTGTATGCAACAGTTTTTCTAATATTAACGATGATGACAGCATTCAAATTGGATGTGGATCTACCCGGAATATCTACGCAGATTTTCATTGGTCCATTTCCAAATCAAAACTTTTTTTTTATATATAGAAGAATACTAGTAAAAGCCATGCTTTGTATGGATTCGCGAAGCCTGATTTAGTAAGAAAAATATTTGAAAGTAACAATATATATATATATATATATATATATATTGCATCTTTATAAGCAAAAACGTTATTTTATATTTTGGCGCATTTTAATTTTGGAAATGTAAATTCAGCTCGGATTTCCTCGGAATTTTTTATTTATGATATAACGAATTTAACAATTAATTTTATTTGCTTACAATTCCTTTGTTGCCACTTTACAAAAAAAAATCACAATATAATTCTTTTAAAGTGTGTAAGCATCGTCTGCGTAAATGATTTCACATAATAAAAATAAATTGTGTATTCGAATTCTGAACACTGATAAAATACTTTGATAACTGAATGTAAATAATTGAATTTTCACAAATTTTAATTCATTAAAAATATGCTGTAATTTTCATAAAAAAGTATTTAAAAAATGTCATAAAAGAAATCGTGAAACTACTGAATCATGATTCTATCTATGATTACTAACTCCATGATTTATTTTTTCTTCTGAAAATATACGTGTTTCATTTTTTATTTGCAAAAATGCGCCCGTAATGGAAAACATGTAAAATAAATCAATTAAAATAATGAATATTTTAAGGTTATTCTGAAAAAAAAAATTGTGCAAATATACAGATCATAATTTATTTTTATGTTTAATTTCAAGTCAAAATACTGAATAGTTTTTTTTTTTTTTTTTTTTTTTTTTTTTTTTTTTTTTTTGTGAGGTGTACGACAAAACGTAATTTGTGTAGCCTAGTAGAGGATTCGCTTCGCTCATCCTAATAATAGTGTTATGAAGTCAAAATCAGCAAAAATGTCTTTTATTTATTTATATTCTAAGACTATTGATACCATTAACTGTATAATTAAATGTACCTTTACAGTAAAACTGGTGATTCATGGTATTCCCGTAATGCAAGCGTGATATCAGCGAAATGATTTAGATTACATTATGGTAAAATTAATCTGAATATTTGACAGTTACTTAAGCTGAAGTTTCACGCATATACAAATATGCTTATCCTACTTCAGTTAAGTATATTGGAAATGCTGAATATATACCAGACAGCAATTAATGAAGTAAAATGTAAGCAGTAGACAATTATTAAAATATTAATATATCTGAGGAAACTTTGACTATTAATGTCATACACTTTTAAAATGTTGATATCTTATATCGTTTAACTCGCTAACACAATTGAATGAAGGAAAACATAGGAAAGACAGAATGAATAAATAATCAATTTTAATTTGGTTAGGATCGTCTGAAAAACTATGATTTAATTTTAAATTTTTATATGAAGTATTATGAATAATGAATAGCAATGAATGCAACAAATGACACAAAAATGACTGTTATTAAACATAAGCTAATGCTAAAATATTTTGCGTGACAAACTGAAAAATATTTTTTCAAGGAACTTTGACGAGTAATTTCGTATGCATTTAAAAGTTGAATTTGTGGATTTCTTCACTGGAGGACACAAATGAATAAAATGAAATCTAAGAAATAACGAACGAATGATTAATCGATGTTTTTGAATTTAAAGGTATTGCTGAGAATGAACCTCGTACTTTTATGTGAAGTAATTTCACAGGTGCATACCAAGGGCTGCAACACAGTTAAAATTTCAGCTATTAAAACATCCATTAATTCCGATAGATTAAACCTAACAGATAAAAAAAACTGAGGTTAAGAAAAACTGAGACATTTAATCAGTAATTTCGAACCGTTTTAAAACATTTATTCTGTAGATTGTTGGAAACACGTACTCAAACGAATAAAGTGAAACCTAAGAACCCCATCAATGAATAAATAATATGTTTTGTTTGAATGTGTTTAACTTAAAACATATGCTTGAGCTTTAAAATCTAATTTTTAATCTTAATTTTATAATGCTTTTTTTTTACTACAGATGGATAACAATGAATATGAAAATATAAAAATGACAGCTAATAACACTGCGTTTGAATATTGTTTTAATTAGGGAAAATTCCTTGTATGTGTGATAAAGTGGAATAAGCTCTCCAAAGGACAAATATTGAGATATCCTGGAATTCAATGAATACGTTAAGTAAAACTAACGAATATAGTTATTTTGTTCATTATCAATGTGGAAATTTCCTATAGAGTAATTTTGGAATTCGTTAGGAAAATCTTCTAAAACAACAAGATTAAAAACAACCTAACACCTCTCCAGTATTTTTTTCTCTTTTATCATAAATTAGGGTATGGATAAGAAGATCTTATTTGTCAGTTTAACGATTAAAACATATGTTTCAAATGAAACGCTCAGCAACTGTCCTAACTGCTGTGAGGGAAGATGGAAAATACCAGCTCATTGAGCTGGTATCTCTCTATTCTAAAAAAAAGTAACTACCGCTGTCACCGCCGCCGCCGCCGCCGGTTTTGATTTTTTTGTGACCGGAGGCTTTTCTTCGTTAATATTAACAAAAATAATGCATACAAAAATATGAAAATCGGTGGTTTTATACAGAAATGTTTGATAAACACGCTGATGCAAACAGTTTTCAAATCGAAGAATTATTTTAAGAGTTATTTAATGCTAAAGTTGGACAAAATCGTTCCACTAAAAAAGTTTTATAGCAGCAAAAACTATACATGGCAGTGTAATCATTTTTAGATCATTTTATGCGTTAGAATTTGCCGGAGTGCAGATTGCATAAATTTTTTTATTTTGACTCATTTTTTTAGGTTTTATTTCTATTTTAAATTCAAATTTTCAGCATTTCTAGAGATATTTTTTACAGATTTCAGAAAATTGTACTAATTTAAACTGTTGCCAACTGTATAAAAAGCGCAAGCAATAATGTTTGCTTCACATTAAAAATTTATTTACACGTGACTATTATAAACAGGAAAAAAACTTTCAAATTAGAATTAAATAATTACGTATAAGAAGCAGGAACTTATTAAAAATTACGTCATAAAAAGTATACACGTGAATTTTAAAAGAGAAATGATATTGTAAAATAATAAATTCATTAACATGCGTTAGAAGTCTTATGAGAAATTACGTCATATTTACGTCACATTATAGTTACTACATAAAATGAACACAAAATAATATTGCAAAAAAGTTTAAATTTAGAAACTGCGCTAGACATTTATTTGATATTTTGAGAATTAATTTAAAATGTCTCATTTAAAAGAACTTTCTTTTCACTTTGTTAAAAAATACCAGGAGACAAAGACTCTCTTTACTTAATTCCTTTTATATTAGCTTATTTTGAAATGTTGTAACACGTGTATACGTCATCAAGTTATTTTTCTTTCGACGTTTTATTTGTGTTTTTATTAATGTTGTACGAATTTATTTGTTCTTTCGTTATTTAAAATAAAAATTATATCAATTTGTATAATTTGGCGAGTGGTTTGGCGATTTATATAATTTGGCGAAATTGGTCGACAGGATAATCAAGTAGTACCGCAGCGGATTTGGCGTTAAAATTCCCCAATCAAAGAGAAATGAATAGAAATTCGTTTATAGGGAGATCGCCAATGTTTTTTAAATTATAATTCAATCTTTCGAAATCTTTTTAAAGCCGATCAAATTAGCGTGCATTTAGAGCTGCAGTGTCTGGACGGGGGTTGGCGAGCGTAGCTCGTAGGGGGCCGAGCCCCCTAGTTTTAATATAAATAATAATATAGAAAAGACTAACCGTAAGTATACTAAAGCCTAGGATTCAAGCAATAAACACGAAATACTAATTTTTAGTTTTAAATATTCAAAAGAATGCAATATAAACATTAAGTGTGAAAATAGTACTATCAGTGCAACACAGCCAGTTGGTGCAACGACATTTTCCCGTCAGAAATTGTCACACTTATTAAATTCACTATGGTGAACCAAAAAGGGATACATTTCATTTGTCTCATTATTTCTTTCCAGTGAACATCATTTGAGGACTCCCATGTGACTTCATTCCGACTTCACTGGGTCGAGCAGCCAAGTGACGTTACAATGAAACCTTATTTTTTCCTTGTGTGACCGCCATTTGGAGATCCTATTGAGAAGTTATCATGTGCTTTGCACATTAATAAGTCATCAAATAATGTCACATCGAAATGTTATGGTGATTATTCTGATGATTGAAATTTGGAGCCTCTTCTGTGAAGTCACAACTAGCGATGAATTCAAAAGACGAGTTCAGTTTTCATTAATTTTGGGAGGCATAAAAATATTATCATGGTAACCTTACAACAGAGTCTCCAAATGAGATTACATGTGAATCACAGTTTGACTTCATTGTAATGTAAATTGACCATCTTTACAAAGCAACAGTTAATATGACTTTATTGTAATGTTACTTGACCATAATCACAAAGCAACAGCTATTGAGATGTCATTATAATCTTACTTGACTATTTTGCAAAGCTACACTTAATGTGACTTCATTGTAATTTTGCTTGACCACTTTACAAAGCAACAGTTAATGCGACTGCTTTGTAATGTTACTAAACAATTTTCACAAAGCAACAGTTAATACAATTGCGACAGTTAATGTGACTTCTCATTGGAGTCACTAAATGAGAATAATATGAAAACATGTCAAAAATATTGCAATTTTGTTCACTGTACAGATTGAGATGCTCCGACAACTTGTGACGTGAATGTGACTTCATATTGATTGTCTGTGACGTTGAGATAATAACTATCCGCTATACCTGCTGTTCATATCACTTCTTTTTGAATTTTTGAGTTTTTTGCTTAAGTTTTGGGCAGCAGTGTATAAAGTATTAAACATGAAAATAAAAAGAATTGATATTTGGGGGTAATTTGAAAATTAAAAGTATTTTTAAATTTTACCACACTCTGGCATGTAAATAAAATCTATCAATAAGGCTTTTATTGGCAATGTATTTTCAAATATCCACATTAACGAAAAATATATTATCTAAAATTAGAAAAACATAAAAATGGTTATAATGCACACAACTTCAACTCAGTAACATGCATTAATATGTAAACATAACAGAATAATGTATATTAATACATGGAAATTATTCCAGAGAGAAACATTCGCCTTGCATACAATATTACAAATGAAAATCAAATTTTTGAAGTAATTGCTTAGTGAGAAATTTTCCGAGCTAGGTATCGTTCCAAGTGGTTTAGTCGGTAGAACGTCAGTGCGCTATACTGATGGCCCGGGTTCGGGTCCCGGCTTGGAATCTTTTTCACTATGTTGGCCTTTGCGCCTTTTAAGCAATTACTTTAAAATTTGATTTTCATTTGTAATAGAATAATGTATTTAAACAATATTAGAAAAAACATAGGCATAAACGTATATCGCAATTTCGTTCTTCGTACTGATCAGTGTTGTCAGTGGGCTACTTTTTTAAAATTCAGATTTCTTGATTGGTACCACTTTTCTGAAATGGTAAAATTCCCCTTGCTTTCGCCTTAATTAATAGGTCATTAAATCAGATGAATTTTATTATATAAAAAAAAGTGGTGACAATCAAGAAATCTGAATTTGAAAAAAGTAGCTCACTGGCAACACTGGTACTGATTGTAATGCTTTGTTAACTTGTGATGCGAATGTGACTTCACATTGATGGTCTGTGACGTGCGGAAATTAACTATTTGCTACACCTGATGTTCATATCACTTTCTTTTGAATACTTCAAATTTACAAGGTTAATATTTTGTATTTGTTGCTTAATTTCTGGGCAGCAATACATAAAGTATTAACCCCTTGCCTGTGGAATATATTTGAGAAGAAGTACCAAAAATGGAAAAAAAAAACATCTCTCCTTAATTTTGTTATGAACGTCAAAATTACAAAAATCCGACAAATGGCGTAAAACTGCCGAACTTTTCGCGGGAAATATCGCCATCTATTGGAAAAACGGTAAATTACATATTATGCATCGGACGAACTGATTTGGGGCTTCACGGAATTGAAACACCGATATTTCTCTTGCCCGAATTCAGATTGTGCATTCCAAAATTGGCGCATTTGCGTTCCCCGAACTGAGGCAAGGGGTTAAATATGAAAATACAAATTATATAATTTGAAGATAATGTGAAACATTAAAAGCATTTTTAATTTTTATCACACTCTGGCGCTTATATAAGATCTAACAATAAGGCATTTATAGGCAATTTATTTTCAAATATTCCACATTCACGAAAAATATATTATATAAAATGAGAAAAACATAAAAATACTTATAATGTGCACAAACTCAAGTCATTAAATGCAAATTAATTAATAAATAAATAAACATATCAGAATAATGTATTACAACGATATTAGAAGAAAATAGGCATATTTCATATTATTTCTAATTGTACGTAATGATCTTACTTCTTGTCCATTAATGAACCATTTTAGGCACGTCTGTGGTCTTGATGGGGCGGACTTGCATGTAACATTAACTAATTCTCCTAATCCATAATTTGGTTTAATTCCTATGATTTCAGGTTTTGTGCTAGGATTCACTGAAAAAAAAAAGTATGTTACCAACATAATGTAATAAATAATCACTATTAAAAATCTTTGATTTTAAAATATTGGAAGGGTGGTATAGCAACTTACAGAAATCACACCTGAACGAGTTTTGCGCCGTTCAAGAGGAATATAGTACACTTTGCTCGATATACAACTTTAATTTTAAATCTGAATGACTGAGTTTTTATCAATTGTTCATAATAATCGTGTTTTTATTGATAAGGTGCTATATTTATAGCACCAAACGTCGATTTAAATTTAAATTTTAGTGTATCGTAATGTGGTTTTAATGTCTTTAAATTAAAGTCTTATTATTCATTTTTATAGTGATATTTAGGAATTCAGACGCAGAATGTGTACATATTTAAATTTCAACTTAGATATAAAAATCCATAGGTAATATACGTGGCTTTACAGAAGAATACAAGTACGTTTCTGTTTATTGATATAAATTGCTGAATGTGAATTTTTAACTGTGTTATGCGTTTTCTAACTATACAAAATTTGAGAATACTATGTAGAATATATACAAACCTATAGATAATATGCAGAGCTGCACAAAAGAACTGGAGCACGGTTCCGGCTAATTGCTGAAATCTAGTTCTGAAATCTGTTAGTTGTTTCTAAAATGTTTTGTCAGGTATCTTATTTAAATTATTAAACGGCGAAATTTTGTTAAAGTACTTTGGAAGTGTTGGCAATTTTTTATAATCTATGCTTGACGCATGATTTTCCTTTGTTGTTTTTTATTATATTAATTTTTTGTAAAAATTATCTCCTTCATTCAATAACTTTTCTTGATATATTTATAATATGTTAAAATCAATTTATTAGACGCAAAAATTTAAACCTTTCTACTTATGCTACATTTTTTCTTAATATTAATTGCTAAAACTATGCATTTTATACCTGTGTTAATTATTGTTTTATTGTTTTAGTATTTAAAATTTCCCCCTAATTGATGCAGTAATTATAAAAAGAATTATCTTTAACCGCTTCGACCCCGGTGAGCTATGAATAGGACACGTCTTTTGATTGCGCATTGTGTCGCCTAACAATTATTTTTGCTATTAGCTTCATACAGTATTGATAGTACGTGTTCCTATAAAGGATATATTCGTTACTATGCTTTATTAATTGATCGAACTTCATTGATAATTATTAATAATAACCGATAAATATGATTAATATACAATATTTACCAAATTGAATAAAGATACCGGTAATTATTAATAATAGTTGGATATTATTAATAATAGCAGTTTATTATTAATAATAGCCGGTTATTATTAATAATAGCCGAATTTATAAAATCGACCGTAACATATATATTAACAATGTGCATCCACGAATGATCATAAATTTCTATAAAGAAAAAGAATTAAAAGAAGGTCCAATACAGAACATTTATTTTGTGTCAATATGACACTGTTTTTATTTTCTCTTTCTAAATATAAATAAAAGAGGTTACTTTAATTGAACCACCAATTGGAAGAAGGGAATAAATCCACAAAATAATAATGGAGATAAATAAAAAAAAAAAAAAAAAAAACTTTATAACTTTTTACTTTTAACTCATAGGCTCGTGTGATATCAATGATAAAGACGAAAATATAAATTCTGATTTATTTACTAATGAAGCTGGCTGAAATATATAATATTCATTTATAGATGTATATGTAAATTCGAAAAAATGTAAGGACACTCTATTATTCATCTATTTCTTCACTTTCTGATCTCGTTGTTGGTCAGGTCAGAATAATATCGTAAAAATCATTAAATTCGTCAGGAATATATTGGATTATTTTTTGTATGTCGTTCGTTTTTTCTCATTTATGGGTATTTTAGTAACAAATGCCGGAGTTTCTGGCGTTTACGGGTTTATAGAAGGTTTTTGGAACAAAAATGTAGCTTTAATGAAACCATCGATAAATTCAGAACATGTCAAGTAAATTTTATGACCTGAACTATACTCAAAGCTTCTATATTGCGAAATCTTGAATATTGTTTCCTTGTCTAATGACTTACAGCTTTTCTTGAAACATAGCTGCCATGAGTTTCTAAAATCAAGTATGTCGTTAGAAGTAATGGGTTTAACTGAAAAAACCCTGATTTTTGCTGCCAAAATAACATTATTATATTCATTTGGAACGTAACTTCAGTCCTTTCTCCTAATGAGTCTTTTACTGGTCCCGAAATTTCTGTCACAAAGTAAAAACGAATGGCCACGCACAGGGAAGTATTGATATATTTTCTCAAAACGATTCATTGCAACAAGAGTGAGAAAGAATCTTATAAGGGTGTTATTTCTATTTTGTCCCCCGCAAGCATCGTTAAAAGCGTGTAGTTCTTTGATAGAGGGATCCATGTCCTGTATAGTTTTCCACTGTAAACTGCATACTTCATCCGGACCCCGTTTAGCTTCACCTTCATGGTAAGTGCAGAAATCAGCTGAGTTTGTCTTTAAGTCGTGAACACAAAATACATACAGCCATAGTTTTTTTAAATAAAACATCTCTTGAACTGGGATCTTAGGTTGGTTGGTTGGTTGGTTGTATTTATGACGGCCAATTATCTGCACGAGGGATATAGGCCCAGGGGGGGGGGTGCCCTTCGTGGGGGTCTTTCTAAGGGAACCTAACCCGTATTAACGCTTGGAAATCCAAGGTTCAAAGAAAACCACGAAAACTCCGAACGATTAGGCCGACGGGCGCGATTGGGATCGAACCCAGCACCTCCCGTCTACCAGCTTCGAGAGCAGAACCTCTCAGCCACTGGTGGGGCTCTGGGATCTTAGGAATGGGCAGATTTTGCATGTAATCAAATACAATGGCTCTTACATCTTCTCTTTCATGAAACAAGGCCAAAATTTATTTCTGTTTATTATAAAACTTTTTAGCACATTTAAGATGTATCATTTTTTCCGCAACCGCCACTCCCTTCGCATTCTCATTGAGAGATGGAATTTTTTTTTTTTGCATCGAGTTCTTCGCAAGTCGAGCAAACGTCTACTTGTGGCCGACCGAATCTGTAGCCATGATTATCATTAAAGTATTTTCTGTAATAGTCGTATTTTACGCACTGGTATTGGAGGTATTTAAAAGAAATGCTCATGCATTATTTTCACGTTTGGGTTTGCTTCTAAATATTGTATATTTTTCTGCTGTAATGAGATTGTTTAAATGGGAATGGCAGAATATGTTCATCAATAGCCGTAATTGATTCGTTTGCTAAGACATTACCTCGATTACGATGCTGCCGTCGTTTATATTCAGGTAATTTTCCCACCGGTTTAAGGGAGTAAGGAGAAAAATGGTGTTATTTTTTATAGCGAAAACTTGACGGCATATTTGAATTTTTTCATTTCCTTCATAGCAAAATACATGAATGTACTGTCAAGTTTTTTCGGATTTTCGCGTTTTGAACGGCGGCGCTTAACCTTCGCGTATTCAGTGAGACTCATCATATATATGTCATGTTCATTTTTCGGTTGTCCATTGTAAACGAAATCAAGCAACTGCTGTTTTTCTTCACTACTAAACTACTGAGTGCAGTTTTTTTTTACAGACACAGTCACTATTACTGTTAGATTTAGCTGACACTAACCTCCCAGTACTTGTACTCACATAAGATTGACCAAGTAGAAGCTGTGACTTCTGATTTTATTTTTTGTACAAATGGCCATTTCTAACACCTCTTCTCTGCTTTTTCGGAGTCTCAGCTTCTGACTCATTATCAGGTGAATCGTTAGAACTAGTTTCACTGGTCATATTCAACCTTTAATAATGAAATAATCAAATTTATAGGTTAATAATCTCCACGACGCGACGCTAAATGAATGCAGTCTCAAACACAACAAAGAGCGGATTCAGCAGACCTTACCAAAGCTACTAAAGTTACCGACCAATTGTAACGCAGTATGAAATAAATATGAAGGCGAATAGTGATGTCAGCTACAGTTCAACAGAATAACTTTCGTTAGTGCCATTGTTAAATTGTAGCTGATGTCACAATTCGCCTTGATTTTTACTTCATACTGCCCTAAAATTGGTCGGTAATTTCGGTAGCTTTGGTAAGGTCTGCTGAACGCGCTCTAAAATGGCGGCGATTAGATCGCTAGTATCATGTCCCCCACTATTAGCGATGCGGTTTTGTTTATCGAAAAAAAAACAGGCAAAAAGAAACACTATTTCTATACTCGTACAGTTGATAGCTGGAAGAAAGCAATAAAGGAAGGATTTGTTCCCTTCTTCCAACTAACTATTTTTATGGTCGCATGAATCTATACGAAGCGAATGGGTTTTGTTCTTTTCTTCGAACTGACAACTAAGTGCTACGTCTAAAGAATGTAAAACTGTAGAAAAATTATTGTGTCAAAAAGTGGCTTTTATTCCATTCTTCCAATGGGTGGTTCAATTGACAACTACCTAATTACCCATCCGAATATTTTAATAAATGATTTCTTATCTTTGATAGCAGGTGAGTGCAAATATGAGTATTTTTTATATTAAAAAGGTATTTATTTATTTTTATTTTTTGATTTTGTCTTTCTGGAAATCACAAGTAACACCAACGAAAGCATAACAAAGGCGTTGAGAACCAGAGTGGATTAACCAACATTTTTGCAAAAAATCAGTTTAAAATTTCAAAGCTTTCTATGTAATGTCATCTATTAGATGTATAATAAATTTTATTAATTTCAAAACTACCTGTCTATATTATAAATGACAAACGTGTCCGTGGGTAACGAGGACTTCATTTTGCGAATAGTAACTGCTGAAGATAAAATTTCATTTTACAATTTTTTGATTTCTAAAAATCGCACAATTGCAATTTTTACTCCGTCATATGTAAAAATAAAATCTACTTTCAAATTCAATTTGTTTGAAAATTCTATCTTAATTGTCTGATATATTATGGCTTTTTAAATAATTTTCAAGCATGAATTTTTTACGCTGTATCTCCATCGCGAGCAGGCTCCATATTTAAATAACCCATTTGCACTTAAAAAAATATATATGTAAATTGTTCAGCATTTGTCTCTGGCTACTTTTTCATATCGAAATTGAAACTTAATGAATGTACTTTATCAAAACGTGATTGTACGTTTGTATTTCACAGCTGTTCCTACTAGATTATGAAACCTTTGACGATAAAATTAACGCCAGTTATCCGCATGTATCCAAGGATATCAAAATTAGTATTAGAATTTTTAAATTTGATTTAGTTTTCGAGATAATACATTTTCATAACTTTTAATGGCATTTCTGTAATGATGGCAACAAAATTGCTCTTTTTTTGTTGTTGATAAAAGCGGGGAAAATGGAAAACGATAGCGATTATTAGATTTTTTTGTTTGCATCATTTTCAAATTCAAATGAACTTTTTTGAATAGATGGTGAAAATAATATTCTTATTGATTTGTATTTTCAAGAAATACAAACTCCTTTTCACAAATCCAAGCTTCGGGAATGTGTTTATTTTAGAAATGAAAAGATTGTCAATCGGCTGGAATATTGGGATAAATTCCACTGATGAAAAAGAAAAAAAATCTATCGTATTTTAAATTTAATTTAAGGTAGAAAAACAGATTTTCATCTATTTCTTTAACATAAGGGTTAAGACTTTTCACAAGTGCGTTAAAAAGAAAATGTTTTAGAGAGAAAAATTAGATTTTTCTATGCATTTATTTTAACTCATAAATATAAAATTCTTTTGAATAAATTAGCCAAAACAAAGTTATTTTTGTATAACTCAACCCAAATTACGTCATTTCTACCATATGTGAAATTAGAAACCAAATCTTGGAAGAACGACAACGTTTTAGGAAATAAAATTATATAATATGTGCATTTTCATTGGGAAAGATTTTGACTTAAGCTGTAAAAATAGTTTATTATTTGAAATATTGTAATATTTAATAAAATTAATGCTATGACTGCCTTCTAAATTTACAATAAATTTAGATTTAATTTTTACCAAAATAATCGAATGATCCCATGCAGTTCAAACGCGACACATCGGGTTGCGACTCAACTAGTTCAAATAAAAAGCCAATTTGACAAATGGTTCAACCAACTTGACTATTAAAGTTTCCAATGAAAGAATGAATTTAACTAACTGATCCACCCTGACATTACTAACTTGAAACCATATGGTTGGTGAAGTAGCTTTGACTCCTCTTACACTGGCTGAACTAGCCTAAAACAATTTGACAAAAATCTATCTATCTATCTATCTCTCTCTCCATATATATTACACTATCGTACGTGGCACAGAAATCGCGATTACTTGTTAATTATTTAATGGCAAAGTCCGATTTAAAAGCATCTCATTGGTTATTGAACAGCATTTAATGCATCTCCATACCTATAAGGGGGGTTATCATACGGGAGACCCTGTTCTATCGCCAAATGCCGTCAAGTTTTTTGCCAATTTGGATGTATATCGCCAAATTTGGCAGCCAAAATTAGTTACCAAATGTGACGCCAATTCGGTGATATCTCTAATATTTCGCAATATTACCATAGACTTCCATTGTACACCAATACGTTTTACATGCTTACATAAAATGAACAAATTGACATATTTTAATTCAACAAAAACTAATATTAGCTTAAGGTATCATAATAATTATATTTAAGGTAGTCCAAGTAATTTAAATTATGAAAAAAGTAATATGGTACAAGACATAGCATGCTTTCCCAAACATAAATTTTAAGGGAGACGAAACTAGTCGCCAAGGGTGGGTAGTGTGTAGAAATTTTGGAAAGCCTTTTTGAGAAATCATAGCTGGAAAGATTGGTTCACTCTAGTTCTCAGCGTCTCAGTGATGCAAAAATTAATAAAAACTTACCATATATTCTCATTTCACCTTCTCCCCTGACTGTTTTAAATGATGGTGCTTCTGTAGACACTTCACACTTATATCTTCCTTCAGAATTAACATCAGTGCTGTTCATATAAATATTACCCTTAATGCTCTTATTTAACTAAGAAAAAAAAAGAAAAAAAATGTAAATCCTCTAATACATAAACTAAAAAGAATGCAAGAAATATATCTTACATAGCGCCTTTGTATTAAGTAATTCAAAGAGATAATCGTACAATAAAAAAAACTGTTTAATGGAGAGGTACTACTTAGTTATCCCGTCGACCAATTTTGCCAAATTATATAAATCGCCAAGCCTCTCTCCAAATTATACAAATTGGCATAATTTTTATTTTAACTAAGGAAAGAACAAATAAATTAGTATAACATTACTAAAAATACAAATAAAACGTCGAAAAAAAATCACTTGGTGACGTAAAGACGTGTAACCTGCTTAAAGTTAAGTGAATGGGACATTTATGATCAACCATTATGGGCATTTTATTTATAGTTTGGCGATAGAGTTTTGGTCGAAGGGATAACCAAGTAGTACCAATGGAGATTAAGGGAAAGTATTTATTATTATATTAAATTGACAGATAGCTATATCTTCCCACTTTTCAATACATGCAGACGCACGCAATGATACAAACAGACTAAGGTCTATTTAATATATTTATTAATTTATTGAACACACACATATGATTTGTGTGCTTGACATCAGGTGTCCGCTTATAAGTCATCATCAGTATACAAGGTCGAGATAGATACAAGGAAATTTACAACACCGGAGAATCTCCACACGGAGTGTGAAACGGACCCATCGAGAGTCGAATCCGCAGACCACCTACGCTCTCCAGTGATTTAGTTTAGCCCGGCAGGACAGGCGTGTGGTGTTTTGACACCCTACGCCCCAAAATATTCGTCTGCTGTCTCTTCCTATGAACCGAAGTGGTCGGGTAAATCAGTACCTGCTTCCAAATTTACCTTTCATGCGTAACTTATGAAAACGGTGAATACAGACTCCTTTTATGTCTTATAGAATTATAGAAATTCTTTTAGAAATTGAAGCTATATGTAAAAAGTTCAAAAAATTTAAAGTTTCTGATCCATGTACACCATAATTATTATGAAAATTAATAAATCTCAGTATTTTTATCTGCAATAATGAATAATTTTATTATAATAGAAATTGTAAAGAAAAATTAAGTTTTTCGAATGAGGAAAATAAAGGAGAGTGCTTTTAATTTATTGTCTATTAATTTTTAAAATTAACGATAATTTAGCATTTCAGTTATCAGTTTTCACGAGAAAGAGCTATGGCAGCGTTTCTGTCCCATAGCTAACATTTTTATTCAAAATTAATTTAAAACATAACTTTCTTACTTTTAGGTCACATTACCCCCCCCCCCCCCCACTCTTTCCTATATTGAAATAGGTGATTAAATTCATTTCTCAAAACCATCCAGCTTTTTATTAAAGTGTTTTCTTTCTTCTTTCTAAAAAAACATCTTTATTTCCAGCCGCAAAGATTCATTTCTTTTTCCCTTTTCCTTATCTGTCACTTACCGCTTCCAGTGCAAAGAAATAAATAAGAATTAAATGGCACATCTGCTAGTATCAAGGTCTGCATTTAATTGCATCGGTTTTTTGCGCACCACATTGATAAGAAATTTTTATCTCTACTAATACGTGAACGTTGAATATGTATTAACAATAAAAAGTAAAAATGAACGAATCTTATCGGAAGCATGTATTTTTCGTGTTTTGTGGTCGAGCTAAAAGCCAGATGTCCTGGATTTTCAGCATTTTTCTCATCGAGCAATCTGCAGTCTGCAATTTCATGTAACAGTTAGTTGGGCAAAGGCCTATCTGTAAGATAAACAATTTCGGTTTGTCTGTTACTTTTCTCATCCTAATTAGAAGCGCTGACTTGCAATCTCGGCCTCACCCGTCCGGTTGTGTCACCACATTTTTGCGGTAATGTTTATCGCCAAAAGCCTTTGTTCACTTTCGCGCAGTCAACAAAAGTTTGTAAGTTGGCGATTCTGTGCAACGCCAAGATTTCTTGACTTCTTGCAAAAACTTCACTTCTGTTTCAGCTTTCGAGATGTAAAGTTGTCTAAAAAGAAAAGGCGCTTCGGCGTCCCATGTATAATGGGGGTCTCTCTCTCCCATTGTTCTTTAACTGAACCACCTAACGATGCTTTTAAATAAAGAGTAAGTCCAGTAAATTTATAGTTGGAGTTTTTTTTTTTTTTTTAGCATTTAGAACCCGGTCTTCAATCTATGCTACAAGAGCGTAATTATCATGTACTTCACTAACAGATAGAATTCTAAAGATTTTTGTTGTATATATCCCATTTAATATGTTTGGGGTGTGCTGACACCCAATGCCCGTTCTCGTGTCACGTTTCACGGCGCGCGTCCTGCCTGTTTAGCTGTGTTTTACCTTAACCACAAAGATGCGGTGGACCCACAAGGGGCTATCACACTGTTAAAAATTTGCAGCCTTCTTGCAGGTCATTTGACCGATTTTTTTCCGAAAACGGTTACACAGCCGTAATTTAACACTGTTATGACCATATTATTGGCCATTTTATGGCCAAAATATAGTTAAATTATGGTTATGAAACCGTTTTTTCAAAAAACGGCCGAATGACCTGCCAGAATGCTGCAGAATTTTTAACAGTGCAGGTTGCCTCCCAGATTTTTTGTTGGATTGTCTTTTGCATCATTTCTCAGAACGAACTCAATCTATTATCCGAAAAAAATAATATTCGAAATACTTTTTATGTAAATTGCACATTAAATTTTAATTTTAAAATCAATTTTGACTGCGTAGAATTTATGTTTTACTATTTTTATGAAAAAATAAGAATTAACTTCAGGTAAAAACGTTACTATTTGTTAAATATTTTATATTTTATTTTAATGTTTGACTTTATTTTTATCTTATATATGCATCGCAAAAATCCTATAAATGAACTTTGTGATATTTTCGTTCGCTTTTTCGATATCGTCGATGCCTTTTGCAACGTTATCAGAGAAAATGTGAGTTTAGTATGTTTGTACTGCTTGAGAACGTGTCACCACAAAACCATTGCAGTATTATGTTCATCCTTGATATTTACTCAGTTAACGTATTTACAAAAGGCTCAATTTCTTGGGGCTAATGTGTCTGGATGAAAATGTTATAGCGAAAGAAATACTTTTTCAGCTGAAATATGTAGGAATTATCCGATAATTGACACTGGAAGCTGAAAACAATGGTTTGATTCAAAAATACTGAAACTACCAGTGTATACGTTAATACATATTGACAGAGAATACCATGAATATCATCTAAGCTTAAAGTGTTTTATTAAATGGTGTTTGTAGCATATAAAATCTAAAATATTTTTACCTGAATGATTTATAAATTAACTCGAGTAATATACATTTATTTTAAACTTTATAGGAATTTTTTCTGGATAAAACGGATGTGGTGAGCCACTCTTATGCGTTTGCTTAAATTTGAAATTAATATTCATCAAGTAGCTACTGTGTTAAGCTAAAAGGAAGATGTTAAATTAAAACAATCATAAAATTGACATACATATAAAACGCACCTCATGACATAATGCAATATTTTGACATAAAATCTGTCAAAAGTGAATTAATATTATTTTTTTATTATATACTAGCAGGCTATGCCCGCTGCGCTGGTCAATATTTCCAAATGAACCTTGGATTAAACTAAATGGTGAATTTGAACTTGTATTTTAAACAATATGGATCTTCAGCTTGACCTTGCACATTACTGAAAACGATGCGAACGCCATTGCGATATAATGTTATCTTAAGCGTTGGACAAAATTTAGCAATTAAGAAGTAATTGTTTTAGTTGATTATAAACAGCGCACTTAATGTCGGGTAATGAGACCGTTATGACAACAGGAATTAATACCTCTGTAACTAATCAACATATAATGAAATCGTATATACTAACACCATTCCTAAAAGTCATGCAACAGGGCCACTTGTAACAAAATATGTTCTGTAGATTTTTTTTAAAAAGGCTAAACTTTCATAATCAGGTTCACTTAATTTTTGAACTTTTACTGTTGCTCTATAACTAAGTACCCTTGAACAATATGTATAGACTAAAACCTTTCCAAAATTATTACCTAACTAATTGTGGTATATCCTACGAAAGTATTATAAACAATCGGAATGAAATACAAATTTCCGTTGTAAATATATAGTAGATGATGATGATGCGATTTTGTGTAATAGAATTCATAGTAAAGTTTTCGCTTCAAACAAAAACGATGCTTTCAACATTAAAGCTAATACACCAATATGTGAAGTATCCGATTACGGAAGGTTAACTTGAATTCTCATGAGCAACTACTCAAAGAAAAGTGAATATGTGGCTTTTGTGATACTTTTATGTCAGCCAGGCGCAGGTAATAAATCAATAAAGATTGTTTTCATAGCATATTCTTATTTTATTATTTTCATTTAAAACACAAACCTTTCACTCATTTAATTTAAAATGCATGCCTTATACTAATTTCATTTAAAAAACTGAAAAGATAAACAATAACAGGAAATAATGCCATAATTAAAAGCAAAAAAATATTTTTAATTTACATACGCGAAATGTAACTACTGCTACTGGGAATTTTAAAAATGCTATCAGCGAGATGTGCGCACGGTTGTTATAAATGCACCCATTTTTTCTTCTTATCCAGGAGCAATTTATAAATCGCACAATATTATTCCAATTCCAATTTCTTTCATTGAGGAACCTATGACCGGAAAAAATGGAAAAAGACTCTTGTAGATTTTTCGGATGACGGCATCTGACGCCATAAACCGAGTTTATATATATGAAAATAATTTTTAAGTCGTTACAAACATTGCTTTCATACTTAAATATTTTCATTGGTACTACTTGTTATCCCGTCGACCAATTTCGCCAAATTATATAAATCGCCAAACCATTCGCCAAATTATATAAATTGACATAATCTTTATTTTAAATAACGAAATAACAAATAAATTAGTATAACATTAATAAAAATACAAATAAAACGTCGAAATTAAAATCACTTGATGACGTAAACACGTGTAGTTTGTTTAAATTCAAGTGAATTTGATATTTACGATCAACCATTATTGGCATTTAATCTTATAGTTTGACGATAGATTTTTGGTCGACGGAATATGTAAGTAGTACCTTTTCCATTTTTGTTTTAAAACGCTAAATTCTCAGTATTTTTTTCCCTTTTATTTTACATAAAATCACTATTTTTAAAAAAAAATTAAGATGCTTGCATTTTTATTTCAAACTCATAGAGCCGTTTTTATTTTTTAGCCAAAAGGGTTGATTTGAATTTTTTCCGTTGCTAGAGTAACGGATGTAATGATACATATTTTGAGGTTTAGATGCCAATGACACCGCCAAATTAGAAAAATATGAAATGTGTCATGAACTGTTGGACTTATAAAAATTTATTTGGTAGCATTCGATTCAGCATACAAAACTACATTAAAATATGCTATCATTTGACGCATAATTTTGATATTCGATTTCCCCCCCTCCCCCGTGCAAAAACCATTAGGGGTGACACTTTAGAAAATCCTTTCTTAGCAGAAGTTTATGTCATAAGAAGTATTTTTACCACGATTTTCAAGATTTTAGGTTCAGTAGTTTGCGCTGTGCGTTAATTAGTCCCCTAATCCAGACTTTATTTTATATACTATATTAGATATGCGATTTTGCAGTGAATCGATGACGAAAATTAGTCCAATATCATTTGAAATATTACATAACAGAGGAGAAAGTACGAAGAAAGACGAAGAAGAAATGACGAATTACAAGACTTGTAATTTTTTTTCAAAATGTTGAATTTTTCCTTAGTAATAACGTATTAAAACATAAATTTCTTTAAAAATTATCTTTATTTCCTAGATTTCGAATCTGTGAATTTTCCTATAAATGAAATTGGCGATATGACTTGAGAAAATAGATAATATTTGCTTAAATAAAATGGGAAATTTTCGTTTATCTGAGTTCGAGTTTATAAATATCACATGCTTTCGGAATTACGGCTAAAAACATTTTTAAAAGTATGACATTATTTTACAATATGTATGTGTGGCAGAAATTCACACTGAAATTTAAGTATTCGATTCCATTTTTAAAATATTAACTGATATCTATATAAGTTACAATTGAATATGAAAATGTACTCAAAAATGATCTCTTTCACATAAAAAAACACCATTTGTGAGAACATCCTCAAGCTAATGTCACGCTTATGCATTTTTGGCTTAAAATCACATTGTTTGGCGACAAAAGAAAAATAAAAAATTGTAAAGAAACAAATAGTAATTACACATGTGACTCACAATTACATCTGCTTGTTTCTTCTATAAGTCACGTGATGGGACAATTAGATATAAAAAAAAAGAAAAGAACAGAACAGAAAGAAAATGTCGTTAAAATTTCATCTAATCAAATTTTCAGATTCGTTTCCATATCTAACGCAAGCGATAAAGAGCCAAATATTGCGTATCAAGTGTAATATTTCTTATTAAATTAATTTTTAAGCATTACAAATATTTCTTTCAGGTTTTGATTAAATGTTTCCGTTTTTTAATATTATCACTCATTAAAACGGATTTTCTTCTTCTTTTTTTCTTTTTTTTCATTTAAATAAAATTATTAACAGTTTTTCTTTTATTTTTCGAGGTTTAATAGCCGTTTCAATTTTTTTTATCAACGATGAATTTCGCCAAGAAATAAAATGGTAACCTTATCGCCCAAAATAACAGAATTTTCCGTCATAATTCTAAAACTAATATACGTAGAATAATGTGTTATAGTTTAAAACCTTCCCTGAAACAATACCTATCTAACGGTATAGGTTCCGTAAAAATCCATGCAGTAGAACTCGAAATCTAGACGTTCGGAACGAAATTTCCGTTTGGATTTTATATATATAATAGAAGATAATAGAATAGATAATAGATTTTATATATATATAATAGAATAGATAATAGATTATGTGTTATGAACTATCTCAAAGTTTAAAAGAGATCGCATTGTTAGATTTCCTAATTTTAACAATATCGCGTTATGTTAGTTCCATATTCCGCCACAAGGGAGCGCACTCTATTCTTAACGAAAGCGTATCTGAACGAAACTCCTTCATGCAACCTTTCCGTAGATGCATGAATCGGGAGGGTGGCGGTCTTAACCAATAATTTAAGATAATTGCTGAAATTACTACGAAAAATATTTTAAAGGGGCCCTACGCGGGCTCCTAATAGAGTTAGAGGAAATCGGAAGACGGCAAAATAATCGCGGGGAAAAGTTTGCTTGGGTGCTTCGGAGCTACTTTTGGCGCGAGATCTAAGCTCTACGACCAATAGGAGCCCAGATATTTAAGAAAATATGAAGTAACAAAGTCCAAAATAACAGACCTTTCCGTCATACTTCTATAACTAATCTAGGTAGAATGATGTGTTATAGCTTAAAACCTTCCCTGGAACGATACCTATCTAACGGTATAAGTTCCGTAAAAATCCATGCGGTAGAACTGGAAATCTCGGCGTTCGGAACGAAATTTCCGTTTGGATTTTATATATATAATAGATTAGACACAGCTTAATAAGGAAATCACGTAATGGCTTAATAGTGCGGACACGCCTACATGGATTCGATTCAGTTATTTCAGTACTGTTTCTTTCCAGATTGATAGCATACGTAGATTTCTTTTTCGACTATTCACTTTTGATTGTAGAATTTCAGGGGGATGAGTTTAGAAATAGAAGTTTTAAAAAAATGCTAACAGTTTATGCTCCATCGGTGAACCTCACTTACCATGGAGTGTTTGAATAAGACAAAAATGCTCCAGTCTCCAAATATAAATCATTCAATAGTAAAAACGGACTTTAAGGCATTAGAATAATATTCTAAAGTTGAATCAAACTATGGTGAGCTTCTCATATTATCGACATGTATTGCGCTAAAAGAGAATATTTACTTTCCATCTTACAGCCAACTCTCAACTGAGACAGAATTATTTCCTTTAAAAATATCTAGAGTTATTTCTCAGAAATAGTTAAAATATAAATATCTCATTCATTTTTGTCTGTAAGTATATTATTAATTAGTACTAATGGTAAAAACTTTAATATAAATATTATTTACTGACTAAAAGTAACATATTTTTTAGAAATAACAACTTGCCTTTGGAAATCGACATAATTACACAAAGGCATTTTGAAAGTTTTTTTTTTTTTTACTATACCTTCTTATTTAATATTAGAGTAATAGTGCATTAGTAATAGTTAGCATATTTTGTCCGTTTTGCTTAACTTTTAGTCATGCTGGGTTTTTTTCGGAAAATTTTGATGTCTTTGCAATTTTCAATAAAAGGTTTATAATAAATAAGCATGTAATTTTAATTAATATTTTTAATGGAAGAAATCGACGGAAAATATCTTTACAGCTAATATAAATATTATATTAATAATTTAAATTCAAATTAAACAGACTAGGATAATTTAACACAATAATAGCTTACAAACATTAATAACACATGCCTGCAAAATAGAACTTTTTGAAAAATACAAGAGAAGTTTTCACTGATTTTTATGTTATTTAGTGTGCTGATTTCATAAATGACCTCCATTTTTTTCCCATCACGTCAGGATTTTTTGTAAAATTGATATCGATATATTTGCTAAAATTTTATTTGAAAAGGAATTCTCTCGAACAATTTTGCATGTACCACTTGGCAACAGTTGTTTTTCTCCATTTAAATCTATGTAAAATAATAGATTCTTATAGAAGCAAATTGATTTTTCAGTAATAGATAATTTTTTTATAGGTTTAAATGGATGAAAACCACTTTTGCAAACGGTACGAGCCGCTTCTTATCAGGAGAAAAGCAAAAGTTCCCTTGAGTTTAAACTTTTCGCATCAAGTTATGGTGCAGTTTCTAAAAACAAATCATCAACATACTATTTTAATTTATTTTATTAAGAGAACGTACATAAAATATGGTATGTATACATGAAAGCTTCAAACAAATTTTATACTGAGGAAAAAAAAAATTGTTTAAGTGTGTACTCTTTTTCCTATGAAACTTCTTTTTGACGTTCTTCTTTTATGTTCAGTATCAGGACTATCTCATGTTACCATCCAACAGTAGTCGGCTAGAAAGTCCTTGTCCCGTCTTCCTTGATATTTGCGCTTCATATATTTGATGTCTTGATGGACATTTTCACCCTGTTCTTCACTGACTGATCCTACATTTTCGGGGTAAAGTCCACATGTGAGTAAAAACAATGTATTTTGACACTCATGGAGCAATTCAACGCTTGAAATTTTTACAGCATATTCATTACAATTGGTTTATAGTCAGAATCCTTGTAATTATACAGAAATTTACTGACAACATCTTTGAAGACAACTCAAGCTTCTTTTTCAGTTGTTGTCCTTCTAGTATCAAATTCTTTATCCTTCACAAGTTTGCGAATATCTGGACCAACAAAAATTCCCTCTTGTAACTTGGCTTCGGATAAAACTGGAAACTTTTTGCACAGGTATTTGAAACAATCGCAATCTTTTGGAACAATATAATTTTTGGCTCAATTAAGCTGTTATGAATCACATTCTTGGTGCCTGTTTAATGATTTTTTTCTTTTCAGCTATTCTCCAACGTTGAGTCTTATCACGGTTGTCCCACTTGCAAAAGAAAAACTGCTACTTTGAAAATCCGCTTGTTGACCGAGAAGCACGGAGATAACTTTCAAATCTCCGCACACGGTTCAACCTTGGTCGGCATGTTTTATCTTGTTGATGACGAGAGCCAGGTTTTCATAGAATTCTTTTAAATGCACGGAGTATCCAACTGGTACAGACGCATACTGGCTTCCGTGATGAAGAAGAACAGACTTAAGGCTCCTTTTCGATGAATCTAATAAACCGCATCTATTCATCTTTATCGTAGATGATATTACAATTCCTCATTAACCAGGGAACATCAGAACAATAGACAAGTTTATCCTCTTCCTCAAAGTACTTAACAAATTCCTTTTCTCGATTCCTGTACCAATAAAAAGAAGTTCCCTTGGCAAATAATTTTATTCTTCTTTCAATCTCGAGCCCAATAATTCAGCTCCCTTTTTTGAAAGGCCCAGAACTCTAGTAAGGTCATTAAGTTCAACCTGAGTGAAGGATTGACGTGAATCGCTTCCAGAGGGCTTATATTCGGTATCGGAGCCTTGAACGTCTGGAGGAACCGAATCTGAAGACTCTGAAGATATTATTGGCAATTCAATTGGAGGCAAATTAATTGGCACATGAGGTCCATGAGGTATGGCCGATGGAATTTTCATAAAAATCGAAGTAAAATTGAATTTTTCCAGAAAACGTGACGTGATAGAAATTTTTCATTATTATTTCTTAATTTAGCACCAAAAAATACATTATGTTCAGCTATCAATTCCCTTGTATTTTTTTCATCGCATGCCTCTGTAATTATCTGGACATATTAATACAATAAAACCTCGTTAGTATGGTCTTCAGAAGGCAATATAAAATAATCTATGCGTTAAATAAATTAAATTCAGTTTTTGACAGAAATTAAATTGGTTTCCAACATTAGGCTAAAAAAAACAAATTTTACTTTATTTTAGTAATTTTAGTGAAAGTGTAAGCTAATGACAATGTCATAATACAAAAAGTATAAAGTGAATACAAAGAACTTGGGCGAACTAATTGGCATAATTTGATTATATTTATTTATAGAAATATATCACTTTCCTCTGCGGTAGTTGAACAATTGATCATTTTATCACACCAATTCCCAGTTTTATGACAGGCTGAAAATTTTGATCGTTTGCATATCAGTTTGATTGGCGATATCGGCAAACAATAATTACCAATTTTTGAAATTTTCATGTTTTTGGTGGTGCGATGTTTGCTTTCTCATTATCTCTGTTAACAATAATTTTTTAATCCACCAATAACGAAAGTTATATGTAATTTGCTTTTGAAAAAATAATGCACGGAACAGTGAAACGTCCAGTTAAATTGTAAAATGATTGTCCTTTGATTCATTCTCCTTTGAAACTATTGATTTTGTTTTTATTTTCATTCCTTTTTTTTATATAGTTGCTTATTTTTTTTTTTTTTTTTTTTTTTTTTTTTTTTTTTTTTTTTTTGTATTTCACTTCCAAATGAAGAATGAATATGAATATTATGAAAGCTTTAAAAACATTCACGGGTCAAATCACCTTTTCTCAAATACGTTTTTTGGCTAATAACCGGATTACGTGTGAAGAAGATTCATTTCATTTCTTATATGAGGGAATCGAAATAACCGGCGGACATGGAAAATAATAATAATAATAATTTCTGAGCCTGAGGTACATTCAGAGCTGACTTCGGCTATCCTGGACCAAATTCTAGGACCATTATTTATGACATACGTCCCTCTTCATCGTCTTTAGACACACTAGCAGACAGCCGCAGACACATACATGCATTAAAACTTTCTTTTATTAATTATAGATTTCCAATAGCACTGAGGGATTTTGGTCATCCAACTTTTTTTAAATGTATTTACGTGAATGTATTTCAAAATGTACTAATATTTAAAAGAAAAAGAATGAAATGGTAATTTGATGCTTGGTTTTCATAAAAATACAAAGATTAATTTTTTTAAATAAAAGAGTACAATTAGTTTCAGAAAAGCTGTATATAAATATGTGTTTTATTTCATATAAACTATAGAGAATTTACTACATGTTTTTCAAAGATAATCCTACGAAACAATGCACAAATCATAGTTTAACTGAAAGAAAATAGTAACAACTTACATCTATGTGAATTCCATCTAATTCATATTTTTGTCCTGGTGGATAATCTTCTGGCAGATACCTATAAAACTCAACGTTGTCTTTATGCCATTTAATGGAGTACAGTTTTTCTCTCTCTAAATCATATGTACAATTTAACCATACCCCATCACCTTTCATGACAACTGCTGGAACAGATATTTGTCGTAGTTTGAGACAGTTTATATCTGAAATAATCGAAACAAAACCAGATTAGAATAAACATATGTTAGGAATATATCTGATCATATATCAATTAAATATTTATTTCAGAGAGTTGTCGATTTTGGCACTCTGTATCATCATATTAATTTTATGGAATAAAGTAGCTATGGAAAGTTTTAAAATTATGGACTGAAAAGTTTTAATAAGATTTGTGTTCTAACTTTTCAGCTGCCGTACTGAACGTTTTCGCACGAGCTGCAACTTGTCGTTTTTTTTTTTTTTTTTTTTTTTTTTTTTTTTTTTTTTTTTTTGACACAAGTGTTTTCTTTAGTTACGCTGTTACAAATGCAAGATAATTCAGAGTAGTAATTAAAGGGATAATTAGAAAAGTTTTATATTTAAAAAAATGTAAAACCAGAAAAACAAATACAGGTATATATGTTTAAAGGAAGTAAGTACTATTTATTAAATATGTATCATTTTATAAAAGGTATGGTAGCATGATATCAATCAAAATAGGATGATGTAACGCAAAAAATGAGAAAAATATTTTAGTTTTTAAAAGGCATTTATTATTTTAAATTATATTACAATTTTATCGGCTTTGTTGTTTTTTCAGAAGGAACTATCACTATGTAAATCATTTTAGTTTTTAAAGTTCTGGCGCATTTCTAACTCAATTATGCAATTTTTCTTAATTTTAAGAGGATTTTTTACGATTGCCGCCCGCCAGATATATTTTGAATATTTTGTAGATTTACCAGTTTTGACACTATAATTTTGAACATTCTACAAAATAATTTTTTGTTTGATTATATAAAACAATATAATAACACAACGCAACAACTATCCATTACATTATTATAGAAAAAAAAATTAAAACGTCATATAATTAATATACCTACTTGATAGTACATCGGTGCAAGGCACATTTTATCAAAGCCGCACAAAATTGCACTGTAAAATGAGGAAACACATTTCAATCCAAAGAAAACGGGTGAAAGGAAACTACTAACTACTTTTGCAGGATGCGTTACCATATTTTTTTTAACAGATATATTCACATTCTTTAATCGCAGAAAGGTTTTACAGATTCGACGATTAAATGTGGTGATTCTTAATTATGTGATTTAAATTATAAATAGTAATTGTCTAATCTTAAATAGTGGTGAATGTGCTCATCCTTACTGTACACTCAGTTTGGGTGACATATATAAAAAATTATTCCAGATATATCACTTTTGTCATAAAATTTTCTGAACGATTGAATAAAATTTCAAAAGGCAAGCAGAAATTAATTTCAATCTTTCCACTCATAGAAACAAAAAATATTTTGCTATTCCAGCTGTATAATTTCGTTCAAACTACTTTTATGAGCAGAACATCATGCAGATATCTGTATATCTGCAGCACTTATCATTAAGGGGACTCGTCACTCACGTGAAAACCGCCCGTTCCGTAATGTTGAACCAATGGGCAGATTGTTTTCAAATTTTTTGTTTAAATCTGAAAATTTTTAAACGATATTTTTTTGCATAGGATAGCTGAGCTCGATTTTTAATATGACTATTTTTTTTTTTTTTTTTTTTTTTTTTTTTTTTTTTTTTTTTTTACTTTTTCGATGTTGGTTGCAATTTGTTTTTAAAAAGGTACTTTCAGTTTCGAAACCGGTTCCCAAAGTGAAAGTACCTTTATTAAAAAAATCTGCAATTGAAATCGAAAAAAAAACAAAACAAAAAAAAAACCAGCCATATTAAAGATCAAGCTCAGCTATCCAATGAAAAAGAAACTTTAAAAAATTCTAATTTACACGAGAAATTCGAAAACAATCTTAACATTAGGGTTTAACATTAGGGAACGGGTATTCTCAAGTGAGTGAAGAGTCTCCTTAATGGTCAAGCTAGTAAAGTTGAAACGAAAATAAATAGCCTGAATATATATTTGTTTCTTTTACGAAATGTCAAGATACGCTTTAAAAAAATTTAAATCTATGAATTTTGAGTCAAATCTTTCATTATACGTATATCTAATACGTGTAATCTTCCCAGTACGTAAAGCAGCGTGTATTTAAGTGCAGTGAATTTTCACACTAAATGTTACGGATTGTTCGCTAAATAGAATTTTCCGAATATTCGTTATGGGGGTTGTATTTTAAATTTATTTAGGCTGATGCAAAAGTTAAATTCCTGTATTGGGATCTTTCTGTGTTAATCCTAATGCATGAAATTTTAATCCTACTTTTCGATATGGGGCAATGATTTACAAAAGATTTACAAGCCGTTATTTCACCATCTACTTCAACACAAAGTAAAAAAATAAATAAATAAATAAATAATAAATAAAAATAAATAAATGAATAAATAAATAAATAAAAACAATAATTTCTTCTAAACATTGATTACTTTTGATATTTGAGGTACTTCATATGATAATCAGACATGCTAGATAACTGATTATTGAATGCATACTGAATTTGAGATGAATGGCATACAAAAATACTTGTCCTTTACCACACATCATTATCTCAATTAATAGTTTGATTTAATAGCCAAGGAATGTTTACACTCTTTTATTTATATTTACTTGGTGCATCTATGCAAAGATGGAATACAGCAATATTTTATCATTCTCTATCTGATGTGATAGAATTATAAATATATGTATATATGATGACAATATAACACTTTACTTTTTTAAACTTTATTATAAATTAATTTTATGAAATTTTGTCAATATAAGCACAGATAACTAATAGATATATATGTATATGATTACAACTGTATACGAATTACAAATGTTGAATTAATTATGCGGCAAACCGCAGTAAGTAAGCTAGATTATCTATTTGGGTCATTCCACGTAAAATGAGCAAAAAAATTAAAAAAAGTCTTCGCCACGTACTAACCAATTTTAATAAAATTCGATGCACAGGTTCATTTCATATTTAAGCAATGCTCTACAAAATATCTTGACTTTTTTATTTTATTTTTTATTTTTATTTATTTATTTATTTATTTTTATTTTATTTTATTTATTTTTTTTTTTTTTGCGGTTTTGGACATTTAAAAAACTGGTGATATAGAATGACATGTGGGCAATTGTTGAAAGTTTGAAGTTCCGTATCTTGAAAACTATTTAACAGAAAGGAATTTTTTTTATAATTTTGTAACCTCTGAAAAATTATCTTCTTATTTACTGAGTAATAATAATCTAGTAACACCGTGATTATTTATAAATTGGTTGTAAAAATTGAAAATATGTGAATTTTGAGAAAATTAGAAACGTTATAAAAATCAAAGGAATTAAAAAACCTCTGTGAAATTAATGTTTGATGTAGTATGATAAATGGAGATCGAATTCCTTAAGTTTGAAAGTCGCCATTTATTTCTTTCATCTTAAAAAAAAAAAAAAAAAAAAAAAAAAAAAAAAAAAAAAAAAAAAAAAAACTTAGAAATTTAATAAAAAACTACAAAATCATGATTTTTGCTCTTCTGTTTAAACAAAAAATAAAGGACAGGCCCGACATTAACAATATTGCACAGACATAAAGATTAACAAGTCCATGATATGCTAAAAAAAATAAGATTGCCTTTTGATTCCTAACATAACAAAAATGTGTTCAAAATAGTAATGTTTGCTAGATTCCATTCGCTATTCCTCTTTGAATTCGCGCGCGTTTCTTAAAATATTGCATGATTTCATAAGAAAACAAATTTACTGCTGCCATCTAGTTTTTTTTTTTAAATTTGGATTTATAATTAATATATTTTGTTATTCCACTCAGTCATTTCTTTCTACTTTAATTTAAAATTCTCTTCAGGCAAAAATAAACTAAAAGCAAGAATAAAAGTTTCTATATTTAAAATATGCACTTTTATCTACAATATCAAATAATTTACAAGTTTAATAAAGCTTTCCTTCACTTAAAAAGAAGTGGTAGAAATATTGCCTTTTACCTCAATATTTTTTACTATTTTTTTTTTCTCATTACGGAATAAAAAGGCATGAATGAAACTTTCGATATTGAAAATATATACTTTTAGCTTCAAGGTCAAGCAATTTTAAACTTATCAGAGCTGTCCTTCATGTGTAAAGGAGCAACAAAAATACTGAATTTGTCCCTCAAAAATTTTCAAAAATAATTTTTTTCTCAATACAGAATAAAAAGGCATGAATGAAACTTTCGATATTTAAAATATATACTTTTAGCTTCAAGGTCAAGCAATTTTAAACTTATCAGAGCTGTCCTTCATGTGTAAAGGAGCAACAAAAATACTGAATTTGTCCCTCAAAAATTTTCAAAAATAATTTTTTTCTCAATACGGAATAAAAATACAATTACTGATTTACGCGAATCTGTTAATTATTATTCATTCCTAATTATAAATAATCTTTAGTATAGTCTTTCCACTCCTAAGGCTAAAAATCAAAATTGAAATTTTAAGCATGCAGACAAAACCTCGATTTTGCATTCACTTTTAATGTAAATGTTAATACTTAAATAAACAATCCTGAAATCTATTATTTTACATTTACTCATAAATAGATATGATCTACTTATAGTCTGATTTTCATTAAAATCTGTGACATGTCTGCCACAGCTGATTTGCTCATTTTGCATGGAATTATGAATGAATGGAATTGCATTTATGAAATTGCAAAAATACAATATTTTAAAACCGAATAAAATGAAATATAAATGAAGAGTGTTCTATTTTTTAAATACATTTTAATCAATTACTATATTAGTATTATATTCAATTATGATTATGCGTTAAAAACGAATTTCGAACGCCTGAATAGATAATTTAAATAAAGATTTTTTTTTTCTTTCCTGTTGCAATATTTTAAACATGGAACAGCAAAACTATAATTTTGAAATATAAATTCTCTAGTTCGGGCGTTCTTTACAAGCGCAAATTACAACAATGAATTTTATGGAACCAGGACCCCGCCGAATTAAATTATTGTAAATAAATTATTTTCAAACAACATGAATTGCAGTCATAAAATTACGCGTGATTTTGAAGATAAAAATTTAACTGTTATAAAAGAGTGTTTTTAAAGGTATTTTTTCATGTGTACATACTTTCATTAATGTCCCTACTCTTTTCCTGAGACTAAAAGCATTAAGCGTTTCTGTAGCATAAAGTTCTGCCCCTGAAAGTATTTTTTCCCACTCAATAACAAGCCATTTTCTGACACATATATAGTGACACTTTTTTAAATATAAAAACGTAAAATTACCCAGCACGAGCTATTAAAGAGTTTTGGTGCAGAAAAGCAATATAATTTTTTTTATAACTGAATTACATATTGAGATATAAGTGGTTGCGATCTCATTATTAACTGCCTCTGCTTGTAGCAGTCGGAAATTGAGTTTTAAAATTTATCTTCAATAGTTGAAACATTCTTTTATAAAATACCCTCCTTTTATCGAAAAATGGAAAACCCTATTTGATATTTTATAGTATTTTTGTAAGAACGCTTTATAAGTTTATGCTTTATGGAATGAAATGAATTGATGAATACTTAGATCTTATACCAGTCTGAATCTTTAAAAAAAGTAATAAAAATAATTAGTTTTGTTTTAAATAACTAATTTAAAAATATATTAAACATCGTTTTAAATTGCATTTCAAATTCTTTTTTAATGAACATATTACCTGTTACATTAAAAATGAATATAATAAGTCTTAAGAATAAAATATGTTTACGGTTATAGAATAAAAAAATCGAACATAAATATCTATGGTAACCAACATTTCAAATCTCACGCAACAACATGTCTGAAACAGAACTTGATCTAAAAATTTACCTTAAATTTTTAGAGAAGACTTTAAGTTCTAACACGCAAAACTTGAATCATTTATTCGTGATCAAATTCATTTTTGAGCATTCCACAGGCAGAAACATCATTTAAACTTACGCAGTTTATAAACGCATTTCTATCAAATGTGCTTTCCCGTAACTATTTTCAAAACTCTTTCCTCTATTGTAATTTTGAGAACTAAATGTATTTTTGAATCAGTTTGGAAAGACAATGAAAAGCGAAATTGAAAACAGTTGAAATTGAATCATTTGCTTCCTTTAAAATTTCACCGCAGGAATTTTTCGATTTAATTTCGAGTAATACATTCACGATTTTAAAAAAATCATTAACACATAGATAAGATCTGATGTAAGACCTGCACATAAAAAAATGTATTGTTCACTTATTCTTTTTATCTTATTATCATTTTTTTTTAATTCTATAAATATTTAAAAAATTCTTTCAGATAATAGTTTTCATTAACTGAATAAAATTTATTTATTCTGAATAAAAAATATAGTAGATTCTAAAAAAACGTAATTGTTACATGTTGAGAAAATTCTTACTTATAAAATTTATTCCCTTAAGAAAGTACAGAATTGCCTTTGAATAATATAAATAGTAAGTAGAAACGTGTCTAATTAAAAACTGAAAATCAAGCAATATTAGTTATTTTTATTTGAGTAAAATATGTAATCACCAGACGGTTAACTTACAGAAAAATGCCCAATGCGAAAAAATTACTTTATTTTACCGTGAAGAGAAATTATAATAAAAGTAAAATAATTGCGAATTACTAACTGGATTTTTCTTTAAGAGTGGAATTCAATTTCCTTCCAATTTTCTTTACATTTCCTCCCAATAAAAACGGGTAAAATGTAACCTCTTAAAAATGCTATCCATAAATTTCTCCCTAAAAACTATGGTAAAATAAAAAAAATTGCAGCATGTATAATCTACGATGCGTGAAAAAAAGATAAGTATTTGTATAATTATTTGTATAATTGTTATAGTTATTTTAATTTAGTCTAAATTGAAGCATTCGCTTCATTTAAAATTTCACCGCAGGAATTTTTCTGTTTAATTTCGAGTAATACATTCACGATTTTAAGTGTCATTAACACATAGATGGTATCAGATGTAAAACTGAACATAAAAAATATATTCATCACTTATTCTTATCTTAATATCAATTTTTAAAAAAATCTATAAATATTAACAAACACATTTAGAAAATAGTCTTCATCAACGGAATAAAATTTGTTTATTCGAAATGAAAAATGTAGAAGATTCTAGAGAAACGTATAATTGTCAGTTATAGCGAAAATTCTTAACTACAAAATGTATTCCTTCAGGAATACATAGGTTATTCTTTGAAAAAATATACTTGATAAATTGAAACACAAAAGTTAATACAGTGAAACGCCAATTTAACGTTTTTCAAGAAACCACAAAGAAATGACGTTATATGTGGGAAAACTTTAAATCTGGGCAAGACAAAAATAAAACAATGAGCTTAAAATAAAGACTAATTTAGGTTTAAAAAAAAGTTCTGTTTCTTCACTTACGGTGTTTTGACACCAGTTTTATAAATCATGCTTTAAAGAAATCGGTTATTTTACTTTCAATCCTGATTTTAGCAACTAAATCACAAATGGAATTCTCATCGTATATGAGATTTTTGAAAGTATTTATCTGGTTCTTCACTGGTCTTTCAAAGGACCGCTTCCATTGTTTTTGAAGCATGAATGGCTTCTGTCGCAGAAGTAATTCTTGTTCCTTATCATCATCTTCTATTAATTTAATTATTATGCGATTTTGAATACATAAAAACACTTGCAGTCGGAATTTCTGATCTCACAGCACAACATTTGAATCGCAAGTTAGATCATCCTCGAGATCTGTATCTCAGAAAGAAAAAACTCACCCCTTTCATTGGAATCTTTATTTTTTCTCTCGTATTTGAAAATCATAATCTCTGTTTCCTGGATAATCTCACTTTACAAAATAATACATTTTCTCGCGTCCCTCTCTCATCCTGAAGAAATTACATGAAGATTTCTAGAACGTTTATCGATATTTTTTTGCATCCAGATTCTATACTAAGAAGAGATTTTTTTTTTAATGTAGGTTCCAGTAGTTGATTGTGAACTATCATTTATCACGGAAAAAAATTGCAAAACAATACTATATCGTTAGCTTCAGAAATGTATTTAATAGAATAGTTGGTGTAATAAAGATGCTATCAATTTCAGAGAGTCTCAGAATCGACTCCAGCAGGTTCGCCACAAACAGACTTGGAGGAACAATCGTGTCTCTTTTGAAAGCAGCCTACCTAGCGATTTGAAGCTGTGAATAATTGAATTCCTGAAAACTGGTTAATACCCGTTTCTGTTGCTTTAGCTTTCAAAACGGGACCATTTAAAGGAATGTTTGTTACACGAACTTCGTTAAACAACTGGAAAAAGAAATTTTTTAGTTCCTAAAACGGTGAAGATTTTACATTTTTTCTTTTTCATTTTTCCTAGATTTTGCTCCATTAAATCTACTTAGTTTAAAATTGTTTCAAAAGTTGAACAGGGAAATGTAATTAAACTAGCAAAACCTGCTTTACTGTCATTTTTTATTTCCGCTTTTTCCAGAAAAAGAAGAAAAAAAATTGCTTTCTTTCGAACGCCATATTTTAAAGTTCAAAGCGAACGAAAATTCTCTAATAAATGCTATCAGCTCCTTTGTAATAAAGAAAGCAAAATTAAATTAGATAAAGGGGAATTTATGCACATAGAACAGATTAGGGATTTCGAATATTTTACCTGCAGATGGTAAGAAAAAACAAAGAGAAAGAAGATTCCGAGTTTGGCATATATTGATAAGAAAGTTTTTTTTTTTCTATCACAATTTCTGACTATTTTAGGAAAATTTCATTGCATTTTTGCCGCTGAAAAAACGTTAAATGCGGGAATTAATTCAAAATTATAACGTTAAATCTGGGATGTTTTAGCATTACAAGTATAGGACAATATTTGGAACTTATGAAAAATGATGTTATATGCGGGGAATCCTTAAATACGAGTTACGTTAAATCCGGTTTTCATTGTATACATATTTTTGCTTATCTTCTACTAATGTTTTCCTTTTACTCCAGCTTTAACTGAAACAAACGAAAAAATAGTATCGCTATGGTATAATGATATAATATAGCAGGGTTGCCACGGGAGTCTATTTTTTAATTATATCTCGCACAACTTTCTCAAAACAAAACAAAAATTCATCTACACTTTGATAACATCTGTAAGAGAAATATACTTCAAAATGTATAATTTTTAAATAATAGTTCGAATAGAATATAAAAATAGTCGCCAGTGGCAGTCTTTTATAGAAGGTGATGTTGTATCTATTTAAAAACTAAAGAGTGATTAATATCAGTTATTTTTGCTTGAATAAAATGTGTAACCTCAAGACACTTAATTAAAAAAACTGCCGAATATGGAAAAAGACCGCTAAGAGAAATTATATAAAAGTAAAATAAATGCGAATTTTAAACTGGATTATTCTTTAACAGGAAAGTTTTAAATTTCCTCCTAATGAAAACCGCTAAAAATCAAACATCTAAAAAAAAACCATCCATGTAATTCCCTTAAAAACTAGAGTAAACCAAAAATGTCCATGACGTATACGATGTGTGAAAATATATTTAGATAATTATTGGTATTGTTATAATTGTTTTAATTTAGTTCTGATTCTCAAAGGATGATTCTAAGAGATTTCCTTTCGTGTTCATTAAGTTACTTTTAACATTAATGAAAAATTTTACTCAGTATATATACATAAAATATCCATAAAAAACACAGCACATTATTTTAAACCCATTTGTGCTTGGCGTCCCATTTTTGGAACTCATTGAATTTTAATAAATTTCTATAATTTTCCTCTTCTTTATATCATGAAAATTGTATGAAATTATTATCTATAAATGTCGTTATCTGTTACCGAGAGATGATAGAATATGATGGATATTTATTTGCTTAAATGAAAGGTTTTTTCGATATTTATAATTTTTTATTTTTTAAGATGACAAAATGTAAAAAATGATTTTATTTGTATTTTTTCTATCAAGGATTCAAATATATAAGTCATAATCTTAGCTTGTGGACTTCTTAGAAATACGTATTTTCTTATATTGTGAAATTATATGTTCAAGCCTATTTTTTGTACCTGTTTCCAACGAAAAAAATATTGGACGCTAAAGCGAATGGGTACATATTTTTATTAGCCATTTAGGGGACAGTTATTTATGTAACTCGCTTTTCAAGATGATTAAGAAATAGATTGTTTTTAAGCCTCCCATATTATTCTTAAATTATTATTAATAATACTTATAATGTTATTAGACTCTCTAAACAAATGAATATATTTTTAATACTTCATGTAAATGCTAATTACAGTATATAATTTACAATTTATAACATTATTTTATATAAATTTAGACAAAACATATAATTATGTATATTATACTATTATAAATATTATGCATATTCCCATATTCACTACGATTACATTTTATCAAATAAATACGAAAATATTTTTGCATGATTTTTTTAGTATTTTTTCCAGTTCATTTCGACATTTTAAAAGGATTTTACCAAGAAATTTGAAAAAAAAAAATTCAGGCATAAATGGGTTAAGAAAAAAGTATAAAGGGATTCAAGGGATCCTTTGGTGACCTTTTATCAGATATTTACGTATTGCACACCAAGTACGCATTTTAGGGAAAGAAATTTGGCACAGCAGTGTCTTTTAGACCTCATTAATTTAAATATCGCTCATTTGGGCGCACAGCATACAATCACAAATTAAATATTTGACGTGACTATGTAAAAAAACCTTTATACAATATGACGACTATTTAAAAAGTATAAATACTATTGTGTGTTTAAAATGAAAAACAAATTTCAAATTTTGATTCCTTAAATAGACGCAAAGGCCAACATAGTGAAAAAGATTCCATGGCGGGACCCGAACCCGGGTCATCAGTATAGCACTGACGTTGTACCGACTAAATCTCATGGCCAGTGTCCCGGCGTGGAATCTCTAATCTTTTTCACTAATGGCCTTTGCGACCTTTGAGCACTTAAAATCTGAAATTTTTTTTAATCTGAAATATTGTATTCAAGGCAAAATTTTTTCTGGAAAAATTTTCAAGTATTAATATACTATTGTGTATCTTGACTCTTTGTGACTCAATAACTTCAATTTGAAAAATGTTTACTCAGATGTTAGAATACATCTTTTTAAGTATGTAAAAAAATTTAAATAAAAATTTAGAACATAAAAAAAATAAAATAATAAGAACTCAATTTTTCACCTTGGTTCAAATATAAAATATATAATGTGAATTTAAAACAAAATTCACTGTTTTATTTAAAAAGCGACTAAAGTAAAGAAAAATATGTTGCAAGTTAAAAATAAACATTTTATTTAAAACTTCTTAGTACTTTTAAGCCTTTTCCAAGCTCGTCATCAGAGAATATTTTAATAACTAAATGTTGTTAATTTATACAAATGCGTAACCTTGTTTTGAAAATGAGAGACCCAATAATTATTAGAGTTTCAAGTAGAAGTAGCAGTTTCTTGGATTAAAATTAATTAGAGAAATTTTATACTATTATTAAATGCAATTCCATTTATTTTATGACATCACTCTGTAGTTGTAACATCTTTTTCATTATTTTATTCGCCTTTTAATTAAGACAGTGATTTTTGTTTTTAATTAACATTATATATTTTATAAAAATATATATATATATATTTACTAAAAGGTACTTTTTTCATAGCTTCAAAAAATTGAAATTTACATACTTCTTATAATTATTGTCCATTTTTTAATACGAAATTGTATAGTTTGCGAACATAATAACATAAAAAATCTACTTTTCAATATCTCCAATCTTTTAATTTGAGAAAATTCACAAAAGTTATTTTTAGCAATAACAACGTGAAACTGCTCAAATGATAAATAAAACTTTGGCATAAAGAAATAACTCAATATCGCCATCTATGGAGAATTCTATTACGAATTTACATTATATGTTGTGTTCGAAGATAGCAGCAAGCAATAAAATCGTCTTTTAGAGCCAGCTGTGTAAGTAATACTGAATATTGTGTATCTTGCAGATAAGCAACTTGGTCATACAAAGGTTTAAAATTTTATTGAAAATCCTCAGAGATTGCTATAAATGTTTCAGCTCAGAATGTAAAAACCAAACAACAACAACAACAACAACAACAACAACAACAACAAAAACTAAAACAGACGAAAATGTACTAGCAGGCAAACATTTCATTTTTATATCCAGATTTTATTTGTAACGAGACAAGAACAAGAACGAGCCTTTTCTGTCAAAAAAAGAAATATAAAGCTCGTAGCATATATATAAAATTTAAGTATGGACAAACATTAAAAATAAAAGTACAAACGAATTGTATAGCGGCCAGGTAGGTTAAAGATTAAGACTAGTAATTTGTTATATTTATAAACACATTCATGTGATAAAGTGAAAAATATTGCATATTCATTAGTTCCTTTTATTTTATTAAACAATTAAAAATCAATACAAAAATCTAGTTGAGATAAATAACGAGAAAACTATGAAGAAATATATTTTGAAAACCATATATATTAAACTTAAAAAATAGAGATACATTACAAATAACTAGCACTTCCAAAAAGGTTAAGACATACAAATCAATCTGAAAAAAAAATCAGTAAAAAGATTTATGTTACAAAAATTAATTAAATAGTTAAATAGCACTGCTCGAGATTGATAAATTGTACTCTTGGGAGTTCTTGTCACATAATTTAACTGACTTTTTAAAAATAAAGTTGTCAAAACGAAGAACAGTCAGAAACATTATTCATCTTGAAAATGCTACGAAAATAAATTACGCTTCCATTTACGAGATTATTTTTAAAAATAATTGCAACAACCAAATATTAGAATAAAAACCACATATGGGGAAGGGTGAAAACTTATGATTTGAAAATGTTAGGTATACATTTTATTACATCTCTTTTAATGATACGTTATTTTAATCCACAGCGCTACAATCATTTTGTGTATTTCGTAGTGACCTTTGTTATCTGTACTAATGAATGGTTTTGCTGTGGCTGATGTTGTTTCATAAAAAGTTCGGCTATGAATATGAAATGTCTTTTGTATTATTTCAGTAAAATTGAATATTTCCGTGATGAAGTACAAATGCGCGTACCGAATAATGACACAGGTCCTGGAGATTTAAAAATAAATACTTGTAGCTTAAAAAGGAATCTTTAATGAAGATTTGAAGAGACACATGTGTGTCTTGGGAGTGACCCCGCTGACACACCAAAATAAAATCTTGATCTTTACATCATCAAGTGCAAGCAAAGAGTGTTAGAGTTCACAATTTCATTCGTAAAGTTTCGGCGATAGATAGATATTGGGAAAGACACAGATGTTACCAAGGGATAACCCTTAAGTTGGGATACATGGGGCAGTTTAAATTTAGATGAAAAGCCTAATAGACGACCAAAGTTTTGACTATCTCCTAGTAAAACACCGAATTAAAAATCTGACAGAGAGAAATTTTATAGGCAGATGCAACGCGAAAAGAATCTAACTATCGAAATGAAATGGCTGTGAATAATATTCTTTTTTTATTTTATTTTCTTAGATAAAAAAACTGAGAGAGTTTTCTGGAAACGTTAAAGTAATATGTAAAAGGGAATTAGATTAATTTAAAACTTAGATATTCAAAAAGAAATAGAATGGCGCATATTTATATTGATAGTTAATATTAAATTTTAACTCTGTAGGGATCATATGAATTACCTATAAAGAACAATCTATGTGATATCAAACCATATCACAGTATCCTGTTGATATAATCTTTTGTAGCAATTCTGTGTAAACATAAGATGTGCTAAGAAGCACTATAATGAAAGTATGTCATATTTATTAGATCGTTGTATAACTTCTATTGCATTATAATATCCCCGATGATAAAAACTAAACTAGAGATTTCAGACAAAGACAAAGCATAAGTGAAATTATTTAGTCATGGGAGGAATGGCTCTTTTAATTTATGCAGGAATGATCGTTGAAATTTGGTTGAGATGTGCAATATAGCAAAAGAAGACAATTTCCCATAAGGAAATATGTCTGCAAACTAAAGCATGACGTTGTGAAACGTCATCGAGTAATCACAATTTCTGCTCACGCACAAAGTTTTCTAATATTACGTTGGGCCAGCCTCATTGGACAAAGTTATTTTACAAAAGTAACATAAGCTATTATACGTTAAACGGATATGTAGACATGCATCTAACTTACAGGGTGGCAGGATAGCAGTCGGAGAGTTGCGCAAATGTATGCAGGTCACTACTGCAACTGGCGTAAACCTTAGGATAAAATGCTTGCATGTGTTCATCAACAACTGTTAGAAACTTGTTCGGTTGCCATTACCTGTCAATCGATCGACACGAGTGTTTAAATCTACGAAGCTATCTTACAGCGTTCTGTATACGTTTGCGAAGGTTTCCGACCAATTTCCACAATTGCACCGTAAATTAGATGCATATTTGCATATTCATTTAACATTTAATGACTCATGTTACTTCTGCAAAGTCACCTTGTTCAATGACGTTTTACTGGATTTATCAGAAAGCTTTGAACGCGATCAGACATTGTGGTACGCAGCATCCTCTACAACTCATGAGTCCGTTTGCGTCCATAACTTGCCTCATTTTGTAATTTTATACATTCCCACCAAATTTGAATGATCTTTCCTGATAAACCATGTATTGGACATCCTCTTTTCTGAAACAAACATAGTTTAAATAGATTTAAGGAGGAATTGTCATGTTGTATGTTACGCCTGTCACGAATGTTAAGCGGAAATAAAAATACCTGATTTTGGGCACTATGCCTTTTGCTACCAAGGTACACATATATAATGAGGCCAATTCAACAACATTTTACCAGTGTGATTTTTCCATTTAATAAAGTTGCCTTATGTAATTACTAGCACCCTTTGCCCGCTACGCTTGTCGGGTTCTCTAAAAGAAACTTAAATCAAACGAAATCTATCTAGCAAAGATGAAATAAATAAAAATCTTTTTCATAATATCTAATCAAATGTCCATGATTGTTGTCTTATTTGTATAATCTTACATTATCCAGTTCAAAGTCGATGTTGGCCACATAATAGGCGAAATAGCTCTAAAATCACTGAAGTACTGTATTTAGCTATTATTTTAATAAGTTTGGTATTTTGAATTTCCCGCTTGTACCTAAAACTGCTGCTGAAATATGGCCAAATGCTCTAAAATTTTCGACCTCCCTTTTAACCTCTTTCTGTTGAAATTTCCAAAACTTCAGAAATAGGTGTTTAATTATTTATTTAGAGGATTTGTTATCTCGAATTTCACGCTATTAACTAAAACGGCAGCTGCGATATGGCCCAATGTTCTGAAACATTCGACCCTTCCTTTAACAACCTTAGGGGGAATTTTTTAAATCGCTGAAATACGTGTTTAATTACTTATTTAGCAGATTTATTTTCTGTAATTTCATACTTCTACCTAAAACTGCTGCTGAGATATGGCCGAACGGCCTAATATTTTCGCCCTCCGCTTTGACCACCTTCAGGGGGAGGGGGGTTTCTAAAATTGATGAAATACGTGTTTCACTATTTTTTAATATGTTTGTTATCCCGAATTTCACGCTCATACCTTCTGCTGGGATATGGCCAAATTCTCTACAATTTTCGACCCTCCCTTTAATGTTCTTATGGGGATTTTCTAAAATCGCCGAAATACGAATTTAATTACTTTTTTAAAATGACTGTAAATTTCTCGCACCTACCTAAAACGGCTGCTGAGATATGGCGAAAGGTCCTAATATTTTCGAGCTCACTTTAACCCTATTAGGAGAAGGGAATTTATAAAATCGCTGAAATACATATTTAATCATTTTTTAACAGGTTTGTTACCTTGAATTTCACGCTCATACCTAATACTGCTTCTGGGATATGACCAAATGCTCTAAAATGTTTTAACCCTCCTCCTCTAACCTCCTTAGGGGAAATTTCTAAACTGAATGAAATACGTATTTAAGTATTTTTAATAGGTTTGTTATCCTGAATTTCTCGCTCCTACCTAAAACGGCTGCTGCTGAGGTATGGCCAAATATTCTGAAACTTTGAACCCAATTTAACCCTCTTGGGGGAAGGAATTTATAAAATTGTTGTAATACGTATTTAATTATTTTTTTAGATTGTTATCTTGAATTTCACGCTCATACCAAAAACTCCTGCTGGTATATGGCAAAATATCCTAATATTTTCGACTCCCCCCCCCCCCATTAAACTCCTATTGGAGGGGGGAATTTCTAAAATAGTTGAAATACGTAATTAATTTTTTTTGATAGGTTTGTAATCTTTAATTTCACGCTCATACCTATAAAAACTTTTGGGATAGGGCCAAATGCTCTAAAATTTTCGAACACACTTTAACTCCATTTAGGGGTGGGGGAGTATTTCTAAATTTGTTGAAATACATGTTTCCCTATTTTTTAATAGATTTACTTTCTGAAATTACACGCTCCTGCCTAAATCAGCTGCTGAGATATGGCCACAAATTCTAAAATTTTCGACACCCGCTTTAACCACCTTCAAGGGAGAGAGATTTCTAAATTAAAATACGTGTTTCACTACTTTTTAATAGGTTTGTTATCGTGAATTTCACACTCATACCTAAAACAGCTTCTAAGATATGACCCAAATGTTCTAAAATGTTCGACCCCCCCCCCCCCCCTTTAACACCTTAAGGGAGGTGGGGGATTTCTGAAATTTCTGAAATACGCGTTTATTTTTTTAGTACATTTGTTTTCTGGAATTTCACGCGCCTACCTAAAACGACTGCTTAGATATGCCAAATGTTCTAAAATTTTCTACCCCGCTTCAACACTCTTAGTGGGGCAATTTCTAAAATCGCTTAAATATAAATTTAATTTTTTTTAGTAGATTTGTTTTCTGGAATTTGACACTTCTACTGTTAACGGTTGTTAAGATACGCCAAATGTTCTAAAATTTTTGAACCCCCCACCCCCATTAAAACTCTTATGGGGGGAGTTTCTAAAATCGTTGAATTACATTTTTAATTATTTTTAGTAGATTTATTTTCTGTTATTTTACGCTCCTACCTAAAATGGCTGCTGCGATATGTCCAGATGTTCTATAATTTTCGACACCCCCTTTTAATCCACTGAGGGGGGGGGGGGATTTTCAAAAATCCTTTCTTAGTGCACGCTTATGTTATAAGTTTATGTCATATGTTTTCCTCCCAATTTTCATGCTCCTAGGTTTAGTAGTTTAGGCTGTTCGTTGATAGTCAGTCAGGACAAACTCTTTTATATATAGATATAGTGTTTAAGATAGTTATTAAATGCAATTAATAAATGCACATATTTTGTTCATCAATTTTCTTTCAATTACTTTTTTACGTCAAAAATATTCATGAACTATTTAGTTACTGTATTTTTCGACGAGTAGTTGAAATTATACAATTAACATTTAGAAAATGAAATCACTGCAGTTGCACTTCTTAGGATACACAATGCAGTAAATAAATTCTAATCCTATTCTTATAGACATTTGCTTACACGCTTTGATTAGTGTGATATTTAAACTACTTTACTGCTGCTTAGAAAATGAAGACACGTAGATTGCATATAAGAAAACACAAAAGTAAAAAACCATTGATCCTATTGTTTTGTGGGCCTATATCACTCGTGTAGATAATCGGCCGTCAAAAAATCAACCTATTGTTTTGTAAATAAGTTTACGCTTATTAAACTTCAGTTAAGTAATAATTTTATGCGTAAGTAATTGACATGTATATTTATTAGAAATTGTTACAACATATAAAGTTTTCGTATTCAAATTTATTTTATTTTGTAGTCGTCATTCAACTAAACTTTCCCTCAAACAAAAATTTGCATTTAATTAAGTCAGCACAGACTTTTGAACTCTTCACTTATGAGCACCTTTTAAATATTTAACCCAGCTATTCTTCTCTATTAGGTATTCACTGGCTTAAATTTTACATGTCAGAGGTGCTCTCCATATGTAACTGTCTTCCTTTTCATTCAAGACTTCATGTGTCAGAAGACTCAAAGGAAATCTTTTAACTTAGTGTTGAGTAAAGCTTTCAAAACTATTCATGCTAATATGCATAGATAAACTGTGTTTCAGGTACAGACTCAATGAAACAATGGACTGCAAACGCTTTGTGTGCAGAAACTTTAAAATGCTTTCATGCAACGTTACTTAAATCGGAGTTTAACTGTAAGGGAATTACAATTCCTACAAACTCTTCACAATTTCTGAATTGAATTCTAGATCTGCTTTTAAATGCCTTTTATCATCTTTTATGTAAGCTGCAATTTACTGTGATCATATTTCATTAGCGCACTGTAAATTGTTGTAAATTATTAGTTATTGAAGACCACTTTAAATTAATATGATATTGATATTCCCAAAAAATCATATTACCTTTTATATATACAAGGCGTCACGTACACGTTCACATTTCAAAAATTCATAAAACAACTGAGTAAATGTGATCTTTATTTTGTTCGTTAACCCCTTTAGTGCACAACTTTGCATATATGCAAAAACCAGTGTTTTTAATGTAATAGAGTTTTTTTTAAATACCTATTTACCTAATTCACACCAAAATTAAAATAGCATTATTTGCTTTAATTAATAATAGACATTCCGTATTTAAATAAAGCGAAATTAACCATTGAAACTTTCTGGTGTAAAGTAAGATATTCTCTGAACTACGTAATTTCTAGAATGTACTCTATTTTATCATGGGAATTAAAGGGTTAAATTTTAACTTTTATAAAATAAATAATTATATAAAATATGGTATTTGGAGAAATACTTATTAGAATATTTACTAATTTGCAAAATTTTAGCGTAAAACAGCCACACGACAGCAGTTTTTACTTGTATTGCACATGTGCAACAGAAGAAAATATTGACGTATTATATGAAAAATGTATCACTGATTGTTTTCATTATTTTTCCTGTGTAATAAACCTTTCAGAGAATCGTATATAATTTTTTTGAAACAAAATAAAAAATCACTCATTTAAGGGTTAATTTTCTTTCAGTTTAGTTCATCGTGATCGAAGATCGTATAAAGGTTTCATGTCACATTCCTTTGAAAACACTTTGCATTTTATCAATAAGAACATAGATGGTAGCACCATGAAATTTAATTTTAAAATGATTACAAGCTATTTTTCATCAAATTAAATATATTCAAGTTCTGACACATAATTTTTATAGCATATGCTTCTATATCTGAAAAGCATATTTAATTACAAGATTTAATTTTAGCTAAAAAAAGAAACCTTTAAAATGATAAAAATATATGAAAGTTCTTTTAGTTAAACCCATCAAATAATCAAATGGAATCCGAGGACAAAAAATATAAAATTTCAAAATTAAATCACTAAAAGCCAAAGTTTAAACACACAATATATCAAGCACTGAAAATATCCAGACGTATATCTTTCGTGAGTACTGGAACTCGCATCATCAGTGTATAAATTCAAACATCCCCTCACACACATGCAAGACATTAAAAGGGACAAGGCAAGGCAGTCTTCATAAAATTTAACCCATTTCTCGAAGACAAAAATTTGTGAGTGGGGTGAAATCCGCCCCAGCACGTGTACTTCCATATTAAGGGGACAATTTTTGGATTCATAATTTACTTGTACATCTTTTTGAACTTGAAATTATTAAGTGACAGTCATTTAAAAATAAAATAGCGAATGAAGTTAGTCAACCAATTTGGTCGTGACATTGGTATGTGTTGCATATATCCAAATTGGTTCGTAAATTCGCAAATAAAACTTTATGCTGCACATATGGAAATAGGGGAGACCGGGAGAATGCCGCCACTCGGGGTTAAGCAGCTTCCCCGCCCAGTTTAAAAACTAACGGTAGTTTGAGATTGTGAAGGCGCCTGCACTATAGCGGCCAACAACACAAACAGTGCCTAGAGTGTGAGTGATTTTGTTGTACGTCGTTCGTTTGTTCTAGTGAAAAATTTAGTTTTCATTTAGTTACTTCTTATTTTGGAGCTTCAAATGAGTAGAGGTAAACACCTTTTAGTGTAACATTACGTATTAAAGATAATATTAAAGATAATATTACCCGTAATCTACATTCATTCGCCGACATTTTGATGCAATGTGTTGAAAATGTCGGTTGTTCTTTCGGCTGTTTGCTGGGGGATTTCCTCTATATTGTCCTCTCAGGATAATAGCGCCATCATGGCAAAGGGTGACATTTTTAATTTGCGTTAAACTGTAAGCTTGGCACATTAATAAATCAAGCCTAAGGAACACTGTAATTATCAATTATTATGCTAAATTATTGCTTTCTAAATATTTTTAGTAGATTATGTGATTCCTAGTATTCATTTTATGTATTTACTAGATAATTAAAGAGTGGCGTAATTACCCCCAATACAGTGGCGGAATTGCCCCAGTATCCTGGGTAATCCTACCACTGTACAGAGGTTGAAAGAATGCTTTTTTATATGTGCTTACTTTACAGTTGTGATTACGGTAAATTTATACAGATACTAAAGATCATGATTCAGCTTTAGAATTTTTACTATTAAAAAATAAACATTTTTTTAGGGTGAAAAAATTTTAATTCTCTTAAGGTGTCGCCATTCCCCAGGTCTTCCCTACACGAATCTCGTTTTATCATAAATTTTATCCCGACGTAAAAAATTTAGTGGAGTTTCGCAGGGAAAATTACGAATCATTGAATTGTTATTACAAGTAATTAAAAATTACTTTTTTATGTTGTTTTTCAAAACCAAACTTTTATTTTTTTTAATCGAAAATTGCGTTGATTCTGACAAATTCATGTATGAAAACGTAATGTACAAAAGGCTAAAGCGGCTTATTTTTATCAGAAGCAGTTTTATGTTTAAAACAGTTTTTTATCACTTAAAAATTGATTAAATTTTGGTTGAGTTTTATAAAACATTCAATGAAATGCAAAACTTATTGAATTTATAAATTAACATGAATTTAGGTCTCTATTTCCCAACGTGTAGTTTACCCCCCACCCCCAAATGGAATTTTTCGTTTTTTGGGTAGTTCAATAATAGTTATATAATTATCAATATTTTATAATCCTGACAGAAAATGCTTTTACACAACAAATTAATATATATAATTCATATATAAATAAATATTATACAGTTTCCGAACGGACAACAAGAATTATTGTGTTTATAATTCGTGTTCATTTAAACGTATTTCAATGATAAACTTCAAATATCATCAAATAAATCTAATAACACATGAATTGTTTTGGTACGTTGTTTATTTGATATATTTTATTAGGAAAAATGTCTGGTTCAAGACACGTTTTTCTGATACAACTATTGAGTGAAATAATCGATTTGCATGTGTTATTTTATGCGAAATTTTATAACACGCGCAATTTAAAAAATAATAAAATCATTTCATAAAGTACAGTCGTGGAAAAAAAAGTAAACACCCCCTACTAACTCCTCAACAAGTTATCGTAGACGAAAGTGACGGGTACCGAACAATTGGAAATAAAGTCTACTTTTAAATGACGTATATAAAATTTGCTTAGGGGGCCATGTACATATTAAAACGAACCATAACTTTGTTTTTTTCAATGGCAATACCCAATTTTAACGAGATATTTCAAATCTTTGGTTCAAACTATGCCTAGATACCAAATTTCAAGTCATTTGAATGATAAGTTTTTAAATTATAAGCATTCAAAATTTAGTGCTTCTAATGTTAAATTACATTTTCATATTTTTATTTATACGAGGGTCACTCTGAAATTTTTGAGATACAACTAAGTTTTTAAAGTTATACTTACAAAATTTTAGGTGTGCTCAAAGTAGTCTCCACCAGCATCAATGCACTTTTGTAGACGAATTTTCCACAGATTAAATGCCTCAAGCCATTCATTTCTTGGATTATATATAAAAAAAAATGCATTTATAGCCACATCAATTTCTTCTTCTGAATGAAAACGACGTCCACGCAAGTTCTTTTTTAGATTAAAGAATAACCAAAAGTCACACATAGCTAGATCAGGTGAATACGGCGGATGTTCTATCACTTTCCATCACGTTTTTGTTTAAGAAAGTCAACTGTTAATCCGGCTGTATGTGAAGATGCATTGTCATGGTGAAGCATTAGCCCCCTAACATTCACTTCTTGTAGAATTTCTAGAAGCCATTTAGTGGTATACTAGTTTGTTGATACTGCCTTCTGTCCTTCCAACTTGATGGCTTTAACCAATCCCGTACTTCTGAAGAAAACGGAATACACCACTCTTTTCAGTGCGCGTTGTCTTTTCACAATTGTCGGCGTGGGATAATTTTCAAAGACCCATACTTTGCTTTCTTGACGTGTTGGAACGTCAAAAAACAGTATGTACGTTTCAACACCCGTTATAATTTTAGAAATGATGTGGTGGCCACCATCATTTAGCAATTTAAGAGTTTCTTTACTGATTCTGACACGCTCTTCTTTTTGGTGCTCAGTTAGATTACGGGGAACCCAACAGCAAACTACTTTTTTCATATGCAATTCTTCATGAATAATTTTGTGTATGGCTGCGGATTCAATGTTAATTTCCTTCTGTATCATTTGATAGGTACAGCGATTATCATCCATTAACATTTTTCGTATGGCAGACATATAATCCGGAATTACTGACGACGGCGGCCTTCCTGTGTGTTCTTCAACCTGAAGAAAATTGCGACCTCTGCTAAATTCTTTAAACCATCTGAATACAGTAGCACGAGCTGGAGATTATCACCAAATGCTAATTTCAACCGTTGAACGCATTCTTCTTGATTTAATCCTGTTTTAAAATCGTAGAAAATCATAGCGCGAAAATGTTCTCGCGTCAACTTCATTTTCTCTTCTGTTTAAAATTTATTCTACGCTAAACAAGTTGAAGTAAGTCAGTAAAAAATCGTCTGCTGTGTTAAAATACTTTGTATTTTAAAATTAAACCGTTACTTTTATTTTGTAAATTCTCGTCTGTGCGTATCTCAATAATTTCAGAGTAACCCTCGTATCTCCTGAAATTATGCTCCTAAGGTGCGAATTTTTTGTGTAGCAATAATACTAATATACCCAAACATAAATACACTGAATTTGCAATTTTTATAATTTTATGATATGAATTATGAAATTAATATTCGAAAAAATTATGAATTGCAACCTACAATTTTTTGCTGGGTTTAGATTTATTAAGTCCTGCTTTATAGAAATCCAAAATTTCACATTTTTCTTCCAGGTAGTTTTCAAATTATGCTTAAAAAACGGCAAAATGATGGTTTAAGAGGCCGTCTATGATAGAAGTGAGTAGATAATTTGAAATTTTTTCTGCTATCGTGTAATCTTTCAGGCTTCATTGACTGCTTGAGTAGCGTTTAAGGTGCCTTGATCAAGAAGGGGGCTCTCTCGGTTAGCAATCCAGTAACGAACTGCGATTTGGATACAGCCCTTAAAATACGCTCATTTCAAAACAATTAATTTCTCGAGAACTTATGCTACGAATTGCATAAATGTTTGCTTTTAGGCTAATTGAAGGGTGTAGAGTTAATTTATGCTGTCAGAATTGTGTACTGCTATTGAAAAAAATGTTATGGTTCGTTTTAATATGTAGATGGCCCCTAAGTAAACTTTATATACGTCATTTAAAAGTAGACTTTATTTCCAATCGTTCGGTACTAGTAACTTTCTTCTACGATAATTTGTTGAGGAGTTAGTAGGGGGTGTTTACTTTTTTTTCCCACGACTGTACAAGTACATAATGGTCCACATGTAGCAATAGTAAAAATAATGTACTCCAACTCCCAAATGCTAATTTCAAGATTTAGTTAAGCTTTTTTCCTTACCATATTGTTGCTAGTTGATGTCCGTGTACAATCTCATTATGAAATGTTGGTTATAATTTAAAAAAAGGTAAAATTTATAGTCAACATACGCACGCAGTCATTATTTAAATTCTTTTAATAAAGGTGAATTTGCTGAAGAAATTGTATTATGCAAATCATTGGAAAGCTTCGCTACATTCTAATATTTTTAAAAAGATATCAGTAATACAGCGTGACCTCAAAAATACGATGTTCGAAAATCCGGCAAATTCAAAAATCCGCCGCCAATGTAATCTCCCAACTCCTATTTTTTCTTACACTATCATCTTACGGGGGAAGGGAAAATGGCAAATGTTCACGAAATAAAAACTCAGAGATTGAAAGCTATGAATCACGGGACAGCGATATCACTGATACTGTGTTAAATGCAACCGTCAATATCAAAGTCAGCAGCTTAGAGGAATTAGCACAAGGAGCTGGCAGAAGGAAAATGTGCCACTGGAAAAATCCATAAGTTTTACTGGGAAATTAGTATCTGCTTTAGAGAAAGAAGACTTTCTTTCTAAAATCGATGTTCTTCAATTGTTTAAAAACCAAGAAAATCTTGTCAAAGAAATGCTGAAAAAATTGAAACAACGCATCGATGTTTGAGAAATAACACGAGAAAAAAAAAATCACTGTTTATTACTTGTTTTTGTAACATAGAAAATATCAATTAAAGTAAGTTTTTTAAAATACTTAATTTTCTCTATTTCTCACAGAAATCACTTGGCTACGAATTAAATTATGAATAAAGGCACCATTAAGAATGTCGTAAGTTCTTTTGATATTCTTTCAGAGATTCGGAAATTTAATAAACAATTAAATTTAAAAAATCAAAAAACCCGACTGCGTAAAAAGCGAACTAATTAATTTTTTCTCATCAATGTCAAACTATTTTTCCAATTCCTACTATTAGCTCACACTTTCGCTACATATATCTTGTTCAAATTTTCAATCGTTAATAAAATACTTATTATTCATCCAATCAAGCTCAAATAATTTTTTTTTAACTTGTAGTGGATGACACTTGTGTTAATCCAGTTTTTTTTTTTTAAATATTAATTCATTAATTAAATTAAATTAATTAATTTTCAATAATAGAGAGAGCCCTCTTCTTATTCAAGGCATTTTAAGCACCACTCAAGAGGAAAGAAGAATGGGAGGAAAAAAATTCTCTTATTGACCTAAGTAGAAATTGACTTAAAATATTTTTTTATATTACTTGTTTATATTACTTACCTATTTTTTTATTTACTTGTATTGATGACTTTTAAGTTGTGTTTAATTGTTAGTTCCTATCTATAAACACTGTTTTGATGAGGTCTATACATGTCTATGATGGTTAGAGTTGCAGTAACGCTAGAGATTCTACATACACAACTTCCAGGTTGTGTAATATTTTAACGGAGATTCTGATTGTAAAATAGTCAATGAAACATCGTCTTCGTTTTGAAAGACCTATCCAGTGATATGCCACTCAATAGGGTGCGTAAATTATTTTTTCGTCTGTACCGCCATTTTGTATTTTTCGGCCGCCATTTAGAATTTATAAAAACAAAACTTAGCCTATAACTATCGGTCTGTTAAGACGAATTGATAGAGACCTCATTCATTAAAATCCATCCAGCGGTTGGGATGTTTCGAGGATATAAATAAATCCACTCACACAGATACGCGTGAAACACATAATACTTCTTTTCAGTCGGGTTAAAATTCCGGCTTTGTCTCTGTTCCGACAATATCGGATATTCAAGGTTATACCGTATATCAATAGAAACATAATATCGAGTGGTGCAAGTGGTGCAAGAATAAAGGCTCCTTAAAACAGTTGAAAAATGAGAAAACAGAAATGTGACTTATGCATCGCGATAGTCTATCCACAAACGTATCTCTTTTTATTAACAAGACGTTAAATCAACATCTAATGTATGAATGCTATGAAATTGTAATACATGAGTTGACTATATGATTTTCGCTATTTTTAGATAAATTATGAAGTTTCTGTTAATACTTTTGTGATGGTGAAAATTCACACCATGCAAGACTTACATCACACTGAGGAAAAATGGCAAGGACCAAGTAAAGGTGTTATTATACGTGAAAATTTGAAGAGACAAAAATTGCCAGCGTCCTGAAATATCATCCTATAAATTTGTATACTTATATATATATATATATATATTCTTTTAACTTTATTTCCTTCTATTTCTGCTGCATGTAAAAAGTACACATAGTGTTGTAAATAAAATGTACAGTGTACATTTATTTTTTTCTATTTCTGCTGACCGCAAAAATGTTGAAAATCTCTTTCAAGATACTGAGAATATTTGAAGAAACTGGGAATACTTATATAAATTTCTATACTTTTACATATATTTTTTTTAATTTTCATTCCTTCTATTTCTGTTGTACAGTCGTGGAAAAAAAAGTAAACACCCCCCACTAACTCCTCAACAAATTATAGTAGAAGAAAGTTACTGGTACCGAACGATTGGAAATAAAGTCTACTTTTAAATGACATAGATAAAATTTCCTTAGGGGACCATCTACATATTAAAACGAACCATAACTTTGTTTTTTTTTCAATAGCAGTACACAATTCTGACAGCATAAATGTACTCTGCACCCTTCAATTAGCCCAAAAACAAATTTTTAAGCAATTCGTACCATACGTTTCTGAGAAATTAATTCTTTTAAAACGAGCGTATTTTAAGGGCTGCATCCAAATTGAAGTTCGGAAATCGATTGTTAACCGAGAGAGATTGTTAAATTATCAAGGCACCTTAAGAAGTCAATGAAGCCTGCTAAATTACAGGACAGCAGAAGAAATTTCAAACGATCTACACACTTCTATTATAAACGGCCCCTTAAACCCTCAAATTACCGTTTTTTAAGCATAATTTGAAAACTACTTGGAAGAAAAATTTTAAATTTTGGATTTACATAAAGCAGGACTTAATAAATCTAAATCCCTCAAAAAAATCGTAGGTTGCAATTCATAATTTTTTAGAAAATTAATTTCATAATTCATAATTCATATCATAAAATTATAAAAATTGCAAATTCAGAGTATTTATGTTTGGGTATATTAGTGTTATTGCTATAAAAAAAAATAGCACATTAGGAGCATAATTTCTGGAGATATAAATAAAAATATAAAAATGTAATTTAACATTAGAAGCACTCAATTTTGAATGTTAATAATTCAAAAACGTATCATTCAAATGACTTGGAATTCGGTGTCTAGGCATAATTTGAACCGAAGATTTGAAATATCTTGTTAAAATTGGGTATTGTCATTGAAAAAAATAAAGTTTGGATTCGTTTTAATTGTAGATGGCCCCCTAAGCAAATTTTATATACATCATTTAAAAGCCGACTTTATTTCCAATCGTTCGGTATCAGTAACTTTCTTCTACGATAATTTGTTGAGGAGTTAGTAGGGGTGTTTACTTTTTTTTCCACGACTGTACATACAATGTACAACGTAAAAAGATATTTTTTTCTTGTATTTCTGTTGAACATACAAATGTCACGAATCACTAATTTAGGGAGTCTAGCCCAACTTCCCTGCTCCTCATTCCCAAAGAAAATTGAAATGAAATGCTCTTCTATAAATTTTCATACTTTTATATATATTCTTTTAACGTACATTGTCCATGAAAGTACACAAAGCTTTGTACAAAAAAGGGTGACCAAAAAAGTACATTTTTTCCTTATATTTCTGTTGACCATATACAGGCTGAGAACCGCTTTTGAGACACTGAGATATTTTGAAGAGACATTGAGAACAAACACTTCAATAAATTTATATTATTTTACACATATTCTTTCAATTTTCATTCCTTCTATTTGTGTTGAATTTATTTTACTTATACTCTTTCAATTGTCATTCTTTCTTTTTCTGTTGTACATAAAAGTAGAACATAAAAAGTACATAAAAAGTACATTGTACATAAAAAGTACACAATGTATTGTACTGTCGCGGAAAGAAAAAAAAGTAAACACCCGCTATTAACTCCTCAAAAAATTATCGTAGACGAAAGTTACTGGTACCGAACGATTGGAAATAACGTCTACTTTTAAATGATGTATATAAATTTTTCTTAGGAGGTCATATACATATTAAAACGAATCCAAACTTCAAAATATTCAATGTCAATACCGAATTTTAACGAGATATTTCAAATCTTCGGTTCAAACTATGCCTAGACACCAAATTTCAAGTCATTTGAATGATAAGTTTTTGAATTATAAACATTCAAAATTCAGTGCTTCTAATGTTAAATTACATTTTCATATTTTTATTTATATCTCCTGAAATTTTTCTCCTAATGTGCTATTTTTTTTTTTTTTTTTTTTTTTTTTTTTTTGTAGCAATAATACTATTATACCCAAACATGAATACGCTCAATTTGCAATTTTTATAATTTTATGATATGAATTATGAATTATGAAATTAATATTCAAAAAAATTATGAATTGCAACCTACAATTTTTTTAATGGATTTAGATTTATTATGTCCTGCTTTATAGAAAACCAAAATTTCATACTTTTCTTCCAATTAGTTTTCAAATTATGCTTAAAAAATGGCAAAATGATGGTTTAAGGGGCCGTCTATGATAGAAGTGAGTAGATAATTTGAAATTTTTTCTGCTATCGTGTAATCTAGCAGGCTTCATTGACTCCTTGAGTGGCGATTAAGGTGCCTTGATCAAGAAAGGGGCTCTCTCGGTTAATAATCGAGTACGGAAATTCAGTTTGCATACAGCCCTTAAAATATGCTCGTTTTAAAATAATTAATTTCTCGGAAACTTATGGTACGGATTGCATAAAAACTGGTTTTTAGGCTAATTGAAGGGTGTAGAGTTCATTTATGCTGTTAGAATTGTGTACTGCAATTGAAAAAAAAAAAAACAAAGTTTTGGTTCGTTTTAATATGTAGATGGCCCCCTAAGCAAATTTTATAGACATCATTTAAAAGTAGATTTTATTTCCAATCGTTCGGTACTAGCAACTTTCTTCTACGATAATTTGTTGACGAGTTAGCAGGGGGTGTTTTTTTTTTTTTCCACGACTGTACATAAAAAGTACAACGTAAAAGAACATTTCTTTCCTTGTATTTCTGTTGATCCTATAAATGTTGAGAATCACTTATTTAGGCAGTCTATCGCACTCCCCATCTCTTCATCTCCTTAGAAAATCGAACTGAAATAAATTTTTATAAATTTATATACTTTTATATATAATCCTTTAATTTTTTCCTTCTATTTCTGTTGTACATAAAAAGAAATAATCTATCAAATATGCCAAACATACCGTCTTAAATATTACACAAGAAAATTTAACAGTTATAATTTTTTTATGATAATAACGCTTCTCTTTTCGAGCGATATAGTACAAGCTTAGTGATACGGAAAAAGATATTTCATTCCTTGAAATCTGTAAAAATAGTTATCAAAAAAAGTATATATTTTATCTTACCTTCAAAATAATTATTTCTCTGAAAACATATTCTAGAACAATAAGGTCGAGTTCTAATCTTTTCATTTTTACAATATTTAAATTTAAAAACATGCAACATTTCCGGATTCTTTTCTTTGAACATAACCTCAGCTATCCAATTTTGAATTTTTCTTTTTCCCTTTCTTTGCTTCGCCTTATTTTATATGGCAAAGTGCTTTTAAAAAATGCATATTTAATGAGCAGAGCGAAAGTAGTTTTGACAGTCTCTGGGTTCAGGGAGTTGAATATTAATTTCCAGTATGTTGCATCGTGCATACATAATTCGCCCGGTCCCAATGTATATTAGAGCGACACAGACGGAGGCGGTATAAACTTATGTTGAAGATCAATGGCATTTTTATGATTACCTTTTTTTTCTTTAGTTGATAGCAAATCTGATGCGACAGTTTCTGAAAAATATTTTAAAAGAGCTTTCTTTTTATATTATTATTCAAAATTTAAAGTCGGAATTTTTAGAGAAAATTGAAAATTCTTTTATTTTCTTTAAAAAGATAGTAAGTATAGATAGCAAAAGTTTATTTAAAAGCTGCAATATATATTTTATTTATGATATGGAGTGTAACTATATATATATATATATATAAGTAATATATATAAATATATATATAGTACTATATGTATATATGTACTATATAGAACTATATAGTACATATATATATATATATATATATACATAAATAGTATATTTTAAAATTTTGTCAAAAAATTCAAAACACTATTCATATAACTTCGAAATTTTAATATTAAATTTGTAAAATTTTAAATTTTACAAATACATAAATTAATAGTCTTATTTTGAAGTAGCTAGGATTAACTGAAAATTAACATACCAATGGTAAATGTGAACTCATATTGTTTCTGCTCAAATCACCCCTCATATATTAATACTTTTCACTATTTGATAAATATAGTAGGTAATTAAATATTCAATGTAAAAATTTTGACTCCTACTAGAAAATATGAAAACAATCACCAACCACATCTAACGCGCACTACTAAATCGAGCAATGAAGAGCAAGCTAGCGTTTTCTAATTGTGGAGAGCTACTTGTTTATACATAATATTGAGTAAATGACTATTTATATAGTTTTTGTACAATTCTTTACCAACTTTGAATTGCAATATGGATAAAAAGTATTAGAATAAATTATAAAAAAAAATGCAGCACAAATATATAGGTTGTCCTAAAGGAATGTAACTGTTTCAATGGTATAACAGTTTAATTTAGACTATTTATATCAAATCATACATGAAATTGAAGGTACTCTAATCTAGTAAATTTCTATGAGCTCGATGATGGGAGATTAATCGGTTTCATTTGGAATTTCGCCAAATTAGCCAGCTATCTTTAAGTTGGCTTCACATATGGCAAATTATTTTTTACGCCAAAGTTGTCTACATTTCGCCATGTTGGTCGAAATTGGGCGCTATTGTTGTATCCCTTACATTAGTTGGGTTGATTTTTGGCGGCCGATTATCTACTCGAGGGATATAGGCCCGAAAGGGAAAATGCCCTCCATAAGGGTCTTTCTAAGGGAACCTAACCCGTATTTACGCATGGTAAACCAAGGTTTGAAGAAAACCACGAAAACTCCGAATGGTTAGGCAGACGGGTGCGATTGGTTTCGAACCTAGCACCTCCCGTCTACCACATTCGACAGCAGAACCTCTCGGCCATCCCTGTCATTAGTAATTTCAACAATTACTCATAATTGTAAGTTAAAAGAAAGCATGTAATAAAAAAGGTCCTTCCGGCCAGTGCCGGGAGGAAGAGGTAGCTTTCATAATCCTTATTTTAAAAAAGCCAACTTATATCATGCAAACACACGAAGCTCAATTTAGTGGAAACCGAATATAGGAGATTCAATACTAATTTTTTATCAATATAATGAATGAGAATTTCGCGAAATTAGTCAGCTTTATCCAAGCTGCTTTTCTTTAAAGTAACTTATATTTGGCTGCCAAATTCGGCAATTTCTTAAACTGCCTGTCATTTTAAGACAACATAGTGGATGAGGCTAAGCAGTGAACTTGGTCGAGACCTTAGTAATTGCTGTACACATGCTCACTCACATCGGAATCGGTTAATATGTAGGAGTGCTGTCGCATGCAAAAAATCAGATTTTTCAAAATGTCACCCACAATAGAAATTGAAACTGCTATATCTGAGTCATTTTTTAAGGTAAAGACAAACAAAAAATGCTCCTGAATCCTTATATCAAGATCAAATACTTAAGAAAGAAACCTTTTTCAATTTCTAATTTTTTTGCACCTCACTTTAAATATATATATATATATTTTAATTTAATGGCCGCCATTTTGAAACAAGATGGCTGATGAATCTGGCCAGCGAACTTGGTCGAGGTGTTGATGTATACTATCCACATGCCTTCTTACATAGAAATAGGCGAATACGTGTGTTATCGCGTGACAAATACAAGATCGTTTCAAAATGTTAGCCATACTAGAAATTCAAAGTGCTATAAATCAACCATTTTTTAAGATATCAACAAAAGAACAGATTTTCAGAAACAAAAACTGCTCCGGAATCTTTGTATCAAGGCCAAACACATAAAAAAAATCTTTTTCATTTTCCAATTTTTTAATACCTCATTTTTTGAATTTTAAATTTAATTTTTTTAAATGGCAACCCTTTTGAAACAAGATGGCGAACGAAGCTGGCCAACGATCTCGGTTGAGAAATTGGTATGTACTATGTACCAACCAAGTTACATCCAAATAGATTCATAAATACGCCTGTTATCGCGTGACAAAAATCAGGTCGTTTTAAAATGTCAGCCACAAGAGAAATTCAAAATGCTATTACTCAGCCATTTTTTTTTAGATATAGACGAAAGAAAAACTGTTCCGGAATCTGTGTATTAAGGTCAAACACATACAAAAAAAATCTTTTTCATTTTCCAATTTTTTGGTATCTCATTTAATTTTTTTAATTTTTTAATTTTTTTAAATGGCCGCCATTTTGAAACAAGATGGCGGATGAAGCTGGCCAACGCACTCGGTCGAGATATTTGTATGTACTATGTACACACCAAGGTACATCCAAGTCGGTTCATAAATACGCCTGTTATTACGTGAGAAAAATCAGGACGTTTCAAAATGTCAGCCACGCTAGAAATTTAAAATGCTATAATTCAGCCATTTCTTAAGATATAGACGAAACAAAAACTGCTCCCGAATCTTTTTATCAAGGTCAAACACATAAGGAGAAAATATTTTTTCAATTTTCAATTTTTGGTACCACATTTCAAATTTAAATTTTTCTTAAAAATTTAAATGGCCGCCATTTTTAAACAAGATGGCTGGTGAAGCTGGCCAACGAACTCGGTCGAGACATTGGTATGTACTATGTATAAACGAAGTTACATCCAAATCGGTTCATAAATACGCCTTTTATCGCGTGACAAAATTCAGGACGTTTCAAAATGTCAGCCACGCTAGAAATTCAAAATGCTATAACTCAGCCATTTTTTAAGATATAGACGAAACAAAAACTGCTCCGAAATCTTTGTATAAAGGTCAAATACATAAGAAAAAAATATTTTCATTTTGAATTTTTTGGTACCACATTTCAAATTTTAAATTTTTTAAAAGATTTTAAATGGCCGCCATTTTGAAACAAAATGGCGGATGAAGCTGGCCAACGAACTCGGTCGAGAGATTGGTATGTACTATGTACACACCGAATTACATCCAAATCGGTTCATAAATACGCCTTTTATCGCGTGACAAAATTCAGGACGTTTCAAAATGTCAGCCACGCTAGAAATTCAAAATGCTATAACTCAGCCATTTTTTAAGATATAGACGAAACAAAAACTGCTCCGGAATCTTTGTATAAAGGTCAAATACATAAGAAAAAAATATTTTTCCATTTTTAATTTTTTGGTACCACATTTGAAGTTTTAAATTTTTTTAAAAATTTTAAATGGCCGCCATTTTGAAACAAAACGGCGGATGAAGCTGGCCAACGAACTCGGTCGAGACATTGGTATGTACTATGTACACACCGAATTACATCGAAATCGGTTCATAATTACGAGAGTTACAGTGTGACATAGGTCAGATATATATATATATATCAATTTTGAACGGAGGGTGGTTTCGGGGTCTGGGGGTCATGATCGATGAAAATATACCAAAATTTTTTGAAATCGCTTTCCTCCGAACGGCTGCAATAGGTAGCTTTTTTGTAAAGAAAGCTACCTAAAAGGGTATTTTATATGCAATAACCTATCTAAATACGTTGCTTTATGTTCTTGTGCTTATGTCACAGTCTAAAGTAAAAAAAAAAAAAAAAAAAAAAAAGAATGCATAAATTGTACACATTTTGTACAAAACACATTTTGTACAAACTTTACACATTTTACACAACAACTTTACACATTTTGTACAAAATATTACCTATTTTTATGTGCATTTATTTTATGACATTAATTCTGTGAGTTGTTATTGATTGATAAATTCAGACAAGTGTGTAAATGTAGGAAAATACTTTTAATTACAATAATAGGAGAGTTACAAAAAGCATAAATGTGTAGACGTTACAAAAGGAATGGGAGACTTTAATATAATTCAGAGGTACAATTTTTATTTCAGTAATTACGTTGCAGAAATATAGTACTGTAACAACATTTTCAAAATAAAGAAATGAAGCATTAACTTTTTTGTAAGATGCTCTGCCCCCCCCCCCCCCCCCACACACACACACACCGTTTCAGCTAAATCAGCAGCACATGGACATTAAAAAAAAAACAGAATTAAAATTTGTCTTAAGCAAGGAATTTAGGGTAGGAGAGAAGGCGCTCAGATGACAGAAAATTCATAGTTCCTTTTCTTTTTGCGTTTAATTATTTTATATACGTATAGTAAGCATGGTGGTCTCAATGGCGTCACTGCAAGTCTTGGTGGTCACCTGGCATCTGTGGTTAAAATATCACTACTAAGTGAGGTCGCGTTCTGACTAAAATATGAATTTCTTGAAGACTTATGAATTGAGAATATGAAGACTTGAAAAAAAAAATACAACAGTTACTTTAACAGTGTTATTTATTGTAAACGAAAGTCTCTGGCCACTTTCACATTTTTGTTGCATCACTGCCTGTCTCGTACGGCAATGCACAATTGTGATAAAAAATTAAACACTGTATTATAAAATCAGATTGTGACCAAAATGGAAATTTAAAAACCTTGAAAATGACCTTGAAGACATATTTTTAGTCACACATTCCGAACGTTCCCTCCCTTTGTATCAAAATATATTCAAAATCACTAAATGGAAATATAAATACAAAGTCGAAATCTAATGTTCCTTAAGGGCTCTCAGGACTCTTAAAGCTTTACAATTTTCTGAAATTTTAATTTTTTAGATGTTAAACTCCTGTCTTTTCTGAACATTTTGCTATAATTGTTTCCTTGAATTTCAATAAAAACAGAACTTATGTCTTTTAGAACAATACCCGCTCCATACCTCAAGCAGCGTTTCCGAAACTTTGAAGCCATTTTACTCCAAATGACGTTTTTGGGAATAACATTCACGACATCTCAAAAACTTCTGAATATTTTTGCATTAAATTTTCAAAACATATGTTTCATGATACTCGGTATACACTGAAAAAAAAATTCCAATTTACGGCTAAAAAAAATATTTTTTTAGGTGATGATACTGTTGAAATATTCTAAATTTTGCATTAGCTAAATACAACTTTGTATTAAAAATATAAAAATGCTTTAAATACAAATTTATTTAGGTTCAAGGTAATTATTTTAATCTGAAGTATAAGTAAACACCAAAATTTTCATTCTTGTTACAAAATTTATTTTGTAATCTTGCGCGTAATGCTAATTCTGCATTTTGCATTTTTTTTAAATACATGAAATGAAAGAACATTCTTATATCTTTCATTCCAATTAGAATTGTGTCTTAAAATTAAATACTTTTTAAGATATTAAACGTTGAAAATGTTCTTTTTTTCCAATTTTAAGAGACCTGAGACCCCTTAACCATATCATGCTCAAAGAAAAATTCGGAAGAATTACTACAGGGGCATCATATTAGAGATGTAATACCTTTTTATGTTTGTTTAATTATTTAAATAATATTTCTTCTATTGATGGCAATTTTTCTTCTACCCCTCTCGTTAATTTAAATTGCATGTTTAATCTTCCGTAGAGTGTAATATATATATATATACATATGTATATAACTTATTCATTATGTAACATGAAATCTAACTCATTTAATTTGAGAATTTTGAATTCTTTTCCAGAATTACTTTTTAGAATTTGTTTTATCGAATATACGAATGCTGGAGGTTACCCTTCTAAGTTTAGATTATCCTCTAATTTCTGTTAGCCGTCTCGCAGGCCACTGCATTTTCCCCATTTTCACAGTTCAAATTTTAATTTTTAGTTTAACTATAGATACTAGTGCAATGTAGTTCTGTTATAGCCCTAGTACTATCGTTAATGAGTTTTGAAAAGGTAAAATTTAATTATAATACTATTGTGCACAATGTTTAGAACAAAAACTATATCATGTGAGTTAATCGAGCCTTGTATTCTTCTTTCAAAGGAACGTTCTCACAGACAGCTCACAGTAATTATGCGATAATTTCTAGCAATTAAGCGTTAAACAAATTTAGCATTCGTTAGAATTTTACGACTGGCTTCAAATTTTATATACCAACTCATTGAAAGGCAGTGCATTGATAATTTTGAATGGCTACGCGAGACCTGCGTAGCACAATGCATAATATATGTTGCAATATTTCCGGAAAGAATGAAAAAGTAGAAAAAATTAAGTAAGAAATAAAATGTTTTTATTCAAGATTTTTAATTAAAAAAAAAACAAGTTCCTAAATTTAATTTAAAGATGATGTTAAGCCAAATGCATATCTAGTTTTTAATTGTAAATGTTAATTTCTCATGCTTATTATTGTTTTACGACTAGAGCATATGTCACGATCAATTGGGATGTCTAACCTGATGTCCTGGATAAATGGACAAAATCATTATAGTTTTTTGATAAAAATCCCATTTTATCTGGTATTTATATTACAGTGATATTTTTATGAAGTTCTGCATAACATTTGGAATAATTAGGTTAAATATGCATGCAATGCAACGGCAGTAGAAGTTGGGGACTCTCATGTTTTCATGGGGTTCCATTTAATTCGCACAAACATGTTGACCGATTGGTTAATAAAGACGGAAAAAGATGAAAATGGAGAACAGTCAACTGAGCTACATTCAACTTTTATTTAGCATATTAAATAACAGTTTTGGTAGGGAAATGCTCCTTTCACTCGATGCTAGACATATGATTTACTCCAGGTAGTAATTGAAATTTGCGAAGAAAAAGGAATTTCACGTCCACGTTCGAACTCTTACAAAACATTCCATCTGAACTCTGACCTTCCACAGTTATTCTTTTTACGCTACATCTTTTACATACGTCGATACCCGTACATAGTTCTCTCCACTGTCTGCACGCAGCACATTGTAATGCCCGCTGTTCTACATGGCACACGTATCTGCATTTTTTCGCTGCACTTCGCCATATTTTCCCTATCTCTCAGCCTATCGGTACTTCATTTCGCGACTCAGCCAGTTATCTGGCTGCCCCAATCAATATTATACTTCATCGGCGCAAAGTTACAATCAAATCAGCAGATACTCTCCTCCAATCATATTTACTTTTTGGAAGGTTTATTTATACTTCCGGTCCAATTAATTTTGAGGTGAACCCGTTTTTTGGCGCCAAAGATTGTTCCAGAATATTCTAAAGCCCAGATACCAGACGCACAAGGTATAAACAAAAAGTCTCTGCCGTCCAGACTGCCTCTGAAAATAACTTTTTTCCCTACCAGACAATAAAAAGAAAAATGAATTTATTTCTGCGTAAGTTTTAAAGCATGGAAATATTTTAGAAGACACCTGGATATTTTTAACTAGAAGAATGAAAACAAATAAATAGGTTTTTTAGACGGGATAAATTATGAGTTATAATATTTTGCAACTAAATAAAGAATTTAGCGGGATTTTATATACCGGGTTTTAATAGCGAATTATAATAGAAATTTAAATAATAAAATGTTTTATTAAAGAAATATAAATAGTTAGACTCATTTTTAGATTTACGCACAAAATTAAAATTTTGTAATATGCATAACAAAAAATATTTCTATAATATAGGAAAAATAAGGGGCATAAGGGGGGTAACTATTCCTGACTTAATCTAAATGTTATTTATTTATTTATTTATTTTGTGGATGATGAGAAGAAAGGTCTATATGAACAACATGGGAATTGTAATGAAATATATTTTTTAAAAAATGTTAGATTTACCCTTACCAGCGTTGTAAACGTAAGGGGAAAATAGTGCACTAGAGTCATGAAAGTCCATGGTTATAGACGTATTTGAAAGGTTGCAGACTGCATGGAACTTGTTTAAAAATGCAGAAGATACAGGGCGCGTATAACTCCGTTTATTCTCCACTACATCTCTGATCATTGGGCCTATTATATTTCATGGATTAACTAGGTTATTTCCTTTTCCTACTGTTCATGTTGTCTCCAAAATGATTGTAATATAAAAGACTTTTTTTAAACTGATTCTGAAAAAAAAAAAATCTCATTCATTTTTTTTTCAAGCTCTGATAGCTAAGTATAATAAACTCTTTTATAAGCAGCATGCCTATATTTTCCCATTCTCTGAAAACAGCTTAAATTAGTTATGCTGCAAAGAAACGATTTTTATTCGAATTATCGTTTTAGAAATATTTCAAATTAAGATATATAAGTTATAAGATAAAAACAGTATAAAAAAGGTTAATCTGAATTTCAGAAGCATTTATATTAAATGTAGTAAAATTTCAGAATGCTTCTCAAAAAATTTGTATGCTTTAAGTATTTTGTGCCAGATTACAGTTAAAGCTATTCAATTTCCGGTATGTGGGTGAGGGAGTGTGAAAATGCACAGATATTTCCGAAGAAAAAAATTCTTTAAAATATTAAGAAAACAAAATGAGCTGTTATAGTGGTTTCACAAATTCACTTAAATACAAGTTAATATATCTTTTAAAAAAAACTCCATGGATGAGTTTAACAATAATATTATTTTGCTAACAAAAGAAATGGATACATTTGATATGAACTTTTTTATTAGCATTCTCTCAAATAAAAAACTGCTTTATATAAAAGTATTTTATTAAACATTAAACGTTACTTTTTAAGCAAACATTAAGAACTATTCATTCAAAAAAAAAAAAAAAAAAAAAAAAAAAAAAAGCCACTTATTTGAAAAGCACATTGCTGCACGTAACAGCAAACCAAAAAATTCAATTTGAAAACCCCAAATCCAGATATGTCAAAAATGTTTTTTTTTCCCATCTCATGAAGTAAGACGTTTTCTAAATTAACTGTGTAACATTGTGGGCAGGAGAATTTTAATATTTCTCTTGTGTGGTTGCGTGATAAGGAAAGAGGGTAATTTAATTTTCAAGATTGAAATAATACAATTTAATATTAGAATGAGTCATTAATAATAATTTTTTAAAGCATAAAGAGTTTTATTAGACTTTGAGCTATGTAATTTAAGACATATTTATGCGTAAATATGCATATAGAATTTTGTGTGATTTAATTAAAAAAGTTACTGATTTTTTCCGAGCCAAATAATGTAATTTGTTATTGCATTCAGAATGAGTCATTAAAATTATCTTTTCATACAAGCATACGGAGTTTTATTGGACTTTTAAATTATGACGGATTTGTGTACAAAAATACGTATACATTGTTAACTTATTTTAGGAGTCTTTTTATTGAACAATATACACTTCTTCAAAAGAATACCATTAAAATACGATTTTTTTTATCTTGTTTCTCAGTCGTACAAGTTACATTATAAAAGCTTCCTCCTTACTCTGTCAATAAAACATTAAGATTGTCTTTTTTTTACAACCAAAACACGCTGGGGAATGAGATTTTGAATTTATTTGAAATCCCGACGTTCACCAGCACTTAATCGTCGGTATATGAAGAGCGTTATATGAAGAGCTAAGTGGAAGAGCATGTTAAGTAACAAAAATGACATTTGAAGAAATTTGAAGTAAAAGTTTTTGCTGTAAATTTTAATGATTTATTTTCTATTTGATAACACGTGTTTAAAATATTAAGAGGTATTGTACTAAACTCTCTCAGAAAAACTTATTCATATTTAATTTTCAAATATTAAAAATTATTAATATTATTGACATGATTAAATATTAAAATATTAAACATTAATGCATAGTGTCTTAAATCATCAAGACTAAATGGAATCTTAGTATTTTAGCTTCACCATGTCATAGGATACATCATAACGCTTTCATTTAAAAGATAATTTTTTTTTTTAGAAAATGTACCATAACATGTTCATCCACTCAGCTCTTCATATATAGTGGCGGAGAGCTCGAAATGTTCATAAAATTCGAAGAATGAAAACTCGACGCATTTAACTCGTAGAAGAATGGTATTTTCAAGGATTTACTTGTAAAAACAGGAAAAATTATTTCTAAATATAACGTTTAAGGCCCAGATACATAAAAAATACATATTTCGTATTTTAATGTGTATCTAATCACTTTCAAAGGAAATGTCACATCTAAAAACTGTACTTCGTTTGTATACTTTTATGTAATATTTTTAGTAGATTTCTATTAGCATTGCTTCAAGTGAGAATGACCTTAAATCCTATACAGAGTGCCCATTCTCAACGGTGTCCAATGGCTAATTCCTAAACATTAAGGCATGGACACATAGTTCCAATTACAAAAATGTTTTAAATTAGGTAAAGAAGTATTTTAAAAGCGACTTGGGTCAATAAAACATTTATTAAAAAATTACGAAATTTTAAATTTTATACGGTCGCCCGGTTCTATAAGTTATATTTATTAAAAATATTCTATTACACTAAGAAGTAAGACAAAATTATCCCATTCTTTTACGGTTAAATCTGACCAAAAAAGTCTGTTCAAAGTTGAAGCATGTACATGTTTCGAATCTTTCATTGCGTCATCATCAGACTATACAAATCCACAAATACAATAGACATAAAAACTGGAAAAAAACATCAGTTAAAAAGTTATACCTACTTAAACTGCCCCCTATATTTTCAATATCGCCCATTGCACCCTCTATGTACCGGTTCCCAAAGTTGTTTAGTCAGTCTATCTATGTACTCAGTATGTGACAAGATAATGTATCGTTTCAAACCTTTGAACCCATTAAACAAATTTCAACTGACTCCCTTATAAATAAATTCCTTGTACTATTATAATGTATGTTTTGACATTTGTTTTGAATATATATTTTACTAGTGCATAACCCCCGTCAAAAATGACGGAATGTGAATGATAAATCTCCAAAACAATAATAATAATAATAATAAAAAAAAAAAAAAAAAAAAAAAAAAAAAAAAAAAAAGATGCTTCATGCATTTTGTTAATCAAAAAGTATTATCCTTTGATTTTTGATAATTAGAACGAAGATATTATGTAAACTACAGTTTAAAATCCTATTTTAAATATTTCAGGATGGAACAGGAAAAGATCAAAATTGCATTGCATTTGTAACATATATATAAATTATTAAAGGAAAAATTACGCCTAATTCTATAAAACTTTTTATGAAATATTTTACATATTCATATTGCATGTGTAATTAAGGTTTTTTTTTTTTTTTTTTTTTTTTTTTTTTTTTTTTTTTTTTTCTCAGATTTGTGTATTTTAGTTTTAAAATATCAAAACACTAAAATATTTTTTAAAATTTTACATTTTATAACATCATATGTATAGTTTCTCGAACTATTATAACATAAAAGAAATTTACTAATAAAATAATTTTTAATTAAAAAAATAGTTAATTTATCCCAAATAACATTCATCAAAGAAAAATTTATAAGCAAACAGCATTAAAAAAAAAAATAATCTCTGAATTTTCACATTTTCATATTTCAAATCTGGCTGCCATAATTGTCAATATGTCAATATTAAAAAAAAAAAAAAAAAAAAAAAAAACAATATAACATTAACACTTTTTAGTTTCTAAGGTTATTATTAAATTAAAAAAGATCCATCGTTAAGGAAGGTAAATAAATTGTATTTTTAATCAGATTATTAAAATATCAATTTTCTTCTGTTCTATAAAAAAATGTAAATGATTGAAAAACGTAAATATTCTGTAAAAAATGTATAAGTAAATAAGATATTTTAAAATTATTTCGCATAAATATGCATTAATAAATACGTATAATACTGTAAAATACGTATAATGCGTATAATACTGCAAAAATATGAATTTACAGATAATAGATGGTGCCACGCCTAGAACTAAATTGCTGGGATTTTGTGTATGAACATTTGCGTTTTCTAAATTTTAAAACTAAAAAACATAAATTTGAGTTACAAATAACTTAATTACATTTATGCAAATAATGCATCTTTTATCATTGTATCCAAATCAAAGGATGAAAACTTCAGAAAACAAAAAATGTTTATTTTATAATGATTTTTTTATATACCTTCGTAACATTAGCGGCTCGGCCCATGGAGGAATGAAGACTAAATTATATTGAAGACTTAATGTTTATAGCTCCATGGCTCGGCCTTATGTAGCCATCATGCAGCTCACCAGCAATGCTAAAACGATCCTTAAACTTAAACTATAGAAAACAACAATAAAAACTGATTTGATTGAATAAATTCAAATCCACCGCGTGTTCAAAACAGCGTCAACAAAAATGTTAAAACAGTAAAGCACACGTTGCCAATTGGCAATCTTTACAGTATGATGAATGATTCTAAACGTGAATGACTCACCATTTGGCTCACTTTTTTTTTTTTTTTTTTTTCAACAATAATAATAATAATGATTAGCAAAGTGAAATGTAATTTCTGAAAATTTCACATTAAATTTTAATATGCTAATTATATGAAAATATTAACTTGTATTTTTAACAAACTTCGATTGTTTATATTAATTGACGATAGATGGCTGCAAAAATACATTTTTAAAGGTTTTAAACAAAATTAAAATATTTAAAGACTTTAATAAGCTTCTACAAATATTTTAAGAACAAAATCAGATAATTAACCTGTAATTTTTTTAATGAAGCGTTCAAAGACTCATTCATTTGTTTCAATATTCGGAAATTGTGAATGGCAACAGTGTTCTTTTGTTTATATCTAGTAATCTGATGTTTATAATAGCTTGTTTTTAATTTGGAACTTAATACATTATAATTGGATATGATATACATGTTTTAGTGAAAATATGCTGAACAGATATGATTTCCAGTAAAAAAAAATATCATTTAGCTAGCATATGTTAAGATATATTTTTCATTAAGCCTAACATGGCGTTTAGCTACGGTCGATTCGCACACTGGAGTGGTCCGCACCGGCATCGTTCTGACGGCTTCCTGAACTCAGATTTTATTATAAGTAGATGATATAGTTAATAGTGGACGTAATTAAGACTATATTACTTATATTTATCTTTGAGTTTCTGTTTATCTGTTACCTATTGTATAATAATGTATTTAAACTTACCATTCAAGACAAAAAATGCTATATTAAGGATTACTCTCCACACCCTCACACCGAAAAAAAAATTGCAAAATTTTCAATTGAAAACTTCCAATTTTTCAAAAAATATTTTTTAATCATTCGTTCAGGAAATTACTTATACCATCGGACGGTTAAGACGAATCGATAGAGACATCATTCATTAAAATCATTCCAGCCGTTGTGATGTGTCGAGGGTATAAAGAAATCCACATACCCAGATACGCGTGAAACACATAACCCTTCTTGGCATTCAGGTAAAAATTAAAGATTAACATGATACTAAATAAAAACTAAACATGTTACTACATAGTGCATACATGCATTCACACAGGACGGTGCGTGAATAATAGACTTACACACAAGTATTACTTGTGAGTAGATTATTGCTATTTAAACTGTGCTTAAGTATAAATAGCTATCAAATTTATTTCACCAATTTATTTATTTCCCCCATGTTCATAATCAGCTGAGCAATGATATTATCATATCAAAACAAAAATGTTGGTTACATTTCCAGAATTTTTGTCTTAAAAGAAACTTTCAATAAATGTAAGCATCTTAAAAATTATAAACACTCAATCTTTTACTCAATTACTCATCTTTATAAATTATAACCACTCAAAGAATCTGGAAAAAACTATTTAAACATTACAAATTTGTAATATTTTCTATGTGATTATAATCTAAATATAGAAATATTGTTTATTAAAATTAGTTTCAGTTGATTAGAATCTGTTTAAATTGAATCTAATAATACAACTTAAAAGTACAGATATTTTAATGGCAGTATATAGAAAAATCATCTATATATATATCTTTTTATAACAAGATAGTTAATTTCAGAAATTTATTAGAAATATTTTATTGTGGCTTTGAATTGTATTTCCGTTTTGTATGAGACATACGTAACAATTAATAAATTCACTGAATATGAAATATTTTAAAATTGTGTAATAAAATGCATGTCTCCATTAGTTTATGAACATGAATTTTTCAATGCATCGTAAAAAAGATCTGTTGGAGATAAATGAAAAAGCTTTTCCTGGTAAGTGATGTAAAAGCAGGAGTATCGTCAAACATATCTAAAGTTTAAATTCCTTCCTACATTTTATTTACAATCTTCTTATAATAAAATTCTTAAAATTATTAGAAAAGTCTTTCAGTTAAATCAAATAGTAACTAGATTAAAAAATCCCATTAAAAAGAAATATTTGGTGGAAAAAAAGCTTAAGTTCAAAATGTTTAATATAATAGCTTATAAAAACCGAGAGATTCTTTAAAAATACTTAAAAACATTTAGGAAGAAATGTCCTTTCACATAATAAGATAAATTTTATCACGATTATAATATAAAATTTTTTAAATAACTTTGTTTTACTTCCATTTTTCTATTGGGATTTTCTATCAGTCATTTCGGGTAGATTAATAAAACAACAATAAATATCTTTTCTTAAAATCTACAATAAAATGAAACATTGCATTAGCTTATGAACATAAATATTTTTAACGCACCGTAAAAGAAAACTTTCTCTTTTAGCGTCAAATGAAATTTTTACCCTGGCAACGAATATAAAAACTGGAGAATCCTCATACTTCACTAAAAGTTTAACTTGCCTCCTCCCATTTTATTTACAATATTCTACAAAACAAAATAAAGATGTATGTCTGCCAGGAAAAAAAAACGGAACACTGAAGAAAAGAAACTGTTTATTTCCTCTCGCAATTTATGGTATTTTATTTCATCAAAAGGAAGAATCGTGGAACCACGCATGCAAATCTCGTAAAATTATATTGCCCACCCACTGTACGCCTTTTTCTTGTTGTTATTTTATCTGGGCGGGAACATGGCCACTTGGCACGAAATTGAGTAAAGTATTCCATGTATAATGCGGTTGCAATGCAAATTGTAGGAACTAGCCTTCTGAAAACACGTAATAAAAGATTGACCACGCACTGTTTCGTGCGGCTATTAAATGTATCTGTATTCGATATTTATTCTTGAGCTGTGCTACATAGTTTGTAGTCGTATTTTTCGGAAATGGCCCATATGGTTGTCCGTGTTTTGACTTAAGAAAAGGAGACTGCTTTATTAATGATGAGAGAATGTTACATGGCCAGATTTATTGCCCGAGGCGATTTCGCCTGTTTTGTTCGGATTTAATATTTCTCATTTAGGCGAATTTGTTTTCTTTTTATTAACAGTACATCAAATTTACGTTTTTGGATTTTTCTCAGTCAGAATTATTTACTCAATTTTCTATAAATATCGAATAATGTATTCATCTATTATTATGGGTGATATACAGAATAAACGATTTACCATAAGACTTAATATATATTATCGTGTGGAATGTTATTGATTCAAATTTTAATATCCTGTTAATGTTGGCTTTTGGATATTTAACACAACATAATGTTGGACAAACAAAAAAGACAAAAAAAAAGTCCCATTCATATAACGCTAAAATTAAGCGAGTTATGAAACTTTAAAAATGCATGACTTACGCCACTTTTCTACTCTGATAACAAATGAGTTCGGCTTGGCATTGAAGGATCATATACCAAGTGTTTAAAGTATTCGAAGATCTTACTTCATGTGTATCTGCGCTTTGAAAAAAAATCCTACAAGTATTATGATTAAGTATCAAATTGGCTAAAATAACATATGTTTTATTTTGTCAGGATTTGAGACTGTTTCTCTTATGATTTCTTTTAACAAAAAAGATGTTTTCTTATAAGTTTTTATTTTACTTCAACAATCGTATGTATGTTTTTCCAGTTCAAAATTTGTACTCGAACTTTAACCCACTTTTAAATATCCGATCGAGATTGCATTTTACATACTGGCGCAAATCCGATATCAATCTAATATTATTAAGATTTTCGGTGGTTACCATTTATACTTATTTTACAGGATAACACAAAAAACTTCGGATAGATTTCTGCCAAGGAATTTAAGAAAAAGTTTTAGATTAGATAATACAAGACTGCGATTGTTCGGTTTTTTAACTTTTATTCATTTTTTAGCACTGAAACCGAAAATTACCTTAATTTTTAACCATCATGTCAGGATATTTCGCAAATCATAAATTTTCAAATTTAAAGAATAACAAAAATCGAATACTATAAAGTAGAGGAGATTGTTGTGTTTTTTAACTTTTGATAATTGATTTTTACGCACTTTTTAGCACTGAATCTGAAAATAACCTTCATTTTTAACCATCACGTTAGAATTTTTTTTCCAAATTGCAAATGAGTAAGTTAAAATATAGCGAAAATCTCATACTATAAAGCATATGTAAAACATTTTTTATTTTATTTTATTTTATTTTATTTTATTTTATTTTATTTAAAAAAATTATTCGATATTTTTGCTTATCCTGGGATTTTTACAGCTAAACAGCTGAGTGGTCCGATGAGATGGGGGAGGAAATTCAATTTTAACATTGATCTTCATAACTTTGAAATTTGCAATTTGCGAAAAATCCTGATATGATAGTTTAAAATGAAGGTCAATTTCGGATTCAGCGGTAGAGACTATATAAAAATCAATTATCAAAAGCTAAAAAACATGATATAACCCAACTTTTGCAGGCTTTTCAATCTAATAATATTTTTAAATCATTTTGTAAAGAACTGAGACTGTTAATTTAGAATAATTTTATTTAATAAAAATTATGTTTTTTCTTTCTTCTTAAATGTTTATTACGAATTGTATATTTTCCATTAATATGCCAGAATGATTAAAGATTTCAAATTTATATTGCAATGTTAATTTTACTCCCAAACATTTTTTATATCTGACGAAATTATATTTCGACTAAATTTGTGAATGACCTCCAATTTGCAGCAAAAAATATGCTCCAACTTTAAACAGCTATTACTCGGTCAATTTTAATCGTAGAATAACGGGACTTTTTTTGTATTACTTGTCAGTGTAAAAGGAAAATTTCACTAAATATAACTTATAGGACCGGGGGGCCGTATAAAAATTTAAATTTCGTAATTTTTTAAGAAATGTTTTTATTCACCCAGATCGCTTTAAAAATATTTCTTTACCTGATTTAAAACATTTTTGTAATTGGAACTATATGTCTATGACTAATGGTTTAGGAATTAGTCATTGGACACCGTTGAGACCGGACACCCTATATATTTAACTCTTAGACAGATAAAAATTGACTATTGTGAATGAAAGTGCAACCGCGGATGTTCAATCGAGGATTTTAGGATCAATTAGGCTTTCAACATCTGCATTATAAACCATTATATTTTGGTGGATGAGTATCGTAAATTTAGATAGATTCATTCAACAATTAATGTGACAATAACTACTCGAAACTAAGATAATCAGATTTTTTTATTAAATAATGCATTTAATTCAGCATTTCTATTTGTTAGCCACATTTCTCCTGAAAGCATGGAGAACTTATTCAAGATTTTAGCCCAACGAACCGTTATCTGAGTAATGAAAAAATACGAAGGGGATATGTTAACGCAGCGGGACTCCACGGTCAAAATTTGAAACGCTAATAACTATCTGAATTTTTTGTAACATGCGAGACGACAATCACAAAAAAAAAATTCCACTTAGAATACAATAATTAACATTAATACCTTAATATATATGCCCATTATAATTATAATAAAATATTTTTAATTACTACATGAAACGCCGCTTTTTAAAATCGCTTCAGATAATGTAAAATGCTTCTTGATTACGAATTTAATAAAAACTATTTTTAACACTAACTTAATACAACGGTTCTTTAAATGAGCTTAATGCAACCACTTAAAGCACTTGATCAAATAGAATTCTAAACTAGGCTGCAAAAGAAAATACAAAAACTAAAAATAAAGTTGTCAAGCACCAAACTACAAAAAATAAAAAGTAGTGATATATCGAACCTAACTATAAAAAAAAAAATAAAAAGTAGTGATATATCACAACCTTTTTATTGTCAAGCAGTAAGGTAGGCTGAATTACTAATTTTTTCATGTCTATAACTCGAAAAAGAGCCTGATCCAGTGATAAAAAAAACTGACACTCTTGCTCCTCACTTCTAGAGACAAATTAAACAAGCTGGGTTAACTAGACCCACGAGGTAATTTAGCCATGGGCTATTTTATAAAAAAAAACGTTGATATTTTTTAAGTCTTAGTTTTTTTCAACATTGCACCCCCATCTCTACTTCATAAAACAACGTGTGTCAACTCAATCATAACACTACTTTGCTGTGATAGGTTGCAAAAATTTAGGTTTTTTTTTTTTTTTTTTTTTTTTTTTTTTTTTAACGACTATTTGGTTGAACTTCCTCGGCTTTTTATTAAAATACGGTAAGTACTTTTATTAAAAAATCTTTTTATTTAAGGATTAGACACAAAAATACACAAATATTATTAGGTATCTGTTCATGTTTCAAATGTAAGGTCGGTGTTTCAGTTACCCCTTAAATTTTTCGAGAATGATGTAACTGAGACATGTATCAGAGGTAACTGGACCATATGGGATCCAGTTAACCCAACATTTATTAATAACATTTTGAGTTTCTCTTACTACGATAAATTAATTTCTCCGTTTTTTTTTCTTTTTTTTTTTTTTTTTTTTTTTTTTTTTTTTTTTTTTTTTTGCAATAAAGAAAACTACATAATACTTTATTAAAATTACATAATAAAATTTTTAAAAAGCATGTTGGGGGTAACAAACCAAATATCTGAAGTGTGATATCTATAGCTCGAAATTTTACGATACAGGTAAAGAGGTGTGCATAAGACAAAGTGAGATCATTAGAAAAATATCGAATCGAATAAAAAATAGCTCTGTTCGATATAAAGATATGGTTACATTCTCTACAGGTTTATTCGACATATCGAACTTCCATTGTGGTAAATAAAAAAGAGAACGAGTTACTTAAGTACTTACGTAGCCGTTTGTTCATAAATTGATCTTGATATTTTTTTGCTTAAAACACCCATGTAACTTTTATACTTATTATCTATACTATATAATACCCGGTACATAAGTACTTACTTAATTTTTATGTTTTTTTTTGGTATAAATAAATCTAATATTTTCACTTTTAGTGCTTTTTTTAGTCATATTGACAGTAAAGGTTTCCCTTAAAACGCCCTTTAGTTGATATATAATGTACATGATCTGCCTGGTTTAAATTTTTTTCAGTTGTTTACACTTTTTCAAACAGGACCTGATACCAATATTAAAAGAAAAAAAAAACGTGCTTGGAACATAGACCCTCTTGGTCCACTTATCCCAATTTTATGGGTCAACTAGACCCATGAGGAAAGAAAGATGAAATATATATATATATTTATTTATTTTTAGATATTAAAATGTAATTTTGAACATTTCTGCCTGATAGAGGGAACCTAACTGAACACATTTACAAAAGTTCAGACTTTAATTCAAATGAATATTAGCCTTTTGAAGCTGAATTGCCAGAATCTCCACCGTCACATAGTAAAATTTTGGCCCAGTTGCCCCACGTAACCTTAGATATTTTCTTCAAACACCACAAAATCATGATTTCTTGCTTGATGTGCTTCTCCCATTTAAAGTCTAAAAAAATGGCCACCATCGCAGCAAGTGATCTACCGATTGCCAACAGAACGAAACCTGGAAGGAAGCGGGTGGAAAGGACCAGAACAAGGTACAAAGCACTGCCTCCATTCCTCCATATTTTCTATAAATGCAATTCCGATGCACGATTAAAAGGTATTGTCTAATTTTGAAGATCCTTCTCCAATTGCTCTCATTGATTTCAGCATTTAGAAACGACAGTTATAACGTTCAGATCTTGTAAAATTAGATGTTATTAAAAATTAACATAAAACAACGATCAGAAGATAAATTATTAGCTTATTAGCTCCCGGTATGTTATTTCTTTCTCCCAGCTTATTTTTTGCAGTCTCCAAAAAATAACGTTGCATTGTATAAGCCCGCCGTAAAACAAAGCAAATGTATCATTGTACGATTAAATACTCTACAGCAATTTTTTAACTTCTAAGCATCACATATTTTCAATTTTTATACCGTCGTATTTGGAAAAAAGTAATTTTAAACGCAATTTGTTTAAAAACTGTATCTCCATGTATTTTTTAAATATAAAATTTTTTTGTAACTTTTAGAGCCATTTGCTTAATGTTGGCAACAAAAGTACTCCATTTCTGTAGAACTTAAAGGAAAAATATTTGTAAAATAATAATTATATATATTTTTGTTGCCATTTTCTCATAACAATCTAAAAAAATTTAATTAAAATACGTGCTGTTTTAAAAAAATATATAATCGAATGATTTCTGTTAAAACATGGAGCTATCATAAATTATATTTAATTTTAAGTATCTATATTAATGTTACAAACAAATGAAAGCATTTGAATCATTAGACAGCAGTTTTTTTTTTTTTTTTTTTGTCGATTTTCTTTAATGACGGCGTTTTTGCTTCGTTTGTGTATGATTTCTCGATAGTAACGTCCTATGCATACATCGTAAATATAAATTCTTAAGCGGATGCAAATGATGTCATTCTACATAAAATAAAAGCGTTTGTAAAAGTCTTGATACTGAAATATGTTTTGTACTATTTATATATACGTATATATTTTTTTCATCGGGGGTGACACAAAATTCTGAAAAGCAGAATTCCTGTTTTCTAGTTTATATTTTCTTTATCACCTCAATTCTCGACATTTCTGCGGCAATGCGGTGAAAAGACTGCTTTTGAATTTTTTCTGCCCACACTAATACACAAGTTGTACCAAGTGTAAAACAATCATGTTGGATAAATTTGATTATATCAAACTACTTAATAAAATTTCTCTTTTTCGGCAGTTTAATTTTAACAATTTTCGACCCTAATCAGTAAAAGTCAATTTCTTTTTCTTTTCAAAGAGATCAGGTAAGTGAAAAAGAAACTTTAATTAATGCAAACATATAACACGATCAAAATTCTAATAAGTGAAATTAAATTATCTCCCTGGCAAATTTTTGTTACATGTTTGAAAGTATCACCTAAATTATAGATTGACGCAAATTTTATTAAGGAAAGAAATGTCACAAGTTCTTTTTGAAAAATATTTCATACTTTATTAAAGTAAAATTTATTTATTGGGCACAGTATTTATAATTAAAATTGATTTTAAAATTTTGTATAAAAAATAAATATTTTTGAAATTTTAATTAGGTGTTGCATTTTCTTATTTGATATGCCATGGAAATGTTCATGAGTATAATTTAAGGAGTTTCGAAATGTTGTCACAATATGGATAATTAAAAATCCCTTGAAAAATTAATAATAAAATTTTTAAGTTTTTTTTTATATTATACATATTCAATCGAATTTCAGATATAAATGAAATATAATTAAATACGAAATATTGAAGAACAGAATATTTTTTTTCATTTGATTAAATTTATTTTAAAAATACCATATTATAATACTAGCCTATCTTGTGTGCTTGTGTGTATACGTGTGTCTGTATGTACATTTTATGCTAAAAATAGCTCCAATGATTTTGACTAAAATTTGTATTCTACCTTTTTAAAGTACGAAAAGACCATTGAGTTATGTCACATGTTCGAAAAAATTCGATTAGTGGGTCATTTTGGGATCACTATGGGCTAATGCATTTCAGTGGGAATGAAGGTTCAAAAAGTCAATAAGTTGTTGAACAATTGACAGTAAACAAAATCGCAATGTTGGCAAAATTTCGAAAAGTTGGTAACTGTTGACTAAATTTGGCGAAATATTGGCGATATTGTTATTATTTGGCGGGAAAGTCGACTTTCAAGATTGATCAATGCAAAAGCACATACTTGGCGCCAAATTAAAGAATATCGGCAAATTTCGCAAAATTTTACGAAAACTTTGGCTTTCAGAATATAAAGGAATTTTCTTGCACTTTCCAATAGGAGCGAGATACATGTTTCAACCAATCAGAGCCTTCAGAATGTTCTCGAAAACATAAGTCAGTCAATCAGGATAAACAGAACTTTCTCAAAAAATGCTTGGGGCCAAATAAAAGGATGTCGCCAAACATGGCGAAATTTCGGGAAAGAATTTGCGTCCAAATTCTGAAGGAATTTTCTAGACTCTGCTATAATATAAAATGCTTTATAGCAATAATACAGCAAGAATTTATGATTATATCGAGTTAAACACACCGCTAACTTTAACTGAGGCTAGCTCTATCTTCTTATTAGTTTTACACGTATCATAATATTAAAATATTTATTTGCTTAAAAGACGTTATAAAAATTCATTAAAAGTAAATTAAAAATCTATATTTACATGTTTCAACTCATTTTCTGAGTCGTTGTCAGAATGTAAAACAGAAAATTACAAATGCATATGAAAAATGAAAAAAATCATTGAAAATAGACAAGTAATCATATACGGCGATCTATATTTTCGCGATTGCTCGTGTTCCCTCTATGTCGCGATGTCGTAATCTGTCCAACCATTCAACCCATGAATTCGGGATACGAAAAGATAATGTATCGTTACAAACTCCTGAACCTCTTAAATAAATTTCAATTGTCACCCTTATGAATATTTGTAAATAAAAATTAGACCTATAGATTCTTTTACTCTCGTTAAAAAGTATGTTAATGTTCTCTATTTGATTTAGCCGGGTTTTGGATATTTTTTGATAATGGATATCAGGAAAAATTAATTAACAAATTGATTCAGATCTCCTTTGATACTTCTAAAAATAAAAATAAAACTATTAATGAAGTTAATATGAAAAGGGTTGTAGAAAATTATTTCCCGGCTTTCTTTAAACATATAAAAATTATTTAAGAAATTGTGGCTTATGTTTGATCGCGAAACTGCCTCCGAAATTAAAGACGCTTTTAAATACTAAAATTGATCCTAATAATAAAGATGACTTCTTAGGAGTTTATATGATTCCATTTATTAGGGAGAGAGGTATCAAAAATCATTATATAGGTATAACCCAACGAAAATTCAATATCAGATGTAAAGAACATATAGCGGACATAAAATACAATAGAGGTAATACTGCTTTATCCTGGCTAAATCAAATAGAGAACATTAACATACTTTTTAACGAGAGTAAAGTAATCTATAGGTCTAATTTTTATTTACAACTATTTTAAGAGAGTCCATTGAAATTTATTTAAGAGGTTCAGGAGTTTGTAACGATACATTATCTTTTCATATCCCGAATTTATGTGTTGAATGGTTGGATAAATTACGACATCGTGACAAAGAGGGAACACGAGCAATCGCGAAAATATAGGGCGCGTTATATGATTACGTGTTTATTTTCGATGATTTTTTCCATTTTTCATATGCATTTGTAATTTTCTGTTTTACATTCTGACGACGACTCAGAAAATGAGTTGAAACATGTAGATATAGATTTTTAATTTACTTTTAATGTACTATTATAACGTCTTTTAAGCAAATAACTATTGTAATATTATGATATGATTAGTAAAAGACGTAATTTTGACTTACTACTCGCATTTATTTACATTTTTAGTTTTATACAGTGAAACACACAATGCATTTGTTCGTTTAAGAGTCAATACAAAATTCCTTTAAAATAAAATTAGAGCGTGATGTGTAATTTTAACGAAAGTTCCCATTCTGAATGTTAGATCAATAACTTATTTTATCTTATCAGTGTCAATACCAAATAGGGTGGAAAACGAATATCAGAGTGATGTGTCATTTTCACGAAAAACCACATGATGAATTTTTCTAAGACAGTAGTTTGATAACGAAAATTGTCCGATTATTTCATAATAATCACTGTGTCCATTGTTATCGGATAATACGAGATGTTCCAAAATACGGACAGGACATCTACAGATGTACTTAAAATACCATTGAAAAGGATTTCAAAACCAATGATGCATGTTTTTTATATATATAAAAAAAATAAACATAACCTTTTGCAAAGTAATTTCATTGGACCTGATTAGACTTTAAAAAGATTTAAACCTAAAAAAATATTTTTTTAGGCTTTAGACTTTGCAAAAGCTAACATAGCTTTTGCAAAGTAGCATCATCAGAACTAATTATGCTTCAAAAAATATTTTTTGTCACATCGCCATTGATTTATATACTAAAAACTAAATGTACTAATAGGATGAGAATATATTCGGATATTTAGAACCCTAAATTCAGAGTTATTCTGAATATTCTGATAGGACTCTTTCGAATAATGTTTAACAGATTATCCTTTTTAGGAATTCTGTTTATCATATTAGCGCACTACTGATGGCTTTTCGATTTCAAGAATGAAGCTGTTATATGTTGCATTGTTTAATAAAATCAATTTCTGTGTAATTATATGATATATGAATGTACCTAATATTAGTATTTCTTTTAAACATTTATATAAATAGTACAGTAATAGTATAAATATAAGATTTTACTAGTTCTTACAACATTAATTTCGCATACAGATTGAAAAATAGGTGGAGTTACACATTACCAAAAGAGGGATGCCAGTTTGGCCTCCAATTTTATTCCGGAATTGCCAATTTGTATCGGAAATTTCGAGAAAATAATTATTACTTTATTCCATCATTAAATGTCTCTTTTTAAATAAAGCACAAAAAAATATTTTTACAAACATAATGAAGAAACAATTTCTTAAATAAATTCGCAAGCAATTTTTCCTTTATAAGCTTACAAATTTTATTCAGTTTCCAAAAGCGAAACGCAATAAATTAGTCGATTTTTTGCAAAAAAATGAGCCCTTTCTCTGTAGAGAAAATAACTGAGCAATTTAAATTAAAGAAATGAAGCGTTGGATTGTTTTTGTTTTTTTTTTTTCGCTTTTCCATTCAATGGGAAAAGAATCGTTTGATCGTCACATTTTTTCCGATTTTTTCTGTAGCATTGTCTATAAAGATTTTAATAATATACATTTTTTTTAGATTAGAACAACCTCTTATCATATCACTTTTTCCACAGAATAAAACATAATGAAGCAAAATACACGTAACGAAGCAAAATATATAGTTATACAAATAATAGAAGTATAGTTACAATACAATTCTTGGTGATTGTAAATAACTGCAACATCATAATAATAATATAAAAAACACAAAAGCTAAGAAAGAGAGCTTTGAAGGATAGTATGTATATAATAAATAATATAATTAAATTCCCAATGTTTTTCTTTATTAAAAAAGACTCTCCAGAAGAAATTTGAAAGTACGGTAAATTCTCAAAAAAACAGAAAAAAAAAACAGTTGTTGCTGAATAGGAAAAAGCAACAAACATACAAACTAAAAGAGCAAAACCCACGTCTTCACAATAGTTTTACATATATCTCCAAAATATTTCAAGCACATCATAACAAAACCAAATTTTGGAAAACAAAATACTCATTTTTCATCTTTTTAAAGTCTAATTCTTCCGATCTTGTCAATTTTTATTAATATAAAATGCACCCCTCCGCTCCTATAATACACTTGGGAACCAGGAGGAACCACTGACTCAAAAGCATCACGAATCAGTAAGTACTTTGCTGTGTTATTTTCCGCTCCCACCGATTTGCGGCCTTAATTAAATATAGCAGTTATTTCCCGTACCACCTTCCCTAATGGGAGAGATGTTGAGTGGTCCATTATTCCTTCATGGTTTGCAGAGGGGATTTAACCTTTGACTCACTCATACTTTGCCGCTGCATGTAAGGAGAATCGGATTAATATTTTATTATGTTTCCTTTAAAAGAGATAAAAGATTAAAGACCTATGTTTAAACGCAAGAAGCATTTATAGATATTTCTATCGTAACATCTCTTGCCAGTAGAGTCTTTCTCTGCTTTAGACACTGCAAGAAATGGCACCACCATAAAGATTGAAACTAGAAAAGACTACTTCTGCTTTTTTAGAATTTAGTATCGCTCCCGATGGAAAAAAAAAGTGTATATATAGATAGATAGATTGTACTAAAAATGTAACAGTTTTAAAACTTATAATACACACTTTTGTTTTATATAAAATGACGTCGTTTTCATCCACTGAAGAATTCCACTTTTACTATCCATCCTTAAACTATATTCTCTAAACTATATTCTCTTTAACTATATTCTATATATAATTCTACAGAAAAGTATGCAGTATTCTTGTGACGTCACTACCGCGGAATAATACACAAACCTAGCAAAAAGAAATGTCGCCTTTAAAAAAAAAAAAAAAAAAAAAAAAAAAAAAAAAGTTATCAAATGTATCATGAGCCCTCATTTGTTTATAATATTAATATGGATACTGAAAATTAAATATAATTCATAATAGCTTCATGTTTTATCAGAAATCATTCGTTTACATTTTTTCAAAATTTGGAAACTGTTATTACACAGGGATTAATAAAATTGCATTCTTTTAGCTTTTGATAGGTATTAAGTAAATGCGGAGATATAAATTCACACATATATACTTTAAAATACCTTTTGTAGCAGACGATTTTCTTGGCATAGCACCTATTTTAATTACAATTTCTTTTCAGTTTTTATGAGAAAATTTCAACAGAAAGATATATTAATCTGCTATTTTCCTTTTACTTTCTACAGAAATGGAGTACTTCAATTGACGCCTACAAAAATGGCTTGAAAAAATACAAAAAAAAAAAAAAAAAATAATAATAATAATATCTGAAAAATGCATTGAGGTGCATTTTCCAAACAAATTACATTTAAAAGTACTTTCTTCCTATACGACGGTGTAAAAATTGAAAATGTGCGATGTTTAAAAATTTTTAAAAATTGCAATAAAAGTTAATAAAAGTTTTTAAAAATGCAGTAGATATCATCAGTGTTTAACCGTACAATTATACATAAACTTTGTTTTATGCTTACATAATGTAACGCAGCGTTATTTTTTAGCGACGACATTTTAATTATTGCCCGAAAGAAAAAAAAAATATCGGAGGCTAAAAAAGAAGCTATATTGTAAAAATACGACAGTAAACGTAGCTTTCTTTATAGTTTCATTTAAAACTACCCTCTAAACTTTTACTCATATGTATCAACGCATTGACCTGTGTATAATACATATGCATCTCTATTTTTTTCTTTGTGTGTATATGTATAGAAGCAAAAAAATTAAACCAGAAGAAGAATAAAAAATAACGACAGAAGAAAAATAAAAATAAAGTCTTATCTTCTCTTTGTATATATATATATATATATATATATATATATACAGAGAGAGAAAGAGAGAAGATAGATAGATAGATAGATAGATATATGTGTGTGTGTATGTATGTGTATCTGAATACAAAGTTTCCGCATACAATATATATATAAAAAAAAAAAAAAAAAAAAAAAAAAAAAAAGTTACATTTGACGTTGGAGAAATTTTTACGAAAGTTCTAGCGGATAAAACTGTAGTTTTTTAATTTACATTAGGTTTATTACCTATTTAAATTCATTTTGACTATTTCTTTAATTTGACTATTTCCTTTTAACTATAAAAATATTAAATGTGATTTTCATTCAAAAAAATATTTCCAAAGTTTTCTAAAAATAGTTCGATATTAAGACCTTAAAGGATGGTTCTTTAAAATTGAAAAGATCTAAATGTAAGATTTATTGGTACTTTTTCAGTAAAAAGGCGTTTGCGGTTTTTTTTTGGCCCCCGGTACGGTATGCTATTTCTTTCTCTCAGCTTATTTTATGTCGTCTTCAAAAAATAACGTTACCTTACAGAAGCCAGCCGTAAAACAAAGCAGTAAGATTAAATACTCTATAGCATTTTTTTTTCTAAGCATCGCACATTTTCAATTTTTATACCGTCGTATTGAAAAAAAAGTACTTTTAAATGCAATTTCTTTGAAAAACTGTATCTCCATTTATTTTTCAAATATTAAATTTTTTGTAGTTTTCAACACCATTTGTCTAATTTTGGCCACTCAAGTACTCCATTTATAAAGAAAGTAAAGGGAAAATAGTTGAAAAATAGCAATTATATCTTTTTGTTTCCATTATCTCATAACAACCGAAAGAAAATTAATTAAAATACGTGCTATTTTGAAAAAATATAAATGAAAAATTTCTGTTAAAACATGGAGCTATTATAACTATATTTAATTTTAAGTATCTATAGACGCTTTCAGTGTGACGTCAGTCATGACGTTTTGGTTGGAAACTGACTCCAAATAAACGGTTGCTATGCGTCATTTCTTTTTAAATATAAATCGTGGAAAAAGTTATCAGTACATATAAAGTATTAAAACACTTAGATATGAGATATAGATATAATATATAGCTGCAACACAGAAACAAAATAGAAAATTCAACATAGCAACCGTTTGTTTGGTGTCAGTTTCCTACCTAAACGTTATGACTGACGTCACGACTGAAATCGTCTATATTAATGTTACAAACAAATGAATGCGTATGAATAATTAGATAGCCGTTTTTTTGTCGAGTTTCTTTAATGACAGCATGTTTTTGCTGCGTTTGTGTATTATCTTGCGACAATGACATCCTATGCTTGCTTTACTGTAGATGTTTAAGACTGGATCGTAAATGCGGAATTCTTATGCGGCTTCTTCTTATGTGTGCTTTAAGTCTTAATATTGAAATATGTTTTGTACTATTTATATATACATATATTTTTTTTTTCATCGGGGCAACACTAAATTCTGAAAAAGCAGAGTTCCTGTATTCTAGTTTTTTATTTCTTTAATTTTGGCACAATTCAGAATGTGAGATTTGTTGCCAAATGATACAATCAGTTATGAAAACAAACATTTATGAACTGTTAGCTTGTTTTATAAGAATTTACATGTATCAATTTAATTTGTAGATATTATTAATTTTTTATATACAATTTACTATTGTTTGTATATAAAAATAGATAAATTGCTCTTTTATATTAAACAAATTGTATAAATATAGAAAAATTTTGCTTCTTTATATGAAACAGTGAAGAGGTTTCCATAAATTACGTTGCCAAACTTCCTTCTCTCGCCAAGGATTGAAAAGTACCGATTTTTTATCATATAATGTAGTATTAGCAAATTTTATGTAATCTGTTCTACAGCCAAAGTTGGCTGCAAAAAGTGCGATGCTGGAAGAGTGTGGTATCATTTATACGGTTTGGCGCAAAATTAGTTTTGCGCCAAACTACACTCACTGTAATAAGCCATTTGGCTGTAGGAATTAATGAAGAATCCCAAACGAAGATTTACAAACACCAAAATTGTAGCATGACAATACTTTATCTTTTGCGAGAAAAGCTGAGAGACATGTATGAATTAAGGTGATTATTAAACTTTTTTATGTTTCCAATTTTTTAAAGTGTTTATGGATTCAGTCCGTTTGTTTGTCTATCATCCGTGTTCTAACTTTCCTAAAATACTTTGATTACCGCAAAATTTATATATGTTATTAAGTTTTACTGTTGTTATTATTATTATTATTATTAAGGCTGGATTCGAAGATAAATTTTAGTACATTATGAAGTGCATTGAACTTCTATATATCATATACAGACGTACATAACGTCTCATATACACAGTAACCCATATAACACTCGTGAGTTACGAAAAAGATATTAATTATGCGCCAAACCATGCGCGCCAAGATATGCCAATTTGCTGTGGACCCGATTATGAAACTTTTCATGGATAAATACATACAAACTTTACACGAAAAAAAAGTCAAGCTTGCGCCTAAAGTATGTTAAGCTGAAATGATCCTCCATTGCTTCAAAAATAAAACAAATCATAAACAAATAAATAAATAAATGAAAGTGTGCATTGATATTAAATTAATACTGTAACATGAAATTAACTGTGAAAAGAAGCAAAACACAAGCAATAAAGTAAATCACATATTTGAAAATATAAAAGAGAAAATATATTAAAATAGTTAACTTTTTCGGGATCTAGATACTATCCATTTATTTCAAAATCTAATGTAATATCACTGACGAATTTGTGGAAAAATATTTTTCTTTCCTGATTATTGTTATTTACATAAGGGAATTCAGCAATAAACTTTTTTTGTTTAACAGTAAAATAAGCCTACGTTATTAAAAAAATGTCCAGAACCTATGAAAATTTTTAAATTAACAACTATCATTTGTAAATTACAAGTATTCAGCATATCGTAAAGAAGATGGGAAAACAGGTATGAAAAACAAATTTAAAAATATTTCTATTTCTCATGTTATATGGCGCTAGTAATCATAGATTAACATACAAGATGGGACATTTTCCATAGAGCGTAATGGTAATGCGATTGCGATCGTAGCGCCTTTAGTGACAATCGGGAAGAAACTCCCCATCCTTGTAAAATTCTTATTGAGTATCTACCTTATTCTGATCTTTCACACATGGAAAACTCATCTACCATCCCGTTTGTTTCAATAAAAATAATTCGATATAATTTTTTCCTGAAACTGGAACTATTATTTTATATAAATATGTAGCTAAAAATTAACCTGCACACATTTTTAGGGTTGATATTATTTTTTTAACTATGTCCCTTGGTTTTAGATTTTTTACCATCCCTCTTCTAAAATGATACAGAAAATGACTTCAGATCCAGCGACGGAATTTTTTCAAGTTTTTGCTCATGCAGAAGTATGCTAGAGAAAGAATATCTAAAGTTCTTTGACAGGAAATTTACTGCAGAATATAAATAAGCATTTAAATATCAATTTCAAGCACCGTGGCTTTATTGGTAGTCTTACCGTCCGCAAGGTTTAATCCTGCAATTTTCGAGGTAAATTAATTATTTTTTTTTAATTTAATCCAATGTAAATAACTGTTTCTAAAAATCAATGAACATTTTCGCTACCACTTAGTCTTAACATGATCTGCCTAAAATAGGTGGTAAGTTTTCCTTGCTGTAACATCCTTACCGTCCCTTTTTCCCCCATTTTGTCCCTTTTTTCCCCATTTTGTTCCCTTTTTCCCCATTTTGTTCTTTTTTCCCCATTTTGTCCCTTTTTTCCTATACCATCCCCCTTTTTTAACATTACCGTCCCTTCTTTAACACCCCTTTAAGACAATGTTATACCAAAATTTTGCACTAAAAACACTACATTGTCATTATTTCTTATTTGAATGTCCTGTGGGTACTATGCAAATTCATTATAAGTAAAAAATTAGAAGAAAATAAAAGTTATAGTGGTAAAATGGTAAGGAAAATAAAACTCGCAAGTTTAACTTAAACCTCAGTTGAATAATTTTTTTTTCGCTGCTGACCATTTTTTCTTTATTTTGAATCATTATAATATTCGTCTATCAGATTAAAATGTTATTTTAGCAAGTTTAATTTCGCCAGATTTTTTCCCCCAAAGGTCAAAAGATTGTGAGAATGCCCCATATGCTTTTATTTTTTACATGATGAGTGAACGATTTAAGTGCAACGAAAAACAGGGTAAAAGTTCAGTCGTGAATGCTATATATGAAGTAAATATGATATAATTGGATTTAAAGCTGCATAAAGTAGTGGTGTAATATAAAAATATACGAAGTACTGCACTCTACAAATCCCAGAAAATTTCATAAATATTCCCATTCGGTAGAAAATTTTTTATAGCCGATGTTTTATTAATTTATGAAGTTTAACATATTAAACAATCGTTACAATAATAAAACTTTTAAAATTTACGCATTTTCACTTTCTTCTAGATAAAATAAAAATATTGTTTTTAATGTAAATAACGTAAAATCAATTCAATAATATTTATAATATTAACATATAAGAAATAATAATAAAATTAGAAATGGGGAAAAATTCCTTTAGACAAATTTTTAGAATTATATAAATCTAACAGTTAAAAATAAATAGAGGTACTGATATTACACTCAATAAATTTTTTTTCGATATGAATAAATTAACACAATACCTGAATTTGATTTTTTTACAATTTATCCTATAAACTTACATTTTTACGTTATTAACAGAATTATGCAGGGTTTTTCTGTTATATTATTACTCTAATTATCATTTTGTAAGTTAAAGATGAACAATACAAGGACGGGGGAAAAAAGCAGCTAAATAAATAAAGCAAGCATGGATAGAATATCGTCTGACACCTGCTGCCCTGCTTCGTTTTAGGAAAGAATAGATATTCAAAGCATAGAGCGTAAACATATTTCTTCAACATAGGTAAATTTCCGAGGCTTGTTAATTCTTCCCCCTTCTCGGTAGTGACGCTAGTACTATTGCCATTCCAAATTTTGCCGTAAGTGTCCCATCTTGGTCCTTAATCTATGCCAGTAATAGGACAACCATTTGGTTTCTGACCACGTGTACTGCGGACAAAAGAAACTTAGCGATTGTCAAGTCTGATATATGATAAGGGAGTCTTGATATAATTCTTTTAAAATGCCTAAGTATCGTCTGCGTAAATGATTTCAAATAAGAATAAATTTGTATTGGAATTCCTAACACTGAAAAATACTTTTACAATTTAATGTAAATAATTGAATTTTCACAAATTTTAATTCATTAAAAATATGCTATAATTTCCATAAAAAGGGTATTTTAAAAATTTCATAAATGAAATCGTGAAACTATTTAATTAATCATGATTCTATCTATGACTAACTCCGTGATTTATTTTTTCTTCTGAAAATATATTTGTTTCATTTTTTATTTGCAAAAAAGCGTCCGTAATGGAAAAACATGTAAAATAAATAAAATAAAATAATACATTTTTGAAGGTTATTTTGTAAAAAAAAAAAAATAATAATAATAATGTGCAAATCTACAGGTCATAATTTATTTTTCTGTTTAATTTCAAGTCAAAATACTGAATAGTTTTTTTTATAAAGTGTACGACAAAATGTAATTTGAGTAGACTAGTAGAGGATTCGCTTCGCTCATCCTAATAATAATGACAAAGCACATATTAACCATTTAAGAGACAATTTTATAGAAAAGTGTTTGATTATTATTTATTCTTTTTTTTTCTAATTACAGAAATTAAAAAAAAAAAAAAAAAAAAAAAACATTTTACTCCCAAACAAAAAAGGTTCCGGACATACTTTATTTTAAATCCGTGTATGACTTTTTAACCGCTAAGAAAATGTCTAAAAAGAATATTACATTTTTTTAGATTGAAAAATCATTTTAAATCTTGTTATAAAAATTATTGCAAATTGAGACATTGATAGATTGCCTTAAAACATGTTTGCAAAATTGTTGAATCTGTATCGTAAGATAAAAGTCCAGGTTAACAGCAACAATTTTTTTAATTTAATTTACGAATAAAATGATTTAGGGCACAGTTACATGTATTTAACTTTTCAAAATGCAGAATAAGGAAACTCATCGAATGCGTAGAATGGGCTGCTCAGACTATTAAACCAGATCTGTAGAGCACAGTTATGCATCCATGCCCCTTTTTAAGGTTAAAAAAATATATATTACAAAATTCAGCCGGAGCTAAACCCTCCGAAAAACGCGATAGGGGTCGGGTTGGAAAGAGACATAGTATGGTCAAAGTATGGCCAAATTTCCTAAATTTACATAGCAGGTTCGAGTTCTCTGTCGGAGACATCCGCAATGCGACGCTGTGAAGTGAAGCTTGATGAATGATTATCGCTTGAAACTAGGAGTTTAATCCATAGCTCAGGAGAGGGTGATTTTGGAGAAATTCATTAGGAAAATAAAGATATTTTTGAGACTGTTAAGAAGTGCTGGGCGGGATATAATATTATCTAACCAATATTAGCGGAGAAGAGGGGCGACAGTTGAGCTGTTAGCGGGATGTTGTAATAGAATTGTGTGGCAGCTGCTTGTGCGCCACACTCAAAAGTAAGGGCGGTACCTATGTACCTTGCTCAGGTATGTCCGAAATAGACGTGTCTGGTTAAGAAGGTAGTGTTTGAGGGTGTTAATGTTAGGAGAGTGCTATATACCACTTAGACTATATCAGAGGTATATCTAGAATGTTTTTAAGTTGAAAGTATATTTCATGGATTTGTGGATTGGAGGTTCTAAAGGCTGGATACACTAGCACTGTAGACAGGAGTTTCAAGGCTTGCGGGTTGTTCATAAATCTATTCTAGAGCTTTGTGGGTGGTGTAAAGCTCAGCTTCATATACTGAGTTAGAATCATCCAATCTGCAGACTCACTAGTGTATCAACACTTTGTTCTCATTTGCGCAGAAAGCTGCGGCGAAGACGGTTTCGGTTAATATTTTATTTATGTTGCGTGTTTTGCTATTAGTTTCATTTGTGCTGCCTTCTTGAGGTTGCCTTCCAAAATTCGTTTCCCATATGTTATGATTTTCTGGCAGTTTTCGTATTAAAACCATACTTAAATTTTTCCTTTTTACCAAAAAAATATACATTTAAAATAAAGCACATTAATAAGGTGTATTTAAAATTACTTATTTAGTGAATTTTACCCAATCTTGATAAAAATTAAAATTTTTACAAAGCACCAAAAAAAGAAAAAAAGACATACAGAATCGGCTTTGGGACACGCTTAATGTTTCTTAGAAAATACGTGTAATCTAGATAAAAATATTTATGTGGTTACACATTAAAAGTGTTCTATTGAAAAGTATTCAAAGAATTACTGGATTTTGCTAAAATTCTTTAACTAAAGGAAATACGAACATTCAGATTAAAAATATCTTTTTATTTTTTTAAGTACGCAAATAATAAAGTTCTATATAAAAATTGCTTTAAATGTAAAAACTTCTGATACATGAAATTTTTTACTGGTTTATTTACGTGGAGGTTGAAATTTTTAGACGGTAAATTGTTGAATCTTTTGGTACATACACATACTTTGGTGAAAAAAAGTAATAGTTTGTTTCACAATAATGTTTATGATAAAAATCATATGCTACATTGTTTAATATGGAGTCTTTGAGAAAAATCACGCAATATTTAAGAAGAAAGAAAAATATACTAATCAGACCGTAATGTCTGAAAATTTCTTGAACATTATTGTTTGCACAATGTGCTATTAAGGTTAATATAAAACAAAACATCTTTTTAAAAAAAGTCCAATAATAGGAAATTTTATTATCTCGCAAAATGTTTGTTTGGAAAATCGATAATAGTTCGCTTCACATTGCTTTTTACTGTGCACAACTTTGTTTCATGTGGAATTCTAAAAAGAATATGAAAGACTTTAAAATATCTTAAAAGAGTGATTTAAAATGTTTAAATTTAATTAAAGAGCACATAAAAAAATGTTTTAATGGCTCGCGTAAAAACATACTTCTTTAATGGAAATAACACGTAATGCCCGAAAAGTTTTGTAACATTAAATTTTTCGCTGTTTCGTCGAACCATGAAATTAAACAACTTTTTTTTAAAGATAATAATAGTAAATTTTATTTATTCACTAAATATTGTATGGGAAAATATAAACTAGTTTGTTTCGCGTTGATGTTTACGGTAAGTAAGATACTCAGCTTTGTTTACATGAAGATTTAAAAATCACAGCAAGCTTGGATATAATGATTTTAATTTGGTAATTTTAATTAAAAAGCATATAAAAATATTTTCTGAATGATATGGGTAAAGGTTTTTTTTTTTAACGAAATAAAAGTATACAATGAACATATGTAATGAATCATATGTATATGTAAGAAAGTCAAAATGTTACCAATTTATTCACAAAATGAAATTATAAAAAAATGTACAATTCTGCCTCGTTTTCTTGAAAAAATTAATAGATTAACTGCTAATTTTAGCACAAGCAACGTGCATACACGGTCCATTTTTTCTGAATCATTTTTTTTTAATGGTATCCAAAGAATAAATTATTATTCATTCCAATTAAATTTTGACATTATAAATTTCTGAGATGATTATCTGATTGAGTGCCATAAATCTCAAAAATAATTGTTTAATATAAAAGATTGATAATTGTTTTTAAAGCCATAATTTATTATAGATAATGATATATAAATAATGATTATTAAAATAACCAGTGTTGCATAAATTGATCAAAGTAAAATATAGCTTTAATAATTGTTTTAGAACAATAGAAACAAATTTAGATAGTTACATATATAGTAGATATAGGAAAGTATTTTTATTGGAACCAGCATAGAATTCTATTAGTTCACTATTGCTTATCTGTTAAATTATTAACTTTAGCGAAACATTGATGAAATAAATAATAGCTATCTATATTTTTTGTTATCTAAATATCTCAATTCAAAGTGCCAAACTGTTTTTGAATTACTATTTTGAATTTAATTCAAATTATTGTAAAACAAGATTAACGCAAGAAATCTTTTAATTAATATACGTTTGAACACCATTTGCATATTATTTATTTTGTTCTATATATTTAAAAATAATAGGTAGAAAAATTTATCTTGAACCTAATGATACTTAAAAAATCAGAAAACTTTTATTCAAGACGTTAAAAAATACTTACAAAACTAATAAAATTATTTAATCATGCAAAATCTTGAAAATAAAAGATTCGAGAATTTTTGCATTAAAGATATTTTTTTCTAAAACTATATACTGATGCATTTCATCGTTTATTTTCCTTTTAATGGACTCCCTAAGGAGTTTCTATAATAAGATTTTACTGTTAAGTTATCTTTTAGAGAATGAAATTAAATAACTTTTTTAAAGTTACATATATATTTTTTTCAATTTTGTCATTTATAATCTACATTAATCCATAATCTAATATTTGTGTGTAAATCTTATGTTCATTAATCTTAACTTTATTTTAAACTGTTATATATTTATTCCTCTTGTTAATATAATTGATACGGTAAAATCTATTTTATAGGTATTCCAGTCCGTTGGATAAAAAAATTCTAACACAACAAGTTCTTTGCTTTTGGTGAAAATTTAGCCAACTGAAAACAAGGCTCAATGTTGGGAAGTCAAATTTGGGATTGACTTTAAATTCTCCGACACCATTTATTTTTTCAGCATCCACACTCATATTTTGAAATTAGTATGCCTAAAATATTCAGTACAACATGGAGCGACAACACAGAATTCGCGTTGTTGTAGAGCGATTTTTATCAAAAGATTTAAAAACAAATTAACCATAATTTATGTTTTAAGTATTGTTATCGGCAAAACTTTTTATTGCTATTCTTTCATCTTTATTTTCCAAAAAGATATATAACTTTAAAGTTAACTTTAAAGGCTTTTTGTTCTATTCTTTTTATTCACAATGAAATTAGGCCATTTTTTTAGGAATTCGAAGAATCAAAGAATAAGCTGTTGGTACATTTCTTTTCCTTTGACACATATATATAAATATATAATTTACACTAAATAAGTAAAAACTTTTTTGAAATATTTGTGGCATTGTAATTTATGAATACTGGTCCGGTGACATGCATGTGGTTTTTATTCGCAAATAAACGGGAATTGTTCATTGTATTTGTCCGATTTTATTTTATTTAATAATTTCTGCTTCTTTATATATCCAAAACTTTTTCATGTTTAGCTTATTATAGCTCGTGAAAGGATAAAATCTTACATATTTTATGGAATCGATGGCAGTTTCATTTTGATAACTCTGCAATGATTTCACATTATTTCTTTTTTCGTTTATGGATATTTTATGGACATTTTTCATAACTAGTTTGAGATTCAGATTTCATTTTTGGATTTTGAGTTTTCCATTTTTATATTATGAGTTATGTGTCCATTTATTATAGTTAGCTAAATATATATATACGCACACACACACATATATATAATACAGAATATATGCCTTGATGCCATACAAATGCTAAAGTTTTTGATTTATAATGTGTGAGGAGATTCAGGGTATTCATATTTATGAAATTATGCTACGTAATTGAAATTCTCATTTATAATATTATCAAAGTATTTTAGCAATATCATAATTATTTCAAAGTCCGATGCAATCTATAACAAGGTTCATAAATCAACAAATACAAGATTGTTTGATTTTTTATTTGTTCTATTATTTACACGTAAATTGATTTAGCTATACACATTATGAAATTCTCAAACATAATTGAAACCTCGTAAATTTTATGTCCCTAAATAATATTATTTTTAAATGTCATGTTTCAAAATTTAACATTTACCATATTGTTTCGCTCAAAATGTAAAAAAATAAAATAAATATAGAAAACACAAATGTCATGCAGAAATTTATAATTCCATTACATAGGAAATATTTCAGCTTAAAATGTTAACATAGGTAGTAGATAAATGTTAAAATAAAACCAGTTTCAAAAATAGTTCGAACTGGTAGGTGAATTTAGTGTAAATACAATGCAAGTTTATGGATAATGTGCGTATTCCGGAGCGATATCCTGTCGTTTTTTTTTTAAATAAATGACTTTGTCATGTAAATGACTTTGTCATTTACATAAATAAAAACGTACTGTTAGGTTTTATAAACTATTAAAATAAAAAAAAAATACCAATCGCCAAAATAAAGTTCACTGCCCACTTTGTTAAAAATACTACTTTGTAAAATAAAGCTAGTTTTATTAAAATTTAGAAAATTTTCTAACTATATGTTACAGAAACATATTATGGTTTTTAATAGAAACTTCTTTTTGAGAAGTACGATTCTCTAATACGAACGATATCAAACCTCTTAAATTTTAACAATTGAAAATTTATTATTATTTTTTTATACACTATTCTAAATATCTCTTTTTAAAAGGTAATCGCTAAAGTAATATTAACAATAAAAATAAATTTCTTTTCCGTCTCCTTTTTCCCGTTAGTTTAAAAGAATTAAAATCTAACAATGAAAGCAATATTTAAAGAAAAAAAAAGTTCAAAAATATTTCTTTAATTTTATCCTATTAATTAGAAATAATAGAAAAACTGCTTTCAGTTTTCATATAAAAAATAGAGTTTTTAAAATCTTTCCGTAAAACTTTATAATTAAAGAATTAAAAGCTATATTAAAGAAATAATAAAATTGCTTAGTTTTGCCTAATATTATAAAAATATGTATCGAAAAAATTATACAAAATTCTATTTTCTTTTTATGAGAAAAAGAGGGATTTGGCGTAATTTTGAAAAAAATAAGTTCCCTAAGGATGTACTGTTAAACGAAATTTTACATTGTTCCATTTTCATGTGGAGCATGAAATTAAATGACTTTTTATTCAGTTAGATAATGGAGTATTATTATTGTTTCATTAAATGCTTTAAGAAGAAATCTATACTAGGTTATTTCCTATTGATTTTTTTTGCAGTAAAAAGTATAAACTTTTATTCGTTGTAAAGTTAGAGAAAAAAATTCATAGTGGGGGAAAAACAGTTTTCCATTCATTATGTAACTAATAAAAAATATTTTAAATATCAAATGATAAAGTATGACGTCTATATAATATTAATTTCATTAAATGCAATGCGCTAAAAAATAAACTATGTGGTACTACAGTTTAATAAGTACATTAGCCTAAAGTGCCCAATGACAGATAACTCCAGTAGCGATTGGAAATGCTTCGTTTGTATCTCCCGCCTGATGACGCATTTCATAATGTCAGATCACGTGAATTTTGGTCGACCAATCTGCTGAGAAAACTCTTGTTTTTTCCTGTCTTCCAAGTATGGCTTTCTCGAGTGATTGGTTTTGCGGAGATAATGATTTTTGTCGTCGTGAACTCTGTTATAAGCCACCACTCTAGTAAAAAAGAGCTTTTTTGGCCGGTATTGAAGTTTGGCGTGGCCCGGACCTGTTTTCTAGACTATGGGCTCTAAGGTGCTATGCAGCATATTTCGAATTCAGGTCGCCAACCCAACGCGGAATCCTTAGTGTTTAGTTTCCAAGCAAGCTTAGTGCTCATTTTGTTGACCCCTAAAAGAGAATAATATACTGCAATATGCATTTTTTAAACGATACAAAAAAGATGAATGTTATTTAAAAGCTACCTTTGTTAGAGCCTTATGTTAGTCCAGTACAATTCTCTAATGTTAAAATTTTTAACCCTCTTCAAAATTAGCAATAAATGTTATGTATATATATATGAATATATATATAACTATTATATAATTACAATTATTCTGGGGTGATATGGAAAATATTTCCGAATCAGGTGGACAAACAAATGCGAATCCTTTGTGTTTAGTTCCCAAGCAGTCTTGGTAATCATTTTATGTGCCCTAAAATATAGGAGAATAATATACTACAATATGCAATTTTTTTAAACGATCCAAAATATGATAAAGATTATTTAAAAACTATCTTTGTTATAGCTTTATGTTAGTCCAGCAGAATTTTCTAATGGTAAAAATGTTAAACCTCTTTAAAATTAGCAATGCAAATTATATATATTTTTAAATATATTTCAAGGACTCCACTCTAAACATCAGAAAGCAAATCCATTATTAAACTGATATTAACAATAAATCTGTGTACTAATATCCGTTGCATTTTTTTTTACTTATTCAAAAACAAAGAATTTATAAATAAAAATAATATACTTAATAGGTAAGCAAGACAGGGTCTTTTCAAAAATTTTCTATCAAATTTGAATGTTAAAGAATTAAAAGCTTAAAAATCATTAATCAAATTACTTAAATTTGCACAAACTTTTTAAAATAACAGCTAAAGCGAGAAATATATACACAAATGGCTATTTTATCTTTAACAGGAAAAAATGCCTTAATTTTTTTCAAACAATATGTTTAACGAAATTATATAATATTTCACTTTCATGTGGATCATTAAGTTATATGTCACTTTCGTGTAATGATTGTTATTGTTTCACCAAACTTTATATCAGAAATACATAATTGTTTATTTGCAATTTATTTTTACATGAGTGAAGAGTATACAATTTAATTGGTCTTGAAATGAGAAAAAAAATTCACAAAGAAAAATCAAAACAAAAAAATTCATATCAAAATTTTAAATAGAAAGTTATATAATATTGCTTTTATGAAAATATTTACGCTACAATCATTACGTTAAAACATTACGCTAAAGTATGTGTTTTCTTTTTAATTCATACTCATAGATTCTTAAATAAATGTTGCCTGAATATCTTCTATCAGTGATAACTTAAATTATTGTTCGGCCTATCATATTTATTGATTATAGTTAACGAGATAAAGAGAAAAATAAAGGCAATAACCTATGTTCCCTAATTCAATAAAAGTCAGCGTGATTTCTCATAATTAGTTTGTGGAAAATATGGATAACATGATAATCATATCAAGTGATATTAAATCAGTATCTGCCCAACAAATTTATATGTTAGATAAATATAGTCTTTCCTTGTGAAAAAAAAAAAAAAAAATGTTAATTTTACGAAAGCTAACATTGTATGTAGTAGTTATTATTAGGCAATAATTAATATTTATAGATGTAACAGTAATTTGGCCCGTATAATGTAACATTATGGATACATCTTTTAGGAATAAATAGAGATATAGTTTTCTTTTTTTTCGAGAACATAAAAATATTTTTTGCACTTTCTTTATAAATAGCTGTTTTTTTTTCCCTTAAGCTTTAAAATAATCTTTTTGTTCCAAATCTACTTGTTATCTGTAAGTTTATTTCTTAGAATATAATTAAAAATGAATAATATTTAACCTTCTTTAAAATTTTGTTCAATTAATTGTTTAACATAAATTTTAGAACTATTGCTTTTGATATATCTTTTAGATTTTTAAGAAAACAGTTTTTTTTATATCAGTGCTTAAAGCAATTATAATTGAACCTTCATTCTCTTGTTATAAAAAGAAACATGGCTGAAATATTAATCTAGTAATTGTATATATATAAACTTAAAATAGCTGGTGTATGAAGAAATGTAAAAAATGTTCTACGTTCTTTCTATTAAATGACTAGAAAAATATTATACGAGCTAAGAACTTATAATACATTGTTAACGCCATATAACGCAAAGACATGATAAATATTTTTTATAAGATATATATATCTCATAAAAAAAGAAAAAAAAACTCGTTCTAAGTGTTCCCGCCAAGCTTCAAATCAAAAACATCAGCCATAAAAATAAGTGGTAACACATACAAATTAGCAATATCCAAGTGCATACTCCGAGTGCAGTGTAAAAATCTACTACTACTGATATTGTTTCCAAAAGATCCGGAGTGAGGTACAGTATGTGAAAACAGCTAGGCGCCCTATAGGCTTTCATAACGTATGTATATGTGCATTTACATATGACTATATGTTTAAAATTTTTCTTTTTGTATTACTGCTCGCATGAAATTGTGAAAACGTAAAGTTTCTATGTTTGCGTGTCCAATCTTATTTATCAACTTGTCGGATGTATTTGGGTTATTTGATTTACCATTATTTGAACGAGAAACACCACTTTTACGAGAAGGATCTTCCAAGTAAACATGTATTCATTTTGATTTTGTAAAAATAATAATGTTCATATGAATATTGATAGCAAATGCACATAATGATACACCTTAACTGAACTGAGATATATTGCAGTGAAGCCTCCGTAAGCGGAGTTGAATGTGACTGAGGAAAAATCCGTTCTAGCTAGTCTTCTGTTTTAATAGTATAGTTATATAATATTCGTTATGTTGGAAACGTGACATTTTCAGTTTAAGAAATCATTACGTCATGAGCATGATCTATTTTGACAGTTTTCACTTTCATTTTTAACCAGTGTTTTAAACATATTTATGTAATTAATTGTTATGTTAAGAAATACCGGAAAGTATAAATTTAATAATAGATTATTACCACTTTTACATACCATTTCCTGCTTCTCTTAACACTCTCTTTTGGTTTATTATAGATCTTTCTCATACAAATATATAAAAAATACTGAATGTATTATATACGTCTGCCGGTCGCCAAACAATTTTCAAATACTGTACCTCACTACGAGATCTTTGGAAACCTTTTAGTAGTGATACATTTTTACCCTTCTCTCAAAGTATGCACTTCTGCATCGCTTCATTTTATTTGATATCACTTCTTATTACGACTGACGTTTTAGATTTCTGGTTTGGAGGGATAATTTACAACGAGTTGTTTTTGATGAGATATGACTTCTTTATGTAAGGTATTTAATTTTCATTATATATCCCATTATAATTCAGAAAAGAAAAGAAAAAAGAAAGATGACAAAGCTAAAACAATAATTTAATATTAATGCTATAAACGTTTCAAATGTTTAATTCATAAAATAGGGGAAGGATTGCACTTTGCGCCAACTTATTAAGAAAGAATGAACACCGTTAGATAGCACAAACGAATGTATAAAAAAGGTTCATACAGATATTCCGGTTCTTGTAAAGCTGCAACATCCGTGATAAATTAAAAATTAAAGGCTAAAACACAGCGAATCAGAGAGATGCACCTTACAGCTCGATCGTCGTAGGCTAAATAGTGATGAGCGACGCAAAACAATAGCGGAGTCAAATTTTCACGCACATACGAGAAGACCAATTACGAGTGTTGAGCCATTCTGGGGAGCTTAAAAAAAAGGAGGAAAGGGGGGGGGATGGAAGAGAGCGAGTTACGAAATGGGAGCCACATTTTTTTTTTTAAATTGGCCGTACTAAACAAATCGTTAACTAATCTGTTACACGGCGATGTTAGCAGTTTAGTCTATCTCTAGCCACTCTCAGGAAGTATATGCAATTCTGTTATTTCTCAAGACATTTACGTAGAACAGTTTGAAGGGATTTAATGATGAAGTGTTCCATACCGTTATTTTAAATTTAATATATGTTAGAAATATATTAATTTTGCTTTTGTTTACATTAAATCAATTTTAAGAGGGAAGCTAAATCTCCCTTGCCTCTCAGGTTAGCCGCCCCTTGTATATTTCTTTCAAATGTGCAGTAGGAAATACGAAAAATATTTATTAGGAAAGTAATAGTGATGAATATACAAAAAATATAGAACTCTGCGACAGATATCTTTATGGATTCTCCATTAAGTGCAGTATACCTTTAAAAAAAGATTTTAAGCCTCGCGTGGCTCCCCTCAATGAGCTGACCCATGGTATATTTCTTTAATATGCGCAGTAAGAAGTTGCTACAAAGAATTTATGTTGAAAGTAGTAGTGACAAATATAAAAATATATAAAACACTGCAACCCATTTGTAGGGATCTTTAATTAAGCACAGTATATCATCCTGAAAATATTTTAAGTCTCCTTTGCCTCCACCTCTAAACAGTCCCTGGTATATTTCTGTAATATGGGCTGTAGAAAATTATTACACATCATTTATTTTGAATGTAGTAGTGACGAATATCATATAGTACGCTTCTACCCATGTGTGTATGGATTCTCAATCACGCATACTATACCATTCTAAAAATATTTTAAGTCTCCTTTGCCTCCTCCACTAAACTGTCCCTGGTATATTTCTGTAATATGGGCTGTAGAAAATTATTACACATCATTTAGTTTGAATGTAGTAGTGACGAATATCATATAGTACGCTGCTACCCATATGTGTATGGATTCTCAGTTACGCATACTATATCATTCTAAAAATATTTTAAGTCTCCTTTGCCTCCTCCACTAAACTGTCCCTGATATATTTCTGTAATATGGGCTGTAGAAAATTATTACACATCATTTAGTTTGAATGTAGTAGTGACGAATATCATATAGTACGTTGCTACCCGTATGTGTATGGATTCTCAATCACGTATACTATATCATTCTAAAAATATTTTAAGCCTCCTTTGCCTCCTCCACTAAACTGTCCCTGGTATAATTCTGTAATATGGGCTGTAGAAAATTATTACACATCATTTAGTTTGAATGTAGTAGTGACGAATATCATATAGTACGCTACTACCCATATGTGTATGGATTCTCAATCACGCACACTATATCGTTTTAAAAATATTTTAAGCCTAGCGTACCTTACCCAATGAACTGCCCGTGGTTTACTTCGTTATCATTTGCAAAGGGAAGTTACTACAAATAATTTATTTTGAAAGTAGTAGTGACGAATAATAAAAAATATATAGGGCGCTGCGACCCATGTGTATGGATTTTCATATTTTATATACTTTTATTTAAAAGATTTTTATTTATTTATTTATTTATTTATATATTTCTTAAATGTTTCGGGATATTTTATAGAAAATGGAGTTTGTTTAAAGAGAAATATATTGCATTAATATCCAAAAGACAGCCATTAAAATGCTGCAACAGAAAAAAAATGCAAGTAAAAAATGCCTTATTAGAATTGCTTAATCTTGTAAAATTATGCTGGAAGAAGAACAAAAAAAAATTAATTCAAAATTTTTCTGAAAAATAAGAAAGTTGATCAAGTAATTTTATCTAAATGAGCTCCCTACGGAGTTGATCTTCTGCGGTATTTTTAATTTTTCTGTTGTCATGTGGAGCATGAAATTAACGAAAATATTTTTATCTGGATATAATTGGTGCTTTCACTGTGTTATTAATAGTAGTATACTTGGAAAAGATAATGTAATTTTTTATTCAGTTTGAATTCTATGTTACAGAAAAAAGTAAAATCTGACTCTGATATATTCTTGAAATAGCACAAATGAGTTCTTTGGAAAATATTTTCGTAAAAGATGAAATTAAAAGAAATAGAAAAAAAAAATATAATGCAATACCCATTATAAAATATGCCCTGTCATCGATTTATTATGTTATTTTTATGTAATTTCTATACAATTTATATCATCATTTCATTAAAGTTTTTTTTTTTTTTTTTTTTTTTTTTTTTTTTTGTCATTGAACTTCATAGAATATTTTTTTTTTTCCAGCGTTAAACAATAATCATATTTTAATATTTAATTATTTAAACAAATTGCTTTAAATATGAAAATTAAATCAATGAAATATTGAATAATAAATTAATGAAAATTTGCTTAAGTAAATATAAATGGGTTTATATATATATATATATATATATATATATATGTATAACGTTACTAATTACAATGTGCAACAAAAAGAAAATTGTCATTTATTGAAGAAAATGAAAATTCTTTCTGCAGTGTACTCTTTAAAATGCACAAAATTACATAATAACTTTCATAACACAATTTTCTTTGAATAATAAAAATCAACTGATAAAATATTAAACAAAATATATAATTCTTTCAAGTCTGAATATCATCTTTAAATATTTTCTTCTTAATGCTTTAAATATTAATAATATTTTAATATTTAAACGCAAGAAAATTTATAATATATTAAGTATGTTAACAGTTTTCGTAATTGTAGCTTGCCGAAAAAATAAAAGTAACTTTTGTAACTGTTGGAATATTATTTTGAAGAAAGCAAAAATTATATTTTGAAAGCATTCTTTAGATGGCACTAATAATTATGGCACTAATAAGGCACTAATAAGATGGCACTAATAAGATGGCACTAATAATATGAATATCAAGATTACTTGGGAACTGGACCCATATTGTATGTCCCCCAAGGCAGTATAGCATCCCACAAACTATAGTGAAAAATTGAACTGGACACTGCAGAACAAAATCCTTACAGATTGTATCACCTAAGAGGTTTTTTTTATTAAATTTTTTGAGTTCTTGTCGGAGTAATTTTATCAAAAATTACTAGGTTGAGCAAAACGTTCTGGGAAATTTGTGAAAATTACGTTTTTATGCGCAAATTAACAACAAAAGCAACAAGGACTATTCTTCAAAGTAGAGACCATCATAGTCCACGACTTTCTGCCATTGTTCTGCCCGATCTCGGATTTGCTGGAAGTAACAGGGTGACTTCTTGGAATCGAAGAACTCTTGACATGCTTCTTCAACTTCATTAAAGTATTCAAATTGACGGCCCTTGAAAAAGTATTGCATTGATCGAAAAAGGCCATAATCGGATGGAGCCACGTCTAGACTGTAGGCGGGGTGTGGAAGAATTTCGACGCCGTCCAATTGTGCAAACCTGTCCTTGGTCCTCTGGGCCAAGTGGGGTTTGGAATTGTTTTGCTGAAACAAAGCGCGCTTTCAGAGGACTAATCTTGGCTACTTCTGCACCAATTTTTCGTAGACGCGATCCAACTGCTGACAATAGAGCTCGGTATTCATGGCACGACTGTCATATACGATACAAATCTGGTAACTATTAGATTAAAAATTTCCCAGAACATTTGCTCAACCTAGTATTTCTTCATAGAGCTTAACATCTAAATATATTCTCATATTTTTCCATTTATTAAGAAAATACTTCTTTTCCTAATGGAAAAATAAATTTACCGCTTTCTCAAAGAATTGTTTTACACCTTAATTATAAATTTAAGATTTTACTTCAGTAAATGAATCGAGAAGAATTTCGCTGAATTACAAAACTATCAGAATATTCTATTTTGTGTTTTTCTTTTTGTTAGTGTACTTTCACCCAACTTCCTCTCTTTCATCTATTTTTAATCCTTCTCTCCAGTTCAGTTATGACTCCTATAAATTATTCCTTATTGAAACAGAACGATAGAATATCTCGTCAAAATAATGAAGCCAACAAATAAATTTCATGTTGATTAGCCTTAACGCCATAATAATATTTTTTGGACGTGAGTGAAAATTTTTTTGCTGAAAAAAATTTTATTTCCGAGAAAAGGGCTGGAGTATTTTAAAAATATACTGAATTCATAATCTTAAAAAAAAATAAATAAATTAGATCTTAAGCCTAGCGTTATTAAAACGTTAAATATCACAATAAAATTTCAGAATACATTTTTAGAAATTTTGATTAATTGTTTACTTCTATACATTAATAATGCACATTAAATATTTAAAATGGCATTAAGTATTAACTCTGTGAAATATATTTTTTATATAATAGGCATGAAAATATTAAAAAATAAATAAATGCTTCGTTGCTTGTATTTTAAAATTTCCTTAATCAATATTTTTCTTAGGATACGCTAATAGAAAAGGATTAATTAATAGAAAAGGAAAACTAATTAAATATCGGTGCATGATTCAAGATATATGCGCACTTACAAAAAGTTAACATTGCTGAAAATGTACCTTGTTATCCTGCAGAGCAAATATTGTTTCATTTCGAACTTTTTGTCAATATTTGGTTTGTTATATTTTCGAAGAGAAAGATGAAAGTAAAAGAAATAATATGTATCAAGCATGGATTATGAAACATGTTCCAACATTTCCCGAATTTTCTTCGAGATTTCATAAATAAATAAGTTATAAGAAGATATATTTATAAATAATTTGGAAAATACATAACACATTAAAAAACAAAATTCTAATAAATAATGTCCATGGACAGAAAAAGAGTCTAATTCTTCTTTTTTATATATGTATATATATACCGGGTGTCTTAAAACGGACTGGCTGATATTAAATATAAATAAATTGTAAATGGTGTCAGCTATTACAAACATTTTTGCACTAGGATTATATAAGATGGCAGGAGTTTTATTTTTCACTGCGATTCCTGGTTTTAGTTCTAAATAGCAGCAATAGATGGCGATACAGGGAGTAGGCGCGCAATCGAAATTGATGGCAAATCCAAAGTTTTCATCAGAATAAAGTATTTTGGAATAAGATAATCAAGCTTTGGTTAATAAATATAAAAAAACATTGAAATAATATTACAATGAGAAATGTCAAATTATTGATTTATTTTTTTAAGCAATCACCGATTCATTTGCATACTAAATATAATAAAATAGAGCATAAAAAAGATAAATTTAAAATTAAATGATAGATGGCAATTATATTGATGGATAGTGCACTTCTTTCAGTATGTGGTGTCCGAACTTCTGATAGAACTCTAAATTTAAACAAGTCAGAAATTGTATGTCAAACGGGGCAAATGAGATGCATTCGTACTATAACAAGATTTATATAGTTTTATACAAGCTTTATTCAGATCTTGGTGCAATAGCTGTTACACTCAATTAATTCAATACAAAATTTATTACTATCTTATGTATTAAATGCAGTTATACGGAAATAATACGACTCCATGTTAAATAGGACGTAATTACCAAGGCAACTTAGAATTATTACCTATCATGAGATATCATTGAATTAATTATGTATGGTAAGACTTAATAGAATGAAGAAAACTTTTACTAATATATTTTTAAGTTTTATTTGATTTTCCGGAAATTTGAAATGATTCGACAAAATTCTGTAACAATTATACTTATTAAATTTCAAACAGTTGGATTTCAATTCAGTTGGGTAGTTTTAGCTCTGTTATATGTGGACAGACAGATAGACAGACGGACGGACCTTACGACGACTATAGGTGGTACGTATTTATATAATTACGAACTCACCTAAAAAACGATAATAATAGAATGATTTTGGAGAAAAACTCTAAAATAGATTCCTTTTCTCTAAAGACAATTTTTTTATAGGTTTGATCAATTAAAAAAAGTTTTAATTAAAGAAAAAATTAATAGACAGAAATTAATGGACATAAATAAATTACAAATCATATATTTTTGTAGTCGGATTAAACTTAATAATCACTAAATTTTCATCGGTGCATTGGACGCTCTCTGGAAAATATACATAGAACTACATAACTTTATGATTGAAACAATGTTTTGAAGGCTTGAATTCCGTAATTAGATGAAATCAGAAATATCGAATCTGCAATGTTTGTTGAATAACTTCCGACGTTACATGAATAACATTATGCTACATGTTCATCACCTAAATTATGCAATTGTGTAGAATAATATCGAAAGATTAATGATCTTGAAACATGCAATGTAGAATACTTCATTGCGCTTAATATTTCGGACTGTAACTAAATTTTATTTGAATTATAATACCCCAGAATATTCAGTCACGAGCAGACTTCATTGCTTCCATTTAATCCACTTAAATATGTAAAACCGCACTGCTAACGAGTTTCAAAGAAGATGCTCGTGGATGGTTGATTTATGAATATGTTTTGTGGATGCATGAATGGTTTTGTATTAATCGTATTCACCTGTTTCGTAAAAAAAAAGAATATGGTATTAGTTTTATGTTAACAAACATGAATAACATTAATGTTTAGTAGTCGAGGTGAATAATTCAGAATGATAAAGTAATAAAACCTTTTTTATATACTAAATGCTTTATTAAATGTATAAAATTAATAGATAATCTTTCGCACGCATATTGTGAATAGCAATTTTCGACGAATAAACATTTATTTTATTTTAGGAATAAATGTTTTATATTTTGAAGAACAGAATTACTTAATCCTTTCAATCGCTGGAACAAATGTCGTATTGTAAAAGATAAAAATATCGCGATTATGAAAGAAACCCATTGTTATTGACATCCTTTCATTATTGATTAGTATTGCATGCATTTAGCGAATGTTACATTTCTAGATGAATAAATATGCAGAATTACCTCAATTGAAAAATTTTTGCTCCCTAAAATGTATTTATAGACTTATAATATTAATATTTGAAATTTTACGGTGTTAACCGGAATTTCATATTTTTATTCGTATAAAATCGCAAATACCAAATTGGTAAAATTTGTTGAATACCTTCAGAAGTTACATTTATAGCATGTCTCTACATCTTCATAATCTAAATATTATAATTGAGTAGATTATTCTCGAATTATTAATGACCTCTAAACATGCAAAGAATAATAATTCAATATATTTGATATTTCGAGTTGTAACTAAATTTTATAGGAATTGTACAACCTCAGACTTCTGAATCACGAGCACAATTCAGTGTTTCGATCTAATCTACTTAAATATGTAAAACCACGTGAGATAACAAGTTGCAGAAATGATGCGCGTGGTTGTTTATTTATGATATATGCTTTGTCTATTTAAACATGTATTTCGAATAATCACGTTTACCTCCTTTATTGAAAAATGCATTTGGTATTCGCTTTTATGTTAGTGCATATATAACATTTACTGATTAGTGAAAGGGGAATTGTAATTCGGATTAGACAAAAAATTCTTTGTTATGAAAGAAGTACATAAAGTAGAAAATTATTAACTAATATGTCATATTTGTATTTGAAATCATATTAATTGAAAGTGTAGTCAATAAAATATTTTATTTCTTATTGTTTTAATAAAAAATGTAATATTTATTTTGCCCTATTTGTGAATTTTTCAAGTCTACTTTTGTGAAAAGTTTGTGATAATTTAATGATGAAGCGAAATTAAGAAATTATAACTTAAAATAAGAAACCCAAAAGCTTAGTAATCAGTATGTACTGCTACCATGCAATATGTCCAGAGTTTAACTCTAAATTAGGCAAGGTACACCTAAACTTTTGACTCCTTCGCAGTTGATAATATGAATGTCAAGCTTGCTTTAGAACCGGTTCCACATGGTTGAACAGCAAAACGGAACATGTTCTTTATATCATCCCAGAAACTGTAGTTAACAAACAGAACTGTGCACTTTAGGGCAAAGTCCTTATAGTTGTAGTTCATCTGAGATTTTTATACTAAATTTATTAAGTTCTTGTCTCAATAATCTTACCAAAAAAATATATCTGGATAGAGTTTACACATCTAAATATAAATTCGTATTTTTTGTATTTTGTAAGAAAGTATGTTTTGTTCTTGTTGCGATAATAAATTTATAGTTTTCACAAAGAATTGTTTTATATCTTGATTTTGAAAATAGATTAAGAAGAATTTCGCTGAGTTGCAAACAGTTATCATTACATTTAATTTCTGTTATCCCAATTTTATACATTCCATTCATACATGTCATTTTGATACTTCACACAAGTTCAATTATGAACCCTATATTTATTTTTCTTTGAAACAGAACGATAGCATACCCGTAAAATAAGGAAGTCAACAAATCAATTTTTTGTTGATTATCCTTATGATATTTTTTTTTTTGGACGTGAGTGAAAATATTTATTTACGAGAAAATAGCTGCAGTGTTTTAATAATATACTGAATAAAATATTTTTTTTCTTCTTAAATTAGGTCTTAAGTCTAGGGTTATTAAAATGTTAAATATTGCAGTAAAAGTAAGGAATATATTTTTAGAAATTTTAATCACTAATTTCAAAAATTTTGATAGATTAATAATGCACGTTAAATATTTAAAAAGGCGTTCTGTAATTTTTCTGCCAAATATATATATATATAATGCTAAAAAAAGATTAAAACTTTGTATGTTTTTATGTGTGTGAGCGTGTATAAGTGTATGTATATATGCTTATATATTGTATGGACATATAATAATAATAATAATAATCTCTCTATTCTAAAAAAAAGTAACTACCGCTGTCACCGCCGCCGCCGCCGCCGCCGCCGGTTTTGAATTTTTTGTGACCGGAGGTCTTTCTTCGTTAATATTAAGAAAAATAATGCATACAAAAATATGAAAAACAGTAGTATTATACAGAAATGTTTGATAAACACGCTGATGCAGACAGTTTTCAGATCGAAGAATTATTTTAAGAGATATTTAATGCTAAAGTTGGACAAAATCGTTCCACTAAAAAGGTTTTATAGGAGCAAAAACTGTTCATAGGAATTTAATCATTTTTAGATCATTTTATGCGTTAGAATTTGCCGGAGTGCAGATTGCTTTATTTTTTTTTATTTTGACTAATTTTTTGAGGTTTTATTTCTGTTTTAAATTCAGGTTTTCAGCATTTCTAGAGATATTTTTAACAGATTTTAGAAAGTGATATTAATTTAAACTGTTGCCAACTGTATAAACAGAGGAAGCAATAATGTTTGCTTCAAAAAAAAAAATATTTATACGTGTAAATAAATTAAAAATTTATTTACACGTGACTATTATAAACAGAAAAAACATTTGGAATTAGAATTAAATAATTATGTACAAAAAGCAGGAACTTATTAAAAATTATGTCATAAAAACTATAATTACACGTGAATTTTAAGAGAGAAAGGAATTTGTAAACCAATAAATTTATTAACATGCGTTAGAAGTCTGAATCAAGGGATGGAGCCAGAGTTTGTAGGATAATTAAGCAAAATGGTTGGTTGGTTGATTTTTTGGCGGCCGATTATCTACGCTAGGGATATAGGCCAGAGGGGGAGTGCCTTTCGTGGGGGTCTTTCTAAGGGAACCTAACCCGTATTTACGCATGGAAATCCATGGCTCGAAGAAAACCACGAAAACTCCCAACGATTAGGACGACGGGCGCGATTGGGTTCGAACCCAGCACCTCCCGTCTACCAGCTTCGACAGCAGAACCTCTCAGCCACTTTTAATTAAGCAAAATGGAAATGAAGGATTCGGCGAAAACAAAGTTCCAAAATTCACCACTATGGGATATGTGGCGCTGTGGTTTTCGCGGAATCTATTGTCCTACATCTATTATAATGATCCAAAAATTTGGTTCACCTATCAAAATTAGATCGCGCTACATAGTAGTATTAGTTTCATTATGGGCACCTTTAGGCGGCTAAAGTGAAGATGAATATAGAAGACGGGAAACGAAGGATTACGCGAAAAAAACAGCTCCACGTATTCCTGTAGGGGTCACTCTTGGAACTATTTTTGCGGAAAAATTGGTCCCCTTTCTGTTTAATCATAATCTGGTTCCATCCTCACGATTAAATAAAGATGTGCAGAACACACTGAGTACTGTCAGTTTAATTAGAGTCACGTTGTACAAGAGTGAATTTTTAAACTATTTTAGCTTTTAGATATCGTTTATAATTACAATAGTCATATTATTAATTAAGGTATGGCACGGATGAGATGATAGTTGTTGACGTGTGAAAATAAGCGCCATTCTTCAGGAATGTACATTTATATAAACATGCAAATCACGCCCGTGAACAGTCAAAAACATTGCAAATTTCGTCCTCCTAAAATTCTTTTTCTCAATCTTGACGTGTAATTGCATGATACTACATGATATATTTAAAGTAATTTAAAACACCTTGACCTTAGTTTGCCTTAGGGGGACCGGCAAAGCAAAATTCAACCAAAAGATCGATTTTTTACTTTTTTAAATCATTAAATAGTTTAAACTTTTATCTTTACAACGATGTGTCACACATGTTTATGTATAAAAATATAAGTGTTGAAATTATTCATTCTTTTCTCAGAGTACTCCACAGCTTAATGGCCATTTAAATCTTTAATTGACTTTTTCTCAAAACTTGGATATTTCATGTTTGTGTTCCCTTTTTTTTTTCAATATCTATTACACTTAAGAACTCAAATTTTTTTAAATACTTGTGTTATAGTGCATACTTTAACACAGGAATAATGATTTGTTGAGAATTATTTAATTTAGGCCGTGAAATTTTACCAAAAATGCTAATTTAAAAATGACTTTCAATAAATAATTAATAATTAATTTTGAGTTTCCCTTAGAAAGAAAATGGTCTGTTAAAATACGTAAATCATGTTATTCTAACCACTCTAAAAAATCTAGCCCTCTATCTTTCACCATTTCTGAGAAAAAGGTACGTAAAGTTCGTGAATTTAACATGGCGGAGATTCCCGGTCCCCTTAATTTATATGTCAATAGGCACTACTTTCATGGCCGTACATAAAAATGACTTTTAAACTCTACGTTTGAGAACGACCTATGTAGTCATTGACCAGTGAAGTATCATATGTTTTCATGCATCACATAATTAACTCATAATAGTTATTATTGATTATTTTGTAAAACAAACCGTGTAAAATGAATAAAATATTAAGTTTATATTCAGATATGTCCCCAATGCAATCTTCAAAATGTATACGTATGAAAAAACTTTTTAAGTGGGCTCTAATTGAATGGTAGTCTGCATGAAGGACATATATTGAACATTTAAAATTTTTAAAATTTCGAGAAAAGGCCGGAAAACTTTAATGTAATTACCGAGGGTTCTGTGCACCGAGTGCAACACAGGCGCTTTTACAGTCTAAATTATCCTCTATTTTTGTTTTCATGCTTAGCACTGGCGGGAAATAAAATCTAGTTAGGTGGATAAGTAAAATAGTGATATTATTTTTAGTTTATAATGTATTTTTTTTTGTTTAAAGTAAACAAACTTGTACATTATAAAATTTAAATTTTTAACATAAATTAATCATCCGTCATTCGATAGAGAACTCTTTCCAACGAAAAATACAATTTTCCAAAATGTGTAACATGGGCCCATTTTCCAGACATCCACTCAATTAATAATAATTTGTAAGCGTATGTATGTGTCTCAGAAAGTATGCAGTATATATATAAAGTTAAAACTTTTCTTGATACCACCTTGAAAAATACCATATATACCGTAGCAATGTTTCTAATGTTGTAAAGTTCGTCCTTGAGCAGGTATAAAAACAATACATGGTTGAACGAAAGAAGACAAATTCATGACAGAAAAAGTTATTATTGGTATATTTGGTTATTTCTTGAGTTGTTTACAATTTATATCTTAACTACGATTTTATAAACTTTTTGTCGCAATAAAAAGTCAAGTATTTTCCAGACAAGATCACCGGGAGAACTACACTCAGAACTTGGCTGTTCTCACGTACGTTGACTCAGATAAGTCTGCTATGCCATTAGCCTTATTTTTCCTTTAAATTTTGCTTTCCTTTCTCTATTCTTCTTTGTACTGCAATATTATTAATATTTGGGTTCAATAGAAATATATATATTTCTCATAATGTACAAAGTAATTCCTTATTAGGGACTGACCAATTCAGACTTTTGAATCGAAATTTCTTGCTTAAAGTATATTTTTACACATTCTAACATTATATTTTATTATTTGGAAATTGATATTGAAATTGAAAGGATTTATAGAAAGTGAAAGGCCCTTTCGATTATAGTAGTAGAGAGCACTACAGCTCGTGAAACTGTAAGAAACAGTTTAAGAGCGGTCTTTTCATAACAGAATTTTGAAAATCGCTGATCTATCTAGTTGAATCCATTTACAATCTATCAGGTTGATCTTTTCGAAAATGAATCGCCGTAAATTTTCGTAGTTAAATACTAGGTTAGATAGGTTCGAAATAGTAATACCTAGATTTTCTGTGTAGCTTTAAGTAACGAGATTTTTAGTTGAGTATTTATATTTTAATTTCAATGTGTGCAATTGCATTTTTTAAAGCATTTTGCATTTCTGTAAAAAAAAAAAAAAAAATTCCAAAGAAGCTTTAAATATTAAGGTGTCAAAGTAGTATTCCTCTTTAATACATGTATTAAGCCTATTTCGAATAATGCGAATGGTGAACCGAGTTAGATATAGCTAACCATGTGCTGTCTAAATATGACGGAACAGTTATGCCGTACGTTTTGATGTATCGGGTCACGTAGTGGAAAAATACGTTATTAAAGATAGTGCTTCGAAAAATGTAAGAGATAAATTCAAAAGTTCAAACACAGAGTTCTCTGCTTTGATCGATGTAGTGAGAAAGTATATATCGTGCATACACATACAGTAAGTAATTACCTATATACAGTGTTTCTTTTTAATTGACGCTATTTAGAGACATCCACAGCTCGTTCTAATAACTGGAATGGCATTAAAATTGGTAAGAGGTCTAAAGATGCCATGGGACAAAAGGTTTCAAAAATAATTTTTTCAAAACATCACCGATAGGGGGAATATCGCAATGAAAATATTTCTTCAAAAGCAAGTAAAATTTAAATCATACGTGAAATGTCACGCATTATTCACCGCATTCACTTACCCGGCGGGGAATACGACCACATTTGATGTGACTGCTGTACACTGGAATTACACATCTCATACTTTGGAAAACATTCTCAACAACCGAACGGTATACCGCCCAAATTCGAGAAATATAAGTGTAATCAGAACAATTCAAATGAAAATGGTTATAATCTCCCCATGGAATTCTCCACGGGAAAGCCCAATCCTTCTCCATTATGGCAAGAAAAGTCAAAGCAAATATCAGTCATTTGTCAAAATCACTGGGTTGTAGTTGTTGCAAGCAGATGGTTTATGAATAGTAGTGGAGAATTCGCCGCAAGATTTTCCATAAAGTCGAAACATTCAAATTCAGTTGCCATGCAACACACCGGGTGCTTCTAATACTGAACTTCAGAATCATTGTCTTCAATGCATTAAATAATAAAGATTCTTTGCCTAGCTTATGGCGTGTTCAAAACTTACGAAGAGTGATGGATGGATTGCACTGGTTACAATAGTACAACTTCACAAACAACTTGCACTGCATTAATGTGAGCTAATGTGAGCGTTAATGTGCACTGCGTTAATGCGTCAATCTAAGCTGAAAAAAGAAATCTCGGAGCGTTTTGAATGCGTTTATAGCCCAAATTATTGACGCTGTTATCGCATATGTAGGAATAAATTTGAGTTTTCATTCGTTACCCATATTTTATGCTAATTCTAGTCTGCGTGGACTAGAACAGCGCCACATTTTTCTATATCGGTGGTATTTTTAACTATTTTTTAAAATCACTTTTCCTATGACGTCATCAGAACTCTTACCAAATTACTGCTATTTAGGTTATTAGAACGAGCTACAGATGTCTCTGAATGGCACCAGTAAAAAAAAAAAAAAAAAAAAAAAAAAAAAAAAAAAAAAAAAACATGTATTACATAATATTTACTTCTTATGCGAAATGTTTTATTCATGCAAAATTTTTTTCATAGACTTTGCCGTAAAAGTAAAAAAATAACTTTTTTAATTGTACGAAAAATGCAACATTATCAAATCACAATGCGATCGTAATCAGATATAGAGAAAAAGCTGTGACATAAAGGAATAAATAAGTTTGCAAAATCAAACGAAAAACTAATAACTCTAATTAATAAACTAATATTTTTTATTACTTAAGGGGAGATCACCTCCAGCAGCTCGATATTGCATTGATTTTAACACAATATATATAAAAAAAAATTGGAACTGTAAATATTTCTTCAAATTAAAAAAATATTTTTACAATAAATTGAACAAATCTTTGTTTATGTATTCCTTTAATTAATTTTAATGATACATAATTAGAACTTAGTTTAATTAAAACATACTAATTAAAGATTTTCAATGACTTACACGTGTTTCACGCAGGATTATGAAAAATATATGAGATATGTAATATTACATATATATATACTTACAATATCATACTTTAACTTCAACTTACCTTGTAGTACACCTCAGTGATATATATCAATTTCTATATGTTTAAAATAGTGTAATATCATTAAAATGCACCACAAACAATTTTTCCCCATAGACCGTAATGTAACGGAATTCCTTTGAGTGTACCTGTAGATGAACCGTAAATTATACACATTTCATTTTCAATACCGAACACGCCATAGTAAACCCCAATGACATGTATTAATTTCTTGGCAATCGGACTGTATTTACGCGAGTTACAGCACGGATAGACAGACAGACGGATGGACAATCAAATCGAATTCATAAACACTTTTAAACTAAGTTTGAAAGATAATAATAAATAGTTTTAGGGGGAAAATGTAAAATAGCTTCATTTTTTCAGATTTTTTTTTATTTTTTTTATTGTTCAGCAGAAAAAAAATAGTTTTAATTAAAGAAATAAGGAAGAAATTGAAATAAATGGACATAAATAAGTTATAATCATACATTTTTGTATTCGTATTATGTTTCATAATCGCTAAATTTCCATTGGTGAATTGTTCCATCTCTAGAAAATAAACATAGACCTACATAACTGCATGATTGAAACAATGTTTTGAAGACCTGAATACCTTATTTAGATTTAGGTGAAATCAGAAATATCGGATCTGAAAATTTTGTTGAATAACTTCCGAAGTTATATGAATAACATTATGCCACATGTTCATCACATAAATTATGAAATTGAGTAGAATAACATCGAAAGATTAATTATCTTTAACATGCAATGTAGCATACTTCATTACGTTTAATATTTCGTATTGTAACCAAATTTTATTTGAATTATAATACTCCAGAAAAATCAATCACGAGCAGATTTCAGTGTTTCCTTTTAATCCACTTAAATATGTGAAACCACATTGTTAACGAGTTTGAAAGAAGATGCTCGTTGATGCTGGTTTATGAATATGTTTTGTGGATACCTGCATGGTTTTCTATTAATCTTATTCACATGTTTTGTTAAAATAATGAATATGGTATTAGTTTTATGTTAACAAACAAGTATAACATTAATGTTTAGGAGTTTGGGTGAATACTTGAGACTGATAAAGTAGTAAAACCTTTTTTTTTTGTATACAAAATGCTTTATTTATTATAAAAAATTAATAATTAATGTTTCACACCTGTGTTATATAAATAGTATGGATAGCAATTTTCAACGAATAAACATTTATTTTATTTTAAAAATAAATCGCAGGATCTGCTTCTATCTTTTTGAGAGATAGAATTATTGCTTTCAGTCGCTGGAACCGATGTCGTATTATAAATGATAAAAGCACACCGATTACGAAAAAAAGCCATTGTTATAGAAATTCTACACTGTGGATTAGAATTAAATGCGTGTAACAAATGTTAAATTTCAAGATGATTAAATCTACAGCATTTTTCTTAATGAAATTTTTTTTTGCTCGCTAGAACATATTTATAGACATAAAATAGTTTAATTATTGACATATTGTTCTGCAGACCGAAATTTCAAATTTGATATTCGTATAAAATCACAAGTATCAAAATGGTAAAAAAGGAATAGGTTGTTGAATACCTTCAGAATTTATATTTATAGCATTCCTCTACATCTTCATAATCTAAATATTATAATTGAGAAGAATATTCTAGAACAATTAATGATCTCTAAACATGCAATGAATAATAATTCAATATATTTGATATTTGGAATTGTAACTAAATTTTATTTGAATTATAGAGCCCCAGAATACTAAATATCAAGCAGAATTCCGTGTTTTCACCTAATCTACTTAAATATGTAAAACTACGTGAGATAACGAGTTACAGAAATGACGCGGATGGTTGTTTATTTATGATTTTGTGGATTTAAGCATGGATTTGGAATAATCACGTTTACCTCCTTTATTGAAAAATGCACATGCCAGATGCATTTTTAATACCATATGATGTGGTATTATCTTTTACGTTACATATATAACTTTTACTGATCTGATTAATTAACTGGGATGCGTAATTCTGATTAGGAAAACATGTATTTTTTGTTTTGAAAGAAATATATAAAGTAGACATTTATTAATTAATATGTCATGTCTGTATTTCAAAATGTATTGATTGAAACTGTAACAATGAAGTTTATTTTTTATTTTTTAATGAAAAATGTAACATTTATTTTACCGTATTTGTGGATATTTTTATGGTTCTTTAAAAAAAAAAAAAAAAAAATGAAAATATTGTTATAGGGATGAGAGCATTCCGACCATAATGACCGATTACTACCACTAAATTTTTTAAGTATTATTTGCTTTATTAAATCTCAGAAATTCTGTCATTAAATAATGCGAGAAATACTATTAAAATTTAGTGGTAGTAATCGGTCATTTGTGTCGGAGCGCTCTCATGCCTGCGTTATAATTTAATGATGAATCGAAATTAAGAAATAATATCTTAAAATAAGAAGACAGTTGCTCAGCGGTGAGGACGTAACTCTACCATGTTACATGTCAAGAGTTTGACTTTGAATTGGTAAAGGTACACTTAACCTTTCACCCTTTCGCAGTTGATAATATGAATATCAAGATTACTTGGGAACTGGACCCATATTGTATGTCCCCCAAGGCACCCACAAACTATAGTGAAAAATTGAACTGGACACTGCAGAACAAAATCCTTACAGATTGTATCACCTAAGAGGTTTTTTTTATTAAATTTTTTGAGTTCTTGTCGGAGTAATTTTATCAAAAATTACTAGGTTGAGCAAAACGTTCTGGGAAATTTGTGAAAATTACGTTTTTATGCGCAAATTAACAACAAAAGCAACAAGGACTATTCTTCAAAGTAGAGACCATCATAGTCCACGACTTTCTGCCATTGTTCTGCCCGATCTCGGATTTGCTGGAAGTAACAGGGTGACTTCTTGGAATCGAAGAACTCTTGACATGCTTCTTCAACTTCATTAAAGTATTCAAATTGACGGCCCTTGAAAAAGTATTGCATTGATCGAAAAAGGCCATAATCGGATGGAGCCACGTCTAGACTGTAGGCGGGGTGTGGAAGAATTTCGACGCCGTCCAATTGTGCAAACCTGTCCTTGGTCCTCTGGGCCAAGTGGGGTTTGGAATTGTTTTGCTGAAACAAAGCGCGCTTTCAGAGGACTAATCTTGGCTACTTCTGCACCAATTTTTCGTAGACGCGATCCAACTGCTGACAATAGAGCTCGGTATTCATGGCACGACTGTCATATACGATACAAATCTGGTAACTATTAGATTAAAAATTTCCCAGAACATTTGCTCAACCTAGTATTTCTTCATAGAGCTTAACATCTAAATATATTCTCATATTTTTCCATTTATTAAGAAAATACTTCTTTTCCTAATGGAAAAATAAATTTACCGCTTTCTCAAAGAATTGTTTTACACCTTAATTATAAATTTAAGATTTTACTTCAGTAAATGAATCGAGAAGAATTTCGCTGAATTACAAAACTATCAGAATATTCTATTTTGTGTTTTTCTTTTTGTTAGTGTACTTTCACCCAACTTCCTCTCTTTCATCTATTTTTAATCCTTCTCTCCAGTTCAGTTATGACTCCTATAAATTATTCCTTATTGAAACAGAACGATAGAATATCTCGTCAAAATAATGAAGCCAACAAATCAATTTCATGTTGATTAGCCTTAACGCCATAATAATATTTTTTGGACGTGAGTGAAAATTTTTTTGCTGAAAAAAATTTTATTTCCGAGAAAAGGGCTGGAGTATTTTAAAAATATACTGAATTCATAATCTTAAAAAAAAATAAATAAATTAGATCTTAAGCCTAGCGTTATTAAAACGTTAAATATCACAATAAAATTTCAGAATACATTTTTAGAAATTTTGATTAATTGTTTACTTCTATACATTAATAATGCACATTAAATATTTAAAATGGCATTAAGTATTAACTCTGTGAAATATATTTTTTATATAATAGGCATGAAAATATTAAAAAATAAATAAATGCTTCGTTGCTTGTATTTTAAAATTTCCTTAATCAATATTTTTCTTAGGATACGCTAATAGAAAAGGATTAATTAATAGAAAAGGAAAACTAATTAAATATCGGTGCATGATTCAAGATATATGCGCACTTACAAAAAGTTAACATTGCTGAAAATGTACCTTGTTATCCTGCAGAGCAAATATTGTTTCATTTCGAACTTTTTGTCGATATTTGGTTTGTTATATTTTCGAAGAGAAAGATGAAAGTAAAAGAAATAATATGTATCAAGCATGGATTATGAAACATGTTCCAACATTTCCCGAATTTTCTTCGAGATTTCATAAATAAATAAGTTATAAGAAGATATATTTATAAATAATTTGGAAAATACATAACACATTAAAAAACAAAATTCTAATAAATAATGTCCATGGACAGAAAAAGAGTCTAATTCTTCTTTTTTATATATGTATATATATACCGGGTGTCTTAAAACGGACTGGCTGATATTAAATATAAATAAATTGTAAATGGTGTCAGCTATTACAAACATTTTTGCACTAGGATTATATAAGATGGCAGGAGTTTTATTTTTCACTGCGATTCCTGGTTTTAGTTCTAAATAGCAGCAATAGATGGCGATACAGGGAGTAGGCGCGCAATCGAAATTGATGGCAAATCCAAAGTTTTCATCAGAATAAAGTATTTTGGAATAAGATAATCAAGCTTTGGTTAATAAATATAAAAAAACATTGAAATAATATTAAAATGAGAAATGTCAAATTATTGATTTATTTTTTTAAGCAATCACCGATTCATTTGCATACTAAATATAATAAAATAGAGCATAAAAAAGATAAATTTAAAATTAAATGATAGATGGCAATTATATTGATGGATAGTGCATTTCTTTCAGTATGTGGTGTCCGAACTTCTGATAGAACTCTAAATTTAAACAAGTCAGAAATTGTATGTCAAACGGGGCAAATGAGATGCATTCGTACTATAACAAGTTTTATATAGTTTTATACAAGCTTTATTCAGATCTTGGTGCAATAGCTGTTACACTCAATTAATTCAATACAAAATTTATTACTATCTTATGTATTAAATGCAGTTATACGGAAATAATACGACTCCATGTTAAATAGGACGTAATTACCAAGGCAACTTAGAATTATTACCTATCATGAGATATCATTGAATTAATTATGTATGGTAAGACTTAATAGAATGAAGAAAACTTTTACTAATATATTTTTAAGTTTTATTTGATTTTCCGGAAATTTGAAATGATTCGACAAAATTCTGTAACAATTATACTTATTAAATTTCAAACAGTTGGATTTCAATTCAGTTGGGTAGTTTTAGCTCTGTTATATGTGGACAGACAGATAGACAGACGGACGGACCTTACGACGACTATAGGTGGTACGTATTTATATAATTACGAACTCACCTAAAAAACGATAATAATAGAATGATTTTGGAGAAAAACTCTAAAATAGATTCCTTTTCTCTAAAGACAATTTTTTTATAGGTTTGATCAATTAAAAAATGTTTTAATTAAAGAAAAAATTAATAGACAGAAATTAATGGACATAAATAAATTACAAATCATATATTTTTGTAGTCGGATTAAACTTAATAATCACTAAATTTTCATCGGTGCATTGGACGCTCTCTGGAAAATATACATAGAACTACATAACTTTATGATTGAAACAATGTTTTGAAGGCTTGAATTCCGTAATTAGATGAAATCAGAAATATCGAATCTGCAATGTTTGTTGAATAACTTCCGACGTTACATGAATAACATTATGCTACATGTTCATCACCTAAATTATGCAATTGTGTAGAATAATATCGAAAGATTAATGATCTTGAAACATGCAATGTAGAATACTTCATTGCGCTTAATATTTCGGACTGTAACTAAATTTTATTTGAATTATAATACCCCAGAATATTCAGTCACGAGCAGACTTCATTGCTTCCATTTAATCCACTTAAATATGTAAAACCGCACTGCTAACGAGTTTCAAAGAAGATGCTCGTGGATGGTTGATTTATGAATATGTTTTGTGGATGCATGAATGGTTTTGTATTAATCGTATTCACCTGTTTCGTAAAAAAAAAGAATATGGTATTAGTTTTATATTAACAAACATGAATAACATTAATGTTTAGTAGTCGAGGTGAATAATTCAGAATGATAAAGTAATAAAACCTTTTTTATATACTAAATGCTTTATTAAATGTATAAAATTAATAGATAATCTTTCGCACGCATATTGTGAATAGCAATTTTCGACGAATAAACATTTATTTTATTTTAGGAATAAATGTTTTATATTTTGAAGAACAGAATTACTTAATCCTTTCAATCGCTGGAACAAATGTCGTATTGTAAAAGATAAAAATATCGCGATTATGAAAGAAACCCATTGTTATTGACATCCTTTCATTATTGATTAGTATTGCATGCATTTAGCGAATGTTACATTTCTAGATGAATAAATATGCAGAATTACCTCAATTGAAAAATTTTTGCTCCCTAAAATGTATTTATAGACTTATAATATTAATATTTGAAATTTTACGGTGTTAACCGGAATTTCATATTTTTATTCGTATAAAATCGCAAATACCAAATTGGTAAAATTTGTTGAATACCTTCAGAAGTTACATTTATAGCATGTCTCTACATCTTCATAATCTAAATATTATAATTGAGTAGATTATTCTCGAATTATTAATGACCTCTAAACATGCAAAGAATAATAATTCAATATATTTGATATTTCGAGTTGTAACTAAATTTTATAGGAATTGTACAACCTCAGACTTCTGAATCACGAGCACAATTCAGTGTTTCGATCTAATCTACTTAAATATGTAAAACCACGTGAGATAACAAGTTGCAGAAATGATGCGCGTGGTTGTTTATTTATGATATATGCTTTGTCTATTTAAACATGTATTTCGAATAATCACGTTTACCTCCTTTATTGAAAAATGCATTTGGTATTCGCTTTTATGTTAGTGCATATATAACTTTTACTGATTAGTGAAAGGGGAATTGTAATTCGGATTAGACAAAAAATTCTTTGTTATGAAAGAAGTACATAAAGTAGAAAATTATTAACTAATATGTCATATTTGTATTTGAAATCATATTAATTGAAAGTGTAGTCAATAAAATATTTTATTTCTTATTGTTTTAATAGAAAATGTAATATTTATTTTGCCCTATTTGTGAATTTTTCAAGTCTACTTTTGTGAAAAGTTTGTGATAATTTAATGATGAAGCGAAATTAAGAAATTATAACTTAAAATAAGAAACCCAAAAGCTTAGTGATCAGTATGTACTGCTACCATGCAATATGTCCAGAGTTTAACTCTAAATTAGGCAAGGTACACCTAAACTTTTGACTCCTTCGCAGTTGATAATATGAATGTCAAGCTTGCTTTAGAACCGGTTCCACATGGTTGAACAGCAAAACGGAACATGTTCTTTATATCATCCCAGAAACTGTAGTTAACAAACAGAACTGTGCACTTTAGGGCAAAGTCCTTATAGTTGTAGTTCATCTGAGATTTTTATACTAAATTTATTAAGTTCTTGTCTCAATAATCTTACCAAAAAAATATATCTGGATAGAGTTTACACATCTAAATATAAATTCGTATTTTTTGTATTTGGTAAGAAAGTATGTTTTGTTCTTGTTGCGATAATAAATTTATAGTTTTCACAAAGAATTGTTTTATATCTTGATTTTGAAAATAGATTAAGAAGAATTTCGCTGAGTTGCAAACAGTTATCATTACATTTAATTTCTGTTATCCCAATTTTATACATTCCATTCATACATGTCATTTTGATACTTCACACAAGTTCAATTATGAACCCTATATTTATTTTTCTTTGAAACAGAACGATAGCATACCCGTAAAATAAGGAAGTCAACAAATCAATTTTTTGTTGATTATCCTTATGATATTTTTTTTTTTTGGACGTGAGTGAAAATATTTATTTACGAGAAAATAGCTGCAGTGTTTTAATAATATACTGAATAAAATATTTTTTTTCTTCTTAAATTAGGTCTTAAGTCTAGGGTTATTAAAATGTTAAATATTGCAGTAAAAGTAAGGAATATATTTTTAGAAATTTTAATCACTAATTTCAAAAATTTTGATAGATTAATAATGCACGTTAAATATTTAAAAAGGCGTTCTGTAATTTTTCTGCCAAATATATATATATATAATGCTAAAAAAAGATTAAAACTTTGTATGTTTTTATGTGTGTGAGCGTGTATAAGTGTATGTATATATGCTTATATATTGTATGGACATATAATAATAATAATAATAATCTCTCTATTCTAAAAAAAAGTAACTACCGCTGTCACCGCCGCCGCCGCCGCCGCCGCCGGTTTTGAATTTTTTGTGACCGGAGGTCTTTCTTCGTTAATATTAAGAAAAATAATGCATACAAAAATATGAAAAACAGTAGTATTATACAGAAATGTTTGATAAACACGCTGATGCAGACAGTTTTCAGATCGAAGAATTATTTTAAGAGATATTTAATGCTAAAGTTGGACAAAATCGTTCCACTAAAAAGGTTTTATAGGAGCAAAAACTGTTCATAGGAATTTAATCATTTTTAGATCATTTTATGCGTTAGAATTTGCCGGAGTGCAGATTGCTTTATTTTTTTTATTTTGACTAATTTTTTGAGGTTTTATTTCTGTTTTATATTCAGGTTTTCAGCATTTCTAGAGATATTTTTAACAGATTTTAGAAAGTGATATTAATTTAAACTGTTGCCAACTGTATAAACAGAGGAAGCAATAATGTTTGCTTCAAAAAAAAAAAAATATTTATACGTGTAAATAAATTAAAAATTTATTTACACGTGACTATTATAAACAGAAAAAACATTTGGAATTAGAATTAAATAATTATGTACAAAAAGCAGGAACTTATTAAAAATTATGTCATAAAAACTATAATTACACGTGAATTTTAAGAGAGAAAGGAATTTGTAAACCAATAAATTTATTAACATGCGTTAGAAGTCTTAAATAGGAGAAATTACGTCATATTTACGTCACATTACAGTTATTACATAAAATGAACACAAAATAACATTGCAAAACGGTTTAAATTTAGAAATTGTGCTAGACATTTATTTGATATTTTAAGAGGATACTTTTCAACTATTTTTGTTAGGAAAGCGCAAATAATATTTAATTTCTAACAGAAGTATTTTCACGTGAATATTAAAAAGAGAAAGAATAGTTTGGTCCAAATTACGTCAGATTAAAAACGATTAATTTAAAATGTCTCATTTAAAAGAACTTTCTTTTCACTTTGTTAAAAAATACCAGGAATTCATTCTGAATTTCATTCTGAAAAATGCACTGGTTACTAAAAGATATTTTCTATCCCGAACACGATTATTACGATGAGTATGGTTGTTATTTGTGAATTAAACCTATTCTATATACTTTCCATTTTTCCATGTTATCAGGAGGGATGTTGTGCAAGGTATACAACTTCTACCTTCTAAGTTTTTTAAGAAGCTCCGTATGTCATCTGCTTCTCAAGTAAAACTATAGCGTATACCCTAGACATGAAATTTCATTATTGTAGACATTTCTTTGATCCTCTGGTTTTTTTAATGACTACAGCAATAGTTATCAAAAGTGATTTTTGAAATTATTATGAAGAAATTTTTGAAGGGTGAATGTCTTAAATACCAGTCTTCTATGAAATATAAATTTTAAAAAATGTTACTCAAATCTCCTATAGTACTAGAAAGCTTTGAATGTGCAAGTGCAAAAACAGAACGCATTGCACTTTTCTGTAAAAACATAACTCCTCATTGAAATCAAAGTAGTGTTAAAATATATTAAATTAAATAAAGGAAAGAAATTTAATATTAAATTTAGTTTTCCGATAAATTTAATATTTATGTTACAAAAAGCGATATATTTACAGTTTTAGAAAAAAAACATTACACATATAATATCAAAAACAAGTTATGGAAACTTCAACAATTTATTTGATATGCTTCGATATTAATTCCATATTTTAAGAAGCCACACATTTTTTTTTTTTTTTTTTTTACATTATAAGTAATAGTACATTTTCAATTGAGTTATCAGAAATTAATGTGTAATTTCAGAATAAAAAAATATAGTGTACACAAGTATTCCAGAGAATTATGTAATTAAAAAGGCATTTTTCTGAAAATACTTATGAATATATTATATTGATGCGTTACTACAGAATTATACGTATACATTTAATAGGTGTAAGCTATTAACTGGTTACCTATTTTTTCTTGTTTTTATTGGAAAATTACTAATTTGTAGAAGGTATACAAAATATATAATATTAGAAAAAGAAATCCTTAAAGTTAGTAGTTTACATTTCTTGGTGCTTATATTTCCCCTAGCTGTTGCTTTTTTACAAAATGGAATTTTTAATTCATAAATTTTACCAAAAATTAGTATGTCTTAATAACAAAATAATTACACATTTATTTACTCAGGCATTTAATTTCAAAAGCTAATAAACATATGTTTGAATGCTAAGTTATGACAGAAATCGACGAATATAAGAGTTTCGAGCATACATTTAACAAGTAACTAATCATTTTCTTAATATTTAAAAAAAAAAAAAAAAAAAAAAACATCAACATTTAAAATAGGTTTTCTTAGCAAATTCTGCAGCGCATAACTTACTCTACCAATATTTTCCCAAACGATTGGATATTACATTTTGGTTTTTCAAATGGGATAGTTAAATCTCACTATAAATTATTAGTGAAGCATTTTCTGTCATAGCCTAGACGAGTATTATCACAGCATCACGAATCCATATCATTATCATACAGTATGAACTAAAAATAGCGATTTCAAAATAAGAAACAAATTTATGAATTTATTTTAAAATATGAACTAAAAATAGTGATTTGAAAATAAGGAGCAACTTTCTAAATTTATTTTTAAAATTTTTAATGTAAAAAAAATACAAAATATAAAAATTTTAAATGCGATTTAAAATCTAATGCCATGAGTTAAGGCGAAATAACTTTCTACAAGAAATTATGTATACCCGATTTATCCCAAAATAATATGCGGCAAAAATTTATGTATACAAGCGTTAACTCGGCCTTATGTACCTTAGGCACCTTATTTTGGATACTTAAGGTAACTTGGGATAACAATGACGAATGGTTATTATAAATGGTTGTTACGTATACTAAAAGCGACGAGTAAAATAGAAAATAGTTCTTCTAACATTTACGCACAACTTTAACCGAAAGATCGAATATATCCCAATTTAGTACAATTGCAATTTATTTCACTATTTATATTCACAAAATCCCCCCGATATGCCTCATTAAGAAAAACATAATTACCGTAAACTAGTTATTTTAAATTATTTCGATTTTCAATATCCTTTTCATTTGGTTTAATGCACAGATTTAACTTTTGATAAGAAAAACTTATGTCTGAAAACATGTCATTAAAATATTAAATTTTGAATTATTGCTTTTTACATTATAGATTTTATGAATTCGTTATTCTGATTATTACCGTTGATGGAATTGTGTTGCGAAAAATGAGTAACAAACTACAGTTTTAATAATCAATAATTCAATGTTGAACGTTAGCATCGGAAAGCATACATACTTAAAACTAAACGATGATTAATTATGCTTTAAAACGATTCATTTAATAAATGTAGAATTTTAAATTGATTTTGGAGCGAAAATTCATTAAACTGAATAAAAGGCATTTCTAAAGGTGCATTGTTAGTTAGTGCCGTAAATGTGGAAGAACATCTTTATTTAGCCCTTGAATATAATGGTAATTTATCAAAGGAGCGTAAGTATTGGTATTTTTAGCTGTAGAGACATATGTACATTAGATTTGAAGTTTTACACAAACCATATTTTAAATCGGCCCTTTAAAGAATGAAAACATATAATCTAAGAACAAAAACGTAAATATGATTTGAAAAGAACTTTTCAAAGATATATGTAAAATGCCCATTGCGTATTCAAAGACATTGATTTTATTCAACAGAAAGCTCCGTAAATAACATTATAGTATTATTTAAAATTAAAGTGCTACTCGAACATTTGAAAATTTGAAACTATTTTTTAATTTGGAATGGAAAATGATTAATTATGTTAATTAAAATTATCGCCTTGTATATAATAATGTTTAATGCTCTATTACAAAAGTTAACTGTATTTGAATGCGGAGCAGCACAATTAAACCAGATCAATTTCAAATATCGCATAGTTAAAAGCAATTCAAGTACTTATTAATAATAAATATTATATAAGTTTTCCAGATGAGCACAAAACTTCGATTGAGGATTCATATGCATAACATTATTTATTTATTAACATACATTATCATAAAATAAAGAATAATTAAAATAAGATTTATCCTGGTATGATTTCAAGAATTTCATGTGTTTTCTTTAACGTAAAAACATTGAAGACAGTTTCTTTAATTATCTTAAAGTGTCTCCATCACTAATAGATGCATAAAAATAGCTCTACTTACATTATAAGTTTCCTTTAGGAAATTTAGAAGACCGATGCACATATTTCAAATTCTTCTTTCGAGGAAACCTGATAATTAAGATTTAGCAGCATTTCTGAGATTGGATAAATATAAAATGGATCCTTCCATCTTACTCATCCACAATTCTCTGAGTTCACCCATGGCATTTATTATTTTTTATAATAAAGTATTTTTCGTTGTACTTTTTTTTTCGCCATACATTTACAGTGTTAATTCACTTAAAAGCCCCTTTTATGGATTATGTTCTCTTTTGAGAAGCAAAAATCATTTGTCTTAGCCGAATTGAAGTTTTAAAGACTTAGGTTCTTTCCTTTTTGTTTTCTTGAAAAACGTCCTATCACCTTTAAAAGTTGCACTATTTTTATTTTTATGTGCAGCTATAAAATATAGAGGGTTTTCCCATTTTTATGGCTTATACGTTTCAAAATATTTTGTAGTAAATTTAAAAAATAAATAAAAATAAACGTAGTTACAACTTTATCAATGTAAGCTTATAAAAATATTATTTATGTTCTGATAAATTAGGAAATATTAAGGTAAAAAAGCAAACTTTTCTATAAAATTATTGATTAGATCTAAGTAAATTAATTCCTTTTTTTCAGATACTTAGCAACATATGTCCTGAAGATAATTGAAAACATTTGTAACAAAAATATAAATAATTCAACAACCATGTTGACAAACTCCTTTTAATTCACTGAAACACATACTATTTTCTTAAACAATAAAAAAAATGTTAATATAAACAAATATTTCTATCAGTTCCGGATTTTAAATTGTAGTTATTTCAGAAAATTCCTTCATATTTTCTTGTTCGTTAAAATACAATAAAAAAGTAAATTCTTTACTTGAAAAGTTAACAAAGAATCAACAAGTTTATTTTCATAAGGCTTAATACATAAATTACTGCTGGGATACATATTGTAAGGCATACTATACGTTCAGAGATATACCGTAAAGAACGTTCAAATTTTCGTGTATGAAAAATTATGAAAATATAAACAGTAACTACTTTAATGAATGCTGTTAACTGGCGGGGGGCGGGGGGGCGGGGTCATTTAAATTTGGGAGAAAATTTTTAGTGCATGGGAATTTTTAGGGGCTAACCTTTTAAAAGTTTTTTTTTTAAAGGGGGATACAATTTTGATGTATAACTAATGCTCCGGTTATATATTTGAATTCATTTTACTTTTATTAAATTGACTTTTAAAGCTAACCAAATCTTATTTTCATACTGACATTTTATAAAGGGGAGATTCGGGGTGGATAACCGTATGGCAGTTTTAACCCACTGATTTTATTTTATTTGAAAATCTCTTTTTCTTAGATAAGCGAACGATGAAAGCATTCAGTGCACGGCAAAATTTTAAGCATAACGGAAATTTTTCAATTAAGTTTTGAATATTCACACTAATATAAATCCATGTTATAATACAATAGAAATTACAATTTCAGAAATATAATAAACTTAAACATAACTAAGCTTTGAATTTTATTTTAAACTATCGGATTTATAAAGAGAACAAAAATGAGCAGTACGTTTTTATTACTATTATAACTTTAAACAAGGAGTGTAATAAAATGTTAATTTTCCATTGCATTTGATTTATCGAAATGCATGTTGCTTCATCGATTAAACAATATCCTCTATTCTTTGCAATTTGAATTCGAACTAAGCATTTTCAATGGCCGATTTCAAATTTTTAAAATAAAGAATAATACTTCCCATTTTGATAAACATCGAGTTTGATAATACCCAATTCGTTTTTTATCGGATTTAGGACAGGAATAAACGCTGGTCAGGTCAAAACTGATAACATGTTACATCTTACTTACTGTACGCTTTATTAGAGGTATGGATTGAAATGTTGTTAAATGGAAAAATTCAGTCGTCTCGCATTAAAATTTCTTCGACAGGAAGTAAACGATCGTCAAGTGTATCTTCACAAATTTAAAAATTTTGACGAAGATTGATAAATTTTATAGACATCTGGCGATTGAAACAAATCGACCTCCCCCCACCCACATATATTAATAAAGAGTCATATGAACATGTTAATCTAATAAACATATTACTTTATCCTTTTGGATATAATACTATTACTATGCAAAATCATCAGGGCTAATTAATTTCCAATAGCTGAATTAAGCTTGAAATGCGCCCGCATCCAATACTGTATATCGCACTAATCATTCTGACATCGGGATAAGACTATAGAAACCCCAACTCGACACATGGGAGAAGGGGCCGGAACAAGTCTGATCCCGAGGCAGAGAAACTGTCACATCATCCAGTCCTATCGCGGAAGTCCACAGGAAGAACTGATTTCGAAGACAAGTGAAGGTGATCCCTCACAGTTTTGCTGTACAGCCAGCAAGAATTGAGGATCCCATATTGTAAGGTTACGCCTGTGATTCAAGCCGGCGAATTACCATCACTGAAAATGACATTCAGTCACTTATCAACAAATTGCACATATTATTCTGCCCATTGTAATCGAACTTCTTTATTATGGCTTTCCAGCATGGTAATCTAGCCAGCATTGGTATTTTCATGTATCCCATTCTAAAATTCATTTATAAATAGGTTTTTCTTTTCGATATTTGCAGTGACCCGGAGTCGAACAGTTTTTGATGCTCCAGCTCCAGCTCCGCTCCTAGAGAAAATACTGTGGCTCCAGCTCCGGCTCCGGCTCCAACTCGGCTCCGACTTCGCGCTTTTGAGTTGCAGATTTCAATTTACACGTTTAATTTTTTTGCTCACAAATACTTTCTACCTTCATTAAAGATCTGACAAAATGCATTTTTCTTCTCATCAAACTTGACATGCTTGTTCAGAAAATATGACATCTTTTAGCTTTTGCTTTTAAAATAGAAAGTTTGGCGGAATTTTAAACACAAAAATCTTAAATTTCTTCTACACTTTTCAATCAGCCAAAATTGTACAACTACAAATGTAAACAACAGGCGGCCATATTTGTTTTCAAATAGTGTTGTCACTTAGTTCAAGTAGAAAGTAGAAGTAAAGTAGTGTTACCATGTTTTGAGAAGGTTTCCTTTTCTAATAATAATAAAAACCTAAAAAATGATATAATTAAAATACTGAATAATGATGTAATTAAAATATTTTAAGCCTAGAAATTTAAAAGACTGAAAAAAAAAGATTTAAAAGAATATTAAAAACTAAAGGAGCCCTGGAGCTGGGGAAAATTTAGAGCTCCAGCTCCAGGGAAAACACAGCTCCGGAGCGCTCCGGCTCCGGGCTCCAGCTCCAGCTCCGGGTCCCTGGATATTTGTCTTTTAACTCTATCTTTATTTTTAGAAGGATAATAATTCCCAGTTGTAGCCATGTTTCTGATATGCTAAACTACACGAAAGCTTAACTTTGGTGGGAAAATCTAAAGGCTGGTCACTGGTTCCATCCTCAATGTAATTTTCTTTTGAAATCTTCATTTGGAGTGAAACTTGATTAGTTTCTCTATTCGATCAGTTTAATGGAGCTGCAATTTTAATAAACAGTTAAGTGCGAGTATTACTCACGCTCGAGGGTTCCGTACAATATATATATGAATTAGTAACTGTATTATTTAAAAAAGTGTTGTTGATTATAGTTGTGTATTACTTATTGCTATTGTGTATAACTCTTTTTTTAATCTTATCCTAATCTGTTTATGATGAACTTAATTCGGTACTGACAATAAAATTAGCGCATATTTAAACTTCATTTGGCATTTCATAAAACTAAATTCAGCGAAATAATAATCCTTTCTTTTTACAGTGTAACTAAAACAAAATCCTTGTTCAAAGTTTAAAATTGGGATTGTTTTAATCACGCTTCGAAAGAAGATCGCAAAGCTGCAATGCCGTATTGGCCCGTGCCGTGTTAATCCTGATAGGTTTTTAATAACTTTTAAAGACACGAGAGTACGTGTTCAGAGGTCCACTCAATGCAAAGTAGGCGCGAATCCCATAGCATTTATGGGATTAATTCTAATTAAATTAGTCTGTTTTTAACTGTTTGGCGTTTATAGCTTTTATACTGCTACTGGGCTTTGCATTACACAAATATATTATTAAAAGTTGTTATCTAGGCTTTAAAAGCCGAGGGTACATAGAGTACGCCGCCCTGTGATTATATGTATGTCAAAACCGTCCGCGTCTTTAAGGGTTAATAACTCGACTAATTACCGACGATGTTTTTTTGGAAAATCATTGTCAACAATGCTTTTATACTTCTGCTACGATAGGTATCTCAGCGCATCTAGACGATTTTTTTTTTTTAATCATTATCAACAATGCTTTTATACTTCTGCTATGTATTTCAGCGCTTCTCTACACCTTTGCTTATGGCCCGCAAAGTGAACGGAATGGGGTTTGTGTGTAACGGAAAAATGCACTTTTCTCAAAAACTATGTGACCTAGGGTAATCTTCCTGCAAGGTTTAAATTAACGTCTACTACCTCTATTTTTTTTATAATTTTATTTTCAGTAGATTCGGAAATAGAAGAATGGGGAACATATTTTTGCGCTACATTTTCGACGATATCTCTGAAAATATGATACCTAAAATTAAAAGAAAAGCATTTTTGAGCTCAGCCTTACAAGAGCTTCCACACAATAACCCACACGGTATACACATTAAAGATTTTCTTTAAGTAACCTAATAAGCCACTCTATATTTTTCCTAAATATATTTCTGAATGTTTAAAAATCTGTAAATATGTGGGTCAATAGTTTTTATTACTTCACCTAATTTGAACTTTCCACGTTCCATAGTTTATGAGTTAAATGACTGTGACAGACAGGCAGATACAGGAGTGATCTTATAGTCGTTCCGTTTTTACCTTTTAAGTACGGAACCCTAAAATTTGACTTATGTTTGCTCAAATATTTGAAATCTTTAACACCTCCTCAAGTGATAATCCATTCAACATTGTAATTTCCTCTTAAAGTAAAAGCAGCTCCTTACATACCCAAAAAATGCATGCATACACAATTGCTTATGTGCGTTTGTAAAATTTACTTAAAACATTTTCTGTCCTAAATTTTTGAAACGTATTGTTTCATTATTGTTTCATTATTGTTTCAAATTGAAACAAAAGTGAATATTTTAAAAAGTTCTTCTGTAGTAACTTTTGACAATCACTGAAGTACAAACTTTTTTAATAGTTAATGATCAACCATTAACATTTTGAATGAAAGAATAAACTAAAATTTTGCAATTTCCTATTCAAAAAGAAAATTTTTCGTAATTTCCTATGTTAGTCATAAATATAGTTAATAAAGAAATTTTTTCTGTAAAGTGAATTTTAGTCAATGATTTTAAAGATAAGATAGTTTGTTGCGTTTTGAAAAAATTAAATGTCGGGTATTATTGCATACTTCGTTAAAATATGGAAGTTGTGGGATGTTTGACCGATTGCATTTGTAACATGTTTGCCAGGTAAGCCTCCTCATTTTTATTTAGTGTAACTGATCACATTTAATTGATAATTTAGACAAACAACTTTGTTTTGATAAAGCTACAAAACGTTTTAAGAATTATAATTAGGAACTGTACCTTATTTGTAATCGATAGAATTGTTTATTGCCTCCTATCTCTGGAAAAAAATGTTTTATTATTAATTATAAAAGTACTCTATGATACAAAAATACAAATGGTGTAGCAATTTCGGTGTTCTGATTTACCATTATAGACGTTATTCGGATGATATATTTAAAAATGCTAAAGTATACAGCAGTTTTTTGATTTAAAGAAACCACGTTTTTCTAGCAAATATTTTTATATACATTTTTAATGATTAAAACAATATTTTGAATACTTGAATTTCATATCTGATATTCGGATTAAATTATAAATATCAAAAGGTAAAATCTGTTGAATAACTTCTGAAGTTATAGAAATATTATTATTCCGTATGTTCATTAACTAAATTATGTAATGGAGTAAAATATTCTTGAAAGATTAATGATCTCCAAACATGCAAAGCAGAATACTTCATTATGTTTCTGATTTCATACTGTAACTAAATTTTCTTTGAATTATACAACCGGGGAATATTCAATCAGATTCTAGAATTTACATTTAATCCACTTAAATATGTAGGATCACGTGTGCTAAAGAATTATAGAAACGATGTTTGTGGGTGTTTATTTATGGATACGTTTTCTAAATCCGTGCATGGATTTGGGACAATCTTTTTTACCTCCTTTATTCAAAAATGCATATAGTACTAGCTTTTATCTCACATAAATAACTTTTACTGATTATTTATTGTGAATGCGCAGTTCGGATTAGAATATATATATATATATATATATATATATATATATATAATTAGTGAGTAGAATCAACCTTCGCAATTCTCCCCTCGTGTAAAGTAATTATTGTAAAACTGTTTGCGTGGTGCTGTAAATGAATCATCAAGGAAGGTTGCGTATTATTCTGTATTAAAATTGATTTGAGAAACATAAATTTATTAATTGAAGAATTTAAAAACAATTGCGTAACAATGTAAAAATGTAATGTCATAATTAATGGTTTTTATGCCATTCGAGAAAATGGATCTGACGTATTTAACTTTTTTGCTATTGTTGATCAGTTTTCTTGGATATGTAATAAATTTATGGCAATTTTGTATCTCACTTTTCTTGCATTACGTGTCTGAGTTATTTAAATTCTAAGGTTTATGATTTGCTGCATTCTTTTAATGGTATGGTATTTTAGATTGGAATTGTTATTTTAAAATTTTGATCATAAGTCCTGATTTTCTACTTAAAATTACACAACGCGTTTTATTATTTTAAACTTAAGTCAATAAGTTTAAATTTAATAAATGTAAATCTTATAAACACCAATAACAGATATAAATTTATACAATACACTTGATGTTCTTAGCAGTATAATAGCCAATAGGAGTTTAAAAGTGTTTAACGAGATGTGGGGGCGAAATTTTATAATCAGTAGCTAGTGCTCTATTAAGTAGGGGCCCAGTTCTTCCCACCATAAAATAATTATAAAATTACTAGAGAACAGGAATTCTGCTTTTTCAGAATTTAGTGTCGCCCCCAGCATTTCCATTACTTCATTTTCTTCTGGTGGTCCGGTGGTTTCTGTTATTATGAAACAGCTATTATAAATTATGCGTTAGGTGAAGATGAAAGAGCAGCCGTAAAAAGTTAGAACTCTGATTTTCTGGTCAGAATGAAAAAAAAAATGGCCATAATTTTTTGAGAACTTTTTACGGCTGCTCTTTCATCTTCACCTAACGCTTCATTTATAATGGCTGTTTCATAATAATAGAAGCCACCAGTCCATCAGAAGAAAATAACTCGGTTAACGCGGGACTCGGATAATCGGGACTCTACTGCAAAACAAATTTCAATTTTAAGACTTAAAGCACACGCTTTTATTGTATGTAAAATGACGTCATTTGCATTAATATAGATACTTAAAATTAAATATAGTTTATAATAGCTCCATGTATTATCATAAATCCTTCATTTATATTTTTCTCAAAATAGCACGTATTTTAATTAATTTTTATGAGAAAATGGCAACAAAAAGATATAATTGCTATTTTTCAACAATTTTTTCTTTACTTTCTATAGAAATGGAGTACTTGAGTTGCCAAAATGAAACAAATGTCGCTAAAAACTACAAAAAAATTAATATTTCAACAAAAAATGGAGATGCAGTTTTCAAACAAATTGCATTAAAAAGTGCTTTTTTCCCAATACGGTTCCAATCCAACTACGGTATAAACACTGAAAACGTGCGATGCTTAGAAGTTTTAAAAAATGCTGTAAAGTATTTAATCGCACAATGAAACATCGGCTTTTGTTTTACGGCTGGCGTATACAAAGTAAAGTTGTTTATTGGAGACAAAATAAGCTGGGAGAAAGAAATAGCATTCCGGGGGCTAATAAAGCTATAAGTTAATATATTATATCCGTATTAAAAAGAATATTGACTGAAGTTCTTTTTTTTTTTTTTTTTTTTTTTTTTATGAAACATTTCTGATCGAAATAGGAAAGAAGAATGAAAAGAAAACTGTTTTATTGATAGATTTTATTTGAAAATCAGAGTATCTTGGATAAATTATTACTTTCTCATTTCCACGTTATTTATTTTTGCATGGCAGTGCCAATTCGAGTTTTATATTTTTCAGACTGTCATCCATTTACTTGCACATAACTGCATTAAGAAGATACCTGTGCTGCATTTCACGTGTTTTTTGGATCAGTTGTGGAGACTGCGCGTTAACGTATGTAGTATTTCTTGCCTGTTGCTAATATGTCAGATTTATGACTTCACTTATAAACTAAATTTACTAAACAGCATAACCAAGCAAAATATAAAAATATTTAACCTCATCAGGCCCCAGGGTTTATTATTATACATCATTTTTTTTTTTTTTTTTTTTTTTTTTTTTTTTTTTTTTTTTTACTTCAGTTATGAATTTACATTAACAGACCGATAACTAAGAAAGATTGAGAAGCGAAAAAAACTAAAACGTATTTTTTGTACATAAAATTCGATGATACATGGGGCCCCAATAAGTACATTTTTTTGACAATTTGTTAGGATTTTTATTTTACTTTTTTTACTTTCTTCTATCTTTACAAGAAGAAAGTATTGGATTCATGAAAATTTTCGAATTCCGGTTTTCGACGGATTTACACGTTTTAGGGGTCAGAGATTCCAAAAAACATGTTTTTACAAAATGTCTGTCTGTGACTCTGTGAGTGTCTGTCTGTCTGTCTGTGTGTATGTGACACAAATTTTGTGGGCGCTCTATCTCAAGAACTAATGCACGGAATTTAATAAAAATTGGTATTCTGTTAGTGCCTAATACAAATTGATGTTGATTAGTTTTTGGTGTAAATCGCTTAACAGGTGGCGCTGCAATGCTGCATTTTTTACGATTTTTGCAATAGCTCTATCTCAAGAACTAATACACGGATTTTGATCAAACTTCAGATTTAGTTAGTCCTTGATATGAATTGATGATGATTACGTTTTGGTGTAAATCGCCCAACAGGTGGCGCTGTTATGATGAATTTTGCAAGATTTACATGATTTCCCCAATAGCTCTATCTTAAGAACTAAAGCACGGATTTTCATTAAACTTCAGATTACGTTAGTCCTTGATATGACTTGCTACTGATTAGGTGTTGGTGTAAATCGCCCAACAGGTGGCGCTTCTCTGCTGCCTTTTCCACGATTGCCTCAATAGCTCTATCAATAGAACTAATGGACCAATTTTCATCTAACTTCAGATTTAGTTGTATGTTGACACAAGTTGTTGTTAATTAGGTTTTGGTGTTAATAACCCAATAGGTGGCGCTGCTATGCAGAAATTTTCTCGATTTTCGCTATTGCTCTATCTCAAAAACTAATGTACGGATTTTCTCCAAACTTCAGATTCAGTCAGACGTTGACATAAATTGTTGCTGATTAGGATTTGGTATAAATCACCCAATAGGTGGCGCTACTAGGCAGCATTTTGCTGAATTTAGACGATTTCAGCGATAGTCATATCTCAAGAACTAATGCACGGAATTTCATATCGTTAGAATCCTCATGAGATGCATAGATTGCCATTTAATTTTGGCAGTGTGATAGCGCATTTTGAAGTATTAACATGTATGAGATAGAAGAAAGTTTTGGGATTGGTACATCCGACTAGTTTACATTGCATTGAAAAAAGAATGCAAAACGTGAAATAATTATACATTTAATAATTTTTTATTTTTAATGGACTCTACAAATGGTATCTTAACGTACTGAAAAACTATTTACGTTTCCGTTTTTGTACATTTCGTGCATCTAAAATATATTTTACATAAACTGCAAGTCATTTTGATGCAACAAGTAACTCGCTAAAAAAGTACTATATGAAACAAATTGGTATTTTGTTTAGTTCTGCTATCTGTAAGGCGCCATACATACCAATTTCCCTCTTTTTTTTACATTATTTATATACGTGAAAAATAATTGTAAAGATGTGTATCCTATAGGATACATCGGGTCTGAGAAGGTTAAGATAGAAACGATTTCGTTGTAAAATTTATTCTGATATTGCGTCAGTAGAATATCAGTTGATTTTATGTTCTATAATTTGGTTCAATACGTACAACTGGCATAAAGATTTATTGATATAAACATTTATTAACTGATATATTTATCTTTTTAGAAAAAATAAGTAACTGTGACAGTGCCGTGACTATTCATGTGAATAATGATACATTAGTAGTTTAAATGAAAACAAAACAAAACAAAACAAAAAATACATAAACTGATTATAAATATAAATGAGTTCTGAAAAAAATTAAAATACAAAATAAGTTACGCATAAAAGCTTTTAAAAGCTTTTAATTATATCATTAAAAGTGTCACTGAATGTTAAAAAAAAATAGCTCTTGAAAATTGGCGATTTCTCTCTTTCGTTTTCTCTACAATAGAAACATTTATTGTGATTTAGCAATACAATCGGTTCGAGAACCATCATCACAAGAATAACATTTAATGACTGGATTTGGAAAATGATTAAACTATCGATGCCTATCTTGAGCAACACAGTCAGCTTCTAAAATATATTTCGGTACTTTTCGGTTAGCCGGGCGCCAGTGTTATATATACATATACATGTATATATAAATGTATGTATATAAACATATACATTTACACATATATATTTGTGTATATATACAATATATGTATATGTATACATGTGTATATTTACATATATGTATGTATATATATGCGTATATATAACACTGGCGCCCGGCTAACCGAAAAGTACCTATATTTCAAACTACAATAATATACTTGGTGTATTCAATAGACACAAAAAAGGAAATACCAGAGCAATCAGATTTTTTAAGTTTATTTTCCTTCCTCTTAAAACTAGAATTCTGATTCCACCTAAGGATCAGCAGATAATTGCAGATTTTTGTAATCCTTAAAAAAGGGATCTTATAATAGGGTGCTTTAAAATAACTGTTAATAAGTTACCAACATCAACGTAAGAAAATGTTGGAAGGAAACAAATTTTGAAATTGGATCAGTAAAATTCCATTCAATTTTATATTCTATTATTTGGTTTTATATTTATAATAAACTTAAAAATGCTTCCTTTTTCATAAAAAGTTACAGCGGCAATGACTTGATTTTTCTAGTAAATAACGATTGAGATTCTTCATTAATCCTAATCTAAAAATTAACAATCCCGACATCAATGTTTTCTTTTTATGATAAGGGTGTTTTTGTTAAAATTGCCAATACACACACACTAAAACACACTAAACACACACACTAAATTGACACAAAATGTCATATTTAGTTACTGGAGATTGAAAGCAATTCTGCCAATTAAAATATTTCTTTTAATGCCAATTACTATTAAGAGCCTACTTCAGTCAACTGAAAAGACGCGTTCGCTAATGCTAATCCTATGGTAGAGATTTATAAAGCTATCTCGGTCGCATTTCAATATTTTTAAATGATTTTTTTTTTCATTGGATAACTGAGATCGATCTGTATGCAGACCATTTTTTACTTTTTCAATTTTGGTTGCAGATATTTTTATAAGGATGCTTTTACTTTCGAAACCGGTTCCGAAAATGAAAGTGTCCTCATAAGAAATACCTGTAAAGGAAATCAAAAAAGTAAACAACGGCCTGCATACAGGTCGATGTAAACTATTCAATGCAAAAAAAAAATCATTTAAAAATATTGAAATGCGACCGAGATATCTTTATAAATTTCTTTCATAGGATTAGCATTAGCGAATGTGTCTTTTCATTTGACTGAAGTAGGCTCTTAAATAAAAGTGATGTGTTTTTTCCAGTGAAAATGTTTAAGGTATAATGGACAAATTAAATTTATAATCTTATTTAGATTCATGAAGTGCAAAATGAAAAAAAAAAAAAAAAAAAAAAAAAAAACAAATTTTCACATTCTTCTAAAAGTAAAATAAAACATCGATATCAGTTTCCATTCGGTTGTTTCATGAATAAGAATGAAATTGTTGAAACAAATGAGATGCTTTTCTGAAATTGAGAATTTTTCCAACGTGAATAACCTTTAAAAATTTGACCCAGAATTCTTGCTTACAAAGCAAAGAATATGCTTCAAACAAAATGTTGAATCAAACAGAACTTTTGTAGTCGTAGATTGTACTACTTGATAAAAATAGTCAGTGATTTAAAATGCTTATAATTTTTCAGTTAAATTTTTATTTCAAAAATAATAAATAAGTTTGGCATATTTTTCGTTTTTCAATACTGAAAGTTGAAAAGTATTATTTAACAATGAGTTCTCTTTTAACACCATGTACATTGGAAAATTTTCTTATACTCCATATTTTGTTTAGAACAAATATTCAAAATATCCATAAGTATATAACAACTTTGTTATATATTCACATCCCTCCAAAAATATATTGTTGTTCTGCTTTGAATATTTACTGTTGCAATTTAAAAGTGAGAAATATAGACCAATTAATAGAAAGTTCTGCTTGCATCCATCTTCTGAAATGTAAAATATTATAAAGCCATAAAATAAAAAGCGTGTTTTAAAACAGCGATTTTAGTTCTGTTTACACTAGCTGTAGTCTTATGGAATTTTTGTTGAAATATCAGAAGAAACTATTAAATAAATAATAACAATATTGCACTTATAACACAAGCCTGCAACAATGGTTGTGTTTTTTAAGTTTTGATAAATGATTTTTGTTACTTTTTAGCGCTGAATTAAAAAATGACTTTCATTTTTAACCATCACGTCAGGAGTTTTTGCAAATCGAATAATTTAAAAATAAAAAGTCAAAAATAAGGAAAAATCTGATACTATGAAATAGATGTGATCGCTTTTTTTAAATTTTGATAATTGAATTTTATGTATTTTTTAGCGCTGGATCCGGAAATGACCTTCATTTTAAACCGTCACGTCAGGATTTTTTGCAAATCGTAAATTTCAAAGTTAAAAAAAAAAAAAAAAAAAAAAAAAAAAACGAAAATTTGTCAAAGCCTTTCCAAAAGAAATCAAATGTTTTAAATACATCTGTTACAAAATTGCAGCCTGATCAAATGCCAAAATAAAAGAGGAAACCGAAATGAACCTCATAGAGAATATAAAAGGAGAAGCGCTATGCAGAGCATGAGCGGTTCAAAGAAAGTTCACAAATGAAGTAATATATTGTAAGGATTTAAAATGCACAGTAATTTACGCGTTTAGCTAGTAGTATAAGCCAATAGATGAATAAATTATTATAAAAGAAAAAGTTTTACATCTATTTTATAATATCAATTTTTCGCAATATTTTGACTTAAAAAATCTAATTTGCTATTTGCGAAAAATCCTGGAGATATGATAAAACATGATAGTCTGAGAGCCGGCAGCACAGACAACCACCTCATCGAGTTGGAGGCTGAAATCACATAATTAGCTAAAACTCGATTCCCATATTAAAACGCAATCGGTCTTCCAAGTCATATCTTGGTGGGAAAAACCTAAAAACTCAATTTTAGCGGTCGACTAGTAGCCTTACCATTCCGTTTTCCTGCACCCAAAGGTATGAAAACATGCCGAACTGGGAGCAGGAAAACACAATGGTAAACCTATGAGTCAACTGGTAAAATCGGGTTTTTAGGTATTTTCCACCAAGATATGACATGGCAGACCTATTGCCTTTTAATATGGGAATCAAGTTTTAGTTAATTCTGGAATTTCAACCTCCAACTCGAATAGGTGGTTGTCTCATGGTTCGTACATCTCCTTTAATTTTGCAGAACAAACAATTTTTCGACACCAGTATTATCTTATAGAAGATCTCTTCTTAAAAGAAGGCGAAATTTTGCGTGTTTAACCTAGATTTTTTATCTATAAAAAGATACTGGTAGTTTCCTGGAGAAATTACGGTATCCGTACCAACCATGTGTCTGTGCTTCCGACTCCTGGTCTCTGAAGGCAATTTTTAGATTCAGCACTACAAAATACATAAGAATCAATTATCAAACGTTAAAAAAACACAACTACCACACTTATTTTATAGTACCAAATTTTTGCTATTTTTTTTTTCTTTTTAACTTTCAAATTTACGATTTGCAAAAAAACCTGGCGTAATGGTTCAAAATGAAGGTCATTTTCTGATTTAGCACTACAAAATACATAAGAATCAATTATAAAACGCAGAAAAACATCACACAACCCAAATTTTGCAGACTAGTGTAATTATAAGAAATCTAAACAATTATGATACTTATAAAATTACTTATACTTATAAAATTACTGATACTTATAATGTATGGCAATTATATGGCCATTACACCATATAATTGCCATATGGCTGTGCACGTTTTACTGATTTTGACTAAATAAATATTAATTGGACATGCTTGAGTTGCAAATACTATCGATTGAGAAATGATATAGAATAAAAAATATTATTCTCGTATGTAAAAGTATATATTAACATGTAAAAACATATTTGATATTTCTTGGTGTTTGACACTTAAAAAAGTTTCTTTGAAAAGTATATTTTAAATTACCTTAAAAATTTATTCAGCCTTCAAAGTAATTTTATTTTATGTCTTAGTTTACTTTATATCTTAAAACAAAATGCAAAAGAACTATATTATACTGTGAATCTTAATTTAAGATTTTATTTCTGTAGACAAAATATAAAGATACAAAATTCCGTTGAGCTATTAAACTCCCGGAGCGTAACCTTTTTCTACTAGTCTTTTATTTTCTTTTATCCTAATTTTACCAGAGTCTAGCCCATAATATATTTTTAATCCTACACTGCGGTTATATCTTGTACGTCAATGTACTCTTGACGCTAAAAACATAAATATAATAATATATGCAAATAATGAATTTTGCAAATCATTTTCATGCTGCTTATCCATAAGTTTATAATGTATTTTTGAACAGAAAGAATCATTTTATGTTACAGAGCAAATATTTATGATAACCAGGTAGAAAATTTTAAAATACTTAGTTCGGTATCCATTATGCTAAGTTTAATTCGAAAGTAAACTATACAATTAAATTAAATAACAATAAGAAAATGAAATATCATAGCGAATATAAAAGGAGAAGCGCTATGCAGAGCATGTGCGGTTCAAAGAAAGTTCACAAATGAAGTAATATATTGTAAGGATTTTAAATGCACAATAATTTACGCGTTTAGCTAGGAGTGTAAGCCAATAGATGAATAAATTATTATGCAAGAAAAAGTTTTACATATATTTTATAATATCAATTTTTCGCAATATTTTGACTTAAAAAATTTAATTTGCTATTTGCGAAAAATCCTGGAGATATGATAAAACATGATAGTCTGGGAGCCGGCAGCACAGACAACCACCTCATCGAGTTGGAGGCTGAAATCACATAATTAGCTAAAACTCGATTCCCATATTAAAACGCAATCGGTCTTCCAAGTCATATCTTGGTGGGAAAAACCTAAAAACCCAATTTTAGCGGTCGACTCGTAGGTTTACTATTTCGTTTTCCTGCACCCAAAGGTATAAAAACATGCCGAACTGGGAGCAGGAAAACACAATGGTAAACCTACGAGTCAACTAGTAAAATCGGGTTTTTAGGTATTTTCCACCAAGATATGACTTGGCAGACCTATTGCGTTTTAATATGGGAATCGAGTTTTAGTTAATTCTGGAATTTCAACCTCCAACTCGATTAGGTGGTTGTCTCATGGTTCGTACATCTCCTTTAATTTTGCAGAACAAACAATTTTTCGACACCAGTATTATCTTATAGAAGATCTCTTCTTAAAAGAAGGCGAAATTTTGCGTGTTTAACCTAGATTTTTTTTTCTATAACTAGGGGGCTCTGCCTCCTACGAGCTACGCTCGTCAACTCCCGTTCAGACACCGCAGACTCTAACAGCACGATAATTTGATCGGCTTTAAAAAGATTTCGGAAGATTGAATTATAATTTGAATCTGAGAATTATAATCTGACGTAATTTTCACAAAACTTTTCTTTTTCTTTTTAATATTCACGTAAGAATACTTTTGTTAGAAATGAAATATTATGATCATCTTAAAATATCAAATAAATGTCTCGAGCAATTTTTAAATTTAAACTGTTTTGCAATATTATTTTTTGTTCATTTTATATAATAAGTGTAATGTGACGTAAATGTGACGTAAATTCTCCTATTTAAGACTTCTAACGCATGTTTATGAATTTATTATTTTACAATATTCTGTCTCTTTTAAAATTCACGTGTAATTATAATTTTTATGACGTAATTTTCAATGAGTTCCTGCTTTTTATATTTTATGTTTATAATAGTCACGTGTAAAATAAATATTTAATTTGGAGTAAACATTATTGTTTGCGCAGTTTATACAACTGGCAACAGTTTAAATTAATAACATTTTCTAAAATTTGTAAAATATATCTCTCGAAATGCTGAAGATTTGAATTTAAAATTGAAATAAAACCTCAAAAAATGAGTCAAAGAAGAAAAATAAATACAATCTGGACACCGGGAACTTATAACGTATAAAAGGATCTAAAAATGATTAAATTCTCATGAATAGTTTTTGCTCCAATAAAGCTTTTTTAATAGAACGATTTTGTCCAGCTTTAGTATTAAATATCTCTTAAAATAATTCTTCGATTTGAAAACTGTCTGCATCAGCGTGTTTATCAAACATTACTCTATAATACTACCGATTTTCATATTTTTTTATGCAACAGTTCTTTTAATATTAACGATGAAAGGCCATGCTTAAGCATTCAAATTAGATGTGGATCTACCCGGAATATCTACGCAGATTTTCATTGGTCCATTTCCAAATCAAAACTTATTTTTATATATAGAAGGAAAAGATACTGGTAGTTTCCTGGAGAAATAACGGTATCCGTACAAACCATGTGTCTGTGCTTCCGGCTCCTGGTCTATGAAGGCAATTTTTAGATTCAGCACTACAAAATTCATAAGAATCAATTATCAAAAGCTAAAAAAACACAACTACCACATTTATTTTATAGTACCAAATTTTCGCTATTTTTTTCTTTTTAACTTTCAAATTTACGATATAAAAAAACCTGGCGTAATGGTTCAAAACGAAGGTCATTTTCTGATTCAGCGCTACAAAATACATAAGAATTAATTATAAAACGCAGAAAAACATCACACAACCCAAATTTTGCGGACTAGTGTAATTATAAGAAATCTAAACAAATATGATACTTATAATAACACCATATAATTGTCATATGGCTGTGCACGTTTTACTGATTTTGACTAAATAAATATTAATTGGACATGCTTGAGTTGCAAATACTATCGATTGAGAAATCATATAGGATAAAATCATATTATTCTCGTATGTAAAAGTATATATTAACATGTAAAAACATATTTGATATTTCTTGGTGTTTGACACTAAAAAAAGTTTCTTTCAAAAGTATATTTTAAATTTTTAAATTATCTTAAAAATTTATTCAGCCTTCAAAGTAATTTTATTTTATGTCTTAGTTTACTTTATATCTTAAAACAAAATTCAAAAGAACTATATTATACTGTGAATCTTAATTTAAGATTTTATTTCTGTAGACAAAATATAAAGATACAAAATTCCGTTGAGCTATTAAACTCCCGGAGCGTAACCTTTTTCTACTAGTCTTTTATTTTCTTTTATCCTAATTTTACCAGAGTCTAGCCCATAATATATTTTTAATCCTACACTGCGGTTATATCTTGTACGTCAATGTACTCTTGACGCTAAAAACATAAATATAATAATATATGCAAATAATGAATTTTGCAAATCATTTTCATGCTGCTTATCCATAAGTTTATAATGTATTTTTGAACAGAAAGAATCATTTTATGTTACAGAGCAAATATTTATGATAACCAGGTAGAAAATTTTAAAATACTTAGTTCGGTATCCATTATGCTAAGTTTAATTCGAAAGTAAACTATACAATTAAATTAAATAACAATAAGAAAATGAAATATCATAGCGAATATAAAAGGAGAAGCGCTATGCAGAGCATGAGCGGTTCAAAGAAAGTTCACAAATGAAGTAATATATTGTAAGGATTTTAAATGCACAATAATTTACGCGTTTAGCTAGGAGTGTAAGCCAATAGATGAATAAATTATTATGCAAGAAAAAGTTTTACATCTATTTTATAATATCAATTTTTCGCAATATTTTGACTTAAAAAATTTAATTTGCTATTTGCGAAAAATCCTGGAGATATGATAAAACATGATAGTCTGGGAGCCGGCAGCACAGACAACCACCTCATCGAGTTGGAGGCTGAAATCACATAATTAGCTAAAACTCGATTCCCATATTAAAACGCAATCGGTCTTCCAAGTCATATCTTGGTGGGAAAAACCTAAAAACCCAATTTTAGCGGTCGATTCGTAGGTTTACCATTTCGTTTTCCTGCACCCAAAGGTATGAAAACATGGAGCAGGAAAACACAATGGTAAACCTACGAGTCAACTGGTAAAATCGGGTTTTTAGGTATTTTCCACCAAGATATGACTTGGCAGACCTATTGTGTTTTAATATGGGAATCGAGTTTTAGTTAATTCTGGAATTTCAACCTCCAACTCGATTAGGTGGTTGTCTCATGGTTCGTACATCTCCTTTAATTTTGCAGAACAAACAATTTTTCGACACCAGTATTATCTTATAGAAGATCTCTTCTTAAAAGAAGGCGAAATTTTGCGTGTTTAACCTAGATTTTTTTTCTATAACTAGGGGGCTCTGCCCCCTACGAGCTACGCTCATCAACCCCCGTTCAGACACCGCAGACTCTAACAGCACGATAATTTGATCGGCGTTAAAAAGATTTCGGAAGATTGAATTATAATTTGAATCTGAGAATTATAATCTGATGTAATTTTGACCAAACATTTCTTTTTCTTTTTAATATTCACGTAAAAATACTTTTGTTAGAAATGAAATATTATGATCATCTTAAAATGTCAAATAAATGTCTCGAGCAATTTTTAAATTTAAACTGTTTTGCAATATTATTTTTTGTTCATTTTATATAATAAGTGTAATGTGACGTAAATTCTCCTATTTAAGACTTCTAACGTATGTTTATGAATTTATTATTTTACAATATTCTGTCTCTTTTAAAATTCACGTGTAATTATAATTTTTATGACGTAATTTTCAATGAGTTCCTGCTTTTTATATTTTCTGTTTATAATAGTCACGTGTAAAATAAATTTTTAATTTGAAGTAAACATTATTGTTTGCGCTGTTTATACAACTGGCAACAGTTTAAATTAATAACATTTTCTAAAATTTGTAAAAAATATCTCTCGAAATGCTGAAAATTTGAATTTAAAATTGAAATAAAACCTCAAAAAAATGAGTCAAAGAAGAAAAATAAATACAATCTGCACACCGGGAACTTATAACGTATAAAAGGATCTAAAAATGATTAAATTCTCATGTATAGTTTTTGCTCCAATAAAGCTTTTCTAATGGAACGATTTTGTCCAACTTTAGTATTAAATATCTCTTAAAATAATTCTTCGATTTGAAAACTGTCTGCATCAGCGTGTTTATCAAACATTTCTCTATAATACTACCGATTTTCATATTTTTGTATGCAACAGTTTTTTTAATATTAACGATGAAAGGCCATGCTTAAGCATTCAAATTAGATGTGGATCTACCCGGAATATCTATGCAGATTTTCATTGGTCCATTTCCAAATCAAACTTTTTTTTATATATAGAAGGAAAAGATACTGGTAGTTTCCTGGAGAAATAACGGTATCCGTACAAACCATGTGTCTGTGCTTCCGGCTCCTGGTCTATGAAGGCAATTTTTTGATTCAGCACTACAAAATACATAAGAATCGATTATCAAAAGCTAAAAAAAACACAACTACCTCATTTATTTTATAGTACCAAATTTTCGCTATTTTTTTTTCTTTTTAACTTTCAAATTTACGATATGCAAAAAAACCTGGCGTAATGGTTCAAAATGAAGGTCATTTTTTGATTCAGCGCTACAAAATACATAAGAATCAATTATAAAACGCAGAAAAACATCACACAACCCAAATTTTGTAGACTACTGTAATTATAAGAAATCTAAACAATTATGATACTTATAATAACACCATATAATTGTCATATGGCTGTGCACGTTTTATTGATTTTTACTAAATAAATATTAATTGGACATGCTTGAGTTGCAAATATTATCGATTGAGAAATCATATAGGATAAAAACATATTATTCTCGTATGTAAAAGTATATATTAACATGTAAAAACATATTTGATATTTCTTGGTGTTTGACACTCAAAAAAATTACTTTTAAAAGTACATTTTAAATTACCTTAAAAATTTGTTCGGCCTTCAAAGTAATTTTATTTTATGTCTTAGTTTACTTTATATCTTAAAACAAAATGCAAAAGAACTATATTATACTGCGAATCTTAATTTAAGATTTTATTTCTGTAGACAAAATATAAAGATACAAAATTCCGTTGAGCTATTAAACTCCCGGAGCATAACCTTTTTCTACTCGTCCTTTATTTTCTTTTATCCTAATTTTACCAGAGTCTCAGCCATAATATATTTTTAATCCTACACTGAGTTTACATCTTGTACGTCAATGTACTCTTGACGCGAAAAACATAAATATAATAATATATGCAAATAATGAATTCAGCAGATGATTTTCATGCTGCTTATCCATAAGTTTATAACGTATTTTTCACAGAAATAACCATTTTATGTTACGAAACAAATATTTATGTTAACGAGGTAGAAAATTTTAAAATACTTAGTTCGGTATCCATTATGCTAAGTTTAATTCGAAAATAAACTATATAATTAAATTGTATAATAATAAGAAAATGAAATATATCGTTGAAGTTTTATACGTTTGATTAAACAATTATTTTTTTCAATCAAGAAATGCACGTCACAAAAATGATACATCTGCATTTATTTCGATGTGTATGTACATAATATTTTTTTATCCCATGAAGGAACTAAAAATAGAGTTCTTTAATTTCAGAAACTTTAGATTTTTTAAAATATTTTTTAAATTTATTTTAACGTTAATTTTTTTGTAATTATATCAAAATCATTTGATACAAAGAGTTTATTAATTAAGATTAACAGAACTCCCAATTATATAATAATCATAATCACAAAATGCATTTGAGTAATTATTTTAAATTTGTAAATACTTATGATTTACTTTAAGATAATGATTTGATATTAACCTTTAACTGATGTCACAGAAATTGTCACATAACTAGTGTGAAGCAGTCTGTGAGACCGCTCCATCGAAAGATGAATAAAAGCCGTGATTAACTCATACGATGTTGTTCTTGTACTAAACTTTTTGTACAGGAGTGTTAAAATTAAAATTCACCTATTCGAAAGTCTCTGGTGTTAGTACTAAAGTTCCAAACGAAACAAAATTTCAGTAGTGTTTGTAGATAAACTGAAATTTGAAAGTTAAACAATGAAAATTGAAAAAAGCACCGGCCTGTGAGACGGGTAACATCAGTTAAAGGTTAATTTTAAAATTTTAAAAATAGTTAAAAATTATGTCTTTAATTACCTACTAAAAACGAAAATTTTTAATATAAATTCTATTATGTAATTTTATTTAATATTAATATAAATTTATTCGTGAGTTTTGGCACAACGATAGTAAAAAATAGATTTCATCAGACGTATTTGTGTTACATGATTAAAAAAAATTAAGGGGTCTCAGATCTCACAAAGTTCCAGAATTTTCGAAATACTAATTTTTTTAGATATTAAACTACTATCTTTTCTGGACATTTTGGTGTAAATGTTTCCTTGAAATTCCCATTAGATCATAAGTTATGGCTTTTAGAATTATATCCGCCAATAGCTGAAGCGGCTTTTTCGAAACTTTCAAGTCCTTTTTCTCCAAATGGGACATAACACGCACGATATCTTAAACACTTCTGAATATTTTTTCATGAAATTTTCAAAACGTATATTTCATGTTAGTCTGTATAAACTGAACCTAAAATTTGCTTCTTATTGTTCAAAAACACACTTTTTAGGTGATTATACTGTTGAAATTTTCAAAATTTTGTATTATCTAAATGCAACATTGCATTAAAAATATAAAAAAATGCTTTAAATACAAATTTATTTCAGTTCATGGTAATTATAACAATATGAAGTATAAGTAAGGACTAAAATTTTCATTCTTGTTGCAATATTTATTTTGTAACCCTGCAAACTGTTATGCCAGTTTTCTGTTCGACAAATGTCTAACAGTTTCGACCCGCCCCCCATATAAATACTAACTCACCATCTTTCAATTTTTTAAATACATGAAATGAAAGAACATACTTATATCTTCCATCCACCAAAAAAATTTTGTTTTAAAATCATATACATTTTAAGATATTAAATGTTAAAATAGTCATTTTTTTCCTTTTTTCCAATTATAAGAGTTCCTTAGACCCCTTAAATAGTTTTATACACTTAAGGGGGCAAAGGCTCATTAAACTTTCAAAAAATCAATTTTCGGTTTTTGTTTTATTCTAATTTTTTATAATTTTCTAAACAATATAAGGAATACAAACCTTCAAAAATCTGCATTATTTCTTCAATTATAATCATTTATAGACGGTAAGTATAATTGAAGGTGGGTAGAAATTGAAACTTTAAAACGCGTTCTCTCAGATTAGTAAATTTGGATTTTGTGAGCACTATCACTTTCAAAATATTTAAGGTACAGATTTAAAAAATTAACAAAATAAAATAAATCTGATATTTTGGTTATTTATTTTTTTGCAGTCGAAACATTTGAATTTTTTTTTCTTCTTTGGTTATAAATTAAATTTTAAACAAAACTTCTTGTAAATATTTTGGTTTCAATTTAGAAGTAGGTGTGGTATGATTCTATTTTGATAAAAAAAAAAAAAAAAAATTGTTTTCTAAAAGCATAATTTAAAGTTTTATCATGCACATAGCACTTAATGATTTTAATTCACGCATTAGTGAGATGATTTTTTTAAATTTAAAATTTTAATATTAATTTTGTATGTACAACATTTATTTTTCTGAACTCTAGTTAGTAATATCCAGATAGGGCAGAAAGGGAAAAAAATGTTAATTTCATATTATTTGTGTTTAGGTGCTTTGAAAAAAGGCGATGTTTTTTGTCTTCTCGACAAATTCAAAGGTCCTGTGCCCCCTTAAGAAGATTTGAATAACACTTAAATGTTTTTGTATGTATAATAAATACCAATGTTAATAAAACACCAATGTTTTTGTATGTATAATATTTTTATATTAACTTAAAATTTTAATTTAATAAATAAACAATGTAAAAACTGTCTATTAGTTATGTGTAACTTTATTGTATTTAATGAATGTATTTTGTACATTACATTGTTTTGTTTAGTATTTATTACAAAACTAGAATCCAATTTATGATTCCATGTGTGCATACGTAAATCAAATACAACTAGTATGTTGTGGCCATCACAAAACTTTCTTCTATATAAATCACATCAATTAAATCATTTAAATAGTACAAGAAATTACATGAATTTAGCACCAATTCATATCAAAGTATATCTGAATTTGAAGTTTGATGAAAATTCGTGCATTAGTTCTTGAGATAGAGCTACAGCGGGAATTCTGAAAAATGTAGCATAGCAGCGCCACCTGTTGAGCGATTTACACTAAAAATAAACAGCACTAAATGATATCAAGGTATACCTGAATCTGAAGTTTGTTGAAAATCTAAGCGTTAGTTCTTGAGATAAAGCTATTGCGGAAATCGCAAAAAAATACAGCATAGCAGCGCCACCTGTTGAGCGATTTACACCAAAATTAAACAGCACTAATTTACACGTCAAGGACTAACTAAATCTGAAGTTTGATGAAAATCCGTGCAATAGTTCTTGAGATACAACTCTTGCGAAAATCGTGAAAATGCAGCACAGCAGCGCCACCTGTTGGGAGATTTACACAAAAAATTAAACAGCACTAATTTATATCAAGGACTAACGAAATCTGAAGTTTGATGAAAATTCGTGCATTTTTTCTTGAGTTAGAGCTATTGCGATAATCATGAATAATGCAGCATAGCAGCGCCACCTGTTGGGCGATTTTCACGAAAAAGTAATCAGCACCAAACTATATCCTGGACTAACTGAATCTGAAGTTTTATGAAAATCCGTGCAGTAGTTCTTGAGATATAGCTATTGCAGAAATCGTGAAAAATGCCGCATAGCAGCGCCACCTGTTGGGCGATTTTCACCAAAAACTAATCAGGTCTAGTTTATATCAAGGTATAACTAAATAATAAGTTTTGTGAAATTCTGTGCATTAGTTCTTGAGATAGAGCGCCCACAAAATTTTTGTCACATACAGACTCACAGACAGAGTGACAGAGTGACAGAGTGACAGACAGACTCACAGACAGACATTTTCTAAAAACCATCAAATCGTGTTCTGGGCATTCTAAAACGTGTGAATTCGTCGAAAACCGGGAGTCGAAAATTTTCACGAATCCAATACTTTCTTCTTGTAAAGATAGAAGAAAGTAAAAATAAATGTATTACTCAAGGAATAGTTTAAAAATAATTTTTTCAATTGTTTTTTTTTTTTTTTTTTTTTTTTTCAAAGTATCTTCAGCTTTCAAAATGCATTTAGACTTTTACGGTAAAAATTAATTTATGTCTAGACACAAAACAAAAGCGATTTACTTTACATTGTGAAACTTAATTTATGATTGTCTTTCTGTAAGTTAAATATTATGCAAACAAATATCGTTAAATATTAAATTAATTGAGGATTGCATTTTAATATTGCTTTTTGTTTTCTTATATTGCAATCTAAACAGAGTTTCGTTCATTACCAAATTTTTAATCCATCAAATATTTATAATGTGCGCTACTGCAGCATAAGAAAGATAATGTTTATAATTATTTAATTTTTTCAAAGTCACACATTGTGTAACTTTGATTGTTTATTGTGAAAGATGTATGCTAGGACTAGGCTAAAACAATATATTTCAGTTTTTTTTTTTTTTTTTTTTTTTTTTTTTTTTTTTTTTTTTTCACACATTAATATTTAATATATTTCAGATTACTGATATTCTAATAATAACTAGATGAATGTCCTTAAGACGGTTCTCAAACAAATCCCCTTCTTTACAACTCAAAATTTTCTGACACATATTCTGACTAATTTCTTAACTTAAAAGCGGGTAACTACTGCAGCATAAGAAAGATAATATTTATAATTATTTAATTTTTTCAAAGTCATACATTGTGTAACTTTGATTGCTTATTGTGAAAGATGTATGCTAGGACTAGGCTAAAACAATATATTTGAGATTACTGATATTCTAATAATAACTAGATGAATGTCCTTAAGACGGTTCTCAAACAAATCCCTTTCTTTACAACTCAAAATTTTCTGACACATATTCTGAATAATTTCTCAACTTAAAAGAGGGTAACTACTGCAGCATAAGAAAGATAATATTTATAATTATTTAATTTTTTCAAAGTCATACATTGTGTAACTTTGATTGCTTATTGTGAAAGATGTATGCTAGGACTAGACTAAAACAATATATTTGAGATTACTGATATTCTAATAATAACTAGATGAATGTCCTTAAGACGGTTCTCAAACAAATCCCCTTCTTTACAACTCAAAATATTCTGACACATATTCTGACTAATTTCTCAACTTAAAAGCGGGTAACTACTGCAGCATAAGAAATATAATATTTATAATTATTTAATTTTTTCAAAGTCATACATTGTGTAACTTTGATTTCTTATTGTGAAAGATGTATGCTAGGACTAGGCTAAAACAATATATTTGAGATTACTGATATTCTAATAATAACTAGATGAATGTCCTTAAGAGGGCTCTCAAACAAATCCCCTTCTTTACAACTTAAAATTTTCTGACACATATTCTGACTAATTTCTTAACTTAAAAGCGGGTAACTACTGCCGCATAAGAAAGATAATATTTATAATTATTTAATTTTTTCAAAGTCATAAATTGTGTAACTTTGATTGCTTATTGTGAAAGATGTATGCTAGGACTAGGTAAAACAATATATTTCAGATTACTGATATTCTAATAATAACTAGATGAATGTCCTTAAGACGGTTCTCAAACAAATCCCCTTCTTTACAACTAAAAATTTTCTGACACATATTCTGACTAATTTCTTAACTTAAAAGCGGGTATGACTATTTAAATGATTTGGAATCAAAGAAGTTGTTTTCTTATTTTTCGAAAAATGAAAAATATTCTTTGGTAAAAAGCAATTGTTGTTTTATAATAACACATTTTTCACTTTCTTGCGCGACCACGACTGCAAAATTGGATTCAAAATTCTAAATTTGACGATTTTTTTTTTTTGATAGATCTTATGCCTTTATCGGATAACGAAATAAAACTGTTCGATTACATAGTTTCTAAGTTAGAGCACTCGCCAATTTCATGCTTTTAGAAAGAAAAATGTAAAAGAAAAAAATGTCATAAAGTAGCCTGTATGAATTTCAAAACTGCCTTCAAGTGTTCATTGGTGCATTTATCGCATTCACAGTTAAAACTTCATGTTTAATCAAAAATGATAAATATCAGAAGATAAAATGTTGAATCTAACTGAGGGTCTAAATATATTTTTTTTTAAACTATCATTTAAAAAGTTTCCCGGGAAGAAGTTTTCTCTTTCTAAACCTAAAATCTAATTTTCGACTTGAAATAAATTATAAAATAGAGGTTTTTCCCCACGAATCTTGAATTAAGGTTTTTCTTTTCTAAACATAATGAAAAGCTACAAAAATTCTTTGAATTACAAAATAACTAGAGCGTAACATTTTATTTCTTTGTTTTTTTCTGTTTTCTAATTTTTACGATCTCGTTATTTAATGATTTTTAAATTTATACCAATGTTATTTTATATATATAATACGTCATTATTGCTTCATTAAATGGCGTATAATATATCTATATTATAATGGACAAACATATCTGAGCGTAACGCATACGTAATTTTGCGAATGGCAACACTTTGAAATTTGAAATAAAATTTTTGTTTTGCAATTTTCTCCATTGCAAATTTTTAAACTTCTAAGAATCGCGCATTTTAAATTTTTACACCGTCGTATAAGGAAAAAAATGCTCTTTTAAATGCAATTTGTTTGAAAGCTCTATCTCAATTTATTTTTGAGATATTAATTTTTTTATAATTTTTAATACCATTTTTCTTATCGTGGCAACAAAAGTACCCCATTTCTATTGAAAGTCATTGAAAGTAAACGGAAAATAGTCGAAATAAGAGATACTGTATCTTTTTGTTGCTATTTTCTCATAAAACCTGAAAAAAAGTTGAAATTAAAATATGGGATATGTAAAGAATATTGTCTGTTATTCCGTGATAATGACGTCATATGCATACTTTTCTATAGACGAAGTTTAAGACTGGATTATAAAAGTGGATTTCTTTAGCGGATACAAATGACGTCATTTTATAAAAAAGCGTGTATTTTAATTCTTAAACCTGGATTATGTTTTGTAAGAGTGCGTCATTTTCATAGCCCAGCAGCTTTGAAATTGCTCAAGGGTGAAAATGCTTCACTTTTGAAAATAATGTAATCGAAATTACACACTGATAAAACGCAATGTTTAAAAAAAATTTAGAGTGTCTTTATAAAAGAGAAGTGACATGCAAATAATAGCGATTTTACAGAAATTGATGATTCTCGCCTGGATGGATTAGCTTCGCCGAGTTAGACAAGCAAGCAAATAACTGGTGGTTTAAAATAATATCATGTTCCTGAAGTTTTTGTCCAAAATTCTCTCGAATAATAAAATTTTAATGCTATTTTTTAGGACATTCTACTATAATTTTATCAAAATAACATAATTTGCTTAATTTATTTTTTTCTAATTTTATATAATCTATATATTTAAAACACAAGTATGTTTTTTAGTCATCTGACCTGATCTTTCTGCTGAACCAATTTTACTAATATATATATATATATTTTAAACTGAAAGCTCTTCATCTGTACATGTGATCGCACTATCTGTTTTTTTTTCATATCCCCACTTTTATATTTTAATTTTAAAAGCATTTTATGAATTCTTTTTTTCAAAATAGTGAAAATTAGATACTTTCATTATTACAGACAAGAGAGATATATTGAGGTATTTTTATCTTTATTCCTGCTATTTTCTGATAAAAATTCAAAATTGTTGATAAAAATTGTTGTATAGGGTTTAATGTAGCAAAATCCCATTAGGAGTAGAGTATTATATTAGGGGCGTAATAACTTAAAATGACATACTGCTTTTGGAAACACGTATTTTTCCTCATAAATTTTCTATATTGTTTTTCCTTCTGCATGTGTACTGATACAAAGTTTCAGACTATTTAAGTCAAAATTAAGTCATATTTAAAAGAAAACGATCATTTTCTTAGATAAAACTAAATATTTTAACACAAATGAGCCTAAAAAACATAAATTACGAAAATTTTTACTCTCCGGAATTGAGATTCGGATCTCAAGTAAAGAGTGCGTCTGTTCACGTAGAAGATGTTGTTGACAATCGTGACTTCAAGTTTTGAGTTAAAATAATTTTTAAATGATCAAACAAATTACAATTGTTTTAAAAATAATGAATATGGAAATGAGAAGTGCGTTTGCAAATTTTGAGAAGGTGAAAATTGCTGTTTTTTATTCCTGAATACCAAGCATAAGAGCCTCAATTGATAACCTTATCCTAATAACTCATATTTATTATATTTTACTGATTAAGTATCTATCTATATTATAAAGAACAAACGTATGGGTGCGTAACGCTGACGTCATTTTGCGAATGGCAACACTTCACGATCAAATTTCTGTCTTGAAATTTTCGCTATTGCAATTTTTTAATCTTCTGACCATCGTACAAATTTAATTTTTCGTCTCATAGGAAAAAAAATTATTTTCAAATGCAATTTGTTTAAAAACTGTATCTTAATTGACTGATGTATTATATTTTCTAAAATAATTTTTAAGCATGATTTTTTAAAAGTCTATCTTATCACGTGCTGGTTTCAATACATAATAATAATAAACATTTTACACATAAAGCAACAAACATTTTTCAACATTTGTTTCTGACTATTTTTGCATAACGAAATTAAAACTTCCTTTATAAACAAATAAAAGAATAATATTAAAAAAAACCCCCAATCTAACATATTTGTGAAAGACAAATTAACGAAATTATTACTTCTTTTATAAACAAATAAAAGAGTAATGTTGAAAAAGCAGAAATCTAACAAATTTGTAATCGTACAATTTAAATTTTTAGATAACCAAATAGGATTTTTTCTTTCAAATGGAATTTGTTTGCAAAGTTCATTTCAGTTTACTGATTGTCTATTGCTTTAAAAACAATTTTAAAGCATGAAATATTTTTTAATTTATCTATATCCCGCGGAGCTCGATTACGAAAGATTAATACGTTTGTCTTAAAACAAAATAAAGAGTTCATCCTTTTCTTACGGATAATATCCATTAAAAAAAATCTTCTCAATGAATAAATAAATAAAATAATATAAATAATACACAAATTTAACAGACATGTATAAGCTCTGAAATTATCAGAATATAAAAGCATGCCATAAGTAGCAAAATCTTGGTCAAATAACGCTTAGCATGCGGCTATTAAGAAAATATTGCTTTTGATAAATTTCAAAAATTTATTTTGTTGTATAATTCGTATTTTCCATATGAAAAATGCTTTTTTAATGTAAGTGGGCAACCTAAAAAGTTTATTGCATATAAAAATGTTATTAGTCTCCAATTAAAAAAAAAATGTTTTCACCTACAATTTTTAACCCGGGAAGCCCGGGTACGATCCCCTAGTATAAATGAAAGAAAGTTTCGCTCTGTGCGTGTGTGTCCACATGTCTGTCAGCGAGCGAATATTAGCAAAATCTACCACACGTATATGTCTGAAAATTGGAGTGAGGATAGTCAAGGCAGGTCCTGATGCAAATGACTCTCAGATTTATAATTTTTCATGACCCGAGTCAACTGAGTCTATTTAATATAGTATGCCCTAAATTATAATAACTTACCCCCTTGTTATACGATCTTCTTCGTTTTAGGCGTCTTTTCTTCATTTAGTTGTCCATTCCAGTTTAGACCCTGATCTCTGGGCCCTTCAATATTTTGTTCCCTAAATTATTAATAAACTGCATCCTTTAATCCGACCTTCGTTTTTGCGGCACATTTTTCCTTTAGTTATTCCCCCATTTCTGCATTCCAGTGAAGACCCTGACCCCCTAGGTCCCGTTCCTTTGAACATATTGTACGCCATACATCTTACACCCTATAATTGTGCCACCCTGTGAATGCATAACATTAAAGTTGAGTCTTTGAATCCTTTCCTCGGGCTAACACCTTCATATATTTATTAAGGCCCTACGACAGTTTTTTAAAGCATTTCCCTAATTTTTGCGCATTTCTCTAAAATTTTCTTTTAATGGTTATTTTATACCTTATTCTTAATTTCGAGTAATTTAAGATCTAAAGCGCTAAGTACTAAGACCTTTTAACATGTTTTAATCTTAGGGTCCTGCTCTCAACTATCAGTTGGTCCCTTTTGGAGCCTCTATTATAGCTCCCTTAAAAATGGTCCGATTCATTACCTTTTTTTTTCCTAACAACCTCTTGGACACTCGAGCTAGTAGATAAATAAAAAAAAATTCTGAGACTTCAGATACCACCAATTATGAATATTATTCGCCTTCTTAGGGCCCTTGGTGCAGCGTCTTTAATAATGATCGAATTCTTTTGCAATTTTCTTTAATATAGTTTTAGGGTTTTTCGCGGCTACTGTATAAACTACTAGAAAATTTACTTATACATCAGCTACCACCTTTTCTGAATAGGATTTAATCCATAAAATAAATATCGCGTTAATGTTAAAAGTAATTCGATAAATTTAAAGTGGGGCACCTTCACCACTTAGGGGTTCATTCATTCTTCAAAATCTATGGACCCGATTTCAACGGGCATTTTCTTTTTCCAACTTAGATCCCTAAAATTTCCTGTACATTTATTGGCTGATAAAATTTATCACCGAATCCACTTCTTCTACATATATTTCAGCAATTTTCTTTTCTGACCAATCATATTTTGCAATGATGACGATACGCTATGTTTACCGGAACTAGTTTGCAACAAGGAATAAAGTGTTTTGGTGCTTTAAAGGTTGTATTTCATTTGTATTGTATTGTGCCAAGTAACTTCTTATTGCAACGTAATGTGTTATTCTTAAAACATAAGGTTAACGCAATACATGTGTCATCATAATTGAAAGAAAATAGTCTCACATTGCCTGTATTTGTATATTATGTGAAGATAACATTTATTTTACATAGTTTGGGGATTTTTCTAAAAAATTAAAAAAAAAAAATATCGTAATAATTTAGTAATGAATCAAAATTTACAAATGATACCGCAAAGTAAATAAATTCTTTAACTTTCCCAAATTACATTTAAGCATATAGAGACGCTTTTTATATATTTTTTACTTATTACGAAAATATAATCTTTTCCAAATGCAAAAATATCTTTATAGTTTTCCAAATATCTGTTTTATACTGTAATTTTCCTTTTACTTCAGCGAATGAAATGAAAAGCTATGGTATTTTCTGTGTTGCAAGTCTATCACAGAATTACAATTTACATTTCTGCTATCCTAATTTTATCTGAAATAAGTTCATTGGCACCTTTTAAATCCTAAACACGTGTTCAATTTTGAACCTGATGAATTATTCCTCTGCAGAAAATACATATACAGAGTGTCTCAAATGATTGGATCGCTCTTTAATTTTTTACCAGTCGGCAGTACGTAGGCAAAGTAATTCACAAATATTTTCAAAACATGGTAAGAATTAACATAATGTCGATAAAATGATCATGCCATAAAATTTCCAAAAACTATGCTTTTTAAATTTCTGTATGGCCCTTGGATCGTAAAAGTTATATTTCGAAAAGTTGTCGACGTGCTCAATATCTATAACAGTTATAGGTCCTGTTTCGATCTAAATTCACCGAATTATGATACTATGAAATTTATGAAATTTATGAAATTTTGGAGCTTTGCGGCACTAAATTATCGTATGTCCGTTTTTAGAGCTAGAAAGCTCCGAAGTTTTGTAAAACTCAAGCCATTAAAACCTTTTGGTTAGAGGAGTATGGACTTTTTACTGTTGTTAGAGAATGGAGAGAAGTTTTCTAAATATAACTTTGAAAGGATTGGACATGAAATACATTCAAAAAATCAATTTTTCAATTTGTGGCTTATAAAATAGAGCTTATTCTGCAGATTATAAATGTATATAATTTATGCACCCTTTAACTCTCTAACACTGATTATTCCGACCGTAAAAAGGTAAACAAACACTTAAATCCCATTTGAAGAAACAAGTGGTTTTTGTATTTTTTCCAAAATTTGATTATTTCATATAATGGTACAGTTTGTACAAAATCTGCTGAAAGTACATATCTATAATATAAAATTATAATAGAATAAGTGTTACTTCACCTTATGAACTTACTTTACCTACCTTAAAACTTTCAGGAGGAAAAATATGTTTGTTTACATTGTTAATTTAAATTTCTCCTTAAATACAAACAGTAATTTTTTATCTTAAAATTTTTATAAAGTTCTTACTAAAGTAGGATAACAAAAATCATAATGATGCATGCATATTTGAATGATATATGGGTTTTAAAAGAATAGCCTAAATTTCTAACGTTTTAATTTTTTACCTTAATTTTTTTTTTTTTTTTTTTTACCTTAGGATATTTATGTGAATGGGGAATATTTATGATACAAATATGCAGATTTTTGATACGTTAAATTTATCAATTAAATTTTTCTTTTTGAAAAATATGCAATAACGATTAAAATATGTTCAGTTTACAAAATCAAGTACTTTTTTTATCATCACACAAGATTTCAAGGTAAGATTTTCTTCATTATTTTTTTAAGTATACCAAAATGAATACTATAAATCTTTCATTAGGAAAAATATGTTTGTTTACATTGTTGTTTTAAATTTATCTTTAAATCCAAGCAGTCATTTTTTATCTTAAAATATTCATACAGTTCTTACTAAAGTAGGATAACAAAGATCATAATGATGCATGCATATTTGAACGAGATATGGGCTTTAAAAGAATAACCTAAATTTCCAAAATTTTAATTAGTGCAGATGCCCCTTCCCCTTTAAAAGACTAATAACTGCATAAAAATATCGAATGAAAGTTAATGGGATGATTATTTCACAAAATGTAAAAATAATCTTAATTTCTACCTCATTTTGAACTATTTTGCTATTTACATTCCTTACGTATATCAGACAGTTTAAAAGTTAGAAGCAAGTTTCAATCTGTTATGGACAACCTGTATAACAACTGTAAAAGAACGAAGTCAAAAAATCAATTTAATGCTGTTCATTCATATTGCCATAATGATTTTTTTAGTCGTGAATAACAGTTTTAATATGAAGTAAAGTTTCCTTTATGATAAAAATCAAGAGAACTTTTAAAAAATATATATACCAAGTTCATTAACATTTTTTACTTACCTGAGATCTTTGGAGAGACGTTAAAGAAAAGAAAAAAGATTAAATACACGCAGAAAGCTTGTGCAATGTATTTTTAGAATTTTTAATCCATAATTTCTTAAGTTATGAAATATTAAACATGCACGTTAAGTATTTTAATGTCGTTTACGTACATTATTTTTCATATATTTTCTTTATTTCACAAAAGGTATAATAATATTTAAAACAAATAATGGCTTTCTTCTTTTATATTTTGAAATTGTAATAAAATACATACTTTAAGATTTTTTAATAGGATATATCTAACAAAATCAAATCACGTGTAAAATAAAAAAATATTTCTCAAATGTATCTTTGTTATTCAAGTGAAAATTACCAAAAATATGACTTACAATCGTGACATTTCAAGAACAAACATTCAACCTTGTAATACAAAACGTATAATCTGTTGCTTTTGTAAAGGAAGAAAAATGAACGAAGATAATAATAATAATAATAAAAAGATTGTTTTGCACAAGAGTTGATAACTATTTTATAAAAAGTGGGGAAGGATTGTACTTTGTGCCAATATATTAAGAAAAAGAAACAACGTATAAAGGCACAAATAAAATGTGTTTAAAAGCATACAGCTGTTTCAAAACCTCTAAGGTTTCCTCATCAGTGCTTAAAATAAAAGTTAAATTAAAACTAAAACATTGTGTAAAAAGGGTGGGGGGTAGAGGTGGACAGAGAGTCAGAAAAACCTTTCAGCTCTACTGCCAACGGTGAAATGTGACATACGGTTGACAAACAGTTACGGAGTTGATCTCACGCGCATATTCAGGGAGACCAATCAAAATACCCAATTGCTCTGGAAGAGTCCAAACTTAGAAGGAGAAAAAGGGGGGGGGGGAATTGAAAAATTGGGCGTACTGGATAAATCATTAACTAAACTGTTTGAATTTTTCCATATGTGGTAAGCCTCCCAGAAGTCCAGATCATAGATTGAAGTACATTTCTGTATTATGGAGGCTTCGGAAAATTTAAAATTATGGTTGTTGGACCAGCAGTGGTTGGCAATAGCGGAACGTTTAATATCCCAATTTTTAACGCAAGTTTTATGCTCCCCCAAACGGATCTTAAAGGCACGCTTCGTTTGACCAATGTACATTTTGTTGCATTCGCAAGATATCCTGTAAATACCCCAATTTGAAAAACTGTCAATTGGATGTTTCAGATTTGTGAATTGAATTTTATTAAAAGGAGTATAAACTACTTTGAAGTCAAATTTTGACAAGATTTTAGAAATTTGATGGCTTATTTTCGGAAAATATGGGAGTATAATTAAATTTTCATTACCGACAGTATTAGCCCTGGATTTTGTACGTTTACTTAGTTTGTTATGAATGGAATCGACGATTTCAGCTGTAAAACCTCGATCAATGGCAATAGATTTAATGTAGTCTAATTCTGTTTTTAGTAAACTGTCGGAAGAACAAATATTTAAATCCCTGTAAACATAACTGTTAAAGGCAGCCAACTTTTGATTAGGTGGATGGGATGAAAGGTGATGTGGGGGTAAGGATACTGCGAATGGTTTACGGTAAACAGTAGTGTGAAACAAATTATTTTCGCGGAAAACCATAACATCAAGAAAGGGCAAACGACTGTTATTTTCGAGTTCGAAAGTGAACTGAATATGTTCATCTATAGAATTCATAATATCAAAAATATTAGGAAGATTAAGATCATCAGAGTTCAATAATGCAAAGCAGTCATCGACATAGCGGATGTAAAATGGAAAGGATAATATCTTGAAAAGGTTTGATTCGTAATAGTGCATGTAAATATCACTGAGGATGGGGCTGAGGGGGGAGCCCATGGACAAACCATCGGTCATGCAATAAAAATTACCATTAAAAATGAATGTGTTTTGCGATAAACAAATGCTAGTAAGATGTATAAGCTCATCAATTTCGTAATATGAATAATGAAATTCTTGTAGGCGTAATTTAAGACAATTTAAAGCACCTTGAACCGGTACGTTAGTAAATAGTGATTTAACGTCGAATGAAACCATACTATTGTTTAGAGTACCACTGAAGCTACGAAGCTTATTAACAAACTCATAAGAGTTCCTGCAAGTGTAGATATTGTTAGAGAGCAGGGGGGAGAAAATAGAGGTCAAATATTTCGCTAATTTATAGGAAGAGGTACCAATGTTCGAAACTATTGGTCTGAAAGGAATGCCTTGTTTATGGACTTTTGGGAGCGTATAAAATCTTGCGCAGTGTGACACTGAAGGAATGAGGGATAATTTAACGTTGTTGGAAATGAGAGGAGAGTGCTCGATAGCCGATTTTATAGTTTTCAATTCTTTTTGAGAAGGATCAGATTTAATCTTTTTATAAGGACCCTCGTCTATCAAGTGTTTTGGATAGGTAATCAGACTTGTCCATAACAATAATCTGGCCAACCTTATCAGCCTTGCTGATAACTATGTCAGTATTAGATTTTAGATTTTTTATGCAACTTGATGCAGCTTTGCTGATATTGGATCTTTCCTCATGTGATTGCCCCCGTCGAAAGAGCGTTCAAGTTCAGTGCCTTAAACCCTTCTCAGAAGGATTCAATTAGACACTTAATCACCAATAATGTGAATTTCAATAATAACCTTCCTAAATCCAATATCAGCAAAGCTGCATCAAGTTGCATAAAAAATCTAAAATCTAATACTGACATAGTTATCAGCAAGGCTGATAAGGGTGGCCAGATTGTTGTTATGGACAAGTCTGATTACCTATCCAAAACACAAGACTTGATAGACGAGGGTCCTTATAAAAAGATTAAATCTGATCCTTCTCAAAAATAATTGAAAACTATAAAATCGGCTATCGAGCACTCTCCTCTCATTTCCAACAACGTTAAATTATCCCTCATTCCTTCAGTGTCACACTGCGCAAGATTTTATACGCTCCCAAAAGTCCATAAACAAGGCATTCCTTTCAGACCAATAGTTTCAAACATTGGTACCTCTTCCTATAAATTAGCGAAATATTTGACCTCTATTTTCTCCCCCCTGCTCTCTAACAATATCTACACTTGCAGGAACTCTTATGAGTTTGTTAATAAGCTTCGTAGCTTCAGTGGTACTCTAAACAATAGTATGGTTTCATTCGACGTTAAATCACTATTTACTAACGTACCGGTTCAAGGTGCTTTAAATTGTCTTAAATTACGCCTACAAGAATTTCATTATTCATATTACGAAATTGATGAGCTTATACATCTTACTAGCATTTGTTTATCGCTAAACACATGCATTTTTAATGGTAATTTTTATTGCATGACTGATGGTTTGTCCATGGGCTCCCCCCTCAGCCCCATCCTCAGTGATATTTACATGCACTATTACGAATCAAACCTTTTCAAGATATTATCCTTTCCATTTTACATCCGCTATGTCGATGACTGCTTTGCATTATTGAACTCTGATGATCTTAATCTTACTAATATTCTTGATATTATGAAATCTATAGATGAACATATTCAGTTCACTTTCGAACTCGAAAATAACAGTCGTTTGCCCTTTCTTGATGTTATGGTTTTCCGCGAAAATAATTCGTTTCACACTACTGTTTACCGTAAACCATTCGCAGTATCCTTACCCCCACATCGCCTTTCATCCCATCCACCTAATCAAAAGTTGGCTGCTTTTAACAGTTATGTTTACAGGGCTTTAAATATTTGTTCTTCCGACAGTTTACTAAAAACAGAATTAGACTACATTAAATCTATTGCCATTGATCGAGGTTTTACAGCTGAAATCGTCGATTCCATTCATAACAAACTAAGTAAACGTACAAAATCCAGGGCTAATACTGTCGGTAATGAAAATTTAATTATACTCCCATATTTTCCGAAAATAAGCCATCAAATTTCTAAAATCTTGTCAAAATTTGACTTTAAAGTAGTTTATACTCCTTTTAATAAAATTCAATTCACAAATCTGAAACATCGAATTGACAGTTTTTCAAATTGGGGTATTTACAGGATATCTTGCGAATGCAACAAAATGTACACTGGTCAAACGAAGCGTGCCTTTAAGATCCGTTTGGGGGAGCATAAAACTTGCGTTAAAAATTGTGATATTAAACGTTCCGCTATTGCCAACCACTGCTGGTCCAATAACCATAATTTTAAATTTTCCGAAGCCTCCATAATACAGAATTGTACTTCAATCTATGATCTGGACTTCTGAGAGGCTTACCACATATGGAAAAATTCAAACAGTTTAGTTAATGATTTATCCAGTACGCCCAATTTTTCAAAGGTATGGTTTAATTTTCTATGATTCTCTCCACTCCCCCCCCCCCCCCCTTTTTTCTCCTTCTAAGTTTGGACTCTTCGTGAGCAATTGGGTATTTTGATTGGTCTCCCTGAATATGCGCGTGAGATCAACTCCGTAACTGTTTGTCAGCCGTATGTCACATTTCACCGTTGGCAGTAGAGCTGAAAGGTACGCTTTTCTGACTCTCTGTCCACCTCTCCCCCCCCCCCCACCTTTTTACACAATGTTTTAGTTTTAATTTAACTTTTATTTTAAGCACTGATGAGGAAACCTTAGAGGTTTTGAAACAGCTGTATGCTTTTAAACACATTTTATTTGTGCCTTTATACGTTGTTTCTTTTTCTTAATAACTATTTTATTTGGTAGAAGAGCAATTGCGTAAAAAATTGAATTTGTGCTAAAAGTTAAACCCTGGGCGGTTATTCCAAGTTTAGTTTTTTAGAACAAAGAAAAATCAAGAAAATATATCAGACGTTTTAAAGTTTCTCTTTAACATAATATTACATGATTAACTGATTCAAAAAAATAAAATAAAGTTTTGCTGTTCTTGTTTGCTGTTTTAATTTTTTAAGATAATATGGTGAAAAAATCAGGTTAGGAAAGTTTCTTATAAAAGAAAAAACTAAAGGATTTGTATTTTAGATAAGACTATGAAGTAAAATTTAGAAAAGCTTCTCAGAAATTTGATATTTGTATGGGAAAAATTTACTTTTTCTAGAATATAATTATTTTCTTATATTAAATAATTTTTATTAAGTCTTAATCTCAAGACACAAATGCATTTTCTATCTCTCTCTCTCTCTCTCTTTTTTTTGTATTATTTAATTTTGAAACAAGGATGCGTATGAGAAAATTTGTTGTTTGTATTCAGAAAGATTCTTAAACAACAATAAACTGCTGAATTTTATTATAATTAGAACTTTTCAATTATATTTGAAAAACCTTCTGATAAATGTGTTATTAAATATCGGAGCTAATTTAATCCTTTTTAAAGTATATGTTTTCATTCATATAAATGCTTTTCATCATCTCAAGATACAGATAAATAATTTTTTCTTGTTCTTTTATTTATGTTTTGAGCAAAAGAACTGTGTAATAAAATAAAATTTGCGATCGGATAATAAAATTTCTTATTAAATCAAAGAACATATATTTTTTTGTTATTATTATAAAGTGAAATAAAATTTACAAGAGCTTCTAAGAAATTTTTTATTTGTACCTCAGATATCTTTAACGGAGCGAGATTTTCTTCCTTTCGAAAATCTACATTTTTCAAATAAAAATAATTCCCATAATATGGACTCGAGACACATATAAAATCTTTTTTTTTTCTCTGTCTTTTTGTTCTATTTTCATGTTAAACAAAGATGTATATAATGAAATTTGTGTTCCTATTTGACACTATTCTAAACAAAGGAAGAGCAGAATTTCTTTATAAATTAGAATGTGAAATAAAATTTGGAAATAGCTTCTGCAAAACTTACACGTCAGAGATAATTTTTTTCTCCCCAAAATGGAATGTTTTCTTAATATAAGTAATTTTCAACATATGAAGTATTCAGCTCAAAACAGATATATCCCTTTTTTCCCTCTATGTTTTTGATTTGTTCTATTTTACTTGAAAAAAAAAAAAAAAAGATGTATTCAATAAAATTTGTGTTAGTTTTCGTAACTTTTCTTTAAAAAAACAGAATAGCCGAATTTTCTTATAAATAGGAATGTGAACAGAAATTTGGAAAACCTTCTAAAAATCTTTTTACTTATGTATCAGAGATAATTATTAATTTTTTTTAAATATAATTTTTTCTTAATATAAATCATTTTTATAATATGGAGGCTTCGGCTCAAAACACAGATACATTATTATTTATTTTTTAAGCAAAGATTTATATAATTTATGTTTAGCTTCTAAAAATTTCATATAAAAGAAAGAACAGCAGAATTTATAAATTACAACGTGAAATAAAATTTCAAAAAGCTTATGCGAATTAACCTTACTAATATCTGACAGATAATTTTATTCCTTCTAAAATACAAATTTTTGTAAATATAAATAATTTTCCACATATGAAGGCTTCAGCTTCAGATATACGCAAATTAGATATAGGTCTCTATTACTTTAAGTACTTTTCTTAATAAAAAATGATACATGTGATTTTCAGATGGCTGAAAATCTTATCTTTATGCGGATATGCATGACATTATTCACTTAATTATAAACTTTATCATACAATAAAATATTATTAGAATAAAACATAGTTTATTTCTAGTATAAAACATTTCGGTTTTCCTTTTATGTGAAAATAACGGAAGAATTGCGTAAGTAACTTTATCCTATTATAACAAATAAATGCACAAGAGAAAACTCTACTAGCATAATAAAATATTTATTTAGAAAATTAAAAAGACATGCACACATTTCAAGGTCTTTGTTGGAGAAATCATGACAATGAAGATCTAACACTTCTCAAGTTATAAATAAAATAGATATAGGTATATTAGAAATAAAAAACATAAAAGAGATTTTTCTTCTTTATTCTCCGCCAATTAACTGGGGTCATTTAGAGCTTTTTTAATTTAAAAAACAAAGTATTTTTCTGAACTATTTTGTATCGTACTATTACGGCATTATTTCACTTAAACTTTTCATTTTTCAAATAATATGCTATATTTTAAGATTCAGAAAGCATTTTTTTTTCTTTTAAAATCCTAAGTCCTCATTCAAATTCAGTTCAAATCAACATAATTCTTTTGAAATTTATCATGGTACCTATAAACATTGTATATCATTATACTTTTTTAAGATATTTAAAAACTAGTTGGATTTGCAAATCCCGGAACAGATGGAACTAATAAAAGTATGCTTTAACTTTTTTAACTATACCACAACAATCACAAGATTAGTTTTAATAAAAGTTTGCCCAGTTACCTTAAATCAGTAACTAGTTGGATGTGTCAATCCCAAAACTTTCTTCTATATCATACATCTTAATATTAAAAAAGTAGTTACAAATGTTAATACTTCAATATTATTGGTTCAATGATATACCAATTTTGATTTTCATCTTAAATTTTTGCTTCAGACCAGCTTAGCAAGATGCGACGGTTCTGAGTTCCAAATAAAACTGACCTAAAAGTGTAATGGCTGTTCAAAATTCGCAATCTTTGCCGATAGAAATTAATTTTCCCTCCTTCGTTCTTAGTGGCTATTGCTCTCAGCAGTTAAATTTCTGAATTCTCATGTGATTTGTGCACAGACCATAAATGATTTGAAAAATATAAATACATATTGCATATAAATATAGAGTTGACTCATCGGTGTATTAGAGTTTTAAGTTATAAAACGTTTTAAGAATTATCCATACGAACCGTGCCATATTTGTAATTGATATAATTGTTTCTTATCTATATAAAAAAAAAATAATCGTAATATTAAGGGGACAAGGGACCTTCAAACTCGCCTTTTTATTTTTTTTAAATTGCACCTTAAATACTATTCAAGAGCACGCTATATGAATTTTGGCATATATTTATCGCACATGAAATTAAAAAAAATTAGGGGAGAAAAATAACGAATTTTCCTGATTATTTTAAGCGTTATCAAAAACTTTCAATGTGTACCTCACTCCATATCAATTAAAATTCCCAATATTTTTTATGCCAGTTTGGTTTACACATACAAATTAAACTGTGCATAGGATTTTATGAATTTGAATATAAAATTAAGAAAAACAAATATTTTCTAAATTTTATGAAATTTTCAGCATTTTTGCATCTTATTTTTTTTCAGTTAACTACCTTTAAATTTTCCGATAAAATGTAGTTAAAAAAAAAATATTCACAGCTCTTTTGTATTTTGAAAGTTTTTGATAACGCTTAAAATATTCAGGAAAATTTCGTATTTTTCTTCATTTTTTTTTTAGATTCCTTGTGCGTTACGAATACGCCATAATTTATATAGCATGCCCTTGAATATTATTTAAGGTTCAATTAAAAAAATTAATAAAAAAATGAGATTGAAGGTCCATTGTCTCCTTAATGATAAGAGAGCTCTAATAATGAAAAATTCCAAAGAGTGTAGCATTTTCTCAGTACTGCATTAGCAATACAAAAGTGATTAGGATTACATATTTCCAAATGTTTAAATAAGCAGTTTATTCAATAAAGCAATTTCCGGTTCTCTAGCAAATAGTTATAGATTTAAAAGTTTAATTACAACTTTAATCATTCCTGATATTTGCATAAAACAAAAATATCAAATCGACAAATTTTTTTGAATAATTTCAGAAGTTTTACGAATAATATTGTCCCACATATTCATCATCTAAATTATGTAATTGAGTTGAATAATGTCGAAAGATTAATGGTCTCCAAGCACGCAGTGCAGAATACTTCATTACGTTTAATATTTCGTGCTGTAATTAAATTTTAATTGAATTGTACAACCTCATAGCATTAAATAAAGGACAGTTTTCAACCAGTTTAGCCTATTAAAATATGTATAGAACCATGTTGCTATCAAGTTACAGAATCTCGTTCTTGTTTACTTATGAATATACTACATACATGGATTTGGAATACTCGTAATTACATCCTCTGTTGAGAAGTGCATATGGTATTAGTTTTTATGTTAACATTATATGTAAAATTTGATATTTATAGATCCAAAATGAACAGTTCGGACTAGGAATACAATACAAAATGTTCTTGATTCTAAATGATTTACCTAATAATTAATGTTTCACATCTCTGAGATGAATAGCATTGACAACAATTTTAGACAAATAAACTTTAATTTAATTTGATTTCTATGAAGTATGAAAAACATTCATCAAATTGAATTAAATCTAACTGTTTAAAATTTGTAACAATATTGCTTTATTTTTTACAATAACTGGTAATAATGACATGACTTTCGAGATAAAAAAGATCCCGAAAAAACAAAACATACATTGCTGCAAAAATTATTGCGTTGTGGATTGGATTAAGATTATAAAATTTATTTCGATGATATGTTTCAAAAGTGTAAACATATTTCATTTTCATCATTTAAACAAATCCATGTAACTAGAAAGTATTTATAGATTATAAAACTGTAATAATAGAAATTCTTTTTAAGATTCTGATAAAATCAGAGAAAGATCAATTGTTTAAAATTTTTTGATTAACTCCATGAAATTACATGAATACCATTCTTCCACATGTCCATCATCTAAATTTTGAAATTAAATATGTAAAATTAATTATCTCCAAACATGCTATATAGAATACCTCATTACATCTAATATTTTGTACCGTAACTAAATTTTATTTGAAATATATAGCCTCATAATATTCAATCACAAACAAATTCAGTGTTTGCATTTAATCCATTTACATATGAAAACCGTATCAACTAAGGAATTACATAAATTGTGTTCGTTGTTGTTTATTTATGAGCATGCTATGTGTATCTATGTATTAATTTGGAATAATCATATTTATTTACTTCAATCAAAAAGCATATATTATTAGTTAACATTATATAAAATTCTGTAATTATTTTTCGGGATGCGTAATTCAAAGTGTAGAAAATAATTAAAATATCACTTCTTTATTGTAAATGAGATTTCAAATATCTAAAATAATAATCATTCTTTAATATGTGAAGATTTCAGATGATAAATGTGGTATGTGGCAAAATGTGTTAATCATATGATTGAAATTAATCAATGTTCCTCTATCAACTGTTAAATTTCTATTTGAAGAAAATTAATGCTCATGGAGATTGGAATTGATAAACGCAAATAGATATCTGGAACTTTACAGCTCATTTTCACAAAATGTGACCACTTTTATCATCTGAGCTCTTCATATATATTATAAACTAGCACAACTACCCGGCTTTGCCCCTGTCAATTATAAGGACTCTTCCAAGCAAAATAAATTAAAACGAAATAATACGGCAATCACAATAACTGAAATTTTTTGCATTCCCATCCACAAATCATTAAAAAGACAATCAGAAAACATGACGTTATTGTCTAGCAACCATAGTAAAATCCATGAGCTTTAATCGCAGAATGCGCGTTTTCTTTGGCGGATGTAAGAGAAAAATATGTGCTTTTCCTGACAATACAAAAAAAAAAAAAAAAAAAAAAAAAACTGAATCACGCAGCGTTTAGTGAAATTCTCGTTTCTGTGGCATAATCTACATTATAAAGTAAAAACATTAAGTCAGTGCCCATAAATTGTGCCCCATAAATTGTAACCCATAAATAGTGCTTTTAAGCAATTTTTCTAACTTCAAAACCTCATACAATATCAATTTTTACAGTGTCGAAGAGAAAAATGTTCTTTTCAAATGAAATTTGTTTGAAAATTTAATCTCAATTTTCTGAATTTAATTTATTTTAAAGTAATTTTCAAGCATGGATATTTTTAAAGGTGCGTGCAACCCCGTTACGAAAGATGAACCAGTTTACTTTTAATGCAATAGTATAAAGAAAAGACATGAGTAAGGGTGGTATCACATTTTTGATGGCAACAACCTAACACAACAATAAATTTCCCTTTTACTGCAATTTAACCTCTAAACATCGCACATTCGATTGTTCCAACATCTTATAAAAAAGAAAACTACTTTCAATAATATTTGTTTATAATGTTTATCTCAATTTACAGATTTTTCATGGATTTTACAGTAATTTTCAAGCATGAATATTTTTTAAATATGCTTACAACCCAATTGCAAAATATTAACTCAATTGTTCAAAAACATTGTAGAATTTGTAGAATTTGTAGAACACATTCAGAATTTGTTTGTTTTCGTGTAATATTCAATAACTAAATTGGCAAACGAAATTAAAATGTCAAATATAAAATAAAATAAAACACGAATTTAACAGATATCAAATCAAACTACTGAAAATAATCTGATAAGTATACAAAACACAAATAGGAATTTCGTTTCGGCTGCATATAACTTGAGTTCTTCAAAACGGATTTCCATGCGACTTGCACTATTATTTTTTCAGGGAAGATTTAGGTGCGTAACATATTCTTTTCTCGTTGCTTATTCATAAAATTGTATAGGACAGTTATATAATCATGTTATATAATCAAGACCCAATTATGAAAGATTAGTCTTGTTACCTCAATGAAAAATGCAGAACTATTTTTATCTAATATTAAAGTCGTGAATTATCACTTTGCTAACAAAGCGTAAACCAACAAATTGAAAAATATCCAAGGTGGTCATCTAACCCGGAGGCTTTTTCAAGAAGGCTCACGTTTTCAGCACCAGCCTTGGCGAGTTGGCGAAAGCGAGAGCGTTCAGCCAGCTCTAACGCCAATCGTCGTCTTGTGTTTTGTTTTGAACCGAAATGGCGGAAGACGAACTAGCATATTTTAGAATAACAGTCCTACCTAAATTAAAGAAATATTTTCAGTTATGTGTTCTAGATGAAAAGAAATCTTCTTCGAAAGAAATTGTATTACGAATTCTTATACTCTGTTTTATCGAAGGCCTTTATTACTTTTGATGATATAGACTAAAATTTTGATTATTTGAACCCCTCAAAAATCTAAATTTTCATTCAATTGAGCATTATTAATTCCATACCTCTTAAACTAAAACACATTACCTTCATATATTTAGATATTTGATTACATATAAAGATGGATTTATGGGGATCATGAATTAATGCAGTTTCAGTGCATTTTGATGCATATAAACACAGATTTTAAAAAATACCTGTGGCAGAAAATTACTATATTTTCTGCGATGAACTTATATAATTAATTTAATACCAAATCATTCTGCAGAAACAACCCCCAAAGTCGAGTGAAATTAGGCCAAACCATGAAAGCAAAAAAAAAAAAAGCCTTTCATACCCCCAAACAGGATGTTTAGAAATTGCCTTTTTAATGTGAGATGAAATTCTTAAGGGGAGATGGGGTAGACGGAAGATTGAATGAATATCTTTTGTTGCTTCAAAGTAACAAATAAAATCATTAGAGAATTTTTTTAACTGTATATGATAGTGAGGGGCTATAGATTTAAATAGTTAAATTTATCAATTAACAAATAGAAAAAACAAACAAAAAATTAAAAACTTGGAATATTTAACTTTTTTTTGGGGGGGGGACAAAAACAAGCTTTTCTTTTTTAGGGGGGGGGGGGGCAGAATTTGAATAATTGGTCTTTTACTTATAGTTACTTACTTCAAAGTAATAAATAGGACAGAAAATTTAAAAAACTGTAAAGAATTTAAAAAAAAAATGAAAGCGTGTGCACAAAAGGTTAATCCTTATTATTATTTTTTAAATCTTTCATTCTATTTGTTTCCTTATCTTTTTTTATGGTAAATTACTTATTTGTTACTTAAAAATCAACAGATAGGGCAAAGCAGTAAACTTTATGCACTGTTATGGATAAGCGAAGGAATAGTTAACATTTCAGAAACAATTTTAACTAATCTTTTCTGCAAGGCAACAATGAATTTTAAATGGGCAAAAAGTAGTGTGATGGAGGAGAGGATGGGGGGGGTAGAAAATTCGAAATGGAAGGTTGCCTCAGACGATTGAGCATTATTTTATTGCCACTTCAACTTAATAAATAGAGCAATATGTGTGTGAATGACGAAATATAAAGTGTGTGTGTGGGGGGGGGGATTTCATTCGAGAGAAGAATTTACATGATTTATTCAAATATGACAAATTATTATTTTTAAATAATAAATAAAACAACTAAGGCGAAATAATATTTAAAAATATGGCAAAATTTTTTAAATAAAAAACTGAAGAATTTTAAAGATGTTTAATTTTGTGCACTAGCGACAGACCAATATCTTTTTCATAAAAACTCAAATAATGATAATTTTTTAACAATATTAAAATGTAATAGTAATTGATTTAATTGCATGCATCAACTTGCAATTATTTTAGCTCATAGATTTAATTGCAGGATACGGCTAAATAATTTATGCTTTATCGTTCAATCTAATTATAATCGAATTGATTTTAGTTTCAACTTCCTATTAACTTCTAATCGCAATTAAATTAAAAACAATTAATTTTTAATGAATTATTTCAGTGAAAATGTGTTTTATTAATGCAATCAACACGTCACACAATTATGCCGCTTAATAATAAAAAAAACTAAATTAATTCAGTAATAATACTAATAAAACTATGTTCAATTGTGTCATAAAAACATGATCAATACAATTATATTTATTAAAGAAAATTTTTACGTCTGTTTTTTAAAATACGTTCTCTATTTCTTCGAACATATAGCGAATTAATGAAATAAATGAATATTATAGAACTGAAAAAAAAAAAAAACTTATGTTTGAATTACATATATTTGTGCAATTAAAAGTTATTTTAATCCGAAAAAGATTTTTGTTTTAAGCAAGGTTCTAATTGCAAACCACGGCGAAATAACATTTCGTCTAGCTTTTTACATTTGCGGAAAAAACAAATGAAAAAAAGTACATCTCTTCCTCTCAGCAAAGGAATGAGGTTGCTGTTCGCTACGCGTACGACGTCACGAACAAAAAAGGGTGCGTAGTGTTGAATTCATCAACGCGCCAACCCTTACTCTGGCCATAAAGTGCTCAAAACGTGAGCCTTCTTGAAAAAGCAACCCGGAGCCTTGGAATAGCACCCCAGTCCTCTACCATTTAAGCCACGAAGACGATGCCCAGCTTGGCAACTCTCACTCACATAAGTCGGAAAGCGTCTTTTGCGTCTTTAATATTCAATAATTTCAAAAGTAATTTCACTGCTGAAAAGTAGTTGAAGAATTAATTAAAAATTCTATTATTATCTCTTTAAATGCTGACGGATTAATTTTCATTCCTCGGGCTGTGCGCTAGGTGGCGTATTCCTATTTTAATGAGTGTGCCTCATCCCCATTATGGCATGCCCTTTTGTTTTAAACAATATAGCATGACTTCTGTTTTAAGCGAATATCTGGCATGCAACTCGATTACAAAATACTAACCTGCTATAATGCTTAAGGAGGTTCTCCAGCTCCCTGCTCAACAACATGAAACTTTGACACATTTTCTGACTCATTAAATGTAAAGGCTTAAAATTTGTAAGCTTTACTATTGAAGCGATTTGGAAATGAAAGAGTTTTCCATTTTTTCATAAATAAATTACTTATCGAGTTATGAGCAATTGTGGTTACGTGAAGACCGGTTTTTATACTTTATCGCGGTGTTGCGTCCGAAATTCAGTTCAAAACACCAACTGAAAGATCTTATACCTCTACCAAAAAATGGAAACTATCTTTCGATTGCGTAGTTTTTAAATAAGAACTCCTGCTAATTTAATGCGTTTCCGAACAAAAATGAATTAAAAGAATACTTCAGAAAGTAGCTCCTTTGGATTTGAGAATAGTATTTACTTTATGAACAGCCTGAACTTGACGTTTATAAAAAAACTGACATTTATTTTTAATTTTGGAACTCGCGAAATTTAAATTCAGAAAAAGGATGTTTGTTCTTTTGACACATTGTAGTAATATTTAAAACTTTTAAAATTCAAATACATGTTTTCTTTGGCACGCGTAACAGAAGTGTACGATTTATCACAATACGGGGGAAAATACCGTAAATGCATATAAATGAAGTAGCAGTTATTGAAATTGTACTTGGAAATTTGGAAATTTTATTTGCTTAAAACTTAAACCTTCACTTTACGTGTGCTTCAATTAAAATATTAGATCAAGAGAGTTTCCACTCTAAATAAAACATTACTCTTAAAAGTAAACTTAAATTCTTCATTAATGTAATTTAAATCTACAATGATTAGATGAAATGATGCCATTTTCCATAAATTTTAAATATTGACATCAGTCAAGAATTTTTTTGAAAACAGAAATAACTTCTCTCTTTTTACTATAAATCACAGAATATATTACCACTGAATCTAAACTAATACAACACTTAGCTATAACGTATAGCTATAAGATATAGCTGTAGTATACAATCGAAGTATTAAACAAAATATAGGAGCCATTTATTTACAGTGAGTTTGACTACACATTGAAAAGATTTTATAGAATGTGACGTCAAATTTGGCCTTTTTTTTCTTTTTCCTAATTTTTTTTTCATGAAATTTTACTGTCTGTATTAGAATTGATGATTTAATTTAAAAAGAACATTCAAATTAAGGTGCTACGTTATTTTATCGCTGTTATAGTTAAGGTTTTTATTTTATATATAAAAAAATGCATTTTCTGTTTAGAATGACGTCAATTTCAAAAATGCAAAAATATGGCAAGAAAATCTGAATTTTTATTTGCAAATAAAAACAAAATATACGCGTTATCCTTATATTTTACACATTATTGAGTCATTTTTAGGGTGTGGCAACAGGAAAGAAACGATTGAATTAGAAAATTTAATAAGAGCTATTTCTATAATGTTAAATTATGGAAAGTAGTTGAAAAAATGAATAAATAGTGGTCTGATGATTTTTTTTAAGTAGACAGTGATCTTTGTCGCGTTCTGAAACGTATGTACACCAAGTTTCGTGCAAATTGGTCAAAAATTGAAGATTTGTATAAAGAAGATACACTCAGAGAACAGAATTTATATATATAGATAGGCTTGATCACATTTCCGACGAATAAACATTAATTTTTGCTTGTTTTTATGAAAATTATTTATTAAAGTTGCGTTATTTTAAAAATCGACCAAACGAACTTGTTTGTGTTTGTAAGCCGTAAAATTGTATATTGTTTTCAATCATTGGTGTAAAATGGTGTGTTCAATCACTCACGCATATTATTAAGTCCCCCACACCCCGGTGATGAAAAAGTATTGATGTAGAAATGCTGGCTTGCGAATTAGAATTACGGAAGTTATTCGAATGATACGTTTCAAAAAAGCTAAATATAAGTAATTCTCTGAAATCAAACAATTCTATAGAATATTTATATACTTATATAATTTTAACCTTTTATGTACTGAATTATGAATTCATTAAAATTATATCTTCTAAAGCATTTTTTGTGAATTTTTTAATCTACATTAGAAGATTTACACAATCATTTAATAAATTTTAGAAGGATTTTAGCAGGATAGAACGATTTAGAAAGAATTCATAGCGATTTTATGCAATATTTATAAACCCACTCAAATCTTTTATTTTAAATTTTTTCTTAGTATTTGGTAGAGTTAGGAAATGTACAAATATAATGTTATTACAATAGAAATAAATATATAAATATTTCCGAATTATCCCCCCCCCCCCCAGCGCAAAGAAAACTAAAAAGATGTGAAGGCAAAAGAAATCCTCCTTTAAAAAATATTTTTGTTTGTGTAACCAATAATGCTTTTGGAATAAGATAAAGTAATGTATATATATATAACTCATTTTGAACTGTATTACTAATAATCGATGCATTAAGTGAATTTTATAACAAGTTATTTTAATGGTACTTAAAAGTACCGTCAGTAGATAAAATGCCAATGATCGAAACAATCATTTGAAGACATCAACTTCATATTCGGATAAATACAGAAATATAAAATGGGTAAAGTTTGTAGAATAATACTATCCCATATGTTCACCATTTTAATTGTGTAATTGAGTAGAATATTCTCGAAAGATTAATGATATACAAACATGCAACGCAGAATACTTTCTCGATTACGTTTAATATTTCGTACTGCAAATAAATTGTATTTGAACAACACAACCTCAGAATATTCAACCAGAAGAAGACCAGTGTTTCTGTTTAATCTGCTTAAATATGGAAAACTACGTGAGTTAACGAATTGCAGAAATAATACTCGTGCTTGTCTATTTAAAAATGTGTTTTGTAGATCTATGCATTAATTTCGCATAACCATATTTCCCTGCGTTATTGAAAAATCACTACGGTGTTACATGTTAACATAACTTTTACTGATTATAGTCCTTGGGAATTAGTTATATGGACTAGAAAAAAAAAATTAAATATATTCTTTGTAATAGAAAAGTAAAAAAATTTAGAAAATTATTGAAAAGTTTCTGTTCTCATACAAATTAAAATAATAATGAAAATAAAACTATTTTATTGGAAGTTTGTATTTAAGAAATACAATGTTTAAGTTCATGTTGATTATTAATTATTAACAACACTGATACTTCATAAAAGCTCAGTTAAAGGGTCTAGTATACTTGAAATTATTCACAATATAACAATAGGCACCACTCATGCCTACCTCACAAAAACAAAACCATCGAACGACTGATAAATAGAACGCAGACAATAGAAAACAGTACTAAAACACAAAGCATAAATATGACCGAACATGCCGTGCCCCAGTAAGTGAATTTCATACAACCATAATTGATCTAAATTGTGACACCTTAAATTTGAAAATTGATACATCATTTGTCAGTAAACAATAAATCAACAAATTAGAAGAGAATACTTTTTGGAAGATGATTGTATTTAAGCGCGGTAAATATGGGGATTTTTCGCAAAGTGCTTTCAGTTACTATATTAAATTAATATTACTTACAAGGAGAGGGTCCGAGGTTGGTCTCACGGAATCCAGCGACCCTTTGTGCATTGATAGAGTATAGTCAATAGATAAACATGTCAACAGCATAAAATGCAATATTCAGGGGGGCCGTAAAAAACGAGCCCCAAAATTAACCCATGATTGACTCTTTAGTATATAATCGGATAAATTACACTCAATTGCGAGAGCCTGGATAGTACAGTTGGCAGCGCGCCAGTCTTTAATTTTTTCCTTCGCGGAACTCTGCGGGTTCGATGCTCCGACGAGGCTTTATTTCCCCCCCCCCCCAGACAAAATAATGATCAGTTATTTTCGAACCACTATTAAAAAATATATATCTAATTATTTACATGTAAGAGAAATATAAATATAGGCGCATTCACACATATTTATTTATTTACAGAGAGAGAGAGAGTTTTATTGCAACTTATGGATATAATGAAAAGTAAAACATAAAACAAAAATCTTATGCAGTAGATACGTATTTTTTATACATTAAACATTTTTTAAATTTTATATTTAGTTTTATTTAGAATTATTATATTTATTTTAGAATTACTTACATCTATTTTACAATTACGTACACTTATTTTACACTTATTTACATTTATGTCTATATTATGTACTTAAAAATTAAATGTGTGCTATTAAAATTGAAGTTCTGATTACGGGCAGGAACCGGGGTGATAATAATCATAAAAACATATGAAACAGAAACTTTTGCGACAGCGTGCACAAATAATAAAAGAAGTATTTTTACAGGAACAAGGCGTTTTAAGAAGTTCGTTTGGAAAACACATTTCATTGACATTCATAAATATGGTTCTTTTTTGTGAAAGTTTCGACGCATGTCAGGCGTATTTTATCATGTTACAAAATATAGGTGAAGAGAGTTGATGGTGCACAATTGAATGTATTTTTATTAATATTTGTCTTACAATTAAATAATTAGATATATATTTTTTAATTGTGGTTCGAAAATAACTGATCATTATTTTGCCTTGAAAAAAAAAGTACCCCTTCGGAGTATAGAATCCGCAGAGATCACAGACAGAGCAAATTAAAAGACTCGCGCGCTGCCAACTGTACTATCCAGGCTCTCGCAATTGAGTGTAATTTATCCGATTATATACTAAAGAGTCAATAATGGGTCAACTTTGGGGCTCGTTTCTTACGGCCCCGCTGAATATTGCACTTTTTCCTGTTGATATGTTTATGTATTAACTATACTCTATCAATGTGCAAAGGGTCGCTGGATTCCGTGAAACCAACCTCGGACCCTCTCCTTGTTAGGTATGGACAGAAACATATGTACTTTAACAACTGAAAAACACAAAAAAATTATTTAATATTCTTCCGGCATTTTAAGGTATTCATATTAGCGAGATACGATCTGTATGCCATCATCAAAGAAAGTTGGCACCGATGAAGTTATATCACATATGTATAATGATATATCATATTTCATCTCTCGACGCAAGAATTACTTAGGTACAAGAAATACAGAAAACGTTTATTTTGGTTAATTTCATGAATAACACTAGCCTGCATGATATCAGATGATTAAAAACTAATGACTGCCCTTAATGTATTTTTTATGCTGAATACAAAATTGTTCTAAGTTTTCTTGTATCACGTATAGTTTGTTTGTAATCGACCCGAGTTGACTGCGAAGTTTCATCGCTGAGAACAAGCATTATGTGGTAGTCACACATAAAGTTAATTTCCCTTCATCACACACGAAAAATTTAAATCCGGAATTTTCGTTGGTCCTCAAATCAAAAAACTGATGAAGGACAAAGATTCTGAAAAAACGATGAATGAGACAGAAAAATACGCATGGACCGTTTTTAAATGTGTTTTCGGAAACTTTCTAGGGAATAAGAAAGATCCAAATTAAAGGAATATTGTTGAAATGATGGTGGAAATTTTCAAGAAGATGGGCTGTAATATGAGTGTAAAAATGCACTTCTGCATTCCCACATCGACTACTTTCCAGAAAATCTGGGACATTACAGTGAAGAGTATAAGGGAAGTTGGAATGTAACTATGATGGGAGACTACTGTTAGATGTTGAAGAGGGACATAAACGATGAAGGAAGATCTGCAAGAAAGCCAAAAATAAGAATGTTTGTTTAATTGAACCCTGTTTGCTTTTCTTTTTATTAAAGACATTTCATGAACTTATAAGGACGTTTCTAACAGTATTTTTAACGTGTTTAATGAAATACTTTGCATAAAATTGTGATAAATTTTTGATTGCATTAATTAAATTACTGAAAACACAACTTCTTACTTTTTGTAAAATCCTGACGTGATAGACAAAATTGGAGGTTGTTTCAGGAGGTTGTTGGAATCAGCATCAAAAACTGATTCAGGAAAACTTGTTCATAAGAAATCATCTGGCAAAAAGTTTAAAAATGTAGGTTAGTGTAATTTTATTATCCATGAACACAAATAGCTCTTCTTTCAGCTTCTAGCATTTTTATGCGCTTTCGTTCTGCCTGAACTGAAAATTTGAAACCATATTCTATCGATTGCATCATTCATAACAAACACCTCAGAGATTTGTCTATAGATTTCTGCTGGCTGCACATTCCTTGCATTTTAAAATTTAATTCCAGAACATATTTTACAATTTTTAAAAGCATAAATCATCTTAGACAGCTCTAGCACAGGATTTCAAACGTCAGCATTATACAATACGATCTGTGTTTTTATGACATACTCTTTAATCATTGAGGACATGGTACCACATTAGCAGAAGATGCCTATTCTTCGCATGCATAGCAATGTAGGTTTTATTTTTCCGGATAACCCTTGTAAATACTGCTTAATTTTTAAATTACTTTTTTTCGAAAATCAATCTGCGTGTACAGGCGTGAAATGATATTGAACGTCCTAATGTTTCAATTTAGACCATTATTTTATACACTGGTCACCAAAGAATAATGAGAAAACATGCTTACTAAGTTAATGTTGCAACTAATTCTCAATGTTGCAATTGTTTATGAAAATTAAATACACATGAACACGAAATTGCGCATACGTTAGCGACGGTAGTTTGAAAATTCGGTGATTGACAATGTGGTGCACAATGGACTCATGTTGGAATTCTGCTTTGCATATTTATCTAAAGTGAATTTTGTGTCTGAGAGTGATCAGTATTTATTAGGTATGGCTCAAAGCCATCATTTAAGTGAAGTTCAAAAATGGTGAATAATTGGTAGAATTGAGGGATGTCAAACACAAACGGAGGTCGCCGAAGATTTAAATATCCCTGAAAGTGGCATATCAAGAGCTTGAAGCCGCTTTTTAATCACTGGATGCGTTGATAGACAGCCTGGTCCTGGGTGGCCAAAAGCAACAATTGCGTCCGAAGACAGTTTTCTGTCACTATTGGCACATAAAAATCGCGAAACGTCTACAAAAGATTTGGTTTCCAGTCCTCAACCTGCCACAGGAATTCAAATTAGCCATTCTACTGCTGCACGAAGGCTTAACGATCATGAACTATATGCTGGAAAACCAATATTTTGTGTTACACTCTCTTCAGCTTTCAGACCGGCCCGTTTAAACTGGTTCCGTCGTCATGTTCAATGGAACCAAGAACACTGTGCCCGAGTATTGCTACCTAACGAGTCCAAATATAGTTTGAACACTGATTCTAGACGTATTTGGATCTGGATACAGGAAGGAACACGCTACTCGCTTTCCTTGTTCGTGAAATATATCGTTTCCGCGACCCCGGTTAAAATGTTTGGGGCGGTATCGTAACAAATGGCCGCACCGAGCTTCATACCTTTCTCTCTGAGACTCTGTAACCGCTGGGAGATATGTGGAGGAGGCATTGGAACTCCATGTTTGATGTTTAGGGGTACTGTTGGTCTATAATTTTTTTCTAATGGAGGACATTTCTCAGCCGCATCGAGCATATTTGGTGTCTGAATTCTTACAAATGGAAGATATCACTAGAATGACTTGGCCACGTTACACAACCGACTTGGACCCAATTTGGCATGTGTGGGATGGCAGCCCCGGACACTCCAGAAGCTGAAAAGCGCACTTTTAGAAGAGTAAATTGAAATTCCACAAGACTTGATGAACACTTTGGTAAAGTCTATGAAATGAAGATGTGAAGAATGCGTATCTGCTCAAAATGATCATACATCATTTTAAAGAAAAACAATTCCCAAAAGAGGTGACTTAATTTTTCCATCCGTAAATTTGGCTTTAATTTCAATATTTTGAGAACAATCTACTGCCAGACATTAGCTGGTGCTTTTGTACAAATTTCTATTAATAATTTTTCATTAAGTATCAGTTACGTTTTATTTCTGTCATTATCCTTCATGTTTGATGACCTGTGTATTTATTATGCATTAATATGTATATTGTTGTCAATTGTACGATTTTTACATATACTGCCTCACAAATATAAAAATAAAACCAACTTTTAGAACACATGTTTGAGATACGAAATTATTTGGCTCGATATTACCTAACTTGCAGTGGGAGTATCTTTAAACACACTGAGTAGAACTTCTGAAATGAGAGGGTGAATAAAATACAATGAGACTCAACAAATCCTTTTTAACATGTGTTTCTAAATACTGTTTATCCAAATTGTACTAATGTTATTTCTCTAGATTTATTTCTTTAGCATCAAACCACTTTTCCCAAAATGCCAGGGTAATTTGTTTTCTTGTTGTATAATAAAGAGAATTAGGCTGTGTATAAAACCTGGGCCAAAAACAAGTTCGGACAAAGCCCATATCACCTCAACTGCTTTTATCGTAACTTAGAAATCATTTCATATCATAGAAATAAATAAAAGACCCCCCACTTTGTTTTAAAAATAAAAAAAGAAAATCAAGATCAGTTTTCAATTGTGATTGTTTTCTGAAAGAAAATAGAATTATTAAAACAATGTAGTTCCTTTCGAAATTCAGAATTTCACTAAAGTCATCATCTTTTACAAGTTTATTTATGATTCTTATTTAATAAGCAAAGTTTACACTTCAAATAAAATATTTGAAATAGCATATTATTATTCTGCATGGTAGTAAATAATCAGCATTTATAATACCTGGCAGTTTCTACTACATTTATATTGTACAGAATGTAAATCTAACGGGTATGCTTTAAATGTTTGTAGTCAAAGTTCAAAAGTGCAAAATTTAGTTCAATTACTGTTAAGTTCCATTTATACATTGTACAATGTAAAACATTTTAAAATATATTCCATCTTCTTTAGAAAATAGATGTAGGTTTAGAACAACTTTTGCATACATTTAAATTGCCTGTAAAATAAATCTTACACTTATACTTTCAATTTATATATTTAAAGTTTTAAAAAGAAAAATATCAATGGTTAAATTTTGATATTTTAAATTCAATTTAGACATTGTAAAATATTATAAAATTTTAGATTAGGTAGAATTCTTTAGAAAAATAACTTTAATTCAGTTTACATTTGCTTTAACCTCAGTAAATTTATGGAAAAGTATACGAAACAATTATACAGATTACAAATAAAAATTTTGTTGTAAAAACAATTCAAAAATTTTATTTATGAATCCAAATAATTATAATAACAGCAAAAAAGTTTTTATGTATAGTTAATTCGAAATATGTCTATAAGTATCCACAGCTGGTAATGTACAAAATATGTACTCTTAGAATACATTTGAGAAATTACTTTAAAAAAAATCTTGACATTAGGACAACTTATTTTGAAGCATATTAATTTGATATTATTCTAAAATTTTACACTTATTAGATAAACTATGTCTACCAAATTTGCTGCTGATAAGTAATTCTACTTGCTATTTATTGTAATTTCTTTTGAGTTTTTCAATTTAAAATTGGTGGTATTTATTCACGTGTTTTGACAGAACAACTAAAGCATTAAATGTACTTCTAAAACCTCATTGTTAGCTGATTAAAAAAGCTTTGCGCTGTTTTAGAGGATTAAAAGCAGTTCCAAACAGTACATCCAAGCTTTTGAAAATTATTGAAATGAATTTAAATTTTAATAAAATAAGAAAACTTCATCCAGTAAATCAGATGTTTATGTGTATCTCTACTGTATAAGATAAATATTTATTACATTATTTTACGTATTTATTAGTAAATACAAAATCTGAAGGAGCTATATATATTTTTTTTTCCATATATAAACTTATTACAAAACCAAATTTGTTACTTAAAACATTTTTGAAAGAATTATTTTAAATTGCATATAAAAAATCATATGGCTTCAAAATACCTTCAGCCGTCTCTAAGCAAAATTTTATGGACATTTATTTACGTGTTTTGACAAAACAACTAATGCATTAAACATACTTCATAAATCTCATTGTTAAATGATTAAAAAATCCTTAAGCAGTTTTAGAGGATTAAATGCAGTTACAAACAGAACATCAAATCTTTTGAAAAAAATTTAGATGAATTTAAATGTTAACAAAATAATAAGTCTTAGTCTAATAAATCAGATTTTTATGTCTATCTCTATTGTACATGGTGTCCACAATTAAAATACTCTATTTTAAAATTGTTCACAGACGAAACAATTTTTCATAAAGTTGTGAACTTTTATGAAAGACTAAAATATATTAAATAATAAAGGGGTAATTTGTTTAAGCGGAGCAGATATGAATATATGAAATAAATCCTTTTCAATGAATTTGTCATTTAGAATACATTTGCCATTGTTTAAAAATTTTATTTATAAACTTTGCCTGATCTTAAATTCAGCATTTTACGACATGTTCTTCATGTGATGATGTGACATGTAATAACCGTCACACGGAACATGTTTGGTTGAAATAAAGTTTGCAAACTAGCGTAAACATATGCTAAATGTGAAATTCGTTAAAAATCGCCCTCTGACGGCGACATTTTGAGCATTTTTTTTTCGCTCAAACAAATTACCATACCTTTAATATGTCCTCCACGAAATGCCACAACATTCTGAACAATAGTTTTGCCCGTAGACAATTTTAAAATAGGGTCGTTTAATTATGGGCACCCTGTATATGATGAATGTTTATTACATTATTTTACATATTTATTAATCAATACAAAATTTAAGGGGACACAGTACCTTTTAAACTACTTTTTCGATTTTGAACAACACTGTAATATACTTAAATGTAATGTCACTACAGATATTAGGTACTATAAGGTAAATATAATTTCATATAATTTCAAAAAAAAAAAATCTTTTGAAACAGCCTATTTAACTAAAAGTTAAATTTTAAAATAATAATTTTTTTTAAAATCCCTACTACTTTTTTAAATATGAATATTTTTGCTTCAATTTTTTTTCCATGATCCTAAAAATATACTGCATAAAATTGTGCATGGATTTAACATTCAAGGTTATAGTTATTTTTTGTTAAGAATTTCAATTATTTTTCCTTGATTTTTTACTATACAAAAGAGAAAAACATTGATATTAAATGTAATATCCGATACATCTAAAAATCGATGCACAGTTTTATGTAGTATAATCTAAGGAATATGGAAAAAAAAATTGAAGCAAAAATGTTCATCTTTAAAAAAGTAATAGGGATTTAAAAAAAAAAAAATAATTTAAATTTTAGTTAAATAGGCCGTTCTACAAGATTTTTTTTTAAATTATATGAAATTATATTTGCTTTATGGTAGCTAATATCTGTATTGACATTATATTTAAGTATATTACAGTATTGTTCAAAATCGAAAAAGTAGTTTAAAAGGTACCGTGTACCCTTAAAGGAGTTTTAAATTTCTATTTTTTTATACTTATAAACTTGTTACTTAAAGAATTTTTGAAAGAATTATTTTAAATTACACCTAAAAAATCAGCTACCTTCAAAATACCTTTAGCCTTTTCTAAGGAAAATTTAATTTACGCTTTGGAAACAAAATGAGAAAAAACTCTTTTACACCGTGAGTCTTAATTTAACATTTTCTTTCTGTAAGCGAAATATACAGCTATAAAATTCCGGTGAGCTATTAAACTACCGAAGCATAACATTTTAATACTGCGCTTTTATTTTCTTTTATCCTAATTTTACCGGAGTTTGGTCCATTAATATCTTTTTTAATCCTGCACCGCAGATACATTTTGTACCTCAATACGCGTCTGCCAAGTAAAACATAAATATAATAATTTATGTAAATAATGAATTCAACAAATCATTTTCATGCAGCTTATCCATAAGATTATAATGAATTTTCGGACAGGATGGGAAATTTTATGTTAAGAAAACTTCAATTACTGCAGAAGGATAGAAAGTTTTGAAGTACTCAGTTCATTATCCCATTACATGCATTTTATATCTAAAATCAACTACATTATTAAAAATCTTCATAATAAAAAATGTATCTGAAAAAGTTTTATTTCAAAATTTTAACTAATAAAAGTTTTCAATTATGAAATATGCACCGTAAAAATGTAAGTTTTTCTTAAGTTACGAATACATGGGAATATACTATTTTTATCTTCAAAAGTTCTTTTAATTGAAATGGTAGGGTAAATGTCGGGTTGATTTCTTCGGTGGTTTTCTTGTGACTACTTATTTATTTTTTCTAGTTTTTGTTTTACATTTAATTTTTTATACAATACGTATTTATTTTTTAACATTAATTTCTAAATTTTAACGCTTAACTTTATTTTATTTTTACTTTATTCGTATTTATTAGCCCCCGATATGCTATTTCTTTCGGGCAACAGGTTAAAATATCGTCGCTAAAAAATAGCGTTCCGTTACATAAGCCAGCCGTAAAACGAAGCAGATGTATCATTATGTGGTTAAATACAGATAATCTCTATTGGAATTTTTTAAACGTCTGAGCATAGCACTTTAATAATTTTTACACCGGCGTATAGTGGAACAAAGTACTTTTAAATGCTGTTTGTTTGAAAACAGCATCTCAATTTATTTTTGAGATATTAATTTTTTGTAGCTTTTAATGCCATTTCTGCTATTGTGGCTACTGAAATAGTCCATTTCTGCGAAAGTAAAGCAAAAGTAGTTGGCGAATAGTAAATTATTATATCTTTTTGTTGCCATTTTTTCATAACACCTGAAAAAAAATGTAATTAAAGTACGTGCTATTTTGAAAAAATATTAAATGAATGATTTCTGATAAAACATAGAGCTATTATAAACTATATTTAATTTTAAGTATCCGTATTAATGTTACCAACAAATGAACGCATATGAATCATCAGACAGTCGGGTTTTTGTTTATTTTTTTCTCGAGATTCTTGAAAGACGAAATCGCTTTTTGATGGGTTTGTGCATTATTCTGCGATAGAGACGTCATATGCATACTGCACTGTAGACTGAATTTAAGACTGGATCGTAAATATGTAATTCTTCAGCGGATGCAAATAACGTCATTTTATATAAAATAAAAGTGTGTGTTTTAAGTCTTAAAACTGAAATATTGTTTGTATTATCTGTATTTATATATATATTCGTCGGGGGTGACATTAAATTCTGAAAAAGCAGAATTACTGTTTTCTAGTTTTATTTACTTATTTATTTACATTTATTTAAAGTAATTTTCTATATTTTTCTTTTTCATATGTAGTAATATGTAGTATTGATTCTAATTAGACTTATTTTAATGCCTCTTTAATGTTTTATTTAAGCCACCTCTTAGTTTGAAGTTGCATTGCAGGTTGGAATCACACAATATAGGCAATATTAACCCATTGTTCCATACTTTATTGTTATAAAAATATAAGAAGAAATGTTTAAAATAAATGATTATACATATGTTTCTTATTTCTTTTTTTATTATTTTCTTTAAAGTTTTTTGTTCGAATTGTTTTTTTTTTTTTTTTTTTTTTTTTTTTTTTTTTTTTTGCAATTGCCTTTAAGAAAATAATACTTATAGCAAGAAAAAGTTCTAATTAAATGAAGACGTACTCGTTCCCAAAAAAATTGCTTAAAAAATCAGCTTCATTTTTTTTAATGAAGAGCAATTTTATTTCTCAAGATCTAAAAAATACTTTTAACTGCCTATTTCTTTTTTATAAAGGGAAAAAAAAGATTCACAATTATTAGATTATTTAATAGTTTTAATAAATTAGAATATTAACTGTCAAAAGGTGAAATTTCGGATTCATTTGTCGGTCTAAATAATTTGTAAAGTACTTTTTAGAAAATCTTATCGTTAACAGTATGCATAAGAATGCAAAACAATTTTTTCTGACTCAGTCGGAACAGTACAAATAATAATAAAAAAAATGTCCTTACTCCTTCTAAGTTTGTTATTTTAGAAAGAAAAGTTATTTTTAAGCAATTTTTAAATTCAGCTTATCGAATGTAATTGAATGAGTTCGAAGAAATTACACCAACAATATTTTCATAGTTAAATGACATCATTGTTTAAAAAACACAAAAGGCTGTAATACATTAACGACACGGAAACAATATTCGAGTCCAAATCATTCAATGAATGCGATTCAAAATTATTATTTGTTCCCTAACTTTTTTAAATGTCATTAAAAATTGTAAAATGTAATAATAAATAACTAGAAATAAACCTACATTTACCGTAATGTATTCGGATTGTCAAAGGAATGTTATTTTCGAATAGTTTGTCGGAATCTTTCATTAACCTTTATTTGACCAATTGTTGAAAAATATTTTTTTTCTTCAAAAATTATGCTTTAGATTTATGAAGCTAAACCATAATTTTTTAACAACAACAACAACAACAAATACACAAGAAAGATACAAGAAACGACATAAAATTAAAAAACTTATCAAAATTTCACTATCTTTAAATTTACAGGCTGTACTGTGGCCTAAAACACTCCTACAATGCTACTTTTCTTTATCCTATCGTACTCAAACTTCTTCTTCCAAATGAAATGGTAAGAAACAGTTGAAGCAGAGGTCAACATCGCATTTTTTGCAATAGGTATTTTTTTTGTGTGTGTGTGTTTATAATTGTGTAGTTGACAAAGACTCCGTCTTCCGTTCTGTCAAAATAGGTATTTTTTGAAAATTTATTACGAACGATTAAGCCATTGTAATTAATGATTTTTTCACAATAACGTAAGGATGAAACAAAAGCAATAAAAAAAAAACTTTATGGGTACGAGCTAAAAATGTATGTTGTCCTATACATAGGAAAATGGCCAAATATGGGTTATAACAACAAGATAACAGCAAGATCAATCCGCAGTCTAAATTTGATTCTAATCTGTTCCGTATTTTGGACGCTATCGTGATGACGCAAGACTGTAAGATATAATAATCATACTAAACTACAATATATTTCCGACATTCAAACAAGGTTCGAGCCCAGATTTTTCAGTGAATATGAACGGAGTTATTTACTTTTAGAAGTAGTTACATTTAGGGTGTATATCATTTACCAAAGTAAACAACTGCTATTTTTTTTTATTGAAGTCCAAGAAATTTAACATTTATTAATAATGAGCTTAAAATATTGCCTCATTGTCCATAAAACTTATTTAGATTTCCAAAGGGCCGTTGTTTTCAAATGAATTGTCGAAACTTCTTGGTTAATGAACCTATTCCAGATAATTTCAAGATATATATACCGCCTCAATCTGGTTCGATTTATATATATACCTTCAAGTGCGTCATAAATATACCTTTCAAAAGAAATAGTTTTACATGTAACAGATCCAAATATTGATATTTTATGTTGTGCATACAACCTTCATTACAACAAAGATTAATTCAACCTTTTCACCCAACACACATTTTTACGCTATCACTATGTAAAATATTGTTTGCATATTTTTCTTTTTATACACACATTTTGTGCATAGATACAGGGGGACATAAAAAAGGTTTATTTAATTAAATATATATTAACTCAACTGACACTCTTTGGAATATTTTCTGTAGCATTGGTGAGTTTCTGGGTACGTTGAACTGAGAAAAGTCTTCTCGAATGAAATGGGACGCTATGCTTTCCATAGCGTCAGAATTTAACTGGCCCTGTATATTATACTAGGAAACCCCGCGGCTTTGCTCGCGTAATAATTGAAATATGCCAAATGATATTTGCATGATTATTTTTTATTAGATGAACACTTTTTGAAACAATTCAAAAATTACAAATTTAAGCCACAGTCTGACTAAACTTCATTATAAAAGTGCAATAGACAGAAATGATATTTTAAATTATTAGAAGAACGAAAACTAAATCTAAGTAAATGATAATTTAGAAGATATTTTGAGACTTTTATGCTCATTTCAGTATTTATTTGAAGTTTTGAATTTTTTAGAAACCATCTTAATACATTTACATCTTAAAATTAACCATCATGTCAAATTCCAAGCTTCTTTTCTAACAGTCTACCACCTCTCTGGTGTTAGTGGCACCAACATAAAATGTCGAAACAGAGTTGAAATAGAATGTCTCGAAGATGATAGAATGTTCTAGGACCTTCAGTAACGGAAAAATCGCATTTTCGAACGTTTTTTTTCCTCCTGCACCCCCTTTGAGGGTAATGGCACCGACATAAAATGTAGCCTATGTTAGAGCAAGGGCTGCCACCATCATTTTGCCACCATTAATTTTGAAATCGGTTTGGTACTTCTTGAGATTCGCATAAAACGCCATTTATAACGTTTTATAGAACGCCCTTTTGCGCATTTTGACACCTTTTAAATTTCGAATTTTTTAAGAAATGTTCTTAGAGATCATTTATAGATAATAAGTAACTACCATGCCAAACTCCATGTATCTAGTCCCTCCAGTAACACAAAAATCGCAATTTTCAACGTTTGTTTGCTCCTACACCCCCTTTATGGGTAGTGGCACCGTCATAAAATGTAGCCTGTGTTGGAGCAAGGGTTGTCACCATCATTTTGACACCATTATTTTTGAAATCGGTTTAGTACTTTTTGAGATTGCGTAACAATTGCCATTTAGAACGTTTTTTAGAACGCTTTTCGGGCGTTTTCACCCCTTTTTAATTTCGATTTTATTAAGAAATGCCCTTAGAGATCATTAGTATCCTATAAGTAACTGCCATTTCAAATTTCATGTTTCTAGGCCCTTCAGTAACACAAAAATCGCATTTTTAGAACGTTTTTTGCTCCTGCAGCCCCTTTTGGCCAGTGGCATGGACATAAGATATAGCCTGTGTTCTAAGTTGGACTAACACCATCATTATGATACGATTACTTTTGGAATCGGTTTGGTAGTTCCAGAGCTTACCTCCTACAAATAAACAATTTTTACTTCTTTATAATATTAGTATAGATTCTTTTGGGGAAAATATTCTGTTTATAACTCAATTATAAATTTATGGCTGTCCCCAAAAAACTGTTCAATATTAATGTGAAGTAAAAACTTTTAATTTGGCAAATGAAATAAAAAAGCTAATGTATTTCACTTATTTACAAAAGTAACTGAGCATGAAATTTTAATTTTATGTTTTTACTATTTGTTATCCTAATTTTAACAAAGTTTCCCCCGTTAATATATTCAAGGTTCGTACATTATTTGTAATTTAAAAAGAGCCTGGCAACACTATTTCAGTTTTTTAAATTTCTACTTAATATTTAAATCACACAATTTGTAATCAGTTTACTTAATCATGTAATACACTAGCCTGCAAAATTTAGGTTGTGTCATGTATTTTGGCTTTGATAATTATTTTTGTGCATTTTCTTGTGCTGAATCCGAAAATGGCATTCCTTTTTAACCATCACGACAGGATGTTTTTCGCAAATCGTAAATTTGAAAGTTAAAAATGTAAAAAAATAGCAAAGAAATGATACTATAAAATAAATGTGATGATTATGATTTTAGCTTTTGATAATTGATTTTTATGTATAATATAGGGGTGAATTCGAAAATGACCTTCATTTTTTACCATCACGTCAAAATGTTTTGCAAATCGCAAATTTTTAAATTTTTAAAAAGTCGAGATACCGCAAAAATCGGACGTGAAATAGATGTAAAACATTTTTTTCATAGCAATTTATTCGTCTTTTTACGTATACTATACATTTTTATAGCTAAATTTGTAAATTGTTGTAAATTGAAATTTGTTCCATGCGTGAAAGTTTCTTTGAACCGCTCATGCATTGCCTCGCGCTTCTCTTATTTTCTCTCTTATTTTCTTATCTCGATGTCTCTTTTTATTTTGTCAGTTGATAAATCTGGAAATTTTTCGCAGATACAGCAGGAACATTTGCCTTCTTTTGGTAAGGAATTAACAAATTGCTTTCACAGATTTTAGCTACTTTTTGACGTTTTAAATTTTAAATTTATAATTTTTGAAAAATCCTTACGTGGTGGTTAAAAAAAGTCATTTTCAGATTCAGCGCTTAAAAATACATAACAATCAACTATCAAAAATTAAAAAACACAACAATAACATCTATTTTAAAGTATCAGATTTTCGCTGCTTTTTAAAAAAATCTGTGAAATGTACGATTTTCGAAAAATCCTGACGTGAATGTTAAAAATGAGGTCATTTTCAGATTCAACCCTATAAGATACACAAAAATTAATAAAAAAAAAAAAAACACAACCATTGCAGGATTGGGATATTGTGTTGATTGGGATTTGTGTTGAAATAAGCTAAAAAAAATTTTAAATTGTGGTAAAAATATACGTAACCTGCGTCTTTTTAATCATAAATGCGATTTTGGTTTCAAAACCTGAAAATTATTTCTGTATACAACAAAAAGGTAGGTATACTATCCCTAAAATAATTAAGTCAATAAATCAATTTCGTGTTGCTTATCCATAATGCCATAATGGTTTTTTCGTACGTCAATAAAAAGTTTTATGCGAGGAAAATTTCCTTTATGAAAAAAAGCTGAAGTGTTTATAAAATATACTGACTTCATTATCTTTTCTTACTTATTTTAGATCACAGGTGAAGAGTTATTAAAAAGATTAAATAAAGCAAAAATGTGGAGTATATTTTTTGAAATTTTAACCAGTAACTTTAACAACCAAAGTTTTAAAATATATATGCAGGTTAAATATTTTAAAGGCGTTACGTTATTTTTTCATAAAGTACTTTTATTCTTCCATTAAATATGTGCATAAAAATAAATAAATTGGTTCATTTTTATTTATTTTCAAATTTTTAGAAGAAAAAGATTTTGTTAGAGTCTGCTAACGTGAAATTATAAGCAAAACGAAAGCAAAAATTATGTCTGTTTTGAAATATATGGGTAGAAATTATAAAATTACTAATATCCATACTAACAATGAAAAAAAAAAGAGTTTATGTTATAAAATAAAAATTTGTTTCAATTAGTTTTTTTTTTTTTTTTTTTTTTTTTTTTTACTAGATTTCTTATTTTTTAATAAAGAATAGAATAAATAGAAAGAGTATTTTTCTTATACTGCACTTGCATTTCGAATATCTACAAAAATATTCTTCAGGAAATGCAAAGTGCATTTATTTTTAATTAAACATAAAAGCTATACTTTATATTTACATGCAATACAACTAATTGTTTACATAATTTCAGTACAGTATTATTTTTTAATTTTGCTTGAACTTAATTAAAATGTATAAAACATGAATAGAAAAAAATAATTATTTCAAGCTTTATGTTTTTTACAATTACACTTAACAGTATACGATGATGTGCATCTTATTATTTAGAAGACATTCACAAGTATGTTTTAGAATGACTCGCTATGAAATATTTCATTGTCTAATGTATAAGCTTAGCGAGAGCAAAAAATAGGAAGTATCCTAATGTTGAAACAATACTCCTTTGGCGCGTTAAGTGAAGGGATTAATCGTTTATTTATGAAAAATACTTCCACTTTCAATGGATTGTAAATTTTTGAGAAGTATATTTTATATTTTTTGACATAATTTTATATTTAAAAAGTATGCAACAGTAAAGATTTAGTATGTGAAAAATAAATAGATTTATACAATAAACTACATTTTTCATCATAGGAAAATACAAGTACTGAATTGCAATTTTTGAGAAATTTTTAATATAGAAAAATATTATAGTTTTAAATGAATATAATAAACACCGGTAGATCCGTGCGAGGCTTTTTCACTGAAATCTTTGATATATAGACCTCATTCATCGTTGCTATATATTAGTTGAAAAAAATAATGTTGACAAAGTTTTTGTAGTATAAGTAATATACATGATTACATATTTGTTTTAAATGACGTCAATTTTTTTTATTAACTGCTTCTTTTATCGATGGAAAGAAACCCAGTAACACTTTGGAAAGTATGGAACTAGCTTCAAAAAAATTAATAAAGTAATTTAAATGCTAGGTATTTGCTGGGGCTAAATATTCCTTTCATACTCATAACGAAATCGCATCATGAGCGTGTAGGCTGTTAGTGATAAACACATTTTTACCAATACTGCCTATTATGGCACTATTTCAAAAGAGATTTTTGTAATATAAATGTAATAAATTTCGGTTTTTCTGCAATGGAAAAGATCATCTAGTAATATCCTGCCTGAATAAGAACACCTACGATATTTTAAAACTGCGTTAAAATCATTTTTGAACAGAACCATTCTGGGTATACAAAACACAATTAAAGCACGTTAACTTAAGTAAAGAACTATATTAAACTCTTAAATTTAGTTTTCAGTTGATTTGTAAGTGTATATAATAAAAGGCTGTAGATATTGCACTTTTGGAGAAAGTTTGTTCGAAATTATTTAAAAATAATACTTACGTATGTTTTGCGCCCATCTGAATGCTTTTCTTATTATTCTGTTTTACGAAACCAGAAAAAGACATAAGTTTACTCCATTTACCCACTCATGCCTGAATTTTTATTTTCTCAAATGTTTTGGTAAAAGCACTTTTAAATGTTGCAAAATGAACTAGAAAAGTAATTTTAAAAATTACGCTAAAAAGATTTGCACTAATTTGATAAAATTTAAACGTACTAAATATGGTAATCAGCATAATATTTATAATGGTATAATATGCATAATTATGCGTTTTGTCTAAATTTGTATAAAATAAACTTCTAAATTGTATATTATATATTATAATTATTATTTTTATGAACTACTAAAATATTAAATTTAGTTATTTACAGAGACTAATAACATTATAAGTATTATTAATAATAAACTAAGCATAATTTTATTTGAGGCTTAAACATTTACTTCATAATCATCTTGAAAAAGACTTACATAAATAACTGCCCCCTAAATGGCTAATAAAAATATGTACCCATTCGTGCCTAGAGCCCTATAATTTGTATGTTGCAAACATGCAAAAAAATGAATTTCAACATATAACTTCGCAATTAAAAAAATATATATATGTATTCCAAAGAAATCTAGAAGCTAAAATTATGACTTATTTATTTGGATCCTTGATAGAAAAAGCACAAACTTATTTTTTGCATTTCGCCATCTAGAAAAATGGAAAATTTATAAATACCGAAAAAGCCTTCATTTAAGTAAAAAAAATATCCATCTTATGCTGTCATCTCTCGGGAAAAGATAAGGACATTTACAGATAATTATTTCATAGAATTTTCATGTTATAAAGAAGAAGAAAATTATACAAACATTAAAATGTGAAACGTTGCAAAAATGGGACGCTTTTCTGGTATATACTTTTAGCAGGTTAATACTTCTTCTAAAATAGGTTAATACTTCTTCGAAAAATACTTCTTCATCTTTTTTTTTTTTTTTTTTTTTTTTTTTTTTAACGAAAAGTAAAACATAAGATATTATATCAATGTTTACCATTTCTTAATACAAAATGAAAGGTAGAACAATATCTCATCTTAAAATATTCAGTATTATTAATTTAGTACTAGTTTAGTATTATCATTCTTGACAAGGACACGTATTATCACAAATATCCATATCAATATCATTATGATTTACTGTGAAGTAAAAACGTAATTTATAAAAAAGTACAACTTTTCAATTTTAAATATTTATAAATATACGTAATAAAATTTATATCAAAATACTGAGATAAAAATATTATATCCATGATCTGATTGTACGAGTATAATCTGAATTATATTCTTAGAAAATTTCATGTATATGATTTAAATTGTAATAACTAACGTAAGCGATTAAAATACAATAAATATTATCTAATCTTAAAAATTAAAACCATAAAATATTTCTTCTATTATTTGTAAAAACAAGTTTGTCTGGATGCTTAAATAAATTCAAATTTAATTCAATTACTTTTTGATTTTACTATTTACATTAGGAAAATTCTTGACATGCCTTATTAAAGTAACATAATTTTCATAAACTAGTTATTTTAAATTGCAACGAATTTCAATATTGGTTTTATTTGATTGGATGCACAACTTTAATTTTGATAAGAAAAAGTTATATCTGTAAATATATGTCAGGATTATATTAAATTCCAAATGATTGTTTTTTACATTATAGATTTTGCGCAACCATTATTCTGATTATTTCAGTTGATGCGAATATGTTTTCTAAAATAAATTGCTAACTAGAATTTTAATAATCGATCATTCAGTTTGAAACATAAGCAAAAATAAATATAGTTAAACTTAAACGGCAATTAGTCATGCCTGAAAACGAATCATTTATTAAATGTAGCATTTTAACACGAGAAATTCCATCAACTCTCTCTCTTGTGAATTAGGAAAAATAAAAGGAAAAAATCATTCTGTGTATTGGTACACTTAAATGCTATCTAAATTGCGTAACTAAAGAACAGTTTCTTTAGCGTGATCCTATTAACGCTTTATGACCCGGCGATACTTCAAAGTATCATAAAGAAAACGAAACTTTAACAAGTTCTAATTTCAAAAGCATTATTTGTTAAAGAAAGCAAAAATATTTTAAATTGGTAATTCTTAATTACAATTGTTCAGCTATCTTGATGTTGAAATACATGGAGTAGGCACATTCAGTTCTGAAAACATCTTGTGCTGTCGTTTGCTATCAAAAATTAACGTTAGGAGGGTCTCATCTAATCTGAGAATTACGCGATATGTTTTTCTTTCAATTGTATTTCTCGATTGCTTGAGGAAGAATGTATCCTGCCCATATTTTATTTGCGAGAAAAAGGAAACGGGATGGATCTAACAGGGGCAATAAGACTTTTCATGGAAAATACGAAAGAAAAAAATGCAACATTTTACCGATTATAAAGGAATAATTTCTTCTTCAAGTAAAATTTTACAGAATTGTTAAATATCCAATAAAGAAAACCTTTTGTTCCCAATAAAAACATAATACGAAATGCAAATTTTCTCCTTGATTCAACATATGTATAATGTGAAAATGTATAATGTGAACTTTAAAAATTCTCAGTCTTACTTAAAAGGTGACAAAATTAATGAAAAAGTTGTTACAAGTTTAAAATATATATTTTATTTAAATCTTCTTAGTACATTCAAGCTAAGCAAGCTCATCATCAGAGAATATTTTAATAACTAAATGTTGTTTATTATACAAATACGATACCCTTTGTTTTGAAAATGAGAGATCCAATAATTATTAGAGTTGAAGGTAGAAGTAGCAGTAGCAGTTTCTTAAATTTATTTTAATTAGCGGAAATATATATTATTATTAATTGCAGTTCCATTTATTTTATGACATCATTCTGTTCACATACGTCACTTTTCATGGGTAGAAGAATGAATTGAACGAATTACACCTTTTCCTTGATGAAATAAAGAGTTGGACGATAATATAAAATTCACTCTTGAAATTGAGAAAGATGGAAGTTTATCTTTTCTCGACGTTAATTTAATTAAAAACAATGAAGACCTCAACACTGACAGAAATTTTTGTAAGAAACCTGTCAAATCAAATAATACGATACCATATAATACTTCATCACCATTTTATATAAAATTGCAGCTTACAAATTTTACATTATTCGAGCTTTTAAATTATGTTCAGATAATTATTTAGAAAAATAGCTTAATACCACTAGGGATGTCGCTGAGGAAAACGGTTTTTCAACAATCCTCATCAATAAACTTATCTTTGAATTCAGTTTTCATGAAAATATCAAAAAAGAAAACCATAAATAAATGTCATACACTGTAAAAAAAAATCTGCAGTTCTACAGATGTAAAGTTACATGCTTACTAAACTTTCACCTGTAACTGTACGAAAAAAGCTGCAAATCTACAAAACTAGTTTTTGTAAAGCTACAAAAATCTGTAACTTTACAAATGAATCTGCTAAAATTTCAGTAATCTTACTAAACTTTTATTTGTAACCCTGGCTGCAGTTACATGAAAAGTTCTCGGAATCCCAGTTTCCAAAAAAATTCTTAGTAACCTTACAGATTTTTTGATTTTCGGCGCAAAAGTGTGTCTGTTACATGGAATTTTGTTATTGCCGTTACATGAAAAGTTCTAGGAATCCCAGTTTCCTAGAAAAACTTTAGTAACTTCACAGATTTTTTTTTACAGTGTACAAGAAGTTTAACTATTTCCCTGTTCTGTACGAAAAATTAAGATATACTCTGCTGAAACACAATATAAATTTAATAGCCTGTCCACCAAGAAAATTGAAAGAGTTAATTTGTCCGAAAATAGATCCAACACCGAAAGATGAATTAGCTGGGGTATATACCATTCCTTTTAGAACTGACAGCAATAGACTAATGGAGTACATCGGAATGCTCAAAAGAAAAATCAAAGAAAGAATAAAATAACATAAAGCAGATATAAAATTTTGTTGTCAATCCACAGCTCTCTGTCGTTTAAGTTTCAATCAGAATATCGCTATAGATTTTGATAATGCAAAAATCATATCCCCAACATCCAATTATTACGCATGCACTATAAGATAATCCATAGAAATCCCGTGTAGAAACAATCAAGTATGTAACGACGTCCTATCTTACAATATCCCAAGTTTATGGTTCAGTATCCTGGAAATAAATCCTGGAAACTTGAGCAAAGTGACGTATTAAAATTTAAAGTACGGCAGTTAAATATTTTCTTCTACCCATGAAAATTGACGTATGTGAACAGAATGATGTCATAAAATAAATGGAACTGCAATTAATAATATATATTTCCGTTAATTAAATTGAATCCAAGAAACTGCTACTGCTACTTCTACTTTCAACTCTAGTCATTACTGGCCTCTCATTTTCAAAACAAAGTGACATATTTGTATAAATAAACAACATTTAGTTATTAAAATATTCTCTATTGATTAGCTTGGTTAACTTGAAAGTATTAAGATGTTTTAAATAAAATGTATATTTTAAACTTGTAACATCATTTTCATCATGTCCTTCCGTACAGCTGAAAACGACACGATCATCACTGCGCTATTATATTTTCTAATGTGTAAGACAAAATTTCGGCTGTTTTGGGCCTACTTTTTTAGTTGTTCATCTACAGTAGGATTTGGTCTAAGAATGTAGAAGGATATGCAATATACTAAAACTATTCCATAAAAAATATCTAACTTTTTTAAAAGGTTAATCATTCAGAATTGGTTTCGCCTTATTATAGAACATTTCAGTTAATTCTATAACAAAGCATGTACAACAAGATGTTATATGCTAAAACTATTCCATTAAGTTGGGTGCAATTTAATAGTGCAAATTTCATCAAATTCTGTCCAGTACAACTTTTAAAAAAGGCTAATCTTTTATAATCGGACTCACCTGACTATTGAACTTTCTTCTATAATTTTATAACAAAGCGACGTAAAACTATCGGCAATATTTTAAAAACATCCATGTAAAATTATCTAACAAACAATACAAGTTCCAATGAAATCCATTCAGAATTTTAAAGACTAATCTTTCATAATCGGGTTCCACATGATTATGGTATTTTTTTCCTATAATTCTATGACTAATCAGCGTATAACAATGTTACGCACCAAAAACTTTACTAAAAAACTAATAGTGCAAGTTGAATTAAAATTATTTCAAAAGAACCCAAGTTATAAGTAGCAGGAATGAGATTCCCACACGAAAACAAACAAATACTGAAATTTGCCAATTTAGTTATGTAAAAGTACACGAAAACAAATAAATACTGAATTATTTACAATGTTTTTGAGCAATTAAGTTAATCTTTTGTAACTGGGTTGCAGGCATATTTAAAAAAAAAATCAATGTTGAAAATTACTTTATAAAACATAAAAAATCTGTAAATTGACATAAACTTTTCAAACAAATTACGGAAAGTGTTTTTTTTTTTTTGTTTTCTGTTAGACGTTTAAATAATGGTATGCATGATGTTTAGAGATAAAATGGCAGTAAAAGCGTAATTTATAGTACAGTTAGGTTGTTGCCACCTACAATATGATGCTAGGCGTTACTCATAGAAATGTCTTTTCTTCATAATATTGCATTAATAGCAAACGGATATATCTTTCTTAATTGGATTGCAGGTATATTTAAAAATATCTCCGTGATTGAAATTTAATTTAAAATGCATAAACAATCTGTAAATTGAGATAAATTTTTCAAACAAATATTACTGAAAGTACTTTTTGTATTCTATTAGACGTTGGAATAACCAAATGTGCGATGTTTAAAGGTCAAATTACAGTAAAAGTTAAATTTATGGTTGGGTTTGGTTGCTGCCACCAACAATATGATGCTAGACTTACTCCATTCATATTATCACTTTATAATATTGCATTAAGAGAAAACAGATATGTCTTCCGTAATTGGGGTGCATGTAGGGATGAGATTTCCGCGTTTTTGCACACTGGTATATTCTTAGAGAAAAAGTCGTTCTGTTAAATCGCAACAGGGTTCCGATTAAATGAAATATCATTGTCTCTGACAAAATACTGGTGTGCAAAAACGCGGAAATCTCATCCCTGGCTCCATGCAAGTTAAAAAATATCCATGATTGAAAATTACTTTAAAATCCATTCACATGAAAAAATTGAAATACAATTTTCAAATAAATTTCATTTGATTGAACTTTTTTTCTATTCGAGAGCGTGAAAAATGAAATTGTATGATATTCATATGCTAAGTAAAATTTCAGTAAAGGCAAAATTTATGGGTTAGGTCGTTGCCATCATCCGTATAATGTTACAATTAGCATTGTGTTTGTAGTTTTTATACATATATATATATATATATATATATATATATATATATATATATATATATATATATATATATATATATATATATATATATATTCTAAAGATGACTCAATGAAAGAGTCGAAACATGTAAATTTTTAATATTTTTAATGTTTTTTTTATTGAAATGACGCTTTTTAAGCAAATAATTGTACTTTAATATATGTTATGACATTTGTTTGGAATATATATTATTATGGTATAGTTAATAGTAGACGCAATTAAGACTATTTTACTTATATTTCTTATTGGTCTTTTTAACGATTCGTGGAAAGGAATGCACCAATCTAAGTTATTGTGATTGCCGTATTGTTTCATTTTAATGTATTTTACCCGAGAGGAAACCTTATTATTGACACGAGCGAAGCCGGGTAGATCTGCTAGTATTAATATAATTCTATATATATTATTTTTTAAATATTGAAAATTTTTATATCAATACATTTAGAATTTTTAAATTATTTGGCAATGAGTGTCTCTAACTATGATATAAAACTTTTTATTGCAAAAATATAAATAAGTTATCAATTTTAGGGAAGAATGTTTCATTTAAACTTGAAGCAATAAAATTCATTTCTTTTAATAACAAGAAATATGCAAACAGATGGTGTAATTAGTACTTTCTATTTTGAAACAACCGTCATTCATAATAATAATAAGCTTTGTAAATAGCTATAACAATCACCTATATTATAATAAGGAGAAAATTCCAATTATCAAACTAATTAGGTTAAAAAATATGTTGGAAACAGATCTTTTTTATTTACATGAAATTTCATTTCATTTCAGAAGAATTTCATTTTAGCGTTTATAAGAATTTTAATACTTCTTTTTCGTATATAAGTCTAGATTGATATCTAAACGGTCACTTCTTTTACTTTTTTGATTTTGGTTGCAGTTTTTTATAAGGATCTATTCACTTTCAGAACCGGATCCGAACTTGAAAGTTACTTTATAAAACAGATCATCAACCGATATCTAAAAAATAAAAAAAGTGTCCGTTTAAAGATAGACCTCAACTGTCCTATAAAAAACATATAAAAATAATGAAATGGACACAAAAATTCGAAAAGAGCTCTCCCATAATGTCTGAAGAATTTTTTTTATTAGCTATTTTCTATTTGTTACAGTTAACTTGTCTGTGATGCTAATTCTAAATTTAGGTAAAATATAAAAATCACATGTTAATAAAAATTATTGAAGTTGTATTTACGATTTTATAAAAATTTGTGAAATTTTTCACTCATCACGATTCTCTCAAAACTCACGTTTAACATTATAATACATAGCAGCATTACATTGCAAATAAAAAGAAATGTGTAAATGAGAACTTTGTTATGAAAATAAATATAATATATATTTAACATTAAATTTAAACTAGCATTTCAATTAAAACAAGAAACATTTTTATTCTAAAATATTTAAAAATAGGATCTCGTTTATTTAGTTTTTCATTGTATAAATTAATGGATCACGAAAAAAAAAATTAAGAGGAAGTAATATTCCTTTAATTTTCCATTATTTTTAAAGCATATTTACTTTTGCGACAGACTACATATATATTTAACATCGAATTTAAACTAGTATGTCATTTAAAACAAGAAACATTTTCATTCTAAAATATTTAAAAATAGAATCTCGTTCATTTAGTTTTTCATTGTATAAATTAATGGATCACGAAAAAAAAAATTAAGAGGAAGTAATATTCATTTAATTTTCCATTATTTTTAAAGCATATTTGCTTTTGCGACAGACTACATATATAATAAGGTTAATGACATTACATGTCATAAATTTTACAAATTGTCATTGTCAAAATGCTGCAACAGCGTGTTGTAGTGACGATCCGTTACAGGAAAGTTACGTAAATGATTAATTAAAAGTAATTTCTTTAACAAAATTATAATTTCAAGTTATTTAAAATAAAAAATAAATATATTTTTACAAATAAATATAATTTAATTTCTTGGCAATGTGTACGCTACTTACGAAAAATAAATACTGTTATGTGAAATGAATCCTGGTCTAAAAACGGCTTTCTTCTTTACTATGGATTTAAGAATTTTCCTACAAATACGAGGGTGTATCAATAAGTTTTTGCCCTCATATAAAAACAATTGAGTGAAATTTATGAAAGTGCTACATTGCATTAGTCCTTTTCTATATAGTCACCATGCACAGTAACACATTTCTGCAAACGGTATTTTAAAGAGAGGGTGGAGGATGTATTGCATGAGGCGCGATAATAGATCCAAAGGGGGCCATTGTTCTAACTTTTGCCGACCCCCACATATGACATATTGTTGGAAAGGCCTTTGACCACTTATTCATGCTATGCACCTCTCCTGAGACCCTCCCCACAAATTTGGCCTTTGGAGGGGGGGGACTTTTCTAAATTTTGCGAACATCATTCATGTCTCCCGTGGAGCAAATTTGGAGGGAGGGGGAGGGAGATTCATAGCATGAATAAGTGGTCACAGGTTTTTCCAACAATATGTCACATGTGAGGTTCGTCGAAAGTTAGAAAAATGCCCCCCCCCCCCTGTATCTATTATCGCGCCTCCTGGAATACATCCTCTCTTTGTAATACCGGTTGCACAAATGTGTTACTGTGCGCACTGACTATATAGAAAAGGACTCGCAAAATGTAGCAATTTCATAAATTCCACTCAATTTCATAAATTAACTTTTGACTGTCCCTGTAAATGAACTAAACATGCTACAAACTGCATTTGAAATAGGGTTCGTGCTATGGTAGAGGTCACTAACATCCAAAAATTGCAGAACGATCCGAGTATATTAACGGGAGTTAGGGCGAGGACAGACGTACATACGGCCAGACGAACAGATAAACCGAAGTCATAAACACTTTTCAACTTTGTTGGAAAGTGTTAAAAAATGTAATCACTTAAGATAAGATAATTTTCAAAATGAAATTTAAATGTTATATTTGATCTGTAAGATAACTTAATTCATAATACATGTATTAAGAGACAACATGTAGTTAAAATGTCTCAGAATTGTACTCTGTAGAATACATTAATAATGTAAACCTAGTGGCGGAGTGGTCAGCACGTCTGAGCTCCATAATAGTACATAGAGCAAACTCACTGATCCACATTCTGCCGCAACCGTATCACGCTTTCAATACACGCAAGTAACGAATCCTGCATTTATCTTAATATTGGAAGCATTTTTTAAACTTTTCCGTATACTTTTTCTCAATGAGCAATACTTCAGAAATTTTTCAATTTTTTTGATTAATGTATCTAAAATTTCCTTTTTAACTAATATCAAATTAAAAAAATTGCAATGAATTTATGGCTGCACTCAAATCGAAAAGAGCAACTTAATGACATAAGTTTCAGTTTATTTTGTTCAGAAATGCATGAAATTAGCAGGCGTTGTATTAAAGAAATTATGTAATACAACTGTTTTTTGCAAATGCAGAAGATCTTTCATAAAATACTGTCAAAGTGAGCGTTTGGAACCGAATTTCAGTGCGACAGAAGAATAACAATTTAAAAAATTGAAAAAGTCTTTTTCACTTGATCAAAATCATTTATAACTCAATAAGTAATTTATTTATCAAAAAATGGAAAACACAGATCGATTCCAAATCGCTCCCATAATCAGGTCTTCCAAATTTACATCTTTTCGTTAAAAAATGAATTTGTAAAAGTGTCAAAACGTTTTGCGCTTTTGGAACAGATCAGTTGAGCCTTAAATAAAATCTCTAGTTTTTTCAATAAAAAAATATATTTCAGTGAAAACTGCAACAACTTCGTCATATTTTTAATAGACAATCCAATTTGAAAACATCTACTCTATACTACTCTATGGGAATAAATCTATGTTTTGCCAAACATTTTCCTCGGAAAATCTTTGGCATTGTATTTGTAAGCGTACCGCTGGATTCAGTGTATCAGAATAGGGAGCTATTTAACTCTCCCTAATATTATGGAGCTCAGTACGCTTCATTGTAGGCCGAGAGTTCGTCTCCCGGCTGGACAAGGTTCACTCATCATTTCATCCCTTTGGGGTAGATAAAATGCATGCAAAGCTAGCTTGGGAAATAGCACTGGGGGTTCCGCGTTAGGCTGAACACATGGTCGGGATATATGCTGTAAAGTATTTTGATTCCCAGAGTCAAGAAAACAGAGATGGGCATTATACTTAATAAAAAAGAAAAGTGCCCAGCTAAACTTATGGCATTGAGCTCACAGACTATTCACACTAATTGTATATTATACTCTTATTTTAAAGAATAATGCCACTCAAAAAAATAAGTGAAGGGAATTAGCCCCCGTTTCCCCCTTTATACTTAACCAGTGAACCTCCAAATCTAATCAGGGAAGCTCCTTATCATGATAAATCGGTATACCAAATTTTGAGCAAATCGAATAATCTTGCAAAAAAGAAACATTTATCTAAATTAAGGGGGTGGACTAACCCCACTTTATCCTTAACCAATGAATCGCCAAAACGAATCAGGGAAGCTCCTTAACATAATAAACCGGTATACCAACTTCGGAGCAAATCGAATGATTCTGCATGAAAAACCCATTTATCTAAATTAATAGGGGCGGGCTAACCTCCCTTTTCCCCCTTTACCCTTAACCAATGAACCCCAAAACTAATCAGGGAAGTTCCTTAACATAATAAACCGGTATACCAAATTCGGAGCAAATCGAATCATTCTGCATGAAAAACACATTTATCTGAATTAAGGGGGGTGGACTAACTCTGTTTCCCCCCCTTTATCCTTAACCAATGAACCGCCGAAACTAATCAGGGAAGTTCCTTAACATAATAAACCGGTATACCAAATTCGGAGCAAATCGAATCATTCCGCATGAAAAACACATTTATCTGAATTAAGGGGGGTGGACTAACCCCGTTATTCCCCCTTTATCCATAACCAATGAACCCCCAAAACTAATCAGGGAAGTTCCTTAACTTAATAAACCGGTATACAAAATTCGGAGCAAATCGAATCATTCTGCATGAAAAACACATTTATCTGAATTAAGGGGGGTGGACTAACCCCGTTTTTCCCCTTTATCCTTAACCAATGAACTCCCAAAACTAATCAGGGAAGTTCCTTAACATAATAAACCGGTATACCAAATTCGGAGCAAATCGAATCATTCTGCAAGAAAAACCCATTTATCTGAATTAAGGGGGAGTGGATTAACCCCGTTTTTCCCCCTTTATCCTTAACCAATGAACTCCCAAAACTAATCAGGGAAGTTCCTTAACATAATAAACCGGTATACCAAATTCGGAGCAAATTGAATGATTCTGCATGAAAAACCCATTTATCTGAATTAAGGAGGGTGGACTAACCCCGTTTTTCCCCCTTTACCCTTAACCAATGAACCCCCAAAACTAATCAGGGAAGTTCCTTAACATAATAAACCGCTATACCAAATTCGGAGCAAATCGAATCATTCTGCATGAAGAACACATTTATCTGAATTAAGGGGGGTGGACTAACCCCGTTTTTCCCTCTTTATCCTTAACCAATGAACTCCCAAAACTAATCAGGGAAGTTCCTTAACATAATAAACCGGTATACCAAATTCGGAGCAAATCGAATCATTCTGCATGAAAGACCCATTTATCTGAATTTAGGGGGGAGGGGTGGACTAACCCCGTTTTTCCCCCTTTATCCTTAACCAATGAACTCCCAAAACTAATCAGGGAAGTTCCTTAACATAATAAACCGGTATACCAAATTCGGAGCAAATCGAATCATTCTGCATGAAAAACCCATTTATCTGAATTTAGGGGGGGGGTGGACTAATCCCGTTTTTCCCCCTTTATCCTTAACCAATGAACTCCCAAAACTAATCAGGGAAGCGCCTTATCACAGTGAACCTAGGAAAAAATTTTGAAGCAAATCGGATGTTTCTATCAAGAGTTATCGCGTTACGTACATACATACATACATACGTACGTACGTACATGCATACATTCATACATACATATAGAACGGGCGGGCACATTAGCTCTCAGGCTTTGATAGCCTGTGAGCTAAAAAAAGTGGGTGAGGATTGTACTTTGTGCCAATATATTAAGAAAAAAAAAACATTTGAAAAAAGCACAAGTGGGAGTGAGAAAAATTGCAAACAGCTGTTAAGAAGCCTCTAAGGCTTCATCATCAAAGTTTGAAAATTAAAATGAAGATAAAATTAAATAAAATGTCGATTAAAAAGAGTAGATGCAGAGAGCCAGAGCGGCGTACCTCACAGTTCGTCCATTTCATTGTTGATAGTCTATTTGTGAGGTACTCTGGTTCTCTGCATCCCTCCTTTTTAATCTACATTTCATTTAATTTTATCTCCATTTTAATTTTCAAAAACTGATGATGAAGCCTTAGAGGCTTTTAAACAGCTGCTTGCGATTTATACTCACTCCCATTTGTGCTTTTTCCTAACGTTGATTTTTTTTTCCTAATGGATACTATAGGGCCTGAACAATCATAGATTTTAGAGCCACAAGTTTAGCGTTTTCTTTCAATGAATTGATACTAAAGAAATTCTTTCTAATTTTTTTTATATGATCTGTACAACAACAAAAAAAACTATTTGAAGATTATGATACAATTATTTATTGAAAATAATATAAGTGTTTATTAAAATTAAACATATTAGTTTGCTCTGCAGATAATACTGCGATATACACGCAGAGAAATTTTTAGACTTATACATTGTATACTAGATCATTTTTTAAAATTTTACGAATTACCCTGAAAATTTTCAGAAAATAAAGGATCTATTTAGAATTATTGGCGTCTCGAGTATAATTTTTTATTTGCTTAATAGTGAAGCAAACTGTGCTTATTCCTTAAATTCTATTTTATTTCCCTTATCTCCTTTCTCTTTCAAGTATAATCGTATAATCAAATTGTTTTAATTGTAAAGGATGCAAACGATACCTACTCTCTAAATTGAGCTCTATTTATCTTATCTTGACCTCTTGAGTATAAAAAAATATTGGATTAAGAAGTATGTAAACAATGCTAACTCTCTAAATTCTACTTTATTTCTCTTATCTTCTTTATCTTTTAAGTATAATCACGTTGTTTTCGTTATATAGGGTGCAAACGGAAATCTCAATATACTCCACCTGTTTTAAATGGATATATCTAGCGTCAAGAAATATTTATCCACATACAGCAAAACAACCAGGCGATATTAAACAAAAGTGAACTGCAGCGTTCTTAAAAGTTAAATTTTGTAGTTACTGATCCTATCTCGAAAATTATGAAATACAGCGGAAAAAGGCAATTATAAAAGTAAAAGAATGCTCGTAAATGCAATACATTGACACCTCATATATGAAAGTAACTCGATTAGAAGTATTCAAATGAAAATTATTACGTATCTAATCGCGTAATCGCGTGCCTCATATAAGGTGGATGAAAATTTTATAATAAAATTAACATATGCAAGCCAGTTAAAGAATTTTTGTATGAGGAAATCTTGTTTGCACCTTCGGCTGCAATATACATTTGCACTCAAGTAGATGTGCAATGCTTATGACGGAGCAGCATCCAATATACTTCACTTGATTTTTGAGATTAAAACAAATTCTACCTTGATTGCAAGTACATTTTTTGTTAATAAATGTGGACCCGAATGTCACAATTAGGAAGGGTTTAGCTCTTTTTAGGGTTTCGTTCATCTGACGAAACCCTATTCGTCTCGCTCCTTTGTCTGTCTGTCTGTCTGTCTGTCCGTCACAGAGCCCTTTCTCAGAAACTATACATGTTGGAGACTTGAAATTTTGAGTACTTATAGCGGAACACCTCACATGAAATGACAAATCCTAACATTTTAAAAAAGTCTTAAATTTAACCCTTTGGGCTGCCACATGTGTATTTCAAACAATTCTTTCTAAGTCAGCCCCTAATAAGGTTGGAGCCATGAAATTCCGCATACTTATAGCTGAATACCTGAAACAATAAGACAAATCATAAAATTTTGAAAAAAGTTTTATATTTAACCCTTTGGGCTCCAACTTGTGTATTTTAAGCAATTTTTTTCTAACAGAGCCCCTAATTAAGTTAGAGACATGGAATTTTGAATTATTATAGTTAAACACATGAGCCCACACAACAAATCATAAAACTTTGAAAAAGTGTTATACTTAACCCTTTGGGCGCCAATTTGTATATTTTCAGCAATCCTTTATAACAGAATTCCTAATCAAATTGGAGGCATACAATTTTGTATTCTCATAGCTAAACACCTCAGATCACACGAAAAATAATAAATTTTGAAAAAGTTTTATGTTTAACCCTTTGGAGTCCAGCTTGTGTAGTTTAAGCAATTCATTTTAACAGAGTCCCTAAGTGAATTGGGGACTTGAAATTTTGCATACTTATAGCTGAACGCCTCAGATCAAACGTCAAATAATAAATTTCGAGGAAGTTTTATATTTAACCCTTGGGACTCCAGCTTGTGTGTTTTAATCAATTCTTTTTAACAGAGCCCCTAATTGTATTGGAGACTTGAAACTTTGCATACTTATAGCTGAAAGCTTCAGATCACACGACAGATAATACATTTCGAAAAAAATTTCATATTTAACCCTTTGGACTCCAGCTTGTGTATTTTAAGCAAGTCTTTCTAACTGAGCCCATAATTAAATTGGAGATTTTAAATTTTGCATACTTATAGCAGAACACCTGAGGCCAGGCAACAGATCATAAAATCTTGGAAAAGTCTTACATTTAACCCTTTGAGCTCCCATATATATATTTTAAGCAATTCTTTCTAAATGAGACCCATAATTAAGTTGGAGACATGAAATTTTGCATACTTATAGCAGAACACCTGAGACCACACGACAAATATTTTTTTTTTCAAAAAAGTTTTATATTTAACCCTTTGGACTCCAGCTTGTGTTTTTTAATCAATTCTTTCTAACTGAGCCCCTAATTAAATTGGAGACATGAAATTTTGCATACTTATAGCTGAACGTCTCAGAGACGAAATATGATTTTTTGAAAAAGTCTTATAATTAACCCTTTGGGTTTCTATTTCTGTATTATAAGCAATTATTTCTAACTGAGCCATAATTAAGCTGGGAATATGAAATTTTGCATACTTATAGCAGAACACTTGTGATCACACGACAAATAATAAATTTTTCAAAAAGTCTTATATTATTGACTCTTCTGGGCTCTAACTTGTGTTTTTTAAGCATTTTTTCTAACTTAGCCGCTAATTAAGCTACAGTGAGTTAGTTTCACTTGAAGTCTCCGGGAGGGGGGGGAAGGTGGTCAATTTTTCCCCAAACCCTTCATCTGATATATCATTTGACGACCCTTCGGCCACTCTTTCATTTTATGCACAATAGGCTTTCATATTTTATTTCCACTTGGCCAGGAGGGCCTTCCTATTTTAAGTTTTATGGGTCCAATTTCCTCGACTAATATAAGTGCGAATAGGTTCTAAAACGGAGTTTTGTCGGGCAGACGTTTGTTTAGAATAGTGGAGCTAACAGATTTTGCAAAAGGATAGTGTTTTGAAAGAAATATTAAACGAAACCCTCTGTGCGATCTGTGATCACACTTACCCACTTGTTTTGCCTTGCGATTGCTGATCAAAAGAATTTCATTTCTAGGCTTTAACAAAGTGGGCTTTTTAAGTTTAAAATATCATTTTATTCTAAATAAGGAATGCCATACACTTTTAAATATTCATTTATTTCGTTATATTTCATAAACTCAGAGACGTGATAGATAACTTTCAAATTTCACCCCTAAAGGCATTGGATCCCGTTTTAATACATATTGTTTAGGTACACAGTCATTTTAGTATAGGTAGACACTTTATCCATACTTTTCCACATCTAGATTTATCAGTTAAAAACAAAATAAGTGCTCCAATATTTTAGATAGCATTCCACATCTTTGTTTTTTGTGAACTTTTAAATACCGTAGTTTAATTATCTTAAGATTTCAATACTATATAAAAATGAATAATAAAGGATTAGAAAAGGTATTTCCCTAAATTAAATAATAGATTAATGACTTAAATTTTGTTTTTACAAAGTTTCTTGCGTAGAAATCAAAATTTTTCATGTACAAGAATTAAAATCTGTCATTTTGTCTACAAAGCAAATGTCCAATGTATGATAAAAAATTGATGGGACGTTTGGTCTACTGCCCAATTTTTATACTAAGTAATATTGCAAGAAATTTTTCTTTTGACTTGTAAAACTTGTTTTTGTTAGAAGTAATCTTTTATATACAGTAAGAATATTTTATTAACTAGCAATTCATGCAATCGTTCAGCATAAATATTTATTTATGTTGAAAGCATCCGCAAATATTGAAGTACAAAATAAAAAATTCCGAAAAATAAGACCAGTTGGGTACAATGTTGTAATTTTATCCTATTTATATGTTATACAAAATTACCAATAAACTATCAGCACTCTGAGATTGAGTATATATATATATATATATATACCGGGTGTCTCAAAAAGGACTGACTAATTTTAAAATTCAATAACTTCCAAACGGTGACAGATATTAAAAAAATTCTTGCAGGTGGTTTATGCATAAAGTCAAAAGTTTTTTTACAGTGATTTTCGATTTTAGTTCGAATTACAAACAATAGATGGCGCTGCGATCAATAGAGGCTAAATTCAGGCTCGATTTTTGGTACTTCGTGGCCCGGATAATACATTTCCATCTCCTTTTTCTGCATGGAACAACACAAAGGATCAAAAACAGAGCCTGTATTCAGCGACTACTGCTTACAGCGCCATCTATTGTTTGTAATTCGAACTAAAATCGAAAATCACTGTAATAAAACTTTTGACTTTATGCATAACCCTCCTGCAAGAATTTCTTTTAATATCTGCCACCGTTTGGAAGTTATTGAATTTTAAAATCAGTCAGTCCTTTTTGGGACACCCGGTATATATATATATATATGAGCATTATCCAAAAAATATGTATATATGCAAAAGAAAGAATTTAAAGAAAAACTTTACGATTTCAGAATTAAATTCTACGCCGAAGTATATGATATTATAAAAATATAAAAAGTCATAAAATATGCAATTTCCATCTCATATTATGTTTGGATTGATAAATATTTCATGATTGGAAAGACTATATAATTATTTTTAATAGAAATATTTCATAGTAATTTCAAAATACTTTATATACAAATATTTAATCTAAAATATATCCGATACATGTATCACAGTAACTTTCTTGTAAGTAAACTTAACATGCTTTTAAAAATTATTATAAAACACATAAACAGGGGGATTTTCATTTCAAAATACCAAATGTGCATTGCGATAGATTATTTACAAGAATAATATATGGGAAATATAAAATGCGTTTAATCGTCATTAAATATGAAAGGCTTAGTTTGCTTAGCAATTTTAAGATAATAGTCCTTACGATACTTTTTATAATACATTATTATGCAGTTTCTCTAGAAGAAGAACGTACCGCATAAAACGTGGAATAGAAAAACAATTATTTTAATTTTAATGGTTTTTGCAATTACTCCTAAAATTTCAGAAGTACTTCTTATCATTGAAAAGACATTTAGAAGTATTATCTCATGCAAAGACTTCTTATGCCAGATATTTTTTGAATTTATATCTGTAATGAGACAAAAAAAATGAAACATTCTAATGACGACATTGCTGTCTTTGGTTAGTTAAGTGTTTGAGATTCATCTAGTCATTAACGGAATATACTTGAACTTTCTTAGAAATTATTTCTCTACTATTATCAGTTTAAAAACTATTAAAGTGTGCCGATAGTTTAGTCTGGATCTTGTGTCTTTGATTCTTTTAATAATTTTCACTATACAGCATTTTTAATCTATTCAGATTTTAATACAGTATAAAATTCAATAAAGAAAGATTCGATAATGAGTACTATATATAAATTAAATAATGAGATAATTATTTAAATTTTGTTTGTACAAATTTCCTTGGTTATTTTTACTATAAAAATTTTTAAGAATTTTTACAATTAATGTTGGAAATCTATGCTCAACTAAATATTTCTTTTTTGGTAAATAAAATCTTTAATTTCAGTTTAAAATGATTTACAATGCAAAAAATTAATGTAATTTTGATACATAAAATTAGGGGCAACATGCTACCTCCAGTTTTATAGAGTAATTTTACTTAGATAATGGTGTGATTTCAACTGATATAACTGATGTAATATTACACATTAGTATAACGTTTCACCAGTTATATTGATTAAATTACTCAATAAAATGGGACAGCCACCAATGCCACCAATTTTAATGCAGTAACGTTACATACATTTTTTACAGTGTAGGATGTGTCTAGCGTGCGATAATAATATCCAGTGTTTGGTCCGATAAACTATACTAAATTGTACTAAAAGAAATTTTACTTTTCAACTATAAAATTATATATGTATATATATAGAGAGAGAGAATTTTCTTTTAAGCAAAACATATTATTTCATCAAACGAATATTCAACGATAATGTCATTATTCATAAATAATTATGTTTATTTTGTAAAATTTTTACTTTTTTATTATGGCATAAGTGAAAAAATAGCTTTTGAGTTCTTTTTTGCGAAAAGTCGTTTCAGAAAACAATATAACAAAACAAATAAAGTGGTTTTATAAATACCATATGTGGCGGCATATGGGAACGTGCAACTATGATTTGAAACTGGTTTTTCTACTTTTACATACACAAGTGTATAAACACGGGCTTCGAAGAGTTACAGGGTATAGGTCAAAACCAATTTTATTAAACTAAAAATTCTATTATTTTTATTATTTTTAACATTTAATTCATTTTTTAGAATGTCCTATATCAAAACAAAAATAATTTTTATATGAAACATATCAATTATGCATTCAAATAAAGTTTTTAAGTTCATTAAAAGCGATAATTTCATAGCGACCTCTTGCCAGGAGTTAACCAAAGAAAGTGTTTAACCAAATATACAAACAATTTTCTAAAAAAATCACCCTTTTTTATTTGACCTTTTCAGTGGTTTAATCGCGTAGTTCAATTATATATCTTAAATTTGTGCTTTTCTTATTATTTATTGAGAAAGTTTTAATTATATTCGGGAATATGAGCTGGGAACAATGCCTCACCTTTTTATATTAATTTTAGTGCAAAGGGGTTTATCTTCGCAATCATCAGGATGCGATATAGATAGAATTTTTTTTTATAAAAATCACTCTTAAAAATTATTTTAAAAACCATATAAAATTTGTGCCATAAACCATAAGCAATTTGTGGTACAGTCTTCAGGCAAGTTATGATACAGTTTTCAAACAAAGAAAGTACTTGAAAGTACATTTTTGTCGTTATTCTACCGCGTAAAAATTTTAAGTTTTGCGATGTTTAGAAGTTTAAAAAAGTGCAGTAAAAGCTAAATTAAACCGCCTGGTGTTACCAACATCGAAATTTCCTCAGCGTTACGGACGGACACGTTTGCCCTCTATAATATAAATTCGCCGTATTACCGTACCCACCATTTGTTTTTAAAAACAAATCCCCAGATATGCCACATGAAAGACATTTTAAAATACAATAACTATTACAAACATAAAGAAACAAAGCAAATGCAAAGTGAGGACATACTTTAAATCCAAATCTAGCTACTTGAATCCCCATGAAGGATTTATAATCGGTTTGTTTTTCATTCAAATAGCCATGTCTTCTTCTTTTTCTCTTTAATGTAAAAATCACAATTGAATAGGTCATTTCAAAAGCCACATAATTCAAGTTTTTTTCAAATGTACTTTTTTTTGTCGCAAATGATTCCTTAAAGGTATAGCCATGATCTGGGTAATGACCATATAAGTCAGTGTATTCCTTTCTCTTCAAACGATACCTTCGAATTTCCATTAATTAAATGGCGACTTAAGGGATTTTTGCATGCAATACCAGATGACGTTGCAGCCATAACATTCATTTTTTTCCCAAATCTACCACAAGCGCTCATACCAACACACACAAAAAAATATTTATGACACTACGGGTTCATTGTTTTGGTATAAAAAATCTTAAAGAAGTGGTAAATCGATATTTTGCATGCGTCACGAAGGAACTGCTAACAAAAGAGCAAATGAGGTTTTCTGTATGGTGTTGCATTGTATAAAAAATAATATTAGACCGCATATTAAGCATTTATCTCTGGTTTCCGATGATTTGACCGTGCAAAATAAGATCAACATGATATTGAGATTTATATTAACTTTGACTGACTCCAGGAGATTTGAAAAAAGTATCAGTATTTTACTGTATGTGGCCATTCATTTTTACCAAAACAACGCAATTTTGGAGTCAAAGAAAATGTGCGAAATCATGTCCCAGAAGAATACATTGATTTGATTTGGCAGTCCAGTTCAAGATTTACAGTCAAAGAACTGAAAACTGAAGATGTTTTAGGCTTCAAGAAATGGTGGCCGTCTTTATTTAAAAAACCATATTTTCAACAGAATCGTACGGGGAACGTGTTTCAAAAGAACAAAAGAGAATCATTTGGCCCTTCTATATATAGGAATTTTCACTATAATTCTGATAAAAAGGGCTTTACCATAGCCGAGGAATTTATTGATGGATCCGTTAACAATTCATTTACCTTGATGAAAAAACTTTCAACCCCTGTGTCACTTCCATCAGCCAAAGCCTATGCATCGAATGTGTCAATTAATAGTAAAAAATAAGTCTATTTAAAACAAGTTCAGGATAGCATTCTGGTAGAACATATGTCATTTTATCAAAACATAATTAGCAGGACAACTACTAATGTTGAAGATAGTCCAACTGAGAATGATGAAGAATATAACTGCCTACTAAAAGGATAATAAAACATAAAACTGTTCCTGTATAAGTGCTATCTTCATTTATTTTGATTAAAATATGAATAATATGACTGTATTATTCAAATTAAATACCACATAACCTCGTTTCTTCCTAAAACAACATAAGTCAGGAACATTTTTTTCTGTTATTATTCTTTTTATTATCAATAAATTATAAAACTTATTCATATTTAAAAACTTTGAAGTCCACATTCCATAATCATAGCAAAAAAATCCAAAAAAATTCGTTTATTTATGAATAAATCAGTTTTTTTCATTTCTGAAAAATTCTGATTATGGTTCTTGAAATGACCGATTCAGTTCTTTTACTTAAATTTACTATTATTAAATATACTATGTCTACTATTATTAAATGAGAAATGTCTATTACAGAAACTAATTATAAAAATTGTGTGTTTTTACACGTAATTTAGCTACTATCAAAAATTAAGTTTTAAACTTGATTATCACAAATTATATGCATAGCCGCTACTTACACTTTTTTCTGTCTGTGTCCTTACATTTAAAATATATAAATATTTCTGAATTGAAAAACTTTACGCAAAGGCAAAAGTAATCACCCTTTTAAAAATATTTTTATTTTGTGTAACCAATAATGATTTTGGAAAAAGATAAAATGGTGCATCTATAACTCATTATAAACTATATTACTTTTAATCGATGTTTTAAATGAATTTTATAACAAGTTATTTTAATGGTACTTATAAGTGCCCAGCTAACACATACCTTTCGGCACACGATCGAACCGCAGCCGGCAGTGTCGGTTAAGTGTCGGCATCGACACGGTGGTTTCGGCAGCATATCGGCAACTGAAACTTAAGAATCTGCTTTTTCGACTGCCGGTTACCGTAATTGGTCCCCTTATGGTTACATATCGGCAAGCGACTTATATCGGCAAGTGACGCCGGACCGATATGTAATATCTGATAGTGGTACGATTAGATGAATAACAACATCGGTCCGAATTCGGAATTTTTAGTCTTAGCCGACATTTTTTCTTTTACTTAATTTTGTGTGAGTTTGAGTTTTGATAAGAGTTATATATTTCACATAAAATTCTAATAGTGATAAACATAAAAATTGTCAAAAAAGCCTATATTTATTTATTTAAAAAAATGTTTTGAATTCATTTTTAAAAGGATTTGCAATTTTTTGAATCATCAAAAGATTTTTTTAAATCGTTTCTTAAAATTATTATTCATTTTAAACTTAACCGTAGAAAGAAAAGAAAAATACTTCATAAGTTAATTTAAATTATTTTCCAATTATATATTCATTTTAAAAATAATAGCCAAGTTTCTTATTTTATTTAAAAATCAAATTATTAAAAAGCTTTTAAAATTATTTTACAAGCTGTGAAAATATCAAAAAATCTACACATCTTTTTAGCACTAAAATTTAAAAGAAAAGATTCCGAAATTTCTCCCTTCTAAAAAATTATTTACTAAACGAAAAAAATAAATAATATTATTTTTTTTATTTTAAGATTAAAAAATGCTAATAAGTAAAAGAATAAATATTGCTACATTGTCATTAAAAATATATTCTACTTTAAATCATCAAATGACAGATAATGAATTCTTATTCTAATTAAAATTTTAATTAAAGTGATTAATTTCCAACTTTATTTATTAAAATAAGTTTTTCCATGTTAAAACTAGTATGTTGTGGCCATCACAAAACTTTCTTCTATATAAATCACGTCAATTAAATCATTTAAATAGTAGAAGAAATTACATCAATTTATCACCAATTCATATCAAAGTATATATGAATTTCAAATTTGATGAAAATTCGTGCATTAGTTCTTGAAATAGAGCTATAACGGAAATTCTGAAAAAATGTAGCATAGCAGCGCCACCTGTTGAGCGATTTACACCAAAACATAAACAGCACCAATTGATATCAAGGTATAAGGTATACCTGAGTTTGATGTTTGATGAAAATTCGTCCATTAGCTATTGAGATAGAGCTATAGTGGAAATTCTCAAAAATGCAGCATAGCAACGCCACCTGCAGAGCGATTTGCACCAAAACATAAACAGCACTAATTCATATCAAGGTATACCTGAATCTGAAGTTTGATGAAAATCTGTGCATTATTTCTTGAGATAGAGCTATTGCGGAAATCGCGAAAAATGCAGTATAGCAGTGCCACCTGTGGGGTGATTTACACCAAAAACTAATCAGCACCAATTTATATTAGGGACTACTGGAATATAAATTTTTATTAAATTCCGTGCATTAGTTCTTGAGATAGAGCGCCCACAAAATTTGTGTCACATACATACAGACAGACAGACTCACAGACTCACAGACAGACATTTTGTAAAAACATATTGTTTTTCGGAATCTCTGACCCCTAAAACGTGTAAATCCGTCGAAAACCGGAAGTCGAAATTTTTCATGAATCCAATACTTTCTTCTTGTAAAGATAGAAGAAAGTAAAAATATGTTTTATAAATTAACGCAACGCATGTAATTATATTATAATAACTAATAAGAAAATTTTATTAACAGAACAAAACCTCTAAAAATAATTAATTTCATTAAATATTTAATAATTTTTAAATTTATAAAAAAACCCCAATTCGTTTGCTTTAACTAGTTCGCTAAAATATTTATTTCATTCATTTAAATACTAAATTAACTTTTAAATAAATGCGGATAAGACAATTACAAAAAAAAACAACTTTAAAACAATTCAAAATTCCAATTTTCCCATCTACGATCTATCCACAACAACAAGCTATCATTTAGAGAAATGTCTTCCCCGTATTACCCCATGAAAATCCTCCCCGCAGCAAGGCTCAGTGGCTGAGTGGTTAAGGCGTTTACCTTCTGTCCCCGGGGTCCTCGGATCGAAACCAACCTGTTCCAATGCCGAAATACGCTCCCTTGAAATATTGACAAAGACACATGCCAAGATGGCTAATAGATGGCGCCATCAAAAAAGATTTTTTTTTTTTCAATTTATGCTGCTGTCGGGTTGCAGCTGGCATAATATCCTGCCAGCAGTCTCGCCGACCTTGCCGGCACCGGTCCGACCAAGTGCCAGCCCAACGGACCGACTATCTCTCGGGGGACCACAAAAGTGTTGGAACCGATATCGGCAACCTGATATCGTGCCGTTACCGCCAGAATCGGCAAGCGGCAGTCGTCCGATTGCTTCCCGATAGCTCTGTGTTTGTTGGGTATCGTCAGTAGAAAAAGGGTTAAACTTGAATTCAACGAATTTCAATAAATGAAAAATAAAATGAATGCATACACACACATATATATATATTTATATTTATTTGCAGCTGTAATCCTATCACAAAAGTGGAATGTTTATTTAAAAAATGTTGATAAAAAAAATGAAAATAAAATTGCACATTTTAACTCACCCAAAAGGCAATGCTCCGGTTTCAATAAAACAAATAAACTTACCTGCAAGAAAAAATATAAATTAAATAATTTATTAAAAATTACATATATTATTAAACATTTCACATACATATTAATTATATTTAAATATTGATATGAAATTCTACGATTTTGCTATTGGCGTGACAATTGTTTAATTATTAAAAAGTAATAATGGCACTTTAGTAAGCAATGTCAAATCTTTTAATTTTTTAGAACATTCTACAAAGAACGATTCTAATCATGTTAAACATCATTGATTGTTAAAAGTTAGAAAAAAAATGGAAAATTAACAGTTTGATTAAAGAGCAGATCGTGATTTTGATTTCTTTAGAAAGCAAAATCTTAATAAAATACATCGACAAAATAATTAAAAAATGCATTTGATTTTGTTTTATATCTACCATACCTGCCATGATTTCGTAAATAGCTTTTGAAAGATTGAGACCTTTGATTTGATTTGACTTCTTAAGAGAGGCTGCTTAGACAAACAAACCCAGTGTGTAGAGACTACAGTCTTTCCTGGTCTCCTTTATTGAGGTCTAAAAAGAGGGGGTTGGTTTCAACTCAGGAGCTGAAATTGCCGTTAAACCGGACACGGGCATCATTTCTATAAATGTAAATAAGAAAGAAACTGAGTGCACGGCCGGCCCTCACAGGGATATCCCAATCGCGAGCAAAGGACAAGCACCGACGAAGGCTTTTCAAGGAAAATGTCTTCACTACTGGAACACAGATCTCCCACACGACACTCAACAGCGAGAGGTATGAGTAGGTAATGGGAACTTGTGTGTGCGCTAGAGAAAGCCCCTCGCGACAAGGACGCTTTCTCTGCCACAGTGAAATTCTACGTACGACAGGGGATAGAGATTAAAAGAAGTGTGAACCGATAGACCTGTTCCCTTGGTTATTTTCGAAAGGTAGATCAGGTGGTCAAACAGGGTGTTCAGATATTCATCCGATAAACCGAGAGTGTTGTTAACAGATATCAAGAGGAACAAAAAGTGGTATTTAACAAGGTGTTGCAAATGACCAATTTAATCAAAAATAGGCAGGAATATGCACTTCATCATCCACATTTTGGACTGGCGATTACCAGGCGGTTACCTGCGTGCACCATGTTTCTCCGAAACTGTGATGTTATCTCATTTCATACAAAGTTCGACTGATTAGGTTCGGATGTACATTGCCGAACAGATGGTACTGTTATGCTGCAATATTTATGATGCTCTTGATAGCTATATCTCAAGAAGTAATGTAAGGGGTTTCATGAAACTTATACCTTCACATAAATATATACTGATTATGGTTTGCGTGTATACCACAGATGATCTAGTGCTGCTTTGTTGTGTTTTTTATGAGTTCCCCCTAGCTATATATCAGTAAATAATGCACAGAATTCACGAAACATTATATTCTGTTAGACCTTGACTTAAATAAATTCGAAACTAATTTGCGTGTATATTTTAACAGGTGGAGCTGCCGTACTGCAGAACTATCTAAAGAACTATTATATGCAATTTCATGATACTTCAGATTCACTTATATCGTGACATATATTACGGCTGATTTGCGTCAGGTATACATCGACAAACAGATAGCGCTGCTTTGCTGCGTTTCCCACGATTTTTTCGATACTTATGGCTGAACAACTAATGCTGAGAATTTCACCAAACTTCATATTCTGTTAGACATTAGCATAACGAGTTAAAACCCGTCGAAATTCGACGAATTAAAATGTTTAGAATGGAACTGTTAGATCGAATTTATAATAAACCTACAAAAATAATTACAATAAAAAATTTGTTTTGCATTGGTAGTCTAACTCTTAAAACAAATAATGTTTTTAACCTAAAATTACCAAAATGTTATTTCCACAAACTTCAACTGTTTAAATTATTGAAAAATTAAACTGTATTAGAATACGTAATCAAGATCAGTAACCATGTTGAAGTTATCGATTGAGGCTCTTCTGTTTGTTTTTACGGGATGAAAAATCAGTAAAAAGGATTTCGCTTTGTCACATCATAAAATTTCTCCACATAAAATCTAAACTGTACGTTATTTTCACATTCTCAAAATTTACACACGCACCACTCAAATCACAATTAAAAAGTATTTTAATGCACAATACATTATTAATGAATGTATTTCCAAACTTAAAGTCACGCTTGTCCGATATAACTTTTCATGTGAACATTCGCACAAACTTTAAGTTCTAATCTCAGTACCCGCAAAAACTTAACATTCAGAAATTTGCCTTTAGTTGCCATAGTATTGGCCATTTAGTATTGGTCAAATATTTAGTTTTATCAAAGAAAATGATAGTTTTGTTTTAAATATGACATCATTTTTACTCACTGAATCATTTTGCCTAGCGTCTCAAACTCAGTATCAGCGTAATGTAAAAATATTGAAATATCTTCTTCAATCTTTTGATTTATGAAGAAGAATGTGTAGTTTTTTTTTAATGGCTGACGTCATTTTCTCTTTAAAAATTAGAAAAAAGTTACTTTTATTTGTAATATGAAAATGGCATCAATAAGGATATAATCAATAAAAATAAATATATCATGATTAATTTCCCTTTACTTTTAATAGAAATGGAGTACTTCAATTGCCACGATTAGAAAAATGGTATTTAAAACTACAAAAAATTAATATCTCAAAAATAAATTGAGATACAGCGTTCAAACAAATTGCATTCAAAAGAGCACTTTTTTCCTCATACGACGGTGTAAAAATTTAAAATGTGCCATGTTTAGAAGTTTAAAACTTTGCAGTAGAGAAAATTGCCAAACCTAAATTTTATTTCAAAGTGTTGCCATTCGCAAAATGACGTATGCGTTATGCACAGATATGTTTGTCCTTTATAATATAGATAGACCGGGAGCCGGCAGCACATATAATCACCTCATCGATTTCATGGATGAAATTCTAGGATTAATTAAATCTTTATTCATATATTAAAACGCAATCGGTCTGCCAAGTCATATCTTGGTGGAAAATACCTGAAAACCCGATATTAGCGGCTGACTCGCAGGTTTACAATTGTCTTTTCCTGCTCCCAGTCCTCCATGTTTTCATAACTTTTGGTGCCGGAAAACAAAATGGTAAACCTACGAATCAGCCGCTAAAATTGGGTTTTCAGGGGTTTTCCACCAAGGCTTGGCAGACCGATTGCGTTTAAATATGCGACTCAAGATGTAACTAATCCTAGAATTTCTTCCGTGAACTCAATGAGGTGAGTGCCTGTGCTGCCGGTCTTTAAGTAAATGTTGTTTAAGTTTGTGGGCATGCCGTTTAAGGGTGTATTCCAATCCAAACTGCTTATTTTCTGATTCAGTTTTAAATTCATTTTTTCTCTCAAACGCATAAAACTATGAAATTCTCTTACTTAGAAACTACATAATGTGCCATGCTTCTCTATTTTTGATAAATGCAGAAAATATTGTAAAACATTCTGTCAAATTTGGCGTTTTGAACCGAATTTTCCGAAGCGGGCAATCTGGAAATGAAAAAAATTGATCATACTGGGAAAATAATTGTTTAAAAATAAAATTCTAATTAATTGAGCGAAAAATGAAATCACATAGCTTGCTATACATCTGATCAAAAATCACCTCAGCAAGTTTCATGTTTTTACTTTTAAAAATGAGTCTGAAAATGTCTCAGAAAATTTCGAGCTGTTGACGGTGGAAAATATTTTTCGAATACACCCTTAATAAGTGACAGTGATATGCAACTTTCACAATATTTTCCCCTACATCTGTGTCTCGAGAAAATAAATTATCATTATTATTAAATTTTATCAAATGTATACCACGTTAGACCTTATGCTGATACAGTATTGACATTAATCACTGAAAAGGGGGTGCTGATATCCTAGGAAAGGAAGAGATTTTTAATCGGGTCTTTAATCAATTGATACAATTTAGAGAGGGAAGTTTGCACTATTATTAACTCAAGTCTTGCAGCTCTCATACAAGTATAACCACATTACTGCCAGAGTCGTTATTTCTAATGTCAACTTTGTTCGTGGAGCACATTACAGAGTATCAGCATCGTGCAATTTACAATGAACGTTATAGCTGTATCTTATTTTCTAATGTGTAAGAAAGCACAGAATTTTAAATTTAAGTTTAATGATTAAAAACATGTATGTTGATATAATTTTAGATTTAAAACTCAACAGGAGTGCTGCTGGTCTGTTCCTTTATTATTCACTGATCTCTATAACTCATATGTTTTAAATCCGAAGAAATGTGCAACATACTTACTATTCATAATCTTTGAAGCTATTATAAATTATTAGAATTGTCCAGTAGAAAATTTTGTGATGACTATAGCATACTAGATATACTAGCCCCAGATAATATTAGCCCAACATATAGTATTTATTTCCTTCGAGTAACAATTAAAGTGTCGTTCATAAAAAAAAATAACGTTCCGTTACATAAGTCAGCCGTAAAACGAAGCAGATGTACTAGTCTACGGTAAAATACTGATAATATCTACTGCAATATTTTAACGTCTGAACATCGCACATTTTCAATTTTTACACCGTCGTAGAGAAAAAAAGGTGCTTTTAAGTGCAATCTGTTTGAAAACTGCATCTCAATTTATTTTTCAGATATTAATTTTTTGTAGTTTTAAAAACATTTATGCAATGTTGTCAACTGAAGTCCTCCATTTCTGTAGAAAATACAGAGAAAATAGTAGATTACTATACAATGTAAAAAAAAATCTGTAGTTCTACAGATGTAAAGTTACATGCTTACTAAACTTTCAACTGTAACTATACGAAAAAAGCTGCAAATCTACAAAACTAGTTTTTGTAAAGCTACAAAAATCTGTAACTTTACAAATGAATCTGCTAAAATTTCAGTAATCTTTCTAAACTTTTGTTTGTAACCCTGGCTGCAGTTACATGAAAAGTTCTCGGAATCCCAGTTTCCAAAAAAATTCTTAGTAACCTTACAGATTTTTTGATTTTCGGGGCAAAAGCGTGTCTGTTACATGAAATTTTGTTGTTGCCGTTACATGAAAAGTTCTAGGAATCCCAGTTTCCTAGAAAAACTTTAGTAACTTCACAGATTTTTTTTTTACAGTGTATCTTTCTGTTGTTCTTACTATATCTGTTTTTGTTTTTCTTTTCCAATAAAACCGAAAAAAATTGTAATTAAATACGCGCTAAGCCAAGAATGTCGTCTGCTATAAAATGTATAAAATGTATTTAAAAGTATATATGTGTGATTTTTTTTTCACCTCTCCTATCAAAAAGCTGAAGAATGCAGTTTTATTAATCCGTTTGTAATAAAATTTTTCCAATTCTTAATAAATATAAATGAATTATTTCTGATAAAACAGGGAGCTATTACAAAATATATTTAATTTTCCGTACCCATATTAATGTTATAAACAAATGAACACATATGTATCACTAGACAGCCGGGTTTTTTGTCGATTTTCTTGAAAAAGACATCGATTTTTGATGGGATTGTGTATTATTCAGCGATAGAGACATCATATGCATACTTTACTGTAGACGTTTGTAACTGTATAACAATAGTTAATAAATGTATAGCGTTAAAAGAGTTCAAAGTTTGAAAAAGATCATGTTAAAACCCAATAATAAACATTTATTTCATCTTCTCGAAAAATCATCTCATTGAAATTTCCTTTCTTTAAATAGATAATATTAATTTTCGATGGTGTAAATTGACCGTCTTAATTTAGCATTATCATTAACAGAAAAGAAAAGCATAAACTGTTACCGGAAACAGTTAATTGAAATATCTTACTTACAAAATATATTTTATACATATATATTACACAGCAGTATTTTGGATAATTAAATAAATGTTCCCGGTACTTTTCTACTGTAGGATTTAATTTTTTTTCCTTTGAAAGATATGATTTTGGCACATTTTCATTTATAACTCTGTAAAGAATTATGGAAATGATCACAATCCGAACATTTCTCCAGACTAGAACTCTAATATGATGTCAAACATGTCTGTTACCATCTGAAAATTCAAAGTTGCTAAAATTTAAATACGTAGGTAATCTTTATTTTAAACTAATCGGAAATTGTACGCCAATCGTGGCAAATGAAGTGCGTTTGCCCTATAACTAGTTTTATAAAGATTCAGATCTTATTGCAACAGCTGTTGAACTCTTATGCAAAAATGCATGAATACAAAATTTATGACGGTTATATATTAAATTCAGTAATACGGAAATAACAGGACTCCATCTTAAACAGGACATAATCCTGATGGCAACCTAGAATCATTATCTATCATGTGATATCACTGAATTAATTACGTATAATAGGATTTAATAGAACGAAGAAAATTTTATCAATATCTTTTTAAGTTTTGATTCGATTGTCAAATAAATTTAAATGACTCGACAAAATTCTGCAAATATTATATATATTAAATTACAAAAAATACGGTTGTGTAATTTTTGCGATGTTATATGCGGACAGAAGGGCAGACAGACATACGCATGGACCAAACGACGACTATAAGTGCTACGTATTTATATAATTACGAACGCACCTAAAAATCGCATTCATATTATGAAAGTAGACCCAATCTTCCTTTCGAATTACATATCTGTGCGACTATGCATTTAAACAATAGAAAATATCATCGTATATTTAAAACGAAGAACGAAAAGGTACTTTTGTATTGTTTATACCGCTGTTTGACTGGGCGATCAAATAACTCCCAATTTACCTCAAGTACTATTTTATTTCCTTCTTGATATTGACTAAATTGTATATCTGCATCATTAAGGGAAGCGTAATTTCTGTAAGCTAGTTATTTAAAATTACATCGATTTTCAATAGTGGTTTTATTTGGTTGCATGCACAAATTTAAATTTTGATAAGAAAAAGTTATGTTTGTAAATATATGTCACGATTATATTAAATTTCGAATTATTGCTTTTTACATTATAGATTTAATGCATTCCTTATTTTGATTCCTTCACCTGATGCAATTACGTTCCGTAAACTGAATAACAAAGCAGAATTTTAAGAATCAATAATTCAATTTGGAACACAAGTATCGAAAAGAATATATAAATTTAAATGATAATTACTCAGGCTTTAAAACGATTGATTTATTAAATGCAGAAATGTTAATTAATTTTTTAATGAAAATTCATTAAAAAGTCTTTAATAAAGTGCATACTTAATGCTATAATTGTTAAAGATTTTTTTTAATCGATTAAATTCCTGGTGGTGTTCTATTATGACGTAATTAATCATATTTTTGAGCATTAGAGAAATGTTAACGTTAAGTTTAGCACTCGTATCGTGAGATTTTACGCAGATCGTTTTAAGTATTCATTATAAAAATGGAAACCTAAATAGAAAAATTAAATTTAAACTGAATAATGAATAAAAACTTGAATTTAAAAGATGTGATAAATAAGGACTTTTAAGCAAAGCCATTTAAATGTGTAATATATTAATTATTTTAATTCTAATTTTAATGAGTAATGTGTAATGTCTGTCTAAATATAATGAAGGCTTTGTAAATAGCATTATGCTAGCTATTGTTCGGCTTGTTATTAAGAATTTTAATGTTTTTCGAGAACTATTATTTTAATTTAAAATTTTTGCCTCAATCGTTATACTAACAAGCATTCAAAATTACAAATGAGTTCAAAATTTCCACTTTAGTATCTGAGAGATACGAATTTAAAATATTATGTTATTCTGTCATAGTTTCTAAAACTATAACGTAAATTTAAAACATATGTTCAGGTTTTTATGCAAACCATTAAAATGTACACAGTCTATTTAAATATATATAATAGAAGCTTTGTAAAAAATGTTACGCTAGCTATTTTTTGAATGTCCTTAAGAATTTGCATGTTTTTCAACATTCAATATTTTTCAACAACCATTATCCTAATTTTAATTTTTTTCTCTGCAAGAATTATACTAAAAAGCATTCAAAATTACATACGAGTATTTTGTAAAAGTTTTCCGTTTTAGTATTAGAGAGATATGAAACGAAAATAATATCTTATCCTGTCATAAGTTCTGGAAAAATAATTTTTACTATAATAGAAGAAAGCATTGTAAGCAAAATATTTTTCAAATCATTGCTTTCGATGTATTTACAGGTTATAGTAGACAGGGATACCGCAAAACCTATTTATACAAAATGCCCGCCTGTCCATGTGTATGTCCGTGTGTCGAAATTATACCATTGAGAAGTATATGAAGCTACGCATTTAATTAAACAAAATTTCATATATATTTTTGGGGGGTATGGAAAGAATGACCTATTTGAATTTTGAAGTATTCTGCCGGAAGAGGGGGCTGTAATAGCGATTTTTGTGTATTTTATTTTTATTTTTCATAGTTTTGTTGTAAATCAGTGGATCGTGCAGCCACTGGAAATTCGCACCCTGCTAAGCCGGCGAATCGCAAGCAACTTACATACAACATAATAACGAAAAATATTGATTTTATTAAATATCATGATCGAAATTAACTAGCTTTTACTCCTATTAAATGATTGAAGCCGAAATTTAAGATGAAAGTCGAAGGTGCTACAGTATTGAACAAATAATACAGAAGTTAACGTGTGTAACTATTTTTTGAAATATTAAGACATATGAGATAGGAGAACGTTTTAGGAAGGTTTCGATAAATATCTGCAAACGTTGCAATACTAATTTAAATGTACAGAAAAATAAAGTCTGTTACTTATTTTGAAAAACAAAAAAACATATTGGTAAATAAAATCAATTGGAAGTAATGGTTTATTATTTAACAAATAAAATAAACATTTTACTAGATTCCAAAACAATATATGTAAATCCAGTCAGTTTAGAATACTACGTAGTTAGAATCGTTTATGCTATTTTTTTTTCAAAACATTTACCTTTCTTACAGATTAATGAAAGTTATGTATTTCCACTGCATTCTAATATTTATACCATATTGATCATAGCAGTTAACCCTAGAACTTTCCTCGTTCCGTACCTACGAATTAGCCCCTCGTCTCTAAAAAGACCCATGCATATTTCAAGCTTAAATTTGGCAGTCTACAAGTTATAAATTTATTATTTTAATAACATTTGGCGAATACTAAAACAAAAAATAAATTATGACGATACAAAAATTAAATAAAAGTAAAAAGTACTTACAAAATATTGTTTACATGTACATCTAAAAAACACAAATGAATCTTTCAAATATTTAAATGTAATTATCCCGTATAACAGTTAAGGCAAACTGTATTCAAATGCTTTTTTCATGTAAAGCAGTGGCATGTTACACGCTTAAATGTACATTTATTGTCCGTTTTTTCGCATAGGTGACACCTTACTCGCTTCTTAGTAATTTCCAATTCAGCTGAAGTACTAACAATTTCTTTGCGGAATCGCTTCGCACTTTGAACCATCTGTTTTGCTCCTTGCCCTCTTGGAAGATTTTCGCTGGTCTCCATATGCTTTTTTACAAGTTTTTCACCCAAGCGTTCCAAAAAAATTCTTAGTCTATAAGGACAGTGTTTCTTCCATAATTTATTTATTTTGCAATAAAGTACAAAAGTGTTACATGCAGATATGTCTAAAATATTACAAAATACAACAAATGGCCAACGGTTTGTCTTCCTTTTTGGAGAGTAAGTAGCTACCATTTTGTCCAGCGTATCAACTGCTCCCTTAGTTTTATTATATTCAATGATGATCTCTGGTTTTCTTTGAATACTTTGTTCAATTTTCTCATTCTTATACAATGTGCTTTGAAAAACAACACTTTTTTTTTTGGAATGTAAGACACAAGCGTTGTATCTTTAGTCAACGTAAATGTTGAACTGTATCTTTCTTTTCCTTTTGTTTCTAAAATATTTTTCATATTGTACCAATCATTGTTATACTTCTTTTTAGCAACATTTGACCTAAATCATAAGATGTAAAGAAATTGTCACTAGTTATATTATTTCTTCGTAAACCATATGACAAGTCCAAAACTACTCTTAATCCTTGGTCTCTTTCGGGTGCATTTCCTGGTTGTTTTCCTAAATATGGCTGGATATTCCATATATAGCAAGTGTCATTATCGCACAAAATCCAGAATTTTATATCATATTTAGCAGGTTTGCAAGGCATGTACTGCATAAAAAGGTACTGCTTAAGTCTTACTGCTTAAAAAGGTACTGCTTAAGAGGTACTGCTAGGCATATACCTCTAAAAATAATAAGTTGTTCATCCACCGTTACATATACTTCTGGATTGAAAACATTGGGTAAAATTTCTACCCGTTTATCAATAATTCTCGAATTGAGGCAAATTTGGCATTTGATATTCTTCATTGTCGAGTTTCCGGTCATCAAATTTTATTACTATTGATATTATTTTAAATTTCTTTAAAAACATTGTAGCTCTAAACAAATGTCTACCCTTGAATTCATGCCATAGACTTGTTGTTGATTCATTGCTCGATTTGTACACTACTGCGAGCACTAAAAGGCTGCATCCAAATCTACGATATTTAGAATTGTCCAATTTTCTCCATATACACGTTTTCCCTCTAAATCCGTATAATTTATGATCATGGTTTTCAAATTATGGGGGGAAAGCGGTTCAAAAGCGCTATATTCGTCTTCTATTCCTGCTGTTGAAAATCGAGTTGGGCCAGGGGTTAGTTTCAAAATATTGCTGCTTTCTAAACGACCAGCACTTGGATATGGCTTTGCATGCCACATTATTTTTTCATCTCTGGACTTCATTATCTCAGGTACTTTATGCATATTATATATATCTTCATCTGATGAAGAATAATTATCAATAGATATATGATCCACTTCTTCCGATACAGCTTCCTCCACATCAGACAAATTTTCATCATCTGTATAGCCCTCCATGAAAGCGAAATAAAACTTTCATATAGCGAATAAAAAATGCACTAACATTCTCCTCAAATAAATATTCGAACTCATTCTATGGTAAACTTTTTACTTCTAGCTTATAAAAAACATCAAACAAAATGAATATCCGTTATGACTTGTCCGGTTCCAGATGTCTCATAACTTCATTCCCTCCCTGATAATTCTACCCCTTTTTTCATTTATCTTTTTTGCAGCTGTATAGCAGAAATAAAACAATATCGGCGTTTTCAAAAGACTATGTAAATGTATTTGTATGCTTGGACACAAAAGACCCGAGGGACAGATTAATTTTTTTTTGTGGTTGTTGTGTTAAAACTAAAAGTCGCATTAATTTAAAATTTTTGTATGTATTAGTTAAAAATAAATCAGGAAAAGTCATTCTACTTCAGAAAATTCTTATGAGTAGTTTTTGAGTAACACAAGCTTAAACATGTGTATGGGTCTAAAAAGACCCGAGAAGCTTTCTAGGGTTGAATAAATTGCCACTTAATTTGAAACACATGATAGTTTAAAAGAAAGAAACATTTTATGTATTTTCATCTTCTGACTATCCCCATCGCAGACATATGCACAAGAAAAAAAACTAGTTATATTACTAAATTCTTTTAAGAAATTTGAAAATAGATTCAGATATTTCAAATTCTTCTTTTAAGGAAACAGAATAATGAACATCTAGTGCTTCTGAAGTTAAATAAATATAAAATGGGTCCTTCCATTTTACTCATCGTCAGTCCTCTGGGGTCAACCAGAAAATTTTATTTTATCTAAAACAAAAGTGTGTTACATTTTTCTTTTTTTTTTTACCATCGTACATTTGCAGCCTTAATTCACTTAAACACTTAACTTTTTTTTTTTTTTTTTTTTTTTTTTACAAAAAATGCTATTTTCTAAGAAGCAAAAATCAATTGTCTTGGATGCATTCAACTTTTAAAACCTGAAATTTTTTCATCATCATATTTCCTTGGGCAAAATATCCTATTAGCTTTAAAAGTTGTATTAATATTTTTTTCCAGCAAGTTTAAAAACAGATGGAAGATTTTACCGTTTTTTTCTCGCTTACACAAAAATCTATCAAAATATTTCGTCGCAAACATTTTTTGTTTAAAAAAAAAATACATTTAATATCAGTTCTGAGAAAGTATGCTTGATTAGCAAAATAATACGTCTTTCATAAGATTAGAATTATTAATTTTGTTTTTGAAAGCCAATGTAAACTTTTTTTTTTTTTTTAAATATTGATTAGTTTAAATAATTGTATTTCATTATTGCTATCCACTTTGCAAAATGTGTCTCAAAAGACAATGATTTTTTTTTTTTTAACAAAATATAATTAAATGATCAATTACGATGAAAAAGGTTCTTTAAGTCAAAGAATTAGAATTGTTTTTTATCAATTAAACAACAATAACAGGAATCGTGTAAACAGAAAGTATAATAACTTCCAGTTTTAAAACAACAGTAATTTAAGATATTTAATTTTGTAAACAGAAGTAACAATGAATTGCAATATAATTAACGAGAAAAAAAATATCAAACTAATTTTGTAAAAAAAAAAAAAAAATCTAGCTTTAGAAACAATTTCTATTTTTTAGAAAAAATTGAGACTTTCTCAGAAAATAGGTTTAAAAAAGGTTAAATACATCATAATTTAACCTTTTTTTTTTGAAAAGTTAAAAAAAAGACCGAATAAACAATTTCTAATAGCTTAGGGAAGGAGGACATACAACTGATATGTGTCTGATACTACGTACAGACAATTGTTTTCAAAACACCGGAATTAAATTTGAAAATACTTAAAGTTAATTTAAAAAAGCCAAAATGAAATTATGATAAAATATTTAACATTTAACACTCACATTCTTATCTTCAACTGGTGTAATTCTTTAACGAAGTCTAAATTTGGTGTTGCCCACATTCTTATATGCGTTCAGGGTTGCACTATGTAAAACACTCATTATTTTTTTAAGCAAAGTATTAAATTTGTCGTGCAGTAACTATTTTCCTTTATTCAAATCTATATTTCTTCTATATTCCTACACTGTTAAAAATTTGCAGCATTCTGTCCAGTCATTCGACCGTTTTTTGAAAAAAACGGTTTCATAACCGTAATTTAACTGTATTCTGACCATACAATGGCCAATAATATGGTCAGAATAGTGTTAAATTGCGGTTGTGTAACCGTTTTCGACAAAAACGGTCAAATGACTGGGCAGAATGCTTCAAATTTTTAACAGTGTATAAAGACTTGAATATACGAATACGGCTCTATATAAGAAGTATAAAAAAGAATTGATGATTAGTACTTATTTACAATAAACAATAATAAAGTTATATTTTTCTTATGAAATCAGAGGCGTTTTTATCAATAAATATTTATTATTTTGTATACAAACACTATAATTAAGCTGGCTGCTTTGAAAAACTGTAAGACATTGTCACACGTCCCTAATACTAGTGTCTGAAATGTGAGGCACAAGATCGTTCTGAGAAGCAAAATGGTTGCAGATTTCATAAAAAAAATAATATAATTCAAGAAAATATGGATCGTTCGTTCACGAATATTTTTGAAAATAATGGAAGCCTATATCATGTTTGTATTTGAAAATCAAGTGTTCACTCAACGTATACATAACAATGAGTTGATTTATTACAAAAAGCTCACAATAATTCTGAACATTAAAAATATTATACAGGATGATTCCGTGAAGTCCGTTTAAGATGAAATATTTATTGAACGCAGTTAGATACAACCATGGATATGGTGTCTACGTACACTGTGGAAAAAAATTTAGGACCACTAAGAAACACAGCAAGCCTCTTAATTTAATGAAAAAGTAATATTATTACAAAATTATACACATAAAGTTATTCAAGACTTTTTATTTGTTTTAAATTACAATAATATATATATATATTAAATTAAGCAAAATTTAATTTCTACATAATAATACTTGGTGGAAAAAAATTTAGGACTGTAACGCTCAAACAATACGCACTCCATCATATTTGTTCTCCTTTTCTTTTTTTTTCTTTTCCTTCAAAAGAACTGACAAGCTGAGTAAATTAGACTTTACGAGAGAAAAGAATGTTTACAAAGTGGTTGCCGACAAGGCATTTGTGCTATGCTGTATTTTAAATTAACTGAGTTATTTTGTAAATAGTAACATGTAAATAGGATGTAAATATTAAAACTTATTAATCTATGATAAGTTATCCAGTTTTATTTCGTAACATAAGAATAGTTTCCACCCCGGATTCTGAATAATATGTTACAGAAGTGGCTCCCCAACGTCTGGCACGAACAGAAGCAAGATATGAAGATAAGTATTATTTTAAATTGTGTTAAACTGCTTTAATAAGAAAATTTAGATACTAAAGTACAAAAATTTATACAAAAGTACTTTTGATTCATCCGGAATCTGTGGATTTTTGAAAATTGTATTTGATTCGTCCAGAATCGAAATATTTTGGAATTGTTCTATTCAGCCTGAATATTATTTTCCTAGAATTGAAATACGAAAAGTCGTCTGCAGCTTCAAGTATTTTAGTATCTGAATTAAATGAAGATATTCATAAGAGAAATAATTCTAATAATTATTTTTGAAAAATAAAAATCGTTTGATTTATTTTATACATTTATATAGTTGCACTGAGCTATTTATTATGAAGTTGTTATTGTAAATGAGTGCTTGGCATTATTTAATTATTATATGATTGATATTATTGTGTAAGGAAAAAAAAAAAAAGGCAAATAGTTGGTGTCATTATATTGAGTTTTGAAAGATGTTATATGTTATTTATGTTCTATATATGTTAAAAATTACGTATTTTGCTAAGAGTTATTCGTAACACGAATTAAGTTTGAAGTTAGCTAAAACATATTTAGTTCAAATGATGGCGTTTCTTTCAAAGGGTAAGAAAATTGATTTAATCACATTAGCTTCAGAATTAAAAGTAGAAGTAAGTAGCGATGATAAAGTCCTCGAATTACGTGATAAAATTGTAAATAGTGAGGCATTTAAAGATAACATAGATTTTGTACAGGGAATTTATGAAAATATCGTAGAAGAAAGAAAGACTCTTGAGGAAGAGAAACGTTTAGCCGAAGAAAGAGAATTTGAGCTACAGAAGCTCAGGTTAGAAGCAGGAACAAGAGGTGTTGTTGCAAATACAAGCAACCCTCTAGAAACTTCTTCAATACGCGTTGACTTGAAAAAGGTTTTACCCGATTTCAATCCTGAAAAGGATGATATGAATTTATTTTTAATAACTTTTGAGAGGCAAATGAAACTTTTAAAGGTTTCTAAAGAACTGTGGATCGCGTATTTAATTGGAGTCGTTCCAAATGAAATCGGTAAATTAATAGCGCGTGAACCGGAAGAAAAATTTGAGGATTATTCTTATATTAAAGATATATTGTTGCAGAGGTTCAAGTTAACTGCAGAAAGGTTTAGAGTTTTGTTTAGTCGACATCCAAAGCGAACCGATATTAGCTGGAAAGAATATTATTTTGAAATTAGAAGCTATTTTGAGGGATGGCTATCTGAATTAAATATAAATTCCTTTGAAAAATTATCGAAATTAATTATTGCTGACCAATTAAAGAAAAAGGTTTCCCCTGATTGTAAAGAACATTACTTAGATCAATGGGAGAATTTAACAGATCCTGTTGAATTAGCTGAAAAGTTAGATTTATATGATAATTTGAGGTCACACAAAGTAGAAATAAAGAGATCAAATAAAATGAGTGAGGTCGAGAATTCTAATCGCTTTGAAAAAACGCCTTTAGATTTTAAAAGAAATGATTTTGGTAAAATTGGCAATCAAAAAGAGTCCAAGAGAAATAAAATTAATTACCCTTCAAATTTAAATCGACCAATGGTAAGTTGCTATGGTTGTGGAAACCAGGGAGTTATTAAATCCAAGTGTCCAACCTGTTCTCCGAAAAATGTATCGGTGCACTTTCAATCAATAGAATTTAGTACATGTAATATGCAAACATCACCAACATTATTGGTAAAAATAAGCATAAATGGTCTCTCTGGCACAGCTTGTGCTGACACTGGCGCAACACTGCGTTGCGGGTGAAGGTTTGTATTCTTTATTAAAAGACCAAGGTGTGAAGTTTGAAAAAACGCAAATGATCGTAGTCTTAGCGGATGGGCTACAAAACACTACCGAAGTTTATAAAACAGAAGTTCATGTTAAAATTGAAGGTCGCGACATTAAAACAACACTTTATGCTCTGCCGAATGCCAGAAATAATCGTACAATTTTAGGAATCGATTTTTTACGCAAAGCAAAAATTGTTTTGGATGTAGTAAATCAAGAATGGTTCTTCGCTGATAGATGTAAGTGGAAGTATAGATTCGCTGAAGATACATATAGACCTCCCAGTGAATTAGCGATAAAATCCGTTGAATTAGACACCGTTTTTCTTAGAGAAGATGAAGGTAGACATCTCACTTCAGAGCAACAAGTTAGGTTGAATGAACTGCTTGAAAAATTTACTAGTAGCTTCCAACTAGGGGAAGAGGCTACACCTAAAGTTAAACATTATATTGATACTGGATCACATCCTCCTGTAGCAGTACCCCCTTACCGCATGTCACCTGCGAGAAAGGAAATTTTGCGTAAAGAATTAGACGAATTACTCTCTAAGGGTATAATCGAAGAGTGCGAGTCTCCTTATGCCTCTCCTGTAGTATTGGTCCCAAAACCAAATGGAAAAATTCGCCTTTGCATCGATTATCGAAAACTGAATGCCATCACAAAGACAGATAATTATCCATTACCGCGAATAGATGATTTGCTCCATGAAGCCAAACATACCCCTTATATGACCACTATTGATCTGAAGTCTGGATACCACCAAATTGAAGTAAATGCTGCTGATAGAGACAAAACTGCATTTATTTGTCCATTCGGAGCTTTTCGGTACATTAGAATGCCTTTTGGATTGAAAAATGCCCCAGCAACCTTTCAGAGATTAATAGATAACTTTAGAAAGTCCCTCAAAGACATCTTTATATTATCTTATTTAGATGATATTATAATTTTGTCGGAAAGTTTTGAGAAACATTTGTCTGACTTAGAAGCAGTTTTTAATAAACTATCAGAATTCAAATTGTATGTTAATCGTGAAAAATGCAATTTTGCTTGCCCCCGTGTTAAATATTTAGGACATTGGATAACAAGCTCTGAAATCGAAGTTGATTCTGGAAAAACCGCTGCAATTCAACAAATGCCTCCTCCTAAGTCTATAAAACAAGTTCAATCTTTTTTGCAGTCCTGCTCCTGGTACAGACGTTTTATTCCCAAATTTTCAGATATAGCTAAACCTCTAAGTAATCTTACGAAGAAAGATGCAACTTGGAAGTGGGAAGAAGCAGAACAAAGCGCTTTCGAAACATTGAAAAGTTCATTAATCAATCCTCCAGTACTAAAACAAAATTATCCAACCAAGCCCTATCTTCTTCGTACAGATGCCAGTGGATATGCTCTAGGTGCTGTCCTCCTCCAGGGTCAGGGAGAAGAAGAGCATCCAATAGAATATGCAAGTCGTTTGTTAACTGCACCAGAAAGAAACTATTCTACCACCGAGCGCGAAGCACTTGCTGTCATTTGGGCTTTAAATAAATTCCGTGGCTATATTGAAGGACATGAAATAACAGTTGCCTCCGATCATCAACCCCTAAAATGGCTGATGAGTTTAAAGTCACCGTCAGGCAGACTAGCCCGATGGGTTTTGCAGTTACAATCTTTCAACCTCAAGATTGAATATATCCCTGGAAAAGCAAACGTTGTTGCTGATATGTTGTCTCGACCTATTTGCAGTCATGAAGAACCTTCTTGTGAAATTTGCACAATTTCGATTGATATGCCTATTAAATCTCCTAAAGATATCCGAGAAGAGCAATTAAAGGATGAAGATTTAAAGAAAATTATCGTAGCGTTTGAATCTAAAGAAAATAATACAGATTTTGCTAATTGGACTGAACGTGGTTACCTCTTAAACCAAGGAGTCTTATATCGTTACTCTCCAGAATCAGATTCAGAAGAAGCACAATTGGTTGTTCCTGTTCAAGAACGGAAAGAAGTCTTGGAGAATTATCATGATTCACCGATCGCAGGCGATTATGGAGCCGAGGGAACCTATTACAGAGTATACCAGAGATATTACTGGACCGGAATGAGAAAAGATATCGCAGATTATGTTAAACATTGTGTAGAGTGTATTCGTTATAAAGCGAGTAACCAAAAACCTGCTGGACTTTTACAAACACCTGTTCATAGTCAAAGATTTGAGACCCTCTCAATAAACTTATTTGGACCCTTGCCATAAACAGCAGATGGGAAAAAGTGGATTTTTATAATTGAAGACTGTAGCACAAAATGGGTAGAACTTTTTGCATTAAATAACGCAACAGCCACGGAATGTGCTGTTACCTTAATTGAGGAAGTGTATTTAAGATATGGTTTTCCAAGAAAAATCATTAGCGACAATGGTCCGCAATTCATCAGTGCTGTGATGCAACAAGTTTGTTTTCTCTTAAAGATAGATCAAAGTTTAACTCCGGTGTACCACCCTCAAGCAAATCCGGTTGAAAGAAAAAACCGAGATCTAAAACCCCGCTTAGCGATGCTAGTTGGAGATGATCATACAACTTGGAGTGAAAAATTACCAGTAATCCGTTTTGCCCTTAATACTGCAAGATGTAGTTCCACAGGTCACACAGCTGCATATTTAATGTTCGGTCGTGAATTACGTACCTCCGATGATGTTGCTCATGACTTACGCCCTGTAATTGCGAATGATAATTTCATACCCGAAATAACTCCTTATTTAAAAAACTTTGCTAAAATTACTATGCAGATAAGAGATCGCATAGAACAAAGCCAAGATAAGCATAAATATTATGCTGACAAACATTTAAAAGCTTCTGAACAATATAAACCAGGTGACCACGTCTGGGTTACTTTGCATCCGATTAGTCAAAAGAAAAATAACAAAACAACTAAATTCATGCCCCGTCGAGATGGCCCATATGTTATTTTAAAACAAAGATCTCCTACTTCTTATACCATTGCCACTAAAGAAAACCCCTTTTCTCCCTTAGGAAATTATCATATATCAGCTTTGTGTCCTTACACGCAAGATGATGGTGGATCTTCTAAAGGCTTTATTCGTCCTAGAGGCAGACCCGGGAAACATCAGACGCCCAGCCAGCAAATATTTACGAAAGGGCCACAAAACACGAGAGCCATAGAGGATTTTAGGCACCAGAAAGCATCCCGAAGGAATCCACCCAGGAAATGCACACTGCGTCTGAGGGACCAGTAATGCAGTGTAAGGGGAAGAGTGTAACGCTCAAACAATACGCACTCCATCATATTTGTTCTCCTTTTCTTTTTTTTCTTTTCCTTCAAAAGAACTAACAAGCTGAGTAAATTAGACTTTACGAGAGAAAAGAATGTTTACAAAGTGGTTGCCGACAAGGCATTTGTGCTATGCTGTATTTTAAATTAACTGAGTTATTTTGTAAATAGTAACATGTAAATAGGATGTAAATATTAAAACTTATTAATCTATGATAAGTTATCCAGTTTTATTTCGTAACATAAGAATAGTTTCCACCCCGGATTCTGAATAATATGTTACAGGACCAGTATATTTAATTTTTAAATTACAGATGTGAAAGATTTGTACTTCAAGTTTCAGTACCTTCTTTACTTTCCTTTAACACCGATAAGTTGCAAAAGACGCTATGGGAAGGATTTTGCCACACTGTTAAAAATTTGCAGCATTCTGGGAGGTCATTTGACCGTTTTTTCCGAAAACGGTTACACAACCGTGAATTTAACACTATTCTGACCATATTATTGGCCATTTTATGGTCAGAATATAGTGTGGTATTAGGACATTAACTGTAACCGAAATTAACCTAGAACAAGAGCTCATATTGAAACTTATGTTTATGTGATGTTGTGTCGTACTTGTATCTGTAACCTAAGTAGAATAAGTTATGTGTGAATAAATCTATGCAAGTAATTCCGCTGTATACATCCATTGGAGCCTTCGACGGTTCGCTACATTATTAACATATCTTCATAACAACGCATGGTGGCAGTCGGTTAAAACGATGTTTACTACAGTTGAATACTGAAAACGGATTCATATCTTAAAGTAAGAAGTTTCCTTTTCTTGCATAATTATACGACACATTTATATTCAATTTATTAAGAATTAAAATGTCTAAAGATTTAGAATATAGAAATTCTTATCAGGTTACACCGCCAGAACCATTTACTTTTTCATCACCGGCACTTTGGTTAAAATGGAAGCAACGTTTCGAAAGGTATCGATTCGCTTCGGGTTTAAAAAATCAAACAGAGGTAGAACAGGTAAATTCTCTTATTTATCTCATGGGAGATAAAGCAGAAGATATTTTTGCGTCTTTTAACTTGTCGGAAGATGACCAGCAGAAATATAACATTGTTCTGAAACATTTTGATGATCATTTTATAGTAAAGAAAAACACAATTTTCGAGCGGGCGCAGTTTAATCAACGCATTCAAAACGAAGGGGAATCTGTTAATGATTTTATAACTTCACTTTATTCACTAGCTGAGTATTGTGATAACGGAGTTCTGCATGATGAACTGATACGCGATAGAATAGTTGTCGGTATTAGAGATAAATCATTAAGTGAGAAATTGCAATTGGATCCAGACCTTTCTTTGAGCAAAGCTATAGAAAAAGTTCGGTTATCGGAATCAATTCTAGTAATGCTTCTGTCCATAGAGTTTCTAGTGTAAACAAAACAAATGTGAATTTTAAGAGAGGGGTATCCAGTCAAAATCCACGGTTTAAAGAAACTGATAAAAGGAATAATGGGAAAAAAGAGTATCCAAAACCCTTTGATCTTTGCAAATGGTGCGGTAAATCTACACATAACAGAAAAATATGTCCAGCAAAAGATGCTAAATGTCTGAAATGCTCCAGATTAGGGCACTATGCACGAGTTTGTAGGAAAAATGAAAGTAAATCTGAAATTTCATTCTTAGGAACAATTAGGGAAACACGCTCTAATAATAGTAATGATTTGTTATGGTCAGTACCTATTCAAATAAAAGGTAAAACCATTCGCTTCAAAATAGATAGCGGAGCAGATCACACTGTTATTCCTGCTACTTCATCGATTTTAAAGGATTCGAAAATCTTAAAACCAGACAAAAAGCTTTGTGGCCCGGATGGGAAAATACTAAAACACACAGGAAAACTTATTGAGGAGATCCAATACCAGGAAAAGAAAATAACCGAAGAAATCCATGTAATTGAAGGACTGCAGAGCTACTTATTGGGAAAACCTGCGATACTAGCTTTTGGATTGGGACCGAATATTTCAGAAATCACAATAAGTCCTAAGCAAGATTTTCCTGAACTGTTCACAGGCCTGGGGCTACTGAAAGGTTGTTATACGATTAAGCTTAAGCCGAATTCTGTCCCGTTTGCTATTTCAGCTCCAAGAAGGATACCAATTCCGCTGCTGAAGAAAACTGAAATGGAAATCAAGAAGATGATTGCACAAAAAGTTATTGTTCCTGTGACCAAACCGACAGAATGGTGTTCACCGGTCGTTATCGTTCCTAAAAGTGATGGTACTGTTCGCTTATGTGTCGACTTAGTCCAGTTAAACAAATCTGTGGAAAGAGAATTTCATCCATTGCCTTCAGTGGAATATTCATTGAATCTACTGACAGGTGCTAAAATTTTTTCAAAGTTGGATGCTAATTCAGGTTTTTGGCAAATTCCACTTGATGAATCTTCGTCATATCTCACGACTTTCATCACTCCTTTTGGAAGATACAGATTCTTAAGATTACCTTTTGGAATCTCATCTGCACCAGAACATTTCCAACGTAGAATGTCACAGCTGCTAGAAAATATCCCAGGTACTATTTGTCACATGGACGACATCTTAGTGTGGGGAAGCGATCAGAGTGGACATGACCAAAGACTGAGGATTATTCTGAACAAGCTTAAAGAAGCTGGTATTACTCTAAATGACAAGAAATGTAAGTTTTCAGTCAAGAGAATCAAATTCTTGGGACATATTATTGATGACAAAGGCATCCATCCTGATGAAGATAAAATTAGAGCAGTGAAAGAATATCCACCACCAAAAAACAAAAAGGAATTAAAGCAAATGCTAGGCATGGCAAATTTTCTCGCTAGATTTGTTCCGAATTTTGCAGAAATGTTTTCACCGTTAACATCTTTGTTAAGTCAAAAGAATGAGTTTGTCTGGGACGAACCTCAAAAACAAGCATTTCAAAATTGGAAGAATGTCCTGACATCTCAACCTGTTTTAAAAGTTTATAATCCACAGAAAACTTCAATTGTCACAACAGACGCTTCTTCTTATGGAATAGGAGCCACCTTGAGGCAAGAACAAGAAAATGGAGAAATTTCTGTCGTGGCATATGCATCCAGAACACTCACACCTACTGAAAAGAAGATATGCTCAAATAGAAAAAGAGGCACTTGCTCTAGCTTGGAGTTGTGAGAAATTTCGAGATTACCTAACTGGAACTCACTTTAGGTTAGAAACCGATCATAAACCTCTAATTCCAATCTTCTCAAAGAAAAACCTTGAAGATTTATCTCCACGGTTGCAAAGGTTGAAGATGAGGATGATGCGATATTCTTATTCTATATTCCACATACCAGGAAAGAAACTTTATGCAGCTGATGCCTTGTCAAGACAACCTCAAGAAACTAGAGAAAATGTTGAAGAATTGGAGGAAGAAATTGATGCGTATATTCGTATGGTAATTTCCTCATTACCCGCTTCATGCAACAGATTAGAAGAATTACGACAATCCCAAAAGTCTGATGCATCATGCAAAGAACTAGAAAATTTAATCCTGAATGGTTGGCCATCAAGGAAAAATTTAAAACCAAGTTGTCTACCTTACTGGAATCATCGATATGAAATATCGATCCAAGATGGACTCATAATGAAGGGCTGTCGAATCATCATTCCTGCCTGTCAGCGAAAAAAGGTTCTAGAACAAATTCATGAGGGACATTTGGGAATTACGAAATGTCGTGCAAGAGCAAGATCATCTGTCTATTGGCCTGGAATAAATAGAGAAATTGAAGAAATGATAAAGAATTGCACATCATGTATCAAGGAGACCACTTATCGCCATCAACCACTTATCCCTACTGAATTTCCTGAACGACCATGGGAAACTGTGGGCATGGATCTTTTTAAGCTTTATGGATTTTGGTACTTAATCGTGACCGATTACTTCTCAAGATATCCAGAAATTGCCAAGCTGGAAAGATTAACTTCTGAGGAAGTAATTCTCCACTGCAAATCAATCTTTGCCAGACATGGGATTCCTACTGTCGTCAGATCTGACAATGGTCCACAATTTGAGCCAATTAACTCATCTGAATTTTCAAAATTCTCAAAGCTTTATGGATTTCGTCATATCACATCAAGTCCTAGGTACCCTCAAAGTAATGGTTTCATTGAATCTGCAGTAAAAAACCATCAAGAGGCGACTCAAAAAAGCTGAAGACCCTTACGTTTCTTTAATGGCATATAGAGCATCACCATTAGAGAATGGTCTCAGTCCGGCGGAGCTTCTCATGAATCGTCGTATTAAGACAACACTGCCAATTGCAAGATCTCAATTAGAGCCAAAAATTGAAAACAGGGCTGAACTTCAAAGGAAAGAAGAGAAGAGAATAGAACGGCAAAGAGAAAACTATAACAAAAGTAACGGGGTACGAGACCTTAGTAATCTTGATGTTGGAGATGGAGTGTGGATCACAGACAAGCGAGCTACTGGTACGGTTCAGCAGAGATTAGATTATCCACGTTCGTACATAGTCAAATCTGGAAAAAGGGTATATCGTCGAAACAGAATGCATCTTGTTCCATCAACTAATTTCCAGCCGGAAACTGATGATGTGGATGATCTTCAACCAGACGTTTCCAGTAATGAGTTTCCAATACCACAGAAAGTTCCTAGTCCAACAAAACAAAGCTCTCAGAATCTTCATCCATCCTGTAACAATGATAAACGTAACTCTATGTCTCCACGAAAGCATCAAGATCAGTATATCACCAGAAGTGGAAGAGTTGTTCGCCCTCCGCAGAAATTGAATCTTTGAAGAAAGGGAGATGTGGTATTAGGACATTAACTGTAACCGAAATTAACCTAGAACAAGAGCTCATATTGAAACTTATGTTTATGTGATGTTGTGTCGTACTTGTATCTGTAACCTAAGTAGAATAAGTTATGTGTGAATAAATCTATGCAAGTAATTCCGCTGTATACATCCATTGGAGCCCCTCGACGGTTCGCTACATTATTAACATATCTTCATAACAACGCAAAATTATGGTTATGAAACCGTTTTTTTTTAATGGTCGAATGACCTGCCAGAATGCAGCAAAATGTTTAACAGTGCAGGTCTTTGCATGGGAAAGTGGGTATTTCTTTGTATGTTTCCAAAATGGATGCTTTCAAATCAAGTATCAAATCGAACTACCTTCCGGTCGCATAAGCATAATGAAACAAGATTCCCCACACGTTTTGTAGTGTATGTAGGTCAGAACATTTCGTTGAAAAGTCCAAAGTTTTAATGCTGTTTGCATGTACAGTCGTGGAAAAAAAATGTAAACACCCCATACTAACTCCTCAACAAATTATCGTAGAAGAAAGTTACCGGTACCGAACAATTGAAAATAAAGTCTACTTTTAAATGGTGTATATAAAATTTGCTTAGGGGGCCATCTATATATTAAAACAAACCATAACTTTGTTTTTTTTTCAATGGCAATACCCAATTCTGACAGCATAAATGAACTCTACACCCTTCAATTAGCCTAAAAACCAATTTTTATGCAATTCGTACCATAAGTTTCCAAGAAATTAATTAGTATAAAACGTGCGTATTTTAAGGGCTGTATCCAAATTGAAGTTCCGTAGTCGATTGTTAACTGAGAGAGCCTCCTTCTTGATCAAGGCACCTTAAGCAGTCAATGAAGCCTGTTAGACAACGGGACAGCAGAAGAAATTTCAAAATATCTACTCACTTCTATCATAGACGGCCCCTTAAACCATCATTTTGCCGTTTTTTAAGCATAATTTGAAAACTATTTGGAAGAAAAATGTGAAATTTCGGATTTTCATAAAGCAGGACTTAATAAATCTAAATCCATCAAAAAAATTGTAAGTTGCAATTCATAATTTTTTCGAATATTAATTTCATAATTCATAATTCATATCATAAAATTATAAAAATCGCAAATTCAGCGTATTTATGTTTGGGCACATTAGTATTATTGCTACACAAAAAATTAGCACTTTTAGGAGCATAATTTCAGGAGATATAAATAAATATATGAAAATGTAATTTAACATTAGAAGCACTAAATTTTGGATGTTTATAATTCAAAAACTTATCATTCAAATGACTTGAAATTTGGTGTCTGGGCATAGTTTGAACCAAAAATTTGAAATATCTTGTTAAAATTGGGTATTGCCCTTGAAAAAAATGAGGTTTGTGTTCGTGTTAATATGTAGATGGCCCCCTAAGCAAATTTTATATACATCATTTAAAAGTAGACTTTATTTCCAATCATTCGGTACCAGTAACTTCCGTCTACGATAATTTGTCGAAGAGTTAGTAGGGGGTGTTTACTTTTTTTTTTCCACGACTGTACATAACGAACCTGAAATTGACACAGACTTATGAATAGAAGCATTATTTTGAAATAGCACCCAATTCTGATCCATAAATTTATATTTAAATTGAACAAAATTAATACCAAGACTATCTTGATAGTCAAAGGAGATCATCTTTGTCTTGGTAAAATCCGAACTCGGTTTTCCTTTTACATTAAAGGCTGCAAAACTTATTACTGAGCCACTACAAGCACACGTCTTAAAAGCAAATATAACACACTTCGTAAGTCATATCAGTAACATCTTAAACCATCTGGTCTATCCTATTGAATGATTTTTCATCGGTAGACAGCGCCACAGATTGTATTTACATTGAACGATTCGAATTTTAGTCTTGCATCAATTCGATGATTTTGTAGTTTTGACTTGGCTTAAAATTCAATATATTTCTTACAGCATATTTCTAACATACTCAGCATATTTGAAATATTTTAACACATTTCTAACAGTTCTAGATGTTACGAAGAGTTCTGGAGTATATTTTGTAGTAGAAGAATATGCACAATGTTGAACCGTCATTCTATTAACGTTCTGTTTACAGCTGGCTAAGAGCTTTGATGACCGTCTGATTCGTTTATTTCTTCCAATAGTTCATTAGATCAGAAGTAAAATTGTGCATAATACTTTTAGATTTATTTATTTTTTGAGTAATCTGCCTTTCACTCAGCCCGTAATCCGAGAAAGCCTTGATTTTACGTTTTTAGTCTTCAGCCAATGACTTTCTCCTACCCATGATCAAAGCAGGAATTGCCTATCCTAAAACTTCCAATCTAGCTACTGCTAACCCACACGCATCATTTCAGATAAGTTCCGCATAAAATACAGTGATGATGTAATCTCATAGAGCTAGATTTAAAAGGAGCTACAGGTCTTAAACATATTTCCATTTGTAAATGTTACAAGATTTTAACACATGTAGATAATACTTTTGACATTTATAATTGAATCAACTTCCCATATTATATCACATATATGTGTCTAAATTCAAGGTACATAACTTTTTTTTAAATTTTCTTTTAAACAAAAGATTTAGCACCTGATCTTAAACTTTTTTTCACCACTGTATAGTAAAACACGTATTCGTGCACTATAAGGTTCCTAACAAATCTCATTTGTGAAATTGAAAAGTGCGGCATCGCATCTCGAAAATTAGAAGATTTTTATCTAAACGTTTAATGACGAAGTTGTAGAGAGTGTTTGGATATTGTGCCAAGGATATGATAAAATGTTGTCTGCAGACGCCAAAATATCTAAAACTGAATCTAGACAGATTTTTCCCAGATAATAAAAAAAATTCCAAATTCGAATATTTTTAAACTTCTACAATTTTATTAAATTAGACTGTATTTTTATCACTGTGACGTAGTACAAGCAAGGAATAAAACAGAATCATCTATTACATATAAAAAGGGTTATTTTTTACTCTTTAACTGAATTTATCAGTAAAGGAGATTGTTTAAAATTGTTAACTTAATATTTCGACTACCACTTTTTTTCAAAGGCTTTCGTCTATACGTGCCACTATTTATGGTATCTGAATCCACAATATGGGTTTTCTATAAAATAGGTGCAGCTCTCCAACTTTGTCATTGAATTTTTGGTCGTATTTTCTATGGTTTTCAAGATATATATCTGAAACCGAAATTTACGGCTACATGTAGTTTCTTGGTTCTTCATTATGCAGCGTATAGCCATTTTACTAAGCTCAAAAACCACATTTATATCCGCAGACAACTTATCACTTATTTAATGTGAAACGGATTTAAGGCATCTCCCTGCACACTGTTAAAAATTTTGCAGCATTCTGGCAGGTCATTCGACCGGTTTTTTTTTTTTTCGAAAAAAGAAACGGTTTCATAACCATAATTTAACTATATTCTGACCATAAAATGGCCAATAATATGGTCAGAATAGTGTTAAATTCACTGTTGTGTAACCGTTTTCGGAAAAAACGGTCAAATGACCTGCCAGAATGCTGCAAATTTTTAACAGGACATAGAATTATTAGGAAATGTCAGATGAAAAAATATGCAGGAGCAGTTATCTATTTTATGAATTAAATATGCAATAATATAACTTGTAAAAATGATTTTTTTAAATTATATATATAACTTAAATGTCATTTGGCGGTTTAGAAGTCCAGATTATTGCTCTGAGTAACTTTAATTTCATTCGATTGAACGTGTTACGTGCAATGACATCAAAATTAAAATACAAATTTGTGTAAGATTTTAAACAAATCATAATTAGTATTTTTATTTAAAAACAGTTTATTAAACATTAATCAATTCAGCAGAAGTATTCTTCGTAATTTTAAATTGATGCGAGAGGTCTCATCATATATTTATTTAAGTAAAAACCATTGAAAAGCATCCAAAATCATTTTCAATTTAAACAAATAATGTGACAGTTGTATTATTTTATTCGATTATTAAATTATTCAGTAGAAGTTTATATCAATTTTTAAAACCCCAAAAATCTAAAAGTATTGCCTTCGATATTTTATCGGTAACTAAACATTTATTTAACATAAAATCAAGATTGTGAATAGCATTGTTTTTATTTTTATAAATATTTTTATAAAAAAAAAAAAATAGATTTCAAGTATACTTTAAAATGCAATTACCCCATATTGTGAAACTTTACTGCAAAAAAAGCTATACTCCACATGAACCATTCAATCTTAATGCATATTCCAGGTAGTCTTTCAAATTATCAAGAGACCATTAGCACTTTACCTTAGCCTTTTTAGATACATTTTACCTTTTGTCTTAATTTAATATAGAGATCATTTCCACTATTGCCCATGAAATTTTTACTTTTCTGCCTGGAACATAATTTTTTTTCGCCAGTAAGTTTTTATGTGTGATTTTTTTCCAGATGTTTTATTAGAATAAAATAATGGAATGTAGAGAGAGAGAACTTAAAACTCTCAAATGAGCACGTTTAAAAGTGAGGTGAAATGATTGAATTATTTTAATGGCACTTAAAAGCAGGAAGTAAGGGAAGTAATTGACGATGTTTTTTCCTTTGTAGTATACTTTATGGAAAAAAAAGTTCTGAGATTAATATTTTCAATGGCTGGTAAAAATTTCAACTTAAAAATATTTCGACTAGATAAATTTATTAACATAACAAATAATTACATTCATATTTTTCATCGAATAATTGCATGTCATTCTGTGTTATAATATGTGAAAAAAGTAGAAGAAAATAGTAAAAAAAAACTTTACATAATGTACGTAATTTACAGTTTTGTCTACCAATTTTTCTAAATAGTAATCTTTGCTTTATTTAATAACTTAATGTTTGCTATTAAATAGAATAATTTTTGTAAAATAGAGGCACATATACTGACAAAAATGTATGACCGATACAGAAAGTTTTTAATGATGTTTTGACATTAATTTCTAAACATTTCTATAAAATATAAATAATTGCCCGAAGACATATTTTTGCAACGTCAGTATTTGTAGGTATTTCACCATTATAATTATGATTTTAAATAAAATATTTGAAAATAATTTAATTTTTAATTTTTCAAACAAATTTATATAAAAATCATCATAAAGATTTTTGGATAGGTAATAATAAGTTAACGTTAAAAACTGCATTTTAACAATTGTGTTATAGTTTTAAATGCATATTAAAGATGGGGATTTTGGCCCATCTCTTATTAAGTCATTCTCTTTTTACCTTACCGTGCTACAAAATCGATCATTAAAAATCTGTAATATCACTTTATTCTAGTAATTTCATCATTATGACAAAAACGCATTACCGCTTTGCGAGATTTTAAGATAAAATATTAATTATTAATGTACAGTCGTGCGAAATAAAAGTAAACACGCCCTAATAATTCCTCAACAAATTATCGCAGAAGAAAGTTACTGATGCCGAACGATTGGAAATAAAGTCTACTTTTAAATTATGTATATAAAATTTGCTTGGGGGGGGGGGGGGGGGAGGCATCTACATATTAAAACAAACCATAACTTTGTTTTTTCAATACCAGTATACAATTCTGACAGCAGAAATGAACTCTACACCTTTCAATTAGCCTAAAAACAAATTTCTATGCCATTCGTACGATAAGTTTCGGAGAAATTAATTATTTTAAAACGAGCGTATTTTAAGGGCTGTATCCCAATTGAAGTTTAGTACTCGATTGTTAACCGCGAGAGGCCTCTTCATAATCAAGGCACCTTCAGCGCTACTCGCGCAGTGAACGATGCCTGCTAGATTACAGGATAGCATAAGAAATTTCAAAATATCTACTCACTTCTAACATAGACGGCCTCTTAAATCATGATTTTGCCGTTTTTTAAGCATAATTTGAAAACTACTTGGAAGAAAAATCTGAAATTTTAGATTTCAATAAAGCAGGACTTAATAAATTTAAATCCATCAAAAAAATTGTAGGTTACAATTCATAAATTTTTTCGAATATTAATTTCATAATTTATAATTTATATCATAAAATTATAAAAATTGCAAATTCGGCGTATTTATGTTTGGGTATATTAGTATTATTGCTACACAAAAAATTAGCACATTAGGAGTATAGTTTTAGGAGATATAATTAAAAATATGAAAATGTAATTTAACATTAGAAGCACTAAATTTTGAATTTTAGTAATTTAAAAACTTATCATTGACATGACTTAAAATTTGATGTCTAGGCTTAGTTTGAGCCAAAGATTTGAAATATCTCGCTAAAATGGGTATTGCCATTTAAAAAATGAAGTTTGGATTCGTTTTAATATGTAGATATCCACCTAAGCAAATTTTATATACATCATTTCAAAGTAGACTTTATTTCCAATCGTTCGTAACCAATAGTTTTGTCTACGATAATTTGTTGAGGAGTTAGTATGGGGTGTTTACTTTTTTTTCCCACGTCTGTACTAGTAAAAGTTTTGACCTCTTTACCACGGCAAATACCTGTTTATATACTTTTTTTTACATTTACAAGTAAAATTTAAAAGAATATGTGACCATGTTTTAAAAAATTCCTACAGAACACCGAAGTCCAGAACAATTGAACTTAGTCAAATGGCGATCGTCTGGAAACATATGCTGTGCTGTTGGCTCTTGTGGGAATAACATCGGTGGGAAGCTGTGATATATAACCCCTCCTGTGAGAAAAAAGAATCGATCCTTTAAAAACAACGTGAATCCCCTTTTTTTCCGAAGTGTCCTTTTTTATTCTAAAATTTGTTTGTCCGTCAAGTTAGTTTCACATTCAGAAACAAAAATTACACAGGTTTCTTTATCCAGGGCAACATAAAACACACACAAAAGTTGCTGTTTATGCCAAAAGATAATTTAGACAATAAAAATACCAAGATACATCTCAATGACAATAACAAAACAAGAATAAAATGTAATGAATCATGATAGTTAATATGACTATGTGACAAGACTAATAGGCGCCAACAATTACGGATTTTGAATGCTTTACTAGTTCCAAAAAGAGATATCCGTATTATTTGATCTCAGAATTCTGCGACGTAGCAAATAATTATGTATGGGAATAAAAAAATACAGCGCATCTGTGCGATTTTCTTTTAACAACTAAGTCCCAGACGTTCATGATTTATGATTGTTTTGTTTAAAACATAGTAAAAAAAATATTAATGATTTTCTGTATCATTCGTAGGACACTAAATCGCATTTATAACAAAACCAATGTAACTTGAAAAGTAACTTTTACTTTTTTTTTATTCTTGAAAAACTAATAACTAATAAGTGACTTAGAAAAGTAATGATTTAAGAAATATAGTGAACCGCGAAAAATTTCTTAAATTTTTTTTAATATGTGTATAGTACAGACTTTTATAGATTCCTGATTTACACTGAATCTGAGAACTTTACTTATACATAGTTTCTGAAATTACTGATTCAGTTATGTGGAAGCATTGATTCCATGTCAGCCTTCAGACCTTGTGGTGCCTGTTATATGGAAGATTAGCTTCCATCACCAACACGTTTAAAATCTGGTCAAGCGCCATTGCAAACAATGGTATAAAATTTAAAATGCGGTATTGTATGTGAGGTATTGTATTAAAACATGTTTTTGTTCCTCAAACCTACCTCTTAAAATGTGGAATGTCAGTGAAAGCTATTTCCATGGATTTGAAGATACCGTAATAACTCGTCAAATGTCGATGTTTAAAATAGTTTCCGTATTATAAATATATTTGTAATTTACAATTATATTTCCCTAACACTTGTGTAAAAATAACTCCACAGTTGTTAAAAAAAAAAAAAAAAAAAAAAAAAAAAAAAAGATATACAATGGTAAAAAATGGATATTGTCCCTATAAGAACAGTTATAGAAATATTTCTGTATTTGTTATATATGTATAAATCTATTTAACGATTTTTAGTTTATATTTTATTTCATAAAATATAATGTAGAAAATATTATTTCTTTATTTTCTGTGATTATTACCAAAAAGCTCTAAGATTTCAAAGTTAATAATTCGTAGAAAAGAAATTTTATTACATTAGTTTAAAATCTACATGAATAGACTTTGACTAAACATGAAATCTGAACAAGCACAGTTTGTATACAAAAACCGGGTATTTTTTTACTCAGGATACCCGTTTTTACTCGCACACGACCGGAACAGCAGGTCGGGTGGGGTTGATGCTACATTTTGTTCGTTGCGGGTCGTGTTGACTTCTAAACTTATTTGCTGCGGGTCGGGCTCGGGTCGTGTTGACTTTCATTGCTTCGGGTTCGGGTTGGTTTTTGAGACTTGCGATTCAAGTTCGAGTTCAACCGATTTTTCAAAATAATGTCCAAGATACTTTTTCTGGGTTATAATATCATGGGTATATATCTCCAGTATTATGGGGTCTTTGGTTATAAATCTATATACAAAAATACCTCTGTAATGGACACTCCCGAAAAGTAGACACCACTATCAAAGAAACAGAATAGACATTCAAGTTCTTTGCATCAATTTAGAGAACACTTTTTCAATTCCCACCAATTATATATTCGCACGCTTTCGTCTCTGAATAGTGGGCACCTCCATATCTGCACAGGCGTAACATGTATATGTGTGCATAAAATATAGTCCAGGATAATAAATTTATCAAGATATAGTCTAGGATGAACGCGACTCGCAGAAAGAAAATTAGTCATCCCGATCCGAAAAAAAAAAAGAAAATTAAGGACAACCCGATCAGATGCAGGACTCTATTCAACGATCCTGAGGTGTCCACTATTCAGAGGTTTTACTATATTTCAATGTTAAAGAATATAGGTTTGTCCATTTTTCTATATAAACATAAAATTGACCTTTGAGATACAAATGTAGATTACTTTTCATAATTGCATTAAAACATGATTCACTTTCCTTTCATTGAGGGAGCGGGTCGGTTTGCGGGATGAAGTATTGCGGGTTCGGGTCGGGTTGCAGGCTGCCGAAAATATTTTTGGCAGGTTTGAGTCGGGTTACTTGTCGAGACAATTTTCTACCCCTCGGGATTGCACTAACACTCTAAAGCGAAAGCTGAGTTCCCGAGGTGGTCATCGCTGTCATCGCTGTCGAGACAATTTTTCTGGCGTGTTCGTGTAGAGTTGCGGGTTTACTTCAAATATAATTTTAGGGCTTTGATCGGGTACAACCCGACCCACGCAGAACTCACGCAGAATCTAGAAACAATCATGTTTACTTGATTGTTTTGTATAGTTACACAAATAACCGGGCATGATCTGGGCTTTAATGGCAAGATCACCAAGTTTTTTGTAAAATCCTTTGAGCCAATTACATTTTATTGACTGTATATCGCCAGCGTTTTATAAAGGTATTCAACGAAGATAGAATAGTTAGGTCAAAGTTGAAACTTAAAAAATAAAATTTTCAGTTATTTTACTTTGTAATTATTATTTCTTAAATGTAATAAGATCTATAAATCAAGTTAATACTAAAAGTAATTTCCAAGTGTAAAATAAAGCGATATTTATGTTTTCTTCGCAAGATAATGTAAGATATTATGCAATGTACTAAAATCCAACACACTGGGTGGCTACCTCAGCTAATGTTGTATATTTTTATTAACTTCTCTAAATTAAGAATTAAGAAAAAATACATTTGCGATATTTATTTATCTTTAATCCTAATCCATAATAACTATACGAAAAAGTTAAAATAACATACAATTCTTTCGATTCTCACACTTTTTCAAAACAGTTATATCATACACTTTTTCTCGTTTTCAAATAATATATGTTTTGATGGTGCAAATATTATTCAATAAATAAGAGAATTGTTTTTATTACGTAAAAATAAATAGATATATGTTGTATTCTTTGAATACAAAAGATATTCAATAAAAATGGAGGAATTTCAATTTTTAAATACGAGTTTCCTAAAATATCCATTAAACCAAAGACTGTAAAGATTCGATTACAGATCGAAATTTTTATCAGTCTTTTTGCTGCAATAAATATAAATTGCATTCCTAAAGTTACTCCTCCAATTTGATATAGCGGATTCCACAGAGAGATATATCTTAAAGAACAATAAGTGCTTTGCTGTGTTCCATTATTTTTCCTACTCTTTTTTTTTATATATTGCTTTTTTTCCATTTTCAATGCCATTTAGTAACCTGGTTTGTTTTTCTTTGAGATGGGAGGAATCTTTTCTCTTTTCCATTATACGTTAGCAATTAACTTTCACATTGCTAGAGTTTATTACGTTCTCTAGAAGGATCTGAAACAGTAGTAACCATTTAAATACAGATTTAATATGTGAGTCTAATTTTGGCTATTCTTTGAAGAAAAACATATTGCTGTGTGCTTAGTTAAAATATTTTTTGATATATTGTGGGATAATTGACTGTAAAAAGAAGGAATTTAAAACAAGAAACATAACATAAGCGGATAAAATTTAATTGTTTAATATTAAAAATATTTTAACTCTTTAATGCTCATCGTACCAAGTATATTGCCATGCATAAACTCTGGAGTTTTACTGTGCTAACGTCACGAAAAGTATTTTCACGTCATTATATGATGAATCGTATCTTTTACATATATTAATATTTAATTTAATGTATATAGGACAGCATTGCTGAATGAAAAAATAATTAGAAGAAACGTGAGAGAGACAAACGATTGAAGCAAATTTCTAATGGTAAGTTTTTGTTTTATATTTCAAATATTTTATTCATATAAAAGTTAATAATTGCAATTTATCCGAATAAAAATATTTTATCCTCTTCACGACCTTGCTCAAATATGGGGACATTTAGTTTTTTTAATAATTATGAATACTGTCAATAATAAAACAAGAAGAATTTGATAATAATAACTTATTCACTATAGTATCTTTCAACAAGAGAAGTAAAAATTTTATGGTTTGGCTGCACCGATGTAAAGTTAGAGATATAAATACAAAGAAACGCATGTCCAGTAAAACTGATGGCAATAAGCTCATAAGCTTTTCACACCAATTGTATATTTTACTGTATTTATGTCTATTATTCATAAAATAAAACTCACATTTTTTGAGCAAAACGGTAAATAAATTAAGGCAGGATTAGCTCCCCCACCTCCCTTATACTTAACCAATGAACCTCAAAATCTTATTAGGGAAGCGCCATATCAGAATAAACCGGTATACCAAATTTGCAGCAAAGCGGATAATTCTGCTTAAAAAAACCACATATCTAAATTAAGGGAGGGTAGCCCCTTTAAAAATAATTTTTTTAATAGTTTGCAGAAATTTAAGAAAACAATTTACTGTTAGTTTTATATATATATATATTAGCTCCCAGGCTATCAAAGCCTGCGAGCTAATGCGCCCACAGGCTCTGTGTGTCCTTATGTATGTCCGTAACGTGATAACTCTTGATAGAAATATCCGATTTGCTTAAAAAAAATCCCGGTTCTTTAGGGCTAATAATTAGCTCGAAGCTGCTGCGGTCGTACGATAGCTTCAAGATCATGAGTCCAACCCATCCTGCTTTTTGATGCCTTCAATTTAATAATTTTTTTTTTTTAATTTGTCCGGTTTCAAATTTTGAATATTTTCTTTTCTTTTCTTGTTGGCTTCAGCAAGAGTTTAGGCAAAATGCAGGTAGGTAGGGACCTCTTACGCGAATCGTCCAGCTCAGTTGTATATCGTATCGTTATCAATTATATCGTTGTTCAGGTTTTTTTTTTTTTTTTTTTTTTTTTTTTAACTTACAATTATGTTTGTGTGTGGCAATCAAATCTTATGACTCATTTTTCACCCATTTCCTGTTGACATAGAGGTTTGAAATTTGGAATATATATGTATTCTTGAGGCAATACATGAATTGGAGATAGATTTTTTTAAATTCGTTCCCTAAAGGGGAAAACGGGGTGGGGGAATTTGCTTAACGGTTACGTTTGATTTCCTATGGAGAAATCAGCATAAGTTTCAACAATGAGTATTTGTTGAAAATTACTAATGGCAGAGTCACCACAATAGCGCCAAATTTTAGACAACTTGGCGAAATGTCGAAAGGTTTGGCGACAAAAATAAGTTGTCATATAGGATGCCAACTTGGCGATAGGTGGCTAATTGGGAAAAATTCCTATTTAAATCCATTAATCTTCCATAATCGAGATTCCATACCTTAATTTAATTTAAATTCCGCGCATTTAAGTGGTATTTTTTTTCAAGAGTTTTCTACTTTTTATGGCATTAAGAAAAATCCTATTTTCTACATTTTTGTAATTTTAATGAAAGCATGTTAAAAAAAATCTATATTACTATTTTAATAAAATTTTTAAATGATTAGAAACATATTTTTTAATAGAGGATAAACATTTGTTACTATGAAATTACACTTCCCAATATATATTTAAAAATTTATCAGTACAGTGTGTTAATAAAAAAAAAATTCAGAGTACTTAGATAGTTACAGAATAGATAGACATCAGTTATAGAGTAAATACAGAAAAGTGCCGTTTCAGTTATATCAGCAGTTTAAACTAGGGAGTAGCTCTTTATACAACTGAGTTTTTAAATGACGGCTGACATTTATAATAATTGCCATTCCTCACAGCATCAAAGAGAGTTTTTGTTGTGCGTGTAGTAACAAGGTAGTTTAGCTTGTAATGGGCAAAACCGCCAGTACCGATACTTTGATAATTATTGTTGGCAAACGTAATATGTTATAAGAAGTTTCGTTATTGGAAATTCACCTGCCACTTTTCGTTTTTCCGTGAAAATCTCATTGTGTTAGTGTCTATACATTTTAAATTATTGAATTTTTACTCTTTCGATTATGTTTAAACATTTGGATGTTATTGTTAATAGAGGATAAATTTGTTACTGCAAAATAACACTTCACAATGTACATTTTTTAATTTATCAGTACTGTACGTTTAAAAAATGTCTATATATGTGTTTTTACATACATTTATGTGTGTACTACAGAGACATACTACTCAAAACTATATTATGGTACATTCATAAACATATGATTTTTTTTTTCATTCGCAGTCGGAGGACAAATCCACCACCCGATGCTATTCTATTTTTAAACTGATGCAAAGGGAAGCGAGACGTACCATTCGACTATGAATTGTCTATACATTTCAAATATGAATACAGTTTTTGAAATAGGTCTCGTCTACACATAAAAAAATTTACTAACTTTAAATTTTAGAATGGTAATATCAACTTTTTAGATCATACTTGATTTGCTGAAGTCAAGGAAGTCAATCAAAATATAATTTAAAACTTTTTCGTAAATCTGTAAAGAGTTCAAATACTTGAAATTTTGCGAAGGAACATGTTAAAACCTAATAATAAGTTTTTATTTTCATCTTCTCGAAAAGTTAACTCATTGCAATTTTCTTTTTTAAACAGATATAATCAATAGTATTAAACTAGATTCAAATAGACGTGTTTTCGATAGAAAATTTTTAATAAAATAATATTATAAAAAAAATACGAAACACATACATTATTTTTTCCATAAAACGAATCGCAATAGTTACAAACACGGCTATGTAACTTTACATGTCATTTCAATCATTAAGTTTGGAGAAATACATGGATATTTCTTTTTGATGTTGTAAAGAGACCGTCTTAATTTAGCGTTAGAATAAATAGAAAAGAATTTTTAAACAGTCACCGGAAGCGGTTAATTGAAATATCTTACTTATAAATATATTTTAGAAACACTTACACTGCAGTATCTCTGATAACACAGGTCTGCAAAAAAATAATTATTTTAACTACGTGGGACATTTTTTGTTAATTATATGTTTCATAGTGTGCTGAATCCAAAAAATGACCTCCATTTTCATTCATCACGTACACTATTGTTGCAAAACATAAGAAGTTTACATTAGAAATGCACAACTGCGATGAAAAAAATCAATATTTTATTCTAAGTAACTATACTAAAAATTATACTACAAGTTCCAAATTAAACTTTCCAACTTGTTTACATTTCAGTAGATGTTGAGTGAATCGTGGTAGATGCTAATGCTTGTCTGTAACTGTTTTTGTTCTATCCTCAAATTCTTCGCATTCTCTCTTTGTATTTCTCTTGAATGTCACGCTGAAAATTATGAAATTAATATTATATGGAATCATTATTAGATATGATGTTTTACTCAAGCATAGGATACTAGATTCCAGGTTAAAAAGATAAATTTTACGCTTAATTAAACTAAAAAATTAGTTTTGCAAAAAAACCTGGTGTTATGGAATTTTAAAAATATTTTTCCCGGTTTCAATGCGTAAAAGCCTATAAGAATCAGTCAATAAATCATTCTCGGTGATCTTCTTTTACAGGATTTTAATTTCATTTATGGTTATGACACATTTTCCTTTACAACGCTATAAAGGTTTATGGAAACAACTACAATCTAAACAATTCTCCAGATTATAATTCCTTCATTAGAAAAGGACAACTGTGCTAAAAAAAAATCGATATTTTATTAGAACAAACTATACTATAAATTACACTACAAGTTCCAAATTAAACTTTTAAAACTTGTTTACATTTCAGTAGATGTTGAGTGAATCGTGGTAGATGCTAATGCTTGTCTGTAACTGTTTTTGTTCTATCTTCAAATTCTTCGCATTTTCTCTTTGTATTTCTCTTAAATGTCACGCTTAGAATTATGAAATTAATATTATATCGAATCATTATTAGATATGATGTTATACTCAAGCATAGGATACTAGATTCCAGGTTAAAAATATAAATTTTACGCTTAATTAAACTAAAAAACTAGTTTCTCAAAAAAACCTGTTTTTATGGAATTTTAAAAATATTTTTCCAGGTTTCAATGCGTAAAAGCCTATAAGAATCAGTCAATAAATCATTCTCGGTGATCTTCTTTTACAGGATTTTAATTTTATTTATGGTTATGACACATTTTCCTTTACAACGCTATAAAGGTTTATGGAAACATCTACAATCTAAACAATTCTCCAGATTATAATTCCTTCATTAGAAAAGGACAACTGTGATAAAAAAATCAATATTTTATTAGAACAAACTATACTATAAATTACACTACAAGTTCCAAATTAAACTTTTAAAACTTGTTTACATTTCAGTAGATGTTGAGTGAATCGTGGTAGATGCTAATGCTTGTCAGTGACTGTTTTTGTTCTATCCTCAAATTCTTCGCATTCTCTCTTTGTATTTCTCTTGAATGTCACGCTGAAAATTATGAAATTAATATTATATCGAATCATTATTAGATATGATGTTATACTCAAGCATAGGATACTAGATTCCAGGTTAAAAATATAAATTTTACGCTTAATTAAAATAAAAAATTAGTTTCGCAAAAAAACCTGGTTTTATGGAATTTTAAAAATATTTTTCCCGGTTTCATTGCGTAAAAGCCTATAAGAATCAGTCAATAAATCATTCTCGGTGATCTTCTTTTACAGGATTTTAATTTTATTTATGGTTATGACACATTTTCCTTTACAACACTGTAAAGATTTATGGAAACAACTACAATCTAAACAATTCTCCAGATTATAATTCCTTCATTAGAAAAGGACAACTGTGATAAAAAAAATCAATATTTTATTAGAACAAACTATACTATAAATTACACTACAAGTTCCAAATTAAACTTTTAAAACTTGTTTACATTTCAGTAGATGTTGAGTGAATCATGGTTGAAGCTAATGCCTGAGTGTAACTGTTTTTGTACGTTCCTCGAATTCTTTGCATTTTCTCTTTCTATTTCTCTTGAATGTCACTTTTAGAATTGTGAAATTAATATAGGGAATCATTATTAGATATGGTGTTTTACTCAAGAATGGGATATTAGATTCCATGTTAAAAAGATAAATTTTACGCTTAATTAAACTAAAAATAAATGTGTTTCGCAAGAACACCTAGTGCCATATAAACAGTATTTTAAAAAATCTTATTTATATCCTGAAAGTAGACACAGATTCCCAATTGAATCGTTCTTGTTACATCTCTGTGCAATAATGCATTTACACAATAGTAAAGTTTATCATATATTTCAAAGGAAGAACAGAAAGGTATTTTTGTATTGTTTAGATCCCCGTTTGACTAGGTGATCAAATAAATCCTAATTAATCTCAATTACTACTTTATTTCCTTTTTCATATTGACAAAACTTTGTACATGCCTCATTAAGGTAATGTTAATTTCTGTAAGCTAGTTATTTAAAATTACATCGATTTTCAATATTTGTTTTATTTGGTTGCATGCAGAAATTTAAATTTTGATAAGAAAAAGTTGTGTTTCTAAATATATATTATGATTTTATTAAATTTCAAATTATTGCTTTTTACATTATAGATTTAACGAATTCATTATTTTGATTCTTGCAGCTGATGAAATTATATTCCGTAAAATGAATAATAAACTAGAATTATAAAAATCAATAATTCTATTTGGAACAAAAGCATCGGAAATAATATAAAAATTTAATTAATCAGGCTTTAAAACGATTGATTTATTAAATGCAGAAATTCTAATTAATCTTTTTAAGAAATTTCATTGAAAAAGTCATTTATAAAGACACATTCTTAATGTTGTAATTGTTAAAGATTTACTTTAACCGATTACAATAATGGTGGCTTCTACAGTGACGTAAATAATCATATTTTTCGAGCATCACAGAAACGCTAAATTTATGTTTAGTATCGTAAGATTTTACACATACTAAATCAAACTTTTAAATTGAAAACCTATATTAAAAAACTGTAACTTGAATTTCAAACATTAGGATTTGGAAAGAAATCCATTATAATATACAAAGTCTATTTAAATGTATGTAACAAAGACATTGCTATTAACATCTTGTAGCTATTGTTCGGATTATTATTTAGAATTTAAATGTAATTCAACACTCATTATCCTAATTTTTTTTTTTTTTTTTTTTTTTTTTTTTTTTGCCACAAGCGTTATACTAACAAGTATTTAAAATTACAAATAAGTTTTACAGAAAGTTTCCCATTTTAGTATCAGAGAAATGAAGTAAAAATAATATTTTATCCTGTCATAATTTTTAAAAATATAACATGGATTTAAAACATGTGTTAGAAAATTATTTTAGAAAAAAGACATTCAAATGCACATAGTATATTTAAATGTGTAATGTATTATTTATTTTATTTCTAATATAATGCGATTCTAATATAACCATACATATTTAATTTCTAACTTAATTCCGTTATGTATAATGTCGATCTAAATATAATATAGGGTTTGTAAATAACATTATTCTAGCTATTATTGTTCAGGTGGTTATTAAGAATTTAAATGTTTTTCAACAACTATTATCTTAATTTAAAATTTTTGTCGCAAGCGTTACACTAACAAACATCTATCAAACACTAAAAACAGCTTTTGAAAAAAAAAATCCATTTTTGCATTTGAGAGATACGAATGAAAAATATTATTTTATTCAGTCATAATTTCTAAAAATATAACGTGAATTTATAGCATGTGTTAAGGTTTTTTATACAAACCATTAAAACGTATTTAAATTTAGCTATAATAGTGCCTTTATATATAAAAAAATATATATGCTAGACATTTTTCTGAATATGTTATTGAGAATTTGAATGTTTTTCAACATTCAACATTTTTTAACAACCATTATTCTAAGTTTAAATTTTTGACGCAAGCTTTATACTAACAAGCATTCAAAATTACAAGTGAGTTTTTTGCAATTGTTTTCCGATTTAGTATTAGAGAGATATGAACCAAAAATAACATTTTATACTGCCATAAGTTAAAAAAAATAATTTTTGCGTTCTTCTGTCTGTAATAAAAGAAAGTATTGCTATCGGAATTTTTTCCGACTTTCGGTTATCAACGGAATTACATATTTTAGGGGTCAGAGATTACACAAAACATATTTATACAAAATGCCTATCTGTCTGCACATCCAACAGTATTGGCACATCCAACTAATTTTATAAAAATAAATTACATTCTCTGATAAGTGGACGAGGAGCTTTTAAAATCATTTTTTTATTTTTTGTAAATTTCACTTTAAACATTATTCAAGGGTACATTATATGCATTATGGCATACATTTATAGCAAAAATATTATTATTATTATTATTATTATTATTATTATTATTATTATTATTTTGAGAAAAAAGGAATTTTTCGTAATATTTTAGAATTTTTCGAAATGTCCCATGCGAATAGAAATCCTCAATATTTTTTATACAAGTTTGGTTTATATATATAAATAAAATTTTGCATATAATTTTATATATTTGAATATAAAGGTAAAAAAAAAAAAAAAAAAAATTATTTTCAAATTTTTTTTGAAATTTTGAAGCCCAAAATCTCATTTTTTTTTTTTACCTTATATTAAAATATATAAAATTCGATGCACAGTTTTATTTATATATATAAACCAAATTTGTATAAAAAATGTTGGGGATTTTCATTGATATTCAGTTCGCAAGGGGTATTTTGAAAAGTTTTAAAATATTACAAAAAATTCCTTTTTCTCCTCAAAGTAATTTTTTTTTAATTTTTTTTGTGATAAATGTATGCCATAATGCATATAATGTACTACTCTTGAATAATATTTAAAGTGAAATTTACAAAAAAATAAAAATTGATTTTAAATGTCCGTCGTCACCATAAAGAAGCAAAATTTACATCACACTTGTTTTAATTCTTACTTCGTGCACTGGATATTGTACTAATAAATGAAATGTGTTTTATTTAAAACTAGACACAAGCGTTAATTTGTTGCTTTTCTTATTTTTCTAGTTATTTTTATTTTTCTTTGTTTCATTCTCCTTGTTTTTCTTTGTATAATCCTGACCAAAGCTTCAGTAGAAACCGCGAGTAATTTCTTTTAAGTACATATATACCGTTACTTTTTTATATAAAAAAGTATTTATTTATGATAATATTACCTAATATTAACTAATAAAAACACTTATTAAGCATATGTTTTTTGCTTATCATTTTTTTGAATATTAAAATAAAATTAAACCATGTTGACAATTTATGCACCAAATTGCATCCTGAGTAAATCCACATTTTTATTGTTTGGGAAATTACTATTATATATTTAATTTTTGTAAGAATTGACTGTTTTAAGCAATACTGAAAAAATAACTACATCTATGATGAAAATAAAGAATAAAATAATAAATGTACCTTAGAGTAATTTTACAGTCAGTAATTTTACAGACAATTATCTTTTGTTGCCATAAAAATATATCGCTTGTAAAACTAGTTTTTGTCAAAATTTATTAGCTTTAGTTATAAAAATTGCGATAAAGTATGTATTCAAAGATAAGTTTCGTAAAAATAGCTTGAAACACAGCAATAATAATAACAAACGTTACACTACAGAGAAATAATATCTGATACGCATTTTGAAAAGCAAATAAACCATATTGGTAATTAAAATAATCCTCATTATCGAGTCAATGGTTTATTATTTAACAGATTAAAAAAAAAAAAACCCACTTTATTATATTCTAAAACAATATATGTGAACAAACTTACCTTTAGATAATGTAATCAGAAATGTTTATGCTATTATGTTTTTATTCGAAAATATTTACGTTACATGCAGATTAATTAAAAATAAGTGTTTCAGCTGCATACTGTTATTTACATCATAATGATCATTATAGTTAAATAATTTTTCACTTAATTTGAAACACGTCATATTTTAAAAGAAAGAAACGTTTTATATGTTTTCATCTTCCGACTACCCACATTCAGATTCACAAGAGGAAAAAAAAAAAAACTAAATTAGTAAATTCTTTTAGGAAATTTGAAAATAGATGCAGATATTTCAAGTTCTTCTTTTGAGAAAACAGAATAATGAAGATTTAGTGCTTCTGAAGTTAAATAAATATAAAATGTGTTCTTCCATTTTACTCATCGTCAATCCTCTGGGGTTAACCAGGCCTTTTTTACCTAAAACAAAAGTGTGTTTCGTTGTACCTATTTTTTCCATCGCACATTTACAGCCCTAATTCACTTAAACACTTTCTTATTTTTTTTTTTTTTACAAAAAATGCTGTTTTTAAGAAGCAAAAATCAATTGTCTTGGATGCATTCAGCTTTTAAAACCTCAAGTTTTTTCATCATCATATTTCCTTGGGCAAAATATCTTATGAGTTTTAAAAGTTGTATTAATATTTTCTCCAGCAAGTTTTAAAACAAATGGGAGGTTTTACCGTTTTATTCTCTGTTACACAAAAATCTTTAAAAATCTTTTGTAGTAAATGTTTTTTGTTTTTTAAAAAAATACATTTAATATCAGTTCTGAAAAAGTACGCGAGAGTAAAAAAAATACATCTTTAATAAGATTAAAAATATTAATTTTGTTTTTGAAAACCAAAGTAAACTTTTCTTTTAAAATATTGATTAGCTTAATGTAAATGTATTTCATTATTGCTATTCACTTTGCACAATGTGGCCCAAAATACAATATTTTTTTTAACAAAAAGATAATTAAGTTATGAATTAAGATGAAAAAGTTTTCTTTTAAGTCAATTAATTAGATTGTTTTATATCAAATAAACAAAAATAACAGGAATCATGTAAACAGAAAGTACAATCACTTCCTGTTTTAAAACAACAGTCATTAAAGATATTTAACTTTATAAACAGAAATAACAATGAACTATATTAAAATTAACGAGAAAAAAATTTATCAATTTGATCCTGTAAAAAGAAAAAAAAAGAGTAAAATCTAGCTTTACAAACAATTTTGCTCTTTTGAAGAATTTTATACATTTCACTGGTGCATTTAATTATTTCTCAAAAGTTAATCTAAAAGTCCTTCCGGCCAGTGCCGGGAGGAAGAGGTAGCTTTCATATTCCTTATTTTTAAAAAGCCAACTTATATTATTCAAACACACGAAGCTCAATTAAGTGGAAACCGAATGTAGGAGATTCAATACTAATTTTTATCAATACTAAATCATTATGAATGAGAATGTCGTGAAATTAGTCAGCTTTATCCAAGCTGCTTTTATTTAAAGTAACTTATATTTGACTGCCAAATTCGGCGATTTCTTAAAGTGCCTGCCATTTTAAGACAACATGGTGGATGGGGCTAACCAGTGAACTTGGTCGAGACCTTAGTAATTGCTGTGCACATGCTCACTCACATCGGAATCGGTTGATATATACGAGTGTTGTCGCAAGCAAAAAATCAGATTTTTCAAAATGTCACCCACGTTAGAAATTGAAACTGCTATATCTGAGCCATTTTTTAAGATAAAGACAAACAAAAAATGCTCCTGAATCCTTATATCAAGGTCAAATACTTAAGAAAGAAACCTTTTTCAATTTCTAATTTTTTTGCACCTCACTTTAAATATATATATTTTTTAATTTAATGGCCGCCATTTTGAAACAAGATGGCTGATGAAGCTGGCCAGCGAACTTGGTCGAGATATTGATGTATACTATCCACATGCCTTCTTCCATCAAAATAGGCGAATATGTGTGGTATCGTGAGACAAATACAAGATCGTTTCAAAGTGTTAGTCATGATAGAAATTCAAAGTGCTATAATTCAACCCCTTTTTAAGATATAAACAAAAGAACAAATTTTCAGAAACAAAAACTGCTCCAGAATCTTTGTATCAAGGCCAAAGACATAAAAAAAATCTTTTTCATTTTCCAACTTTTTAATACTTCATTTTAAATTTTAAATTACATTTTTTTTAAATGGTAACCCTTTTGAAACAAGATGGCGAATGAAGCTGGCCAACGAACTCGGTCGATACATTGGTATGTACTATGTACAGGCCAAGTTACATTCAAATCGGTTCATAAATACGACTGTTATCGCGTGACAAAAATCAGGTCGTTTTAAAATGACAGCCACAATAGAAATTCAAAATGTTATAACTCAGCCATTTTTTTAGATATAGACGAAACAAAACGTGTTCCGGAATCTTTGTATCAAGGTCAAACACATACGAAAAAACACTTTTTCATTTTCCAATTTTTTGGTATCTCATTTTAAATTTAATTTTTTTTTTATTTTTTAAATGACCGCCATTTTGAAACAAGATGGCGGATGAAGCTGGCCGACGAACTCGGTTGAGTTATTTGTATGTACTATGTACACACCAAGGTACAACCAGATAGGTTCATAAATACGTCTGTTATCACGCGGCAAAAATCAGTGCGTTTCAAAATGTCAGCCACACTAGAAATTCAAAATGCTATAACTCAACCATTTTTTAAGGTATAGACGAAACAAAAACTGCTCCCGAATCTTTTTATCGAGGTCAAACACATAAGAAAAAAATATTTTTTCAATTTTCAATTTTTTGGTACCACATTTCACATTAAAATTTTTCTTACAATTTTAAATGGCCGCCATTTTTAAACAAAATGGCGGATGAAGCTGGCCAACGAACTCGGTCGAGACATTGGTCTGTACTATGTATAAACGAAGTTACATCCAAATCGGTTCATAAATATGCGTTTTATCGCGTGACAAAATTCAGGACGTTTCAAAATGTCAGCTTCACTAGAAATTTAAAATGCTATAACTCAGCCATTTTTCAAGATATAGACGAAACAAAAACTGCTACGGAGTCTTTGTATAAAGGTCAAATACATAAGAAAAAAATATTTTTCCATTTTCAATTTTTTGGTACCACATTTGAAATTTAATTTTTTTTTAAATTTTTAAATGGCCGCCATTTTGAAACAAAATGGCGGATGAAGCTGGCCAACGAACTCGGTCGAGACATTGGTATGTACTATGTACACACCGAATTACATCCAAATCGGTTCATAAATACGAGAGTTACAGTGTGACATAGGTCAGATATATATATATATATATATATATTGATATATATATATATATATATATATATATATATATATATATATATATATATATATATATATATATATATATATATCAATTTTGAACGGAGGGTGGTTTCGGGGTCTGGGGGTCACGATCGATGAAAATATACCAAAATTTTTTGAAATCGCTTTCCTCCGAACGGCTGCAATAGGTAGCTTTTAGGTAGCTTTCATTACAAAAAGCTACCTATTGCAGCCGTTCGGAGGAAAGCGATTTCAAAAAATTTTGGTATATTTTCATCGAACATGACCCCCAGACCCCGAAACCACCCTCCGTTCAAAAGTTGATATATATATATATATATATATATATATATATATATATATATATATATATATATATATATATCCATATATATATATATATATATCTGACCTTTGTCATACTGTAACTCTCGAATTTATAAACCGATTTGGATGTAATTTGGTATGTACATAGTACATACCAATGTCTCGACCGAGTTCGTTGGCCAGCTTCATCCGCCATTTTGTTTCAAAATGGCGGCCATTTAAAATTTTCTTAAAAATTTTAAATTTGAAATGTGGTACAAAAGAATTGAAAATGGAAAAATATTTTTTTCTTATGTATTTGACCTTTATACAAAGATTCCGGAGCAGTTTTTGTTTCGTCTATATCTTAAAAAATGGCTGAGTTATAGCATTTTGAATTTCTAGCGTGGCTGACATTTTGAAACGTCCTGAATTTTGTCACGCGATAAAAGACGTATTTATGAACCGATTTGGATGTAACTTCGTTTGTACATAGTACATACCAATGTCTCGACCGAGTTCGTTGGCCAGCTTCATCCGCCACCTTGTTTAAAAATGGCAGCCATTTAAATTTTTAAGAAAAATTTAAATTTGAAATGTGGTACCAAAAAATTGAAAATTGAAAAAATGTTTTTTTTTTATGTATTTGACCTTGATACAAAGATTCGGGAGCAGTTTTTGTTTCGTCTATATCTCAAAAAATGGCTGAGTTATAGCATTTTGAATTTCTAGCGTGGCTGACATTTTGAAACGTCCTGATATTTGTCACGTGATAACAGGCGTATTTATGAACCGATTTGGATGTACTTTAGTGTGTACATAGTACATACAAATATCTCGACCGAGTTCGTTGGCCAGCTTCACCCGCCATCTTGTTTAAAAATGGCGGCCATTTAAAAAAGAATTAAAAATTTTAAATGAGATACCAAAATATTAGAAAATGAAAAAGATATTTTTGTATGTGTTTGACCTTAATACAAAGATACCGGAACAGTTTTTGTTTCGTCTATATCTAAAAAAATGGCTGGGTTATAGCGTTTTGAACCGATTTGGATGTTACTTGGTCTGTACATAGTACATACCAATGTCTCGACCGAGTTCGTTGGCCAGCTTTATTCGCCATCTTGTTTCAAAAGGGTTGCCATTTAAAAAAATTAAATTTAAAATTTAAAATGAGGTATTAAAAAATTGGAAAATGAAAAAGATTTTTTTATGTGTTTGGCCTTGATACAAAGATTTCGTAGCAGATTTTGTTTCTGAAAATTTGTTCTTTTGTTTATATCTTAAAAAATGGTTGAATTATAGCACTTTGAATTTCTAGTATGGCTAACATTTTGAAACGATCTTGTATTTGTCACGCGATAACACACGTATTCGCCTATTTCCATGTGAGAAAGCATGTGGATAGTATACATCAACATCTCAGCCAAATATAAGTTACTTTAAATAAAAGCAGCTTGGATAAAGCTGACTAATTTCGTGAAATTCTCATTCATAATGATTTAGTATTGATAAAAATTAGTATTGAATCTCCTATATTCGGTTTCCACTAAATTGAGCTTCGTGTGTTTGAATAATATAAGTTGGCTTTTTTAAAATAAGGTATTTGAAAGCTACCTCTTCCTCCCGGCACTGGCCGGAAGGACTTTTTGTAAAGAAAGCTACCTAAAAGTAGAATAAATATTTTTAATAGCTTAGGGCATAAGACGTAACAGGAAAGTATCTACTACTGCATACAGACAATTGTTTTTAGAACACCCAAATTAAACTTGAGAATACTTAAAGTATATTTAAAAGATCAAATTCTTTAACGAAGTCAAAATTTCGTATTGCCCACATTCTCATATGTGTTCAGATTTGTAGAACATTCATTAATTTTTTGTTAACAAAGATATTAATTTTGTCGCACAGTGACTATTTTATCGATATTCAAATCTATCTTTTTCTGGAATCCTATAAAGACTTTAAATGAAGTTTACAAAATGATTGCTGATTAGTACAGATTTACAATAAACAAAATAAAGTTATATTGTTCTTATAAATCAGAGGCATTTTCTCATAAATATTCAATAATTTTGTATACAAAAACTATAATTAACCGACTACTTTGAAAAAGTAGACTTTGAGACATTGTCATGCAGCACTAATATCTGAAATGATAGGCAACAGATCATTCTGAGACACTAAAGTGTCGCAATTTTCCTAAAAAATAATATCTTTCAATAAAATGTGGATCATTCTTTCAGGAATATTTTTTAAAATAATCGAAAGCTATATTTTGCTTGTATTTAAATATCATTTGTTCACTCAACATATACTTAATAATGAATTGATTTGATACAAAAATAGTAAAATAATTGTGAACATTAAAAATATTATACAGGATGATTCAGTGAACTCCGTTTAGAATGAAGTATCTGGTGTACGCAGTTAGTTACGGTCGTACATGTGGTGTCTATGTATTGTAAAACAGGCATTCTCTGCACTATAAGGTTCCGAACGGCGCTCATTTCCGAAATTCAAAAGTGTGACATCCTATCTCTAAAATTACATTGTTTTTGTCTAAACGTTGAATGACGAAGTTGTAGAGATGCATTGATTTGGTAAAAAAGGGCATATTGTGCCCACGAATATGATAAAATTTGTTTGCAGACACCAAAGTATTCAAAACTGAACCTTGACACTTTCTTTACAAATTGCGATTTTTTTCTTAACACGAAATCAAAAGGTTTTCTAAATTGTAAAAATGGAATTTTACTAAATTACAATGTTCTTATTATTACTCTGATGTAGTACCACCAAGAAATAAAACAGAATCATCTGTTACATTAAAAAAATTACTTTTCCCTGTTTAACCGTATTTATCTGTTAACGAGATTATTGATAAAATTGTAAATTTAATATTTCGCCTACCGCTTTTTTCTCAAATAAAAAAAATATCGCAATTGTTTCAGCTTTTTTCGCCTATACAGACAACAATTTATGGTATCTGAATCCACAATATGTGTTTTCTTATTAAATAGGTAAGGCTCTCCAACTTTGTCTTTGAAATATCAGTCGTATCTCCTATGTTTTAACGATATAAGTCAAAAAATCAACTTTACAGCTACACGGAGTTTCTAGGTTCTTTATTATGCGGCTTATAGTCATCTTACTATGCTTAAACACCGCATTCACGGTCGTAGCAAACTTGGTTTATCACTTATTTGAGGTAAGATGCATTTAAGGCATCCTTCTGTATAGAATTATTATAAAATGTTAGATATAAAAACATGTAGGAAAAGTTATCTGAAGTTTATGCATGTAATTAAGGTAATTATATGCCTCAAATTAATTTGTGAAATTGAAAAAAAAAAGAACTCTTTTATTTATTTGAATTCATTCGGCGGTTTAAAATTCCAGATTATTGTTCTGAATAACTTTATTTTCATTCGATTGAACATATTGCCTACATTATAATTGAGATAAACATACAAGTATATGTAAGATGTAAAAATATCATCATTAGCATTTTTAGTTAAGAACAGTTTATTAAACGTTAGAGAATTCAGCAGGAGACATTCTTCGTAATTTTTAAATGGTGTGAATGAACTGTGTTAAGGTTTTAATAACTACATTAAAGTCGAAAATTTGACTTCATGGAGAAATTCTACATCATATAATTATTAAAGTAAAAACCATTGAAAAAATATCAAAAATTATTTTCAATTTTCAAGTCTAATGTGTCAGTTGTACTATTTTATTCGGTTATTAAATTATCTAGTTGAAGCGTATCAGTTTTTAAAAACATAAAAACCTAAAAATATTACTTTCGATTTTACACATACCTAAATATTTATTTAACTTAAAATCAAGGTTGTAAATAGTATTGTTTTTATTTTTAAAATATTTTTATTCAATCAAAAAAAAATCATGATATCAAGCATACTTCAAAATGCAATTACCTGAAATTGTGACTCTTTACTGCAAAAACAGCTATACTTCACCTGAACCATCCAATCTCAATACTTATTTCTGGTAGACTTTCAAATTATCAAGGGGCCATTATCTCTTTACCTTTGATTTTTTAGATACATTTTATCTTTTGTCGTAATTTAATATAGAGATCATTCCATAGGCTATAGCCTGCACAAGCTACCGGACCCTCTCCATTGGGAAGTCTACGGAGTCAGTTTCTATGCGGTGGCGTACGGTAGATAGGCGGAGTCTCATCCCCCTGCATCGTTATGTTTGTCTAGCATTTCGGCCCAAAATTAACTTTTGGTGCAACTTGTCTATCTGCGGCGCTCCATTTTTTTTTTATTTCTTTTTTTTTTAAATTCTTTTTTATTTATTTTATTTATTTATTTATTTATTTTTTTTTTTTTTTTTTTTTTTACTTTTTTTTTTTTTTTTTTTTTGCTTCCTCACCCCCTCCAATCCTTTTTCTTATGACAAGTCTGCACCAACAATTCGGCTTCTAAACCCCAGGTCATTCAGAAGTAGTTCGGGCAGCGGTGGCCCAGTTGGCAGAGCATCGAATCCGCAGCTAAGGCCGCGGGATCGAGGCATACTGCTGGCTATAATCCGCCATGTACGCTAATGGCTCCTGGTGCATGTAAAATCCGTCGTGGGTGCAAAGTCCTCCAAGTTACCTGTGAATTATACCTCTGGAGGTGCCTTGCCAGGTGAAGGTCTCGTCATCTGATAAAGGTTCTAAATTACGAGACCAACATGAGTAGCAATGTGCAGGTGCCGAACAACAGGTTATAACGTTAAGTAACCGGCAAAACATAGTATACACAAACGAGCAGTAGGCACTGCAAAGAGGATGACGATCGAGGCAATGATGTCAGGTTTATTGACGCTTCGCGGCGGTTAGGCGGTCTTTCGCCCCGATGCCAGGTACTAAACCCGTTAAGCTGGGGCATCCCGGCAGGTAGGGGCCTGGTCATCGGTTAGATAGAAAGAAAGAAATGTAGAGATCATTCCCACTGTTGCCCATGAAATTTTTATTATTTTGCCTGGAACATACTTTTAATGTCAGTAAGTTTTTATATGTGTCATTTTTTTCCAGATGTTTTATTAGAATAAAATAATGGAATGTAGAGAGGGAGAACTTAAAGCACACAAATGAACACTTTTAAAAGCGAGGTGAAATGATTAAATTATTTTAATGGCAGTTAAAAGCAGGAAGTAAGTGAAGTAATTGACAGTGTTTTTTTCTTTGTACTATATTTTATGGAAAAAACGCTCTGTGGTTAATATTTTCAGCGGCTCGTAAAAATTTGAATTTGAAAAATATATCGACTAGATAAATTTACTAACATAATAAATAATTTCATTCATATTTTTTATCGAAGAATTCTATGTCATTATTTATTACATTATGAGGAAAAAAAAACAAAAAAAAACAGAAGAAAATAGCAAAAAAAAAAAATTACAGATAGAAATCAGCTTAAGAGAACTTTCGATGATTCTCTCCGGTGAAAAAAAATTGATTCGATTATTTAATAAATATATGAGTACTTTTTTTAAAATGCCCTTTCCAGTTAAAAAACTTTGTTTGCTCTTCAAATAGGTACATATGTGGGAACAAAAATTACGTAGGTTATGTAAGTCCGCTGCTGCTTAAAATGCAAACAAAAGTCGTTGTTTATAGCAAAAGAAAGATTAGTCAATAAAAACATCATGGTACATTCCAATGACAGGAACAAAACAAAAAGAAAATGTAATCAATCATGATGGGCCAATATGAACATGTGACTTCACGAATAGGCGCTATGAACTACGGATTTTGAATGCTTTAGAATTTCCGGAAAATAATATCCTTCCCGTAAGGCATGGTGACGTCACGGCGACGTCGTTGTGAAGTCACACTGTGATTTTGTGACCGTCGATGTGACGTCACGTGACGTCGATGTGACGTCATAGTGACTAGAATGCGAGGTCGTTATGGCCGTTTTAGAGGTCGTTTGTGACATCACATTGTGACCACTCTGTGAAGTCACGGTGTGACAAATTTGTGAAAAGTGTGTCATTTGTGACTATTTTGGCATTAACTTTGTGACGAACCTGTGACGAAAGCGACAATGCTTTGAAGTCACACTGTGACCAATTTGTGAAATATGTGTCATTTGTGACGAACTTGTCATAAACACTGTGATTTCAAATGAAAATCAAATTTCAAATTAATTGCTTAAAAGACGCAAATAGTGAAAATGATTCCATGCTGGGACTCGAACCCGGGCCATCAGTACAGTGCACTGACATTCTACCGACTAAATCACATGGAACGATACCCAGGCTGAAAATTTTCTCACTATTACATGTTGGCAAGGCTACAAACGCAGCACAAGATGGAATATTTAGCGTGAGCCACCAACATGATGCAAACACGAAACTTAATTAAATTCAGCATCGATTGAAATTATATTAATACTTGGAAATTTTTCCAGCGAGAACCATTCGCCTTGCATACAATATTTCAAATGAAAATCAAATTTCAAATTAATTGCTTAAAAGTCAATTTTAATTTGAAATGTTGTATGCAAGGCGAATGTTTCCCCCTGGAAAAATTTCCAATTATTAATGTAGTTTCAATCGGTGCTGGATTTAATTAAGTTTCGTGTTTACCCCATGTCGGTGGCTCACGATAAATATTCCATCTTGTGCTGCGTTTGTAGCCTTGCCAACATGTAATAGTGAGAAATTTTACAGGCTGGGCGTCGTTCCATGTGGTTTAGTCGGTAGAATGTCAGTGTGCTATACTGATGGCCCGGGTTCGAGTCCCGGCATGGAAACTTTTTCACTCCTTTGCGCCTTTTAAGCAATTAATTTGATATTTGATTTTCATTTGAAATATTGTATATAAGGCGAATGATTCTCTCTGGAAAAATTTCTAAGTATTTATACAGCGATGAATTTTAAAATAAACTTTTGCTGTAAATATAAAATCTTATCTTTTTACCGTACTTTTTAGCAAAATATCGCTATTTTGGAGTCCTATTCTTCTAAAACATTTTAAATTTTTCCACTTAAAAAACAATGCTTATCAACTGCCATATTTTTTTATTAAGTTCTATTCTTGATATTGAGTTCATGCTTGATATTTAGAATGTGTAAGTTTTTTTAATTTGTTGTTATTTGTCATTGCTTTATTAAATATGAATATGGAGACTAGCGGATATTAATACAACTATTATTTATAGAGCGGCATGATAAGCGATATTTATTTAAATTTTTTATTCCCGTGTATATTGTATTTTGTGAATATGAGCTAAATAGATTTGGTATGTTTTATAGGAAAAGACTGATCTAGGAAATAGAAAAAAAACGAGTGAGAAAAATCATGCGTTAACATAGATTATAAAATACTTTCCAACACTTTCTGAATGCTTTAACAAGACATCGTAATTTAGGGAAATGACGTAAATAAGATAACTAAGTAAACATTTCAGAAAACGCATAAAACATTTGAAAAACTGATTTCAACAGTTACCGTCCATAGCCAAATATGTTTTCCAATTCTTTTGAACAGCCCTGTATTTGATCTGTAGGTTGATACGCTGAAAAAAATGAAGTACTCAAAAATGAGTAAACCGACGTACTCATATCGAATTGAATATTTTTGGATCAAAAATGAACCTATGCTTTCTCTATTTTGAAACATCACATGTTATAAAACCCAAACAAACGAATAGTTTTGTACCCTGTAATGGTTCATTTCATTTATAGCGGCATAAATGATGTTTATTAATGTAAATATTAAATTATGCACAGCATTTTAAAAATAATTTAAAAGTGCTTGGAAATAATGCTCTTGTCATAAAAATATTCGATTTGAGTATCTTGTTAAGAATTTTGCTATTTTTCTTAATAAATAATCAATTAAACATTTCTTGTTAAGAACTTTGAACGGGAAATAAATGTCAGTACATTTTTACTTTAAATTTTAGGTTTTTTTTTTTTTTTGGGGGGGGGGGGGGGCAGTGCATAACGATTCATATTTGTACACAACCATGGAATAAAAAATGAATACATGTGTTTCTCAATTTTGAGTACATTTGGGTCGGAGCTATTTTGAGTATGTGACGCATTTAAAATTGAGTACTTCTTACTCAATTTTGAGTACCCATTTTTTTAAGTGTATAGTATATACTATATAACGGGAAAATTTAGTTTAGCAAGAAAACGCCTAACAGGTTGAAATTCTTTTTCAGCAATTTATACTAATGTAAGGAAAGATACTTGAATACTTTTGTACAACCCTGTAGTTTACCTAGAATCTTTATTACACGCCACTATTTAGTTAAAATTTAATTCAAACTAAGACACTCTTAAAACTGCTGAAATCACATTTCCAGAAATTATCATTTATAGACGGCCATGTATCCATTTCCTTGCGTGACCCTGTGTATCATTTTATCCATATTCTACAAACATTTATTGGTAAATTAAATGCAGTTCAGCCAAAAAAAAAACATAACTCATTTAAAAACCACCTTTAAGCAATTTGCGCCCATACCCAGTAATCCTTACGAATACTTTTGTGTAGCCTTGTATAGGAATTATAGCATTTATATACACTATACTATGCATAAATATAGTGAATCATAAAAGCGCATATCATAATTAAAAATACATTTCCAGCAATCATCGCTAATGAACAGTACTTCGGATACAATATAGTATCTGAAATATTTTGGGTGTCCCTGTAAATGTTATATACGTATTATTCGTATTATACATGAAATAATTTATAGTATGTAAACCTAAGCGACATACATCAATTTCATTATATATGAAATAGATTAACATAATTAAAGTATGCTGCAAACAATTCCCTCCACCCCTATATCATTATGTATTTGAATTCCTTTTTTAGCCCTGTAAATGAACAATAGCTATTCTGCGCATCGCATAGTCAACAGAATGCATATTTTAGTGCCCTTCATAAATGCATATAAATTTTATTATGTTTGAAAGCGTGCGTAAAATCATTAAAAATCATTTGAAACGATTTTTTCACATTGGGCGTAATGTAACGGATAACTTTTGGCTGCCCCTGTAAATGAACAAAGCATGCTACAAACTTCATTACAAATAGGTACCGTGCTATGGTAAACGTCAATAACATCTAAAAATTTCAGGGCAATCCGAATATATTTTCGGGAGTTAGAGTGCGGACAGACTGCTAGACGGACAGACGGAGAGACAAACCTAAGTCATAAGCACTTTTCAACTTATGTCCTATATTATGTATCCTGTATTATATGAACTTTTAAAAAATATATACTAAAGCAGTTTAATCTATAACTTCCTATCAGGCATGAAAAATATTTTATTTCAATGCTTAAATATCATATTTTACTTTTTAGTGCCAATAATTACCCGAATCATACACGTAGAAAATGAATTTACAATAGAAGAAAATTTAATAACCGATTCAGAATGTCTATAATTAAATGTTTGATAAAAATCACAAGCAGAAAAAATGCTTACATACAATTTAAAAAAATAAATATATCAATTTGAAAAACACTAAAAATAATAATTAGTATTTATAATTGTACTATTAAACAACAGCAAAATACAATAAATAAATTAAATGCACTATTAGATTTAACAATATCTCAAAAATATTTCCGTATGGTATAAGGAATTACTATTATTTTATAATTTTGGCAAATGTTAAATCTGAAAACATTGGTTTGAAGATTTAGGATTTTAAAAGATAATTTAAAATATTATTAGCACTAAAAGAAAATTCTTTCAAATGTTTCACTACTGTAATATGTAAAAATATATTTTCCCAGTATAATGTTAATTTCTAATCTGAAACAGTTTCGTAATCTCATGATAATCGAACATCATATTTAATCCCAAAATAATAATAACTATAAGTGTTAGTAATCAAAAAATAGTAAGAAGCCGATAAAATAATTCCAAATCATTGTCGTTCCATACATTTTCAATCTCAAGTAAGTGTAAATTAATGTTTATATTAATTCCAGTATGAACTTAAGCCTGAATCAATCTCTGCGCAGATTTTTTTTTTTTTTTTTTTTTTTTTTTTCAAGCGATGGCAGATTAAGATATTTTTCTTTACAGTTGTCGAATTGAAAAATATCGCTTCTGACAGTTAAAGATCAGTCTCTTACAAATATAACATAAAACTATTTAACTCATAATATACAAATCAGGAACAAAATATTTAAATTAAATAACACTTACATATACGTTCCATTAATATCCGTGTATCCTAAAATGGTCTTTCCTTATCTTAAAGTGTTGTAGACTTGGTGATGTTCTAAAAACAGTGAACAATTTCCCGCGTCTTCTCATATTTATTTTTCTGTGGGCAGACGATTTTCAAGCAGATGTTCTGTTACAGATTATTTGTTTTTGTATACAAGAAATATTGAACTTGAATGCGCAGTAATTTTCTGAAAGTATCGTTAATTAAAATTTTGTATTTGAAGACATGTCCAATATATTTAACCTTTTCTTTTTATCCGTACCAAATAATTCAAGTTAAATGTATTGTAAAGTTCCTTTTTTCTAAATAATTATAATTATAATAATAATATTCATAATTAGAGTTTATTAGATAAAACATTGTTTAAATTTTTAAAAGGTGTAAAAATAAATTTAATGGTAATAACGACCCCCCCCTTTTCTTCTTCTTTTTTTTAAGTAAAGTTTGTTTTGCACAAATTTTGTATATTTCTTTTATTTTCGGAAAATGCTAATTTTATTTAAAAAGTCTGAAAGAAGTATAATTTATGACTTGAATACAAATTATAAAAATATTCTAAAGCATGAAATGCATAGATGACTAAACTCTGAAGACTCTTTCTACGTGCTCATTAAAAGGTGCAGATTTAACTGTAATAGAAAATTTTTAGTTTGAAACCACAGAAGTGTTTCGAATAATCCTGGTCGGTAAAAAAAGAAAGAAAGAAAGAAATTTCCTCCCAGCAAACTAAATATGTAACGTGTATAAATTTAATAATCCTAATTCTAAATATATTATCCAAATGCTAGATAAAATTGAAATCATGAAAAAGTATACATTCACTGTCTTAGATATCAAATGGATAAAATATAGCCTGAAAATTTAGTTTATTAATGCTTGTATCGTGCACTTTATTTATTATGCCCCCCCCCCTCCCCTTTAGTGACAGAATTTACCATTTGCTATCCACTAATATATTTTCATTCCTTATGCCGCTATAACTCGTGACTGCTTAAAATATTTCTCTTCATTTTCAAAGATTTTTGAAGTTCATATTTTTGTCACACTGTGACTTACAATATAGTGGTTTTTTTTTGTCACATATGTGACGTGACGTACGTTACATAGCAGTGACATAACAGTGACGTCACATTTTTTTTTTTTTTTAATTGCCAGAAAAATATAATTTTACAGTAAATAACATGTTTTAAAGAATTTTCGTAATTTTTTAAAGTTTTCTAAGAAGTTCACATCTCAGTCACAATGTGACATCACTGAGTGGTGGCATTTTGGTCACAGATGTGACGTGACCACAGTGACTTACATTGACGTCACAACGACGTCACCGTGACCATTCATGCTATGAGGGATATTATTTACTCGCAGAACTCTGCGACGTAATAAGGCGAATGATTATCTTTCTATATTTAAAAAAAAGTTTTGATTTGGAAATGGACCAATGAAAATCTGCGTAGATATTCCCGGTAGATCGACATCCAATTTGAATGCTTAAGCATGGCCTTTCTTCGTTAATATTAAAAGAAACTGTTGCATACAAAAATATGAAAATCGGTGGTATTACAGAAAAATGTTTGATAAACACGCTGATGCAGACAATTTTCAAATCGAAGAATTATTTTAAGAGATATTTAATGCTAAATTTGGACAAAATTGTTCCATTAAAAAAGTTTTATTTTAGCAAAAACTATACATGAGAATTTAATCCTTTTTAGATCATCTTATAGGTTATAAGTTCCCGATGTGCAGATTGCATTTTTTTTTTTATTATTTGACTCATTTTTTGAGGTTTTATTTCTATTTTAAATTCAAATTTTCAGCATTTCGAGAGATATATTTTTATATATTTTAGAAAATGTTATTAATTTAAACTGTTGCCAATTGTATAAACAGCGCAAACAATAATGTTTACTTCAAATTAAAAATTTATTTACACGTGACTATTATAAACAGAAAAAAAACTTTAAAATTAGAATTAAATTATTACATGTTAAAAGCAGGAAAATTACGTCATAAGAACCATATTTACTCTTGAGTTTTAAAAGAGAAACAAAATGTTAAAATAAAAAAATTATTATGCGTTAAAACTTGTAAAGGGAGGAAATTACGTCATATTTAAAATGGCCAAAAAATATGGCAAAACAATTTAAATTTAAAAATATATTTGCGCGAGATATTTTGAGATAATCTTTTCAACTATTATCGTGAATTCGAAGACAGCGCAAATACTATTTCCTTCTAACAACAAAAGTATTTTCACCTGAATATTAATAAGAGAAATAAAACGTTGGTGTAAATTACGTCAGATTTAAAACGATACATTTAAAATGAATTATTTAAAAGAACTATCTTATAGCGCTGTTAAAAAATACCGGGAGACAATGACACTGTTTACTTAATTGATTTTACATTAGCTTATTTTCAAATGTTTAACTAATTTTTTCATTAAATACGAAAACAGCCATTGTATCTCTTAACAGCAGCAGATTTGGTCTTAAACATCCCCAATCCAAGGAAAATGAATGAAAACCCGTTTACAAAGAGATCGCTACTGTTTTTTTTTTTTTTTTTTAATTCAATATTTTTAAAGCCGATCAAATTAGCGTGCTTTTTGGATTTTGGTGCGCCAGAGCGGGGGTTGGCGAGCGTAGCTCGTAGGGGGCAGGGCCCCCTAGTATTTGTAAATTTAAAAAAAAAATACTGGGCATCTACGCGATTTACTGTTAACCATTATGTGCCAGATGTTTATTATTTATGACTATTTTGTTAAATACCTGATAAAACTATGATAAATACGTTTTCTGCATCATTCCTAAGACACTAAATCGCATTTCTAACAAAAACGATGTAAATTCAAAAGTATGCTTATTTTTTTTATTAGTATTATTCTTGAAAAACTAATAACTAATAACAGACTTATAAAGTTAAAGATTTAAGAAATATAGTGAACCATCAAAAAGTTCTTATTTTTTTATTTGGATGTAACGCAGTCTTTAATAGATTTATGATCTATTTTAAATCTGAGAATTTTGCTTATACATTGCTTCTGAAATTACTGATTCAGTTATATGAAAATATTAACCTCAAGTCAACCTTCATACCCTGTGATTTCTGTTGTATGAAACATTCCCCTTCTTGACCGACACGTTTGAAATGCTATCAAGCACCATTGCAGACAACGACATAAGATTTAAAATGCGATAGTAAAATTTATTATATTAAAATTTGTTTTTGTTTCACAAATCTACCTCCTGGTATGTAGAACGCTATAGTGAAATTTATTTTCATGGATCTTAAAATTACGTAATAATACCTCAAATTTCGATATTTAAATCAGTTTCCGTAATATTAATATTTTTGCAATTTTTTATCATATTTCTGTAAAACTTGCTTAACAATAACTCTGTTGTTGTGAAAAAAAAAATAGATATACAATGGAAAAATGGGATGTCGTCCACTATCTCAACAGGTAAAGAAATATTTCTGTATTTGTTGTATATGTATCTATTTAATGATTTTTAGTTTACATTCTATTTTGTAAAATGTAATATAAAAACTATTATTTTTGGATTTGCTAATAATTACTAAAGATTTCAATATTACTTATTCGTTTCAAATAATTTTTTTTTAATTTATTGAAAATCTAGAGCAATGACACGACATGGAATCTGAACAATAATACGTATACAAGCGTATACAAGATTGGACATTTTTTTTAATAACAATAACTATCTATACTACAGAAATTGACAACAATCGTCTTTACTACATTGCTTTAGATAGTTAAACAAATAACCGGACAAAGGCATCATCTAGGCGAAAATGGCATGATTGCCACATTTTCTACAAAATCCTCTGAACCAATTGCATTTCATTGACTGTACGACGCCACAATTTTATAAAGGTATTCAATAAAGACAGAGTAGTTACATCAAAGTAAAAAAGAAAAATGCAATTTTCAGTTATTTTATCTTACAAATATAATTTCTTACTTATAATAAGAACTATTACTCGAGGTACACGCATGTCCAAAATTAAGGTCACAAACATAAAATTTGTGAAAATTGATTAACTCTTCGCTGTGGTGCCATGAAATTTGGCGCAGAGAACATTATAATAGGAGAAAGAATATAGCAAAAAATATATATATGAAAAAGATTTTAATTGTGAATTAATATGCAGGGTATATCAAAATGTGTTTTATCATGAATCCGAAATAAAGTATTTATCTTGGAAAACTCTGTCTAATATAGACACTGAAAAGAACACGCCCCATTCTTTGCGTCCAAGACTGGTTGTTTCGGCTCCACAACAACCGGCATCTCCTGTTGGATTCAGTGAAAGGGACACACACGCCGGACGTTAGGGATGAGATCCTTGAAATCTATGTGAGGTTGTTTCGGGGTATTGTAGGTCCGGCCTTCATATTTATGGATGATAATGCGAAGCCACACATAGCTCACATTGTCGATGATTTTCTTGAAGAAGAGGAAATTCGCTATATGAATTGATAAGTCGAGATGTACCACGCAGAGAGATTCTCGTTAAATCTTCATCTGGAGAGAACGTTGAGCTCTCTATCATCCCCTCTACGTAAAAAAAAAAAAAAAAAAAAAAAAAAAAAAAAAAAAATTGACTGATGTGGTGGTAGACATATTTGGTCCCCAGCGAATTCCTGTTTGGGGCGGCATAATGTTGGGCAGTCGTAAATCACTGCACGTCTTCGATGCGGGTACTGTCAACGCACATCGCTATAGGGATGAGGTCCTTGAAGCGTATATGAGGTTGTTCCGGTGTACTGTAGGTCCGGCCTTCATGTTTATGGACGATATTGCGAAGCCACACAGAGCTCACATTATTGATGATTTTATTGAAGAAGAAGAAATTCGCCGTATGAATTGACCCTCGAGGTTTCTGGACCTCAATCCTATTGAACATAAATTATTTAAAAACAACGTTTAAAAACACAATAAAATAAGTTGATTTGATCATACGTATACGTTTCGTGAGTACCAGGACTCACATCCTCAGTGTAAAAACTTAAAAAAAAAAACAATATTTCCCCAACTAAATGAACAGTGAAAACCCAAATGTCAAAACAAAATGCCAAAAGACCATCAAGTTCTAACAGCCAATGAAATTAATGCGGAAGTGAAGTGTCATGACACAACAAATCCACCCAGAAAGTTGAGATGTATGGTGTACTAGATAAATCATTAACCAAGGAGTCTTTAAATTTATGGATATGAACAGCCTCAAAAAAGTCTAAATCCAGAGGAGTAATGCATTTCTTGATAATGGTAGCTGACTCAAAATTAAAATTATGTCCCTCCCCCCCAGCAATGAGAGGCAATAGAGGATTTCTGTAATTCTTTTTTCTTTACTTCTGTGTTCATTGATTCTGTAACGGAGTTTTCGTTTAGTTTGTCCAATGTAGGACAAACCACATTGACATTGAATGTTGTAAACTCCCCAATAATTATGAGGAGGAATTCGATCCTTAAGTTGCGAAAAAGCCAATTTATTAACCGGTTTAAAAACCACATCAAAATCATAATGTCTCAAGATATTAGCCATCTTAAAGCTAATGCTATTATAAAATGGTAAAATGATAAGGTTAGAAATGGAAACCGCAGTAACAGGAGAATCAAGATTATTAACACATTTATTAAGACTATGAGAAATTAAATTATTGATATAAGATAAACCAAAACCTCGATCAATAGCCACAGATCTAATGTAATTTAATTCTGTAATAAGTGAATTATTATCTGAACAAATTAAGCGAGCTCTATTAATCAAATAAAGAAAAGCCGAAGCTTTTTGGGAAGGGGGGGTGACCCCCCCTTCCCAATCAAAAATCTTAAAAATCATTTTACCATTTTATAATAGCATTAGCTTTAAGATGGCTAATATCTTGAGACATTATGATTTTGATGTGGTTTTTAAACCGGTTAATAAATTGGCTTTTTCGCAACTTAAGGATGAAATTCCTCCTCTTAATTATGGGGGAGTTTACAACATTCAATGCCAATGTGGTTTGTCCTACATTGGACAAACTAAACGAAAACTCCGTCACAGAATCAATGAACACTGAAACTATGTAAAAAAAAAAAAAAAAAAAAAGAATTACAGAAATCCTCTATTGCCTCTCATTGCTGGGGTGAGGGGCATGATTTTAATTTTGACTCAGCTACCATTATCAAGAAATGCATTACTCCTCTAGATTTAGACTTTTTTGAGGCTGTTCATATCCATAAATTTAAAGACTCCTTGGTTAATGATTTATCTAGTACACCATACATCTCAACTTTCTGGGTGGATTTGTTGTGTCATGACACTTCACTTCCGCATTAATTTCATTGGCTGTTAGAACTTGATGGTCTTTTGGCATTTTGTTTTGACATTTGGGTTTTCACCGTTCATGTAGTTAGGGGGATATTGTTTTTTAAAGTTTTTACACTGAGGATATGAGTCCTGGTACTCACGAAACGTATATGTATGATCAAATCGACTTATTTTATTGTGTGTTTAAACGTTGTTTTTAAATAATTTATATTTCCACACAAGTTCTGTATTTTCCCTATTGAACATCTTTGGGATGGTCTAGGGAGGACATTGCACACCGTAAACACCTTCCCAGGACTCGCCAGGATTTAATAACCGCGTTTTTGGAAGAAATGAGCTTTGTTGTCATAAACGTTTATTGAAACCCTCATAAACAGTATGAAAGCTCGTTGAGAGGCTTGTATAGCAGTGCACGGTGGTCACACTCCTTATTAGATAGAGTTTTCCCGAGATAAATGTTTTATCTCCGATTCATGATATAACCCTTTTTGGCATACCCTCTATATTAATTCACAATTAAAATCTTTTCCATATTGTTATGTTGCTATATTCTTTCTCCCATTATAATATAACTCTGTGCCAAATTTCGTGGGTACACAGCGAATAGTTCCTCAGTTTTCCCAAATTTTATGTTGGTAACCTGAATTTTGGACATGAGTGTAGTACTAAAAGTAATTTTCAAGTGAAAAATAAAACAATATTTATTTTTTCTTCTCAAAATATTGTAAGATATTATAAAATGTACTAAATTCAACACAATGGGTGGCTACGCCAACTAATATTGCATATTTTTATTAGTTTCTTTAAATTAAGAATTAAAAAAAACACATTTACGGTATTCATTTAGCTTTAATGCTAATCTATAATAACTATACAAAACTAGTATGTTTTGGCCATCACAAAACTTCCTTCTATCTCATACTGATCAATACTTCAAAATTCATTATCACAGTGCGTCTATGCTCATCATGAGGATTCTAAAAAGATGAAATTCCGTGCATTAGTTCTTGAGATATTACTATACCTGGAATCGTGTAAATCCACCAAAATGCAGCATAGCAGTGCCACTTATTGGGTGATTTACACCAGAACCTAATTATCATCAACTTATGTCAATGTCTAACTGAATATGAAGTTTGGTGAAAATCCGTGCATTAGTTCTTGAGATAGAGCTATTGCGCAAATAATGACAAATGCAGCATAGCAGCGACACCAGTTGAGCGATTTGCACCAACAAATAATCAGCATCAACATTTATCAAGGTGTACTTGAGTCTGAAGTTTGATTGAAAATTCTTGCATTAGTTCTTGAGATAGAGCTATTGAGGAAATAGTGCAAAATGCAGCACAGCAGCGCCACCTATTGGGCGATATTCACCAATACGTAGTCATCATCATTTCATATCAAAGAGTAACTGAATCTGAAATTTGATGAAAATGTGTCCATTAGTTCTTGAGATACATCTGTTGCAGAAATCGTGAAAAAGGCTGTATAGCAGCGCCATCTGTTGAGCGATTTACACCAAAATGTACAAAATGTCAATTCATATCAAGGATTAACGGATTCTGAAGTTTGGTGAAAATTGTTGCATTAGTTCTTGAGATACAGCTATAATGGAAATTCTGAAAAGTGCAGCATAGCAGCGCCACCTGTTGAGCGATTTGCACCAAAATACAAACAGCACTATTTCATATCAACGTATACATGAATCTGAAGTTTTTTGAAAATCCAAGCATTAGTTGTTGAGATAGAACTATTGCGGAAATTGTAAAAAATGCAGTATAGCAGCGCCACCTGTTGAGCGATTTACACTAAAATGTACAAAACTTCAATTCATGTCAAGGACTAACTGAATCTGAAGTTTGATGAAAATCCGTGCATTAGTTCTGGAGATTGAGCTATTGCGGAAATCGTGAAAGAGGCTGCATAGCAGCGCCACCTGTTGAGCGATTTACACCAAAAACTAATCAGCACTAATTTATATCAGGTACTAACTGAATATAAATTTCTATTAAATTCCGTGCATTAGTTCTTGAGATAGAGCGCCCACAAAATTTGTGTCACATACAGACAGACAGACAGACTAACAGATTCACAGACTCACAGACAGACATTTTGTAAAAACATGTTTTTCAGGTTCTCTGACCCCTAAAACGTGTAAATCCGTCGAAAACCGAAAATCGAAAATTTTCACGAATCCAATACTTTCTTCTTGTAAAGATAGAAGAAAGTAAAAAGTAAAATAACGTACATTTCTTTCGATTCTCATAATTTTAAAAAAAGTTATACACACATTTTTCTTTTTCAAATAATATATATTTTGTTGTGTGAATATTATTCAGTATATAAGGGAATTGTTTTTATTACGTAAGAATAAATAGACATATATTGTATTCTTTGAATACAAAAGCTATTTAATAAAAATGGAAGAATTTCAATTTTTAAATATGAGTTTCCTAAAATATCCATTAAACCAAAAGCTGCAAAGATTCGATTACAGATCGAAATCTTTATCAGCCTTCCTGCTGCAATAAATATAAATTGCATTCCTGAAGTTACTCCTCCAATTTTATACAGCGGATTCCACAGAGAGATATATGTTAAAGAACAATAAGTGCTTTGCTATGTTCCATTATTTTTCCTACACTTTTTTATATTATTTTTTTCTCCATTTTCGATGCCATTTAGTAACCTGGTTTGTTTTTCTTTAAGATGAGAGGAATTTTTTCTCATTTCCATTATACGTTAGCAATTAACTTACACACTTCTCGAGTTTATTGCTTCCGCTAGAAAAAATCTGTATTCGGAGTAACCATTTAAATACAGATTTAATGTGTGGGTCTAATTTTGGCTATTTTTTGAAAATGAAATTTGCTTTTTTCTTAGGTAAAAACTGTTTTGATATATTGTGTGAAAACTGACAGTGCAAGACGAAATTTAAACAAGAAATATAACATAAACGGAATCACTTTAACAGTTTAAAATAAAAATTTTATTAATCCTTTAGTGCTCATGGTAGAAAGTAATATACTATCGTACTTTTGAACTGTGAAGATTTACTTTGGTAACGTTACGAAAAAGTAATTCTCAAGTCATTTTAACATGAAATGTAAATTTAATTCATATTAATACTTGATTTGACGTATACAAGACAGCACTGCTGAATGAAAAATATTTTAGAAGAAAGATTAAGGAAACAATCAATGAAAGCATATTTCGAAGGGCAAGTTTTTGTTTTACTTTAGAAATATATTATTCATATAAATGTAAATATTGCAAAATATACGCAGAAAAATATTTTTAACAATGCTTCCATTTAAACCGTTTTAATGCGTTTTTATGTCCCTTCATAGTTAAATATGTAGCACCTATAATTGTCGTCTGATCTGTTTATCTTTCTGTCTGTCTGTCCGCATATAACAGTGCAAAAACAACCCAACCGAATGGTTTGAAATTAAATATATGTAATCGTTGCAGGCGGTTTAGCGATGTACACTATATGGTCAAAGGTGACCGGTCACTTCCGATTTCAGACGTTTGATTAAATATCTTGACAAATACATGAGGAATTAACCTGAAACTGCAGGTGTGTAAACAGTATAGAATAGGTGATACATTTCCGCGAAGATTGTTTCCCTTAAACCCCATAGTGGACCGTCAATAAATTGAAAAGGAACGAATATCTTTTGGATAACACTGTAAAAACTAATGTAGCAAAAGCGTTCAAATTCGAGATAATTAATAAGTGGATTATTGTAATATACTGTGCTCATTTTTATGATGATAGCATGTATACTCGTAGAGAAATTAAAGTTTTTATAAAAACAGTCCCAAATTTCGCCAAGTATTTTGCTTATAATTTTAGAGTTGTTAACATACAAAAAGGTTCTTTTCAGAAAACATGACAAACAACATTGTACCCCATACTCTGCAATCATAATTAAAAAACTAGTATGTTGTGGCCATCACAAAACTTTCTTCTATATAAATCACGTCAATTAAATCATTTAAATAGCACAGGAAATTACATTAATTTAGAACCAATTCATATCAAAGTGTATCTGAATTTGAAGTTTGATAAAAATTCGTGCCTTAGTTCTTGAGATAGAGCTATAGTGGAAATTCTGAAAAATGTAGCTTAGCAGCGCCACCAGTTGAGTGATTTACACCAATACATAAACAGGAATAATTGATATCCAAATATACATGGATCTGAAGTTCGTTGAAAATCTAAGCATTAGTTCTTGAGATAGAGCTATTGCGGAAATCACAAAAAAGCATAGCAGCGCCCCCTATTGAGCGATTTACACCAAACTGTATAAAATGCCAATTCATGTCAAGGACTAACTGATTCTAAAATTTGATGAAAATTCGTGCATTAGTTCTTGAGATACACCTATAGTGGAAATTCTGAAAAATATAGCATAGCAGCGCCACCTGTTGAGCGATTTACACCAAAATGTACAGTATGTCAATTTATGTCAAGGATTAACTGATTCTGAAGTTTAGTGAAAATTATTGCATTAGTTCTTGAGATACAGCTATAATGGAAATTCTGAAAAGTGAAGCATAGCAGCGCCACCTGTTGAGCGATTTGCACCAAAACACAAGCTGCACTAATTCATATCAAAGTATACTTGAATCTGAAGTTTCATGAAAATCCAAGCATTAGTTGTTGAGATAGAGCTATTGCGGAAATCGTAAAAAATGCAGTATAGCAGCGCCACCTGTTGAGCGATTTACACCAAAATGTACAAAACTTCAATTCATGTCAAGGACTAACTGAATTTGAAGTTTGATGAAAATCCGTGCATTATTTGTGGAGATTGAGCTATTGCGGAAATCGTGAAAAAGGCTGCATAGCAGAGCCACCTTTTGAGCGATGTACACCAAAAACTAATCAGCACCGATTTATATCAGGGGCTAACTGAATATAATTTTTTATTAAAATGTCAATATTTCAAAGTTCACTATCTCAGTGCCAAATTAAATGGCAATCTGTGTTCATCATGATAATTCTAAAAATATGAAATTCCGTGCATTAGTTCCCTAGGTATGACTGTCACTGAAATCGTGTAAATCCAGCAAAATGCAGCATAGCAACGCCACCTATTGGGTTATTTACACCAGAACCTAATTATCACCAACTTATGTCAACGTCTAACTGAATATGAAGTTTGAGGAAAATTCGTGCATTAGTCCTTGAGATAGAGGTATTGCGTAAATTATGACAAATGCAGCATAGAAGTGCCACCTGTTGAGCGATTTGCAACAACACATAATCAGCAGCAGTATTAGTCAAGTTATACTTAAATCTGAAGTTTGATGAAAATTCGTGCATTAGTTCTTGAGATAGAGCTATTGAGGAAATAGTTCAAAATGCAGCACAGCAGCGCCACCTATTGGGTGGTTAACACTGACACGTAGTCAGCATCATTTCATATGAAGGACTAACTAAATCCGAAGTTTGATGAAAATGTGTGCATTTGTTCTTGAGATAGAGCTACTGCGAAAATAGTGTAAATCCTGCAAAATGCAGCATAGCAGCGCCACCTGTTGGTCGATTTACACCAAAACCTAAACAACATCTATTCATGTCAAGGACTAACGGAATCTGAAGTTTTATAAAACTCCGTGCATTAGTTCTTGAGATAGAGCTTTTGCGGAAATCTTGCAAAATGCTGCATAGCAGCGCCACCTGTTGAGCGATTTACACCAAAAACTAATCAGCACCAATTTATATCAGGGTCTAACTGATTATCATTTTTTATTAAATTCCGTGCATTAGTTCTTGAGGTAGAGCGCCCACAAAATTTGTGTCACATACAGACAGACAGACGGACGGACAGACAGACAGACAGACAGACAGACAGACAGACAGACAGACAGACAGACTCACAGACAGACATTTTGTAAAAACATGTTTTTCGGAATCTCTGACCCCTAAAACGTGTAAATCCGTCGAAAACTGGAAATCGAAAATTTTCACGAAACCAATACTTTCTTCTTGTAAAGATAGAAGAAAGTAATAATAAAAATTGGATGAAAAATGAGCAGGTTTGCTGAAAAATGTTTCAATGCGCTTGCGCGAATGCAATCAAAATATAATATGCATTATGTATTAGCTAAGTATATAGAGGATCATTTGTGAAAGTCTCAAAATCATAGCTTGAAAATTCTGAAAATTATCGTCGATAGAATAAGCTCTAAATCCGTTGTTCCCAAAAATATGAGGGATTGTATCAAATGTACGTTGATTAGTGCCAAGATTGTGTACAAAATATTGGACGTACTACTATATTTGGATACAACCCTTCATCTTTTTGCTTCCTTTTGGGAACAACAGATTTCGAGTTTGTTCTATCGACGATAATTTTCAGAATTTTCATGTTTTGAGACTTTCACAAACGTTGCTCTATATACTTAGCTAATACATTAAGTACATCATATTATGATTCCATTCGCGCATGCGCAGTGAAACATGTTTTAGTAAACCTCCTCATTCTCCCTCCAATTATTATTATTATTTAATTCTGGTTGCAGAATGTTGTGTATAATGTTATTTGTCATATTTTCTCAAAAGAACTTTTGTTTCTATTAAGAACTCTGTAAATCCTAAGCAAAAAATTTGGTGAAATTTAGGACTGTTTTTATAAAAAAACTTAATTTTTTATGAGGATAGCAAAGTATATTAGAAGAAGTCACTTATTAATAATCTCGAGTGTGAACGCTTTTGCTACATTAGTTTTTAGCTCACAGGCTATCAAAGCCTGAGAGCTTATGTGCTCGCCGGTTCTGTATGTACGTACGTATGTATGTACGTACGTATGTACGTACGTAACGCGATAACGCTTTGTAGAAACATCCTATTTGCTTCAATTTTTTTCCAGTTTCGTTCTGATAAGGCGCTTCCCTGATTAGTTTTGGGGGTTCATTGGTTAAGGATAAAAGGGGAAAAGGGGGGTTAGTCCACCCCCCCCCCTTAATTCAGATAAATGAGTTTTTCATGCAGAATTATTCGATTTGCTCCAAAGTTGGTATACCGGTTTATTATGTTAAGGAACTTCCCTGAATAGTTTTGGGGGTTCATTGGTTAAGGATAAAGCGGGAAAAGGGGGGTTAATCCCCCGCTTAATTAAGATAAAGGGGTTTTTCATGCAGAATTATTCGATTTGCTCAGAAGTTGGTATACCGGTTTATTATATTAAGGAACTTACCTGATTAGTTTTGGGGGTTCATTGGTTAAGGATGAAGGGGGAAAAGGGGGTTTAGTCCACCCCCCTTAATTCAGATAAATGGGTTTTTCATGCAGAATTATTCGATTTGCTCCGAAGTTTGTATACCGGTTTATTATGTTAAGGAACTTCCCTGATTAGTTTTGGGGGTTCATTGGTTAAGGATCAAGGGGGGGAAAGGGGGTTAGTCCACCCCCCACTTAATTTAGATAAATGGGTTTTTCATGCAGAATTATTCGATTTGCTCCGAATTTGGTATACCGGTTTATTATGTTAAGGAACTTCCCTGATTAGTTTTGAGGGTTCATTGGTTAAGTATATAGGGGAAAAGCGGGGTTATTCCACCCCCTTTAATTCAGATAAATGGGATCTTCATGCAGAATTATTCGATTTCCGAATTTGGTTTACCGGTTTATTATGTTAAGAAACTTCCCTGATTCAATTTGGAGGTTCATTGGTTAAGGATAAAGGGGGAAAAGGGGGGATAGTCCACACCCCCTTAATTTAGATAAATAGGTTTTTCATGCAGGATTATTCGATTTGCTCCGAAGTTGGTATACTGGTTTATTATGTTAAGGAGCTTCCAGGATTAGTTTTGAGGGTTCATTGGTTAAGGTTAAAGGGAGAAAAGGGGGCGGGGGGGGGGTAGTCAACCCCCCTTAATTTAGATAAATGAGTTTTTCATACAGAATTATTTGATTTGCTCCAATTTGGTATACCGGTTTATTATGTTATGGAGCTTCCCTTATTAGATTTGGAGGTTCATTGGTTAAGTATAAAGAGGGAAACGGGGGCTAATCCCCCTTCACTTATTGTTTTGAGGGACATTATTCTTTAAAATAAGAGTATAATATACAATTAGTGCGAATAGCCTGTGAGCTCAATGCCATCAGTTTAGCTGGGCACTTTTCTTTTTTATTACAGGGATTATCCAAATGATATTCGTTCCTTTTCAATTTGTTGGCGGTCCCCTATGCGGAAATGTATGAACTATACTATACTGTTTACACACCTGCAGTTTCAGGTTAATTCCTCATGTATTTCGCTAAATATTTAGCAAAACGTATAAAATTCCAAGTGACTGGTCACCTTTGGCCATATGGGTCAATATCTGAAAATTGGACAATTTGTGTCCACTGCCAATAATATTCCATTAATTATACTAAAACCAAAACCAGAAAAATGTAATATATTGTATCATGTATTATAATAATTACCAATGACAAATGGACATATGATGATGTATAAGTAATAAACTTTAAGTTTTAAACAAACGAAATCATGATTTCAGCCCCTGTCCCCAGGTATAAATATCCAATATTAAATGTATGTTGTAAACATTTTTATAAATATTTTTAACTTTTGCTATTATATATTTATATCTATATGTATACAGTATGGAAAAATATAATGCTCCTTTAATCATATAGATTGCACAGTAAAATACTATAGTAAATATATTTGTCCCTGAGGTTGACCATCATCTCAGTCCCTCTAACCACACATTTAGATTAAGAGATATTAGGTGGCGCTGGCAGAATTATTTCCATTGCAACAGCAACTACAATTCAACTATCCACTATGGATGAAGGTAAGTTGTTTTTCTCATTGTTTTATGTTTAGAAATATTTAGTTTTTGTTCTGAAAAGGGGTGAGTATTGTTTTATAGCATCATTCATGTCCCCATATTTAACTTTTTATATAAAAAAATAAAGCTTATTGAAACATTATTTATGTAATATACTCATGTCACATGGAATATTTAATCATTTACATGTGTTCAAAATGATTCAATAAAATGGCTGTGCCGCTGTTAAGACAAAAACATCACCTCTGTCCTCATCATCTCAGTCCCAGTTACGAGACACTGATTATCGTGTTAACAGACACTTTCTTCCATAAAAGTTTATCTTACGCATAAAATATACATCCTTGATCTCAAAATACAACAACAATCAAATGAAAAAACATGTATCATAGTATATAATTGTATTTGGAGGTTGGTACATTGATTAAAAAATAAATTAAAATTCTGGAGTGAAATTGACCAGTTTTCAGATATTGACCCATATAGTGTATATGTTAAAGAACAACAATTGCTTTGTTGTATTTCACTATTTTTGCTGATTTTGTTTTATTAAAAGTTGTTAAAAGTATTAAAAGAAGTTATTTAATTCTCGATTTTCGCTCCCGTTTAGTAACATGGTTTGTTTTCTTTGAGAATACATTTCTTATTTCCCTCAAATGACGAAAAATATCATTCAATAGTTTCTTGTGCTCGCTTGAGAAATCCGCATCAGCAGTAACCTTTTAAAGGAATATCAAGGTGACACTAAATTCATTTTTTTTAAACATGCATTTTGTACACTTACGTAACCCTGTAACTGTCTAGCAAATGGCAAAATTTTAATGACGTTTTTTCTTTTATTTTGCAAAACTACTAAAAAAAGAGGATTTTTCAAACATGATATAAAAAGTTTAGTTACGTGTATGAATATAATATTTGAGAATATTTGTACAAATTACTCAATGTTTTAAAACTACATTATATCTGTAAAATTATATTAAACAAAATGTTTCCATTGCAGTAAAATTGGAAGCTTAGTTAAAGGATATATTAGTTCCCGGCAGTGAGAAGAATAAAACTTTTTGTATGCTTATCTTAACTCTTTAGCGATAAGGTTATCCTACATAATTTTTAATCTTTTGACACCAGTATTCCTTAAAAGAAATGTTCATTTATTTTCTTCACATATATTTGGTGGGAAAAAAGAGATTAAAAATTACTAATAGGACGCTACATATTATACACACTTGATATATGACATATACGCGTCCGAAAAGATTGCTTGATCTGTAATTAAAAAGTAGTTTTGTTGATTTTGCATGAAGACATTTGAATTTATAAAATAAACCATTTCATTAAAAATTTGTACATAAAATTTAAAGAAGTTGTTTTAGTCACCATTTTTGATTCCGTATAGCAATCTATTTGTTTTCGTTGGAGATGGCGCAATTTAAATTTCACATTTCTACAGTTTCTTGTAAAGTTTATTGTATTCGCTGTATGAATCTATGCCAGCAATAACCATTAAGCGATGTTATAAGGTTTGATGGTAATTTAGGTTATCTTTTTTAAGACATTTATGCTGTACAATTAATTACTCCTTTTTCAGTAAGTTTATCTTAATTTCCTGAATCGAAAGCCGGACATCGTTACCGCTTAATCAAATTTACAAAACTTCTTTCGAAAGCTTAATTTTGTCTACTTTAGACACGTGATTATGCAATTAAACAAGACGAAAACAACTTTTCGGTTGGAGTGGTGGAAGTTTGCATAGTCATTAATTAGGCTTAAACTGAAAGTGAATAAAAGAAATTTAAACGCAAATTTTGTTTAAGGGTTCTCAGAATTCTTAAAATTAGAAAAAAAAGAAAAAAAGACCATTTTCAACATTTAATACCTTAAAATGTATATGATTATAAAACATAATTTTTACTGGAGATGAAAGATACAGATATGTTCTTCCGTTTCATGTATTTAAAAATAGCAAAATGCAGAATTAGCATTCATAAAGGGTTCCAAATTGTCAGACATTTGAATGAGTAGAAAATTGGTATATCAGTTTACGCGCAGGATTACAAAATACATTTTGAAAATAGAATGCAAATTTTGTTGCCTACTTATACATCAGACTATAATAATTATGCTGAACCTAAATAAGTTTGTATTTAAAGCATTTTTATATTTTTAATACACATTTGTATTTAGCTATTACAAAATTTTGAAAATCTTAATAGTATAATCACATGCAAAAATATTTTTTTGAACAATAAAAAGAAATTTTAGGTTCCTTTTATACAGACTAACATGAAACATATGTTTTGAAAATTTTATGAAAAAATATTCAGAGGTATTTGAGATATCGTGTGTGTTATGACCAAAAACGTCATTTGTAGAAAAATGACTTCAAAGTTTCGGAAACATCGCTTTAGCAGTTGGACAGGTTTAATTCTAAAAGTCACAACTTCTGTTCTAATAGGAATTTCAAGGAAACAATTACATCGTAATGTTAAAAAGGAATAGGGGTTTAACATCTAAAAAAATTAAAATTTCGAAAATTTTCGAGCTTTAAGAATCTTGAGACCCTTAAAAAATATTAATGTTTAAAAATAAATAAATGAAAAATGTTCATAAAATTTCAGTTAGATACCGCTTTGTAATCGCTGGAAATATACCAGTATGTCACCGCTCACTGGTGTGCCATAACAGATTACCTCAGATGTGCCATGAGAATGGTCATAAAATTTTTACTAATAAACAAAAGTCTCTCTTTTTGGTAAGATTTATATCTTGAAATACAGAAAAATAAAATATTTTTTTCGATTAAAAAATGTTAAGAAAGAAAAGGGAAAAATTCCTTTTTTTATTTAAATATTCTTTTTTTTTTTTAATCTTGCGTACCGATGGCCGTAATGATTCGATTACAGATCGAAACCTTTATCGGTCTTTCTGCTGCAATAAGTATAAATTGCAGTTCTAAAGTTACTCCTCCATTTTGATACAGCGGATTCCACAGAAAGGCATATCACAAAGAACAATAAGTGCTTTGTTGTGTTCCATTATTTTTGCCGGTGTTTTTTTAATCTAGTTTTCTTCTCCATTTTCTATTCCGTTTAGTAATTTGGTATTCTTTTTTTACGTGGAGATGGATGGAATCTTTTCTCATTCCTATCAGAGGAGAGCAATTAACTTTCACACTTTTGGAGTCGATTGCGTTTGCTAGAAGAGTCTGTATAATCGGTGAGAATTTAATGATGCTTTAATGTGTGAAGCTAATTTTGTTTATTATTAAACGAATTTTATGTCGTACGCTTCTTAATAACCTTTTTCTTATGTTACTTTAATTGTACAGCAAAAAAGTAAGTACAGTAAAAACATGTTATTTTGCGTGACATTTAGGAAATAATTTTAAATGATAAATAAAGACACAATCATGCTTAATGGTACGCAAAACACCAACTTTAATAAGCTAAAAGTTAACTTCTAGGTTTCGAGTTGTTTTTACTGCCGTCTTCAGGAAAATATGTTAAAATGGTTCAAGTTTGAGAGGCGAAAGGTTCCTGTGCAAGAGATAGTTAGTCAAAACTTGACCAATGATTTGATGAATACAAAAATGTAGTGTTGCCATCTAGAGAAAATAAATAATTATTAATGAACTGAGATCAAATTAATCAAAAGGTCGATTTAAGAAACCACGAATGCCTGAGTGACAAAACCACGTTCAATTGAGTTTTCATTCAAGTTTTGGTACCATAATACAAGTTTAAGCTGAAATATTGTAATTAGATGTAGAATTATGAATTTATGACATTGTGCCAGACTTTTCGGACATTATAGGATAAATTATTATTACAAGGCTTATCTTCACGTGCAACGATTTCAACTGATTCTCTAATTTTACTCTCAAAGGGGTTATTGCTTGGAACTATAATTTTTGCTTCAGCAAATTTAATATGGTAGCCTTCATTAACTAAATAGAATCTAGAAAGAGCTATATTCTGTTTACTTATTAATATAGTTATTAAATAATATTTAGTTATTAAGATATTCTTTGCTGATGAGCCTGGAAGGTTTGAAAGTACTAAGAAGTTTGAAATAAAATGCATATTTTAAACTTTTAACATCTTTTTCATTACACTAGTCGCCTTTTAAGTAAGATTGTAGACCTTTTTAATGTTCACATTATTTATTTATATGTTTAATCAAGGTGAAAATTTTCGTTTCGTCTTATGATATTATTTGAAAATATATGTTTTATTAATATTTTTCCTGAAATAAATTTAATATAATTATCGAATAAGCCATCCTGGTTTTTTGCGTAGTTATTGATTAAGAATCTTTTCTGCCCACTTCTTAAAAATCCCGTAAATTTTATCAAAGTTATGGAAAGCTTGCAATATTTGTGATCGGTCCGATGAAATATAGTCTTATGAATTCTCAATTGATAATTAAAAAAAAATTATCGTATAATCTCACAAGTCATTTGCAGAAAACTTGTGTTACGCTTACGCTTTTGTTTTATTAAAATGAAATGTTCTTTATAAAATGGGACACGAAACATTTAAAATAAAGAATTACTACGGTATTATGGATATATTAAAATATATTACTTATTTTGGAAAATTCACGTATCAGTCATGTCACTTTCTTTAAAATTTAATTATCATTTTCAGTCTAAATTTAAAGAAAAGTTTACTTTCAGTCCGAAAAAATAAATATTTAACTTATATTCTGCACACAGATGCCTTTTACGGAGTACTATTTACCTCTTAACTCTAGTTTCATCTTTCCATTAAACCGTTTTTTCCGTCTTTCTCTTTTCTGGCTCTTTGACCGAAAAACGCTATCGTATTAGGGTCTTCTGAATAGAAAGAATTTTATTTTTTTCATTTGAGGTCGCGATCTCAATTTTCCAACTCTATTTATTCTGCTTTCATTTTAAATAAATATGAAGTCCAACCTTATGATTTACGTTTTATTTTCAGAATTTTAACTGTATCCTAAAAGCATAACAAATATTCACATATAGTAAAAATATTTGATGTTGGGGCGATTATTACCGCACATTATTTAAACCATTTACACCCTAATCTATATTATAAAGCAAAAATAAATCCTTGAGTGTCGCTGAAGCGATATTGACGATGACAACATATGAGCTATAAATGTAGCGTTTACTGGAATTTCTTTAACTTCTAAACTTCGCACCGTTTGAATTTTTCATAGTCGAACAGGGAAAAAAAAAATATGTCAAATGCAATTTGTTTGTAAAATACAGATAAATTCAGTTAAAAACCGATTCAAGTGCATGGATAAAAGTCATGTATTAAACTGGATCGAGTATTAAATGTAATTTGTATAATGCTGCATGTATTTTGCATTTAATCATCTTTAGCGCTTTCATTTATTGCTTATGGCTGAGAAATCTTATTTTACGTTTAGTTATATTAAAATTTAACTGCATTAAACTTAACTCATTGTATGTTTCTATGCGACAGGTTGGAAGTGCTTAATTTGCGCGGAAGCTCACCGGAGCTCAGCTTTGGTACTTCTTTGCTTTTAGTGAGATATTGTTGGAAATTTATCGCAGCTCATAAAAATTGCGCTCCGTAAGCCACCCGGACCGCGCTTCCGAAAAACTGAATTCTAAATTATATTTTCTTTTTCCTCCCATTTCCAATCCTTTGCATTATTTCCTACAAAAGCGCTTACATATGCGACGTAGCTTGAAAAGTATTTTAGACCAATCCGCACTCCTGTACGACAATTACGTTATTACATATTGGATTAAAAAAATGTGTCACGGAATTTTCGGACACCATGCATTTTAACATTGTTGCTAACAGGTAGGGCAGGGGAGACTATTGAAGTACTTACTCTATATTCTACTATATATGTTACAATATTAGATCTATGTCCGAGATTTCCCTTTACTATTCTAAATTACTTGTCTATATTCACTAAATTCTTATTCTTAAATAATCTCTATCATTAATTGTGTTAAATTCCCTTTAATGTAATGTCTCACTTGTTTAATTCACTTAATTATTACGCTTTTGGTATCCTTAAATTAAATGTTCCATTTACAATCTTTTCGCGTTTTAGAATGTTCTTTGGTAGTCATTTTTATTTTTATTCCAGCCGAGTTTTACCTTCTTCCCGCGCTTTATTCCGGGGTTCCTTTTTGCTTTATTATCCCTCCACCGGCTCTGTCAGAACTCTTTGCATGACGTGATTTCTTGGCATCTTAATGGGTTTAGAGCGCGTAACTACGTCAAAATTGCTTTCCTACGTTTGGAGAGTAAAAAGCAGTTACGCACGATTCTCCAGCAAATTTGCTGTGTTTTTTTAATTGTAAACTGTCCCCTGGCTGTGTGTCTGAGAAAATGAAGTTCGTTCTAAAGATTTTTTCTCCTTAAGATTTTACCCATTGGATTTTTCCTTTTTGATGTAATCAAATGATTACTGTCGTCGATAGATATTTCTACATGGAAGCTATTAATGGAACTGTATCGTGAGGTGTGAGAACTACTGCCCAATCTTATGGAATAAAATGCTATGAACATTATTGCTTTCGTTACTTGTCTTCTGGAGAAATTCCAATTTTCATTTTAATTGTCTTTTACCATAAGCCACTGGAATGCCAATCATCTTTAATGAGGAATGATCATCGAATATAAAGAGTAAGCTGTTCGATTAATAGGCGAAGCTATTGCTCATGTTTCCAATGTACATCAATGTCTTCTTCATGTACTTTGCTATGAGTTCGACGATATTAATTTCCAGACAACCGTCGGTATCGTATATGATAGCTAGATAGCTCCATCCATCTGTAATTTATAACATATACATATATCATTATTTTAATTTGAAATATTCAATTTTTTTTTTCATTTTTCAAAGGAAAGCGTGGATGATAATAATTAATAATTATTCGCTAACAACCACCTTTTAAAACTCATTAAAATTTTCATGAACAAAACTAAAATCGGTATTTCAGAAATCGTCGAGTCAGTGTTGTTTTACCTAATAATTCTTCACAGTACATAATCCTTATCTAGTTATTATACAGGTGATCACACCCTTATAAAATATATTTGATATATCTAATTCTAAAGAGCAAGATTCAATAACATGATACATATAGTTTTTTCCTACAATTCTTTGTAGTACTTAGCTCAATTTTGCGAACACGGTTCTATCACATGAACAAAAAATAATAAGTAAAACTTATAAAGCTTCTTCGATATTTAATGCCACAAACATATTAAATATCATATGTGTAGATTCATGAATTCTTCCTAAATTTAAAACTAAAATCTCTCTTGAATTATAACCCATTTTCCACTTTAAGAGGAACATCAGCGACATGTTATTTGAATCCCATCTTCAGAGACTTTTAAGATATCATTAACATTTTGGCTAAAACTTTGTGTATCCATTAAAACTTTTTCCATGAACGTTGCAACATAAGATAACGGCAGAGTTAATATGTTTTTCGGAGAACAATTTTCTTTATACAGCAAAATGTTATTTCTAGTGAATTATTTCATTTGCCTGAACTACATTTATACACATTAAGGAGAAATATATTCCTGCAAAATGTAATCATAAATTGGATCTTGTTTAAAGTTTGAAATATAATAAATTAAAATCCACATGTAAGTTAATTTGGAAAAATATGAATTTAAACAATTTGTTTGAAATTTTCACTATTTTGCGTTGTTTCTGAAATTTTGTAAAATTTATGTAGGACAATTGCATGATAAATTAATTCAAAATAATTTCCTTGTTTATATGTGGATGGTACACATTTTCACTACTTTCCATATTATCGTTTCATTTTACAAAAAGGAAGGTAAGGCAATGCAAATGTTCTTAATATGTCTTCATTATTATTAAAGTTGTAATCAAAAACCCGGATTCAAATTGAAATGAAACACCATAAAATTAACAGAAGAAATAAATTTCAACCCTACTTTCTTATACAAAAAATGTTTGTGATTCATTTCATGAAGTGGCCTAAATTCGGATACTGTTGAATCGGCATCTTTCAATTTTGATGCAATTGCAAATAAACATACATATAGGTCTAAGAACATAAATAGTCAGAAGTAGTACGGTTAAGTAACCCGGGGTACTTCTGTAAAGTTCACTATTTCACAGTCGCCGAAAAAAAGGATCAAATCACCAAATTTATCATCTTATTTCTCATTATACAAGAAACCTTACTTATTGAAAATATGCGAGTTAGTATAACTTTTTGTGCTCAAAGTGGATAGTGGTATATTTAACCCGGTGAAAATTTATTGAAAAAATAACATTTCAGAGCCTCTAATATTGTTATATTCTCATGTAAGACGTCATTTCATACTTAAATGAAGACCAGTTACACTTTAGTAATTGACATTTTTCGCTATCTTTCATATTTTTGGGATACAGTCGACAATTTTTAAATTGCATCACTAGGAAGTGTTGAAAAAATTTACATGTGAAAGCGCATAAGCATTTTACTACAGGTTGACACTTATTGCAAATTCCTAGCTTGATCCGTTGAAGAGAAATTTGAGGATACCAAGAAATTAATTGAACCCAGCAAAGGACAAAAGGCAGGATCCACAAGGGCTGTTGACTTTGAATTACCTATGTATTCCATATGCATCACGTGTTATTCTCTTCCTAATGAAATGTTCTCTATTTTTTACGACTGCCAGAGACCTTTTTAGAATCAAATTTTACGTCAAATATAGTTGCTACACACAAAATTGGTGTTTTGAACCTGGCTTTATTTACCTTATATCAAAGAGTGCCCAAATAAAACAAAAGTGTTCTTGTGAATTAAGGTGTGTTATTATCATTGGTACTAACGATAATCAAATAAAAAGTGTCCCTTTTGAGATATGAACTTCTGAAAAGAGAATTGAATTTGTGGATTATTTTAAGGTATTTTAAAAATAAATAAATTAATGAATATTTAAGCAGAAGAGAAACAACTTCAGTAGCTATGTAATCGTTCGTTGCCGATACGATGACTCAAAATTTAGTCATAGTTGCAGCCGTAGACGATTGCAGTAGCTCTGAAATCATTCGTTGTCTATGCGCTAGTGTCTATGCGAACTATGACTCAAATTTTAGTCCACCACATGTAAAGATACATAAATAAATAATCTTTAGATAATATGATGCCACTACCTGTATAGGTGCGTGATACTAGAGTCAACGTAAGTAAGTTTGGAATTAATAACTAGGATTTCTTCAAATAATATTAATGTATGGTTTATTTACAAAATATTTACATTAAAACACTTTATTTACGTTTATAGGCACGGCTATAGCAGATCCTGCCCAACATTCAGTTACAAGTTAAGATATTATCTATTTACCGGATTATATGTTTAATTACCCTAATCCCTTCTCAATTCACCGTACTCAGCTAGGCTTATTCAACGGGATTATCACACGGGTATTTCCCGATCTTTTGTACATACATGCTGTTCCCCATAACAATACTCGGTGTCACACCAGGAGTAGTTACTGTCTCTAAACTACATGTTTCACGTCCAATCCAAGACTCAAGATTGTTCACTCTCACTTTCTCTCAGTGCGTCATCTCCATTTAAAACTCTACGTGGTCATCCCTGCAAAATGAAAGACAATCACCATGCCCATTCTACCAGCTTATTTCTTTATCAAGTGTAACAGTAGATTATCTTTATTTCACCACTCGCGCTTCTTGCTGTCTATTATATTATCCAAATTACGATAGATAACATCCTTTCTAGTATTTCCATCTATACAATAGAGCTTTTTATAACATACAGATACGAATGCACTAGTATTCATTCTAATCCTAAAGATAAGAAAAAATGTTCCCCTAACACAAGTGAGTAGATATTGATGTACAGATAAATATAATAAATAAAAAAATAAAATTAATTCACAGTGATTTTCATTAGGAATACGTTCAATAACGTCAGAGACCCGACAAGCTGTATGACATGTTGATAGGTAATTAACTGATAAAGCGAGAAACGTTTAAAGTAATTTGTTCTGTGGTTACATGTTGTTAAAGTAAAGGTCAAATTCATCACGGCAGGCTGTGTGCCTATTTTGGGGCTAAGTAATGACGAATGTGTTGAATTCTGATCTTCAATACAGGTAAGGTTTCCTTGTATCATGAGTGATAATATGGTGATGTGATCGTTTTTAGACGACTATGAAATAGTAAGCTTTAACAGAAAGACCTCTGGTGATCGAACTATATTACTTTTGACTCTGGAACTTTCGAGATTTAAATCTTAGACTTATGTAAATATCATGTAGCAGCTACATAAAAATTGAAGTGTGTACATCAGGAGACTTTAGGTGAGTTGACATGCAATGACCTTTGTTTTAGATTCATTGGACTCTATTGTCGAGAAATTTATTGAATAGTTGTTCTGAATCACAATGCATTTATCATTTTCTTACTTTAACCGTCTCATGCATATATTATTTTTCATTATTTTTCCTTATTCACGCAAAATATTTTTTGTGATAAATGAGAACCCAATATAATATAATTTTATAATGCGCTGCATGCTAGCTATTATCTGTTCACAAATCACATCTCCATAAATGAATGCTGAAAAGTTTTTTGCTTTATAGGACAATACTTATCTGTCCTCATATGAAGCCCGTATCAATGAGAGGGTTAAGCAGCTAATGTTTTATATAACTAAATTACATTGAAGGACAATATTCGATGCACAAATATATAATTATAATAATATATTACACAAATATATATAATTTTAAATAATGTTCATATCCTAATAGGAATCTTCATTGAATACTAGTGTAATATATTTCGAATTAAATAGTTAAAATAGGTTAGTCTTTGCAATCTTCATGAAAAAGTAAAGTAATATAACTGTACCATGAATGCTATCATTTAAATTAGTTTAACATTTAGATTATCAAGTTTGTATTCAAATAATATAGATTTCATTTATACTCTTTGTGAATGAAACAAATTACCTGCTACATTCTCAGTAAATTGTGTACGTACCTGATGCTTGGAATTTAATTAAAATAGTATCAAATGAATGTTTTTCACATCGTTCGAAATGAAAGGTTTTAATTATCTAATTATTTTTTTAAGCATAGAAGGAAATGCAATTCAAAAATTAGCTAATTCTTTTGTAGATTCATTTCGACTACTTGTTCGAGTAGCTTAATATATATATATATATGTGTGTGTGTTTGTTTGTTTAATACTACCTTTTAAACAGCCTGTATACGAAATAAAATGGAAATTGGGAAGCTGTTTTTAAATCTTTTTTCACCAAAGCTTTTATAAATTGAATTAAAAATAAATGTAATTCGATATAATGATTAAGTGTTTATTAAAATATGTAAGCTCATTGTTATTTAAATGAATTGATTTACAAAAACTAATTAAATGTAATAAACATATTACTTTTATAAAATTCACTGAAGATTTTGGTGTAAGTTTAAGCGAAAAATCTCCATTTATGATAAACGTGGCTTTTTTTTTGCTTATTGAGTTCTATATTATCTATGGTACAGCAACAGTGTCTTTACACTACTCTAGCACATAAGCGTTTATTGTTACATCACACGTTGATAAATTGAAAAAAAAAAAAAAATACACAATACAGTGTAACCGCCATAGCTTCACAGTAGGAAAAATCGAGTAACCTGTAATTTGACAAGTCACTCGTATGCTTTATACAATGATGATTTAAATGCTCTCTAACTCGGTAGATTTAAAAAGAAACCTGCTTTACTCGATTACAGTTTGAACTATTCTATCCCAGCTAATGTTTAGAAATTCACTTAGATTAAGGTACCTACCTGCTTTCGGAGCGCTTTAAAAAATGTACACATATGTTTTATTTCAATTTTAATAGAGAAAATCATAAAATTCTAAAAATATCTTCAGAACATTTTAAAAATCGGAGTTTTTTGCCATTTTTTAAGAAAATTTCACGCTTCCGCCAGATAGCGTATATTCAATTACACTTAATATATTTCAATTTCTCTTCACTACTCCTCTTCACCTAATCTATTACACTTATCTATGTACTGAACTATCAGTTTTAAAATACATTAAAAATTAACTGGAATATTTCAAAATATGTGAAAAAGTACTTATTTTTTATTAAAAATTGCCACCTTTTTCATATTTGAGTACCTATAAAATAATTACATTATCACATAGACCTTTGATACTCGGTGAGAACATAGTAAGTAATATGGAAAGCATTCTGAGAAAAATTCACTGAAATATATTCAAAATATGTTACGTAATGAAGTTTATCATACATGGAATTAAAGCAAATTTTGATTATCTAGAAATCGCATTTAATAATTTCTTATCTGTATTACTTATTGTTTATAAAAATAATGTAGATTTGTCAGTTAAAGGTTATTAGTGTTTTTATGCAAAATACTTAAGAAATTCATGCACAGAAACCTTTCTCTTGGCTTTACTACGCCCACCTCCGGTATTTAACTTATTACTTCCTGTTTATTAAATTGGCAGTAATTCCATTTAATAATGGTAGGAATAAATGTAAAAGAGATTTGGAATTGGAAATTATTGTTCTTTTAACTAAAACAATAAAACAAATTTAGAAAATTTTCATCACAGCGATTTTTTTTTATGTATTAAGTATCCATATATAGTTATTAAACTCATAATTATGGTAAATATTTATTACCACTTTAAAATCGCAGTATGTAAAACGATCTCTGAAAATATAAATTAAAAAAAATCAAATAACTTGTAAAAGTCAACATTTTTTCTCAACCCCCAAGGGCTGCCGAGTGATTGAGGTTGCACTACATTTTAAAACTTTTTAAGTATCATAAAATATCAGTAAATTAAGTAACAGTTTTCTAAATAATTTTGTTTGAAATATTTTTATTATGCTTATTATTAACACGTTGAGTGCCGCGTCAGCCACCGGTGACTGACACTGAACTTTTCGCTTAGGCCGCGTCAGTCATCGGTGACAGACAATTATAGATTATGTAACGGGGACCTTATTTCGTGGCCCAAACGGAAATACAGACAAAACAGACTTGGCATTCAACGTATTAAGCAATAGTCCCTACAACTTGAGAAAATAAATGAAATCTCTATATAGTTCATAATTATAAAGTATTTAATTGTATCACAGTAAAAGACACATATGTTGTCCCAAAACAGGTTTAAACATCCTCTAATGTTTTCCATGTTGTAGATAAATAAGCAACGTAAACTATAACCTTGCTTACTATATTTTCTGATAAAATTATAAAAAATAAGGAAATAAATGTGATATTGTTAATGAAATAGCGAAATCAATTTTTTTGAAAAATGGACACTTTTAAATATTTATACAACCCTTCTACACAAAATCGTTAAATTAGAATTTGTTTTTCCCTTGCTGAAAAAAAATCATTGTAATAAACTGCATACATTTATCTTGAAAACTGAATGACGTTTTATAGGGAATTGGTAATTGTAAGTAGATACTATATATTAAATTAAAAGTACAAATCCGTGAGGTCCCTTAACAAAGATGAAACACGGAAGATAATACGTATGCACAGAACCTTAAGCAAACAGTATTCGGTGCCAACAATAATATTAACTGTGAAGAACTCGAACATATTCAAAGAAGGCTTATTAATGCTAAATTGATCATTGAAGTTGCAACAAGCCACTTTGAAAATACTTTGTGATTTTTTTTTATTATTATTATTATTATTTTTTTTAATTTGACTAAAAGTATTTGAAACTACATTTGTCTGTTTACATAATCTCCGCTTTTGTAATTCTTTATTTAGGTATGCTTGTGATGCATTGAATTCACACATATTAATAACATTTAGTATAAAGAATCACATCATCAATTTACACAATAACTATTTTTCGCTCATGAAATAGCAATTTTGCATTTTAACTAGTACCAAAAAGTTGTTCTTTCAGCTGTTTCCTTGGTTTTCAAGTTACAATAATGCAGTTCTCTCAGCAGAGCGGTGAAGGCAAAACCTATTGCACGCCACAGATTACTTTCGCACGACATTGATTCAAGCTCTAAATCAAAATATAGTGAAATTGCACAAAATGCGTAGTTTAGATTATCCGAGTTTATCAAAAATAGATTGGTTCGATTGGCTAATCATGCGATAACAGATTAAAGTAACTTAAATGCACTTAATGAAACCCAATCTACTTCAAAATAGTGACTCAAAAAATCAGATTGAAAGATGATTAGAAGATTTATCGAACGAGAAAGATTATAAGGCAATGTAAGAAAAAAAAACCATCTATGGTAAAATTGACTATTTGGATATCCGTTCAAAACACGGAAACTGTTTCATACTCGGGCCATTTTGACATCTTTCGAGAAAGTCATTACACTCGCAAAGGAATATTATGAGAATCCGAAGTAATACAAGAGTCTCATCTTTCTAAATACTTTCTAAAGTACTGGGTCTTCATAAATGAAGGCCCTAATTTCAATGATTATTGTAATAATTTAATTTACACTAATGACAACAAGTAGACCATTACGACTAATCGAACGATCAGGGACTTCCACGCTCAACCACTCTCGTAGAAAGAGACTCCAATGGGGGTGAGGGGGGGGGGGGTGAGGATCTTTCTTGTTGCCAAATACAGGTTCATCATCTACTAATTGGGGAAAGAGCCATTCTTTCCTTCCTTGGAAATGGAATACATTAGGAATATAGCCTCCCTATATCTATGATTCTTTCAGACGTTCAGGAGTCGCCATTTTGCGTATGTGCATTGCAAGCCAGTAAATAATAAAGCAGTACTCGCGCATGCGCTTACATTAAAACTGTTTGAGTTGCTCTTTATTTGTGACCTTGAACAAATACTCTACAATCGAACAACAGATGATACCATTAAAATTTATAACTGATTCATTCTTTTATGTACACCCTTTATAACAGAAAATGCCACTCGCATATATATATTTTTTATTACAAAATTTTGTAAGTAATTTCTATTAATTATTTTTTGATGCAGTAAATTGTTTGGTTGTTTGAACATTGTGATCATCCATTTTTTTCTCTTTTTTGAAAATTTGATACACGGATATGAAAAGGTCCGCAATCCCTTGTCTAGGAGATCAAAATTTAAACAATGTTGCTTATGGAAAATTAATTTTGAATACTATTTCAATAACATATCTTTATTTTCTATTTCCTTTTTGAACAATTTTGCACTTTTAATTACGCAGTTATCTCCAACTTATATAAAATTAAAAAGGGTTCCAAACTTCCTTGAGACACTTTTTATGTAAATTAAGATAAACTGTGTCTGTCTAAATACAATGATACCTGAGAAAAAATATAATATTTGAATATGGTAGGTATCTAAAAACGTTTAATAAAATTACAACACAACGAAAAAATTCACAAATTGGTGACATCTTTAGCGTAATGAATTCACCTGGATCTTAAAAGGTACATAAAGCCGTGAACAGTACGCTTGAAATATATTAAAATTATTATAAATATAAATTAAAAAAAAAATAACATTCTTTAATTAAAATTCACAAAAATGCATAACTATGGATTAATTGTTTTAATTGGGAATTTCGCCAAATTCTCCCGCTATCGACAAGTTTGTTTCATACATGACAATTTATTTTTCATGCCAAATTTGGGGATATTTTGCCGTGTTTCTCTAAATTTGGCGCTATTCTAGTACGCCTGCCAGTAGCACTTTTCAATAAATCAAGATTGTTGAAGCTGATACTGATTTCTTCGTAGGAACTCTAATTGAGTAACCATTAAGTTTAAGTAGTGTTAATAATAGAACTGTTAGTTTAAGGGGTCTTGTACCTTTTAAACGCGTCGAAAATTAACGAAAAACTTCAAAGTTTGAATTACTCTATCTTCAAAACCTTTTTATGTATAAACGTAAAATTTTGAATATTAATTAAACAGATTGTGCTTTGTAATATACTACCAACAGAAGTTTATTAACCCTTTACAGAATTTGTGTATTCTTGAAATCAAAATAGCTCTTTTTTCTACCCCATAAGTGATTGCGCGCATGATATCTTGAGAAAGTATGTATGGATTTTCATGAAATTTGGTAACTAACCTAAACAAACATGTGTGTTTAAAATGATCTACTTTTAAGTATTTACAATCTTAATATTTTTAGTTATGACTATTTTTATTCATTAAAAATACAAAATTTTTATTTTTTTTAAGAAAATATTTTTTTTATATAGTTAATGAAATAATTTTAGCCTAAGAATAAATCATTTTAAATACACATATATGTTTAGTATCGTTACCGAATATCATGCCAACCCATACATACTTTCTCAAGATATCATGCGTGCAATGACTTATGGGGTAAAAAAAGAGTTATTTAGCTTTCAACAATACACAAATTCTGTAAAGGGTTAATAAATTTCTAATGGTAGCATATTACAAAGCACAATTTGTTTAATAAATATCCGAAATTTCATGTTTATACATAAAAAGGCTTTGAAGATGGACTAATTCAAACTTTGATGTTTTTCATTAATTTTTTCGACGCGTTTAAAAGGTACAAGACCTTAAGAAGAGTTTTTGCGATGTCTTCGAAAACGGAGGGCGCTTGTGGGAAGGTCTCTTTTGAAAAATTAAGGTTTGAATTTTGAAAATTTTCGAAACACGTGTTTATTAATTTTAGTTATACTATAGGCATGTCAAGTTCCTAGATTTTGTTTCCGTTGTTTTATGTAGATATGGTGATTTTTACTTTCTTCTATCTTTAAAGGAATAAAGTATTGGATTGATGAGAATTTTAGACTTTCTGTGTTCGACGGATTTACACGTTTTAAGGGTCAGATGTTCCGAAAAACATGTTTTCGCAAAATGTCTGTCCGTGAGACTGTGAGTCTGTCTGTCTGTATGTGACACAAATTTTGTGGGTGCTCTATCCCAAGAACTAATGCACGAAATTTAATATACATTTATATTCAATTATTCCTTACATAAATTTGTGCTGATGAGTTTCTGGTGTAAATCGCTCAACTGGTGGAGCTGCTATGCAGCATTTTTCACGATTTCTGCAATAGCTCAATTTCCAGAACTAATGCACGGATTTTCATCAAACTCCAGATTCAGTTAGTCCTTAACATGAATTAACGTGTTATACATTTTGGTGTAAATCTCTCAAGAGGTGGCGCTGCTATGCTGCATTTTTTGCAATAGTTCTATTTCAAGAACTAATGCTTGGATTTTAAACAGATTTCAAATTCAGATGTACCTTGACATGAATTAGTACTGTTTATGTCTTGGCACAAATCGCTCAACAGGTGGCGCTGCTATGCTACATTTTCAGAATTTCCAACGCAGCTCTAACTCAAGAACTAATGCACGAATTTTCATAAAACTTCAGATTCAGGTATACCTTGATATCAATTAGTGCTGTTTATGTGATTTAAATAGAAGAAAGATTTGTGATGGCCACAGCATAATAGTTTTATTTTAAATTTGCCCCTTAGGGATCGAATTGTAAAAACTCAATGTCCAATTCATGTATTGCCATCAGGAATACAGATATATTCCAAATTTGAAAGATCTATGTCGAGAGGAAGTGGGTGAAAAATGAGTATCAAGATTTGACTGCCACATACAAACACAATTGTATTTTAATTGAAACATATAATAAAAAAGTATCCCTCTATATATATAAAAAAAGTAACGCTTTGGAAATTGGCCAATTAAAATCTGCGTAGATACCGTGAAACGCATGTGATTGGTCAGATCTTTCTGACGCTATAAGGGGGTTACCAAGGAAGGGCTCCCGGCTCTGTCGCCAAACATCGCCAAGTTTGTCACCAACTTGGCAATATACCGCCAAAATTAGTCGCCAAAATTTATGCCAACTTGGCGCTATTTCCAGTATTTCGCCAAATTTCCATAGACTCCCATTGAAATCCAATTGAGTTTACTTGCTTACAGAAAATCAACAAATTGAGATATTTCAATGCAACAAAGCTTATATTAGCTTATGAATAGAGCTCAATTGAGCTATTTACATTATTTTTAAGCACAAACACTAACTATCTACAATATTCGTAACACTATATAGATAATTTTTATTTAATTTGTAATTATTCAAATAAATTATAAATTTTACCTTTTTTATTTAATAAATCTTTTAATTATGGAATTCTATAAGCTCTAATGATTACCTGCTAGGAGATAAGGAAATAAAATCGTCAGGAGTTGGAGAGGAGTGCTTTTTTACCAAGTGGAATTTAAAATTGAATACATAGAAAATGAGGAACAGAATGGAAACGCGAAACAATTTCTTCTGGGGTTGGCTAGAAAATAGTGTTTGCTTCGCGATAAACGAATGTAATCGATTACGCGGGGGGTTGGTGAGCGTAGCGATCAGGGGTGTGGAGCCCTCCTAGTAATTAAAAAAAAACCTAAAAAAATAGTTTATCCTCACCTTCTAAAGCTGCAATCGTGTACAACGGAAGGAAAAGAAGAAAAAATCACTGTCAAATATGTTAAAAGTTAACAATAAAAAACAAATCTCAAAATCATTTTTTATAAATAAATTTTTCTTTATCTTCAATATACTTATAAGACACAGAAACATGACAACTTTCCTTTCAAGCTTTTTTCTCATTATTATGCATGGTGTTGAGAAAAATTCTAAGAGATGAAAAAAGTCTCATTGTTTCTGATCATAATTGCGCCATGAAGCATGAAAGATCAGAAATAATCACTCATGTGTAATAAAAATAGTTTTTCATTACAGGAAATATGTCATTTTTTTATTGACTGTAAAAAGGATTTCCGATTCAGCTTAATCAGTAGAAAATTATTTCTTTTAGTAATTTAAGAAAGATAAGTTATTTTAGTATCATTATCAGAAGTCTTAGTTATTTTGCATTTTTTTATCTTATAATTTATTTTTATTTTATCTAAGCAAATTTTATTCGTTTTCAATGAATATCCATTTTTCATCATTATCACAGTATGTGAAAAAGATACTTTGGCTGCAGTCATTTTTTAACAATTCGAATACTTCTTAATTTGTAATCTTAATGTAAATATATATTCTTTCGCTTATGTGACGAGTTTTCGCTTTGTTATTTTCATTCACTTTTTTATGTTATATTATTTTGAAAAGGAATTACTCTGCATAGTATTTAACTTTTCTCAAGCCTTCTATTAATCGTCTCAAGTATCAAAAATATTGCAAATTACTTTTTGGATTAATATATGTCTAATTTTATTTTTGAAATTCATAAGATTTTGGCTCGAGTAGTAGAGTTCAATTACACTAGCAAACCTTGGTGACCAGTTTGTCCTCCCTTAAAATTTATGTTTGGAAAAGCATGCTAAGCATTGTATCATGTTACTTTTATTCATAATTTAATTTACTTGGACTCCCTTAAATATAATCCCTTAAACTAATATTAGTTTTTGTTGCATTAAAATTTCTCAATTTGCTGACTTTCTGTAGGCAAGTAAACCCTATTGGTTTACAATGGAAGTCTATGGGAATTTGGCGAAATATTAGAGATATCGCCAATATAGAGGCAATTTTGGCGACAAACTTCGCGGTATTTGACAACAGAAGAGGGTCCCCCCTATTGTAACCCCTTTATAGGTATGATGATGCATTAAATACTGATCAATGACCGATAAGATGCGTTTCATTCGGGTGTTGCCATTAAACAATTAACAAATAACCGTGATTTTTATGCCGCGTACGATAGCGTAATATATATATAGATTTTCAGTTTAAAAAACAGGTAGACAGGATGGAGATCTAAAATTTAAATTACGAATTCTTTTATGGTTCCTTGTAAGACATGTAGTACAATAAGCATGCTATTTTTCACCATTCAATTAACGCGTGTAAACATATTAGGGATTTATTTTATTTTTGAAAATAATGGAAAAAATTATTTAAAATTTTTACGACTAAATCAGAGTTATTTCATCATTCGGTAACATATCAGCGAATCCTACACAAAAATATCATTAGAATAATTTTTTTTAATAATCATAATCATCAATGCTCTAAATAATAAAGAACCACCAAGATTTCACCAAATTTTCTCAAAACTTATGTATGGGATGAAATTTCACAAAAGTTTAATATTTAAAATATTTATTTAAAATATTTTAATTCATTTTTGGATTTGCTCTACGAAAGCGCTGTCTAAATTAATATACACTGCTCAAAACAATTAAAGGATATTGCAGTTTTAGGTGGATTTTGTATCTGGTAAACTGTCTGTTTAGCTGATTAATACATGGTCGACAGACATAGTAGGTTATATGAGAATAAATTACACATGTTTGGCAGAAAAAAATGCATTTTATTGCGCATTTGTGTACTAAAGGAAAAAAACACAATTTGTGCATATGAGAAAAAAAGAATAAGAAAAGGTGTTTTCTTCAAAGAAAATCATTTTCAGTAGGGGGTATGGTTTCCACGGGCGGCCAGCACCGTTGAACACCTTTGAGGCATGGACTCAATGAGGCTATTAATGACGAGTTGGGGTATTCTGCCCCACTCTTCCAGAAGAGCTCTTTCCAGTTCTTGGAGAGTTTGTGGGGGTTGTTGGCGGCCAGAAACTCGTCTTCCTAGAGCGTCCCAAACGTGCTCAAATGGATTCATGTCTGGAGAACACGCTGGCCATTCCATTCGAACGATTCCTTCCTCTAAAAGGAAATCCTCCACCAGGTTTGCACGATGTGGCCTGCAGTTATCGTCCATTAAAATGAAGTTATCTCCGATTGCTGCAGCGTAAGGGACTACAATAGGTCTGAGGATCTCATCCCTATATCGGCGACCAGTCAGAGCTCCATCTCGAATGATGTAGAGGTCAGTGCGCCCGTCAATGGAGATGCCACCATACACCAACACTCCTCCACCGCCAAATCTGACACTTTCGTGTACGAACGCAGGATTATTCCTACTGCCACGGTCCCTTCAGATGAAAATACGCCTATTATCCGGATGCACAGAAAAACGGGACTCTCCAGAAAACAGAATATTGCTCCATTCATTTCTCCTCCAGTTGACATGCTCGGTTGCCCACTCCCTGCGGTCGCGACGATGCCTTGATGTTAATCTAACACATACCATCGGTCGGCGAGCATACAGAACTACAGCATGGAGCCGGTTTCGGACAGTCTGAGTTGAAATCGTGGTGCCTGTAGCCGAGCGAAGGTGTTGTTGGAGAAGAGTAGCGTTCATGGTTCGGTGTCTCCGAGCTGTTAACGCTAAATACCGATCATCATTGGGCGTTGTTGCCCGTCTACGACCTTGCCCTTGTCTTCGGCCTGCACATCCACTCTCCAAAAAACGGTTCCAGATCCTGGAAATGACTTTGTGACACTCCAATGGCTTGCGCTACTTCGGCTTGAGTTTGGCCCCCTTCTAACCTACCAACAATTCTCAAAGCTTCTGAATCTGTCAAATGACTTCGCTGAGACATCGTACTCATCGAAACAAAGCAATCACTGAATGCCGATCATCCTTGTCTTCATTCTCTTTTATCCAGTTGAAAATCAAATTTCATTCGCTGCCGCTGAAGCGACGTTTTTGACGTCGAACTCAAAATTTGCATACTCCACAGTTTGAAAACCAGAAAAATTTGCATTTGTGATTCTCTTCTTCTATTTTCGGCAAAAAAATTTTCGTTTATATCTTTATTTTATATAAAACTTCAAATATCCTTTAATTGTTTTGATCAGTGTATTAAAATGAGATATTTTTTTTTGTAACGGTTACACTGTAGTAATTGTTATAGTTTTTGAAAAGTACTGCCACATTTGTTATTTAATATTAATATGTTAAGGTGCATTTCTAACAGCCATATGCTTTTTTTTGGCATTATTCGAATAATTAAATTGTAGAGATTGCGCTTAAATATGTGTGGATATTACTAAAAAAATGGCATTTTCACAAATAAGAAAATATTAAGTCGTATTTTCTATTTCCGAAAATTACGATTATGATTATAGAGGAATGATCTAAAATTACACTTATTATAATTTGTTAATATGCTAAAACACTGAAACATATATAAAAAAAAAAAGATTTACCATACATTTATACCCCATCTTTTAAAAATAATATAAGTCACGGAAAAATGGCAGTGTATCGAATTTTTCTCATTAGCATGCGTTGTGTTAAGAAAACGTCTATAACGAATAAAAATCTGATCTTTTTTATCGTTATTGCGTCTTGAAGCATAAAAAATAGAAATAATTACTCAAGCGTAATAAAAATAATAGTTTTTCATTCAGTGAATGATGCCATTTTTTTTTTTTTATTCTATTGATTGTACAAAATGATTTTGCTTCAAATACAATTTCTTACACAACAAAAAAAAAATGATTTTTTTTTTTAAATATTACGAAAGATAAGTTATTTTTGAATGTATATCGTAATTTTTGATAGTTTGCGTTATTCCAGTGATAATTAAGTTTTAGTTTATTTATGCGAATTTCATCCGTTAACTCCAACGTTAATTTCTGGTCATTATCACAAAATATGTACCAGATACAGTATATTTCGATTAATTTGTGCAACCCTTTCTAGCACGACTTGTCCCTATGAAGTGGATGCTGCAATTAGCGGCAGTAAAGATAATGAAACATTGTGATTTTGTTACTGACATTTTATACCAATTAAACCGTTGCCCGAATTAAACGATGTTCCAAAAAACCGAAATATGCAGTGCTTTCAAAATAATTTTGAATGTAATTTTTAATCTTAATCCTTTTTTTTTATTTATTTCGATATGGAAATAAGCATTCACTCGATAGGTTAGCAATGTGGTTTTTTTTTTTTTTTTTTTTTTTTTTACTTTAGTTCTATTTTTTTTTCATTTTGTATTATTCAGAAGTAATTTTCTCCGTATGATGCAAAACACATTATGAAATAAATATAACTTTTTTTTACCTTAAACATGTATATAAATATTGTGTAAATGTGTGAACATTTATTATGACAAAAAAAACCACATATATAAAAATAGTCATACAGTAGTTCACAAAGTCTCTTTACAATTTTACGTTTTACAAATACGATTAAACATGTATGGAAAATAGTAAAATATTAGGAGTATGCATTTTATTTCCTGAGTTAATAAGCCTCTATATGTGCACCAGTGGTTACACGAAGCACTTCAAAACGATAATCGTCAACGATTTTCTCTGATACACTTTTCCTCCACTCGTCCGTCCATTCATGAGTTGATGGATGTGTGGATAAGAAATGCATGATTAGTGCAACCATTGGTGCACATATATAAGTTCATTAATTGGTGCAAAGGAAAAACTTCATTTTATATCCATATACTGTATATATATTGTATGACTACCAATACATGAATTTGTTCATTTTTGTTTGTAATAAAAGCTAAAAATTGTTAAGTGTATTTGTAGACACTTATATGTACACTTTTATAAACACACTACTTTTATATCAGACGAATCTTTGCAGAAAATAAATATATATAATTAGATGATTTTTTTAATTTATTTCTAAGTAATATATCTAAATGCATGCAAAATGGCGTCAGTTTAAGAAAATGTTATAAGAGCACCATAAAAAGGCTAACATGAGCACAGATGACTGGAAAGACGAGTCAGACTGGACATACGAGTGTAAAGTGCTAAGAGGCATACTTCCAGTTTTTCATATAATCAACATATCTATTAGGGTGTATCGATTTTTAACTTTTTTTTTGTTTCCAAATTCCAAGTTGATAAAAAGTTGCTACTAGACACCACAACTTACCACAAAAAATTTTGGATTTTTAAAAAATTGTTTAGGTCTCCCGCACAAGGCCTAAAATTTAGAAATTTTACTTAAAAATAAATTTTTACAAAAATTAAAAAAAAAAAACCTAAAACACTTTTTTTCTAAATTGCAAGTTAAAATTCCACTAACAATAAGCACAAAAAACGATAGAAAATGTATTTCAAAAACTTAGCACAACATTTAGGTCTCCCGCACAAGGCCTAAAAGTCGTAAATTTCAGCCAATTTTTGAACATTTTTCAGTGTTTTGATATTTGTGTTGTTGCTGGTTTAAAAATTAAATGTAACTAAAGCCTCGTTAGGCTTGATTGGAATTGTTGAAATAAGTGAAATAATAAATCACATTTCAATACGTCAAGCGTCAGCTTGAAGCGATGGGGTGGCGGAAGGCCAGACTGTCGCGCCGCGGTGACGCGCCACCTATGAATCACCGCGACAGTCGTCTGCGTCTGCCCGCGAGCGAGCATTACGGTTGTGTTTTAGTGCGATAGTCTTGTTGTAAGAATAAATTGAATGAGTGTTGTTGTTCATTATGAGTAAAAAACCGCATCTAACTAGACAAACTACCGACAGGCCGGTTATCGGGCAACCTATTGATGTGACCCGTAAGGCATGGTGACGTCACGGCGACGTCGTTGTGAAGTCACACTGTGATTTTGTGACCGTCGATGTGACGTCACGTGACGTGGATGTGACGTCACAGTGACTAGAATGTGAGGTCGTTATGGCCGTTTTAGAGGTCGTTTGTGACGTCACATTGTGACCACTCTGTGAAGTCACGGTGTGACTAATTTGTGAAAAGTGTATCATTTGTGACTATTTTGGCATTAACTTTGTGACGAACCTGTGACGAAAGTGACAATGTTTTGAAGTCACACTGTGACCAATTTGTGAAATATGTGTCATTTGTGACGAACTTGTCATAAACTCTGTGATGATTTCAAATGAAAATCAAATTTCAAATTAATTGCTTAAAAGGCGCAAAGGCGAACTAGTGAAAAAGATTCCATGCTGGAACTCGAACCCGGGCCATCAGTATAGCGCACTTACGTTCTACCGACTAAACCACATAGAACGATACCCAGCCTGGAAAATTTCTCACTATTACATGTTGGCAAGGCTACAAACGCAGCACAAGATGCAATATTTATCGTCAGCCACCGACATGGCGCAAGCACGAAACTTAATTAAATCCAGCATCGATTGAAACTATATTAATACTTGGAAATTTTTTCAGAGAGAACCATTCGCCTTGCATACAATATTTCAAATGAAAATCAAATTTCAAATTAATAGCTTAAAAGGCAATTTTAATTTGAAATTTGATTTTCATTTGAAATACTGTATGCAAGGCGAATGTTTCTCTCTGGAAAAATTTCCAAGTATTAATATAGATTTAATCGATGCTGGTTTAATTAAGTTTCGTGTTTGCCCCATGACGGTGGCTCACGATAAATATTCCATCTTGTGCGGCGTTTGTAGCCTTGCCAACATGTAATAAGGAGAAAATTTCCAGGGTGGGTATCGTTCCATGTGGTTTAGTCGGTAGAATGTCAGTGCGCTATACTGATGACCCGGGATCGAGACCCGGCGTGGATATTTTTCACTATGTTGGCCTTTGCGCCTTTTAAGCAATTTATTAGAAATTTGATTTTCATTTGAAATATTGTATGCAAGGCGAATGTTTCTCGCTGGAAAAATGTCCAAGTATTAATACTGTGATGATTCTTGTCATAAAAACTACGATAATTTTAAAGTAAAGTTTTGTTTGAAATATAAAATTTTATCTTTTTACCGTACTTTTTAGCAAGATATCGCTATTTTGGAGTCCTATTCTTCTAAAATATTTTTAATTTTCCATTTAAAAAACAATGCTTATTAACTGACATCTTTTTTTATTAAGTTAGCTTGATCTTGAATTCAAGCTTAATATTAAGAATGTGTAAGCTTTTTAATGTGTTATGATTTGTCATTGCTTCTTTAAATACGAACATGGAGTCTAACGGACATTAATACAACTGTTACTTATAGAACTACATGATAAGCCCTATTTATTTAAATTTTTTATTCCCGTATATATTGTATTTTGTGAATATGAGCTAATTAGATTTGGTATGTTTTATATGAAAAGACTGATCTGGGAAATAGAAACAACAAGTAAGATATATCATGCGTTAGGCATAGATTATAAAACACTTTCCAACTCTTCCTAAATATTTTATCAAGACATCGGGGGAAATAACTTAAATAAGATAACTAAGTAAACATGAAAACGCGTAAAACATTTAAAAACTGATTTACGCAGTTACCATCCACTAAGGTGTAAAAAAATCATAATTTAAAAAAATAAATAAAAAAAAATCGTTTTTTTTTTTATTTAAATCAGATTTTTTTTATTTAAATCAGATTTGTATGATTTTTTTCCCAGCGTTCAAATACTGAATAGCTATCATGAGTTTTAGGTTTCCAAAACAATTACACCACTAATTGCTAACATAATCTATGTTTTTACACTTTAATTAATAAAATTATAATTGTTAGTTTGTAATTACAGAAATAAAAACTGCAAATTAGTAGTTTCATTAGGTAGTATTATACAATAATGTTATATACATGAATATTGTAATAATTATGTAAAACTTTATAAATACTAGAGATACTTAACATTTATGAAAATTATTAACTGCATTTTATACTAAATAGCTAACATTACTTCAAATTAATTATTAAACAATCAACTCTCTAATTAGGAACATATTATACATTTTTAAGCCTTAATTATTAAAATGATAATAATTCATTTTAGAAAGAAAAAGGGACAGGATGCTAGTTCAAAAAACGGGCACTATTTCATGAGGAAATATATTAGTAATGTGTTTAGTAATGATGTAAGAAAAAAAAAAGAATATTTTTTAGCATTATAAGTAAAGTGTCCTTAATTTTTAATAATTTTATGAATAACAAATTGAAAAATACAATTAAATAACATATTTTAATAATATCCTGTTTTTTCTGAAGAAATAAAGTTCTATATTTTTGCAAGATTTTTTCCACATGAATTTAGAATACTGTTGAATGGGGAAGTTTTTTACAAGAAATCTCTGGCTACAACTACAGGTAAATTTCAACTTTTTTTTTTCTTTTTTTAAGGTAGGGTGCATTTTGACAATTTCAAAAGGGGCATGGTGTGGCACCATTAAACAAAATGGCCTAGAAGAAGCAGTATAAGTAATTACAGAATTAATAAAAACTGCAAATAAGTAAAATTCATTAGTTAGTAGCACAAATAACAAAACTAACAAATATTATTTGCAGCTCATTTTGCATTTGTATTTAGGAAAATTTCTGTAAACCACCAAAATCTATACTTACACATATGTACGTGTATGCTAACCAAAAAAAAAAAAAAAAAAAGAGTTAAACTCATTCATATAGAATAAATATAAGTTAGCCACTAATATCTGAAATCTCAAAATATTTAAGTAACAGCATTATTACCTCTATTAGCTTTCAATGGTTCAATTTTTTAATATATATGAGTTACAAAAAAAAAAAAAATAAAAAATAAAATAATAATAATAATAAACATTTATTCAACCTATACCAAAGAAGCTCTTGCTGTGCTTAGCATTTTTATACCAATTATTTCCTTTTCTCTTATGCATTCATTTACAATTTAGCTGCTGAGCAGATGTCATTCTTTCATTCTTCTTTAACTTGAGATTGCTATTAATTACTATTTATTCTTTTACTTGTAGAAATGTAATTATACTTGCTATGTGTATTTTATATAAAATAATGCATAAATTGATTACCTAGAGGAAATTATGACATTGCAAATTATGTTAGATTTAAATATCATTTTTAAATGAAACTGTTTTAATTTGGATAAAAACTTAAAAACAATGCTTTTTACAAACTCAACTGTTTTTAATTTTTTTACAATACTAATGAATTAAGCTTAGAAACAATTATTTAAAGCTCTTTTTTTCTTTATTAATAAGTCAAAATACCTGTAGAAACTTTCAAATTATGTTCATGTTAGATTTTAATACTTTTTTTGACATTTTAAACATTTAGAAAAATTTTGATTTTAATCAATGATTTTTAAAAAAAAAATCGGTTGATTAAAATCATGATTTAATCGCTGATTTAAATCAACCGATTAAAATCGTTGACACCCTACCATCCACAGCCAAATATGTTTTCTAATTCTTTTAAACAGTCCTGTATTTGATCTGTAGATTGATATATATATACTATATAATGGAAAAATTTAGTTTATCAAGGAAACGCATAACAGGTTGAAATTCTCTTTCAGCAATTTATACTAATATATGGAAACATACTTAAATAATTTTGTACAACCCTGTAGTTTACCTAGAACCTTTATTACACGCCACTATTTAGTTAAAATTTTATTCAAGCTAAAACACTCTTAAAACTGCTGAAATTACATTTCCAGAAATTATAATTCATAGATGGCAACGTATCCAATTCTTTGCGTGACCCTGTATATCATTTTATCTATATACTACAAACATTTCTTAGTAAATTAAATACAGTGCAGCGTTAAAATGCATAACTTATTTAAAAACCTCCTTTAAGCAATACCCAGTAACCCTTTCGAATACTTTTGTATATTCCTGTATATGAATTATAGCATATATATATACACCATTTACTATGCATAAATGTAGTGAATCATAAAAGTGTATATCATAATTAAAAATGTATTTCCAGCAATCATCGCTAATGAACAGTACTTCGGATACAATATAGTATCTGAAATATTTTGTGTGTCCCTGTAAATGCTATATACGCTTCGTATTATACATGAAATAATTCATAGTATGTAAACCTCAACGACGTATATCAATTTCATTACATATCAAATAGATTAACATAAATAAAGTACGCCGCAAACAATTCCCTCCACCCCTATATCATTATGTATAGGAATTCCTTTTTTAGCCCTGTAAATGAACAATAACTATTCTTTGCATCGCATATTCTATGGAATGCACATTTTAGTGCGCTTCATAATGCATATCAATTTTATTCTGTTTGAAAGCGTGTAAAATCATTAAAAATCATTTGAAACGATTTTTTTCCCACAAGCCGTAATGTAATGGAATACAATTGACTGTCCCTGTAAATGAAATAACATGCTACAAACTTCATTACAAATAGGGGTCTTGCTATGGTAAACGTTAATAACATCCAAAAATTTTAAATAATTTAATTATCTTTAAATGTCTATTAATTATGTTAATGATTGATGATAATACTTGTCCATATACTTTTATATTTATGCCACCATGTGGTTTTAACCCAATATTTAAATAAGAAAATAAACCAGATTAAAATGCAATTTAAATCACTAATTTTAATAATCTGATCAAAGCTGTTGAAAAGGAAGTTAGATATTTAACAAAATAAAAAATAAATGTAATGAAATATTTGTGTTCTATAACATGTTTATTGGAAGATAACTGAAATCATTGTAATTAAAAAAAAAAAAAATGCAAACAAGGAAAATAATATTTTAGATATTTCAGCAAAATAAAAAACAAATGTAATGAAATATTTATGTTCTACAGCATGTTAATGAGAAACTAACTAAAATTGTTGTAATAATAAAAAAAAAAAGCAAACAGGGAAAATAATATTTTTACATACCTAATTTCATTGACGTTGTACGTGATACTTTGATTTTGGGGAACCAATTAAATCCGATTATAAGTACGATAGCAATGACTTGAATCATCTTCAACAAGTCAAAGCTACCGTAATTTTCTCGGGTTTATATTTTGTTAGCTGAACTAACTTGGATCCTGAGAACGTTCTTGTTTCAGTTTTTAAATCCGTGTCAACACATCTATGCTGTCCAGTGTCCACAGAACTTCAGTGTCCACAGAACTGTCCTGTGTCCCGCGTTTATTCTAAAAAGATTCACTGTTACTTTTATCCGTTATTCTGCGGTCGAGTGGTAACAACTGAAATAGTGCAGATGCAGACGATTTTTAAGTTTCGAAGTTCGAAGCAGATGTTTTTTGGTTTTATTTGTTTTTCTATACCACAGTTTCGGAAGGAAATTAAATGCGTAATAATTTTGTCAAATTGTCTCTAATTCAATTTCCTGTTTGAAAATGTTTTATTGTATTTCATCTTTTATTTTTATCAGTTTTATTGAATTGTAAAGTTTCATTTACGTAAATTATAATAATAATATTATCCATAATTAGAGTTTACTAGATAAAACATTGCTTAAATTTTCAAAATGTATACAAATTAATTTAATGGTAATAATGATGACTCCCTCCTTTTTTTAAAAAGTAAAATTTGTATCACAGGTAATATATACAAAATATCTTCTTAAAAAATACAATAAGATTATCGAGAAGAGATGAGTTTTTCCTTGTCAATCTGTCATTCTCTTAATATTAATTTTCTGTAGAATAAAACTTGTAAAATAATTTTTAAAGATATATTTTGAAAACAAAAAATAAAACATGAATAATTAATTATGTCGTGGGCTTTGTCTAAATTTTGTACATTAATTTTATATTCGGAAAATGTCAATTCTATTTTAAACGTTTGAAACAAGTAGAATAAAAAAAAAAAAAAAAAAATACTTAAAATAGTGAAACACTAAGAGGAAAAAAAAATGACTTGAATGCAAATTATAAAGCAAGAAATGCATATATGACTGAACTTTGAAGACGCTTTCTGCGTGCTCATTAAAAGCTGCAGCCTTAACTGTAATAGAAAGTTTTTAGTTTGAAACGACAGAAATGTTTCGACTACTCTTTGAGAAACTTCTAGTATAACAGATGATCATTTACAAAAATCTTTATAAAAGATAAGTCGAGGTCTGCTTACCTAAAACATTTTTTTAATAATATGAAATTCTCATAATTAGGAAATCGTTTTGTGTTGCTGATGAATTAATTACATTTTATGTTATATGAAAATAAAAAGTTTTTGTTAGAGGCACAGATGCAACTTGGACCACGGTTTAAAAAATTTGTTAATCCGGCAGAAAATATATTTTACAGTAAATAACATGTTTTTAATAATTTTTGTAATTTTTTAAAGTTTTCTAAGAAGTTCACATCTCAGTCACAATGTGACATCACTGAGTGGTGGCATTTTGGTCACAGATGTGACGTGACCACAGTGACTTACAGTGACGTCACAATGACGTCACTGTGACCATGCATGCTATGAGGGGAGTGAGTTTAATGTTCTGCCAACCAAGATGGATGTTTTGAAGTATTTTGAGTGGGTACGCATTGAAATGAAAGAAGAGGGAATACATCAGCCTGCAAAGAAGGTAATTGCGTTAAGAGTTGCTTTAAAACTTGAGGAAATATGGAAAAGAGCTTCAATTCCTGTTTGTGGCACCAAAAACACAATATATATGGTTTTAAAACTGCATGAGCAGCTTGAGAAAATCAAAAAGTGTTCAGGGCCTAAAAGGAAGTATCCTAACTCCTACAAAGATACAGTAACTAGCTTTCAGTCAAAAACTGAAACTGCATTGTTTGATATTTGTACTTGCAAATGTGACCTTAGCAACTGTATTTGCTCTATTGACAAAAAAGTTCCGGCACTAGAACACGAGTTTTTGCTCGACCAACGTGGTCCTAGATTGATGTCAATTGCAGAGTGTGACAAAAACGAGATTAAAAAGCTTAAAAAGCGATTAGAAAGAAAATCACAAGCTTTAATGCAGGTAGTTGTAAAGAAGACTGAGGATGAAAACTTAAAATCTGTTGATAACATTGATTCTGGTGATAGTACAGATATTCAATGTCTCACACATCATGTCAAGATAGTGATTTTGAACTAAATGTACTTGATACAAGTCAAAAAAGTGTTTCAAGTATAGAAGTAAAACAAGAACTGCCACAACGCTTGTCTTTGTTTTCACGAGCTTGTGACCGCAGGGGCATTTCTAGTAGAGCTGGAGCTCAATTAGCTACTGCACTTTTGCGAGACTTAAATGTCGTTACTGCGGAGAACCAAGAAGCAGTAATCGACAAATCAAAAGTAGCACGTGAAAGACTTAAGTCTGGTAAAGAAGTAAGCTCAACTCGAACCTCCGATCTGGTGGCCATTTACTTTGATGGTCGTAAAGATGAAACCATAACAAAAGAAATTGTAGCTGGTAAAAGTGTACGAAAATCATTAATGGAAGAACACATATCTATTGTTGAAGAACCTGGATCCAAGTATTTCGGTCATGTAACTCCCATAAATGGAACAGGAAAGGAAATAGTTACATCACTTGTAAAGTATTGTGAAGAAAAAACTGTCGATCTTAAAAAACTAAAAGCTATTGGTTGTGATGGTACGGCAGCAAACACAGGCACTTCAAATGGAGTTATCACCTTATTTGAAAATAAAATACAACAGCCATTGCAGGCAGTTGTGTGTCTACTACATTTGAATGAATTACCATTTAGAAAAATTATGGTTGCTCTTGATGGGCCAACTTCTGGACCAAACACATTTAGCGGGCCTATTGGTAAACAACTTCTAAGCTGCCAAAATCTGTATGTTGTCAATTTTGTTGCAATTGAAAGCGATATACCAGAAGTTGATCTTAATGAGTTGAGCACAGACCAAAAGTATCTGTACGAAATATCCAAAGCCGTATCAACAGGTACATGTACAGAAGAGTTGGCCAGACGAAACCCCGGAAACATCTCGCACGCCAGGTGGCTTACCCTGGCAAATCGAATCCTTCGTTTGTATGTAGCCATGGATGATCCGACCCCTGAGCTGAGAAAGCTTGCAGAGTTTATAATGAAAGTCTACATACCATCATGGTTCTCAATTAAGTGCAATCCCAAAATTCCGCAAGGTTCCATTAATTTTTTTAAATGATTCATTTCAGCAATTACTTGGAAGACGAGCTAAAACATGTCGTCCATGCAACGTTACAGAGAAACGCATTCATGGCTCACCCAGAGCATGTTTTAATAGCTATGTTGTTTGATGAACGAAAACATATTAGAGTCTTGGCTTATAAGAGAATCCAGAAAGCTCGTCAAACAGAAAAGAAAGGGGTAAGGGTATTTAAACCCCCTCAGATCAATTTTAATGCTAAAGACTATATAGATATGATTGGCTGGCAAACCACTTCAGTAACCGAACCCCTTCTTGTTATCGATATGAGCCTAGAAGAGTTACAGTTAATTGCGGAAACGGGAAAAAGTGGAAGGGTTGAATTTACAATTCCTTCTCACAATCAAGCTGTGGAACGAATTGTGAAAGAAGTCACAGAAGCTTCAAAGCGAGTGTGTGGGATGATCGAAAGAGATGGTTTCATTCGTGCCAGACTGGAAGACCGTAAAGAGCTACCTACGTTCGAGACCAAGAGCCAGTACAAAACCTCAGTGAAGGATTAAAATGTAAGTAAGTGTTTTTTGTACTACTTTGATTTTTAATGTTTTTAAATAACATCTTTATCTTACTGTCTTTCATATAATATTTGAAATTCATTGGTAATTATTTCTATAATTTTGTAAAAATCTATAGGCCTACGTAAATACTGTATATAACTTTCGTTTCAGGTTTTGAAGACAAGATGAAAGGACGAATATTTAAAACAAGTCAGTTAATTTGAAATAGAACAAGAAAACTGCGCTCATGTTCTATGAAAATACATCAGCAACATTTTGTACTTATATACTACATTTTATTCCGCGTTATAATATTTTATACATTTGTAATAAACAATAGTAATCACAAATAGCGATAGAGTTTATTTCAACACCTTTATCAAACAATTTACATCGTTAAACTATCTTTTTTTAAGGTATACAACATTTATATACTATTTATGTAGTATGTATATATATATATTGTGTCATTTTATGCCTCCTGTAACAAGAATACACTTAAGTCTGGTGTTTTTAACGAAAAAATAATGGTTCATTTACACTAAAAATTACGAAAGTTTCGTCAAAATTAACAAACTTTAGGTCTTGTGCGGGAGACCTAAATGTTGTGCTAAGTTTTTGAAATACATTTTCTATCGTTTTTCATGCTTATTGTTAGAGGAATTTTAACTTGCAATTTAAAAATAAAGTGTTTTAGGTTTTTTTTTAAATTTTGTAAAAATTTACTTTTTAAGTGAAATTTCTAAACTTTAGGCCTTGTGCGGGCATTTTTTTAAACATTTTTTTAAAAATCCAAAATTTTTTGTGGTATGTTGTGGTATCTAGTAGCAACTTTTTATCAACTTGGAATTTGGAAACAAAAAAAAAGTTAAAAATCGATACACCCTAATATCATTTAGGCATTTATCTGAACTCAATACCAAATTTTTAAAACCTGCTTGGTAGAAATCACATCCTAGCCAATTGAGCCATTTCTTGGCAGTTGTTTTCACTTCACCGTCTGAAGAGAACCTTGTTGTAGATAAGTGTTTCCTTCAATTTCGGAAACAGGGAATAGTCACTGGATCACAAACTTAGGCTGTTTTTTGTGGGGGTGAGGGGTAAAAAGTTGGCTCCAGACTTCCCATTTTAACTTTCGCAGGAATCCTTGATTTTGGCGAGCAGTATGGGGCTAGTAATGTCACACCATCACTTAACATTCCAGGGCGTTTGCATTGGATGGCTCCACGTAACCTTGTCAGAGTGGCACAAAATATACCACTTTTCTATGCGTCTTGCATTTCAAGCACTTTGACCCTTCTCCAAACTTACGAGTAGAGTTGGTGATTATGTGGAAACGTCATCAACCAGTATACCTCTTAATTTCGTTTTGAATGCCCGGTCTATTGTTAATAAATCATTTTTTATTACCTTTGTTATCCCTTTTTTAGATTCATCCTCGTATGTTACTAACACTGGCTATGCCAAGTGTTATCCTACCATTTTTTTTATATATATATATGTCCAATTTATATCCTATCAATAACAATCCAATTCACTTTCAAACTGATTTTTAGAGGTTTGTAAAACTCTTTAAGAATATTAAACTAAATTCTTGTTACTCAAATAGTATATTGAATGTTTTGTTTTCCTTGTTTCAATTTTTGAATAAATAAATTTTCACTGTGAGTCCAATTCCCCAGTGATTGAAGACTAGCATATATATATCGAGTCCAAATCCGCCTCCTCTCTAATAGCTCGGTTACAGATATATTTGAAATGTGAGGATGATTTAAATTTAGAATATGCATGATTAAATTTCGTAGAAATTAATTTTTTTAAATAAGAGCACATTTAAATTATTAAATTTACTACCATGCCATTATTCAATATCTGTAAAATATAAGGCAATTTTATCAAAATTTATAATTTGAACAATAAACCGTTACGAAATCTGATTCACACTTCCATAATTTGCGGTAAAAATAAGTAATAATAAAATAAATAAACCTTTATAACCCCTTAATGAAGAGTGTAACTCAGGGGTTACATAATATTGTTTTGTCATTTGGCGTTTCCTATTTGTCTTATGTTAAAGTATTATGAGTTATTTATGTGTGATAACATGCATTTAAGGTCTTAAAGAGTGTTTTGTTCTGATTTGTTATTACGGGGGTGTTTTAACACATTTTGATGCTGCTGCATGCAATGTGCTCGACTGGCGTTTTATCTCTATTTTTATAAGCTAGTAATTATTTTATGAAAAATATTAACAATATAAAATGTTTACGTTGTTGAATACTTTCTATTGCGCAGTGTAAACACATTAAAGTAAGTATATAATTTAAAATTATCCTTTTTTTCAGCAATTTTTTATAGTTAACTCAGGAATGACATTCCGCGATTATGTCCAACAGAAACATAAATACATTTTTTCGCTATTTTTATAGAGGCTACATAACAAAATAGACTTAAATATAGTTTTTTCCGAATGAAATAAAAAAAAAATCATGTATTAAAGGGTTAAACATTGATAAAATCAGTTAATAATCTTACAAATCATGTTTTTTAGCAGTTTATTAAGGATTTAAATTCCCTTTAAAATAGTATAAAACACAATAAAATGACAATTTTACTTTTGAAACACTGTCTCATGACTATGCAGGGTGTTAAGAAAAATTCTAAAAAAGAAAAAAAACTTTATTATTTCTGCTTATAATTGCTTTATGTAGCGTAAAATCTGGAAATAATCACTCATGTGCAATGAAAATAGTTTTTTTATATATGAAATACATTTTTCTATTAATTCTAGAAAAGCATTTCAGTTTCAGCTTAATCAGGAGAAAAAGATTTCTTTTAAAAAGTTAAGAATGATAACTCATTTTAGTATCTTTATTATAAGTCACAATCATTTTGCGTTTTTTTTTTTTTCAGTGATTATTTAGATTTAGTTTATTTAAGCAATTTTTCTACGCTATCATGAACATTCCTTTCTGGTCATTATCGCAATATATGAACCAGATACTTTAACTGCAGGGAATTTAAAAAAAAGTATTCTTGTTAGTTTCTAATTTTTAATCTTAATGCAAATACATACTTGTTATCGTAGGTGTCAATTCATTTCAGGTTTTTTAATGTCATATTATTATAAACTGGAATAAGCGGCATAAATTGTATTTTCTTCTGAGCCTTTATTCCACAATAGTTTTTAATGTAATACAAAACACATTCGTCTAATTCATTTATGAGTAATAAAATCAAAATTTCAATGATACGATCTTTTAATTTAATTTAAGAAATATTTTCCATTTTTTGAATAATTCAATGAAGGCGTAAGTAAAGGCAAAATATAGATTTTTGAAAATATAAATTTGATTTGTTTATCTGATATTTCTGCTTTTATTTAAGTATTTGTTTAGTTCTCCTATCGATGTAATAATGACGTAAAATGGTAATAAATATAATAACTATTTCTCGAATGAATAACTTTTCATAGTGTTACGTAAAATGCATTCCTACCATGTTGTTTTAAGGAGCCATTAAAATTAAAAAATGCACGACAATCGAGAAGGCCATAATCATACTCTTTTAATATATGCACAAAATTTTTAAAATAAAATGTTATTATAGGCAATTTATACTGCCTAAATTTAAGATAATTTGTAATGAAATAGATGTCAGAATAAACTTTCCTAAAATGAGTAAAAAGGATATGTCAGGGTAATTTGGGTAAAGTGGTGTAATTGAGTATGAATTGCCTCTTTTTTAGAAAAAATCTAGTACTATTTTTTTAATTATTCAATTTATGTGATAGGTTTAAACCATGTTTCTGACTGTTTTAGTGTGACAGTTTTTTAAATAAACAAGGTTACTGTGTTTATAAAATAAGTTAAACTGGCCTTTATTTACAGCAGATTCGCCAATTTAAGATGTACATTGTAGCAAAATCAACTACTCTACAATTTTAAAAAAAATTAGGTAAGTTTACATGATATTTGTTTAAGATATTTTGACGGATATAATTTTAATATGTGAAATAATTTGTATATACATGTCAGTTTCCATAACCTAATGTATATACTGATTTAGTTGTTATTTTCCATAAATGCCTTGCAAGTAGTTACACATGATAATTAATGGAAATTATAACAATAAGTCTGCAGAAGATATGTCAATATGCTAGAGCTCTGCACAGGCCATAATGTTCAATCATGGGTCTGCCCGCCACGACCCGTTTGTTTTTTCGCGGTTCCCGACCCGGCAAGGCCAGTGCTAAAATTAATGAAAAGATGCCCTTCCCGGCCAGTGCAAAAATCAATGGAATTAGACCAGACTCAATTTCCACAGAAAAAAACGATTTTTCTTAACATAATATTAACACTTTTTTCTAGAATACTGCATGGATATTTATGGGGGAAATTTAAATTATAGAATACTACAATGTTTTAGATTACTTTATGTTCGCAAGCCATATAATACAGAATAGCATCAGTATCGGCCCGCCACGTAGGCCCAGTATGTAGAAAGAAAATGTAAGCCTGATTCTGACCCGGGACAAAGTCTGCTGAAATAATTCAGCACTGGTTCAGAGATGATACAACTGCCCATGCTGAACTCAACGCTGGACATGTTATATTTCTGTACACATGTTCTCAATCTAGCATCGGCTCGTGCAACATATTTATGCTTAATATTGCCTCAGTCACGTCCAATAAAAATTGTTCACATTTTACTGGCTTAGTTTGATTCTTTAAATTTTTATATCGGGATGAATTATTTTACTCGCTCGGAAATTTTTCATTTACTTTGGGCATCGGGCCAAGCGTCGGCCCGTGCAGACCTCTAGAATGAGTGCTTATTAATGTATTCTGCAGTAAAAATAAATAAATAAATAAATAAATATTCCTGGGTCTAATAAATTTTACTTATAAAACCAGTAAAATGCCCTTTGTATTTCTTATCATAACTAAATGTTTTTATAGAAAGGCAATTGAAATACACCTCGGCTATAAACCGTATAGCTAAGCATATCTGTTTGTTATTGCGCATTATACCCAAATTTGCCCATACACGGGGTAATTTTAATGTAGTCAAACTTTTATTTACCTGAATGTAATTAAATAGGCAATACATATAATGCTTACATAGTTTATTTTTAAAAGAACACATTATTTAAATTTAACTGTTAGCCGCATAAAATCAGGTGATTAATTAACTTACAATTATTACACCCAAGTTAGTGCAACTGACTCCCCCCATTGCCATTTATTATTGTTACATGCATCTTTTCCTTTAAAAATAATACATATCACAGGAAAATGATTACTTAATTTTACCAATTTTTTCCTGATTTGTATGAGCGGTGTTAAGTAGAATTCTAGAAAGGAAATTTGTCATCTTTTTGGATCATAAATGCGTTATGAAACATATGAGATTACAAATAATTATTCAAGTGTAATAAAAATAGTTTTTTTCATTTTAGAAACTACTTCATTTTTTCGATACTGATTGTAGAAATAGCTTTTGCTTCAGCTTAATCAAGAGTAAACGATTTATTTTAACACATTAAGAAAGACAACTTATTTTAGTATATGTAATGTAAGTCTTAGTTATTTTGAATTATTTTTCTGTGATTATTTAGTTGCAGTTTATTTAATCAAATTTTCTACGCTATTATGAATTTTCAAAACTGGTCATTATCGCAATATGTGGGCAAGATGCTTTAACTGCAGTCGATTTTTTCCTTTAAGTGTTCCGGTTACTTTCTAATTTTTAATCTTAGTTCAAATATATTTTTACTCGTTTAGGTGACAAATGTTTTACAGTTTAAAGTTAGATTATTTTAAAAATATATTACACTACATATTGTATAAAACATTCCAATATTCATTTTTCCCCTTTTTTGAAGTTCTTTAAAAGGCTTTTGTAAAGTTTGTTTTTGAGTATAATAATTTTACTTTGAAATTCATATTGCTTTTTGTTTGTTTCTTTTAATCCGTCAGCTTCACACTAGTGCAAATTAACACCATCCAAAATATCAAACTTAGAAGTTTTTTAAAAATGCTTTCCTTATTTCTATTTTTTTATTATTAAAATTATTGTTTTTTTATAAAAATAAGTATCATTGTTGGATCTTTCATTAAATTGTAAGAATCATATGCTATATTTCATTAGCATACCGATAAAATATACGCAGTTAAAGTTACGGAATCCCAAATCACTCTAGAGTGGAGCAAGCGGGTTCTGAACCCAAGGTTAATTCAAGGTTCTACAGGTTAATTTAAGATATTTTCTTCACTTTTACTATAATATAAATGTCACATAAGTAAAAAATATAATTAAGTTTTTTTTTAAATCAAAATTTAATTATTTTATTGTAACTTTCTTCCATTATGAAAATAAATGCTTAGTTGCAGGGTTCTCGCTGCCTTTTGACCAACATTAGCGAATTGGCAAATAAGAAAACATAAACAGTAGCCAAATGAAAAAAAAAATGCAAAATAGATTCAGCGTGAAACGTTGAAAAATATTTCTTTAACCCCTTATTATATCCCCCTTTTTTCAATATTTTCTAAAATAACATAATTTTTTGTAATTGCTTATAAAATAGAAATTCGACTATCCGCAACAGAAAATATTAAAAGTAAGTACTTTCTGAATGTATTCTAAATTTGTAAATGTTTCAAACATTTTTTTAGCAGTCTAAATAAAAATTAAAAATAGCGATCTTTGATTTATAGTTTTGAAAATATACACTAAAAATTGCTGTGAGATTTCTACTCTAACTGATAGAACAGATTGACCGGCCAATAATACTTTGCATACAACTAATAAATAGTATAATAAATGGCTAATTTCAAGGCCGTATTCCAGCAAACTTTTCTCTATTTGGCGCTTATGCGAGTAATTTTGTTTGTGTTTTTACTGATGCGACGCCGGCGCAAAGGTAGTGATCAACTGACAATAAAGAAATACCTATCGCATAATCCTTTCTGTGTCTTTGGCTGTTACTGAACTGAATTGGTTTTGACTCAGTGTATCAATAGAGTAATGAATGGCACGGTGCGATTGAACATGAAAAGCTACATCAGTCGTTGAATAACGCGAATAAGAATTTGGACTTCATTGGCACACATAAAGAGCAGAATGCACACAAAAAGAGCAGAAACTGAGCATTCGCAATTTGTCGAGTATCATTGTTCGTTTACTCGCCAAATAAGCATTTTGTCGTGATTTGGCGCAATAGCGAGCGGCAGCGAGAACCCTGCTTAGTTGGTTCTATTAATAATTTAATAATAGTGTAAAGTAGTATTATTTAAAATTTTGAAAAAAAAAATTGTTTTGCATAAAAATGAATTTTTAAAGTGTTAATAAAAGGAGTCCTTACAATTAACAAGAGCGACAAACCAAAGAAGGTTTGAAATAATGCCTCCATTCTATCTCAGGAAATCCTGCTAAAAATAAAATTTTGACAAGATACCATAATCGATTTATACTTTCAAAAGTCATCCATACTATACGTGTATACATCCAAAAGTCATAACCATTTTACGTTATTTCTGTTATTATTTAGTTATAGTTTATTTAAACAATTTTTCTATACTGTCACGAACACTCGTTTCTGCTCTTTACCGCAATGTGTCAACCAAATGCTTTAACTGCAATCAATTTTTAAAAAAGCATTTTTGTTATTTGCCAATTTTTTTAAATAACGATTGCTGTAAATTAGAATAAGATGCATAAAGTGTATTTATCTTTAAGGTCTTTTTTCCCAAAAGCTTTTATTGTAACACAACATATTTTCGTAATTTTTTCTAATAATAAAATTTAAAATTTTAATTTTTATAAGCGTATGATATTTATATTTTAATTTAAGTAATATTATATATATTTTTTAATTATATAAAGATTACGTAAAATAACGTCAAATTTGGATTTTTGAAAATCTATACTTTATTCATCACATTAAAATTATAACTTTGCATTATCAAATTTTCTCCTCTAATATACTGAAAAAAGATTATCAATTCATTTTTCTTAAATGAGTTAATAATCTGCAGACGCAAAAATTTTAAAAAGTAGTTTATAACCAACAGTTTATTAATTTATATATATATATATATATTAAGGCTGTAGTTCCCTTTTTATCTAAAATTCTTGTTTCAAAATGAAAAATTTGGGATTGACATACATTGTTATTTTTAAAATTTATATTCAGAAAATTAGTACGTTTAATTTTTTTTTCTGCATACCTCTTTTAAATGATGTATCTTCCTTTCCTGGTTAGCATAATATTTCTGTATATGTCTCTTTTTATTTGAATAGTTAAAATATTACTTAAAGCTAGTCAGCTTCAATATGAATTTAACATATAAAATATAAAATTAGGTGTATATTTTAGAATACTGATTTACAAAATACGACTGCATACGATTACTATAGGTTTAATATAGGTGAAGATAATTTAAGGTCTGACTGAACAACAATTTTAATAATAATATAAATTTTAGATAAATGATAACTTTACACATCATTTTTTTCATAAATATGCGAAAAGTAAAAATAAACAATCCAAGGAAAATAAAAGTTCCCTTGGTAAATAAATAAACAGAAATGCTTAATTCATCTTTAAAAAGTTAAACTTAAACTTACACTATGTGCAAAACTACTTAAAAGGTGAAACAATATTAAAAAGTTGTTAAATTATTTTAATACCTTAGTACTTTCAGCTATAAAAAAAAGAACATAGTCTTCGTCAGAGAAATATAAGAAACACAATTGTTATTGACGTCTAATTTTCAAAATTCACGTAGATGGGGACGAAAGGAGTGAAAATGGAAGCTAACTTTAGATCTGGAAAACATTGGGAAAATAAAACATGGAGATAGGGAAGTGGAATATTACTCGTTTTATGATTATTTAAGCAACTGAGCCAAATTCTGGGTATGTTGTAGGATAAAACGCCATTGCAAATAGTATTTTATTTAGTAATAATTTCTATTGATTGAAAAAGGAAGTTAATTTTTAGCTAATTAATTTTAATCATCCGCGAATCAATAAAAATTATTACTAAAGAAAATACTGTTTGCAATGACGTTTTATCCTACAACATACCCAGAATTTGGCTCAGTTTGCTTAAATAATTATAAAACGAGTAATATCCATTTCCCCAATGTTTTCCGGATCTAAAAATTAACTACCATTTTCACTCCTTTCGTCACCACCTCCGTGAATTTTGAAAATTAGACGACAATAACAATTGTATTTCTTATATTTCTCTGACGAAGACTATGTTTTTTCTTTAATAGTTGAAAGTACTAAGGTATTAAAATAATTTAATATCTTTTTAATATTGTCTCATCTTTTAGGTAGTTTTGCACATAGTGTAAGTTTAAGTTTAAAAGTTCCCTTGTTTATATACAGTCTCTGCATGTTTATACGTTTAACATTGGTGAGTTGAATTTGAGATATGGCCGAGCGACAATTTTACGAATAATATAAATCACAGAAAAATAATTACTTTACCTTAACTTTTTTCTCATTAATATGCTAGGAGTATAAAATAATATTCAAGGAGAAAAAAAAAGTTATTGTTTTCATACAATTGCAAGATGTTTAATATTGGGGACAGGAATTTCAGATCTGACTGACCAACAATGTTAAGAATAACATAAACCACAGGAAAATTCCACTTTTACTTAACAGTTTTAACAAGTCGCTCATGTGTAATAGTATATTATATTACGTCAAGAATATCAGTTTATTCTATTGATTGTAGAGAAGGATTTTTGAAATAGTTTAATCCGGAGAACACTATTTATTTTAATACTTTTAGGCAGACAAATTATTTTAATATATTTATCACAAAAATTAGTTTGAGTTTTTTCTGTAAACTATAAGTTTTAATGCATTGCAGAAAATATTATGTGTTATAAAATATTCACATCTGATCATTACCGCAGCATGTAGCTTTGTTTGTAGTTATAAAATATTCACATCTGATCGTTACCGCAGCATGTAGCTTTGTTTGTATTATTGTTGTAGCTTTGTTAAACATAACACTTTTTTGTGTTTATTGCATAACACAAAAATTGCATTTTTTGAACGTTTTTGTTCCTGCACTTCTTTTGAGGTAGTAGAAACAGACATAAAATACAGCCTTACACTAGATTAATATTAACAGAATTATTCTAATTGGTAAACAAATCATATTAGATGTAAATTTCCAACTGGGCGAAAAATGTCCTCCTGGCGGCTTCAGCCAGGTGGTCCCGGGTTCGAATCCTGGTCCGGACATTTTTCGCCCAGTTGGAAATTCACATTTAATAAAATACAGCCTATCTTGGAGCATGAGCTGTCACCATCATTTTTACACCATTATGTTTGAAATCGGTTCAGTACTTCCTGAGATTGCATAGAAATCTCTATTTAGAACGTTTTTAGAACGCTTTTCGCGCACTTTCACCCCTTTTAAATTTCGATTTTTTTAGGAAATGTTCCTAGAGATCATTGATATTTTATAAGTAACTACCATTCCAAATTTCATGATTCTAGGCCCTATCATAACACAAAAACCGCAACATAGAACGTTTTTTGCTCCTGCAATCCCTAGGTGGTGGTGACAGAAACATAAATTAGAGCCTATGTTAGAGGAAGAGTTGTCACCATCAAATTACAACCATTACTTTTCAAATCCATTTGATACTTCCTAAAATTGCGTAGAAATTGCCATTTAGAAAGTTTTTTAGAACAGTCTTCGCGCATTATAACCCCTTTTAAATTTCGATTTTTTAAAAAAGTGTTCTTAATTTTTAATATGTAATAAATAACTAATACTCCAAATTTAATATTTCTAGGCCCTTCAGTAACACAAAAATCGCATTTTTAGAAATTTTTTTGCTTCCGCACCTCTTTAGGGTAGTGTCACCGACATAAAATATAGCCTATCTTAGAGCAACGGTTGTCACCATCATTTTGACACCATTATTTTTAAAATCTGTTTGGTATTTCCTGAGATTGCGTAGAAACCACCATTTAGAACGTTTTTCAGAACGCTTTTTGCGCATTCTCACCCCCTTTTAAATTTCAAAATGTTTAGGAAATGTTCTTAGAAATCCTTTATATCTAATAAGTAACTAATATTACAAATTTCATATTTCTAGGCCCCTCAGTAACACAAAAATCGCATTTTAAGAACGTTTTTTGCTCCTACACATCCTTTGGCAAAGTGGCATCGACTTACGATATGCCCTATATTCGAACGTGGACTAACACAATCATTTTGATACCATTACTTTTGAGATCGGTTCGGTAGTTCCAGAAATTATCTCCTACAAACAAACAAACAAACAAACTTTACTTCTTTATAACATTAGTATAGAAAACTAAGATATTTTGGCTTTTTCCTTTTAAATAGGAAAAAAATCCATAGTTATTTTCCTGTTTAAATAGGTTTTATTATACTTTAATATTAGTGCGTGCATATTTTCTTTCCTCCATGTACTGTAATCCGATTTTCTACGGAAACATCCAGCCAGTGAAAATGATGTACACTAAATTTCCGTGACGTATGTAGATAAATTGTGGTTTTTTATCAGTTTTTTAATATATATTTTAAAGGATTTTGAACTTGTTTCTGATAGTAGGTGCATTCAGTAGGTTACCCTAATAGGTACCTTCTGGTGCAATCAGAAACTAAATCCGACAAATATTTTTTGAGTTATGCTTGACGAAAGATTTTTACTAGGCATTATTAGGCTTTCTGTTAGTAGGGCATGGCTTTAATATCCATCGTAGCTGTATGTGTCCGGAAAGTAATATTGCGCTGTGTATTAGCCTTTGCTTCATCAGACAATTACTGCCACCTTGTATTATTTTGATATTACTAATATGTATTTCTACAATAATGATATATACTAATATGAGTAATACATTTTTGATATTTCTAATATGTATTTCGGCATCGATAATATATATTTGAAATATAGTAACACATGATTTGCTATTAATAATATACAATATCAGAAAATATTTATTAATTGTTTTTTGTGACAATTTAGTTATATATGTAATAAATAATTTTTCGCACTTTTATCTTACAAGGAGAGGGCCAACCTTGTTAATCACAGATTTTGATTATTTTAATATACGGTGTAGGGTAGAGACCCCTTAGTCTCAGGTTGAACGGATTTTATCCAACGCTCCTTAGTTCTTGAGAAACCGGGGGGGGTCTAATAGTAGTACACAACTTAAATACTTACTTTGTAACTAAAATGATAGGTTGGTCGTGGCTGAGTTGGCATGGCGTTTGCCGGCTGATCCGCGGGCTCGGGTTCGATACCGGGACGCGCTACTTTTGTTTTATAAATATATTCGTAAGTGTAACTTAATAATCTCATTGTCAATTAAAATTTATGATATTGTATATCAATTACAATTTTAACCTATTTAATTTTTTACTTTTAACTAAATAGTTGAATAAAATATCATAAAACTGTTAATTTTTTTAAATCACTTTTAAAATGTATTTCATATATTCTTTATAGATGCAATGGTATTGAGCAATTGTGTCAATTAGTGATTTTAAAGAAACATCATTTACGCATTGCTTTAACAAAGGAAGTCAATGCGATAATACTATTAATCTGTTTTTAAATAACAAGCATAATTATACTAAAAATTAGCATCAGAATTAAATTACAACCGACTTTTTGCATATTAAAGATTTTTAAATTTGTAATACTTATGCTTGCACTTTCAATTATTTTGCTTTCCCCGTTATCTCCTTTCTGCTTTTCTTTTTAAATTATTTGAATATTCTTTTATTTTATCATAACTACATGACGCCACAACAGGTTTTGTCACGATTTTGGAATTTTCATCTTTCAATAATAGATTCAATTTCTTTTTAAACCTCTTTAAAGGATGAGGAATAATAGTTTGAAAATTTAAAAAAAAATGATAAATTTAAGTTTGTTACCATTATAATTAATGTATGATATTGAAATTTTTAATTTAAATTATTAAATTATAATTACAAGTATATTTATAAAACAAAAATGAAAAAAAACAAATGTAGCACGTTCGGGTACCGAACCCGGGCCCGCAGATCAGCCAGCAGACGCCGTACCAACGGAGGTACGACCAATCTATCCTTTTTGTTACAATGTAAGTATTTAAGTTGTGTACTACTATTAGACCCCCCGGTTTCTCAAGAACTAAGGAGCGTTGGATAAAATCCGTTGAACCTGAGACTAAGGGGTCTATATCCTACAACATATATTAAAATAATCAAAATCTGTGATTAACAAGGTTGGCCCTCTCCTTGTTAGTTAAATTATTCCAAATTCTTATCATATCTACATCTTTTACCTATCTTTAATAATACCTTAAATGTCTTTGATCTTTTTATCCCATTCCTTTAATCCAGCGCATTCTGTTATTTATTATTCTACTAGCTAACTTGCCCGGCGTCGCCCGGGTACGTCAAAAAACAGCACAAATTGAAAAAATGCTCTGAAAATCACAATAAGATATCGCGAAAAAATTTTAAAACGCTGCGCAAATTTCGGAAAGAGAAAAAAAATTATGTATTGTGTTCGAAGATTGAAAATTGATTCCTTTCACTAATGTGGAAAAATGGTAGGAAATCGCTAAAATACACTAAAAATCACATACAAAATTCCCGAAAAATTCGAAAATTGCTATACGAAATCCGAATAAGCTTTATCGAAATGAGGGCAGAAATTACTTCACTATTATATGTCAAAAAATTGCAGCAGATCGCGAAGAAACGTAAAAATCTAATTAAAAATCACAAATTTCAAAAAGCACGAAAGTCAAAATTTATTATAATTGGATAAAAGTTTCAAATCTAATTCCTTTGACCTACGGGCTCTCTTAAAATTTATATATGAGAAAGCATGCTAAGCATTGTATCATGTTACTTTTATTCATAATTTAATGTACTAGGATTCCCTTAAACATAATTAATATAATCCCTTAAGTTAATTTTAGTTTTTGTTGCATTAAAATATCTCAATTTGTTGATTTTCTGTAAACAAGCAATCCCTATTGGTTTGCAATGGAAGTCTATGGCAATTTGGTGAAATATTAGAGATATCACCAAGTTGGCACAAATATGGCGGCATTTGGCGACAGAACTGTGTCCCCCCTACGGTAACCCCCTTATAGGTATGGAGATGCATTAAATGTTGTTCAATAATTACATAAAAAATTCTGAAAAATTCAAAAATCGCAGTACGAATTCGAAATAAAATGTTTTGAAAAGAGAACAAAATTTACTATATTGGGTTAAAACAAAGAAACCGTATTCTTTTCACTAACGGGGAAAAATTGCGTCGAAACTTAAAAAAACGCTAAAAATCGCATAAAAATTTAAATAAAAAAAATCTAATCAAAAAATCGAAAATCGGGCTTCGAGGTGCAAAACTTCATGTATAGACGTACCTTTTCCACAAAATTTGTAGCTCCACGTGTAGCGGTCTCTTCAGAACACCGTCGACACACTCACACACTTACACACAAACTTGTTTCCGTATTATTATAGAAAAACCTTAATCTGTTCATAACTATACTTCTTTTTAAAACCAGGAAAATTAATTAATATTCTGAGATATTAAATTCTTTTTTCTTTCGAATCTTTATTAAATATCATTTGTTCTTATTCGTTCCATATCCTATGATGCCTTGCAAGTTCACAGCCCTCATTCTGGTTACGTTATAATGCTACCGCTGGTAAGTATTAAGTTCGGTTCGGTCATCTACGTCACACGTACCCCGCCCTCGCCCCGGAGCTAATCCAATCGCTGGTTCCGCCTCTCCTCTCCTTCCCCTTTGACTTATCTGGATTGGCCTTCCTTTGAGCGTCTGTATGCTTACGCGTTTGTTTTTGCTACTATTTATGCAGTTACGTTCTCTTGGAGAACAGATTTTGTGTTTGCTTAAATAACTATCGCTACTTGGAGAGTCACTTGTCATTTAGTCTTGAGATAGATTCTGATCGTGTATAACACCTTAACGCTATGTTAACCTACTCGAAATTGAGAAACTTCCATAGCTAGTGAAGTTGGAGAAGTTTACTTGTCAACAATAAAGTATTTCGAGTGGATCTTACGCTTCCTTCGTTATTTGTGGAAAACTCTTACGATTTATTCCTATCCTGCCTTACCCCTGACCATGACGGGACTGTGACGGTGAATTCATATGCCCAGGTTCACAATATGAGTAAGAAGAAAAAACTCCAACACAAAAGTTTAGAGGACTTACATCTTTATTATGAAACACCTTTAATGAAAAGCCGTGAACAGTATAGAGGAACGGGGAGAATTTCAAGAACTGCCGAATTGGCAGACGCCCACAGCGGGTCTTGATTTTTGGTTTACATGGCTCTCGGTCTGGAGCAAGAGTGAGTTAGATTTTGTTACTATTACATACAGATTGGCGAACACTAGATAACAATATGTAAGATGTTTGGCGAAAAACAAATTGGGTGGACAAAACAATCCAGAAGTTTTGCATTCAGTTGAAAACTATGCCATGACGGGCTCTTTAGGGTTACAATAAATAACATTCCATCGGTAAGCAGGGAGATTTAAAGAAATAGGAACACGTGATTTTATATGCACGTTACAGATATAACGACAGCTGCAAATTAGTCAGCAAAGGGGCATATGGTTTGTATCCGACAAAGTACAAGGGTGAGAATTGAATACTAATGCAAGCCCAGAGGCTGAGAAAATATGCATTACATATCGTCGGCTGCGAAGCGAAAAAGACATTCACTTTTATTTTATTCTTTTATTTTGTTTCAATGGAAGATTGCTGTGGTTAAGATCTTTTTCTATCAGTGTGAATTTGAAAGACAGAAAAAGGAACCGAGATAAATGATGTCTGCATTTAAAAAGAAACTTAAAAAGTAAAAGTGAAACTTACAGTGGTGTGAAGGGGTGGGGGGGAGAATGACTAAAGCCATATGAAATTAACTATAAAATGTCAAATTTAAACTAAATATTTTATTTGAAGGGGGGGAAGAATAATGACAATTTATAATGAACCAGTAAGGTTAAAAGTTGATTTTTGAGGGGAGAGGAGGAATAATGAATATATAACGGGAAGTCGTTATAGGGACAACTGCATTTTCATTATTATGCTTGGTGATATACGAGTGATTTTCTACTGTCTAATTTCAAAATGCAATAATCTCCAGTTATAGAGTGTCATCATTAATCTTCAGACATAATGTTACGACTAGCACGACATGAATTGAGAGAATGTAACATATATATTTATTAAGTTCTTTAAATTAATATATATTTATTTATTAAATATTTACTAAATATTTTTATTCTTTTTTCAAATTAGATAATAAAAAAAATTACTTAATGCTAAAGGTCTTCTAAGATTTATTTTTCATTAATTTGTATTGTAGTTCTGATAATAATTTCCTAAATATGCTTTTGAGTAATTGAATTTAAAATTTTAATTTAAAAATGCGTTTTTTTTAACTACAGTAGAACCTCTTTTTATCCGAAACTCGTTTAACCGAAACTCTCGATTAACCGAAATCCAATTTTAAAGCTTTTTTTTTACTATCACATTCCTTGTGAGCAAAATCCCTTTTGAAAGCTGTTTTTTTATATAACTACCATATTCCTTGTGTGCAAGCGGTACTTTCCAAACTACGAGTACATATAAATATTTTCTATCCCCTTTCTTACAGTTCATTTGAATTCAACTTGAGCTCCCGTAGGCTGCGGGGTGGAACGAAGAAAACGAGCACATTAGAAATTCTGAAGCTTTGAATGTTTTGCAAAATGTTTGGTATGGCTGGAGCAGCAGAAAGACTGTGATACTGGTAAACTAATAATATTTAAAAACTCCGTGATATAGCTTCGAAGCAAAGGCAATCGAAACTACGACAAACAAAATATTTTTTCAAACACTTGTGATATATGTAAAAGGTACTTAATTTCAAAATTAAAATTCAGGTAATTTATCCTTTATTCTATTTTGCTATTGCTTTATTTTTATTAAGCACTTGTTACCATAATTCGAAATATTGCATATATGTCTCCGTAATCTTAAAATTGAAGCATTCTCCATTATCCGAAAATTTCGATTTTCTGAAAGATGGCCGGTCCCAATTACTTCGGATAATCAAAGTTCTACTGTATTACACATCATTTTATAAATTAGTATAACCTGACTAATAATATTTTGCAAGATTTTTGTTGTTTAACACTTTTTTTTGTTGTTGTTATTACCTTTATCTTACATTTTTTATTTAGACAATTATTAAAACCTTCCTTTGAAAAAAAAAAAAAAGCTTTAGCCTTTCATTCGCGTTTACGTATATTGCAGATTTCATAAAAAATAAATGATTTTAAAAGCTTCGTTTTTCGATATTTTCAAATTATGCAACGCAGGGTTAAAACTTGCAGTTTTTTATAGCTTTTTGGATAAAATACCTAAAACATATTTCAGCTTATAACGATGTCTTTTAGCCGGAAGCTCCTTCTCTTTAGAAGAAGAGTGGTAACTATTCTATTAAATTTTACAACTTAAGTTATAACTATGATAACATAAATCTAAACTTAGAAAACAATGTTACGTGAATATTGCTATTCAAAAATTATGTTATAAGTCAGAATATTTTAACTTTTATTTCTTTTCTATTTTTTCATGTTTCAGTGAAAATATTACTAACATATTTTCTGAAAATTCGAAATCCTTTTGCAAAATACGAAAAATACTAACGCAGAATTAACCCTGATGTAACATAAATATGCAATACGTAAATATGGAATATGTTAATCTGGACGGCTAATATAATTGATCTGAGCATGTATTTGATTTTCGTTCGATGTATCTGCTATATAATTAGTAACGCCTTAACTATATAAGGAAATGTTTCCCTTGTTTTGAATATCAACAGTTTAATAAAAAATGAGATGAACATTTATCTTATTAAATCATATAAATAAGGGAAATTTTTTTAACCATATTGTGAAATGAAAGCAATTATAATAGAAAGAAATTTGTTCTAGTTAATGTGTTTAATGGATTTCTGTAATTTTATATAAAGTTTTGTTTATAGCTCGATTTCTTACAAATTTACGTTATTCTAATATGCATTAAAACGAAATTTATTTATATTATTTTTTGGCTTATTATTTTTAGAAATACCTTCCAATATAGTTGAAAAATATCCATCACAACAGATTGTCTGTCTGTCTGTTCATTTTGCAATATATCTGAATATTTCATAGTTGCCACGGTTCTTATATGTATATCGTTAAGTTGTTCATGCTCTATATTGAAAATGGCATACGTAAAAGTAATTGCTCCTTCTCAAAAAACTCACAAACGAATCCGTATACATGAACGGCACAATGTCGTTATTGTTTGCACCGTAGATAATGGAGAATGTTCTAAATATTATATCATATAGGAAACAAAGAATGAAAAATATTAAGTTATGTAACTTTAACTAAAATAGCTATGTTGACGTAAATATCTTTGGATATTATGACAAACAACATTTGATACATTTTTTAAACTAGAATTACACCTTTAAAGCTCACGTTTTAAAAATTTGCGAGTGGACATAGATAAGAAAGCTCAAACTGTATATTTTTTTCTCAGAAAACGAATTTGTATAAAATGATAAAAGCACGAAATAATATGGTTGCTATTGTAACTGACGGATTTCTTTTAAAAAAATGGACGGAATGGATTTTTCTGTTTATATATTTGTACTTCCCATGTTTTTTTTTTTTTTTCGTATTCCCTGATTTTATAAAGAGTTACAGATATATAAATGTGATAAGTGAATTAAATTAAAAATACAGCTTAAATTTGTATAATATTGAACTTTTCGATACCATTTCCACCTTTCTAAGAAATATAATTTATCATTTTTCTTATTTTAACGCATCGCAATAACAATGCAAACAATTTGCTTCTATAATAACTCGAAAATTTCTGCCATGATTCACCGCGAGGTAAAGTATGAATTTGGAAAATACTTTCTTTTTACCGCACCCGTGGGAAACATATACTTTGCATTGTTTTTTCCTTTTCGCTACATATTTTTCAATTTAAAGTATCACCTAAAAAATCTGCAGTATAAGATTAAATATGAAAGGTTTTCTGTTTCTAAAATCTGTATTGCCTATCAGGCAAAAGACAAAAAAAATTATTATTGTTAAAATCATTAGAAGTTTATAATATTATAAAAAAAAAAATTGGAAAGGAATGAAAATAACTATAAACTTGTAATTTATGGAAAAATAATTTTAATTATTTCCAATATTTTGCCACTTCTAGCTTAAACTCTTTAAATCAGCAAGTAAATAAATAGAATGCTAAATTCATCTTTAAATGATTAAACTTAAAATTACACTACGTACAAATTACTTAAAAGATGAAACATATTTAAAAAAGGTGTTAAATTACTCAATATTTCTTAGTACTTACAACTATATACATAGCCTTCGTCAGATAATGCAAAAATATTAGCGTCTTATTAAACTGAGCCAGATTCTGGGTATGTTGTAGGATAAGAACAATACAAACAGCCCCTTAAAGAATTATCATGATTTAATTATCAGTGAATCAATAGAATTTATTACTAAAGAAAATACCATTTGAAATGACGTTTTATCCTACAACGTACACAGAATTTAGCTCAGTTTGCTTAAAGAATCTTAAAACATGTAATATTCCACTTCCCTCTATATCCATATTTTTATTTTCCCAATGTTTTCCGGATCTAAAAATTGACATTCATTTTCAATCCTTTTGACACCAACTATGTGAAATTTGAAAATAAGGATCTAGTATTTTTGTATTCTTGGACTAAGACTATGTGTATAGTAGAAAGTACATAGAAATATTAAAGAAATTTAACACCTTTTTAAATGTTTTCATCTTTTAAGTAATTTGCATATAGTGTAATTTGAAGTTTAAACTCTTTAAATATAGAGTTATTTTCACAATTTTCACCACTTCTGTATGACATCGCTGCATTTTATTCAGAATTGATAAGCAAACTTACCTAACTTTTTGAAAAAAGATTCAGTTATTTACTCAACATAATGAATGAAAGTTTGAGTTTAGATTCAATTACATAATTTTCTTATTTACCATTTACTCCAACAACCGGTAATGGAGGAAAAGCTCAGTCAACGCTAAAATTGTATTCGTTATTACCTCGTTTGTACTTCCGCCGCAATTGGATCGGGTCACTTAATGGTGAATATAATCTGAGTTTACAAAATCTTCAATATAAAGCTTAACAGGTAGTTGAGTTTGATGGTGAATAATAGTCTAAATATATATTAAAATTATAAACATATTATATGAAATATTCAAAATAAGAGCAAGAAGTTGACGTAAACAACGTTTAGATACAGAAACAAAAAAAAAAAAAAAACAAAAAAAAAAAAAAAAAAAAAAAAAAAGAGAGAGAGAGAGAGAGAGAGATACAAATGAGAAAAATTACAAAAATAGCATTTGAATCATTAAAATGCCGGTCAAACAATAAGATCTTTTTTTTTTTTTTTTTTTTTTTTTTAATGTTAGCTGAACACAGAACACTTTCATCAGATAAACACAGAAAGTTCGCTTTATTTTCAAATATATATTTTAGGTGTAAATAATTCACATTTTATTCCGTTTGTAACCTTCTTTGTGCATTTGTATGGTTAGTTGGAAAGAAAAAGAGAGTAAAAGTCCTTCCGGCCAGTGCCGGGAGGAAGAGGTAGCTTTCATAATCCTTACTTAAAAAAAAGCCAACTTATATCATGCAAACACACGAAGCTCAGTTTAGTGGAAACCGAATATAGGAGATTCAATACTAATTTTTATCAATATAATGAATGAGAATTTCGTGAAATTAGTCAGCTTTATCCAAGCTGCTTTTCTTTAAAGTAACTTATATTTGGCTGCCAAATTCGGCAATTTCTTAAAGTGCCTGTCATTTTAAGACAACATGGTGGATGAGGCTAAGCAGTGAACTTGGTCGAGACCTTAGTAATTGCTGTGCACATACTCACTCACATCGGAATCGGTTAATATATACGAGTGCTGTCGCATGCAAAAAATCAGATTTTTCAAAATGTCACCCACAATAGAAATTGAAACTGCTATATCTAAGCCATTTTTTAAGGTTAAGACAAACAAAAAATGCTCCCGAATCCTTATATCAAGATCAAATACTTAAGAAAGAAACCTTTTTCAATTTCTAATTTTTTTGCACCTCACTTTAAATATATATATATTTTTTAATTTAATGGTCGCCATTTTGAAACAAGATGGCTGATGAATCTGGCCAGCGAACTTGGTCGAGGTGTTGATGTATACTATCCACATGCCTTCTTACATCGAAATAGGCGAATACGTGTGTTATCGTGTGACAAATACAAGATCGTTTGAAAATGTTAGCCATGCTAGAAATTCAAAGTGCTATAAATCAACCATTTTTTAAGATATCAACAAAAGAACAAATTTTCAGAAACAAAAACTGCTCAGGAATCTTTGTATCAAGGCCAAACACATAAAAAAAATCTTTTTCATTTTCCAATTTTTTAATACCTCATTTTGAATTTTAAATTTAATTTTTTTTAAATGGCAACCCTTTTGAAACAAGATGGCGAATGAAGCTGGCCAACGAACTCGGTCGAGACATTGGTATGTACTATGTACAGACCAAGTTACATCCAAATAGGTTCATAAATACGCCTGTTATCGCGTGACAAAATTCAGGACGTTTCAAAATGTCAGCCACGCTAGAAATTCAAAATGCTATAACTCAGCCATTTTTTAAGATATAGACGAAAGAAAAACTGTTCCGGAATCTTTGTATTAAGGTCAAACACATACAAAATAAATCTTTTTCATTTTCTAATTTTTTTTTATCTCATTTAAATTTTTTTATTTTTTAATTTTTTTAAATGGCCGCCATTTTGAAACAAGATGGCGGATGAAGCTGGCCAACGAACTCGGTCGAGATATTTGTATGTACTATGTACACACCAAGGTACATCCAAATCGGTTCATAAATACGCCTGTTATTACGTGAGAAATATCAGGACGTTTCAAAATGTCAGCCACGCTAGAAATTCAAAATGCTATAACTCAGCCATTTCTTAAGATATAGACGAAATAAAAACTGCTCCCGAATCTTTTTATCAAGGTCAAACACATAAGAAGAAAATATTTTTCCAATTTTCAGTTTTTGGTACCACATTTCAAATTTAAATTTTTCTTAAAAATTTAAATGGCCGCCATTTTTAAACAAGATGGCGGGTAAAGCTGGCCAACGAACCCGGTCGAGACATTGGTATGTACTATGTATAAACGAAGTTACATCCAAATCGGTTCATAAATACGCCTTTTATCGCGTGACAAAATTCAGGACGTTTCAAAATGTCAGCCACGTTAGAAATTCAAAATGCTATAACTCAGCCATTTTTTAAGATATAGACGAAACAAAAACGCTCCGAAAACTTTGTATAAAGGTCAAATACATAAGAAAAAAATATTTTTCATTTTCAATTTTTTGGTACCACATTTCAAATTTTAAATTTTTAAAAAAATTTTAAATGGCCGTCATTTTGAAACAAATTGGCGGATGAAGCTGGCCAACGAACTCCGTCGAGAGATTGGTATGTACTATGTACACACCGAATTACATCCAAATCGGTTCATAAATACGCCTTTTATCGCGTGACAAAATTCAGGACGTTTCAAAATGTCAGCCACGCTAGAAATTCAAAATGCTATAACTCAGCCATTTTTTAAGATATAGACGAAACAAAAACTGCTCCGGAATCTTTGTATAAAGGTCAAATACATAAGAAAAAAATATTTTTCCATTTTTAATTTTTTGGTACCACATTTCAAATTTAATATTAAAAAAAAATTTAAATGGCCGCCATTTTGAAACAAAATGGCGGATGAAGCTGGCCAACGAACTCGGTCGAGACATTGGTATGTACTATGTACATACCGAATTACATCCAAATCGGTTCATAAATACGCATTTTATCGCGTGACAAAATTCAGGACGTTTCAAAATATCAGCCACGCTAGAAATTCAAAATGCTATAACTCAGCCATTTTTTAAGATATAGACGAAACAAAAACTTTTCCGGAATCTTTGTTTAAAGGTCAAATACATAAGAAAAAAATATTTTTCCATTTTTAATTTTTTGGTACCACATTTCGAGTTTTAATTTTTTTTTTAAATTTTAAATGGCCGCCATTTTGAAACAAAACGGCGGATGGAGCTGGCCAACGAACTCGGTCGAGACATTGGTATGTACTATGTACACACCGAATTACATCGAAATCGGTTCATAATTACGGGAGTTACAGTGTGACATAGGTCAGATATATATATATATATATATATATATATATATTACGGTTTTTGATGGTGGTAGGTTATGTTTAATTATTGGTTATATATATATATATATATATATATATATATATATCAATTTTGAACGGAGGGTGGTTTCGGGGTCTGGGGGTCATGATCGATGAAAATATACCAAAATTTTTCGAAATCGCTTTCCTCCGAACGGCTGCAATAGGTAGCTTTTTTGTAAAGAAAGCTACCTAAAAGAGAACGTCAGTCGTCGTATAAAATTGTCATTTGTACCAATCTTTTTGAATAAACCCTACTGATTAAGGCTATACCTACTTAAATTTTGCTTAGCATGTGTGTGTTTGTGTGTGGGGGGAGGGTCTAAAAATTGTATGCATTTTCAATATTAACACGTAAGTTTGCCATCATATTTTGATTTATTTGTATGCTACCTTAAGATAGTTTTTAAAGCATAACTAAAAGTCTACTTGGCAAAAGGAGCTGTAAATTTGTATTCGCATATTTGAAACTTTTATAAATCAGTTTCTGATAATAAATGTATACTTTACAATTCAATTTATTTCCGAAAAATTAGTTTAAAACTATATATATTTTGAAACAATATTTCGAAAAAATATATGAATTGCAATGTCTATATTTTTAAAAGAAATGATTTCTTAAAGCTTCATACATGCAAATTCAAAATTACAGTCCATTGTGTCAAGTATGTTTTGAGTTATGCTTAAAAATCTACCAGCTTTATAATCGGCTGTGCTGTAAATTAGTATTTGCATATTTCAAACTTTTATAAATCAATTTCTGATAATAAACGTATACTTTACAATTCATATTCTTTTTTCTATAACTATTTTAAAACTATATATATTTTGAAACAATATTTTGAAAAAAATATATGAATTCCAATGTCTATATTTTTAAAAGAAATGATTTCTAAAAGCTTCAAATATGCGAATTCAAAATCACAGTCCATTGTGTAAAGTATGTTTTGAGTTATGCTTAAAAAACTACCAGCTTTATAATCGGTTTTGCTACGATTAAAAGTGAACTTAGTATTACGAGTTCAAAAATTTAAACCTTCATATTTCCTAAACTACCTTATTTTATGACTTTCCATTTATAATCCTACAGTAAAAATTACCACTGATTTCAAGATGATATTGAAATGATAGCTAAATACTTATTGAAATTTGAAGTTTTCACAATTGCTATATATAAACATCGCCTAAGCAACATTTAAGTATAGCCTTAATTACTAGAGATTATTACTATCGATTAGTACCAAGTCACGTATTTAGGTGCTTTCGTAATTATATATATAAGTAGCTCTTTTAGTCGTCGTTTACTCCGTCCATCCGTCCGTCTGTCTGTCCGTATCTAACAGCGCAAATACTACCCAACTGAATGGATTGAAGTTTAATATATATAATCGTTGCAGAATTTTGTCGAGTCATTTCAAATTTTAGGAAAATCGAATCGAAACTTAAAAATATATTAAGAAAAGTTTCCTTCATTCTAGTACTTTTTATCATATGTAATTAATTCAATGATGTCCCATGACACAAATTGATTCTAGATTTCCCTGGTGATTACTCCATATTTCAGATGGTGTATTATTATTTTACGAATTACTGAATTTTTTATATATAATCGTAATAAATTTTGAATTCTTGCATTTTTGCATAAGAGTGCAACAACTATTGCGCCAAGATCTGATTATTTATAAAACTAGTTAAGGTACAATCGCACCTCATTTGCCTCGTTTGTTTGCCCGTCTGTCCACATATAAAAGTGAAAAACTATCCAACTAAATTGTTTGAAATTTAATAAGTATAATCTTTTCAGAATTTTGTCATTTCAAATTTTATGAAAATCGTATCGAAACTTAAAAAGGTATTAATAAAAGTTTTATTCATTCTAGTAAATCCTATCATACGTAATTAATTCAATGATATCCCATGACAGGTGATGATTCTGGGTTTCCCTGATTATTACGTGCTATTTCAGATGGAGTCAGATTATTTCCGTATTACTGAATTCAATATATACAATCGTAATAAATTTTGCATTCATGCATTTTTGCATAAGAGTGAAACAGCTATTGCACCTGGATCTGATTATTTATAAATCTAGTTATAGTACGAAAGCGCCTCGTTTGCCACACTTGACGTGCAATTTCTGATTTATTATACCGTGATTTCCGACAATGTTATTAAGACTTGTTCTCTTAATTTCTTTCTTTCTTCCTCCTTTCCTTTTTCTTTTGTTCTTTTTTTTGTGGGTTATTCAATTTCATTCAGAGCAATATCTAATACATATAGCTTTGCTAAAATCAAGCTACTATATCTCGTATCGATTTGCGGGGTTATTTTATGTGTGAGTATATAAGGAATTCGTAAGAATTTCAATTGATTTCTACTTTTATCAAACTCTGGATATTGTTTTATGTTTGTGTATATTCATTCAGGAAAATAATTAAAAGATACATGTAGAATTTGATAAAATCAAACTTTTCATATGAAATATGATCTAATTTCTAAATCTTTATATCTGAATGAAAATAAGTTACACAATTTCTTTTCAGTAACCTTTGATATGTATGCAAATTTCATTCGTCGTCAATTCTCAGGAAATGTTAAAATGTTAGAAAATTCTTATTCATAAGATAAGAATTCTCAATAAGGAATCAATAAATAATTTCAGGGTGATATGTTCTGAATTGAATATCTTTCATCTTCAGATCCAATGCATCATAGAAGAATGCATTCAAAGAAATGGCTTTCCTTGAATGTTGTCTTATGAGTTATTCACGTCTATACTAATCGATAGCAAATGATACCTTTCTTTCATCAAGTTATTAACACTACTGGATTGAAAAATAATTTCTGTGCATAGAGATAAAAAAAAAAAAAAAAGAAATTTATCATACGTGTATAATTTTTTCGCAATGGCTGGTTTGTTATATTATAGAGATCATATGATAAAGTTGGTATGTGACAAATAAAAAGAATTGAGTTAATGATATGATTGAAGATTACCCCCTACCATCTGTTAAATTATTACTTAAAAAAATTAATACCTACATAGATTTTAATTGATAAAGGGTATAATGGACAGCAAACGGAAATGAAGATTTGGAACTTTACAACCTATTTTCTGAAAATGATGATTGTGTAAAAACAATTACAAAAAAATATATAATTTAATTTAATAGTTACAAGACTATAAAAATATTTTTTTTTAAACATTAAATGTTTCGGAGTTCCTCTTCAGTAATGTAAATAAACACAAAATGACGAGAGATAAAGTAATTCAACTTGCAGTTGAGAGCATGTGCCACAATCAATTAAACACGGAGATGATAAATAAGTCAGGTTAAAATGGAATATTCCGGTGAGAGGAAACCAGTTTCATTGAGTGAGTGAGTTGCCGTTTTAGTAAACCATGCCTCCAGAAAAAATACGGCTTTTTTATATGTTACAATTTGATTTCATGACCTTGACTATCTCAAAATATGGAAAACAATCTTTTTCTATGAAGTGGACTACAATTTTACCACTAATCTCTCTAATATAAATTGCGTCTCAATGTTAACATGGTATATCATGTAATATTCGGGACCACGTCACCATCGTCCAGTTAACATTCTTAAGGAGCCGACCATTGAAAGAAAAACAATTTGATGTTATGCATAATATAGACAGCTTCACTATAGATTCTTTACCAATTTTCAAATCAGAGTTATTATCAGGACAGAGTTCTTCAATAGCAGAACATGCAAAGTATATTGGGATAGAAGTAATTAAGGTTGCAACGTCGAAAGAAGCATTTTGACAATTAAGTAACTTACTATCTGAATTCTGCAGATATGTGTTTATTTCTATCACATATAATTTAATTGAATATGCTGTTTCATATTGATTTCTGAATTCACAAATAAGACGTACGTTTCATTAATATGAATCTACTTTTTATTAAAATTACTTTTGATTAAAAAAAAAAAAAACTGTTTGACCCTATGGAGTTGTAAAAACGTTAAAAATAAGTATTTAAATAACAAAATAATTTATCTTTCCCGTGATTGGAAATAAAATTCTGATCCAAAATTTATTATCTAAAGAAAAGAATTTAAGGATATTTATGTTATTATTTTACATTTGAATCCATCATAGTTTATTAAAATTGCATCATTCATTGTGGGTTCGCCCGATCTTTTTGAGTGTAATAATTGAAAGATATCTGTAGACTATTAAACATTCCATGATTACAAACAAGCTATTGATACAAACATATGATAAAAACATTTATACTCTCCAAATATTTATAGCTTAAGGGGAATCGTTTAAAATTATTGTCGTCATTAAAATTTATCCGCATTGAATTCATCAAAAAGTTTTAGGAAATGTTTTGTAAAAGATACAGATTCTCCAAAAGGAATTAATAAACGTTTTCTGTGAGATATGTTCATAATTGAATATCTTTCAGCTTTAGATCCAATGTATTTGAGAAGAAGTCATGAAAAGACACATTTTCTTATTTTCTCTTTTGAGCTATACATATCTATCTAACAGATTCGAAAGAAGTATTTTCTTTCGTCAAGTTATTAACACTTATAGATGGAAAATGATTTTATACATATTATATGAAGAAAGTAAATCAGAGAATAATAAATAAGATGTACGTATATGTTAAAAGCACATAAGCTTGCTCAATGCGTACACATGAACAAGAAATTTTATATGAACTTGATCAAATAAAATTAATAATAAAGCATAATATCGAAATATAGAACTACTTCTGCAGTCTTTTTCATGATAAATATGATGTTGATATGCTTTAAAACATAGCTGGTGACACTCCATGATTTTCATGCGTACTTTTGATTCATCTCAGATAATTTCATTTTTAAATTTTCTGATCTAATCTCTGCAGTTTTAGGTAGATTTCGTAAGAAATACTACCTATTGCAGTCGTTACCATGGTGCGACTTTTGAAAAATTCCTTCATAACTTATTATTACATGACCCCAGGAACCCAAAACCACCCCCACCTAAAATGTTTATATATATATATAAACACATATATATATAAGCGTTGTGCACATAAAAACTGGTTTTAACCCCGCAGTTGCATGTCGCAAGTGCATGCCGCCTGTCTCCATGGATTCAATTTCTTCTGGTTTTAGTTTGAATATTTTTAAAGTTTGCCGTTTTTAAAGTATGTTGTTTTTGAAGTTAGTTGTTTTTAGTTATTTTTTTGTTGACATTTGGGTTAGTTTATTTATTGTTGGATCAGTTCTGTAGTTTCGAATTTTTGGTTTGGTTTTTGGATATATATATATGTATGTATGTACTAAATTTTGTCCTCACGATAAAAGTCGCAATTATGCACGGATATTCTTCAAACTTGCCAACAACTTTGATATGGCTAATATCTTGGCGGGGATTGAAAATGGGCGAAATCGGCCCAAAAGGGTGCAAATGGGGAGGGTTCAAAATTTTGAATACTATCTTAACATGATTCTGATCAAACCAGCTCTTACACAACAATGGCAGGAAAAAATAAAAGTTTTGCGTTATAGCAGTTGCCAACAATTAAAAAAAACAATAAAATTCTCACCACAACAATTACTTTTCTATTACAAAATTTTCACGTGTAAAACTAAACAGTTTGACAAATTGAAAACAAATTGAATATTACGTCATAAGTTTTCTAGAGCAAGATTTCAGCATGAAAACTCAAAATAAAATAAATAGTTTCACGAAGTAAAAAAATATGTATATTGCGTCATATCGGAAATAAAATGGACCTCAGCAGGTGAATATGTAACGTCATGTGAGTTTGAAGAAACATATTAAAACATTATAAAAACCCGACTATGGAAATATTAACATATTTTAACACGTTAAGGTTCTCTGAATTTTTTGTAGCCGTTTTTAAACCTATTCCATATACATGTGAGTGTATTCGTGTATATTATACTTTTCACAAAAAGTTTAGCTCCCTACAGCTCCCTTTATCTCTAATGTCGATTTAAGTTTTGTTGGTGAATTTAGTACTTAACTTCGAAATCTACCTCCGCCTGTAGGCCGAGCCGACAGGGATTTTTTACATTTATATAATTGATCAAAACTCGACAAGAAGATTTCGTCTCTAGACTTTTAAACATTTCAACATCATGTTTATCCTAATGATGACTGTAGAAGCAGTTCGAAACGTTGATATCATTCCTTATCATTAATTTTATTTGTAAAATGTCATATAAATGCTCTTGAATATGTGTACTGTTGAGCAAGTTTATGTGTTTTTAATATATACAACTTATATTTTATGGTGCAATTGTCCTACTTAAGTTAATAAATCAAGATAATTGTTAGTCCAATGTCTTCTTTTTCTAAGGGAGGGGGGGGGGATCAAGTGGTTCATTAAGTTCTAGGTAGCTGTTTATCGTCACAATGAAAAATCTGAAAAACTAAAATTTACGTTATTCGGTTTTCAAAATACGTGTTTTATATAAGGCCAAAAGAAATTCATGAAAAGATATATATTTGTTTTAATATTTGTTGCAATTTCGTTAATAAATATTTCAAATTTATCATTCTTTGAAAATCAAATTTAATAATTTGAGGTTCTATTCGAAAATAATTATATCATTATTATATTTTATACTATTCTAAGATGCAAGTACATTTCAATATACCGACAAAATTTTTACTCAACATGATAGTTTTACGTTATCAATATAGGTTTATGCAATTATAAAAGCTCATGAAAAATTTTTGTAGTTACATATGTTATAAGTGAAATAATTTATTTAATATCACGAAAGAAAATATATTTCAATAAATAACATCTTCATGAAAAATGTCTTCTAAATGGCAAAAACTAGAATATTCTTAGCACAACATATCTATTGATTAAATAATATAAAATAAAATATGTCTTTTATTAAATGACTTTAATGGAATGCAGAGTTATTGAACTCAAACTTTCCAAATAGAGAAATTGGAGAGTCTTTTTTCATTAGTTTTTGTAAATATCCACCATATTTAAGTGAAATACAACCTTTCATTCTGCGCTTCTATACATTTGCATTCAGGAAAATAATTAATAGACGCTTGTAGACTGATAAGATCCAGTCTTTCGATAAGAAAATGCGATTAATGATGATCACGTATAGATATTTTATATTAGTCTCTTTTCAAAAGTATCAGCATTGAATCTATCGTGATGAAAAAAAATAAAACTTCTTAACAAGACGTCAATGAATGTTTTCAGCTTGATATTTTCTGAATTGAATAACTTTCAGCTTCAGATCCGATGCATAAAAGAAGAATTACGTCCGACAGAAAAACAAAATCTGAAATGTTCTCTTTCGAGTTGTTCTCGTCTATTCTAATCGATAGAATAAAACTTTTCTTTCATGTAGTTATTAACAGATCGAGATCGCAAATGAATTATATATATAAAGATGTGAAGAAAGTAGGTCAAATAAATTCAACCTATCCCCTCTATATTTTTCGCAGTGGTGGACTTGTTATCCACTGAGAGTTATCTATCTTCACTAAAAAAGAAAAATTTCTTTAAGTTTGTTTATAAAATTTCCATTACATACAAAGCCCATAGAATTGAATAAAAATGTTATTGGTAAAATATTTGTTATAAATTTTTTGATCAAAATTTAAAATAATTTTTAAGTTATCGTTTATTAAAAATAAAGATTTGTTATTTGAATTAGTATGTTTAGTTTTTATTTCAGACTAGTACACAACCCTCGTCAAAAATGATGGAATGTTGATTTGCGTTTTATTTTCATAAGATTTCACACAAACAAACAGAATGGAGAATTTATTATTGATTTTTTATTATTTTTACGCAACTGCCAAGAAGGGTTATGTGTTTCACGCGTACCTGGGTATGTGTATTTTTTATAACCCCGAAACATCCCAACGGCTGAATGAATATTTATGAATGAGGTCTCTATCGATTGGTCTTAAGTGTCCGATGGTTATAGGCTAGATTTTGTTTTTATAAATTCAAAATGGGGGACATAAAATATAAAATGGTGGTAGAAACGAAAAAAATTTACGCGCCATATTGAGTGGCATATCATTGAATATGTCTTTCAAAATGAAGACGATGTTTCATTGACTATTTTACAGTCAGAAGCTCCGTTTAAATATTACACAACCTGGAAGTTGTGTAGGTAGGATCTCTAGTTTTACTGCAACTCCAACCTTCATGGACTCATCTGACATCTATAGGCATCATCAAAACAGTGTTTATAGATAGGAAATAACAATTAAATACAACTTAAAAGTCATCAATACAAGTAAATAAAAAAATAGGTAAGTAATACAAAAAAATAGTTTAACATTGATGAGAAATAATTAATTAGTTCGTTTTTTACGCAGTCGGTTTTTTTTATTTTTTAAATTTAATTTTTACTTGTTATTGTTTGTATTGTAGAAAAGTACATTTTAAAAATGAAAAATGATTTGTACATATACGAATGATAAGGATATTTTTTTACTCAGTATTAAATTTCAGAAATAGTTCAACAATTGGACGAAACAAACAGCAGTATTTTTTGCAACAATAATAATAATTAGCAGAGTGAAACTAAATTTCTGAAGATTTTACAAAACATTAAAATTAAATATTCAATGCGTTAAAGTTTTTTTTTTAAAATATAGTATTTTTCTTAAAGAATGAATCTTAATAATGAATGACTCGATCAACCGCTTTGCATTAGCGGTGGATCAAGGCACAGAATTAACAGAGATATTGTATTAGAACTCTGTGGAATCATAACAGCGATTTTACTCGTCAATGGAAATTTGCGATTCGTTTCTAAATATGGACTTTTCGACATTTATCGTCAAATAATATAAAAAAGGAACTTTTTGTTAAATATTTTTAATAGAAAATATGACGGATTTAATTCAGGATAAATTTTTAAAAGCTTCAGTTATATAAATTTAAAATTTCATTTGGTTTGATTAAAACCAAAATTACCAATTATCATTATTTAATTCGTACAATGTTATTTCAATTTTAGTGTTTTTTAAAAACTTACATCCACATGAAATAATCTTGCATTGCAAATAAATTTAATATTTCATATCAAATGAAGTTAAAATGTAAAAAATATACAATATCATGTCATGTACTACATATATATTAATTATATCAATGGATAAAATTTCGATTTTTAACATAATAACATTTGAACATAACTTTGGAGTGAAAAAAAATTGTAATTTAATAATGAAAAAGTATTTTTCAGCCATACTAATGCAATCATGATAACATGTTATATTTCAAATGCATTTAGGAAAAGAGAAAAAACTCATTTATAATACAAACAAAATAAAAATTTAAGCGGATAAATGTTAAACTATTGAAAATTGATAAAAATAAATTAAAATTCTATCAAAGAAATCATAATAATAATAATGTTCATTTCATTTATATTCAATGAAGAAGCTTTTAAAAAATGATCTCGTTACATTATTTACATTGTTGAATTACATCATTACGCCCTGTATTTTTTCATAAGAAACTCTAATTCAATCGAAAATTCTTTCGTTTAAATTGATTGTCGATAGATGGCGACAAAATAATGTTTAAAAATAGGCGTAATTTTCTCTACAGTTCTGGCCGAGGGCGTTCGTGTAACGAAAACAGTTTGTACCCCAGGACAACTAACTCCATTTTTCACAAACAACTAACTCCATTTTCCACAAAATCATGAGTTGGTATGAAAAAGTTAAAAACGCATTTCAAAATATTTAGGGGCTTTAATAATATACTTTTATAAATATTTTAAGAGCAGAATGAGAAGTTAACCTGTATTTTTTTCCTTTTTTAATGAAATGAATTAAGAGTCGTTCATTTCTATCTAGATTTCGAATTTATAGTTCTAAAATGACAACAGTCTTCGTTTATTTATATCTGCTTACCTTTATTTTTAATTTTTCATTTAAAACATGGATAGTTTTTGAAGGTTTTGGAAAAAATAAAGATGAATAGATGTGATACAAAGCAGATTATGTGTATAGTTCGATAAGTTGAACAATCGGCAATCTTACGGCCTGATGAAAACTTATGCCTAACATGGCCACGATAAGTTTTTTTCAAGGATGGGTTCGCCCTGGATTCGTTACACTGTATTTTATTATATAGAGATTATTTTTTCCTGTTTCTCCAAATTGTCCATACTTATATGAAGTTCTGTTTGAGTGCGTTTATATCGCTAAAATATTTTATACTTTTTAATATCAAATTGTGTAGCTGTCTCTGTACATTTTCACTTCCGAAAGCTGTTCGTAAAGCAATAGCACATCTGGGAAAACTGGCGTTAAGTCTAAGGACCCGGCGATCCTATGAGTGTCCACCAGTGGCTCCTGGCGGAATCGCATTCTGATTCTCGAACCACGCGGCTTAATCCTTAATTAAGCGGGTTACTGTCGAAGCGATCATAACTTCCATTGATGTTTGGGGCACGGGAAGAATGACGCATGTTGTGTGATGCTCTTCCTTGGCTGGTAGCATTGATCATGGCTGCATCAGGATGGCTCCCGCCAGTCCCGACTGTCGCGATGCTCATATGGGCTCTTCAGGGGTCTAGACAAGCGAGATGACTTGCCGCAAGGCTTGTTCGTTTTATCATCCTAAATGTCTCGCAATCTCCCGGTCTCGCAAGCGCTACATCTTCACTCCATCCGTAGCAGAAGGACATGTGGCTTTCTCCGTTGAAGCGTGGGTAAAGCAAAAGTACTCTCGAGAACCCCCCCCCCCCAAAAAAAAAAAAAATAAATAAATAAATAAATAAATAAATAAAAATAAAAAAAAAATAAAAAATAAATAAATAAAATAAATAAATAAATAATTGTGATTTAATAGATTAGAAAGACCATTTGGAATTTATTTCGTCCACCAAATTCCGTCGCATCCTCTTCAACAATAGATCGCAAAGATCAAACTTCAGACGACCAAAACCTTCATCGATAAACTCTCCAAGTCCCGTTTTATGAAGAAAAACAGTTTACAAATCAAAAGCAGTTCCACCGAATCATCCACAGATCGCGACAAAATACCTACGTTGAGCTCAATTTTTCCCGGTTAGAATAGACTGATTGTAAAACTACGTGGCTAGTGGATTGGAGCTCCTTGAGACATGGCCTTTTACTATCAATCGATTAAACATTAGATTGTTTCCTTTTCGTGTTCGTCTTTTATTCTGTAATCGATTTTCGTGGGCTACATAATCAATTGAAGACCTCGATTTTCATGGCCTACATAATGAGTTGAAGACCTCAATTTTTGCTTTGCAAGACGATTTTCATTTCGGCGTCGCTCTTTGGCTTTGAATTTTTCAATATCTGATAATTTGCGCCTAACCATTTTGTAACTTTTTCAATTTTAACAATTTTATGCCTTTCGATTACCTATTCAAACAATTTTTAACAATTTTATGCCTTTCTATTACCTATTCAAACAATTTTTAACAATTTTATGCCTTTCTATTACCTATTCAAATAAAAATTCTTCTAAAAGTAAAGAACATCGTTGAATTTCGTTAAAAAAAATAAAATGCGAGCATCATTTGGCCCCATCCTTGACCTAAAACAACAGCCATTTCCAAATGGTTAAAAAACGACGGGTCACTTCTATGGGTATCCGGTCTCCCCGAAGACCATGGGGACTTGGAGGTTTGAGCCCCAAACGCCACGGTACAATCCTTTTGTACACGGGTTTTGCTTTTGCGATGACCAATTCATCCATTAATTCAGGGTTTCAGGATGAGTGATGAGGAGAGATGGCGCCCCTCCTTCCCCGAAAGTATGCACCTGTGAGGTAAACCACATTCGCTAGCGCATGTGCATAAGGGCTCCGGGAGCTTAGAATCGAAGGTATATCCCCATTTTATGCAATTACGAAATCTTATAAACGGTTTCATAATTTTATATTTTAAAATTTCGATAATATGTTTACTAACCGCAGAAAAAAGCAAAGAATGGTATGAATCCTTTTATATATTGCTTCTGTATGAAAACATACTTTATGAAAATATGCTTTAAGTGGCAAAAACTGCAGAATTAGCATTGTAATGACCAGTATGACGGTCAAACAAGATAAAATATTTCCTATTGAAAAGATATTGGGAAAGATTTCGAGGTATTTAAATAGAATTTTCTAAATAAAGAGACTGAAGAGTCCTTCTTTTATTATTTGACGTTTAAACCAATCGTATTTTATCGAATTTCCACCATTCACAGTGTGTTTATGCAATTCAATTTTACAATAATTAGTAGAAGCATATTGACTTTGGTAAAATTTAACTATTGATATGAAATATGATTTAATTTGTAAATCTGTACATGCTTTGAAAATAATTTATGCGATTATAATTATTTTATCCAATTTTAAGTCTTTCAAATTTATCTGTATTTCTTTTCATCGTGAATGCAAGCATTTCATTGGCTGTTCTGGGAAAGGCTTTTCCACCGTCCAAGAAATCGGACGACTCAACTCATTTTAAATGAAATTTCATTCTTAAACTTCTAAACATCCCACAATATTACTTTTTACACCATCGTATAGAGAAAAAAATGTACTTTTAAATGCAATTTGTTTGAAAGCTATATCTCAATTTGTTTCTGAGTTATTAATTTTTTGTTGTAGTTTTTATTACTTTTTTGTCATAGTGGCAACACAAGTATCCATCTCTGTTGAAAGTAAAGGGAAAGTACAGATTACTGTATAGACCAATCAGAAAACGAATAAAATGCGGATTAAACCAATAAAAAGCTTCAGATATGCTTTTGATTTCCTACCCTAACGAGGACAATAACCATTTTTCCAAATGGTTAAAAAATAGACATAGGATTTTAATAACAATAATTACATAGACTAATTTTCTAAAAGAATTCTAATGATGTGTAGTAAATTTATAAAACAAGTTATCTAAATAACACAATTTTAGAATCTTTCTGTTATTATTTTACATATAAATCAATTAGAGATTATTCAAATTCCATCAATGTTTGTGTGTTTGCGTAATTTTTTACAAGTTAATTAATTAAAATATATATGGAATCAAGCACAGAAATCAAGTTACTGATATGAATGTGTGATATAATTTCTAAATCTTTAAATCTAAATTAACATAGTTTTAGAAACATTTGTTTTAGCATCCTTTCAAAATGTGCACCATACAACCATAATGAATTCTTTGGAAAAGTTATGTAAAAAATGAAACTTCTCAATAAGGTATAAATAAATACTTTCAAAGTTAGAGAAAATTGTTTTGAATTGAATATCTTTCTGCTTCAGATGCAATGCATCAAAGAAGAATTCACCCAAAGTAAAATATTTTCCTTGAATGTTTATTTTGGGTTATTCACGTTTATATTGATCGAATGAGGATAGTTCTGTCTTTCAACAAGCTATTAACATTTCTGCATGATAAAGATTTCTATGCATAAAATCGTGTGGAAAATAGTTCAGAGGACATGCTGATCACAGTTTTCTATATTTTTTGCAATGGCCTATTTTTATGTTATATGCTGTCTTTCTCCATTACATAGAAGTTCATTGAAATTAAATTTTCATATTAAATCCTCAATTGACTTTTAAATAATGTTTAGCACAATATTGGACATCCATGGCCAGAATTATTTCTTCTCCTGTGTATCGAAGTCAATTTGATTTTCACACAGAATTTTTTTATTTTTTAAAATTTCGATAAACGTCTCGATGATCTCTTATCATCCCCTTCTCTCTCTTCACCTCTTTTCTTCTGTCTTTTCCAGTTTATCAATATATATTAAAACTAGCTGACCCGCCGGGCAGAAACTGTGCCGGGACTGTCATTGAAAAATATAACACTGGAGTGGACTTCATAAAAAAAGACACTGAATAATATTTATTTGGCACAGATGCCATATACACATAACTTCTATATAACTATATGTCCACAGTTATGCTCCGGAACATTTAAATCAGTAATTTGGATTTCAGAAGCAACGCGTTCGTCCATACGAAGGTTATTAAGCCTATTTTGGCGAACGCTTATGCTCTGTGTTTTATTATCTTCCTTTATTAATGGGAGAGTTTACCTCAAAATTGATCAAAAAATCGATTTTTGTTTAATTTTAAATGAAAGCATTTTTAATTATGAATATTTTGACACATCAGTTTTACCTATATAACAATTATAATATTGTAAATTTTGTTAATACACCCAACGCAATTGTCTACACAAATTAAAACTTTAAATGGCTTTTTCTCCATGTTCATATTTTCTCCACTTTCGTGTTTTAAAAATGCTAAAACTTTTTTTCGTATTTGAGATAGGGATTTAAAGTTTTTCGTGCTGCTATTTATTATATATCTGATAAATCTGCGCAGGGATTTAGCCTTCAGGTTTTTTGTGATCCTTCATTACATAAAAAAAGTAACCCTTTGGAAATAGACCAATGAAAATCTGCGTAGATACAACGACACGCATCTGACTGGTCAGAGCTTGCTGACTCTATAAGGGAACTTACCGAGGGAGGGGAGGGGGGGAGCCGGCTCTGCCGCCACATTTATTGCCAAATTTGGCAACCAAAATTAATCGCCAAAAATGCCGCCAACTTATCTCTTCCCAGTATTTCGCCAAATTTCCATAGACTCCCATTGAAATACAATAGGGTTTACTTGCTTGCAGAAATACAACAAACTGAGATATTTCATAGGAACAAATGCTAATATTGGCTTATGAATAGAGTTTCATTGAACTATTTCCATTACTTTAAGCACAAATAATAATCTGGGGTTAGCTAGAAAATAGGAATTGGTTCGCGGTAGGGTTGGTGAGCGTAGCGAGCAGAGGTGCGCATCCTCCCTAGTTTTTTTTAAAATAAAATTATATAAGATGTGTTAGATTTCACTCATTTTTCGCTATATATCTCAGTAAAAAAATTATGGTCGATGCAGTGTTAGATATTTTTAAAAATCCATGCGCAGTCTTGTTTAATACACATTTAAAATTCATTTAAAAAATCGGGCAAAAATATCAATATTTTAAAAAGTAGTAGGTATTTAAAAAAATTATAATTTGTATTAAACTTTATTTTATTTTAATTAAATATGCAGTTAATTTTTTTAAATGTACTTTCAGTTGAATATTCAAATGCAGTGAGTTCTCAATTTGAACAAATTTTTTTTAAGGTAAAGAATTTTTTTTTAATTTCATCGTTGTTTCTGTTATTGCAGAAATGCTGTCAGAGCAATAATTAAAAGGTACGTGTAGTCTTTGATAAAAAATCAACCTGTTGACCTGAATAAATGACAAAATGTTTAAACCTTTAGAAAAATAATTTATGCATTTTTTATCTTAGTCTCCTTTCAAAATTATCAGCATTGCATTCATCATACAATCTTTGCTAAAGTTATTGCAAAAGTTGTGCGAAAGATAAAAGTTTTCAATAAGGAATCAATAAATGTTTTCTGTGTGATGAGCTGAATATCTCTTTTCTTATGCTCGAAGTGAATATATTTCAGCTTCAAATCCAATGCATCAAAGAATAATGCGAAGAAATAACTTTTCATAGAAAGTTCTCTTTTGAGCTATTCATGTCTATCGTAATAGAAAGAAAATAATTCATTCCTTTCATGCACTTATTAACGCTCCTAGATGAAAAAATATTTTCTTTGCATAAAGATGTGAAGAAAATAGCTAAGAGAAGTTGATCATTATTCTTCTATATTATTGACAATGGCTGATTCGTTTTGATAGTCGTCGTCGATTCCTAGAAAGATTTTTAATTCCAATGTCCAATTTAATTCCATTGCAGGTCACCAAATTGCATGCGTAAAGGCAGTTGCATCATTTTGTGTGTATTTGTACAAATATACAGAAAAATGAGAGAGAAAGAGAAAACACCTTATACTAACACTTCTGCAACTTTTGGTATAAAAATGTGAGTGTTGCGAGTCCTTATTAATAAAGCCTACTGATTAATTCTATACTTTCATTTTGCTTAAAGGGGGGGGGGGGGGTCTACAAAATTCTATCAATTTTCAATAATAAGAGATAATTTTCAAATCATATTTGAATTCTCTGCCCGAGCGACAGAGATAAGATACAAGTAGCTTTTGATAAATATCAAGCTGTTGATATGAATATATGGTAAAGATTCTAAAGTTTTATGATAATAATTTATTTATTCTTTTATTTTTGACTCCGTTCAAAATTATCAACATTATATTCACTGTGAAATCCTTGGAAAAGTTACGCGAAAGATAAAAATTTTTTAATAAGGAATCATAGCATGTTTTCGGCGTAATGAACGGAATATCTATCTTCTTATGTCCGAAGTTAATACATCTCAGCTTCAGATACAGTGCATCAGTGAATAACGCGAATAAATAATTTTTCATAGAAAGTTCTCTTTTGAGAAATCCACGTCTATCGTAATCGATGGAAAAGAATTCATTTCTTTCAAGTGCTTATTAACGCTCCTACATGGAAAAAAGATTTATTTGCATAAAGATGTGAAGAAAGTTGTTAAGAGAAGTTCATCAGTATTCTTCGATATTTTGGTAATGGTTGATTAGTTATGTGATACAGAGTTTGATATAATTTTTATTCCTTTTACTCTAATATAATCACAAAATTTGAAACCTAAAGGCTTTCGCCAGACCAAAAGTACAAAAATAATCTAATTTATAACAGTTAAAAATACTTTATCATCTGAAGATACATTCTCAACTTGCGAAGAAAGTAGTTGAAGAAAGTTTATCATTATTCTTCTATAGGTTTTGGCAATTGCTTATTAGTTTTGTTATAGCTATCTAGAAAGATTTTTTTAAATGTACTCTGATGTAGGTCACGAAATTTCAAGCCTAAAGGCAATCGCAAAACTACACGTACAAGACCTCCCAAATTTATACCATTTAATAATCCTTTCTTTATTACCTGAATATAAATTCTGAATTTGTGAAAAAAATAGTTAAGTAAAGTAGATCATTATTCTTCTATTTTTTAGCAGTGGCTGATTCGTTATGCTATAGATAGCTAGAATGATTATTTATGTCAATGTACTCTGATGCAGGGCTCGAAATTTCAAATCTAAAGGCAATCCCAGATCAAAAAGTCGCATGATTTTGTTTGTATTGTACAAACGGGCAGAAAAAAGAGCGAGAAATAGATAACACTGCTGCAAATTGTCGTATAAAAATGTTACTGGGACGTATCCGTATTAATCAATCCTGTTGATTAATGCTATACTTAAATTTTGCTTAGCGGGTGGTGGCGTCTAAAAATTCTATCACTTTTCATAGATAACATATAATGTTTATATCAGATTTGGATTCCTCTGTCCGAGCGATAGACATGAGATTCATATAACTTTAGATAAATATCAAGCTGTTGACATGAATATATAGCAAAGATTCAAAACTTTATGAAATTAATTTATGCATTCTTTTATTTTAAGTCTCCTTTCAAAACTATCAGCGTTGAATTCATTTTGAAATCTTTGAAAAAGTTTTGCGAAAGATAAAAGTTTTCAATAAGGAATCAATAAATTATTTCAGTGTGATGAACTGAATATATCTCTTCTTATGCCCGAAGTGAATATATTTCAGCTTCAGATCCAATGCATCAAAGAATAATGCGAAGAAATAACTTTTCATAGAAAGTTCTCTTTGAGCTATTCACGTCTAACCGTAATCGATAGAAAAGAATTCATTTCTTTCATGTACTTATTAACGCTCATACATGAAAAAATAATTTATTTTCATAAAGAAATGAAGAAAGTAGTTAAGAGAAGTTGATAATTATTCTTCTATAAATTTTGGCAATGGTTGATTGGTTGTTATAGATAGCTAGAAATAATTTTCATTCCTTGTAGTCTAATGTAGATGACGAAGTTTCAAACATAGTCAATCGCCAGACCAAAAGTAAAAATTCCTCCAATTTATAACAGTTAAAAATACTTTCTTTATCATCTGAAGATAAATTCGGAACCTGTGAGGAAAGTAGGTAAGGAAAGTTGATGATTATTCTTCAATATTTTTGGCATTGGCTGTTTGGTTATGTTATAGACAGATAGAAACGATTTTTCATTCCTTGTACTCTAATACATGTCACGAAATGTGAAACCTAAAGGCAATCGCCAGACCAAAAGTACAAATCTAATCAAATTTATAATAGTTAAAAGTACTTACTTTATCATCTGAACATAAATTCTGAACTTGTGTAAAAAGTAGTTAAGAGAAGCTGAACATTATTCTTCTATATGCTTGGGAATGGCTGACTGGTTATCATACAGATAGCTAGAAATATTTTTTATTCCAATGTACTATGTTGCAGGTCACGAAATTTCAAGCATAAAGGCAATCGCCAGACCAGAACCAGTTAAAAATCTTTTCTTTATCGCCTGAAGATTAATTCTGAACATGTGAATAAAGTAGATAAGGAAAGTTTAAGGGAAGTTGATCATTATTCTTCTATGTTTTTGCCAATGGCTGATTGCTTGTGTTACAGATAGCTAGAAATAATTTTTATACTAATGTAGTACTCTACAGCAGGTCACATATTTTCAATCTTAAAGTGCTTTAAATTCTGAACTTGAGAAGAAATTACTTAAGGAAATTTAATTATTATTCTTCTATATTTTTGGGAATGTCTCACTTGTTATGTTTGAGATAGCTAGGAAAATTTTTTTATTCATATGTAACTTTAACGCAGTTCAAAATATTTTGAGCATAAAGGCAATTGCCAAACCAAAAGTGCAAAACTCCACAAATTTATACCAGTTAAAAATCCTTTTTTATCGTCTAAAGATAAATCAGGAAATTTTTAATCCAAATATATTTTGATGAAAGCAGGATATTTTCCGCCTCCGATCTATACTATCCATCTATTATAAGAGAAAACATGGGAATTTCAACATGTACATTTCACTATCTAACGATACATCATCATTTAATTTTCCAAACTTATGGATTGAGTTACAGAATGAAGTTACACCACAAGTATGCAAATAAATATCAAAATATATATAAAATGAAACTGCGTGACTAATATGAGAGAGAACGTGAAAAAGGTATTGATGACGTTTCAGATCATCTCATTTTAGATCGTGAAGCTGTAGAATAACCTCATGTGCCTTCAAAAAGGCTTATGTGAAAACGAAATTTGTAGCCAGTTTATTAACTTTTTCCTTTCAGATTATGGCATTATAGATCATGAAGCTGCAGAATTGCTTCATTTCCTGTAATAAAGGCTTAGGTTAAACCGTGATTTGTAGCCTGTATACTTATCTAAGACAGAACGTGAAAAAGTGAGAGATGGTTTTTTAGATTATGGTATTATAGATAGTGAAACTGTAGAATTGCCTCATTTCTACTGATAAAGGCTTCGGTGAAACTGAAATTTGTAACCAGTTTTCTTAATAATTATATGATAGAGAACGCGAAAAAGGGAATGATGACGCTCAGAGAGGGCATGAATGATGGCGTTTTAGATCGTAGTGTTATAGATCGTGAAACTGTAGAATTGTCTCATTTGCTTTGATAAAAGCTTCTGCTAAACCAAAAGTTGTAGCCAGTTTTTTAAAACATTTTAACTCTTTTTATGGTTTTTATCACATTTTAGCAATTATGAATCATAAAAAAGAGAATTATTTTTACTACTTTTTTGAGTTTCTCTTTATTTGTTGTTTTGAGAAATTATTGTTAATTTTAGTAAACATTCTGAAAATTACCTAAAATATGTATATTTGTCAAGCATTTAATCTCTAAAGATTTTTTTTAAATTCAAAAACTATAATCAAGAACAAAAATATACAATAACCTCATCCGAGTTTCCCATGATTTCAAAATACGTTCACATGCCTTTTAGGCTGCTAAAACCAATGTATTGTTGAGATTTAAGGAGGCATTTATAAAAACAAAGTTCCTTTTGTTGCCACTATTTTTAGGAAACGATTCTGGCTAGTTTTCATACTGTAATAATGAATTTTTACAAAAAGAAGTATAGGTAATTAGAATACTATCTATTTTTAATAAAATATTAAGCTGCGTAATTGAACAATACATAAAATGGTAACAATGAATATTAATGTTAATGTGAGTAATTTATGATGTTTGTCTGCAACATGTGTTTCTTGAACAGGAAAAGGTTTTCTTGATAATTGATAGCACCCAAAACATAAATATTCTACTTTGAAAAACTGATTATTACATTATAAAAACTACTCCGAAACAATTTCGGTCGCGGTTTTATTATATTTTCCCAAATTATTAAACATGAATCTTTTCTTAATAGTGCACGCTACATTTTAATTATCTTGTGGCCATGCAAGATGTTGTAAACGTATTGTAATGACTATATTCGGAAGATATAAATACAAAACAATTTTCCATTAATTTTCTTTCAAAAATGCTATTTGCGCGATCAAAGATTTTTGTACAATATCAGCTCTGTTTCTTGCAATTTTAAATAATGGCACTACGATAATATTTTAATAGTATATGAACAGAATAAACATAAAATTTATATAATAGGAAACTTCTTAGTTTTATATTGATTAGAGAACTGCACTTAATTTTCCGGAATTAGTTTTCGCTAAACAAATCGTTAATGTAATTTAGTACCATCATGAAAAGATTAAGCACTCTCTTTTAACAAAGGCTTTTTTTTTACGTTATTTTGCAGATTGCGTATACTGTAAGTCTAATCATGAAACAAACTATCTTGTTTATAGATATAGCAAATACATAAAGTTAAATAAGTATGGTACATGCGAAAATAACTCAATTTCATAATTATAAGCTAAACTTTAGCAAGTTAATTAAACTGCTATCTAGGTAAAGCCTTTTTAAAAAGTATCTAAAATATATTCATTACCGAATCAGTGACAAGTTTCTATAGTTTATTTGTGCAGTTATGGTTATGGAAAAATGTATGGGCTTTCTCTCATTAACTTTCTTAAAAGCAAATGTATGAATACATTTTAAAAAAGACATTATATTTGTAATGAGTTTATTTATGCTTTACTGGTTTGTAAACACCATTAAATCATTTCGACTAATATAAGAATTTAATTGGCTTAGTTATGTATTTTTTAAAGAGTTTTTGTAAAAAAATAAGAAAAAAGGCGATACAAATGAGCTAGAATTAGAAAACCAATCTATGTCTTAGCGTATATTTAAAAGTATAACAAACTTTGTATGTTGTATTTTTTATCATTTTATATTTTATATATGACTTTTTATGCAACACATTAATATTAATTTAATCCAATCTAAAAATACCTGTGTAATAGAACTCAATATAAAAATCCATGAAGGGTATTTAATCTATTTTCCAAATTTTATTTATTTTATTATTATAATCTCATCATTAATTCTCGTGATGTTTTATGTATACTTTGTAACGTGAATAAGAAATTGTTTCAATGTTTGAATATTTTTCATAGAAAAAGGTTTAACGTTAAACAAATTATTGGTGTTTTTAAAAGCTCAAGAGGTTAATTGACTTATTTTTGTATCCTTTAAATTGATTTTTGGCGTCCGCATTATAATTAGAATACTGAGGTGTTAAAATAACATCCTTTTAACAGTTTAGGAGGAGTTTTGCCTCTAAAAGACTGAAAAAAGGGTATTGCTTACCGTTTTTTTTCTGGAATAAGAATAAAGATTTTAGCAGCGGATATTTTGCATGTTATTTATTATCTTTTGAAAATTTGAAAATTTTTAATAAACAATTTATGATATGACTCGATGTGGTGCTTGCGTGTTGCAAGCTGCGTGACGTGCACTTGCGTGTGTGGTTTCTAGCGTCCGCAATGTGCACTTCCAAGTGGGATTAAATTTGCTTCAATCAATTTTCGTTCGGGATTATAAAATTAGTTAATATTGTCTGGAGCTTCAAGCACTTTGAGGTCAAAAAGTCGAAAATCAACGAAGTGGCAGTTTTTTTTAAGGTATATTTCTGATATCCTTTTTTCGCACTTTAGCGTGCTTCTAAAAATATTTATTTTTTTATAACAATGCCTGTAAGTGGTCCAAGCTCTAATACATTATATCACCTTTAATTAAAAAAACATTAGTAAGATCGGTTTAATAGTTTTTCCGTTCTAATCCCTCCCAGTTTGAAAAAGCCATCTTTTGTAAAATGCATTAGTAGTGCTCCAAAACAGTGTAAGCCTAAGAAAGCGTTGCCAAAAGCACTAAATAACTTTACGAAGGAACATCGAATTTGGCCGAATCATTTCACCGGGATAATCTACAGGCTATAAAAATTTTTTAAAAAAATGTGAAAAAAAAAAGATTTTACATCTGAAAAAAAGCAGATTTCTCCTTGAGTAGCCCACGACACTCACAATTGATATTCTCTCTTAGCAAAAAATAATTGATTTTGTAAAGAAAGGCTTAATTTTGGTATGAGAGGATCTCTATAATAATAGCATCAGTCATGTGATTGTCATCGACAGTTCCGGCTTAACCACTTCTCTTTTACGTGTCAGGTGGCCATTTTGGTACTTGGCGCAGATGATTAATTTCCTAATATTGTTCCACCATTTTCCATTATGTTCCATCTCTGAGGGATTGTGCTTTTTTGATATCGTTATCATTTTTTATCCAACCGAACTTTTCTTTTTCTAGAAACTTTTTCTTTACATCCAGGTAGTCTGTTACCTTTATTATTATTTTTTATATGTTTTTATGAAAATACAAAGCTATTATTAAAGCCATTAAATGTTAGCATTGTTAGCCATTAACAGTTTAGCATAAAGCAGCAAGCCATATCTCTGTTTGAAATAGGGGAGACTGGAGAGGTTTGATTCACCCTTCAGTTTTCATATTTAAAAGTATTTCAGAGTTAAGCTAATGAAATGCTCAAACAATATTCTTTGTTTCATGCAAGTAATTGAAACAGGTGTGGGAAAGCAACTGTGGAGAGTTTTCAACTTAAAAAGTGTATTTTTTAGAAACATTTTGTAAGATTTTCTCACATAAAATATATCACATAAATGTAAGTAAGTAGGTTTTAAGTAATGCAGAAATATTGAGCTTTCATTCCATGCATAACGATTGTACAGGATTTACTCAATCAGTGTGACGGAGGGTTGACTAGATGTTCAAAGCTCCCTTAATTATTTTTGGAAATATTTTTATTATACACTGTACATAAGAAAGGGTTAACAGTTTTATTTCTAAAAGAATGTAAATGTATTCTGTAAAGATATAGTAAAATGGGGGTGATAGAAAGGGGAAAAATGGGGTGATAGAAAGTCAATGTTTAAAATTGATTAAAGGAAGATATAAAACATTGCTATAAAAGCAAGGAAAAATTTCATGAAATATAATTTAGAGAGTTGATAGGAACTTTTATTTCATTTAGGTAGTACCCATGATAAGTAAAGAGAAAGAACGTAAAAAACTAGAAATGATAAAACTGCAGGCTTAAGAAATGTTAAGTGTTCATGCCTCTGCAAAAGAACATAACATTGATAAAAATATTTTAGGAAGGTGTGTAGGCAGGCTTTACCAAGATGAACACCACAAGATGAAGCCAAACAATGTGGCAACTAGTGTCAGGTCGAGTGTCACAAAAAATAGGTGTTTAAAACAGAATATTTCTCCTGTGCCTTGAATTCCGTCAAATCGGGTTTGTTTACACATCACATTTTTCCAAATAATTTTTAATAATAACTAAACCGTGTAGCATAAAATTATTCTGCCTTTTTCAAAACTGTTTTCTATTTCCTTAACATATATTTTGATATAAAATAAAGTGTGTCATGCCTCCCATATACAGAAAGCTTTGACCCATTTATTTTCTCATTGTTAAAGTCAATCATTTTCAAATTTCTTACATATTACATTTATTGTGCAATTTTATTTTGATAACTGATTGTATAACGAATAAAATTATACATGAAACTTTATTCTGTGTTGAATATTTTAAAAATAAAACCTCATTTTGTAAAAAAATTGGTTAACCCTCCCCAATTTCTCCTATATTGAACATTTTCAACGAATTGAGAAGCCAATTGTAAAAAAATCCAGGTTTTTTTCCTGAAAAATATGGTCGTATGATACTCTAAGAAAAATTTCGTAAAAATTCTGGTTTTCTATTCTTAATATTTCTTGACCAAAGTTGGCGACAAGAGTATGCGAATGGAGCTCTTATGTAGTTAAAAAAAGAGAAATATTTCTTAAGGAAGAAAATACAATATGGGTCAATATCTGAAAATTGGACAATTTTCGTCCACTGCCAATAATATTTCATTAATTATACTAAAACCAATAACTGAAAAATGTAATATATTATAACATTTTTATAACAATTACCAATGATAAATGATAATATAATTATGCATAAATAATTAATTTTAGGCTTTAAACAAACGAATTCATCATTTCAGTCCCTGTCTGCAGGTACAAATATCTAATAGTAAATGTATTCTGTAAAAATTTCCATAAATATTATTAATTTTTGCTATTATATATTTATACCTATATATATATGTATACATACAGTTTGGGAAATTTATAATTATCCTTATTATTTATTAGTATAGATTGTATATTAAAATATTGTAATAAATATATTTGTCCCTGAGGTTGACGATCTTTGCAGTCCCTCTAAACACACATTTAGGTTAACAGATACCAGGTGGCGCTGGCAGAGTTATTTCCATTGCAACAGCAACTAAATTTAAATTAGCCACCATGGATGATGATAAGTTGTTCTTCTCTTTGTTTCATATTTTGAAATATTTAGTTTTCCTTCGGAATAGGGATGAGTATTTTTTTATAGCATCACTCATTTCCCCATATTTAAATTTATATTTATATAAAAAACTTTAACATTAAATACGTGAATAATCACATTGCTAACAAGTCGTAAACCAACTTAGTGAAAAATGTCCAAGCCGGGAATCGAACCAGGGCCCGTGGAATAGATCTCCAGTGCTCCACCACTAAGCCACAAGGACGATGCTCAGCTTGGCATCTCTCACTTATATAAGTCGGTAAGGCTGCAACCTCAGCACACGATGGAAAAGTCTTCATGAGCACACATTCTAGTGGCGAAACATGAGACGCTCATGTGCTCATGAAGACTTTTCCATCTTGTGCTGAGGTTGCAGCCTTACCGACTTATATAAGTGAGATATGCCAAGCTGGGCATCGTCCTTGTGGCTTAGTGGTGGAGCACTGGAGATCTATTCCACGGGCCCTGGTTCGATTCCCGGCTTGGGCATTTTTCACTAAGTTGGTTTACGACTTGTTAGCGATTATTCACGTATTTAATGTTCAATAATTTCAAGCGTAATTTCACTGCTGAAAGTAGTTGAAAAATTAATTAAAATTTAAAAAAAACTTATTGTAACTTTATTTATGTAATATACAAATGTCACATGGAATATTTAATAATTTACATGTGTGCAAAATGATTCAACAAAATGACTGTGCAGCTGTAAAGATAAAAACATCAACTCAATCCCCATCTTCTCATTCTCAATTATTAGACACTGATTATGATGTTAACAGACACCTTCTTCTATAAAAATTTATACGTGTAAAATATACACCCTTGATCTCAAAACACTATAAGCATTTAAATTACAAAACATATATCATAGCACATAATTGTATGTGGTAGCTGGTACATTAAATTTAAAAAATAAAAATTTTGGGATGAAATTGTCCGGTTTTCAGATATTGACCTGTATAACTGCTAAAGAATATATAAAAATGCTTTTTCATGTTGCAAATAATTGCAAGAAACATTCCTTATCTTTATGAGCAACAGAAACGAATTTTTTTTTTTTTTTTAAATTTAACACTAAAACGACCGGAAACTTTACTGAAGTATTATAAAAATATTTTACACTGGAATTTTTATTTAAATCTGTTTAACATATTTATTTAAGGCTCCGCTGCATTGATACTCCCCGATCGCGAAATCCCATGTTAGCCTATGGGAAAAATTTGAAGCGCGTTTACTCATTGCCTAATATAATTATTAAAATACCGTTTTCACCATCAGAAAGTAGACGTCAGATGCCGATGATATACGTTTTTAAAAATTACCTCCGTAAATATTAAGTGCATAAAAAATCCCTATAAACTTTAAAATTTCCGTTTGATTAAATTCTTCTTAAAAATACTTAAATCTTCTTAAAAATACTTAAAATTTGCGTTGATAATTTAAAAAAAAATGCACATTATTGACATCTGACGTCTACTTTCTGACGGTGAAAACGGCATTTTAATAATTATAATAAATATTAGGTAATGAGTAATCGCGCTTCAATGTTTTCCCATAGGCTAACATTGGATTTCGCGATCGCGGAGTTTCAGTGCAGCGGCCCTTTAAGATTTTTCTTCTTTGTGTTTTTTAAACTTATTTTACAAAGAATTTTCTGGTTCGAATCGAAATATATTCATATGTTAGGGGTCAAAATGACCCCTCGCGGTCTTTTTAGTGTTAAAGAAGCACGTATAAAATATATTTCCGAGGGTTTTTTCTTTTGCATCTTAATCAGCTATCGTAAACCGGAATATTTATTTTTGGAATGCTATTAATTATGAAGTAAAGATTGTCATATTCAACAAACATGTTTCACATAAATAAAATTCATTAGAAATAACAATTAACATTATTTTGTTATTTTTTAATGAAGATTTTTAGTTAAGCACGGGAAAATGTTTAATTGATAATTGATGGCATCCTAGAAACAGATATTCCGGTTTGAGAAAACGGATCAATATAACATGAAAACTACTCGGAAACACCTAAAAAAATTAAACGTCTCCAAAAAAAAAAAAAGGCGAAGCAAAAGAAATGTTGACTTTGTGTATGGTTTTTTTTCTTTTTTTTTTTCTTTTTTGAAAGTATATTGGTTTTTAAGAATTCTAAAATTACAAAACGCTTTCTTGAATCATGGGTAACTCGAATAAGGAAATTGTGCATTTTCGTTCGTAGTTGTATGATATATTCATATTATAAGATATATTTGTCGTAATTACAGTGTAGAAGTTAAGGATACATTAAGAATACTCGGTATCCTTTTAAATGTAAATATTTATTTCACCGTTTTACAATATTTTACTCACATAGTATCAAGTGTTTTCAGGTACAAAATTTGATTTTTGTGATGAAATTTGATTTTTACTTTTATTTTCAGAAATTTTTTAAAACGCATGTTTCCTACATTTTTTAACATTTTGAGATAGCCTTTATTGCACACGTCTCTCAAAAATGTCCCCATTACTGTAAAGATCAGATTAAAAAAAATAATTTCTTTAAGGAAAAAAATATCCTTGCATTATTAAACTATGTAGTGAATAATGCTATTAATTTTTTTGCCATTTAAAAAAAAAATCCATCACCTATGTTCAACAAATCCGGTTGTTATTAACACTACAAAGACCGGAAATTTTACGCAAGTTTTATAAAAATATTTTACACTGTAATTTTTATTGAAATACGTTTAATATATTTAACATTTTTGTCCTTTGTTTCTTTTAAACTTATTTTACAAAAAAATTTCTGTTTCGAACCAAATATATTCATATGGTAGGGGTCAAATTGAACCTCTTTGTCTTTTTAGTGTTAAATGTATACATCGCCATGAAAAAATAATGACTGAATTGAAAAATATTTGTTAAAGTTTCATCACTATAACAAACTGTTATCTTAAAAAAATTCAAAAGGTGGAAAATTAATTTAAAATTTTCAACTCTGATTAATTTAAAGGTAAATAAGCGGAGGAAAAGCCGTTTTCTCATAATTTTAATTAACAGATCTTTAAAGCATATCGGCAGAATTTATTACGAATGAAAATTATTTTCAAACAAAAAGGTGAAAAAAATAATGTTTTCGTCAGCTTTTGCAAAGGGAAGAATACCGGTTCTTCTGAAAGAAACGTTTAATAAAAGATATCAGATGCCCGTTATCAGCCCATTAATTGCATTGACAGATTGTGTGTGTTTTTCTTATAGTGCACAAAGAGATATTATTGTTTTAATGGATTTCATGGATTTCAGTGTGCTTAAATATTACTTTGAAAAAACGGGATCTTTATTTCACTTCATTAGTTCGTGTAATAAAACAGCACATTTCGCCTCAAAATTGGTACAAACAGAAAGTGTTAAAAATGTAAGGCGTTCCTAACATTGTTTAAAAAGTATTTTTAATCGTGCATATTTGTATTTATTTTAATGTGCTTACCTTTATGCCTATATGTATAGAGTGTAAAAAGCTTCAAAATTCTTTGAAACTTACCTGCAAGAAAAAAGGAAAAAAACATAAATTTTTTTACGACATTTAATATATTATATATATACTATATATATATACATGCATGAAACGAATATCTAAACTGAATGTATATACACTGTAAAAAAAAAAAAAAAAAAAATACCACCAGTTTTCCTGTAGGAATCGGAAAAATAGTTGCCCTTATCGTACCGGAAGGATTTCCGACCCAGCTAGGAATAAAATCCGTAAAATACCGTTTTATTGACTATTTCCTTTTTTTACGGATTTTATTCCGAGCTGGGTCGGAAATTTTTCCGGTACGATAAGGGCAACTATTTTTCCGATTCCTACAGGAAAACTGGTCTCTTTTTTTTACAGTGTAAGATATTAAAAAAAACAATAATTTTACGACAATACATTTTTTTAAATATCAAGAAATTATACAATAAACTAATATGAAGTTGCAGAAAAGGTAACAAAAAAATCAAAGCAATTAAATAAAGACATTTGTGAACAATATGCACTAATCTGAAATGTATCATATTTTTTATCTGAAATCTCAGTTAATTGAACTTGTTATTTGCATTTCGTTAACTCAATATGGATGCATAATATGAATAAAACATGTTTCAAACATTTTGCCACTATTTCTTTCAAATACAAGACATATTTTCATTCTAATACCAGGATGTTATTATTCATATAATCTTTAAAAAGTTATAACAAAGATGAATTTATGCCTTGCATAACATTTATAATTCAAAAAACAAATTTAATAAACAACGATAAATAGTATACATTCCTTATCTACATAAAACCTATTGCGGCACAATTCAGTGATCCACATACATTTAATTATGTTTGAAGTAGATCATTAAAATGCATAGCACGTTTGCGGTATAACATTAAAATCAACGCAAATGCATTTATTATAATAATAGATTATAATGAAACGGAATTCTCTTGCGCTGCCCTGAAAACGATTTATAAATTCAATTTTGGTATACGTCACAGAAAGCCTGTATTTCAAGCCTGTATGTAAGTGATTTCTATTAATACTATTAAGTTTGAATTATCATAACAGGATTAAAATGCACAGCAAACAATTTTTCTCCGTAGATCACAATTTAACGAAAAATTTGCGCGCGCCTGTAAGCAAAGTAGAAATGCTACACACTTTATTTTTAATAAATTCTGGGTATACACTGTTCAAAATCTGAAGCTATTGCTGCATAGTCACTTCACCGCTTTTATCGAAGATGATTACTTGACGATATTATGGAGCATCATCATTGGTCAGATTAGAGATATTCTTTAAAAGTAATTTAGTGACTATGCAACAAAAGTTATAGATTTATAACAGTGTACGAGGTCTGTGTGATAATTAGCCGATCTTGATTTTTCCCGCACGCAGTAGTGAATCTCAGGCGGCGCCATTGTGAACATTGGAAGGTGATAGCTTAATACGCATGCTAGAATTTTTTTCTGGCGTTCCAGTGTTCCAGTTGTTGCCTGCTGGCCACAGAGTGAGGTACTGTAATGCGTGTTGTCGGATTACTCTCAAGATAACTGATCGAGTTTAGCAAAGAAACTGCATCAGATTTTGGGAAAACCTTGATGAGTCTCAAAGCGAAAAAATTCGTAAGATTGATCAGGTGTCGTAAGATTCATCACTGCTTCAGCTCATTCATCGCAGCTGATTCAGACTTTCTCGGCGAAATAATCCCCGTTCTTCGCCAATCTCCCTACACAGACATGGAGACTCTTTGCAACTTCTGGTTGTTTCAGAAATTGATAGTAGAGACGAGATAATGCAGAATGCGAAGTCGGATGATTGATCAAGTGTCGTAAGATTGATTTGGTGTCGCATGGTGGGTGATTTACCGATTCTAGCTGGCCAAAAGTCGATTTTTAAACATTTAACCTAGCGCAATTTATTTTTGCCTCTTATAGCTCAATATTTAGGACGTTGTACCCTGCTTTTGGTTTTGATATAAATATAATTGTTTGGTACATAGACTAGCACAAAGTTGGTGCTCCTTAGTTGGGAATGAATCAATCATTTTTAATATAGTTCTTTGATCTTTTACTTCAAGCGGAATAAAATATACTGCTCGATTATAGACACTTCCAAACAAAATAAGGACTTTATTTTATCGGATTTATGTGCATAAAGTTTGCACATATCAGTTGTGCATGTCGCAATAAACTTTGTATTTTTTTTAATTTTTAATTTATTATTTAACTTAATTTAATTTAATTTAATTTTTTTTACAGTTTTTCAGTTTTAGTATCGAAAACGTTATATGACAAAGCACGATAAATCTCAATTTTTGATATGATTAAATAGTTTAGGCTCTTACCTTTTCGTTGCAATTTAATTTTTCTCCCTGTAGGTGCCCTTCAGTTTTTAGAATTGATTTTAGAATAGTTTTTTTTAATTTTAGTTCAAGTACCATTTTCTTTTTATCAAAGGCAGCAGAATTTAAGTTAGTCACATAAATACTTGCACTATTATGCACTATTATGCAACGGCGACAAGATTTAAAATTTAAGGAAAATGTGAATTTGGTTGAAAATATTTTTTTTTATTGAGGAAAGTTACAATGAAGAGCACATGAAGTTTTGCAAGGGCGAAATGTTTAAATTTATGACCAAAATTGGACAAAAATTGCCAGTTGTATGTAGATATATATCTCAGGACAATATGATTTAAAATACATTACTTGGCTGCAAATTTCGAGTGGTTACAAAATTGATCCAGACAAATTCACCAAATTCGGAACTGATACAATGCAAAACATAATGTAGGCATTTTCTTATGATATCTTATGTTTCCCACTCTTTACATAAGGTTCCTCTGTGCAGAGATAAATATAAATATACAATAGAATATACAACACAGCAATTTACATTAAAGCTGTCGAATATTTGCCCCTATCTTAAATTTCAGAAAAAGATATTTTAGGATTTTTTATAATAATACAAAAATTGTTTTATCACTTCAGCTTCAATTACAGTTAAGAAAGTATCATTAAAATTATCAAGAAGAACGTAAATCAAGCGTCAATCAGATTATGAAACATTTTTCAGCGCATTCGGACTACTATAATAAAACTTCATATCTTAATAACGTGAAAAACGAGGTCTAAGTAATAGTTTGGTAAACATATAACACGTTTGAAAACACAATTTCAACCAAAGTCGAAAAAATAGCTGAAAATTTTGTACATCTCTGTATATAAACTATAGATTTATCATAAAATTCACATTATGCTAAAATTTAGAACATATAGTGAATGCATAGCACAGTTGAAAATTCTTCATTAGCAATTTCCGTCATTAAATGGAAATGTACTTCAGATGTTTTGTGCAGCCCTGTATATGATTTATAGAATTTATAAGTCATATGATAGCTGTCCGCAATTGAACAATAAAAATATGATTAAAACTATTATCACGCAACATTATCACAAAATAGGAAAGCGAAAAATTTGTAATTTGATATAATTAAATTATTTATTGATAATTAATAATAAAATATGTTTCTTATTTTCTTATATATTTATCAATTAGTTTTCCTAATACCAGTTTACAAAATGCATTTTTCACAGTTATCTTTATAAGAATGTAAACTACCTCATTCATATTGTTTAGTTTACACCTGAAATTATAAATGTACGATCACATAAAAAAAGGCTTCTTCTTATAAACAGAAGTGTAATAGAAAGTTCTTCAAATAACCCTTTAAGTGCTGAATTATGAAAATTTTATCTTCTAAAGCATTTTTGGTGAATTATTTAAACTACATTAGAATATTTGCATATCATTTAATAAATTTTAGAAGGATTTTAGAAGGATTAATTAAATTTGAGTTTATAAGGATTTTGTGCAATACTTATAACCCAACTCAAAACTTTTATTTTAAATATTTTTTTTTGTATTTTGTAGAATTAGGAAATGTACAAATATAATGCTCTTACAATAGAAATATAGGAAGATTTTCGAATTGAAAATCCCCCCCCCCTCCCAACGCCAAGAAAGCTGAAAAGATACAAAGACAAATAAATCATCCCTTTAAAAATATTTTTGTTTCGTGTAACTAAGAATGCTTTTGGAACAACATAAAGTAATGTATCTACAACTCATTCTAAACTCTATTACAAATAATCGGTGAATTAAATTAATTTTATAACAAGTTATTTTAATGGTATTTATAAATACCGTCAGTAGATAATGGGTTAATACAAGAGTCAAAAGAATCACGAATAAAAACTATTATAAGAACAATCTTATTTAATTTACGAAATATTTATTCAATCATTATTGTAATTTCTGGAATTAAATTGCATTAATTTATTTTTATAACATATTTTTTTATTATGTATAATCCCTTCCCTAAAAGGCCAAGAAATGAAAAAAAAATGTAAATCAAAGACTTAAGTTAAAAAAAAAGAGTAAATTAAAACATTATTCTAGCATTTTCATATGCATTTGATCATACAAAATATGAACGAACAAAGTATATTATTAATCGTAATCACGTACAGACCTATTAAGGAAAATCGGAAATTTTTGAATTAAATATCCTTTTCATTACATTCATGAAAAACAACAGTAAATTTGCAAACAAAAATATTTTATTTTTTCCCTCACTCACACACACACACACACACACATATATATATTTAACTGAACATGAAAAGAATGTTATTTTAAGATATGTCTCATAATAAAATATTTAAGAGCTCCTTTTCATCTAAATTTCTTTTAGTAAATAAAAATGTTTGTTAAAAATGACTGCGCTAAGCTCTTAATGGTGACTCTGATAAAATACATTTTATTGCATAAAACTTTATCACATTCTCTTATATATTTATTATATATATATATATATATTTTTTAATATTCTAGACTGTCTTCGAAAATATTTTTGTTCGCGCTTATATATTTTTTGCTCGTTCGATGTACTTATAAAACTGCTGTAACAAAAAATGTCTTATTTTTTCTTCAAATGTTTTTCATTCTTGCTCTTCCTTTAGCTATCAATAGTTCTCTCTTGGACACGGTGAATGTATTTTGTGCCATTTAAAACTGATACACAGAATGTCAGGAAGTAAAAATATATTTCAAAAATAAATAACATTTCTTTACTATATTTTGAAATTCTATGAGGTCTGTTTCAGTTTATTTTTACCAAAAAACAAAATAAGTATTACATGCAGAGTATTTTCTACGATTTTTATTTTAAGATATTTTATTACTTTGAACATTTAACATATTTTTAATATATACTTTCGTACACAGTAAAAAAAGACATAGCTTTCTAAAGATTACAAAAATATAATATAATCAAAACTGAAAATGTACAATAATATTTTCTGAATTACCCACGATTCTGAAAACCGTTCTTTATCCTGAAAAATATGTTAAACCAATATATTTTAAGAATATATTATACAGGAGGTAACAAAAGTCCCTGACACATTTCAAAATTCAATATAAAATCAAGTAATTATCGTACAGGAGTTCAGTGCATACAGGAAGGTTTCTTCAGGCGAATAAAAAAGAAATAGTTCCAAACTTCGAGCATAGATGGCGCCACTTCTCCGTGTGTTTCGTTTCAAACATGCTTTTTTCTGATTTTCAAATTAGTTTCGATGTACTAACCTACGTAATTAGCATTTTTCCTTGGGAGTCCTCGTTTCTGTGTTACTACGTCAAACCTAATCTGAAAATCAGAAAAATAAGCATATGTTTGCAATCAAATATTCAGACAAGTGGCGCCATCTCTGAGCAAACTTTGGAACTAATTACTTTCATTCCCTTAAAGCAGAAAACCTTTCATCATGAGCATAATTTTAGTCCAGACAACAATTACTTGATTTTTTATTGAATTTTGCACATGCGTCGGGGGCTTTTGGGACATCCTACATAGTTAAGGAACTTTTATATAAACAGAATTTCTTTTACTGCCACTAAATTTCATAAACATTTCCGATTTTTTTTTTTTTTTTTTTTTTTTCTTTTTTGTATTATAATTTTTTTCAAACAGGAACATTGGTTTTTGGGATATTATTACATTTGTGCATGATTTTTTTTTTTCTCAAATTTGTTGGTAAAATCACTTTAAAATGTTGCAAAAAGAAATGGAAAAATCCTAAGAAATAATTACGCAATTTTTTTTGTATTTATTTGATAATATGCAAACGTACTAAATATGGGAATATGCATAATAATTGTAATAGTATAATATGCATAATTATATGTGTTGTCTAAATTTACATAATATAAGCTTTTAAATTTTATATTATATACTATAATTAGTATTTTTATGAACTAATAAAAAATATATTTATTTCTTTACTAAGACTATTAACATTATAATAAATTAAGAATAATCGTATTTGAGGCTTAGAATAGTTTGTTTCATAATTATCTTGGAAAGAACTTTACATAAATAACTTTCCCTTAAAAGGCTAATAAAAATATGTAATCATTCGAGCCTAACTCCTTATATTTTGTATGTTCCAAAAATGCGTAAAAAATAGGCTTGAACATATAATTTCACAATTAAAAAAAAATATTTCAAAGATGTCTACAAGCTAAGATTATGACTTATTTATTTGGATCCTTGGTACAAAAAATGCAAAGAAACTTACTTTTTGCATTTCGCCACTACGAAAAATGGAAAATATGAACTCCGAAAAATGCGTTCATTTAAGAAAATAAATACACAATTTATGCTGTCATTTTTCGGTAACAGATAAAAACATTTATAGATAATTATTTCATATAATTTTTATGTTATAAAGAAGACGAAAATTGTACAAATTTATTAAAATTCGAAGCATCCCAAAAATGGGACGCTAGGCATCAATGGGCTAATTTTGAATTAAAAAAAATTAACTGCGTGATTGAATTTATTCATGCAACAACAACAAAATAATGTTAATTTTAATGCTGTTAATGTATCATGTTTGTCTGTTGAACATGTTTGTTGAACAGGAAAATTTTAAATTGAGAATTGAATGCATTCTAATAACCTATTTCGAGATTAAAAAACTGATCAATATTCTATAAAAGCTGTTCGGAAACGTTTTTACAAATCAATGTCAGAAAAAGAATGTTTCAATAAATGCTCCATTAAATCTTTAAATTATATTGGATTCAGAGATTTCTAAAATTGAATAATATTTTTTTGTTTTTATAAAATACTGTTTCTCAATAAAAAAAATTATAAATCTTCATTTTTTATTTAAATTTCTCTCTATATATAAATAAATATTTTTGTTTAAAAATAAGTGTACAAATCTCTCAATGATTATGATTCCAACGACACATATTTTATTCAATAAAACATTGTCTCATGCTTCTATACAGGGTGCAAAGGAAAGTCCCTTTAACCTGAAAATACTTGTGAACGGCGAGAACTACAGCTATACAAGTGAGGTAACGATATAGTAAAGCGACTACGCCCGATTTAATGAAAACGACAGCATCGCCCTCTAGTGGCGAAATTTGGAAGATAGCCACTGCAAATCGAAAACGATAAGAGATAGAGCAAAATTTCCATTTAGAAAGTTTTAGAGCATCAATTAGTTAGTAGAATACGATATTTGGTTTACATGGATAAGATAAAGCTTTACCCAAACTTATTTTACTTACCTGTTTACCCAAAAATGTCCGAAATCGATGCACTTCATTTTGTGTAAATGTTTGAATGAAATAGTCAGATGTATGAAGAAATACACACAATTTATGCTATAAATACGTACTTACCTCAATACATTTTAATAACATCACACACAAAAAAGACAAACTGTCTCACAGTGATAAAAATTAATATTCAGTATGTTCCAAAAGTTCACAATTGCTCACGATACACGTTTGTATTCGTGAGAGTAATTCTGCATGGACATTGCTCACCATGGAACGTCTATTACAAGCCTCTTCAATACGGCGACATAGATTTATCCCTTTCAAGGGTGGTGGCTAGACGGTCTAGCCACCTAATTTTAATTCTAAAACTGACAAATGGCACCAAGAATATTTTAATAAAATTTTGCTTTTGTAATGAAAGTGCAAGTTAGCAGGTTTTTGTTTTCTGAAAAATTCTTTTGAATATTCCGGTGTCAGTCAATTATTTCATCAGTTTACGAACAGAATTTTTCTGGCCCTGAAAGGGTTATTCTAAAATTTTAAATGCATTGTAAATTAAATCTTTACAGACATTGCATCACAGTACAACGTCACAATCTGCAATTGTGCACCGCTACATTTCCGGAATGTGAATAGGCAAAGTAGAATCGTCGCTCATCGATTTCGTACATTTTTGGGTATGCAGGCAATGATTTATCTTATCCGTGTGAACCAAATGTCGTTTCGTACTAATTAATTGATGCTCTAAAACTTTCGAATTGGAAAATTTACTCTACCTCTTTTCGTTTTCGATTTGAAATGGCTATCTTCCAAATTTCGCCACTAGGGCTGCTGCTATCGTTTGCATTAGGTCGGGCGTAGTCGCTTTACTGTACCGTTATCTCACTTGTTTAGCTGTAGCCCTCTCCGTTCGCAAGTATTTTCAGGTTAAAGGGACTTTAATCTGCACACTGTATACTGTTATGGACTTTTAGAAACAAAACTCAATATTAAAAATGAACTTTTTACTATTTTTCAAAACTGGAGTTTTTCCGTTTATCTCCACTGTTTGTTTCTTCTTCAATGTAGTTAAGAAAGTTGTTATACAACGGATGATGGAAAAAAAATGCCGTTTTTCTTCAAATGTTTGTAGTCTTTACCTTTCGTTAGATATAAATAGATTTCCTTCAGACAGGAGGATATTTTTTGTTCTGTATAAAAATCATATATAGAATGTTAGGATGTAAAACTATATTTCGATAATGCAAAATTAATATTTTTTCCTTTTTTTTAGATGAGATTTTTCGTGTGTATATTACCTAAAAAAAAATCTAAAATACATGTAGAAATTTCTGAATTATAGCTAATATACACTGGAAAAAAAAAACATTTCTTTTCTTTAATCTAGCAAGAAGGTGTACCAGAATATAATAACTTTTAATGAATTACGAACGATTCGGAACATCGTTCGTTTATCTACAGAAGCCTTAGAATCCAAACGAAATACGATATATAAGATATAAGATATATTTATGCCTTGTCAACATTATTATTTTTTTATATATAAATGTTATGTTTAAAATTGATAATTATTATTAAAAGTGGTCATAAAAAGGTGACATAAACATGCGAATAATTAATTTAATTATTGTTTAAATTTTTAATTGAAAAACAAGTATAAAATCAACCGAAAAATGCTATTTTCATAGAAATAGATTTCTTTTCTTTAATTTAGCAAGAAGGTTTACCAAGATATAACACAACTTCTAATGTGTTACCAACGATTCTAAACATCGTTTTTTTATCTACAGAAACCTTAGTATCTAAACGAAATACGTGATATAAGATATTTTTATACCTTGAAACCCCCCCCTTTTTTTTTTTTTTTTTTTTTTTTTTTTTTTTTTTTTTTTTGTAAAATTTAGGCACAAAATTGATAATTGTATTTGAACTTTCATAAAAATGTGACATAAACATACCAATAATAATTTAATTATACTTTTAATTTTTAACTTAAAGAAAACAAAATAGAATCTATATTTACATGTTTCAACTCATTTTCTGAGTCACCTTCAGAATGTATAACATAAAATTACAAATGCATATGAAAAATGGAAAAAAATCATCGAAAATAAACAAGTAATCATATAACGCGCTCTACATTTTCGCGATTGCTCATACATTATCTTTTCGTATCCTGAATTTATGGCTTGAATGGCTGGACAATTTACGGCGTCGCGACATAGAAGGAACACGAGTAATCGGGAAAATGTTGGGCGCGTTATAAGATTACTGGTTTATTTTCGATGATTTTTTCCATTTTTCATATTCATTTGTAATTTTATGTTATGCATTCTGAACACGACTCGGAAAATAAGTTGAAACATGTAAATATAGATTTTTAATTTATTTTTAATGTGTAACGTCCTTTAAGCAAATAAATATTTTAATATTCTGATATAGTTAGTAGTGGGCGTAATTTAGACTTTCTTCTCGCACTTTTTTACATTTAAAAAATAGTATAAAATTAATCAAAAATTTGCTATTTACCTACAAATATTTTAATTTAAAACTATTAAATATCAATATATTTTATGAATTCTACAATAAATATAATAATGTTATACAGGAACCAGATCATTTTTTGACAGTAACATGAATTATTTTAAAGTTGTACGTATAACCAGCTGGATATGCCAATCCCAAAACTTTCTGCTATCGGATGCGTGCAAAAACTATAGGTGCAGATTTACGGTCGCCAGTCGGCACGTGGCGACTAAATTTTTTGCTGTGGCGACTAACTTTCAGTGCCTTAGTCGACAGAGATCAATTTCCAGTGTTCCCAATCCCCGTCGCGGAATTTATATATATATATATATATATATATATTCAAACAGAAAAGCACTTGCTCTTTTCACTGGCCGAGATCAAGTATGACCTTGATAAAAAGTCAGGGAATTTTTGCGATCTCAGTTACCATCGTGAACGCTGCCCCTGTGATGTACTGCTTTCTTGCCGAACATTATGCTTGAATATAATTCTGCGCATGTCTACACCACTACAAAGCTAAGCAGCTGCGAAGCTCGGCACATGAGCGCGCTAATGGTAAAGTTTTCCCTTGCACACCAGCAAAAACAAGCATTTCTTCGAAGGTTTCGTCCAAAATTCAGAGTTGAAATAAATACACCTTTACTGCAGATCTGCTCACGAGACATTCAAAAGTTGTGATGGAAATTATTTAACGGCTTTGGATCATGGAGTTGCGAGGATAGCGGATTCACAACTGTGAAGAAAAAAGAACTAAAAGAAAAAGAAACTCGCACGAAAAATTATTTAACGCGAGGTATATTCTTGCTCTGTAAATGTATTCTGCAAGTGTGAGATTTTTATAGTGTAAAATAATCTTACACATTCCTAATTTTTGTATATGACAAAATCAAAATAAGAAATAAAGTTTTCCTAATATTTCTCATTATCATGAGTATAAAAAAATATTTTTGGAAAAAATTTTATATTTTTTTAAAATACCATATATTCAAATATATAAAATTCCTTGCACTGTTTTATTTATATATATATATAAATCAAACTTTTATATAAAAAAATATTGAGGATTTACATTGATATGGAACGCGCAGGGGCATTTCGAAGATTTCTAAGACGACGCGTAAAATTCCATTTTTTATTTTGTGCTAAATGCATGTCATAATGCATATAATGTACCCTTGAGTAATATCTAAAGAGAAATTTACAAAAAATTAAAAAAAAAATGATTTTTAAGCTCCCTCGTCCTCTTAAAGATCCATGCATCAGGAATTTACGAGGAAAGTACATCATGGAAGGCAACATTTTATTTTCATTATTATAGAAGAATATATATTGAAACTTTGAATGTTTCAGATACATGAACCTTAGGACTAGACTAAAAATTTATATATTTTTTGGAATTCACAACACATTAATAATAATTAGAAAAATGTGCTTAAGTGGCCCACTATTGGTGTGTTTACATTATGTTAATAAAATTTAAGAAAAAATGCACTGTGAAGTATCACAAAAAACTTTTATTCTTGAGTGCAATATATTTTTTTACATTTACAGATTTATCTACTCAGACATAATTGAGGTATTATTGACAGCTTGCGCACAAATATTAAATTATCTTATGTAATAAAAATTGCACAGTCACACTTTTCATTATATTTAAATGTAATATTAAAACGAAATAAGAAAATTATGAAATATAAAAAACTATTTAAAGTTCGGATGAAAGATAGACTTACGCAATATATCCAAATTTTAAATTAGATAAAATATAATAAAGTAAACTACTGCAATATTTCAGAAAAAGTGTTATTTTATCATATCTATGAAAAGCTGAAACAACCGTGTAGAAGAACTGTAAGCGAAAAAGAAATGTAAAGTTTATTTATTTATTTATTATTTGTTTATTTATTTATAATTTCTGCCACACATATGCATTTAAGAAAATTACAATTAAAGGTGGGGATTTTCAAGTAATACACTATACTTTTGAGACTCATTGTTTCTTTTGAAGTATAAAAATGTTTTCTGAATTTACGTGTTTAAATAAAACTAAAAAAGACTGCGATGATGCCTCGTATGACATATATTCGTGCATAAAACTTTATCTCATACTTTTACATAGTTATTTGAATTTTTATTAAAATATTCGTGGCCGCCTCTTCGAAAATGTTTTTATTTGTGATGATATATTTTTTCCTTGTTCAATGTATTTATACAGCGGATGTGGGGAAGAAAATGTGTTTTTTCTTCAGTTGATTTTCTTTCTATCATTTGCTTTAGATATCAATAGGGCCCTCTTGGACAAGGAGAGTGGATTTGCTTCCATATAAAATGATATATGTAATGCTAGGATGTAAAGAAAAGTTTTGATAATAAATAAGAACTTTTTGCCTATGTTTTGAAATTGTATGCTGTTTGTTTATTTCTATTAGGAATTTTTCTATTACAATAAGAAGTTTCTCTAAGAACTGCAAAGTAGGACATTTTCCTGTTTTGTATGCATTACCGTTATGTTATGCAATATTCATTTTGCATATAATATGTATTTTTACACTTTCAGACGAACACCTGAGGTTCCTAGCTTAATGTATTTAAATAGAATCATTAGGTCAGTATATAAGTTTATAGAAAATTATTCACTCCTCAATTGTATTACAAAAAAATTAGTCACATGTATTGTTGTACGTTTATGCGTATCATGCCGTTTTAGGTAGATTTCTTAAGAAATACTACCTATTGCAGTCGTTATCATGGTGCGACTTTTGAAAAATTCATTTATAACTTTTCATTATATGATCACAGGCCACCCCCAAAGCCACGCCCACCTAAAAAGTTTATATATATATTTATTTATGTATGTACTAAATTTTTTCCGCACGATAAAAGTCACAATTATGCACGGATCGTCTTCAAACTCGTCAAACACATTGAGATGGTTACTATCGGGATTGCAAATGAGAAAATCTGCCCAAGGCAGTAGAAATGGGGGAGGGTTAAAATGTTTGAATACCGCCTTAACATGATTATGATAAAACTATGTCTTAAAGAAAAATGAAAGGAAATGTAAACCTTCTTCGTTTATGATATTGCCAACAATTAAACATCAAAATATTCTTACCATGTTAAAATCCCCTTTCTTTCTGTTTGACTTGGCGAAAATTAGTCATCGCCAAGAATTATTGCAACCCTATTTTACTTTACTAATTTTCAGTTTGTTTTTTAATGTAAATTTAAGTAAATTCTCAAGCGAGTGATGCGCGCTGTATCTCATCTGAACAAAGGCTTTTCTTGGTAATAATAAATATATTCATATTCATTTAACAGAGTTTTTAATTATTAGAGTTCTGATTTACTTTGAAAGGATAAAAATCGTTCTGAATATTTTATTGAATTGATGGGATAAAGTTCTGATTCGAAGTAACAGTCTTATCGATTGTTCTTTGAAAATCCCCATACCATAACAATTAGGGGAAGTTGGCCTAAAATGATCCTAGCGGGCAAAACGATCACGTAGGTTTTCTTACAGACAGGCCGCGCTCTCTACAGGGTAACACATAAACTAGTTGTGCCAAGTAAAGAAGAAGCAATGGCGGTATTCTAGCGATCGCAGTATTATGCGTCTAAAAAGAATTCTTTGAAAAAGTAGTTTTTATAACATCTGTTATAAGATGAGCACTAACTTACATATTTATTTAGATATACAGCCTTTCATGTACATAAATATGACTAGGTTTACTTAATAGAGTATGTTTTTAGATGTGAATTACACTTGCTAAGTTTGTTATGATTCTCGGCGTGATCCAGTTATGTGACCTAAAATAGACGGCTGTGTTGCCGGGTAAAATGATACATTATGTGGATCACTTTACTACCATTTCATTTGCTGAAGAAACTCCGGTACCGCGTCCTAGCCATCATAGGAGTCAAATGTGTGACTGCCCCAGACCTTTCTCTTTGAGACCACGTGTTATCCTAAGATAATAATTTTCAAATATTCCATTTTATTCTTTTTTCAAAATTATTTGTGACACTTTTTTATTATAAAATTTACATAAAATAAATTATGTATGCTATTTGACTGCAAAAGTTATTTTATTTCATTATGTATTGTCATAATTACTTTTATATCCTTTATTTTACCGACACAAAACAATTTACAATTATTTTTAAATAAAGGATCATTTTGCCCATGGGTGAAGGTAAAATAATCCTTTGGACACTTTTTCAAAAATCTATTTTTTTCATTACTCAATTTGGGGTTAAAATATCATTAAAATATGTTTATAATGCAAAATATCGTGTAACACATATTAGCATAGGGCCAAAATTTCATTTAAACAGTCATGTTAATTTACACAAGTTCCCCCTTAACGGGGGATCATTTTACTCCACCTTCCCCTACTTTTCTATTGAAAGATTTCCACAGGAATAATAAAAATCTATATATAAATATTGCGTTATCGTATCACCATACATATAAGGGGTGTTACCGTAGGGAGGGCTCTGTTCCAACGCAAATGCCGCCAAGTTTGCCGCCAAATACCCATAGACTTCAATTGTAAACCAATAGGGTTTACTTGCTTAAAGAAAATAAACAAATTGAGAAATTTTAATGCAACAAAAACTAATATTGGAACTATACTACTTGGTTATCCCGTCGACCAAAAATCTATCGCCAAACTATAAGATTAAATGGCAATAATGCTTGATCGTAAATATCACATTCAATTGACCTTAAGCAAATTACACGTGTTTACGTCATCAAGAGATTTTTATTTCGATGTTTTATTTGTATTTTTATGAATGATTTAATGAATTTTAATGTATTTTTATGAATGAACTAATTTATTTGTTCTTTCGTTACTTAAAATAAAAATTTAACTTTTAACTTTGAAATTTACCTGCGCCTGTAGGGCGAGTAGGCAGGGTTTTCCGTTTATAAGGACAGTTTTTCATATGGCATTTTGACTTTTTAGCACTAATGATGCTCATGCATAATAGGGATATTAATAGTACAAGGGGCAATAGTACACCCAGGCTTCTTGGAACATATATAATCATAACATAGACATAATATATAATAATAATAATAATAATAACATAAAAACATCATATATACTATTTCTGATGTTATCATTCTTTTTTCTCTGCTCAATTTAAAGTCACGTCAACGAATGAGGTATTTATCAAAAGGTTCCGCAAGCAGCTTTTGACGTATTTTACTTACTCGTATATATCATTAAAACATATTGTTTTAAAAAAAAATTAGCGAGAAAGTTTCACACGGATTTACTGTTTTTTTAATTGATAACTCTAATAGTTTTTTTATATTTAATATATTTTCAAGAATTCCCACTAACAATACCGAAAATCATATTTACATGAAAAATACCAATAATGCGTTCAAAAAAGATTTAAAACGCATTAAAAGCGGCATTTTCATACTGGCTGTGGGTCAGAATTTAACAGCCGAAAATATCGACAAAAAATCGCGATTTACAATTTTTCGATTATGTTCATTCCAGTGGTTTAAGCGCTAAATTCGATTACATGACTTAAATATGTGTGTTATTTATTTTTTACTGTGTTATTTATTCATTCATAAATGTTCTAATTTTGTTATGGAATATACGCTGGAAGCCAGTGATTAGCTAAAAGTATATTAATTTCAGTGCAAATGGATTTTTCTTTTGTTACCGACTGCACACGGTAGAGATAGATTAAATAAATTTAATAGGATAATACGTTTAAAATTATTTAAAATACAAATAGGAATGAGTAAATTGCGATACAGTATTCAAACAAATTGCATTTAAACGTACATTTTTTGAAATTAGACGATATAAAAATTGAAAATATGTGGTATTTAGAAGTTTAAAAATTTGGAATAAAAGTCAATAATAGTTAAATTTAATCGTCTGTTATTGCCACCGTCAAAATAACATCAGCTTTACGCGCAGACACATTTGTCCTTTTCAATCTAGATATACAGATTATTGACAGTTTCCTCAAGTACATTAAAGTATGCTCTGTGATTAAAATTTCAATATTTTAAATACGGAATGCAATAGTACTACAAATAAATATAGCAAAGCTATAAATCATAAAAAAGTATTTCAAATTTCGATAAAATGTGAAATAATATAAAAAAAATCTAAAGCGGGAATTATATGCCCTACGATTAAATAAAATACTGCAATGTTTCAACAAAAAAAAAATATATTTTATCATGTCTGTGACAAACCGAATCAACTGTGTAGACGAAACTTAAACGTTGTATTTTTCCACATGAAATCAGTTTCAATGATACAGATAAAAGGGTTTCCAAATGCTGCTTGGTATTTTTGATGCACTTTGTTTCTTGATAAAAGTTATAAATGTCTCTTTTCTATCTAAATTTATATCCGTAAATAAAATATTTGTTCAAAAAAAGTTGTTCAAAACTTTCAATAATGACTTTTAGGACATTTTTTATTGCTTAAAACTTTATTCCATATTTTTATATTGAATTTTTTTTTCGCTGAAATCTCATTGCTGATATATACACTATAGGATAAAAAGCCGACGATCTCTTTTGATTTTAGATTTTTTGTTGAATCTCTAGAGAAGTACTTGACGCATTCTTTCGGAACTTCAGGAATGTAAGGAACATTTTTAACCACATATTTTTTAACGAAGGTTTCATAACGAGGGCAATTAGCTGACAAATTTGAATCCTTAAATAATATATATATTTTTTTAAAAAGTCGTTCAAAACTTTCAATAATGACTTTTAGGACATTTTTTATTGCTTAAAACTTTATTCCATATTTTTATATATTTATTTGGATTAAAAAAGTAACATTAGAGACTGTTTTTGATTTTTTTTTCGCTGAAATCTCACTGCTGATATATACACTATATGACAAAAGCCGGCGATCTCTTTTGATTTTAGATTTTTTTGTTGAATCTCTAGAGAAGTACTTGACGCATTCTTTTGGAACTTCAGGAATGTAAGGAACAAATTTGATCACATATTTTTCAACGAAGGTTTGATCACTAGGGCAATTAGCTGACCAACAACAAATTCAAATCCTTAAATAATATATTTTATTTATAAAAAGTCGTTCAAAACTTTCGATAATGACTTTTAGGACATTTTTTATTGCTCAAAACTTTATTGCATATTTTTATATATTTATTGGGATTAAAAAAAAATACATTAGAGACTGGTTTTGAATTTTTTTTCGCTGAAATCTCACTGCTGATATATACACTATAGGACAAAAAGCCGACGATCTCTTTTGATTTTAGATTTTTTGTTGAATCTCTAGAGAAGTACTTGACACATTCTTTTGGAACTTCAGGAATGCAAGGAACATTTTTGACCACATATTTTTCAACGACGGTTTGATCACCAGGGCAATTAGGTTGCCAGTAACAAATTCGAAGTAATCAATACCTGTAGCACATGGCTTAGATACTATACAACATTTTTGTTCATTTGGTAAGAATTGTAGATGTATTATTGGAGATAAGAAAGTTTTTAAAAATATACTAGAATTTTCAATAAATTCGAAAAAATCTGTACCTTAAAACATGTTGCACCATGAAATTTTATAAATACGAATATATTCATAAAAACACATAAAATTGGCGAATGGTACATACAACAAGAAATTTTATATGAACTTCTAAAAATATATATGTTGTTAAAGGTATAATATTTAAGTTTCGGACTGCTTATGCAGTCGTCCTTAGAATGTAATATATTTTATCCTGAGGATGACTGCATAAGTAATTTGAAAAGTAAATATTATATTTTTAATAACCCAGAATTGTCGCCTACATTCACGGAGGTGTTCGTTGGAGGGGAAATATCTTTTTTGGCGTTTGGCAGCACTGAAAAGGAAAACGCACATGCATCTGGAAGTCATTTCCGGAACTGTCGGAGTTAGCTGAGGATAATTTCTGAAAAAGCGAATTTTTCATTCGTCGGATTTTGTAATGTCTTCTTTAGAGCAGCGCGCAAACATCAAATTCTGCGTTTTGCTCGAGGAATCACCTTCTGAGACGCTCGAGATGCTGAAGAAAGCATACGGAAACTATGCCATGAAAAAAAACTGCTGTGTACGAATGGCATAAACGTTTTCGTGAAGCACGTACAAACATCAAAGATGACCCTCCGTTTGATTGCCCCTTCTGTTCCACCGCAGATGAAAATGTTGAGCGCGTTCGAGGGCATCATCCACAACGAATTTATTCCTGAAGACCAAACTGCCTATAAAGAACTTTACCTGGAGATCCTTAAACGACTACGTGATTCAATCTGACGAAAACGACTTGAAAAACGGGCAACAAACAATTGTTTTTTTTACATGACAATACTCCCTCACATCGCGCTCTTATTGTGAAAAGCTTTCTTAACAGACACAGTGTTACCGTTCTGGAACACCCTCCTTATTCCTCTGGCCTAGCACTAGCGGATTTATACCTGTTTCCACGACTGAAAATGAAATTGAAGGGACACCGTTTTATGGATTAAGATGAGGTGATCGAAAATGGGGAGAAGTTACTGAAGTACGTCACAAAAAAGGACTTCAATGAGTGTTCTGAACAGTTATACGAACGCTGGAAGAAGTGTGTGGATGCAGGAAGAAAGAACTTCGAAGGCCAGTAAGGTAAAATTATTGCTCTATTTTTTTAATAATTTGTAATTGACCTATTCCGGTAATATTTTGACCCTACCTCGTATGTACCATACAGCAATTTTATATATTTTTATGAATACATTCTTATTTATAATCTGTACCTGTAGTACAATAGTTAGACTTTACACAGCATTTACGATAAAAGTTCTTGTTGTATGTACCATTTAGCAATATTATGTGTTTTTAAGAATGCATTCTTATTTGTAATCTGTACTTGACACAGACCTTATACAACATTTTTGTCCATTTGTGTAAGAATTGTAGATACATTATTAGAGATAGAAACTTTTCTTTAAAATATTCAAGAAATTTCAGCATTGATTTTGTTTATACCATGCAGCGTTTCTGATAAAATCCAACGCGACTTTTAGAAAATTTGTGCAGTAGAAATAACATACTACAATTTGAATATAAATATGTAAAATAATGATGAGTTATGAACATTTGTATGAAATATTTTTTTAACTAAGCATAAGCAAATGGTAATAAAAGTTCTTCCCCATAATTTATTAGTAGACAATATAGAGCAAATCATATAAATGTGTCATTAGAATATCGTAAAAATTCAGAAGGATATTGCCGATAAAAAGAGCTGAAGTCCATTTGTTCTCTATAAGATGGTAGATCATAAGTGATTTTCCAACCAAATTGTCATTTTTCAATTCCCTTCCTTTTTTTATCGATTCAGTAGTTCTTTTTGGAAAACCATCAAAACGAGCTCATTTGAACGGAAAAAAAATTTAAAAAAAGGCATCGGACCCAAAGATACGGGTTGGGATTCGCTAAATACCAACTTGTTTGTTTGAAGTCAATTAATAAAGAATGACAATTTCTGGAAAACCCCTCATCATACGTCTGCTTTTCGAATGCCCACTAAATTGCAGATATATTTCGGAAGTTTCACGCTATTTTACAGGTAATTTTTATGCAAAGTGTTGCCCAATTCGATGCACAAATTCAGGGAGGTGATAGTGAGCATCAAGAGGATGAAAAATTACCATAGAACATAAGGTCTTATTTAGTCTCAAATACAGGGTATTTACCCTAAGTGTACTTGGGTTGTCGGTAACAATTTTAAGAAAAATAAAAAAACTGTAATGAAAATGTAAAGATATATACCTCGTTTGGTCTGAAATGTGGCAACATTACGGAAAGTTCTTGTAAAACAGGGCATCCACGCAATCGACGGTGCTGTATGTAATGGTAATCGCGTTCCAAAATATGAAGTATCAAGTGCGTACAGCTGGTGCGCATAATGAAAATTCTACCAATTTTTTATCTTACCACATTTAGAGCTAAAGTGAGCTTGTCTATTAAAAGTTTCATTATAATATACGTCAGTTTTCTGAAATTTATTACCGGCAACCCAAGTTGAATGAGGGTAGAACACCCTATATTTTTGATAAATACAGGGTCCAAATACATTTTTTGATAAATACAGGTTAACGATACCATGGTCCATTGCAATTTTTGTTTCTCCTCATGCCTACTATCACTCCTCTGAGTTTGTCTGTTAAATTTGGAAACAACCTGTATAATTTTCTCTATATACAGTTGACTACTACATTCTGTTAAAAAAGTTTTGTTCTCTTTAGCTCAAACGAAGTAAAAAATTATCTGATACAAATGGTCAAAAAATATTTAAGTGTAATATGTCGTTTCTACTATATTTTTCAATTTTCTTGAAAGTGCCGTCTTATTTGCTTGAAAATGTTTCTAATATAGAGAACGTAGGAGTAAAATGTTGCAATTTTTTCTTCTATCTCTTGGCATACATATCGATTGGCCCTTTCTGACACGGGTAGATTTTTTTTTTTTGCATATAAATATAACATATATAATGTGAAGATGTAAAAATATATATCTATAAAAATGTATACTTTTTTTCTACGTTTTCAAATGGGATGTTATCTGTTTATTTTAACCAGAAACAATATGATAATGTATAAATTTCTTTGAGAATTGCAAAATAGGATATGTAAAATTGTCCTGTTCTGTATAATTTACTGCAACATTATCTAAATTTTATTTTACGCCTATTATAAAATTTTATATTTTAGTACAATCATCAAAAATATTTTGATTATTGTATTCAACTACTATCATTATATTATGGAATCTTTAGAGATAATATTGCGCATTGAAATAGAATTAAAAAAATATTATCATGTTTACTATTTTTCTATACATAATATAATTATTTTTCTTCAAAATATCGACATTGTTAGTAATTATGCTACTCATTCAAAATAAATATATTATTCGTAATTCAAAACTTTAAAAATTAAAAATGTTTGTAAATTGGCATTGCAGAGTTATGTTTTTAAAAAACACAAACATAATAATAAATCATAACAATATATGAAGACAACAGATATTTAAAATTTGGATGAAAAATGGACTAACCAAATGTTTCAGAAACATGTATAATGCATAATTATTGTGAAAACTACTCAACTATTTTAATTAAAACATTTTTACAATGTTTTTGAAAACAAAATCTAAAGTAATTTAGAAAAAATAGTTTTTTTTCCATATGTATATATATATATATATATACTATATAGTATATACTATATATAGCTCTATCAAAAGTATAAGAAATAGGAAATTTATGAAAAAGAGGATGCAAAACTCAAACATGAAAAGAATGAACATTTATAACTAAAAAACAATAAACAAACAACTCCTTGCTAGTCTGAAAGTGGGATGAGTAAAAAAACAGGCACCAAAAATAGTAATTGAATCCTCACAGGTTTCACAAGATATGGCCAACCCCCATACTCCAAAAGTGTAAAAAATCATTAAAGAAACTTAAACTTTTAAAAACTTAACAAAGCGAAACTGCTTTAAAAACTTAACCAACAAACCAATTCAAAATCAGTAGAACTGAATTTAACTTATAAAAGTCCTTCCGGCCAGTGCCGGTAGGAAGAGGTAGCTTTCATATTCCTTATTTTTAAAAAGCAAGATTATGTTATTCAAACAAACGAAGTTCAATTTAGTGGAAACCGATTATAGGAGATTCAATACTAATTTTCATCAATACTAAATCATTATGAATGAGAATTTCGCGAAATTAATCAGCTTTAACCAAGCTGTTTTTATTTAAAGTAACTTATATTTGGTTGCCAAATTCGGCGATATCTTGAAGTTCCTGCCATTTTAAAACAACATAATGGATGAGGATAACGAGTGAACTTGGTCGATACCTTAGTAATTCCTGTGCACATGCTCACTCAAATCGGAATCGGTTGATATACACAAGTGCTGTCGCAGGCAAATAAATCAGATTTTTCAAAATGTCACCCACATTAGAAATTGAAACTGCTATATCTGAGGTATTTTTTAAGATAAAGACAAAACAAAAAAATGCTCCGGAATCCTTATATCATGGTCAAATACTTAAGAAAGAAACCTTTTTTAATTTCTAATTTTTTTGCAACTCACTTTAAATATATATAATTTTTTTAATTTAATGACCGCCATTTTGAAACAAGATGGCTGATGAATCTGGCCAGAGAATTTCGTCGAGACATTACGATAGACTATTCGCGTGCCTTCTTACATCGAAATAGATTAATAAATACGCGTGTTATCACGTGAAAAATATCAGATACTTTCAAAATGTCAGCCATGCTAGAAATTCAAAGTGCTATAATTCAACCATTTTTTAAGATATATACGAAACAAAAACTGCTCCGGGATCTTTTTATCAAGGTCAAATACATTTAAAAAAATCTTTTTCATTTTTCAATTTTATGATAACTCATATAAAATTTAAAATTAAATTTTTTTTTACTGGCAGCCCTTTTGAAACAAGATGGCGAATGAAGCTGGCCAAAGAACTCGGACGAGACATTGGTATATACTATGTACACACCAAGTTACAACCAAATCGGTTCATAAATACGCCTGTTATCGCGTGACAAAAATCAGGTCGTTTCAAAATGCCAGCCACAATAGAAATTCAAAATGCTATAACTCAGCTATTTTTTTAGATATAGACGAAACAAAAACTGTTCCGGAATCTTTGTATTAAGGTCAAACACATACATTTTTTTTTTCATTTTGCAATTTTTGGTACTTTATTTTAAATTTTAAATAGAAAAAATTAAATGGCCGTCATTTTAAACAAGATGGCGGATGAAGCTGGCGAATAAACTCGGTCGAGACATTAGTATGTATTATGGATATACCAAGGTACATCCAAATCGGTTCATAAATACGCCTATTATCGCGTGACAAAAATCAGGTAGTTTCAAAATATCAGCCACAATAGAAATTCAAAGTGCTATAACTCAGCCATTTTTAAAAATATAGACGAAACAAAAACTGCTCCGGAATCTTTGTATCAAGGTCAAACACATAAGCAAAAAATATTTTTCAATTTTCATTTTTTTGGTACCACATTCCAAATTTTACATTTAAAAAAAATTAAATGGTCGCCATTTTGAAAAAAAGATGGCGGATGAAGCTGGCCAACGAACTCGGCGGAGATATTGGTACGTATTATGTATACACCAAGGTACATCCAAATCAATTCATAAATACGCCTGTTATCGCGTGACGAAAATCAGGTCGTTTCAAAATGTCAGCCAAGTTAGAAATTCAAAGTGCTATAACTCAGCCATTTTTTAAGATATAGACGAAATAAAAAATGCTCCGGAATCTTTATATTAAGGTATAAAAAAAATATTTTTTAATTTTCAATTTGACTTTAGTCTACATTCTTCCTATAATCAAGCAGTTTCCTCGGCATCCATTATGGTGTTGGCCACTTAGCCGTTGCCATTTCAGAAAACTTTTTTAAGCTGATTTACATGATGAAAAATAAACTTAAATGGAAATAAATTGTTGTAAAAAAAATTAGCAGTAAATTTAAAAATCTGCGAACTCAAAATTTCTTTACTGCCACAAATCATATAAAATCTGATAACTTGCCCCAAAATAATGTTGATGAAAACTCTTCTACTTAAATTTGAAAACCAGTGTGGCATTGACTGAGTAACAAAATTAAAAAATCCCGTTTACCAAAAAGTTTAACTACTATATTATTACCTTTAATAAATAAATCCAAATCCAAAAATTTAACATGTAAACTATCAACAGAAGCTTTATTTAATTTTAAACATTGAGGATAGATATCGTTAATCGATACCAAGAGTTTGTCATCGATATATCATAAAATTGCAAAACCCTTATTACTGTTTAAAACACTAGGGGGCGCTGCCCCCTACGAGCTACGCTCGTCAACCAACGTTCAGACACCGCAGACTCTAAAAGCACGCTAATGTGATCGGCTTTAAAAAGATTTCGAAAGATTGAATTATAATTTAAAAAACAGTGGCGATATCCCTATAAACGGATTTCTATTCATTTCTCTTTGATTGGGGAAATTTTAACGTCAAATCCGCTGCGGTACTACTTGATTATCCCGTCGACTAATTTCGCCAAATTATATAAATCGCCAAACCACTCGCCAAATTATACAAATTGACATAATTTTTATTTTAAATAACGAAAGAACAAATAAATTAGTACAACATTAATAAAAATACAAATAAAAATAACTTGATGACGAAAAGACACGGGTAACAACATTTCAAAATAAGCTAATATAAAAGGAATTAAGTAAACAGTCTTTGTCTCCCGGTATTTTTTAACAAAGCGAAAAGAAAGTTCTTTTAAATGAGACATTTTAAATTAATCGTTTTTAATCTGACGTAATTTTGGCCAAACTATTCCTTCTCTTTTTAATATTCCCGTGAAAATACTTGTGTTAGAAATGAAATATTATTTGCGCTTTCCTAAGAAAAATAGTTGAAAAGAATATCTCAAAATATCAAATAAATGTCTAGCGCAATTTGTAAATTTAAACAGTTTTGCAATATTATTTTGTGTTCATTTTATGTAATAACTGTAATGTGACGTAAATATGACGTAATTTCTCCTATTTAAGATTTCTAACGCATGTTAATAAATTTATTATTTTACAAATTCCTTTCTCTCTTAAAATTCACGTGTAATTATAGTTTTTATGACGTAATTTTTAATAAGTTCCTGCTTTTTGTACATAATTATTTAATTCTAATTCCAAATGTTTTTTTTCTGTTTATTATAGTCACGTGTAAATAAATTTTTAATTTATTACACGTATAAATATTATTATTATTTTTTTTTAAGCAAATATTATTGTTTCCGCTGTTTATACAGTTGGCAATAGTTTAAATTAATATCACTTTCTAAAATCTGTAAAAAATATCTCTCGAAATGCGGAAAATTTTAATTTAAACTAGATATAAAACCTCGAAAAATGAGTAAAATTAAAAAAAAATAAATCAATTCTGCACACCGGAAAATTATAACGTATAAAATGAACTAAAAATTATTAAATTCCGATGTATACTTTTTGCTACTATAAAACTTTTTTAGTGGAACGATTTTGTCCAACTTTAGCATTAAATATCTCTTAAAATAATTCTTCGATTTGAAAACTGTCTGCATCAGCGTGTTTATCAAACATTTCTGTATAACACTACCGATTTTCATATTTTTGTATGCATTATTTTTCTTAATATTAACGAAGAAAGACCTCCGGTCACAAAAAATTCAAAACCGGCGGCTGTGACAGCGGTAGTTACTTTTTTTTAGAATAGAGAGATAGTTAAATTCATAATAAAAAAGAAAAGAAAATGAAAAGCAAATGATTTGCTTTATAATACATTAAAAAATTTATTTGATTTGTTTTGCATTGAAGAAGAGCTTGGAATTAAAAAAAGATTTTTTTCTTGAGTTTATGCAATATCTTTTTTTTTTTTTTTTTTTTTTTTTTTTTAATAATTTTATTACATTTAATAGCTCGCTTTTTTACCAGGTATGTATCATTGGGATGAGTACTAATTTTTCGAGCTTTGCAGCTAATCTGTTTCTTTTTTATTAGGAATTTAACTATGTTTTAAGCAGTAATATGAGTTTTCGTGTTTTAAGATATATCGATGACTTAGTCATCTTGGTATCGATTAACGATATCTATCCTCAATGTTTAAAATTAAATAAAGCTTCTGTTGATAGTTTACATGTTAAATTTTTGGATTTGGATTTATTTATTAAAGATAATAATATATTAGTTAAACTTTTCAATAAACGGATTTTTTTAATTTTGTTACTCAATCAATGTCACGCTGCTTTTCAAATTTAAGTAAAAGGGGTATCATCAACGTTATTTTGGGGCAAGTTATCATATTTTATAAGATTTGTGGCAGTAAAGAAATTTTGAGTTCGCAGATTTTTAAATTTACTGCTAATCTTTTTTACAACAATTTATTTCCATATCAGTTTATTTTTCACTATGTAAATCAGCATAAAAAAGTTTTCTGAAGTGGCAACGGCTAAGCGGCCAAACACCGTAATGGATGCCGGGGAAACTGCTTGAGTATATGAAGAATGCAGACTAAAGTTTTTTAGAACGTCTGCATTGTGATGAATTTCAAGTTGGAACTGAGGTGAACTGGAATGGAATTTATGAATATAAAGATGACGGAAAGGCAAGTCTGGTTGACGCTGGTCGTACTAGGATTATGGCCTTGCAACTCCTGCTGTTGGAAAGATGATGTGGAGTGCAATGGATATTTTAAAGTTATCAGTTTTCAAGTCTTCACGGGTCAAGTTGGGGGTATGGCCTTCTCACATGTTCAATGGTTTTAGTTACTTAATGATTTAGTTTTCAAATATATAGAAAATCATATACGTTACTGAGGTTTGTTAGAAGTTATTTCCTGTAGAATATGAAGTGCATAGCGATTATCATTCATTTACACGGGCACACAAATTATATCCGATAAGACACTACAAGTGACTTTTCAACCTATTAAACGTTTTCCTACTAAAATAAATTTACGCATACTATATAGAATATATATATATATATATATATACTAAACTATAGATCAAATACAGGGATGCACAAAAGAATTGGATTACACATTTGGCTATGGACAGTAATTGCTGAAATTAGTTTTTAAAAAGTTTTCTAAAATGTTTACTTTAGTTTCTTATTTACCTTATTTACCTAAATAGTGATGTTTAGTTAATGTATTCTGGAAGTATGTGAAAGTGCTTTGTAATCTATGTTTGACGCATGATTTTCACTCCTTTTTAATTTAAATATACTTATATTCGAAGTTGTCTTCGAAAATGTTTATATTCGTGCTGATATAATTTTTGGTTGTCCGATGTATTTATACAAACGGTTATAGAAAAAATTGTCTAACTTTTAATTCATATGTTTTTTATTCTACTTTTTCCTTTAGATATCAATAGTTCCCTCTCTGACTTGCGGAATGTACGTTTTTCCATATAAAATGATATGTAGGATGTTCGGAAATAAAAATGTATTTCGAAAATAAATAACAACATTTTCTTTGACGTTATAAAATTGGATTTCGTCTGTTTATTTTTACCAAAAATAACTATTACATACAGAAAATTCTCTAAGACATATTATAGGATATTTTACTGATCTGAACTTTTTATAGCTATCCTATGCATTATATTTTTTCCCGACTGCAAAGAAGGGTTAAGTGTTTCACGCGTATCTGGGTATGTGGATTGCTTTATACCCTCGAAACATCCCAACGGCTGGATGGATTTTAATGAATGATGTCTCTATCTTAACCGTCCGATGGTTATAGGCAATGTTTTGTTTTTATACATTAAAAATGGCGGTAGACACGAAAAAATTTTTTACGCACCATATTGTGTGACATATCAATGGATAGGCCTTTCAAAATGAAGAAAATGTACATTGACTATATTACAGTTAGAAGCTCCGTTTGAATATTACACAACCTGGAACTTGTATAGGTAGGATGTCTAGCTTTTAGGCAACTCTAACCTTTATAAACATCTATAGGCCTCATCAAAACAGTGTTTATAGATAGGAACTAACAATGAAACACAACTTAATAGTCTTCAATGCAATTAAAAAAAAACAAAAAAAAAGTAAGTAATATAAAAAATAGTTTCATATAGATGAAAAATAATTAATTAGTTCGCTTTTTACGCAGTCGGTTTTTTTTTATTTTTTAAATTTAAATTTTATTTGTTATTATATGTTTTTAACATTTTTATACACTGTAAAGGAGAATTGTTTCTTAATTTACAAAAATATAACATAAACAAGAATGAAAATATATAATAACCAATTCAGAATTACTCACGATTCCGGAAAACGTTGTTCATCAGTAGAAACCTCAGAACCCTATATATTTTAAGAAAATATTATACAATTAAAGAATCATTTATATAAACAAAGTTCATTTTGTCACTTATTTTCGTAAACGTTTTCCAATAGCTTGTCTAGTGCATAGACGGCGAACCTCAAATCCACGTGCCAAAATTTTCAAAAATAAGTTTTACGTGACCATGACGTTCCAAAAATATAAAATTTTAATGGATTAAATAATAATGAATCATTATTACTTAAAATTGTGTTTCAGCATTAAAAAAATATGGGTAATATTTGCTGTTATACTTTAGAAATTTATTTTTACAATATTATATACTTTTAGCTTCATCTTAGATGCCAAATAATTTATATCAGCTTCGTACTTTTAAGAGATGGCAAGTTGAATTGGACTCATTTGGCAAGATGTTTTTAAATATATATAGAAAACTATATGTAAGAGAAACGACACATTCACCTTATTACTTTAAGTTAAAACATGAATACATTAAAATGATTCTCAGTTTTTATTTCTAAAATAGGTGCTAAAAATACAATTAACAGGTTTTAAAACATTAAAACCAATAATCAGATGGTAAAAAACTTCCCGAGCGCTTTCGACCAAGCCCTGGTCATCATCAATGGGGTGAAAAATGAGAATAAGACCTTCAGAATGCATACTGGTATAAATAACGCTGGTCGATTCCAAAAACTGTAAAAGGGGGGGGGGGGAGGGGACGGATGAGTTCATGCAGCTACATTGATCATTCCAATCCAAAGATTCCATTAACACCAAGTAGACCAAACCAAATGCTCGGTATATGACAGGACAATGTATCATTACAAGTGTTTCTGCCTCTGGTTAAAATTTCAATAGACTCTCTCAAAATACATGTGTTAAATTGATTTGTATGTGTGATGATCTTTGCTTTACTAAAAAGGATGTCAATATCAGATTCTAAATTTAACCGAGCTAAAGCTGTAGATGGTTTCCCCTTTCCTATATCAGCCATATGTTCTTTCAACCTTTCCTGTAGCCTTCTGGTTGTCATTCCAATGTATGTATAAGTTCTATTGTTATTTTTATATCTGAATGGGATCATATAAATTCCTGCTTTGTCATATGAATTAACTGGATCAACTTTTCTGTGAACTAGATTTTGTCTGTGAACTAGATGTTTTTAGTTGAATTTTTCATAATATTTATTTCAGAAAAGAATGTCTCGAAAAAACATTTGTCAAAATAGCAAGCGCCTGAATGTACAACATTATTTGTCTGTAATTGAATTTCAAGTTGTTACAATTTACTATCGAAATTTTTGCTTATAATGCCTTTAAATCTTTCTATTGTGAAAATCTCCTAATTATCTCTTATTCGTAAAATGTTGTAAACCAATATTGATGTAGATTATGGTACATTAAGTAATATTTCCGTTCTTCAATCAGTATGACAATGACAAACCATCCGAACTAATCGAATTCAGATAAACAAAGACAACATCTAGATTAATTAATGCATTTTACGAAATTCTGCTATATTTTGATGTAGAACCTGGATCTATGTCGTGCCAAAAATAATCTGCAGCTTGCCACTTATGGCACGTTGCCAGAAGACCGAGAAGGGTGAGACCAGGAATGACAGGTTCACCTTTCCTGGTCTAGTGAATTAGCTGTTTTCTCAAACTGGAGTGTTGCTGTTTAGGATGCTACTAATTCTCAATTAAACCCTTAAATTACGAAATTGAATTTATATATGCAAAAGTAACAAAATAATATTAATTCTAATGTAAAAAAGAAAGAAAAAAATTACGAGTCTAGGATGCAGTATGAAACGCCTTTCAACACATTCATAATAATGTAACAAAACTTTCACGTTTAATAAGTTGAATTATGATGTCTAATTGATACATTTTGAAATACATAACACATTTGAAATACCAATTTCAGCAATTCCCATCTGCTGTCGGAAAATTATCCGAATTCTTTGAGCAGGCCTGTAGATGCTATATAGATTTGTATCTATTAACTACATACATGCAAAAATTTAGTTCAGTTAGGAAATACATACCTGAGTTGAAATGTTCCTTCAGCAATTTCCGCTACTAGAGAGAATGGTATGTGAATTCTTTTGTGCAGCCTTGTATACGAAGTATAGAATTTATGCAAAACGCGTAACATGCAAAAAATTAGTTCAATTTAAAAGCACATACCGAAATTGAAAACCCAGTTTCAGCAATTATTGCTTAACACTAGAACGCCCGATGGAGTCGTTTCGACTCCAAATGCTCCTAAAACACCCATATCTCTGAGAAATATTTATTTTTTTTCCCCCGCTTCCTTGACTTTTATTATTTTTATAATCTCTATTTATTCTGAAATTTATAAATTATTTGCACATTTAATAAATTGATAATGAGGCATTACCCCTAGAACGCCCAACGGAGTCGAATCGACTCCAAAGTAAGATTTGTAAAATGCTTTCATTATTTTTGCGTAACATGACCTTGGGATTCATAATATTTTTATCTGTTATCAGGAAAGTAAATGTTTTTGCTCCTCTTTTCTCTACACCCCTTTTGCTGAGAAAAATGGTTAGTTCCATGCACATGCTGAAATGATTGCGTACTGCTTGCGAAATTATTTGTATCATTCGAATTGAATTTTTGTTTCAATTTTTATCAGTCATGTGTTTCATCATAGCTAAGCAACCACGTTCTTCCTTTTTATTAAAAATAAAACATAATGTCACGGAAAAATTTTCTAACACCGGACGAAATAACTGCTCTATTACGAGAGCTTTCAGATAATGAATCTGAAGGTGGTGAGTTATCAGAAAATGAAAACGAAATTCAAGAAATTAGTATTGGAAATAATTCTTCATCAGATTCCGATACAAATGAAGATGCGCTAATTATTGCATCTGACAGAGATGGAATTCATGTCGCTCCAGATGGCACACAATGGAAAATTTGTGCAAATGAAGATATCCGAAGCAAAATATCATGTGTCAGACTACTGGACCAACTATTTATGCTAAGAAATTCGTGAAATCTGAAAGCGTTTTGAGTGCATGGCTGTTATTTGTAGATAAAAAAAATGCTGGAACAAATACAAAGATGCACAGAAACAGAGGCAAGACGTGTTCTTGAAACCGATAACTGGACAGTTACGTTAGACGAGATGTATGCCTTTATTAGAATTTTGTATGCCCGAGGTGCATGTGGTGCAAATGGAATTGATATTCATTCTTTGTGGTCAAACTCATGGGGTTTGAATTTTTGAACTGAAACTATGGGAAGAAATAGGTTTTGTGAAATTTTACGCTTTTTGAGATTCGATTTGAAATCTACCACATCTATACGCTTAAAAACAGATAAATTTGGAATGATATCTGATATATGGAATAGATTCACTGAAAACTGTATTGCCTGTTTCAAGCCTGGTGAAAACATAACAATAGATGAACAGTTATTTCCAAGCAAAACGCGTTGTCCTTTCACGCAATTCATACCTTCAAAACCGGATAAATACGGACAAAAGTTTTGGCTTGCAGTAGACCTTCGAACAAAGTACTTACTGAATGCGTTCCCTTATTTAGGCAAATGTGAAGAACGGACTTCAGAAAAAACTTTATCAGAATATGTTGTTATGCGATTGATGCAGCCATTTCTAAACGAAGGCATTAACGTCACGGTTGATAATTATTTCACGTCACTGCGTTTGGCTGAATAACTTAAAAAGAAAGGTACTAGTTTAGTAGGCACTATGAAAAAAACTAGGAGAGAAATTCCAAAAATTTTGAAAGATACGAAAGATAAATTATACGAAACAAAATTTCTAAAACACGAAGAAAACGGTACTACTCTAACCGTGTATCAAGGAAAGAGAAAGAAAAATGTTATTATTCTTAGCACTCTCCACCCATTCATTGATATTGAAAACAACAAAAAGAAAACCCCAGAAACTGTTAGATTTTTTAATGAAACTAAGTGAGGTGTTGACGTTATTGATCAAATGGCTAGGAAATATTCAGTGAATGCGCCCTCCAGAAGATGGCCTGTGCATACTTTTTACAATCTCTTAGATTTAGCAGCAATAAATGCCTGGATCATTTATAAAGAAGTTACCGGAGAAACAAAATAAGCAGACAAGCATTTATTCAGTTATTAGCAGATGAATTGCGTCAAAATTATACATCTTCTGAAAATAAACCAACAAGAAAAAGACTCGCTGATACATCATCTGAAACAAAATCCCTAAAGAGAAGAAAATGCGAAGTAAAACAATGTAAAGGCAACATGCCTTTCAATGATTGCATAACATGCAAGAAAATGGTTTGTGGAAAATGCTTGGCCAAAACTGACTACACTTGCAAAAACTGTATTTCAGATTGAAAATTCGAAACGATTCTGTGAGTATTTCCTTTGAAAATATTTTCGAATTTCTTAAAAATGCGTATATAAATATTGTTCTTTCAATTGTAAAATATATATATGAATCTTAAATTCAAATATAAATATTATATTTACACTCTTCTATTCATTTCTATGCGTTTCGTTTATTTTTTCTCTTTTGAAACAGACAGGAGTCGAAGCGACTCCTGCGGGCGTTCTAGGGGGAAAATGGTAGCGGGCGTTCTAGTGTTAAAGACAGTACTGTAACCCTTTTCTGTTGTGTTTCCCTGTAAATGAACGACAGATGCTATGAATGCCCTAGTCTAGAGTAATCATCTAGTAGTGAAATTCAGCGATTTATATCAATTTCATTTGAAATAATGTCATTAAAATACTTTGCGAATCATTTTCCACTATTGACCATAATTTATCGGAATTCTTTTTAGTGCCCCTCTAAATGAACTATTAATGCTACACACTTTATTATTCAATAACGAGCTATGGCAAATGTCATTAATGTATATCAATTGCATACAAATTCGAGTATATTTACGTTAATTAGGTTGTGGACGGTCAGAAACACAGACGGACAGACAAACCGAATTCACAAATACTTTTCAACTTTGTTGGAAAGTGTTAAAATGAAGGTATTTCTAACATTTCTTACTTCTTTAAAAATAAATTTCCTCTTGATAAAACGTATAAAAGCCAATTTTGTGTATAAATTTCTCTCTGTAAACAAAAGGTTTTGTTAAAAAAATGTGCTAAACTTTCAATGATGACTCTTATGACACATATTTTATTACATAAAACTTCATCTCATACTTTTATATATTTATTTGGATTTTTTTTTATATTCGAGACTGCTTTCAAAAATGTTTTTATTAGCGCCGATATATTTTTTGCTTGTTCGATGTGTTTATACAGCGGATGTGGGGAAGAGAATGTCGTATGTTTTCTTCAAATACTTTTCATTCTATCTCCTGCTTTAGATATCAATAGCTCGCTCTCGGACACGGGGAATGTATTTCGTTCCATATAAAAATGATATATAGAATGTTAGGAAGTAAAAATACATTTTTGTGAAAAAAGAAGAACATCTCTGTCTTGAAACGGCATGTTGTCTGTTTATTTTTACCAAGAAAATATATTGCGTGTATAAGTTTCTTCAAGAATTGTCGTATAGGATATTTTCCTCTTTGTAATACTTTACTCTTATGTTATGTAGCATTTTGTCTTTCAACTAATATGCATTTTTTACTGTTATGTGAGCACCAGAAGATTTTAGGATATTGTATTACAATACTTTCCTTATATTCCAAAGTGTTTACAAAGAACAGATAATAAATATCATGTGGATAATAAATATCCCGAACAATGCAGCTCAAGGGTTTTAATTAATCAATACACGATACCGTATGGATATAAAAAACATAACACCAGGAATGTGGACAAATAGCAAGATATGAGGCAATAATCGTGTGTAAGAAAGATTTACCGGGTGAGTCAAAAGTTCGTTAAAACTTTAAAAACTCATAAACAAGGAATAAATTATGATAAAGAGTGCAGTTTGCAAGAAAAGGCTCACAAGGTAGTCGTATTTTTTTAGTAGAAAAAAAACTGTTAAAAAATATAAAATGTAGAGGGCGCTAAAGACCCGAAACACAATCACCTGGAAAATAAAAGTACCGAGATAGGTTGACGATTCCATAGTTTTTGTGCAGCATATTGGCTGAAAATCCGTTAAATGCAAAATAAAAGAATTGACCAAGAATTCTGTGATATGAAGTCTTTTGTTTATTGTTTATGAATGTATGATATTATTGTTGAAGTTGAATTGCCGTGATCTATTAAGCATATTTTTTGTTAGAGTGAATAATAAATGTTGTATGAAATTTAAAAGCTGATAGATAAATTCATTTATATTTATAAGCTAAATAAACCTTTTAGTAGTTAGAAGAAAAAATCCTACACAATGATCTACTTTAATGTACAGTACGTCATTTCTTGTACGTAATATCAATGATTTAGTGGTTATGATACTCCAACACACTAATGATGGTAATGAAAATTTACGCGTAATCTATTATATATATAAAATCCAAACAGAAATTTCGTTTCGAACGCCTATATTTCGAGTTCTACTGCATGGATTTTGCCGAAACTTACACTGTTGGATAGGTATCGTTTCAGGCAAGGTTTTAAGCTATAACACATTGTTTATAGAATTATGATGGAAAGTTCCGTTATTTTGGACGATAAGGTTACCATTTTATTTCTTGGCGAAATTTATCGTTGATAAAAAAAAAAAAAAAAAAAAAAAAAAAAAAAAAAAAATGAACCGGCTATTACACCTCAAAAAATAAAGGAAAAATCTGTTACTAATTTTATTTAAAAGAAAAAAAAAGAAGAAATCCGTTTTAATGAGAACGTGAATAAAACGAAAATATTTAATTTAAACATAAAAGGGAATGTTCGTAATACTTAAAAAACCACTCAGTTAAAATATTGCAATTGAAATAATATTTGGCTATTTATCTTTTGCGTCAGGTTAAGAAAAATACATCTGAAAAATTGGTAAGATGATATCAAGGAAGTTTCCATAAGCGCATTCTCAGAAATATTTGAAAAAAATATCTTCTCATGCATAATATATAAAATATTCTTCTCATGACATATAATATGTTTATAAAAAAAAATCGGCTGAACCACGATTTAGCGTTCGTAATAAAAAAAAAAAAGAAAAAAAAAAAGGTTATTAAAAAATTGATATAAAAAAACGATAGTTTTTTTTAGGATAAATAATTTTCAAGTAAAACCTCTTTCTACTCTTCATACGAAGTTAGTTATATTAAGCTTAACTTAAATAAATACATTTTTATTACTATAGTTTTGTCATATACCTTTATATGTGTATTGTGTATATATTTAAATTTTACTATCGTAATTATATGGTTTAAAACAAAATTTTAGTTTATCAAATTTGTTCCAAACTCAAAATTAATGTCCAATTCTGAACATTGGCAACTTGACTTCGATATTTTTAGCGTCAGAAACAAGAAGTGAAGATTGTTGTTGCCATGGAAACAACTACTTAATATAAAAATGTTTAATAATAGAATTTTTAATTACCCAGCTACATTTAAAACAAACTTAAAACGATACTACTTGATTACCCCGTCAACAAAAATACTATCGCCAAACTGTAAGATTAAATGCCAATAATGGCTGATCGTAAAGTTTGCATTCACTTGGCATTAAACACGGTACACGTGTTTGTTGCGCCATCAAGTGATTTTTAATTTGACTTCTATTTGTAATTTTATGAATGTTTACAAATTTATTTATTCTTTCGTTGTTTAAAATAAAAATTTTGTCAATTTGTATTATTTGGCGAGTAGTTTGGCAATTTATATAACTTGGCGAAATTGGTCGACAGAATAATAAAATAGTACCCTTAAAACTTTTCCAGCCGGTGAAGCCATGTAAAATTAAATAACTACTGCACACGCAATTTGTATATATTATTATATACATTTGTATATGCATTTAACCCTTATATATATAAATGCCTGATTTTTTAAAAATCTTTGTAATGATGTTTTCCGGCTTTCATTTTTTTAAAATAAATCATAGGAAAAATACTTAAAGAAATCATATTTTGTTTTAAGTATGATTTACAGCAAAAAAACCGTTTGTTACTAATCGGCAATACTGGTCTTTAATTGAAAAAAAATTTTTTGATAAAATTTTATAATATTAAACACACGAGAATTTTAGAAACTATAATAAGAAATAAATTTTACTTTCTCACTGCAGAACAAAATAGGGTATTTCACAAGCTTCCAAACTAAACAAAAAGAACATGTGGCAAAAATTGAAAAAATAAATCTATCTTATCTTCATTGTGATTAACAATATTGTTTTTGATTTGTTCGTTTTTATTTCTAACTCCCCCATCATGTGACTTACAGACGAAACTAGCAGATGTAATTATAAAAATGATGGTACTTATGATTTACATGTTATATGTTTATTTGGGATTTTGAGTTAACTTTTATCGCCAAACAATTTGATTTGAAGCCAAGACGACGTAAGCGGGGCATAGGTTCAAGCGATGTTTACAATAAAGGTGATTTTGCAAGTGTACGAAAGCATTTTTAGAGTATTTTTTAAAATTCAAATGTACATTATAAAAATAGCAATTAATATTTTAAAAATGGAGTCAAATATTTTAAATTTAGTATAAATGTCTCCCACACACGCACATACATATTGTAAAGGAATTTAATTTCAGGCATTTAAAAAATTTCTCACCATACTTTACAGCGAAAACATGTCGGTTTGTTTTCCCCAAAATTTTGACTTTTATAACCTCGAAGCCAGATTAGCTAATATTGTCCATTCTTTTTTTTTTTTTTTTTTTTTTTTTTTTAAATCTCCAATTTCTCTTATCGAAACGTTCAATGATTTCAATGTAAAGTAGTAAAGATTATTCTTAAGAAAATGTAAGCAAATATGCGTTGTTAGTATCTCGAAAGAAAAAACTTTGTAAAAAAAAAAAAAAAAAAAAAAATGATTTCTGAAATCACTTTTCGATATTAAATTTAATTCGGCATTTTTTTTTCCATATCTTCCCTTCTTTTAGAACTGTTATTAAAAGATATTGGATGAATCTTCCAGAATCAGCCACCCTACAATTGGCAAATTTAATATATAATGTTGGAAGATTCGTTTACATTTGAAAGGAACCGTAGACGATAAATCCGATTTTAGACGATTACGCGAAATTTGTACTTAGCGTCTAGTAAATTTATGTTTTTAACCATGAATAATGACGTCTTCAAAATAACAAGCATGTTTATTTCACCGTCCTATTACGCGAGAGAAATCTGAAAAAAATCTTCGTTTTGCCAAAAAGATCATTAGTAATAATTTTGCATAACTAACTTTATTTATCAATCGCAAAGAGTTTTGATAGTGAAAGATCTAAAATTCAATCAACAGCAATTTGACATTATTTAATGGAATGTAGTTTGGCGCATAATTAACTCTGTTTTGTAGCTAACACTGGTACATTTGTAGCCATACCGTTACGAACATCTCTAACGTATCAGATCAAACTTCGTTGTGGATCCCATTACGGATGATTGGGGAGATTTTATTGAATGAAAACGAGAGTTTTACTTTTCTGTTTGAATCAGTTATCGAGGTTATTTTCCTAGGTTAATAGTTGCATGATAAAAACTGGTATATAAAAAGAAACGGCAGTTAAAATGACATTGTTTAAATTTTATTCACACAATTCAGTTTTAATATCCACTTTTACATGATTCACATTTTTTAAAATATAACAGTTAAATACTGTTTTGACTGTATTTAATCTACTGGAATTCGAAGATAAGAAACTGTAGAAAAACTGCCAAAAGAAGGCGTATATTACCAAACATAATGTAACGCAGAGAGAGATTGTATTTATGTTATCAGATCCACACATAGCACCAAGCTGAGAAGCCCAGAGTAAAAGAACTAACATACGAAAGTGAATAACCCGAACATTCTTTAAGTTAAATGATCAATCTCTGCAATCATTGTAATTCACTCTTTTTAGTAGTGTGGTGATTAGAGAACATTTTAATATCTGACGATCGTAAGGGCCGCATTTCCTTCCCAAACTCTACATGATGTACTAAAGAGTAGCTTCTGAATTGCCCGAATTTCGTCTAACGCATCAGATAATATAATAGCGCAATGGCGTCCGATGCGTATTCAGAAAATGCATAAGGACTTTCCAAGTGAAGATCCATATTAATTAAAAATAAAGGGTCGAATTCTCAATTTCGTTTGATTGAAGGTTTATTTAAAAAATGGACCAGCGCAGCTGGCTCAGCCTGCTAGTTTGTTAATAACACCCTTTACTAAAAATTGCAAATTTACGCTTTAGAATGTTTTTAATATTGCTATTATCAAGAATTATCAAACATTTAAAAAATAAATAATCAATTTCAAATTCGGAAGAAATACGCACAAACCGACTATTAACAAGATCAGTATTATGTACACTATAAATACGTAAACATAGGCAATCTTTCAATGAAAAGGATTTTTATTTAAAATCTTTGATACACAGTAGCAAATGCGTAAATGAAACCAAAATCTTATTTTTTATCATAAGCTAAAGATATTTATGTGTGTGTATGTGTGTATGTGTGTGTGTGGGGGGGCGGTTCCACACACACTGACAACACCATGAAGCATTTTTATATGGAAAATATGAATTATGTATTCAAACAAAGTTTACGAATTTATTAAAAGCGAAGCTTTCGTATTAATAAATTAATCACATGTAAGAGCTCTATCGCCGAAGTAATCCCCAAATATTTCGCTACTTACAGCATTGCAGTTAAAAATTGCAGTTATTTAAGCGTATAGTCCAACTACACGCCTATTAAATTGGTGTTTCCTTTAAATTATTTTATTATTTTTGTTTATTGAACAAGTTTCTTAATGGGATATTAGTCGAAAACAAATACTGAAGTATTTATTTTGTTTCAAGTGCAAACGTGGTATTTTTTTGTAATCGGGATGCACACGAAAGAGATAATTTAATGAAAAATCATCATAGAAAATTAATGTAAGAACCATAAAAAACCAGTAAATTCAGATGCATTTTTCAAACAAATTGTATTTGAAGATGCATTTTTTATTCTTCGGCTTCAAAATTGGAAGTGTGTGACGTTTAAAAGTTAAAGAAATTGAAGTAAACGATAAATTTATCTACGGTGGTAGATATTTGACTTCGTATATAAAATAAATTTTTCGTTCGAGACAAATGCTTTTTAGCCGAAAAATATAGGCTGTAAATTGCAGTATATGATTTTGTATGGATAAATCAATCTAAATATTTCCTTTTTAAAAACTTCTGCATTGTTGAAACGCATATAATGATCTTTAAAAAAGCTATATTGATTTCAGTTTTTGATTTGTACAAGAAAAAACTTTTCTGATTCTCTACATAGTAGTAAAATTGGGCATAGTGCGTCTGTGCTTTTAAAACCATATGGTATTGATTCGATTTTGGATGCAGTTTTGTAAGGATAGTTTCACTTAAGTAACCGAAAAAGAATTGACCGAAATAAAAGAAAAACCTCATAAAAGAAACTGAAACCCAAATCGAAGAAGTAAAAGTAGTACCTCGTTAGAAATCAAGTTAAGATATCATATGGCAAAAAGAACTCATTTAAAATTATTGAAATACATTTCAGAAATTTCAAAAGGAGGCTGTCGTTAATTTAACATTAGCTTGAGAATCTTATCAGGAACTAGTGGGTATCTGAAGTTTTGATATGGCATATGTCATATAGAGTAGATTGGGTAAAGAAGTCGTATGATTTAATTATTTTTTTTTTATATATAAAATCGCCTGTTTTTTTATCTGTTATTCATTAATATCTTGATAAAATTCATACTTTTATGTATAATTTAAAAATATATTTCATTTTACAAGTGTAATAGAAAACATCGAAAATTTTGCTTTTGTAAAAGAGAAACAAAACGTTACTTAAATTACTCCATATTTAAACATATACATTTAAAATGTCTTATTTAAAACAATTTTCTTATAGCGTCATTATAAAACTGTTTACTTAGCCATTTTATAGAAGCTGATTTTGAAATTTTGGATTTGATTTTTTTTAATCAATCACAAAAACAGCCGTTAACTGCCTCGATAGCAGTTGATTCGGCCTTAAAATCCATCATGCAAGAAATTCTGATTACATAAGATTACCACTGGTCGTTTAATTGCGATTTAATCTTCCTTAAGTTTTTTGAAGCAAATCAAATTAGCTTTTTTTAAGCTTCTATAGTGTCTGGACATTGGTTGGCAAGCGGAGCTCGTAGGCAGCAGATACACCTAGTTGTCTCAAACAACATTATATAATACAGATATTTACATTTATTAAAATGATTAATAACCGTATTATCTAATTGTTAAGAATGCTTAAAATTAATAATTATTAAATAATTATTTATAGCGCAAAATACATATAGAAACTTTCCAAATTATGTGCACCTTAGGGTTTTATATTTCCTGTCGTCATATTAAATATTTAGAATATTTATGATTTTAATCAATGATTTCTTTAAAAAAGGAGTTGATTAAAATCACGCATTAATCACTGGTTAATATCGTCGACACCTTGGTTAATATCGAAGAGTAATTTAAAGTAATGACGAAACAACCGGGCATCTAAAAGCAAAGGGAAATAACGGACATCTTACATTAAAAAAAACTTCGTCGACTCATCCCACGGTTATTGGTCACGACGTCGGTCCCCCCACTGACATGAAGAAGTGGGAACCGGCCGTCGTTTATTTTTTGCAGAAAGACCATGTACCAATACTCTCAAAAAATATCCGATTTATTTCTCTGCTTGTTAAACTATGACTTAGATAGGTAAATGAAAATGTCACGTAAAAGATTTTGGGCACTTACCAGGGGTGTCAAGAAGAAAGTGCAGTAAAAAGCTCTACTTAAAATGATAATAAAATAACTCAAACTGAAATGAACCCTTTAAGACCGGACCCGCACGATCGTGCGGGTTAGGCATTAACTAAAATTCTATCTTCGTGGGTTATCTATTCCTTAAATGCCGGAATCGAGTGTTTGTGCTAGTTAACAGAAACTATATTATATGAATTTTGTCAACATATAGTGAATTATCAGTTACAAATTTCAGTTATATTCATTGTTTTAAAAAAAACTCGAGAAAGCTGTCTGGTCTTAAAGGGTTAAAGTATGAGTTGGGAATTCTCTTCCACACAACTGAGAGGCAATTTTCTACAGCGCCTGGAGACAGGAAAAGCACGTTACACAGCATCTCAAACCCTAGTTTCCCAATAGCATTTCATAATGGTGTATAAATAATATTCCATTTTGTAGACGAAATAGCGATTTTTAATTATTATCCTTCTTAATTCGACAAAAATATTATTAACAATTTAGTCAGATATTTAAAAATATTTACTGTAATTAAAATTGCACACATTTGTTTTTGAATGATTAAAATAATATTATGAAATACAATAATATTATAAATTATAAAATGAAGCTAATAAATATATATGTATATATAATGCTATTATAAATTATAAAGCATAAAAATTATTTAAATTTTTAATGAATATCTAGAAATATATGTAGAAAATGGGAATTATATAAACTTTAATTCAGCGAACTACTCCAATGTTTCAGTTAATAGATATTTTATTTTGTCATATTTATGAAAAATAGGTACTTCTATCTTATGAAAAATAAATAATTCTATTAAAATAGTTTCATTTAGAATATATATATATATATATATATATATATATATATATATATATATATATATTCTAAATGAAACTATTTTAATAGAATTATTTCTATTAAAATAATATATATAATATATATATTATATGTATATATATATATATAATATATACATTATATATATATATAATATATAATATATACAATATATATATATATTTCATAATCCTCTTTTTTTCCTCCTCTATACCCTTTTTTTCCCATGCACTGCTATTAGAATCTTTTGGGTTAGCTGATTGGCTGAACATCGAGTTTAATTTGGCTTATAGTCTTTACTAAGTACTCATGCCTTGCATTTGCATAAAACACTCTTCAGCCGCAGTCGAAGGAGAAATTTTCATGTTTCTAGTTGCTTGAATATTTGTTCCTTAAAATCTAGTTATTTGTATTTTTCATGCGCATTTTTTCCGAATACTTTTAGATAAGTATCTGAAAATTTCTATTTTAAGTGCTGAATTAATAAATGAATTAAGCGAGGTGGATTGTTATCAAATAGTATGTTATATCAGAGACTTCTAATTGACAGAAGTGGATATCATAAGAGTAACTGAACTAACGATATTAAAATATCTTACTAAAGTCAGTGTTCTCTTGTCAATCTGCTGCGTTTTATTGGTGAAGGTTTTCTAACTAATTTTAATCTAATGTCTTAATCTAAGATACGAGTCGACTGCATTTTTCTTACCAAGTAGTTGTACTATTTAGATGTAGTCTTTCACTGCAATCATGAATTCTTGCGCCTAATCTGCTAATATTTACTAAAGGATCTCCAACAGATCATATATATATATATACACACTGGTGAAAATAATTAAAGGGACAAATGTTCTTTTTGCAATTTAAAAAAAAAACTAACAAAACAAATAAAACCAAACTTGGCCAAAATATCATTCGATATAAGATCAATATATGGGAACAGAAAAATGGGCACAACCTGCACCCTAAATAAGGAAACTGGTCACGTATCCAGCACAGCAGTTGACCGACACCCTGTCAGTCAGAGAAAAACATATCTAATAGGGTGTATAATCACCTGTAACAGCTACACAACTCTTGCATCGGCGTTTCATACTGTTTACCAGAGTCCTTATCAATCCCTGTTGCAACTGCACTCACTCTTGTACAAAGGCACCATAGAGCTCATCGATGACCATTGGAGCTGGTGTTCGAGCTTCAATTGATCGTCCAAGGGCGTCCCGTACTGTTCGATAGGATTAAGGTCATTGGACATCGCAGGCCACTCCTTTCGTTGAACATTCTCCGATTAGAGATATTCGCTCAACAACTGAGCCCTATGTGGACGGGCGTTATGTCCATAAAGACGAAATTTGGTTCATATGCCCCGTGAAAAAGTCTCACATAGGGTGCAAGGATCTCGTCCCTGTACCGCTGACCTGTCAGAGTACCTCTATCAAACCCATGAAGATCTGTATGCCCGTCTACCATGATACCTACCCAGACCATCAGGCCATCTGTACCATAGTTATCCTTTTCGACATTCTTAGAGGGCCGATATCAACTCCCGGGTTCTCTCCAGATGAGAACACGTCTAGAGTCACTGTCCAGACTGAATAGCGACTCATTACTGAAGAGAACCCGCCCCCAACTATCCTCTGTCCATGACAGGTATTCTCGGCACCATGTTAGACGTCGTTTTTGTGGTTCACAGTCAAAGGGATACAGACTACAGGGCACCTGGCATACAGGCCACCTGCATTAAGTTTCTGGATGACTGTTATTCGTGAAATGGATGTTCTTGTTGCATTTTACAGGTGACGAGACAGTTGTGTCGCTGTTACGGACCTATCCCTTTTGGCTAGAAATCTCAAATAACGATCTTCAGCCGGCGTTGTTGCCCTTTTGTGGCCTTCACCGGGTCAGCGGACCACTGTCCCTGTCTCACTGAACTGTTTCCACAGAGTGGACACCATATTTCTCAAAACACCGAGGTCATTACAACAGGTAGCCTATGATTGGCCGGCCTCGAGTCTTCCAACAATCCGCCATCTTGTGGCATCATCTAGACGATGACAACTAGCCATACTAACAATGGGTAAACAAAGAAATTAAAAAAACAAGGATTTGGTTATGCTACGATGTTTCAAAACGTCCTTACGCTACAAACTTCGACGGTCAAATGAGGTACCTCTGCACAAACGCGATCATAGTGCCACTGCCTTATGACGACACAGACCACTGCGTGGCAGGTGTGTCCGCGAGGAGCTTAACTATCATCTGATACCTTATTTGCGTATGCGGATAACTTATTTTGTTTTGTTTTTTAAAAAAACCGTTTGTCCCTTTAATTGTTTTCACCAGTGTATATATATATATGTTACATTCTAGCAACATTGGATTGACTTTATCGTTGAAATTGCAGTACAGGCTGTCACGATAATAGCTGAGGATCTCATCCAGAGATAATGGCGTAAAAGAAGTGGTCAGAATAGATAATTCGAATCTGTTATGTTAGTAGAACAAATTGATGAAATGCAGTTGTCGAGTGAAAAGAATGGAATGCATCGTTCCGTGAAGTTTCCCCAGAAGAAATTGAAAACAATTCATAATCAACTAAGCACTTTATTAGAACATCTTTCAGAAAGTGCAGTTTCCACCTAGATAATTAGCCATCGCTCCGTAGTAGTAATTAGGTTTAAACAAGTTCCAGATAATCGAATAACAGGGCGGTGACCAGGGGATGGATGAAAACTGGAAATACGACTCAAATCTGCTGAAACACAGCGAGTAGCAACTTTTTGTTCCTTCAATGTATGGATACAAATATGACGTAGATCTCGCTCTCAACCAATGAATAATTAAGAATGTCACGTCATATAAAGAGTGCGAACAGAACTAGCGGATGAATTTGGAGGAAAAAAGGATAACATCAGAAATGCGCGAGAAGTAAAAATGGAAGCTAAAAGAATAATCTCGAAAGAAAAAAGCGCGGAAATGGAATATTTAATTTAAGAATACTAAAAGCGTAATATTTAAGCGATTAAGACAAGTGAGACATTAAATTAAAAGGAATTTAACAGAGTTAACGATAGAGATTATTTAAGAATAAGGATTTAGTGAATATAAAGTAGTAATTTAGAATAAGATAAGGAAATCGCGGAATTAGATCTAATAATGCAACAAAATCCCTCCCCTCAAAAAATGAATGAACTAGTAGGTACGATGACCTGCGAGTTCATTGAGAGAAAACAGATATTCGTTTTACTAATTTGTTTTGTTTTTGTTTGTTTGTTTTACAATCATCTTTAAAATGATACCGTCACTTGGTCACCAAATCGCGTTGCTCAAAGCTTTAATTTCATTTTGAAAGGAAGAGAAAAAAAACATTATAATTAAAAATTTAAAAAAATTCGCGTCTTAGTAGAAACTGCTGTAATAAGTACATATCCAATAATAAAAACAATTATAATAATATTTGGTTAAAATTCAAAATTAACAACAGTTTTGCTTTCTGTGAATTAATGCAGCAATATTAATATCATTTCATAAGTTAGCAACAGTGACACTATTTTTAAAACCATACCATATTTATTCAGTATATTCACTAAATTATATGTCCTCTAGTGATTTTTAGTCCGTACTGAAATATGGATTTGTAGAGTTCATAAGAGTTTTTGGTCGCTCAAATTTTATATCACAGCCTTTATTGCACTAATAATATTAAATACTAATAACAATAAATAATAAATTATAACAATAATAAATAAATAAATAAATAATAACAATAATAAATAAAAAAATAATAACAATAATATGAATAAATAATATATCTAATAACAATATCAATCTATAACAACTATACAAATATTTTTACTTCTGTGTTATTGAACATTGTTTAGCCCTTTAATGTTTAAAGAAATAAATATTTGGTCTATCCAAATAATAAAGTATTCCGTTAATTTTTTTAAATTATTTATTTATCTTATTTAAGCATTCAGACCATACTAGACTAGTTCCTTCATTGCCCCACAGATGAAATATCATTTCACCAATAATCAAGCATAAGGACTCGCAACTTTTCTTTATTTCATTCTCTCTTAGAATTTTATCTTAAGTAGCTTTATGAATAAGTAAAGACCATTGACCTCCAATTATAGACAGAATGAGGTGTAATTTCTCCCCATTGATCATTCTAGAAGTCAAAACAATCTATACTGTTCGGCAACTTCTGTTAATACAACTCAAGTAATGAACAATAATTCCATCAATATGGACAGTACGAGGTTTAGTTTCCTCATAGGCCATTCTAGGGTCCAATTATCCATCACCAATCCTTCATCTTATGACTAGTTATTACTTTAATTCAATTCTATCCATACTGAAAATAACAACTCTCGTCCTGAACAATCTTAAACTTTAATATATTAACTTTCTATAACTTTAATTTTCAATTTTTTTATCTTTTTAAAAAAATCTATTTTGTAATAAAGTATAAAGTTAAGTTTTTAATTGCAAGTAATAATTTAAGTAAAGTTTTTTGGGTCAATTTTTTAATTCAACACTAATTAGAACTCTAGATAAATCAACCAATTTATGCCCGCATAACTAAGTTAATTTAAATAAATTCCCAAACAGATAAACTCTTAGGACGTATCCAAAAACTCATCCGTAATGTTGAAATAATAAATTTACTGAAGCTTTAAATTCTAATATTAAATTACAAACTCATCATTGTTAGGAAATTAAGTTTAAGTATTAACTCTAGAGATTGTAGTAAGCAAAAAAGTCAATTCAATTTAAAAGAATATACCGCACTTTTTAAAATTTAGACTAGCAACATTGGATTGGCTTTATCGTTGAAAATGCCGTACTGGCTGTCACGATAGTAGTTGTGGATCACATGCAGCGATAATGGTGTAAAAGAAGTGGTCAGAACAAATAATTCGAATCTGTTATATTAGTAGAACGAAATGTTGAAATGCAGTTGTCGAGTGAAAACAATGGAATGCATCGTTCCGTGAAGTTTCCCCAGAAGAAATTGAAAACAACTCATAATCAACTAAGCACTTTATTAGAACATCTTTCAGAAAGTGCAATTTCCACCAAGATAATTAGCCATCGCTCCGTAGTAGTAATTAGGTTTAAACAAGTTCCAGATAATCGAATAACAGGACGGTGACCAGGGGGTGGATGAAAACTGGAAATACGACTCAAATCTGCTGAAACACAGCGAGTATCAACTTTTTGTTCCTTCAATGTATGGATACAAATATGACGTAGATCGCGCTCTCAACCAATGAATAATTAAGAATGTCACGTCATATAAAGAGTACGAACAGAACTAGCGGATGCATTTGGAGAAAAAAAGGATAACATCAGAAATGCGCGGGAAGTAAAAATGGAAGCTAAAAGAATAATCTCGAAAGAAAAAAGCACGGGAATGGAACATTTAATTTAAGAATACTAAAAGCGTAATATTTAAGCGATTAAGACAAGTGAGACATTAAATTAAAGGCAATTTAACAGATTTAACGATATAGATTATTTAAGGATAAGGTTTTATTGAATATAAAGTAGTAATTTAGAATAAGATAAGGAAATCGCGGAATTAGATCTAATAATGTAACACACACACACACATATATATATATATATAACCATTATATAATTACAAATCATCATCTATTTCCAATTACTAAAATTAAATTAATAAATTTAGCTTAATTCATAACACTGAACAAAGATGGAGCCTTAAACTAGTAATTCATAATCAAGCACAATACACTAATTCACTAGCACATTGCAGACGATTAATCCATATATAAAACATATGAAAAACAACCACATTGTGATAAAATATAATATTAAAGACAAAAGATACAAATAACCAGCGGAATAATGTTGAACAATTAAAAGACGTATCGTAAACAAACAATAGAACAAATGGATGGATGTAACAGGAATCTTAAATAGCATTTCACTTTTTCAAGGGTATATAAAATATATATATAAGCAAAAAACATAGTCAATTTCTGTAATAGAATGCAGCAATAAGCTAAAGATTGAATTCCATTATGTACCCAATTGACTATACACCATGGAAAATACAGGTGTCCGGGCTAAAAGTATCCAAAAGTTATGGCTTATTTTTACGGAACTACCCATTAGAATTAATATATATATATATATATTAAAATAGAAAGACCATCTCACCAAGTTTTAATATCAACAGATTCCGATATGTGCACCTTTTGTAGAATGACAAACGCAATTCAATTCTCTTCAAGTGTTTCTTAGCATATCAGGAGTTACTAGACGAAACGTTTGAATGACACACTTATTCAACTCTTCCACAGTATTATATTTTTTTTTGTTTTTACACAACAGATTTAATGAATACCCAAGCAAGAAAGTCTAATGAAGTCAAAACCAGAGACCTTAGTGGCCTGGCATTTGGGCTCAGTCTTAAAGTCCAACTTCCAGGAAATGTCATATTCAAAAACGCAGTAACATACCTGTGAAAGCAAGGTAGGGTACCAAAAAAAAATTCCGAGGGTTTTCCAATCCACACAGGATCAGTATATTATATTCTAATGGATAGTTCTGTAATAATAAGCCATAACTTTTGGATAATTTTAGCTCGGACACCCTGTATATTTTATACAGTACAAGCAATGCACGGTGAATCTGAAAAAGGGGGGGTTAAACTTTACGGGGTGATAGAACGAAGCTATACGGGCAAATTTTCACAGTCACAGTTAAAGAATTAACACAAGAAGTAGAGAAGATACTTCAGAAAACATTTTATTAACAGGAATGTAATTAATGTATATGCTAAAAGAAATTGCTCAAAAGATCTTCCGCCAACTGTAAAACACGCTTCACATCTGCGGAATTGGGATGACGCACATTTGCGAAGACACCAGATATTTTCTGATTATCGCCGGCAACAACGGCAATCCTGGCGACTAGATCCAGCCCAAACACGAGAGATTCGTCGACCTTGGTGGCCCAGCTTTCGGACCACCTCGACCAATCCATCGCCCTGGAACAGTGGAAAACTACCTTTTAACTTCTCAACGCTTGTGTTCCGACTATAGATTCTATGACGAAATTTGCTCGTATAGCTCGTATAGCTCTTTCAAGATATTTTCTGTATATATTACACACATTGAAAAGACATATTTTTTCATGCAAAATTTTTAATTCTATCTCTTGCTTCAGATATATGTATTGGTCCCTGTGGGGTACGGGAATATTTTCAGTTTTATATAAAAATGATATATTGCATGCTAGGATGTAAAACTGTATTTCGACAATAAATGAGAACATTCTTTCTATGTTTTCAAAAAAAATTGATGCGTTTACTTTTTGCAAAAAATACCGTATTACATCAAGATGTTTCTTCGATAACTTGAATTTAAAATTTTCTGCAGTGTATGTACTTTACGGTTGTGTTACGTCATATGTAAATTACGTATCTTAGGTATTTTAATACTTTTGTATAATCACCAGAAATCCTTAGCTTAAGTATTCAAATACATTTGTTATAGTACAAGATGATTAATAAATAATATACTCTCTGAATATAAATACATGAAAATTTACTGTCATGTATACTCAAATCATATGTTTAATATGACTTTTATGTAGAAGAGTTGAAGATTTTAAAGGCTGATTACTGATAAACATAATTAGAATGCATTGCAATTAACATTGCACAAATATGTTTTTGGATAAAATAACTGCTAAACCTTCCTTTATAGACTATCAATATTTCCGAACACAACGAACACGGTTATACATGATTTGATTAACGGTTATTTAATGCTTCATGGAATCCATTTCTCATATCTTGTTTAGTTTACGAAGAAATGGAATCAAAGAAAAGACAAAAAGGAGACAATTTTAAAATTTTTATTTCTTTGGTACCTTGAATAGTAGTAACCATGTGAGTACAGCAGTGCATATCGTACTGCCAATAAAATCTACTTTTTTCCAGTTTTGTGCTGCTTTTCGCATTTTGTTTATAAATGGATATATTTAAATAAATAAAGTATTCTTGATGAATTCTGAGTCTCACAACATTTTTAAGCTGCATAATATATTTTTTCTAAGACTTATATTTATGTTATAGATATTCTTTACTATAATCTTCATAGTCGAGGAATACCTCTGGAATCTGATTAAACAGTATAACTCACTGCATATTACCACACATAATTCAGGTGATACTATAGTAATCGTCGTCATATTTATTTGCGAATGTCTGTGAGTAAATAAAGAGGACATTTCTACTCCTAATGAATAATATTTAACGGTCAGAGAATATTTCAGCAAAGGCATGTGATATGGGAGAATTATAAATAAATATATATGGAGATACGTATGTTGTAGAATAATTCTACAACAGTAATAAATTAAACGTAAAAACTACTAGTTACAGACGTTATTAACACTACAGGAATAAGTTTCGCCATATTACCAAATTTCATTATCCAAATGTGCTGTTTTCAATTTTAATTGTTTTGGCAGCACTTTATCTGACAAACCCTTTTGTTATTTAACTATTTTGTTATTTAACTGAAATTTCGAGATTAGATACAACGAAATATTCTGTGCAAAAATTCTTGTGTCGAAAAAGAAAGAAGTCATTTGGACAATATAAATCGGTCACTAATATAACGGCATTCATGCATTAAGTGCTAACAAAACTATCACTTAAATATTGTTATAAATATTCAGTTGTCCCATTAAAAACTTTAGCATCTGTAAGTTAAATTCATTAATTCGTACTATCAAGAATGATTCATTTATAATTTTAAGCTTATTGAAAAAGACCTTACAAAGCACTCAAAGCAATTAGTATTTCTAATCTTAATCCATTATTTGATATTATAAAAGAATCAAATATCTTTAAACAGTTAACGAAAATAATAAACATCCTACGACACAATAAAAGCAATTCGTATATTGTTAAAAATCCTTTGTCCTCATTCGCTTATCATCTCGACTATAAGCTTCCATTACAATTAATTCTTCAACCTTAATAACATATACTAACGTACATAAGATAAAATACATACAAATATGTAAATTCCCGTAATTTGTTGTTACTGAAATAAAAAAAATATAACAAATAAAGTTAGTACTTAGGTGTATAAGAAAAACATTTCTGAAAAATACATTGTTATCTCGTCTAATATTTTTAAAATATCACACTATTAAAAAATATTCTGCATTGAAAAGTTTTCTCAAACAATTTAATAATGTCGTTAAGATAATTGGTTTTATCCCAAAACGATGTTTCTTCGTAAATTAAGGTTTTTTTTAAAGGCTATCCGTATGTATAAACCACATGACTTTTATAAAATAGGGGTAATATGTATTTTGATTTGGTTCGTGGCTCCATAGAAACAATTTATTAGTTATTTCTTAAATGATTTAACAAAAAATATTTTTTTTTTATAATAGAATTAATAAAGAAAAAAAGCATTATTAAAACTCTACTTGCATAACGTATCTTCTAAACTTATATCCTATGTAGTAATATTTTTTGATGTAACAGTTATTTTTATCTTGAACTAATCAGAAGATATTTTATTAGCAAATAACTAAATTCTGACATTTATATTTTACAAAGCAAAATAAATAGCTATTTTTTTAAATTGTCAATACAATTAATAATGATTTAAAAAATAAAGCAAACCATATTTTATAACATACACTGCATAAAAAATCTGTAAAGTTACTAAAGTTTTTCTAGGAAACTGGAATTCCTAGAACATTTTATCTAACGGCAACAATAAAAATTCCTGTAACAGTCGCTGTTACAGGAATTTTTGTTGTTGCCGTTACATTAAAAGTTCTAGGAATTCCAGTCCCCTAGAAAAATTTTCTTAACTTCACAGATTATTTTTTTACAGTGTAGTAGAGGATGTTTGTCGAAGTATTATGTTTTCAGAAATTAATCCACCAATATAGAAGAAAACCGAAAATTCATAATAACCTTAAGAATAGTTACAGTGAAAAGCAATTTATATTATCAATTCATACTTTAGTCGTTTAATTAATTCCGAACTGATATTACAAGTTGTTTTTCTAATTTTAGTTTTATTCCCTTTTTGTTTCGTATTAAATACTTCAAAAAATAATCTTTGAAACAAATTTACTAAAATATATCTTCCATTAAATGTTCAAAATTTTCTTATTATATATCACATTTTTATATAGTGCAATTTATTTGTAAATTTTAATAAAAGCCATTTTTTAAATATATTTTATTTTCGTAGTTCCTTATTAATTTCGCTCTATAAAAAGATACTTGCAAGTCTTGAAATTAATCAAGCTTTTATGAGTTAAACACTGGTGAATTATTCTCACACGTACACTGTAAAAAAAAAATCTGTAAAGTTACTAAAGTTTTTCTAGGAAATTGGGGATTCGTAGAACTTTTTATGTAATGGTAACACGAAAAATTCCTGTAACAGACGCTGTTACAGGAATTTTTGTTGTTGTGGTTGCAAAAAAAGTTCCAGGAATCCCAGTTTCCTAGAAATACTTTAGTAACTTTACAGATTTTTTTACAGTGTTATTACAATGAAGAAAAACCTAAAAGCGTATTTTTGTGCCCATTTTGTAGTACGTGGTGCATAGGGTTTTTAATTTTAATCACCACTATTTCGGAACAGTAATCTTCGCGTTATTTGATCATAGAATTCTTCTATTAAATTAGGCTAAAATAACTATTAGGATATACTGTTACTCAAAACAACCCCCAGTATAAAGACAAAAATGCATAAATAAAAAAGACAACAGTAAAGCAACATGTATGCGAAAGAATAGCTATTTTTATATAAAGAAATCTGTGTATATGTTATTGAAGCTAGTGAAAGATTCGCTATGAGAATAAAATTGAAATATAAAACTCCAGGGAATATAAAACTTCCAAAGAGGATAGGTATATTTTTTTCTTTCTTATTTTATCTGCGATTGGTATGTAATTCTACTATTCTGATGTTTTGTTTGAAAATAAAACTAAAATTCGGAAAAACAAATATACACTATACAGCGTACTGAAAATGATTGAAACTCTATTGGCTGTAAAAGTATTCAAAATAAAGTAACAATTGAGGTTATGTTGATGAAATAGTCCGCCATTACTATTGAAAAACCATTTATTTTTCAATTTTTATAAAAACCCTGGGTTCTATAAGGTTGCTCCATGTACAACAATAAAGATTCTATATATCGACGACCAAAATGCACATAATTGTGATGTTTTAAGGTTCATTAAATTTTAGTCATCCGTCCGACTTAAAAAACATAGAATTTTTAGTGCCGGAAGGTTTCACTATTTCAAAATTTTTAAAGTAACATAACTGATTGAGATTTTCTAGTAGAAAAATGACATTTTGAATATTGTTCTTGTCAGAGCATGGAGGAAATAATTCTAAACATAATTGAAAAAAAAAAAAAGTCAAAACTGTAATTTTTCGAAAATTATTTTATTCAGGATGAGACTTTAAAATTTTCAGTCCAACAAAATTCTGTCATATTAATGGCGGATTCTTTTTTATCAACATAATCTTAATTCCTACCTAAATTTGAGATAAAAGTTGCAATTTTCATTACCTACGTAGCTCCAACAGGTAAGTAATTAAAGCGGGTTTCAACGTTTTGAATTTATTTTTAAATACTTATTCTAAGAATTGAATTTTTAAATCCGAGCAAAACGCCTATCTGAGACTCAAACCCAGAACCTTTGACTTAAGTTGTCAATGCTCTGCCGATTGAGCTACCAGGGACGGCAATCGATGTAAATCTTACGCTGAGAAAACTTTATAGGCAATAGCATCTGCTCTTTGATGTAAACAGTTCAACAAGTGGTTATCTGAGCTAAATATGCCATCCAATTGTCACCCAAGTAGCTCAATCGGTAGCGCATAGCAATTTAACTCAAAGATTCTGGTTTTGAAACTCGGATTGGGTGTTTTATCGCTCAGTTGGAAAGAGTGAAATGTATTCAAAAGTATCTTCTCCAATCAGAATGGTTGTGGGAAAGAAGTGTACTTACTATTTAGTGCTATAAAACTTTATTGGCAATGGCATCTGCTCTTCCATCTAAACAGCTCAACTTAAGATCAACAATACAACTTAAGATCAACTTTAAGGTCAACAGAATGTTATCTGAGCGAAATATCCCATCCAACCGTCGTCACCCAGATGCTCTTGCGGTACAACATTGGCAATTTAATTCAAAGGTTCTGGTTTCGGAATCCGGATTGGATGTTTTATCGCTCTGTAGGAAAAATTGAAATGAATTGAAAATTATCTTCTTCAATCAGAATGGTTGCGGGAAAAAGTATACTTACTATTTAGTGCTATAAAACTTTATCGGGAATAGCATTTGCTTTTCCATCTAAACAGCTCAACAGAAGGTTATTTGAGCAAAATATGCCAGCCAATTGTCGCCCAGCTAGATTAATCGGTACAGCTTTGGCAATTTAACTCAAAGGTTCTGGTTTCGAAACCCGGCATGGGTGTCTTATCGCTCAGTTGGAAAATTTGAAATGTATTAAAAAGTATCTTCTCCAATCAGAATGGTTGTAAAAAATAGTCTACTTATCATTTAGTGCTATAAAACTTACTAAATACAAATTTTCAAATCATATAAGAGTGCTTTTTATGGAAATATATGCAGGGTTTTTAAAAAAAGTTTACAAAATGACATGGCAAATCAGGCATACAACCCTTGTTGCAACCCTTGCATAATTTACATTTCACTTATCCTAGAAATCAAATTTACAGCATATCTGAATTCTTTTATTCTCCATTTTTACTATTTCAATTACAAATAAAAAATAATTTTCAGTTGACGTACATACTGTTATTTTTTCCTTAAAAAATGTATTTTATTTGTACATTTTTTATATATTTTTAAAAATATTGTGTTTAATTAGGGTTTCGTTCATCTGACGAAACCCTATTCGTCTCGCACCTCTGTCTGTCTGTCCGTCACAGAGCCCGTTCTCAGAAACTATACATGTTAGAGACATGAAATTTTGGGTACTTATAGCTGAACACCTCACATCATACGACAAATCATAAAATTTTGAAAAAGTCGTACATTTAACCCTTTGGGCTCCCGCATGTGTATTTTAAACAATTCTTTCTAAGTGAGCTCCTAATTAATTTGGAGGCGTGAAATTTTGCATACTTATAGATGAACACCTCACATCAAATGACAAATCATAAAATTTCGAAAATGTCGTAAGTTTAACCCTTTGGGGTCCCACATGTGCATTTTAAACAATTCTTTCTAAGTGAGCCCCTAATTATGTTGGAGACATGAAATTTTGGATACTTATAGCTGAACACCTGACATCATACGACAAATGATAAAATTTTGAAAGGGTCGTACATTTAACCCTTTGGGCTCCCGCATGTTTATTTTAAACAATTATTTCTAAGTGACTTCCTAATTAGTTTGGAGACGTGAAATTTTGCATACTTATAGCTGAACACCTCCCATCAAACGACTAATCATAAAATTTTGAAAAAGTCGTACATTTAACCCTTTGGGCTTCCGCATGTGTATTTTAAACAGTTCTTTCTAAGTGAGCTCCTAATTAGTTTGGAGGCGTGAAATTTTGCATACTTATAGCTGGACATCTCACATCAAACGACAAATCATAAAATTTTTAAAAAGTCGTACATTTAACCCTTTGGGCTCCCACATGTGTATTTTAAACAATTCTTTCTAAGTGAGCTCCTAATTAGGTTGGAGGCGTGAAATTTTGCATACTTATAGCTGAACACCCCACATCCAACGACAAATCATCAAATTTTGAAAAAGGTCGTGCATTTAACCCTTTGGGGTCCTACATTTGCATTTTAAACAATTCTTTCTAAGTGAGCCCCTAATTATGTTGGAGACATGAAATTTTGGGTACATATAGCTGAACACCTCACATCATACGACAAATGATAAAATTTTGAAAAAGTCGTACATTTAACACTTTGGCTTTGTATTTTAAACAATTATTTCTAAGTGAGCTCCTAATTAGTTTGGAGACGTGAAATTTTGCATACTTATAGCTGAATATCTCACATCAAATGAGAAATCATAAAATTTTGAAATTATAGCTGAACACCTCAGATCTCACGTCAAATAATAAATTTTGAAAAAGTTTTATGTTTAACCCTTTCAACTCCAGCTTGTGTATTTTAAGCCATTCTTTCTAACTGAGCCCCTAATTAAATTGGAGATTTGAAATTTTGCATAGTTATTGCAGAACACCTGACGCCTGGCGACAAATCATAAAATCTTACGTTTAACCCTTTGAGCTACCACATACGTATTTGAACAATTCTTTCTAAGAGAGCCCCTAATTAAGTTGGTAACATGAAATTTTGCATACGTATAGCTGAATGCCTCAGACAACACGACAAATCATAAAATTTTCAAAAAGTCTTTTATTATTTACCCCTCTGGGCTCTAACTTGTGTATTTTAAGCAATTTTTCTAACCCCCGCTCTTTTAACCCGGGGAGAAATTTTCCAACTTTTGCCGACACTCCTTTGACCATTCTTTCATATTATGCACCATAACCTTACATATTTTAGTTCCATTTTTTTCCGCCAGGTGCGCTTACTTATCTCGGGTGCTATGGGCCCAATCCCCTCGACTAATATATCTACGGATAGTATGTAAAACGGATTTTCGTTCGGATACAGGTTTGTTTAGAATCAAGTGCGCCATCTGGTTGTGAAATGTGGAACTAACAGATTTTTCAAAAGGATAAAGTGTTTTGAAAGGAATATTAAACGAAACCCTCTGTGCGATCTGTGATCACACTTACCCACTTGTTTTTCATTAGCTTTAATTTGTTTTTTAATAATGTAATTGTTATTACAAGTATCTGCAAGAATTTACAAGTAGCATTTAATAACAACTCTGATTTATTTGATAACTTTAAAGTTATTAATGTGATATCATCATATCCGAATTATTATAATAATAATATCTATTCGTATGCGATAATATAGTGAAATTAGAAAATATGCGTAAGTAAATCTTCATTTTTGCCCCATAAAATGATTAATAATCATTAATGGGAAATAAGTTACGGGCCATCAATGTATTGAAAAATAAAGAACATTTATTTTATTTATCAGTACAGAAATATATAAAAACAAAATATTACACATTCTGTTATTATTTTTCTTTTTCTAATTAATTAAATAATTAATTAACATTTGAAAGTGATTTTTCTTTCATATTTTGCATTCTCGTGAACTTTCGGTACAATAACTAAATTTATCCTTAGATTTTCATTAACAAAAACTGAATGAACAAGTAACAATTTTTCAAATATGCGGAGGTAGTAATAAGTATTTTGTAGTAAAATTGCAAAAAAATTGCTTTTTATTGTCTTTTTCCAAAAATGTCATCCCCCATCCATCACAGAAAAATACACCTCTTGTCTGCGCACCCAACTTGAATGGAAATCCATCCAGCTACACTCGGGATTCTATGGGACTATTATGGGGTACTATATTCTGGACTATTATGGGATTCTAGGCATTGGGTCATTTCACCTATTGTGTGTTCCAGACAGTTAAACCCTCTCATAGTCTTTCAAAAGGGAAAATTTTTAATGTTGTTTTCTCCGCATTTTGTTTGAATGCTAAAAAAATATGATTCTTTCAACATTATATATATATATATATATATAACTTAATTTAAAAAATGAATGTAATTTTTGAGAGTATTAATCATTTTTCAATGTATTAAAAATCGATTAAATGACAGAATTATATTATTTTAAATATTGCTGATATTGCCGTGAAACCTGGAGAACGTATTAACACGGGCTTGTCAGTGAGAGGAGATTTTAATTTTCATAAAAAGTACATTTCTTGATCACATTTAAAAAGCACAGCAAATCATATTTTATATCATATCTAAATATTTTTTTTAATGTGGTAAGTTTCTCAACCATTTACATGGGTGTAACTTTTATTTAAAAAAATTTTATATGAAAAATTTGCAACTACAAACACTTCCCAGTTACAGATAGCATCACAATACAGTTATATTCCTTGTTTTTATAAGAACTCTGATATTTCCATAACAGTAATTTTGTTAAATACTCTAATTATTTTTGCAAATATTTTATAAAAAGTGCAATAACTATCGACTTATGAAATTAGTTTTAATGAGAAAACTTACCTAAATTTTATTTTATTATTTTATACTCTTTTTAATTTATCCTCACCCATTGAGGAATATAATTATTGAGGTAGAGCAATTTATTGATTAATAATTTTGTACATAAAGGTTTAAAGAACCGAGTTTCATTCTTATTTAACTTAGTTTTCATTTAAAACCCGATCTTTTATACATATATATACAGGGTGCAATATGTTATCTATCGCCGAACTTTCATTTCTCAACCGTTGGTCGTAGACATATAGTTCCATTTACAAAAACGTTTCAAATGAGGTAAATATTCATGTTGTGGCATTATTAAAGAAAAAAATGAAATTTATAAAAATTACGAAATCTAACTTTTTATACGGTCCTCCAGTCCCTATAGTTATAATTAGTAAAAGTTTACTTATATATTAACAGATATAACACAAAAAGTTTGACATCTGTACTACAAAAATTGACACAATTATTAAATTTCAAAGTTTGAGATTTTTTCGCATGATTTTGTCTTTCAATGAGGGATCAGTTAAAAAATGAATTAAAGTAATTCAAGATCAAATCAGGGCACAATTTCCTTTTTATGGCGAAACTACCTTTAGCCGGTATCGCCAAATTGGGGTATCACCAATGAGGGTTATTTCATTTAAAGATTTTACTGACTTTTAGGCGTATTCAAAGCGTATATTAGTATTCAAAGCGAAGAATGATATATTGAAATTAAACAGAAAAACAAATATTAATTTATTATAATATCAGAAAACGGTCTACTATAAAAAATGAATACATCAAACGCAGGAATCTACTAGAGATACTGCTCAAAGTCTTCTCCATTGGTAGCAATGCACAACTGAATGCGTGACAGTACTGACTCCGGGACACGTTAGAGCACAGCAGGTGTGCAAACTGAGTGACAATCAAGGATGATATGCTGCCATAGACCAGATGATTAGATAAACCAGAGAAGTGGTCTTAGTCACATAGGCCTATGTCTTGATGTAACCCCAGAGGTAGAAGTCCACGGGAGTCAAGTTCAGCGAACGCGGTGACCACTCTACCGAACCACGATATCCAAGAATATGTTGACCGAATTCTGTGGCCAAATACGTCCGGATGTTTGATGGTTTACGCGAAGAGGGCCCCATTATGTTGAAACAACACCAATCATACATGTCAGAGAGGAAGCTCTTCATACCCGTCACGTACCGTGTTTTGTAGCAGATGCAGATAACGATCGCTCCTTAATGTCCCATCGTAGAAGATGGGTCCAACAATCTGGGTTCCCCTTATACCGCACCATTGTCGTACTGTGCGAGATATATGGAGGTTTTCCGGAAATCAGTAATGCACATTGTGCACGTTCACAATGCCACTCCGTATAAACATTGACTCATCTGTACACAGAATGTCACAAAGCAACAACGGATTTTCCTCTGAGGTGTTGAGCATGTAGTATTCCACTATGTAGTATTCCATAATTATGCAAATGTTTATAACAAACTATACACATGAGTATAACAAACTATACAAATGAGTTATAATTAATAAAATATGCGAACGCCTTTTTTATCTTTTAAACAGAAAGAAAAAATTAAAGCTAACATTTTAACTACTGAAAACAGATATAAATGTATATTAAAATTCAAGTAATATAAAATGATTGAAATAAACGATACATTTTTAATATTAACACTACAAAGAAAAAAATGGAAAAATAGTGCATTTTTCTCCTTCGGGAATGAAATATTTTGGACTTGTTTTTTACTGTAAAAATGTATAATTGCTAATTGCTTTTGAATTAAAACATGATTTGAAAGTACTTTTTGAAAATGGATCCATTGTTAAATAAAGAAAATAATTATTATAAAATCAAAGGGCGACTTTTATTTAGAAATAATTTAAGAAAAATATTCAGGAAAATGCAATTAAGTATCCTCCATTTCAAATAAATTTTCATTTAAAAATGCTAAAAGTATATTTGTTACGTTTACGTAGAAAACTTGTTTTCTTTTTTTGAGCGGGTATTTTTAAATTCTGAATGTAAAACCTTTTCATATGATTAAATTTTCATGGGAGTAACTAATAAATATGTTGCGTGCAAAAATACAAATAAAAACATCTTGGGAAAATTAAATTACTCTTGTAAGATCTTCTTATAAAAAAAAATTATAAACTCGACCAAAGAAATTTCTGAAATTTCATAAACACTGTATACTTTAATAAAACCGTTTTAAAAGTATTTGAAAAATTTTGAAAATATTGAACCGTAATAAAATTATAATGTTGTTTTCCTTCAGAAAAATTACGTTGTAAAAGTATCTATTTATAGAAGATTTAAAATTAAAGTAGCAATATGTATTTTGTTCCTAAATTAAATATCGAAATGGTATTCAATATTTTTTTCAGCTTTCAATAAATAAAGCAAATATGCATTTTAATACTATAAGACAAGCTTATGTAAAATATAAATAAAAAATATTGATCAAAAAATAATATATAATTAGTTTATTACTGCCTTTAGTAAAGTACAGTAATGATATAGTTAATTAAACATTTAATTAAATGCACGTAATAAAAAATGATCAAAAATACGTTAATTGTTAAAAATATAAATATAATTTGCATAATATCTCTAAGAGGTCAAGATAACAGGAAACGTTTTACTTTCATTTTTTTAAATATATTTTGTATTTTATAAATAATTAAGGGAAAGGTTTTGGGTTCGAAACTAAGCTTGGGTGTTTTACCGCTCAGTTGAAAAAATTCAAAAAGTTTGCTATCTTAACTAATCAGTATGATTGACGAGGGAAAAAAAATTACTTACTACTTATTACTACACACTAAATACAAATTTTACAAATCATATAAGAGTGTTAATTATGGAAACATATATAAAATAATTTAAAAATCATTCTAAGGTCAATTAAAATTATTCCATTTGATGTTACTACCAATTAAAAGAACACCATTGTGTTATAGGTATTAAAGATTACCTTGTATATATTAATATTAGGATTATGAAATTTAATAGTTAAATAAATTGAAACTTTGTTTTAGAGAACTCTGTTTCACGCTTATGTAACTTATTTTTCATTTGAAAACCGATCTTTAAAAAAATTAAATATTTTATAATTATGTGCATTAATAAAAGTATCCAAGTCAGTTTTTTTAGACTGTGTGAGATTAATATGGAAAAAACCCTTTTTATAAAAAAGGAACATGGAAGAAGAATTATATAAAACTATTTTTATTATAAGTTAAAACTTTTAAAATTTGCTTGTAACTGAATTATCATTTACATTCTCTGTAAAATGTTACTGAATTCTTATTTAAAAGAGAAAACAATCAGGGTCCAGCTGCAAGGAATAAATTGGAAATATATTTCTTAAGAGTAAACTGCGTAAAACAAAAATTTCTCAGGTCACGTGTGACTCAAACTATGTCAATTAATTAAAAAAATGAATATCAGCAACTATGCAGACACCACAACACCCTCCTATTGTCATATTTGACGGTTGGTTGTGTTTATGACGGCCAATTATCAACACGAGGGATATAGGCCTTAAGGGTGGAAGTGCTCTCCATGGGGGTCTTTCTAAGGTAATCTAATCCGTATTTACGCATGAAAATCCACGGTTCGAAGAAAACCATGAAAACTCCGAACGATTAGGACGACGGCGCGATTGGGTTCGAACCCAGCGTCATATTTGACGGATTTATTGCAAACTGAGAATTTATAGCAAATATCATAAAAAAAAGTCCAAACATATCGTCAAAAAATAAAATAAACAAATGTCCAGAATAAAATCACTTGGTTATTTCTACCTAAAACGATAAAGTTTCACTTGTAATTAACATTCCGTATTTGTTGCATGTTGCCGTTAAAACTATGAATGACATATTACTAATTATTTAAAAATATATTAATTTCTTAATAGGCATTGGTATTTCTCAGTAATGCGTAATACTCGAATATTTTAAATCAAATAAAAATTTATTGAAATGTGTTTCTGCAAATAATGTCCTCTTAATTTGTAATACCGGGTGAGGCATATGCTCGTTAAAACTTAAAAAATGCATAATAAAGGAAGAAATTATGATAAAAAAAAGGGAGGCTTGCAAGAAAAGTCTCACAAGTAGTCTGATTTTTTTTAGCAGGAAAGAAAAATTTTAGTTAAAAAATTCACCTGTAGAGGTCGCTGACAACCCAAAACACAATGAACAGGACAACATACCCTCCATTCATTTATCCGTCAAATAACAAACAAATGTTCAGCACGACCCCCAGAACATTCATTCTACGATATAACTAAGGCGACTTCCAATACAACTAAGACGCCCGTTACACTTGTATACAACATGTCGAAATGAATTGCAGAAACCTCATGACAGATAGTCTTTCAGTTCGGAGAAGGGTATGGAAGGTACACAAGCGATTTCAAATAGCCCCACAACCAGAAGTCGACCAGAGTGAGGTCGGGTGATCGTGGAGGCCATACCATCTGGCATCTTTCACTCATAAGTCTGTCTTTTCCAAAGGTACTCTACACGAATCCTTTTACTAGATTGTCATAGTGTGCAGGGCTCGCAGTGTTCCTAAAATTTTCGCACTTTCCTACCACTATTTTAAAACGATAATCTGTATTGTATAATTCTATTACAGATGTTAAAGGAATCTACCACGAAGAATTCTTATTTAAAATACTGGTAGCAATGTGCGAAAATTTTAGGAACGCTGCGAGCCCTGAGTGTGGCGATGCGCCATCCTGCATAAAGCTTATTACAGATAACACTTCTCTTTGATTTATTGCGGGAACAACTTTGTCACGCAAAAGAGTGAGATAGCGATCATCGGTTACCGTGCACGATTTCAAGCCCAATATGGGACACGGTTCTTCAAAGAAGAATGGTCCGACAATGAAAGATGAGGGAAAGCCGCACCAGACTGTAAACTTGGCAGGATGTAGTGAATTCGTCGTGTATTCACGAGGATTAGACGACGCCCATGTACGAGTGTTCTGGATGTTGACATTCCCGTGTAGTGTGAGAGGGCGTCTCAGTCGTCCAGAAAACATTGAACAACCACTGAGGGTCGCTTTCAATTACTGCTATAGCCCACAGCAAATGATGTCCACATTGCTGTGTCTCCCAGTTGTGGCTTCTTAAGTGACTGCCATTTGTAGGGATAGATATGCAATATCCCGTGGAGGATATGTTGATTCGATGAGTGAGGTGCATGCAATATCCTTCCAGCTTTGCGAGTACTGCTACTTCCCGTGGATGATTCCACCGTTAAATTATTCAGAGTGGTTTCCACCGCAGTAATTCGTCTCTCCGCCAACGAGGGTCTTCCATTTCGTGGCCGATCCTCTAGAAAGCCTTTTCTTTGAACCGTTTGACAAGCTTGACTAGTCCAGGACACGATATGGTGCCATTCTTCATCTTCAGTTTTTTTCGCCGTGCAAAATGTTCGTGCTGCAAAAGTTGCCGACTCTCCGTTCAATTAGAACAACTTCTCCAACAACGTTCGTTGGGTAATGATAACGTTCAGTAAATGAATGAGAAATCCGTGTGTATCACGGTCTTTTATTGCTAGATTAATTTGTATAATTCAGCTGAAACTCTCGCATGTTAGCGCCATCTCCATTTTTTAAAGTCATTTTTAACTAAAAATATTTTGATAAAAAAAAATATAAAAATCCGACTACTTTCTGAGCCCTGTCTTACAAAACGCACTTCAAACACAATTTCTTCCCTTTTTATGAATTTTTAAAATTTTAACGACATTTTGGCTCGCCCTGTATATTTACTCTATACTAACGTTAAAATATTTTGCGAGCCATGTAGCTTTAAACAACATTCGGTTTTACGATACGACTTTTCGTTTTGTGCATAAAACATTTTAAACTGTTTTACTTAAAATTATTGTATGATCTTACTGCAATAATTTGATTTACACATTTATGCATAGTTCTACTTGAATACTTCAATTTCTTCCCACGCCCTTTTTTAACAAAAAATTTGTGCTCTCTTCGTAATGTTTCTAAAATATAAATAATAATAATAATAATAATAATAATAATAGGGCTGCATTCTGAGCGTTTCATGCTGTTGCATGTTGTACGAATTATATTGGTCTTTGTTTTTCTTCGTTTGAAAAAAATCTATTTTTCTTTTTTTCATTTTTCTGTTCCCTTTAATCTGTATGTTATCCGTGTTCCACGATTTGGCCAAAATTGAGGTACTTTCAGAGTTAATTAGTGCTTTAACGCGTTAGTAGGTACACACTGATTGGAGAACTATAAACTTATTTTATGCAAAATGACTCTTTCTAAACTGAGCTGGATCAGAACGCAAAAACTATTAAACTATTAAAACTGTTTGTTATATTTGCTATTTAAAATTTTAGAAGAAAAACGTTAAAAGTGATAAAATTTAACTTTTTAATCTCAAAGTGTTTGAAGCTCCAGACAATTATACCCATTTTCATAATCCTTAACGGAAATTGATTGCAAAAGACTCTGGCGATGTATCGGATCCCGCCCAATAGGAAGGGCACTCCACGTACGCTCTAACCATGCAACTCGAGCGCATCATCAATTTTTTATTTAAAAAAAAAACTGGAATGTTCTTCATACGTTAACAAATAACATGCAAATACTTAGGAACATTCCTATTCCAGAAAAAAATTGACCCTTTGTTTGCAATTTAAGACACCCTTTTTTAGGTGCGTTCGTAATTATATAAATACGTAGCACCTATAGTCGTCGTTGAGTCCGTCTGTCTGTCCGTCCTCATCTAACAGCGCAAAACCTACACAACCGAATCATTTGAAATTTAAAATATATAATTGTTACATAATTTTGTCGAGTCATTTCAAATTTTAAGAAAATCGGATGTATAGTTTAATTGCAGGGAGATTCAAAATTTTTCCGTTACATTACGGCCAATGGGGAAAAAATATTTCAAGCGCATTTTAATGATGTCATATCCTTTTGAACAGAATGAAATTGATAGGCAATTGTGAAGTGCTCTTAAAATATACATTCAGACAATATGCGGTGCAAAAAAATGTTTATAAAACTAGTTACAGTACGAACGCACCTCATTTGCCACGTTTGACGAACAATTTCCAGCTTGTTTTATCTTCTACAGACACCCCCCCCCCCACCTTTAATTCTATTTTTTTAAATTGGGCAAAGTTGTGTGCAAGATGTATAACGTGATAAATTAATGAGTAATAAAAATAAATAATATTTTTAAACATGTAAATGTTACTCGGTTCCAGTTACTTCATAATAAATAGGTCTATTTTATTACGCAATCTTAATACATTCTGTTTCCATTAACAATGCATCAATTTGGGACAAACTACTTTACTAAATTGACTTTACAGTTAATATTTAAAACAGACATGACTTATTATATGTATTAATATCAATTAAAATATTTTAGAGTAATTGCTTTGTCTCTTTCTTATTGCTCTCATTTAAAATTACACTTCAAAAAGGAACATATATTTCAGAAAATTCATTAATGTAAGTAGATTTAAAACGAAACTAAATTAATTATTTGCCACACTATTAATCATAACACAATTTACTTTCCTCGAAACAAAAATTGCATTCCTTTAAAAAATATATATATCTCACGAAACATGTTTTGAAATATTCAATTTAATTAATCAAATTAAGCCTGATAAATGACATAATTAAAGTTCAAATTAGTTTGGTACGCCGCATTTTATATATTTAGAAAAAGTTTTTAGAAAATCAAACTTGTTAAAAGTTATTCTGAAAGAGACTGTAAGCTCTCACACACTTTATAATTCAGCGTGCATATCAAAATTTGTTTAACAGTTTTCGGTCGTTTGTGGAAATGAGCGAATAAGAAGATCAATTAAAATTAATTAGCGACGTGTCCACGTAAATATTTCAGCATCAATAAAATTCAGATCTAATTAAAATTTGATTTGTAACGTTCAGTAAAATTTCACTATCAGTATCATTCACAATTATTGCCATAATTGAATAAGATAAGGTACTGAATAATTTATTAATTAAAATATAATAATTGTAATTAATTTTAATGCTACAAGATTTAATTGAATCATCAAACATAAAATAAAACATGTTTTATGCATCTTTTTAACAAAATTTTTAAAGCTTTGAAAGAGAATTTAGTAATCTGCGCAATATATTAAGACGACCGTTATTAAATTTTATATTTATTTCAAAGAAAATGGAGAAAATTCACTGTGGTAATAAAATCATTTCCTATTGTATTAAATACATTATAATATTTTTGTGATTTTTTTTTAAATTATGCATGGTGTTTTAAACAGGAGTTGCATATAATAACTTTGGTAATGGAAAATTTTAAATAAGTTCCAGAATATACGATTGGACTCTTGATATCACATCAGTTTTCTAAAACATCTTTGTAAGCCCCATTTGATTTAATGACCCTGAACATCTCAAAATTAGATATGGCCAAGAAGGTTATTATGGAGTCACAGGACTCTTAAAATTGGAAAAAATGAAAAAAAAAAGAACAATTTGCAACATTTAATATCTTAAAATGTATGTGATTTAAAAGCACATTTTTAATTAGGATTAAAGATATCGGTATGTTCTTTCATTTCATGCATTTAAAAAATTGCAAGATGCAGAATTAGCATTTACAAGGGGCTCCAAACTCTCACACATCTGTTGAGCTGAAAATCGGCATGACAGATTACGCGCAGGATTACGAAATAAATTTTGCAACTAGAATGAAATTTTTTGTGCCTAAGTATACTTCGGATTGTATTAATGACCCTGAACTTATAAATTTGTATCTAGAGCATTTTTTATATTTTTAGTACAAAGTTGTGTTTAGCTAATGCAAAATTTAGGCAATTTCGAAAGTATAATAACCTAAAAAAATATTTGTTTGAACAATAATAAATATATTTTAGGTTCGGTTTATACAGACTGATATGAAACATATGTTTTGAAAATTGCATGAAAAAATATGCAAAGATTTTTAAGATATAGTGCGCGCTATGCCCAAAAACGTTATCTGGAGAAAAATGACTTCAAAGTTTCGCAAACGCCGCTTCAGCTACTAAGCGGGTATAATTCTAAAAGCCATAATTTCTGTTCTAATGGGAATTTCAAGGAAATAATTGTATCAAAATTTTCAGAACAGATAAGAGTTTAAACATTTAAAAAAAAATCGAAAATTTTGAAGTTTTAAGAGTTCTGAGACGCCTTAAATCAAATTGCAACATATACAAGAGACGCATTTTCCTGGAGGTATAGTTTACTAGAACGGCCAAATTTTCACTCAATTAAGCTAGTTCAATTCCAGCTGAATATACCATTTTTATCTGACTCAAAGTCTCACCTCAGTGTTTAATTGTTTGTGACACATTCTCACAACTGCAAGTTAAATTATGTTATTTCTCATAAATTTGTGTTTATTTATATTACTGATGAGGAGCTTCATGTTCGAAACGTTTGATGTTATTTTTAAGGATTTTTCTGTTCTTTTAATATGTTTAATTAAATTAACTGTATTTTTGTATTTGTTTTTAATACGTATGTAGGATTTGAATTTAAACGTAATTTATTTTCCTTAGTCATTAAAATAACTGATCCTCTGGTATTTTTATTATCCATGATTTGGAAGCATGAGCTATGAAAATTCACGAACACGAGTACAAGGTTTGGAGATATTCAAAATCAGAAAAGTGTCAGTCTATTAATTTCTATCATTCATGAAGCATAGCATCGACATTTGAAATGTCAATAAAGGTTTTAGGCTTAATATGACTGTTCGAAAGAACGTGTATTATATATTTTAAGTGAGAAGTGTAATATAGTATTTGAAGAAGCTACCAACGATGCATTGTGAAATAATCTTTATAGAATTATATTAAAGTTCACGCTTTGTTATTTCAACGTCTAGTCATTGGAATGATTCAATAAATTAACTTTTTACATATCACTTTCCTACATATATCTTTTTCCAATACTTTCAAATAATAAGATTGGGATTTTCATCTTTCTCCAATCCTCTTTTACTCCTGTTATCTAGGTAAGGAATCTTATTGCTTTGCTACTTTATATTTTTAATCATAAGATATATGTATATATATCTAGTATAATGTAATCTAGTGTAATGTATCTAGTATAATGTATCTAGTATAATGTAATAAGAAATTTCGCGACCAAAAATCGCCGAAAGCTAGGAATTCACGTCCTACACTGTAAAAAAAAAAAAAAAAAAAAAAAAAATCTGTAGTTCTACAGATGTAAAATTACATGCCTACTAAACTTTCATCTGTAACTGTACAAAAAAAGCTGCAAATCTACAAAACCAGTTTTTGTAAAGCTACAGAAATCTGTAACTTTATAAATGAATCTGCTAATATTCCAATAATCTTACTACAATTTTATCTGCAACCTTGGTTGCTTCTGCATGAAAAGTTCTAGGCATCCCAGATTCCTAAAACACTCTCAGTAACGTTACAGATTTTCTGATTTCTGGCTCCAAAGTGTGTCTGTTACATGAATTCTTGTTGTTGCCGTTACATAAAAAGTTCTAGGAATTCCAGCTTCCTAGAAAAACTTTAGTCACTTTACAGATTTTTTTTTTTTTTTTTTACAGTGTAGATGTATTTTTCGTTCTCAATTTTTTTAAATGTACACTGTCAAAAAAATCTGTAAAGTGCCTAAAATTTTTCTAGGAAACTGGAATTCCTAGAACTTTTTATGTAACGGCAACAACAAAAAATCCTGTAACAGCTACTGTAACTTTACAGATTTTTTTTTTTTACAGTGTAATACAGTGGCGCCAAATTATATGGGCATGTGGAGCGCGAGACCACCCAATAATCTGATATCTCCGCCCACCCAATTTCAATTTATTTAATTTGTTACTTATTTATTCATTTATTTAATCGCTGAAATGAAATATAGTTTTATCGACGCCCTTAAAATAATTATGTTTGAAAAATTAGACTTACAGAAGCGATGAAAACTCCTTCAGCAGATGTATAATTAAACTTTTCTCAAAAACAAATTTCCTGCCTATTTTTCTATCCGTTTTAATGTCTTGAATTGATAAAGCAATTAGGTACTAAACTGTATGTTTTTCTTGAAATTTAATTTTTTTGCACTTTGAATAGTTAGCAATTTTTATATTATTTGTATAATATATTAATATAGTTATAAGGAAGAACTCATCAAAGTATAATTTTAAAAAAATTATGATTTAATATCATTTATTATTATTATGTTTTGCTTAGAAACAATTAATAAAAATCTTTTTTTTAAGTCAATTCCTAATTAGGTCATTAAAGAAAAATTTAATATAATCCCTTAAGCTAATATTAGTTTTCGTTGCATTAAAGTATCTCAATTTGTTGATTTGCTATAAGCAAGTAAACCCTATTTGTTTACGATGGAAGTCTATGGGAATTTGACGATATATTAGAGATATCGCTAACTTGCTGTCACTCTTGGCGACTCATTTTAATCGCCAAATTTGTCGATAAACTTGGCGGTATTTGGCGACAGAATAGGGCCCCCCCTGCGGTAACCCCCTTATAGGTATGAAGATGCATTAAATGCTGTTCAATAACCGATGGCCGCCATTTTTTTCCCATATAAAACTAAAATTAATTAATTAAAATTTAATTAATGAATTAATATTTGAAATAACTGTATTAACATCAAGTGTCATCCACTAGAAGTTTAAAAAATGTATTTGAACTTGGGTGGATGAATAATAAGTATTTTATTAACAGTTGAAAATTTGAACAAACTATATATAGGGACAGTGTGAACTAATAGTAGGAATTGAAAAACACATAATTTAACTTCGAATTACCAAACACATAATATAATTTCGAATTACCAAACACATAATATAACATCGAATTATCATCATAGTCACTTGCTCCTCCGCCACCGTACCAATAACAATTTAATACGACGTTTGCAGCAGATTGAACGCGCACATGTGGGAGGGACGCGGAAGTATTTTTTATTACAAAGATTGAGCATAATCATTGATGGAATTACTTCAATTTGAAGTATTTCGTCCTCTGATTAATTAAATTTTACATCCCCAAACAATCTGTTATATGCTTAGTTTAAAGAATAGTTTTACTAAATTTCTTATTTATGGAATGGCTAAATAAATAGAATAATGGAAATCAAAAATGTCTTAGCAATTTGTTAGATTTGCAGGATTTATTTCTTTAACTGTTTTTTGCTTAAAGGTTAAACATTTTTCAACCATAAATGCGCAGTTAATCTAACGTAAATTTGCAATTACAAAAGTATAATTTAATGTAAATATTGTGTTTATTTGTTTCTTTATATAAAATTGTTAAAAGAAAGGGATAATTCGTTTGATATAATACTTGCGGTATTTTTATTTACGTAAAATCAAAATAAAATATTCATGTAACATCTGATCACAGATCTCTGTTTTTAGTCGATTTTTTTTAATTATCTTACTGTACTTTATTGCAAATACAGCACGCTTTAATTACATTACTATAAAGCGAAAACCTATAGTATTCATCCATTTAAATAACAGTCGTTTACATTCGACTGTTATTTAACAATTTTTTGTTTATATTACATACCGATAACCTGTAAAAACTCTATACGCTTTTATTAAATTACAAAATATTAAATGAAACTGAAAAATAAACCTTGTTATTTTGATCTGTTTCATAACACCAATATTCTGCTGAAAACAGCTTTAGGTGGTTTGATGGTTTAATCTTTTCTTTTGTCTTATTTGATTAATTTAGAATTATTTAACTGTTTTTTGTCAATTAAGGATAGAAATTTTACCTATATTTTAAACTAAAGTTTTCTGAAAGAACAATGCTTAGGTGATTACCTACCTAAAAATTAAATTCTTAGTTTTTTCTGCCATTATTTAACTCTCTAAATTGTTTTAAAAATTTTGTATGGAAAATCTACCTAATAGTTCCTCTTAAGCAATTTCATAGAATTTTTTTAATTCTGTATTTCTGATTATAAAGCACGTACGAAGTACGTACGAAGCACGTACGAAGACGTTTGGTCTCAAATTAATGAATTTCTTCATAGATTCTGTCTTATTTTTCTGTAATGAATGCCTGGCATTTTACACTAGCATGTTTATCTAAATAAGGAAGAAGAATTGTATTTTGTCTAAATTAGGATGAATTCTAAGAAAAAAGTCTAAATTAGAAGGATTTGTCTAAATTTGTATGACATAATTAGTATGCTGTCTTATGTAAGTAAGCAGTAAACGGTCTGATGTGTGCTTCTTGCCGATTGTTTGTTTGACGGGCTGAATGTTTTTTTTTGTTTTTTTTTCTGTTGTTCTACACTATATAGCATTAATCAGCGGCAACTTTCAATTTCAGACATTTTGTCGAATATTTAAAGATATAAATGTCGGTTTTTTCGTAAACTTCAGGAATACGAAGAATATTTTCGATTTCATATTTATCAACAGCGATTTGATTAGAAGGACAATTAGCCAACAAAAAATCAAACAGAAATAATATTACTTGGAATCACCCTGTAAAATGAAATGCAGAAATGATCTATCGCTATACTTACGAATACCTGGATATTGTATAATATGTGTATTCGTTTGCATAAGAATAGAACGTATATTCATATAAATATATCGATTCTTTTTTAAGTTAGAAAAATTCTTACACGTTTTTTGTTTATATCATACATGGTTTTCTACAAAATTTTAAACCAGTTTCAGAAAATTTGAGAATGTTGTAGGCATAATATACTGTAATTGAAATGTAAATATGTTAAACATTTAATGAAATATTTTTTATCTGCGCATGCGCGCACGTTAACAAATATTTTTTTTCATCATTTAATAGTCTATGGAGCAACTCATAAAAAAAGCAAGTCAAATATCGTGAAAATTCAGAAATATATTGGCGATAGATTACTCACTGATTTTCAGTTGCTCTATAAAAACTGCTGAATGGTTAGGAACTTTCCACAAATTGTTATTTTTTTATTAACTGTCTTTCAGCAAAGGAGTTTGTATTTAATGAATGCCAACGAGCAAATTTAGAAGAAATTTTTATATTTTGATACTTCTTTTTTGGAATAGGCTTGTTCTGTTGGTTTCCCCAAAATAACTAAAACATCAACAAGAAATGAAAAAGAAATAAATTAAAATTAAAAACGACAATTTATGAAAAGCCTTATTTGTATTGGGTATTTTTTGTTCAAAATATCTCAAAATACACTAATTCAAACTGTCCTTTGTTCGTCTATAGATACAAATTTGCTTCTAACTAATGTACACTGTTAAAAAAATTGAACTAACTTTTTGTGATTCAGTAGTTGTAACCATAAGATTCTTAGCTTCCAATGCTGGATCGAGATTCCACAATATTGTGGTTGGAGCTGCGGCAACCCAAAAGATGCTTCAAACAATGATACAAAGTTTAATAGTGTAACATTTTTTTCAAAATTAATGTTTTAATTTTCTGTAATAATTACTGAAATACGAAATTTTTAATTGGTGTTAAAAAAAGTCTGCTAAATTCGATGAACTACAGTGCTCAAAACAATTAAAGGATATTGCAGTTTTAGGTGGATTTTGTATCTGGTAAACTGTTTAGCTGATTGATACATGGTTGACAGCCATAGTAGGTTATATGAGAATAAATTACACTTGTTTGGCAGAAAAAAATGCATTTTATTGGGAATTTGTGTACTAAAGGAAAAAAACACAATTTGTGCATATGAGAAAAAAAGAATAAGAAAAGGTGTTTTCTACAAAGAAAATCATTTTCAGTAGGGAGTATGGTTTCCACGGGCGGCCAGCAACGTTGAACACCTTTGAGGCATGGACTCAATGAGGCTATTAATGACGAGTTGGGGTATTCTGCTCCTCTCTTCCAGAAGAGCTCTTTCCAGTTCTTTGAGAGTTTGTGGGGGTTGTTGGCGGCCAGAAACTCGTCTTCCTAGAGCGTCCCAAACGTGCTCGATTGGATTCATGTCTGGAGAACACGCTGGCCATTCCATTCGAAGGATTCCTTCCTCGAAAAGGAAATCCTCCACCAGGTTTGCACGATGTGGCCTGCAGTTATCGTCCATTAAAATGAAGTTATCTCCGATTGCTGCAGCGTAAGGGACTACAATAGGTATGAGGATCTCATCCCTATATCGGCGACCAGTAGAGCTCCATCTAGAATGATGTAGAGGTCAGTGCGCCCGTCAATGGAGATGCCACCATACACCAACACTCCTCCACCACCAAATCTGACACTTTCGTGCACGAACGCAGGATTATTCCTACTGCCACGGTCCCTCCAGATGAAAATACGCCTATTATCCGGATGCACAGAAAAACGGGACTCGTCAGAAAACAGAACATTGCTCCATTCATTTCTCCTCCAGTTGACATGCTCGGTTGCCCACTCCCTGCGGTCGCGACGATGCCTTGATGTTAATCTAACACATACCATCGGTCAGCGAGCATACAGACCTACAGCATGGAGCCGGTTTCGGACAGTCTGAGTTGAAATGGTGGTGCCTGTAGCCGAGCGAAGGTGTTGTTGGAGAAGAGTAGCGTTCATGGTTCGGTGTCTCCGAGCTGTTAACGCTAAATACCGATCTTCATTGGGCGTTGTTGCCCGTCTACAACCTTGCCCTGGTCTTCGGCCTGCACATCCACTCTCCAAAAAACTGTTCCAGATCCTGGAAATGACACTTTGTGACACTCCAATGGCTTGCGCTACTTCGGCTTGAGTTTGGCCCCCTTCTAACCTACCAACAATTCTCAAAGTTTCGGAATCTGTCAAATGACTTCGCTGAGACATCGTTCTCATCGAAACAAAGCAATCACTGAATGCCGATCATCCTTGTCTTCATTCTCTTTTATCCAGGTGAAAGTCAAATTTCATTCGCTACCGCTGAAGCGACGTTTTTGACGTCGAACTCAAAATTTGCATACTCCACAGTTTGAAAACCAGAAAAATTTGCATTTGTGATTCTCTTCTTCTATTTTCGGCAAAAAAATTTTCGTTTATATCTTTATTTTATATAAAACTTCAAATAACCTTTAATTGTTTTGAGCAGTGTATATTAGTACGGAAAAGATCGACGCATTTCTCGTAACTATCGTTAGAGGAATCCATACCTACAGGTAGAGATCGTCAAATGTCTAAAATTGTATCCAGTCTAAAATTCGATCCCTGCATTTTCTTAGCGTTTAAGTCTTTAAAAGTGCACACATAAAAAAATACCAAAAAATACGCTAAAAATACAGTAGATATTATTTCAGGTAATATAACTTTTAAAATCTATACTACCTGACACTGAATAAGCATAGTGCATCAGAGTGCTCTGTGAAGTTTATTAATTGTTTGTTTGTTGTCCTCGTTTTGCAGATTGTATGATTCCTCAGAAATCAATTGCATATTTAAAAAGAAGAAAATATGTAAATCAAATCCATTTCAAGTGGTCAATCAAAGTCAATCTATTTCAAGTGGTCCAGAAAATCATCAATTCGTTGCTTGACCATTTTTAAAAAATCTGAAATTTTTTGTACAACAGCCCTAACATGATGGAAGTTCAAAATGACTATTATTTTAATTTTATTAATTTTTGTTTTTGCATGGCGGCCATCTTTGTTTCATCGACTGCAGCAATTTTCTCATAAGAAGGGTTTACGGAATTGTAAATAATTCATCGTTTATTTATCCAATTCAACTGCGGATGAAAGCAATTTGTACAGAATACATTGCGCTAAAAATTTGGTAATGGAGTAGTCTCCGAAACTAACTGCTTATTGGTAAAATTTAAGCATAAAATTTCAGTTTTTTTCCAAAATTTGTCCGTTTAAGAGAGGAAATTTTTCTAGCAAGGAATACTGTCAACATGACATAATTTTTTTTTTACAAATAGGCCAAAAGTACTTGTACTCACCCGCCGACTTCCAGATCTGGGACTTGCTTTCTCTTCGCTAAAAAAAAATTTCCCAAATTTTTCAAAAATGACAAAAATCGCTCTTTTCATTCTTTGATATCTCTGTTGGGGCATGAGATAAAAATCTGACTTTTTTTAAAAAGTAGTATTCTATGGTAGTGTTATGCACAAGAAATTTCAGGATGGAGATTTGACTACAAGCTGAGATATGGCAAGGGCAACATGTCAAAACAATACTGCCAAGCTATTGTTTTGTTGTAGACACAGCTAAGTATTTACCTCAGAGTGTCATTTAAATTAATTTTTTTGATTATCTTTAAATAATAGTAACAGAAAATAAAGCCCTTTGAAAAGCTTAGCCATTAATTAAAAAATAATTATGCCTAAGGCCATACATTTTGTATGGTTTCAGTAATTTTTGTTGTAAATAATTTTAGTAACTAAAAGAAACCTCAGCACTTTTACATAAAGAAAAAAATATTTTTATACAAGACCTGAGACAAAAACAACATAGGGAAAAAGAAAAAGTGTTAATGTTGTCATACTTGTTGAGACATGATCAAATGTGACAAAACACATTCTTGCTTGTTGGTTCAAAAACCACAATTTTGATCTTTCTCAAAATTTTATTTGTAGGAACCAAGTCTTGTCATCTATTAATAACTTGATTGAAGATTTTGGCCCTGCTGGCTCATAGAAATAAAGTTTGAAATCATTATGTGCACGTCTCAAGTCATTAATAATTCCTAGCTTACTTCTTATGCAAAAATGTGATTTTTCTGCAGTATAAATTTTGAAAAGGCTTTAGGTATCTTTACCTTCTGAAAATTACTTGACGCTGATGCATGGTAACATCGCATAATGTTTCATTTACAGGAACATACTTATGGTAGAATCAAGTTTCAGGGTCTGGCAAGCAGCATTAAAATTGTGGTTTTTAAACCAACAAGCAGGAATGTGTTTTGACACGTTTGATCATGTCTCAACAAGTATGCCAACATTAACACCTTTTCTCTTTCCCTATTCTGTTTTTTTTCTCAGGTCTTGTATATATATATATATATATATATATATATTTATTTATTTATGTAAAAGTGCTGAGGATTCTTTTAGTTACTAAAATTACAACAAAAATTATTGAAAGCATAAAAAATGTAGGCCTTAGGCATAATTATTTTTAAAATTAATTGCAAAAGGCTTTATTTTCTGTTACTATTATTTAAAGTTAATCTAAAAAATAAATATAAATGATACTGTGAGATAAATACTTAGCTGTGACTACAACAAAACAATAGTTTGGCAGTATTGTTTTGACATGTTGCCCTTGCCATATCTCAGCTTGTAGTCAAATCTCCATCCTGAAATTTCTTGTGCATAACACTATCATACAATACTCTTATAAGAAAAAAATTCAGATTTTTATCTTGTGCCCCACCAGAGATATCAAAGCCTGAAAAGTGCGATTTTTGTCATTTTTGAAAAATTTGGGATTTTTTTTAGCGAAGAGAAAGCAAGTCCCAGATCTGGAACTCGGCGTGTGAGTACAAGTGCTTTCGGCCTATTTGTAAAAAAAAATTATGTCATGTTGACAGTATTCCTTGCTAGAAAAATTCCCTCTCTTAAACGGACAAATTTTGGGGAAAAAAACTGAAACTTTATGTTTAAATTTTACCAATAAGCAGTTAGTTTCGGAAACTACTCCATTACCATATTTTTAGCCCGATCTATTCTGTACAAATTGCTCTAATACGCACTTGAATTGTATAAATAAACGATGAATCATTCACAAATCCGTAAATACTTCTTGTGAGAAAATTGCTGCAGACGATGAAACAAAGATGGCCGCCATGCACAAACAAAAATTAATAAAATTAAAATAATAGTCATTTTGAACTTCCATCATGTTAGGGTTGCTGTACAAAAAATTTCAGATTTTTTAAAAATGGTCGAGCAACCAGTGCTGGACCACTTGAAATGGATTGACACCACAGTTTTAATATCAACGCTCCTTGCTGAAATGAACAATTTAAAAGTACTTAATTTTAGAATAAGAACACAAATTAAAAAACCAAAACCAAAATAATTATAATTTTATTTTTACAGTACACATTTATAAGAAAAATTAAATGAATATATTAGTGTTTCTTATCCAACACGTTGACAATTTAATTTTCTTAAATTTATATTAAAAATGCAGTATTTCTCGGGAATAAAAACAAAAATTTTGGATCAACTATATTTTTCCGAAAGAAAATGTGAAATATTTTGATATCGACAAAGTAAGCAACACAATATTCAAGAGGTGAAGTTGAAATCCAGCATAGTTTGGAACTCTGTTTGGAAAATGTTGTTTTCCATTTTTTTTTTTTTTTTTTTTTTTTTTTATAAAAAAAATTTGACAGAATGATCCAATAAAAGAATTTTATTTATAGTTATGTATTTTCCCTAACATATGTATTATGCATTTTTGCATATGTCGTAGAAAGTTTTAAATTTAAACATTTCATAATATGTATATTTATGAAATGAATTATGTAACCTGATATTGAAAATTAATAATGCATCAGCGTCTCTCTTTTAAATTTTTTTCTTTTAGTTTCCGTGTCAAGGATATTGTAAAATTTCCAAGAACAAAAGATATATTTTTCTAAAAAGATATTTCTTGTTTCCGGGTTTGTCTTGTTTCGTCGTATTGAACTTTAGGTATATTTTGAAAAGAACCTTATTTCTTGGATCAGAACAAACTGGTGAAAATGCATGAAGTTTTCATATAAGTGCGTTTTTTTTTTTGTTGTTGTTTTTTTTTTTTTTTTTTTTTTTTTTTTGTTTTTTGTTTTTTTTTTTTATATGAAATATTACTTACAAATAAAGTATGTAGTTATTCTACGAAGTTGAAAAATTTAATTGTTAACGCTATAATTTTTACCAGGATATTATAATCCAAGTATAATAAAGATTATTTTGAATTGACTCTATATTTGTAAGAAAAAGCTTAATCAAAACTTTTTTTCTGTTTGACAAAACAAGCAAGATAAATTTTAAGCGACAAAGATTAATAAAATACAGCCATATCTATATATTTAAAATACACGGCTGTTTTTTAGTCGTCTCACCTGAGCTTTCTACTGAAACGATTTTACTAATTATTAGTCCAGGCAATAGGGAATTTTACCTAGCAAAATTAATGGTAGTTCTGGAAATCGGCTTCTTTTATGTTTTTTGAGTCGCTGAATTCGAATTTGTAACTTCCCACCAAATTTCCCCCGGCAACCGCCCAAAATTTTGGTAAAAAGCCCCCCAAAAAGGTTTTTATTAAAATAATCATTAAAAATTCAGTATCATCATTATAAATTCAGAAAGTAGACAAAATTTTCAACAAATTAGATATATGACATTATGATTTAGGATGAAGGGGAAGTGGGGATCTGCCTCGTAACATGCGCGCGGTGCTGCGTGGACTAAGTTGCGCAATTCCACTTAACCACTCACACGTTTACATTCGCCTCCCATCTCCCCTCCGAACTTTCCTTATAAGGTTTACTTTATGTTTTTTGGGTCGCTGAATCCGAATTTTTAACTTACCCCTAAAATTCCCCCCCCCCGAAATCCCCCCAAAATAGTTGTTATTAACTTAAATTTCTTATTGTTTTAGGGGGAAAGCATTACGAAATTCAGAAACTAGACAAAATTTGCAAGAAATAGGGTATATGACATTATGACGTAGGATAAACGGGGAAAGAAGGGGCTGCCTCGGAAAATTCCCCGCGCACTTTTCTCAAAAACTAAATTTTTTCAAAAAATCAATTTTTTGGGGGGTTGCCGGGTGAAATTTTGATGGGAAGTTAAAAATTCGGATTCAGCGACCCAAAAAACATAACGTGAGTCGAAATCCAGAACTAGTATTAATTTTGCCAGTTAAAATCCCCTATTACTTAAACTTCATAACTTAGTGCACGTTGCGCCGCAGTGTATGTTAACATTTTTATAGTTTCAAAGTTAAAGCTTTTTCGTTTGTCATATATATCTGTTTTTATCTCACCATTTTTTATATTGATATTAATATGTAAATAATTGACCATGTTTTTACTTTTTGGCTCCAATTTCAAATTTAAACCATTAGGATAGAAATCAAATTTTTCTTTTTTCACATTTTTGCAGCTGACTATTAAAATGTCATCAATGTAACGAAAACACTTCATGTCCTCATTGGTGTCAATATGTTCCTCGTACATATATAAGTAGATATCGGCTAAAATCGAACTACAGCTTCCCCTTATTGGAATACCTCTAACTTGTTTGTAAACAATTTTCCCGTCATATAAGTTGTTCTCACTCACTACAAAATTAAACAAATTAGTAAACCATTCCTGTCCGATATTTGAGGAGTTATATTTATTGAAAATATTTATTATAAGTATTGCGCTGCCGCGCAATACTTATTTATTTCCAGTGTCACTTCTCAATGTTAATTTAACATAGAAAAGCCTATGGAGATGGTAACTTTTTCATTTTTTCTTCCCACCTTTTTGTCCCTGATGCCACTCATTTTTAATTCTTTGCTAATTCTAATAATATTATGAATTCAAAGTGTAAAAACATTTGCCTGACGTCAGGGTCAAAACGGATCATAAAATGCCTTTGCATATAGCTGGATTATAATCTAGAGAGTAACATGGGCTAATTTTTATTTACATTATTCAAATATTTTTCTTAATAATTCCAAATTTCTCTTTTTTCATTGAGAATCAACGGACATTTTCTAATAAAATTTAACTTTTTTTCCTTCATTGTTGTAAATAATTCAAAAGTCGTAATAATAATTTGCCTATATTTAGTTGAATGATTTTCACGTGAAACATCAAACTCAAGAAACTGAAATAGTTTTTTTTTTTTTTTTAAGAATTAAAAAGAAGATGAATATGACGTCATAGTGGAAATAAAAATGACATTTTCAAGCAGATTTTTTTAAGTTCAGATTGTAATTTTTTGACCAAACTACAGCAACCTGCATTACTGCACTGGTGAAACATTTTGAATTATACATTAGTAAACTGCATCACAAATTGTGATGCGATATCGCACAAATCAAAGCCTGATGATGATATACCTTCCATTAATTTTGAAATGTGTCCATCTGAATTCAGTAGTTATTAAAAAACTTGACATATTAAACAAAAACATAATTTGCAGAACAAATTAAAAAAACAAAATTTATTTCCTAAATTGTTTAAGCCCGAGAAGGGGCAGATATTAAGATATTTCATTCAATTCGTTCTACATTTAATGTTAAATTTTTGTAACAGATAAGTTAAACCAATTGAACATAAAAAAAAAAAATGAAATTCATACAATATAATACTTTAAACACCTATATACTTAGATTCCGTTCAAATGAAATCGAAATAAATCTTAGACTTTTTTAAAGTTTTGTATTTTGCATGTATCATATTATGTACAACCGTCATAAACATAATGCAAAATCTGCAGTACAAATATTTACAACTTAAAAATCTAAAAAGTCTAAGATTTATTTCGGTTTCATTTGAACGGAATCTAAGTATATAGGTGTTTAAAGTATTATATTGTATGAATTTCATTTTTATTTTTTAATGTTCAATTGGTTTAACTTATTTGTTACAAAAATTTAACATTAAATGTAGAACGAATTGAATGAAATATCTTAATATCTGCCCCTTCTCGGGCTTAAACAATTTAGGAAATAAATTTTGTTTTTTTAATTTTTTCTGCAAATTATGTTTTTGTTTAATTTTTATTTTAAGATTGTCAAAATCTATACTGTTATACAAATCTTCGAAATCATACGCTGTTAAACTTGAAATGTTTTTCATTTGATTTAAACGCTTAACTAGCTCAAAGCTGTTTTTTATTATACAAGCCGGCTTAACTTTCAAAACTTCATCAAAAATCTCTTTTAATAACTTCAATAATTTTTTATTACCATTTTCCTAATATGAACCGAAACCACATGTTATAGCTCTAAATGCTACCGGATCTTTATGAAACTTTGGAACCATTACCAAATATGGAAACTAGTACTATTTTGTTTTATCTTGATTTTTTTATAATATGCTTTTACTCTATTACCAATAACTTGTTTACTTGATTTTACAGTTTCATAATTTATTTCATTACCATAAGCCTCCTTGAGTAATTTACCATATAATGTTTTACAAATAATTGCGTAATTTGTGTTAGCTTTATCTATATACGTTATTATAAAATTATTCTGCAATTCTCTTATAGATTCTTTCAATTCTTTATAATATTTTCCTGAAACCCCCTTAGAGTTACTCTCAAAATGTCTACACAAATCTTTTAAAATACAATACTTCCACTCCTCGAAAACACTAGCAGGCAAATTGTATTTATATACTAATTTTTTAGTAAAAATATCCAAATTCATATTCAAGCGTTTTCTTCGTCTTTCTTGTTAATACTCTCTTAATTCTGTATCTCGTCCCATATGTCATGATTTCACTCAATTTCTTATTATGTACTATATCCGAACTACCCGTTAATATATGTCCGTAGGTTGGATTTATATATTCGTTGAATTTTTCTTCTTGACAATAGCAAACACTATTATCGATACTGTTTTTTAAATCCTTTGCATAATCGTTATAATTGTATATGACTCTGCCCATTGGTTTAACATATTTAAAAGCCTTAGAAATCTCTATATTAATATAATATAAATATATATATAGATATAGATAGATAGATAGATAGATAGATAGATAGATAGATATAGATGTAGACAGATAGATAAATTTTTTTTACTAAGGGTGGTTTTAGGGGTCATGATCGGTGTAGTTCTGCAAAAAATTTTTAGAAATTCCAACATCGGGGAGATTTCGTATTCCATACGAAATCTACCTAATATTAACGTTCTTTACAGTAAAGAATAAATATTTTTTAAAGAATTTTTTTTTCTAATATAAGTAGAGCTGCAAATTCTCCGAATTTTTCAATGTCAATATTTTTGTGTAGGATTTTTTTCTTTATATTAAAAAAGCAACAATCATAAAATGAAAATTATGTAATACAAAAAATCCGGAGACTTGGCAGCTATGCATAGGAATAATTTGGCGAAAATTCTTAAAGTATTTATAAGTCCATTTTAAAATATACATACCACATTACCCAAAAATATAGAATGCACTATTTTCTATTACACAAAGCTCACCGGTTTATTTCCTTAGCATTTTTTTCTTTTATTTCATTAGAATTTACCATAATATACTTTTCGAAGAAAAACAAGAAATGTTTCAGATTTAATATATTTTTGTGAATTCAAAACTCTATCAAAATATTTTATTATTTTCTAACTACGAAACAAGCAAAAAGTAACATTTTAAAGAGACAAAGTTGAATGAAAACCAGCATTTTCAACAACTACATTTGGAAATATGTTTTTTATTTATATTTTTTTCTTCTGATAAGAAGATCCAATAAGAATCATTTATGGTTGGATTTTTCCTTAACATATGTATTCTTGAATAATATTTAGGCATTTGTGTTTTTAAAAGTGAAACTTCTTAAAATACATATTACCTGATATAAAAAAAGAATAGTGCATCTTGTCTCCCTAGCGAATACCAATTTTTTCTTTTGCTTTCCGTTTCAAGAAAGTTGTAAACTTTCCCAAAGACATATTTCATTTTTTCCCAGTTTTAATAGCAACGTTCTTTACTGCAAAGAATAAATATTTTTTAAAGAATTTGATTTCTAATATAAGTAGAGCTTCCATGTCTTCGGATTTTTCAGTGTCAATATTTTCGTGTACAATTTTTTTCTTTATATTAAAAAAACAAAAATCTTAAAATGAAAATATTGTTATTGGAAAATGTAGGGAGTTGGTAGCTATGCATAATAATAATTTTGTGAAAAATACTAAAGTAGTTATAAGTACATTTTAGAATATGCAATGCATACCACATTGCGCAAAAATAAAGAATGAAGTATATTTTTGTACACAAAGGTCTCCGGTTTATTTCCTTAGCAAATTTTATTCTTTTTCATTAGCATTTACACCATAATATACTATTTGAAAGAAAACAAAAAATGTTTTAGAATTACTATATTTTTGTGAATTCAAAACTCTATCAAAATATTGTATTATTTTCTAACTATGAAATAAGAAAAACCAATATTTTAAACAGACAAAGTTGAATAAATACCATCATTTTTAACAATTACGTTTGGAAAAGTTATTTTATTTTTCCTTGTCAAAATCTCTAACAAGAAGATCGAAAAAAAGATTTTTTGTGTTACATTTTTCCTTAACCTATGTATTCTTGAATGAGATGTAGCCATTAGGGTTTTAAAAAATGAAACTTTTTAAAATAAATAACACCTGACATGGACAAATAATAATGCATCAGGTCTCCCTAGAGAATGCCAATTCAGAAAAAAATGCTGTATTTTTTATTACACAAAGTTCTCCGGTTTATTTCCTTAACAAATTTTATTTTATTTCATTAGCATTTACCATAATATACTATTCGAAAGATAACAAGAAATGTTTCAGATTTAATATACTTTTGTGAATTTAAAACTCTATCAAAATATAGATTTTCTCCTAATGGCGAAACAAGCAAAAAGTAACATTTTAAAGAGACAAAGTTGAATAAAAACCAACATTTTTAACAACTACGTTCAGAAATAATATGTTTTTGAATTTATATATATATATATTTTTTGAAAATATCTGACAAGAGAATCCAATAAAAGATCATTTCTGGATAGATTTTTTCTTAATATATGTATTCTTGAATAATATTTAGGCATTTGTGTTTTTAAAAATGAAACTTTTTAAAATACATATCACCTGACATAGAAAAATAATAATGCATCCGGTCTACCTACCGAATACCAAATTTTCTTTTACTTTCCGTTTCAAGAAAGTTGTAAACTTTCCCAACGACAAATTTCATTTTTCCCCAGTTTTAATATCAATGTTCTTTACTGAAAATAATAAATATTTTTTAAAGAATTTGATTTCTAATATAAGTAGAGGTGCCAAGTCTCCGGAATTTTCATTCTCAACATTTTCGTGCACAAGTTTTTTTCTTTATATTAAAGAAAGCAAAAATCTCAAAATGAAAATATCGTTATTAAAAAATCTAGAGAGTTGGCTGATATTCATAAGAATAATTTGGCGAAAACTTCTGAAATAGTTTACAGGGTCTGTACAGTAAATAATGAGACTGATTCCATAATATTTGTTTATTTGAAGATAATTTTACAGACACTTAATATTTTTTTTTAAATAGCCTACGCCTACAGTTAATACGCCTACAGTTAATAACAACAACTCTGCCACCGATTTTTGTCCGCCTGGAGGCCTTCAACTGGAATGCTGTTCAGAACGCGCGTCATGTTTTTATGCAAGTTCTCCAGATTGTAAAACGATGTCTTGATAAGCTGTATTTTAACCGAGGCAATAGAAAAAAGCCCGACCAGTGACAGATTGCGGCTGTACGGTGGCTATGGCAGCGTTGTAATGCAATATTTTGTCAGGAACTGGGTCACTTTGATGGATGAGCTGGAACCAGCTTATCACAAATTTTCCGCATTTATAGTTCTTCCGTCATACCGCCTAGAATATATAGTGTGGAAATCGGCTATTTCTGTAATACTTAAAAAGGCGCTAAAATATTGTATCCCTTAAAAGTGCAACGATGCTGCTGAAATATGAAGATCGCAGCGACATCAGCAGGATATTTTCTGCAACTGCAATATATTGCTAGTCTATACAATGTAATACGAAACTCCCGCAGATGTCGCTGCGATTGACACTTGGGATTTTAGCAGAATCGTCGCACATTTAAGGGATGCAAATTTTTAGCACTGTTTGGATAGCATATTTCCACACTAGGTATTCTAGATGCTGTACTTCCGTGACAATATGATGCACAATCGATTTCGTAAATTCCAATGTCTCCACAAATATTCGGATACAAATCCGAATATCAGAGAACAAAAGCACATTGTCTGAAGTTGGAAAACTTGATGGACACCCACCGCGTTGTTCATCATCGATGTCCTCTCATCCGTATTTGAAAGCTTTTTGCCACCTAAACATTTGAGCCTTGCTAAAAAAATCCTTCCTCTAGGCTTCTTTTAATATGGCCGATTTGTTTGATTTTACACAAATTTTAAGGCGTATCTCTGCTTGACAGTTCACATCATTCTGAAAACATAACGCCCATTCAAACACGTGCGTACTTCACTAAAAATTGTGCACAGCAAAGGCTCAAGGACAACTGAATTCCGCTAGAATCTGTAGCTGACAGTCCCCACCGCACGTATCGGACGCAAACTCTGTGGCTTTGGCTTTCTGTTTGGCGGGAAAAATTCAGTCTCATTACTTAATAGGCAGACCATGGAAGTACATATTATAATATACAATGCATACCACATTACGCAAAAATAAAGAAATTTGAATAAAAACCATCATTTTTAACAATTACGTTTCTGAAAGTTATTATTTTTTTTGTTGTCAAAATATCTGACAAGTGGATGAAATAAAACATTATTTGTGGTTAGCTTTTTCCTTAACATATGTATTTCTGGAATGACATGTAGACATTTGTGTTTTAAAACATAAAACTTTTAAAAATACATAACGCCTGACATGGAAAAAGAATAATGCATCAGCTCTCTCAAGAGAATGCCGATTCAGAAAAAAAAATGCAGCATTTTTTATTACAGAAAATTGATCGGTTTATTTTCTTAACATTTATTATTATTATTATTTCATTAGACTATACCATAATAGACTATTTGAAGAATAACAAAATATTTTAGATCCACTGTATTTTGTGATTTCAAAACCCTTTCAAAATATAGTATTTTTTTCTAACAACGAAACAAACAAAAATTAATAATTTAAAGAGACACTGTTGAATAAAATCCAGCATTTTTAAAAACAACGTTTGGAAATATGGTTTTGTATTTATATATTTTTTTCTTGTCAATATATCTGGCACGAGGATCCATAAAAGATTATTTCTGGTTAGATTTTATATGTATTTTTGAATAAGATGAAGTTTGTGTGTGCATTTGTGTTTTAAAAAATGAAACTTTTAAAAATATATATCACCTGACATGGAAAAGGAATAATGCATCAGGTCTCCTTAGCGAATACCAATTTTTTCTTTTACTTTACGTTTCAAGAAAGTTGTAATATTTCCCAACGACATTTTATTTTATTATTATTATTCCAGTTTTAATGTCAAAATTGAAGTGGATAGATATTTTTTGAGAATTTTTTTCTGGAATAAGACTAATTTGGCGCAAACATGTGAAATATATTTAATTAAATATTTAGAATATACCTTATTATACAAAAGTAAAGAATGAATTATTTCACCATAACTTTTATAATTTTATTATCTCAACATTTTTTTTAAAATACTTCTTTTATTTCTAGAATAAAAAGAAATGTTTGGAATTAACTACATACACTGTAAAAAAAAAAAAAAAAAAAAAAAAAAAAAAAAAAAAACGACATTTTTACAGGTCAAAGTACTGTTCATCTCGCGCACAAACTTGATCACAGTGAAAGTGCTGTATCTTTCTTTGGTTTCCTGACTATATTAACATGGAAAATACAGTAGTTGCGTAAAATTAACAGCACAATGTGCTGGCAATGTGCATTTATATTTATATCAGTTTGTGCTGTAAAAAAATGCGTGTAAAAACTACTGTATTTTCCATGTTAATATAGTCAAGAAACCAAAGAAAGATACCGTACATTCACTGTGATCGAGTTTCTTCTGGCAAATCTACAGTGGTTTTTTTACAGTGTATTTGTAAAAGCAAACATGAATAAAAGTTAATTGCTTCTTCAAGAAGCATGCAAAACTGTTTTCAAAAGTCAAAGTTCAATTTAAAAAAAAAAAAATGTCAACAATATTTAAAAGCATTCTGAATTCTGCATTTATATTCATTTCTTGTAAACTCTGGCAAGAGTACCCGATTATTTTTTTTTAATCCCGTTTAGACTTTTCCCTAACAGATGTATTCTTGCATCAGATAGCGTATTAAAAAAATCCCGCGAGCTCGGTCTACAGGCGCGGGTAGATTTCGAAGTTAAGTATTAAATTCACCAATAAAAAATAAATTAAGATTAGAGGTAAATCCTGTTTAACAATTTTATCCGGCCACTTTTGACGAGTTTTAATTTCATTTTTCTGTAAGATCTTTTTTTTATCAGAATTTTGTTAATACGATAATTTTTTCTTCAATCTCTATGTTTTTTATCTGTTTTTACTGTAAGAGCTTTTTTTTTTTTTTATCAGAATCATGTTAATACGAAAATTTTTTTCTTCAATCCCTATGCTTTTTATTTATTTATTTATTTTTTTACTGTAAGAGTTGGTCCTATAAAAAACTTGTCAGTATAAAAGTTGTAGATAAAATTAAGAAGATTTATAAAAAAAAATTCAAACGGTTTTGATATCTTGTGAATTGCGAACTTCTGAATTTTTTTCCGACACCCTCCTTTTTTTCGTTTTTATTTATTTATTTATTTATTTGTGGTAAGTGTTTGTTCTATCAAAAACTTTTCAGTATTGAAGTTGTAAATAATATTAAGAAGATATATAATAAATTTAAGTGAATTGGATATCTGGAGAACTGACGAAGTTATTTTTTTTCTCCTTCAAACCCTATTTTTCCCTCTTGAGTCCATTTTTAATTTTATCAAAAATCTGTCATACATAAATTTCTGGTCCTTTTCCTAGAAGTAATAACTTTAAACTGATTTGATATGTTTTATGATTAAGACGTTATGGGGGTTTTTCGGTTTTCACAAAACCTTCCCTATTTCGACCCCCTTGGTCCGATTTTGCCCATTAATGAACTTGACTGAAAATTACTGTCCCTTGATTTTATGTATCAGTTTGGAAGATATTTGTGCAAAATTATGGAAGTTATCGTGTGAATAAAATTAAAAAAAAATTATATATATGTATGTTTATATATATAGATAGATAGACAGACAGACAGATATATAAAGTTTTGAACTGGTAGAGGTTTTGGGTTCTAGCGGTCAAGATCAGCGTAGATCTGCAAAAAGTTTCAGAAATTCCAAGATAGGGGAGAGTGTAATTGGTAGAATATCTTACGAAATATACCTAAAAGTAAATAAAAGTCTACAAAATATCTATTATTTTATATTGAAAAAGAATCTATAATATCATTTATTTTATTATTGAATTATTAGTATATATTTTAAATTACGTTTAAACTTAACGGAGTCCGGGATACAAAACCTTAATTTTTTTACTGATAGATATTTTTGAATGAAACTTTTTTTAATGAAATATGTGTTTATATAATGAACACATTGCATGTGAAAAAATACTGAAACTTTTAAAACATTAAAAAAAATTTAAGTTAAGAAATTAAACATGTTTAATTTTTGTATAAAGTAACTGTATGATATATGGCCATAGAGGAGAGATGGCCAATCTAAACATCTCCAAAACTTGATCATAAGTTGCAATATAAACATTGTTCGTATGAAATAGTTCAACGAGTTTATTTATTGCGATGTGAAGTTGTGTTTTTCGATTATAAAAAGTAAGTGAAGTTTTAGTGTAAATTTACCCTTAAATGCCTGGTGTTGCTTTTCGGCAACATACCCAATTTAGGCTCTAAAATACTATCAGAATAATATTGAAGCTATAATGCCTAATGTTGCTAATAAAATACATTCTAAAAACATTATAAAATTGATTTTCAACATGTAGATGGCAACACTTGTGCTGTTTAAGAATAAAGATAGATTTATTTTTTCAATTGTTGCTACTTGTTCATTTTGTTTTGTTTGGAAGCTTGCGAAATACCCTATTTTGACCTGCAGTGAGCAAGTAAAATTTATTTCTTATTATAGTTCATAAAATTCTTGTGTGTTTAATATTATAGAATTTTATCAAGGGAAATTATTTTTTCAATTAAACACCGGTATTGCCGATTAGTAACAAACTGTTTTTTAGCCGTAATCTATACTTAAAATAAAATATGATTTTTTTAAGTATTTTTCCCAATATTTATTTAAAAAATGAAAGCCGAAAAACATTATTACAATGATTTTTGAAAAATCAGGCATTTAAGGGTTAAATATATGTTTGAATATTTTTTTTTGACTTAGGTATCGGAAAGTTTTGCAGTACGTACGTTATGTGTATTTTTTATTATGTGGACTTTTAAGGCACGTATATAATCTAATCTTTACTTCTAAGACTAAAACAAAGACGTACAATGGCTATTGATGCTTTAAATTGGGCAACCATCAGTCCTTCAATTCCCGGAGAGATGGCCACATGAAATCGAAGAGAGATGGCCACCTTTAATCAATATTTCAAAATTACACTTAGTGATGATTTTAACTAAATATAATTAATAAATATATAACGTTCACGTTTATAAATATATTAATTTATATAATTATTTAAATTTTAACTAATATAAATATTTTTATAATAATAATATAATAAGACCTAACAATTTATTTGTTTCAGGAAATACTGAAAAGCGTCGGAAACTTTCATAGCGGAAATTAAAAGTTGCTAAATAAACTAAATTTACGTAATAAACATACAATTAACGCGAGGGAAAAAAACACAATTCCAGTAGCGAAGAAAGCGAAACACATTTAAATTATCAGATTCTAAAGATGCCGAGTAATTAGAATTGGATTAGGATCACTGTGTTGGTTGTTCAAAACAATATCATATTACATCCATAAAAAATGTCTGGGTACAATGCATAAGGTACCTGAAGTGGTTCCATGGAACGTGTACAAATTATCAAGACCTTAACCAAGCATGTGATAAGATTTTATGTATTGAAATTATACTTCAAAATTTTTTTATTCGAGTTTTCTTCAGTCATTTTCCATCATATAACTTCATCTTTACGAATTGCTAGATATTTCTCATGATTAACTATGTGAATTGTGTTACTTTTTTGCTATTTAAATTAACTTTTTCTTTCTTGTATTGGATGGCAATCTCTCCTCGGCTTTAAGGAGAGATGGCCATCTGCCATTTAAATTTCAATTTTGTTAACACTTTTTGTTTTCAATATTTAATAATTTTTTGCAAAAAACGTTATGAGTATATGTATAAGAATTTTAAATATGCATCAATATTTCTTGTATTTGCATTCTTAGAATTTTTATTTCAATTTTTAAAAGCTATGGCCATCTATCCTTGAGTTACCCAAACTCTTCAACCACTTTCTTAAATTGCATAACCATTGCACTGTTGTGTACAGATAATGTGTAATTTTAATTGTTCTTCAGATTAAAAAAAAAATATTAATTATGAAATTCAGAATAAATTTTAAAGTGAAAAAAATTAAGGTTCTTCATGAGTGACTTTTACATTATTTGGCATATTTTCAAAATTCTCAGTCAAATTCTAAAATCCTGACGACTATTTATCAGAAATATAATGCACAATCTCTTTTAGAAAATTTTAGACATATGCCTTATAAGGAATTTTAGATATATACTTTCAAAGTTGTCAAAACATGAAAAAATTCATTATTTGATATATTTTGTTAAAGTCCCCGGTCGCGTGGCTGCAACAACAGACAAGAGATGTTGTATCTGTGGATCTAATCGTGATAAAAGCATGCAGTTTGCGATATTTCACTCTAAAAACTCAGTATTTTTTTTTTAAAGCCAATGGAAAAAATTGCATATTTTAGAAAATTTTCTGTCCCGGACTCGCCTAATATTTTACTTGTTCTCTATGAATTGGCTAAAAGTTGCGAGGTAATTAGGAACTACCTTGAAGTGCATACACTGTTCAGCACATTGAAAAAGTACAATGCATTATGATCTGTCCAACCAAAACAAGATTATTTTGTTTTAGTTCCGTTTCACAGAAGTTTAAAATTTTACAGAAAACTCAATGACATATTATTGCTGAAAAATAATTTCTTCTTTCGCAGTTATAATATCAAAATTCAGTATTGAAGTGAATATATATTTTTAAAGAATTTTATTTCTATAATAAAACTTAATAGGTGAAAATGTGAATATATTTAGAATAAGTGTTTAGAGTATACTTAAGAAGTTGGATAATTAATTTTATTTTTTATCCTTTGTTTTATAATTTTGTTTTCTCAATATTATTTTTATCAGATATTTGTTTTCGGAAAATAGAAAGAAATGTTTGGGATTAACTGCATTTTTGAATGGAAAACTTGAATAAAAATGTCTTCGTCGTGAAGAAGCAAGTAACTCTATTTTCAAGAAACAAAGTTAAACAGATATGACCCTTGTCATATATAATTAGAAACGTATTGCATTGCTATTTACTTCTTGTTAAAGCAAGAGGATACGATTAAAATATTTTAATTGAAGTTACACTGTTCGTTAACATGTGTATTCTAGTACTAGATATTAAACGATTAATATAATTATTTTTTCTAAAATGTTTATTACTTGATATTTAAAAAGATTCTTAAATGTCATTTTTTTTTATTAGGATTAGATCTTAATCTTTTATTCCATCCCTAAATATTGGCAACATTATTAGAAATACGATTAATTATTTAATATATTTACTTCTGGAATGGGTGAAAAATCGCAGGGCAAATAGGTAGGACACAAGAAGTACGCACATGTTTCAGCACGGTTTAGCATGTTGGAAAAAAATAATTCACTCTAACAAACACGTGGCTATTTTCTTTTAGTTTCCGTTTCAAACATGTTGTTTTATTGAAGTAGATACATATATTTTTAATACTTTGATTTCTAGAATAAAAAGAAACAGTTTATACGCCTGGAGTATTTTTAAATACATTTATATAATATGCCTTACAACGCGAAATAAAAAATGCAATGTTTTACAATGCCATGTTCAAAAATTTTTTTTTAACATTATTAAATTTATAAAGGAACATATTACTTCCAAAATAATAAGAAGTATTTTTTATTATATATATATATCTTTTTAAATAACAATCTAACCCAAAATGTGTATTTCTTGGCGACAAAGCAATTTTTTTTTCAACAGAAAAACTCGAATAAAAAACCCATCGTTATTAAAATTTATGTTATAAAACTATGTTTTGCATTCTTATTTATTTCTTGACAAAAAATCTGACAAGAGAACATAATAAAATAATTTTATTAATAGCTTTTCCAAGCTTTAGACGAGAATATTGTAAAATATCTAATGACTCAGTGGTATATTTTTACGAAAAGCAAATTTCTTTTTTCTTAATTTTAATATCGACATTCCCTGTTTAATCAAAAACATATCTTTTAAAAATCGTATTTATATGAAAAATTGGGTTGAGAATAAATGTGAATCCCCGTACCCATCATCATACCCAAACCAATATTTAATTAAAAAAAATAACAATAATTCTTAGTAGCATTGAAAATGACGAATGCATTAGATTTAAAAAAAAAATAATAAAAAAATAAAGTTTTTGCTAATACATTGCAGTTTTACATAAATATTGATACACATATTTTGTATTTTTTCATATGAAATTACGAAATTTTTAGAGTTTCACTTCCTGTTGATGTAACTGTTGTTCTGTTGATGTTTTTCTGTCCTTAGATGTATTGTGCGCATGTGGTATGTTTGATAACATACGAGTATTTTAGATTTTGAAAACCATTGGGTTGAAAATTCTTAAGTTACTGTCTGTATCTTATTAATAAACAGACTAATAAGTCGAAATAATAGCATAATGTCAAATATACAAGTAGTAACCTATTCTACATGGATTGTAGTATTGTTATATAAGATATTACATGATAAAATGAATACAATTACAACATAATACGGAAATACGGCGTGTATTTTAAGCAGCACAGCAACTGTAAAACATTTTTATCGTTTTGAAAATTATACATGAAGGCAAGGAAAGTAATAAGTTAGAAATAAAGTGGCTATCTTCTTATATTTCCTACAATAGGTCACAAACCATTTTACATTCATGGGCATTACACCCTACTCATTCATATTTATTATATACGGAATGTGTAACGTATACCTGTCTATACATACTCGCATACAATAATGAATAACTCGCATAGAATAATGAAAGTTTATAATATATTCAGTAAAGCACCGTTTATTTGTTTCTCATTTACACGTTGTTTCAGAACGGTCCCAAATCATCCCTCTGTATTTTAATGTTGTAATGTTTCGTTTATACGACGCCTAACGTCGGTTATACGTCGTTTTTTAATGCCGTAACAAATTTTCTCAGATATTTTTCTCCCAGCGTCATTCCTTTTTTATGCTAACAGATTTGTGGAAAAAGTGAAATATTAGGTTTGGCAAAAAGTTCTGGGAAATTTTTAATCTAATAGTTACCAGAATTTGTATCGTATGTAGGAGTACTAGTGGTATATCAATTGGATTTCAGAATATTTCGGCTCCAAAATGTGTATTGAAAAGCATTAATTTCGTGTATTGATCAGGCATTATTGGAGAAAAGGTCTAACGATTCTGAAAGCCGTTGATGAGTTTGCACAGTTGGACAGCGTCGAAATTCTACCAGACTCCGCCTACAGTCCAGACGTGGCTCCATCCGATAATGGCTTCTTTCGATCAATGCAACACTTTTTCAAGGGCCGTCGATTTGAATCCTTTAATGAGGTTGAAGAAGCATGTCAAGAGTTTTTCGATTCCAAGGAGCCGCCATGGTACTTCCAGCAAAATCCGGAATCGGGCAGAACGATGGCAGAAAGTCGTTTACTATGATGGTCTCTACTTTGAAGAATAGTCCTTGTTGTTTTTGTTGTTAATCTTCGCATAACAACGCAATTTCACAAATTTCCCTGAACTTTTTGCTCAACCTAGTAAATGGAATATGTGTGGCTGCTACAGGAGTTATTTCACTGTGGAACCTGTGGAGCAGGTGGGACGAAAAGAATAGACAGCAGGGGGACTGCATTAACATTCTTAGAACCTTTTCCGTTTCTGACACTACTAGTGAGAAAATTGTACATATATAATGCTTTGCTTATATTTTGAAATTAATCGTCACGTCAGATGACGATTAAAGATTAATTTAATTAAAATATGTTTGTATGTTCAGTAATGGAATAAAGAAAGCTTAATTCGATGTGTTCCACTGATATAAGGTTTGATAATTCTCACTTTTATTTTTCAATTTTATAAATAATTGTTATTTAATAACTTTTTTAAATGTTTTAACTTCTTTTTGAATTTATAGTGCATTTTAAAGAACCGAAAATGATAACAAAATTAAATTTGCATGTTTGCTGCATTATATTTCTGTATTCAAACATTTTACACGTTAGGCGACTAAAATTTCGATTATATGACTTTCTCAGTACTACGTCGTTTTAAAACAGTCCCCTGAAAAACGTATAATCGGTGCTTCACTGTATATATATATTTCTTAGTAAAATTCTAATATTAATTTACTGAAACTTACATTTAATATATATGCACTTTTATATACCTGAATGGCAGGTACAAGTTTACACATTTTGAAACATGAATACGAGGAGGTTATACATAATATGAAAAATTACGAAACATATTTAAATTATATGTGGTCACAATTCTTTTTCAGCAACCGAACTTAAAATAATGTTCCATATTATTACGAGTAACTCTTTAAATGCTTTTTCACAGTATAACTATTACTTTTCAGAAAAAAAACTGTATAGACCGAGAATCCCCTTTATATTAAAGTGAAAATATGTTGAAATTATTTTAACAACAAATACTATAAATTCTCTCAAAAAGGGACTTTTGAAAAGTGCTAGAAATCTAAAAAGGCTTTAAAGTCACAAAAAATTTCTCTTTTGCGCCATATTATTATTTCCGCTTAAATATTAGAACATCACATATTTTTTGAAAATTGTCTTTTCTGTCTTATTGACATATTTCAAAAAATTTGGTTGTTTCAAAAATTGTGGTTTGTCCATAGAACACGGATAATACGAGCTCAGTCACATCGAAGTATCAGATAAATCGATTTTTTTTTTAATTCCTTGCAAAGGGAAACATGTTTTTAGGAAACTGCTTATAAAGAAAATCGCGTACAACGCATCATTTTTATATATCTATTCGTCTTCTTTGTAAATAATGTCATCTGTTTTTAATTTAACTTCAGCTGTTGTTTGTACTTTATTTCATTGAAATTGTATTGAAATATTTTTATTAGACTTCTAAAATTCTTAAAAATTACATATTTATAAGAAATATAAACGTTTGATTTATTCTTCTAAATTTTGTCTCGGAAGTATTGTCTGATTTAACATCAATACTAACATTCATAGATAGATATTTTTGAAGTAGGGAAATATTGAATATGCCGAAAAAAAGAACAATTTAAGGGATATCGCGACTAAAATTTTTATATAACATTGATATTCATCGATATATATTTGTTAACTGATTTTTTAAAATATCATATTGAAAATAATGTTTGAAAGTGATCATATCTAAAATGAAGAAAACAATCAGGAAAAAGACTCCTTTGTTTCAAAATATATTCTATTTTAAAATAAAAATCACGGTGATGTAAATAATTTAGAAACACTGTTTCAGTTTTCTTTAAGAATTTTCATTAATTTTAAGTGTAACACAAATTAATATGATTAAATTTTTAAATGATTAATTAATGTATTGTTAATATATATAAGAAGAGGTTTCTAAAATCCTTTTAAGAAAATTAAATAATACCCTTGGGTTAGATTTATTAAAGTATTTTGAATGAAATCAAACATAATTTGGATTTTAAAACCAGCTATATCTATTAAAATAATTTTTAATTTTTTAGTTTGAAAATGTAGCAATATTTAAACTAATTCATTTAATGTGTTATTCTCATTCTGAGGAATTAACGAAAATATATTACAGAATTTTTTTTTACGTTAAGCTAATTCTTATTTTGGGTGTAACATACCATTCGTACCGGAGATATCGAAGTTTTATTACTTTTCCATCTTAATTAATGAAATCTAATCAGTTAAACATACAGGCTATATTTAAGATTCTCAAAATAAAAAAAAATGTACTTTTCAGATAGATTAAAGTTATCGAATATGTAATAAAGTATTATAAGTACATGCAAACTTAATTTTTATTTTACTTTCAAATAATTATAAAAACAGAGCAGGATTGTTATAAAATGATTTTTTTCTTTAAAAACTGCATGAATAGATCTGTTCAGTACATTTTTACTGTGTTTTTCAAATACTTTAAATGATACATTCTTTCATAATGTTTAGAAGTACTGCCGATTTCGATAACGAGTTATAAAGTAATGGATTTTTATTTATTTTAGACTAAGTAATTAAACATAAATTACCCTTTACAAAGCCACACGCAATTTAATCGTAACATACTGCTCAACCAACCAATTCATTTCCGGCAATTGTTAGTAAATGTTTTTCAATAAATATTTTTAACAAATACTTACGTAATGGTCAGAAGGTGTCACAATCACAACGGTCTCAAAAATATATCTGTATTTCGCCACACTGTGAATCTTAGATCACCGCCGCTTTGTGAGTAAACTCTAAAGTTCCTGCACTATAAAATTATCATTGGGAAGTCAAATATTATGGTACTGAATGTATTTCATCTCTTTACAAAATGGGATGTATAAACTTCAGTGAAATCAATGTGAACAGTAAGAATTTCATGTTGATTACGATGTTTTCAAACTTTAGTCGCATTCTCCTCTCAGTGCAATAACAAAATATAAATTTGGATTTGGATTGTTTCAAATATTTTCACAGAAATATGTTATCGTATATCCCAGTGAATCAAAAATTAATTTACGTAGCAGTCCGGTAGGTAAAAAAGGTTTCAGCGAGTTCAAACTTTTTTCCATTGTAAGGAGCAATATTAATTTTACAGTAATTTGGTTTGCAGTTTTTTTTTATTTGACTTTATTATCTTATATTTTAACTATTTAACAAATTTGAATCTTTCCGTTATTTACATGTCTGTATTGTTAACATGGAAAAATATATTAGCAATGACTGAAAACACGATAAATAAAAGGTTTAAATAAAGACACAGAAAATCATCTTCTAGAAATCAGCTTTTGAATGTCACTGAAGTGATTAAAAGCTACATGGGAGTATTTACACATGAAGATGAAAAAAAAACACAAATCAACGCAGTTAAAAATTATTTTAGCACCTTTTTTATTTATTTCGAAGTTGGACAGCTATTATAAATAATAAAATAAACAGTAACATATGATAAAGAATAATTCTACAAATGTCGTTATTTTGAGTTGTTTCATTACTTAGCTAACCTAAAAAAAAAATTAGAAGTAAAACAAACAGTTTTTTTTTTTTTTTTTTTTTTTTTTTTTTTTTTTTTTACAATTTGGTGGAGACGGTGTACGCGATTAGGAGTGGTTTACTACTCATGCAAAGAAGGCTAAAAAAGTGAATTGTGTACAGAGAGAAAAGAGGATAAGAAATGAGAACCTCTGATTCAGCAATAACGTAAATTATATGTAACCACCAATAAAAATATTCAGCAAGAATATGTAACAGTTATGTGCTTGTAAAAATTTACTGTTCACTAAATTTAAGTTTTGCTAGAAAAAATTAAACATATATTTAAATATAATTAAAATAAAGCACATACAGTGTATAATTATCAAGACACACATATTAATAACGTGATGGTAATACTATATACTGAATGAATTATTTCGTTTAACTTATAAATATTAGGCAGTGTTTGATGTAGGGGGCCATCTGCTTTTTAAATTTTTTTGCTTACATTATCTGATGAAACTTGGACACTTGTAGCGATTTGAAATTTTCTTTAGTAGCAAACACTGATCTATTTCTTTAATAAAATCCATAGAAAATAGCTATAAAAATCATTAGCTATTAAAATCATTATATCCCAAAATTAAATGAAACAAATAATAAATCTTAAATACACGCTTTATTAACCAATCGAGATTGATAAAACATAAGAGAACTGGAACTGTATCGAAAAATGAAGTGCAAAAAATTTTGGTTATTGAAATTCCACACACTACTTTAGCTTTCATTTCTCAGGAATTTTAGTTTTTTTATATTAAATTATAATAATATTATATAATATTTAAAAAGTACTTAAATTCTTATTCTTTTAAATTTACTTATTATTGCCTAATATAGCTAAAAGTGATGAATTTTTTTTTTTTTAATTCTACTAACAGAATTAACAATCATAATATTTACTTATCATAATATTTATCATTAAAAATTTCATTTTCCTTAAAATAAAACATTTTTAAACTAATCTAATCCTGAGGTTTTCTATGCAATTAATAAAATTAAGCGCAATAATTAATGTAATTAAAGTTAAAATATATTTCACAAGCCTTTTTTAATACGTAAGGAAACATTGTTAAGGAAATCAAACTTATTGTTTTAAAAATGAGATTTTAAACTCCTTCACTCTTAATAAATTGCGTAAATTCTCTTTGATTCACGTATGGCTTTTTAATATTTATTTAATTGAGACACCAAAATATCAAAATTGGTTGCTTATTCACGTACCGTATAAATATTAACAACATCAGTTAATTTTGAAACTAATTTAAATTAGATTGGCAATGTGAAAATTAATTATCAATAGCAATCACTCTATTCGTGTGATTACTTAATAATATAATCTTTCATTAACTTTGGAAATTCATTATAAGGTTTTGATTTGAAGATTTAATTAATTGTAACATTACATATTTTTTAAATCTAGTCTGCACTTGAATACAACTGTTTAATTTTTCTCAAATAGTACTTTTGATACTTTGTATTGTAAACTTTAATATGGTATGCACAGAAATATGAATATTATTTCTGTTGTTATAAAACTTATTGTATTACATGCGCAATTTGTTGTTAAATAAAACAATTTAAAATATGTGATAAGGGTATAAGGGTATTTTTAATGCAATATGAAGTAGATATGACAATTGGAGACATATAAAAAAAAATACAATATTCAAAAATCTATGAACATTTCCAGTAGTATTTATTCACATATCTTACTATATCATTGGGGTCTAACAAATTACTTCAGTATTGATGTATATAAAAGTGTATATCTACCCTATATATATAAAATCCTAATGAAACGAATTTATGAAACGGATATTATGAAACGACTGAAATGTAACGAATTTATGAAACGTTTCCATGAAACGACTGATTAAACAACTGATTATGTTTCACGGCGATTTCTCCTAAAATACGGAATACTTTGCGATGAAATTAACACCAAAATCCGTATTGATCCACAGATGTCAAAACTGGTATTAGAATTTTGAAATTCGAATTAGTTTTCGAAATATTATTTTTTTCTACTGTTATATACTTTTCTCTAATGATGGCAACACAAATTTTAATCATAACAGATATTTTTTTTTTCATTTTTTAGAAAAGGTTATTATTTTAAATTAATTTGGCGACCAGTTTGGCATCCCTTAAATGTATGCTAAGAAATGCATCATATTACTTTTATTTATAATTCAATTTGTATATCATTATCATTTTATTTAATACAAAACTTTTATTTAAAACTGAAACTTTAAATGGCTTTCACTTCTTTCTTTTTTTAAACGAAACGAAAAGAAAAATATTAGGCACAGATGTCATATACGCAAAGCTGTACCTAATTGGCGCAAAATGGCATTATTTTGCCTGACATGGTAACCCGGCTATTGTTACTTATTTATTAATAAATGTTTTTTTTGGATTTATTTTCTTTTTCCTTACAAAAATTTTTATAAATTGTTTTTATTCTATAGTCATTAATTAAACTTTTTTTATTTATTATTATTTAATTTTAAAAATAACAGAAAATAATTAAAAATACATATGTAACTGGTATTCGAAAACGAGGCTTTCGCCAAATTGTCGAAAAAAAAAAATACACTAGAGAGCAGGAATTCTGCTTTTTCAGAATTTAGGGTCGCCCCCGATGAAGAAAGAATATATGTATATATATAGATAGATAGATAGATAGTACAAAATATATTTCAGTTTTAAGATTTAAAACACACGCTTTTACTTTATATAAAGTGACGTCATCCGCTGAAGAATGGAGGATATTCCATCTACGCCATGATCACGTGGTCAAGGCAAAAACTTCTAGCGTAAAGAAGGGAAAGCTCGGTAGACGCAATGTAAATCCCCGCCAGCCAGTGAAATAGTTCATGGGGAAAGCAGTAGTAGCATCCCGTCTTATCAGTTAGAAGTTCTTTGGGTAAATTACCGGTACCACGTGACATTTTTCAGCCTCGAACCCAGATTTGGAATATAGTCCATTCCTAATTTGGGATCCAGTATTAAACAACATCTACAGTAAAGTACGCATAAGACGTCACTATCGCTGGATGCCAAGAAACCCGACATAAATATCGGCTATCTAATGATTCCTATGCCTTTATTTGTTTGTAACATCAATATACTTAAAATTAAATTTAGATTCTAATAGCTTCATGTTTTATCAGAAATCATTGATTTATATTTTTTAAAAATAGCACGCATTTTAAGTACATTTTTTTCAGTTTTTATAGGAAAATGGCAACAGAAAACTATAATTGAAATTTTGCAACTTTTTTTCATTCACTTTCTACAGAAATCGAGTACTTGAGTTGCCAAAATTAAACAAATGTCGCTAAAATCTACAAAAAAATTAATATCTCAAAAATAAATGGAGATCCAGTTTTCAAACAAATTGCATTTAAAATTACTTTTTTTCCCAATACGACGGTATAAAAATTTAAAGGGTGCAATGCTTAGAAGTAATAAAAAATTGCAGTAGAGTATTTAAGAGTATTTCTTTGTTTCACGGCTGGCTTCTGTAAGCTAACGTTAATTTTTGAAGACACAAAATAAGCTGGGAGAAAGAAATAGCATACCGGGGACCAGAAGCTAAAAAAAAAAAACCGCCAAAACCGGTTTGTATATGATGACAATACAACAAATCATGACATTTAATTTCAACTTCAAAGCAATGTTTTAATGGTACTACTTCTCACGTCGACCAATTTCGCCAAATTATACAAATTGACATAATTTTTTATTTTAAATAACGAAAGAACAAATAAATTAGTATAACATTAATAAAAATACGGTACTTTTCCATTATACGGACACCATTGTCGGCAAGCGTAATAGTTGGCGCAAAATGAAAATCACGTAAATTGAAACATTTGAAAAATAAAAGAAGAAACATTGTCGATAATAAAACGAGCATTTCAAAAATATAACAATTGAAAATTACAAAATTTTACGAACTATTTTATTAAATTAGAAATACATACTTAAAATAAGTGAACAAATAATTGTTATACAATAAAGTAAGGAAATAAAACTCATATTAAACTACTGGTACAAAATTAAAAATATCTTTTAGCATTGCAGTAAACATTTCATTGATCAACGTAAGGGTTGAAATAGGCGCATTAGCATACATTTTGGCATGGTGTCCGTATAACGGTAATGTACCAAAAATACAAATAATACGTCGAAATAAAAATCACTTGATGGCGTAAACAGGTGTAACTTCCTTAAAGTCAAGTGATTGTGTCATTTACGATCAACCATTATTGGCATTTAATCTTATAGTTTGGCGACAGATTTTAGATATAACAGGCAACAGATTGTGAAACAAACACGAAAACAACTATTGGATGTCTTAGCAGCAACTGATTCTGCCTTAAATTTTTGCAATCAAAGGGAATTGAATGGAACGTAACATACGTAAGGTACGTAAGTACCGAAACCCGTTTACAGGGAGATCGCTACAGGTTTTTTCAGAGTAATTCAATCTTCTCTTATCTTTTTAAAAGCGATCAGATTAGCGTGCTTTTAGATTCTGCAGTGTCTGAACGGGGGTTGACGAGCGTAGCTTGCAGGGGGCAGAGCCCCCTAATATCCTATTAAAGTTAACATACAAATATTACTTTAAGTAACTTCAGAGTGCTTATCTTCCATTTAAATAAATCATTCGCTTTTTTTTTTTTTTTTTTTTTTTACCTTAGTCTGAAAATCAGAATTTAAACAACTTTTAGATGGATTAATTTTTAAATGACACTTATAATAATTAAAAGCTTAAATGCGTAGATACATATAATTTTTAATTTTATAATTTTTAATTACAAATGTTACAATATGTACAGAGTGTCCCCCAAAAAATTTAATGCTTGTTGGAGAATAAGGAGGAAAATCATATGATAAAAATGTCCAAACTAAATTAATAAATAAACTTATGTTAAGGAAATAGTTCGCCTATAAATTTTTAAAAGTTACAGTATTAAAGTTTTACATAGTCCCCTGTGAAAAAAAAAAAACTAGTCAATTCAATTTTTTCACTTTGCTACACCAATATCATTACAAAAAGTTGCGTCTTTAAAAATTAAATGAATTATAATGAAGAAAAAAGCTTACAGTTACCGATTTTACGTGCCAAATAAAAAATGCATTTTAAATACATCTAAATAAAGCGTTACACAGATAGAAAGCGTGCAAAGAGACAAATGTAGCATTAAATTCTATTAACAAATTTGATATTTTTAAGGATTTTGATAAAGAAATTTTCTAATGCTTTTCTTCAACTCCAATATACAACTGAGATTATCTAATTAACCTTCTGTAAATATCTTGAAGTTCATCTGAATGTTCATCTCTTATATTGCTGTAAGCACTGGTTAATTTTTTGTTTATGGGGAGAGAGGGAACACATGTTTGAAACTTTCCAAAAATCGAATTATTATTTTCTTTTTCTAATAGCTCATAAAGCTTAGAATTGGATAGCTTATCTTGTCTGGTTCCAGCGACAAATATACCACTTCAACGAATTTCCACTAAAATGATTTTTAATTTTTAAATGCATTTTTTTTTCTAAATGATTTTTTTTTTTTTTTTTTTACTTAGCCTTTTGGATTATTTGAGAAGCGCTCAACCGATAGCCGCTAAACTTTAATAGAAAGGTTTATAATTGAATTCTTTCTATGGCGTTGCGGAGGTTTTATTTGTTATCTTCAATTTACCATTTCCATATTATTAATTAAACATAACTAACACAGTTTTAAAGATCAGTTTATACAGTTTTTTGTAAAGATATTATTCCTTGAAACGAAACGATGTTCTAATTGACAAATTTTATCTAAAGTAATCATGTACACATTTAAAAGTGGAAGCTTATTCACAAATATGTGATAACTATTTCATTATCATAAACTTATTTAAATATTTTTGCAACTTATATTAAATTGTAATCCTCAACAATTAAAACGTGTTTTAAACGTTTTAATATACCCTGTATATTTATGAAAAATGTACATATTTCACAAATTTAAAGAACGAATGTTAGATTAAAATCATAGAAAATATGTTATTAAATGTTTAATCGTAGTTCGAGTTTGTTGGTAAAAGATGAAAATTGCTTTGCATCTGTAGGTAGTACTTTAGCTTTCACTTTATATCAGTTAAAATTTAAAGGAAGTATTCATAAATTGTATTTTAAAATGCGTGTATTTATTAATGTAGCGTATCACCGTACACTATAACTATAGAAAAATATTTCAAGGATTCAAATATATCAGCACAAACACGGGAAGGTATTTTCAAATATATATCATAATGCAAATGTATCACTAGGCATTTCATCTTTCGCATTTGAAATCACGCTGTGGAAGACTTTTGGCAGTAAGTTTAATCTTTACATTCGTGCATAAGGAATATCAATACTTCAGAAAATATGGCACAGTAAAGTACAGTACATATATCAAAGCCTTAAACATCTTGCATTATTTATTACATGTTCTACCCCAGAAAAGAGATAAAATTTAAGCTGATACAAAAAACAGCGGGTGTATAGGCATAACTTTTACAGGAAATAAACAAATAATTTATTGTTATAGATATGTATAGTATAATACTGAAGTCAATATTCATTTTAAGAATACTACACATTTATTTTTGCTTTAAAGAACAATTTATTTTCATCCTTAGTGCATTGATATCGCCATGTATCTAATTCAAAAGGAACACATCTCACTATTTTGAATTATGTCTGTACAGTACCGGACCTCAAATCCGGAATCCCAAAATCCGGAATGGACAAAAGAAAACTGAAATTCCGCGATGATCTCGAATAAATATTTCGTAAAAACGTTCATAGATGGCGCTATGTGCGCGCGTAACACAGTGCCAAGCCAAACTAGACTCAGCAATTTTATTTTATTGCAATGTTTTTCATTCATTAGTTTTAATCAAAATTTTCTAACAGAATTATCGTAGTTAGTGTGTGCACACATTTTAAATTTATTTTAAAAAGAAACCCTTTTCTTCATTTATATAGAAAATGTAAAAAGAATAAATAAATAACCACAAGAAAGAATTATTTTTAAAGGTTCGTAGAATATATTTATATAATTTATATGTAAAAATATTTTACAACTCCCTCCCCCCACTTTTAATATGTTCAACAAATTTAATTTTTCGAAAAAATTCTGTTTGTAAGCACTGTACCAAAAAATTCTTTTCTTTAACTCAAAGAGAAAAAAAAAATCTATGCAAAGTTCCTTTCTTCATAACAAAACAAGCTGTCCATCGAAAGCTAATGATCTCATTCTGATAACATTGACTTTCCACTTCACGCAGTTAAATAAACATGTTGAATAAGTAAAACAAACAGCAGATAGATATGTCGTTTTTAGGGTTTCGTTCATCTCACGAAACCCTATTCGTCTCGCTCCTCTGTCTGTCTGTCTGTCTGTCTGTCCGTCACAGAGCCCGTTCTCAGAAACTATACATGTTAGAGACTTGAAATTTTGGGTACTTATAGCTGAACACCTCACATCAAACAACAAATCATAAAATTTTGAAAAAGTTGGTAATTAACCGAATTACGGGCTAATTAACTTCTAAAATTAACCAATCCACCTTTTTAACGCAAATTCAAACGGACTTTCTCGAAATCATCCGTGTTTCTCCTAAGGGTTGCCAGTAAAATCAGCCGAATGCACTGTTACCACGGAGGAAATTAAGCCGAAAAATGAAGTGGAGATTTTAAAGCGAAATCGTATATCAGAAAATATTGATGCGAGAAATTTGTAAATGAAATAGACAGACGCAGAAAAAAATCTACTTTCATTTGGTATAAAGTTCACATTTCTGCGATCTGTATAAGTTAAAATATCCACTAAAAATCGATCGATAAAAATTTAATTTCTTTAATTGGAAAGACAAGAAAATAAAAAGATTTCAATTCGGCGGGAAAGCAGGTAAACATGACGACGCTGCGGTTTTCCATAATAGCATATTTTAATACGAAATTTTAACTTTTTAAATATTAAATTTTTTGATTAAATTTTTTGGCATCCCGATATCAAATTTCTCGCTGATTTCATTGATACCCATATCTAAGTCCTATCTTAATTACAAGCTGAAATATTAATTATTATTTAATTAATCGTTTTATTCCTATCAAATGCATCGATTAAAATGAAGAGACGCTTATTTAACCATGAATTAACTTAAATTAGGAAATCTAATAATTTGCCTGGGCTTTTTGAACAGCGATATGAGATGTGTATAACTCATTCATCATCAGAAAGTTTACTTCATACCACTATTTTCTAATAGTAATTTCAGGAAATATTTTGAATTATTGGTTAAGACCGCCACTCAGTCTGTTTGAAACTTTAAGATAGTTTATAACACATAGAAAAAAGTGTAAAAAAGAATGGAGTGTGATATTTCGAGGAGGGGGGGGGGAGGGAGCTAGAATTATTTTTAAAATCTTAGCGTTTGTTACCGCAGCAAATATTTTAAATTCTTGTTTAAGACCGCCAAAATCCCGACCCATCTATCCAGGGTCGGACTGGGCCAGGTAAAAGGGCGCAGACCTTAGATTTTCAGAGGGCGCAAAAAAACATTTAACAAACTCACGTCAATTTTACTTGTTTGAGATCTAGCTTGACAAGATTTAACACATTCGCATAGCACCAAATATGAAAAAGGCTTAATATTATATCTCTGAATCTAAATAGAAGGCTTCACTATATTTACCGTGCATGTTTAAAGTTCCTTAAAATTTACAAGACGTTACGCAGTTTCCTAAAACGAATCATGTAATATCTAAAAGTTCCAGCAAGTTGAGCACAGATTAGCTTGTAGTAGATCTGTAGTAGATGTAAGAGACTGAGATTAGCTTGTAGTAGATCTGTATTAGATGTAAGAGATTGATATCAAAGCTATCGCTTTCTTATTTTATTCTTTTGTCAATAGATTCCTTATAAGAATCATGGGGGAGGGGAAGTGACCCCCCCCCCTCTCAATTATCCTGCAAAAGACCGTATAAAAAAGACATTGACGCCAATTGATTGGTAATAATATTGGCTATTAAATGCTATACATAAATTTTGCTTTATGGATTGTGTTTATATTAAAAGATGCACGAACGTTGATTTTTCACGTGGTAAACATCAATTTTTGACACACTAATTCCTTGCCTGTCAAAAAAGAGATATAATTTTGCTAATTTTCTTAAATCTTAATACAGTTATAAAACAAACAGTGTTAGGAGTGTCTCCATATATTACGGAAAATAAAATGAAGATCTTACAAGAAAAAGTACGGAAAAAACTCAATTTGTCATCACATGATAAACTTATTTTAGATTAAATAAAATCCTATAAAGGGCTTCCGGTAAGTTTTTACGATTTTTTTCTGTGGTTCTTTTGATAAAAGAAGACTGTCCCCTTAATTTATGGAAAGGCAAAATTCTCTGTATCTCGAAAATTAATTATTCAAATCAGCTGTAAATTTACACATCGGCTTTTTTAACAATTGTGGTTTGTTGTATTCAAAAATTAATGTAGATCATATTTTTTTATAATGAATTTATTAATGGTTTTAATAATTTAAAAAAAATGTTTTTGAATAGAGAAAAAAGTCTGTAATATGGTTGGGTCTATTCGGCGTATTTCTTTAATAAATTAATAAAAATCAACCAGATGACTTTTATGAAGATGTTTTTCAGATGGGTTTATCATCCTCAAATTTACACTCTTCTAACTCTATCAATATTTAATATAGTAAGGGTAAACAATGCCATTTCCTGGCTGTTTGGATCCAAGAAAGTCAAATAAGGCGTCAAAAATGAGTGTTACTCTTTGAAAATTTAAAGTTGGTACAATTTTTTAAACGTAGACGACCTCGGAAACATAATTTATGCATAACAATAATTAGTATACATTATTCGCTGTCTATTAGTTCCTAGAGATTTTTTTTTTTTTTTTATAATTATAAAAATCTCCTTGATTTCGCCTTAATCAATATGTCAGTAAATAAGACGAATTTTACCATTTCAGAGAGTTGGTGCCAATTTAGAAATCTGAATTTTTAAAAAGTAGCCCACTGGCAACACTATATAAAATGCTGAATTAATGTTTCACTATTAAAAGGTTGCTACAAAAAAAAAGTGCACCAAAAAATTCGCTTTATTAGTCTAAAGTCACTAAAATATTTACTAAATTTACTCTTCTCAGCTCACTCTTCCCATGATTATCATAATTAGAGATCAATTGAAATATTTAAATTTCGATAATTGAGAGAAATACCCCAGGGATTGTATTCCTGGAAGTTGCAGGATCCTATGGCTGGCTTTTTTTTATTAAAAAAACCTATAATTTCTCAATATAATCATCGCTTTATTTAATAAAAGATTTTTTTCATGAATAAATTAAAATGAAAAAATATTTAAAATACATATTAGAATTTCCTAATAGTTTTGTAACTAAGGAAAGTCTGTCTGTCATTAAATAAAGCGAAGTTTACTAACCGAAAATTATGTTACAGATTTTGTGAATAAAAAAAACGCTGGCCGTTGGATTCCACAGTTTACAGAAGTGTCACTAAGTTTGTATTCCTCGAAAAGTAAGACCATGCTTTCCAATCAACAACAAAATCCCAACAAAAAGTTTTTTGCCTTCTGATATTTATTTCTTTCTTTTCTCAAGTTATTTTCATAAAGCACGCTTTTAATTATAAGTGCATTCAGGTTAGAGCGTTAGAGCGTTTTCTTTAGAGCGGGATGGAGCGGCAAGATACTAAAAGCTAAAGGACAGAAAATATGCAAAATATTTGGTTCAAATCTAAAAGATATCATTCAAAGAAGCGATGAAAAAATCCAGTCCAGGGCGCTGTGGCTACTAAAGTTTTTCCTGGGTGTATGTTTTCTCTCTCAATCGCATGCAATTATGACTACTTTGATTTCAGATCTTGAAATTGTTTCGATGTATCTTTAATTTCTTTGTTATAGTAAATACCTCTCTTTTGCTGTCTGCCTGTTGCCTGATGACTATTCCCCAAACAATTTCTCGAAATTAGTACACTAGTCGGAATGTATGTGTACAACGAGGGAAAAAATACTGGACGGCTTAGGCACTTAGGGGCGAAAGTTTTCCCTGGACGAGGGAGCACCGGCCCTCCGGCCGATGGGCCGGCGAGCAAGTCCGAGCCTGCATCTATCTACGGAAAGATTGCGTAAAGGAGTTTCGTTCAGATATGCTTTTGTTAAGAATAGAGTGCACTCCCTGGTGGTGGAATGTGGAACTAACATAACGCGATTTTGTTAAAATTAGGAAGTCTAACAAGTCGATCTGTTTGAAACTTTAAGATATTTTATAACACATAAGATAAAGTGTAAGAAAGAATGACACGCGAAATTCCGGGGGGGGGGGGGGCGCTAGATTTCTATTTAAAAAATTAGCGTTTCTGACCGCTTTACGTGACTTTTTGAGGGAGTCCTGAGATATATGCTACTTATTTAATATAAAATTGTCTAAAGTTTAGTTACCACTATTTCCTAATAGTAATTTCAGCAAATATCTTAATTTCTTATTAAGACCGCCACCACCTCGAGTAACATATCTACTTATAGGTTGTTTAACGGAGTTTCCTTCCGATACAGTTTTGTTAAGAATAGAGTGCGCTCCCTGGTGGTGGAATGTGGAACTAACATTTTTGTTAAAATTAGGAAATATAACAAGGCGATCTGTTTGAAATTTTACGATAGTTTATAACACATTAGAAAAAGTTTATAAAAAATGGCGCGTGAAATTTCGGGAAGGTGGGGAGAGGGAGAGGGGCAAAATATTTCTTTTTTGTTTCATACCATTTCAGGTGCGTTTTTTGATGGAGTCCTCAGATGCATGCTACTTATACTTATTAAATATAAATATGTCAAAAGCTAAATTACCACTATTTCCGAATAGTAATTTCAACAATTATCTTAAATTCTTGCTGAAGACCGCCACCCCCTCGAGTAACATATCTACTAATGGGTTGCGTGAAGGAGTTTCGTTCAGATACGCTTTTGTTAAGAATACAGTGCGCTCCCTGGTGGTGGAATGTGGAATTAACAGACCGCGATTTCATTTAAAGTAGGAAATCTAACAATTCAATCTGTTTTAAACTTTAAGATACTTTATAACACACGATAATAAATTATAAAGACGAAGGGCGCGTCGCATTTCGAGGAGAGGGGGGGGTTGAGGGAGGTGCGCGAACAAAATTAGGAAATATAACTGGACGATCTGTTTGAAACTTTAATATGGCTTATAAAACATAACATAATTTTTTTTAATCAGGCCGCGTCAAAAATCATGGTGACCATGTGCCCACTCCCCCCCAAGGGGGGCACTTTTCTAAATTTGGCAGATACCCGTCATTTGATATATCGTAGCATTTTTGGGGGGGGGGGCGAACAAAATTAGGAAATATAAGAAGGCGAATATGTTTGAAACTTTAACATAGTTTAGGATGTGTTTGCCAAAATTTAGAAGGTATTCCATGGCGATAAATGTACTGGACGTTTTGAAAGGAATATTAAACGAAACTCTTTGTGCGATGTATGATCACACTTACCCACTTGTTCTTTACTTTCTTTTCATCTAGTGGCCTTTTTTTTTTTTTTTTTTTTTTTTTTTTTTAGAGGTACCCTAGCTTTCTAATAACTTATCATAATTTAATAAAAATTTGTTACACGAGCAAATTCACTATTATTGTAACTTGCTGAAAATTTGAAAGAAATTCGTCAATTAGCCTAATTCGGCTCTCGCAAACAACGATGTATTTTTATTTCTAAAAAATGTTTTTATGTTCCTAATAATGTGATGTGCAGGATTAAAAAAATTCTTATCCTTATTTTAAATTATTTTTTTTTAATTTATGTTTATGTTTGTTTACTTATACCTCATATGGCAATCCGCGATATAGATTCCTAGGCCTAACTCGCGAGCAACAAAGCATTTTCATTTTCTAAAAAAATGCTTTAAAATTTCTAAGAATATGCAGTAATAGTGTTTTTTTTTTAAACTTATTTTTATTTTGAATTATTTTTTATAATTTGTATTTTTGGCTTTATTTACACTAAGCCTAACATGGCAATTCGCGGTATAGATTGCTTCGTGGCATGTAAAATTTTGCCAAGGGCATGTACTGTATCTGTTTATTTATTGTTTTGGTTGAGGACCTAAAATCCGGAAAATTCCGAAATCCGGAACGGCCGCGGTCCCGACCACTCCGGATTTGAGGTCCGGTACTGTACCATATTATGAAATTTTTACCTGTACGGATGTAAATCGGCACTGCCATAGTTAGGAAAACGTAACGAGACATTTTCATACACTGTAAAAAAACCCACAGTATTTTTACAAAAAAATGCTGACAATATGGATGCCAGCAAATTTTGCTGTAAATTTGCAGCAATTTTGTTTTTCACGGTACAGAGCACATTTGAAATTTTGCAGTACTATTTGCTGTTAATTTTACAGTAGTTCTATTTTTTTCTTACTGAAAATATGTCAGTTTAACAGCAGTTTCGTTGTTAATTTTACAGTACTCTTAACAGAATAACTGTAAAACTTTTAGAATTTGTTTCTATATATTTTTTAATTGTTACCTCCCACAACACACATCTTCTTGTATTGTTTATTTATTTATTTTTCTTATTTTAAACTGGAACAAATTTTAAAGACATTGGGCACTATATATTATATGTTTGTTTATTCATGTCATTGTTCTAATATCATTATTATACAATCAATTCTGTTATACATATGCAAGATACAAATTTCGTTTTTTGGTCATATATATCACGAACAAAATTGTGAGTCATTTGCCTAGAGATAAAACGTTTTTGATAAATCACAAAAAAGAGAGATCTTACTTGTTTATATAGCTTTTAATTATTTTACTTTTTTATTAAGCACTTTCTTACAAGACCTTGCTTATCTTGTTTGTACGTGAAAATACCCATTAGTCTAAATCTGTATTCACTTTGTTTCCCCTCCAACAATTTTAGATTTATTTTCTATATCAATTTAAAAGTTTTTTTTTATTCAATGCATCAACAGAATTCAGAAGCTTTTCAGTTACTATCAACTTTATCCAAAATCGAAGAATCGTGTGTCTCATCAATAAATGGAGCCACTGGAATAAAGTTTACTTGTTAAAGATCCTTGGCGTGCCGTGCCTTACCTGCACGGCACGCCAAGGATCCAGGTTCGATTCCTGGTTTGGACATTTCTCTCTCTGTTGGAATAAACGTCAACTGTGCTACTCCAGCCTTGTATATGATTTAATCCAATTGGAAAAAAATATTCGTTCCCTGCATTATGAGTTAAAATTTTTATTTACATAATCGGGCATATAATAAGGCGATTTTGAAAGTTATAAGATGTGCATGCATATACTCAAAGTTCACGTAATTAATAAATTTGTGTAAAAATTTAAAAATACATTAAATAACAAGTGTATTATTTCGTAGAAAAATGAAATATCGTTAAAGCGTTCCCGCTTAAAACGTAACTCGAGTAATTGAGGAGGATTCCGTTTATCCCATCATTCGCTATTTTCAGATAAAGACAACATTTAAAGTGCGCTACTCATAGGTAGCGTGAACAATTTTTTTCACAATCTTACCAAACAGATTCGAATGTGTTTTTGTTCGTTACTTTTTCAAAAACAACTTCCATGTAGCTTATGTTATAAATAAGAACAAAAATTGTAAGTGACAATAATGAAGATAAACAAACCTTTCTACCATAAAAATGTGAGTGGTTCAAGAAATTGCAAATAGGCTATTAGTCAATAATTCCAGTCAAATTGTATTAACCCTTTATCTACTATATTAATACATGGAAATTATTCCAGAGGGAAACATTCGCCTTGCATACAATATTTCAAATGGAAATCAAATTTCAAAGTACAAAGTAATTGCTTAAAAGGCGCAAAGGCCAACATAGTGAAAAAGATTCCAAGCCGGGACTCGAACCCGGGCCATCAGTATAGCGCACTGACGTTCTACCGACTAAACCACTTGGAACGATACCCAGCACGGAAAATTTCTCACTATTATATGTTGGCAAGGCTACAAACGCAGCACAAGATGGAATATTCAACGTGAGCCACAGAACTGGGGCAAACACGGAACATCATTAAATCCAGCATCGATAGAAACTATATTAATACATGGAAATTATTTTAGAGGGAAACATTCGCCTTGCATACAATATTTCAAATGAAAATCAAATTTCAAAGTACAAAGTAATTGCTTAAAAGGCGCAAAGGCCAACATAGTGAAAAAGATTCCAAGCCGGGACTGGAACCCGGGCCATCAGTATAGCGGACTGACGCTCTACCGACTAAACCACTTGGAACGATACCCAGCACGGAAAATTTCTCACTATTATATTTTGGCAAGGCTACAAACGCAGCACAAGATGGAATATTCAACGTGAGCCACAGAATTGGGGCAAACACAGAACATAATTAAATCCAGCATCGATAGAAACTATATTAATACATGGAAATTATTCCAGAGGGAAACATTCGCCTTGCATACAATATTTCAAATGAAAATCAAATTTCAAAGTACAAAGTAATTGCTTAAAAGGCGCAAAGGCCAACATAGTGAAAAAGATTCCAAGCCGGGACTCGAACCCGGGACATCAGTATAGCGCATTTACGTTCTACCGACTAAACCACTTGGAACGATACCCAGCATGGTATCGGCATTGGCCTTTGCGCCTTTTAAGCAATTACTTTGTACTTTGAAATTTGATTTTCATTTGAAATATTGTATGCAAGGCGAATGTTTCCCTCTGGAATAATTTCCATCTATTTATATAAAATCCAAGTCTCTGTGTGTCCCTCACAATTCCGGTACGACCGCTTCATTGAAATGAGTAATTGTTGAAAAATACAAAAGCAGAGTTACCACAGTAGCTCCAAATGTTGGCGACAAAAATAAGTTGTCATATATGAGGCCAACTTGGCGATAGCCGGCTAATTTGGCGAAATTCTCATTTAAAACCATTAATCTTTCATAAAGGAGTTCACCGCTATTTAATTTAAACTCCGCTCTTTTAAGGGTTTTTTTTTTCACAATCTACAGGTGAGAATTTAAAGTGTAATATGCGAAAATGTACATCTTTACATCTTATTCCCGATGCTACTAATAAAATAATCGCCAATAGACGATGCTGAGCTTCTGTCTGAGCTCCTAACTGAGCGCTTTTAATGTGCTTTAGATACTTTTCCAGTATAGGTGCATTGGCGAAGAAGAAAATTTGGCAACATATTTTCCGGGAACCTATGCACTGACACGCATTTTTTTAAAATAATTTATACGATTAATTTAACATATAAAAGCCATTCATCTAATTTTATACAGAAACAGAAGTAATTTGAACATAAAAAAACATCAATAATATACATATAAAATACATGGTGCTACTTAGTTATCCCGTCGACCAAAAATCTATCACCAAACTATAAGATTAAATGCCAATAATGGTTGATCGTAAATGTCACATTCATTTGACTTTAAGCAAGTTACACGTGATTACGTCATCAAGTGATTTTTATTTCGACGTTTATTTGTATTTTTATTAATGTTATACTAATTCCTTTGTTCTTTCGCTATTTAAAATAAAAATTATGTCAATTTCTATAATTTGGCGAGTGGTTTGGCGATTTATATAATTTAGCGAAATTGGTCGACTAATTAATCGAAATTGGTCTAACTAAATAGTGTCAAATGAATATATAAACAAACAAAAAAGCTCATCAAATTTGTTTTCATAGCTGTTTATATGATTTGACAACAAATCTCTCTTTTTGATGCGCAAATTACACCAAGCTTTTTTAAAAAACGCCAAAGCTAATAGTGGAAAAGTACCAAATTTTCTATTATTTTGCGCTGTATGCGCTATATGAAAGGGGGGTGGGCGAAAAGTTTAAACAATTAAATATTAAAGTTTCTGTAAAGCAGTATAAGACTATAAAAATAAAAATAAAATTAATGCAAAATAAGACTAAACGTGAAAGGAAAACCATGCGTTAAGCATAGAATATGAAACGCCCAACACTTCCTGAATGCTTTAGCAAAACTTCGTTATTTATTGAAATATGGTAAATAAGATAACTAAGTAAACATTTTAGAAAACGCATAATTTTTTTTAAAAATTGATTTCAGCAGTTGTCGTGCATAGACAATAGTACCGATATTACACGCCAGTATTTAGCTAAAATTTAATTTAAACTTAAACTCTTAAAACTACTGAAATCACATTTCCAGATATTATCACCCATAGACGGTTACGTATCTAATTCTTTGCGTGACACTGTATATCATTTTATCTACATTCTACAAAAATTTCTTAATAAACTAAATGCAGTTCAGCATAAAGATGCGTAACTCCTTTAAAAACCACCTTTAAGCAATTTACTCTCATGCTCAGTAACCCTTACGAATTCTTTTGTGTAGCCCTGTATATGAATTACAGCATTTATATATACAGTATAGTATGCATAACTATAGTGAAACATAAAAGCGCATATCATAATTAAAAATGCATTTCCAGCAATCATCGCTTATTTACAGTACTTCAGAGAAATGTTTCTTGGCGAGAAAGAAGTTTGGCAACGCATTTTCTCCTATTTAGAGTTTCATACTCACAATCAATTTTTTCCATGTGTATACAACTTATTTGGTACTACTTAGTTATCCCATCGACGAAAAATCTATCGCCAAACTATAAGATTAAATGCCAATAATGGTTGATCGGAAATGTCACATTCACTTGACTTTAATTAAGTTACAAGTGTTTACGTCATCAAGGGATTTTTATTTCGACGTTTTATTTGTATCTTTATTAATGTTATTCCAATTTATCTGTTCTTTCGTCATTTAAAATAAAAATTATGTCAATCTGCATAATTTGGCGAGTGGTTTGGCAATTTATATAATTTGGCGAAATTGGTCGACGGGATATCTAACAAGTACCTGAATAAATAATTAATAGAAATAACCAATTATATAAACTAAAACATTTTATTTCGAGATCAAAGCATTGTTTTTAATTTCGACTAAAAAGTACATGTATCCTAGGATAATTTCAGTTGAATTTTGGTTGACAGCTTAATATCTCATTCCATAAACCTAAACAAACACAAGTGATTCATTTATCATGAACCGTGGAAAAATATTAAACCATTGAGGTAATCTTTCACAAAGTAAATTCTCCAACAATCAATGGACAATATTCTTATGACGTCATATTCGGTAAAATGGTGGCCGTATCGTTTGTTTATGGTTTAAATTCACAAAGATTTTATTTTGTAATGTCTCTTAGTTACCTTACTTTATTGTCATATTTATGGGCTCAGAACAAAAGCATATTTTTTCATTATTTAGTTATTAAATAAAATATATATATATAAATGTGTGATTTGAAAAATTTAAATAATTTTCTTTGTTAATACTAAAAAATAACATTGGCGTAATAGCGGGTTTAAGTTAAATAAGTGTAACTGTTTAATTCTGATGTAATATTCAAAATAACTGTATTTATTAGATTTCAGTAGGCAAGATCAGGGACCGATTAAACTTTGAAGTTAGAGGAATTACAATGTCATTTCAGGACCTTTCTTTTGGAGAAACTTTTCTAAATTCCATGCCTACATGGAAACTCTTCAGTGTTACAAATATTAGTCCTAGGACTGACATAACATCAGAACTGCCGGCAATTTTACACAAGTTTTTGAAAACTACTTTATATCAGAAATTTTATTAAAAACTGGTTACGTCTTTGTTATAGCGGCCCACTTAATTATGATTATGACAAGTTCTAGCCAATTTCGCCAACGTCGTAACTAAGATCGTGAAGTACACAGGTATAATACCATTTCATTAAATTGTATACGATAGTTTAATAGTTTTTACCTTTTTTCAAATGTGTAATTTATTTATTTTTAAGAATTAACAATTTAGATTGTCCAATATAGGAATTTAAAAAAAATGTAAACAAAGATTGAATAGACATGACCGCAAAAAGCCTCAAATCCGGACAACACTTGGAACTAAACTGTGCAGATTAGTGGTCTTCTACTGGACACAGTTTTTCATAAATGTGTTTTGTTCTTAAAATGTGTTATTTTCATCTATCACTGCGGAACATGCGAGAAAAACTCATATTCTTGCACATGAGTTATATATGTCTTTATATCTAATTTCCCGTCATTTTTGACGGGCTACCTTTCTAGTGTATTAATATAGTTTCTATCGATGCTGGATTTAATTATGTTCCGTGTTTGCCCCAGTTCTGTGGCTCACGTTGAATATTCCATCTTGTGCTGCGTTTGTAGCCTTGCCAACATATAATAGTGAGAAATTTTCCGTGCTGGATATCGTTCCAAGTGGTTTAGTCGGTAGAACGTCAATGCGCTATACTGATGGCCCGGGTTCAAGTCCCGGCTTGGAATCTTTTTCACTATGTTGGCCTTTGCGCCTTTTAAGCAATTACTTTGTACTTTGAAATTTGATTTTCATTTGAAATATTGTATGCAAGGCGAATGTTTCCCTCTGGAATAATTTCCATGCATTAATATAGTTTCTATCGATGCTGGATTTAATTATGTTCCGTGTTTGCCCCAGTTATGTGGCTCACGTTGAATATTCCATCTTGTGCTGCGTTTGTAGCCTTGCCAACATATAATAGTGAGAAATTTTCCGTGCTGGGTATCGTTCCAACTGGTTTAGTCGGTAGAACGTCAGTGCGATATACTGATGGCCCGGGTTCGAGTCCCGGCTTGGAATCTTTTTCACTATGTTGGCCTTTGCGCCTTTTAAGCAATTACTTTGTACTTTGAAATTTGATTTTCATTTGAAACGTTTATCTACTGACGGTACTTATAAGTACCACTCACTTTAAACTTTTATACCATAGAAAATATTACTAATATTCTAATGGTACTTTGCAAAAAACGCTCTTTTAACTTCACTTTATCTGAATACATGGCAGCAGAAGTTCTAGTTTTGTTATTTTAGAGAGGAATGAGGCTATCTTTAAAGCAGTCGATCTATTTTGAGCCGACATTTTGTACAGATTGCCATGCTCGTCTTTTCATTGCTGCAAACACAGTAAAAGATATAAGATAAGCGTTGGATTTTTTTATGTGTTCATTATGATCTTAGAATACAATTTGATTAGCTATTTTAGGTGAACAATGTATGTATTTGATTTAACAGTTGAATTACTCGGTGGTACTTATAAGTACCGTCAGTACACTGGGTGTTGGAGAAGAATTTTTTGTTTATTTTTTTACTAAATTGCATATGTATAAATCATATTCCTCATATGCTGCATATGTGGATAACGATATGTGAAACGATATTTTAGTCATACTGTACTGACGGTACTTTAAAGTACCACTTTAATTAATTACCTTTAAATAATTACATTTCTCACGGGTGAGTATTTTTTATGTTTATCTTTTAATTTCCATTGTAGTAACTGAAAAAAAAATAATACATGAAAAAATTGCAGTAGATCAAAATGCTGTTAAAGGTTAAAAATGGTTAAATATAGTAATAAAAGGTTAAAACAGACCGAATTCAAGAGTTTGCCGCAAAACTGGAAGACAATGAGGTAAACAGATTGTTTGTTCATGTAACTCAAAGATAACTTTGAAATTAATTTAAGTTAAAGTACGATACTTTCTTTGAATAGTTTGTTTGTCCTCCTTAATTTACTCATTTGTATCAACAAACTGTCGCTTTTTAAATAAAAATATTATTTTTAAATGAAAGTGGTCTATTTTAGCATTAAATTTGTAACCTACTTAATTTCTCTCAAAACTGAATTAACCCCTATTGCACTGGCGATATTTTTAAGTATCATTAAAGAAAATTTAATATAACTTTTTTTTAATCCGTCCAATAATAAAAGTAGATCTTAATTTTCATAAAAAATACTTTTTTCTATCAAATTTAGAATGTGCTGCGAACTAACTATATTATAAAATGTAATTTCCTCAAACATTTACATCAGTGTAGATTTTCTCTTATTAAAAAATGTCATTTGAAAAATATGCCTTGCCTTTTACAGATAGGATCCCAATATATTGATTTACAATGTTTTTATAAAGACTTTTGATATTTCCTTAACAGCATTTTTTTGTTAATTAATGTAATTATTCTAGTAAATGTCTTACAAAAAGAGCTTTATCTTGAGAATTAGTTTTACAAAGAAAGGGATTATTTTTTATCGTTGAAATGTTTGCATCCTGGCCTCCTTTAGGAGAATGCACTAACGGGAGTTCACTGAACTATTATAAATGCTCGTTAAGTATTTGCATCACTTCAATCTATGAAAAATAAATTTTGCGTTCTAACGTATTGAATAAATAAATAATAATAATAATAAAGTTAACTTATTTTCTCACATGCAATTATTTCAATAGATTTGTCATTCTTTAACACCATGTTTTCTAAAATTATAATTTCTTTGGAAAAGCTCAGTACATAATTACAAAAATTACAGAAAATATCTGGATTTTTTTTTTATATATTTCAATTCGTAAACTGTTTTCTTTTATGCTTGATTATCTATTTCGTTTTTAAAGCATCCAGGTGCGCTTTTAAAAGCTACCAAACTAGCATTTTACAAAAACCATATTATTATATAGCTTGACAAATTATAATCTATCGTTGAAGGTAAATGACAGAATGTAGGGGACAATAAACTAAAAATTAATTAAATTATAGAATGAAAGATTTGTGCTTCCCATTAAAAAATTATTTTTGATTTCCGGAAATGGGAAACACAATCTGGAGCTGTTTCTTTAAATATTTATATATATATATATTTTCGATTTTCGAAAATAAAATGTATAAAAATATATTTGTTATCTCATTTCTTTTATAAAATATTATATTTAATGTATTGTCTGAAACGGAACCCATTAAATAAGTAAAAAATTATTATTTATAAAATTTCAAATGAGTCTTTTGAATCGAAATCATTTGATAAAAAGAACTCCGAATAATGTTATTAAGTATTCTTCACTTCAAAGAAGTTTTGATTTAAAAATTAGAAAAATTGAAGACTTAACGATTAAATTTACAAAGGGCTGTTTCATTCTTCCTTAGAAAGGTTTTTGTTTCTTATTATGAAAGCCAGGTAGCATGGTTAGACTTTTACGTGAGTATCAAGCAAATACCTTACATGTTTGTCAAGAGTATTTTTTGAAACTTTTGTACAAAATTAAACGATTCACATGATCTATTTAAATCAAATGGATTTAGAAGGAATGAAACCGTTATGTGTAATTTGCCTATTTTTTTTTCTTTTGAAAAGTACAAATTTCGAAACAATTATCATAATTGAAATGTATTTGTTGTTTGCATTCAATGATATTTAAATAGATAACGCATAATGACATTTTATTTTAAGCAGCATATTTCTTTTATTAAAAATATTATTAAATGATAAAGAATATTACAATTTTTGGTGCTCCTTCATTTTCAAGTTTAATTTTTATTTCTAAGTAAATAAACATGTGTATTAAAAAAATTCCAAAATATTATATTATACATATTGGAATATTAAAAATCATTTTATTATCCACATTGAAAAAAATACTATACAGTTTGGGATACCTTTTCTGCTTTTAAAATTTAATATTTAGGCTGCAATGTTTTAAACATTTGACCATAAATATAATATTGAAAGCATGTTTTAAAATGTTCAATTATTAATGCACATTAAGATATTATAAGATAATCGTTCATCCTTATGTATCAACTATTATTATTCTTGAATACAAAGGATTTTAAAAAGGAACAGATTTTTTCGAATGTGCAAATAGTTCATTAATGAAAACACTTAAAACGCATTTAAATTAACACAGTTTATTTTATTCGAAATATTACTTTTTTTAAAATAACTTACTAATTTCTTTATGAAATGTTGAATTTAATTATTAAAATTAACTGCGATAAATGATGCGAATAAAGTTTAGAGTAGTTTTTACTCCTTGTTTTATATCTTGAAAAATATTTTAGAAAACGAAGCTTGTTAAAAATTGCCGTTGGAAAAATAAAAGCTTTTTTGCTAATAATAATTTCTTTCATTATTTACGTTTATTAAAGTTTATTACATGTGTTTTCAACACTGCAGCGAATGAGAAAAGAACTTCAATTTAAAACGATTAATTAGTAATCTGCATACGATATTTCAGTATTACTAGAGTGCATAACTAATAAAAATTTTACTGATAATGTGCTGTTTAATTTCGCTATATGAATCATTCAAACACGTTACGGTAATTAAATCACCCAAGTCTTTGGAATAAGTAAATTATATCATATAATATACAGGGTGAACCAACACTCTTGCCCTGATAATAACAATTCATTACAAATTAACCGTTTGTACAATTATGTAACTTGTTGTATCATCGGATAGGTCAGTTTTAGTAGTTTTAGGTAGCTTTCATTACAAAAAGCTACCTATTGCATCCGTTCGGAGGAAAGCGATTTCAAAAAATTTTGGTATATTTTCATCGATCATGACCCCCAGACCCCAAAACCAGCCTCCGTTCAAAATTGACATATATATATATATATATATATATATATATATATATATTACCATTAATTAAACATAACCTACCATCGTCAATTATTATGAATTAAATATATATACATACATATATATATATATCTGACATTTGTCACACTGTAACTCTCGTATTTATGAACCGATTTGGATGTAAATCGGTGTGTACATACTACAGACCAATGTCTCGACCGAGTTCGTTGGCCAGCTTCATCTGCCATTTTGTTTCGAAATGGCGGCCATTTAAAAAATTTAAAAAATTGTGGTACCAAAAAATTAAAAATGGAAAAATATTTTTTTCTTATGTATTTGACCTTTATACAAAGATTCCGGAGCAGTTTTTGTTTCGTCTATATCTTAAAAAATGACTGAGTTATAGCATTTTGAATTTCTAGCGTGGCTGACATTTTGAAACGTCCTGAATTTTGTCACGCGATAAAAGGCGTATTTATGAACCGATTTGAATGTAACTTCGTTTATACATAGTACATACCAATGTCTCGACCGAGTTCGTTGGCCAGCTTCATCCGCCGTCTTGCTTCAAAATGGCGGCCATTTAAAAAAATTTAAAAAATTAAAAAATTAAAATGAGATACCAAAAAATTGGAAAATGAAAAAGATTTTTTTCGTATGTGTGTAACCTTAATACAAAGATTCCGGAACAGTTTTTGTTTCGTCTATATCTTAAAAAATGGTTGAGTTATAGCATTTTGAATTTCTGTTGTGGCTAACATTTTAAAACGACCTGATTTTTGTCACGCGATAACAGGCGTGTTTATGAACCGATCTGGATGTAACTTGGTCTGTACATAGTACATACCAATGTCTCGACCGAGTTCGTTGGCCAGCTTCATTCGCCATCTTGTTTCAAAAGGGTTGCCATTAAAAAAATAATATTTAAAATGAGGTATTAAAAAATTGGAAAATGAAAAAGGCTTTTTTTATGTGTTTGGCCTTGATACAAAGATTCCGGAGCAGTTTTTGTTTCTGAAAATTTGTTCTTTTGTTTATATCTTGAAAAATGGTTGAATTATAGCACTTTGAATTTTTAGCATGGCTAACATTTTGAAACGATCTTGTATTTGTCACGCGATAACACACGTATTCGCCTATTTCGATGTAAAAAGGCATGTGGATAGTATACATCAATATCTCGTCCAAGAATTTGAATATTTCCAACTGAGCGAAAAAATGCCCAGGCTGGGAATCGAACCCAGATCCTTGGCTTACAAGGCCAATGCTTTTCCGTTTAAGCTAACTGGGCCGACAACCAGCCAGCATATTTCGCTCAGAAAACCTTATTGGTAGAACATCTGGTCTGTCATGTAGACAGCTCAACAGAATAAACCGCAGGTAATGGAACTCCATATAAACGATGGATACGTAGATGAACTATTATTTTAACACAATCAAACTGATTGGTAAAGTTATCATACGAATTTGAATATTTCCAACTGAGCGAAAAAATGCCCAGGCTGGGAATCGAACCCAGATCCTTGGCTTACAAGGCCAATGCTTTTCCGTTTAAGCTAACTGGGCCGACAACCAGCCAGCATATTTCGCTCAGAAAACCTTATTGGTAGAACATCTGGTCTGTCATGTAGACAGCTCAACAGAATAAACCGCAAGTAATGGAACTCCATATAAACGATGGATACGTAGATGAACTATTATTTTAACACAATCAAACTGATTGGTAAAGTTATCATACGAATTTGAATATTTCCAACTGAGCGAAAAAATGCCCAGGCTGGGAATCGAACCCAGATCCTTGGCTTACAAGGCCAATGCTTTTCCGTTTAAGCTAACTGGGCCGACAACCAGCCAGCATATTTCGCTCAGAAAACCTTATTGGTAGAACATCTGGTCTGTCATGTAGACAGCTCAATAGAATAAACCGCAGGTAATGGAACTCCATATAAACGATGGATACGTAGATGAACTATTATTTTAACACAATCAAACTGATTGGTAAAGTTATCATACGAATTTGAATATTTCCAACTGAGCGAAAAAATGTCCAGGCTGGGAATCGAACCCAGATCCTTGGCTTACAAGGCCAATGCTTTTCCGTTTAAGCTAACTGGGCCGACAACCAGCCAGCATATTTCGCTCAGAAAACCTTATTGGTAGAACATCTGGTCTGTCATGTAGACAGCTCAACAGAATAAACCGCAGGTAATGGAACTCCATATAAACGATGGATACGTAGATGAACTATTATTTTAACACAATCAAACTGATTGGTAAAGTTATCATACGAATTTGAATATTTCCAACTGAGCGAAAAAATGCCCAGGCTGGGAATCGAACCCAGATCCTTGGCTTACAAGGCCAATGCTTTTCCGTTTAAGCTAACTGGGCCGACAACCAGCCAGCATATTTCGCTCAGAAAACCTTATTGGTAGAACATCTCGTCTGTCATGTAGACAGCTCAACAGAATAAACCGCAGGTAATGGAACTCCATATAAACGATGGATACGTAGATGAACTATTATTTTAACACAATCAAACTGATTGGTAAAGTTATCATACGAATTTGAATATTTCCAAGTTTTTTCGCTCAGTTGTGTTAAAATAATAGTTCATCTACGTATCCATCGTTTATATGGAGTTCCATTACCTGCGGTTTATTCTGTTGAGCTGTCTACATGACAGACCAGATGTTCTACCAATAAGGTTTTCTGAGCGAAATATGCTGGCTGGTTGTCGGCCCAGTTAGCTTAAACGGAAAAGCATTGGCCTTGTAAGCCAAGGATCTGGGTTCGATTCCCAGCCTGGGCATTTTTTCGCTCAGTTGGAAATATTCAAATTCGTATGATAACTTTACCAATCAGTTTGATTGTGTTAAAATAATAGTTCATCTACGTATCCATCGTTTATATGGAGTTCCATTACCTGCGGTTTATTCTGTTGAGCTGTCTACATGACAGACCAGATGTTCTACCAATAAGGTTTTCTGAGCGAAATATGCTGGCTGGTTGTCGGCCCAGTTAGCTTAAACGGAAAAGCATTGGCCTTGTAAGCCAAGGATCTAGGTTCGATTCCCAGCCTGGGCATTTTTTCGCTCAGTTGGAAATATTCAAATTCGTATGATAACTTTACCAATCAGTTTGATTGTGTTAAAATAATAGTTCATCTACGTATCCATCGTTTATATGGAGTTCCATTACCTGCGGTTTATTCTGTTGAGCTGTCTACATGACAGACCAGATGTTCTACCAATAAGGTTTTCTGAGCGAAATATGCTGGCTGGTTGTCGGCCCAGTTAGCTTAAACGGAAAAGCATTGGCCTTGTAAGCCAAGGATCTGGGTTCGATTCCCAGCCTGGGCATTTTTTCGCTCAGTTGGAAATATTCAAATTCGTATGATAACTTTACCAATCAGTTTGATTGTGTTAAAATAATAGTTCATCTACGTATCCATCGTTTATATGGAGTTCCATTACCTGCGGTTTATTCTGTTGAGCTGTCTACATGACAGACCAGATGTTCTACCAATAAGGTTTTCTGAGCGAAATATGCTGGCTGGTTGTCGGCCCAGTTAGCTTAAACGGAAAAGCATTGGCCTTGTAAGCCAAGGATCTAGGTTCGATTCCCAGCCTGGGCATTTTTTCGCTCAGTTGGAAATATTCAAATTCGTATGATAACTTTACCAATCAGTTTGATTGTGTTAAAATAATAGTTCATCTACGTATCCATCGTTTATATGGAGTTCCATTACCTGCGGTTTATTCTGTTGAGCTGTCTACATGACAGACCAGATGTTCTACCAATAAGGTTTTCTGAGCGAAATATGCTGGCTGGTTGTCGGCCCAGTTAGCTTAAACGGAAAAGCATTGGCCTTGTAAGCCAAGGATCTGGGTTCGATTCCCAGCCTGGGCATTTTTTCGCTCAGTTGGAAATATTCAAATTCGTATGATAACTTTACCAATCAGTTTGATTGTGTTAAAATAATAGTTCATCTACGTATCCATCGTTTATATGGAGTTCCATTACCTGCGGTTTATTCTGTTGAGCTGTCTACATGACAGACCAGATGTTCTACCAATAAGGTTTTCTGAGCGAAATATGCTGGCTGGTTGTCGGCCCAGTTAGCTTAAACGGAAAAGCATTGGCCTTGTAAGCCAAGGATCTGGGTTCGATTCCCAGCCTGGGCATTTTTTCGCTCAGTTGGAAATATTCAAATTCGTATGATAACTTTACCAATCAGTTTGATTGTGTTAAAATAATAGTTCATCTCGTCCAAGTTCGCTGGCCAGGTTCATCAGCCATCTTGTTTCAAAATGGCGGCCATTAAATAAAAATATATATATTTAATGTGAGGTGCAAAAAAATTAGAAATTAAAAAAGGTTTCTTTATTAAGTATTTGACCTTGATATAAGGATTCAGGAGCATTTTTTGTTTGCCTTTATCTTAAAAAATGGCTCAGATATAGCAATTTCAATATCTTATGTGGGTGAAATTTTGAAAAATCTGATTTTTTGCCTGCGACAGCACTCGTATATATCAATCGATTCCGATGGGAGTGAGCATGTGCACAACAATTACTAAGGTCTCGACCAAGTTCACTGGTTAGCCTCATCTGCCTTGTTGTCTTAAAATGGCAGGCACTTTAAGAAATTGCCGAATTTGGCAGCCAAATATAAGTTACTTTAAATAAAAGCAGCTTGGATAAAGCTGACTAATTTCGCGAAATTATCATTCATAATGATTTAGTATTGATAAAAATTAGTATTGAATTTCCTATATTCGGTTTCCACTAAATTGAGCTTCGTGTGCTTGAATAGTATAAGTTGGCTTTTTTTTAAATAAGAAATATGAAAGCTACCTCTTCCTCCCGGCACTGGCCGGAAGGACATTTTTGTGCTAAAGATGGCACGATTTCTCCTTCAAGAGTGACTCAGGGAATGAGGGCTTTGTGAAGCCTCCGCGCTCTGCAGATATTAATCCTCTGGATTTTTTATTTTGGGGCTATATCAAAAACAGAGGCTTGGACACACCAATGGCTGACATCGAAGAACTGAAGACTAGGATACAAGCTGTTGTGTGTACCAGATGAAAAGACATGAATCATGTACAGAAGACATGTCAAAGAACACTTGGCGGAAACTAGAATACCGCCTAGACATTCTGCGAGCTACCAAAGGGACACACGTTGAAATTTACTGAAGTACGTGGTCTTATAAAAATTTTTTATAACAGTGCTTACCTTTTGTATAATAGTACTTACTACTTATAACTCTACCCAACTAACATATGTCTAATTATACAAGCCTGCGATGATTATGTGGTTTAACGTTTGATAATTGCTTTTTATGTATTTTTTAGCGCTGAATCCGAAAATGACCTTCATTTTTAACCATCACGTCAGAATTTTTTGCAAATCGTAAGTTTCAACGGTAAAAAGTAAAAAAAATAGAGAACATCTGATACTGAAAGATACAGGAAATGGTTGTGTTTCTTAACTTTTGATAACTGATTTATATATATATTTTTAGCGCTGAATTCGAAAATGACATTCATTTTTAACCAGCAAGTCAGGATTTTTTGCAAATCGTAAATTTCAAAGTCAAAAAATAGCAAAATTCTGATACTATAAAATAGGTGTGATGGTTGTGTTTTTAAATTTTAATAATTGATTTTTATGTACTTTTTAGCGCCAAATCTTAAAATAACCTTCAATTTTAACCATCATGTCAGAATATTTCGCAAATCGTAAATTCCAATGTTAAAAAGTATTTTGCAAAAAATACTGACGTGAAGGTAAAAAAGGAACGTCATTTTAGGATTCAGCGCTACAAAATACAGCGACACCAAATCAATTATAAAAAATAAAGCCATATGACACAATCCAAATTTTGCAGGCTTGTGTTATAATAGTTTGAGCACAACAAATAGGTATAATCAGGTCAAGAATTTTCGTTCACGCTGTTCATTGACTGCAGAGTACTATAAATTTCCTAAAAACAATGTAACTCAAAAAAAAATATATAAAATACTTTCATAGATAACTGCATTTAATAATTAAAAGAATCAATATTTTTCGATATGTAAATATTATGTAGTACTTTTTAGTGTTTATTGTATTATACTCTTCCAAAATCGTTATTGTTTCTATATTTATTTATTTAGATCAAATTCCACATATACTGTTATAAATTTGCAGCAAACTGTCAATCTTTCAACCGTTTTTTGAAAGAAAAGTTTACATAACCGTAATTTAACTCGATTCTGACCTCAATTGGGGCAATAATATGGTAGATCAGATTAGAGTTAAATAACGGTTATTAAATAGTTTCCTATAAAGATAGTCCAACAACTGGACGGATTGCTGCAAATTTTTTGAAGTGTATCTTACGTTTCAAGCATTTTAAATATTAGATGCATTATCATATCTGACAACCGTCCTTTAAAAAAATAAAATAAAGATATTTTAAACTGAAAGTTAATTTAATAAAATGTGACTTGTTTTTATTCGTTACTTATTTCATTTAAATTATTCTGAGCAATTTTTGGCACAAAATATATTTATTTGTCTTCAGATACAACAACAAGAACAAAAACTGAATAATTGGCGATTATATATTATTAATATTAATAACAAAAATGAAATTGTATACCTATTAATATTGAAGTACTTTCTATAAAGCGGTCCTTTCCATTGTTTCCCACTGCTATCAGTTGAAATACCATTTGAAGGGAAACTGATTATTTTTTAAAATTCCCCAGTAAACAGACTTATAACTGTTTGGAGCTAAATATTTACCGCAATGTTAATCAAATCCCATTTTCATTTGTTCGAATAAAAAGGCCGTCCTTTTTAAAAGAATAATTTAGAAATGTGATTCAGTACTCTTTACTTTAAGTACTCTAATTGATCAAGATAAATTGTGTACTTTAAGTTCAAGTTAGTTTGCTAATCCTCGTTTGATGTATTACGAAAAACTTTTAAACTAACCAAACTTGTTAAAGATCATTCTCAAAGAGATTTCTAGCTCGAGCAAAGTTTATAATTTCCGCTAGCTTTCGTTTATTTTTCGTTAAGTGTTTAATTCATGAGTTTTCAAACATTGGAGAAATAATGTAATACGAAAATAAACTAATTAATTAATGTTCATTTAAATTTTATCCGAATCATTCAAATACGGAGCTAATTAAAATTCGATCGGTAATATTTCTCTACAATTACACTGTAAGTATTATTTATACATGTATCGATAATTAGATAATATAATCCATTAGAAAAATTGATTCATAAAAAAAATTACTTATAGCATAATAATTAATAATTTGTACATAAATTGTTTTATTTTTAGTTGTTTTATTTTATGCAGTATCTGTTTAGGGACCAAGGGAACCACTTTTGGTGCACCACGTACCTAGCATTGACACGTGGTACATTTTAAAACCTTATATTACGAAGTTTGAGGATCGATAAAATTTTTCCGTAGAAATTATATTTTTTGATTTTACAGTAGCATAACTTTCTTAAAATGCGATTTTCGAAACCACTTATCGAAATATTAGCATAGACTTTTTTAAGCATTAAAAATACAAATTAATCAATAATAAGTATAAAATATTGAAAAAAGTTTAAAAATTCCTTCATGAAACTACGAATTTGATTTTGAAAAATTGCAACATTATATTCACATTTTTCTTGGGTAAAAGCTGGCGTTTTTTTCAAACGTAGAGTTTTCTGGTAACCCTAGACGAATGTCATAGCTGATTGTCGTGTATTACCATGTGGTTTGGACTTCACTAGAAATTGTAATGTCCGACCTAATTAGTCACAGTAAATTTTATAAATTGTATAAAAATGTTAAGTTACTTTGCAATTACTTTTATCGAAAGACACGACATTTAATACGACAGCATTTCATTTTAAACGTTCGAAACTTTATTCCCTCTGACTTCAAAAGTAAATAGTTTGCATATATTGTGTTCCACTATAAAAATAATGTTCAATGATCATGAAAGTTTTTAGCGGAAATATATTTACTATTTATACCTTTATCGTTTGCATAGAAAAATCTCTAATTCTTGATTTTTAATGCTACCAATTACCCAACAAATCGCGATCAGATTTAATTCTAATTCTAGGTTCAGATTTGATTCTAATTTTTATTGTATATATACTCCAGGGATAAAACGGGCGAAATATTGTAGCGCCATATTTACTACTGTACTTAACTCACTTTTGGCGTGAAATAAAGAAATGAAAATCCAATTTAAAAAAATAAAAGCTTAAATATATATATCTATATATATTATAAAGGACAAACATATCTGTGCGTAACGCATACGTAATTTTGCGAATGGCAACACTTTGAAATTTGAAATAAAATTTTGGTTTTGTAATTTTCTCTACTGCAAATTTTTAAACTTTTAAACATCGCACATTTTAAATTTTTACACCGTCGTTTAAGGGAAAAAAATGCTCTTTTAAATGCACTTTGTTAGAAAGCTGTATCTCAATTTATTTTTGAGATATTAATTTTTTTGTAGTTTTTATTATCATTTTTCTTATCGTGGCAACAAAGGTAACCCATTTCTATTGAAAGTCCTTGAAAGTAAACGGAAAATAGTCTAAAATTGGAGATACTGTATCTTTTTGTTGCCATTTTCTCATAAAACCTGAAAAAAAAATTTTTGAAATTAAAATAGGGGCTATGTCAAGAATATTATCTGTTATTCCGTGATAATGACGTCATATGCATACTTTTCTATAGACGAAGTTTAAGACTAGATTATAAAAGTGGATTGCCTTAGCGGATGCAAATGACGTCATTTTTTTTTTTTTAAGTGTATTTTAATTCTTAAACCTAAATTATGTTTTGTAGAAGTGCATCATTTTCACAGCACAGCTGCTTTGAAATTCTATACAGGTGAAATGCTTCACTTTTGAAAATAATGTAATCGAAATGAGACACTGACAAAACGCAATATTTTACAAAAATTTAGAGTGTCTTTATAGAATAGAGCTGACATTCAGTTAATAGCAATTTATGTTACAGAAATTGATGATTCTCGCCTGGATGGATTTGCTTCGCCGAGTTAGACAAGCAAACAAATAATTCGTGGTTTAAAATAATGTCATGATCCTGAAATTTTTGTCCAGATTTCTCTCGAATAATAAAATTTTAATGCTATTCTTTAGGACATTCTACTATAATTTTATCAAAATAACATTATTTGCTTAATTTAATTTTTCCTAATTTTATGTAATCTATATATTTAAAACACAAGTGTGCTTTTTAGTCATCTGCTCTGATCTTTCTGCTAAGCCAATTTTACTGATATATTTTTTAAGCTGAAATCTCTTCATTTGTAGATGTAATCGTACTATCTGGTTTTTTTATATATATCCCCACTTTTATATTTTAATTTTAAATGCATTTTATGAAATTTCTTCAAAATGGTGAAAATTAGATAGCTTTTATTATTGCAGACAAGAGAGAAATAATGAGGCATTTTTTATCTTTATTCATGCTATTTTCTGATAAAAATGCAAAATTGATGATAAAAATTGTTATATAAGGTTTAGTGTCGCAAAATCCCATTAGGAGCAGAATATTATATTAGGGGCATAATAACGGAAAATGACATACTGCTTTTGAAAACACTCATTTTTCCTCATAAATTTTCTATACTGTTTTTCCTTCTGTATTTGTAGTGATACTAAATTTCAGAGGCTAGTCGAAATGCTTATTTAAGTGAAAATGAAGTCATATTTAAAAGAAAACGATCATTTTCTTAGATAAAACTAAACATTTTAACACAAATGAGTCTAAAAAACTTAAATTACAGAAATTTTTACTCTCCGCAATTGAGATTAGAATCTCAAGTAAAGGGGGCGTCTGTTCACATAAAACATGTTGCTGACAATCGTGACTTCCAGTTTTGAGTTAAAATGATTTTTAAATGATCAAACAAAATATATATTTTTTTAATGATGAATATGGATATGAGAAGTGCGTATGCAGTTTTTGAGAAGGTGAAAATTGCTGTTTTTCATTCCGGAATACCAAGCATAAGATCCTCAATTGATAACCACATCCTAATAACTGATCTTTATTATATTTTACTAATTAAGTATCTATATTATAAAGAACAAACGTATCTGTGCGTAACGCTGACGTCATTTTGCGAATGGCAATACTTCACGGTCAAATTTCGGTCTTGAAATTTTCGCTACTGCAATTTTTTAATCTTCTGACCATCGTACATTTTCAATTTTCGCCGCATAGGGAAAAAATTTACTCTCAAGTGCAATTTGTTTAAAAATTGTATCTTAATTGACTGATGTATTATATTTTCTAAAATAATTTTCAAGCATGATTTTTTTTAAAAGTTTATCTTATCACGTGCCGGTTTCAATACATAATAATAATAAACATTTTGCACAGAAAGCAACAAACATTTTTCAGCATTTGTTTCTGACTATTTTTGCATAACGAAATTAATTCTTCCTTTATAAAAAAAATAAAAGAATAATATTAAAAAAAACACCAATCTAACATATTTGTGAAAGACAAATTAACGAAATTGATACTTCTTTTATAAACAAATAAAATAATAATATTGTAAAAACACAAATCTTACATATTTGTAATCGTACAATTTAAATTTTTAGATCACCAAATAGGAGTTTTTTTTCAAATGGAATTTATTTGCAAAGTTCATCTCAGTTTACTGATTTTCTATGGTTTTAAAAAGAATTTTAAAGCATGAAATATTTTTAAATTGATCTATATCGCGCAGAGTTCGATTACGGAAGATTAATCCCTTAAAAAAAAATAAAGAGTTCATCATTTTCTTTCGGCTAATATCTATTTAAAAAAAAAAACTTCCCTATGAATAAATAAATAAAATAATATAAATAAAACACAAATTTAACGGACATGTATAAGCTCTGGAATTATCAGAATATAAAATGATGCCATAAGTAGCAAAATCTTGGTCAAATAACTCTTAGCATGCGGCTAATAAGAAAATATCGCTTTTGATAAATTAAAAAAAATATATTTGATTGTATAATTCGTATTTTTCATATGAAAAAGGCTTTTTTAAATGTAAGTGGGCAATCTAAAAAATTTATTGCATATAAAATAATTATTAATTTTCAATTTAAAAAAAATGTTTTCACCTATATTCTTTAACCCGGAAAGCTCGGGTACGATCCCCTAGTATATATAAAATTTGATTTTAACAGAGAAATTTCATCAGTACTCTAACTTCTATGTGCAGGTTAAAAAAAAAAAAAATGCACCAGGTGTGGATGCTAGGTGTGAGCTGCACCAAAAATGGTTGATTTGTAAGTTATTTTTAAGTTTTGCACAGTAAAAAAAAGAAAAAAAAGGAAAAATCATCGTAATGATTCTGCTACAAATCATCGTTTACAAATGTGACTAATATCATTTGATTAGTCTACTTAATGATGTCTTATCATGTCTAAATAATGCTATCCTTACTCTTTATCAGGGGGTCGTCTATATTTTAAAATTGTACCTAAATTGAAAATTTTAAATTCCAATACCTAATTTTTGACATCTTAGTTGGTTTCTTCCATACGTTTTTACTTTGGATATGAAACATAAAGACATTCGATAAAGTAATTATGAAAATTTAAATTTTGAAACTCACAATGATAAACTCATTTTTAGTCGTTACAAAAAAACTATAAAGGAAATTTTATGAAGGCAAACTTTCATCATAAAATCAAATAATATAATTTTATACAAAGCATTCTATCCAAAAGTTTTAATTACATCTTTTACACGGAAATATATAGGCAGACAAATATCTTCATATTATGTTAAATTTAATATATACTTTGACATTTTACGGGTACGTCACGTATCAACCAATTAGAGTTACTGATGTAATAAATTAGTATGGATGGATGTAATTGTTATAATATATACGATTCCGATTAAAATATAAATTTGCATGCAAAATATTTCTATTTCTTCATTTATTATTTTAATTTAATTTAGTTCATATAAGCTAACAATTTATCTTTACAGATAGAAATAAAATTTGGATCGTTACATAAAGAGATGCGATATATATATATATATACATATATACATATATAATAGGGTACAGTGCTCCCCTATGGATAAAAAAAAAAATTCTTCTAATCAAAATTGGCCGGAGTGGGAAAGTTGCTCTATCAGATCCTCATTCTGATTATAAAATATCTTTGAAAAATATTAATATTAAATACTAACCGGTCATTGAATATTGAGAAAAAAACGTAAAATCGCTCACTCATGGATTTCCCCCCCTTCAAATCAAAATGGGGTGATGTGGGAAAGTTTCTCTATAATATCCTCATTCTGAGTATAAAATATCTTTTAAAAATATTAATATTAAATGCTGCCACAAGGTCATTGAATATAAAAAAAAAAGGAAAAGTTGTGCATTTTTCCATTTTCTTCCTCAAACATACAAACTATTAATATAAATTTAATTTAAAGGATGATCACCGGATTATTATTATTATTATTATACTAGCAGATCTACCCGGCTTCGCTCGTGTCAATAATAATGGTCCACCCGGGTAAAATACATTAAAATGAAATAATACGGCAGTGACAATAACTGAGATTGGTGCATTACCGTCCATGAATCGTTAAAAGACCGATAAGAAATATAAGTAAAATAGTTTTAATTGCGTCTACTATTAACTATACCATAATAATGTATATTCCAAACAAATGTCATAACATATATTAAAGTACAATTATTTGCTTAAAAAGCGTCATTTAAATAATAAAAAACATTAAAAATATTAAAAATGTGCATGTTTCGACTCTTTCATTGAGTCATCTTCAGAATATATATATATAAACTACAAACACAATGCCAATTCTGACATTATACTGATGATGGCAATGCATCAGTACCCATCAGTTCACCCATAAATTTTGCCTTTACTAAAAATTTTTAAACTTATGATCATCATACAATTTCGTTTTTCACACTGTCGAATAGAAAAAGCTTCTGTCAAATGAAATTTATTTGAAAATTGTATCTCAATTTTTTCATGTGAAAGGATTTTAAAGTAATTTTCAATCATGGATATTTTTGATTTGCATGCAGCCAGGGATAAGATTTCCGCATTTTTTCACACCAGTATTTTGTTAGAGTAAATGATATTTCATTTAATCGGGACACTCTCTTGATTTAACAGAGCAACATTTTCTTTAAGAATATACCGGTGTGCAAAAACGTGGAAATCTCATCCCTACATGCAGCCCAATTACGAAAGATATACCTGTTTGCTCTTAATGCAATATTATAAAGTAAAGACATTGATGAACTATGAGTAACTCTAGCATCATATTGTTGGTGGCAATAACCTAACCCAACCATAAATTTAACTTTTACTGCAATTTGACCTTTAAAGATCGCACATTTGATTATTCCAAAATCTAATAGAATACAAAAAGTACTTTCAGTAATTTTTTTTTTTGAAAAGCTTATCTCAATTTACGGATTGTTTATCAATTTTAAATTAATTTTAAATCACGGATATATTTTTAAATATACCTGTAACCCAATTCAGAAAGATATATCCGTTTGCTATTAATGCAATATTATGAAGAAAAGACATATCTATGAGTAACGCCTAGCACCATATTGTTGGTGGCATAAATTACGTTTTTACTGCAATTTGATCTCTAAACATCATGCATCCCATTATTTCAACGTCTAACAAAAAAGTCTGTCAGTCATGAAATTTTGTTTAAAAAAGAAAAAAAGCTTACCCTAAAAAATAGTAGCTATAATTTCTATTTAATATAAATCGTACAAAAATCGTATTTTATATAACCGTATTCGATACAAATCGTAGAATGTTATCATTGCATTTCAGGTATTAAAACATTTATCTAAATGATATAATTAAAGATTACAAAGAAACAGGGAATAAATTGTAGCATCCAGTTTTTAGAGCCAGTTTGAAATTATATTGATGACATTGACGTCATATCTAGCAAACGATTTTTTTTTTACTATTATCATTTTCCTTATTTGATTCTTGATATTGAAATGACTTCATTAAAATAGATTTTTTTAACATTCAACTAAAGTACTTCTAAGGTCATTTTAAAACATGCTTAGTTAAAGTTTTTACATAAATATATAAAAATTTGCATTTTCTGATTAGAATGACGTCGATTTCAAAAATGTACAAATATAGCAGTCGAGTCTGAATTTTATTGGCTAATAAAACAAAGTACTCGAGTTATCATTTTTTTTTAATTATTGAGCAGTTTTTTAGACGTGTGGCAACAGGAAAGAAGCTATTGAATTTGAAAATTTAAAATGAAATATTTCTGTAATGTTAAATTATGAAAGATGATAGAAAAAAGGGATAAATATTGGTCTGATGATTTTTTTAAAGGTGACAGGGATCTATTCCACGTTCTAAAACCTATGTACAGCAAGTTTCGTGCAAAACGGTCAAAAATTAAAGATTTGTATAAAGGACATACACACAGAGAACGGCTTTTATATAGATATTTATAGTAAAATTACGTACTATTTATATCAAATTCGCTTTTATTATACTAACTGAACGACTGTACTTTTTTTAAATATATGAAATTTGTGTAATTGTAATTATTTTATAGTTTTTACGTAACTTATGTAAGAAAACATAATTTGAAATTATTCTTAAAGAAATATGGTAATAAGGTAAAAATAATTTACAATTACAATTTACAGGGAATGACGTTACCATTTTATAGTAGTCCATACTTTTTTTCTGGATTCGAAAACTGGCATTTTTTTCCGAGACTCTAAACAAGTTTTAATGAAACCATCGCTTCTCAAAGCACCACAAACAGCGGAAGAAGCCTCTGTAACAAGTTTCACACATCTTTCAGTGACTTGATTGTGACAAGGGAATAGTTTAATCTTAGGTAACATGTCTTCATCTATTGCCTTTGGATTTAGGATAAACTTTCTGAAAATGTTATGATCTAAGAACTTAGTTAATGGTGGTTCAGTCATGGTCACTTGAGCCCAATTAATAAAATCGATATAGTCTTTACCTTCAAAATTGATTTCAGGTAACTTGAACGTACGTAAAGAATTTCTTGACTTTCGAGATTTTTTTTCTGCGTAGTGCTAACAATCTTACACTGTCTCATCGTCAGCCAACATGGCAATCAAAATATTTTCTGGGTGCTTTGATAAATATCGTGATAACATAACTGTTTGATGCAAATGCTTAGCTCCGTAAATGCATGTAGGCTTAGTTTTAATTTGAAACCATACAGTTGCATAAACTCTTAATATAAAATTTGTCAGAATCAACAAATTTTCAGACGGTTTACTTGAAAAAACATATAGCCTAAGAATTCTATTTGCCATTGTAAGCCGCCGAGAATGTACAAATTTACCGGGATTTCTTTTATACTATTTTTCGGGATAGAATCCCGAAGAAATTGCTTCACATATCTCAAGCAAATAGAGTTGATCCGTGCTTAAATAATTTTTATTGGTAATTTCTGGTAAAGCTGAGCTTATTCTCTTATAATGTACAACAGGAAGAAGTTCACAATCTTTTAGAGATTTGCCAATAGATCCTGTAAAACTTTGAGGCCCAATTGTTGTACCGTCAAGATGCCCGAATAAATGCCGCAAGATAAGCTCATCGGCATGTATTTGGCAAATAAGCCATTGAAGTGGCTTTCTTTCTTTTATTTCTAGAAATCATATGACACCTCCTTTGTTGCAGCTCGTGTTAACTGTAGTTCCGTCGCAGCCAATTGCAACAAGCTTACTGGTATCAATATTTTTTGCAGTTAATTTTTTTTTCTTCTTCACATAAAATTAAAGTCTTTCGAGATTGTAACGAAAGATGCCTCAAATACTCAGAACCTGGTTCCTTTATTAAGCTTTCAAGATAATTTAAAGATCATACCTTAGATTAAATTATCTTTATAATAATGTTTTAAAACAGTTTTTGAAAACAAAAAACAATCACTTAAAAAAAAAAAATTAGTAATTTTAATGCTTGTAAATTGTAATAATAAATTATTTTTTTTGTTATTCTTCATCTTCAAGTATAATTTAAAAATATATATATACTTACGAAGTATAAAATATAACACAATATTTTTGTTTTTATTACGCTTTACAATTACCTAATTTTTATACATTTTTTCAAAATTTTGAAGTCATTGGGGCAGTATAAGACACCTGGGTTTGATATAAATATTATATAGTTTTACTATAAGCATATAATAATAATAATTTCAGACATTTTCATAAAAATTAATTTAATATTAATAATATTTGTGCATTTTATATGCTTGACAAGAAAATGGGAAAATGCACATCTCAATATTCAATGACATTGGGGACGTATTTAATATTAATATTTTTCAAAGATATTTTATATTTAAAATGAGGATATGATAGAGTAACTTTCCCACACCACCCACAAGGAATTACCTGCATTACTTAGTATATATATATATATATATATATATATATATATATACTAAATATATATATATGCTAAACAAGATAATTCCTTTCAATTGACATACAATGGATATACAAATACATAAACAAAACATGTTCTAAAGAAAAGAAAGTCTCTACATGCGATATTAATGTTTTATATATTGACTAGTGTTTGAAGGTTTTTTACCTCACGATACCTTCAAACTTACAGTTAAAATTTCTCTGTGTATTTAAATATAATTGTAATATTACTATTATAATATTATATTATAATATTAATATTTATATAATAATTAATTATTGTTAATACTATAATAAATATTATATTTAATTATAATAATATCACATTTTATTTGCAATAACAACACATTAAATATTTTATTTTTAATATTTACCATTAAAAGGAATGTAACAACAAATATATCTTCAAAATATGTAGTACCTTATCAGAACGGATAATAAGGAGGCATTAAATTATCCTATAAGCTACTATACTAGCCTTAAATTCTCCTTATCCTGGATAATTTCATTGTAGAAAATTTCACATCACACAAAGATTATATTGGAAGTTAAATAAGTCCTTTCTATTACATTTATGTTAATTATTTTGGAATATTGGATGATACATGTTTGAGAAAAAAAACCAAAAGTTAAAATCTGTATTTCTTTCAACTTTTTGTAGCACATGCAAAATAATTCACAACACAGCAGAGTGCCGCTGATTTTTTACAGGAAATAAAGCAAATATGTATATATATGTATATATACCGGGTGTCCCAAAAAGGACTGACTGATTTTAAAATTCAATAACTTGCAAACGCTGACAGATATTTAAAAAATTCTTGCAGGAGGGTTATGCATAAGGTCAAAAGTTTTATTACAGTGATTTTAAATTTTTGTTCGATTTACAAACAATAGATGGCGCTGTAAGCAATAATCGCTAAATACAGGCTCGATTTTTGGTCTTTTATCTTGTTCCATGCAGAAAAAGGAGATGGAAATGTATTATCCGGGCCACGAAGTACCAAAAATCGAGCCTGAATTTAGCGTCTATTGATCGCAGCGCCATCTATTGTTTGTAATTCGAACTAAAATTGAAAATCACTGTAAAAAAAACTTTTGACCTTATGCATAACCCTCCTGCAAGAATTTTTTAAATATCTGTCACCGTTTACAAGTTATTGAATTTTAAAATCAGTCAGTCCTTTTTAGGACACCCGGTATATTTTTGTCTTTTGAATAGATATGCAGACATTATGCGTTTAAATTTCATGTTTCAGACTACAGGTGTTATAGTTGACTTGCTTCTCAAATGCTTTACATCGCAGATTATTGATAAAAATTGAAACGTCATAAAAATTGAACGTTTAATTCTAAAAATTATATCCACCCATTCCTACTTTTGCAAGGACCTTTGTGCGGTAAAACTACACAAATTCCAAATTTTGTAAAATACTATTAAATTCTAGTTAAAAAAGAGTCAAAATTGTTGAACTTTATGTCCCCTACTATATTTTGAATGAACCATACAATTTTCGTTCATTTGCATACTAGTATATTTAGAGCAAGTGTATAGGTTGTGCATATTGTTTCATACGGTGCTGCAAACATTAATTCACAAAGTAGACTTTATAAAATGATTTAAAAGCATAGAATTTCTCAAAATTGAAATTATTTATTTATTTTGCGTATATTTTTTCAATGAGCTTATTTTCTTATCACTCATAACGAGCATTTAAGAAGTAATATTTGAATAATATGCAATTAAAAATAATATAAAATGTCTGAATTGAGTCAAAAATGAACCAAATGTGTAATGTTCTAGACATACTTATATATTAGGGTGGAGTGATTTTTTTTCTTTTTCAAATCAAAATTGGCTGGGGTGGTATATATATATATATATATATATATATATATATAGTGTTTCCACGTATAACCTGACCGACCTTTATTTTCGCAACCGTTGGTCCTAGTTGCATACTTCCAATTACAAAAATGGTCAAAATTAGGTGCAGGGTTAAGATAAAAAAAGTTTGAAGCGAAAAAACAATTTAGTGAAGTATTACGGAATCTAAATTTTTATACGGTTCCCCGGTCCTATAAGTTATATTTAGTAAAATTTCCCTGTTACACTGGCAAGTAAGGCAAAAAAAACTCCCTTTATTCTACGATTAAAATTGACCGAGTAATAGCTGTTTAAAGTTGGAGTATACTTTTTGCAGCATATTAGGGGTCATTCACAAATTTACTAGAAATATAATTTCGCCAGATATAGTAAAGAAATGGTTGAATAAAAATTAGCATTGCAATATAAATTTGAAATCTTTAATCATTCTGACATATTACTGCAAAATGCACAATTTGTACTGAACATAAAAAGAGGATAAAAATAACAGATTTTTTGTTAAATAAAAGGATGAAAAACAACAGCCTCAATTCTTTACAAAATTATACATATTTTTAAATGCTGTACTGTCTTTGAAATTTTTGGTTGTGGCATGTTTTTTAGCTTTTGAAAATTGATTCTTATGTATTTTTTAGCACTGAATCTGAAAATGACCTTCATTTTAAACCATCAGGTCAGGAATTTTCTCAAATCGCAAATTTCAAAGTTAGAAAGCTAAAAGTTAAAATTGATCCCCGCACTCCTCCCAACCTCATCGGACCCCCGAGTTGTTTAGCTTTAAGAAATCCAGTATAAGCCAAAAAATCTGATAAATTATTGAATTAAATAAAATTAAACCGAATAAAATGTCTTAAATCTATTTTATAGTACCAGATTTTTCGCTATTTTTTAACCTTGAAATTAACGATTTGCGAAAAATCCTGACATGATGGTTAAAAGTGAAGGTAATTTTTTTATTCAGCGTTAAAAAATACATAAAATGTAATTATAAAATTAAAAAAACACAATCATCGCAGGTTTATGTTATCTAATCTAAAACTCTTTCTTAAACTTCTTGACGTAACCTATCCGAATTTTTTTGTGTTATCCTCTAATATAAATATGTATAAGATTGTAAGAGTCGAAAATCATAATAATATTGCATTGTCGTCGGATTTAAGCCAGTATGTAAAATTTAACTTCTATCGGGTATTTGAAAGTAAGTTAAAGTTCTAGTACAAATTTTAAACTGGAAAGACGATCATTGCAAGTTAAATATAACCTTATGAAAAGAACACAATTTTAGTTAAAAGAAATCATAGCCTCAAATCCTTAAAAAATAAAACATATGTTAAAATACAATTATTTTAACTAATCTGAAACTTAACTAATAAAACTTAATCGTAATATTTGTCCGATTTCTTTCAAAGCGCAGATACCTTGAAATAAGTTTAAGTACTTTAAATACGATCCCTGAAAGCTTGGCAGAAATCCTCTCTTTTGAGATGCATAAAAGTGGCTTAAGTCGTGCATTTTAAAGTTTAATAACTCGGTCAATTTTAATGTTAGATAAATGGGACTTTTTTTTTCTTACTTGTTAGTGTCACAGTATTTTTTTACTAAATATCACTTATAGGACCGGGGGACCGTATAAAAATTTAAATTTCGTAATTTTTTAATAAATTTTTTTCTTGACCCAAATCGCTTTAAAAATAGTTCTTTACCTTATTTAAACCATTTTTCTAACTAGAAGTATGCATGTAGGAGAGCAAATCTGAGGCTTGTTGTCTCCTGATTAGGGGAAGGTAGTACGCAGTGAAACGAAAATTATTATTACTTAACAAATTGCAACGATTTTTATTGTTTTGAAACATTTTTTGCTACAACTTTAAGCTACGCAAACACGCTACATATTAATGTATAAATGGTTTCAAAAAAATATTTATAAAAGCATACAATCAGCATAACGATGTAACTGTGCATAACTGTGTACCACAAGTAGTACACAGTGAGACAATGTATACATTTTCATAAATCGTACATTTTTGCACTCTATCAATAATTTTTTGCAGTTTATGATTTCTAATTAATATTTCTAGATTTTTAAAATATTAAAAATATCAGCCTCGTGTGGACAATGGCACATCTTGAGCTACTTTCATGCAAATTTTCTGCCTCTTACGTTTAGTAAATTTCCCTAGCCATCTAACGCACACACACACACACAGAGGGAAAGAGAGAGAGAAAGAAAAACGTTCTTTTATTAATAAATAACTTTTTAAGCATCGGAACCACACAGTAAGTACACAATAAGACACGTCTCACTGTGTACCACAGCTGTGTGTCTCACTGTGTACTTTCGTTACGATGTAAGGAAATGGATGCCACATCTGTTACATCAATTTCGTCGCTTTAAAAAGTTTATGCCGTTTCGCTAAAATAGTCTATTATTAGATATAGCTAGGTTTGGTTAAGTATTGAAGGAAATAAATTCTAAAATAGACGTTTATGTAACTTTAACCACTGTAAAATAAGGAATTATTTACTATTTTGTCGGACGGGTAACTGAAGGGCCGAATATACATCCACGTGTTGCATAAGATGAGGTAGTTATGTGTGTGTGCCAGCTCGAAGAAAAAGTTGCAACTATATGTCAAAGTGGCTGTTGTCTCACTGTGTACTCCCCTACCCTACTGAAAGATTTTTCTCTCTTGAGAATTCTGCCTCTACCTAACGGTTGGCATCTCACGTATGGGTGCAATCAAATAATGACATTCATGGTCAACTTATCTTACACACATGAGAAAACCGCACAGCATTCACGTACACGTAACTGTCAAAGTAATTAATTTATTCCAGTCTACTAGTTCTATTTCTATTATAAAATTAAAAATCTTTATTTCACATTATTTGTAAATACTACTTCTGCTTGAGAAACTTAAAGCAAATGTTCATTCATTCGAAAGAAATTGCATATATGCCCGTGATGTTTTAAAATATATGATTAAACTTTCTAAATAAAATTTTATCTTTAAATTTATTGTTATATTATAGGACAAAAAAAAAAAATAATTTGTTGCATTTTATTTAATATTGCCTACATACAAAAATTTGAAATATCTTTTTTATTAGTAAATAAATAAATGAAAAATCAGAATTTGTAACTACATGCGAGAAAAAAAACACATAAGAAATTTAAGTATATATACATATATATACATATAAGCTGTTTTCATTTTCATATCCATTCAAACGAAATACGTAACCAAATTTCCAAATTGTTTTAAATTTTGAGTAGAGAAAAAAATTTGAAAAAATAATACAGTTTAAAATGTTTCTCCATGAAAAAAAAAAAAAAAAAAAAAAAAAAAATATTTGTTTTCTAACTATTAATGACAAAATATAACGTAAAAAGTATTTTAAAATACTCTAATAAATGCGACAGATGTCATAAACATTAGTTATTTTTAAATATAAATGTTGGATGTAATCTGCCAATGCTTTTAGAGATAACATTTTTTTTTCTATATTATATAAAATATATATTTTATATACACGATTTTTATTTTGTTATATTTTCTTTGGATTATTTTGCTATTTTCCCAAAAGAATATTCAACTTATTTTTAATTTATGATTATTTTTATCATATTTTGCTGTTCCTCAGAATTTAGAAATTAAATCATTCTTTTCCAGCGGCAAGCTACACTAGTGGGTATGGATTGAAAAAAATTATGTAGGTGAAGTGCATTTCAAATCCTTGGAAGCGAAACCGAAAGTCTGCAGTTGTAATGAAATTAGAAGCAATAATAGAGATTAATGAATAAAGGATTTTATTTTATTTCTAGAAATAAAAAACTAAACACATAAGAAAAAACATTGCGTAGATTATATTATTTTCGTGCTTGACTATCATTAATATGTTATTTTTTTTTTAATTTTTAGCATTTACATGCAAAATTCTTTTATGCCATAACTAATACTTACCGCATACCGATTTTCATACTTACATTTATGTAATTTGCAGTTATTGATTTTACACTTTTGCACGATTCATTCTTAGTATGTAGGTCTTACAATACTTACTGAATTCATACATTCATAATTTTAATACTGCATTCAACAACTTGTAATAAATGCATCCTAAATACAATGTGGCCATCATTAAACTGACAGTACTCAGAGTGTTCTGTAGCGCGATCTAATTGAGAGAATGACGCCAAATTTTGTAAGAAAATTAAATTCCAAAGAAGATAGTTCCCAAAGTAACCGCTAGGGGAATATATGGCGCTATGTAACAGAAAAGAGATTTTAAAAAAATACAGAATCAATACTGAATTAAAATAACCTTTTATTTAGCACAGTTAACGATTTTAGTATTGATTCTGTATTTTTTAAAGGTTTCTTATCTGTTATAGAACACCACACATTCCCTAGCGGTGGCTTTTGGAAGTAATTTTTTTACGGAATCCTTCGTCGCCTGTCTTCTTTAATCTTCTTACAATATTTGGCGTTATTCTCTCAATCAGATCGTGCTACAGAATACTTTTGAGTACAGTCAGTTTAATTATGACCACCTTGTACATACCATAGAATAATTACTTTAGAAATAATGCATCACAACACTTTTTCAACAAATCAATGTCTCAACGGCCAGTATTCGTCATATGTTTTCTACTACTAATTGAAAAATCTATTATTATCTTACTATTGCACAATTAAACTGGGGAATTTTCCATAGTCAAAGCTACTTCGCTACTAGTTACTCTACGTCACTAAAAATATGTAATACTTAAACAGAGTTTTTTCTGCGTATATATAATAATTTATACTATGATTTTAGTTAATAAAAAAATTCTAACTGACATAAATTTTAACAGACAAATTTGAAAAATAATTATCTAAAAATAACTTTTATTATTTACTTACTTATATCAAGTAAATACAAAATCTAATTTAGAGGATAATTTTCAAATGTCTATCCAGATTTCCTTATAAAAATTATTTAAAAAATTCTAAATTTAATAGAAAAGAATAATAAATTTGAAACAGGAATAATATTTATGTTAAAGTAAATACTGTCAAAGTATGTGTAATACTCAATGCATATAGTAATTTTTAAACGCAAGTTTGGGATTTAAGTTGTTCATGGTTATGAGCTAAAAGTTATGCACTTCACATTTATTTTAGTGTATTACTTATAGGATTTACCTTTTTTATTTTCTAATAAAAATATTTAATTAATTTATAAAAAATTTTGAAGTATTTTTAGGTTGATCAAAAAAAAAAAAAAAAAAAAAAAAAATGTTTTAAAGCGGCGACCTCTAATTGTGGATCTTAATTCAATACAATTTCACTTGAAAAATTCCTTTAAAATATTTCGAACTGACAGCAAACTGGAAAACCTCTAGTTGGATTCAAATTGCGATGAATAAATGAGATTGACGAAAACAGCATTTCCTTTCATTTATTATGACTTTGCTTTGTATTGCAGCGATTAAAAAAAATATTTTTTGAATGTAAAAAAATAATTAATTTTGCAACGGAAATATTGTGTATTTGCAAACAAGCTTAAAAAATATCATACGTTTTCTTTTTTCTACACTGAAAAAAAAAAAAAATCTGTAAAATTACTAAAGTTTTCCTAGGTAACTGGGATTCCTAGAACTTTTTATGTAATGGCAACAACAAAAATTCCTGTAACAGCGTCTTTTACAGGAATTTTTGTTGATGCCGTTACATAAAAAATTCTAGGAATCCCTGTTTCCTAGAAAAACTTTAGTAACTTTACAGTTTTTTTTTTTGTTTTTTTTTTTTTTTTTACAGTGTAGGGAATAAATGAGAAAACAAAAAGAAAACAAACGTCATACTGTAGCAGGTATAATGTTTTAATATCTTTATATTTATTCCATACTTTAATACTTAACATTCCATATATAATAGATTTACATTTTCCCAGTACGCACATTACAGTATGGATCATGTTGAGACGACTGATTTATATTTTATTCAAAATATGTTTTAGTCCAGGCAATAGAGACCGTATAGGGGCTCTCCCTAGTAAAATTAATGGAAGTTCTGGAAATTGGCTTACTTTATGTTTTTTGAGTCGCTGGATGTGAATTTGTAACTTCACACCAAAATTTCCGCCGGCAACTCCCCCCCCCCCCCAAAAAAAAAAAAAAAAAAAAAATTGGTAAAATGCCCCCCAAAAAGGTTTTTATTAAAAAAATCAATTTTTTTATTGTTTTAGGGGAAAAGTATCTAGAAATTCAGAAAGTAGACAAAATTTGCAACAAATTAGATACTTGACATTATAACTTAGGATGAAGGGGAAGGGGGGATCTGCCTCGGAACATGCGCCTCGGTGCTGCGAGGTCTAAGCTGCGCAATTCCACTTAATCACTCGCACGTTTACATTCGCCCTCTCATCTCTCCTCCGAACTTTCTCTATAAGGTTTACTTTAAGTTTTTTGGGTCACTGAATCCAAATTTTAAACTTCCCCTCAAAATTTCCCACCCCCGAAACCCCCCCCCCCGAAAAAAAAATAGTTGTTTTTAACTTAAATTTCTTATTGTTTTAGGGGAAAAGCATTACAAAATTCGGAAACTAGACAAAATTTGCAACAAATAGGATATATGACATTATGGCGTAGGATAAACGGGGAGAGAGGGGGCTGCCTCAGAACATTCCCCGCGCGCTTTTCTCAAAAAACTAAAAATCAATTTTTTTTTTTTTTGGGGGGGGGGGGGTTGCCGGGTGAAATTTTGATGGGAAGTTACAAATTCGGATTCAGTAAGACAAAAAAAACATAAAGTGAGTCGAAATACAGAAGAAGTATTAATTTTGCCAGGTAAAATCCCCTATTGCCCGGACTTCATAACTTAGTGCACGTAGCGCCGCAGTGCATGTTCAGAGGGAGCCCTCCCCCTACCTGTTGGTCCTACGTCATTATGTCATGTATCCTATTTGTTGCAAATTTTGTCTAGTTTCTGAATTTCGTAATGTTTTTCCCCTAAAATAATAAGAAATTTAAGTTAATAACAACTAATTTGGGGAGGTTTCGGGGGGGGGGGGGATTTTGAGAGGAATTGAAAATTCGGATTCAGCGACCTAAAAAACTTAAAGTAAACCTTATAGAGAAAGTTCGGAGGGGAGATGGGAGGGCGAATGTAAACGTGTGAGTGGTTAAGTGGAATTGCGCAACTTAGTCCGCGTAGCAGCGCGGCGCATGTTCCGAGGCAGATATCCCCTTCCCCTTCATTCTAAGTCATAATGTCATGTATCTAATTTGTTGCAAATTTTGTCTACTTTCTGAATTTCTAGATACTTTTCCCCTAAAACAATAAAAATATTGATTTTTTTAATAAAAACCTTTTTTGGAGGCATTTTACAAAATTTTGGGGGGTTGCGGGGGGAAATTTTGGTGCGAAGTTACAAATTCGGATTAAGGACCCAAAAAACATAAAGTAAGCCAATTTCTAGAACTTCCATTAATTTTGCCAGGTAAAATCTCCTATTGCCTGTACTATTTACCAATATTTCAAAATGGCAATCTTTCTGTTATTTAGTGACATACGCTCCATGATTAAATAACGGTAAAATTACTAATACAAAAAAGGAGTATATATTTTGAATAAATTCCGTTATTTGGCAACATTGACATGCATATATACTTAGAAACAACAATTTATGGTCCATTTAGCAACTTAAAATACATTTAATAAATTTACCAAAGATATATTTAATAAGTGCAATGCAAGATCTTATGACAAGGACAAATGAACTTATTAGTAATCACTCTATTCCTAAAAAGGCATCGTCCAAATTTACCAAAGATATATTTAATAAGTGGATATCAAGGTCTTGTTGACAAATGAACTTATTACTAATCATTCTGTTCCTAAAATGTGATCTTCCAAACGAGGACTATTCTATAATTACCTGTTCAAAAAATAAAATAAAATAAAATAAAATAAAAAATAAAAATAAAAACTATTGAACATTTTATGAAATTAAGAAAACTTCTATAATCGCAGTCTGATCTAATATTGATAACAATGGTTTAAAAAAAGGTATATAGTAGCTGTCACCAAATTTAAATAAAAAATAAAAAAGCATTTTAGCATATGGGAGATTTATCAATGATTTTTAAACCCATTTTTGTCCCATTGACCCAAAAAAGTGTCAAAAATGTCAGTAAATGGCACTGGAGAATCATTTCTGACAATGTCATAATTCAAAATAACATTACTTTTAACATTTTATCTCATTTAATCGCATTTTAAACTAATATTAAGTATTAAGTAATTAATAATTAGTTTTATTTACATTAGCTTTACCCATCAATGTTAATGGGTTAACGTGTTAAGAGTATGATGTTAAGATTCATTTAAGAATCATAATAATCTAGAAATACAATACGTATTTCTGTTTAAAAAGGATGCTGCGCTCATTTCTGTTTTGATAATCATTTTAAATTTTAAGATAATCATGAAAACAAGACTAAAGTAAGGTGGAATTAAAAAAGTGATAAACCATTAGGAATGGTACGCAAATATTTTGAGCATATCTACAGAAAAAAAAAATTGTAGCATTTAAACAAATTGAAATTTCATAATTTACATTTTTAAGGTATGAAAATATACGGAAATCATAAGTAAAATACTTAAAAGCGTCAATATTTTTTAAACAGAATATAGATTCTGAATTTGTTTTATAAAGCGTCAAAATCCCGTCACATATATTTGCTTTAAAAAATGATTGAGAATGAGAAAAGGTCCAATAGTACTACAAATCTACGAAAGTAATACCTGAAAAAAAGCTTTGAAACTTTTTTTTTTACTGAATCTGCATATAGCTCAAAATAATATCGTTACATAGTTGATAACGCATAAGATCAATTTTAAAGCTTTATGAGATGGAAAAGAAAGATATATGCTTAGTATCAACAATTCTTTAGAAATTCCGCTCTTGTATCAATATTTAACTTCTCTTTTAGTTTTTCAAAAAGACATACAATTTTTTATATAGATTAATTTATTTTTTATGCAAATTCTTTTCAAAATTCCGAAAAATCTTGTGATCATTAATATACATGACTTTAGAATATTTGTTATTTTTTTTTTATCTTGATAAAAATCATGTGAGAATTATTTTTAATGCCAAATAACATCGAGAGATATACAAGTAATATAATTCGTGCTTTTACGTTTCTATCGTATTTTATAAATGTTTAATTTATTTAAGATAATGTAATAAATAACAGAAAAATGTGATATTTATAAAAGCTGTTTATATAAACCGATAAATTATCCATGCTATTGTGAAATTATACATATATGCGATTCTACAAAAAGTGGCCGATTTGACATTTGGGAAACGGGGGAAATTTTCTACGTGTTTGCCTGAAAACCACGGCTGTTGTGGGTAGGTAAATACGTGATTTTATTGCCCCTAACCTGTTTAAAAAAGTCCTCTCTGTGATATTTTCTGTCACGATCGTTACATTCCCTGTGAATGTTTTTATTTTTCAAATGTTTTGACTAAAGATGGGTACCTAACCTCCACTTCGGGAAGAGGTATTTCTTGGCCATGAATCAACCCTTGTAAGATACATTAAGGAGAAATGAGAAGGATATTAGAAGATTTCTTCAATTTCGTCAGTACATTTTGTAATGAGAGTCATGTGCATTATCGTGGTGACTAAATTCCTCCAACATATAATATAGAGTTTATTTTGACTTTTAACATTCAAACACGATGAACTTGTTGACAAACCAATGATTCAAAATTTCGCAAAATGTCTTGCTCAATGAAAATCAGTTTTTATAGAAAGTTTCTATGAAATTTCTTTAGATGACTTTATGATTTTCCCCCAACAATCAAACACACCCATGGTTACCGCCAAATTTCTTTTTCAATTTCAAAGAACCAAAATTCTTCTTTGTAATAAAAAACTTTTGGCATTTTATGTCATGGAATCTTTATTTTATTGACCACTAACTAGTTTTTAAAAAAGTCCTTCCTGTGACATTTTCTTTCACGATCGTTACATTCCTTGCGACGGTTTTCATTTTTCAAAAGTTTTGACTAAAAATTGTCGCCTAATCTCCACTTCAGGAAGAGTAGTCACGTATTAACCCTAGTAAGATACATTGAGGAGAAATGAGAAGGATATTAGGAGGTTTCTTCAATTTGGCCAGTACATTTTGTAATGACAGTCATGTGTATTATCGTGGTGACTAAATTCCTCCAACATATAATATTGAGTTTATTTTGACTTTTAACCTGCAAACACGATGAAATTGTTGACAAAACAAAGATTCAAAGTTTCGAAAAAAGTCTTGCTCAATGAAAATCAGTTTTTTTAGAAGATATCTATGTAATTTGTTTAGATCATTTTATGATTTTTCCCAACAATCAAACATACCCATGGTTACCGCCACATTTCTTTTTATATTTCAAAGAACCAAAATCCTTCTTTGTAATAAAAATTTTTGATATTTTATGTCATGGAATCTTTATTTTATTGACCACTAACCAGTTTTTAAAAAGTCCTTCCTGTGACATTTTCTGTCACGATCGTTAGATTCCTTGTGAAGTTTTTTTTCAAATGTTTTGGCTAAAGATTGTCGCTTAACCTCCGATTCGGGAAGAGGCAATTCTTGATTAGTGATCTCAATTTGGTTCAATAAAATTCATTAATCAAATATATTAAGTGGGTAGGATACCTTTGAACACGTCGAAAAGTAAAAAAATATCACTATGTTCCAAGGTTCAAAACTTATGCAATAAGTCAAAAATAAAAATCACACTTCATTTTAATATAAAGCTCACATTTAAATTTATATTTTAAAAAAATATATATAGATAGATATTGAAAGGATAAGTTTAAAAATATAAGAAAATAAGAGAAAAAAATCTTGCGCGCATGATAAAATCTGAAAATATGGATGTAAAAAGAAAATTTTGGTGAAAATAAATACATAATAGAGTCAGTCACCTTTATACTAAAACCATAACATTTGTAAAAAATATTTACTAAATTAAAAAAAAATTAACATAAAATTAAAAACTTTCACTTTTTTAAAAATATTCTCAAAGTACTAAAACACACACACACACACACACAAAAAAAAAAAAAAAATCTTACCTTTTTTTGGTTTTAAGTTGTAGATAACACAGAAATGAATATGTGGTGAAAATTTCTTTTGATTGCCATGCATAGTTTTTTTAGTAACACTGTACGCAGTATCAAATTCATCGTTTTGAATAAACTCAACGCAAAGTTTAATTATCCTACGTAGTTTTAATATGTATTCTTAATAAAACTGCCATAATTAGTAAACAACTGGGAATTTTTTAATGCGTTTTTTTGCATATTGTTCTGAAACGATTACGGAATCAAAATATGTATTAAAAATATTCGAAAATTTTTTGAATGTTTAAAGGTATCTTACCCCCTTAACCAAAAATGTTTTATTAAACATTGGAGTGTGACGTTCTTGACATATTATTGTAAGAAATATTGTAAGTAATTATTGGCACTAAAAGACCCTCATCCCCTTCAGTCCCCGTTTAGTGATCCTAATGTTGTTTCAACCACCTGAGTAAAAAGTTAGTAAATTCAACAAATCAGTTTGAAACGTTTATCTCAAATTAACAACAAAAAGTATCTCAACATTTATGACTAATTTGAGGGAAAAGCCAATAAAAGTAAATCTTTGGTCAGCAGCACCACGAGAAAAGTATCCACTCGCTCCTCGTATGACATCGACGATTGAGCAAATCATTGAACTCCATATTATTCATGGTAGGGTCCTTTGTTGGCGGTTTAATAAGCTAAAACTTTTATCCATGACGATCTACACCATGACTTTGATCAGCTGCAACAGTATGTAAACTACAAAATAAGAAAAAAAGGGGATCTTGTTTTTGTAAATGTGGATTATGTAATTGTCAACGAAAATTTATAAAATATTTTGAAATTGCTTAGATATCGCTTTAGACAGGTAGCAGAACAATCACAGTATGCGTGACGGTCGTGACTGTTTCATTCTATTTAAGCAAATTTTCATAAAAAAAAACAAATAAGAAAACATAGATATATTTACTGCGCACAGAAATACCTACTTTAGGGAATATTTTTCTGAGAAAAATTTGGACATTTCATTATTTGCAGCGTCTGTAGAGAACAGTACAAAAACTCGGGAGCTTTTTGTAGATTTGTCCCTATATATATTTATTCAGTTAGGAATATTTCCTTACTTTCGATTGAACTGCTATCTTTGATATAAAAACATGCAATATCTTGATGATTTAACACTACAACCGCCGGCATTTTTACTTAAGTTTTAAAATATCGTGTTAAAATTGGGTATTGCCGTTGAAAAAAAAATGAAGTTTGGGTTTATTTTAATATGTAGATGGCCCCCTAAGCAAATTTTATATACATTATTTAAAAATAGACTTTATTTCCAATCGTTCCTTACCAGTAACTTTCGTCTACGATAATTTGTTGAGGAGTTAGTAGGGGGTGTTTACTTTTTTTTTCTCAACGACTGTACATAAAGGGATTCCGTTGCATTAGAGACCATGCGAAAAAAAAAAAAACCTTCCTGTGCGTTTTAATAAAGTTGCGATATTTAGATATGGGGAAATCGATACGTATCATTGGGGAATAAGTCACTTCTATAGATTATTGGGTACGTAACATTTGTATTTCGTTTATAGAAACGCGCAAAATTGTTCCATTAACTTATGGTCAATACAGAAAATTTTTTTGCTCTCTATTTGAATGATCTTACAACTACATCAAACCTATTGAAATTTATTTTTGTTACTGAGGTGCACTTTGGATGTATTCTATAGATTCACTGAGTGCATAGCATTTATCGCAAGTTAACAGAGACACACAAAAGTGTTCGACTGTAGGACTGACTATGACCTATAACGGCCTTAAATTCGTCTTCAGCATCTTTAAAGCAAACTAAATTTTAGAATATTGCGTAGTGTTTATAAATCTATAGATCACACACAGGGCTGCAAGAAAGAATTTATAAGCATTATCATCTATAGGCTTGGATTGCCTAAAGTGTATTTTTAACAGTTTTACGCATTTTCCAGCTGAACCCTATTTTAGTATAACAATACATTCATGTAGAATATAAATAAATTCATATACAGGGTGCTGCAAAGAAACGAAATACGTTAACATGTATGGGTGGAAATTAATAATAGTGCTCTCACCTCCAGACACTTTTGAAACGTTATCTGTGCATTGCAACTATCGTGCTTCTGCTCAAATGTGACTAACGTTTTGGCTGGTGTACGGAATAGTACATATATACTATATGTTGTATATATAGTACATATACAGATGCGTGACAAAATAATACAAACGCTTATGTCACCAATAGCTTACGAATTGCAACTCTTCCATAAATGTTCGAAGCGTGAAGTTCCCTTTGAACAGTTTTCGCTGAAATGGGATTCTGGAGATGACTATTTATCTCTGACGTTATCTGGGATAAAGACTGCCTGCGCTTTCGGACCGCTATGCTGGTCAACTCTCTTTTATCCCTCTCAGAAAGCTTTCTTTTCCGTCCACTGTTGTACTTTACTGACAACACGTTACCGCATTTCGTTTACGCTGTCATAACGGCTCACACAGTATGCCTTGCACGCCCCAAATATTTGGCTGTTCCCGTCATGGAGCAACCAGCGCACCGCATTCCAACAATCATTCCTTTTTCGAACTCTGACAGGTCAGTCATTATTGAGTTTTCCTGAGTGTATGGTAAGCGCATACAACACCTATGACTGATGTTGAGCAACTGATACCTTACCTTTCATAACCACTAGGTCCAGAATTAAGTGCAAAGTGACATGCACGTTCTGCCATTCTGAAATGGACCATGCCTTTTTCGTGGGTGTTCGTATTATTTTGCCATCCATCTGTATATATAGGTGTGTGTGTGTGTGTGTTAATTATGTATATAATTTTGTGTGTGTTTATGTATAGTATATTTATAATTCTACTTTATTAGCCCATTTTTTTAACAACATTTTGAAAGTAAAAAAATGAAGCATTCGATTATAACTGTTTCCTTAGTAAAACAAAACTTTAAGTCAAAATATTTTTCTCATTGTGAAGCAAATAAAAACTGCCCATAAGACAGAAAGTTGAGTAACAACCAACATTTTTTAAAACTATGTTTGGAAACGCTGTTTAGCATTTATATTTATTTCTAGTCAAAAAGTTTGAAAAGAAGGAGTAAGAAAACAAAAGTTTTTGCAAATAAAATTTCATACAATCTTTTTATAATGGAAATTATACAATCTGTTTGTAAAAGATCCCGTCAAAGTTAGAAAAAATTATTTTTTAAACATATGTTACCTGACATTGAAAAAGAATATTAAACCTGCATGACCCAAGCAAGTATTAGACTTTATTCTTTTGATTTTTATCTTAAGAATGTTATAAAATCTCTCCGTTTTCGACGAAGCATTATTACTGGAAACGAATTTCTTATTTCTCTGTTTTAATAACAGCAGTCTGGATTGAAATTGAAGTATATTCTTAAAGATTTATTTCTGAAATATATTGGTGAAAGTGTTGAAAGGCTTTTACTTATACTTTCAAAATATGCGTTTCTGTCAACCTCACATAAAACAGTGTTCATTTAAACAATCTCACATAAATAATATGTTTAACCAAATATTTTACTGAATGAATAAAAACAAATATTTAATAAGATAAATAAGCCATTTACCAGCAAGTAACACAAAACAATTTATTAAAAAAATTTCCTTGTTCTAAAGTGTTTACTTGAAAACGACCAACTTGATACAGTTTTACATCAGATGTGATTAACACTTATTACTAAGAAAGACAGAATGTTAACAAAAGCCTTTTATATACAAGTTTTGAATGGAATTGAAAAATTTGACTACGTTAGAAATATATTGTAATAAAATTATTCGACTATGTGAGTTTACGTAATATATGACAAAAAAGGGTATTTTATATAAATATTTCTATTTTCCGTAGATGTTAATATTGAACATTTATATAATTCTAAAGAAAGTGAAAAGTATAGGGAAGACTAACTGCATATTTTTCACTATGTGCACTAAAAATAATAATTCCCTTACGTGTTCTTACTAAATATTTTTCCAGAAAATTAAAAAAAAATAAACTAACTGAATCCAAAGCTATTATATAATATTATCCATGTTAAAAATTAAATGCTTATTTCTTGTCCAAAATTGGACAAGAGGGTATAAACTATATTTTATCCAGATTATAATATTTTTTTTACCATATATCATTTCATACAAAGAGAAATTCCTTCTCGAAAATTATCGATTTTGATTATTTCATTTTAAAGGACAGATTTTTTACAATTCTAAAAGTGCTTTGTTTTTATTCCTACCATACTTTATAAAGAATGACACTCAATTTGTAGTAAAAATATAAAAATTCAAAGTTTCATGCATTTTTCTTAAAATTACTTTTTACACAAAATTAAAAACACTTAAAAAAAACTAAAAATATTATCTTTTTTCAATAAAACTTTGTGATTTTTGTCTAATGTATGTACAAAATGATTTTTAATTGCATGAATATTTTCAAAATTATGGCCTGCTCTTTGAACAAAAATATGAAAAAAATGTTGAAAATCTTATAATTGACTCTTCGATAATCTCTAAGATTTTTCATTACTAAGATATAATTTAACTTTCAATAGGAGCACTTGATAAAAGCTTTCAGTTTACTTTTGTAGCAATGTTTACAGTAAGATTATTTGGCTTTTATGTAGCATTTTTCAATTTTTTTAAACATTTCTTCCAATTTCTATGTATATGTAACATTTATAAGGATATATGTATAGTAATTTTAAAGGTAAATTATTAATTTTTATTTAAACTAAATCGAAAAATGTGGATACAGGTTTTTCAAAGATGTACTTCGAACGTAGGAAACCTTAATTTTTTTTTTTTTTTTTTTTTTTTTTTTTTTTTTTTTTTTAATTTACATTATTGGACAGGCAGACAGAAAAATATATCAGAATATTCTTAACGCAGCATAAGAGTTTATTATTTTGCCTTTCACCCCAAGTATGTTGTCCTCCCGCATAGATGAAAAATTTTTACTAATTCATATATCTTGCTTCACTGTTATAACAACCCTATTCTCGATCTAAAATGAAACATATTTTTATTTTTCTTAAAAGGGACAGTGGACGCCGACAAAATAATCGATTTTTTTCACTTAAAGAGAGAACTATGAAATTAGATGCCCAGATGTATCTGATGCAAAAAAGAATTTTCAATTCTGACGCTTCTTCGCAGAGATATAAGCTTTTATATTTGTAAAATCTGTATATATTTATGAAGTTTGCTTTACTTAAAATGTTGTTTTCTCAAATCTGAAAATTTCGCGCATTTCTAACTTTCGGAACTTCCCATGCACATTCCCATCAGATTTTTCTGAAATTTATTCTGTATCTACACTATGCAATAATAAATAAATATTAGCATAAAAAGTTGCATTTTAGGAGTATTTTAGTCTTGAAATTTATGTGCATATGAAAATATATAACTACTATTTTAATAGAAAAATCAAAGCATAATTATAAAAATATTTTTTCCTCGTTATACATTCAGCAAACTTTTACAATGCATGCAAACTTCCATTGTAATATACAAAAAGTATCCCATAAATAAATATTGTCATATTTTATATAAAAGAAATATGCATAAGACATTTTAAAACATGACAATTATACGTTATTTTAAAAATTTAAAAATTGAATAATTTAAAAACTTTTTATCATTTAACATCAAATTTTGAGTATAACTATTTGAACTTACCATTAATAAGTCTGCTAATTTTCAAATGAATCCATTGAAAATTAAATCATTTAAAAAGTTTTTATTATTTAACATCAAATTTTGAGTATAACTATTTGAACTTACCATTAACAAGTCTGCTAATTTTTCAAATGAATCCATTTAATATTGAAGGAATCAACTTTAATCCGCTTTAATATCCACTGCCCCTTTCTTATTAACAAATTGTTTAAAATATTTAAACTATTTATAGTACTTACATTTTTGCATCGTAACTTGTTACGAAGAAAATGTTAAAATTGCAGAATTATATTATTTCACGGTTATCTTATATGGAATACAGATAAATCAAATGTAGTTAATGCATTTATATACATATATATTTTGTAAAAAAAGATCTGAGGAAAAAATAAAATAAAATGCAATTTTGTTTATAACTCAATTTAATTTATCCATTTCATTACAAGTTCTCTCGAAATAAATTAAATTGACTTTCGAAACATATTTTATCTCACGTCAAAACATTACAGAGTACAAGGATGTCAAAAGCGTATAAAAATGAATTCTTTTGACTGCTGTCCAAAGAATGTTACGAAATCTGCTTTCATTCAGTGACATATTACTGAATACATTATTTTGTTGTTTTACTGTTCTAATAACTCTTTTGGAACGAAGTTAAATCATAATTTTTAAGAAGTGTTTTCTAGAAGATGAACCAATAGTTTAAAACATCTAAAGTATTTATACTTATGATATTTCATTATAACCTGTTAGAAAGACATAAATTATTTATGAGAGTTACATCATTTATATGAAAGTCTTGAATGGTGTAAATAAATCTCATCGAATCAATAAATTTATATTCATTTCTCTTCAAAGATTTCTAAACAAACAATAAAACCGCGTAAATCGCGATTAGATAGCTTGTTACGTTATATCTCTTATTACATATCACTCCGAAATAAAAACAAAATATTTGTTTTTAAACAAATATCATCTTACCTAAAAAATAAATTGTGTATTAGGATGTTTTGAGCCAATAAAGAATAATTATTTTACCTTTTATATCAAGAGTGGTTTAACGTATTTCTTACTGCGATGACATATTATTAATTAAAGCATACTATTTGTCCCTATTTTTTTAATACCGCTCCTATAGTCGAAGTTAAACCTTTTTTTATATAAAAAAATTGTTTAAAATTAATAAAGTATTTTTTTATTATATTATTGAATGAAAGCTATTACGAAGAAATAAAAACATGAAATAAAAAGTTTATTCCTAGTATAGAAAAGTTCTATGGACTGAAAATTAAATGAAATTGAATGAAAATAAAATAAAATATAAATGTAAATATTGAATTTACATTTATTTCTTTTCAAATATATAAATGGAGAATAAAATGAAAAAAAACTAGATTTTGTTATTAGATATCTCCGCAATTTATATCTCCTTAATTTATATTTCACCTGAATAAAAATATTTTGAAACATATGACACCTGACCTAGTGTATCAATATATCCGTAGCGAATAAAATATAATTCTTTTGGCTTTCGTCCCAATAATGTTATTAAATCTTCTCCTGCTCGACGACATGTTATTACTGAAGATATATTTCTTGTTTCTACTGTTTTAATAACAGCATTCTGGATTAAAGATAAAACACATTTTTCAAGATATCTTTTTTCTGGAAAATAAGTAAACTAATAAAAATAACAAATATATACAAAAATACCTATTTTTGTTTTAAACATACTCTGACATATCTGTTATAAGGATAAAAGTGAATTGGATTTTCAAACACTGTTTTATGAATTTATAAATAATCAAATAATAAAATCTGTCTTTTTTTCTATCAAAAACTTAAAAAAATAATAATAACATAAGGGCATTTTTAGTCAACATGGATTCTATTAGATTATAAACCAACATTTTAATACATATATTTAACTACAAATTATTCGTTCTTCTTCTTTTTTTAATATATTTGATTTTCCTTATGAAAGAAAAAATTATTCTGAGAATAACATGGGTAAATTCGGGTTAATTATATCTTTAATAAAATATAACTTAAATTTATAACAGTTTCCTTCACGACGAAGCATATAAAATATTTTTGAAGAGACAAAGTTGAATAGAAAGTGCAATATTAAAAAAACTCTTTGAAATTTTACTTCTTCATTAATAATAATTTCCTGTCTCAAAATCTGACAACAACATTTATAAAAAAAAAAATATTTTTATTTGTTTTTAGGATTTTTTTTACCAAGTAAAGCTTTATATAATATCCAGCAAAAGTTAAAAAAAATAAATTAAATAATATAAAAAAATGCTTGTGTAATTATATGATATTGAGGAGTTATTCCATGCCAAATCATCCAGCAAAGGTTTATGTTGGACGCCATATTTGTATGAAATTTGGTACATGACATATTTAGACAAAAGTAAAAACCGACATTTCTCACTTTTTAAATATAAAACGCGGTTTAGAAAATAGAGCGTTTTGGAATAAGTAAAAATCTATTTTAAAAAATTGCTTTCAAACGAAGGCAGACCGGCTTACGCAGTTATAAATTCCATTTTCTAAGTAAATTATTAATGCACAAGCATGATATTCTCCAAACTCATTTAGAATATCATGTAAATTCAAAATATCAACAATAACATAAATTAAAAATCATAAAAAGACGTGAAATTTGCATTTTTTTTTTTTTTTACATGAAAACGTTCTCGTATACTCAATAATCACCGTATCATATTTTACTTTCTTCTATCTACTTAAATAATAGAAGAAAGTATTGCAGCAGAATTTTTCTCGACATTAAGTTTTTAATGGATTTACACATTTTAGGTAATAGATCTAGACCTGTTTAATAGAAAAACCTGTTTTTACAAAATGCCCATCTTTCCGTATGTGTGCATAAATGTCCTCTTTGTGTTATCAAAAAGTGTATGATATTACACATATAACTGAACCGATTTCCATTCATATGGTTTTGGCTATGGCCAGCAGGTTCCAGTTGAAAATGTGTATATTCCCCGAAAGGAGGCGTTGTGCTAGCGATTTTTGTGCAAATTTTCTGGATTTTTTGCAATTTACGTGGAAAATTAATTAATATTTTTCGACGGAATTTTATATTTAGATGAAATGTAATGGGCTGATGTTAATGTAATGTAACAGGCTGCATAAAATTTTAGAGAAAATCGGCCGGGAGGTGGCGCTGTAATAACGAACTTTGTTAAAGATTTTGCACGGGGTAGCGACAGACCAAGCTGTTCCCCTGTTGTATACCAGCTGCTCAGAATGCGGCGGCTTCGCGTAGCGGGATGCTGAGCAGCTGTTGGTGCGTGGAGAGACAGGAGATGATGCAAGATTCAATTAAACAGAGAAGATGGCAATGAAATCATATTCAGTCACCCAAATTGCCCAATCTGGATTTAATTTTTAACTAGGTTTAATTCCGTGTATTAACCTGTATCACATAGAAGAAAGTTTCGGGATCGGTACATCCGAGTAGTGTCTCTCATAATGCCCAAACTTAAGCTTGGTTTTTTTCTTGAAAGAGCACAAAATTTGCCAATAAGGACATTATATATATATATATATATATATATATATATATATATATATATATATATATACAGGGTGATTCATAAATATCGAAACAATAGGCTATTTTCTTAAATATTGCCCCTAGACACATACTTCCAATTGAAAAGTTTTATAACAAAAAAGTGCAAAATTTGATGAGATAAGTTTCAACTCCATGGGGGGTCTATATGAAAAAATAGAAAAATTAAATTTTTATACGGGCCCCGTAGAGTAAAATTCCCAATTAGGAATTTTTTCCTTATCTATTCCTGAATTAAACACAAAAAAATTCATCTCGATATCTTTAAAATTCGCAGAGATATCAAAATCCAAAATTCGTGACTTACACCATTTTCCATGCTTCTGAGCGACGAGTTTTTGATTCATTTTCAATGCAAGATAGGGATCAGCCACAAATTGTACATTATTAAAAGTCGATATAAGACAGTGCCTCTCCTTTGGGCATGAAATAGGCAGCGTATAGATTTTACGTTAAACTTGTTTTCAAAGTATGCTGGTGGTCTACACTAGAGGTCTGCATGGGTCGAAATATCTAGGTCTGGTCCCGAACCGACCCATAGGAAAAAAAGTTCGGCCCTGCCTGAAAAAAAGTTCAAATCGTAGCCTGGCCCGACCTGACTGAATTTCTACATAGTTTTTTACATCGATATCGATAAAAGTTTTTTCGTATGAAGGAGTTCTGACCAAAAGTACTTATTATATCTTTTCTTTTCTCATGTTTATAATTATTATTTTTAAAGAAGTGCCAAAAGCTGTAATTATTTGTTTTATTAATGAATCTCTATTTATATGTAAATGATTCACTTCTCCTTTAATAACGTTAATCCATATTTTGTGTGTTAGAGACAATGAAAAAGGCTATAAAGTAAAATCTTTTAAGATGATATCACATAGGAAAGAAAAAAAAGCGTTAAAGACAAGTTCCCTTCTTAGGAGTTGTAAATGTAGTCTATTTTTTCTCAGGTATTATTATATTCATTTTCCATGGATCAACAGATTTTTCCGTTTAAAAAAGGATTCCGTCATAGGCAGGTTTTTTTCACTAGTTTTACTGTATTTTAAATTTTTTGCTTTAAAATCTACTATCTTTTAAAAATATGAATTTTTAAATTTTATTGTAAAATAATGGCCATTTAAAAATATATGCATTTGTTGTAAAGGTTCTTGGGCTGAGCGAAATTTTAGTTATTTTTGTTCGGGTTAGGTCAGTCAGAGATAATGGGAAGGGGAGACCTAGGAATAAGGAAGCCAGTCCCGGTTCGGTATAACTAGTGGCCGAGAGGTTCTGCTCTCATGCTGGGTTCGAACCCAATCGTGTCCTTTGGCCCAATCGTTCGGAGTTTTCAGTGGTTTTCTTCGAACCTTGGATATCCTTGCGTAAATACTGGTTAGGTTCCCTTAGAAAGACCTCCACGGAAAGCACCCCCCGTTTCGGGCCCACATCCCTCGTATAGATAATAGGCCGTCATAAATAACACCAACACCCGCTTTGGTATGAAAAAATACGATCGGCCCGGCCTGGCCGAGTCTTCAGAAAAAAGTCGCCAATCCCGGGTCTGGCCCGGCCCCTGTATACAGACTTTTTTATTGGCCTCGCCGGGGCGATAAAAAGCTTGAATTTGTAAGGGCTAAAATTATGAAAAACTCTTAATCGGCATGTTTGAAAACGCATTGTTTCAAATTCTACATTAAACATTTATTTATGGACATTTAAGTAGTCCAAAAATGTGGTGGAAATGGCAAAAGTTAAACTGAATCCGAAGTTTAAGCTACCGAAAGAAGTGACTTTTTCACGTGCAATTTTTTAAAATGCATTTAAATATTTTATTAGGAGCCAATCAATGTTTAAAACTTTAAATGTGTTTTTCTGCATGATGCTTTTTTAATCGTAAATTAAAAAGGTGCAAACTTGGAACATGTATTTTTTGATTATTTTACATTAATTTTGTTTCGGCAATTTGAAAAAAAATTTACTTTTGAAAATATGATTTTTTTAAAAATAAGTTACATATTTTTTAAGCAAATATTTTTAATATTTTTAAAATTAAAATTAAAAAAATTCCTGAAACAAAACTAAAATTATACTTTCCCCGTTTAATTAAATGAAAAAAAAATTGAAATCCGATGAATAATGTTTCGAGTTATAAAGATTTTAAATTAAATCCGCTTAAAAAATACTAAACATTTAAATTTTTAAAAAACTTTATGCGAAATATTAGGATGTGATTTTGTTTGCAAATTATGCGGTTAACCATCACAAAAAAAGAAAAAAAAATCAAAATTCTAGCTCAACAAATATATTTTTTACATGTTTCCTAGAGCTCTTAAACTAACATTGTTTCTTCGATTGCACGCATTTCAATTTGTGACTAATCCCTTAAAACCTGATGAATTATTTAAACGGCCATAACTCTGCGAGTTTTTCAGATATGAAGATGCAATTTTTTGTGCTTAATTCAGGAATGGATAGGGAAAGTTTTCTTGATTGGAATTTTTTCGCCACGGGAGCCTTATAAAAATTTAATTTTCGTATTTTTTCAAATAGACTTCCTATGGAGTTGCAACTTATGTCATTAAATTTTGCACCTTTTTCTATGAAACTTTGCAATTGGAAGTATGGGTCTAGGTGCAATATTTAAGGAAATAGCCTATTGTTTCGATATTTATGAATTCCCCTGTATATAATATTGCCCTCTTAACTCCTCCCTCCTGCCTATGAATAGATTTTAGGGAGAATGGAAAATATAGTAAAAGTAATTAATTTTATTGCAAAGAAATTATTATGTAGTATGTTATTTTAATAGCGATGAAAAGTACTTATTACTTAACTTATATTAATAATTTACAAATTAACATTGGTAATTAAATTCCAAACATTTAGAAAACAAACAATGCAAAGTTGGAAGAAAAGGTAGGGAAAGAAGTTATTTTACCATATTCATGCAAAAAATTTTTAATTAAGAATAATTTGCACATTACAAAAACTATAAACATGACATTAACACATGAAACAAAATAAATCTCAAATACCGTTTTTAATATGATAATGTTGGGAAAAAAGTTGGGAAAAGAGTACTCAATGAAGAAATTTTTATCAGATATGATTCGTTTAGTTACTATAACAGTTTTCGAAAGTGGGATGAAATAATGATTAGATATTCTTACAGGCATAGTTGTAAACTTATAAAAACGTTCGTTTAGTTTATGTTCTATTGTATTAATGTCATCCTCTTTGACAAGTTGAAATGTAATTATAGAAAACTGTTCATTACAAAATTGAAGTAGACCAACATCATCGTAAGCTGTATTAACATGACTTTTAGCACGAAAAGTTCAAGAAGCTGTTACACAAACATTTTTGAAGTAATGACAAATGCTAATCCAATTTTTAAGTTCTTGCACTATTCTCAATTTTCATCTGTAATGAAATCTGCTGCATTAACACTAGAAATATTTTCACAAATCAGTGAATTGGCTCTTCTGTGAAGGTCATACAAAAAAAGAACATCATGATTTAGATCATAGGAAATAAAGCACAGGGTCATTTGCCGTCATCTTTTCTTAAGCGTACTCCGTTACTAGGTTCACTCTGCAGGCTGCATGCATCCAATGATAAGATTGTATTTCATTTTGGATAATGAAAGAAACAAAATTCAGAAAAATCCATTAAAATGTGCAATTTATTTGTCTGGTGATTTTCTTTTTCTATTCGATATATTTTGACTGCTATTCTGAATTAAATGACTGAGGTATTAAAGCCTTTAATTTTCCCACAAAGAATTCAATAAATTGATATTAAGGAAGAATTATTTTTGTAAATTGCAACGCTTAGTGAACAAATCTAACTTTACAATCATCACCAAATTCTTAAAAAAGGTGTTTTTTATATACTCCTATTTTCTATCAGTTTGGACAGTTAAGACATAATCCCAGTAAACAAAGAATGCATTACAGACCATTAAATCTACGAAATCCTTCATCTTTCATTTTCCCAAATTCATAGCACTGAAAAGGAGACTGGATTTTTGTGAAGTGATCATAAACAGAATGTATGTTGACAAACTGTGACTCACTATTTCGGACGATTCATATTGAACAGCAGGAATTTTTTCTTCACATATGGTAGTATACAGTACTTTAAGGTTACAAACTATTGCTCGCTTTTGCTGGTAAGATTTTCTGAAGAATCTATCTTTGCCTTTTGCACCTGGATCTAATATTTTCATCATCTTGTTAAAAATTTATAACTCTTGTAACAATTTATCTAGACATTTTTCGTACTTTAAATAGTCCTGAAAAAAAAGAAATATTCCTTTTCATTTTGTTATGTGTTGTAATATTTTTCCATGTATTCACTAACAAGTGATTCTTTCGCAATGTTGTTCCATGGCAGCCATGTGCAATTATTAAAATATTTAACTTTAACTTTGCAGATGTTTCAAGTTTCAATTTTTCTTTCATTTAGTTAATAAAATAGATTAAAATATCTTAATTTCTTCAATCGACATCTTTCGATATTAATTTATCATTACTATTGGCGAAGAACAGAAATTCTTCTTCAGACATATTTAAAACATTTGAACTTGATTTTTTTTCATGTTGTCTGAGCTAGCTTCCTTTTACCATCACATAATTTTCAATACAGAGAAGGTGACTTGAATTTTCAGGATTACAGATTGAGTGATGTCTTGTTTAAGTTCAGATCTTCCTTATAAAAACATTTAGATTAATTTACATATTTTTTGATGCAATGGTTCAGGGCCTAGCACATAAATTTCTCCATTTAATGATCTTAAGCATTCCCATAGTTATCAAACTTACTAAAAACAGCTTTAACCCACATTTAAAAAAACATTTTTTGTCCAGGAACTAATAAAATGTCTATTATTTTTGCATCCTCGTCCACCTAAACAGAAATAGATCTTAATCAAAATTTAAAATTATCTTTGTGATTTTTGATAATTCACATTTGTTAAATGTTTGAATGCTTAATCATTGATGAATAATGATGTGAACAGGTAAATTAATCTTGCATATAGAGAAAATTCTTCTATTTCAAAATATTATTCTATATTCTTCCAAATTCCTCTATTAAATCTCACCATTTAATGATCTTAAGCATTCCCATAGTTATCAAACTTACTGAAAACAGCTTTAACCCACACTTAAAAAACAGTTTTTGTCCAGGAACTAATAAAATGTCTATTATTTTTGCATCCTCGGCCACCTAAACAGAAATAGATATTAATCAAAATCTAATATTATCTTTGTGATTTTTGATAATTCACATTTGTTAAATGTCTGAATGCTTAATCATTGATGAATAATGATGTGAACAGATAAATTAAACTTGCATATAGAGAGAATTCTTCTATTTCAAAATATTATTCTAGATTCTTCCAAATTCCTCTATTTACTTTCCTCCAAAGTAACATTTCTTTTTCTCCGTCATGCAGTTCATCAGCAATATTGCTAGTTTACTTCTTATCATAACATGTATTTATATGACATTCAGAATTAATATAAAAACCGGCACTACATTTGTCATACATATATGACTCGGTTATGTTGTTGAAAGAGAAAAAATGAAAAAGTGAAAAGAAAAAAGTGAAAGTGAAAAAGAACTTTTACCAAATAGAGGAAAAGTAGTAAAATTTACTCTCTAACAAATTTCAGCTTAAAAAATAAACACCAGCTATATGTAAACTGAAAACACTTTAATAGTCAGGCTGGAAATGAAGAGTTTGCTACAAAATTATTCTTTATACAGTCGTCAGGTGTATGATGTCATCAGTTATGCATCAATAATAAATAATTCAGTTTATATTTGTTGTTACTAAATGCATTATTTTTTATTATATGTATATTTATGTATTATAAATAATTATGATAAATAATTATTAGCATTAGTCAATCAATTAGTAATCATTACTAATAATATTGATTATTAAAAGACATAAATTGATTATTAAAAGACTTGTTATAAATTTTATTATTCAGTTTTCATCCTCAATAAATATGTTCATAGGCAGACGAGGGAAGAGCAGTTAACATACCAAGCTTGAGTTTGTGCATTATGAGTATATGTTTTCATATCAAATTAAATAATAATAATAATAATATATATATATTTAACACAAATTTTATGTTTTTTTATGAATTTTACTTTATTGAACAGTTGTTATTTAGAATCTAAATGAAATTCTGTATACAGATGATTAATTTCGTGCGTGTACCTACAACAATAATACTTTTTTATGGAATTTATAATTGTACATTTCAGTCCGACATAATTGCAAAGCATTTTCTTTTGTCCATTTTAATTAAATTACTAAAGTCTGTACTTTCTAACCTGCATTCGATCTTTTAAAAAAAGAGAAATACGAGTTCTTATATTATTCTAAAAATAGCATGTATCAAATTTACTTTAAATTCAGAGAGGGTGACAATTCCTGGGTGATCTGGCATGGGACTACTCTTAAACAAAAAGTGTGTCAGGATATCCTAAGCTGATTCAGGAATTTTTCCGAAGGTTTTAGTCCCAAGAATGTTATCAAAAAATATTCCGAATTCATGATAAAATATTATTTATAAAATATTTTAAGTTTACAGAAACCTACACTGTGTCAAAATACACTTTTTAAGATTTACTTTTATGCGAATTCAAAAAATTGTATAACATATCTAAAATATTTATATTTATGATCTTGGCATTAGAATTATATTCAAAGAGTAAGTATTTTAGCAGAAGGATAACATTTTCTATGGATATTTTGTACGGAATAAAAACAAATAAAAATCTAATTAATATCTTTCTATTTATTTCATGACAAAAAATAACAAGACAGATATTTATATACATACATATATATATATTTATGATTGGAAGAAATTTTAAATCTCTTTCATTACAATATCACTCATAAAATATTGTTCAAATTATTTTATTTTATTTTATTTATTTATTTTTTTTTGTGTGTGAAACATATTTCATCTAACGAATAAAGAACAAAAAACATAGTGTATTAGAAATTTCCCAAGCGAATAAAGAAAAAATTCTTTAGACTTTCTTACAAAGAATTTATTAAATGTCTTCCGTCTCTACGACATATTGCTGCTGAACACACACTTTTGTTTCACTGTCTTAATAACACTTTTTAGGATCGAAATGAAAATAAATTTATTAAGAATTTTTTTCTGGAATATGAACAAGTTGTTTAAAACATCTGAAACGTATATATTAAAATTGTTGCAATGTATCTTTGCTATAATGAAATAAAGAAGTTAGAAGAATGACTATTCTACGGATGTCTTGTGTGGAGTAAAAGGAAAATCAAATATTATTAATGCGTTTCCATTTCTTTTTTATCTAATATCTGATGAAACGATTAAATATATCATTTGATGTTAACAATGGACCTCTTTTGAACGCATATATTTTATTATAAGATTGCTCTGAAATAAATAAAATTAATTTGTTTAAACGTATATCAACTGACGTCAAAAATGAGTATTGTATCAGCAAGTCCGAATAAATAAAATACGAATTCTTTTGGGTTTCGTCCAAAAAATGATGTAAAATCTCTTCCCCTTCAACGGCATATTATTAGAGATAGAATATTTCTGTAGCAACTACTTTAAGAACATCATGATACATCGAAATTGGAGCACGTATTTTAAAATTTCTTTTTTGTTACCTAGAATATAAGAATATTGTATATATACCTGGACTATTTAGATATATTACTTAAGATATTTATTATAAAGATTACAAATTTTCCAAGCACAAAAGATAATCAAGTATTCTTCCAGCATTTATAATAGTAATATATTTTTTAAAAAAGTTATCGAAAAGAAATAACTTACATAGCAAATTCAGTAGGAAGAACATTTAAATAATTTTTATTAATATTTTTTTTTCACGCAAGGTCCCACCTAAAGTGAAAAAAAAAAAATCTTGAAATTTGCTAAATTTGACGTTGAAAGTAAACCATAATCATAGTATTCCAAGGAAACACCATTTTTTAAAAATCATTTTAGAAAATGATGAAGCATTGTTTATGAATTGGGTTCGTCAATGCGTCTTTCTCTCTTTGCTTCTGTTTGTCTGTCAGTTATCTGTGTGCTCTCTACCTCCCGTAAATATATTAGGGTTTTCATGCAACTCATATACGTTACTAAGTTCTACAAACTTATGTTCCCCATTGCAGATGACGTATTATGGTTCGAATGCAAGCATCCGAAAAACTATTCCGTTATATTATGGATAAAAGATGAAATGGTTGAGGTACATTTTAAAAATGGTACGCTATCGTTGAGATAAACTACAGTAGAGTACTTCGGAGACCATATTGCCTTGCGCAGCGTCTAGAGTGTTCCCAACAATCCTCTTTCCGAACGAACTTGTGACCTGTGTCCCCGATACCTAAAGTCTAGCATGCATCGGCAGTCCTATGCACGTGCCGTAGACAACAAGTTGATGAACGAAACTTCGTAGTAATCATGCCCATAGAACCCTAAAAAAGAAAGGTTCATTCATGTTCGAAAATGTTGGTAACTGAAGTCTATGATGAAATTACATAATAAAGAAAGTAGATGAATTGTAATATAAGTTGAATGAACGAAATCCCATTGAAATTGGGCCCTTATAACCCGAGGAAAGAATGCACTCCCAAGCGATGGAAGGTGCCCCGCGACTGTAAATTTCACGAATTACTTTTAAACACAATTTTTAATAAACGGATGAAATCTCTTATCTAAAGATACCTTTAATGAAACCCGATTTTAAATTTACGGCTGTAGTGATTAAATGTAAGTTGTTGCCGAAAAAGTAGATTAATATTCGAAAAAGTTGGAAGCTATGGTATACAGAAGGACCGACCCTGGAGGCCAGGGTCTTAAATGGATTGTAGTTGGTTATAAGGAAATTGTTTAGTAGTTTTAAAGTAGCTAGAGGGCGCTAAAACTATGTTAAAGAAAATTGTAATAGAATCGGAACGTTTTTAAAGAAATTGTAAAAAAGGCCTAAAGAAGGAGATTAATATTCAAAATTGATAGTAGCTTTGGTCTTTGGACTTTGGTCTTTGAATTTTTTATTTTATTTTATTTTATTTTTGTTTTCATGCTGGATGGCTTGAGAAGTTGTTAGAAAAGAAGCTAGGGAATCGTACCATTTGTAAGGGAGCTATACCAAAGGAACCAAAGGGGGCAAACTGGTACTTAAGAACAGGGCCCTAACATGAAATGATGTTAAAAGGTCTTAATTATAAGTGCTAAGAAGCCCTTTAAATTTTCAATTAGTCAAATTAAGCATAGGGAATGAATTAATCATCAGAATAAAACTTTGAAGAAATTTGCAAAAAAAAAAAAAATGGTAAAAATGGGCCATAGGGTCCCATTAAAAAAATGAAGGAGTTGGTTCGTGGAGAGACTAAGACTCAACTTTAAAATTTTGCATTAAGAATGCGAAAAAATTAGCCGGTGAAAAATGCATGTCTCACAAAAAGTTAAAGGGACTCCGGATCGGGCCCTGCGGCTCCCGAGGGTACTCCAGGATTTTAATTGGAATAAAGAAACGGTAGAATAATAAATGGAAGAATTGTTGGAAAAATAAAGATTGGATTATGAGGGGTAATTTATTAACAGTTTTATGGTGCAAAAACTTCAAGGGGCTCTGTATAGGTCCCCAAAGGATACTTAACTAGAATGTAATTTAGTATAAAAATATTTTTATCAGTTTTTAAAGTAACCGGAGGACACTATAACTATGTGAAAGAAAATTGCAAACAATTCGGATCTTTTTTAAAGAAGCTGCATGAAGGGCACGAAAAATGCGATTAATATTAAAAATTGATGGTAGCTGAAGTCTGAGAATCTTTTTTGCCGCTCATGCAGTAGCTGGAAGATTTAAAAAGTAGTTAGAAGAAAGAGCTAGTGAATCGGAACATTTTTAAGTGAGCTGTAATAGATGTACCTAAAGGGGCCAACTGGTAGTTAAAAGCAGGGCCCTAACATAAAAACATGTTAAAATTTCTTAGTACATAGAGCTTTAGATCTTCAATCAGTCAAAAAGTAATAGGGTAGAAGGTAATAAGGCATAGGGTAAGAATTATTCGTTAAAATAATATTTTAAGGAATTGCACAAAAAATTTGGTAAACGCCTTAAAAGTGCCCTAGACCCCAATAAAAATATCAGGGTGTTGGTCCCGGAAGAGGAATCCAAGACTTAAGTTTAAAATTATGCACTGAGATGGTGAGATAGTTATGGGTGAAAAATCATGCCGCAGAAAATGTTTAAGGGCCCTGGACGGCACCTTACAGAACCACAGGGGAGGTGGCTCCATGGTCTTAATTGGAATGTAGAAACGTGAGAGTAACTAATGTAAAAAGTATCCAAAAAACGAAAATCAGATAAAAAGTTGGATTAAAAGCCCTATTCCGGGCCCCATAGGGAGAGGGTTTTAACTGTAATTAAGAAATGAGGGAATAACTAAATGGAGATATAGCCCCCAAAACGAATAAAATAGGATCAGATTGGGGCGAGTTATTAACAATTTAGGGCATAAAAACTTAAAGGGGACCCGGCCTTATCAAATTAAAAATCTGAGCCTCAAGTGCATAAGAATCCGTCTTGGGCTATCCTCACCTAAACGTTCAGATTTTTGTGTGGCGTAGAATTAGCTATCCATCTTGAACAGACACACAGCAGTCGGAGCGAATTTTTTTTATTAATATAGACTAACGGAGCCGACAGGCGTTGTTCGTACCCGTGTTAATATTCTTAAATGAGCCTTTAAAGTTGTATGATTTTATATTTTTAACTTGATTTTGTTTGAAATAATTACCCGCTGACCGTGTGAAAATGTGGGAGAAGCTGTAAACTGTTGCGATTTCTTTTGTAATATTTTTTTTTCATAATTTTTGGAAAATTGTGTGTTATGGTAGGTAATGAACAAATTAAAACTTTAAAACGCCCTCTACTGATGAATAAAAAGTGTTAGGAGAACGAGGCGTTGATGCTTAGTAATGTAAAGGCCAAAAACTTTAAAATTATATGTCACATAAAAAAATCAATTTCCGCCCATCCCTACGGTGGAATGCCCCCTAATAGTCTGGGATCAAAAATAGATTCCACCAATAGAAGACCCGTGAGGGGTTTCACCTTCGGTCAAGCCTTCAAATGAGGTTGAATCTCGCTGTGGTTTAATTAGGAGCTGATTAGAAAATTACCATCCCCCCGCCTCCCCCGAAATGTACTTCATTTATGGGGAAAAAAGGTTCTTAATATGAAAAGGTGGTTCGAGAGCTTTCAGATGATATGTCATATGAGGGTTTCTGATAAAATTTGAAAATTGTTCCCCTCCTTCCATGGTTGCACCCTCCCATCCTTGGAATTCAACTACCCCCTTCTTTAAATTTTTATATTTAATAAATAATACGAATCGGGGGATGTCCGCCAGAAAACAACATTTAAAAGATACTTATTGCAGAAAACGCTACGGTTTTAAGAAAAATCGCCCCCCCCCCCTTCTTTGACCGAAATTGAACTCTCCCACCTTCTTTAACTTTTTAAAGTGATGTAAAGTATATCAAACGTTGCAATCGATCCAAAAAATTATACATAAAATAATAATTAGTAGACAAATGCTTTTGTACAAAACTGAACGGTATTAAAAATTTCTTCCATCCTCACCCCACAAACTTCAACTCCGCCTCTTTCATTAAAATTTTTAAGTGTTATCAAATATCTGAATCTGTAAAACCGTTCCAAAAAATCGCAAGTAAAATACAGAAGGAAGCTTAGATTTAAATGATGTGCCATTGCATGTCTTTCTTTTTCTTTTTACAATCTATTTTTCTGTAAAATAAAAAGTTACACAAAATTACATATTCGTAATCAGTGTGAAAAATTAGTCACAGATTCATAAGTTTAAATTGACAAAATGATGTATTTTTAAAAAATTGATACACTCAAAAAGAATGATAATCTAAAAATTATCAGTGATTTTTATTATATATCACATGGCTGACTTTAAAAATGAGGCTTTCGAAGGAAATATCCAATTAATGAAACAATAATTAATTCTTAAGCTTTAAATTAACTCTTCGTAACGAAATTTATGTATTCGTAATCAGCGAAAAACAAATACACATAGTTGCATAAAAATTAAATGTATAAGTTCAATATTCGAACAATTTTACAGGTCGTCTATAAACATCACCGACTGTCGTCTACGGTTAAAACAACTGGTCTCGCTATGAAAGATTCATAAAAAAATTGCATTTCTTTAGAAAGAAATAAAAGTAGTTTTTATAAATAGATTTTTCGTGGATTTTTTTACTTTTTGTAACTATACCAGAATAATTGTTAGAATTTCTGAAAAGGGAGGGGTTTTTGCGCCTGGGGTGTGCAATTTTTGAGTTTTTAGGTCCGGTAGATTTTAAAATACGGCCCCTTATTTCTCGCCCTTAGGAACCCTCCATTCCAGGAAACTTTCGATCTCTTCAAGTTGTTCGATAAAAATTGTCTGCTTTTTGATAAAAAACTATGCACTATTTGAACTATGAAAATATTTCCATTCTTTGAATTGGGGCTTTTAATTAATAACTCAACTAATTATTAGAATTTTAAAACTGCGAGTCTGAGGTGCATCATGAGACACTTTATTTTTACTAAAATTCGGAGCCTCGTACGTGCCGTATATTTTGCTAGCCATCGCGAAAAAAAACATACGCACACAGAGCAAAACTTTCTTTTATTAGTATAAGAATTAAAACATAATGAAATTGATATGCATTGATGCCGTGTGTTACAACATGCTTTCAATTGATTATAAACGTAGTAGCACTTATCCTACATTTACAGAAATATACAAACCGAATTCCATTACAGGAATAATTATTGTTGGAAGTGCGTTTTCAGTGATGGTATACCTTTTTAAGCATAAATAAGATTTTGTGTATACATTTCGTGTACAAAGTTAAAGAAAAGAATTCATAATAATTTTCGTCTGTTATTTTAGTGCCTTTTAAAGAGTTTCGCATTTTCTAGCTGAATTATATTTTAGTATAGTAAGAGATGACTATAAATCATAAATAAATTCATATACGTCGCCTATGGAAGGTAATTGCTGAAAGTATGTGTTTAGCTGTGTTAAACATTTTCCAGATAAATTTTATTTTAATATATTATATGCAGTGTATAAAGTCTACAGATAGAGAGCTAAAGAAAATAAATCTGGTCCCTATGCACGAGATTTTCAGAAAGTGTACTTTCAAATGTAGTAAGAGTTTTTTTTTCTTCTATCTTCAATAGAAGAAAGTATTGTAATCGAAATTTTTTTTCGACTACCGGTTTTCGACGGATTTACACGTTTTAGGGGTCAGAGATCCCAAAAATCATGTTTATAAAAAATGTCTGTCTGCCCGTGTGTTTGTCGCCATTGTACCATCAAAAAGTGTATGAAGTTATGCATAGAATTGAAACAAATTTTTATTTTACGTTTTTGGATGTAGCAAGTAGGTCCTCCCTGAATTTGGAAAAAATTAGGCTGTAGGGGGCGCTGTAACAGCGATTTTTAAGCGATTTTGAATATTGTACCATCCAAAAGTGTATGAAGTTATGCATAGAATTGAACCAAGTTTTTATTTTAAGTTTTTTTGGCTGTCGCAAGCAGGTCCTCCCTGAATTTGGAAAACATTCGCCGGTAGAGGGCGCTGTAACAGCGATTTTTGCGCCATTTTGAATATTGTACCATCGAAAAGTGTATGAAGTTATGCATAGAATTGAGCCAATTTTTTTTTTAAGTTCTTGGATATCGCAAGCAGACCTTCCTTAATTTGGAAAACATTCGCCGGTAGGGGGCGCTGTAACAGTGATGTCTGTACCATTTTCATTATTGTACCATCGAAAAGTGTATAAATTTATGCATAGAATTCAACCAAATTTTTTGCGTATGTTTCTGGCTATGGCAAACAAGTCCTCCCTGAATTTGAAGAAAAATCTGCCAGAAGGGCAGCGCTGTAATAACGATGTTTGTGCCATTATCTTTATTGTACAATCGAAAAGTGTATAAATTATGCATACAATTGAACCAAATTTTTGTGCATGCTGTTGGCTTTGGCCAACAGGTCCTCTTGAATTTGGAAATATTGCACGGTAAGGGGGGTTTGTGATAACTATTTTTGTATACTTTTCTTTATTTTTCGTAGTTCTATTGTCCATCGGCGGCTCGTGCAAAGGCGGGAGATTGCTTCCTGCTAAGCCGACTATTCGCAATCATCTGATAATAACAGAATAAGGAAAAACTATTAATTTTAACAAATATCATGATATAGATTAACTCGTTTAGGGTTCGTTTAATTGACTGAAGCAGAAATTTAAGATGAAAATTAAAGTTGGCATAGTATTGAACTAATAATATTGAAGTTTTAACATGTGTAACTAGTTTTTGAAATATTAAGATGTATAAGATAGAAGAAAGTTTTGGGATTGGCACATCCAACTAGTTTTTTTTTTTTTTAACCTCAACCAAATTTTATTATACTGTGTGATGTTAGAAATAATATAAATATATTCTTACATATGGCCGTGTAAAATTATATCAATATATTGCCTTCTGTGGATGGCAATTTTCAGAAAAACGTTTTCAGTTGTTTTATGTGTATTTCAGTTGAATTAAACTTTAGTTTCATTTTGTGATTTGTATAATACTATATAGAGGGTGTCCACTAAAGTCCGTTCCCACCCTCTAAGCTGCCGAATGGCTGAAGATACAGTCATAAAAGTGGTATCTAGGTATAGTAAGCTGGTTATGCGCTGCTAGATGAGATCGCTTACAGCGCCACCTTCCTCAAATTGATGGAGTTAGCGTCCCTATCTCTAAAACAGTACCAAATATGGTAAAAAAGTGAATAACAAAGTCGTAGAGCATCATTTATTTAGTTCGAAAAGATACCTTGTGAACATGAATTCTAAAAACAGAAGACTTAAAACGGGCATTTGCTTGTTCGTGATTTCCAAAACTGTGATGTCACGAAAATTGAACGAAGGGAGAAAAGATTATCTTTCGGCTGAAAAACGAGACCGCATAATGGCACAGTGCACCAGCGCTCAAGACAGCACCAGTGAAGCAGTACCTAGTGGGGGAATAATGAGAACAAATAATCGGGTACGGTGGTTTCGTAGAGTCGCCTCCACGTTCAAATGACCTGACTCCAATAGACTTTCTTCTGCGGGGATTCTTGAAACAGCAGGTGTATGTGACACCTACGCCAACATTGCAGGATCTCTAACGACGCATTATGGATGCTGATGCTTGAGCTAACGCGTCACCGGCTATGCTATAACATGTTCAACGTGGAAATCAAACAAGGGTTGAGATGGGTATTGCAACTGACGGAGAGAAGTTTGAAACTCAAAAATAAAGATATCTTGTGATAACTAGATTTTTTTTTTTCCTTCGAAGATCGTTTCGTCATGCCTCAGTATAGGAAATCTCTAACAAAGAACGCGCGTTTTAAGCTTTCTGTTTTTAGGATTTATGTTTAAAAGGTATATTTTTTGTACAAAATCTATCATGCTCCGTAACTTTGTAATTCATTGTTTTCCCATATCTCGTACAGTTTTCGAGATAGGAGCGCAAACTCCGCTGTCTTATACCAGGAGGCGCTGAAGGTGGTCTCATCCAGTAGCTCATAGCCACTTTACTATACTTAACAACACTTTTATGACTACAGCTGCAACCGTTCGGCAGATAAGATGGTGGGGACGGACTTTAGTGGGCAACTTGTATGTATATATATCATATTCAAGATTGCAGAACTGGGTCGAAATATGTTACCGCTAATTGTCAGCGATGTCTGAAAGAATTTTTAACTATATTATGTGTTCATTTAGATATTTTATTCCATTGCATGAAAAATTGAAACTTCGTTGTAGTATTAAGACGAATTTAGTATTACTCCAATAAAGACTAAAGTTTTAAAATTCTACCCCCCTTCCCTCCACTGAAATTGATAAATTCTATCCAAAATAGACTTTCAATTTGTTTATTTTTCCGCATAAAAAAATTAGACCATATTCAAGCCATTCATTAAGCAAAGAAAATTTCTGTAATAAATTATATTAATCAAGCCGTACTTTAATTATTACTTAACCACTGAGACCCTAATAATAAATTAATCATAATAATTGAAACTTGGAGGAATTATAACAGCATCGATAAATTTACCATATATCTTATAAAAATACCAACACAAAGCAGAATCAACTTCATCACCCATTACCCGCATTTAAAATCGTTTCCAATTATGACCCCAGCAACATAGTAGGTAGAACTCTCGATTCTCAAACCCCAAGTAGTGCGTTCTGTTCTCCTCAGAAAAAAAAAACAACAACATAATTCTCCCCTACTAATAAATAAATATAGGTGGTTGCGAAATTCTCCAAAGATGGTGCCACCAGCGTCTTTTTTGCACTTTTTATGTACGATTCATTTTGTACCTTTTCATGAACAATTCTGTTTGCACTTTTTATGCTTAATAAGAGGTGTTAAACGCGTTCAGATTTTGTGCATTTTTTTTTTTTGTACACTTTTTTGAAGAGTTTCTAACTGTGTGATTTTGCTAATATATCGTTTAATTTATCGAAAACTGAAAATATTTTTCCAGCCAAACATTCAATTTAATTTAATGTTGTTAAATTATAAACAAATTATATATATATATATATAGTTTTAGCTACAATATATTTGTAACATTTTTAGAATTTTGTTATATTTTATTTATTATTTTAATAGTATATTTTAGTCGTAAAATAATAAAAATATTTTTTTCAACTATATTCAAAACGAAACATAAAGTTCAAATATTTTCTTCATGACGAAGCAAAGAAAATTTATTTCAAGAGACAAAATTGAATGAATCGAAAATATTCAAGAACTACGTTTGTCATAGTTTTTTTCCTTTATATTTATTTCTTGTCGAAAAATATGTAATAAAATATTTTTATTCGCAATTTCAACGTTGTGTGCCATTTATAATATTGCATAAGAACTTGCCGATTTTTTTTCAAAAACAAAACTTTTGAAATATGTATATCTTTTGACATTGACAAGGAACAGTGTAAAATAGTTTCCCAAGCTAATACAAGAATTTCATTTGTATGTTTTCGCCTCAAGAACATTATAAAAATTCTTCATGTTGACGGAAAAGTATTGCTTGAAACAAATTCTCGTTTGATTGTTTTAATAACAATAATCTGCATGGATGTTGAAACATATTTGCGACAGTATACCCTATAGAAAATGAAGCGACTGTTAACAATATTTGAAGTATTTCAATCATGCTCTATATTACGCATAGTTACTATGAGTAAAACTAATAGAATGTTACTAAATCTATGAAATTCTTGTGTGTAATAAAAAATGAATTTAATCTTTATCGAACACTAGCTTTATATTACGTGATTCTTTTTTTTATATACTATTTTCACTACTATATTTAAAAAAATAATTTTTAAGTACATTTCTCTTGCACATGCTGTCAAAGTACAAGTAAAAGTTTTTTTAAAAAAGAAATGGTTCCAACCGAATAAAATTCCTGTAAGAGATGCTGGTCCAGCTTTCACGTCGGAAGTGACATAGGACCGATAGGGGTTAATTAATGAACTGCACTTAGATTTTTTTTTAAGCGTATTTACTGTAAACATGTAGATACTAAAAAGTATACTAAAATAGGTTCGAAGAGTACATTCTAATGAAATCTTTACTTCTTTTAACATCAAATCCAGCGCGTATCTAGCTACTACTTTACCACGGTGTACAAAATTCCAACCATGATCTGAAGCTGTTGTTGCATACAGGTAACAGTCAAAAGATACACAGAGCAAGCGGGTAAAGGTTCGTATTTTAATATATAGGGTGGACCATTTTTTGGTACTTTTTTGAACTATGAATATTTCACACGTTATTTCTGTCAGCTGTCATATGTCGTGCATGCATGAACTGTCAAATGTATGCCATTTATAATTATGTATTTCATTTGTATTACAAGACGGTGCAACGGCACACACTGCTCTCCAAACCTTCAACTTATTGAATGAAAAATTTCTAGATCGCGTAATTTCAAGAAAATCTGATGTGAATTGGCCGCCAAGATCGTGCGATTTAACCCCAATGGATTAATTTCTTTCGGGGTTCTGAAAAGTAAAGTGTACGCCAATGTCCCCGCAAAATCCAAGATCTCAAACGTAACATCCGGGCTGAAATTTTAACCATAGATCCACTAATTCTAAGAAAAGTCATCGAAAATTTTGATGTTAGATGATGACATGCAAGGCAAAACCGCGGTGGTCACATGTGCGATAATGTATTCCATACATAAATAGCATAGACCCACCTTTCATGTTTAATGACGAATTTTGATTTTCGCTCATAAAAAATGTGTTTTCTTTCATAATAAGAAAAGAACCAACAGATGGACCACCGGATATATGGCCATAGACAGAGATAGATAGATATCGTGTTTTTTATTTTACTTTCCTGAGGTATCTGCATACTTTAAAATGGCCGTTATGGTGAATATTGTCCAATTTGTTTTTATTGTTTTATTTGAAAGAATAATCTTTTACAATTCCATTTTTATTATTATTATTCCTACGATTATTAGAACAGGAGTTATGGACAATTTATTAAACAGGAAGTAAAGAGTCCACTAGCGAAAACCAGGAGAAATGTAAACAATGCTTCTATGCATGATTTTCTTACGATTTTAACATAAAAACACTAATAAACCATAATAGACACTTCTGCATTAATCTTAAAGATAATAATTCACTAAATACGACATCTAGAAAATAGATTTTTCCTTTATTTCAATGTACGATATTCGTTACATAAAATATTTTTAACATATTTCAGAGAAATATTTCCAGAATGCTTTCCATATTATTCACTATGTTCTTAACTGGAATCTAACCTATGTGTTGTAATGTAAATATTTTAAAGGTGCTCGCATATAAAACAAATCGATAATTCTTTATAAAAATATGTATCTTTTGGCATATTTTTAAATAGTTCAGCTAATTTTGAAGATAATGCAAAAGGGGGCAGGCTGAAATAATATGCACACATGCTTGTCAAACACGAATAAAAACAAATTCCAAGACCAGACAAATAGTACATTAATATAACATTCTTAATCTTGAAATCATATATTTATTTTTCAACATAGTCACCGTTAAGGCCAACAAATTTCTCCCAAGGTGTAACAAGTTTTTTTTATTCCGTCACTGAAAATTTCTTCCAACTTTTCTTGAATCCAGGACTTCACAACTGCCTTCACCTCATCGTCCGAGGTGTAATGATTACCCTTTAGGTCTCTCTTGAATAGAGGAAAAAAAATAATAATCGCAAAGCGCAAGATCTGGTAAATAAAAAGGGTATGGAACGGGTTCAAACTTCAGGTTTCGCAGAGCCTTTGCAGTTGCGGATTTTACGGTATCCCAATTGTTCAATAATAAAGACGACATGTTCCTTGAATATTCCAGTATGGTTTGCAATATACTTTTGAGTGTTTCGCCGGTCATTTTGAATCAAATCATGAGCAAGTTTGCGATGTTTATGGTCTGGGCAGTGATCGGATGTCCGCTGCGTTTTTTATTAACAATTATGGCTTTTCTAGACTCGCAATCACAAAATTTTACTGCAGATTGATTTACAGTAGACGTATCAACAGCATCGTCATCTTTAAACAACGAGGAATCTCAACATGAGTCACCTTTTCGGCAGTTAAAAATTCGATAACAGCACGCTCTTTAACCCGCGTTGACATAGCACTAGAACACGTCTCCATACTTCTCAAAACACACTGGATGAATTCAAGGACATCAAATCTGCACATGCGTATAGAGGAAGAATGCTACTCCCGCATGTTACCGGGCGCGCTTCTGAAGTTAATTTCGTTCGCGCTCTACAAGTATGTGTGCATTACTTATCAGCCTACCCTCATAGTAGTTCAAAGAAAAATTATATATATTTAGTTTAATTGGGCGTCTAACATTCTAGCGAATCAGTCTAGCGTTAACATAAAATTTTGTTTAAAAAATGGCAAAATAACCCTTAATTTTTAAAAATGTTATGAAAATATTGTTAGGATTTAATGTCTTTTCATCCTTCTGCATTATAATTAAACTGAAAATATGTGTGTTTATTCAGTATTGTATATTTAAAAAAGTGCTCAGGCCATAGGCATATAATTTAAATATTTTCTCCTTATTTTTAAAAGTATTCTTTATTTTAAGAAAATCTAGAGTAGTTTATTTAACTATATCTTTAGAAAAAGAGACTCAAAATTAAAATTCTTTTCTTCATGACGGAGCAAATAAAGCTATTGTAAAAATAAACACCCAACAAAAAAGAATACATTTTATAAGTGTATATTTAGAACCTTTGTTATGCATTAATATTTCTTTCTTACCGAAATAGAATGCAATAAAATTTTATTATTTGTGATTGTAAACGTTTTTTAATATAAACTTTTTTACTAGAAGTCTTGTGAGAAAATCAATTTTCGAAATACATCCAAAATGAATAGTGTGGGAGGCAGTTTCAAGTGAACGGATACATTTTGCATCTAACTTTCGTTCCAAGAAAATTATAAACCGCACCTTCCCCACCTTCCCCACCTCCCCCTCCCTACCGCATCGTCAACGTATTACTGATGAAAACCTGTTTCAATGTTTTAATAACTCTTTTATGGAACAAATATGATACAGATGAAAAAATATTTTTCTGGAATATGAACAAATGTTTTTTGTTTCCCAAAGTATACTTTAAAAAAAAGAACTTTATATTTTATTTTTCTTAAAAACAAAAGAATCTAGAAGAATGGAAATATTTCTATTAATATTTTATTTTTAACAGAAAATTTTATTCTGAGAATGAAAATATATTTTTTTAGCTAACAACATGTTTAATAAAACGATACTCTAAGTCAAAAATTTTGTTTCACGATGAAGCAAGTAAAACTTTTTCGGAGAGACATGGTTGAATAAAACACAACATTTTTTACAATGATATTATGAAATGATCATTTAATTAATTAGATTGTTACAGTTATAATTCCTTTACATGCCTATTAAAATGATAAATTTTTGACAAAAACTGTTCCAGAACTTAAAATATTTAAATTGTATATATATATAATAAAAATATTCGTCCTTTTATCTCAGTTAATTTATTCCAAATACTTATATATATATCTGTTTTACCTATTTTTTAATAATATCTGAAATATCCTTTATATTTTAATCTCATGCCTTTAATCCAGCGCGTTCTTTTATTTCTTATTCTAAAAATCTTTATCTCTTAATAGCTATACTTCTTTGTAAAAACTCACTCAATTACTTTATTATTTCATATTTTGAGACATTAGGTTGTTTTTTCTTTTTCGAAGGTTTAGAAATAGCATTTTATTTTTTATTAAATGCATTCGATTTCCCATGAGCCTTTGCGAGAGCTTTGCCGCACTAACCTATTTACGTTTTAAAACCTCCGCCGTAAGGTAAAGAATCCTGTGTCCATGTCATGCTGCCCCGCCCCCTACCCAGATTTTGATCTTATAGCTGGCGGGCCTTTCTATTCCGCTCCTCACTCTTTTCGCTAGATTGGCTCGTTGCCATGTAGCCGTCCACGCTTTTCCAGTATTTATACGGTTACACTGACTTGCGAGACCATATTTTATACGATTTTCGTTGCTTAAAAATATGCGTCACTTGGATAATGTTTTGTAATTTATTCGTGATATTGCTTCTTATGCTTTTAACACCTTGAAGCTATTTTTGAAATGTGACCCTACTCAAAAATGATTAACTGCAATACTAGTGGAGTTGGAATCAATTACCTGTCATCAATAAATCTTTTGATTTAATCTTACAACTTCTTCCATTATCAAGGGAAACACCTAAAGAATCGTCACATACTTGCCTTACCGCCGACCATGAAGGTGCGACTGCATTTTAATCATTCTAGTTGGTAATATACACGAGTGATTTTTCTACTGCCTATTTACAACATGCAATAATTTACAGTTGTAGAGAGCCATAATTAGTCCACAGTCATAATATTCAGTCATATAACCATTAATAACAATTACAAATTACCAACAAAACTTGTGAAAGTATAACTAATAAAGACTGGTCCCCTTAACACTTTCAACATGTATTATAAAAACTTAGTAAAATTATGATATAATGAATATAATGGAAATTTGTAGAACAAAGGTAGATTCATCAGGCCCTAAATGCCTTGATATTACGAATAAAGTGTTGGTTTCATATTCGTACTGGCCACAAAAAAGCTAAAAATTACGAATTTAAGGCTACCACACACAATAAATCCAGAAATACAATATTGGAAAACAATTAATTTAAAATTAAATTTTGATGAAAATGGATTCAAAAAGAAAAATCGCATTAACACCTTGAGAGCCTTTTTTACCACCAATAATGCAGCAGACAAAAAAACACATGGATAAGATTATTTGCACATGTTGCTAAAATATTTTTTAAAATTATGATTGACCAAGGACCAAGAAGTAATACTGCACAGTAAAGTCAGGTACAAACTGCAATATATGGGACCAGCTTCTTCTATAGAACATTTAAAAATCAATTCCACTGTGTTATCCAAGGAATCAATGAAGTGCTGCCATCTGTAGTGTTTATTATTAGCAAAATATATTGCTTTGGAATAAAAACTAATATATATAAATAAATATTTATATATATTATTGGATGAAGCTTTAAAACATATACTTTCTAGGCATATATAGGTGATAATTAATAATGTTTTAATAAATTAATAACATTATATAAGAAATGAGTAAAGGATTTATTAAATTATAATAACATGTAATATGCAGAGAATGATAATTCATTAATTAATGTTTCACATAAATAAATGTAGCAGACTACAACTTATCAATATTTAAATCATTGCATAATCAATTAAATAAATGTGTAATAAAATAAAAATAAATAAATAAAATTATTATGCTTAGGTACTTAAACAAAGCAATTCAAATTTTGAATTTAATTTCATTTAAAGTGTCCTCAAACGTTCTTAAAATTTAATATACATAATATAGGAGGAGAGAATAGAACAAAGAATAAACTTTATAATAAAAACATGCACTTTATATTCTTATAATATGATATATTATGTTTGAGACATTAATATGATATTGTTCTCATTGGGCTAAAATTTAAATACAAGTTAAGCATTAACATTATTAATTATTAAAGAAAATAAATATATTTAATTAAAATTAATAAATATATATATACAATACTATACAATTATTCAAAGACGTGTGCCGAATCAGCATCCATTATAAAATGTATTATTGCAACTTAATTATTAATCAGATGCCCTTTTCCTTTTTTGTGAACATTGCTAAACAATTCCCCTGTCTCAACAACACATTACTGCTGAAAACATATTTCAATGTTTTACTGACACTTTTTTGTACCGAAGATGATCCATATGATTTTTTTATAATATAAACAAATATTTTCAGTTCCCCAAAGTACACTTTAAAAAACTTTGTTTTGACTTTTTATTAAAAATGAAAGGATCTAGAAAAACGAAACAATTTTTTTTAATACCTTACTTTAAAATAAATTATTCTGAGAATAAAAAGAATAGTTTTTGGTTAACAACATCATTACTAAAATGGAACTCTAAGTCAAGTTTTTCCTTTACGATGAAGCACGTAAAGAACTTTTGGAAAGAAAACGCTGAATAAAAACCAGACAGTTTTGCATGTATTTTTTGACAAATATGGGATTATAAAATACTTTGATTCGAAATTAGAAGATTCCTGAACAAATAAAATTGATTATCTCCCCAAATTAATCCGTACACAAAGCTGAAACACATGCCACTTAATATTGAAAAGTAAACGTGTATCAACATTTCCCAAGCGTATACAAGGTTGTTATCTTTTTGGCGTCTATCCCACAATTGATATGAAATATATATTATTACTGAAAACATATTTCTTTTTTCACTATTTTAATAATACTATTCTGATTTGATTCTGAATCTTCTTTAAGATTTATTTTTCTAGAATAAATTGTATAACTGAATTATTTACAATTATATTTTTACGCTTCTATATGTTTTTATAAATATTTTTTTTTATTCATAAATGTTTGACAGATTTAAAAACAATATTCCTGCTGTTAAAATTCCCAAAGTTTTTGTTAAATAGAAAACGTATAACATACACGCTAAAAAAATCTTTATTCTAAGACCTTCTAATATAACCAAAAAGGAAATATAAATAACTTTTTACGAGTTCCCGCGATTTCGAAAAGCTTTCTTATTATTAGAAATCCCAGAAACTAATTATTCTCGATACTTATAAAAACTTTTTTTTTTGTAGCATTAATTTTTGGAAACGTTTTCGTATAGTTTTGTGTATTAATCAGTATTCTCAAGCAAGCTCGCATATACGTTTTCCGTGTGCTACCATGTCTAAAGTAAACATTTCTATGATAACAACATTGTTAAAAATTTTGCAACATTCTGGCAGGTCATTCGACCGTTTTTTGAAAAAACGGTTTCATAACCATAATTTAACTATAGTCTGACCATAAAATGGCCAATAATATGATCAGAATAGTGTTAAATTTCGGCTGTTTTAACCGTTTTCGGAAAAAACGGTCAAATGGCCTGCCAGAATGCTACAAATTTTTAAGTGAAAGATGTTTAACAGACAACCATGATAAATTCATAACATTAACATTAACAGTAAAATTAATTTATTCTGTTATCTTTTATGTATAAATTCAATTATGCAGATAAAAATGTTCTGATGATTGATAGCATCCAAAAAAACAATGTTTTGGCTCGAGAAAACTGATTACTACACAATAAAAACTGCTCGGGAACAATTCCAAATATCAGTGACAGCATAAAAAATTTTTCTTTTTTGCTGCATTAATTTTTGGAAACGTTTTCGCATAGTTTTGTGTATTAATCAGTATTCTCAAGCTCGCATATGGGTTTTTCGGATGCTACAAACTCTAAAGTAAACATTCCCATGATAACAAAGATGTTTAACAGACAACCATGATAAATAGATACCAGTAACATTAACAGAAAAATTAATTTATTCTGTTATCTTTTATGTATAAATTCAGTCATGCAGATAAAAATGTTCTGATGATTGATAGTATCCAAAAAAACAATGTTTTGCCTCGAGAAAACGGATTACTACGCAATAAAAACTGCCCGGGAACAATTCCAAAAATCAGTGACAGCAAAAAAACTTTTTTATTTTTTTTTTATTTGCTGCATTAATTTTTGGAAACGTTTTCGTATAGTTTTGTGTATTAATCAGTATTCTCAAGCTCGCATATAGGTTTTTCGGGTGCTACCAACTCTAAAGTAAACATTTCCATGATAACACAGATGTTTAACAGACAACCATGATAAATTCATACCATTAACATTAACAGTCAAATTAATTTATTCTGTTATGCAGATAAAAATGTTCTGATGATTGATAGCATCCAAAAAACCAATGTTTTGACTCGAGAAAACTGATTACTGTATTATAAAAACTGCTCGGAAACAATTTCAAAAATCAGTGACAGAAAAAAAAAAAAAAAAAAAAAACTTTGTGTTTATAAATGTTTTTAATTCTAAGAAATTATAATATAACCACAATCGAAAATATACAATAAAATTTTTCGTGTTGAACTACTAATAAAAATAATTCAAATGGAGGAAACCGCATAAAAATAAAATAAATAGACATCGCTGTAGCCCCGTCAACAGTTCTTGGTCTAAACAAGAATCTAAAAAGCGCTAAAAACAGCACTTTTAAAATAGCATTTACTAAAAACCTATTCGTGGGATTCCACTTTACTTGTGTTTCTTGAGTCACGTGGCACGCCGCATTCCATAGAAACAAGAAGTCTGTTTCTATAGTAAATAGAACTCGAGTTATAGGGTGTAAAAATCCAGTTTTGGTCAGTCCGCAAAATATAAACTAGACAGAGTATTAAAATTTTTACGTAAAACCGTTTGCAATCAAATGGCAGAAATTTCTTTCATTTACGGTTCAATGCATGGTTGTTTCTTTGGCTTGGCGAGAAACTCTGTCGAGTTTCTATGATAACTTTTTACGAGTTACCTGCGATTTCGCAAAATCTTTATAAAACCATGAAACTAATATATTTTCCAGATTTATAAAACCATTTATAGACACTTTTTTTTTTTTTTGCTGCCACTAATTATCGGATAATTATTTAGCGTATTCATGAGTTTCCTCAAGCTCGCATGTAGGTTTTGGGGATAATACTATTTCTCAAGTAAGCATTACTATGATCAGCAAACACGTTTAACAGACAAACATAATAAATTCACATCATTAACATTAACAATAAAATTAATTTTATTCTGTACTAATTTATGTATAAATTCAGTTATGCAGCTAAAAATGTAGTGAGGATTTGTACCATCCTGAGAAACAATATTTCGGCTGGTAAAAACTGGCATCAAAAGATACATTTTTGTTTGTAAAATCTTCAAATATATATTCGAATATATTGGTTTCAGAGGTTTATAAAGATAAGGAACGATTTTCGGAATCCTGGGTAACTCATTTTGGGTTATTTTATTATTCCGTACGTGTTTACATTGTATTTTTGTAGATTAAGAATATATATATATATATATATATTTTTTTTTTTTTTTTACAATGTAGAAATTGATCATTAAGAAAGAACTTTGACGGAATGATTTTCGTGTTAAAATATAAATCATATTTTAATATATATTATTTAATTTTAATTAATTTTTCAATTAACTTTCAGCATTGAAATTACGCTCGAAATTATGCAATATTTAATACTTGATTTATCACATTGCTAACAAGGGTAGAACCAACAGAGCGAAAAATGTCCAAGCCGGGAATCGAACCCGTAACTCTTGGAATAGCGTTCCTAGTTCTCTACCATTTAAGCTACGAGGACGATACCCAGCTTTGCAATGTTGGTTCCACGTTTAGTTAGCAATGTGATAAATCACGTATTATTCAATAATTTCGAGCGTAATTGCACTGCTGAAAATTAATTGAAAAATTAATTAAAATTATATGTCTGTTCACCGATGCTGGGTTTATTTGTGTCTTATGATTCGCCACAGGATTGTGTGCTCATGAAGACCATTCCATCTTGTGCTGCAGTTGCAGCTTTACCAACATATGTGAGTGAGAGATGCTAAGCTGGGTATCGTCTTCGTAGCTTAAAAGGCAGAGCACTTGGAGCTCTATTCCAAGAGTTCCGGGTTCGATTCCGGGTTTGGACATTTTTCACTCTGTTGGTTCTATGATTAGTTAGCACTATGATAAATCTCGTATTAAATATCGTATTAAATAATGAATATATATATTAATATATTAATTATTTATTGTATAGTATAAAAATATTAAATTATTTATTACTTTTTTATATCAAAAACCGTTGTAAGTTTTCGTAAAAACTCAAACAAAATTTACTTCACCTTTTCATATCATATAAATAAAAACATACATTTATTTTACTTAAATAGGTGTCACAAATATAAAAATTAAAATATGTTGACATGTTTCGGTTTAATAGTAAAAACCGTAATCATAACACACACATAATCAATAGAAATGAATGACACTGGGTACCAAAAATAATCTAAAAACAAAAAACATAAAAATGCAAAACACTGCGCCCTCTATGATCTCAAATAGCCTACGCTACCGCGGCTCCCTCTATCAGACTCCCTTTTTTAAGTATTTATTAAGGAATTCCAACCATAAAATAGGAATATCAACGGATAAAGAATCATTACACACAGTATCCCTCCTAGAATATATCTCAATAGATTCCCGGATGATTGACTTGCGGAATAAACTCGAAACAAACAATAATCTACTGTTTAAAGGGGGGGGGGGGTTAATATTTGTTTCAGGGACAGTAGATTATTGTTTGTTTCGAGTTTATTCCGCAAGTCAATCATCCGGGAATCTATTGAGATATATTCTAGGAGGGATACTGTGTGTAATGATTCTTTATCCGTTGATATTCCTATTTTATGGTTGGAATTCCTTAATAAATACTTAAAAAAGGGAGTCTGATAGAGGGAGCCGCGGTAGCGTAGGCTATTTGAGATCATAGAGGGCGCAGTGTTTTGCATTTTTATGTTTTTTGTTTTTAGATTATTTTTGGTACCCAGTGTCATTCATTTCTATTGATTATGTGTGTGTTATGATTACGGTTTTTACTATTAAACCGAAACATGTCAACATATTTTAATTTTTATATTTGTGACACCTATTTAAGTAAAATAAATGTATGTTTTTATTTATACTTTTTTATAATTTATTTTCGCCGGAATATTTTATTTTTAGAATACTAAGTTATTCTATTGTTAGGTATAATTTTCGTCAGACGAAACTTCCGTTCAAAATAGTCTCCATTAAATATATTTTCAACAAACGAAGTTCAATTAAAATCACCTTTATCAAGAATTCTGTTTGGAAAAGTTTTTTTGAAATTATATGTACTCCATATCAAAATATCTGAAAAAGGGATGTACTAAAAAAGTATTTCTAAAAAGAACTTTCCTTAACATTCATTAAGTATTATTTATTATCTACCAAAAACAATAAACAAACAAACAACAACAAAAAAAGAATTGCGTCACCTGACTTTCAAAATTAATAGCATATCAGGATGTCACAAGCAAATATGAGATTATACTTTCGTTTTGGATTTTGTCCCAAGAATTACTTTTAATTCTCAGCTTTGAGGACATATTATTGTTGAAAGTATACTTCTAGGTTTCGCACTAATAACATCATCCTAGATTAAAGCTAAAATATTTTTTTAAACAGTTTTTAAGGAATATGAACCAATCATTTCAAGAATTTAGCATATTTATACTTGTAGTGGAGAATAATTTTTAGTTAGCTGTATATATAGAAAAAGGTGTTTAAATGCAAAAAAAAAAAAAAAAAAAAAAAAAAAAAAAAAAAAAAAAAAAAAAAACTTTTATTCACTGATATTCGTTTTTAAATAGCAAAGTTGAATAAAAATCTCTATTTTCAAAAGCTGTATTTGGAAATGCTGTTTTGCATTTCATATTTATTTGTCCCAGAAAAGCAAGCAAGAGAGAACATTGAACCAGAATACAAGCAGATTCCGTATTTGTTTTTTGTTTATTGTTAGAATTTTTTGAAAATATATATTTTGAGATAAGATTTCGCGAAAAATGAAGTTTTCGAAACATATATCACGTAAATTAAAAACGAATATTGTATCAGTATGTCTCAAGCGAATTCCAGAAATTTTTCTTTTAGTTCTCGTCTTAAGAATGTTATGAACATCCCCGAATTCGACGACATATTATTGTTCAAAACTTATATCTTCTTCCACTGCTTTAATAACACTACTCTCGACCGAAAACATATTTTTAGGAATGTTTTCTTCTCGAGTATGAACAAATGTTTTCAAATACCGAAAATATTCGTAATTCTATTCTTGCATTATGTCCTATTACTATGAAATTAAGAAAATTGCTGAATAAATCCATTTCTATGGCTTCTACTAAATCAAAATACAATTAAGAATTTTTATTTCGTTGTTTTTAGAAAATAAATGGCTGTAATTATAAAACTAAGCAAGTGTCTAACAAAAATAAAAATCACGCAATCTAAGTACCAATTTTAGGGAACGATTTGTTGGATTGGAATTCTGCAGTGTGACTGTAATGCATCAAGATGAACGTTATTTTAACCACTAAGCCAATATTGCTTAAATATTATTTAATAATTTAAACGATATTTAACCATCAATTTAACCTAAATGAGTTGCAGCGCTCAGAGTTTAGATTTACTTTTCCTTTTCTATACAGAATATTATATCATTCACATTAACTATGTGTATCAGTTTTGTTCTGTTAAAAGTAATACAACATCGTTAAAGCGCACAGGAAACATTAACCGTCACTGAACAGTAACACAAAGGAACATCTTTACGTGTTCCTACAAATTAATAATAAATTCTGACCATTTAATAAACAAAAAAATCCAAACAATTTTGTACTGGAAATGTACTGATGTATATGAATATACATGAATATATATCAATATCGTATAGTATCAATTTTATATCATTATCGAATATATATCAATTTCGAATTATTTTAATAATGTAATATAATTAAAATAAATTTTAAACAATTATCATCTATAGACAGTTATATTATACGTTAATTGCTATACATTAAGTTTTCTATTTGTAGAAAGCTATTGTAAACTTTAATAATGTATATTAAACTAGTGGTTATTGGAAAAAGATTTTTTAGATTACAGTCCATAATATTATTTCAGATGAAAAGTAGTCGGATGTGACAGTCCCAACACTTTCTTCTTCCTAGTACGTGTTAATATTTCAAAAAGTTCATTATATAAATTCAGTTCATTATAGGTATTAAAGTACATATATTACAGTATTAGTTACATATATTAGTACTTCAAAGTTATAACTTTAATACTGCACAATCTTTGATTTTCATCTTAAATTTCTGCTTCATTTTATTAATCAGGATAAAAACGAGTTAAACTCGATCATAATCTATCGATATTAATACTGAAAAAATTAGAAGGTGTGTCTGTGTGTGCGTGAGTGTACCTGTCGACAGTGTTCTGAAAAGACAGTTGCACGCAGAGCTGCAACATTTGTTTAGAAGATACCTATATCTACGTAGTTGTGCATCTCGATGCCCGATTTTCGATGTTTTGTTTAGATTTTTTTAATTAAATTTTTATGCGCTTTTTAGAGTTCTATATTTACGTTTGGAGACAATTTTTCGATATTATTAAAAATAATTGATTTTCAATCTTTGAGTCATATATATTAAATTTGATCCTGTTTTCAAACATGTTTATTTCGTAGAAATCGTCCCTTAATTAATCCAGATTTTAATTAAAAACTTATGAAAAGACTCATAGAAACAGTATTTTCTACACCGAAACGGCAACAGAATGGCGCATCTGCTGGACTTGATTTCCAAGTGAAAATGAAAGATGATGACATTTTTTACTAATTGACTAAAATTGAGTAAACTAATCACGATATCAATTTGAAAATTTCAGAACAAATATAGAAAATAAAAACATTACACTCAAATATCCAAAATTTTTTTAATCGGTCTGTAATTGTTCTTAATTTTTCCAAGAAACTGACGGCGACGTTACGAAAAATTGGAGAAAGAACCAGACAGGGATACAAGCAATCATTAAAAAGTGAACTAATAAATATATTAAATTTTAAAAAAAATCAAAAAACCCGACTGCGTAAAAAGCGAACTCATTAATTATTTCTCATCAATATGAAACTATTTTTTATATTACTTATCTTTTTTTTATTTACTTGTATTGATGGCTTTTAAGTTGTGTTTAATTATTAGTTCCTATCTACAAACACTGTTTTGATGAGGCCTATAGATGTCTATTATGAAGGTTAGAATTACAGTAAAGGTAGAGATCCAAAGTACACAACTTCCAGGTTGTGTAATATTTAAACGGAGCTTCTGACTGCAAAATGGTCAATGAAACATCGTCTTCATTTTGAAAGACCCATCCAATGATATGCCGTTCAATAGGGTACGTAAAAAAAATTTTTCGTCTCTACCGCCATTTTGTAGTTTACGGCTGCCATTTTGAATTTATAAAAACAAAACCTATCCTATAACCATCGGAAGGTTAAGAAAAATCGATAGAGACCTCATTCATTAAAATCACAAATAATACCACATAACAGCGCCACCTGTTGAGCGATTTACACTAAAAAGTAATCAGCACTAAACCATAACAAGGACTAACGGAATCTGAAGTTTTTTAAAATTCCGTGGATTAGTTCTTGAGATATACCTATTTCGAAAATCGGGAAAAATGCACCATAGCAGCGCCACCTGTTGGGAAATTTACAACAAAAAGTAATCAGCACCAGTTTATATCAGGGACTCTAAGTCATTAGTTCTTGAGATAGAGCGTCCACAAAATTTTTGTCACACAGAGACAAACTCACAGACTTACAAACAGACATTTTTTAAAAACATGTTTTTCGGATTCCCTGGTCCCTAAAACATGTAAATCCGTTGAAAATCGGAATTCTAAAATTTTCATGAATCCAATACTTTCTTCTTGTAAAGATAGAAGAAATTAAAAATATGTTTTCCTAAATATAGAATTCAATTACCACCATTTTTGAACTTTAATAATGTATTTTTTATTGGGTTTCATGGATCCGATTCCAACGTAAATTGATTCATTCAACTTAGCTTACGATTCTCTTACTGTTTTTCGATCCATCTCTCCGTGTCAGGAGGCACTTTCTTGTCTGGGTTCTTATATGAGACCGATTTCAACAAGATTTGGCTCATTTAGCTTGGTTTTCGATTGATTTTTGCTTAACTCATCTCTTATTACTCATATATCTTAGAAACTAATTACAAATTACATTAATATCCTAATTACCACATCTCACAGTCTTAATGTTAATTTATGAGTAGTGGTTACCACTATTTCCGAATAGTAATTTCAGCAATTTCTTAAATTAGTTTCTTGGTTTAGATAGTAGTCGAAATTATTGTCCAAAGACTCCAGTTGTCTTAATTAGTTTTTTGTCAAAGAGCACATACATCTCCTCTCCCATCCACGCCCCTTCACTTCATAGATTTTTGCTTAACTGAGCCCTATCTTAATAACGTAAGTCCTATTACTTATATCTCTTAAATACTAATTACAAATTATATTGATATCTTACTTATCACTTCCCACCGTCTTAAAGTTAATTTATGAGTTGTAGATACTACTTTTTCCGAATAGTAATTTCAGAAAATTCTGAAATTAAGTCCCTGCTTTAGGTACCAGTCGAAATTTTGGAACAAGAACTTCATTATTCTTACATTATCATTTTTAAAAAATTATTAAAATCCTTATTATGCTGTTCGTCAGTTGCCTTTGAATCGCGGGGATAGCTGGATGTGAATTACGCGTCGCTGCACGAGCAGCCGATGCACAACGGAATTTGGAAAAATCTAGAACATCTAACACAAAATGTGCTATCTGATAATATGGGATATTGCCATTTTCAATTCGGACTTGAAGGCCATAGTCAAAAACATATATATGACGTTTGGTTTTAATTCTATGCATAACTTCATACATTTTTCGATTATACAATAAGGAAAATGACACAAAAAATGCTGTTACAGTGTCTCTTTCTGGCGGCAAATCCCCAAACTCATCTGAGATCTGCTGGCCATAGTCAAAAACATATATATAACATTTGGTTCAATTCTATGCATAACTTCATACACTTTTCGATTATAGAATAAGGAAAATGACACAAAATCGCTATTACAGCTCCCCCTTTGTGCGGAGTAATTCCAAATTCTATTCGGATCTGCTGGCAGTAACCAAAAAACATATATATGAAATTTGCTTCTATGTGTAACTTCATATACTTTTAGTTGATACAATGAGGACATACGTAAAGACAAATATTTTGTATAAATATGGTTTTCGGGATCTCTCATCCCTAAAACGTGTAAATCCATCGAAACAGGAAGTCGAAAAAAGTTTTCATTACAATAGTTTCTTCTTTAGCGCGAAGAAAGTACATATATATACCGGGTGTCCTAAAAAGGACTGACTGATTTCAAAATTCAATAACTTGCAAACGGTGACAGATATTTAAAAAATTCTTGCAGGAGCGTTATGCATAAGGTCAAAAGTTTTTGTACAGTGATTTTCGATTTTAGTTTGAATTACAAACAATAGTAAGCACTCTGTAAGCAATAGGCGCTAAAAACAGGGTCGATTTTTTGGTCGATCTCTTCCTCCATGCGGAAAAGGGAGATGGAAATGTATTAAGTGGGTCCCGAAGGACCAAAAATCGAGCCTGAATTTAGCGTCTATTGATCGCAGTGCCATCTATTGTTTGTAATTCGAACTAAAATCGAAAATCACTGAAAAAATTTTTTTGACCTCATGCATAACCCTCCTGCAAGAATTTTTTAAATATCTGTCACCGTTTGCAAGTTATTGAATTTTAAAATCAGTCAGTCCTTTTTAGGACACCGGTATATATATTTGAAAAATATGAGTAGATATATGTTCCTTTGTCTGCACTACATAGATATTAGAGTTTTAATTATACTAAAACTAGATAACACAAAAGTGGCCCAAAAAATATTAAAAGAAACACAATCTTAAACTCGGTTTTAATTCTAGTTAAAATAAAAAGTTATATTATCACCCCTTTTTCTTTCCTACATAATTGATTTAGAAAAAGCGAAACTAAAGTAATTTTCGTAATATCGAATCAATTCTCATAATAATAAAATTCAAAACCAAATAAAGTTCACCAACAAGTTCAAATCAAAAATCAGAAATTTCCATTATGCAACTGGATTTTTTTCGACTAGATATAACATAAGGAAAAAACTCTATCGGGAATGGTAATCTCCTTAATAGCAAATAAAATGTAAATTTATGAATTAGGGAAAGTTTTAATATTAAAAATTAATATTAAATTGTAAAACAGCAAATAGGAAATGGAGGATATTTAAACAAAATCACGACGCAAAAATGAAACAATAGTAATAAGATATAATTTTGGATGTTTTTGTTTTAATGAAAAATTAACTCATTTTTCATGTCATTTAACCTCACTATCCAACTTAAATTAACAGATTTTTGAATCTCTCAATTTTAAACCAGTTTATGCGCTGAATATTGTGTTAAGTAGTACTTTATTTTCCCTTAATATGTCATTTTTAACCCATTTATGCCTAGCGTCCTATTTTTGGGGCATTTCGAATTTTGGAACAGATGTCATAAGTTCTCGGGGCCGCCATCTTGGAATTTTTCTTGGCGTGAAAACCCCTTTTCCGCCAAGTAGTAAATATCGCCAAGCACCGGCTTATACGCATGTTTGGCTTAACGAAAATAAAATGTAAATAATAAACAAAATTCGCTAAAGTGGCAATCAGTAATCGTTGAATGAGCGCTTCGCGCACATTAACCAAAAAAAAAAAATTCACTGGATTCAGCAGTTCTCGCTGTGTAGCATTCTCAAAATTCAGCAGTTCTCACTTTCTAGCAATCTCAAAAAACTCTTAAAGCAGCAAAATATACATAAAAAACGAAACTCGTTAAAGTGGCAATCAGTAATCGTTGTATTAGCACATTAACCGAAAAAAAACCATCACTGGATTCAGCAGTTCTCTTGGTGTAGCATTCACAAAATTCAGCAGTACTCGCTTTGTAGCAATCTCAAAATGTAAAAAACTCTTAAAGCAGCAAAATATTACATTATCAACATAACATTATCAACATACCTTAACAGACATCTGCTTTCTTGAAAGCTCCAGCACGAAACATTTCTCATAACATCACCTTCATTTTCCATAATAGGCTTATGAATACGCATTGACAGATTATAAACAAACCTCCTTTTCTTGTCAAAATTTCCTCATATTTCTTAATTACTTCAGCTAGAGCGTTTAAACGGACTAAAGAAACCATAGTCAATCAAATACATCCAATAAATTTAACATAAAAATAAAAAGACAGAACGATACAACACGATATCAAAATAAATCCACAAAATTCTAAGCTAAAATGAGCTTCTCAGGGGTTGCCAGAACACGCACGTCAGAACACACACGTCACACGGGGTTCCACATATCGAGGTTGCCATATCCATAAACACTGCCAACACGCCAAAAAAAAATCGCCAATCAAAAATCAAAATAACGGCTGAGGGAACATAAAGCATCTAAGCCCGAATTTTAATAATTTTTGTATAATTTTTGTCTTCTTAACGGCATGGAAATTGTATGAAGTAATTGTCTAAAAATGTCTTTATTTATTACCGAGAGATGACAGCTTAAGATAGATACTTATTTGTTTAAATGATGGCCTTTTTTCGCTGTTTATAGACTTTTTATTTTTAAGATAGCGAAATGTAAAAAGTAAGTTTATTTGTATCTTTTGTAGCAAAGATACAAATAAATAAGCCACAATCTTACCTTGTAGACTTCCTTGAAATAAACATTTTTTTAAATTGCTAAATTATATTTTCAAGCCTATTTTTTATGCATGTTTCTAACGTACAAAATATAGGGCGCTAGGCGCAAATGGGTGCATATTTCTAATAGCCATTTAGGAGACAGTTATTTATGTAAAGTCTTGTTCATGATTTTGAATAATTCCAAAGATTATTGAAACAAGTTGTTTTTTAGCCTGAAATACGATTGTTCTAAATTTATTATTAATAATACTTATAATGTTATTAGTCACTGTAGGACGCTAGAACGGCATAAAAACGCTTTATTATATAGAAAAAGTAACTTTTTTTTTAGTTATAGTCAGAATTTTATATTAAATGAAAAGAAAGATCCAAAACTATATGATATCTTTCAAAATGATGCTTTTTTTTTTTTTTTAATGCTAGTATTTCTGTAATACCAACAGATTTAATTTTACAATGACGATTGGTGTCATAATAGGTAACTATTTGGAACTTGCATATTAGTTAATCAGAGTCAAGCATTACATACATTTGATAATTTGATTTTGTTTGTTTTAATGATAGATTTTGAAGCATTGTTTAAAAAACATTTCTAATTTTCAATAAAATAAAAAAAAAGAACGGAAATTCGACCGGTGTCCTTTAGTACAGAATAATTTGGAAAGTAAAATGAAAAAAATATATATATAATTAAACATTCTCTATTTGAAATAAATTTCATTTGAAAATGGATTGTATGATCGTTAAATTTACATAAAAACTCTGTTTCATTTCCACTAGAAATTTTATACAGAATACGCTACATGTAAAAATAAAATAAATAGAAATAGAAACATTTCTAGAAAATTAAATTAATCTCGTGGGTTACTTTAATCAAATAATTTTAGAAGAAATCAAGCAAAGATATTTGTTGTTTTAAAATTGGAAATATTTATTAAAGCCGTTCTCATATTTATTCAAGCAGATGTAATAAAGCGGATTCTTATTTATATCCACATGATGTTGTCATTCAAAGGAATTTAATTTAAGAAGACAAATTATCATAAATTTTTGTATTCTGAACCTCACTTCTTTGCAATAACAAGAGAGCTCCCCCCCCCCCCCTTTTATTTTTCAAGCGACACTAATTTTTTATACAATGATATTTAAATTATTTCCAGAGAAAAATGCATGGTATTCAAAATTACTTTCTTTTTTTAAGTAGTTGACCACCCAGCATTGCTTTGGTCTGTAAAAATAAGCTTAAAATTACTTAAAATCAGATTTGACAGAATTTATATCTTTAGAAAAAAAAATATTTCCAAACTAATCTCAGATTAAGGAGAGTGCAGCGTTCCAAACTACCCAAAAAAGGAATATGAAAAGACAATAAAAATATAATATAATATATATAGGAATATCAAAAAATCAGGAAATCAAATTTGAATATAAATATGTGTGTGTGTATGTATGTCTGTGTAGGATTTGCATTTTTAGATCGCAACTTTTATCTCACTTAAGACATGCGTTTCCAGTAAATTAATGTACTCTCTCGTACTTATTGCCTATAACTTGAACGAGTGAGATATCAAACCAAAATTCACGGATTACGAGGACAATGGCTTTAGACTTTCAAAATCAGGAAAGAGTATTTATTTCGTTTTTAGGGTTTCGTTCATCTGACGAAACCCTATTCGTCTCGCTCCTCTGTCTGTCTGTCCGTCACGGTGTTCCTTCCCAGAAACTATATATGTTGGAGACTTGAAATTTTGCATACTTATAGCTGAACACCTTTCATCAAACAACAAATCATAAAATTTTGAAAAAGTCTTATATTTGGCCCCAACTTGTGTACTTTAATCTTTTTGTTCTAACCGAGCCCCTAATTAAGTTGAAGACTTAAAATTTTGCATACTTGCAGCTGAACACATCACATCAAACAGAAAATCATAAGATTTTGAAAAAGTCTTATATTTAATCCTCTGGGCTCTAACTTGTGTATTTTAATCTTTTTGTTCTGACTGAGCCCCTAATTATGTTTAAGACTTGAAATTTTGCATACATATAGCTGAACACCTCACATCAAACGACAAACCATAAAATTTTGAAAAAGTCTTATATTTAACCCTCTGGTCTCTAACTTGTGTATTTTAAGTTTTTTTCTAAATGAGCCCCTATTTAAGTTGAAGACTTTAAATTTTGCATACTTATCGCAGAACACTTGCGATCACACGAAAAATCATAAAATTTTCAAAAAGTCTTATATTAATTACCCACCGGGCTCTAATTTGTGTATTTTAAGCAATTGTTTTAACCTCCCCCCCATTGCACCCGGTGGGTACTTTTCTAACTTTTGCCAACATCCCTTTGACCACTCTTTCATATTATGCACATAGCCTTACATATTTCAGTTCCGCTTTTTACCGCCAGGGGGCGCCTTCCTATCTCGATGCTAAAGACCTGATCCCCTCGACTAATATATCTACGGATAGGTTGTAAAACATTATCGTTCGGATAGAGGTTTGTGTAGAACAGAGTGCGCCCCCTGGTTGCGAAATGTGGAACTAACAGATTTCGCAAAAGAATAAAGTGTTTTGAAAAAAATATTAAACGAAACCCTCTGTGCGAGCTTTGATCACACTTACCCACTTGTTTTTTGTTGTTGTTGTTTGTTTGATTGTTTTTATCACTCATGGAGTTCTGACTCAGAAGCGGTGAATAAAGTCGTTGCCTCTACTAGTCCTTATTGGAATGTTCTACAAATATACGGGGCGGTTATAATTAAAGTTCAAGTTTCAAAATGCTCTAAAAAACGAACCACTGATTAGAATAACGTCAAAACTGAACGGCGTATTATTGAAGAAGGGGGAAAGAACATGAACCAGAAGAAAAGTTCCAAATTTAAGTGACAGATGGCGCTGTAAGCGTCTGAAGATGTAAATTAAAATACCTGGCATGCGCACGGCCATTTCATGTGTTATAAAAGCGTTGGGTAAACGGCATTTCCTCATTTCGCGTCTCAGACGTTCGCCATGTGTGTCTTAATGAAGGAACGCGCTCTGCTTGTAAAGCTTTATTACAAGAACGGTGATTCTGTACCAGTAGCTCTACAGAAATTCAGGACCCTCAGTGGTATAAAAAAAGGCGTTTGACCGATAACTGTCATCGGTCTGATGAAAATGATGAAAAAATTTCAAAATACAGGTTCGTTTGATGTGCAGTCTGGTGGAGGAAGGAAGAGATGTGATTCGGTAGTAGTTGAAGAAGTGGCGACAGCAGTTCAGGAGGAGTCGAGTGGTGTTGTGCAACCATGCAGTAGACGTAGAATTGCCCGAGCATTGGACAGGTCTGTGAGCACGGTGCATTTCAACCCACGAAACATCCTGCGATGCTATCCGTACAAAATTTGCCATGTGCAGGAGTTGTTTCCTTCTGACCTGCCAGCAAGAGAGGGTTTTGCTTTGGAATTTCTTGCTCGCATGGAAGTGGACAATGATTGGCCGTGGAAAATTCTGCGGACAGACGACGCATTGAAGCAGACGACATTTGTAGTCGAAATTCTGACGCTTACAGCGCCATCTGTCGCTAAAATTTGGAATTATTTTTTGTTCATGTTCTTTCCCCCCTCCTCAAGAATATGCCATTCAATTTTGACAACATTCTAATCAGTGGTTCATTTTTTAGAGCGTTTTGAAACTTAAACTCTAATTATAATCACCCTGTAGTATAAATTACGGTTCTGGAATCCTGGTGTATTTGAAAAAGCTAGTTATAGCACAAGCTAAAATTAAGGATCGACCGAAATACTTTTTTAAGGGCGAAACCGAAACCGAATTTCGGTGATCTTCCTGTTTTTGGCCGAAAATGATAATGTCCAAACTTTTTTTAAGTAATTAAATTGTGTGTATTAAAGTAATTAATACATGCTTAAATATACATAATTTTTAATTAATTATACATATTTATTTAATATGCATAATTATTAATTAATTATGCGTATTTATTAAATATACATAATTAATAGTTAATTATACGTTTGTCCAAAGTTGGCTTTCTCTGCCTTAGACCCAAAACCTTTTATTTTCATATAAAATAAAACATAATGAATTTATCTGCGACACAGAAAGATTTTCTAAATGTATGAATTTCATTTAATTAAAAAATATTTTAGTTTTATGTATACACATCTCGATTTATATTTTATAATGATTTCTGTAAATGATCATCTGTTATACTAGAACTTTCACAAAGAGTATTCGAAACACTTCTGCTGTTTCAAAATGAAAATTTTTATTACTTTTATATCTGCAGCTTTTAATGAGCAAGTGAAAAAATTTAGTTACATTTGCATTGCTTGCTTTATAAATTGCATTCACGTCTTGAGTCCGTCATGACTGATAATCATAAACGACGAAGGTCGTAGCAATATATAGTCTCATTTGAGCCGACAAAGCTCAAATCGATGAGTAATGTCGAAAATTTTCGAAGGAAGAAACGAAATTTTTGAAATACTGATAATATCTATCGAGTTACGCTCCTGCCGAAGTTTCATCCGCATTTTCGCCGAAAACGATTTTTCGGTGAAACTCAGATTCTGGGCAGAAAAAGAAACCGATCTAAAATTAAGTGTCTTTAAGGTATTAAGTTCGAATTCGTATTATTTCAGCATTTTATAATTATTTAATTACATCAATAAATTAACGTTTACTGATAAAAGTTAAACTAAATAAGTTGCATTCAAGGCTGGAGTAGCACAGTTGTAGTTTATTCCAACAGAGTGAAAAATGTCCAGACGAGGAATCGAACCTCGATACTTGGCGTGCCGTGCCAATGCCTTACCTGTTAAGCTATCCGGACGATACCTGGCTGACATAATTCACTCTTATTTGTTGGACTTGGCTGCGAACTGCAGCGCTAGTTTCATTCATCCGAGCTATAACTATGCATTTACATTATGAAAGTGTGTTTTAACACGGAAACTCCTGTATACCACGTGTGCATACCATGTTCTGTATACCAGTTTCCATGTTAAAACACACTTTCATCATGTAAAGGCTATATTTATAGCTCGGATGAATAAAACTAGTGCTGCAGTTCGCAGCCAAGTCCAACAAATAAGAGTGAATTATGTCAGCCAGGTATCGTCCGAATAGCCTAACAGGTAAGGCATTGGCATGGCACACCAAGTATCCTGGTCTGGACATTTTTCGCTCTGTTGGAATAAATTTCAACTGTGCTACTCCAGTCTTGAATATGATTTAATCCAGATGGAAAAAATATTCGTTCCCTTCATTATGACCTAAATAAGTTGTTTTTTGTTATTTTTTTTCTTGCAGAAATACGTTTAAATTTTCAGAAAAACAGAATATTTGATAACTGACGCTAATGGAGGTGCAGAAAAAATGTTTTTTGAAAAAGTAAATATAATATTTTTAAACGAAATATACTTTTGGAACTAGGAAAGAAAGGCGAAAAATTCCGTGTTTTTCTTCTTTTTTTAACTGTACGAGGCACTCGACAATCACGATTTCAGCATACGACAGAAAAAAGAAAACGAACGTGAAGAACCAAAAAATGTCCGTAGATCTCATTCTGGGGAATGAAAGAAGCTCGCCACTTTATGATGTTCATTATGGTTTTTAAATAATATTAAGAATAATCATAAGAAAATTAATCTCAGGTCCGTTCATCTATCTTCATTCAAATTTTCATAGAACTACATGCGGCACATTTCTCTAGCTAACGAAGACATATAGACACGAGAGACATCTTTTTTTTATTTATATAGATAATTCCTAAACTAAATTCAGCAAACCCTACTATAACGGAATAAAAAAGGAATGAACAATATCTTTTTTAGGCAGATTTTCATCTTAGCAGTTACTCGGTAGATTATATTTCTTCTAGCAACAACGATATTTTTTTATGTGTAATGTCGGGTTCCGTTATAGACAGGTTGCATTTATCCAGTTTTCATATCATATTAACTGTCACATGTTTCGTATTTTTGTTTCTGGTAGATGCATAATCTAATGGATGCAAAAAATACTGAAATTGTTACAGTTATTGACAATATTTCATTCTTCCTGATTCAAAGAAAAGTAAATGGTAATTTTGAGTATAATATTTTACTACAGAAGTAATAATAATATTCAGAATGGATGATTTTTAGATGGTGATTGTATTGAAGGGGGTACTTCAGTTAGCGGAAAAATAGTAAAAGGAAGTCTTGGAATGTAACCGATATTTTTCTCTTTGTATATATATATTAATAACAATAAGAATGTTCATTTTATAAAACTGAAAAATATTCTAATATAAAGGGTGATCACAAAATATTTTTCTTATTTGGAGTTATCTGTATCTAAAATTACTTAAGCATAATGTTATATTCAGAATTTTGAAAACCTTCTGTGACGAATTACGTAAGCAATAGCATCATAAATTAAATATCAATTTTATTTTTGTTTTTTTACTGTGGAACAGCGAAGCTATTCTTAGAGTGGGCTTATTTTGTCAGTCATTCAAATTTATTTTTCAGTCAAAGATTCCAAATGGCTTTTAAATTGAAATTATTGCATCTGCTGTCATGTAATATCAACATGATTTGTGCAATTCATTTTAGTAGCGATCAGTGGAAATGTCGGATTTTTATACTCAAACAGCTCGAACGTTATCCCTGTCAACTACTTTTGTACCTACTGCCACCTTTTTTTATGAAATACATTCCAAAAATATAAAATTTTGTCTCATTATTCGGTAGATTATTCGGACATTATTCGGAAGAAATACTACCTATTGCAGTCGTTACCATGGTGTGACTTTTGAAAATTCCTTCATAACTTTTCATTATAGGACACCAAGAGCCCAAAACCACCCCCACTTAAAAGGTTTATATATATATATATATATATGTATGTATGTACTAAATTTTGTCCGCACGATAAAAGTCGGAATTGCATGGATGGTCTTCAAACTCGCCAACAACTTTGAGGTGGCTAATATCTCTGCGGGGATTGAAAATGGGCAAAATCGGCCCAAGGGAATGGAAAAGGGGAAGGTTCAAAATTTTCAATACCGTCTTAACATGATTCTGATAAAACCAGCTCTTACACAACAATGACAGAAAAAAATAAATATTTTTCGTTATAGCAGTTGCCAACAATTAAAAAAAGCAATAAAATTCTTACCAGAACAATTGATTTTCTATTGCAAGATATTCACGTGAAAAATTAAATAAAATAAATAGTTTGACGAATTGAAAACAAATCGAATATTACGTCATAAGTTTTCTAGAGCAAGATTTCCGCAAATTAAAAAACAAAACAAAATATTGCGTCATATTGGAAATAAAATGGACATCAGCCTCAGCAGGTGAATATGTAACGTCATGTGAGTTTGAAGAAACGTATTAAAACATGATAAAAACCCGACTATGGAAATATTATCTTATTTTAATACTTTCAGCTTCTCTGAATTGTTTTAGCTATTTTTAACACTTTCCAACAAAGTTGAAAAGTGTTTTTGACTTCGGTTTGTCTATCCGTCTGGCCGCCTGTCCATGCTCTAACTCTCGTAAATATGCTAGGATCGTTCTGAAATTTTTGAATGTCAGTGACCTCTACCATAGTACGTCCCCTATTTCAAATGAAGTTTGTAGCATGTTTAGTTCATTTAGATGAACAGTCAAAAGTTTTCCGTTACATTACGGCAAATGGGAAAAAATCGTTTCAAATGATTTTTAATGGTGTTACAGTCTTTCAAACATGGTAAAATTGATATTCATTTATGAAATCCACTAAAATATGCATTCTGTTGAATATGCGGTGCAAAGAATAGTTATTGTTCATTTACAGGGCCACACAAAAGAGTTCCGTTCATAATGATAAAGGGGGAATTGTTTGCGGTGTATGTGAAAAGATTCGAGATACTATATTAGTATCCGAATTACCGTATATTAGTAATGATTGCTCGAAATGCATTTTTTATTATCATATGCACTTTTTTCCCTATATTTATGCATACTATAAAGTGCGTATAAATGTTATAGTTCATATACAGGGCTACAGAAATGAATTCTTAAAGATTACTGAGCATGAGCATAAATTGCTTAAAGGTGGGTTTTAAAGGAGTTGTGCCATTTTACGCTGAACTGAATTTAGTTTATTAAAAATATTTGTAGAATATAGATAAAATGATATACAGGGACACGCAAAGAGTTGGATACATGGCCATCTATGGGTGATAATTTCTGTAAATGTAATTTCCGTAGTTTTCAGAGTGTTTTAGATTTAATTAAATTTTAGCTAAATAGTGACATGTAATAAAGGTACTAGGTAAACTACAGAGCTGTACAAAAGTATCCAAATATGTTTCCATCTATTAGTATAAATTACTGAAAGATTAATTTCAACCTGTTATGCATTTTCTTGCTAAACTAAATTTCACTATTATATAGTATATATATATATATATATTTTTTTTTTCTACAGATCAAATACAGAGCTGTTCAAAAGAACTGGAATACATATTTGGCTATGGGCGTTAAGTACTGAAATCAGTTTTTCAAATGTTTTATGCGTTTTTTAGGATGTTTACTTAGTTATCTTATTTACCTTATTTCCCTAAATAAAGAAGTTTTGTTAAAACATTCAGGAAGTGTTCGAAAGTGTTTCATTATCTATGCCTAACGCATGATTTTTTCTTTCTTGTTTAAATGTATTCCATATACATGCGTGTGTGTATTCGTGTATATTAGAATTTTCACAAAATGTTTATCTCCCTAGAGCTCATTCTTAGTGAAGTAACTGGGTTTATCTCTAATCTTGATTTAAGTTTTGTTGGTAAATTTATTACTTAACTTCAAAATCTATCTCCGCCTGTAGGCCCGAGCCGACAGGGATTTTAATAATTAGTTATAGGTGCAAATACCTCCGAACAAGGAAAGTTATTTCATGTTTGCCCTATATACGCTTTAATTTATGGAATATGTTTCATGTTATATTTCTATTTTTTTCTGAGGTTTATTTCTTAAATTTAAAATATTTCAGGAAACTGATGTTTTTCGACTTTTTTTTGTTAAAGTTATAATGTTTAGCCAATTTTCTTATTCACCCACTTTGATTGGTTTTCATAAATAGAGCTAAGGCACGATCGATAATGTTGGAACTTCCGACAATTTTAAAAAAGCGCAGAAAAAATTAGTGATATTTTCGCTTCCACTAATACAATCTACAGTCGTGGGTAAAAAAAAGGAAACACCCCCTACTAACTTTGCAACACATTATTGTAGTAAAAAGTTTCTGGTACCAAACGATTGGAAATAAAGTCTACTTTTAAATGATGTATATAAAATTAGCACAGGGGAGCGGGGCATCTACATATCAAAACAAACTCAAACTTTGTTTTTTCCAATAGTAATACCCATGATTGGCGCCATAAATAAATTCTATACCCTTGAATTATCATAAATCTAAATTTTCATGAAATTCGTACGATTAGTTTCGGAAAAATTAATTATTTTAAAATGAGCATATTTCCGGGGCTGTATTCAAATTATGATCGGTCCTCGATTATTCAAGTGCTAGAGAATAACAATATCACTTCTAGTAATGTATTATTTCTTGCCAATATGACCATACCACTCGTTTAACATGTTTCGACTATTGTCAGCCTAAATGTTTCAATAAAATGAATAAAATACATGTTATTCTCAAATTATGCTTTATGTTTTTCTGCTCATCGTACACGACCACTTAGACGGTCATTTTGCCGCTTTTTAATCATAGTTCGAAAAATACTTAGAAGAAAATTTTGAAACCGAGAATTCGCATAAAGCAGAATATAATAAATATAAATCTATCAAAAAAATTGTAGGTTGCAATTCGTATTTGTCTCGAATATTAATTTCATAATTCATAATTTATATTATAATTTTTCTTTTTCAAATGTATCTATGTTTCGGTTTTTCAGCATTATAACCAAACAAAAATTTATCACATTAGTATTATAATTTCAGGAGATATTAAGAAAAATATGAAAATGCAATTTAACATTAGAACCTCCATATTTTAAATATTTATAATTCATGAACTTATCATCCTTATGGTTTGAAATTTCGTGTCTAGGCATAATTTGAACTGAAGATTTAAAATATATTGTCAAGTGTTGGGTGTTGCCATCGAAAAAAAGTATTTGTTTGGTTTTGATTTTTAAATGCCCCTAGCAAATTTTATATACATAATTTAAAAGTAGACTTTATTTCCAATCGTTTGATACAAGTAACTTTATTCTATTATAGTTAATTGCAGAGTTATTCGGGGTGTTTACTTTTTTTTCCACAACTGCATGTTGAATCTTTATATAAACATTTTTGAAAATGTACATCCAGCAACTGGAATTAGATTAATATATTAATAGATCCTCTTTTTCATGTCTCACATGTTCGAGATGCGTGAAATACGCGTAGTTCGGTTTCTTTATCAAAAACCATTTGCAAAAATAGAAAATGAAAATATCTCAGATTTTAAATTATTTCACCGTAACTTACCAATATCTTGAAATTCTCCCAAGTTCAAATTACTTGTTGCAAAGTAAATACGTTTTTTTTTTCTAAATTTTAATCGGACAATACTTAAGGAAAATTTAAAATTCTTTGATTCAATAAACATTTATTTATGTTGCATTGTTTTTTCGAGACAATTTTCTTTTAATTTGATTTTTTTTTTAACATTTAACTATATTTATCGGAAGACTTTCCTAAAATTAAACTTTTTCATTGTACTTTTTATTCGAGATTTAATGAAGCAGATTTTTAAGTCTTGATTCAGAGTAATATGATTTTTAAAATCTTTAATATTCATTTGATAAGATAAAACAAAAAGATCAATATTATTTAACTTCAATAAGTTTCTCTTTCTTTATCAGAAATCATTTGCAAAAAAAAAAAAAAAATAAAAATAAAAAAATGAAAATATGTCAGAGTTTAAATTGTTGACCGTACCTCACCAATATCTTGAAATTCTTCCAAGTTCAAATTAATAATTGCAAAGTATATACATTTTTTTTTCTAAATTTTAATCAGACAATACTTAAGGAAATTTTAAAATTCTTTGATCTAATAAACGTTTCTTTAAGTTGCATTGTTTTTTCGACATAATTTTCAGATAATTCTTGATTCAGAGTAATATGATTTTCACAAGCTGTAATATTCATTGTATAAGATTAAACAAAAAGATCAATATTATTTAGCTACAATAACTTCCTCTTTCGTTTTCGATATTTTTACATAAAAGAGAAAATCATTTATCTGACATTTCGCTTTCTGATGTCAACTTATCAAGAGCGATACTGATTACTGATTGTATGTGTATAATAAAGAATAACATTGTTTTTATTTTGGTATAAATATGTAACAATAGATCTATTATAAAATAATTTAATAGTTCTAAGTACATAAAAAACATTACTTTTTTATAAAAGTGGCACGAACGCAATAAAAGAATTACAAATGTAAAAAACAAGTGGGTAAGTGTGATCACAGATCGCACAGAGGGTCTCGTTTAATATTCATTTCAAAACACTTTATCCTTTTGAAAAATCTGTTAGTTCCACATTTCGCAACCAGGGGCGCACTCTATTCTAAACAAATCGCTATCCGAACGAAACTCCGTTTTACATACTATCCGTATATGTGGAACTCAAATATGTAAGGCTATGGTGCATAATATGAAAGAATGGTCAAAGGGGTGTCGGCAAAAGTAGGAAAAGTGCTCCCTGCGTGAAAAGGGCGGAGGTTAGAAAAATTGCTTAAAATATACGTTAGAGCCCGGAGGAGTAAATAATATAAGACTTTTTGAAAATTTTATGATTTGTCGTGTGGTCTGAGGTATTCAGCTATACGTATGCAAAAATTCATGTCTCCAACTTAATTAGGGGCTCTCTTAGAAAGAATTGCTTAAAATACATATGTGGTAGCTCAAAGGGTTTCTCAGGTTTCAGAGGTGGTAGCTCAAACGTAAGAGTTTTTCAAGATTTTATAATTTGTCGCCTGGCCTCAGGTGTTCTGCTATAATAAGCATGCAAAATTTCAAATCTCCAATTTAATAAGGGGCTCAGTTAGGAAGAATTGCTTAAAACACGCATGTGGGAGCCCAAAGGGTTAAATGTACGACTTTTTCAAATTTTTATGATTTGTCGCATGATGGTGTTCAGCTAGTATGCAAAATTTCACGCCTCCAACCTAAATAGAGTGTCACTTAGAAAGAATTGTTTAAAATACACATGTAGGAACCCAAAAGCTTAAATGTACGACTTTTTCAAAATTTTATGATTTGCCGTTTGATGTGTGGTGCTCAGCTATAAGTATGCAGAATTTCACGCCTCCACCCTAATTAGGGGCTCATTTAGAAAGAATTGTTTAAAATACACATGTTGGAGATCAAAGGGTTAAACGACTTTTTGAAAATTTTATGATTTGTCGTTTGATGCGAGGTGCTCAGCTATAAGTATGCAAAATTTCACGCCTCCAACCTAATTAGGAGCTCACTTAGAAGGAATTGTTTAAAATACACATGTGGGAGCCCAAGGGGTTAAATGTACAACTTTTCAAAATTTTATGGTTTGTCATTTGATGTGGGGTGTTCAGCTATAAGTATGCCAAATTTCACACCTCCAACGTAAATAGGGTGTCACTTAGAAAGAATTGTTTAAAGTACCCATGTGGGAGTCCAAAAGGTTAAATGTACGACTTTTTCAAAATTTTATGGTTTGTCATTTGATGTGAGGTGTTCAGCTATAATTATGCAAAATTTCACACCTCCAACCTAAATAGCTCACTTAAAAAGAATTGTTTAAAATACGCATGTGGGAGCCCAAAGGGTTAAATATACTACTTTTTGAAAATTTTATGATTTGCCGTTTGATGTGAGGTATTCAGCTATAAGTATGCAATATTTCACTCCTCCAACCTAATTAGGGTTCACTTAGAAAGAATTGTTTAAAATACACATGTGGGAGCCCAAAGGGTTAAATGTACGACTTTTTCAAAATTTTATAGTTTGTCGTTTGATGTGAGGTGTTCAGCTATAAGTTTGTAAAATTTCACGCCTCCAATCTAATTAGAGGTTCACTTAAAAAGAATTGTTTAAAATACGCATGTGGGAGCCCAAAGGGTTAAATATACTACTTTTTGAAAATTTTATGATTTGTCGTTTGATGTGAGGTATTCAGCTATAAGTATGCAATATTTCACTCCTCCAACCTAATTAGGGTTCACTTAGAAAGAATTGTTTAAAATACACATGTGGGAGCCCAAAGGGTTAAATGTACGACTTTTTCAAAATTTTATAGTTTGTCGTTTGATGTGAGGTGTTCAGCTATAAGTTTGTAAAATTTCTCGCCTCCAATCTAATTAGAGGTTCACATAGAAAGAATTGTTTAATATACACATGTGGGAGCCCAAAGGGTTAAATGAACGACTTTTTCAAAATTTTATGATTTGTCCTTTGATGTGAGGTATTCAGCTATACATATGCAAATTTTCACGCCTCCAATGTAATTAGAGGTTCACATAGAAAGAATTGTTTAAAATACACATGTGGGAGCCCAAAGGGTTAAATGTATGACTTTTTCGATTTGTCGTTTGATCTGAGGTGTCCATCTATAAGTACGCAAAATTTCATGCCTGCAACCTAATTAGGGGCTCACATAAAAAGAATTGTTTAGAATACACATGTGGGAGCCCAAAGGGTTAAATATAGAACTTTTTGAAAATTTTATGATTTTTCGTTTGATGTGAGGTATTCAGCTATAAGTATGCAATGTTTCACTCCTCCAACCTAATTATGGTTTACTTGGAAAGAATTGTTTAAAATACACATGTGGGAGCCCAAAGGATTAAATGTACGACTTTTTCAAAATTTGTCGTTTGATCTGAGGTGCTCAGCTATAAGTTTGTAAAATTTCACGCCTCCAACCTAATTAGAAGCTCACATAGAAAGAATTATTTGAAATACACATGGGGGAGCCCAAATGGTTAAATGTACGACTTTTTCAAAATTTTATGATTTGTCCTTTGATGTGAGGTATTCAGCTATAAGTATGCAAAATTTCACGCCTCCAATCTAATTAGAGTTTCACATAGAAAGAATTGTTTAATATACACTTGTGGGAGCCCAAAGGGTTAAATGTACGACTTTTTCAAAATTTTATTATTTGTCCTTTGATGTGAGGTATTCAGCTATAAGTATGCAAAATTTCACGCCTCCAATGTAATTAGAGGTTCACATAGAAAGAATTGTTTAAAATACACATGTGGGAGCCCAAAGGGTTAAATGAATTACTTTTTCAAAATTTTATGATTTGTCGTTTGATCTGAGGTGTCCATCTATAAGTACGCAAAATTTCATGCCTGCAACTTAATTAGGGACTCACTTAGAAAGAATTGTTTAAAATACACATGTGGGAGCCCAAATGGTTAAATGTACGACTTTTTCAAAATTTTATGATTTGTCGTATGATGTGTGGTGGTTATCTATAAGTATGCAAAATTTCAAATCTCCAACATGTGTAGTTTCTGAGAACGGGCTCTGTGACGGACAGACGGACAGATAGACAGACAGACAGAGGAGCGAGACGAATAGGGTTTCGTCAGATGAACGAAACCCTAAAAAAAAAAAAAAAAATAATAACATGCTTTCATTAAAATTCACAAAAATGTAGAAATATGGATAAATTGATTTAAATGGGAATTTCGGAAAATTAGCCAGCTATCGCCAAGTTGGCTTCAAATGTGGCAACTTATTTTTGTCGCTAAATTTGGTGATATTTCACCATGTTTGTCTAAATTTTGCGCTATTGTGATAACTCTGCCATTAGTGCTTTAAAAAAAAACTGATTGTTGAAGCTAATTGTTACGTAATGACTAACTTTATCTTTCATCCATGTATCAGTCAATTATTTAACCGGTTGTAATTGCATTGTTTCAATATCTGGCAACAGTTGGTTTTGTTTTGTTCTAAAGAGAAGTTTACCAAATAAAGTAATGTGAAATATATGGCTCTTCTGTCATTGAATTTAAGTTAGAAATATATTCTTTTTAACAATAAGAAATATTATTGAGTGCAGTTTTAATAGCTTATAGATATTTTAATACTTAACTTTTAGGGATTCAGTTAGTTAAGAGATTTATTTACATTGGAATCCAACATATGGCGTCCGCGACAGGACTGGAATCTGTAAGTAGAATTTTATTTCAACTGCTCAAGTGAGAATTATTATTATTGTTGAATAAAAAAAATATATATATATTGTTGATGTTGAATACTATGGATGCGTTGAAAGCAGCTAGACGACAACATCGTAGAATTTTCACTAAAGCGTGTAACGAATTTGATGCAAGTGAAAGTAATTTATCGGCTGCTGAAAAAATTCTGAAATTGACAATGATAGAAGAGAAAGCGAAATTTATGACCGATGTAGAATATAAAATTAGAGAAATATTGTATAGCGACCAAGCTGACGAAGAAACAATAGACAAAGATATCGATGAATCTGAGGGTTGCATCGATCGCTGGCGTGTATTACAACAGAAATTAAACGAACTTTTGATTGTAAAAAATGAAGATTTGAGATCTGATATTTCGGTAATTAATAAGAATGTATTGCTTCATTATCCGAAGATACAATTACCTACTTTTAATGGTGAAATTAAAAATTGGTTGCAATTCTGGGGTCAATTTCAAAAAATTGATCAAGATACTAGCCTAGATTTTCATGACAAATTTGCGTATTTATCACAAGCCATGGAAAAAGGCAGTGTGGCAGAAGAATTGATTAGAAGTTTTCCGCCTGGTGGTAATAGTTATGCCAAAGCTGTAAGTCAACTTAAATCTCGTTTTGGACGAAAAGAACTTTTGATAGAATATTATGTTAGAGATTTGTTAGGCCTTGTACTGCAGAAGCAAAATCCAGGAAAACACAATTCTTTGCGACGATTATATGATTCATTAGAATCGAATTTGCGATCATTAGAAACTCTTGGAGTTTTTAGAGACAAATATGCTGCGATGTTATATCCGCTTGTTGAATCGTCTCTTCCAGATGATATTCTTAGAGAATGGGAAAGATATAGAACATCTCACAGAAGATCGTCAAATAGATGTAATGATGTGGAATCTGAACTAGATAAAAATCATGATACAGATTTAAATAATGGTGTTTTAATTGTCTCAAAAACTGATCTAGATAATTTATTAGAATTTCTGCAAGACGAAGTTGAAGCAGAAGAAAGAATTTCTTTGGCAAGTAAGAGTTTTGACAAAACTTTTCGATACAGAGCTGCACGCAATAATCATGAATTCGAAGAATCTCAAATATCTACTGTATCAGATTTATTAAACATTGATATGAGAAAATATACTAGAAATAAGAATAATTTTAAACAAAAACTGTGTATTTTTTGTGACAAACGACATGCATCAAAAAAATGTTTCAAGGCAATGTCAATGTCGTATGATGTTAAGAAAGACATAATGCAAAAGAAGGGAACTTGTTTCCTATGCTTAAAATTAAACCATCTAGCCCGAAATTGTAGAGCAAAAGTAAAATGCGTTGTATGCAGAAAAAAACATGAAACTCTAGTATGTCCAAAAGTTCCTGAAAAGTTAATCAAGCCTGAAGAAGCCCAGCATGCCTTAAAAGCTCTGAATAAGTATTACTTCAAGGGATCTTCTTTGAGTGTTGAACCTTCAAAAAGCAAGCTTCATCATGAGCCAGGATCACAAGGACGAGCTAGAGGAGGTTCAAGCAGAGGACGTGGTGGTTATGGTGGACCGTGTAGTGGTGATGGGTATGCTAATGGCTACGGCCGAAGATATGACAGTCCACGTTTTGGAGGTCGAGATTTTTATGACCGTGGTTACAGTTCAATGTCGCCTCGCATGAGACCATACTGTTCACCTTATGATCGTCCTAGTCCATCTTTGGCGCCCATGAGAGATGAATATGCGGATCCATATTCATCATCTTTGAGAGATCCATGTTCACAAAGATCTGGCATGTCTCCTATTTCACGTGATTTGTATGAAAGAAGCAGCAAAGCAACATTTCTTTGACACAGTTAAGGTACCGAAAAGATTTAACTTGTAATTTTAAATTGTTGAGTTGTGCATTCCCCACAACTCAAGGTGGGAGTATGTTACGTAATGACTAACTTTATCTTTCATCCATGTATCAGTCACCTGCATAATTATTTAACCGGTTGTAATTGCATTGTTTCAATATCTGGCAACAGTTGGTTTTGTTTTGTTCTAAAGAGAAGTTTACCAAATAAAGTAATGTGAAATATATGGCTCTTCTGTCATTGAATTTAAGTTAGAAATATATTCTCTTTAACAATAAGAAATATTATTGAGTGCAGTTTTAATAGCTTATAGATATTTTAATACTTAACTTTTAGGGATTCAGTTAGTTAAGAGATTTATTTACATTGGAATCCAACACTAATACTGATTTTGCCATAAGAAATCAAGCTGTAATCAAATAATCATAACGTTTAAATAGTTTTAGCCTTAGTAGTGTTCTTTGCGTAGTGTTTTTGCGATGTCTTTCGAAAACTTGGGGAAAGCCACCATTTCCACACTTAAGGGTTGAATTCTGAAACGCTTATTTACGAATTTTAGTCATAATAAAGACAAGAAGTTTCAAGATTGTATTTCCATTGGTTTCTGTTATAGAGTGATTTTTTTTTTCACTCCATTGCCCCCTTAGCGATCGTATTTTAAAAAAACCAATGTCCAGTTCATTTATTGACCTTAGAAATACACATACACTAAAAATTTGAAAGCTCTATGTCAACAGGAAGTGAAACAAGTTGGAAATTGCTCGTCAAACGGGGCAAATGAGGTGCGTTCGTACTATAACTAGTTTTATAATTATCTTTTGCACCCCATATTGTACTGAATGTATAATTTTTTGCACTTCATAAAGCGCATAGTCTGATACATCATTAAAATGCACTTCCAATATTTTTTTCCCATTCCCCGTAATGTAACGGAACACTTTTGACTATCCCTGTAATTAAACTATACATCCGATTTTCCTAAAATTTGAAATAGCTCAACAAAATTTTGCAACAATTATATCTTTAAAATTTCAGACCATTCGGAAGGCTGTAATATCATTAAAATGCACTTGCAATAATTTTTCCCATTGGCCGTAATGTAAAGAAAAACTTTTGACTGTCCCTGTAATTAAACTATGCATCCGATATTCCTAAAATTTGAAAGGGCTCGACAAAATTTTGCAACAGTTATATCTTTAAAATTTCAGATCATTCGGAAGGCTCTAATATCATTAAAATCCACTTGCAATAATTTTTCCCATTGGCCGTAATGTAAAGAAAAATTTTTGACTGTCCCTGTAATTAAACTATACATCCGATTTTTCTAAAATTTGAAAGGGCTCGACAAAATTTTGCAACAGTTATATCTTTAAAATTTCAGATCATTCGGAAGGCTCTCATATCATTAAAATGCACTTGCAATAATTTTTCCCATTGGCCGTAATGTAAAGAAAAACTTTTGACTGTCCCTGTAATTAAACTATACATCCGATTTTCCTAAAATTTGAAAGGGCTCGACAAAATTTTGCAACAGTTATATCTTTAAAATTTAAGATCATTCGGAAGGCTCTAATATCATTAAAATGCACTTGCAATAATTTTTCCCATTGGCCGTAATGTAAGGAAAAACTTTTGACTGTCCCTGTAATTAAACTATACATCCGATTTTCCTAAAATTTGAAAGGGCTCGACAAAATTTTGCAACAGTTATATCTTTAAAATTTCAGATCATTCGGAAGGCTGTAATATCATTAAAATGCACTTGCAATAATTTTTCCCATTGGCCGTAATGTAAAGAAAAACTTTTGACTGTCCCTGTAATTAAACTATACATCCGATTTTCATAAAATTTGAAATGGCTCGACAAAATTTTGCAACAATCATATATTTGAAATTTCAGACCATTCGGTTGGGTAGTTTTTGCTCTGTTACATGCGGACAGACGGACGGACAGACGGACGGACAGACGGACGGACGGACGGACTGAACGACGACTATAGGTGCTACGTATTTATATAATTACGAACGCACCTAATAAAAATGAACAACAAGATTTGACAGCCACATACAAACAGTATTGTAAGTTAATATAAAGCATATAATAAAAATATATGCCAGTGGCATCCCTGTTATCGGTTGGACGGAGTTCTTAGTCCGTAATCAAAAGGTAAAGCTTAACTTTTAACATAAAATTTATTTTGTAAGTGAAGGAAGTTTGTAAGACAAATGTCAGTTGTAATATTGAAACACACTTGAATACTTTCATAATATATTTCACGACTGTTATTATCTGAATCATAAAAAAAAACAAAAAGGAAAAGAAAATCTAATGTGTAGCTATTTTTAGTAAGCTTGACAACTGAAAAAAAGGCAGGAACAATTAATACAGTGCATTTTTAATGCCATATAAGATTCTTGAAAGCTTCTTTGATAACATTAATCGAATTATGATAAGAAACAATAAAAAAAAACCTAAAAATGTCAGCATATGCACTTATTTTTATTAGAATATAAAAAAAAATATATATATATATACCTTTTGTAAAACATTTAATGTTTATCTGTAAAATAAAAGAAAAATCTTTTATCAATATGTCTGTGTGTGTGTGTTCTAGTATGCTATGAAAATCTATCGCACGTAGAGGTCTCAAAATATGGATGAGGATCATCAAAGGAAGGATAGATGACCCTGAGATTCAGATTTTTTTTCATTTCTTGACAATTAGCCGAAATATTAATTGGACACCATAATTAACACGGACCTGTAGACCTGTCACGGACCTGTCGTAGCAATCCAGCAAAAAATGTTGTTTCGAAGATTTCGTCAAAAGTCGAAGCAGGGAAGATACGAGAGAATGAGGGAGCTGCTTTTCGCGTTTTACAAGCCTACGACGACCTCCCAAGAAATGTGTCTACTGACATGGGAACCACTTTTGGTACTACTCGTGCCTGTCATTGAGACCTGGTGCATTTTAAAGCCCTGTATTAGGAAGTTTGAAAACCGATAATTTTTTTCTATTAAAATCATGTTTTTTTTTACAGCAGCACCACTTTTTGAAAATGAAATTTTCGAAACCACTTATCGGACTATTAACATAGATTTTTTTAAATAAGAAGCATTTAAAAATACAAATCAGTCAATAATAAGTACAAAATATTGAAAAAAGTTTAAAAGCTCCTTCAAGAACCTACGAAATCTATTTTGAAAAAAATATAACATTATATTCACATTTTTGAAGGGAGAAAAGTTTAAAAAAGTTTAAAGTTTTAAGCGAGTTTAAAAAAGAAGTGCTTTTCGGCTACCCCATTCAAACGCCATATACCTGCTTGTCTTGTGTGAGTGAGCAGTGGTTTGGATTGCGCTAGAAATTATAATGCCCGACCTAATGAGGCTCAATAAATTTTCTAAATTATTATATATATAATGGCGCAAAGTGTATAACGCTTCCGGAGTGAACTCATCCGGATCTTGATAATCTTTCGTTAAAATCAGCCATTTTATTTCGGCCATGTTAGGCTTAAGCATTCCGATGCCGTATTATAAGTCGAACAACTGCCTTATTTAATCTACATTGTATAACATCTATCCTTCTTCAGTTTTTTAAAACCTTCAAAAACTATAAAATCATCATATATATTAAAACGCAAAGGTAAAGTTTTAAGTAGACCCATTTCGGGACATCTGGACATGCACCAACCCTGTTCAATTTAGAGGGATTGAGAGAGAGTTCTCGGTGGCTGAGTGGTCTAAAGCAGCAGTTTACAGCGCTGATATTTTGTAGTGGATAGCAGGTTCGAACCCAACGCCCGGCAAAATGATTTCTGTAACATTTTTCGCGATAAGTTATTTCAATAATGACATATTTTATTAGGAGGGAGAAGTTATATTATTTTTATCTTATTATTATTATTTGAATGATTTATAATTAAATAAAATTTAACGCTAAACAATATTTAAAATAATAATAATAATTTTATATTTAAAATATTTAAGCTAAAATGTTTTTAATGTAATTATCAATTAAATAAATTGAACTGATCAACAAATTTTTGCTATATCTTCTGACCATTATCAAGAATGTATGTGTGTGTGTGTCAGAAAGAAAAGTTTGCCTTTCTTTTCCTTAAAAAAAGAAAACGGAAAGAAAGAAAGATATTCACATAAGAACTATTAAAAAAATTACCTTGATATCCGTTGCTTAATATTTAAAAAATGTAAAATAAAATTCAAGTAATAAAAAATATATGCTGCACCAAGTTTCAAATTTAGGCTTTTAGAGAATGAGACTGATAAAAATAAAAATTCATGGCAGCTTTTAATGGTCATGTAGTTAAAAAATCATAATAAATAAATAAAAATAAATACTGTTATTTTTTCGAGAAAATGGGACCATAGTAAATAAAAATAAATACTCTACCCACTATTTTTAGTTAAATTTCTGGTAAAAAGAAACATAATTGGTTGTAAATTATAAAGTTAAAATTCTGTGACTTCATTGAATAGGTTTGGCTGACTGTACCATCTATATCGCTTTAAAGAAATAGGAATCACTTATGCAATATAGAAATTTGTCACAATTTCAATAAATAATTTAAAAGCAATTCATTAAAAATTCAAGAGTTTTTCTAATGAAACATTCAAGTTATTTACCGTCAAATCTTGACGGGTACCATCTAGTATAAAAATATTATTAAAAATATAACTTTTTTCAAAAGACACAAAATGTACTACAACAGAGTTTCATTTTAAACATTCGAAACATTATTCTATCCGACTTCAAAAGAAAAAAATTTGCTTATTTTGAATTGCGATAAAAAAAAATAGTTTTCAATGATCTTGAAAGCTTTGAACAGATACTATTTATAAATTTATCGTCTGCATAAAAATACAACAACTAATTCTTGGTTCTTATACTATTATCAAACAGATCGCAATCTGATTCAGTTGTAATGCGTACCGTACATATACCTGACACTAGAGAGATAAAGCAGGCGAAAAATGTTTAGCGCCATATTTAGCGACTTCAATCACTTTTGGCGTGAAATAAACAAATAAAAATTCAATAAAAAAAATTAAAAGTGTAAAAAAAAAAATATATTTAAAATATAATTTTAACAAAGAAATTTTATCGGTTCTCTAACTTTTATGTATAAGGCTAAAAATTGCACTAGGTCTCGCGAGAGCACCAAAAGTGGTTCCCTTGTTAAGGTTCGGTGTTTGCATATGAAGGACGCAGAACATAGTGACATTTAGTGTATATTTAATATACGTCTAACTTTGCAATTCTCCTCTCTAATGTTAAACCAACAATTCGAAATTTTCAAACACATAAAAAAAAAAAAAAAAAAAAAAAAAAAAAAAAAAAAAAAAAAAAAAACATGAAATTGGCGTGATTTTTTGAAGAGATTTATAAGCGACCTGTGTTTTTATTTTTCGTTCAATTAATTAGAACTTGATTTACAAACAATTATTTTCTAAGTATGACCATTTCTTTCATTTCCAGCTCTATCGCTTCGGGAAATTCGGTTCAAAATGCCCACTTTGACAGCACTTTTTGAGATATATTCAGCTTTCATAACAAAATTGATATTCATTATAAAGTTTCAGAATAAGAAAACCAGCCAACTGAATGCGTTTGAGATGAAAAATGAATTTAAAAATGAGTCAGAAAATTAGCCGTTTGGATTTGAGCACACCCTTAATACGAAATTTTTTCTTCTTCAACTCCTATTTTGTTTAATTTGTTTTTGCTGTAAGAGTTAGTCCTATGAAAAACTTGTCAAAATAAAAATTGCAGATAACATTAGGAAGATGTATAATAAATTTAAGCCGATTGGATATCTTGTGAAACAACGAATTTATTAATTTTTTTCTTCCTCATACTCTCCACCCCCTTTTTTCGTTCTTATTTATTTATTTTATTTATTTATTATTTTTTTTTTTTTTGCTGTAAGAGTTGGTCCTATCAAAAGCTTGTCAATATAAAAGTTGTGGAGAGTATTAAGAAAATTTATAATAAGTTTAATTGAATTTGATATCTTGAGAATTGACGAAGTTGTGAAACTTTTTCTCACTAAAACTCTATTTTTTTCGCCCCTTGAGCCCATTTTAAATTTTATCAAAATTTGTGATACATAAATTTTTTACCCTTTTTCTAGAAGTAATAATAATTTTAAACTGATTTTATATGTATTCTAATTAAAAAAATTATGGGTTTTTTTTTTTTCAGTTTTCACAAAACCCCTCCCTATTTCGACCCATTTGTTTCGATTTTCCCCGTTAACGAACTTGAGCGAGATTTTCTGCCCCTTGAATTTATGTATCAGTTTGGAAGAGATTTGTGCAGAATTATGGAAGTTATCATGGTCCATAAAAAAGTGATATAGATATATAGATACATATATAAAGTTTTGAACTAAGGATGGTTTTGGGTTCTTAGGGTCATGATCGGCGTAGATCTGCAAAAAAATTTCAGAAATTCCAAAACAGGGGAGAATATAATTGCTGTTACTTCTTAAAAATTCTACGTAATAGCACTTTATGAAATTAATGTTTTTCTTGTTTTTTCAGTGTACTTTTCATAAAGATGGTCTCTTTTTATCTTACTTGTGAACATATTTCTAAAGAATATATTTAATTAAATTTGAAGTGTTAAAATCTCACTCACAACTTGTTACGTTTTAACACGTAAAATATCAAACTAAGCATGTATTTTAGAAGTATTTCGACAATTAAGGAAACTAGTTGGATATGCCAATTCTAAAACTTTGTTTATGTCATGGGAGATTCTCAAAAGGTGGGATCATTAAACGTTAACAATATGTAATTTTTTTTATTTTCAAATTTAAGGCCAATTTTTCTTTAATAGTATAGTATTTTGTCTATAAATATAATATATTAATATCTTTAATAGTATGTCTACAAAATTATACACAAACATTAAAAGACAGCCACTATTCTGGAAAATTAATTATTAAAGCATTTAATTAGAAGTTGTGTACGTTACAAATTTTGGACATTTTTTCGCACGTACGTTACAGATTTTGGACGTTGCGCTTAGTATTTAAAAAATTCTTAAAACTAAGAATGTAGTAAATGTGTCCTATAATTGTATGTGTATACATATATATATGTATAATTAACTTTTTGTTATTCAGTAATAATAATAATAAAATCAAATGCTTTGTCGCGTACGTTACTTTCGGACATAACAAAATACAAAAAAAGAAAATTTATAGAAAAGTCCTTCTATCTTCATAAAAGCAATAAATCAGCCTGCCATCTCTTAACGAAATTATGAAAAAATCATCCGTTTCCTTTATGCATTCGTTGTTTACCATTAGAACCACCTGGAAAAAAGTTAAAACTCTTTTTCTCTGTGGTACATTGGAGCAGTTAACGTTATGAATGTCCGAAATTGGACTCGTTAGCATAAAATAATAAAATTTTAAGATATTTATACAAAGCTTTTACAATAAATTATGTCATTTTCTGTCTCTGAATGGAATTAAAAACTCAGTGTAAAAAAAAAATAATAATAAAGCCAATGATAATTAAAGTTATGTTTGAAAGGCTTAAAGTTATGACGTGTGTCCAGTGCCCACCTTTTGAGAATTGCCCTGATACATCTTACTATTTCTAAAAGTAGTTAAGCGTGTTAATATTTCAATATTATTAGTTCAATACTATACCACCTTTGACTTTCATCTTAAATTTCTGCTTCAGTCAATTGATCGAAAAAAAACGAGTTAATCTCAATCATGATATTTATTAAAATCAATAGTTGTTCGTTATTCTGTTGTGCATCAGATGTTTGCGAACATCCAGATTAGCAGGATGCGAAATTCCCGTAGAGCACCCGTCTGCACGAGCCGCCGATGTACAATATAAGTACGAAAAATCGAGAAAAGGGCACACTAATTCATATTACAGCACCCCTTTTCGGCGATTCACGGAGGACCTGCTTGCCATAGCCATAAACAAAAATATGAAATTTGGTTCAATTCTTTGCATAACATCATACACTTTTCGATGGCATGATAATGAAAATGGCACAAACATCGCTATTACAACGCTCTATATTTCCAAATATTTCCAAATTCAAATAGAATCTGACGGATGTACTCAAAAATATAATTCTATGCAGGAATTTTCTTATACTTTTCGATTGTACAATGGCGAAACATGAAGTGACAGACAATTTGTATAAACATTTTTGGGGGATCTCTGACCCCTAAAACACGTAAATCCATCGAAAAGTTTAAGACGAAAAAAAATTCGTTACAAAACTTTCTTTTATTGAAGATAGAAGAAAAAAAGGAAATTAAAAATGTTAATTTCCTGAGGAGATGTTTTATATATACGAATTCATTCTACGTACAATGGTTTTACTCATTAAAACTTACCCTTAATTCTCTCATATTGCATTCTAATAGAAACAAAAATGAACACATTTATTCCAGAGTTCCATTAATTAGAATAAATTAATATATATCACCCAAAATAACTGTTTACCGCAATATTAATCACAACGCTTTTCATTTTTCACGAAATAAAAATTTCTTTCTTCTCTGCTAATCTGATCTTAAAATATTCAATGTAATTAATCAAATTATGCTTGATGAATGATGTAATTAATGTTAAAATTAGCTCGGCAAGCTTTGTATGGTATTCTTGATAAAATACTTTAGGAACTGTAATTTTTTTTTTATATATATATACATATAAAAGAGATTTTTACATTTTCGACTTTTGTAATTTTCTCAAGATTCTGCTGTCTTTTCGCACTGTGTAAATCGAATGAAATTTCAAATCATTATTCCAACGGAGAGAAGAAGAAGAAAATAATTTATTAATTAATTACAGTTTCCCATAAATTTTATCGGCATAGTTAAAATGTCAGCTAATTAAAATTAACTTTTAGTGTAAACCCTTCATTGTAAGCGAAATAACAGAAAAATGCGAGACAATATAACATTAAATTATTGTGAACGGCGTTTTATGATAAACCTCTATTTTATCATTACTTATTTTGATTGCGACATTTAACATGATAATAACGGATTGGTTATTTTAAAAATGTAAAACAACATCCGTGAAGTGATTATTTTTGTTTTAATTTCATTTCATTTATGATATAAATGAAAAATTGCAATGATATAACAATCTTTTAGTAAAATCACCAATTATTTTTGATTTTAAATAAATTTACTTGAGGTTTAATCTGATTACTAGATAGCACCCGCCAAGATTTGACGGTAAATAACTTGAATGTTCCATTAGAAAAATTCTTGAATTTTTAATTAGTTGCTTTTAAATTAATTATTAAAATCGTGATAAATTTTAATATTGCATAAATGATTCCTATTTCTTGAAGGCGAGCTAGAGGGTGCTGTCAGTCTAACCTATTGAATGAAGTGAAAGAACTTTAAGTTTATAATTTACAACTAATTATACTTGCCATTTATCAGAAATTTACCAAAAAATACTGGGCAGAGCATTCATTTCTACTTACTACGGTCTCATTTTTTTTATAACAATATCCATTTTTTTTTTTTTAACTACACGACCTTTAAAAGCTGCCACAAATTTTATTTATATCAGTCTCATTCTCTAAAAGTCTAATTTGAAACTTGATGTAACTAACGATTTATAATATATAATTTTTATTACTTGAATTTTATTATACATTTTTCTTCATTTTTTTAAATATTAAACCATGGATATCAAGATAATTTATTTTATAGTTCTTATATGAATATTTTCCTTTCTTTCCGTTTTATTTATTTTTATTCATTTATTTATTTTTCTTTCTTTCTTTATTTTTTTTTATTTTTATTTTTTTTTTTTTTTACGGAAAAGAATGACAGACTTTTCTTACTGACTCACACATCTATATCTTCTTGATAATGGTCAGACAACAAAATTTGTACATCAGCTCATTTTATTTAATTTATAAATACATGCAAAATAGTTTAGGTTAAATATTTTAAATATAAAATTATTATTTTTTTCAAAATATTTTTGAGCGTTAAATTTTATTTAATGATAAACCATTCAAATAATAATAATGACAAAATCAAAATCATATAACTTCTCCTGCTAATAAAATATGTCGTTATCGAAATGAATTATCGCCAAAAATGGTGCAGAAATAATTTTGCCGGGATTTAGGTTCGAACCTGCGTCGTCAACAAAAGTTCAGAGCTTTAAAGTGGTGTTTTAAACCACTATGCTAATCAGACCTGCTCGTTCTTTCCCTTAAATGGAAGTTCTAGTAAATTTAACTTCACGCATGCGCAAATTTTTTGACTGAACTTACAGAATCACGTTTACGTTTTAATGTATATGACAGAAAAACTGAAATTGATTTTAATATTCCTACTACCAACAATATCTGATGGGTCTCGAGAGCGACAGATATTCGGTTTTATTTTATATACACAGTCAATGAATATAATAAAAATAGGTATCTAACAATTACAATATACGTTTTTACTTTCTATTTTGTAGAGATTAATCTGTTATATGTATTAGTATACCGACTATAAATTGGTAGTTAGTTTACATTTTGGTAATACAATATTAATATAAGTAGACCTAATGATGATACGATGATAGTTCTTGCATTTTTTTTTCTCGGTTGTCGAAAAGATAATGTTAAAAAAAAAAAAATCACATAGAAATAGCATACACTGTTTCAAATATATACATAAACATTAAAACAATAATTTGTTTACTTGTATATATACTTTTGAATATAATTTCTTTATGACAGCTTACATTCTGTGTTATAGAAATACAGGGTGGCCAGTGAATAAAACACTGATTTCAATATTAAACATCTCAATAACAAAGATCAATAGAATTATGCGGTAAACGGTTTGTTAATTAGCTAAGCTGTAAAAGTGTTATACAGAAGTTTCAAAATTTAGTTTCAAAAGCCGTTAATAGGTGGCGCTGTAATCGCAATGCCTATAAATTGTGCTTCGAAGTCCAGGACCATAGTGTCTCATTCCAGATACCTCCCCATGGAAGGACAAAAAGTGGGAAAATCCACTTTTTCGCTGGGGTGATGTACAGAAGTGGAGACATCTGGTAACTGAAGTATTGCACCAGCTTTAATTTTAGAGAATTTCAATTAATAGAATTTTCAATAAAAAATTTAGAAATCATTATATGAGAACATATTAAATTATTTTATTAAATTAAATTTTTAATGCCATATAATTATTTAAATCAAAATGCATATATTTAGAAAATAATTTTGTACTTTTTATTTATTTTTTATATTTTTAAATCACGGCATACTATTTTGGTATTATTGTTTATACCTGAATTATTATAAATAAAAAAGTAATTTTGCACTTTTCATTTATATTTTTAAATCACGGCATAATATTTTAGTTTTAGCACAACACACATATATATATATATATATATATATATATATATATATATTTATTTATTTTTTTATTTTATTTTTTTTTTTTTTTTGCAAAGAAAGTTTTAGGGACAGAAATTATGCATTAAATTATTTCATTTTTAAAAGGAATTGTTGATAGTTCGGATCATCAACGTCCAAGCAAAAGTATTTTGGTGGCTGCACTCCTTTCCAAAACTTTTGATCATATCGCTAGAATCTTCACCGTACTTCTGTGCACAATGATAAAAAAATGAAAATGAGTTTTTAAAATTAAAATGATTTTTTAACTTAATTAAGTTTTTAAAAATAGAAATTTTGTATTTTTTTATTTAAACTATTTTCTACAATTTAAAAAACTTTTTATGGATCATTATTATAAATGCTCAATGATTTATAAAAAATTCTTTTAGCTTAATTAAATTTTAAAACTAGAAACTTTGGATTTTTTTTATTCAAACTTTTTTTCGCAATTTAAAAAATATTAAAAAGTAAAGATTTCCAATTTTTTCAAATCCGCCTCTGCTTGGATTTGATTCGACTATCTACCAATGAGGAGAGAAAGGACATACCACAAAGTTACTGGTATCCAGACCGAAATAGCTTATAACAAAATTTGAAACAAATCTCAATTCTGTCAACAAATGGCTCCGCTTCTGCACATCACCCCAACTACGAGGCGGGCTTCCCACTTTTCGTCCTTCCATAGGGAACCATCTAGGAATGAGACGCTAGTGCTCTGGACTTCGAAGCACAATTTATAGGCATTGCGATTTCAGCACCATCTCTTAACGGTTTTTGAAACTGAATTCTTATTCGCTGGACACCCTGTAACATATCTTACAAAAGAAATTAACAATTTCAGATGGCTCAAATTCCATTCTTTAAATACTTTGAACTCTTCAAACCCTTTTCATATCAGCTTTAGATTAAAAAAATTCACTGAGGTTTTAATGAGACATGTAAAAGCATTTCACACTAAAAGTACATAAATTTAATTTCTTCAAATTAAATGTAATCTGTTTTTTCTAACAAAAATATGACAATTTTCTTAATTAACAACATACTAAATTACACACATAACAATTTGAACGAACAATCTATAAAATTAATAGAATCAAAGGTACTTTATTATTTTTATCTCAGATAAATTGATTGGTAAAATTTAAAACTGGTAAATTGTCAAACGAATTGAAAATCTCCTAACTGAGTGAAAAAGTTTCTGGGCCAGATTTGATTCCGAGATATTTGGTTTAAATTGCCAATGCTAAATCTATTGAACTACAGAAAGCCGACTGGCACATTTCACTGAGGTAGTCTTATTGTCAATAAGATGTGTTGTGCCATGTAGACGATTCAACAGAAAATATCACAATTAATGGAACTCATTAAACGTCTATTACGTAGATGCACTTCATTATTTATGACTCACAGTTATTGATTGGTAAAATTAACATTCGAAATGAAAATCTTCTAACTAAGTGAAAAAGTTTATGGGCCAGGATTCGATTCAAGACCTTTGGCTTAAATTGCCAAAGCTAAATCTATTGATCTATATGTACCGAGAACCGACCGAGATATTTCACTGAGATAGTGTTATTGTCAATAACATGTGTTCTGCCATGTAGAAATTTTAACAGAAAATAGCACAGTCAATGGAACTCCATTAAAGGTTGATTACGTAGGTGCACTTTATTATTTTTTTGCCTCACATATTGGTTGGTAAAATTATCATACGAATTGAAAATTTTCCAACTGAGTATAAATGTTTCTGGGGCGGGATTCGATTCCAAGACCATTGTCTTAAATTGTCAAACCTATGTCTATTGAGCTACCTGAACCGAGAAATGGCCGACACATTTCACTGAGATAGGGTTATTCGCAATAACATATGTTCTTCGATATAGACAGTTCAACAAAAAGTATCACAGGTAACGGAACTCTAAACTTTGGTTACATAGATATACTTCACTATTTTTCACTCTTTCAACTGAGTGAATTATCTGAGTAGGCGGAGCTTTGCAAATTTAAACCAAAGGTCTTAATTTCCATTCCTGGCTAGGACACCTTTTCACTCAGTTTAAAAAATTTCAATTTGTTTAGTTGCAATGATCAAATATTTCGAAATAATTTGCATATATAAAAAATATAAATCCTATGTAAGAAATGCATTTAGTTTCAGCTTCACAATCGAAAATATAACATTTATATACTGCAACAAAAAATTATGCATTCGACAATTTTATATTTAAAAAATATTCGCATATTTTAATATTTTCGCTTCACTCAATTGAAAATCCTCCCTATAATGAAGTCAAACGTATAACAATAGGAAAATTTTGAATAAACTTCCACTGCAAATAGGCATTTTACGTAAAACTATATGCATTTTTTCTGTCATATTTAATAATTGTTCACCTATATTTTCAGAAAAGATTATCAATCCAACTAATTTTTATAAGAACGTTGTATATTTTGATACTATCTATGTCTATCTTAAATCATTAGACATGTTCGTTAATAACACTAAGTTTAAGTGTAACAGTAGGTATAGTGTATGCGTTTTCTTTTTTCATTTCATCGCATATATATTTTTGCTTCTCCAACGAATTTAGAAAGAAATGTTCTTTGAAAAAAAAAATAGCTGAAACCTAAATCGTGCGTTACACTTTTTTTCAATGATTTCGTAAAAATAATTTTCAACTATCTATTTTTTAGTATATGAGGAAGTGAATTTCAAAACTTGGCTTATCAAGAAAATCAAATTTCGTTAAATCGCGAAAAACTTCTGAATGCTTCTATTGGTTTTCATTGTAAACCGAGATTTTACAATGCCAGAAATACACAATAAAACTAGCTTTTTTCTAGATTGTAGTAATTTTTTGATGCAGATGCACTAATAGAATAGATTGATAGAGAAAACTCATTTTTTTTTTTAAATTTTGGATAAGGCGAGTTTTGAAACTCACGTCCTTATATAAACACTTAACATAACAATAAACACTTGTTTGATACAATAAAGTTGAGTAATATAAAGAGTTATAACGATACAATACAGCATGGACATTTTGAAGAAAAACAAGACTGCATTTTTTTTTTTTTTTTTTTTTTTTTTTTTTTTTTTTTAACTAGACTCGACGAGGATACCTTTTTAGGTGTAAGTAATATAAAGTATACTTAATTAAAATTCTTTAGCAATATAGATTAGAGTAGTTTATTTCAATTGTAAATGTTCATCATTTACCAAATAATCGAAATCGATTTATATAAAAATGTTACAGTATAAAATTTTGCTGTATAAAAAACTTATTTACTGGCATCCATTTATCATTTAAAATGCTCTTTTTAGATTAATAAATATTTGAAATAATAAACATAGAACTTGTGAGAAAATTTTTAAAAGGCATATCGAAAATAAAATTACGCATAAAGAGTAGCAAGTCACTTTTTCAGCTAACGCCGAGAAAACGTATAATCTATGAAACTAAAGACTTTGAAACGGAAATCTCTATATTTAACAGAAAACTTCAAAATACCGTTTAATAAACTTTACATTTAATACGATATAAAATTAAAGTCGAAATTTTATATGTTTTAAAGCTTGTTAATCAATATTGCTCAATGAATATTAGCTTTTTTTATACAACTATTGCATTGTTTGAATAAAGCGTTGTTTGAAGATGCTTTATTTTCTATAAATATTTTTTTTTTCATATTTTATTGTCTGCTTTACATTTCTTATTCTCTTAAAAATTCTATTTATTTTTACTTCGTGAATATATTTTCCGTGTTATATTCATCATAATTGAAAATTCAGTCATTCTTTTTTAAAGTAATCTTCACTAGTGTGCATTAATTAAATACTAGCTGCCCCGCCCGGCGTTGGCAGGACCCGTAATAATATTCTTAAATAAACCTAAATTTTGTATCGCAGGTCGGTACAGAAGGGGGGGGGGGGAGTAGAGACGATGCAAATTACCAGGGCCCGACTCTTGTTCAGTTGGAAACTTGTGTAAAGTTAGTGGTTAAGGTTTTCAATTTTTATTTGTCTCACACTGTAAACTCTTTTTTTCAAAATTAATTGGTGAATTCAATTAAAATTAAATTATGTTTTCAATGTTTTAAATTTTTATTTAAAATCTGTAGATGAAAAAGTAACTAACAATGCATCATGAACTGTAATACTGAAAAAGAAATAATAAAATTGCAAGCAAATACTACTATAAAGATTTTAAAAAAAGATACTACCAGCAAATTTATTTTCTAATAGCGTGTGCAATAAACTGATAAAACAGGTTTCAGATTCCCTCCCTCCCTCCAAAAAAACCAACAAAAAATGCAATGAAGCTTTATTCAATTTAATGAGCCTGCATAAAACGCAATTTGTTTCCGTATAAGCAGGTTTTATTGTATCTTACTTCTGGGGGGACCCTATATTGGAATTATTTCCGGAAAGGACAGATCCTTCATACGGTCAAGTTTGTATCATTTTACATCTTTAGACAGTTTTTTTTTTCGCCATTTGCGAGGGTTTCTATAAGTGAAAGACGTGTTTTTATTGGTATAGATTTTAAAAAACTCTTAAAATTGCAAAATATATATACCAAAAATTTTTTAATTAAATCGATTGGAAATGTAAAATGTAGTTTTTTCATTATTATTATTCGATTCATTTATGGGCAATTTTTTTCTCAAATAATTCAATTGATTTAAATTTAAAAATAATTAGAAACCCTTAAAATTGTTAAAAAAAAAAAAAAAAAAAAAAAAAAAAAAAAAAAAAAACTTTTTTTTTTTTTTTTGGGGGGGGGGGGGGGGTTAGCTAAATACGTTGAACAATGATATTTATAAAGTGTAATTTTTTTTTATAATTCGATTCATTAATTTGCAGTTATTTTTTTTCTTTTAATAATTCAATTGTTTTAAAATTAACAATATTTACTCTATGTATTTATTTATTTATTGCCACTTTTTTCGCTTTTGATACCTTAAAAGAAGAATGAAATCCTTAAAATAGTAAAAATATACCAACATAAATTTCAATCCAGCCCTATCGAGTTTCAAACCCGAGTACGTTCGTACAGAAAAGTAAGGCGTTAAACGTCTACTCCACAAATGCTATGTGCAATTTAGTAAATTAAGGTTCCCTATCGGAGCGTAAATCCTTTTCTATTTTTCGCGTCGGTTTTATTAGCATAACAAAATAGATGTTTATGCTCCGGAAGGTTTAAATCAGTAATTTGGATTTCAGAAGCAACACGTTCGCCGTGCGGCGGTTATTAAGCCTATTTTGGCGATCGCTTATGCTCTATGATTGATGGCGTTTTCGATCAAATCTATTTCTATTTTCTCTTCTTAATGCGGCTTCTTTTTCACTTTCAAGCATTCCCCGAGATCTTTTACGGGCATTTCTAACGATATTGTGAAGTTCCATAATTGCAGGGTAAGAGCGAAACTCAGAGTAAGTAAAGATAAGAAGAATGAGAAGTCTAAGGAGCAAAACGTAAATAAACAGGATTTATCTCCGCCTAAATCCTGCCAAAGGAATAACCAATGAGAAGCGTTTTATTCAGGCGTTGTCATTCAACAACTAACAAATAATCGCGATTTCTGTGCCACGTACGATAGCGTAATATATATATTGATAATTATATAGAAATAGTGTGTTTCAAATCATTTGAATTGGAAGTGAATCAGAAAAACCTAACTAGAATTAAATTTTAATGCATAATTGAGACATATGAACAAATTCTTTCCCCTCATTGACGTTATCTTCTTCAGTACTACAGATATAATTTTTTTTTATTATTATATACTTATATGTATAATCCCAGCATATCCTAATGCAATATATCACTTAACCATTCATCTTAAATTGAAATTAATTTCATATTCAACCGTAATCACGTTCACTGCCAGATGACATGTTTATTTGACAAATGATGCATTTGGGCAAATTTTATTTTTCCTAAAAGTGTTTTTTTTCTTTCTTTAAAGATATTCACATACACTATAAAGGATATTATAATAACTATAAAAACTGATTAATTATAACAGATAAAATTTGGCTTGATAGATACTTATAAGATGTAAATGTTCTCTGAAAAACAGTCTCTAAAAAATTCCAAATTTAAAAATGTTAAATGAGTGAAAAGCGTACTAAAATCTTTCTGAATTACGACTTCTATGGAATCTCCGGAAATACCAAACCGATTTCATGACATCGAGTAATGTTCGCAAATTGATGGCGACAGTCCTTGCCCTTATATAAGCTATATTTTATGTTGGTGCCACTGCCACAAAGGGGAGTTGTGCTCTTTTGACTAGAAGCTTGTTAAGGCATGATTGTTACTTTAAAAATATTCTTTTTTTCCTATCTTTAAAGATATTCAGATACACTATAAAAGAGATTGTAATAACTATAAAAGTGATTAATTATAACAGATAAACTTTGGTTTGGTAGATACTTATAATATGTAAATATTCTCTGAAAACTGTTTCTAAAAAATTCCAAATTTAAAAGTATGAAATAAATGAAAAGCGTACTAAAAACTTTCCGAATTACGACTTCTACTGAATCTCCGGAAATACCAAACCGATTTCATATCATCAAGTAATGTTCTCAAATTGGTTGTGACAGTCGCTGCTCTTATATAAGCTATATTTTATGTTGGTGCATTACCACCAACGTGAGTTGTAAACGGTTGACTAGAGTTGTAGACTAGAAGCTTGGATTACGGCATGGTTGTTACTTTAAAAATGTAAATGTTTGGTAAAAACGTTTTAAAAAAATTCAAAACGAAAACTTAAATAAACGTGAAAGGCTTCAAAATACATTCTACACTAACATTTATTTAGAACTTGTCTTAGTTCTTCTCATTAATTTAGGTCTCATTTTCGCCTTGCAATAATAATGTTTCATCAAAAAGTGGATTAATTGGTAATTTTTATTATCCCTAACAATAATTTCTTCCAATGAAAATAGGCACACAAATACTACTTGGCATATTTCACCTATTTGGCGAGCAAAGCCACGGGGTGCGCAGTTTAAAAACAATTTTATACTTTCATATCATTTCTTTTTTTAAGTAATAAATGAGAAAATAGATGAAATAATTATAATCAAATTTGAAAACAACTATAAATAAATTAAATATTAAGTAATAAAATAAGAGAAAGATGACAGTCTTTTGAAGGCTTATTTTCAATTTAATCGCAGTTTTATGTTGTTTGTCTATTATTCTGTGATACATTAACTCTATAATAGCTCATTATTTATAATTTATCTTTGTTGTTTTATATAAAAAAAAAAGATTAAATCAGTATTGAATGAACAAATTTATAATCGAATATCTTTAAAAAAAAAAAAAAAAAAAAAAAAAACCTGTAATTTAATAACTATGCTATATCAAGGTATGTAAAAAGTACTTTAGCGCCCAATTTCAAAAAAAAAAAAAATTAGTTACCTAAAATTTTGGATGCATTTTTGTAAAAAGTCAGTATTAACCTCAAACCTTTAAAGGGTTTAAAATTCGTCATAATACAAAAATGAAATCCCCCCTTTTTCATAGTTTACATTGCTGATGTGAGTTATTTAATTACGTTAACTCTTAAATGCATGATTTTTTATTTTGTTTCGAAAAAATTATACATGATTCTCAGAAAGGTTATTACTCTGGAAAAATAATGATAAAAATCTGAAGTGCATTTTTCATATAATGAGTTAACCTTTTTTTATTTTGCTCGTCTGCAATACAAGTAAAAACTAAAATATTGCAAATTAGTAAATACAGTAGAACCTCGATTATCCGAAGTAAATGGGACCCACCCTCTTTCGGAAAATTGAGAATGCTTCAATTTTAAGCTTAAGGCGAAATATATGCAATATTTCGTATTACGGTAACAAGGGCTTAATAAAAATAAAGCAATAGCAAAATAGAAAGAAGAATAAATTAACTGAATTTTAATTTTGAAATTAAATGCCTTACATCACAAGTGTTTGAAAAAATCTTTTGTTTGTCGCAGTTTCGATTGCCTTTGATTTGAAACTCTATCACGGAGTATTTAATATTATTACTTCGCCAGTAGTACAGACTTTCTGCTGCTCCAGCCATGCCAAACTTTTTTCAAAACATTCAAAAGCTTCAGAATTGCTAATTTGTTCATTTACGCCGTTCCACTCCGCAGCTTACGGAAACTCAAGTTAAATTCAATGGAACTCTAAGAAAGGGGATCGAAAATATTTATATGTACTCGTAGCTCAGAAAGGATAGCTTGCACACACAAACACACAAAAAGAAGGCTCTCAAAATGGATTTTGCACGCAAGGAATGTAATAGTTAAAAAAAAAAAAAAAAAGCTTTAAAAATTGATTTCAGTTAATCGAGAGTTTCGGTTAAAAGAGTTTCGGATAAAAGAGGTTCTATTGTATTTTAATAAGTATGAATCTAAATACCTTATTTCAGATATTTTTTTATTTTGTAAAACTTAACGCTTACATGCATGAATTATTCTTTTAGAATTGTGTTTTTTATTCTTATATTAAAGATTAGACACCAGACATTTTAAGACATATTTTTAAATATTATTTAGAAGCATATTTTTTTTACTTTTTACAGCATTATTTTTTTTATATAAATATAGTGGTTGATAGAGTTAAATAAAAAGTGATGCACTTTGCATTTAATGGTTAAAGGGCCAAAATATATGTAGCAATAATCGAAATGAGCGGCAACTTGCTTATTTTTGCTGTAAACAAGACTAACTGAAATCGATTAACCTTCGGATGAACAAGTGGGCTCATTTTCCGACCCCAGCACAAGTTCAATCCTATATGTGAATTAATAATTATTTTATTTTTTTTAATTCTTTGTTCCAGTAATATTCTATTTTCTATTTCTTTCTATGGCTGCAACCGTTATGCATATTATGGTAAATAAATATGTTTTTAAACTATGGGGTCACTCGCCATGATGACCTCACCTGTCCTTTCACGATTCAAATTTCCACATGGCCATCCGAGGGTTAAAAAAATTGAAATCACGACGAAAAATGCAAATTGATGGGAACGTTTCCTCGATTTTTTTTTTTTTTTTGTAAATATTAATAACATTGTAAAACAATAATTTATTTTAATCGATGTTAATCAATGTGACGAATTCGATGAAAATTAATTTGTTTACGCAACTTGAGGATTTATCTTTTGTTTTAAGACGCATATTTTCATGGTAAATTTATTCTTGCGTATTTCGTCGTTTTCTTTATTTCCCACTCAAAGAAGAGTATTTTTAAATTATAATTATTTTTGTCTTATTTTCCTGTTCATCTTAATTTCAATTAAAATAATTGTTTTTTAAAGCAAGCTACACTGGTTGGTATTAATTGATTAAAATTTCATAGAAGTGCAGTTTAAAGTATTCAAAGGAGAAATAAACCCGAAAAGCTCTAGGCGGAATAAAATTGCGATGAATAATTGAGATCGATGAGCAAAGTTTTCTTTTCATACTCCCAAGTTTTTTTTCATTCTTGAGAGTTAAAAAAATTATTTTTTAGAAGAACGGCGGCCTTTAAAGTCAGAAAAAATTAATCAGAAAACAGAATTTCCGTTAACACATTAAAATTTCTTGTTAACGTTTCATCACCAAATCTTATTCCACATACTTGATTAAAAATGTGCATTTCATGGTTCATAAAAGAAACTTGAGAATATATCATATTTCAAATGCTTATTTCAATATATAATAAAATTTCTCAAGGCATTTTAATTTTATTGAAATTCCCCCATACCATCGAATATGTGGAAAGTTGGTATATTAACATATTTGTTCCGACAAATATTTCGTGAGATTTATTTTCATTTTACTCATTATTATCTATAATTAATGCCTAAGTAATTTTGAAATGTATTTAATGCATTATTGGTTGTTTTTTATATGTGAGGGAATCTTTCCAGTGGCAAACAGTACTGAAAAATAAAATGAAAGTACAAGGATAAGAACAAACATAAAAATTACAGTTCAACAGGCAGCACCACATTTTGACAACCAATTTTAGCGTCGATGATTTCGGTATACATTATAAATTAGATGGTACAGATAACGAAACTGTCAGTCAGCTAGTACGCCAGTGGAATGGGAGGTGAAACACGTTGCTATAGCAAAAACACACTTTCCGGCGGATTATGAAATCAATGACAACCCTATTACTGATGGTCTCACCCCGTTGGTGTAACATCAGTAATCGAGTTGCCATTAATTTCACATTGCACCAAGCTATGTGACGTTGTTATGGCAGCAGCTCATCGGGCTCTATACGAAGATTATCGTCTCTAAAAATGGTTGTCAAAATTTAAAGCTGCCTTTTATACTTTAAAATTTTATCTCTACTAGAGAATTGAACCCGGGCTTCCCTGGTTACAGAGTATATGTGAAAACCATTTTTTAATTTAAAATAGTAAAGTCTAAAAATTCCTTTACATGTAATACGCTTCAATGATTGCCCACTGATACCCAAAACCATTTTTATACGAAAAATATCAATTATGTATTCAAATAAAGATTTGAAATTTATCAAAAGCAATATTTTCGTATTAGCCGCATGCTAAGAGTTATTAGCCCAAGATTTTGATACTTACGGCAACCTTTATGGAATAATAGTAATAACATTGCCTTAAAGGAAAACGAATTAATCTTTCGTAGTTGAGCTCCACGCGATAGAGATAAATTTAAAAGTATCTCATGCTTGAAAATTATTTTTTAAAGAATATAAAATCATTAAACTGCATCGGTTATCTGCATGAAACAAAGACAATTATTTGAGCATTTTAGTATCTCTGATTGCTACCTATTGCAAAAGCTCTGAAATTCTTTTAAATATGAAAATCAAACGGTGGGTGAAGCCTCCCCCGTGGTCAACCTTTCCCAGCCTCCCCTATGTCAAATATGTGTTTTTTTATTATTGTTATTATTTTATTTATTATTTATAGAGGAACTTTTAATTTCTCTATAGAAAATTAGTCAGAAATAAATGCTGAACAGCTTTTATTGTTTTATGTGCAAAATGTTTATTATTATTATGTAATGGAGCCGTGACGTGATACTGATAAATTACAAAAATTCATGCTAGAAAATTATTTTTAATAACATAATAAATCAGTCAATTAAGATACAGTTTTCAAACAAATTGTATTTGAAATTAGACTTTTTATCTTAAACGATGGCTTACAAATTGAAAATGCACGATGTTTAGAAGATACAAAAATTGCAGTAGCAAAAATTTCAAAACCAAAATTTGTTGGGGAAGTGTTGTCATTCTCAAAGTAACGTCAGCATTACGCACATATACGTTTTTCCTTTATCATACAGATATTCTCAAAAAAGTTATTCACGCTGCGGATGTCATTTTTCGATGGGTGGAGTCTTTTTTACTTTCTGTTTATACTGCGAAAACTATTTCTTATAAAAACATAAAAACTTGTATTGTATAGAGAATTGCCTAATAAACATGCTGAAGAAAGCGGTATTTAAATCGAATACTTATTTTAATATCTACTAGATGTTGACTATTTTGAGGATTTCCTCGAATTTTGTACACAAAATTGCATTGTGTGATATTTTTCAAAAAGGCATTTTCGTGACTGCCGAAGACTGAATAAAATATTTCTAAATAGAGTATTATGTTCTCAGTTATATATATTTAAACTTTAATATTGGAATTAAAAAAAAAACTGTAAAAGTAAATACATTATTACGGGAGAACAGTATTTACTGGCGCAAATTACATCATACTTCGAGCACGATGTGCATTTCCACAAGTTGAAGTATTTTTAATGATACATTGCGCACGATTTCATAATAATTCTCGGATAACAATCGTACATATTGGAAAGTGTTTGCCATCAAGGTTAACAACGGCTTTTATTTAAATATAGTTTTTTACATATAATTTCAAACATTTATTTTACTTTTAGCATAATTAATTAATTTTTTGTGCCGCACTTTTTAAAGAAATTGGCTGAAATTATAATTTTTTTATATGACTTCATTAGCAATTAATGTTTTTACATGTAAAAGTCACGAAATGTTCAGAAAATCGCGCTCATTTGAATTTATATGTCATAAATTTTAAAGATTTCGTTGTAAAAGCGTCGCCATGTCCTGGGTCATAATAACCTTAAATAATCCTAAAATCAGTGTTGAATATTTTTACCCAACTGCCAAGAAGGGTTATGTATTTCACGCGTATCTGGGTATGCGGATTTCTTTATATCCTCGAAACATCCCAACGGCTGGATGGTTTTTAATGAATGAGGTATCTATCAATTTGTCTTAAGCGTCCGATGGTTATACGCTAGGTTTTGTTTTTATAAATTCAAAATAGCGGCCGTAAAATGCAAAATGGCAGTAGACACGAAAAGCAAATTACGCAGCATATTGAGTGGCATATCATTGTATAGGTCTTTCAAAATGAAGACGATGTTTCATAGATTATTTTACAGTCAGAAGCTCCGTATTACACAACCTGGAAGTTGTGTAGGTAGGATCTCTACCTTTAATGCAACTCTAACCTTCATAGACATCTGTAGGCCTCATCAAAACATTGTTTATAGATAGGAACTAATAATTAAACACAACTTAAAAGTATTCAATACTAGTAAATTAAAAAAATAGGTAAGTAATATAAAAAATAGTTTCACATTGATGAGAAATAATTAATAGTTCACTTTTCACGCAGTCGGGTTTTTTTTATTTAATTATATTCTTAAACGAAAATCTTTCGAAACGAATATAATGTTCGTTTGGAAAGTGTCTTCCTCGTACCCAATTTATTTATTAACGTGCAGCCTCGGTTTTTTATAGTGTTTTGCAGACCAAGCGACCCTAGGGTTGTCAAATTTCTGTCTTCAGCAACTTACACGTAGAGTACTATGTGTGCTCCGGTCAGTTTTTAGTTTATATTTAAAAAAAAAAAATCTTTTCAAACGAATCTAGTATTGTTGTACTTACTGTTTTAGGTTGCGCACACTATCGATTTTGTATGAATCTATATTTTTAATTGAAAATCTATCGTAATCAAACTAGGTTTGGCGTCTCACTGTGTTTGAACAGCGTACATCAAAGGTGCTTGAGACACGTGGAAAATACATGAATGATGAATTAACAATTCAAGAGTAATTACGGGATAATCAATGAATAACAGAAGATTGTTAAAGGAATGTTTAAAGAAACTTAATTTTAAGTTTAAAAAAAAATATATATATTTAAAAAAATTAAAAGAAAGTACGTTTTTACATTCGAATGCATGGAGCATTTTTATTGATTGTTTTTTTTTAATAACTATTTATTAGCTTAATTTTTTTTCTATTATCACTAACTTGAATAACTTGTTTTTAAATATTTATTGAATTATTCATGCAGTAAACGTTTATGAAAAAATTTTGTGTTTGATAATATTAAAAGTACTTTTTAAAGTTCACTGCCCTTTTTAAATTACAAAAACAGACATTGAATCAAAATGAAAGTGTATAATTAGAATCAAGTTTATAAACGTCCTTAAATATTTAAAGTTTTAAAATTAAAAATAAAATAATATGAAGATATTTGAATGCTGAGTTTAACCGTACTTTAAAGTTGCGTATTGTTTACCTTTATTAAATTTATTTTATATAATATATTGCCTAATTTAATTTCAAAATGTAATTAATTTTTCATTTAATGTACGAATTTATTTATCGTATTTAAAATTACGTTGTAATCAAGAAATGGAATCCGCTGTTTTTATTATTATTATTAGCACTACTGGTGGGCATTAATTTAAATCAATTGCACGGTCGAAAAGATTTTTAAAACACTGAAAATGAAACCTAGCACGATTGATATTTGCTGAAATCGAATTCAAGGATGTACTTGATTCTATATCTAGAGATTTTTTTATAAAGACTATATTCGGTAGCATCTTTTTAAAATTTAAGATGATTGTTTGAGGTCAATAAAAAAATAACGAGAAAGCAAAAATATGTCCCCTGTGTGAAAAATTAGAAAAAGACATGCTGAAAATTTAATTATACAAAAACTACAATGCGTGTCTAAAAAAGCCAGCTTTCCCCAAGCAAAAGAAAGCAGAAAGAAATAAGAGAATTTGAAATTAAATTACCTCTAATTGGAAATTGGAAGCTTTATTTCATGAAATCTAAATTTAATCTGTATACGTAGCATGAATAACATGTTTTAAGTTGTGTAAGTCTCACGAGTTCCATTGTCATGTTTATAGATATTTTTGGATTTTTTGTGCTTTAATTAGCTGGAGTCCTTTCTTGTAATACATTTATTTTTATATATTTATTTTTTTCATATTATCTTCGTAGTTGTCCCTACTCTCCCAGCAAAACAAAATATATTTACATCGAGTGTATGAATTTATTTATAGCATTTGTTTGAGAAAAGATTTCATTAATCTTTTAAGAGATAATTCTTGATGGGCATTAATTTATTAAATTACATGATCCCTGAGGTCTATTTAACTCTTTATATTCCGACGGTAGTTTAATGTAACAGTAAAATCACACTGTTATTAAAAAAATATGTGATTAATCCATTACCAACACTATACCATATGATCAAGCAACATCCATTGTCATCTACAGGGGACACGTCTTTGATAAGACCTACTAAGACCTACTTACATTTTGAGTGAATATCTACAGTAGCACCTTATTGTGATCTAGAAGTATTTACCTAATCATAGAAAAACATCCCATATGTTTCGAATTTTCTGATACGATAATTTCTAAAGTTTTGCACATCGCCTAAACAATTAAGGACTTGTGTTGGTCTTCTTTTTGTTGATAAAAATGTCAAAAAGCACTAAATCTCATACTTTTTTGCCTGACTATTAAAGTTATCTAAACATTAGATTTATATTTGTAGGCTTCCGAAGGTTTAATCATTACTATTGTTATTATTATTTTATATGTTTTGCTGTTATACGATCTTTAAATTATGTCTCACCCATAAGTGACATACAATTTGATTGTATTACAATTTCTTTAATGAAAAAACCCAATACAATATATAAATTTGAAAAAAAAACATATTAATTTATTCATGGGCGTTAGAAGTTTAACCCTTTGCCGTCTAAGTACTCCTCCCAAGCATAGACATCTCTTACACAAATTTATTCCGTTTGCAAAAACATTTTTACCTTGCACTTTGACAACATGTGCAAGAAAAATTTACTAAAAAATGTACATTTAAAATATAGTGGTGCGAATAGAATATAAAAGTAGAATCATGTGTATAATGCTTTGGCGGACATTTGCTGATACTTGACCGCCAAGGGTTAGATATTTCAGTCTGCTATCCATAGAGAGCATAAGGGGCATTCTCACAATCTTTTGACTATTAAGTCCCCGAATAATAATTTTTATTTTATTACATATTCTTGTGTTTTTTTATTATTATTATTTCATATACTGAGGAACATCCCATTGCATGATTGCATAACAATATTAACGAGATTAATAAGTTTTGGACGATGTCGGGGATCCAAATACCAGGAAAAAGCCTATACCGTCCCGTGTCCCTGATGCTAATTTTTAAGTTTGGAGCTGTCTGTATAAAATTGTTTCAATAAAAGTAATTCGATGTAATTTTTGCCGAAACTGGGACAATTGTTTTACATAAATATGTAGGAAAAAATTAATCTGCATGCATTTTTATGGTAGATATTATTTTTTTAATACTGTCCTTTGGTTTTAGAATCCTTATCATCCCTCTTGCTAAACTTATACAGAAAATCACTTCAGATGCAGCCACAGAAATTTTTTCATGTTTTTTTCTCATGCAGAAGTATGCTAGAGAAAGAATGACTAAAATTCATTGACAAGAATTTTACTGCAGAATTTAAATCAGCATTAAATATCAATTTCAAGCATCGTGGCTCTATTAGTAGTCTTACCGTCACCAAGGTTTATTCCTGCACTGTTCGAGGTAAATTATTATTATTATTTTAATTAAATATACTGTAAATAACTGTTTCTAAAAATCAATGAGCATTTTGGCTATCACTTAGTCTTAACAAGATTTGACTAAAAACAGTGGTAATTTTCCTTACCGTCCCTTTTTTCCTATACCATTTCCTTTTTTTCTCTTCAGTCCCTTCTTTAACACCCCTTTAAGACAACGTTATACCAAACTTTTGTGCTAAAAATACTACATTGTTATTATTTCTTATTTGAATGTTCTGTGAGTGCTATGCAAATTCATTATAAGTAAAAATTTAGAAGAAAATAGAAAGTTATAGTGGTAAAAAGGTAAGGAAAATTAAAGTCGTAAGTTTAATTTAAACCTCAGTTAAATAAAAAAGTTTTCGCTGCTGACCCTTTTTTCTTTATTTTGAATAATTAAGGCATTCGTCTATCAGATTAAAATGTTATTTTAGCAAGTTTAATTTCACCAGATTTTTATTCCCGAAAGTCAAAAGTTTGGAGAATGGCCCTATAAGTAGTTCAGTGAAGCAAAAAAGTGTTGGGCAAGGATATTTTATCACCTATTTATCTCATTCTCGGTTTTATTTTGTTGCGTGGTGTGCAACATTAATTTTCTGCTGTGAAATATCACAAAATGTGTTGGTAAATTCATTATATTTTTTCATCATTTTTTAATCTCTAGGGAATGATATTATTTGTTAAATTCTAAAGCACAATTTCTTCTATTTTGTTTTCACAGTAATATTTCCAGTTTTACATTTAAATACTGAAGGGATTAGGAATCAATTACTTATATATAAAATAATAGCACATGGACACGCTGAAACCTTTTCATCAAAATTATGGGTGTTTCTTATGTACTTTATTCTGCTCATGTCGAGGAAAATACTAAAATATTTATATAAGGTGGAATTTTTAGATGCATCGAAAGTTTCTTTCAGCTTGATACAATTTAAATTTAGCCTTAAAACATTATTATATCCAAAATGATAAATTTTGAAATTGAGCATAAAGACATGAGACTCTAATAAACGTGTTACCAGACTGTTACTGATTGCTGCATAGAAAACAACCACGTGCAGTGCATCAGACAATTAAATTTAAAAATATCAAAAAACCCGATTGCTTAAAAAGCGAACTAATTAATTATTTCTCATCAATGTGAAACTATTTTTTATATTACTTACCTATTTTTTATTTACCTGTATTGATGTTTTTTAAGTTGTGTTTAATTGTTAGTTACTATCTATAAACACTGTTTTGATGAGGCCTTATAGATGTCTAAGACGGTTAAAGTTGCAGTAAAGCTAGAGATCCTACCTACACAACTTCCGGGTTGTGTAATATTTAAACGGATCTTCTGACTGTAAAGTAGTCAATGTATCATCGTCTTCATTTTGAAAGAACTATCCAATGATATCCCACTCAATATGATGCGTAATTTTTTTTTCCGTCTCTACCGCCATTTTGAATTTATAAAAACAAAAGCTAGCCTATAACCATTGGATGGTTAAGACAAATCGATAGAGACCTTTTCTTAAAATCCATCTAGCCGTTGGGATGTTTCGAGGGTATAAAGAAATTCACATACCCAGATACGCGTGAAACTCATAACCCTTCTTGGCAGTCTGGTAAAAAGGAGGGAATCGAGACAAATTTCTATGAGCAGAAGAAAGTACATTATAATGATATCAGATACTAATAAAAATGTTAACAAACAGTTTCTGGTTAATGCATAAGAAACAACCGCATTCAGTGCATAACACAGAAAGGAGGATTGGAACACATATTTCTATGAGCGGAAGAAAATACATTATAATGATTTTTTCTTTTTCACTTTGCAGCAACTATGATAAACTTAACTAATAAATAAAATGTAAGATACATCATAATTTTAAACTTTTTCTGCAATATTTTTCTGCGATTTTTTCGTGGTTGTTCATTGTCAAAAGTGTGCTAGAGGAAAATGGTCGGTATTTTCTCTCCCAGCACATGGGAAAAAATATTGGAAACGACTGAGATGGTAAAAAAAAAAAAGCATGCTTGAGCAATAGTTGATTACTTACCGAAAATTAGTTGATATACAATATGAGTTTATGTTCAAGTAAAAAATATACTTTTATGTTTAAGTGTTTTTTTTTTTCAGGAATAGATATACTTTTCTTGATATAACTTCTATTAAAAAGGTGCAATGGTATGTTGTACACTGTTAAAAATTTGCAGAATTCTGTCCAGTCATTCAACCGTTTTTTGAAAAAACGGATTTATAACCGTAATTTAACTATATTCTGACCAGAAAATGGTCAATTATATGGTCAGAATAGTGTTAAATTACGGCTGTGTACCCGTTTCCGATAAAAACGGTCAAATGACTAGACAGAATGCTGCAAATTTTTAACAGTGTACAGTTTCTTTATTTTCAAAGTTGTAAAATAGTTTTAACTATATTCACACGACGGTACTTAAAATAACTTGGATTATTAACTTTAATAAAACAATTGATTTAATTGTATGCTATTATTTTATAAATCTTCCATCTGCTTTTATATTGTATCAAAAAAATATTTTGAGATATATTTTTATAAATTTGATAATTTCGGGAATAGAAGGTTAAAAACACTCAAACTAAAACGTAGACTGACTAATTTTGGCAGGAATTTAAATCTTTATGAATACATGAAACTGGCCGAAACTGGAAGTTTTATTGAATGTTCCTAACCAATTATATTAACATTTAAACAGGACTAACGTACTTTAAATGATGTTAATAAAGTGACAAACTGAATCAATATATGTCATTTGTATGGAAGTTTTATATTTAATTGTATTTTTAAAGCGAATATATTTTATTTATTTTAATATTCTAATAAATTTCCTTCCTATATTTGTTATTTATGCAAAACGTAATACAATTTACGTTACATATACAAATCCGTCTATAGTATTTTACAAATAATGTCCATTAAAGCAAAATAACGTTTCCCTCCAATCTGTATTATCTATCTACTAAAGGAGAAACCGTTAATATTGTAACACGTGAAAATTCAATATGTAACTACACAGCATCATTTAACAAGACAAAATTACGGGTCGAGCTAATCCATGGTTACGGGTATGGCCTTAAAAATCAAATTAAAAACAAAATAATGTAGATAAGCTGGGTTAAAAAGTTAAAAGCAAGGTATTGCATTCAAAATTGTTGAATTATGTATCGTGAAACTATGAAAAATTCACATTTGTTTTGAAAAAGGATTCGTTGAAGCGGCTTTATGCAGACAGTCTATAAATAAAACATTTTTTACTGTTTTATCGTTTTATTTAGCCACTTTAAACAAGGAAGTATATTCGAAAACGACATTATTCTTTTAAAACTAAATATGAAGTCCAGCATTAAGGGGGCACAAGGCTTTTAAATTTTCAAAAAATCAGTTTTCGTTTTTTGCTTAATTCTGAATGTTTTAAAAATGTTTAACAATATGCAAAAAACCGTATTCAAAAATCTGCATTATTTCTTGAGTTATAATCATTTCTAGACGGTGAGTATAATGGAAGGTCTGTAGATATTAAAACTTTAAAAAGCGTTTTCTCAAATTAGCAAATTTGGAGTTTGCGCGCAGTGTTACTTTTAAACTATGTAAGCTACAGCTTTAAAAGAATTAACCAAATATGCGTTTCTTTATAATCTACAGGCTAAAACCAAAGAAATTCACATATTTTGGTTATTTATTTTTTGTATTTAAAAAACTTGTAAAAAATTGTGAGAATTTTGAACTTTTTTTTTATTTTGTGCTAAAATTTAATTTTAAACAAAACTTTTTGCGTATATTTTGGTTTTAAGTTAGAAGTAGGTATGTTATGATTCTATTTTGTTCAAAAATTGTTTTCTCTATGCATAATTTAGAGTTTTATCATGCGCGCAGCATTTAATCACGCATTAGTGCGATGAATTTTTAAATTTAAAATTTAAATATTAATTTTGTACATACAACATTTATTTTTCTGGATAATGTAGTTAAGGATATATATTTTAGGCAGGAAGGGGGAAAAAGTTCTTACTTGCATATTGTTTGTGTTTTGGTACTATGAAGAAGGCGATGTTTCTGATTGTTTCGACAAACTCAAAGGTCCTGTACCCCCTTAATTTAATACTTTGACACTTTGTTTGGACATGAATTGAATCACTGTCAACAACTATGTGATTTTGTTTAACAAAAGCTTTTCTGTTTTGGATTATTTTTTATGAAGTTTTCCCATCAATTTTGCAAAAATTGGAGCATGCCATTTTTAGATCATTAGTGTTTTTTCGTGTAGTATCTAAATCATGCATTGGATTTAGAACTTTATTTATCGTGTTAAAAATTTATTGTAATCATCGCAAAATACAATAATATATTTATAATTTATAATTAAATAAAATTAGGCATTAATTTAATAAAATTCAGAGGACGAATCTCTGAAAATATCTAAAAATAGCCTTTTCTTAGATTAACACTTGCCGGAAAGAAAATCGCCTCTAGTTATTGAAAGTGAAAAGAAAAGTATTTTTCTCATTTTTATTGATAATTTTACATGCATATTTCCTTCAATAACAAAGTTATTACAAATATTTTAAAATTGAAAATGAGCGAACTAATTTGTCTTTGGTGTTTCATACATTTATTGTAATCTAGAAAGCAAATGTTCCTTTTATAAAGCATGCTCGTGGGGATTAATTTATAAAACTGCAATGACTAATAAACGCATTCACAATATAAAGAAGTAACAACTGACTCTTTCTGTGATTAAATTTGTGATAAATAATAGAAAATAACGGCAATACTTTTTCTTTTTTTAATCAGTCTTTTTTTACTTTAAATGCTTATTTTTCTACATTAACAAAATAATCGAAAAAAATCCTTTAAAATTAAAATTTATTGTACAAATTTATTTATCGTATTTAGAAATATGTTGAAATCTTGAAATGAAATCACTCTTTTATGAAGCTGGCTATTCAAGTGGGAATTATTTTAATACAATCGCGTGATGGAAAGGGAAATTAAAATCACTCAAAATTGAAAGGAGGTTATTGTTTATTAATGTAATGAAGAGTGCGATGAGTAATAGAAACCTATCTGCGAAGTTTATGTATCTGTTTTTAGGTATGTTCGTAATTATACAAATACGTAACACCTGTAGTAGTCGTCTGGTCTGTCCGCCTGTCTGTCTGTACGTACACATATAACAGCACAAAAACTATCCAATCGAATGTTTAATATATATATATAATCGTTGCAGAATTTTGTCGACTCATTTCAAATTTTATGAAAATCGAATCAAAACTTAACAAAATTAACAAAACGAATTAACAAAAGTGTTATTCTTTTTATTAAATCCTATTATACGTAATTAATTCAATATCCCATGATAGGTATTGATTTTAGGTTGCAATTGTGATTACGTTTTATTTAAGATGGGGTCATATTATTTCTGTAGTATTGAATTTAATATATACGAATCGTAACATGTTGAATATGACGAATGAAAATGTTTAAAATAACTTAATTGTTGAATTTATAAAAAAGTCACAAAAATAAGTATAATAAATAATTAATCTTATATTGATTGGCCTAACTCTTAAAAAGAACTAAACTTTAATTTAAACTTTTCAAATCATAGAAAATTTAAACTTTATTCCCGCACTTAATTAGTAACATGCAATTTAGATTTAAATATATATATATATTAGTTTATTATGTAATGAAAAATGAACGAAAATTGCCTGAATATAACACAATTATAATTTTTGTTTTCAACGAAATCTAAAAATAACGTTGTTTTCGCCAACGCAAAATTTATTTGCAGATTTCCATATTCATATTCACTATTTTAAAAACATTTTAACGTGCAACAGATTATTAATAAATATATTCCCAAACTTGATGTCACCTTTGCCAATTACAATTTTGCAAGTAAACTTTCGCAGTCTTTACTTGAGATTCTAATCCGAGTGCAGGCGAAAACCAGAAATTTACTTTTAGGCACATTCGTAGTAAAATATTTAGTTTTATAAAAGAAAATACGCATTTCATTTTTACTATGACACCATATTCTCTCACTTAAGCCCCTGAGATTAGCGTCTCAATCTCAGTATTAGCAGAATAAAAAAATATTGAAATGTAACAGCTTTATGAGTAAAAATGCATTTTTAATATCATGACGTCATTTTCTGTTCAAAAGTTTTAAAAAAGTTATTTTTAAATGTAATGCGAAAACGGCATCCGCAATGATATGGTAATTCAAATTTCTCCCTTCTCCATTCAACAATATAAGTAATCCGACTGCCACTAATGTGAAGAAATTTCATAAAAGATTTTTAAAATAAAAATATTAATATAAAAATGGGATAAAAGAAATAGCTTGTGCGTGCACATCTTCAAATAAAGTGCTTTCGTTTAAAATAATAATAATAATAATAATAATAATAATAATAATAATCGGTTCAGTAGAAAGCTTAGGCCAGATAACAAAGTAAAAACAGCCTTGCCTTTTAAATATACATATTACAATTAAATGGAAATAACGTAATTTTCTGAAATATTTCATTTGCGCATACCAAGGATTTTTAAATAAATAGCTGAAATTCAGTCTATTTAGAATTTAGATGCAGGAATAAACGTCACTGAATATGGTGTCATCACTGACACAGTAGTAACAACGTATCTCTCACCCGAAAGAAAAGTGACACATCTCGACAAAAGTAAATTTTATAGTAGAGGCAAAAGAAAATTTGCATGATTTTTCTGTGACATGAAATTATAGCACTTAGATTTGCATGCAGGCGCAAAAACGTGCATAAAAGTATAAAAACACCTAAGAATGAATGCATATATGATGAGGTTTAGGGGATTGGATAAATTTACCTTCCCACACAATCCACTCCTCATCTGCGGTCACGAAATGGACAAATAGCGTAATAAAGCGATTTTCCGTATAACTACACTTATGAAACTTTTTGTGTAGCAAGATACGCACCTGTGACAGACCTATTTGTAGAATAAAACGCAAAATGAATTTTTGTGATATGTGTCACGTTTCTTACGGGTGAGTGATATATTATATTCGAGGAGCAAATTTATCTGTTTTCTGAATGAATTCGTTTACCTTATCGGAAACATTTCGCATTAGGTATTACTTTTTTATCACAGATTATTTTCTGTTCTTTTATTCACATGGATTACTTAATATTATTTCTCAATAAATATTTTGTTCTTCCGTGATTAATACATAATTATACGCAATCATTTTATTATGGTTAAATTTTATGAAAACTATTAGATTTTTTCTTTCAAAATACGATGGCACTGATGAAATCACGCTTCTGATTGGTGGAATGTTATAAAGCAAAACAAATTTATATTATAGAGAGAAAAGCTTAACCTGATTGCTACCATTTTGAAGAAATATCATAAAAAGCTTTTAAAAATAAAAATAAAACATAAAAATGGAAAAAAAATAACTAGTAAGGGCACATCAAATTAACAGCTTTCATTTAAAACAATAATTATCAACATCCGTTCCGTAGAAAGCTCATGACTGATGACTAAAAAAACAGCCTGGTCTTTTAAATATACAGTTAATCGTAATAAAGTTTGTATTCATGCATTTTTGTATAAGAGTACAACAGCTATTACATCAAGATCTGAATATTTATAAAACTTGTTATAGTGCAAACACGCCTCATTTGCCACTTTTCACGTACAATTTCCGTCTTGTTTTTGATTATTTGGGGTCAATTTATGTCCGTCAATAACTAACACTTAAAAGAGATTTTTTTATATTGTACTTGACTGTATGAACTTATTTATCTGGTATACAAATTCATTCGAAAGTGGAGTAGTAATGTCCTCTTTCAAAGTTTGCTATACTGTTGGACATGATTTTAATAATTTATTTAGTTAATAATTCATTAATTTACTTTTTAATTTCTATTTGTGCCAGCATGGTTCTAAGAAAATGATTATTTAGCTCATCCTCCTCTCCTTTTCCCACATTTTTTTTTTTTTTTTTTTTTTTTTTGAATATAAAAGAAGTTGAGACAAATGAGCTTTTTAGAATTTTGTTGGTTTGCTTCTCTTTTCCTATATTGAGAGACTGTTCCGACTCTCCTAAAATGAACGACTGATAAAGACTTTGCATGGGCAAAATGAATTTTTAATCAGTCGAAATTGAAATTATCCTAATCGATTCTTGTTGGTATCAAAATCGCGATATTTAATTGAATTCGATTAGCAACATTTTTCTCTTGTGTTTTCTTTTTCTTTTTTTTCATTGAATGACTAAGATATGTAAAAAGGTCCTTTTTGTTGAAATCGGGTACTAAACGGATTTAACTATCGCCTTTAAAAATTTTCGAATCTTAAAAAATCATTATTTTATGAAGCTAACTCTGCTCGTGTGTTTTAATTTATTAAAACTGCATGATCAAGGTGTAATTAAAATCTATCGAAACGAAAATGAACTAGATAGTTTCTTGTTGGAATTAAAATCACTATGGATAATTGTAACCTGTGAGCAATGCTTTCGTATGTGTTTTTCTTGATTATTTTGGGTCGGTTTATCTACTTCAATAACTTAACATAAAAAAGATTTTTTTTTTTTTTTGTAAGTATTGGAACTGAATGTAGCAACTTATTTATTGTGTATAAAAATTCATTGGGACCTAGAAATGTAATCGTTCTTTTTTCAAAGCTGGTTTTAATTTTGAGCCTTATTTTAGTAATTTAATTAGTTATTAATTTACCTTAATTTTCATGGTTTCAAAAGTAATTCTAAGAAAAGGGTTAAATAAGTAATTCCCCCCTACCTCTACAAAAAATCTTTTAAGATGTAAAAGATTTTGAGGTAAATGAATTTTTCGATTTGACGAAATTTTGTCCAATTTTGTTAGTTGCTCACACACTCCAAATGTTGAGGCTACGCTTCCCTCCCCGAAATTTAAACACATTTTTTTTCTTGAGTGACTAAGATCTATAAAAAGGCTTTTTTTATTTAAATTGAATATACGAATTTATTTATCGTGTTTAATTCACTGCCATCTGGAAATAAAATAATCATTTCTTTATGCTAGCTATCTATGCTGTTGGACATTAATAAATTTGTATTGAAAAATAATATTTAAAGTCGATCCCTATTGAATCTTGTTCAAATAAAAATTACAATAAGTAATTGAATTCGTATTAGCAAAGTTTTCATAGTAATTTTCCTCCAGTATTTTGTATTTGATTTTTGCTTGAACAACTAATATATTATAAAAAGTTTTCTTATTGAAACTGGATGTACAGATTTAATTTATTTATCGTGTTTTTGAATTCATTGGTATTCAGTAGCGATATCATTCATATTTAAAGTTATCTTTGCTATTTTGGATTAATTTAATAAAATTGCATAAGCACAGTTTAATAAAATCACTATAAATGAAATGCAGTTATTCATACTGGAATGAAAATCACGATAAATAATTGAAATCGAGGGCATATTTTCCTTCCTAATTTTTCACAGACACCCTTTGTCCGTATATTGAAGATCAGTAAATAAAATATTAATTTTGTTTATTAAAATCGTATATACAAATTGATTTGTTGTGTTTAAAATTAATTTTATCATTCTTCATTCATAATAGCAATGTTTTTAATCATTAATTTAATAAATTTGGACGGTCGAGGTGCTTTTCAAATCACTGGAAAGATGCAAAATTTCGGATTGCTATGATCATGAGTAATTCAAGTCGATTAACAAAATTAACGTTTTTTTCGGAGATATTTTTTTTATTAATTTCATCCCTTGAATAACTAAGATAATTATTAAAAAAAAAAAAACACTTTTTCTAAATTAAAATTAAATGCGTGAATTTATTTATCGTATTTAAAAATAATTCATTGGTATCTAGAAAATAATTAGTCTTTTTAAATATTTTAACTACTGAAGGAATTACGTACGATTCACCATAGATTTATTCACTGCACTGCATGAATCTTATTTGCTTATCATATGCATGCTTTTTCTGTAAATGTGTTTTGGACCAGTAATTTAAGTAAGTAAATAATATTGAATAAATACCCCTTAATCCCTTGTAGGGGGCGATATATTAAGCATACCACTTTATTGTAATTCGCAAATTACACATTGTCACCAGAATTTTGGAATTTAAATTTTGCTTTTTATAAATTTACGTGAATAAAATTTTTACTTACTTTAATGTAAATCATTCGTAAATCACGGTGTTATTCATTAATTTTAACATTTTAGCAACATAAATTATTTTGGTCGTGGTTAACTAAAATTTATTTTTCAATTAATTTTATCATTGAGAATTCGAAGCTCGTTCTATAAACATACTTCACAGCAGAAATCTAAATTAGTAAACGGTATAATATTAAATATTGTCCGTTAAAAAATATATTCAGTTAGAGTTTGGCATCTTATACTGAATTTTTGATAATTAAACATGGCACACAGTTCTGACTCAAAGAACATTTTTTTTGACATTACAACTTTGAAATGGTAAATAAGTGAAACAAACTTACACAATCGAAAATCTTTTAAACTCGAAACAGAAGGGACCCCAACTGAGTTTTGCCGCAAACGAAATCCCAATGAATATTTTAGATCGAAGGACAACGTTTTTTCTTTCATTTTGTGTCAAATATATTTTATCAGTAAGTAGAGCTGATTTTTTTAGGGGTAGAATTAACCTAAACATAAAGGATTTAGCTAATTGGAAACATGCTAAGTTAATTTTTCCTAATTCAGATGCATTTTCATTAAAACTGCTCAAATCCTAGGTACATTTTAAGCAAGTTAAAATAGAATTAAATATTTCAGTGCAGGTTATATTGTTATTTATACAAGGTATTTAAAAATCTCCTTTTTAGAATTTACTAGAAACGACAATTTTATTTATTTAATTAAATGGCATTGTTAGTTAGGATGAGCGAAGCGAATCCTCTAATAGGCTACACAAATTACATTTTTTCGTACATTTTACAAAAAAAAAAACTATTCAGTATTTTGACTTGAAATTAAACATAAAAATAAATTATGATCTGCAGATTAGCACAATATTATTTTTTTATAGAATAACCTTAAAAAATGTATTATTTTAATTAATTTATTTTACACGTCTTTCCATTACGTACGCATTTTTGCAAATAAAAAAAAAATGAAACACGTATATTTTCAGAAGAAAAATTAAATAATGGAGTGAGTAATTATAGATAGAATCATTGATTCATTAAAAAGTTTCACGATTTCTTTTTGAAATTTTTAAAATACCTTTTTTATGAAAATCATAGTTTATTTTTAATGTATTAAAATTTGTGAAAATTCAATTACTTACATTCAATTATAAAAATATTTTTCAGTGTTAAGAATTCAAATGCGCAATTTATTCTTATTACGTGTAATCATTTACGCAGACGATACTTACGCATTTTAACAGAATTATATTATGATGTTTTTTTGTAATGTGGCAACAAAAGAAATGTAAACAAATAAAATTAATTATTAAATTCGTTATATCATAAATAAAAAATTCCGAGGAAGTTATTTGACTGAATTTTCATTTCTAAAATTAAAATGCGCCAAAACATAAAATAAAATTTTTGCTCAATAAAGATGCAAAAATAATATAGAAAAGTGTTGTTACTTTCAAATATTTATCTTGCGTCGTACTTATAGTGGAGGGAGTTCATGAGGAGTCTTATAAGCTTTAAATATAGATATTTAAAGCAACAACGGGCAAAGGGTTAGCAGACAAGATCTATTAAATTTCGCCCTCACTCCGTGATAGCAATAAAACAATCTTAATTAAATATAAAGCTTAAAAGTTAATTCACGTAACTTCATATCTCCGAAGCGTGCTTGACCTACGACGGCGGGGTTCGTTTAAAATCCACGTCGAGATTTCATCTCATTATAAATCTGTTCTTGTTCCCAGGCTAAGCTCCAGCCGTACATGGCCGTTTCTCCCCACCAAAACTATTTACGCCAACTCACACTCTCTCCAACGTCTAACTGCACTGACTAACCAAATATCTAACAACTAACCGCTTAGCATATTTTCGCTCCCCTATTTACATTCTGTCAGAATGAGCAAATAAATTTGCATACGGTTACAGCCAACTCGCGGAACAGTGCACTCCTAATTAAAAATGCACTGCGGAGAATTAGAGTGCCTCTATATTAGAGTTATGTCTTACACCATGTTCACCTTCAAACCACTAGAGAGCCTTTGTAACAAAGTTACTGGTTCCTTGCAATCTTATTAAATAATGCTTTGCGAATCCAAACAAAGCATGGCTTTTGCTAGTTTTAAATCAAATAAAGTGACTTAAAAATTGATTACGATAAATGAACAAAAATTTTCATTACGATAGGTTGCCAAATTTGCTCAAAATTTGTTTTTTTGTGTTTGCATGGTGTGTGAGGGAAAATATGTTTATATTTTATAATGCAAAACACGTTAATATTATACAGAGTGTTCCCGAATTTGACCGGCAAATTCAGAGGGGTGATAGAGGCATCAAAAATACAGAGTGTTCAACCTTAACCCAACTTTGGTTGGCGGTAATAACTTTCAGAAAACTGAGGTATATTATAACGAAAGTTTTTATAGACGATCTCACCTTTGTTTTAAATATGATACCCCCCCCCCCGCACACACACACACAAAAAAAAAGAAATGGTAGAAGTTTCCATTATATGCGCCAGCAGTGCACTTCACAATTTGGATTGTGATTTTCGGTTCATAGTGTATTAACGATTGCGTGAGAACCCCGTTTTTCCAGAACATTTTGTTATGTTGTCATATTTCATACAAAACAAGGTTCCTATCGCTACATATTTGTTGCAATATTTTTATTTACCGCCAAATTATTACAGCCAAAATGACTTCAGTTAGGGCGAAATACTTGTATTTGTGACTAAGTAAGTTATTTGCGACATCATGTTGTATTGCAATTTTTCATCTTCATGACACCTACTATTACCCCCTCTGAATTTGTCTGTTGAATTCAGCAAAACCCTGTATAAAGAAACTTTGCTGCCCAACGAATTTATTTAGTAGGGAATGAACGATTGCGTGAGAATCCTGCTGTTTTTCCAGAAAATTTTGTTATGTTGTCATATTTCATACAAAACAAGATACATATCGAGATATATTTTTTGCCATATTTTTATTTTTTGCAAAACTATTACCGTCAAGCCGACTTCAGTTAGGATGAAACACCTGTATTTGTAACTAAGTAAGTAGTTGTTGCGACCTCATGTTGTATTGCAATTTTTCATCCTCATGACACCTACTATCACCCCCTCTGAATTTGTCTGTCGAATTTCACAACACCCTGTGTAAAGAAACTTTTCTGCTCAAAGAGTAGCATCTAGTATAAATTAAAATAGTTGTACTCACTAAATGACGCGCGGGTTTCATGCGGCCTGCACTATAAAAAAAGTACTAAAAAACGGAGATTCTACTGGTAATTGAGACGCCAGTACCACTTCCGTATTTTAATGGAAATTTTACCTCCTAAATTCCAGAAAAACTGAAATTTTTCTGTAATTTATGGGGAAAAATTTCCTTAAAAATACGGATTTCAGGAATTTATGGGGAGAACTTTCTGTTAAAATACGGAAATTGCACTGGCGTCTCGATTGCCAGTAGAATCTCCGTTGTTTAGTCCGTTTTTTTTACACTGTGAACATTGGACAAATTCTTTCAAATATATACATAGATTAAATATATATACACGTACATATACATAAGTATACATATATATATATATATATATATATATATATATATATATTAATTATATATATATATTATAATATATATATTACAGTATTAGATGAATCTCCGCGATTTCTCTGTACTATTCTAAATTACTACACTATATTGACTAAAGCCTTCTTCTTAAATAATCTCCATCATTAATTTGGTTAAGTTCCCTTTAATTTAATGTCTCACTTGTCTAATTCACTTAATTATTACGCTTTTAGTATTATTAAATTAAATGTTCCATTTCCGATCGTTCGCGTTTTAGAATGTTTTTTGGTAGCCATTTTTTTCCAGCCGATATTTACCTTCCCGCGCTTAACTCCGGGGTTCCTTTTTACTTTATTATCCCTCCACATGCTCTGTCAGTACTCTTTCCATGGCGTGATATCATTACATCTTAATTGGTTTAGAACGCGTACTACGTCAAAAATATATTCCTACGCTTAGGAAGTAAAAAGTAGTTACTCACGATTCTCCGGCAGATTTTGCTGAGTTCTTTACTGCCTCCTGGCTGTGAGTCTGACAAAATGACGTTCATTCTAAAGATTTTAGCCTTTTTATGTAATCAAATGATTACTATTGATTATAGATGTTTCTACATCTACGTTATTGATGGCACTGCATCGTGAGTTGTGAGAACTACTGCCCTATTTTATTGAATAAAATCCTGTGAACAGATTTGCTTTCGTTATTCGTCTCCTGGAGAAATCCCAATCTTCATATCCATTGTTTTTTGTCATTAGCCACTTGACTGCCAATCATCTTTAATGAGAAATGATGATCGTATACAAAGATTAAGCAGTTCAATTAAATAGGTGCTGTTGATCTAGTTTCACTTACTACATGTTCGTTACATCTATGCTCCAACTCCATGCTACTTTCATATACATCGATACTAGATCGACGAAATTGTTTTCCAGTAAACCGACATCTTTACATATAAACCCTCTCTATATATCGTATATAACTTTTTATCCCAACCATTAGGGAACCTATCATTTTAATAATCGATCCCTCCACCAGTGACATTAGTTTAAAAAATTATTTACGTATTAATCATTAGTATATAATAAAAACTTATTATAACATATATACATCTGATTGCAAAACCGGAACACTATTTTCTCGGTGACATCTTCTGTGATCGGGTTTGCAAGAGAATGGTAGAAAGGGCGCAGGGGATCTCTGACGGGCTCGTGGATCTCATGTTCTACGAATTAGCTGCGATCGCCCAGCCCCCACCCCCCTGACCATCAAAACGAGCAATAAGCTTGAAACCGCAGTGGTCTTCTGAAGCATTCAGAACCTTGGCAGAACCCTTCCCGCTGGTCGATACTTCAAACTTGGGGAATTTAGCTTTAACATTTAAGTGGGGCCCTGATTCTGACTCTTATAGCAATTTTAGTGTGTAATACTGGTTTATAATTTCGTTTTGAGTTGATAAAAATTTTAAGCAGGAAACAAATTTATAAGTCTAATGTGAAAAGTCTTTAAAAGACGCATGGAAAACTTAATTAAATAAAACGTGCGCTACATAAAGGAAAAAAGAGCATCTATCAAAGGAAAAGTAAAATCAATGTAAAGAAATATTTCGAAATTAAATTCTTCACATTTAATGGGAAAATCAAAAATTTCGTTTCGTGAATTCGAAATTTTAAGTACGAAAAACAATAAAATGTAAATAAAATGTTTTAAGTTATGTTAATCAATTTTGTAGATTCGATGAACATTAGTTTTTAAAAGTAAATTTTGGCTAGACGTTATTTTTTTTCAACTGCACGCCTTTTTACTTTGTAACAAATTTATTCGCGAGTAGTTCATTATCGGGTTTTCTTTCGTTATTTTGTCAAAAACTGATCCTGTTTATACTGAACGTACGAATTTATTTATCGCTTTTAAAAATTCATTTGGATTTACAAATGAAATCACCCTTTCTTAATGGTACCTTTCCTATAATCTTTAGTTCATGCATTTAAAAGAATTGCGTGGGCGAGGTTTATTTTCGGTCATTCGAAACAGAAGGAGTCAAACTAATTCGAATGGAAGAACATAGGGTTCTGATAAATTTCCCTTTCAGAAATTTGTCTTGTTTTTTCTCATTTAAAAGGTATTTTCGTATCTGAATCATCCTTGCTCTTTAAAAAAATTTATTCAATTTGATTGAAGGAACAAATTTATTTACTACGTTCAAAAAATTAATTATAATCCAGGAATGAAATAATACTTTTTTTTTAAAAGATATGTATACTGTAATGTAATTGTATCAGGGAAGTATATCTAAAATCATTCGGAAGGGAAATCAATTGGCTCTTGCTAGAATCAAAATTTCAATGGAATATATAGATGGTAAACTCATTTGTTTAGTTTTTCTCGAATAATTATGTCCTTTTTTCATTTAAAATAATAAGAGTTAAGAAAATCTCCTTTTTATGAGTTTTTAGTTTAAAGGGAGCGAGGAAGCAAAATTCACCGAAAACATAGATTTTTACTCTTTTTATATCATTAAATAGTTTAAACTTTTATCTTTCCAACGATGTGTCCCACATCTTTATATATAAAAAAATAAGTGTTGAAATTATTAATTCTTTTCTAAGAGTACTTCACAGCTTAATGGCCATTTAAATCTTTAATTGACTTTTTCTCAAACCTTGGATTTTTCACGTTTATGTTCCTTTTTTTCAATATCTATTAAACTTAAAAACTCCGATTTTTTTAATACTTATATTATGTTATATTGTATAGTTTAACACATGAATTTAATGATTTGTTGAGAAATATTTATTTTAGGCAGTGAAATCTTACCAAAAATGGTAATTTAAAATGACTTTCAATAAACAATTAATAATTAATTTTGAGTTTCACTTAGAGAGAAAATGGTCTGTTAAAATACGTAAATTATGTTATTATAACTAGTCTAAAAAAACTAGACGTTTATCTTTCACCATTTCTGAGAAAAAAAAGCTACATAAAATTGGTGAATTTAACATGGCGGAGAAAGAGCTTTCCCGGTCCCCTTAATAACATATAGGGTCGATGTGAATTCATAATGACTAGAAATGAAATTAAATCCGAGTGACTGACTCTTCATTCATATTCGGTCATTCAAAACAGTAGGAGTACAATTGGCGTGCTATAATCAAATTTATTCGAATGTAAAAGCAATGCCTTCTGACAAATTTTCCTTTCAGAAATTCGTCCTGTTTTTCTCATTTAAAAGTATTTTCTTATCTGATTCATCCTTTCTCTTTAAAAAAATTAATTCAATTTGCATTGAATGAAGAAATTTATTTATCACGTTTAAAAAATGAATTATAATCCAGGAATGAAATAAACTTTTTTTTTAAAGATTGATATACTGTTAGGTAATTGTAGCAGCGAGGTGTATCTAAAATCATTCGGGAGGAAACACAATTGGATCTCTCTGAAGAATTGAGATGGGTGAAAACAGTTTTCTTTTGAGTAAAAAATCACAGTAAATATTATTGAGAAGATATCGCTCACCCACAATAAAAGTGAAACATCTCGGCAAAAGCAAATTTCACATGAGAGGAAAAAGAAGATTTGCATGATTTTACTGCAACATGAAAGTATAAAAGTTAGCTTTGTTTGCAGCAGTCATAATGTGCGTTAATGTGAAGACGTGCGTTAATACATAACGTGCGTTAATACATAACACATAACGTGCGTTAATGTGAATAACGATGAAGACGTAGATGAAGTTTGGTCAGTTGCGTAATTGTACCTGCCCACACTATCGACCCATCTTCTGTGGTCACGTATGGATTTCGGCGTAATAAAGCGATTTTCCGGATAATTGCAATTATGAAACTTTCATTGTAGCAATACATACCTATGACAGACCTATTAGTGGTACATAACACAAAAGAAATTTGAGAGATGTGTCACTTTTCTTGCAGGTGAGCGAAGATTGTATAATTCACATTCATACACTAAAAATATATATATCTCGCCTTCATCTAGAACAAAGAGGTAGTCATTTTCAAAATCCATAAACTAGAAATATAGATTTCCGAGTTATTAAAATAAGGTAAATAAATAAACTGAACAGCCGAAATGACAGAGAATTTCTAGTCTATAGTTCTCTACGTGATGAAATGATACATTATATTATGAATCGTTTGAATTTCGAGAAATTATCACTTGATTTCTAGAATTAATTTATAAACCAGAATTATAATTATTAAAACTCACGTCTTCTGTTCACATTTATTTGCAGAGATTTTTAAATAATTTTCACCAGGATAATACAGGAAAACGCACTTGAATTTTAATAGGGATAACTAGAACTCTCCAGAAAAAGGAACAAGAATATAAGGATGACATAGAACTATTTTTTAGAGGTACAATTTATTTTTTAAATGCAAGGGGCAGAATTATTTTTCAATGTCACCAGAGAAATTTATGAAATGCTACATAATTTAGGATGATATTTTCTTAAGAAAAATGTATGAAAGAAAGTAAAATCACTCTAAAAGTATATTAGTATAATTGGAATTTCTATAACCAAAATAAAGAGATTATTAACCCAAAGTACAATAATATATCGTAGATAATTAAAATCCCCGAAGTACAAAGGATCTCAATTGGCTCATTATCATAAAAAAACAATGAGTATTGTATGAAATTGAATTAATATAGTAGATGGTAAAAATCTATTTTCTAGAAGAATTTTTTAGGTTTTTTCTTAAGACATTAAGTATTTATTTACTGAAAGTATATCAATATCGTAGTTAATTAAAATTCCTCGAAATATAAAGGATCTCAATTGGCCCATTCTCATAAAAAACACAATGAAAAAATATTATAGAGAAGCAATAATCATAATTTGTATGACAAAGCACCAGGCTCACAAATGGTAAAAGTCACTTTTATAGAACCATTTTTTAGATTTCTTTCTACAAAAACTAAGAGATTATTAACTCAAAGTACAATAATGTATCATAGGTAATTAAAATTCCCCGATGTACAAAGTATCTGAATTGGTTTATTATCATAAAAAAAAACTATGAGTATAGTTTGAATTTGAATTAATGCAGTAGATGGTAAAAGTCTTTTTTTCTAGAACCATTTTTTAGGTTTTTTCTTAAATCACTTAGAATATATAAACTGAAACTATATCAATATCGTAATTAATTAAAATTCCTAAAAATATAAAGGATCTATTGGCCGCCCATTCTCATTAAAAAAAAAAAAAACCACAATGAATAAATATTAAAGTTGGTAAAAGTATTTTGTATAGAACCATTTTTTAGATTTTTTTCTACAAAAACTAAGAGATTGTCGTGCGTAATTAAAATTCCCCGAAATAGAAAGAATCTCAATTGGCTTATTATCATAAAAAATGAGTATAGTATAATTTGAATTAATATAGTAGATGGTAAAATTATATTTTTAGAACCATTTTATAGATTTTTCCTTAAAACTCTAAGAATTTGTTAACTGAAAGTATATCAATATCGTAGTTAATTAAAATTCCTCGAAATGTAAAGGATCTCAGTTGTCCCATTGTCATTTAAAAAAAAAATGGATAAATATTATAGATAATAAAAGTCTCTTGTATAGAACTACTTTTTAGATTTTCTTCTACAAAAACTAAGAGATTATTAACTCAAAGTACAATAATATATCGTAGGTAATTAAAATCCCCCTAAGTACAAAGAATATTAATTGGCTCATTATCATAGAAAAAAACAATGAGTATAATATGAATTTGAATTAATATAGATAGTGAAAGTCTATTTTCTGGAATTTTTTTTTTTTTTTTTTAGTTTTTTTCTAAAGCTAAGAGTCTTTTAACTGAAAGTATATTATTAACGCAAGGTTTACGATCAGACAATTTGGTCGCTTTCTCAAAAATTAATCAAATTTTCGATAAGTATACGAATTTGTTTGTTACGTTTAAAAGAAAATTACATCTCAAAGTTAAACAACTATTTTTCCAATTCTGGTTATACTGCTCGAATTTCATCTAATAAATTGCATCGGAGAAGCGGAGCACGTGAAATAGAGGGATCTCACGGCGGATTGCCACAAGAGATGAAATCGCGATGAATAAATGATAATATAAAATTTCTTTTAATTTTATCGAGTTTTTTCATTATTTTTTCTTAAGTTAATTAAACAAATATACACAGCTAGACACTAAAGTTTTAGTAGGTTGAAAATACAATACTCGTAAAAATTAATAGAATCCCAGATTATTCTTGTAGTAGATGAAAATGGCATCGAATATTTGAGGAATGATTGTTGAGTATGATTGAGTATGATTTGAGTATGATTGTTGTAAAATTTTGTCGAGCCATTTCAAATTTTATGAAAATGGGATGTATAGTTTAATTACAGAGACAGTCAAAAGTTTTCTTTACATTACGGCCAATGAGAAAAATTATTGCAAGTGCATTTTAATGATGTTACTGCCATCCGAATGGTCTGAAATTTTAAATATATAATTGATTCAAAACTTTGTTGAGGCATTTCAAATTTTATGAAAATCGGATGTATAGATTAATTACAGGGATAGTCAAAAGTTTTCCGTTACATTACGAGGAATGGGAAAAAATTTTTGCAAGTGCATTTGAATGATGTTACAGACTATGCACTTATGAAGTGCTAAAAAATATATATTCAGTCCAATATGGGGTGCAAAAAATAATTATAAAACTAGTTATAGTACTACGAACGCACCTCATTTGCCACGTTTCACGAGCAATTTCCAACTCTTTTTTTTTTGGGGGGGGGGAGGAGGTCATTTTTTTACCAATGGCAATTGAGTCAACGATCAAAATTAGCATAAAAATTGAATATTTCCAACTGAGCGAAAAAATACCCAGACCTGGAATCGAACCCAGATCCTTGGCTTACGGGGCCAATGCCTTACCGTTTAAGCTAACTAGGCTAACAGCCAGCGAGCATATTTCGCTCAGATAGACTTATTGGTAATAACATCTGTTCTTTCATGTAGATGGCTCAACAGAATAAACCGCAAGTAAAGGAACTCCATATAAACGATGGGAACGTAGATAAACTATTATTTTAACACAATTAAACTGATTAATAAAGTTATCATAGGAATGGAATATTTCCAACTGAGCAAAAAAATGCCCAGCCAGGGAGTCAAACCCAGATCCTTGGATCACGGCGCCAATGGCCAGTTGGAAATATTCAATTCGCTATTAACTTTACCAAACAGTTTGATTGTTTTAAAATAATAGATTATCTACGTTCCCATCTTTTATATGGAGTTTATTTTACCTGTGGTTTATTCTGTTGAGCTGTCCACATTACAGACCGGATGTTATTACAAATAAGGTTATCTGAGTGAGAAATGCTCGCCGGTTTTCAGCTCAGTTAGCTTAAACGAGAGAACATTGGGCCCATAAGCCAATGATCCCGGTTCGATTCCCGGGCTGGACATTTTTTCGCTGAGTTGGAAATATTCCATTCGCATAATAACTTTACCAATCAGTTCGATTGTATTAAAATAATAGTTGATTAAAATTAGGTTACATAATTTTTCGTTTAGTAGGATCTACATACAGTTTAAAATGTTTGTCTTTAGGATAGCAAAATTTTTTAAGAGAAGAGAAAATTAATATTACCTACGTGGAAACAACATTTAGAGAAATTAATTATAAAAAAGTGCAGTGTCACACACACAAAGAAAAAAAATCTTCCCCCACAAGGGACTGGAAAATCAACGGAATGAAATAATTTGAAATTAAATACTGTATATTTAACTGGAAAATTTGAAATTATTTTTTTAATCGAAATTTAATGCTTAATGATATCCAAACACAAATAATATGTTTTAAGTTTTTTTTAAAAACCAATCTTGTCGATTCGTGGATATTAAATTTTATGCAAAATTCTAATTTTTACAAGGTTTTCGGGCACACTCCTTTCTACTCTCTAAAATAATTTATTCTACCTTATTTCGTTACTTAAAATATCTTTGCTGCTATCTCAAAAATTAATTAAATTTACATTGGGCGTACTAGTTTATTCGTCACATTTAAAAATTTATTGAGATCTAAAAAGAAAATTAAATTTTGTTAATGCTGCCTGTGCTTTTGGGCATTAAGTTAAGGAGATTGAATACGCAAAGGGCATTTAAAAGCATTCCAAGTAGAAGAATTCCAAAAGGAGTTGTTTTATAATCAAACTAGCACTAAATAATTGATATTGGACTTCATCTTTCAGTTATCTTCAATTTTTTTGGTAATCTTTTTGATTAAAAAAATGTTATCTGTTCTATATTGGCTGTTTTCTCAAACGGTAATCCAATTTACATTTCATGCACAAAATTATTTATCACGTTTAAAACTTCATTGCTATTTAGAAATAAAATAATGTTTTTTTTTTATATAACAATGCTGGTGGATATTTATTTATGTAGTTGCATGAGCGGAAGTTTATTAAAAATCACACGAAATTGCATGGTATTTAGTTGGCTCTTCTAAAAATCAAAATCGCCATAAGTAATTAATATAGAATGTGATTGTCTGTTTTTAGATGTTCTTAGAATGATTTTTTCCGCCTTTTTTTGCTTCAAAAAATAAAAATTTAGACTATTTGTACGTGATTTATCTCTGATGTTTTCTCAAACATTAATATAATTTTCATTAAGTGGACGAATTAATTTTATTCTGTTTAAAAGAACACTGTATTTAGAAAACGATAACTTTTTAAAATTGAATATACTGTCAGGTATTAAACTAATAAATTACACGGAATAAACGCATTTAAAATCACTAGAAATAGAAAGTAACCTGACAAATTTTTTGCAGGAACCGAAATCGACTAGAATAATTGAGATGGATGGGAAAAGTTTCTTGTCAGTATGTCTTGAATTATTTGTTCTCATTTTTTTTCCAATTAAGAACAGATAGTTTAAAATTTATAATAGATTAGTAGTTAGATTTTTAAACTTTTATCAAATAAAAATATTAGAAAATTTAACTTCGTAGATTAAAAGATTTAAACATAAAATGCATGCAATACGGCATAACTAAGTAGAAAAGGAAATTATCCTATAAATATTTCTACAGAGGATTTTAGGTTTTCACAAAAACTAATGTTAAGAAATATCCCATTACAGAAATGTCAATCGTTTTAATCAAAATGGACGAATTTATTTTAACTTTTATTAACTTAAATGCATTTAAAGTACTTAATTACTAATTTAAATTGCTAAAGTTAAAACTTTATTTATTTTAACTTTTTTTTGTCTGCTGCCGGCATTAGGACGGTTATAAGGCGCTTGGCTGAGTTGCGAAACTTTCTACTTCACGCTTTTTGCTATTCATTCAACTTCTTAGACATTCTTTTAAGCAGTTGCATAAATCATTCTACTTTTTTCATGATGTGTTTTCCTGTATATGAGTTATCACTCATATACAGGGCGTGGAGTTAATTCGCAACTAGTAAGCACTTGAAAACTTTCACCTGTTGCCAATAATATTTTTTTAATACTGGAAAATCAAGATGGCTTCCACAGCATTTAAAGTTTTGCCTGCCTTTCCTGTTACATAGGGCTTTACCAACTTACATTAATATGCTCATGAAAGACATTGAAAATCTTCATTAAGTGATTTCTCAACAGATATGGATCTAGTTCGATATTACATGCTTTTACATAAGAATTGAAAATTTTATATAATAATATTACACCAAAGTAAGGAATGTTTTTTAATTAAATTGTACAACTGTTTGTTAATCCATTTCTCTAAAAAGATTTAATGAAATGTAAACGGAATTAAGTTCTGACTAATATGAACTAGTTAAGGATCTTTCCATATCATATTTGACTCACATGTCCTGCGCCCAAGATTACCAAAAAAAAAAAAAAAAAGAATTCACATACATTTGCTTAATATAACATATATACCTTCTTAGTCAGTAGTACTTAATCTTCCACCTTAAATAATAATCAGTTTTGGTTTAGAATTACTTTTTTACGGTTAATTGTAATATTAAAAGCAAAAATTCTGAAAAAAATTCAATAAAGACTAAAAAAAAAAATGTATATACCTATCTAGAAATAGATCTAGTTTTATAACATACATAAAATGCACCATTATACAAAAATTAAAGATTACATGTTAAATACTTTGGAATAGAAATGTGCGTAATATCAAAAATCATAGATGGGCGAAAAATAATTTTAAAGCTGAAAGTTCTATTTATGCATGTATATAAATTATCTTGCGTTAATTAGTCATAACTCTGGTTTTAATAGAAATGTCGTCATAATTTTTTTTAAAGGTTCGTAAAATAATAATAATAATAATAATAATAATAATAACAATAATTATAATAATTTTCACATTTTTGGAGGTTTTTAGGTAATCTACCTTTTAGCGAGATTCCACTGTAAATTTAACTATATTTAAGATATTTTATCGAAAGTTAGAACATATTATCGACATAATAAGAAACTTAAAATTTAAATTTTCCTAAATTCTCATAAAGAATTCATTTAATTTACCATATCAACATCTATTTCCAACTTACTTTCTACTTGTCACGAACGAGTTACCTAATTATTATATGATGAAATTTTAGCACACCTTTCTTTCTGGGACATTCAGGCTGCATCAAGAAAAATGTTTGCTATACACATAAATTCGGTCAATGAACTGTACGAAATGTGAAGTATACAGTGCGGCACAAAGGTTTAAGCACAACGCAAATATTTTAATAAAAATAAAATTATACAACGAAATGCTTTCAAATATCCGCTGTAAGTGAATACTATGATCATAAATATATATCTCAATTTTCGAAAAAAATCATCGTTACGAAAATCAGAAATTACAAGAGAACAGTTTTTGTGATGTCGCAAAAGTTTATGCTCAAATGAGATTTTATGCAAATATCCCCTTAAACATGATAAATGGAGGATCGGCAAAACTTTTTTCTTAGAGTATGTGTAGAGATCGCTGTACGAGTTATATCAAAATGTCGAAATCTCTGCCGCGTTCGTCTGAAGAAGTTGTGAAAGCCGAAGGTAAATCTTTTTTGCAAATTTCGTTTATTTTAAATCGATCTAAACGTGGTGTTTATAGTGTTTTGTAATGTAGAAAACAATTCAAAAATGTATATTGCTCAGAAACGTAGAGTAAAACCACATTTTGTGAGGATAGAAGAATTAAAAGATTGACTTTAACTAGCTATTTGTCTTTTAATGAGATAAAAAATTGAATTGAATCAAAAATATCACATGACATCATATGCAGACGAATAACAGAATCAGGATTCATCGAAAAACAAAAATTATCTCGTAAGCATTATCTGAAACAGTGCCTCAAACAAGCAAGACTTGAATGAGCAAAACAGCACATGTATTATCGTGACGAATGGATTAGAGTTATTTTTTCAGATGAAAAAAAAAGGAATTTAGATGGTCCAAATGGCTTCTCATTCTTTTGGCGTGCCTTGTGGAAAGACCCGAAGAGCATATTCAGCAGGCAACAACGTGGTGATTCGCTCATGGTATGGGGCGCTTTTGGCTGTAATGTACAAACGTATCTTTGCTGCTAAATAGCATCAAAATTTACAAAAGTATCAGGAAACTCTGATGGAGAATTTGTGACCATTTGGAGAACTCCTAGGTAATCCCAACAGGACCTTTCAGCAAGACAACGCATCAATACTCACTTCCCGTTGCACAAAGGAAGGCTTAGATCTCAGAATATCAGTGTGATGAACTGGCCAGCACTCATCCCAGATCTCAATCCTATAGAGAACATCTGGGGAATCCTCTCACGTAACGGCTACAAGAATAAGACACAGTATTAAGACATAATAAGAATAAGACACCCAATGCAAAAGCTCAAATCAGCGATCGAGGAAGCCTGATACAAACTCGCTCCCAAAACCTTCCATACTCTCATGTTATCAATGGAAAATCGAGTATTCGATCTTATCAGGTGCAATGGAAACACCATAGACTACTAAAGTAATTTTGTGCCTTGTGAAATGTATATATTTCGTTTTTGTGCATAAACTTTTGCGACATCAGAATTTTCATTTTTTTATAATTTATTATTTTCCTTACAATGAATTGTTTCCGAATTCCAAACATGAATTTGTAATCCAATTCTTTAGATACAGTAAAAATTTCAAAGCATTCTGATGTATTTTTTTCATTTTATAAAAATATTTAGCTTGTGCATAAACTTTTGCGGCCCACTGTATTTCGAATTGTGAAGTATTTAGTTCAGCGCTGTGTGGGTACAGATGATGAACGCTTCCACCACTTTTCGTGTACATTTTACAAAAAATAAAGTATGCCTTGACAAAATTACTTTAAGACGCCTTAATTGTTATTAATGTAACGAATTCTTTTTTACAACTGTGCGAAAAGATGCTCAAGTCGGAACAAGATACCCAGAATCTTTGACTTAAATTGTCAATGCTCTACAGTTTGAGCTACCAGGACTGAGAACCGTTGGACACATTTCACTCAGATAACCATATTAGTAATAATATATGTTCTGTCGTGTTGACAGCTGGACAGGATGAGCTGCAGGTAATGGAACTTTAATTAAACATGTGGTAACTTTACCAAGCAGTATAATTAAGTTTTAAATAATACTATTGTTAATGTTGTCAGTAAAAACATGCGTAGGGACTGGAATGAGTAACGCTATTTATTTATTTTTTAATAAATTGATTTTATTCGGGATTTCTATACTTTTCGTAGGAGCTTATTCCACAGTAGAGTTTAATTTTCATTGATTATTATTTTTTTTTAAGCTCGCAGAAGGTAACAAAAAAGACGAAAAAATTACATTTTTTGTTCAATTGACCGCTATTTTATTAGAAATAAACTTTTTAAACTAAATTTTTCTATAAACTCCAGAGATTTTCGTGCCTTATCATAAATTGGCGACCAAATTTATTTCAGATGCTTTTGACCGGAGAAAATCTAAAACGCACCTGCGGATTTTCTTTTTAGCACAACCCACATTATGGCTTTTTTTTACATACAATATTTAAGTATATAAGTGAAATATCAATAAATGCAATGAAGAAAGTCCGAAGGTCATACACTGTAAAAAAAGGGGGACTAAAAACGGAAATTCTACTGGCAATCAAGGCGTCGGTAATATTTCCGTATTTTCACGAAAATTTTCTCCCATAAATTCCAGAAAAATGCAAAATTTTCTGTAATTTATAGGGAAAAGTTTCCGTAAAAATACGGGTTTCTGGAATTTATGGGGGGAAATTTCGGTTAAAATACGGAAATAGTAATGGCGTCTCGATTGTCAGTAGAATCTCTGTTTTTTAGTCCTTTTTTTTTTCTTTTTTTTTCCTTTTTTAAAGTGTATCTCTTTTTTTTTAACCTTAAAAAAAAATCATAAACATCACGTGAATTTAAGGCCGAAGAAATAGAACCTTAGCTTAAAATCAAAATCATATTGATTAATTGATCCCAATTACAAAAACTCGTTTTAGTACGTTTAGATTTTATTTACGTGCAATATTTTTGAATAACACAAACTTTAATAATGAACAGTTTAAAAAATGAAAAAAATAGGCTATAGCAGAGTTAACGGGTGAAAACATAAATAAATTGTTATAAAAAGATAAAAATCTTTCGTTAGACATCAAATCACATTCATTGTTCCCCAAAACTGAAAATTTTCATCCTGTATTCATATTTCTTTTACTCGATAGAAAGCAAAGTGGGTAGCTTTTGATTATTGAAAAGGAAAGTACAAACTTAATTATGCACATAAAGGTAAACCATCAGAGTATTAAGCACAAAATATTTATAATAAAGTACTGCGATAAAAGTACATGTTTTTATGAGATTGCACTAAAGTTGTATTGAAAACTGCAGCAAGGAAAATACACATGAATATGATCTTGTCATGAAGGATAACAAAAGGTAAGAAAGAATTGTTGGAAAGAAAATCTTTCCATTTTTAGGTGTGTTCGTAATTATATAAATTTTTAGCACCTATAGGCATGGTCTTGTTCGTCCGTCTGTCTGCCTGTTCGTCTGTCCCCGTATAACAACGGAAAATTACCAAACCGAATGGTTTGAAATTTAATATATATAATCTTTGCAGAAGTTTGTCGAGTCATTTTAAATATTATAAATATCGAAGCAAGACTTAAAAAAGATATTAATAAAAGTCTTCTTCGTTCTATTAAATCCTATAATACGTAATTTTTATTGATATCCCATGAGAGGTAGGGATTCTAGGTTGTCATGGTGATTAGTCCTATTTAAGATGGAGTCATATTATTTCCGTATCACTGAATTTAATATATATAGTCGTAGTAAATTTTATATTAATTCATTTTTGCATAAGATTGCAACAGCTATTGCATCAAAATCTGAATATTTATTAAAGTAGTTATAGCCATTTGCCACGTTTGACGTGAAATTATCGTTTCGTTAAAAATGAAAAGGCTTGACTTATTTTTCCGGACTCAAAATCCCATTGAATACCTCAAATAGGTAAAGTTTACGGGATGTTTTCACACACCGTTATCTTCTGTTAATCAATAAGAAATTTTCGCCTCGGGTATAATTATGTTTAATCTTGTTATTTTTAGAAGACTTAAACTTTAAAGTTATTTGATAGGTATAAAAAATAAAAAATATTAGATACCTAACGATGTAAATATATATCTATGTACATATATATAGATATAGTCACTGGTTAAACAATGTTTGGGAAATACTTAAAATTTCTTTATAAAGACGCATTTAAATGACTAAATGTTTAAATAATTTTAAACTACTATTTTTGACATTTAATAGAAGAAAAGCCATTGAAAAATCGATTTAAATCTCCGTTTATTTATTTTTGAATAGTTAGGAGCATTACTATCAATAAGTTTGAGAGTTTAACCGTACAAAATGACATTTTAGTTGTATAAAAATATTTTGTCATTACATAAAAAAATATAATTTGCTATTCTTTATTAATTTAAAAAAATAACAATTCGCTTTCAATTTTCTGTCTTATTTAACATTAAACTTTTGATGTCGTATAATATTTTAATCCTACCGAAAAAATATAGTAACTGGTTATGAAATGTTATTGAAGTATTTATAACTTCTTTATAATGAAACATGTATAATACTAAAGGTAATTGAAAACTACAATTTTTGCCATTTAACAGAACGTAATTCATGGAAAGTTAGCATTTAAAGTTCCATTCAATTATTTTTGAACAATTAGGAGTATTACTATAAATAAGTTTAAGACATTTAAGTATGAAATTGACATTTTAGCTGATTAAAAAAATTCTTGAGTTCTAAGACAAAATATACTTTCGCATTGTTTATTAATAATAAAAAAAAAGAATGCACTTTAATATCTCTGACTTATTTGACATTATCTTTTGAAGTGAATAATATTTTAAACATACATGGCTATAATAAAGAAAAAGTACATTATTAGTACTTATGTAAATTGCTTTACCGGGTAACTAAATGATAACCATGTTAATAGATAAAAGCTACTACATATTTCTATTCAAAATCGGAGTTTTCTTTTTAATTTTTTTCACACGTATGTCGTTGACAGATAACTTTAAATTCAAAGTAATAATTTCAATAGAAATATTAGTCGTAAAAATCGATTAAAGTTTACAATACGTTGAAATAATAAAAAAACACAGACATTTTTTGATTAAATATTTCAAAATAAAAAGTGAAATAATACGTTAGAATCAGTTTTGTAGTTACTTTAAATAAAACTGTAAATTTTAATTTAATGAAATTCTACGAGACTTTACCACGTTAAAAATAACACTAGTTTTAATTAAAATAAATTGGATATGTTGTTAATTTAATTAAATCGTCTAAGTAATTAGTGTAATAGTCTTTACAAATTATTTACTTTGAAAAATTCAATTAAAATTGCAACATTTGTAATTAACATTTGTAGTTACTGTACTCACCAGAGAAAACTTTCCACCATGTATAATGCAAGTATAACTTCTTCAACAGAGGATAATTAATAGATGTTTTTTGAAAAATAAGGGTAATGCAATATAGTCGAATTTTATAATTATTCCTTAATGATAAATTCATGTGATTTAGGATAATTTAGAAGAAAATATTGACATGAAAATTAAATAATTAAAATAAATATATTTCCCAATATAGTATTGTTAAAGGTGACAATGTTTATGAAAGATGCACGATATATACACGATATATGAGTTATAAAACTTCCATTTTTGTAAAATTTACTTATGGATTTAACTCCATACAATAACTTATGAGCGGTTAAAATAAACCTGATATATATATATATATATATATGTGTGTGTGTGTGTGTGTGTACGTCAATATATATTACTACCGAAATTAATGTAAAATATTATTGTTATATTTAAATAGCATACTAGGTATTTTTATACGGACTTGTGCGTTATATTTTGTTCCAAAGGTATGTTATATGTGTGAAGTTTTTTACTGCAGTCGACTTGTGTGAAGTTTGTTGGTAACATCTAATCTCATGTAGAACATTGGAACTGTGACATCATGGCTTAGAATGCTAATTTATTTGCGATACGAAGAATATTCCGACGTATTGAAGTGTAGCTCCAAATGAGAACACATGGTGGTTGTTTGCTGTCGTATTACTAATTCATACGGGTTTGTAAGTGTAATAACGCAACCAATTCAAGAATCCGGTGATTTCTCCATAAAAAAAAGAAGTCAGTTTGTCGTTCGAAGGCGTTTATTCATCAGACATAAAAACTTAAGGCTGTTCTCAACTGCTCTGCTCAACACGAGCAAAACCTTTTGACACATTTACAAATTCATTTTTTAACAGAAAGATATAAAATTGGAAAGCCTGACCATGGAAGCGATTTGGAATCGAACTGTGTTTTCCGTTTTTTGATCAGTAAATTACCTATTGAGTTATAAGCGATTTTGATCACGTGACACGGCATTTTTCTCCCGAACTGATTGGATTTTCTTCTTTCGTTCGGAAGTTCAGTTCAAAATGCCAACTTTGACAATATTTTCTGAAAGAACTATTGCGTTTACAAGAAAATGGAAAAAACAGTTCGATGAGATAGTTTCTGAATAACAACATCTCCTAGTTTCATGCGTTTCTGAACAAAAATGAATTAAAACTTATGTCAGAAAGTTGACCTTTGGATTTGAGATCATCTTTAAACAACTATCACATTGTAATGAAAAATCCGTAAAGCCTCCAAGCTGTGACATGAGTCTCTATGTCATGCTGCAAAATTTTAAGGAGCAATTTAGAAAACTACCAGACTCATAGACATCGTATAACATTTTCTTGAGCACTTGAAACAAAACAGAAATCTGAGCTCCGAATTCTGTGCATCGGCTTTTTGTTAAACTGGAGGAGGGATGTAAATACGAACGTAGCAACGAAACGAACCAATCAGTGAAATGAGCACTCCTGGAGATGGACAGATAAGCTAATGACTTGAGAGGGTAGTGGCTTAAGGCGAAAGTATCCCGTATCTAGTGTTTTAAAGTGAAAAACATAGCGTCGAAAAGGCGCGGGAAAGTAGATTCGTGGAATAAAATTGGAAATAAAAATAACAAAATGGCTTTTTAAAACATTCGAAAATAAAAACTAGCTTCTCTCAAAATATTATAGATTGGATAGCAGATAAAAATTTATGAAGGTTCTAAAGTCTTTAGATTAAGATTTTGAATATGATAATTATTAATACACGCGTTTTAAAACTAAAGGGAAAATAAAAGGAATAAATAATCCATATTATTAAGAAATAGGGAAATATTGAAAGCGCCGGAAAATTAGAATAATTTAAAGGAATATCGCGAAGTAAAATATTTATATAACATATATACATAGTTATTCAAAGAGACGTTTACAAAATGACATGGCAAATCAGGTATACAACAAGGATGAAAAATCACATAGGAACGTAGGTTCGCAAACCACTTATTTAGAGTCACAAATTCAAGGTGTTTTATACTAATTCAGTTTGGGTTTACGGTAATAACTTTCAGAAAACTGAAGTATATTATAATAAAACATTTAGCAGACATTCTCACCTTTGTTGTAAACGTTGTAATGAGCATTACACGCGCCAGCAGTGTGCACGTGACACCTACATTTTGGACTGTGATTATCAATTTATACGGTATCATCGATTGCTTGAGCTACATGTTTTCCAGATCTTTTCGTTATGCTATCACATTTCACACAAAACAAGATACATATCGTTTCATTTTCCTTACAATGTTTTTATTTTTCTCGAAATTATTACCGTGAACTCGGGTTCAGTTAGGATGAAGCATCCAGTATTTGCTACTAAATTAGTGGTTTGCGACCCTATATTCCTATGTGATTTTTTTATCCTTACTGCAATTCTGATTTGCCATGTCAGTTTGTAAACGTTACTTTTGAATCATACTGTATATGTTTGGAATTCAGGAACACATTATTTTAAATAAAAATGTTTTACATATAGATGTAACAAAAATATATAATAGCAATAATAATGATACTACTACTAATAATAAATATTATGTAAGATAACCAGTAAACATTGGATACGAAAGTTAAAAGGGAAATATCTATGCGAATAAATGAAAGTTTCGCTCTGCGTGTCTGTGTGTGTATGCGATTGCTAGGAAAATCTACTGCACATACAAGGCATATTTGGGAGAGGAAAGTCTATTACCATAATAAATATAGCAACCACAGACATACACCAGTCCAAATTTTTCCGGTTTAGTAGTGCATGATGAAAATCGATATTCTATTTAAATGTATAGTATTATTACAAATTTCACTAGCTGAGTTCTTTAAATAAAGTTTTAATAAAGTTTTTTTTAAAGTCTGATTTAAATTTCTTATAAAATGTATCGAATTTGATGTAAAATAACTAAATTTTAAATAATCACGAAACTAAAGGAATAAAAAGCTTAGTACAGAACATTTATACATAAAACTATATCGGATCTAAATATAGTGCGAAAATAATACTTCTGTTTATGTGTACCTGTATATTACCTACTTATACAGAAAATACAAAGCTGTGAATTGATTCAAAATTTCTTTCTTTAGGTATGAACTATGTAAAATATGAAACAGTATTGTTACAAGAAGTTCCAGATATTGTGATAGCCGAAAGAAATTTCATACGAAAACGATTCATAAAAAGTAATTTGAAATAAATTTATATTACTCTTTAATATCTGATTTGTTCAAGTACCCATTTCTCACTGTAAGAAAAAATCTGTAAAGTTACTATAGTTTTTCTAGGAAACTGGGATTCCTAGAACTTTTTATGTAACAGCAACAAGAAAAATTCCTGTAACAGACGCTGTTACAGGCCTTTTTGTTGTTGTTGTTACATAAAAAGTTCTAGGAATCCCAGTTTCCCAGAAAAAAATTAATAACTTTACAGATGTTTTTTTACAGTGCATTTAAGAATATTTATTTTTTCTACTTTAAATAAATATTACATAACAGACGCCTTTAGTATAGTTATTAAAATATATTGTTTGGTAACTATAAAAACTATTGCTTCGTTATACATGGTGAGATAGTATTTTAGCATTATTACTCTCAGAGCAACAGTAAAATAAATAAAGTTTCGATAACATAATTTTTATTATTTAAAATTTACATGGATGAAATGGGTTTTAAAATGTTTTGTTTTTATTTGTTTTTAATTTTGAAATAATTAAACATATAAAAGTCGTTTTAAGAAATTATATAATTTTGTCAGTGTTACTAAACTAGAATGATTTTTTTTTAAAAACAACTTTTTATTTCTTGTTACTATCTCGTTTGTGTGTATTTTATTTGTGAATTTATTCCTGCTATCCTAATAAAATTTACGTAAAACAAAGTATTTTTATTATATTTTAGTGAACTATTTCTAAACATTGCTTAAAAATGCATGCATAGTAGTATTTTAGTGTTGTCACTCACTACGCAGTTTCTTATCAAACTTTATTAGCTTCAAATGAAAATATTTGAATTCAAAGTAAACAGAAAAGTAAAAACAAAATAAATTAAAGTCGAACTGGCACACGTAAAAGTACAACATACCTAAATAATAAAAATCTAGACCTTCGAAATCTGAGTGAGAAAATAACATTTTTGTTTAAGGCAACCTAAGTGTGACCTACTTATACGGAAAATCCAATGATATAAATTGATTCAAAACTTCTTTCCTAAGATATGGAATAAGTAACATATGAATTATTATTGTTTCATTGAATTCTAGATTTTCTGAGAGTTAAATGAAATTTCATAAGAAAGCGATTTAGAAAAGTTAATTTAAAACGAATTTATATAACTCGTTACTGTCTGACTTCTTTAAGTACTCATTGGATTTCAGGTAATTTGTTTCTGCTTTTTATAACAATTCTTGCGAAAGAGAAGAAAAGTTCTAGAAAATTTATTGGAGTATAGTCTATATATCGATTGATTATATATAGAAATATTTGTCTTTCTCAATGAAACAGCGAGAACCAGCAATGAAACAGTCGAGTTTCAATAATTTAATTTTTGGGATTTCAATACTATCTGTTCATAATAAATATGTCGCTTTTGCCTAAAATATTCATGATTTGGTTATAATTTCGTAGCTAATAAAAAGAAAATGACGAAGTTTGGACGAACTTATGTAAAAATATTTCACTCTTATGAATTCAAATACTCTCTTAACCGTTTGAGTGCGGAATAAATCTTGTTGATATATGGAAAAAATGCGAATGCGTTTGTGTTTATACATAATAAAATAATTATTTGTACACTGTAAAAAAAAATCTGTACTTCTACAGATGTAAAGTTACATGCTTACTAAACTTTCATGTGTAACTGTACAAAAAAAGGTGCAAATATACAAAACTATTTTTTGTAAAGCTACGGAAATCTGTAACTTTACAAATGAATCTGCTAAAATTGCAGTAATCTTACTAAAATTTTATCTGTAACACTGGCTGCAGTTACATGAGAAGTTCTAGGCATCCCAGTTTCTTAAAAAATTCTTAGTAACCTTACAGATTGTTTGATTTTCGGCGCGAAAGTGCGTCTGTTACATGAATTTTTGTTGTTGACGTTACATAAAAAGTTCTAGGAATCCCAGTTTCCTAAAAAAACTTTAGTAACTTTACAGATTTTTTTTTACAGTGTAAGCCGACGATATATACAGAAAGCGCATGCTTCACTAGTGCAACCAACTTAAATGCACACCACACTGAGACAATAAATAGAAGCACTATCACCCTCTCCGCAATTTTAGCATAAAACAAAATGACCGCTATCGCGCTTCCCGCAATTGTGGCACATAACAAGAGGAACGCTATCGCGCTGCTCCGCACTCAAACGGTTAAAAGGTATTCCATTCTCAGGTAAACCATTTCAATTTTACAGCACAAGTGAAAAGTTTTAACCTTTGTCTTTCATAAATAACTAATTGAATTTTTTTCTTTGAATTTAATTCTTGAGAATAGATTACAATAACTGTCCATTTGAACGCAAGGTGTTTCAACATGTCCAAACTTTTTCGTTGATGAATTACTCATATAACTAATGATGTAACGATTTCCACATAAAAATATATATGCAGACAATTTTTTGTTGTTCCGAATAAACTAATTAATAAAAATTAAATGTGTTAAAATATGTATTTTTTAAAATGTTATTTAAACAAGATAAGTTTTTTCGCCATTTATTGGAGTCGATGTATGATGTATTTTTGATTTTAATCGGATATAGCGTACATAAAAATTTTAAAATGTCTGTTATTCAAATTCTAGTATAATAGACATTCGTTTTATATTGACAGAGGATTTTTGTTTTCTAGAATAAACTAATTGATAAAGTTTTAATATTTAAAAATATTATAGGTTTTTTTCTTCGAATCATTTTAAATGCAATTTAAACAAGATATGTTTTTTTTCTCCCATATGTATTCAAAGTGGATGTATGATATATTTTTTATTGTAATCGGAAATAGAAATCAGCGTCAATAGAAAAAAATATTATTTCCCTTATTCTCCTTTTTATCCTTATTAGTGGAGCAATTTAGCTGTCAACATTACATAAATTTCATAAAAAATATAAAATTTAATAGCTTGAAAATTGATGTATATTTGGAAACTTAAAAACTTGTGTTGTGACACATTTGGATATTAGGAATAGGTTTTTATTGTAACCTATAGTTCATTCTGTTTTCGAAAAAAGGATTTAAAACGCATAAACACAGTCAAATTGATTTATTTACATAAATATTTAAATAATGGCAGTTGATAACTTTTAGAGTCTGAAGACTTAAATCGACTTACTTTAGTTACGAAATAAGTAAACTTGTAATTTTTATTCTCGCAAAAGGTTCGTGATTTTCATTAGCGTTACTAAAATATCACACTGTTAAAAAAATTCTGTAAAGTTACAATTTTTTTTCTAGGAAAATGGGATTCCTAGACCTTTTTATGTAACGACAACAACAAAAATTCCCGTGACAGCATCTGTTACAGGAATTTGACAGTGCACATGGAACAGCACTACAAAGTCTATTCTGAAACAACTTTTTGTCATCTGTCACTGTCTCAGTTGTTTATTTGTTACCTTTTAATTCTCATTATTAACCATTTGGAAAAATTGTTATTGTTCTCTGTCAGGGTAGGAAATCAAAAGCATATCTGAAGGTTTTTATTGGTTTAATCCGCATTTTATTCGTGTTCTGAGTGGTCTATACTGTAATCTGTATTTCCCTTTACTTTCAACAACGATGGATACCTTCTGTTGTCGCTATGACAAAAAAAAGAAGTAATAAAAACTACAAAAAAAAAGTAATAACTCAGAAACAATTTGAGATACAGCTTTCAAATAAATTGCATTTAAAAGTACATTTTTTTTTCTTTATCCGACGGTGTAAAAAGTAATATTGTCGGAAGTTTAGAAGTTTAAGAATGAAATTTCATTTAAAATGTATCGACAGATTTCTTGGAAATCTGACGATGGAAAAGCCTTTTCCCGAACAGCCAATGAAACGCTCGGATAATCCGTAAATTTCAGGTGGATAATACGTACGAGTCGCAGGCGATTTCTGTCGCTTGGAATTTTTACGTGTAATAACACTATTAATGTTTAATTCATGGCGTACGTAATGCAGGATCAACTCGGTGCGATTTTTTATGTCTTAAATTTTAGTCTTTGAAAAAATCATTTTCTTAATGGTCATTGTAATTTGTTAAATTGATTTTTTTTTCTCTCATTGCTGTTTGTAATAAAAACTACATGAAACAAGGTATTTTAAGCATACTTTATAAAATTATTTCAAAATATTCAATGAAAATGTATATAAATAGTATTAATAATATTTTAAAGTAGTCCCCCATTAAATTAACAGAGCGATATATCGAGTTGATGACAACTTTCTTTTTGCGATCCGAATTTTGTCAATAGGTAATAGCTGTTTATTTACATATGCATGGTATTAAAGTAAATACAAATAATTATATACTAGTAAATTTGTTAAAAATTTATTTTATAAGCTGTGAAAAAAAATTTTTTTAGATGTTTTGGAACTTTGTTAGCGTTGAATATATAACCATGAAACAATCTTTTATAATATATATTTTGAAGTAAATCTCTATCTATACACTTGATAAAATATCATTAGTTTACTACACGGTGAACAAAACTGTTGTAAAGTCAAAAATAAACTTATACAAACATTAAAATAAAGTTAAAATATCTACGTTTCGTCATCCTTCTATGACCTTCCTCAAAATGTTGTCGTATGTCTTCTAAAATTAGAGCAAAACCCTCTTGAGTTCAAAATGTTCGTTATATATTAGTCAAAAGACACGTTATCTAATTACAATCCAGAAAACATGCAATGGCGCCATCTATTAGACAAAAAGTAGACTACAATTTCGAATGATTTTTAATATGGCGCCGTCTATGAGGTGAAAAGTAATAAAAGAATATCAAATGAACAATTTTGGCCTGCAGTGGCCCCATCTATTGTAAGGCAATGTAAATAAATGTAGAACTTAAAATGCAAGAGGCAAACTTTGTTAAAATCAAAAATAGTAGTGCATACTTGACTTTGGGAAATGTAAGATGAATAGATTAAATTGCAAAAAATTATTTTAATATGTGCAACCAAAGTTTAGGGGTATTATCTGATATATTATCATTACAAGCTTCTTCATTTCTAAACATAATTTCTATTGATTCTTTTTGAAGGCCATCTACTGCAGTATTACATGGAATTATAATTTTAGCATTATCAAAATCTATATAACTATGGGGGGTAGTTGAAATAAATTTTAGCCAGTGCTGTGGTCTGACGATATTGTAAAATGTCTCTTTTATGTTCTTTCAACCTCTCCAGAAATTTTCTTTTCGTAGTACAATGTAAAATTTTTTAGCACCGCTATCCAAAATTATAGGAATTTCATAAACACCGGCACGCTCATGGCCAGGTGCAGGATCTAAATTGCAATTTAATAAATTAGCAAGGTAAGGAAGGGGAATAGCAACAAGTTGAACGTTGAATCCACGAACCATTTTCCTTAACTTTTCAAAAATGACTGGCACATACCTGAATCAACAATAAGAAGGTCTCTGCTGGTTATTAGGTAAGCTGTGAGGGGGTAGACAATGTTGCTTGTGAATAATATTATAAATGTATTTAATGGGAAAACCATGATCTATGGCAATTTGCTTAATACAATTAAGCTCCTGCATTAATTGCTTGCCAGGACATATTAAAAAGGCCCTTTGTATAAATGATTTAAATGCTGCAATACGATAATTGAAGTGTAAATTAGCATTGAAAGGGATAACAGTATTTTCTTTCATAGGTTTTCTATAAACTGCATAATTCAACAACTGTCCATTGTGTTTTAAATGTACGTCCAGGAATGGCAAAGAAGAATTTTCCTCGATTTCTAAGGTGAATTTTATGTTGTGATCCAGACTATTAACATTACTGAGAAAGTTTTCAAGATCCAGGCGACTATCGTTCCATAAGATCAAAATGTCATCCACGTAGCGTAGCCAAAATGCTGGATTTTTGTCAAAAGTATCAAATATAAATTTCTCCAAAGGTCTCTGCAAAATTCTGCAAACAAATCAGAAACTGGAGAACCCATCGGAGCCCCTCTGGATTGCCTATAAAATTCATTATTGAAGACAAATATGTTCCTCTGTATAATAAGATTCAACCCACCTATAAAGGAAATTTTCATATTATTGCTAAACTGCTTCTGATTATTGATAATAGATATAATATTCTGAACAATTTCTTGCATGTCAAGAGAGGGGTACAATGATATAATATCCAAGTTGGCTAATATTGTGTTATTATTTAGTGTACATGTTTTAATCTTATCCAAAAATTCAGCAGTAGAATTAACGACATAGCTAGAGGGAGGCAATAACATTGGTACTACGAAAAGAAATTTTCTGAAGAGAATGAAAGACCATAAAAGAGACATTTTACAATATCGTCAGACCACAGCATTGGCTAAATTTTATTTCAACAACCCCCATAGTTATATAGAGTTTGATAATGCTAAAATTATAATTCCATGTAATACTGCAATAGATGGCCTTCAAAAAGAATCAATAGAAATTATGTTTAGAAATGAAAAAGTTTGTAATGATAACATTTCAGTTAATATCCCTAAACTTTGGTTTCACATATTAAAATAATTTTTTGCAATTTAATCTATTCATCTTACATTTACCAAAGTCAAGTATGCACTACTATTTTTGATTTTAACAAAGTTTGCCTCTTGCATTTTAAGTTCTACATTTATTTACATTGCCTTACAATAGACGGGGCCACTTCAGGCCAAAATTGTTCATTTGATATTCTTTTATTCCTTTTTCACCTCATAGACGGCGCCATATTAAAAATCATTCGAAAATGTAGTCTACTTTTTGTCTAATAGATTGCGCCATTGCATGTTTTCTGGATTGTAATTGGATAAAGTGACTTTTGACTGAATATATAACGAACATTTTGAACTCAAGACGGTTTTGCTCTAATTTTAAAAGATATACGGCAACGTTCCTGAGGAAGGTCGTAGAAGAATGACCGAAACGTAGATATTTTAACTTTATTTTAATGTTTGTATAAGTTTATTTTTGACTTTACAACAGTTTTGTACACCGTGTAGTAAACTAATGATATTTTATCAAGTGTATATATAACTTTTTACGGTGTAATTGTCCAGTTATTTTATTTTTATTAAATCTCTATCGATTTCTACTAGCTTTTTTGCATAAATTATTACATTTGACATTTCATTACATTTGACATTTGACATTGCATTATTCATTACATTTGAGCGAATTTATTTCTGTATTTTCTAATAAATGCTATTGCACAAATTAAAATATTTTAAGTATAATTTATCTTGTTATATTCTAAATATTACTTGATGATAAATCAGTTATTTAAAAGAATGACGCCATAACTGAAACAAGACCGAAAAATAATGCGTCAAGCTTACATAATTGAAACACTTTCCAATACTTCCAGAAAACCTTAACAAAACTTTACCTTTTAATGTGGTGAAAGCTGGTGCCTAAATTACAATTCGGAAAGCGCATAATGCATTTAAATACCCAATTTCAGGGATTCCCACCAATATTTGGGAAAATATCGGAATGTTTTTGTGATCTACAGATTTATGTATATGCCTTACATAATAGGCTAAAATGCTTTTTTTTTTTTTTTACAGTGTACATTGCTTGTAAACTGTAAAGAAAAAAAAAATCTAATTCTACCAATGTAAAGTTACAGAAATATGTATGCTTACTAAAATTTTATCTGTACAAACAAAGATTTAGATCTACAAAACTAGTTTTTGAAAAACTACAGAAATCTGTACCTTTACAAAAGAATCTACTAAATTTACAGTAATCTTACAAATGTTTTATCCGTAACCCGGGTTGCAGTTACATAAAAAGTTCTAGGCATCCCCGTTTCTTAACAAATTCTTAGTAACCTTACAGATTTTTTGATTTACGGCGCAAAAGTGTGTCTGTTACGTGAATTGTTATTGTTGCCATTACATAAAAAGTTCTAGGCATCCCCGTTTCTTAACAAATTCTTAGTAACCTTACAGATTTTTTGATTTACGGCGCAAAAGTGTGTCTGTTACATGAATTGTTATTGTTGCCATTACATAAAAAGTTCTAGGAATCCCAGTTTCCTTGAAACATTTTAGTAACTTTACTGATTTTTTATTACAGTGTACAGTGTTAATATATTAGAAATGTGTGCATACAATATTAAGTATTTTTTTTCTTTGTCAAGATTCTTTAATTGAACTATTTATCTCAAGAATGGCATAAAAAGAATTATGGAATTTATTTATGTTAGTAAGGTATTAGATTTTTATTCAAATAGATCAAACTGTTTGTTATTCCAAAACTTTGCAAGCATTAACGATGGCGTCACTATAAAAAGTGCGCGATTTTTTAAATACATTGATCACTTATAACAACTTCTTATGTTTTACTTTATATTAGAATTAAATACAATTATTTTATTTGCATGCATTATTTGTCAGAATAACCTACTACAATCTGGGCACGGATTAAGGAATTTTTCAGAGAAAATACAAACATTGTGTTATAGTAAAATTCGCCTTGTTTAATCATGTGGTTAATTAAGGTGATCTTTTCTTTAAGAAAATAGAGTTATATTCCCTGAAAAATTCCTGACCGGTGGCTAAACTGTTCCCATGATTAAATAAAAAAAAGTGTTCGTTTGTTCCTGATTGAGAGTCGTTTAATTTGAATTGGTTTTAAAAGTATTAAAGAATTAATGCTACATAACTTCGTATTCATTAAAACAATCATACTTTAACTATGATATTAATTAAAACATATGATTTTTTAAAATACTCTCATTTTCCGAAAATCTTTTGTTATTTTCCCATTTTATTAAACCACTTACATGTATATATTTTTATTTTCACATTGTTTTTTACACATATGTGTATTCTAAGAATTCTGTATAGTAAATTCTAAGGTATTTTAGATAAAAAGCAATTTTTTTTCATTATTAAAAAAAACTCAAAATATTAATTATTATGTAAATTTTCATACTTTCTTTCTTTTTTTTCACGTTAAATATTTTCTAACCAGAAGCACTTACTACTTATTACCCCATTTTAGATTTCACATTTGAAAAATTTGTTTGTTTTAAATAACTCATATTGTAGTTTTTTATACATGACTTTATATGTATAATTAATTTAGAAAAAAAAAAACTTTTCGTTTATTAAAACATACTTTCATATCCAAGAATCTTAACATTCGAAGTTTTATCAAAAAGTCTGAGAATTTCAAAGTAATATAATTCTTAAAATTGTCCACCATTAGTTTTTGTCATACTTCAACAATATTATTTCTTTAGTGGCAAGTATTATCCATAACCTAGTTTTTTTTTTAATTTTTCATTGAAAAAAGTTAATAGTTTTAAATGATACATAATTAAATTATTTCCTTCATATCGTATCATAATTGTCGAAAGATTGTGGGAAAAAAGACTTTAACTACTCCGTTTCAGTTATTACATTTTATTTTATGTGTTTTGAAAACGTCTTTATCATATTTAGAATAACAATCGCTGTTTTTAAAAGCCTTACATTTTTTATTACATAGCTTCCCTTTCATCCTGTATTATGTTTCCATCCACGCATTTAATTGCTAATAAGTATTTGTAAGCCTGTGTAAGGTAAAGTACCCAGTAGTTGACACTTTTGTAGAAACAGTAGTGTAACAAGAAAACGTCACAGGTAGGAACATGAGAAACACAGAATTTTTAAATTCTATCACCTTGCGGCAAAATTGAGAACTAAAACTATAAACATTCGATCCCAATTCCAATATGGCGGAAGACAACAAAGAAGCATGTGTGCAAAGTTGAATTTTTCGAATTTATCTTAAGAAAAGTCATAAGGATCGCACGTTGCAGTAAGTATTAAAACCCCTTAATTTATCTTAATTTCTGGTTATGTTTTGATTGATATTGATTGTTTCGATGTCCAAGAATTGTATTGGAATAAAATTGATGCATTTTGTGCAAAATCGAGTGTGAGTGTCAACTATTGAATATGAAAAAAAAAAAAAAAAAAAGATTTTCAAAAGTTGACACCCAGTGTTAACTACTCGCTCATGTTGGGGATTTGTTAATCTTCAGTGCAATGAAAATAAGCTGGAATCTACCAGATAAATTCATGACTGACCTTTGAAAAACTAAAAATGCATTTAAACCAATAGATGACACAGGGTGTCAGTTATTGAAATTAGGGAGTGTCAACTACTAAAATTAATTATTTATTTTTTTAGATGCCACCTACGAAGGGAAATTTTAGGAATTATGGGGAAGAGAGCACGAGAGCGGCCGTGGAATATGTTAAAATCAACAAAGCTGTGTACAAAACAGCGGCTAAAAAATTTAACGTGCCTAGAATAACTCTGAAATACAAAGTTGAGGGAAAAACCCCAATGAAAAGGTAAAATATCGGCCGTTAGTGCTTGACTTTGCACTCGATGCTTCGTTTTTGTTATTTGAGATTAATTAAGTAAGTGGTTTTATGTTATAATTTCAGATCTATGGGACTTTTTTTTTATTTTCATTAAAACTTCTGATTAAACTTCTGATCTTTCATTAAAACTTCTGATTTCTTTAAAAAAATTATTTAATTAACGGTTCTTATCATCATGTCTTCATATGGAACAATTAATATAGTAATATAATAATAAAGAGTATTTATTATTATTAATTTAGGCCCCGCCGCAGTCAGTGTCAATTACTAGTTCACGAAAGTGTCAACTACTAAACTCTCACGTTCAGAATGGTGTCAACTTCTGGACAAAAATCATGTTTTCATATCCCCTAGTAATTTTTACAAAATGTATTCATTTCGGGACATTAAACGTTATGATTTTGTGGGAAAATGTTCAAAACCCGTAGTAATGATCAAACTGTTTCCCTTAATTAAAAACTGCACGAACCAAAGGCGATGAACGCCGAAAAATTCCTTAACCAATTAATGCCGGTTGGTACGAAAATCTGCCATTTAAGTAATACGAAAATTTTAATTATGAAAACCAGTATTTTAGTAAGGAAATTTTCATATTACATGATCTCAAACTTTGTGAGATCAAATAAGTTAAGATTACAGTACCGGAAAACTGGTGTCAACTAGTAGCTATGTATTAAAAATGTATAAAAGAAACTCGGCATTAATGGGTTAAGGTGTCAACTACTGGGTACTTTAACTTACATTTTTGTTTATCAATTTATTTTCAATCTATTTTTTTTTCATACATATTTGTTTTATGGATGTTGAAAATACGGTATAAGATTTCTTAACTCTGTTTCCCTTATTAAAATATTTTATTTTTATATATTTTATAAATTAAACAATAGTATTTATATATACTTTTTATGCCATTAATAACAATGACAAGATTAAACTGTAATGCTGAAAGTATCAGACAATTCTATCAAGATAAGCAATTAAGGGGAGAATAGTCATTGTTTAGGAAATGTTTCGATTTTTTTTTTTTTTTTGTATTTATATTCCTTTTCTGTCTACGAATTTTTTATAATAAATTATGTTATATTTTAAGTGTAAAAAAAAATCTGGAAGATTTGTGTTTTTTAAAATATTACTCAGTTCATAAAATTTCATTCCGTTATTTATTTTTTGTTAATTACATTGCTAAAAAAACATTTTAATCTCAGTGATGAAATATTAATAAAAAAATATTCCGTCAATTAATTTTCATTATATTTTGTCTCATAATCTTTTGCATAGCATTAAATCGTATCTGTAATAAAAATTGATATTTTCCATTTTATAAGGTTTTAAAGCATTCGTATTTCAAATTATTCACTAACTTTATTTAATATTCGAATGTCGAGTTAAAATATGCATATTTCTTTCCTATTTAAGTTTATTAAATATTGTATATTATTTTCTTACTCTTTCCATAATATAAATGCTTATAATTTTACCCTCTGTTTCGACCTTTAAAATATCCTTTTTACACATTTTCTCCATAATATTTACAAGTAATTTTCGCATCATTAATGATAATGGCAATAATAAAAGTACGCGAGGAAATCATCGTACTGTGTACTGAAAAAAAAGAAAAAAATACAAAAAAATACAAAAAAAAAAAAAAAAAAAAAAAAAAAAAAAAAAAAACGTTGACTTTACTGTATAATACTTGCACCCCAGCTGCTAGTATTATATCATAAATTTAACTATATTAAAACGCAAACAAGTAGTAGTATAATGTCTTAAAAATATACTAGCATTAAGTAATATATCTATATTATTACTTAGCGGTATATTACTGCTTATTTTACAGTTTATTATTGTCGATTTTAGAGTATAATACTGGTTGCTGAATGCTAGCATTAAGCTGGTAAAATAAATAAATAAAAAAAATTGCAGTGAGTATCAAAATGTGCAGCTGGAGAAATGTTCTGACCTTTAACCGCTAGGAGTACTACATTGAGTATTAAAAATTAGTTTTTATGTGTTAAATTTGATTTCTGCACATATTAATTAATAATATTGCTACCCATTAAACTAGTTTTCAGTGTCGTATAATATATTTTCAATGTATAGTTAAATGATTTTATAAAGAAAAATGAATTTATTAAGAAAAATTGCACTTCGTCTGATAAATTTTGAAAATTTCATTTATTTTGAAAAAAAAAAAAAAAGTTAATGTTAAGAAATTTCTTTTTATTTTTAACTTTTTGAAACATTTTTGCTTACGTTTCACATAAAGAGTGCGTCCCATAAATATAACGATCGGACTTGTAAAAAGTTAATTAGTTAAAAAAGTAAATAGATTGTCATGACATTAGTAAAAATTACTCTAAAGCTGAAAATTTACTTAAAATTTTTATTTTGAAAAAAAAAAAAAAAAAAAAAAATCATACTAATGAAAATCCTACCTTTAATTTTATGAAATGCACCTAATGATTTAACCTTAAACCACTGGGATTACGATACTGAGAATTTAAAAAAAAAAATTCATTTTTGTGCGTTAAATTTTATTTCTGCACATATCTATACTATTAATTAATAAGGCTCGCTATCGCTTAAACTTGATTTCAGTATTGCATAATAGATTTTCTATATATAATTAAATGATTTTATAAAACAAAATTATCTTATTTAAAAAAATTGCAATTCTTGAGATAAAATTCTAAAACTTTATTTATTTATTTTGGGAATAAAAATTTATTTTAGGAATTTTCTTCTGTTTCAATTTTTAAGTATTGGAAACTTTTGTGCGCAGTTTTCTAACGAATGCGTCCTATAAAGCTAATGACTGGATTTATAAAATGTTAAGGTTCTCCGGGGTCAAATTTTTTTTCTTTATTTTTAGGCATATTTTAATTTTTTTTTTTTCATGAAATATATCTTTCCATAAAGATTAATTTTCAAAACTTCATTTGAAATTTTTGAAATTTTGTTTTAAAATAATTTTAAATTTTAAACTTATTTAAATTTTTATATAAGTCATGAACCACCTTCCAGATTTCATTTCTTTCTTCCCCATCGTATGCATAAAAGGTTTTCCTGTTATTTTTTTGTTCAGAGTTAAAAAAAAAGAAAAAAATATTACAAAATTTATTAAAAAAAAGGAAAAAAGAGGATTTTTGAGAGGACTCTTACTTCCAGGAATACATTTTCGAAAATTTCGTATGAAATTAGAAATTCTGAAGTCAATTTATTAAAAACTCAAAAGCTGTTTACGAAATTTCAAACATAAAACCTTACAAGGAAGTTTAGCTACATCCTTTTTTAATATCACAGATTATGACAAAACCCTTTCTGAGATAAATGGACTTTAACTTTCAGTTACCGACAGTTCAGTACTGTGAGCACACACGAAAATTATTACATCACCTGATGTAATCACCGTATTAATATGTGGTGTTTTTACTTACTTATTTATTTATTTATTTTAAACTTTGCTGTATTTTATTAGCAATAAAAATGAAAAATACACTTTATGGGAATTTTGAATCCAGACACCTTTATAATTAGAATTAAAAAAAATATATAAATAAGTTGTCACAATATAAGTAAATGATATTGCTAAGCTGGAAATTTACTTAACGGTACAGCGGACCTTTATTTGAGCTAAAATTTACCCGCAAATCAAAAATTATTTTTGTGCATATTATTATTCCCTTGTTTGTTCTGAGCCATTTGCGAAAAACTGCGTGAAGATACGATTTTTTTTCGCAAAGTTAGAAGCATTTGGATTTTGTACGCAAACTCTTTTTTGGCCCTTTACGCAAAACTGATTTTTCAGCATTTTAAGATTTTTGAAATGCTCCATGCATCTTACTTTTTTTTTTTAAATCAAAATTCACGAAATTGATAAGGAAGAATCCTGATATTGCTTACAAATAAACTGTGCATGCATTTTAAAATTAAACATCATTAAGATAATTGAATTTTATTTTTTACTTATTAAATAGCAAAATTTCGATGAAAATGGAATTCAGAAAAATATCTCTAAAAGTTTAACTATTCAAGGGATTAAAACATCGATGCACAGATTTGTTTGTAATCTAGTTTTAAGTGATTAATATTCAAAATCGAGGAAATAGCTAAAAATTAAGACGCATGTAACATTTTAAAATTTCGTGTTAAAATTTTAAAGTTTTTAATAAAATCTAAAAATTAAAATAAGATTTGAAATTTCTTTTAATGTGTTCTATATACTTAAGGTGAAATGCGTATTTCCACAAAATTTCAAATGACTATGATGAAAAAAAAATATTTTTAACGGCCTCTGTCCCTTTAACAGAAAAAAAAAACTATTTATGTTAATGAAAATCCATTTACTAATTTTATAAAATGCATCTAATGGATAGTCTACAAAAATTATATATTTTAATTTTTTTTAATTTTGATCCTACAAATATATTAAAAAATACTCATAAAAATAAATTTAAAGACTAAAACTCTGATACATTTAAATTTAAAGTGGGTGCAGTAAAACGTATTTTTCACATATTTGTAATCACTGTATCTTTAAATAAATTTGACAGAAATACTCTTGTTATTTCGCGTTTCTCTTTAAATATATTTTAAGAGAAAAAAAAATGAAAACTTTATTTTCATCACATATCGAGGAGGGAAGGGTAACAAGTCCAATCAAACAAAACTTAAAAATCTTATTACTAAAACGAAAACATAAATTGAGCGTTTTACTGTTCTTACAGATTATATTAGTTTTATTATTTTTTTTTACATAGATAAAAATATTTTTTTTATTTCAATGCATTCGAAAATCAAAATGTAAAAAAAGAAATATTGAAAAGCACATAAAAAAAGAAAATTAGAAGTGTTTATTACTCCTACCAATAATGTATGTAACTATATAAAAAACATTTCCTCCGTTTTGAATATTAAAATATATTTTTTAGTGTATTGATATGCTCGTTTAATTTTTCTACTACTTATTAATAAAAATGGCAACATTAAAAATTACAAAAAAATCATAAAAATAAAAAGTATATTTTTTTAGAAAATTAGAAGTGTTTATTATTCCTCCAATTAATGAATGTAACTATATAAATAATTATTTTCCCTCTGTGGGACATTAAAATATACTTTTTAAAGTATTGATATTTTCTCATTGATTTTACTAGTAATTTTCGCACCATTAATGATAATGGCAGCTTTTATATCACAGAAAAAATGCATCGCAACGGGGTATCAAGATGAGTAGCTGCATAAAGAATACGCACTAACCTTTTACCGCTGAGAACACGAGGATCACAGCCAGAAACATCCGAAAAAGTGGATGAAAGTATCCATGCGACCGCATCTTGAAAACACAACAGCGCGAATGACAAAACCACCGATAGAATTCGCAGCTGGGCGCCACTCACGCCAAGGGCGCCACCGCGTTTGAAAATTGAATGACGTAACAGGAGGAATGCGTAGTGACAAAAATCATTCAGTGGCACTTGATGCAATGGATCATAGGAAAAAGAATTTTTAGTATTGATATCATACTTATATTTTATTCAAAAAGGTCTACTCAAAAAGGGTAAAAAAAGAAAAGAAAAAAGGCTGTATAAAAGTGGACTATAAATAAAAATATTCAAATTTGTTATTTCCCCGAAGTTATCGCATTAATATTTTTTTATTAAATATATGTACTGATAATGAAATAAGTTTATTCCATTATTTCAAATTTGATATAAAGATAAAATAATTATTTTAGAATATGAAGGATATGTGTTCAAATTTTTTTAGCAGATGAAAAAATTAATTTCAAATACATTTCTTGGTTATGAAAATCAGTCGTTTCATTTTAGGTCAATTATAAAGTGCAATAAGTATTTATAATAGCAATAAAACATGGAGTTTGGAAAACTAAAGAAAGAAAAAAATATAAATCAATAAAATTTTATTTTATAATTTTAGCGGTACCCATAATTATTGTCATTTTCAAATATATTATTAATCTGGTTTCTTTAGGATTATTATTATTTTGCACCAGAACGGTCAGCGTCACATGTCATACGTTAAACTTTTTTTTTTTTTTTTAAACTTTTGCCCATACTGTCGGCGATGCATATCATACACGCTGCCTTTTTTTTCCCCATACAGTCGGCGTCGGAACTCATGAGACGAACCGAAACTACTTAAATTTTGCAATTGTCATTTCAAATTCCTTTGAATTGTCGTAGCAAATTTCTGCTTAAATTTTGCAATTGTCAAAATGGCTTTGATGATGGATTTACTGAGTAATTTCCAGATAAATGAAAGCAAAAAAAATAATTCATTGACTTTTTTTTTTCTATCTGGGGACCAAAGAATATTTTAAAGTTGTTTCCACGGAAAAGTTGCAAAACCATTTTCCAAAACTTTTTTAGTGATTCTTTTTATACAGATGTTTATGTTAAATATCTCAAAGCAATAGATTTTATAAATATAATATCAGATTCAATTTTTTAATTTGAAACTTTTGGCGCATTGGAAAAAGGACGGGAAATCAATAAATGGCATATTATATGTTCGACTACCGGTAGGTTATACAAAAAAATTGATTACTGACAAAAATATGTTTCATTTCTGAATTCGTTGTAGAACATACATTAATTTTCAGCAATAAAAAAATAAAGCTTTTTTTTTTTTTTTTTTTTTTTTTTTTTTTTGAAATAAAGAATAAAATCAGACCAAGAAAGGGTTAAACTGGAATAGAAACCACATAAGTCATAGAATCATGAGCATGATAAAAACCTACGGAGATTAAGCTGTTGATATGTGGATTTAAAAAATAAACATATATTTTAAGGAGGGGAAATAAGTCATGAAATACGGGTAACTTAATATAAGTAAAATGTAGTAGTGGAAGACATATTCGAAATGTTCCAAAAATGTTCAGAGGATCATAAAATCGGACCAAGAAGGGGTTAAATTGAAATAGAAACCATAAACATACATGGCGAGTATCACAGAAACCTAACGAGACTAAGCTGACATGACATCGCGGTGCTTAAGGAGTGCCAACGCGGCGTGCAACGCCGCCGCGCGTAACCTCCAACTAAAAATGAGTACGAACTAGAGTGAATTTCGAAACAATACACGGCCTAAAAGTATAATTTGGAAGCTCTGGTGGAGTCCCGAGGGCCATTCCAGAGTTGAAAGCACGAGGTTAAATATAACCTCCAGGAAAAAGGGGCGCCTGATCAAATGTTGCTATAAAAAATAAGCATACAATTTAAGGGGAGAAACTCATTAAATATGTCTAGCATAATAAAGTAAAATGTAGCAGTGGAAGACATATTCGAAATGTTCCAGAAATGTATTGTGGATTGTGAAATCCGACCAAGAAGGTGCTAAATTGGAATAGAAACCATAAACATACATGAAGAGTGTCACAGAAACCTAAAGAGACTAAGCTTATCAAATGTTGCTATAAAAAATAAACACGCATTTTAAGGGGACAAGGGTCATTTAAAATCAAATCCTTGAATTTTCAATGGATTCATTTTGAAATTAGGAGACTTTTTAACGGCAAGACTTAAATAGTTACATTTACAATTTAGAGTTAAGTAAAAAAAATAAATAGTTCGATATCTGAATTTTACGAATAATTGTCATATTTTAAAATGCTCCATGCGCATAAAATAAAATTATTTTGCATAAAATATGACAATATTTATTTATAAGATACATATTATACATTACAATGGAAGTTTGCTTTAAATGTATAAGTTCGAAAAATGTATAGCAGAAAAAATATATTTTTATAATTATGCTTTGTTTTTCCTGCAAATGCAGTTATGCATTTCCATATGCATATAAATTTTAAAACCAAAATATCCCTGAAATGCAACTTTCCATGCTGACATTTAATTAGTATTGTATATAGAATATACAGTATAAATTTCAAAAGAATCTAATAATTATTAATGCGCATTTAACGTCTTAAAGAAAGAAGTATGCGAAATTTTCAATTTTGAGAAAACATGACTTTAAATTAAAAAAAGGTATATATATATATATATACAGTTTTTACAAATATAAAAGCTTATATCTCTGCGAAAACGTGTCGAAATAGAAAAAATATTTTTGCATTAGAAAATTTAAGTATCAGTTTTCATACTTCTGCAAACAAAAAAATCGATTTTTTAGTCTAATTTCGTAATTTTGAAAGTCCACTGTCACCTTAAGGGGAAGAAACTCGCAAAATGTGTGTACTTTAATATAAGTAAAATGTAGTAGTGGAAGATATATTCGAAATACACCAAAAAATCCGACTAAAAAGGGGTTAAACTGGTATAGAAATCATAAGAACTGATGAAGAGTATAATAGAAATCTAGGGAGACTAAGCTGATGAAATGAGGCTATGAAAATTAATACACATTTTAAAAGAGAAAAAAACTCATTAAATACGGGTTGGGTTGGGTTGATTTTTGACGGCCGATTATCTTATCGATGGATATAGGCCCTAGGGGGAGTGCCCTCCGTGGGGAGACACCTTTCTAAGGGAACCTAACCCGTATTTACGTATGGAAAATCCAAGGTTTCGAAGAAAACCACGAAAACTCCGAAACGGTTAGGCCGACAGGCGCGATTGGGTTCGAACCCAGCACCTCCCGTCTACCAGCTTCGAGAGCAGAACCTCTCATCCACTGTGGTGCCATTATATACGGGTACCGTAATATAAGTAAAATGTACTTGTGTAAAACATATTGGAAATGTCACAAAAACTTATAATGGGTTATAAAATCCGACCAAGAAGGGTTTAAATTGAAATAGAAACCATAAAAATAGATAAGGAGCGTCATAGAAATATATGGAGTCTAAAATGATGAAATGTGGCTTTAATAAAAAACATGCATTTTAATGGAGAATAATCTCATTAAATATAGATACCTTAATATAAGTAAAATGAGGCAATGGGAGATATTTTTGAAATGCTCAAAAATGTTTAGTGGATTATAAAATCCGACCAAGAAGTGTTTAAATTGGAATATAAACCATAAATATAGATGGAGAGTGTCACAGAAACAGATGGAGACAAAAATGATGAAATGTAGTTTTAAAAAATAAACATACATTTTAAGGGAGAACAAACTCATTAAATATGTGTACCTTAATATAAGTAAAATATGGCATTGGAAGATAATTTTAAAATGTTCGAAAAATGTTTAGTGGATTATAAAATCCGACCAAGAAAGTGTTAAATTAACATACAAACAAACCAAAAAAAAAATAGAGGAATGGTATCATAGAAACATAAGGAGACTAAAATGATGAAATGTGGCTTTAAAAAATATACATACATTTTAAGAAAGAAAAAAAATATTAAATATATGTACACTTAATAGTAGTGGAAGGAATTTTTAAAATGTTTAGTGTTTTATAATTAAAATTGTTGGCTGAAGAAAATACATTTTTGTAAAGCACAAAAATAATGAGGCAATTAAGGAATGTAAACGAACATTTTTAGACTAAGAAAACACACCAGTTTATTTAAAATTATTCTTTGCTTTTGCTGCTAAAATATAACAGGAAGAAGGTAACATATATTAAACATACATCTAAGAAGCAATTTTTGAGAGTTTCTTGTTCAAATATTAAATTTTAGAATTTTTTTTAAAACTAAAATTAAAACATTTGACTGATAAGGAGTAATATAGACTGTGTACATCTTAAATAAAAATAAAGAAATTGTCACGCATATAAGATATCTTTTAATTGCAGTATACATAAAATATGCCGTTCAAAAATAAATTTAAAAAAAAAATTGAAGAGTTTTGACGAAAGATTAATTTAGAATTGTGTTTTGGTTAAGGAAAAAATAAAACAAAGAAATTTAGAATACCCAAGTATGAAAAATAATGCAGAAATTTAGTGTATTAATTTTATTTTTTAAAATATTATGCAACGCTTTATTTTATAACGGTATTTATATTTTTTACTAATCTTTAAAAAAATAATTGTTTTAATACATTTTAAATACGAAATTGAGTAAGGAAAAAAACAGAAATAGCCATTCAAACGGATTTTACGTATGTTTTCAATTAATGTCTAAAGAAATAAACTTAGGGATTGTCTTCATACTGCAATTGCGCCACTCTCTACCTTTGTCACTAGAAACAGACCACTTTATTTATAGTAGAGTCAGTATATTTTGCTTTTTCGTTAAATATTACTTTCGATTATATAATTAAAAGTCTTTATGACAAATGTTTTAGGATTTATGAAGGTTTGAATTTTGTAAAGAATGCTATTAAATGTTATTAACTGGTAAAAAACGAATAAAATGCTTGTAGTTTTTAAAGCCTAACACAAAAACTACTTACCAGAGTGAGCTGTAACACTGAATTCGCATATTTGAAGTTTCTGGAAATCGATTACTGTTCACACTTTTATAGGTTACATTTCGTTTTTTTTTTTTTTTTTTTTTTTTTTCGAAAATAAATTTCAATATGTGTATGAAGAGTTCGGGTGATAAAGGTGGTACGTGAAAAAAATTGAGTTAATTATATGATTGAAGAAAATCAATGATCCTCCAACATATGTTAAATTACCATTTGAAGAACCCTAATACTCACTGAGATTTCAATTGATAAAGGAGGCGTTTGACAACAAACGCAAATAGAGATTTGGAACTTTACAGCTCATTTTCTCAAAATGATGATTGTGTCACATACCGTATTTATCATTCGAGCTCATCATATATATTTTCGAAATTAATATGGATTGTGAACTACGTATTTTTTTTTTTTTTAAACAGAAGCCCATTTCTATTTTTAGATTACCTGCTGTTCCAACCAATCTAGTAATATTTCGTATATGTTAAATGTACGAGGGTAAGTCAAACATTATACGCAATGTAGTTATAAATTTTATTGTAATACAAATAGGAAATTAACATTAACCTCATTTTTCAATAAAGCACTCTTGCTTTTTAACGCACTTGGTTCATCGTTGCACAAGCATCCTCATGCCCTCAAAAAAGCAGTTTTTCGGCTAATCTGCGAGCCCCTCATGCACCGACTTTATGAAACCCAAGTCTGGTGTGGATGATTTCGTAGGCAGAACCATGACTAATTTCAGACGATGTGCCACTTCATCAATAGCCGCTCGTCTGTCTAATAGAACCATGTCACTTCCACGCTCAATGTTGTCATCATTTGTGGCTGTACACTGTCGTCCGGCTACTATTCATGCGTAATACTTGTGCGACCATTTTTGAAATTTTCAATCCATCCGTAGACACTTCGCTGCCGTGAGACACTGTTCCGGTATTGTGCCGAAAGTCTTCGATAGATTGCGGCCCCTGAGACACCTGATACAAAAACATGATCACTGCTCGTCGCTCTTCTTTGGTGCAAACCTCTAATAGAGCGCCCATTATCTTATCTTCAACAAAAAGAAGACAAATGGAGGAATTTCGACCAAACTTTCATCGTATGACCACAACCTCATAACAATAAAATAGACAACGACAGAGGTCAGTATGAACAATGTAAGACGAGTTATGTCAAAAACGGGGACAATTTTGACATAATGAGGATAAATTTGGGGATAATTTTTGACTTACCCTCGTACTTCCTAAATGTAAAAAAAAAAAAAAAAAAAAAAAAAAATGTCAACAAAACAAATTTTTTTGTTAAAACATTTGTTGTAGAATAAATTTCTAAGAACAATTAGTGCTAATACACAGTGTGAGTCAAAATGAATATAGCGATTACAAAAGGCTATAAATATTTAATCGAAAAGCATTTATCGATAAGAATTACTCAGAATGTAAAAGGAATTTAAAATTTCTTTTTACGTATTTTATAAATGTTCTATGTCCCTCCCCTTGGTCACACGGACAACATCTAAACATCCAATAGCATCTGCGTATTTTCTTAAAATTTTGGAACATTCTGTGTGTCTGAATTTGAAAATTCACGTTCTATCATCACAGTTCTGAGAAGCTTTTACCAGTGGTACATTCAAGCACATCCAAATGCTTACAACATATGTAATGGAATCAGATGTTAGAACAAGAAAGGACGTTTAGATGTTGTCCGTGTTACAAAGGTGAGTCACATACCATATTTATAAAGTATGTTAACAAATTTTTTAAATTCACTTTACATTCTGTGTAATTCTTATCGATAAAATATTTTCGATTACATAGTTATAACCTTCGGTATTCGCTATATTCATTTTGAATCACCCTGTATGTAATGTGCAAAAATCTTAAACATCCAAAATCTAACTTACAACATAAAATACCATGTTAGTATATTGCATTGTTAGATCATGATATTATAAGAAATCATACAATAAAAAAAATTAAGTTTATATTGATTAGAATTACTTATTTAGTGACATATCTATTCTGTGTTATAAAGGACAAAATTTACAGTGTGTAACGCTGATGTAATTTAGTCGGTGGCAACAGTAGACGATTATATTTAACTTTTATTAACTTTAATAGCAATTTTTTTTATTTTCAAAATACCGCACGTTTTTAATTTTTATATCTTAGAATAGAGAATAAAATGTACTTTCAAATACAATTTGATTGAAAACTATATCGCAATTTGTTTGACAATTTCGATGATTTGCCATGTTTTTTTTTTTTTTTTTTTTTTTTTTTTTTTTTCAAATCTATCTCTGTCGCGTGCAAACGATTACGAAAGAAAAATCTTTTTGTACTTAAATTAATATAAATTGTCATCACTTGTTTCCACTTATATTCAATAACGAAATTAAAGCATTCATCATTCGGTAACAAAAGTAATAAAATATAATTAAAAAACAAGTTTAAAACATGTGATCGAATTTAGCACTTAAAGCACTGAAATGAATATAATCTAAATGGTTGAATATCTACACAAAATATCTTATCTACATATTTAGGGGCATATTTCATTAAATTTATTTTTTAATAAACTGCACTGTTTTTTTTCCTTGCGCGAAAGTTTTCTAGCCGGGAGGTTTTCTCGAGGATAATTTTTGAGGCACATTCTAAGAGATTTTTAAATCCCTAATTTACATGATGACGTGTTTGAAAAGCTGAAAATTTTCTTTTCGAATCTTTTCTTTCCTTTCTTTTATTTCAATGCAGTTTCAATGCTGTAAAATGAAGCAATTTTCAATATTGTAAAATGTTAGTTAACTAGCAATATTTATTGAATGAATGTACGTACTATTTATGAATATAATCTTACAATTATTATAAATTACTATAACTCATACCCAGTACTAAATCACTTATATTTAGTATTGTAAATTATACTTGGTATCTAAGTGTACTATTAACTTATAAGTATAAGCCTATTTATACAATGAATCCATACTTAGTACCTATTTAAACTACAATGCAGGGTGTTTTAAGACAGCGGTTACAATATTTCAGGAAACATAGAGTACACATAGACGATAGGAAATAACCTAACAATGCATGGTGTAAACGCTTTCCTGGCGCGGTAGTGGCGACACAAAGCAGAAGAAAGGAAAAAAACGAACAGGCTAAGAAAACATGCGTATTATTCTTAGTACCGCAAAAATGCTTGGATTGCTTTGATTGGTGCACGCTATAAATAGCACTCGATAAACGGAAGTATCAGAAGACGTTGCATGTTCGCGTGTATTGTGGCTTCGCACGCTGTGAAGCTTTCTTAGTGGAAGTAAGATCAGGGGTGTAGTGGAGGGTATACAGAGATGTAGGCCGTATATCCTCTGGATTTTTATAAGAACATCCGTATACCTTCTGTATCTCAAATAAAACTATAACCGCATATTCTAGGCCATAACATTCATGACTCTAGCATATACCCTTCTGCCTATAGCTTGTACTTTCTGGTTTCTTTCCGACTGCAACGATGAGTAAGATGGCAAGTTACAGACCTCACTTGCCTTGACAACTTCTTCTGGTGGTACGTCAAGATACTGGTGCATGAAATCCCCCTTTACTTGTTGCAGCATCGTGGCAGCTGCTGGAAAAATCCAAGACACTCCCGGTATTTTCAAGAACATTCGATCTTCCATCCACCGGAAGTTGTGTGGCTTGCATCACGGCCGGGGGTCGGAATTTCGAACACCTTCTTTGATGTTGATCGTTGTCTCTTTTTGTTCTTTTTTTTTTTTTTTTTTTTTGCTGTACCAAAAATAAAAAACATTTTTTTTCACCCTGTTCGTGTCCTTTCTTTCTTGTGTTTCCGTGTCGACACTACCGCGCCAGGAAAGCGTTGCTGACCATGCATTGCTCTGTGATTTACATCGTCTAGGTATATTTTACCTCTCCTGAAGCTTTGTAACCGCTATGCTGAAACACATTGTATACTATACTTACTATACTATATTGCTATACTTAATATACTATATACTATACATACTTAGACTTTACTAAATATTATTTTACTATATTACTATAATTAATATACTATATACTAGAGCTGGATTATTTATCAATATAGCATCAAATATTGATATATTTTCATTATCGCAATAACAATATCGGAGTTATGACTCTAAGAATATATCCCAATACCGATACCTAGGCTTTTACTGTAACTCATACACCCCAAGAAACTTTTTTTTACCGACCGCGCCTTCAAACACCGAAAAAAAGCACCGAATATTCAAAACTATTAACGAAATTTCCTCCAATTTCAATCGTTTCCTTAGCGCCATCCATTCCCCGCTTCTTTCAAAGTACAGTATCCCCCTCCAGTGATTATCTGTCTTTAGTTAATACTAACTATTCCAATATATCCCCAATTACATTCTCTACGTTCAATCGTTTCCTTAGCGCCACCCATTCCCTGCTTCATTCAAAGCACAGTATCCCCTTCCAGTGATTATCTGTCTTTCGTTAATACTAACTATTCCAATATATCCCCAATACATTCTCTACGTTCTTATGTTTAACCGCAAATTTCATTCTCCGTAATGTTTCAATCATTACTGAATAATAAATGCTTGTTATCATCCACGTTTTAATTCTGCTACTGCTATTTGTTTAGACATATCAAGGCCTATCTAGATATGTCATAGCATGGATATATTCAATAACAAACATGGACAAATAAAATACGTGCTGATTACTTCGGACTGTTGGTAGTATCACTTATTATACCTTAGCAGCTGAAAAGCTCGTCTACAGGACAACCAATCAGAGTCTGCTAATGGTAAAGTTTTTATTTCTGCTTTTTTTCGTTACATTGGCGAAGCTTTTCTGTTCGTTCATTGGTTGCTTTTAAGTTGAGCTTCCTAGCTAGAAACGTCTATGCTGCGCTCAAGATCATTCGTTTTATCTTTTCTGTAGTATTATCGGTAAAATAAATGTTTCCAGGGTGAATTTATTATATACTGTTTTGAAATTTTAGTTTAAAATGTTCGTTAATATGGTTTTTAATGTTTAATTATTTTTTTTTAATTTACATTAAAAAAACAACAATTTTAATTAGTATAAAAGTATTTTAAATTGTGATTTGAGGACTCGTATTTAAAAAAAGGTTTCAATGTTCCAAATATGTAGTGAAAGATATAAATACTGCGAAATTTGATTTATTTTTATTTATTAGCCCCCGATATGCTATTACTTTCGGGCAACAATTAAAGTGGCGTCCCTAAAAAGCCCTACATTACATTAGCCAACGTAAAACGAAGCATATGTTTCATTGTACGGTTAAGGGGTCAGTTTACCTTTTCAACAACTTTTTTTATTTTTAAAAATATTGTTCAAATGATGAACTCACTGCATTTCAATGTTCAATTAACAGTGAATTTTGAAAAAAAAATTAACTGCATATTTAATTAAAAATTTAAAAAAGTTTAAAAAAATGCATTTTTAAAATCGCTACTACTTTTTTAAATATTGATATTTTTGCCCAATGTTTTATTTTAAGATTTTCAAATGTGTATTACATAAGACTGCGCATGGATTTTTAGTTACATCTAATATTATATTTAATATAATTTTTTACTGATATACGTGTATATAATGAAAAACGATTAAAACTAACACATCTTCATATACTTTTATTAAAAAAAAAAAAAATCTGAAGTCTAATTCCATGAGCAGTTTTATGACATATATAATAAAGAATATACAATTTTTTTTTTTTTTTAAATCTATAACTCAAATACAAAAAATCCCTACATTAAATCTATTTCAGTTTTTGCCTTTGTTTTTCTCTTATTTTAATAATATTAAAATACGCAACATCCTTAAGGATATTATATTTTAATTTATTTTTCATAATATACTCAGTAATTCATGAGGAAACGAATAGTTATATTATTAATGAATAATGTATAAAATAGGAAGGATGGGGGAATGTACTACTTTTTAAAGAAAAACGCTATGTTAAGCAATCAATGGTATAAGTGCAAATAGATATCGAACATTGGTTCCTTTTTCTAAGATATTTCTATTTTGTATAAACACATGTGCATTTAAAGGATGCGTGTGAGCAAATAGGTATGTACATTTAGGTATATACCTATTATATTAGATATATAATAGGTAATACATTTATTCATTGCTTTCTACATCTGTTTTTACACAAATTGCTGCGACCTATCTTTTATCTTTCGAAATTGGGCATTATTTCTGTTTCCATACACTTTGAGGTATTTATCGCAATATATCAACAATATCGATATTAACTCATTGATATATTGCGATATTATATTTCTGATATCGTCCAGCTCTACTATATACTATACATACTTATACTTTACTAAATATTAATATACTATACTATATTACTTATACGTAGTACTTAGTTATTACTTTACTCATACTTAATACTTACCTACTATACTTAGTATTTAACTTTTATTTGTATTTTTTTATGAATGTGCTTTTATGATTATTTTAATTACTATAACCTATACTTAGTACTTTACATAGTACCCACTAAACTATGGTATATACTATACTTTCTATATTATATATTATACTTACAAACTATAATATCTTTTACTTACATTATACCATATTACTAATACTTAGTACATACCTTCTGCATAATACTTAACTTTATACTTAGTTTTCAATTGTACTTAGTAGTTAACTTAAGGTATACTTAGTACTATTAACATATACTTTTTACTATTATTATTATAATTAGTTTTTATTACTTTATTTGTACTTTTTATGAAAGTTATATTTAAGATTTATAACAGAATGAATAAAATTGTACTTAGTACTTAACTTAAGACATACTTAATACAATTAACTTATACTTTTTACTATTATGATTATAATTAGCTTTTATTACTTTATTTGTACTTTTTATGAAAGTTATATTTAAGATTTATAACAGAATGAATAAAATTGTACTTAGTACTTAACTTAAGACATACTTAATACAATTAACTTATACTTTTTACTATTATGATTATAATTAGCTTTTATTACTTTATTTGTACTTTTTATGAAAGTTATATTTAAGATTTATAACAGAATGAATAAAATTGTACTTAGTACTTAACTTAAAGCATACTTAATACAATTAACTTATACTTTTTACTATTATGATTATAATTAGGTTTTTTTTCTTTATTTGTATTTTTTATGAAAGTTATATTTAAGATTTCTAACAGAATGAATAAAAGATAATAAAACTCTTAAACAACAAAATGTTATACATATTTTCTAATATTTAATTAAACTTTAAGTTTTGTTTATTGTTCCCATTTTGTGAGTGTAACCATACATATATTTATTTACATAAGTGAGTTTTGTTCATACCCTTAAATAACATTAGATTTTTCTCTGGAAATGTTAATTGTATAAAAAAGATAATTGTATATAAAAGATAATTGTATATCGAATTTTTTTTTGTAAAGTGTGTAGTTATTTTAACTGTTGCTAAACTGAAAATTACATCAACATTTTTTAACGCACGAAATAAACCTTAAAAAAATTTGCTGTATTTTCTTTCAGTAAAATGTCACGAATGTATCCTAATGTATTTTATTGCGTTATGTTGATATTTCAAATAATATAACACATTAGAAATTTCAAACAGGTTTAATATTTGCAAAGTAATTCTAAAGTTATTTGTTAAATTTGCCGATGTTCAGTTTTCTTTTTACATGTTATGCATACTGGAGAGTAAATAAATATATATATATATACATATTAGTTAAAAGATTAAATCAAATTTATTTTAACCAATTAAACTAAAAATTAATTTTTCCTGTAGAAATAGTAAATGAAACATGCTAATGAAATCCTTTTGAATTGATATGACTTGCGTTTTATAATTCCTTCGAAAATTTATGTTATTGAAAGGCTAATTCTGGTAATAATAAAATCAGTTTTAATTAATCAGAATATCTCTTATTTAAAACAAATCTTTTAAAGGAAAAGATAATTTAAAAATACACTGTTTGAAAAATAGAGGAAGAAAATGAAGCAACAACAGTTAAAACAGTTTTGAAGATATTAAATATAATTATGTTGGTTTAACGAAATTTGTACCTTTTAACCGTTTATGTACTCAATTATGAATTCATGAAAATTTTATCTTCCAAAGCATATTTCGTGAATTTTTGAAACTACATTAGAATATTTACGCAATCATTTAATAACTTTTAGAAGGATTGAAGTATTTAGAAGGATTAACTAAATTTGAATTTATAGGGATTTTGGTCCAATATTTATAACGCCACTCAAATGTTTTATTTTAAATAATTTTCTTAGTATTTTGTAGAATTAGGAAATGTATAAATATGTATGTTCTTACAATAGCAAAATAGAAATATTTCCGAATTGACCCCCCCCCCCTCCCCCCAACACAAAGAAAACTGAAAAGCTGCAAAGGCAAAAGAAATCATCCCTTTAAAAATATTTTTGTTTTGTGTAACCAATAATGCTTTTGGAACAAGATAAAGTAATGCATCTCTAACTCATTCTAAACTGTATTACTAATATTCGATGTATTAAAAGAATTATATAACAAGTTATTTTAATGGTACTTATAAGTACCGTCAGTAGATAAAGGTTTAAATTAAAAGAGTTCGACATTGTACAATAAAAAATGACTCAAATTTTCTTACTGAGATACTTTTCAGTAAAATAATGTGTATGAAAGTTCACATTCATTCAAATCATAAGAATTAAGTTCTCTTATATATTGATTACAGTTAAATTCTCTCTCTTTTTTGGATATGTGTAATATATATATAATAAGATACATTTCAATAACATTCAAAAAAGTTAGGATTGAAATGGATAGTATAAATATTTAAAATTTTATTTCTTTGTTCTATTAATAAACGCTTTCGAATTTTGTATTTGGATAGTAAAAATGTTGAATAAAATACACTATTATTTAACATTCAAATGCAGCTGACCTCTTAAGACAATGTTCATTCAGTCCATGAATTCCAGCATCTATTTTTCTAAAAATAATCTTAATTGATCTTTTGTAATATTGTTTTAAAATTAAATGAGTTGAAATTAACTGTTCTGAAATAATGGTACACAAGGACAATTCCTGAATGCCGAAGATTATATTAAAAATAAAAGTCCTTCCGGCCAGTGCCGGGAGGAAGAGGTAGCTTTCATAGTCCTTATTTTTAAAAAGCAAGCTTATATTATTCAAACACACGAAGCTCAATTTAGTGGAAACCGATTATAGGAGATTCAATACTTATATTTATCAATACTAAATCATTATGAATGAGAATTTCACGAAATTAGTCAGCTTTATCCAAGCTGCTTTTATTTAAAGTAACTTATATTTGGTTGCCAAATTCGGCTATATCTGGAAGTTCCCGCCATTTTAAGACAACATGGTGGATGAGGCTAACGAGTGAACTTGGTCGAGACCTTAGTAATTCCTGTGCACATGCTCACTCACATCGGAATCGGTTGATATATACAAGTGCTGTCGCAGGCAAAAAATCAGATTTTTCAAAATGTCACCCACATTAGAAATTGAAACTGCTGTATCTGAACCATTTTTAGGGTTCCGTACTTAAAAAAGTAAAAAGGGAACCATTATAAGATCACTCCTGCGTCTGTCCGTCTGTCACAGTCATTTTACTCGTAAACTATGGAACGTGGAAAGTTCAAATTCGGGGAAGTAATAAAGACCATTGACCCACATATTTTCAGATTAATAAACATTCATAAATATATTTAGTGAAAAAGTAGATAGGATAATTATGCTACTTGAAAAAAAAATCTTTTCTTTGTATACCATGTGGGATATCCTGTGAAAGCTTTTATAACGCTGAACTCAAAAATACATTCCTTTTAATTTTAAGTATTATATTTTCAAAGATATTGTTGAAAATGTAGCGCAAAAATATGTTCTCCCCAGTTAATTCGTAATCTACTGAAACTAAAATTATGAAAAAATTAGAGGTAGTAGACGTTAATATAAACCTTTCAGGAAAATTATAGCGATTACCCTAGTATACGATTACGTCACATAGTTTTTGAATAATTAGCATTTTTCTGTTATACACAAATTTCGATTTACGGGTATTCAGAAAAATTGTTGAGCATTGCTGAATATACTTATCGTTGCAGAAGAATACAAGCATTGTTGATAATGATTTTCGAAAAAAATCATCGGTAATTAGCCGAGATATTAACCCTTAAAGGTACGGTCAGTTTGGACATACACAAGGACAGGGGCGTCGTACTCTATGCGTAGTTAACAACTTTTAATGATATATATGTGTAATGTAATCTCCAGTAACAGTATAAAAGCGATAAACGTCAAATTGTTAAAAACATACTAATTTAAGGGGTCTCGGGACTCTAAAAAGAGGAAAAAGTGAAAAAAAGACCATTTTTAACATTTAATGTCTTAAAATGTATATGATTTTAAAACACAATTTTAATTGGGATGAAAGATATAAGTATGTTCTTTCGTTTCATGTATTTAAAAAATTGCAAGATACAGAATTAGTATTTATAGGGGGCTCGAAACTGTTAGACATTTGTCGAACAAAAAATTGGCATATCAGTTTACGCGCAGGATTACAAAATAAATATTGCAACTAGAATGAAAATTTTGGTGCTTACTTATACTTCAGAATGTAATAATTTCCCTGAACTTAAATAAATTTGTATGTAAAGCATTTTTATATTTTTAATGCAATGTTGCATTTAGCTAATACGAAATTTTGAAAATTTCAACAGTAAAATAACCTTAAACATATTTTTTTGAACAATAGAAATAAAATTTTAGGTTCCGTTTATACAGACTAACATGAAATATATGTTTTGAAAATTTCATGAAAAAATATTCAGAAATTTTTGAGGTATCCTGCGCATTATGCCCTAAAAACACCATTTGGAAAATATTGACTTTAAAGTTTGGGAAACGCGGCTTCAGCTGTTGAGCGGGTATAATTCTAAAAGCCAAAACTTCTGTTCTAACGGGAATTTCAAGGAAACAATTATATCAAAATATTCGGTAAAGATACGAGTTTAACATGTAAAAAAATTAAAATTTCTTACATTTTGTAGCTTTAAGAGTCCTGCGACCACTTAATCCTTTCTGGCACGAAGTAATTCTATTTATAAACTTATGAAATAACGAACTGACACCAGAATTTATAAACGAATTTGTTAGAAAATGCTAACTTGCTTATTTTCACGTACATGATAAAAGGAAAATTTTAATTAAATTTTCTTGCTGCCGTTTGTCTGTTTTGATATTAAAATTTGGTGTCCGTTTTTTAAGGGCATCGCCCTCGAAAGATTTAATTAGAATGAATCGCATAAATAATGTGGGATTTGCAGTAGTTTGCATTAGTTGTATCTCTCAGTAAGCCTCGAGTGACTTTAAAAGTTAATTAAACACCTATCTGGAAAAACGCGGCACTGACCAAAGCGGCGTTGCAACTTTGAGACCTCAATTCGAAGCGCGCTTAGCACAATGCCAAATTTAAACTTTTAACAAAGGTTTTGTTTTAGCTACACAGTAGAAATAAAGATTATTACTACGCTGAATTTAGTTTCATGAAATGCCAAATGAAGTTTAACTATGCACTGCTTTTATTGTCAGTACCGAATTAAGTTCTTCATAAACAGATTAGGATAATATTAAAAAAGAGTTATACGAATAGCTATATTTGATATTATTTAGGTTTCATATCTTTTTGAACTTTTATGGTATACCCATTTACATTTTTCTAATACATACAGTCATACTCAACTCTACGTTGTATAGTTTTTTACAAAGTCTTAGTATTCTTTTAGCAACATTTTTTTTTATAATACAATTACAAATTCATATATTTATTCTACGGAACCCTCTGTGCACGAGTAATGCTCGCACTTGACCGTTTATTTAAGATAAAGACAAAACAAAAAATGCTCCGGAATCCTTATATCATGGTCAAATATTTAAGAAAGAAACCGTTTCCAATTTCTATTTTTTTTGCACCTGACTTTAAATATAATTTTTTATTTAATTTAATGGCCTCCATTTTGAAACAAGATGGCTGATGAAGCTGGCCAGCGAACTTGGTCGAGACATTACGATATACATTTCTTCTTACATCGAAATAGGTTAATAAATACGCGTGTGAATGATACGCGTACAAATGAAGCTGGCCAAAGAACTTGGTCGAGACATTGGTATGTACTATGTACACACCAAGTTACATCCAAATCGGTTCATAAATACGCCTGTTATCGCGTGACAAAATCAGGTCGTTTCAAAATGTCAGCCACAATAGAAATTCAAAATGCTATAACTCAGCCAATTTTTAGATATAGACGAAACAAAAACTGTTCCTGAATCTTTGTATTAAGATCAAACATATACAAAAAAAAAAAAAAAAAAAAAAAAAAAAAAAAAAAATCTTTTTCATTTTTCTATTTTCGATACCTCGTTTTAGATTTAATTTTTTTAATTTTTTTTTTTAATGGCTGCCATTTTGAAACAAGATGGCCGATGAAGCTGGCGAACGAACTCGGTCGAGACATTTGTACGTATTATGTATACACTAAGGTACATTCAAATCGGTTCATAAATACGCCTGTTATCGAGTGACAAAAATCAGGTCGTTTCCAAAATGTCGGCCACGCTAGAAATTCAAAGTGCTATAACTCAACCATTTTGTAAGATGTAGACGAAACGAAAACTGCTCCGGAATCTTTGTATCAAGGCCAAACACATAAGAAAAAAATGTTTTTCAATTTTCAATTTTTTGGTACCACAATTCAAATTTTAATTTAAAAAAAATTTAAATGGCCGCCATTTTGAAACAAGATCGTGGATGAAGCTGACCAACGAACTCGGTCGAGACAATTGTACTTATTATGTATACACAAAGGTACATCCAAATCGATTCATAAATACGGCTGTTATTGCGTGCCAAAAATCAGGTCGTTTCAAAATGTCAGCCAAGCTAGAAATTCAAAATGCTATAATTCAGCCATTTTTAAAGATATAGATGAAACAAAAAATACTCCAGAATTTTTGTATCAAGGTCAAACACATAAAAAAAATATTTTTCAATTTTCAATTTTTTTGGTACCACATATCAAATTTTAAATCTTTAAAAAAATTTAAATGGCCGCCATTTTGAAACAAGATGGCGGATGAAGCTGGCCAACGAACTCGGTCAAGACATTGGTATGCACTATGTATACACGAAGTTACATCCAAATCAGTTCATAAATACGAGAGTTACAGTGTGACAAAGATCATATATATATATATATATATATATATATATATTATTTATAGGGATATATATATATATATATATATCAACTTTTGAACGGAGGGTGGTTTCGGGGTCTGGGGGTCATGATCGATGAAAATATACCAAAATTTTTTGAAATAGCTTTCCTCGGAACGGCTGCAATAGTAGCTTTTTGTAATTAAAGCTACCTAATAACATAATACTTAGAATGATTTTTTTGTTTTGTAAGTTATTGCCACATTTATGACTAGATCAAGAAATTTCAATTTATTTCTTCATTACGTTTCTTCAAATTCACTCACGTTATCATTTCACAAAAAGTTGAAATGATAACGTTTGTCTACCCTATATATATGAAATCTAATGAAACAAGTTTATAAAACAAATTTATGAAACAAATTTATGAAATGATTTTATGAAACGACTGATTAAACGACCGATTATGTTTCACAGCTATTTCTCCTAGTATATGGAAAGTTTGGCAGTGAAATTAACTCCAATTATTCGTATTAATCCACAGATTTCAAAACTGGTATTACAATTTTAAAATTTGAATTAGTTTTCGACATTTTTTTTTTCAATTTTAATGGCGCTTCTATAATTACGGCAACTAAACTACTCAATTTTTGTAGAAAAAAGTGAAAAAAAAACGGATAACAATTCTATAGTTGCAACTATGCATATATTCACTTTCGTGAAACATTTTTATTTAAAATCTTCATTGAATAAATTAAATGACTTTATTATCTAAATAGAAATATCTTTTATTTAAGACGTTCTGAAATTTCTATATCACGTATTCTTTTCTGCTGCAGATGCAGGAAGACTAAATTTATCTGTTCTTCACACATCAATTATAATTTAAAAGTTTTTTGCCTAAATGCTATCGAATATAATCTAATGTACTCTGTTTATTACGTTAATAATTGTAAAACTGAACAGCTCAGTCATTTTTATTAGATTTATAATGTTTTTATTTGTTGATTATTTTGTTTCCTGATTATTCTGATAAATAAAGTGGTTCTGAGCATATTTAAAAAAAAAAAAAATAGATCGTTCTCGAAAACAGATAAACATCGTATAATGTTTTCCCTGAGTAAGAGGTGTAGTAATATAATTCTTTTACGCTGATATGTCTTGTTTAATTGGGTCACTTTTCCAAAAGGAATTCCTTATTTAAATGCTTATTTTGATAATCAAAGAAGAAGTTTTAATTACTTAGAAGATTAACTAAAATTTTCCTCACTATATGCTTGTTTTTACATTTTTAAAGTAAAATTTTTAAGCTGTTTCAGAAAAAAAGTAAGAATATAAAATTGTAAAAATATTTTTAAAAGTATCATTCGTTGTTTAAACAATCTGAAAAAATATTGTACAATCCTACACGTTTGAAAATAGTATTATTAAAATTTCAAATATTTTCCTATTGCTTGATATATGTGCTGTATAATCTAATGCTATAAATGTATTCATTTAAACATATAAATTTGAATTTTCAAAAATTGATATTTTGTAATAAACAAACAATATTTTAATTTGTTATTCGTTTCGAAAATGTAATATAATTAAACGTGATTAATTGGCAGCTAGTTAAAATTACTAGAAAATACCGCTTGAAATTAAAAGCATCGTAAGTTTTTACATTTTATTGATGTTTTTATTTAATAATTATTTAAATAAATCAGGATTTTTCTGATATATTTTATATGCCTATATATCTTTTGTAATACAAACATGAAATTTGTACTTCCAAATTACGAAATTACAATACGAAAATGAAATTTTGATTTCATTGTTAATGAATTTCAACGAAAAACATTACAGACATATTGTTTTACTTTTAACAAAAATTAATTTCTTAAAATCCAATTAAAGTATAATATATAAATTTATGAATATTTTAATGGTATTACGTAATGATTTTGTATGTTCTACGTCAATGATTGTAAAGACGTAAAGATGTTAGTGCACTTAAATTTTGTTCTTTTTTTTTTAATTTTTCATGTAATTTTTTTATCTAAATGAAGAATAACACGAATATTTTTACTAATTGAATATCGCATACATTTAAGCAATTAACTAGTGAATTATCTAGAAAAAAACAACAACAACAGAGAAGATCTAAACTGTAATTACTTGTTTAATTTAAAATCCTTTACATAGGTTTTTAATTATTAAAATACAGATTTTAATTAAGAAAGAGGAAGATGTAATTAGCTATAAGACAAGATAATTATTTTTGCCAACAATATATGCATTAAAATACGATAACGAATAATTTAATAATTGAAATAACAAATCGTTATAAATTATTGATGCGAAAAGTATGCGAAAAGAAATAATGTCCTCGAATTGTTCGAAAATATTTATACTTCCTTGTATATGTTAATTGTATTATATGTGTTAATTGATTGACAATGAATATTAGAAAAAAATAAAAATTATCAATGCAAAATTTTGAATGTTTCCAAATTTATGTTCAATAGTATTAGGATAATTCTGATTTTATAATAATTTAAAGATGTATTTGTTATACTTATTCATACCGATTTGTTGATCATTAAAAAAAAAAAAAATATTTGTTTATTATTACTTTTACATAAACAAATTATATTTGATTAAATATGTTGGTATATTATTTAAGTATTCAAAACCTAATGAAAAAAATAAAAAAATGAAAGCAGGAATTTTTCTTTTTCAGAATTTAGTGTTGCCCCCGTGAAAAAAAAATATGTATATGTAAATAGTACAAAACATATTTCAATTTTAAGACTTAAAACACACACTTTTATTTTATGTAAAATGACGTCATTCGTATCCGCTTAATAATTTCACAATTACGCTCCACTCTTAAACATCTACAGTAAAGCATGCATAGGATGTCACTATCGCAAAATAATACACAAATGCAGCAAAAAGATGCCGTCATTAGAGAAACTCGACAAAAAACTCGGCTATCTAATGATCCATAGGTCTTCATTTGTTTGTAACATTAATATAGACTGTTTCAGTAGTGACGTCAGTCATGACGTTTTGGTTGGAAACTGACTCCAAACAAACGGTTGCTATGTTGTATTTTCTATTTTCTTTGTTTGTTGCAAGTATGTCTTATAATTGTATCTCACATCTAAGTGTTTTAATAATTGATATGTACTTGTAACATTTTCCACGATTTATATTTAAAAAGAAATGACGCATAACAACCGTTTGTTTGGAGTCAGTTTCCAACCAAAACGTCATGACTGACGTCACACTGTAAGCATCTATAGATACTTAAAATTAAATATAGTTTATAATAGCTCCATGCTTTAACAGAAATTATACGTTTATATTTTTTCAAAATAACGCGTATTTTAATTACATTTTCTTTCGGTTGTTATGAGAAAATGGCAACAAAAAGATATAATTGCTATTTTTCAACAATTTTCCCTTTACCTGCTACATAAATGGAGTACTTGAGTTGCCGAAATTAAACAAATGGTACTAAAAACTAGAAAAAAATTAATATTTCAAAAATAAATGGAGATACAGTTTTCAAACAAATTGCATTTAAAAGTACATTTTTTCCCCAATACGACGGTATAAAAATTGAAAACGTGCGATGCTTTAAAAAAAAATGCTATAGAGCTTTTAATCGTACATTGATACATCTGCTTTGTTTATTGCTGGCTTCTTTGTTAATTTTGGGGGCGAAATAAGCTTGGAGAAATAAATAACATACCGTACCGGGGAAAAAATCGCGGTTCATAGATTTACTATATTTTTTCCTTACAAAAATTATAAATTATTATTGATAAATTATTAATTTGTATAAATCAAATTAATTTTCGAAACATTTTAATGATAGCTTGATTCACAAAAAGATTTAAACACATTACCGTATATTTCCGTGTATAAGCCGAGTATAATTTTTCAATGAAAAATCGTCCAAAATCGGAAACCCGCATATAAGCCGATGTTAAAAGAAGGTAATGAAAAATTCACCGAACAAAAATGTAGCACTTTTTTAAGCATAGATAATAGAAAAAAAAATGCGTTCTCTGAAATTATTGATCTCTTCTATTTTGTCTTGTCGCGCTGCTGTTTAAAATGTTGCGCTCATCCTGTTACGACTTGGTCACTCATAAAAACCAAACTTCCTACATTTGTAAATGGGAATACCATTCTTTACTTGACTGCTAACTATTACTTTATATTATGGAAAGATGACTGTACAAAAGCGCACGACTTATAAATGGGGTTTTAAATTAAAAGTCATTAGTTTTGCTAAGCTGTCGAATAACTGAATGGCTGCTCGTCATTTCACGCTCAATGAAAAACAAATGCGAGAATATAGAAGGAAAAAAGACGAAATTCAAATATTCTAAAAGTAATTAAAGCTGCACATGAATGCAAATATGTCATCTTTTGAAGAAGATTATGTTGATGATGATGATATTCAGTCTAATGTACCAACGAAAGAAAGGGGTTTCATGACGTTGCTTGAAAATTGTGATAATAACTTTGATTGTGAATGATGATTGGTGACTTCTGCTTTGTAAAAGAGTGGAGTATTTAAATATTTTTAGAAATTTGTAAGTATTATTTAAGTTTTTACTTTTGGCATATTTTTTATTTCTACCCTATATATATAAAATCCTAATGAAACGATTTTAAGAAACGACTGAATGAAACAAATTTATGAAACAATTTTATGAAACGACTGATTATGTTTCACGGCTATTTCTCCTAAAATATGGAATACTATCCGGTAAAATTAAAACCAACAATCCGTATTGATTCGCAGATCTCAAAACTGGTAATATAATTTAAAAATTTAAATTAGTTTTCGAAATATTAATTTTTTTTTTAATTTTAATTACATTTCTATAGTGAAAATATGTAATGGCAACAAAATTACTCCATTTTTTTGGAAATAAAAAGATAATAAGAAAAACTGTAGGGATTATGAGATTTCTTCTTTTTCGTCAATTTCAAATTGATAATTGAAGTTATCTTTTATTTCAGCCGATAGTGAAACAATATTATGATTAAATTATGTTTTTCAGGTAAATTGGAAAAAATAAAAATCAGATTTGTTTTTTGTCGTGAAAAGGGAAATTATTAAAATAAGAAAAAAAAATTAAATAGGAATTAAATGTTCACGTGTCAAAAGCAGAAAATAACGAAAATTACGTCAAAATATTTACATGTAAGTATTAAAAATGTACGAAAAAAAAAATTTCACGCAAAACGCATTCAAAGGAGATAATTACGTGAAAATTCCAAATATTAAATATCTTCATAATTAAGGTGAATGGACCGTATTCTTCCATTCTGTTCGAGGCTATAAAAATCGCCATTTTAGAAATTGTGACGTCGCAGGAATACTGTGCATTTTTAGGCGTGTAAAACTTCTAATGTTGAATATTAGATCATATTTGAAAAGCTCAAGCATTCATATTTCCAACCACTTTTAAGTTAAATAAATATATGTGACCGTGAATCTTAAAAGGGAAAAAAGTTTAAAAGAAATAAATTATTACATGAGTAATGCATTTAACAGTGAAAATTGCGTCATATATTAAAACGATACATTTAAACAATTTTCATTCCGAAGAATTTTAATGTGATAACAGATGGTATAATTGGAGTGCGACTAGCAAATTTGTTTATACATTACATCATTTGATGAAGCGTAAATACAGGTAAATATATGTGCAAAATACTTTCGTTTTATTTTATACGAATTACTATCGATAAATACATTTTAGAAAATCCAGATATTCCTATTAAATAATATAAACAATATAAATTGTAAAATATACATGATGGTGTATTCAAATAAAGAATGAATTTATGAATAAAATATATTTATTCCTGAAAATATTGTAAAATAAATTATAAGGTTAAAAAATTAAAAATACAATACTTTTCTATATCGTAGTGGTTCTGAAAGATACTCCCAAGCAGACGGAGTTTTTTAACTTCGAAACTAAATGAAGTATATTGTCCATAGTGTCGTTATAAAAGGTAGAAAGATAACGACATTTTTAACCTAACCATTTTATGCAAGCTGATTTTCAAATGTGTAATTACTTATCAATCCTGAAAACCGCCATCAGTTGTTACGACAGTGATGGATGAGGCCATTGTAATATAAAAATACCCCATTCAAACGGTACAGAATGGCAACTCGATTACAGAAAATAGCCACCTGTATACTAATATAATTCAATCTTCAGAAATCTGGTAATATTTTATAAATAGGGTACATTACAGTGTTTTGGGGGTCTCTGAAACCTTAACAGGGGCTGGCGGGCGTAGCTCTCTGGGGGAAGAGCATCCTAGTTAGAATATAATTTTTGGAAATTTTCTTAGATTCGTGTATAAATCGGTACCCTAACTTTGGAACCAAAAAAAGCCCAAAAAGTCACGGCTTACGTACGGAAATAAACGTTAACTTTAATTTAGGGGAATACAGTGTAAAAGAATAATAATTGCAGGAGGAAGAGCACCCTAGTTAGAATATAAATTTTGGAAACGTTTTTAGACTCGTGTATAAATCGATCCCCTAACGTTGGAACCAAAAAAATGCCCAAAAATTCACGGCTTATGTACAGAAATAAACGTTAACTTTAATTTAGGGGAATACAGCGTAAAAGAATAATAATTGCAGGAGGAAGAGCACCTTAGTTAGAATATAAATTTTGGAAATTTTCTGAGACTCGTGTATAAATCGATCCCCTAACTTTGGAACCAAAAAAATGCCCAAAAATTCACGGCTAACGTACAGAAATATACGGTAACTTTCATTCAGGAGAATACAGTGTAAAAGAATAATAATTGCAAAACTGGAAACCATTTTTTATATGTTGAATTATTTAAACAAAAAATAAAATCCAGAAATTGCCATAAAAATCAATCAATATTGGGAAATACTTAAACATTAAGGTTAAACAGACAAAAAAAAAAAAAAAAAAAAAAAAAAAAAAAAAAAAAAAAAATCAAAATTTGTGTTTTAACGCTTTCCAACATTAGTTGAAAAGTGTTCATGAATTCGGTTTGTCAGCATTCTCTCCATGCTCTAATTTGTGTAGATGTATTCAGATTACCATGCAATGGAAATTTAATATGACATATTTTATATTGGAAATGAAATGTATGCCATTCATGGTTAGTTACAGGAATTCTCAAAAGTATTCCGTTACAACATGTTTAATCGTTTACAAGCAGCACCAAGAACTGCTTCTCAAATTAATTTAAAAATGTTTTTGAAATGATTTATATTAATTCTAAGATTGTATGCCGAATTTTGAAATGTTGTGTAAAATAGAAGTGGAGTTACAGGTATGTTCCACTTGTGGAACGTTGGCGGTACGAATTACATTTATAAATTTGGGGGATTTTTTTCTTTGAAAATCGTACCAGCACTACACGCGCATGAAAACAAAGTAAAAAAGGTAAAGTAAAAAATGGTTTCTGTTTTAGGAACATGATAACTCGTCACTAACTGCAAAATGTTTATGAAAGGCCTAAAAACACTTTTCATGCATGCCCTTTCCAGAATATACACAACATTTCTTAGTGTTTTTCTGACAATTTGAACATCTTCCTTGAGCAGTAGATTACAACCAATAGATACTGGATGAGGTGGTAATGTCCATACTTACTGGAGCAGTAGAACCTCGTATTCTCTTTCTCAAAACATCAAATCGAACTTTCACGGCAACTGCTGTAATTTCACGACAAAACTCGAAATAGCTTACGTCTTCTGTTGAGCCTACTGCATAACAATGCAGTGTCCAAGCAGTAGCAACAGTCATACTTAGTTCATTTGCAAACAGATTTCACCACCATTTTTTAAATCGAAGTACTGGAGGTTATGTTCCAAGCAAAGTATCCAAAACATCGAAACCATCCATATTCTGATTACACCATATAATCAATAGAGGTGTTTGGTTGGAAATTCTAGCGTCAATTTTCGAGAATATTGTGTTAAACTTTGGGTTAGGAATGGTCCTTCCCCATTTGATATAACATTAAATACACTGTAGTCGTTCCATCATACACAAACAACTGTGCCATCACTGTAATAATCACAATATCCTCGTTCTTGCTTGAACTATTCTTTTGAAGATTTTATTGGGCATTTACTGTTTCAAAAATATTTCAAAGACACTTTGACAACAGGTGCAAGAGAAATATATGATAAAATTTATACATTGATAACGCTGGTACGAAAATAATAAAAAAATAGTCTCCTGTGTGAGCTCAGTAAAAATTACCAAAATCCTAATAAAAGTAACAATAAGATAATTTTGTACTCTGAACCGCCAGAATGAAACGTTCCGCATGTGGAACATTGACATTCAAATGATCATAAAACAAAATCAAAATAAAATAAATCATTCATTTATACATAAAACTTCATAAACAACAGTAAACAATACAATAACCATTATCACAGCACTCACATTTGAATTCTAAAGTTATAGATGGAGTAAAAAGCGCAGCCTACAAAATTTACGTTTTTTGTTACATTTCAACAATCTCTAAGATGGGAACCACAAAAAATTATTACATAATAATTTATAATCCGTTAAAACATATCTTTAAAAAGTTATATTTAAAATTTCAAACAGTTTGAACAAACACTTAAAAAGATACAGCATCACATAACTGATGTTCCACTTGTGGAACGTTGGAACGGTGGAACGTCTAATCGTTTTCAGTCCATTTTATTCATGTTAGACTATTTCACACGTAATGAAATTGATATGTATCATTTAGATGAACGATAACATGTATTCTACAAAGTATAGAATAAGTAACAGTTATTATAATTCGTTTACAGAGACATACAAAATATTGCCTCACATAACGGGTCAAAAGAGATAAATTGTTTTCAGTGCATTTTAATGTTGTTGCGTTGTTTCAAGCATATCTAATATATAAAAATGAAAACTAATATATAAAAATGCTAATAAATTAATACCAATTCCTTTGGCTGTTGTTAAATATTTGAATGATATAAAGAAACAACTATAAAACTATACTAATTATTTGCCTTATACTTCAAAACTAGTATTAGTAGTATATATTTTATAAAGAAAAGTTAAAATGTAGTTACAACTATTATTTTTAGATACATATTTACTATGTTAATAAAAAAAGAAAAGTGCCCACTTAAACCGTTGGCATAGAGCTCACAGGCTATTCACATTAATTGTATATTATACTCTTATTTCAAAGAATAATGCCCCTCGAAAACTAAATTAAGGTGATAGATTAGCCCCCCACCCGTTTCCCCCCTTTATACTTGGCTAAAGAATCTTCAAATCTAATAAGGGAAGCGCCTTATCGGAATAAACCTGCATACCGAATTTGAAGCAAATCAGATAGAAAAACCCATTTCTCTAAATTTATGAGGGGTTAGCCCACCGTTCCCCCTTTTAAGTTAACCAATGAACCTCTAAATCTAATCAAGAAAGCACCTTATCAGAATACACCGGTATACCAAATTGGAAGCAAATCAGATAATTATGAATGAAAAACCCATTTATCTAAATTAAAAGGAAATTACCCTCCCCCCCCCTTTTTTTTTTTACTTAACCAATGAACATCCAAAACTAATTAGGGAAGCGCCTTATCCAAATGAACCTAGAAATTTTTCTGAAGCAAATCGGATGAAGAGTTATCGCGTTACGTACATACATACGTACATACATACACATAGAAACTGCGGGCACTTCAGCTCTCAGGCTTTGATACCCTGTGATCCGAAAAGTGTATCATAAAATGTACGAAGCTATTTTCCTTTTAAATTTTGTTACATTATTTTATAATTTCTATCATTTTATTTAAAAAAGAAAAAAAAAAAACACTGCATCCATTTTGTAAAACTCTCACGATGCAGGGTAAGTAGAGATTTTTTTCTATTATATTGTTTGTTAGATTAAATTGAGCGTTTCTTGAATTAGAGTCAGGAAATCCTTTTTAGACATCCAGCTAAGCAATTTTTTATTGAGGTTAGACGTACAATTAGTCTTATTTTTCTTTTTTACAAATGAGATGTTTTTGTCAGACCTCAATTAAAATTCTACTTCCATTTCCTTTGTATCCAACTAGAGTATGATTATCATACAAACATCCAAAGTATTTATTAGATCATTTTATGTATAATAGTTTAAAATTATTTGAAAATAGATCTAGAACACTTAATTATTTGATAATAAAGTTTTTATAGTGAACTATTTAATAAATAAACAGCTTAGATTTATCTGAAGTATTTAAATTAAAATATTAAATTCTTAAAAACGTCCTTTCATCGTACTTTTTTTTGCATTAGACTTGGCAATCAAACTTGGATAGCTAAAATATATTTATTTTAAAAATTGCAGACACATTCCGCGTGAAATATGAGGATATTCCTATAAAAACAAAAACAAAAGCAAAAAAAAAATGTAATTTGTTAAAAATAGGCTGTTTACAATAACGGAGCACTGTGCATTCGCGCCCATTAATAGTTAAAATGGTAATCAGAAAAAAATTAAGTTATTATTGTAATAAAAACCTCGTGTTTTAAAAATGAACGTCTTTTCCTTTTTTTCCGTGTGTAACAGAATGATTTTTGTTGTATGACAGTATGATTTCGCTAACAATAGCGAAAAAATAGAATAAATGCATCCAGTTGGCGAAATATTTACAGAAATTCTTTATCTTGTGGTTTTAAAAATAATCATTCATTTTATAGATAATGAGCGATTATGTCAGTAGATCAAGAAGAAAACTCACTGTAAAAAGTAAATGCGTAAATTAGTCACGTTTACATAAGTATAAATGTAAATATGTAAAAATACACTTTTGTCACGAAATTTGCGCTTTTGTAGAAATGTACCCTTTTTTATAGGCTTGTTTATAGGCTTAATGGAAGTGTGTAACTTGTTATCCCTTCAGGAACTCAAACAAATGTATAAATGTAGAAAAATGTATGGATTTACCTGACTTGCTATATATTTACAAATTTTGCACATTGTACAAATATCTGTCTTTTTTGCATATTATGCCGAAATATGTGCAAGAATATTATCCAGATATATGCTTTTAAGAACAGAATTTTGCACAGAAATATGCGTACGCGTTTTATACAGCTATGTTTGTAGGAACAGAATATTAAGCAGGATTATGTGTAAGAATATTACACAGAAATATGTTTAAGAATAAAATATTATACATAAATATGTGTACTTCCGTGCAGTTAAAAAATATCAATACTTGAAAAGTTGTTTGGTATAGTAGTAGTTGTAAAGTCAAGGTGCTGCTTTGGAAATTTGCAGTTCTTCAGTTCGTATCCCCTTTCTGTAATTAATGCTTGGTAACCGCAGATTGAAGTTAAGAATTTCTTCTCTTTATAACTGTATCTTCGAAAAGTTATTACTGAAATTGATAGAAAATAAATCCGATAAAATATGAAAATAGTACTGGCGTCAAATTCAAAGAAATGTGTAAATGTAGAAAAATGTACGCATTTACCCGACATGGTGTAAATTTACAAATTTTACACATTGCACATATATCTGTCTGTTTTTTACACCGAAACATGTGTAAAAATATCACTCAGATGTATGCCTAAAAACAGAATTTTGCACAGAAATATGCGTACGCATTTTATACAGCTATCTGTGTAGCAACAGAATATTACACAGGATTACGTGTAAAAATATTACACAGAAATATGTATAAGAATATAATATTACACATAAATATGTGTAGGGGGGAAAGGGAGAACTTTTTTAATTATCTCATATATTTAAGTTCTTATGATTTAGTTCAAATAACTAATATCACTATTTTGTAGTCTAAAGTCTTGGTAATTTTTAAAGCCTCCAACCAAACTGAAAATTTAAATATTTAAAGTTTATTTATTTGAAGATTATAATGAAAAATATTGCCCCAATGTGCTCTGCACGGGATACATTGGGACAGTGTTAAATTGGTATAGGGGCAGATTGGGATACCACATTATTTTGAATTCTGAGAAAGAAATTAATGCCTATTTATGCATAGTCATTTTTTATAATATATAAAAAAAAATTCATCAGCTTTTGTATTATTATCGCAAATCATAATTATCTACACTAACTCAGAATTTCATAATTGTAAATGCCGTTGATAGTGTTCGAAATACAGCAATGGGATGAGGAAGTTTTTAAACAACATCTTCTTTATTGCCAGCAGCTATATGTTCTTTATTTGGGTAAGTAAATTTCCGGTTATTCTCCTCTTTTTATTAAAAAATCATTATTTCTTTACTTTTAACTGATTCTACACAATTCACATAATACAGAATCTTAGAAGAAGCAGTGACATTTCCCACAAACGATACAAGAACAAAATCATTTTTCTGTTATTCATCAGTGACCGTATCAAGCAATTTTAACGCCTTATGAAAATTTACTTTACTTTCAAGGTCAGGATCAGGGTTGCTGTCTTTAAAAAAGTAGAATCGGAATCATTGAGAAATGGATTTTTACTTTAATATTTTAACTCTTTGTGCCGATAATTTATCTTTAGTTAATTTTCATTTCTTCTCTTGCTTTTCAAAACAATTTTCCCTCCTTTTCTTCCTTTTCTGTTTTTCTCTGGGGTAGAAGTTAAAATACGGGATTTTCAAAGGTTTTTCATACAGTTGTTTTATTTATCTATGCAAAGCCTTTGGATAGGGTCTTCTGGAGTGACTAGAGTAGAAATATATCTTTCATGTTTCGATGCAATAATAAAACTATTGCTAATGAGAGTTTGAGTAGTGCTAGACGATTTGGAGAGGTACAAAACACCACAGGTATTTCGATATTCTTCAAAATCTGACTTTTGAATACAATCATCTCCCAGATTATCAGGCTTGTCTTTGTTGTTTATGTTACGTGAGAAGGCACAAAGTCATCTGCACTGAAAACGCTTTGATTAAATGACCAAATTCCTGTCTATTTAAATCCAATTGTAATGTTGCTAATGTTAAATGACGCATTATATCCAAATGTTACAAGATCTGAGAAAACCTTTTTACCGACTTCAAAAAGGAGGAGGTTATTACCGACTTCAAAAAGGAGGAGGTTATCAATTCGACGCGTATGTATGTTTTTTTTTTATGTATGTTCACCGATTGCTCCGGAACTTTTTGTTCGATTTATGTGATTTTTGTTTTAATTGAAAGAGGATACTCTCGAATTGGTACCACTTCCGTTTCATCGAAATTGGTTGAGTAGTGTTTTAGTAATTCAACAAAAACCAATAAAATGAAGGATTTCACCCAAATTATCTTTCATTGTTGTAACCGGTTTCTCAGTCATAAGCATAAAACTATGTATTCATATACGTTAGCGCCAAGTTGTCGCAAAACTTGGCACAGTTACGTGAATTATCGCCAAACTTGGCGACCAAAATAAGTCACCATAAATGAAGCCAACTTGGCTGTAACTGACTAATTTGGCGATATCCCCATTCATATTCAGTAATGGATCTTCCCCAATCTGTTTCTTCGCATTTTCTAATCGACAGTCATATTTAAAATTCTCAATTGGCAATCGCATTCAAAATAGTAATTTAATATACATTAATTAAGTATACACCATTATTTCAAATGCTGAATAATACAGAAGCAAACTGACTTAATACAAAACAATAATTTAGTATTCGATAGTTTAGTTTAATTAAACACATAACATAAGACTGGCGGCACATAACACACACATATATATATATATATATATATATATAATATTGGTAATTCTTAGTTTATCCCGTCGACCAAATTACTGTCGCCATATTGTAAGATTAAATGCCAATAATGGTTTGCCATTAATTAATTCATTGTAAGATTAAATGCCAATAATGGCCAATAAAACCATTAATTCGACGTTTTATTTGTATTTTTATTAATGTTTTACTAATTTATTTGTTCTTTAGTTATTTAAAATAAAAATTATGTCAATTTGTATAATTTGGCGAGTGATTTGGCGATTTATATAATTTGGCGAAATTGGTCGACGGGATAACTAAGAAGTACCATAATATTATATACATACCTATATTATATTATATTAAACAGTTATATGTAGGAATGCTTTTTATTACCTTTAATATTTCCACTAGATAACATTAATGATAACTTTCCTGTATAGGGGCCTTGGAGAGAAAATGAAAATTTCACGCATATTTTCTGACAACCTATTAACTGTCTCGGTACTACTTAGTTATCCCGTCGACCAATTTCGCCAAATTATATAAATCGCGAAAACACTCGCCAAATTATACAAATTGACATAATTTTTATTTTAAATAACGAAAGAACAAATAAATTAGTATAACATTAATAAAAATACAAATAAAACGTCGAAATAAAAATCACTTGATGACGTAAACACATGTATCTTGCTTAAAGTCAAGTGAATGTGACATTTACGATCAACCATTATTGGCATTTAATCTTATAGTTTGGCGATAGATTTTTGGTCGACAGGATAACTAAGTAGTACCACTGTCTCACAAGCAAGTTTTTCAATATTTATAAATTTATTTATTGTAAAGAACCATTTGTCTACTTTTATATGCAAACAGAAGTTGAGTCAAGATTCCTATGCTGTTGAAGTACAAGATAAACAACATAGAAAGAAATAAAAGGAGTTACTCTAATTAGTATTACAGGTGGCATTGTTATGGTGCGGTGTATTTACATGGCACAGAACTTAAACATCAGTAGGCATAAGCATAATGGCGAAAGCAAGTTAGTGGGTTACGCAGTCATGAAAACATTTGAATTGTATCAAGAAATGAGAGCAAGTAAATTTGAATCAGATTGCCTGATAAAAGCAAAAAGTGTGCGATACTAACAGCAAACATGGTTTAAAGGAAATGCGAATAATATAAGTTTCTTCCGAAAGTTCTATATGTTCTATATGTTTTGCAGTACTATACTCACTAAAATATGTCTGTTACTATGCAGACCAATGACACTTTAACCAAGACTATTAAATGAGCATGACGATGTATTTCAAATCTTCCGTAATCGAGCCCACAGTTAAGGCTAGTGTGAAACAAAAAAAAATATCAGCAGCAATTGGTTTAATGTAAATGTGGGTATCATAAAATATTTAATTCGCAAAACGCTTCAATGCACCAAATCATATTAGCTCAGAAACAACAATTAGTAGTGGACGCAATAACGGTAGATTACTTAATAGTTTTAAAATCTCCAGTGCCCAACGTATTGCAAATGATGATGCAATAAGAAGCATAAATGCCTAAGTGAGTTAAGCTGATTTTGTCAAGAAAGATTACAAATAAAAATAAACAAAATGTCGTCATGATGCAATGAGTTCTCAATTTCTCTATCAGAATCTTTAGATTTGGTGAAAGGTTAAGCAAATAATTTAAATTATGAATAAAAGTACCATGCTGAAATGCTGAGCATGCATTTAAGCACATTGGCATTACGTATACATTATACATTACATATTGACACTTGCATAATATATCCATATAAGAAAACATTAATGCCACCAAAAAATAAATTGTTTTTAAATTCTTGAAACCTCAAATGAATTATATATAAATTCTCTTTTGACACCATAGACATTTCATCAATGACCAGCCATTTGAGGGAACGCCATTCAACACTTTCCCCCTGTAGACTTTTCATGATCTTTCTTTGATAAGTTACTCGGTTGTCATGTACCCTAACGGCTCCTGGTGTATGTAAACTCCGTCGATAAGTGTGAAGTCCTCGAATTTACCTATGAATTATACCTCTGAGGTGCCTTGCCAGATGAAGGTCTCGTCATCTGATTAACCTTCTAAATTACGAGATCAACATGAGTAGCAATGCGCAGGTGCAAAACAACAAGATATAAATGTTAAGTAACTGGCATAAAAAAGTTCATAATTAAGAAATAGGCACTGCCGATAGTAAAACGATCTAGGTATTCATCAGGTTTATTACCGCTACGTGGCGATTAGGTGGTCTCCTACGCCGATGCCAGGTATCAAACCCGTTCATCTAGGGCAACCCGGAAGATAAGGGCCTGGTCATCGGTTAGAAAGTATGAAATATAAGTCATTGGGTCTCTCTTCTTTATTTCATAGAGCATTTTTAGTAAGCCGAAGAACTTTTTATTGTCAGTTTCCAAAGTTCGATATTTTTTCATGCGAGCAGCATCTCTTGTCGTTCAACCCATGTCCAAATAGAGAAACAAAAATATTTAATTAAAAAATAAAGCTATTAAATCTGAAGAAGAATAAATGTAATATATATATAAAGAATTTTCACAAAAAACCTGTGTTTTTAATGTACACACAAATCTGGACAAAAGTATTTACTTATCAAAATAACATCTTTAAAAGTTTCTTTAAAAGTCCGTAATTTCCTCCAAAAGGATCATGCAAAAATTGTAACTCAAAAAAAAAAAAAAAAAAAAAAAAAAAAAAAAAAAAACTAAAAAGTGAAAAATAAACTTTTTTACCAAAAATAAAACCGACTTCAAAAACTACTACAAAGTAAAAAATAATTTTTTTACATAATTGTTAATAAGAAATTAAATTAAGAGCATTGTATTTACCATGCGTATTATTATATTTATGTACATTAATTTGATTTTTTGGAGTCGGTGCCAGCCAAGCCAAGTTCAAAATTAAAATTGTTTATCCAAAACAAATCGTAACAAGATTCAGCAAAACCGTTTAGGAAAAAAATTCCATTCTCAATCAATTCTGACACCATCCTGCATTTGAAAATCTGTGTTTGGCTACGATTTTTTTACATAATAGCCTGTATAAACGCATTAATTTTAAAATAACCCTGAATTTAGCACACATAATTACAACTAATCTCACTTGAAAATACACGTTTATAAAATGAGATGAAATGTTTAAAAAATGGTAAAATTCAAATTTTTTAACTAAATAACAAATCTTAAATAAAACTCGTAGATATTTGGATGTGTATCTGTTGGATAATTATACTTAACTTCGTTTGTCTGGCACCGACTCCAAAAAAACAAATTAATGTACATAAATATAATAATACGCATGGTAAATACAATGCTCTTAATTTAATTTCTTATTAACAATTATGTAAAAAAATTATTTTTTACTTTGTAGCAGTTTTTGAAGTCGGTTTTATTTTTTTTTTTTAAGTTTATTACAGAGTTTGAGACAATTCAGTCATTGAAATCTCGTTTGATGTGTGATTTGAATGAGCTAAAGACACAATGGGACTGTCATAATGTACCCCACTTGTTCTTGTACCAATGTGCCCCTAAGGACGCATTTTTAAAAACATGTTAGACCTAATTATTGGAACTTGGTAAAATACATTTTGGAATTGTAAAAATGGCTTTATTGTATGTCTATTCATATTCTTAAAAGCTTCTTACAATAACTTTCACTAATTTGGAAATAATCTCATTATAAAATGACTTTGAAAAGTTGCTTTTGAGCATCAAAATTAGAGTTACTTACCTGGAATGCTACTACATTTTATATGAAACTTGCAAACACATATAGTAATAGGCAATACTGGTGCCATCTTCTTACAGTATTTTCATATTTTGTTTTCATGTGGATATTGTAAGATAAAGACTTTTCCCAATCTGCATTTTAAATGTATTAGAAATAATGCTTTGATGATAACAAAAAATATATTTTTGTGTGGTATTTTTTTTTTTTTTTAATGAAATGAGTAACTAATTTTATGATGAGTAATGAAATGGGTAAATATTTTAAATGTATGTTATCTATGTACTTTAAATTTAATGGTTTTAAACTAAAATTATATAAATTAAATTAGTGAAAAGTTTACATTTTAAGTGAAATATATGCAGTATGATTGACGGCGAAGGGAATGTTATTTGACAGTTTACAGCATGTACCCGGCTAAAATAAAAATATAGAAAATGTTACATTTATGTTTTTAATTTTACAACCAGTTTCCTTAACCCTCCGTCTACCAGACGGGTCCATTGGACCCGACAGGTACATACAAAATATTCATTCAAACCAGAAATTTCTTTAAAATAAACTAAGTATATAAACTAGACAAAAATAAGGTAAATAAATAAGTTAAATAGTTTTAAATAAAAATTCTGGTGCAGAACGTTTTATTAAAACTTGAATAAAATTCCCGGTAGATCTAGGGTTAATATTTCAGTTCTATTAGCTTGGATGTAAATAAAACAATTCAAAATACCATTTTTTTAAATCTTGTTATTCGCAACTAAGAAGCAGCGGTTTTTCATTGTTTTTTATACCGTTATTTTCTCACATATAATTTAAAAATTAACCAAAGTATTTACTGATTATTTAAGACTATTTTCTGACTTAATCTCTGAATTGAAAGTTTTGCAGGAACAACCAATTGTCGAATATTATTAATAACTATTATGTTTTAAAGAATATTTACTACTACAAGTACTTAAAATATTTGTAATCCAGTATGTTATTTGAACTTTTACTAATCTCTGAAAAGAAATGGAATCGGACGTGATGAATACTACACTTTGAATTTCAAATTTCTTAAGAGGGTTCCCACTAACCTCCTCAAATGGCACCACTGATTGCAACCATTTTGGAATACTTAGCGCAGAGTATATTATCATTTACATTTTGCCCAACGACATTATTGCCATAAAGTTACTTTTATATGGCGCGATCAGTTTTTAATAAAATATTAATAGTTAGAAAAAAATTTACTCTTTTATTTTTTAAGCATTCTTTTTAAAATGAATCAAAGTCCGTTTCTAGAAAATTTGTTATACTATTAAATACAAATATTCATAACTAAAAATAAAAATCTAATTACAAAAAAGTTACATAAAAATTTATTAAATACTTCGTTACAAAACAATCTGGCCTTTAAACTTACAAACTTGAAACCATTTATGCTAAAAATCATATGTAAAGAAATATAAAAAGGTGACTCTCGAGATCTTTCGATCGCAAACGCTATCATTTTCAAGGGATAGATTCACTGGAATTTCGCATTCATTGTACTATGTATATTCCAATTTGGGAAAAATGATTAGTCTATTTTTCGTTGGATAGGGCATTCCGGTGAAACTATTTCTTGAAAATGATCGCGTTTGCAGTTGAAAGGTCTCGGGAGTCATCTTTTTATGTTTCTTTACATATGATTTTTAACATCAATTGTTTTTAAGTTTAAAGACCAGTTCATTTTGTAACGGTATATTTAATAAATTGTTATGCACATATATAGTAAATAGATTTTTATACTTATTTTAACGTAAGGTGAATGTGTCATTCCACTCTGAATTCGCTTTGAGTTTTATGTTTTAAATTACTAATTTTCAATTGATAATCTATTTTAAAATCATACGATGGTAGTATAAAATGAATAAGATTTAAGTAACTGTGCTTTCCGTCTAGGACTAACAAATCATTTTATACCCCATTTACGTGAGACAGTTCGATTAAACACAAAGAAGTATCTAGTTTTGTACCGATACTTTGTCACAACATACAGGAATTGTATCCGTATTTCTGCTTCATTAGTCTCAGTAGGTTTTCAGACAACACAAAGGAAAATTCTAGCCTAGAATAAAATATGTTATCAAAAACAACTCTTACTATTTCATAACAATTGTTTAGTAAAAAGATAGTTTACGTATTTTCAAGTAAACCATGCTCGTCAGTAAAACGAACGTAAAACATATATTTTTGAGTTATTTATACTCCGGAGATTTCAATTCATAAACATTTTGTCCTAATAATAATATTTAAAGAATTAAAAAAACGCAACACTTTTAATCTAATAATGATCTGCAATTTTTTTTTAATTCAAAGAGGTTTATTAATAAAACATTGCAGCTTTAAAAAATTACTAAAAATGAAAGCAAAATATAAAATAGGATACATTGAATGCATTAAACACATGCCATTAAAAATATATATGTTTTGAATGAATGCTTGTAGATATAGTTTTTTTATCAGCAAAAATGAAATTACTTTTCAATTACGAAAAATGCTCCCACACACTGTTGTGTATTGTGTAAGCATACATTTTTTTTCTAAAATTCAATTAAAAATATATTTTTATAGTAATGAAATAACTGCTTTTTAATAGCTGAATTGTAAGAAATTGTATTGATGTAAAAAGAAGGAATTAACGCACAATCCCATTTAAAAACTATCACCAAATACGTACCAAGGAAAACTGTGAATTTATTGGCAAGAGACATAATTTTTTTAAAAAAGAACGCTTTAAGTTGAAAGCCTATAGCAAAGTAATTATTGTTCTGTTTGAATAACATATAAAATAATTGAAATTCAGTTTCTTATTAAAAAAGTCTAAATTTTCAATGTTATTCGTCTACATCGAGGACGTGACGCATAATAGCACTGATGATGATCTCATGTGAACATCTATGGCTAATTTTTATAATTTCTATTTCAAGAAAACAAATGCTGTCAAAGTTTCAAAGCAAAGAAATAGTGTGGAGCTTTATTATTGAGATGAATGATTGGTCATGGTGATCGACACAATAAAAGTTAACATTTTCATAAAAAAACATATAAAATTATGAAAACATTAAAAAATATGAAAATCGAATATTTAAAACATAAATTCAGGAATGCTACGGGTGATTAATTTTGTCTACCACCGTTTCCCAATAGTAATATTCGACTTATTTGATGATAAGATATTCTGTTAATAAAAAAGGCGAATAATACTATCCGGAAGTAGTAATATTCATATTCAAACACCAATGGGAACTGTAACTCTAATAACATGAATAACTATGAAAATCGAATATTTAAAACATAAATTCAGTAATGCTACGAGTCCTGAATTCTGTTTACCACTGTTTCCCAATAGTAATATTCGACTCATGCGATGATAAGGTATTCTGCTAATAAAGAAGGTGAATAATACTATTAGGAAGTAGTAATATTCATATTCAAACATCAATGGGAACCCTAATAATCTTTGTTATAATTCAACATTTCCAAATGAAATTACTTTTTGTTCAAATATGATTATGTTTTCACAAATGCAAAGAATATTTTGTATGTAAAATACTTCTCATAAATTTAGAATTTGATCGTTTTCATGCTATTTAGTTGTAAACTCTATTTCATACTAAGTCCTGAGAGACCAGTTTGGTCTCCCTTAAAATTTATGTTTGGGAAAACATGCTAAGCATTGTATCATGTTACTTTTATTCATAATTTAATTTATTTGTACTTCCTTAAATATAATTATTATAATCCCTTAAGCTAATATTAGTTTTTATTGCACTAAAATATCTCAATTTGTTGTTCTTCTGTAAACAAGTAAACCCTATTGGTTTACAATGGAAGTGTATGGGATTTTGGTGAAATATTAGAGATATCGCCGTTAGCGCACTTTTGACAACTAATTTTGTTCGCCAAATTTATCGATATATCGCCAAGTTGGCAAAAAACATGGCTGCATTTGGTGACAGAACAGGGTCCCCCCCCCCTATGAAAACCCCTCCTTATAGGTATGGAGATGCATTAAATGCTGTTCAGTAATCCAATGAGATGCGTTTAATTCGGACATTGCTATTAAACAAATAACAAATAATCGCGATTTTTCTGCCACATACGATAGCGTAATATATATATATATTTATATATAGATGAATAGGGACTATTTTGTCATTTCTATGGCTGCATTGATAATATAATTTCTGTTACCGGTAATTTATTTTCACTGGAAATTAAAAGTATATGTATATTAGTGAATGTAATTAGATAACGATATTTCAAAGTTTTAGTATACTACTGCAAAAATGCAATAATTATAATATATCGGATATAAAATTCGAAAAAAATTCAATATATATATATTACATAAAATTCAAATAATGAAATTTCCTTACATTTAGAATACAAATTTTTTCTAAAGTAGTATCTTCATTAAGATAAAAGAGAAAATAACGCTGTTAATTAGTCTTTTTCGATTTATTAAAAAAATTACGCTTCAGCGTTACTTTTTACTAAATATTCTTTTATTTAAAAAACACGACGTTGGAAGTATTTTTCTGCGTTAATGTAAAGAGAAAAATAAAGAAAATTATAAGTTGAAATACATATAAGCTATTTTAAGTTTTTTTTATGTCATTAGCTTACATTTTATAAATAAGTAAATACACCAGCGAATAGGAGTAAAAAAAAAAAAAATTTCATTCATTATTTCTCTTCAAAATTTCATATTTAAAAAACTAGCTTGCTATTTTTTTTTAATTCCTTTAATATATCAATTGACAAAGAGCATTTTCTGGAAGTACTTTAGTGCATTCAGGAGAAAATGTAAACAAATTCCCGAAGCACAATGTGAAAGAAAGATATGTATGTATAAAATTTTAGTAATTCAGCAAATAATGTCATCGCAAATTAATATTTAAATTTTCAAAAGAAGTTGTTAATTTTAGTTAAGAAAAAATAGTTTTTTTGCTGTTATAAAATGTGTTTATATTTCGAAAAATGCAGTAACGTTCTACAGTATAAGAATTTCTGTTTTATATTATACAGGGTGTACTTGTGTAACTAGGGTTATAACGAACCTAGCACCAACAATCTTTATATAAATAATATTTTGATCTGTGGCAGTAGAATATATTTTTTATAACCAGAGTTCATTTTATGTGAATTCCACTAGATTTGTACCTAGGACCATGTAACTGTACTGTATCAAGTTCCAGTGATCCATATAAAATACAATAATTTTATTGCTCTTTTTATTTTATTTCAAAACGTTTTATAATAATAGGTAACAACAGAGTCTCTAACTATGTAGCATTCAAATATTTAAGTGTTATTTATGAATTTAGTTTGTAAAATGGATGTTGCTAATTAAATTAATCCCAATGTTATTATAATAGTGTGAAAACATTGAGCTTATTATAAATATCTAACTTTTTTTAACATTAATATTTATGAAACATGTAAAAATCCTTCACATTTGGTATAATTGAAAGGATTATTCGTACATGTTTTACAGTTTTTACAGTTATTTATATTACATTTTACAGTTTATAGTATACACACACACACACACACACATATATATATATAAGTATACGTATATATATATTACGAAACAATTTAATGGGTGTAGTCGAACAATCACGTCGTGCTTTTTATGACATATTACTTGATTTGTACCACCTTTTAATCAGCCGTTGGTGAGGTTGTATAGCAGGCATACCACTTAGCACAAGTAGAGCGATGAGAATATTAGTAGAGTCCAATCAAACTCTTATTTATTCATGATGAAGACAAGGCAGATTAGGCCGCGTGAGTGGTGAAAAAAGGCGTATGAAGAAATCAGGGGTTTTCCCAATTAAAACATGGAAACGTAGTCATAGGAAACTGTTTATTCCATCAGAACATACCAACATTAAACAATTCCCACAGAATGAGAAATCAGAGCATTCCACTCGAGCATGAACTAGTTACTCATGCGAAATAGATGTTAATTCACGAAATGAATATTCTACATGGCTTAGGACACCAGGTAGCAGGTTATGTAAACAATCAAACAGCACAAAAAAATCTCCTTCTGAGCTCATGCTCTACACTGTAAAAAAAAATGGTAACGTTCCATGTAAAATCCCGGAACGTTTCGCCTTTTCTCAGGTTTTCAGAATAATTTAGCTCTTTCCTGTGAAATTCTGGTTTTCTTATCTGAAACGTTCCTGAACCAAAAGTTGGAAACAGCAAAACGCTGCGGCCGCCCTTTATTATTTTTTTTGCTATAATCCGTTGCTCGCGCGCGAGTGTCGAAAAAGAATTCCTTAAATGAATGTAAAAAAATCAATATGGAATGCAAATAAATCAATAGACGACATAATCCTTTACGTCTCTATTGTCAAGATAATTCAGATGAAAATACAATACCTCTGTGACATCACTAAGAGATTATCTCTCGTACTTGTCTGTGAAATCTTTAACGAGCAGACTGTGTAAAAAAAAAATACACCTATTATTTGGATCTGCATTAACCAGGGGACAATCAAATATGATTCTCACCTATTTTGATTAATTTAAAGTATGTTTTAGAGTTCTTATCTCTAATTATTCTTGTGAAAGGATTTCTTCAAATGGGCCTTAGATTTTCAGAAATTAGATGCCGAGTTTTAGCATACGTTTCAAATACCCATTAGTTTGCAGCTCTCAACGTGTCTTTCGTGGTGTGGACGCAGAAAGCTTGCACGCCACCCGTACGGCCCGGGTTCGATGCTACCTCTTGACTTTTTTTTCTTTTTTAATTAATTTTATATTTTAACACTTTATTACAATTTGATTTAAATTTGACATATATTTGACACTTTGAATTGCTGCAAATTTGAATTTTTTTTTTTCGGAAAAAATATACAATTACGTTTAGGTTTTTTTTTTCATGAAAATTTATATGTATTTTATCTAACTTGTAAACTAACATAATCACTGACGAAAATCCAAAATATTTTATGTCTAGATTTTTTTTCTAATTATTATTTACATTTATATATTTTTATATTTTAAGCAAAGTTCAGAAACAATATATCACATATATATTTACTTTATTGAATTTTAACTGAAAATTTATTTTTTCGTGTAAATTATAAATAATAATTTTGATGTCAATTTCAAAATATTTTTTCATTCTAACAAATAATGATAATAAAGCGAAAATTGTCAACTGGAAATGTAAAAATCGTCTGCGGATCCCGCATCCTGTGAAATGTCAGTGATGTCATAATGAAGGGAACGAACATCCAGAGTGAATTATGTCAGCCAGGTATCGGTCCGGATAGCCTAACAGGTAAGGCATTGGCACGGCACGCCAAGTATCCAGGTTCGATCCCTGGTCAGGGCATTTTTCGCTCTTGTGCTACTCAAGCCTTGAATATGTCAGTAATGTTTTGCTGTCAACAGAAATATTCCTGGTATTTCGCAGGAAACTTACTGGCATTTCTGTAGAAAGTTTTTAACATATACAGTAAAGTTCCAGTCATTTTCAAGAAATGTTTCTTGGAAATAATGGGCAACTCAGCTGCCCATTTTTTCCCAGGAACGTTGCGGAATTTTTTTTACAGTGTAGCTATTTATTAGAATGCGCGGAGGAAATCCGATTGAAATGAAAACTTCACGCTAACCCAACAAAAATCACGAACGAGACTCCAAGTGAAACTGCGATCCGTCACTCAGCCAGTGGAGAGCGACCGAGAAACGTCACAGAAAAGAATCCGGGGGGCGATAATGGAAGAATTTCGATGTGAAAAGGCTGTCGCCTAGCGGGCGAGAAAATGAGATGAAATAGAATAAAAATGTAAAAATAGCTTTGATAAACATTCGAAAAATAAGTAACTGCGTTCAAAACTTTACAGTTTGGTAGAAGATAAAAATTAATGAAGGGATTAAAAATTTAGATTACGTTTTGGAATAAAACTATTATTAAGATTTGCGTTTTAAATTTATAGGAATTTAACTAGAAATAAATAATAGAACGTATTAAAAAAAGTAAATAATGAATATGCCGGCAATTTAGAATAATTTAAATGAATAGAAAAAGTAAATTTTATTATATAACATATATATATATATATTATTATTATTATTATTATTAATTACATAATTTATATATTTTGTTATATGCAGTCTTTTCTACATTCTCTGTTCAATATTTCGGTAACTGTAAATAAAATATGTTTTTTTTTTTTTTTTTTTTTTTTTTTTTTTTTTTTTCTTCTTTAAGATGTAACCGCTAGTATAAGTGAATGTCTTGAACGAGATTTCAATAACGCAATCTTCTCATACGTTTTCTCTTCTTTTTGTTAACATTGAAATTTATCTAAAATGTTTGTAAATGAAACGGGCCGAAATGATGTTTATATTTGTTATAAAGTTAAGCAGTGTTAATTTTTCTCCTTACCTCAACTTAATTATTATCGTAAATATAGTAAAACAGATGAAAATGCATAGAATAAGTATAGATGGAGATGAGGCACGGTGAACTACTTTTCAAATTTTCTGTACTTTTTCTTCTGCAATTTACAGATTTTTTCCATCGATCTACATAAAAAAGCTCGTGAAAATATCGTAGTTGCTTATCTTCCATTATGATTGTTTTTAAAGATAAGTTCTTATAGCTTTTATTAAAAAAAAATACTTTTGAGTCTTACGCACATGTACTCCATTCGTCAGTTGATTATATTTAAGCTATAAATTCTAATTACTTTTCCTTAAATTTGGCAGTTATTAGATTCATGATTACAGTTAAGTTATAAATTATAATAAGGGCAAAATGAATTACATTTAACCCATAAAAACCAATTAGCTTCCCTCTAGCTTTCATTTATTAAAACATAACTAACCTATTAGTGTCAGAGGTAGAAATTACCATTGATGGTGCAATCGGGCTTGAGTAAAGCCTGTTGTCTTCTCAATACCACGCCTATTAAATGACATTAAGCCAATTAAATAAGAGGCTCCTCCCAAATTGATAGTTTCGCACACTACTGGAAAATACTCTAAATTCATAACAAAAACCACGTGCTCCTCTCAAGAAGTTTCAGAATTCTGAGCTGGCTCAAAGAGATCAAGTATGTGAGCCAAGAAAAATACAGATTCTCGGGGCCTCCACTGGGGTCCCCGCGAGTGTCTTATTCTGCGAATGTACCAAACAAACAAAGTTTACTGAAAAGTGTGGGACCCCGAGTCAGTTATTTAATCTACATTCCATTCCTTTTAATTATAACCAACGGTCAAGTCGTTAGAATTTTATTTAACCATAAACTGTAAAAAAAAATTAAATATCTCTCTATTCTAAAAAAAAAAGTAACTAACGCTGTCACCGCCGCCGCCGGTTTCGAATTTTTTGTGACCGGAGGTCTTTCTTCGTTAATATTAAGAAAAATATTGCATACAAAAATATGAAAATCGGTGGTATTATAGAAAAATGTTTGATAAATACGCTGATGCAGACATTTTTCAAATCGAAGAATTATTTTAAGAGATATCTGATGTTAAAGTTAAACAAAATCGTTCCATTAAAAAAATTTTATAGGAGCAAAAACTATTACATGGGAATTTAATCATTTTTAGATCATTTTATACATTAGTATTTCCCGGTGTTCAGACAGCATTTATTTTTTTAATTTGACTCATTTTTTGAGGTTTTATTTCTATTTTAAATTCAAATTTTCAGCATTTCGAGAGAGATTTTTTACATATTTTAGAAAATGGTATTAATTTAAACCGTTGCGAACTGTATAAACAGCTCAAACAATATTGTTTGCTTCGAATTAAAAATTTATTTACACGTGACTATTATAAACAGAAAAAGCAGGAATTTATTGAAAATTACGTCATAAAATCTATATTTACACGTGAATTTTAAAAGAGAAAGGATATTGTAAAATAATAAATTCATTAACACTCATTATTCATAACATTCATTAGAAGTCTTAAATAGGAGAAAATACACCAGATTTACGTCACATTACACTTATTACGTAAAATGAACACAGAATAATATTGCAAAACAGTTTAAATTTTAAAATTGCGCGAGAAATTTATTTGATATTTTGAAATGATCTTGTCAAATATTTTTGTTAGGGCAGCGCAAATAATATTTCATTTCTAACAAAAGTATTTTCACGTGAACATTAAAAAGAGAAAGAAAAGTTTGGTGAAAATTACGTCAGATTAAAAACTATACATTTAAAATGTCTTATTTAAAAGAACTTTCTTTCCACTTTGTTAAAAAATAGCGGCAGTCAAAGACTCAGACAAAGACCCCAATCAAAGAGAAATGAAAAGAAACCTGTTTATAGGGGGATCGCCACTGTTTTTTAAATTATAGTTCAATCTTCCGAAATCTTTTTAAAGCCGATCAAATTAGCGTGCTTTTAGCTGCGGTGTCTGAACGGGGATTGGCGAGCGTAGCTCGTAGGGGGCAGATCCCCCTAGTTAATATATATTTAAAATAAAAAAAGACTATTTTCAACATTTAATATCTTAAAATGTATATGATTTTAAAGCATAAATTTTATTGAGACGAAAGATATAAGTATATCCTTTAATTTGATGTATTTAAAAAATTGCAAAATGCAGAATTAACACTTATAGGGGGCTCCAAACTATCAGACATCTGAAGAGTAGAAAATTGGTATAACAGATTACGCGCAGGATTACAAAATAAATATTGCAACGACAATGAAAATTTACTTCCAAAAATCTGATTAAAATTTATAATGATAGCCTTTCCAGTTTACAGGCCATTAACGCATCTAAATCAAAACAACCGCAAGTTTTGGAAATTAAAATCCAGCTGAAACAACTTTTACATAAGTACTCACTTGGTCACGTCTCAGCACACAAGGGAATCTTTAGTAACGAATATGCAGATACACTTGCTAAAAACGCAACCAATTTCCCCGTAGTAGACAACTCTCTGCCAGTTCCGCACTCACATGTTAAGAGAATTTTGCACGTAAAACTATTGGAAGAGTGGCAGGATCACTGGGACTATTCGGAGAGGGTAGATTCACACATGACCTGGTTCCAAAGGTCTCCTTAGAGCTTCCTTCCCTCTCTCCTGCCGTTACCGCATTCCTTACAGGACATGGCCCATTTAGAGAGTACCTGTATAAATTCCATTGCTCAAGCTCTTCTGTATGCGAATGTGGTGATTTAGAAAGTGCCTCACACTACTACTACACTTGTCCACTTACCTCAAGCTGGCATATTCGGCACCCCTTATCCATACCTAAAAATTGGCTAAGTAATATTTTATCCGTCCAGCACTACGTTTAAAATTAAAACAAATATTTAGCTTTTTAATGGATCTGTCAAACAATTAATTCTATTTTCTCTTACCTTAAACAGTTGTCGCGTTGGACATACTATCGCCCCTTGTCGCGTTTTTGGCGATCTAGTCCACGACCATAATCTGTAATATTCTACTTTTTGTTATCCCTTCTATAAGTCGCCCATTGCTTGTGTTTTATTTTCCGGCGACTTTGTCTACAGACTCATTGATGTAACCCTTTTTTTTTATTTTTTTTTTTTTAAAGACTTTAATAAAGGTGTCCGGGGGGAACATCTATGCTCGACAGACGTGGTCCCCACGTCTGAGCAGTTCCCCTTAGGCAGTTAAAATGAAAATTTACGTACCTACTTTACTCCTGATTAAAATAATTATTTTGAATCTAAACAAATGTGTATTTAAAGCATCTTTATATATTTAATACAAAGTTGTATTAAATGTAGCTAATACATTTTTTTTTAATTTCAGTAGTATAATCACCTAAAAAATATATTTGTTTGAACTATAAAAAGTAAATTTTAGGTTCACTTTATACAGAATAACATGAAACACGTATTTTGAAAATTTCATGAAAAAACATATTCAGACGTTTTTGAGATATCCTGCGCCTTATGTAAAAAAAAAAAAACGTCGTTCGGAGAAAAAATATTTCAAAGTATCTGAAACGTCCCTTCAGCTACAGTGTTAAAAATTTGAAGCATTCTGGCAGGTCATTTGACCATTTTTTCCGAAAACGGTTACACAATCGTAATTTTAACACTATTCTGACCATATTATTGGCCATTTTATGGTCAGAATATAGTTAAATTATGGTTATGAAACCGTTTTGTTTTCAAAAAACGATCGAATGACCTGCCAGAATGCTGAAAAATTTTTAACTGTGCACTGTTAAAAATTTTGCAGCATTCTGGCAGGTCATTCGACCGTTTTTTGATAAAATGGTTTCATAACCATAATTTAACTATATTCTGACCATAAAATGGCCAATAATATCGTCAGAATAGTGTTAAAATTACGGTTGTGTAACCGTTTTCGGAAAAAACGGTCAAATGACCTGCCAGAATGCTGCAAATTTTTAACAGTGTGCACTGTTAAAAATTTGCAGCATTCTGGCAGGTCATTTGACAGTTTTTTTTTCTCGAAAACGGTTACACAACCGTAATTTTAACACTATTCTGAACATATTATTGACCATTTTATGGTCAGAATATAGTTAAATTATGGTTATGAAACCGTTTTTTCAAAAAAAAAACCGGTCGAATGACCTGCCAGAATGCTGCAAAAATTTTAAAAGAACAATTTTAGCCGTATACTTTCGATCCGAACCATATATCGAGTAGTGTTCGCGCAAATTTTTTAATTGCCGGTTTGCCGGTGTGGATCGGTTCGGATTTCGAGTTGACCGAAATAGAATTTTCGTATTGGGGATGGGTATGCTGTGTATAATACGCCATCCGTAAAAGACTCTAATAAGGGCAATATTAAAAGATTTCCACTGGAATCACGGAGATTAATAACAATATCTAGAATTCCGATATATATTGCGTTAAAAATTACTCTTTTTAATTTAAAAAATAAATTTCATTCTTTCGTTATTTTTTAAAATTAAAATATAATTAAACGTATGAAAATAAAAAAACTACTAGTTAAAAGTATGAAACCCAATGTTAAAAGATGCAAAAAGATAAAAAATTTCTTGGACAAAAATAAGATTTAAAATATTCCTTTTAACGGAAACTAAATTAGCTTTGTTCATTTAATTGTTTAAAATATAAGAATTTGAAATGTTTAATATGTTTCGCAATCTCAAAAATGGCATTTTAGAAAATATTTTTAGTAGTTTTATGGTAATGTTTCGAATGCGTCTTCGTAATATATGTTATTTAAATAAAAATAGATGTCTTTATATTATAAATATTTAATTTCCTATATCTTTGATAAAAAGAATACATTAGAAACATTAAATTACATTTTTAATATATCTGGTTAAATTATAAATCTAAGCAGCAAATACCAAAATATAAAATATAGCAAAACTTTCAGTGCGGGAAAATTTGTAGACACTATCTTTCCTTTGCATTCATTAATTTTCAAAAAATTTATCGCGGCATTCTCAAGTCCCTAAAACGATTCTCGATGTAAATCATTTAAATATATGCGTTGTGCTTTTCTTGAAAAATGAGTTTTTAAAAGCAGTGTTTACCTTTCTCGTAAATTAAATATTTTTATTTGCTTACTTAATAATGCAGACATTTCAGATATTTCGTTTGCAATATACATATATATTTCGCTAATTACTCACAATTTTCCAGATTGCTTTCATTGCTAATCGTATTGTAATAATTGTGTAAATAAAATTAAGCTAAGGTAACTGAAAAGTATTTAAGATTTCTTTTTCTTGTGTTTAACATTTTATTGGAAGTAAAATTTATCAGATAAAATTTCATTATTGCGAATACTCACAATATAATTCTTAATTAAATGGAATATTTTAATAGTTGTTTTATACATACACAGACAAAAAAAAATCCCAGAAAGCAGGAACATTAGCAGCAAATTTGATTTTTTCTGACATTACCTTACCGTGACAAATTTGAATTGAGAAATTCGCAGCAAATTTCCCATAAGGTATACCATCACCCACTTGCATGAGTAGTTTCTTGGTAAACTGATGGCAAGACTGTCTTTAATTCACGAAAGTGACGAAAGCGAAAAATCCCTCTGTTGAGTGAATAGACAATTAGCACATACGCAGAAATTGCAAAAATTTTATTCAGTTGGCACCTCTTTTTCTAAATGCTATCCTTATCAGATACCAAAAAAGTCTCGTATTGAAAAGTACAAATATTACATGAACTTGCTTATAGTGATACAAAGGATGCATGCACCCTCTGATGGTGTGTTCGCATCAATAGGCCTGATCAGGTCTATGGACCCCTCTGAAGGGGCGAAACTTATAGTGTAACAGTTGTAAACGGATAGTAGGGCGTGGAAAGATTACTACTTTGCAGCATTTTTGATTACTTGTTTGCCGCTAATTTGCAATAAATTTGAAACAGCATGAATTTAACTTGCACGACAAGTTAGCTGCAAGTTCAAAGTGTGGTGAAGTCACACTTCGTTATGAAGAAAATTCGTTAAATAGAAATGAACTTAAATTCATGATGTTTCTATAATAAAATACACATTATAAAATGAAATATACATATAAAATGAAAATTTTGGATAAATGTATTTTAATTCGGGCCTTTTTTACCTTTTTTATGCAATGTAGACATATGAGAAAAATTTGATTAAAATAATGTCTCTAAAAACACTTTAAAGAGGAGTAAACAAAAATTTAAACGTAGTATAACATTTCTCTTTTTCCCCAGTATACCAAATCTTTCACTTTAAATGTCTATAATATTACTTTGTACAGCTTTCTTATAAAAAATATACTGTTCATAAACATTTTCGCACTTTTGTAAACATACGAACAATTCATCTGTAACATTTTCGTTAAACTGGAATCCCCTTCTTATTTTATCGAATACTTTTAGCATTTGTCCTTTTGAAAATATTTCAAATTCTTCTTCATTACCATCTTCATCTCTCGCAGTAGTTTCTTCACTACATTTTATTACACTTTGCAAAGTAGCATAAGTAGGATATTCAGTTGTCTTAAGCGGTTCGGTTGTGATAATTGGAATCAACTTGGTTATATAGAATTTATTTTTCGTAATATGGAGATTAATTTACATGTTAATGGTGTTCAAAGTCAAGATTCAGCAAAAAATTTCGTTAAGTAGAAAATTTCGTTAAATAGAGAATTCGTTAAAAGGAAGTTCCACTATAATTACCAATTCGTAAAACTGAATTACAGTTTGTATCAAAAACATACAGTATATGACTTATAAGAATGTACCACTCTCATTCACATAATACTACAAAATATTTTTTGCTTTTGTGTTTGCAAGTCTTTCTGCATTTATATTACATTTATATGTTTGGGTGTTTCAAAAGTTCGGTGTGAAAGTACAACGGGGAAAAAAAAAATATATATATATATGGATTGATGAGACATGCGGTTTGCAGATAAATATTCAGCGTGGTACGAGATCTTTTATGATACACACAAAATAAAAAAGATCAGAATCTCAGCAATAGAGGGCGCTGCTGGAGACTATTCCATGGGATAATTCCATATTTCTCACACAACGCAAGATTTGGATATAAAGACATTAGAGAATACTGCATATACACATTTTTGTATCTAAAACTTGCATTGTGCGAGCAATATGAAATTATTCAGCGGCATTATCTAAAGTAGCTCCTTCTATTGTCAAGATTTTCAACTAAAATTTTTTATTTGTGTCATAAAAAATCCCAAACCATGCTGAATATTTATCTGCAAACCGCATGTCTCTGCCAACCATAGATCTCTTTTTTATCCGAGTTTTATTTTCACATCGAACTTTTGAAACACCCGATACATAATACAGTGGTTTATTTGACTTCAATTGAAACACATTAAATTCATGTTAAAATTATATTTTTTACAGACCATTCTTTGAAAAAAAACTCTATTTGAATTTCTTAGAAATCAACATTTTGTTTTCTATATCATTTAGTTTCTTAACACTAAACGTACTGATATTTTTTAATACCTATTCCTACCGGAAGGGGTCAAATGACACCTATATAAAAAGTTATCTATTTTAGGATGTTTTGCGAAAAGTATATCATTTGATACACTTTCGTGTAGGAATAAAACATTTTTTTTTCAAATAATTATTACAAATTGTTTATTTATTAAAGTAAAGAAAAATATAACTAAGCAAAAAAAAAAAAAAAAAAAATATTATTTCAAAAAATTCGAAAATTTAATAAACAAATATTGTGCAAATTTGTTTTATGTTCACCACATAATTTTAAAATTATTTCGTTCTCGATATAACCTGAGCTGTTCAAACTAGAATCTTACTTGGAGTAAAGTCTATTTCTAATTATATTATCACACATTAACAAATATGATGCAATACAGTAGAATAAATGATGTAATAACAAAAATACGCAATTTACTAAGGTTCTTACAAAATAAAACATTTATATCTTTATGATTTCACATAAATTTATTCAGGGGTCAAATGACCCCTTGCGGTAGTTAAGCCTAAAACATTTTTTTTTTCTAGGCAAAAAAAAGTAGTTCGGAGATAAGGCATTTTAAGGAATAATATGATCCTAAATTTTAATAAAAGTCGTGAAATATAAAGAAATTTTATATTGTTTTAGTTTACGAAATTCAAAAAACCAATTCAAAAAGTGTCATTTGACTCATCGCGGTAGCTTTAGTGTTAAAACTGCTCTAATGCGTCGTATTATTAATCAATATTTGTTATCTTATTATTAATCATTATTATTATTTATTTTAAACTTTTCATCAACTAAAGGATTACTTATATAAAAATATTATACACTTTAAAAAATATATTTTTAAATAAATAAACAATACTTATAATGCTGGGTATGCTATACATATTGGCAATATTCTTGCCTTTTTCTTAAATTCACGTGTGTCTTAAAAATTGTGAATAACATATGTTTCAAAGGATAAGATTTTTTTTCCAGAAAAATGTATTGCATGCTGATATTAGTAATCATCAAGTCAAAGAAGTACGAAGTTAGAATATAATATTTGGATTCCTTGTACGACAAACCCCTAATTAAATTCTAAATTAATAACATTGCTTTACTTTACCTTTCAGAGACAAGTAATTGTGTTTCTTTAATGTTGAATTCCCACCGAAATTTACGAAATTGCTTACTTCAAAATAAGTAAAATCTATTTTACAACTTTTTTCCAACAAAGTTATAAAAGTGAAATTTATTTAAAAGTTTCTGGTGCAGATCTTGATTAAAATTGGGAGGGATGTAATGTATCCCACCGCCTCTCGAGGGTTTAAAGGTTTTAACGTAATGATGGTGTAAGATGTTGTTCCTTATGTCGTCACACCATGCTCAAAAAAGTCCATTGATAGTAAAAATTCCACATACGTTTAATCCAGCATTTGTAAACCTTAATTTCGCCACACCTCATCTACACATCACTTAAACATACATCTATAAAAAATTTTTGAAACATTTGAAGAATTTCACTAAATAAATGGAAAAATATTATAAACTATGAAGTACTTTCACGAAACGGAATTAAAATAAATTAGGTAGTATTGTTCAATTCAATTATAAAAAGAAAAGTAAGATGACCCTTTCAATATAATCATTCAATGTCGTATATGTTTATTACACAAAATTAATTTTAAAATAAAATATACTTATAAGACTGGGTGTGCGATACATATTGGAAATAATCTTGCATCTTTTTATTTCACGTATTTGTATTAAGTATGAATAACTTATGAATCTCTTTCAGATAAATGCATTAAATGAGATTGTAATTATCATGTCAAAGGAGTACGAAGTTAGAGTGTAGAATTGGGATAATTTATACGAGAAACAGGTAAGGAAATTGCGCACCAATAATACCTCTTTAAGTATAGTTTTCTATGAAATGAACATGCAAGTGCTGTTCCTGTCACACTAGACATACAAAACTCCCACTGATAGTAAAATTCCATATATCATGTAACCCACTAGTTCCCAACTTTTGTTTGCCAACGCAATCGCCTAAGCTTCATTAATATCATGATCCCACACACTTCCCTGCAATAAATTATTCTTACTTTTTAAAACGTAAATTATTATTCCCAGAGATAAAAAATTGAAAATGTATTAACCCCTTTGCAGTGACACATGTTTTAACATAATTATATAAATTCAACTAACCAACGATCTTCCCTTTCATATCTAGATAGATGTGTTTTATTTATCTTTGTCAACTCACATGAGTATAAAACAAAAATGTTATATGATTTCCAAATTTAAGTTAATAAATATTTAGAAAATATTCGTAATTTGTCATTAAATTTAATAGCATTAATGTCCTTTATAATTTATGCAAGTATCTGATTAACAACAAGTAGAATTTTTTTAAGTTCTAAGATTTTGGGATGGATAATGTAACGTACAAAAATTATTTCTGCATTATCATTGTTATCCATTTTAAGTAGACATTTCCTTTCCTCCTTATAATACATTTCTATTTTACTGGGTTTACCCTTGCCCATTATCGCCAGTTTACCGTCATGTCTATACTCGTGTATGATGTCAAAAGAAATAAATTAATAGCATATTTCCTCCTCCAACATCCATTTGAGCATTAGCCCCAGGTATGCTATAATTTGTCGTCTCCAAAAAATAACGTTACGTTCTATAAGTCAGCCGTAAAACAAAGCAGATGTATCATTGTTCGGAATAATCTTTACTGCAATTTTTTAAACGTCTAAGCATTTTCAATTTTTATACTGTCGTATCGGAAGAAAAAGTACTTTTAAATGCAATTTGTTTAAAAACTGCATATCGATTTATTTTTTAGATAATAATTTTGTTGTAGTTTTTAGCACTATTTGTTTAATTTTCGCAACTTAAGTACTCCATTTCTGTAGAAAGTAAAGGGAAAATACATGGAGGAAAGAGATAGATGGAGATGCAGTATGCAGTATGCCGTAAAAAAAGTTTGAAATATGAAACTGTTTATCGCTCAAATTTAAACGTCCACAGTAGACCCAAATAAAACAAACATCTGGAACAGGGATCGAATTCTGTGACATCAGCCGTGCATTTTTTTTTCTGTAAATGAAATTGATCTGCTTATTTTTAAGCATTCCAAAGCAGTCCATTGTATTATGAATTAAAACCTGTATTATAAAGTTTTCTTCTATTTTTCGTGAAAGAACGTGCTTGTGTTTGGGCCTATTGTAGCGGATTTTAGGGTTACTTTTTTAACGTCACCCCCAGCCATCTTGCTGCATCTCCATTCATCTCTTTCTTCCATGGGTAAATTATTTGAAAAATACCAGTTATATATTTTTGTTGCCATATTCTCATAAAAACTGAAAAAAAATGTAATTACAGTACGTACTATTTTGAAAAAATATAAATGAATTATTTCTGATAAAACATGAAGCTATTATATACTAAATTTAATTTTAATCCTCTATATTAATATTACAAACACATGAAGGCATGTGAATCATGATATAGCACATCTTTTTTTTTTTTTTTTTTTTTTTTTTTTTGTCAAGTTTCTTGAATGACGAAAACTGTTTTTTTTTTGGATTTGTGTATTATTCAGTAATAGTCACATCCTATGCATATATTACTGTAGATGTTGTTTGAGACCGGATAGTAAATGAGGAATTTTTTAGCGGAAGCGGGTGACGACATATATAGAATAAATGTGCGTGTTTCGAGTCTTAAAACTTTTTTTTAAAGATTTTTTTTAGGCTAATACGTACGCAATAACGTCACTATTTGATAAGTCCTTAAAATATTTCATGTGTAAATGTTTCTCCTTATGACATATTGCACAGCAAACATAACTACAAGGCTCCTTGAATAAATAGTCGGAAAAGAGGTGTAAATTTCAAAAATAAGGCAATATCTTGGAAACTTGCAAAAAATGATAAAAAGGTATATATATATATTTATTCACGAAAATTCTCGCGCGTTTTTGTTTCTGCAACAATTATACTTTGCACTTTTGGATGAAATAAATTCAAAATTGAATGCAACTTTTTTTTTCTTTTTGAAGTGTTCTTGCGATGCTTTTATTAAAATTTACAAGATTACTTTTCCAAAAAATTCAAAATGACCTGACATGAAATAGGTTATTTGATAATTTGGAAATGACCCTCTACCCATATAGGGAGTACGCTTCATGTTGTGAGCCGATGGTGTAATTTATGTACGACCCTTTTATACCTTATATTCATTCTTCGTTATTGTGGCAATTCAAGATAATTATCTTACACCTTTTATATGTTGTAAATTATAAGGAAAGGGATATTATTAAATTCCACAATTTCCTTTTTAATCGAATCTGCAAGCAGGCTAGATGTTGCAGTTGGTCGTACGTATTCCTGCACGTGATGATTGAGATCATCATTTTACACTTACACTTAAAAACAAAATGTTAAATTATAACATAAGAATTAAAACTTTTCCAATTAATAAGAAACATATGAAATAAAGGCTTTTTGACAATATATAATGTCGTTACCCGTCTGTATATCAGATTACATGACAAATTTACGCTAGAAAATTCCGAAATGCAAAACCCAGCTAAATTTTCAGAACAGGAAGAATTTGTAATCTTTATCGTTCCTTCACGTTCATTTATTTTCCAAAATTTTATCGCGACATTTTTAAGGCCGTAAAACGAAACGTGTTGAAAGTCGTATAAATTATATAAATAAAATGTGCTGTGCTCTTCTAGAGACATTAATTTTTAAAGAGCGTATTTAGTTTTAACCTTATATTAAATATTTTTATTTGTTTTATTATTAAGACATTTTACGCAAATTTAGTAGGCATTCATATTTAATCCGTTGTCAAATATATTTTCCAAATATTTAAAGAATATTTTATTTTTTATTCTAGAGAGAGTTATTTGTAAGTGAAATTCACATGTATTGAAATTATTCAAATATGGGTAATGCCAATTTTTTCAAATGTATACCGCATCTATATATATATATTTTAAGTAAAACTAAAAATCATAAAAGATTACAATTATTACAAATACCTATAAAGATCACAATTAAATAGAATATTTTAAGAGCTGATATAGCAGTTGGAACTAAATCTTTTTTTTTCAATATTCTATTCTGTATTGGCTACATGTCTACAGAAAAGCATGCGTTTTTTTTTTTTTTTTTAAATAAGTGACTCCAATCGGTTTCCAAAACAATGGTGTAGGCGTAAAAAAAAGGAAGTTTTAGAAATTTCACAGTCCTGATCACGTAAATGACACGGTCAACGGAACAGGGCAGTCTACCATAAGGGTTTTAACTTAGTGTGAAATCGACTGGATTCGAACGCGGGACTTTCCATTTTTAAACAGGACACGTTACCTCTGCGCTAATAATACGTGAGAATTTCGACACAATATTTATTACTTAAACGCAGTTAATTTTGATTGTTTGTTTTTCCTGTAGGCAAGTTCAAAAAATTCTTTCAAAAGATTTAACAATGGATTAAATATCTAATTCGTCGGCCATTGTTTACAAAAATCTATACAGCTCTTGAGGCAGTTTACTTATAATATATTCCATATTTAAGCTGAATTAGTCATTGAGCCAGAAGCCAAAATTAGTGCTTTTAGTTTAATCTCTCAGTACTTGATGATATATACCTCTTTTTATTCACAATGGTCCAAGGTGTTAATTTTATGATGATACTATGAAATTTGTGGTAGCTTATAGACGTCATATTGAAAAGATGAGCGCCACCTATCACACATAGATACGTTGATTATTTTTGCACTTATCACATAAGTAAAGAGATTTCAATGAAAAAATGGAAAGAACAAATATTATTAAACGTAAAACGTTACACAAATTACATGTTTATTAAAATTTTATTTTAACATAGTGTTTATCATTATAATTTAACTTATGTTTATTAACATTTTCAATCGGATAAACTATCTGCAAAAGACATTTGCAATTAAAGAAAACCGAAATCTTGATTTGCATTTTAAAGCATGTTATTTTCATTTGGATAAGGCACAGCATTTCAAGAAATAATTAATATTGAGGAAAATAGAATTTGAAATAATTATATAGAATAATAGAATTAAATTAAATAGAATTAAAGAAAATTAAATAGAATTGAAAGAATTAGAAATAACAGAAATCTTAGTCTTCTTCACTGCTATCATCATCGGTTGACATCCCTGTGTCCAAATCATTTCCATCGTCATAGTTGGAACAGTTCTGTATTTTGCATATACCCGTACATCTGAGGTTATTAAAAAAAACACACGCATGATTGCCTTACACCTGTTATTGAACAAGAATATGACATCAGTTCCAAAACAGCTTCGGAAGAAGGAGGACTTCCATTCCACTAGACCTCTAGATAACTTACTCCTCACTACGTATTCCAGAAATCCAACCATATTTACCTGGGGATGGAAGATCAGTATCATCCTGTAGGCACTTCTTCCAAACAAGACCCTGATAATTATTACCTGTAGGCAGAGTGTATTACTCTGCCTACACATGGCCTACACATGGCGGAAGACTATAACACTCCATAGATCCGTTTTTGCAGAAAAATAATATAGCGCAATCCATTGATGTCAGAGTAATTGTGCTTTCCATAATAGAGCTGGCAAACATACGACTTAAGCTGTTTCTATGTTTTCTCTGATACATCAGCTTGAGTACCAAGGGCCTTAAATCATCTAGGAACTCAGTGTTCTAAATCACCCTTTTCCCTTTCCTGCAAAGCACTTACTGCATAGACCCTGATAGTGAATGCATTCCAGGTCGCGCATTACATGCCTCTTTACCTTGAAGTCCACGTGTCTCACTCAAGTTGCAGCGTATCCATCTCTTCTTGGAAGCAAATCAATTCGGTGGCTTTTTCAACTAGCTATTTCGTGAATTTATAGCATTTTTCTCCTCAGGCAACGTACATCACTTGTATATTCAACTATTTCAGATAATGCTCATTTTGCCATTCTTGTGAAATGAAATGTATAAGTTTTTTCTTGATCTCCTCATCAGATAGAAACTGCTTCCATTTTCATTCAGGGAGTCCAGGAGTTATATTATTTTTATAGCATCACCAACAGCTCATTTTTTACGTTCATCACTTTTTATTGACACCTACCTGTATTTACCAAATACAACATCTGATCTTTGAGAGGTTATAGATTATTGTATTATTTTAGAAGACAGATTCTTTGCTAGTTGTCCAAATGTTTGTAGCTCCTGTGGTAGCGTTTGAATGAAGCACATTCCGTCAATGATGTTAACAACATCATCATTTTGAATTCTTTCAGCAGTTGCTGTCTTTTGTCATAACATCCATCAGTTTGATTTTGCAGTTTTTCGCATTGAACGATCAGGTGTTGCTAAGGAACATGGAAGCGGTCCTAGATGCTAGGAAAAGACAGCTCTCATATCCAAATTTCTTCACTCAGCAATGATCGTCATCTAAGCAAGCAGATTTCTTTCTGCCTAGCCAACAAACTCTGATTTATTAAACTTTACACTCTGTTTCTTTCTCAAGTCAGAATATGTCTTTAGCTTCTTTTTCTCTGGAGGTCTGAAAAACCCTTCTAGCTTTGCGTCTTCAGACAGATATTCCCTCAAAGTTTGGTAAGCTTCTTCACCCACCTAATGAGCTTTGACCATGCCTTCGACAATTTCTAGATTTGGTATTGCTCTAGTTGATTTTATTACGATGTCTAGATTTATCCAATCATTGATAATTATGTTCTGTAAATCAGAGATATCACGTTCGTCTTCGTGGATTCTGCTCAAAGAGAGATTTGGATATAGAACAGATTTTTCTGAAGAACTGATTTTGCTTCTTTCACGAATCACGTGAAGAAATCACATCAGAAATATCTCTCAACTGCGGCAGGTCTTTGACTGGACTTCATTGTACCTTTTGTCTCCTGTGTGTCTTTTTTTATTTTTAATTCAAGTGCCTTATTAATTTAATAAAATGAAAAACTAAGAAAAACTTTCCCATCACCCTGTTTATCGGCGGCCATTTTCCAATATGACATCCATTAGCTACCCTGTTTTTAAAAATATCATGTATAAATGTAATTCTGATGTTGCGGTGAATCCAAAAGTGTATGGTTTCACAAATCCGCTGACATGAAACCACACGAGTCCTTGGCTCAACGACGGCGGCCATTTTCCAATATGGCGCCAATTAGCTTGTCTGGTTTTGATAATATCATGGATAAATGACATGCTGATGTTGTGGTAAATCCAAAAATGTATACTTTACCAAGTCTGCTGGCATGAAACCACATGAACCCCGGATTCAACGACGGCAGCCATTTTCCAATATGGCGCCCATTAGCTACCCTGGTTTTGAAAGTATCATGGATAAATGTCATGCTGATGTTGTGGTGAATCCAAAGACATATGGTTTACCAAGTCCGCTGACATGAAATCACACGAGCTCCTGGCTATCGACTAAATCGGAAGTACTGTTTAAGAGATAATACACGCACATATAAATCATGATTATAACACTTTCCTTACATTTTGTGTTCAGAAAGTAAAATTGCCAGAGCGACTGAATTTTATTATAAAAGACCTATCTTATAAAAAGCCTGGTTTTGTTGATATTTTCTTTTAAAAAGACATGATTACCTTTTCATAAACATATAAATTCATAAAAACATTTTTTTACTTAAATAAGTCGTCACACAAAATACATAATAAAAAACTTGACGTGTTTCTGTTTCATTAGAGATAAAAAGCATTATCACAAAAATTCATCATCAAGCAAGACGACACCGGACAATAAAATATGTACAACATGCAAAACACATAACTGCCCCCTATTGTCAAACATGAAAAGAAATAAATCTAGATATTAAATTTATTTATTTTCAAATTTTTATCGAAAGCCTACGGGTGTCGCCCGGTAACAAGGTCAGTAACCGGAGGCTGCTGTCACGCTGAGGGCCCGGGTTCGAGTCCCTGGGTAAGACATGGATGTAATTGTGAATGTCTCTTTGTAGTTATATAAATATATATGTAATGGAAATAAAAATTGTTGTGACTTGTTGTTGTTTCTATGTATAATAAGGATCATTCGAGGGGACAGCCATTGTAGCTATAGGCCCCAAAGCAATCTCCACTTCGGTGGACTTCAAATGTCAAAAAATGTCAAGCCTACGGAATCCATTAAGATTCATTCACCTAGCGATTTAGTATGAAACGAAACCTTTTTATTCGTTATTCCAACTTTATTTTTGGAATTACTAAATAAATATTTTAAAGAAAACTGGAATAGGGAGAGCCACGTAATTAAACAATTTTAAATCATTATCTTTATTTCTTTTCATGTTTGACAATAGAGTGCTGGTATTTGTTTTGTATGTTGTATATATTTCATTTTACGGCGTTATTCTTCTTGATCGATGATGAATGTTTATGATAATGGTTTTTATCCCTATTGAAACCGAAACATATCAAGTCGTTTGTTTGTTTATAAATGTATTTTTTGTGACACTTTTTTTAAGTAAAATAAACATTTTATGAATTTATACATATTTTGTTGAACTTTATCATTAACATTAAATACCTATATATGTTAATTAATCTTAGTAATAGCGAAAAAAATATATAAAATCTTGTTATGAAATATACTTAAATTTATGTTTAAATTGTTATAAATATAGCCAATAAATGGATACGAAAAACGCATAAATAATAAATAACCAATATGATGAGAACAATCTATAATATAGGTATAATAAAATATCTTAAATATATTAAACCTGTAATCGTATTTTTGAATTATAGTATAATAATAAACAAATTGAAACTTGCTGTAAATAATTGAGACTAGCACATAACTCTTACTATAATGGACATAAATATGTCAATTGTAATTTTATAGCTGCAAAACTTTCTGCTCTTTCTAAAAACAAAAATCTATTTTAAACTAGAAAAGTTATTTAAGAAATGAAATCCAATAAGTACAGAAACAAAACACATTTTATTAAATAAATTTTCTAGTAGGTTAACGTGGAATATTATTGTGTGTATTTCATGCCTGACGACTTGGTTTGAAATATTATTTGTGACTTTCCTTTATTATATTACATTGCACTTGCAGAATACAGGGCATCGAAAATTAATGCCTAGATATAAAAAAAATCATAACATCGAAACTTTTTATGTTAAATGATTAATTCTTTCACTACACGATAACTAATACACGATACTAAAATACTAATGTCATATAGCGGCAGATTTCTACAATATTTCAGTGTTGTGTCAGTTAATGGAAAGGCGTTTTTAAGGAAGTACAACAGAGATACATCAGACAAATTGCAATCATGAAATATATAATATATATGTAGAAAATTTATGATCACATAGCATAAATTAACCAACACGATGCTGAAAAGTCGCACACTATTGTCTTTGGTGCATACAAACTACATTCATAATACACTATGTTCTATTACACAGAAAAAATCAATTTTCTATGTTCCTATTTATTTGAAATTTTGCTAAGAATTATTCTCTAATTTTTTTTTAACAATTTAAAGCAGCCGTGAACTTTTTTTATATGGTACTGTCAAGTCTTGACGGTTTCCATCTAGTATACATAATTTTGTTTGAATATATAGCTAATGTCCAACTTCTGCATGCATTGTGCTTTTTCTTGCGCTTGCGTTGAAACAAAGTGCGAATTACCTTGGGTACAGATAAAAGCAGAAAAACTGATAAAAATGTAGTGGAACTTAAACTATAAGCCAGTGATTAACAATTGTAATTTTATCTAATGTAGCATTATTGCAATAGAGCGGGCGGCGCCAATACAAATGACTACGTCATCCAGTTACGAGATGAAATCATGATGCAGGACAAGAATATTAGGTGTAGATTAAGAAATGATCGGTCTGCCTCGGCATTTCTTTGTACGATATGAGCAGCAGCGGGCACCAACTCGTCATTTTGGCGTCCCTATCACATCATCGAGTTACGGGATGAAACAGGTGCCAAATTAAAGGTAAAATAAAGCATTTTAAGAATATTTTGGTCTGACAGTGCATATCCTGGTACAAAGCCCTAACAGACAAAAATTTATGACAAAAACAGACGTCATAATGCACAATTCAAACTCAAAAAACATAATATTTTAAATTAAATCGCCATATATATTACTTTCCCATCGATTTACAAGATGAATTAATGGTTTAGGGAAAGATTATTAACAGTATGTGAAAGAATAGCTCATTCGGCACAACTTTGTAGCAGACGAGCAGAATGAGGCGTCAATTTTTAATTTTGGCAGTATTATCGCGTGATCGAGTTACGGCTTGAAAGTTTAGCACATTAAAGATACCAATTTGAACAATACTATTTCAGTCTGCCTCGTCATATCTTGGTACGAGACGAGTAGAGCGGGGCGCTAATTTGTTATATTTGGTTCTATTATCACGACATCTTTTTAAAATTTTGTAATACCATAAGTTATAGCACGATTTCGAAGGACTTGTACTTATCTCTTGTCTCCGAACATGCGCGATAAAACAAACAGATGCTCTATTTTAGCTTTACCAAATTATAAAACTAAGGAACTTAATTTTATTAAGTTTAATATTACTTTATTATTGAAATTCATTTATTTATAATATTTATTATCAAATTCTTATAATCAAATATAATCGAATAACCTCACACACACACACACACGCATATATATATATACATATATATATATGATTAATTTGTATTATTTGTTTTTTTAAACCTTGTTTAAGCAAAACTTCCATTTTTTTCTTATTTAAGTTTTTAACAATACTAAATCTCTAATTCGCATGCATTTCTAAAAGAAACTCCTACATTTAAAAGACAGTTATTAGTTAATTTGAGGTAATTATTGAAGTTTTATTTAATAAGGAAATGAAAACTGTTTTCTCTTTCACTGAAAAAATTTAACACAAACAAATTTGTCAGTTTGTATTCCTTTTTCCACTTGAAACAACTTAAACAATAAAAAGTATTATAAAAGTACTTCATCTTGCTTACATTTTATTATTTCGAAAAACTCATGGTTATTGACAGTGCTTTGTTGAATCTTGAAGAGATGTATATACACAAATATTATCTTTTTTTTCTAATCATATTAATGTGAAAATATTTTTTTTTTTTTAATTGACCTATAAAATGTTTGCTCTTTACAGAAATTTTTAGGAAAGAAAAATATTACTTTTGTGAAGCTTTTTATCCTTAAAATATATTAACATGATATATTTTTAATATTATTACCATAAAATAATATATATGTATTATTCAGAAATTATATGCAATTACGCTTATAAAATTAAAGCCCTTAAAGGTGATTTATGATACTCTTTCGTAAAAGGTGTTTTTTCGTAAAATGTGCTACGTCAAAAGTGTTAAATGAGGTGCTTTCGTATTATTACTAGTTTTAAAAATATGCAGATGTTGATGCTGTTGCAATCTTACGCAAAATTGCACGAATACAAAATTTATTACGATTATATATATTAAATTCAGTAGTACGGAAATAATAGTACTCTCAGTTAAAGATGATGTAATCACCATGACAACCTAGAATCATTACCTATCATGGGTTATCGTTGAATTAATTACGTATGATAGGATTTAATGGAATGAAGAAAACTTTTACTAATATCTTTTTAAGTTTCGATTCGATTTTAATAAAATTTGAAATACTTCGACAAAACTCGGCTACGATTATATATATTAAACTTCAAACCATTCGGTTTGACTGTTGCTGCGCTGTTATATGCTGATAGACAGACAGATGAACAGACAGACGGACGGACCAGACGGCAACTATACGTACTACGTATTTATATAATTACGAACGCCACTAAAAGTGTGTGTTTTGTACTTAATAAAAACTAAAATAATGAGAATAGTTAATTTTTATCCCACATTTGAACAACATAAATATTATTTTTTATTAAGCATTTTCCATTTTTCTAATTATCATAAGTTAATTTTTTTTTCTAGTTTGGCTGTAACAAATGTGGTATTTTAAAAGTATTTTCTTGCTCCTTAATCACATAAAATATTCAGATCAATAAGTATACTTTCTTGATTATTAGTTTAAATAAATATTTCATACAACTAAATCATATATAATTTTTGTCCTTATTTCGTATCAAATGGGGATGTTATTATGGAGCCACATTTATATAGCTGAACTCGGCTTGAATAAAACGCTGATAATTAATATAATGGTAAATTAAGTTTTCTTACTGTAGCATTTTACTAAATATTTCTAATAAGTGAAAACTCTTTCATATTGACTTTTCGTGATCGTGCTAAATATTCAATTCCAACTATGGATGAAAACGTTTTAAAATCTGATTTACGATCGGATTTCCGAAAATATGTTTTCCGGCGAGTACTAAAGAAGCCTTTTATGTCCTACTTACGTAGAAACTTATACGTCTCTACGATGAAAAACATGGCAGTATCTAGTTTTGTATTGATACTTTGTCACAACATATAGGACGTTTATCGGTGTTTCAGCTTCATTAATCCAAGTAAGTTTTCAGTCAACATAAAGAAAATTTTTGGAGTAGAACAAATTACGCTATCAAAAGTATCTATTTTTACTTCTTGATTTCTGGAAAAAATATTTTACATATTTTCTCGGAAAACATATTCAGTATTATGTGGTATAAAATATAGGTTTATTGTTATATTATATCCTGAGGATTACCGAAAAGAAAGGTTTGTTGTTATAATACGTAGGGATGATTTTATGTAAAACATAAAATTATTGCAACTAATAAAGTCATATTACTTGTTTTATACTAAAAAAATTTTTACTAAAGGAAATCTTTGTTTTAATCAGAATATTAAAAAATGGAAGCAAAAGATGAAGTTGGTCAAAGCATGACCATTTATTTTTTAATTACAAAATATACAAATTTTTTTTTTAGCAATATCTATAGGTGCCATTTTCTCCGCTTACATTTCGATGGCATTGAGTCATTATATTTTTTTCAGAATTCAAATAAAAATTGTCTGTGGTATTTTCAAAGAAATACAAAATAATATTTGTTTATTCTTTAAATACATAATCTAGTAAATTTTCTTTCGTAAGAAATATAAAATTATCGAGATAATAAAATGCAAAATTTTTACCCATTGAAAGAAGAGCTTAAAAAAGATCTTGGATTGAAGCAGATTGTTAAAAAAAAATCCATTTATATTATAATACAAAACGTACAAATTATTTTTTGGCATGAACTTTCATTGATGAATTTTAATTAAAATTTGTATTGTTTTAATAACAAAACCATTTTTATCAAACTTAATTTTGTGTAGAAATATATATTAATTCCGGAAATGAAGAGTAAAGAAGACATAATATAGCAATATTACATTAAGTATTACTTCAAATCTACTATGAAATAAAGGTACGCTCTTTTATTAAATTAAAGATTACGCTATTCTATATTCAAAGGTGACACTCAATTAAACGGTAAGATCTCTATTTTTGTAGGATAAAACGCCGAGTTAAAAGTATATTATTAAGTCAGTAAAATGTTCCTTTAAATTTTAAATAAATAAATTAATAGTGCTCTGAATTTAAAAAAATGTCATCTCTAACATTTATGTAATTGACACTTGAACAAATGCAGTGTTTGCTTCTGAAATCTACATGTAAATGATTTCGGCTACCACCAGGTATATTTCTAAGTATATTCACAGAAAAAAAAAGTTATCTATCATTAAAAGATTGGAATAAAATAAACATCGAATTTTCGTAAAAAATCAATACTAGTTCAAAGTTTCGAACAATAATTTTTTAATGGCATTTGTTTTATATATATAATAGTAAATAAAAAAGAAGGATTAGAAACATATCAAATCATCTCCAGGATCAACTCCAATCGTCAAAACGATATTAAGAACTTATTTTGTATTTATTATTCTATAAAAAGAAATTCTATCTTCGAATCAGAGATTTATAAAGCTATAGAGCAAGTTCTAGTAAATGATAATGACAATATACATAATTACATAATTAAATTATTTAGAAAAGTATAACATAAGCGTTTTATTATTGCAATCATTTATTATTATCCAATATAACAGGATTAGAACTAATTTTCTAACCCCGGTAAGCGGTCAAAACAGCGAGATGTTTTTAAAATTTATGTTTTTTTTTTGTTTTCACCGCTTCTTTGAAATCGTAAAATTCTCCTTGTTTAATGACATATTAATTAAGGCGAAAACATGGGAATTTTAACATTTCAAAAAAGTGGTGTTAATCAATAAATTTGAATTTAAAAAAAGTTGCCCATTGGCAAAACGTCTGGAATTCCACGCGAGCGCCATTACCCGTTATCGCCATGCTGGGTTTTAATGCATTATAACTGGCGTAACAACGCACTTCAAAAATAAATAAAAGGGAAGTACAGATAAATGTATATATTTTTTAGACAAAATGAGTAAATTAATATTTGGAAAGAAGAGTGTACAGTTACCTTCAAGTTAGATGTTGTAGAATTTTATAATAAAACAACTGCAAACTAATAACTTGAGGACACAAAAATACTTTCCTTCCGACGGTCACTATATCCTTACTGAGAACTTACGATGAAGTTCGCTGAGTGCCGGTACCGATCGCATGTTTTCAATTCTATTCTGTTTAGAGATATTATGTGACCGGGATTACCGTTCTGAGCGGCATTACCCTACTTTCCCCTATATAAACACTACATAAGATTGCAGAAACTTGCACTTAAATAAGGAGAAAATTACTGTACTAATTTTTATAGTCAAGAGCCAAGGGGATTTATTCAATAGAGTGAAACTGCCGCAAAGACTGCATTTATACGCAGAAATTAACTGTGAAACTCATTTCAATATAGTGTGAGTGATATTCTGTAAAATATATTTTGATATATCGACAGGCGTTTTAGGCTCAAATTTGTTCAGCAGCTTTTCGAAAGTTATGAAGAATTTTCTTTTGAAATTTGCATAATATTTTTTTCTTTAAAGCACATGAGTAGTATCATTTAATATTTGAGCTGAATAGAGATTTATACAGGGTTCGTATGGTTTCTAACTCATGAATGCTTCCATTACTATAAAGAAATTTTCGCTGTATGTAATCGCAGAACTTGCAAATGAATAAAGCAAAAATTACTTTGCTGTAAGCTATAAACAAAAGTCAAGTTCATTCAGTTCAGCCAAACTTCCAAAGTATACAGAATTTTCACCCAGCAATTAACTGTGAAAATCGTTTCTATAAAGCGTGAACATTTTTCTGTATAATAATCATTCTTGTATCGACAGGGATATTTTGGCTCAATCTCGTTCAACAGCTTTTCAAAATCTTTGAAAAATGGATAATTTTCTTTTTTAAAGCACAGATTATACAGTGTAATAAGTGAGTTATACGGGTTTCGTACAGATGCTAATTTTTGAATTTAACTATTTTTATAATGAAAAAAAAATGTTGTACATTATCGCAGAATTTTACAACAAAAAAAAAAAGACGTAAATTACTTTTTAAAATTTCCGGTATTAAAATTTCTTTTATTTATTTACATTAATTGAAGAAACAAATGACAACTGTTATTAAGAACTATGGAATAGAGTATTCAAAAGAGATATGTTAAAAATTCTTTTAAATAGGAAAATCCTTGGCGCAGCATGTCCGCATGGGGATTTTGTGTAATAAAACACTATGCAACCAACAACTAACCAATAGAAAAATCCATATATAAGGGATTGATTTTATGGATCGTAATTTGTTAATAGATTTTAATATAATATGCGACAAAAGATCAAATTTCATTTTTATGACAAAGATTTTAAGAATTTTTTTTATCTAATAAATAAGCATTAAAAAAGATTGTTATGTTTTGAATCTTCAATTTTGTGTGACAAATTTGATTCGTTATAAAGGACTTAAATTTTCAAGAATAATATATTTTCTTACAGTTTGAATGAAAAGAAACATTTTGTTTAACATTTTTGTAGCTTCATTAAGATAAGTAAGTAAAATGCCTGTTAATTAGAAATTTTATATACTTAAAAAAATAAAGTATAATCCACTATTACTTGTTACTGAATATACGTTCAAAAGAAAAACAAGAAGGATTTTTTTTTCTGTTAAAAAGGATGTGTTTATGTAAAAAGAAAATAAATAAAAATACCAAATAAAGTAGATGAAAGGTCTTATTAGCTTTTTTACATCATTACTTTACATTTTATTAATAAGTGAATTAACTTGCAAACAGAATTCTCAAAAGAATTCGACGTAAACATTATTAATTTTTTGTGTTTTTTTTTTTTTTTTTTTTTTTTTTTTTTTTTGCATTATTTCTTTAATAAACATTTCAATACTTTTTTTTTTTTTTTTTTTTTAATGAAGTCTATGGAAAAGTAAATGTTAATGATGTATTTCACTGCTATCGCCATGGAAAATAAAATATAATACATCGAAAGACAACTTTTGTGAAAAGTTTTAATAAATCTAATATATTATAAATTCCAATTTATTATTAGATTTGGAATAGAAATTGATATTTTTATGTTAAAAAGTCTTCTTCGCTCAGCTAAAACTACTGTGAAATTACTAAAAACTGCAACATTTTTTTTTAAACTGATGTACTGATTTAATTAAATTTCATTCTAAGTCGTTAATTAATTATTACTCTAACATCAGGCATGCTGTAAATTTAGTTTTCAAAGAAGTATATTGATAGTTTTTTTCAGTTTTTCTATAAAAGTTATTATGCACTTATTTTAGAATAAGTGTATCCCTCATTCTCATCAGAGCACTCTAGAGTGAAACACAACAGTAAAAAAATATCAATTTTGCATATTATGCATTTCAGAACGTCGAAAAATGATTCACGCAAAAATGCTCTAAAGGTCATGTTTAATGGAAATGTTAGTATTGCAAATGCTCCTTGGCCAAAACATGAATTTGATGAAGCAGATTTCCAGTTTTGTTGCAGTCTGCGTCAAACGTAAAAGAACAAAAGTTTCATGCCATACATTTTAATCGCCAGCTGTAGTTGAGAAAACAAAAATAGCCATTCGATTGGAGATTACAAAAACATCTTATGCATTTCAGAATGTCGAAAATTGATTCACGCAAAAAAGCTTTAATAGTCACTTTTAATGGAAATGTTGGTATTGCAAACGCTCCTTGGCCAAAACAGGAATTTATGAAGCATATTCCCAGTTTTGTTGCAGTCTTCGTCAAACGTAAAAGAAGAAAAGTTTCATACCATACATTTTAATCGGCAGTTGTAGTTGAGAAAACAAAAATAGCCATTCGATTGGAAATTACAAAAACATCTTATGCATTACAAAACGTGGATAAATGATTCACGCAAAACAGCTGTAAAAGTCATCTTTAATGGAAATGTTGGTATTGCAAACGCTCCTTGAACAAAACAGGAATTGGTGAAGTATATTCCCAGTTTTGTTGCAGTTCGCGTAAAACGTAAAAGAAGAAAACTTTCATTCCAAACATTTAATCGCCAGTTTTACTTGAGAAAACAAAAATAGCCATTCGATTGGAAATTACGTCTATTTTCAATTTCTGGTAAAAAAGGAAAAAAAAAAGCTTATGGAACTCTCTTTATATTGAAATTGTATTAAACTTTTATTTTCAAGACGAACATCCAATTTTGATATCATATTTGTATTAGTTGGTAAAATTTATCTTTGACTACCACATGGAAAGTCAGTCGGTGAATTAGTTTAGGAATTATGCAGATAGAAATTTTGGAACACCTCATCCTTCCTCTTTAATAATTGCTAGTAGTTTTTTAGAACAACTCAAAATCTTTTTGGTGAAATATGCTGTAATTTTGTTTTCGTATATTTAAAGCTTTTAAATATCGATTTATGTTTAGGTTTCGGTAGATTACAATAAAATTTTCGTTCGTAAAAATATTTAAAAATATGCCATTTAAAAAATTAAAATTTCAAAAATATGTGGTGCAGCCTATAAAAAACACAATAAAACTTTAGCGGTTTTGAATATGTGACTTCAGAATTATAGTTTATTTGGCCAAGTAGGTTTTGACTTATGTTTATCTCGATAGTAGTTTGTTAAAAAGTAATTTGACAGTAAAAGTTTCAAACTTTAAGGTATCTATCTGTCTATGAAATGGTGGTTTTCGTGACTAATTTCGAAATTTTTGTTAATATTTTATTTGAAACAATAATCGCTTACGATTGCGAATCTGGTTTAATCTTATTTCTGTGACTAGCAGCCTTCGGCCGCAACGCTGGTCTGTTTCTCTAACAGAATTTTGAATCAAATGAAATATATCTAACAAAGACGAAATAAAAAATTTCTTAATAACTTATCCAATGTCCATAAATGTTCTCTTATTCGTGTAATCTTTCTTACATTATCCAATTAAGAAATCTATGTTGATAACATAATCGATCTAAAATCACTGACGCACCTGTTTTTAACAGTTTTCGACCCCCCCCCACCTTTAACGCCCATAGGGAGGAAATTTTAAAAATGGCTGAAATACATGTTTAACAATTTTTGTAGTAGACTTATTTTTTGCAGTTTCCAGGTATTACCTAAAATTGCTTCTTGGATATGGCCAAATGTTCTAAAATTTTCGACTCCTATTTAACCCCTTTACGTGGGAGGGGGATTTCTAAGATCGTGAAAATACGTGTTTCATTTTTCTTTTTGTAGATTTGATTTCTGAAATTTCACGCTAATACCTAAAATATCTGTTAAAATATGGACAAATGTTCTAAAATTTTCAAATCCCCTTTTACCCCCTTAGAGGAGAATTTCTAAAATCACTGAAATACGTGTCTAATTAATTTTTTATTACAGTTGTTTTCTGGACTTTCACAGTGCTTTCTAAAACCGCTGCTTAGATAAGACCAAATGTTCTAAAAGTTTCAACTCACTTTAACCCTCTTAGCAGAAAAATTCCTAAAATTGCTGAAATGCATGTTTGATAAAATTTTTGTAGATTTATTTTCTGAAATTTCATGTTCCTACCTAAAACGGCTGCTGAGATATGGCAAAATTACACAAAATTTTCGATTACCTCTTTAATCCGATTGAGGGGGGTTTGTAAAATCGCTGAAATACATGTTTAATTACTATTTCAGTAGATTTTATTTCTGGAATTTCACGCTTCTAACTAAAACGGCAACTGAGATACGCCAAATGTTCTAAAATTTTCGACTCCCCCTATAACCCGTTTAGGGGGTAATTTCAAAAATTGATGAAATACGTCTTTAAAGGGGGTAGGATACCTTTGAACATGACGGAAAAGTAAAAAATATCACTATGTGCCAAGCTAATTTGCGTAATAAAACAAAAATAAAAATCAAACTTCATTTAAATATAAAGCTCATATTTAAATTTATATTTAAATATATACATATATATACTTTTAAATTTATAAATAAATATTGAAACGGTAAGTTTAAAAATACATGATAATAAGAGAAAAAATTCTTGCGCGCATGATAAAATCTGAAAATATGCATATTAAGAGGATATTTTGGTGAAAATAAATATATAGTAGTGTTACCTTTATACTAAAACCAGAATATTTGTAAAAGATATTGACTAAATTAAAAAATTAACAAAAAATTAAAAATTTCCACTTAAAAAAAATATTTTCAAAGTACAAAAACAGAAAAAAAAATAAAATCTTACCTTTTTCTGGTTTTAAGTTGTAGATAGTACAGAAATGAATATGTGGTGAAAATTTCTTTTGATTGCCATGCAGAGTTTTTAAGTAACACTGCGCGCAGTATCAAAATTCATCATTTTGAATAAACGCAAAGCAAAGTTAATTATCCTATGTAGTCTTAATAAAACTGCCATAATTAGTAAAAAAAAAATGGGAATTTTTTAATGTGATGTTTTGCATATTGTTCAGAAATGATTACGGAATCAAAATATTTATTAAAAAATCGAAATTTTTGAAGGTTTAAAAGTATGCTACCCCCTTAATTATTTGTTTAGTAGATTTATTTTCTGGAATTTTAAGCTTCTACCTAAAATGCCTGCTAAGATATGCCAAATGTTTAAAATTTTTGACCCTCCCCCTTTAACCCCCTTAGAGGGGAATTTCTAAAATAGCTGAAATACGCAATTAATTATTCTTTTAGAAGATTTATACTCTGAAATTTCACGCTTCTATCTAAAATGACTGCTAAGATATGGCCGATAGATCCTTACATTTTTTACCCTTCTTTAGTCCCCTTAGGTGGGGAATTTCTAAAATTGCTGAAATACATGGTTAATTATTTTTTAGTAGATTTATTTTCTGGAATTTCACGCACCTTCCTAAAACAACTGCTGAGATATGCCAAATGTTCTAAAATTGTAGACCCCCCCCCTTTATCGTCTTTAGAGGGGAATTTATAAAGTCGCTGAAATACTTGTTTAATTATTTTTATAGTAGATTTTTTTTGTGTGAAATTTCTCGCTCGTACCTAAAACGGCTGCTGAGATATGCCAAATTTTCTAAAATTTCGATCCCCCATTTTTACCCCTTTAGGGGGGAATTTTCTATAATGGTAGAAATACGTGTTAAATTATCTTTTTAGTAGATTTATTTTCTGGAATTTCACGCTCCTACCTAAAACGGCTGCTGAGATATGGGGCATTCTCACAATCTTTTGACTTTTAAGTTCCAGAATAATAATTTTTATTTTAGTACATATTCTTGTGTTTTTTTAATTTCATAATTTCATATACTGGGGAACATCCCATTGTATGATTGCATAACAATATTAACGAGGTAAATGAGTTTTGGACGATGTTGGGTGTCCAAATATTAGGAAAACCCCTATACTGTCCCGCGTCCTTGATGCTGATATTTAAGTTTGGAGCTATCTGTATAAAATTCTTTCTATAAAAGTAATTCGGTGACATTTGTTTCAGTAACTGAGACAATTCTTTTATATAAATATGTAACAAAAAATTAACCTGCACACATTTTTACGTTAATATTATTTTTTTAACCCTGCGCCTGGGTTTTAGATTCCTTAACATTCCTCTTGCTAAACTTATACAGAAAATCACTTCAGATGCAGCCACAGAATTTTTTTCAAGTTTTTTTGTCATGCAGAAGTATGCTAGAGAAAAAATAATTTACTGCAGAATTTAAACCAGCATTTAAATATCAATTTCAAGCATCATGGCTTTATTGGTAGTCTTACCGTACCCAAGGTTTATTCTTACCCTTTTCGAGGTAAATTATTATTATTTTTTTAATTTAATCCAATGTAAATAACTGTTTCTCAATATCAATGAACATTGTGATAAGTTATGTACAATTTAATAAACATGAAGTAAAGAGTAAAATACCAGAAGTGGGCATAGGAAGACCAGAAGAGATTGAAACAATGTTTTTATGTTTCTGTGCATCATTTTTTTAAGTTTTCTGCATAAAATCACTAATAAACCTTACTTGACAGTTTTAGATTAATTTTGTATGTGTCTGAAAGATAAAAATAAATCTTTAAATGTGATTTCTGAAAAATCAATTTTCCATTATATCCATGCTCTACAGGGTGTCCAGCGAATAAGACCCTGATTTCAAAATTAAATATCTCAAAAACAAAGATGAATAGAATTATGCGTTAAACGATTTGTTTATTAGCTAAGCTGTAAAAATGTTATACACAAGTTTCAAAATTTAGTTGAAAAAACCGTTAATAGTTGGCGCTGTAATCGCAATGCCTATAAATTGTGCTACGAAGTCCAGGGCCCTAGTGTCTCATTCCTAGATGGTTCACTATGGAAGGACGAAAAGTGGGAAAATCCACTTTTTCGGTGGGGTGATGTACAGAAGTGGAGACATCTCGTCACAGAATTATTGCATCAGCTTTAATTTTAGAGAATTTCAATTAATAGAATTTTCAATTAAAAGTTTAGAAATCATTATATAAGAACTTATTAAAATATTTTATTAAATTAAATTTTTAATGACATATAATTATTTAAATCAAAATGCATATATTTAGAAAAATAATTTTGTACTTTTTATTTACTTTTTATATTTTTAAATCACGGCATAATATTTTAGTATTATTGTTCATACCTGAATTATTATAAATAAAAAAGAAATTTTGCACTTTTCATTAATATTTTTAAGTCACGGCATAATATTTTAGTTTTAGCACAACACATATATTTCTTTTTTTTTTTTTGTAAACAAAGTTTTAGGGACAGAAATTATGCATTAAATTATTTCATTTTTAATAAGAATTGATGATATTTCAGATCATCAACGTCAAAGCAAAAGTACTTTGGTGGCTGAACTCCTTTCCAAAACTTCGAATCATATCGCTAGAATCTGCACCATATTTAGATAAATATTTAGAATCTATGCACAATCTGTGCACAATTCTGTGCACAATGATGAAAAAAAATATAATGAGTTTTTAAAATTAAAATGATATTTTTTAACTTAATTAAGTTTTTAAAAATAGAAATTTTGTACTTTTTCATTGAAACTATTTTCTACAATTTAAAAAATGATTTATGAATCATTATTATAAATGCTCAATGATTTTTAAAAAAATATTTTAGCTTAATTAAATTTTAAAACTAGAAACTTTGGATTTTGTTTATTCAAACTTTTTTCACAATTTAAATAAAAATTAAAAAGTAAAGATTTCCAATTTTTTCAAATCCTCTTCTTTTTGGATTCGATTCCACCATCTACCAATTAGGAGAGAAAAGACATATCACAAAGGTACTGGTATCCAGACCGAAATGGATTATAAAAAAGTTGAAACAAATCTCAATTCTGTCAACCCTTGGCTCCGCTTCTGCACATCACCCCAACTAAATAGCGGACTTCCCACTTTTCGTCCTTCCATAGGAAACAATCGAGGAATGAGACGCTAGTGCTCTGGACTTAGAGCATAATTTATAGGCATTGCGATTTCAGCGCCATTTGATAGCGGTTTTTGTAACTGAATTTTGAAACTTCTGTATAACATTTTTATAGCTTAACTAATAATCAAATCGCATTCAAATCGTATCAAATCGTATATCAAATCTATTGATATTTGTTTTTGAGATATTTAATTTTGAAATCAGAGTCTTATTCGCTGGACACCCTGTATATACCTCATTACATAAAATGTTTTAAACATATTTCAGTGAAATTCTGTCAGAATGATTTCGGTAGTGCTCACTATTTTCAGAACTAGAATCTCAACTCTAAGTGATAATGTGATTATTTTATAAGTAGTCGAATATAAAAAAACGATAATTTTCTATAAAAAAATATGTATTTTTGACAGATTTTGAAATATTTCAGTTAATTTAGAAGATATTGTAAACGCCTTGTTCAATGGACAGGTACATTCGATAATAGTATGTAATAGAAAGAAAATTAAAATATATTTAGTTTCACTGAGTGTACGCTATCTGGCGTAAGCATAATGTTTTGCTAAAAAATGGTAAAAAATTCAATTTTTTGATAAGTTATGGCGTTATTGCTGTGTTTTTATGGCTTTTCAATCATTCTGTGTTACAAGTTGAACAAAATATAAGTGTATTTATTCCATAATGTACACTTTTTAAAGCGTCCCGAACGTAGTCAGATACCTTAAATCTGAATAATGCCTAAACTACACTGTTAAAATTTTTGCAGCATTCTGGCAGGTCATTCAACCGTTTTTGAAAAAACGGTTTCATAACCATAATTTAACTATATTATTACCATAAAATGGCCAATAATATGGTCAAAATAACGTTAAAATTACGGTTGTGTAACCGTTTTCGAAAAAAAACGGTCAAATGACCTGCCAGAATGCTGCAGATTTTTAACAGTGTACCTCGCCGAACGACTTCTTATTCAGTACGTAAAAGTAAACTTTTCCCAAGAATCTAAATATGCTCCCAACTTTGGCTGATCGTATTAAAATATTTAAAGCTTTTTTTTATCAGTATGAAAGTCTCTTGATGTTTCTGCCCACGCTATAATGTCCATTCTGGTGAAAATCTTTGAATTTGTTTTATTGAACAACGCAAAGGTTGATACAAAAAAGGTCTTCAAGGAAAAAAAATATGTTTTCCTAAACTATTTTCTATAAATATGCAAATATATATATATATATATATATATATGTATATATATGCTATAAATATATATATATATATATATATATATATGTATATATATGCTATAAATATATATATATATATATATATATATATGTACTACATATATAATTTATGTATGTAATTTTATAGAAATAATTGTAAACTTTCGGGAAATTCTCAAATATTTAAATCAGGACATTACACTCAGAACATTACTTACATATTATGCTGTCAGTTATGCATAAATGTAGCGATAATGTTTGAATATAAAACGTTTTATGCAACGTGTTCTTAAAAAATATTTTTAGAAAAATATTTAAAGTTTTTAAAACTGAAAATGTATTCGAAATACTAACCCCAAGTCTCTTAAACTCTTTAGAATTATATTTTGTATACTTCTTAATATCAATCGTGATGATATTTCATTTCTTAAGTGTACTTAAACGTACCTACGAAGAAATAAAAAAGTTTTAGATGTTAAATTAATTCAATCATTTCAAGAATTTTTTTCAAATATAGTTATTAAAAATTCTGTGATATTAATCGAAAATTATTTATTTAAACGTTGTGGCATTCTTTGAAGCTCAAATATTTTCACGGATGTTTAATTTTTCAATAAAATAAACGCCATTTTGCAAAATTAACCGGAAATGACATGCATAACGTTAAAATAACAAAGAGAATTTAAAACCATGTTTAACTAATTTATGTGTTATATATTAATAATATATGATATTTTAATTCTAGATTTAAAATAATAATAATAATGTGCATAAAACACAACCTATTTTGCCCTGGTTCTGTATTCTGACATTTCAGCCGTGAACACAAATAAATTTTAGAACGTTCTATATAGCATCTGCATCTATTGTAAACATATATCTTTAAACATATGTGTTTGGGATATATCTTCAGCAGCCTGTTATTTATACCGTGACACATAAAATAGTTTCTCTCGTGCGACATAAAATTTAAAATGTTTTATTATGGCAATGAAATATATTTTCTTTCTCAAAGGAATTTCTGCAATATGTTTCAAAATTTAGAAATGATGTAGGTGAATTATACAAATCCGTTTTTGCCAAGCATCTTTTATATATGTAATTTAAAAGTATTTTTGAGTCTTATGAGAAGAACTTTTAATTATGTTTGAAAGTTTATAGTTTTTATATTTTTTGTTAAATTTCATTAAATAGCCTACGCAAGAAATGACAATTTTCCTGTTTCTTTTACTTCATTCGGTTTGTTTAGTTTATATTTGGATAACGAAAATTCGATTTTTAATTATTCGCCAATTAGGTGTTCAGGTACAGCCCTTTTTACTAAACAAGTAATAAACGTTTAATAACCTGATGTTATAGTTTAAAATACTAGCTTGATAATTTAAAAATATTAAAAATTCCAGAATTTGGGATTTTTTGGATATTTATTTATGACCAAATAATAGGGAAGACACTTTTAATATAGTTTTGTTTCTCAGTTATTTAATCTCTTCGGTTCCTCGGTCCCCAAACGGTAAATTTTATGTAAATTTAATTTTTCTGGACAAAGTTTTCTTAAAAAGTAGTGTTTTAAATTTTTTTTTAGAAAATTATCATTTCCTCACATTGTAATTATCACCTCATTCTGACAAAAATCTAATAATTATAGAATTTCTTAATATGAACTGTCTGTCGGCTATTTTTTTCCAATAACTATCTTTTCTACTGTCTTGTTACAAAAAATTAGAATCTTCTGAGGTGATTTATTTCTTTCGCCATCATTATTATGAAAATGTCTTATTTGCATAGAATTGCCCGTATACTTTTATACGTATTATACGCGACGCCGATTTTGGATATTTGTTATACAGCCATGGCGCTATCGAAAAAGCATATCAAAAATCATTCGAAACAGCATATATGGTAGTGCGTGTAGAAAGTATAAACGTTTAAAAGGTTTTCGTTCATTACGTGAATGAAATATACTTTTCTTCTGCTGAACTTCGAATCGTATCGTATTATCTTTAATATTCATTATTCACATTTCTTTCTTACCTTCTCAGAATGTAAAGTAAAGCTCAACTCAAAAGCATCCGCGTTTCTAATTCTAAATGACCAATAATATGTTAACCAATTCGGAACCATATGTGCATATATGCACCCTAAAAAAAATCATGCATAATCTGTTTTATGTACGAGTAAAAAAAAGAAAAGTAATTTTTGCTTTCATTAATTAGCGCAGTTTCGCAATTATTTAAGTATAGGTAACTTAAAAAAAAAATGGTGCAACTAAATAAAATTTGCGTAAAAAGCTGCGGGCCCGATTTGGTTTAAAAGTTTTCAATTCAGCTAATCCACTTCATAGACTAATACCTAAAGATATGAAAAAAAATATTGCACAAATAGCTTTAAAACGTGTGCTCAAACTATATATGAAGAAATTATTATTTATTCTTTAGGAGACATTCTGAAATAGATTTAAAAAGTATGTTTTTACTTAATTTTAAATGTATAAAGCAATAGTGCTTCAGAATAAAATTATAAGACTTTTGATTCTTTGGATGAAATAAAATGCTTTAATATTCTTTTGTACAGTTGTACAACATAAATATAAAAATGATTTATATTGCAAAAAAGGACAAAACACTGAGAAAATGCATTTTATGCAGAGTGTCGCAAAAAGAAATACTGATTTAAAAATGCAGAATTCATAAATTATAATAAATAAACATACGAAATAAGACATGTTGTATAATGAATTTTAAAAACATATTTTACTTTTAGTTAGTAAAATGTGATGCATTCTATTTTAAAATGCAAACCATTTTTTTAGTATTTTTTCAGCTAAGTAGAATGAAGAGTAAAACCTGACCTATATTTTTTTTTGTTTTTTAAGCATTATTATGGATTCAAATAGTAGAACGGAAAACTATGAATATATTCGCAAATATATAAACTATTTTTAAAGTTATAACATAGAATTTATGGACTATCATATAAACTTTTTATTTGTTTTTATTTTATTATAGCTTATTAATTATTGAATGTTAATTGTTTGGTTTAGCCCCAACATTTGTTGTGCCCTATATATGTTGAAAAGTTGCCATGCTATGTTTATTATTCAAAATATTAAAATTAAGCATTGGAAATATACTTCAATAAAATAACATATAAAACCATCTATTCATCTATTTAGTGAACATCAGACAATAACAATATTTTTGATAAACACTGCAGAAGTAAATGTAATTTTGTACACAATTCTGCTTTTGGTCTTATTTTAATGGATTTAGGATGACGTACTTTATTGATTCGAATGTTTAATATGTTTTAATAGCAATGTAAATGTAACTTATTTTAGTAGAAATAAGTGCTTAGAATCCAAATATATAATATTTGCTATTACAAACTTATTGAAAAGTTTCACTATCCCGAATAAAACATTAAATTTCAATTAAATAAAATGTATTCCGAAGTCTAAATTAAACAATAAATATTAATTAGTTATTTTCGTACTTTATTGTTAGCATGATGGGTGCTCAAATGAAGTTATTTTGAATTTTACCGAAATAATATCGCATTTGGATTAAATTATCACTTAAAATTAGCATTCCTCTTTTCTTTCATGAAAGCTACAATAAAGGCTAAAAACACATCTGAAATATTAATTGACATTTAGAATTTATTAGCATTTACATGCTTGTATTTATAGGATATACGGCTTTGTAAATTATTATTCGTAGCAAATGTTATATTATGTTATGGTCATTATGTTATGGTCATCTTTGGTCGTACAAAGAAAGTCACTTTATTCTTTCACCATTAATTTATGAATCCATACCAATTAGAAAATAATATTAGTAAACATTTATTTTCTAAAGCCTCAAAAGTGTGTCTTTGGAGAACATAAAACCCTGTAAGCCAATTAACCATCAAATACTGTACGTTTCGTCGTAAAGCGCGCTTCGATGCGTATAACACAAATCTTCATTTTGAGTCTGTATTTTTAATTTTTTATGTATATTCACCACTTTAACCGCACCCCTTTATTGCAGAACAAACCCTCATGAAATACAGCATAAAAATACAATGAAGATCATTAAACAGTTTAATAAATATAACAAACCTAAGGAAAATAAACAAATGTGAAGTAAGGATGTACACTACTTCGAAGCCTGCTTTAATCTGCATAAATTGTTTGAGATCGTATTTTCGTTTCGTTTGTTTAAAGAACAACGTATTTTCCCCTTTTTAATAATATAGAAATATTTCTTGTTATGCTTAATTTTTAAGCTTTCTTTTTAATATCCGAGGTAATACATATTTGTAATATTTGATAAATTTTCTTGTTTCGAAAGTGCGCGTTAAACACTGTAATATACACTACATATAATTCAACATTTAATCAGCAAAATGAATCCGATAATTATGCTGAAAGGCACAATAATCAAATAATATGAATCTTTCATAATGTGTCTCCTTATATCAACAAAAACATCGATAAACGGTTTCGTACTAGCTCGGGATTTTTCAAAAATCCATGCAGCTGTAAGAAGCATCGCGAAAGAAACGCTGGGTGAGATTTAGAGAATGCCACAAACCTTTATGTATTGGTAGAGTATAGTCAACAGGTAAACTTACGAAAACATTAAAGCCGTGTCTGCTTAGGAATGTCTTTAAAACCAGACCTGAAGTTAACGGTACGTAACGTAAACATTTTTTTTTTTTCATCTCATGTAAAAAAAAAATAATAATAATAATGATGCATTTTCTCAGATTAATTGCGGACTAAACAAGTCGAAAATTGGACGTTGAATGTGGCAAATGAGGTGCTTTTCGTACTATAAAGAAATCTTGTAAATATTCAGATTTTGTTGCACTATTATGCAAAAATGCATGAATACAAAATTTATTACGATTATCTATTATACGATAAAAATTATGACATTTTCCCTTACACCATAATGTAATGAAATACTTTTCAGTGTCTCTGTTAATAAACTATGAACACTACATACTTTATTTTCAATACCAACCATGGAATAGTAAATCCCAATTACATATATCAATAAACAGAGCACTCCAACTATATTATCGCAAGTCAGAGTTCGGTTGGACAGACAGACGGACAATCCAGATTTATAAACCCTTTTCAACAATGCTGGAAAGTCTTAAACACGCATAATAGGTTAAAATTTCTCTTTCAGCAATTTATACTAATAGACGGAAGCATACTTGAATACTTTTGTACATCCCTGTATTTTATCTATTACTTTTATATACACGCCACTATTGAGCAAAAATTTAATTAAGACTAAAACACGCTTAAAACTACTAAAATTACATTTCCAGAGATTATAATACTTAGGTGGTCATGAATCCAACTCTTTGTGTGGCTCTGTATATCATTTTATCTATATTTAACAAACATATCTTAGTAAACTAGATATAGTTCAATGTAAAAATGAATAACTTATTTAAAAACCATTTTTATGCCATTTCCGTTCATACTCAGTAACCCTTACGAATTCTTTTGTATAACCCTGTATAGGTTCTACAGCATTTATACACAAAACGTAATATGCAAAAATTTATTGAAACTTAAAAACTCATACTGGAACCAAAAATGCACTTCCAGAAATCATCGCTAATATATAGTCTTTCAGATACGGAATAGTATCGGAAATCTTTTGTGTGTCCCTATAAATACTATACACTTTCTATTATACAGGAAGAAACTTGTACTAAAACTCAGCAACGTATATGAATTTAATTATATGCGAAATAGTTTAACATAATTAAAATACGTCCCAAAATATGTTTCTCCTATACCATCATGTAACGGAATACTTTAGTGTGGCCCTATAAATGAATAATAAATATTCTTTGCACCACATATTCTACAGAATGTATATTTTAGTGCACTTTGTAAATGTATAACAATTTCTTTGTGTTCGAAAGTGTGTAACATCATTAAAATGCTCTTGAAACTAGTTTTTCCCATTCGTCGTAATGTAACGTCATAATTTTGACTGTCCTTGTAATTTAACTATACATCCCATTTTCATAAAATTAGAAATGACTCGACAAAGTTGTGTAACAATTATATATTTTTAATTTCAAACCATTTGGTTGACTAGTTTTTGCGCTGTTATATGCGAACGACCAGACAGACATACAGACATACAGACGGACGGACCAGACGAAGACTATAGGTGCTACGCATTTATATAATTATGAACACACCTAAAAAGGAAAACGCTGGAAGTCCAAAAGAGGAAATTTTTCATGAGACCGAAAAAAAGAAAAACTCCTACTTCTGGTACTACAGAGTTTTCCATTTCAATCCTTTAAATCTCTTAGTTCAACACTTTAAAATGTAGGTACCTAGTTGCGTTTCGTTTAGTGTTTAAATACCTAATATAGTCATTTGTAAACATTTCTTTTATTTATATATTTAATATATTTTACCTTGCTTAAAAATAAACCATTCATACAAACAATTAGGACATTATCAAGTTGTGTAATGACATTCAATCCCATGTATCAATCGCCGCACATCTTATCACTGGCACTTTCAGCGTCCTTAACTTCACTTCGTGAAGCACATTCAATCAGCAACATTTTTCCAACTCTTTTTTATTAACTATTTCTACTAGGGTTGGCACTTCGAGGGTTGTCCTGTTTGTCAAGCTTGGTATTAAAAGCATTTTTTCGTAAAAAAGAAAAGAAAAAAATTATACTTTTTGGTACTTTTAGCGTTTTTCATTTTCAGTTCTCAATTATTCTTGATGAATTTAACGAAATGTCCCCCAAAATCATTTTAAATATAATTTATAATACATTTCTTTCGATTTTGTTTTCTAATAAAATAAATTTAAGTATAAAAGCTATCTTAAATCTTCGACAATTTTGTTTTCAAATGCGGAATATATGTACCATATATTTGTATTTATTAACAGTGCAATTTATTTCTTTGTCCGACTCAATTTTTTCGCAAAAATACAAAATATTCAAAAATAGAATTAATTACCTTCTTTCAAGCTCATTTTCAAGTGCATTCTTAATTATAAATTCGTAACAACTTTAGTCGTCGTATGCTCTGTTTGTCTATCTCTCTGTCCGCCTATAACAGCGCAAAAACTACCCAGCCGAATGGTTTGATATTTTAAATATATAGTTGTTGCATATTTTTGTTGGATCAATTCAAATTTTATGAAAATCTTATGTATAATTCAAATATAGCGAGAGTCAAAATTATTCCGTTACATTACGGTCAATGGGGAAAAAATATTTCAAGTGCATTTTAATGATGTCGAGCATAATGAAAGTGGTATGCATTTATGAAATTCACTTAAAATATACATTTTGTAGAATATGCGGTGCAAAAAATATTTATGATTCATTTGCAGGGAAAAGAATTCCGTTACATAATGGTAATGGGAAACCTGTTTGTGGCGTATTTTAATTATGTTAAACTATTTCAAATTTAATTAAATTGATATACGTTGCTAAAGTTTACTACAAGTTACTTCCTGTGTAATAGAAAGTGCATAGCATTTACAGGGAAACACTAAAGTTTTCGGGGACTAGTGTAACCGAAGTGCTGTATAGTATATTAGCGATGATTGGTGGAAGTTCATTTTTAATTGTGATATGAGAGCTTAAGTTTACTAATTTTTTTCATATTACGTTGTGTATATAAATGCTGTAGATCATATGCAGGGCTACACAAAAGAATTCGTAAGGGTTACTGAGTATGAACGAAAATAGCTTAAAGGTAGTTTTTAAATATGTTATACACTTTTACGCTGAACTACATTTAGTACACTAAGATATATTTGTAGATTATAGATACAATGACCACTAGGTCACTAGGAATTACATACATGGTTGTCAATGGATGATAATCTGTGGAAGCGTGATTTCATTAGTTTTAAGAATGTTTTAGTCTTCATTAAATTTTAGATAAAGAGTGACATGCAGATAAAGATAGAAGGTAAAATGCAGGTCTGTACAAAAGTATTCAAGTATGCTTCCGTTTATTGATATAAATTTCTGAAAGTCAAATTTTAACCTATTATGCGTTTTTAACACTTTCCAACAGAGTTGAAAGTGTTTAATCTTTTTATAGAATGAACACAGCTTATTTGCTACGTTTGAGGTACAATTTCCATCTTGCTGTTACTTATTAAAACTATATTGAGCAATAATTGGAAAACTTTAATTTAAATTCATCGAAATATTATAGAATTAAATATAGTTATAAGATTTTGATAATACGATTCGTTCTCGTTATTATCTTTCACCTTTTTATAATAATAATTTTCACAGCTGGGCTTGAAACTACACAACTACAATAAAACTACACATTATATATGCAAATAGTTTGATTTTAAAGATGCAAATAACTTTACATAAAATGGAATTAATCTACCTAATACGATAGAAATTTTTTTAAGTTTCAATTGTGTTAACCGAATTTGATTAAAAATTTACAGATTTATAATTAACATCTTTCAGGTGACATGTAGCTTTACATAAAATATTTTACGATGAAAGAGTTTTTACTCAAACTAAACATCTAAACATTTAATTAGAAAATTCCTTTCATGCATTTTAAATAGTAGTTATAATGCTTTAAAAATAAATCCACTTAAAGCTCAAGTTCTGGAAGTAACAAAATGAATCTTATCTTTCCAAGTTTATTATTTTTGAATTCCTATAATTTTTACCCGGTTTTTTTAACGGAGGTTGTGGACATTGTTTACAATATATTTTTGTAAAAATTTCAAAATTTTATACTCCTATTTCCTTTTTTTTATCATTGGACTGTATTTCATGTATACAATATATCAATTAAAGATTACTCAATCCATTTGTAAATTTCCTTTTTGGCATTTCAAACAGTAGTTATAATACTTTAAAAATAAATCTATTTAAATCTCGAGTTCAGGAAGTAACAAAATGAATTTTATCTTTCAAAATTTATTATTTTTGACTTCCTATGCTTTTACCCAGTTTATTTTAACGAAGATTGTGAGCATTGTTTCCGAAATATTTTTGTTAAAATCTCAAAATTTTATATACTCATATTTCGTGTTTATAGGGTTTCGTTCAACTGATGAAACCCTATTCCTCTCACTCCTCAGTCTGTCTGTCTGTCCATTACAGAGCCCGTTCTCATAAACTATGTATGTTGGAGACTTGAAAATTTGGATTCTTATAGCTGAACTCCTCACATCAAATAAAAAAATCATAAATATTTGAAAATATTCTTATATTTATCGCTCTGGGCTCTAACTTGTGTATTTTAAACTTTTTTCTCTAACTGAGCCCCTAATTAAGTTGAATACTTGAAATTTTGGATTCTTATAGCTGAACACCTTCCATTAAACGACAAATCATAAAATTTTGAAGAAGTCTTATATTTACCCCTCTAGGCTCTAACTTGTGTATTTTAAGCTTTTTTTTCCAACTGTCCGCTAATTAATTTGAAGACGTGAGATTTTGTATATTTAGCGCTGAACCCCTCACATCAAACGACAAATCATAAAATTTTGAAAAAGTTTTGTATTTACCACCCTGTGCTCTAACTTGTGTATGTTAAGCAATTTTTGTAACTCAACCCCTAATTAAGTTGGAGCTGTGAAAGTTTGCATACTTATAGCAGAACACTTGCGATCACACGAAAAATCATAAAATTTTCAAAAAGTCTTATATTATTTACCCCTCCGGGCTCTAACTTCTCTATCTTTAGCAATTTTTCTAACCTCCACCATTTTCACCCGGGGTGCACTTTTCTAACTTTTGTCAACACTCTTCTGAACTCTGTCATATTATGCACCATAGCCGTACATATTTTAGTTCCAATTTTTACCGCCAGGGGCGCCTACCTATCTCGGGTGCTATTTGCCCGATCCCCTCGACTAATATATTTACGGATAGTTTGTAAATCGGAGTTTCGTTTGGATAGAGGATTTTTAGAATAGAGTGCGCCCCCTGGTTGCGAAATGTGGAACTAACAGATTTTGCAAAAGGATAAAGTGTTTTGAAAGGAATGTTAAACGAAACCCTCTGTGCGATCTGTGATCAAACTTACCCACTTGTTTTTCATTTGACTTTGTTTTCATTCATGCAATGCATGAATTAAGAATTGCTAATCCATTTGTAAATTTCCTCTCTGGCATTTTAAAAAGTACTTATAATGCTTTAAAAATAAATCCACTTAAAGCTCATGTTCTGGAAGTAAAGAAATGAATATTATGTTTCAAAATTTATTATTTTTGACTTCCTATACTTTTTACCCAGTTTTTTTAGTTATTTATTATTTTTTTTTTTAACGTAGGCTGTGGGCATTGTTTACATCATATTTTTGTAAAAATCTCAAAATTTTATGTATGTACTCCTATTTCCCTTTTTCCTCATTGGACTTCGTATTTCATGTATACAATATATGAATTAAAGATTACTCAATCCATTTTTAAACTTCCTTTTTGGTATTTTAAACAGTAGTTATAATACTTTAAAAATAAATTCATTTAAATCTCGAGTTCTGGAAGTAACAAAATGAATTTCATCTTTCAAATTTATTATTTTTGACTTCCTATACTTTTTACCCAGTTTTTTTAACGGAGATTATGAGCATTGTGTCCGAAATATTTTTGTTCAAATCTCAAAATTTTATATCAACATATTTCCTCTTTCTTTTCGTTCGACTTTGTTTTCATTTATACAATGTAGGAATTAAGAATTGCTCAATCCATTTGTAAATCTCCTTTCTGGCATTTTAAACAGTAGTTATAATGCTTTAACCCGTTGGGGACGAGCGACACGTATACGTGCCGCATGAAGCTCTCAGAATCCTTGTTTTTTCTCACCAGTAAAATTTTACTGTAAAATTTGCCTTGTTTAATCAGCGCATTTTCTCGATTCAAGAAGACACAAATTTCTGTGTTTAAAAAACGGTGACAAAAGATTAAAAATTTCGTAAAAGGCTCCCGTCCCGAAGGGGTTAAAAATAAATCCACTTAAAGCTCAAGTTCTAGAAGTAACAAAATGGATCTTATCTTTCGAATTTTTTTTTTATTTTTGATTTAATATACTTTTTACACTTTTTTTTTATCGGAGGTTATAGGCAATGTTTAAAATACATTTTTGCAAAATATCAAAAATTTTATATACTCCTATTTTATTTTCATTCGACTTTGTATTTATTTTATTACAATGTATGAATTTAGAATTGCTCAATTTCTTTTTAATCTTCGGATAACGTTGATAAAATGGATTTGTGAAGTTCATTTATATTGAGATGTATTTTGAATGTTGAATGAAAGTATATACGTATACATTTAAATAAATATTCAAGAATTATCATAGAAATTAAATGTTCATCTTGCAAGATATTATGTCTGGAATTATATACTGCCGTATTTTAAATTTAAATTTATACATAGACCCATAAATGCACTACTTTATATTTTTACTTAAAATTCTATAACCATGTTAATATAAATGGAATTTGTTTTGTTGTCTTTCTACTAAAGTAGTCCTTATTTTTAAAATAAATGTAGATTTAAATGTTTGAAGTTTTAAAAAAGACAGTATTAATAATGATAATATTTCAAAACCAGTTTAACATAAAATATGCTTAATACAATTCGTGCATGTTGAAAATATCATTCAAATAAAAAGTAAAGTATTATATATATATTATTTTCCCATTTGTATTCACTATCTGTTATTTCTGTTCAACATTAGTTCTTTATGTTTTTAATGCTTGATACTTTTTGAACGTACATGCAAAATTTATGTAAAAATTTATATTAGGTTGAACGTATAATTGTGCTAATGACTATATATTCTTTAAAATTTTGATTAGATATTAATATATAGAGCATTTCCCATGTCAATTAAATCAAACATATGTGTAAACAAAGTTACACAATTATAAAACACACTTTGCTAGTATTTATTTTATTTTTCCATAATGTGAAATGAACTTTCTCACCCTCTTTCGTCATTTTTGTGTATATTTGTGTTGTTCATCATGAATTCAATAGTACGTTACGAATCTAGGTATATTTAAAAATAGTTTGACCTCGAATTATTCATGTTATTGAAAAGCAGAAAACCAACCTTTAAGAATGCACAAATAATACACAAAACACCAGCAGACAGCTGTTTTGAATCCACAGGTGAGATTCTTATAAAGTGTGACAGACAGCTTTGCACAGCGTGCTAGAAAAACTAGGCATAACGACAGCGAGGCGGTGGCTTAAATACCTGATACGGGTAGAGAACTCGTCAAAAATAACCAATGAGAAGAAAGCAGCATGAAACAACTGAGTGGACAAGTAGAGACATCTACCGGAGAACGAAAGAAAACAAAATACACCAAAAAAATAAATAAAGTAATGCTTGTAAAATAAGGAGTACTAGATAAATCATTGACTAAGGAGTGAGAATATACAATGATGTGGTACGCTTCCAAAAGGAATTTTTAATGTTCTTCTAACCTTCATCTTGATTTTTGGATCATTAATTTTTTTCACTCTTTAGCCAATGACTTATCTAGTACTCTTGATTTCCCAAGTATTTGGAAAGCATTAATTTAATTTTCCTGTTTAGGGTTTCGGTCATCTGACGAAACCCTATTCGTCTCGCTCCTCTGTCTGTCTGTCTGTCTGTCTGTCACAGAGCCCGTTCTCAGAAACTATATATATTGGAAACTTGAAATTTTGCACACTTACAGCTGAACACCTCACATCAAACGACAAATCCTGAAATTTTTAAAAAGTCTTATATTTAACCCTCTGGCCTCCAACTTGTGTATTTTAATCTTTTTCTTCTAAATGAGCCCCTAATTAAGTTGAAGACTTAAAATTTTGCATACGTATAGCTGAGCACATCACATCAAACGAGAAGTCATAAAAGTTTGAAAAAGTCTTATATTTAACCATTTGGGCTCTAACTTGTGTATTTTAATCTTTTTGTTCTAACTGAGTCCCTAATTAAGTTTAAGATTTGAAATTTTGCATACTTATAGCTGAACACCTCACATCAAACGAAAAATCATAAAACCTTGGAAAAGTTTTATATTTAACCCTGTGGGCTCTAACTTGTGTATTTTAATCTTTTTGATCTAACTGAGCCCCTAATTAAGTTTAAGACTTAAAGTTTTGCAGACTTATAGCTGAACACCTCACATCATACGACAAATCATAAAATTTTGAAAAAAAGTCCTATATTTAACCCTCTGGGCTCTAACTTGTGTATTTTAAGCTTTTTTTTCTAACTGAGCTCCTATTTAAGTTGACGACTTGAAATTTTGCATACGTATAGCAGAACACTTGCAATGACACTTAAAATCATAAAAAGTTCGAAAATTCTTATATTATTTACCCATCGGGCTCTAACTTGTGTATTTTAAGCAATTTTTCTAACCTACCCCCATTGCACCCGGTGGGTACTTTTCTAACTTTTGCCGACACCACTTCGACCACTCTTTCATATTATGCACATAGCCTTACATATTTCAGTTCCACTTTTTTCCGCCAGTGGGCGCCTACCTATCTCAGGTGCTATAGAACCGATCCCGTAGACTAATATATATACGGATATGTTGTAAAACGGAGTTTCGTTCGGATAGAGGTTTGTGTAAAATAGAGTGCGCCCCTGGTTGCGAAATGTGGAACTAACATATTTCGCAATAGGATAAAGTGTTTTGAAAGGAATATTAAACGAAACCATCTGTGCGATCTGTGATCACACTTACCCTCTTGTTTTGGTTTCTTTTGGTTTCTGTCGCTCCGTGGAAGATGTCTATAGATAGTTGTTTTATGCTGTTTCTTTCTCATTGGTTTTTTTTGGCACGTTTTCTACCCGTATATGGTATATAGTTCTCTGCGTATGCCCAGTCTGGCTTTTTTCTAGCACGCTGTGCCTTGCTTGTTCTTTGTCGCAGTGAAAAAGAATCTCGCTTGTGGATTCGAAACGGCTGTTTGAAGCTTTTTTGGGTATTATTTATGCAATTTTAAGCGTTGGTTTTCTACCTTTTAATATTCTTACACAAAGCTTTTTTTTGCTATTTTTTATTCATTTTATTTGTTTATTCATTCTTAGTCAAATATAAATCTTGTATGTAAACAATTTTCAAAATCTCCTTCCTATTTTACGTTTGAAACAATTTAAACTGTAAACAGTGTTATGGAAGCAGTCCATCATGCTGTCATTTCTTTGCTTCAGTAAACACATGCTTATTGATAGTTCTTTGTTTAATCTTACAGAAATATTTTGCGCTCTAGAAAAAAGATAAATTTCTCGTTGAGATGCATTTCATTTTATTTTCTGCATTTAATGGTTTAAATTACAAGAAGTATTTTATTGCTCACAGTTATTGTAAAACATTTGAAAGACACTGAAACATTTACTTTTATGAATAATAATGATACGGATTTAAATATTCTCTTGTCGGAGATGCTGTTTTCTTACTTTTACTTTATTTTCTTTAATATTTTTTTTATGATTCCGTATGACCTCCTATGTTATTTAATGCATTAAATGGTGTAAATCATGCAAAATATTGAACGTCATTAAATAATATATTTTTATCAGTAATAAGAATGCGAATTTAAATATACAGGGAATCCCTAAAATAATGGGTCAGGTATAAATTTTGATAGTATCAACAGCAAGCTATGTACAGTGTTGGTACAAGATCACAAATGAAGAGTAGCTCAAACAGTTTTAAATAAGCTCATGGGCGAGTAGTTCTGCGTTATTTACTCCCTTGGCAGTAACACATACGCAAAATGGCGGCTCATGAATGTAATGCTTTATTCCTGGACTGAAGATTTAAAAGCCATTAGAGTATGCGATTTTTTCCTTTGGGGCTTTATAAAAGCTCGTGATTACGTTTCACCGCTACCTTATGATTTTCCATAGTTCAGACACATAACTGAAGAGACTATTGCTTCCGTTACTCCGGGCTTGTTATCCAAAGTGTGGGAAGAATTTGACTTTAAGTTGGATGTGTGCCGTATAACTAAATGTGCACATATTGAACATTTGTAAGAAAAACCAGGTTAGTTTTCTTTTAGTTTGATGTATGATTTTTTTTAAATAGTCTAAATTAAACTGTTATAACATACCGTTGAAACTGGAGCGTTCTTTTATGGGCAACCTGTATTTATGTCAGAAGCTATTTTTTTAAATATATGTCCACCTCTATGGCTATTGTTCATTTACCGCTATTTGAACAAATTTTAGGTTTTTTATTAAATCAGTTAATAATTAGTTATATTACATCATCCAATTATTTAAACATATCCGTAATACTAAACTATTACTAGTCATAAATGTTAGGATTTCTTTTTTAGGGATTTTGACAACGATTTATGTCAAGTTTCTGGATTAACAATTTAATTATCTTCAAGAATTAATTACAATTAGTTTCTATTTATCAAAAAAATGTATGAAAATATATATCCGACCGCAAAAATGGCAGGAAAATTTATTTTGGCAAAATAAGTTGCTGATTTTAGGAAACGTGATATACATAAATATTCTATTTTAATCAAATTAATCTAAATATTCCTTTCAAATCTAATCTAGCACATTATGTAGTTCAGTGTTATGAATTCAAGAAATGATCAATATCTTGACGGCAAAAACATACATTAAAAGATTTTAAAAAACATAAAATGGTATTAAGCGCCATTAGACGCTATACATCTGAAGAATTCTACATGGCAACAACAAATACTTTTATCAGTTCGGAAGTAGTGAGTTCAAACGAAGCATACGCTGGCTAAACACGTGTTCTGCTAATTAGATAGAGCATGACTATAAAAATATAATAAAAAATGGTATGGTGCGTACTGTAATCTTTAATGGGCTAGAATGGTTATATACCCGTGATTTATCTATATTTTCCCCAATAAGATCTATTCAAAATATGGTGAAACAACCATTACCTATAGAAACGATTGAATGACTGGCAATAGGGTGGAGTGATAAAAGCAAAAAAAAATTTTTTTTTCATATTGCCTGATTCAACAAATGGTGCAGTTTCGCGAAAAGACACTGAAAAAAAAACATCCGAGGGTAATCACTCATTATCTTCAGGTTCCACACAGGGTGTCAAAGGCAGGAATGTTAGATCAAAGAAAAAATCGATTTCTTTTATTTAATTTTAATGTTTACATTAGCTTTATTTTCTGACTTAAAAATACTTCTAATTATTAAAAAGAAACAGGAAAACATTTTATTTTGATCAGACTTCCATTTTGGATTCCACATGAAAGCCAAAACAATCAACTTTGGTATCAAACTTTGGAAGTTCATTTCGTGATTTGATTCCACTGCGAATGTATCCATTCCTGGCTTCTGCTCCAAATGTTACCAATGATGTTTGTGTCACCAGTCCACATGTCCCCCTACTATTTGAGAATGGCAAGGAAGCTTCTGTATTTCAAACTCTGAACCGATTCTGGTCATATTTGCTATGTCTTCGTCACGAAGGTTTATGGTAGCTGGTAGTTCCAAAGTTTTGTCCCTGTGAATCATCTGAAAATATTCCTCTGCTTCGAAATTTAAATTTGGAAGATCAAATTGACGTATTTTTCCCTTCCAGTCAGTTTTTCTTACTTTCAGTATTCTTTTGAGGTCCAGTTCTCGAGTATATGATCGTTCATCTAACAGCATTGCCAACAGAATGTTTTCAGAGTGAGCAAAATAAGGGTTTCTCTGAATAACTTCGTGAACGATTGACTTAAAATCTTCTGGCAAGAATGAGCTTTATTTTATCAATCTGTGCAAATGACGTGCTCCATGAGTAGCTCCTGAAATTTTCTTTATTTCAAACCAGTATGGCACGTAAACTTTCGTGACATATTCTACTAGGAGCTTAAAGTGTTCTGTTGGTTTGTCAGTCGACACATATAAGCGCATTATTCTGTTGTCTGTAGTGAGACATCGTTCCGGGACTGTTGGCTAAATTTTGTAGCACTCCCCGAGGATACCGCCCTAGAAATATCAAAGAGATATTTTTGGTCTGCACTGACTTATTATTTATCAATTTCATGCAGAACAACTGGAATAGCAACAAAACTTGTCACCGCAAGGGTTAGGCACATTTCCAGAAATTTTCCTATTGTTCCGGAAAACTGGTGTTTCCTAGATGTCTTTCCATCAATCTTCTGCAAAAGGAGTCGAAGAGGTAGTTCTTTAGTATACAATAAGCTGACAAACCAGTGCAGTTTACGGACAGCAAAGATTTCAAGCTGTCTAATTGCGCCATTTTTCTTTCCAACGTTGACGTTCGTTTCATCACAACCAACGGCAAACAGTTCCGAAAGTGTAATCCCTTTCTGTGTAACGAATTTGATGATGCTTTATATTAGCTCTAGACTGTACTAGCTTCATACTCGCACTAGAGCCTTAATCCGGAGTCACATGTATTATAGAATGAGAACCAGGTTCTGACAACAAAACAAGATGCTTTTCCACAACTATAGTCGTATATAAAGAACTTCCTGTCTTTTCTTGCATTAAAGTTTTGTCGTTTCTTCCATCGAAGTTGACAGCGTATAGTGATATTATTGTAGAATTAAGCTGTGATCGTATTTTTCGACGTTTTCTCCTCAGCTTACTCCTTTAGCCTGTATAATTTTAGATGGAGTATCTTTGGATACAATTCCTATATGACGAAGCACAGAGGATGCAATGATATCAGCTGAACTATTCTATATTCCCGTTCTATCACAAGTGACGGCTAGATTTGGCAGTCATATTATCATTTTGCCTGTCTTGGAGGTTGAGGGAGTTTCATTGTCAGTTGTTTTCCGACATTTTGATTCATGACAAATGTAATGGTCATAATTTTCAGATATATCTTCCAATTCTGAATCAGATCCCAAGACGGAGTTTACTTCTAAATCTGTAATAATTTTACAAGCAATATCTTTAAATTCCTTTGTTTTAGATTTCTGATTTTCCCTTCTACATTGCCTTTCTCTTACACGCTTCAATTTTTGAGTTGCAGAAATGTCAATTGATCATATTGCCATTTTTCTCTCATGTCGTTGGTCTGCTAAAAAATTTTGTTCCATACTTGGAACTTTCACGGAACACTTAAATTGTTCGTAATTTAAACATTTGCATACAGAAATATCAAACAAAGTTCTGTTTGCTTAGTGAAAAAATTCCTTCCTAATTTTGTCAGCCCCCTTTCGAGAATTGGGTGTTCTTTTTATATTTTTGTACTTTTTATTGTAATTTCTAATAACACGAATAACTTCTTGATGATATACCACAAGCAAGGAAGCATTCTTTCAAATTCTTTCAACTACACAAGAAACAATTTCGCTGATATCTTTTACTGAAGGATCTTTTTTGTCCCACTGCTTTCACAATATATCATTTTTTATCCATAGGAATTGCTTCATTAAATCAGCAATCAGCATACTTGGTTAATACTGTCTCATTCAGTTGTACGGGAGCTCCAAAAACACTGCAAAGAACTTCACTTCTAGCTGAGGTAATGTTGGTCCATATTGTCCTGTCCAAAAAATAAACGAATTAGTGTTGACAAATTAGTTATATAAACAAAGACAAACAACAAACAAAGAAAACAGTTGCAAAAACGAATCATTCAACACAATAAATGTCACGTGTCTGCTTAGGTCATGATAAAATATTTAACAGTTTAGAATACGTGCTCCATCTATTAGATTTTGGAGTATAAATTTCCTATTTATGTACGAATCGCCCTGTCTTTCACTGACATCTGACAATAACGTTTTAATAAAGCAATTTATTAATGAAAACGTAATTAATTAATTATTTAATTAATTAAATAATATTAATTTACAAGTTAATTAATTATTCAATTAAATTTTTTTTTTGATAAAACGGCATTAAAAACTTTAAAAAAGACACTTGAGGTGTGGAACCTGACGATGGCAACATTTTGAGCTGAAATTTGGAGAAAATTTGTTCCAGCCAGTTTCAGACCATATTATGACCCAGACAATGTGAATTTCGAGAAATTTTTTTTCGCTCCACCCTACTAGACAGTTTGCTGCAGATTTATTAAGGTGATAATTTTTCTTTTTTTTAATTTTATAATGAGTTCGTCATTTCTAGATGTTTTATAAACAGAGCACCATAAAATATTATTTCATTTTCCCTTTTTTTTTTGTTTTAACATACTATCGATATTGTCTAATGTCGTACATTATGGCTATTATGATTATCACGGTGATGTTTTCCCTTTATAACATAGTTGGAACATAAGCATCGATATTTTTTGCACGTTCAGTTTTAATTCACATTTAATTTTTTTCAGGATGATGTTATTACCTTCTTTAATCAGGGAAAGTGCAGAAAATTTATAAATCACTCAAAAAGAAAAAAAAAAAGGAGAAAAGAATATTTCTTTAGACATAGACGACCTTGAAAACAATAGAAACTAGTCGGATGGGGCAATTCCAAAACTTTCTTATATCTCATAAATGTTAATCCTTCAAAACTCACTATCACAGTGCCAGAATTAAATAGCAATCTATGCCCATCGTGATGATTGTAAAGCCATGAAATTCCGTGCATTAGTTCTCGAGATATGGCTATCGCTAAAATCGTGGAAATCCTTAAAAATGCATCATAACAACATCACTTGTTGGGTGATTGATACAAAAACCTAATCAGCAACAACTTTTAACAACGTCTAACTGAATCCTAAGTTAGATGAAAATTCCTGCGTAAGTTCTTCAGATAAAACTATTGCGGAAAAATTCAGCATACCAGTTCAACATGTTGGGCAATTAGCACCAAAAGATTAACAGTGCCATTTCACATCAAGGATTAATTGAATCTGAAGTTTGATGAAAATCTGTGCATTAATTCTTGAGATGAGCTATTGTGGAAATCGTGAAAATGCAGCATAGCAGTGCCACCTGTTGAATGATTCAGAACAAACTGCAAAAACTCATGTCAAGTACTAACCTAATCTGATGTTTGATAGAAATCCGTGCATTAATTTTTGAGATAGAGTTATTGCGGTAATTGAGAATAATGTAGCATAACAGCACCACCTGTTAAACGATTTACTCCAAAAACTAATCAGCACCAATATAAATCAGGTACTAACTGAATATAAATATTTATTAAATTCGGTGTATTAGTTCTTGAGATAGAACGCCCACAAAATTTGTGTCACGCTCAGACAGACGGACAGACAGACATTTTGTAAAATCATGTTTTTTGGAATCTCTGACCCAAAAAACGTGTAAATCCGTCGAAACCGGGAATTCGAAAATTTTCTTGAATCGAATACTTTCTTCTTGTAAAGATAGACAAAAGTAAAAATATTGACTATATATAAAAATCAAACAAGACAAGTTGTTTTACAAACTACAAAAGCATGCGTTCCCAGTTAATCGTTTAGTAAGCATGCGGGCGCAAATTTTACGACAAAAGATTTCTCAAACCATTTTAAAATACTACACCAGAAGTATCGGGATCTTATTAGTATTTCTCAGTTAAAGAATTGTCTCGTCTAATTAAAACCCGTCTCTTTTGGAAGCAAAATTGTGCATCTTTCGCAAAATGTATTCTGTAGCAGATGTAGCGATTGTAGCAGAAAGTAGATAAATTAATTATTTCACGTTTGAAATTTATTTCTGCAATAATGTAATTGATATATCTTACACTAAGTGACTATTTTGCTTTACATATTCAAACAAATAATATTTCGTACAACATTTCAAGTTAAAACATCAAACGTGGTCAAACTGGAAGGTATTCAATGTATATCTTGCGACAACCTAGAAGAGTAGTGTAGACCGGCACACGTTTACGCATGGGGCATGTTTACGCAGTGCACGTTTTCCGAAACGAGTTATAACAGGCACGCCACCATTCATGATAGATTGATGCTAATCCCTAGTGGGTATTCTCACACGTTTTTGAGCATCATTCGAGCTTCAGTTGAGCATGAGGAAAGGATAGTCTGTTTTCTGTCAAGGTGAATAAATTTTCTGTCGAACCTATTGAAACTTGTTGTGAACTAATAATACTTATTTAAGGATAAACAAATATATGAACATTAGCAGAATTTTATCCTTTTTGAGAACTGTATTTGTATGAACAGAAATTATATTAATTTTCTTTGAACATTAAAAACAAATTCAAACATAACGACGGTGCACGGTTATGCATTATCTTCGTGGCAACATTACGCACGTTAAAAGAGAAGAAATTACGTAAAAATTTACTTGTTTCTATGGAAGCAGAATAGGAAGACAGCAAACGAAAATGAATGAAACCAAAAAATCCCTGCCGGACCGGCCCACAGGCGGAGGTAGATTTCGAAGTTAAGTATACTAATTTCACAAACAAAAACCAAATAATGATTAGAGATAAAAACCACTTTAACAATTTTATCTGGCCGCTTTTGACGAGTTTTTATTACATTTTTATATAATAACTGGTTTTATCAGAATCATGTCAGGGCGGTATTAAAAAAAAATACTTTTCCATGCTCAACAACTCGAAATTTTCTAGCATAACTCCAGATTCATTTTTAATAGGAAAAACATGAAACTTGTTGACGTGATTTTTGAAGAGATTTATAAGAGACCTGTGTTTTTAATTTTCGCTCAATTAATTAAAACTTGATATATAAACAGTTATTTTCTCAGTAAAACAATATTTTTCGTTTCTAACACAATCGCTTCGGGAAATTCCGTTCAAAATGCTCACTTTGACATAATTTTTTTAAATATATTCTGCCTCTGTCAAAAAATCGATCATTACGGTACATTATATAGTTTCTGAATAAGCGAATCTACCAATTGGATGCGTTTGAGAGCAAAAATGAATTTAAAAATGAGTCAGAAAATAAGCAGTTTGGATTTGAATACTCCCTTAATACGATGATTTTTCCAATACAACCCGCTTCGGGAAAATCGGTTCGAAAGGCCCACTTTGCCAGCATGTTTTAAAATATATTCTGCCTCTATCAAAACATTGACCATTACGGTACATTATATAGTTTCTGAGTAAGAAAATGTACCAATTGGAAGCCTTTGAGAGTGAAAATGAATTGTAAAATGAGTCAGAAAATAAGCAGTTTGGCTTTGAATACACCCTTACTAAGATGATTTTTTTCTTCAACCGCTATGTATTTTTAATTTGTTTTTGCTGTAAGAATTGGTCCTATCCAAAACTTGTCTATATAGATGTTGTAGACAATATTAAAAAGCTATATGATAAATTCATGGGGATTTTATATCTTTTGAATTGACGGATTTATGGATTTTTTTCTTCTTCAAACGCCCTTTTTGTTTTCGTTTTTAATTCTTTTTTTGCGGTACGAATTGGTCCTATGAAAAACTTGCGAATATAAAAGTTCTAGATAATGTTAAGGAGATTCATGATAAAATTAATTGGATTTGATATCTTGAGAATTGACGAAGTTATGAATTTTTTTTCACCAAAAATCCTATTTTTTGCAACCCTTGAGCCCATTTTTAACTTTATGAAAAATCTGTGATACATAAATTTTTGGCGCTATTTTTAGAAGTAATAAAAACTTTAAAATGATTCGATATGTACAAAAATTAAGAAGTTATGGGGGGTTTTCGGTTTCCTCCCTATTTCCATCCCCTTGGTCCGATTTTCCCCGTTAACGAACTTGACCGAGATTTTATGCCCCTTGATTTTATGTATCAGTTTGGAAGAGATTGGTGCAGAATTGTGGAAGTTATCGTGACCAGAAGAAAGTGATATATATATATATATATAAAGTTTTTTACTAAGGGTGGTTTATGGCTCTAGGGGTCATGATCGGTGTAGATCTGCAAAAATTTTCAGAAATTCCAACATAGGAATAACGCCAATAGGTAGTATTTCATACGAAATCTACCTAAAACTACAAAAAGGAAAAAGTTTGTACTCTCTAGAATAAAGAAAATAGTGAATGAATCAGATGACGATGATGAAAACTGTGTGTTTATTTATTGCTTAAAATCATACAAACAATCCAAAAAAGGTAAAGACTGGGTTTAATGTCTTCGATGCAAAAGGTGGTCCTATGACAAGTGTGCAAAAGGAAATACTTTATTTTTTGTTTGTAAAAACTGTAATAGTGATGATGAAGATGACTAAAAATTCTTTTAATTAGCAATAAGTCCTATGTTTTCAGTTTAGTCTGTAAAATGATCTCTAATTATTTTTCATTAATTATTTTAAACAGTGTTTTAAGTTATAAATAAAACATTTTAATTGTATTAAATATTTGTTTCACTTACTCCTTGGTATCACTTATAATATGCGTAAACGTGCTCCACTTGATAAGTAAACTTGCCGTCGGGGCAAGTTTACGCATCACGAGAAAGATTTGTACCTAAACAATTTTTTTTCTTTTTACGGTTAAAAACACAAATAGGGCAACAACTGAATACACAAATTTTGACTTTAGTAACTGCTTTATAAAACCACAATGTAAAAAATTTCCTAAGTTAAAACATAAAAATTTGAAAATTCATTAAAAAAAAAAACCACGTAAACGTGCCCCGGTCTACCCTAACTTTATAAAAACCTTTGCAAAAACTGGTGATAAAAATATGCCAAATATTCAAAAATTCAAACAAGTACATTATGATAGTTATGGCTTAAAGAAATTACAAAAAGTGTAGAACATAAAAATAGATATACATATTTTTAAATAATAGGACTTTTGAGAAAATATTACAACTTCTTTTCTTTATCTGATTACACTTAAGCATGTTTTTTTATGAAATAAACTCACTATTTCAACATTAGTCAAGAGTATTTGCCTTCTTTGAACGTATATTTCAGGATATTTTGTTGTTTTTGTTTTTAAATACGATTAAATTTTTTTCCTAGTGATATGTATAATTTCTTTTCTAACTTTTAACTTTCGTTACTAAATTATTAAATATCTTGCATTTGTAACTTTGTAAGTAACACAAGAATTACGCTGTCAAAAGTGTGAAGCGCGCTCGCTAACGTTTAAACTCTCAGACCAAGAACTTTTGTCATATGTGTTGTATAGTACTGCAGTCGAAAAAAAAAAACACATTGTGATTCTCATTTGCTACTTGGAGATTCCTCTCAGTAGATTTTCTTTTGGGCTTTGCTCCTTGACGAAAATTTGCAGTGATAGTTTCGCCAAACAAAGATGTTTATCATATAAAGTCTAATAGTACTTAGGGATATTGGTTCGGGATGAAACGTTTTTGTCTCCCTTCTTATTCTTCCTGCCTGACCCTGGTTTCAAACAAGATCCCGAAGAAGGGGAGGGGGGGGGGGGTTAAAGTGTAGAGTTTCGCCCACATTTTCAAAAACGTTGGGTTGGTAATACATGGAATCTATTCACCCTTCTAGTCTTCTCTATCTGCTATTCTCTATCTTCAACAAAATTTCATTCGATAAATGAATAGTGATTAAAGTTTCTTTTACCACAACAATTTTCCAATCAATTGAATTTTTATAATTATCCGCTTCAAAGTAGATTCTCGATATTTCAGATATGTGTGTGCCATCATTTACGCTCCTTTTACATTTATTATGTGCTTAGCAGCTAGCTGTTTAATGTGATAGAGGTCATCATTGAGCATTACAATCAAGATTTGCTTTGATTGTTCAAAGTAACCCTTGTCATAAATATTTTTTTTGCTATTTGTTTTATGCTGTTTTCTATGTTGTTTAGTAACTGTGTAATTTCCTAAGATTCGTGTGGTACAATTAGACTAAATTTTCATGAATAGTTTTGCAATTATGAAACTCATTTCAGGTTGTTTTTTTTTTCTGACCCAGAGAAAGTACTCTATTTATGTCATATTATAAAAAAAAAAAAATCATGTTTTCAATCGAAAAGAAATTTAATGAATTAGAGATGTCACGTGCAGGACACAATACTGGACACGATTTTTTAAATGCTTTGCTTCTAACAAGAACAGTGTTTATATAGCAGTGATTTCTTTTTTACTAGATGCCCAGTCTCGTTACTAATAATTTATTGTGTTATTTGTTTGAAAAAGTAAAATTTAGTAAACGCAATATTCTTTTAAACAGGTATCGCGTGTCGGACATTTTTGTAACGTGTGGGACAATGTGCGGATTCCTAATTTTAACAAAAAAGAAATCAATTGAATATTAAATTTAAAAGTTGATTTAAGATTCCTTTAAGAAATTTTCTACATTAATGTAAAGCAACAGGCGTAAAATACAAAAATGTACTTTATTATATAAAATTTTTATAAATAGAAATTGTATTGAAAAAATCCATAAAATACTAAGTGGTAACGACAAAACAAGTTTTATTGTTTTGTTGTAGAATTTTGAATACATAATTTCCATATTTATAGGAGCATGTGCTATTAGTAACTATTGTCGCATTCACGTTGCCAATACGATAATTTAATTAGCTTTTACTATTTCTTCATGTATGAAATTCCACCTCGATGTTTGGGCCATTTGAAATAATCTCAGATATTTTTTTTTCTTTTGCTTTTCTATCGCGTTTTCAAAAAATGTATCATTAGTTATTAGTAATTTTTTGAATAAAGTTTGCGCTCATAATTCAAAATAATCCATTTTCCAAAATTTAGATCTTCATTGGGAATTAAAATTGTTGAATTAACTGGTTCATTTTTTTCGACAGGCAGTACTTGCCACAAACTAGGTTCCTTTCGTTGTGTTCAAAGATATGAGAGCATGATATTCATTTGATTTAAGTTACATTTTTCCAAGGATTTTCTTTGTGACTCTTTCTTCGATTTCCTGTTTTCGCATATAGAATATTTTCGTGATCTGTGAAGGCTGGACTGCTAAGTGATATGAATCTTGTTCAGATTCAACCGTGTGCATTTTGTTCTTACTCATCATCTTTTGTTAAACAAGTGTTTCTATCTTACCACCTACCCCATCAACTACTTCTTTTCCATTTCAATGATTTTCCTCCATACAAAAGGAGTTTGTCATGGATTTATGTTTAAACTTAGAGGAGGATCCATCACTCCATATAATGTCTTTCTGGAGATGCTTTTTGTCTATGTGAAAGTTAGACATATGGGATAAGTCTGACAGTTACCAATGAAACGGAAATGCAGCTGTGAAAAGATGCATTTGTCCTCGACCGCAAAGCGCTTTTTATTTCATTCTGATATTCAAAGAAAATGACATTTCAAAGTCAATTTTAAAATTCTTATGTATTTTTCTCATTATTCATTTTAAATTTCCTGTATTGTCTTTTGTTTTGTTTTTTTTAACATTTAAATGATTCATCGTTTCCGTCATATGTTCCATTATTGTATCATATTCATCTCTAGTTTGAGAACTTTTGCGTATGCAGCTTAGTTTTGCAATCCATATTTTTATATGTTTTTTTCACAAAATAAGTTCATTTGAATCACTAGACACCCTAAATAGTTTTTCATCACAGCAATGCTCCACAATAAATAAAAAAAAATTAATATTCATTGTTTAGAAATATTTTTATTTGAAATGTCCTTCGCATGGCGTCACGTGCGGGACAGCATAAAATATTTTTTTATTTATTTATAATTTGATATTATTTAAAAATTTATTTGGGAAATATTTATACATGACAAGGTTCTTTATACTGAATAATCTTTCATATTTTCAAAGAAATTCTAGATACTATAACTCAGTTCATGAAAATTAGTGGGAGAGCAAATTTTCAGAAGTTAGGATTCTATTTAAATCAGGATAGTTTCACGAATTATGGTTCTGAAGCACAATAAAATCGATTTTTTTTGTGTGTGTATGCGTGTTCCTCATTTATAAATAATCACACGCAAGAGATCCTTTAGAAGATTTTTGTTATTGGCAATTCGATAATATACAAAATGTACATTATTTACATATTTAATAGATGAAACATATTTAGTTGCTTTGTCACTTCTAGAACTCATGATTCTAAATACAATTAAAATTTCAGCAACTATTTTCTTCTATTAAGAAGCCATAATAAAAAATAGCATGTTTTATGCTCGAGAATAATTTCCTTTTTAAAACTAAAACAACATTTCTTCTATTTTAGAAGACCAAGACAAAAAAATGCAGTGTATTTTCTGCTTTCAAATTTACATCATTACTATAAAACTAAAAAGCAAGAAAAATGTTTTTCATATCAATTCTCCAGTAAATCACGTGACTATTGGCGCCGTTCCAGTCTGGCTGGAATTAGCCCGCACAAGGAAGTTGCAAAATATTGCACACTTTATTAGCCACAACCATTTAAAAATACAATTCTTAGTTCAGTAATTTTTTTTAAATACTGTTTTTTCTGTCACTGGTGGGGAAGAATTTATAGTAAATGTAATTGCTTATAACATAACTGTTATTGCCGTAAAGTACCCAAAACAATGCATAAAATGGAAAAGGTACTTGCATAAAATAAACTGTAACAGCACAAATCTGTAATTCAACAACAAAAAAATATTAGGTTCGTTTGAAATCAATGCGTTTTAGTCGAAGGGTAATTCAGCTGATAGTGGCCATCTTTGAAGCACTGTTGCCACTCGCTAAAAGCGAAATATTGAAAAATAATTCCTAAATATGTATTTTTTGGACTTTGAAAAATAACTTCAGTAACTTATATAACTATTTTTTTTAAATATTTGTCTCTGCCGAAAAATGTCCTGTTTTTTATGGAATGACCCCAAATTGGTATAACCATTCATCGCATAGTGTGGTTGAAAAATATCTTTATATTGTTTTTAAATGTTTCTTTGTTTAAAATAGAATTGTAAAAAATACAAATAACTTTAAAAATGTATAATAAAAAATTAAAAGTTCGTAAATATCATTGTTAATTTGATTGCTTAGATAACGTAAGAATATTCTTAATTAATAAAAACAATTTTGAATACAGGTGTGGCGTAGGTAAAAGCGGGTACATGGAAAAAATTGGTACAGATATATAAAAAAAAACCTAAGGAAACGGTATGGGCAAGAAAAAAATAATGAAGCTGTGCTCTATAGCAGCATTTATAAAAGTTGTGGTATTTTTTATTATTGCTAATTCCATGAAATCTTTATAATATGTGGAATTAGAATATATATAAATGTAAATATATATATATATAATATATATATAGGGGAGACTAGGGACGGTTGACCATACGGAAGGCTTGACCCACCCATCAATTTTTATATTTAAACGAATTTCAGAGTTTTATCAATAGGTGTCAACCAAAGCTAGTTGGACGCTCAAACAGCAGTCTTTGTTTCCTAGAGATAATCGAAATAGGTGTGGAAAAAATCCATTGTGAGGCGTTTTCAACCTAAAAGTTGTGTTTTTTAGAAAAAAATTTGTAAGCTTTTTTCAAATAAATTATATCATAGAAATTAAGTAAGTAGGCTTAAAGTAATGCAGAAATATCGAGCTTTTATTCCAGGCATAAAGATTGTACAGTAAGTCAGGCTTAACAGAACAATGTGCTATTCTTTAGAATAGGTCTATTTAGGGAGGCTTGACCCAGTCAATGTGAGGGAGGGTTGACCAGATGCCCAAGGCTCCCTTAATTAAGTGGTTTTGGAAATCTTTTTTTCCATACACTGTGCATAAGAAAATGTTAATGGTTATATATATAAAAGAATATAAATTTGTTCTCTAAAGCTACAGTAAAATTATGTTATGGAAAACAAAATGTTCAAAACTGACTAAAGAAAGACGTGAAAAATTGCTAGAAAATTGGAAAGTTGATAGGAACTTTTTCCATTTAAACATTACTTACAATAGGTAAATAGAAGCAGTGGGAAAGACTAGAAAGGACTAAAAAAATGAAAGCAGCAGTCTGAATCCTTTCAGAGGCAGTGGTATGTTTATAAAACCAATTAATTTTAATTCCGAAACGTCAGAATGGCACCAGAATTTTCCTAAAATCTCTTCTATTTAATATGTATGTGAAGTATAGCATCTTTCTTATTTCCAAATAAATTTGTTCGTAAATTCCGGTGCCAGTCATTTACTTCAAAATTTTAGAACTGAAAGTACTTTGCCCCTTAAAGTTTTAAATCTTGTTAAAGATAAGTTAATTGCTCATGCGGCTGCAAAAGAACATAGCATCGATCTAAAAACTTTAAGAAAGTATGTATACCTATTTCACCAAGGTGAATACAGTGAGATGAATCCAAACTATGTGACAACTGGAGTTGTCTGGTCGAGTGTCACAAAAATAGTACAACGAGACAAAAAAAAGCGGGATAGTGAGTCTTAAATCCGGACATAATAACACGAAACGCTATGAAAACTGAAGCTGTTTTTAACAGATAATTGCCTTAAATGTTAAAAATACCCTTTCCCTGCTGTACAATTACACCTGCTCAGACACAATCCTGTTTAAAACAATATTTTTCTCTTTTGACTTGCGATTGCGTTTCAACAGGTTTGTTTAAGCATCATATTTAAAAAAAAATATTTTTATATAAATTAAAGCATGTAGCATAAAGCTATTTTGCTTTTTTTTAAACTGATTTTATTTCTCTTCGCAACTATTGGAATATAAACCAAAGTGGGTCAAGTTTCCCATATAGTGGGTCAAGCCTATGTGAGGAGCTTTGACCCATTATTTTTTCATGATTAAAATCAATCATTTTTCAAATTTCTCATGCATTACACTTATGTAGCAATTTTATTTTGATAACTGATTGTATAACGAATAAAATGATATATAAAACTTTATTCTACGTTCAGTATTTAAAAAATAAAAAAGTATTTTGTAAAAAGTGGGTCAACCCTCCCTAGTCTCCAGCTATCTTTAGCATAAAATTACATGCTATTTATTTTTCTCTAAATAGAGAAAAAGAAAAATTTGTTTTATTTTTCCTTTATGGTACATTGTAAAACATAATTTTCTTAGAATATTTATCCTAAGCATTACACGTAATTTTTATATTTTAACACAAGTTAAAGAAAATATATATTTACAAAGTCTTCTTTCTAGCTGCATAATTACGTAAAAATATTTAGATTCATTTATAATTTTACTTTGTGTTTTCTGTGCTAAAAGTTTTGAACAATTAATCACGCATACACGTTTATATGATTCTTATGTATAAAGAATTTTCCCGTAAAATGTTTTTTACTTTTTTTATATTAAGGAAAGAAGTTTTTGATTTCATATTGTGATACAAATTTAATTAAATAAAAATAACATGAGCGTAAGAGAATAAAATAATGGATTCCGAATAAGCTTTTTTGTATTACAAACACGGATCCCTCCATCTTTGTATAAATTATGTTCATTTGTTTTTCTTTATTTTCGAAAATAACTAGTTCCACTGTGCACGAAGAACCATTAAAACGTTTTCAAATGTAGCTAAAAAGTAATGCATAAGTTTGTTGCTAATATTTTATTGTACATAATGTTTTGCTAGTAAGAAGTTAGATTGCATACTGGATTGTGTAATACACGCATACGGGATATTTATCTGGAAGGAATGTTTATCTTGTTTTCAGAAACCTAAATAAATAAATAAATAAATAAATAAAGCCGAAACTGTAAGTAATTGTAGAATTAAATATCAAACAAAAAATCTAACTTATTTTCGAAAAAACTTTGAATGTAAATTATTTTTTTCCAAAATCCTACTATTTTAGACATTTGAGAGTAAGTGATTTTAATATTTAATGCCAACAGCTGAAATTCAAATGTACGCGTTTCTTTTTTATTATTTTACATCTAAAAATAAAAATAATCCTAATATTTTAGGTATTTTAGAGTCAGTGATTTTAATATTTAAAGACAACAGGTGAAATTCAAACGTATGCGTCCAGTTTTTATTATTTTGCATCTAAAAATAAAAGAAATCCTACTATTTTAGACATTTCAAAGTCAGTGGTTTTAATAATTAAAACCAACAGCCTAAATTCAAATTTATGCGTCCTTTTTTATTATTTTACATCTAAAATAAAAATAATCCTACTATTTTAGACATTTCAAAGTCAGCGATTTTAATATTTAAAGCCAACAGTCTAAATTCAAATGTATGCGTTCTTTTCTATTATTTTACATCTAAAAATAAAAGTAACCCTACTATTTTAGACATTTCAGAGCCAGTAATTTTAACAGCTAATGCCAACAGCTAATTTTTAATGCCAACAGCTGAAATTCAAATGTATGCGTCTTTTTTTATTATTTTACGTCTGAAAATAAACGTTTATAAGTTATTATTAGTCGATTATGAAAAAAATTGTTCGTGTGTTCTAAGTTTAAATTTAGTTGCGATACAAACCTATAAATTATTGTTGAACGATTGCTAAAGCCTATCTGAGTAGTTTATCTATATGTAGTCTATCTGAATATAACATTTCGTATGATATTGCGAGACAACCTCATTTTATAAGACAAAAAAAATGACTAAAAGTAATTTAATTATATAAATATAAAAATAATTTTAAAAAATAAATTTAAAATACGGTTTTAAAGTAGAATCCCCATATTTACAGTTTTCATTTAATTCTCTACAAAACTGTAAAATCCTCCAACTGTATCAGATTTTAAGAAGTTTCATTTTTTATGTAATGAAATAAGATATCTAAATAAGCAATTTAAAAAACACATAACTAGTTAAAATTCATTTTCAGCAATTGCTGTTCAGATGCCGTTTTGCGCTTGATTGTGATGTGCAGCCTTGATTTTATTATCTACGGAATTTAGACACATCACTTAATGCACTAAAATTAGGAAAATTTAAAAAGCAATTTAGGCAATTATAAGACCACAGACACTCCTGTAATTCAATTATTTTGTGCATTTTTGTAAGTGGACGTGCTGTGGGCTCCATAATTTATATAAAATATGTTATAGCGCACACCACTGCTCTTTTTAAATTCCATTATGTTTCAAGTACCATAACATCATAAAAGTGCACCAAAACCGATTTTTCTTCATCGATTATAACGTATTCGAATTTGTTTTTGCGTCTCTATAAACGAATTACAAATGCTACTTATTCTATTCTAAAAAGCGTGTTGTTATGCATCGATGTGATGCATATCAAACTCAATAACTTTGAGGTATTTTAACATAAATGAAGTGCACCGTAAATGAATTTTTCCACATAAAGACAATAACGTAACGGAATTCTTTTGTACTCTAATGCGAAATATAAATGCTCTATAAATGCTACATTCTTCATTTTCAGTACAAAACATATTATACAAAAATTCAATAGCCCACATAAATTACATGGCAATCCTGTTACATTTATGGGAGTTAAATCGCGGCCAAAAGATCTGAGAGATTGACAGACGGACAAACCGAATTTACAAACACTTTTCAACTTTCTTAGAAAGCCCTAAAAAGAGACATTAAGAAATCGTCTTTTCTATTATATTAAGATTTTTATCAATTGAGAAAAGTTACGCATATACTCACCTTGCCTTGAACTTAACTTACCTTGAAAGTTAAAGAGAAAAAAATGATAAAATTTATAACGCGACCTATGATAAAATTCATAACGCGACCTATGATAAAATTTCTAACGCGACCTATGATAAAATTCATAACGCGACCTATGATAAAATTTCTAACGCGATCTATGATAAAATTTATAACACGACCTTTCAGGATTTTGCACATAAAAAAATACACGTCCCTCAGTAAGTAGAAGTCATTTTAGTAGCTAATCTGTGTAGGAACTATTCAAAAAATGTCTTTTAACAGTTTTAATTTTTAATTCCTTAATCGATAACTATGGAAAAATGCAAAATAACATGCGTTTAACTTAAAATAATTTATCTACACACACGCAGAAATGTTAAATAAAAATAGCTTTTCTCTAATTCAAAAAAAATCCAATGATCTAAATTAAAACAACTATAAGGTTTCTTAGCAACTTTTTAAGGTTTGTTAATAACTTCTTAAGATTTGTTAACAACTTCCTAAGGTTTGTTAACAACTTCTAAAGGTTTGCTAATAACTTCTTAAGATTTGTTAACAACTTCTTAAAGTTTGTTAACAACTTCTTAAGGTTTGTTAACAACTTCTTAAGGTTTGTTAACAACTTTCAACTGTAAGGTTAATTAAATTAAATAATTACTATTTAAAAAAATATTTTAAATAATTAAAAAAGCATTTAAAAATCCCAGGTTCGTTAAAATTGACATATTTCGTAGACATTTCATATGTCTGTCTATCTCATATATCGTTTCAGAGAGAAATACATCCGTGTTGTAAAATCTATGCTTTTGAAATATTTTTTCATTAAAACAGAACTAATTCGGTCGTTTCATGTATAAATTTTCAAATTATGCCAAAATAATGAAAATCTTTTCGCAATTTAATATTTTTTCTCCATTAATTTAATGCGCTATAAATGTGTTATAATTTATTAAAAAATTAAAAATATCTTGCATTAGGTAAAATTAGAACCATGATTTGAAAAAAAAAAAAAAAAAAAAAAAAAAAAAAAACACGTTCCACTCTTACTTCCAACTGAATGCTATTTAAAAAATATCAGAACTTTTTCTCGCAGACGAATATTTTCACACACAATAAAGAAATAAAAAGAATATAAATTAAATTTCGAATATACTAATGCACTTACTTTATTCATATAGATTATTATGTTGCTGAAGAAACATTAAATTAACTAACAAGAATTCAACAAAGAAAGTTAAGGAAATAATATTTTGTTTCTTGTTTCTCATTTTTTAAAATTGTTTTAAGAAATAAATCAGTTTTTTTTCTAATAATCTTATAGAACAGCACGCCAGTGAAGTGGTTTCATACACTCAATTTAGAAAAATATCAAACCTTACACATATTTTGCAAGTTTCCCGATATTTAACTACAGTTAATTTATAAAATAAATATTTTCTTTATTTAATCACAAATATTTGCTAGTATGCAAAGTGATCCTTACTATACGGAAAACTGGTAATAAATAATTAGAGAATGCTTTGAAACTAATGTATTGTATCCATTTAAAAAAATACCTGCTCTAAATATTCATGCAATTGGCTATAACTCTCTTGTGAAAATATTTGTATATTTTTGTTCTGTTATTATTTCTGTTATTAAAGTAAATGAAGTAATTATATCACCCTTTATATAATACTAAATAATTTAAATTTTTGAGGAAATTTAAAATAAATAAAAACAAGTTGAAGTATGGAGAAGTAATAAAGAATTATTTATATACAGCAATTTTCGTGTTACTTGTATTAAAGCCTAGTAGAATAGCTTTTTCAAATACTGAAATAACCTACCTTGAACATTAAGGGGGTCTCAGGGCTCTTATATCTTCAAATTCCGAAGTTTTAATTTTTTTACATGTTAAACTCCTATATTTTCTGAACATTTTGGTATAATTGTTTCTTTGAAATCCCCATTAGAACAAAAAGTATGGCTTTTAGAATTATACCCTTTTTATAGCTGAAGCGCGGTTTCCGAAACTTTGAAGTCATTTTTCTCCAAATGACATTATTGGGCATAACACGCAGGATAACTCCAAAGCTTCTGAATATTTTTCATAAAATTTTCAAAACGTATGTTTCATGTTAGTTTGTATAAACTGAACCTAAATTTTCCTTTTTATTGTCCAAAAAATTATTTTTGAAGGTGATTGTACTGTTGAAAATTTAAAAAATTTTTATTAGCTAAATAACAACATTTTATTAAAAATATAAAAACGGTTTAAATACAAATTTATACAGGTTAGTTACAAATTTATATATATTATTTGTTCAGGATAATTATTATAATCTGAAGTATAAGTAGGCACCAAAATTTTCATTCTAAGTTGCAATATTTATTTTGTAATCCTGCCCCTAAGCCGTTATACTAATTTTCTGCTCATCAAATGTCTGACAGATTGGAGCCCCCTATAAATGCTAATTCTGCATTTTGTAATTTTTTAAATACATTCAATGAAAGAACACACTTTTATATATTTCATCCCAATTAAAATTGTGTTTTAAAAACATATACGTTTTAAGATATTAAATGTTGAAAACGGTCTTTTCTTTATTTTTTTCCAATTTTAAGAGTCCCGAAAACCCTTGAACAAGAAAAAAAAACATTTAGATAATTTATAATCAAAAATTAGTTAATTAAAAATGCTTTAATAAATTTAATTAAAATAACCGACGATCAAAACTATTGCATATGTGCAAGAAATGTATAGTGACTGGCTCGATCACACTGTAAATTGGCTCGCAATGCGCAAGTCTATGCATGGGAGCCTTGCTTGTTATAGCTATATTATAAAGAGAGAGCAGAGCCGCACGGCACTGCCCGGGATTTGTAAATTATAACCTTAAACAAAACTTAAATTTGTATGAATTTATATCTTTGGAAATTCTTTAAATGAACCTAATTTCGGAAGCCCCATCGCGTTCCGCAGCGTCTAATGTGTTCTCTTCAAACTTCTTTCCGAACGAACCTATAATCTAGATCCCCACTACCTATGGCCGCATTTACCGGACGTGCCCGCACCTGCCGGAGACAATCGAAAACCAAGTTGAGTGAGACAAACCTCGTAGGAGTCAAGGCTACAGAATGAAAAAAAAAGAATGCACCATTAATGCTAGAAAATGTTGGTAACTAAAGTCTAAGATAAAATTTCAAATACAGAAAGTAGCGGAATTGTAATCTAAGTTGAAGCAAGCAAATCCTGTTGAAATTGGGCTCTTAAACCCGAGGAAATAACGCGCCACCATGCGGTGTATGATGCCTCCTCACCTTGTAAATTTCATGAATCACTGTCAGCATTAACACGATATTTAATAAACGAATGAAATTTCTTATCTAAAGTTACCTTTAAAGTAACGCGATTTTTAATTTATGGCTATAGTGAGTAGACGTAACTGGATGCTGAAAAAGGAGATAAATGTTCGAAAAATGTGGTAGCTGAGATATAAAGAAAGACCGGGTCCCGTGGGCCAGGGTCTTCACCGGAATGTAGTTGGGTATAAGAATTTTTTTTATATATAACAGGATATATAACAGGGGGCCCAAAAGAGCCCAACTGATAATTGAGAGCAGGGCCCTAAAATGAAACCATGTTTAAATATTTTAGTACTTAACGTTTTAGATTTTCAATTTGTCAAAATTAATCTTACGCTATGAAATAATCATTAGAATAATATTTTAAGGAAATGCGGAAAAATGGTGTAAATGCTTAAAAGGGGGACCTAGAGCACCAATAAAAATATGAGCGTATTGGTCTAGGGGGAAGAGTCCAGAACTCAATTTTAAAATTATGCAATGAGAAGGTAAGAAAATTAGGGTGTAAAAAATGCATAGCGCACAAAAAGTTCAAGGGGCCCCGGATCGGGCACTACAGGACCTTAAGGTACCCCAGGATTTTAACTGGAATATAGAAACCGGAGAATAACTCAATGGAAAAATGGTTCCAAAAATAAATATTGGATTAAGAGGGACAATTTATTAATAATTTATGGTGCAAAAGCTTCAAGGAGCCTTGTACCGGGCCCCAAGGGGGAAGAATCTTCAGTGGCATGTAGTTTGGTATAAATACACTTTTTAGTAGTGTTTAATGTAGTCTGAGGACGCTTGAACTATGGTAAAGAAAATTGCAAGGAATTCGGATCATTTTTAAAGAAGATGCATCAAGGACCCCAAGAGGACGATTTAAATTCAAAATTTGGTGGTAGTTGAAGTCTGAAATATTTTTTTTTTTTTTTTTTTTTTTTTTTTTTGCCATTGATGTAATAGCTGGAGAACCTAAGATGTTGTTAAAAAAAAGCTAATGAATCGGACTATTTTTAAGGGAGTTATAATAGGGGGCCCAAAAGGGGCCAACTGGTAGTTAAGAACAGGGCCCTAACATGAAAACATGTTATAACGTTTTAGTACTTAGCGTTTTAGATCTTCGATTAGCCGAGATTAAGCATAGGGTATGATCATTAGAATATAATTTAAAAGAAATATGCAAAAAATTGGGGAAATGCTTAAAAAAGGCCCTACGGTCCCAATAAAAATATGTGAGTGTTGGTCTAAGGAGAAGAGCTCAAGACTCAACTTTAAAATAACGCAAAGCGAAGGGGAGAAAATTAGGGTATGAAATGCGCAAGGCACACAACAAATTTAAGGGGCCCTGGACCGGGCCCTACAGGATCCTAGACGGTCTTATGGTCTTAACTGGAATGTAGAAACGGGAGAATAACTAAATGGAGAAAGGATCCCCAAAATGAAGATCGGTTAAAAAGGAAGCAATTTATCAACAATTTAGTGCAATAAAACTTCAAGGGACCCTGTACCGGGTCTCTTGCAAGGGTGCCAGAGTCTTAACTGAAATGTAGAAATGGGGTAGAACCTGAAAGGAGAATTCACCCCAAAAACGAAGAAAAGAGGCATATTATTAACAATTTAGTGCAGTAAAACTTCAAGATTCCCTGTACTGGGCCCCTTGCAAGCGTGTCAGAGTCTTTACTGAAATATAGAAATGGGTCAGAAACGGAAAGGAGAATTCACCCCAAAAACTAAGACGATCGGATAGAAAAGAGGCATGTTACTAACAGTTTAGTGCATAAAAACTTAAAGGGGCCCCGGCCCTTAAAAAATTAACATTCTGAGCCTCAGGTGAATCAGGACCTGTCTTGGACTATTCACATCTAAATTTTCAGAATTCTACGTGCAGTAGTTTTTTCTAGCCATCGCACACAGTTAGACAGACAAACAGACAGACTTTGCTATTTGTTCTTTTATTAGTATAGGTAAACGTGTCCGTGCGTAACGCTGACATCATTTTGACGGTGCCAACAGCAGAAGATTGCATTTAGATTTTATTGACATTTTTAAAACTTCTAAAAAACGCGCTATGTCAATTTTTACACCACCGATCAGGGGGAAAATCTACTTTTAAATGCAATTTTTTGAAAACTGTATCGCAATTTGTTTGAAAACTATCGCAGTTTACTCATTTTTTATTATTTTAAAAATAATATTTATGCATGCATTTTTTAATCGACCTTTATCGCATGCAGACGACTGCGAAGGATAAATCCACTTCCAGTCAAATTAATATAAATAGTTCAGCATTTGTTTCCAACTTACATTCCATAACAAAACTAAAACTTCACAATTAAATAAACAAAATACAATATATAAGTAAAGCACAAAGTTAAGTCATGTAATCGAACTCCATGATTAAACCGATGAAATTATCAGAATCAAAAAGGTTGTTGAAAATAGCGATCTTAGACGATTTCTTTTTCTTTGGCCATTAGCTTCGGGTGCGAGTCCAATACAAAAGTGTCTCTTTTTATAAATTTCAAAATTTTATTTGAATGCATAATTGCTATTGTTTACATAAAAATTATTTTTGGTATTGCTAGTGAGCATTGAGATAAAATATGTTAAACGTAAGAAATCAATCAAACTTTTCAATAAAAAAATAATGGCTTTTACCTATTTTCTGCTACCCGGGAAGCCAGGGTTTATCCTATGTTAGTATAAAAGATGCTCTAGTCGTAATAGTTGTTTTTCATGTTTATTAGTTTTCAAAACCTTTCTTAAGATCCACAATTGAGATCACGATTTACTCTGAATAAGCATCTGCTTTTTATTACGGAACACGTGTGAAATGTTCGAATAACAATCATCCTATGATAGTCATAAACATGTGAAGGCAATCATTTTTCGCTATAAAAATTCCATTTAGCCTCAGTAAGGGCTGTAGTTCTAAATAAATCTAAATACTTTATTTAACATATTCGACAGCTAAAGAAAACTTTTATTTCAGACACGTTTCTGTAAAACTCAGAAACCTATTTTCCGCGATTTATGATTGACCCCATTAAAAATGTTTTTTTTTTTTTTTTTTTTTTTTTTTTTTTTTTTTTTTTTTTTTGCCAGATATATCTCCAGAATTCTAGGCAACGCAGAGCTTGCACTTAGTTTTCGTAACCTTTTCTGTGATAATAGGATAGTTTCTGTTGAAATTTACAGTATATTATGAAATATTGTATGAGTGAAGACTTCGTCCAATAAACGAATACTGCATATTCCATACATCCAGAACCACTAAGAAGCCAATAATTTTGATTATTATCGTTTATAAAAAGACAACATCTTTTACTACACGAATTTTGTACGAAATAATCTTAGCAGCTTATCTTAGCAACCTATTTTATGATAATGCTCTGTGTTAATCGGATGTACGTGGGTGGTTCAATAATTATTGTCCTTAGTGTATATCAAATATTTTTACTGCGATGATTGTTATGGAATATCAAAGTCTTCTTAGTCTTAGATGCCTATATGTTCAATTTCAGAACCGTAGCTGCTATATTCACATAGTTTTGGAGAGAGGAGTGAAAGGCTGATTTTTAGCTTATGGGGCTAGCTTTGTGACAGTGGATGAGACGTAACTACTGTTATTTGGACTCGGGATCATAGTGATGTAGCCATATCTCAACCACTGTCACAAATTTAGCCTCATAAGCTCCAAACCAGCATTTCACCCTCACCCCCTCCTTATAAACTCTCTGAAAAATAGGTCTTAAAACTTCACCCCTGCCTTCAAAACTATGTTAATATAGCAGCTACGGTTCTGAAATTGTGCATATAGGCATTTAAGACATTAGGCTTTGATATTCCACATCAATCATCGCAGTATCGAAATTTTATATACAATGGGGACACTAATTATTGAACCACCCATGTATATCCCTTTTACCCAGTTAATTACCAGAGTTTATTTATTTTTTCTATCACGTGTCAAAAAGTTGAATCTCAGTCCCTCTTCGAAATCCGCATTTATGTAACTTCAATTGGTTTATTTCGAAACCTATGATTATCTTCGATAAGCCATCATTTCTAATGTATTAATATTCATTCTGATTACTTGTTTCTTACATTCTTATAATGTATTTATTAGAGATTTTTCATGAAGTATTTACTGAATGTTGTTTAACCAGGTATCAATTAATTTGTTTGCTTATGGGTTGAAACCATTTTCTTCGTACTTCCAGAGCTACTGGATGGGGCATTTATTCCGATCAACTGGGGCTTATAACCCTCAGGTGAGGGATAGATGACCAAAATCATTGGTTAAGCTTTTCGATAAATACCCATATTATCTGGTATTTATGTTATAGTAATAATTTATTATGTTCTATACAAAATTTAGAGTACATAGGTTAAATGTGGACTACAAAGTCATTGCTGTAAAAATAAATAATTATAGAGGTATTAAGGTGGGCAACTATCCTTGACTTACCCTATAATGAAATCACGTCGTAATCAAATCTTATATTATAAAATGTATTGTTAGTCCTGTAAAAATGTCGTATGGGCTCCCATTTTAATATGTAAAATGTTAGAAATATCTTCTCTTCTAGATCTCTTGTTGAACAGTTGTTTATATGGTATCTTCCCTTTAAAAACAACGAACCTGTAACGTAGAATGAGCAAATTAATAACGAAGATTCTAAAATGTTTTACTTACTAACGTAAGTTTAGACAAACGTTCACTAGGAATTTTTTTTTTTCGATTAAACACATAACGTGTAATGTGTAATACAAATAAGAAGAAGAAGAAAAAAAGGATATTCTTATCATTCTTTTAAATCTTGTTAGAAGATATTTTTACAGATATTTATTTCTTTAACAAAATATTTAAATTAATATAAAAACCTACTCAAGAGTTAACTTATAATAGCTGAAAAATTAAATACATTTATGTTCCGAAATAATATATTCACAACCCTGTTAATAGTGAAGCTTTACATTTTTAAAAACAAATCATGTTTATCTAAATTTTCACCAAGAATTACATCGACTGTCATGTAATATCAGTCACGGGCGTGCTTAACCAACATTTTTTGTTTAAAACTTTCTTTAAAGACATTTTTTTTTTTTATATTGCATGCTGCATATTTCTTTAGGACATTATATACAAATTTAAATAACCACGAAATTATAAACACATGACTGTTAATATTAAACAGTTTTTTAAAAGTGTTATCCTAGTGATATGAGTTTTAATATTAGTTACGAATTTAATTTGAACAAATGAATTTAAAAAAAGGAAAAAAATACTCGCGCACACTACTAACACTTTGAAAGCAACTAATATTTAGGAAGTTGTGCATAACAACCAGTCTTGTTTTAAATTTACATCTTTAAACATTTGTGTTTGGGATATTTTTCTAAAACACTTTTATTGTTATATATCATGCAACATATTTTCTCGAGTATTATATAAATTTGATGTTTGAGCGGCTTTTTATTTTTTATTAGTTATGGAACATATTTCCTTTAGAAAAGGATTTCCTTTGATGTGTTTCAAAGATTTATACATACTTTTGATAAATAATAAAATCAAATCGCCTACTGTCATGTTTTATTTATAAATGTGGCTCTAAAAAGGAATTTTTTGACCTTTCAATGAGCAAATTACTTTCTAAAGTATGTTATGTTTCAAGAGAATTTAAATACACAAATTGAATTGTTGCATTTTTTTTTTCAAATATTATATACTTTCTACACCGATAAAAGATTTTGAAGATTCCAAAGTTTAAATTTGCCCAACTTTTATTTTCGCATATGTTATGTAGACAAATAATTCTAACTAAACCTTAATTCATTTTGAAGGATTCTAGGATCGATGTTGTAAATTGAGAGAATATTAGAAGTTGAGTAACTTAAGTGCCAGCTAATTAAAGCCAACTAAAAATTGAGTAGGGTAACTCCGGGAGAGTCGCCACATCCCGGACAAATGCCTCACTCCTTATATTTCTTGTATTTTATCGATAGATGGTCCTCAAACGCGCAGTATAGGTGCTCAGTGAGATTATTTTAACCAGCGTATAGCGTGAATCCCATTTCGATGTTTATTTGTAGATGTACAATCCTTATTTTGACGTAACTGCATGATTTCACTGTCCAAACTTTTAAAAACTTTATGCTTAAATACTTTTCATACGCTAATTACAAAATGGATGCATTATTTGGTAGTCAAAACTAAGTGTAGCTCTTGTATAGAGCACTGTATGTATGGTTACGTCATTTTCCTTAGCGATGGCAGGCAACTGTGATGTGCGACGTCTGTACCATACAAAGAGGGATACATGCCGCACTGTAATTCCGGTATACATGCCGCAGTTTCTTTTGTACGATACGATTAAGTGTTGTTAACTTTTCCTTTTCTTTTTGCACAGACTAATGAAGTTAGGTATGTATATAGCTACATAAAAACTGTACTTTTTTCGACACATTTTGTGTAGATTATGGTCGAAAAAAACAGATCTATTAACTCATTCGGGACCATAGGTACATATAAGCACCTTCAAAAAGAGCATACAGCATTTGTTTCTGCCACCAGTAAAAAAGAAAAGTAATATTTGTGTTCATTAATTAGAGCATTTTCACGATTTTGTTTTAAGTAAAGGTAACTTCTTTTAAAAAAAGTGGCACCAACCGAATAAAATTTGCGTAAAAGCCGCCAGTCCCGAAAGGATGAACAAATAAATTATGTAAACACAATTTAACTTTTATTCTTTACTCTCTCTAGTACATTGATGTTACGTTGTTGCTGAAATAACAATTAAAATTTAATGTAAAAAATATTTTGATAATTTTGATAGTGAAAGTAGGCAAACAGTTTTTAATTTGAATCCACTAATACGTTTCATTGTACTCATTTAGTTTCATTTGGTTAGTACATCGTTAATTACAGTCCAGATATGAAAATTTTTTTTTTAAATATTTTTATTTATAATTTCATTCTGTTCTTATTACAAGTGCGGTGTCTCAGCCTGAAAATGTACGGGTGACGCGCTGCAGTACAATGTTTTTTAAAAAAATGTTAAAAAATATTAATTATTTGTTAATTTTTTTTTGTCGCAGCGCACGCGTTGTATATATAACTTTTTTTTTTTTTTTTTTTTTTTTTTTTTTTTTTTGTCCACCATGGGATTTTATACACAAATTCAAAAACATATGCGGCATAAATCCCGGAATTACCCTATAATTTAAATATAATATACGTTTTACAAACAAATATTATGAAACGCTGGGGATAAAACAAGGGAAAATACAGAAAAGACTATGAAAGGGGGACTGAAAAAATGTCGTCTTAAACAAGTTTTTGTCGTTACAGAATTGCTGATACATTAATCCTTGCCGACATGATAGAAGTTTTTCTGTTTATTTACTCTTTTTAAACTTTTGTAATACATCAACTCCGATTTGAAGAATATTTACTCAGGTGTTAGAATCCACCATTTCTCGCATGTAAGAAATAATAAACTAAAATTGTATTTATTGAGAAAAATGTACTTTTTCCCATCTGCAATAAACAGGAAATGACAAACCTACTTTTGTAAAAAAATCTATTTCTGTACATCCCCATCCTTTTAAATTTTAACAAATTTATAAAGCTTATTTTAGCATTAACGATGCGAAACACCTAAAATAATAAATAACACTTTGGCATGTAAAATTATTCGTTACCTCTGTCTGTCAAAATTTCAAAAAATAATTTCTATTAACTTTGTATTAAGAGATAGCAGCAATATAATAAAAAGTGTTTTAAAGCGCACTATATAAGAAACATTAATTTTTGAGCATGTTGAAGATAAGCGACGCGGTGATACACAGGGTTAAGATTTCATACTATTTGCATATTAACCCTTAAATTCCTGATTTTTTAAAAATCATTGTAATAATGTTTTTCGGCTTTCATTTTTTAAATAAATCATGAGAAAATACTTTAAAAAATCATATTTTGTTTTAAGTATGGTTTACGGCTGAAAAACAGTTTGTTACTAATCGGCAATACTGGTCTTTAATTGAAAAAATAATTTACCTTGATAAAATTCTATAATATTAAACACACAAGAATTTTAGGAACTATAATATGAAATAAATTTTACTTGCTCACTGCAGAACAAAATAGTGTATTTCGCAAGCTTCCAAAGAAAACAAAAAGAACAAGTAGCAACAATTGAAAAAATAAATCTATCTTTATTCTTAAACAGCACAAGTATTGTCATCTACATGTTGAAAATCGATTTAATAATATTTTCAGAATGGATTTTATTAGCAACATTAGGCATTATATCTTCAATATTATTCTAATAGCATTTTAGAGCCTAAATTGGGTATGTTGCCGAAAAGCAACACCCGGCATTTAAGGGTTAAGGGATATTAGATTTTTTTTACTGCTTGAAAAAATATTCATTTCTTCAATCTTCAAATTTTAATTTTGAAAAATCAAAATTATTATAAACCCCTGTTATTTTATAAATATTTTATTACAATTGCTTATGGAGTATTGTAGATTTTTTATGAATCATCGTAACTGAAACGTTTACTACAACGTTTCTATTCATCAATGATGATTTTGAAGACAACGAAGGTTGCTGTTAACATCGTATTGAATTTTAAGATCGAGCATGTATTCTTGAAGTGTTACACATGTTAGACGAAGTGTACTGCAAGTATAAATGATATTTTTGAAAAAAATCTAACTGAAAATAGACTTGCTGAAAAAATGCAAATTATACACTTTAAATACAACCGTAAATAATAAATTCCTAAACAACTCTACTAGCTTTGGATATCTACACTCTATAGCAAAAGCATGTACGTGAGTAAGGCTAACATCATATATAGACTATGTAAAGGATTTCAGCAAACACTTTTTATTGTCGCAGTATTTTTAACTTCTTAACATCGCATCATTTTCAGTTTTTTGACCACAAAATGAACTTTCAAATGAAATTTGTTTGGAAACTGTATCTTAATGCAAGGAATTTGTACAGTTTTAAAAATAGTCTTCAAATGCGAATTTTTAAAATTCTATCTTAAAAATGAATATTTGTTCATTCAATGCAAGTGAATGGACATTTACAATAATATAAATATATATTTAACATAAAGGAAAAATTGATAGAATTTCTACAATTAGGGATAGATTACAGATGCTTAAAGCGATATTCTTATTTACCTGCCTCACATAACCCAAAAGAAAAATATATACATATTTCCGTTCGCTAATTCGCTTTGGACCAAAATATGAAACGTATTTATTCACGAACATGCACACTTTCGAGTTCTACAGCACTTGTGAGAGCTTAAACTGAATCTTCGGTGTAATGTTTAAAATATTAACACATTAAATGTTTAAATTTACATTTGCTAAAATAAGCCAACTGGTTTGATACTCGATTGTAGAAAATCAAACCTTTTACAATTAAAACAATGTAAATTTAAGAGCATTCGTTTGTTTCCGTGTAATATTCCATGACGGAATTTTCAAACAGAATTTAACCTTCAGAAGTAAATAAATACGTAAAAGACGAACTTAACAAATATATAATCGAACTACTTCCTTAAACACTGAAAAAATTTGAATAAAAAAGATTACTATAAATAGAGAAATCTTTCGCGAATGTCCACAGGCTTAAAGTTGATACGAATGTACCAAAAATACTGTACTTGGATGTCAATTTTTTAAATATATATAAATGTAAAAAAAAAAAAAAAACTACTAGTTTTTTAAAAATAAGAATTTATTTTTCATCTGCATTCAGAACACTACGAAATATATAGAGCATTTTTAGCTCGTGTAGCTATAGTTGGGTATAATAGTATTTATAATTTGATAATTGTACAAAATTTTGTTTTTTATCTTAGAAAAACTATTAAGAGATTAAAAAAATTTTGATCAAAATTGATCAAAAAATCGATTTTTATTTTTAGACATTAAATGAAAGCGTGTTTAATTGTGAATATTTTGACACCTCATTTGTACCCATTCAGCAATTATATTTCGAGATATTGGAAATTTTATTAATGAACCCAGCGCAATTACCCACACAAATTAAAACTTTAAATGGCACTTTCTCCATGTATATATTTTTTCACTTTCATGTCTTAAAAATGCTAAGGCCTTATTTTTTTTTAATTTCAGATAGAGATTTAAATTTTTTTGTGCTTGTTCCTCATTATATATGTGGTAAATCTGCGCATAATTCGCCTTCAGATTTTTTTTTCTTACTAAAAGTGTATGAAGGTGTGTCAGATTTCATCATTCTACACTATATATTTCAGTAAAAAAATTATATTACATGCAATATTATATGTATCCAAAAATTCATGCGCAATCCTGTGTAATACACATTTAAAAATATGTTAAAAAATTATCAAAAACTATTTTAAAAAGTAGTAAAGATTTTTTTTAATTTAAATTTTTAATTTTTTTTAATTAAATAGACAGTTAATTTTTTTTCAAAATGTACTTTTATTTTAACAGTGACTTGCAGCGAGTTTACTATTTGAACAGTATTTTTTAAAATAACAAAAAATTGTTGAAAGATATACTGTCCCCTTAGTGGCAAATTATTTCTCATTCCATTTCCAGGCTATTAATGTAATAGATTAATATTAACACAATTATTCTAATTGGTAAACAAACCATATTAGATGTAAATTTCCAACTGGGCGAAAAATGTCCGGACCAGGATTCGAACACGGGACCTCCTGGCTGAAGCCGCCAGTGCTCTGCCATCTGAGCTATCCCGGACGATTCTGGTTGAACTTTTTCACCCAGCTAACCTTGATGATTACAGCATCTGGTCTGAAACCTGGTTCAGCTCTTTTTCGCCCAGTTGGAAATTTACATCTAATATGATTTGTTTACCAATTAGAATAATTGTGTTAATATTAATCTAGTGTAATTTCGTATCCAGCGATTTCTGGAGTTCCATTACCTGATATATATTCTGTTGAGCTGAACCAGGTTTCAGACCAGATGCTGTAATTATCAAGGTTAGCTGGGTGAAAAAGTTCGACCAGAATCGTCCGGGACAGCTCAAATGGCAGAGCACTGGCGGCTTCAGCCAGGAGGTCCCGGGTTCGAATCCTGGTTCGGACATTTTTCGCCCAGTTGGAAATTTACATCTAATATTAATGTAATGTTTCCCGTATCTTAATGTTATCTTTATGTTGCATGGATTATGTCAATATTAAAGTAAGATAAACTTTCTCCTATTTTAAAATATGTACTTAAATCGAAAAACTATGCAGTAGAGATGAAATACAATTTCACCGACACCATATTTTAAAGGGAAATTCGTAAGTATTATCTTACATTCACGTTCATTAGTTTTCGAAAAATTTACCGTGATATTTTCAAGACTCGAAACAGAAACTTGTAGTATACGTATATGTATATGCGCAAGGTTAATCCCAACAAATTCAAAGTATCTGCCAAAATTAAGTACATATAAATCTTCCTTCTTGTAAAATGAGTTTTATATTAAAGAAATGTTTGTCTTTCTCGTAAATAATTAATTTTTCTTCCTTTCGTGATGTATCATAAGTTATAAATGCTATATTTTCGTAACTTCAAAAAATTTCTCTGGGAATTCATAAAATTCGAGACAATTAAATATATTTTATAGTTCAGACTAATGTTATTTTCATTTAAGTAAAATTTATGTACCTATTGGAGTAATTTGTAAATTCCGAAAATTTATTTCAATGTTCGCGTGCTATAAACTTCATAAAAACTAATCTCATCTCGTGGAATGTTTTCAGTTGTTAAAACAGGCAATAAATTAAAAAAAAAAAAAAAACACTGTCGAAAAGATGTATAGTGCGAAGAATTATACATTGCTGAAAATATTAGGGAAGCTGATTGTTTTAACGGAGTTTATGCAAATAAGTCTCTTGATAACAAGCGTAAAAAGGAACAGACATTGTAGTTCTAAAATATAGCTGAAAACATAAAAAATGTGCAATTGAAAATTAATGACATCAAATAACAGAAAAGTATATAAATTCTGAAATAACGATTTCACAGAAGCTTGTTTTCCACTGTCTTGCTACTAAAACTTTTTAACTTAAACCTAAAGTTTTTTTTTTTTTTTTTTTTTTTTTTTTTAAGAAAAGATGAAAGTAAAATGTCACAAAAACGTATTTTATTCAAATCCCTTTCCTGGTGAATAAAGGTGAGACTAGAATACGGATAAATAGAAACAAGTGCAGCAGAAGCTGTTGTAATGGCAAGGAGTGTCCGTTAAGACGTGTTTACCTTTTAAATTTCCGAAAATAAACAAAAACAATCAAAGTTTACATTAGTGTATCTTAAATTTTTTTTTATTTAGAAACCTGAAATTTTGACTATTTATTAAACAGATTATGCTTTTTAAAATACTACCATTAGAAACCGACTGCCTTATACAGACGTTACATATAAATGAAATTAAAATAGCTCATTTTTTACTCCATGAACACTGCGCGCATCATATCTTGAGACCGACTGTTCCGGATAATTCTCTAAACAGCTAGTTAGCCAGAGCAAGCTCTATTAGAACTGTCTACTTTTGAACTGAAACGAATTAATCCGTTGTTGATGTTAGAATTCTTTAGATGAAATGTGTCGAATGTTGCTTAATAGATTTTTATGTTCCGTTTTGTAATTAAATGTTTGTTTTGTGCCGTAAAGAATGTTGATTATTCGTAGAATAAGATACACTGAACCCCCTAGATGCTAGTTTTAATTTTGAAATGAATGTTTATTTTAAGTAGACAAGGGCGGATCTGGAGAGTCCTCAAGGGGGGGGGGGGCGATTTTAAAAATTTGGAGAGTTCAATCTGATGGGCGGGTCGGGGCTAATTTTATCACTGCGAGTCGTGTTACTTCAATTTTTTGCTGCGGGTCGGGTTTGGGTCCGGTTGACTTCTATCTTTTGCAACTGGTCGGGTTCACTTATACTTTTTTTGCTGTGGGTTGCTTTTGGGTCCGGCTGATTTCTACTTTTTGCTGTGGGTCTGGTTAATATCTACTTTTTTGCTACGGGTCGGGTTGACTTTTATTTTTTGCTGCTCTCTAGCGCGTTGGGTTTGGGACAGATCGACATACATTATTTTGTGTTTGGGGCAGATTGACATAAATTATTTCGGGTTTGGGTCAGTTTCGCAGTGGATTTTCACTCTTGCGAGAAGGGTTCGGGCTGACCCGAATTTTGAAAAGAAAGTATAAATATTTTTGAAGATAAAAACTATATACAGTAAAAGGTCCATAACGGGGACGCCGAAGCAGTTATTTAATAATACTTTTTAATCTTCAGGATTATGTAAAAAATACTAATTTGGTATAAGAATGCTTGTCTCTTTATATCTAAGATGAGTTGTAATTCAGTAAAGGATGCTTTGAAACTTATTAAAAAACATACCGAGTGCCATAAAATGGATCGACTGTTTTTAAAATTCAGTGACTTGCAAATGGTGACAGCAATTAAAAAAACTTGCAGGAGTGTTATGTAAGATGTCAGGAGGTTTTTTACTGCGATTCTTGATTTTACTTTACATTAGCAGTGATAGATGGTGCTGCAAACAATAGCCGTTATATCGGGCACCGATGTAGCGCCTATTGCTGGCAGCGCTATCTGTCGTTGCTATTATGAACTAAAACTAAAAATCGCAGTAAAACTAACTCCTGATCAAATGTGATTATCAGTAAAAAAAAAAAAAAAAAAAAAAAAGCAGATTTTCTGAAATGTGACAGCAGAAGTGGGGGGGGGGGGGGGGGATTCCCTCCTGGCACTAATTATTTTTGTTGCAGGTCGGGTTAGCTGTTTTCGATTCGGGTCGATTTGAGGCTGAATGTAGATTCTTGTAATCTGGGTTTGGGTTAACCTGTTATCTTCAAAAGTGAGTTCAGTTATTATTATTTCAGATTAAAAACTGTACCTATAATAATAAACATAGGTGTATGTATGTGTGCTGTTTTCTAAAGAGACCACTTTTTTCCCCACGACTCTTTTGATAAAATTCGCATTTCTTCCACGACTCTAACGAAATTCGTGTTTTTCCGCAACTGTTTGACGAAATCCGCATGCTTTCGCAGACCTTTGATAAAATTCGCGTTTTTCCGTAGCCGTTTGATGAAATTCGCATTTCTTCCATTATCCTTTGACGAAATTTAAGTTTCTTCCGCAACACTTTGACAAAATTTGCATTTCTTCAGCGATCCCTTGACGAAAATCACGTTTATTCAGATATCCTTAAGACGATATTCTCGTTTTTTAAGCAATTCTTTGACGAAATTTGCGTTTTCTCCGCGATCCTTTGACGAAATTTGAGTTTTTTTCGTGACCCTTTGACAAAATTCGCGTTTCTTTCGCGACCCTTTGATGTAATTAGCGGTTCTTCGATAAAATTTGCATTTTTTCGCAATCCTTTGACGAAATTCGCGGTTGTTTGATAAAATTAGCGTTATCTCTGCGATCCTTTGACGAAATTTGCGTTTGCCGTGACCATTTGAAAAATTTCGCGTTTTTTCCATGGGCCGTGGCCAGTGGCGCCAACTTATATGGGCCCGTGGGGCGCGAGCCCACCCAATTTCAACTGATTTAATTTGTAATTTATTTATTTATTTAATCTCTAAAATGAAATTTGGTTTTATTGATGTTCTCAAAATAATTTTGTTTGAAAATAGTAAGGACATCAGTTAGACTTACAGGAGCACTGAAAACCTCGTCAGCGGATGTATAGTTAAACTTATCACAAAAATAAATTTTCTGCATATTTTGCCACTTGTTTTAATGTCTTGAATTGACTTAGGGGTCTAAAATATATCTTTTCTTGACATTTGGTTTTTTGTACTTCAATAGCAGTAATTTCAGTGTTATTTATAAGAAATATTAATTTATATATAAAGAAGAACTTATGAGAATATAATTTAATAAAATTATTTATTAAATTATAATAATTTAAAAATTTGCTTAGAAAAAACGTAATTTAACCTTTAACTGATGTCACAGAAATTGTCACGTAACTAGTGTGAAGCGGTCTGTGAGACCGCTCCATCGAAAGACGAATAAAAGCCGTGATTAACTCATAGGATGTTGTTTTTGCACTAAACTTTTTGTACAGGAGTATTATAATTAAAATTCACCTATTCAAAAGTCTCTGGTATTAGATTTTAAGTTCCAAAGGAAACGAAATTTCAGTAGTGTTTGTAGATAAACTGAAATTTGCAAGTTAAACTGTGAAAATTGAAAAAAGCACCGGTCTGTGAGACCGGTAACATCAGTTAAATGTTAACTTCGAATAATCATCTTTAGTCATTCGCTCCTCCCCCCTCTCTTTCCACACAAATATTCACTAGGGGGGGGGGGGAGAATTGTACGTGTTATTTTACTCAAAAGCTTTTGAGCCCACCCAATATTTTTCAAAAATTGGCGCTACTGCTCGTGGCCCTTTGACCAAATTCGCGTTTTTTCCGCGATTCTTTGGCGAAATTGAAGCTATTTACTGCGAACGATTGACGAAATAGATTTTTTATGGGGACCATTTGTCAAAATTCCCGATTATTTTTATGTCCGAATTTTTGGATTGATGATTTTTTTTTTAATTTTCGGAACCGAATGCTTTAATCCTTTCGCTGCGCATGTATATACATATTGTTTTTTTATGAAAATAGGTTAAAAATTGCGCTTTTATTTTATTACATATTTTAAATCTGCACATATTTTAGAGTTGAAATATGTCCAAAATCTTTGTGAAAGAGTTTCTTTTTTAAATATAATTAGATCATAAAAAAAGATTTGCTGCGGAAATTGCGGGTTGCGCAAATTTTGCCACTTTTACATTGGCCGTGAAAATCGCGGGATGCGCTGCAAAAGAGTTCAATTTTCGGAAAATTCTGAACAGAATCACCCCTGCTCTTGAGATCTTATATAACCCTCCTTCAAGTATTTTTTTAAATAGCTGTCGCCATTTGCAAGTTATTAGATTGTATTTAAAATCAGTCAGTCCATTTTAGGACACCCGGTATATTCAGTAGTTATGGGATGATGCCTGAAAGAAGCATTTAAAAAAAATTAAAGCTGGCTTCGATATGTCAGTTAGAGGTTTACCCGTGCTGAAATTTCCTTGTCCAAGCCCAGGTCCAACCCACACACAAAAAAATTATTGCCCCGGTACGGTATAAAAGCTAAAAAATCGACTCCAACCCAGGCTGAATTTTGCAATTAAAATTATTCATAAAGCACACTTACTTATGCTCATTTTGTATTTTAGATTATCTTCGAAATTCATGAATAGAGAAAAACATTAATATTAATGACTATTTAAGCAATTATGTACATAAACACTGCGTAAAACTCATTACTTAGTCAAATACATTCAAATGAAAATCCAGTAAGAAAATCAGTTTAGAATGACAGAAACGGGTGATAAAAGAAAATCACAATTTTAGCTCTATAACGAAAAAAAGTAGATTTTTAAAAATGCATCTAAAAAATGCATTTCCCTAAAAAATGTACAACATAAATATAATTTTTATGAATAACAAATAAGTAAGATGTCAGACCAATTTGGGCTTGGGGAGAAGAATTTAGAGAAGTGCACGGGTCGCGGTCTGGCCAATACCGCTTATCATACGGACTGACACGGTCCGAACGTTTAGCTTTTATTCCGGGACGAGCCCCATTCTGGAAATTTTGGCCAGTGCAGACCTCTAGGAAGAATGAAGTCCAGGGCAGGCTCGACCTAGAAAAAAAAAGAAGTCTGGCCCGACCCGAATTTGCAGAAAAATTTAAAATTAGGGCACGGCCCGGCTTTAAAAGAGAGACCTTACCCAGGCCGGGTCTCGTGGATTTAAACTGGCGCGACCCGGGTCGGGTCGCGCCGTTCTTGAGCTTCGCCCCAAGTCATTTCCCGTGAGGATGCATAATACCGTTTTGCAACCCTTTATTTGCCCAAGGGGGGGGGGGGGGGGCGATCGCCCCCTCGCCCCCCCCCTCCCCCCCCCCTTAGATCCGCCATTGAGTAGAAAAGAAATAGAATATTTGTGGTGCATTGGCCGGGAAAGTCTAGATGAAGAAAAGATTATTGCTATTACGCAATATTTTTGTTTGGTTTCGAATTGGAACTGGTGAGTGTTGAATTTTGTTATTATTTTATTTCTTGAAAATAAACGAAAATAAGGAACAAAAAATGTGTGATACGCATCGAACGCTATTAAATAAATTATTTGAAGAAATTGAACTGTATTTAGTTAGTGATAAATATTCTTTAGAAAATTTAGGAGAATTAGTCGATAAATTAAACGTTAAATGTAAGACCATTAAGGATCATGATAATAACATTTAAAGCCTAATTAATGCGAAAACTGTCGAAAAGGAAATCTTGAATATTGATGAATATGAGCAGAAAATAATAAGTTACAGAAATAAATTAAACTTTAAAATTAATGTTTATCTTCTAACGCAGATATTACACATAGTAATAACATTGATTCATTGCGAACATGTCATGCTGCTACTGAACTGAAAAGAATATGATTGCCAAAGCTACAAATAAACCGATTTTTTGGGGAACAAGACACATTTTTAGAATTTTGGAACCAGTTTGAGTTAACGATAGATAAAAATCCAAGTCTAACAGAAATCGAAAAATTTACGTATTTGGAAAGTTTGATTTCAGGAGCGGCTGCAAATACGATTAATGATTTTGGATTAACTGAAAATAATTATGCAGATGCCGTATCACTTTTGAAACAAAGGTATGGTAAACATGACATGCTCGTACATGCTCACTTAAACAATTTATTAAATATGAAAGGTTTAAAAAGTTCTTCTGACACTGGTGGATTAAGAAATTATATGATAAATGTATAGTTCAAATTAAAAGTTAGAGTCGCTAGATGTAAAACCTGATACATACAGTGGGTTACTTTACCCAATTTTACTGAAGTTAATACCCCTAGATTTGACATAAGAATTTAATAGAAATCTAAAAGACGGAGAAATGTGGAATATAGATAAACTTATGAGCTTCCTTAAAAATAAAGTTGAAAGTAGAGAACGAGTATCAACTATACATGAATTAGATGGAAAGAAATCATTTTATAATGATAATAAATTTGAATATAGAACAAAATTTACAGATAAACAATAGAAATGTAAGTCGAGATATCAATATAATACGAAAGGATATAAACAAAGTAGTGTTCCAGCTACTGAATTAATGACTTCAGTAAATAAGAATTCGCGTTTATTTTGTAATAGAGTTGATCATAATAGTGAAATGTGTAAGTCTTTAACCATTGATCAGAAGAAAGAAATACTAAAAAAGCAGGGAAAATTTTTATGCTTGCAGTGTAAACACAGAAATAAAGACTGTGAAAATACCAAAATGTGCGACATTTGCAGTAAGAAAAATGATAGGCTATTTGCTTTCAATTTGAAAATGATTCCAAAATAAATGTTGATATAAATGTCGTATCTATTTCCCATTGTGGTAACAATTCCACTACAATGCAAAGAATGAAAACACGCATTGCAACATATTTTTGCAGACTTGTTCTGTTATAATAAAAGATCCTAAAAATGATAAAAATGAACCAGTTCGTGTCTTATTAGATAATGGTAGCATGAGAACATTTATAATACGCGACATTTCTCAAAAATTACAATTGCCGGCCATTAGAAAAGAAACTTTATCTGTTTATGCTTTTGGAGCCGAAAAGGCAACTGAGAAAACTTATAATGTTGTAAAGGTAAAGCTTGTAAATAGAGAAAATCCCTCTTTACACACTGAAGTTGAAGCTCTGGAAACAGATCAAATTTCCGCTCTTGCTTACACTCTCCTGATAAATACATTAGGAAAACGTATAATAAATTAAAAGGTTTACAACTAGCTGATAGTTATGAATGTACTAGTAAACAAATTGCAGTTTTAATCGGCACTGATAATTATTATAATATTGTAACTGGCAGAATCAAAAGACTAAAGAATAATCTCGTAGCTAATGAAACCCTTTTTAGCTGGTGCTTACAGGGTTATACGGAGTCAGCCAATGAGTTGTTCAGTATGAAAATTATCGGTGAAAAAAAGGATATATCCGATCAAATCAGAAATTTTTGGCAGATGGAAAGTTTAGGAATTAAATCCGAAACTCAAAATGTTAGTAATGTGGACAATGATATTATAGCTGATTTTCAGTCTAATATTGTTTTTAAGGGTAACCGGTATAAAGTAAAATTTCCATGGAAGACAAATTTGAAAATGTCTCTTAATAACAATCGCGAAGTCGGATACAGAACATTTTTGAAATTGAGAACGAGCTTTAGAAATGACCCTTTGTTATTCTCAGAATATAAAGCTATTTCAGATAGTTATTTAGCAGAGAATATTATCGAACCTGTTGACAATACATCTGATGTAATCTCATTTTACTTACCCCATAGAGCAGTAATTCGTGAAGATAATTCCACAACTAATGTTCGCATTGTCCTTGACGGAAGTGCCCATGCTAAGGGTGAACTGTCACTAAATGATTGTTTACATACCGGATAGAATCTCATTCCCGAATTGTTCAGCATTTTAATCAAATTCAGAAATTTTCCCATAGCAGTTACTTCTGATATTCAACAAGCTTTTTTGCAGATCGAGATTGATGAACCAGATATGGACTTCGCAAGATTTTTTTGGGACGATGAACCAAGGATTGATGATCCAGGTAAGGAATTTAAAATATTCAGACTAAAGAGAGTGCTCTTCGGTGTGAAATCAAGTCCCTTTCTTCTGGCTGCTACCATCAAGCACCATCTACAAAGGTATGTAGAAACATTTCCTGAATTTTTTGAAATTTTAAATTCATCATTATACATAGATAATTTTATTACAAGTCAACCAAATCTTAATTACGCGTTTAAAATTAGTAAAGGCGTATGAAATATTTCAAGAAGCTAGTATGACGTTTAGAAAATGGAAAACCAACTCGCATGAACTGCGTGAGAAATGGAAAGATTATGGTTTACATATTGATGAAATTTCTGATAACTTAAATCTCACTAATCAGAGTTTGATACCTTCCAAGGTTTTAGGGGTTGCGTGGGACCCAAATAGTGACATGCTTTCATTTACGACTCAAAATCTAGAAAATTTCCTTTCGAATAAACTTAGTACTAAGCGTTATTTATTGCAAACCGTTGATCGAATTTTTGACCCAAATGGATTTATAAGTCCTTATAATATTAGAATTAAATGTTTAATTCAAGAAATTTGGTGTTTAGGACTTGATTGGGATGAAAAACTACCCAGATATCTAGTCAATGTATGGAATGAATGGTTTGAAGAAATAAAAGAACTAATTTGTATTAGTATTACCAGATATTATTTGGCTGATATCGCCCTTGATGAAGTTGATTATTTTGAGTTACATAGTTTTTCAGATGCTTCAAAGAAGGCATATGGTACGGTAGTGTACCTTAGAGCAGTGTTAAAGAATAAGAACATTGTTACCAGTTTTGTGGCAGCAAAAAGTCTCAATACTCCGTCTTGAACTTTTAGGAGCCCTTTTGTCTGCTAGACTTCGTAATAAAATTGCAAAAGAATTAGCTTTTCCTGCAACTTGCTACTTTTGGACCGACTCTACTATTACTTTCTTTTGGATTAGAGGTGAGCTAGAAAGATTTAAAATGTTTGTCAGAAACCGGATAAAGGAAATCAGAAATCTTAGTGTTCCATTAAATTGGTTTCACTGTCCAGGAAAAGATAATCCTGCCGATGTAGTTACTAGAGATTTGAAAGTTTCAGAGTTGAAAAATAAGCATCTTTGGTGGGAAGGCCCCCAGTGGTTAAAGCAAAACAGATCTCTTTGCCCAAAATTGGATAATACATTCGATAAATTAGATATTTCTGAAGTTAAAAGATCAGTTAGAACTAAAGAAAAACACTGTTGTAAATTCAACTATTGTAAATGAAAATCAGTTAAACATTGATTTGATTAATCGATATTCTTCTTTTATGAAGTTAATAAGAATTGTTGCATGGTGTTTAAGATTTCTGAAAAACTGTAAATTGAAATCAGGAATTAGAACATATGATTATTTTGATACTTCTGAGTTACAGAATGCGACCAAGAAGTTGATAAAGATTGTTCAAAATTCCGCATTTCAAACTGAAATTCGATGTTTAAAGGAAAAACGTCCTCTCCCAAACAACAGTAAGATCTTAAACTTAAATGTATTTCTAGATGCTGATGGGCTGTTAAGAGTCGGTGGAAGACTGAAATTTTCTAATTTATCAGAATCTCAGAAACACCAAATACTTTTACCAAAGTCTCACTATTTTACTGAACTCTCAATTGATTATTACCATAAAAAAAACCTACATTCAGGTACTCAGACAACTCTATCTTTATATAGACAATTTTATTGGATACCATCTGGTCAAAGTCAGGTAAATAAAATTATAAATAGGTGTGTGACTTGTCTTCGAACAAAACACCAAACTCTTCAACATTGGATGGGTGACTTGCCCCGTTATAGAATCGTACCATCTAGACCATTTGAGAAAACAGGAGTTAATCTAGAAGGTCCTGTTATAACAAAACCTAATTTAAAACATTCAAAGATATCCCTAAAATCATACATTGCTATATTTATTTGTTTTTCTACCAAAGCCGTTCATCTAGAAGTTATTTCGGATTTGACCACAGAAGCATTTTTAGCCTGTTTTAGAAGATTCGTTGCTAGACGATCTAAACTTTGTGTCATATGGAGTGATAACGCCACAAATTTTAAGGGTACTTGTGCTCTTTTGAAATCCTCCTATCAAATTTGCGCTTCGGAAGAAATTCAGCGATTTAGTGCTGAAGAATAAATTCAATGGAATTTCATACCCCCTGCATCCCCACATTTCGGCGGATTATGGAAATCAAATATAAAAAACATGAATCGAATCCTCTTGAAGGTAACTAAATCCTCTATCTTAAATTTTGAAGAGCTGTCAACACTTGTGACGCAAATTGAGGCAGTTATGAATTCACGTCCGTTGACACCGTTGTCTGCAGATTTTAATGATCTACAACCACTGGCACCTGGTCACATCCTCATTGGAGGTCCTCTTTTAAATGTTCCTGAAAATAATACCTTTTTCTTCTAGGTGGACACTACTTCAAAGATTAAAAATGCAATTCTGGCACCGCTGGAGCCGAGAATACTTAAATGAGCTACAAGTCCGCAGTAAATGGAAAACGTCCTCGCAAAATCTTAAAGTTGGACAGCTTCTGTTATTGAAGGAAGGAAATGACAAGTTTATAGATTGGAAACTAACTCGAATTGTGAAAGCTTATAAAGGTGATGATGGACATCTCTGTGTAATAGATCTCAGTACCTCAACAGGTATGTTACGTGGAAATATCACCAGAGTAGTACCTTTGCCATTTTATGATGATGTTGGACAACCGTCCAACGCCGGGCGGGATGTTCCGGCTAATTTTCTAAACAGCTAGTTAGCCAGCGCATGCTCTATTACAAGTGTCTACTTTTGAAATGAAACGATTTAATCCGTTGTTGATGTTAGACTTCTTTAGATGTAATCAGTCGAATGTTGCTTAATAGATTTTTATGTTCCGTTTTGTAATTAAATGTTTGTTTTGTGCCGTAAAGAATGTTGATTATTCGTAGAGTAAGATACACTGAACCACCTAGATGCTAGATTTAATTTTGAAATGAATGTTTAGATTAAGTAGAAAAGAAATAGAACACCGACTGCATAAATTATTATGAAATTTGATGTCGATAATAAGCACATATGTATTTTTAAAATTAGCTATTTATTATTACCTGTTATTTAAAATATAGGCCAAAATTATTTCAATAATCGTGTAAAAGTATTTTGTGAAAAAAATCAAAATTTTATATTTTTTAATGAATAAAAATAGTTGTAACTAAAATCTTATAAATGCAAATACCTATAAATAGATCAATATAAACACACATCTATGTGCTTATTACCTATATAAAATTTCATAACAATCCATACATACGTCCTCAAGATATAACGCACGCAATGACTTACAGAGTTAGAAAAATGTGTTAATTCCAAAAATACACAAGTTCTATAAACCGCTAGTCATTTTGTAATAGTAGCATATTAAAAAGCTCAATCTGTTAAATGAATAATCAAAAATTTATGTTAATACGTAAAAAGCTTTGAAGTTACACTAATTCAAACTTTGAATGTTTTTGTTGATTTTCGTTGACGATTTTCTTAATGATCTGAAATCAGTTCCAAAAATCAAGGAATTTTAGAAGCGGGATAGGGCAGTATCGTCTACTTGCTGCTGCAGAAACGGATAACTGTTATCTGATGTAAACAACTCATCGAACAGAACTGGCGAAGACAGAATAATTTGGTATCAGGAGAGAGTACAGCTAAACAGGTTGAAATACGCTTTATCGAGTTGGTCTTTATGCATGTAGGCCAATAGTACCTACTATTTTTGCGTCAAGGCACCATGTGTTCCAAAGAACATTCAGAAGGGTTCAAGTTCATTCATTTCAAGGACTGCTGAAAATTCTGATTGGTTTCAACATGATTGGATTCCAATGCTTTTCTCTGGTGAATAACAATTCATTCTGGAGTGTGACAAAGTATTATGGTATTGAAGTTGGGGGTATTGAAATGGCCAGAAGTTAATACAGAGAGATCAAATTACAGTGTATGCGGATTAATGGTATGAAGTTAAATTGGCATAGGTGGACTACCGAGCTGTATATTTTCCATCATAACACTTTGACGAGCACAGTATGTAGATGCGTTACTCAGATCGCATGTTCTATCTTACGGTGAAATTATTGCCGATAAATTGCTGTTAAAGCGTTATAATGCTAGGACTGAGGCAGCTGGAACTATAGAGGATATACTTGAAACGGAAACAATACAACCTATAAAGGGAATAGAAATGTTCTTCTGTCTTAAATCCATTTGCGCATGACTAATATCATGCGTACGCTGCATTGCATCTAGCCTAATGCCTTCGTTGACAGTCCGGGACATTGCAATTGCACTTCTTGAAGAGTGGAACAGAAGTCATATACAAATCCTAATTTCATCAATGTAAAACAAATGTGAAACATTCGAAGCTTTTTGCTGGCGACTTCACACAATATTAAAAATTCCTCAGAATCGTCAATGAACACTTTTTCTGTCATTTATAAGACATCCAACTGTTTGCCTGCGATGACCGCTTAATATTATTATCATCGTTTCAAACAATTAAAATTTTCATGCATGATGTTTTTGTATCTAGATTTCTATATTATGCTTAGGTATATGTGCCTTTATTATTTTTTTCCCATGCACGGCTATTCTATATGGATATGTCTACTTTTTGCTTACCCCTTTAATTTTTTTCAGCGGTGTAGTTCACGCATTCGAAAATTGTAACAATTTTCTTTTTTATGAAGTTATAATTGTGCAAAAAATTTTAGTTTTTTAAAAGCTTCTCTTATCAACCAAAACCCAGTTTTTAAATTTGTGGTTATAAACAGATACATTGCTTTTTTCGGTTAACCTTAAATAAGCCATGAAACAAACAAGAGCCACTTAAAATGAAAATTTCCCATTCATCCAATCCCCAACCGAATAACCAAACACCAATATCCAATCAGCAACTGACTTTCATCTAGAATTAAAATATTTCAATTACTGATATCAATAAGTACCCCTTTTTAACCTGCTTAATGGTTGTGCAAACACATTATACAATTGTGTCAACAATAAGTAAATTTATAAATTCGAAAATAAGTTAATTGATTTTATAAATGTTACCAATGATTTCGCAGTGTGTTAAAGATAAATAGGTTTGTGGCGATCGAAATTAATTGTAGAAAAATAGATAATCTAAACTAAGGTTTTGGGGAAATGTTTTTATAGTTTTTCAGTTACTGCTATCGCTTCAGGGATTAAACTTGATACGTAGTAGACCAATTTCAGAAAAAGTTTGAATAAAATACATTCAAAACTTTGAAAAATACTTTGAAAACATTAAAATTCTTTAACAAAAATTCATAATTTAATAATTAGGAAAACAATAATTGTTTATTTCATAAGCAGTTGCAGTAAATTTAACTATATTAACATATATGAATATGGTAAACAAAAAGATTCGAAATTTTGTATGTTTATTCATTTATAATAATTTCAGAAATGTTATTTATATTGGCAAATTTAGGAGTTTAAATGGAAACATGTAATGATAATTAAAGAAATATCAATTATAAATTAATTAGGTATAAACTTAGTATTAAAGTGAAATAAAATGTATGACTGTTCTGTAAATGTTTAACATAAACCGTGTATATATATTAGTTTTGTATATATATTATTATAAAACTTATAGTTATTTAAGTAAATATATTGATGCCCTGTAGAATTATTTACATATCTGTTTATGTGTACTGTACAAGCTTGTAAAATGTAATTCAATGATTTTAATATGAAGTTATTTCTTATATAACGTATGTTATTTTTCAAATAGTCCGATTGAGTGAATAATACTAACTAGAATATGCAATGCTTAAGAGTGAATATCACAAAATGTGAGATTTTGAAAATTTGAATCGTTTCAAAGCTTCTGTATATATATTTTTTTTAATGTTGGTTGAACAGCTGAATGAAGGAATTTATATGTGAAATTGTTAAAGTTTGAAGAGCTTGGGTTTATTTTTATGTAATTATAATTATATGTCATTTAATTGGCATATGTATGCCAGGATAATGACAATTTCATTCTAAAACATTTTTCACATTCTTTTTCTTTCTTTCTTTCTTGCTTTTTTTTTTAGATCGAACATACTAATTTTGTTTGAAGGAACATGTTTCCTCTATAGTACCTCAAATTCAGTGTAATGTTCAGTTTTATTTCTAATTTATAGAAGCCTGGAAAATGACATAATAAAAGTCTACTCAATTTTTACAAAGCCTTTAAACACATTATTTTCAAAGAAATATCTGAAATTTCTTGCTGGTAGCAATGATTTTACTGCTTCCGACTTGAACTATGTCAAGAACAAGAAGAGTTACTCTGCAGCGCCATCTTTATACCGCATAAAGTACTAAAATGATCACGCCAGGACAGTGAATTTCATTTTCAGTGACAATCATATTTTAATTATGGAAAATTATTTGTAAAATACAGAATTTGTTACCTTCCGCATATATGTGTTATATAATGCATAATTATTAATTAGAAATTAAAAAACTAGAAAAAGATATTTGTACATGATAGCAGAAAGCCTTTTACTTTGCACACATCATAGTGTGACATGCCAGGAAAATGACAATCTGAAATTTTAAGTCTTTTAATTGCTTTATTTTTGTGTTGTTATCAATATAATAGTATGTCTTGAAAATACTTCTAAGAAAAATTTTTATTAGAATGTAAAAAAAGAAAATTGCATTATATAACATTAAATAGAAATTTTATTGTGCGGACTGCAATATTCGTAAACATCTATCTTATGTACTTTACTAATTTTAAGTAAATAGTTGTTTTTGCTGTGTTAATTGGCATAAAAAGAAACAAAATCATTACGACCGGATCTAGAAGAAATGACACCCTCCCTATTTCTTTTGCAATAATTCAGCTAATTTTACTCAGACACATAAAAGTAAAATATGTTGAAGTCAATTATAGAAGATTCCCAGTTTTTCCAATAATGAATTTGAATGGTAATTTTAAAAATTTAGTACGCTATCATTTATGGCGACCAAAATATCTTCCCAAATTTGGCAATATTTCACCACGTATCGAACGCTGGAGAAAATGACTTTATATTATTAAGAATATCACAAAACAACAATAGATACTTCAATGAAAGGAAGTTTGTTGTAAACAATGTTTTCTAAAACTCATAAATAAAACTTGATTATGGAAAATTTACGTATATTATTATGTGTGGTTATTAATAGAGCTCTGTTAAAACTTCAAATGTAAAAAATAATTCAATGTAAGAAATATTTCAATGTAATATACGCTTCACAACATTATAAATATGAAGTGGCTGAAATTATATTAACCATCTAGAAATTGAAACCACTATACATTGTCTATATAGTTTTAAGAATATCACGGTAGCAAAAATAGTTACAACAATGAAAGTAAGTTTGACGGAAACCACGTTTTCAAAAGCTGATAAACGAAACGTGATTATAGAAAAATCAGTGAATCTAGAATTTGAAACTACTATATATCAGCTTAGTGTTTTTAAGATAGAAGCAAAAAAAGAAATCTTCTTCGGAATCCTTGTTCCAAATCCGAACACTTAAAGTTAAAAACTATATGTAGCTTTAATTTTTGCACATAATTTTGAATTTGATATTTTTAAATGTCCGTCATTTTGAAACAAGATGGCAGGTGAAGCTGGCTAACTCAGTCAAGACCATAATAAGTCCTCTACACATGATCAGTCACATCCAAATTGTGTCATAAATAAGGATAAATAGGAAAATTTTATGTCCTTGGCCGAAAAACTGAATTGTTATGAATACAACATGAATGTGTCAAACTTATTTTAAGAAATATTGCGCTAAAATACGTTTTATATTAGTAAACACTAGAGTAACAAGTATCCTTACAAGCAGTGGTTGTTTTTCTGTGTTGAAATATGTAAGTTGTTTTGAAATCAAAGTAATATTTTGAAATCAAGGTAATATATATATACATATATATATCAACATTAGAGCTGAGAATGGTTTTAGGAACTGGGGATCATGATTGATGAAAATATACCAAATATTTCAGGGATTTCTTCCTTCCAAACGGCTTCAATACTTTTGTAATTCTTACTTTTTGTAATAAAACCTACATAAAATTTAAAAATAATATCTCTCTTTTCAATACAAAAAAGAAACAATTATGTCATTTTTTAACTTACTTGAACCCATGTGAAGAATATGAATCAAGGCCTATTCTGAACAGAAACAAGAACTATTTCTGCACATTATCAGTTCATATTTTACAATTTTAATTCAGAAATTTGTAAAAAAATTTAATTAAAGTACATTCATAATCGCTTGTAAGCAACATAATCACCACAGAATTTAGCGGGCTGTTGAATTTCGATATAGAAATTAATATGTTAATAAAGAATAAATCAAAGGCAGAGAAATTAGTTTTTATTTTTCATTTTTAAAGTTATTAAATGCGAAATGAATTCAGACATTCAATTGTTCTTGCTGAATTAATTTGTCTACTTACAATGCAGAAATTGTTTAAAACTAATCATTCACTGAAGCAGAAACATTCATTTTAACGTTAAAAAAAGTAAAGTAGGATAAAAGACACGCATCTTCAAATACTTATATCACATTATTAATCTATATTTATTTTAGGTACTTGAATTCTTTATGTTTTTAATTTAAGAAGAAAGTGTAAAATTGTTTTTCTAGATTGAAAGTAAATCTTTTATACAAACAAAACCTTTAAACATTTCTTTCGCATTTTCTATCTAAAACAATTTAAAAAATAAACAATGCTATGGAAACGTTTCATCTTGCTGTCATTCCTTTGCTTTAGAGAGTGTATGGTTATTGATAGGGCTTTGTTAAAACTTCAAATGTAAAAAATATTTCACATGAAAGAGGGGAATATACGCTTCACAATTTAATGAATATTAAGTGTCTGAAATTATATTAACCTCATCTGTCCCTGGGACCCCATACGGGACTTCTGTTCTTTTCCTTATAAAAACTAAAATGTCTGATTTTTTTTACATTTTCACATCACTTCTTAATAGTTGAATGTTTTTTTGTGTTCAAAGCAAACGAATAAATGGTAGCATCTAAGCTGATTCCCACATAAAATAAATGTTATTTTCATCTGAGTTTGCAAAATGCCTGAAAATGCCCAAAATACAGAAAAGTGAAAAATTTTGTATGTAAGGTACATGTACAAGTGTCCATATAAGGAACCACCCGTCCCAATTATTGACATGCATGCCCATATTAGAGACAGGTGGCTTCTTATTCACCTACTAAACAGGGTGTATGGAAGAGCCACTCTTCTAAGGAATTTTAGAGGAGAGGGGATAAAAGAAATATATCTTTATGTATTGCGGGGGAAGGGGGGGACAAAGTAAATATCTCCAGAACACGCACTTTAGAAGGGGTGTTCATTTTCGGATGTGGCTCTTCGAAGACCCATGCAAAGCACCTCAGTTACTACAAAATATTATGAAATAATATAGTTGGTTTTGCTTAGTTTTATTGCATCTGTCTTCAGAAATTACATCTGTTATTACTCTATTCTCACAGGATGGACAAATAAAAACTTCTTCATCATGGGCGGTAAGTCCCACACCGTCCTCATGGACATATCTGCCGCATCAATACTGCATAAGAAGCAGTACCAGCTATCCTTTGTTAAGGAAGTCATAACGCTGGGTACCTGCGATTTTGCCAACACATACCCTACTGAGGGGAGGCTTTTTTTGATTTTTCTGCAAGGGCTGTTTGGAGAATTTATTTCTTGGAGGATTGGGGGATACAGCAAGTGAATCTGAAGATTCACTTGCTGTATTTCAAATGTGGATATAATGTGTCCATATAGGAAATCAGGCAGAGTTTTACAAAATCTTGTAATAAAGAAAAAAAAACAACATTTTAAAGCAATATAATAAATGCTTAATGGTTGTCTTATAGCAGAATAATAATTTTGAGTGAGATATTCAATTAGAGATTTAAAGTTAAAAATTTCCTTTAAAGCTTATTTCATTCTATGTATTTTCATAGATACTACTTTTTGGATACGTAAAATATCCCTGTCGATGATTAAACATGGTTAAATATAAATCTATATTTTCTAAATAAATAAATCACTTTATTATCTGAATTAATTTTTTATAGGCTAATCACATACATACGTTTGTTTATTTCATGTCCACTAAGAAAAAATCATTGCGAAACTACCCTTTATAAAATTTTCGTTAAGAAATATGTTGGTTGTCATACAGTAGAATAAAAATTCTAAGTGAGATGTTTAGCAGTCATATAAAGTTAAGAAGTTGATTTAAAGCTTATTTTATTCTAATTATTTTCATAGATACTACCTTTTTGAACATGTTAATACTAAAACACGTTTAAACGTAAAACTATACCTTATAAACAAATAATTATTCTCTGAATTCACTTTTTTCTTCTGTCTAGTCACGTACATAAGTTTATTTTAAGTCCGCTCAGAAAAAAATCTTTACGAAACCACACTTTCTATTATTTTCGTTAAGAAATACATCGGTTGTCTTATAGCAAAAAAACAATTTTGAGTGAGGTATTCAGCAGACATTCTGTCAAATATGATTTACGAAAGTAGTAATTAATTGCTGAGCAAATTACTCAAAGTTCATCCAATACAGAAAATTTAAGAAATCAAAAGTAAAAGGAAATTCGGCCTTCAAAAATATCTACACTTTGTAAGCAAATAATTTTTAGATGGTTCTGAATAACGACGGCTTTTCTTTAAACTTGTGTGTTAGGAATATTTTTCCAACCTCCTGCTATTTATATTATAGCATGTAAAATAGTTTCTCTCGTGTAACATAAAGTTTTAGATAGAGTAGTTTCAGTTTTATGTTGGCTATGAAACACATTTTATTTCTGGAGAAGGTTCTTTTATGTGTTTCAACGATAAATAGATTATTCTGATGAGTAAAACAAATCCGTCGGCTGTCATGTGTTGTTTATAAATATAATTTTGAAAATGATTTTTTTTAATTTCAATCATTATTTTCGGAATATGGTTGTCGATTTTTTTTTATTCCAGGAGACTTTTATAGGAGATAAATACAATTTGTTATTCAGTTATTTTCTGTTATGCTGTTTCAATATTTTTTAGTTAGTAAAATTACCAACATTTACAACTACATACATTACATAAAAAATTAAAAAGCAAAAGCAAAAATAAAAATAAATTTAAAAATTAACACTAAAGTTTATTACCAGGTATCAAGGGGGTAACAATGACTTAAAAACACATAGCAATACAAGTTTTTTTTTCATTTTCTCTCTTTTCAAAATCTGCGTGATGTTTCAGAACAAAAGTCTTCGCATTCCTAAATGATACATTTCAGTGTAACAATTCAGTATTTCTTTTTATTCTTAATTATATATAGTGTATAGTTGTGGGTTCGCAAAATATATTCACTATCAAAAGACAACGTATTTTTTATTCTTATTAAATATTATTCCTTTTAGTACTTTGGAGATGAGACCGGAAACACAGTCCAGATTAGAACAAACGTTGAAAATAAAAGACTGTAATCTCAGTTGCATGTTCAACAGCTGTGAAATAGTACATTTTATGACGTTACAGAAATTTGTAATTTATTTTATTATTTTTTTTATAATAAGCATTACCAATTTTGAAAATATGTTTGCGGGATTCCGATAGTCATGAAAGTGAAATAATGGCCGATAAGTAAACATGTCGAATTCGAAACATGCAAACATGTCGAATTTTTTAATCAGAAATTTAAAATTCATTCCAAAAAATTTTGAAAAGTATTTTTTTCTATATTTCACACAATGTTCTATTATTATAAAAAGGAGTTTGATATTTATATTTCCCTTCGATGAAAAGCTTCCATTTTACTTATTTCTCTGATTGGCAGCTTACATTAGCAGCAAGACTGCACTGTGATTCATAGGCTCTGCAATTTTACTGTCAGGAAACTAGGATCCGGCCTCGTACCTATAGAAGACTCAAACTCGACCGTTGCAAGTAAAGTGTTAGTGAGTTCCAGTGATTAATGCAACAGCTCGCAACTCAGAGGAGGGGTCTTTTCGAGGCGACACTGAACGCCGGACATTGAGTTTGCTGCAGGACCTTGATTCCACTACCAAGTCGACAGATGCTGTCAACATATTTGATATTGTAGCAGAAACGGATTATTTGAGTATTTTCGCTTAAACTTTCTCTCATTCTTATTGTTTTCCTTCCGCCTAGTCCTTTTCTAGTTTTTAGTTTAGCTTAATTATCTTTATGTAGTTTTAAAAGGAGATAATTACCACTTACAAACAAAACAGAAAAATCATGCGTTAAGCGATTATGAAACCTTTTCAAACACTTCCAGAATACTTTATGAAAACTTCGTTATTTAGAGAAATAAGGTAAATAATATTCCTAATTAGGCATTTTAGAAAGCGCATAAAATATTTAATACTGATTTCATCAATTACCGTCCGTATTAAAATATGCATTCCGGTTTTTTTGAACAGCCCTGTATTTGTTTTATAGGTTGATATATATATACTATATAATGTGAAAACTCAGTTTAGCAAAAAAACACATAATAGTTTGAAATTTCACTTTCAGCAATTTATACCAGTAGACGTAAACATACTTGAATACTTCAGTACAGACATATATTTTACTCTACTATATTTATATACAGGCCACTATTTAACGAAAATTTAATTCAGAGTAATGCTCTCTTAAAACTACTGAAATTACACTTCCAGAAATCATCATCCATAGACAGATATGCATCAAATCTTTCCGTTGTCCTGCATATCATTTTATCTATATTCTACAAAACATCTTTTAGTATGCTAAATGTAGTTCAGCTTAAAAATGCATAACCCATTTTAAAACGAGCTTTAAGCAATTTACGATCATACTCAATAACGCTTGCGAATTCTTTTTTGTTGCCCTGTATATGTTCTATAGCCTTTAAACACACCACATAGTATGCAAAAATTTAATTACGCATATCATAATAAAAATGCACTTCCAGCAAACATTGCTAGTATCGCTTCTGATACAGTATAATATCAATAATCAGTGTATTCCTGTAAATGCCAATCACTTCATATTATACAAGAAGTAACTGTAGTAAACCTTAGAAATGTATATCAGTTTCATTATGTATTAAATAATTTAATATATTTAAAATACGCCGCAAACAATATCCCCCTATACCATTGTTATCGTTAAATATCTTTTAGATATAATAAATCAATCAGAAATGAAATAATTTCTGAATTCAATAGGAGAGAGTAGCCGAATTTGGACCGCTTCACTTATTTTCAGGTGTAACTGACTTAATTTTTGGAATATGTGCAAAACATCACTACACGAGGTCAATCTATTAATCTACTAACTAAATAAACCTTTAGATAAATTTCTTTTTGAAAATCTTACAATTTATTTTAATTTGAAAAATTTGTCAAAAGTGGTCCAAATTCTTCAACTGGTCGCTTAAGTTGGACCCCCAGTCTCCTAAATTGGACCAAACAATATCAGGTTGTTTTAATGACTAGGGAATTTAACTAATTTTATTAAAAGCAAAGTTTGCGATTAATCAAACACTCAAACAAAATAACAGCAATGAAATATAACGAAATGAAAAATCTGAAAATAAGAGTAATTGTTTTAAAACAAAATATATTCAAAATAATAATCAAAGTTATCACTAATTAAGAATAGAAATTATGGGACTAATTGCCAGTTACTTGAATATCATGTAAGGAGTGATGCAAAGATTACACAGGAATTTCGTTTATTCATTTTTCATTCCAGCACACACAGCTTGGACCCGTATTTGGTAATCCGAACAGTGAATCATTTTTGCTATTTTACTTTTCTAACAAATTAGGCAAAACCAATCATCACTGTCTAGATTTTTCTTTTTAGATTCTGAATAATTGGACATTTTCTTGCAACAGATTTTTTTTTTTTTTTTTATATTATGTTTGTAGTTATTGCCTTCCATGATTTTCTTTCCGATTGCATTACGCCTAATTTTTAAATCTTGATGTTCCAATTGATTTTGTGCTATGAGAGCTTCCTTTTTGTGGTTTTTTCATTTCAAGGTTTACTTTATATGGCGATGATTTAACACAACTGTTTTTTCGCTCCCTCTGTACTTTGATTTAACTGAATTTAGCAAGGGAGATAACATTTATAATGATTTTTTTTGGCTTTTCAGGGGGATTTGTCGTTGCAGCCATCTTGCAAGTCAGTTTCTTCACAACTTACACTCTCCTTTTCGTTTCCTATATCTTTAACAGGTTTACTGTCACGGTTTTTTTTTCCAGATTGTCTGTCTGTGTCATTTTCAACATTATATTAAAAAAGCATTTAAAAAGTATGCTCTATTAAATAAAAAGTACGCTACGATTAATTAACACAAAACATTATGTATTCAAACAATGCTGAATTCACTCCCCCCCCCCTCCCGGGAGCTTCGAAATTACCATCTCCCACCACTGAAGGTTTGAGATTTTATGCGTTTTAATGGTAAAAATGTGTAAAAAATCTCCCCCTCCCCCCTCACGGAATCGCAAATGTCCCCCTCCAGGAGGTAAATGGATGAATTCTACCCTGTAAATCAAATACGCCGTAGTAATGAAGAATTCAAAGAACATAAATACAAATATATACAAGGTAAAAGAAATTGCAAACAAAATTTATCGCATAAAATATGTAAAAATACTTTTTATGTTTATATAGGCCTAAACTTCTTAAAGAAATTGATCCAGGTATAAGAAAATATATTCAAAAACTTGTATGGAGATAGTAAACCATTAAAAAAATAGTGTACAAAGCGTACCGCCCTCGAAATTCATTACTTGCTTTTCAGATTTGTGACCGTATATCTGGTCCAATTTAAGCAACTTAAATTGGCCCAATTAAGGCAACTGCGTCATTTTTTAAAACAGATAATCTTAAGACTAAGTTCAAAAACGGAATCAAACAAATCCGCTTGCAAAATACGCACAATAAACAGATGAATTTAGATATGTATATGAATACATAACAACTTACATTAGTTTTTAAGTATTCACTTACGTTTAGTAGGAAAAAATTACAGCAAAACAGCTAACTTTAGGTTTTTTAAAATTGTCTGAAAACAGCACATAGTATGTGTGTGCTTCTTCTAATCATAAATGACGTCATTCTGATGAGTAGGATTTCAGCGGTAGATGGCGTCTCTTTCTGTAATTAACGACAGAATGCCAACGGTCCATTTAAAGCGGTGGTCCAAATATGGGTACTTTCCCCTAAGTGAGTTTATTGTTATGATAATTATTTTGTAAATCATTGAGTGTTATTTATTGCTGTATATATTTCTCTTATGTTTTTGCGAGGGCACGAATGACGTCAGTCACTCTTTCTGACGAAAATGTAAACGAGTAATAATAGTCAGTATATATTAAAGTTTTGATTATGTAAATTGCTTTTCGTAATCTGTGAATCAGATTTATTTTGTCGCTTAAAAGTGCATTTAATTGCTATGATAACTACACTTGTACTTTTTATGAATTTTAAATTAAGTTATTAGAAATAGCATTTGGAGCGTAAACGTGGGGCTCGACATAGCATTTATGGATTTAAAAGCTTTGAAACTCGAAAGGAAAAATTTAAGAATAAGTTTTACATCGTGCTCGAATAAAGTTACAGAAGAATTATCAAAACAGGACATAGATCCAAAGTCTTTCTGTTTTACAGAAACAGATAGAAGATAAATTTGCAAGATTAGATGAATGTCAGAAAAATATCAGTAGCATTCTGCTGAAAGAGAAAGGCTCCGAGAAGGAGTGTGAAGAAGCTTTTCAAGCAGCCGAAGAATATCGGGATAGGTACCTTGAGTTGAAGACTAGAGTGGAAGAAAAAATTATTAGTCTGCAGTCACCCATTTTTGAAAATAGGAATGAATCTCTTGAGAAGAGAAGTTTTAAATTGCCGAATATTGAATTGAAGAAATTTAACGGTAATGTTAAGGACCATTTGTCATTTTACTCTCAGTTTCAGAAGATACATGAAGATAAACGTATTTCGGACTCTGATAAATTCCAATATTTAATACAAGCGGTTGTTCCGAATTCAAAAGCAGCCAGAGTCGTGGAGAGCTTTCCTGCTACAGCTGCTAATTATCATCAAGCGATAGATCAAATCAAAGGACGATTTGGTAGAGAAAATCTGCACGTACAAGTCTATATACGGGACTTATTAACAATGGTCATGAAAAATGCTATCGCTGGCCGAGTAAAAACAGATTTGCCAAAATTGTATGATGATTTAGAGGGAAAGATGCGATCGCTCGAAAGTTTAGCACGTACTCAATAAAAATACGGGGATTTCCTGATACCGTTAGTAGCATCAATCCTCCCTGAAGAAGTCCTGATGTCATGGGAAAGAAAACGAAATGCTGAAGATGCAATGCATGAAGAACGTTCCCTCAAAAACTTAATGTGTTTTCTTAAGCACGAAGTGCAAAGCAAAGAGATGGTTGCTTTAGCGCGCAGTGGTTTGGGTGCTAATACTACAAATATAAGATATAACCGGGATAATAAAACTCCCCCTCCTGCAACGACGTCATCGCTATTAAACACACAATTCTTTTGGAAATAGAGGTAAGCGAGAATTTACTTGTATATTTTGTGATAAAAAACATTCATCGAGAGATTGTTTTGCATCTAGAAAATAAGAAAAAAAAATACTAAAGAAAAATGCTTGCTTTAATTGTTTTAAGCTTAACCCCATATCTAAAAACTGTAGATTTAAAATTCCCTTTATTAAGTGTAAGAAATATCATCATTTTCTTATGTGCCTCATTTTCTTATTTGATAATATTCAAAATATTAATGATAAGAGAAAACATGAAATTCATGAAACTTATATTACGACAAATCATTCTAATATTGAAAATGTTTATCTCATGACATTAATGGTTAAAGTGAAAAATTAGAATGTTGAACTAAAGGTTTGCACTATTATTGATTCTGGTTATCAAGACAGTTATTCCAGTAAAAAGGTGGTTTAGAATCTACGTCTGGTTCCTAAGAGGAAAATTAAAATGACCCATTGCCTTTTTGGGGGAGAGAAACCTCAGTTCAAATACATGATGCTTATGATTTAATTATTTCTGATTTGAATAATTCTTTTAGTTGTAGAGCTGAGGTATTCTCTGAAAATAAAATTACTGGATTTATGCCTAAACTTTCTAGTGTGGAGGCACTTATTGAGCTTAGAGAGAAACAAATTATTTTACCTGATCTTGAATCTGAGGATTCGGAAATTAATTTACTTTTAGGTGCCGATTTAATTGATACATTATTCACTAACAAATGTATGAAATTAAATTCAGGATTATTTGTGTTAGAAACACGATTGGGTTGTGTATTAACTGGAAAACCCAATCAAAATTTGAATAGTAATTATGATAGTAATACTGTTTTGTCTGTTGTATCTTTGTATGTAAAAAATGCTTCCATTAATGAGTTATGGGATCTTGAAACGATCGGTATTAGAGACCCTGTTAAAGTTTAAAAAATCAATATGAGCATTCTAAAATAATAGAGGAATTTAAAACCAATATTAATATTCATCCAGATGGTAGATATGAAGTTTATTTACCTTTTTAATCTGATACGATTGAATTACCCAGTAATAAAGAAATGACGTGGAAGAGACATAAAAAAATGTGCGAACGCGAACAAAAGGGTGGTTTTTTTATTGATTATGAAAATGTTTTCAAAGAATGGGAAGATTTAGAAATAATTGAGAAAGTAACGTGGGACGATCAGAAAGGGCATTGTTTGACGCATCGGCCTATGGTGAAAGTGGACAGTGCTACTACTAAAATTAGGCCCGTTTTTGATGCGTCCGCTAGAGAATACGGAAAGTGTACCTTAAATGATATTTTGTATTAAAGCCCGAATTTGATTGAGCAAATACCGGATTTTATAGATAGGTTTCGAATTTATAAAATTGGTCTTTCTACGGATATCGAAAAACCCTTTTTGCAGATTAGCATAAACCCGGATCATAGAGATTTTTTACGATTTTATTATCCTTCTGTGAACGAAGAAATTACTTATAGACATTGCAGGGTGGTTTTTGGAGTGAGTTCGAGCCAAATGTTTTGGCAGCTTCGATATCTCATTTATTAGATAATGTATCCCTTAATTATAGGAATATGGCAATAAAGTTGCAATATTCGTTTTATGTTGATAATTGTGATACAGGTGTTTCGAATGCTGCGGAACAAGATGAATTTATCGAGCAGGCTAAATGCATTATGTCTCGAGGGTGTTTTAATATGAGAAATTGGGAAAGTAATGTTAAATCTCAAAACGTTTCAAAGAGTTCGGGTGTAACAAAATTGCTTGGGATATTGTGGGATCTTGATTGGGATATATTTAAGCGTAATTTAACTTTTGATAAATTGAGTAACAATGAAAATTTCACTAAAAGATTAATTTTGAGCTCTATGCAGAATTTTTTTGATTTGATTGGAATAATGTGTCCGGCAACTTCGCCACCCAAAATTATATTGCAACAAACCTGGAAACTGGGTCTAGGTTGGGATACTCCATTACCGGAGGAAATTCAAAGACCTTTTAAAAAATGGTTCAGTGAAATAAATATATAAGAGGACGTTCAATTTCCGCGATATGTTGAAATAAATGTGTCTACCGAGATACATGCTTTCGTGGATGCATGCAAAGAGGCATATGCAGCTTGCGTATTTTTGCGAACTATAACCCCGGAAGCTGTAAAAATTCAATTAATTAAAGCAAAATCTAGAGTTGCTCCTATAAAGCAAGCGTCAATTCCGAGATTAGAATTAATTGCGTGTAACATCGGAGCTAGGTTGGCACATTCAGTACAGCAAGAACTTTGTGTCCAGAACATGAAAACAATTTTTTGGAGTGACTCCATGGTTGTGTTGTACTGGATAAGTAAATGCGGTGAATGGTCCGTTTTTGTTTCGAACAGGGTGAAAGAAATGTCTTTTCTCCAATAGCGAATGGCGCCATGTGACAGGAAAAATGAATCCTGCGTATTTGATTTCGCGTGGGTGTTCTCCCCACAATTGCTAGAATCTCGGTGGTGGGAAGGGCCGAAATGGCTTATGGAAGAAAGGGAAAAATAACACTGGACTGAGACTCTTGAGATTGAAACTCCAGTGATTACTAGTGAAAGGAGAAAAGTGAAATTGTGTAATGTAAATACAACAATAAAAAATATTCCGTGTTACTCTAGGAAATTTTTAAAATTTGAATCTATTGTTAGACTAGTTACTTGGGTATTATGATTCATAAATAATGTGAAATCGTGATACAGAGCAAGGAAAAATGGTAAATTGTCAGTTGAGGAATTAGAATATGCTTAAAAAACTTTAATTTCAACTGTGCAAAGTGAGTTCTTTCCAGATGTAGATTCGATACCTTTCCTAACCTGTTTTAAAAATGAAGACGGTATAATTGGAATAAAGACAAGAATTACAGAGCGCATTTATATACCATATTTCTTATCGCCAATTCTTTTACCTGATGTCTGTATTTTCACGGTTAGACAGATAGAACATTTCCATATAGGGAATTGTCATGCTGGAACTCACATTCTTCTAAGTATATTGGATTCAAAGAGGTAGAAATACTGTCCGAAAAGTAGTAAATAAATGTGTTCCTTGCAAGCACTACAAAGTTTAATCACGTGAATCCTATCCAGTGCCACTCCTCTTTGATCGCATTAAAGATTCTAACGTTTTTGAAATTGTAGGCGTTGATTTAGCTGAACCTTTTTTTAAATAAAAAATGCAGATAAAACCTTGATAGTGCTCTATACTTGTGCAGTCTATCGAACTGTTCATTTAAAGCTTGTCTCCTCTCTGTCAACTGATGCATTTTTACTGTCTTTGCGATGTTTCATCACAAGAAGAGGAAGACCTAGAATAATCTATTCTGATAATGGTACCAATTTCAAAGGTGCCAATAATGATCTGTCAAAGATTGATTGGCAAAAATTGACTCGTTTCTCCGACCTAAAACGGATCGTTTGGAAGTTCAATCCTCCCACAGCCGCCTGGTTGGGTGGCTGGTGGGAAAGGCTGATCCGTGCTATCAAAGAGCTTCTCCGACTTACACTCGGTAAAGCTGTCGTGACTTTTGAGGAACTGCAAACAAATTTGTGTGATTGTGATTATATTATAAACTGTTGCCCTCTCACATATCAATCCGCAAATTCAGAGGATTTAGTGCCATTAACAACGAACATGTGTTTAGTGCAAAAGTCTAATTCTAGTGTCACGGACATTGATGAAGTTGACGCAAAACAGTTTCGCAAAAGGCTGCGATACAGAATTAAGTTAATGGAACAATTAAGAATGCGCTTTCGAACTGAATATCTCGGTCAACTTATTCAAAGGCGTCGTAAAATAGCCCAATTACCCGTTCTGAAGGTGGGTGAACTTGTGCTGATTGGGGACGCTGTACAAAAACGTCTTAATTGGCCGCTACGAAATATTGTGGCTCTAATTCCTGTAATGAATGGCAAAATTAGAACAGCTCAGATTGAAAACAGAACATGGTGTGGTTATCAGACCCATACAACGAGTTTTTCCATTAGAATTATCTCCTAATTTTTATCCTTCTCCTTTTCAGCTAGCAGGTAGTAATCAAGGTGCTCTGTTGCGGACAGATTCTTCAGACTTGTTGATTGAATCTGAGCCAACGACTTATAGAACTCGATTTGGTCGTGTGACCAAAATGCCCCAGAGATTTGGAAAATAGAATTTAGTTTTGAGTAGCTAGTCAGCAACTCAAAAGGGGGAGAGTGTTATCGATAAATATAATTTAGATATAATAAATCAATCAGGGATGAAATAAAGTAATTTCTGAATTCAGTAAGTGAGATTTATTGTTATGATAATCATTTTGTAAGTTATTAAGTGTTATATTTTGCTTTATATATTTATCTTATGTTTTTGCATGGGCACGAATGGAGTCAGATACTCTTTCTGGCGAAAATGTAAACGAGTAATAATAGTCAGTATATATTAAAGTTTTGATTATGTAACTTGCTCTTCGTAATCTTTGAATCAGATTTATTTTGTCACTTAAAAGTGCATTTAATTGCTATGATAACTACAGTTGTAGATTTTATGAATTTTAAATTAAGTTATTAGAAATAACAACCATTATGCAACGGAATTCTTTTATGTGGCCCTGTAAATTAATAATAAATATACATCAAACCATATATTCTATGTAATTCATATTTCAGTGCACTTTATAAATGCATATGAGTTTAATTATGATTGAAAGGGTTTAATTAAAATGCACTTTAAACTATTTTTTTCCCGTTGACCGTAATTTAAAGGTTTTTTTTTTTTTTTTTTTTTTATATATATATATATAACCCTGTATATGAACTATGCTTGCTACAAAATTCATTTTAAATAGGAACCATGTTATTGTAAATGTGAATTACTTGAAAAAATTTCAGAATAATCCGAGCATATTTATGAGAGTTACAGCGCGAACAGACGGACACACGACCAGACGAACAGACAAACCAAAGTTATAAACACTTTTCAACTATGTTCGAAGTTGTTAAAAATAAAACAACTCTAAGAAGTCACACATATTAGATACTATACTATTACTTTGTCGCCATACTTTTGATTTTTATCTAAAGTTTTACTTAATCGCTCTTATTAGTACATGAGTTTCGTATTTCTATGAGCTCAGATTTCATAGTTTTTCTATCTACTTTAACTTATTTTTGCCCCTTTCCCCTCCTGCCAGGTAGGAAATTGCTAACCTTCTTCATATCACTATTATTATTGTGTCCTGAAAATGTGACATTGGTCACAGGCTCCTCCAATTAAAATATTTTTTATGTTTATATATTATTATATAAAGCAAAAAATAACCATCCAATCAGGTGAGAATTCGGAATTTCTGAATAAAAAATCAGAGGTGTTCCCACATTTGACAACACTTATGATAATTATCAGTATATATCTATAAAAATATCTACCTTAATAGTCAATTTTTTATTTACAAAATTAAGTTCCTTCACATATACAACATTCGAAAATTATTATGTTGATCCACATGCGGAATATACTGGATTTGCCCACTACACATACAAAAACTCTAAAAATGGCGTCCTCTAATATTATTAATAATTATTAATTACGTTTGTGCATTAATATAAATTAGTATTAATACGTTTGTGCGTAAATGGTAATTAGGAAATAACACCAAAATTGACAGAGCTTCGACTTTCAATAGAATGCATGAATGGAAATAGGTATAGAAATTTAAAGTTTAGTGAGAAAAAAGCTCGAAAACTAATTCCATAGCGGGATAGCACGAAATCAAATTTAAGAACACCTGATAAGTGTATTTTCAAAGCTCTTAACGCTGAACTAACTGGACTCAAATTTATTTGAAAACCTTAAAAATTTGTATGCATTTTTCAATGGACACCATGAACATTCTTTTAAGAATGATTGCTTTCAGTAAAATTGTAGAGATATACGGATTATATATTGAAACCTGTTAATACTGTAAAGCTGTGTAAAATATGTACGATTGTGAATAAACTAACAATCCTTTTCAGAAAAATAATCTTATGTGCAGTAAAACGTGTCATTCTGTTTATTTATATGATAGATTTAATGTCTACTTCAAAATTTTTGAGCAGACTCAGTACTAATTTTGTATTTTCAGACAATTTATTCAACGTCATCAACTATTAACGCTATTTTTTTGTCTATAAATCGGAAATTTTTTAAAGAACCACGCTTGATTTTTTGTTGAAGGGGAAAAAATTATATAGTATTACGACACAAATCGTTATTCCTTTTATGGCATTATTTACGCTTTTCAAAAAAGATCTGAAATGAAGAATATATTTTAAGAGCACAAAAATAATTTAAAAAGTTTTACTAAAAGACGTACACTACATATAAACACTTTTAAAACATTAAATAAAAGTTTAAAAACAAACTAGTTTCGGCCACCCTGTAGCCTTCATCAGGGTCATATTTTAGTGTAGGAGAGAAAGAAACTTATAAGTCAGTAAAAGTAAAAAAATAAATACTTTGTTGAACACGCCTCAAAACAGAATTGCTCCAACACATCTTTATAACTGCATCCGAACCATCCAACCACAGAAGAGAAAGAAAACTTGAAAATCTAGATTATAAATGTCTAGATTATAAACTAAAAGCACAAAAATAATTAATTTTTTTTACTAAAAGACGTATACTAAATATAAACACTTTTAAAATTTTAAATAAAAGTTTAAAAGTTTAAAAACCAACAAGTTTCGGCTACTCTGTGGACTTCATCAGGGTCATATTTCAGTGTAGGAGAAAAAGAAACTTATAAGTCCGTAAAAGTAAAAAAAATAAACGTACTTTGTTGAGCACGGCTCAAAACAGCATTGCTCCAAAACATCTTTATAACTGTGTCCCATCCCTCCAACCATAGAAGGGAAAGAAAACTTGAAAAAACTAGATTATAAATGTCGCTAATGACGTCAAACTACTTCAACTTTGTGTTAAATTCTGCCTCAGATAGTCCAACCACAACTTATGAATGCCATAAGAAACACCTACGTTACATACCTCATCATTCCTCAATTCAATTTCCATTGATTCCCTAATTAAACTTTTATGCGGATAGGCGCACGGCCAAATGACCTTTGTGTTGTCAGAATCTATAGCTTTAAACTGACTTCTAGAACAGAATTTTGCAAGGGCTGTGGTTTGTCTATTATATTTTATGTCAGCTTTATGTTCCTTCAATCTTGTGTCAAATTTACTTTTTGTCATGCCTAATTAACTTTCCCCCGTTATCTAAACTAATTAGGATCTCATAAACGCCGGATAAATTCAGAGATAAGGAGGTGTTAGGGTCTATTTTTCTTGAAAGTAAATTAATAATGTTAAGTTTAGGAATCGCTACAAGGTGAATATTAAATGGTCTGAAGTACTTTTTCAATCTTTCGTAAATACCAGTGACATAACCAAAGTTTTGGTAGATAACTATGGATATAGGTTCGTCTTTAATCTTGAGAGGGGGGTGTCATTATGCTTTACAATAATCTTATCAATAACTTTTGCCGGAAAACCACGTTCACCTGCGATTCAGAAAAGCTCGTTTATCTGATATGCTCCGGTGCATCCCTCCAAACAGAGCTTAGTTGTATTAAAAGAATCTTTACCATGTAATGACTCCTAAACCTAATGTTATTAATTTACTTTCAAGAAAAATAGACCCTATCCCCGCCCCCCCCTTTCAATTTATCTGGCGCTATTCAGATCCCAATTATTTTAGATAGCGGGGAGAAAATTTATTACATAGGTATGACAAAAAGTAAATTTGATACAATATTGAAGGAACATAAAGTATAATAGACAAAGCACAGCCCTTGCAAAATTCTGTTCTAGAAGTCAGTTTAAAGCTATAGATTCTGACAACACAAAGGTCATTTGGCCGTGCGCCTATCCGCATAAAAGTTTAATTAGGGAATCAATGGAAATTGAATTGAGGAATGATGAGGTATGTAACGTAGGTGTTTCTTATGGCATTCATAAGTTGTGGTTGGACTATCTGAGGCAGAATTTAACACAAAGTTGAAGTAGTTTGACGTCATTAGCGACATTTATAATCTAGTTTTTTCAAGTTTTCTTTCCCTTCTATGGTTGGAGGGATGGGACACAGTTATAAAGATGTTTTGGAGCAATGCTGTTTTGAGCCGTGCTCAACAAAGTACGTTTATTTTTTTTACTTTTACGGACTTATAAGTTTCTTTTTCTCCTACACTGAAATATGACCCTGATGAAGTCCACAGAGTAGCCGAAACTTGTTGGTTTTTAAACTTTTAAACTTTTATTTAAAATTTTAAAAGTGTTTATATTTAGTATACGTCTTTTAGTAAAAAAAAATAATTATTTTTGTGCTTTTAGTTTCAAGATGTAATAGTCCTTCAATTTAATTATGAATATATTTTAAATTTATATGTTAAACGAAGAGAATTGCATTAAATTATAATTCATTAAAATCTAATAGAAGATACATTTCCACACGAAAGTATGAAATAAAATTTAACTATCCTATGCATAATAAATTTATTAATATTTATAAACTAACTCCAGCATTATAATATATAGTGCAATATTATTATTGCAATAGCCTATTATCTTAGTGTACAAAATCTTATTCAGTAAAATTTATTAGCATTCCAGTTTATCAAAAATGTTAAATTTTCACCTAAGTTTAAAATAACAAAAGTTTCTATGACTCTATTATAACTTCTAATCTAATTAAAATATTTAGTTAAAGTCTGAAACGAAGCAAAAATATCGATAAATAAATTTCATTATAGTTTCTAATATAGGGAAATTTCTGATCATTATTTTACTTTTATGTTCTTGAGTTTTCAAAAATTTATTGCGACATTTTGAAAAGCATAAACTAAAATTTGTTGCAGCACTAATTAATTATATGCTAATCTCTCTTCTTGCAAAATGAGTTTTTAAAAGCAATGTTTATCTTTCTCATAAATTAAATACTTTTCTTTCTTTTTTTGATAGTTCAGATGTTTTAACGGCTTATTTACGGTATCCAAACATAGTTCTCCAGCATTTCATAAATTTAAAGGCATTCAAATACGTTTTACTGTTTACACTTATATTCATGTAAGTAAAACTTGTGATTTAATAACATTTAAAAATTTTGATAATGTATTTGTTTGCATGCGTACAAACATGTTGGAAATAAATATCATTTCAGGAAATATTTCCAGTAATGAAGCAGATAATAAATGTAAGAATTATTATAAATGGATTTGGTAGAGGATTATATAATTAGATATAGAGGGTTGTTCATAATTCATTGTTCACATTTTAAGGGGTGCACAGAGGAGTATTTCACGCGAAATCCTCGCTAAAATTATTTTTCATATATTTTACCGTTAAAATCATTACTGTTGGGTTAACGTTCATAAATACGCTTAATTAATGTTATATACACATCAACGTATGCATTTAATTAAAAAAATTAACTATGAAATACATAGTTTACTTCACTTTTTCCTGTTCATATGAGGACCGTAATAGTTGATAGAGTTGTTTTATTTTCAAGTAATGTTTAATTAATTGTGGTTAATCTTAGTATATGTAACTTTTAATTATTTATATAAACGAAAATGTTAATATATTTATTATTTGCATCTAGTATTTAGTATCAAAGTTGAGTCTTTAAAGTTGAGTTGTAGTACAGAGATTCTGGTATTTGAGTGTTATTAATAGATTACCAAAGCAATATATATTCAAATATGGCAACTATATGTGGAAGATATATATATTTTCTTAATTTCCCTTCAAAACTATAAGCAATATGACTACGCTTCAAAAATGGACGACATTCCCGTCACACATTCAAAAAGCTATACTTCATTCAATATACTAAATCAGAGCTACAAAGTCTTAAAAAGAACACATTTATTTTTGTTTTATTAAGTTAAAAGAAAAGCTATTCAGTTCTTTAATTCATGAAGCCACAAAAAAGATACATTCAACATAATTAAACATAATAACAAAGTTGAAAGGTAACTTATATTTATTTATCAGGTAATTTTTTACCTTAAATAGATTCAAACTCACTTAAAAAATTACACAGGTCTGCAACCAAAAACATGCATAATATTTATTAACTGTTTTTTATAGGTTTTTAGTCGCTGAAACGGTAAAAATATTTTAACAATTCTATCACGTGAGGTTTTTTTGCAAAACTCATGTTTTTAGTTTAATTAAGTGTAAAATTTCTCTTTTTAAACTGAAATCTGATATCCTACTCTTAAGTAAAAACCATACCTTATTGGTGTTGGTGTTGCTTATGACAGCCGATTATCTACACGAGGGATATAGGCCCGAGGGGGAAGTACCCTCCTTGGCGTTCTTTCTAAGGGAACCTAACTTGTATTTACGGAAGGAAAATTGAGATTCTAAGAAATCCACGGAAAACTCCGAAAGATTAGGGCGACGGGCGTGTTTGGGTTCGAACCCAGCACCTCTAGTCTACGGGCTTCGAAATTAGAACCTGTCGACCACTAGTGGGGCCTGTAAGCAATGGGAAAAACATAATTTAGAACTTGTAGTATAATTTTTAGCATAGTTTCGTGTAATAGAATATTAATTTTTATCATTGCATTTGTGCTTTTCTAATGTAAATTCCCCATGTTTTGCAACTATACTGTACGTGATGGATGAATATGGAGTTCATGTTTGGATTCAGCACCCTAAAAAACAAATAATTAACTAAAAATATCCCATGTAGCTGAAAAAATTATTTTCTTCCTGATCTGTGTTATTTTTCAAACCGAAATACTTTTTCGACAATCGGTCGAACGACTCGAACGCTCTGCGGCAACGTGTTTTTAAAAACACTTTCAGAGAAATGTGTGATGAGAAAAAAAACTACCTGCTTTCCAACAAATCCACAATTACGTTCAATTCACACATTATACAATTTTATTGAAAACGCAACAGTTAGACAATGGTAAGACAATGGTGAGATTAGATTACGGTAAAAATATTTCAACAATTAGATCACGTCAGGTTTTCTTACAAAACTCGTGTTTTTAGTTTAATTAAGTGTAAAATTTCACTTTTTAAACTGAAATCTGATATCCTATTCTTAAGTAAAAACCATACCTTATTGGTATTTCTTATGACGGCCAGATGTTGCTTATGAGCGGAAGCGACAAAATCGCTCACGTCGCCCTAATCGTTCGGAGTTTTCCGTGGTTTTCTTAGAATCTCGGATTTACTTGCGTAAATACAGGTTAGGTTCCCTTAGAAAGAAAACCAAAGAGGGCACTCCCTCGTCGGGCCTATATCCCTCGTGTAGATAACCGCCGCGACGAGCGGCCCCTCTTCGTCCGCAGCTTCTACTCTACTCCGACTCTTTTGCGGAAGCAAGATTCGTAGGTCCCCAGCCACGTCCCGAGTATAAGACATTCTAGCGGAAGCCAGAATGAAAAAAAAAATCAAAAATTGAAACCGGACAAATTTAAAAGGGAAATTACACAAATTAAAGACACCGAAAAGCCGGAAGGGTTGGGCTCGGGGCGATGAAACTACCGAACGACTCCTAGCTACTTCGAGCGCATTATTAGTCCTGAACATATATATATAGTTTCAGGACAAATAATTCTAGGACAAAATTTTATAAATAAAAAACTAAATGAAAAATAAAATTATTTAACTAGCTTTTTTATATATTATTCAAATTTATCGACTATGAAATTGTACCCTCATTTGAATAATACATCATAATTCTAAAAAAAAATGTATAAATGGCATATTGTCAAACAAAAATTAGGAGATAAATGTATTATAAGGAAAATCATATATCTTTTACAGCTGCTTTTACACATACTGCTGTTCTGATTTTGACAATCTTATTGAATCCTGTATCTTGTTCTCATTGTTATTATTATAGTGTTGTTATCAATACTACTATTTCTACCATTACAGACAATTCTGTTTTTTGTTTTCAACAAATTATGTTTTTATTATTTTATACTAAAAAAACCTGTGATAGTTTTGTACTAGTTATTTTAACATCTCATTTTTCGCCAACTCTTATAAATCAGAGTTGGGCAAATCTGTAATTTCAATTATCAGCAATGTAATTGCAATTTCATTGCAGGTAATTAATTATAGTTAAAATTACATGCCTTAAAAAAGTTTTGCATCACTGTAGCCGGAAAGGCCCCCATCTCATTTTTTGACAAAATTTCTGAGTTTGAATGTGTGTAACTATAATTAATTACATGCAATTAGCGTGTAATTTCACTGTGGATAATTGAGATTACAAATTTGCCCAACTCTGTTAGATATATTTTAAACATCGTGAAGACTAAGAAGAAGACATCGTCCTTCCGGACTAAAGAGTTTTTTCCGTTTGTACATCTCACAGATCAACCGCTCTGTTGGGTGCTCTCGTACTGTTCCATTTGCTTTTAAAATGTGTTATAGAATTATCATTTATCCTTTTATTAGACACATGTTGTCTATTTTATCAAACGTTATTTTGTAATCTTTATATTTTATGGAAAATAATATTTATATTAAATTAATATTCTTACTACAAATGATTTCAGTGTTTCATCGTATTAATCGAATTCGATATATATTTTCAATATAAAAGTTTTTCAATTTTACTAATAAATAAATTAGAAATAAATCACCAAACTGACTTATTCTTACAATGTTTATTTGGCTACTTAAGATTGTCAAATTCTATGAGAAAAGAGTATCTAAATAACCAGAAATTATGGTTTTAATATTAAAATAAGAAAAGAAGAAAAAAATCATAAATCTGCAATTAAAAGATCACATTACTAATATTTTTGTATGTGCAGCAGGGATTCGATATACATATATAAATATACTAGCAAACCCCGCGGCTTTGCTCGCGTAATATTTGAAATATGCCAAGTGATATTTATATGTCTAATTTTTATTAAAAGGTACTAACTAAATTTTTATTTTATTAAAAAGCAATATCTTATTTTATTAAAAGGTACTTATTACTTTTAGGAATAATTTAAAAAAATTACTATTTAAAACACAGTTTGATTAAATATCATTGTTACACTGCATAAGGCAGAAATGCGACTTAAATTAATAAAACTAAATAAATAATAATTTAGAAAATATTTTGAAACTTTTATGCTCAATTAATACGCTCATTTCAGTATTCATTTGAAGTTTTGAATTTTCTAGAAACCATCTTCTTACATCTTAAAATTAACCATCATGTCAAATTCCAAGTCCTACCACCTCTCTCAACATAAAGGGCTATGTTGAAATAGGAACTGTCACCATTAATTTGCCAATATTAATTTTGAAATTGGTTTGTTATTTCCTAATATTCCACAGAAACGTAATTTAGAAAGCTTTTAAAGGCCTTTTTTAGAGCGTTTGTTGTTCCTGTGAATCCCAGGTGGTAGAATCATCGGCATAAAATATCGTTTAAGAACTTATTGTTTAAGAACTGTTCTTAGAAGTCCTTTATATCTAATAAGTAGCTGATACTTCAAATTTCATATTTCTAGGCCCATCAGTAACAAATAAATCGAATTTTTAGAACGTTTTTTGCTCCTACACCCCCTTTGGAGTAGTGGCACCGACATAAAACATAGCCTATCTTGGAGCAAACGTTGTCACTATCATTTTGACACCAATATTTTTTAAATCGGTTTGGTATTTCCTGAAATTATGTAGAAACTACCATTTAGAACGTTTTTTAGAACGCTTTTTGTGCATTTTCACCCTTTTAAATTTCGAATTGTTTAAGAACTGTTCTTAGACACCATTTATATCTTATAAGTAACTAATATTCCAAATTTCATATTTCTAGGTCCTTCAGTAACGCAAAAATCGCACTTTTAGAACGTGTTTTGCTCCTGCACCCCCTCTGGGGTAGTGGCACCGACATAAGATATAGCCTATGTTCTAATTTGGGCGAACACCATCATTTTTATACCATTACTTTTGGTATTGGTTCGGTAGTTCCTGAGCTTATCTCCGACAAATAAACAATTTTTTCCTCTTTATAATATGAGTATAGATATATATTAACGTTTTTAAATTAATAAAATCTCTGCAATTTTTCTTCTCCCTTGAAATCAATCTTTTACGCAAACAAACCTTCAAACTTTCTTTCGCATTTTATGTTTGAAACAATTTAAACAGTAAACAATGTTAAGGAAACGCTTCATCTTGCTGTCATTGTTTTGCTTTAGAAAATATATGGTTATTGATAGTGCATCGCTTAAAGTCAAGTGGAATAAACATTTTAGACGGAAGAAAGTAAAATTTCACTCAGAATTGTATACATATCAAACAGCTTTAAGTACATAAACTGTTTTATTCCTAACATTTCTGTGATGTATGTGAATGTATTTATTTTCATTACTATAGAAAGATAATTACACAATACTACAATAATGAGACTAAGTTCAATAATAAGACATTTTTAAGTTGTAGACATGGAAATTTTTGCCACGAAAGGATTAGCGCCCTCTATGTGTTTTAAGTTTCAATTTTACGTTGCTTGAAACCAATCTAAGCTTTTTTGCAGAAAATGGCAGTAGGCAAAATTTTGGCACTTTAACTTAACTTCCAACCTTCTGGTTTTTTAAGTGAAATAAAAATATTCAGAATTACAAATATTTACCTAATGAATTATAGGAAATTATGGTTATAATAAAATATACAATATGAACTGTAATAAGCTCACTGTTTTACTTAAAAGACTGTTACAGATTAAAATATACATTTAATTTAAAACTGCTTGATACTATCTGGCTGTATTTACCAAGACCATAATGAGAGAATATTTTAATAACTAATTGCTGTTTATTTATACAAATATTTCACTTCGATTTGAAATCAGATGTATTATAAGATTTATAATTATATATGACCAATAATTATTAGAGTTAAATGTAGATTTAATAGTCATTTGGATTGAACTTAAGTAGAGAAAATAAGTATTAACTGCATTCCCATTTATTTTATTGCATCACTTTGTTCTCATACGTCACTTTCATTTTAAATGCGTAGCTGGACAGTCGAAGTAACAGTGTTTCAGATTAATTTTGCGTAGAAGAAAATACTTAGCTGTCGTACCATAAACTTTAATACGTCACTAAGCTCAAGTTTTCAAAATTACAAATATTTACCTAATAAATTATACGAATATTATGGTTATCATAAAATATACAATAAGAAATTTAATAAACCACAGTTTTACTTAAAAGGCTGTTACATGTTAATATATAAATTTCATTTAAAACGTCTTGGTACTTTCTTGCTGTATTTCCCAAGCCCATAATGAGAGAATATTTTAATAACTAATTTCTGTTTATTCATATAAATATTTCACTTCGTTTTGAAATGAGGGTGCCAATAATTATTAGAGTTGAATGTATATTTGTTAATCGTTTGGATTGAACTCAAGTAGAGAAAATAAATATTAACTGCATTCCCATTTATTTTATTACATCACTTTGATCTCATACGTCATTTTCCTTTTAAATGCGTAGCTGGACAGTCGAAGTAACATAGTTTCCGTTTAAATTTGCGTAGAAGAAAATATTTAACTGCCGTACTAAAAACTTTAATACGTCACTAAGCTCAAGTTTTCAGAATTTCAGGATACTTTAAAAAAGTCCTTCCGGCCAGTGCCGGGAGGAAGAGGTAGCTTTCATAATCCTTATTTAAAAAAAGCCAACTTATATCATGCAAACACACGAAGCTCAATTTAGTGGAAACCGAATACAGGAGATTCAATACTAATTTTTATCAATATAATGAATGAGAATTTCGCGAAATTAGTCAGCTTTATCCAAGCTGCTTTTCTTTAAAGTAACTTATATTTGGCTGCCAAATTCGGCAATTTCTTAAAGTGCCTGTCATTTTAAGACAACATGGTGGATGAGGCTAAGCAGTGAACTTGGTCGAGACCTTATTAATTGCTGTGCACATGCTCACTCACATCGGAATCGGTTAATATATAGGAGTGCTGTCGCATGCAAAAAATCAGATTTTTCAAAATGTCACCCACAATAGAAATTGAAATTGCTATATCTGAGCCATTTTTTAAGGTAAAGACAAACAAAAAATGCTCCTGAATCCTTATATCAAGATCAAATACTTAAGAAAGAAACCTTTTTCAATTTCTAATTTTTTTGCACCTCACTTTAAATATATATATATTTTTTAATTTAATGGCCGCCATTTTGAAACAAGATGGCTGATGAATCTGGCCAGCGAACTTGGTCGAGGTGTTGATGTATACTATCCACATGCCTTCTTACATCGAAATAGGCGAATACGTGTGTTATCGCGTGACAAATACAAAATTGTTTCAAAATGTTAGCCATGCTAGAAATTCAAAGTGTTATAAATCAACCATTTTTTAAGATATCAACAAAAGAACAAATTTTCTGAAACAAAAACTGCTTCTGAATCTTTGTATCAAGGCCAAACACATAAAAAAAATCTTTTTCATTTTCCAATTTTTTAATACCTCATTTTGAATTTTAAATTTAATTTTTTTTAAATGGCAACCCTTTTGAAACAAGATGGCGAATGAAGCTGGCCAACGAACTCGGTCGAGACATTGGTATGTACTATGTACAGACCAAGTTACATCCAAATAGGTTCATAAATACGCCTGTTATCGCCTGACAAAAATCAGGTCGTTTTAAAATGTCAGCCACAAGAGAATTTCAAAATGCTATTACTCAGCCATTTTTTTTTAGATATAGACGAAAGAAAAACTGTTCCGGAATCTTTGTATTAAGGTCAAACACATACAAAAAAAATCTTTTTCATTTTCCAATTTTTTGATATCTCATTTAATTTTTTTTATTTTTTAATTTTTTTAAATGGCCGCCATTTTGAAACAAGATGGCGGATGAAGCTGGCCAACGAACTCGGTCGAGATATTTGTATGTACTATGTACACACCAAGGTACATCCAAGTCGGTTCATAAATACGCCTGTTATTACGTGAGAAAAATCAGGACGTTTCAAAATTTCAGCCACGCTAGAAATTCAAAATGCTATAACTCAGCCATTTCTTAAGATATAGACGAAACAAAAACTGCTCCCGAATCTTTTTATCAAGGTCAAACACATAAGAAGAAAATATTTTTTCAATTTTCAATTTTTGGTACCACATTTCAAATTTAAATTTTTCTTAAAAATTTAAATGGCTGCCATTTTTAAACAAGATGGCGGGTGAAGCTGGCCAACGAACCCGGTCGAGACATTCGTATGTACTATGTATAAACGAAGTTACATCCAAATCGGTTCATAAATACGCCTTTTATCGCGTGACAAATTTCAGGACGTTTCAAAATGTCAGCCACGCTAGAAATTCAAAATGCCATAGCTCAGCCATTTTTTAAGATATAGACGAAACAAAAACTGCTCCGAAATCTTTGTATAAAGGTCAAATACATAAGAAAAAAATATTTTTCCATTTTCAATTTTTTGGTACCACATTTCAAATTTTAAATTTTTAAAAAAATTTTAAATGGCCGCCATTTTGAAACAAAATGGCGGATGAAGCTGGCCAACGAACTCGGTCGAGAGATTGGTATGTACTATGTACACACCGAATTACATCCAAATCGGTTCATAAATACGCCTTTTATCGCGTGACAAAATTCAGGACGTTTCAAAATGTCAGCCAAGCTAGAAATTCAAAATGCTATAACTCAGCCATTTTGTAAGATATAGACGAAACAAAAACTGCTCCGGAATCTTTGTATAAAGGTCAAATACATAAGAAAAAAATATTTTTCCATTTTTAATTTTTTCGTACCACATTTCAAGTTTTAAATTTTTTTAAAAATTTTAAATGGCCGCCATTTTGAAACAAAACGGCGGATGAAGCTCGCCAACGAACTCGGTCGAGACATTGGTATGTACCATGTACACACCAAATTACATCGAAATCGGTTCATAATTACGGGAGTTACAGTGTGACATAGGTCAGATATATATATATATATATATATCAATTTTGAACGGAGGGTGGTTTCAGGGTCTGGGGGTCATGATCGATGAAAATATACCAAAATTTTTTGAAATCGCTTTCCTCCGAACGGCTGCAATAAGTAGCTTTTTTGTAAAGAAAGCTACCTAAAATTACATTAGACGAGCTTTTAAAGTATGTTCAGATAAATATTTGGAAAAAAGGCTTAATACCATTAGAGATATCGCTGATTAAAACGATTTTTCAACAATTCTCATTAATATACTTAGCTATGAATCCAGTTATCATGTAAATATCAAGAAAGAAAACCATGAAGAAATGATATACAGAAATTTTAACTATTTTCCTGGTCTGTACGAAAAGATAAGAAATGCTCTACTGAATCACAATATAAATTTAATAGGCTGTCCCCCAAGAAAATTAAAAGAACTGATTTGTACGAAAATAGATCTAACACCGAATGATGAGTTTGCTGGTGTATATGCTATTCCTTTTAGAACTGAAAGAATTCGAATAACGGAATACGTAGGAATGACAAAAAAAAAAAAAAAAAACCCTCAAAGAAATAATCAAAGAGCATAAAGCAGATATAAAAATTTTTCGTCAATCCACAGCTACCTCTTGTTTAAGTTCTAATCAGAATATCACAATAGCTTTTGATCACACAAAATTTATTTATCCAACATCCAGTTACTACGTATCCACTATCAGAGAAACCATAGAAATCCTGTGTAAAAACAATCAAGTATGTAACGACACCTATCGTACAGTATCCCCAATAATTGGTTAAATATCCTGAAAATAAATCCAGGACACTTGAGCAAAGTGACGCATTAAAGTTTACGGCAGTTCAGTATTTTCTTCTATGGAAATTTCATCTGAAACACTGCTACTTTGACTGTCTTCTGACTAACAAATTTAAAATGAAAGTGACATATGAGAATAAAGTGATGTAGTAACATAAATGGCATTTGCAAAATGGCATTTTTGTCGTAATTTTTTGTCGTTCTGTACGTTATTTGTGCGTAAAATCGTTGTTAAGAGCCATTATTTTGAAATTCAGACAAAAATTGATATTTTGATAGTTGGATAGAAAAAAAAAAGAAAACCAGAACGACTATTGCAAATTATTCTGTTCGAGCGATACATTTTAAGTTCTCATATCTGTCATAAAAAAAGGAACAAAAATTTTTCATCAGTAGGGATGGCCGAATGGTATAATTGATGAAATAAATCGTGCTAAAGTTATCTTTAATTATGATAAATTCTCGTTGTGAAGTTAATCGTTATTTAATACCGATAGCAAGAATTTTCCAAAAATAACACATTTGATTAAAGATGTTTTCTTTTATAATGTAACACGTGCCAGGAAAAATTGCGCGTATACCCTGAGAAGTTGGATTTAAACGGGTGTTACTTAATTTTTTTCTTCATTCACATACCAGCTTTGACGAAAACGGATCTCGATTTTATTTTGTTTGGTCTGTATCACCACGGAATAAATGCGAATTGTTCGTACCTTGTGAACGGTAGGATTCGGGCAAGCAGATCGTTTTTCCTCGTCACTTCACTTTTCCAACAACACCGATCTAGATGAAATTCAGAACTAACAGTTTACTAAGCATAAATTAAACTTTGTGCTAATTGTAATAAAAAAGCAAAAATCTTTAACAACGATTTTACGCACAAATAACGTACAGAACGACAAAAAATTACCATACGACCGTTTCGAGGATTACTGGATCCCCTTCCTCAGTGAGAGAAAAAAAAGCATTAAAATGGGTTCGAAGAACCCCTCGGTTATAGCGCCGAGTACTCGCTTATGGACTCATTGAGTCTATAAGCCAGTACTCGTGGCTATAACCGAGGGGTTCTTCGAACCCATTTTAATTCTTTTTTTTTTCTCGCTGAGGAAGGGGATCCAGGAGTCCTCGAAACGATCGTATGAGATTTTTTGTCGTTCTGTACGTTATTTGAGCGTAAAATCGTTGTTAAGAACCATTATTTTGAAATTCAGACAAAAAAGGGATATTTTGCTAGTTGTATTTTTTGATTTGCTTGATATTTTTTTTATGTTGAAGTACATCACATTTAATGAATAATGTGCAATTTTGAAGCCCTGAAAAAATGTTCCCTTCCCTGTAGAAAATGTCAAAGTTCAAGATTGCGACCGTCATTTTTCATGAAAAGTGAAATGCGAGTATGTTTGCAGTGCTAGAACTTGGGAAAGCAACGACATCCCAAAATTCTTTTGTGATGAAATATTAGTATAACACTACCTGCTTAGTAAACTGTATTCGTTTCCAATGGGCATTGTTATTTTACATTGTTATGTTGCCTCAAAATGCAATGAAAATGACGTTTTTGTCCGTTTCCCGCTCGTATTTTATTATTTAAGCAATAGTACCACAATTATTTTCTTATAGAATATCGAAGTGTAGTACTAGGACAATCTAAATAATATAATAATTTACCGGGATATTGCTGCTGTTAGCAGAAATAGTCTGTTAAATATTCAAAAATTTCAAAATCGGAAACATTTCAATTCTTTTCTCAAAAAAGCGTCACGGTTCAATAAAACAAAATGTATCACGTTGTAGTTGAAAATATGTACAAACACATGGAAAAGAAAAAAAAGTGGGGCCTCGTCATATTTTTTGAAAAAAAAAAAACAAAATTTTCAAAAAATCACAGTCAAAATATCTCGTTTAAATTTCCCTTTTCTCCATTTAGAACGAGGAAGGGGAAAGGAAAAGGGATATTTCATTTTCTCATAGGGAAAAAAACATAGCTAGCGGAAAGAGAAACGGGATGTTTAGTTTTCTGATAGAGAAAAAGTTTGATAAATGACAGTCTTTTTTGTGACTTTTGACATTTTTTTCTCTAAAAATATGACGAGGCCCCACTTTTTTTTCTTTTCCATGTGTTTGTACATACTTCCAACTACTACGTGATATATTTTGTTTCATTGAACCGTGATGCTGTTTTGAGAAAAGACTAATTGAAATACTGCCTATTTTGAAATTTTTGAATATTTAACAGACTATTCCTGCTAGCAGCAACAATATTCCGGTAAAGTTTTATATTATTTAGTTTATCCTAGTAGTACACTTTGATATTCTATAAGAAAAAGTTTGGTGTACTATTGCTTAAATAAGAAAATACGTGCGGAAAACGGACAAAAACGTCATTTTCATTGCATTTTGAGGCGCCATAGCAAAGTAAAATAACAACGCCCCGTGGAAACGAATACACTTTACTAAGCAGGTAGTGTTATACTAGCATATCACCACAAAAGAATTTTGGGATGTCGTTGCTTTCCCAAGCTTTAGCACTGAAAACATACTCGCATTTCACTTTTCATGAAAAATGGCGGTCGCAATCTTGAACTTTGACATTTTTTACAGTGAAGGGAAATTTTTTCAGGGCTTCAAAATTGCACATTATTCATTAAATGTGATCTACTTCCACATAAAAAAAATATCAAGCAAATAAAAAAATACAACAATCACTCTTTGTCTGATTTTCAAAATAATAGTTCTTAAAGATTTTAGCTTTTTTATAACAGTTTACTATATTGCAAAGTCATTCTCTGTTTTAACGTTACTTTTAAAAAATGCTTCAAATTAAAATATGAAATGTAAGAAGAATTTCTTTCAAGTTGAAACAAGAACGAAAAATGCTTAATCTGGCATAGCTTAAGAAACACATTCCAACACAATCTATAAATTTCATATTTTTTCAAACCATCGAATGATACAGAAAAAAGCCATTTAAAAACACATAACTCACAAAAAATCCATTTACAGAAATTGTCCATATTGGATACTGCACGCGAATACTTTGGAGCAGCATTGTGTAAAATCTGCAGTATTTATACACGACATGTAAGGCACTAAGAATTATATAAGTTTAAAAATGTTTACCTTAGCGGAAAACGGACTTACAGCAAGTATTGATCACCAAAGGATCTAACCCAGCCTAACCGGGTTACAAAATATACTGTCAAACCTTTTATTATTATTATTTATTGAAAACTTTAATTTTTTTTTTTACATTTATTTATTTATTTTACACACTAACAACAGAAAAAAATATTTCTATCTGATAATTATCATTAACGCATTCAAATAAAATTTTGAAATTTATTAAACGTGATACTCTTGTATTGTCCTCGTTCCAAGAGTTAATAACCAAAGATATCACGAAAGATCGTCATTTACAGCAGTAAATTTTATCCTGTTAATTTTAGTTCTTTAAGCGCGTAGTTAAATTGCAATTTGTAAATGTGTGTTTTATTTATTTTTCATTATTTTATTCTATTATCGATGAAGTTTTAATTTCGTTGTGGAAAATAGGCTTGAAACAAATGCCAAAATAATTATATGAATTTAAGTGCAAACGGATTTATGTTTCGTTATCGTCTTCCCACGACAGAGACAAATAAAAAACATTCAAGCTTGAAAATTGTTTTAAAAGCCACAAAAAATGAGTAAATTGCATACAGTTTTCAAATGAATTGCGATACAGCTTTCAAATGAATTGCTTTTGAAAATACATTTTTTTTTTCCCTATTCGAAGGTGTAAAAATTGAAAATGCGCGATTTTCAGAAATTAAGGAAATTGCAGTAAAAGCTAAACTTAATCGTTTGCTGTTGCTAACGTCAAAATGACGTCAGCATTATGCACGGACACGTTTGTCTTGTATAATATAGATAGTCAGTTCTGTGACAGAATTCGTTTGTGTGTCCTTGTAAAAAACGATAAATATTAGACACTGTATAATCTTTCAAATGAAAATCAAATTTCAAAGTAATTGCTTAAGAGGCGCAAAGGGCCAACATAGTGAAAAAGATTCCATGCCGATACTCGAACCCGGGCCATCAGTATAGCGCACTGACGTTCTACCGACTAAACGACGTAGAACGATACCCAGCGTGGAAAATTTCTCACTATTATTTATTATTATTATTATTTTATTCACTATTAAAATTTCTCAGTAAATCTCTCGCTTATCCATCTTGCGCTGCGTTTGTAGCCTTACCAACATATAATGGACAGGGGAAAGAAAGACAGACAGACAAACCGAATTTATAAGCAATTTTTAACTATGTTGGAAAGTATAATAAAGATGCAATCATATCAAGTATCTGAAGACAAAAAAGAAAAATGAAATAATCTAAGTTTTAAAATGTCAGAATCAATAACAAAGTATTTTTCAGTATTGATATACAAAAGAAATCTGTACCAGAAGCAAAACACTTGTTAAATTATATTGTTAGTAAACGAAACTATCTCTGGAACTCCACTTCAAATCGCAAATATTTTAGCATAAGTATTTACATAACAATCAGAAGTAAAGTTTTATTTCTCTACTGCAGATAACAATACTTATTATGCAAATTTAACATAACATGAACTACTCTGAAGAATATTGAAAGCAATTTTTTTTAATGTATACACATTTCATGACGAAAATATAACTATGAACTCATTATGCGTTATCTTTACTTTTTAAAGAATATTTAATAAAAATATATTACAACATTTTTTGCGCTTTAAAAATAATTCTAAACAAATTTTCAAACAGTAAATTTGTATGACATCTGTAGCAAGGTAATCTCCCTATGTGTAAGTCATTGTTGATTTATTTGTTTATTTATTTGTTGGACAGTTTGTTTAACTTCAGATCTTAACTAATCGACTAAGATGCTTCTCACAAAAAGAGTGATTCCTCCTTTCAGGTATGCCAAGGTATTGAGGACACATCCTCAATAAACAAGATTTTTTAAGTGTCTCCACAGCAAAAAATCACTCAGATTAAGAACCGCAGAACAAAATTTCCAGGTTTTCAGAAATGCATGATTGGTTGTTTTGTCATGATTGAAATGTTGCAGAAGAAATAATATTCTCCTCAGTTTTTATCCTCGTTTATCCTCAGATTATGGCTGCAAACCATGGGTTTATGGAGAGTTTTGTTTTTTACAAAGCGAAATTGAAGGTACAATGGCAGTTTTAGCTATTTACGGTTCTTTTCCGTTAGTGCAAAACAGATAAAAACAACAAAAGTTTAATTTCAATGTGTTTGCTTTTTCATTATATTTTTTGTCCTTTTTTAAAAAAATTTCTGTTATACAGCGCTATCTATCTGTGTTATTGGAACTATTTTTTTGCTTAATCCATTTCCTTAAATCTTGAATAGCTTGTATACAAAATTTAAAGCCTTCACTCTGAGTATTTCGATATACAGGGAGGTCAGGTTGGTTGGTTGTATATTATGTCGGCCAATTATCAGCACGTGGGATAGGCCCTAAGGGGGAGGAGTGCCTTCCGTGGAGGTCTTTCTAAGGGAACCTAACCCGTATTAACGCTTGGAGAACCAAGGTTCGAAGAAAACCACGAAAACTCCGAACGATTAGGCCGACGGGCGCGATTGGGATCGAACCCAGCACCTCCCGTCTACCAGCTTCGAGAGCAGAACCTCTCAGCCACTGGTGGGGCCCACGGGGAGGTCAGAGTAGGGGTGTTTTAATTATGGCCACCCGCTATATATACCCTAATATATATTATATATATATCAACATTAGAGGATAGTATTATTTTTTGATGTAGGAATCACGATCAGTGTAAATATGCAAAAAAATTCAGGAGTGCTTTCCCTCCAAACGGCAGCAATGGCAAGCGTCTAACTTTTCTAACAGAAGCTACCTCAAAGTAAAAAATAATATCCCTCATTTCAATTAAAAAAATCAGTTATATCCCTTTTTAATCATATTTAAACCCGTCCGACGAGTATGACACAGGACCCATTCAAAAAAGCATGAAGAGCTATTTCTGCAGATTCCATAAGATTCATATTTTACAATATTTATTGAAAAGTATAGAAAAATATTATTTAAAATTTTAATCAAAGTACTTTCATAATTGCGTGTAAGCAATATAATTACCACAGAATTTAGTGGATTTTAATATATTGAAAAAGAATAAAACAAACGCTTAGAAATTAAACGGAAAACGAAATTATCGATGTACAGTAAAGTTAAAAGTTAAAGTATATTTTCCTAATATTTTGTCTTCTATCAAATTGTAAAATAAGATATGGAGTTTCCATTTATCTTCTTTTAAAATGAATTATGTCTTTTATTGATATTACACCTTAGTAAGTTTTCGAATTTTCAAAATGCTAGTTATATTACATTACCATTCTTCTATTAATTTCGGTGTAATTTCATATCACACAAATTAAAAATATATTTTAAATTACAAGAAAAAGTCGCTATATTTATTTTGCAATTTTCAAAGTGGTTAACTCCAAACTTTAAACCATTCTTACTGAATTAATTTGGGTACTTTCTATAAAATTTGGGAAATTCTATAAAATTAATCAACCACATAAGCAAAAATTTCCATTTTAACATTGAAGGAATAAAATGGGGAAAGTCCCGCATGCATCTTGACATACAATATCACATTATTAATCTATATATATTTTAAGTTCTTGTATTTTTAGCATTTTTAATTTAAGAAGTGTAAAATTATTTTTCTAGATTGAAAATAAATCTTATATACAAACAAACCTTTAAACATCCCTTTCGCATTTTCTATCTAAAACAATTTAAAAAATAAACTATGTTATGGAAACATTTCATCTTGCTGTCACGCCTTTGCTTAAATTGGATGAGTTCTACCCGGAATATCTACGCAGATTTTCATTGGTCCATTTCCAAATCAAAACTTTTTTTTTATATATAGAAGGATTCTGTTCAAAACGTTAACTTTTACGGTATTTTCTGAAAGGTCTTTTACGTTTACCAAAAAATGGAAAACGTCGTTTTCCTTATAGCAACAGCTTGCATTTTTATACCTTTCCGGTGTCACGTTTTGGATTTGAAAACAGCCTTAAACACAGAAATACTTTGAATGAAAATAGTTTCAATAAATAGTGAAATCTTTAACCACTGGCATGCAGCTAATACGAAAATACAGATTTAAATAAATTAAAAAACATTTTAATACATATTTGATATTTGGGACAGCTAAAAACATATTTAATTTCGTTTATATAGTACAGTTGTTCCATAAAAATAATTTTCACATATGTTCTGTAAACCAAGCATTATTTTTCAGTATGTTGCAATCCGGGAAGCCCAGATAGTGTCCGCTGGCCGCAAAAAAAGAAATGAGAAATATTTATGTTACACATTGGGAGATTTTCGCCTATAACTAGCCATGTCTTTATCTTTTTTCAGCATATTTATAGGTTTTAAGTTGCATTGAATCATTAATGTAACAAATATTATCAAGCAAAGTTTTCCTGTTATAACCACTTTATCAATTGACGTACTTAAAAGTATATTGTTGGAATTCTTTTACAGTTATCCTATTTAACAATTTTTTATGTTTTCAACAGTTATGTAAATAGTTAATAGTATGTCTGTTCACTTTAGAACAAACCTAAGAAGGTTAGATATTGATCTAAATGCTTAACCCATTTGTGCCTGAATTTTTGTTTTCTTAACACTAGAACTACCGATGTTAAATATGTACCTAGTTTTACCGCATCCGTCAAATTGACGGATTTTTGATCATGGATTTCATTATAACTTTTGACTTAGTTAATATAAATAAAAGAATATAATTTAACAAAAACAACATTTAATACAATAATTCATTAATTATTAATAAAAAAACAAACAAAAACAGTTTCCATTTGCATTTATAGTATAGCATATTTGATTTGTATGAAATAACTATGAGGCACATATTTTACATGATTAGATGAACACTTGTCACTTAGTTAAAGTAAATAAAAGAATGTAATTTAGCAAAAACAACATTTAATATAATAAATCATTAATTATAAATAAAAAACAAATAAAAACAGTTTCTATTTGCATTTATAATAAAGCACATTTGATCTGTATGAAATAACTATGAGGCACATATATCACAAGTACATGCTATCTTAGATGAACGCTTTGCTACAAACATATTTGTTGCATACATTGCAGGTATAAATCGCTCTGTTTTTGTTGTACAATCGAATTTGGCAAGATTAGGACTTTTCTGAGTTTTCTGGAGTACAATCTATTGCTTTCCGTTCTTTTTTTTGGGGGGGGGGGGGAGGAGGCTTTTTTTCTGCAGCACCTATATTTACTGGAGCGTTCTTCAGATAATCGAAATAAATATTGTTTTTCTAGCTATATTTTCATCACAAGTCTCTTTATATAAAATCAGGCATTGATTATTGCCCCGTCCAAAATATTATAAAATACCTGCAAAGGCCATCTACGTGACCCTCTTTTACGCTATATTGGCGGGCCATTTGGTCTACTACATCCACCCAATTCTTAATCTCATTGTAAAACGACGCAGTTGCAGGAATTTGTTATCGATTAGTAACTATTTTTACGAATTTATGTTTTGAGCAAAGAAGTAGTACTTTTTTTACGAGTCTTACTTTTGTAAATTGTTAGAACAATATCATTTGACTTGTAGAGTTTTGTGGAGAAAAGAGCCATGTTATCTTTTCTAACTTTAGCTATTTTCGGCAATTCTCTTTTATTTGTTCACATAGTTCCAACAATACTTGTTTTATTTTCCAGTAACTTCTTTGCGAGTTGTATACTTGTAAAAATAAATATCCGTTGTTATATTTCTCCCACAATTTACATAGTTTTTTACAGGATTCAAAACTACAAATTCATTCAAAGGTGCTCCTGATGGTCTAAGTTCATCTTTGCCTAAATAGGGAAAGCCATTTATAAGATATTTACTTCGCACGTCTACAGCTAACCAAAACTTAATTCCGAATTAGTCCGATTTATTGAGTATATATTGCAGAAATTTGCATGTTGCCTTTGTGTGAAACAGTTGTTCATCTACGCTTATATTCTGATCTGGTTTCTAACAAGCTTGACTGTTATCGATAAAGAACTTCCACATTTCTGAAGCTAATCCAAATTTGTCAGTTCGTAAGCGAACACTCTTCTCACTTTTTTTCTCGAAACGAATGAATCTCATCACTTCTGAAAATCTGTTTCTACTCATAGTTTCGTGAAAGAAAGAAGGACTTCATTTTTCTGACCACAAATAGGATAATTTCAAATTTCTCTTTCGTAGGCTCCTCGAGCATACAAAATAACTACAAACGCATATAATTCTTTAATAGTAATTTTCCAATCGTCCTTCTGTAAAACATTTCTGGCCTCGAGTAAACTGAATCGTAATCGGAGCAAAATAGATCACGTTATAACGGCTGTCGAACACTTTGGATTATTCAACTTTGAAATTGCCAAAGCCGTCATTCTAACGGGTCTTGGTATAAATAGGTATAGGTCATACTGATTATGGAAATTAAAGTTGGTGAGTGAAATTGAAAAGGAATACTTACCTATTCTTATATTTCATTAAAAGTCGTATCATAAAATTCTAGAACAATACATAATTTATATCAAATTTTTAAGCATGAAATTTGAAAACCGTCAAAATGACGGTCTTGGTAGTTCTAGTGTTAAAGTTGTTGGTAAAATCACTTTAAAATGTTGCAAAATAAACTGAAAAAATAGCAGAAAAAATCATGCGAAATTTTTTTTTTTGTATTTATTTTTAAAAATGTAAAAATATTAAGTATGGGATGCATATTTTTTATAATAATTTAATATGCATAATTATTTGTTTTGTCTAAATTTATATACAATAAGCTATTAAATTGTATATTATATACTATAATTAATATTTTTATGAGCAACTTAAAAAATATATTTATTTATTTGCAGACTATAATTTACAGTTATATTATAACTATTATGAAAAATAAATTAAGAATAATCGTAATTGAGGCTTAAAAACAATTTATTTCAAGATCATCTTGAAAAGCACTTTACGTTAATAACTGTAGCCTAAATGACAAAGAAAAATATGTACCCATTCTTGCCTAGCGCTTTATATTTTATACGTTACAAACATGCTTAAAAAATAATCTGGAACACATAATTTAGCAATTTAAAAAAATACAAATTTAAAGAAATCTATAAGCTAAGATTAGGGCTTATTTATTTTGGATCCTTGATAGAAGAAAATACAAATAAACTTACTTTTTACATTTCGTCATCTTGAAAAATGAAAAAACTCTATAAACATCGAAAACAGCCTTCATTTAAGCAAATAGATATCTATCTTATGCTGTCATCTTTTGGTAACAGATAAAAACATTTATATATAATTCTCATAAAATTTTCACGTTATAAAGAAGTAAAAATACAAATTTACTAAAATTCAAAACGTCCCAAAAATGGTCCTCTAGGCATAAATAGGTTAACCAGATGATATTTTAATCACCCTCATTTTTTTAGAATGTTAGATTGAAATTGAAATTTAAAAAATAAAATGGATGCATGTTTGATGAATCGGGCGTTATGTCAAGCGCAAAGAAAGGAGTTTGTGTGCGTGTTAGAGGGGGTGATTATTTGGAGAAAGACACATTCTTCTTTCTAGTTTTAATAATCACTTGAACCCCCTTAATATTTCATTTGGCAAAACCCATATTTGATTAAGTGAAAATCGAACATTCTTCAGAAGGTTTAGCAAGGCTTAATTTTTGGAAACATGCACCGAAGCACTTGGTTTGACAGCTTGATCCAGAACATACTTTCATGGAAATTTTGAAATCAGCATTTCGAAATTAACTGCAATAAATTTCTCTTTTCACTCACATATCTGAACGTCTTGAATGCGCAGTCTGCCAATTTCCGTAGCCTAACGAAAGAATTCAAAGTTCCTGAAAAGGAAAAAAAAATCATAAACAGGATAGTAAAATGTACTTGATTCACTTTTAAAATGTAAGATATTTAAAAATGAATGACATTTACATTTAAAAATGATTGTGTACAAAAGCAGTATAGAAAAATACAGTAATAATAAATGCAACTGCTAAGATTTTAAAAAGAGATTTTAAATTACACATTTCGGTTAAAAGTTAAAAAAATACAACCTGTAAATTATTATAAAGAAAGGGCATTAAGGGCAGGGCTAGCAGCGTTTCTAATATTTTCACACGTTGCTAATACTATTTTTAAACGATAATATTTATTGTAGACTTCTATTGTACATATTAACGGAATCTAAAACGAAGATCTTTTATTTCAAATAGTGGTTGGAAATGCAGAAATATTTAGGAACGCTGCGCACCCTATAAGGGTAATAAATTATTGTGAACATGTTCTTCTTACACATTTAAGAAGTTTAAAGATGTGGGTGGGCAATGAAATGTCATTAAGACATATGACATTAATTAGCCAGAAAAATAAATGCTTTACACTCTTTTAAAATTTTTATAAATGTACACATTAATAATAATTAAAAATAATAATATTGCGTTCTTTAATGTCTCTAAAATATAAATAAATGATTTTAACTATTCTAGTATGGAGGTTTGATAACAAATGACAATTTTTAGAATAGAGTATTCATTTCAAATGAAAATCAAATTTCAAAGTAATTGCTTAAGAGGCACAAAGGCCAACATAGTGAAAAAGATTCTATACCAGAACTTAAACTAGGGCCATCAGTATAGCACACTGACGTTCTACCGACATGTGGTTTAACATGTGACGATACCCAGCTTGGAAAATTTCTCACTATTATATGTTGGCTAGGCTACAAACGTAGCACAAGATGGAATATTTATCGTGAGCCACCGACCTGGGGTAAACACGAAACTTGCTGGATTTAATTAAGTTTCGTGGTCGCCCCAGGTCGGTGGCTCACGATAAATATTCCATCTTGTGCTGCGTTTGTAGCCTTGCCAACATATAATAGTGAGAAATTTTCCAGGCTGGCTATCGTTCCATGTGGTTTAGTCGGTAGAACGTCAGTACGCTATACTGAAGACCCCATTTCTATTCCCGGCATGGAATCTTCCTCACTATTTTGGCTTTTGCGCTTCTTAAGCAATTACTTTGAAATTTGATATTCATTTGAAATATTGTATGCAAGGCGAATTTTTCTCTCTGGAATAATTTCCATGTAACAATATAGAGCATTCATTATTACAAAAATATTTCATTACTGTATCAAATGCTTTCCTATATTCTGGTGCATCAGGTGATTTTTTTTATCTGTGGGATATGATTCAGAACTATGAAACACGCCTTCCATCACTCTGTATAAATGTATTTTTGTATTTTTCTTTTTACATTCATTAGTATCCAAAAAAACATTTCTTAACATTTTCACGGTAATGAAACTAGCAAGTAACACATATAAATGCATGCGGGATTCCATATCACATAAAGGAAGTGCTGTTTTGAAATATTGGTTATTAAAAGCACTGTTTAACTCCTCGTAAATTAAATATTTAACTTCGTTCCTTGAAATCTCGGCATTTCAAAATGTTTCCCTTGTATTACATTGAATTCAAAATAGTCACATATTTTATCGAAAATATCATAGCAAACGCGGCAGCGTTAAGCTATAATATGATTAAGAAATAGAAAATGCAAACGACTTTCTTAAATTTCTGGCGAACCAGTTGACATACGACAATGATTTTTCTTTTGAAAGATAGAACTCGATGAGACGAATAAACTGATAGCATTTAAAAAATTACTGTAGCTTTCAGTAGTTTTTTATTTAATCTTAAACAGAAAAATGAAGACACAAAATTCAACAAAGCGTAGCTAACGTTCCAGTGGGTGGATTAACTTTCGTTTTTGTTTTATTTTGATCCTCTTGTTAAAACATAGAATAGGTTTTTTTTTCATCTTTGTATGTTTGACGGTCGATGAGAAAATCGAAATTGTCTTTTATAATGTCCCCATAAAATTACAGAAATCTCTCCTTTTCATTTTCTGATTTTCTAATTCAATAATTTATTTCGTGTTGCCACTCCCTAAAAAGCAGTACAATAATTTAAAACAAGTTGGAAATTGCTCGTCAAACGTGGCAAATGAGGTGCGTTCGTATTATAACTAGTTTTATAATTTTTTTTTGCACCCGATATTGTACTGAATGTGTATTTGTGTGCACTTCATAAGTGCATAGTCTGTAACATCATTAAAATGCACTTGCAATAATTTTTTCCCATTCCCCTTAATGTAACGGGAAACTTTTGACTGTCCCTGTAATTAAATTACACATCCGATTTTCATAAAATTTGAAATGGCTCGACAAAATTTTGCAGCAATTATATATTTAAAATTTCAGCCCATTCGGAAGGCTGTAACATCATTAAAATGCACTTGCAATAATTTTTCCCATTGTCCGTAATGTAAAGAAAAACTTTTGACTGTCCCTGTAATTAAACTATACATCCGATTTTCATAAAATTTGAAATGGCTCGACAAAATGTCGCAATAATTATATGTTTAAAATTTCAGACCATTTGGAAAGCTTTAACATCATTAAAATGCACTTGCAATAAATTTTCCCATTGGTCGTAATGTAAAGATAAACTCTTGACTGTCCCTGTAATTAAACTATACATCCGATTTTCATAAAATTTGAAATGGCTCGACAAAATTTTGCAACAATCATATATTTAAAATTTCAGCTTATTCGGTTGGGTAGTTTTTGCTCTGTTACATGCGGGCGGACGGACAGACGGACAGACGGACAGACGGACTGAACGACGACTATAGGTGCTACGTATTTATATAATTACGAACGCACCTAAAAAAGGATAACACGTGTACTTTTGTTTTTATAAGTCAATAAAATTGAAATTCAACTGACAGATTTTTGTATTTGTGAAATCGACGTCAACCTAAGCAGATAATGCATAATTGTCATAAATATATATATAAAATTTCTTGATTAATATTTTGAACTGGAGTAATAGACACAATGGAGCACAAACGAGTTGATAGGTAAAAGAAAAACAGGGTAAATCCCAAGCTTCTGTTCAGGAGCTAAATGTAAGGTTTATTTTAATTATCATCATAACATCCTGACTTACACAAGCGATAGTTATGCAGTAATATAAATACTTCACATACTAAGCATACCTTAAAAAATACCATTCCATCTATTTTTAATAAGGAAGAGATGTCATATACGCACCAGAGTACATAACTGGCGCGATAATGGCCTTATTTTGACTGATACGGTAACTGAGCTATTGTTGTTTATTTATCAATTATTTTTTTTTTTATTTACTTTTATTTTATTTTTTAAAATTATATAAATTGTTTTGTTCTATAGTTATTAATAATTAAACTTTTCATTATTTATTGTTATTTCCTTTTTAAAATAATAGAAAGTAATTTAAAAATAGATATGTAACTGCTATTCGAAAACGAGGTTTTCGTCAAATTTGCGTCAGAAAAAAAAACGCACCAAACCCGTTGTTTTATATGACATCTGTGCCTTAAATAATTAGGGTTTCGTTTAATTTTAGGTACTTTTGCGTGAGATATTGTCGAAAATGTACTGCAAAAATATCTGGTACTACTTGATTATCCCGTCGACCAATTTCGCCAGACTATTCGCCAAATGATACAAACTGACATAATTTTTATTTTAAGTAACGGAAGAATAAATAAATTAGTAAAACATTGGCACAGATGTCATATTCGCCCCATATTGGCGCGATTTTTTTCTGACGCCAATGTCATATACGCAACGGGTACTTAACTGGCGCCAAAGTGTCGTTATTTTGCTTGATGTGGTAACCCGGATTATGTTGTTTATGCTGTTGATGTTTTCGCCAAATTGGCAACCGAAAAAAATCGCGCCAATATGGGGCGAATATGACATCTGTGCCAAAACATAAATAAAAATACTAATAAAAACTTGGGCACAGATGTCATACGCTCAATATTGGCGCGATTTTTTCCGATGCCAATTTGGCGAAAACCTCGTGGCACAGATGTCATATACGCTCAATATTGGCGCGATTTTTTTTTCTGACGCCAATTTTCGAAAGCATCAACAGCATAAACAACAATATCCGGGTTACCATATCAAGCAAAATAACGATACTTTGGCGTCAGTTAAGTACCTGTTGCGTATATGACATTGGCGTCACAAACAAATTGCGCCAATATGGGGCGTATATGACATCTGTGCCAACCTCCTTAATATATCATCTGTATCCGGGTTACCATATCAAGCAAAATAACGACACTCTGACGCCAGTTAAGTACCCGGTGCGTATATGACATTGGAGTCAAAAAAATCGCGCCAATATGCGGCGTATATGACACCTTTGCCAAAACTTGAATTAAAAATCACTCGATGACGTAACAAACATGTGTATCGTGTTAAATGTCAAATGAATGTAACATTTACTACCATCCATTATTGTCATTTAATCTTATAGTTTGGCGATAATTTTTTTGTCGACAAGATAATCAAGTTGTACCAAGTATGGTACAGATGTCATATACGCACCACGTTGGCGCGATATTTTTTCTGACGCTAATTTGGCGAAAACCTCGTTTTCGAATACCAGTTTCATATATATTTTTAAAAAGGGATTAACAATAAAATTTAAAAAGTTTAATTAATAACAATAGAACAAAACAATTTATATAATTTTAAAAAAGAAAATAAAAGTAAATAAACAATTTATTAATAAATAAACAACAACATTCGGGTTACCATATCAAGCAAAATAAGAAAACTTTGGCGCCAGTTAAGTAACCCGGTGCGTATATGACAGTGGCATCAGAAAAAAATCTCGTCAACGTGAAGCGTATATGACATCTGTGGCGATTCAAGTACACTTCGGAACGTTACTTTGAAATCTATGAGTTTCATCGCCAAAACCGCCAAGATGCCTAATGATCATCGCCATTGAATATATAAATAATGCCATATTTGCAAACTTATAGGTCAAAATATAAGAGGAACCTCGGTTCACGACCGCTTCTGTTTATAACCAGTTCGGTTTATGTCCAACTTCGGTGATCAAAATTTGACTCGTTTGGCGTGCAATATCTTGGTTCCCAACCAAGGCTGCCCAATAGTTCAGTTGGCAACCCTCACATAACTCTTGTTATTAGTCAAATTTTGAGTAAGGTGTGCATATCAGAGTGCTTTGTGTACCTTTATTACTGTAAAAAAATTAACTTTTTGTTTTACTTTTACTCAGGTTTGCGCTAATTTTAGCTCTCATTATTGCTTCTAAGAATGAAAAAGTGCTTAGTGATATCAGTAGTAAGAAGCTTAAGCGAATTACTGTTCAATAAAAGAAATTGTAGCAAAACATGAGAACGATGTTAGTATAACCGGTCTAACTAAACAATACGATGTGGCCTAAACCTTCGATTTCCACGATAATCTACAATATATGTTACGCTATCGTATGTGTCACAGAAATCGCGATTATTTGTTAATTGTTTAATGGCAACGCTCGAATGAAACGCATCTCATTGGTTATAGAACAGCATTTAATGCTTCACCATACCTATAAGAAGGGTTACCATATACGGGACCCTGTTCTGTCGCAAAATACCGCTAAGTTTGTCACCAACTTGGTGATATATCACCAAATTCCTATAGACTTCCATTGTAAACTAATAGTGTTTACTTGTTTAGAGAGAATCAACAAACTAAGATATTTCAATGCAACAAAAACTAACATCAGTTTAAGGAATTATATTAGTTATATTTAAGGGAGCCCAAGTAAATTAAATTATGAATAAAAATAACGTGAATTTGATTAAAAAACCTGGAACCTCTTAAAACAATGTGCATAACTTGGTTAAATAGTGCATTATTGTGCGAAATAAGAAAAAAGTATTGGGAATATTTAAAGCAACTCAAGTTTATTTATATTCAATATATAATTATCAAAAAATTTAAATGACTAGTATTAAAAAATGCTCTGACGAGCACCAAAAAAGGCTAATATGTTTAAGTATGAAAAAGGGTTTGACAAGTGCTTCTAATAGAGCATGAAAAAGGACAAGGGGTCCCTTCTTGGCTGCAGCTCACTGTCAATGCCAACTTTGAAAAAATCATATTTGCGCTTTTTTCATATAAAAAAAATCAGCCACAGTTACGATAAAAATGTGTAGTGTAAAGACACAACCAGTAAAGACGCATCCTGATTAAACATGAATGTAAGGCGACATAGTACCAAAAACCTTAGTTCCTACAGCGTATCACAATCATGTAGGGCCACCAAGCACGCCCGCAATGTAGAACTGTACAGAAAACTGATTTGTAGTGCAGTGCAGACTGCTGCAGCACTCTGCACAGGAACAATTCCACATGTGCACGCATAACATTATATTTATTAATTCATTGATTGTTGAAATTAAAAGCAAGTGGCTGTGGCTCTACAATGTACTATGCAGTACAGCAATGCATGTAAATTATAAACGAACATTAGACGCATACACCTTTAATACGGAATACACCCTAAAACGGAAGTACAAAAGCACAGTCTGAATGTGCGCTGAGGTTCAAAAATCAAAAGCATAATAGGAATGTATAGTGTAATACAATTTATAGAGAAATAATGGTACACAGTGCACTGTACAAAGTTGCATTGCAGACACATGCGCAGTACAACAGTGCAGTTAACATGTAAAGCGCGACGGAAAGTTTTACTAAAGTACCGCGAATTTATTTTATATGGAAAAAGCGCAAATATGATTTTTTCAATGTTGGCATTGACAGTGAGCTGCAGCCAAGAGGGACCCCTTGTCCTTTTTCATGCTCTATTAGAAGCACTTGTCAAACCCTTTTTCATACTTAAACATATTAGCCTTTTTTGGTGCTCGTCAGAGCATTTTTTAATACTAGTTATAAGGTTGTTTTGAAGCAGATAAAATTCATGAATCGAAATAACTCATAAACTACGAAAACCTATTTCGTTGCTTGCGTGCCTACTAATTTATTGAAAAATTATTTTGCTTCACAAATTTTTTATAATCATGTGTGAAAGCAACAAATGTAAAATGTATCACTATTATGGAACAGAAAACACAGGGAATTGAAATCCATTTGGAAATTTTTATGCATTATTTAGAGCTTATAATTGTAAATATTTTTTCTATTATACTACATATATTATACTGTAAAAAAAAAGTTTTTTTATCGAATCAAAATTTACATTTATTTTGTTAAAAGAAATCAAAAGAGGTTCAATAATGTATTTCTTAAATTATTTCAACTGAATTTTATTTTGCAGAAACATACTGTAAACGAAACCGAGTTTAAATGCGTTTCATTAAAAACGGGTAGTTTTTTTTTTAGGATATTGTTAAACATCGAAATTGTGTATAGTAGTAAAGGTTATGAAGAAATCAGAATGAAACAAATAACGCGTTTTTATATAAACATTTATAAAGAATAATGTTTACGGAACTTTAGCATTTAACATGTATTTGAAAATTTTGTATTTAAAACGAATCTAAAGACTGCATATATATACTGTTTTTTTTTTTTTTTTTTTATCGACCTTTAATTTTCGAAATTGGAATCTGATCTATGAGGAACATCTTTCTAAAAAGGTATTAAATGCAATTTTTCAGTTTCATTAAGGACTTTGCGGTAATCAGTGAACTGTGCGAGATTAAAAATCTTGAAAAAATAACAAAGGAAAGAATGACATTCATATATGACATTGTTAGAATCCCTTGTATAAAACATAGGTAATTTTATTTTGGGTTTTAAGACCAACAACATATAGATTAATGTCGTATGTTATTTATACATGTCTTAATTTCAATGCGGTTATGGATATTATTTTCTTAAGGGAAATGTTAATTCACAAAGCTTTTCCATCTTTGGAATCTAATGATTTTTGAGTAATGTATCATTAACCAATTTAAAATTGCAATGGTTACTTGTCAACAAAAATAATTTAAAGATATCATTTTCAATTAACCGATATTTTTAACGTTAAATTAATGTTAAGATCTCTCTATAAATTATATTACTATCCAAACTAGGCTAAAATTTACTAAAAGGGATAAAAAAAGATTGTATATAGCAAAGAACTTTTGCAGATTTATTTTTAAGATAGTAGAATAATTTATCCATCAAGAATTTATTTATTATTCCTTATCCAGTAACCAATAGATATCTTTTTACGAAGTCAGAATATTTACAATGATTCAGCCTCTATTGAGTTGCCTAAATTTTTGAAAGAGATGCTCCGCAGAATAAGAAACAGTAGTAGAAATTGATTCACGATTTCAAATATACATTTTTATTTTATTTTATATTTGCAGTTGTTTTTCATTTTACACAGGATATCGTGATTTTATTTGCCAATATTTTGTTTTAAAAAATTGCGAAAATATTTGTATAAATAAAAAATATTGAGAATGTCGCCGCTTTAGATATAAAACATATGTTGATCTCAATAATTGTATTTATATGTCTTGTGTATTTGTTTATCGCTTTTGGCAATTTTTACCTTAGTTTGGATGATTTTAAGTGATTTTCATACATAAATTTATAATTATTTCGAAATATTTTCATGCATGCTATTTTTTATGCAAGTTTCATGCTAAAACACACTTAATCGTAAATCTATATCTGCTAAATAAATAAATAACTTTATTCTCTGAATTAACTTTATTCTTCTGGCTAATCTTCTGGTATACTTTTATTTTAAGTCCCCAAAGAAAAATTCTTTATGAAATCGCATATTATAATATTTAGATTAAGAAACACGTTCATTGTCATATAGTAGAATAACAAGTTTGGGTGAGATGTTTAGCAGGCATTAAAGTTAAAAACTTCCCTTAAAGCCTATTTTAATCCATATATTTTTATAGATGCTTATTTCATGTATAAAATTGTTATGACAATACAAAATCACACTCAGTTTTAGACTCACGAATGTCAAATACAAACAATTGCGAAATTAGTAATTAGAGTTGCTGAGCAAATTACTCAATGTTCATCAAATACAGAAAATTTAAGAAATAATAAGTAAAAGAAAATTCGGTGCTCAAAAATATCTAAACTTTGTAAGCAAAGAATCTTTAAGTTGTTCTGCACAACGACGGCTTTTACTTTAAACTTATGTCCTAGGGATATTTTTAAAACAGCCTGTTATTTATGTTGTAGCATGTAAAATAGTTTCTGCCCTGTGACATAAAGTTACTGATACAGCAGTTTGTTTTATGTTGGCTATGAAACGCATTTTATTTTTAAAAAGGTTTATTTTGTGTATTTCAACGATTTATAGATTATTCTGATGAGTAAACCAATCCGTCGTCTGTCATGTGATATTTATAAATATACTTTTGAAAATGATTTTTTGGCTTTTTAATCATCATTTTTCAAATAAGTTAATCGTTTTTTTTTAATTCAAGAAAATTTTTACAGGAGATAAATATAATTTGACTATTCTGTTATTTACTAATGTTATTCCAAATTTTTTTAATTCATAACAATACCAATATTTACCTTACATGCGTTACATTCAAAAATTGAAAACCAAAAGCAAAAATAAATCTGCAAATTAAAACCAAAGATTGCTAACGCGTATCACGGAGGTAACACTTACTTAATAAAGAGTAGTAGTAGAAGTTACTTTATTTCTTAATTTACATTTTCTCTATTTTTAAAATCTGCGTGATGTTTCAGAACAGAAACCTTCACATTAGTACATAATATGTTTATTTTTATTGTTAATTATATATTTTTTAGAAGTGCGTTCGGTCAAATATATTCACTATCAAGAAACAACGTTTTTTTCCCCTTATTGTTATAAAGTATTATTTCTTTTATTACATTGGAGGTAAGAGATCGTAATCATAGTCCGAATAGAGCAAAGTTTAAAACAACAGACTGGAATCTCAGTTGCATGTTCAGCAGCTGTGAAATAGTACATTTTGTGACTTTACAGGAATTTGTGTTTTGTGCTATTCTTTTTAAGGGTTCCGTACTTAAAAAGTAAAAACGGAACCATTATAATATCACACCTGTGTCTGTCTGTCCGTTTGTCACAGCCATTTCACTCGTAAACTATGGAACGTGAAAAGTTCAAATTGGGGGAAGTAATAAAGACTATTGATCCACATATTTACAAATTATTAAGCATTCACAAATATATTTAAGAAAAATGTAGAGGGGCTAATCAAGCTACTTAAAAAAACTTTTCTTTGTATATCGTGTAAAAGCTTTCGTAACTCTGAACTCAAAAATACATTTCTTGAAATTTTAGGTATTATAGTTGCAGAGATTTCGAAAATGTAGTGCAAAAATATGTTCCCCCCCCCCACACCCTTTTATTTCTGAATCTACTCAAACTAAAATTATGAAAATATTAGAGGTAGTAGACGTTAACTTAAATCTTGCAGGATAATTATAGCGATTACCCTAGGTCACATAGTTTTTTTTCAAAAGCGCATTTTTCTGTTACACACAAATTTCGATTTGCTGGTATTCAGCAAAGTTCTTGAATAGCACTGGTGGTACCTTTCGTAGTAGAAGTATAAAAGCATTGTTGATAAGGATTTTCGAAAAAAATCTTCGGTAATAAGCCAAGATATTAACCCTTAAAGACACGGATGGTTTGGACATATATAATGACAGGGGCGGCGTACACTATGTGTCATCGGCTTTTAAAGCAACAACTTTTAAGGATACATTTTTGTTATGCAATGCCCGATAACAGTATAAAATCAATAAACGTTAAATTCTTTAAAAGAGACTAATTTAATTTGACTTAATCACATAAATACGATGGGATTCCCGCCTAGTTTGCATTGGGTGGATATCTCTATACGCCTTCCGTGTCTTTAAAAGTTAATTAAAAACCTATCTGGAGAAATGCGACACGGACAAAGGCGGCGATGAAACTTTGCGACCTCCTTTCGAAGCGCGCTTAGCACAATGCCAAGTTTAAACTTTGAACGAAGTTTTTATTTTTGACACACTGTAAAAAGAAAAGATTATTAATACGCTGAATTTAGTTTTATAAAATGCCAAATTAAATTTAAACATGCACTACTTTTATTGTCAGTACCGAATTAAGTTCATAATAAACAGATTACGATAAGATTAACCCTTTATATAATTCATGAAAATTCTATCTGTTAAAACATTTTTCGTGAATGGTTTAAACTACATTAGAAGATTTGCATAATCATTTAATAAATTTTAGAAGGATTTTAGAAGGATTGGATGATTTAGAAGGATTAATTAAAATTGGAATTAACAGGGATTTTGTGCAATATTTATAACCCGACTCTAATCTTTTATTTTTAAATATTTTTCTTAATATTTCGTAGAATTCGAAAATGTACAAATATAATTTCTTTACAATAGAAATATTGATATATTTCGAATTGAAATCCCCCCCCCCCTCCAAAGATGCAAAGGCAAAAGAATCATGCTTTTAAAAATATTTTTGTTTTGCATAACCAATAATGCTTTTGGAACAAGATAAAGTAATATATCTATAACTCATTCTAAATTGTATTATGCTAACTAATCGATGTATTAAATGAATTTTTTAATAAGTTTTTTTAATGGTGCTTATTAGTACTGTCAGTAGATAAATGGTTAAAAAAAAGAGTTACACAGAATAGCAATATTTGATATAATTTAGGATTTATATCTCTTTGAACTTTTATGATATACCCATTCATACTTTTCTAGTATATTCAGCTATACCCAAACCTACGTTGTATAATTATTTACAAAATCTTATTATTCTGTAAGCAACGATTTTTTTTAATAATACTGTTAAGAATTCACATATTTATTGTACGAAACCCTCAGAGCGCGAGTAATATTCGCACTTGACTGTTTATTGTTTATATTACCCATTTTGAAAATATGTTTGCGGGATGATTGCAATAGTAAAGAAAGTCTAATAATGGCTAATAAGCAGTGCTAGCAAACGTGTCGATTTTTTAATTTAGAAATTCGGAATTCGTACCAGAGTATTTTGAATAGTATTTTGTTCTATATTTCAAGCAATGTTCTATAAGTAATGTTAATAATAAGTTATAAGTAATTCTATTATTTAAAGAGGAATATAATATTCCTGTTTGATGTTTATATTTCCATTCGCTGAAAAGTTTCTATTTTACCTTTTTCTCTAATTCCCACAGTGTTGCCAGATTGGGGATTTTGTCCCCATTTTGGGGAACTTTGAACCTTCAGGGGAATTTTTGGGGACAAGTGGTTCATGGGAAAATTTTTGGGGACTATCAACGTTTTGGGGGGAAAACTTGGGGAATTCTTTTTACTATTTCACTTAAAGCTTACTTTTAATCAACTGAAAACACTTGATCTGTCTTGAATTCGACTTTGATTTGGAAAACGAAAATAAAATACAGAAATCGGAGATATCAATCATTATTCTCGTGGTCGTCCTCGTCGTTTACGACATCACAGTTTACACGTATCACAGGTTTATCATGATCTTCCTTGGACTATGCCCACCTGAATTTCCAGACCACTATATAAGTGCGGCTGATTTTCCTTGTCATCGCAGACGGATATACAGTTAAGAAGGGACGACAAAAAATGAAAAACAACGTTTTATAGGTTAAGTCAGACAGAAGCAGGTGAGACCAACACCATCTCACATTCATTCAAATCTCAACTGATTATAGACGGTCTAAATTTTGAAAACTTATTGACATAAACGTAGGTGGAGTTAATGTATTGATATGTCAGCATCTTCCATTGGAAACAATTTAGAGAACAAGCATAAAAGAACTTAGTGTGAAACATCTCTCTCATTCTCTTCATTTAGTTGCGAATATGCTAGCAAAATTCTGCTTATTTTAAATGTTTGTTTTTTATAAATGGGGATTTTTTTTTAAAAAACGCTTGATTTTGGGGAAAATTTTGAGTTTAAATTTTTTAAACATCTTTATAGTGGTAAATTGAAAATTAAAAATGTACTTTTTTGAGTAGAAACTGAGTTGGGGATTTATTCGGAAAAAACCCTCATTTGGGGAAAAATTGAGAATTTTTGGGGAAATTGACTTTCGACTATCTGGCAACACTGAATTCCCAGCTGACATCAGCAGAAAGGTTCATAGGCGCTGCAATTTTATTGTCTGGAAATAGGATCCGGACTCTTACCTAAATACGAGCTGAACTCGACCGTTGCTAGTACAGTTAGTGAGCTCAAGTAATGAATGCAGCGCACATGACTCTAGGGTGGACATTGTTCAACGCGACACACAGCACCAGCATTTTAGTTCGCTGCAGGACCTTGATTCCACTACCAAAACCGCAGTTACTGTCAACGCATTTGATATTGCAGCAGAATCGGAATATTTTAATACGAGTATGTTCGCTTAAACTTTCTCTCCTTCTTTTAATTTTTTTCCTTCCTTCTTGTCCTTTACTAGTATTTTATTTTAGTTTAATTATCTTTACTTGCATTTATAAGGAAATAATTTCCAAAAGCATAAAACAACTGTAAATGTAACAAATATTAGACATTTTGCTATTCTTAATCGACATACTTTTTATTTTTAATGATTTACTTAATCGTTCTTAGTAGTAATTGTGTTTCATTTTTATATCAGCCCTATTTTCACAATTTTTCGATCTACTTGAACTTATTTTCGCCCCTTTCTCTATTACCAACTAGGAATTTGCTACCTTGTTCCTATCACTATTATTATTGTGCCGGGAAAGTGTCACATTGGTCAGAGGTTCCTCAAATTAATATTTTCGAAATCTCTCTGTCATTACATAAAGCAAATAATAACTATCGAATCAGTTGAGAATTCCGAATTTCTGAATAAAAAATCACAAGTACTCCCATATTTGGCAACAATTCCAATAAGTTATCTGTATCTATCTATAAAAATCTGTACGTTATTAGTCAATGTTTTATTTACAAAATTTCGTTCCTTCACATCAATAACAATCGAAAAATATTATGTTGATTCACACGCAGAATAACGGAATTTACCCACTGCACATCCAAAAACACAAAAAATTGCACAAAAAACTTTTGTGCGCGAATAGGTAATCCGAAAACAATGCTAAAATTGACGGAGCTTCGCCTTTCAATAGAAATGAATGGAAAGAAGAATACAAATTTACGGTTTAGTGAGCGACAAACTCGAAAACTAATACCATAGCGGGGTTGCACGAAATGAAATTTAAGAGCCTGATATGTTTGTTTCTAAAGTGCTTAACGCTGGATTAACTGGCTTCAAATTTATTTGAAAACCACAAATATTTGTATGCATTTTTCAATGGAAATCATGAACATTGTTATAAGAAAGATTGCTTTCACTGAAATTTTAAGTCTTTAAGGATATTGAATTATATTAAAATGGTAAAGCTGTGTAAAATACGTACGAATAAACGAAGTATCATTTTCAGTAAAATATACTCAAGTGCAGTAAATTGTGTAATTTTGTTCTTTTTTAATCCTGTCTAATAAATGGAAGATTTAGTGGCTCCTTCAGTAGTGTTGAACAGACTCAATACTACTACACTGCTCAAAAATATTAAAGGATATTGCCGTTTTAGATGGATTTTGTATCTGGTAAACTGTTTAGCTGATTGATACATGGTCGACAGACATAGTAGGTTATATGAGAATAAATTACACATGTTTGGCAGAAAAAAAATGCATTTTATTGCGCATTTGTGTTCTAAAGGAAAAAAATACAATCTGTGCATATGAGAAAAAAAGAATAAGAAAAGGTGTTTTCTTCAAAGAAAATCATTTTCAGTAGGGGGTATGGTTTCCACGGGCGGCCAGCAACGTTGAACACCTTTGAGGCATGGACTTAATGAGGCTATTAATGACGAGTTGGGGTATTCTGCCCCACTCTTCCAGAAGAGCTCTTTCCAGTTCTTGGAGAGTTTGTGGGTGTTGTTGGCGGCCAGAAACTCGTCTTCCTAGAACGTCCCAAACGTGCTCGATTGGATTCATGTCTGGAGAACACGCTGGCCATTCCATTCGAACGATTCCTTCCTCGAAAAGGAAATCCTCCACCAGGTTTGCACGATGTGGCCTGCAGTTATCGTCCATTAAAATGAAGTTATCTTCGATTGCTGCAGCGTAAGGGACTACAATAGATCTGAGGATCTCATCCCTATATCAGCGACCAGTCAGAGCTCCATCTCGAATGATGTAGAGGTCAGTGCGCCCGTCAATGGAGATGCCACCATACACCAACACTCCTCCACCGCCAAATCTGACACTTTCGTGCACGAACGCAGGATTATTCCTACTGCCACGGTCCCTCCAGATGAAAATACGCCTATTATCCGGATGCACAGAAAAACGGGACTCGTAGGAAAACAGAATATTGCTCCATTCATCTCTCCTCCAGTTGACATGCTCGGTTGCCCACTCCCTGCGGTCGCGACGATGCCTTGATGTTAATCTAACACATACCATCGGTCGGCGAGCATACAGACCTACAGCATGGAGCCGGTTTCGGACAGTCTGAGTTGAAATCGTGGTGCCTGTAGCCGAGCGAAGGTGTTGTTGGAGAAGAGTAGCGTTCATGGTTCGGTGTCTCCGAGCTGTTAACGCTAAATACCGATCTTCATGGGGCATTGTTGCCCATGTACGACCTTGCCCTGGTCTTCGGCCAGCACATCCACTCTCCAGAAAACGGTTCCAGATCCTGAAAATGACACTTTGTGACACTCCAATGGCTTGCGCTACATCGGCTTGAGTTTGGCCCCCTTCTAACCTACCAACAATTCTCAAAGCTTCTGAATCTGTCAAATGACTTCGCTGAGACCTCGTACTCATCGAAACAAAGCAATCACTGAATGCCGATCATCCTTGTCTTCATTCTCTTTTATCCAGTTGAAAGTCAAATTTCATTCGCTGCCGCTGAAGCGACGTTTTTGACGTCGAACTCAAAATTTGCATACTCCACAGTTTGAAAACCAGAAAAATTTGCATTTGTGATTCTCTTCTTCTATTTTCGGCAAAAAAATTTCGTTTATATCTTTATTTTATATAAAACTTCAAATATCCTTTAATTGTTTTGAGCAGTGTATTATTTTTTCATATAATCTATTCAACGGCATTAATATTAATGCTATATTTGTGTATAAAAAGGAAAATGTTTTAAGAACCATTCTTGAAGTTTGACTGGAGGGAAAATATTTATATATTACGACTTATTATTAATTTTATGACATTATTTGAACTTTCACAAAAGAACCGAAGTGAAGAATATATTTTAGATTTACATATTAGACGAAGCGCATTGCATTAAATTTGTTGTTTTGATATTGCATTAATTTTGTTCTTTTTTAGACCTATCTAATAAATGGAAGATTTACTGGCTACTTCAGTAGTATTGAACAGACTCAATACTACTATTATTTTCTCAGATAATCTATTCAACGACATTAATTATTAATTTGTGTATAAAAAGGAAAATGTTTTAAGAACCATTTTTGAAGTTTAACTGGAAGGAAAATATTTATATATTACGACTTATTTTTAATTTTATGACAATATTTGAACTTTCACAAAAGAACCGAAGTGAAGAATATATTTTAGATTTACAGATTAGACGAAGCGTATTGCATTAAATTATAACTTATTAAAATCTAACTGAAAATACACGCACGCAAATATCAAAAACAAAATGTAATTATTCTATGCATAATAAATTTATTATAATTATTTATCAACTAGCTACAGTGTTACAATATTTATATTGCTATATTATTATTGCACTAGTATATTATCTTAGTGCACAAAGCACTGTTCAGGAAAATTTATTATCGTTTCAGTTTATCAAAAACGTTCATTTTTCACCTCTGTTTAGAATAACAAAACTTTCTATGACTATAACATCTAATCTAATTAAAATATCTAGATAACGTCTAAAACGAAGCAACAATATTGATAAATAAATTTCATTGTAGTTTCTAATATAGGGAAATTTTTGAGCATTATTTTGCTGTTATGGTTTTCAGTTTTCAAAAATTTATCGCGACGTTTTGAAGACCATAAACTAAAATTTGTTGCAGCACTCATTATGTATATGCAAATCTCTCTTGTAAAATGAGTTTTTAAAAACTATGTTTTTCTTTCTCATAAATTCTATATTTTTATTTCTTTTCTTGACATTTCAGACATTTTAACCACTTATTTATGAAATCCAAGCATAATTCTCTAGCCTTTCATAAATTGAAAGACACAGAAATACGTTTTACTGTTTACACTAATATTTATTCTCATGTACGTAAAACTTATGAATATATAAAAAGTATAAATTCTTATGATGTATTTCTTTTATTGCATGCCCACAAACATATTGGAAATAAATATCATTTCATGAAATATTTCCAGTAATAAAACCAGACAATAAATGTAACATCATTGTATGTGGAATAGATATAGGATTATATAATTAGATATAAAGGGTTATTCATAATTGATAGTTCACATTTTAAGAGCGGTAGATCATACAAAAAATATTCGTTGTCCATGAGAAAAAATATTTATTTCACTAGAAACCAGAAATATAAACAATTAATTCACACAGGATTACAGAGTGTCTCACTCTAATATGCGCATAATAATTATTTCTAACATTAAAAAAACTAAAAATATTTTAAAGCCAAACCCGGATTTTCAAATTAACAAACGCATTGTTCAGTGTACAGAACATAGGAGAAAAATACATTTATTATTAGAAACTCGTATAGAACTTCTACGTCGAATACATAAATTTTTAGAGCAGCCACTAACACCACTAAAATGCACTTTTACATAAAAATACCAACTATGTATTCAAGAGAAGTTTTTAATTCAGTTAAAGCGATACTTTTATATTATATTCATACAATACATTAATACCCGAAGAAATTGACAAAGATTTTACTACATACCGCAGCGTTTTTCATTATTTTTTTTTTCAGTGTAGTTCATGTTCTTCGATTACATAACTGGTAAATGTGTATTTTATTTTTATAATTCTATTGAATTTTTTGATGAAGCATTAATTGTGCAATAGGATAATTAGTTGGAAACAAGACTAGCGTATTATGTTGTTTTAAGTGCAACTTCCACAATTTACCTTCAGTAGTGCATCTTTATCAGTTTAAATTAATCCTTCGTATCCAAGTTGGGTGCAATAGAGTTGTTATTAATTTATGATTCAAAATTATTTTTAAAATATAAAACTCATCAAATTGCAATCCAACTTTCGAACAAATTTCACTAGTAACTAAATTTTGCTCTTGCTTCAATGGTAAATGTTTAAATTATGCGATGACTACAAGTAATTAAATTTGAGATTGAAAGGGAATTGAATTGTTTATATCATTGCCACCGTTGATAGGAAGTAGGAAGTCAACGTTACTCACGGACATCTTTTTGCTTTATAATATAGGTTAATATGAATAGTTTTTCTTTGTGTGAAGTACAATGCCGTCATCAAACATGATGGAATTATATAGTATTTTAATAAGTGAAATTATGTACTATAAATTATAAACGAAAATTGGCGTGTCTAGTTTAGCGCTGTGTGCATGTACACCGCGCTTACTATAGTTATATTTCATACAAGTTATGTCTGTTGCAATTTTTTTAAAATACCTTCATTTTGAATTGTGTTCTCGGTAATAAGTAGAGTTCGGTTATATTACGAAACCCTGTATTTGTTACTTAAAAATGGATTACACACTGGCTGCCTAATGAAATTTTTTATGTTATTGTGTGGTGTACCACTAATAAATTTAGAAACGATAAATTTTTAACCACCTGTATATTGGAGTATATTGCTGGATATTTATATTGAAATATTTTTTATATGAGTATGCAATTGCGAAATAGAAAAATATACCGTGAATAGTTTTTCTAAAAAACTCAGAAGAATTTATTTATATTTATGATAATAAAAGGGCGCATTTATTTTTTATTATTGCTATAGTGATCTTTCGTCAATAAAAGATAAACTAATTAGAACATCGGTAGGACGTGAAATCTGGACACAACGAATAATTAAGTCTGAACCTACAGTATGTCCTACTCTTACATACTGATGGTCAGCGATATAAATATTCGAAAAAACGGACGTCAAAATAAAGTCCAAGGATTTTGAAATAAAACTACTATAATGCCAACGTTAAGAAAATCGCGTTGTGAATTTCGGTAATAAATTATTTTATGCATGAAATCAAGGTTTTTTCGGAATGTGTACAAATTGGTAAATAGATGAATTAAGATGCAAATAGATGGAAATAAGAATCATAATTTCATTAAAGACTAGCAATCCCCGCGGTTTGCTCGCGTAATAGTTGAAATATGCCAAGTGATATTTGCATGACTATTTTTTATTAGAAAAACACTTTTTGGAAAAATTCAAAAATACAAATTAAGACACAGTTTCACTAAACTTCATTATAAATGTTCAATAGACAGAAATGAGATTTTAATTAATAAGAAGAACTAAAACTAATTCCAATTAAATAATTTAGAAAGTATGATATCATAAGATGAAACGCAATTTTCCCCCTTGATTCAACATAAAATACATAATGTGAACATTAAAAATTCCACAATCATACTTAACAGACGATTAATGTGATGAAAAAGATGTTACAAGTTTAAAATATACATTTTATTAAAAAATTCTTAGAACTATAGCGCCTAGAATATACAGTGTGGAAATTGGCTATCCCTGTAATATTTAAAAAAAATGCTAAAATATTGTATCCCTTAAATGTGCAACGATGCGGCTGAAATAAAATCGCGGCGACATCTGCAGGATATTTTCTACAACTGCAAGATATTGCTACTCTACACAATGCAATAGGAAAATCTCGCATATATTGCTGCCATCGACATTGGGATTTTATTGGGATTTGCCAATTGGGATTTTAGCAGTATCGTCGCACATTTAAGGGATACAAATCTTTAGCATTGTTTGATAGCATATTTCCACACTAGGTATTCTAGACGCTGTACTTAGTACTTTCAAACCTTCCAGGTTCATCATCAGAGAATATCTTGATAACTAAATGTTGTTTATTTATACAAATACATCACTCTGTTTTGAAAATGAGAGGGCCAATAATTACTAGAGTTAAAAGTAGAAGTAGCGGTAGCAGTTTCATGGGTTGAATTTAATTAGAGGAAATATATATTATTATTATTAATTGCAGCTCCATTTATTTTATGACATCACTTTGTTTCTCATACCTCACTTTCTATTGGTAGAAGAAAATATTTAACTTCTGTACTTTAAATTATATTACGTCATTTTGCTCAGGTTTTCAGAATCAATCAGGTTTTCAGTTTCAATATCCTGAAAACCTGAGCAAAATGACGTAATAAAATTTAAAGTACAGAAGTAATATTTTCTTCTACCAATAGAAAGTGACGTATGAGAAACAAAGTGATGTCATAAAATGAATGGAGCTGCAATTAATAATAATAATATATATTTCCTCTAATTAAATTCAACCCATGAAACTGCTACTGCTACTTCTACTTTGAACTCTAGTAATAACTGGCCCTCTCATTTTCAAAACAGAGTGACGTTGTCGCCCAGTGGCGTGGTCGGTAGCGACAGCTGCTGCCACGGCGTGGCCCCGGGTTCGAATCCTCGGGTAAGACATGGGTGTATTTGTGAATGTCGCTTTGTAGTTATATAAATATGTAATGGAACAAGAAATAAAAATTGTTGTGACTTGTTGTTGTTTCTGTATATAATAAGGATCATTCGAGGCGAAAAGCCATAGTTGTGATAGGCCCCAAAGCAATCTCCACTACGGTGGGTCACTAAACCAAAACCAAACCAAAGAGTGACGTATTTGTATAAATAAACAACATTTAGTTATCAAGATATTCTCGGATGATGAGCCTGGAAGGTTTGAAAGTACTAAGAAGTTTTTAAATAAAATGTATATTTTAAACTTGTAACATCTTTTCCATTACATTAGTCGCCTGTAATGTAAGATTGTGGAATTTTAAATGTTCACATTATATATTTTAGAAAGTATTTTAAGACTTTTATGCTCATTTCATAGGCTCATTTCAGTATTCATTTGAAGTTTTGAATTTTTTAGAAACCGTTTTAACACATTTACCTTCTAATGTTAACCATTAAGTCAAATTCCAAGCTTCTTGACTAACAGTCTGCCACCTGTCTGGTGTTAGTGACACCAACATAAAATGCCGAAACAGAGTTGAAATAGAATGTCTTGAAAAATGTTGAAACAGGGACCGTCACCATTAATTTGCCAAAATTAACATTGAAATCGATTGGTATTTCCTAATATTCTATATAAAACGGGATTTAAATGTGGAATTTAAATGTTTTTAAAGATTTTCTTGTTGTTCCTGCCAACCAGGTGGCAGTAACACCGGCAAAAAATATAGCCCGTATAGGATCAGGGACTATCACTCTTGATTCGCAACCAATAACTTCTCTAATCGGTTTATTATTTCCTGAGATTCCATAGAAATAGCAATTTAGGACTCTTTTAGAATGCCTTTCGCTGCTTCTCTTCGCTTCACCCCTTTTTAATTTTGAATTTATTTTCAATTGTTCATAGAGGACATTTATATTTTATAAGTAACTACCGTGCTATATTTAAAGTTTCTAGCCTCTTCAGTACCACAGAAATCGCAATTTAGAAAGTTTTGTGCTCCTGTAATTCTCGACATAAAATATAGCTTATGTTTGAGCAGGTTCTATCACCATCAGGTTTCATCCACTGTGTTTGAAATCGGTTTCATATTTCATATGATTGCATAAAAATCGTAATTTAGAACGCTTATAGAACGCTTTTCGCTCACATCATCCTTTTAAATTAGGGATTTTATTTCGACAATTCTTAAAAAACATTTGCATCTTTGAAATAATTACTATTCCAAATTTAAAGTGTTAGACCCCCCTCAGTAACACAAAAACGCAATTTAGAAAGTTTTTTGCTCCTGTAACCACCAGGTGGTAGTGACAACAACGTAAAATATAAGCTATGTTGGAGCGGGGACTGTCACCATATATTTGAAACCATTACTTCTGAAATCGGTTTATATTTCCTGAGATTGCGTAGAAATCACTATTTAGAAAGTTTTTAGAACGCTTTTCGTTCATTTTTACCACTTTTAAATTAAAAATTTTTATGGAACTTTTCTCAGAGAGTATTTACATCTCATAAGTAACTACCGTGCCAAATTTCAAGTTGTTAGCCCCTTCAGTATCACAAAAATCACAAATTAGAACTTTTTAAAAAGGCAACCGCAAGGTGGTAGTGACGCCGACATGAAATAGATACTATATTGCATCAAGGGCTGTCATCATCAATTTCCAATTATTACTTTTGAAATGGGTTGGGTACTTTCTGAGATTGCGTAAAAATCGCAATTTAGAACGTTTTTTAGAAGTTTTTCGTCCATTTTCACACCTTTTGAATTTCGAATTATTTAGGAAAAGTTCTTAGAGATCATTTATATCTTATAAGTAACTACCATTACAAGTGCCATGTATCTGGGACCTTCAGTAATACAAAAATCGCAATTTAGAGCGTGTTTTGCGTCTGCAACACCTAGGTGGTCGTGACACCGACATAAAATAGAGCCTATGTTGGAGGAAGGGCTGTCATCATCAATTTCCAAACTTTATTTTTTAAATGGGTTTGGTATTTCCTGAGATTGTGTTGAAACCACCATTTAGAAAGTTTTTAGAACGCTTTTCGCGCATTTTCACCACTTTTAAATTTCGAATTTTTAAAGAAATGTTCTTAGAGACCATTTATATCTTATAAGTAACTACTATTACAAGTGCCATGTATGTGGGACCTTCAATAATACAAAAATCTCAATTTCGAACTTTTTTTTGCTCCTGCATCCCATTTAGGGGTAGTGGCACCGACATAAAATGTAGCCTATATTAGAGCAAAGTTTGTCACCATCATTTTGACAACATTATTTTTTAAATCGGTTTGGTACTTCTTGAGATTGCGTAAAAATCGCCATTTAGAACGTTTTTTAGAACGCTTTTTCCGCATTTTCACCCCTGTTACATTTCGATTTTTTAAAGAAGTGAACTTAAAGGTAGATCATTTATATCTATTAGGTAACTATCATGCCAAATTCCATGTATGTGAACCCTTCAGTGACACACAAAAATCTCAATTTCGAACGTTTTTTTGCTACTGCACCCCTTTTAGTGGTAGTGACACCGACATAAAATGTAACCTATGTTGGAGCAAGGGTTGTCACCATTATTTTTTAAATCGGTTTGGTACTTCCTGAAATTGCGTAAAAATCTCCATTTCAAACGTTTTTTAGAACGCTTTTTGTGCATTTTCACCCCTTTTAAATTTCGAATTGTTTAAGAACTGTTCTTAGACATCATTTATATCTTATAAGTAACTAATATTCAAAATTTCATATTTCTAGGCCCTTCATTAACGCTAAAATTCCATTTTTAGAAAGTTTTTTGCTCCTACACCCCCTTTTGGGGTAGTGGCACCGACGTAAGTTATAGCCCATGTTCTAAGTTGGACTAATAATATCAGTTTGATACCATTACTTTTAGAATCGGTTCGTTAGTTCCAGAGCTTACCTCTTACAAATAAACAATTTTTCTCTCTTTATAATATTAGTATAGATAAAAGTATCCAAAGTAAAAAATAAATGTAAACTAGAGAACAGGAATTCTGCTTTTTCAGAATTTAGTGTCGCCCACGGCATTTACATTACTTTATTTTATTCTGATGGACTGATGGCTTCTACTGTTATGAAACAGCTATTATAAATGAAGTGTTAGGTGAAGATGAAAGAGCTGTCGTAAAAAGTTAGAACGCTGATTTTCTGGCCAGAATGAAGGGAAAAAATGGCCATTTTTTTTTTTTTTTTTTTTTTTTTTTTTAAACAATTATGGCCATTTTTCCCCATTCTGACAAGAAAATCAGACTTCTAACTATTCTGTCATCTTCACCTAACACTTCTTTTATAATGGCTGTTTCATAATAATAGAAGCCACCAGTCCATCAGAAGAAAATAACTCGGTTAACTGGATTCTAGTGCAGTACAAAACATATTTCAATTTTAAGACTTAAAGCACGCGTTTTATTTTATGTAAAACTAGCAGGCTATGCCCGCTGCGCTAGTCAGTATTTGCAAATGAAACTTGGATTAAACGAAATAAATTTGAACTTGCATTTTAAACAATTTGGACCTTCAGCTGGACTTCGCTCATTGCTGAAAACGATGCAAACGACATTGCAATATTATATTATCTTAAGCACTGGACAAAATTTAGCTATTAACGAGCAATTCTTTTAGATGATTATTAACAGTGAACTTTTGGTAGAATAATGTGACTCTTATGACAACAGGAATTAAAATGTTCTCTGATATGACGTTACTAAATTAGAACCTATTAGAATGATTGCGCAGATTGACCATTGAACACGGATAATGTTCAGGTGATTAATTTTCGTTTGATAGTTCATGAACTCCTGGAATCTCAGTTCGCGCAATATGTGATTCTCGTAGCTTAAATATAATCTCACTGAATGTTACGTTATATTTTTTAATAAACGTTATCTTGTGACAGATCTACTACTACTGTTTTCTCTCGTTGGATTCCAGCAGAGTAAATACCGTAAAAAATGTATTGAACAATTTGCAGTCAAAAAAGAATGTTTAACTTTCATGTTTCAAAGAAAAGTGAAATATAAAAAAGTGTGTTATTAAAGCTGAATTGTTTGAATTAAATTAAAATGACGTAATTTTCACTGCCTTTTCATTTTGTAGACCATTTACAATCATGTAACCGTTTATATGTTACAAAACTTGATGGCTTAATCTTGTAAAAAAATAAATCTCTTGCATGCAATAAAATCTTTCTAATCATCTGTAATCGACTTCCTTGTGATGGTTGACGTCAAACATTAAGACTGATGCAACAATATTGTTACACATTTATCAGAGTTAATGACAAAACAAATTTAATTACTCGCCAAGTTAGGATTCAATAAATAATGTCAAATTGTTGTCGAGTCAGTTATAAATTTTTTATAAATAAATATTCATGTCTTAAATAGACCTGGCAATGATAAATAAAGTTAGTTATACAAAAAAGTTTTAGCAATAAGCATTTTGGTGAATTCTTGAACCGAAGATTTATTTTGCATTTTTCTAAAGAACATAATAACACAGACAAACAAATAGGCTTGCTGATTCCTTTACAGTCAAGGGTAAATTAATCTACCGTCTATTATGTAAATAACCCAGATTATGAAAATAACTCTTAATTTGTTGCTAAGTTTAGCTGAAGCGACGAATTAGAAAAAATATATGAAATTAAATTCAGCAAGTATTTTTTATTGCAAAATTTTGACTTTTTTTACAATAATAATAACGCATAATTGTAAAAATCTTCTTAAGAATTTTCTTATATCCTAACTTTTAAAGCAGTGAATATTCCTATAGGTGAAATTGGCAATAGGTCCGACATCTTAAAAAAATAATAACATAATACACAATTTTCCATTAATAAGTAATAATCTGAGTTGCAGGATATAAAAATCACATGCTTGAAGAAAACAGAACGGCATGTTTCCATAGTAATGGTATTTCATATTATGATAAAAATATTTTAAATATCTGAAATTAGATTATTCTATCATATGTGTGAATTTGGCAAATATTTACAACAAAATTTAAATACTTGCTACATAATTATAATTTTAACTGATTTTTATATGATTTACATTTGAATATAAAAATTTACTCCAAAATCTGCTCCTACACTTAAAAAGAAAGAAAGAAAGAAAAAAAAAAAAAAAAAAGATGCGACCTTTGCCTGGCTTATTTCACGCTTCTGCTTTTGTGGCTTAAAATTGCATTGTTTGGCGACAAAAGTAATAATTAAATAGCATGTAACTGAGTAATAGTGCCATTTTTACCATTACTTCTTCTAGTTTTTACTGTAAGACATAAGACGGGAGAATTACATAAAAATGCTATTAAATTGAAAAACAAAGCAACAACAACAAAAAAAAAGACTAAAAGAATATTACTTAAATTTTATTTCTTCAAGTTTTTTCAGGCACATTTTTATTAACCTGACACAAGCGAAAAATCGCCTAATAAGGTATTAATTGCTTCTTTCATACTAATTTATTTTTTAAGTTTTATAAACATTCCTTTCGTGTTTAAATTAAATATTTTCGTTTTATAATTTTATCTCCCATTAAAAAGGTTTTTGATTCTTTTCTTTTATTAAACGAATAAAAGTTATTTTCTTTTATTTTGCGTGTTGTTTACATTATTTTCGACCTGATATAGCCGTTTCAATTCTTTAACCAACAATAAAATGATGCCAAAAAAAAGTCCTTCCGGCCAGTGCCGGGAGGAAGAGGTAGCTTTCATATTCCTTATTTTTAAAAAGCAAGCTTATATTATTCAAACACACGAAGCTCAATTTAGTGGAAACCGATTATAGGAGATTCAATCCTAATCTTTATCAATATTAAATCATTATGAATGAGAATCTCGCAAAATTAGTCAGCTTTATCCAAGCGGCTTTTATTTAAAGTAACTTATATTTGGTTGCCAAATTCGGCGATATCTTGAAGTTTCTGCCATTTTAAGACAACATGGTGGATGAGGCTAACGAATGAACTTGGTCGAGACCTTAGTAATTCCTGTGCACATGCTCACTCACATCGGAATCGGTTGATATATACAAGTTCTGTCGCAGGCAAAAATCAGATTTTTCAAAATGTCACCCACATTAGAAATTCAAACTGCTATATCTGAGCCATTTTCTAAGATAAAGACAAAACAAAAAATGCTCCGGAATCCTTATATCAAGGTCAAATACTTAAGAAAGAAACCTTTTTCAATTTCTAATTCTTTTGCACCTTACTTTAAATATATTTTTTTATTTAATTTAATGGCCTCCATTTTGAAACAAGATGGCTGATGAAGCTGGCCAGCGAACTTGGTCGAGACATTACGATATACTATCCACATACCTTCTTACATCGAAATAGGGTAATGAATACGAGTGTTATCACGTGACAGATATCAGATCGTTTCAAAATGTCAGCCATGCTAGAAATTCAAAGTGCTATAATTCAACCATTTTTTAAGATATATACGAAACAAAAACTGCTCCGCAATCTTTGTATCAAGGTCAAAAACATGAAAAAAATCTTTTTCATTTTTCAATTTTTTGATAACTCATTTTAAATTTTAAATTTATTTATTTTTTTTAAATGGCAGCCCTTTTGAAACAAGATGGCGAATGAAGCTGACCAACGAACTCGAACGAGACATTGGTATGTACTATGTACACACCAAGTTACATCCAAATCGGTTCATAAATACGCCTGTTATCGCGTGACTTAAATCAGGTTGTTTCAAAATGTCAGCCACAATAAAAATTCAAAATGCTATAACTCAGCCATTTTTCTAGATATAGAAGAAACAAAAACTGTTCCGAAATCTTTGTATTAAGGTCAAACACATACAAAAAAATCTTTTTCATTTTCCAATTTTTTTGGTACCTCATTTTAAATTTTAAATTAAAAAAAAAATTAAATGGTCGCCATTTTGAAACAAGATGGCGGATGAAGCTGGCGAACGAACTCGGTCGAGAAATTGGTACGTATTATGTATACACCAAGGTACATCCAAATCGGTTCATAAATACGCCTTTTATCGTGTGACAAAAATCAGGTCGTTTCAAAATGTCAGCCCCGCTAGAAATTCAAAGTGCTTTAAATCAGCCATTTTTTAAGATATAGACGAAAAAAAAACTGCTCCAGAATCTTTGTATAAACATCAAACACATATAAAAAAATATTTTTCAATTTTCGATTTTTTGGTACCACATTTCAAATTTAAATTTTTTAAAAAAAATTTAAATGGCTGTCATTTTGAAACAAGATGGCGGATGAAGCTGGCCAACGAACTCGGTCGAGACATTGGTACATATTATGTATACACCAAGGTACATCCAAATCCATTCATAAGTACGCCTGTTATCGTGTGACAAAAATCAGGTCGTTTCAAGATATCAGTCTAGCTGGAAATTCAAAGTGCTATAACTCAGCCATTTTTTAAGATATAGACAAAACAAAAAATGGTCCGGAATCTTTGTATCAAGGTCAAACACATAAGAAAAAAATATTTTTAAATTTTAAATTTTTTGGTACCACATTTCAAATTTTAATTTTTTAAAATTTTTTTAAATGGCCGCCGTTTTGAAACAAGATGGCGGATGAAGCTGCCCAACGAACTCGGTCGAGATATTTGTATGTACTATGTACACACCGAGTTTCATCCAAATCGGTTCATAAATACGAGAGTTACAGTATGACAAAGATCAGATATATATATATATATATATATATATATATATATATATATCAACTTTTGAATGGAGGGTGGTTTCGGGTTCTGGGGGTCATGATCAATGAAAATATACCAAAATTTTTTGAAATCGCTTCCCTCCGAACGGCTGCAATAGGTAGCTTTTTGTAATGAAAGCTACCTAATAATTACTGGTAACCCTTTACCGAAAATATCTGTAAAATACGAAATTTATTACCAAAAATCATAGTTATTCCTGTATATTTGACGCATAAAACACCGCACGAATATTCTCTATCGAATGATACAATTTGGAAAAAAATCGAGCTGGTAGTTTTTGAAAACACTCAGGCGGAACTTTTAGAGTTTACTGCTTTATAATATATATGAATACGTCATTAGCATTCGCTTAGGAATTCCACATTTACGATCTACTCTTAAACATCTACAGTAAAGCATGCATAGCACATCACTATCGCGAAATAATGCACAAATGCAGCAATAAGATGCCGTCATTCAAGAAAATCGACAAAAAAACGGCTATCTAATTATTCATAGATGCTTAAAATTAAATATAGTTTATAATAGCTCCATTGTTTTAACAGAAATCATTCGTTTATATTTTTTTCAAAATAGCACGTATTTTAATTACATTTTCTTTCGGTTGTTATGAGAAAAGGGCAACAAAAATATATAATTACTATTTTACAGCTATTTTTTCTTTATTTTCTAAAGAAATGGAGTACTTGCGTTGGCAATATTAAGCAAATAGCTCTAAAAAGTACAAAAAAAAAATAATATTTCAAAAATAAATAGAGATACAGTTTTCAAGCAAAATGCATTTAAAAGAATTTTTTTCCGCAATACGACGGTATAAAAGTCGAAAATGTGCGATGTTTAGAAGTTTAAAAAATTGCTATAGAATATTTAATCGTACTGCTTTGTGTTACGGCTGGCTTCTGTAAGGTAACGTTATTTTTTGAAAACGAAACAAAATAAGCTGGGAGAAAGAAATAGCATACCGTACCGAGGGCTAAAAAGTGTCTAAACAGATTTTTTTTTTTTTTTTTTAAGGAAATGATGGTCATCCTATTTCATCGGATGAATTATCGAACCAGTCCTGCCATGTTTTTCACAAATCTGGCGAAAGCTATAAAACCCTAATTTAACACTAAAAACGTTATTTCAGGGCATCTTATGAATGCAAGTGACTAATTAGTAAAATCCTTTGCCAAACGTACAAACTATTCACGCCTAACTACTCACTTCTACGGTACAGTCATTGCTAAAGGCCGAAGAATGTTCTATTTAAAAGAAGTTTTGATGGAATTTTCTCATTAACTTAATCATCCCGGTGTCCCCGCATTTCAAATATGCCTCCCAGGAAATTACAATTCGATATTGCAAAGCATTGTTATCCAACATTTCCTTTGTCTCCACGTGATACTTGAGTAATTTTCCACCACACAAATGGACATTTTAAAGGCCTTTGTTTGGTACAATTAACATTTTTTCGAATTCATATAGCATGGTTCCTATAATAACGCATTAACGGCTAGTACATTTCCATGAAAAAATAAGATAAGAAAATGCATTATATTTGCAGAATTTAGTACATTTTTCTGTTACTTAAAGATGATGTTAATAGCATTAAACACAGTTTTAACTTATTACTATATAGTTTCAATTTATTACTTCCATTGTATTAATTTAGCATCTTTTGTAATCAATTAAACTTCCATAGTATAAAATTATTATCATTGTTTGTTTTTTCTTTAAGTAATAAAAAGCGTAATCATTTTGATGATCACCACAGCAATTATTCTAATGAATGTTGCGTCAAAAAACGAATATGTGATTCTTCGAAAAATTATTAAATTATAAACAATCTATCCCATTTATTATAGTATATGTTTTGAACCAGGCATCATGAATCATTTTAAAGCTAAACTGATTGATTGTCATTGTCATCACAAAATTATTTAAAATAAACGATTTCTGCTCCAAATTTAAATATGCAACATATTCTTAATTTATCATTGTGAAATATATCATAAGCGTAGCATTTGTTTCAGCATATTCTAATTAAACGTCGGGTTGATTTCTTTATCTATCACACAGCTGAGACATATGTCAGGAAAAATATCATATACATTTAATAAATGAAGAACACGCCGCCAATAACAGAGCTAAAATTCCTCTTATCATCAGAGTAATCGAATTGTTATTATTAATTTTAAATATATATATCGAAAACACTCGATAAATGGATACTAAAAACAGCTGTTTAATAATGCAAAACCAAGAAATAAGACATGTATTTGTGCAGTTCATATCAAATGATCAGTTTCATTTGAGGCTTAATAAATATTCAATCCAAGCACATATTGAGAAATTATCATTTTTTTAAATTGAAGGATTTTAAACTAAAAAAATTGAAATTCCAAACATTAATTTCTTCAGAAAACTAATTCTTAAAAACATAAAATATGTAAACACACTACTTTTATGAATATCTTTCTTCCAGGGACTTGCAAGTATTGAAAAAATGTTGAGTATTCTTTTCAGTCCGTCTTCCTAGTGATTGAAAATAAATTATAATGGCGATTATCTCTTAAACCGCTACTGCTAAGTAAGTACTTTCAATATTAATACTTTTGATATTAGTGTATACAAATCAAATATAGATTTCCCAGGGACTCTAAAAATATCGAAATACGGAATTCGTTTTCCAGTTTCCTTCTTATTAATCTTATATTTTGAAAATATCGACCGGTATCTATCACTTAAAAAAGTTTATTACAACAATAATTTGTTGAGTTATGAAGCTTATGTTTTTATGAAATTTTAATGAAATTTGTGAAATTTCTGTGTTTTTCAGCACTAACAAGCATATTTCAGTTTTGATAAAATTATATAAGTAGCGTTATTATAAATTCTATGAATTTGCGAAGAATAAACAAATCAGATCAAAGTCAAAATACAAATTTAGAGCTTTTCAAAGGCATACAGTTTTAAATTCCGTTGAATGCGTCTTGTTGTTGAAGTGAAAAGTTCTAAAGCTTTTATTTAAAGTTGCACCCTGTTAAAGAGATACTTTGGTAAAGTGTTTTTTACACTAGCTGCCGCAGTTTAAATCGCTAGTAAAAAAATGTCTACTCGTCATGAAACGAGTTAACACAATCGATTTAAAAGTGTGTGGATGATTTCTGAGGGAAGTGTCCCAAGGGCGGTTCACCTAGGGAGGTATTCAAGGCTTTCATCAGTTAGAAGTTCAACCTTCCGCATTCCTTTCCCCAAAACGCTCTATTTTATTTCTCCAGACCTTATCTAATGTTTTCTCACTAAAAATAAGTTGACTAAATGGAGAATTTCTTACATTATCGTATCAATTTCGATATTAATGAATATATTAAATCTGAAATATTCACGGCTATTACTGTTTACTGACAATTCTCTGTTATTATTATTTTATGAATAAATGGATTTAAAATTTGAAAAATCTTTTACTTTTAGTTTCAAATTTATTTTAAATAAAATTAAATATTAATGGTATTTCCTGTTTTAACTTCTGTGATTTTGATGCCTGCCATTTTTTATACAATATATACTTTAGATATTGATATTCCAATAACGCTTTACCACGAAATGCTCTCTTTTGCCTTACATTGGAGATATTGAGGTTCAAATACTGGCAGATTTTGACACGTGTATTTTCTTTATATATATAGAAATAGTCCAATTAAAAATAAGTACGCGGAACATATTTTATGTGTCTTTCTTATAGTGAGATATTAACTTAATGTCCTTTTCATAGGTATGAAGCGAACCATATTTAGTGGGAAATGGAAGCCCTAATAGCAAATATATTTGAAAACCATTAATGATCTGTTAATCACCTTACTGTTATAGGTTCTTATTCTTTTACACAACCCTTAACATCCTTTTAATAGTACATTAAAATTAATACATAATTATCATATTAAAGACATGAATGTTTTCTCAAACTTCTGAATCATTAGCAACAATTCGCTTCATGAACTTTTACAGTTTGACCAAAACCATAGTACAGATTTGGGTATTGTGTAGTATACGTTTCCTCATTCAAGCAATAGTTTTACTTAACTACAATTATTCTATATAAATTGAAGCAGACGACACTTTTTTTACTCATCCCAGATTTCATGAAATGATGAGAAGTTACCACACAACTTACGCCATTGTGTATGATCTACATAAAGATAAAAAAAAACCCGAATATTGGAAAATATTGCAGAAGCATACCAAAATAACAAAGTGAAAATTCTATACAAATTAAAAAGCTTACGAAATTTTCGTATAACAGACAGATATGGCAAACGAATGTCATTTAATTTTCAAATCTTGTTTATTTATTTATTTTTTTTTCATTTCAGTTACTCACTAACAATTTAAAAAAAATAAATAAATTTTATTTAGAGCAGACTGGGCAGGTTTGACCACTTTTTACAAAATGATCTTTTTATTTTTTAAATATTGAACCTAGAATAAAATTACATATATCATTTTATTTATTATACAATAAGTTTATAAAATAAAATTGCGACATAAGTGTGTTATATAAGAAACTTGAAAAATGGTTGATTTTAAGCATGAGAAAATAATGACTCAAGGCTCTCCACATATGGAAGTCTTGGCTCATTGAGTGGCTGAGAGGTTATGCTCTTGAAGCTGGTAGACGGGAGGTACTGGGTTCGAACCCAAGCGCGCCCATCGGCCTAACCGTTTCGGAGTTTTCTTGCTTTCCTTCGAAACCTTGGATTTCCATGCGTAAATACCGGTTAGGTTCCCTTAGACAGACCCCCCACGCAGGGCACTCCCCCTTGGGCCTATATCCCTCGAGTTGATAATCGGCCGTCAAAAATCAACCCAACCCTTGACTCATTGAAGCCGTGGTCTATGGGTTAAATTCCTGGAGAAGTCAGATATATTAAGTCTATGTGTATGTGTATTGAACATGTAATAAAAATTTATGTGAAAGAAAATTATATAAAAGTCTCAAAAGTTTAGCTGTTTAAGCATAAAAAATAGTAAGTCAAGATGGTGATGTCGAGACGCCATCATGTCAGATGACCAATTAGTAGGATTTGAATTTCAACATACTTTATTTTCTTTATGACATGCGTGATCAGCAAATTAACTGACGCTCTAGTATTTTTATTATCCATGATTTGAAAGTATGAGTTTGAAAATTCACGATTACGAGATCATAGTTTAGAGATATTCAAAATTAGAAAAGAGTCAATCTATTAAATTATACGGTTCATGACACGTCAACATATGAAGTGACAATAAGGACAATGTTAGGCCTAATCGGATTGTTCGAAATAAAGTTCATTACATATATTAAGTGCGAATGTAATATATTTGAAGAAGCTACCGGCGAATCGTTGTAAGATTATCTTTATAGAATTATATTAAAGTTTATGTGTTGTTATTTAAACGTCTAGTTATTCAAGTCATCAATAAATTAACTTTTTACATATAATCTTCCTACACCTATATATATATATATATATATTGGACAAATAAGTCTAGTTCAAAATTTTATATATAAAAAACTAAATTGAAAATAAAATTATTAAATATGCACTGCTTATTTATATATTAATAATATGCATCAGCTATGGAATGATAACCACATTTGAATAATGTATCATAATTCTCAAAATATATCTAAATTACCTAAATTACATATTTGAAAATAATTTATTTATAATGAAAATCTAATTATCTTTTATCTTTTTGTGATTATAAGTACTACAATACTTATTTTGACAATCTCATTGAATTCTATATCTTGTTTTCATTGTTGTTTCAGTGTTATTGTTACTACTACTACTATTGTTACCATTGCAGACTATTCTTTTTTCTTTAACGTATTATGTTTTTTTTATATTATACAATCTATGAAAGTTTTGTACAGGTATTTTTCTAAAATCTCAAAATTTCGTAAACTCTTATACCTGCATATTTTTTAAATGTGAAGACTGGGGAGAAGGGATCCTCCTTCCAGGATAAAGAGTTTTACCCGGATGTACATAATACAAATCAAACGCACTGTTGAGTGTTCTCGATTTGTTCCATTCTATTTTAAAGCATATTATGCAATTACCTTTCATTAGAAAGAATTTTTCTTTTTTATCAAATCTTATGTTATTGATACTCTTTATATTTTATGCAAAATAATAGGTATATTGCAGTAATATTCATACTATAAATTATTTCAGTGTTTCAGCATATCACCCAAAATTCGACACTATATTTTTGCAGCGAGACAGTCTTCAAAATTTACAAATCAATAAATGAGAAATAAATCATCAAACTGACTTATTCTTACAATATTTATTTCGCTACTTACGTTGCCCAAATTCTATGTAAAGTAGGCACCTAAATAACCAGAAACTGTGATTTTAATCAAGAAAACACATAAATCTTCAATTACAAAAAATCACATTAAAATCTTTTTATATGTGCTGCAGAGTTTCGATGTATATATATATTTACGTTTTCAAATTAAGAAAAATCACTTAAATTTTTCTTCTTCCCGAAATCAATCTTTTACGCAAACAAACCTTCAAATCTTTCTTTCGCATTTTATGTTTGAAACAATTTAAATAGTAAACAATGTTAAGGAAACGCTTCATCTTGCTGTCATTGTTTCGCTTTAGAAAATATATTGTTATTGATAGTACATCGCTTAAAGTCAAGTGCAAGAAACATTTTAGACGGAAGGAAGTTAAACTCACTCAAAATTGTATAAATATCAAACGTCTTAAATTACATAAACTGTTTTATTGCCAACATTTATGTGGTATTTGTGAATGTATATTTTTTTCATTACTATAGAAATAAAATGACACAATACTGCAATAATGAGACTAAGTTCAATTATGGGACATTTTTATGTTGTAGACATTGGGAAGTTTTGCCGCTAGTAATTAGCGCCTTCTATGTGTTTTTAGTTTCGAGTTTTAGGTTGATTGAAACCAATTTAAGCTTTTCTATAGAAAATAGCAATAAGCAATATTTTGTTACTTTAAGTTAAATTTCAACCTTCTGGTTTTTATAAGGGTAATAAAAATATTAAGAATCACACATACTTTCCTTATAAATAATACGAAATTATGATTATCATTTTTTTTCAAGGTAAAACAAGTCGTAAATTGTACGTAAAACGTTTCAAAGGAGGTGTGTTCGTATTCTAACTAGTTTTATAAATATTCAGATCTTGGTGCACTCGTATGCAAAAATGCATGAATGCAAAATTTAGTGCTATTATATGTATAATTAAGTCAGTAATACGGAAATAATATGACTTAAATAGGACATAATCACCATGGCAACCTAGAATCATTATCTAACATGGAATATAATTGAATTAATTACGTATGATAGGATTTAATAGAATGAAGAAAACTTTTATTAATATATTTTATGTTTTGATTCTGTTTTCATAAAATTTGAAATCACTTTACGAAATTCTGCAACGATTATATATATATTAGATTTTAACCCATTCTGTTGAATATTTTTTGCACTATTACATGCGTACAGGCGGACAGACGGACCAGACTATGGTCGTACCAGACGATGACTTTAGGTGCTACGTCTTTATTTAATTAAGAAAGCACCTAAAAACAAACATTCGATTTTTGTTTCAAAATTACTTATTCCATTATTCCATTCCTTGTCTGTTCTCTTTATCTTAAGTTTTTCTCGAAACATATAATAACATTCTAGTGTTTATTTCATTTTTTCAATGTTGCTTCAAACGAATATATCGCACTAGGTAACATTACTAGGGAACGTACTAGAAAACTTACTAAGGAATTACCTGCACTATAAAAAAATCTATGAAGTTACTAAGAATTTTCTAGGACACGGGGAGGACTAGAACTTTTTATTTAACTGCAACAAAAACAAGCATCCGGGTTACCTATAAAATTTTAGTAAGCATAAAGATTTCTGTAGCTTTACAAAAACTAGTTTTGAAAACTTACATCTTTTTAATTTATAGTGTACAGATAAAATTTTAGTAAGCTTACAGTTTAGTCGCAGATTACTGTATCTTTTATAAAAACTAGTTTTGTAGATTTACATCTTTTTTTTTTACTTACATTGTACTACGAAACAACTGTTAGTTTCGTAGTTTGTAAAATTTTATTGCTGGAAAGCTCTTAACGTGGAATTTCAAAAAAGAAAAACAGAACAACTTGCACGAATCAAACTTTTCGTGAGATACAGGCTAATTTCTGTGTTATGTTCTAATATGACAGCCAATATCAACACGAGGGATATGGGTAGAAAGGGGGGGGGGCACTGCCCTCCTTGGGAGTCTTTCTAAGGGAACCTAACCCGCATTTACGCAAGGAAATCCAAGGTTCGAAGAAAACCAAAGAAAGTGCCGAACGATTAGGCCGACGGGCGCGATCGGGTTCGAACCCAGAACCTCCCGTCTACCAGTTTCGAGAGCAGAGCTGGGGTGCAGGCTAATTTCTCTCGTTACTTCATACCGAAAGGAAAAGAACAAGAAAACTTCATTAGTAGGGATGGTCTTGAGTAACACGTGTTAGAGTTATCCGTAATTAAGCTAAATTCTCGTTATGATGATAAACATTCTTTAATATTGATAGCAAGAATTTTCCAACTAAAACACTTTTGACTAAAGTTGGTTTCTCTTTTTAAGTATGACGTGGCAGAAACATTTGTACCCTATACCATCAGCAGTTGGATTCAAACGGGGATTTTTTATTTTGCTCTTCATCGTCAAGGCAACATTTTTGATACGTTATCAGCCTTGACGAAAACGCATATCTATTTTAATTGTTTTTATTTGTAGTACCACGGAATAAAAGACGATGGTTCCTATCTTGAAAATGATTGGATTCGGGAAAGCATAACAGTATCCTCTTCGAAAGAACTTTCCCATAATACCACTCTAGACGAAATACAGAAAAAACTGTTAATTATGTTCCCTAGTTATTCATTGTTTTAACGTTACTTTAAAAACAAATTTTACTTTTAATATCGAAATGTAAGAAGAATTTCTTTCAAGTTGAAACAATAACGAGAAATCCTTAATCAGGTATAGATTAAGAATTTCATTTTTTTTAAAACAATGGAATGATATAGCAAATAACTCAATTTAAAAAATACGTAACTCACCAAAGATCCATTTTCAGCAATTGCTGCCAATAATCAATAATGCACTCGAATTCTTCCGTGCAGCCTTGTATATACTTTATAGTATCTATGTACGCCAAGCAAAACACTAAAAATTATATAAGTAAAATACATACCATAGCGGAAAACGAACTTCCAGCAATTATCGATCATGTAAGGAGTTGTGCATATATAACGTTATCACTTTAGGCGGGAGGGAGAGTCTGGCATTTGATATCGTAAGATATCTTCTGAAGGAGGAGGGAGGTTTGTCCTTAAAATCGTTATCATTTTTTGTCCTAACAAACTTTTCTTCCTTCAGTCAATTTTCTTTACTTCCAAATAATCTGTTACTATAACTAATTTTATAATTATTACTATTTTTTGATGTGTTTGTGAAAATGCAAAGTTATTATTAAAGCAATAGAATATACATATCTTAAATATTTATAAAATCAATTCCTTCCAAAATGTAGAATACCCCAACGCTTGGCATACCAGATAGAAATCAGGAGCATAATATGTAGGAAGTGATACTTACGTTTACCAGTAAAGAAAGACGAAGAACGCTGTCCACTATTTTGTTGATAAGTTCTGCGTTTAATATCCCTGGGCAGGCGGCAGGTGCAAGAAGATAATATTACTTTTGAATGCATTATGTAATATTAAACTATTTTTAAATACCTTTAAATAGTAACTAACTCTTTTAGATGTCACTTGATATAAATTTATTTCACTTATAAATATTTAATTGACTTCTTCAATCCGTAAAGTATGCGACTAATAAATGTATAATCTTATGTGTATATCACTGCAACAATATAAAAAGAAAGATAAAGAATCTAAAAAGAAAAGAATTTTTAGAGATTGATAACTATATCATCGGGTACGGGGTGAGGGTAGACGAATGATAACGTATGATATCGTAATGGGGGGGGGGGAGGGTGCCCAAAATTAGCAAAATGTTAATAACGTTTTATATACATAGATACTAACAGAATTCTCTTATGTATCTTTTTAAACAAACTATAAGTATTAGGCGCTTCATAATCTATTAAAAAATTTCTTGTTCTGTATTTTAATCATTCTTTTTAATTTCATTATGATTAAATTATGATAACATTATTATTCTGCAAAATGATTTTTCCCTATATATACTAATGCAATTAAATTCTTTTGTGCATTCCTGTAGTCAAACTGTAAATTTTACCATACTTTCAAGATCCGGAAAAAAATTTCTTCTCATAGAAATTTTATTTCTGTTAAGAAATAAAAGGATAAATGGCACAAATTGTAAAAGTGTGTGTACAAAAGGGTACATACTTTCTGTTTCGTATCTTTTAAAGCTACATCATTAGTAAAAAGTTAAAAATTAATGTTTAAAACCTTGAAATATTTTAGCAAGAGAGACGTAACTCACAGATCGCACCAATGGCGAAATGGAGGTGAAAGTTTAAAAAAGCACCGGACACAACCTTTCCCACGCACACTAGGACATCAATGAGGCTATTTAACAGCTTCTTTACTGATATGTCCAGCGCACCAAATTTTTCTAATGTAGGTTCCATTTATTTAATTCACTGTCTTCCCTTCCCCTCCCCCTTTTCTTTTTCTGTTTAATCTCTTCCAGAAGTGCTATGCGCTTCTCGTTTATCTCATTGTGTGCGCGAGAATGATTGACTCCGCTGTCTACTCATCGCCATTTTGCCGTTGGTCGCGAGCTGTTAGTTGCGTCTCTTTCGCTAGCATCTTTCTAGGTTTTAAACTTTAATTTTAAACTTTATACTGATGCTATGGTTTTAAAAGGTACTCTGTATGCGCCTTTTTGTTTGCACATTTTAAAGATTTGTGCTATTTAAGATTGTCTGTTTATTTCTTCGTAGAAGTCTGTGTATCATTGAATTCAAATAAATACCAGAAGAATTACGTATTGTATATATTCTCTAGAAGCTTGTTGCGGTCCACCTCAGTTATGCATATAAATCTTATTATGATTGAACTATCTTAACATAAATATAATGCACTTATTGCCATAGTCTGTAATGTAATGCAATTGCAAACAAACTACAAATGCTACAGATTTCATTTTTAATCTCGGAAATCCAAGTACCCAATCACATATTAAATTTAAATGTTAATCCGTTATATTTACGAGTGTTATAGCAGAGACAAAATGACAGATGGAAGAAAAACATACAGACAAACCGCATTCATAAACAATTTTCAACTATGTTGGAAAGTGTAATAAAGGTGCAACCATATGACGTATCTGAAAACAGAATGAAATATAAGTTTTCTTTAATGAAAAATGTATTCCTCTGTAGCGCATTTCAACATTCTTTTGTAAAATGTCATAAGTAATTACAAAGTACTTCTTAATATTTATTTAAAAAAGAAACCTGTACCTGAAGTAAAACTGTTGTTAAATTGTATGTTTAATACACGAAACAACCCTCGGAACTCCACTTCAAATGCTAGATATTTTAGTATAAGTACTTCCATAACAATAAAAAACAAATTTTCTAATTTCAACTTCGGATAACATTATTTATCATGCAAATTTAAGATAACATGAACCACTTTGAAGAATACTAAAAGTAAATTTTTTCAATGTATATACATTTCATGACTAAAATATAAATATGAACTCATTACGCTTTATCTTTACATTTTTAAATATATTTCATAAAAAATATATTGTAGGATTCTTTATGCTGGAAAAATAGTTTTAAATAAAATTTTAAACGGTAAATTTAAATAACTTCTGTAACAAGGCATAAATTATTGGTGGTTTATTTGTTCCTTATACAATTCTAGAATTTCCATCCAATTTCCTGAACCCTTGAAATACATATTTTAGAACAAGAGAAAAATTGCAGTCAACTTAAAAAAGGAACTCTGTACCACTTTATTCGACAACTTGAAATAATTTATTCTTAATAAGTACAGAACTTGTGTGAAAATATAAATTATTTAAAACAACGTTTAAACACACAATAAAACAACATATTTGACCATACGTATACGTTTCGTGAGTACTAGGACTCACATCCTCAGTGTAAAAACATTAAAAACTCTAAAAAACAATATCCCCCCAACTGCATGTACGGTGAAAAAAACCCAAATGTCAAAACATAATACCAAAAGACCATCAAGTTCTAACAGCCAATGAAATTAATGCGGAAGTGAAGTGTCGTGACACAACAAATCCATCCAGAAAGTTGAGATGTATGGTGTACTAGATAAATCATTAACCAAGGAGTCTTTAATTTTATGGATATGAATAGCCTCATAAAAGTCTAAATCCAGAGGAGTAATACATTTCTTGATAATGGTAGCTGAGTCAAAATTAAAATTATGTCCCTCCCCCCAGCAATGAGAGGCGATAGAGGATTTCTGTAATTCTTTTTTCTTTACATAGTTTCTGTGTTCATTGATTCTGTAACGGAGTTTTCGTTTAGTTTGTCCAATGTAGGACAAACCACATTGGCATTGAATGTTGTAAATGCCCCAATAATTATGTGGAGGAATTTGGTCCTTAAGTTGCGAAAAAGATAATTTATTAACCGGTTTAAAAACCACATTAAAATCATAATGTCTTAAGATATTAGCCATCTTAAAGCTAATGCTATTATAAAATGGTAAAATGATAAGATTGGAAATGGAAACCGTAGTAACAGGAGAATCAAGATTATTAACATATTTATTAAGACTATGAGAAATTAAATTGTTGATATAAGATAAACTAAAACCTCGATCAATAGCCACAGATCTAATGTAATATAATTCTGTAATAAGTGAATTATTAGCTGAACAAATTAAGCGAGCTCTATTAATCAAATAATGAAAAGCCGAAGCTTTTTGGGAAGGGGGGTGACATGAATTGAAATGAGGGGGGGGGGGAGTGTGACAGCAAAAGGCTTACGGTAAACGCAAGTGTCAAAGGTATTAGGCTGACGTGTAACCAACACATCCAGAAATGGCAATCTATTATCTATTTCAACTTCATAAGTGAATTGAATGACTGAATCTATTGAGTTTAAAATCGTTAATATATTGTCAACAGAAAATAGAGAAAGGTCCAAGAGTGCAAAAGAATCGTCTACATATCTACAATAAAATGGGAAGTTGATAAGGTTAAACATTTTAACCTCAAAGTAATGCATATATAAATCTGCTAAAAAAGGGCTAAGGGGATTACCCATTGCTAAACCATCCGTCATAGAATAATATTGATTACAAATTTGAAATTAATTTTGTTTTAAACAAGTACTGAATAACTCAATAATGTGGTTGATTTCATAATCTGTGTAATGAAATTCTTTTAATCTAGTAGTGAGACTTTGTAGTGCACCTTGAACTGGAACATGGGTAAACAGAGAAGTAACATCAAATGAAACCATGCGTAAAGAGGGGGAGGGGGGGAAGTCTTTAATCCGATTAACAAAAGAACTAGAATTCTTAATAGTGTACATATTAGAATTTGAAAGGAATGAAAAGCGTTTCACTAAATATTTAGCAAGAGGGTATGAAGCAGTACCGATATTGGATACGATAGGCCGGAGGGGAACACCAATTTTATGAACTTTAGGTAGAGCGTAAAAGCGACTGCAGTTAGCAATGGACGGAATTAATGACATTTTAATACTGTCATCAATACAGGGAGAGGTTTTTATAAGTTTTCTGGTGCATGTTAAATCACTGTCAGAAGGATCCCGATTTAATTTAATGTATGGGCCGGATTGTAAGAGTTGAAAGAATTTTCAAATTTAGCAAACTATCTAGTTCTCAAAAGGATTCCATTAGAGTTCTCATTAAAAACACAGTTGATCACAATTCTAAGAATTTCAAACCAAACATAACAAAGGATCTTAAAGAAGCTTTATCCTCTATAAAATCTAATGATGACATTGTTATCTCTAAAGCTGATAAGGGAGGTCAAATAGTGGTACAGGATAAAACAGCTTATTTGGATAAAGTGCAAAATCTTTTACAATCCGGCCCATACATTAAATTAAATCGGGATCCTTCTGACAGTGATTTAACATGCACCAGAAAACTTATAAAAACCTCTCCCTGTATTGATGACAGTATTAAAATGTTATTAATTCCGTCCATTGCTAACTGCAGTCGCTTTTACGCTCTACCTAAAGTTCATAAAATTGGTGTTCCCCTCCGGCCTATCGTATCCAATATCGGTACTGCTTCATACCCTCTTGCTAAATATTTAGTGAAACGCTTTTCATTCCTTTCAAATTCTAATATGTACACTATTAAGAATTCTAGTTCTTTTGTTAATCGGATTAAAAACTTCCCCCCCTCCCCCTCTTTACGCATGGTTTCATTTGATGTTACTTCTCTGTTTACCCATGTTCCAGTTCAAGGTGCACTACAAAGTCTCACTACTAGATTAAAAGAATTTCATTACACAGATTATGAAATCAACCACATTATTGAGTTATTCAGTACTTGTTTAAAACAAAATTCATTTCAAATTTGTAATCAATATTATTCTATGACGGATGGTTTAGCAATGGGTAATCCGCTTAGCCTTTTTTTAGCAGATTTATATATGCATTACTTTGAGGTTAAAATGTTTAACCTTATCAACTTCCCATTTTATTGTAGATATGTAGACGATTCTTTTGCACTCTTGGACCTTTCTCTATTTTCTGTTGACAATATATTAACGATTTTAAACTCAATAGATTCAGTCATTCAATTCACTTATGAAGTTGAAATAGATAATAGATTGCCATTTCTGGATGTGTTGGTTACACGTCAGCCTAATACCTTTGACACTTGCGTTTACCGTAAACCTTTTGCTGTCACACTCCCCTCCCCATTTCAATTCATGTCACCCCCCTTCCCAAAAAGCTACGGCTTTTCATTATTCGATTAATAGAGCTCGCTTAATTTGTTCAGATAATAATTCACTTATTACAGAATTATATTACATTAGATCTGTGGCTATTGATCGAAGTTTTAGTTTATCTTATATCAATAATTTAATTTCTCATAGTCTTAATAAATATGTTAATAATCTTGATTCTCCTGTTACTACGGTTTCCATTTCCAATCTTATCATTTTACCATTTTATAATAGCATTAGCTTTAAGATGGCTAATATCTTAAGACATTATGATTTTAATGTGGTTTTTAAACCGGTTAATAAATTATCTTTTTCGCAACTTAAGGACCAAATTCCTCCACATAATTATTGGGGCATTTACAACATTCAATGCCAATGTGGTTTGTCCTACATTGGACAAACTAAACGAAAACTCCGTTACAGAATCAATGAACACAGAAACTATGTAAAGAAAAAAGAATTACAGAAATCCTCTATCGCCTCTCATTGCTGGGGGGAGGGACATAATTTTAATTTTGACTCAGCTACCATTATCAAGAAATGTATTACTCCTCTGGATTTAGACTTTTATGAGGCTATTCATATCCATAAAATTAAAGACTCCTTGGTTAATGATTTATCTAGTACACCATACATCTCAACTTTCTGGATGGATTTGTTGTGTCACGACACTTCACTTCCGCATTAATTTCATTGGCTGTTAGAACTTGATGGTCTTTTGGTATTATGTTTTGACATTTGGGTTTTTTTCACCGTACATGCAGTTGGGGGGATATTGTTTTTTAGAGTTTTTAATGTTTTTACACTGAGGATGTGAGTCCTAGTACTCACGAAACGTATACGTATGGTCAAATATGTTGTTTTATTGTGTGTTTAAACGTTGTTTTAAATAATTTATAATTTATTCTTATCAAAATCTTTTTTTTTTTCGAATGTAAATTTTCCATTCCTGTTGCCAAATGCTAAAAATAGGTGCAAGAAAAAAAATGATATAAGTATATTCTTTTTCGGTAATCCATTAAAAACTTATTCGCTATACATTAGCATTTGACATTGACGTCATTCTGATCTTAACCCCTGCCCCCTGAATACTAGGCCTGAGCGCTCACACAAAAATGACACAAAAATGGCGGCTGCCGAAGGCGGATTTTTTTTTTGCGTAGGTGCAGTCCCTTAAATGTTGACACCAGTATTTTATAAAAGATTTCTCTACCTTGTTTGTTCTCAGAAAAAGGAAGCGGAAAAAACTTCAAAAAATTATTGGTAGGAATATTTAAGGGACCGTACACACGCTGAAAAAAATCCGCCTTCGGCAGCCGCCATTTTTGGTCCAGCGCTCAGGCCTAGTATTCAGGGGGCGGTGTCTTAACTATTAGACGCAAACAGAATAAAATTTAATAATAAACACACATACTACAATACATATTAAAACACACATTCACATATAAATAACGCCTGCATTCAACAGTTAAAGGTATATATAAATATTTTACAGACATACATACAATAAATACAATAAGTTCCAGCTGGGTTTATTGTATTTATTGTATGTATGTCTGTAAAATATTTATATATACCTTTAGAATAAAATTTGTTTAAAAAGTGTTCACCAAACTTGTAACAGTATTTTATTCCGTAAATGATGTGTTGAAAATCAGGTTGTTCTTGTCACACGAAGGAGCAACTGACAGGAAAAATACGAATTTCGGATAAAAGAGGATTTTCTGCTTAAAATTCCGAAACTATAAAGCAATTTGTGTGAATACGGTGGAATTTTTGCATTAACTTGTTCGATTTAAATAGAATAAAATGTGCCTGAAATATTTTCAGTAAATTTGCATGAGCAAAGTATAATATCAACTTCAAAATTTCTTCGTCTACTTAAATGTGATCATAAAAACAGATGTCAAAAGTTTAAAATAAACATATTTATTAGACTCCGAGCATTTTCGATTGCATCCACAACTTTCATCAGAGAGAATTTTCTTCAAACTTAAACAAAAGGAGTTTGAAGAAAACTCACCTTGATGTAGTTTACGGAGGCAACCGAAAGTGCTCGGAGTTTAATAAAGGTATTTACTTTAAACATTTAACATACATTTTTATGAGCATCTTTAAATAAACTAACAATTTTTGAAGTTCGTGTTATATTTTACGGTAAACTGTAGGTGAATTTTCGATTTAGTCTTTTGTTTTTATTTGTATCAGCATTTTATTCCGTAAAAGAAGTGTAAATATCAAGATGTTAGTTAGGGTGGATCGCAAAGTATACGAAAAAAAATTTTTTTTTTCGAAATTAGTTTCGGCGCGGGGTGCGAAAGTTGCCTTTAATGTAGTCTAGTTTACACCTATTTTTTTTTATTATTATTGAAATCCATTCATATCTTCCGGTGCCCCAAGCATAGTTAAAAATTGAAATTTTTATGAAAATTTATATTTTTTTAATTAGTTTTGGCACTGGGTGCGAAAGTTGTCTTTTGTGTACATTAGTTTACATAATTTGTTTAATTGAAATACATTCATATCTTCTGCTGCCCCAAGGGCCCCCAAAATATTTAAAAAATGAAAATTTAATGAAAATTTATTATTGTTTTTATTTTATTTTATTTATTAATTTGTTTACTTTAAATTACATTTAGCGCCTGGTATGAAAGTTGTGTATTGGGTGTACTATATAACTGTGTATTTTAGATAATTCTTTATCTAAATCCATTCATATCTTAAGGTGTCCCAAGTATAGTTAAAGATTATAATTTTTAAGAAAATATATTAAAAATTTTTACTTTGCGAAAATTGTTTACAAATCTGGCAACAACTTGGGTACGACATGGATACTTTGACCATTCCTCCGTTTTACATACTTCCCCCTCAATTTATTCGCAAAGCACATTCATCAAAAGAGGTGGTTCAAAACCCCCAACTCGTTGCCAGATAATAACTCCATAATTATCCTTTACTCTGAAGTGTATTTTTGGTTCTTAAAAAATCCTTATCTATGGTGTTCCTCTATTTTCATTTCTAGCATAAACTGGCTTTCGTATCGCTATTATCTGAGAGCATTGAAAATAACAAATTTTCAGGATGATAAAAGAAGCTATATTGTTCAATAACAGAGTCTACTATCTTTCTTAGACTGGGTCAAAATTATCAAGAAAACAGAAGAAATTTCCAAATATGCCGCGGTCCTTTTATTATGAAGGGCTTTGTTTTGATATGGAACCATACAGGGGCATATACCTCCATAATATATGTTGTAAGAATAATGACATTCTTAAATGGATTTTCTGTGGTCTCACACAACCTTAAAATTCTAATTCAGTTGTCAGCGATTTTGAGTGAACAACTTGACGAGGTTTTTTTTTTTTTTAATGCCGGTTCAGAACCACATTCATCAGGCGATATTGCTATGCAAATATCATATAACTATTGCTGATCATTGCTGAGCACCATTCTATGTTATCTGGTATATTCTCCACACTTATTGAAAGAGAAAAGAAACAGGTAGCTCCTGTTGCTGTACCAATTGGTCCACAAAAAGCTATAGAACCAATTGTAGCACCATGTAAAGAATTTAGTAAATGTCGTAAAGGCTCACTTATATAATTTATATAAAACAATCAAATGACTACTGTAAGAGTCTATTGATTTTAGATTCATCAGGGTAATAACTCTTTGCGCGTAATATTTAAATTTGTTCTGCCGCATCCAATTACTGTAAGCCCATATAAAAAATATATATATATACATATATATATATTGCTTTTTGTGACTTTAGATTCTTCTATTGCAGCTGAAATGTGTCCAGTATACTGAGAGTAAGGTTCTTTTGTGTCTTAAGGTTCTTTCTATAATGTTCCTTCTTTGTGGTTTTGTGTAAATCTTCCGTCCTTCATCAATTGCACTTTTATGTAGTCTTTTCTATATAGTATGAAAATAGTTTTATTCCTTTAATAATAAACGATAAACAATTTTTCATCTTTTATAGAGAGTACTTTTTACGTTATATAAATGATTCTTTAACTGTTATTTTCACTTATATTTTTTTATTCGAAATTTGCATAAAAATCAACTTTCGGCAAATACTTAAGCGCCGTGGGACATCGGAAGAAATTTATAGAATTCGAAATTTTTTGCATTTACGCTAGCTTGCTTAAAAGACAACTTTCGTACCCTGCGCCAAAAGTAATTTATTAAAAAAAAAGAAAAAAAGAAAAAGTATATACTTTTTCATAAAAATTTCAATTTTAAACTACATTTGGGGCGTTTGGGGTACCGGAAAATATGAATGGATTTCAATAGAAAAAATATGTAAACTAATATACATAAAAGACAACTTTTGCACCTCGCATCAAAAGCAATAAAAAAATAAAAAAACAAAACAAAAAAAATGTACTTTTTCATAAAAAAATTAAATTTTTAACTATTTTTGGGTGCTTGGGACACTGGAAGATATAAATGGATTTTAATAAAAAAAGTCCTTCCGGCCAGCGCCGGGAGGAAGAGGTAGCTTTCATATTTCTTATTTTAAAAAAGCAAACTTATATCATTCAAACACACAAAGCTCAATTTAGTGGAAACCGAATATAGGAGTTTCAATACTAATTTTTATCAATATAATGAGTGAGAATTTCGCGAAATCAGTCAGCTTTATCCAAGCTGCTTTTCTTTAAAGTAACTTATAATTGGCTGCCAAATTCGGCGACTTCTTAAAGCGCCTGCCATTTTAAGACAACATGGTGGATGAGGCTAACCAGTGAACTTGGTCGAGACCTTAGTAATTGCTGTGCACATGCTCACTCACATCGGAATCGGTTGATATATACGAGTGCTGTCGCATGCAAAAAATCAGATTTTTCAAAATGTCACCCACAATAGAAATTGAAACTGCTATATCTGAGCCATTTTTTAAGGTAAAGACAAACAAAAAATGCTCCTGAATCCGTATATCAAGGTCAAATACTTAAGAAAGAAACCTTTTTCAATTTCTAATTTTTTTTGCACCTCACTTTAAACATAATTTTTTTTTTTTAATTTAATGGCCGCCATTTTGAAACAAGATGGCTGATGAATCTGGCCAGCGAACTTGGTCGAGGTATTAATGAATCCACATACCTTCTTACATCGAAATAGGCAAATACGTGTGTTATCGCGTGACAAATACAAGATCGTTTCAAAATGTTAGCCATACTAGAAATTCAAAGTGCTATAATTCAAATATTTTTTAAGATATAAACAAAAGAACAAATTTTCAGAAACAAAAACTGCTCCGGAATCTTTGCATCAAGGCCAAACACATAAAAAAAATCTTTTTCATTTTCCAATTTTTTAATACCTCATTTTAAAATTAAAATTAAATTTATTTTTAAATGGCAACCCTTTTGAAACAAGATGGCGAATGAAGCTGGCCAACGAACTCGGTCGAGACATTGGTATGTACTATGTACAGACCAAGTTACATCCAAATCGGTTCATAAATACGCCTGTTATCGCGTGACAAAAATCAGGTCGTTTTAAAATGTTAGCCACAATAGAAATTCAAAATGCTATTACTCATCCATTTTTTTAGATATAGACGAAACAAAAACTGTTCCGGAATCTTTGTATTAAGGTCAAACACATACGAAAAAAATCTTATTCATTTTCCAATTTTTTGGTATCTCATTTTAATTTGTTTATTTTTAAAATTTTTTTAAATGGCCGCCATTTTGAAACAAGATGGCGGATGAAGCTGGCCAACGAACTCGGTCGAGATATTTGTATGTACTATGTACACACCAAGGTACATCCAAATCGGTTCATAAATACGCCTTTTATCGCGTGACAAAATTCAGGACGTTTCAAAATGTCAGCCACGCTAGAAATTCAAAATACTGCAACTCAGCCATTTTTTAAGATATAGACGAAACAAAAACTGCTCCGAAATCTTTGAATAAAGGTCAAATACATAAGAAAAAAATATTTTTCCACTTTCAATTTTTTGGTACCACATTTCAAATTTTAATTAAAAAAAAATTTAAATGGCCGCCATTTTGAAACAAAATGGCGGATGAAGCTGGCCAACGAACTCGGTCGAGACATTGGTATGTACTATGTACACACCGAATTACATCGAAATCGGTTCATAATTACGAGAGTTAGAGTGTGACATATGTCAGATATATATATATACTAGCAGGCTATGCCCGCTACGCTGGTCTGCTTATCCAAATGAACCTTGAATTAAACAAAATGTATCATTGAATTTGACATTGTGATTTAAAGGAATATGGAACCTTACCTGGAATGTCCTTTCGAACTGCTGAAAACGATAAGAACGCCAGTGTGGTATTATGTTTTCTAATGTGTAGGCAAATTTTCAGCTATTAAGGTCTTAACACTTTTAGTTGATCAATAACAGTAGGATTGGTAAAGAAAGATAGTACAATACGCAATACAATAAAACAAACCCTGAAAATTTATATAACTACTTGTAATAATGCAAACAAACAAACGGACAAAATCCATCCAGTAAAACTTTTTTTAAAGGTTGATCTTTCATAAGGGGTCCATCTGATTATAGAACTTTGCCCCATAATTCTGTAACTAAGCAACGTAGAATGATACGCAATAAACTAAAACCTCCGCAAACATTGCCTTATCAACAAAGAAAGTATTATCAATATATGATTATGGAACTTTTCGCCCTTACTTTATGACTAAGCAACGTAGAACAATATGCAAAATACTAAAACCATGTCTGAATAGATATCTAACTAAAATGAAATTCCTATCAAAATCCGTTCTGTAGAACTTTAAAAAATGTTAAACTTTCATAATCGGGTTCAACTGATTATAGAACTTTCCACCACACCTCTATTATTAAGCAATGCAGAAGGGTATAGTATATACTAAAACTCTACCTGAAAAATTATTTAACTAACAGTGAAAATTCAATCGTAATCAATTCGGCTGAACCTTTTAAAAAGGTTAATCTTTCATGATCGTGTTCGTCTGATTATATAACTTTAAAACATAATTGTATGTATAAGCAACGTAGAACGATATTTTATATACTAAAATCTTCCCTGGAAAATTATCTAACTATCATTATGATCAAAATCCATTCAGGTGAGCTCAAGTTATATGCAATCGGGACGAATTTCACATTTCCATTTTACTCTAGTATATATAGTAGAAGCAGAAGTAGATAGATAGATAGATAAGAATATTGATTATTAAAATTTATGAAACTGCAAGTTATGTCTCGTTGTCTCTGCTGAATAATTTTAAAGACTTTTCAATCGGTGAGTATTGAGATTTACTATTATGTCTACAACAAATATATTTCATTTTGTACCAAAACATTGTCGTTAAAATGAGCCAATTTGCTGTGGGTTCCGATATTATAAAATATATTTTATTTTTCAAAATCGCCAACTACGCGCATGACGTTTTAAGTGTCTCTTGGCACTGCAGTAAACATTTCCATGTTTTATTCAGCGAAAAATGAAGTTATAACTTAATTTTACTTGATAATAAAAAAATACTTCCACCTTCAAAAAATAGTAAATTAAATTTTTTTGCAGTGTTACGAATAAATGATAATTAAAGCCAAAAGAAATTCGCGTTCAATAAATATCAAGCCCCAAAGTTTGGCATAGTTTGCAATAAAATTTGGTACTTTTCTTTTCCACTACAGGCGCCTTGGCGTTTTTTAAAAGCTTGGCGCTATTCGAGCATCAGAAAGTGAGATTTATTGCCAATTGATATAAACAGTTAAGAAAACAAACTTGATGAAATTTTTTGTTTGTTTATATATGTATATTATAAATGTTTTTTATATACAAATTACTTCTGTTTCTAATTAAAATTAGATAAATTGCATCTTTATGTTAAATAAATTGTATAAACAGAAAAAAATGCTTGTTTATATGAAATGAAACAGTGAATAGGTTGCCAGAAAATATGTTTCCAAATTTTCTCTCCGCCAAGGCTATTTTCTCTGTTTCGCCAAGATCCCTATACTGTAAATTACCAAAAAATTTTGCACATTTAGGATGGAAATAAATGGCGCAATAGCATACAATTTGGTATGGTGTTGGTATAACGTAAAAATAAGAAAAGGTCGCCAAAAAGTTTTCTTTCAAATCACGCCAATTCTGTGTTAATTCGGTTACAGAATTGCTCCGCTTTAAAAACACAGAATCAGTTTAAACCTTTTCCTAAGTTAATTATGCGCCAAACCACGACAGGTAACATACGCCAATTGTCAGTAGACTCAATTATGTAACTTATCGGTACCAAATATGCCAATTGTCTATGGATTCGATAACGTAATTTATCTCCTTAATTTATGTATACTTTACAAACTACATCTACTTTCCAATTTTCCTGATTTTAAGATCAACTGTTAGATGTACTGTTAGATGTTAAAAAGCTTGGCGCAATTCGGGCTTAAGAAAGTGAGATTTGTGGCCAAATGATATGAACAGCTATAAAAAAAATAAAATGAACTTTAAGCTTTTTAAAATATGTATTCATATATATATATTCCTATATAAATTTTTATTTATGAATATTAATATTTTTGTTATTTATATACAATTTACTTCTGTTTTTATATAAAAAAGAGATAAATGTATTCTTTATAGTAAATAAATTATCTAATTACTGAACAGAAAATATGGATGAAAACTTTCCTTGTCTCCCCAAGCCCATTTTTTCCAACTCGCAGCTATATTGGAAAATTACAGAATTTAACGCATTGCTCTATGACTAAACAGTGTCGAACAATATATTATATACTAAAACTATCTCTAAAAAATTGTCAAACAAATAATGCAAATTCTATCAAAAACCGTTTATTTTAATTTTTAAAAAGGCTATTGTGATAATTGCGTACACCAGACTACAGAATTTTCCCAAAAATGGTATGGCTGAACAATATAGAAGGGCATGTTGTATACTGAAAACACCCCTGGAAAATTATCTAATTAACAGTCCGAGCTCCATCGAAACACATTGGGCAGAATCATTTAAAGAGGCTAATTTTCCATTATCAGGTTTATCTCATTAAAGATCTTTAAACCATAATTGAATACCAAGAAACGTAGAACGACGTGTTATGTACTAAAAAATTCCCCGAAAAATTACCTATCTAACAGTGTACGTTCAGCAGAACTCGAGTTATAAGCAGCGGGAATGAAATTTCCATTTGAATTAAATATATATATATATATATATATATATAAGTAGAATTAGGTATTTCCAGAAAATGCTGTCGTTTATTGAGAAATAACCAATATTGTGAACGTCTCTCAAACCGATGGCACGCTCATGCATTTTTGGCTTAAAATTAAATCGTTTGGCGATAAAATAAAATCGCAAAAAACATACAATATGTAACTCACAAGTATCGTCATTTTTATAATTACATCTGCTAGTTTCTTCTGCATGTCACATGATGGTCGAGTTAAATATAAATAAAAAGTAAATTTAAAAGAAATCAAAAACAAAAACAAAATTGTCACTCAGATATTATATTATAAAATTTTTTCATGCATTTTATTTAACCGGACGCAAGAGATAAATTGCCAAATATAGTTTAAAACTGCAATCTTTCATATTGAATAAATTTTTAAGCATTACGAACATTCTCTTTAATGTTTAAATTCGATATTTTCGTTTTCCAATATTACCACTCGTCATTTTTTTTCTCATTTTCTCTCTTCTTTTCTTTTTTTTTCCTTTTAAATAAAATTCGTAACAGTTTTTTTACGCGATGTACAGCCATTTCATTTCATTTATCAAAAAATTCATCGCCAATAAAATAATGGTAATCCTTTCGCCCAAAATAACAGAACTTTCCGTCATAATTCTATAACTAACCTACGTAGAACGATGTGTTATAGCTTAAAACATTCCCTGAAACAATACCTATCTAACAGTATAAGTTCCGTCAAAATCCATGCAGTAGAATTCGAAATCTAGGCGTTCGGAATTAAATTTTCGTTTGGATTTTATATATGTAATAGATTTTATATAGATATAATAGATATAATAGATAATAGATTATGTGTTATGAAATATCTCAAAGTTTAAAACAGATCGCATTGTTAGATTTCCTAATTTTAACAATATCGCGTTATGTTAGTTCCACATTCCACCACCAGGGAGCGCACTCTATTCTTAGCGAAAGCGTATCTGAACGAAACTCCTTCATGCAACCTTTCCGTAGATACATGAATCGGGAGGGTGGCGGTCTTAACCAATAATTTAAGATAATTGCTGAAATTACTACGAAAAATATTTTAAAGGGGCTCTACGCGGGCCCCTAATAGAGTTAGAGGAAATCGGAAGACGGCAAAATAATCGCGGGGAAAAGTTTGCTTGGGTGCTTCGGAGCTACTTTTGGCGCGAGATCTAAGCTCTACGACCAATAGGAGCCCAGATATTTAAGGAAATATGAAGTAACAAAGTCCAAAATAATAGAATTTTCCGTAATAATTCTATAACTAATCTAGGTAGAATGATGTGTTATAGCTTAAAACCTTCCCTGGAACGATAGCTATCTAACGGTATAAGTTCCGTAAAAATCCATGCGGTAGAACTCGAAATCTCGGCGTTCGGAACGAAATTTCCGTTTGGATTTTATATATAATATATATATATATATATATATATATATATATATATATATATCAATTTTGAACGGATGGTGGTTTCGGGATTTGGGTGTCATGATCGATGAAAATATACCAAAATTTTTTGAAATCGCTTTCCTCCGAACGGCTGCAATAGGTAGCTTTTTGTAATGAAAGCTACCTAAAACACATGTAAACTACTACACATAAAAGACGACTTTTGCACCCCGCGCCGATTCAATTATCCACATTTTGAATTTTCGATCCACCTTAATGTTCGTGTCGCACGATGACACGCAAATACGGAAAAATAAGGAATGGGTATAAAAGAGAAGGCGGATACTATACATGAAATCTTAGAATTGAAGGTTTTCGGCTTTAGCACACGGTGTCGAAAATTTCCCAAACAAGGCACCCTGTACGTACAAGTACTATATGTGTACCTGTAAGTACTATTATGAACACCTTTTGATAGGGAACAAAAACTAACATTCCAAGCACAACTTGTGACAGGTCCTTCTTAGTTTTAATTAGAAAAGGTCTTGAAACAGATTTAATGAAACACAAGACCTTATTTAAAACAGTAAGCAGGGAAATCATCACTGGAACGTTAGATTTAATTCAGATGATTTAAAGCTCTGCAGGAGGGGGGGGGGGGTGGATCATTTTCTAAAGCTTACTAAATATTAGATCACTTAACGTCCCTTGCAGTGTCCCCACCATTTGCTATACACTGTAAAAAAAATTCTGTAAAGTTACTAACATATTTCTCGGAAACTGGGATTCCAGGAACTATTTATGTAACGGCAACAGCAAAAATTTCTGTAACAGCATCTGTTACAGGAATTTTTCTTGTTGCCGTTACATAAAAAGTTCCTGGAATCCCAGTTTCCTAGAAAAATTTTAGTAACTTTACAAAATTTTTTTTTACAGTGTACAAGAACCTAAAAATCCCTCTTTAGAAGATAACATAAATTACAAGTGGAATATCGTGGATACCGATATTTCTTTATTTGAATTGCATTGCTCAACTTTTTACGGAATAGGAAAAGCTTCCAATTCCTCGATCACTCGAAAACTGCTATTCGGGAAATGTTCTTGAAGTCAGCAGGTGACGTAACAGGTGCGAGAGAACTGGATGAGCCGTATGCGAGATTCATTCAAAATCTGCTGAATCCATCCACTACTGCACTAAATTATATAGCTTCTACACGCCCACAGTTACATTGTTAACTTATCATTGCAAAATATCCTTAACAACCTGATTTCCGGAGAGACAAACAATTGTGAAACTTAAAGAAAAAGAACTCATCTACTCACAAGTATTAGTGATTAAGATCATCGAAATTGCATGGAAAATCTCAAAACTTGTTGGTTTAGTAGTCCCTTATAAAAGAGCAGGTAGGCACTCTGCCATAAACCATCTTAAATTTATCTTTAAATATGTATATATCAATGACACGATTTCGTAAGTTGAAGAAACACTTTTCCTCTAAAAAAAAGTATGTTAAAAATTTTCGCAAAAGAGAAATTTTTAAATGTTTAAATAGGATAAGCAACCATCGTTAACTATTTTCTAGATAATCAGGTATTTTAACAAAACATATCTATTTTAACTTGCCAACATGTAGCTCTACAAGCGGTTTTATCCAATTCTGTAACAGTAAATGTAAGTGCTACGATTCGAATGCTAGAATTAAAAATACATAATCCAAAGAAACGTAGAATAATACCCTGTTTATATTTTTGTTCCTTTTTCACAAGTTTTGGTCTCAAAATATAGGTGGTAGCATTAGCTTGTGGCTCTCAGCGGATAGAAGTAATTTACCAAGTTTCCACCGTAGTAGCACCAGTCAAACAAAAGCGTGTGAAGACGGTTAGAATTTAGCTGTTACATGTTTTGTCTGCCAAGCTGTAAATTAATTAATCTGGAACTTGATGACTATGTTTCATTATCACCTCATCAGTGTACATTAAGGCCTAATGTAGGAATATGCAATATCTTTCCTGAGATAAAAAAGAAAAGCTTTTTTTCTAAGTTGAGGTATTTTTGGTCCAACATTTGGGGTAGCATTGGCCCAACCAATTATCATATAAATTTTTTTATATACTTCCTATCATTGCATGAAAAATGTTATATTAGAAGGGAAGCTTTTTCTTATTTTGTTAAATTTAAACATTGATGTTTTTGAGGTAATGTTTTTGTTTATTTTTGGTATATTTACGAAAATAGATATTTGTGCTTATACACACAATAATTTTGCTGAAAAAACATGCAGTGTATTGGTTCTAACTGAATCAATAAGGAAATCTATTGACCAAGATGATTGTGACGTTGGAAACATTGTACTTGTGCTGTTTAATGGCAATATCTATCCGAAAGAAGTATTTTGAAATCAAAGTAGGGTTGTGTTGTTGACTACATGGAAAAGAAGTTAAAGTGTTGGCGTTGGCCACAGCGACTGGACTCGATGGTGTATGAATGGAACGATATTGTTGCAAAAATTAGTCCACTTAAACTTCTGTCTGATGGAAACCAGTATTCAGTCTCAGACCTGGACAATCCACATTAAGCAATGTTTATGAGATTTCTAATATGTTTAATTAAAATATATGCTAATTTAATGTATTTTTACATGTTTACATTTGTAACTCTCTCTTCCCTGTCTTTTTCAATTGAATAAAATTAGTCCACATCATGTTGCAGGCTCTATAAAATTCATTTCAACACATGAGCCAATGTTACCCCAATTCACGGTAGCATCGCCCAAAACTTTCAAAAATACTTTTTGGTAAAAAAAAAAAAATCAATATCGACAAATTTATGATAATGGCGTGGTTCCATATGTCCTTAGCAAACAAAATTTAACATGATATTCTGATTTTAAATGAAATAACAGAATGGAAATGCTGAACATTTAACGAAACAGTGAAATTTGAGACAAAATTATACTATTTGACGGTATCCCATAATTAAATATAGGTAAAATGATCTTTTTTAACCCGTTCGGGACCATGGATGCATATATGCACCCTCAAAAAGTTCTTAAAACGTTTGAGTTTCATACCAGTAAAAAAAGATAAATCGAATTGATTCTTGTTTGTAAAATCCTTATTGCTTTTACAGAGTTAAATATTTGTTTAATTCGTTGTAAATTAAATAATTTTCACTTCTATACTAGATATCATAGTTGTTTAAATGTTTCATTCGCCATACCCTAATATGATGTGTTGATATTTCATAATATTCAAGATAGTCACATATATTTTATCCTTTACGTTCTAATTTTCTTTTCAAAAATGTAAAATTTATGTATGGAAATAATTCATAAATTTCTAAAATGTATTTGTTTGTGTGTCTTTAAATTTATTGAAAATATATTTCGCTTACGAAACGTTTTTAATGGGAAAAGCAGACAAGAATGAAAGAATTACTATAGATGCTATCTGTGTATATATATATAGCTATAAATATGCTTTTTTTCATTACATTGCGTAGAATTTAAAATTGTGAAGAACTTTTATAGGATGATATACAATACTTTGCAATACTTTGCAATACAGTGAAAAGACTTTTTAACGAGTTACGCTACCTTAGGAATTTCAGAACATTGAATTTTTTCTTACTAAATATATTATACATTTAAGAATTTTTTAAGGGTTTAACCATTTCAAAATTTTAATTATTTCCGTGGTAATAACAGTTAGAAGTGAATGCAGAATTATAATGAAAATCGTACATGGGAGTATCGCCAAGTTCTAGAATAGAAAATACCTAACTGAACTGGTATACTATAGATTAACTGATGACAATTTATGAGAACGCTGATTAGAAGGTTACACTCAGAATAATAACAAAAGTCTGAACTCTGTGATTTGATCTGTGGCTCCAACAGTGCATTACAATAGGGCAAAAATTTTGGAGATTGCATCTTTAAACCTTTAAGATCTCTAGATTTTTGGTAGAAATGAAACGTTTTGTGGGTTTAACCTAAATAAAAGGATCATATTTGATGGGGAAAATAACACAATTGCCCCATTGCCAAATTACAATGGGGCAAAAATTTTGGAGATTGCATCTTTAAACCTTTAAGATCTCTAGATTTTTGGTAGAAATGAAAAGTTTTGTGGGTTTAACCTAAATAAAAGGATCATATTTGATGGGGAAAATATTTTTAAAAATGCCCTATGTCAGGTTATGGCAAGGGAGAACCACGCAATTCTATGTGTTCAGGCTCGACGTAAAATCGCATGAAAAGAGGAAAATTATTTTTTGTTTTTCTATGGTATCACCAGCACAATTGTGTAGTCCAGATCCAAAGGGATATTGCGATTAGTATATTTAACGATGGATACACTAGTATATCAGAAATGATGAAATTATTAAATCTTTCAACTGGCCCAAGCGTCCTGCTATTATCCGAGAACTGGGATTATCATCGAGTACCTATACCGAACATAAGAGCCAAAGAAGAGACTAAAGAATCCCGGAAAATTGTAAAAAATGCTCAAAAGAGTCGGAGGACATCGCAGAATCACTGGAAGACGTCATGTAAGCTACAGGAATTGCAGAATGAAAATAATTAAAAATACATATGTTTGTTTTCAAAATACTGACGCGGTACTTTTCTTTTGCAATTTTCTCGAAAATACTTTTCAAACTGGCGTACAAGATATCTCAAGATCTACATAAATGATTTTAATAAAGTTTAAACCACATATTCTTTAAAATATTATCTGATAAGTAGCCTATAATTGTTTTGATTGGAAGCAGGGTTCATTTAAAAAAGAATTTGAAAGTCAAAATTTTGACAAAATCAAAGTTTTTTTTCAAGTAGTTACAACAAACAACTATTAAAAACAGTTATATAAAACAATATTTTCCCCTTATGCTTCATCTTAGCTATAACATTTTTAAATAAGAGAAGTTTTTAATTTGATCTTTCAGAACATGCCTTGCAGAGAAAAAAGAAATATACCATAAGCAAGGATTTTACAAAGATTTACGACTCAAATTTACGACTCCTAATTTACGACTCATTTCCCCACATTTTAATTTTTTTATTAATTTTTTAAATAAAACTTCTATTTCTTTGTAAAAAAAAAATATTATATGTATTTAATAGCTGGATAAAAAAAAAAAAAAATTGTTATTTTATATCTACCAAGGCTGTGTATCAGCAAGTCACAAAGAGAATGTTTAATTTAAACTGAGTTTCATGAGCCACCAGATCTCCAGAATTTATGATTTTTTTGGTTTTACGATAAGCATTTTTCATATCCGTTATCGGAAATTTTGTGTGTTTAAAAAGATATTTACATGCAAATTAAAACTTTGTATTGATTTTTTGAGCTATTTATTTGTTTATTTATTATGTCCATCACATATTTAAAATTTAATTTGTTTTTGTAAATATTTATAATATACCTCTATATTTTACATAAAATATTTTTAAATAATAAAAAAAATGTATCTAATAATTAAATAAATAAATCTGAACTATTTTAGATATAGAAGATAAAGTAAATAATTAGGATATTAAACTTTCAACTTATATCAATATCCTTTTTTCAGTTCAATGGTACAATAAATGTGCAGACCAACTAGTTTTGCATTTTGTTTTACCTGTTAATTTGAACTGAGGACTCTTAACGCTTTAAAATTTTCGAAATTTTAAATTTTTTAGGTGTTGAACTCTTATCTTTTCTGGACATTTTGATATAATTGTTTCCTTGAAATTCCTTTTAGAACAGAAGTTATGGCTTTTGTGTTTTTTTTCTTATGTGTCATTTTATAACTGCATTTTTGAACAAATATTTCTCCTTCTAGGAATGTTATTCCATAATTATTAAGATGCTACTTGGCGCAGAATCATATAAATTTAAAAGCAACGTTAAAAACGTCAGAATATACACACTTTGAGCAGACTAGTTTCGGTTGCCTTTAGGGTATCGTCCTCAGGGCAAAGAATAACGGAAAATTGCTCAATTATATAGAGGAGAAGCGGATTCAACTGAGGAGTCCATTAGCCAATGGGGAAACAGGAAAATACGAGTACCATTCAATAGGAGAATAGAATAGGTAATGCCTCCAAAAATGTGGAAATGCTGGTAGCAATTAAGCAAAAGTAGATTTTATGAAATATTTCTGATAAAAGGGGAATAACGAATTCACAATTAGCAATATTGTCAAAATTTTTGTAGATATGGAATGCTTCAAGAAAGTTAAGTTCATATATATAAGTCTGTTTACAGATGATTTTCGCTGAATTAAAATTAAGAGCGGTTTACCACCCAGCAATGTTTAGAAATTGAAGATTTATTGGTTTCCTGTTTTTGACTATATTGTTGGTGTTCTTTAATACGAAATTTAAAACCCCGTCGGGTCTAACTAATATTGGAAAGACCGCACTGGCAATTAATACAACAGACACCCCATGAGCTGTATAACTCAATAGGATCTTTGAGTTTGGAGAGGATATGTTTATTCGTAGGGGTAAAAATTATTCTAAAGTCATGCTGTCCATTTTGGCAATAGGAAAGCTAGATTTAGGAAAGAAAGGTAACACAATGATGCTACATCTGGAAAGAGAAGAGGAGATTTGAGTTAGAGGGACGAGGGTGCTGTAATTTACGTAAAGCAGTATCGATAATAGAAGGATTGTAACCTCTGTCAATCGCAGTGGCTGTAAGATATTGAATTTCCCTATTTAGTGATTGAGAATCAGAGCAAACATGTATGGCACGATTTATGAAAGTGAAAAAAGGAAGCCATTTTCTGGCTGGGAGGGTGACAAGAGCGAATAGTGTGTGTGTGTGGGGGGGGGAGGTAGACAAACTGCAAAACTTTTGCGATAGACCGATGTAGATAAACCGTCTGCAGTACGCGTGACAGGTGTCACTATGGGGTTCAACAAGGGTGTGCATGGTCTATTTGCTGCATGTTTTCAACAGTGTAATTCCACTACGTAATTCAAGGTATTAGTTTTAATTACTTAAATAAATTTTCATTTTTTTTCGAAAAGCCACAGTATTAGGACATTTATATTGCAATCAATATTGATATTCTCTCTTCTCAGTGCACACAATTTTATTCAGGGAAAAAAAAAAAATATCGTTCCAGTTTATCAAAATTGTTAATTTTGCTTCGCGTTTTAAAATTATTCTACTCTAAAAGTTTAAATAAAGACTTCAAATCTAATTGAAATATCTAGTTCAATACTATTAATAGCCAACAACTTCGATAAACAAATTACATTACTATTTTCAATAAATGAGAATTTTCAAGCATTTTCTTACTTTCAGAGTGATTGCTATTCTAAAAATTTATCGCGACAACTTCAAGACCATAAAATAAAACTTCTTGTAACCTATTTTACCGTATGCAAATCTCTCTTGGTGAAAAATGGGTTTTTAAAAGCAATGTTTACCTTTCTTGTAAATTAAATATTTTTATTTCTTTACTTGGTATACCAGGCGTTTTAAATGCTTTATTTTCGGCATTCATATATAATTCGTTGACAATTCATAAATTTCATAGCAGTCACGAATATTTTATTGTTCACGCTAATGTTATTTCCATGTAAATATAATTTATGTTTTAAAATGATTCATAAATTCTGAAAATGTATTTCTTTGTTTGTCTGCCTACATATAAATTGGAAATACGTTTTATCTTATGAAATGTTTCCAATTGCGAAAAGAGATAATAAATGTAAGAGTTATCGTAAACGCAATATATATAAGATAATATAATGAATGTATAATAGAGTATATAGTAGTATACTTATATTTAGAAAATAAAATAATTTTATTTTAAAAACTACATTTATAAATAAAGAAACATATTAATATTACGCAAGATTGTTTTGACATATTGAAATTCCATTTTTTAACTTTTCATAATAAATGAATATATTTTTATTCGTATTCCTAAGGTGATACATAAGGCAGGAATTTAATAACAGTAAGTTACAAAAAAATGAAAAAGCAGGTAATATTTTCTAAATATATCTTAAATTGTAAGAGGATGACACAATGTCCACCTGTGAATAAACCACCTAATGAAGATAATCTGCTGCATGCGGCTAATTAACAACTGAAATAGTTTGTTAAGGACTCTAAGGACTCTTAAAGCTTCAAAATTTTCGAAATTTAAATTTTTTTAGATGTCGAACTCTTATCTTTTCTGGACGTTTTGATATAATTGTTTCCTTGAAATTCCTTTTAGAACAGAAGTTATGGCTTTTATAATTATACTCGCCCAATAGCTCAAACGGCATTTCCAAAACTTTGAAGTCATTTTTCTCCAAATGATGTTTTCGGGAATAATGTGCAGGATATCGCAAAAATTTCTGAATATTTTTGCATGAAATTTTTTAAACATATGTTTCATGTCAGTTTGTTTAAATTGAACCTAAAATTTTGTATTAGCTAAATACAACTTTGTATTAAAAACATAAAAATGCTTTAAATACAAATTTATTTAGGTTCAGGCAAATTATTATAATCTGAAGTAAAATTAGGCCCAAAAATTTTCTTTATAGTTGCAATATTTATTTTGTAATCTTGCGCGTAAGCTGTTATACCAATTTTCTGCTCGACAAACGTTTGACAGTTTTGAGCTTTCTATAAATACTAATTCTGCATGTTGTAATTTTTTAAATACATAAAATGAAAGAACATACAGTGAAAACTCCATGTGTGACCACCTACATTAAGCGACCACCTCCACGAACGACCATTTTTTATTGGAACGAAATTTATTCCCATAGGCTCACTATGTTTACCTCCATTCAGAGAACATCCCAATTAAACTCCCTCCATGAGCGACCAATTTCTTTGAAGAAAATGTAACAAATTCCGTTTTTTCTTGGTCGCTCGAAGAATGTTTTATTAGGAAAATAAATCGAGGTTGGGTTGATTTTTGTCGGCCGATTATCTACACAAGGGATATAGGCCCTGGATGGGAGTGGAGTGCCCTCCGTGGGGGTCTTTCTAAGTGAACCTAACCCGTATTTACGCATGGAAAATCCAAGGTTTCGATGAAAACCACGAAAACTCCGAAACGGTTAGGCCGACGGGCGTGATTGTGTTCGAACCCAGCACCTCCCGTCTACCAGCTTCGAGCGCAGAACCTCTCAGTCACTGGTGGGGCCGAAAATAAAACGGAGAGCGTATTATTCATCACACTTCTAAACTAAGTTTAGATTTTTTTTTATTATTATTCTCGTAACTTTTAAGTGTCTGAACCACTTTGTACCTTTTTAGGCAATCAATTTAACTCTGATGACAAATTAAGACTGACGGTCAATAAACTCCCCTGCCCTATTCTGTCAGGCACTTCTCAAAGAAATAGATGAATGAATGAAATCATCATTATACGTTCACGTCAAAAAAAAAAAAAAAATGCATTTATTTACTGAATTTCGAAAGGACTTGGAAATAAAAGTTATAAAAGATAAAACCATACAATTAAAGCAAACGTCATTGTATTCATATTTTAAACTCTCCAGTAATTAACTTATGTTTACATTAACTTTTATTTTGATACTTAAATTTTCATAATTTGTAAAATAAAAATTAGTAACATTAATTCTTACCTTTTTTCAATAATTAAAATCTAGATTTAAACATTACCTCCATTAACCCTCCGACTGTCTTGGAAAAGGGAAAAATTGTAATGTTGTTTTCTCTGCATTTTGTTTTAAATGCTAAAAAAAAAATGATTCTTTAAACATTTTATAAAAAAATTAATAACGAATATGAATGCAATCCTTGGAAGTATTAATCATTGTTCAATGTGTTAAAAATACATTAAATCAATAGAATTATATTACTTTAAATATTGCTTGCATTGCAGTGAAACCTGGAGCTTAAATTCGATATTCGAATATTTAAATTCGAGAAGAGCTTTTTTAAAAGAAGCCGATTTTTTTTTTACTTTATTGAACTACTATATGTGTTTGAAATGTGTTCGTTTAGAGAATATTTGCATGCGAATATTTTTTAATACTCTAATAAATAAATTGCAAATCAGTTTAAATGAATGAGAAATTGCTACTTTATTAAATTCGAAAGTATTATTTTTGTTTGTTTGTATTAAAATAACTTAGAAATTTAAATTTATTGAATTTTCCGTTTTTCATTTTAAAAATGAATTTGAACTCGGATATCAATACAGCCAATATGCATGCGTGCAACGAAAAAATGGAAATTACCCTCTTTTTCAGACTTTTGGGGAAAATTAACGGAAAAAGCATGTTTTCTAGTTCTACGGAAATAATTTGTTTAAAAATGAAGAAAAATTTAGTGTATAAAGGCAAATTTTTCTGACAGTGTAGAATAAGTTTGGCCAAACTATTATCGAAATCGGCTGCTTCTAAGGTAATATTAGCAAAATACCTATGTGTAATACACGAGAGGGTATTAAAAGTTTTTGCCCTCACATAGAAATAATTAAGTAAAATTTATGAAATTTAGAAAATCTGTAGGTAATTGGCCCATTTATGCAGATATTTTTAAGAATATCTTTTAAAATTCTGCAGATCTTTTAAAGGTAAATCTAAATCTTCAAAATTTCTATTTATTTCTGTAGAATTTCTGGAGAACGTGGAGATTTATTCAGATAATCTTAAGATTATTTTTAGTGGGGAATTGCTACATTGTATTAGTCCTCATGTATATAGTCACCGTGCACAGTAACATTACGGTATTTCAAAAAGAGGGAGGAGGATGTATTCCACGGCGCGCGATAGTGGACTCAAACTGGTCATTTTTCTAACTTTTACCGACCCCCACATGTGACATATTGTTGGAAAGGCCTGTGACCACTTATTCATGTTATGCACATCCTGAGACCCTCCTCCAAATTTGCCCTCCGTGGGGGTGACTTTTCTAAATTTTGCGGACACCATTCAAGCCCCTGGGTGGCAAATTTTGGGGGAGGGGCTCAGGATGTGCATGGCATGAATAAGTGGTCACAAGCCTTTCTAGTAATATGTCACATGTGGGGGTCGATAAATGTTGGGAAAATGCCCTCCTTTGAGTCTACTATCACGCTTCCTGGAATACACCCCCCCCCCCTCTTTTTGAAATACCGTTTTCAGAAATGTGTTACTGTGCACGGTGACTATATAGAAAATGACTAATACAATGTAGCTATTTGATTAATTTACTCAATGTGAGGGCAAAAACTTATTGATACCCCTCGTATTCTACACAGAGCATTTCATCTGAATATTTCAGAGCATTATGAATCAGAATGTTTTATGTTTGTATCCATATGATGCGGGCATGGATTTCTTTCGCAGAAAATTGTCTTTAATTTTTTATATTTATATCCATTTTGATATCATGTTAATACTTCGGTATAAGCACAACATAACAACACGCCAACCTATTAAAAGAATTCAATTCATTTTTAATGTATTTTTCCAAATGTATATGTTTTTCCAATGCTGGCACCAGCAGACATTCCACAACTCACATAAATTTATGTTATTACAAGTGAATATAAAAACACGTAGTCGTTATTTATATTACAATGTCATTCTTATCTTTATGCAATGAAACAATATATTCTTTTATGCAGGATGTGTCATCTTGTTCAGTATAGTATTTCTTTCCCATAATATTGTTTTAGGCATCAATTCATTGAAATATTACTAATGTTACAAGCATTATCTTTTTCATGATAAGATACCCATTTCATTTAATTAATATTTTACTAATGTTATTATAACTAAAACCAAAATAATATGTTTGGCATTGCATATAGTGAAGCGTATTAAAAAAGTGTTATAGGAAACTATAGAACAGGAAAAGAAGCGTTATTCCTCAAAATTTTATTTTACATTCCATTCAAATATTTTCAAGTTACTCAAAACAATAAGTAGTCTTAATGATACATAATACTCCCGACCTAACAACTCTGTAATAAATTTATTTATTTATTTTGATGAAATTATACAACAACATGAAAAATAATATAGAGATTTTTATTTTGTTAATATTTAATATACGAGGATGTATCCAAAAAAGGGTTACACATGTAATACAAAATTATTTATTAACAATTCACAGAAAATACAAAATTTATTAAGAGGCATTCTTGCTGTTCACCTTTCATCATAATCACCAAATCTATTTAAGCATTTATCTGAACGCAGGACCGACTTGTTTAACCTAGCTTGATAGAATCACGTCCCTGCCGTTTGATCAAGATCTCGACATCTGTTTTCACATCACTATCTGAATAGAACCTTATTCCAGATAAGTGTTCCTTCAATTTCTGAAAAAATAAGTATTCACTGGGTGCCAAAACTGTGCTGTAGTGCTTACAGACTTCCCACTTGAACTTTTACATTGTCACGTAGGATGATGACACCATCACTTTACATGCAGGGCATTTGCTTCGGATTCCTTCATGTAACCCTGACAAAGTGACTCAAGTGATACCACTTTTCTAAACGTCTTGATTTTCAATAGCTCTGACACGTAAGCGAACTTACACTACCTGGCCACGCTTTTTTAACGTTAAAAATAAAAATAGCGTCGCTGGATCTATAGCAGTATGATAATGACAAAAATGTAGTCATCCGCGGCTTGCAACACAATGGCTCTCCAAATGGATCTAAAACAAAAATGTTTTACTTATCAACAATTTGGAAAAATGGTTATTGTTCTCTGTCAGGGTAGGAAATCAAAAACATATCTGAGGAGTTTTATTGGTTGAATCCGCATTTTATTCGTTTTCTGATTGGTGTATACTGTATCTGTATTTCCCTTTGCTTTCAACAGAGATGGATACTTCTGTTACCACTATGATAAAAACGTAATAAAAACTACAAAAAAAAAAAATAACTCAGAAACAAATTGAGATACACCTTTCAAACAAATCGCATTTAAAATTACATTTTTTTTCTATACGATGGTGTAAAAAGTAATATTGTGGGATGTTTAGAAGTTTAAGAATGAAATTTCATTTAAAATGCGTCGTCAGATTTCTTGGAAATCTGACAATGGAAAAGCCTTTTCCCGAACAGCCAGTGAAATGCTTGGATATTACGTAAGTTTCAGGTGGATAATACCTAAGTTTCAGGAAATCTGACGAGTCGCAGGCGATTTTTGTCGCTTGCAATTTTTACGTGTAATAACACTATTAATGTTTAATCCATGGCGTACGTAATATATGATCAACTCCTTGCGATTTTTTATGTCTTAAATTTTAGTCTCTGAAAAAATCATTTTCCAAATGGTCGTTGTAATTTGTTAAATTGCTTTTTTAATTATTTATTTATTTATTTTATTTTTATATATGCATCTCATTTGTCATAGAAAATTGAGCGTGGTTAAAAAAAAAAAATTATTTGATTAATAATCACGATCTTCTGTACGTCTCTACAGAAAAGTCTTGACTATATTCGTTTAAAAATAGCAAGAAAAGGGTGAAAAATGTTTATGTTATGCTGCAAGTCAATTTCCAATACACGTTTCAAAGTGTTGAATATGTTAAAAACTGGAATAGTAAATAACATTCAAACCAATTTGGAATTCTTAAACATTGTTAAAATTCCCCAAAACACCCATATCTCTTCTCGAATTATTTGATTGTATGTTTTTACTTCTGCATGTATTGTTCTAAAATTGAAATTCGCTTTGAGAAATTCAAAGAGCATAAAACATTGTAAGTTTGTATTTAAATATATTTATTCCAAAAACATATTAATAAAATTAAATAATTCATAAAAATCTAAAAAAAATCCAAAACGTAAACTTCTTTGTAAATTAAAATAATTGTTTGTTTAAGAATTCTTAATGAAAATTAATTTATATTTCTTCAAAATGATTTTTGTTTTAAAAATAAAGTTTAACAAAAGTATTTATGTTAAACGTATCACTCACTTTTATGTAGTATATGAAAATATTTTTTTTTTTTTTTTTATCTCAAAAAATATTATAAAATTAATTATAATTTAACTAAACAACAGCTAAAAATTCCACGAGGAATGTTGTCTAGTCTTAAATTTTTAATACAGATTTCAGTAAATAAATTTTATTATTTAAAAAAAGAATTAGAAAAACAATTTTAATTTAAACTAGTATTTATTCGCAAATTAATATTATAGTTATAAAAATTCTGGAATTACTTGAAATAACTTGATGTTTACTGCATCGTATCTGATTGTATCCCATATGGCAATAGAATGTGTGCAGTATTAATAAAGAAACTAATATCCAACATATAACACGCTTTAGTCAAATAGACGGTTACAGTGATTTTATTAAGAATAGGGACTGTTCTTGTTGGCACAGCAATAATTTTTTTCACATGAATAATAAGGTTACGTAAGCCTAGATAACAGACGTAAATTGGATTTAGAACAATTCGAAATGCAAAGACTAAGAGCCGAACCCGATAATCGCTCCTAAGTAGTAAACTTACTAATCATGGAGGCAAATATTTCTAAATGCAGATATGCATGTTATAAAGGAGGAGAAGCAAGAAGTTTCAAGCGTCACACGTAGATTATAAAGCACTTTCTCGTTAGTATACTATACCGTGACGTCACCATTTAAGGTAAAGCATTTTCTCTTAATTAGAAAACACATCATACAGTTGAATACTCAATTTGAGCAATTAGTGCTACAATTGGCAGCGAAAATTTAGTGCAGCCCTGTAAATCGATTTTTATACAAGCCACATGGTTTTTCTAATGTTTAATTTAGATAAAAAATTATTGAAAATTTACTTTCAGTAATTACTGCCGCACTTAATGTAACAGATCATATAATAAACTAATATCTAATTCTAGTAAATATCTGGGATCAAGCTACAAAACTCTTAACACAACCAAAAACTTGGTTCCAAAAATTTACATCTATAGATGGCACATAATCATTTTTACGCAGCTCTGCATAAGAAAGTGTTTATATCCCACAAACATAGTAAACTAAATATCATTAAGCTGAAAAATGCATAACACAATTAAAAGATACAAATATACAATTCAGTCGCTTAAGCAGTAGTTCTAACGAATTGATTTGTACTGTTCAAAATACGTATAGAATATGTACACAGAAAGTAATGTTCTAAAATCTGGTTAAGCTCAAAACGCATACAGCATCCGAAAACGAACTTCCAGCGATTATCGTTCATAGTCAATACTGTAACCGAATTCTTTTTGTTCTTTTGAAAATAAAAGAAATATGTCCTATTTAACATATATTCTTGAATAAGGCCTTATACGCCACTGCGATAGTGCTCAACAGTTTCATTATTATTATTTTTTTTGAAATAGTGTAACATAATTTTAATTAATTTTTCAATTAATTTTCAGCTGCTAAATTATTGAATATTAAATATGTGAATTTTTTTCACATTGCTAACTAAGCGTAGATTAGCAGAGTAATGCCCAAGCTGGGAATCGAACCGGGTTCCTTGTAATAGCGCTCAAATGATCTACCATTAAGATAGCAGAACTATACCGAAATAAAGTCCAGAACAGGTGAACACGTATAAATATAATTAAAATTAATTTTCAATTAATTTTCAGCAGTGAAATTATCCCAAAATTATCGAATATTAAATACGTGAAATTTTCTCACATTGCTAACTAAGTGTAAACCACAGAGTGAAAAATGCCCTAGCCTGACACAGCCTTACCGACATTTAAGTGAAAGATGCTAAGCTGACTATTGTCGTCGTACGTTAATGGTAGCATTGACGCGCTATTCCAGTGATATATTTCCCACTGTTGGTTTACGCTTAGTTAGCAATGGGAAAAAAATCACGCATTTAATATTCAATAATTTCCAGAGGAATTTCACTGATGAAAAGTAATAGAAAAATTAATTGAAATTAATGGTAGCATTGGAGTGCTATTCAAGGGAAATTTTTCACACTGTTGGTTTAGGCTTAGTTAGCAATGGGGAAAAAATAACGCATTTAATATTCAATAATTTCGGGCGTAATTTCACTGTTGAAAAGTAATTGAAAAATTAATTAAAATTATATGTGTCCACCTATGCTGTACTTTATTTTATCTCATATTTGCCACAGGGTTGTATGTTCATGAAAACTATTTCATCTTGCGCTGCGGTATCAGCTTTACCGACATTTAAGAATGAGAGAACTCAGCTGGGTATCGTCCTCGTAGCTTAAGGGTAGAGCATTAGAGTGCTATTCCAGGGATCCGGATCGATTCTCGGCTTCGACATTTTTCCTTCTGTTGGTTTACGCTTCTCCCCCCGGGATTGCACTTATATTCTAAATCGAAAGCTGGGTTCCCGGGGCGGTCATCCCTGCCATCTCTGTTGGTTTACGCTCAGTTTGCAACGTTAAAAAAATTCACGTTATAAGTATTCAAGAATGTAACATGTAACATGTTTAAAGTACACGATCCCATAGGTCATAATTTAACAGAATTCTTTTATGTGTTCTTTTAAATGAACTATAAATGCTACACACACCATCTATATATAAGGAATATATTTTAATATATTGCAATAACACATAGTAAGCTCATGGTAATCTAAAAACATATACGCCAATTAATGCCTTCCAGACAAACCGCAATCAGACGAACTTTTCAATTATTTTCGAAATGAACACATAGAAAATTAGCTGGAGGTTAAAATAATTCAATCTATATTGAAATACTAAAAATTATGTTCAAATTCTATAATTTTGTGTCTTCTGGTCGAAATAAAATGTGTTATAAAATTATCATTTATTTAACGTTTTTAAAAAATACTCCATTTCTGCTAAATATGTATTGCATTAATTTTCTACAATACATATAAATAATAGCTGCATTGCATTTATCATTCTTCTAACATTTTACTAGAGTTTAACTGCTGATTAAACATTTTCAAACTTAAAATTAGAAAATATATTTTAAAAGATAGAAAAATATCGCTACATTTAAATGATAGTGTAAAAGAAATAAAATTATTAAAAAAATCACTTGTTCTTCTAGTGTTATTTTACATTATGATGCTCAAAATTTATTTAAAATGAGTATCAAAACCAGCAACCTTAATATGCACATTAAAAATTATACGCATAAATATTGTAATAATAATTCAATAGTAATCTATTTATATTTGCGAGGGTGTTTTGATATTTCTATTTAAGATGTTCTTAATTTAATGCGAATTTCAAAAACTGCTTTCTATCATGAAATTAACCTTCAAAATTTATTATTTACATCTTTTGTTTAATACAATTTAAACACTTCACAAGATTTGTTTAAAGTGCTTTGTTTAAAATAGAAACAAACGAATTATTTTCCTCGAAGAAGTCATGAATTCCTTCCTTAAACATATATGAATTTATATTCTTAACATTACAGGGCTTAAATTAAGTTAAATATTTTGTTGTTCACAATTGTGGTATTTAGTATGAGTATATTAATAATAAAGATATATATATGAATAAATGAATAATAATGATACAATCTGAAAATTTTTATTTCGTACCTCTTGGGGTTTTATATAACTAACTAATTTTTAACACTTCCCAACGAAGTTGTAAAGTGTTTATGCATTCGGTTTGTCTCTCTGTCTGTTTGTCTGTACTCATTATGTTTGTTTGTCTGTACTCGCTAAATATAATCCGATAGCCAAAAAATTCGTAGATGTTATTGTGTACCACTATGGTATGTTTTGTATTGGAAATGAAGTGTATAGCATTTACGGTACATTTGCAAGGGCACTCAAAAGTATTTCGTTACATTACGGTCTATGGGGAAAAATCGTTTGCGTTGTATTTTAGTGATATTACATTATTTTAAACATACTGAAATTTATATAGATCATTATTGCACTATACAGCGCTTTCTGTAGAATATGATGTGAATAGATGTGGATATATTGTTCATTTAGAGCTACACATAAAAGAATTTGGCTACAGTGTAAAAAAAAATCTGTAAAGATATTAAAGTTTTTCTAGGAAACTGGGATTCCTAGAACTTTTTATGTAACGGCAACAACAAAAATGCCTGTAACAGCGTCTGTTACAGGAATTTTTCTTGTTTCTGTTACATAAAAAGTTCTAGGAATCCCAGTTTCCTAGAAAAACTTTAGTAACTTTACAGATTTTGTTTTACAGTGTATTGAAGAGTTTGCAGAATAATTGAACTATAAACAATAACTGTTGGAAGTGCGTTTTCAGTTCTGGTAGGCGTTTTTAAATTGAAATATATTGTTTTAAATGTTACTTGGCATGTATAAATTCTACAGATCATATACAGGGTTGCACAAAACTTCTCATGTACATTTCGTTTATTCAAGGAAATTGCTGAATTTAAAATTTCAACTGTGTTATGTATTCGTTTAATTGAACTAAAGTTTAGCATACTATGCAGTATATGTACAAATCTATAGACTATATACAAGGCTACAAAAAATAAAATCTGATATTTCTTCGACTATTGATGCTAACAGTAGAACATTGGTTTACAAATGAGTTATGCGTTTTTAAAATTGTTTATATTTACACATTATCGTTCACATTAATAAACTGTGAAGTTTTGTTAAAATATTCTGAATGTGTTCAAAATCTATATATATAAAAGCCGTTCTCTGTGTGTATGTCCTTTATACAAATCTTTAACTTTTGACCGATTTGCACGAAACTCGATGTACATATGTTTTAGAACGTGGAAAAGATCACTGTCTACTTTAAAAAATTATCAGACCACTATTTATCCCTTTTTTCTACCGCTTCCATAATTTAACATTATAGAAATATCTCTTTTTAAATCTTTTTTAATTCAAACGTTTATTTCCTGTTGCCAAACCCTAAAAAATGACACAATAATGTGAAAAAAAAATAAAAATAACGCGTGTATTTTGTTTCTATTTGCCAATAAAAATTCAGATTTTCTTGCTATATTTTTGCGTGTTTGATATTGACGTCATTCTAAACAGAAAATTTAAATTTTTTTGTATATAAAATAAAAACTTTAACTATAAGAGCGTGAAAATAACGTAGCACCTCAATTTGAATATTTTTTTTAATTAAAACATTTATTTTAATACAAACAGTCAAATTTCATGAAAACATTTTAAGAAAAAGAAAAAAAAGGCTAGATATGACGTCACATTCTATCAAATCTTTTCAACGCGTAATCAAACTCATTGTAAACATATGGCTCCTATACTTCGATTGTATACTACATCTTATAGCTATACGTTATCGATAAGTGTTGTATTGGTTTAGATCCAGTGCTAACATTTTCTGTGATTTATAGCAAAAAGAGAGTGTTTATTTACATTTTCAAAAAAAATCTTGACAGGTGTCTTGATTTAAAATTTATGGAAAATGACATCATTTCATCTAATCATTGTAGATTTAATTTCAATAAAATTTTAAATTTTCCAAATAAAATTTTAGTAACTACTACATCATTTGGATGTATTTTTTTGCATTTCCCCGCGTATTGTGAAGATACTGTATACTTCTGTTACGCGTGCCAAATAACACATGTATTTTAATTTTAAAAGTTAAAAAAATTACCACAGTGTGTCAGAAGAACATCCTTTTTCTGAATTTAAATTTCGCGAGTTCCAAAATTAAAACTAAAAATGTGAGTTTTTTCATAAACTTCAAATTAAGGCTGTTCATAAAGTTAAGGCTGTTCTCAATTCCAAAGGAACGATTTTCTGACATATTTTTCAATTAATTTTTGTTCGGAAACGCATGAAATTGACAGGAGTTCTTATTTAGAAACTATGTAATCGAAAGATAGTTTCCATTTGTTGGTAAAGGTATAAGATCTTTTAGTTGATTTTTTGAACTGAATTTCGGACGCAACAGTGCAAAAAAGGATAAAAAACCGGCCGTCACGCAACCACAATTGCTCATAACTCGATAAGTAATTTATTTATGAAAAAAGGAAAAACTCATTTCAATTCCAATTCGCTTTAATAGTCAGGCCTACAAATTTTAAGCCTTTACGTTTAATGATTCAGAAAATGTGTCAGAATGTTTCGCGTTGTTGAGCAGGGAACTGGAGAAGCACCTTAAGCATTTGCAGGATAGTATTTTGTAATCAAGTTGGATGCCAGATAGTCTCTTAAAACATAAGTCATTCTATATTGTTTTAAACAAAGGTGCATGCCATAATTGGTGTCAGGCACACTCACTAAAATAAGAATACCCTAGCGCACAGCCCCATTAGCGAAGATAAACCCGTCAATATACTTAGAGATAAAAATAGTTCTGCATTTTTCATTCAGCTAATAAGACTAATCTTTCATAATTGGGTTCACATCATTATATAACTTTCCCCTGTAATTCTATGACTAAGCAACGGAAAACAATATGTTACGCACTAAAATCTTCCCTAAAAAACTAATAGGTCAAGTCGCATGGAAATCCGTTCTGAAGAATTCAAGTTATATGCACCCGGAACGAAATTCCCATTTGAATTTTATATATTTATCAGGTTATTTTGAGTAGTTTTATTTGTTATCTGTTAAGTTCGTGTTTTATTTTATTTTATTTTTGGCGTTTTAATTTCGTTTGCCAATTTAGTTATGTAATATTACGCGAAAGCAAACAAATTCTGAATTATTTACAATGTTTTTGAACAATTGAGTTAATCTTTTGTATTTGGGAGCAAGCATATTTAAAAAATATGCATGCTTAAAAATTATTTTAAAACCCATAAAAAATCGTAAATTGAGATAAACATTAGAAACAAATATCACTGAAAGTACTTTTGTTTTCTATAATACGTTGGAACAATCGAATGTACAATGTTTAGACGTTAAACTACAATAAAAGGGAAATTTGTTGTGTTAGATTGTTGCCACCGAAAATATGATACCAGCGTTACTCATAGATATGTCTTTTCTTTATACTATTGCATTAAGTGTAAACAGGTTCATCTTTCGTAATCGGGTTGCACTCAACTTTAAAAATATCCATGCTTAAAAATTACTTTAAAATCCATTAAAATCAGAAAAGAGAGAACTTTTTTCTATTTGACATTGTAAAAAATTAAATTGTGTGATGTTTAAAAGTTAGAAAAATTGCAGTAAAGGCACATTTCATGGGTTACAATTTATGGGCACTGACGTAGTGTTTTTACTTTATAATGTAGATAATACCATACAAACGAGAATTTCACTAAGTGCTGCGCGATTTGGAGGAATTTCTTTTTTTTGTATTGTCTGGAAAATCACATATTTTTCTCTTATATCCGCCCCCAAAAAAGTGCATTCTGTTATTAAACCTCAGGGATTTTACTATGGTTGCAAGACAATAACGCCATGTTTTTTGATTGTCTTTATAACGATTTGTGGATGGGAATGCACAAATTTCAGTTATTGTGATTGCGTATTATTTCATTTTAATTTATTTTACCTGGAAGGCTTCTTATAATTGACACGGGCGAAGCCGGGTAGTTCTGCTAGTATTATATAATCTATACTGGGTATATGATTTATCGCGATTATATTAATTATGAGATCCAGATTGTTTAAATTATATCTACTTTTAAATGTAGCAATTATTGTAAAAAATGATTTTTATGTTGAAACATTTTCTTTTTCAACGTGTTTTAATTTCATTTTTTTTTTCAGATAAGCTTACAGACATAACTGGCAGTTTTTGTACGTCTGTTTAACATTTCCTAAAAAAAATAAAATAAACTTATCATTTAAGTACTTTGAATGCAAAATTATAGTGTTCAATTTGATAAATATTTAACATTTTACAAAAAGAAACCAGATTACTTATAGAAATCTCAATAAAACCAGATTAAATATAGATTATAAAAACTGGAAATAAAATTAATCTAAATTTAAGCTGGCCAAAGAAGAAGTAGCGAAAAAGACAAATAGAAATATCACTTTTTGTGTGGCAAGTGGACTGTTTGAACAGCAATAGCGATGACCACCTCGGGAACTCATATTTCGCTTTAGATTGTTAGTGTCCCGAGTTTGTCTCCCGAGGGGTAGAAGGACTGTTTGAACAACATATGTTCTTTCAAAAGCGGTTATAATCCTCCTTATCCTTTTGCTAAGCATTTGCCAATAGTCCACATTGGATGAAGTACAAACCCAGATAGCATGACATTAGCAGCAAGTTTTATTTTTTCTGATATTATCTTGCCGTGACAAATTTGAATTGAGGAATTCACAGAGAATCTCCCATAAGGTACACCATCACCTGCTTGCATGAGTAGTTTGTTGTGGAACTGATGGCAAGATAGTCTTTAATTCACGAAAGTGACGAAAGCAAAAAATTCCTCTGTTGAGAGAATATACAATCAGCAGATACGCAGAAATTTTATTCGGTTGGCGTCGTATTTTTTAAACGCTATACTTCTCAAATACCAAAAAAGGTTCTAATTAATAAAGCAGAAATATTACCCTAACTTGTTTATGATGGAAAAAAAACGATACATGCACCTTAACGGTGGTATGCATCAATAGACGTGATCAGGTCTATGGATACTTATAGTGTGACAGTTGTAATCAGATAATTTTGTATGGAAAGATTACTACTTCGCAGTATATTTGATTACTTGTTTGCCGTTAATTTACAACAAAGTCATACAGCATGAATTTAACTTGCACGACAAGTTAGCTGCAAGTTCAAAGTGTGGCGACTTCGGCTTTTGCGTTATCTTGCGGCAGTATGTTATGAACTTTCAGTTTTGTCATGATGAGCTTGCTGCAAATTTGCAGGTTTTCAAAGCAAGACTTCTGCAAATTTTCTGCAAACTAAAATTGATATGTGGGAAGTGGTTAAATAGTTGTAAAGGATTCTAACTTTTATAAATGATTAAATAGTTCGGCGATATCAGATTTAAACATTTCCATTCTCATTCGAATTCATGTGATTTTAAATTCATACACGATTTAACCCTAATTACTAATGCATTATTCTGATGGGTGTCTCTCGAGTTTCCTTTCTGAAATAGCGAATCTCCAATTATTCAAAATTCACATGTTTTCATAATCCTATGCAGTTGTTCAACCGATCTCACACCGAAAAAACTGTTTTGTTGAAATTACTAAATTTTGGTTCATATAGCTCCATTCAAATATTTTGGTTGGAATAACCAAATTTTGGGTGGACTAACAAAACGATTTGTTGAATTAAGAAAATAATTTGGTTAATCTAACCAAAATTTAATCATTCCAACCAAAATATTTGGATGGAGCTTTATGAACCAAAATTTAGTAATTTCAACAAAACAGTTTTTTCCGTGCACCTATATTTGAAATTGCTAATATCGTTCTAAACACAATTTTATAGCATATTTCACCAAGTTTCTCTCCCACCACAACATGTTTCAAACTGCCTGAAACAATACTTCAATTAAATGTTATTTATTTACATTTTAATTCTAAGCGAATATGTTAGATTCAGAGATTCTCTGCATAGTTAAAGATTTTTTTTTCCTTAAAACGTTTGCTCATGAGTTTTGAAAAAATAAAAATAAAAAATCATTAAGTGTATCGATATACTTAACATTATGTTCTACATTAAGTAAAACAAAAATAATTGTTTATACGAATTGTAATTTTATTAACTGAGTGAAAAATTGCTCATGTCTGGAATACATCCCAAGATATGTTTTGGCTAAACTTGTCAAAGTCCGGTACTTGAGCTGTCTAAACGACACACTGGCCGATACAATCATTCAGACAACCTTTTGTCTGTGACATCTGGCATGCCATTTCAGATATTCTGTTAAATTACAAAATGATTTTTTATGAATTCGCTTCTTCAGCATATTTGTTGACCGTCAACATTTCTGTATTTCGCTATCATTTATAGGGGAAAAAAATACAAATTTGACGATAAACATGGAATCTGAAATCTTAACAAGTACCATTCAAAGTAATAGCTAGTCGGAAGAAACTTTCAAAAATCTGTGTTTATGACATAAATGAGTAGCTTCTGATGTCTAGAATTAAAATTAAAAGGTATGTAATAAAATATTTTTTAACTCAAAAACTAACATACAACAGAGTCATTATCTGCAGGTAAAATATATTATTTTCCGACTACTCTCAAGTGCCGTTTATCATACAAGAAATAAAAATTTTCGTTAAATTACACTGCTTCCAAACTAAACTGTCTTTGTACAGCACTTCAGGTAATAGATACTTTAGCGAAAGTATTTGCTGTAACAATAATAAGTAATGTTTACAATTTCAAGATCCACACATTGTAACTTATGATGTAAATTGAAAATTACATGAACCTTCCTAAAGGGTACTCATTAAATTTTCAAAAATATATAAATATTGTAAACAAAAAGAAATATATACTCATATCCTTTTTTTAGAACTCCATCGATATCTAACAAAAAAACAATTCGAAAATACTTTTTGCTTTAAAAATACCTTTTTTGTAAAAATGAATCATTTTGCTGTTTAAAACTACAAGAAAACGTTAATGAGACAAGTAAATATTTAAACACAGGTTATATGAAAAAAAAAAACTTTTGAAAAGAAGGATTTTGTTTTTAGTCATATTAGTATGAAGTTAACAAAAACATACAAAGTTCTCAGAGTTATAATTTCTTACGGTTTTTGAGATTTCGAAATTTCGAAATTTGAATTTTTTTAATACTAAAAGTTCATATTATAGTGTTGTATAAAATCAGCTATCATGAAAATTAAATGTTACTCTTGAATTTATTTCCACATTTTAATCATGGGAGAGAACAAAGTATTATTGTTTTGTACCCATTTAGTTTTTTAAGAAAAGTTCTCAATAATGAAATTATCCCGAATATATAAGACAGAATTACAAAAATCGAGTTAAAAGAGTGATCAAATTTTAACTATAAGACAGTGTGTAGATGTCAAACATCGACACAATTTTATTCAGATGAATGAATTATGGATAAACTATCTCAGTGCACATCATTGAAGTTATCTAGTATCAGAAATATATCTAGTAGCATGTCATTACCATCCTGAGTATTGTTCTATCCTGAATTAAGTGTGTTTTAGAGATTTTTATATACATGAATTATCTGCTTGAATCTCGTACTAAAATAACCTTTTTATCTTCAAATAACAAGCATTATGAAATTCCGCAAAATATATATAAGTAATAATAAGATATATTAATATAATTAAAGTAGGTAAATAATTCATCAAAATAAGATATATATTTTGTAAATATTACGAAGCATTTTCAGTTTCGAAACGAAGCACGTCAGTAATATAATTCGCTCTTTTCATGTTTATTTATTTATTGAACACATACATGTGACTTCTGTGCATGACATCAGGTGCCCGCTTATAAGTCATCGTCAATATACAAGGACGAGATTACCACAAGGAAATTTACAACACAAGAGAATAACAGCCGGGAGCTCCACAAAGAGTATGCAACAGAGCCAACGGGAATTGAACACGCAAACCACTTACGCTCTGAAGCGATTGTAATTATAAACTACAATTAAAATAATCAAAAATATTTCCCAACTCGCTAATACTAACATACTAGTCTTTTTAAATGATAAAAGTTACATAAATATTTACTGCAATAATTACCACAATACTGATACGAAATACTTATTTTAAAGCAAAAACTGATAATATGATTTATAAGTCTTATTTATTTTTTTGTTGAAAAATATACTTATTGTCTTGTGTGTGTAGAGAATAAAATTAATGTGTGGATAAAAGTATCATTAAAAAATATTATACATTTAAAAAATAATACTTCTGGAAAAAAAAAAAAAAAAAAAAAAAAAAAAAAAAAAAAAAAAAAAAAACTGATGCAGCTTGGTAGATCTTCTTCGTATATAACTTAACAACAAATCTCTTTTACTAAGGATATTATGTCATACCTAAATATTCAATAAGCATAGAAAACCGAATTTTTTTATTTAACCTAAGAATAATTATATTACAATTATGCTTTGTATCTCCCTTTGTAGGTCAGCTTTTCATTACGTTCATGTTGTATATTTTGTCTATCTTCTAAAAACATTATATTTTCTGAAACTCTTTAATATTTATATTACATATTATTATCCAACATCATTAGAAAGATCGGTTATTGCAAACACAACTGCTTAATTCATTCTTTGTTATAATTTTGCGAAGATAATCGTATTCTGAACATTTACAACATGTGCAAGCTTTCATCAGTAAATTAGAATAATGATATTAGCAATATGAAATGGCACATACAAAAGGCAAATGTATTATACTAATATTTTTGTTAATATATGTATATGATGCATGTATTCAGAATACGTCCCTGGGTACGAATACATGCCTCATTTGGGTTGTAAGCTCCTACACATCCACAATAACATAATTACCATATGAGTTGTAAATTTCAAAGTGGACGAAAAATGTCCGGGTTGAGATTCGATTCAGGGATATCTTGGCTGAGGTCGCCAGTGCTGTGGCAACTGAGCCATCCCGCACGAATCTGGACGGGCTAATTCACCCAGCTAACCATAACGATCACAGCATCTGGTCTGATATCAGAATCGGCTCAACAAAATTAATCGCAGGTTATGGAACTCCAGTAATCGCTGGATGCGTAATTCTATCAAATTGATTTTTAACACGGCTATTCAATTGGTAAATAAATTATATGAGCTTGATTGCCTAAGATGGACTGCTTAGACAAAGAACCAAGTCTGTAGAGAATATTGTCCCTCCCGGTCACCTTTATTAAGGTTAAAAAACAGTTTTCAGCCAATAATTAGCCGAAGCCGAGTCTGCCTGGTCTGGGCCTCTTGAAGCTAGATTTACTGGTAGATGTACAGTCTCTGCCCGTTGGGGCACAAACTGCCCCCTCACGACAAGAAGCGAGGGTGTAGAATGAAGCATGGTGCAAATAATTGCTGCTGCGAAGAATGTGTGCTGGAACACACCAACTGTCCAGAATTTTTTATGGGCGTTTAGGCGCCTGCTTAGCGCTCTTGCAACAGTATGCTCATCACACCAGACCGCCAGAATGTGAGTGTGGAAATTTCCATGATATATTTATAAACTTTGTTTAGTCTTGCCAGCAGTGCTCCCAGCTCACTCCCAGGTACGTCCTCTCATTTCAGTAATCAGCGACCAGGACGTACGCTGTATACGTGCTCTAATTTCTGTACTCAGTGACTATTATGTACACCAATACGTTCACTGTACATCTTACGTCATTATAATAATAAGACTGATGAGTCCTGGTTGTGAAGATTTTCCAGTAGAAGTCATTTTGATCAATATCATAAATCTTTAAGAAAATTCCTCAGTTTTATGCATATACTGTATGTATGTATATAATGTGCAAGTTTTGTATGTTATTTTATACGTATTATGATAATGTTGTAAATCCTTTAACGACCTTAAATTCATTACTATTATGTCACGGAAGTTATGAAATGATTTATGACACAAACATTCTCACCGCACCGCCTGGTATATAGTCCTTCACTAGCGAAATTAAGCCTGGGAGTGAACTGAATAAGAAGCCAGGATTTCGGTGGAGAAGGGAGAAATCTTAAATACCAGGCTTTGGACCGGGCACAGTGATAGTACATGTGATTTGTGGAGCCTACTTCTCCACATCCGCAGACAGGTGAAGAAATCATATGAGTTGTAAATTTTCCAATTGGGTGAAAAATGTTCGGACCAGGATTCGAACCCGGGATCTCTTACAAGAAGCCACCATTTGCAGAGCATTAAAGGCTTCAGCGAAGAGATCCCTGGTTCGAATACTCGCCCAGACATTTTTTAACAAATTGGAAAATTTACAACTCATATGATTTATTTACCAATTGAATAATTGTGTTTAAAATTAATCTAATGACATATCTCGTTGTATCTTTAAATGGAGATAAATTATACTTGATTCAGTTTGTTTCGAGGTAGAAAGTTAATAAAAATATATGAATTGTGCAGTTATATAATTTTTAATTAACTTTAGAACTGTTAATCTTTGACATAAGTTTAAGCGTATTTTAAATAATATTGAATACATTATAAATATTATTACATTGTCTTCGTTGTAAATGTTAATAGCAACAATCCTTATTTTGCTACACAATTTAACTTTTCCTAGGCAATATATTTATAACAAAAGATTATTAATACGAAATTCATAAAAGTTGTTTTGCAGTATATTATTATTATGTAATATATAAAATTTATTTTCAGGAAGCTGTTGAAATTTTTAAAATCAACAAAAAACACTTTTTTACTTTATACTAGAACATATTTCGTAAGTGATGTTATTTCACTCTGAGCAGGTATTTTTACATTACTGTAAACGGCAGTCAGAATGTTGAAAATAAATATTTAAATTTGTTAAATTAATTAAATATCGTTACATTTAAAAATAATATTCATTATTATTTTCTAATAATTTGACGGCTCGGTCGATTGCATTTGACATTTAAAAACCATTTTTAATTTTAATATACTTATTTTAGGCAGAACAAACATTATCAAATCAATAGAGTACTTCAAATATTTCTAGAATCCAAATAAATTAAAAGTTTAAACGCAGTATTTTATTATTATGTCCCATATAAAAATTAAGTACTTATGTTAGAAACATTATTGCCGATACTTTATTAAATTATTCCAAATTCCCAGCATATTCTCTATTTTCCGTCTCTTAATCATATCTTATTTATTATTTCTATTTAATATCCTTTTCTTTTAAAACGCGTATTTTAATATTTACCTTTAATATTTACCTTCTTATTTAAAATTCTAATGTGAAAAGCCGTTTTCATTCATAAAAATCTCTCTTAAAGATGTTCCGTTTCGCAATGCTAAAACCACAAGACGCCAGTTCATTTCGAATATTCTTTTACACCATTTTCTTTATAATTTATTATCTTCTTCTAAAGTTTTCACTTCGTGCCATTTCCATCGGCTCGACGCTTTACTACAAATTTCGTCTGCTTCTAATAGTCTAAGAGCTAGCAACGTCAAAAAACACGTCATTTTATCAAGGCTCATTTTTTTATATGTTCTTCCCTTTTATGGTGTAGTACGTTTGCAACCGGTCTGGCAGCCCGGAGACGTTGCGTTTATCCGTGGCTGAAGGGGTTATGCAGGTCAAAAAACTTCAAAATTGCGTCATTTTATCAAGGCTCATTTTTTTATATGTTCTTCCCTTGTATGGTGTAGTACGTTTGCAACCGGTCTGGCAGCCCGGAGACGTTGCGTTTATCCGTGGCTGAAGGGGTTATGCAGGTCAAAAAACTTCAAAATTTTGTCATTTTATCAAGGCTCATTTTTTTATATGTTCTTCCCTTGTATGGTGTAGTACGTTTGCAACCGGTCTGGTAGTCAGTAGCCGTTGCGTTTACCAGTGGCAGAAGGGGTTATGCAGGTCAAAAAACTTCAAAATTACGTCATTTTATCAAGGCTCATTTTTTTATATGTTCTTCCCTTGTATGGTGTAGTACGTTTGCAACCGGTCTGGCAGCCCGGAGACGTTGCGTTTATCCGTGGCTGAAGGGGTTATGCAGGTCAAAAAACTTCAAAATTACGTCATTTTATCAAGGCTCATTTTTTGTATATGTTCTTCCCTTGCATGGTGTAGTACGTTTGCAACCGGTCTGGCAGCCCGGAGACGTTGCATTTACCAGTGGCAGAAGGGGTTATGCAGGTCAAAAAACTTCAAAATTACTCATTTATCAAGGCTCATTTTATATATATTTTTCCCTTTAATGGTGTAGTACGTTTGCAACCGGTCTGGCAGTCCGGAGATGTTGCGTTTACCTGTGGCAGAAGGGGTTATGCAGGTCAAAAAACTTCAAAATTGCGTCATTTTATCAAGGCTTATTTTTTTATATGTTCTTCACTTTTATGGTGTAGGACGTTTGCAATCGGTCTGGCAGCGCGGAGACGTTGAGTTTACCTGTGGCAAGAGAGGTTATGCAGATCAAATAACTTCAAAATTACTTCATTTATCAAGGCTCATTTTATATATATTTTTCCCTTTAATGGTGTAGTACGTTTGCAACCGCTCTGGCAGTCTGGAGACGTTGCGTTTACCTGTGGCAGAAGGGGTTATGCTGGTCAAAAAACTTCAAAATTGCGTCATTTTATCAAGGCTCATTTTTTTATATGTTCTTCCCTTGTATGGTGTAGTACGTTTGCAACCGGTCTGGCAGCCCGGAGACGTTGAGTTTAGGCGAGAGAGGTTATGCAGATCAAATAACTTCAAAAGTACATCATTTTAGCAGGATTTTCGTTTGTAACATATGTTTATACTAACTATTTGTGATATTAATCCATTACTGCTAGACGTTACCAATGTCGCTAAGACCATGCCAGATCCACATTTATAGATAATATATTACTCTTTGGCTATCTGACGATCTATAATAAAATTTCCAGACACATATGCGGTTGCAAAGTTAATGCCAGACGGCTTTAAGCATGGCAACCGAAGTGCCTGTTTCAAGAGTGGTTTTTAGTTTAAAAATTATAAGTCATCTTTACTTCATTTTATCAAGCTTAAAAATTACAAGATATTACTCTTTGGCTAGCACACAACCTACAATTAATTTGCCAGACACAAATTCGGTTGCAAAGTTAATGCCAGATGGCTTTAAATATGGCAACGAAATTACCTGCTCAAGTGTGGTTTATAGTTTAAAAATTATAAGTCATCTTTACGTCATTTTATCAAGCATAAAAATTACAAGATATTACTCTTTGGCTAGCAGACAACCTACAATTAATTTGCCAGACTCAAATTCGGTTGCAAAGTTAATGCCAGACGGCTTTAAATATGGCAACGAAAGTGCATGTTCAAGAAATGTCATCTTTTGTAGGGATTTGACTTCACTTAATGACAGTCAACCCTTAATTGTTACCATAGTAACAATCGTTTCTTTGTAAATATATATGTATACATATATAGTGTTTGCCGAAAAAAATGTTTAATTTTGTGTTATTAATGTAAATTTAACTGTAATTTTTAAATTATAAAACACTTTTGAAACAGGTACTTTCGTTGCCATATTTAACGCCGTCTGGCATTAACTTTGCAACCGAATTTGAGTCTGGCAAATTTGCCTGCTAGCCAAAGAGTAATATCTTGTAATTTTTATGCTTGATAAAATGACGTAAAGATGACTTATAATTTTTAAACTATAAACCACTCTTGAAACAGGCACTTTCGTTGCCATATTTAAAGCCGTCTGGCATTAACTTTGCAATCACATTTGTGTCCGGCAAATTAATTATAGGTTGTCTGCTATCCACCGGTTGTAAACGTACTATACCATAAAAGGGAAAAACATATAAAAAAATGAGCCTTGATAAAATGACAAAATTTTGAAGTTTTTTGACTTGCATAACCCCTTCTGCCACTGGTAAACGCAACGTCTCCGGACTGCCAGACCGGTTGCAAACGTACTACACCATACAAGGGAAGAACATATAAAAAAATGAGCCTTGATAAAATGACGTAATTTTGAAACTTTTTGACCTGCATAACCCCTTCTGCCACTGGTAAACGCAACGTCTCCGGACTGCCAGACCGGTTGCAAACATACTACACCATAACAGGGAAGAACATAAAAAAATGAGCCATGATAAAATCAGGTGCCGAAAACGTTGCTAGCTCTTAGACTATAAGTAAAGAGTCCAACGCTCTGTTTGAATCCTTAGGCTTAGGCACAGACTTCTGATTTGTCCAGAACATACACCAATGCAGTAATTTCTCTCCGCGTAGATACTCCTAAAATTGACTTGCATGAGTACGAAGATTAGATTATTTTGGTGTTTTTAATTGCTTAAATACCACGTAGCAGCTTGGAGAATAATGTCAATGTGCTGGTAATGGAAGGACGGAAATTAAACACCTACGTTTTATCATCGCACCTGTCGTGACTCCACAAAAAAGCGAGTGTTGTGGAAAAATGTTGAGTGTTATGATATATGTAAATAAACAGTTTTTCATCACAATGATTTATCTTTTTGCAAACTGTTCGTGGATTTCATCATTGTTTTCTCATTCGACTGTCAATTCGACAAGTAATTTTCTGAGTAACAGTCAACTGATTCTTTCGCATATTGCACTCCACTGTAAATCGTAACATGTATATATATACCGATATTTCCATGAGTACTTGTCATGTAAGTCACATGCTACGATTTTTGACTACCAGTATTTTAGAATGGAAAATCTGACTTATTTTATGGGAGATATCTCATTAATTGAAAAAGGTGAAACAAACTTTTCGAAAATAACGGTGGCCAACAAGCATAGCTGTCATCAGCAATGTGATTTACGCTACAAAAACTACCCATATATATCTTTGGAAATATTTTTAAGGCATTGAAATTTAAAAACATACTGTGCGATACTGATTTAGGATGTATGACAAAGTATCTTATTCAATCTATTAAAAGTTCAAGCTTTTATGACAGGGGAATATGCATGATAAGTTATAGCTAACCTTTACACAAACAATTTATTTAGAAAATATATTTAGTTTGCTTTTTGATGCTTCCCTGAAAACGAATTAACAGAGATAGGGTATCACATTACGTTACATTTGTTGCAATTTCTAACTCTATTGCAGTTTATTTGGTGCACAGAAGACAAATATATGATTCACTGAATAAACTGATAAGATTTTTCGCTCATTAAATTGTTCTATGTATTCTTTTTTAAGTTAGAATTTTGATCACGCAGTGATAATGTGCAGATGTTGATTCCTTGTAAATATTTTATTGCGGTTTCTTAGGGTCAATGTTCGACTTACTTAAAATTAAATTATTTATTGTCTAAAGATGCAGTCTTCAATTAAAATCTTACTTACTAATGAGATCGACCATTAATAAATTCATAACCCAAGAACTAGTTAAGAAGAATTTGATAAGTTTGTTATAAGGAAGATGTTGTTCTTAACAGTCAGATTATATTAATAAAATAAAAAAAAATAAATAAATAAAACTTTTATTCAACTTTATCTGATAGGGATTTTGAAGTTTAAAAAGAAACTTCGTAAAATTCAAGACAGGTTAGTCAATACATAGATTTTAGCAATAGCATTAATATTTTTTATATTAGTAACGAAACTAAGAAGAGGTAAAATTGTATTTATTTTCCATTAAATTATTTTAAAGTTCATATAATTGTAATCAGAAAAGTAATATTAAGATGCGTGTTTTACTTCAATTTATTAAAATTTACTTAGTTTCAAAAACAGCGTCCTTACAGGAGTAAAATTATTTTGGAATAAAATTCTTTACCTTGTTTAACCGGGAAACATTATAGAAAATTCTTCCCTTAAATAAGACAAAGATATGTAATCGGACTAAAGTAGTGCGATAGTCTTGGAAAATAGTAAGTAGTGTACCACTCTAATAAATTTCATAACACATTTTTGAAACGTAAATTATGTTATTTTTCAGATAAACTAACTGCTATTTTTCACACGAATTTCAGAATATTATACACATTAGAACTTCACTGAGATTACGTATGTTATAAAAGTACATAATTTAATTTTTTATACAGCACCGTGAAAAATTTTTGCCAAAGAGTGAAATGTGTCCCTTACACTAGTAAGCTCATGTACAAAATTTCAGTATTTTATTATAAAAAGTCGCAGAGATATGTTTAAACAAAGTTGGTGACGTATTAATCACAAATTAAAATGTAAATGTATACAGCTAGAGTAACAATTATTGTTTTCTTTCGTAATTTGTTACGACACTTGAAACGCGATCATCCGGCATGATTATTCCCCATTGCAAATTCATATCAAATGCTAATGCTACATCTTGCAATTTTTTAAATATATGAAATGAAAGAACATCCTTATATCTTCCATCCCAATAAAAATTGTGTTTTTAAACCAAGTACAATGTACATTTTAAGATATAAAATGTTAAAAATGGTCTTCATTTTTTTGTAATTTTAAGAGTCTGAGACCCCTTAACTAAGTTGCTTTAATAAGATTTTGATCCAAATAAGTTAATCTGAATTACAAATTGCTTAGACCAATTTTATATTTAGCGAATAATGCACTATTAATAAATAAGTCAATTTTAATCATTTAGGTCCATTTTCTTCTTTCAAAAGGTAAAATAACAATTTATTACCTACTCACAATTTTTGTATAAACATCGAAACATTCTCCAAAATATCGACATCTGTAATGGTCCCAAATTTTCAGGCACCGGTCGCTTGAATGAAAAATAGTCGTAATAAATTATTCGGCCCAGGCTTTGTTTACTGTATGGAAATAAAAAAAAATTACAGGAGATTAATTACTTTTTTGATTGTTTATGATCATTTTTGCTTCACAAAGATTGAAAATAGTCCTTTTCTCTTATAATAATAGCGTTTTATTTACATAATTCAGACAGTATTGCCTAAGTTCACCAAAAATTAGGAACTAATTCGAATCGAAATTCAACTCTCAAGAAATATGTTACGTAACCCTCAAATTTAAAGCTTATAAATGGAATCCAACCAATTCAAGCTCGATGTTTTAAAAAATGCAAAACGGAACAAGGATTTTCTCTTTTTAAAGAAAATAAGAAAAATAAAATCATCAAGGAAAAAAAGTAAAAACGGTTAATTTTATGAGTTCGCTATAATAATGTCAAAATCATTATAAATAATTTACTATTTTAACAAGACATAAAATATTCCGATGTAATATAAATATCATATACAGTTAATATCCTTTAGTACGACCACGGGTAATAAATAAAATATCACGGTTAAATAAAGCAAATTGTACACCAAGAAAATTTCAAAATTTTAACTATGTTAGGTTTTCCAGCTTATTGCGAGCTACAAAAGTAGTGTCACGGATAATAGGAGTAAAACATGTGTTCATTTCAATATGAATTTCGTAGAATAACAGAGAGGATTGAATAATGGAATCTCTTTACGTGGATGTAGGATCCACACACACAAAAATGTTCACCGAATTTCCGTTTCAATCTTCAACCTTTATCGAATTTTTCGTCGCAAGAATAAAAACAAAATGTTGCCAAGAAAGTAATCATCAACGAAAAAGACGCCCTTTTGCGTAATCATGTTGAGATTACTCTATTCCCTTCAGAATAATGTAATCCGACTTCTAAATTTAAGATTTCTGCTTTATGGCTGCATTACAGTATGTCGTTCATGTCCTACTGGACGTTAGTAGCTGGGAAGCTCAGCTCACAATCTCTCAATCACAGACCGCTAACGCTAATAATTCACTCAAGAAACTTTATAATTTTTTAATATGTTTTAATTAGCGCGAATCTGGACTTTTGTTTTAAAATGTGGTGCATGGCAAAGCCTCTCCGCTTTCTCATTGCGAATGGTTCATCGTGAGCCGAATGTCCCAGCTACTAACATTTAATATTGTAAATAATATCTAATTAATTTTAGAATTTAAAAATTTAACACAATTATTAATAGCTATTAATTAAATTATGTGTTTTAAGATTTTTAATATCTTCCCGGAATTTACAAGTAACGGTTAATACGAAATTTTTTTAAATTCACATGCTTCTCGTATTAAACGTGTTTGACTGTAACAGAAAGCTAAGAGTTTACGAAAGATTTCGGGTGTACAGAGCATGCGCAATAGACACTGTAGTATGCGTTTCGACAACGTCTCTCTAGATAAAGGAGAAAGCCTTGACACGCGTCACGAAAACGTCACACAAAACAGGGAAAACAAAGAAAAAAATTCAAACAACTTTCATGTTTCGTTTTTCGTTATTATTAAAAAATAAGAACAAATAAGTCCACGAGCCAACGAAATCGAAACATGAAAGTAGTTAGGATTGTTTTTCCTTTGTTTTGCCTGCGTTGTGTGACGTTTACATTACGAGTGTAAAGGCTTTCTACTTTATCTAGGAGGACGGGGGGGTGCGTTAGTTTGGTCGACAAACGGAGTGAAAAATTCCCAAAGTGTATGACCTCCGCTCGGCGAACGCGTGCGTAGTAACCATTTTAGTGTGTTTTCCGAAAGCACTTGATTTTAATGTAATTATTTTAAATATTTAAAACTGCTTTAATTACACAAGCGTACGATGTCTGTGTTTTTTAACTTTTGTAATTGATTTTTATGTATTTTTTTAGCGCTGAATCGGAAAATGACCTTGATATTTAACCAACACGTCAGAAGTCAAATGTTCTTGCTACACAAAAAGTGTCGTAAGTGCAGTTACACGAAAAATCACTTTATTACACTATATGTCTATTTGTGACCACAGAAGAGGGTTGGATTGTGTGGGGAAGTAAAATACTCAACCCTCCAAACCTTACCCTACATCTTCATTTTTAAGGGTTTATGTTTTTATGCACGTTTTTATTCCTGCATGCAGAGCTAATGCTTCATGTGACAATAAAATCATGTAAATTTTCTTTTGCCTTACTTGGGAAATTTATTTTTGCCGAAATGTCTCAGTTTTCTTGCGGGTGAGCGATATTATACTGATATGCTTTATGCTTAAAACAAAAAGATAAATCAGAAATGCGAAGTAAAGAAACATGATACTTATAGGATAACTCCGGGAGAGTCGCCGCACCCCTTCCATTTCTTGTAATTATCGATAGATGGACGTCAAACGTACAGTATAGGTGCGCAATGAGATTATTTTAACCAGTGTATAGCGTGAATCCCATTTCGATGTTTACTTGTAGACGTACAATCCTTAATTTGACGTAATTGCATGATTTCACTGTCCAAACTTTTAAACACGTTATGTTTAAATACTTTTTATACACTAATTACTAAATGCATGTATGATTTCGAAGTCAAAACTAAGTGTAGCGTTTGTGTAGAGTACTGTGTGTATGGTTACACCATTCCTCTTAGCTATTAACTTTTCCTTTTCTCTTTGCACAGACTAATCATGTGAAGCACGTTATGAAGTTTACTAAAACCAAATGAGAAAAAGGGAAAAATAAAAAGTAAGAAGGGCAAGAAAGATGCAAGTCAAGATGGTAATAATGAAAAAAATGGATTACGCGCAACGCAAACGTTCTTTGCAAACTACTCCAAAAAAGAGGAAGTGTGATTGGCTTCGTTGCATCATGTGTTTAAATGTAGTTACATAAAGACTGTACTTTTTTGACACATTTTCTCTGGATTCAAGTCGATCACTTAACCCATTCGGGACCATAGGTGCATATAAGTACCTTCATAAAGAGCTTAAAAAATTTGTTTCTGGCACAGTAAAAAAGAAAAGTAATATTTGCTTTGTTTAATTAGAGAATTTTCATAATTATTTAAGCAAATGTAACTTCTTTTTAAAAAAAAAGTGGCACCAACCGAATAAAATTTGTGTAAAAGCCACCGATCCCGAAAGGGTTAACAAATAAATTAGGTAAACACAATTTTACTTTTTTTTCTTTTCCCTTTCTAATACATTGGTGTTACGCTATTGCTGAAATAACAATTAAAATTTAATTTAAAAAATATAAGTCGATAATTTTAATAGTGAAATTAGGCAACAATTATTAATTTGAATCTACTAATACGTTTCATTGTATTCATTTAGTTTCATTTTGTTATTACAGCCATAATTATAGACCAGATATGAATATATTTTTTAAATATTTTTATCTATAAGTTCATGCTGTTCTTATTACAAGCGCGGCATAACTACCGCAAAAGTGCAGCGTCTCAGCCTGAATGTACGAGTACCGCGCGCAGTGTAATGCTGTAGAAAAAATAATGTTAAAAAATATTAATAATTTGTTTTGAATTTTTTTGTCGCAGTACATGCGTTGTATATTTAACATAAAATAGCACAGCATGATTTTTTTTTATGCCCACCATGGGACTTTACACACAAATTCAAAAAAATGTGCGGCATAAATCCAGGAATTACCGTAAATAAAAAGTAAATTTCTTCTTTTCTTGCGGGTGAGTAACATGACAAAATATTGAATTTTTTGAACATTTAAAAATAGATTCACAAATACTAAAATTCGAACTTGTTTTCATTTAAAAATCAACAATCACCTTAAATTTTAGAGCATAAAATTAACAATTTGAAAAAAGTGTATGGAAAATTTGTCAATGCAGAATGTCATAATAACTGGTCTCCAGAATATAGGTTGCAGTTTCAAACCTAAATATACGGTCCAATAAATATTTATAACTGCTAGACATGTCATTTGGAAATCGTTTGTTACAGTAGTTTCTAATAAAGTGTCTTTTTGTCCTCTTGATTAATCCAGATGTTAAAATGTCTTTCTTTCCAAAATTAGTAACAATTATGGAAGTAATTTATAAATGGAAAATGGTCATCTCTGGAGAGAACTGAAATTACTATTATCAACAAAGCAATTTAAATATAACTATTAATATTACAAGCAATATATGTAGACAGATATCGCAAAACTCTTGCAGAATATGTTCTTAAATAAGTTTTTAATTACATTCATCAAAGAAGTAAGGACATTACTCAATAGTGAAATTTTTAGTAAATGGTCAATTCCTTCTATTGCTTAATTTAACTTGAGTCCATAAAATATTTTGGGAAAATATTGTATTCTAAACTAAAGGACCTGTGATTACCAAAAAAGCATTTATATATGCATAATGGTAAAATTGATATCGCTATCTAAAGTAAAATGATTCTTATCATTTTAAATTTTGAATAACATTTGTTTGTTAAAAATAATTTTTATTTAGATAATAAAATTTTATTAATGCTTTCTATTTAAAAAATGGTCTTCAACATTTGACTAAATTAAGAAATACTATTCCTTTATGTCAGAGTTGTGAAACTTAGCGGACAAACTGAAATGCCTAGAATGGATCTTTTTCTTTAATTCACAGTCTGCCGTCGAACTTTAGGTAACACAACTGGCAACGGGACGAGGCCGATGATCATGAGAGCCGATGCAGAAGAAGTTGGAAATGCGAGAAGGTGGAAGAGAGTTTTTATGCAACTTCTGAATTATTTTTTTTTTCATTTTAAAGGATATGTGAAGTTTTTAGAGATTAAACGAGTTGAGTTTTAATTCAGTGTGGTTCTCAAGTTTATGCGAGTGGTTTGGAATTTATTCAATGGCTCCTTGTATGGACTGATACTCGGTTGCGAGTTTGATTGTTAAAGAAGCGACGTATCGCAAAAACATTACTGGCGTAGTCGGACTGAAAGGACAGGTCATATCGGGGAAAGAAAAAAAACAAGGTGAGAAATTTTTTCTGTAAGTGGCTTCCCATTTAAAATGTGTTGTTAGTATTGAAAAGCAGAAAAACCAACGTTTAAAATGCACAAATAATATATGAAAAGCAGCAAACAGCTGTTTCGAATCTACTAGCGAGATTCTTCTTCAGTGCAAAAGGAACAGCGTGCTAGAAAAAGCAAGGCTGAGCAAAATCATAGACAGAGACGCGCTGGCTTATATACCCTATGCGGGTGGCGAAGGCGCCGAAACAACCAATGAGAGAGAAGCAGTGGAAACGACTGAGTGGACAAGTAGCGGCATCTACCGGAGAAGTAGAAAAAAGAAACCAAAAAAGGGGAATTAAATTAACGCTTTCCAAATACTTGGAAAATCTGGAGTACTAGATAAGTCATTGACTAAAGAGTGAGAATTTTTAATGATATGGTAAGCTTCCCAAAAATCAAGATCAAGGTTAGAAGAACATTTTTGGATAATGATGGCTGAGGAAAAATCGAATCTATGTTGAGAAGACCAAGAATGTTGAGCAATAGAAGAACGTTTGAGCTCCTGATTTTTACCATAACCTTCATGCTCTTTTAAACGAAATCTAAGAGCACGTTTAGTCTGACCAATATAAGAAAGACCACACTGACAAGAGATCTGGTAAATGCCCAAATTATCTAGGCGATCAACGGGGTGTTTGAGATTTGAAAAAGGGATTTTATTAACAGGATAAAAAATAACTTTAAAATCAAACCTTCTTAGGATTTTAGCAACTTGCTGACTGATTTTAGGAAAAAATGGTAACAAAGGTAATGGAACAAGGGCTTTATTTGCTATTTTTATGTATTTGGCGTTAACGGGCCTTTATTCTTCTGTATTTTTTTTTCTCGCAATGTCTCAAATCAATTGGTTTTGTAATTTACGATTAAAAAAGTACAGGTTTTTGGAACACTTACATTTCCTACTTGATTGTAGGCGTAAGAAGGTTATTCCTAAATTCATTTCCATTCGTTGTAATTTATTTTCTTCAAATAGGATTGAGAAGGTCTTACTTCGTTCTAAATTAGCTCTTTTAAGAGCTTTGATTCAAGAGACTCGCCACAAAATTGCTCATATAGAGCGCGAGTTATATTCTTTACATATCAGCCTCGCTAATTCTACTCCTGATTTTCAGTCCATTGACAGAAGGTCATGGAGCAGAGTTCTCACAGCTTCTTCTGTTCATTGTTCAGTTTTAAAGAAGAAATTTAATGCGCTTTGTGGAAGTTCTGTCGCTAACAACTGCAGTAATTTGCCTCTTGTTAACCAAAATGCTGTTGTCAATCTTTCTAGTGTTCCATTAAGTAACAATCAGCTCGATGCTCTCAAATTGAATAACAATTTTTCTGTCTCTGCTATTCCTTCTTTACCTAATCTTATTGCTCCTATTGAAAGAGCCTTTAAGCATAGCGCTCTATCTTCTTCTCAAAAAAAGTCTATTAGGCATCTCATTGCCAATACTGTTGATTTCAATTCTAATGTTTATAAACCCAATCTTAAACATCCTGTTAAACAATGTCTGAAAAATTTGCGTTCTGATCCAAACTTAATTATTACTAAGGCCGACAAAGGTGGTCAGATTGTTCTTCTCGACAAATCTACGTATTTGGAAAAAACCCATAAATTAATTAATGATGGTCCGTATGTGGATATCCGCAAAGACCCTTCCACTAGTGAAATTAACTCTATTAAGTCTGCCATTAAGTCTTCTTCCATTATTCCTGCTAACTTTAAGAAGTCCCTTATTCCGTCTATTGCGCATTGTGCCAGGTTTTATGCTTTACCTAAGGTCCATAAACCTGACATTCCTTTTAGACCTATTGTCTCTAGTATCGGTACAGCTTCTTATAAGCTTGCCAAATATTTAGTTTCTGTTTTTTCCCCACTTTTGAGCAGTAACTGTTTCACTGTTAAGAATTCTTTTGATTTTGTTAAAAAACTTCATAATTTTAAGCCGCAGGGTCACATGATGGTTTCTTTTGATGTAAAATCATTATTTACAAACGTTCCGGTTGAGGGGGCTTTAGATTGCCTCAAGAAAAGGCTTTATGAATTCCATTTCTCTTATTTTGAAATCGAGGAACTTATACTTCTCACTCGCGCTTGCTTGTCGCAAAATACTTTTGTTTTCAATGGTAATTTCTTCCGTATGATTGACGGTTTGGCTATGGGTAATCCTCTTAGTCCAATTTTATGCGATATTTATATGCACTATTTTGAGGTCAAGCTTTTTGAAATCTTAAAATTTCCGTTCTATGTTCGTTATGTTGATGATGTTTATGTCCTGATTGAAATGAATTCGGATATTAATCATATTCTCTCTATTATGAATTCCATTGATCCCTGCATTCAATTTACCTCTGAAATTGAGACCAATAACTGTCTTTCTTTCCTGGATGTCCTTGTTATTCGTTGTGAAAATGGCTTTCAGACTACCGTCTTTCGTTAACCTTTTGCTGTCAGTCTCCCACCTCACAGGTATTCTTCTCATCCCTCTAACCAGAAATTCGCTGCTTTCAATACTTTTGTTTTTCGCGCTACTAATATTTGTTCCACTCCTCAGTTACTTAGTGCTGAACTTAATTACCTCAAAGCTATTGCTGTCGATCGTGGTTATTCCTCTAATATTATCGATTCTATTTATAAGAAATTGACGAAATCCGACCATTCTGAAAGGCATTCTAATTCCAACTCTAATACTTCAGTTGTATTACCATTTTTTCCTAAAATCAGTCAGCAAGTTGCTAAAATCCTAAGAAGGTTTGATTTTAAAGTTATTTTTTCTCCTGTTAATAAAATCCCTTTTTCAAATCTCAAACACCCCGTTGATCGCCTAGATAATTGGGGCATTTACCAGATCTCTTGTCAGTGTGGTCTTTCTTATATTGGTCAGACTAAACGTGCTCTTAGATTTCGTTTAAAAGAGCATGAAGGTTATGTTAAAAATCAGGAGCTCAAACGTTCTTCTATTGCTCAACATTCTTGGTCTTCTCAACATAGGTTCTATTTTCCCTCAGCCATCATTATCCAAAAATGTTCTTCTAACCTTGATCTTGATTTTTGGGAAGCTTACCATATCATTAAAAATTCTCACTCTTTAGTCAATGACTTATCTAGTACTCCAGATTTTCCAAGTATTTGGAAAGCGTTAATTTAATTCCCCTTTTTTTGGTTTCTTTTTTCTACTTCTCCGGTAGATGCCGCTACTTGTCCACTCAGTCGTTTCCACTGCTTCTCTCTCATTGGTTGTTTCGGCGCCTTCGCCACCCGCATAGGGTATATAAGCCAGCGCGTCTCTGTCTATGATTTTGCTCAGCCTTGCTTTTTCTAGCACGCTGTTCCTTTTGCACTGAAGAAGAATCTCGCTAGTAGATTCGAAACAGCTGTTTGCTGCTTTTCATATATTATTTGTGCATTTTAAACGTTGGTTTTTCTGCTTTTCAATATTGTTGCACAAAGGCTTTATTTGCTATTTTTATGTGTTGTTAGTAATTTAAATGTGTTATTTTGAATTATAGTGTACGTCAGTACAAAAAAATATATTTTGTATAATGATCGAATATATAAAGTGTATTTTGAAGGGGATGTACGTCAGTACAAAAAAACAATATTGTCTATAATGATTGAACATAGAAACTGTACATTGTTAAAAATATCGTGAAAAATTACCTCTGTTTATAAAGGCTATATATTTTCTGACCAATGAAAACGCTACATAAACGCCTATGGATCGTTCTCATTGGTCAGAAAATAGATAGCCTTTAAAAGCAGAGGTAATTTTTGACGATATTTTTAACAGTGTATTTTGAAAAGATGTACCTCAGAAAAAAAAATATTGTCTATAATGATTGAACATATAAAGTGTATTTTGAAAGGGTATACGTCAGTACAAAAAAATATTGTCTATAATGATTAAATATATAAAGTGTGTTTTGGAGGAGGTGTACGTCAGTACAAAAGATATTGTGTGTAGCGATTGAATATATAATGTGTATTTTGAGGGGAGGTACGTCAGTACAGAAAAAATATTGTGTATAAGGGTTGAGAATATAAAGTGTATTTTGGAAGGGTGTACGTCAGTACAAAAAATTTGATTGATGTTGGTTCATTAAAACATTATTGACTGGATATATAGTGTATAACGGTTGGAAATATAAAGTATATTTTGGAGGGTGTGTACGTCAGTACGAAAATAAAAACCGGTATAGTTATTCTGAATAATGATTGTTAGTTTTTGTTCCTAAAATACATATCAATATAGAAAGGGGGAGATATAACTGTTCAGATATATGTTTATTAATGATCTGTTTTTGGAATATGTGATAGGTACTGAAATGTTGACAGGTTATATATGTTCAAATGAGATTGCCTTATATAAATTATTATGTATTTGACAATAAGTGTGAAATATGGTATAACTGATTGTATATATAGTCCTTGTGTACATTTGTGTTATGGTTGGTAGGTTTAAATACTGAGGTTAATGATTTATGAATATTTTCGGAATTGCTGTGAAATGGGTTTCTTTGAAATGATGTATATTAAGATATAAAATTGAGTTTGATATATGCTTTGATAAATGTTTTTGATAAATGTTATGAACTGATTATGTGTATGCAGTATACAGTAATATTTGAGCTCACAATTTCGCATTACTGAGTGGTGGATTTTTGATACCGAGTTGAATTGGGGTCTTGCACAATTTTGGTGGACAAATTTGAGACTTTTGTCAGGATATTAAAGAGAAAAGAAGGGGAGAGATAGCGTTTATTGGGAAAGGCCGCAAGGAAGATTTGCGATGTGTGGCAGAGGAGTTGGGAGAACAGCCTGGTCCGGATGCAAGAATAGTTGATTTAAAGGAATTGATTATGGCAAATAAGAATTATGAAGCCGAATTCGTGAGAGGATTATTGGAAACAGTTTTAGAGGCAAGACGGGAAAGAGCAGCGAAAGAGGAGAGATAGTTTGAATTGGAGAAATTAAGGTTGGGAAAGAGTAATAAAAGTAAGGAATGTAAGACTCAAGTGAATGTGGAAGGGTATAATTACGGAATAGAAGTTACAAAGCTTATGCTGAAATTTAATGTTAGGGAAGATGATATTGTTTTGTATTTGTCCATTTTTGAACGGCGGGTAAAGAGGATTTGTTTGAACCCGAAACATTGGGTGTCAAGTTTGTTGGTGTTGTTGACATCGGAAATTGTTCAGGTTCTTGCACGTGAGGCAGAGGAGAAATTTGAAGACTATGATTATAGAAAAAATATTTTGTTACAGCGATTTAAGTTGAGTCCCGAAAAATTTCGTAAGAAGTTTATGGACCATCAACGAAACCCCGAACGGACGTGGCGAGAATTTGTGTTTGAAATAAACGGTTATTTTCAGGAATGGATTGAAGGACAGAAAATTGTCGATTTTGACTCTCTGAAAGAGTTCATGGTAACTGATCAATTAAAAAGGAGAGTACCGTATGAATTGAGAGAACATTTTGTGGATGAATGCCTGAAAATAGTGTCCCCCACTGAGTTGGCTGAGAAGCTCGATTTGTATGAAAGTGTGCGAGAGCACTGTAAGAGGCAAGTTAAGAGGGATAGATATATGGAGAGGAAAAGTAGTTTTTCCTTGAATCCTAAGTTTGTTGATAATAGGAAAGCTGGTTTTGCACCATATCGCAAACAGGACTCTAGAGCTAATACTTACAAATCAAATACACAGATAATTAATAAAGTTACTTGCTATTCGTGCAGAGGAGAAGGTCATAAGGCTCCATTCTGTCCAAATAAACATAGTACTCCAGCTATCTAGAGATCACAGACGAATTCGGTGCAATCTGAGAGAAAAACTGGGGAAAACCAATCGCCAATATTGACTGCTAGAATAACAATACCGGTATCTGCACACGTGGAAAGAATGGAAAGTGTGATGAATTGGAAAGGGTGCAAATTAAATGTGGAGGTAATGTTGTGGATGGAATCTATGATTCCGGATCTCAGAGTTCGGTGATACGAGCAGATTTAGTCAAGGGTATGGCCAAGGAGGGAGAGGGAAGGATCTAGATAACCTCAGCGTTTGGAGAAAGTGAAGTCACTCCGTTAAGAGTGATACCAATGAGAATAGATGATGGATTCCATTGAGACGTTCTTGTAACTTGTGCTATTTCAGAAAAACTGGTAAATTATATGTTAATATGCCCAACGGCTTATGAAGCGTTGAACCATAATGTTATATTGTATACTAAGGCAACGACTATCCCCAGTCTGGTTGGCAATGTTAATTCAGAGGAGGGGAATGATCCACAGATAGACCATGAGGTGGAGACAGAGCAGAACATTAATTCTGAGGAAGATACTGATGGTGATTAGGAAATATATGACTTTGGTGAAGGACAGCAAACTGGCAATAAAAATGAGAGTGAGGGAAGAATAAAGAAATCTTTTCTCGAATTACAAAGAGCTGATGATTCATTGAAAAATATATGGGAAATGGCTAAAAATAAGAAAAATGCTTACTTTATAGAGGAAGGGATACTAAAGCACTTGGAAAATGTGTGCGGTGAAGACGTGAAACAAGTAGTGTTGCCTGTGTGTAAGAGACAGCATATTTTATCAGTTGCTCATGAAATTCCCTTGGCAGGTCATCTGGGAGAACAGAAGACGAAACAGAGAATTAAGTATTCCTTTTATTGACCGGGATTGAAGAAAGACGCACAATTTTATTGTGCAAGTTGCAATCAATGTCAGTTAAGAAGAACTGTCACATATAAGGATAGGGTACCCATCCGTCCGTTAGCACGACCGGAAAACCCGTTTGAAGTGTGGAGTCTGGATTGTATTGGACGTTTGGAGCCACCATCTCGTAGAGGACATAAATATGTGATATCTGCTGTTGGCCTGTGTACCAGGTGGGCCGAGGCGGTACCAGTTAAAAATATAACCGCAAAGACCACATGTGAAGTGTTAATGAAAATATTTACCCAAACGGGATTCCCAGTTACTATATGCACAGATCAAGATCCAAATTTTACTTCACAATTGTACGATGCATTTTTGGATACTTTGGGTGTAGCGCCCAGATTTTCGACTCCTGTATATCCAGAGAGTATGGGAATGGTAGAACGCTGGTTGACTAATCTTACACGAAAAAGAGTGGCAAACGTGATTCCATGGGATGCAGACGCTGAAAATGCATTCAGCCGATTAAAGGAGAAATTGTCACAAATGTTGTCAATGTTTACCCCTAAACTGGATCGACCGTTTCAGTTGTATACTGACGCTTCCGCCAATGCTATCGGAGCTTGTTTGGCTGAGATGGATGATCAGGCACAAGAGAGAGCTATTGCATTTTTAGTAAGAAACTTACAGATACCCAGATGCGTTGGGCTACTATATGGAGAGAGGCATACGGTGTAATCGAGGCTTTTAAGAGTTTTGACACTTGGATATTCGGTGCAGAGATAGAGGTCATTTCGGATCACAATCCACTCACTTTTTTTACGAGCAGCGTGCCGCATGAAAAAAAATTGGCTCGTTGGTCTCTGGCATTGCAGAGATACAATTTAACTATAACTCATCGTAAAGGTTATGGACATTTAAATGCAGATTCTATGTCAAGATTGAGTTTTGATGAAGGTTAAACTGTAATTTAGTTCTTTAATTTGTGTTTTTGGAAATTATTGTGATTTTCTTTGGTGTATTAATTTACAAAATTTATGTTGATGAATAATATTGTATATAGTGTGTGTATTTCTTGAATTAGTTCGTTTAAATAGTTATAATGGGAAGTTCTACATTATTCTCGCATTTTCTAATAAATTGTGAGGTATAATTTTGATTTTACGCATCATTGTGACAAGGGTCACGAATGAGCTTCTTTGGAGGGAAAGTTGTCAGAGTTGTGAAACCCAGCGGACAAACTGAAATGCCTAGAATAGACTTTTTTCTTTAATTCACAGTCTGCCGTCGAACTTTAGGTAACACAACTGGCAACGGAATGAGACCGAGGATCGTGAGAGCCGATGCAGAAGAAGTTGGAAATGCGAGAAGGTGGAAGAGAGTTTTTATGTAACTTCTGAATTATTGTTTTTCATTTTAAAGGATATGTGATGTTTTTAGAGATTAAACGGGTTGAGTTTTAATTCAGTGTGGTTCTCAACTTTATGCGAGTGGTGTGGAATTTATTCAGTGGCTCCTTGTATGGACTGATACTCGGTTGCGAGTTCGATTGTTCAAGAAGCGGCGTAACACAAAAAACATTACTCTTTACATTATCTTAAAAGCTTCAAAATACAAATGATATTTTAATAAAGAACTATTATTAAAGTAACAATGATCTCTTTATATTCTTTCTTTGTTAAAAAGCTTTTACGATTTTTTTTTATATAATAGTACCCAGAAAAATCTATTAAATTGAAATAGTTACTTAATCGTTAAAAATTTTCTGCATCATGTTTTTAATCTCTCTCACATTTACTTAAAACAACAAAAAAAAAAATATTTTCAAGAAACTGAATTTTCAACAAAACTTCCTAATATTGCTAATTTGAGTATCTTAATAAACCAACGTTCCAAAACGGATTCAAAAAATGTATTTGGAATGTATACCGATATTGAGATTTTTGATCAAAAACTAAAACATGAGCCCCTTTTTAAAATGTTTATACTGTAAACAAAGAAAGAGTGTTTTGAGAAACAAGTATTTAAAACATATTATAAAATGTTATTTTCATTAATTGCGATAATGGAATGTCCGAAAATACAATTTAAGGCAAATATTTGGGAATATAGTGACATTTTGTAAATTTTAACCATAAATTCATAAATGCTAAAATTCGTACTTTTGCTCTTTTCAAACTCCACAACCACCTTAAGCCTTCAGAGTATAAAATTAAAGTTTTTCAATATTACTGCTAGACATGTCACTTGCAAATCATTTGTTTCCATAGTTTCTAATTAAGAGTCTATTCGTCCTCTTGATTAATCGTGATGTTAAAATGTCTTTCTTTGAGAAGTTAGTAGCAATTATGGAGGTAATTTACAACTTGAGAAAGGTCATCTAAGGAGAGAATTTAAATTACTGTTGTGAGTTATTTAAATATAACTATTAATATTACAAGAACTATATAAATAGACAGATTTCTCAAAACTCTTGAGGAATGTGTCTCAAAATATTTTTTTAATTATACCCATCGAGGAAGTAAGGGCATTACACATGAGTAAAATTTTAGTAAATGGTCAATACCTTATATTGCTTAATTTCACTTGAGTCCATAAAATATGTTTAGAAAATATTATATTCTAAACTAAAGGATCAATGATTACAATTAAGACATTTATAAAAAAAGATATGCATATTTGTAAATTGATATACCTAGTTCATATAAACATATTAGTAACATTTTAAATTGCGAATAACATTTGTCTGCCAAAAATAATTTTAATTTAGATAATAAAATTTGATTAATGCTTTCTATTTAGAAAATTGTCTTTCTCTTAGACATTTGAATAAATTAAGAAATAGTTTTCATTTACATTATCTTAAAATCTTCAAAATACAAATGATATTTTAGTAAAGAAAAACTATTAAATTAAAAAGGATTTCTTTATATCTTTACTTTGTTAAAAAGCTTTTACAAAGTTAATTTTTGATCAAGCAGGACGGTCGTTCTGCCAAGCCAAGCTGAAAAAAAAAATGCAAACTCGCCAAACAAACAAACGCCAAGAATAAAACGCAAGACACCGTAACTGCTTATTATACTGAAGACAGCTTCTGCATGTTAAATCGACCAAACATGCGAGCGTAAAATTTCCCATATCAAAAGAACCAATCATCGCATTTCTAAGCAGATAAGCTTGTAATATATTTACATTATTAAGAATTGTGAACTTCTAGTTTTGGCTACAGACAGATAAATTAAGATTATTTTATTTAAAAAAAAACAAATTGATTTTTACTGCTTTAACTAATTAATTAACACCCTCCGAAAAAAAAAGAATCATAAGATGAAACTTGAAGTTACTTCAACTTTATTTTAAGACACAAATTTCTAAGCACTCATTTTCATAAATTAAAAGCATAAAATGTTTGCTTTAGCAACAATTTCGAATTTCAGATCTTAACAATGTACTTGTGTGCTTGGAAATTTGTGTAAAATATGGAAAGATGGCCGCCAAGCCCATCATGCATAATTTAAAAAAAATTAATTTTCAGAAACACGTTATGATGTATTTATTAAAGGAGAAAAGGCTTTCTATCAACGCATACTTAGGTACACGACTTACGTATGGTAAATTTTTAACAAAAAATGTTAAATAAGTACCATAATATAAGCTTGGAAATTTGATATCACACTATTTTTTAGCCACATTTTTTCCCCCTTTTTTCTTTTTTTAATTTTTTTTGGTTGGCCTTTTTTTTTTTTTTTTTTTTTTTTTACTTTTGAAAAGTTGTTTTTTAGTAGATATAAAAGTACCCTAGAAAAAACTTTTAATTTGAAATAGTAATTCAACAGTTAACTTTTTTATATTTTTTAATACACAGATCCTTGTTTAAATACATGTTGTTTTCATTAAAACAACTTATAAAGAAATCAATTTTTTTTTTTTTTTTTTTTTTACAAAATACCGAAGCAACATTATCATTAATTCATGTTTAAAATGTTCTAGACCTCTTGTAAGTAGATTTTAAAAGACCAATTCTTCAAGGAAACAAGATAAAAATACATTCAGTACTTATTTTGGGACAGAAATTGTCTTCAGAGAGCTATTTTTATCTTTTGTTTATTTATCTCAATTATTCAGATTGGTAAAGTTATGATACGAATTCAGTTTTTCCAACTGAGCGAAAAAATGCCGAAGGCGGGAAGCGAACCCTGAACACCTAACTTACATTGTGAATGCTCTATTGTTTGAGCTGCCTGGGCTGACAACCGAAGGGAATATCTCCCTCAGATAACCTTATTGGCGATGACATCTGGTCTGCCATGTAGACAGTTCAACAGAATAAGCCGCCGGTAATTGAACTCTATTTAAACGATAAGTACGTAGTACGTAAGTACACTGTTATTAATTTTGGAACATATGTGTTATTATTCCTCCATCCGCCATCTTGGATTTTTTTTTGGCGTGAAAACACCTTTTCCGCCAAGTACAAAATGTCGCCAAGTAGCGATATATGCGCATGTTAGGCTTAACAAAAACAATGTAAATTTGTCTCATTTACATATTTTTTCGTTAAGCCTAACATGCGCATGTTTTCTTCATTATTTACATTTTATTTTCGTTAAGCCTAACATGCACATAAATCACTAGAAAACACAATAAAGAAAGTGTAACAATGTAATTAAAAGCAAAATTTCAGGAAAAAATACACAAATAAAAATATTAGATTTTCTAGATTACTTACCTTTTTTTTTTTTACATTTGAAATACACAACACTTTAAATAGACAAATTCGGAAAAAAATACAAAATTATTAAATTCTGAATTATAATAAGCTATAAAATTAACCAGGTGGTATCTCTAGGTTACTTTAAATACGAAAAAAACACAAAAATAAGATTAAATTCTCTAAATTCTCTTGATTAAGCAAACAAATTCCGAAAAAAATACAAAAATAAAATTAGATTCTCTTATTACGACAAACCCACGTGCAACCATCAGACAATTGCGTCCTTTTACGGATTTTCATGTCTCCATTACATTCACGGCAACACATGCTGGATTTAATCAACCTAATTTCTTTTTAAAAAGTAAAAAACAAATCTCTGTCGCGGATTAGCTCCGTAACAAACAAACTACTACCATCGCCTTCTTTGCCCAAAATAGGCCTATTCCCAGAAGTGCGGAAAAAGGCCAGGTATTTAGCGATGACGTCTCAAATCGGGGAAGCCATAAGAGCAAAAGTAATAAAAAAAAATCACTAAATTGAAGACTGAAAAAAAAAAAAAAAAGAGATACAACCTGGTCAGTGATAGCACGTGGAAATCCGTCAGCAACAAGATCCAGGATTGAAATGAATGTTCCCGCGATAATGCCCGCTCTCGCGTCGTAATAAAAGGATTGCCAGAACACATCACTCGACGCCAGCCGTCGGGGTACCAAAGCGATAAAAATCGCCAAAAACCCAAGATGACGGACGGAGGGATAACACATCTTAGTCTTAATTTTTTTACTCAGTCATATAGATTCGTAAAGTTATCATACGAATTCAATTTTTTCCAACTGAGCGAAATATGAAGCCGTACGATAGCTTTACCAAACTGTATGGTTGAGTTAAAGAAAAAAAATATATAATAGTGCGTCTACGTACTCATCCTTTAAATGGAGTTATTAATTACATGCTGCTTGTTCTGTTGAGCTCTTCAAAGGCAGACCAATAAGGTTATCTGAGGGAGATATGTCCGCCTGTTGTCAGCCCAGATAGCTCAAACGGTAGAGCATTGACAGTGTAAGTCGGGTGTTCTGTGTTCGAGTCCCGGTTTCGACATTTTTCGCTCAGTTGGAAAAAAATGAATTCTTATTTATATAGAGAGTTAAGGCACGTCAACGGTGATGACCAATAAAAGCAACCTTCCGAAATAAATGAATATTATTCAATACAATAATTAATATTTGATTCTTCCTGACATGTACAAGGGCATTACAAAATTTCTCCATTTCTAGACATTTGTGAAAATTATACTAATTTTATCTGTAAATAGATGCATAAATAAGTACAGTCAGTTTATAATATGTTTGAATGTATGTTTGTTATTGTGGATGATTATAAAGACATTCTAAGTTATAAATAATTGACTGTATTTGTATGTTAGTTACAATTTGTCACTTTTTGTAACACTGCACGATTTTATAATTAAGAATACCTGATCGTACCTAGTTCCACTTGTAGTTGCTCAATAAGTTATATCTCTCAGTTTCGCTCGTGTGCACAAAGCGTTAGAATAGGCACACAAATCGGCCACTCTATTAACCATCTAATTATTTCAGATGTATTTTGCCTCATAGGCGTTAAATAATTAGCCTGTTTACTCTGGCTGTTGTTATAAAATGAATTTATCACATTAAATACATACTACATTTCTTGAGCTTTATGGATTGCTACCGATCAATAGCTAGTATTCACTACCATTTGAAAAAACGAACTTTTTTTTAATATCTTACAAAATTAAAATCAAAACAAATATTTTTGTATTTCTGTGTTATTCATCTCTTGATTTCTATCTGAAATTCTTCTTAGCAATAAATAAGCCATTTAATTCCATCTAAAAATGTCATTTCTCTCCTACGGACACACATTTATGTCCATTTATGTATGTATGTTATTGTACATGATATAACTCAAAGGAAAGTAATCTGGAATATAGATAAAATATTGCATAGATCCCGGGAAAACATTGATAGTGAATAAATATAAAAATAAGAACAAGCACTTTTTATAGGACAGGCTGTATTGCTATATATTGGCTTAATGAATAATTTATGAACGTTTATCTGATTTTCTGAAACTTGCTTGTTGAGTGAACGTGATTTACTGCAGTTTATTTTACCAGAAGTTATATACTCTGTTTCTTTCATGTCGATTTTCGTGAAGAAGTAATTCCATCGCTCTTCTTCGAACTCAATTGACAGACCAAGTCTAAGAACCGACCGAAACAGGTTTTTAAGACGGAAACTGCAATCGAAACCTAATTTCGGAAATCTTCCTATTTTCGGCCAAAACAAAAACGAAAAAATGTTTAAAAACATTTTTTTGTGTGTGTGTGGAGGTGGGAGGGGGTAATTAATGCATACATAATTATACATAATTTATAATAATAATGAATGCCCAATTTGGCTCTGTGCCTCTGACCAACACTTTTTATTTTCAAATAACATAAAATATAATTAATTCATCAACGACAAAAAATGATTTTCTAATTATACGAATTGCATCTAATTAAAAAATGTTTTACGTATTCATATCTCGATTTATCTTTTATAATGACTTTTGAAAATGATCCTCTGTTATATTAGAAATTTCGCTAAGAGTATTCAAAACACTTCTGCCATTTCAAACTAAAAATTTTCTATTGCAGTTAAGTCTGCAGCTTTTAATCAGCACGTAGAAAGCGTCTGCAAAGTTTATTTCTATATGTATTTCTTGCTTTATAAATTGCATTCACGCCTTGACTCAGTCATGACTGATAATTATAAACAGTGAAGTTCAAACAATAAATAAACATTGTCTCATTTGAGCCGATACAGGTCAAATTAAGGAATCATGTTGAAAACTTCCGAATGAAAAAACGACATTTTTGGAATACAGATAGTTTCGGTCGAGTTTCGGTTTCGCTGAATTTTCAGAAGCATTTTCGCCGAATGCAAATTTCCCGCGATACGCAGATTTTGGGACCAAAACGAAAAAAAAAAAAAAACAATTTTCGGTCGATCTCTTGCCAAAACTCCCATTTTTCAAGAGTGAAAAGCAACGTTAGTCAGTAAATTCAGGTATTTTTCCTTCTCCACGCGCATTATAGATATTATCACAAGACGTTTCGCCGTTCTTAACATTTCGATTAAATGGGTGAAAATGTTGAAAATGTTCAGTTTTTTCAGCTTGACCATGAATTTTCATAATCTGAAAACGCACACGCATCAATAAAATTAAAAAATAAAAATAGACTATCTTGTATGGCTAAAAAAATCTCTTCGAAATAACATAAAGCAGTTTGCCAGTGCGTTTTATTTCTGCACTAATTTTTCAGTTAGAAAAAACCCGGTCATGAACTAAACTCAATAGAACGATTTTTTTAAATTAAAAATTGATAAATAGGTATTTTATCTCCGGGAACTCGCTATCAAAAAAAAAAAGAAAAATCAAAGCATTTAATTATTTATGATAAATTTAAGATAATTTTGTTAAATAAGAAAAACAAATGGTGATTACTTTGTTAAATTAAAAAGTTTATTAAATTAAGGTTATTTTGCAAAATAAAAGATTAAGATTATTTAAGATTGTTTCCGAAAGAATATTTAATTGAGATTTTTTAATTACGATTATTTAATTAAACGTATCTAACATAGCTTATTTCATAAAATATTTTATTAAGATTATTTTAGCGTTCTTTTATTAAAGATTATTTAAGTAAGATATCACTTTAAAGATTATTAAATTAAGATTATTTTGTCAAATCAAAAATAAAATGTAACAATTTTAATTCATAAATAAAAATTTTGTTAAAAATAGGTATAATTTAATTATTATATAGGATATTTTTTAAACGTTTTTGTTTTTTACTATTATTTTAGGAGACTAGGGGGCTCGGCCCCCTACGAGCTATGCTCGCCAACGCTCGTCCAGACACCGCAGACTCTAAATGCACGCTAATCTGATCGGCTTTAAAAAGATTTCGAAAGATTGAATTATAATTTAAAAAACAGTGGCGATCTCCCTATAAACGGATTTCTATTCATTTCTCTTTGATTGGGGAAATTTTAACGCCAAATCCGCTGCGGTATTACTTGATTATCCCGTCGACTAATTTCGCCAAATTATATAAATCGACAAACCACTCGCCAAATTATACAAATTGATATAATTTTTATTTTAAATAACGAAAGAACAAATAAATTAGTACAACATTAATAAAAATACAAATAAAACGTCGAAATAAAAATAACTTGGTGACGTAGACACGTGTAACAACATTTCAAAATAAGCTAATATAAAAGGAATTAAGTAAACAGAATCTTTGTCTCCCGGTATTTTTTAACAAAGCGAAAAGAAAGTTCTTTTAAATGAGACATTTTAAATTAATCGTTTTTAATCTGACGTAATTTTGACTAAATTATTCTTTCTCTTTTTAATATTCACGTGAAAATACTTGTGTCAGAAATGAAATATTATTTGCGCTTTCCTAAGAAAAATAGTTGAAAAGTATCCGCTCAAAATATCAAATAAATGTCTAGCGCAATTTCTAAATTTAAACCGTTTTGCAATATTATTTTGTGTTCGTTTTATGTAATAACTTTAATGTGACATAAATATGACGTAATTTCTCCTATTTAAGACTTCTAGCGCATGTTAATAAATTTATTATTTTACAAATTCCTTTCTCTCTTAAAATTCATGTGTAATTATAGTTTTATGATGTAATTTTTAATAAGTTCCTGCTTTTTGTACATAATTATTTAATTCTAATTCCAATGTTTTTTTCTGTTTATAATAGTCACGTGTAAATAATTTTTTTATTTATTACACGTATAAATATTTTTTTTTTGAAGCAAACATTATTGTTTCCGCTGTTTATACTGTTGGCAACAGTTTAAATTAATATCACTTTCTAAAATCTGTAAAAAATATCTCTAGAAATGCTGAAATTTTGAATTTAAAATAGAAATAAAACCTCAAAAAATTAGCCAAATTTAAAAAAGAAATACAATCTGCACACCGGCAAATTCTAACGCATAAAAAGATCTAAAAATGATTACATTCCCATGTATAGATTTTGCTGCTATAAAACTTTTTTAATGGAACGATTTTGTCCAAATTTAGCATTAAATATCTCTTAAAATAATTCTTCGATTTGAAAACTGTCTGCATCAGCGTGTTTATCAAACATTTTTCTATAATACCACCGATTTTCATATTTTTGTACGCAATATTTTTCTTAATATTAACGAAGAAAGACCTCCTGTCACAAAATATTCAAAACCGGCGGCGGCGGTGACAGCGGTAGTTACTTTTTTTTAGAATAGAGAGATACTATGATTTTAGAATAAAATGCAAATACAAATGTATATAAATCAAGTTAAAATATTTTATTAATAGTCAATATTTCAATAAACAGAAAACATGAATTGTTTATTTGACAAAATAACATTTGTAAATGGAACTGCATTAAAACAGGTACACAAAGTGTTCTCTTAATAAAAATAGAATAAACAAATACGATTAATTGCATGTTTACCTAAATATAGTAATTGTAGAAATTTTGTTTAGTCTGTAACGATATTTAAAATCAATACTATATGAACAGAGATTAAATTTAAATGGATTTGTTGTAACAAGATATTACAATAAAAGGAAATAAAATATCTTTAAAACAAGCAGTAAATACCAAATATTTTTGTAATTATACTGTTATCAAATAATTTATTAGTGGAGAAATTAGTAATTAATGTCTTTTCAAATTATTAACATGTTTGGTTTATGCATGCCCATGTTAAAATTATCATCGCAATAAAATTTATTTAAATCCTTTGTTTATATTATCAATAATATGGTTTATAGAATAAGGAAATTGAATGATTAAATTCATATAGATGATAGAATATGTTATGCATAAATTATAATGCAATTCAATACAAAGTAACAAGGAGGAAGGTTAATGGGTGTGTTATTGTGTAATTGCAAATGTTATTGCCCTATATCATAGGACAGGAACTTGCAATTTTGACTGTGATGATGTTTTTTTATAACCGTACTAGAGGGCTCGGCCCCCTACGAGCTACGCTCGCCAACCCCCGTCCAGACACCGCAGGCTCTAAATGCACGCTAATTTGATCGGCTTTAAAAATATTTCGAAAGATTGAATTATAATTTAAAAAACAGTGGCGATCTCCCTATAAACGAATTTCTATTCATTTCTCTTTGATTGGGGAATTTTAACGCCAAATGTGCTGCGGTACTACTTGATTATCCCGTCGACCAATTTCGCCAAATTATATAAATCGCCAAACCATTCGCCAAATTATACAAATTGACATACTTTTTATTTTAAATAACGAAAGAACAAATAAATTCGTACAACATTAATAAAAATACAAAAAAAGTCGAAATAAAAATAACTTGATGACGTAGACACGTGTAACAACATTTCAAAATCAGCTAATATAAAAGGAATTAAGTAAACAGAGTCTTTGTCTCCTGGTATTTTTTAACAAAGCGAAAAGAAAGTTCTTTTAAATGAGACATTTTAAATTAATCGTTTTTAATCTGACGTAATTTTTACCAAGCTATTCTTTCTCTTTTAAATGATCGCGTGAAAGTACTTTTGTTAGCAATGAAATATTATTTGCGCTTTTCTAACAAAAATAGTTGAAAATATTTTCTCAAAATATTAAATAAATGTCTAGCGCAATTTCTAAATTTAAACTTTTTTGCAATATTATTTTGTGTTCATTTTATGTAATAACTATAATGTGACGTAAATATGACGTAATTTCTCCTAAGACTTCTAACGCATTTAATGAATTTATTATTTTACAATATCCTTTCTCTTTTAAAATTCACGTGTATACTTTTTATGACGTAATTTTCAATAAGTTCCTGCTTTTTATACATAATTATTTAATTCTAATTTGAAAGCTTTTTTCCTGTTCATAATAGTCACGTGTAAATAAATTTTTAATTTGAAGCAAACATTATTGCTTGCGCTTTTTATACAGTTGGCAACAGTTTAAATTAGTACAATTTTCTGAAATCTGTAAAAAATATCTCTAGAAATGCTGAAAATTTGAATTTAAAATAGAAATAAAACCTGAAAAAATGAGTCAAAATAAAAAAAATTAATGCAATCTGCACTCCGGCAAATTCTAACGTATAAAATGATCTAAAAATGATTACACTGCCATGTATAGTTTTTGCTGCTATAAAACTTTTTTAGTGGAACGATTTTGTCCAACTTTAGCATTAAATATCTCTTAAAATAATTCTTCTATTTGAAAACTGCCTGCATCAGCGTGTTTATCAAACATTTCTGTATAAAACCACTGATTTTCATATTTTTGTATGCATTAATTTTCTCAATATTAACGAAGAAAGACCCCCGGTCACAAAAAATTCAAAACCGGCGGCGGCGGCGGTGACAGCGGTAGTTACTTTTTTTTAGAATAGAGAGATAATTAAATGACATTTATCTACATGTGTTGTGAGTGAACATAAGGTTAAAAAAAAAGTTTTTATAATTAATTTGTGTGCAAGGTTACTATTCAAAATGGAAAATTAAAAGTTTCATTTTTGTCCTGTTGTCTTATATGACATTTTTGGGCATGCTGCAAAAATATTCAAAACGGTTATTTGGATCTTGCTCCCGCTCTTAGGACAGTTAAAATGTGGTTTTGTCGATTTCGAAAATATTGCAGGAGAAAATAAATTTGTTAATCTTTTACTGGTTTATCTATTTGTAAAGTTAAAATTTTAATACGGTGACTTCTGACTTTTTAAAAATATATTTTCATGCTTTAAGTCATATGATGTTTAGTTCAAAGGTTACACTAAAATTAAATAAGAGAAGAAAGAAATTACAATTCAACTATAATAACCTTTCGAATAAAGGAAATGTTATTAAAGTATATTGATATCAGTAAAAGCTGGTGTGATACAATAGAATAAAAAAACTTCCTAAAATACCAATATATATATATATATATATATATATATATATAACCAATAATTAAACATAACCTACCACCATCAAAAACCGTAATATTATGAATTAAAGCTGTAAGTATATATAAAAAAAGATTAAATTATTTATAAGAATTATTATGGAAGAAAAATAAGAAAGTGGACACCGACAAATAATGGAAATGCTTATATATTGAATTACGTTTTCAAGGGCACAGAATTCAATGATATAAGCAAAATGGTTGTTTTCTGTGGGAAAAATAAGCTAAAGCTAAAAGTTATTTTCCCCTGTGCCCTAACAACCATTAAAATCAAGTGAATTGATTAAAAATGAAAACAGAATAGAAACAAATAATATGAATTGGAAAAAACAATAAAACCTATTTAAATATTTATAGGATATAAAATGAAATAATAAACACCATACCAATTAATATTTTAGAATAAATCCACGCTCACATGGCACCCATATCGTAAAGATTAAGGTTAATAAAACAGTTAAGAAATCACAGTAATTGATACCATAGGATACAGTTAATACATATTGAAATAAATGTTAAATAACTTTTAATATAATATAAAATAATATAAATAGAAAGTAATTACATAATTAAAATGCACTATTAAATTAATTAAAAACCGTTAAACAATATCGTCAAAATTTAGCTAAAAATTCCCCCTGGTGTAGTAAATTATAACTGAAATGTAGCTGGAAGAAGTCAATCTAGAACTTATCGAAAAAAAAAACACAAATTGTGGTGCTGCCATCTAGTATTACATTTATGATTTAATTGTCAAAAGACTTGCTTCAGTTATACGCAATTGAATGTAACAATTGTTTTATTAACAGCAAAACCAAAAATATCCTTATATATAGATAATTATATACTGAATATAAACCACACAATTTATTTAAAAAAAAAAAAAAAAAAAAAAAAAAAAAAAAAAAAACTATTAATAAAATTTAAAAAGCATACAAAATATTCTATTAGCAAATTTATTTAAACTACACTAAGAATTTAAATAATTCTAGAACATCGATAAAATAATATATATATATATATATATATATATATATATATATATATATATATATATATATATATATATATATAAACTTAAACTTTCGCTTTGGGCGACCTTTTGTCATTGACAATGACTTAATCCGCGATATAGTGTATATATAATAATAATCCACAGAATACTACTGAAGAGATTGCTGATTGACTAAATATTGACAATTCGGCTGCATTTCAATATTTAAAACAAGTTGGGTACACTTCGAAACTCATTGCATTGGAAATCGGGCACGAACTTTTGTAATCCCTCGATATTACACATATTTATTTGGTTGTTGTTTTTTATGCAGGTCTAGACATCCGATCTAATGTGTATATGAAACTTCTATCTCTAAACCGAGATCGAACATGATAAATAAAAGTTAGTTTTTTTACTAGTAAAATGTTAGTGGAGTTTCTTATAAAAAATACGAAAGTATGTTTTAATAGCAGATAAAATGACCGGGGACAAAATCACTCAATATGTCTTTTAAGTGCAAAAATAAGTCATAATTTCGTAATACCATAAATGAAGTCAAACATAGTTACCTAATTTCCATTTATATACTAATTATTTTCAAGATATATTACCCTTTTGTCAAACATATGCTTTAATAATAATATCCAAAAAGCCTTCTTAAAATACCATAAAAATATAGAAATGCGCTATGCCTTTGGAAAGAGCTTAAAGGAAGGTCTCCATTCGGGCATACTCCGAAAAATCTCAAAAAAAAAAAAAATATATAGAATGTTCTACTCATGAGTATAGATACGCTTATAAAAAAATTTCGGCGCAAACTCGCGTCAGTAAAAATATAATGGAAATTTCGGTATTTGGCGATTTATCATCGATTGGCGTTGGAATAAAATTTCAAAAATACTTGTTTATATCAAATATCTTTTAAGATAAAAATGTATGAAAGTTAACTATCAATTTCGGCATTCTTCATCTTGCCTTTATTTTGGAATACGCTTAAATATATGAAAATATTTTTTATATGTGATATTGTTATTAAAGTAATCGAATTAAATAACAAGCAACATGCATATATAATAAAAAATCTATTTATTAACCTCTCTCATTTTTTAAGTTTAAATTCCTTAAATATTTACAGGCATTCTAAAAATCAACAAGCAATTTTCAGGCGCATTAAAATCGTTTGCTTTTGTCGGAGTAAAGTACTGCTCGCCAAATCGCGTGACACAGTCTTTTCGAGACAAATACTGGAAGGTTTTTATTTTTTTCCAGATTTTCTACTCTAATTCCGCCGCTAAATTTAACTGATCCTTATTATATACATAAGTAGTTTAATTAGTATTTTTTCAAAATATTCTGAGTATGCCCAGTAACGAGAACTTATTTGTTAGTACTCAGGCCAATCAGGCACAATGGGCCTGATTTAGAAAGAATAAGTTCAGTAGAAACCCGTGTTCTGTCTCACGGATGAAAAAAGACTAAGGTTTATCGAAAGGCATAGCGCATTTATATATATATATATATATATATATATATATATATATATATATTGGTATTTTAGGAAGTTTTTTTATTCTATTGTATCACACCAGCTTTTACTGCTATCAATATACTTTAATAACATTTCCTTTATTCGAAAGATTATTATAGTTGAATTGTAATTTCTTTCTTCTCTTATTTAATTTTAGTGTAACCTTTGAACTAAACATCATATGACTTAAAGCATGAAAATATATTTTTAAAAGGTCAGAAGTCACCGTATTAAAATTTTAACTTTACAAATAGATAAACCAGTAAAATATTAACAAATTTATTTTCTCCTGCAATATTTTAGCTAACTTACAATCCGCATAAAAATATCTGCTATCTACATAACCAGAAACATTGTTTTTAAAGTAAAAAAATAAGCTGATAAAAGAAAAAACTTTAAATAGAATTAAAAACTCACACATCATTACTTTTATTTATATGTGTTGAGAGAACTTGTATATGTGTAGATTTGCTTTTGCTTTAAACTTAAAATGAAAATAAAAATTGTTTTTTTCTTTTTAGGGTTCTGTACTTAAAAAGTAAAAACAGAACCATTATAAGATCACTCCTGTGTCTGTCTGTCTATCTGTCTGTCATAGCCCTTTTACTCGTAAACTATGCAACGTGGAAAGTTCAAATTGGGGGAAGTAATAGAGACTATTAACCCACACATTTACAGATTAATAAATATTCATAAATATATTTAGGAAAAATGTAGGGGGGCTAATTAAGTTACTTGAAAAAAAATATTTTCTTTGTCTATCGTGTGGGGGTATCGTGTGAAAGCTTTCGTAACGCTGAAATGAAAAATATATTTTATTTAATTTTAGGTATTATATTTTCAAAGTTATGGTGGAAAATGTAGGGCAAAAATATGTCCCCCCCAATCTAATTTCGAATCTATTGAAACTAAAATTATGAAAAAATTACAGGTAGAGGACATTAATTTAAACCTTGCAGGAAAATTATAGCGATTACCCTAGCATAGTTTTTGAGAAAATTGCATTTCTCCGTTACACTCAAATTTCGATTTACGGGCTTCAGGAAAAGTGTTGAGCAGAGCTGGAGATACCTATCGTAGAAGAAGTATAAAAGCATTGTTGATCACGAATTTCGGAAAAAAACGTCGGTAATTAGCCGAGATATTAACCTTTAAAAACACGGACGGTTTGGACATACATAATGACAGGGACGGCGTATTCTATGCTCCATCGACTTTTAAAGCCTAGATAACAAATTTTAAGTATATATTTATGTAATTTAATGCCCAATAGCAGTACAAAAGCAATAAACGTCAAATTGTTAAAAACAGACTAATTTAATGAGAATTAATCACATAAATACTATGGGATTCGCGACTAGTTTCCATTGAGTGGCTCTCTCAATACACCTACTATGTCTTTAAAGGTTAACTAAAAACCTATATGGAATAACTAATATACAGAATGCCTATATTTGCTATTTTTTAGGTTCCATATATCTTTGAACTTTCATGGTATATCCATTTATACTTTTCTAGTATACAGGGTGCAAAGGAAAGTCCCTTTAACCTGAAAATACTTGTGAACGGAGATAGCTACAGCTATGCAAGTGAGGTAACGGTATAGTAAAGCGACTACGCCTGATTTAATGAAAACTACAGCAGCACCCCTAGTGGCGAAATTTGGAAGATAGCCACGGCAAATCGAAAACGAAAAGAGGTAGAGCAAAATTTCCAGTTAGAAATATTTAGAGCATCAATTAATTAATAGAATACGACATTTGGTTTACATGGATAAGACAAATCTTCGCCTGTTTACCCCAAAATATCCGAAATCGATGCACTCCATTTTGTGTAAACATTTGAATGGTATAGTCAGAAGTATGAAGAAATACGCACAATTTATGCTATAAATACGTACTTATCTCAATACATTTTGATAACATTACACATACAAAAAAAAGGACAAATTGTCTCACAGTGATAAAACGATAATATTCAGTATGTTCGAAAAGTTCGCCATTGCTCACGATACACGTTTGTATGCGTGAGAGTAATTCTGCATGCACATTTCTAAGCATGGAACGCCTATTGCAAACCTCTTCAATACGACGACATACATTTAACCCTTTCAAGGGCGGTGGATAGACAGTCTGGTCACCTAATTTTAATTCCAAGACTGACAAATGGCACCAAGAATACTTTAATAACATTTTAATTTTGTAATGAAAGTGCAAATTAGCGGGGTTTTGTTTTCTTAGAAATTCGTTTGAATATTCTGGTGTCAGTCAATTATTTCACCAGTTTACGAACAGAATTCTTCTGGCCCTGAAAGGGTTATTCTAAAATTTTAACTGCATTGGAAATTAAATCTTTACAGACATTACAACACATTACAACGTCACAATCTCCAATTGTGTACGGCTACATTTCCGGAATGTGAATAGGCAAAGTAGAATCGCCACTCATCGATTTCGGACATTTTTGGGTATGCAGGTAACAATTTATCATATCCGTGTGAACCAAATGTCGTTTCGTACTAATTAATTGATGCCCTAAAACTTTCTAATTGGAAAATTTGTTCTACTTCTTTTCGTTTTCGATTTTGCAATGGCTACATTCCAAATTTCGCCACAAGGAGTGCTGCTGTCGTTTGCAGTAGTTCGGGCGTAGTCACTTTACTGCACACTTACCTAACTTGTATAGCTGTATATCTCTCCGTTCACAAGTATTTTCAGGTTAAAGAGACTTTCCTTAGCACCCTGTATACTATACAGCTATACCCAACCCTACGTTGTATAGTTTTTACAAAATCTTTGTATTCTTTTAGCAACGGTATTTTTTAATAATACACTTGCTAATTCATATATTATTTTACGGAACTCTCTGTGCGCGAGTAATACTCGCACATGACAGTTTATTATATATATTAATCTGGTACGTGAATGTACCTACCGAAATTTGTTTTAACAGCAAGCAACGTTAAGAATACATTTTATATTAGTCATTTTTTTTTTTTTTTTTTGAAAATGCACGGTTATTAATGGCGATTTGCTGAAGCTGAAACTTCAAATGAAAGTAATATTTTATACAATAAAAATGTAATTTGACCCTCTAAAGCTATTGGAAGCATTTTTTCCATTATTTGTGGCTTAAATTATTTGTTTTATTGATCATAATTGTGGTAATATAATGTAGTAATGTGCAAGAATTTAACAAGTGGGTAAGTGTGATTACAGATCGCACAGAGGGTTTCGTTTAATATTACTTTCAAAATACATTATTCTTTAATTAATAAAGTCAAATTAATGTAATTTAGAATTATTAAATCTTTAAAAACCGCACATAAAAAAGTAAAAATACACTAAGGTTTGATTAAAAAAAATTGCGCCATTCTTTTGAATTTTTTTTTATTATGTGTTATAAACTATCATAAAGTTTCAAACAAATCGCCTTCTTAGATTTCCTATTTTAAATGAAATCGCGTTATGTTAGTTCCACATTCCACCACCAGACAAAGCGCAGTATTTTTGATAAAACTGTATCTGAACGTAACTCCGTTAAACAACCTATCAGTAGATACGTTTCTCGAGATGGTGCCTGTATTAAGCAAGAAATTAAGATATTTGCACAGATTACTATTCAGAAATAGTGGTAACTAAACTTTTGATAATTTTATATTGAATAAGTAGCATATATCTCAAGACTACCTCAAAACACGGCACCCAAAGCGGTCAGACACACTATTTTTTTTAAAAGAAATCCAGCGACCGCCCCCCGGCCCCGCACATGAAATTACACGCACTTTTCTTTTATAAGCTTTTTATTATGTGCTATGAACTATCTTAAAGTGTCAAACAAATCGTCTTGTTATATTTCCTAATTTTAACAAAATCGCGTTGTGTTAGTTCCACATGCCACCACCAGTGAGCGCACTCTGTTTTTGACAAAAGCGTATCTGAACGAAACTCCTTCACGCAACCTTTCCGTAGATACATGGGTCGGGATGGTGGCGGTCTTAAACAAGAATTTAAAACATTTGCTGAAGTAACAAACGCTAAGATTTAAAAAATAAATCTAGACCCTCCCGTCTTTCCTCGAAATATCACACTCCGTTCTTTTTTACACTTTTCCTTATGTGTTATAAACTATCTTAAAGTTTCAAATAGATCGAGTGGCGGTCTTGACCAATAATTTAAGATATTTCCTGAAATTACTATTCGAAAATAGTGGTATGAATACTTTTAAACTTTCTGATAACGAATACGTTATACTTATCTCATTATGCTGTTCAAAAACCCCACGTAAATTGTTAGATTTCCTATTTTAAATTATTTCATGGTTAAAAAACACGTGCCTCCATTTTAATTTATGCATTTGATAGAAATGAAACCGATTAATTAAATAATAATTAATATATCGGCTTGTAATTAAGGTAGGAGTTTGAACAGGGTATGTATGAAATCAGCGAACAATTTCGCATCGGGTGGCCAAAAAATTTAATCAAAAAATTTAATATTTAAAAAGTTTAAATTTCGTATTAAAATATCCTACTACGGAAAACCGCAAGCGCCGTCATGTCTGAAGTTGCGAACATCTGCTTTCCCGCGAAAATGAAATCTCTTTTGCTGGTCTTTCCAATTAAATAAAATTGATTTTTTATCGATCGATTTTTAGTGGATATTTTATGTTATACACATCGCAAAAATGTGATCTTTATACCAAAAAAGTAGATTTTTTTCTGCGTCTGTCAATACCCTTTACAAATTTTACCCTTTACAAAACCCTTTACAAGACCAGTACTTTCTGAGATACGATTTCGCTTTAAAATGTCCACTTCATTTTTTTTTTTTATTTGTGCTCTGATAAACCTGATTCTATTGTAACCCCAAGGAGAATTGGAAATAATCTTGTGGTTTTGATGAAAAGATGAGATCGTTTTTGCAATTTGGTAAAAAAGCCATGCTTTTGTTGAATTATGAATGCCTTTCCGATCTTGTAATTGGGGTTTTTAATTAATAACGTCCGTTAATTACGACTTTTTCAAAATTTTATGATTTGTCGTTTGATGTGAGGTGTTCAGCTATAAGTGTCAAAATTTCAAGTCTCCGACATATATAGTTTCTGAGACTCTAGACTGTTGCTGTGTGACAGACGGACGGACAGACAGAGGAGTGAGACGAATAGGGTTTCTTCAGATGAACGAAACCGTAAAAAGAAATAAATGCTCTTATCAATAGCTTATTATTATCCTTTATTTGTTCCCTTAGTTTCAGGTTATTAGACTCAGGTCAATCTTGCAATATAGGTTCAGGTTCAAATTAGGTTCAGGTCAATCTTGCAATATAACAAGAAAAAAAAAACCAAGAATTTTTTTACATAAATAAATATTAATATATGGTGTGCTTTCTTTTTACAATTGACCTATTATTTGGTATAACCGAGTAATAATAAATGATAATAATCGTTGTTTAAGTCAAAATTTGAACGTTAATCTTTACCGATTGCACTAGACTGCGATGGTTGTGCTTTTAAACTCTTGATAATTGATTATTTTGTATTTTTTAGCTAATGAATCCGAAGTCGGATTTCTTTTTTAACCATGATGTCTGGATTTTTCGCAAACAATAAATTTCAAAGTTAAAAAGTCATAAAAAATAGCAAAAATCTGATAATAACAAATGTTTGTGAGGGTTGTGTTTTTAACTTTTGATAATTGATTTTTAAGTATTTTTTTAGTACTGAATCCGAACATGTTCTTCATTTTTATCCATCTTGTCAGGATTTTTTTTTCACATTGTTTATGTCAAAGTTAAAATGTAAAAAAAAAAAGAAATAGCGAAAATATGATACTATAAAATACATGCGGTGGTTGTGTTTTTAACTTTATAAGTACGGAATCCTAAAAATGATTATTAAAGTTGAAGCGGAACCATTATAAGATCACTCCTGTGTCTGTCTGTCACGGTTAATTTACTCGCAAACTATGGAACGTGAAAAGTTCAAATTGACAGAAGTAGTAAAGGCTATTGACCTGCATATTTATAGATTATTAGATAGTCACAAATATATTAAAGAAAAAAATGTATAGGGCTAATTAAGTTACTTGAAAGAAAAATATTTTCTTTATACATCGTCTGAAAGCTTTCGTATCGCCGAATTCATAAATGCATTTCTTTTAATTTTAGATTTTATATTTTCAGAGGTATCATCGAAAATGTAATGCCAAAATACGCCCCCCCCTCTATTTCCGTATCTACGGAACCTAGAATTATGAAAAAATTAGAGGTAATAGAAGTTAATTTAAAACTTGCAGGAAAACTATAGCGAGTCGCCTTATGTCTCATAGTTTTTGAGAAAAGCGCTTCTTTCCGTTACACACAAATTTCGATTTGCAGGCCTTCAGCAAAGATGTTGAGAAGCGCTGGAGGTATCTATCGTAGCAGAAGCATAAAGGCATTGTTGCTAATGATTTAAAAAAAATCGTCGTTAATTAGCCTAGATATTAACCCTTAAAGACACGGTCGGTTCGGACATACATAATGACAGAGGCGGCGTACTCTATCTACCATACTATGTAACGGCTTCTAAAGCCCAGATAACAACTTTTAATGATATATTTGTGTAATGTTATGCCCAGTAGCAGTATAAAAGCAATAAACGTCAAATTGTTAAAAACAGATTTATTTAATTAGAATTAATCATATAAATACTATGATATTCGCGACCAACTAGATTGCATTGGATGGATCTCTCAATACGCCTCCCGTGTCTTTAAAAGTTAATTAAAAACCTATCTGGAAAAACGTGGCACAGACCAAGACGGCCTTGCAACTTTGCGATCTCCTTTCGATCCGCGCTTAGCACAATGCCAATTTTAAACAATGAACAAGGGAACTTGTTTTAACTAAGCTGTAAAATAAAGGATTTTTACTACGCTTAATTTAGTTTTATGAAATGTCAAATGAAGTTTAAATATGCATTGTTGTTATTATCAGTACCGAATTTATTTCATCATAAATTGATTAGAATAAGATTAAAAAATCAGTTATACAGAATAGCAATATTTGATATTATTTAGGCTTCATATCTCTTTGAACTTTTATGGTATACCCATACATACTTTTGTAGTATATACAGCTGTACACAACCCTACGTTGTATAGTTTTTTAACAAAGTCTTAGTATTATTTTATCAATGATTTTATTAATAATACATTTAATAATTCATATATTTATTGTATAGAACCCTCTGAGCGCAATCAATACTCACACGTGGCCGTTTATTAACCACCACTTCAGAATTTTTTGCAAATCGTAAATTTCAACGGTAAAAAGTAGAAAAATAGCGTAAATCTGATGGTATCAAACGTCACTCGGAACAAGCGCGACAGGCAAACGACGCAGCATCTGACTCAGACTGGAACATACGTCACTTTACGCTTTACGCTCATAGGTCCCTGAACTTTTAGCTCTTAGAATCCCCAGTATAAACCAAAAATTGAATTATTTATTATGAAAAATATATATATATCTATTTTATAGCATCAGATTTTCACTATTTATTTTTTACTTTGAAATTTACGATTTGCAAAAAATGCTGCAATAATAGTTCAAAATAAATGTCTTTAACTTATTCAACTCTAAAAAATTCATAAAAATCAATTATCAAAAGTTAAAATCACAACTATCACATCTATTTTATGTAATCAGATTTACGCTTTTTTTTTTTTTACTTTTTAACTTTGAAATTTAAGATTTGCAATAAATCCTTACGTGATGGAAAAAGTGAAGGTCATTTTCAAACTCACTGCTACAAAATATATAAGAATCAACTATCAAAATCTGAAAAATATGAGACAACCCAAAGTTTTGCAGGATAGCGTAGGCTGCATTTCAAAATGCATTTCTCCGCTTGAAAGTTACTTTTTGCTTGCTCATATAAACTGATATTTTCCAAAAATCCTTGAAATGTTTCATAATCTGAAAATGATTATACATGTCTTTAGATGAGTGAATTAGAGTAAACCAAATCTTTTGTACGAAGTGAATATTAGACCCGGTATGCTATTTCTTTCCCCCAGATAATAAAGTGTCGTCTGCAAAAAATAACTCTCCGTTGTACAAGCTAGCCGTAAAATAAAGCGGAAGTACCATTGTACGGAATAATCTCTCAATTTTTTAAACTTCTAAGCATCGCACATTTTCAGTTTTCATACCGTCGTATTGGGAAAAAAAACTTTTGAATGCAATTTTATTGAAAACTGCATCTCCATTTATTTTTGAGATATCATTTTTTTTTGTAGTTTTTAACGCCATTTGCTTAATTTTGGCAACTCAAGAACTGCATGTCTGTATAAAGTAATGAAAAAGCAATTGAAAAATAGTAGTTATATCTTTTTGCTGCCATTTACACATATAAACTTTGTAATTAAATGTATAATGTATAGTGTATAATGTAATTAAAATACGTGCTATTTTGAAAAAATATAAATGAATGATTTCTGATAAAACATGGAGCTTTTATAAACTGAACTTAATTTTAATCATCTATATTAATATTACAAACAAATAAAGGCATATGAATCATGAGATAGCCGATTTTTTTTGTCGAGTTTCTTAAATGACGAAAGGAATTCTTCAGCTGATGCGAATGACGTCATTTTTTTATAAAATAAAAGCGTGTGTTTTAATTTTTAAAACTGAAATATCTATATTTATATACATATGTGTGTGTGTGTATTTCATAGGAAGCGACACTAGATTCTGAAAAAGCAGAATTCCGGTATTCTAGTTTTTATCTTTCAATGGTTGACATACCTACTCTTTTACTTATCCCTTGTTAAGAGGGGTCGGATCTTATTAATCGCAACACTACATTGGCTGAAGCAAAAGATGGCGCAAGATACATTTTGTATGAGATGACTAAGAGTAACTCTTTGATCATGCGAATATCTACAATATCATATGAATCGTTATATATTTAAGTGAAAAATGTCGATTCGTATGACATCATTACCAATCGTTTTGAATGACTTAATAAAACGTATCTACGTTTCCATTGTTTAATTGAGTTCCGTTATCTGTGGAACTCTGTGCAGCCAAAAATATCAGACACTTTCGATATTGTAAGTTTAGTCGAATGTCTGGAGAAATATATGATGAACTCTTCTGGAACGTAAAGGAATATGAATTTCTGGAATATAAAGACGAAGTTTGATATCATAATTATCCAGGAAAGGTTTGATCATATCTTTTTGCTGTCATTTACACATATAAACTTTGTAATTAAATGTATAATGTATAGTGTATAATGTAATTAAAATACGTGCTATTTTGAAAAAATATAAATGAATGATTTCTGATAAAACATGGAGCTTTTATAAACTGAACTTAATTTTAATCATCTATATTAATATTACAAACAAATAAAGGCATATGAATCATGAGATAGCCGATTTTTTTTGTCGAGTTTCTTAAATGACGAAAGGAATTCTTCAGCTGATGCGAATGACGTCATTTTTTTATAAAATAAAAGCGTGTGTTTTAATTTTTAAAACTGAAATATCTATATTTATATACATATGTGTGTGTGTGTATTTCATAGGAAGCGACACTAGATTCTGAAAAAGCAGAATTCCGGTATTCTAGTTTTTATCTTTCAATGGTTGACATACCTACTCTTTTACTTATCCCTTGTTAAGAGGGGTCGGATCTTATTAATCGCAACACTACATTGGCTGAAGCAAAAGATGGCGCAAGATACATTTTGTATGAGATGACTAAGAGTAACTCTTTGATCATGCGAATATCTACAATATCATATGAATCGTTATATATTTAAGTGAAAAATGTCGATTCGTATGACATCATTACCAATCGTTTTGAATGACTTAATAAAACGTATCTACGTTTCCATTGTTTAATTGAGTTCCGTTATCTGTGGAACTCTGTGCAGCCAAAAATATCAGACACTTTCGATATTGTAAGTTTAGTCGAATGTCTGGAGAAATATATGATGAACTCTTCTGGAACGTAAAGGAATATGAATTTCTGGAATATAAAGACGAAGTTTGATATCATAATTATCCAGGAAAGGTTTGATCATATCTTTTTGCTGTCATTTACACATATAAACTTTGTAATTAAATGTATAATGTATAGTGTATAATGTAATTAAAATACGTGCTATTTTGAAAAAATATAAATGAATGATTTCTGATAAAACATGGAGCTTTTATAAACTGAACTTAATTTTAATCATCTATATTAATATTACAAACAAATAAAGGCATATGAATCATGAGATAGCCGATTTTTTTTGTCGAGTTTCTTAAATGACGAAAGGAATTCTTCAGCTGATGCGAATGACGTCATTTTTTTATAAAATAAAAGCGTGTGTTTTAATTTTTAAAACTGAAATATCTATATTTATATACATATGTGTGTGTGTGTATTTCATAGGAAGCGACACTAGATTCTGAAAAAGCAGAATTCCGGTATTCTAGTTTTTATCTTTCAATGGTTGACATACCTACTCTTTTACTTATCCCTTGTTAAGAGGGGTCGGATCTTATTAATCGCAACACTACATTGGCTGAAGCAAAAGATGGCGCAAGATACATTTTGTATGAGATGACTAAGAGTAACTCTTTGATCATGCGAATATCTACAATATCATATGAATCGTTATATATTTAAGTGAAAAATGTCGATTCGTATGACATCATTACCAATCGTTTTGAATGACTTAATAAAACGTATCTACGTTTCCATTGTTTAATTGAGTTCCGTTATCTGTGGAACTCTGTGCAGCCAAAAATATCAGACACTTTCGATATTGTAAGTTTAGTCGAATGTCTGGAGAAATATATGATGAACTCTTCTGGAACGTAAAGGAATATGAATTTCTGGAATATAAAGACGAAGTTTGATATCATAATTATCCAGGAAAGGTTTGATCACCAGAGCAATCAGGAGACCAACAACAAGTAGATGAAAAAAAATAATATTGGTACTCTTCTGTAAATTCAAAAGCACGAAACGATCTGTCGCTACAGCACATGACTATGTCGATATTTTACTACATTTGTGCTTAATTATGCAAGAATAGCACACTCAGTCAGAAATATATAATCATATTTTATTTATTTAAGAAATGTTTTGTGTTTGTAGCATGCAGGGTTTTAAGCAAATTTTATTGCCAGTTTCAGAATATTTGACAAAATATAGTAAAAAAAAGCATAGAACAGTTAGAAAATAAGTATATTAAATGTTTAATGAAATAAGAGCAGTTGCATGAAATATTTTTTAATTGTGCATGTGCGAGCTATAGCAAATATATATTTTTTTCACGATTGGGAAGTCTGTGTTTGAAAGTCTGACTATATGGCAGTTAATACAATACGTCCCATCGAATATCGTGAAACTTTTGGCCATTTTTAATTTGTAGCATCTATATTATTATTATCTTTGTCGTCGTTTAAGTAAAATGGTGAGCTTTTTAAAGTTCACATTGGGTATTTTATTATTGAATCAAGGTGGAATATTGCATTTTTTCGTGATTTTATTTATACATGTAAGCATGTTATGAGTGCAGGGAGGAAAATTAAAACATGAGTTTCTTATTAGATGTAAATTTCCAACGGGGCAAAAAATGTCCGAAACAGGGATCTCCTGGCTGAAACCGCCAGTGCTCAGCCAGATGCTATAATCATTAAGGTTAACTGGGTGAAAAAGTTCCACCAGATTCGTCCGGGATAGCTCAGATGGTAGAGCACTGACGGCTTCAGCCAGGAGATCCCAGGTTCGAATTCTGGTCCGGACATTTTTCGCCCGGTTGGAAATTTACATCTAATATGATTTATTTACCAATTATAATTATAATAATTGTGTTAAAATTAGTCTAGCATGAGTTTCTTATCGTAAAAACGATATCGCGCTGCAGCATCATTTATCATCCTTTAAGAAAGCTGTCTCACTGAATCACATTTTTTCCACACTTATCTAGAAAAAAATCTCTAACTGAGATCTCGGGTTCGAATCCTGGTCCGGACATTTTTCGCCCAGTTGGAAATTTACATCCAATATGATTTATTTAACAATTATAATTATAATAATTGTGTTAAAATTAATCTAGCATGAGCTTCTTATCGTAAAAACGATATCGCGCTGCAGCATCATTTATCATCCTTTAAGAAAGCAGTCTCACTGAATCACATTTCTTCAACACTTATCTAGAAAGAAATCTCTAACTGAGATCCCAGGTTCGAATCCTGGTCCGGACATTTTTCGCCCAGTTGGAAATTTACATCCGATATGATTTTATTTACCAATTATAATTATAGTAATTGTGTTAAAATTAATCTAGCATGAGTTTCTTATCGTAAAAACGATATCGCGCTGCAGCATCGTTTATCATCCTTTAAGAAATCTGTCTCACTGAATCACATTTCTACCACACTTATCTAGAAAGAAATTTCTAACTGAAATAAAATTTCTTGTGAAATTTTATTGTTACCAAACTACACTTCTTCAGATAATAGATGCTTTCACAAAAGTATTTTACATAACAATGCAAAATAGTTTTTAATATTTCACGTTCTTGGTAACATTACATTATAACGCAAATTCAAAATTAGATAAACCACTCTAAAGAACACAAAACATCTTATTTGTTTTCAGATTTATGCACATATCTTAAAACAGAAATATGTACACATTTATCATTTTTTTAAGTTCTAGCAATATTTTATTCGAATAATCCTGACAATATTGCCTTACTTTTTCTGGTTTCGATTGAAGTTGTTTTTACATAGTCATTTCAGACTAAATGAAGGACTCTCTACTATTTTTTTATGATTCACTTATTTTCTCAAACTCTAATAATTTTTGAGACAGGGTTGAATCTAGCTCAAATTTATACGGTGTAATTTTTTCATCATTTTATTATAGATTACAATTTAAATGTTGTATTTTTGTCTTTATAAAAAAAACTCTTTTAATACCTATAAAAGAAATAAAACAATAACCATTGGATATTGAATTTTTGAAAATCCAATTATATTGTTCAGTAAGTTAATGTAACATATAGTGAGAATATTCATGGAAAGCCAGAATAATTTTCTGCTCTTAGTCATGACACCTAAGCTCCTAAAAAATAATCGCATGTGTTTAAACTTAACCACTAAAAGCATCTTTTGTCAGCTCATATTCATAAAATGTTATTGATAATAAAATATTTGCAAATCGCGTTCATATTTTAAGAAATGCTACATTTATTATATTTGACATTTTAACTTATAAAATGGTCGTAATTTTTTCCAAGAAAAATTTTCGTAATTTATATAGAAAAATCACATTTAATAATTTAAATATTTTTGTTCTAATATGCAATAAATATTATTGTTAATATAATTAATTTGTTATAATTTTTTTGTTTCGCATGGCAAACTGAGAAGCTTATTTAACCAGCAGAGAATTACTTTGTATATATACAGTTATAAAAGATTATATGAGATTAGTTGAGCAAAATGTTTTTAGAATCAAACTGAAGTACGAAATACAGTCGAACCCGGTTAACATATGACCACGCTTAAAACGCAGATTTCTTCCTATCTCTTTAACTTAACGCATATAAGGTTAAGGCAAAAATTCACGTTTAATACAAACGGTTATTACGCTATCCCATTTAATAAAATATAAATTTTCGGTCCTTTTGAAGAAACAAAATTCACGCTTAAGACGCGAATTCATTGATATGTGAATTCCCTCTGTCGTGTCGACTGTTGCCAATTTGGCAGCTTTATTATTATTAAGTATATTTTTTAGATTAAAAAAAACTGTTTCCGAACTATTTGTATTATTTCATAACGGAATAATTAAGGCGAAAATTACTAATCGGAAATAGTAGTACATATTTGAATAAAACAAAGACACTCTAAAACTGCAGTTTTTCTTTGATCCAGCCTCACATTCTCTGTTCCTCGCTTCGTGTATGCTTTTACTGCAGCAGAGAGATATAGACAAATTAATGTTACTCCGATGATGAGGAGTAATGATAACGCTTTAAGGGGGTAGGATACCTTTAAACTTTCAAAAATTTCGAATTTTCTTTTATACATATTTTGATTCCGTAATCATTTCTGAATAATATGCAAAAAACCGCATTAAAAAATTCCCATTAGTTTAGTAATTATGGCTGTTTTATTAAGACTACATATTAGACCACATAGGATACTTCACCTTTGTGCTGCGTTTATTGAAAACGATGAATTTTGATACTGCGCGCAGTGTTGCTAAAAACCTATCCATGGCAATTAAAAGAAATTTTAGCCACATATTCGTTTCTGTGCTATCTACAACTTGAAACCAGAAAAAGGTAAGATTTATTTTTCGTTTTTGTACTTTGAAAATATTTTTTTTAAGAAATATTTTTTAATTTTTTGCTAATTTTTTAATTTAGTCGATATTTTTTACAAATATTCTGGTTTTAGCATAAAGGTAACTCTGTTTTGTATCTATTTTCACCAAAATGTCCTCTTTATATGCATCATTTCAGATTTTATCATGCGCGCAAGATTTTTTTTTTCTTATTATCATATATTTTTAAACTAATCATGTTAATATTTATTTATGAATTTACAAGTATACATATATTTTTAAATATAAATTTAAATATGAAATTTATATTTAAATGAAGTTTGATTTTTATGTTTGACTTATTACACAAGTTTTGAAGCTTGGAAGATAGTGATATTTTTCACTTTTTCGACGTGTTCAAAGGTAGCGTTATTCTTCAAAACAAAGAAAAATGGACTTCGTCTACTAAGGTTAAGAGCCCCTCATATGAGAGAAAGAAATCTGTAAATATTATATTATGTAAGAAATAAACTTGCATATTTTCCTAAATCATTGTAACTGAAAATTCAAAAGTGGAAATATAGAACAGTTTTTGATATTTTTGCATAGACTTAATATTTTACAAAAAAAAACTATCTGTACTTTTTGAATGCTTTATTTTAATTATAATAAGGCGAACAAATATTTTAAAATATAAATATGCTTAATTTTGTTACGAAAATATTTATTTTGACAAAGTATACAATAGTTTATAAACTACATATTATATAACCTTTTATTTTTAACATACATAACAGATGCGCATTTGAACCGTCTTTGTAACCAATGATAAAAGAATCCAAATTTAATTAATACCCATTGTCCAATAAATCTAAAACAAAACGTTTCTGCTCCATCAGAAAATCGAAACCTCTGTAAAAATCACTGTGTTTGTTCATACCTCGATAAACTATAAGAATTCAGAATTTCGGAAAATTTAGGAGGCGCTAAATAACTGAATTCCATGATGCTTGAAGAATTTAATAGTTTGACATGTTTAAGAGGATTAAAAATTTCCGTTTTAATTAAACAGCAACTTTCAAAATTCAAATCAATAGTACAGTCGAGAGAAAAAAAGAACTCTGCAACTAATTATAACAGAAAAAATCTACTGATACCAATCGATTGGAAATAAAGTATACTTTTAAATTATGTGTATAAAATTTACTTAGAGGCCCATCTACAAATAAAAACCAGACCTAACTTTGTTTTTTTTTCAAAGGCAACACCCGATTTTGACCATATATTTTAAATCTTCGGCTCAAACTATGCTTTGAAACGAAATTTCTAGTAATTTGAATGAGAATTCTTTGAATCATAAGCATTCAAAATTTAGAACTTCTAATGTTAAATTACAATTTTCACTTTTTTTTAACATCTTCAGAAATTATAATCCTCTTGTGATATTTTTGCGTGTGGTTGTATTACTAAAAACCCAATTATAAATTACCTTCAGTTTTGTAATAAAAAAAATTATAATATGAATTATGAATTATGAAATCGAAAAAAATATCACCCTATAATTTTTTTGAAAGATTTATATTTATTATATCCTTCTTTATCGAAATTCCCAATTTCAAATTTTTCTTCCAAGTAGTTTTCTAATTATGATTAATAAACGTTAAAATGATGGTTTAAGTGGCCGTCTATGATGTGCAGAAAAGCATAATTTGGAAAAATATTTTTTTCTCATTTTATTGAAATTTTGGCTGTCAATAATCGAAACGTATTAAGCGAGTGGAATTGTCATATTGGCAATAAGTGATACATCAATAGAAGTGATATAGCCATTCTGTAGCAATAAATCAATCGAGTACCAAATTTCAATTTGGAAACAGACCCTAAAATAGGTTCACTTTTAAATAATTAATTTCTCGGAAACTAATCGTACAAATTTCTAAAAATTTGTATTTAGGCTAATTGAAAGGTGTAGAATTTATTTACGGTTCAAATTTGGGTATTGCAATAAAAGGACAATGTTTGGGTTAATTTTTGTATGTAGATGGCTTCTTCAGCAAACGTTATATGCATCATTTAAAAGTAGACTTTATATCCAATCGTTTGGTACTTGTAACTTTCTTCTAGAATGATGTTTTGGGGAGTTAGCAGGGGTGTTTACTTTTTTTTCTCGACTGTACATTGAATGTCTAAATCTTTATGTTTGCAATTGCAATTTTCCCTAAAAATATTACTTTTTTAAAAAATGTAAAGCTGGAAATTGCTTTAGACGATGACCACAATTACTATACATCCTTCTTTTCCATCTTAATTTAACCTTTAAATAAACGTATTCATCTGATTAAAAATATTCTGCACTCGATTACCTATTCATCTTATAACAGGTTCTTTTATACCCAGTTTATAAACCGTTTTATACCCAGTAGTAATTTATATAATTACTATTCATACTGCTTTACCGTCGTATTTCAACATTTAAATAAACGCATTCCTCTAATTAAAACTTTCAGCACATGATTACACATTCTTCTTGTAATAGGTTATTTAATACCCTGTTGTTCAAAAAATCTTTTGGGGGTTTTAGACCAGCATAACACCATGTTTACTTAGAAATGGAGCGGGTTTCAAATGTTCATTTTCGAAATATGTTGTCTAATTATATCCCTATAACAAAAATTGTATATTTAAGAAAATAAAATTATAGTATTTTATTAAATGTTTGCTTATCTAGTAATAAAAGTTTTATTTATTCACAAATTGGAAAAAAAAGTAAGAAAAAATTTACTTTCTATCTGAGAAACAAGAATGTATTTTAAGTTTCTTGAAATATTTTACAATCTTTTAAAAAAAAGTTTGAAAGATAACTGAATTATTTTTTATGAAGTATAATAGGTATATACAGGATGTCCCAAAAAGCAGTACCTATTTCTTAAAATGAATAATTAACAAACGAATAGGGTTATTTTTAAAAAATCTTGCAGAAAACGGATGTGTGAAGTCTGGAATTTTATTTAGAGTACTTTATAATGTTAGTTTAAATTCTTACCGTCACATGGCTCTGCGGTTACTGCATTCATCAGCAATAGTTAAAAATTAAATGACAATATTTTCAGTATGTCCTCCATCAATCACAATAACATGCCGGATGCGGACCTTTCCTTACATTAAATCTTTTTCTGGAAGCACCTTCTTGTTGATTTCAAACTTTCACCCGATCGGGATATTCTAAAACAATGAAAATTCTCTCTTCCACTGAATACACCATTTTGAAGAATTTACGCAACGACAACTACTGTTTCCCTTGAAATGGTTACCCAGGTCAAAATTCATGCTTGTATTTGTTTGCTAGACAAACATTAAATGCTTAATCCCAGCAAAGTAAACTAGCATAAACTATCATAACACATTTGCTGGTTCTACCATAATTACCAGCAAGTCATGGTGTGTATTGGAACACTTTTCTGCTTGGCCAGCACACATATTCCAGCTCGTGATGCTTGAATATATTGCTGGCCTAGCAGCAATCAAGATCACCACTTGCTTTTAATTTCTGCTATTCCAGCAGTAATTCACAAGCAACAGATATTTTTGGTTGCTATTCTACCATTACATTTCTACCATCAGTTGCTTTTAAATTTTGCTTCTCTAGCATAATTTGCTTTTAATTTTTGCTAGGCTGGCATTACATTTCTAACTTCACTTGTTTTTAATTTTTGCTATGCTACCAGTAATTTTGTAGCATCACTTGCTTTTATTTTTTGCTATTCTCCCAGTTAATAATAATTTAAAAAAAAAAGTTGGTGACGCCATCTTTGGAGTATTTCTGAAGTACCTACATTTTTTAGAAGGGGAAACTTATATCGGATTTTCTTTTCCTCTGAGAAGGGCAGAACTTACTACCTCCAGTTTGGGAACACGATGCTTTACTAACTTCGCTACTGGGGCCGTGTTTGAAAACGATTTTAAATGCAGGTAATGGGTGTAGAGCTGATTCTGCTGTGCGTTGATATTTTTATAAGATAAGGGTGAATTTATCGATGCTGTTATTCTCCAAGTTTCAATTAATAAGGTTAATTTATTATTAGGTTTTTTTCTATATTTAATGGATAGTTAGAATATGGCTTAATTATTATAATTTATTAGTGAAATTTTCTTTGCTTAAGGAATGGTTTGAATATGGTCATAATTATTTGTTGCAGAAAAATAAAAGATTTTGAAGCGTATTTAGGATAGAATTCATCAATTTCAGGTGAGGGTTAAGATTTTCAAAATTTAGTCCTTATTGGAAGGGGGTGGGGGGTCAATTGTACATATTTTCAATTCGATTGTTATGAACTTATTTCTAAAATGAAACAGTGGTCCTTGAATTTTGAAATTTAACTGACTAAATTCTCTTTTTGAAAAGCACGATTTTTTTTTATTATTATTATTCTGTGTGTGTGTGAAATTAAAATAATTAAACACTAAGAGAATGAACAGCTAAGAATTTTACGATGGGGAAGTGGAGGGGAGGCGCTTTTTCCAAAAATCCTTCATGGAAATTAATTTTCAGTTTTTTTTTTATTATATTTATATGTTAAAATTTTATCTAAACCGGGAGGACGGAGGGTGGCGCTTCTTCCCAATAAATCCTTTTTAGAAATTAATTTTCAGTTTTTTTTTTAGATTTATGTGTTTAGATTTTATTTAAAACGGGTGGACGAAGACAGTATTGAATTTACGTTGTAGTGGTTCCAAAAGGAATTCTACTGCCCCTGGATTTTGAAATTTAACAAAATAATATTTTGTTCTCTGATTTTAATAAACACAGTACATTTAATCTTTTTAAGAAACTTAAAACAATTAAATACCAAGAGAAAGTGCAGCTATGAATTTTCTTCCAATTCGAGGGTGGGAGGGGAGTTTCCCTTTAAGTCTACCATGGAAGTAATTGGTTAATATTTTTAAGTTTATGTGTTAAAAATTTATCTCAAACGTGTTCAAGGGCCAGTGTTTAATTCAGGTGGCGGTGGCACAGCCCTCCTTCCTACCCAGCTTTAGAAATTTAATAAACAAAATTTTATTTTTCTCCCATTTTTAAAGATATATTAAATTTAAAATTTACAGGTAACCTAAAATAATTTAAGAGTAAGAGGAAGATAAGTTAAAAATTTTCCCTTGGGGGGGGGGGGGGGGACGGGGAGTTACACTTCTATATCCGCATTGAAAATTAAATTTAGTTCTGTTTCTTTTGATAGTTATATGTTAAAAATTAATCTCAAATGGGTGGTTTATGACAGTATTAAATTCAGGAGAGGGCCAGCCCGGATTTTAGATTTTAATGAACAAAATTTTCTTTTTCTCCGCGCTTTTTAAAGAGATACTGCATTTTTTCGAGTAAGTTTGAATATTTAAATTCTAAGAAAAAGAAGAAAAAAATCCTTTATCGGCGGAGGGTCAGGGGAAGACTCCCCTAGAAGACTCTCATGGAAGTTAAATCTTTCACAGAATTTAACCCACCCCCATAGAAATTAATTAAAAAAAATAGAAGTTATATTTTACATCTTGCAGAATTTCAATGTACTGTGAAACCTCCATAACGCAAACCCCTGAATATTCCGTTAAGGGAAGAGGGATTAGGTCATCCATTAACCCTCCCTCGAATTGTAAATTTAATTATTTTTTTTTCTCCGATTTTGAAAAACAAATTGAAATTTAATATTTTCTCTTAGCTTAAAATAAAAGAGAAAGTAAGAATTTTCTGTTGGAGGGGGGGGGGGGGCGGAGGTGGAACAAAACTATTGTCTCTCCCCGGATTTGAAAAATTAATTTAATTTATAATTAAAATTTCCTTTTCTTCTATTTTCAAAAAACATAGTCAAATATCTATTTTTCGAGTAACTAAAAAGTAAAAAATAAACATTTGATGCTGCCAAGCATTAACAAGCACACAATGCTTCATTTAATTACCTCATCATTACTGGGAAGAGACTTGTGTAGCAAATTAGCATATGTTACTGGCACATAGTACGTCATGCTGTTTTCTATCAAATCTGGTTGCATAGCATATTATGCTGGCAAGCATGAAAAAGCATATAATAGCATGTAAAAGTACCTACCACTCCATGCTTTGACAGAAGCTTAAGCAGCAAATAAGAACATGAAATGCTTGTACATAGCTTGTCATGCTATTCCTCTCTGAGCTGGCTGCATAGCATATTATGCGAGCAAGCATAAAAAAGCATATAATAGCACGTTAAGGTACCTACCTCTCCATGCTTTGAAAGAAGCTTAAACAGCAAATAAACATAACATGTTTGTACGTAGCTTGTCATGCTTTTTCTAAATAAGCTGGCTGCATAGCATATTATACTGCCAAGCATAAGAAAGCTTGTAATAGCACATTAAGGTACCTACCTCTCCATGCTTTGAAAAAAGCTTGAACAGCAAATAAGCATAACATGCTTGTACATAGCTTGTCATGCTATTTCTACCTAAGCATGTTGCATAGCATATTATGCTGGCAAGCATAAAAAGCATATAATAGCATGTTAAGGTACCTATCTCTCCATGCTTTGGAAGAAGCTTAAACAACAAACAAGCATAAAATGCTTGTATACAGCTTGCCATACTATTTCTCCTTAAGCTGGCTGCATAGCATATTATGCTGGCAAGCATAAAAAAACATATAATAGCATGTTAAGGCACCTACCTCTCCATGCTTTGGAAGAAGCTTAAACACCAAACAAGCGTAAAATGCTTGTATATAGCTTGTCATGCTATTGCTGTGTAAGCTAGCTATATAGCATGTGATGCTGGCTAGCATTGTAAAGCATATACTAGAATGAAAATCTAGCAGACTAAGCAATACATAGCAATAACTAGCATATTTTTTATGCTCTTACTAGCAAGAATTTTGACCTGGATACTACTGAACTTTCACGCACCACATATACTTCTGTCTGGTCTTCACGCATGATCCGTTTGTTCACATAGCCAACAAAATGTGCTGTAGCGCCATCTGTCGGTCAGATTTTGAACTATCACAATAAAGTCTTCTAAACAAAATTCCAGACTTCCAACATTCGTTTCCTGCAACAATTTTGTTAAAAACTTTATTCGTTTGTTAATTATTCATTTTAAAAAATAGGTACTCCTTTTTGGTACACCCTGCGTATAGAAAAGAAAAAAATATATTTCATTATGAAGACTTTGCATAGTCTGTTTTATTAACATGAGGAAGCAAGGGAGTCGTTCTTTCAATTTGTGCTTTTACAGAATTATTCAAAATCAAAATTCATGCCTATCTTCCATAGTTATACAGTGATATTTAAAAAATAGGATAATTGTTAGTTTTGTTTTGCCAGTGGTTGAGTTTAAGTAACATATTTTCTATAAAATAAACCTCCAAGGAAATTAAAAATCTTGATCTGTATGAAAATAGACCCAATCCCGAAAGACGGAATGGCTGGTGTGAATGCTATCCGTTTCAGATTCGACAAAAATAATATAATGGAATACATAGAATAACAAAAAGAAAATTCAAGGAAAGAGTCAAACAACATAAGGGTCAATATCTGGAAATTGGAAAATTTGCGTCCACTGCCAATAATATTTTATTAATTATACTAATACCAAAAACTGAAAAATGTAATATATTGTAACATTTGTTACAACAATTACCAATGATAAATGCACATGTAATGATGTATAAATAAATAATTTTAAGTTTTAAACAAAGTAAACCATCGTTTCAGTCCCTGACCACAGGTACAAAAATCCAATATTAAAAGTATGCTGTAAGCATTTCTATAAATATTATTAACTTTTGCTATTAAATATTTATACCTATATATATACAGAATGGGAAAATATAATTCTCATTTATTAGTATAGATTGTATAGTAAAATATTGTAGTAAATATATTTATCCCTGAGGTTGACCAGGGTCAGTCCCACTAAACGCACATTTAGGTTAACAGATACTAGATAGTGCTGGCAGAATTATTTTCATTGCAACAGCAACTAAAGTTCAACTAGCCACCATGGATGAAGGTAAGTTTTTCTTCTCTTCGTTTCATATTTAGAAATATTTAGTTTTTGTTCTAAATAGGGAAGAGTATTTTTTTATAGAATCATTCACGTCCTCATTATTTTTATTTATTAAAAAAAAGCTTGTTGCATCTTTTTTTATGTAACATACAAATGTCACATGGGATATTTAACAATTTACATGTGTGCAAAATGATTCAACAAAATGGATGAGCAGCTGTTAAGACAAAAACATCACCTCAGATCCCGTCATCTCAGTCCCAATTATTAGACACTGATTATGATGCTAACAGACACTTTCTTCCAAAAAAAAAAAATCTTACGCATAAAATATAGTACATCCTTGATCTCAAAACACTACAGCATTTAAATGACAAAACATGTAGCATAGTATATAATTGTATGCGGTAGTTGGTGCACAAAATTTAAAAAATAATAAAAATTTTGGAATGAAAAAATCCGGTCTTCAGATATTGGCCAAAAAAGCATTTATTAAATTTTGTCACCAATCTACAGCTCTGTCACTCTGAAATTATAAACAGAATATCATAATATCTTTTGATAAAGCAAAAATTATGTACCCAGCATCTAATTACTATATTTCCATTATCAGAGAATCCAAAGAAATTCTGTGTAACGGTAATCAAGTATACGTATGTTTTAAACCAAAGCACAACTTCGGACAACACCCTGAGAATAATAGACTCCACACCGAAAATGATGCGATGAATTTGGATGAAAAGGATGGCAGTTGATGAAAATTTTATCCCTCTTGAAGGCTAAGGATTCAAACCGAATGTACTTGGATGTTAAATAAAATGTATATTTTAAACTTTTAACATCTGTATTGGTGACATTTTAAGTAAATGATGAACGTTTAAAGTTCACTTTATATTTTACCACATTTGTTATTTTAAACATATTTTCAGGGACATGATTTCACGAAGCGTTGTTATGGGAAAATATTTACGTGTAATACTGATTTTCATGTAAGAAGAAATTTTTAAATGAGAAATGAATCTTTAAACTATTTGAAAATGTTAAAAAAATTTAACGTGTACTTCAGGTATAGGTCTCGTGCTCTGATCATACAAAATATTTCGGGCTCGGACTCCAATATTAACTCGAACTCATCTGCAATGTGCATTTTGAAATTTTTGTAATCATTGTAATACTTATTTTTCATAATTAACAGAAAATATTTTTAAGTAGTAAAGATTTGTGTAAAATCTGGGACATTAAAAAAGTTTTTTGCATTTTTTTTTTAAATACTAGGGGGCCCTGCCCCTACGAGCTACTCTCGTCAACCCCCGTTCAGACACCGCAGACTCTAACAGCACGATAATTTAATCGGCTTTAAAAAGATTTCGGAAGATTGAATTATAATTTGAATCTGAGAATTATAATCTGACGTAATTTTGATCATCTTAAAATATCAAATAAATGTCTCGAGCAATTTTTAAAGTTTTGCAATATTATTTTTTGTTCATTTTATATAATAAGTGTAATGTGACGTAAATTCTCCTATTTAAGATTTCTAACGCATGTTTATGAATTCATTATTTTACAATATTCTGTCTCTTTTAAAATTCACGTGTAATTATAATTTTTATGATGAGTTCCTGATTTTTATATTTTCTGTTTATAAGAGTCACGTGTAAAATAAATTTTTAATTTGAAGTAAACATTATTGTTTGCACTGTTCATACAACTGGCAACAGTTTACATTAATAACATTTTCTAAAATTTGTAAAAAATATCTCTCGAAATGCTGAAAATTTGAATTTAAAATTGAAATAAAACCTCAAAAAATGAGTCAAATAAGAAAAATAAATACAATCTGCACACCGGGAACTTATAACGTATAAAATGATCTAAAAATAATTAAACTCTCCTGCATAGGTTTTGCTTCAATAATACTTTTTTAATGGAAAGATTTTGTCCAACTTTAGCATTAAATATCTCTTAAAATAATTCTTCGATTTGAAAACTGTCTGCATCAGCGTGTTTATCAAACATTTCTCTATAATACCACCGATTTTCATATTTTTGTATGCAACAGTTTTTTTAATATTAACGATGAAAGGCCATGCTTAAGCATTCAAATTGGATGTGGATCTACCCGGAATATTTACGCAGATTTTCATTGGTTCATTTCCAAATCAAAACTTTTTTTTATATATAGAAGGATGAAAATACGATCAATGATTCTGAAACATCGACGATGAGAAACAAGCTTCTATCTGGGCAGGGTATAAATGTAAACAAAGAGTATGTTGTGAAGTTTTGGTTCAGGGTTTGAAGTTGGATCCGACTTCACTTTTTCGGCGAAATGCGCGGGAAGTTATATATCATAGTAGGCTATGGCCATGCTTAAGCCAAGACTCCCTTATCATAAAACAGACTTGACAATCGGGAGAGAGTCTATGGGTGAAAATGTCCCCGATAATTACCAACTTATTAGCTGACTTTGTCCCGTAAGTTATGCCACCTGGTGTATACTCCTGGTAATACTCCATAAACAAATGCATAGTAAAAAATTGAAAATGTTGTGTTATTGGCAAAATTGTATAAAATATTTTTCGAATTCCAGTAAAATAAAGGCGTAAAAAAAAATATTTCGCACAATTATGTTCTGGCTTTAAAAAATGAAATATATCAAAAATGAAGATTTAAATATAAGATTTATTGATATTTTTTCAGGGTACTTGTTAGTTATCCCGTCGACCAATTTCGCCAAATTATATAAATCGCCAAACTACTCGCCAAGTTCTACAAATTGACACAATTTTTTATTTTAAATAACGAAAAAACAAATAAATTTGTATAACATTAATAAAAATACAAATAAAACGTCGAAATATTGGTTTTATTGGCCATTATTGGCATTTAATCTTAAAATTAATTAATTTATGGCAAACCATTATTGTCATTTAATCTTGCAATTTGGCGACAGTAATTTGGTCGACGGGATAACTAACAAGTACCATTTTCAGTATATAGGACTTTGCGGGTTATTTTTTTTTTTAATTTTGGCACAGTTTGGGCTTCGGAAAGAGCGATTTGTTGCCGATTGATATAAATAGTTATGAAAACAAAACTTATGAACTGTCAGCTTGTTTTATATGAATTTACGGCACAGATGTCATATGCGCCCCATATTGGTGCGATTTCTTTCCGACGCCAATTTTGCGAAAACCTCGTTACCATATCATCTATATCCGGATAACCATATTAAGCAAAATAACGACACTTTGGTGCCAGTTAAGTATCCGGTGCGTATATGACATTTACGCCAGAAAAAAATCGCGCCAATATGACATCTGTGCCGAATTTACATGTATAAATTAGTTTCTAGATATTATTATTGTTTTTTATATACGATTTGTTTATATTTGTATATAAAATAGATAAATGCCTTTTTTATATTAAATAAATTGTACAAATATTGGAAAATATTGCTTCTTTATGTGAAACAGTGAATATGCTTCCAGAAATTACGTTGCCAAATTTTCTTCTCTCGCCAAGGCCCCTATACTTGAAAAATACCGATTTATTATTATATAATGTAGTATTAGCTAATGTTCTGTAATCTGTTCCACAGTCAAAGTTGACTGCAAAAACGCGATGCTGGAATAATGTGGTATCAAGTATACGGTTTAAAAATAAAATTAATTTTGCGCCAAACTACACTTACGCCAATTGGCTCTAGGTCTGATTAAGGAAGAATACTCAAATTAAGATTTACAAACACCAAAATCGTAGCATGACGCGAATACGGTATTTGCGGAAAGTTGAGGGACATGTATAAGTTTAAGTAATTATTAAACTTTATTTTTCCAATTTTTTAAGGGTTTATGACTTCAGTCTGTTTTTTTTTTTTTTTTTTTGTGTATCTATGCGTGTTTTAACTTTCCTAAAATACTTTGATACATTTTAGTAAAACTTACATGACATATGTCAGTTAAAACAAGGAAATTAATTATGCACCAAACTATACCCGCCAAGATATGCCAATTGGCTGTGGAGCCAATTATGAAACTTTCCATAGATTAATACATACAAACTTTATATGAAAAAGCAGTGAAGCTTTCATCTAAAGTACGTTAAACTGAAATGATCCCCCATACCTTCAAAAATAAAAAAAATGATAGGCCAATAAATAAATAAATGAGACTGTGCATTGAAACAAATTGAAGGTGCGATGTTCAATTAATACTGTAAGCTGAAATTAATTGTGAAAAGAAAAGAAATAGCAGAAATAAAATAAATCACATATTTGAAAATATAAAAGAAAAAATGAAATATTTTACATTTTCCGGATCTAGATGCTATCCATTTATTTCAATAACTAATATCACTGAGAAATTCATGGTAAAATAATTTTCTTTCCTGATTATTATTACTATTATTATCATCATTTATTTACATAACGGAATACAGCAGTAAACATTTTTTGTTCAACAGTAAAATAAGTTCATTTTTTAAATAAAATGTCTAGAACATATGAAAATTTTAAGATTAACAACTATCATTTGCAAACTACAAAGCACATCGTAAAGAAAATGGTAAAAGACAAATGGAAAACAAATTAAAAAATATTTCTGTTTCTCACGTTAGATGGCGCTAGTCACGGGAAACCATGTGGTTTCTAACCACGTGTACAGCGGACAAAGGAAACTTAGCGATTGCGAGGCCTGTTATTTCGATAAGGAGGGCTTGGCTTAAGCATTTAAATTGGATGAGTTCTACCCGTAATATCTACGCAGATTTTCATTGGTCCATTTCCAAATCAAAACTTTTTTTTATATATAGAATGACTTAAATGTTTGAGTAAAGAAATGTTGTTTGCACCGTATTGAAAAGAATTTGTATATCTTATTTATTTATTTTTTTTCATCTGAAGATTTAATTTCTCATTTTAATTAATAAACATTGATAACAGAATTTCAAAAATTTATACAATTGCTTATTTAAGAATAAAAATGCAAATATAAAAATAAGTACATCTGTACTTATTATAAAAAAAAAAATTCAAATATATACTTACGCTTTCTTTATACAAAAATATAATATTAACTCTCCTACTTTTAAATAACAATATGATAAAATATAGTTATTTTAACTGAAAAATTCGTGAAACTTATATTGTTATAAAATCTATGACAATGATCTCTTTATATCTCCTGACATGTAACTTCTGAGGGAAATAATTATGAATATATGAATAAAAAGTGAAAATTTTATCTAGTATACACTTAATCATATTTAATAGGATCATATAAGAGCGTAAAATATATTATTAAAGTTTATTGTTGAAATAACTTATGACATAAAAGGGGTTGTTAGATTAAACGCTTACTAAACTATTTTCTCTTTGTTGCTCCACATAAAATAAAATATCCTAAGCGAAAGTATTTTCCATAACAATGAGAATCAACGCTTAATATTCTCTTTCCAAAGATAACATTATTTTGAATAAAAATTTATAGCTATTACATGAAACATCAGAGAATTTTTAAGTAACATTAAAAAGAAGGATCTGTTTTGGGCCACTATATACGTATGTAGATTAGAAAGATTTTTCAATAACCAATGGATAGTTTGAAAGTAAATTTTTACATTCTAGATCTAGTAAACCATGAAAAGTTAAAAATATTCATCCTATTGTGTTAGTTGTTTTCTGTTTAATTACAGGGACACATTCAGTATTTTAATATTTTCTTTTTCTTGATATACGATATTTGTTTATCGTGATGACTTCGGAAAAAACTTCCACAGCCTGCCATTACCACTATGTTAATGTTTATTTACTTATCTCACACGTCTGGTTGAGCTATGGAGTTATGAATAAAGAGGAGCAGACATATATCGTATTGCCTACCAGTTGAGAGTGAAGTAACTAAGGTGGTAGTCACAAGATGGCGGCTGTTTTTTTAATCGAATCAACAGTTTCTGATTACCATCAGTGCAAACTTCGACCAGTAAATTTGGATATAAAACCTCGTTTTATTTAGGCGCATTATTAAGGCAAAATTTCTCTTACAAGTATGGCAAAATTGTTTTTACTTGGGGCTGTTTGCTTAATATTTTCAATGATACTGACAGGAAGTTATTTAGGTTGTCTACCTAAATGGCCTGATTACTGCCGAAGTAAACTTCCACCAGTAAAAATAAGTATCTGTTTTTTCCGTAATTTATGCCTGAAAGACTACATTAATTAGGTGTTTAAGAGATTATTTTTACCCGGCTGAAAAGAAGGGTTATGTGTTCCACGCGTATCTGTGTATGTGGATTTCTTTATACCCTCGAAACATCCCAACGGCTGGATGTATTTTAATGAATGAGGTCTCTATCAATTCGGCTTAACGGCCCGATGGTTATGGGCTAGGTTTTGTTTTTATAAATTCAAACTGGCGGCCGTAAAATACAAATTGGCGGTAGAGACGAAAAAAATGTACTCACCCTATTCAGTGGCATATCATTGGATAGGTCCTTAAAAATGAAGACGATGTTTCAATGACTATTTTACAGTCAGAAGCTCCGTTAAAATATTATACAACCTGGAAGTTGTGTAGGTAGGATCTCTAGCTTTACTGCAACTCTAACCATCATAGACATCTATAGACCTCATCAAAACAGTGTTTAGATAGGAACTAACAATTAAACACAACTTAAAAGCCATCAATACAAGTAAATAAAAAAAATAGGTAAGTAATATAAATAAGTAATATATAAAAAAAAATATTTTAAGTCAGTTCTTACTTAGGTCAATAAGAGAATTTTTTTATCCCATTCTTTTTTCCTCTTGAGTGGCGCTTAAAATGCCGTGATCAAGAAGAGGACTCTCTCGGTCTTAAAATACCGTGATCAAGAAGAGGGCTCTCTCGATTATTGAAAATTAATTAATTTAATTTAATTAATGAATTAATATTTGGAAAAAAATGGATTAACATCAAGTGTCATCCACTACAAGTTAAAAAAATATATTTGAGTTTGATTGGATGAATAATAAGTATTTTATTAACGATTGAAAATTTGAACAAGATATTAATAGCAAAGGTGTGAACTAATAGTAGGAATTGAAAAAAAAAAATTAATTAGTTCGCTTTTTATGCAGTCGGTTTTTTTTATTTTTAATTTAATTGTTTATTATGTAAATTTACTGGGTCAAGTTTACACCGGTCAGTAATCAACTGCTAAAGCGCGGGGTATGAGTTGTACTAGTCCAGATGATTATTGTTAAGTTTTAGAATGCGCATTTTTGTATTTTGGACAAAAGAAAAAAAAAAAAAAAAAGAACATGTTCTATTTGCGTGAATGTATTTTCTTAATTCAGAAGATACTCTATTGCTCTATTGACATTCAGTTTATTGTGGTTAGCAATACAGAATTGTTATGAAAAATACTCTGTTGCGGAAAACCACTCCAGTTAAAATACATCAATTGGCGCAGTGCAGGTAACTTAAAAATAAGCAATGTTAATAACATGAGCATTAATGTATAGCTTCAATCGAATCAGGAATTGTGAATGAGTTGATAAAAATCTCTTAGAGGTTTTTTTATTATTATTATTTTTACTTGTTATTTAAATATCTTGCTTCGTCTATACCATGTTGAAATATAAAGTAAAGAATAAATGTGATATTTAAAAATTCTAGAAAAAAAAATGAAAATAAGTGGGTTTTAGTATTTCTAATAACAAAAATATTTTAATATATAGAAAGAAAATATTATAGTTATTCAAAATAAATTAGAGTTTAAACAATACTCCGGCTACATTTTAAAAACTACAGTCCAATTATATTTGATTATAAAGCAGAAACTTTCGCTAAATTTTTTAATTTATTTTTGTGAAATGTTAGTTATATACATATTTCTAATGTTATAGTGTAATAAATGTTTTAAACTTTGTACATGAAAATTCCGTTTGAATGAATCTCCTGCTGTTTTAAAAAGTAGAAAAACATTTTATTTTCATACTTTGTATTTTGCTATATTATTCCATCTCTCCTACCACGCTGCAAAGCAACTTACTGTAAATTGGAAAAAGGTGATAAACTTTTATTTCATTTAAGGAGACAGCGGACATTTATTTATTTTTTTTTTCATAATAGAGAATTGAAATTTTGCGCAAATATACATTGTACCATAAGTATATAGAACACCTTAAAAGAAATTCCCAATCTTACTATAATTTTAAGATCTTTTAAAATATTTTGAATTTTTAAACGAAATTTTAAAATGCCCCTTGCATCTTAATTTGTTATGTATTTCGTCCATTTTGGATTTTAATAATGTAAAATTCTATTACAATCATATCTGTGTATCAATTTTTTAATCCCTTAAATAGTTAATTTTTTAAAGATATTTTACTGAATTCCATATCGATTTTTATCAAAATTCTGTCTTATAAAAAGTTAAAATCAAATTTAATTGTCTTAATGAAATCGAATTTTAACATGCATACACAGTTTCTTTATAAGCAATATCAGGATTATTCCTTATCAGATTCATGAATTTTGATAAAAAATTACGTAGCAAGGAGCATTTCAAGAATTGAAAAAAAGCAGAAACATCAGTATTGAGGAAAACATATTTAAATTATATTAAAAGGCAAAAAAAATTGTTTGAGAACAAAATTTAAAAATTTTTTAACTTGGCGTAAAATAATCGCGTTTGCATGTGGTTTCCCACGAATCACGCAGTACAAATTGAAGAATAATAATACACACAAAAAGAATTGACGATTTTGGTGTAAATTTTTGCTCAAATAAAGGTCCACGGTTCCCTTAAAATGTTCAGGTCTTTTGAAGAACAGTAGAGTTCACCAAAATAAAACAGAAGGAACATCCAATTAATTTTATTTAGAAAAGGACGGAGATAGAGATTTGACTGGTATTACGTCTTCTTTTAATCTATGTTATAAAGGTCAATCGCGTCCGTGCGAAACGCTAACATCATTTTGACGGTGAAAACAGCAGACGATTAAATTAAACTTTTTTTTTAACTCCTAAACACAGCACATTTTAAATTTTTACGCTGTCAAATAGGGGAAAAATGCACTTTCAAATGAAACTTGTTTGAAAATTGTATCTCAATTTGTCATGCAAATGTATCGCCATTTATATTTTCTAAGCTTTTATTGATTTTAAAATAATTTTCTAGCGTGATCTTTTTTAATCCATCTCTATAACGTGCAGACGATTACCAAAGATAAATCCATTTGCAGTTAAATTAATTTTTAAATAGCTGAGCAATTGTTTCCGGCTAAATTAAAACATTCATCAATCAATAAATAAAACAAAAAAATATAAATAAAACTTAAATTTAAGACATGTAATCAAACTATGCACTTACCCAAGTGAAATGATCAGAATCAAATAGGCTGATTGTAAATAGTGATATTTGGCGATTTCTTCGGCTGTTAACTCCTGGCATAAAAACGATACAAAATTATCGGTTTTAATACTCGGGAATTCCAAAACTTATTACACCAATCGAATAGGGGGAAAAATGTACTTTCAAACGAAATGTGTTTGAAAACTGTATCGCAGTTTGTTAGACAAATGCATCGCCATTTACTTACCTTTTATCGATTTTAAAATAATTTTCAAACACGATTTTTCTTTAATCGACTTCTATCGCGTGCAGCAGATGATTAGCAAAGATAAATCCGTTTGCAGTTAAATTAATGTAAATACCTCAATATTTGTTTCCAGCTTATATTCCATAACGAAATTAAAACATTTAACCAAAAAAATTAAACAATAAAATATAAATAAAACTTAAATTTGAGACAATTAATAAAACTATGCACTTACATCACTGAAATGATTTGGCTGATTTATAATAGTGATTTTTGGCGATTTTTCCTGCTGTTAACTGCTTGCACGAGGCCGATACAAATGTCTCAATTTCAGCAAATTCCAAAATTTTATTTGAACGCATAATTGTTTTTTGTCATATAAATATGATTTTCAGTATTGTTAGAGCGTATTCTTAAATATACACTATATGACAATAATCTACCGGACGCTTTCAATTTTAGACATTTTGTCGAGTATTTAAAGATATATTTTTCGGATTTCTCTGGAACTTCAGGATTATGAAGAATAAGTTCGACTTCATATTTATCAACGGCGGTTTAATAAGAAGGAAAATTAGGGGGCCAACAAAAAATCGAAGAAAAATAATAAGGTTTGGTATCTCCCTGTAAAATAAAATGTACGAAATGATCTATGACTATAGCTTACGAATATATGGATATTGTATAATGTCTTCATTTGTGGAAAAATAGAACATATTTTCATGGAGATATATTGATTTTTTAAGTTAACAATTTTTTTGCAAGTTTTTTGTTTATATCATGCATGATTTTTTACCAAATTTAATCCTAGTTTCAGAAAATTTGACAAAATATAGTAGAAATAGTATGGTGTATTTGGAATGTAACTATATTAAATATTTGATCAAATATGAGAAGTTGAATGAAATATTTTTTATCTGCGCATGCGCGTACGATATTTTTTTTTTCGTCATTTGATAGTCAACTCTATGGAGCAACTTATATATAAAAAAAAAGTCAATTATCGTGAAAATTCAGAAAGATATCGGCAAGAGACTGAGCTGATTTTTAGTTGCTCTCTAGAAGCAGCTAAATAATAAGGGGGCTTCCATAAATTGCCGTTTTTAATTTTTACTTTTTTTTTACATTTTCATTTTTTATTGATGCTTTTGTTCTTCTTGGAAAACCACCAGAACGGGCCTATTCGAAGAAAAAAATAAGCATCAAAATCTAATCATTTCTTTTCTATCTACTCGTTGACATCCATTAAATACAAACTCCTTTGCTGAAAGCCAGCTAATAAAAAAATGACAATTTGTGGAAAATTTCTTATCATTCAGCAGCTTTTAGAGAGGAACTAAAAATTTGCTCACTCTATTGCCGATATCTTTCTGAATCTTCACGATATTTGACAGTTTTTTTTTATGAGTTGCTCCATAGAGTTGAGTATCATATCATGAAAAAATAATATTTTTAATACTGCGCAAGCGCAGATAAAAAATATTTCATTGAACTGCTCATATTTTATCAAATATATATTTATTTACATTCCAATTACACAATATTGTTTCTAATACATTTTCTCACATTATCTGAAACTGGCTTTAAATTTGGTAAAAAACCGTGCATGATGTAAACAAAAAACATGCAAGAAGTTTTAAAATCTTTAAAAAAATCGATATATCTCCATGAATATACGTTATATTCTTCCACAATTTAATACATATATTATACAATATCCATATATTCAAAAGCTATAGCGATAAGTAATTTCGTATATTTTATTTTACAGGGTAATCCTAAACAATATTATTTTTCTTTGATTCTTATTGCCCCCTAATTGTCCTTCTGATCAAATCGCCGTTGACAAATATGTAGTCGGACATATTCTTCATAATCCTGAAGTTCTTGAAAAATCCAACAAATATATCTTTAAATATTCGAAAAATGTAAAAAAAAAAAATAAAGTGTCCTTTTGTTAATGGCCATATAGTGTATATATATCAAATGTAGAATATCTATTATACTTATCAATTAAAAAATGGTTTTCACATATATTATGTAACCCGGGAAGCCTGGTTTTATCTCCTTCTTATAGTCCGAGTGCTAAACGACCAAAATAACGTGAAAACTGCAAATCGTGATAAGAATATACCGCTTGGTGAGTATCTACTTTATGTTAATACAATGTATTTCAGATGGGGAGGCATCGCGAAAAGTCGTGGGTATTCAAGATGGCGGGTGTTATTCAAAATGCCGTCATTTTCTGAATTTTCTTACTATACATCATATGAATGTGTGTTTCCGGTCGATTTCGATGGTTTTAACGTCAAAAATATCTTTTTAACACTTTCTGTCATAGTTGAATGGGTTTAGGATATCAGTTTGTCTGTTTGTTTGTCTGTCTGTCTGCTTGCCGTTCCATACTTAAACTCGCTTAAATATCGTCACTCGCTTAAATTAACTCAGATTGTCATGTAATTCATATATGTTGTTGAAGTTTACAATAACATGTTCGGAAAAAAAATTGAAGTGTATAGCTTTTATAGTCCGTTTACAGGACCGTCAAAAGAATTCCATTACGTTATTGTCTATTTGTCCGGATTCTACGGTTGAGAAAACAGCAAATCGTGATAAAAATATACCGATTGGTGAGTATCTACTTTATATTAATAAAATGCATTTCAGAGTGCGAGGCATCGTGTAAAGCCGTGGGAATTCAAGATGGCATCTGTTATTCAAAATGGCATCATTTTCTGAATTTTCTTAATATCCATCATATGAATATGTGTTTCAGGTCGATTTCGATGGTTTTAACGTCAAAAATATCTTATTAACACTTTCTGTCATAGTTGATTGAGTTTATGAATTCAGTTTGTCTGTTTGTTTGTCTGTGTGTCTGCTTGCCGTTCCACGCTCAAATTCGCTTAAATATCGCTACTCGCTTAAATTCACGCAGATTGTCATGTAATTTATATGTTATTGAAGTTTACAATAACATGTTCGGAAAATTTTTTGAAGTGTATAGCTTTTACATTCCGTTTACAGGACCCTCAAAAGAATTCCATTACGTTATTGTCTATTAGTCCGGATTCTACGGTTGAGAAAACAGCAAAGCGTGATAAGAATTTACCGATTCGTGAGTATCTACTTTGTATAATACAACGTATTTCAGAGAGGGAGGCATCGCGTAAAGTCGTGGGAATTCAAGATGGCGGCTGTTATTCAAAATGGCGTAATTTTCTGAAATTTCTTACTATCCATCATTTGAATGTGTGTTTCAGGTCGATTTCGATCGTTTTAACGCCAAAAATTTCGTTTTTAACACTTTCTGGTGTAGTTGAATGGGTTTATGATATCAGTTTGTCTGGTTGTTTGTCTGTCTGCTTGTCGTTCCACGTTCGAACTCGCTTAAATATCGCTACTCGCTTAAATTCACCCAGATTGTCATGTAATGTACATATGTTACTAAAGTTTACAATAACATGTTCCAAATAAAAATTGAAGTGTATAGCTTTTATAGTCCATTTAGAGGACCCTCAAAAGAATTCCATTACGCTATTGTCTACTATTCCGGGTTCTATGTTTGAGAAAACAGCAAATCGTGATAAGAATATACCGATTGGTGAGTATCTACTTTATATTAATACAATTCATATAAGAGGGGGGGGGGGATCGCGTCAAGTTGTAGGGAATCAAGATTGCGGCTGTTATTCAAAATGGCGTCATTTTCTGGAATTCTTGCAATTTTCATACTATTCATCGTATAAAAGTGTGTTTGATGTAAAATGCATGTGCAAAATCTGTAAAAATAAGTGTGGCTATAGAAAGGATAGACTTTCTTGCACAATATTGTGCAATTGCAAAAACGAATGTGAGAAATATAACGACCCAAAATGAAGTTTTTATATTATCTATCTTTAAATGTAACATGCAATATTTTTAATATCTTGTATAATTAAGTTATTAATAAAAATGCATTTTCTTATTTAATTATTCCTTTCATTTTCCTCACTATAAAATACAAAAACATTTTAATAACTGTCCTATTTTCATTTTAAGCGTATTTCTGATATTAAAAAGTGAATTTTTCAGTTAAAAAATATCGAAATTGACATCATAGATGCTTTTATCTGATGTATAGAAATAAAAATGTAACCAATCTTGAATAACAGCAACCATCTTGAATTCCTATGAATTTGCACGATGCCTCAAATTCTTATATGCATTGTATTAATATGAAGTATATACTGACCATTCGGGATATCTTTATCACAAAATGCAGTCTTTTCATACCTAACAGTTCCACTCAAAAAAGGTGATTTAACTGATGATCTTTATAGAATTCATACACGAGTTACAAACGCACGTATTCTTTTTTTGGTGTGTCACTGTAAATAAACGATAAATACTATGCACACCTTATTCTATAGTAAGTATCTTGTAGTGCACCTCACTGATGTATGTCAATTTGAATATGTTTCAGAGAGTATAATATGATTAAATCATATTGCAAACGATTACCCCCCCCCCCCCCCATAGACAATAACGTAATGAAATTCTTTTGAGGGTCTTGTAAACGGACTATAACAGCTATACACTTCAATTTTTATTCGGAACATGTTATTGTAAACTTTAATAACATATATACATTACATGACAATCTGAGTGAATTTAAGCGAGTAGCGATATTTAAGCGAGTTAGGACGTGAACGACAAGCAAACAGACAAACAAAAAGACAAACTGATATCATAAACCCATTCAACTATGACAGAAAGTGTTAAAAACGAAATTTGTGACGTTAAAAACATCCAAATGGACCTGAAACACACATTCATATGATGTATAGTAAGAAAATTCAGAAAATGACGCCATTTTGAATAACAGCTGACATCTTGAATTCCCACGGCTTTACGCGATGCCTCCCCCTCTGAAATGCATTGTATTAATATAAAGTAGATACTCACCAATCGGTATATTCTTATCACAATTTGCTGTTTTCTCAACAGTAGCACCTGGACTAATAGACAATAACGCAATGGAATTCTTTTGAGGGTCCTGTAAACGGACTGTAATAGCTATGCACTAGGGTGGGTCGAAAAAACCAAAATATTTATAATCGAAATGTAATAGAGCTGAAAATTTGCCTTTTGTAATAAAGAAAAAAATCGTAAAATATTACACCGATCGGTTAATATCTTTTACCGCCGCAAGGGGCCAACGTTTCAATAAATCACAAAAAACATGTTTTTGTTTTTTTCAATATTTTTTTCAATGATCCAAATGTACCAATACTATTTCTAATAGGGCGCAATAGCTTCATGAATATATGAGAAATGTCCCGGTAAATGTTCATTATAATGAAATCATATTTTTTACTCCCGCAAAAGACTATATTTAAAAAAAAAAAAAAATTACAAAAATTGCATTTTTTTATTTTTTCTAAATTTTTATAATTTCCATAATACGTCTAGAAGTAAATAAATTTACTTCATATCTATTAATATGTCATCAATATTGTTAACGATTTGTAATAGGCTGGAAAACAGTGTTGCCAGTGGGCTACTTTTTTTAAAATTCAGATTTCTTGATTTGCACCACTTTTCTGAAATGGTAAAATTCCCCTTGATGAATATGCCATTAAATAATGCGAATTTTACTATTTCAAAAAAGTGGTGCCAATCAAGAATTATGAATTAAGAAAAAGTAGCCCACTGGCAACACTGCTGGAAAATACAAAAAGGTAATCATTCATTTTTCTTGACAATCGCTTCATCTACTGCTGTTTTACTGCATATCAGCAGTTCATGCACCACAAATCACAAAAATGAATGAACAAAGAATTTTAGTATTTTATTGATTAAAATACACAGATGTTTAACAAAACGGGTTAAACTTAAAATGAAGAAGTATTTAACGTAAATGAATTTTATAATATGACTTGCTTTCAAATGAAGCCATTATTCCTCGAGAGGCCGAAATTGATCACATGTGATCCTCCCTCTGTTCTGGTCGAAAAACGTTATCAGCATTTCAGTGACTAATTTTATGCACCTTTCTACTGATCGGGTGGGACATGGAAAGTTATAATTGCTGGTATCTTTAATCAATTATTCTAAACTCATTAGATCGTCAGTCGATAGAAGGACCGTAAAACGTGGTTCCGTCAGTTTACAGTTTTGCCAATGGACTAAATAATCAATACGATTTTAAGCTTCAAAGTTCAAGTCTGGAATACGAAATGACGGATGGCACTACTCGAGTCCTCATAACTTCGTGCTTTGGCAATTCTCTTGATGACTGGAGACCTGATGTTCTCTCCTTCCTATGCTGTCATTCCAACGAGACTATATTCATGATTTGTGAAATAGGCATTTCGTGAAATTACAGGAACTATAATATTCTGCAGGTGATCTGGCAAGTAATGTTGGTTACTAACTATAATGCACATATTCTAGAAAACATGATGGATTCATTTTAATTGTGAACCAACTGATGCAGTACACTTTCAGGATGTACTCAGACAGTATGACAAGTTACGAATAGAGTTTCTCTGTTTAAAGTAGAATTTCATTATTCGATTAACAGTTGTGATCCACCTTGTGTAAAATATTGGTTCAGGGACTTAGCAAAAAAAGGTCAATTGAACACACGCCTTTTGAAAAAGCTTGCAATATTTCAGGTCAGTTGACAAATCATCTTTACCAACAGCTAAGTGATCAGATTAAATTGCCTTAAACTTTGCAAATGGTAATGATTCGCAAATCGCAATAAATGAACCAATTGGGCCTATATATGAGAGTCTTTTTTGTCATCAAGATGTTCGAAAAGATGTCTCAGTGGAAGTACATTGCAGTGAGATTAACCCCTTAATTCTCGCTCCCGAGATATTCTCGGGCTGTGTCTTTTACTCAAATTGTTTGATTCCCACCAGTTTTATAAAATAGTTAGATTGGCTATATTTTAGTATCGTTTTACCTGTCATTAAAAAGGTGAATATTTCATATATATCATAAAAGTGGTGCCAATAAGCAATTTGAATTATTCAACCGTAATTTAATTCGAGCGTTAAGGGGTTAAGGAAGCCTTAAAGTGGGTTTTAAAACTTGTTCTTAAGTAATCGTCTAAACACCATCCTTGCATCCTGTGTTTTAAAGATAGTTCTACCACATCCGATTGCAATTATTTTTATAATTTACATTTCATTTTTCTTCAAAAAATGTATAATGTCATTGCATATAGAAGTTGCCTTGCCAGACGATGGGAGCAAATGACCAAAATAATAGAGACCATGTCTCGTATCAAAGAGATATGTTCTTCTTTGATTCACGAAGATGAAACTTTGCCCCCTCTTTAATCTGGCAGATAATTCTACCTTTAGGGTCAAAGTATAGAGCAAAAGGTGTTTATTAAAAAAAAGTGAAATATGGCCCTCTAGCAGCCGTAAAATAATTTTACGTGCAAGCATATGCGGGTGTTTCTATTATTGAGTAGATTTTTTTTGATAGAATTACATTGATCATGGTTCAATCTGTATGAAATTAACAACAGAAAATAGCTCTTCCAGCCTATTAGAAATGTAAAAAATCTGTAAATATTATAAAAATTAAAAAAAACGAAAAATTTAATTTTTTTAACATTTTTTTAGAAATTTGGCCCTGTTGCGGCAGTACAAGATATGTTGTCACCAAAATAAAATTTTACTGCTACGTTACAAATATCTTGGTATGACTATTGCGTTCTACTGGAAATTGAATTGATATGTTTGGATAATTTTTAAAAAACATTGCAAAAATTATGTTTTTTTGCGATTTTTCCAAACTTTGGCCCCCTTGCGGCGGTAAAAGATATTAACCAATCGGTGTAATATTTTACGTACTTATTCTTTTTTACATAAGGCAACTTTTCCGCGCTATTACGTTTCGATTATAAATATTTCGTTTTTTTCGACCCACCCTACTATACACTTCATTTTTTTTTCGAACATGTTATTGTAAACTTCAATAACATATAAATTACATGACAATCTGAATGAATTTAAGCGAGTAGCAATATTTAAGCGAGTTTAAGCATGGAACGGCAAGCAGACACACAGACAAACAAACAGACAAACTGATATCATAAACCCATTCAACTATGACAGAAAGTGTTAAAAAGATATTTTTGACGTTAAAACCATCGAAATCGACCTGAAACACACATTTATATGATGTATAGTAAGAAAATTCAGAAAATGACGCCATTCTGAATAACAGCCGCCATCTTGAATACCCACGACTTTTCGCGATGCCTCCCCCTCTGAAATGCATTGTATTAACATAAAGTAGATACTCACCAAGCGGTATATGCTTAACATGATTTGCAGTTTTCTCAATCGTAGCACCCGGACTATTAGGTGCGTTCGTTATTATAAAAATACGTAGGACTTGTAGTAGTCGTTCGGACCGTCTGTCTGTCCGTCCGCATATAACTGAGAAAAAACTACCTAACCGAATGGTCTGAAATTTTAAATATATAACTATTTGAAAAATTTCTCGGGTCATTTTAAATTTTATGAAAATCGGATGCATAGTTTAATTACAGGGACAGTCAAAATTTTCCCGTTACATTACGGCCAATGGGAAAAATATTTCAAGTACATTTTAATGATGTTACATCTATTCAAACAGAATGAAATTATGCACTTAGGAAGTGCACTAAAATATACATTCAGAACAATATGCGGTGCAAAAGATATTTATAAAACTAGTTATAGTACGAACGCACCTCATTTGCCACGTTTGACGTGCAATTTCCAACCTATTATAATTTTTTAACTTACTCCAATTTTTTTTTTTTTGGAAATGAATTCAATATTCAAAATTATCTGACACTCTTCATGCACAATGCGCACAATTGTGTAAATCTTTCTGTTTTCAAAAAACTCAAGGGGGCTATTTGTTGCTTTGAAGAGGTGTATCAAAGGATAAAAATATCACTTCATGTCAACAAGAGAACTATAATAAAGACTTTAATTATTTAAATTCTTATGCAATTTAATACAAATATACTTTTATTTCGCTCAGGTGCGGTTTAGGCAACAATATTGCCCCTCTTTTCCGTATTTCCGAAAAATATTGGCAACCAGTGAACATTTTTTTTTTTTAAAGCACGTCAGAAAATATTGCTAGAATAGTGAGGAATTCCAACTCATCAACACAAAATATCTCAAATTTTTTACACAACAATTGTGCAAAGCTGTCAGTTTTCAGAAAATATCTGGGGAAAATTAAGTCGGGGTAAAAAATAAATAAATAAATAAATAAATTTGAAACTAAGCAAAATTTTTTAGTTACATATAGGCCTTAATGTTTTTATAATTCAGTTGCTGACTTTCACTATGCCAAATGCAACAAAACTTGGCCTGAATACTTTTGTACCGCAAAAAATAGATTACTCAAGAATTTTTGTTTCAATTTTTTCCATTAGATCAAAAGAAAAAGCTTCGATGCATAGCAATAAAATATTCTATGAAATGTATCACATACAAGCGAAACATTCCTCTTTTAGATCCATTGTTACTTTTCTCCACAAAATTAACCTGATGTGCAGTTTTATATCCCGGATGATAAGTATATGAACTAACAAATTGCATATTAAATTAATTCTTCATGCTGTAAAGAATATTTAACCGTACTAAAATTCTTTTTCTTGCATACATGATTATTTTTATTTTTTTTTTAATTTAAGGGTACTTAAATAGGCATCATTAATAAATGATATCTATTTGTTTTATTTAATGAATATTTGCTGTCAACTGATTAAAACAATAAACAGAAGTCAGTAAAATAACTGCTATGAAGAATAAGTTTTCCTTATACATTTGCCTAATTTAATAACTATATACGTTTTGTTTTAATTATACAAGGAGAAAAACCTAGGCTTCTCAGTTTACTGACTATAGGTAAAAACCATCATATATATTGTTTCTGTTGTTAATACCTTTTTTCTCACCACATACTAAAGGCACAGCGATGAATGAGTTATTTTTCGATATATTCTTTAATCGTTTTTGACATGACATACTTATATATTCTTAAAACACATTTTGTGATTTAAAAAAATTGCAATTAATCAAAAGTTAATGAAAAAATGTATCAGCAAATATTCTCATAGACTGAAGTAAAAAGGTCTCGCATGAGTCTACTCTTTCTATTTTTTAAAATTAGTAACTGTATTTGATTTTTTACAGTTAATATACTTTTTAGAATGTCCTCTACCAACCACTTCATATCACCCCTGAAGTCACCTCGTGGTCTAGAATACGCAGAGCCTATTGTGACCTTTCCGGAATCAGTAGTAAGATTAAAGAAGACTGTGTTGTCGTCTTTATAAGTCTCTATCACATCCACGTCCTTTCGAGTCACTACAATTGCCACTGTTTTATTATTTGAGATAAATGATTGCCAATTAGATGGTATAGTCCATATTACTTCATTAAAGTAATAAAAGTGTTGTAATAAGAGAACTAGTATTTTGTGCTGATTTACAAATCTCATTAAGGTAGATGTTGCAGATTTTGATCCCTGTAGATTAATTTGAATAAAGGTAAGCTCTTTTGGTAGATGTATTTTTTTGTATTTTTGCAGGATTGGTTAGAATTTTTGTAATTATTTGTTCTTGGGTTATTGTTGAATTTTCATTTTGAATATTAGAAATGGTAGAATTATTAGAATTATTTACTTCTTCATTGAATGAGTTGAACGTGATTGATTGATTTGTATACTTTATTTCTTTGTAACAGATAATATTTCAGTGTTGGGCAATCTGATGAACTAGATCTGTGCGGGAAGTCGCTTTTTGTTCCAGCGCAATTTCTGCATCTGTGATGATTGGAATTGATGTATGCTCTGTAGAAACAGTATTTTGAAGCATGTGGTCTAGCGCAGTGCTCACATATTGGTGTTTGCCTGCATTTTTGCTCCGAGTGACCAAAGAGTTGACAGTTTTTGCAAAGAATTATGGGTTGATAGGATGCTATTGTACATGCCGTGAAGCATGTACAATATTATTCTATTCTGTTTGCTATTCTGCTCTGTTTTAGGAGGTGTTTCGCTACCAACGCTTCGGCTTCGAAAATAATTTGGTATGTTATAGCTCCTTCTCGTTGTTTTTTATTTACATAGGGTATAGACACTTCAGACTCTTATAAGTTTTGTAAGTTGTTGAGTAATTCCCCCGGTTCTATTTCATTTGGAACTCCCTGTAAAATTAGTTTTCTTATATCTGCTGCTTTATATGTAATTTCAATTATGCCTTTTAATGTTTCTATGTTTTCTATTATTTCCATTAATTTTACTGCGCCTTCGTCATTAAATGTTTTTATTATTAATGTGTTTTTATCCTTTGCCGGTTCACAATAGATCTGTTGAAATTCAACCTTGTCATTTGTCTCTCTTGTCAAAATTATCTTTATGTCATTTAATGACATGCTAGTGTTCTGTCATCTTTTCACTAGAATTGCCGCTTTGGAAAACTGAGCATGTAGAGCGGGTAGGATTTTGCTTTTAATTATTGGGTATGAAATAACTTCTGAATATAATGATGTTTGTTTGTTCTGTATTTCTTCTCTTATTTCATTGTCTTGTTGTTGTAGCTGCAATGTTTTGGATACCGGGGTTTGTATTTTCTCTCTAATTTCTTTTAATGTCTCTAGGATCATTCTTGTGTGAGAAGTTGAGTTTTCGTCGTTTTGCTGTTTAATGAGGTTTTCTATAATTTCATTTTTATTGTTTATGTGTTTTTCATGTTATTTTTGTTCTTCTTGGTATTTTCGCTCCATTTTTAATAATTTTTCCAGTTGTTCTTTGCATTTCTCCAACTCTTCAGTATTATCAGTTATTGTTTGTAATTGTTTTATTTTTTGAAATTGATCTTCTATTCAACTTATTTTATTTTTTTTATCTGATTTTGTAGAACTTGTTCTAATGTGCTTAGATTTTCATGGAGTCTTTTGATTTCTTCATATTTCTGTGTCGATAACTTTATTACTTCATCCGCCTTGATAATTATTTGTGACAGGTATTTTTTGGCTTCTTCACAGTCACCCTTGCGACGACCTTTAGTGAGTGATTTATATATCTCTATTGTCTGGTGCAGTGACATCTTTCTTGTGGCTAGGTCAGTGTATTTTGGAATTTCTTGCTCCTCTATTATTTCTTGATTCAGCTGTTGGTTGTTATCCTCTATTATTTCTTGATTCATCTGTAGGTTGTTATCGTTTGTTTCTTCTATATTTTCTTCTTGTGCTGTTTTGTCTTCTGTTGATTTTACTTCAAGCTTATTTGATTTACGAGCATCTGCCGTTTTGTTTCTATCTTTAAGATCCTTAATAATCTTGTCTTGTTGTTCAATTATAGTTGCAAGATTATTGTTCATTTTTTCCATTTCTTGGGCTTTATTATTTATCTTTATTCTATATTTCTTAAGCACGTATGCTGCTTGTCTTTAATCACTTTTAGTATTATGTTGTAGTTTATCATCAATTCTCCCAGTGACAATTTATTCACAAATGCCTCCGAGAAAGTTGTTAGGTCTTTAGGTAGGTCTTTGTGTCTCTCTCTTGGTGTGGAATGATCAGAGATGTTTGACTGGAAAGAATCTCGTTTCTATCATTGATGTATTTCCATTTTCTCCTGCCATCAATTTTGTCACTCTCTGTGGTTTTCGTGTTGCTGATGCCAATTTAAGCTGTTTTTTAGATCTATGATTGACTTATTAAAGTATGTTATGTAATCAAAGAATTAACTCATCCCATTCTAAAAGTCATTCTGCACTTGCCTGAAATAAATTTTTTATTATGCAACATGTATTTTATTTTATTTTTCGCTTAGAGTTGTTATTTATTTTATGTTTTGATTAATTTTTTATTGCGAGTATTCAGAGAACTTGATAGTTTAATTATTTAATAAGGATAATGTTTATGTGCTCGTAAAAATAAGTCAGATGTGCAAAATATAAATATCTTACATGGGACAATATCTGTCTTATCGAATCTCACTTTGTAAAAAGAAACCAGAATTACAACTGTTATTTTAAAAATGTATCATTTGTTTTAGAATATTGTCGTTGGCTGATGCGATGAGTCGGGACTAATCGGGAGCTAACGTTAATTCAACATCAAACAAAAACCATGTCTGTGGCTCTAAAAATCCAAAAGTGTCAAAAGTTAGGATAAATGTTGGTAAACATGTTAAATAATTGAAACCGTCCATAAGTTTTTACTGGGACAATGATAGGAAGTGATAATATGTATATGTTAAAAGAAATGAGGGCTCTGAAATAATTAGCAAAAAAGTTGCAATTGTTAAAAACATAAAAGGTCAAGTGCGAACATTACTCGCGTACAGAGGGTTCCGTAGAATAAATATATGAATTCGTAATTGTATTATTAAAAAAAAAAAAGTTGCTAAAAGAATGCTAAGACTTTGTAAAAAACTATACAACGTAGGGTTGGGTATAACTGTATATATTAGAAAAGTGTAAATGGGTATACCATGAACGTTCAAAGAGATATGGAACCTAAATAATATCAAATATAGCTACTGGTATAACTCTTTTTTTTAATATTATCCTAATCTGTTTATGATGAACTTAATTCGGTACTGACAATAGAAGCAGTGCATAGTTAAACATCATTTGGCATTTCATGAAACTAAATTTACCGTAGTAATAACCTTTCTTTCTACAGTATAGCTAAAACAAATCCTTTGTTCAAAGTTTAAATTTGGCATTGTGCTAAGCGCACTTCGAATTCAGGTCTCAAAATTGCAACGCCGCCTTGGTCAGTTCCGCGTTTTTCCAGATAGGTGTTTAATTAACTTTTAAAGTCACTCGAGGCGTATTGAGAGATACAATCAATGCAAACTATCTCGAATCCCACAGTATTTATGCGATTCATTCTAATTAAATCTTTCAAGGGCGATGCCCTTAAAAAACGGACACCTAATTTTAATTCAAAAACAGACAAACGGAACCAAGAATATTTAATTAAAATTTTCCTTTTATTACGTATGTTAAAATAAGCAAGTTCGCATTTTCTAATAAATTCGTTTATAAATTCTGGTGTCAGTTCATTATTTCATAAGTTTATAAAAGAATTACTCCGTGCCGGAAAGGATTAAGTGGTCGCAGGTCTCTTAAAGCTTCAAAATTTAAGAAATTTTAATTTTTTTTAGTTGTTAAACTCGTATCTTTTCTGAATATTTTGATATAATTGTTTCCTTGAAATTCCCATTAGAGCAGAAGTTTTGGCTTTTCGAATTATACCCGCTCTGTAGCTGAAGCGGCGTTTCCGAAACTTTAAAGTCATTATTTTCCAAATGGCGTTTTTTGGGCATAACGCGCAGGATACCTCAAAAACTTCTGAATATTTTTACATGAAATTTTCAAAACATATATTTCATGTTAGTCTGTATAAACTGAACGTAAAATTTCCTTTATTGTTCAAAAAAATATCTTTTGGGTCATTTTACTGTTGAAATTTTCAAAATTTTGTATTAGCTAAATGCAGCATTGCATTAAAAATATAAAAATGCCTTAAATGCAAATTTATTTAAATTCAGGGAAATTATTACAATCTGAAGTATAAGTAAGCACCAAAATTTTCATTCTAGGTGCAATATTTATTTTGAAATCCTGCGCGTAAACTGTTCTGCCAATTTTTTGTTCGACAAATGTCTAACTGTTTCTAGTCCCCTATAAATACTAATTCTGTATCTTGCAATTTTTTAAATACATGAAACGAAAGAACATACTTATATCTTTCATCCCAATTAAAATTGTGTTTTAAAATCATATATATTTTAAGACATTAAATGTTGAATTTTTTTGTTCATTTTTTCCACTTTTTAGAATCCCGAAACCCCTTAAATTAGTATGTTTTTAACAGTTTGTCGTTTATTGCTTTTATACTGTTACTGGACATTACATTGCACATATATATCATTAAAAGTTGTTAACTAGGCATAGAGTACGCTGCCCCTGTCCTTGTGTATGTCGAAACTGACCGTACTTTAAAGGTTAATATCTCGGCTAAATACCGATTATTTTTTTCGAAAATCATTATCAACAATGCTTTTATTCTTCCACAACGATAGGTATATTCAGCAATGCTCAACAATGTTTCTGAGTGCCCGTAAATCGAAATTTGTGCATAATAGAAAAATGCTAATTACTCAAAAACTATGTGACTTAGAGTAATCGCTATAATTTTCCGGCAAGATTTATATTAACGTCTACTACCTCGAATTTTTCATAATTTTAGTTTCAGTAGATTCGGAATTAGATGGGTGGGGAATATATTTTTGCGCTACATTTTCAACAATATCTTTGAAAATATAACACCTAAAATTAAAAGGAATGTATTTTTGAGTTCAGCGTTACAAAAGCTTTCACAGGATATCCCACATGATATACAAAGAAAAGATTGTTTTTTTCAAGTAGCATAATTAGACCCTCTACTTTTTTACTAAATATATTTATGAATGTTTATTAATCTGAAAATATGTGGGTCAATGGTCTTTATTACTTCCCCAAATTTGAACTTCCCACGTTCCATAGTTTACGAGTAAAATGGCTGTGACAGACAGACAGACACAGGAGTGATTTTATAATGGTTCCGTTTTTACTTTTTAAGTACGGAACCCTAAAAATTAATAATAACTTTGATTTGATCGAATATTCCTCCCGGGACAAAATTAGAGTATTGTGAACTGGCGAATTAAAAAAGAATGAAGTCTATAAAGTAAAATGCAAAAAAGTTGCAATATTTATAAATAGTAGTAATTAGTTAAAGATGGCCGAAATTTCCATCCAGGACCAAGTTTTGGTGAAGTAAGCTAATCAGGTAAGAAAGAACCAAGTTCTTATAGTGAGAAATAAAAATGTTGTAAGTGTTATAGAAAGTGTTGAAGAGGTAAGTGGTGACCTAAATTTACTAGTTGGACAATCTGTGCTTATCAGTTAATCATGATTAGTGAAAGAACCATTGTTCTATCTCAATATGCAAAAAAGTACAAAAAGTTAAGAATTAGTGGAGGGAGGAACTAGAGGGTCAACTATTAGGGACAGATAAAAAGATAATAACTTGTTAAATTAAATGGGATAAGTTGATAATTAAGGCTAATATAAGTAAAAATGTAAGTGTGTACCAAGAATCCCTTCGTGCCGGGGGCCTTAATCATGATAGAAGAAAAAATAATTACATCCTTAGAAAGGGGGGGAGTTTACTTTGGTGGTTTTCACCTAATTTTGGGGTTTAAAAAGTACATACAAGGCTTAGTTTTTGAGATATTGGGAGTTTTGTGTAACAATCTCATTCAAAACTTTCCTTTATTTGTCTATAAAGAGGTCTGAAAGGGCCGAATGTAAACCCTAATCTTAAACAATTGTCAAAATAGTTGTTTACTTCCTTCTACTGTTTTATAATGCAAAAAGAATTTTAAAAAAATTATACTTAACAATATATGGTATTAGTATTGTAATGTAATATCATTGAAAAACTGAAAAAAGAAACAAAATAGCATATTTCCCACACCATACCAACTTCACCATGGTCAATTTATAAGTTATTATAATTAACACACCCCTTGAGACCCCATTCCAAGGGAAAGATACTCAATTTTTAATTTTAATGAGAAATGGGGTGGTTTTTCTTATCTATATCTTCACCATTACAGCTCCAATTGAGAATTCTGTAGAACGTCTAAAGGGTTTAATCGGTGCTTAAAGGGTCAAGCAGATATACCTGATTTTTGAGATGACCCCCTAAGCCCAAGGAAATATTATTGCAAGGCTAAAAAATAATTTTTGTAATCTCTGGTATTAATTTACTTAATGAAACATTCAATTGAAAATTTTAAAAACAGTGGTTGTCGGATAATTTTACTTTTGTTGATTTCTTGAGCCAATCAGAACAGAGGCTTTTTCCATGACGTCAAAATGTCTCACTCTCCTAAATAGTTAGTCATGCAATTTCGATGCATTTTCCTTTAGAATAATACAACTAAACCTTCATTTTTACATTTAAAAGCATGCATAAAATGAGCAACCATCAACCTTCCAAACACTTGGAATCAAAATTTCTCAATTTTCAAATCAAAATTAATACTTAGGAAAGTGATACAAATTTAAAAATACCACCGCTAGAAAGCTAACATTACCAATACTAGAAATCTTATTTATATGACAAATAGCAATAATGCGTTCAAAATAAGTTTTAAAACGTATTGGTCTCACGTCAGGAGTTAACAGCCGGAGAAATCTCCATAAATCACTATTTACAATCAGCCTTTTTGATTCTGCTCATTTCAATGGATTAAGTGCGAAAATCAATTACATGTCTTAAATTTGTGTTTTATTTATATTTTATTATTTTATTTATTGACTGATTGATGAATGTTTTAATTTCGATATGGAATATAAGCTGGAAACAAATGATGAGCTATTTATTTAAATGTAAATGGATTATTATTTCGTAATCGTCTGCACGCGATAAAAATGGATTTGAAAAAAAAAATCATGCTTGAAAATTATTTTAAAAACAATAAAAATTAAATAAATTGCGATAAAATTTTCAAGCAAATTGCATTTGAAAGTATGCTTTGTCCCTATTCGACTGCGTAAAAATTGAAAATGTGCGGTGTTTAGAAAATTAAAACAATGAGAATGTTAGTTATAAATGTTAAATTTAATCAATTTCTGTTGCCACCGTCAAAATGACGTCAACGTTACGCACAGACACATTTGTCCTTTATATGATAGTTAATATAAATGTGTAAGTTACATATAAATGTGTAAGTTTTGCCCTGATCACCGCGTCTGCACCGTTTATTCATTCCAAACCGTTTTATCGGTGAACTGTTTTCAAATTTCAAATTTTTTATTATATTGCAATATTTATCTATTAAATCAATTTTGCATATATGATGCTAAAGATCGGAGAACAAAAACGTTAACGACATACCATCGCCAATATGCTTTTTAAAGAGAAAAATTGAACTGAAAAAAAAATTTCCCCCAACGAATCTTAAACAATCACTTTATGTCCTATTTTATGAGAAAGCATAAACGTCATGCCGATGAAAAAAGAGCAACTATCTTGAATTCTATTGATACTTTATCACTGTCTGTGGGACGTTTATCGGTGTTTCAACTTCATTAATCCCTGTACGTTTTCAATCAATAAAAGAAGTCTCCGATGCGAAACAAATTATGCCATCAAAGTATTCCCTGTTATTTCTTTACAACGTAATGGAAACAAGATAAATTCTTCGCATATCATTTAATATTAATGCAGTTTTTAAATATGTGTAACGTGGTTCTTTCAATTGGTATTATTTTGCTTTATGATATTGTTTATTTTGTTTCATTTTATGTTTTGATAGTATGTTTTGCATTTAATTTTTTTAAGCGTATAAATAAATGTATACATTGACACAACAATCATATGGAACATAGGGCGCGGACCGGATCTCTTCTTTAAGAGTTCTTCATACGTTTTGCGTTTAATGCATTTTTTTGTAATTGATTTATGAACATGTAGCTAAAATGAAAGGGAAATCGGAGACTACTGTTGGAAAATTTTAGCATAATTATAATATATATCTTATATTATCTATCTTATATATATTATATATATCTTAGCATAATTATTATATATATTTATAAAAGATCTTTTCGATAAAACAGCAATCATAAAAATGTATGAAATTGATCAAATCAGCAATCACTAACTCATGCTTTGTCAAAACTTACACTAAAAAAATCAATCTATAAATATAATTCATCATTTAAAAAAATACAAAAAATCTTTATTTTTTAATTATTTCTATGGATTTTTTAAATATTTAATTAAAAAAATGTATAATTTAAATTAAAACTGTTTTCCTTTAATTTTTTATGATGGCACGTATTTATACTATGCATCATCTTTATTTATTTATTAATTTACATAACTCAATGATTGAATAAGATATTTTAAAATAAAACTGACTTTCCATTTTTTTCCCTTTTATTATAACACGGATTTATATGTCATTATCGCTTTTTCTTTCCATTTGATCAATTGAATGATTCAATAAGAGGATAAAAATTAAACTTTCTGGCGAATCTAAAAACATTTAAATCAGGATTTTAATTATATACAGGTTTCAAACAATTACGTATTAATTCAACGAAAAAAATTATTACTATCACAAAGAAAGAAAAACAATTGCAAAATCCATTTCCCAATTTGTTGGTATGTGTTAGTCGACGATAACTAGCGAAATCTACAGATCATGGATGACCTACCATTTAAATGTGGATAGTATAACGCAGGTTATGATCCACTTAGCTCAAATAAAAACCGGAACGAATTATCATGAAAAAAGTACTTTTTTTCTCAAAATAGTGCTGAGCAGCTTTTTTTTTTTTTTTTTTTTTAACCATTTGGAAAAATGGTTATTGTCCTCGTCAGGGTAGGAAATCAAAAGATTATCTGAAGGATTTTATTGGTTTAATCATCATTATATTCGTTTTCTGATTAGTCTATACAGTAATCTGTATTTCCCTTTACATTCAACGGAGATAGACAACAGAGTGTTGCCACTATGACAAAAAAGGAATAAAAACTACAAAAAAAATTAATAACTCAGAAAGAAATTGAGATACAGCTTTCAAACAAATTGCATTTAAAAGTACATTTTTTTCTCTATACGACGATATAAAAAGTAATATTGTGGGATGTTTACAAGTTTAAGAAATAAATTTCATTTAAAATTGGCCGTCAGATTTCTTGGAAATCTGCCGATGGAAAAGCCTTTTCCCGAACAGCCAATGAAATGCTTTGGTAATACGTAAGTTTCACACTGCAAATAGAGGCGTCTTAAATTCAGACACATATGTGACTGAAAAAGAAATTCAGACACTTAAGTGTCTGAATATGAAATTTCAGACATCATAAGTGTCTGAATTTAAGACCCTTAAGTGTCTTACTGTGATCATGGTATAAATGAACTGAGAAAAATGTCTGAATAATGATCATGTGTCTGAAATTAAGACATGTAGAAATTCAGACACTTATATGTCTGAATGTAATACAATTGTATTATATGTATGATGAAACGACGATTGTATATGAGGACCCCTGCGGCCAAGGGATAGAAGTGAAAAAATTTAGATTTGGAATAAATTGAATTTAACGATTAACATCAATAGTAAGTGACTGACTTAAAATATGAAGCTGTTGCTAATTTCATAGCGGTCTTTCAATAACTGTGGAAGGAAAGTGAAGTACAATATATTTTTTAAATTTTAAGTACAGATTAAAGAGGTTAGGTAGTTTATAGAGCTTAAGTAGTTGATCTCCAGAATGCAACACATAATTAGGAAATCTCTTATATTTTGCGTTTTAGTTTAGCAAACAAGGCAGGGGACTTCAGGCACATCTGTCCAACGTTCCCCCTCCCTTTATTTTTCTTCTGAGAGCAATCATAAAAGAAATAGCCTTATTTCCAGATAGCCTGTATACTGATCTCAGTTTTTTCAATTTTGTCACTTATAGCCTTTCGCTTCTGGTGTCCTCATATGCATATGGAACGGAATATATCTGGCAGCACCGTCAGAAAACGTTTTCGAATGGATGAAATGCTTTGCCATCCACTAAATTTGGTATTAGTGTATAAAATAAGCAACTTAATTTGACCATGGGGACGTCTGTCAAAATTGTAAATGCCCGTTTACTAACTTTCGAACTAAATTATTTTTAGTGTAAAAGTACAAGCTAAAGAAACTTTTCCCAAAATATAAATTTCTCAAAAACTACTTCCACTCATAGGTATGCTCATGGCTCACTCATAGGCCGTTCCCTAAATACAAAGAGATATGATTGCTCTTAGAAAAAAATGTAGAAAGGGGAGAGGATGGACAGATGTGTCTGGAGTCCCCTACCTAGTTCGCCTAACTAAAACGCAACATATAAATATGAAATAAGCTAAACCAAGAATCTTTTGTGAGAACACCTTGTACAAGATAATTTTTATATAAAAGGAATATAAAAAAATTAACAAGTAAGAAGTATTAAATATTAAATAGATATATAAAAATAAATTTCTAACAATATTTTTCAAAATGCAGAACATTTCTTTCACTCTAGTGGAAAGTTTTGCCCTTCTGAACACCCCTTATCTAAGATAAATTTTAAATATACGAACGTCAAAAGGAAATATTTGAAAATTGATTTCTATTAGTGGTTTAGGAAGAGAGGGGGGGGGGGGAGCGGTGCTCCTCTTACGAAATTTTCTTAGTCCTTTTTTCTCTTAGTGTTCAATTATGTAATCATTTCGAAGAATAAATGTTATTTTTTTAACTAGCGTTACGACGATTTTTTTAATTTTTAATATGTTTTTTACCCTCTACTGAAAGAATAAAAACTGTAATAATTATATTCATATAATTTATAAGTGTAAACATTGCGAAAAACGCCAAATAAAGAAAATAAAATGCTTCTGATTTCTTCTTATACAACGTTCCACTTTTCCCGCTGATAAAAAAAAAAGTTTTAACAACTTATCATACTGTAACCCGTAGACTGACGTAATGAATAAAGCCATCTGTTTCCAATGGAAACGCTGACTCGCAGCTTTTTTTTTTTCTTTGAGAAGCGAATCTGTGTTGTGAGTCCGGAGTCCGTTGTCGTATTCAAATTTAAACGTTCTTCAACAGTTCGCATCTTTGACCGGTCCGGTTTTTTTACTGTGAAAAATGTTGTCATTATGTTATTACTGCGGCTGCGTTATTAGTGGAAGCGTTATATTTAGAAGTTTCTTGCATTCTGGATGGCTGGAGGGATCTTATGTGCTTCATATATGGATATAACGACTGAAATTACATCCGGATAACTCTACAAATAGTTCCCAACAGAGACAGTATTACTTTTCATTGCTTTTCGTCAAGAATATAGTTATTCATCTCGTTAAACAAGAAAACTAACCCCAGACCTACAAACTAGTCCCGCGGGCTCTGTTTTCAGAATGGAAAATTTCCATTATTTTGACAGAGCTAGCAGGATATAGGAAGGGGTTTTCTTCAAAAAAGAAGCAAGTTTTTATCTCTCATTCACTATGACAGTTATTTTAAATCAAGTCATATCGATATCAGTAAGTGTTTTTGATATTTTGTTTATAGTACCACATAAAATGTTGCATGAAATATAACTTAGGTTTGAATTTGTTTGCGAAAAAAAAAACAGCTAATTCTAGAAATATATATTTTTACATACTTGTAATTCTAGAACTGCAGCTCCAGAATTATATATCATATTTTTTGTGTGAGTGTAGGCTAATTTGATTATGTAAAAACATCAGTAATATTATGTAAAAAATTGGTTAACTTAGAATGTCTATAAAAATAAAGCAAAAACGTAAAATTGTCGAAACTTTTGTTGAAGAAGAAATACTTTGTTTGGATTTAAAAGAAGTAAAAAAAAAAAAAAAAAAAAAAAAAAAGGTTGTTTTTTAAAAGGTTAATTTAGCGTTTTGATGAACATGTTGAATTCCTTGTAACGTTTTCTATCGCAGTTATAACCACATTTTATTTTAAACTTACTTTTAAATTAATTGTTTGTTCGCTATGAAGGATATGCAATTCACTCGAAGTTTAATATTTGATAAAAATTGGAAAATTAACAAACATCTATCGTGATTTATTTTTTATATAATTAGAGATGTAGCTATAATTTTCGAGGAAAACCTTTTTAGCCAAAAATCTGTTTTTGGCAAAATTGATTTGTGTTTTGAAATCCGATTTGTCAAAACTTTTTTGTGTCACCTTAAATATATATATAGATATATATTCTGCATGATATTAGTTGGTTTCAAAGCAATTTTTAATTATATGGCACACCCGTATATTCTCTAAACTATACAGGTGAAAGGAAAAAAAAATACTGCAATTTTGTGATTATTATATGTAAAATCAGTTTTCGAAATTTTCATTTTTTAATAGCACATTGTATAGAATATAAATTATTTACAGCTATAATTCCATTTCCTCAAAAAAAAAAAAAAAAAAAAATCATTATTTACTTTGATTTTTTTGTTCAAAATTTTTAATTTTGGATTTGCAAAACATGAGAAATTGAAAACTAAGCTTATTTTATTTTAAGGGTGTTCTCAAATCCAAAAGGGCAACTTTATGATGCAAGTTTTAATTTATTTTTGTTGGGAAATGAATGAAACTGGCTGGTGTTGTTGTTCAGAAACTATGTTATCGAACTGTTTTCTCCGTTTTTTTTTTTTTTTTTTTCAAACGCAACAGGTTTTTCAGAAAATAGTGTCCAAGTGGGCGTTTTGAACCGAATTTCTGCGTGAAAGAAGAATAACCACTCAAGAAAGGGCGAAAAACGTGTTTGTCATGTGATCAAAATTGCTTATAACTCAATAGGTAATTTATGGATCAAAAAATGGAAAACACAGTTCGATTCCATGCTCAGGCTTTCCAATTTTATACCTTTCCGTTAAAAAATGAATTTGTAAATGTGTCAAAACGTTTTGTGCTTGTTGAGCAGAGCAGTTGAGAACAGCTTTAAGTTAAAAGGTTATTACAAGTTTAAAATGGAAATTAGAAAACAGCTAGAGTTTTGCATATTTCCATGCATAACTACATTTCGCACAAAAAATTGCGGTTTTCCTCAAAGTTCATTTATACAAACAAGGCCAAAAATATGTATATTTAGGCAAAATAGGTTTTGAAATTAGAAGTGACTTTTCCTGTATGTTATTATATATGTGTGTGTGTGTGAACATGAAAACAAATCATAGAAGCATTAGAATGAAGCTATCGTGAAATTCTGAATATTTTATAATTAAATTCTCAACTTTTCTTATAGTAAATAAACCCCTCTTAAAAAAAAAAAAAAAAAAAAAAAAAAAAAAAAAAAAAAATCGAATTTACTCTTTAAATGAAGAGTTTCTACTCAATTTTTTTTTAAATATTGGGTTCTCATATACTGCAAATTTTGGGGAATCTGGTATTAGATTTTATTTAACACGGAAATAAAAATGCAAAAAATGCTTAAACTGGGAATTGCACTGGGAATATGTTATTTAAATAGGAAAAAATTTAACTACAAAGCAGGGATGGAATTCTTTCTGAAGGAGTGAATTCTTTTTTATAAATGGGAATAATTTGTTACCATAAAGCGGAGCTGATTACAGCATGGGCAAACTGGGCTGTTTCTATGGGCCTTTAGCTTTACGGGCCCCTAAATTCTGTATGAAATTTCCATAAAGCTGATATTTTAAGTTTGTTTTGATCTTATACTTATTTTAATAAATATTTTGTACTTTTAGAACATGATTAGGTTAAAGAAAATGATATATTTATCCAAATATGTATTTGACGGCATGGAATAGGCTTTTTTTTTTTTTTTTTTTTTGGTAACAGTATACGAAGGCAGTGGGGGAAGGGGGCGAATGAATACTAGGTCTTCGGACAAGAATTAATCTGAAGTTCACTAAAAGTAATAAACATTTTTGATGCCGTAGGGCATATATATCACATAAATACATATTTATATATATATACATATAATTATCCTATTCTAAAACTACAAAATACTGATTACAATCCTCATAAGGTCAAAACTGATTTAAAATATCAGCTTTATGAAAATTTCATATCCAATTTGGGGTACCCTAAAATCAGGGAGTAGAGAAGCAACCCATTTTTCCCACGCTGCAATCAGCTCTGCTTTATGGTAACAAATTATTCCCATTTATAAAAAATGATTCAATGTGGTCAAACATGGTTGCGTATATGGCTTAGAAAGAAAAGTGGTCAAAGATGGCTTCATATTGGCCAAAAAAAAGGGGGGGGGGGTTCAAAGATGGCCGCAATTAAGACATTTGAAATGTCTGAAATTCAGACGTAAGAAGTGTCTGAAAAATTTAAGACATTTTAAAACGTCTTAAAATTGAACACTCTTGTTTCAGACACTTAAGTGTCTGAAATTCAGACACAAGAAGTGTCTGAAAATTTTAAGACATTTTAAAACGTCTGAAAATTGAACACTGCGTTTCAGACACTTAAATGTCTGAATTTCAGACATTTCAATTTGCAGTGCAGGTGGATAATACGTGCGAGCCGCACGCTATTTCTGTCAATGGCAATTTTTACATGTAATAACACTATTAATGTTTAATTCATGGCGTACATAATGTATGATCAACTCCGTACTATTTTTTTGTGTCTTAAATTTTAGTCTTTGAAAAAATCATTTTCCAAATGGTCGTTGTAATTTGTTAAATTGTACTTTTTTTTCTTATACTGTCTCGCAGTACGCTTCAAATTAACTATTTGAAAACCTGCAAATTTCTTTTAAAAATATTAATTATTTGAAAAAATAATTGAAACATCGTTTTTCGTTTGTGTTTTTCTCCCATTTTTAAAGCTCGCATTCGATCGACTCACGGTGGGTGATATTCTGATTCTAGCTAGCCAAAATTATTTTCGGCGTCAATATAGTCGCATCACCATAATTTCAAACACTTTGAAATTTATATGCATAGCTATGAAGTGCACTACAAGATGATTGCTATAGGATATGGTATGGATAGCATTTATCGATCATTTACAGTGATACTAAAAAGAATTATGTTACATTACGGTCTATGGAGAAAAATTGTGGTGTATTTTGTTCATGTTACACTATTTCAAAAATATTTACATTTACATATATCTCTGAGGTTCTCTATAAAATGCTTACCATTAAATATAATGTGCCATTCATCTTTCATATACAGGGGCACACAAAATAAGTCAGTTATATTTTTCTCTGTATGAACAATAATTGATGGAAGTGCATTTTCCATTATGGAACACTCTTTGAAATTATAAAAATTGCATACTATTTAGTATGTATAAATTCTATAAATCATATACAGGGCTGCACAAAACATCTGAAGTACATTATCGTTTATTGACGGAAATTGCTGACAAGGAATTTTCAACTGTGCTATGTGTTCACTAACTGTTCTAAATTTTAGCATATTGTGAATTATATGATAAATCTATAGTTCAAATACAGGATGTACAAAATTTTCAGCTATTTTTTGATTGAAATTGTGTTTTTAAACGCGTTATATGTTTTATAAATTATTAATATGCCATTGTGTTTCACGTATTAAGCTATGAAGTTTTATTATAGTAGTCCGAATGCGTTGAAAAATGTTTCATAATCTGATTGACACATGATTTTACGTTCTTCTTGATAATTTTAATGATACTTTCTTAACGGTATGGAAGCTAAAGTGATAAAACTATTTCGGTATTATTATAACAAATCCTAAAACTTATTTTTCTAAAATTTAAGATAGGGGTTAAACATTCGACAGCTTTAATGAAAATTGCTATGTTGTATATTCTGTTGTATATTTATATTTATCTTTGCACAGCGCGACATTACGTAAATAATAGGAATCATAATACATCATGAGAAAATGCCTACTTTATGTTTTGCATTGTATCTGAATTTGTCTGGATCAGTTTTGTAACCACTCGAAATTTGCAGCCAAGTAATATATTTTACATCATTTTGTCCTGAGATATCTACATGCAACTGGCAATTTTTGTCCAAATTTGGTCTTGAAATTAAAGTTTTGCTCTTCCAGAACTTCATGTGGTCTTCCTTGTAATTTTCCTCCATAAACAAAATATTTTCAACCAAATTCACATTTTCGTTACATTTAAATCTTGTTGTCGGTGCATAATGGTGCAAAAATTTACTTATATAATTAACTTAAATTCTGCTGTCTTTGATAAAAAGAAAATCGTACTTGAACTAAAATTTCAAAAAAATTTGTTTAGACTTAATAAGCTAAAAACAATTCTAAAAACTGGGAGGGCACCTAAGGGCAGACAAATTAAATTGGAACAAAAAGGTAATAATCTAAACTATTTAATTATATCAAAAATTGAGCTTAATTGTGCTTTATCATATAACGTTTTCTACATTTAAACTGAAAAATTGTAAAATAATAAAAAAAATACAGAGTTTTTTGCGGCATTAAATATGTAATAACAGGTTATAGGTGCAAATTTTACGCACATAAATCCGATAAAATAAAGACCATATATTTTTTGGAAGCGTCCATAATCGAACAATATATTTTATTCCGCTTCAAGTAACAGATTAAAGAACTATGCTCAAATTGATTGATTCATTCCCAAGTAAGAAGCACGAATTTTACACTAGTCTATGGACAGTACAATTATATTTATATCAAAACCAATAGCAGGGTAGAACGCCCTAACTATTGATTTATAACAGGCAAAAATTAAATTAAGATTTGTTGTCCCAATTAAGTAAATATCGGATAAAATATCACGCATAGCAAGATGTTTAACCAATTGAAACCATTGCGTATTCAGTTCTTTATAATGAGGTTCAGAAAAAAAGGACACCCGTGAAGGAAATAATTTTTGTTAATAATTTTATAGTGATTTTAGATTAATAACGGGACAGGTTATTCTATTTGAAATGTTTTTAATCTTTATGCTTTGTGTGCTTTATGCTTTGTATTTCTACAATGAAACTTTAAAAAAAATAAAATGAATATTAAATATTAAGATAAAATTGACACTCTAGAAATTACTAAATTGTTGAAAATGTTTTAACATCAATCCAATATCGTGAAGATTAGTAAAAAGAGGGAAAGTATATACATATAGGAGCATTATTGTTTGAAGAACGTCCTGAACTCTGTTGATGTAATAGGAATAAGCTAGCACAAAAATAGGTAAGAGGATGATGGAAATTGTGTTTTTCAGAAAAAAGCTTAGAAGAGGGTCGATGGTTGATGTTTGAATCGAAAATGTATAAGTACTTCTTTATATAATGTAATTCTTGCAAATTGGCATGAGGCCTGTTTGAAATGTATCAATTCACTGTCTAATTATCTGCTACGTCTTACTTTATGTGTTTATGTTTAGATAAGGGTGTTCTCAAGTTCCCTGCACAAAAACGCGAAAGTTCCCAGTTAGAAAAAGTCTTCAAAAAAGTGTACAAAAAAAAGTGCATAAAATCTGAAGGTATTTGGCATCTCTGATTATGCATAAGAAGTACAAACTGATTTGTGCATAAAAAGTACAAACTGAAATGTACATAAATAGTGCAAAATAAAAAACGTTGGTGACGCCATCTTTGTACAATTGCGAAAACACCTGTTTATAATTAATAGGGGAGATTTATGTCGTTTTTTTTTCGTCGAGGGAGACAGAACTCACTACCTAGGACATGGGAACCTAGCATTCTACCTACCTTGCCATCGGAGCTGTGAATGGAAATAATTTTAAAGGAGTTTAATGGGTGATGAAGTTAATTCTTCTGTGTGTTGATATTTTTATAAGATGTTAGATTTTTCGATGCTGTTATAATTACTAAAAGTTTCAGTTAATAAGGTTAACTTATCATTGCGATTTTTTATGGCTAATGAATAATTAGAATATGGCTTGATTAATATAATTCGTTACAGAAATTTTTGTTTAATGAATGGTTTGAATAGGGAAATACCATATTATAATTCAGCGTAACAGCAATAAATAACAATAAATAATTTAAGAACAACAAAAAATATGAAATAAATATCTATTTAAATAATTTTCAATGTAACTCAAAATATACTTATCAAATTATTTAATTTTTAATACTATTATAGCGTCACTTTTTTGTTAAATAATTGTAATGTTCCACAAAATTTCAGTTAGAAATGCAAGGTCAATACTCAGATAAAGTCACATTCTGTATTAGATATTAACACTAACTTTAATAAATATCTTAAGTTATATCATAATAATCTTTTAAAACCAAAATATTAAACAACTTCAACATCATAAATACATTTTAAAAACAATAACAATTGAATGCTAAATACATGCAATTTTTCACATTTTTAATTAAACGTAAATCCACAGAGTTGAAAAATGTCCAGTCTGGGAATCGAATCCGAATCTTTGGAGTAAGGATCCAATGCTCGACCATTAAGCTACAAGGAAGATACGCAGCCTGGCTTCTCTCACTCTAAATGTCCCTAAGGCTGTAATAGCAGCAGAAGATGGAGAAGTCTTCATGAGCACTTAACCCTGCGACAAACAGGTGAACTGAGCACATAATAAGAAGAGAAGAATTTCATGTATTTAATATTCAATAATTTCAGACGTAATTTCACTGATGAAAATTAATTGAAAAATTAATTTTACTTACAATATCAATGTGTTTCAAAAAACTGCTTATCGACCTTGAATTATTTATTTGAGATTCTAACTCATACATTTATAAGTGGATCGTTGAAATTATAAAACACCGCATTAGACAGATTTTTTTTGCATTCGACAAGTGTTTTCACAATCTGTCGATTCGTTTATCTTTAAATCGATGATTCATTATCAGAAATGCAGAGCGTTTATTCCTTTTTACCGTAATATAGACAGCTTTTAGTAAAAAAAATGTAGCGACTTCAGCTCCTGTGAAGAATTAGAAATTGTTTTATTTTGCAGAGGTAATTATGTCGTGCCGGCTTGTCACGAAAAATCGATGTTGTGATGAAGTATTCTATGTTAAATGAGTGAACTCTACAGCTAATAACGTCACTCTGGGAAGGAAGTAACTAAATATAGGCAACCGACGTATATCAGATGCTTATTCAAGGCATTTAAGTAGAGTTTGAAAGAGTTAGTTAAGTAGCGTTAAGTAGAGTTGAGTGGAGTTTTTCCAAGAAAAGAATCAGTTGCAACAAAAGTCTTTTTTTAGGTAAATAAGTGATAACAATAGGTATATAGAAGAATTCTTTTCGTGACAGTTAGCTTTAAAGAACTGAACACATTGTATATAATCACGCACTAGGTTACATAAAAGTATGCCAATACACAACCAGCAAAAAAAAATCAGAACTTATATTAAGCAGCTTCACTACGACATTGGCATTCCACGGAAACTTGAGCCGCAGATTTTGAGAGAAGAGAAAGGAGAGAAAGTTCCATACTGACTTAGTGCAAACCAATTTCTTGGTTAGTGCGTAGGAATAGAAAAATCGGCAATCCAAAATGTTGTAGCCAAAGCGGAGCCCAATTTATCGGACGGAAAAAAAATAAGCGAACAGTCCCTGAAATCCTGAAAAGCTTGCAAATACATCGAAGATTCATTCGGAATAAGTTTAAGGGAAATAATTTAATTAAATGGAATAAAGAATTTAGAATAAATTTAAAATAAGTTAAACATTAGAAATACAATGCATATATAGGTAATTGGATTTTATTCGAGAATTATGCTTATTTTACGAATTATATTATATATAGAATAATAAAAATTTATGACATATAATTATGATTGCCTCTCAATAATTATTCAGGATTAATATTATGTTTTTACCATATTAAAATATGGTCACCTCGCAATATATTTAATTTAATAATATTTTAAAATAAGAGATATATTCAAAGAAATATTTAGTGAAAACATAAAATGTGTGATTTTTTAAGTTTTTCTTCCTAATGTTTCCTCTAAATTATCAATGGTATTTTTTCTTTACTTATCGACGTCCGTATAGTAAAATTGCAACAGAGAAAAATAAATATTTTCTCAAATAAATTTTGTAAAATTTGTAAGACTGTGGTATGCTGAACAATTACTAAAATCTTATAATTAGAAATGTTTACAGTCTTCTTAATAAATACTTACATTTTTAAATCATTAAAAATTCCATGCATCTCTAGAATTCCGTCTTTAAAAAATAGAAATTTGGATTCTAAATTGTGTTATTCTGGAATGAAAAAATCCCTTCTATTCTATTTTTATGAAAATTATTTTCTCGAAAGCAATTATTATCTAAAGTATAACAAAAACTATAACTTAGTTAAGAAAGTGTCAAATTTAATGAGTTCTTTTATGTCATTTAATCGCTTCTTTCAAAAATAAGTGCTGCAAGATGAAACATTTTTTTTTTTTTTGCTGGTAATCTACTTAAACGAACTTAGACAATTTTTAATGCAGTCTAATATTTCAGATTTATATTTCCTATCTTGGTTTCAACATTCCCATAGATAGTTTATTTTTAAAAGATTCTTTTTCATTGCGTTTAGTGACATGCTATATTATTTAAGCTAATGAAAAAGCATTAAAACATTCCAGAATAATGTTGCACAATGGCATATGAAAAAAATCATTTTAGTAAAATATAAATTTAAATTAAATTATGTTATTTTAAAATGAAATGAGAAAGCATTAGAAAGCAGTATAATATTAGGTTTGCATAAACGATTCATCGTGTTTCAAAGCACTGTGTACTGAGAGTTGTGTGACCTATAAAAACGTGTGACAAAGACAACATGACAAGATACATAGGGTAGATTGGGTAAAGTTGCCGTAGTTTTTGACTTAATTGTTTTAAAAATCGCCTGTTGTTATTCATTGATTTCTTGTTAATTCTTAGACTCTTATGTATGATTTAAAAACTTATTTCATTTTACAGATGTTATAGAAAGCATAGAAAATTTTGTTTTTGTAAACACTTGCATTTCGGCATCTTATCCATAGGTATGGGTAAGATGGCCAACTATCTAGGGGTAAGATACCTTATGGAGTTTAATGTAAACAATAATTTTTGAGAAGCAGTATAAAGCATAATGGACGAACAAAAGTAACTTTAATATTTTAGACATACTAAAGTTGTTAAATTATTTAATATTAGGAAAATACAAGAATATTAATGTAACAAACATTGGCATAAAAGAGCAAATTAATATATATTTGTAATATAATATTTCATGATATGTTAATATATTTGTTTGTGTAATATTTATTTAATATATTATGTTCTACATAACATTTCTGTCTTAAAATCTCTCAGCCAAATGAAATGAATTGAAACATGATTACAGGTAATCGCCACTAGTCATTTAATTACGATTTAATCTTCCGTAATCTTTTCAAAGCAGATCAGATTAACGTGTTTTTAGAGTCTGCGGTGTCTGGATGGATGTTGGCGAGCATAGCTCGTAGGGGGCAGATATCCCTAGTTACCTAAAACTATATTATATACTAGCGATATTTACATTTATTAAAATTATTTATAACTGCATTTAACATAAAAGTTTTAACAATGATTAAAATTAATAATTATTAAACAATTATTTATAAGGCCAATAAAGTTTATTTATAAAACAGAATACATATAGAAACCTTTCAAATTATATTCTTCTTAGATTTTAATATTTTTTACGTCATTTTAAACTTTTAGAAAATTTATAATTTTAATAATTGATTTTTTTAATCAGTTGATTATCACTGATTTAAATTATCTAATTAAAATTGTTGACAAGTTAGTTAATAGCCAAGAGTAATTTAAACAATGAAGAAACAACCAGGCATTTGACAGCAACGGAAAACAACCGGCGTCTTACCCCCAAAACATTTCGTCGACTCACCCCAAAGTATTGGGCAAGACGCCGGTTCCCCCCACTGACGGGAAGAAGAAGGGACCGGCCACCATTTATGCTTTTCAGAAAGGCCAGTTACCAGTACTCTCTAAAAACATCAGATTTAATTCTCTGATGTTTAAACTAAGACTTATATAGGCAAATAAAGAAGTCACGTAATAGATTTTGATAGACTTACTAGAAGTATTAAAAGGAAATAGCAATAAAAAAGTACCACTTTTTTTTTTTTTTTAAAGAACGCAAATGGAAATTAAAGTATCACTAGGGAACCCTCTTCCTTATAATTGAGCAGCGTTTCCCTACATCGGCTGCGCTTATGAAAACTACGTGATACGACATGTTGTACAACATGGCATCTCTCCTCAAGTTACCCTATACACACCAAGTTTAAAAGACTGCCTCGTGACTCGCGGGCAGGAACGCATCACTGCTGCTGTAACGGACATCGGCATGAACGTACGGATAGAACAGGATGCTGGTATTTGTTACGGGTGACTAAGGAAGCACACATTGAGCATTTGTAGTATGTACCAGAAATTTGGTGAGTGTATGTATATTTTCATATCATTTGTCTTTGTCGTCGCACAGTGGAGTGTTTGAAACAAAAATCTGACTAAAAAGGAAAAAATAAAAAAAAATTCTCAAAAACTGTTAAACGCATACTTATAATAGCTGCCTAACTGGTGCACCGTACTATATCTATTTCAGTAACATGTATCATATCCGGCAGTTCTTAGACTCAGTTGAAGAGGAGGTTTCTTTGCGAGAAGACGAGCTTTATTGTTACGTCTCAACTTTATTATTATGTTTAAATATTTTTAAGTGTATATTTTTAGTGGCTTCATAAATTGTTGAAACACAACAGCTTTATTTTTAATATACTAAAAAATACATATAAATTAAAATTATGCTCCTTTGAAGTCTTTTTAACTGAATTTAGGTATATTGATTTAAATATATAGCTTTTAAATTGTGTGCAGGGGTTTGTCGGTCCATTTTTGAAGTATGTTCTCGTTGCTTAAAGTTTTGAAGGCCAACATTTTCTATAACATCTTGCGCCTAATCATTTATAACATCTTACGTCTTTAAATATAAATTGTTTTAATAATCTGTTAATAACTCTCAAAAACCAGAATCTCTATACTACATCTAATTTTAAAGGACTCAACATTGCTAAATACTGAATGCATTTAATATATATATATATTAATACATCCGCTTAAATAAATAATTAAAAGTTTGTCTACAGTATAATTAACCACATTTCATTAAAAATATTTGTAGATAAAACAACCCTATCAAATATTACTTTCCTCTTATTAACAGTAAAAAATGTAAGTATAATTTGTGTTTTCTATATATTTTTTAAAGTAAATGCATACTTTTATGTGTATATAATATTAATTAAGTGTATTTACTAATAATAAGTCAAAAGCAATGACTTAAACTGTAAAACACATGAAAAATAATTTTGACCAGCTTTTTGCTTCAAATAATTTACTGTGCATTGTATACATGTGTTTTGCAACCCGATGAATTATTAGACTAACCCTGTATATCAGATTAACATTTTGAGCTCAGTTTTCATTATTCAGTGTTTTACATATACTTTTAAATCTTGAATATAGATTTTTCTTAAATATTGGAAACTGATATAAGAACATAAAAGGGAGTTAGTAGAGAAATAAATTGTTAAAAGAAAAATAACGACATCAGAATAAATTTATCCATGTTATTGAAATAATAATAATTTTTAGGCAATGCATTTAATTTTACTAACATATTTAATGAAGTGTATTTCACTGATGGTGTGATATACAGAACGAGTCAAAGTCACAAGACAAACTTTAAAGGATTGTAGTGGAGACTACAAAAAACATTTTCTTGCATAGGAAACAAGGGTCGTGATCCGTTTATTTAGTCACAAATACAGTGTGTCGCTCTATAATGAAAACACAACAATTCTTCATAATTTTGTTTAAATATTATTTTCAGGATTTTTTTCAGAATCACCTTGCTTTGTGTGAAATTAAATTACATCGCTAAAATCCGAGAGGTATACAGTATTTCTAGCAGTGGAACAGTATTAAAAGTTAGTTAGATTCAGAAACATTATTCATCACTATGGTCCACTCTACTCTCCGATCTCGTGATAACGTTACATTTCAAACGAAGAAAGACAATTTTGTTGCAAATTCTGCAGAAATATCTACATTATAGTTAAACTAAACACCAATATTCTGAAGGCCTATATTTGAACTTGAAATCATTTTCCGTACAGGAAAATAATTTTTTTTCCAGGAAACACAATTTTATAATTCTCATATGTTTGCAATTGCAGCCCATTTAAAATGTTTTGAAATTTGCTGCATATTGCTGTGACATTGACTGAAGCCAGATTTTGTGTCGTAGTCTAGTCTAATTTTGTTTTGACGTTTTTCCAGTAATCAGTTTCGTTCGCAAAATTAAGATCGCACTTGCAATTTTGTGTGGAATGATGTACATTTACTTAGCTATTTTATCAGCTAATACAGGTGTCAGAGCTAAAAGTATCAAAAAGTTACAGCTCATTATTGCAGAACTATCAATTAGAATATAATAGAATGATCCTCTGTGGATTGGAAACCCCTCCGAGATTTTTTGTGACTCCACCATACTATCACAGAGATGTTACTGCGTTTTTGAATATGACATTTCCTGGAAGTTGGATTGAAGACTGGGTCTAATCGCCTAGCTGCCAAGATCTGTGGTTTTAACTTTATTAGACACTTTTGCTTGGATATTCATTAAATCCGTTGTCTATCAACAAAAAATTACTGTGGATGAGTTGCGGAAGTGTATCATTCAAGCAATTCGTCAATAATAGTCGTTGAGCCAGGGGCTCATGTGGTTTCATGTCAGCGGACTTGGTAAACTATATATTTTTGGATTCACCACAACAACAGTACCTCATTTATTCATGATACTTTCGAAACCAGGGTAGCTTATGGGCGCCATATTGGAAATGGCCGCCGTCGTTGAATCAGGAGTTCGAGTGGTTTCATGTCAGCAGATTTGGTAAACCATATATTTTTTAATTCCCCACAACAACAGCATGTCATTTATCTATGATACATTCAAAACCAGGGTAGGTTATGGGTGCCATATTGGAAAATGGCCGCCGTCGTTGAGCCAGGGACTCTTGTGGTTTCATGCCAGCGGACTTGATAAATCACACATTTTTTGATTCACCACAACATCAGAATGACCTTTATCCATGAAACATTCAAAAACAGAGTAGCTAATGGATGCCATATTGGAAAATGGCCGCCAATAAACAGGATGATTGAAAGATTTTCTTGGTTTTGCATGCTATTAAATTAATTGGGCGATAGAAGAGACAATAAGTAAAGACATGCACGTGTCAAAAGGTACAAAGAAGTTCAGTCAAAGACCTGCCACAATCGACAGATATTTTTGATATCAGGGAAGCATTTCTTCACCTGATTCTTGAAAGAACCAAAATTAGTTCTACATCCAGATCTGTCTTTAAGCAGGATCCAGAAAGATGAACGTGATATCTCATATTTACAGAACATGATTTGGATAAATCCAGATATGTTAATAGAATAAGCTGGAGCAATGACAAATCTAGAAATTGTCGGAGACATGGTCAATGCTCATGAGATGGGTGAAGAATCTTACCAAACTTTCAAGAGAGAATATCTGCCTGAAGACTCAAAGCCAGACGGGTTTTTCAAACCCCCAAAGATAAAGAAGCTAAAGACATTTTATGACTTTAAGAAGAAACAAAGTGTAAAATTTAATAAACCAGAGTTTGTTGCCTAGCCAGAAAGAAATCTGTTTGCTCAGATGACAATCATTGCAGAGCGAAGAAATTTCGATATGAGAACTGTCTTTTCCTACCACCTAGGGCTTCTTTCATAGTCCTTAGCAACACTTGATGGTTTAATGCGAAAACTGAAAAATCAAACTGATGTATGTTATGACAAAATTGAGACTGTTGAAAGAATGCAAATGATGGTGTTGTTAGTATCATTGACGGAATATGCTTTGTTCAAACCTACCGCAGGAGTTACAATCATTTGGACAACTAGCAAATAATCTGTTTTCTAAAATAATACAAGATTCTACATCCTCTCAAAGAATAGACGTTGTATTTGATACACACAGCAGGTGTCAATAAAAAGAAACGAACAAAAAATATAAACTGTTGGTAATGCTATAAAAGTTATATACTCCTGGTCACTCAGTACGAAAATGGAAGCACTTTCTATCTGATAAGGAGAACAAGAAAGAACTTATACATTTCATTTCTTAAGAATGGCAAAATGAACATTATCTGAAATAGTTGAATACACGAATGATGTACGTTATCTACGGAGAAAAATGCTATAAATTCACGAAATAACTAGTTGAAGAATACTCTAAATAGATCTGCTTCCAAGAAGAGGTTATACGCGACTTTTATTTCGCGCACACCATGCTTTAGCGTCTGGATTTAGAAATATTATTATTATCTCTGTAGATACTGATGTGGCAGTTATCATACTGTTTCCTTTAGAAAACGATTTGAAAATCTAGAAAGGAATAATATATGTAAAATATGGATCCAATGACAGGGTAAAGTAAAGTACTACAACTTGAGTAGGATACATGGACTTCTAGGTAAAGCGGTATGTAATGCATCACCTGAAATACATTCACTGTCGCAGGCGATACAGTAAGTGCTTTTGCAGGCAAGGGAAAAGGATGATTCAGAACACTGAATTTCGAAATGCACTTGATACTGCAGTTGATATATCAGAGGAAACAAACAGTTTAAGTCGTAAATATGCCATCTCTATTATGGAAAGCACAAATACTCAGATATCAATGAATTGCGCTATATTCTATATATTTTTTCTCTAAAAAAGAAGTCTGTGGAACCACGGATGAAGTGCTTACAGGCCGATCCTGATCTTCTATCCCCAGATAAATATGGTTGGATTTTTGGAACAGATAGTAAAAGAAAAGGCTATGTAGAGGTCCAGTGGAATGGCAGTCCTCCTGATCCTGAAGCTCTTTTGGAACTGATATGTCATGTTCTTGTTCAAGAACATGTGTCTTTTTAATAACCTCAGATATACAAGCATATGCAGAATATAGAAATGTTATATGACGATGGAAGTTATCTTGACACAGGAATGTCAACCGATGATGATGATAGCAGTAAAGAAGACTAAGATTTCTGTTATTTATTAACCCATTTGAGACCAGCATCTTTTACCTGAATTTTACTCGATTGACACCACTTTTTGTCAAACAATTAAATTTAGCTTAGCAATCAAGAAAATATCTAATTAAATAAGGAAAATGTTACTTTTCTTTCTTAGTGGTATCAAAAACAAGCGGTGGAAACACGTTTCCGAAAATGCATATATGCACCCGTGGTGCCTAACGGGCTAATTCTTAACAGAATAAGTACAATAGTTTCACCAGTATTAATTTTTTACTGAATTGCTGTGTCTTACCACATGAAAATAATATGCATTAAAATGCAAAACAAGATTTCGGTTTTCTTTCATCACAAATGTCTTTTGAACTGTTTATTCCATTGAAAATGTCAATAAACATAAAGTTAAATGTAAAGATAAGCATCATATTAAAATGAAATCTTAATAAATATATACTCAGTATAACGTTGTATGTTTAACAATATTTGTTCTTTCCATTTTGACATTGAAATCTCTTTAATTATGTGATACTGGCAAAATAATCATATGTATTTATGTGCGATAGATGGCGCTCATCTTTCCAATATGGCGTCTATAAGCTACCACAATTTTCATAGTATCATCATAAAATGAACTCGTTGGACCATTGTGAATTCAAAAAGGTATATATCATCAAGTCCTCAGAGATGAAACCAAAATCACTAATTTTGGCTTCTGGCTCAACGACTATAAGTCCTGATATGCTACGAAACACTTGGAGAGAACTGGATTACTGTTTAGACATTTATAATTATACAAAAGGTGCACACATCGAAATCTATTCATATTAAAACTTGTTGAGATGTTGTTTCTATTTAAATATAATTTTTTTAAATTTTAACGTGTAGTTCCGTAAAAATAAGCTATAACTTTTGAATACTTTTGGATATCCTGTATAACGATGATGTCTGTACTTCATCTACATTATAAAGTAAAACATTTCAGTGAATAACGTCATAGTGAAAGTGGCAACACTTGACAAATAAATGTTTCTTTTATAACAGTTTTTTAATTTCTGAACATCACAGAATTTCCATTTTTACACAGCCAAAACACAAAAAATGTTCTTATACACGCTATTCGTTTGAAACCTGTAGATTAATTTTTTTTATTGCTTTAAAACAATTTCGTAGAATGATTTTTGTTTAATTTAATATATATCGCGTATAGCCAGATTACGAAATATTAGGCAGTTTGCATATAAAACAATATAAATAGTTTAGGATTTATTTTCAACTAATGCTGCATAACGAAATTAATACTCCATCAATAAATAAATAACGTAATAAACTACGTAATAACATAGTATAACTAGAAAACAACTATAACAGAGATGTCATAGAACTAGCGGCTTAAGAGATCTCAGGACTCTTAAAGCATCAACATTTTCGAAGTATTAATTTTTTTAGATGTTAAACATCTATTTTTTCCGAACATTTTGATATGATTGATTCCTTCAAATTCCCATTAGAATAGAAGTTATGGCTATTAGAATTATACCCGGTCAATAGCTAAAGTGTCGTTTCGAAAGTCATTTTTCTCCAAATGACGTTTTTGCGTATAACGCGCAGAATATCCCAAAAACTTCTTAATATGCTTTCATGAAATTGTTAAAACATATATTTCATGCTGGTCTGTATACACTGAATCTAAAATTTCATTTTTATTGTTTCAGAAATATTTTGTAGGGATTACACTGTTGAAATTTTCAAAGTTTTGTATTAGCTAAACACAACTTCGTAGTCAAAATATAAAAATGCTTTAAATACTAATTTATTTAGGTTCAGGGTAATTATTGCAAACTGGAGTATAATTAGGCCCAAAATTTTTCATTCTATTTGCAAAATTTAATTTTAATCCTACGCATAAGCTGTTATACCAGTTTTCAGCGCGACAAATGTCTGATATGTTGGAGTGCCCTATAAATAGTAATTCTGTATCTTGCAATTTTTTTAAATACATGAAATGAAAGAACATACTCATATCTTTTAATCCCAGTAAAAATTGTGTTTAATATCATATGCATTTCAAGATATTAAATGTTGAATATTGTGTTTTTTTTTCTTCATTTTTCAACTTTAAGTGTCCCGAGACCCCCTTAAACTACTTAAAGTATTGAATTCATCACATGCAGTTTAAGATATTAAATGTTGAAAATTGATTTTTATTTTTTTTTTCAATTTTAAGAGTCCTGAGGTCCCTTAAACTACTGAATTAATCACATGCAGTTTAAGATATTAAATGTTGAATATTGTTTTTTTTTTTTCAAGATTCTTGAGACCCCTTAAACTATTTAAACTACTGAATTAATCACATGTAATTAAAGATATTAAATGTTGAATATTGATTTTTTTTCTTTTTTTTCAATTTTAAGAGTCCTGAAACCCCTTAAACTACTTAAACTACTGAATTAATCATACGCAGTTTAAGATATTAAATGTTGAATATTGATTTATTTGCATTTTTTTTTAATTTTAAGAGTCCTGAGACCCCCCCCTTAAACTACTTAAACTACTGAATTAATCAGAAGCAAAAATGCTGCTAAAACTAGCGATCTGTGGGGATTTCTTCGGCTATTAACTGCAGCCTGCTGCAAATACGAAAACGTTGCTTTAAAAAAAATTACAACACACTATTTCAGTGCATTTTTAATATTTTGTATATAAAAATACTTTTTAGTGTTAGATAGCAATCTAAAAGAACTTTTTAAACGTTCAAAATATACAATGGAAGTAAAAAGGATGCATCCGATATTTAAAAAAAAATCATATTTTCGAAACTACTGCACATATTACAATGATATATGAATTTAAAGAGAAATATACCAAGTTTTCTCAGATACAAATGTTCGATGTGTGATCCTCCTGTTACACAGTATTTGTCCAATCTGTAATTCAGTTCGTTCCAAACACCAAATGCCCCATAAACCGGTGTGGAAGCTGCTCGTTTAAGTAACTACACATCTGCAAAGATCAATGAGGCGGAGCTTCATCCAGCTGAAACACAAAATCTGTGTTGTCCTCAAGCAGGTGATGCTGATTTACTCTTAATCACATGGTCACCAAGATCCCTAGACCTAACACAATGTGATTACTTTTCGTGGGGTTACGTCAAAGTTTAAGTACTACCAATACCGAAAATACTGCCAGAACTTAAGGAACGCATTTGTGCAGCATTCAGAAACATTTACAGAATGAAGCTACAAATTGTTTGAACCGGATTACAGATTGGGCGTATGCTGTTTAACAAGAGGGTCACACGTCGAACATTTGTAACTGAAAAACACTTGGTATATTTCTCTTTAAATTCATGTATTACTTATTGTTATATATGCTGTAGGGTGGAGTGAAAATGACCAAAAAAATATTTTTGAAATTATTTCTTGAGATACGTCTAAAAAGTTGCCTTTTAGCACACTGAATATAAGGTTAAATTTTCATTTCATTTGGAATTCATCTTTAGGGCTCTACCAGCTCTTAATATTATGTCCTTTATACGTGAAAAACCAAGATTGCCACTATGTAGTATAAATTACTAAAAACAATCTTTTTTACTAAATTTCTGATTTCAGTAAAGTAACCCATAAAAAATGACTTATTAAAATATTACTTAAGCGTTGTCGTGCTTTAACACCTTAAAATATGAATTGCATTGTCGCAAAGAAGATAAAGAAAAAGCACAATAATTAGATATACAGTTTACTTTAATTTTCGAATATACATAAAAGATAATTCTCTAAATACATATAGGGAAGGCATTTTTCTGAACATATAGGAAAATAATAAAATGATTATATGTGATGTACTGTAAAATGATCTTTCGTTCACTATAATTTATATTAGTCTTTGGTGTAAAAACTAGGTATTACCTTTCGTGATTTGATTTTTGCTCGCATATATCTGTCCCTTGCTTCTACTCTTACAGCCGCTAATGGTACTTCAGTAACTAATTTCTCGCATCTTTCAACTGCTTGAATATGAGACGGATACTTGGGTAGTTAAAAAGATGGGGATTTCGATCTTTTTATGAGAACTTTCAACTCCTCTCTTGATACTCAATTAAGAATGCGGGATGATGCGATTTCACATTCTTGCCAGTCAATAATGTTAATATAGTCTATAGCACTGAAGTTCAATATTGGAATATGAAACTATCTTATTGTTGAACACTCAATTTTCCTTTCCTTCAGTATTCTTCGGAATCCTAGTTCTCGAACATGGTTTCTTTCATCAGTTACCATCATGTAATTTTCTTTCTCAATGATAGATGCATGCGTTTCGTTGAATAACGAGATCGACAATCTTCTTTAAGCGTTTCCTGAAATAACGAGACAACTTAATTGTTAAAAAAATTATTTGAGCTCCATTTTTGCAGGAAGAATCTTTCTTAATATGAAACAACATAAGTGAATGTACTTTCATTATAAATTCAACCATTAATCTTCAGATTTTGGGAAGGATTCTGGCTTCCAATGTACAACCTAAGTAGTCGATCGGCAGCTGTCAACCATCTAGAGAGAAATATTTTACATGTATTGCGATTTACCAGATTTAAAGAGCATTGACCAGATGAAAATGTTTCACACGTGTCGTAAAAATAATGTTGGTCTGCACCTAACTCTCCACAGTTCATTTCTGGCAGACAAGAGCAGATTTTTTTTAATTCCACAACTGTCTATTGTTCACATTGATCCAACGATTTTCCAATAGGAACAAAAAAGGCTCAAAGGCCTGTAGTTTGCCCATCAAGTTCAGAAAATTAATGACGCAATGGCAATTCGTTTGCAAGAGGCTGGCATATTAACCACTGCAATGGACGACTAATAATTGTTTAAAAAGACCTAATAGCACCATTCTTTCTCACAGTGTTTACAGTTGTTCTGTCACAACCTATAGCCATAAGTTTATCAAGGTTTAAGTTGTTTTCAGTGCAATATTTTAAAATGCTTTATACAATATTCTTTCCTGATCCAGAAGATGGTATAATGTGCCCCAGATACAGTGAAATTTGACTCTTCAATCAGAGATACGTCTTCTTCACTTATAGTTCCTCGATGTAATCACTCCCAAATTTTCCATCATTCCTTTTAGGTTTGAGGATTCGAATAAATTTCTGGCATTCAGAAAAATTGTTGCCTATCATTTGATGAATACGCCTCTGGAAAACTACACTGCTCAAATAAATTAGGGGAGCAAGCAAAAAAGTGAAGAGAACAATGCAAGACAGTCATGTATGGGCATAAAAGGGATAGTACACATGTATCAATGCGCAATACAGAAAAAAAGACGCAAAAAATTGTAAGGGAGCTTTGATTCTTTGAAAAGATGAAAAGAACATGAAAAGAGGGTTTAGAGCAACAATTTGGTTTCATGTAAATGATAAAAAAAAAGTATTCTTTAGAAATGATGCAAGATTTTTAATATGGCGTGTTGTCTCCTCGAACGACTAAGACTGTTGCACACCTGTTTCCCATAGATGTGATGAGGTTATCAATAAGACTTTGGGGAATACTGTTCCACTGCTCAAGAATTGCAATATTCAAGTCCCGAAAAGTAAAAGGAGGCGTCGGTCTCGCAGCAATGTGGCTTCTGAGTATGTCCCAAATATGCTCGATCGGATTTAGGTCTGAAGAGCATGCTGGTCATTCCATACGCTGTATTGTTTTAGCTTCAAGCATGTTTTCCACAAGACGAACTGCATGAAGTCTGGCATTATCATGCATGGAAAAAAAGAAATCACTAATTTTTGCAACATAAAATACGATATGAGGTCTCAATATATCGTCTGTATAACTTCGGACCGTCAAAGTGCCATTCCGAATGATATGCAGGCACGTACGTCCACCTATGCTGATTCCAGCCAATAGCATCAAACCACCTCGTCTGTAATGTGTTTTTCACGAACGAATGTGGGATTGTTTTAAGTGCCTCTTCCTCTCCATGCCAAAACACATCAAATGTCATATCCAGACTTAATCGGGACTCGTCTGTAAACAGAATTTGACTCCAACAACATTGCCTCCAAACTCAATGTTCAGTTTCCCCACATGCTTTGGGCCGCACAGCAGCTTGAGGTCAACGGAATACAGACCATTGACTTACGTGCATAGAGACAACACTGATGAAACCTATTTTGGACTGTTTGGCTGGACACCATTCGTCCTGTGGCCAAAAACAACTGTGTTTGCAGCTGAGTAGCATTGCCCGTTCCGTCTCGACGAGCTGTTAACAGGATATATCGGTCATCAATTTCTGTGTTAGCACATTTTCGATCTTGCACGTGTCGATGACTACCATTCCAAGTGTCTTGGAATCGATTCCACAGCCTTTTATGGACACTTCTTGCGAAATCAACAGCGTCCACTACACTTCGTTGTGTTTCCCCAAATTCAACTGTCCCGATAACACGCTAAGCCTCGGATTGCGGTAAAACATGTTGTTGTGACATTTTCAAGCCACCTTTTCTCAAAACACAAGCTGTGCAATTGAATTTTACAACTGAGGCAGTGAAACAGACGTTTCTGCAAAATCCCGATTTCTGCACTTATCTCCTTTTTCTAGTTTTTGACGTCATAAACTTTAATTTACCTGTGAAGTTTTCTTTATCTGTTTTCTACAACACTTTAAATTATGGATGTTTTATTTTACGTTACTTATCGGTGTAAATATTTGCGTACTTTTTGTTAAAACCATGTGCTCTCCTAATTGTTTTGAGCAGTGTACAATAATTGATGCTTTCTTCCACATTTACCCGATCTTTTCTCGCAAGATTTTAATTACCTCTGACTTTGATAGATTACCATTCCTGTTGCGTTTTAATTATTGTTTTGTATAAAAAAATATTTTGCCATCTGCCATTGTTGACCTGACAGCTTTATTTAGTTTTGAAGGGACACCAAATAGGAGATATTCCACTGCACTTCTAATAATGGTAAACTTCGATTTGCTTCCACGCGCACTCATTTAAAAATTACTCTAAAAATGGGAACAAACAATTTTTAAAACTCGATAAAACGTTTCAAATATTTTAAAGTAAAGACTTAAAGTTCAAAAATAATAAAGGGAATTACACTAAACATTTTAAACATAAAAATGTCTACCGAGATTACAAAAAGACCTGTAAGCGTATCAATTTATGATAAGAACCTATTTTGTGAATATTTTAAGATAATCAAATATTTTAAAATAAAGAATTAAATTAAAAAAATAAGGGAAATTACACTAAACATTTTAAATATAAAAATGTCAAACGAGATAACCAAAAAGTCCTGTAAATGTACAAATTATGTTAAGAACCCATTGTGTGAAATAATGAAAACAAATAGGTCCTGGTAGAGCGCTGAAGGAGTTTTTCAAAATTCACGAAATTTTGCACGTATATTAGAGGTAATAAAAGGCAAATTTTGGCTGCTATCCAAAATCAAAATTCATCTTTCGTTTTTTCACTCCACCCTAATATGCAGTAGTTTCGAAAATATGATTTTTTTAAATTGGGTCCATCATTCGTGCTCACCCTGTATTAAAGATTTCAATTTAAATAATGGTTTTCCGCGCATATTTCATAACGAAGAAAGGTTTATTTTAATTCTGTATGTGCTATATTATAACGGACAAACGTGTCCGTCCGTAAATCTGCATCATTTTGACGGTGGCAACAACAGATGATTAAATTTAGCTTTTACTGCAATTTTTTAAACTTCTGAACATGCCACATTTTAAATTTTTTCACCGTCGAATAAGTTAAGAAAAATACTTTTAGATGTAATTTGTTTGAAAACTGTGTTCCAATTTACTCATTTTTTATGGATTTTAAAATAATTTTTATGAATGTTTCTTTTTAAAATGTATCTCTATCGCGTAGAGACGATTAAACAAAATATCCGTTTGCATTTGAACTAGTAAAAATAGCTCAGCATTCATTTCCATCTTATATTCCATAAAGAAATTCAAAGTTCTTGAGTAAATAAAATAATAAAGTATAAATAAAACGTACATTTAAGACATATAACTGTACTACACATTTAAACCACTGAAATGATCAAAATAAAAAAGGCTGATGTAAATACTGTCCTTTGGCAAATTCTTCAGCTGTTAACTCCTGGACATGATCCCTGCCAATACGAATGTTTAATTTTATTTGAATGCACAATTGCTATTTTTCATAAAATCGATTTTTGGTATTGTTAGTGAGAAAAATATATTAAATGCAAAAATTATATTAGTGTTTTCAAATTAAACAAGATAGAAAAAAATCATGCATCAAGCATAGAATATGAAACACTTTGCAACCCGTTCAGAATAATGTAAGAAAACTGCACCGTTTTATACGCTAAAATATTACTAGATACTGCCCGTCAAGATTTGACGGCAAATAACTTGAATGTTCCATTAGAAAAATTCTTGAATTTTGAATTAGTTGCTTTTAAATTAATTAATGAAATCGTGACAAATTTTTATATTGCATAAGTGATTCCTATTTTTTGAAGGCGAGCTAGAGGGTGCTGTCAGTCTAACTTATTGAATGAAGTGAAAGAACTTTATAATTTACAACCAATCCTGCTTGCCTTTTATAAGAAATCTACCAAAAAATACTGGACCGAGCATTGATTTTTACTTACTAAAGTCTCCTTTTTTGTTTAAAAAATAACAATATCTATTTTTATTTTTTATATTTTAACTAAACGACCTCTAAAAGCTGCCATTAATTTTATTTATATCAGTCTCATTCTCTAAAAGCCTAATTTTGAAACTTGATGCAACTAACGATTTATAATATATATTTTTTATTACTTGAATTTTATTTTACATTTTTCTTCAATCTAAATATTAAACCATGGATATCAATATAATTTATTTTATAGTAATGATCTTAAATATCTCAAAACTCTCTAAATATCTTATATGAATATTGTCCTTTCTTTCCGTTTTATTTATTTATTTATTTATTTTACGGAAAAGACAGACAAACTTTTCCTTCTGACTCACACATCTATATATTCTTGATAATGGTAAAAAAATATAAACAAAAGTTGTAGATCAGCTCAATTTATTTAATTGATAATTACATGCAAAATATTTTAGGTTAAATATTTTAAATATGAAATTATTTTTTCAAAATATTTTTGAGTGTTAAATTTTATTTAATGATAAGCCATTCAATTAATAATAAAATCAAAATCATATAACTTCTCCTTTTAATAAAATATCATTATCTAAATGAATTATTACCAAACATGGTACAGAAATCATTTTGCCAGTCGTTGGTCTCGAACCCACGTCGTCTACAAAAGTTCAGAGCTTTAAACTGGTGCTTTAGACCACTCTGGTAACCAAACCTGCTCTACTTTTCCTCTAAATAAAGATCTAGTAAATTTAACTGCAAGCATGCGTAGATGCGTGAATTTTTTAGCCTTATCTTACAGAATTAGGTTTACGCTTTAATATATATGATGTCTAATTCAACCATGTGTAAAAGCATAACTCACTAGAAAACCCAATTTCAGATGTTCCAATCTACAATCGAAAAGTTATCTTAATTCTTGGAGCAGCCCTGTATAGGATATATATATTTGTATCTATTAACTACATGCATGCTAAAATTTAATTCAGTTATGAAATACAGATATGCTTTAGTTGAAATATCCCTTTCAGCAATTTCCTCTAATAATGAGAATGGTACGTGAATTACTTTGTTCAGCCCTGTATACGATGAATAGAATTTATATACAATTAGTAAAATTAAAAAAAATAGTTAAATTAGGATAGTTAAATTTAAAAGCGCATGTCGAAATTGAAAACGCTCTTAAAGCAATTATTACTCAAAGAGTTGAGTGTGATCGATTTCTTTTGTGTGTCCCTGTAAATGAATGACAATTGTATAATGCCTTATTCTATCAAAATCATCTTGTTGTGAAATATTCAGTGATATATATCTGTTTCAATACATTTGATATAGCTTAATGTCATTAAACTACTCTGCAAAAGATTTCCCCCCCATATACCATAATGTAAATGAATACTTTTGGGTCACTCTAGAAATGAACTGTTAATCCCACGAACTTCATATACAATACCAAACTTGCCTAGGTGACCATAAATAACGTTTATAAATTGTATGAAAAACCGAGTATATGTATGGGAGTTAGAGCGTGGACAGGCGGACAGACAAACCGAATGCATAAACACTTTTCAACTTTGTATGAAAGTGTTAAAAAAAGGTTTTCACTTATATTCTGTAATACGGGAAGCACGCGTATATACTCTTGTATTAATAATGGTTAATCTTTTTACTACTGTCACGCATAATATCGATTAGATTTTTGTTTTAAGTTGTATTGTCAAGAATATTCATTATTCAGCTATACAATTAGCCACTGACTGCCATAATTATAATTTAAATCTGTTGTAATTTTAAATATTGTATCTAATGACATGTTTTAGATATTTAAAACTCCTTTCATCCTTATAACTAATATCGCATTAATCGCATAGTTTTTAATGCATATTTAAATTGCGAAAAAAATGCATGGATCACAAATTACGTGCAATAAGAAAGTGAAATTTGCATTCTAAACTATGTTTTATATAGAAAAAAAATATAACTCTCGACATGCTGTTTTATGAAAATTACATTCTTTAAAGCATCTACTATACCTTGAAGAGCAAGAAATATAACCTAGTTTAGTAAGCATGTAATGTAATGAGTTCTTTTTATGTCATTTAATGACTTCTTTCGAAAATAAATTGCGAAAAAGGGAACTTTGTGTTAACTGATTATGATTTTAGGTAACATTGGTGTGTATATGGAATGGTGTCTCATGTTTCAGACTGAAATTTTATGTTTTGACTTTTAGAATAAATTCCGTAATATTTTTTAAAGAAATTTGGAGAGTTTGTTTCAAAACGTTTTGTATCTTACATTTAATTTTTCTTCTAAATTCGTATAATTAATATTATTTTACATGTGTCAATAGGCATATTATATAATGTAATTACAATATATGCATTAATCGCAGATGTTGTTTGTATAAAATAGTAATTTACATTACATTTTATACTATGTACAGAGACAAAATAAGCCGACAGAATTTTTTTTATGTAAATCACGTTAATGAAAGCAACTATTATGTGAACTGAAACAAGAAATATAATAAAGTTCAATAAACGTCTTATATTATGCTATGTTAGATATTTCTTTTTAAATAACTTTAAAAAATTGCAACTCTGTTTAAGTTGTATCATTTGCAATAAAGTGAAATGGTATTCGAAAGCAGTATTTTTAAAATTTTCATATTTGTCTTCTCTTTTCAGGATTTCTTTCTTAAATATATGATTAATAACTAATATTTGAGTTTCCAGTTGTGTGTTTTGTTTCAATATTTTGATATAAAATACTTTTTTTATTAATTGTGTAAAAAATACAGATATACCGTAGGAATATTTCATGGGATAAAGATTTTTCATGAATAAAAATTTGAAAGGGGAAAATATTATTACTTCTTTATAGGTAAAAAGTCACATGTGGGAACATACAATGTAAAGGTACAAAACTACTCTTGTGACCGTCAGAGCAAATTTACATAAATAATTCCAATTATTTTATTACAAAACATATTTGGTATACATTTCATATAACCACTTAAAACACATGTGTTCTACTCACATAAACAATATGCAATTTGTAGCAAGAAGCATTTTGCTTGCCTCGGTAATAAATCAAAATTTTGTTACTCTAGTGACAGCTGGAAAATAAAATATTCAAAACTTGTGCTTGACGTAGAAATTCCGCGAAAGATATAAGGCTATAAAAATAAAATTATAGAATATAGCAGAATATTAATATCTTTAAAAGAAAGAATAATCATTAATCTAATCTAACATCGCACGAATTAATTACATTAAAATTTGCAAAATGCTAAGCATTACTCTTGGGGCATTTTGCCCATAATGGAAATTCACCACGCATTTTAAATACTAAAGAATTCATGGAAAACTTTTTTAGCAAATTTATTTTTCATACAAAACAACTTAGGACATAATAATATATTTCCATTTGGCATCTTAGAACCGCCGTCCAATATTATATTTTAAACTCTGCTTCAGAAAACATTCGGAACTTTTTTTTTTGGTGGTGGAGGGGAGGGGGGCATTTAAAGTAATAAATGATAATGATAATAACAATATTAATTTATACTAATTTTTAAAGACACTATATAAAAGAGAAACTTTTATTCCCTGGAAATATGATGCGCGAGAGTATTTTTCTCGTTGGTTTGCTTCGGCAAACATTTATCGCTAAATCTTCTTGCTATAACCGAAGGAACTTTTCAGAAGTAAGCTCACCGGTTAAGAAGTCACACTAGTCACTCAAAAAGAGCCGGGTGATAATGTTAATCCTACCAGGAAGTCATTTTCAAATATCTCGCTTAAATTTTGATATTTTCGAATGATTTTTTTTTTTTTTTTTTTTTTTTTTTTTTTTTTTGCACAGGATAGCTGAGGACATCCGGGCTAGTTTTTACTTTTTCAATTTTACTTTCAGATTTTTTTTAAAAATTAATTTAATTTTTGAAACCGATTCAAACCGGTTTCGAAAATAAAAGAATTTTTTTTGTTTAAAATCTGAAACCAAAATCGAAAAAATAAAAACTAGCCCGGATGTAGATCATCCTCAGCTATCCCGTGCAAAAAAAAAAAAAAAAAAAAAAAAAAAAAATCATTCGAAAACATTAAAATTTAAGCGAGATATTTGAAAATAACTTCCCCGTAGGATTAACCTTATCATCCGGGTCTTTTTGAGTGGCTAGTGTGGCCTCTTAATCTTTTGTCTTTGTCCACAATGATATAGGATTTCATCATGCAGTCTTGCAACAGGTTTTATTTGTGGATCGAAGGGATTAAAAATTAGATAGTAACGATTTTCGTTCCAACGACGTTTTTAAAAGGAAAATTGCAGGTGGAAGATATGAAACATGTTTTACAATCCATACTGTAGAAAGTGTAATTTATATATTTAAAAAAAAAAAAACATTAAACTACTTTAAGCGGTTCTTTATCTGCCTATACTAATAAAAGAAAATTCCGCTCTGTGTGTGAGTCTGTCTATCTGCGATGGCTAGCAAAATCTAACGCATGTACAAGGCTGAAAATCTGTGTGAGTGTAGTCCAAGGCTACTTCTGATGCATCTGAGAATCGTGATTTTAAATTTCTTATAATTAGCTGAGTTACTAATTAAAATCCCCAATTAAAAGAATGGAAAATATTCATAATTTTACTAAAGCATCGATTTTAATCAGAGTAAGAAAATTCTTTCTCAAACTACTTTCAGGTATAAAAAATAGACTGGAGGTTTTCAAAGACAACCGTATCTTAAAATCTATCTGACCTACGAATGTGAAATTTCGCATACGACCGGAAAACAAACTTCCCTTTCAGAATTCTAAAAATATTTGAAATCCTCCAATTAGAAGTTGAAATATCAATTAAAATTCTGATTTAATGAATTGATTTAATTTCAATTCACTTCCTTTCGTGGACAATGAATCTTACGTTGCTACCAATGCCAGTTTCATGAAACGTCATTACACAACAACAGTAGGGAAATTTACAGGGTTTTTATATTTTAAGAACCGTATAAATTAGACAATTCAAATTTTGGATACAGTTGCAGACTGATATTCTATGTCATAAATTAAAAAAGATCGAGAAAATCCGTTTGCGTGTTCAGGAGTTATTAAATAAAATGTATTTAATGAAACGACTTAATTTGCTAAGTGCTCCATTATGTCTGATTTCTAAAACAGGTGTTTTCATTATCGATAGTGGATAAAAAACGCTGTTTAAAATTTTAAAGTAAGTTTAAATTTTAAAATCTATTGCAGGCAGAGATTTCAAAATCGGGATATGTACGTAAACAACATTCTATTTCCTATTTTCAAAAAATGAGAAAAATCGATAAATAACTTTTCATTTTTCAAAAAATTTATTTTTTAAAAGAAAAGGAAATGTTTTTCAACTGCACATTATTTAAGTCTTAAGGTTTCTTCACTAATTATTTACTTTTCATTAAATATCACAATTAGTGCACAAGAGATATTATTATGATAGGTACTGCAGGCCTCCTGTGTTTCCATAACTCAGGAACTATCTTTCGGATTTCAACGCAAATGATTCCAAACATTATAATTAACGAAATAATGAAATGCTATAACATTAAAGTAAATTTATGAATAGTACATCCCACTTTTCTTGAATAATATTTTCAGATATTTTATATTTCATTTTAAAGTATCTCGGGTTCTATGCGCCCGATGATGATAATGTTTGGTTTCTTCAACTTGGTATCGATAGCCTTACACATTTACGTTCCTGTTGTTAACGCCAGGGGTTCGCTTCCCTATCTCGGATTCTATGGAGCCGATGACGACGTGGTTTGGTTCATTCATTTTGATATCGATAGCCTTACACATTTCTCTTCCACTTTTAACGCCTCATATTGATATCCTACACATTCAATTTTATTCATTTTATTTAATACACATTCATTCAACATTAATAGCCTTACACATCCAAGTTACTCTTTTTAGCGCCAGGGTGTGCTTTCCTATCTCAGGTTCTATAGACCCGATTACGAAGAGGTTTGGCTAATTAGACTTGACATCGATAGTTTTACATAATTCAATTCAACTTTGTACCACACGATAACAAAATACATTTTACGATATCAAAATGCATTAGAAGTGATATTATGACCAGTTTTCTATATAATAAAACTGGGACCTCCCAGTCTAAAATTTGCGTTAGTCTCCATATCATTTTGAAGTTTCAAAAATACAAGTAATAGTATTTTAAAAAAAGACAATAATTTATTAAAACAAATATTTATTAAACATATAAAATATGAATATTTACGCTTATGAATGTATTTTTTTTTTACTTGCAACCAGCTAACAGATTAAAATTGTTCATTACATGGGCTTGCGTAGTGCTGATACAGTTCCCTATTTGGAAAATGCTGAAAATTTAACTGGTTTATTTTATGAAAATCCAATTCTCTTCTTGTCCCCTATTATTCACTATTCCCCATTCTCCCCTATCACAATGGTAAAAAGAGTTATTTTTCAATTAAAAAATGAAAATTGGTAACTGAGGACTCTTGGCTTGAATTCAACCCGCAAACAATACAGAATGTTTGGTGTTATCCGATGAATAATGAGTAGTTTCACATAACTTAATGTAATGAAGCAATGAAATAAAATATTTTTATTATTTCCCTTCTGCATAAAATAAATAATAGCTATCCGTCTTTTCTTTGTGCTTTATATTAATATTAAATAAATGTAATGTGTATATAATATTAAATAAATATTAATATAATTGAATATTATGTCTAAAAACAGAAATGACTATGTAAATTAATGTTTGGATACATTGCAAACCATGGATGAATCACTCGCAGTAGATGAAATTTACATCAAACTACAAATTATTTTGTTTCCTTCAAATGATTAGAATTTCCGTTAGAATCGCCGAGCAACTATAGTACGAGAAAGAACTGCTCCTACTATGTAGCAGATTTAACCGTAGAAGTAGTGAATTTTAACAGGACTTTGGAAATTGTGTATGGCTGTGTGCTAGTAGTACATGTTTAATGAGAAGTCTGTACACCTTGACTCCGCCAGACGACGTCATATGGCCAAGTTACGAAGTTTGAACAAGGACGAATAATCGGCATTCATGAGAATGTTTTTCTTATCGTGTAATAGTAGCTCGTGTGGAACGCAATACCAAAATGGTGATGCCAATGTAGAAGCATTGGCTATAAAAACTTGGGCGACTCGGAAATCCGGCAGCGGATGATAAAATGTTACATGAGCATTCAATGAGAAATATATTAACTGGATTGTAGAGACGGACCACTCATTTTCATCGCGATATTTAAAAAAAAATACGTTAGAGTACTATAGGCGTGACATTGTCCGTCTCAATAATTCGTAAGCTTCGTCATCAGCGTAAACTTCATGCAAAAGGTCTTTTGTAAAGGATCATCTTAATCAAGACCGACGACGTCTGAGGATACAATGGGTTCATCAAAATTGACACTGGAGTGTCGATTGGCAACCTTATATTTTCATAATATCCACGCAATCCCGAATGCGCTGTAGATACGAGTATTACACTGATGAACGCTACTTTAGTAAATCCATTATTCCACGTTATACTGAATAAACGCCTAACAGTACATCAGAGACGTTTTGGTATCATACACCGTACTTTTCTTTACGCATGCCTGTAGGGGTATTTAAACAGGATAATGCTCGTCCACATATTGCTAGGATTGTTCACGCCTTCTTTTCAACACAATAGAAACATCTTCTTCCTTGGCTTGCCTATTTGCTAGATATGTCGCCTATTGCATATGTCTTTGATTTCATAAGTGGACGTCTCGCTCGTGACGCTCACCCGTAGTTGATACAGCGGAATGTTTGGTTCGGATAGAAGCAACCTCAAATGATCTTTTCTTAGGTTACCGATTCAATTTTTTTATTAGGTGCCTTGTCATATAAAAGCCCCTACTACAGCGCCTGCTGGCTCAATCAAATATTGATTTACGGCGTGGAATATAGGTTTTTGCATTCCAAATTTAATGTTTTATTTGTATCAATACACGTCATTTGTGGAATAAATTTAAATCAATTATAATTACTTTTTCACGATGTTTCACTCTTTGCAAACCCGAATTTATAAGAATATTATGTTTTAATCCCATATATGATTTTGAGACTAAGCAAAATATCAACAATTAAATTGCTTTTAAATATACGTATATGGAAAAACTTCACTAGCATTCCACAATAAAATATTTAAAAACATCCTTTATCCCAAGAAAAACATATAAGAGGCAATTTATAAAACTCGATTAGAAATATTTAGTGTAAATAAATATTTAGATTTTTAAGCCTGGAAAACACTTTAGAACCTTATATTCAGATACTTATCTCACAAGGAGAGGACCAACCTTGTTAATCACAGATTTTGATTATTTTAATATATGTTGTAGGGCAGAGACCCCTTAGTCTCAGGTTCAACGGATTTTATACAACGCTCCTTAGTTCTTGAGGAACCAGAGGTCTAATAGTAGTACGCAACTTAAATACTTACTTTCTAAAGAAATGGACGGGTTGGGCGTAGCTCAGTTGGTACGGCGTTTGCGGACTGGTCAGCAGGCCCGGGTTCGATGCCCGAACGCGCTTCATTTGTCTTTCTTACTTTTTGTTTTTATAAATATACCTGTAATTATAATTTAATGATCTCAATTAAAAATTTTAATATCGTACATTAATTATAATGTTGGCAAATTTTTATTTTATTTTATCATTTTTTATTTTGAACTATTATTTCTCATCCTTTAAAGAGATTTAAAAAGAAATTGGATCTATTATTGAGTAATAAAAATTCCAAAATTGCTACAAATTTGTTGTAGCGCCATCTAGTTATGATAAAATAAACATATTCAAATAAAATAAAAATAAAAGCAGAAAGGAGATAAAGGTGAAAACAAAATATTTGAAAGCGCAAGCATACGTATTACAAATTTAAAAATCTTTAATATGCAAAAAATCCGTTGTAATTTAATTCCGATGCTAATTTTTAATATAATTATGCTTGTTACTTTAAAAACAGAGTAATAGTATCATCGTATTGACTTCCCTTGTTAAAACAATGCATAAATGATGTTTCTTTAAAATCACGAATTGACACAATTGTTCAATATCATTGCATCGATAAAGAATATATGAAATACATTTTAAAAGTGATTTTTAAAAAATTAACAGTTTTTTTATGTTTTATACAACTATTTAGCTAAAAATAAAATATTAAATAGGCTAAAATTATAATTGATATACAATATTATAAATTTTAATTGACAATGAGATTATTAAGTTATAATTACAATCATATTTATAAAACATAATATAAGAAAAATAAATTTAGCGCTTTCGGGCATCGAACCCGAGGATCAGCCAGCAAATGCCGTACCAACTGAGCTACGCCAAACATATCCTCTCTGTTACAAAGCAAGTTTTTAAGTTGTATACTAATATTAGACCCCCTGGTTTCTCAAGAACTAAAGAGCGTTGTATAAAATCCGTTGAACCTGAGACTAAGTGGTCTCTACCCTACAACATATATTAAAATAATCAAAATCTGTGATTAACAAGGTTGGCCCTCTCCTTGTCAGATTCGAGAACGCGAATTAATGATATAAATTCAATTGCTTTGCATTGCGCATATTTTTTTTTTTGTAATAGCAAATAAATACTTCATTCAACCCGAATTAATATCCAGCAGTCACATTACTTTTTTTACATAGGTGTCTTTATATAGCAGCTCACGACAAAATATCGTCGTAAAAACAGAGAATTTGTTGTAAAAGCCAAACTTCAATATTCACAAAAGATAATTATCACGCTATGTATGCGGTTTGTGCTTAGATTAATGTGAAATTTCATTTATAAATTGAAAATCTTTAAGGCGAAAACTACAAATCTTGCAAATTTAACGAAATTGTCTTTAAAAAGTAGCGGTGCGAAAAATACACGGGGTCGAAAATTATTTCAATTTCGAATTAAGCGCACGTGTAAAGAAGATTATTAGAATTTTTAATGAAGGAAAATAAATCAATAAAGAGAAAAAAAATATGTATGCAAGCATAATTTAAGCAAATTTCCATAGTAAAAAGAAGTACAAAGTCTATTAGGGTTTATCAAGAACACACTTTAGACATTATTTTTAGAAGTTTTTTTTTAGCAAAAGTTAAAAAAAAAATCACTTACTTTGTATCCTTATTACAGAGGAAAAATTTTTAGCGATGAAAAAAAAATGTTTAATTAAATTAAAGATAAATGTCTTTACGACGTTCTTAGATGGGCAGTAGAAACTTCTGGTAATTAGTTTCATTTTGAAAGAGAGAAAGTTATAATTAACTTAAGAATATGTTTTGGAAATGTTAGAGGATATCCCATTCCTTCTATTTAGAAATTCCTTTTAATACGTAAACTAATAAAGGGCTTTTTAAACTGTCGTTATTCACTACATGCGAGTAATATAATATTTGGTTTATTCTAAGCATATTTTAAATTGAATGTCCTTTTAACTTGATATCATGTTTGTCGGTAATTTTACATGTTATTTAAGCTCATCGCGTACGGGGTCATTTTGACATTTTCCCATGAAATAAAATATTGTGTAATTTTACTTTATCAGTCTGTAGGCTAGCAGAAATATACCATGGACAGGAGTCGGGCAGAGTAGGTCAAAATTGTTATTCCAATTATCTGCAATGTAATTACAGTTTAATTGTATATAATTAATAATAGCTAAAAATGCATGTTGTAAAAAAAAAAAATATTGTAGCACTGTTACCGGAACTGCCCCCATTCCATTATTTGACAAAATTTCTGTGTTTGAACTATAATCAATTACATGCAATTAACCTGTAACTACACTGCGGATAATTAATATTACAAATTTGCCCAACTCTGAGGTCGTAGCATATAGGGCAGATTTTATTGTTCTTATCAGTTTATTTTATCAATAATCGTCAAGTGGTTTTTTTATAAGCCTGGTTTCGAAGACTGTAAGCTCGAGGAGCCTGGGAACCTTGTCCCACATTCCCGACATGCAATGGGAATGTATCATGGAGATTTATTGGTAAAAGATATTAGTAAGAACAGTAACAATTTTTCCATATGCTCCGACCCCTGCATGGTGATTATTATTTGAGGAGTTGGATACCATAGTAGACCAAGTCCATTTTGAAAAAAAAATAGATAGTCCATTTAAAACGTGCATAAAATCTGTTTTATCCACTCCCGCAGAGAACTAAGTCTGTTCTCAAATACTTTCTCATGTACGTCATAATAGTAGGAGAGCTGTTGAACATTTTTGAGTAGGTATTTGAGGCACCCTGAAAAATTGTGCAACACTTCTTTTGTAATGCCTGAATACAAAATTGAATGTCTGGCTGAAGGATCGTGGCCCAAAAACTGTGCCAGACAAAAAATGGCACTTGACACGTGTCTGGCACAGTTTTTGTGCAGACTAAAGTGTCTGTCATTTTCAAAATATTTTTTTCTAAGTATAAATATTATTCTGCCTCGATCTCAGCGTGCCTCAAATACCTTTTTTGGGAATTTAAAAAAAATGGCACTTGACACGTGTCTGGCACAGTTTTTTGGCCACGATCCTTCAGCCAGGCATTCGATTTTGTATTCAGCCATTACAAAAGAAGTGTTGCACAAATTTTCAGGGTGCCTCAAATACCTTCCCTAAAATGCTTAACAGCTGTTGGACTATAAATATTATTAATAATATGCATTTTAAATAAAAGAAATTTAGCTAAATTTCGAAAAAAAGAAAGTTTTCCGAATCCCCTTAAGGGGACAAAATTTCTGATTTTTTTGAATTAGCATTTATGAATCCCTTCAATTTGTAGATTGTTGAGCTAAAGATATTTCGTGATATGTCAATTGTTTAGAGTAATTTTGGCTCATTGTATGTAACTCCGCTCATAGAACGTTACGCTAAAACTTGTTTTTCATATTGGGCGACCATTTTTCTCGAAAACTATTGAACCTGTTTCCTTATTTTTTCATTTAGAAGAAAGCTAATCATTTTTTCTGAAACCACCAATAAGTATAATTTTCATTGGTTGAATATTTTTTAGAGCTCGCAAAAGGAAAAAAAAACAAACAAAGAAAAATCATGCGTCAAGTATAGATTATGAAACATTTCTTGAATGCTTTAACAAAACTTCGTCATTTAGGGCAATAAGGTAAATAAGATATTAAGTAAGAATTTTAAAAAAAGCATAAAATATTTGAAAAACTGATTTCAGAAGTTATAGCCAAATATGTATTCCAATTCTTTTGAACAGCCCTGTAGGTTGATATATCTATCTATTATATATATAAAATCCAAACGGAAATTTCGTTCCGAACGCCGAGATTTCGAGTTCTACCGCATGGATTTTTACAGAACTTAAACCGTTAGATAGGTATAGTTCCAGGGAAGGTTTTAAGCTATAACACATCATTCTACCTAGATTAGTTATAGAATTATTACGGAAAATTCTGTTATATTGGACTTTGTTACTTCATATTTCCTTAAATATCTGGGCTCCTATTGGTCGTAGAGCTTAGATCTCGCGCCAAAAGTAGCTCCAAAGCACCAAAGCAAACTTTACCCCGCTATTATTTTGCCGTCTTCCGATTTCCTCTAACTCTATTAGGGGCCCGCGTAGAGCCCCTTTAAAATATTTTTCGTAGTAATTTCAGCAATTATCTTAAATTATTGGTTAAGACCGCCACTCTCCCGATTCATTAATCTACGGAAAGGTTGCATGAAGGAGTTTCGTACAGATACGCTTTCGTTAAGAATAGAGTGCGCTCCCTGGTGGTGGAATGTGGAACTAACATAACGCGATATTGTTAAAATTGGGAAATCTAACAATGCGATCTGTTTTAAACTTTGAGATAGTTCATAACACATAATCTATTATCTATTCTATCTATTATATATATAAAATCTATTATATATATAAAATCCAAACGAAAATTTCGTTCCGAACGCCTAGATTTCGAGGTCTACCGCATGGATTTTTACGGAACTTATACCGTTAGATAGGTATAGTTCCAGGGAAGGTTTTAAGCTATAACACATCATTCTACCTAGATTAGTTATAGAATTATTACGGAAAATTCTGTTATATTGGACTTTGTTACTTCATATTTCCTTAAATATCTGGGCTCCTATTGGTCGTAGAGCTTAGATCTCGCGCCAAAAGTAGCTCCGAAGCACCAAAGCAAACTTTACCCCGCTATTATTTTGCCGTCTTCCGATTTCCTCTAACTCTATTAGGGGCCCGCGTAGAGCCCCTTTAAAATATTTTTCGTAGTAATTTCAGCAATTATCTTAAATTATTGGTTAAGACCGCCACTCTCCCGATTCATTAATCTACGGAAAGGTTGCATGAAGGAGTTTCGTACAGATACGCTTTCGTTAAGAATAGAGTGCGCTCCCTGGTGGTGGAATGTGGAACTAACATAACGCGATATTGTTAAAATTGGGAAATCTAACAATGCGATCTGTTTTAAACTTTGAGATAGTTCATAACACATAATCTATTATCTATTCTATCTATTATATATATAAAATCTATTATATATATAAAATCCAAACGAAAATTTCGTTCCGAACGCCTAGATTTCGAGGTCTACCGCATGGATTTTTACGGAACTTATACCGTTAGATAGGTATCGTATCAGGGAAGGTTTTAAGCTATAACACATCGTTCTACGTAGGTTAGTTATAGAATTATGACGGAAAGTTCTGTTATTTTGGACGAAAGGGTTACCATTATTTTATTGGCGATTAATTTTTTGATAAATGAATTGAAATGGCTGTACATCGCGGAAAAAAACTGTTACTACTTTTATTTAAAAGGAAAAAGAGAAAAGAAGACAGAAAATGAAAAAAAAAATGACGAGTGGTAATATTGGAAAACGAAAATATCGAATTTAAACATGAAAGAGAATGTTTGTAATGCTTAAAAATTTATTCAATATGAAATATTGCAGTTTTAAACTATATTTGGCAATTTATCTCTTGCGTCCGGTTAAATAAAATGCATCAGAAAATTTTATAAAATAATATCTGAGTGACAATTTTGTTTTTGTTTTTGATTTCTTTTAAATTTACTTTTTATTTTTATTTAACTCGACCATCATGTGACATACAGAAGAAACTAGCAGATGTAATTATAAAAATGACGATACTTGTGAGTTACATATTGTATGTTTTTTGCGATTTCATTTTATCGCCAAACGATTTAATTTTAAGCCAAAAATGCATGAGCGTGCCATCGGTTTGAGCGACGTTCACAATATTGTTTATTTGTTAATAAACGACAGCATTTTCTGGAAATACCCAATTCTACTTATATATATATATATAATTCAAATGGAAATTTCATTCCTGCTGCTTATAACTCGTGTTCTGCTGAACGTACACTGTTAGATAAGTAATTTTTCGGGAATTTTTTAGTACATAACATGTCGTTCTACGTTTCTTGGCATTGAATTATGGTTTAAAGATCTTTAATGAGATGAACCTGATAATGGAAGATTAGCTTCTTTAAATGATTCTGCCCAATGTATTTCGATGGAACTTGGACTGTTAATTAGATAATTGTCCAGGGCGTTTTCAGTATACAACATGCCCTTCTATATTGTTCAGCCATACCGTTTTTGGGAAAATTCTGTAGTCTCGTGTACGCAATTATCACAATAGCCTTTTTAAAAATTAAAATAAACAGTTTTTGATAGAATTTGCATTATTAGTTTGACAATTTTTCAGAGATAGTTTTAGTATATAATATATTGTTCGACACTGTTTAGTCATAGAGCAATGGGTTAAATTCTGTAATTTTCCAATATAGCTGCGAGTTGGAAAAAATGGGCTTGGCGAGACAAGGAAAGTTTTCATCCATATTTTCTGTTCAGTAATTAGATAATTTATTTACTATAAAGAATAAATTTATCTCTTTTTTATATAAAAACAGATGTAAATTGTATATAAATAACAAAAATATTAATATTCATAAATAAAAATTTATATAGGAATATATATATGAATACATATTTTAAAAAGCTTAAAGTTCATTTTATTTGTTTTTATAGCTGTTCATATCATTTGGTCACAAATCTCACTTTCTTAAGCCCGAATTGCGCCAATCTTTTTAACATCTAACAGTACCCATTGATCTTAAAATCAGGAAAATTCGAAAGTAGATGTAGTTTGTAAAGTATGCATAAATTAAGGAGATAAATTACGTTATCGAATCCATAGGCAATTGGCATATTTGGTACCGATAAGTTACATAATTGAGTCTACTTACAATTGGCGTATGTTACCTGGCGTGGTTTGGCGCATAATTAACTTAGGAAAAGGTTTAAACTGATTCTGTGTTTTTAAAGCGGAGCTATTCTATAACCGAATTAGCACAGAATTGGCGTAATTTGAAAGAAAACTTTTTGGCGACCTTTTCCTATTTTTACGTTATACCAACACCATACCAAATTGTATGCTATTGCGCCATTTATTTCAATCCTAAATGTGCAAAATTTTTTGGTAATGTACAGTATAGGGATCTTGGTGAAACAGAGAAAATAGCTTAGCTGAGAGAAAATTTGGAAACATATTTTCTGGCAACCTATTCACTGTTTCATTTCATATAAACAAGCATTTTTTTTTTCTATTTATACAATTTATTTAACATAAAGATGCAATTTATCTAATTTTAATTAGAAACAGAAGTAATCTGTATATAAAAAACATTTATAATATACATATATAAACAAACAAAAAATTTCATCAAGTTTGTTTTCTTAACTGTTTATATCAATTGACAATAAATCTCACTTTCTGATGCCCGAATAGCGCCAAGCTTTTAAAAAAACGCCAAGGCGCCTGTAGTGGAAAAGAAAAGTACCAAATTTTATTCCAAACGATGCCAAACTTTGGGGCTTGATATTTATTGAACGCGAATTTCTTTTGGCTTTAATTATTATTTATTCGTAACACTGCAAAAAATTTTAATTTACTATTTTTTGAAGATGGAAGTATTTTTTATTATCAAGTAAAATTAAGTTATAACTTCATTTTTCGCTGAATAAAACATGGAAATGTTTACTGCAGTGCCAAGAGACACTTAAAATGTCATGCGCGTAGTTGGCGATTTTGAAAAAAAAAAATATTTTATAATATTGGAAACCACAGCAAATTGGCTCATTTTAACGACAATGTTTTGGTACAAAATGAAATATATTTGTTGTAGACATAATAGTAAATCTCAATACTCGCCGATTGAAAAGTCTTTAAAATTATTCAGCAGAGACAACGAGAAATAACTTGCAGTTTCATAAATTTTAATAATCAATATTCTTATCTATCTATCTATCTACTTCTGCTTCTACTATATATACTAGAGTAAAATGGAAATGGGAAATTCGCCCCGGTTGCATGTAACTTGAGCTCCCCTGAATGGATTTTGATCATAATGATAGTTAGATAATTTTCCAGGGAAGATTTTAGTATATAAAATATCGTTCTACGTTGCTTATACATACAATTATGTTTTAAAGTTATATAATCAGACGAACCCGATCATGAAAGATTAACCTTTTTAAAAGATTCAGCCGAATTGATTATGATTGAATTTTCACTGATAGTTAAATAATTTTTCAGGCAGAGTTTTAGTATATACTATACCCTTCTGCATTGCTTAATAATAGAGGTGTGGTGGAAAGTTGTATAATCAGTTGAACCCGATTATGAAAGTTTAACATTTTTTAAAGTTCTACAGAACGGATTTTGATAGGAATTTCATTTTAGTTACATATCTATTCAGACGTGGTTTTAGTATTTTGCATATTGTTCTACGTTGCTTAGTCATAAAGTAATGGCGGAAAGTTCCATAATCATATGAAACCGATTATGAAAGATTAAACTTTTCAAAAAGTTCTAGATGGTGGATATTGATAATACTTTCTTTGTTGATAAGACAATGTTTGCGGAGGTTTTAGTTTATTGCGTATCATTCTACGTTGCTTAGTTACAGAATTATGGGGAAAAGTTCTATAATCAGATGGACCCCTTATGAAAGATCAACCTTTAAAAAAAGTTTTACTGGATGGATTTTGTCCGTTTGTTTGTTTGCATTATTACAAGTAGTTATATAATTTTTCAGGGTTTGTTTTATTGTATTGCGTATTGTACTATCTTTCTTTACCAATCCTACTGTTATTGATCAACTAAAAGGGTTAAGACTTTAATAGCTGAAAATTTGTCTACACATTAGAAAATATAATAGCACATTGGCGTTCTTATCGTTTTCAGCAGTGCGAAAGGACATTCCAGGCAAGGTTCCATATTGCTTTAAATCACAATGTCAAATTCAATGATACATTTTGTTTAATTCAAGGTTTATTTGGATAAGCAGACCAGCGTAGCGGGCATAGCCTGCTAGTCTATTATATATATAAAATCCAAACGGAAATTTCGTTCCGAACGCCGAGATTTCGAGTTCTACCGCATGGATTTTTACGGAACTTATACCGTTAGATAGGTATCGTTCCAGGGAAGGTTTTAAGCTATAACACATTATTCTACCTAGATTAGTTATAGAATTATTACGGAAAATTATATTATTTTGGACTTTGTTACTTCATATTTCCTTAAATATCTGGGCTCCTATTTGTCGTAGAGCTTAGATCTCGCGCCAAAAGTAGCTCCAAGGCACCCACGCAAACTTTTCCCCGCGATTATTTTGCCGTCTTCCGATTTCCTCTAACTCTATTAGGGGCCCGCGTAGAGCCCCTTTAAAATATTTTTCGTAGTAATTTCAGCAATTATCTTAAATTATTGGTTAAGACCTCCACCCTCCCGATTCATGTATCTATGGAAAGGTTGCATGAAGGAGTTTCGTTCAGATACGCTTTCGTTAAGAATAGAGTGCGCTCCCTGGTGGTGGAATATGGAATTAACATAACGCGATATTGTTAAAATTAGGAAATCTAACAATGCGATCTGTTTTAAACTTTGAGATACTTCATAACACATAATCTATTAACTATTCTATTATATATATATAAAATCTATTATCTATTCTATTATCTATCTATTATATATATAAAATCCAAACGGAAATTTCGTTCCGAACGCCTAGATTTCGAGTTCTACTGCATGGATTTTTACGGAACCTATATCGTTAGATAGGTATTGTTTCAGGAAGGTTTTAAGCTATAACACATTATTCTACCTATATTAGTTTTAGAATTATGACGGAAAATTCTGTTATTTTGGGCGATAAGGTTACCATTTTATTTCTTGGCGAAATTCATCGTTGATAAAAAAAAATTGAAACGGCTATTAAACCTCGAAAAATAAAAGAAAAACTGTTACTAATTTTATTTAAATGAAAAAAAAGAAAAAAAGAAGAAGAAAATCCGTTTTAATGAGTGATAATATTAAAAAACGGAAACATTTAATCAAAATCTGAAAGAAATATTTGTAATGCTTAAAAATTAATTTAATAAGAAATATTACACTTGATGAAATTTTAACGACATTTTCTTTCTGTTCTGTTCTTTTCTTTTTTTTTTATATCTAAATTGTCCCATCACGTGACTTATAGAAGAAACAAGCAGATGTAATTGTGAGTCACATGTGTAATTACTATTTGTTTCTTTACATTTTTTTATTTTTCTTTTGTCACCAAACAATGTGATTTTAAGCCAAAAATGCATAAGCGTGACATTAGCTTGAGGATGTTCTCAGAAATGGTGTTTTTTTAGGTGAAAGAGATCATTTTTTGAGTACATTTTCATATTCAATTGTAACTTATATAGATATCAGTTAATATTTTAAAAATGGAATCGAATACTTAAATTTCAGTGTGAATTTCTGCCACACATACATATTGTAAAATAATTTCATACTTTTTAAAATGTTTTTCGCCGTAATTCCGAAAGCATATGATATTTATAAACTCGAACTCAGATCAACGAATACTACCCATTTTATTTAAGCATATATTATCTATTTTCTCAAGTCATATCGCCAATTTCATTTATAGGAAAATTCACAGATTCGAAATCTAGGAAATAAAGATAATTTTTAAGGAAATTTATGTTTTAATACGTTATTACTAGGGAAAAATTCAACATTTTGAAAAAAAAAAATTACAAGTCTTTTGTAATTCGTCATTTCTTCTGCGTCTTTCTTCGTACTTTCTCCTCTGTTATGTAATATTTCAAATGATATTGGACTAATTTTCGATCATCGATTCACCGCAAAATCGCATATCTAATATAGTATATAAAATAAAGCCTGGATTAGGGGACTAATCAACGCACAGCGCAAACTACTGAACCTAAAATCTTGAAAATCGTGGTAAAAATACTTCTTATGGTATAGACTTCTGCTAAGAAAGGATTTTCTAAAGTGTCACCCCTAATGGTTTTTGCACGGGGAGGCGGAAAAAATCGAATATCAAAATTATGCGTCAAATGATAACATATTCTAATGTAGTTTTGTATGCTGAATCGAATGCTACCAAATAAATTTTTATAAGTCCAACAGTTCATGACACATTTCATATTTTTCTTATTTGGCGGTGTCTTTGGCATCTAAACCTCAAAATATCTATCATTACAGCCGTTACTCTAGCAACGGAAAAAATTCAAATCAACACTTTTGGCTAAAAAATGAAAACGGCTCTATGAGTTTGAAATAAAAATGCAAGCATCTTAATTAAAAAAAAAAATAGTGATTTTATGTAAAATAAAACGGAAAAAATTACTGAGAATTTAGCGTTATAAAACAAAAATGGAAAAGGTACTACTTAGATATCCCGTCGACCAAAAATCTATCGTCAAACTATAAGATGAAATGCCAATAATGGTTGATCGTAAATATCAAATTCACTTGAATTTAAACAAACTACACGTGTTTACGTCATCAAGTGATTTTAATTTCGACGTTTTATTTGTATTTTTATTAATGTTATACTAATTTATTTGTTATTCCGTTATTTAAAATAAAGATTATGTCAATTTATATATTTTGGCGAATGGTTTGGCGATTTATATAATTTGGCGTAATTGGTCGACGGGATAACAAGTAGTACCAATGAAAATATTTAAGTATGAAAGCAATGTTTGTAACGACTTAAAAATTATTTTCATATATATAAACTCGGTTTATGGCGTCAGATGCCGTCATCCGAAGAATCTACAAGAGTCTTTTTCCATTTTTTCCGGTCATAGGTTCCTCAATGAAAGAAATTGGAATTGGAATAATATTGTGCGATTTATAAATTGCTCCTCGATAAGAAGAAAAAATGGGTACATTTATAACAACCGTGCGCACATGTCGCTGATAGCATTTTTAAAATTCCCAGTAGCAGTAGTTACAATTTGCGTATGTAAATTAAAAATATTTTTTTTGTTTTTAATTATGGCATTATTTCCTGTTATTGTTTATCTTTTCAGTTTTTTAAATGAAATTAGTATAAGGCATGCATTTTAAATTAAATGAGTGAAAGATTTGTGTTTTAAATGAAAATAATAACATAAGAATTTGCTATGAAAACAATCTTTATTGATTTATTACCTGCGCCCGGCTGACATAAAAGTATCACAAAAGCCACGTATTCACTTTTCTTTGAGTAAGTTGCTCATGAGAATTCAAGTTAACCTTCCGTAATCGGATACTTCACATATTGGTGTATTAGCTTTAATGTTGAAAGCATCGTTTTTGTTTGAAGCGAAAACTTTACTATGAATTCTATTACACAAAATCGCATCATCATCATCTACTATATATTTACAACGGAAATTTGTATTTCATTCCGATTGTTTATAATACTTTCGTAGGATATACCACAATTAGTTAGGTAATAATTTTGGAAAGGTTTTAGTGTATACATATTGTTCAAGGGTACTTAGTTATAGAGCAACAGTAAAAGTTCAAAAATTAAGTGAACTTGATTATGAAAGTTTAGCCTTTTTAAAAAAATCTACAGAACATATTTTGTTACAAGTGGCCCTGTTGCATGACTTTTAGGAATGGTGTTAGTATATACGATTTCATTATATGTTGATTAGTTACAGAGGTATTAATTCCTGTTGTCATAACGGTCTCATTACCCGACATTAAGTGCGCTGTTTATAATCAACTAAAACAATTACTTCTTAATTGCTAAATTTTGTCCAACGCTTAAGATAACATTATATCGCAATGGCGTTCGCATCGTTTTCAGTAATGTGCAAGGTCAAGCTGAAGATCCATATTGTTTAAAATACAAGTTCAAATTCACCATTTAGTTTAATCCAAGGTTCATTTGGAAATATTGACCAGCGCAGCGGGCATAGCCTGCTAGTCTATACTCCTATTATAAAGAGGAAAAAATTGTTTATTTGTCGGAGGTAAGCTCTGGAACTACCGAACCGATTCCAAAAGTAATGGTATCAAAATGATGGTGTTAGTCCAACTTAGAACATAGGCGATATCTTATGTCGGTGCCACTACACCGAAGGGGGTGTAGGAGCAAAAAACGTTCTAAAAATGCAATTTTAGCGTTACTGAAGGGCCTAGAAATATGAAATTTTGAATATTAGCTACTTATAAGATATAAATGATGTCCAAGAACAGTTTTTAAACAATTTGAAATTTAAAAGGGGTGAAAATGCACAAAAAGCGTTCTAAAAAACGTTCTAAATGGTAGTTTCTACACAATTTCAGGAAATACCAAACCGATTTAAAAAATATTGGTATCAAAATGATGGTGACACCGCTTGCTACAAGATCGGCTATGTTTTATGCCGGTGTCGCTACCCACAAGGGGTGTAGGAGCAAAAAACTTTCTAAAAATGCGATTTTAGCGTTACTGAAGGGCATAGAAATATGAAATTTTGAATATTAGTTACTTATAAGATATAAATTATGTCTAAGAACAGTTCTTAAAAAATTTGAAATTTAAAAGGTGTGAAAATGCACAAAAAGCGTTCTAAAAAACGTTCTAAACGGTAGTTTCTACACAATCTCAGGAAATACCAAACCGATTTAAAACATATTGGTGTCAAAATGGTGGTGAAAACGCTTGCTACAAGATCGGCTATGTTTTATGTCGGTGTCACTACCCCAAAGGGGGTGCAGGAGCAAAAAACGTTCTAAAAATGCGATTTTAGCGTTACTGAAGGGCCTAGAAATATGAAATTTCGAAAATTAGTTATTTATAAGATATAAATGATGTCTACGAACAGTTCTTAAACAATTCGAAATTTAAAAGGGGTGAAAATGCACAAAAAGCGTTCTAAAAACGTTCTAAAGGGTACTTTCTAAACAATCTCAGGAAATACCAAACCGATTTAAAACATATTGGTGTCAAAATGGTGGTGAAAACGCTTGCTACAAGATCGGCTATGTTTTATGTCGGTGTCACTACCCCAAAGGGGGTGCAGGAGCAAAAAACGTTCTAAAAATGCGATTTTAGCGTTACTGAAGGGCCTAGAAATATGAAATTTCGAAAATTAGTTATTTATAAGATATAAATGATGTCTACGAACAGTTCTTAAACAATTCGAAATTTAAAAGGGGTGAAAATGCACAAAAAGCGTTCTAAAAACGTTCTAAAGGGTACTTTCTAAACAATCTCAGGAAATACCAAACCGATCTAAAAAATATTGGTGTCAAAATGATGGTGACAACGCTTGCTCCAAGATAGGCTGTGTTTTATGTCGGTGTCACTTCCCCAAAGGGGGTGCGGGAGCAAAAAACTTTCTAAAAATGCGATTTACGTGTTACTGAAGGGCCTAGAAATACGAAATTTAAAATGTACTTATTAGACTTATTAGATTTACTTATTACCTACTTATTAGATATAAAAGATTTCTAAGACCAGTTCTTAAACAATTCGAAATTTGAAAGGGGTGAAAATGCGCGAAAATCGTTCTAAAAAATGTTCTAAATGGTGGTTTCTACACAATCTCAGGAAATACCAAACCGATTTAAAAGATAATGACGTCAAAATGATGGTGACAACTCTTGCTCCAACATAGGCGATGTTTTATGTCGGTGCCACTACCCCAAAGGGGGCGCAGGAGAAAAACGTTCTAAATTGCGGCTTTTGCGTTACGGAAGGGCCTAGAATCGTGAAATTTGGAATGGTAGTTAGTTATAAGATATCAATGGACATTCTAAGGACAATCTAAGGACATTCCCTAAAAAAATCGAAATTTAACAGGGGTTCAAAATGCGCAAAAAGCGTTGTAAAAAACTTTCTAAATTGCGATTTCTATGTAATCTCAGGAAGTACTGAACCGATTTCAAATATAATGGTGCAAAAATGATGGTGACAGATCTTGCTCCAAGATAGGCTGTATTTTATATCTGTTTCCACTACCCCAGAGGAGATGCAGGAGCAAAATTCGCGAAAAGCGTTCTAAATGCCGATTTGTCGGCAATATCTCATGAAGAATGAATCTGATTTCAAACGTAATGGTAGGAAATTGATGCTGACAGCCCCTGCTCTAACATAGACGCTATTTTATGTCGGTATCACTATCACAAAGACGTTGCAGGAGCAAAAGAGCGTTTTAAATTTCGATTTTTGTGATCGGTAGGGGCTAGATACTTAAAATTAGGCAAGGTACATATTTATTAGATATAAATGATCTTTAAGAACAGTTTCGAAAAAATTGGAAATTTAAAAAGGGGTGAGAATGCGCGAAAAGCGTCCTAAAAACGTTCTAAATTGCGATTTCTACTCAATCTAAGGAAATACCAAAGCTATTTCAAAAGTAATGGTTGCAAATCAATGGTGACAGTCCCTGCTATAACATAGGTTATATTTTATGTTGCTGTCACTGCCATCTGAGGGTTGCAAAAGCAAAACATGTTCTAATTTGCGTTTTTTGCACAACTAAGGGGTCAAGCACTTTGAAGTATGGCATGGTATTTACTTACAAGATGCAACTGCTTTCTAAGAACAGTCGAAAGAAAATTCCAAATTAAAAAAAAATGAAGTGAGTGAAAAACGTTATAAATTACAATTTTTAAGCAAACTTATAAATTACCAAACCGATTAAAAAAATAATGATGACAAATTTTGGTGATAGAACCTGCTCGAACATAAGCTATATTTTATGTCTGTTTCACAACCACTAGAGGGTTGCAGAAGCTAAAAACTTTCTACATTGCGATTTCTGTGATACTGAAAAGCCTAGAATCTTTAAATATGACATGGTAGTTACTTATAAAATATAAATGCCCTCGAAGGAACGTCGAAAATAAATTCGAATTAAAAAGGGGTGAAGCGAAGAGGAGGTGCGAAAAGCATTCTAAAAAAGTTCTAAATTACGATTCTATGCAATTTCAGGGAATATAAACCGGTTATAAAAGTAATCAATGCGAATCAATGGTAACAGTCTCTGATCCTACACAGGCTATATTTTATGCCGGTGATTCTACCACCTGGGGCTCACAGGAATAACAAACGTTCTAAAAGAGGGCTTTAAAATCTTTTTAAATTACGTTTCTGTGCAATATTAGGAAATGACAAACCGATTTCAAAATTAATGTTGGCAAATTAATGGTGACAGTTCCTGTTTCAACATAGCCCTTTATGTTGAGAGAGGTGGTAGGACTTGGAATTTGACATGGTTAATTTTAAGATGTAAGAAGATGGTTTGTAAAAAATTCAAAACTTCAAATAAATACTGAAATGAATACTGACCTTTTAATAAAATAAAAATTTAGTTAGTACCTTATAATAAACATTAGACATATAAATATCACTTGGCATATTTCAAATATTACGCGAGCAAAGCCGCGGGGTTTGCTAGTTATTATATATATAAAATCCAAACGGAAATTTCGTTCCGAACGCCGAGATTTCGAGTTCTACCGCATGGATTTTTACGGAACTTATACCGTTAGATAGGTATCGTTCCAGGGAAGGTTTTAAGCTATAACACATCATTCTACCTAGATTAGTTATAGAATTATTACGGAAAATTCTATTATTTTGGACTTTGTTACTTCATATTTCTTTAAATATCTGCGCTCCTATTGGTCGTAGAGCTTAGATCTCGCGCCAAAAGTAGCTCCGAAGCACCCAAGCAAACTTTTCCCCGCGATTATTTTGCCGTCTTCCGATTTCCTCTAACTCTATTAGAGGCCCGCGTAGAGCCCCTTTAAAATATTTTTCGTAGTAATTTCAGCAATTATCTTAAATTGTTGGTTAAAACCGCCACCCTCCCGATTCATGTATCTACGGAAAGGTTGCATGAAGGAGTTTCGTTCAGATACGCTTTCGTTAAGAATAGAGTGCGCTCCCTGGTGGTGGAATGTGGAACTTACAAAACGCGATATTTTTAAAATTAGGAAATCTAACAATGCGATCTGTTTTAAACTTTGAGATAGTTCATAACACATAATCTATTATCTATTCTATTATATATATATAAAATCTATTATCTATTCTATTATCTATTATATATATAAAATCCAAACGGAAATTTCGTTCCGAACAGATTTCGAGTTCTACTGCATGGATTTTTACGGAACCTATACCGTTAGATAGGTATTGTTTCAGGGAAGGTTTTAAGCTATAACACATTATTCTACCTATATTAGTTTTAGAATTATGATGGAAAATTCTGTTATTTTGGGCGATAAGGTTACCATTTTATTTCTTGGCGAAATTCATCGTTGATAAAAAAAGATTTGAAACGGCTATTAAACCTCGAAAAATAAAAGAAAAACTGTTACTAATTTTATTTAAATGAAAAAAAAAGAAGAAGAAAATCCGTTTTAATGAGTGATAATATTAAAAAACGGAAACATTTAATCAAAATCTGAAAGAAATATTTGTAATGCTTAAAAATTAATTTAATAAGAAATATTACACTTGATACGCAATATTTGGCTCTTTATCGCTTGCGTTAGATATGGAAACGAATCTGAAAATTTGATTAGATGAAATTTTAACGACATTTTCTTTCTGTTCTGTTCTTTTCTTTTTTTATATATATCTAATTGTCCCATCACGTGACTTATAGAAGAAACAAGCAGATGTAATGGTGAGTCACATGTGTAATTACTATTTGTTTCTTTACAATTTTATTATTTTTCTTTTGTCGCCAAACAATGTGATTTTAAGCCAAAAATGCATAAGCGTGACATTAGCTTGAGGATGTTCTCACAAATGGTGTTTTTTTAGGTGAAAGAGATCATTTTTTGAGTACATTTTAATTTTCAATTGTAACTTATATAGATATCAGTTAATATTTTTAAAATGGAATCGAATACTTAAATTTCAGTGTGAATTTCTGCCACACATACATATTGTAAAATAATTTCATACTTTTTAAAATGTTTTTTGCCGTAATTCCGAAATCATGTGATATTTATAAACTCGAACTCAGATCAACGAATATTACCCATTTTATTTAAGCAAATATTATCTATTTTCTCAAGTCATATCGCCAATTTCATTTATAGGAAAATTCACAGATTCGAAATCTAGGAAATAAAGATAATTTTTAAGGTAATTTATGTTTTAATACGTTATTACTATGGAAAAATTCAACATTTTGAAAAAAAAAATTGCAAGTCTTTTGTAATTCGTCATTTCTTCTTCGTCTTTCTTCGTACTTTCTCCTCTGTTATGTAATATTTCAAATGATATTGGACTAATTTTCGATCATCGATTCACCGCAAAATCGCATATCTAATATAGTATATAAAATAAAGTCTGGATTAGGGGACTAATTAACGCACAGCGCAAACTACTGAACCTAAAATCTTGAAAATCGTGGTAAAAATACTTCTTATGAGATAAACTTCTGCTAAGAAAGGATTTTCTAAAGTGTCACCCCTAATGGTTTTTGCACGGGGAGGCGGAAAAAATCGAATATCAAAATTATGCGTCAAATGATAGCATATTTTAATGTAGTTTTGTATGCTGAATCGAATGCTACCAAATAAATTTTTATAAGTCCAACAGTTCATGATACATTTCATATTTTTCTAATTTGGCGGTGTTTTTGGCATCTAAACCTCAAAATATCTATCATTACATCCGTTACTCTAGCAACGGAAAAAATTCAAATCAACCCTTTTGGCTAAAAAATAAAAACGGCTCTATGAGTTTGAAATAAAAATGCAAGCAATTTAATTTTTAAAAAAAAATAGTGATTTTATGTAAAATAAAAGGGAAAAAATTACTGAGAATTTAACGTTATAAAACAAAAATGGAAAAGGTACTACTTAGATATTCCGTCGACCAAAAATCTATCGTCAAACTATAAGATTAAGTGACAATAATGGTTGATCGTAAATATCAAATTCACTTGAATTTAAACAAACTACACGTGTTTACGTCATCAAGTGATTTTAATTTCAACGTTTTATTTGTATTTTTATTAATGTTATACTAATTTATTTGCTATTATGTTATTTAAAATAAAGATTATGTCAATTTATATAATTTGGCGAATGGTTTGGCGATTTATATAATTTGGCGAAATTGGTCGACGGGATAACAAGTAGTACCAACGAAAATATTTAAGTATGAAAGCAATGTTTGTAACGACTTAAAAATTATTTTCATATATATAAACTCAGTTTATGGCGTCAGATGCCGTCATCCGAAGAATCTACAAGAGTCTTTTTCCATTTTTTTCCGGTCATAGGTTCCTCAATGAAAGAAATTGGAATTTTAATAATATTGTGCGATTTATAAATTGCTCCTCGATAAGAAGAAAAAATGGGTACATTTATAACAACCGTGCGCACATCTCGCTGATAGCATTTTTAAAATTCCCAGTAGCAGTAGTTACATTTTGCGTATGTAAATTAAAAATATTTTTTTTCTTTTAATTATGGCATTATTTCCTGTTATTGTTTATCTTTTCAGTTTTTTAAATGAAATTAGTATAAGGCATGCATTTTAAATTAAATAAGTGAAAGGTTTGTGTTTTAAATGAAAATAATAAAATAAGAATATGCTATGAAAACAATCTTTATTGATTTATTACCTGCGCCCGGCTGACATAAAAGTATCACAAAAGCCACATATTCACTTTTCTTTGAGTAGTTGCTCATGAGAATTCAAGTTAACCTTCCGTAATCGGATACTTCACATATTGGTGTATTAGCTTTAATGTTGAAAGCATCGTTTTTGTTTGAAGCGAAAACTTTACTAAGGTTTCTATTACACAAAATCGCATCATCATCATCTACTATATATTTACAACGGAAATTTGTATTTCATTCCGATTGTTTATAATACTTTCGTAGGATATACCACAATTAGTTAGGTAATAATTTTGGAAAGGTTTTAGTGTATACATATTGTTCAAGGGTACTTAGTTATAGAGCAACAGTAAAAGTTCAAAAATTAAGTGAACCTGATTATGAAAGTTTAGCCTTTTTAAAAAAATCTACAGAACATATTTTGTTACAAGTGGCCCTGTTGCATGACTTTTAGGTATGGTGTTAGTATATACGATTTCATTATATGTTGATTATTTACAGAGGTATTAATTCCTGTTGTCATAACGGTCTCATTACCCGACCATAAGTGCGCTGTTTATAATCAACTAAAACAATTACTTCTTAATTGCTAAATTTTGTCCAACGCTTCAGATAACATTATATCGCAATGGCGTTCGCATCGTTTTCAGTAATGTGCAAGGTCAAGCTGAAGATCCATATTGTTTAAAATGCAAGTTCAAATTCACCCCATTTAGTATAATCCAAGGTTCATTTGGAAATATTGACCAGCGCAGCGGACATAGCCTGCTAGTATACTATATAATGGAAAAATTTAGTTTAGCAAGAAACGCATAACAGGATGAAAGTTCTCTTTCAGCAATTTATACTAATAGATGGAAACATACTTGAATATTGTTGTACAACCCTTATTACACGCCACTATTTAGCTAAAATTTAATTCAAACTAAAACACTCTTAAAACTACTGAAATCACATTTCCAGAAATTACCATTTATAGACAGCCATGTATTCAATTCTTTGCGTGCCCCTGTATATCATTTTATATATATTCTACAAACATTTCTTATTAAGCTAAATGCAGTTCAGCGTAAAAATGCATAACTTATTTAAAAACCACCTTTAACCAATTTGCGCTCATATATAGTAACCCTTACGAATTGTTTTGTGTAGCCCTTTATATGAATTATAGCATTTATACGCACCATATAGTATGCATAAATACTCGCATAGTGAAACATAAAAGTACATATCATAATTAAAACTGCATTTCCAGCAATCATATCTAATGTACAGTATTTTGGATACAATATAGTATCTGAAATCTGTCCCTGCAAATGAACTAAACTTGCTACAAACTTCATTTGAAATAGGGAACGTGCTATAGTTAATGTCAATCACATCCAAAAATCTCTGGGCAATCGGAGTATATTTACGGGAGTTAGAGCATGGACAGACGGCCAGACGGCCAGATAAACCGAAATCATAAAAACTTTTCAAAATTGTTGGAAGGGGTAACTACAGGAGTGTGCTTAACTCTTACTTCTTTATGGATAATCTATTTATTAATTCTACATCTGTGAAATAACTGCGCAAGCTCAAACGTCTTGTTTTCAATGGTTTGTAGTATTTACATTCTGCCAGCATAGAATTTTCTATTAATTTTTATTCGTGATTATTTTATTTATTTATTGTAGTTAATTATTTAAATTAAAAAGTTCTTTTTAGAACTAATATTATTTGTTAAAATTGCAAAATGCTGGCCATTGAATAGCTGTAGTTTTCGAAAGTGTAAGAAAATTATTTCCCTTGTAGAATTCATCACTGTCCTTTTCAAAACAGATAACAAATTGGTTACGTATTTTTATTTCAATTTATGAAAAAAAAGATAAAATCTTATTTAATTATAAATACAAATGTTGCTGATTTCAATACATTCGGTTTTAATTATGTTTTATTAAAGTAATGCAAAATGACGCATAAAAATTAGTAAGTAGTTAATATGTAAACATAGAATTTTTTAGTCTTATTTTTTACGGAGTTCTTGATTTGATGAAGTTATAAAAAATTATATACATGGTTGTATTCCTAATGAGAATACAACATTTATGAGTGTTTAAAGTATATATAGAATTTAATATTAAATAAAATATTCAATTTTAAGTCCTTTTTTTCGGTTATCAAGCGCAGACGATAACTTCCCAATATTCTGTTGATCGTATTGCACTCATGTTATATATAACTTACAAATATTTCATTCATTTAATTTAAACCCCATTTCATTTTATATTCGGAATCACTTTAATTTAAAATGCTTTCATTAAATGCACTATTTTCATGCAGTATGCAGTATTTTCATTTATTTGTATAATTTTTGGTGAGTCTAGACAATAACTTCAATAATTTTCCTAAAATCACCAGATTAGATTTTTTTTTTAAACAGACAAAGCCATTTAGTGCTATTAAAAATCCAAATCCCTATTAAAAATTCAATCACGAATTTCAGATTGTTACGTACTCACAGAATCTTTTTTACCAGATTTATTGCAAAATATTTTTATTACAGCTTGTTTTGATAAAAATATGTGTATTTAAAAAAAAGTCTCAATGTCATTTTAATTTAAGGGCAAAATACAGTAATGCTTTCGTAGCATTTGTGCTTTTCTTCCGAAATTAAATTGATATTGTGACTATTTTTTTAAATGTAAATAATTTTATCAAAACAAACTGTAATAAAAATATTTTGTAATATATCTCGTAAACAAGATTCATCTTCCATAAGTGAGTAAAGATTCAGAAAATATGCGCAAGAGATGCACAGATAGTAGATATTCTGTCATATAGACATCATACTGAAAACCCGCGTATTTGCATTATCAACCCCGTCCAGCAGATGGCACATTTGTGTCAATATACTCCAGATTCCAGCATTAATATTGTACACTTAATATGTATGCAGTTTTGGTCATTTCCAATACTTTTAAGAAAAACGGGGATCGAAATTGTTTATTTGAAAAAGACCTTGATAGTTTTTTGTTTGTTGAATGTCAATTTTGCTGAGGTTTTTTTTTCTGTAGTATTACGCTACTGCGTAGCTACCAATTTCTACAATATTTTTTTTTTTTTTTTACCGCTAAAACTTACCAGTAAATTTCGCCTTCTTCAATCGCTGAAATTTAACAATTGTCAACTATTAAATATGGAAAATTTCTTATTAAATTTTGAGGTAACAAAACCGTACAAATTGGCAGCTATGTTATTCTATTTGTGTCAGGATAATTGCAGGTCTCTTCTTTCAGCTCAAAGTACTACATAGTTTTTTCAGTCGAAATTATACCTTTGGAATGGATCATTTTTTTTTGATGGACTGATGACTTCCATTATTATGAAACAGCCATTATAAATTAAGTGTTAGGTGAAGATGAAAGAACAGCCGCAAAGAGTTAGAACTCTGATTTTCTGGTCAAAGTGGAAAAAATGATCATTTTTTTATATGGTTATTTTTTTCCCTATTCTGACCAGAATATCAGAGTTCTAACATATAGTATATTGAGTAGTTATGCATAGAGTAATAGGCACATAAATAACACTTGGCATATTTCAACTATTACGTGAACACAGCTGCAGGTTAAATATATAGCTAGTTAAATATATAGCACATCAAATATGGGAAAAGAAAGAAACAATGAAATATCCGACACTTGTGCAATATACACTGTAAAAATAAACTCCAGTAAAAAAACGGAAAAGGTACTGGCAGCAGAGTTGCCGTATCTTTTCCGTTAAATCACAGAAAATCAGTTACATGACTTTTCCGTTTTGTAGACTGAAAAGTTCCATTTTGGCGACGGCAAAGTTCCGTTTTGGAGACGGCAAAGTTCCGTTTTGGAAACTGCAAATTTCCGTTTTGGAAACTGCAAAGTTCCGTTTTGGAGACGGAAAAGTTCCGTTTTGGAGACGGAAAAGTTCCATTTTGGAGACGGAAAAGTTCCGTTTTGGAGACGGTAAAGTTCCGTTTTAGAGACGGTAAAGTTCCGTTTTGGAAACTGCAAAGTTCCGTTTTGGAGACTGCAAAGTTCCGTTTTGGAAACTGCAAAGTTCCGTTTTGGAGACTGCAAAGTCCCGTTTTGTAGGCTGCAAAGTTCCGTTTTGGAGACTGAAATGCTCCGTTTTGTAGACTGCAAAGTTCCGTTTTGTAGACTGAAATGCTCCGTTTTTGAGACTGAAATGCTCCGTTTTTGAGACTGAAATGCTCCGTTTCTGACTTAAACGCTCCGTTTTTGAGACTGAAACGCTCCGTTTTTGAGACAAATATTGATTTTCAGAATGAAATTTTCCATTCCTGAAACAAATTTTAGATTTAAGCATGGTTATTTCAACCTTTACAAACTGACATTTTCAAATTTCTCCTTACTGATCGAAACCTATTGGCACATAATACATTCGCATTTATGTCAGTAAATAGCTATTTGTAACCAATTTTTTCTGTGTAAAGAATGTTTGTCAAAATATTTCTAAAATTATAATTGCATGTATATCAAATCAAAGAAATACTCAAATAAAATTACATATTATTAATATTTAGACAACAAAAAGAAAAAAGCTATTCAAGAAAAAGTGCAGAGAAAAAAAAAGTTGAAAATATTAATTTTATTAGAATGTATACATTACACATTCATTGGTTTAACATTAGAGGTAAAATAGAGATGTCACCAACATTGCAGCTGATATTTATGTACATAGTATTTACTCAAGAACTAATTATTTTACTTATTTTTGGCAATATAATTTGCAATATTTAGATTTGGGAAAAAAGATCCATATCAACTGTTTTCCATTGTCACAAATTATGTTGCCCATGGTGATTTTGTTGTGAATTCAACACTGCAGAAATGCAATTATGTGTCCCGAAAGGGTTAAATATGTAAATTGTTGCCATTTTCTTTGTTTATTTATGCGTATATAAATATATTTAAAAAATAAAAATGTTTTCACACATGTAATAAAATAACCAACGATTTTAATTTATTTTCATATTTAGAGAAATATTTTGAAAAATTATTAAAACTTTACATTTCAATTGCATATAACAGTAGTTTTAGTGTAAATAATTTAAAGTATTTTGATTAACTGTCTACAATTAACTTTGCATTTACTTACATAAACATTATGAAGAAAAGAGGTGGGGGGGGGGGGTGATAGCCTAATTGTTCTAATAATGAATAAGCTGTTTGGACATTTGTTCTTTAACACGTTGACGGACACTTGCATCTATAGCCGTCAAAGCGAAGTTCACTATGTGGCATAATGATTGATTGACACCAGGATTTACATGAAAAAATATGAAAATAAGTAAAAGCTTAACTTCACGTACATTAAATAATGCAAAATTTAATTTTAAAATACTGGTGCCAATTTAGGAATTAAGTGAACTTCGCTTTGACGGCTGTATACGCAAGTGTCCGTCAACGTGTTAAAAAAAACCCTAGCTTGAAAAATTATCGCTTTTATATTTAATACATTTTCTAATTTTTAAATATGAAATCTGATTGTATAAGTTTCTGTCTTTTTTTTTTTTTTTTTTTTTTTTTTTTTTTTTTTTTTTTTTTTTTGCAAATTTCTCCATAACAGAAACAAAATAAGTATATTAAACATTTTGACCATATATAACCTTGGCAAATTGGATGATTCAGACATATACACCAATAAGAATATGCTGCAATAACTACAGAAGGTATGCAGTTATCCAGATTTATGTTACATATTCAGTAGAGAAATGTATTTTACTTCCTATAAGAGAGTATATTTTCTTACACGGCAAGTGTATTTTTAGCTAATCCTTGAAAAACTTCACGTTATATAAGGTATGCCAAAAACATTTACTTAATAATAATAATAATAATAAACTCATTTTGATTTCTGTTAATTTTAAATGAGTCAAAAATTCCGTCGACATTTATGGATATGAAGAACTACCTTAAAAGTATAATAGCTCCAAATCCTTTAAAAATAATTAAATAATTAATAATTATTTTAATTAAATGAAAGCAAATTTTATTAATTTTTTTTGTTTCATTTTAAAAAGCAGCATTTCTTTATTATAGTCCATTCTGAACTAATTTTATCTTTGCATATTGAAAGCTTCAGGTTGAAATACCCATTATCAGAAAGTTAATATGTAAATATATATAAAGTAAAGCATTTTAATTTTATTTTAAAATTTCACTATTATTTGCAACTTTAGAATCAATATCAGATACAGACAACCAATTCATGTGAAGAAATATCAGTATGACACTATTTCTCTGCTGCTAAAACTGACCGGTTTTCAATTTGACACTTGAAGAACCCTGGTAAATGCAGACTTTATTATCAAGTAGTGAAAATTTTCTAAATCTTTAAAACTGCAAACAAAGAATTTTAAAATTGTTCTATCTTAAATATTCAGCTACACACAAAAGAATTTTTACTGAAGACCATGTTTCTTATATGCAATATTACATTTTCATTTGGTACATCTTAAATTCATGAAAACTCTAGATTGCTTAGTTATACATCAAGACAAGTGCTTATAATAAAACCATAACAGCTAAATTTGTACAGATTAATATACAAATGAAAATGCAACAATTTCAAATAACAAAATTTACACTTCTTGTATCACCGTACAAGATTACAAATATCCTGATAAATTCACTGTAATTTCTTTACTTCCCAACAGTGGCATTTGTGAGAAACAAGATCATAATCATAATTACCCTGGTGAGATCAAACTACATTGAAAATATGAGATAAATATAAAATTTGCAGTAAAGAAAACACTAAATAAAACAAAAAAAATTATTGATTGTTGCATTACAAATTAAAATGACTTTTAAAGTCTGTAAGTCCATTCACAAGATTTATAATTGGCTTGGCAACCATATTATTTCTTTTCCCTTTCATCCTAGGTGCTTTGCTACCTTTATCCGGATTAATATTGGCAAAGATTCTGAAAAATGAAAATACGAAAGTTTGTAATAAAAGACACTGATAAAGTTAAAAGATGTAAAAAGATATATGATACACAATTACCACAGTTATACTTTTAATTTTATTTTACAGTAATCTTTTGTCATATAAGAAATCTTGCATGCAATATAACAGACAAAAAAAAATCTTAAAAGATGACTTACAATAACTCATACTCTCACATATAAGGATAAGAGTTCACACCATTATACATAATTTAATTTTGGGGGGGAAAATGACTTAAAATTAATGACCAAACTCAAGAGTTGATGCAGTTTTTATTCTTGGGGCTGATTTTGCGAAAAGTAGAAATTACTTTTTGTGAATTTTATTAAACATTTTGTAACGTTACTTGAAATCCAATTACTCAAATTCGAACCAAAAATTTAATAACAAAAACTTCTTTATATCCCCTTGCTAAAGTTTTTTTTTTTAAATCGTTTATTTACAAATTACGCATTTTAAAACACTTTTTATGAAAAAGAATTTTACGAAGGGAGCCTATTTTATAAAAAGGAATTTTGTGAAGGGGCCTGTTTTATTAAGTTCATTTTTGTGAAAGGGTCCATTTTAATAAGTTTATTTTTGTGAAGTGGCCCTAAATAGGTCCCAAATTTTGCCTGGATCGATCCCTGAAGCTGCACTGCATTTATAAAGAAATTAATTCACCATTTGGGATGGGTATTTTCTGATGTTCAAGTTGATTCTTTGATGATTATTACAATGCATAACCACTCTTTTTACAATTAAATTCTTATCTTTCACTTTCTATGTTTCACCATATGTTATTTCACACACACACACACATAATATATACAATCAGTATCGGATATATGGTCACCCATGCGGTCCTGAAAATTATGACCATATAAGCGGGGGTGACCTTATATGCGGTGTAAACAGGAATTTTACTTTGACAAAATATTATTGTGTTAGTTGTATTAGTAAAATAATGTACAAAAAAAATATATATGAAAATATAATTTATAAGAGAAGAAGTATAAACAAGAATTTCTTTACACTTAAATTTTCGAATTGTTGAGCATAATATATATTAAAGCTTTATTTTTTATTTAAAATAATCTTTTATGCAGATTTGTTTATTATCATGATTGTTAAAATTAGTTTTCTAATTGACGAACGTATTTAAAATATTCCTCTGTACCAACGGAATTGGTTAACACATTGAGTGCACAGTGACTGATACTGAAGCTGAAAAATTTGCAATGTTTTAAGTAATTTTTAAAAAAGTATAATCCTGTAATAAATAAAAGGCAAGTAAATTTTAAATAAATTTAAAGTAATTACTTAAAACAATGTATATATTTTTAGTTTTATGACATATTTTAGACCGTCAGTCATCGATGAATGACGTGTTAAAAAATATCTGAGGATATTTAGTATTTCTGCTTGCGTTCTCAGTTCAGCTTCAGACTCACTCTCTTTATCATAGCTTCCATCAGTGTTTTATTTAAAACTTCCGAAATAATTTACGGTATGGAAGCTTCACCAGTAATAGTGACCTCATTGTCAATAACTGCACATGTCAGTTCGTCTTGTATTGTGCAGCCAGCATTCCGTAACTTTTCTGCAAGTAGGAGCACAGCATCATTTCATTGTTGTCGTCTTCGAACGATAATTCTTCACATTCTGGAAGCCAATCATGTCAAAAGCAATTTTCAATGGTTTTCTTTGATACCATATTCCAACTCTAGGCTACTTAATACATGACATCTAACACAGACACGTAAAAGTTATCTTTTTGATCAATTGCAGCAAGGAAGTATTTTAGAAGCAGCTTTCGTATATTTATCTTAAAATTTTGAATAATTTCTTGATCTAAGGGTTGTGCAACACTAGTGCAGTTTGGAAGCAATAAAACGAATTCAATCTAATTTAAATTGCGAATTATACAATGACCAATACAGTTGTCTGCGATGATGGAGAAATTCAAAGAGCCATAGAAAGTTTCTCTTATCTCCTGCGACAGGAGTAGCCATATCAATCTTCGACTATGGAAAGCTTTGGCGCGGAAAATGAGTTATTTCGTCCTCTCCCGCGTCTGCCATATTTGATTGACCGTCAGCAGTCAAATCAGCAGTCTCCAATGCAAGAATCGGTTAAATATGACGGGCGCAAGAGGGCGGTATGAACGGCATCAAGTGACGTCATCTATGACTGCTTCATCTTTTGGAATCCCATTGGCTGCAACCCACAAGAATAGATATTATTCGGTCAGCTGTGCCTTCTTTTCCACAGTGTGTATACACTCAGCGAAGTCAAGTGGTATGCAATATTATCACAATGTCTAATGGGTGTATGTCCTGTTTTGTTTGTATCTGATCTGTTCACCTGTCAAAAGGTAGAACCTCACTAGAAAATGAAAAGTAACAGTTCAAATATGAATAAAATAGGACAAACATGCTGTACGTCTGGTACAAACATGCTGTACGTCTGGTATCATCTACAATAAAATCAGGACTTACACCATACGCACATATCACAATTCTTATAAAAACAATGTATCAAATTGCATGTATTATGATCCTCTCTGTAAATAATTTTTTTACAGTTGAAAATGTTTCATGTAAACTTAATAAATACTTAAAAACATACTTATGTAAATGATTTAGAAAATGTATCACCTTTAAAAAAATTTTTTTAGCTTTAACCGTTTTCTCTACGCTTTCTAAATTTTATTGAGCAGAGTATTTTATGTGTAAAGAAATATAGCATTATTTATAGACTGAGTAAGTACATTTTAGCTTAAACTTACTTCACTGGTACTTTAAAATACTATTTAACTGCGAGTGCATAAAGGGTTTACTCAAAAATAGAATTATTTACTCACACTTAAAATAATTGCATGTAGAATGTAGCCATTTCATATCTATCTACTATATGTGCGGCTGGGGCTAAAGACAGGCTATGGTGGCATTACTTTTTTTTTTTTTTTTTTTTTTTTTTTTTTTTTTGAGTTCGACCAATAAAACTCGAGGTTTTAAGCTCCAGAATAACGAACCTCACAATTTTTTTCTGCGATCTATTGAAAAATTGGGATTTTTTTTTCAGTTATTAATCAACGAAATTCTCAGGCCACAAGTTAACCCCTCATGGGCCACTTTACCTAATTTACAAACAATTGCAAATGTTGTAATCAATTAGTATTGTATGTTATTGTCAGGGTTTGCCCAAGTAGGATTACCGGATTACCGGGATTACCGGGAGTTTAGAGAAAGCACTGGTTGGTGAACATTTTGCCAATCGGCAGTTGAAAATTACAGTGAAATTTGTCAATCAGTCATTAGTAAAAAAAATTACCCTGAATTTTGTATAATCATGTATCCTTGTCTACTGAATCGGGTAAGCTGACTGGCTAGAATTTAGAGGGTAAAACTGTCCCACCTCTGAAATCATATTTTTAGTCTTATTACACCACAGATTCCCCCTCCAATCCCAGAGGGCCGAAACTAAGGAGGGGACAGAGGAGGCGTGGCGTCCCGGGCACCAGTACATGGATGCAAGAAGTATATATCGGTCAAGGCTGAAAACTTTTCTGGGTATTAGAAATAACCAAATGAAAATGGGCTGGAAAATTTCTATGCCTTGCATTATGGCTAACAATTGATCTCTTACAATAAAAGAAAGTGATTAAAAACACTTGATAATAAAATTGCTATTATTTAAGTATATAATGTAGAATTTTCTATCAGACAAAAATCTCTTCAGGACAAGGTCTTGCACCCAAGGCGCCAGAACCAAGGAGCGCCAAATGAAGATTTCGTGTGGCGATATTTCTCATATCTATATTTAGCGCAGTATTGTTAAAATCGTCCTGTCTGAGGTATGCCAAAGCATAGAAAAATCTAAGGATAATATGGCATAAGGATACTGTATAAAGCGGAGTTGTTTTTCGATTCTTTTTGATTTCGTTTGCAAGATTTTGATGAATCAATATTTGACAAAGCAGATTACGTAGTTCATTATTAGGGATTGACCGAAGCAGCAATTTTTCCGAATACCGAAGTTTCGGTCAAAGTGTATACCGAATAAATTTTCAATACATATTTTTGCATATATTAACTTTTTTTATAAACTTAATTAAAATCTTAATAATTTAATTCAGTTACATTTGTATTGTTAAGTGTAATTACTTAAAAAATTTAATGACTTTTTTCCACCAACCAATTCATTAACTCATCATTTATTTTTTGTTATTTTATCACTAGTCATTACCCAAATTAACCTATGAAACTATTAAACTGTACAGTCTATAAATAAGGATAAGGATTGTCAGAAAAACAAAAGTTCGTTCAAATAAAAAGAAAAATGTTGTCATTAAGCTGATTTACTGATTATCTAAGTCTAATTATAAACATATTGAATTGAATCAGAATGTTCTTAAATACAAAAGGTATATCAATTTGTACATTTAACTATTTTCTCTCAAATTATTGATACATATTTATATTTTGATTAGCCTGTAACTAATGTTACCGGTCTCTCAGACCGCGGCTTTTTTCAATTTTTATAGTTTAACTTGCAATTTTCAGTTTAACTACAAACACTACCGAAATTTTGTTCCGTTTGGAACTTAAGTACTATCACCAGAGACTTTTGAATGGGTGAATTGTAATTATAAAAGTCCTGTTCAAAAAATGAGTTAATCGTGCCTTTTATTCATCTTTCGACGGAGTGGTCTCACAGACCGCTTCACACTAGTTATGTGGCAATTTCTGTGACATCAGTTAAAGGTTAATATTTTAACATTGTGGTGATGAAGATAACAAATCTGAGTGATTTTAATTTAATGGTTATAAAAGCTAATAGGATAGGCATATGAGTATAATTTTACTTGTGTATTTTTTTAATATACACCTTAGATATACAGAGATGAACTTTGATATACTTATTTGAAATATATATTAAAGAAAATACACATTAAATAAATTTAAATTAAGAAAACTAATGTAGAAATAATTAAAATTAAATGATAAGGGAAAGATACCCATCTTCCTTATTTTTTTTTTTATCTATCGTAGACAGTTGTTCCGATTTCACGCTTATGTAGACTATTTTCGGTATTTTTTTTTTTTAATTAAAAATGGCTTTGTCTTTTTTTTTTTTTTTTTTTTTTTTTTTTTTTTTTTTTTTTTTCAGTGCAGCTGAACTCTGAACTCATGCACATAATATTAAAACTCATCATTTAACCTATTCTACTTCTAAGTAAAAGAGAATTCTTCTACTTCTAAGAAAATACTTATCCGCAATTATTCGGTTCACAATGCCGAATCACCGAATATCAAATCGACTATTCGGTATTCGCTCAATCCCTATTCAGTATTACATATTTTAAATTTTAAAATAAGTCGGCTATTAAAAAATGAGTAAATTTCTCTTTGTAAATACACTTTGCGGAAGAAGGGGGGAAGGTGGTGGCAAAATCCATGTTTGCCCCGGGTGCTAAAAAGGTTAGTTTCGGCCCTGCACCCATCTACCCGAAATATAAATTGATGTGGCTCTCGACAACCCAGACATATTTGCAAGTGGCCCTTCTCTTGAAAGGTTGTGCATAATTAATTCCGATGAAAATCCTCGTGATTGGTTAATTTTCTTAAATAATACTTTACAAACAACAAAAACATTATCTTTTATTTAAATATGATTCTGTTTCTAATTATTCTGAATATCTTTATAAGTTAACTGTTAAACGTAGAAGTTGTATAAGATTTTTAAAAATATGTTTTAAAAGTTTTTTTTTTTTTTTAAGTATTTGGCAACATGGCCGAATATCGAATATTCGGTGCATCCCAAGTATGTTTTAAAAAATATATTTTGCACTTCTTTAAAAAATGAAATTGCCCTAATATTTCCCCGTGTTTTTATTTTTTATTCCGAGAAAACATTTTTAGAACAAAAACGTTTATTGCAGAACATTGCAAAATATTCTGCTTGAGGAATAGTAACAAAACTAGTAAATCTGCAAATCAGTGGTCCTAAACATCAGTTCTGGAATGTTATGAAAGTTAGTACACAAAAAAATTCAACCTGCAAATACTTCTCCGCCAAATTCCCCCCCCCCCCCAAACACTGTCTCAGTTTGATAACTTCCTATCATATAGTATTTTAAACCTCTATCTGAAATAATTTATTGATCTCGAGACAATCTGAATAATTAAATAGTGAATCATTCGCAAAAACATAATTTTAATTATTGATATTCTAATTGTTAAATATATTATATTTGAAAATAATTTTACTAGTGTACTTTTATTAAATTCTGCTAATACAATCATAAAAACAATTCGGTAGTACTTTTCATTGGATGTTCCATTACTGTAATTTTGATGTATTTCTGGAAATGTATGTATTTGATATATTAATGGAAAATTAACTATGAGAATGGCTAAATATTGATAGATTAATATAGAAAAAACTGGAATATGATAATTATAACAGTAATTAAAAAATAGTTCTGAAAAATTCAATAAACTTAAGCGATTAAAGAAAAATTTTTTTATTTATATTTCAGTAAAAATTAAGGGGGGGGGAAGCTTTTTCGGGGAGGGGGAAAAAAGAAAAAGAACAAAAAAAAAACTTATAAAAATGAAAACACGTGTCCCACTTTACATTAAACATGCTATAGGCTAACAAAATTCATAGCCTACTACTATAAAAACAAAAATATTGCAAATAAATAAAGGTATAAAATGGTTAAGTAAAACTAATTCTCAATAAAATTTTCATCGAAAGAAGATTAAACATTTTCTGCTTCCTGGCTGGTAAAGATTGCTAATGATAACCCAAATTAGTAAACATCCCAGGAATCTTTTATACTAGCGTTAACCTTTTTTTTATACGTGTAGAGGAAAAAAAAATATTTGTCCCTCCCAAGAATGAAAACATTATACCCGCCGATCTTGGATACCATGTATCGGTGTCTTAAAATGTATGCTCTACAGGCCAAACGTGCAATCGCAGAAATAAACAAAGTTTTATGTAAAACACTTATTTAAAATAAATACAACGTTCATTATAAAAAATAATTACAAAATAAAGCTGAATAACTTACCTCTTTTTCACAAAAGTAACAGAAACATGGAGCAGATCAGGAAATAAATGTAAACAAAACAACGTGTTTAGCGAGCGCGGAAAGGCAAGACAAACTCCTTTTTCAATGATTTCAAGATGAATCAGCTTCTTTTTGCTGCAACTAAATGTCAGAATGACATCAAGTGATCGCAGAAATTCCTTCTAAATGTAGCCCGAACATTGATAACCGATGATAATATAAAATCAACATGGCTGTCGCCGGAGTACTTGTTTAGATACGGATACGGAGATATACCGTTTTTAGTGCGTCTACTGCCAGATATGGAATTTCTGAGAGTTCAAGGGCAACAGAAAACGGAACATTTCCTGGAATTCCAGGAAAAGTAAGAGTTTTATCTAAAACGGAACTTTTCAGTTAAAAAAGGGAAAAATCACAGAATAACACCTGTTAATTTCAGGACATTTTTTTACAGTGTACAGCCCGAAGCGGTCCAAATAACCGGTAAATAGTACACTGTAAAAACAAACTCCAGTAAAAAAACGGAAAAGGTACTGGCAGCAGAGTTGAGAGAGTATCTTTTCCGTTAAATCACAGAAAATCAATTACATGACTTTTCCGTTTTGTAGACTGAAAAGTTCCGTTTTGGAAACGGAAAAGTTCCGTTTTGGAGACGGAAAAGTTCCGTTTTGGAAACGGAAAAGCTCCGTTTTAGAGACGGAAAAGTTCCGTTTTGCAGACGGCAAAGTTCCGTTTTGGAGACTGCAAATTTCCGTTTTGGAAACTGCAAAGTTCCGTTTTGAAGACTGCAAAGTTCCGTTTTGGAGACTGAAATGCTCCGTTTTTGAGACTGAAATGCTCCGTTTTTGAGACTGAAATGCTCCGTTTTTGAGACTGAAATGCTCCGTTTCTGAGACTGAAATGCTCGTTTTTGAGACAAATATTGATTTTCAGAATGAAATTTTCCATTCCTGAAACAAATTTTAGATTTAAGCATGGTTATTTCAACCTTTACAAACTGACATTTTCAAATTTCTCCTTACTGATCGAAACCTATTGGCACATAATAGATTCGCATTTATGTCAGTAAATAGCTATTTGTAACCAATTTTTTGTGTGTAAAGAATGTTTGTCAAAATATTTCTAAAATTATAATTGCATGTATATCAAATCAAAGAAATACTCAAATAAAATTATATATTAGAAATATTTAGACAACAAAAAGAAAAAAGCTATTCAAGAAAAAGTGCACAGAAAAAAAAAGTTGAAAATATTAATTTTATTAGAATGTATACATTACACATTCATTGGTTTAACATTAGAGGTAAAATAGAGATGTCACCAACATTGCAGCTGATATTTATGTACATAGTATTTACTCAAGAACTAATTATTTTACTTATTTTTGGCAATATAATTTGCAATATTTAGATTTGGGAAAAAAGATCCATATCAACTGTTTTCCATTGTCACAAATTATGTTGCCCATGGTGATTTTGTTGTGAATTCAACACTGCAGAAATGCAATTATATGTCCCGAAAGGGTTAAATATGTAAACCGTTGACATTTTCTTTGTTTATTTATGTGTATATAAATATATTTAAAAAATAAAAATGTTTTCACACATGTGCTACAAATGTAATAAAATAACCAACGATTTTCATTTATTTTCATATTTAGAGAAATATTTTGAAAAATTATTAAAACTTTACATTTCAATTGAATATAAAATTAGTTTTAGTGTAAATAATTTAAAGTATTTTGATTAACTGTTTACAATTCACTTTGAATTTACTTACATAAAAAGAACTCATTATGAAGAAAAGAGGCGGGGGGGGGGGGGGGTGATAGTCTAATTGTTCTAATAATGAATAAGCTGTTTGGACATTTGTCCTTTAACACGTTGACGGACACTTGCATCTATAGCCGTCAAAGCGAAGTTCACTATGTGGCATAATGATTGATTGACACCAGGATTTACATGAAAAAATATGAAAATAAGTAAAAGCTTAACTTCACGTACATTAAATAATGCAAAATTTAATTTTAAAATACTGGTGCCAATTAGGAATTAAGTGAACTTCGCTTTGACGGCTGTAGACGCAAGTGTCCGTCAACGTGTTAAAAAAACCCTAGCTTGAAAAATTATCGCTTTTATATTTAATACATTTTCTAATTTTTAAATATGAAATCTGATTGCTTTTTTTTTTTTTTTTTTTTTTTTTTTTTTTTGCAAATTTTTCCATAACAGAAATAAAATAAGTATATTAAACATTTTGACAATATATAACCTTGGCAAATTGAATGATTCAGACATATACACCAATAAGAATATGCTGCAATAACTACAGAAGGTATGCAGTTATCCAGATTTATGTTACATATTCAGTAGAGAAATGTATTTTACTTCCTATAAGAGAGTATATTTTCTTACACGGCAAGTGTATTTTTAGTTAATCCTTGAAAAACTTCACTTTATATAAGGTATGCCAAAAACATTTACTTAATAATAATAATAATAATAAACTCATTTTGATTTCTGTTAATTTTAAATGAGTCAAAACATTCCGTCGACATTTATGGATATGAAGAACTACCTTAAAAGTGTAATAGATCCAAATCCTTTAATTCTTTTAATTAAATGAAAGCAAATTTTATTAATTTTTTTTTCATTTTAAAAAGTAGCATTTCTTTATTATAGTCCATTCTGAACTAATTTTATCTTTGCATATTGGTTGCATATTGCTTCAGGTTGAAATTCCCATTATCAGAAAGTTAATATGTAAATATATATAAAGTAAAGCATTTTAATTTTATTTTTAAATTTTACTATTATTTGTATCACTGCTATTTGCAACTTTAGAATCAATATCAGATACAGACAGCCAATTTCATGTGAAGAAATATCAGTATGACACAATTTCTCTGCTGCTAAAACTGCCCGGTTTTCAATTTGACACTTGAAGAACCCTGGTAAATTCAGACTTTATTATCAAGTAATGAAAATTTTCTAAATCTTTAAAACTGTAAACAAAGAATTTTAAAATTGTTCTATCTTAAATATTCACCTACACACAAAAGAATTTTTACTGAAGACCATGTTTCTTAAATGCAATATTACATTTTCATTTGGTACATCTTAAATTCTTGAAAACTCTAGATTGCTTAGTTATACATTAAGACAAGTGCTTATAATAAAACCATAACAGCTGAATGCGTACATATTAATATACAAATGAAAATGCAACTATTTCAAATAACAAAATTTAGACTTCTTGTATCACCGTACAAGATGACAAATATCCTGATAAATTCACTGTAATTTCTTTACTTCCCAACAGTGGCATTTGTGAGACACAATAACATAATCATAATTACCCTGGTGAGATCAAACTACATTGAAAATTTGAGATAAATATAAAATTAGCAGTAAAGAAAACACTAAATAAAACAAAAAAAATTTATTGATTGTTGCATTACAAATTAAAATGACTTTTAAAGTCTGTAAGTCCATTCACAAGATTTATAATTGGCTTGGCAACCATATTATTTCTTTTCCCTTTCATCCTAGGTGCTTTGCTACCTTTATCCGGATTAATATTGGCAAAGATTCTGAAAAATGAAAATACGAAAATTTGTAATAAAAGACACTGATAAAGTTAAAAGATGTAAAACGATATATGATACACAATTACTACAGTTATACTTTTAATTTTATTTTACAGTAACCTTTTGTCATATAAGAAATCTTGCATGCAATATAACAGACAAAAAAAAATCTTAAAAGATGACTTACAATAACTCATACTCTCACATATAAGGATTAGAGTTCACACCATTATATATAAATTAATTTTGGGGGGAAAAGTGACTTAAAATTAATGACCAAGCTCAAGAGTTGATGCAGTTTTTATTCTTGGGGCCCATTTTGCGAAAAGTAGAAGTTACTTTTTGTGAATTTTATTAAACATTTTGTAACGTTACTTGAAATCCAATTACTCAAATTCGATCCAAAAATTTATTAACAAAAACTTCTTTATATCCCCTTGCTAAAGTGTTTGTTTTTAAATCGTTTATTTACAAATTACGCATTTTAAAACACTTTTCATGAAAAAGAATTTTACGAAGGGAGCCTATTTTATAAAAAGGAATTTTGTGAAGGGGCCTGTTTTATTAAGTTCATTTTTGTGAAAGGGTCCATTTTAATAAATTTATTTTTTTGAAGTGTCCCTAAATAGGCCCCAAATTTTGCCTGGATCGATCCATGAAGCTGCACTGCATTTATAAAGAAATTAATTCACCACTTGGGATGGGTATTTTCTGATGTTCAAATTGATTCTTTGATGATTATTACAATGCATAACCACTCTTTTTACAATTAAATTCTTATCTTTCACTTTCTATATTTCACCATATGCTATTTCACACACACACACATAATATATACAATCAGTATCGGATATATGGTCACCCATGCGGTCCTGAAAATTATGACCATATAAGCGGGGTGACCTTATATGCGGTGTAAACAGGAATTTTACTTTGACAAAATATTACTGTGTTAGTTGTATTAGTAAAATAATGTACAAAAAAATATGAAAATATAATTTATAAGAGAATAAGTATAAACAAGAATTTCTTTACACTTAAATTTTCGAATTGTTGAGCATAATATATAGTAAAGCTTTATTTTTTATTTAAAATAATCTTTTACGCAGATTTGTTTATTATCACGATTGTTAAAATTAGTTTTCTAATTGACGAACGTATTTAAAATATTCCTCTGTACCAACGGAATTAGTTAACACATTGAGTGCACGGTGACTGATACTGAAGCTGAAAATTTGCAATATTTTAAGTAATTTTTAAAAAAGTATAATCCTGTAATAAATAAAAGGCAAGTAAATTTTAAATAAATTTAAAGTAATTACTTAAAACAATATATATATTTTTAGTTTTATGACATATTTTAGACCGCCAGTCATCGGTGAATGACGTGTTAAAAAATATCTGAAGATATTTAGTGTTTTGAGAGCTTCTGCTTGCGTTCTCAGTTCAGCTTCAGACTCACTCTCTTTATCATAGCTTTCATCAGTGTTTTATTTTAAACTTCCGAAATAATTTACGGTATGGAAGCTTCACCAGTAGTAGCGATCTCATTGTCAATAACTGTACATGTCAGTTCGTCTTGTATTGTGCAGCCAGCCTTCCGTAACTTTTGTGCAAGTAGGAGAACAGCATCATTTCATTGTTGTCGTCTTCGAACGGTAATTCTTCACATTCTGGCAGCCAATCATGCCAAAAGCAATTTTCAATGGTTTTCTTTGATACCATATTCCAACTCTAGGCTACTTAATACATGACATCTAACACAGACACGTAAAAGTTATCTTTTTGATCAATTGCAGCAAGGAAGTATTTTAGAAGCAGCTTTCGTATATTTATCTTAAAATTTTGAATAATTCCTTGATCTAAGGTTTGTGCAACACTAGTGCAGTTTGGAAGCAATAAAACGAATTCAATGTAATTTAAATTGCGAATTATACAATGACCAATATAGTTGTCTGCGATGATGGAGAAATCCAAAGAGCCATAGAAAGTTTCTCTTATCTCCTGCGACAGGAGTAGCCATATCAATCTTCGACTATGGAAAGCTTTGACGCGGAAAATGAGTTCTTTCGTCCTCTCCCGCGTCTGCCATATTTGACTGACCGTCAGCAGTCAAATCAGCAGTCTCCAATGCAAGACTCGGTTAAATATGACGGGCGCAAGAGGGCGGTATGAACGGCATCAAGTGTCGTCATTTATGACTGCTTCATCTTTTGGAATCCCCTTTTCTGCAACTCGCAAGAATAGATATTATTCGGTCAGCTGTGCCTTCCTTTCCACAGTGTGTATACACTCAGCGAAGTCAAGTGGTATGCAATATTATCACAATGTCTAAGGCTGAGTTTAGATGCTTGATTTTCCTTCCTTCAAAACTTGTCCAGGAAACGCTATTGACAACCATTCTTCTCCAATCGTTTGCAGTTATTCACAAAAGGATGGGGAGATTCAACAATGGAAAGAAAATTGGAAGATTAGATCGACTTGACGCAAAGATTTTCCTCTTTCAGAATGTCTGTCCGTTTTCTACAAAAGCTATTAACCCTCCGTCTACCAGACGGGTCCATTGGACCCGACAGGTACATACAAAATATTCATTCAAACCAGAAATTTCTTTAAAATAAACTAAGTATATAAACCAGACAAAAATAAGGTAAATAAATAAGTTAAATAGTTTTAAATAAAAATTCTGGTGTAGAACGTTTTATTAAAACTTGAATAAAATTCCCGGTAGATCTAGGGTTAAAGATGAAAAGCATCACGTGTCCACAAAATAAAAAAGCTAAGAATTGACTTGCGAAAAGTGACCTTGTAAGCGGTGTGACCATATACGCGGTACTCTCTGTGTGTGTATATATATATATATATATATATATATATATATATATATATGTGTGTGTGTGTGTGTGTGTGTGTCCCTTTTCACTGTTTTAGCTTATTTTCAATTAACTGTAAATGATCTCTTGTAAGATTTAAAAATTCGAAAAATGCTTTGTTCTTTAATATCTGTAGGTATACTGGTAATGTATAATCAGATTAACCCATAACATCCAGGACATATGATGCATACAGGGTGTATGTCCTGTTTTGTTTGTATCTGATCTGTTCACCTGTCAAAAGGTAGAACCTCACTAGAAAATGAAAAATAACAGTTCAAATATGAATAAAATAGGACAAACATGCTGTACGTCTGGTATCATCTACAATAAAATCAGGACTTACACCATACGCACATATCACAATTCTTATAAAAACAATGTATCAAATTACATGTATTATGATCCTGTCTGTAAATAAATTTTTTACAGTTGAAAATGTTTCATGTAAACTTAATAAATACTTAAACACATACATATATAAATGATTTAGAAAATGTATCACCTTTAAAAAATTTTTTTTAGCTTTAACCGTTTGCTCTACGCTTTCTAAATTTTATTGAGCAGAGTATTTTATGTGTAAAGAAATATAGCATTATTTATAGACTGAGTAAGAACATTTTTGCTTAAATTTACTTCAATGGTACTTTAAAATACTATTTAACTGCGAGTGCATAAAGGGTTTACTCAAAAAATGAATTATTTACTCCCACTTAAAATAATTGCATATAGAATGTAGCCATTTCATATCTATCTGCGGTTGGGGCTAACGAAAAAGACAGGCTATGGTGGCATTACATTTTTTTTTTTTTTTTTTTTTTTTTTTTCCTTGAGTTTGACCAATAAAACTCGAGGTTTTTAAGCGCCAGAATAACGAACCTCACAATTTTTTTTCTGCGATCTATTGAAAAATTGGGATTTTTTTCAGTTATTAATCAACGAAATTCTGAGGCCACAAGTTAACACCTCATGGGCCACTTTACCTAATTTACAAACAATTGCAAATGTTGTAATCAATTATTGTTGTATGTTATTGTCAGGGTTTGACCAAGTGGGATTACCGGATTTTTTCGGGCGGGCCCCACTTGAAAAAATCCATTGTGGGTTTTTCAAATTTTCTCGTGCTTTCACAACTGTATCATTATTTAATCTAAGTAAATATTGAATATAATTTTTACAAGAGTTTATTAAAAGAAATTCGATTTTTAATTGATTAAAGAATATTTTTAATTAATTAATGTTTTAGAGAATGAAAGATAAAAGCAAATTTCAGAGTTTCCCCTTGATTTAAAAAAGGGTAGGGTGCTGCCGGTGAGAAAAGGGCACTTTTTTATTCTTAAGGGCATGTTTTGGATCCTTAAGACCACTTTTTTTATTTTTAACCACTTCACTGGCTGCCCTGAGTCGGGGTTAAAAGCATTGTTTCTCCATACCTGTCGCCGATGAAGTGGTTAAAGTCACTTTTAATATTTAAAACTTAGATACAGTAGCCTACCGCTTAACCGGCCTAAACGGGACCGAGGATTAGCCGGTTAAGAGAAAAACCGGCTAAAGTGGAGAAGTAAACAAGTATCTGCATAATTTAATTAATTAAACCCGTGAGATGTATTAAGATTTTTCAATTTGTGTAGTTTTAAAAAAGTGCATATTTTCTGAAATGAATACTATTTATACTTAACTGAATTGACAGAAAAATTATCACTGATAACAAATAATGCAAAATATTGAACGCAAATTAAATTGTTGAAAATCGTATCACACACCTTTATAAGAAGTTGAAATTATTCTACATTATGTATATTTAAGTTAATCAACCATAAAAAAAAATCAGTGACCTTCTTCTGTTGAAGGCAAGATGGCAAACAATTTGCAGCATAATCTCTCCATTTCTTTAGCATCATAAGTTTAACGGAGGAAGCTGTTAGCCGCTGCTTAACATAGCGTAGCGCCAACTCCAATGCTTTTATCCCTTCCGTATGTGGAAATTTAGCTGTGTCAACTTCAACTGGATCATCATAATAATAGTCTTCGTATTGAACAACATCAGTTACAGTCCTAATTATATCCTCGTCAAATAATGTTTCATGCTTGAGATCTTTATCAGACTCAAACAACTCTTATACATTTTCTACGGTGATTTGTTCGCATCCCTCAAGCTTTTTAAATTTTTGTACAAAACAGTTTGCAAATAGATCAGACATTATAGAATTCCAGGGGGGGGGGGGGCACTTTTGACTATTAAAAACACAAAATCTCAAATCTTCCGGGGGAACATCTCATTGTTTCTGGGAGGAGGGAGGGATGCCCCCTCCCCGGGCCGCACCCTGAATTCAACGTGTATACATTTAGAAACAACGTTCTCCTTTCTGAATTTTGCCTCCCTCCACTCGGGATTCCACTTCAACTCGAAAACGTAAGCTGAGTTCCCGAGGCCGTCATCCCGGGAAAAAAGTCGTCCGGTTAAAGCGGATTTCCGGTTAAGAGGGAGGCTACTGTATCTCTTTTCAAAACAACATTGAGTCAGATTTTACTATGTAAGTAAATTTTTTAATGCAAAAAAGAAAAAAGGCCCTTTTTTTAATGGAGAGGCAAGAAGGGTGCTATTCTGTAAACCAAAGGGCAGGCAGGGTACAGCACCTTCCTGAAACTGTCTGGGTGAAACTCTGCAAATTTAAATATATTTCATATATAAATTGAAATATATTATCATAATTTATGATATAACAAATTTAATTATTAATTTTTTTTACAAAATGTTCCTGTATCCAAAATCATTGATTTTTCTTAGTTTTAAAAATTACCCATTTTTATTTGTATATTAAAACTAAATTTTGAACTTTCAAAGGGTTGTGGAAAAAACAAGAACAAACTGCCACAAGAAAATGTGAACAGCAAATGGTCGCGAGAAAATGCGATTTTCATAAGCGCAGTGAATTTCGTCAAATGGGAGATGGACAACCTGTGCCCCGCGATGGGTTTAACTTATGACACAATTAACTTTTGCCAATTAATAACTGAAAATAATCAATTTTTGGCAATAGGTCGCAGGAAAAAAGTGCAAGGTTCGTTGTTCATGCACCAAAAAATCTCAAAGTACATCAATTGAGCTCGGAAAATTTCCGAGTTTCGGCGATGGGGCTCGGAAAAATTGTGAGGTTGTTGATCAGGTGCGAAAAAATCGCGAAGTTAGTTGTTCTGGTTCTAAAAAAATCACGAGGTTCGTCAATCGAGCTTAGAGAAAGCACAGGATGGTGAAAATTTTGCCAATCGGCAGGTGAAAATTACAGTGAAATTTGTCAATCAGTCATTAGTAAAAAAAAATTATCCTGAATTTTGTATAATCATGTATCCTTGTCTAATGAATCGGGTAAGCTGACTGGCTAGAATTTAAAGGGTAAAACTGTCCCACCTCTGAAATCATATTTTTAGTCTTATTACACCACAGATTCCCCCTCCAAGGAGGGGACAGAAGAGGCAGGGCGTCTAGTACACCGGTACATGGATGCAAGAAGTATATATCAGTCAAGGCTGAAAACTTTTCTGGGTATTAGAAATAACCAAATGAAAATGAGCTAGAAAATTTCTATGCCTTGCATTATGGCTAACAATTGATCTCTTACAATAAAAGAAAGTGATAAAAAACACTTGATAATAAAATTGCTATTATTTAAGTATATAATGTAGAATTTTCTATCAGACAAAAATCTCTTCAGGACAAGGTCTTGCACCCAAGGCGTCAGAACCAAGGAGCGCCAAATGAAGATTTTGTGTGGCGATATTTCTCATATCTATATTTAGCGCAGTATTGTTAAAATCGTCCTGTCTGAGGTATGCCAAAGCATAAAAAAATCTAAGGATAATATGGTATAAGGATACTGTATAAAGCGGAGTTGTTTTTCGATTCTTTTTGATTTCGTTTGCAAGATTTTGATGAATCAATATTTGAAAAAGCAGATTACGTAGTTCATTATTAGGGATTGACCGAAGCAGCAATTTTGCCGAATACCGAAGTTTCGGTCAAAGTGTATACCGATTAAATTTTCAATACATATTTTTGCATATATTAACTTTTTTATAAACTTAATTAAAATCTTAATAATTTAATTCAGTTACATTTGTATTGTTAAGTGTAATTGCACAAAAAAATTAATGACTTCTTTCCACTAACCAATTCATTAACTCATCCCCTATTTTTTTATTATTTTATCACTAGTCATTACCCAAATTAACCTATGGAACTATTAAACTGTACAGTCTATTAATAAGGATAAGAATTGTCAGAAAAACAAAAGTTCGTTCAAATAAAAAGAAAAATGTTGTCATTAAGCTGATTTACTGATTGTCTAAGTCTAATTATAAACATATTGAATTGAATAGGAATGTTCTCAAATACAAAAGGTATATCAATTTGTACATTTAACTATTTTTTCTCAAATTATTGATACATATTTATATTTTGATTAACCTCTAACTAATGTTACCGGTCTCTCAGACAGCGGCTTTTTTCAATTTTTATAGTTTAACTTGCAATTTTCAGTTTAACTACAAACACTACCGAAATTTTGTTCCGTTTGGAACTTAAGTACTATCACCAGAGACATTTGAATGGGTGAATTGTAATTATAAAAGTCCTGTTCTAAAAGTTTAGTACAAAAACACAATCCTACGAGTTAATCGTGCCTTTTATTCATCTTTCGACGGAGCGGTCTCACAGACCGCTTCACACTAGTTATGTGGAAATTTCTGTGACATCAGTTAAGGGTTAATATTTTAACATTGTGGTGATGAAGATAACAAATCTGAGTGATTTTAATTTAATGGTTATAAAAGCTAATAGGATAGGCATAGGAGTATAATTTTACTTGTGTATTTTTTTTATATACACCTTAGATATACAGAGATGAACTTTGATATACTTATTTGAAATATATATTAAAGAAAATACACATTAAATAAATTTAAATTAAGAAAACTAATGTAGAAATAATTAAAATTAAATGATAAGGGAAAGATACCCATCTTCCTTATTTTTTTTATCTATCGTAGACAGTTGTTCCGATTTCACGCTTATGTAGACTATTTTAGGAAGTTTTTTTTTATTATTAAAAATGGCTTTGTCTTGTTTTTTTTGCAGTGCAGCTGAACTCTGAACACATGCGCATAATATTAAAACTCATCATTTAGCCTATTCTACTTCTAAGTAAAAGAGAATTCTTCTACTTCTAAGAAAATACTTATCCGCAATTATTCGGTTTACAATGCCGAATCACCGAATACCAAATCGACTATTCGGTATTCGGTCAATCCCTATTCAGTATTACATATTTTAAATTTTAAAATAAGTCGGCTATTAAAAAATGAGTAAATTTCTCTTTGTAAATATACTTTGCGGAAGAATGGGGGGGGGGGGGGGGGGCAAAATCCATGTTTATCCCGGGTGCTAAAAAGGTTAGTTTCGGCCCTGCACCCATCTACCAAAACATTATCTTTTATTTAAATATGATTCTGTTTCTAATTATTCTGAATATCTTTATAAGTTAACTGTTAAACGTAGAAGTTGTATAAGATTTTTAAAAATATGTTTTAAAAGTTTTTTTTTTTTAAGTATTTGGCAACATGGCCGAATATCGAATATTCGGTGCATCCCAAGTATGTTGTAAAAAATATATTTTGCACTTCTTTAAAAAATGAAATTGCACTAATATTTCCCCGTGTTTTTATTTTTTATTCCGAGAAAACTTTTTTGGAACAAAACCGTTTATTGCAGAACATTGCAAAATATTCTGCTTGAGAAATAGTAATAAAACTAGTAAATCTGCAAATCAGTGGTCCTAAACATCAGTTCTGGAATGTTATGAAAGTTAGTACACAAAACAATTCAACCTGCAAATACTTCTCCGCCCCCTTTCCCCCCCCCAAACACTGTCTCAGTTTGATAACTTCCTATCATATAGTATTTTAAACCTCTATCTAAAATAATTTATTGATCTAGAGACAATCTGAATAATTAAATAGTGAATCATTCGCAAAAATATAATTTTAATTATTGATATTCTAATTGTTAAATATATTATATTTGAAAATAATTTTGCTAGTGTACTTTTATTAAATTCTGCTAATACAATCATAAAAACAATTCGGTAGTACTTTTCATTGGATGTTCCATTACTGTAATTTTGGTGTATTTCTGGAAATGTATGTATTTGATATATTAATGGAAAATTAACTATGAGAATGGCTAAATATTGATAGATTAATATAATATAGAAAAAGCTGGAATATGATAATTATAACAGTAATTAAAAAATAGTTCTTAAAAATTCAATAAACTTAAGCGATTAAAGAAAAAAGTTTTAATTTATATTTCAGTAAAAATTAGGGGAAAAAAGCTTTTTCGGGGAGGGGGAAAAAAGAAAAAGAACAAAAAAAAGCTTCTCTTATAAAAATGAAAACACGTGTCCCACTTTACATTAAACATGCTATAGGCTAACAAAATTCATAGTCTACTACTATAAAAACAAAAATATTGCAAATAAATAAAGGTATAAAATGGTTAAGTAAAACTAATTCTCAATAAAATTTTCATCGAAAGAAGATTAAACATTTTCTGCTTCCTGGCTGGTAATGATTGCTAATGATAACCTAAATTAGTAAACATCCCAGAGAATATTTTATACTAGCGTTAACCTTTTTTAGGTGCGTTCGTAATTATATAAATACGTAGCACCTATAGTCGTCGTTCAGTCCGTCTGTCCGTCTGTCCGTCCGTCCGCATATAACAGAGCAAAAACTACCCAACAGAATGGTCTGAAATTTCAAATGTATGATTGGTGTAAAATTTTGTCGAGCCATTTCAAATTTTATAAAAATCGGATGTATAGTTTAATTACAGGGACAGTCAAAAGTTTTTCTTTACATTACGGCCAATGGGAAAAATTATTGCAAGTGCATTTTAATGTTGTTACAGCCTTCCGAATCATCTGAAATTTTAAATATATAATTGTTGCAAAATTTTGTCGAGCTATTTCCGATTTTATGAAAATCGGATGTATAGTTTAATTACAGGGACAGTCAAAAGTTTTCCGTTACATTACGGCCAATAGGAAAAAATTATTGCAAGTTCATTTTAATGGTGTTACAGCCTTCCGAATCGTCTGAAATTTTAAATATATAATTGTTGCAAAATTTTGTCGAGCTATTTCCATTTTTATGAAAATCGGATGTATAGTTTAATTACAGGGACAGTCAAAGGTTTTCCGTTACATTACGGCCAATGGGAAAAAATTATTGCAAGTTCATTTTAATGATGTTACAGAATACGAATGGTCTGAAATTTTAAATATATAATTGCTGTAAAATTTTGTCTAGCCATTTCAAATTTTATGAAAATCGGATGTATAGTTTAATGACAGGGATAGTCAAAAGTTTTCCGTTGCATTACGGGGAATGGGGGGGAAAAATGCAAGTGCATTTTAATGATGTTACAGACTATGCACTTATGAAGTGCAAAAAAATATAAATTCAGTACAATATGGGGTGCAAAAAATAATTATAAAACTAGTTATAGTACGAACGCACCTCATTTGCCACGTTTGACGAGCAATTTCCAACTTGTTTTTATACGTGTAGAGAAAAAAAAGTATTTGTCCCTCCCAAGAACGAAAACATTATACCCGCCGATCTTGAATACTATGTATCGATGTCTGAAAATGTATGCGCTATAGGCCAAACGTGCAATCGCAGAAATAAACAAAGTTTTATGTAAAACACTTATTTAAAATAAATACAACGTTCATTACAAAAAAATAATTACAAAATAAAGCTGAATAACTTACCTCTTTTTCACAAAAGTAACAGAAACACGGAGCAGATCAGGAAATAAATGTAAACAAAACAACGTGGTTAGCGAGCGCGGAAAGGCAAGACAAACTCCTTTTTCAATGACTTCAAGATGAATCAGCTTCTTTTTGCTGCAACTAAATGTCAGAATGACATCAAGGGATCGCAGAAATTCCTTCTAAACGTAGCCCAAACATTGATAACCGATGATAATATAAAATCAACATGGCTTTCGCCGAAGTACTTGTTTAGATACGGAGACGGAGATATACCGTTTTTAGTGCGTCTACTGCCAGATATGGAAACTCTGAGTGTTCAAGACCAACAGAAAATAGAACATTTCCTGGAATTCCAGGAAAAGTAAGAGTTTTATCTAAAACGGAACTTTTCAGTTAAAAAAGGGAAAATTCACAGAATAACACCTGTTAATTTCAGGACATTTTTTTACAGTGTAGAGTTAATTCAAAAATCTAATTCGAATTACGCAAACATCTCGTCGATGTGTTTTTCGTTTTCCTTTATGTAGGACCTGTGCAAAAGTGTCTAGTGCTCTCTGGCAAGGAGTAATTCATGAGATTCTTATTAATGGGTCTTACAAACTTATTACAAAACAAAACATAAAATGGCTAGTATAGTAGGAGAGCTGTTGAACATTTTTGAGTAGGTATTTGAGGCACCCTGAAAATTTGTGCAACACTTCTTTTGTAATGCCTGAATACAAAATCGAATGTCTGGCTGAAGGATCGCGGCCCAAAACCTGTGCCAGACACGTGTCAAGTGCCATTTTTTGACACTACCCAAAAAAGTTATTTGAGGCACGCTGAGATTGAAACAGAAAAATACTTATACTTAGAAAAAAATATTTTGAAAATGACAGACACTTTAGTCGGCCCAAAAACTGTGCCAGACACGTGTCAAGTGCCATTTTTTGACTACCCCAAAAAGATATTTGAGGCACGCTGATATTGAGGCACAATAATATTTATGCTTAGAAAAAATATTTTGAAAATGACAGACACTTTAGTCGGCACAAAAACTGTGCCAGACACGTGTCAAGTGCCATTTTTTGTCTGGCACAGGTTTTGGGCCACGATCCTTCAGCCAGACATTGGATTTTGTATTCAGGCATTACAAAAGAAGTGTTGCACAAATTTTCAGGGTGCCTCAAATACCTTCCCTAAAATGTTTAACAGCTCTTGGACTAGTACTAATACCTGTTAAATCGGAAAATTTTCTAAATCGAAATCCTTCGTTAATTGTAAAAACTTTATGATCCGAACGAAAACCATACCATGCGATTACGCCTAAGCTATCGTAATGCAAAGGCGAAAATGTGTCTCTCCAGCAGATAAATTCAAATCCCAAGTTAATGAGCGTAGTAATTTTCACTGTTAAAAAAAAAAAAGAGTTAAATATGATCGTTCTTTTAAATTCTAAGAATAATATATAAATTATATAAAAATATAAAAATGTTTTCAATAACATTCATTAACTTTTAATTATTTAACTAACTTAATAATACTTTAAATTTAAACTTACACTATGTGCAAAACTACTTAAAAGATGAGACACTATTTAAAAAAGGATGTTAAATTACTTTAGTATCTTAGTACTTTCAACTATAAAAACATAATCTTCGTCAAGAAATATAAGAAATACTATTGTTATTAAAGTCTAATTTTCAAAATTCAAGTAGATTGTGACGAAAGGAGTGAAAGTGGATGTCAATTTTTAGACCCGGAAAGCATTGGGAAAATAAAACATGGATATAGGGAAGTGGAAAATTATTCGTTTTAAGTTTCTTTAAGCAAACTAAAAACAGTTTTTTTCATTATATTTGTTATATATGTGTTATGTATTTCGTTAGTATTGTGTCAGTATATTTCGATTGCTTAAAGAATCATAAAACGAGTAATATTCCACTTCCCTATATCCATGTTTTATTTTCCAAATATTAATAACATTATTAAATAACGTTATTAATCCCAAATTAATAACAATAGTGTATTTCTTATATTTCTCTGACGAAAACTATCATTTTATAATTCAAAGTACTAAGATATTAAAGTAATTTAACATCTTTTTTAAATATTGTCTCATCTCTTAAATAGTTTTGCACATAGTGTAAGTTTAAATTTAACTTTTTAAAGATGAAATAAGCATTTCTATTTAGTTATTTAATAATACTTTTATACTTAAAGTCAAATACTCATTAAAATGTAATATTTATTGTGAAATAGGATTTTTTGTGCCTATGCTAATGTCTGAATTAATGTATTTACGTCAATATTATCTGAGATTTCTGTCCCATTTCTATACCAGGCGTTATTTCTTGAGTCACAGTAAATCAAGTGCATGGCAAAAATATGATGGAAAAACTGCAGATTTGTCTGATGTACAAATGCTGCACTGCAGTGATGCCTCTACGTGACTGCCTATGTATCATCTATTATTATAAGCCTTAGGGCAATCTAAAACCGACATACTTTTTTCAGGACCTGACACATAGTGATATTGTATGCAAATAGACTGCAAATATACTTACAAATAAACTCTTTACTTTACAAGGTCACCACAAAACAATGCGATGTATTTTAATGTGATGTATCCTGATGTCTATTAGCGAGAAATACATTGTACGAAATGCAACAATAATGGTGTACATGAAAAGTGCAACAACCCATTTCTATGTATAATGAAAACAAGATAATATATAAGAATTTACCCCAGGGAAGTGTTTGGAGCACAATGCAAAACACGTGATAACATAATGTACATGCTTACGAATCGAAACAGAAAATATAAATTTCTTAATAATACATGGTTCTGTTTATAGTCAATTGCAAATGACGCTCAACATGATCACCGTTCTGATAAATAAAAAGCCTGCAAGGGATACATGACAATTTTCCCACAGTATATCGGCTTTGAATTATTTAAAATGTAAGGTTAGTTGGGGTAACTGGACCCACGAGGTAACTGGGCTATAGGCTATTTTATAAAAAAATCTGTTGGTGTTTTTTAAGTTTTAGCTTTTGTGAACAATGCCCCTTAATCTCTACTTCCTAAAACAACGTGTATCAATTCCATCATAACTGTCAGTTTGCTGTGATAAGTTGTCAAAAATTTACGTTTCTTTTTTTTTTAAACAACGTTAGTATGGTTGGAACTCCTCGGCCTTTTATTAAAATACTGTAAATACTTTTATTAAACAAACTTTTTTTTTAAAGATTAGACATATAACTACATTAATACTATTAGGTATCTATACATATTTACTTCATGTTTCAAATGTAAGCCCGGTGTCCCAGTTACCTCATAAATATTTCAAGAATGGGGTAACTGGGACATGTATCCGGGTAACTGGACCATGCTGGATCCAGTTAACCCAATAGTTATAAATAATTTTTTGTATTTCTCTTACTACGGGAAGTAAATTTCTACATTGTTTTTTGCTCACAATAAAGAAAATGATAGAATACCTTATTAAAATTACGTGATGAAATTAAAAAAAAAGCATATTGAGTGGTATCAAACCAAATTTCTTGACTCCTTGAGAGGCTGTGATTCCGCTATGCCATCACTTAATTTTAATTCCTAATTGCCACATTGGCACCTGAATTTTATAATGAAAATTTCACCTTTATTAAGTACGCGAAAATATACTTTTACTTGTTTTCAGATAGATTCTCTTGTAAAAATTGGTGTAATTAAATTATTTCAAAATTTTACGAATTCCAGTACCTTGCCCCTGAAAGTGAGATACCAGACATTGAAATTGTACTATAACCAGGGGTCGCATTCTATAGAGAAACTTTTATCGTTCCTACCACTATTTTGAAAATAATATCTAAATCGCCTCTTTCTTTAAGGGTTCTGGTAGGAACGATAAAATTTTCCCTATATAATGCGACTCCGGATAAAGATAAAGCGCTTACGTAGCCGTTTGTTCATAGATTTATCTTGCTATTTTTTTCCCTAAAATAACCATGTGACTTTTATACTTATTATCTATACTAAAGTACATAAGTACTTACTTAAGTGTTATGTTTTTGGTGTAAATAAATCTAATATTTTCACTTTTAGTGCTTTTTTTAGACATACTGACAGCAAAGGTTTCCCTTACAACGCTGTTTATTGACATATAATTTACATGATATGCCTGTTTTAAAATTTTATGTTGTTTACACTTTTTGAAACAGGACCCTATATCCGATATGAAAAAATATAAACGCGTGTGGAACATAGACCCCCCCCCCCCCCTGGTCAAGTTACCCCATTTTTTAGGGCAACTGGGCCCGTGAGGAAAGAAAGATTAAATATGCATATTTTTATATTTTTAAGTATTAAAATGTAATTTTGAGCATTTCTGTCTGATAGAGGGAACCTAACTGAACACATTTACAGAAGTTCAGACTTTAATTCAAATGAACATTAGCTTTTTGATGCTGAATTGTCAGAAGCTCCAGAGTCACATTGTAAAATCATGGCCCAGTTACCCTAACTAACCTTATTGATATTTGATATGGTTAAACTTAATAATAACTGCTTTTAATATATATCGATAACGAAATGCCAAAATTATTGACATATGCGATCTGTCAATATCCACCGTTGTGAATACAGCTTGGATATTAAAGCATGGACACAAATAAAGTAAACGCCATCGATGGCACTTTTTTTTCAATAGATCTGATGTAGTTTGAGCCTTTGAAGTAATTATGCAAGCAAGTTTCAGTTTCTAGGCGAGAAAGAGAAAATGATCTCAACGAGATAAAGAAATTCGGCAACATATTTTCTGGCAACCTATTCTCTGTTGCATATACACAAATATTTTTTTCTTAAATTTATTTCATATAAAGAACTTATTTATATTTTTTGTATACAAACAGAAATAAATTTTACATAAAAAAAATAATAATATGCATATAAAAAATGTTTATACGTATAAATTAATTCATATATAAACGAGCATAAAAGATCATTAGATTTATTGTCAAAGCTGTTTATATACTTTGGAAAGAAATCTCACTTTCTGAAGGCTGTATTATTGCGCCAAGCTTTATTAAATGCCCCTATACTGGAAATGTTTCCTATATTTTTTTTTTGGACATTTACTCTAATTTATTTGAACGAAGATTGTTTTTTTTTTCAGTTTATTTTTAATAGTAAAAAATTAGAATAGATCCCTATTATTAAGTATAAGTTTTAATAACGATCAAATCCTTTACATTCGGTATACTATCAAAATCTTAATTGGATGAAGTATAACCATAAAATGTTTTTAATTGAAGAAAACATCTAATTTCAATGAAAAAATATACGGATAAATTACAATTAACATCGAACAAATGTGTTTAGTTGAGGCATAATCTCAATATCCTATTCATAGTAATGTATAACGACATTATGTTTTCATTTGAATAATAAATTTTCTGAATATTTATAATTATACTTTTTTGTGTATATACCGAAAAAACGGAAATAATTATTTTTATTAAGGTGAAAAGATACATAAACAGAAGTTTTATTAAGAATACGTGCTTAACTATTTTGAATATAAAGAATTCTCTTTTGAAGTGCAATTTTCTCTTGTCTTTTCTATTTCGTGCTCATCTTCCATTTACTTAAATATAATATTTGTTTTCTTAAGTTTATTTTATATATTCAGTACAATTCCTTTTTTCTTTTATTTCTTTTTGTGTTTTAGATTAAACCTTATGTTATTTCTTAAAATTCTTTCGTACAGGGCTACTAATTACAGATTAATTTCAGCTCAACAAAGAAAATATCTCAAAGATTATAAGATCCATACATATTTATATTAATTACGGAAAATAAAACATAGTTAAATAATATTTTTGGATAAAATGCTGCGATAACAAGTATTAGAAAAAGAAACTTTTTTACAGAATTCATGGTAGAACAAACACTTAACAGCAGCTTATTTTTTATTACTCCTATAACATGTTTTTTTTAAATGCTTCTATTAGTCTTCAATAATAAATTAATCTTTGTTACTATAATTTAATTGCATAAAATTCAGTTGTTTTCCAAAAGAAAAAAAAATATTAAGCAATTTCTTCAGTTTTTAATATATGCATTTTTCTATATAGATTAACTATTTCAGTAATGTAAATAATACTTTAATTCCGCATTCCGCTTTAATGCATTTAACTAATTATTATAAAATATCTATGAATTCCAAAAGTTATACATTTTTTAGCCAAGTCTTAATCTTTGACCATCAAAATAAACTTAATTACGTAAATATTATTCAAATTGCTAACAAAGCGTAAAACCATCAGAGTGAAAAAGTATCTAGGTTAGGGTTCGAAACTGGATCTTTGGTTCAGCGCACCAACGTTCTTCCATATGAGCCCCCGCAAACAACACACCTATACAGGCACCCTTCACTCTTAAATGTTGGTAAGGCTAGAACCGCAGCACAATATGGAATAACTTCATGAACCACAACCCTGCGCGAACAATAAATCCAAATTAATCTAGCATCCATAATATTAATATATATATATATATATATATATATATCTTCGATAATATACATGTATATATGTCTTAGCTTAAATATTATTACTAAAATAAACATAAAATTTCAAAACATGTTTCTTGGGAAAAAATTAAAATAAAAAAATTTAACTTTCCTCTATGCTCCAGTAGTGCACATAGTAAATTTCTGATGCACCAGTACAAGCACCCCCCCCCCCCCTCCTCCCGAAGAAGTCAACCACTCATGTCTTGAGTTTAGTGCGTACCCTACAGAAATTATAATTTGTTTTAGAGCTCTGCAATTAAATGTACACAATGTTGAAAATGTATTTAGAAGTTTAGATGGTTACGTTAAATATTTTCACTTGTAGATCTGAAGATTAAGGCCGTCAACATCATCTCTGGAAATCAGTTTTATTTTAATGTCACTTTGTATAATATGTAAGGACCTACAATCTAGTTTTTTTTTTTTTTTTTTTTTTTTTTTTTTTTTTTTTTTTTTTTTTTTTTTTAGTTATATACAGGTTATCCCTTCTTGTCTTTGACTAATAGATAAATTTCCCATTGCAGAAATATATTTTTTTTTTTTATCACATAAAAAGGATTTTCATCAAAAAAGTTTTGTTTATTTCATGTTACAAAATTTAAATATAGGATTAGAAGATGCACTTAGATAAAATTCCTCGATGATCTAAGAATTTAAACAGCGAAAATTCCCCTCTTCTATGATCAAAACTAACCGATTTATGATGCAATGAATTAAAAAAAATTCCAGCTTTTCTTATACTATAAGTGCGCTTTGTTATTTTTAAATGGCATTAATTGCAGGGGTGATAAAACCTGAAAAGACTTATCAAATTCTGTCAGATTTAGAAGTAGCTACCTCTTTTTTTTTTCGAAAGGTGTAGTTTTTTCGCTAAGTACTCCTTCATATTGTCTATTTATAACTTTTAAATTTGAGTGATAGAATATTCTGTGTTTCGTCGGATATCTGCTCACGAAAAAAATTATTTCAAAATTATCATTACCTCTTTTTGTCAAAATTTCCACTAACATATTTGACTTCTTAATCATACAAAGATGAAAAGTTTTAAATTTCATTACAATATTTCCCCTATTTGTTATTTTGTACTAATAAAAAATTTACAATCATGTAAATTAGTACTTAATTCCTTCCGAAATTTCCATTTCTATTAAGCATTTATGAGCAGTTCATAAAATAAAAAAAAAAAAAACTCTGCAATATTTGCTACTTTACAGTAATGATAAATAATAAATCAATTAAATAATTCCGGTCGGGGAAAGGGAAAAAGGAAAAAAACAAACAAACAATTTTTTCTTTTTTTTTTCTTTTTTTGTAGACTTATCCTGCAGAAAGATTTTGGTATAAATGAAGTTTGGTGTAAATTTTCTACCACATGACCTTCAGGAATATAGAAAACTACAAAAATAAATCTTTTAAATTATCAATTTAACTATTAGTGTTTCATATGCATTTGTATCTATTCTTACAGCAGAACCAATTACTGATGATTCTTATTACTGAATTATCCGTTTTTTGCATATGAAAAACTAAACAATATTCTGGTATATTTGCATATTTTTAGAACACAAGAATTCAAATTCTAAATTTTAGTGAAAGAATGCTTTATTGCAGAGAAAAAATAATCCAATTTACTAAGTTTAAAATTTTTGACATGTAAACATTTAAATATCTACAGACATTTAATAATGAAAGCTTAAGCAACTACACAATGAACCAATTTTGAATTATGACCTATTTCAGTTGTTATATTTTTCTTTTAATAAACATGTGTCTGATAGATTAATGTACTTACACTTACTTTGCTCCAGAAGTAGACCACGTGTGCACCAATAGTAGGTCGCTTTCCTACGCCTGGTTCGTAAGCACAAAGAACTAAATGGATTACATAGAAAGGCTTAAAGCCTTAAGTACTTAATTGAAATGAAATAAACATAAAAATAAAATTTTACATATGCTCTAGTAGTGAAAAATGACGCCTAACATTGGTAGAGGTTTAAATACGGTGACCCAGAAGTAAGAAACACTTCAAAAGTAGCCAGTACCATGAACTGACACAATGTGTTTTCTTGTTTTGTTTGTGCCACTTACATTTTAATGTTTGTGCTGTTCTGTCGTAACATAGGCTTATCTTTTATTTTGCTGTGGTTCGGCTTTGAGGTACGCCATGCGCACTTGGACTGGCAATCAGGATGTCTAACTGCGGGTAGTGGGCTTGCTGCTATTGCGAAAAGATAAGCTGACACAACATTTATTTTCACGACGGTAAAGGAATTACGTAAAAATCTTCTCATAAAGAAGAAATAGTTTAAATCATCATAATTAAAATACTGAGATTAAAAGTATAGCTGTTTTTCACAGAGAGCTGCGGTGATGCCTAGATAATGAAATCGTACTCTGGTCAGGGATTTGTTCATATACATTTAAGTAAATAAATATCAGTTGTTCCTATTTTTATTTAAATGTTTCATATAAAATGGCAAAACACAAATATTATTAAACGTCATATTTTAACATAAAGGACTTCTCAAAACTCGCATATATGAATACATATCTACCGGAAGTGTACACAAAATCTTTTAACAACAACAACAAATGCTGATTGTACATAGGAAAGCGAACGACCTTTGCCCAGAATTTATACCGTACTCCACTTAATAAGTTAAAAATACCTTGTATCTCACTCTAAGCATGCATAACATCAATCACGATAATAAAAGTATGTTTTAAAAAGCCTGTTTCTGTAATGCGTGAAATGTTATAATTGTACAAATATATTAAGTGGTCTCAGGACTCTTAAAAGCTTTGAAATTCTCTAAATTTTGATGTTCATAAATGTTAAATTTCTATATTTTCTGAATATTTTGATATAATTGTTTTCTTGAAATTCCCATTAGAACAGAAATTATGGCCTTTAGAATTATACCCTCTCAATAATTGAAGCGAGTTTCCGAAACTTTGAAGACATTTTTCTCCAAATGACGTTTTTGTGCATGACGCACACGATATCTCAAAACTTACGAGTATTTGTTCACGAAATTTTCAAACATATATTTCATGTTAGTCTATATAGACGGAAACTAAAATTTCCTTTTTTACTGTTCAAAAATATTTTTTAGGTGATTATACTGTTCAATTTTTCTTTTCAATTTTGCATTAGCTAAATACAACTTTGTATTTAAAATATGAAAATGCTTTAAATACAAATTTATTTAGGTTCATGATAATTATTAGAGTCTGAAGTATAAGTAGAACCAAAATTGTCATTCTAATTGCAAAATTTATTTTGTAATCCTGCGCGTAATCTGCTATGCCAATTACCTGCTCGTCAAAAGTTTGACAGTTTGGAGTCTCCTGTAAATGCGAATTCTGCAACTTACAATTTTTTAAATACATGGAATGAAAGAGCATACTTAATCTTTCATTCGAATAATTATTGTGGCTTAAAATCAAATACATTTTAAGATATTAAATGTTGAAAATGGTCTTTTTTTTTCTTTTTTCTAATTTTAAGAGTCCTGAGAAGAAATTCACAATTATTAAATGTGTTCAATTATTGTATTCCTGATATCATATGTAATGTTTACTGCTGTGGTCTAAAAATACGGAATCTAGCTCAGTATTGTTCACACTGTAAAAAAAAAATAATGCTAGTTTTCCGAAGGAATCGGAAAAATAGTTGCCCTTATCGTTCCCGGAATAATTTTCAACCCAGCTCGGAATAAAATCCGTAAAATCGGAATAAAATCCGTAAACTACCGTTTTACTGACTATTTCCTTATTTTTACGGATTTTATTCCGAGCTGTGTCGGAAATTATTCCGGTACGATAGGGGCAACTATTTTTCCGATTTCTACCGGAAAACTGGCAGTAAGTTTTTTACAGTGCAGATAAATAGAGGTCACTGTAAACACCTCTCATAATGTCATGAAGTTGCATACAAAGAAAAGTAAATGCGTTCAAAAGTTAACTAAATTAGAATTATGTTTATTAAAGATATGAGAGAATATCATGGTGGAGGGAGCTGATAGAATAGCCAGTGTTACGGTCCGAATTACTGCACTGTAAATAAAATACTGCCAGTTTTCCGGTAGGAGTCGGAAAAATAGTTGCCCTTATCGTACCGAAATAATTTCCGACCTAGTTCGGAATAAAATCCGTAAAAATAAGGAAATTGTCGGTAAAACGGTATTTTACGGATTTTATTCTGATTTTATGGATTTTTTTCCGAGTTGGGTTGGAAATTATTCCGGTACGATAACGGCAACTATTTTTCCGATTCCTACCGGAAAACTGGCATTATTTTTTTAGTGTGCTTTTCTTGTAATTATACCTTAACAGACCAAAATAGGCCTATTGAAAATATCGTTGCAACAACGTTAGTATTACGTCAAGTGGAACAAATGAAGGTACTACTTGTATTACAAATTGAATCAAGTAATACATCGGTTCATCACAAAAAAAGAAAAGAAAAAGAATGAAAACACAGTAAGATATGGCTTTTGAAATAGCCTCTATTTCAAATTAATTTAAATAAGAGATTTTGCAGTATATGACGATAATTTTTCACTAATTTTCAATATTCATAAGCATGTATATTCATAATGCAGACATTATTAATATTCATAACCATACAGAGTTTATTAATAAAACTATTAAGCGCCTTAAAGATACTCATATTTCTAAAAGCATTAACACGGAAATTGCTAATGTATATGGAAAACTTTAGTTGTGGTATGAAAAATACAAGAAAATGACTGGAAAGGCGTTGTTAATTGTGTCTATCATATTGAATAATCAGGAGTATGCATAACTAAAGGATTATATTGATGTAAAATATAATAATATTGGCATAGCGAAAGAAAATATTTGTAAAATATATAATTATTTATTTATTTATTTATTTATTTTTTGGAAACATAAATTGCAATTGATATTGAAAACTTTTTTTTTCAGTAACCATTTTGAATATTGGAAAGTTTAAATATAGAAAAATTATAGAAAAATTATTTGATTAAAAATTCTTTAAATGTAAAAATGTTCATAATTTTTTAATCAAATCTTCCTTTTGAATAAAAAAATAAGGAAGGAACAAAATAACTGCAACAACAGTTGTGCATTTTGTAATAATGCGCGTTTTCAATGCGTATGTCATTAACAAAAGATTAAAGTCACAGAAAGAAACACGATAATGATAATCACTGAGAATCTCTTAATGAAGTACATAAAGAAAACTGGCTTTTTATTAGGAATGTAATTAGAGCAAGAAAAAAAAGCGTCGCATGTCATGAAACAATTATGACGGTTTTAAATACTAAATTTAATGGTAGACGTATTACTGAATATTTTCTAAAATTTTCGTAGTTGTCCACAAGGTCAGTCAACAGTTAAGAAGAATTATTTTCTCAAACGTATCATAACACAATTTAAAATTATTCCAAATATTTTATGAAATGCTTTTTTATTTAATTCAACTAAATAGTAATATGTGACAAGCAGCCATCAATGTATAATTAAACCAAAATTTCAGATTGTAATAACTAGCACATTTTAAAATTCAAAAAAAAAAAAAAAAAATCTCTGCCGGTTCGGCCTACAGGCGCTGGTAGATTTTGAAATTAAGTACTAATTTCACCAACAAAAAATAAATGAAGACAAGAGATAAACTCAGTTTAACAATTTTATCTGGCCGTTTTTGATGAGATTTTAATTTCATTTTCCTGCAAAAGCTGGTTTTTGTTGCATTAAAATATCTCAATTTTTTGATTTTCTGTAAGCAAGTAAACCCTATTGGTTTACAATGGAAGTCTATGGGAATTTTGCGAAATATTACAGATATCAACAAGTTGGCGTCACTTTTGACAACTCATTTTAGTCGGCAAATTTAGCAATTTATCGCCAGGTTGGCCACAAACTTGACGGTATTTGGCGACAGATCAGGATCGCTCCTAAGGTAACCCCCCTTTATATGGAGATACGATATGTATGGTGATACGATAGCGTAATATATTTATAGATTTTTATTTTTCACGTGGAAATCTTGCAATAAAAAAGTAATTGTTATGGTATGAATTCTATTGTGTGTTTTTTTTTTTTTTTTTTTTTTTTTTGGCAACTGCTATAACGATTTTTTTTTATTTTTCCTGTCATTTTTCTGTAAGATCTGGTTTTATCAGAATCATGTTAAAGGCGGTAATAAAAATTTTTAACCCTTTCTCATTCCTACTTCCGTGGACCAATTTTTCTCATTTGCAATCCCCGCCGAGATATGAGCCATCTTAATGTGTTTGGCGAGTTTGAAGACATTCCGTGCATAATTGCGACTTTTACCGTGCAGACAACATTTGGTACATACATTCATACATATAAATACACTGGTTTCCAAAAATTAAGGAACAATCACAAAAAGAGCGATAACTCGTTCTAAAAGAAAGCTATCCGTATGAAATTTGCATATGTTGTTAACTAAAAGACGCTGAATAAAATTTTAAATCCCAAATTAGTGACGCTGCAATCGGATTGCGGTATCTGTGAGGAGCATAAAAATGCATACGAGAGTACGGCTGCAGTTGTCGCTGTGATTATTAGATAAGAAAACTAAGATAACCGATCCATTAGTATGACTTCGATGTATCATTTTTTCCGCAGAATTGCGATATGGAGCTATTGGACTATTGGAGGCAGGTGAAAGTCCGACAGAGGTAGCCAAACGGCTAAATGTGAGTCCTTCTGTTGTTCATAGGCTTTGGCAACAATTTCAAACCACTGGTTAGGTCTCCAGAAGGTTCAGCTAAGGACGGGCAAGAGTTACGACGAGCACCAAAGACCTATATTTCGGTTATGTGCACGAAGGAATAGAACAGCAATTCCCTTTCCTCTTATAGCCTCCCTTGCTGCAGCCACTAGAAGGTTGGTATCAACATCTATTGTGTGAAGGCTTCATGAAGATGGTCTTTACACGAGGCGGCCCGTCATTTGTGTGCCGCTCACCTCACATCAACGGAGGGAACATTTAAGATGTGCATGTCAACGTGTTCTCTTCACGAAAGAGCCCGGTTTAGCTTCCGAAGCGATATTAGGCTTTGTTTGATTTAGAGAGAACAGGGAACATCAAACCTTTTCTTACACATAAGAAAAATGTTTGATGTCAATTGAAAGAAAACAAATAAGTAAACCAGAGAAACGTTTGATGTTCAGTTCAAATCAATAAAACAGATAAAATGTTTTTAATCTTACTTTTAAAAAATCATTAAATTTGATTGCTACTTTTAGCTGCATTGGAAAATACTGTATTATAATATTTATATTAAACTAAAAAGAATGCACGAAATGGCTTGAATTTTTCACTGGGGATAAAAGGTTTACAGTGTATAGTTCTCATGAACTCGGCTATTCATAAGGAAAAGACCCTCTTCTTATTCAGCGAGTTCATGCTTGATTCTGACTACATCTCAATTCTGCATCTTTTCGAACGAATGATCTAACAAGTGAAAAGATTAACTTTTCAGTGTTTAAAAATTATTTATTTTGGGTGAAATTTAAGATTAAATCCAAACACTGTATTTATTTTTAAATTTCGGTCGCTGTCTATCCACTTTTATTTAATTAATTACTAAGAAACATAAAGGTTTAATTAATGTTATGCCATAATTAAAGATTTTTTTCATATTTAATTAAAAAGTTGAAACGAGTCTTTTAAATACATTTGTTTTATATTTAAAAAATATGTCTGAAAGTTAACCTTAATATTGACTTATACATTAATGTATTAAAACTAAGTGTTTGATGAAAATAAATTTAAAATACCACATAAGCAGTTATACTTAGTTCAACTATTGGGGAAACAGGAACAAACGTATTCATGTTTTTTAATGCTTTAAAAATTTTAATGTTTTTTTTGGTGCTTATTAAGAAATTAATAAAATTTTTAAACAAGAACACAACTTTACAAAGTTATTCTATTTGACTTTAAATAAATGTGAGGATAAAAATTTTAAAAAATAACATTCACCACATTCATGAATTATATTTGTACAATTACTTTAGCAATTATTTAAATAAAATCATTTTGCGCCCTCTATATAGCAAAAATTTAAATCTGTTTATGCACTTAAGCTTTTTATTTAGGATAATCACTGTTTAAAAAATATATTGGCAACGTAACGTTTTCTTAGAAACGGGTAATGCTTTTCCTTAATGTAATTAGTTTTAACGCTGAAAATTTAACACCTTCGAATTCCTTACATCAACGTAACTTAATTATCTCACACTTTCAATTTGTAGACGGAAAAAAAGTTACTATTTTTTTAAGATGCTTCACGAAATAAATTCTACTTAAATAAATAAAAAAAAAACTTTGTGCGCTCAAAGGTATGTTAAATATATAAATTAAAAAAGTGTGATATGTCAGATTTCTTTAAAGATACTTAAAAAACTGTCATAAAATGGTAAATAATTAAACGAAGACCGAAAATAATATGTGTTCAATATTTTCATATACATTTCTCATGTTAATCTCAGAATTTGAATTTACCTAAAAACATTTATTTTTACACAAATTGCTCATAGTCGTTGACTAAATATAAACACATATCACTGGCAAAGAGTTGGAAAAAAATTAAATTGCTATATTTAAAGTACTATTTAAAGTACATCAGGTACTACATTATTTCATGTAAATTATTTAATTTCTATAAAAACAAATACACATAAAAATCTTTGTTAAGTCAAACATTTCAAAAAATAAAACGTAATAATTTTATATATATGTTACCGGCCAAACCCGATTTTAGGCCAAACTAGATTGGCCTAGGCCAAACTAGTTTATCCTAACGCACATCGGATAAAATAGATTTTCCTAGGCCAAACTAGTTTATCCTAACGCCCATAGGATAAACTAGTTTTTACTAGGCCAAACTAGTTTGGCCTAACGGTCATAGGATAAACTAGTTTAGCCTGTTGTTCATTGGTCCGAACTAGTTTATCCTAGGCCGATCCAGTATATCCTAGGCCATTTCAATTTAGCGTGATTTTATTGATCCCAATGACCGCTTCAGCGCCAACCTTCTAATTTATCCTAGGCCAATCTAGTTTATCTTAGGTCAATCTAGTTTATCCTAGGCCAATTAAATTTGACGTGCTTTAACTGATGCCAACGCTCACAAAAAAAGTACTAATTCAAACTCAAATTCAATTTCTCAAAAATGAGTTAAATTCAAGCTCAAATTAAAAAATTTTCAAACGGATCGCTCAACTCAAACGCATCTATTTAAATGAGAAAATTTAACTAAAAACTCGTTTTTTCTTATATTTTTTTTTATTTTTTTTTTTAATATAATAGAAGTTTAGCGTTCAAATTTACAAAATTTTGTGAGCTAGTCTTTTGGTTATTCGATGTAAGAGTCTTTACGGGACCAACCAATTTTCCTTCCCCACACCCGGTCCGGCCTTGGTTTGGGGATTTTTTGCAGAGGTTTGGACCTAGATGGACCGGGACTCATATTTTTTCCGGCTATGTCGGGACAGGACTGCGTTCTTCTTGAGGTCTGCACAGGCAGAAATTTTCAGTCCAATTTCCAAACCAGATCTTATGAAAATCATTTGGATCGGCAGGATCTCTGGTCGGTTCAGTAAAAATATCAGTAACATTTGACCCGGCCCATCTTTTTTTAAATGCACGTATTTTTCCGTTTGCAAAAAGAACTGCTGTAGACATAACTATTTTAAACAGAATTGTATTTCAAGATATGTATCAAATAAAGGGGCATGGAGTGTATTTTTAGAAACAAACAGGGAAAGAAAATTTTAATTAAGATTACTTTTATAAGTACTTTTATGGAAATGCAGAAAAACCCTCAAGACGCTCGGAGGGTATCGCTAATATTCTACAATTAAAATTTAAATATTTATTATTTTTTTAATTTTTATTTTCTTCTATCTTTACAAGAAGAAAGTATTGGATTCGAGAAAATTTTCGACGGATTTACATATTTTAGTGGTCAAAGATCCCCAAGAACAAGTTTTTGCAAAAAGGTCGGTCTGTCTGTCTGTTTGTCTGTCTCCCTGTATGTATGTATGTGACAAAAGTTTGTGGGTGTTCTATCTCAGGAACGGAATTTATTAAAAATTTATATTCAGGTAGTCCCCGATATAAATTGGTTCTCATAATTTTTTGGTGTAAATCGCCGAACAGGTGGCGCTGCTATGCTGCATTTTTCGTGATTTTCGCTATAGCTCTAACTCAAGAACTAATACACGGAATTTCATGGAACTTCAAACTCAGTTAGTCCTTTATATAAATTGGTGCTGTTTACGTTTTGGTGTCAATCGCCCAACAAGTGGCGCTACTACACTGCATTTTGCAGGATATATACGATTTCCGCAATAGCTCTATCTCAAGAACTAATGTACAGGTTTTTAACAAAGTTCCGATTCAGTTAGTCCTTGATATAAATTGATGCTGATTAGGTGTTGGTGTAAATGGCCTAATAAGTGGAGCTGTTGTACTGCATTTTGCACGACTTCCTCAATAGCTCTATCTCAAGAGCTAATGCACGAATTTTCATAAAACTTTTGATTGAAGTATACCTTTATTAATACTGCTGCTGATCAGGGCCGTGCAAAACGGGGGACGAAGGGACCGGCTGCACCGGGCGCAAAAATTGAGGGGGCGCCAAATTTATACTACAAACCTAGTTTTTTTATGTTTACATATTGGGAATTTTTATCCCAATGAAAGTACGTTCATTTTTCGTTTCAAAGTTATTGTATCGTCCCTTACCCTACACCGAAATACAAATTTATGAATAAGGACTTCTTTCTTTTCAAAACTGGTTTTAAGCCTTTGTCTTATTCTCTTTCATTAACCTTCTCTTTCCTGTGTCTGTGATTTTCATTCTGTGCTTGTGACAAAAACATATATTATCAAAAGTGTATGGGGTTTCCTTCTGAAAATACAAAATGGTTGCAAACTGTTATACTGTTCTGTTAGATACATTTTTCTACACTCATTTCCCAGATTCTTTTTGACAAAATATAAGTGCAATTTTCTCTTATGTGATTCAGTTGGTTGAAGTTACTGAATCAAAATTAAACACAAAGCTCCAAAATAAATGCGGAATATGTATTCAATAAAATTTATTTCTGTTTTTGCACATTACAATTTTGTGACACATGTCACAAAGAAAATGTGTGTGTGTGTGTGGGGGGGGGGGGAAGGTGGGAGCGCCGAATTGAAACTTTGCCCCGGGCGCAGATTTCTCTTTGCACGGTACTGCTGTTGATTATGTTTTGGTGTAAAACGCTTCACAGGTGACGCTGCTTTTCTGGATTTTTTCACGATTTTTGCAGTAGCTGTTTCTCAAAAACTAACGCACGGATTTACACCAAACTCCAGATTCAGTTAGACGTTGACATAAGTTGTTTCTGGTTAGGTTTTGGTGTAAATTACTCAACAGAGCGGATTTAGACAATTTCAGCGATAGTCATATCTCAAGAACGACTGCACGAAATTTCATATCTTTAGAATCCTCATGATGAGCATAGATTGTCTTTTAATTTTTCACTGTGATAGCAAATTGTGAAGTATTAACATATTTGAGATAGAAGAAAGTTTTAGGATTGGTACATCCGAGTAGTTTTAAGATGAGTGGTTGCATTTTTAGGTAGTAAAATTAATGTAGGTAAAACTGAGGAAAATAAGCTGCCTATAACGAAATCTCGTTGTGTAAAAAACATATGTTGATCTATGTAAAATGAGGATATCTGTACTTGTAAAAAGAGTATAATGCATTTGCAACAGACGTAGAACTTTCTATTATGTGAACCTGCTATAACTGCTTTTGCTTCTTTCCTAAAAAATTCTGTCTTAGAAGATTTTATTGTATAGAATTTTTTTAATTTTATCTACAAGCCATAAAATGTGGAATAACGATATTAATGGTTCTATTGTAAACTATATTGATGTTTTAATGAATCTCTAATTGCATGTAAACATCTGAATAATTACTAATACCACGGCTTGAAGACTTGAAAATCTGAAAAAAAATATATAGGAACCTTCTAAGACGGAATCACATAAGAGAGAAAAAAAAATTTCCTTTAAGTTCCTTTTTTAGCCGGTCCGTCGTCTATAGCAGATGTATTATGTTTTTTTCGAAGGATTGTTATATCCAATTTGCACCGATTACAAAAATAATTCCATTTAAAACAGGATTTCGTCATACACAGATTATTCTAACAGGTTTTACAGTAGTGTATCCCCCTCCGTATAAATTCATATGTACTATTCTTTAGAGATAAATTTAATTGTGGGATAATGGTAGTTTAAAAATATATGCATTTTAGGCCAAGCTGGTATCTGGACTTCACCGGATTTTTTTAAAGTTCTAGATATCTGAAAAAGTATCAGATGTACTTCTGATATTCTTAATGGTGCATTTATTCATAAATAATTCAAAGCCAAGTGATATTTATGTGAAAAAAAAATAAATATATCTAAATTCTTCCTCTCCTAAATTTTATGATAACCACTCATCCCATTCTTTGGTCCTCCAGCACACAATTTGTCAAATGGAACATATTTTGTAACTACCGGTGGCGGTGAAATGGGGAAGACAGGGGGACAATATCTCACTCCCTATCGAATAAAATATGTAAACAGTGTTACATTAAACTACATTTGCCTTAAGGTTGACGGAAGAGCGGTCGATATCAATAAAAGCTCGGGATCAATAAAAGCTCGTCAAATTGCATTGGCCTAGGATAAACTAGAAGGTTGGCGCCGGGACGGTCTTTGGGATCAATAAAATCACGCCAAATTGAATTGGCCTAGGATAAACTAGTTCGGACCAATGAATAGCAGGCTAAACTAGTTTATCCTATGACCGTTAGGCCAAACTAGTTTGGCCTAGGAAAAACTAGTTTATCCTAAGGGCGTTAGTATAAACTAGTTTGGCCTAGGAAAAACTAGTTTATCCTACGCGCGTTAGGATAAACTAGTTTGGTCTAGGCTAATCTAGTTTGGCCGGTAACACACACACACACATATATATATATATATATATATATATATATATATATATAATTTTAAGAATTTCATTCGTAGAAGAACAAAGTATCAATATTTTTATTTGATTTTATCACTTTAGATACAGAATCTTTTAAGTATATCTTTGAGAATTTTTTGCAAGTATACTTTGATAGTTGATGTTAGTTCACCTTTATTGCTAAAAAGATTAATCTTTGTATAAATATATCAATGCAAAAACTCTTGACGGGTTAAAAGTTTCTGACGCAGCACTTTATGTTATGCTCTAATAATTTTAAATATGGAACTTAAAAATACTGATATCAAATTTTGAGTAACGTTATGCTATTTCTTAAAAAATATATTTGTATTTATTTCATTATTTTATTTTTGTTTTATTTATAATCGCATGTGCAAAAGTTATGTTCAACATGAAAAGCTGCATAAAATTTTATTCGCTGCTGCTTTATCATTTACATCTCTCATAAATTCAAAATATGAGTTTTAAAAGATATGATATAAAATTTAAGTGAGGCCTTGATGTGACTTTAAAAGGTTTGTTTTAAAATTCAATTTAAATTATTTTTGACTTGGTTAAAATATTTTTTTACATCTACACAATACTTTTAATTTTCCAATTCACTGTTAAATATATCACTTTCATTGAATCTATACTATGCATTGAAATGTATTTACTTCAATAAATTGATTTATCTTTTGTGTCACGCTATTCAAAATTGTGAGTAAGATTTATGTAAATGGTTTCTTTGCGTCATTGTGTCCAAACTATACATGAAATGTATGAAAAAGGATAGTTTGACGCAAATAAACCATTTACGTAAATCTTACTCACAATTTTGAATAGCGTGACACAAAAGATAAATCAATTTATTGAAATAAATACATTTCAATGCATAGTATAGATTCAATGAAAGTGATATATTTAACAGTGAATTGGAAAATTAAAAGTATTGTGTAGATGTAAAAAAATATTTTAACCAAGTCAAAAATAATTTAAATTGAATTTTAAAACAAACCTTTTAAAGTCACATCAAGGCCTCACTTAAATTTTATATCATATCTTTTAAAACTCATATTTTGAATTTATGAGAGATGTAAATGATAAAGCAACAGCGAATAAAATTTTATGCAGCTTTTCATGTTGAGCATAACTTTTGCACATGCGATTATAAATAAAACAAAAATAAAATGATGAAATGAATACAAATATATTTTTTAAGAAATAGCATAACGTCACTCAAAATTTGATATCAGTATTTTTAAGTTCCATATTTAAAATTCTTAGAGCATAAGATAATGTGCTGCGTCAGAAACTTTTAACCCGTCAAGGGTTTTTGCATGGATATCATTACTTTTTTTAGGTTAGTGATAAAATGATTAAAAAAAGGGTACTTATGGAATTTAATGCAGATTTAATTTTTACTATTTTATTACAATTTTCCTTATAGCAGTTTGTATATAAAAACAAGTGGATAAGTATAATCGCAGATCGCACAGAGGGTTTCATTTGATATTCCTTTAAAAACACTTTATCCTTAAATTAATAAATCCAAAATGTTAATTTATAATTATTAAATCCTTACATAGATGGTGCACCAATAGTTCCAATTTTCATGGGGCAGGGAACGCACTCTTTTAAACAAACCACCTTCCAATTGAAGTCATCAGAAACCAAGTTGAATAATCCAGACCCTGTTGTCTTGTTTGACAAACAGCAGTCTCATGTCCCCTCCTTCCCCCCTTTTTCAAAATTTTTCAGACCAGTACCTAAGAATGGAACCGAAATAATTTTTTCTCTTCAGAAATTACGATAAAAAAATAGTATGCAGTACTCATAAATTTGCTTTAATGTTATATAGGGTGATTATTAAGTTAATTATAACGTTTGGAATCTGTTGCATTGATGTCCGAAAGGTAGTTTCTGAGTTATGGAAGCTGGACCCATAAGGCGCCATAGAGGGGCGAAGCCCGCTAGTGTCTATCATAATTATATCTGCCATGTGGACTAATTGCGATATTTAATCAAAATAGTCCCCCCCCCTCCTCATCCCCGGAAATATAACAAATACAAAATGTGTCTTTATAAACCTATCGTCAAATAGGTTTTTATTTCTTTTTCCTTAAAAAAAAAAACATGATTTTTATATCCGTAACGTAAATAGCGGACGAAGCCCGCTAGTTCCTATCATAATATATATTTTTAATAATTTTATATAGTCTATAATAAAAATCAGACTTAAAATAGTCTAGTTCCATGAGTACTTGTAGTGTCAGTTACATGATACGATTTTTGGATACCAGTATTTTAGAACGGGAAAATGTGACTTATTTTATCGGAGATATCTCATTAATTGAATAAGGTGAAGCAAACTTTTTGAAAAAAAGGTGGCCAACAAGCATGGCAGTTATCAGCTATGTGACTTTGTGCTAAAGTCCATTAATTTGATCTGCTTTAAAAAGATTACGGAAGATTGAATTATAGTAGAACCTGGATTAACCGAGCTTCGATTAATCGAGGTTTCTGTTAACCGAGCCGATAACAAAGTCTGATTTTTTTTTCCTTTTGAATGAGCCTTAAAAATAACCACACACTTTTGCTCACTGTCCGTGCTATACAGGCCCTTCTGCCCCCAAAAGCACTCAACTCCAAAGAAACATTGGACCCTGAGAAGTCAATAGCGAACAATGCTTTGTTTCCAGTGGCTGTGTGAACTTTCGTAATTTTTTCAATTTGCCTTTTAAAATTTACTACTGGTAGTTGATTTTCTTTTTAAATTTGTTAAGCTGTGAAACAGAACTTTACATATATTTATTTTTATTATTTAAAAAACGTTCTACATATTTTTTTTAAATGAGATGTTAAATTCGCACGCACGGCGAGTTTTTACACACAGTTTCTATTAACCGAGATTTCCGATATCCGATGTGCTAACAGTTCAATTAGCTCGGATAATCGAGGCTGCACTGTATAATTAAAAAATCAATGGCGATCTTACTGTAAACGGGTTTCCCTTTTACTGAGGGATTTCAAGACCGAATCAGCTTATGTTAGTTGCTGTTTCCGTGCTTGATTAAATAAGATTAGTTAAACATTTGAAAATTACCAAATATAAAAGGAACTAAGTCAACAGAGTCTTTGCTTTATGGTATTTTTTTAACAACGCTATAAGAAAATGATTTTAAATAAGAGATTTTAAATGTAACGTTTTAAATCTGACATAATTTTCACCAAACTTTCCTTTCTCTTTGTAACATTCAACTGAAAATATTTTTATTATTTGAAAGATAATATTATTATTTGCGCTACCTTAAAATTGGCAACTATAGTTAAAAATATCATCTCGAAATTTGAAATAAATCTCTCATATAAATATATTTTTTAATTTAAACTGTTTTGCAATATTATTATTTGGCCACTTTCGCCAATATGACGTAATTTCCTCCATTTACGACTTTTAACACATATCAATGAATTTATTATTTAAAAATTTTCTTTTTCTTTTAATATTCACGTGTAAATATAATTTTTATGACGTAATTTTCAATGTTTTCCTGCTTTTAATGCGTAATCATTTAATTCTAATTTGAAAATAATTGATTATTTTATAATTTTCTTTCATTTTAAGTAAGCATGTGTAAAAACAATTTTTATGACGTAATGCATTTTCCTGCTTTTAACACGTTATCATTTAATTCTAATTTAAAAGGATTTTTTTCTGTTTATAATAGTCACGTGTGAATAAATTTTTAATTTAAAGGATATATTATTCTTTGCGCTGTTTTAACAATTGGCAGCAATTTAAAATAACCTTTTCTAAAATATGTAAAAAATATCTCTGGAAATTCTGAAATTTTTAATTTAAAATTGAAATAAACCGTCAAAAAATTAGGCAAGTTAAAAATAATAAATGCACTCTGCAAACTTCTAGTTTCTATTGAATGATTAAATTAAATGAAAATGATTAAATTCCCATGTATATATTTTTTTTCCTATGAGACTTTTTTATTGAGACAATTTTATCCAGATTCAACATTAAATATCTCTTAAAATAATTCTTCGATTTAAAAACTGTCTACTTCAACGTTTTTATCAAACATTTCTCTATAATACTACCCATTTTAATATTTTTGTATGCAGTAATTTTCTTAATATTTGCGAAATAGACCTCTAGTCACAAGAGATTCTTCCAAAGCGGCGAAGAGCATTAGTTTTTTTTTCCGTATAAGAGACAAAATGTAGTACGCAATTGCGTCAAAAGATGGCGACACCAGAATTCTGATATGCTTATTATGTAAATTTTAAATATTGCAAAGTTAAATAAAAACAATTGTCTCGGGGTTATCCAATTTTTTATGATATTTATAAATAAAACATTTCAACTAAATTATTTATTATAAAAGAATTATTACATCACGATAGTTTTTATGCAAGGAAAATAATAATTATAATAATAATAATATTATGGATGTCAGTGATTATATATTGATTGACCGTCATAATAATAAAAAATGATATTATAAAAAGAAGAGCTGAAATGAATTATTTTTTTACGTTTCTGATCGTGTGATTTATATTCAAATAATAATTATTAATGTATATTTTTTGTAAAGTGATTGAAATTAAATATATTTATAAAATTTATGGTAATATTTTTATTGTTGAAAAATTGCCAAGAAATAATCATCATCAAATTGGCGTCATTATAATTGTAATTTTATTTAACTTAATAGCAATTAAAAAATTACAAAGGAACTGAGAATAATGGTCAACTAGCAGACTTAAAAAAAAAAAAAAAAAAAAAAAAAAAAAAACATTCACATGTGAAAACACGTACCATTTAGTATCGAACTGCCTATCTTAAGATCAGTAGAAGATGGCCCTTAACCACTCAGCCAATGGGAAGACAAAATTTTTCTCCCCAAAAGTGATTAAAAAGAAAGCATGTGTTTGAATACAGTGTCATGCATTTTCGGTGAAATTTCCATAGAATGGCGAAGAAATATAGTCCGATTTTTCATGCGCATTATAAAACGAACAAGAGTCTTGCTGGAAACAAGTAAATTGTTATTTGGTTCATCTGAAACATATTTATTTGATTTTTAAAAATCGCCCGTGTCATTTTCGAGAGAAAAAAAAATCGAATTATTTAACGAACGAGAGTTTTCCCAGAAAAAAGAAAAGTGTTATTCACCTCGCCTTAATCACATTTATATTATGTATCAATTTAAAAATAATCGTTAGAACCGTTTTCGAGATTTTCAAATTAGGAACTTCCTCGATATCATACCAACGTTTTCACTTTAAAAATGGCTATTTAGATCTCAAAATATACTGCACGTAGAAATGTAAAAATTTCAGTATACGATTAGACTGCAGATATAAGACTGTTCTAGAAAATTCAGAACAATAAGACATATATCTGCTGAGTTATTAAAAGGCGGCTTTTCGCGTTTTGGCGTCGAGTTAGCTGTATATATGAGTTCCGCCATCTACGAATTCCATGATACGATACGATACGATTTTAACGATACGATACGATACGATTTTAGGCGTAAGGCTGCGTCACTCGAATACTACCGTCTTCCATGATCCCATGGATATTCCCGATACGTTTTCTACTGAATTTATTTATTTAGCATAACACGAGGAATTTCTAGCATTAAATTGTCATAATGATATGTTTCAGAATATATTTTATTATTTAAAAATGCTATTGGAATTGTCTCATTCCTTGCAAAACCCTTCCCAAACTAACACATTTTCTCCTCGGTACTGCCCTTTAGAGAATCTTGGTTTTTTAACCTCGAAGATGATGCAAGTAATAACTGAAGGAGTTTTATTAATCTAAATTGAATGTGGTCTTGTCTAAGAAAAAAAAAAGTTTTCACACATTTTGCAATATTCAAAAAGCAATTTCGCAAATTCGATAAGTTTTGAATGTAGCAGGACGGTGTCAATAGTATATTTAAATGGAAACAACATTTTCTAAGGGATATCAAAGTATTATTTTTGAAAAAATACTGCAGGAAACATCAGTTATTTTATCCAAAGTATATATTTTTAGCATGATATGATGCCTCAATCCATATCACATCAGCACGAAAATCATGTTTTACAAAACAAAAAATGAGATATCGCTGGAATGGCCATCTGAGTTCTGCCATAAATCCAGTAGAAAACATGTGGAAAATATTACTGAGAGATATTTACATAAAAGAGGAACATTATGCCTATAAGGACTAATTAACATCACCTATGAAAATATCCTAGAAAAAAAAATCCACTTTTTCTTAATAGACTATCTAACACATTAAAATCTAAAATAATAAAATTAATTAAAAGTATTGCTGTTTTTTTTTTTTTTAATTATTAGACTTATTTTACAAGAATTTCACACTGTCCCTTTCATTTTCTCAATTTCTGTCTGTAAAAATATAAATAAAAATGTATAAAAATAAAACTAAATACTATTTTTCGAATGTTTGTCACATGAAAGATTATTAAGTGTATTTTTTTTTTTGTAAAAATGGAATAACTTATACTAAATACGTTCGTATTTTAAATATGCAATTTCAATTTTATCCCAAAATATTTCCCCAGCACTATAAATATTTTTTAACGCACAATGCATATGTTAATATTTACATAAATAAATTTCCACATATAACAAAATAGTATTTTTTCTTGATTTATGGTTTTATCAGCGGAAATTTAACTTTGTCTGTAGTTTAATAATATTGTACATGGTTTGATACAGTTACTTGACCTTGCACTTAAAGAGGCATGAAATTATCAAACCTTCAAAAAAATCAGACCTTGATTTTTAGAAAAAAAAAATATAAATTCTATTATATGAAAGTGCAAATACTTCTAATAATTAAAAAAAAGAATTTCCGCAAAGAAACTAGTATAATTAGGCTAGATTTGACTAATAACACAGGTGTGCAGTGAAAAAACGTTTTAGATAACTTTATCTGTACTTAATGTGATTTTTTAGGTTCAATTTAAAAATTGCAATAGAAATGGCGCATAATCTGCCATTTTTGAACAAATTTGACTTTTTGTATATATAAGTGATTTTAAAATTTACGCATTGCACTTAAAATGACTAACTTAAATGGTAGAAAAATAACAAAAACGATGATATACATCAACTTTAATTGTGGGCATTATTATCCTTCGCATTAGAAAGATATATATCATATATTTTGGATAGGTACTTGAGGATTAGGACAAAATAGTACATGGTCTGCACTATACTATTTAATAATGCTGTTCAAACGTCAAAATAAGCATTTAGATTTGGTATATCATTGTTTTGTAAGTTACCTAAATATACACTGATGATGAACTTTTTATGGCTGATGCTAGTGGTTATGAGCATAAAAACAAGAAAATCCTTTTGTATTCAAACCATCACCATCTTTAATACTTATTTTACACTCTTCGCGAATTTCTGACCTGCTTTTAGAAAACATATTCCGAAACACATATTTGATACATTTAATTGTGATTCAGGTACTGTTGGTTATGATGATTGGTGTAATATAAACAATGATGCCCTTCATTAATTCCATGAATTTGAACATTCTGATTTAATCAGATATTTAAGCTCGTCTATAGGAACTTCTAAAATTTTGACTCTTGACAAAAATTTAAAAACAAAATTGTAACTCATAAAATATCTACTACTGTGTTTATAAAAAAAAAACAAGTGATTTGAAGGGTAGTGACGAACTTTACTATCTGGATATTAATAGATTGATGAGCAAGTTTGGCATTAAATAACATAAAGGGCAGGATTGGACACTTTTTATTCCTTGTACTAAAAAAAGTCTTTACACTGCTCTTTTACATAATGCGAACAAACGCGTCTCTGAAACTATTGTACCATGGTAAGTGACATATATGATTGCCGAATATAACTAAATATTTAAACGCGAATATATAAAATCATTACCTAACAGAAAAGACTAAATACGAAATTTTACTATCAAAATAAAAAGAGAGTATAAAAACTTTGACTAAGAAAAAAAAAATCATTTAATTTTTTTATGCACTCTTTTTCTTTTAGTACATCTATTTCAAATAAAATTGTTCTTTTTATTTATTTATATTTAATTAAACTTAAAAGGATGTAAAAATCAGTCTAAAATGTGATGACGCAGATTGTGGAAAAACTATAAGTGATAAAAAATAATGAAATCCTTTTTGGAATAAAGATCCCAAAAATGTATAAAATCAATGAAAAATTAAAAAAATTCACAAATGTTAATTTTGGAGATCTGTGTAATGTGCCACTTATTCTCTATGTAAACAATGGATAGAATGCTTCTTCAAAATTGTTGTCAACTGCCAATATTTTTTCGAACTACGATTTTCAAAAGAAAATCTTCGTATTACTTGATCGCTAAATTTTTCTATTAAGTAAGGGTAAGTTTTCTAGACAGAATTATTGGTTCAAAATGTCATTGCAATAGGAAACTATGCTTTAATTGCGTTTTCCTAGAAAAAACGGTTTTTTAAATGGGTGCTCAAAATATCTTTGCAAAAAATAAACCGGTTTTCTTGAGTTTTTTTTTTTTTTTTTTTTTTTTGGTGAAATTGTATGTATTTTCCCACACCTTGTAAAAGTTTGTTGATATGAACCCGGTATTTCTTCAATATCATGAAATTTGCTAAAATGATTTAAAGAGCATAACTGTTTTATATCCATTTTGTATTTTTTATGTTCAGGCTACGATACTATATTTTAATTTATTATTTAAAGGATAATGTAAATTATAAAGAAAAGTTATGGGAAAATAAATTTCTGAACTGGATAACCATTTCTCTACCATACACGTGACTCATTAATGATTAAATTAGTTAACGATATTCTATATGGAAATACATTTCATAAAAAATTATAAATTGTATATGTGACGCTTGCGGCGAAGGAGTTAAAAAAACAGGCATAATATAACAGTAACTATGACCATCTCTTACATAAAAAATACCTTAATTTAAAAAAAAATAATAAATTAACTTAAAAATTGTAAAAGAAAGCCAGAAGAATATTGATTTTAGGTAAGGAAAATGTTTATTCTTTATATAAAAACAATAATGCATTAAAAATAATTGAATATTAAAATTAGTTTTAGATAATCATTTAAAATTCCGTTTCTTGCTGTTTTGATAATATTCGACAGGATTTCTAATGTTTTTTTTTTTATAAATAAATTCGATTATTCAACTATATTTCAAAAAAATTGGGGATTAGGCAAATGTGACAAAATTTTACTGAATTTTTGTTTGTAGAAAGAAAGGCAGCAAATGGCATATATATAAGTAAGATAAAAATATAAATTGGTTTTCTTTTTTAAGTCATTTAATTTTGAACTTTTAACCCTTAAATGCATAGTGATGCATAACTGCATCACTTTTTATTTAACTTTTAGCAACCACTGTATTTGCATAGAAATAGTAATGCTGTAAAAAATTATAAAAATATGCTGCTAAATTTAGGTTAAAAATCTATCTTAAAATTTATGGTGTCTAATCTTTATTATGAGAATAAAAATCACAATTCTAAAAGAATAAGTCATGCATTTTTTGCAAAATAAAAAATTATATAAAATAAAATATACGTTTTCCACGAACGATTGACCTATTATACGAAAAATGTATCTCTGATTTTTTTTCATTATTTTTCCCGTGTAATAAACCTTTCTGAGAATCATATATAATTTTTTCGAAACAAAATATAAAATGATGCATTTAAAGATTAAGAGAATGACTCTTCGTCTTTTATCTAAATGCATTTAAAAGTCCTAAACTCTATATAAAAAATCATGAATAAAAGCACCGTTTAAGTATATTGTTTAATTTAAATATCTCACTCGTTAGAGTAATTTATCTTTTCTCGAATATCATCTAAATGCAGATCTTTTAAGATTTATCTTTGAAAGAAGTTGCTAAATGACATAAAATAGGTAATAAAACTAGACGCTTACTAAATTAGGTTATCTTTGCTTGTGAATTACTTGGATAATATATGCTTTGGACAAAGTGTTTTCCATAAGAAAAGAGAGCGTAACATTTATTTGTGACCTAGATAAGGTTAACGGTTATTCAAAATTCTAGTGATTCTGTCAAACATCGTTAACAACACGTAGATTTTAATTTGCTCTTGATACTCGGAACTTAACATAGAATTTAAAAAAAATACGTCTTTTCTAAAAACTGTATTGATTTAATTGGATCATACACGTATATTCTACAAAACTTTTTTAGATTTCGAAGAACAGAAAAACATTAACATTATTAAACGCTGACAAAATATTTTCTATAGAAGCTAGTAAAAAAAAAATACAAAAGATGAATGTATATAATTGGTTCATATCACAAATTTTTCGATCCTTTATAAAAATTCTACTGCTAAAAATTACTGGGAACTGTATATAAAAAAGTTTGCACATATCGATAAATTGAGAAATATATTTTTTAACTTTACTTATCAAATTTTTAGACTTTTAAAATATTTAAACCATAGAATTGAAATTATATGTCACAGTAATATTTTTTATACTTCTGAAATTCATAAAAAAAGAACTATTTCAATAGAATTAGATATGGTACCCATCCATGTCATAAAAGGTATATAGACAAACCTTAAATAAAAACATAGTTTTTTTAAAAGTCAAAATGAATCTATTTTACTCTATGTAATTCCAAAAATACAAAAAATAGATAAAGATAAAAAAAATCTATGATATCATTCTTTTAAAAAAGAGTTTAGTTTATTCAGATAACATATCTGGCGAGATGAAAGCACCAAAACGTTCATTATTTACACATTAATGATTTTTCCAATATTGATTTTCCTTGACTTTTTATTATTTTTTTTTTTATTTTAGGAGCTTTTTATACTATGTCTGTTACAGTGTATTTAATTAAAGTTTTAATATTTTTAATAATTTTGGAGTTAGGAAATATTAGGAAATACCGAAATGCTGTACACTTAAATGTATAAAAATCTTAATTCATCACTGTCATACTTATCATTACTGGATTATGGTTGCTGCATGAGCATTCGTAATTACTTATTGTGTTTAGAGATGAAAAGTCTTCCTGTGATTCTGCAAAAATGTTCCTACTAAATTGTAATTTAACAATATTTAAAACGAAATAATTAAATAGTTGACTAAAAAATACTTCTTACTTCAAATAATGAAATAAATTGTTCTCGTTTAAAAGTCTTTGCGACGAGTGGAATATATGTGCCTAAAAAGTGCACAAAAACGTCAAAATTTCTCAACATATTTTAGGACAAAAATTGTCGTTTTATTAGACTATCTTAACTGTAAAAAAACAACACCAAATATATAAAAAAACACACGTACTACAATATATATTAAAACACACAAACACACATAAATAATGCCTGCATTCAACGGCTAAAGATATAAATGAATATTGTACAGACATACATACAATAAATACAATAAACCCAACTGGAGTGTAAAATTAGCCAGATACCCAACCCGGTACCACATTATACAAGACTGCTGCTCTAACCACTGAGCTACTCCGGCCGATACCTGGGTCTTCAACTTCTCACTAATAAAGCATGTTGGGGAAGTCACCAGCCATCTATACGACAGCCTTGGATAGCCGGACAACGATGAATAGATTTTACTATTACATTGATCTACGATAAATATAATAAAACACACATACACACATAAATAACGCCTACATTCAACAGTTAAAGGTATATATAAATATTATACAGGCATACATACAATAAATACTATAAACCCAACTGGAATGAAAAATTAGCCAGAGCCATGAATCGAAACCGGAATCTTCCTGACCTTGTAGACCCAGGTATCGGCCGGAGTAGCTCAGTGGTTAGAGTAGCAGTCTTGTGTACTGGGGTCCCAGGTCAGAAAATCAGGTCTTATATAAAACACATACCCCTAATAAAACCACTTTAACGTATCTTTTCTTTTAAACTCTCCAGCCACAATTAAAGAGTGGCAAGAGTATGCATGATTTAATATTGTAAAAATAAACATAAACTTTACATCCAACAACATTTCAAACGTTAATTCTGATATAACACAGTTTATTGCGATATGAAACCTTACCGTGGCATTATTTGTTACAGGTACTTATAGTCTATATAAAAAAAAAGACTGAAACGCATTTTAATGTTTTAACTGTTGGATATAAGCAGGTAATGTAAAGAGAAAAAAATATTCAAAATAATGTTGGACGCATATTGAAATTAACCCTTAAATGCCTGATTTTTCTAAAATCATTGTAATAATGTTTTTCGGCTTTCATTTTTTTTAAATAAATCATGGGAAAAATATTTAAAAAAATCATATTTTGTTTTTAAGTATAGTTTACGGCTAAAAAACAGTTTGTTACTAATCGGCAATACTGGCGTTTAATTGAAAAAATAATTTCCCTTGATAAAATTCTATAATATTAAACACACAAGAATTTTAGGAACTATAATAAGAAATAAATTTTACTTGCTCACTGCAGGTCAAAATTGGGTAATTTGCAAGCTTCCAAACAAAACAAATAGAAGAAGTAGCAACAATTGAAAAAATAAATCTATCTTTATTCTTAAACAGCACAAGTGCTGCCATCTACATGTTGAAAATCGATTTAATAATATTTTTAGAATATATTTTATTGGCAACATTAGGCATTATAGCTTCAATATTATCCTAATAGTATTTTAGAGCCTAAATTGGGTATGTTGCCGAAAAGCAACACCAGCCATTTAAGGGTTAACTTGGAATTTACGATTTTGAAAAAATCGTTACGCGACGATGAAGACCATTTTCGGATTGAGTGCTACAAAATGCATTAGGATCAATTATCAAAAACAAACCAAAGACATGACACAACCCAAGTTATTCAGGCCAGTGTTACAGTTAAATGAAATACATGAAATAGCCTGCGAGTTCGATTTTCAAGAACTCAGTTTTAGGAATTTGTGATAATTTAACCCTCCGAGCGTCTTGCAAAAGGGTAAAATTGTAATGTTGTTTTCTTTGCATTTTGTTTTAAATGCTAATAAAATATGATTTTTTCAACATTATAAAATAAACTCAATTACAAATATGAATGTAATCCTTGAGAGTACTAATCATTCTTCAAGGTATTTAAAATTCATTAAATCTATAGAATTATATTATCTTAAATATTGCTTGTATTGCTGTGAAACCTGCAGCTTAGTGAACGGAATATTACGCCCCAAACACTTAGAGGGTTAAAAAATCACGTACATACAAAGATTATTTATTTCATTTATTTTCTATTTTTCAAATTTAAGAAACCCAGTGTCTCAACGTGTAAATAAATTAGAATGCATGATTGCATTGATGTTACTACCTGGAATCATTTTCATTTTAAGTAGTAGTTTTATATTTCTAATTTCGTATACCTTCCTCATTCATAATGTTCAATTTCCACAGAAACATAACTTACTCAATATTGAAGTTAGAGATATGCGGTTTTTTAGCCTCCGGTACGATATGCTATTTCTTTCTCCCAGCTTATTTTGTGTCTCTCGAAAAAATAACGTTACCTTACAGAAGCCAGCCGTAAAACAAAGTAGTACGATTGAATATTCTATAGCAATTTTTTTAACTTCTAAGCATCGCACATTTTCAATTTTTATACCATCGTATTGAAAAAAAAGTACTTTTAGATGTAATTTGTTTGAAAACTGCATCTCCATTTATTTTTTGAAATATTAATTTTTTTGTAGTTTTTACCACCATTTGTTTAATTTTGGCAACTCAAGTACTCCATTTATGTAGAAAGTAAAGGGAAAATAATTGAAAAATAGCAATTATATATTTTTGTTGCCATTTTCTCATAACAACCGAAAGAAAATGTAATTAAAATACGTGCTATTTTGAGAAAAATATAAACAATAATTTCTGTTAAAACATGGAGCTATTATGAACTATATTTAATTTTAAGTATCTATAGACGCTTTCAGTGTGACGTCAGTCATGAAATTTTGGTTGGAAACAGACTCCAAACAAACGGTTGCTAGGCATCATTTCTTTTTAAATATAAATCGTGGAAAATGTCACCAATACATATAATGTATTAAAACACTTAGATGTGATATATAGATATAAGATATAGTTAGTTTGGAGTTAGTTTCCAACCATAACGTCATGACTGACTTCACGACTGAAATCGTCTATATTAATGTTTCAAACAAATGAAGGCCTATGAATCATTAGATAGCCTTTTTTTTTTTTTTTTTTTTTTTTTTTTGGTCGAGTTTCTTTAATGTCGGCATCTTTTTGCTGCATCTGTGTATTATTTCGCGATAGTGACGTCCTATACCTACTTTACTGTAGATGTTTATAAGTGGATCGTAAATGTTGAATTCTTAAGCGGATACGAATGACGCCATTTCACTTAAAATAAAAACGTGTGCTGTCAGTTTTAAAATTGAAATATATTTTGTATTATTTATATATACATATATTTTTTTGTTGTCGGGAGCGACACTAAATTCTGATAAAGCAGATTTCCTCTTTTCTAGTTGTAAGGACTTGTTTCTCTTTATAATAACTTTTGAAATAAATTGAATATTTTTTTTTTATGTTTTCAGAAATATATTGGAGCAATACCAAATATTTTTTAATTGACAAATTTTGTGTATTAGTGTGGAAAAAAATAAACACGTACCTTTTTCAAAATTAATGTCATGGTTATTTCTTTAATTTAATCTTATTTCCTGCTTTATACTGAACATTGTTTAGTAATTTGAACTTCGTTCTCCTGGTAAATACAATAGATGATTCAATTTTTAAAGCTTTGTTTGAAATCTCGGAACAAACTGTATGTTGGAAGGCAAATCAACATGTATTTTCTTTTTCACAGTGGACTACATACAATGTAAATTCCATCTTTATTGTGTTTCTTATATGATTCACAGTTTATATACCATAAATCATATCACAATATATAATCCAAACGGAAAATTCAAAACATACATTAAAATATTTATTTGCTTAAAAGACGTTACTAAAAACGCATTAAAAGTAAATTTAGTAATTTTTTTAGTAACGTCTTTTAAGCAAATACATATTTTAATGTATGTTTTGACTTTTCCGTTTGGGATATATATTGTGATATGGTTATTAGTGGACGTAATAAGGCTTATTACTCGTACTTACTTACATTTGTTACATAAACAAAATAAAACATTATGAAATTTGAGAAATAGTCTTTATTCGAATAATAAGTCATATTTAGATGATTTATTTGTTATAATTTTGAATTCTTAATTTTTAAAACAAATGATAATTTATTGAATACAAATTTGAAGTTAGTAAAATACCTGGATTTACAAAAAAGAACGAAAGCTCATTTTGAATCATTATAAAATTGTCTGATAAATGATAAATACAAACTTTAGTTTCAATAAAATAAATATAAAAGTATAAGTTAAAAGTATAAAATTAGTTTGGAATTTAAAAAAAAAAAATGCATGTATAATTGGATTTTTATTTAAAACATTATTTCAAATTCAGCATCTTTTGTTTTGTCATAATTTTTTTTAATTAAATTATTTAATCTAAAATAGGTGATAATGGAAGCAAATTTTATGCATGTTTCTTTACCAGAAACAAGTTTTAATATATATTTCAAATATTCTTTTTATGTAATTAATAATATCAACTGACATTGAATTCGTATCATTATGGGAAAAAATATCAGCTATGTAAAAAAAAAAGAGATTTAATTAAATTAAAGATAATTTTTTTCGAAACAGTCTAATATGTTCAGCAGACGTTTTAGTAATTACTTCTATTTTGAAAGAGTGAAAGTTGTAATTAACGTACGCTTATGCCCTAAATATGTTAGAAAGTTTTCCACTACCACAATTAGGAATTATTTTAAAGGCGTAAACTAATTTAATGCCTTTAAAGATGTGGAGTTGCAAGGTTTGCATTAATTTAAATATATTTTAAATTGAGGTAAATTTAATGTATTAGATATCATGTTTAGAGGCATTTTACATGGGTTTTTAAACACAATTTAAAGCAAAAGAAAGAAAAATATATGTTTTTAAAAGAAAATATATTTTTAATCTCATCTAGTTAAACATGCTCTAAGATATACGCGTTTGTACTAGATCCTTAATCAACAAGTGTGACATTAACCACAAATAGAAATAAATATAATGCAATTGTTGTCAGATACATAGTAAATTGTTAATCTTAATAAATAATGAAGTAGCGTTTAGGATACCCTCCGACATACTGGATTTTCGTCTGTGGAAATGCAAATGAGAAAATGTCTTATGTTAATTTTTGTTATCCTTATTATTCAAATATATTTTTATGATACTTTACTAGATTTATTGATAAGATAATTTGCATTTTTTACTGTTCCATTATTTCACCTTATATTGACAGAACCACATGTCGATTGTTGGACTTGAGCAACAGTAATGCAATTACATTTTGACATTGGCTTCCCCCTCTAATGCGTCCCGCCAGAATGCCTAATATATATAATGGATTATTCGTGAAACTACAATAAAATCCCATGTTCGAACGAACTATTGGTTTTTCGTCACTTTGTACCCCACGATTACTACAGTACAGATTCATGGGAGTAAAACTTCCCAGTTACCTGGTTTATCTTCAATAAGTATTTATTTTTTCAAAAACACAACGCAAAAATTACAAATACCACTATACGATGGATTCATTGGATTCTTGTAAGGAAATATCCTTACAGGTTAGAGGTTAAGTGCTATCAAGTTTAGCTAAAGTATTTTTTAGATCACTCTTTCAAGTTAAGCTTAAGTTAGCACTCAGCTGACTCAACCAACCAATTTGAGCCAACCAGTTTCTTATGAAGTTACCTTCAACTACAACTATTCTTTGCATTCTACGAATGCACACTTTCTATCACAGTTTAAGTTAACTATTGAGTTGAATTACTTTGACTCTTGATTTACTTCAATTGTTACAGGCACAACCAACCAACCCGTCCAATTATAACACCACAGGTAGTTATGCTAAATACTCTTTTTGTGATTATATGTCGCTATCATATGTAGTTTGTTTTTCTCAGATTTGCTTCAGTTTTGTTGCGTAATAGTTGGAGTGGTCACTTGATCGTAGTCATTCCTATCATTGAAAGTGTTGCGTGTTGTCATTATCGGTGATTGATTTTTGATTCGCGCGCTATAGGATGGAATCTGTTACTTCACATTTAGTTAATCATATTTTAATGAAGTCTGCTATCATTATTGTGCATTTGTTGTGTTGGCATTTTCTTTGTGATTAGCTCGGCGGTTATCAGCGCATTTTGATGTTATTGCCGCTATCACTATTTTAGTATAAGTTGATTTTCTGTGTGATTAAGTTATAAAGCTATCCCTCCATTTTGTTGCAATGGCTTTTTTGACTTATTTTATATTAGACACTCATTTGCAGCGTGATACGGCTCGATGACTATATTTTTATCACGTTTATTTCAAGACTAGAAATTAATGTACAAATAAATCATTAAATTTAACTCCATCATGAATTTCAGTGTATTTAACGGAAGTTTACTAAAATATTTTATAACATTCAATCCACTTTGTATTCAGTGCTATTTTTTCAAAAAAGTAAAAAAAAAAAATATGTTTGCAATTTTCTTTCAACTAACTGATATAAAAATGAAATTTAAAAAGTTACGATTTACTTTCTTTATAAAGGATTTACGTAGTATAGATTTTTCATTAATAGAGTAGTTAAAATACTATGAAAAATAAAATGAAATGTCGGGTTTCACATGTTTTATCTCTTTATCTTTTGTAACGAATTTCTATTTTTTTTCTATATTTTTAAATTTTTTATCATTTTTATTCTGTTATTCTATCACTACTTCATGATACGCTCCATGACCATAAAATTCTTAGATACATCTAGAAAGCACTATAAAATATACGATCACAGTTGAAAGAATCACAGCTTTTAAGTAGTAGTTTCATGTAGCAAAAATTATTGAATGCAATAAATAACTTCAGGGAGGCTTCCCACTAAAAAAAATGTTTTATCTCCAGATTATCTCTTTAAAAAAATTTTTCTTTATACATTTGTTTCTGTTCTCGATGAAAAAAAAGATTTTCATAAAAAAAAATCAGATCATGTACGTGAAAAATAACTTTTGAACAAAAATGTTATACACTGGTGACTAAAAAAAAGCAACAAACTCCAAATAAAAATTTTTGAACAAACGTTTAATTGTGGATATTCAAAATTAAGCCTCTGACAGTCTTGGAAAACGACAAAATTGTAATGTTTTCTCTGCATTTTGTTTTAAATGCTAAAAAATGATGATTCTTTCAACATTTTATGTAAAAAAAACTTAATAACGAATATGAATGCAATCCTTGGAAGTATTAATCATTGTTCAATGTATTAAAAATACATTAAATCAATAGAATTATATTACTTTAAAGATTGATTGTATTGCAATGAAACCTGGAGCTTAGTCAACGCATTAACACGGGCGTGTCAGTGAGGGGGTTTTAAATGGTATAAACTGTTGTTGTATCAAATAAATGTTTGTCGATACGGCATTATCTTATTATGACAAAAGGTCACAAAGAACACAGTCACTAATGAACTGAAATGTGATGTTTTGCATTCGTCTCATTATTTTTCTCGTCTGACCATCATTGGGAGTCTCCACTGATATTTAACCGTGACTATTGCTTTATTATGAGTCACCAGGTGACTTAAACCAAACAATAGTTCAAGGTTCAAGAAAGTCACATTTTAAGTCTCATATAACTTTCACCTGAAGACTTCATTTTAAAGTCACTTTGATATTCACTTGTGATCGTTCCCATAATGACATCAAAATAAAGCCATCTGTTTACTTGCCACAAAGCAGATATCATAGTGACAGTAGAGTCACCAAATGTCTTTCGGAGGAAATGCATCTGGTGACTTCTTTGTAATTTCGTTTTGGTCAGTCATCAGAATGCAACGGTCATCATTCAACATAGACATTTTAAAATGAGGTCACATGCGAATAACAAGAATACTTCATTCAAATATTACCTGGTGACTCTTCACAAAACAACTACCATGGTGACTTTTTATTGGAGTCGCACGCTAACGAATGTAACGATTTGTGACATCAAAATGGCATCCATAAACTGGCTAATTCTGTAAGGATATTTAATACCCCAGATGTGTATATCACTGGAGACTCTGACACTTGTAGCCATTTGAGTTGTTGAACTGGCGTCCCGTAGACTGACTATTCTGTAAAGTTATTATATCGTTTATGTGTATATTACTTCGTTTTGGGCGCTCAAATTTAACTTTTGTATTTCTTGTTTAATTTTTCAACACAAGCGTTTGTTTACTTTCTTCATTATATTAAAGTATCTTAAATTTAAGTTCTTCCCATGAAGATATTTAATTACAAATATTTTTTATTGATTGCCAATCTAATATGACACATGTTTTGTAATTTTGAAATAAAAGTAATTTTTCTTCAAATTCCACATTATTTATTCTTCATATTCCACGTAAAATATTTTTTAAGAAATAAAATATTTTTTAGTCCATTGAAAAATAAGAGTATTAAAGGAATATAATTTTGTGAAGACTCCTTGTTATCATGTAGTATTTTAATAATTGTTCCTCTTAAAAGAAAGAGCTCGCATAAACAAATGGAACAGTTTCAATAATGAAGAAATTTAGGTATTTTGTAGAAGTCACGAAATGTTCTTTTTCCCAAATGTTCATTTCCGCAATTCACCACGTTATAAAAATTAACTGAATTTATATTATTTGTAGGAACAATTGTTTTTCATATTCTTTTCCCATTATTTACCTGCAGATTTTTGTAATCAAGCATTCTAATGTCGTCTTTCTCATGATCTGATACATAAATCCAATGTCTATATTTTTGATTTAAAAAAAGATTTTTTGGTATGTTAGATATATGATATAATTAATATACATAAGTTCTCAACAATTAACTGGTAGTTTAGAAAAATAAAAATAAAATAATATTTTAGAGTTATTCAGCCTAATAAATGTATTCTTACTGAATACTTTGTTTCTATGTTTAGTTATAACTATGTTTCCCCTTGCATAACAATGAATAAATAGTTTTTCTAAGCACAAGATTTGATTAGACGAAACAGTAATATTGCTTTTCAGAATAATTCAAAGTAATAAATACTTTGATTTAAAATTTTAAAATAGTTATCTTTATCTGATTTAATATTGTGAGGAAATGAATTGACTTACACATTTATTAAAAAAAAAAATTTCAGAAATTCTGCGATACATTACGACTTTATTTAGTCTTTCTAACAAAGGCTAATTCTTAAGAAAATTTCCGAAGTTTCTTTGTTCACAAAAAAAAAAAAGAATTAATTTTCTGCAATGAATAAATATTCTCTTATAATTAGTTCTAATAGTGAAATTTTAACACCTATGAATTTCTCGTGCATGGACGCAAGTTAATTATCTTAGGTCAGATAAAAAAATGAGAGGATTTTTTTTAGTCGATCGAAAAAAGTCACTTCTATCTTTCCCATGCGTTTAAAGGTATTTTAATTTAGCAAAAGAAAAAAATATATAACTATATATTATAAAGGACTAAAGTAAAGATAAAAAAAAAGATATGAGGTGAAAAATGCTTTAAAAATAACAGGTGATGTATTTTACTGACAATAAAATTTCTAATATTACTTAGAGAATAATAGGACCCCTTGCACAATTTTGCATTAAGGTTATTATATAAGGTTTGAGTTAAGGTTATATATATTTTTTACTCAAGCTTTGCGCAATAAACTTACGTACTGTTGGTTTAGTAAAAAAAAAGGTGACTGTAAATATTAATTTAGGAAATGAAAAAAAAAAATTATAGCTATCTGTTATAAAAAACTAAAATAAATATAAAAAACATATGGGGTTGAAAATGTTTTTAAAATATCAGGTGATGTATTTGACTAAAAGGATAAAGTTCAATTATTTCATTCAATTATTTCCTTATTGAATTCATTATAATTTCATTTGAATAATTTCATTTCAATTGAATTATTTCATTTCAGATAATTAACGCTGAGAATTTTTTGAAATAATATATTAAGAAACATTTAATTAAATGAAATGTACAACTCTCCATCTATTCCAATCTTAAACAAAAAGATATACAGTGTGTCCGCTCTCAACGGTGCCCAATGGCTAATTCTTAAACCGTTAGTCATAGGCATATAGTTCCAATTTCAAAAATGTTTTAAATCAGGTAAAGAAATATTTAAAAATTGATTTGGGTCAATAAAAACATTTTTTGAAAAAATACGAAATTTAAATTTTTCTACGGTCCTCCGGTCCTATAAGTTATATTTAGTAAGATTTTCCTAATACTCTGACAAGTAAGACAAAAAAAAGTCCCATTCATATGACACGAAAATTGAGCGAGTTATGAAACTTTAAAAATGCATGACTTATGCCACTTTTCTGCTCTGAAAACAAATGAGTTCGGCTTTGCTTTGGGGGGGGGGAGGGGGGGGGGTCACATTCGAAGTGCCCCCAACAGTGCTTAAAGTATTCGAAGATCTTATTTCTGCGCTTTGAAAAAAAATCTTAGAAGTATTACGATTAAGTTAACATTTATTAAGTTTCAGATTGGCTAAAATAACTTATGCTTTATTTTGCAAGGATTTGAGACGGGTTTTTTATGATTTCTTTTAACAAAAATTATGTTATTTTTATAAGTTTTTATGTTATTTCAACGATCGTACGTATGTTTTTCAAGTTCAAGATTTGTACTCGAACTTTAACACACTTTCAAATTTCCGATCGAGATTACATTTTACATACTGGCACAAATCCGATAACAATCTAATATTATTATGATTTTCGGTGGTTACCATTTATACTTATTTTACAGGATAACACAAAAAATTTCGAATAGATTACCGCCAAGAAGATTAAGAAAAAGTTTTAGATTAGAAAATACAAGACTGCGATTGTTGAGTTTTTTAACTTTTATTTATTTTTTAGCACTGAATCCGAAAATTACCTTAATTTTTAACCATCATGTCAGGATATTTCGCAAATTATAAATTATCAAAGTTAAAGAATAACAAAAATCGGATACTATAAAGTAGAGGAGATGGCTGTGTTTTTTAACTTTTGATAATTGATTTTTACGTACTTTTTAGCACTCACTGTAAAAAATTTTCGTAAAATTTCGGTAGATGTACCGTAAATTTTACGGTACTTGTACCGTTTTCACTCTTTATGGTATGAGTACCGTAATTCTAAGGTATATTAAGCGTAAAAAAATGGTATATATGCCATTTCGATTATAAACGGTATTTATACCGTAAAATGATTGTTTTTCAGCACAAACTCGGTATTTATACCGTAAAATGATTATTTTCCAGCAAGAAAAAACCTGGTAGCCCGGCCTCGGTGTATCGTAAAACCCCTGAATTGATGCTCTTGCTCTTGTTTCGTAATGCGTGTATCACTGAGGAGAGGGGAGGTGCAGCCGGTACATTGTTTCAAGGCCCAAAGAGCTCGAAGGGGCACAGCTCTTAAAATACACACTGTATATAATATTTTTTAGCTTACGGGCTATCAAAGCCTGAGAGCTAATGTGCCCGCAAGTTCTGTATGTATGTAAGTATGTATGTACGTAGCGCGATAACTCTTGATAGAAATATCCGATTTGCTTAAAAAAATTTCCAATTTCATTCCGATAAGGCGCTTCCCTCATTGGTTTTGGGGGTTCATTGATAAAGTATAAATGGGGGAGGGGGTGGAACGGGAGCTAATCCCCCTTAGTTTTCATGCAGAATTATCCGACTTTATTCAAATTTGGTATACCGGTTTATTCTGATATAACGCTTCCTTAATTAGATTTGGAAGTACATTGATTAAGTATAAAAGGGTAGGAACGGGGGTTATCCCCCCCCCCCTTAATTTAGATAAATGTGTTTTTCATGCAAAATTATCCGATTTTCTTTCAAATTTGGTATACCAGTTTATTCTGATAAGGCGCTTCCCTGATTAGATTTGGAGGTTCATTGGTTAAGTATGAAAGGGAGGAAGGGGAGCTAATCCCTGCCTTAATTTAGATAAATGGGTTTTTCATGCAGAATTATCAGATTTTATTTAAATTTGGTATACCGGTTTATTCTGATAAGGCGATTCCCTGATAAGATTTGGAGGTTCATTGATTAAGTATAAAAGGGGAGGAATGGGTGCTAATCCTCCTCCCTTTAATTTAGATAAATGGCTTTTTCTTGCAGAATTATCCGATTTTATTCAAATTTGGTATACCGGTTTATTCTGATAAGGCGCTTCGCTGATTAGATTTGGAGGTTCATTGGTTAGGTATAAAAGGGGAGCAACGGGTGGCTAATCCCCCCTTAATTTAGATAAATGTGTTTTTCATGCAGAATTATCCGATTCTCTTCAAATTTGGTATACCGGTTTATTCTGATAAGGCACTTCCCTGATTAGATTTGGAGGTTCATTTGTTAGGTATAAAAGGGGAGCAACGGGTGGCTAATCCCCCCTTAATTTAGATAAATGTGTTTTTCACGCAGAATTATCCGATTCGCTTCAAATTTGGTATACCGGTTTATTCTGATAAGGCACTTCCCTAATAAAATTTGGAGGTTCATTGATTAAGTATAAAAGGGGAGAACGGGGTGCTAATCCCCCCCCCCCCCCTTTAATTTAGATAAATAGGTTTTTCTTGCAGGATTATCCGATTTTATTCAAATTTGGTATACCGGTTTATTCTGATAAGGCGCTTCCCTGATTAGATTTGGAGGTTCATTGGTTGAATATAAAAGGGGAGCAATGAGTGGCTAATTCCCCCCTTAATTTAGATAAATGTGTTTTTCATGCTGAATTATCTGATTTTCTTCAAATTTCCATACCGGTTTATTCTGATAAGGCGCTTCCCTGATTAGATTTAGAGGTTCATTGGTTAAGTATAAAAGGGGAGCAACGGGGGGGGGGATCCCTCTTAATTTAGATAAATGGTTTTTTCATGCAGAATTATCTGATTTTCTTCAAATTTGCATACCGGTTTATTTTGATAAGGCGCTTCCCTGATTAGATTAGGAGGTTCATTGGTTAAGTATATAGGGGAGGAAGGGGGCTCATTCCCCCCCCCCCTTTATTTCGATAAATGTTTATTCTGATATGGCGCTTCCCTGATTATTTACCGTTTTTCTCAAAAAGAGTGAGTTCTATTTTATGAATATAGACATAAATAAGAGTATAATATACATATATTGTGAATAGCCTGTGAGCTCAATGCTGTCAGTATTTAAATGAAGACTTTTCTTTTTTCTTTTTTCTATATTTATTTTCTATGTATACCATAATTTAAAACAAAGAAAAAATGTCTAATTTATTTTACTTTTGTAAAGCAGTATAAATGTCTAATTATTACCCTTAAATGCTGGAAAATAAATAATATAATTTATGAGAGACGAAACAAGTGGTCGCCGAAGTCGGCTAGGTATTATTAAAGATTCACATGCTTTTTATGTTTCTCGAGAGTGTGTTTGTGTGTGTGGGGGAGGGGGAGGGTTGTGTGGTTCATCCTGGACCCGTCACGACTCTCGGCGGCCTTTAATACTAGTTGGAACTTCCAGTCTAACATGTTGAATTATGTCAAACCGATCTTTAATCTTCATTCAAGAATTATGACATTCGAACACTGTAAAAATATGTCCTGAAATTAACTGGCGCTATTCTGTGAATTTTTCTTTATTTGCCTAAAAATTTTCATTTTGTGAGAAGACTGACTTTTCCTAGAATTACCGGAAATATTGAGTCTAGCGCTAAGCGCTAGCGAGAAACTGAAACGGAGTGTTGAATTCAGGGGGTGGCCCGGGGGGGAACATCCCCCCCGGCAGATTTGAGATTTTGTGTTTTCAATAGTCAAAAATTGCAATTTCTCCCGAGGGGTCTACACTGTCCCCCTTCGGAGCCACAGAAATCCCTCCCGGAGAAAAGTGTCTGAATTCAACACTTCTGAAATGGAAAAGCTCCTCTACGGCGAGACCGAGGAGTGGCGAGACGCCCTGAGCCCGAGGTCGAGGATAATATCTCTCTGTTTTCCAGAGTATAAACGACCTTGAAGTCTCAAGCAGCGTTTACAGAGTACAGAGGAATCAAACTGGTTCTTAGAAGTCTGCACGGGCCGAAATTTCCAGGCCCGGGCTCGGCCCGACTCATAAAAAAAATTTCGGCCCGGCCCGTAGAAAAGTTAAAAGTTTGGCCCGGCCCGGTATAACAACTAAAAGTTTGGCTTCAGCCCTGCCCGGTCCGAGTGAATTGCTACGAAACATTGATTTTTACGTCGATTTGGTTAAAAATTTGACTCTTACGAGGAATCCTGACAAAAAATATTTTTCTTAACTTTTTTTTCATGTTTTTAAACTTCTATGTAAATATTTCAGTTATCATTAATATTGTTAATCCATATTCGGGGCTATGCATATATAACGTTATCAACATTTTGCTAATTTTAGACCCCCTGCCCCCCTTACGATATCATAAGTTATCATTCGTCCAACCCATCCCCCCCCCCACCTTAAGATGTTATCGTTATCAATGTCTAACATTTTTCCCTTTCTTTTTATACGCTGCGACACATGATACACGTATATAATTATACATTTATTAGTCGCATACTTTACGGATTCAAGAAGACAATAAAATATCAATACATGATATAAATTTATATCAAATAATATCTAAAAAAGTTAGTTACTATTTAAAGGTACTTAATAACAGCTTATTGTTACATAATGCATTCAAAAGTGATGTTGTCTTCTAGCACTTGCCCCCTGCCCTGGCAGAACTTATCAACAAAACAGTGGACAACACTCTTTGTCTTTCTTTACTGCTAAACGCAAGTATCACTTCCTACATAATTATGCTCCTGATTTCTCTAACAGCGAATTATATGTGCATAAAGCAGAAGAACAGCAATGCAAACGTTGAAGTATTCCAAATTTTGGAATGAAATGATTTTATAAAAATGTAACGGCTTTAACAACAGCTTTGTATTTTCATAAAAACATATTAAAATAGTAATAATAAAAAAGGTAACAGACTATTTGGATGTAAAAAAAAAAAAAAAAAAAAAAAAGGGGTTACTGAAAAAAGAAAAGTTTGGTTGGATCAAAAATGATATCGATATCAAAAAGCAACCCCCCCTCCTTTTCCCCAGCGATATCTTACGATATCAAGTGCCAGACCCCCCCTCCCCCCCTAAAGTGATAACGTTATATATGCACAGCCCTTTGCATGCATTGAATTGTTAAAAATCTGAAAAATGCTATACAGTAAAATCTTCTAAGACTCAATTACATAGAAAAAAAAATGCGTTAAAGATAAGTTTCCTTTTTAGCAAATGTAAATTCATTATATATTCTTTTCTTACGTATTAGTATATCCACTTTGCACGTATCAACACGTTTATCAGTTTAAAACAGGATTCCGTAATAGGCAGGTTTCTTTTCACACGTTTTACTATATTTTAATTTAGCAATATTTTAACTAGTGTAGAAATTTACTACTCTCCAAAAAGAATAAATGTTAATGTTTAATTGTAGAATAATGGCGATTCAAAAATGTATGCATATTTTGCAAAAATCTTTGGGCCAGGCTCAGGGATGTAGTGGAGGGTATACGGGGGTATACGCCGTATACCCTCTGGATTTTTTTAAGGGACACCGTATACCTTCTGTTTCTCAAGAAAGCTATAGTATATATATACTAGGGTATACCCTCTGCCTTGAGCGTATACCCTCTGCTTAGAACGTATACCCTCTGTTTTTTTTTACGATTACACCACTGGCCAGGCTTAATTTTACTAACCTTTGAACGGACAGGTCACGCCGAGACAATGATTTTCATGCGGGCTGGCTCAAAATTAGGACTGAAAATTGGGCTGTGAAGAATAGAAAAGAAACCAGTCCCGGCCCGATTCTTCCGGAAAAAGGTAAGACCCGATCCGGTCCGTAAAGAGTAGTTACTAGGCCCGGCCCAAGCCTTCAGAAAAAAAACATGGCCCGGGCCCGGCCCGAGTGCCGCAAATGAACATAGGCCCGAGCAGTGTTGATTTCAGGGCGTGACATCCCCCCCCCCCCCAAGAGCCACAGAAATCCCTCCCGGAGAAAAGTATCTGAATTCAACACTGGGCCCGAGCCCGGCCCGTGAAGATCTCTACTGGTTCTATTACTATCGAGCCTGCTTTCATTTTGTACCCATTTACAAACGCAAGCATAAAACCAGAGATAAAACCTATCAGCTCCAAAAATCCGGAAGCTGCGTAATTTTCCCTTCTGAATTATGATTGGCTGATTAGTGAACTGCCGTCGTACAGACTTCCGGTGTAATCATAAACAGAATACGCCTTCGCCTGCAATCGTTTTGGCGCGTAAATCGTTGTGCTTTACATTTCCTTTTGAGAATTAAAATTGCTGACCATGCAAACTTTTTTTAATGTCTTTTTCACACCCGATTCTTGCAAAATCTTCAAGGAATACTAATGCCTGGATTCCGCGATCGCCGATTGTGGGCCAAAGTGCGACCATCAGACTGGTGGGACAGTCTTGTTGTGAAAGATTTCAAGGACCCTGATTTTAAAAATGATTTTCGCGTTTCAAGGTAAGACAATTTTCTTTTTATAGATATGTGTTTTTTATCTACTCAAATCAGGGTTGCAAAAAACCAACCTACCCCCCAAAAAACCTGGGTGGGTTTTATTGGGTATTTTACAATCCATGAAATTATTATTTAATTATCAGTAACTTTTATATTACTCGTGTTAACCTTTGTGTTTAAAGAATTACACTATCCTATTAAAGCATATTCTGAGCCTACTGCCAAATGTGACAAAGTCAAAAAGAAATAATTTGCTTAAGTCTTTTAAAAGCATGCTAATATTATGAGGGGGGGGGGGGGCAATATCAGTGTAGTCAGCGTCTTTGATTAACTAGCTTTTTTATGGCGAAAAAAAATTGTCTAAAAAATGTGTTCTTAGTGGGGAATACAGATAAAAAGTAATCTATTGAAGTAACTTTTAAATATGTTGCTATATAATATTATATGATGACAGCCTTTTACACTGATTTATAGGTATTTAAACTGATATTACTTGTATATTAAGTTAATTAACAAAAATATAATAAGATTTATTAATTTAATACATACTTTCTAAAAATAAATAAGCTATGTTTTTTGCAACTCTGATTAAAAATTGTGTGTCGTTTATTTCATATGAGTTTAATCGCAGGCCTAACGATAATAACATATCTTATATGTAATAAAGTATTTTATTATAAGGAGATTAAATTATTAAGTTGGCTTGCACCCAGTATATGTGTGTAGAGAGGGGCGGGAGAAACAACGCTACATGCGCGTTCATTTTTAATTACTATTAAGACACAATTTTATTTACAGAAAAGAGGTTCCTAATTGCAGACATTATGCATTAGGCCTATTGCATAAACATGTATTTTGTTTCTTCGCATGTCATTTTCCGAGTAATTTTGTGTATATCGGTGTTGAATTCAAGGTGGGGGGGGGGGATACTCTCCAGCAGGAGCAATGAGTACCCCCCCCCCCCACCACGCGAAGATTTGATATTTTGTTTTTAATGGTCGAAAAGTGTCTGAATTCAACACTGGTGTATTTAATGTATTACTAACTGTAAATTCACTTTAAAACTGTGAGAACCTTTTCTATGTGTAAGTAAATTTTCATATAGCACCAAATATTTATAGTAAAGCCAAATTTTTTTTAAATATTCAAGATTGGTGTTGGAGAAAAATTTTAATTTTAAGATAAATAAATTTTAATGTTTCTAATTAATACAGAATTTTGCTAAAAGTTATTGTTTTTATAAATAAACACTTTTATAGATAAAGGATCATCATTTATTAGTATTTTTAGCCATCAGTCATATAAATATAGTGTATCATACTAAAAAGACCCCAAAAATTTAGATTGCATAAAGTAATATTTACATACTATATAATGTAATAACAAAACATGTTAAAACAAATTTTGGTACTTTTCAGTATATATACATACAGGGGCCTGTTTTTGTGAAATTGTGAACAGCTTTTTAACATTTTGTGAAAAATCTAGTCCTAATTTTGTGAATTTAAAATGATTGTTATATTAAGGTTCTTTTTTATATATTTTTTAGAAGATATATGTATGTAAAATACATATATTTTCTTTATACTATATGTAAAAGTGACAGGTCAGATTTTACTTTTAAATGATTAAATTTGTGAAAAGTTTAGTCTAAAGATGGAAAATTTTTGTAAAAGGATTATTTTTAAGCCGAAAAGTTTTGTGAAGGGTCCTTTAAAGGACCCAATTTCTTCCTAAACAGATCCCTGATGTACATATATTGCATATATACACATATATACAAATATCCACATATATATACTACATAGACATACATATATGTATGTAACACTGGCGTCCGGCTAACCGAAAAGTACCTACCCAAATTTTATTCTGTCATTTGTTCATATCTTTCAAACCAAAATTTCATTTAATTTCTTTGAATTAAAATTTGTCAAATTGTATTTTCTAAAATGTTTATATATATAGATCTTTCAAATCAAAATTAAATGTTATTTTTTTAAAGTAAAATTTGTCACTGAATTAGTATTGTATTATCATTATTTTAAATGAATTGGGCCTGAAAATTAAATTTTCTATTTAGTAGCCAAGAAAGCATTTGGATTTTTTTTAGCTTAGTGGTCTTCATTCATTCTTAGTCTTAATTATTGTTAAATTAATTTACAATTAAATGTTTTAAAGTAGTATCTAATATATAATATAGGGTAGATATGCTAGTAATGGACACCCTTAAGAAATTTCTTTAAAAATTATTTTTTTATTAATAAGCTTTTTCAATATTAATCTATCAACAATATTTAACCATTCTAGCCTCATTTCCCAATATGAATAGAAATTTAATTTTAAAGAAATAATCAATAAATTTTTACAGAAATAATCAAACGCCCAGTAGTGGACACTTTCTGTTCCAGTAATGGACACCCCATAAAAAGCAATAAATATAATTATTTTTATGGCTGTATTTAGATAGAACCAGAATTTAATGAATACATACTAATGAAAAAGAAATAGTTATTTTCAAATACATTTAACAATTAGGATACCAGTAATTAATAAAATATTTGCGATAATCATTTACTGTTTGCATCAATTATTGTAATTATCAGAAGATCGGTGTTTTAATTATTTTAGATGGATAGTTTGAAATACTAAATATCAAGCAATTACAGCTATCAAATTATTGAAACAGTGGTGGTGGTGGTGGGGGGGGGGGGGGTGTTTAAAGGGTAATTAACCCGGGAGAACTCGCTGCATGAGATTTTCTCTCACCGTCATACTTTTTTAAAACTCTTATTTAAACCATTTTTCATTTTAATTAAAATTTCAAAATGTTATTTCAATTATTTTACCTATTTTGTGAATAAAAGTACTAAGCCAACCAAAAAAAGTTGATATATGAATGTAAAGTAAAAGAAAAGCAATTGGGCATTCTCACTAGCAAGTTCTCCCAGGTAATTTTTTTTTTTTTTGGAATATTAATGTTAAGTTTTGTCTCACTATTTTTAACAATCTTTCAAAGACTACTTGATATATCATTTATAATAATTAATATTACAAATATGAAATAAATGATATTGTGAGTTGAATATTTTGAATACTAAATAAAATAACTTCAAAATAAAACTGTAGAACTGATGTTTGAAGCCACTGATCTGCAGATTTACTAGTTTCATGAATATTACCTAACTTTCATTAATAGTGTACATTTTTTTTTTTTTAAATAAGGAAACATTTAAGGCAGAAAATAGATTTTTAATAGCTTCTGTAACTTAATTATTTTTATTTAAACGGAGAGGAATTAAGCCCTATGAGCCCCTCTTTGACAATATTTTCTGCTTCCTGGCTGGTTTGATTGCCAGATTATAAAATATGCAAGGTACTACATTATGTATGTACTACATTAAAAATAATAATAATAATAAATAAAATATTGAAATTTTATTAATCACATAAAATAACTTAAAAGCAGCTTTTTATAAAAGTTTTGGTGTTATTACATTTTGGTAAGTATAATTTAAAAATTAAATTTGATTATTTAGGTTTGCAGTTAAGCCAAAGTATTTTATGCACTATAAACATTACTGAAATTGAAATTGTTAGCAATGTCTACATGGGGTGTCCAGTCCATTACTGGAAAATGACTAATTAATCATCCCAGTAATGGACACCCCCTATTAAAACCTTAAAAATAAATGAAATTTTGTAAATGGCCATTTGTATATAAATTCAAAGTTTTCTATTGCTACTCAAACAAAAACATTCAAATTTTGCAAGATAAATAATACATAAATTAATTAAACGAAGCCAACTCTTAGCCTCGTCATTAAGATTTTCACAGAAAAACACCGAAACTTTGAAACATTATTTTCTGCTTCCTGATTGGTTTGATTAAAAGTGTCAACAATAACCCAGTTTTATAAAACATGCAAAGGGGAGTTATAAAAAAAAAAAAAAAAAAAAAAAAAAAAAAAAAAATTAAAGCTAAATATTTATTAGTTATATTTTTATGAACCAAAAACATCAAGGGGTGTCCATTACTGGCACATCTACCCTATAATATGTATATAAACTGGTTATATTTTATTTAGCAGACAAATATTTTTTCGCTTAGTTGCCATTGCCATGTTGCAAGTAATGCATGAGTTCCCAGATCTATAACAAATGTTTATTGTAGGGGTATTCAAAGCATGCAACATCCCAATCGCGCCCGTCGGCCTAATCGTTCGGAGTTTTCATGGTTTTCTTCGAGCCGTGGATCTTCCATGCGTTAATACGGATTAGGTTCCCTTAGAAAGACCCCCACGGAGGGCACTCCCCCCCGGGCCTATATCCCTCGTGTAGATAATTGGCCGTCAAAAATCAACCCAACTCAAAGGATGCAACTCTCTAAAATCATTGTTTTTTTTTATATGTTAAAGGTAAAATTTAAATTAAGTATTTCTATGCCATAACCCACTGTTCATCATAATTTTTTTCATCATGATTAATAAATTTTATGTACAAATATTTTTTTTTCTAAAATATACATTTAAAAAAAATGATTGTACAGGCAATGCGAATATGTTAATGCTTTCAAGTTTTGAAAGTGATCGCCACATAGGAAAATGCAATTTCTTTGTTGATTGAGAATTCAAAAATTCATTTTTAAGCACATTATCTTACAAAAACAATTGGAAATTAACTAAAAAATATTTATAAACAAAGGTTTGATTTTTTAAAATTTGTTGCATTGTTGGGGGGAGTGTCTGCCCCATGAACTCCTGTTATTTCTATTAAATTTAGCTTTTAAATATAAAAAATCAGATTGTAAAATTCATTTGATAAAAAAATATTTATGTTTTGAAGAGGATTTCTTGGAATTTGTTATGTTACAAAAAAAGAGTAAAAACTGAAAATTTGATTCTAAGGGGTGGGGTTAGGATTTAATTTCTATATTTGTGTACCTGTACATATGTCACATTCATATATATATATAGAGTGTAGAAGGAAGATATTAGAAAAATTAAATTACACTGTAAGGGAGGGGGGGGGGCAGGGGAGTTAATCCAAATGCAAAGACTCAGAATATAAGCCAAAATTATTTTGTTGATCGTATAACAACAAAAAGCGTTTGAAGTGGTGCTATGTTGTTTCAATCGTATTAGTGGTTGTTTGTGCCACAATTTTCTATTTTTTGTTTAGAATTTAAATAGTGAAATTTTTATGGGAGTATAGTTGACATATTATCATTTTTTTCTATAATGGAAGATACCCAACATTTGAAATAATCTCTCAAATTAATTTTTTAAATAATTTAGAAAGTGTAATCTGCTGGAATATAACCTTCAAATGATGTCAGCAATGTTTTGCTTTCAATATATACCTATGCATTACAGGGGTGGGGAATTACATCATTCTACTTCCACTATTCACTGCCAAGTAATAATTTTTTGACAGGGTGACTGAATTTTCAATTTTGTCTTTCAAAAACTACCGGCTGTAGAAAAGAAATATATTTAATTATTTATTAGTCACATTTTGAAACTTTCCAGTTGCCTCAATTTAAACATGGCACCGAGTTCTATTCTGTACAAAACTTTCTTTTTTCTTTTTTTTTTGTATATATTTCTTATTTTTATTTAAAATTATAGATAGAGACAGAGATATCTGGTCTCCCAGCTAGGACCAACTCATCATTGCCCAAGTATGTGGTAGCACATAAGAGAAATCTGAAACTAAGAGTATGAGACTCCAACCGAACAATTACTCTACCAAATTAGCACTAGCATTATTCAAAGGTATTTATTTTTCTTCTAAATATTTGTGTGGTAAGAAGTAACATTAGTGTTATTTTTACAATTTTAGTACAATTATGTAACAAGTATGGGAACAATTGAGAAAAAATCTGGAAATTTTAGGAAGCAAACCAGTTTTCCTCCGAAGGCCTATTTTTCCAAATTGGAAAAATTAAAATTTCATTTATAAAATGTAGTATTTTATAATAGCTACATTCTGATACTTTTATTTATATATTTTCATGTTTAATGTCCTACATGAAAACATTAACATGTAAATTCTTATCTGTAAGCAGGGATCTGTTTAGAAAGAACTCGAGTCCCTTAAAGGATTATTTACAATTTTTCCACCTTAAAACATGTAACCCTTAAGGCTGTTCTCAACAGCTCTGCTCAACAAGCGCAAAACGTTTTGCACATTTACAGATTTATTTTTTAAAACAAAGATATAAAATTGGAAGGCCTGACTATGGAAGTGATTTAGAATCGAACTGTGTTTTCCATTTTTTTATCCATAAATTACCTATTGGGTTATAAGTGATTTTGATCATGTGACAAAGATGTTTTCTCCCTTCGCTGACCGGTTTTTCTGCTTTTTTCGGGAACTTAGGTTCAAAACGTCAACTTTGATACTATTTTCTGAAAGATCTATTACGTTTGCAAAAAATGGAAAAAGCAGCTCAATTACATAGTTTGTGAACAACAATTCCAGCTAGTTTCATGCATTTCCGACTAAAAATAAATTAAAACTTATGTCAGAAAGTTGCCCTTTTGGATTTGAGCAGCCTTAACAAAATTCTTTCTCTTAAAAATAGACATTTCAGAAAATTTTTCATCTAGAAATTGAGTCCTTCCCAAATGTAATGATTTTAGAATTTAAAAAACCTGTTGCATAATAGTTGAAATCACCAATGAATCTGTTATTTAGCTGTATATATATGTTAAAGACCTTCTCAATAATGTCTAAATAAGAACTGAGATATCATTTCTAATTCACAAAATTCTGATTGCATTTTTTACAAGTACCTACAAATGTTCACAATTTTGCAAAATCAGGATCGTGTGAGAAAAAAAAAATCCAAGCAAATCATTGGTAAAATAATTAAATGCAAATTCTCTTCTTAAAAATGAAAATTCATTCCAAAATTATTTCAATAGATATACCAATTAATAAAAATGGTCAGGTGGAAATTTAATATAAAATTTGAAACATATATTTATTTTTATTCACATAGCTGTAATTTATCACTATTATTAGGAAAAATTCTTTTCATAATAATATGCAGTTGAAATTATTTATTCTTTTCTTTCTTTTCCTAAAATATAGATTCTTAGAGTTATCTAACTGTATTTTTAAAAATATAAATTTATACAAACAAACTTTGCAAAAAATGTAAGTAAATTTTCTGTGAAAAACTTAGTTGAAAACAATTTTTAAACACATGAAAAAATTCACATGTTTTAAAGCTTTCATAAAAAAAAATTACCACTTTCAATATTAATAATCTTAAACTAAAACATAGCTGGGTTTACACTGGAAAGCTGTACTAAAACTAAATACACAGTAAATGAAGATTATAATTTTAAGGGAGGTGGGGGGATGTAATATTGTAAAATGCCAGTTTTTAAGTAATATAAGATTTCTTTTACACTGGCATTATTTATGTAGTATTTGAAAAACAGTAGGGGAGAGGGAGGCACATGTGAACAATTTTTATATTTTTGACTATTTCTCAAAATTGTTATGAGCTATTGAACAAAAAATTGATTTATATGAATATTTAGAATTTGTTTGCTCTTTTGCTCAAGCTTTTGGATGCATTTATCAAGAATTTCTAACTTATATCATCATTCTAAAAATTGTCTAAATTTGTTCACATGTGTCCCGGTGGAGGGGTAGTTGTGAACATACCTGGGGCACATGTGAACACATGCATAAATAAGACAAATATTTTTTTGTGAATAAAAACTGTGATAAAAACTAATTAGATGCCCTCTCTCTAGTTGTGTGAATAAATCAATAAATGTTTCAACATAGATACAAGAAATTATTCGTAAAATTGAACACATGCTTACTCCTTTTGAGTCACTTTTAATTGTTATCTAACTTCCAGTAAATTAAAACTGTGAAGCAATCCTAAAAACATTGAATATATAGCTCAATATTTGACAAGGGTAATTAAATTTTAAACTTAAAAAAAAAATGCATTCACAGACTTAAAAAATACACTTGTGAACTGTTCACATATGCCCCCATATGTTCTGTTCACAAATGCCCCATCTACCAACTTCAGCCTAACTTATGAAAAAAAAAATATTTTAAATTGAAATAAGGAAACAAAACTTTTTGTAGACTTACCTAATTAATGCTACTAAGAAAGAATCAACCTTTCATTGGTCTTTATTTAATAAATAAAAATTAGTATTAAGTATACTTGGATATAAAAATATAGCGTTCAAAAAATTAATTTAAAAAGTATTGAAGAGATATTACTAAATCATTATTTATAATTATACAAAATGCATTTAATAACATTGATCAGATTACCCATTATTTTGTAAAAAACGATTTTTGCTTTATTTGTCTGTAACGTACTTTCTCAAAACTAGTGCAAAGCTGCCAAATCTGGTTGAACAACATACTGGATACTGAGCAACCAATAAGATTGCGAGCTTCGGTTCGGAACGACAAACTCACTTGGAAAAAAAAATTATGCTGCCAGGACAACACATAAGCAGGGTTAACAAAAAAAAAAAAAAAAAAATTATTAAAAAAAAAACAACTGTTTATTTGGTTTAAACCAGGTTTTTTTTTTTTTTTAAATATCATTTCCTAATACATGTAGATGCATATTTGTTGATAAAAATAAACATTGTTATATATTATTTAATATAACTTCATTTGAAAATATCCTGATTAAATAATTAGTCTGTTATGTAGAAAATTTAATTCATTTCCATTTTAAACATTAGTAACCTATGTCTTATGTTGAAAGAATAAACTGCTCTACACAGTGTAGCTTTGATATCTTGAAAATCTTAAGATGAATTTTTTGATTAATTATAGATATACTATTTTATGAACATTTTTTCTACCTTGATACAGTCAAACCTCATTAACACAAACACGCTTAACGCGAATTACTTTTAGCACGAACTGTTTCCTGTTGCCTCGTCCAGCTGTATGTAATGTAGTTAAGTTCTGATAACACGAACATAAAAAGTTTCCCCTTGAGTGTTCGCGTTAACAAGGTTCGACTGTATTAAAAATCTTATTGAAGTCTAAACTAGTTCACTGAACATTTTAATATTTTCTTCTTCACCTAATCATTAATTTAACTATAAAAAAATATTTTGAAGGTAGTATCTTCAAATGGTTAACTTTTTTATATAAATATCAGTATCTGTGGTTGCTAAAGAAATTTTTTTATATATATTCGAATACTGCTGGTTATTTTCTTTTAACATTTTTGGCCATTAAATTCTGTAACAAAAAAGATTGATATTATTGAATGCTATAACTGACATATAATTTTTGCATGTCGTCTCATTCAACTTCATATCTTGAAATTCTTTTTTAAATTCTTAAAGGATAATCTCCCCAACTGAGAAAATTTTCTTTTACTACTTGGCCAAAATCTTAAAGGTCATTGTGTTATGTTATTAACTGCCATAAATAATCTGTATTTTTTAATTGATAATATTTTATGCTGAATACTGAATATGTTTTATCTCTGTTAATATTGACGTGGTTTAAGATACTCTCTTAGTACATCAACTCATTCTAATTTTTATCCTACATTCACACAAACATGACCTAAATTCATTATGTCTCATGTAGACTGCTTAGATAAAGTATTAAAAGTAGAAATTATTTCTATCAATAATTTAAAACACTTAAATTACAAAAAAAAGAAAATATTACATTAGATTTGTTCTAAAAAACCCATTTGGTTTAAACCATGCCAACCCTGCATGGTACTGACAAACATGATGAATTTTTATGCTGCTTATATGAATTATTTATTTAGTTCTGTTTTTTATGTGAATTTATTTAAAAAAAAAAGGAACAAAAGTAAGCTTCAATTAAATTTACCATCTAAGTATAGGAAATCAGATCATAAAATTAGGTTATTTAAAAAATAATACACAGAATTATTTACATTGTGCAGACAATTTTTTAAAGTAAGTTATGAGTCAGTATACCAGATTATTTTTAAAAAAAAGAAAAAATTAAGTGGAGGTTTTACTGTATAATTTTATTGACCCCAAACTGAAGATATGTTAGATAGTTTCTGTTTAGAGATTATGGGGGTATCACAAAATGGTGTATACTAAAACAACTATTAATCATTATTTACAGTCTTATCACAGCAATATGGAGATGTTTTTATTCCAAAAATTAAATGTTTACTGCAATATTAAGAGAAATTTATAGTTTAATTCTTGATTTTTAAATGTGCTTTATTTTTAATTTTTGTATAATGTTTATTTGTTCTTTTGTTTTAAAAGTGTATAATTTTGATTAATATAATAAAACAGATTGTGAAAGTGTATAATTTTCAAATGTTATGTTTAAGTGATCACTTTTTACCTTAACAATGTTACTTTTTTTTTTTTTTTTTTTTTTCAAATTTTCCCCGATTGGTACCAACTATATTACTTGGCGATAATGGCATTGGTTTAATGGAAAATATCCAATAAATAAAAATATCCAGAATGTAGTCAAGGGTGCAGGGTTTTCTGTCTGAAATCAGTTTTTTGAAAATGTCCAAGTAATGGAGAAAGGGGGGGGGGGATCTTCCAATCTTAGATTTACTATCAGGATTAATAACTTCTCGTTTAATATTTTAATATCTGAAAATACTTTCTATATTTTTCTAAGCACAAATCTTACATGTCAGGATTGAAATAATAAAATTTCCATTTTTTTTCTCTTTCTTTTCCCTCTTGAGTTTTTGAAGGATCTAAGAGCGTGTTTGGAGCATTAAGAGTGTCTTCAATCTTGTGTAACTCTCATAAACTTTAACCACACTTTTGCATGAAACGCTCAAATTTGATGCTAACTTTTGGCTTTGGACCCAGTTACAGAATATATATTATTCCTATGCTTTTTGCAATGAATAATATAGCTGTATCTTATTTTCTAGTGTGTTAAAATGCTTTGCTGTATAAAAGCCAATTATGGCCAAAAAAAAAAAAAAAAAAAAAAAAAAAGCCAGTTAAAACCAATAAAAGCCACTGGGGTGACCAAAGAGGTTTTCCTTTCAATCCATAATTTCATATTTTCTCAATATTGGAAGTTTTATGGGAAGAGTAAGTTGTAATTGTCATCTGTTCGAGATCTTTGAAATCACAATGACTGCGTAATTTTGTGCTCTAAAATCTTAATAACTGTGTTTTCAAACTTATTATTTAGAGAATGAAGCAAATGATGATGATGTTTTGTATTTTCCTTTTTGCATGTTTTCCTTTTCGTTAATGAGTAATTTTGAAATATGCTGGAAAAGGGAGGGGTCTTCTGGTTAAAAAATTGTCATTATCGTCCAAACTCTTTAAAATCTTTAGGAGTTAAAAACATAATATTTTCATAGCTTTTGAGAAGCAATCCAGAAAAAATATTAATATTTAGGGATAAAATGGCTTGTATAAAGCCTGTTTTTTTTCATTTGGTATATTTCAGTCCTTAATAATATGTATTTAATTTCCAATAACAGAAAATTTGGAATGGAGGAGGAATATGGCTACCCAATTTTATCTTTGAAGTATGGTGGAGGAATAGACCTGAACTATCATATGCATTCGCTATCCCAGTAGCAGAAAATTCTCAAAGTGTCTGCAGGAGTAACTACAGAGACAGAAAATAATCTGCAGGTAAATTTTTTGCAATTGCAGTGTTAATTAAACACCTACCTGTAACGTTTTTATGTCTTTTATTCACATTTATTAAAGAGAAACTTAAGTTTTTGCATTAAGTTAAATATAATACAAAGCAAAATAATGGTTTGATGGAAAAATAATCTGCAAAAGAGAAAAGAAAATTTGTGACGCTAGTCTCCATTCTTGAACTTTTTGCTACCGAACTCGCTACATGGTTATATAAATAGTGGATTTGACTGAATATGAATTTTTTTTTTTTTAAATTACACATACACTGATCATAATTTCTTTTTTTAAATTTTCATAAATAAATAAAATTTAACACAAATTAAAATTGATATTTTATCACTTTTTTTTTAATTAACAGCTTGATTTATTCAGTGTAATATTTCAAACACCATAATGCTAATAATAAAATAATGGCTTTTGCTTATTACTAATAGTATAATTTTATCTGTAGATGCATTTAATTCACATATAATTTAGATAAAATAAGGGGTTCATTATTATCATTGTTAAATGTACTTTTTATTTCTTTCCAGTTAGAAATTTTTAAAAAACTTTTTAACCCCTCCCCCCTGAATAATCCTTTTATATATATATATAATATATATAAAGAAAAAAATCATGATTCCCTGCTCCTCATAAGTGCAGATTCACAGTCACCAGATGTCACAAGGCGACTAAACTGTTTGCTGTGACCCCTAACTTTCACCGTCTAAGTCGCTAAACGGTAGAACTGAGAAATTGAAATTTCATTAGTAGCCAGTAATAAGAGTTTTATAAGTCGCCACTTTTTTATATAAAAGTACTAAGCAGTAAACTTTTGTTAAAATTTATTAAGCTAAAATTAAATAGCCCATATAAATATGTTAATATAAACATAATGCAAACAAGAAAAGTACAATCCATAATAAAATGCAAAAAAATTTTAGTCTGTCCTTGTAGGAAAGTGACCATAAGGTGGCCGGTGGCTAGTGTTAATTTGGGCTGTATAAGTCGCCATATATATTTATATTTTTTTTGTAAGATAATCTCTCCTTATAGCAGAACAAATGACTGAAAATTTTGATTTTTATAGTGTTAAATAATCGGACACATTCTCAATTTTTTGTATGACAAAATCAAAATAAGAAATATTGTTTTCCTGATATTTCCTACTATCATTTTTGCTTATTTTCTACATATCTTGCTCAACTTTATCTTCTGACAGTACGTAGTTTAAGATTTATATTATACTTAATATACAAATTTCCAGAATTTTCTGTTTAATTAAATATACACATTTGAAGTAATTAGTCTGTGTGTTATTGTACGTGTGTTGTTCAATTATTTTTCATTTTTTTTAATTCCTGAGTTTTTTTTGTTTAGTTTTCTGTATATAAATACTGTTGTATGTATGTGTTTGTTTCACAATGTGGCGACTGGATTTTTTTTTTTTTTTGGGGGGGGGGGGGGGTTAGCAGCCACTAGCACCTTACTGATTTTGGGAATCTGCACCTATACTCCTCATAGGACTTTAACTGTTTGAGTTGTTTGAATAATTTTTAATAGTAATTTATAAATTCCCAGTACAACTGAGTAAGGTATTAGAGAATGAATTATATAATTGCTTTCTTCATAGGCCTTTGGTGGTGTTCCCTTCCTTAGAGAAATCCACCTTTCTCTGCAGGAGGAGGAGGGGGATATCAGAATGCAAATAATTTCACAAGATGACATATAGCTTTTTTATTTTTTTCTAATCAATAGTGTTGTCAATTTGTAACATATTTTCCATTTTATTAGCGTTTGAAATTTTGCTAAAAATGTGTTTAGCTTTGTTTTTTTAGCAACATGATTTAAATAACTTAATTTTATTTTTACAAAGTTCTTGCTGATTTTTTTTTTTTTATAAAAAATATTTAAAATTTAAGTCAAAATATGTTGTAATAAGTATAATAGTGTATCAAAAATATATATTGCATATTTTAGTACTGTGTATTGTATGGGAGGGGGAAGTTTTTTATTTCAATGTTTCATCTTAAAATTATATGCTCAGTTAAAGATGGTAAATTTAAGCTAAAAATTATTAAAAGATTAATGTTAAATTAAATTTCTCTATTAAAAAATATCTAAATCTGTTAGGATGCACATTTTTGAGTTATTAGTAAAAAGGGAGAGTTTCTGCTACTATAAGGATAACTGCCTAGGTTAAATATAACCCTTTCTAATGTATTTTAATCTGAGTCTGAAAATATAAACCAACAGGCAGATCAGTTTAAAAAATCAGAATTTACAGGATATTTTGAACTAAATAAAATACCCCCACCCCTTTTTTTCTTCCAATTTGTCAAATTTTTAAAATATTACTAGGTAATCATAAAACCAATAACTTTTATGCTAATCAATTCAATAGTCGGTTTCCTTTAAAAGCTATTAAGGATTTTTCTAATTCTTAATCATTTAACAAGCTAATAGGCGATTTCTTCTATCAAAGAATTTTTTGCCTAATTCTCACTCCTACTAATTTTTAATGTTGAAGATTTTTTTAAAGTTGTATATGTATAAATATATAACTGGAAATTTTTGTAATATTTTTTAATTACTTTTTCAAAATTAATTCATTAACTCAATTGAAAAATTAATGGTATAACTGTTCTTCAATCAATTTATAAAATACTTATGTTAGTTTTGAAGTAATTAATGCCTGCAACAGTACTTCAAGGGAAGAAAATAATTTGCAGGTAAAATATTTTACAACTGAAGTGTTAATTAATCAATCTGTTACCTGTAATGTCTTTATGTGCTTATTCATTTTTATTAATAATAATTTTAAGTTTTTGTGTATTAAGTAATAAAGCAAAATGTTCAGTGGAAAAAAATCTACAAAAAAGGAAAGAAAAAGTCTGTGATGAACTGTCTCCTCCTGTCTTGAACTTTCTGCTACCGGGGCACCAATTAATCAAATATAAAAAGTTTTCAAGGTGTTTGTAATTCAACACAAAATTACATCTGAAATTGTACTGGGGGGGGGGGGAATCTATTTAATTTGTCAGAGGGCTTCTAGAATATATATATATATATATATACTTTAAATAGTAAATATATTTAGCTCTAGATATCGCTGGAAATGGAAAAACACTTCAGGAATAAGAGGATAATTTTTTGTAATTTTCAATTGGAGATTGTGGATGCAGACTTCTGAGAAGGACTCACAAAATCAGCATTCACAATATATTTCTTTAAAATAATAAATATTAATACTTTTAAAACAAATAGCCCAACTAGGACCAGGAAAGTACCCAAAATAAATGGGTATTTTTGTCCTTATATGTATATTTTAAAATCTGATATGGCTGCTTCAAAATACAGAATGTTTTCCCGAACTTCTTTTCTTGTTGCTTTTGGCGCCTGCTCAACAACACAAAACTTTCCGGCACATTTTGTAGTTCATTTTTAAGCGTAAAGGTATAAAATTGGCAGGCTGGACTATTGAGGTGATTTGGAATTGAAATGAGTTTTCCATTTTTTTTATAAACAAATTACTTATCCAGTTATAAATGACAACTGCTTTTTCTTTTTTCTCTCGTGCAGTACCAAGCCTGGAAATTCTCCTCTAAAGGCAACTTTGACAGTATTTCTGAATTATTTTCTGCCTTTACCAAAAAAGGGAAAACATCTTTTGATCGCATAGCTTTTGAATAAAAACACCTGCCTGTTTCATGCCTTTTTGGAAAAAAAAAAGAATTACAAGAATACATTAGAAATAAGCTCTGTTAGATTTGAAAAGAGCCTTAAAGAAACTCTGAGATGATGTTTTGGACCAGACAGTTATGGCAGCATACCATCTTGTAATAATCATTATGGTTTATAAATTATAAGATGGAGTGAGTGAAAAAGAAATCATTAACTATTGCAATGATTTGAAATTACTCTATAAAAGTTGTATAAATAGTAAAAAGAAGTGTGCTTTGTTGAGAGAATGTATAAAATTAATGATTTCAGCTCTGACATTTCCATTTTTGTTTAAACACATAGCCTTAAGAGTTTAAACTAGGCACAGAAAGAAATGTTCAAGCTAATGTTAATGCTATGGCACTATTCTTTACAGATTTCTTGTTTCCATTTTAATATTTTTAAATGATTCTTTCTTTTTTTGTGTGTGTTGCGGGGGGGGGGGGGGGGGGGTTGAAACACAGGGTATCTGAAGTTAACATTTATTGTGCATTTCTACTTTTTCGATGTTTCTTAGTTTTTTTAATATGTGGATACTTCTACTTTTGGAAGTGGTTCTGCAAGTGAAATTATTCTCGTATACAGAAATTGCTATGAAAATTGAAAAAGTACATACACACAGCAACAGGTTTTGACTTCAGGTATCGCATGCAAAATAATTAAGCCTTACAAGCCTAAACTAGGCACAAAAAGAAATGTTCAAGCTAATGTTAATCCTATGGCAGCCTTCTTTACAGATTTCTTGTTCCTATTTTAATATTTTTAAATGATTCTCTCTCTCTCTCTTTTTTTTTGGGGGGGGGGGGGCGACAGGGTACCTGAGGTTAACATTTATTGTGCATTTCTACTTTTTCAATGTTTTTTACAGTTTTTTGATATGCGGATATTTCTACTTTCGGAAGTGGTTTTGAAAGTGAAACTATTCTCGTATACAGAAATTGCTACAAAAGTTGAAAAAGTACATACACAACAATAACAGGTATTGCATGCAAAAAACTAATATAAAAGTATTGAAATACAAGTAAGAAATCTGTAAAGATTTTTCCCATAGGTTTAACATTAATGTTTGCATTTATCCGCGTGACTGGCGTAGGCTCTTAAGAGTCCACACTAGTCATGTGGAAAAGCAAAAACGCTAATGTTAAGTCTATGGGAGCATTATTTTCAAATATCTCGTTTGAATTTTAATATTTTTAAATGATTTTTTGCATAGGATAGCTGAAGACGATCTACAACTGGGATAATTTTTACTTTTTCAATTTTTTTTTTCATTTTTTTTTTTTTTTTTTTTTTAATTTTCAAAACCGCTTCTGAATTTGAAACTATCCTAATATTTAAAAACTATGACCAAAATCAGAAAAATAAAAGCCAGCTCGGTTGTAGATCACCCTCATCTATACTAAATACTAAATAAATAAATAAAAAATCATTTTGAAATATTAAAATCAAAGCGAGAAATTTGAAAATAACACCCCCGTAAGATTAACATTAACCTTTTTTTTCTTGGTGTGACTGAAATATCCTTTTAAGATGATTTTATGTAACCTTTTCTACAAGTCACTTTTGTATTTTCTTCGAAAATTTATTTTAGTGCTTACATCCATGTTGAATGAACCACTCTTTTTCTTTAAGGTACTTAAGTTGATCAATCCTGTGTGTGGAATAAACTACAGAGCAAATCAAATGACAGAGATAACATAATGCTGTAAGATGGCCAAAACTACTGGAATTTGTAATTAGTAAATGGAAAAGAAAACATTGTATACATAAATATTAGAACTGTGTACATTAATGTAATTTAATCATTGTAATAAATTTCTTTCTATATTTTAATTGCTTGTTTTAAATATTTGTAAATCATAAGGAAATTAATTTATTTTCTAAATGTTCTAAAATATTTATGCTTGAACTTTAATATGGTTCTCAAATACCCTGCTTAATAACATAAAACTTTGACACAATTTTAAACTCATTTTTAAACATGAAGGTATAAAGTTGGCAACCCTGACTATTTAGTGATTTGGAATGAAAATAAATTTTCCATTTTTTGATAAATTATCTTTTGAGTTGAAAGCAATTTTGCTCATGACAACCAATTTTCTTTACTTTTCTTGACCTGCGTGGAGAATTCGGCTGAAAGGTGTATTTTAATAGTATTTTCTGAAAGATGTTATGCATTTACCAAAAAAAAAAAAAAATGTCTTTCAATTATAGTTTCTGAATTAAAAAAATTGTACATTGGAAATTTCATGCACTTCTGAACGAAAATTGATTAAAAAAATGTGTCAGAAATTAGCTCTTTTGAATTTAACGACAGCTTTAAATGATTTTTTTTTTTTTTTTTTTTTTTCTAAATAAATATGCAGTGATAATTTTACTGCCTTTTAAAAACTATTTTAATAAAAGAAATATTCTTTGGTGATTTTAAGAAATATAAGTTTTTATTTATTTATTTTTGCTATAGAAAATTGTATTTTATTTAACAGTTTTTGACCTTTAAACCTCCATTTTCAAAATCATTCATGATAGAAATATTTTCACAAAATTTTAAAACAATAACTTGGTTAACAATGTCACGAGACATCATGCATAATGAAAATCAGTGCAAACATAAAAAAATCGTATTTAATTTTATGTTTGCATATGCATGATGTCTCATGACATTGTTTACCAAGTTATTGTTTTTAAATTTTTTGTGAAAATATTTTTTATCATGAATGATTTTGAAAATGTTGCCATTTGTGCGATGAAATGTTCGTCAATCTAAATAAAGATATTTTATCACTTTTTATCGCATCATTTAGCTTAAGAAAGATCATGTCGAGTCAGACTCGACATAGAAGTACGAAGGGTTAAAACAAAAAAAATTCTGATCGATAATAAATTTATATTGCAGAAGTTATGGACATCTGCATTAAAGAACATCAATGTTTCATTCTCAATAAAAATGCAGAAACAAAAATTAAATACATTTCTTAAATTTCTAAAACTGTTAATTTTTTTAAATAAATATTTAAAGTTGGAGTATACTTAAAGAAATCCAAAATATTTATGATATACTCATTACATCTTTCATTTTCCTATGGATATCCGATACACTTTTGACATTTTTTTCTTACAAACTACTTTTCTAAATTTAAAGTAACATTACCTTTAGGATTTTCAGTAGATTGATTTCAAAATTTCGGGAGGGAAAAGCTATTAAAAACAGCAGAATTTGAACAGTTTTTAAATAATAAATGGTTGTACTACAACTAATTGTGTCATTTATAGAATAAAATGTGAATATTTAGAAATTGTTTAATTTTTATACAGGTGTATTGTTTGTTAAAAGAAACAAATGACACGAAGTGAGTTTTTGAACTTTTAGGTATTTAGAAATTTTTTATCGGGTAGAGCTTTGTTTAAAAAATCTTGATATGATTTGTGTATTTTTCTATATCAACCAGAAATCTAAATATTAATAACTCATTCAGCTAAAAAATTATTCTAAAACCTAATTAATGTCTATTATTAATATTCTAAGTTTTAAACTGTATATTAAGTTTTGAAAGAATAATGAAACACCCATTTTGCCATAAAAAAAATAAAAAAATTACATAAGTGGCGATTTGCTTGACAGTGGCAGTTTTAAACATTTAACTGAAAGTAAGAAAATTTAGATTTGTATGTTGAGAAAAAAAAAAAAAAAAATCTAATTTCCAAGTACGTAACAAAAATCTCAGAAGAAATTATAAAATTTTGGCCAATTACTAATTTTTCTTTATTCGTTGAAACTGTAATTTTTATCCTCTTCAAGCCCTTGGCGACATATGTGGATGTTTAGTTTTTGTAAATATAATTAGTCAAATAATAAAAGGGACAAAAATTTGGTAACTGATTCACTACAGAATCCCTCAAAAAGAGAAGTAAAAATTTTATGGTTTGGCTGCATCAATGTACAGTTTAATAATAATAATAAAAAAAAAAAATGTGAAGTAATTTTTTGGCAGTCAGTGTTGTTAAATTATTTGAACAAATCGTTAATATTTGATAAAAATATCAAATCTATTAAGTATATTAAGTTTAAAGAACTTATAGAAATGTAAGAAAAAATTTAATGTTAGTTTTTTTATTTTATAAGAAATCATTTCACTCATAAATTACCATTAATTGTCATAATGTCCACAAATGTGGGCACTATTTTTTTGTGAATTTCTATTGTTTTTTTAATCCTCTAAGTGCATAGCTGCCACCTACTGTACCTTTTATATTATTTTTATATTGCTATTTTGAAATAGTAATTTTCGTCATATATTTAAACCTAGAGTATGACAACAACAACTGTTTTAAAATAGTGTTATAAAATAAGTATAAAAAGGTGTAGTAGTTGGCAGCTATGTAAGTGTAATTGTGCACTTCATTGTTCTTAGTTACATTTTAAACCATAAAACATTGTTTTTAAACATTTTCTTTTATTTCAACAATTGATGACAGATAAAATTCCTTTTGAAACAAGTACAGAAAATTTAATATGTTTGAAAATAAAAATAAAATGGATTTTGTATACTTTTCATATGCTACATTGTTTGCTCTTCATTATATAAACAATGGCCATTTATTAATCCAGAGTAAATTTAATTTTACTAAAAGGTATTTTTCATTACATCGTTATACAAATTGATAACCTACAAATGGTCTTATTAAAAACTTTATAAAAGTATTTAAATGTATCCATACATATCTAATAATAATTTTCTCCATGATAAATTTTTATAATAAGGATAAGACTTTGTGCTTTCCCTGTATATCCGTCGATTTTGATTACAGAATAACCCATAAGAATCTCCCACATTTGACAGGATAATATAAAACAAAAAGGATTGGAGAGCGAAACTATGTTTGTTTTAAAATATACAATGGGCATGACAAGAGATTAAAATGACTATGTTTTTTAACTGATGTTTGGTAAGTGTTGTCCATTGCGAGCAATACACAATTCAAGACGATGCCTGAAATCTATCATCATCTGACATATCATGTCTTGTGGAAGCTGCTACCTCTGCTTGAATTACTCTTGAGGCATAAGACCTACATTTTCTCTGACCCCAAGAGACTAATATTCAGGTGGAAGTAGCAGGTATTCCACAAGACGAGGCATCTGTGGTGATAGATTCCAGAGATCACCTTGAATTGTGTATTACTCGCAATGGACAACACTTACCAGACATCATTTCTGAAAGATAGTCATTTTATACTCTCGTCGTACCTATTCTATATTTTTGAACAAACAAATTTCTCTCTGCAGTCCATTTTTTTATCCTGTCAAATGTGGGAGCTTTTTTGGGTCATCCTGTACTTTTACGGTATATATACCATATATTTCATTTACGGTACATATACTGATTATAAATGCTTTTACGGTACATATACCACACATTTAATTTACAGTATATATACTGTATATATGCTGTATAAATGTTTTTTACGGTACATATACTGTGTATTTAACATACGGTATATATGCTGTATGAATATTTTTTTACAGTACATATACTTTAAATATTTTACGGTACATATACCGTCCAGTTAAATTACGGTATATGTGCTGGTCACAAAGTTGCCAGTATATGTACCGTAATTTTTGACCAAAATTTTTTACAGTGCTGAATCTAAAAATGACCTTCATTTTTAACTATCAATTTAGAACTTTTTTGCAAATCGTAAACGTGGAAGTTAAAATATAGCTAAAATCTCATACTATAAAACACATGTAAAACTTTTTTTATTTTATTATATTTTATTTTATTTTATTCAGTAATTTATTCAATATTTTTGCTTATCCTGGGATTCTTACAGATAACCAGCTGAATGGTCCAATGAGATGGGGGAGGAGATTTAATTTTAACTTTGAAATTTTTAACTTTGAAATTTGCAATTTGCAAAAAATCCTGGTGTGATGGTTAAAAATGAAGATCATTTTCGAATTCAACGGTAAAAAATACATAAAAATCAATCATTAAAAGTTAAAAACAGAACAATCACATCTATTTTTTAGTATCAAATTTTCGCAATTTCTCTTTTTATATCTTTAAAATTGACGTGAAAATCTTTATATGATGGTAAAAAATGAAGGTCAATTTCGTATTCAGCGTACAGAATACATAAGAATCAATAAACAAAAGCGAAAAAAACATGACATAACCCAACTTTTGCAGGCTAGTGTAATCTAATAATATTTTAAAATACGTATCATTTTGTAAAGAATTGAGACTGCTAATTTAACACAATTTTATTTAATAAAAATTCTGTTTTTTTCTTTCTTCTTAAATGTTTATTGAAAATTGTAGATTTTGCATTAATATGTCAGAATGATTAAGGATTTCAAATTTATATTACAATGTTAATTTTATTCTCAACCACTTTTTTAATATATCTGACGAAATTATATTTCGACTAAATTTGTGAATGACCTCCAATTTGCAGCAAAAAATATGCTCCAACTTTAAACAGCTATTACTCGGTCAATTTTAATCGTAGAATAACGGGGACTTTTTTTATATTACTTGTCAGTGTAAAAGGAAAATTTTACTAAATATAACTTATATGACCAGGGAACCGTATAAAAATTTTAATTTCGTAATTTTTAAGAAATGTTTTTATTGACCCAAATCACTTTTAAAATATTTCTTTACCTCATTTAAAACATTTTTGTAATTGGAACTATATGTCTATGACTAATACTAATGGCTTAAGGATTAGCCATCGGACACCGTTGAGAGTGGACACCCTGTATATTAAAACTTATAACAGTACTCTTAAGTTTACAAATACATTTTAATAAACAATTCTACATTTTTATTAAAAGTTTTTTATAAGTTATTAATTGTACTGTTATCACTTTTAACATATATATTTTTATTTTAATAATAATAAGTGATGTTTTTTTTATAATTATATTCCAATATACTCCACCAAGTAGAACAGGTTAGAAAAGTTGAATATAGATATATAATAGAATTAAACAAGTGCAAAACACCCAGAATCATTGTAACAGTAATATGTGATTCCGTATAATTTAGCATTTTATGTTCCACGTGATTAACTCGTTACTCTTTAAATCCTAATGAAACAAATAATTAGATCGTACTTCTTTTTAATTTCTTTAATTCACTGAAACATCAGTGCCATAATGAAATATTATTCTTCAATTTTAGCATAAAAAAATGTTTAATTTATTACTATGAGTAAACTTTTATTTATCACTACGTATGGCTACTAATGTTTATTATCTTACAACTTCAGAAATATAACTTGTCCCAAGGTGGGCAATATCCTAAAGCGCTCCTCTAAATATCAAATGCTCTTAATGAAAGAAATTATGCGACAAAATGGGTAATCACGTTAAAATCCACTAATATTTCGAAAGAATATATACATGACTGTAACGTCATACATGCATACACGAGCGTAAATACAATAAAATAGTTTACTCAATTCAATAAATTTTTATGAATTACACTGTTTTTGAATGTATAAATTTATGTTTCTTCGTTGCGTTGCTGCATTTCATAACTAAACGTTTATCCTAATGAATTTGTTGGTTTTCTTTATTTAACATTCAGGTTTATTTCCTTTCATAACTAAAATATGCTTAATGTAAAACTTCTGCTATACTTTCAACCAGTATTTCGAAATTATGGATCAGTGAACTTATCTCATTCTGAGAAATATCAAAATTAATATCTATTATATTGAATTATTATTATGAACTAAATAAATTTATAAACTGAATATATGCCTGTTATTAAATATTATTTTTAATTGTCAATATAATATTGTTCATGTTACTATCTCCGGATTATTATACAGATTTTTAAAATACAAAAGGATAAAAAAATATTCTGTAGAAATACTTAATTTCATTAGAAAACTACTGGCATAGACGCAGATTTTGATCGTTAAAATTTTTTGATGTAATTATAATGAACGTCCATTGTTTTGTGAGAGCGTAGTCATCTAATAAAAGAAAATGTTTTTATCTGTAAAGACTGCATTTTCATAATGAACAAAACACACGTTTTCAAATTGTTTAATATATTTTACGTTTTAAATAAATTTATTGCACATCATACATTTATAGCCTCCACTAAAAATATTAGCGGAAATTACTTCCCACATTTACGAAGGTCTAAGATAATTATTTTTTTCTTTACTATATAATGGGAGTTGATTTTTTTAATGATAAACTCTTAATGATTTAAACATGATAATCAGCCCCACATGTTTTCGTAATCAAAGAGCCAGTTCTTCCAAATGCTTAAAGTGCGAGTTTCGTTATATTTATGTTTATTACTCAAGCGGTGCTTTCCAAAATATAATTAAAACATAACTCACTCGCGATTTTCGAACATATATTTCTGCCGAAATTTGAAATTTAATAACTCTTCTCGCATTTTAACATACATTTCACATTTGCAACTTTTGCAACTTTCAAACATTTTGCGGAGAAATATTTTTCGGTACCAAATGAATTATTACGTTTTCCTTATTGGGCATTTCCCTGACTTTATGCCTGAAAAATACTAATATTTACTTAAAGAAGAACTTGTCTTTTGCACTAGCATGATTACATATTTGTAGTTGTTCTTTTTGAAAATACCGGTAATTTTTCTGAAGCTGTAGGTAAAAACAGCTCTTATATAAAAACGAAATTAAAAACTCGTCAAAAGCGGCCAGATAAAATTGTTAAAGTGGGTTCATCTCTAATCAGGATTTAGTTTTGTTGGGAAAATTAGTACCAATTTTCGAAATCTACCTGCGCCTGTGTGCCGAGCCGACAGGGATTTTTTTTTTCCCATACTCCGTCTTTTAACCTTAAAAAAATGTTGAAGACTGTTTTATATCTCGCTATCTTTTTAGCAATAGACATAGAACTCATTCCTGACAATGCAAAAGTTCCAATAGCAACTTTTTTCATATTCAGTCAGTTTACTTGCTTTTGGCATTATTATAAAATTAACATAACTTGTAATAGGAAACGCCAGAAATCACTATGCAGAAGATTATTTGACGTGCAAATAAATAATAATTCTACGTAACATTTCTATAAAAAAAAAAATGTGTCCTTAAAGTTATTAAACAAGCGAAAATAGCGTTTGTGTGCATGATTGTTATGTTATCTCAATAAAAAGATCACAAATATTTTTGTTGACTTTTATATTAGTTTTTTTCAATTTATGATTAACATTAAATTACCATTTCAATTACCGCATTTCAACTTTATCAAAATGTTTACAATTCTTTGCTGTCCTTAATGTTTTTATACGCATTGTAGTTACTCAAAGTTCTACAGAGTTCTATTTTTTCTCTAATCACGGAAATTTTATGACCAACCAATTAGGTCAGTCACATTTTGTTTATATTCATATTACAAAATTTATAGAAGGAAACAAAAAGTCTGTTTCCCTTACATTAAATTCCGCATTACTAAATAATATATCTTTTCATAATTTGTATTTTGGAAGCAAATCATTAAATCCTTCTTGAAAGAAACAATGATATACATAAAAAATCATACATGTAAAGTATCCACATATTCTGATTTATTATATAAGTCAACTGTAATATACCCTTGCTTATTAAAATTTTAAGACGATCTTGTAATTATATTTTTCTAAATTTAACGAACTAAACAAAAAGTATTCAGCTTTTTTAAAAGGGAGGAAAATGAACAAATTTTACAAAAGGACTGTGTTTAAGTATTTTTAATATAAATATGCTTCTTTTAAAGCGATTATTATTTTTAGTTTTACACATATGATTCAGAATATATTTAATTAGTTTTCTTAAGTTTTTTTCATACTTGAAAAATAAGTCATTATTTATGCAGTATACTGCAATATGCTGCAACATTATTACTTCAACATTATTAATTCAACATTATTACTTCAACGTTATTCCATGTAACGCTATTGTATATAAATAATATTTAAGTAGTTTTATAATTTGTGTGTTAAAATTTAAATTACATAATTATATGTGGATAATTCGGGAGGGGGGGCATATGTTTATAAACATTTTGTGATACACACACACAAATATTTATAAAATTTTTAAAATAATACCATTTCTTATTTGTGAAATAAATTATAGAAGATAATAAATTATTGGAAAATATCATTTTGATTCATTTAACATCAGAGATTAAAATAACAAAATCTTCCTTTTGAAATGTTGTATCATAAAAGTGCAAGACTATATTAAAAGAAGACTAATGCTAATTATTAAAACTTGAATTTCAATCCAGATGCATCTCCTTACATGTAATTTACGTTATAACTTTTTTCCAAAAGTTAATTAAGTTAACAATGTGATTATTGTAAATTTGTGACTATGGGAAAAAATTATTCCTACAAAACGGTAATAAAATATAGGATAATTCAAAAGCAAAAGAAAAAGTGCAAATTCACTAATTCTAAAAGTAAAGACTATACGCATCGTGCGCATGTATACGGTCCTCACACAAATATCCAAAAATGTCTTTTAATTGCCGAAACACCAGTTGAGGCTCTCTAGAGACACACGAAAAGATTTTGATTTATGTTTGTTAGGCTGTTTGTCTGTTTGCCTGTCAGTTCGTCTTTCTGTCTTTTAAACGATAAAGGTCCCAACAGTCATCCGATTAACATGGTATTCAGTATGTATGTTAGGGAAGAGCCCGCATTTACCTATATAGCTTTTGGTTAAATTTAGCTTTGTCGTTTGGAAAATATATATACTATTTTATTTTACGTTGTAGTGCTTTTCTTTGCGAATTCAGACTATTTTCAAATATTAACACTCATTGAAAAAGATATGGCACATTTAAATAACTCATTTGAATGTTAAATTATGGATGCTGAAAATTTCCCTATGAGGGTCTTAAATTATTACGATTAATCAGAAAATTTGTCAATACATTTGTCAGATATTTAATTAGGTCGACGTTGATGGAATTCGAAAAATAAAATTCATTTAATTTTATATATTTATTTGACACAAACCATATTTCACTTTATCTTTAACAGTTGCGTAGGAATTGTTTTTCAAAGACCAGAAAAAAATCTTAAAATAAACCGTTTAATAAAGAGTTAGCAGAAAGTCTGACTGAGGGAAATAAACAGTTCGTTAATCTTACGTATTCGGTTATACAGTGTAGGTTTTGTTGAATATGCATGTTACGAAACAATTTAAAGGGTGTAGTTGAAATATCACATCGTGCTTATTACGTATTACTGGAGTCATACCACATTTTAATCAGCCGTTGGTGATGTTGTAAGCAATCCTACCACTTAGCACAAGCATTGCTAGCGGAGGTATCAACTCTGTGAAAATATAGCAGCTGTAGAGCGATGATAATATTGGTATAGTCTAATCAAACACTTATTGCATCATTATGAAAACAAGGGAGCGTGAGAGGTGAAAAAAGGTGTGTGAAGAAATATGGGGTTTTCCCAATTAAACACATGGAAACGTAGTCATAGAACAATTGTTTATTCCATCAGAACATAACAGCACTAAACAATTCCCGCAGATGAGAAATCAGAACATTCCACTCGAGCATAAACTAATTACTCATACTAAAAAGATGTTAATTTACGAAATGAATATTCTACATGGCTAAGGACACCGGGTAACAGGTTATGTAAACAATCACAGCACAAAAATCTCTAATTCTGAGCTCATGCTCTCGCTATTTATGAGAATGCGCGGAGGAATTCCGATTGAAATGAAAACTTCAAGCTAAACCAACGAAAATCACGAACGAGCCTCGAAGTGAAACTGGGATCCGACACTCAGCCAATGAGAGCGATCAAAAAACGTCACAGGAAAGAATCCCGCGCTGCTAATGGAATGATTTCGATGTGAAAAGGCTGATGCCTCGCGGGCAGGAAAATGAGATGAAATGGAATAAAAAAGTAAAAATGGCTTTGATAAATATTCGAAAAATAAGTAACTGCGTTCAGAACTTTACAGTTTGGTAGACGATAAAATTTAATGAAGGGATTAAAAGTTTAGATTACGTTTTGGAATAAATCTATTATTAAGATACGCGTTTTAAAAATATAGGAATTTAGCTATTAATAAATAATAGACCGTATTTAAAAAAAAGGAAATAATGAATAGGTCGGCAATTTAGAATAATTTAAATGAATAGTAAAAGTAAAATTTTTATAAAACAATATCCCCCGTCCCTAAAAACCGGTGAACTGGTGGCTCCGTGACCCACAAGTTCATTGGGGAAAAGCATGAACTCGGATTACAATAGTGTTACCCGGTAGTCTGAAATTTTTCTCCAATTCTGTCAAAAACCAAATCAATAAGTTACTGCTTAAACGCGAAACTGTGGGAATTGTTTTTTTTTAATTACAAAGATAATATAAATATATCTCCAACATGGAGTAAATTATATTCTAAATAACTTCCTCTTGTTTTACTAACAACTTATTACTTACAATATTAACAGATATTGACAATATTAGAATTGTTTAGGAGTTTTCTTAGGAATTTACATTCTTTCCACATCACGATTAAACATTAGTTTAATCTCTATAACTTAAACTCCATATTGTAGAAATCTTCCATACAATTCACAAGTCATATAAATAAAAGGAAAATCATGACTATAATAAATTTAAAATTTATGTACAAAAATTTCAACTGAGTATCAATCTCCTACAGTTTTTTAACTGGGATGATTATATTGTCCTGATACTATGCTATAGTCCATTGAAATTCAATTATTGCTCATTTTTGACACAAGAAAAACTGTCAAAAAATCTAGTGCCATATGCACTCTATAGTATTGTATTGTTATGATAATAGCGGTACCACACTATTACCACTTTTCCATATTTTTTCTAGTAAGTACTTTACTTTCATTATGTTCAGATGTTATCAGAATATTTAATTTAGATGTATTCTCAGATATCTCATATATTGACTTCATTAATTTATAACACTTATTTTTCTTTATTACCTCTCTTTTATCTCAATATTCAATAATAAATTATCTATACTTTCTATCATACAAATCTAGCAATAGTAAATTTAATTCAATAATAACAATAACTCAAATTTCTAATCAATAATTTCAAAGTCATATTTTAATTCATCACTTCAGTAAATAATAATAATAAGAGATTATTGCACTCAATGATATTGGCTGGGTAAAAGGTTACAAAGCATAAAAAGTAATCTCCTATCAATACAGATTCAATAAGAAATGAAATTATACCAAGACAAAATAAAAATAAAAAAAATTCTGAAATTCTCCAGCAATATCATTGAAACAAAATCTTAACAGGTGTTTTTCGATGTGTGTCGAAATATTTCGTTCATTTCCTACATGGTTACGCAATCAGTAAAAAATAAATAAATAAGGAAGCAAGATAAAAACAATTGGGATTGAAATCCAGGAAACCTGCATAATCAACAATTATTCGCATAAATTCTATAATGTTTTAGTATTAATAATTATAGTTAAATTTAATTATTTTTTAAGTTATTTTAATCCAGTTAACATTTATTCATAGTTTAAATATAAATTTAAAATTTATTTAATATTCTAATCTAATTCAATTCAATATAAGAAATCTTTAACTCAAATCAACTCATTTACGCCCGCGTAAACAACTAATTCAAGTAAAACTTCAGCAGCAATGTTCTCGTGGATCCTTCGAGAACACACTGTTATATAGAAAAGCATTGATTGATTAATTTATAATTTATTTAGTTACTTTTTATTAACTTATGACTATTTAATATTAGGCTAGGGCTTTAACATTATTTTGTTGTGAATTCTCATGGGATAATTTTAATTGATCTGGTGAAAAGTAGGGGCGTAATTTAGATACATGGACAACATACGTATTTCTATTTTGACTTTGCCTATCAATTCGAACATTTACAGGAGATAATTTGTTAAGAATTTGATAGGGACCAGTAAAAACTTGTGAGAGCTTTTTAGTATTGGGGTAATTGAACTCTTCATAAATTACTAGATCTCCTACCTCAAACTTTGGCTCTACATAATTTCGGTCATAATATTTTTTACTCTTCACATGAATTTCATTAGTACGCGCTTTAGCAATTTTAAGGGCTTCATTCACAGGAGGGTAGTAATCTTGTTTTAGGGGGGAATCATAAGGTAATTGACCAAAAAGTAAATAAGCAGGAGGGAATTTGGTTATGGAATGGGGTGTATTATTGTATTCACTAACTACTTCTGCCAAAAGTTTTGTACAAGGAATTTTAGAGGTAGTAGAATTAACTTTACACTTTAATCTAGTAACTATTGATTGATTCACTGATTCGCATTTCCCATTCGTTTGTGGATGATGTGCTGATGCTAAACGTTGCTTAATATTGTGATTCCGAAGAAATTGTTTAAATCTAGATGAAGTGAAAGCTGCATTCCTATCACTCAACACTTTTTTGAGGAACCTGTAGATTGAAAATTTTGTTGAAATAGAATAATTGTTTAGGACATTGAATATTGAAAACTTGTTTTAAGTTATTAGTATAGGTCTCAGTAGTAACACTTTTTGATGGAAAAGCCCAGACATATCTAGTCGCGTGGTCTATTATGATGTGTAGATATTTTTTGGTGGAGTTATAGTAATTGAATCCTCCCACAGTATCAATAGAAAGACATTCAAAAGGTTGATCTGTGGTTGGCATAGCTTGTAGTAAGCCACATTTTCTCTGTCTGGGTTTTTTATTTTTCTGGCAAATGTCACAATGTTTGACAAAATTAGTTATATTCTGAGTCATATCAGGCCAATAATAATTAGGGGAAATTAAATTTAACATTTTTTGGATTCCAGGATGACCAAATTTTTCATGAGCAACATTTAATATTTTTCTCCTTAAAGACATGGGGACTACTATTTTTCAAAATCCTTTCTTTCTAACTATTATAATCCCATTTTCATTTTGATAGTTTTTGGCACATACATTATCTTTCTCCTGCATCTCTATAAGTTCTTTTACGTCTAGAAGAAAAGTTAAGGGTTGAAAATAATGTAAAACAGGGTTTCTTGACAACATGTCAGCTTCGACATTTGTGGATCCCTTTTCGTACACAATATTATAATCAAACATACTTAACTTCAAAGACCATCTAAATAATCTACCTCTCAAATGCTTAGTATTCTTTAACCAAACAAGAGATGCATGATCAGTGTGAATGGTGAATTTTACACCATGGAAGTAATGATAAAATTTATCTAAGGTGTCAATGATGACAACACATTCTAATTCAGTTATAAAATAATCCTGTTCATAACTTCTCAATCCTCTAGAATAATAAGCAATTGGTTTGGTTTGGTTTGTGTTTATGACGGCCGATTATCAACACGTGGGATATGGGCCCTGGGGGGAGTGCCCTTCGTGGGGGTCTTTCTAAGGGAACCTAACCCGTATTTACGCATGGGAATCCACGGTTTCGAAGAAAACCACGAAAACTCCGAAACGGTTAGGCCGACGGGCGCGATTGGGTTCGAACCCAGCACCTCCCGTCTACCAGCTTCGAGAGCAGAACGTCTCCGCCACTGGTGGGGCAATAAGCAATTGGATGTAAAAACCCATTATTATCTGGTTGTTTAATAACTGCACCTACTGCCACCTGTGAGGCATCAACAAACATATGAAGTGGTAATGCAGGGTCATAAATTCTTAAGACAGGTTTATCAATTAAGGCATCCTTTAATTTCTGAAAAGAATCTTGGCAGTTTGAATTCCATTCCCACAAAGTATTTTTCCTAAGTAATCTGTTAAGAGGTTGACTGATTTTGGCATAATTATCTATAAATTTATGGTAAACATTAATTGATCCCAAAAATCTTTGGCGTTCTTTTACATTAGAAGGAGGTTTTAAATTTTTTATGACATCAATATTAGCATTAGCTGGAGTTACAGTACCATTTTTGATTTCATATCTTAAGAAATTAATTTTATTTTGAACAAAATTGCATTTAGATAATTTAAGTTTAATATTTTCAAGCCTACATAATTCAAATAATTGGTTTAGATGTTGCAGGTGTTCTTTTAAAGAGGAGGAAAAACAATTATGTCATCAGAATAATAACATGCAAAATCAATTCTATATTTAGTGAGAATTCTTCTAAGAGTCCTATTGAAAATTGGGGGACCAACTTTGACACCGAATGGAAGAGCATTCTACTCAAAAAGTCCAAAATTGGTTGCAAAAGCCAATTTTTCAGTATCTGCTAGGTGAATTGGGATGTGCCAGTAGCCAGAGGCTAAGTCCAAAGTGGAAAAATACTGAGCACGATTTAATTTATCAATGATTCCATCTATACGTGGTAAAGGTTCAGCATCATTTTTCCTTATTGCATTTAATTTTTGATAATCTACACACATTCTAGTTTTTTTACCCTCATCGCGTTTCACAACTAAAGTAACAGGGACAGAATAAGGACTATAACTCTCTTTAATTAAACCAGCAGCTAATAAAGATTGAACTTGATCTGAAATTTCATTTCCTTCCACTGCAGAAGTGCGATAAGGCCTCGTAGATATGAGTAGGTCAGAATTAAGCAAAACGCGCTGTGGTTCAATATTACTTTTCCAACATCATATTTATTTTTGGAAAAAATGTCTGAATAATCCCTTATATTATCCCTTAACGTTTCAATTTTTATAGCATTTACCTCCCCAAGTAATTTAGAATCATTAGAATTAATTTGATCAAAGGATTGAGGAATCACGACATTTCCATAATCGGGTTGCACTCTCTGGTACTTTTCATTGACATTAAAATGAAGTAACTTTAATTTGCCAATGGATATACTTTGAGATCGATTTAATACAAGGTTTCCTTGTAATACTTCACATTTATTACAATCTATAACCATGTTAAACTTAGAACAGTCTGGCAATCCTAGTATAGCATAATTTAAATCAGTTTTACATAAAAAAAATTTAATACATTTTTGCACATTACCTATTTTAAACAACAAATTACAAGATTGGTTTATTTCAACAGTTCCTTTGGCTTGGCCGATAATAATAGGTGGAATATTTATAACTTTAACATTTAACAACTTTCATTACACAGATTATGAAATCAACCGCATTATTCAATTATTTAGTACTTGTTTAAAACAAAATTCATTACAAATTTCTAATCAATATTATTCTATGACAGATTGTTTAGCAATGGGTAATCCCCTTAGTTCTTTTTTAGCAGATTTATATATGCATTACTTTGAGGTTAAAATGTTTAACCTTATCAACTTCCCATTTTACTGTAGATATGTCGATGATTCTTTTGAACTCTTAGACCTTTCTCTATTTTCTGTATTATATATTAACAATATATTAACAATTTTAAACTCAATAGATTCAGTTATTCAATTTACTTTGGAAGTTGAAATAGATAATAGATTGCCATTTCTGGATGTGTTGGTTACACGTCAGCTTAACACCTTTGACACTTGCGTTTACCGTAAATATTTTGCTGTCACACCCCCCCCCCCCCAATTTCAATTCATGTCACCCCCCCTTCCCAAAAAGCTTCGACTTTTCTTTATTTGATTAATAGAGCTCGCTTAACTTGTTCCGATAATAATTCACAATAAATAACAATACAGAATTAAATTAAATTAGATCTGTGGCTATTGATCGAGGTTTTGGTTTATCTTATATCAATAATTTAATTTCTCATAGTCTTAATAAATGTGTTAATAATCTTGATTCTCCTGTTACTGCGGTTTCCATTTCTAACCTTATCATTTTACCATTTTATAATAGCATTAGCTTTAAGATGGCTAATATCTTGAGACATTATGATTTTAATGTGGTTTTTAAACCGGTTAATAAATTAACTTTTTCGCAACTTAAAGATCAAATTTCTTCTCGTAATTATTGGAGAGTTTACAACATTCAATGCCAATGTGGTTTGTTCTACATTGGACAAACTAAACGAAAACTCCGTTACAGAGTCAATGAACACAGAAACTATGTAAAGAAAAAAGAATTACAGAAATCCTCTATCGTTTCGCTGGGGGGAGGGACATAATTTTAATTTTGACTCAGCTACCATTATTAAGAAATGCATTACTCCTCTGGATTTAGACTTTTTTGAGGCGGTTCATATCCATAAATTTAAAGACTCCTTTGTTAATGATTTATCTAGTACACCATACATCTCAACTTTCTGGGTGGATTTGTTGTGTCACGACACTTCACTTCCGCATTAATTTCATTGGCTGTTAGAGCTTGATGGTCTTTTGGTATTTTGTTTTGACATTTGGTTTTCACCGTTCATGTAGTTGGGGGGATACTGTTTTTAAAGTTTTTTACACTGAGGATGTGAGTCCTAGTACTCACGAAACGCATACGTATGATCAAATCAACTTATTTTATTGTGTGTTTAAACGTTGTTTTTAAATAATTTATTTAACAACTTAACAAATTTTAAAGGTAAAATTGATATTGTAGAACCAGAGTCGATTACACAACGTAACTCCTTGTTATTTTCATATCCATTTACAAATAAATGTCATATGTTATGACTAGGTTGTTGTTGTTCACTAGGAGGAGGAACATAAGATTGCATAGATTCAACATTAAAAATACAAGTCCTCTCCCAGTGGAAAGCATCCTGTATACCTCTCTTCATACACATTCGACATGGTCGACTAGGATACTTATTTTGAAAATGAGTAGTGGGTAATTTAGGGCTAACAAATCTAGAATTTTGAGCATTAAGAGGGTTTTGTGGCCAAAACTTAGAATTTGTTCTTTGAAAATTCTGGTTTGGGCGAACCCAATGTGTAGGAGCTTGGTTATTAAACTGGAAACATCCATGATTTTGAGAATTATTCCTAAAATTATGGTTGTTTACATGAGAGGTGGGAATGACTACTAGTTGTTTAGCCTTTCTGTACCAGTCAATGGTGCTCTCTGGAGGGTTAATAATCATATAATTCTGATATTCTGGCTTCAAACCATCCGTCAAACCTTGGACTATGATGGTTTCACATAAATGAAGTTGTCTACCAATCACAATCTTTTTTCTGAAATAACTCTCTAATTCATTAAGATCATTTAGCTTCATAGAAGCAAAATCAGAAAATCTAGGAACTTGTACCTTTATAAACTTTTCTGAAAGAATTTCAACTATCTTACTGAAAGTAGTACACTCTAGACACTCATTAATGAACACTTTTAAAGCTTCTCCCTTCAAAAATTTAGAGATATTTTGCATTTTCCATGTTTCATCTTTTTTATCAGAACTGCATGCTTGGTCAAAATGTTTCAGCCAGGATTGTATATCCATCTCTGACCCCGGTTCAAAAGAGATGATATTTACTTCACTATCACTCATTTTATCACTAGAGTTTTTAACAAATCCCGATCGCATTAGCATAAAAGAGGATGGACAATTCATTAATACATGGATTCATTGTATAATCATAATAAATACTGTAAATAAACTTTAAATAAAATAACAAATGTAAATATTTTCTTTTCTAATAAATAATAACAGTAATACATCAAATGTAAATAAAGAAATATGGTGAAATAAAAAATAAACAAATAAATAAATAATAAATCTTTCAAAACTTACGACCTTGGAATGATTTTCTTTTCTTTATAGACGCACATTCAGGTAAAAATGCAGAATATCAAATCGTCGTTACCAGGTGTCATCGAAGGTTTCGATTGATTTCACAATCCCAGGGACACTTCTTTTTTTTATTATTTGAAGGTCTCTTTTTAGAAATGTAGAGTAGAGTAGGTCGATATTATCCTACCCGGCTTCTTGTTACGAAACAATTTAATGGGTGTAGTTGAAATATCACATCGTGCTTATTACGTATTACTGGAGTCATACCACATTTTAATCAGCCGTTGGTGATGTTGTAAGCAATCCTACCACTTAGCACAAGCATTGCTAGCGGAGGTATCAACTCTGTGAAAATATAGCAGCTGTAGAGCGATGATAATATTTGTATAGTCCAATCAAACACTTATTACTTCATTATGAAAACAAGGCAGCGTGAGTGGTGAAAAAAGGCGTATGAAGAAATATGGTGTTTTTACAATTAAACACATGGAAATGTAGTCATAGAACAAATGTTTATTCCACCAGAACATACAAACACTAAACAATTCCCGCAGATGAGAAATCAGAGCATTCCACTCGAGCATAAACTAGTTACTCATGCTAAATAGATGTTAATTTACGAAATGAATATTCTACATGGCTAAGGACACCGGGTAACAGGTTATGTAAACAATCACAGCACAAAAATCTCTCGTTCTGAGCTCATGCTCTCGCTATTTATGAGAATGCGCGGAGGAATTCCGATTGAAATGAAACCTTCAAGCTAAACCAACGAAAATCACGAACGAGCCTCGAAGTGAAACTGGGATCCGACACTCAGCCAATGAGAGCGATTAAGAAACGTCACAGGAAAGAACCCCAGCGCCGCTAATGGAATGATTTCGATGTGAAAAGGCTGATGCCTCGCGGGCGGGAAAATGACATGAAATAGAATAAAAAAGTAAAAATGGCTTTGATAAATATTCGAAAAATAAGTAACTGCGTTCAGAACTTTACAGTTTGGTAGGCGATAAAATTTAATGAAGGGATTAAAAGTTTAGATTACGTTTTGGAATAAATCTATTATTAAGATACGCGTTTTAAAAATATAGGAATTTAGCTAGAAATAAATAATAGAGCGTATTAAAAAAAAGGAAATAATTAATAGGCCGGCAATTTAGAATAATTTAAATGAATAGTAAAAGTAAAATTTTTATATAACATGCATATTAGTAACTTTACGCTTGAAAGAAATTGTGGATACTATTAAAATGCTATCACAAAAACTACTTTCTAGCGCCAAATCACGTTTGCCGAAATAGTCCAGCGGCATTAGACAATGTTACGGACTAATACCCAATAGATTTAAAATATAGGTAGGTCTCCAAATATCCCTATTTTGGGGCAAATTTAGTGTGATATTACTTTTGATTAGATTATGATGTATTTATACGAGATCTGGCATCTAAATATTATAAAATGGCCACAAAGAATGTTTTTCCGAATAAAGAAATAAAAAATTATTGGATTTCTAAATCAGGTATAATTATAATAAATTCAGTTTACATTTCCATATGTACACTGCAAATAAAGGAGTCTTAAAATAAGACAGAAAAATGACTGAAAAAGCATTTAAGACACGTAAATGTCTAGAACTTAGGCATAATAGATACCTTAATTTAAGATACTTGTGTGTCTTAATGGACCGGTAGTAGAAATGAACTAATATAAAGTGTCTTAATATAGTGAAACGTCTTAAATTAAGATATCCAATTACAGACATTTACTGCACTGTGTTATCACCGCAGCCATATTTGTTTGTTGTGTGCCGTGCGCTAATCGAAAATTAATTCCCTCTATGAATATCAAAAAATCACTGTGAAATGCGAGTAAATGAACAGTGGACACACATTTCAGTCTCTATTGTCAAGACCTTTCAGGTGAAAATGCAATACCTCTCCTGACTGCTCGGATAATCCTTTGTGGAATGTAGAGTGGCACATGTAAAAGAAACGACGCAGAGTATGTGAACTGAACCTCGTGGTGATTCTTCAGTCTAATTTGGCTTTCTATAATAGCTGGTTACTTTAAATGAAATATATATTAATCAGTTATATAGAAATCTTTGTTGGATATAAAAAAATATTTCCCCCATATAAAGAAAGGAATATAAAATACCAGAAAATGTATACCATGAAAAGGGTAAGTGACTTATAAAATATAATACACCATTTTTTCCGCTAATGTTTTCTATATGTTATATTATTTTTAGAACAAATTGATTTTAACAGCTATTAATGTTATCTATGTTTTTATGATGTTCCATTTCAAAAGTATACATTTATGTCTAAGATTTTAAATTAATATTAATCCATGTTTACGCTATTGTTTACTGTGGGTTTTTTTTTTTTCGTACTATAAAATGTAGTACAGTATTGTTTAACTTGTTGTTTTTACGCAGTTTAATTTATTACATAAAAAAACTTTAATCATATTTATTTATTTATTTATTTTTGTGTAAAAAAAATAATGGTCTCATTTTTAACTATTTGTATTATCGCAACCGTCGGAAACATTTATTTTATTGTTGAAACACACGGAATTAAGTAAGCTTTTTTTTTTTTTCTTTCCAACGGAAACATGAATGAATTGATATGTAAATTTTGGACAACTTTATTAAATGCTATTATTAAATGATGACTATTATTAAATGCTCTTATATGTTAAATTGCAGCAAAAAGGCATGCAATGTTTTCTGATTTTTCTAATTATCTGATGAAAATTATTTCTGTGTAAACGAGGAATTTAATAATAATTTGAAATGATGTATAAAATTATTTAAAATATTTACTCCTGTTTAACAATATTATTAACTGTTGTATCATAAAATGATTTGTTAAGTGATTTTAATATTTTACAGCAAGATAATTTTGAATAATAAAATCATACGTAAATGATGATGTTAATTTCACCTCACACACAAAATAATAATAATAATAATAATAAGTAAACAAACAGTGTAATCAGAAATTTTATGTATGCTTCAAATGTATGTTTATGAAAATGTGCCCGGATCTGTGTTTGTGCACATTTTTTAAAAATTATAAATGAAATATAAAAACTTGTTAGGATTTACCTTATGAAGCATAGAAAAATTTCATAAAGAGGAGGGGGGATTTGTCGATTGGAAAATAACATTATATTTATCTTGTCTACAATGTTGAAGGGGTAGGGAATTTCGTTTTTAATTACATTGAATCTATGAAAAAATAACATAAATAATAATCCCAGATATGGTTTGTGTGTATCTCTAATAATTTAAATTGACTAAATGATTAATAAACATCTTCAATTATTTTCTAAAGTAAACAAAGAAAAATTAATATTTTTAAATACTTGAAAATTGATTAATATATCTTAGCATTAAATCTGATGAAAGTAAAAAAAAAAAAAAAATACATAAATAAATAAATATAAATAATGCAGTCTGTTGTAGTCTTCCATAATTGGCAAACATTTATTTTGCTTTGTAGATTATAAGTCTAAGTTTTAGCTTGCTGTCAATGAGACAGTGTAAACAAGAAAAAAAAATCTTCTAAGATGTTTCGAGTGTCTTAAAAGACCTCATTTTAGATGTTCAAATATCTAAACAATGGCGACTTTTTAAGACGTTTCAAAGTTTTTAAAAATGGCACCATTTTAGATGTTTCGAATGTCTAAAAAATGGCGGCTTTTTAACCCATTAAGCGCCATTGCTCCCACTTTGGGAACATTACTTTGGGATTTTTTTCTAAAATGAGCATTTTATATATTGCCAAAAAGTTTATGTTATTTATATTTTGAATATATGAGATGACTTTAGTAATTTTTAAAAAAAGTTTCATTTGCATTTTCTATTTTTTTTAAACTTGTTTAAAAAGACGAAATTTAGCTTTTTGACCGCTTTCGCAAGAAATTTTTTAAAAAAATAACTTATTAATAAAAATTATATTTTTTATTTAAATTATGTTTATAACTATCTATTGTCTAATACTGTCTAAATCCGTAGTTAATAAGTATAATAGTATTAGATGTAAATTTCCAACTGGGCTAAAAATGTCCGGACCAGGATACGAACCCGGGACCTCCTGGCTGAAGCCGCCAGTGCTCTGCCATCTGAGCTATCTCGGACGATTCTGGTCGAACTTTAGTGTAATTTCGTATCCAGCGATTTCTGGAGTTCCTTTACCTGAGATTTATTCTGTTGAGCTGAACCAGGTTTCAGGCCAGATGCTGTAATCATCAAGGTTATCTGGGTGAAAAAGTTCGACCAGAATCGTCCGGGATAGCTCAGATGGCAGAGCACTGGTGGCTTCAGCCAGGAGGTCCCGGGTTCGAATCCTGGTCCGGACATTTTTTGCCCAGTAGGAAATTTACATCTAATATGATTTGTTTACCAATTACAATAATTGTGTTAATATTAATCTAGTGTAAGTATAATAGATTGATCATAATTCATGAAAGAACTAGTTGCTCCCGTAACGGGAGCAATGGCGCTTTCGTTAGTTTTTAAGGCCAGGCGGAAAGTCTCAAATTAGGAAGATCCAATACGGTGCTTTTATTATGAGCGTGAAAATAGTCTGTATAGAAGCTTTAGAAACGTTTTTTTATCATTCCTAGCAAACTTTTCTTGGAAGGGTTGCTCTTAAAATATGTTTCTTACGTTATTAGATATCTTCTTTTTGCTAAAAGATATACTTTAGCAGGCTTTTTTATTTTTATTTCGATTTTAAGGAGAATATACATGTGAAATTTTTAACTGTGTCTCAAGTTTTGGATTATTTTGAACAAGTAGGTTCACAGGGCCCGACTAGCAAGTTTCTGTGTCCAGGAATCTTCCACTTCTTCGTGCCCCCTTAGATTGGTTGATTTACTGATACTAGTTTTTTTTTTTTACATGTTACACGCTTATTCTTTATAATTTCATCGCATTAATACCTCAAATATCACATTTTTTTCAGAATTATGACTTTTTAATGGAAATTTAGATGAAATTATGAAAAATTTTGTGCCCCTCAGAAATTTCGTGCTCAGGGCATGGGTCCCATGTGCCCGTGCGATAGTCAGGGCCTGTAGGTTCAGATGATTATTGGCATCATCCGGAAATCGTTTGTTTGCCACCTGATCTCGGAATAGTAACAGATAAAGAATATGTAATAGAAAACAATTTATGCGACAATTTACCTCTTTATATATATGTTGAGGTTGAGCTTTTCGTACATTCAAAATCAAAAGTTAACGAAGAAATGTGTGATTGACTAATTAAAAAAAGAAAAAATAAATAAACTCATGAAAATTGTTCAGTCGTCTTTCATATAACATGGAGAGAAAAAATAATGTAATGATGAAAAATAGATATATGTAATGAAAATGCTTATAAAAAGGGAAATTGTTTATTTTTATTATAAACTAGTGTGTTATATTACACGAACCAGTTCGAGCTGTTTTCGCCAAATTTCGACTCTCTACTACTGAAAATCTATTTGACCTACGTACTTGTAATACGGAGTACGTACTAAGGGCCCCCTAAATACCCAGAATCCAAAATTTTATAAATAAAGCACAATTAATTTCTGCGTATATACACATATGTATGACATATGTATGAGTATATATGACATATGTATTTTTGGTACTACTTAGTTATCCCGTCGACCAAAAATCTGTCGCGAACTATAAGATTAAATGTCAATAGCGGTTGATCGAAAATGTCACATTCACTTGACTTTTAGCAAGTTACACATGTTTACGTCATCAAGTGATTTTTATTTCGACGTATTATTTTTATATTTATTAATGTTATACTAATTTATTTCTTTTTTCGTTATTTAAAATAAAAATTTTGTCAATCTGTACAATTTGGCGAGTAGTTTGGCGATTTATATAATTTGCGAAATTGGTTGACGGAATAACTACGTTGTACCGTATTTTTTTAATTGTTTTCTGTTATTTTCAAAAGGAAATAGCAAAAAAAATAATTAATAACTATAGAACAAAATAATTTACATAAATAAAAAAAAAAATAAAAGTAAATAAACATTTATTATTAAATAAACGACAATAGCCATGTCAATCAAAATAATGCTTTTTTGTGCCATTTTAGGTACCCCAGTGCGTATATGACATCTGTGCCTAGTATTTTTCTTTTCGTTTTTTTTTTTTTTTTTTTTTTTTTTTTTTTTTTTTTTTTTAAGAAAGCAGTGAAAGCTATCAATTTAAATGTTTCATTTTTAAATGAAAGTTTTGTAGTAAATAAAATGATAACGAAATACAAAAAAAGCATTGTTCTTAGCATAGATTTAAAGGAGGCCAAACTGGTCGCCAAATTAATCTAAAATAGTAAACTTTTCTGAATTAAGAAAAAAAAATATATCTGTTATGATTAAAATTTGAGTTGCCATCATTAGAAAAATGTATTTAAAATTAGAAAAAAATTAATATTTCGAAAACTAATTCGAATTTAAAAATTCTAATACCAGTTTTGAGATCTGTGGATCAATACGGATTTTTGGTGTTAATTTCATCGCAAAGTATTCCATATTTTAGGAGAAATCGCCGTGAAACATAATCAGTTGTTTAATCAGTCGATTCAAAGAATCGATACACATTTCATCCGTTTCATATGTTCGTTTCATAAATTCGTTTCATTAGGATTTTATATATATAGGTTAGATGTAGATGTTTATTATAATTGTAGATGTAATTTATCTCATTTTCTCATAAAATGTCTGCCTTAGAATGATATAGTTCTTTTTATTTTAAAAGAATTGAAAAATAACTGTTATAACTACACGATGCATAAATTTATTTTTGTAAAAAAATTACCCCCATTAAGCGCCATTGCTCCCATTTCGGGAACATGCTGTTTTTCATAAATAATCAAATTTTTTTGAATTTTTTTTTCAGAAGTACTTTAATGACATCCTGTTCATTAAGTAAAAACAATGATTCCATAAAAAAATCGGTTAATTTACATAGCGGCACTTAATGGGTTAAGATATTACATGTGTTTTTAAAAATGGCGGCTTTTTAAGACATTTCAAGTGTTTTAAAAATGGCGGCGTTTTAAGACATTTCCAATGTCTTAACTTCAGATGCAAAAATGTGTCTTAAAAAGTAAGACACCTTTTTTTCATTTAAAATGTGACCATCCACTTAAGACACTTTTTTAACTGAATTTCAGACGTTTGCGCTTACAGTGTAAATTCCGTACATAATATTTTATACAACTTCTCCATCAGATGAAGATGTTTTATGTTTCGCAGGTAAGTAAGTACTACTATTTGGGTATTAGCGTAATGTAAATTTATTATCCAAACTGATGCTTGTATTAAATTCTCAATGTAAAATGAAATATTATATCACAATGGAAATATACATCATAATATAACGAAATCAATAGGAAATTGTGAATGTAAAATAAATGAGACTACTTTGGGCAGAGGCTTTGGCAGGCTTTGAACAGAGACCCCTCAGAAGAAATGTACTTTTCTTTATAATAAATTACTAAAAAAGTACTCAATCAGGAAAAATTCATAAATTAATTTTACTGTCATAATAGGCAATTACATTTGAGATAACAGTTATAATGAGCAATGATTCTTTGGTGTAGTTTTTTTAACAGCGCATCACAGTTCATAGGATATGTAAGATTAAATATATTGTGCCCTGCATGATGACAAAGAGAGTGATTCTTATACATTCTAGGACACTATCTGCACAGCATTTGGTAATGTCTGTAACATTGTGATTTAAACAATTGCTACAGCGATAACTTTTTTGACAAATTTTCAAACTTTGCTATACAATTTTTTGCTATTTTATATACCTTTTTTTCATATTTTCGGTTTCGGTGGAACAACGTTCTGTGTTTTATGAATTTGTCGAATCATTGAAATTTAATTTTTATATCTGTTACTTATAGATGAACAATTAAAAATGCCTGCAAAATACATGCAGTGTGGAAATGTATGTAATTTATTTATCGGTTATTTGACGCAATTGCATATGTATGTATCGCTGTAAGTATGTAATCAATATCGCTGCATGAACAAGCTACTTACTGCAACTTACAAATCCTGTGAAAATATTGTTATAATTGTTTAGTATTATAAATCTATTTTGTATATTTGTAATTAAATTAAATATTTATTCAGAAAATAAAATTTAAATAAAATTTTAGTTTTGAATTGATTAGAGATAAAATTAGGGTAAATTCTAAGACTTATTTCTGTCCTTTAACAATTCACAAACCATGATACATTGGATAATTGAGTAACTATTTAGTACAGATTCCCATTCCATTTTATATTTCTTTCTTCTTCTTAAAACATGTTTTTGCTAGTTTTTTGTACTATAAAGAAACTACTGAGAGATAATTTTGTTTGACAGTGTATAACTTCAAATTTGTTTGCAATACTCCATATAAAAACCCCTAAAAGTGATACAAGATCACTAGATAGGAAAATCAATGTATTTCTAAAGAGGACCTGAATTTTCAGCTAAGTTCAAGCTATAGCCGGGAACTTCAGAAGGAACAGATCAATTATAATTCATCATAGAAAGTGACACTATGGAGACAACAAGTATAAAAGAACGGACCACCTGCAGTCCCTTTCATGTGCCGACATGCTGAAACTAAACGGCGCATTCCCACACTCATTTGCCAGCAGAGTGTCGGGTGCAAAGAAAGTAGGCTGGGTCTATCCAGACTTATCGGTACAGAAGCAGCTGATGATTCTGACAGGAAAAGATTGCGAATGGCTAGTGAACTCTCTATTGTTTTTCGGTAAAGAAAGGAGAGGATATAGGAGATCACTGATGAGAAAAGAGGAGTTAAACTCAAGACTCGCAAGAGTAAAGGTGACAGGTTCTAACCTGGAAGGAGAGAAACATCTCTCGGCGTTCTTGCATATATTTTCTCGGAGGTACAGATCCGAGGGGAAAGAATTATCTTTCGTGCGGCTGGAAGAAGCCGGGTAAAATTACAGCGACAGGCTGTCAGCTGAGTAAGATTTCTTTAACTCTTCAAAAAAGAACATTGTCTAAAGAATAGATTGAAGAATTTTCCAGGAGACCCTTTTATCAGCCGAACTCCATATTTTACGATAATCAGGACTTATGATTATGCTATCACTTCACTGAACTATTATTAACATCGGGACCTTTATTCAACTTTTTAATTGCTGTGTACATTGACTGATATTCAATACAGAAAACCTATTGTGTTTATTACGAATAAATCTTTTGTTTTTATCAATACAAAATATTACTCTTTATGCCTCTGAAAAGACACTCACACGCTACCGCCTTCATCCGAGGCCCCACAACATGTGGCAGCGGTAAACAAAAAGAACACAAATTTCAATTAGAACAACTCAAGATAACGCAAAGCGCGGAGAGAAAAGGGTCTACCTCCAGTAATAGGTCAGATAGAGTACCTAAAATTCACGTTAAATCAATTAAGCACAACTTTGGCGGAGAGGTCAGGAATTGAGCCATAGGACATCTGTTAGCATTACTGCCCTGCCCATAGACATCGCAAAGTTAATTTTACGGGAACCCAAAGAAATCTTAGATAATTTCAATCATTTTAAATCGGTTTTATTGGCGCGATACAGGCTAACAGCAGAGGCTTATCGCATAAAACTAAATAGGCTCGTAAAAAATCCAAATAGCCCTTGTAAGGACCTAATTTTCGAACTAAATAGTTTTCAGGAGGCGTGGCTAAACGAATTAGGCACAACCAAAATTGAGGAACTATAAGATTTGCTAATTACAGAACAAATCATGAGACGGGTTGCGACGGAGATAAGGGAGCATTTCGTTGATTCGTGGGCTTCGTACAAAACCCCCGATACGCTAGTAAATGATATAGATGGGTACGACACGATCAAGGGTGTTTAAAAAAACGTGGAATGTCAGACCCCAAATAGATAGAAAGTTCGAAAAGTCTAAATATGAAGAAAAAGAGCGACACAAAAGCCTGAAACAAACTTAAATTCGCGGGAAAGAGACGGAAAGAAAGAGAGGCAGAAAACTTTCGATAAACGGAGAAAAAAAAACTGTTTTCTGTGCTGAAGTGGAGCCCATATGAAATGTAACAGCCCAAAATTCAAAAATTCGGAAGATGAAATAAAAACTGTTCATCATATCAAGTGCGACTTAAAATTAGAGGGAGGTTTAAACCTTAAATGCCGGGTGTTGCTTTTCGGCAACATACCCAATTTAGGCTCTAAAATACTATTAGAATAATATTGAAGCGATAATACCTAATGTTGCCAATGAAATACATTCTGAAAATATTATTAAATCGATTTTCCGCATATAGATAGCAACAATTGTGCTGTTTAATAATAAAGATAATTTTTTTTTTCAATTGCTGCTACTTGTTCTCTTTCTTTTGCTTGGAAGCTTGCGAAATACCCTATTTTGTTCTGCTGTGAGCAAGTAAAATATATTTCTTATTATAACTCCTAAAATTCTCGTGTGTTTAATATTATAGAATTTTATGTAGAAATATTATTTTTTCAATTAAAGAGCAGTATTGCCGATTAGTAACAAACTGTTTCTTAGCCGTAAACTATACTTAAAACAAAATATGATTTTTTAAAATTATTTTTCCCATGATTTATTTAAAAAATGAAAGCCAAAAAACATTATTACAATGATTTTTGAAAAATCAGGCATTTAAGGGTTAAAACCCTATTTAAGACGAGGAAAAGTAAACGGGAAGGAGGTTACAATTCTTCGGGACAGTGGGACGAACATTGATGTGGTTCCGTGGAACTTTATAAATTCGGATAAAGTAATAAAAGAATGAAGGTGGGTTAAACAGCTCATATTTAACGATAGGAAACTTTTACCAGTAGTTGAAGTAATTTTTTAATTATAGGACAAAAGTGTCATAACAACGAAGACAATAATCGCCGATGAATAATCTGATATAGATTATTACATTTTATGAGACACATGAATGAATCGAAAGAAAAAAAATGTAGGAAACCTCTAGTCGTAAATGCAATAATAACACGCAGTCAAAACAGAAACCGGCTTGAAAACAGAAGCTCAAAAATAAAGAGTCTAAATCCCAATCAGATGGATGGGAATCCATAAAGAAAGATTATCGTGCAACTCAAAGACATAACGTACTAGAAGTACAGCATTGGGGTGAAATCGAGTGACAGAAACAGGGGTGTAACCGTGCAAAGAATTTCCGTACCAGTTTTAGCGGAAGGCAAAACCTTCTCTTTAAGAAACGGGGTAAAAGCGTGTTCGCAAATGAACAAAAGAGAGACAAATCCCTTGAAGAGAAAATAAAAAAGGCACAGGAGAAACAGACGTTATGTGAGGAATACTCGGGGATTATAAGAAAGTCGGAGGGTCGCAGATCCCTCGAAGGAATGAAATTTGTAGCACCGGCGGAATTTAAGCAGAGTAGTCTAAATGCCTGTCAGGAAAACATAGCAGTGCATATCGAACGGAAAAAACGACAGACAAACCGCTGGGAGATTTATTTTGGCAAAATGATATCAGCAAAAAGGAACAATATGACAAGCCACATGATACTTGTCAAATGTCAGAAAATTGCATGAAATTTCGATTGAAAACAAAGGCGGCCGGTGAACTTATTGAAGTCCCGGAAAAAAAGAATGTACGGAAGCAAATGAAGCGAAGCGTGATAAGAAAAATAATACGAAAATGAAATTAAGGAAAAATCAGAGGCTTTGTGGTGTGGAAGATTGCGTTCCAAGGAAAGAACTTTTACAGTTGTAGTTTCGGGAATAAAGCAAAAAGGCGAAAATTGAAAGGAAGTTACGGTAGGAAAAAGGATGAAAAAGCAAAAACTTGTACTTAGAGACTAAACTAGGGATAAAAATAAGCAAAAATCCGAGAAAGACAACTTTGGTTACAATAAAGGAAATAGATAAATCGCCAAACACTAACAGCAAAATGGAAGACATAAAAGGATTAGAAAAAAAGGACTGAAATATATCAAAAAGAAATCATTGTAGGGGGGGGGGGGTGAGAAACGGCAAAATTCGGAGGGCATTCAATCTGACAAAACAAGGGAGGATTACGGAAAAGGAAGGGAATACCAGAATATTTGCCATATACAGATTATAGAACTACATTGGTTGAAAGAGATTAGAAATAAAGACGGATCACAGCACACATTCATCTTGTAAAAACGAGGACTAAACGAATCCGAGGCAACTCAGATGGGCACTAACCTTGCAACCTTATCACTATGCAATAAAAAAACAGGCCAGGCAAGGACATTGTTCACGTAGATTACTTGAGTAGGGCAGAATAACGTTTTTGAAAAACAGAAAAAATATTTGTATATACTAAAAATCCCATGTGTTTTTAAATTTATATTGTAATTGTGAAAACAATAAAATATTGTGTATAATTTAAAAGAAATATTTTGGTAGGAAGAAGTTTTCTAAGGTATGTGAAAAGAGAAGGGTAGATAGATACATGTATTTTTGTTTGTGTGAGCCATTCAATTATTTTTGTGCTACTTTCTTTTTCAGAATATTTCGTACTGAGGCAGTTGTAGGACTTCAACACTGTTAGCAATACTATATACAAAGCAATCCTCCTCAATGTGATACAAGATCGCTAGATAGGAAAATCAATGTATTTCCAAAAGGACCTGATTTTTCAGCTAAGTTCCAACTTTATCCAGGATTTTCACAAGGAACAGTTCAATCATAATTCATCATAGAAGATGACACTATGGAGACAACGAGTATAAAAGAGCGGACCACCTGGAGTCCCTTTCATGTGTTGACATACTGAAACTATACGGCCCTTTCCCACACTCCGTTGTCAGCAGAGTGTCGGGTACAAAAAAATGTAGGCTGGGTCTATTCCGGCATATCAGCGCGCACAACCAGCTGATGATTCTGACAGGAAAAGACTGCGAATGGCTAGAGAACTCTATATAGTTTTTCGGTAAAGAAAAGAGAGGATATAGGCGATCGCTGGTGAGAAAAGAGAGAGTTAAACTCGAGACTCGCAATAGTAAAGATGACACATCCTAACCTGGAAGGAGAGAAACAACTCTCTACGTTCTTGCATACCTTTTATCGGAGGTACAGATCCAAGGTGAAAGAATATTCTAATCTTTCGTGCGGCTGGAAGCAGTCAGGTAAAAGTACAGCAGTAGGCTATCAGCTGAGTAAGAGTTCTTTAACTCTTCACAAAAGAACATTTTCTAAAGGATAGATCGAATAAGTTTCCAGGAGACTCTTTTATCAGCCGAACTCCATATTTACGATAATCAGGACTTATGAGTACGCTATCCCTTCACTGAACTATTATTATCATCGGGATCGTTACTTCAACTTTTTAATTGTTGTGTACATAGATTGATGTTTAAACCAGAAAACCTGTTGTGTTTATTTTGAATAAATCTTTTATTTTATCATGAATATTAAATATTAGTCTTTACGCCTCTGAAGAGACCCTCACACGCTACCGCACTCATCCGAGCCCCCCCCTCAACACATATGTATAAAATGCTTAAACCTACAATGTCACGTACTCTTCTCTTTTATTTATTGCAATTAGAAAGTGCTTTTTAACGTAATACGAATTAGTTTTACCATTTAAAAATTGTAGCACTTTTGCGTTTGAATATATCGATCGGCATTTTTAAAGATACCTCGAGAGTAGTATTTAGAGCTGTCCATGCCACAAATTTTTCCATCTCAGCATTATCTTTTTATTGATAATTTTTTTTACTCGTAAAACTCGTTTTATTGCTCGTATAACTCAACATTTACCAACTCTGTGTATCTCTACTTTGCGTAAATCAAGCAGTGTAGTAAAGAATTTTAAACAAGATTACGACTGCAGATTTCGCAAAACAAAATTAGTTACAATTAGTTCCCTGTCCCTGTTTCAAAAGCACAATCGAGAATTATTAACAACGGAAACTAACTGTGGCCCGGTACCACAGACACCCACACAACACAGATTCGTCCAATTTTCGCCTAAAGTACGTAATTTGGATGAATGGACGTGTCCATTTGAAGTCTAAAAGTCCTCCGGACTTCACCTAAATTTCGTCAAATTACGTCCAAATGTCACCCCCCTTTACGTCAGAAGTACGTCTTTTGGGCCATGAAATGAGCATAAAATGAACATAAAATGAACGAAATTTGGATCGGCCAAAATTTGTCCATATTATGTTCAAAAAAATACCTCCATCCGGACGAAATACACACGAATTTTGGCTCTAATATAGACGTCCAAAATTTGTCCATATTACATCCGAAAACACCAACCACATTTGGACGAAATATAGACCCCTTTTAGCCTTAATATGAATGTGTTTATTGATCCAAAATACGTAGTTTGGACCAAAATGAGACGAATCTGTTATCTCCCTCAGGCAAGGATGACGTTATATTAAAAAACTGAAATAACAAAAACTTTTAATATAAATAATTTTGATAGAAATTTACTTAGAACTTTTTTTCCCAAAATCATATTAAATACTTAAATATTTTAAATTCCTTGCCAGGACTCATTCATATAAATCAGTAAAAGCATATATATTTTATACATATTGCTAATAAACTTTTTTTTATGATACTTTTAATTTTCTAAGATCTTTAAAGAAAATACATTAATTCCTAAAGTATATGTTATAGCTTGATTTGTAAAACAGAGGCTATACGAGACTTTAATCTGTTACATTCGGCCCAAACACAACTACGTTCTTTCACGAAAAAAGAAGAAAATTTTTAGTAATACAGTTTTTAATTCATAATACAATTAAATGCTACATCAGAATGCTTTAACATAAGCCGTAAATTTTTTAAACTTAAATGAAAATTTTGCACTACTGGAAAGAAATGAATATAATGGATAATGAATACAAGGACATTTAATCATTTGTTTTGACGTTAAGTACAGCCAAACATTTTCAAGCTTCCACATTTATAATATTAGGATTAGTATACTATGGTTACTACATGGAGGTAATAACAAAACTAATCATTAAGATAACACTCTATGAATTCAACAACACTCAATGAAAAGAATAGCGTCCTATTAAAAGAATTATGTTTTGTGCATTACTAGATTCTAGAAATCTATGCATTTCTGCTATTCTTCACATTTTTATTTTATATACTTTTTCTCGTGGAAAAAAAAATATATATATTTCTTGGTTTTCTTTTATATTATCATTGGTGATGATAATGCTTCTAAAAAGGTCTTATATTTGCATAGCTGCCAACTGCTACAATTTTTAGCTAGCACTAATTTTTAATGGAAATCTTCGCTTTACTTAATAACATATATCTATAATTAAATCAGATGAAGATTTTTAAAAGAAATTAGTGATGGCTAGAACTCGTAGAATTTTGCTGTTGCATTTTGAAATTTTATTATATTATTCATTAGCATACAATATCATCAACTGCAAAGTTTTACATTTTGTGAACAATGGATTTTTTCTCTTAAATTCTTTGTAAAATCAGTGTTATTCAACTACTCCACTTTTTTTTTTTCACTTGAATTAAAATAGCTCTAACAGGGAATATGATTTTCCTTTTAAGGATCCACTTAAGAATGGAATGCATCAAAGAAATTGAAAATTTTGAGTTTTTCAAATGCTGCTAATTCATGGAAGAAAATGTGATATTCCCTAACAACTTTTATGTATTGTGAATAAAATTTTACACACTGAAATTTGCATTTGTTGCCAGGTGTGCAAAAAAAATATTTTACATTTTTAATAATAATAACAAACATTATTTTGAAATATCATTAAAGAAATTTAAAATGTAGTACGAGCGTGAACTTTGTTTTTCATAAGCAGACCTACTCCCTACTGCTCCATCATAATATGTAAAAAAAAAATATCCCTAGACTGCAAGATTAACTTTCCATTACTCATGCATGGATTATTAAAAATAGTTCCATTTTATTTATTTTAGTAATTGACTTTTCACTGATTAATGTAAAAATACATACTGTATATTCTGGTATGTAACAATAATTTTTGATAGAAGAAAAATTATCAAAATTTATAGGTGCATATTATGAATCAATTTTAAAAATAAATTATAAAAAATATGATCATAAGAACTAAGATTTTTGATTTAATAAACATGCAATTTATGTTTAAAAAATGTTGCTATTAGAGTATATGAAAAATAATAGTATTGTACTTTAAAATAATTTAAATCTTATTTTTCACTATGTATCTCATGAAAGTTTTTGCGAACAATCTGCACAACATATGGCAATTATAATAAAAAATACAAAAATTAAATCTAAAAGTATATGTATGTGTTACATGCCAGAATACAATATGAGTAAGAGTACAAAATTTAGTATATGATCAAAACTTATTCATTAAAATACTGATTTTTATTTAGGTTATCACCAAACTAAGTCTTAAAAAATTAATATGTGCTTTTAATTAAATATCATTCAATTAAATATTGAATAATTATTTATAAATGAATTTACATTTTGTACAATTAAATATGTAAATTATCAAATATATTTCAGATTAACCTGATTATTTGTAGTACATTATAAAATAACAAAAACAATACATTCAGTGTATTTAAGTAATGTTTTGAAATCAAAGTTTATTTAAAACATTGCTTAAGCATAAAAAATGAAATTTATCAAATATTTTCATGCATAAAATATGGTTAAAAATTATGTACAAACTTTTAGTTTAAAATTATTCAAAATCTTTAGTGAACAGTGTACATATATTATCATTGTTATAAAAGAATATACAATAAAGATGCAAGAAATATTTTCAAAAATGAAGTTTTATTTATTTATTTTCCAATTTGGCTCTTGTTGACAACAATATTTTCTTTTTACAATTCATATATAAAATATATTTTTCACAGAAAGGCAAAAAGGGTGCTATATTTCATTACTATAAAGTAGGCAGGATGATCCTGCGGAAACTGTTTGGGGAAAACTCTGTTCTACGTTAATGCTTCTCAGACTTATTTTCAGTATATTTAACAGACAGCAGCTTCAAAGCCTATAAATAAAAAGAATAATAATTCATTAAATAGCACATATCAATAATTCATAACGTTAGATGCAAATTAAAAATAATTTAATTTTAGTTTTAATTTTTGCTTACAGATAGATAGCATCATCAGACATCTTGTATTATTTCATAATAAAATGAAGTTTTTTCATCCAGCTTTGAATGATATAAAAAAAACCTTTATATATTTTTAAAAATTACTAGCCGGTGTTTAATTTAATCTATTTATCAAATTTTTATTATTATTTTTTAAGCAAACAACTACTGATGCAATGTTTACAAAATATATAAAAAAGTACTTTATAATGTTCAATTGTGTCCTTTATTTTGAGTATTTAAAGATCTATATTTATATAAAGTAAGGATAAGAAAAGAAAAATCAAAATTTGGTGCTTTCTCGTTATAGCAGCCTCCTCATTTACAATTATGTCAAGGTAGCAGTTTCAAATTTGCAAAAGATCAACACCAAGCTTATACAGTACAACCTCGATATCTCGAATCTGTGGGGAACTGAAAATAATTCGAGATATAGAGGTTTCGGGTTATCAAGGTTTTGACAAAATTTAATCTCACAAACTGCTTTTTGCTGTAAAAAACAGGATTCATCAAAAACGACACATAATCTATTAATAATTAACAAATTACACTTCTCAAAGCCTTAATAATTTCAAAATTGTGTTACACACAAACTTGTTTCGATTAAATAATATCCAATTTGTCATTAAGAAACGCAAGCTGTTGTTTCGGAAGAAAAAGTTCTTAATTGAAGTCTGCCGTCTCGCAGAATCTTTTTGCAATCGCACAGTCTCCTCTCACATAGCAATGGTACCAAATGCTGATGTTCTGATATTTTCATTTGATTCAAGAAATCTCTGCAGCAATTAAACTTCCGTCTCAGCTTCTTTCACTGTAATTTTTTCATGCTGTTGTTGATCATGTAAGTCTTTTAATTTCTTCATCAGAAATTTCTGCATTAATACTCGAAACAATCTCCTCATCCGTCATAGTGTCGCATGTTTCAAGCTCATTGTCTACATTCAAGAATTCTTCGAATGAAATCTCAGTGTGACACTCTTTTTTTATCGATTCCCACTGTTCTGGATTCAGTTCTCTTTCTTCAGTTGCTTGCTTAATGGAATCAACTTCCTCAGTTTCACTGAAAGTTACATATTCTAAAAATTCTGCTATTATGAAACAATTTCTTATTGTTGTTTCTGTAACATTTTTCCATGCATAGTGAGCCATTCGCATTGACTCTAAGATGGTGATAGGTGCGCTAGAAGGTTTACCTTCACCGATATTATTCAGAAGTTTCTCACAATTTGAGCTCGATAATCAACTTTGAAGCTAAGGATTATCTCCTGGTTGATTGGTTGTCCTGGTTGAAGCTTCGAAATCTTGTTTGGCAGCAAAAATTTAAGTGATATTTTTTAGCGTTGGAAGATTAGAGTGGTCTTTACAATTGTCTATGAATAGGAGAATGCGTATTTTACTTTTAGCCATTGTTTTACGGATTCCTGTCAGCCAATCAGCAAAAATTGCGTTTGCCATACAAGACGTTATATTTGTGTACAGCATTAGAAATTACTTAATTTTAGCAAAGCACCTTGGATTTTAGATCGTCCTATCATAAGAGAAGGAAGCTTTCCTTTACCACTTTGATTTGCTGCCAAAAGCACAGCTACACGAAGTTTACTGTTTTCCATGTCAGATTTCTTCACCTTTAAATGCAGCCGTTTTGTTGGGAAAACATTGGTACAATAATACACTTTCATCTGCGTTAAAAACACATCATCTGCTTTATAGTCCTTTAAAAGAAAAGGAAGTTCTGAAAGCCACTCTTCACAGGTAGCTAAAAAACCTGATGCCCTTTCACAGCAAAGTTTCCAAAAAACGATGTTGTCCAGGCCTCTCACTGGTCCATTTTTTGAAAACTAATAATTTTTTAGAAAGAAATTCGTGGAGGGTTTCTGCAACAATTACAAGAAAAACGCACTTCCCGGTAGGTTGCTGCGAAATTTATAAAGAATATTTTTCTTTAAATAAAAGTGGTGTTCAAAAAACGGACTGAGTGGGAGCCCTGTGTTGTCCCTTTTTCAGTTTCAAACGCCTTCCATTCTTACACTTTAAGTTCTTTGTATCAACAAAGCGATAAAAGAATGTGAAACCAGCATCCAGATCAAATTCTACAGCTGACAATAGCCAAAAGTAAAAAGTCGAACTAATTTCTGTGGAAAAAATTTCGACATATCAAGGGTTTTGAAAAATATTTTTCGAGATAAATATGGAAAATACATAAGAATTTTGATGAAAATGCAGGGGAAATTTCTTTTTTCGAGATATTGAGGGTTTCGAGATAAGGAGGTTCGAGATATCGAGGTCCGACTGTATATACATCATACAAACATCATGCACAATATGTATAAGCCAAATGCTCATATATGAGCCATATAAGTAATATTTATATCATATATCAGTCATATAGATCATTAAACAAAAACATAATTTACAGAACAAAAAAAAAAATTATTTTACACATTGTTTATGCTCGAGAAGGGATAGATACAGCAGATTCGCTCAAATCCGCACAGCTTGGAACCAAAGGTTGTGTAGATTTTAGAATTTTGTGGATTTCTGGTTTGTTTACATTTTTTAGACAATAATTTGAATGTAATAATGCAATTAAATGTATAATGAATGTTTGCAATACAGCAAAATATTAAAATGATTAAGTAATAAACTAAAATAATAAAAAATAAGATAATTTAAAAAATGATTAAATTATTAAAAGTAAAGGTCAAATAAATAGTAATTAATAATGTATAATTAAAATTGCATAATAAAAATGAGATACATTTTCCTTGAATCATTCAATGACACTTCCCTCATAAAGGTACCACCCTATTAATTAACATCAAAATCAAAAAGTAAGGAAGATTTATTTCAGGTTTGCCAGTGTTAATAACTATAGAAAAAAAATTGATTAATACATATATATATTTGGTAAAAAGGCTGATTAGCAGTGATATCAACAATATCCTTTTTTTTTTTCAGTGATAAATTTATATTTCCTTCATTAAAAACAACGAGTTTAGTCTCATCATATTATCGAGAATTACATATTAAAATACATACAAAATGATATAAAACTAAAAAATCCTGTTACTTTGCCTCTACAGCTTAACTGAAATTTTCATTGTTTACATCTGCGATGATGTGCAGATTTTAGGCGGTTGCAGATTTGAGGGAGTCCTGTATTATAATTTTTCTTCAGCCGCTTCTACAGTTAATGTTAAAGTCTTGCAAAAAATATGTTTAAACCAAATGAATTTTTAAAAATAAAATTCGAACAATAGGATACTTGAACTACCCTAAAAACTTAAATTACAAAGATACATGGAAAATGCAAACCTTTAAAAAAGTTTCAGCTTTATTTCCATTTCATTCGAATGGAATGTAAGTTTTTAGATTAGTTTAAGTATCATATTGTTCGAATTTTATTTTTATTTCTTTAAGATCAATTGGTTTAAACGTATTTGTTGCAAAACTTTAACATTTACTGTAGAAGCAGCTGAAGAAAAATTCTAATATCTATCACTTCTTGGGACTATACAATGCATGAAATGAGGGTTTTTTTTTTTTTTGTTGTTGTTGTTTTGCAAATTATGTTTTTTTTAATATGTCAAGCTTTATAACTAGTGCAATTCAGAGGAACTCATTACAAAATTAATAGAGGATGTTATAATTAGGGTTGGATATATAGGGTATTGCATCACAATTTGTGATGTAACTAAAATCCATAATAAAAACAAAAAATTCAAATTTACTTAAATTTGGTTATCCAATTTTCCACTGGTAGTGGTCTCTATGAATGCAAAAGTAAATTGTGTTGCATGTTTGCTGGTTATTTATGCTACTATGAACGGCAATTCTGCGGCATTGAAACATTTCACCTCTGAACTGGGAAGGCCGGTGAGTGAATTAATTTCTTTTCACCAGTCTCTGACAGAGGAGTTAATTAATGGTAATATTAAAGAAAGTTGAAATCTTTTTGAACTGCTTAAAAAATATATATATAAATAAATAAATAAATAAATAAAATAAAATAAATAAATTTATCTTGTAATCAACACCATTACATTTTAAGTTGTCCTATCAGAGCCTAACACCATTTGTCAGTTTACTGGTTCATAAATGTCAGTTATTGAATACTTGCATTATTAATAATTTAAAACATGAAAAGAGAGACACATCTATAGTATTGTATCATATATAAATAAGGTTTAAGTAATTTGTTTTTATAATAAATATTTAAAGTATTTTTAAAGCATAATTTTTTTTTTTTTCGTCGCAAGTAAAGTGTGAAACACTGGTTCATTTTGTGTCAGTTATTGGTTTTTCAAAATGGGGTTGTGTCAGTTACTGAAGTTATTCACCATATTTATGAAAAACATTTATTTTTAATAATACAATATATAATTTTTCAAAATTTTGTCAACAGTAATTTTTAAATGTATCTCTACCACCCATTCAAAAAAAAAAAAAAAAAAAAAGTGTAGAATGGTTTTAAAATTTTGTAATAGTGATTTGAACACTAATTTTTAATGTGTCAGTTACTGGGGGTTTCACCCTAAATCAAGTAATAAAGAAATTTAAACAGATTATTAAATAGAACATAAATTTGTTTTTAATACTTTTTCCATTTTAAAATTTTAAACTATGTATGCATATATAACCGAAAGTTATTTTCTTTATTGGAAAAAAAACTTGGTATTCGACTGCCGAATATTTGGTTATTTGGCCAAATCACTATTTGTCCCATCCCTAATTACAAGTTCTTTGATTCATTACTGTTTATTGATTATTTTTAGATAAGGCAGGGAGGGGGGGGGGGGTTGGCACATTACAGTTACATAAAATATATTTTTGGAAACCGTTGGCATGCGAATGTGAAAAGGTTTGCCATCCCTGAACTATTATTTATAATTGCATTACATTTAACTATTCACTCTCACAATTTTAAACAATTAATTTTAATATCAACATTTTTATTAGTTTGTGGGCTAAACCTTAAAATTCAGGCACGCTACACCTGCTGAAATCCCAACCCCCAGGCATGTAAAATTGTTTTATGTTTTTAAATTTACGTATCCAAGGACTACATAAAATATTGGCATTAAAATATTATTTAAAAATGGAAATGCTTGCTTTTTTTTTTTTTTTTTTTTTTTTTTTTTTTAAATATATATATATACTACCTTCCAATATATTTCAATTTAACCTTAAAAAAATATACTGTTTATTCTCCAAACAGAAATTTTTATGAGTTATAAATTATATATGTTTTCCGAAATTGAGATTATACACTGTGCTGTAAGCGGGTGATGCTGCCCGCCACAAAATTGAATAATTTGAATTTAAATAGCCCTTTCTTTAAGTATCTCAATCAAAAAATTTAAACATAATATCACATTAGAATTGATAGTAGATAGATAGATAGACACATTCACACACATATGGTGTTATATAGTAACAGAATATAAGAAAAGAGATTAGAGATAGAAAAAAAAAGTTGTAAATAGAGTTGTAAATAATAAATAAAATAAAACAAAAGATTTTTTTTCACTCATCATTACAGTTGAAGTAAAAAGATTTAATAAGAAACAATAACACAAACCAAAACATTTTATTTCAATTTCTAATCATTGTTTCTAATATTTACTATGTGGAAAAAAAAGTTGCTACTGGCAAAGAAAAAAAAAATTCTGTTAACATAATTTGCACCTGACTAACATAAAAGTACCACATTATTCATTTTTTATGCAAGCTGACAATTGTAAAATCAAATACCCACAGACATATAAATTGAAAATTTTATTTAATAACAGCATTTATGGACTTTAACTGAAAATTTACCTTACTCAAAGTTAAATCATGCTTGAAAAGAGTTGAGTCCTGCTGAGTCCAACTTTTATTCAATCAATAATGATATCTATCTACAAAACAGTTGTTTTTCCAAAGACAAGAAGCTTGTATCTACTGGGAGAAAAAGGCGGAAAAAAAATGAGTGGATCCAGTATAATCTTATTTTAAAGCAATTTTAAAATGCATGAATTTTGCAAATATTGTGATTACTTTAACTCATACACACACACATAAAAAAATAACAACATTAGATTAATTTGTCTAATTCACCATTTTTTCTTCTCTGATCGAGAATCAAGTATTGATCGATTCTCGATTGTCTTGTTCACAAAAGAAATTAGCAACGGATAAATGTGCTTTCCACAACCAATGTTTTATGTGCATTCTACTATAAAAGAACATAAAGCTACTCAGTAATGTAATGATTGTGTTGACTCTAGGCCAATTTGGCAGGGGTCGGCAGCCCTTTATGCACCTAGTGGCCCATTTTAATTATTTTATATCTATTGATTATAAGAAATATTAATTTAATTATTTGGTTGCAGGGAAGTAACGTGAAATATATCAGATGCATGAAACAAAAATCAAGATACTCATCCATAGATCTATCGCATAAAAAAAAAAAAAAACCTTGATAGTTTTGCCAGTACTAAGTCAAAGGGAAAAATTCAGAAATTCACCAACTGTTCATGTAAAAGAAAATCATGAAATTTGTGGATTAGTCGCAAGAAAGATCTGCAAAATTCTGCAAAAATGAAAAAAAAAACTGCGAATTTCACCAATCGGCAGGGTTGCAAAAAACCCACCTACCCAAAAAAACCCACCCGGGTTTTTTTTGGGTAAAACCCACTCTAAAAAACCCAATAAAACCCACGTTAAAGCGGGTTTTATTGGGTTTTTTACAATTCATGATAATATTACTTAATATTCAGTAACTTTTATATTAGTTTTTTAACATTTGTGTTTCAAGAGTTACACTGTCCTATTAAAACTTATTGTATAGGTGTACTGCCAAATCCAAATCTGACAAAGTCAAAATGAAATAATGTGCTTTTAAAAAAAGTCTTTTTTTTAAAAAAGCCTGTTAATATTATGAAAAAAAGAAGCCAAAATCAATATACAGAGCTAATCATAACATTTTCGCATTAGCTAAAAAATGACAAGGTCTTTTATCAAGATTTAACAATATAAAACTTCATAACATAAATTCCCAACTGGATACAAATTTAACTTATTCACTTTTGGCCAGGATTGGCAAAAAAAAAAAAAAAAAAAAAAAAAGGGGGGGGGGGTTAAAAACCCAAATAAACCGGTTTTTGTTTGTTTGTTTGCTTAAACCTGGGTTTTTTTTTTGGGGGGGGGGGGTTAAATATCATTTCCTATTACATATAGATGCATGCTTGTTGATAAAAATAAACAGTGTTGGATATTTTCAAAATATACAATGAAACATAGTTGAAAATATTATAAAGCATTATTTGATTAATAAATAATAAAAGATTAAAGATTTGTTTCAAAAATGTGTTCTTAGTGAGAAATACAGATAAAACGTAAGCTATTAAAGTAACTTGTAAATATGTGGTTATTACATAATATTATATGATGTCAGAAGTAAAAGCTTTTTTCCAGACTTTTACACTGATTTATTTATATTTCAATTAAAATTACTTGTATATTAAATTAATCAATAAAAATATAATAAGATTTCTTATAAAAAATAAGGGACTCCCCCTACCCCCACTTCTTAAAAAAACAAGAAATTGAATAAAACCCTAAAAAACCCAATAAAACCCGAAAAAACCCAATAAAACCCAGCTGGGTTGGGTTTTTTATAAAAAACCCGGGTTTTTTGCAACCCTGCCAATCGGTCATGAGGAAATAAAAAAAAATGCAAAATTTGACAACTGGTAGAGATAAAATATTGTGAAATTCATCAATTAATTGCAAAAAAAAAAAAGCGAAAATTGTCATTTACTGGTCAGAAAAAATCACGGATTTGCCAGTCGATCCTCAGAAAAAAATTGAAAAATACTTCAGTTGGTTGCTTTAAAATATTGCAAAATTTGCCAATCTGTCACAGGAAAAAAATCATGAAATTCATCAGTCTATCGTTAGAAATATTGAAAAATCGGGGGTCGATCCAGACAAAATTTGGGGGCCTATATAGGGCCCCTTCACAAAAATAAATTTAATAAAATGGGCCCCTTCACAAAAATAAACTTAATAAAACAGGCCCCTTCACAAAATTTCTTTTAATAAAATAGTATGTAACATACGTATACTATGTAACATTCTTTTTCATAAAAACTGTTTTAAAATGTGTAATTTGTAAATAAACCACGTCACGAAAAACAAAAACTTTAGCAAAGGGATTTAAAGTATGTTTTTGTTCATAAATTCTGGGTTCGAATTTTAGAACTGGATTTCAACTTTCGTTACAAAATGTTATTTTTCACAAAAATAACTTCTACTTTACACAAAATGGGCCCCAAGAATAAAAGTCTGCATCGACCCCTGAAAATTCATCAGTTATTTGTAGAAAAAAAAATGAGAGATTGCTCGATAGGTCGTGGGGAAAATCACAAAATTCGTCAGTTGATCAGGGGGTAAGGGGAGGGATCACAAAATTCAATCGGTCACTGAAAAATATCACAAAATTCTACTGATAAAAGGTAACTTTAAACCAGTTCAATTTTTTTTTCTTTTTGACGAGCTATAAGAGTGCCTTTTTGAAAACAGTATGGCCTTTTTTAAAAATTACCACCTGATGACATTTTTTTACTAGAATCAACACCAACAGATGCCACCACTTACTCTTGTTATATAATAACAATCATATGTAACTTGATTCATGAATTTAATACTCTTTAGAAAGGGGTTATGAAAATATTGAAATAAATTATCTGCAAAATGCATGAGTGACATAACTTTACTTAATTACTTGATTGCTTATTTAATTACTAATAATGATACCTAATAATGATAATGTTGTTTAAAAAAATATATATATTAAAATTTTCTTTTAATTGCATTAAAGGCTTATAATGCTTCATAACATAATGTTACATTATTACACAAAAATAGAAAATAACAAAATTATGTTATTCAAAAGTAAACATCTATTTTTCTTGATTTAATTTTTTTATACTTTTGGGTTAAACATAATGTCCCCCGAGAATGAATCACGAACCCTGTGGCAGAACGTGCGCGACACCGCGACGAGCGTTGCAGACGTTTTAGGGCTTCTTCAGACTAAAAACATATAATACACAGCGGGAAAGAAAAAAAAAGAGGGGAAAGCGATATTTTTATGAAAAGCCAAACAGAATTCGCTAAGTGAGAACGGGTCTATGGCAGGGACAGTTCGTCTCTGAATTTTCTGAAAATTAAAAAAAAATCGGTTATCGGCCCGAACATTCAGAAATAAAAAAGAAATCCCTGAAAAATATAGTGAATTATGACAACTGATTGCAAAATAAAGCCTTTCTCGTCAATCATTCGCAGAAAAAATCGCCAATTTCGCCAAAGGATTGCTGGGAAAAAAGCAAATTTCGGATTGCGGAAAAAACGCAGATTTCGGCATATGACCGCGGAAAAACACAGAGTGCTGCAAACCACAGCGGGAAAACGTAGATTTTGGCAAAGGATCGCAGTAAAATGTGAATTTCAACAAGGAATCGCAGAAAAATAACAAATTTTGTCAAATGATTGCAAAAAAAAAAAAAAATGCAAATTTCTTCAAAAAATTGCGTAAAAAGGGGCAATTTCATGAAATGCAAATTTCGTTAAATTATCTCAGAAAAATGCAGATTTCATCAAATAATTGCAAAAAAAAAACACGGATTTTGTCAATTAATCTCGATTAATCGCTGAATTCATCAAAGGATCACATAAAAAATGCGGATTTCGTCAAAGGATCGCAGAAAAACACGAATTTTGAAAAGGATCTAGGAAAAGCACGAATTTCATCAAAGGATTGCGGTAAAATGCAAATTTCGTCAAAAGGTTGCAATGAAAACGCAAATTTCGTCATAAAATCGCAGTAAAAACACAAATTACTTCAAATGATCACAGAAAAAATGCACAGTTCGTCAAAGGATCACGGAAAAAGTGCGAATTTCCTAAAAGACTAATAAAAAATGCCAATTTCATCAAAGAATTGCGTAAAAAATGCAATTTTCATGGAATGATCGCGGAAAGAACGTGAATTTCGTCTAAGGGTCATTAATGCAAATTTAGCTGAAGGATCGTGGGAAAAATGCAAATTTTGCAAAATGATCGCAGAAAAAATGCGAATTTCGTCACAGGATCGCAGAAATCACGCGAATATTGTAAAAAGATTGTGGTAAAAACACGAATTTCGTCAAATGATTGAAGAAAAAATGCGGTTTCGTCAAAATATCACAGAAAAAACATGAAGTTCGCAAAAGTCTCGCATAAAAAATGCCGTCAAAGAATTGCATATAAAACACATTTTGAGAAATGATCACAGAAAGAACGCAAATTTCATCTAAGGGCCGTTGAAGAAAAGAAAGTTTAGTCGAAGGATCGCAAAAAAAATGCAAATTTTGTAAAATGATCGTGGGAAAAAGCGAATTTTGTCTAAGGAACATTGAAATAATTTGAATTTCATCACAGGACCACGTAAATAAGGTTAATTTCGTCAAAGGATTGCAAAAAAAAAAAAAAAAAACACGAATTTCTTCAAAGGATCACGAGAAAACGCAAATTTCTTTAAAAGATCGTGAAAAAAAAGTGAATTTCATAAAAGGATCACAGAAGAAACACAGCGGTCTCTTTAGAAAACAGCTTATACACAAACATCTAGTTTTATTATTATAGATATATTTAATCTGAAATAATACATACTGAACTAACTTTTGAAAAATCAAGTTACCCGAACCCAACCAAACACAGAATTAACCCGACCTGCAACAAAAGTAATTAGCGCTGGGGGAGAATTCCCCCCCCCCTTCCCTTCTGCTGAAACATTTCTGGAAATATATTATAGGTAAAAACTGGGAAATTGAGTTAGTAGCCAGTGGCCGGTAGACTCAGTTTCATTAGTAGCCACTTTTTAAAGTTAGTGGCCACTATAATGTTTCAAACTTTCTTGACATCTACATAAACTATAATTGTTGTATATATACATATTTTTCTATAAGTCAGAGTTTTATACACACCAATTATTCATGATAAGAACAGGGAAGTAGTCAAAATTCAAGAAAATTACTTTAAAACCACAGAATCTGTTATATTATTTTTTTTAGTTTCTTTGTATTTCATATATATATATACCATCAAAGCAGAATATGCTTATAAATGTGATGTACATCACAAAATATTTCAAATCCTCATTTTCAAGAAAATTCACCATTCAGTCTTAGAAAAAATTGTGAAATTTGCACTCAATGGCTGGAAAAAAAAAAAAAAAAAAAAAAAAAAAAAGCAAAATTCTTTAATTGTTTATTTAAAAAGATTGTGAAATGACAACTGGTCACATGCAAAACTCGTGCAATTCGTCAGTTCATCATGGAGAACAAATCATGAAATTCTTCAGCCTGTTGTGGGAAAACAAAAAATTCAACAAACAGTTGCAGGAAAAAAATCCACGATTTTCGCCAATCAGTTGCAGATAAAAAAACCGTGAAATTTGTCAGTGCACCAAGGAAGAAAACTGTAAAAAAAAACATGATTTTCTCTAATCGATCTCAAGAAAAAGCCTCAAAATTTGCCTATGATACAAGGAAAAAAAATCGTGAAATTTGCAAATCGGTCGCGGTTTAAAAAATCGCGAAATTCGTCAATAGATCGTTGGAAGAAACTGCGAAATTCATAGATCAGTAGCAGAAAAAACTCATGATTTTCTCTAAGTGGTCTCAAGAAAAAGCCACAAAAATTTGCCTATTGGTTCAAGAAAAACATTGCGAAATTTAAAAATTGGTCACAGGTTAAAAAAAAAAAAAAATTCATCAGCAGATTGTCAGGAAAAATCAGAAAGTCATTGATCAGTCGTGCACCCCCCCCCCCCCTCCTCGAGATTTGGCCGATGAATCGCAAAAAAGCAATGAAGTTTTCCAATCGACTGAAAGAAAATGTTGCGGAATTCACTGATCTGTTGTGGGTAGAATGCAAAATTAGTCGATCAGTTGCACTCACAAAAAAAAAAAATAAAACGTGATTTTTACCAATCGTTCGCAAGAAAAAGCGGAAAAAATTGCTAATCAGTAGAAAGAAACTAGTGTGAAATTCATCAGTGTCTCGTCATAAAAGCTGCAAAATTCGTTGATCAGTAGCAGAGAAAATGTACGATTTTCTAAAATTGGTCGCAAGAAGCTGCTGCAAAATTTGCTTATCGGTACAAGGAAAATTTTTCAAAATTCCCCAATCTGTGATGAAAACGGCCTGTGAAAATCGTCAAAAATTGGAAATTCATCGACCAATCATGGAAAAATCCACAATTTTTGCCAATCGGTCGCAAAAAAACCGACAAAGTTTGCCAATAAGCAGAAAGTAAATATCGCAAAATTTGCCAATCAGTCGCGGCTAAAAAATTGCAAAATCCTTTTGTTGATCTTTTAAACAAATCAGAAAATCGTTGATTCAATCAGTCGCAAGAAAAAGAGAAAAAATTTGCCAATCGATAAAAAGAAAATATAATGAAATTTGAATCAGTCACGTGTAAAAAAAAATTGTCAGAAAAATCACAAAATTCTTTGATCAGTCACGAAAAAAACAATGATTGTTTCCAATCTGTAGCAGGAAAAAGTTGAAACATTTGCCAATCAGTTATTGGTAAAAAACATGAAATTCATGGATCAGTTATGTGAAAAAAAATACGATTTTCACCAAACGGTCAAAGAAAAATATCGCAAAATTCACCCACCAGTTGCAGTTAAAAAACGCAAAATTTGTCAGTGAATTGTAGAAAATATCTCGAAATTGTTCAACCAGTTGTGGGGAAAAAAAGTCCCACAATTCGATAATTGGGTCCGAGAAAAAAAACGTCAAATCCGCCAGTTGACAGAGGGAAAATTCTGAAATATTGCGAAAATCAATTGATTGTCGGAAAAAACAGTGAAATTCATCATTTGACCACAGTAAAATCACAAAATTTGCCAATAGTTTCTTTCGGTTGAGTATGTCAGCATTTTACAAAATGTATTTTGCATTCCTATAAAAGATGCCATTGCACTTCTTCATGTATTAAGAAAATCTCCCCGCAACTTTCTTTTTTTAAATTCCCACAGAACATTTCTGTTCAGATGAAGTTCGTTGCAGAACATTGCAAAGTATTCTGCTTTGGGGATATATACATTTTTGTATGAAACGACAAACAAAATCTTCACTTTGTGCCCCTCTTCGCCTTTCATTCTGGCACCCGGAGCATATACCCCCTCTGCTTCTCTGTACCCCCCTAGTTTCAGCCCTATATAATAAAAATATGATATAAGATGTATAAATGGCATCCAGGAAGTAAATAATATGCATATAATGATACATATGAGACACATATATATGAGCATTAGTAGTACTGTTTCTTTTAGGCCATCATTTAAGGGCGCAGCACCCTGCTTATTCTAAAATTGACAAAATGCATCCTGTCCTTTTTAAAAATTGTGAAATGAACCTCCAGTTGTATCTAGAACATACTAGTAAAAATTTTCCTCATACATTTTTCATGCACACAATAATAAAACAATTCATGTTGTTCAGCAAAATAGTTCAGACTTTTTTTTTTTAAATTATTAGTATTAAGTAAATAAGTTCACATTACAATATGATAATGAATGAATAACATTTGAGTAATGATCTTTCCTTAAAGCACTAGAAAATTTAAAATATAAAAAGTCTGGTGTCTTAGTAAGAACTGGATATCACATAAATTTAAATGTCAAAAAAAGAAGTTGCTATCAAATGGGAAGTTTTTAGAAATTACGTACTTGCAACACATAATATATTAATTGTCAAAGAATTATTTTTTTTAATATGCCCCTAAATCAATGTAAAATTCGTTTCAACCCAATAAATTTTTATTTACTTTTTATAAAACTGCATTATGACCGAGAAAAATCATGTAAACAAAGCATTCTTATTTACGTAATCAAACGCTGATTTCTCCTATCAAAAAGTCCAGACTAAAGTCAAAACTATTGATAAATTAAATAAATAACAAAACACAGAATCGTGACAGAAATGTTTTATGTAAAGTATGCACACAAACACAATAAATCTAGAAAACAAAGTCAATTTACTTACCAGCATTCACACTCATTTTCACTATTTCGGCATGGCTTTCATTTCCGCGATGAGATAAACAAATCTTCCACACGTTGATTGATTGATGTGGAGCGTAACTCCACAATGTGATATTCTGATAAAAATAAATGCATTAAATTCCTTACTTGTTGAAAACTGTATAAAAAATTAATAAAACAAACAAAAATAAATAATACAAGTTTCGGTCAATTAGGCCTAAGTCTGTATATGCCGCCATTTTAAGATGGCGGTTGATAGGTTAAGTTTTTGTCCAGATTATGTCCGTACATGGCGAGGTCAGGTTTTTGTCCCGGAATTAACGAAAATTAGATTAGTACTGTTTTCATCCAGTTTAAGTTATTAAAACACAAAATTGGACAAACAGGTGAAGGTTTAGTTTGGGAGTTGACGAAAATTGGATTAGTTGCGTTTTCATCCAATTTATGTTCTTAAACTGATGTCCATATTTTGTAGTTATTTCGTAGTTACGTCTATGTCAAACATTCAACAAATTCTGAACGTATTTTAGCTCGCTGTATACGTCCAAATTACATATATAGACGTATTTCGGAAATGGTGGATGAAAACTGAATATAATCTGGACGTATGTGTTGTGTGGGCATATGTCCAAATTGAAAAAGTTATTTTCCCTGCAGGAAAGTTCAGATTTGATGAAAAGGACCTGAATTGCCAAAAATGAAGGGTGGTATGTTCTTTTATGGTGAGAGCAGGATTTGGGCGTGATGGAAAACAACCATAGCTTTCCATTTGGCGGGATACGCTGTCGCATATCAAGACTTTTTGGAACAGACGTTATCTACTCTCGTTGAAAATATGCGGGGCTGAGGTTGTCTTGAATATTTCAATAAGGTAATGATTCAATTCATGCACGTAGTCATGTAGGGGGCTAAGGGTACTGAAGCGCCCTCCGAAATTTTAAATGGACTTTGAAAATCTCTAATGCTGATAAAAATTGACAATATTTTTCTTTTTTTTTATCTTTTATTACATTAAATCTACGTACATTTTTAGTTATAAAAATATATTTTTATTCAAGTACAGTTACAGTAATCCCTCGTTATATCGCTCATTAGGATATATCGCTCTTTATACGTATCTAACACTAAAACTATAAATTATTCTTAAAACGCAATTTTTACTATCTTTATGTATAGTAAAATTTGAAATGTGTAGTAATTCCGCATCAGGTACAGGAAGTCATGAAAAAACAGGAAGACTAGTTTCTACACGTTTCAGAAATTAAATAATAAATAAATAAATAAATAAAACCGAAATAGGTTTTATTAAAACATAGGCAATTCGATTATCATAAACAGTGTTTTATGTTAAGAAATTTCTTGAGATTTCTTCAGGAAAACAAAGACATATTATCTCCTTATTGAATTCCTAAAGAACTTCAGAAAAAGAAGAAAACAGAGCAGCTCTAAACAATTGTTTAAACAATCTTAATTTGCGCAGAGCAATAATGCCACGTATAGGTGATCTTGATAAGTGTCCTTTAAAGCTAGAGAAACCAATATAAAAAAAAGACGAAAAGCTAAGAGATTTTTTAAGATTTAGAGCAATGTCTGGAGATGATGTCTTGAAACGACATATTATAAACAGCCCTAGAAATGCCCAGATATTCAGAATTAAATAATTCAAATATGCTTTGATATACTTACCGAAGAACTAAAAAGGTATATATAAATAAGTCATCTGTTTTAGCTTCATTTCTTAATAAACTGTCGACATTTCTAGCACAGATCAGCTTACCCTTTGTACTAGATATGTGGACTATTTAAAAAATCCACAAACCTGAACAATTCGGAAAGATTTTTTAGGTTTCATCCTAGTAAATGACTTGCCCGCGAAAAAAATTAACAAAAGTCATGTTACAACGTTCTGATGAATTACGTCTTGACATGTCTAAATGGCGAATAAGGAGCGGTCAATATGGCTGGTCAAGTTAGTGGGTTACAGTACAGAATTCGTCAGTAGTACTGAAAAATTAGATACGTCCAACTGTGCACGCCTCCGCTTAACCCTCTTGCTGCGCAAACCGAGATTTTCTCGGGGATGCATTTTTTCGTCTAATTAATCCTTCGTGATTATTCCTACCAGTTTTTTGGTTTCTTTTTTTTTTTTTTTTTTTTTTTTTTTTTGTAAAATTTGCTTTATTTAATCGGAGCATTTTCCCGATTAAATTAGACAAAAATTTTTGTTTTGAAAGACCGGTGACAACAGAAGCTATTTTAATTATTTTTAAGCTATTTTAATAAAACAATTACGCAGCGAGAGGGTTAAACCTTGCATTGTCTAACAGCATGCTGATTCCTGCCATCCGAAATTAGACAGCCAACACATGCAAACCCTCAAATTGCATCCGCTGAAGAGTATTACAGGGTTACGGTTTTGTTCCCCGTGTAGAAAGTCATATTCAAAATTTCAATGACAGATTCATTTCAATAGACATTAAAGATATTCTAACAGATTTGCAAGTATGTCTTCAGGCTTTGCTTCTCCGGCAAAAGCAAGCGAATTAGAGAATTTTTTTCAATATTTGGACGATCATGTGTCAACATTGCAAGTAAAAGCTGAATATGAATTATGGTGCAAGGGAATTTCTAAAGTTTACACAAACACAGAAGTCCTAAAAGCTTTTGAGTACTATAATGGGACACATTAAAATACGATCAAACACTTGCTGGCAGTCTTGGCTACAATTCTGGTAACAACAGCCAGTGGTGAATGGTCTGTTTCGACAATGCGAAGGATTATGTCGAAGCCCAATAGCGTAGTGGCCAGCACGCCTGTCCGCCACGTTACAGGTCGCGAGTTCTGTTCCCGGTTGGGCAAGGTTTACTCAAACTTTCATCCCTTCGGGAGGAAGGGAAGGGAAACCCGAACCGTAGCTCCAAGCGGCAAGCCTGTCAATAAAATGAGTACCAATCTTGCTTGTGAACTTAACAACAAGGGTTTCGTGTTGGGTTGACCACCTGGTCAAGGCACATGCAGCATAGCACTTCGGGGTCATTGTCAAGTAAACAGAGTTGGGCACTGAAGGCCCTGATCCTTTATGGATCGTACGACCACAGATTTAGATGATTTCTATTCGCATATACATTAAGTAGATTCTGATAAGGTAATCAGCCATTGGCTGAGAAGAAGTAACGTAGATTGCGTCTGTAGTAGTAGTAAATTTATTGTTTAAGAGTATTGCATTTATAATTATTGTAATCAGATACTGTGAAATAGAAATATAATTTTTATGATTACATATATCTGTAGCAATTAATTTTGTTCTTTGGGAAAAATCATACAAGCAATTAATTACATTTATGGATTAATCCTTTTCAGAATGCTGGACACTCGCACGCTAATATTAATCCTGTATTTTAAATCCACACAATATTGTTTGTTAGCATTTCAATATTTTTTTACGTTGTTTCTCAATAGAATACATGAGGCTCATTTCAAACATTGTTAGTTTGTGCTTTCGTATTTTCGTTGCGATTTTTTCCCGTAAAATCACTTCTGGTTTCCGAACAACTTTGGAAACTAGAAGTGCTCTTTAAAATCAAAAATTGTAACAAAAATCGAAAAAAAAATATGAAATGATAATTTTTGACATGGTCATCAAGTATCCTATGCAAGAAAATACCCTAGGTTAAACCTTGCTTATTTTTTTTATTTTTTTATTTACGCTATTATGCAAATTACTGCTGTCAGATTAGAAAAAATTCCAAGCCTCTACCGAAGGGAAATCATGGCCTGCTTGAGTCTATGCAATTAAATATACTTGGGGTTGGTGTATGCGGTTCATGTAATAGGTTAGTCAACAGTTTGACGTTAAAACCAATTAAGAGGATATTGAGTTATTTCACCCGAGTAGTATAAACCAATGGAAAACAATCTCAAACGTTACCAAATTACTTATCTCTATAATTTGAGAAAGGAATTATATTAACCAAGTTGTACCAAATCGTGCTTAAAAGAATTAGTAACGTATTGCCAGAAGTTATGTTCACCGTTATAAAAAAATCTAATGGTTATACAAAATATGAAAGGGAAGAAAATCATCATTTTGTAACAGTATAATCTGCATTAAAAGTAAAGCAAAACTTTTTAATACATTCGTTTATTACCCTCTTCTATCTTTACAAGAAGAAAGTAGTGGATTCGTGAAAAATTTCAACTTCAGGATTTTGATGGATTTATACTTTTTAGAAGGTCCTGAGCACGATTTGATGGTTTTTAGAAAATGCCTGTCTGTCAGTCTGTCAGTCACTCTGTGAGTCTGTATATGACACAAATTTTGTGGGCGCTCTGTCTCAAGAATTAATACACGAAATTTCACAAAACTTTGGATTCAATTAGATCTTGATATAAACTTGAGCTGATTAGTTTTTGTATATATCGCACAACAGGTGACGCTGTTATGAACCATTTTTCACGGTTTCCGAAACAGCTGTATCTGAAGAACTAATGCACGAATTTTCATCTAACTTGAGATTATAGGTGCAGATTTACGGTCGCCATTCGCCACGTGGCGACTAAATTTTTTGTTGTGGCGAATAACTTTCAGTGTCTCAGCCGCCAGAGATCAATTTCCAGTGTTCCAAATTCCCGTCGCGGTATTTTTTATATATTTTTATAAATTTTTAAGAAAAGCATCTGCTCTTTTCACTGGCCGAGATCAAATATGACCTTGATGAAAAGTCTGGGATTTTTTGCGATTTCAGTTACCGTCGTGAACGCTGCCCCTCTGATGTACTACTTTCTTGCCGAACATTATGTTCGAATATAATTCTGCGCATGTCCGCCCCACTACAAAGCTTAGCTGCTTAGCAGCTGCGAAGCTCGGCACATGAGCGCGCTAATGGTAATGCTTCTCATTTGGACACCAGCGAAAGCAAGCATTTCTTCGAAGTTTTCGTCCGAAATCCAGAGTTGAAATAAATACTATTTACTGCAGATCTGCTTACGAGACAGTCCAAAGTTACCGATCTGATGGAGATAATTTAAGGGCTTTAGATCATGGAGTCGCGAGGATAGAGGATTCCGAACTCTGAAGAGAAAAGAACAAAAAGGAAAAGAAACTCGCACGAAAAAATACTTAACGCGAGGTATACTTTTGCTTTGTAAATGTTTTCTGCAAGTGCGAGATTTTTATAGTGAAAAATAATATTACACATTCCTAAATTTTTTATAGGTATACTGTTATATGGCAAAATCAAAATAAGAAATAAAGTTTTCCTAATATTTCCCATTATCATGTCCACTTAGCTTGTACATGTTTTGTTATTCAATTGTATCTTGTCCAACTTTATCTTCTGATTTTTCCAGATTTACGTTATACTTTTTTAATATAAAAGTTTTAAGAATTTTTGAATTAAATTAAATATACACATTTGTTGTAATTGTTTTATGAGCTCCTTTCGCAATGTGGCCACTAGATTTTGGTTAGGAGCCAAAGTGGCGACTGGATTTTTGGGGTTCAAGGGCCACTAGCTCCTTAAAAATTTTGAGAATCTACGCCTATACTTCAGATTCAGTAAGACGTTAAAACAATTTTGCTGATTAGGTTTTCGTGCCAATCACCTAATAGGTGGCACTGCTATGCTGTTTTTTAATGATTTACATGATTTTAGCGATAGTCATATCTCAGAAACTAATGCACGGAATTTCCTATCTTTAGAAATCTCATGATAGGCATAGATTGCCATTTAATTTTGGCGCTGTGCTAGCGAAGTTTGAAGTACACTCTTAGAAAAAAACTGTAAATTTACGGCCGTTTTCTCTTCAGTTTTCATGGGCAACAGCCTTATTTGATCAAAAAACAGTCTGATCCACTAAAAAAATACGATACGACCCCATAAAGTTTCCTCCGCTAGGATGTAACCCTTCATTTTAGTCGTGTTTCGAAAAATAATGTCACTTAACCGCAACCGTAACATATTTTTTAACCCGCTAGAAAAGCGATTCTGTGATGATGCTACATGTTACGGAACAGTAAGTAAAGTGTTATTGTGTTTTGAAGTGCATTATATCTTTGCCCCCTAAAATTACAGACTGCACAAAATAATGGACATGGAATTTTTTTTTAACGGTGTATGACTGTAATTTCTGCTGCTGACCTCTGCCCGTAGTTTTACAGGAATATTTTTAGATACTTAGAAAAGTAAGGGCAATCCACATACTTTTGCAGTTCTAGCCCATCTGTTAGCAAAAATACGGTACGACACCATACATTTTTCTCCGTGAGGGTGTACGCGTTGACACAAAATGATGGGCGTGGATATTTTTTTTTACGTGGTATGACTGGAGTCTCTTGCTGCCAGTCTCTGCCCGTAATTTTAAGGGGATATTTTTAACAGTGTTTTAACATTCATGAGATAGAAGAAAGTTTTGGGATTGGCACATCCGACTAGTTTTCTACTTTGATTGGATATAATAATTAACTCCTCAATTTTTGGAAGAAAATGTATAATGTTTAGTAAATAGCTTTTGATACGCTCCTATTCTAAAAACACAGGGTGGTTATATCATTTATAAAATACGGTCTATTAACAAAAAGATAAATAAAAGAGAGGAAACCTCAAGTTAAAAGTATTTTTTTGTTATTTTTTTAATAATATTTAATAATGAAACAAGAAAATTTAAGCTATCTAAAAAATAAAACATGAATGAGTGAAAATAATTATGCACTTACATAGATTTTAACATTTTATATTTAAAACAGTAAGTTAAAAATTTTAAGTTAAAAAGTAATGTGTTAAATTGTTTTTGAACACAGTGTCACCGAAAACGTAAAAATATATACTATTATGTAAATTAATGAACATATAAAATGTGAACTTGACGTAAAATGCTAACATGTTTCCCAAAACTACTTAATGAGATCATCATTTAGTTAGCAAGATGCATTTTTTTTTTCAAATTTATTCTTGTAAGAAGTCATTAAGTGAAGCAAATGTGGTCGCTAAATTAGATGCTTACTTTTCTAAGCTATCTTTCTTGTTGCACAAAAGATAATAGATGCTTTTGTGAAAGAATTTTACATATGAATAGGAAGCGAAATCTTATTCTTTTTTCATACTGTAGATAACGTTCTTTAGCTAGAAAATTTTTGTTTCTTTCGTAAAAATCACAAGCCTGAAGAGTTATTTTAAAATAACTTTTAAATTTAAGAAATATGTGATATTGTGGTTTTAATCTCAATTCTTAAATCTTGCACGCATGAGTTTTAAATGTTCATAATAAGCAAGTTACAAGACTTTAACATATATAAAATATCGAATTATTGAAACACATAATATAAAATTTATATCCGAAATTGAAAATTTCAGTTAGATGCACTATGAAAATCAAATAATCAAACGTAAGCAGCAATTATGCAACAATATTTAATAAATATAAGTAAATAATAATTATTCTTCATGTTATATAAATATATACATTACATTATACTTTAAAATGCATCTTGCACTCTTATGCACCTTGTAGCCTGAATTTTAAATTTTTAATAAGTTTTTTTTAATTATTTTTTTTATAAATTTCACGTTTCACGGAGATATTTCTTTTTACATTGTTAAAATGATTCAGATTTCAATCTCTTACCCAATTATAGTAAATTTTCTCCTCTTTTCAATGAAGTTTATTTGGAATTCGTAGAGCGATTTTTGAATTTTTAGCGAATTCTTGTACGCGCTTTTTAGCGTATTTTTGCATTTGGTTGTGATTGTTTTTTACATTTGTGAAAAAATTCCGGTTACAAAGTTCCAGCCCACTATAGTAAATTTTGTCCTCTGTTGTTATTCCAATTTTAACGAATTCAATCCGATTTTTAGCGTTACTTTCGTATTTCGCAGCGATTGCTTTATATTCGTAAAAGGAATTATGTTTTGAACATTTAGCGCAACAAACTAAACTTTGCCCGCCCTGACTTTTGAATTTTTAGCGATTTTTAATGCATTTTTCAACAGGATTTTTTGCATTGCGTAGCGTTTTTTTACATTCGTAAAAGGAATTTTGTTTCAAACTTTAAGTCTAATATAGTAATTTTCTCGTCTACAATTTTTGAACTATTAGCAATTTTCATTATTATTTTAATGTTTTCAGTGCTATTTTTAGAATATTTTCGCTTTTCTCGATGATCTTTTGACATTCGCAAAGGGATTTTGGTTTCAAAGTTTTAGCCTGTTATAGTAAATTATGTCTTCTGCTATTATGTTTTAGCGATTTTACGTGTTTTTCACGCTCTGCTGTGATTTTTTTAGATTTTTAAAACTATGTTGTTCTTAAACATATAGACTATTATAATACATTTAATATTTTTAATACTTTAAATATTTTCCAAACTGTCGAGAATTATTTTAACTGTTTTTTTATCACTTTTTATGCAATTATTGAGAGTAAATATGAAACTTAAAATGAAAACTCTTTGAGGTAATTGGTTTGAAACGTACTCGAGAATTCTTTAATGCTTAAATAAATAAATAAATTATTAAAAATTTAATTAAATAATAAATTTTAAAACTCAACAGATGAAAATTTAAAACAATTGGTTGACGGACTTAAATAAGATCTCGCATAAATGGATATTAATTGTAAAATATGAGCTTTTGAATAGAACGAAATGCTACAAAAAAAGTTATAATTGACTTTCAAAGGATCACGAGTTTATCTAATGATATATTTTCCATCTATTACATGAAATAAGTCATTATATTACAAAAAAAGATATCGTTAATTTAGATACTTATTACTAAACTAGGACTTCCCTCAGAGGGATTAGTCTGAGCGATATTGCTGGAGAACATAGATTTAATAATAACATGTGGGAGCAAAGAAAATGAGATGTTATCTTTAATTGTCCATATACTGCGATAAATTGAAATGATGAAAATAAACGAATCGTAGAATTACAAAATCTTATATATAAATTTGTATACACTGTAAAAAAAAAAAAAAAAAAAAAAAAAAAAAAAAAAAAATGGGAAAGCAAACCACGCATCACAGCCATGTATGGATATAAAATTGATAGTACGCAATATATTAAAAGTAAAATAGAAAATGAAATACTAAATTGTCTTATATCGGAATTTTAATTGTATAAAATGACGTCAAGAGCATAATCAGACGCTGCTCACCAAATTGACTAACTTTAAATGACAAATATATGATGCATAAAAAGAATGGACTGTACTTTATGTGGTATGTGCTCCCTCGGAATAATCCATATTGTACAATATCTGTTTTCCACGGATGCAATGAGGTTGTCGATAAGAGTTAAGGAATTCGCTCTTCAAAATCTGATATAGTATCAAAGTACCGAACACATCAACAGTGGCATGCAATGTGTCGTTAGAGTGTGTTTTAGATATGCTCGATCCTATTTAAATTATGAGTGTATGCTGGCCCCTACATACGCTGTATTGTTTTGTTTTCAAACATATTCTCCACAAGTTGATCTGTATTTAACATGTACTAAATAAAAGATGATTGCAATATAAAGTATGACACAAGATCTGAATATATCGTCCGCATAACCTTTGAGCTGTCAAAGTATCATTTGAAGTAATTTACAAATCTATACATATTTTTTTAGCAAATCATGCAAGCTAAAATACGCCAACATGAACCCGATTATGAAATTTCACCAGAATAAGTTAATATATAAAAAAATCTACTAATGACAATTGAGAATATGACCTTATGATAAAATGTCTAGAAAATGAATCAGATTATTATTATTATTATTATTATTTTTTAAACGGCACTCTCCTCTTTTAGTGGCCTTGGCGAGAGAGAGAAAAGGTTAGAGAAGGAGAACACTTTAACAAGTACTTTCGGGCAACCTACTCACTGTTTCTTACAGGGCTTTATTCAATATTTACACAATGTATTTAATGCTAGATGAGTATCTATCAGTTTTTTTTTTGTATTTACATTGCATGTTTTGTGGAGGAAATGCAGGATTATGAAATATTTAAAGTTGCTATACCTAATAATTCCAAATTAATGTTAATTGAGATCGCTTTCCGTTCATTTCATCTTTTAATATTTTAAATTTTTTAGAAACCACTCATAGCGACAAAGTATCCCAAAAAAGTATCCCAAAGCAAAATTTCAAGTTTTTAGGCTCAGCAGTAACACAGAAATAGAAAATTTTCGAAAGTTTTTTGTTTCTGCAGTGTTTTATGGAGCGACATTTTTAGAAATTGTTCTATTCCGAGAATATACGTCATGATAAATACAGCCATGTCAATTTTCATGCTTATATTCTTAACAATTCCATGTACTTCATTACTTAAATCATCTTTAGATGTTTTCCGCTTTGTTTAGTCTTTCGATTTTTTTAGAATTCGTTCTACAACAATCATTTACATCTTATAAATTACTTCCATTTCAAAGTTCTAGTTTCTAACCCCAACAGTATCCCATAAATTTTAGCATTCCAAATAAATCATAATTTTAGAAATTTTTACGTTTATCTGTCAAATTGAATTTTTGAACCTTTTAGAGAGCTTTCATAACGAGTATTTACATCTTAAAAGTAAACACCACACCGAATTTAAAGTTTCTAACCCAATCAATATCACAGAAATCGCAATTTTAGAACTTTTTTGCTCCTGTAGCGATGTAGGTTGTTGCACTGACACAAAATGCAGCTTTTTTTCAGAGCAGAGATGACCACCAACATTTTTTTAAGTTGGCTATAACATCTCACAAATGTACAAACATTAATAATATTGTACACTTTATAATATTATAAAGCTTTATAATATTAGCATTAGATGTAGAGAAACAAAAGCCATTTATCTGTTACAAACTCAAGTGCCCGGTGTTGCTCAGAATTTGAAAGATGTTTGTTCTGAAAATCAATTTCAAAATTTAACATACAACATAAAACAGGCTTTAAAAAAAGCAGTCGAAGTGTTGTACACATGAATCAAATAAAAACACAATATAAAAATATATAAATGTATATAACAGATGCAAAAGAATACAGCTATAAATTAACTTATTTCAATTTATAATTGGAGCAATAATGTTAAAATACGCCAATTTTTCCATAATCGTTTTTTTTTATCACACTTCAATACGTTTTTCATACTCATATGAGGGGCATTCCACGTCAAATCAGGCAGTAAAATATCGATATGTAACCCACCATCACAGATTTTAATGAAACTGCGTGTGTTTGTTCTTACTATTAAGATATGATCACCAGTAATTTTTTTTGCTCCTTGGTGAAATAGTTTCTGAGAAAAAAATTGTCAAAATTTTGAAAAACTGCCATCAGTTGGCATTCTTGACTGCTCGATTTTCAAATGTAGCATGACATAAATATGATCATATTTCAATATCTATTCTACAAATCATCTTCAAATAATTTATGCATAATATATAGGGTACGTATTTTATGAAAAAATATACTGTTACGCTTATATAACATTTTAAGTGTGTCTAAAAAAATGTTTAATCTTTGAAGTCGTGATTTTTTTATGAAAAATAATGCATTAACTAAAATAGCATTATTAACAAAAGGCGGTATTTTTATTAAATTTATTTTTTATGGGAGATATACTTAAAGGTGTCCTTTACCTGATTCTGAAATAAAAATAGTGGGATTTTGGGTGTTTTTGGTAGTATTTCCTATTTAAAAATATTTTGAGGTGCATTTCATATCAAATCAAGCAGAGTCATTCCATGTCAGTTCCCCTAAGCCATTTAATCACTGTCACAAATTTCAATGAAATTGGGTTTGTTTATAGCTTATTTTAAGACCTAATCACCTTTAATTTTCTTGATCCTAAGTAAAATATTTTTTAAGATAAAAAATATCAAAATTTTGAAAAATTTTTTTAAATTTTTTTAATGACAGTTCGATATTCAAAGACTGCATTTAAAAAAAAAAAAAAAAAAAAAAAAAAAAAAAAAAAAAAGTCATTTCAATATAAAATCACTAAATAGGTTCCAAATAATGTATATGTGACAAATAATGTAGGCAGATTATTATTTATTGTTGTTTGTCATGTTTAAACACTAAGAGTGTCTTTTATCTTATGAATTTCTAAAATCAAGAATTTTGTCAAAAATAATGTGTTAATCAAAAACAAAAATTTATTATTAACCGAAGGCAGGGTGTTATTGGTTTTTTTTAATTGTACGTAAAAATATCTTTTAAATGGTTATAAAATAAAAATAGTGAACATATGAGAAAAAATTATCAAAATTTTGGAAAAATGCCACGAGTTGCCATTAATGATTGTTCAATTTTCAAAGGCCTCATTTTATATATAAAATCATATTTCAATAACTAATAAAGAAATCTTCTTCGAATAATTTAAGCAAGGTAAATAAAGTATGTAGATTATGAAAAAAATATTGCTGTAATGTTAAAAAATATTTAAATGTGTCTAAAAAATTGTATAATCTTTGAAATCAAAAATATTTTACAAAAAATAATAAAATTATTAAAAAATCTTTATCAATCAGAGGCGGAGTTTCTATGACTAATTTTTTAATTTTAAATTGTACATAATACTATATTATAACTGGATCTGAAATAAAAATAGTGGGATTTTGGTTGGTTTTAGTAGTATTTAAATCATATTTAAAATTATCAATATTTTCAAATGTAAAACATATCCAATGTATCATCCCTCGAAATATTTTTATTTATACATTTATTTTATTTTTCAAATTATCTTTTATGTTCGTTTCTTAAGGAAAAAAATAAACAATATTGTTTTTTAGTAAAACTTCTAGGGCGAAGAGCAATTATCCCTTTCCAAAAAAGAGAAAAATCACTAGCTCCTCACCGCCCAATAGAAATTTTCAAAATGACAGTCCTAATCTTTAAACTCATATTTGGCTGTTAATATTGAAAATTTAGCATTGAGCTGCTAATATTGGAAAAAAATACCAAATTTCACTCTTTTGAAGAAAATTTTGACGTATTGTGCTTTAAATATATGCAAACAATGCATAATCCATTATATTTATATCTTTCAAATAACTATATCTAAAAAAATATTTAAAACTTAATGAGTTGCACCTTTGTAACTTTATTCAGGGGTTGATTGTTGACGGCCAATTATCTACACGAGGGATATAGGCCCTAGGGGGAGTGCCTTCCGTGGAGGTCTTTCTAAGGGAACCTAATCCGTATTAACGCATGGAAATCCACGGCTCGAAGAAAACCACGAAAACTCCGAACGATTAGGCCGACGGGCGCGATTGGGTTCGAACCCAGCACCTCCCGTCTACCAGCTTCGAGAGCAGAACCTCTCAGCCACTGGTGGAACGTAACTTTATTCAGTTTCTAATGATATGTACCGTAATTTCGGGTGTATAGCCCGCAGATCAAACAATTCAGTTTGGACCCAGAAATTTTATTCAGTATTTGAAGACCAATATTTTCTGTGATCTAAAAAGTTACATTTTATTTTTAAAAATTTCTGGGTCGAAACACGATTGTTTGATCCGTGGGCTATACACCGGAAATTACGGTAATTTGATTTATTTCATCACAATATTGCTGAAAGATGGATTTTCAACATATATATGTGTGTATATATATCCCTGTTCTCAAACAAATTATTTAAAAATTATTCATTTATGTTTAATAAAGCATATATATATTGTTTATACACTTATAGAAAATACATATAGTAAATTTTATGATATTATGTCAATAATGTCTAAAAGTAAAGAACTTATCTAATAGTATGGTAACGAAAAATTTAACATCTGGTGTAATGACAACAAAATTTTTTAATTGTTTTACTTAATTTGGATGAATGAAAAAAGCTTACATGTTTATATTTTATTGAAGTACAGGTGAAAATGTCACAAAGACATTCCTACCTCAACAACCACTGAGTATGTCACATTCACGCTACAGATGATTTTTTTTTCTTTTTGATCTTTCGGGTTTGATTTCAGATGGTAATGAATTAATTAGTTTTGTTAGAAGTGTCATTGCAGTCAGCGTATTAGGCTCACTATTTTTTTTTTTATATAATTTGTTTTGATTGACTCGATGAACAACAATATTTAAAGGGACTATTTCATGACTTTTCAATTAAAAGCTGATTTATAAATTCATCATGTTGTTTAGTTATTATTATCGTCTTAAGATAATAAGTTGATATTAAAATTTTTAAATGCAGTTTATTTATTATTTGAACAGTTGAAAGTATTTTTCAATAAGAGTGGGCTGTTGATTTTAAGTCGGCTGTTGAGCAATGTAGTGTTGGTAAAGGAACTGGTACTATTTAATTTAATTTTTATTCTTGTAAATAATATTTGTTATTTTATTATTGTATGTATTATATTTAAGCAAGAGTAGAAATACACGATATCGTAGTCATTTTAGTACATCTTAGCATGAAAAGCTTCAATATTTATCATTAAACATTGACATTTTATGAAAATTTTGTTAAAATTGCTCATATTTTCACTATTTTTATTTTATAACTATTGAAAAGATATTTTTACGTACAATTAAAAAAAGTAATAACAGCCTGCCTTCGGTTAATAATAAATTTTTGATTAACACATTATTTTTCACAAAATTCTTGATTTTAAGAATTCAAAAGATTAAACACACCCTTAGCATTTAAACATGACAAACAACAATAAATAATAATCTGCCTACATTATTTGTCACATATACATTATTTGAAACTTATTTAGTGATTTTATATTGAAATGACTTTTTTTTATGCAGTCTTTGAATATAGATCTGTCATTAAAAACATTTTTAAAAAATTTCAAAATTTAGATATTTTTTTTTTATCTTAAAAAATATTTTACTTGTAATCACCTTTAATTTCCTTGATCCTGTCTTAAAATGAGCTATAAACATACCCAGTTTCATTGAAATTTTTGACAGTGAATTAAATGTCTTAGGCGAACTGACATGGAATGACTGTGCTTGATTTGATTTGAAATACGCCTCAAAATACTTTAAAATATGAAATACTACTAAAAACACCCAAAATCCCACTACTTTTATTTCAGAATCAGGTAAAGGACACCTTTAAGTATATCCCCCACAAAAAATAAATTTAATAAAAATACCGCCTTTTGTTAATAATGCAATTTTAGTTAATGCATTATTTTTCATAAAAAAATCACGACTTCAAAGATTAAACATTTTTTTAGACACACTTAAAATGTTATATAAGCGTAACAGTATTTTTTCTCATAAAATACGTACCCTATATATTATGCATAAATTATTTGAAGATGATTTGTGGAATAGATATTGAAATGGGATCATATTTATGTCATGCTACATTTGAAAATCGAGCAGTCAAGAATGCCAACTGATGGCAGTTTTTCAAAATTTTGACAATTTTTTTCTCAGAAACTATTTCACCAAGGAGCAAAAAAAATTACTGGTGATCATATCTTAATAAAAGGAACAAACACACGCAGTTTCATCAAAATCTGTGATGGTGGGTTACATGTCTGCCTGAACTGACATGGAATGACCCATGACGTTATACTATATTTACCACGTCCTTTATATTTCCAATATGACGTAATACTTTCCTCTTTCACGTTGAAACCTTGAAATAGAAAAGTTATGAAGTTATATTCACTTTCATTTAAATTCATCAAACTATTTATATAATTTTCATTTTTCACGTGAATATCTTGCAATAGAAAAGTTATGACGTAATAGTCATCTTTTATAAAATTCGGCAAACTATTTATTCCATTTTTCCCGTGGAAATCTTGCAGTAGAAAATTAATTGTTGTAGTAAGAATTTTATTGTGTATTTTAATTGTTGGCAACTGCTATAACGAAAAATGTTTAAATTCGATAAGAAATTGCTGTTAAATTGGTGGTCTTTTATTAATTAAAAATTAACTATAAATTATTTCGATTCCGGATTACTTCAGTTGCCTCGGCCGTGTTTTATTTGCGCATGTACGTATGTTTTCACAATTTTGGCTTCCAAACTGTGGATTTGTATAGAATTACAAACAGACAGCTAGTGAAATTTTCCTCGCCAAAGCCCTTATACAGGAAAAGTATCAATTTCATTTTTAAAGACTAAGAAGAAATTAATATAAATGGAAATCGTTTTTTTTTTTTTTTTTTTTTTTTTTGAAAATCATGCTGTCATTAAAATTCTCAAAAATTTAGATAATATATATGTTTTTTAGATGCACTAAATAGTAGAAAAGTCTTGAAAAAAACCTTAAATGCACGGAGTTTAAATTTAATTCGGTGAGCTCAATTATGGAAGATAAATGAATTTAAATGGGAATTTTGCCAAAATAGCCAGCTATCTCCAAGTTGGCTTTATATATAGAAACTTCCTTTGTCGCCAAATTTGGCAATATTTCGCCACGTTGGCCAAAGTTTGTCGATATCGTGGTAATCCTATCATTAGTCCTTTTCAACAAATATTCATTGTTGAAGCTATTGCTGATTTCTCAATAGAAAATTAAACGAAACCAATAAGTAATTAACCACACCCCCACCGTTGTCCCCTAAGGGATCGAATTTTAAACACGTGGGTAAATGTAATCACAGATCGCACATAGGGTTTCGTTTAATATTTCTTTCAAAACACTTTATCCTTTTGAAAAACCTGTTAGTTCCAATTTCGCAACCAGGGGCGCACTGTATTCTAAACAAACCTCTATCCGAACGAAACTCCGTTTTATATACTATACGTAGTCGACGGGATATGGCCGATAGCACCACTGATAAGTAGGCGCCTCTGGCGGTAAAAAGTGGAACTAAAATATGTAAGGCTATGATGCACAATATGAAAGAAATGTCAAAGGGATGTCAGCAAAAGTTGGAAAAGTGCTTCCCGGTTAAAAAAATTTGCGGAGGTTAGAAAAATTGCTTAAAATACACAAGTTAGAGCCTGGAGAAGTAAATAAAATAACACTTTTTGAAAATTTTATTATTTGCCGTGTGGTCTGAGGTATTCAGCTATAAGTATGCAAAAATTCATATCTGCAATTTAATTAGGGGCTCTCTTAGAAAGAATTGCTTAAAGTATATATGTGGTAGCTCAAAGGGACTGTAACTGTAAGACTTCTTCAAGCGTTTATGATTTGTCGCCTGCCCTCAGGTGTTCTGCTATATGTATGCAAAATTTCACTGCTCCAATTTAATAAGGGGCTCAATTAGAAAGAATTACTTAAAATACGCATGTGGGAGCCCAAAGTTTTAAATGTACGATTTTTTCAACATTTTATGTTTTTTCGAATGCTATATTGTGTTCACCTATAAGTATGCAAAATTTCACGCCTCCAACCTAAATAGGGACTCACTTAGAAAGAATTGTTTAAAATACACATGTGGGAGCCCAAAGGGCTAAATGTACGACTTTTTCAAAGTTTTATGATTTGTCGTTTGACATGAGGTGTTCAGCTATAAGTATGCCAAATTTCACGCCTCCAACTTAATAGGGGCTCACTTAGAAAGAATTGTTTAAAATTCACATGTGGGAGCCCAAAGGGTTAAATGTACGACTTTTTCAAAATTTTATGATTTTTCGTTTGATGTGAGGTGTTCAGCTATAAGTATGTAAAATTTCACGCCTCTAATCTAATTAGGGGCTCACTTAGAAAGACTTGTTTAAAATACACACGTGGGGGACCAAAGGGTTAAATGTACGACTTTTTCAAAATTTTATGATTTGTCGTATGATGTGTGATTTTCAGCTATAAGTGTGCAAAATTTAAAGTCTCCAATATGTATAGTTTCTGAGAACGGGCTCTATGACAGACGAACAGACAGACAGAGGAGCGAGACGAATAGAGTTTCGTGAGATGAATGAAACCCTAGAAATCAATGTCTAATTCAAATATTGCCCTCAGGAATACATATATCTTCCAAATTTCAAAACTCTATGTCAACAGGAAGTGGGTGAAAAATGAATCACAAGATTTGAGTGCCACAGACAAACATAATTGTAAGTTAAAAGAAAGCATGTAAAAAAAAAAAAAAAAAGAAAGAAAGAAAATAGGAAGAAATCATGCTATAAAGCAAAATATTTTATTAAACATCATATAATTGTTTCTTATTTTCACACGCGAAATATAAAGCATGCTTTTGGCGGTTAAAAAATGCTATTGAGAGATTATCGCAAAATCTCAAATCAAAGTTTTTATACCTTTTTTTTCTTTTAAATGGAAAATGTTTTATGGCACTTCAATATTACCGCGCGCACATTTTATTTTTATTTGCTCCATGTGTTCAAACCAGTTGCCTATGAAAACATTCACCGGTGAAAGTGACTCAAACCAAATTTCTGTGAGGTTAAGCAGATAAATTGTGCTTTTCTTATCAGTTTTTTTATATAATTTTTAAACGGTTTGGAACTTATTTTTCATAGTAGATGCATTCAGTAGGAGACCCTCATAGGTACCTTCTGATGCAATCCGAAACGAAATCCGACAAATATTTTCTGAGTTATGCTTGACGAAAGTTTTTTTAGTCTTTTTACTTTCTTCTATCTTTACAAGAAGAAAGTATTGGATTCGTAAAAATTTTCGACTTCCGGTTTTCGACGGATTTACACGTTTTAGAGGTCAGAGATTCCAAAAAACATGTTTTTACAAAATGTCTGTCTGTGACTCTGTGAGTCTGTCTGTCTGTCTGTGTGTATGTGACACAAATTTTGTGGGCGCTCTACCTCAAGAACTAATGCACGAAATTTAATAAAAATTTATATTCAAATAGTCCCTAATATAAATTGGTGCTGATTAGTTTTTGGTGTAAATCGCCCAACAGGTGGCGCTGCTATGCTGCATTTTTCGCGATTTCTGCACTAGCTCTATCTCAAGAACTAATGCACGGATTTTAATAAAACTTCAGATTCAATTAATCCTTGATATGAATTAGCGCTGGTAATGTTTTGGTGCAAATCGCTCAACAGATGGCGCTGCTATGCTGCATTTTGCAGCATTTACACGATTTTCGTAATAGCTCTATCTCAAGAAATAATGCACGGATTTTCATCAAACTTCAGATTATGTTAGTGCTTGACATGATTTGACGTTTTGCACCTTTTGGTGTACATCGCTCAACAGGTGGCGCTGCTATGCTGCATTTTTTGTGATTTCCGCAGTAGCTCTATCTCAAGAACTAATGCTTGGGTTTTCAACAAACTTCAGATTCAGGTATACCTGGATATGAATTACTGCTGTTTATGTTTTGCTGTAAATCGCTCAACAGGTGGCGCTGCTATGCAGCCTTTTTCTCGATTACCACAATAGCTCAATATCCAGAAATAATGCACGGATTTTTATCAAACTTCAGATTCAGTTAGTCCTTGACATGAATTGATGTTTTGTTCCTTTTGGTATAAATCGCTCAACAGATGGCGCTGCTGTGCTGCATTTTTTGTGATTTCCACAGTAGCTCTAGCTCCAGAACTAATACACGGATTTTCATCAAACTTCAGATTCCGGTATACCTTAATATGAATTAGTGCTGTTTGTGTTTTGGTGCAAATCGCTCAACAGATGGCGCTGCTATGCTGCAATTTTTAGAATTTCCCCTACAGCTCTATCTCAATAACTAATGCACGAATTTTCATCAAACTTCAAATTCAGGTATACTTTTATATGAATAAATTGATATAATTTCTTTTACTATTTAAATGATTTAATTGACGTGATTTATATAGAAGAAAGTTTTGTGATGGCCACAACATACCAGTTTTTAGTAGGACATGGCGTTAATATCCATCATAGTAATACTGCGATGAGTATTAGCCTTCGCTTCGCTCAGACAGCTAAGTTGCCTTTTTGTTGTTTTTTGGAAAATAGATGCTTTTGAGAAAGAACTTTCCATAACAAAAGGAAGCAAAGTCTTATTTTCCTTCAACCTAAAATTTGTGATATAATATGCCGAAATTTAATCTTTACGTAAATTTTAGATAAGTGGGTCCATTTTCTAAGTAATTTTGAAATCTTGGTACTAATAACAAACATATTATCTTATATACTATCAGAAATAATTTCTTCAAATCACAGAAATTTTATTGGCATTAGTGCTTACGGTATATTTCCGTTATTTGAAGAATGTCCGTTACTTTTTTCTCCATTACAGGATGGAAATATCTGTCATTTGAAGAAACGTCCGTTTATTTTGGTTCCTGACCCAGGTCCGCGAAAAGGGAAACCGATGTTTCTTTTTAAATTCCCGAACGCAGTCCCAGATATGAAAATTTATGCACCCTAACCAACCATGATTTGCTGATGCGGCGAATCTGGGTAATAGTATAACACATCATAAGCCAACAAGAAAAAATGATAGCAGTAGTACAATATATTGCAGTGAAATTAAGAAAAGCCAACTAATTTAATAGACTACAAATAAAGTGAAAGAATTTTCAACAATTCTGCCAAATGCACATAAGCAGACAAATGCCGGAAAGATCAACCTGGTGTTGTAAAATACCAGAACCGCCGATTCTCATATCCGAATTGGTATGAACACCTGTTGAAATTGAAGACGAAATAGTAAAAAAACAGTAAAGAGTCTATTTAAACCCTTAAGAGATTCATTTTTTTTTTACACAATAAACTAAAAATAGGGAAAATTCACCACTTTTACCTTAGTACAATATTCGTCTTATATAATGTAAATATGTCTTCCGTTAAATGAAATGAATGTTGCAGTTTAAGATTACTGGCGTCGTAAAGCTTTCAGTAACGAAACAAGCAAACCCTCAATGTTGTGTCCCCAATATTGGAGGTTCAAATTGTTCCAGCGCATAGATACTGAGATACACGCCTTATCTTAAAAATAATCACGATATATATGTCGTAGGCTAATTCAGAAATCAGGCTCTTTGCAAAGAGCCGGGCTTATTGGAGAATCATCTCTCTTTTTCCAATTAGCCTGATATTTTTCAGGCTTATTGCAAAGAGTCTAGAAATCGTTAGGCTAATTGAAAAATTACCACTTATTTCCCAATCAGGATGATTTTTTAAGTCTTATTAACCCATAACCCGACCCGAACTTGAAAATTAAATTACAACAGAACATACCCCGATCCGAGCAAGACAAAATAATTTGTGTACACGCAACCCGGCCCGAACCGAAAAATTACATTTGAAAAACCCGGAATCTGAACCGAACCATATCTAAACCCGACAAAAATATTCCAATGAACCATAACCGATCCGAGCAAGACAAATGATTTCTGAGGACATGCGACCCGACCCGAACCTAAAAATTGTATTTGAAAAAACCCGGAATTTGAATCCAACAAAAATATTCCAATGAAACATAACCAATCCGAGCAAGACAAAATAATTTCTGAGGACATGCAACCCAACCAGAGCCTAAAAATTCAATTAAAAAAAACTTCCGAAATCTGAAGCGAAACAAATCTGAACCCGACAACATTATTCCAAAGAACCATAACCGGATCCGAGCAAGACAAATTAATTTCAGTGGACACGCAACACGACCAGAACCTAAAAATGCCATATGAAGTCAACCTGAAACCCGGCCCGAACCAAATTATAACCCTAGAAAAATATTCTAAAGAACCACAACCGGATCCGAGTAAGGCAAAATAATTTCTGTGAGCACGCAACCCAAATGGAACCTAAAAATTCCATTAGAAAAAAAAACGAAATCTGGCACGAACCAAATCTAAAACCGACAAAAATATTCCAAATAACCATAACCCGATCCGAGCAAGACACAATAATTTCCGTGGACACGCAACTCGACCCGAACAAAAAAATTTTGTTTGAAAACAATCCGAAATATGACCCGAACGAAATATGATAACCGACAAAATATTATAAAGAACCATAACCCGATCCGAGCAAAACTAAATTTTTTTCGTGGACACGCAACCCGATCCGAACCAAAAAATTCCATTTGAAAAAACACCTGAAATCTGATACGAACCAAATCTGAATCAGACAAAAAATAACCCCAAACACCATAACCCGATCCGAGCAAGACAAAATAATTTCCGGGGCCACGCAACACGATGTGAGCCTAAAAATTCCAATAGAAACAACACGAAATCTGAAGCGAACCATATCTGAACCCGACAAAAATATTCCAAAGTACCATAACCCGATCCGAGAAAGACAAAATAATTTTCATGGACACGCAACCCGATTGGAACCTAAAAATTTTGATTGAAAAAACCCGAAATATGACCCGAACCAAATGTGATAACCGACAAAAATATTCTAAAGAATCATAACCCGATCCGAGTACGACAAAGTAATTTCGTGGACGCGCAACCCGACCCGAACCAAAAAATTCCATTTGAAAAAACCTGAAATCTGACCCGAACCAAATATGAATCCGATAAATATATCCCCAAAAACCATAACCAGATTCGAGCAAGAAAAAATAATTTCCGTGGACACGCAACCCGACCCGAACCTAAAAATTCCATTAGAAAAAACTCGAAATGTGAAGCGAACCATATCTGAACCCTACAAAAATATTCCAAAGTACCATAACCCGATCCGAGAAAGACAAAATAATTTTCATGGACACGCAACCCGATCTGAACCTAAAAATTTGGATTGAAAAAACCCGAAATATGACCCGAACCAAATAGGATAACCGACAAAAATATTCCAAAGAACCATAACCGGATACGAGCAAGACAAAATAATTTCCATTGGCATGGAACATCGTTCTGAACCTGAAAGTTCTACTTGACCCGAAACCCGACTAGAACCCGAAATAAAAATACATCAGGCCGTTGCCCGATCCGATCAATGCAAATTAATTTCCGTGTACACGCAGTACAACCAGAATCTGAAAATTCCATTTGAAATCAACCGGAATTCAGAACTTACCCTTTCCGAGCTTCCGATTTTATAAAGGGAAAATTTTATTTAAATATTCTTGGTGTCAGTATTAAAAAGTAGTCAGTAAAATTAGGTGTAATTTTTGTGGACTCTAAAAGGTTAAATAATGCTCCTACTGCAGTGAAACCTACAGCTTAGTGAACGGAAATATCAATTCACGGCCGTCAGAAGGTTAAGAAACAAAATAAATTTATAAATTTTATTTAAGTAATTATTTCTATAATAGAGTAAGTAACACTAGACAACAGAAACATGAGGAAAATTTCTAGTGTCTTCTTTATTACCCGACTTCCAAGAAGGGTTATGTGTTTCACGCGTATCTGGGTATGTGGGTTTCTTTATACCATCGAAACATCCCAACGGCTGGATGGATTTTAACTAATGATGTCGCTATCAATTCGTCTTAACCGTCCGATGGCTATAGGCTAAGTTTTGTTTTTATAAATTCAAAATGGCGGTAGAGACGAAAAAAAAATTTTACGCACCCTATTGAGTGGCCTATCATTGGATAGGTCTTTCAAAATGAAGACGATATTTCATTGACTATTTTACAGTAAGAAGCTTTGTTTAAATATTATACATCTGGAAGTTGTGTAGGTAGAATCTCTAGCTTTATTGCAATTCTTACCATCATAGACATCTATAGGCCTCATCGAAGCAGTGTTTATAGATAATAACTAACAATTAAACACTACTTAAATGTCATCAATACCACTAAATAAAAAAAAAATAGGTAAGTAATATTAACAAAAAAATCCACATTGATATGAAATAAATAATTACTTCGCTTTTTACGCAGTCGGATGTTTTCAATTTTTAAATTTAATTTAAAGTCAACAATATAACAATTAGCATTTGTTCGTCTTTTATGTTTGTAAAAACAAAAACTATACATTCCTTTAAACAGAAAGAGAAAAGGTTGCGTGCTTTTAGATTTGTTCCAATTTACAAAAAAAAAAAAAAAAAAAAAAAATTAAAATTAAAGATGATTATAAATGTTTTACGTCATTTCAAAACCTTTTATGTAAATGCATATTAAATTAATCTGTGGGATTATGACTAAAAACCAAGGTCTTTTGTAATACCATTTAACACTCTTTAAGACGATTACAAATAAGCCAAATGTTTCTTTAAATTTCAAATATCTTTAAACTTTCATTTCCAGAATTATTTAGTGTCATTAAATGAGGCACTAAATGGGTTTTACTTCTTCTTGCACTTCACTTAGCAGATGCTTCTGAAGATTTATTTCCCATAGCAATTAAAATGAGGACCTAAATTTTTTCCCTCTCCCTTGATATTTTTACTTAATATGATTATTCCTAGCAATACACATATGATATAAATGAAGACATTTTTTTACTGATTAGCATTACATATTTAATACAATTCGAATATTTAAATTAATTTTACATTTTCAAGTACATAAAAATATCATTCGCTGCACATAATCACCTGATAAAATATTTTGAACAATTTTTCAAGTTTTATCATGCTTATATTTGTAGCTGCAATTACAATTCTAAACTTATGTGAAGTACTATTGTAATATTTGTATTATAAACGCCAAACCTTTTCGTGAGTAGTGCTGATGTCATATTGATGGTGGCGATGATATGATTAATTAACTTTGCTTTCTGTGCAATTTTTATTTTAAAAAAATATAATGACATAATTTCAATTATTAAACTATCGTTTTGAAAAGAATATGTACAGTCATTCAGGGTAAGTTTGATCCGCATTTTCTCTATTTTCATATGCCACACTCTTATTTTAAGAATATTGTTGCAACTAGGGGTATAATATTGAAGAAATGATCCTAAATTATTGTATGTCTATGAAAAATTAAAGAATAATAATGATAAAAGTAATAAAAAATGAATTTTTAACCTAGTTCAAAGTTACCCAACCATTTAGGGTAACTTTGCACCATATGATAAATATTATCTAACATAATTCATTATAAAAACAAGTATAATAGTTAGGACAACTTTGAACCCCCAAAAATGTTTTCAGATATGTAAAAACTCCGTATTTACATTTCCCAACATCACAAGATTTGTATAATTTATGATATTAAAACAAATATTATGTATAAGATAAGAAAAGTGGAAGAAGAGAACCATGAATATTTAGAAAAAAATCTGTTTACTATTCAGATAAAATATAAAAATGCAGTTAAACCAATTTTCAATGTTTAAACTCAATAATATATCCATACTTACAGTAATACGTACTAGTATTATTCAAAGAAGAATAAAAAATGTCAAATTTGAATAGCTCCACCCCGAATAACGCCTTTAAATGAATTTTATGTATTTTAAACATATTTGTGAAAATATTTACATTTTATATCTAATGCACACTTTCGGCATTTATATAAAATATACGTGCAAATATGGGAAAATTTTGACAGTAGCACCTATAATCAGTAAATTATAAACATCAGTATAACTTTGGGCATACTCATAGTTACCCTGAAAATGTGGTAAAATGTTAGTGCCTTCTTATTTTACATTTTATTAATTATTAATGAATAAATAATCACAAAATATTAACATATTTACAACATTTAGATAATAATATGTCTGATAAATGAGGATATTGTTACTTACTATGAAAATTCAATTGGATTACAACAACTTCAAAACAGCATTCAAAATTAACTTGAAAACAGTACTTTACAAAAATAGCTAGGTGATGCAATTAATTGCACATTAAGTTGCTAATTAATTTTCAAAAATAAAAAAATAGATATGCCAGTTTAGAACCTTGCCAACAGAGCACAGTTCTGGAGTTTATTTAGTATTTTGAAGTCAAAAATATTGAAAATTAGAAGATGGCGCAAAATTACACCCCATGGTTCAAAGTCCTGAATGACTGTACTTTTAAATAGAATTTATTTGAAAACTGTGTATGAATTGGCTGATGTTAAAATATTGTATTTATTATTAAAATTAAAATAATTGTATTTTTTTATGGATTTTAGAATAATTTTCAAGCATGAATTGTATAAAATTTGCATTCAACACAATTACGGAAGCTTAAGAAGCGTCCAGTTAAAACAATGTAAATAATTTGTTTGTTTCTATTTAATATACCATGACTAATTTGCCAAACGAAATTAAAAATACTCAAATAAATAATCAAACCAATAAAAGACGATATGTAATATTAGACTATACCCTTATAAATAGTGAAATGATTCGGCTTTGACCACTGATACGAAAGTACCGAATTTGCTCTTAGTGTAGTTGGCTGACACAATAAGGAAATATACTAAATTAAAAAATCTAGTATAGTTTTAAATGAAAAGCCATTTTAGCTGCTTTTTGTACTGTCGGCAGTATATCGTGGATCTTTCCCCCAGCTAGCCAGGGTTTGATAGCCTGGTGTTTATAATCATTAACCATACAGCCGAGGGAGACTTTTTCAGTGGGTTACGTTTTTAAAATTAAGATTGTTTGATTCCCACAACTTTTTTTTTATGTAGAAATAGTCACTTTATTTAATTATAGATTAAATAATGCGAGAATAAGCCGAATTATACGCGTTAAAAAAGTGGTGGGATCAAGCAATCTGAATTTTTAAAAAGTAGCCCACTGGAACGCGAAAATAGCATTAGATGGTTAACTATTGTCCAGTTAAGTTTAGCAATAAAACTTCGTTACCATAAAACATTAGTCAAAATTTTTAACGGATTTTATTGATAGAATTGTCAGATTTTTCCATCTTTTGTACTTATAAACAAAACTTACAAATTTCTAAAATAATGTGAGATAAACTAGTACGCTCTTTTGCGAAACTTTAAAAGTATCGAAAAACATTTTCACTTACATATCCTGATGCGGCATATTAACGAGAAATATGAGCTTCATCACTAGAACGTTAAGCTATCCTAACGGCAGATTTTTAACAAGATCATTAATTATCCAAAAATACTCTTTTGAACATCTATGCAGTTATTAACTTTTATAAAAGGGGTCATTAAATTAAAGGCTTACTATGACACTTTTTTTATATTCCATTCCGAATAATGAATGTTTTAGAGAAATAATTTTCTATTTATAGTAGGAGTACAATATCTTATATTTCAGTGTCAAGTTCATATTATGTAGCATGTACATTTCGAATCATTAAAAAAGATTGTATACACGAAGTATTTTTTCTGAAGAATCTTAATTTTTTCATTTTTATAAGAAATGCATTATTTAAAAAATGTAATTACTATTTTTTTTTAATCTACATTATATTAAAAGAATAGCTATATTATAAGATCTAATTTTATAAGCTGCTAATATTATAAGCTCTCTAAGAATAGTTTCTAAATAAATCAAAATTTAAAAGTGGTGAAAATGCTTTTAAAAAAAATATTTTAAATTACGATTTCTACAGAATTGTTAAAGATAGAAACTTGAGATTTGACATGGTAGATACTTATAAGACATAAATGCTCTCTACGAACAGTTTCTAAAAAATTCCAAATTCAAAAGAGTAAAATGAGTGAAGAGCATTCTAAAAATGTTCTAAATTCCGAATTCTACGGAATTTCAAGAAATACCAAAGCGATTTCCAAAGAAATGGTTACAAATTGATGGTGACAGTCCCTGTTCTAACATAGGGTATATTTTATGTTGGTACTACTAGCACCAAGGGTTTGCAGGAGTAAAAATGCGTTAAAATTACGATTTTAGTGATACTGAAAGGGTTAGAAATTTAAATATGCATGGTATTTACTACTTATAACATGTAAATGTTCTCAAAGAACAGTTGAAAATAAAAATCGAAATGTTAAAGGGTGAAAATGCTCACACAATGTTCTAACAACGTTCAAAATTAACCTTTTTATGGAATTGTTCATGATATAAACCGGAAATTCGACATGGATACTAATTTTAAGACGTAAATGGTTTACAGAACATTTAAAAAAATAATCGGAATATAAATGGATGTAATGCAAGAAAATCGTTCAAAAAACGTTGTAAATTACATTTCCCATGGAATTGAAAATAATAGAAACTTGAAATTTGGTATGGCTGCTACGTTTAAGACGAAAATGCAACTGCAAAACAGATAAAAAATTAATTAGAAAAAAGTGCAGGGGGGGAGGGATGCTCTAAATATATGATTTTTTTAATACTGAAATAACTAAAAAGATGATTTTTGTCATGGCGGTCAATTTTAAGATACAAATTTTTGTTAAGAATGGTTTCTAAAAAAATATAAATTTAAAACACTAAAAGGAGTGAAAATCTTCTAAAAATCTTCTAAAACTATCGCGATTTCTAGGGAATGTTATTTCATATTTGGTTATTATTTAATTCCACATCTATTTCATGTTTAGATGACATATTTGCAATTCTGATTTCAAATTACTAGCAGCTCCTTTAATAGACTATTCAGATGTAATGCCTTCATTATTAAAAAATTAGGTTATTTATTAACTCTTAAAAGCCTTCAAAGTAATTGTAATAATGTAAACTTCATTGTAATAATGTTTTCGGCTTTCATTTCTTAAATAAATGATGAGAAAAATACTTTAAAAAATCATATTTTGTTTTAAGTATAGTTTACGGCTAAAGAACATTTTGTTACTAATCGGCAATACTGGTGTTTAATTGAAAAAATAATTTCCCTTGATAAAATTCTATAACATTAAACACATAAGAATTTTAGGAACTATAATAAGAAATAAATTTTACTTGCTCACTGCAGGTCAAAATAGGGTATTTCGCAAGCTTCCAAACAAAATAATAATAATAAAAAAACAAGTACACAGACAACGTCAGGCGGGTTAGCTAGTGTACTTATAAAAGAAACATCAGTATCTAATAAAAGTTAAGCTAAATCAATACCTAAAACTTTAAAAGTGTCGAAACACAATTTTTCTGACTTTTCTTTTATCTGCACGTTTAACAGGAAATATAAGTTTTATCAGATACAAAATAACCTGCACTAACATTGTATTAAAAACGAGATCATTAATTATATAAAAATGCTTCTTTAAACATTTATTAAATTCATAAATGGCATAAAAGAGGAAATCAAATTAAAAGTATTCTTCTGAATTAAGTTGCTACGGAAAGCTATCGTTTATATTTCATTCTAAATAACGAGTGCTTTTAAAATTGAATTCACTGTCACAGTTACAGTTGAATGTCTTATTTTTCAGTGTGAAGATAATATTGTTTAGCATGTAATCTTTAATAATTAACATTTTATATACACACTTTTCCTGAATTATCTTAAAATTTTTATTTTCACAAGAAATGAATTACTTTAATACATTAACTTTTCAAAGAAAAGCGTTACTTTAACATATTTATATTTCACAGAAATGTTCATTATAAACGTTCATTATGCAAACATTAACGTTTCTAGATTAAAAGTAATCATTAATTTAAAAAATAAAATCAATTATTATATCCATTCATTCATCCCCTTTTAAAAATTATTTTACACTTCTGTTCTTTAAAAATACTTATTTTACAATTAGAAATTCTATCGTTAGAAGATATTTACAATTTAGACTTTTCATATAAAGAGTTGAATTTCAATGAACATAACTTTCAAAACTGAAATTTAATACCCATACATACATATTTTAACAGCAGCTGAATACAATTTCTAATTAAGCAAGACAAAATTTTAAAGACTTGCTATATAAAGAAAAAAATGTTGAATAAAAATTTTAATAAAGCTAGTATTCACATAATTTTGATAAATTTGCAAAAATGAATGAGGTAACTGGAATAAGTATTTAAGGATAAAGTATGAATTTCATGACTAATAAGCTGTTATATAATAATATTTAACTTTATTTATGAATATTTTCAGTTTGTAGAAAATTGCATTTTTCAAAATTTTCTTTTAAAGGTAGTTATTAATTGACAAAAATAATATTAAATTAGACACTTAAAAAATTTGTGTTAACTTTTTGTTCAACTTGAGATAGTAGAGGAATGATTTCCACTATTTTCATAATAATGGAATTTGTAGTATGGCTGTAGAAATAATGATATATAGTATAGAATATTATTGCCATTAAAATAAATGCTTTAGTTTGATAAACATTTTTCTAACGCTTTCCAAGCTAGTTGATTTCCTTTTATGGTTTCGAATTTGTCTGTCAGTCTGTCTGTCCGTCTTCTCGCACTCTAATTTCGTAAATGTGCTTGGATTTTTAAGGCACTGACATTAAGTTTAGTATAGTATTTTCGCTATTGAAGATGAAGTATGTAACTATTACAGTTCATTTGCAGGGACATAAAAAATAATTATGTTGCCTTATGGAAAGGGTCCGCTCAGCCCATTGGGTAGTATAATAGTCACAGAATGAGTTGTTAGGCTAATGTTCGTGAGCTCGAAATCAGCGTTTTTTATATGGTATGGTTGTGCAAGGCTTTCAGAATTTGTATTATAATAAAACGATAACTCGCATCAATTTTCTTTCAGAAGTCCTCCATAAAGGCATACCTTCTATAGAAATTTGGACGAAACTGTATATATATATATATATATACATATATCTGTGAAATTCCGATGACACTCCTCTATATCTACTACGTAAAAGTAGTATAGGAAACAATGCTCAAATTTTCCCAACCCTTATCTGAGACAACTAGAGTTCAGTCATGGTGGCGAATAGAAGGCAGACTAAAGAAACATTTGAAGAATTTTCCATTCATTGAATAATAGAGGCATCGTAAATTTAAACGCCGTTTATTTGGCAGACACACATTATGCCAATTCCAGTAGACTAGCTATCAGCTCTCGAAATATAGCAGTATCAGTTCATTAAACTTTATGATGTTAAATAGTATTAGAATGTACACAAATCAAAAGTCATACACCCAAGTGACCGCTTGTTATTAAACAAACGGAAAACGTAAAAAATCTAGGCTCCTAGCAAATGCAACAGTATAAATTCTCAAAGAAAAAGGGCGCAAACAGATACATTGCATGTGAAGAACCAACTCCATCGAAAGAGCCGGCAGGACGAGGCGGGAGATAGGCTATGATACGACGAGCTCCAGGAGAAGGAGGAGTACGCGTGACGTAGATGAATAGACTTATGTTTCTCGGCGTTAGATTTATAACGTAAATAGAATGCCGGCGGGAAGCTTGCAAGGAATTATGGGATATGGAGCACCATAGAACAAAAATATTAAAAACATTGAAAAAAAAAATAATTTAGTCTCAGAATAAAATGGAAGAAAGAAATTTGGTGGTTTTATAAGAAGTAAGTTGCGAACGGATTAAGCGTTTAGAATAATAATTAAAGAGTACACATATTTAAAGGTATGAGATAAAAGACAAAAGATATTTAAGATATTATTATAGATAGTAAAAAGGGGTATTTATTAAGAATTTGGAATAGTTTTACAAAGATAAAAGGGCGAAAAACTTTTATTATTATATACATATATGCATGAAAATGATTTAAATGCGATTTAACTTTTATGAGTTTGAGAAAATTGGGTAATGTAAATAAAAAAAAAGAATTCCAAATAGCCTAGAGATTAGGATTATGTTCATGAAATATTTCTACCATTATTTTTCAGAAAGTTTTCAATTTATTACAGTTTTTTGAGTCCTATAAGTTATATTTAGGAGAAAAATTACCATGATCTGACGACTAAAACAGAAACAAAATCCAGTTTTCTTCGACCGCAACGCTTGAAGTCATGATTATTTGGATCTTCCGAAATTTTGGTGTATACCGGTTCTAAAAAAAAATTGCTCGTTTTCAATGCCGAAGACTTCTAGATTTAACAAAACAGATCACAAATAATAACTCAGCGAGTTTAGTATAATCATGTAAAAAATGTAGTTTTAAATCATCCCATTAATCATAATTAAAAACATGCATGCGGAAAGAAAAGGGCAGTCGCAAAGCATTTTTACAGTGTTTTCTTTTATCTCTAATGCATTTCTTAGTTTCTCAAACAATGCTTCTGTAAATATTGTGGACATATTTGCCTTTAAAACTGCTGTAAGCATTGATAAAATAGTATTTATTGGAAACTGCATAAGTTGTCGTCAGTTTTCCTTTTTCCTTTCCAATATTTCCACTCACTTACATTTCTAATTCCATATATGGCCCCAATTCACACAATTCAATTTTTAACCGTACAATTTTTATTCGTAACTACTTAATTATACAGATACAGAAATGAAACGCTATATAATGATTATATAGTAGATAAGATATTTTTTGTAAGTGGTTAATATTGTCTAGAAGGGTCATATAAAGATTTAAAAAATGAAACTTTTTTTAAATTAATGCGGAACCTTTTTCATTAACATAACCCTATTTCTTAACTTATCATGAACGTTTTAGCAATTCCTAACATTTATATTTCCTCTAAGGTTAGTTGGGTTAACTGGGCCATGATTTTACAATGTGACTCTGGAGCTTCTGACAATTCAGCTTCAAAAAGCTAATGTTCATTTGAATTAAAGTCTGAACTTCTGTAAATGTGTTCAGTTAGGTTCCCTCTATCAGACAGAAATGCTCAAATATTTAAAAATATAAAAATATGTATATTTAATCTCTCATCTTTCTTTCCTCATGGGTCCAGTTGCCCCCAAAAATGGGGTAACTGGACCAGGGGGGTCTATGTTCCAACGCGTTTATATTTTTTCATATCGAATATAGGGTCCTGTTTGAAAAAGTGTAAACAACTTAAAAAAATTTAAACCAGGCAGATCATGTAAATTATATGTCAATAAACAGCGTTGTAAGGGAAACCTTTGCTGTCAATATGTCTAAAAAAAGCACTAAAAGTGAAAATATTAGATTTATTTATACCATAAACATAAAACTTAAATAAGTACTTATGTACTTAAGTACTTATGTATAGATAATAAGTATAAAAGTCACATGGGTATTTTAAGGAAAAAATAGCAAGGTAAATCTATGAACAAACGGCTACGTAAGTATCTTTATCCAGGTGTTGTATTATATAGGGAAAATTTTATTGTTCCTACCAGAACCCTTAAAGGAAGGTGCGATGAAGATATTATTCTCAAAATAGTGGTAGGAACGATAAAAGTTTCCCTATAGAATGCGACACCTGGTTATAGTACAATTTCAAGGTCTGGCTATCTCACTTTCAGGGGCAAGGTACTTGCATTCGTAAAATGTTTAAATAATTTACGGACACCAATATTTACAAGAGAATCTATCTGAAAACAAGTAAAAGTAAATTTTCGCGTACTTAATAAAGGTGAAATTTTCATTATAAAATTCAGGTGCCAATGTGGCAATTAGGAATTAAAATTAACTGATGACATAACGGCATCACCACCTCTGAAGGGGTCAAGAAATTTGGTTTGATACCACTCAATATGCTTTTTTAAATTTCATTACGTAATTTTAATAAGGTATTCTACAATTTTCTTTATTGTGAGCAAAAAAAAAATGGAGAAATTTACTTCCCGTAGTAAGTGAAACACAAAAAAATTATTTGTAACTATTGGGGTAACTGGATCCAGCATGGTTCAGTTACCCCGGATACATGTCCCAGTTACCCCATTCATGAAAATTTTATGGGGTAACTGGGACACCAGGCTTACATTTGAAACATGAAGTAAATATGTATAGATACCTAATAATATTAATGTAGTTATATGTCTAATATTTAAAAAAAAAAGATTATTTAATAAAAGTAGTTACAGTATTTTAATAAAAAGCCGAGGAAGTTCAACCATATTGACGTTGTTTATAAAAAAAGAAAGGTAAATATTTGACAACCTATGACAGCAAAGTGAGAGTTATGATGGAATTAATACACGTTGTTTTAGGAAGTAGAGATTAAGGGGCATTGTTCACAAAAGCTAAAACTTAAAAAACACCAACAGATTTTTTTTATAAAATAGCCTATAGCCCAGTTACCTCGTGGGTCCAGTTACCCCAACTAACCTTACACACTATTAAACATTTGCAACAAACTGTCCAGTAATTCAACCGTTTTAATAGAAAACGGTTAGATAACCGTAATTTAATTCCATTCTGACCATAACAGAGAAAATAATGTAGTCAAAATAGAGTTAAATTACGATTATGTAACCGTCTTCTCTAAAAACACTCGACTGGACAGTTTGCTACAAATGTTTAACAGTGTAGATAGAAAATGCTATCGCGCTTCGATCTTTTTAGGGCACCTTATATATACATATATATATATATATATATTATGATTCATATTTATATTTATACTTTATTTAAATAATAATAAAAAATTAAAGTAATTTTGTATTGTCTAAAATATATGGCCAAATGCTGCATACGGAAATAAGGATTTATTCGAAAAATAGGATTTAAAACATGTAAAATAAGTTTTCGAATATGAGCTTTTTTTAAATTTATTTCAAGAAATTCTCATTTAAAAAATATATAAAGATATTATGTACATTTCTTTTGCATTTTAATGTCCATTATAAAACAGACATCTAAAATTTGCCATTTGAGTTATACCTTTTGAAGCAAAATACAGTAAAAAACACAATATGGCAGGCAAAAGCATAATTATGGTGGTATTGTTTCAATATTGTTTAAATTTTTCGTAACATTTCAAAAAGCTTTACATTTTTCTTTCATAAATTTAATTCTAAACAAAGTTCATATGTAAATCTCGCATTGCACTTGCAGGTTTTTAGAAAACAAAACAAATATTTCGGTGAATATCTGGACGAAATAGGATTTCAAAAGTTTGGTATTCTAAACTTTTAAATACATCAAAATTTTTAATTTTTCAATCCCATTAACTGCAACTCATAACATATCTAAATATTTCAGCAAATATTCAAACATCATATTATTTTATATTTAACTCATGTATATAATTGTACAAAAGGAACAACCATAAAAATATACAACACTATTTAAAATCTAAGGCTTTAAATATATATCTTACTATTTGTATTTCTAATTTTCACTAAAATTGTTTCATTATAATTTATATTTTATGTTTATTATATGCTATATTTTTCTTCAATATTAAAGTTGAAAATAAGAAATGTTTGCTTTATGACAGCCTTTTGATAGAAAATATTTTAATCTATTCTTTCAGCAAATTAATATTATTATTTCTGCGTTTAACGTGTTTAGATTTCATGATGCAGCGATGCATACCACGTAGGGTGGGTCGAAAAAAGCGAAATTTTTCAGATCAGTTTCTAATAGCTCAGAAAAGTTGCCTTTTGTAATTAGAAGAATAACGCAAAAATATTTTTGAAATCGGTTGATATCTTTAAGTCACGCATTGCACTTGAATTTTTGAAAATATGATGAAGAGTGACGATTTTTGAAATTAATGAGGAAAATTTTAAAATATTCAGAGCTACTTCTAATAGTGCGTAACTGTCAACTTTTGGTATTAGAAGAATAACACAAAAAATATTTAAAATCGGTTAATATCTTTAGGTCGCGTATTCCACTTGTACTTTGGAAAATATAACCAAAATTGACAATTTTTGAAATTACATGATGGAAATATAAAAACAGATTAGGACCTACTTCTAATAGTGCGTAAAAATCACATTTTGAAATTAGAAGAATAACATAAAAAAATGTTTAAAATCGATTAATATCTTTAGGTCGCGTCATCGCACTTAAAATTTGGAAAACATTGTCATAAATAGTATATTACTGCAATACTGGAGCTGTGTTCAAAAAACTTTGATCGTATAGCAACTAAGCTGGAACCGGTAGAGAAAGTTTTAAAAGGGTTGTTTTATATCTATCTTAAAAGAACATATTTTTAGATGAAGTTGTTGTAGTTGGATGTGACGGCACTTCTATCAATACGGGATATAAAATAAGGGAATATTTGAAATTTAGAAATGCCGATAGGTAGGCCTCATTTCATTGGTTTATTTGCATTTAGCCTTATATTGAAATACCTTTTAGTCACTTGTTTCAACATATTGATGGAAAAATCACAGAGCCGGCATTTTTTTCTAGTCCTCTAGGTACACAGTTAAGAAACTGCAACAAACTGCCCAGTCATTTGATCGTTTTTACAGATAATAGTTATTAAGCATATTTTTTTATGATCGTGACCATAATATGGTCAATAATATGGTCATAACACGTTAACAATATGGTCAAGTAACCGTTATTTACAAAACAGATTAAAAAATTAAACAGTTTGCTGCTGATTTTTAACAGTGTAAGCAATTACCTGCTTTTGTAACACTAGTTGTTGTAAAATTTCAATTAATCAATTGCAATATCCCAACAGTGACTGTTAATAAACCAAATGACTTCTATTATGATTTAAAATACGTATCTTCTATATATATATCTAACACTGTGCGAGGCACACAGGTTTCTGTTCTGGTAATCTTGCTGTCCGTAATCGAGGGCTAATTTCTCACTAACGACCGCAAACATAACTCTCAGACTGTATTTCATTGATAACCCTATCAATGAATTGAAATAGTTAGTTTTATACGCCATGTAGACGTGCGTCTATATTGTTTGATATTAATAGGAATCATTCTATTATTCTAGGAGAAATGCACCTGCTCAAGGACAATAACAATATCGAGTCAATTACCATAAATAATTGTTGGAAGGGATACACTCTGTTACTGAAAGTAACGGAGTCTTTGCTCACCCCAAAAACCCACGATTGTCAATTATCACAGATGAAAGAGAACAATAAGGGAATTGGGATTCAGACGGATTCCGAAAGCAATGAAATCTGTGACTGTCTGAGAGAGTTTTTGAATCAGTGACAGACAAATGCTCTCTGAGCTTGTTCTGTGCAATATGGGAGGTGAAATAACCTTGCAGGTAGACCAGTCATTGAGTTATGAGTAACCGTGAGCACTAAAGTTTAACTTAGTATCACAAAACCTCGCACAGTTCTCGCTCTTTCGGACTGCATATTTTTCTAGGCCTGAATATACACATTTTTTATTTCCATCATGTAATTTTAAAATTGTCAATTTTGGTCATATTTACCAAAATACAAGTGAAATGCGCGACTTAAAGATATTAACCGATTTTAAATTATTTTTTGTGTTATTATTCTAATACCGAAAGGTGACATTTACGCACTGTTAGAAGTAGCTCTAAATATATTTTTTTAATTTTCATCATTAATTTCAAAATTCATCTCTTTTCATCATATTTTCAAAAATTCAAGTGCAATGCGCGACCTAAAGATATTAACAGATTTCAAAAATATTTTTTGCGTTATTCTTCTAATTACAAAAGGCAACTTTTCTGCTCTATTAGTAGTTAATATGAAAAATTTCGCTTTTTTCGACCCACCCTAATACCACGAATTAAGAAAAAGAGCTTATAGTAATCTTTGTTTATCGACAAATTCAGAAACATTAGAATTTTAAGTTAAAACTATTTTGATTTTCAAGATAAATATACTAATATCAAGTTCTGCACAGAAACTAATTTATACTATACAATACAGTATGATTTTTTAACCCCCGACTGTCTTGGAAAAGGGCAAAATTGTAATGTTGTTTTTTCTGTATTTTGTTTTAAATGCTTAAAAAATGATTCTTTGAACATTTTATAAAAAAACTTAATAACGAATATAAATGCAATCGTTGGAAGTATTAATCATTGTTCAATGTATTAAAAATACATTAAATCAATTGAATTATATTACTTTAAATACTGCTTGTATTGCAGTGAAACCTGGAGCTTAGTGAACGTATTAACACGGGCTTGTCATTGAGGGGGTTAAAAATACAGATTCATTAATTTAAGCAAATTTTTAATAAGTATAATTAAGGTATATATCAAATTATTTTTTGAAAAAGTGATTACAATCTGTATGCAGAATTATTCCTTAGAAGACAATCATGCAAATGAATTATATTTTCTCAAAAATGTTGTACTAGTTGTTTTACGCCTTACACAATAATTATATTTTATTAATTAAGCAAAACACATGTTTACCGCATAAAATTTAATCCTAACTGAATTTATGTGTTTTGATGTAAATTTCAATGTAAGCATTAAAAACAGCACTCATAGTAAAGACAATAACGTGCGAAATATTCTGCAGTTCAAGTAATTTCCGTTCCAGTTAAAGTAAAATTATAAAATTCAACCTTCCCTATCGCAAATACCATACGTATGTGGTTCAATCGAGTGGATTTTCACGGCTAAAAATCGCAGGGTTAAGCAAAATAATTGATGACAGTATAACGATGGGCCTGAATGTTATTTCAACATGTAGTAAAGAAATTTTATATCGTGAAATGAAAGATTTTTTTTTTTTTTTATCATTGATGATTTTAATGATTCTAACTTATTTGCGCATGGAACTAATAAAAAAACTTTTCAGGGATCAGCATTTCTGAAAAACTATAAAACACACTTTTTTTTATGTAGATGTGATTTTCATTCATTCTTAAAAATGAAGCATTAGCAATTTTTTAGTAATTTATTTCTAGAAAACTTTACAAATAGCATTTAAAAGGTCATTCCATCGTTGCATTTAACAAAATTAAGTATTTTTTTTTTTTACTTTAGGGAGAATCTTAATAAAAATATTTTTAGTTGTTTTCTTAGCTTCTTTTGAACTTTTCTCTAAATTTTCGTTTATTGGAAGAGGGTGGTGGGGTAAATAAAAAAAATGTCTTAGTTGTTATATTTTGAAACAGGACTTGCAGCATATCTATTGGATGCATTCGATAAATCCAGATAAATTCCACCATATTCCTTCTAAGAAGGCAAGAACGAATCAACTGAAAAAGAATCCGTTTGAAGATAATCTTCAAATCTTTATGTACGGTATCTTTTGAAAACGAATTTCAATCAGGGAAAAAGTCCCCACCAGTAGCCGACAGGCTCTGCTTTCAAAGCTTGTAGACGGGAGGTGCTGGGTTCGAACCCAATCGCATCCGTCAGCCTAATCGTTTTCTATAGTTTTCATTGAACCTTAGATTCCCTTGCCTAAATACGGGTTATGTTTCCTTAGAAAGACCCCACGGAGCCTTCGGGCCCATATCTCTCGTGCAGATAATTGGCCATCATAAACAACCCACACTCAAGGAAGAATAATAAAACTTTTATGTATTTAAATAATTCTGTTTTGCTTATTTATTTTTATGAAGACATAAATTTTAACAGACATCTAGTGAAAGATTATGGATAGAAGTTTATATATTAAGACTTTTTGGTATTGTTGTACAATGTTTTTTGATGGAATAGTACTATGAATGTACTTGCACTGAGACAATGGAAAGTAAATTTAGGTTTCACAAGCGACATTTTTTTAATTACTATAAATTATACAGTTTGAAAAACTGAAAATTGAATAATATTTCCTGTTATATCGCATAACTATTTTTATGGAAATAGTTTATTGATTGATGATATATTAATATTGATGAATTAATGGTGTGATATTTATAAACTATTAATTCGTGGGAAAAATTTATTTAAATTTTATTGTCTAATTTTTCATAGTTTTTAAATATAATTTTGAATAGAGAATGGATCCAAATGTTTCAAATGCAGTTAGCTTCTCTTTATACCGTGATATGATAATAAACTACCTAAGGAAACTATAAAATATTTAAAGTACTATAGTAAAATACAAATAATCCGCCCAATCGACCATTCTGAATGAGAATTATTCAGCAAATCTAGCCAAAATTACTATAATAGACAATTAAGAAACAGATAAGAATCAGTGTAAATTTGTGACACATCGTGAAGCAAAGGGAATAAGGACTATGAGAAATATTTTTGAAAATTCGAATATTTTAATTGCATATACCGATTCTTATGTTATATTCATTTTGAAGCATACATTTTTTATTTAAAAAAAAAAAAAAACATATTTCTATTTTATGTTAAAAATCATTACAATTTTAAAAAACAGAATTTTAGACAGTTGGATTCACAGATGATTTCTTTCTTTCAAATAAAAATGTATCTTATTATAAAATACTTATAGCAAATTAATTTTAAAATGTGAACAACGTACACATGGTATACTACACTTGTTTTTATGGACTTTAAACTACATTTTTCAAATTACACTAACTCTGCCTGTGCTATGCATTATGTAATCGTATATAAAACCAATTTTTTTATACTTGTTATCATGTTTTTAATGAAAATAATGTCATAGTTAATTTTTTCATGATGTGTATATTCACTAATAAAAAATAAATTAAATGATATAGAAAGGTCGTATAGATGCGGTTTTTCCAATCGTTATAACTCAGTTAATTTCTAAGACACAAAATATTTTTTCTCTCTAATACAGGAAAACGAGTTTTTTTTCTAAGTGACGAATTTTGTTAGGCAACTCACATAAAACTAATAAATTATAGCTTTTTGACAAATTATCAATATTTCTACTTCATTAATGCAAAACTTAATTTCTATCTTGCTTTGGAAATTTTTGTTTTTTATATTGCCTACTTATTTATAACACGTAAAAAGTTAAAATGCGAGACATTTTTTCTTGGCACATCCTGTAAAGCATTATCCCTTTATCTTCTGACGGTACCTATAAATACTATTAAAATAACTTGTTATACAATTTATTTAATAAATTGATTAGTTTTAATATAGTTTAAAATGAGCTATAGATACATTACATTATCTTGTTCCCAAAGAATTAATGGTCACACAAAACAATTTTTCTTTAAAGGATGGTTTCTTTTGCTTTTACATCTTTTCAGATTCATTGTCGTTGAGGGGGGGGGGATTTTTCAATTTAGAAATATTTCTATATTTCTATTGTAAGAACATTATATTTGTACATTTCCTAATTCTACAAAATACTAAGAAAAATATTAAAATAATAAGATTTGAGTGGGGTTATAAATATTGCATAAAATCCCTATAAATTCATATTTAATTAATCCTTCAATCCTCCTAAAACTCTTCTAAAATATATCAGATGTTTGTGTTAATCTTCTAATGTAGTTTAAACAATTCACGAAAAACGCTTTAGAAGATAAAATTTTCATGAATTCATAGTACATAAAGGGTTAAATGAACTTTATTTGACATTTTCTCTTTGTTTAAAGTTAATAGTTTAAAGATGTTTAATGGAAATCGAAATTTCGACTGCTACAAAGATTTTGTAATAAAAAATATAGTTTATTTCAAGGTATATCTATGTAATGCTTATTTCAAATCAATATTATACTGGTTTTATCATGAATATGATAACAAAATTTCCATTATACAATCATTATATGGTCATTTAGGATAATGAAATGATAAAAGAAAGACATGTATTACTAATTAAGAGCAAATATATCAGTAATGTTAGTATGGATATATTATTTATTTTCTATATATCATTGTAATTATAAATATGTAAATAATATAAGTTTATGTAGTATTTTATATGACATTGCATAAAAAAAAAAACTTTTATGTTACTGACATATAATAAAAATTTCCAAAATCTTTATTTTCTAATTTGTTGAATCACAAATTATTACAATATTTTGAGTTATGTAAAATGATCATTTCTATATTTTAATGCCTTTCTGTCAAAAATTATTACAATTTTTCAGGAATTATTTACCATTACAAAAAAATCATTTTTACATTTATAAATACGTATTTTTTGTTTAAAATTTTGACATGCAATTATTTTTGAGTAATTGAAATATTTAAATATACAGTGGTGGACAAAAGCATTGCATCACCTCGAAAACTACACCTTTTTCAATATTAACGTACTATTTTAATTGCCTAAAATTAATTAAGTTGCTCCAAAGCAGCCTGTAGTGACATTGAATGACATTATTGCATCATACAACAGTTAGGAAGTAATGCATTAACCAGTTTTCACAAGTAGAGCACCACAATTAGAAAATGACCAATTGCAATGATATTTTATGCTTTGAAACATCGTTCCATACATTCGATTAACGCTATGTGACAAAAGTGTGGTAGTTTCTTTAGGAAAAGAAGGGTTTTCGAGAAGTTTGCCAAAATTGGGATGCCATGAGTTACCCCCTTCATGAGGCGGTGGTTTATTTTTGGACCACCTAATGTTAATTCCTTAATTCTACATTGGCACCAGAATAATGGAATGAAAATTTTCCTTTTATTAAGTATGTGATCAATAGCTTTTGCTAATTTTTAAATAAATTTGTTTGTAAATTCCGGTGTCATTCACTAATTTCGACATTTTACAAAATGAAGTACCTTGCCCCTGAAAGGATTAATCTTCAATCATTAGTTCACTCTTCAATTTAGTCCCTCTAGCAATTCTAGACTCTACAATTGCTAGAGGGATTAAATTGAAGAGCGAAACTGTTGGTGGGGATATCCTAAGCAGTCTGAAAGACAGAAACTACAAACACGGAAGGAAATGGACAATTGACATCTCAAAATCGATATCTGAATTATATGAATCTCCGTAATTGACATCCAAGTGCCCTTGATTTAAAATTTAATTTAAAATTTACGTGTTATTAATATAAATGCATGAACTGTCAAAAGATGGTTTACGCAATATGGTCTTCATGCTAATTTTCACTCACAAAAACGTTTACTAAGAAGATATATATATACAGAAACTACTAGCTTGGGTGAAAGAACCACAATTCCCCCAAAACCACAAGGGACTAAGAAATTATTTCTGACGAATCTAAACTAAACATCCATTAATCGGTACGTAAGCGGTATGTTAGGGGAAGAAAACGTGAAGCATGTCATTAAGACTGTATTTCGAATACTGTGAAATTCCCAGTGGGCCAAATGTTCCGGCTAAGGATACCTATCAAAGGTTTTCGACATCTTAAGTTATTACTGAATATCAGCTTTCATAGACGTATTGAATGAGCGTTTAAAACCAGTTATTCGGGAAAATTTTAAATTTGCAGAACATCGCATTTTTTAACGAGACATGCCTCTCTGCCATACGGTGAAATTGATAAGTAGAATTAATTTATTCATTAATTATTTTGTTGTGTCATTTGCAAGATTTTATCTCTACAACATAACATATATTAACAAAGTAATTTGCATCCTATTTATCCACTTTAGGTCTGTCTTAAAGAAATCGGGTATTCCATTTATGGACTACCCTGGGAATAGTCTAGATTTTAATCACATTCTAAATTTTCGGATTTTACTGGACACTAAAATTTCTAAAAACAAGCAGACTACCAAGATTAAAGGAAAACGTTATTAGTGTTTGGTACCACGAAATTTCACACCATCACATCCATAAGTTGATCTCTTCCATGCAACAACGCTGCAAGGCTGTCATCGCCGCTCGTGGAAATTTATCAAATACCAAATTAATCCTTTTGCGTATAATTATATTTTATGATTAAATTTCCTATATTTTTACTAAATAGTGTAAATCGTAAGTTATCATGTATTTTCGCCAATTATATAAATTCAATTCATGTAGAAGATACCTAATTTTTTTCACGCTAGACTAGTATTTTATTTAACCAAATAAATTGTTAGCTAATGAAAACGCTTTTTATTTATCTAACAGTAACACACAATATCAAATTTGCCTATCTTCCTATTATTTTTGTAGTCCAACAAATATATTTTGAACCAGAATGAATGAAATCAAACAAATACCACAGAAAAGCAAGATACGTTTTATGAAAATAAATTTCTAGTTCAAAATTCTCGTTAATTAGCAAAGAATCGCGTTAAAGGCCATTTTTGGATACTTTTTTTTAACTCAAATGTGTTATGGATACATTTTGAAACAGTAGTGTTAAGACATAGTAGTGTTACATGTAGTGTTAAAACATTTTTGATTTGAATGCATTTAGTTAGCTCTAAGTGACTCTATTTCTCAGAATACTGCATAAGATAAGAATAAATACCTTATAATAATTAAATTATACCTTAGAATAAGTAAATTGTCGGACAAATCTATATTCCAGATTGAGAAATCTGATTAAAATACTATAAAAGTTACTCAGAAACTTTTTTGAATAATAGTTGGAGCAAAACAAACATTGTATTCATAAATACTTTTTTAAATCTCACAAATGTATTCCTATCTGATATTTCTGAACATAAAGAACTATTTTCTGAATCCTGAGAAGTTCGGAAGAGGATATTATACAATTTCGTTCGTGGTTATTTTAGAATTTTATGGAAAACATCAGTCTTTTTTATGATGCACTAAGGCAACTAAAAAAGTAAAGTGTAACTGTATACCTTAACACTAGATTAAAAATTGGTGGCATTTAATCAATTTCCTATGGAATTGAAAACCCATCAAATTAAAAAAGGACAAGAAATCATATAGCCAAGCAAATATATATATATTATATCCAAGTAAAATTAATACGGATCCACCGGCAACTCCTATTCAACAACAACAAAAACAAAGCAAAAAATTTTGCATCCGTTTTAGAGTAAAGCTTGGTGAAGACATTAAATAATATACACTGGTCATGAAAATTAAAGGATAATGAGAAAAAATATGCTCATTAAGTTAATTTTGCAACCAATGCCCAATGCTGCAATTATTTATGTTAATTAAATACTATTGAACTCAAAATTGTACTTCCGCGCACACGTTAGCGTCAGAAATATGCAAATTAGATGATTGACAATGTGGTGCGCAATGGACGTATGTTAGAATTGTGGTTTGTAGTGCTGTTTAAAGTGAATGTGGTGTCTGAGTGTGATCAGTATTCATTAGTTATGGCTCAAAGGCATCATTTACGTTAAGGTCAAAAGCGGCGAATAATTGGTAGAATCGAGGAAGGTCAAAAACAAATAGATGTCGACCAAGATTTGAATACCCCTCAAAGTTTCACATCTAGAGCTCCGAGCCGCTTTTTAAGCACTGGATCCATTGACAGACAGCCTGGTCGAGGGAGACCAAGAGCAACAACTGCATCCAAAGACCGTTTTGTGTCATTGTGGGTCGAAGAAACCGCAAAGCTACTTTTTGAGAAATTTTTCTTGAATCCTTTATCTGAATAAATAAACCCACACATTATGAATGACCCACTTAAGCTAGATAGACGTACCAGTCTAATCGCGGTATTTTTGTTCCGGTCAGGCGGCGCTTTCTTGTGGTTACCCGACGTTTTTCATTCGACTAAAACCGAACCATTGCATGCATTCCATTGGAGCGATCAGAAATTATCTAACATCCATTTCTGAAACAACGTATATTGATTACAATTCATTGTATAATATAGAACAAAGAATTGTAGGTAGCACATCTAAGAATAAGCAAACCTTAAGTCATCAATATTTCGTGTAATATTAAAAAAACAAGTAATCATAAATCTGATTCTTTTCAATTTTCTTTTTGTGTTTATTTTGTTTAATAATATGATTTTATTGTTTAAAATTACAAGAACAGTTATCAATTTATAATTGTCTTAAATTAATTAAAAATATAGCGTTTTATAAACATATTTTTCTCCAAATCCGGTTACTGCGACACTCCGCTTATGACGACACTTTTTTTTTTGTCATTAGAGTGTTGGGATAACGAGGTTCTACTGTAATAATAATAATATTCTTAAATATTTTAATCATTTTATTGAATAAAAAATACATAAATGTTTAAAACAAAAAATATCAAACATTCTTGGAAATTGTATGGTTTTATTTTTTATTACAGTTAATAAAATTCTAAATCTTGTTTATTTAAAAATACAAAAAACAGCTTCTGAATATTTTTTTAAGTGTTTTGGATATTACACCTACTTGGATAACATTCAAGAGTTAAATTCATCGACTGCAAAATATGTTTTACATTGTACACAAACAATAAAACAGATATTTTGAGATATCTACATACCTTTTTTGTAATGAAGTACTCTTAAATTATTTATTCATAATGTTGCATCCCATTTTTATACTCATATTTATATTAACTAAAATAGTAAATATAATGAAAAGATTGTGTGATCATTACTAAAAAGAAATAAATAATAATTATTATTTTTTTTTTTTTTAGTATAAGTGGAACCTTACGTAGTTATAAAGCAAATAAGTACTTTAAAATCACTATAAATGTTTTGACAAAATATTTTCTAAAATAAAAATGTTTGAAGGAGATTTTCCTGATTATTCAGAAAAGCCAACGTCTTCTAGATTTGAATTATATAGCTGATTTTTAGAAAACATTGATTATTTACAGTCTTAAATATCTGCTAACAAAAGATTTTTTTTTGTAATAAATTTTAAAAATATCAACTTCTTATGACTTATTCAAATATTTTAAAATTTGGAATGATGCTTCAAAGCTCTTATAATGATTAAGTAGGTATACTTCAGTTTACAAAACGTTCTTATATTTGAAGAGAATGAATCGTGAGTATTTACTAAAAGTATATTTCTGTATGTACACTGGACTAATATATTCGCTAAATAAAGCTATATAAATATAAAGTGGAATTTTTAATGTATCCATATTTAAATATGTATGGTTTTTTATATGCATTTTTATGTATGGCGATTTATGAATAATTATAAAACTTGTTTCATATGTAACAAATATATGTTAATGCTGCACATTACTGTTTATATTATCATCACTGACATCAATTCGCAATAAATTTACTTTTTTCAGAAAAATAAAATGAGTGTTTTTTCAGAATATATATTATATGTGTAAAATATACAGTACCATATTAAAAGGAGATTCTCCGGGAAACTTTCGGAATTTTTTATTTTTTTTATTTTGAATATTTATCCCTTTCAGGGGCAAAATAATTCTGTTTCGAAATTGTGGAAAAGAGAAGTCTATTGTTAACATAATTTACAAACAGATTAATTTAGAAATAAATAAATGTCTTTCTTCACAGTATAAGAGCAGATAACAAAATTCTATTCTGAAAAAAGGTGTCCGAACATTCTGGTGAAAATGTCGTTGCAATTTAAAATTAAATGCAATAAATAAATTGCCACTTCCCTTAGAGGGGTTAAAGTATCTAGAATGTTCGCTTATCTCAATCTTTTATCCCTGTATTTAAATCACGACTACCCGTTTAACGAACCGATGTCACAGTTTACGAAAGGTTCGATCATACTAATTTTAAATACGTTTTTCATGGAACAATTTCTTTTAATTCTGTAAACTTGAGCAATGTGACGTATTAAAATTCATGGTAAGGCAGTTACGTTTTTTCTTCCACCCAAATTTAATCCGAAACTTTGTTATTTCGACTTTCCAGCAATGCATTTGAAACGACATGTGCGTATAAGAACAGATAGATGTAATAAAATAAATAGAACTCTACTTAGTAATAATATATATTTTCTCTAATTAAGTTTAATCCAATAAGCTGCTACTTCTACTTTCAACTCGAATAATTATTGCCTCTCTCATTTTCAAAGCAAAGTGACGTCTTTGTCTAACTAAACAACAATTAGTTATTAAAATATTCTCTGATTAATAGATATTGATTTTGTATAAATAAACAACAATTAGTTATTAAAATATTTGATTAAGAGTTTAGAAAAACTTGAAAGTACTAAAAAGTTTTAAATAAAATGTATATTTTTAACTTGTAACATCTCTTTCATTATTTTAATCACATTTTAAGTAAAACAGGGAAGTTTTTAAAGTTCATATTATATATTTTATAAATTTCTTTTGTATTTCAATCTGTGTACATGATATACCTCTTAAAGGCTTAAGCTACCGATTTGTTTTCCTTTTTTGGGGAATTAAATTAGCTTTTCAATGCACACAAAACAAAGTTTTTGTCTTTTATTATTTATCATTTTCTTTAAAGATTTGAAAATAAAATTTAATGTGAACTTTGGTCTCAAATTTCAAACAGCCACAATTTAATGAATTTTGATTTATTTTATCAATTTGAGGTTCGAGAATTGAGGTAATTTAACATATTTTAAAAATACTGAAAGTTTAGGATAGTTTTTCGGCTTATTTCAAACCACAATTTGATTTTTGTATACATGCAATCTATTACTAAATTCGGGTTTTTGAAACTCCCATATTTGTTTTACGTGTACTTTAGCATATTTTTATAAAATTTGTCATTTAAAAAAGACAAATTTTAAAAGAGGAAATAACGTATGTAGTGTTATTTTAATTATAAGAATGCTCATTTTAAAATTAAATCTAATGAATGGGGCAGTATGATTTTCATGGCTTTAAATGCAATAAATTACTACGTAGTACGACATTTTAAAAGATATTTGCCAAATTTGCTACATGTGTTTTCAAAATATATTGTTTCATAATCATTAATTTGTCTGTAAATTAAAATTATGGTAGTTTTTTTTTTTAACTTTCTTTTACAAACTAAAATATTACTTTAAAAAATATTTATTACCAGTCACTAAAAGTTTTCACTTATAAAAAAAACTACTTTCTACAAAATTAAAGGCTTATTTCAGAAAAAATGCATCCTCATTTTGATTTAATTACATTTTGTTTCTCCAGTTTTATAAATTAATCATTTAAAATGTATCATATTTATGAAATGATAAATATATGTTCATTGATTAAAGTTTAAAAAATATTTATATATTTATAAAATATCTAATTAAGAATTTAATAAAGAGTTATATCCCCGAATACACACACGCAATCACACACACACACATACATACATATATATATATATATGTATGTGTGTGTGTGTAAATCTTATTTGGGAAAGAATAAAGTAAAATAAAATGCGAGTTATCAACAATAACCCTGAGTTTGTGAAAGCTTTCCCGAAAATGCATTACATTCAGGATGAAACTGCAATAAAACGTGTTAGTACATTTGCATTTTCTAGATATAAATCAAGAGAAAAATAAATGCAGCGGCAAACATCTACCAGTGCATAAAAGCTGACATAGAAAACAGTAGCTGAAAAAGATCCAACTGTCTACTGGCGCCAAAAGAAACAGTTTCCGACATCCGGAAAGAATCATTTCTGAATTAAATTAAAATTCATTCTTTATGTCCCTGATTTTGTTAAGGCTCTAGCAGGAAAGATTTCTTTTATAATGTTTACATTTATGGAAAATGTCCTATCTTAGGTTTTTCAGTGTTTTTTTTTTCAGAAGTTTTATTTCGAAAAGATATATGTTACATGATCAAGGAAATAAAATCGTATATTCTCAAAAATAATTTTAAAATTTTATATATTGGTAGTGGGGACTTTTATGGCATATTTAAAAAAAAAAAGGTATTTTTTTGTAATTGAAAAATTTGTAAATTGCAATTTTGTAATTTATATAATTTAAAAAATAATGAAGCGTTTTCTATCATTTGTTATTAATTAATTTTCATGCATGTGATTATTTTTATTTATTTTAGTAATGCAATTCACAAAATTTTATGGAATAATACATTTTATTTCCTTCAACTACATATATATGTATTGATTTTATGCTTTGGGATATAGTAATGTTTTCTTCCGTAGCTTAAGAAAAGAAAAAAAATGGTGTCCGTTTGACTACTGACGACTATTTTTAATAATTAATCGTATAAAAATTTACAAAAAAAGTGAAGCAAAATGAATAACAAGGAATAAAAAAACTCTTTGGATAGATTTTTCTTTTAAATATTCTAGTAAATGTGAATTAAACAGATTATTTTTCAGAAACTGGTAAGAATTAAAAAATAAAATAGTCTATGGAGACGTGTACCTCTCGAACCATAGTAGAAGAGGGATTTGATTATATGGTAGGATTGGTGATAATTTTTATATTTACCTGTACAACAATTTGCAAAAAAAATCTTTTTTGGTAAATCTCTCTTGAACATATACTGTTTGAAACCTCCCTGAAATTCAGGCTAAGTTCATCCATTATATTATTCAAATGGCAAAAAATCGTCAGCCCCTGGATACGACGCTATCAGTAAATATGTTAAACTACTATTTTAACACAATCAAACAGATTGGTAAAGTTATCATACGAAATTAATATTTCCAACTGAGCGAAAAAAAAATCCCAGGCCGCGGAATCTAACCCAGATCCTTAGCTTGCAGTGCCAATGCTCTACCGTTCAAACTAACTGGGCTGACAACCGGCGAGCATATTTCGCTTAGATAACCTTATTGGTAATAACATCTAGCCTGTCAACCAGACAGCTCAAAAGAATAAACCGCAGGTAAAGGAACTCCATATAAACGATGGGTACATAGATAAAATATTATTTGAGCACAATCAAACTGATTGGTAAAGTTATCATACGAATCGAATATTTCCAATTGAGCAAAAAATTCAATTTCTCGCTGGTTTTGAGCCCAGTTAGCTTAAACGGAAGAGCATTGGTACTAGAGAGTCACGGATCTGGGTTCGATTCCCGTCCTGTGTATTTTTTTTTTTTTTTTTTTTTTTTTTTGCTCAGTTGGAAATATTCAATTCGTATGATAACCGTACTTGTCAGTTTGATTGTGTTAAAATAATAGTTTATCTACATATCATCGTTTGTATGGAGTTCCTTTACCTGTGGTTTATTCCGTTGAGCTGTCTACATGACAGACCAGATGTTATTACCAATAAAGTTATCTGTGTTAAATATGCTCGCCGGTTGTCAGCCCAGTTAGTTTAAACGTTAGAGCATTGGCACTGGAAGTTAAGGATCTGGGTTAGATTCTCGGCCTGGGCATTTTTTTTCACTCAGTTGGAAATGTTAAATTCGTATGATAACTTTATCAATCAGTAGCCTATACGTGGCACATATAACCATCGTCCGGACAGTCCGTTTGTCGCATATAATAGCGCAAAAACTACCCAATCAAATGGTTTGAAATTTAATATAGATACACAATTTTGTTCAGCCATTTCAAATTTTATGAAAATCTGATCAAAACTTAAAAAGATATTAACAAAATTTTACTTCATTCGATTAAAATCTTTCATACGTAATTATTTCAACGATATCCCATGATAGGTAATTATTCTAGGTTGCCATGGTGATTACGTCATATTTAAGATGGAGACACATTATTTCCGCATAATTGAATTTAATATATGTCAATATCGTAATAACTTTCGTATTCATGCATTTTTGCACAAGAATGCAACAGCTATTAGATCAAAATCTAAATATTTATCAAAGTAGTTATAGTAGGAACGTACCCCATTTGCCACGTTTGACGTATAATTTCCGAATTGTTTTTCTCTTGTCTCCTGTGTGTTGTTGCTATTATAAAAAAAAAACTCTAAACTGACTGTTCTGTTTTTTTTTTTTTTTTTTTTTTTTTAACCGTTTGGAAAAATAATTATTGTTCTCTGTCAGGGTAGGAAATCAAAAACATATCTGAAGTGTTTTATTGGTTGAATCCGCATTTTATTCGTTTTCTGATTGGTCTATACAGTAATCTGTATTCTCCCTTTACTTTAGACAGAGATGGATACTTCTGTTGCCACTATGACAAAAAAGTAATAAAAACTACAAAAAAAAAAACTCAGAAACAAATTGAGATACAGCTTTCAAACAAATTGCATTTAAAAGTACATTTTTTTTCTATACGACGGTGTAAAAAGTAATATTGTGGGATGGTTAGAAGTTTAAGAATGAAATTTCATTTAAAATTGGTCGTCAGATTTCTTGGAAATCTCACGATGGAAAATCCCTTTCCCGAACAGCCAATGAAATGCTTGGATAATACGTAAGTTTCAGGAAATCTAACGAGTCGCAGGTGATTTTTGTCGCTTGCAATTTTTACGTGTAATAACACTATTAATGTTTAATTCAGGGCGTACGTAATGTATGATCAAGTCCGTGCTATTTTTTATGTCTTAAATTTTAGTCTTTGAAAAAATCATTTTCCAAATGGTCGTTGTAATTTGTTAAATTGCTTTTTTCTTTTTTTTTTCTTTTTTTTTTTTTTTTTTTTTTTTTTTTTTTTTTTTTTTTTGTAGAATTTTGGCAAACAGAGATTCTACTGTTTTCTGGTCATTTCAATGATTCCACGTGTAAGAGTTGTTTCCTAGCCAGGTTCCATGTTCGCTTACCATGAATCTCCATCCAGTGACATCTAACTTACCAACAATATTTAATGCAAAAATCAAGCTGAATATTTATCTTGGTTGAGTATTTGCCCACTGTACGTATCTGATTAGAATATAACGTGCTTTGATTCTCATGGATAGGCATGCTGTAGACAACATTTTTTTTTTTTTTTTTTTTTTTTTACTTTTAAAATAGTTACGTCCAAACTATATTTTATCTTTTAGCATTTTTCAAGAAATATATGAAGAGCTAAGTGGAAGAACATGTTAAGTAGCAAAAATGGCATTTAAAGAAATTTGAAGTGAAAGTTTTTGCTGTATATTTTAATAATTTATTTTCTATTTGATACCATGTGTTAAAAATATTAACAGGTATGGTACTAAACTCTCTCAGAAAAACCTTTTCATATTTAATTTTCAAATATTAAAAATTAATAATATTATTGACATTCTTAAATATTAAAATATTAAATATTATTGAATAATGTCTTAAATTTTCAAGACTAAATGGAATCTTAGTATTTTAGCTTCACCGTGTGATAGGATACCTCATAACGCTTTCATCCAGAAGATATATTTTTTTTTAGAAAATGTGACTTAACATCCCTCATAGCATGCATGGTCACAGTGACGTCATTGTGACGTCACTGTAAGTCACTGTGGTCACGTCACATCTGTGACCAAAATGCCACCACTCAGTGATGTCACATTGTGACTGAGATGTGAACTTCTTAGGAAACTTTAAAAAATTACATAAGCTCTTTAAAACATGTTATTTACTGTAAAACCGGCAATTTAAAAAAAAAAAATTGTGACGTCACTGTCATGTCACTGCATGTAACATACGTCACGTCACATATGTGGCGAAAAATCCTCCATATTGTAAACTCACAGTGTGACAAAAATATGAATTTAGGAAAGCTTTAAAAATGAAGAGACATATTTTAAACAGGCCGTCTTAATGCATTTTGGAGCTTGGATCGGATTGATTTTGTAGTATACTTTATTATAATAAATAAATTCACTTTTATACTTTCTATAATATTCTCCTTTTCTGTTAATGTTTAACTAGTTTGAGTCACTATTTAAAAATAAATGTTGCTATTTATTTCTGACTTTTTTTAACAAATTTAACATTTTCTGAATATATAATAAAATCTACAAAATATATCCAAAACGCATGACATATTTATTCATATTTTTTCCCCAGAAATTCCTTTAAAAAATAGTTATTGTCCACGCTGATTTATTCTACAGGAAATTAATACAGAAAAAAATAAAAGATTATAAAGAAAAAAAACCTTCTTTGCCCGATAATCTTTTTTTTTTTTTTTTTTTTTAGGAACATATTTGGTATTTATTACATGTGATACTTTTTCTTTATTGTCCATTAAATTTGTTTTATATACACTAGAAATTTCAATAATGTTTTATTTTATATACTCTAATTATGACAAATACAATTTTTATAATTTACAAAAAAGAGACAGTCCATTTTTACTTGAATTGATTTCAAATTGATTGAAAGCTAAAATGAAATGCACACACACACACACACACAAAAAAAAGAAATCAAACAGAACATTTTAATTAGCCACACTTTTATAAATGTATTACGCATTTAACTTGCAAATCTACAATATCAAATAAAACCATCTGCCCGCGAATTTTGTTTTCTGCAGACGATAACAAGAGAAAACAGTGTATTTATTCTTTTGAATAGTGGCAGCAGCTGGAAACAGTAGCTCTTTTATGAATGTGTGTAGTTGGCACTGGTTTTTTTAATTCTACAAAAGTTATACAGGAACTCGATCAAGAAATATTTTACATAAAAATCAGTCCGAAAAAGTACAATGTGCAGTGACCGGTTAATCTCAGCTGGTCAATGTCACTGTGTCTAGTATTCGGATATAATTCTTCGACTTTCGACTTTAAGAACTTTCGCTTTTCGGATTACCATAATGGAATTATAAAAGAGACGATGTCAACAAGAAATGGGTAAGAAAAAATGATTTTTTCTGCTTTCTTTTATTATGATTTGAGTTAATTTCACATAAAAAACATGTTATAAAGTAATAGATGCCATTAATTTAACTTTTATCTATTCAATAAAATTTAATAAATTTAATGTTTATTTTGAATAGTTGAAAGAAAAAATAGTATGTCAACGATTTTAATCAGATGGTTAAAACCATTAATTTAAATTGCAGTTTAATCGCATTTATTTTCCTTTTTAAAATTATCTGGTTAAAATCACATTTTCGTAAATTAAAAAATATTTATAATCAATAATTCACATAATTAATAAACATTTAAAGCTAATTAAATTACTGAATAAAAAACCTTTTATAGAATAAAAGTGTTTGCAAACTTAAATTTTTAATTTTGCGTTAAGTAATGTTCTGAAATAATTTGCATTGCATGTTTTTATATAATAAAAAATGGATATCTGCTCAGCGATACGGAATCTTCCACATCAAAATTTTATTTATCTTTTGAGCAGTTTCACATCGTTATTGCTAAAAGCAACTTCTTAAATTTTATAATATTAAAAAGGCTGGTGATGCCCACAAAAATATTTTTTTAAGGTACATTCGTATTCTTTACAAGTTTGTGTTAGAAAATTGACAGTATTATGAGAAGTATGGTAATTTTCTGTTTATTGCAAATATAAAAAAAAGATATCTTTTAGCCAATAATTTTTTATACTTAATTTTGGTTTTTTATATGCTTAAAATGGTTTATTCTAACATCCTAGTAATTTCAACTTTAAATAGTGCTTAAATTAGTTCTTTGATTGAAATCAATATAAAATTTACTTGCATAACATTTTATGATGTATATGACAAAATTTTAGTCATATGACATATATATGTGAGATGTGTATAAGGCATATATGAAGCATATCACATAATAAAACACATGAATATTATACAGGATAGGTGTGAAAGTAATGGATACCCTTCCAGTAATTGACACACTTGAATGTTTTTGGTTTCTAAAAAAATAACCAATAAAAATTTAGCTTTTATTATTTTTTTCATAACTAGGGGGCTCGGCCCCCTACGAGCTACGCTCGCCAACCCCCGTCCAGACACCGTAGACTCTAAATGTACGCTAATTTGATCGGCTTTAAAAAGATTTCGAAAGATTGAATTATAATTTTAAAAACATTGGCGATCTCTCTATAAACGGATTTGTATTCCTTTCTCTTTGATTGGGGAATTTTAACGCCAAATCCGTTGCGGTACTACTTGATTATCCCGTCGACCAATTTCGTCAAATTATATAAATCGCCAAACCACTCGCCAAATTATACAAATTGACATAATTTTTATTTTAAATAACGAAAAAACAAATAAATTAGTACAACATTAATAAAAATACAAATAAAACGTCGAAATAAAAATAACTTGGTGACGTAGACACGTGTAACAACATTTCAAAATAAGCTAATATAAAAGGAATTAAGTAAACAGAGTCCTTGTCCCCTGGTATTTTTTAACAAAGTGAAAAGAAAGTTCTTTTAAATGAGACATTTTAAATTAATCGTTTTTAATCTGACGTAATTTTGACCAAACTATTCTTTCTCTTTTTAATATTCAGATGAAAATATTTGTGCTAGAAATGAAATATTATTTGCGCTTTCCTAACAAAAATAGTTGGAAAATATCCTCTTAAAATATCAAATAAATGTCTAGCGCAATTTCTAAATTTAAACCGTTTTGCAATATTATTTTGTGTTTATTTTATGTAATAACTATAATGTGACGTAAATATGATGTAATTTCTCCTATTTAAGACTTCTAACGCATGTTAATAAATTTATTGTTTTACAAATTCCTTTCTCTCTTAAAATTCACGTGTTAATTATAGTTTTTATGACGTAATTTTTAATAAGTTCCTGCTTTTTGTACATAATTATTTAATTCTAATTCCAAATGTATTCTTCTGTTTATAATAGTCACGTGTAAATAAATTTTTAATTTATTTACACGTATAAATATAAATATATATATATTTGAAGCAAACATTATTGTTTCCGCTGTTTATACAGTTGGCAACAGTTTAAATTAATACCACTTTCTAAAATCTGTTAAAAATATCTCTAGAAATGCTGAAAATCTGAATTTAAAATAGAAATAAAATCTCAAAAAATTAGTCAAAATAAAAAAATTAATGCAATCTGCACTCCGGCAAATTCTAACGCATAAAATGATCTAAAAATGATTAAATTCCTATGAACAGTTTTTGCTCCTATAAAACGTTTTTAGTGGAATGATTTTTCCCAACTTTAGCATTAAATATCTCTTAAAATAATAATTCTTCGATCTGAAAACTGTCTGCATCAGTGTGTTTATCAAACATTTCTGTATAATACTACCGATTTTCATATTTTTGTATGCATTATTTTTCTTAATATTAACGAAGAAAGACCTCCGGTCACAAAAAATTCAAAACCGGCGGCGGTGACAGCGGTAGTTACTTTTTTTTAGAATAGAGAGACTCCCTCTTGCATGTTTTATAAACTGGGTTATTGATGATATACTCTTAAACAAAGCAATCAGGAAGCAGAAAATAATGTTTCGAAGTTCTACTATTTTTCAGCGAAAATCTTAATGAACCTGTTAAAAGCTTAATTCACTTAATAATTTTATATATTCTTTATTTTCTTACAAAACTTCTATGTTTTTGTTTTGGTAGTAATAGAAAACTTTGAAACGTTTAATTACTGAATGTACAGTATGGACATCCCATGTGGACATTGCTAAAAATGCAATTTAAGTAATGTTCATAGTAGATGAAAATGTTTTGACAAAACTGAAAACCTAAGTAATCAAATTTAATAATTTATATTGCACTTACCAGAATGTAGTAACACAAATTTTATATAACTTTGCTAAAAAATATTTTATAATCTGGTAATAAATAAAACAAATTAGGAATCAGAGAATATTGTTTAAGGACATAGGGGAAAGAAGTGCTCAATTTCTACCCATTAAAAAAAAAGTTACAGAAGTTGTTAAAAATATACTTATTATTTCCTGTCTTAAACGTTTTTCATTCTTCTCTGACCAAAAAATAAATAAATAAATAAATAAATAAATAAAAAATAAAAATTCCATATTAGTAATTAAATTTATACTTATAGTAGTAAATGGAACCAGTAAATCTGCGGATCAGTGGCCTCAAACATCAGTTCTGAACTTTTATTTTGAAATTATTTTATTTAATATTTAAAACATTCAACCTGCAGTATTATTTCTTTCATATATGTAATATTAATTACTGCAAGTAATATATCAAGTAGTTTCGGGGTGTTTCACTGTTAAAAATAGTGGTAAATATACGAATTAATGCACTAATATTCCATGTATGTATAATAATATTCCATGTATGTATAATATTGTATGTATGTATAATAGTATGTAAAATAATTAAAGTATTGTTATATAAGGTTGTGTAATAATAATAAGTACATATTCATATTCACTGGGTGAATTGTGTGCGTTAGATTTATCCAGAATAGCTCAGTTGACAGTTGATAGAACATTGGCAGCTTACGCCATTGGGCCCTAGTTCGAATCCTGACCTGGACACTTTTTCACTCAACTGGAAAAATTACAATAAAAGATAATTTTGCTTGAACATCAGCGTTATTGGTCAGAAATATTGGCAAGCTGAACAGTTTTACATATGTGTTGATACATTTGGGTGTTAACGTGAGTAAAAGCTTTTAAAGAGAGTGCAAAAATACTTAATGGCAAAAAAGTTTGCAATAACCTTCTACAAAATGAGAGAAACAAAAACGTTTTTTTTTTTTTTTACTTTTCACCTTGCCCACCACAGCAACAGAAAATAGTCATTGTGTGTATGTTATAAATACAATTAAAGCTGTGGTGTTTTTAGCATGTGTGTGTGAGGGGAATGCATAAATATTTTTCAAAGGCAACATTCATCAAATATTGAAAACAATACAATCTGTTACAGTTGTAAGGCAAGTGAGGGAAATTAAATTTTTAACTTTAATTTAGAAGAAAGTCTGTATATTGTATATGACTATTTATACATGTTATACAATATTTATTCATAAATTGTGAGTATACGATTTTAGGATTCCAAACCAATTCTAACAGAAAGATCGCGTACAGTAATAATAATTTCAAAGATCCTGTTCTTTTAAATTGTTAGAAAATCTTCAAAAGAAGTTAAATCGAAACAGAATCATCCAGTGTTAATGACAATTTCGTCACAAATGGCACATATATTTCACAAATTGGTCACAATGCGACTTCAAAGCAATGTCGCTTTCGTCACAAGTTCGTCACAGAGTTAGAGCCAAAATAGTCACAAAGGACACATTTTTCACAAATTTGTCACATCGTGACTTCACAAAGTGGTCATAATGGGACGTCACAAACGAGCTCTAAAACGGCCATAACGACTTCGCATTGTAGTCACCATGACTTCACATCGACGTCACGTGACGTCACATCGACGGTCACAAAGTCACAGTGTGACTTCTCAGCGACGTCGCTGTGACGTCACTATGCCTTACGGGATGTTCATCCACTCAGCTCTTCATATGTATTCATCGACATAGCACAACTGTGCACTAACAAAAATGGAATTACAAAGTTGGACATAGCATTTTTTAATTTTCTATATTTTTACATTTTGCTATTACACACAAGATTCGAAACGCTTGTGGTCTTTACCCTTTATAACGATTACAGTTTGGGCCAAAATCTAAAATTAGTAAAGAATGAACAAAGCACTTTTTTTTTTTTTTTTTTTTTTTTTTTTTTTTTTTTTTTTTTAACATGATTACTTTTCAAATTCTTAAATATGAACAAATTTGATGTTACTGAAACATTTTACATTATTATGTTTATATGTAAATCGAAGAATTGTGGATTTTTATAGATGAGGTTTTAATTAAATAAAATAAAATAAAGAAAGATATTTAAAAAGAAATATATTTAAACCTATTTCACCAGAGAGGCGCAAAAAGTTTTTTAGAAATTGTTAGTGCTATAAAAACAGAATAGAGTAAATGTTTTCCTTGCTTTAATTAAATTCAAACCCCCTTTAACAAAAGAATCCTTTTTTGGGGGGTATTATCATTTAATGATAGTTATAAAACAGTTTTAATGCCCAAATTTCACAGTAAGGACTTTTATAGTACATTAAGCACAATCATGCTTAATAGATTTCAAGCACCTCTGTAATGCCAAGAAAATGTAATTCTATAGTTTATAAATGCGAACATTTTAAAAAAGTGTAAGGTTTTTTTTTAAGTAAAAACCACTTTTAATACGATAGTTATGAAGAAAGTATTTCATAAACAACTACACTTAAAAAAATAGAACAAAAGGTTCTTAAAATTGCACTTTAACATAAGGATAATGTTAGAGCCTGCTGTATAATTTTGTTTATGTTTTTCAATGTTTAAACATTTTAAATTTAAATTTTTAATTACATTTCATTTTATATGAGTTTTAAAGAGAATTTTTGCAAAATTTTCAATTTAAATTATTTAAAATTAAGTAGAATTACAAATGTATATCACGTTCATTTTTGTGTGTGGTTTTAAATTAAAATTGTTCTCGAAAGATATACATTTAATATTAAAAAAATATATTCGGTAATAATTTAAACTAGTTCAGTATCCCTTAGTATGTAATAATGTATTTAAAAAGATAAATGCGTATTATATTCATATCTTCAGAGAGTAAAAATTCCACAATATTTTTAATTGTAGATTTTATGGAGAAAATGTTAAGCGTTTAAGAAAATGTTTGCTTTTATAATTTATTAAAAAAAACTTGCAAAAATGTAAATGGAATCTTTTATTTAAAACATTTTATCATACTATCGTATAAAGAAGGAAATTAAAATATGTCTATAATAACATCCTGTATTAAATGGAAATTTTCCATGCTGCCGATGGCATTATTATGATACAAATTTACCGGCCTTTTCTGTATATATACTTTTCTTCATAAATTGGTAATTTTGTGTCATATTAATCGATAGATATATTAGTTTTTCCCCCTCAAATTTGCTCTTTCTTAGCATGCTTCAATTTATTTTTTTATTAAGACAATGAGATTAAGGATAATTTTTGAGTTGAAAGGTATAATCCAATGCTTAGATGCTATCCATTCGAACATGTTTTGAATAAAGCTTTTAAGAAGCAAATAGTTCTATTCTGAACGTTTATGTTAAAATGTCAAGGATAGCAGTGTGTTGGATCTCGAACAGTCCGAGCAGACAGGTAAAAAAAAAATCGTTATGAAAAAAAAAAAAATCTCTAGAGAGGCATATTTGTCGGCGCATTTTTTGTAATATTTTGAATTTCAAAACATCGTTTTTCAGATATATTATAGAGTCTATAAACTATAAAAAAATGCGAAGAAGAAAAATGAGCATTCAATTTTTTGAAAGCTTCAATCTAGTGTCACTTTTTAAATTCCGCTCAGATATTTAAATGAAACAACCAACAAGATATACAAGACTCTGATGTCAAATTCAGCTGTTAGTTTTGTAAAATTTTGTAAATTTTGCTTTAATTTCTATATGTAGACGACCTCTTAAGGAAATTTCCTTATAGCATTAATTGTAGACGCTATTACTAATCTACACATATTGGTACCAGTCACAATGTTATATGAATATTCGCGCATACTTGGTAGAGAGTTTTGTTTTTTTTCCTTCAACGCTGTATTTCTATATAATTTTTCCATAACACCCAGATAGTCTTTAATAAATTTTCCACTTCCATAAATACAGCGAAAAGTAAAAGTTTTTGAAACTTGAATTCGATGATCTTGCTGTATTTTTTATAAGGCTTCAAGTATAAAAATATTTCATTTGACAGAAGAAAGATGGTACGTCAGATTATATAAAAAACTAGTGAAGATAAAGAGAGAAAAATGGAACTTATTATCACTTTTCATTGTATAAGTAAACCAAGCATCTGATTTAAAAGGAAATTTTGCTGAAAGTATAAGGATTTCCAGACAAAAGCAGAATTGTTGAAAGATACTTCTGTCAACTTAGTTTCGAAGCTAATAGCTCTCCATATCCGACGAAACATTACTTATAATTATTTGATATGAATTGAAGTTTGTCTAATATTTGTTAGATTTAAAAGAAAAATGGAAAAGTTTATTATTAAACAGTACACATATAATAGTAATTATAACATATGTAATAGTAATTATTTCACCATAATTAGATTAGTGAAAAATGTTTAATTGAAGTTGTTCACTTATTATACATTATTTTGTTAGAAAAATAAGTTATTATATTTATTTTTTTTTGATATGATGTGATTCTTCCCCTAAAAAATACTAGACACAATCAATAAAAATTTCAAAACAATTGCGCTCTGACAAGACAAAATAAATTATTAAAATTTTTGTTTCTTAAAAATGTCGATCGAGAAAATGCATTTTAATTGTAAAAAAACGTATCCAAAAAAATATTTTTTTTTAAACTACAAAATACTGCGTTTTTTTATTAGTTGCAAGTAAAAACAGTCAATGAGAATATGTAGCAATATCGAACTTTAATTTATGCTTTAGGAAGAAAATATATTTTTCTCATTTATGTAATTAATATATTTCAAGTACATTGACAATACTAAACTCAGAAATCATAAAACCTAGAACACATAGTAGGATTTAAAGAAATTAAATCTATTTAACTTAATTTAATGTGCATTTGTAACATAAATGTAATAAAAAGTACAAATATAAGAATTCATACAGTGGCTTGCACATTTAAATTTCAAATATGAATATATTCTCTGACATATATAGAATTACGCGTTCCAAATGTATTTTTACTTTCCTCTATACCAGTTGTTCTCAACCTTTTATTGGCCACGCCTTACCAAATTTTCTGTAAAGTCACTACCCCCCCCCCCCATTAATCTGTAAATTATGTATCTTATTATTTAAAACACCGAACCTAATCGCACGGTGGAAGCGTAATAGAGCCTTCACAATAACTATTCATTTCACATTTTTCACTTAGCAAAGAGGTCAATCTTCTGTCACAAATGTCTTTTTAACATAATGTTGTCATGTATGCAATGAGATTATACAACTTCGCCTTTGTACCAAAATGAGTTTTGTTGTACTTTTCCAACTTACCTCAACGTTAAAGAAAAGTTTTATACGGTCTGCATTTTTATCTTCACAAAATATCTTATAGAGAGACTTACATTTAACGTTAAAATTGATAACATGCATACAGTTTATAATTCATTTTTCTGACTTTTTAAGAGTTGGTGGAAAAGCTTTGTACACTAAATTTTCTTCCTATGTATAACGCAATGCACAAGAAGCATTTCGAGATTCTCATCTTCATTAAATTTGAGTTAGCCAAAATTCTCCATCACAACGCATTTTTCTGATTTTTCTTGCTCAATATGATTAGTTGTATTCCATGTATTATCTGATATTAAAATTTAAAATGTACATGCCATCATGCAAATTTATTTACTGTGCAGGATGCCTGCAATAGAGCCATATATATTTATATGCTATTTGATTTTTATAAAGCAGGCAGTACCTTGTTCAGCTATTTCATATATTTTTTAGGTTAAATATGTTCCAGACAGTCAAATTTATATGTACTTTTAAGTAGTTTCCCGCGTAAAAAACCTTCGTGTGACATATAGACGGGCGAATAGAAGTAGAAAGCTCATTCAGTAAATAATTGAAAGTTTTCAAATAATTGTAAAATTTAGTCCCACAAAAATTATAGTGAGATTTTATACTAGGAAATGATGTCAAAATATTAAGAAAACAATATTCGCGTAATAAAACACACACATACTACAATATATATTAAAACACACATTCACACAAATATAACGCCTGCATTCAACAGTTAAAGGTATGTATAAATATTTTACAGACATACATACAATAAATACAATAAACCTGACTGGAGTGAAAAATTAGCCAGAGCCAGGAATCGAACCCGGGACCACTGCATTCCAGGCAGTCGCTCTAACCACTGAGCTACTCCGGCCGATTCCTGAGTCTGCAATTTCTCACTAATAAACCATGTTGGAGAAGTCACCAGCTATCTATACGAGAGCCATGGATGACCGGGCAACGATGAATAGATTTTACTATTACATCGATCTACGATAATTATAATAAAACACACACATACTACAATATATATTAAAACACACATTCACACAAATATAACGCCTGCATTCAACAGTTAAAGGTATATATAAATATTTTACAGACATGCATACAATAAATACACTAAACTCAACTGGAGTGAAAAATTAGCCAGAGCCAGGAATCGAACCCGGGACCACTGTATTCCAGGCAGTCGCTCTAACCACTGAGCTACTCCGGCCGATGCCTGAGTCTGCAATTTCTCACAAATAAATCATGTTGGAGAAGTCACCATCTATCGATACGAAAGCCATGGATGACCGGACAACGATGGATAGATTTTACTATTACATCGATCAACGATAATTATAATAAAACACACACATGCTAAAATATATATTAAAACACACATTCACACAAAGATAACGCCTGCATTCAACAGTTAAAGATATATAAAAATATTTTACAGACATACATACAATAAATACAACAAACCCAACTGGAGTGAAAAATTATCCAGAGCCAGGAATCGAACCGGGGACCACAGCATTCCAGGCAGTCGCTCTAACCACTGAGCTACTCCGTCCGATGCCTAAGTCTGCAATTTCTCACTAATAAACCTTGTTGGAGAAGTCACGAGCTATCTATACGAGAGCCATGGATGACCAGACAACGATGAATAGATTTTACTATTACATCGATCTACGATAATTATAATAAAACACACACATATTACAATATATATTAAAACACACATTCACACAAAGATAACGCCTGCATTCAACAGTTAAAGGTATATATAAATATTTTACAGACATACATACAATAAATACATTAAACCCAACTGAAATGAAAAATTAGCCAGAGCCAGGAATCGAACCCGGGACCACTGCATTCCAGGCAGTCGCTCTAAGCACTGAGCTACTCAGGCCGATGCCTGAGTCTGCAATTTCTCACTGATAAACCATGTTGGAGAAGTCACCAGCTATCTATACGAGAGCCGTGGATGACCGGACAACGATGAATAGATTTTACTATTACATCGATCTGCGATAATTATAATAAAACACACACATACTACAATATATATTAAAACACACATTCACAAAAAGATAACGCCTGCATTCAACAGTTAAAGGTATATATAAATGTTTTACAGACATACATACAATAAATACAATAAACCCAACTGGAGTGAAATATTAGCCAGAGCCAGGAATCGAACCCGGGTCCACTGCATTCCAGGCAGTCGCTCTAACGACTGAGCTACTCCGGCCGATGCCTGAGTCTACAATTTCTCACTAATAAACCTTGTTGGAGAAGTCACCAGCTATCTATACGAGAGCCATGGATGACCGGACAACGATGAATAGATTTTACTATTACATCGATCTACGATAATATAATAAAACACACACATACTACAAAATATATTAAAACACACATTCACACAAAGATAACGCCTGCATTCAATAGTTAAAGGTATATATAAATATTTTACAGACATACATACAAAAAATACAATAAACCCAACTGGAGGGGAAAATTAGCCAGAGCCAGGAATCGAACCCGGGACCACTGCATTCCAGGCAGTGGCTCTAACCACTGAGCTACTCCGGCCGATGCCTGAGTCTGCAATTTCTCACTAATAAACCATGTTGGAGAAGTCACCAGCTATCTATACGAGAGCCATGGATGACCGGACAACGATGAATAGATTTTACTATTACATCGATCTACAATAATTATAATAAAGCACACACATAATTATTCTGGTGTTAGATCTATTTTAAACTTTTCATTGAGAACATTTAAAAATTTCAATAACAAGAACTGATTGTTTAAATTTTGCTTGTATTCGATTTATTTTTCGTCTGTAACATTACATAAAAAGGACACAAAGTGGTAGCGAAGGGTTGAGTAACAAATTTGGGATTGCACCGCAGTGAGACGTACGCCCCACGTTGGGAACCAGTGCCCTATACTCGTATAAAAAAAATCAATGCTTTCGTAAATATTTTCGACCTCCAATTTTTAACACATTTATATATGTTTTGGGATGTTGTGAAAGCGATTTGATTGCTAATGAATCGTTGTCCGTTTACATGTTACGCAATCTTCCGGGCGTTATAATGTAGAATGCTAAAGTAAGAATTTTGTAAAACTTCCTATTTAGAAGATATGTATTAGGGTGTCCTAGGATACAAGGTAAAAAATTTGTTTTGCAAAATCAAATACGTATACCCTCTAATTTTTTTTCTATTTCACCTCACAAACATAAATAAAAAGTATTATTTTAATCAGATAACGGTAACCCGTGCCGACTTTGGGTAAAACTTAAACATGAAACCTTGTACGGGGAATACTATAGAAAGATTGTAAAATGTATGTTTCTTTGGAACATAAGACACCATTTTATTCAAATCAGATATTTATAAAAATCTTACGGTAAAAGAAACATTTCTGAACTTATTTTCATTTCAATGTTTGCTTTTTACAATCAGGATAGATCTTCGTGTGTTCTTCTACGCAATGTAACAAAATTTGTTTCGGTTCCTCTGCCACCATTATTAAACCGTGAAAGTCCTGCTTCAATTTTATCACTCTTTCAGCTGTATTGTTTATTTCTCTGAGCATTTAGATAGTCTTTTTCGCGACGGGGAACGAGGCGTTTTTCTCCCATGAAGAGGGACTCTTTAAAACAATCATCAATTTTGAGTCTAGAAAACAATGAATGGCTTTTGACAGATATGCGATCATCGATGCTTTTTCATGTAAAATAAAATAAAATAACAGGTAACAATCGGGTGATATAAAGGAATAACTAAATAAATAACTACAAAATCAATATATGGAACTCGCCATACAATGAAACACTTTCTTCCTTCGATGGAATTTACGTTTTGTCATGGGTCGTGAAATTTTCTCTATGTAAATTTGCCACTATTTTAAATTTTGTTTCTTAGTCCACATCATCATCAAAAAGTTCTAATACTGCTATTTCATCAGTCAAATACCATAAATGCTGGAGCAATTTCTGTAAAGCAGCTTGCGAGTTACTTTCATCCACATTTTCGTAGGTTTTCAAAGATTTCAAAATGCACAAATCTTTGCAGGGTGCTTGAACTGCCAAAATGTATTGAAGTCATGTTTAACGTAGATTGTCACGATAACCAAGCATACGTTTAGCAGTGCTTTCTTTTCCTTGGTATTTAATTTCAAATGAGAAATAAATAACCAGTGTTTTAGGGAGTAAATCGCTCTGGCCATCCATGTAGCTAGGAACATAGCACCCAGAAGTCTGATTTAATTCTTATTTCTGCGTCTCCACCTAAAAATGTTCTAGAAAGTTCGATCAACTCTTGATAGTCCTCTCTGATTATCACATTTTAAAGTTCAGAGCGGTAAAAGTCAAGCAAATTGTCAAGTTCAGATACGGTTCGGGACAATTCCATTGTTTCTCTCTAGCACTGCATTTTAGTACGATGGATGTTCTTCCCAATGGACTTTATTTCAAATCTGGGTTCGATGCTGAAAAAAGCCACGTGATACCGGCAATTTACCCAAAGAACTTCTAACTGATAAGAAGGGAGGCTACTGCTGATTTCCGCATGAACTGTTTCTGGGGCTGGCGAGGGTTTTTCATTACGTTTACGGAGCCTTCCCTTCTTTACTCTAGAAGTTTTTACCTTGACCACATGATCAAAACGTAGATGGAATATCCTCCATTCTCTTTGTGGTTTTCAAAGAGTAGAATATGGATGCTTGTTGTCACTTGTTTAATTTTCAGTTCGAATGCAGCCTTTAATACCAGTTCGTATACCTGATGGCAGAAAGCAAAAAAAAAAAAAAAGCCTTTCCCTATCAAATTTTTGTTCGAGGAGCACACGAGCACCATTAAAACGACATGTATTCGAAGTCATAGTATCTCAACAGAGATTTTGGACTTTGCTTTCGAGATTCCAATCTAAAATAGCCTTCCAAATAGTCTGCGCTTGTTCTTTGCTTGTATATTTACAAAGTCTCGACGCAGCAATGAGGTGTTATTTAAGTCGATATCAAATAACGATAAACAAATATTCTTCTTTCGATTTTTGAGCACTCAAAGTAGGCAACAATTTGCCACCCCAATGGAAGGTCACTACATCTGGTACCTCGTTTCGGAACTCCATTTTTATGCTTTCCTGCAGTGTTTCTGTTCGCATTCTTTGAATTGAAGACTAACGGAAATTTTTCAATTTTAAATCCAAGAGCCCCCCCCCCCTGCCCCTAATAGTAGCTTCAGGAATAAACACAAAATCTTACATACTTAAATGACACCTGTCTAATGCAGTAACTCTCGCATACTTAATTGACACCTGTCTAATGCAGCAACTAACTTTGGAATAATAAAATCTTTACTCATTACTCATTTACTTGTCCCGGGTTCTGAGCTTTCGATCAGTGTTGAGAAATCTTCTTTATCCATATTTTCATTAGAATTCGAAAAGGTATATTCTTCGAATGGTTCGTATGATGCCGAGAATGTTGAACGGAACCATGTTTGATTCGCCAGTTTACTTCATTGACAACTCGAAGTCGGATCCTTTCCTCATTTTTGGCCAGTTTGTTATCCACTCCACATAAGTAACCTGTTCGGCTCTTTTTAGCGCTGCAAGAACATGCTATCTTTCTCTATTTTCATTATTTGAAATGCATCAGCGTGTGCAATGTCGAACAAATTGTCTAAATTAGTTACAAATTCTTGTTGCCGCCACTTGAATTCGTCTTGTAATTTCTTTGCATTTTTTTGATAAGTCTCTACAAAATGGATATGTATTAACAAGCTTCCGCACACAATTCGGCAACGATTTCATAGGTATGTGTGCCTTTTCCCAAACGATTCACTTCTCGAATATTGTAAAACAAAACTGCGAGAAGTTGTCCATTAGACGGAAGTTTTGGACCCGTTATTTGATGTTTAATTTTCTCTATTAAAAATATCACTTTTTTACATCTACGCATTTCCACTGCCATGCTCTGCTCACTTGTTCAAAACTATACAGACATTTACTAAGAAAATAACTTGGAATTATAAGCACATTGACACATAAACGTACGCTGTCCTAAGTAAACAGGTACTAACACGTTTCACAGGTTGCGTAACATGTTTCACATTGTCTCTGTTTCACACTGTTTCGTCACGGGTTGCGCATTGTCACAAGCATTCCGAAACCTTTCTTTTTTTGTTTAGTTTTATCTTTTTTATTTACAGCTGCTGGGTGCTCCACTACAGACACGTGACAGGTTGACACGTGTCAGCGTTCGCTCGCTAAGTACACAAATACTGACTGAGACATTTAGATGCAAGTCGACATGGGTTGCCGTGATTCAAATTACATGAAACTTTATTTACAATTGTTTTGACATAAAAGGAAAGAAAATGAGAGGGTATGCGAAAAAATTAAACGACTTTCATTTTTTGGGGACACCCTAATATGTATATACATTTTTACTGGTTGAATTGTGCATAAATTGCCTAGCAAATGACACTACCTTTATGCGTTTTTCACGAACTTAGTACCGAAGAAGGTACGAATGTAACGGTTCAAGATTCTAGATACTAGATTATTAGCAATACTTTTTTAAATATATATTCATTCATGTGTGATTCATGTTGAAGTTCAAGTTTGAAATAAATGTTCATATATTTATGACAGTCCCACTTCAACTTAATGGTTTTGGAATTGATAATTTCTGTTGATATTTTATTCAAAAAATGAGAGAATTATTTCATAACAGTCTATCTATTTATATAAAATCCAAGTCTCTGTGTGTCCCTCACGATTCCGGTTGGACCACCTGATTGAAATGAGTAATTGTTGAAAAATACTAATGCAGGGTTACCACAGTAGCGCCAAATGTTGGCCAACTTGGCAATAGCTGGCTGATTTGGTGAAATTCCCATTTATAACTATTAATCTTTCATATAGGAGGTCACCAAAATTTAATTTAAACTCCGCTCTTTTAAGATATTTTTTCAAAATCTATGGTTGAGAATTTAAAGTACATCTTTACATCTTCCTCCCGATGCTACTAATAAAATAACCGCCAATAGACGACGCTGTACTGTATGAGCTCCTAACTGAGCGATTTTAATGTGCTTTAGGTACTTTTCCAGTATAAGTGCCTTGGCGAAAAAAGAAATTTGGCAACATTTTCCCGGAACCTATCCACTGTTTCATTTTATATACACATGCATTTTTTTTCGATATTTATACGATTTATTTATACGATTAAAAAAGCCGTTTCTCTAATTTTATACAGAAACAGATGTAATTTGTACATAAAAACATGAATAATATACATATAAAATAAACATATAAAAAAAACACTCATCAAGTTTGTTTTCATAGCTGTTTATATGATTGACAACAATTCTCAATATTTTTCCGTTATACGGACACCATGCTAAAATGTATGCGGTACTTTTCCATTATACGGACAGCATTGTCGCCAAGCGCAATAGTTGGCGCAAAATGAAAATAAGGTGAATTGAAACATTTGAAAAATAAAAGAAAAAACATTCTCGATAGTAAAGTGGGCATTTTAAAAATATAACATTTGAAAATTACAAACTTTTACGAACTATTTTATTAAATAACAAATATATACTTAAAATAAATGAACAAATAACTGTTATACTATAAAGTAATAAAATAAAAAATCATATTAAACTGCTGCCATAAAATTATAAATATCTTTCAGCATTGCAGTAAACATTTCATTTTTTGAATGAAGGCGTAGCCACATAAAATCTATGAGATACGACTCTAAATGATGACGAACAGCTTCCCGATGTCTTTTGTTGCGCCATTTTGCGATGTCCCATAATCTTTCAACATTTGGAGTATGACATCCAGTATTAGGGTCGACAAAATTGTATTTGTGATTTACTGTGAAATGATCATAACCAGCACTTAGCAGTTCATCTGTTTTATATCCTTTGCAACAATCTGTATAAATAATACATGACTTTCATCTACTTCTATAATTTTATTAGGTCCACCGATTTTTCTATTTGGTAGAGAACATAAAGCATTTGCACAAACTTCTCTCGAATTATTCCATTCCACTGTTGTGTTGTGGTTCATATCAAGTTGCAGCTCACAAAACTCAATCAATGTCAACTCTTTGCACGATAAATATATAAACCTCAAAGCATTAAGAAAAGTCACCCGCGATCCTTTAAACCAAGTTTTTTGTCGTATTTCTACGCTTTCTTCGCATGATCGTAAGCTACAACTCAATTTCGGATTTCCAAAACTCATCCATAATTTCATTTCATGATTTTTTGAACACAATCTTTTATTATGCAGAATTCCAAATTCCTGAAACAGTTTTATCACAACTTTCTCATCATCTGGTAATTGCCAAATGATAAAATCCATCTCAGCATCAGCGGTAAAAGTAAACTACAACTTTATAAAAAAAGAAGCATTTTTAATTCGATTAATAGCAGATTAAAAAGCTTTCCAAGGTTAAGGTTAAACAATAATCATTCACGGGATTCACGTTTCATAAATAACAAATCACAATGTTTCGCATGGTTTACAAAAAAATCTACGATCAAGGTTGAAATAATTGGCGCATTAGCATACATGTTAGCATGCTGTCCGTATAAAGGAAAAGTACCATGTATGCTAATGCGCCAATTATTTCAAAATGCTAAAAGATATTTGTAATTTTATGCCAGCAGTTTAATATGAGTTTTATTTTATTGCTTTATTTTATAACAGTTATTTGTTCAATTATTTTAAGTATATATTTGTGATTTAATGAAATAGTTCGTAAAAGTCTGGAATTTTCAAATGTTATATTTTTTAAATGCTCACTTTAGTACGACAATATTTTTTCTTTTCTTTTTCAAATGCCTTAATTCACGTGACTTTCATTTTGCGCCAACTATTACGCTTGGCGACAATGGTATCCGCATAACGGAAAAGTACCCAAATCTCACTTTCTGATGCCCAAATTACACCAAACTTTTTTTTTAAATGCCAAAGCCCCTACAGTGGAAAAGTATCAAACTGTCTATTATTTTGCGCTATCTGTGTTATAGTTTATACTATTAAGCAAGGTGAGTGGAGCGAAGAGTTTAAACATTAAATATTAAAGTTTCGGCACAGATACCATATACACAACGGGTACTTAACTGTCATCAAAGTGTCGTTATTTTGCTTGATAGGGTAACCCGGATGTTGTTGTTTATGCTGTTGATGTTTTCACCAAATTGGCGTCGGAAAAAATCGCTCCAATATGGGGTATATATGACAACTGTGCCAAAGTTTCTATAAAGCAGTATAAGACTAAAAATTAAGAATAAAATAAAGGCAAAATAAGACCAAAGAAGAAAGAAAAATCATGCGTTAAGCATAGAATATGAAACACTTTCCGACACATCCTGAATGCTTTAACAAAACTTCGTTATTTAGGGAAATAAGGTAAATAAGATAACTAAGTAAACATTTTAGAAAACGCATAATTAAAAAAAAAAATTGATTTCAGCAGTTACCGCCCATAGCAATAGTACCGTTATTACATGCCACTATTTAGCTAAAATTTAATTTAAGCTACTCTTAAAGCTACTGAAATCATATTTCCAATTATTATCATCCATAGACGGTTATGTATCCAATTCTTTGCGTGACCCTGTATATCATTTTATCTATATTCTACAAACATTTCTTAGTAATCTAAACGCAGTTTAGCGTAAAACTGCATAACTCTTTTAAAAACCACCTTTAAGCAATTTATTCTCATACTCAGGAACCATTACGAATTCTTTTGTGTAGCCCTGCATATGAACTGTAGCATTTATACACACGGTATAGTATGCATAAATGTAGTGAAACATAAAAGAGCATATCATAATTAAAAATGCATTTCTAGCAATCATTACTTATGTACGTACAATACTTCGGAGAAAAGTTTCTTGGCGAGAAAGAAGTTTGCCAACGTATTTTCTGACAACCTATTTACTGCTTCATACTCACAAGCATTTTTTTGCATATGTATACAATTTATTTAATGTAAAAAAAACTATGGCACAGATGTCACATTCGCCCCATATTGGCGCGATTTTTTTCTGACGCCAATGTCATATACGAAATGTAGTTGTTGTTTATGCTGTTGATGTTTTCGCCAAATCGGCGTCGGAAAAAAATCGCGCCAATATGAGGCGAATATGACATCTGTGCCAAAACTATTTATCCATTTATATAAAGAAACAGAAGTATTTTTTGCACAGATGTCATATACGCATCGGGGTTGGCGTGATTTTTCTCTGACGCCAATTCGGCAGAAATCTCGCTTTCGAATACCAGTTACTTATATATTTTTAAATTATCTGCTATCATTTTGAAAAGGAAATAACTATAAATAAATAAAAGTTTGAATAATAACTATAGAACAAAACAGTTTATATAATTTAAAAACAGAAAATAAAAGTAAATAAACAATGGCACAGATGTCATATTGGCCCCATATTGGCGCGATTTTTTTCTGACGCCAATGTCATATACGCAATGTATACTTAACCGGCGCCAAAGTGTCGTTATTTTGCTTGATATGGTAACCCGGATGTTGTTGCTTATGCTGTTGATGTTTTCGCCAAATCGGCGTCGGAAAAAAATCGCGCCAATATGGGGCGAATATGACATCTGTGCCTAAACAATTTATTAATAAATAAAAAACAATAGCCGGCAAAATAACACCATTTTAGCGACATAGGTATCCCGGTTCATATCTGAAATCTGTGCCGTAATTTGTATATAAAAAAATATTATGTATATTTAGAAACGATTTTTTTATGTATATAAGTGCATATATAAACAAAAATAAAAGTTCATTAGATTTGTTTTCATAGCTGTATATTTTGGCAACATATCTCACTTTCTGATGCCCGAATTACGCCAAGCTTTTTTGGTACAGATGTCATATTCGCCCCATATTGGCTTGATTTTTTTCGGTTGCCAATTTGGCGAAAACATCCACAACATATACAACATAATCCGGGTTACCACATCAAGCAAAATAACGATACTTTGGCGCAAGTTAAGTACCCTTTGCCTGTATGATTAGGCGTCAGAAAAAAATCGCGCCAATATGGGGCGAATATGACATCTGTTCCGCTTTTTTTTCAAAATGCGCTATAATGGAAAAGTACCTAAATAAATAATTAACAGAAATAACCAATTATACAAACTAAAACATTTTATTTCGAGATTAAAGCATTGTTTTAATTTTCGATTAAAAATACATATATCTTTGGATAACTTTAATTGAAATTGTGTTCACGGCTTAATATCTCATTCCATAAACCTAAACAAACACAAGTGATTCATTCATCGTGAACCGTAAAAAATATTAAATCATTGAGGTAATCATTCACAAAGTAAGTTCTCCAACAATCAATGGACAATATTCTAATGACGTCATAGTATGTAAAATGGTGGCGGTATCATTTGTTTATGGTTTGAAATCACGAAGATTTAATTTTGCTATGTCTCTTAGTTACATTATTTTATTGTCGTATTTATGAGATCAGAACAAAAGCATATTTTTTCATTATTTAGTTACTAAAGACGAAAAAAAATTATAAATGTGCATGATTTGAAAAATTTAAATAATTTTCTTTCTTAATACTAAAAAATAACATCGGGAAGTAACAGTGAGTTTAAATTAAATAAGTTTAGCTGTTTAATTCTGTTGTAATATTCAAAATAACTGTATTTATTAGATTTCAGTAAACAACATCAGGGCCCGATTAAACTTTGAAGTTAGAGGAATTACAATGTCATTTCAGGACCTTTCTTTTGGAGAAGCTTTTCTAAATTCCACATATACATGGAAACTCTTCAGTGTTAGAAATATTATTCCCAGGACTGGCATAAGATGAGAACGGCCTGCAATTTTACACAAGTTTTTGAAAACTACTTTATATCAAAAATTTTACTAAAAACTGGATACTTTTTTGTTATAGAGGCCCACACTATTAGAATTATGACAAGTTGCAGCCAATTTCGCCAAAGTCGTAACCAAGATCGTGAAGCACACACATATAATACCATATAATACCATTTTATGAAATCGTATACGATAATTTAATAGTTTTTACGTTCCTTCAAGTGTGTAATTTATTTATTTTTAAGGCTTAATAATCTAAATTGTCCAATATATGAATTTAAAAAAAATGTAAACAAAGACTGAATAGACATGACCGCAAAAATCTGCAGAAAACTTGGAATTGTGCAGATTAGTGGTCTTCTACTGTACACAGTTTTTCATAAATGTGTTTCGTTCTTAAAATGTGTTATTTTCATCTATCACTGCGGAACAAATGAGAAAACTCATATTCTTGCACATGAGTTGTATATATCTTTATATCTAAATTTCCGTCATTTTTGACGGGCTACCTTTCTAGTTTTTCTATAAAAATATGTGTGACATTTCTTCCCTTTAATGTTCTAGAAGATGCTTCAATATATAATTTTTAATTTAGTCATTTTAAACATGTTAAAATCTAATTACCGATAAGCTCAGAAAATAAATATAACACAAATCAAAAGAATCCTAATCTATTTACGAGGAAACCACCGTTCATCTGCACGAAAAGTTGGCCACCATCGAGATTTTCCTTCGAAGGAACAGAACGATACAACATCCTAATTTGTAAAAATATTATTCATAGTTTTCATTATAAAAATATTTTTTATACAATAATTATCTAAATTGGTGGGAATATTAGCAATGGTATATGCGTGTGAAGCGCAAGTATTTCCACGTGTCACTTATGAAAATGATCTGAAACAAACAAAATAAAATTCCGCAGAAATATTACATTTGACATTCTATAAACCTATTTTTAGGAAATTTTAATAAAATTTTGTACAATGGCAGACGTTTCAAATATGAGTCTTTTTTCGTCTTTATTATTATCATTTTTTTGTATTTAAATTCAACGTGGTTCAAAAATATTATCATTATTATAATACATATAAGAGATCAGTGACTCCAAGAAATAAATAATATTAATTGGGAGAGACACAAAGGTTGACCTTATCCATTTGAACACTATTTAAAACGCTTGCTGAAAAAATGTCGTTTTAAGAAAAACGCTTTTAAAGTATTTCTAAAACAAGTTGGAAATTGCTCGTCAAACGTGGCAAATGTGGTGCGTTCGTAATATAACTAGTTTTATAAATATTTTTCGCACCGCATATTGAACTTAACGAATATTTTAGTGCTCTTAATAAGTGCACAGTCTGTAACATCATTAAAATGTACTTGCAATATTTTTTCCCATTCGCCGTCATGTAACTGAAAAGTTTTGACTGCCTCAGTAATTAAACTATACATCCGATTTTCATGAAGTTTGAAATGATTCAACAGAATTTTACAAAAATTATATATTTAAAATTTCAGACCATTCCGAAGGTTGTAACATTATTAAAATGCACTTGCAATATTTTTTTTCCCATTTGCTATAACGTAAAGGGAATTTTTGACTGTCCCTGTAATTAAACTGTACACCCGATTTTCATAAAATTTGAAATGGCTCGACAAAATTATGCAACAATTATATATTTAAAACTTCAGACCATTTGCTTGGGTAGTTTTTGCTCTTTTATATGCGGACCGACAGATAGACGGTCTGTACGACGACTATAGATGCTACTTATTTATATAATTACAGACGCTCTTAAAAAGAGTACCATTAAAATTTTAAATTCTAGTACTAGTATGACATTTACAGTTAATCCGCGATTCCCGAATTTAAGCCTAAAAAGCAAAAAAATTCTCAGCATAGGTAAACCTGTGTGTCGCCGTATCAACTAAATCTGTTTTTCTACCAGACCGCTCTCGCATTCCACTGACTCTAACTTCTTAAAGATTTCTAATTTCACCCAACCGTTCTAGGGATTTATTCTACGCATTATAAGGATTTGAAAAAAGTAAAAAAAAGAATCGATATTTTTTATGGAAGGTAACACCTTCTTAAGCAACAGCGTAATCTATAAGAAAGTAACATGCACTAATATATGTTCTCGTGTTTTTTACTTTCGCTGGCAATAAACTTACATAATTTCAATATAATAGATTATTAAAACAATCCAGCACTTTGTGTATCTTTCGACAGATTTATGTTATTTTTATTACCCGTCTGCCATGAACGGTTATGTGTTTCCCGCGTATCTGGATAAGTGGATATCTTTATACCCTCAAAACATCCCAAAGGCTGGATGGATTTTAATGAATGAGGTCTCTATCGATTCATCTTAACCGTCCGATGGTTAAGGCTAGATTTTGTTTTTATAAATTCAAAATGGCGGGCGTAAAATACAAAATGGGGGTAGAGACGAAATTTTTTTTACGCACCCTATAGAGTGGCCTATCATTGGATAGGTCTTTCAAAATGAAGACGATGTTTCATTGACTATTTTACAGTCAGAAGCTCCGTTTAAATACTACACAACCTGGAAGTTGTCTAGGTAGGATCTCTATCTTTACTGCTCTCGCCATCATAGACATCTATAGGCCTCATCAAAACAGTGTTTATAGATAGGAACTAACAATTAAACACAACTTAAATCTCATCCTAACAAGTAAATAAAAAAATAGATAAGTAATATAAAAATATAGTTTAACATTGATGAGAAACAATTGTTTTTTGATTTTTTACTTTCTTCTATCTTCAATAGAAGAAAGTATTGTAATTGAAATTTTTTTCGACTTCCGGTTTTCGACGGATTTACATGTTTTCGGGGTCAGAGATCCCAAACAACATGTTTATAGAAAATGTCTGTCTGTCCGTGTGTCCGTCTGTCCGTGTGTCTGTCGCCATTGTACCATCAAAAAGTGTATGAAGTTATGCATAGAATTGATCCAAATTTTTATTTTAAGTTTTTGGCTAAGGCAAGCAGATCCTACCTGAATTTGGAAAAAATTCGCCGGTAGGGGGCGCTGTAATAGCGATTTTTGTGCGATTTTGAATATTTTAAAATCCAAAAGTATATGAAGTTAGGCATAGAATTGAACAAAATTTTTATTTTAAGTTTTTGGATATGGCAAGCAGGTCCTCCCTTAACTAATTTTACTTTTACAACTACGTCTCCTTACTACTTTTTGAAATATTAAGATGTATAAGATAGAAGAAAGTTTTGGGATTGCACATCCAGCTAGTTTCTTTTTTTTTTTTTTTTATTCCTAGTATTAGCTCACATTCTCGCTATATATCTTGTTCAAATTTTCAATCGTTAATAAAATACTTATTATTCATCCAATCAAGTTCAAATACATTTTTTTCTACATTTTTTTCACATCTTCAAAGAAGAAAGTACTATAATCAAAATTAATTTTTTTCGACTTCCGGTTTTCGACTGATTTACACGTTTTAGGGGTCAGAGATCCCAAAAAACATGTTTAAAGAAAATGTCTGTCTGTCCGTCTGTCTGTCGCCATTGTACCATCCAAAATTGTATGATTGAACCAAATTTTTATTTTAAGCTTTTGGCTATGGCAAGCAGATCCTCCCTGAATTTGGAAAAAAAATCGCCGGTAGGAGGCACTGTAACAGCGATTTTTGTGCGATTTTGAATATTGTACCATCCAAAAGTGTATGAAGTTATGCATAGAATTGAACCAAATTTTTATTTTAAGTTTTTGCATATGGCAAGTAGGTCCTCTCTGAATTTGGAAAAAATGCGCCGGAAGGCGGCGCTGAAACAGCGATTTTTGCGCGATTTTGAAAATTGTACCATCCAAAAGTGTATGAAGTTATGCATAGAATTGAAGCAATTTTTTTTTTAAGTTTTTGACTATGGCAAGCAGGTCCTCCCTTAATTTGGAAAAAAATTCGTCAGTAGGGCGCACTGTAACAGCGATTTTTCTGCGATTTTGAATATTTTACCATCCAAAAGTATATGAAGTTATGCATAGAATTAAACCAAACTTTTATTTTAAGTTTTTGGATATGGCAGGTAGGTCCTCCCTGAATTTGGAAAAAAATTGCTTGTAGGGGACGCAGTAACAGCGATTTTTGTGCGATTTTGAATATTGTACCATCGAAAAGTGTATGAAGTTATGCATAGAATTGGACCAAATTTTTATTTTAAGTTTTTGGATATGGCAGGTAGGTCCTCCCTGAATTTGGAAAAAAATTGCTTGTAGGGGACGCAGTAACAGCGATTTTTGTGCGATTTTGAATATTGTACCATCGAAAAGTGTATGAAGTTATGCATAGAATTGGACCAAATTTTTATTTTAAGTTTTTGAATATGGCAGATAGGTCCTCCCTGAATTTGGAAAAAATTCGCCGGTAGGAGGCGCTGTAACAGCGATTTTGAATATTGTACCATCCAAAAGTGTATGAAGTTATGCATAGAATTGAACCAAATTTCTATTTTAAGTTTTTGGCTATGGCAAGCAGATCCTCCCTGAATTTGGAAAAAAATCGCCGGTGATGGGGGGGGTGCTGTAATAGCGATTTTTGTGCGATTTTGGATATTGTACCATCTAAAAGTGTATGAAGTTATGTATAGAATAGAACCAAATTTTTATTTTAAGTTTATGGCTATGACAAGCACGTCCTTCCTTAATTTCGAAAAAAGTCACCGGTAGGGGGCGCTGTAATAGCGATTTTTGTGCCATTTTGAATATTGTACCATCGAAAAGTGTATGAAGTTATGCAGAGAATTGAGCCAAATTTTTTGTGTTTCTTTTTGGCGATGGCATGAAGGTCCTCCCTGAATTTGGAAATTTCCGCTGGAAGGGAGCGCTATAATTACGATGTCTTTACCATTTTCTTTATTGTACAATCGAAAAGTGTATAAAATTATGCATACAATTGAACCAAATTTTTTGTGCATGTTTTTGGCTTTGGCCAACAGGTCCTCCTTCAATTTGTAAATACCGCGCGGTAAAGGGACTCTGTGATAGCGATTTTTGTGTACTTTTCTTAATTTGTCGTAGTTCTATTGTCCATCGGTGGCTCGTGCAAAGGAGGGGACTCACTTCCTACTAAGCCGGCTATTCACAAATATCTGATAACAACAAAATAAGGAAAAACTATTAATTTTAACAAATATGATATAGATTAACTCGTTTTTAGTCCGTTTAATTGACTGAAGCAGAAATTTATGATGAAAATCAATGTTTGTGTAGTATTGAACTAATAATATTGAAGTATTAACATGTGTAACTAGTTTTTGAAATATTAAGATGTATAAGATAGAAGAAAGTTTTGGGATTGGCACATCCAACTAGTTTACAAATATCATGATATAGATTAACTCGATTTTAGCCCGTTTAATTGACTGAAGGAGAAATTTAGGAAGAAAAGCAAAGTTGGTATAGTATTGAACTAATGATATTGAAGTATTAACATGCGTAACTACTTTTTGAAATATTAAGATGTATAAGATAGAAGAAAATTTTGGGATTGGCACATCCGACTAGTTTTTTTTTTTTTTTTTTTTTTTTTAATTCCAACTATTAGATCACATTCTCGCTATATACCTTGTTCAAATTTTGAATCGTTAATAAAATACTTATTATTCATCCAATCAAGTTCAAATACATTTTTTTACTTTACTATCTTCTATCTTCAATAGAAGAAAGTATTGTAATCGAAATTTTTTTCGACTTCCGGTTTTCGACGGATTTACACGTTTTATGGGTCAGAGATCCCAAAATACATGTTTATAGAAAATGTTTGTCTGTCCGTCTGTCTGTCGCCATTGTACCATCCAAAAGTGTATTATTGAACCAAATTTTTATTTTCAGCTTTTGGCTATGGCAAGCAGATCCTGCCTGAATTTGGTAAAAAATCGCCGGTAGGAGGCTCTGTAACAGCGATCTTTGTGCGATTTTGAATATTGTACCATTCACAAGTGTATGAAGTTATGCATAGAATTGAACCAAACTTTTATTTTAAGTTTTTGGCTATGGCAATCAGATCCTCCCTGAATTTGGAAAAAATTCGCCAGTGGGGGGGGGGGGGGGGGGGGCGCTGTAATAGCGATTTTTGTGCGATTTTGAATATTTACCATCCAAAAGTGTATGAAGTTATGCATAGAATTGAACCAATTTTTTTTTAAGTTTTTGACTATGGCAAGCAGATCCTCCCTGAATTTAGAAAAAATCGCCGGTAGGGGGTGCTGTAATAGCGATTTTTGTGCGATTTTGGATATTGTACCATCTAAAAGTGTATGAAGTTACGTATAGAATAGAACCAAATTTTTATTTTAAGTTTATGGCTATGACAAGCAGGTCCTTCCTAAATTTCGAAAAAATTCACCGGTAGGGGGCGCTGTAATAGCGATTTTTGTGCCATTTTGAATATTGTACCATCGAAAAGTGTATGAAGTTATGCAGAGAATTGAGCCAAATTTTTTGTGTTTCTTTTTGGCCATGGCATGAAGGTCCTCCCTGAATTTGGAAATTTCCGCTGGAAGGGAGCGCTATAATTACGATGTCTTTACCATTTTCTTTATTGTACAATCGAAAAGTGTATAAAATTATGCATACAATTGAACCAAATTTTTTGTGCATGTTTTTGGCTTTGGCCAACAGGTCCTCCTTCAATTTGTAAATACCGCGCGGTAAAGGGACTCTGTGATAGCGATTTTTGTGTACTTTTCTTAATTTGTCGTAGTTCTATTGTCCATCGGTGGCTCGTGCAAAGGAGGGGACTCACTTCCTACTAAGCCGGCTATTCACAAATATCTGATAACAACAAAATAAGGAAAAACTATTAATTTTAACAAATATGATATAGATTAACTCGTTTTTAGTCCGTTTAATTGACTGAAGCAGAAATTTATGATGAAAATCAATGTTTGTGTAGTATTGAACTAATAATATTGAAGTATTAACATGTGTAACTAGTTTTTGAAATATTAAGATGTATAAGATAGAAGAAAGTTTTGGGATTGGCACATCCAACTAGTTTACAAATATCATGATATAGATTAACTCGATTTTAGCCCGTTTAATTGACTGAAGGAGAAATTTAGGAAGAAAAGCAAAGTTGGTATAGTATTGAACTAATGATATTGAAGTATTAACATGCGTAACTACTTTTTGAAATATTAAGATGTATAAGATAGAAGAAAATTTTGGGATTGGCACATCCAACTAGTTTTTTTTTTTTTTTTTTTTTTTTTTTTTAATTCCAACTATTAGATCACATTCTCGCTATATACCTTGTTCAAATTTTGAATCGTTAATAAAATACTTATTATTCATCCAATCAAGTTCAAATACATTTTTTTACTTTACTATCTTCTATCTTCAATAGAAGAAAGTATTGTAATCGAAATTTTTTTCGACTTCCGGTTTTCGACGGATTTACACGTTTTATGGGTCAGAGATCCCAAAATACATGTTTATAGAAAATGTTTGTCTGTCCGTCTGTCTGTCGCCATTGTACCATCCAAAAGTGTATTATTGAACCAAATTTTTATTTTCAGCTTTTGGCTATGGCAAGCAGATCCTGCCTGAATTTGGTAAAAAATCGCCGGTAGGAGGCTCTGTAACAGCGATCTTTGTGCGATTTTCAATATTGTACCATTCACAAGTGTATGAAGTTATGCATAGAATTGAACCAAACTTTTATTTTAAGTTTTTGGCTATGGCAATCAGATCCTCCCTGAATTTGGAAAAAATTCGCCGGTGGGGGGGGGGGCGCTGTAATAGCGATTTTTGTGCGATTTTGAATATTTACCATCCAAAAGTGTATGAAGTTATGCATAGAATTGAACCAATTTTTTATTTTAAATTTATGGCTATGACAAGCAGGTCCTTCCTTAATTTCGAAAAAATTCACCGGTAGGGGGCACTGTAATAGCGATTTTTGTGCCATTTTGAATATTGTACCATCGAAAAGTGTATGAAGTTATGCAGAGAATTGAGCCAATTTTTTTGTGTTTCTTTTTGGCCATGGCATGAAGGTCCTCCCTGAATTTGGAAATTTCCGCTGGAAGGGAGCGCTATAATTACGATGTCTTTACCATTTTCTTTATTGTACAATCGAAAAGTGTATAAAATTATGCATACAATTGAACCAAATTTTTTGTGCATGTTTTTGGCTTTGGCCAACAGGTCCTCCTTCAATTTGTAAATATCGCGCGGTAAAGGGACTCTGTGATAGCGATTTTTGTGTACTTTTCTTAATTTTTCGTAGTTCTATTGTCCATCGGCGGCTCGTGCAAAGGAGGAGACTCACTTCCTACTAAGCCGGCTATTCACAAAAATCTGATAACAACAGAATAAGGAAAAACTATTAATTTTAACAAATATGATATAGATTAACTCGTTTTTAGTCCGTTTAATTGACTGAAGCAGAAATTTATGATGAAAATCAATGTTTGTGTAGTATTGAACTAATAATATTGAAGTATTAACATGTGTAACTAGTTTTTGAAATATTAAGATGTATAAGATAGAAGAAAGTTTTGGGATTGGCACATCCAACTAGTTTACAAATATCATGATATAGATTAACTCGATTTTAGCCCGTTTAATTGACTGAAGGAGAAATTTAGGAAGAAAAGCAAAGTTGGTATAGTATTGAACTAATAATATTGAAGTATTAACATGCGTAACTACTTTTTGAAATATTAAGATGTATAAGATAGAAGAAAGTTTTGGGATTGGCACATCCAACTAGTTTTTTTTTTTTTTTTTTTAATTCCAACTATTAGATCACATTCTCGCTATATACCTTGTTCAAATTTTGAATCGTTAATAAAATACTTATTATTCATCCAATCAAGTTCAAATACATTTTTTTACTTTACTATCTTCTATCTTCAATAGAAGAAAGTATTGTAATCGAAATTTTTTTCGACTTCCGGTTTTCGACGGATTTACACGTTTTATGGGTCAGAGATCCCAAAAAACATGTTTATAGAAAATGTTTGTCTGTCCGTCTGTCTGTCGCCATTGTACCATCCAAAAGTGTATGATTGAGCCAAATTTTTATTTTCAGCTTTTGGCTATGGCAAGCAGATCCTGCCTGAATTTGGAAAAAAATCGCCGGTAAGAGGCTCTGTAACAGCGATCTTTTTGCGATTTTGAATATTGTACCATTCAAAAGTGTATGAAGTTATGCATAGAATTGAACCAAACTTTTATTTTAAGTTTTTGACTATGGCAAGCAGATCCTCCCAGAATTTAGAAAAAATCGCCGGTAGGGGGTGCTGTAATAGCGATTTTTGTGCGATTTTGGATATTGTACCATATAAAAGTGTATGAAGTTATGTATAGAATAGAACCAAATTTTTATTTTAAGTTTATGGCTATGACAAGCAGGTCCTTCCTTAATTTCGAAAAAATTCGCCGGTAGGGGGCGCTGTAATAGCGATTTTTGTGCCATTTTGAATATTGTACCATCGAAAAGTGTATGAAGTTATGCAGAGAATTGAGCCAATTTTTTTGTGTTTCTTTTTGGTCATGGCATGAAGGTCCTCCCTGAATTTGGAAATTTCCGCTGGAAGGGAGCGCTATAATTACGATGTCTTTACCATTTTCTTTATTGTACAATCGAAAAGTGTATAAAATTATGCATACAATTGAACCAAATTTTTTGTGCATGTTTTTGGCTTTGGCCAACAGGTCCTCCTTCAGTTTGTAAATATCGCGCGGTAAAGGGACTCTGTGATAGCGATTTTTGTGTATTTTTCTTAATTTTTCGTAGTTCTATTGTCCATCGGCGGCTCGTGCAAAGGAGGGGACTCACTTCCTACTAAGCCGGCTATCCACAAATATCTGATAACAACAGAATAAGGAAAAACTATTAATTTTAACAAATATGATATAGATTAACTCGTTTTTAGTCCGTTTAATTGACTGAAGCAGAAATTTATGATGAAAATCAATGTTTGTGTAGTATTGAACTAATAATATTCAAGTATTAACATGTGTAACTAGTTTTTGAAATATTAAGATGTATAAGATTGAAGAAAGTTTTCGGATTGGCACATCCAACTAGTTTACAAATATCATGATATAGATTAACTCGATTTTAGCCCGTTTAATTGACTGAAGGAGAAATTTAGGAAGAAAAGCAAAGTTGGTATAGTATTGAACTAATAATATTGAAGTATTAACATGCGTAACTACTTTTTGAAATATTAAGATGTATAAGATAGAAGAAAGTTTTGGGATTGGCACATCCAACTAGTTTTTTTTTTGTTGTTCTTTTAATTCCAACTATTAGATCACATTTTTGCTATATACCTTGTTCAAATTTTGAATCGTTAATAAAATACTTATTATTCATCCAATCAAGTTCAAATACATTTTTTTACTTTACTATCTTCTATCTTCAATAGAAGAAAGTATTGTAATCGAAATTTTTTTCGACTTCCGGTTTTCGACGGATTTACACGTTTTATGGGTCAGAGATCCCCAAAAACATGTTTATAGAAAATGTTTGTCTGTCCGTCTGTCTGTCGCCATTGTACCATCCAAAAGTGTATGATTGAACCAAATTTTTATTTTCAGCTTTTGGCTATGGCAAGCAGATCCTGCCTGAATTTGGAAAAAAATCGCCGGTAGGAGGCTCTGTAACAGCGATCTTTGTGCGATTTTGAATATTGTACCATTCAAAAGTGTATGAAGTTATGCATAGAATTGAACCAAACTTTTATGTTAAGTTTTCGTCTATGGCAATCAGATCCTCCCTGAATTCGGAAAAAATTCGCCGGTGGGGGGGGGGGCGCTGTAATAGCGATTTTTGTGCGATTTTGAATATTTACCATCCAAAAGTGTATGAAGTTATGCATAGAATTGAACCAACTTTTTTTTTAAGTTTTTGACTATGGCAAGCAAATCCTCCCTGAATTTAGAAAAAATCGCCGGTAGGGGGTGCTGTAATAGCGATTTTTGTGCGATTTTGGATATTGTACCATCTAAAAGTGTATGAAGTTATGTATAGAATAGAACCAAATTTTTATTTTAAGTTTATGGCTATGACAAGCAGGTCATTCCTTAATTTCGAAAAAATTCACCGGTAGGGGGCGCTGTAATAGCGATTTTTGTGCCATTTTGAATATTGTACCAACGAAAAGTGTATGAAGTTATGCAGAGTATTGAGCCAAATTTTTTGTGTTTCTTTTTGGCCATGGCATGAAGGTCCTCCCTGAATTTGGAAATTTCCGCTGGAAGGGAGCGCTATAATTACGATGTCTTTACCATTTTCTGTATTGTACAATCGAAAAGTGTATAAAGATATGCATACAATTGAACCAAATTTTTTGTGCATGTTTTTGGCCTTGGCCAACAGGTCCTCCTTCAATTTGTAAATATCGCGCGGTAAAGGGACTCTGTGATAGCGATTTTTGTGTACTTTTCTTAATTTTTCGTAGTTCTATTGTCCATCGGCGGCTCGTGCAAATGAGGGGACTCACTTCCTACTAAGCCGGCTATTCACAAATATCTGATAACAACAGAATAAGGAAAAACTATTAATTTTAACAAATATGATATAGATTAACTCGTTTTTAGTCCGTTTAATTGACTGAAGCAGAAATTTATGATGAAAATCAATGTTTGTGTAGTATTGAACTAATAATATAAAAGTATTAACATGTGTAACTAGTTTTTGAAAAATTAAGATGTATAAGATAGAAGAAAGTTTTGGGATTGGCACATCCAACTAGTTTTTTTTTTTTTTTTTTTTTTTAATTCCTACTATTAGATCACATTCTCGCTATATACCTTGTTCAAATTTTGAATCGTTAATAAAATACTTATTATTCATCCAATCAAGTTCAAATACATTTTTTTACTTTACTATCTTCTATCTTCAATAGAAGAAAGTATTGTAATCGAAATTTTTTTCGACTTTCGGTTTTCGACGGATTTACACGTTTTATGGGTCAGAGATCCCAAAAAACATGTTTATAGAAAATGTTTATCTGTCGTCTGTCTGTCGCCAATGTACCATCCAAAAGTGTATGATTGAACCAAATTTTTATTTTCAGCTTTTGGCTATGGCAAGCAGATCCTGCCTGAATTTGGAAAAAAATCGCCGGTAGGAGGCTCTGTAACAGCGATCTTTGTGCGATTTTGAATATTGTACCATTCAAAAGTGTATGAAGTTATGCATAGAATTGAACCAAACTTTTATTTTAAGTTTTTGGCTATGGCAATCAGATCCTCCCTGAATTTGTAAAAAATTCGCCGGTGGGGGGGGGGGCGCTGTAATAGCGATTTTTGTGCGATTTTGAATATTTACCATCCAAAAGTGTATGAAGTTATGCATAGAATTGAACCAATTTTTTTTAAGTTTTTGACTATGGCAAGCAGATCCTCCCTGAATTTAGAAAAAATCGCCGGTAGGGGGTGCTGTAATAGCGATTTTTGTGCGATTTTGGATATTGTACCATCTAAAATTGTATGAAGTTATGTATAGAATAGAACCAAATTTTTATTTTAAGTTTATGGCTATGACAAGCAGGTCCTTCCTTAATTTCGAAAAAATTCACCGGTAGGGGGCGCTGTAATAGCGATATTGTTGCCATTTTGAATATTGTACCATCGAAAAGTGTATGAAGTTATGCAGAGAATTGAGCCAAATTTTTTGTGTTTCTTTTTGGCCATGGCATGAAGGTCCTCCCTGAATTTGGAAATTTCCGCTGAAAGGGAGCGCTATAATTACGATGTCTTTACCATTTTCTTTATTGTACAATCGAAAAGTGTATAAAATTATGCATACAATTGAACCAAATTTTTTGTGCATGTATTTGGCTTTGGCCAACAGGTCCTCGTTCAATTTGTAAATATCGCGCGGTAAAGGGACTCTGTGATAGCGATTTTTGTGTACTTTTCTTAATTTTTCGTAGTTCTATTGTCCATCGGCGGCTCGTGCAAAGGAGGGGACTCACTTCCTACTAAGCCGGCTATTCACAAATATCTGATAACAACAAAATAAGGAAAAACTATTAATTTTAACAAATATGATATAGATTAACTCGTTTTTAGTCCGTTTAATTGACTGAAGCAGAAATTTATGATAAAAATCAATGTTTGTGTAGTATTGAACTGTTAATATTGAAGTATTAACATGTGTAACTAGTTTTTGAAATATTAAGATGTATAAGATAGAAGAAAGTTTTGGGATTGGCACATCCAACTAGTTTACAAATATCATGATATAGATTAACTCGATTTTAGCCCGTTTAATTGACTGAAGGAGAAATTTAGGAAGAAAAGCAAAGTTGGTATAGTATTGAACTAATAATATTGAAGTATTAACATGCGTAACTACTTTTTGAAATATTAAGATGTATAAGATAGAAGAAAGTTTTGGGATTGGCACATCCAACTAGTTTTTTTTTTTTTTTTTTTTTTAATCCCAACTATTAGATCACATTCTCGCTATATACCTTGTTCAAATTTTGAATCGTTAATAAAATACTTATTATTCATCCAATCAAGTTCAAATACATTTTTTTACTTTACTATCTTCTATCTTCAATAGAAGAAAGTATTGTAATCGAAATTTTTTCGACTTCCGGTTTTCGACGGATTTACACGTTTTATGGGTCAGAGATCCCAAAAAACATGTTTATAGAAAATGTTTGTCTGTCCGTCTGTCTGTCGCCATTGTACCATCCAAAAGTGTATGATTGAACCAAATTTTTATTTTCAGCTTTTGGCTATGGCAAGCAGATCATGCCTGAATTTGGTAAAAAATCGCCGGTAGGAGGCTCTGTAACAGCGATCTTTGTGCGATTTTGAATATTGTACCATTCACAAGTGTATGAAGTTATGCAAAGAATTGAACCAAACTTTTATTTTAAGTTTTTGGCTATGGCAATCAGATCCTCCCTGAATTTGGAAAAAATTCGCCGGTGGGGGGGGGGGGGGCGCTGTAATAGCGATTTTTGTGCGATTTTGAATATTTACCATCCAAAAGTGTATGAAGTTATGCATAGAATTGAACCAATTTTTTTTAAGTTTTTGACTATGGCAAGCAGATCCTCCCTGAATTTAGAAAAAATCGCCGGTAGGGGGTGCTGTAATAGCGACTTTTGTGCGATTTTGGATATTGTACCATCTAAAAGTGTATGAAGTTACGTATAGAATAGAATTAAATTTTTATTTTAAGTTTATGGCTATGACAAGCAGGTCCTTCCTTAATTTCGAAAAAATTCACCGGTAGGGGGCGCTGTAATAGCGATTTTTGTGCCATTTTGAATATTGTACCATCGAAAAGTGTATGAAGTTATGCAGAGAATTGAGCCAAATTTTTTGTGTTTCTTTTTGGCCATGGCATGAAGGTGCTCCCTGAATTTGGAAAATTCCGCTGGAAGGGAGCACTATAATTACGATGTCTTTACCATTTTCTTTATTGTACAATCGAAAAGTGTATAAATTTATGCATACAATTGAACCAAATTTTTTGTGCATGTTTTTGGCTTTGGCCAACAGGTCCTCCTTCAATTTGTAAATATCGCGCGGTAAAGGGACTCTGTGATAGCGATTTTTGTGTACTTTTCTTAATTTTTCGTAGTTCTATTGTCCATCGGCGGCTCGTGCAAAGGAGGGGACTCACTTCCTACTAAGCCGGCTATTCACAAATATCTGATAACAACAGAATAAGGAAAAACTATTAATTTTAAAAAATATGATATAGATTAACTCGTTTTTAGTCCGTTTAATTGACTGAAGCAGAAATTTATGATGAAAATCAATGTTTGTGTAGTATTAAACTAATAATATTGAAGTATTAACATGTGTAACTAGTTTTTGAAATATTAAGATGTATAAGATAGAAGAAAGTTTTGGGATTGGCACATCCAACTAGTTTACAAATATCATGATATAGATTAACTCGATTTTAGCCCGTTTAATTGACTGAAGGAGAAATTTAGGAAGAAAAGCAAAGTCGGTATAGTATTGAACTAATAATATTGAAGTATTAACATGCGTAACTACTTTTTGAAATATTAAGATGTATAAGATAGAAGAAAGTTTTGGGATTGGCACATCCAACTAGTTTTTTTTTTTTTTTTTTAATTCCAACTATTAGATCACATTCTCGCTATATACCTTGTTCAAATTTTGAATCGTTAATAAAATACTTATTATTCATCCAATCAAGTTCAAATACTTTTTTTTACTTTACTATCTTCTATCTTCAATAGAAGAAAGTATTGTACTCGAAATTTTTTTCGACTTCCGGTTTTCGACGGATTTACACGTTTTATGGGTCAGAGATCCCAAAAAACATGTTTATAGAAAATGTTTGTCTGTCCGTCTGTCTGTCGCCATTGTACCATCCAAAAGTGTATGATTGAACCAAATTTTTATTTTCAGCTTTTGGCTATGGCAAGCAGATCCTGCCTCAATTTGGTAAAAAATCGCCGGTAGGAGGCTCTGTAACAGCGATCTTTGTGCGATTTTGAATATTGTACCATTCACAAGTGTATGAAGTTATGCATAGAATTGAACCAAACTTTTATTTTAAGTTTTTGGCTATGGCAATCAGATCCTCCCTGAATTTGGAAAAAATTCGCCGGTGGGGGGGGGGGCGCTGTAATAGCGATTTTTGTGCGATTTTGAATATTTACCATCCAAAAGTGTATGAAGTTTTGCATAGAATTGAAATAATTTTTTTTAAGTTTTTGACTATGGCAAGCAGATCCTCCCTGAATTTAGAAAAAATCGCCGGTAGGGGGTGCTGTAATAGCGATTTTTGTGCGATTTTGGATATTGTACCATCTAAAAGTGTATGAAGTTACGTATAGAATAGAATTAAATTTTTATTTTAAGTTTATGGCTATGACAAGCAGGTCCTTCCTTAATTTCGAAAAAATTCACCGGTAGGGGGCGCTGTAATAGCGATTTTTGTGCCATTTTGAATATTGTACCATCGAAAAGTGTATGAAGTTATGCAGAGAATTGAGCCAAATTTTTTGTGTTTCTTTTTGGCCATGGCATGAAGGTGCTCCCTGAATTTGGAAAATTCCGCTGGAAGGGAGCACTATAATTACGATGTCTTTACCATTTTCTTTATTGTACAATCGAAAAGTGTATAAATTTATGCATACAATTGAACCAAATTTTTTGTGCATGTTTTTGGCTTTGGCCAACAGGTCCTCCTTCAATTTGTAAATATCGCGCGGTAAAGGGACTCTGTGATAGCGATTTTTGTGTACTTTTCTTAATTTTTCGTAGTTCTATTGTCCATCGGCGGCTCGTGCAAAGGAGGGGACTCACTTCCTACTAAGCCGGCTATTCACAAATATCTGATAACAACAGAATAAGGAAAAACTATTAATTTTAACAAATATGATATAGATTAACTCGTTTTTAGTCCGTTTAATTGACTGAAGCAGAAATTTATGATGAAAATCAATGTTTGTGTAGTATTGAACTAATAATATTGAAGTATTAACATGTGTAACTAGTTTTTGAAATATTAAGATGTATAAGATAGAAGAAAGTTTTGGGATTGGCACATCCAACTAGTTTACAAATATCATGATATAGATTAACTCGATTTTAGCCCGTTTAATTGACTGAAGGAGAAATTTAGGAAGAAAAGCAAAGTCGGTATAGTATTGAACTAATAATATTGAAGTATTAACATGCGTAACTACTTTTTGAAATATTAAGATGTATAAGATAGAAGAAAGTTTTGGGATTGGCACATCCAACTAGTTTTTTTTTTTTTTTTTTAATTCCAACTATTAGATCACATTCTCGCTATATACCTTGTTCAAATTTTGAATCGTTAATAAAATACTTATTATTCATCCAATCAAGTTCAAATACTTTTTTTTACTTTACTATCTTCTATCTTCAATAGAAGAAAGTATTGTACTCGAAATTTTTTTCGACTTCCGGTTTTCGACGGATTTACACGTTTTATGGGTCAGAGATCCCAAAAAACATGTTTATAGAAAATGTTTGTCTGTCCGTCTGTCTGTCGCCATTGTACCATCCAAAAGTGTATGATTGAACCAAATTTTTATTTTCAGCTTTTGGCTATGGCAAGCAGATCCTGCCTGAATTTGGTAAAAAATCGCCGGTAGGAGGCTCTGTAACAGCGATCTTTGTGCGATTTTGAATATTGTACCATTCACAAGTGTATGAAGTTATGCAAAGAATTGAACCAAACTTTTATTTTAAGTTTTTGGCTATGGCAATCAGATCCTCCCTGAATTTGGAAAAAATTCGCCGGTGGGGGGGGGGGGGGGGCGCTGTAATAGCGATTTTTGTGCGATTTTGAATATTTACCATCCAAAAGTGTATGAAGTTATGCATAGAATTGAACCAATTTTTTTTTAAGTTTTTGATTATGGCAAGCAGATCCTCCCTGAATTTAGAAAAAATCGCTGGTAGGGGGTGCTGTAATAGCGATTTTTGTGCGATTTTGGATATTGTACCATCTAAAAGTGTATGAAGTTACGTATAGAATAGAATTAAATTTTTATTTTAAGTTTATGGCTATGACAAGCAGGTCCTTCCTTAATTTCGAAAAAATTCACCGGTAGGGGGCGCTGTAATAGCGATTTTTGTGCCATTTTGAATATTGTACCATCGAAAAGTGTATGAAGTTATGCAGAGAATTGAGCCAAATTTTTTGTGTTTCTTTTTGGCCATGGCATGAAGGTGCTCCCTGAATTTGGAAAATTCCGCTGGAAGGGAGCACTATAATTACGATGTCTTTACCATTTTCTTTATTGTACAATCGAAAAGTGTATAAATTTATGCATACAATTGAACCAAATTTTTTGTGCATGTTTTTGGCTTTGGCCAACAGGTCCTCCTTCAATTTGTAAATATCGCGCGGTAAAGGGACTCTGTGATAGCGATTTTTGTGTACTTTTCTTAATTTTTCGTAGTTCTATTGTCCATCGGCGGCTCGTGCAAAGGAGGGGACTCACTTCCTACTAAGCCGGCTATTCACAAATATCTGATAACAACAGAATAAGGAAAAACTATTAATTTTAACAAATATGACATAGATTAACTCGTTTTTAGTCCGTTTAATTGACTGAAGCAGAAATTTATGATGAAAATCAATGTTTGTGTAGTATTGAACTAATAATATTGAAGTATTAACATGTGTAACTAGTTTTTGAAATATTAAGATGTATAAGATAGAAGAAAGTTTTGGGATTGGCACATCCAACTAGTTTACAAATATCATGATATAGATTAACTCGATTTTAGCCCGTTTAATTGACTGAAGGAGAAATTTAGGAAGAAAAGCAAAGTCGGTATAGTATTGAACTAATAATATTGAAGTATTAACATGCGTAACTACTTTTTGAAATATTAAGATGTATAAGATAGAAGAAAGTTTTGGGATTGGCACATCCAACTAGTTTTTTTTTTTTTTTTTTTAATTCCAACTATTAGATCACATTCTCGCTATATACCTTGTTCAAATTTTGAATCGTTAATAAAATACTTATTATTCATCCAATCAAGTTCAAATACATTTTTTTACTTTACTATCTTCTATCTTCAATAGAAGAAAGTATTGTAATCGAAATTTTTTTCGACTTCCGGTTTTCGACGGATTTACACGTTTTATGGGTCAGAGATCCCAAAATACATGTTTATAGAAAATGTTTGTCTGTCCGTCTGTCTGTCGCCATTGTACCATCCAAAAGTGTATGATTGAACCAAATTTTTATTTTCAGCTTTTGGCTATGGCAAGCAGATCCTGCCTGAATTTGGTAAAAAATCGCCGGTAGGAGGCTCTGTAACAGCGATCTTTGTGCGATTTTGAATATTGTACCATTCAAAAGTGTATGAAGTTATGCATAGAAATGAACCAAACTTTTATTTTAAGTTTTTGGCTATGGCAATCAGATCCTCCCTGAATTTGGAAAAAATTCGCCGGTGGGGGGGGGGGGGCGGGGGGCGCTGTAATAGCGATTTTTGTGCGATTTTGAATATTTACCATCCAAAAGTGTATGAAGTTATGCATAGAATTGAACCAATTTTTTTTTAAGTTTTTGACTATGGCAAGCAGATCCTCCCTGAATTTAGAAAAAATCGCCGGTAGGGGGTGCTGTAATAGCGATTTTTGTGCGATTTGGATATTGTACCATCTAAAAGTGTATGAAGTTATGTATAGAATAGAACCAAATTTTTATTTTAAGTTTATGGCTATGACAAGCAGGTCATTCCTTAATTTCGAAAAAATTCACCGGTAGGGGGCGCTGTAATAGCGATTTTTGTGCCATTTTGAATATTGTACCATCGAAAGTGTATGAAGTTATGCAGAGAATTGAGCCAAATTTTTTGTGTTTCTTTTTGGCCATGGCATGAAGGTCCTCCCTGAATTTGGAAATTTCCGCTGGAAGGGAGCGCTATAATTACGATGTCTTTACCATTTTCTTTATTGTACAATCGAAAAGTGTATAAAATTATGCATACAATTGAACCAAATTTTTGTGCATGATTTTGGCTTTGGCCAACAGGTCCTCCTTCAATTTGTAAATATCGCGCGGTAAAGGGACTCTGTGATAGCGATTTTTGTGTACTTTTCTTAATTTTTCTTAGTTCTATTGTCCATCGGCGGCTCGTGCAAAGGAGGGGACTCACTTCCTACTAAGCCGGCTATTCACAAATATCTGATAACAACAAAATAAGGAAAAACTATTAATTTTAACAAATATGATATAGATTAACTCGTTTTTAGTCCGTTTAATTGACTGAAGGAGAAATTTAGGAAGAAAAGCAAAGTTGGTATAGTATTGAACTAATAATATTGAAGTATTAACATGCGTAACTACTTTTTGAAATATTAAGATGTATAAGATAGAAGAAAGTTTTGGGATTGGCACATCCAACTAGTTTTTTTTTTTTTTTTTTTAATTCCAACTATTAGATCACATTCTCGCTATATACCTTGTTCAAATTTTGAATCGTTAATAAAATACTTATTATTCATCCAATCAAGTTCAAATACATTTTTTTACTTTACTATCTTCTATCTTCAATAGAAGAAAGTATTGTAATCGAAATTTTTTTCGACTTCCGGTTTTCGACGGATTTACACGTTTTATGGGTCAGAGATCCCAAAAAACATGTTTATAGAAAATGTTTGTCTGTCCGTCTGTCTGTCGCCATTGTACCATCCAAAAGTGTATGATTGAACCAAATTTTTATTTTCAGCTTTTGGCTATGGCAAGCAGATCCTGCCTCAATTTGGTAAAAAATCGCCGGTAGGAGGCTCTGTAACAGCGATCTTTGTGCGATTTTGAATATTGTACCATTCACAAGTGTATGAAGTTATGCATAGAATTGAACCAAACTTTTATTTTAAGTTTTTGGCTATGGCAATCAGATCCTCCCTGAATTTGGAAAAAATTCGCCGGTGGGGGGGGGGGCGCTGTAATAGCGATTTTTGTGCGATTTTGAATATTTACCATCCAAAAGTGTATGAAGTTTTGCATAGAATTGAACCAATTTTTTTTTTTAAGTTTTTGACTATGGCAAGCAGATCCTCCCTGAATTTAGAAAAAATCGCCGGTAGGGGGTGCTGTAATAGCGATTTTTGTGCGATTTTGGATATTGTACCATCTAAAAGTGTATGAAGTTACGTATAGAATAGAACCAAATTTTTATTTTAAGTTTATGGCTATGACAAGCAGGTCCTTCCTTAATTTCGAAAAAATTCACCGGTAGGGGGCGCTGTAATAGCAATTTTTGTGCCATTTTGAATATTGTACCATCGAAAAGTGTATGAAGTTATGCAGAGAATTGAGCCAATTTTTTTGTGTTTCTTTTTGGCCATGGCATGAAGGTCCTACCTGAATTTGGAAATTTCCGCTGGAAGGGAGCACTATAATTACGATGTCTTTACCATTTTCTTTATTGTACAATCGAAAAGTGTATAAAATTATGCATACAATTGAACCAAATTTTTTGTGCATGTTTTTGGCTTTGGCCAACAGGTCCTCCTTCAGTTTGTAAATATCGCGCGGTAAAGGGACTCTGTGATAGCGATTTTTGTGTACTTTTCTTAATTTTTCGTAGTTCTATTGTCCATCGGCGGCTCGTGCAAAGTAGGGGACTCACTTCCTACTAAGCCGGCTATTCACAAATATCTGATAACAACAGAATAAGGAAAAACTATTAATTTTCACAAATATGATATAGATTAACTCGTTTTTAGTCCGTTTAATTGACTGAAGCAGAAATTTATGATGAAAATCAATGTTTGTGTAGTATTGAACTAATAATATTGAAGTATTAACATGTGTAACTAGTTTTTGAAATATTAAGATGTATAAGATAGAAGAAAGTTTTGGGATTGGCACATCCAACTAGTTTACAAATATCATGATATAGATTAACTCGATTTTAGCCCGTTTAATTGACTGAAGGAGAAATTTAGGAAGAAAAGCAAAGTCGGTATAGTATTGAACTAATAATATTGAAGTATTAACATGCGTAACTACTTTTTGAAATATTAAGATGTATAAGATAGAAGAAAGTTTTGGGATTGGCACATCCAACTAGTTTTTTTTTTTTTTTTTTTTTTTTTTTTTTTTTTAATTCCAACTATTAGATCACATTCTCGCTATATACCTTGTTCAAATTTTGAATCGTTAATAAAATACTTATTATTCATCCAATCAAGTTCAAATACATTTTTTTACTTTACTATCTTCTATCTTCAATAGAAGAAAGTATTGTACTCGAAATTTTTTTCGACTTCCGGTTTTCGACGGATTTACACGTTTTATGGGTCAGAGATCCCAAAAAACATGTTTATAGAAAATGTTTGTCTGTCCGTCTGTCTGTCGCCATTGTACCATCCAAAAGTGTATGATTGAACCAAATTTTTATTTTCAGCTTTTGGCTATGGCAAGCAGATCCTGCCTGAATTTGGAAAAAAATCGCCGGTAGGAGGCTCTGTAACAGCGATCTTTGTGCGATTTTGAATATTGTACCATTCAAAAGTGTATGAAGTTATGCATAGAATTGAACCAAACTTTTATTTTAAGTTTTTGGCTATGGCAATCAGATCCTCCCTGAATTTGGAAAAAATTCGCCGGTGGGGGGGGGGGGCGCTGTAATAGCGATTTTTGTGCGATTTTGAATATTTACCATCCAAAAGTGTATGAAGTTATGCATAGAATTGAACCAATTTTTTATTTTAAGTTTATGGCTATGACAAGCAGGTCCTTCCTTAATTTCGAAAAAAATCACCGGTAGGGGGCGCTGTAATAGCGATTTTTGTGCCATTTTGAATATTGTACCATCGAAAAGTGTATGAAGTTATGAAGAGAATTCAGCCAATTTTTTTGTGTTTCTTTTTGGCCATGGCATGAAGGTCCTCCCTGAATTTGGAAATTTCCGCTGGAAGGGAGCGCTATAATTACCATGTCTTTACCATTTTCTTTATTGTACAATCGAAAAGTGTATAAAATTATGCATACAATTGAACCAAATTTTTTGTGCATGTTTTTGGCTTTGGCCAACAGGTCCTCCTTCAATTTGTAAATATCGCGCGGTAAAGGGACTCTGTGATAGCGATTTTTGTGTATTTTTCTTAATTTTCCGTAGTTCTATTGTCCATCGGCGGCTCGTGCAAAGGAGGGGACTCACTTCCTACTAAGCCGGCTATTCACAAATATCTGATAACAACAGAATAAGGAAAAACTATTAATTTTAACAAATATGATATAGATTAACTCGTTTTTAGTCCGTTTAATTGACTGAATCAGAAATTTATGATGAAAATCAATGTTTGTGTAGTATTGAACTAATAATATTGAAGTATTAACATGTGTAACTAGTTTTTGAAATATTAAGATGTATAAGATAGAAGAAAGTTTTGGGATTGGCACATCCAACTAGTTTACAAATATCATGATATAGATTAACTCGATTTTAGCCCGTTTAATTGACTGAAGGAGTAATTTAGGAAGAAAAGCAAAGTTGGTATAGTATTGAACTAATAATATTGAAGTATTAACATGCGTAACTACTTTTTGAAATATTAAGATGTATAAGATAGAAGAAAGTTTTGGGATTGGCACATCCAACTAGTTTTTTTTTTTTTTTTTTAATTCCAACTATTAGATCACATTCTCGCTATATACCTTGTTCAAATTTTGAATCGTTAATAAAATACTTATTATTCATCCAATCAAGTTCAAATACATTTTTTTACTTTACTATCTTCTATCTTCAATAGAAGAAAGTATTGTAATCGAAATTTTTTTCGACTTCCGGTTTTCGACGGATTTACACGTTTTATGGGTCAGAGATCCCAAAAAACATGTTTATAGAAAATGTTTGTCTGTCCGTCTGTCTGTCGCCATTGTACCATCCAAAAGTGTATGATTGAACCAAATTTTTATTTTCAGCTTTTGGCTATGGCAAGCAGATCCTGCCTGAATTTGGAAAAAAATCGCCGGTAGGAGGCTCTGTAACAGCGATCTTTGTGCGATTTTGAATATTTTACCATTCAAAAGTGTATGAAGTTATGCATAGAAATGAACCAAACTTTTATTTTAAGTTTTTGGCTATGGCAGACAGATCCTCCCCGAATTTGGAAAAAATTCGCCGGTGGGGGGGCGGGGGGCGCTGTAATAGCGATTTTTGTGCGATTTTGAATATTTACCATCCAAAAGTGTATGAAGTTATGCATAGAATTGAACCAATTTTTTTTTAAGTTTTTGACTATGGCAAGCAGATCCTCCCTGAATTTAGAAAAAATCGCCGGTAGGGGGTGCTGTAATAGCGATTTTTGTGCGATTTTGGATATTGTACCATCTAAAAGTGTATGAAGTTATGTATAGAATAGAACCAAATTTTTATTTTAAGTTTATGGCTATGACAAGCAGGTCCTTCCTTAATTTCGAAAAAATTCACCGGTAGGGGGCGCTGTAATAGCGATTTTTGTGCCATTTTGAATATTGTACCATCGAAAAGTGTATGAAGTTATGCAGAGAATTGAGCCAATTTTTTTGTGTTTCTTTTTGGCCATGGCATGAAGGTCCTCCCTGAATTTGGAAATTTCCGCTGGAAGGGAGCGCTATAATTACGATGTCTTTACCATTTTCTTTATTGTACAATCGAAAAGTGTATAAAATTATGCATACAATTGAACCAAATTTTTTGTGCATGTTTTTGGCTTTGGCCAACAGGTCCTCCTTCAATTTGTAAATATCGCGCGGTAAAGGGACTCTGTGATAGCGATTTTTGTGTACTTTTCTTAATTTTTCTTAGTTCTATTGTCCATCGGCGGCTCGTGCAAAGGAGGGGACTCACTTCCTACTAAGCCGGCTATTCACAAATATCTGATAACAACAAAATAAGGAAAAACTATTAATTTTAATAAATATGATATAGATTAACTCGTTTTTAGTCCGTTTAATTGACTGAAGCAGAAATTTATGATGAAAATCAATGTTTGTGTAGTATTGAACTAATAATATTGAAGTATTAACATGTGTAACTAGTTTTTGAAATATTAAGATGTATAAGATAGAAGAAAGATTTGGGATTGGCACATCCAACTAGTTTTTTTTTTTTTTTTTTTTTTTTTTTTTTAATTCCAACTATTAGATCACATTCTCGCTATATACCTTGTTCAAATTTTGAATCGTTAATAAAATACTTATTATTCATCCAATCAAGTTCAAATACATTTTTTTACTTTACTATCTTCTATCTTCAATAGAAGAAAGTATTGTAATCGAAATTTTTTTCGACTTCCGGTTTTCGACGGATTTACACGTTTTATGGGTCAGAGATCCCCAAAAACATGTTTATAGAAAATGTTTGTCTGTCCGTCTGTCTGTCGCCATTGTACCATTCAAAAGTGTATGATTGAACCAAATTTTTATTTTCAGCTTTTGGCTATGGCAAGCAGATCCTGCCTGAATTTGGAAAAAAATCGCCGGTAGGAGGCTCTGTAACAGCGATCTTTGTGCGATTTTGAATATTGTACCATTCAAAAGTGTATGAAGTTATGCATAGAATTGAACCAAACTTTTATTTTAAGTTTTTGGCTATGGCAATCAGATCCTCCCTGAATTTGGAAAAAATTCGCCAGTGGGGGGGGGGCGGGGGGCGCTGTAATAGCGATTTTTGTGCGATTTTGAATATTTACCATCCAAAAGTGTATGAAGTTATGCATAGAATTTAACCAAATTTTTATTTTCAGCTTTTGGCTATGGCAAGCAGATCCTGCCTGAATTTGGAAAAAAATCGCCGGTAGGAGGCTCTGTAACAGCGATCTTTGTGCGATTTTGAATATTGTACCATTCAAAAGTGTATGAAGTTATGCATAGAATTGAACCAAACTTTTATTTTAAGTTTTTGGCTATGGCAATAGGTTCCTCCCTGAATTTGGAAAAAATTCGCCGGTGGGGGGGGGGGGGCGCTGTAATAGCGATTTTGAATATTTACCATCCAAAAGTGTATGAAGTTATGCATAGAATTGAACCAATTTTTTTTAAGTTTTTGACTATGGCAAGCAGATCCTCCCTGAATTTAGAAAAAATCGCCGGTAGGGGGTGCTGTAATAGCGATTTTTGTGCGATTTTGGATATTGTACCATCTAAAGGTGTATGAAGTTATGTATAGAATAGAACCAAATTTTTATTTTAAGTTTATGGCTATGACAAGCAGGTCCTTCCTTATTTTCGAAAAAATTCACCGGTAGGGGGCGCTGTAATAGCGATTTTTGTGCCATTTTGAATATTGTACCATCAAAAAGTGTATGAAGTTATGCAGAGAATTGAGCCAAATTTTTTGTGTTTCTTTTTGGCCATGGCATGAAGGTCCTCCCTGAATTTGGAAATTTCCGCTGGAAGGGAGCGCTATAATTACGATGTCTTTACCCTTTTCTTTATTGTACAATCGAAAAGTGTATAAAATTATGCATACAATTGAACCAAATTTTTTGTGCATGTTTTTGGCTTTGGCCAACAGGTCCTCCTTCAATTTGTAAATATCGCGCGGTAAAGGGACTCTGTGATAGCGATTTTTGTGTACTTTTCTTAATTTTTCGTAGTTCTAATGTCCATCGGCGGCTCGTGCAAAGGAGGGGACTCACTTCCTACTAAGCCGGCTATTCACAAATATCTGATAACAACAAAATAAGGAAAAACTATTAATTTTAACAAATATGATATAGATTAACTCGTTTTTAGTCCGTTTAATTGACTGAAGCAGAAATTTATGATGAAAATCAATGTTTGTGTAGTATTGAACTAATAATATTGAAGTATTAACATGTGTAACTAGTTTTTGAAATATTAAGATGTATAAGATAGAAGAAAGTTTTGGGATTGGCACATCCAACTTGTTTACAAATATCATGATATAGATTAACTCGATTTTAGCCCGTTTAGTTGACTGAAGGAGAAATTTAGGAAGAAAAGCAAAGTTGCTATAGTATTGAACTAATAATATTGAAGTATTAACATGCGTAACTACTTTTTGAAATATTAAGATGTATAAGATAGAAGAAAGTTTTGGGATTGGCACATCCAACTAGTTTTTTTTTTTTTTTTTTTTTTTTTTAATTCCAACTATTAGATCACATTCTCGCTATATACCTTGTTCAAATTTTGAATCGTTAATAAAATACTTATTATTCATCCAATCAAGTTCAAATACATTTTTTTACTTTACTATCTTCTATCTTCAATAGAAGAAAGTATTGTAATCGAAATTTTTTTCGTCTTCCGGTTTTCGACGGATTTACACGTTTTATGGGTCAGAGATCCCAAAAAACATGTTTATAGAAAATGTTTGTCTGTCCGTCTGTCTGTCGCCATTGTACCATCCAAAAGTGTATGATTGAACCAAATTTTTATTTTCAGCTTTTGGCTATGGCAAGCAGATCCTGCCTGAATTTGGAAAAAAATCACCGGTAGGAGGCTCTGTAACAGCGATCTTTGTGCGATTTTGAATATTGTACCATTCAAAAGTGTATGAAGTTATGCATAGAATTGAACCAAACTTTTATTTTAAGTTTTTGGCTATGGCAATAGGTTCCTCCCTGAATTTGGAAAAAATTCGCCGGTGGGGGGGGGGGGCGCTGTAATAGCGATTTTGAATATTTACCATCCAAAAGTGTATGAAGTTATGCATAGAATTGAACCAATTTTTTTTAAGTTTTTGACTATGGCAAGCAGATCCTCCCTGAATTTAGAAAAAATCGCCGGTAGGGGGTGCTGTAATAGCGATTTTTGTGCGATTTTGGATATTGTACCATCTAAAAGTGTATGAAGTTACGTATAGAATAGAACCAAATTTTTATTTTAAGTTTATGGCTATGACAAGCAGGTCCTTCCTTATTTTCGAAAAAATTCACCGGTAGGGGGCGCTGTAATAGCGATTTTTGTGCCATTTTGAATATTGTACCATCGAAAAGTGTATGAAGTTACGCAGAGAATTGAGCCAAATTTTTTGTGTTTCTTTTTGGCCATGGCATGAAGGTCCTCCCTGAATTTGGAAATTTCCGCTGGAAGGGAGCGCTATAATTACGATGTCTTTACCATTTTCTTTATTGTACAATCGAAAAGTGTATAAAATTATGCATACAATTGAACCAAATTTTTTGTGCATGTTTTTGGCTTTGGCCAACAGGTCCTCCTTCAATTTGTAAATATCGCGCGGTAAAGGGACTCTGTGATAGCGATTTTTGTGTACTTTCCTTAATTTTTCGTAGTTCTATTGTCCATCGGCGGCTCGTGCAAAGGAGGGGACTCACTTCCTACTAAGCCGGCTATTCACAAATATCTGATAACAACAAAATAAGGAAAAACTATTAATTTTAACAAATATGATATAGATTAACTCGTTTTTAGTCCGTTTAATTGACTGAAGCAGAAATTTATGATGAAAATCAATGTTTGTGTAGTATTGAACTGTTAATATTGAAGTATTAACATGTGTAACTAGTTTTTGAAATATTAAGATGTATAAGATAGAAGAAAGTTTTGGGATTGGCACATCCAACTAGTTTACAAATATCATGATATAGATTAACTCGATTTTAGCCCGTTTAATTGACTGAAGGAGAAATTTAGGAAGAAAAGCAAAGTTGGTATAGTATTGAACTAATAATATTGAAGTATTAACATGCGTAACTACTTTTTGAAATATTAAGATGTATAAGATAGAAGAAAGTTTTGGGATTGGCACATCCAACTAGTTTTTTTTTTTTTTTTTTTTTTTTTTTTTTTTTTTTTTTTTTTTATTCCAACTATTAGATCACATTCTCGCTATATACCTTGTTCAACTATTGAATCGTTAATAAAATACTTATTATTCATCCAATCAAGTTCAAATACATTTTTTTACTTTACTATCTTCTATCTTCAATAGAAGAAAGTATTGTAATCGAAATTTTTTTTCGACTTCCAGTTTTCGACGGATTTACACGTTTTATGGGTCAGCGATCCCAAAAAACATGTTTATAGAAAATGTTTGTCTGTCCGTCTGTCTGTCGCCACTGTACCATGCAAAAGTGTATGATTGAACCAAATTTTTATTTTCAGCTTTTGGCTATGGCAAGCAGATTCTGCCTGAATTTGGAAAAAAATCGCCGGTAGGAGGCTCTGTAACAGCGATCTTTGTGCGATTTTGAATATTGTACCATTCAAAAGTGTATGAAGTTATGCATAGAATTGAACCAAACTTTTATTTTAAGTTTTTGGCTATGGCAGTCAGATCCTCCCTGAATTTGGAAAAAATTCGCCGCTGGGGGGGGGGGGGCGCTGTAATAGCGATTTTTGTGCGATTTTGAATATTTACCATCCAAAAGTGTATGAAGTTATGCATAGAATTGAACCAATTTTTTTTTAAGTTTTTGATTATGGCAAGCAGATCCTCCCTGAATTTAGAAAAAATCGCTGGTAGGGGGTGCTGTAATAGCGATTTTTGTGCGATTTTGGATATTGTACCATCTAAAAGTGTATGAAGTTATGTATAGAATAGAACCAAATTTTTATTTTAAGTTTATAGCTATGACAAGCAGGTCCTTCCTTAATTTTGAAAAAATTCACCGGTAGGGGGCGCTGTAATAGCGATTTTTGTGCCATTTTGAATATTGTACCATCGAAAAGTGTATGAAGTTATGTAGAGAATTGAGCCAATTTTTTTGTGTTTCTTTTTGGCCATGGCATGAAGGTCCTCCCTGAATTTGGAAATTTCCGCTGGAAGGGAGCGCTATAATTACGATGTCTTTACCATTTTCTTTATTGTACAATCGAAAAGTGTATAAAATTTACATACAATTGAACCAAATTTTTTGTGCATGTTTTTGGCTTTGGCCAACAGGTCCTCCTTCAGTTTGTAAATATCGCGCGGTAAAGGGACTCTGTGATAGCGATTTTTGTGTATTTTTCTAAATTTTTCGTAGTTCTATTGTCCATCGGCGGCTCGTGCAAAGGAGGGGACTCACTTCCTACTAAGCCGGCTATTCACAAATATCTGATAACAACAGAATAAGGAAAAACTATTAATTTTAACAAATATGATATAGATTAACTCGTTTTTAGTCCGTTTAATTGACTGAAGCAGAAATTTATGATGAAAATCAATGTTTGTGTAGTATTGAACTAATAATATTCAAGTATTAACATGTGTAACTAGTTTTTGAAAAATTAAGATGTATAAGATAGAAGAAAGTTTTGGGATTGGCACATCCAACTAGTTTTTTTTTTTTTTTTTTTTTAATTCCAACTATTAGATCACATTCTCGCTATATACCTTGTTCAAATTTTGAATCGTTAATAAAATACTTATTATTCATCCAATCAAGTTCAAATACATTTTTTTACTTTACTATCTTCTATCTTCAATAGAAGAAAGTATTGTAATCGAAATTTTTTTCGACTTCCGGTTTTCGACGGATTTACACGTTTTATGGGTCAGAGATCCCAAAAAACATGTTTATAGAAAATGTTTGTCTGTCCGTCTGTCTGTCGCCATTGTACCATCCAAAAGTGTATGATTGAACCAAATTTTTATTTTCAGCTTTTGGCTATGGCAAGCAGATCCTGCCTGAATTTGGAAAAAAATCGCCGGTAGGAGGCTCTGTAACAGCGATTTTTGTGCGATTTTGAATATTGTACCATTCAAAAGTATATGAAGTTATGCATAGAATTGAACCAAACTTTTATTTTAAGTTTTTGACTATGGCAAGCAGATCCTCCCTGAATTTAGAAAAAATCGCCGGTAGGGGGTGCTGTAATAGCGATTTTTGTGCGATTTTGGATATTGTACCATCTAAAAGTGTATGAAGTTATGTATAGAATAGAACCAAATTTTTATTTTAAGTTTATGGCTATGACAAGCAGGTCCTTCCTTAATTTCGAAAAAATTCACCGGTAGGGGGCGCTGTAATAGCGATTTTTGTGCCATTTTGAATATTGTACCATCGAAAAGTGTATGAAGTTATGCAGAGAATTGAGCCAATTTTTTTGTGTTTCTTTTTGGCCATGGCATGAAGGTCCTCCCTGAATTTGGAAATTTCCGCTGGAAGGGAGCGCTATAATTACGATGTCTTTACCATTTTCTTTATTGTACAATCGAAAAGTGTATAAAATTATGCATACAATTGAACCAAATTTTTTGTGCATGTTTTTGGCTTTGGCCAACAGGTCCTCCTTCAATTAGTAAATATCGCGCGGTAAAGGGACTCTGTGATAGCGATTTTTGTGTACTTTTCTTAATTTTTCGTAGTTCTATTGTCCATCGGCGGCTCGTGCAAAGGAGGGGACTCACTTCCTACTAAGCCGGCTATTCACAAATGTCTGATAACTACAGAATAAGGAAAAACTATTAATTTTAACAAATATGATATAGATTATCTCGTTTTTAGTCCGTTTAATTGACTGAAGCAGAAATTTATGATGAAAATCAATGTTTGTGTAGTATTGAACTAATAATATTGAAGTATTAACATGTGTAACTAGTTTTTGAAAATTTAAGATGTATAAGATAGAAGAAAGTTTTGGGATGGGCACATCCAACTAGTTTTTTTTTTTTTTTTTTTAATTCCAACTATTAGATCACATTCTCGCTATATACCTTGTTCAAATTTTGAATCGTTAATAAAATACTTATTATTCATCCAATCAAGTTCAAATACATTTTTTTACTTTACTATCTTCTATCTTCAATAGAAGAAAGTATTGTAATCGAAATTTTTTTCGACTTCCGGTTTTCGACGGATTTACACGTTTTAATGGTCAGAGATCCAAAAAAACATGTTTATAGAAAATGTTTGTCTGTCCGTCTGTCTGTCGCCATTGTACCATCCAAAAGTGTATGATTGAACCAAATTTTTATTTTCAGCTTTTGACTATGGCAAGCAGATCCTGCCTGAATTTGGAAAAAAATCGCCGGTAGGAGGCTCTGTAACAGCGATCTTTGTGCGATTTTGAATATTTTACCATTCAAAAGTGTATGAAGTTATGCATAGAAATGAACCAAACTTTTATTTTAAGTTTTTGGCTATGGCAATCAGATCCTCCCTGAATTTGGAAAAAATTCGCCGGTGGGGGGGGGGGCGCTGTAATAGCGATTTTTGTGCGATTTTGAATATTTACCATCCAAAAGTGTATGAAGTTATGCATAGAATTGAACCAATTTTTTTTTAAGTTTTTGACTATGGCAAGCAGATCCTCCCTGAATTTAGAAAAAATCGCCGGTAGGGGGTGCTGTAATAGCGATTTTTGTGCGATTTTGGATATTGTACCATCTAAAAGTGTATGAAGTTATGTATAGAATAGAACCAAATTTTTATTTTAAGTTTATGGCTATGACAAGCAGGTCCTTCCTTAATTTCGAAAAAATTCACCGGCAGGGGGCGCTGTAATAGCGATTTTTGTGCCATTTTGAATATTGTACCATCGAAAAGTGTATGAAGTTATGCAGAGAATTGAGCCAATTTTTTTGTGTTTCTTTTTGGCCATGGCATGAAGGTCCTCCCTGAATTTGGAAATTTCCGCTGGAAGGGAGCGCTATAATTACGATGTCTTTACCATTTTCTTTATTGTACAATCGAAAAGTGTATAAAATTATGCATACAATTGAACCAAATTTTTTGTGCATGTTTTTGGCTTTGGCCAACAGGTCCTCCTTCAATTAGTAAATATCGCGCGGTAAAGGGACTCTGTGATAGCGATTTTTGTGTACTTTTCTTAATTTTTCGTAGTTCTATTGTCCATCGGCGGCTCGTGCAAAGGAGGGGACTCACTTCCTACTAAGCCGGCTATTCACAAATATCTGATAACAACAGAATAAGGAAAAACTATTAATTTTAACAAATATGATATAGATTATCTCGTTTTTAGTCCGTTTAATTGACTGAAGCAGAAATTTATGATGAAAATCAATGTTTGTGTAGTATTGAACTAATAATATTGAAGTATTAACATGTGTAACTAGTTTTTGAAAATTTAAGATGTATAAGATAGAAGAAAGTTTTGGGATGGGCACATCCAACTAGTTTTTTTTTTTTTTTTTTTAATTCCAACTATTAGATCACATTCTCGCTATATACCTTGTTCAAATTTTGAATCGTTAATAAAATACTTATTATTCATCCAATCAAGTTCAAATACATTTTTTTACTTTACTATCTTCTATCTTCAATAGAAGAAAGTATTGTAATCGAAATTTTTTTCGACTTCCGGTTTTCGACGGATTTACACGTTTTATGGGTCAGAGATCCAAAAAAACATGTTTATAGAAAATGTTTGTCTGTCCGTCTGTCTGTCGCCATTGTACCATCCAAAAGTGTATGATTGAACCAAATTTTTATTTTCAGCTTTTGACTATGGCAAGCAGATCCTGCCTGAATTTGGAAAAAAATCGCCCGTAGGAGGCTCTGTAACAGCGATCTTTGTGCGATTTTGAATATTGTACCATTCAAAAGTGTATGAAGTTATGGATAGAAATGAACCAAACTTTTATTTTAAGTTTTTAACTATGGCAATCAGATCCTCCCTGAATTTGGAAAAAATTCGCCGGTGGGGGGGGGGGGGGCGGGGGGCGCTGTAATAGCGATTTTTGTGCGATTTTGAATATTTACCATCCAAAAGTGTATGAAGTTATGCATAGAATTGAACCAATTTTTTTTAAGTTTTTGACTATGGCAAGCAGATCCTCCCTGAATTTAGAAAAAATCGCCGGTAGGGGGTGCTGTAATAGCGATTTTTGTGCGATTTTGGATATTGTACCATCTAAAAGTGTATGAAGTTATGTATAGAATAGAACCAAATTTTTATTTTAAGTTTATGGCTATGACAAGCAGGTCCTTCCATTTTTTCGAAAAAATTCACCGGTAGGGGGCGCTGTAATAGCGATTTTTGTGCCATTTTGAATATTGTACCATCGAAAAGTGTATGAAGTTATGCAGAGAATTGAGCCAAATTTTTTGTGTTTCTTTTTGGCCATGGCATGAAGGTCCTCCCTGAATTTGGAAATTTCCGCTGGAAGGGAGCGCTATAATTACGATGTCTTTACCATTTTCTTTATTGTACAATCGAAAAGTGTATAAAATTATGCATACAATTGAACCAAATTTGTTGTGCATGTTTTTGGCTTTGGCCAACAGGTCCTCCTCAATTTGTAAATATCGCGCGGTAAAGGGACTCTGTGATAGCGATTTTTGTGTACTTTTCTTAATTTTTCGTAGTTCTAATGTCCATCGGCGGCTCGTGCAAAGGAGGGGACTCACTTCCTACTAAGCCGGCTATTCACAAATATCTGATAACAACAAAATAAGGAAAAACTATTAATTTTAACAAATATGATATAGATTAACTCGTTTTTAGTCCGTTTAATTGACTGAAGCAGAAATTTATGATGAAAATCAATGTTTGTGTAGTATTGAACTGTTAATATTGAAGTATTAACATGTGTAACTAGTTTTTGAAATATTAAGATGTATAAGATAGAAGAAAGTTTTGGGATTGGCACATCCAACTAGTTTACAAATATCATGATATAGATTAACTCGATTTTAGCCCGTTTAATTGACTGAAGGAGAAATTTAGGAAGAAAAGCAAAGTTGGTATAGTATTGAACTAATAATATTGAAGTATTAACATGCGTAACTACTTTTTGAAATATTAAGATGTATAAGATAGAAGAAAGTTTTGGGATTGGCACATCCAACTAGTTTTTTTTTTTTTTTTTTTTTTTTTTTTTTTTTATTCCAACTATTAGATCACATTCTCGCTATATACCTTGTTCAAATATTGAATCGTTAATAAAATACTTATTATTCATCCAATCAAGTTCAAATACATTTTTTTACTTTACTATCTTCTATCTTCAATAGAAGAAAGTATTGTAATCGAAATTTTTTTCTACTTCCAGTTTTCGACGGATTTACACGTTTTATGGGTCAGAGATCCCAAAAAACATGTTTATAGAAAATGTTTGTCTGTCCGTCTGTCTGTCGCCATTGTACCATCCAAAAGTGTATGATTGAACCAAATTTTTATTTTCAGCTTTTGGCTATGGCAAGCAGATCCTGCCTGAATTTGGAAAAAAATCGCCGGTAGGAGGCTCTGTAACAGCGATCTTTGTGCGATTTTGAATATTGTACCATTCAAAAGTGTATGAAGTTATGCATAGAATTGAACCAAACTTTTATTTTAAGTTTTTGGCTATGGCAGTCAGATCCTCCCTGAATTTGGAAACAATTCGCCGGTGGGGGGGGGGGGGCGCTGTAATAGCGATTTTTGTGCGATTTTGAATATTTACCATCCAAAAGTGTATGAAGTTATGCATAGAATTGAAACAATTTTTTTTTAAGTTTTTGATTATGGCAAGCACATCCTCCCTGAATTTAGAAAAAATCGCCGGTAGGGGGTGCTGTAATAGCGATTTTTGTGCGATTTTGGATATTGTACCATCTAAAAGTGTATGAAGTTATGTATAGAATAGAACCAAATTTTTATTTTAAGTTTATGGCTATGACAAGCAGGTCCTTCCTTAATTTCGAAAAAATTCACCGGTAGGGGGCGCTGTAATAGCGATTTTTGTGCCATTTTGAATATTGTACCATCGAAAAGTGTATGAAGTTATGTAGAGAATTGAGCCAATTTTTTTGTGTTTCTTTTTGGCCATGGCATGAAGGTCCTCCCTGAATTTGGAAATTTCCGCTGGAAGGGAGCGCTATAATTACGATGTCTTTACCATTTTCTTTATTGTACAATCGAAAAGTGTATAAAATTTACATACAATTGAACCAAATTTTTTGTGCATGTTTTTGGCTTTGGCCAACAGGTCCTCCTTCAGTTTGTAAATATCGCGCGGTAAAGGGACTCTGTGATAGCGATTTTTGTGTATTTTTCTTAATTTTTCGTAGTTCTATTGTCCATCGGCGGCTCGTGCAAAGGAGGGGACTCACTTCCTACTAAGCCGGCTATTCACAAATATCTGATAACAACAGAATAAGGAAAAACTATTAATTTTAACAAATATGATATAGATTAACTCGTTTTTAGTCCGTTTAATTGACTGAAGCAGAAATTTATGATGAAAATCAATGTTTGTGTAGTATTGAACTAATAATATTCAAGTATTAACATGTGTAACTAGTTTTTGAAAAATTAAGATGTATAAGATAGAAGAAAGTTTTGGGATTGGCACATCCAACTAGTTTTTTTTTTTTTTTTTTTTTTTTAATTCCAACTATTAGATCACATTCTCGCTATATACCTTGTTCAAATTTTGAATCGTTAATAAAATACTTATTATTCATCCAATCAAGTTCAAATACATTTTTTTACTTTACTATCTTCTATCTTCAATAGAAGAAAGTATTGTAATCGAAATTTTTTTCGACTTCCGGTTTTCGACGGATTTACACGTTTTATGGGTCAGAGATCCCAAAAAACATGTTTATAGAAAATGTTTGTCTGTCCGTCTGTCTGTCGCCATTGTACCATCCAAAAGTGTATGATTGAACCAAATTTTTATTTTCAGCTTTTGGCTATGGCAAGCAGATCCTGCCTGAATTTGGAAAAAAATCGCCGGTAGGAGGCTCTGTAACAGCGATCATTGTGCGATTTTGAATATTGTACCATTCAAAAGTGTATGAAGTTATGCATAGAATTGAACCAAACTTTTATTTTAAGTTTTTGGCTATGGCAATCAGATCCTCCCTGAATTTGGAAAAAATTCGCCGGTGGGGGGGGGGGCGCTGTAATAGCGATTTTTGTGCGATTTTGAATATTTACCATCCAAAAGTGTATGAAGTTATGCATAGAATTGAACCAATTTTTTTTTAAGTTTTTGACTATGGCAAGCAGATCCTCCCTGAATTTAGAAAAAATCGCCGGTAGGGGGTGCTGTAATAGCGATTTTTGTGCGATTTTGGATATTGTACCATCTAAAAGTGTATGAAGTTATGTATAGAATAGAACCAAATTTTTATTTTAAGTTTATGGCTATTACAAGCAGGTCCTTCCTTAATTTCGAAAAAATTCACCGGTAGGGGGCGCTGTAATAGCGATTTTTGTGCCATTTTGAATATTGTACCATCGAAAAGTGTATGAAGTTATGCAGAGAATTGAGCCAAATTTTTTGTGTTTCTTTTTGTCCATGGCATGAAGGTCCTCCCTGAATTTGGAAATTTCCGCTGGAAGGGAGCGCTATAATTACGATGTCTTTACCATTTTCTTTATTGTACAATCGAAAAGTGTATAAAATTATGCATACAATTGAACCAAATTTTTTGTGCATGTTTTTGGCTTTGGCCAACAGGTCCTCCTTCAATTTGTAAATATCGCGCGGTATAGGGACTCTGTGATAGCGATTTTTGTGTACTTTTCTTAATTTTTCGTAGTTCTATTGTCCATCGGCGGCTCGTGCAAAGGAGGGGACTCACTTCCTACTAAGCCGGCTATTCACAAATATCTGATAACAACAAAATAAGGAAAAACTATTAATTTTAACAAATATGATATAGATTAACTCGTTTTTAGTCCGTTTAATTGACTGAAGCAGAAATTTATGATGAAAATCAATGTTTGTGTAGTATTGAACTAATAATATTGAAGTATTAACATGTGTAACTAGTTTTTGAAATATTAAGATGTATAAGATAGAAGAAAGTTTTGGGATTGGCACATCCAACTAGTTTACAAATATCATGATATAGATTAACTCGATTTTAGCCCGTTTAATTGACTGAAGGAGAAATTTAGGAAGAAAAGCAAAGTTGGTATAGTATTGAACTAATAATATTGAAGTATTAACATGCGTAACTACTTTTTGAAATATTAAGATGTATAAGATAGAAGAAAGTTTTGGGATTGGCACATCCAACTAGTTTTTTTTTTTTTTTTTTTTTTTTTTTTTTAAATTCCAACTATTAGATCACATTCTCGCTATATACCTTGTTCAAATTTTGAATCGTTAATAAAATACTTATTATTCATCCAATCAAGTTCAAATACATTTTTTTACTTTACTATCTTCTATCTTCAATAGAAGAAAGTATTGTAATCGAAATTTTTTTCGACTTCCGGTTTTCGACGGATTTACACGTTTTATGGGTCAGAGATCCCAAAAAACATGTTTATAGAAAATGTTTGTCTGTCCGTCTGTCTGTCGCCATTGTACCATCCAAAAGTGTATGATTGAACCAAATTTTTATTTTCAGCTTTTGGCTATGGCAAGCAGATCCTGCCTGAATTTGGAAAAAAATCGCCGGTAGGAGGCTCTGTAACAGCGATCATTGTGCGATTTTGAATATTGTACCATTCAAAAGTGTATGAAGTTATGCATAGAATTGAACCAAACTTTTATTTTAAGTTTTTGGCTATGGCAATCAGATCCTCCCTGAATTTGGAAAAAATTCGCCGGTGGGGGGGGGGGCGCTGTAATAGCGATTTTTGTGCGATTTTGAATATTTACCATCCAAAAGTGTATGAAGTTATGCATAGAATTGAACCAATTTTTTTTTAAGTTTTTGACTATGGCAAGCAGATCCTCCCTGAATTTAGAAAAAATCGCCGGTAGGGGGTGCTGTAATAGCGATTTTTGTGCGATTTTGGATATTGTACCATCTAAAAGTGTATGAAGTTATGTATAGAATAGAACCAAATTTTTATTTTAAGTTTATGGCTATTACAAGCAGGTCCTTCCTTAATTTCGAAAAAATTCACCGGTAGGGGGCGCTGTAATAGCGATTTTTGTGCCATTTTGAATATTGTACCATCGAAAAGTGTATGAAGTTATGCAGAGAATTGAGCCAAATTTTTTGTGTTTCTTTTTGTCCATGGCATGAAGGTCCTCCCTGAATTTCGAAATTTCCGCTGGAAGGGAGCGCTATAATTACGATGTCTTTACCATTTTCTTTATTGTACAATCGAAAAGTGTATAAAATTATGCATACAATTGAACCAAATTTTTTGTGCATGTTTTTGGCTTTGGCCAACAGGTCCTCCTTCAATTTGTAAATATCGCGCGGTAAAGGGACTCTGTGATAGCGATTTTTGTGTACTTTTCTTAATTTTTCGTAGTTCTATTGTCCATCGGCGGCTCGTGCAAAGGAGGGGACTCACTTCCTACTAAGCCGGCTATTCACAAATATCTGATAACAACAAAATAAGGAAAAACTATTAATTTTAACAAATATGATATAGATTAACTCGTTTTTAGTCCGTTTAATTGACTGAAGCAGAAATTTATGATGAAAATCAATGTTTGTGTAGTATTGAACTAATAATATTGAAGTATTAACATGTGTAACTAGTTTTTGAAATATTAAGATGTATAAGATAGAAGAAAGTTTTGGGATTGGCACATCCAACTAGTTTACAAATATCATGATATAGATTAACTCGATTTTAGCCCGTTTAATTGACTGAAGGAGAAATTTAGGAAGAAAAGCAAAGTTGGTATAGTATTGAACTAATAATATTGAAGTATTAACATGCGTAACTACTTTTTGAAATATTAAGATGTATAAGATAGAAGAAAGTTTTGGGATTGGCACATCCAACTAGTTTTTTTTTTTTTTTTTTTTTTTTTTTAATTCCAACTATTAGATCACATTCTCGCTATATACCTTGTTCAAATTTTGAATCGTTAATAAAATACTTATTATTCATCCAATCAAGTTCAAATACATTTTTTTACTTTACTATCTTCTATCTTCAATAGAAGAAAGTATTGTAATCGAAATTTTTTTCGACTGCCGGTTTTCGACGGATTTACACGTTTTATGGGTCAGAGATCCCAAAATACATGTTTATAGAAAATGTTTGTCTGTCCGTCTGTCTGTCGCCATTGTACCATCCAAAAGTGTATGATTGAACCAAATTTTTATTTTCAGCTTTTGGCTATGGCAAGCAGATCCTGCCTGAATTTGGAAAAAAATCGCCGGTAGGAGGCTCTGTAACAGCGATCATTGTGCGATTTTGAATATTGTACCATTCAAAAGTGTATGAAGTTATACATAGAATTGAACCAAACTTTTATTTTAAGTTTTTGGCTATGGCAATCAGATCCTCCCTGAATTTGGAAAAAAATTCGCCGGTGGGGGGGGGGGCGCTGTAATAGCGATTTTTGTGCGATTTTGAATATTTACCATCCGAAAGTGTATGAAGTTATGCATAGAATTGAACCAATTTTTTTTTAAGTTTTTGACTATGGCAAGCAGATCCTCCCTGAATTTAGAAAAAATCGCCGGTAGGGGGTGCTGTAATAGCGATTTTTGTGCGATTTTGGATATTGTACCATCTAAAAGTGTATGAAGTTATGTATAGAATAGAACCAAATTTTTATTTTAAGTTTATGGCTATTACAAGCAGGTCCTTCCTTAATTTCGAAAAAATTCACCGGTAGGGGGCGCTGTAATAGCGATTTTTGTGCCATTTTGAATATTGTACCATCGAAAAGTGTATGAAGTTATGCAGAGAATTGAGCCAAATTTTTTGTGTTTCTTTTTGTCCATGGCATGAAGGTCCTCCCTGAATTTGGAAATTTCCGCTGGAAGGGAGCGCTATAATTACGATGTCTTTACCATTTTCTTTATTGTACAATCGAAAAGTGTATAAAATTATGCATACAATTGAAACAAATTTTTTGTGCATGTTTTTGGCTTTGGCCAACAGGTCCTCCTTCAATTTGTAAATATCGCGCGGTAAAGGGACTCTGTGATAGCGATTTTTGTGTACTTTTCTTAATTTTTCGTAGTTCTATTGTCCATCGGCGGCTCGTGCAAAGGAGGGGACTCACTTCCTACTAAGCCGGCTATTCACAAATATCTGATAACAACAAAATAAGGAAAAACTATTAATTTTAACAAATATGATATAGATTAACTCGTTTTTAGTCCGTTTAATTGACTGAAGAAGAAATTTATGATGAAAATCAATGTTTGTGTAGTATTGAACTAATAATATTGAAGTATTAACATGTGTAACTAGTTTTTGAAATATTAAGATGTATAAGATAGAAGAAAGTTTTGGGATTGGCACATCCAACTAGTTTACAAATATCATGATATAGATTAACTCGATTTTAGCCCGTTTAATTGACTGAAGGAGAAATTTAGGAAGAAAAGCAAAGTTGGTATAGTATTGAACTAATAATATTGAAGTATTAACATGCGTAACTACTTTTTGAAATATTAAGATGTATAAGATAGAAGAAAGTTTTGGGATTGGCACATCCAACTAGTTTTTTTTTTTTTTTTTTTTTTTTTTTTTAATTCCAACTATTAGATCACATTCTCGCTATATACCTTGTTCAAATTTTGAATCGTTAATAAAATACTTATTATTCATCCAATCAAGTTCAAATACATTTTTTTACTTTACTATCTTCTATCTTCAATAGAAGAAAGTATTGTAATCGAAATTTTTTTCGACTTCCGGTTTTCGACGGATTTACACGTTTTATGGGTCAGAGATCCCAAAAAACATGTTTATAGAAAATGTTTGTCTGTCCGTCTGTCTGTCGCCATTGTACCATCCAAAAGTGTATGATTGAACCAAATTTTTATTTTCAGCTTTTGGCTATGGCAAGCAGATCCTGCCTGAATTTGGAAAAAAATCGCCGGTAGGAGGCTCTGTAACAGCGATCATTGTGCGATTTTGAATATTGTACCATTCAAAAGTGTATGAAGTTATACATAGAATTGAACCAAACTTTTATTTTAAGTTTTTGGCTATGGCAATCAGATCCTCCCTGAATTTGGAAAAAAATTCGCCGGTGGGGGGGGGGGCGCTGTAATAGCGATTTTTGTGCGATTTTGAATATTTACCATCCGAAAGTGTATGAAGTTATGCATAGAATTGAACAAATTTTTTTTTAAGTTTTTGACTATGGCAAGCAGATCCTCCCTGAATTTAGAAAAAATCGCCGGTAGGGGGTGCTGTAATAGCGATTTTTGTGCGATTTTGGATATTGTACCATCTAAAAGTGTATGAAGTTATGTATAGAATAGAACCAAATTTTTATTTTAAGTTTATGGCTATGACAAGCAGGTCCTTCCTTAATTTCGAAAAAATTCACCGGTAGGGGGCGCTGTAATAGCGATTTTTGTGCCATTTTGAATATTGTACCATCGAAAAGTGTATGAAGTTATGCAGAGAATTGAGCCAATTTTTTTGTGTTTCTTTTTGGCCATGGCATGAAGGTCCTCCCTGAATTTGGAAATTTCCGCTGGAAGGGAGCGCTATAATTACGATGTCTTTACCATTTTCTTTATTGTACAATCGAAAAGTGTATAAAATTATGCATACAATTGAACCAAATTTTTTGTGCATGTTTTTGGCTTTGGCCAACAGGTCCTCCTTCAATTAGTAAATATCGCGCGGTAAAGGGACTCTGTGATAGCGATTTTTGTGTATTTTTCGTAGTTCTATTGTCCATCGGCGGCTCGTGCAAAGGAGGGGACTCACTTCCTACTAAGCCGGCTATTCACAAATATCTGATAACAACAGAATAAGAAAAAACTATTAATTTTAACAAATATGATATAGATTATCTCGTTTTTAGTCCGTTTAATTGACTGAAGCAGAAATTTATGATGAAAATCAATGTTTGTGTAGTATTGAACTAATAATATTGAAGTATTAACATGTGTAACTACTTTTTGAAAATTTAAGATGTATAAGATAGAAGAAAGTTTTGGGATGGGCACATCCAACTAGTTTTTTTTTTTTTTTTTTTAATTCCAACTATTAGATCACATTCTCGCTATATACCTTGTTCAAATTTTGAATCGTTAATAAAATACTTATTATTCATCCAATCAAGTTCAAATACATTTTTTTTACTTTACTATCTTCTATCTTCAATAGAAGAAAGTATTGTAATCGAAATTTTTTTCGACTTCCGGTTTTCGACGGATTTACACGTTTTATGGGTCAGATATCCCAAAAAACATGTTTATAGAAAATGTTTGTCTGTCCGTCTGTCTGTCGCCATTGTACCATCCAAAAGAGTATGATTGAACCAAATTTTTATTTTCAGCTTTTGGCTATGGCAAGCAGATCCTGCCTGAATTTGGAAAAAAATCGCCGGCAGGAGGCTCTGTAATAGCGATCTTTGTGCGATTTTGAATATTGTACCATTCAAAAGTGTATGAAGTTATGCATAGAAATGAACCAAACTTTTATTTCAAGTTTTTGGCTATGGCAATCAGATCCTCCCTGAATTTGGAAAAAAATTCGCCGGTGGGGGGGCGGGGGGCGCTGTAATAGCGATTTTTGTGCGATTTTGAATATTTACCATCCAAAAGTGTATGAAGTTATGCATAGAATTGAACCAATTTTTTTTTTAAGTTTTTGACTATGGCAAGCAGATCCTCCCTGAATTTAGAAAAAATCGCCGGTAGGGGTTGCTGTAATAGCGATTTTTGTGCGATTTTGGATATTGTACCATCTAAAAGTGTATGAAGTTATGTATAGAATAGAACCAAATTTTTATTTTAAGTTTATGGCTATTACAAGCAGGTCCTTCCTTAATTTCGAAAAAATTCACCGGTAGGGGGTGCTGTAATAGCGATTTTTGTGCCATTTTGAATATTGTACCATCAAAAAGTGTATGAAGTTATGCACAGAATTGAGCCAAATTTTTTGTGTTTCTTTTTGTCCATGGCATGAAGGTCCTCCCTGAATTTGGAAATTTCCGCTGGAAGGGAGCGCTATAATTACGATGTCTTTACCATTTTCTTTATTGTACAATCGAAAAGTGTATAAAATTATGCATACAATTGAACCAAATTTTTTGTGCATGTTTTTGGCTTTGGCCAACAGGTCCTCCTTCAATTTGTAAATATCGCGCGGTAAAGGGACTCTGTGATAGCGATTTTTGTGTACTTTTCTTAATTTTTCGTACTTCTATTGTCCATCGGCGGCTCGTGCATAGGAGGGGACTCACTTCCTACTAAGCCGGCTATTCACAAATATCTGATAACAACAAAATAAGGAAAAACTATTAATTTTAACAAATATGATATAGATTAACTCGTTTTTAGTCCGTTTAATTGACTGAAGCAGAAATTTATGATAAAAATCAATGTTTGTGTAGTATTGAACTGTTAATATTGAAGTATTAACATGTGTAACTAGTTTTTGAAATATTAAGATGTATAAGATAGAAGAAAGTTTTGGGATTGGCACATCCAACTAGTTTACAAATATCATGATATAGATTAACTCGATTTTAGCCCGTTTAATTGACTGAAGGAGAAATTTAGGAAGAAAAGCAAAGTTGGTATAGTATTGAACTAATAATATTGAAGTATTAACATGCGTAACTACTTTTTGAAATATTAAGATGTATAAGATAGAAGAAAGTTTTGGGATTGGCACATCCAACTAGTTTTTTTTTTTTTATTCCAACTATTAGATCACATTCTCGCTATATACCTTGTTCAAATTTTGAATCGTTAATAAAATACTTATTATTCATCCAATCAAGTTCAAATACATTTTTTTACTTTACTATCTTCTATCTTCAGTAGAAGAAAGTATTGTAATCGAAATGTTTTTCGACTTCCGGTTTTCGACGGATTTACACGTTTTATGGGTCAGAGATCCCAAAAAACATGTTTATAGAAAATGTTTGTCTGTCGTCTGTCTGTCGCCAATGTACCATCCAAAAGTGTATGATTGAACCAAATTTTTATTTTCAGCTTTTGGCTATGGCAAGCAGATCCTGCCTGAATTTGGAAAAAAATCGCCGGTAGGAGGCTCTGTAACAGCGATCTTTGTGCGATTTTGAATATTGTACCATTCAAAAGTGTATGAAGTTATGCATAGAATTGAACCAAACTTTTATTTTAAGTTTTTGGCTATGGCAATCAGATCCTCCCTGAATTTGGAAAAAATTCGCCGGTGGGGGTGGGGGGGGGGCGCTGTAATAGCGATTTTTGTGCGATTTTGAATATTTACCATCCAAAAGTGTATGAAGTTATGCATAGAATTGAACCAATTTTTTTTTAAGTTTTTGACTATGGCAAGCAGATCCTCCCTGAATTTAGAAAAAATCGCCGGTAGGGGGTGCTGTAATAGCGATTTTTGTGCGATTTTGGATATTGTACCATCTAAAAGTGTATGAAGTTATGTATAGAATAGAACCAAATTTTTATTTTAAGTTTATGGCTATGACAAGCAGGTCCTTCCTTAATTTCGAAAAAATTCACCGGTAGGGGGCGCTGTAATAGCGATATTTGTGCCATTTTGAATATTCTACCATCGAAAAGTGTATGAAGTTATGCAGAGAATTGAGCCAAATTTTTTGTGTTTCTTTTTGGCCATGGCATGAAGGTCCTCCCTGAATTTGGAAATTTCCGCTGGAAGGGAGCGCTATAATTACGATGTCTTTACCATTTTCTTTATTGTACAATCGAAAAGTGTATAAAATTATGCATACAATTGAACCAAATTTTTTGTGCATGTTTTTGGCTTTGGCCAACAGGTCCTCCTTCAATTTGTAAATATCGCGCGGTAAAGGGACTCTGTGATAGCGATTTTTGTGTACTTTTCTTAATTTTTCGTAGTTCTATTGTCCATCGGCGGCTCGTGCAAAGGAGGGGACTCACTTCCTACTAAGCCGGCTATTCACAAATATCTGATAACAACAAAATAAGGAAAAACTATTAATTTTAACAAATATGATATAGATTAACTCGTTTTTAGTCCGTTTAATTGACTGAAGCAGAAATTTATGATGAAAATCAATGTTTGTGTAGTATTGAACTAATAATATTGAAGTATTAACATGTGTAACTAGTTTTTGAAATATTAAGATGTATAAGATAGAAGAAAGTTTTGGGATTGGCACATCCAACTAGTTTACAAATATCATGATATAGATTAACTCGATTTTAGCCCGTTTAATTGACTGAAGGAGAAATTTAGGAAGAAAAGCAAAGTTGGTATAGTATTGAACTAATAATATTGAAGTATTAACATGCGTAACTACTTTTTGAAATATTAAGATGTATAAGATAGAAGAAAGTTTTGGGATTGGCACATCCAACTAGTTTTTTTTTTTTTTTTTTTTTTTTTTTTTTTTTTTAATTCCAACTATTAGATCACATTCTCGCTATATACCTTGTTCAAATTTTGAATCGTTAATAAAATACTTATTATTCATCCAATCAAGTTCAAATACATTTTTTTACTTTACTATCTTCTATCTTCAATAGAAGAAAGTATTGTAATCGAAATTTTTTTCGACTTCCGGTTTTCGACGGATTTACACGTTTTATGGGTCAGAGATCCCAAAAAACATGTTTATAGAAAATGTTTGTCTGTCCGTCTGTCTGTCGCCATTGTACCATCCAAAAGTGTATGATTGAACCAAATTTTTATTTTCAGCTTTTGGCTATGGCAAGCAGATCCTGCCTGAATTTGGAAAAAAATCGCCGGTAGGAGGCTCTGTAACAGCGATCATTGTGCGATTTTGAATATTGTACCATTCAAAAGTGTATGAAGTTATACATAGAATTGAACCAAACTTTTATTTTAAGTTTTTGGCTATGGCAATCAGATCCTCCCTGAATTTGGAAAAAAATTCGCCGGTGGGGGGGGGGGGGCGCTGTAATAGCGATTTTTGTGCGATTTTGAATATTTACCATCCGAAAGTGTATGAAGTTATGCATAGAATTGAACCAATTTTTTTTTAAGTTTTTGACTATGGCAAGCAGATCCTCCCTGAATTTAGAAAAAATCGCCGGTAGGGGGTGCTGTAATAGCGATTTTTGTGCGATTTTGGATATTGTACCATCTAAAAGTGTATGAAATTATGTATAGAATAGAACCAAATTTTTATTTTAAGTTTATGGCTATGACAAGCAGGTCCTTCCTTAATTTCGAAAAAATTCACCGGTAGGGGGCGCTGTAATAGCGATATTTGTGCCATTTTGAATATTCTACCATCGAAAAGTGTATGAAGTTATGCAGAGAATTGAGCCAAATTTTTTGTGTTTCTTTTTGGCCATGGCATGAAGGTCCTCCCTGAATTTGGAAATTTCCGCTGGAAGGGAGCGCTATAATTACGATGTCTTTACCATTTTCTTTATTGTACAATCGAAAAGTGTATAAAATTATGCATACAATTGAACCAAATTTTTTGTGCATGTTTTTGGCTTTGGCCAACAGGTCCTCCTTCAATTTGTAAATATCGCGCGGTAAAGGGACTCTGTGATAGCGATTTTTGTGTACTTTTCTTAATTTTTCGTAGTTCTATTGTCCATCGGCGGCTCGTGCAAAGGAGGGGACTCACTTCCTACTAAGCCGGCTATTCACAAATATCTGATAACAACAAAATAAGGAAAAACTATTAATTTTAACAAATATGTTATAGATTAACTCGTTTTTAGTCCGTTTAATTGACTGAAGCAGAAATTTATGATAAAAATCAATGTTTGTGTAGTATTGAACTGTTAATATTGAAGTATTAACATGTGTAACTAGTTTTTGAAATATTAAGATGTATAAGATAGAAGAAAGTTTTGGGATTGGCACATCCAACTAGTTTACAAATATCATGATATAGATTAACTCGATTTTAGCCTGTTTAATTGACTGAAGGAGAAATTTAGGAAGAAAAGCAAAGTTGGTATAGTATTGAACTAATAATATTGAAGTATTAACATGCGTAACTACTTTTTGAAATATTAAGATGTATAAGATAGAAGAAAGTTTTGGGATTGGCACATCCAACTAGTTTTTTTTTTTTTTTTTTTTTTTTTTTTTTTTTTTTTTTTTTTTTTTTTATTCCAACTATTAGATCACATTCTCGCTATATACCTTGTTCAAATTTTGAATCGTTAATAAAATACTTATTATTCATCCAATCAAGTTCAAATACATTTTTTTACTTTACTATCTTCTATCTTCAATAGAAGAAAGTATTGTAATCGAAATTTTTTTCGACTTCCGGTTTTCGACGGATTTACACGTTTTATGGGTCAGATATCCCAAAAAACATGTTTATAGAAAATGTTTGTCTGTCCGTCTGTCTGTCGCCATTGTACCATCCAAAAGAGTATGATTGAACCAAATTTTTATTTTCAGCTTTTGGCTATGGCAAGCAGATCCTGCCTGAATTTGGAAAAAAATCGCCGGCAGGAGGCTCTGTAATAGCGATCTTTGTGCGATTTTGAATATTGTACCATTCAAAAGTGTATGAAGTTATGCATAGAAATGAACCAAACTTTTATTTCAAGTTTTTGGCTATGGCAATCAGATCCTCCCTGAATTTGGAAAAAATTCGCCGGTGGGGGGGCGGGGGGCGCTGTAATAGCGATTTTTGTGCGATTTTGAATATTTACCATCCAAAAGTGTATGAAGTTATGCATAGAATTGAACCAATTTTTTTTTAAGTTTTTGACTATGGCAAGCAGATCCTCCCTGAATTTAGAAAAAATCGCCGGTAGGGGTTGCTGTAATAGCGATTTTTGTGCGATTTTGGATATTGTACCATCTAAAAGTGTATGAAGTTATGTATAGAATAGAACCAAATTTTTTTTTTAAGTTTATGGCTATTACAAGCAGGTCCTTCCTTAATTTCGAAAAAATTCACCGGTAGGGGGCGCTGTAATAGCGATTTTTGTGCCATTTTGAATATTGTACCATCGAAAAGTGTATGAAGTTATGCACAGAATTGAGCCAAATTTTTTGTGTTTCTTTTTGTCCATGGCATGAAGGTCCTCCCTGAATTTGGAAATTTCCGCTGGAAGGGAGCGCTATAATTACGATGTCTTTACCATTTTCTTTATTGTACAATCGAAAAGTGTATAAAATTATGCATACAATTGAACCAAATTTTTTGTGCATGTTTTTGGCTTTGGCCAACAGGTCCTCCTTCAATTTGTAAATATCGCGCGGTAAAGGGACTCTGTGATAGCGATTTTTGTGTACTTTTCTTAATTTTTCGTAGTTCTATTGTCCATCGGCGGCTCGTGCAAAGGAGGGGACTCACTTCCTACTAAGCCGGCTATTCACAAATATCTGATAACAACAAAATAAGGAAAAACTATTAATTTTAACAAATATGATATAGATTAACTCGTTTTTAGTCCGTTTAATTGACTGAAGCAGAAATTTATGATGAAAATCAATGTTTGTGTAGTATTGAACTAATAATATTGAAGTATTAACATGTGTAACTAGTTTTTGAAATATTAAGATGTATAAGATAGAAGAAAGTTTTGGGATTGGCACATCCAACTAGTTTACAAATATCATGATATAGATTAACTCGATTTTAGCCCGTTTAATTGACTGAAGGAGAAATTTAGGAAGAAAAGCAAAGTTGGTATAGTATTGAACTAATAATATTGAAGTATTAACATGCGTAACTACTTTTTGAAATATTAAGATGTATAAGATAGAAGAAAGTTTTGGGATTGGCACATCCAACTAGTTTTTTTTTTTTTTTTTTTTTTTTTTAATTCCAACTATTAGATCACATTCTCGCTATATACCTTGTTCAAATTTTGAATCGTTAAAAAAATACTTATTATTCATCCAATCAAGTTCAAATACATTTTTTTACTTTACTATCTTCTATCTTCAATAGAAGAAAGTATTGTAATCGAAATTTTTTTCGACTTCCGGTTTTCGACGGATTTACACGTTTTATGGGTCAGAGATCCCAAAAAACATGTTTATAGAAAATGTTTGTCTGTCCGTCTGTCTGTCGCCATTGTACCATCCAAAAGTGTATGATTGAACCAAATTTTTATTTTCAGCTTTTGGCTATGGCAAGCAGATCCTGCCTGAATTTGGAAAAAAATCGCCGGTAGGAGGCTCTGTAACAGCGATCATTGTGCGATTTTGAATATTGTACCATTCAAAAGTGTATGAAGTTATACATAGAATTGAACCAAACTTTTATTTTAAGTTTTTGGCTATGGCAATCAGATCCTCCCTGAATTTGGAAAAAAATTCGCCGGTGGGGGGGGGGGGGGCGCTGTAATAGCGATTTTTGTGCGATTTTGAATATTTACCATCCGAAAGTGTATGAAGTTATGCATAGAATTGAACCAATTTTTTTTTAAGTTTTTGACTATGGCAAGCAGATCCTCCCTGAATTTAGAAAAAATCGCCGGTAGGGGGTGCTGTAATAGCGATTTTTGTGCGATTTTGGATATTGTACCATCTAAAAGTGTATGAAGTTATGTATAGAATAGAACCAAATTTTTATTTTAAGTTTATGGCTATGACAAGCAGGTCCTTCCTTAATTTCGAAAAAATTCACCGGTAGGGGGCGCTGTAATAGCGATTTTTGTGCCATTTTGAATATTGTACCATCGAAAAGTGTATGAAGTTATGCAGAGAATTGAGCCAATTTTTTTGTGTTTCTTTTTGGCCATGGCATGAAGGTCCTCCCTGAATTTGGAAATTTCCGCTGGAAGGGAGCGCTATAATTACGATGTCTTTACCATTTTCTTTATTGTACAATCGAAAAGTGTATAAAATTATGCATACAATTGAACCAAATTTTTTGTGCATGTTTTTGGCTTTGGCCAACAGGTCCTCCTTCAATTAGTAAATATCGCGCGGTAAAGGGACTCTGTGATAGCGATTTTTGTGTATTTTTCGTAGTTCTATTGTCCATCGGCGGCTCGTGCAAAGGAGGGGACTCACTTCCTACTAAGCCGGCTATTCACAAATATCTGATAACAACAGAATAAGGAAAAACTATTAATTTTAACAAATATGATATAGATTATCTCGTTTTTAGTCCGTTTAATTGACTGAAGCAGAAATTTATGATGAAAATCAATGTTTGTGTAGTATTGAACTAATAATATTGAAGTATTAACATGTGTAACTACTTTTTGAAAATTTAAGATGTATAAGATAGAAGAAAGTTTTGGGATGGGCACATCCAACTAGTTTTTTTTTTTTTTTTTTTAATTCCAACTATTAGATCACATTCTCGCTATATACCTTGTTCAAATTTTGAATCGTTAAAAAAATACTTATTATTCATCCAATCAAGTTCAAATACATTTTTTTTACTTTACTATCTTCTATCTTCAATAGAAGAAAGTATTGTAATCGAAATTTTTTTCGACTTCCGGTTTTCGACGGATTTACACGTTTTATGGGTCAGATATCCCAAAAAACATGTTTATAGAAAATGTTTGTCTGTCCGTCTGTCTGTCGCCATTGTACCATCCAAAAGAGTATGATTGAACCAAATTTTTATTTTCAGCTTTTGGCTATGGCAAGCAGATCCTGCCTGAATTTGGAAAAAAATCGCCGGCAGGAGGCTCTGTAATAGCGATCTTTGTGCGATTTTGAATATTGTACCATTCAAAAGTGTATGAAGTTATGCATAGAAATGAACCAAACTTTTATTTCAAGTTTTTGGCTATGGCAATCAGATCCTCCCTGAATTTGGAAAAAATTCGCCGGTGGGGGGGCGAGGGGCGCTGTAATAGCGTTTTTTGTGCGATTTTGAATATTTACCATCCAAAAGTGTATGAAGTTATGCATAGAATTGAACCAATTTTTTTTTTAAGTTTTTGACTATGGCAAGCAGATCCTCCCTGAATTTAGAAAAAATCGCCGGTAGGGGTTGCTGTAATAGCGATTTTTGTGCGATTTTGGATATTGTACCATCTAAAAGTGTATGAAGTTATGTATAGAATAGAACCAAATTTTTATTTTAAGTTTATGGCTATTACAAGCAGGTCCTTCCTTAATTTCGAAAAAATTCACCGGTAGGGGGCGCTGTAATAGCGATTTTTGTGCCATTTTGAATATTGTACCATCGAAAAGTGTATGAAGTTATGCACAGAATTGAGCCAAATTTTTTGTGTTTCTTTTTGTCCATGGCATGAAGGTCCTCCCTGAATTTGGAAATTTCCGCTGGAAGGGAGCGCTATAATTACGATGTCTTTACCATTTTCTTTATTGTACAATCGAAAAGTGTATAAAATTATGCATACAATTGAACCAAATTTTTTGTGCATGTTTTTGGCTTTGGCCAACAGGTCCTCCTTCAATTTGTAAATATCGCGCGGTAAAGGGACTCTGTGATAGCGATTTCTGTGTACTTTTCTTAATTTTTCGTAGTTCTATTGTCCATCGGCGGCTCGTGCAAAGGAGGGGACTCACTTCCTACTAAGCCGGCTATTCACAAATATCTGATAACAACAAAATAAGGAAAAACTATTAATTTTAACAAATATGTTATAGATTAACTCGTTTTTAGTCCGTTTAATTGACTGAAGCAGAAATTTATGATAAAAATCAATGTTTGTGTAGTATTGAACTGTTAATATTGAAGTATTAACATGTGTAACTAGTTTTTGAAATATTAAGATGTATAAGATAGAAGAAAGTTTTGGGATTCGCACATCCAACTAGTTTACAAATATCATGATATAGATTAACTCGATTTTAGCCCGTTTAATTGACTGAAGGAGAAATTTAGGAAGAAAAGCAAAGTTGGTATAGTATTGAACTAATAATATTGAAGTATTAACATGCGTAACTACTTTTTGAAATATTAAGATGTATAAGATAGAAGAAAGTTTTGGGATTGGCACATCCAACTAGTTTTTTTTTTTTTTTTTTTTTTTTTTTTTTTTTTTTTTTAATTCCAACTATTAGATCACATTCTCGCTATATACCTTGTTCAAATTTTGAATCGTTAATAAAATACTTATTATTCATCCAATCAAGTTCAAATACATTTTTTTACTTTACTATCTTCTATCTTCAATAGAAGAAAGTATTGTAATCGAAATTTTTTTCGACTTCCGGTTTTCGACGGATTTACACGTTTTATGGGTCAGATATCCCAAAAAACATGTTTATAGAAAATGTTTGTCTGTCCGTCTGTCTGTCGCCATTGTACCATCCAAAAGAGTATGATTGAACCAAATTTTTATTTTCAGCTTTTGGCTATGGCAAGCAGATCCTGCCTGAATTTGGAAAAAAATCGCCGGCAGGAGGCTCTGTAATAGCGATCTTTGTGCGATTTTGAATATTGTACCATTCAAAAGTGTATGAAGTTATGCATAGAAATGAACCAAACTTTTATTTCAAGTTTTTGGCTATGGCAATCAGATCCTCCCTGAATTTGGAAAAAATTCGCCGGTGGGGGGGCGGGGGGCGCTGTAATAGCGATTTTTGTGCGATTTTGAATATTTACCATCCAAAAGTGTATGAAGTTATGCATAGAATTGAACCAATTTTTTTTTTAAGTTTTTGACTATGGCAAGCAGATCCTCCCTGAATTTAGAAAAAATCGCCGGTAGGGGTTGCTGTAATAGCGATTTTTGTGCGATTTTGGATATTGTACCATCTAAAAGTGTATGAAGTTATGTATAGAATAGAACCAAATTTTTATTTTAAGTTTATGGCTATTACAAGCAGGTCCTTCCTTAATTTCGAAAAAATTCACCGGTAGGGGGCGCTGTAATAGCGATTTTTGTGCCATTTTGAATATTGTACCATCGAAAAGTGTATGAAGTTATGCACAGAATTGAGCCAAATTTTTTGTGTTTCTTTTTGTCCATGGCATGAAGGTCCTCCCTGAATTTGGAAATTTCCGCTGGAAGGGAGCGCTATAATTACGATGTCTTTACCATTTTCTTTATTGTACAATCGAAAAGTGTATAAAATTATGCATACAATTGAACCAAATTTTTTGTGCATGTTTTTGGCTTTGGCCAACAGGTCCTCCTTCAATTTGTAAATATCGCGCGGTAAAGGGACTCTGTGATAGCGATTTTTGTGTACTTTTCTTAATTTTTCGTAGTTCTATTGTCCATCGGCGGCTCGTGCAAAGGAGGGGACTCACTTCCTACTAAGCCGGCTATTCACAAATATCTGATAACAACAAAATAAGGAAAAACTATTAATTTTAACAAATATGATATAGATTAACTCGTTTTTAGTCCGTTTAATTGACTGAAGCAGAAATTTATGATGAAAATCAATGTTTGTGTAGTATTGAACTAATAATATTGAAGTATTAACATGTGTAACTAGTTTTTGAAATATTAAGATGTATAAGATAGAAGAAAGTTTTGGGATTGGCACATCCAACTAGTTTACAAATATCATGATATAGATTAACTCGATTTTAGCCCGTTTAATTGACTGAAGGAGAAATTTAGGAAGAAAAGCAAAGTTGGTATAGTATTGAACTAATAATATTGAAGTATTAACATGCGTAACTACTTTTTGAAATATTAAGATGTATAAGATAGAAGAAAGTTTTGGGATTGGCACATCCAACTAGTTTTTTTTTTTTTATTCCAACTATTAGATCACATTTTCGCTATATACCTTGTTCAAATTTTGAATCGTTAATAAAATACTTATTATTCATCCAATCAAGTTCAAATACATTTTTTTACTTTACTATCTTCTATCTTCAGTAGAAGAAAGTATTGTAATCGAAATTTTTTTCGACTTCCGGTTTTCGACGGATTTACACGTTTTATGGGTCAGAGATCCCAAAAAAACATGTTTATAGAAAATGTTTGTCTGTCGTCTGTCTGTCGCCAATGTACCATCCAAAAGTGTATGATTGAACCAAATTTTTATTTTCAGCTTTTGGCTATGGCAAACAGATCCTGCCTGAATTTGGAAAAAAATCGCCGGTAGGAGGCTCTGTAACAGCGATCTTTGTGCGATTTTGAATATTGTACCATTCAAAAGTGTATGAAGTTATGCATAGAATTGAACCAAACTTTTATTTTAAGTTTTTGGCTATGGCAATCAGATCCTCCCTGAATTTAGAAAAAATTCGCCGGTGGGGGGGGGGGCGCTGTAATAGCGATTTTTGTGCGATTTTGAATATTTACCATCCAAAAGTGTATGAAGTTATGCATAGAATTGAACCAATTTTTTTTTAAGTTTTTGACTATGGCAAGCAGATCCTCCCTGAATTTAGAAAAAATCGCCGGTAGGGGGTGCTGTAATAGCGATTTTTGTGCGATTTTGGATATTGTACCATCTAAAAGTGTATGAAGTTATGTATAGAATAGAACCAAATTTTTATTTTAAGTTTATGGCTATGACAAGCAGGTCCTTCCTTAATTTCGAAAAAATTCACCGGTAGGGGGCGCTGTAATAGCGATATTTGTGCCATTTTGAATATTCTACCATCGAAAAGTGTATGAAGTTATGCAGAGAATTGAGCCAAATTTTTTGTGTTTCTTTTTGGCCATGGCATGAAGGTCCTCCCTGAATTTGGAAATTTCCGCTGGAAGGGAGCGCTATAATTACGATGTCTTTACCATTTTCTTTATTGTACAATCGAAAAGTGTATAAAATTATGCATACAATTGAACCAAATTTTTTGTGCATGTTTTTGGCTTTGGCCAACAGGTCCTCCTTCAATTTGTAAATATCGCGCGGTAAAGGGACTCTGTGATAGCGATTTTTGTGTACTTTTCTTAATTTTTCGTAGTTTTATTGTCCTTCGGCGGCTCGTGCAAAGGAGGGGACTCACTTCCTACTAAGCCGGCTATTCACAAATATCTGATAACAACAAAATAAGGAAAAACTATTAATTTTAACAAATATGTTATAGATTAACTCGTTTTTAGTCCGTTTAATTGACTGAAGCAGAAATTTATGATAAAAATCAATGTTTGTGTAGTATTGAACTGTTAATATTGAAGTATTAACATGTGTAACTAGTTTTTGAAATATTAAGATGTATAAGATAGAAGAAAGTTTTGGGATTGGCACATCCAACTAGTTTACAAATATCATGATATAGATTAACTCGATTTTAGCCCGTTTAATTGACTGAAGGAGAAATTTAGGAAGAAAAGCAAAGTTGGTATAGTATTGAACTAATAATATTGAAGTATTAACATGCGTAACTACTTTTTGAAATATTAAGATGTATAAGATAGAAGAAAGTTTTGGGATTGGCACATCCAACTAGTTTTTTTTTTTTTTTTTTTTTTTTTTTTTTTTTTTTTTAATTCCAACTATTAGATCACATTCTCGCTATATACCTTGTTCAAATTTTGAATCGTTAATAAAATACTTATTATTCATCCAATCAAGTTCAAATACATTTTTTTACTTTACTATCTTCTATCTTCAATAGAAGAAAGTATTGTAATCGAAATGTTTTTTGACTTCCGGTTTTCGACGGATTTACACGTTTTATGGGTCAGAGATCCCAAAAAACATGTTTATAGAAAATGTTTGTCTGTCGTCTGTCTGTCGCCAATGTACCATCCAAAAGTGTATGATTGAACCAAATTTTTATTTTCAGCTTTTGGCTATGGCAAGCAGATCCTGCCTGAATTTGGAAAAAAATCGCCGGTAGGAGGCTCTGTAACAGCGATCTTTGTGCGATTTTGAATATTGTACCATTCAAAAGTGTATGAAGTTATGCATAGAATTGAACCAAACTTTTATTTTAAGTTTTTGGCTATGGCAATCAGATCCTCCCTGAATTTGGAAAAAATTCGCCGGTGGGGGTGGGGGGGGGGCGCTGTAATAGCGATTTTTGTGCGATTTTGAATATTTACCATCCAAAAGTGTATGAAGTTATGCATAGAATTGAACCAATTTTTTTTTAAGTTTTTGACTATGGCAAGCAGATCCTCCCTGAATTTAGAAAAAATCGCCGGTAGGGGGTGCTGTAATAGCGATTTTTGTGCGATTTTGGATATTGTACCATCTAAAAGTGTATGAAGTTATGTATAGAATAGAACCAAATTTTTATTTTAAGTTTATGGCTATGACAAGCAGGTCCTTCCTTAATTTCGAAAAAATTCACCGGTAGGGGGCGCTGTAATAGCGATATTTGTGCCATTTTGAATATTCTACCATCGAAAAGTGTATGAAGTTATGCAGAGAATTGAGCCAAATTTTTTGTGTTTCTTTTTGGCCATGGCATGAAGGTCCTCCCTGAATTTGGAAATTTCCGCTGGAAGGGAGCGCTATAATTACGATGTCTTTACCATTTTCTTTATTGTACAATCGAAAAGTGTATAAAATTATGCATACAATTGAACCAAATTTTTTGTGCATGTTTTTGGCTTTGGCCAACAGGTCCTCCTTCAATTTGTAAATATCGCGCGGTAAAGGGACTCTGTGATAGCGATTTCTGTGTACTTTTCTTAATTTTTCGTAGTTCTATTGTCCATCGGCGGCTCGTGCAAAGGAGGGGACTCACTTCCTACTAAGCCGGCTATTCACAAATATCTGATAACAACAAAATAAGGAAAAACTATTAATTTTAACAAATATGTTATAGATTAACTCGTTTTTAGTCCGTTTAATTGACTGAAGCAGAAATTTATGATAAAAATCAATGTTTGTGTAGTATTGAACTGTTAATATTGAAGTATTAACATGTGTAACTAGTTTTTGAAATATTAAGATGTATAAGATAGAAGAAAGTTTTGGGATTGGCACATCCAACTAGTTTACAAATATCATGATATAGATTAACTCGATTTTAGCCCGTTTAATTGACTGAAGGAGAAATTTAGGAAGAAAAGCAAAGTTGGTATAGTATTGAACTAATAATATTGAAGTATTAACATGCGTAACTACTTTTTGAAATATTAAGATGTATAAGAGAGAAGAAAGTTTTGGGATTGGCACATCCAACTAGTTTTTTTTTTTTTTTTTTTTTTTTTTTTTTTTTTTTTTTTTTTTTTAATTCCAACTATTAGATCACATTCTCGCTATATACCTTGTTCAAATTTTGAATCGTTAATAAAATACTTATTATTCATCCAATCAAGTTCAAATACATTTTTTTACTTTACTATCTTCTATCTTCAATAGAAGAAAGTATTGTAATCGAAATTTTTTTCGACTTCCGGTTTTCGACGGATTTACACGTTTTATGGGTCAGATATCCCAAAAAACATGTTTATAGAAAATGTTTGTCTGTCCGTCTGTCTGTCGCCATTGTACCATCCAAAAGAGTATGATTGAACCAAATTTTTATTTTCAGCTTTTGGCTATGGCAAGCAGATCGTGCCTGAATTTGGAAAAAAATCGCCAGCAGGAGGCTCTGTAATAGCGATCTTTGTGCGATTTTGAATATTGTACCATTCAAAAGTGTATGAAGTTATGCATAGAAATGAACCAAACTTTTATTTCAAGTTTTTGGCTATGGCAATCAGATCCTCCCTGAATTTGGAAAAAATTCGCCGGTGGGGGGGCGGGGGGCGCTGTAATAGCGATTTTTGTGCGATTTTGAATATTTACCATCCAAAAGTGTATGAAGTTATGCATAGAATTGAACCAATTTTTTTTTTAAGTTTTTGACTATGGCAAGCAGATCCTCCCTGAATTTAGAAAAAATCGCCGGTAGGGGTTGCTGTAATAGCGATTTTTGTGCGATTTTGGATATTGTACCATCTAAAAGTGTATGAAGTTATGTATAGAATAGAACCAAATTTTTATTTTAAGTTTATGGCTATTACAAGCAGGTCCTTCCTTAATTTCGAAAAAATTCACCGGTAGGGGGCGCTGTAATAGCGATTTTTGTGCCATTTTGAATATTGTACCTTCGAAAAGTGTATGAAGTTATGCACAGAATTGAGCCAAATTTTTTGTGTTTCTTTTTGTCCATGGCATGAAGGTCCTCCCTGAATTTGGAAATTTCCGCTGGAAGGGAGCGCTATAATTACGATGTCTTTACCATTTTCTTTATTGTACAATCGAAAAGTGTATAAAATTATGCATACAATTGAACCAAATTTTTTGTGCATGTTTTTGGCTTTGGCCAACAGGTCCTCCTTCAATTTGTAAATATCGCGCGGTAAAGGGACTCTGTGATAGCGATTTTTGTGTACTTTTCTTAATTTTTCGTAGTTCTATTGTCCATCGGTGGCTCGTGCAAAGGAGGGGACTCACTTCCTACTAAGCCGGCTATTCACAAATATCTGATAACAACAAAATAAGGAAAAACTATTAATTTTAACAAATATGTTATAGATTAACTCGTTTTTAGTCCGTTTAATTGACTGAAGCAGAAATTTATGATAAAAATCAATGTTTGTGTAGTATTGAACTGTTAATATTGAAGTATTAACATGTGTAACTAGTTTTTGAAATATTAAGATGTATAAGATAGAAGAAAGTTTTGGGATTGGCACATCCAACTAGTTTACAAATATCATGATATAGATTAACTCGATTTTAGCCCGTTTAATTGACTGAAGGAGAAATTTAGGAAGAAAAGCAAAGTTGGTATAGTATTGAACTAATAATATTGAAGTATTAACATGCGTAACTACTTTTTGAAATATTAAGATGTATAAGATAGAAGAAAGTTTTGGGATTGGCACATCCAACTAGTTTTTTTTTTTTTTTTTTTTTTTTTTTTTTTAATTCCAACTATTAGATCACATTCTCGCTATATACCTTGTTCAAATTTTGAATCGTTAATAAAATACTTATTATTCATCCAATCAAGTTCAAATACATTTTTTTACTTTACTATCTTCTATCTTCAATAGAAGAAAGTATTGTAATCGAAATTTTTTTCGACTTCCGGTTTTCGACGGATTTACACGTTTTATGGGTCAGATATCCCAAAAAACATGTTTATAGAAAATGTTTGTCTGTCCGTCTGTCTGTCGCCATTGTACCATCCAAAAGAGTATGATTGAACCAAATTTTTATTTTCAGCTTTTGGCTATGGCAAGCAGATCGTGCCTGAATTTGGAAAAAAATCGCCAGCAGGAGGCTCTGTAATAGCGATCTTTGTGCGATTTTGAATATTGTACCATTCAAAAGTGTATGAAGTTATGCATAGAAATGAACCAAACTTTTATTTCAAGTTTTTGGCTATGGCAATCAGATCCTCCCTGAATTTGGAAAAAATTCGCCGGTGGGGGGGCGGGGGGCGCTGTAATAGCGATTTTTGTGCGATTTTGAATATTTACCATCCAAAAGTGTATGAAGTTATGCATAGAATTGAACCAATTTTTTTTTTAAGTTTTTGACTATGGCAAGCAGATCCTCCCTGAATTTAGAAAAAATCGCCGGTAGGGGTTGCTGTAATAGCGATTTTTGTGCGATTTTGGATATTGTACCATCTAAAAGTGTATGAAGTTATGTATAGAATAGAACCAAATTTTTATTTTAAGTTTATGGCTATTACAAGCAGGTCCTTCCTTAATTTCGAAAAAATTCACCGGTAGGGGGCGCTGTAATAGCGATTTTTGTGCCATTTTGAATATTGTACCTTCGAAAAGTGTATGAAGTTATGCACAGAATTGAGCCAAATTTTTTGTGTTTCTTTTTGTCCATGGCATGAAGGTCCTCCCTGAATTTGGAAATTTCCGCTGGAAGGGAGCGCTATAATTACGATGTCTTTACCATTTTCTTTATTGTACAATCGAAAAGTGTATAAAATTATGCATACAATTGAACCAAATTTTTTGTGCATGTTTTTGGCTTTGGCCAACAGGTCCTCCTTCAATTTGTAAATATCGCGCGGTAAAGGGACTCTGTGATAGCGATTTTTGTGTACTTTTCTTAATTTTTCGTAGTTCTATTGTCCATCGGCGGCTCGTGCAAAGGAGGGGACTCACTTCCTACTAAGCCGGCTATTCACAAATATCTGATAACAACAAAATAAGGAAAAACTATTAATTTTAACAAATATGATATAGATTAACTCGTTTTTAGTCCGTTTAATTGACTGAAGCAGAAATTTATGATGAAAATCAATGTTTGTGTAGTATTGAACTAATAATATTGAAGTATTAACATGTGTAACTAGTTTTTGAAATATTAAGATGTATAAGATAGAAGAAAGTTTTGGGATTGGCACATCCAACTAGTTTACAAATATCATGATATAGATTAACTCGATTTTAGCCCGTTTAATTGACTGAAGGAGAAATTTAGGAAGAAAAGCAAAGTTGGTATAGTATTGAACTAATAATATTGAAGTATTAACATGCGTAACTACTTTTTGAAATATTAAGATGTATAAGATAGAAGAAAGTTTTGGGATTGGCACATCCAACTAGTTTTTTTTTTTTTTTTTTTTTTTTTTTTTTTTTTTATTCCAACTATTAGATCACATTCTCGCTATATACCTTGTTCAAATTTTGAATCGTTAATAAAATACTTATTATTCATCCAATCAAGTTCAAATACATTTTTTTACTTTACTATCTTCTATCTTCAGTAGAAGAAAGTATTGTAATCGAAATTTTTTTCGACTTCCGATTTTCGACGGATTTACACGTTTTATGGGTCAGAGATCCCAAAAAAACATGTTTATAGAAAATGTTTGTCTGTCGTCTGTCTGTCGCCAATGTACCATCCAAAAGTGTATGATTGAACCAAATTTTTATTTTCAGCTTTTGGCTATGGCAAGCAGATCCTGCCTGAATTTGGAAAAAAATCGCCGGTAGGAGGCTCTGTAACAGCGATCTTTGTGCGATTTTGAATATTGTACCATTCAAAAGTGTATGAAGTTATGCATAGAATTGAACCAAACTTTTATTTTAAGTTTTTGGCTATGGCAATCAGATCCTCCCTGAATTTAGAAAAAATTCGCCGGTGGGGGGGGGGGGGGGCGCTGTAATAGCGATTTTTGTGCGATTTTGAATATTTACCATCCAAAAGTGTATGAAGTTATGCATAGAATTGAGCCAAATTTTTTGTGTTTCTTTTTGGCCATGGCATGAAGGTCCTCCCTGAATTTGGAAATTTCCGCTGGAAGGGAGCGCTATAATTACGATGTCTTTACCATTTTCTTTATTGTACAATCGAAAAGTGTATAAAATTATGCATACAATTGAACCAAATTTTTTGTGCATGTTTTTGGCTTTGGCCAACAGGTCCTCCTTCAATTTGTAAATATCGCGCGGTAAAGGGACTCTGTGATAGCGATTTTTGTGTACTTTTCTTAATTTTTCGTAGTTTTATTGTCCATCGGCGGCTCGTGCAAAGGAGGGGACTCACTTCCTACTAAGCCGGCTATTCACAAATATCTGATAACAACAAAATAAGGAAAAACTATTAATTTTAACAAATATGTTATAGATTAACTCGTTTTTAGTCCGTTTAATTGACTGAAGCAGAAATTTATGATAAAAATCAATGTTTGTGTAGTATTGAACTGTTAATATTGAAGTATTAACATGTGTAACTAGTTTTTGAAATATTAAGATGTATAAGATAGAAGAAAGTTTTGGGATTGGCACATCCAACTAGTTTACAAATATCATGATATAGATTAACTCGATTTTAGCCCGTTTAATTGACTGAAGGAGAAATTTAGGAAGAAAAGCAAAGTTGGTATAGTATTGAACTAATAATATTGAAGTATTAACATGCGTAACTACTTTTTGAAATATTAAGATGTATAAGATAGAAGAAAGTTTTGGGATTGGCACATCCAACTAGTTTTTTTTTTTTTTTTTTTTTTTTTTTTTTTTTTTTTTTAATTCCAACTATTAGATCACATTCTCGCTATATACCTTGTTCAAATTTTGAATCGTTAATAAAATACTTATTATTCATCCAATCAATTTCAAATACATTTTTTTACTTTACTATCTTCTATCTTCAATAGAAGAAAGTATTGTAATCGAAATGTTTTTCGACTTCCGGTTTTCGACGGATTTACACGTTTTATGGGTCAGAGATCCCAAAAAACATGTTTATAGAAAATGTTTGTCTGTCGTCTGTCTGTCGCCAATGTACCATCCAAAAGTGTATGATTGAACCAAATTTTTATTTTCAGCTTTTGGCTATGGCAAGCAGATCCTGCCTGAATTTGGAAAAAAATCGCCGGTAGGAGGCTCTGTAACAGCGATCTTTGTGCGATTTTGAATATTGTACCATTCAAAAGTGTATGAAGTTATGCATAGAAATGAACCAAACTTTTATTTCAAGTTTTTGGCTATGGCAATCAGATCCTCCCTGAATTTGGAAAAAATTCGCCGGTGGGGGGGGCGGGGGGCGCTGTAATAGCGATTTTTGTGCGATTTTGAATATTTACCATCCAAAAGTGTATGAAGTTATGCATAGAATTGAACCAATTTTTTTTTTAAGTTTTTGACTATGGCAAGCAGATCCTCCCCGAATTTAGAAAAAATCGCCGGTAGGGGTTGCTGTAATAGCGATTTTTGTGCGATTTTGGATATTGTACCATCTAAAAGTGTATGAAGTTATGTATAGAATAGAACCAAATTTTTATTTTAAGTTTATGGCTATTACAAGCAGGTCCTTCCTTAATTTCGAAAAAATTCACCGGTAGGGGGCGCTGTAATAGCGATTTTTGTGCCATTTTGAATATTGTACCATCGAAAAGTGTATGAAGTTATGCACAGAATTGAGCCAAATTTTTTGTGTTTCTTTTTGTCCATGGCATGAAGGTCCTCCCTGAATTTGGAAATTTCCGCTGGAAGGGAGCGCTATAATTACGATGTCTTTACCATTTTCTTTATTGTACAATCGAAAAGTGTATAAAATTATGCATACAATTGAACCAAATTTTTTGTGCATGTTTTTGGCTTTGGCCAACAGGTCCTCCTTCAATTTGTAAATATCGCGCGGTAAAGGGACTCTGTGATAGCGATTTTTGTGTACTTTTCTTAATTTTTCGTAGTTCTATTGTCCATCGGCGGCTCGTGCAAAGGAGGGGACTCACTTCCTACTAAGCCGGCTATTCACAAATATCTGATAACAACAAAATAAGGAAAAACTATTAATTTTAACAAATATGATATAGATTAACTCGTTTTTAGTCCGTTTAATTGACTGAAGCAGAAATTTATGATGAAAATCAATGTTTGTGTAGTATTGAACTAATAATATTGAAGTATTAACATGTGTAACTAGTTTTTGAAATATTAAGATGTATAAGATAGAAGAAAGTTTTGGGATTGGCACATCCAACTAGTTTACAAATATCATGATATAGATTAACTCGATTTTAGCCCGTTTAATTGACTGAAGGAGAAATTTAGGAAGAAAAGCAAAGTTGGTATAGTATTGAACTAATAATATTGAAGTATTAACATGCGTAACTACTTTTTGAAATATTAAGATGTATAAGATAGAAGAAAGTTTTGGGATTGGCACATCCAACTAGTTTTTTTTTTTTTTTTTTTTTTTTTTTTTTTTATTATTCCAACTATTAGATCACATTCTCGCTACATACCTTGTTCAAATTTTGAATCGTTAATAAAATACTTATTATTCATCCAATCAAGTTCAAATACATTTTTTTACTTTACTATCTTCTATCTTCAGTAGAAGAAAGTATTGTAATCGAAATTTTTTTCGACTTCCGGTTTTCGACGGATTTACACGTTTTATGGGTCAGAGATCCCAAAAAAACATGTTTATAGAAAATGTTTGTCTGTCGTCTGTCTGTCGCCAATGTACCATCCAAAAGTGTATGATTGAACCAAATTTTTATTTTCAGCTTTTGGCTATGGCAAACAGATCCTGCCTGAATTTGGAAAAAAATCGCCGGTAGGAGGCTCTGTAACAGCGATCTTTGTGCGATTTTGAATATTGTACCATTCAAAAGTGTATGAAGTTATGCATAGAATTGAACCAAACTTTTATTTTAAGTTTTTGGCTATGGCAATCAGATCCTCCCTGAATTTAGAAAAAATTCGCCGGTGGGGGGGGGGGGGGGCGCTGTAATAGCGATTTTTGTGCGATTTTGAATATTTACCATCCAAAAGTGTATGAAGTTATGCATAGAATTGAACCAATTTTTTTTTAAGTTTTTGACTATGGCAAGCAGATCCTCCCTGAATTTAGAAAAAATCGCCGGTAGGGGGTGCTGTAATAGCGATTTTTGTGCGATTTTGGATATTGTACCATCTAAAAGTGTATGAAGTTATGTATAGAATAGAACCAAATTTTTATTTTAAGTTTATGGCTATGACAAGCAGGTCCTTCCTTAATTTCGAAAAAATTCACCGGTAGGGGGCGCTGTAATAGCGATATTTATGCCATTTTGAATATTCTACCATCGAAAAGTGTATGAAGTTATGCAGAGAATTGAGCCAAATTTTTTGTGTTTCTTTTTGGCCATGGCATGAAGGTCCTCCCTGAATTTGGAAATTTCCGCTGGAAGGGAGCGCTATAATTACGATGTCTTTACCATTTTCTTTATTGTACAATCGAAAAGTGTATAAAATTATGCATACAATTGAACCAAATTTTTTGTGCATGTTTTTGGCTTTGGCCAACAGGTCCTCCTTCAATTTGTAAATATCGCGCGGTAAAGGGACTCTGTGATAGCGATTTTTGTGTACTTTTCTTAATTTTTCGTAGTTCTATTGTCCATCGGCGGCTCGTGCAAAGGAGGGGACTCACTTCCTACTAAGCCGGCTATTCACAAATATCTGATAACAACAAAATAAGGAAAAACTATTAATTTTAACAAATATGATATAGATTAACTCGTTTTTAGTCCGTTTAATTGACTGAAGCAGAAATTTATGATAAAAATCAATGTTTGTGTAGTATTGAACTGTTAATATTGAAGTATTAACATGTGTAAATAGTTTTTGAAATATTAAGATGTATAAGATAGAAGAAAGTTTTGGGATTGGCACATCCAACTAGTTTACAAATATCATGATATAGATTAACTCGATTTTAGCCCGTTTAATTGACTGAAGGAGAAATTTAGGAAGAAAAGCAAAGTTGGTATAGTATTGAACTAATAATATTGAAGTATTAACATGCGTAACTACTTTTTGAAATATTAAGATGTATAAGATAGAAGAAAGTTTTGGGATTGGCACATCCAACTAGTTTTTTTTTTTTTATTCCAACTATTAGATCACATTCTCGCTATATACCTTGTTCAAATTTTGAATCGTTAATAAAATACTTATTATTCATCCAATCAAGTTCAAATACATTTTTTTACTTTACTATCTTCTATCTTCAGTAGAAGAAAGTATTGTAATCGAAATGTTTTTCGACTTCCGGTTTTCGACGGATTTACACGTTTTATGGGTCAGAGATCCCAAAAAACATGTTTATAGAAAATGTTTGTCTGTCGTCTGTCTGTCGCCAATGTACCATCCAAAAGTGTATGATTGAACCAAATTTTTATTTTCAGCTTTTGGCTATGGCAAGCAGATCCTGCCTGAATTTGGAAAAAAATCGCCGGTAGGAGGCTCTGTAACAGCGATCTTTGTGCGATTTTGAATATTGTACCATTCAAAAGTGTATGAAGTTATGCATAGAATTGAACCAAACTTTTATTTTAAGTTTTTGGCTATGGCAATCAGATCCTCCCTGAATTTGGAAAAAATTCGCCGGTGGGGGTGGGGGGGGGCGCTGTAATAGCGATTTTTGTGCGATTTTGAATATTTACCATCCAAAAGTGTATGAAGTTATGCATAGAATTGAACCAATTTTTTTTTAAGTTTTTGACTATGGCAACCAGATCCTCCCTGAATTTAGAAAAAATCGCCGGTAGGGGGTGCTGTAATAGCGATTTTTGTGCGATTTTGGATATTGTACCATCTAAAAGTGTATGAAGTTATGTATAGAATAGAACCAAATTTTTATTTTAAGTTTATGGCTATGACAAGCAGGTCCTTCCTTAATTTCGAAAAAATTCACCGGTAGGGGGCGCTGTAATAGCGATATTTGTGCCATTTTGAATATTCTACCATCGAAAAGTGTATGAAGTTATGCAGAGAATTGAGCCAAATTTTTTGTGTTTCTTTTTGGCCATGGCATGAAGGTCCTCCCTGAATTTGGAAATTTCCGCTGGAAGGGAGCGCTATAATTACGATGTCTTTACCATTTTCTTTATTGTACAATCGAAAAGTGTATAAAATTATGCATACAATTGAACCAAATTTTTTGTGCATGTTTTTGGCTTTGGCCAACAGGTCCTCCTTCAATTTGTAAATATCGCGCGGTAAAGGGACTCTGTGATAGCGATTTTTGTGTACTTTTCTTAATTTTTCGTAGTTCTATTGTCCATCGGCGGCTCGTGCAAAGGAGGGGACTCACTTCCTACTAAGCCGGCTATTCACAAATATCTGATAACAACAAAATAAGGAAAAACTATTAATTTTAACAAATATGTTATAGATTAACTCGTTTTTAGTCCGTTTAATTGACTGAAGCAGAAATTTATGATAAAAATCAATGTTTGTGTAGTATTGAACTGTTAATATTGAAGTATTAACATGTGTAACTAGTTTTTGAAATATTAAGATGTATAAGATAGAAGAAAGTTTTGGGATTTGCACATCCAACTAGTTTACAAATATCATGATATAGATTAACTCGATTTTAGCCCGTTTAATTGACTGAAGGAGAAATTTAGGAAGAAAAGCAAAGTTGGTATAGTATTGAACTAATAATATTGAAGTATTAACATGCGTAACTACTTTTTGAAATATTAAGATGTATAAGATAGAAGAAAGATTTGGGATTGGCACATCCAACTAGTTTTTTTTTTTTTTTTTTTTTTTTTTTTTTTAATCCCAACTATTAGATCACATTCTCGCTATATACCTTGTTCAAATTTTGAATCGTTAATAAAATACTTATTATTCATCCAATCAAGTTCAAATACATTTTTTTACTTTACTATCTTCTATCTTCAATAGAAGAAAGTATTGTAATCGATATTTTTTCGACTTCCGGTTTTCGACGGATTTACACGTTTTATGGGTCAGAGATCCCCAAAAACATGTTTATAGAAAATGTTTGTCTGTCCGTCTGTCTGTCGCCATTGTACCATCCAAAAGTGTATGATTGAACCAAATTTTTATTTTCAGCTTTTGGCTATGGCAAGCAGATCCTGCCTGAATTTGGAAAAAAATCGCCGGTAGGAGGCTCTGTAACAGAGATCTTTGTGCGATTTTGAATATTGTACCATTCAAAAGTGTATGAAGTTATGCATAGAATTGAACCAAACTTTTATTTTAAGTTTTTGGCTATGGCAAGCAGATCCTCCCTGAATTTGGAAAAAATTCGCCGGTGCGGGGGGGGGGGCGCTGCAATAGCGATTTTTGTGCGATTTTGAATATTTACCATCCAAAAGTGTATGAAGTTATGCATAGAATTGAACCAATTTTTTTTTAAGTTTTTGACTATGGCAAGCAGATCCTTCCTGAATTTAGAAAAAATCGCCGGTAGGGGGCGCTGTAATAGCGATTTTTGTGCGATTTTGGATATTGTGCCATCTAAAAGTGTATGAAGTTATGTATAGAATAGAACCAAATTTTTATTTTAAGTTTATGGCTATGACAAGCAGGTCCTCCCTTAATTTGAAAAAAATCGCCGCTAAGGGGCGCTGTTACAGCAATTTTTTGCAATTTTGAATATTGTACCATCGAAAAATGTATGAAGTTATACATAGAATTGAGCTAAATATTTTGTGTTTGTTTTTGGTCATGGCACGAAGGTCCTCCCTGAATTTGGAAAAATTCCACCGGAAGGGGGCGCTATAATTGCGATGTCTCTACCATTTCCATTATTGTACCATCGAAAATTGTATGAAGTTATGCATAGAATTGAACCAAATTTTTGTGTAAGTTTCTAGCTATTGCAAACAAGTACTCCCTGAATTTAAAAAAAATCTGCCTGAAGGGGGCGTTGTAATAGCGATGTTTGTGCCATTTTCTTTCTTGTACCATCGGAAAGTGCATAAAATTATGCATATAATTGAACCAAATGTTTTCGTGCATGTTTTTGGCTTTGACCAACAGGAATTTGGAAATATTGCGCGGTAAATGGGGTCTGTGATAGCGGTTTTTGTATCCTTTTCTTGATTTTTTGTAGTTCTGTTGTCCATCGGCGGCTCGTGCAGAGGCAGGAATTCGCTTTTCGCTAAGCCGGCTATTCGCAAACATCTGATAGCAACAGAATAAGGAAAAACTATTAATTTTAAGAAATATCTTGATTAACTCGTTTTTAGTCCGTTTAATTGACTGAAGCAGAAATTTCAGATGAAGGTCAAAGTTGCCATAGTATTGAACTAAAAATATTAATGTGTTAACATGCGTAACTAGTTTTTGAAATATTATGTATAAGATAGAAGAAAGTTTTAGGATTGGCACATCCAATGAGTTAAACTTAATTATATTTTTTTGCAATAGATTTTCGATTAAAAAATTAATAATTTAGCATTTACTGTTAACAAATGGACTGTATATTTCAAAAATGAAATTAAATGTACGTCTAAAAATATTCTACAAATATCTGTCATCTGCATAAAAAAAATCTAAAAAAAAAAGCTTTTTAATTTTTTTTTCATATAATAGTCACTATTTTTATTAAAGTAAATTATAGCCTCGGGATATCATTAGATATTACTCAACAATAATCTATGCACCAGTAAATTCATAATAAAATCTGAAAGTTATTTTAAAATTTAAAAAAAATTGATTCTTTGTATTTTTATGTGTGTTTGCTTAGCAGCTTATGGACTCAGATAATAATTATTAATTAAATTTATCCGCTGCTTAAAAGGTTTTACATTCTATAAAAATCGCAAAACAGATATTTTGTATCTTTGGTACTTTTTTCTTATGATGAAGTGTTTCTATACAATTTAACTATGAAGTGTAAGTCACTTCATATTCTCAAATATACTTATATTAGAGAAAGGGGAAACATATTTCGTTCAGGGGTGAAACGATATTTAAAAACGTTTTATTCCAAGTAGGATTTCATGTAATCACGTTTTAACTAAATATCTCAAAATTATTATAGATATAATTCTACCAACTATTATCATAGATATATTTATTTTTCAAGTAGCTTTTTGTGATTTATTGAAAGCAAAACTCTAGTTATTGATCTGAATTTTCTAGTTTTTAAGAAAACAATGTCTGCTTACAGTCTCATTTTGTTTCCAACAGAAGAGTTTTTAAGATAAAAATAAAGAAGATATTGATATTTTTTTTTACTTTTGCGTTATTGAAACACTTTAAAATTTGAAATGGTCCTTCAAAACTCATTAATATTTAAGTATACTTGAATTTTAAAACATACTTACGTTTGAATGAATGAATCCTGAATATCTCCAAAAATTTTATCGCTACATATACAATAAATAGTGTAAATGTAATGATATAACTACATGAATTTTATTTGTTGAATGATTTATATATTCATTTAGAGGATGGCTTACTAATTTCGTAACAAATCAAGTGGGCTGATAATACACATACTGAGATAGAAATGATACATAATTTCAATTATCGAATATCTGTATTTTATCTCTCTCTCTCCATAAATAAATATACAATAGAGTCCCGCTATTCCGAAAATCCGCTTATTCCGAACAGAGTTCAGAAAGAATACCGATATTTTTTAACTTAAAAACAGAAAAAATTAAAAAGACGTTTGTGGAAATCTTACATTTATTGCCGAAACGTCAGTGAAGGCTTCCTGTGGAGACACGAAAAGTTTTGGTTTCCGTTAGTCTGTCTGTCTGTTAGTCTGTCTGTCTGTTCCGCGATAACTGCCGTAAAAAGCATCCGATTATCTTAAAATTAAGGGTGCATGTTGGTGATATTCCCGGATTTAGCTGTATAGTTTTTGGTTAAATTTGGTTCATTCGTTCGGAATATATAGAACATTTTATTTTGCGACTTAATGCTTTCCTATAGCAATTCAGACGATTTTTCCATTTTTATTTGTTGAAAAGAAATGGCTCATATGATTGAAGGATTTAAATGCTAAATTAAGGATGATGAAATTTCCTAATTAGAACCATACATTATTCATATTAGTTTGAAATTTTGTGTATACATTTGTCAGAGTTTTTAAATTCGGTGTATAACTTTTATGGGGGGATTTTATATATGTGTTTCAATAATATAAAATATTTTTTTTTTGTATAAATTTTCTTTTAAGCACATATTTAATAGTTTTTATTATCTTTTAACTGTTACCTAGCAGCGAACTACACCTAAAAATATCGTAAATGTGAAAGTATGTGTAATTGTTTGAAGTTAAATCAAAGTCAAAAGGGACGAATTAATGCCTTTGTGTCTTTACATATAGATGGAATTTACCACAGAAATAAAGGAAGACTATGTACTATTTATTTTGTTCAAATATTTTTCTTTTAAATTAAAAAGTTCATTATTTTCATAAGGAATAAATCGACATTTTGCTATGAAATTTAACAATCATTTTTTTTTCTTTTTTTTTTCCGTTGCCACGAAAATTCAATCCCGGAATAAAAAATTATCCTAAACAGTTAATTTTTATTTGAAAGATTTTTATGTGCGAGAGGAAAATGAAATAAAAAATAGACATGAATACGCCTTCATATTAGAAATAAAGTGAAAATACGAAAAGAAGGTGAATTTGATCTCATATATCAAAAATAAAACGAATACGCTTTGAGGTTGAAATAAAAGGGGCTTGTGTTATGATATTAATTCTTATTATTTAAAAAAAATGTTACTAATATCTCATGGTTTATCGTCTGCACACAGCTAACAGAAATGTTAATTCTTAATCGAAAATTCCAATGAGAAACTTTTGAAAAGCAAATATATAGTAAATATCAAAATTATGCACCGCAAAATTATCGCTGTCGAAAATGACGTCATTGTATCGGGAAATAAATATTTTCATCCTTAAAAACCAAGCATTAACTAGATTGCCTGAAAAAATGTTTTTTGACGGGTGTTACTTCTTAATGCCGCCTCATTTCAGAAAATATGAATGAAAATTATTTTATTTTTAAAGGAAATTACATTTTTATTCATAAAACCTAAACGTTTAATATAATTGCGTCGATGTAAATCATTTTCTGTGTTACCAGTATTGAAAAATAAGGCTCGGAAGTGTAAAAAGAAATCTAAGATTTGCGCTAACCATTAACGCAATCAATAAAAAGTTACGTATGTAAATTAATAAGACCACGGGGGGTTCAGGGGGGCGGAGCGCCCCTGAAGAAATCTACTTTATTATTTAAAAAATATACCAGAATTAACAGCTCATGAAAATTTCGAATTATCCTTCCATTACGTTTTTAATTTAATGCTTCTAATGTCTGAAAACTTCGTATTTTTTATTCTTATAAATAATTACATAATTTGAAAACTTTAAATTGCAGTTTGCAGGTATTTTGAATATTACCAAAGTGAGTCTAAAAACAATGACTTGCAGAGCTGACGTTGAGGCTCCTGATCTGCAGATTTACTAGTTATTATACAAAGAAGTTAAATAGAGACAAGCATAGCGCTTAAGCTTGATGAAAACGCCTAAAACCAAATTGAATGAAAGCTGGTTACTTGCAGTACATGTCGGCTCCACTTATACAACTCTGTAGAATCATTTTTAATCACTGCTAAACACAAAAATAACTAATTTGCACACACTTAAGAAGCCATTTTTTTTTCGGACGAAGTTTACAGAATCGACTTGAGGACGTAATGTTCCGCCATCGCCGTGTGAACATAACATCATATGGTGTTGATGGAGCGCGTTGTTCGACAGAGCGTTAGGCGATGTCAAGAGCATTAAGCAAGAGGTGAAAAGTTGTCGAAGGTCACTACTCTTCCTTTCCCAATTTCACTGAACCTGTTCACCATGAGCCGATCAACGCTGTATAGAACTGGCACTAGCAGATAGAAGATGTCCCCTCACTTAATTTACACCTTAAAAAGCCAATACGTTTATTATTATTAATGTAATTCGCCTATTCCGAATTCCTGCTAAAAAGAACAGTTTTCGGTACCAATTAGTTCGGAATAGTGGAACTCTACTGTATATGTATATTAGAGTGACTTTTAAAAGTTTAATTTCCACCTCCTATCTTATTTCAATTAACAAAAAATCATTCTATGCAATTTTTAGCTCAAGCGGATAACTGCTATAAAAGAATCATCGACGCTGAAATTTTGAAATTTTTTCCCGAAAATTCATTTTTCAGATAAAATATTTTTCTCTTATAAAATTGTCTCTTAATTAAAAAAAAAAAGTTTTTCAGATTTATTCTTGATATTAAAAGGAAAAGTAACAATTAATATAATGCCAAAGACAAATTGCAAAGCATGGGACAGATACAAGGTATAGGCAAACACCTATTATTCGCTGTCATACGCATTTCTAAATAAAATTTATTTTATTTATAATAAGTCATAACCACTCGGTAATTTTGTTGGAGTTTTATTACATAGATATTTTCTTGCTATCTTTTGAGCTCTGTCAAAGTTGGGGGTGATGTTTATAACATCCACGTATTTGTAATGCTATGTCCTTTCTATAGTTTGGCTTTGATGACTGAGTCTTCATGGTACATACATTATAGATAATATAACGAAAAGCATAGTCTTCAATTAGTTAAACCGCATGCACTGTAAAAGACATTAAAAAATATGGAGAGTCGAATGAGTACTTATTTTACTAATTGACATCTGAGATGGAAATTCTTTATAAAACTTTTGTGAAACAGTTTCAAATATAGTATCAATGACCCTAGAGTTATTTTCTTGCAAGTCTTTAACACGTAGTTTTTACAATTGGTCTGTTTGTAAATTTCTGCAAAAGGTATCGTTTTTAGGAAGCAATAATATAAAGGGATTACAGGAGGTTTTTGAATGACATATTTTATTAAATCATATGTTGCTTTCCTGGGATTTGATGTGAGTTGTGTTCACCCATATACTATCTTTATGCTGCATTACACATACCGGGATTAATATTAAATATCTATAGTGATTTCCGATATAGGTAGAGTTTTATGAACAGTTTGCTGGTAAAAATTTATATTCATTACTCAACTTGTAATCTATACACCTAAGTTAATATTCGTCTCAAAGTCGTAATAATTAAATAATGCTATAATATCATTAATTCATATAATTATTGCAATAAAAAGTTTAATGAAATAAACACTTAAAAACAAGTCGTTCAACGTTTTAGTTTTATCTGAAGAAATGCAATTTAAATTTCGAAAAGTCAAGTTTCGTTTTAAAATACTTTAAAAAAAGAATTTATTTGCAGATCCATCTGTTTGTTATTGTAAGCGACATCATTCTGCCTCTCGTGATAAACTTGCTCAATACATTCAGTGTTTCTTACGATACGGTATGAATGTACTGAAGCGTACGAGGCAATTAGTTTTTGTTATATATATTTTTTTTAAATGCAAACGAACTGCAGACGATCTTATAAAATGTTCACAGAAGAATCGGTTGATATAGAAAAAGCATTCGTCAACCACTGTAGATTACGAAAATTAGGCGGGAAGTCCTGCGATGGAGTTCTAAGATATTTAGGTCATTAAACAACATCCTTTAAGATTTAATTAAACATACACTCACTTACATCGCGTTATTATAAAACGAAATTAGAAAACGATTACAAATAATCCAAAAGTTAATTCAATTTAATAAGAACACGTTCGTACGCCTGAGGATTAAAAGGTTTTGAATACCAGAAATTTCATAAAGCAATGTTCACCATATCTGAATAGAGAATTGTTTACAATAAATAAGGCAAGTATTATTTTACGAAAAATCTGACATTATTCCCTTGAGGCGTACGAACACTGTAAAATCTGCAACTTACACAAGAAAAAAAATTAAATTTCAGTACAACGTCTTCTTATTTAAAGGTTTTTACAATAATGCATCACATAAAGTATCATACTGTAATAAACTGTTTGTACATTTGCATCAGGACATAATCAAGATTAAACCTAATTGAGTGGGGAAACATCTACTACTGCATAAAAGTTGACATAAAATTCCTCAAATGAAAAGATTTAACTGTCAATGTGCCAAAAGTAACAGTTTTCGACATCCGGAATGAATCATTTCAGGATTACATTAAAATTCATTATTTATGGGTATGTTTTTTGTTGTTATATATATGACAGAGAAAAGTGTTCGTATATTCTTTACTTCCATGAAAAAAAAAATGGATTATCTAATGTTTTTCGATTTATTTTGTGTTGAAGTTTTATGATGGAAATATATTTTTTACTACATAAAAAATATAAAAATAACAGCCAATTTTTTTCATAATGAATATACAAACGCATTAACAATGTGATGTTTTATGCTGTAGAAAAAACACATTTGCTCTAACGAATTTTTTATCTAAGTGACACATTTTTTAAATATGATTTATTGAAATTCTAATTATGATATATATTTTATTTATTTGTATATTTTGAAATTTAAGCATTCATTATTAGGATGTATTAAGTGTTTGTGGCATTTGTCCGCATCTAAAAAATTTTCTATAACATATGTTTAAAAAATATTTTCTAACAGTTTCATGCTTAGAGAGTTTTCATTCCTTCAATTACATTGGTAAATAATGCTTATATTTAAAAAAAAAAGAAATGGCATTTTCTAAAATTTTATATTAAAGTAATAACGTTTATAAATACTACAATATTATTTACAGCCACTAGCACTTTACCAAAAATACCTTCAAAGAAGTAAAATATTTTAAATTTTTGCTTAAAGATTAAAAAAAAAAAACATTTTCACTTTTACACACAGTTGTTAAGCAAAAATAATTAAAAACAGTACATTTAACGAATAATTATCTCTCAAGTTTAAGAAAAGACAGATTTGTATCGTTATGTTCGAATTCATAATTATATTTGGTTGATTGTGAAAAACTAATAATTACCGACATCTTTTATTTATCAAAAATTATTTAAAAAATTACTACGAGCGTCCAAAGCGTTCAAAACATGGGTATATGGGGCATTCTCACAATCTTTTGACTTTCGGGAATAATAATCTGGTGAAATTAAATTGCTAAAATAACATTTTAATCTGAAAGACGTTTGCCTTAGAGATTCAAAATAAAGAAAAAATGGTCAGTGGCGAATTTTTTTTTTTATTTAACTGAGGTTTATGTTAAACTTGCAAGTATAATTTTCCTTACCATTTTACCACTATAACTTTCTGTTTTCTTCTAAATTTTTACTTATAATGAATTAGTATAGTACCCACAGGACATTGAAATAAGAAATAATAACAATGTAGTACTTTTAATACAGGATTTTTGTATAACATTGTCTTAAAGGGGTGTTAAAGAAGGGGCGGTAAGGTAAAAAAAGGAAACGATATAGGTAAAAAAGGACGAAATGGTAAAAAAAAGGGGACAGTAAGGATGGAACTGTAAGGAAAATTACCACCTATATTTAGGCAAATCATGTTAAGACTATGTGATAGCCACAATGTTCAATGATTTTTAGAAACCATTCTTAACGTTGGATTATTATTATTTTTTTAATTTACCTCTAAAAGTGCAAGAATAAACCTTGGGGAAGGTAAGACTACCAATAAAGCCAGTGTCTTGAAATTTATATTTACAGGGTGGCTACTAAATACTGTTACCAAAAATTAAGATATAATATTAATCGTTTGGCAAAACAATTTATTTCTCTATTTTAACGTTTGACAATCTTCTATTAGTACAGACCATTTTTGTTATAAAGCAAATATTTAAAATTATTTTAAAGAGGGAAGCCAGAAGAATGGTGATTAAACAGCTCTTTGATCGCAGATTTCCCTCTGGTGAAATCTTTAAGCAATTAAAATACCTTGATTTTAATGGAAAATTTATATAAAGAACTATAAATGGATTATTGGATACTAATAGCTATGTAAAGTTCAATCTAGGCCAGGAAGTCTACGCTCAGTTCGCACAATAGAGCGCATCAAATGAATTCGTGAAAAGGTGTGAAGAAATCCACAACGTTCCGCAAATAAAATGGCTGCAAAAGACAATGCGAGTCGTAAATCTATTCAAGTTATTATAAATGAATATCTGGGTTATGTGCCTTATAGCAAAAAAAGAATTTAAGGTTTGACTGCTGCACAAAGTATAAAAAGATTACAAAGAAGGAAGAAATAGATGAAGCGGCATGGTAGGAAAGTGTTGACAGAATAATATTTTCTGATGGGAAGCTATTTTGCACTGAACAGTGTTATAATGCTAAAAATGATGTCGTATATTCAGCAACCCTCGAGGATATATCTGAAACCTTTCGAATTGTTAAACGCTTTCAGAACAAGAATTCTATTAGGGTTTGGGCTGCCTTTCTTAAAAACAACGGAAAATTGCCTTTGAAGTTCATCGATAAAGGGTTAAAAATCAATACGAATGGTACAAACACAACATATTGGCTACACATTTATTGCCACATGCTGAAAGGTTGTATTCCAAAAAGAATTGGACATTTCAGCAAGATTCTACACCTTCGCATCAAGCTAAATCAACACGGGCTTGGCGGCCTGTCAATTGTCCAAACTTCATCATGCAAGAAGATTGGCCACCTTCTTCACCGCATCTAAATCCTTTTGATTATTGCGTCTGGAGGATTTTAGAGGGTAAAGTAAATGGCAACAAACACAGAAGTTTGGACTCTCACAAAGCTTCCATATTGCGTGAATGGTACCGATTACCTCTTAAAATGATTCGTGCCGCAGTCTGACAATGACATAAGAGATTATCTTTGATAATCGATAAAGATGGCGGTCAATTTGAATAAATTGTTTTCCTGGTAAACTTTCATCTCTGATGTTCATCATATTAGTGTAGTTATCATTTTCTATTTTATAATTGTAAAATAAAATGACTGAATATTTTTAACAGTATTTAGTAGCCACCCTGTAAATGCTGATTTAAATTATGCAGTAAATTTCCTATCAAAGAATTTTAGACATTCTTTCTCTAGCATCTTCTGCATGAGAAAAAACTTGAAAATAATTCTGTGGCTGCATCTGAAGTGATTTTCTGTATAAGTTTAGCAACAGGGACTGTAAGGATGAAAAACCTAGTGACAGAGTTAAAAAAATAATATCAACCGTAAAAATGTGTGCAGGTTAATTTTTTGCTACATATTTATATAGAATAATAGTCCCAGTTTCGGAAAAAAATTACATCGTATTACTTTTATTGAAACAATTTTATACAGGCAGCTACAAACTTAAAAATCAGCATCAGGGACTCGGGACGGTATAGGAGTTTTCCTGGTATTTGGACCCCCAACATCGTCCAAAACTTATTTATCTTGTTAATATTGTTATGCAATCATGCAATTGGATGTTCCTCAATATATCAAAATTAAAAATACACAAAAAATGTATTAAAATAAAAATTATTATTCAGCGACATAAAAGTCAAAAGATTGTGAGAATGACCCCTTATCTTACGAAAACTTTTTTATATGTCTCCTAGCTGTTGAACTGAGCTGTAGCCTCATATGACGCTTAATACTATATTCTCGTTATTCATTTATCATGCCTTTTCAATGTTCTGTGGATAGTAGTACCAGTCAAGATTTTGAAGGTCTCCTCATATATTCTTAATTATTATAAATAATAAATTCGCTTATAATGGGCTGATCATTTGGTATTTTTTAAAGATGTATCCGAGTCAGATATTTTATTTACCATTTTTAATTTGCGTCCAAAACCTATATCTTTCACTGTAGACATTCCTGTCATCTCCTGTAGTCAGAAATATTTTGTCCACTTTTAAATGTTTGTAAAATCTGGTTGTAATTTTTAACCTTTAAACTTTACTTCTGAACATTGCATACTTTCAATTGTAGCATCGTCGAATTCAATTAGAAATGTACACTTGAATGAAATTTGTAAACCGTAGTTCAAAATGAACGTTTTTTTATGAATTTGTAAATATTTTTTTAGCATAAAAATTTAATGACTTTCTCTCAATTATGAAAATTTATTTGCTACAGCAATATAAAGTTGCAGAAACACCGCAATTAGAAATTGAATGTCCAAAACAAATAACAATAATAATAAAACAGATTAACAATTTGCTAACTAGAAGATAAATTTGTAACTAAAAAATACCTGACTTAGACGCTAAGTAAAATTTGTCAACAATAAGAATAAATTTCATTTTATGTTGAACATAACACTGATATCGAGTTTGGATAAATTGGTTAAAATATAAGTTTCTTCAATATATACAGGGTGTTTCTAAATGAATATCGGTGTTTTTACGCTTTGTAGTATCTATTATATAAAACTTAAATTTACACTTAATACACAAAATGAAACAGCAACTCAAACAGTTTATTGATACCTATGCATGCGCATGCGCACTCAATGTTTCTTCCGACATCCGTTAGAAAGCGCGAGAAGCGAAAATGACGATTAGTACAGAAAGCATTTTGTGTTGTGCAGTTTGCTAAGACCGAAACTATAGTTACTGTGCAGCATGCGTTCCAGATTAAGTTCAGATGTGATCCCCCAAGTGATAATAACATCCGTAGATGGTATCATCAGTTTGAAAATACCGGCACCATTTACACCACAAACACCATTCAACGTTTGGGAAGAACTGAGTTATCGACCTGATGTGTGCTGTGTTACGAAAGGTGCTCACATTGAACAATTGAAGGCTTGTAGGTAAAACTCTTTCATTTTATATACTAATTATAATTTTAAGTTATATGCAATAAATACTATCAAGCGTTAAAGTCCCGATATTCATTTAGAAACACCCTGTATTCTGAACTGATTTAATTTAATTTATATTTTATCTTTGACGACTGAACCATACTGCTTATCGCATGGATTTGAGATAAATTAGTACAGGCTCTGCAGCGCGGGATAACCCATCCTCGGCATAGGCTTCCCGATCCGGCGTTGCTAGATTATTAAAAAAAAATACAATATTATTTAACAGTTGTTAAACACACTTAAATTAAAGATAAGTAACAATGATAAAATTTAAGTTAAGAATGCTAAGGATATTTAGCAGAAGTAAATATAATAAGTAAAAGTAGTAAGAAAAACAGACGTGCTGAGCGCTTTACAGACGAACTACACATGACAAAGCATAACATTTAAGTACTGTTCACAAATTTATAATGTGAATATAGATATTTACGTTGTCTAATTCATTAAATTTAGTTTTAGAGTCCAGTAAAATTTGTAACGATGTGTTAAAGTTGTAATTGGGAGATTTACTAAATATAAATATTTTGTTAAAACGTTCATAGTACATCCGACATTTCAAAAATTACTGAAATTAGTCTCAATCTTTTTAGTAATGTTGCCAGGTCACCCGCGTAAATCAATGCTCCAAAAGCTCAGGACATCACTAATTTCTCGGTTTATTTAGACATTTTTAATCGCAGATAATTATGCAATTAGATAATGCGAAGAAAATTTGTTTAAAATACTGCAGTCCACAGCATTAGGAGTGCCGAATTATGCGGGATACCTGGCAACACTGCTCATTTGTTTTAAAATAACAATTCTTTATAATATGTATAAATAAAGCCTTGCTGCACTGTAAAAAAATTATGTAACGTTACTCCATAAAATTTGTGGCAGCCTTGCTGCCCCCTTTTTATATTCACTAATTTAATCGATAAAACTGGTGTTACTTTAAATTGATGTGTGATGTTACTCCAGTTATATCAATTTAAATTTCCCTATTATGTAAGTTAAATTACCTCACAAAACTGGAGGAAGCTTGTTGCTACCAACTATATGGAGTAACGTTACATTAATATTTTACAGTATGATATAAAAACAAAGTAGATTAAGTGTATTTCTTCCTTCGATAAAAATGATAACCATTCTAAAAAATGAAACTCAATTTTTCTGAGGCATTATCAGCATTTCGGAATCACCCCATGTTAGTTATAAAAACATTTTTATAGAAAGATTTCACAGCACGCCCTTTTCACAATTCGTTAAATATAATAAAAACTAAGAGATTTTAAGTGTCTTTGTAATTCTACACAATGTAAAAATCTTTTTTAAATTGTGAATATTTTTAAACTTAAAACGTTTATGCATTCTTTCCATTAAAACCACTTTAAAAAAGATAGTTATGAATAAAATGCTTTCTAAAATAACTGCGTTTAAAGAATTAAAACGAAAGGTTTTTAAATTTTCATGTGAATCTTAGAATATTATTACAGCATGTTGTGTATTTTTAGGTTTTTGGAGAGTTCAAGAATTTTAATCTCTTTTTAAAATTACATTCCGTATTTTTGAACAGATCTAATGAGGCGTTTTGAGAAAATTTACATTTAAATTATTTTAAAAGAGTTAAAATTTAAATGGATACATCAGTTTAATCACATAGAAATTTATGTGACGTTTATAATTAGATGTTTCTTTTTGGTGTTTAGATTTTTATTTTTATAAACATTTTCAATGTTTACCATATTTTGAAGAAACCAATCAGGCCTAAATTACCATACGGCAGTCAAACACCCGACTCTTTCAGTTTTTATCCTGCAAATAATGCTGATATTTACTCCGGTGTGTTTCACGTCCCAGAGTACTCTTGTCACATTTCAAATTCTAAAAAATATTTGTTTCAGTTGGTTTCATTCTGGTGGCATTAAAAGTAATCAAATCAGAAATATCACTTTTGAGATATGGGTTTATGAGAATATAGAATTATATTTGTGAATTTTTTTAAGTTTAATTCAATGATGAATAAATTAAGTTTTTGGTTAACTATCAAATACTATGTTAAGACAGTTAACTATTTAAGTAGGACGGGAGCAATTTGAAGAGTTCCATGATATGCCGATATGTATTTAGTTTGTAAAGTGACTCACATTTTGAGTAATCAGTTTAATATTTACATTTTTTTAAGTAGGGTTAAAATTTATCACAATGGGCAGTATGACATAGTTGCAAGCTAAATAAGGATGGATGTATTGATTGTTTATCTTTATTACTGTATTTATGTTTTCTTCAGCAGATAAATGTACTAGTTTGTACCGGTACCAGTACCAGTAATAATGTACCAGTTTCAATAAGAAACGTTACTTATATCATGAACTGTAAGACGACAAAGATGGTGATTTGGCTGTTTCTCCTCCAGAGATGAAATAATGAACATTATAGAAAGACCGTGATGACAAACTGTACTATTTCTGGCTTTCACAGTTTTCAGGTGTTCATTTAAGGCCTATATCTACAATATTGTGCGACTGCTTAGAAATTGAAGGGCTGTGGGTTCATCAGGAGCCATGTCTGTATTTTTGGCTATTTGACATAGAAAGACCTTTTAACTAAAAAGATAAATAACTTGAAACAAAATCTACATTTTTTTCTTTGTTTATATATATATATGTGTGTTATTTTTAGATTCAAAATTTACCTGGCAGATAAACCATGCCATACGCATTCCGTAGAGCGCAGTGTTAAGATAGTAACACTGGCCCACTCAGACGTTTATGGGCATGAGCAACGTGGTGATTTCATAAGGGCCACCCTCGCTTCCCGTGCTACCATGCTAAAATTTAACACTAAATCAGAATTCGCAGTACCTGAATCTGCTTGTGGTTCTGGATAATTCTCCACGCCCACATTTTAGTTGGTTCGTTTGTTGGTAGATATGTGTGGGACTCTCAGTGCAGCTCCCTTCCCGTGATGAGTCCTGAGTCGTCCTTAGAAGGACAGACTAAGATCTGCGCAATTTCGACCTCTCGTAACCCCCCCCCCCTCCCCCGAGGGAAAGAACGATGGGGGGATTGTTTTCGATTTTTAGCTTCAAGTTTGCCTGATGTATAGAAAAATCAGGTCGATTGGTTAATATTTACAACTTCTATAATTTTGGTTAATTTTATCGAAATTGGCCATATTCACACCCTCGATGGTGATGGAAGGGGATAGAGGAGAGGTGTATGGTATTTTACCCTTCATTCTATATCTCAAGGCCATGCTATATATAAAATAATGAGTTCGATCGGACAAAATTTACACTTTTTACGATTTTTCGTACATCTGTTCAATTTTTGTTCAAATTCGAAAACACTGAACGCGATGCGCGAATGGATGATATTGTCCGATTTTGAAAAATGTTTCCCCTGTGTTTGTGATGTCAAGTAGAATCTTTTCCGCACTATTACAATTTGATTCACAAACTTTTTTGTTTTCCGCTCCTGTCTACTGATGGCCGCGTTAAGACATAGTCGATTCGTTATTTAATTTAGTAGAAGACATAGAACGAGCATTGTAATTTCACTTTGGTAAAACTCATTCCTATGTGTAGAAACTTATGACGCACCCAGTGTTAACATTCTAGTCCGATAATAAATCAGAAAGTAATTCGTTTAAATAATTACCATAATTTAAATAAATTTCAATGTAAATATTTTTCTTTCAATTCACATATGGCATTTTGCATAAACTGAAACGACTAGTCTTTTGTTAGGAACAGTTATTTCAGCTTAAATACAATGTTTTAGGTGAATAGAAACTAATTAAAAATATTTACATTACGATTTGTTTAAGTTATGGCAATTATTTTAATCAGATACTTTGTGATTTATTATCACAATAAAATTCAAATACATATAGTGGGTTTTAAGTTTCGATACATAAGTGTAGGTACACCCAAAAAGCATATTTTTCTTTATTTGACAACGCACCTAAAATTTTCTAAAAAACGATAGAACAAGTGTATCGCAAATATTTGATCTGTTTTAAGAAACTCTAAAATTTATCCGTTTACTGGAAAATATCTTTTATTTCTACGATAAATGTATTAGTGTCTAACTAGTGAAAAATTAAGAAATTAATGTTAAATTATTTGTGTAATATTTTGATGACAAAAGATTAAGCATTTAGTTTTAAAGCAAGTCATTAAATAAGTAAAAAAAAAAATATCTTAATTATATACTTTCTGAACTAGATTGTCTTTCTTGTTACATCTCACATAATAAATGCTTTTTCGAAAATACTTTCCATAACAATTGAAAGTGAAACTTTTTTTTTTCTTTTTCGTGGTCTGGAAAACTTAGTTAATATGTAAATTTCTATTCTGCAAGCTTTCCATACATAAAACATTTCTTTTAAAAGAGTTTACAAATTTTATTCGATAGAGAAAACATACACGATGGCATTATATTTAAAAGATAGCCATTGACTCCCTGGAATTGAAGGCTTTATCAAGAATTTATTTTATAAAAAGACGTAGTGTTTGTAAAATTATCTTTACATTAAATTTTTATACATATATGAAAGCAGAAAAATATATTTGTTTTAGTTGATATATTTAAAGAATGGAGAATCGATAGCTAATGAGTGGTATTGGTTTGAATTTGATTTGATTTTGAATTCCACCGAACTGGAGATTGCTTTAAGGCCTATAGCTAAAATGGCTGTCATCTCGAATGATCCTTTATTTTATAAACAGAGTTAATTTCACAAACTAGATATACAATTTAGTCAACATAATAGGACGAGATAGCATAAGGAAATTTACAACACAAGATAATTACAGTAGGGAGCTTCACAAAGAATGTGCAAATGAGCCAGTGGTAGTGGAACCCACATACTTCCTAGGCTCTCAAGGGATTAGCGGCGTGGTGCCTTAACTATTCGACCACGGAGGTCCCATCAATTTAAAGAAATAAAATGAAGTGGTAAACACAACAAATCAACACAGATTTGTTCCACAACATTCAGACAAAATTAGTTTTTAAGTCCAAATCTTGTAAAATATCAGTTTAAAAAATAAATTTTTCGGAATGGCCCCAATTCAAAGTAGAATGCATATCTCAAAGGAGAAATGTCCTTAATTAACGTTACCCAGTAAAGCAATCTATTAATATTTCGTAAAAACTCTACTTATTCCATAAGAAAAATTTGTGACAGTAAATATTCAAAAGTATAAAATTGAGTCATTTAAAATATGTCTACCGATTTTTCAAAATGCTGATCTGAAAAAGAAAAGCGATTAAAGTTTTCTTTACGATTTATTCGTTGTGGCGTGTACTATTCCTAGAGTTCGAAAATTCCCCTTATTCTTTCGATATAGGTTTGAAATTAATAAAATGTGTTTTAAAAGTACTTTAAGTATTAAAAGTCAAAATTTTAAAAGGTCAAAGAGATTTATTCTTTAAAGATAAATTTCTGTAGCATCACATAAACATTTTTTGTAGTAAAATCTTTGACCTAAACAGAAGTTATTTTGCAAATATTTATCGCGAATTTTTTAAATAAGTAAGTGAAATGAATTATGAGTAATGAATTATAAGTGAAATGAATTATGAGTAAGTGAAGTTTAAGTAAGTGAAATGAATAATAAGTAAGTGAAATGAATTATGAGTAAGTGAAGTTTAAGTAAGTGAAATGAATCTAACAAAAACATAACTGTGAAAAAAGGGAGCCAAGTTCTGTAAAGACAATGGCAAGAAAAGAAGTGATATCTAAGTGGGTGCCAAGTTCAAATAAAATTCACTCAAACTTACCTACAGAAGTATTATAGCATTTTTTAAATTGTTTAGAAATAAAAATTATTGATAGCATATTAATAATAAATCTAGAACTTGGCAAGTTTTTACCTACGAGTCATTTATTTTTATTAATGACATTATTATATCAAAACATGTTATTTCATGTTTGAAAGCCTTCATTTGAGTGAGCTCCTTTCCCTTGAAGGGTGGTGGGATAAAATATATCCCACCTAATTTTAACTGCAAAATGCCACATTGACACTAGAATTCAGGACTAAAAAGTATAATTTTATTAAATACGTGAAAAGAAGCTTTTACCCATTTTGAAATAAATTTATTTTTAAATTCTGGTGTGATTCAATCATTTCAGCATGTCACGAATAAAAGCTCTTTGCCCCTGAAGGATTAAAGGGGTCCAGTCTCTAGAGGGATGGCCAAGAACAAGCGTAAGGGTATCTGTCTCTTTCTCAGGCCTTTTAGTCTGTTTGCATTGAGGTTTCTGGAGGGTGGGTGCTAGAGTGATAACCAAAGACGAGCGGGAGTGTATCTGTGTATTTATTGGTTTATCAAATCTTTATAATGAGTCATTTGCTTATAATAATAACTATATTAATTTTTTTTATAATGACGTTGTTAATATTAACATCATCATTTTATTAAGACATGAAATTGATACGCATAACATTTATCAAAAACTTGCCAAGTTCTAGATTTATTATTAATATGCTATCAATAATTTTTATTTCTAAACAATTTAAAAAATGCTATAATACTTCTGTAGGTAAGTTTGAGTGAATTTTATTTGAACTTGGCACCCACTTAGATATCACTTCTTTTCTTGCCATTGTCTTTACAGAACTTGGCTCCCTTTTTTCACAGTTATGTTTTTGTTAGATATCAATACTTTTTGTAAAGTTACAATATATTTAGACACTTTACTTAATGCTTTTAAATGTGTTACATGTGACTATTTTATTCACCAAGCAACATTCAATTTTAATTTAAATTTCCTACAACAAACTATTTGGCTGTCAATTTGCGGCTGAAATCTATATTTTAATACTGCTACATTGAATGCATGTTTTGAAACGAAATGCATTGATTCGAAATTTTTATTGTTTCTGAAACAACAATTCCTATTAAATTCCTATATTAAAATTTCCAATTAAATATCTGGGGGCTGCTGGGCCTGCTTTTTTGTACTGAAAGTGAAAAATAATGTTATGTGCTTATGACACACTACGTATCATTCATCCATGGGTGCCGGCAAAGAGGCAGTGCAGAGGAAGGACATTGCCTCTCCCTGGAGTTTCAAATTTAACTAATTAAATATGCCTTTTCTCTGATGACTTGGAAAATAACAAGTGGGTAAGTGTGATCACAGATCGCACAGAGGGTTTCGCTTAATATTCCTTTCAAAACACTTTATCCTTTTGAAAAATCTGTTAGTTCCACATTTCGCAACCAGGGGCGCACTCTATTCTAAATAAACCTCTATCCGAACAAAACTCCGTTTTACATACTATCCATAGATATATTAGTCGAGGGTATTGAGCCCATAGCACTAGAGATAAGTAGGCTCCCCTGGCGGTAAAAAGTGGAACTAAAATATGTAAGGCTATGGTGCATAATATGAAAGAATGGTCAAAGAGGTGTCAGCAAAAGTTAGAAAAGTGCTCCCCGGGTGAAAAGGGCGGAGGTTAGAAAAATTGTTTAAAATACACACGTTAGAGCCCGGAGTAGTAAATAATATAAGACTTTTTGAAAATTTTATGATTTGTCGTGTGGTCTGGGGTATTCAGCTATACCTATGCAAAAAGTCATGTCTCCAACTTAATTAGGGGCTCCCTTAGAAAGAATTGCTTAAAATACATATGTGGTAGCTCAAAGGGTTAAGCGTAAGACTTTTTCAAGATTTTATGATTTGTCACCTAGCCTCAGAGGTTCTGCTATAAGCATGCAAAATTTCAAATCTGCAATTTAATAAGGGGCTCAGTTAGAAGTAATTGCTTAAAATACGCATGTGGAAGCCCAAAGGGTTAAATGTACGACTTTTTCAAAGTTTTATGATTTGTCATTTGATGTGTGTTCAGCTATAAGTATGCAAATTTTCACGCCTCCAACCTAATTTGGGGCTCACTTAGAAAATATTGTTTAAAATACACATGTGAGAGCCCAAAGGGTTAAATGTACGACTTTTTGAAAATTTTATGATTTGTCGTTTGATGTGAGGTGTTCAGCTATAAGTATGCAAAATTTCACGCCTCCAACCTTGTTAGAGGCTCACATAGAAAGAATTGTTTAAAATATACATGTGGGAGCCCAAAGTGTTAAATGTACGACTTTTTCAAACTGTTATGGTTTGCCATCTGATGTGAGGTGTTCAGCTATAAGTATGCAAAATTTCATGCCTCCAACCTAATTGGGGCTCACTTAGAAATTATCTTTTTAAAATACACATGTGGGAGCCCAAAGGGTTAAATGTACGACTTTTTCAAAACTTTATGATTTCTCGTTTGATGAGAGGTGTTCAGCTATAAGTATGCGAAATTTCACGCCTCCAACCTAATTAGGGCTCACTTAGAAAGAATTGTTTAAAATACACATGTGGGAGCGCAAAGGGTTAAATGTACGACTTTTTCAAAACTTTATGATTTCTTGTTTGATGTGAGGTGTTCAGCTATAAGTATGCTAAATTTCACACCTCCAACCTAATTAGGGCTCACTTAGAAAGAATTGTTTAAAATACACATGTGGGAGCGCAAAGTGTTAAATGCACGACTTTTTCAAAATTGTATGATTTGTCATTTGATGTGAGGTGTTCAGCTATAAGTATGCAAAATTTCATGCCTCCAACCTAATTGGGGCTCACTTAGAAATTATCTTTTTAAAATACACATGTGGGAGCCCAAAGGGTTAAATGTACGACTTTTTCAAAACTTTATGATTTCTCGTTTGATGAGAGGTGTTCAGCTATAAGTATGCGAAATTTCACGCCTCCAACCTAATTAGGGCTCACTTAGAAAGAATTGTTTAAAATACACATGTGGGAGCGCAAAGGGTTAAATGTACGACTTTTTCAAAACTTTATGATTTCTTGTTTGATGTGAGGTGTTCAGCTATAAGTATGCTAAATTTCACACCTCCAACCTAATTAGGGCTCACTTAGAAAGAATTGTTTAAAATACACATGTGGGAGCGCAAAGTGTTAAATGCACGACTTTTTCAAAATTGTATGATTTGTCATTTGATGTGAGGTGTTCAGCTATAAATATGCAAAATTTCACTCCTCCAACCTAATTAGGGGCTCACTTAGAAAGAATTGTTTAAAATACACATGGGGGAGCCCAAAAGGTTAAATGTACGACTTTTTTTAAATTTTATAGATTTTCGTTTGATGCGAGATGTTCAGCTATAAGTATGTACAATTTTACGCCTCCAACCTAATTAGGAGTTCACTTAGAAAGGATTATTTAAAATACACATGTGAGACCCAAAAGGGTTAAATTTACAACTTTTTCAAAATTTTATGATTTGTCATTTGATGTGAGGTGTTCAGCTATAAGTATGCAAAATTTCACGCCTCCAACCTTGTTAGAGGCTCACATAGAAAAAATTGTTTAAAATACACATGTGGGATCCCAAAGGGTTAAATGTACGACTTTTCCAAACTGTTATGGTTTGCCATCTGATGTGAGGTGTTCAGCTATAAGTATGCAAAATTTCATGCCTCCAACCTAATTAGGGCTCACTTAGAAATTATCTTTTTAAAATACACACGTGGGAGCCCAAAGGGTTAAATGTACGACTCTTTCAAAATTTTATGATTTGTCGTTTGATGTGAGGTGTTCAGCTATAAGTATGCAAAATTTCAAGTATCCAACATGTATAGTTTCTGAGAACGGGCTCTGTGACGGACAGAATATCTCAATTTGTTGATTTTCTGTAAGCAAGTAAACCCAGATAAACCCCCAGTGAGTAGATAGGTTTACAATAGAAGTCTATGGGAATTTGGCGAAATATTAGAGATATCGCCAAGGTGGCGTCACTTTTGGCGACTAATTTTGGTCGCCAAATTTGGCGATATATCGCCATGTTGGCGAGAAACTTGGCGGTATTTGGCGACGGAACAGTGTACCCTCCTACGGCAAATTAAAATTCCGCCTAATAGACGTAATGTTAAAATAAAAATGGGCACCCCCAGGTGGGTAATTCATCGATTTTCACAATTTTTTTATTTTTTTCCTTAGTTTTATGGTGTAAACAAACTTCGCACCAAATTTGAAGTCTGTAGCTGCAGTAGATATACGAGATCTTTTTGATGAGTGAGTCAGTCAGTCAGTCAGTCAGTGGTAAAATTATCGATTATCAGACATTTTCAAATGTCATTATCTCGGAAACTAATTATGCGTTATTTATAAAATTTTGGATTTTAGGTAATTAGGGTGGCCTTACTACACATTTCGTATAACAAGTACGTAGGTCTCATAGATTTTCAGTAGTAGAGCAATGAAATTTGACGAAAACAGCTCGAAATGGTTCGTGTAAATAACACACGGCTATGTCAGGCGAACTTGGCTGACACACTGCCGTGTGTCTAGATTATAAGTAAGTGAAATGGATTATGAGTAAGTGAAGTTTAAGTATGTGAAATGAATTATGAGTAAGTGAAGTTTAAGTAAGTGAAATGCATTATGAGTAAGTGAATTATATGTAAATGAAATGAATTATGAGTAATTGAATAATAAGTAAGTGAAAGGAATTATTAGTATGTGAATTATAAGTAAGTGAAATGAATTATGGAACAGGTGTCATATATTCTCGCAGCCGCAATCTCGGAATTTTTTCTTGGCGTGAAAACCCTATTTCCGCTAGGTACAAAATGTCGCCAAGCAGCGATTTATGTGAATGATAGGCTTAACGAAAATAAAATGTAAATATTAAAGAAATATATATATATATATATATATATAGTATATATATATATCACTGAATACAGCAACCTAGTTCTGCAGCAATCTGGAAAACGCAGGAAACTCCTGAAAGCGGCAGTTAGTAAATCCACGTATGAACGCTACACGTTCATAAACCGAAAAAAACATCACTGGATTCAGCAAACTAGCTGTGCATAAATCTTAAAATTGCACAACTTGAACGGCCCACTACATGCATGAGAAATCTCTATATTATAATTCACATTGTAACGCGTCTGGGGTTGTAGCCATCTATCTTACCATTCTCCAATAAGCTGGAGCCACGTTAGGCTTAATTACGATTTGAAATGTGTAAGAGAAAACTTATCTGCTTAAATACAAATCTTTTCTACCTGAAATCCCTTCTGCTCAACATAATTTTCTTTAAAAGATTCAAAACTGATGACCGTTCAATGATTTGCGCAGTTGAAAAGGAATTTCAGAAAACGAGTTAAAAACATACATTATCGTAAAATGTAAACAAGCGATAGCTTGTCATTCCCTTGATTCATTGAATTGAAATATAAACCATGGAGCTATGGCGCAAATCAAGTACGGTGATCATCTTTCGGCCAGGAAGCTTCCCACTTTGGTTAAACAGCGTATGTGCTAAGACTGATCTTCAATGGGAGTTCCGTATTATTCCTGTCTGTATACAGATATCGTCACGCGACGCGTATTCATTGATCTAAAGCAATACTGAGATTTTGCTGTCTTCTGTTTACAATTTTTTTGGATTACACATTATTAGGTATTTTGTTAATTTATTGTTTGTTTATTAAATCTGATTTGTTGGGATTCCATTTTTAACTTTTCTTTTGATCTACTTAGATTTAATGTGTTCTTTGTATTTTCCGCCTATTTAACCTAACAAGTGGAAACTTTAACCCTATTGTTATGTAGATATTACGAACCGTTCAATTTTTCTTGAAATATCTCTTAATGTTTTAATATCCAGCATCAGTAATTATTTTTATAGTACCTTATGGCTTCATAGTTGAAAATTTCTGAATGCCTTCTGAAAAGATCAACAGAAATAAATTTTCTGTACTTTTGTTTAGATATCAATTACGACAGAAATATTTTAATATCCAATCCAGCAGTAATTATTTTGACAGTGTACCTTATAGCTTCATACATTAAAATTTCTCTTAAAAAATTATATGTTAAATTAAGCATGAAAAACTTAATACTTGGAAAGGCTGAGACAAATATTAATTTTTAAAGCAGAAATCATACAATGAATGTTTAATCACAATGTTTTAACTAAAATAACTTTAAATATTAACAAATTTAAACAAAAGAAAGTTTTCAATTCATTTTAAGGTGATTGATTTTTCGCGAAAAAGGATAAAAAACTATTTAGCTACTAAAACTATTTAGCTACTAACTACTAACTAGTTTAACTACTAAAACTATTTAGCTAGAAAAGACTACAATGTTTCTGTTGACAAATAAATGGATTTTTCAATGCTTACATTAAAGTAAATTTAAAATTCAATGTTAGAGTTACAAATTAATTAAATTGTTTATTGTGGGATCCCCATAACTCAAAAAATATTTGAAAATAAGTTATCACCGTTTTTCCAATGTTTGTTGACAAACGATTGCGATTTGTGTTAAAAACCACCAAAATAACATTCTCTATGCCCTATCATATGATATATACCAATAGATTTCTAAACAATTTCCACTTGAAAATCTGAAGACCATTAAGATTATTAAATCAAAAGAAAAGTTCATGATTAATTCCCAATAAGTCAGAGTGTATAAATTTCAAAACACATAATATGTGTATTCCTATTTGAAAAAGCTTTTTCCAAAAAGGTAGAAATTCATTCACATAACACTGACAATAAAATTATCAATGTTTCGGTTGGTGGGAAAACATTTAATGTATTTTATCAACGCTGTCCAACATGGCATGAGTTTTTTTTTTTTTTTTTGGGGGGGGGTGAGGAGGGCACAATTTTGTTGAGGGCAAAATTTGCAATCCCTTGCAGGATTTCATGGATCTTTCCCAAAATAGGAAAATGCTGCATAATAAAAAATGCTGTGTGTTCCGCCTCATTAAATTTTTCTACAGACATGTGACTCTTACCGATTTTTTTCCCCCGAGAAAGGGATTTTTATTCTTTTGAGCGATTTTGCAAAATTTTCTGAATTTCTTCGCGTTTTTTTCCAACGACTGTTTGAGGAATTTCCGACAGTTTACATATGAACTTCACAATATTTTAAAGCAACCGATTAAAGGATTTTGAGTTTTTTCCGATGATCAACTGGCAATCTTAACGATTTTTTCTGAAGAATGAAGGAAAAATGTTGCAACTTTTTTCCCACAGTTGATGAATTTTGCAGTACTTTTCTTTTTACTCTACCGATTGGGTAATTTCTGTGTTTTTATGTGATAAATTTCATTTTTCCCTCACAACCAATTGTTGATTTTTCTTTTTCCTCTGCGACTGATTGATGAATTTTGTGATTTTTTAAGCGATAGATTGACAAATTTTGCAATTTTTTTTTTTTTTTTTTTTTTTTTTTTTTTTGGCATGACCAACTAAAGAATTCCCTGAACCGATTGGTGAATTTTTCGATTTTTTCTCCTTCACAAGAGCGATTTAGAAATTTCTCTACATACATTTATAATCCACAGTGATCATAGACAAAATTCATACATTTACAAGATTCCTCTTTGCTGAATATTCTGTTCCATTTCTTTTTCTTTTTTTTTTTATTCCATTAATGCAGAACTATATAATACAGAGAACCTGACTTGAACCTGCAAAATCCATTTTACTGACATGCTACTTTTCCGCGGAATTGCGCTTTTTTGGCCCTGAATTTTATTATCCCGTGGATCTAGGCAAATATGCATTAAAATTTGTGGACATTTTTATGGGGGGAGTGGGGGGTTAACGGAAGAAATACAAGAAAAACGCGAGTGCCAACTGTGCCAAATTAAGCAAATTTCTTCAAAGGATTGCGGGAAAAACGCGATTTTTTTAAGGATTAAAAAAAAAAAAAAAAATCAAAGGGTCGCGGAAAAAACACGATTAACGTTAAAGGATCGCGAAAAAAAAAGTGTGATTTTCTTTAAAGGATCACGGGAAAACATTACATTTCCAGATTAAGCTAAATAATGCTATAAAAAGTAATAAAATATCTTTATTAAGATTGACTATCGTTTCATCGCACAAACGGCGACATTTTGTAAATGTCGCCGTTTGTGCAATGAAACGATCGTCAATCTTAATAAGGATATTTTATAACTTTTTTGTCAAAATTTTGAAAATGTCGCCGTTTGTGCGATGAAACGATCGTCAATCTTAATAAAGATATTTTATCATTTTTTATTCAAAATTTTGAAAATGTTGCTGTTTGTGCGTTGAAACGATCGTCAATCTTAGTAAAGATATTTTATCACTTTTTTGTAATTTTACAAAAAAAGTATTGTAAATGCGTAAAAGTGTGTTTATTAGAACATAAAAAAACAAACTTGCTCATCTAAACTCTTACTTGGTGGGTGTCTTATACATCGCTGTTAGATGCAATAACATTTTGAAGAAAATTCTATGTTCTTACTGCTGATCTCCAGTTTCTGTGCGTACTTTTAATATTTATATGTTCAGTAAGTTAAACTCAAAAAGTTGTGCACATGCTTATTCAGCCGTTAAAAGTTTTGCTAAATCTTTTTTTTTTTTTTTTTTTTTTTTGCTTTTTGCAAAAAATAAAACATACTTACCAAGATTTATACCAAACAAATCATCAAAAAATTTTAATAGTTGCAGCAGAATTTGTTAATTATGGGGTTTTATTGCACGTTTCTTAAACTTTTGTTCTAAGAATTCTTAATTTTCTTATGTTATATTAGCCAGAAAACCTTGACTACCCAAAAGTATTGTTAATGCTAATAATGTGTTTATTAGAACATAAATAAGCCCAAATTTGCTCATCCAAGCGCTTCCATATTGACAATTATTTTCCTCTTTTTTAAAAAATTTTAAAAGAAAAACACAATTTTTACACACCGTCTTAGGACGGGCATTTACACTAGTATACAATAAACGGCTAATATAAAACATTACAACAAAATATGCATAAAATTATTAACATATCTTAATCCCGATAAAGCTCAATCACAAAATACCCGCTAGCATCATCTTCATTTCCCAAAATAGGCCTATGAGTTGATACTCTAAACAAACCTACTTTTTTCTACAAATTTTCCTGATATATCTTAATTATATCAGCAACAGCGGGTAAACTTACTACAGAAGCCATATTCAATCAAATAAATCCAATAAATTTAAGATAAAAATAAAAAGATAGAAAGATACAACCTAGTATCAAAGCACGTGGGTAAAAGCACAAGAGAAAAACAGCGTCACTTACTCACGGCAGCTAAATCCAGGATCGAAGGGATTATTCTCGATGCAAAACACAATCTTGTGGAAAAACGGGATTGCCAGAACACGCCACGCGTCGAGGTTGCCATATTGATAGAGATCGCTAACATCGTCAACAAAAAATTGTCAATCTCAAAAAATCCAAGATGGCGGCTGCGGGAATATACGATATCTATTCATGAATTAAGAGAAAGTGAATTAATTATAAGTAAGCGAAATGAATTATGAGTAGGTATATTATAATCCTACTGAGATCCCGCCTCCATTCAATTGGACATTTTTATTTTTAATGTAAAGTACTTAATTTCAGTTGGAACTTGCAAATAGTACTTGCTGTCCATTATACTAGATGGTCTTGTGCTGATGTCTGTATGCCGAAATAATAAAAAAATTGCAACTAAATATGTATTTTAGTAATTTGAAAGTCCCAGGCAACAAGAAAAAGACTGTTGAATGTAAGCAACCCAGTTTTAACGCTATTTTTTTATATTTTTAAAAAAATATTTTGATATTAATGCTACATACATCAAATGTTAAGTGTTGTATCAATGGAATGAAATCGCAGTTTAAGTAATCTAATGTATATTTTAGAAAATAAACAACTTTTTTTTAAAATGTCCATTCTATTGGACGTTGGGTCTTCATCAGTTGTTTTTATTCATATTAGACTCTTTTTGTATACTGAAGAGAGACATTAGTTTTTACATAAAAATCAACACAGTATTGAAACAAACAATAGATACAGAAGTAGATAATATGTATGCTTAAATAAATAAGAAAAATTAAATATTATCCTAAAAATGTATAACTTTACTGATGAAATGCTTGTTCTAAATCAGAACATTGTTAAATTTCGGAATTCAAAGATTTTTTTTTTTCACAGCATTTGGTAAATATAGATAATTAAGTATTTATTATGTTTTATTCTTATTCATAACTATTTTTGGTATTATTTTTCTGTTATTATACTATTTATAATTGAATTAATAAATTTAATCATATTTAATTATCAAAAAAACTTTAAGAAAATATAATTAAAGATAACGGTATAAGATTCTAAATAAACTTGTTTTGATTTCATTTTAATTTCTTCTTGCCATTTATTTGCCAATTGTGGTAGCTGTGCCACTATTTATTATCATTATTCTAACAAACAAATTACTGGTGTTGAGAAGAGTTAAAAAACAAAACAAAATGTTATTAATTTTTTATTATTATTACTAAATTGATCAACACGTTTCTTAGTTAAATTACCCTTTTTCTATTTCATGATGTAAAAATGGAATTTATGTGATATTTGGAAGTGACGTATAAATGATAAAAACACACTTCTGATGTCAGTAAAGTTTGTAGTGAAAGAAATATGAACTTGACGCTAAAAATTTGGTTTTTGAAGCCTATGTATCGATATCATCTTCCTCGATAAGTATAAAATGAAATAAGTAAGCATGTAAAATAAATAAGCATGAAATGCAACTTGAATTTGTATATTCGTTTAACTATAAAAAATAAATGCAACATTTTATATTATTTTACCGTTCTTAAGTTGTTTATAATTAAATTACTTAATTTAATCGAATTTAAACATAAATAAAAATTTAAAGAAAATATAACTGAATATAATAATTTAGGATTATAAATAAACTTCATTTTATTTCTTTTTAATTTCCTTTGGCATCGAAATGTCAATTGTGATAACCGTGCCACTAACTTTATAATTTTTTTTAGAAAAAACTTTTATTGATGCGATAGATATTTTTAAATTCCTTTTTAAAAAACTATCTAAAAATTCACTAAATTAATTTATACTTTTCAAATAAATTTCATCCTAAAATACTTTTTCTCTTTGATAATGAAAAAATAAAATTTTGCAATATTTATAGGTGATGTGTGAAAGATAAAAGCACATCTATAATGAAAGAAATTATAACTGAAGATAATAATTTAAGATTATAAATAAACTGCGTTTTATTTCTTTTTAATTTTCTTTTTGTATCCAAATGTCAATTGTGATAACCGTGCCACTAACCATTTATAATTCTATTTAGAAATAATACTTTTATTGATGGATAGATTTTTTTCCTTCTAAAAAAAACTATTTAAAAATCACTAAATTGATTTATACTTTTCAAGTAAATCTCATCCAAAAATACTTTTTTCCCTTTGATAATGAAAAAACTATAATGTTCAATATTTAAAGGTGATCTATGAACGATGAAAACACATTTATAATGAAAGGAAATTTTGCAATTAAGAATTTTTTATTCAGAATCATGTAATTCAATAATATGGCTTTTACAGAACTAACACCCAATGTCCATTATATTGGACACGCCATAACTCTATAATTTTTTTAGTTTTAAAATAAATGAATATATATAAAGTTTTCTAGCGCCATAAACAGCCTTAATCCTAAAAATGGTAAAATTTGTGCGAAAAATGGGAGCTTGGGTCTCAAGAGGATAAGTAAATTAAATGAATTATGAGTAGGTGAATTATAAGCAAGTGAAATGAATTAAGAGGAAGTTAATTATAAGTGAAATATATCATCAACCACTAATTTATTGTTGTAATTTTGCTGTAGAAAGAAAGGTGTTTTTAATTTTAATTGTCCTAGATCAAAAATACAACAGACATAAAAAGTATTAAATATTTCTAAATAAATCTTTATGTGCATGAAATATATTAGGTCTACCGGAAAGTTCTGTCCGATAATGTTATTTCACTCCTACATTTTTAAAATTCAGATTTAGTCTTTGGCACAACTTTTTTCAAATGGTAAAATTTCCATCGTTTTCACCTTAATGGGGAATGTGAAAACAATGCGAATTTTACCATTTCAAAAAAGTGGTGCCAATGAAGAAATCTGAATTTTAAAAAAGTAGGCGTGAGATAACATTATCGGTTAGAACTTTCCGGTAGATATGTTACCAGCCAAACCCGATTTTAGGCCAAACTAGTTTATCCTAACGCTCATAGGATAAACTAGTTTTTCCTAGGCCAAACTAGTTTATCCTAACGCCCATAGGATAAACTGGTTTTTCCTAGGACAAACTAGTTTATCCTAACGCCCATAGGATAAACTAGTTTTTCCTAGGACAAACTAGTTTGGCCTAACGCTCATAGGATAAACTAGTTTAGCCTGCTATTCATTGGTCCGAACTAGATTATCCTAAACCGATCTAGTTCATCCTAGGCCAATTCAATTTGGAGTGATTTTATTAATCCCAAAGACCTCTTTGGCGCCAACCTCCTAGTTTAACCTCTTCCCATTCAATCTGATGTGCTTTAATTGATGCAAATCAGTGTTGAGTATGCTCTCACACACAACTAATAATAATAATAATAATAATAATAATAATAATAATAATAATAAAAGAAGTAATTCAAAATCAAATTCAGTTTCTCAAAAATGAGTCAAGTTCAGGCTCGAATTCAAAATTTTTCAAACGAATCCGCTCAACTCAAAAATACCTATGGAAGTGAGCGACGTTTACTAAAAATTCGTTTATTTTTTTATTTATTTTTTAATATAATAGAATTTTAGCGTGCAAATTTACAAAATTTTGTGAGCTAGTCTTTTGGTTATTCGATGTAAGGGTCTTTACGGGTAAACCAATTTTCCTTCCGGACACTCGGTACGGGCTTTCGAGAGGTTCGGACCGAGATGGACCGGGACTCAAATTTTTCCGGCTTAAGTCGAGACTGGACTGCATTCTTCTTGAGGTCTGTACAGGCAGAAATTTTCACTGCAATTTCCAACCCAGCTCATATGAAAGTCATTTGCACCGGCAGGATCTTTGGTCTGTTCAGTAAAATATCAGTAACATTTGGCGCGGGCCAACTTTATTTTTAATGCACTTTTTTTTAAATCGCTGTTATTCCACAATTACAATTTATATATTTATTATTTATTTTATTTTTACTTTTTTTTATCTTTACAACAAGAAAGTATTGGTTTCGTGAAAATTTTCGACTTCCGGTTTCCGACGGATCTACACGTTTGAGGGGTCAGAGATCCCCAAAACCATGTTTTTAAAAAATGTCTGTCTGTATGCTTGTGACATAAATGTTGTGGGTGCTCTAATTAAAGACCTAATGCATGGAATTTAATAAAAATTTATATTCAGGTAGTCCCTAATAAAAAATTGTTGATGATTAGTTTTTGGTGTAAATCGCCCGAAAGGTGGCACTGCTATGCTCATTTTTTAAGATTTCCGCAATAGCTCTGTCTCAAGAACTAATGCATGTATTTTCATAAAACTTGAGATTCAATTAGTCCTTGATATGAATTGGTGCTGTTTACGTCCTGGTGTAAATCTCCCAACAGATGGCGCTGCTACGCCGCATTTTTCAGAATTTACACGATTTCCGCAATAACTCTATCTCAAGATCTAATGCACAAATTTTCAACAAACTTCAGATTCTGTAAGAAATGAATTGAGAAGAATGAATCATCAATTCATATGAATTGATGCTGATTAGGTGTTGGTGTAAATAGCCTAGTAGGTGACGTTGCTGTCTGGCATTTTTCACGATTTCGCGGGATAGGGTGACAGTATCCCACTCCTCATTGAATAAGACATATTATACAGGGGTGACGGCAATACTACTTTGCACAAGGTTTGCGCCGGAACGGTAGTTGGGATCAATAAAAGCACGTGAAATTGCATTGGCCTAGGATAAACAAGAAAGTTGGCACTTGAGAAGGTCTTTGGGATCAATAAAATATCTCCAAATTGAATTGTCCTAGGGTGAACTAGATCGGCCTAGGATAAACTAGTTTGGACCAATGAATAGCAGGCTAAACTAGTTTATCCTATTAGCATTAGGCCAAACTAGATTGGCCTAGGAAAAACTAGTTTATCCTATGGGCGTTAGGATAAACTAGTTTGGCCTAGGAAAAGTAGTTTATCCTATGGGCGTTAGGATAAACTAGTTTGGCCTAGGAAAAACTAGTTTATCCTATGCGCGTTAGGATAAACTAGTTTGGCCTAGGCCAATCTAGTTTGGCCTAAAATCGGGTTTGGCCGGTAACAGATATAATATATTTTTTATTATGTTAAAGAAAAATGTGTATATAACTTATACAATCCCTGTATATTTGTCTGTATTTATCTGAATTTTAAATATTTAAGATGAAAATAGAAATTTACAAACTTGGATGCTTTTGTAACACAATTTAACTTAATATATTTGAAACATATTATTATTGCATATTAAGAGAAAATATGGGTTTCAACACAGAAAACGTGGGTTTCAATGCAGAAAACATTATCATTTTTTCAAAAGCTATTTAACTTTCTTTAACAAGATCACCAGTTAGTCTAAAGATATCTTTTTTGAACATGTATCTTGGGAAGAAGTCATTAAAGAGCATAAAAAGAGATCGTTAAATTAGACGTTTACTAAACTAGGTTATCTTTCTTGTTGCAGTTTGGATAATAGATGCTTCTGTGAAAGTATTTTGCATAAGATTAGAATGCAACTTCTTACTCTTTTGCGCTCTAGATAACATCTGTAAGTGTGCAGATTTCTAATCATTACATAAACCTTAGTTGTTGCGATGGCTTTTTTGAATAACTTTAAAAAGTTAGATGTTAGGAGAAAAATGCATGATCTTGTTATGTTTTAATTTAAACTTGCCATTTTCTTTCAAAAATAAAATTTGTAAATGAGATGTTCTTCCATCCTAATGCACTATTTTATTGAAATTTAAACATTAATGCTACGCATATGACATAAAATTATTATTTGGATGTGCGACTTTATTTATATTTATGCTCGAATCTATATTATATAGTAAAAACATATCCGTAAGTAACTCTCCGGTCACATTAAAGTTTATAACCTATTGAGCAATAAATTTAAATTTTATTGAATTTATAAAAAAATTTAATCAGCACAAAATTAAAATTTTTACACTGTCGGATATATAAAAAAGAATATATTCAAATGAAATTTGTTTGAAAAATGTATCCCAATTCATTGATGTTTTATAGATTTTTAAATAATTGTAAACCATGAATTTTTAAAAATCTACCTGTATCGCGTGCATCCCAATTACAAATGATTAAATGTTGCTTAAAACAATGGAAATAGTTCAGCCATTGCTTTCGGCTCGAAATCCAAAATAAAATAGAAACTTCATCAATCAATAAATAAAATAATAGAACAATGTATATAAGACACAAATGTAACAGACATGTAACCTAACTAAGTGCTTAAACCAATGAAATTATCAGAATAAAATAGTCGCAGTCGAAAGATTTGTTCAGCCATCTAGCTAATAGGAAACTATCGTTCGAAATATCGAAATATATAAAATATCGAAAGAAGGATGTAAAATTTTCTTAATAACCCCCACCCCCAACCTCTTTCACCCCGCATTAATCGAAAATTTTTGAAAGATTTGCCATATGCAAGCATCGGTTTTAGATAGAGTCATAGATTTCAGGATAACTAATCAACCAAAACATACACGTAATTTTATCGGCGTTAGAAATGCCTACCCAAGGGGGTTTTCATGAGTGTTCGCAAGTTTTAGATCAATTCGCTATATCTGAGCATCAGTTTCATGTTGTAGTGAGAAATTCAGGAAAACAAATATACTATAAATAAATAATTAAGGGGTCTAAAGATTCTTAAGATTGGAAAAAAAGAAAAAATAAGACCATTTTCAATATTTAGTATCCTAAGATATATATGATTTTAAAACGCAATTTTTAGTGGGATGGAAGATATAAGTATGCTATTTAATTTCACATGTAAAAAATTTCAATGTGCAGAATAGACATTTATAGGGGACTCCAAACTGTCAGAGGTTTGACGAACAGAAAATTGATATGACAGCTTACACGTAGGATTACAAAACAAATTTTGCAACTAGAATAAAAATTTTGGTGAATACTTATACTTCATATTATAATAATTACCCTGAACCTAAATAAATTTGTATTTAAAGAATTTTTATATTTTTAATATAAAGTTGTATTTAGCTGATACAAAATGTTGAAAATTTCAACAGTACCTAGAAAAATACATTTTTTGCACAACAAGAAGAGAAAATTTAAGTTTCGGTTTATACAGAATAACATAAAATATATGTTTTGAGAATTTCATGAAAAATATTCAGAAATGTTTGAGATATCCTGCGCGTTATGCCCAAAAACGTCATTTTCAGAAAAACTACTTCAAAGTTTTGGAAACGTCGCTTCAGAAATTGAGGGAGTATAATTCTAAAAGCCGTAACTTCTATTTCAAATGGAATTTTAAGGAAACAGTTATATCAAACTGTTCAGAAAAGATAGAAATTTAACATCTAAAATTTTTTTTAATTTCGATAATTTTGAAGTTTTAAGAGTCCTGAGACCCTTTAATCACGTATTTCAGCGATTTAAAAACTCCCCCTAAAGGGCTTAAAAGGATGATAAAAAAGTTTAGGACATTTTGCCATATCTCAGCAGCCGTTTTATGCAGAAACGGGAAATTCAAGATAAGAAATCTACTAAAATATAGTTAAACACAGACATTTCAGTGATTTTAGAGCTATTTTTTCTATTATGTCGCGAACATCGACTTTGCATTGGATAATGCAAGATTATACGAATAAGACATCAATTACAGATATTTGATTAGATAATAAGGAAAAGTTTTTCTTTTTTTCACTTTTGCTATGTATATTTCGTTTGATTCAAGATTCTTTTAGAGAAACAGACCAGCAGAGTTGACGAAGGCTGCTAGTAGGGGAGACCGGAGCTAATAGGCGCAGTTTTTAGTTATTGATTTTTATAAATTTTTTGTTTAAGTTTTTTAACAAACTTTAACTGCACTTTCAAAGAACAGACATTTGACTATAAATTGTTTTGAGTTTCTAACTCTTGTAGTTTATGTTTAGCGGAAGCCTAAAGTGAAAAGAAAATTGTGCGCCAACTTACCCCGTCACGGGTCAAGTTGCTTATACCTATGGGGAAATTTGGCACACACTTTATAAAAATTTAAATGAAACTCAAATATGACACGCAATTCAGAGAAATCAGTTTCATTATTACCAGTAAGTTTAAACAAAGGCGTTATCACCGTACAATGTAAATTATAAATTATACAGACATAACAGTAATGAATAAAACATCAACACTGAGTAACATCTATCTTACTCGATATCATAATCAGAGTTACAGTTGTCGCAAATAAAAAAAAAAATCGAATGTCTCCGTTTGGGCAAGACTTGTGTGCCCAAAATCTTGCATTGCAACCACTTTTCTCGGGGTTTGCTAGTTTTCAAGCTACCAGCACACACCAGACGCCGAGCCAACTTACCCCGTGTTCAATGCGCCTATTAGCCCCATAATAAATTTCTTCACAAAAGGTAAACGTGACATTCTAAACATAAATAATCCATGAAAATCACATATGGGGTAGGTACATTGAATCATACACTAAGAAAAAGTGCACAAGATAAATAGCAATTATTAAGATAAGTATTAGTAATTAGAAAAAGAATGAAGCAACAAAAAATTACTTATGAGTTCAAAAAATAGAAAAATCGAAATAAATGTCCACTGCACGTAGGTAAGGCTGCCAAACTACAATGAGGATTGTAAAAAACAAGAAGAAAGATACTCTGTGACTGGTTGCGCAATCTATCCACAAATAGGTTATTTATGAGAACTGCGCCTACTTACCCCTGTAGCCAATTAACCCCGGTATCTCCTACACTATAAAACTACTCGGAAACAGTTCTGAAAACAAGTGGTACTAAACGAAACTTTCCTTTTGTAAATTATACTTTATAACTTAAAAATGTATTTGTTTCTGAGTTTTCTAAAGATAGAGAACGGTTTTCGATACCTTGTGTAATACAAAAGAGGTTATTGTAAATTTTTCATCTGTGGATGTGTTATATTTTAGTAGATTAAGAAACGCATGTATTTTTTACCGTGTTTGTTTAGAGAAAATATATAAATTCTAATAGAAATAAAAGATACATTTGAAATTTTTATTGCTAATTTTATAGTCATATTTTATAAGATGTGTCTATTATAATGTAAAATGTTTTGATTATGATAAAACAAAATATTAATTTGCTATCAGACATGCACTTTATTCCAAGATTTTAAATAAAGATTTAACAATTAAAAACAAACACAAAAGTAAAATTTATATTCGTTGTTTTTGTTTGTTTTTTTGTTTGTTTTTTTCAACACACTCAGTAGTTAATTTTTTAAAATACAAAACTGCCAAAAATTATTTACATGTTACGTTATCGAAGCTCTATTAAAAATTGTACAATATAATTATGTAATACATGTTGTCATATACTTTCGGTAATGTAACATGTAAATATTTTTTTGCAATTTTGTGTTTAAGAAATTTAACTCCTGAGGTAGGTTTTTAAAAATAAACTGAACGTTGACTATAATTTTCATTTTTGTGATTTTAATTTATTTTATCTTTGTTTAAAATATTGGAATAAATTTTATCTGGAATAGCAAATTAATGTTTTTTTTTTTTTTTTTTTTTTTTTTTTTTTCACATTGGAGTATACAATGTAAAATCCTTATTTGTTATGTTTTGACTGTGATGCGCAAATGTCTATGTTTATATTCCTCAAAACAATTAAAACACTACGAAAATTTCAAAAATAATGTTTATTCAAATAATAAGTTATATTTAGATCATTTTTCTTTGTTATAATTTAGCATTTTTAATTTTACAAACAAATATTTCTGCATTCGATACAAATTTAAAGTTACTAAAATACATGAATTTTCTAAAAAGAACGAAACCCTATTTTAAATCATTATAAAAATTGTTTGACAAATGATAAGGACAAACTTTAGTTTCAACAAAATAAATATAAAAGCATAAATTAAAACAATAGAATTAATTACTTTGTAAATTACTTAAAAAATTCATTTACAATTGAATTTATATTCAAACGATAATTTGACATTTTTTTGGAAATTAAATTATTCAATAGAAAAAAGAAGAGAGCGCAGGAAAATTTTATATATGTTTCTTTACCAAAAACATAAACTTTATCTTAGAGAAATAGTGACATTCATATGCTTAACCTATTTTTTAAGGGGTTTCAGGACTCTTAAAATTTTAAAATTTTCGAAATTTTAATTTTTTAGATATTAAACTCCTATCTTTTCTGAACATTTTGATATAATTGTTTTCTTGAAATTCCTATTAGAACTGAAGTTATGGCTTTTACATTTATACACGTTCAATAGCTGAAGCGTAGTTTCGGAAACTTTGAAGTCATTTTTCTCCAAATGACGTTTTTGGGCATAAGGCGCACGATATCTCAAAAACTTATGAATATTTTTTCAAGAAATTTTCAAAATATCTGTTTCATGTTAGTCTGTATAAACTGAACCTAAAATTTCCTTTTTGTGGTTCAAAATAATATTTTTTTAGGTGATTATACTGTTGAAATTTTCTTAATTTTGCATTAGCTAAATACAACTTTGTATTAAAAACATAAAAAAGCTTTAAATACAAATTTATTTAAGTTCAGGGCAATTATTACAAAATGAAGTATAAGTAGGTACCAAACTTTTCATTCTAGTTGCAACACTTATTTTGTAATCTTGCGCGTAGGCTGTCATGCCGCTTTTTTGCTCGAAAAATGTCTAACAGTTTGGAGTCCTCTGTAAATGCTAATTCTGCATCTTATAATTTTTTAAATACACGAAATAAAAGAACATACTTATATATTTTATTCCAATTAAAATTGTGTCTTAAAATCAAATACATTTTAAGATATTAAATGTTGAAAATGGTTTTTTTTTTCTTTTTTTCCAATTTTAAGAGTCTTGAGACCCCTTAAGTTTTTATTTTTATTTAAAGCATTCCTTTTATATAATTAACTAGTAGGATGTGACAATACCAAAATTTTCTTCTATCTCATACATGTTAATACTTCTAAATTTGCTATCACAGTGCCAAAATTAAAGGGCAATCTATGCCATCATGAGGATTCTAAAGATAAGAAATTACGTGCATTAGTTCTTGAGATATGACTATCGCTAAAATCGTGTAAATCCTAAAAATTCAGTTTAGCAGCGCCACGTATTGGGCGATTAACACCAAAACCTAATCAGCATTAAGCTGTGTCAGCGTCTAGCAGAATCCTAAGTTATGTGAAAATTCGTGCATTAGTTTTTTAGATAGATCTATTGCGGAAATCGTGAAAAATGCAGCATAGCAGTGTCACCTGTTAGGCGATTTACACCAAAGCATAATCAGCAACAATATTTACAAAGGTATTCCTTAATCTGAAGTTTGATGAAAATTCGTGCATTAGTTCTTGAGATCTAGCTAATGCAGATCTCGTGCAACATGCAGCATAGCAGCGCCATCTGTTGTGCGATTTACACCAAAAAGTAGTCAACACCACTTTATAATATGGACTAATTGAATATAATTTTTTAATAAATTCCGTACATTAGTTCTTGAGATAGAACGCCGACAATATCTGTGTCACATACAGACACACAGACGGACAGACAGACAAACTCACAGACAGACATTTTGTAAAAACATGTTTTTCGGTATATCTGATCTCTAAAACGTGCAAATCCCTCGAAAACAGGAATTCGAAAATTTTCACGAATCCAACAATTTCTTCTTGTAAAGGTAGAAAAAAGTAAAAAATGTTGACCAACACTGAAACCGTATCAATGAGCAAATATATCCGCTTTAAAAAAAAAAAAGAGGTTTAAACTAAATATAAATTTCTTCAAGACATTTTAAGATGTTCAGCAGACATTCTAGTAATTACTTCCATTTTGAGAGAGTGAAAGTTATAATTAACTCACGCATATGCCGTAAATATGTTAGAAAGTTTTCTACTGCCACCATTAGGAATTATTTTTAAGACGTAAACCATTTAAATGCTTTTAAAGATGCGGAGTTACTAGGTCTGTATTAATTTAAAGATATTTTAAATTCAGGTTCATGTAATTTATTAGATATCATGCTTAGATGTATTTACATGGATATTTAAACACAATTTAAAGAAAGAGAAATGGAGAATATTTTCGAATGAAAACTTGTTTTCAATCCCTTCTAGTTAAACATGCATTAACAAATATCTGTTTGTACTAGGTCTTTAATGAATAAGTGTGACTTTAACCAGAAGCAGAATTAAATAAAATGTAAATCATGTCAGCTGCATAGTAATTTGTTAATCTTGATATTGTTTTACAAGAATGTATTCTATTTTAAATAATAATTATGTTTATTGAAAATTTTGCAAAAAGAAGTTACAGTTTAAAATTTGCATCTATATCGTTATAAATTTTGTATTTTCAAAGTATGGAAAAATTTTCGATAATTAAAATTATACATTTAAAAACACAATGACAACATCATCATTCATTTTACATGGGACGTTAAAAAAAAAAAAAAAAAAAAAAAAAAATGGCAATAATAGAAAATTAAAATCAGGATTGTTAATTAATATCATGTGAAATAATATCTGTCTATTACTTGGATTAAGCTTATTTCCTGCAAATATGTTAGTTTTTGCATTACATAAGACACATGACTTTTTTTATATTATAGTAAAACTTTCTTTATTCTAATACATATGTTAAATTAAGGTGAAAGTGTTATGCTTTAAAGTCACACTTAAATTATAAGTCACACTAAAATATTTAATTTTTTAAGTTTCCTTTCCATTACCATAATATCTTATACATAACTTTCTAAGGGGTCATCTGTTAATGTTGTTACTCAATTGCTTCATAATTTCTAGACGCTACCCTTCTTTTATATCGCAGGTTGTTTCACTCAATTTTATTCCGTACACTGTTGTGACATCAAATTGTTTACATACACAAAAATGGTATATGCTATTAATTTATTAATGAAATAAATACCACATAACTGTCGATATCTTGCGCTCTTTTACTTTAAGCTGTTACATATTAAAGAAAAAAATGGACATGTATTTTCCTCAGCGGAACGGGTTGATTCCTGGCAATGGGGATAAGATTTGCCTAATAGAGGAAATCTACTTGACAAACCCCCATACAGGTTTGCTTTTCCTAAATTGATCGGTTGCTAATCGTTTAGCTGAGTCGATACGCTACTGTATAGAGCAGCGAAGTGAGATATTCGAGTATTTACTGACCACCTTTTAGTAATTACTATTTGATCGTTGCTCCTAGTTTAATTTGCACTTATCTTGTGTTCTTAAGTACGTTCCTGTAGTCTTGAAGTTGGTTCTCCTTTGTAAGTAGTTACTGATCGTAGTAATACTAATTACTCTTTTTGTGGTTATATGTTTTTATCATGGGTATCATGGTTTTGCACGTCTTTGTTTCAGTTTTGTCACCAAATGGTTTTTATAGCCACTTGATCTTACTTGTTCCCGATCATTCAAAATAATGCTTGATGTCATTAAAAGTGACTGATTTTATCTTTGTGCGCTATAGGTTGGGACCTGTTACTTCGCAATTACTTCGTCATATTTAAATGAGGTCTTCTATCATTATTGTTAGTTTTCTGTGCATTTATTGTCCTGAAATTGTCTTTGTGATGAGCTCGGTGGCTATCAAAACATTTTGCTATTATGGCTGTTAACACTATCTTAGTATAAGTTGATTTTCAGTTTGTCTAACTAGGGAGATCCCCAACCACAAGATCGGGATTTTGTCGAGAGTGGTGTCGCTGGAAAGCTCTTACTATGGAGATCAAGTAAATGTATACAACCACGCGTCCGAATGCAACTGGTGAAGAGTTATAGGCCGATGTATTTCTGATATTTATTGTTTTCTCCAGGTCGCTAGCTATGCACGAAAGACACTCTGTGTGATAGAAAATACAGCTTACAGTACAGTTATGTAACCTGTTTTTGCCAGTGTGAAGTTGGTGAAGGTTTCCTGTTCCCTCTAGTAAAAAACAAAAGATTGTGACGACACTTTCACAATCATATATAACTAATTGGACTCTATTGACTTGGAGTATGCTTTAAAGAACATCAGGAACTAGCTCCTCGCCTGATCCTATGGGATGAAAAGAGGGCATGGTCACGGACTATGGCGGCCTTTTCCGAGGTTCTCAACCATAGAAAATTTTAGCAGTACCTGTGGCTGGCGTTCAAGACGCGCCAGTTCAGGTTACGTGGCACGCACGCCTGTGACATGCGAAGAAATAATGTTGAAATCATGTTGAAGCATCCGTTGAAATAATGGCGAAAGCAGTAGAAACGTATAAGAAGACAAAGAAAAATAAATTAACGGTCGTGCAACATATATGTAGGCAGGTAAACGACCACAAGATCATTCAGCGGTGGTCAAAATACATAGGGAAAGGTGGGTTTGCATGCAGAACAAAATGAAATAAATTTTTCAAACACGTATGTTCGCAATTTTATGATCATCGCAGACAGTTAACAGCCATCGCTCATGACAGAGACCTTAAATTGCGGGCCATTGACAAACATTGGAGCTTGGATTTCCCGGATCCACAGTTCCATCACACACTTCATCAAAAATTTCAAACAGGCACACAAATTAACAAGTGGAAAGGTGACACAAATCGTAACAAAAATAGATTTGCTTCCGGAAGTATCTTTACAACCTACATGCGAAGAATTCCGAGAAAAAGCGAAAAAAATGATTGAGCTACGAAAGTGTCCACTGTCCAGTCCAACTTCCCGAACTCCGTTCAACGTGGCTTCCAATATGAGATTGTATGTAACAGAACTCTTAATATGAAGATATCTAATGACGTGGGTGCATCGTAATCAGAAAAACAAAACGACTGATTCCTATATCGTGCAAATGTGCATTAACGAAGCTGGAAATTTTATGAGGACTTTACTACTCGTAACACAGGAATGGCAGGGGAAATTTGGTTCCAAAGTTATGGAAAATGTGCATCGAGTATCATCCTCAAATTTGCTCATTACACGCTCCAAATCAGGAAAAGGCACAAATAATAGCTGCGGCATACCTCGAAAAACTAAAATAATCGCTTAGTGATCAAGAAACAATCATGGTGATGGATAGTTGAAGTGGCCAAACGGATCTACTTTTATGCATTCGGAAATTTGGATTCAATGCGGAACCTGTTTTTCTCCCACCGGGCACGACAAGTTTTCTTCAGCCGTTAGGGGTTCAACAATACAAGTACTTAATAAAGAGAATAGTAGAATATTCAAAAACACATCAGAGTGTTTGTGACGATGTCGACATGACCACTAGAGAAAGGATAATAAAATTGTATAAGTTGGACTATAACCAATTCTCCTCGCCCACCTTCGATGACATGCGTCGGTATGCCTTTCAAAAGGCTTTAATTAGAGACACGGGTCCCATCTTTCGAACAGTTAAAAATGTATGCTTTAACTTAACCAATAACACCTGTGACAACTGCGAAACAACACCTTTCATTGTGCGTACCTACTGTTGGAAACACTCGCGCTTCAGCCATTTCTATTCATAAATGATCCGTGAAGTTACTTTTTCCATCAAGCATAATCTGTCTTCTCTGTAATCCCTGTAATCCATCAACTCTCTTTTCTACCACACAGAGTGTCCTTATGGCGTAGCTAGCTACCTGAAAAAATCAATAAATGACAGAAATATATCGGCCTATTAACTCTTCATTAGTTGCATTCGGACGGGTAGTTGTACACATGTCTTTGATCCCCATGGTAAGAGCTTTCCAACTATATCTCTCTCGACAAAACTCCAATATGGCAGTTGGGGACCTTCCACAGTAAGCTCTGTAGCTATCATTCACTTTTCTTGCAATGGCTATTTTCACTGCTTTTATATTAGGTACTCATTTGCAGCGTGATAGAGCTCGATGACTGTATTTATATCAGGTTTATTTTAAGACTAGAAATTAATGTACATAAAAATCATTAAATTTGATTACATCCTGCATTTCAGTGTATTTAACGGAAGATTATTAAAACATTTTAACATCCTCTTAAACATCCAATCATAAGATATTAAATCTGTATATTTCCATATAATGGAAGGATTATTTTAATTGTTTTTCTGCTTTTAAATAGTTTGAAACTTGAATTTTTATGTTGCAAGATTAATTTTACCTGGCAGATTTGCAACGGTGGGCGGAAACTTCAGCGAAATCTTTAGACAAATTGGACGAATGTTATTTTTTATTTATGCTTTTTATTTTCTCGTAAAATGTCGATTTTTAAGAACTGGACATTCTCTTTTAAAAAAGCAACCAGAATTTTTTTCATATAGAACTTTAATTATTTTATAGTGAATATATGTGTCGAAAAATCTCTTTCTTATACAGCATTCTTAAGAAAGTCATAATGAATATTTTTACAATTCTAAATGATGACTGCTGACTCATCAATTCTCAAAAACTAATATGTCAAAAACTACTGAAACTCTAGAATTTCCATTAGTCATTTTAATTTATTACTATAAGGAAAGGGCATGTTTACAAACAAATACTTCCGTCAATCAATCTACTACTACATTTTTATCTAAGCGATGATGCAGGAATCCCACTTGGCGACGTAGGCCAATCATATCATAGATCTGTTAAATCAATCTGTTAAATACCAATCAAATTTCCGGAGTTCATGTGTATAGTAAGAGTAATAATGAACGAACAGGTTTTTCTTGATGACCAATAGTGACTTCAGCTGCCCTTTCCTTATAACGAATAAACATTTTGCATGATCGAATATTCTATTACATTTTTGGTACATTTCAGTATTCCTTCCTAGTTCTTATTCTCACACTTTAGGTATTCCTAATTCCGTCAAAAAGTGTTTTTTTTTCTGTTACAGCTGTATCTTCTTTAACAGTTTTTAATGACAGCTTGACATTTCCATTTCTACTATGGTTTTACCTGGTATTTCTGAGAAAAATCATTTTGTCTTCTGATCTCAGTTATCTAATTGTGGTTTTGCAGTTTAGACATCCAAACTAATTAGTAATGCGCTTTGCATCATTCTTATTAAAAATGTAATCTTAAGACGAACCAGAATCCCCTAAATAGTCGACCTACTTGATGACACATATGTGGCGAAATATCTATTTCAAAGTATGGATACATTTAATATTATCTTCAACGAAAATACTCTACGAAGGACGACACTGTAGATTTTCTGTACTGTAAAACTTATCTTTCTTTGAATCAAAATCATGGGTTAGGAGACTCAAGAATTACAGTTTCTACGCGTTCACTTTTACAGAATTCAAATATACTTAATTTTATCATATTTACCAAACACCATTCATGATAATATAATCTCATTAAGTTGTCATCTGAATATTTCTTTGCTGGAAAAGAATAACAATTTTTCAGCTTATGTGTAATTATTTTCTTTTTTAGGTATATATTTTTTAAAATGTGGAGATTATTTTTATTAAGAAACTGGCAAATATTTTGCAAAAAACGCATGATTGTGCATTTTTAATCTAAACAAAATTCCCTGAAGTATCCAGTTTTGTATTTCATTTTATCTTAGTATTTTTTTACATAATTAATATATTTTTTTATTATTAAACTTGTGTCACGTCTGGAAAACAGGCTTGTAAATTAGGAATGTTTCAAATCTCATGAGATATTTCTAAGATTTACTTTCAATATAAATACTAATTAACACTAAACGTACCGATATTTTTTTATACCTATTCCTACTGAAAGTGGTCAAATGACACTTATATATAAAAAACTATCTATTTTACGATGTTTTGTGAAAAATATACCAGTTGATACGCTTTGGTGTATGAATAAAACATTTTTATAATTATTACAAATTGTTTATTTATTAAAGTAAAAAAAAATAAGAAAACAATTAATTATTTCAAGAAATTCAAAAATTTAATGAACAAATATTGTGAAAATTTGCTTTATGTTCACCACATATTTTTAAGATTATTTCGTTCTCGATATAAGCTAAAGTGTTTATACTAGAATCTCACCCGGAATACAGTCAATTTCTAATTGCACCATCCCACATTAATCCTTTCAAGGGTGGTGGTATGGTTATGAAACCACTTAATTTTAATTCCCAAATGCCAAGGTGGCACAAGAATTTTGGTAAAATATTTTCCATTTAATATGCATGTGAAATATAGCCTTTTTCATATTTACAAATAAATTTGTTAGTCTTTTCCACTGCCAATTATTTACTTCAATACTTTAGCATTGAAAATGCTTTGCCCTTGAAAGGGTTAACAAATATGATGTAATGCAGTAGAATAAATGATGTAACAGCAAAAATATGAAAGTTACTAATGTTCTTACAAAATAAGACACTTATACCTTTATGATAAATTTATTCAGGGGTCAAATTACCCCTTGCGGTAATTAAGCCTAAAATATTTTTTCTAGGCAAAAAAAAAGTAGTTCGGAGATGAGGCATTTTAAGGAATAATATGGTCATATATTTCAATAAAAGTCGTGAAATATAAAGAAATTTCGTAATGTTTTAGTTTGAGAAATTACAAAAAGAAATTCAAAAAGGGCCATTTGACCCCTCGCGGTAGCTTTAGTGTTAAGAACTTCTTTTGAAATCAGAAATAACATTATTTTTAATGAACATGTGATTTAAAAAACTAGGTAATAACGCTACTGAATCATGCTGCACTAGTAGTTAAAACGAATTACAGAGGTTTTATAAAACAGGAATCACAAAGAAAAGAAGGTTAAGAAAAACTATTTTTAATTGTATAAAAAATATATTAATATTTTGTGAGTTTCAATAGAAAAAATATATATATATAAGATAACCATTCGTTTCTTCATAAACATAAAATGCATGATATATTTATCTCCATTGCGTACAATTTAATATTTATTAAATCTTGAAAGCAAACACTTACTTTGTAATTTCATTTTTTAAATTAAATCTACTAGTTACAAAAAAAAAAAAAAAAAAAAAAAAAAAAAAAGAAAGAAAAAGAAAAGAAAAAATGTATAATAAAGAAAATTACATTGTCGCAAAGACAGGATGAAAACCCGACCCCGAATAAAGAACCTATACGACACTTAATTCCTAAAAAATGTTTAGTTTATTTTCATGAACTTTGCGAAAGAAAATTTTAGATTAATGTCGCCGTCTAAAAATAGTATCTAAAAGCATTGGTGGTTTAATGACATTTTTGAAGTATGCCTTCTGAAATTATATGGCAATTTCTGATATTCTTCTTTTTCACATTGTTACTCCTCTGAATTTTTTATATTATTATTTTTACATTGTATACAGTGCCATGATTTTCAAGAGGGGTAAAGAATTGTCTGTAATTTTCTTCCCATCTAATTCATAAAAATATAAAAGTTACATAGTTATGATTTTTTTTTTTTTTACAAACGATTTACATATCATAGTATTGCATTAACGGACTAGTTAAATTAAAGTACAAAGAAAAATGAAATTAAAAGTGGAAGTAGTTAAAACGAATTTCAGAGATTTTATAAAATAGGAATCACAAACAATGGATGGTTAAAAAAGACTATTTTTAAATATATAAAAAATATATTAATATTTTGTGAGTTTCAATAGAAAAAGAAAATGTTTAAAAGATAACCACGATTTTATTTGTAAACATAAAATGCATGACATATTTATCTCCATTGCGTACAATTAAATATTTATTAAATCTTGAAATCAAACACTTATTTTGTTATTTCATTTTTTAAATTAAATCTACGAGTTATAAATTAAAAAAAAATGTATAATAATGAAAATTGCATGTCGGAAAGACATGATGAAAACCCGACCTCGAATAAAGAACATATGCGACACTTAATTCCTAAAAAATGTTAAGTTTATTTTCGTAAATTTATTTTCATGAACTTTGCGAAACAAAATATTAGATTAATGTCGCCGTCTGAAAAGAGTGTCTAAAAGCATTGGTGGTTTAATGACATTTTTGAAGTATGCCTTCTGAAATTATTGGAAACTTCTGATATTCTTCTTTTTCGCATTGTTACTCCTCTGAATTTTTTCTATTATTATTTTTACATTGTATACAGTGCCATGTTTTTCAAGAGGGGTAAAGAATTGTCTGTAATTTTCTTCCCATCTAATTCATAAAAATATAAAAGTTACATAGTTAAGATTTCTTTTTTTACAAACGATTTACATATCATAGTATTGCATTAACGGACTAGTTAAATTAAAGTACAATGAAAAATAAAATTAAAAGTGGACGGCGTCGGGGTTAAAATATTTTGTCTCTTTATCTTTTCTAAAGATTTAACATATATTTTTTTAATCTGTTTTCATATTTTTATCAGTTACATTCTGATATTGTATCACTGCATCATGATAAGTTCCACGACCATAAATTGTTAAATACACTCACAAAAGACTATGAAGTATACTATTACAGGAAAATAATCACTAGCTTTTAATGATTCGAATCGTGTAGTAAAAATGATTCAGAAATACAGGACTTCGGGAAGATCTTCCACTGAAAAATATCTTTTATCTACAGATTATCTCTTTTAAAAAATTGTCTTTGATAACTTTGTTTCTGTTTAAATGAAGAAAAACTTTTCTTAAAATCAGATAATATATATAAACAAGAACTTGTGAAAGATTTTATACAGTGATGTACAAAAAACAAACAAAGATAAAATTATAATTTTCGAATAAAAAACTTGATTGTGGGTTTCAAAATAAAATGATATAAACGGTGGCTATAGCAAACAGGTGATTGTCGATACGATATTATCTTATCCTCACAAACGGTCACAAGTGCCGGAAACACCCAATAATCTAGAATGAATTTTAATCTAGAATGAATCATATTTTGAATTCGTCCCACTATTGTTAAAAGCTGACCATCATTCAGGACTCCACTGAAATTTCACCGAGACTGTTGCTTTGTCATGAGTCGCCAGAGGACGTACATGGTACAATAACGTCACATTTTTACTCTCGTGTAACAACCATCTGGAGACTTCATTTTGAAATCATATTGATATTGATCACCATTCCCAAATTGACATAAAAATTAAACTATGTATTGATTTGTCGCAAAACAATGATCATAGTGACTGTAGAGTCAGAAATGTCAGTCATTCATCTGGTGACTTCTTAATGGGGATGCAATATTTCGTTTGTTCAGTCATCTCAATGCAACGGCCGTCATTCCACATTGAAATTTGGAAATGATAGTCACATGAGAGTAACAAAAAGATTTAATTCAAACTTCACCTGGTGACTCTTCAGCAGGCACCTGACTTCTCACTGGAGTCACAAGATGACGATCATTTGAAAGTAATAATGAGACAAACGGGAGATATCGCGTATTGTTTAACCGTGGTGACTGCGACACTTGTAACGATTTGTGATGTCAAAGAGGAACCCCATCGATTGGCTAATACTGAAAGGATATTACATATTCAAAACTCTAGTTGTTTATATCGCTGGTGATTTTGACACTTGTAGCAATTTTGGTTGTCAAACTGGCATCACGTAGGTTAGTTGTTCTGTAAAATTATTACATATTTTATGTTTATATCACTTCCATTTCAGTGCTCAATATTAACTTTTGTGTTTGTTGCTTTACTTTTCGACATCAGTGTATGTTTATTTTCTACACTGAATTAATGTACCTTAAATTTATGTTTTCATGACGAAGATATTTAATTACTTCAAATATATTTTTTATTGATTGTCAATCTAAAATGGCAAGCGTTTTGTAATTTTGTTATAAAAGTAACTTTCCTTCAAACTCCCAATTATTTGTTTTTAACATTTCATATAAAATCTACTTTAAAAAGAAAAACATTTTTTAGTCCGTTTAAAAATATCTCATTTATAAGAAGATTAAAGAAATGTCATTTGTGAAGACTCCTTGTAATCATGTAGGATTTTGAGAATTGTGCTTTTTTAAGAAAAAGAGCTCGTCATAAAGAAATAGAACATGTGAATTGCGAAGAAATTTAGCTATTTTATAGAAGATACAAAATGCAACATTCTTTTCCACAGTCGATCACATTTCTTAAATTAATTGAATTTTTATTATTTACAAGAACACTAGATCAAATTAATCCAATTTTTGGTCATAAAAAGCATTTTTTAGTATGTTATAGGGGAGACTAGGGAGGGTTGACCATATGGGAGGCTTGACCCCTCACCCACCCATCAGTTTTCATATTTAAAAGAATTTAAGAGTTTTATCAATAGGAGTCAAGCAAAACTACTGAAATGCTCAAACAACAGTCTTTATTTCATACAGATAATCAAAATAGGTGTGAAAAAAATCAATTGTGAGGCGTTTTAAACTTAAATGTTCTGTTTTTTAGAAATATTTTGTAAGCTTTTTTCAGATAAAATATGTCATAGCAATTTAAGTAAGTAGGTTTTAAGTAATGCAGAAATATAGAGCTTTCATTCCAGGCATAAAGATTGTACAGTAAGTTAAGATTAACATCACAATGGGCTATTCTATATTACAGGGCTATGTAGGGAGGTTTTACCCAGTCAATGTGAGGGAGGGTTGACCAAATGCTCAAGTCTTTTAATTAAGTGTTTTGGAAATCTTTTGTTGTACACTGTGCATAATGAAAGGTTAATGGTTATACACTGCTGGCCATTAAAATTGCAACACCATGAAAGATTGAAAATACAGAAAAGATATTTATTGTACGTAAACAGTATGGCATGAAAATAAAATAATTAAATTTGTAAACAGTTTGGGGGTTTACAAGGGTGCGAAATTGGTAGACACAGCTGCTCCCCCTGGCAGCTAAAACGGCCCTTATCCGGTTAGGCAGGGAGCCAAACAGGGCTTAGAGGACAGAAACGGGCTACTCATTCCATGCTGCTTCATGTCTGTGCCACACTTCATCAACCATATTAGCTGGAAGCGGGCTAGTCTCTAAGCAATTCATGACCAGATGTTTTCAATGGGTGACAGATATGGAGACCGTGCAGGCCAAGCAGCAATCGAATATCCTGTGTATCGAGGAAGTTCAGAACACGACGTGGAACATGTGGTCTTGTGTTATCGTGCTGGAAGATGAAGTTTGGCAGATCTCGAAGACAGGGCACTACCACTAGACGTAAGATGTCAAAAATGTACCGATCTGCGTTCAAATTACCGTCGATCCGATCTAGAGATGTGCATGTCGTGTACCCAATCGCTATCCAAACCATCACACCAGGTGCAGGACCCCTATGCCGATATCGAATGCAAGCAGGCGACGGGCGTTTTCCTAGAAGCATCCAGACAAGTATACGGTCATCGGAATACAGCATGTGCAACCGGGACACGTCAGAAAAGACGACATTGTGCCAGTCATGCATCCAGCTTTGTCGTTCGGCGCAATAGAGTCGCCGGCTCTCTCTATGTTGCATTGTCAAGGGAAGCCGCAGTACTGGTCGCCGTTCTGACTGTCCACACTGCTGCAAACGTCGTCGCACCGTACGAGTGGATACTAGGTGCGCTTCAAACATGCCCATTTCCTGACTAATGGTTCGTGATGTGGTTGTACGGTTTTCAGGGCCAACTTCACAATATGTCTGACCTCCCCCGCGTTAGTCATGGGAGAGCGTCGTGATCCAGCATGCCGTTCATCATGACCCTCAGCAATCCATTGATTCCATATTTGCATGAAAGTGGTTGGATTTCGACGAATGCAACGGGCGATATCACGGAAAGATAATCCACACTTTCGATAGGCAATGATACTGCCTCTATCGAATATCGACACTTGGTGGTATGGATTTCTTATTATTATTTAAGGCATAACACGATATTCTGAGCAAAGACCGATCTTACAAAGCGCGTTCCGAATGAGAAATCTCCTACACAACTTTTCTTTTATGCAGTGCTTCAGATGTCGTTTCTCCCGCCTGCCTCGTCTAAATGCGCTGAAATACTAATCATTTGCATATTCCAATCCCTTCTTCCTTTCATGTGATTTTGACGTTCGTTAGATCATTCCTTCGTGGTGTTGCAATTTTAATGGCCAGCAGTGTATATAAAAGATTGTAAATTTTTCTCTAAAGTTACAGTAAAATGGGGTGATGGAAAAGAAAAATGTTTAAAATTTATTGAAGAAAGATGAGAAAAATTGCTACAGTTTCCACTGGAAGAAACCATTTGATGAAATATAAAGGGAAAAGTTGATGAGAACTTTTTCCATTTAAATATTACTTAAATTATGTAAATCGAAGCAGTGGAAAAGACTAGAAGGGATTAGAAAGGACTAGAAAGTATGACAGAAGCAGTCTTAACCCTTTCAGGGCCAGTGTATGAAGCCACTTAATTTTAATTCCCAAACGCTACAATGGCACCAGAATTTTGCTAAAATCTTTTCCATTTAATATGTATGTGAAATATAGCTTTTGTCACTTGGAAATAAACCTGTTCATAGATTCAGGTGCAAGTCATTTATTTCAATATTGTAGTACTGAAAGTACTTTGTCCCTGAAAGTGTTAAAAGACGTTAATGTTAAGTTATGTGCCCATGCGGTTGCAAAAGAACATAGCAATGATCGAAAAAATTTAGGAAAGTATGTAGACAAATCTCACCAGGATGGATACAGAGAGATAAAGCCAAACTATGAGTATGAGACATTTAGAGTTGTCAGGTTGAGTGTCACAAAAAGTAGGACAAGGAGACAAAAAAAAAGCGGAAATGTGACGCCTAAATCCAGATATAATAATACATGAAACCATATGAAAACGGAACCTGTCTCTAACGTAATAGTGTCTTAAATGTTAAATTTTCATTTTCCCTGCTGTACAATTATACCTGCTCATACAAAATCCTGTTTAAAACAAAGTTTTTCACCTCTGACTTGAGATGGCGTCTAAAAAGGTTTGTTTAAGCGTCATATTATCAAAAATATATTTTTTTATAATAATTAAAGCATGTAGCATAAAGTTATTTTGCTTTTTTTAAACTGATTTTCTTTCTTGTCACTTATATATATAAATATAAACAATGTGGGTCAAGCCTCCATATAGTGGTTCAACCCCCCCATATGTGGGGAGCCTTGACCCATTATTTTCACATGATTAAAATCAATCATTTTTCATATTTCTTCTATATTACACTTACCGGGTGTCCCAAAAACGACTGACTGATTTTAAAATTCAATAACTTGCAAACGGTGACAGATATTAAAAAAATTCTTGCAGGAGGGTTATGCATAAGGTCAAAAGTTTTATTACAGTGATTTTCAATTTTAGTTCGATTTGCAAACAATAGATGGCGCTGTAAGCAATAGTCGCTAAATTCAGGCTCGATTTGTGGTATTTCGTGGCCCGGATAATACATTTCCATCTCCTTTTTCTGCATGGAACAAGATAAAGGACCTAAAATCGAGCCTGTATTTAGCGACTATTGCTTACAGCGCCATCTATTGTTTGCAAATCGAACTAAAATTGAAAATCACTGTAATAAAACTTTTGACCTTATGCATAACCCTCCTGCAAGAATTTTTTTAATATCTGTCACCGTTTGCAAGTTATTGAATTTTAAAATCAGTCAGTCCTTTTTGGGACACCCGGTATGTATCAATTTCATTTTGATAACTGATTGTATAACTTATAAATTGATATATATAACTTTATTCTACGCTCAATATTTAAAAAAAAATAAAAATAGTTTTGTTAAAAGTGGGTCGACCCTCCCTAGTCTCCCCTATATATGATATCTTTGATATATATAATTTGTCAACAATTAACTGGTTTAGTAAAAACTATAAATAAGTTATATTTTAAAGTTATTCAACCTAATAAATATATTCTTAAAGAATGTTTGTATTTTAAGTTCCATAGTAATGCATAAGTAGTTTTTCTTAGTACATTATTTAAGCAGACAAAATAATAAAATTCCTTTTCAGAATTATTCAAAATAATAAAAATTTCGATTTAAAATTTTTAAATTGTTATTTTTATCTCATTTAATATTGAGTGGTCAGGAACTGATTTGCACATTTATTGAAACGAATACTCAGAAATTCCACGATATATTACAAATTTATTTTGTTTTTCTAATAAAGACTATTTCTAAAGAATTTTCACAAGTTTATTTATTCACAAAAAAAAAAAAAAAAACAAAAAAAAAACAACACAGAGTTAATTTTCTGCAGTGTATAATTATTCTCTTTTATTTAATTCATTTTAATAGAGAAAATTTAACACCTTTTGATTCCTCATCCATGGACGCAAGTTAATTATCTCACATTTTTCAATTTAGGAAAGATAAAAAACTGAAAAGATTTTTTTAGTTAAAAAAAAAATTACAAAGTTATCGCAAAAAGTTACTTCTATATATTATAAGATTTTTCTTGAGTTTAAAGGTATTTTGATTTAGTAAATGAAAAAACAACTATGCCTACATTTTATAAAGGACTAAAATAAATTTAAAAAATGATATAAAGTGGAAATATTTAAAAAAATATAACAAGTGATGTAGGGGAGACTAGGGAGGGTTGACCCACTTTTTACAAAATGATTTTTAATTTTTTAAATATTGAGCGTAGAATAAAGTTTTATATATCATTTTATTCGTTATACAATCAGTTATCAAAATAAAATAGCTACATAAGTGTAATGTATAAGAAATATGAAAAATGATTGATTTTAATCATGTGAAAATAATGGATCAAGGCTGCACACATATGGGAGGGTTGAACCACTATATGGGAGGATTGACCCACTTTATTTATTTTTGTATATATGTGTGAATAGAAAGAAAATCAGTTTAAAAAAAGCAAAATAACTTTATGCTACATGCTTTAATTATTAAAAAAATATTTTTGAACATATGATGCTTAAACAAATCTGTTTAGACGCATTCGCAAGTCAGAGGAGAAAAATTTTGTTTTAAACAGGATTTTTATGGCAATGTATAATTGTACAGCAGGAAAAATGAAAAATTTAACATTTAAGACACTATTACATTAGAGACAGGTTGCATTTTCATAGGGTTTCGTGTATTATTATATCCGTATATAGGAGCCACTGTCTCGTTTTTTTTTTTTTTTGTCTCCTTGTCCTACTTTTTGTGACACTCAACCTGACAACTCTAGTTGTCACATACTCGTAGTTTGGCTTCATCTCTCTGTATCCATCCTGGTGAAATTTGTCTACATACCTTCCTAAAGTTTTTCGATCAATGCTACGTCCTTTTGCAACCGCATGATCACTTAACTTATCATTAACATCTTTTAACACTTTCAGGGGCAAAGTACTTTCAGTACTACAACACTGAAATAAATGACTGGCACCGGAATGTATGAACAAATTTCTTTCGAAATGCAAAAGCTATATTTCAGATACATATTAAATGGAAAATATTTTAGCAAAATTCTTGTGCCATTGTGGCATTTGGGAATTAAAATTAAGTGGTTTCATACACTGGCCCTGAAAGGGTTAAGACTGCTTCTTTCATACTTTCTAGTCCTTTTTAGTCTGTTCCACTGTTTCGATTTACCTATTTTAAGTAATATTTAAATGGAAAAAAAAGTTCCTATCAACTTTTCTATTTACATTTCATTAACTATTTTCTTGCAGTGGAAACTATAGCAATTTTTCTCATCTTCCTTTAATCAGTTTTAAACATTTTTTTGTCCATCACCCCATTCTCTGTAGCTTTATAGAATAAATTTACATTCTTTTTTATATATAACCATTAATCTTTCATTATGCAAAGTGTACAATAAAAAGATTTCCAAAACACTTAATTAAGAGACTTGAGCATTTGGTCAACCCTTCCTCACATTGACTATGTCAAACCTCCCCTCATAGCCCTGTTCAAAAGAATAGCACATTGTTATGTTAAGCCTAATTAACTGTACAATCTTTATGCCCGGAATGAAAGCTCGATGTTTCTGCATTACTTAAAACCTACTTACTTAAATTTCTATGATATTTTTTATCTGAAAAAAAGCTTACAAAATATTTCTAAAAAACACAACATTTAGTTTGAAAACGCCTCACAATTGATTTTTTTTCACAACTATTTCGATTATCTGTATGAAATAAAGACTGTTTGAGCATTCCAGTAGTTTTGGTTGACACCTATTGATAAAACTCTGAAATTCTTTTAAATATGAAAACTGATGGGTGCGTCAAGCCTCCCATATGGTCCATCCTCCCTAGTCTCCAATATTTGACTAAAAACAAAATATATTTCTAATATTATTTAGAGAATAATAGGTCCCCTTTTACAATTTTTAATTAAGGTTCTTTGCATATGTATATATATACTCAAGCCTTGCGCAATAAATATTACGTACTGTTGGTTTAGTAAAAAAAAGTTACTGTAAAGATTAATTTAGCGGATAAAAAAAAATGATAGCTATCTGTTATAAAAGACTAAAATAAATATAAAAAATATATGAAGTTGAAAAAGTTTTAAAAATATTAGGTTGTGTATTCGACTAAAAGAATAAATTTTAATAATTTCATTCAATAATTTCCTTATTGAATTACTTATAATATTCATATTAATAATTTCTTTGAACTGAATAATGAATAATTTCATTTCAATTGAGTAATTTCATCACAGAAAATTAACACTGAGATTTTTGTTAAATAATATATTAAAAACCACTTAATTAAATGAAATGTACTACTCTCCAACCATTCCAATTTAAAACAAAATAATATATTTTAAAACGTATGATAGTACTTTTAAGTTTACAAATAAATTTGGTAAACAAATCTACATTTTTATTAAAATGTTTATATAAGTCATTACTTGTACTGTTATTAATTTTAGCATATATATTTTTATTTTAATGATAATAAGTGATTTTTTTTATATATAATTATATTTCAATACACTCCGCCAAGTAGAATTAGTTGGGGAACTTGGATATAGATATATAATAAAATTAAACAAATGCAAAACATCTGGAAACAAAAGATTTTTTTTTATTTAATCATTTTAACAGTAATATGTGATTACATATAATATGGCATTTTATATTGCACGTGATTAACTCGTTACTCTTGAAATTCTAATGAAACAAATGCTGCAATATAACTTCTTTTCAAGTTTTGAAGTTCAATGAAACAGCCATAATCCAATATTATTCTTCGACTTTACCATAAATAAATGTTTAACTTCTTTCTCTGAAAAACTATTATCTATCTACGTATGGCTACTAATGTGATCTTATAACTTCAGAAACATAACTGTAAAACACAATGTGGCAGTATCCTAAATCGCTCAGCTAAATATCAAAAGCTCTTAATGAACGAACTTAATAGATAAATGGATAATTATATTAAAATCCGCTAACTTGTTGAAGGAATATATACATGCCAATACGCCATACATGCATACGCGATTGAAAATACAACAAAATAGTTTTCTCAATTCGATAATGTTTATGAATTACACTGTTTTTGAATGTGTAAATGTATGTTTCTAAGTTGGACTCTGATAAATGACTTCATAATGACTTCATAATGAAACGTTTATCCTAATGAATTTCGTTTCCCTTTATTTAACATTCAGCTTTATTTTTCTTCATATCTAAGACATGTTTATTTCAAAATTTCTGGTATATTTGCAACCTATATTTCGAAATAATGATGAATCATTCAACGTATCTAAGTATAACAAATAACACAATTAATTTATATTATATTAAATTAATATTATACACTAAATGAATTTATGAACTATTTATATGCTTCATGTTAAATATTATTTTTTAATAGCCAATATAATATTAAAAAGCAGAAAAACCAACGTTTAAAATGCACAAATAACATATGAAAAGCAGCAAACAGCTGTTTCGAATCTACTAGCGAGATTCTTCTTCAGTGCAAAAGGAACAGCGTGCTAGAAAAAGCAAGGCTGAGGGCTCAGCCTTGCTTTTTCTAGCACGCTGTTCCTTTTGCACTGAAGAAGAATCTCGCTAGTAGATTCGAAACAGCTGTTTGCTGCTTTTCATATGTTATTTGTGCATTTTAAACGTTGGTTTTTCTGCTTTTTAATATTGTTGCACAAAGGCTTTATTTGCTATTTTCAATATAATATTGTTCATTTTAATCTCTCCGGATTTTTATACAGCGTTAAAAAATACAAACCGTAGAAAATAAGATATATTCAGATTCATTAGAAACCTATTGGCGTGGAAGCAGATTTTTTTTTCTCAAAGTAGATTCAGTTTTTGAAGGAATTTTAAGGAAAGCACGTTATTTTAATGAAAAGTAGCCAGTTATTTATTTTTAATGTTTCTTTCTGTGAAGCGCTCATGTTCATGGTAAACAAAATATGCGTTTTAAAATTGTATTTTTCATTAAATAAAATTATTAAATATTGTACAATTATTACCTCCATTTTAAATATTTGCAGAAAACAGTTCCCACATTTACGAGGTTATAACATATTTTTATTTAGAATACAGTAGGAGCTGATTTTTTTTATGATAAACAATTAATGGTCTAAACTTTATAATCAACCGCACATATTTTTTAATTAAACTGCTAGTGATTGCAAATGGTTAAATAACGATTTTAGTTAAATTCATGTTTATTACTCATACTGTCCTTTCCAAATTATATTTGAAACGTAACTCATTCGTGATTTTTGATTGTATATCTAGCAAAAATCATAAGTTTAATAATTCTTCCCAAACTTTAACATATATTTCATAGTTATAACATACATTTTAACATTAATTTTATTTCATAACATGCATTCCGATATTTTGCAACTGTGAAACATTTTGCGGTGAAATATATTTTGAAATAAAATGAATTATTATGTTCCTCTTATTATGTGGAATTTCTATACAAGGTTCCCACAGGTCTGGAAATTTACGTGATTTAAGGTTAGAAACCCCAGTATTTACTTAAATAAAAACCCACCTTATGCACCTGCATTATTACATACTTGGAGTTTTCTTTAAGAAAATACCGGTACTTCGCCTGAAAATGTAGGAACCGTGTTATATCATTTCCCCCCATAAAAAATAAAGAATAAATAAAAGTATTTTCTAGACAGATATATCAGATATCGTATTGTAATTTACAAGAAACAATTAATTTGCTGAACTTAAAATATTTAATAACACATGGAAAACTCAATTGAACATAGATGTATCTAAAAAAATTTATTCACTATTTCTAGAAGTTAAATTCATATGTTTTTTAACTTTCAAGTGCAAAGATAAACAAATATATAAATATTTGTGCAAAAATGCGTTGTTTGAAATACTTTAAAATAGCTTTTTCTAAAACAGGCCTCATACTAGGTACTCGAGAGTTCTACACAGTTGTAATTTATCTCTACGTACGGAAATTTTATGACCTCGTAATTAGAGATCACATGCAAGTTTTTGTATTTATTCGTATTACAAAATTTATAGAACAAGTAATATAAAAATTTTGTTTTTAAGTCAATTCCTACTTAGGCCATCAAAGAAAAATTTAATATTAAGTTAATATTAGTTTTTTTTTTTTTTTTTGTATTAAAATATCTCAATTTGTTCATTTTCTATAAACAAGCAGGTTTACAACGGAACTCTATGGGAATTTGGCGAAATATTAGAGATATCGCCAAGTTGGCGTCACTTTAGGCGACTCATTTCGGCCGCCAAATTTGGCGATATATCGCCAAGTTGGCGATAAACTTGGCGGTATTTGGCGACAGAACAGGTTCCCCCCTATGGTAACCATTTATTGAAAATACTTTCATTGATTTTCAACAACCAATGGCCGCCATTTTGTTTCCCATGCAAAACTAAATTTAATTAATTAAAATTTAATTAATTAATTAATATTTGAAAAACTCTATTAACATCAATTGTCATCCAGTACAGGTTTAAAAAAATTATTTCAACTTGATAGGATGAATAATGAGTATTTTATTAGTGATTGAAAATTTGAACAAGATAAATCTCTATAATAAAACCACAAAGCATTTGTCTGTCATCAACAGTTCCGGGATGACCGCTTTACTTTTCATATGCTAAGCGGCTGTTTCGGGGGACCTGTTCTGCCGCCAAATGCTGTCAAGTTCGTCGCCAGCTTGGCGATGTATCGCCAAATTTGTGGACCAACATTATTGGCCAAAAGTGACGCCAACTTCGCGATATCTTTAATATTTCGCCAAGCGAAGCGTTTACACGGGGGGTTGGTGAGCATAGTGAGGAGGGGGGCGGAGCCCGCCTAGTGACTTAAGAAAAAATGAAAAAATCAATCTCTATAATAAAACCGCCAAGCATTTGTCTGTCATCAACAGTTCCGGGATGACCGCTTCACTTTTTATATGCCAAGCGGCTATTTCGGGAGACCCATTAGGGGGACCCTGTTCTGCCGCCAAATGCTGTCAAGTTTGTCGCTAACTTGGCGATGTATCGCCCAATTTGGGGACCAACATTATTAGCCAAAAGTGACGCCAACTTCGCGATATCTCTAATATTTCGCCAAATTCCCATAGACTTCCATTATAAACCAATAGGGTTTACTTGCTTACAGAAAATCAACAAATTGAGATATTTTAATGCCACAAAACTAATATTAGCTCAAGGAATAAAATTAATTATATTTGAGGGACTCCAAGTAAATTAAATTATGAATAAAAGTAACATGATACAATGCTTAGCGTGCTTTCCCAAACATAAATTTTAAGGGAGACCAAACTGGTTGCCAAGGGCGGCTAGTATATAAATAAATAAATATAGGGAGAGTGTGAGCTAATAGTAGGAATTGAAAAATACACAGAGCAGTTTTCCTTAGCATTAATTTTCGCTTTAGTAATTCAAACCTCTTTCCATAATTTGTCTTTTGATAACAAGTCCTTATAACCTTTTGAAAGAAAAAAGAAGTGCAAAAAAAACATACTTGTATCGTATTACATAATTTCATTCATTGTATAATTCATTCGCAATATGTAGTTACTTAAATTAAAATTTTGAGAAGATTCTGTTATTATATTTTTCTTAATAAAAAGTATTCCGCTTTTTAGGAAGGAAGAAAAACTAAATTTTAAAAAAAGGATCGTGTTTAAATATTTTTAATATAAACAAGCTTCTTTTAAAGCTAATATTATTTTTAGTTTTACACTTTCGGTTCAGCATCTATTTAATTAGCTTTTCTTTTGTTTGTTTCATACTTGGAACATTTATGCAGTATGTACCCTTCAACTTTATTTCTTCAACTTTATTACTTCAATGTTATTACTTCTAACATTATTGTAGATAAGTAATTTTTAATTGGGTTTGGAATTTTTGTGTTAAAATTTTAATTACATAATTATGTGCGACTAATTTGAGGGATGGGATATATTTGTATAAAAAAATTATGACGCATACATACAAATATTTATAAAAAGATTAAAATAATGCAACCTCTTATTTGGGAAATGAATTACAGGCAATAATAAAACATTGGAAAAGATAATTTAAAAGATTAAAATAACAAAAGAAGCTCACTTTTGGAAGGTTGTATCATAAATGTGTAAGATTATATTAAGGGGTCTTGTACCTTTTAAATGCGAAGAAATTTAACGAAAAAATTCAAAGTTTGAATTAGTTTATCTTCCAAACTTTCTTATGTATAAACATGAAATTTTGGATATTAATTAAACAGATTGTGCTTTGTAATATGCTGTCATTAGAAATTTATTAGATTTTTACAGAATGTGTGTATTGCTGAAATGAAAGTAGTTCTTTTTTTTTACCCCATAAGTCATTGCGCGAATCATATCTTAATAAAGTACGTATGGATTTTCAAGAAATTTGGTAAAGATTCTAAACATATATGTGTGTTTAAAATGAACTGCTCTTAGACCAAAATTATTTCATTAACTATATAAAAAATATATTTTTGTAAAAGAAAAATCAAAATTTTATATTTTTAATGAATAAAAATAATCATAACTAAAAATATTACCATTGTAAATACTTAAAAGTAGTTTATTTTAAACACACATATTTGTTTAGTACATTTACCAAATTTCATTAGAATCCATTCATACTTTCTCAAGATATCATGCTCGTAATGACTTTTGGAGTAAAAAAAAATAGAGCTATTTTGATTTCAACAATACACAAATTCTCTAATAGGCCAATAAATTTCTAATGGTAGCATATTACAAAGCACAATCTGTTTAATCAATATCCATAATTTCATATTTATACATAAAAAGGTTTTGAAGATATACTAATTGAAACTTTGAAGTTCTTCGTTAATTTTTGACACGTTTAAAAAGTACAAGACCCCTTAAAAGAAGGCTATGCTAATATAAGAATAACCCAAGGTAATTTCGGTAGATAGACATTCCTTACGTGTAATGTATGTTATAACTTCCTTTCAAAATTTAATTAAATTAACAATGTGATTTTGTGATTTTTAGAAACGTGTGATTATGGAAAAAATAATTCATCTAAAACGGTAATAAAAAGAGTGATTCGAAAGTAAAAGTTCAAATACAGTAACTCGAATAGTAAAGTCTATAGGCAAAATGCAGTTTTCACACAAATGCCCAAAACTTCATAGGAATTTATTTTAATTGCCGAAACGTTAGTTAAGGCTCACCTTAGAGACAGGAAGGTTTTTATTTTCTGCCTGTTTGTTTGTCTGTCTGCTCCCCGATAACTGCCCCAAAAAGCATACGATTAACATGTTATTTGATAGCCATGTGAGTTAAGTAGCCGTATTTAGATGTATAGTTTTTGGTTAAATATAGTTTAGTCGTTTGTAAAATATAGACTTTTTCTTTTACGAGAAGATGCTTTCTTTGGGAGTTCAGACGATTTTTAAAAATTAACATTGATTAAAAAGTAAATGACACATTTGAATAATTTAGATAAATGTTAAATTATGGATTCGAAAATTTCTCAAGGAGGTTTTAAATTATTCAGATTAATTAGACATATTGTCAATACATTTGTCGCATTTTTAAAATGAGGTGCATGACTTTGATGAAATTTTATACAGCTGTTCAAAAAATGCAAATTAATTTGTTTTAACATTTTACTTATTTGACTCGAACCATATTTCATTTTTTTCCGTAGCGTTTACATTTCACATAGCCTATGAAAAATAGACTGCTCAAAAAAATTACGGGAGCAAGCAAAAAAGTGAAGAGAACAGTGCAAGACAGCCATGTATGGGCATAAAATGGATAGTACACGTGTATCAATGCACAATACAGAAAAAAAGACTCAAAAAATTTGTAAGGGAGCTTTTATTCTTTGAAAAGGTGGTTTAGGGAAACAATTTTCTTTCATGTAAATGATAAAAAAAAGTATTGTTTAGAAATGATGCAAGATTTTTAATATGGCGTGTGGTCTCCTCTAACAGCTAAAGGCTGCTGCACACCTGTTTTCCATGGATGCGATGAGGTTATCGATAAGACTTCGGGGATTACTGTTCCGCTGCTCAAGAACTGCAATTTCCTAGTCCCGGACAGCAAAAGGAGGCCTTGGTCTAGCAGCAATGCGTCGTCTGAGTATGTTCCAAACATTAGGTCAGGAGAGCATGCTAGTCATTATTCCACACGCTATACTGTTTCAGATTCAAGCATGTTTTCCACAAAACGAACTATATGAGGACTGACATTATCATGCATGGAAAAAAAGAAATCACTAATTGCTGCAACATAAAATACGTCATGAGGTCTCAGTATCTCGTCTGTATAGCTTCGAACCGTCAAAGAGCCATTCCGAATGATATGCAGGTCCTTACGTCCACCTATGCTGATTCCAGCCCATAGCATGAACCCACCTCGTCTGTAATGTGATCTTTCACGGACGAATGTGGGATTATTTTGAGTGCCCCTTTCTCTCCATGCCAAAACACATCAGATGCCACATCCAGACTGAATAGGGACTCGACTGTAAACAGAATTTGACTCCAACAACATTGCCTCCAAACGCGATGTTCAGTTGCCCACCTTCTTTGGACCGCACAGTATCTTGAGATCAACGGAATACAGACCATTTGCTTACGTGTATAGAGACCACTCTGATGAAACCTATTTCGGACTGTTTGGCTGGACACCCTGAGTCCTGTGGCCAAGAACAACTGCGTTTGCAGCAGAGTTGCATTGCCCGTGCGGTCTCGACGAGCTGTTAACAGGATATATCGGTCATCAGTTTCTGTGGTAGCACATGGCCGGCCTTGCACTTGTCGATGTCTACCATTCCATGTGTCTTGGAGTCGATTCCACAGCCTTTCATTGACACTTCTTGCGATCCCAACAGCATCCGCTACACTTCGTTGTGTTCCCCAGATTCAACTGTCCCGATAATACGCCAAGACATGGATTTAGTTAAATCACATTTCTGTGACATTTTTAAGTCAACTTTTCTCAAAACTGAAGCTGAGCAATTGAATTTTATAACTGAGACAATGAAGCAGACGTTTCTGCAAAATCCCAATTTCTACACTTATCTCCCTTTTCTACTCTTTAACGTCATAAACTTTAATTTGCATATGAAGTTATTTTTAATCTGTTTTCTACTACGCTTTAAATTATGGATGCTTTATTTTACGTTACTTATCGGTGTAAATATTTGCGTAATTTTGCTAAAACCATGTGCTCCCCTAATTGTTTTGAACAGTGTATTTAAAACAATCTCCATTACGAAAGATTAAGCAGAAAGTCCGGCTGATGGAAATAAACAGTTCTTAATCTCTGGTAATCGGATATAAATCATAGGTATTCGTCAAATATGCATGATGTTAATACATTAGGGTTGGAACTGAATGATGCAACTGCTATTGAAATGCTACCACAAAAACTTCTTTCTAGCATCAAATCACGTTTGCTGAGATAGTCATTTGGCATTAGACAAGATTATGGAGTATTACCCAATAGATTTAAAAGCCTCCAAATATCCCTATCTTGGGATGAATTTAGTATGATGTTACTTTTGTTTAGATTATTATGCATTTAGACGAGATCTTGCATCTAAATATTATAGAATGCCAAAACAAAATATTTTACCAAAACGAAAATTATAAAAGCATTGGATTTCTAAATCAGATATAATTATAATACAATTATTTTATTCTAGTCCTCTCTCAAGAGAAATGTACTTTCGTTTATGATAAACTACAAGAAAAAAAAAGTCTATCCGAATAAATTCATAAATTCCTTCTGCTGTCATAATAGGCAATTACTTTTACAAAAGCAGTCATACTGAGCAATGATTCTGTTGTGTAGTATTTTTTTTTTATCAGCGCATCACAGTTCACAGAATATATAGGGTTAAAAATTTTATACCCTGCATGATGGATTGCCAGCAATGAGAATGACCCTCTGACTCGCCAGGGCATTCCCTGCACAGCATTTGGTAATGTCTGTATTATGGTGGTTTAAAACAGCTGCTACAGTGCTAACTTTCGTTAACAAATTTTCAAATTATGCAATAATTTTTTTTGTTATTTAAAACATTTTTTTTCACATTTTAGGTTTCGGTGGAACCGCATTCTGCGTTTTATAATTTTTTCGAATTAATGAAATTTTATATTTATATCTCTTACTTCTAGATTAACCATTAGCAATACCTGTAAAATACATGAGGTGTAGAAATGAATGTAATTCATTTATGTTTTATGTGATGCAACTACACAAATGAAAGTGTGCATTAAATATCGTTGCATGGTCAAGCTAAAACTTACAGATATTTTGAAAATATAGTTATAATGATTTAGTATTATAAATCTATATTCTACAATAGTCATTATGTTAAATATTTATTCAGAAAATAAAATTTAAATAAAGAAAATGAAATAGATAACGGTTTAGCTTTGAATTGCTTAGAGAGAAAATTAGTTTAAATTCTAAGACTTATTTCTGTCATTAAATAATTAAAAAAAACATGATCCATTGATTCCTTGAGTAACTGTTTTAATACAGATTCCAATTCAATTTTATATTTCTTTGTAGTTTTCTCAAATATTTTTTTGATAGTTTATTTTAGTATAATGAAAAAAAAATCTGACTGAAATATTTGTTAACAGATATGTACAGTATGCTTATACCTACAACGTCTACGTACTAAACCTCCTCTCAAACTAAATGAAGGACATTTTATTTATCGCAATTAAAATGTGTTTTTTTTTACCTAGTACGAGTTAGTTTTGACATTTAAATATTTCATCACTTTTTCATTTAAATATACCGATTGGCCGTTTTTCAGATATCTCGAGTTTAATATTCTGAGCTGCCCATGCCACAAGCTTGTCCATATCAGCGTTATCTTTTCATTGTTTACTCTTTATTATATTACAGAATTTGTCTGTCTCTATGTATCTCTACTTTGCGTAAACTAAACAGCGTCGAAAACAATTTTAAATAAAAGCCTTCAATTAAAACTTTAATTTACCGTCCGTAAAATAAAAAATTCTTAAAATGTCTTTTTCTTTTTACTTTATAGATTTTTTGGAAAGTATTACGTTGAGTAAAAAGTTTTCCGCCAAGTGGATACCTTCGCGTCAACAGCAGTCATTTATGTAGTTGTTAGACTTTCCACAAACCGGATTTTGCATTTGAAAGCTAAATATTGGAACTACACGATTATGTAATTTGTTTGTCAAAAATTTATTATGTTGCGCTTCAAAAAAGTGTTTAAAATGAAGCTATCACGTCAACAGATCAGAATAATTATATACAATTAGTTACGTAACAAACGCAGTGCGACTGAATGCCACAAAAAATGCGTGAAAGTTTAGGCCTCAATTTTGTTTTTTATAATACAGTCAAAGTTTGGTTTCGGAAGTTTAAATCTGGAAATTTCAACATTGAAGTTAAACCATGTTCTGACCGCCCTAATGAAGTTGACTGTGAGCAGTTAGAGAAAATCATTTATCAAGGCAAAAATATTTCAACACGAACTATTTCGTTAAAGCTTAATGTTCATCAAAAATCTATAGTTAACGCTCTAAAACGCATAAATCTAACGTTTAAGTTCAACCGCCTGGTGTCTCTCGAAATGCCTGCTGAAGACAAACTCAAGAGAAAAAAGTCTTGTTTCTATCTGCTCAGAGATCACAGGAAAGAAAACACTCTGAACAGAATTGAGGCCTGTGATTTAAAATGAGTGTACTACAACAATAAATGCCGTAAATGAAGGTGACCAGAACCTGGGAAATAATCATGATCCGTTGCAAGACATGCCCTAACAAACAAGAAAGTCCTTCTCTGCATCTAGTAGGATTGTCACGGAATTCTGTACAAAGAGTATCTAAAAAGCGAACAGACTATCAATAATTCAATATTCAGCAACATGCTAATCAAAGTTCTTAATGCCATTCGCAAAAAAAAAAAAAAAAAAAAAAAAAAAAAAAAAAAAAAAAACGAGTTCAGAATGAAGGTGGTTCTCTTTCATCTAGATAACGCCTGGCTGCATGTTAGTACAATGATCGGCTGGACACTCTACAACATGAAGTGAGATTTGATCCAACATCCACCAGGAAGACAAGGATTCTTATGATTTCTATCTCTTTCACATCTGAAGCTGCATCTTGATGGCGCAATCTTCAATTCAAATGAGGTGGTCATAAATGAGGTCGATCTCTTTTTCAACTCGCGCATGCAACAATACTTCGCAGAAGGAATTGAAAAGTTGCCAAAACATTAGCAGACGATTGTAGATTTGAACAGAGATTACTATCCTCATTAGCTTTGCCGTTTTCGTAAGAATTTATCATTTTACAATTTAAAAAAAATGGCAGAAAACTTTTTTCTCAAGTAATATTTAATGTTTATAATTTTCGTATTTTCCCCCCTTTTCTAGTGATTTAACATTTTATTCTAAATCTTTGAATTAGCACGAAAATATTCTACTTTATGGTTAATGAATTTAAACTAATTTAATAATTCTAATTATGATTATTTATTTGTGTTTCGCTTTTAAATTACGCTTTTTAGCTCAAGCCTGAGAGCTAATGTTCTTTACAGGTTCTGTATGTACGTATGTATGTATATACGTAACGAGATATCTTTTGATAGAAATATCCTATTTGCTTCAATTTATTTTCTAGGTTCATTCTGATAAGGCGCTTTCCTGATTAGTTTTGGAAATTCATTGGTTAAGTATAAAAAGTGGAACGGGGGGCTAACATCCTCTTAACATAGATAAATGGGTTTTTCATGCAGAATTATCAATTTGTTTCAAATTTGGTATACATATTAATTCCGATAAGGCACTTCACTTATTACGTTTGGCGGTTCATTTTTTAAATATAAAGGGGAGAACGGAAGGCTAATACCCTCCTTAATTTAGATAAATAGGTTTTTCTATCCGATTTGCTTTAAATTTAGTATACCGGTTTATTCTGATAAGGTGTTTCCCTGATTAGATTTGAAGGTTCATTGGTTAAGTATAAAGAAGGAACAGGAGGCTGATACCCTCCCCCAATTTAGATAAATGGGTTTTTTTATCCGATTTGCTTCAAGTTTGTTATACCGGTTTATTCTCATAAGGCGCTTCCCTAATGAGATTCGGAGGCTCATTGGCTAAGTATAAAGATCGGATAGAGAAGGTTGGGTTTAATCTCCCTTTAATTTATTTTCGAGGGGCATTTTTCTTTGAAATAAGAGTATAATATACAATTAGTGTAAATAGCCTGGGTGCTCAATGCCATCGGTTTAACTGGACACTTTTCTTTTTATTATAATATATTTTTAGGAATATGCGAAGGCAATCTAATCTTTGTCTATATTTCATGGCTATAATTCTTGTTTTCATTGGTAACTTTATTTTAGCAACTAAGCACGGTTTTACTAACAAATAAGAAGTTTTGAAAGAACGTTGTTTATGCTTTAAAATTTGCTGATGAGGCCAAAATAGCAACAGAATATTAGACATTTAGCATAATATTATGTAAATTCTTTCATTAATACTAAAGCAAATAATGAACAGTTTAATGAATAAGAACTAAATCAAGCAGAGTAAAGGGCATACATTCCTTTTTATCGTTCAATATTGAATGAAAATTACGCAATACGTGTGCATTTTGTTGTATCTACATTAAAATAAAAATAATTTCCACTTTGTTTCTGCTTTAACAATCCGTTTCATAAAGGTATGACCACTATAGTTTTTTTTTTCCTTTAAAAAAAGGGTAAATTCGCCATTAGCTAGCATAAACTTTTTATCTAAGTTAACTCGTTTTTCCAAAATAACGGTTAGTGATATTTTATTAAAAAAATCTTTCAAAATATTATGTTACTTTTAAAAATCAACCTTTCTTCGAAACGTTGCAGGACGGTCTGACGAAAAATCAGTATCACTTCAAAATATCTTTAAAATCCCATAAAAATGACGCATGGCACTACTACTAATCTCGTTACAACTATGAAAATCAAGATGCATTTACGTATAATTTTTGAGATCAAATTTTTGTCTAACGCCATGAACTGATGAAGTGTTTTAAATGAACTTAAAAACGATAAAATTGTTGAGCTTATAAAGGAAGTGGTATTTCAGTGAGAAGCAATAGCTGAAAATCTTAATAGCGTTTTTAAACATTTGTTTAACTTAAATAGCTTTAAATTATATGTTGTGAAAATTTGACTTGACCGACCTCTAACATTTATATGAACACAGAAATAAAGCATTGTAAAGCAGATTTCGTAACACAAAAAAATTACAATTTATTGGGTCAAGTAAATTTCCTTGTTTCACCAGTACAATCGAGAATTATTAGCAACGGGGATTGTCTACAACCTGGTATCATATGTCGAAATTTAAGAAGTCATTTTCTCTGTAGTAAAGTTAAGTTTCGATGGAAAGGGCTGTGTGAAACGGACCTGCCATAAATCAAATTCATGGCATGTTTCTTTACGGTCAGGGCAGGATTTGGGCTTGATGAAAAACATACCTTTTCCAAATGGCGCAACCATTGTCGCATATCAAGAATTTTTGGAACATGTGTTATCTCTTCTCGTTGAAAATATACGGGTCTCAGATAGTCTTGGATAATTAAATAAACTAGTCCTTCAATCCGTACAGTTAATTGTACCTAGGGTTGGTTTATGCGAGTCATGTAGTACGATGGCCGTCAACGGAACAGGGAAAAAACCCAATTGAGAGGATCCAAGTAGTATAAAGCAAAAGAAAACACTCTCAAATGTTACTAAATTACATATCCCTATATTCTGAGAATGGAAAAATATTAACCAAATAGTGCCAAATCTTGCTTAAGAAATTTGGTAACTTATTATCAGATTGTATTTCCGATGGTATTCAAAATACTAATGGTTAAACAAAATATTAAACGAAAGTTGTCATATGATTTTGGAGCGGCAAAATTTATATAAAATGTAAAGAAAGAATTTTCTGTTACATTCATTTATTTTTCACTTCAATTGGAATTAATAATAAGTCCTTAAGTTTTGAAAGAAAATATATCATTTTTAGCAAATAGCTTTTTTATGCGCTTCTATTCTTAAAAACAGGGTGGTCATATCATTTATAAAATACTGTCTATTAACAAAAAAAAAAAAAAAAAAAAAAAAAAAAAAAAAAAAAAAGGAAAGCTCAATTTAAAATTATTTTTTAATATATAATTATTTAATAATAAAACAAAAAAATATAAGCTATATAAAAAATTAAAACATGAACAAGTGAAAATAATTATGCATTTCCATGGATTATATCATTTTAAATTTAAAACAATGTAATGTGATAAATTGTTTTTGAACACAATGTCACCGAATGTATAAAAATATATATTATGTAAATTAATGAACATATAAAATGGGAATTTGTCATAAAATGCTAAAATGTTTTCTAAAACCACCTAACCTCTTTTAACGAGATCATAATTTAGTTAGCAAGATGCATTTTTTTTTTTTTTCAAATTTATTTTTGAAAGAAGTCATTAAGCGACGCAAATGTGGTCGCTAAATTAGACGCTTACTTTTCTAAGTTATCTTTCATATTACACAAAAGATAATAGATGCTTTAGTGGAGGTATTTTACATATGAATGGGAAAAGACACCCTAGTCTTTTTTTATAACGTAGATAACGTTATGCAGCTAGAAAATTTCAGTTTATTTCGTAAAAATCAGAAGCCAGTGGAATCATTTAAAAATAACTTTAAAATTTTAAAAATGTGTGACATTGTGGGTTCAAACTCAATTTTTAAATCTTCCACTCATGGGCTTTAAATGTTTATATTAATTAAAATACGAGACTTTAAGAGATAGGAAATGAAAAATATCAAATACTGAACCGCATAATATAAAATTTATATTGAAAATTGAAAATTTTAGCTATCTGACGCAAAATAATTTTTCTAATACTGTTTTTGTTTCTTCAATAAGATTATAAGTTAGCTTAACTGTATATTTTTAAATATTTATGTTTGAATGAAAGGATAAAAACATATAAAGATATATAACGGCTTAGCGAATAATACGTTTGTTAAACAAAGATTCTTTTCTTTTTCGTATCTAAATAAGTCGTTTCATTTTAAAAAACAGTTCATGTTTTTATTCAGATAAATGCTAAAGAAGTCATTTACGGTTATTAGCAAGCAGGTACTATGAATTTCTGGCGATAACGTCTTCACACAATGAAAAATACATTATAAACCGTTTTTTTTTTTTTTTTTTTTTTTTTTTTTTTTTTTTTTTTTTTTGTGGATCCGTTTGACGATTATGACATACAAATTTAGAGTTTATAGTTTAGCGGTTCTCAAATTCCCTGCTAAACAACGCAAAAATTTCTGACATATATTCTGGTTCGGTTTTTTAAAAGGAAGGGCATAAAATTGACATGCATCACTATTTATGCAATTTGCAATCAAATGGCGTTTTCCACTTTTTGAATATCTATTGAGTCTTATCTAAAATATACCTATTGAGTTATAGGCGACTGCTGTCACGTGACTACTGGTCTCACTCCTTTCTGGCATTGTAGCCACAAGAAATTTGGTTCAAAATGCCCACTAATGGCAGTATTGTATTAAAGTTATTTTCCTTTTACCAAAAATGGAAAATATCATTCGAGTACATGGCTACGAATTTTCTGTTACATAAACGCATTTTGGAGGTCAAATAATTAGATTACACATTTCTTCCCGAAGTTAAAACTGTATTTATTACGAACATTCTATTATTTTAACAGATTTTACAATAAATTAAGATGTTTTGCAGATTTTTATTTATTTTTATATGCATGTCTATGAAATTATTTAATGGAGTTGCTTTACTTCATACATATCTTTGATTCATTGATTTTCATATTATCACGTTTGCTACACTTGGTGCACGAAACCTATGAAGAATTTTTTATCGTCATTAGAAACAAGCTATTTGTTATTAATAGGAAAATAACAGATGTTAGTATATTAATATTGAATTTATAAAAATATATATTATGTAATTTTTCATTATTTTCAAAGTATTTTGCGTAAAAGTTATTACATTAATTTATTTTTAAATACAACATAAATTGTTTCATTTCTGTTGTTAAATAGCATGTTATTCATAAACATACAAAAATGAAGTGATAGATTTTGTATGTTTTGATTAAAGTACAACAAACGGAAGCACTATGAAAATCAATTGAATGAACGTAAGTTAAAATCTAACATATATATTTAACAAACATATGTAAAAAGTAAATATTTTTCCTGTTATATAAATACATAAACTACATTATATATACTTTAAAGAGGTGCAAAATTAGTTTTCAAAATTTTTCTTATGAAACTTTTTATTAAGGATTTTTAAACTTTACGTTACAATCTCTTAACTTTACCTATCGTGTTGTCATGTATGTTCTTACTAAAAAGAATTTTATAGCAATTTGAAACCGCATTTACCACTTCAATGTAGAGAACATTGATAAAAATATAAACTTCAGCGTATTATATCTCTAGTAATAAAGAAAGAACTTTTTGTGCATAAGTGTGTGAGTTATATCTCGTGGTGTCGGTCTGTTGCTGGACACAAGCAGGAACCTCTATATATGTATCTACATTAAAGCACCTCCAATCACGATTTTTAAATTTTTAACTTTTAAGATTTTTTTAAGGGGGGGGGGGTTGTTTTCTTACATTCGTAAAGGGAATTCCCCTTTAGCCTGAGATATTATGGTTTTTCTCCCAGAAATGCTTTAACTTTTTAGTTATTTTAATGCAATTTTTAAGATTTTGTACATTCCGTGATGATTTTTGACGTTCGTAAAGGGAATTATTTTTCAAACGAATAGCTTAATAGAGTAAAGTTTGTTTTTAAACTTTTAGCTTTTTTCTTGCGTTCTTTCACAATCCGCGGCTTTTTTTACATTCATATTAGGAATTCTGTTCTTATAACCTAATTTATAACCTCTTATAACGTAAAAAAAAATAATATTTTGTATTTGCAGCTATTTTTAATGCGATTTTTACCGTTTTTCGCATTTCATAGCGATTTTTTGCATTAGTAAAATGAATTCCTAATAAAATAGGTTTTTGTCATCCGGAATATTTGAATAGTTAGCAATTTTTAATGGATTTTCTATACGACTTTTAGTGTTTTTAATTTTGTTTTCCAGGGTGATTTTTGGAATTCTTAAAAGGAATTATTTTCAAACTTTAAGTCTAATAGAAAATTTTATCCTCCATGGTTTTTGGTCTGATTTTGATCTTTTAAATGCGATTATAGCATGTCTTCGCGTTTTGCGGCGATTATTTTACAATCGTAATAGAATTTCCATTTTGAAGTTTTGGCCTTTTATAGTAAATTTTTTCCTCTACTTTTATTTATTTTTTAGCGATTTTTAAAGGGTTTTTTGTGCGTTCTCCTGCGATCTTTCTTCATTCCTAAATACAATAGCTTTAAACATTTAGCCTCATATAGTACATTTAATATTTTTCTTAATTTAAATATTTTCCAAATTGTCGAGAATTACTTTTAACTATTTTTGTGTCCTTTTGTGTAATTATTGGGAGGAAAATATTAAATTAAAATCAAAACGCTTTGGGGTAAATGTTTTTGCATATACTTCAGAATTATGTAATATTTAAAATTAAAAACTAAGTCAGTAGTAAATTTAAAACAATAGGTCGACGAATTTAAATAAAGTCTTGCATAACTACATATTTAATATGAAATATGCGCTTATGAACAAAACACAATGCAATTTTTTTAAACAAGTTATAAATTTCAAAGGATCAAGGTATTTCAAAGGATCAAGAGTTTATCAAATATATACACACACACACATATATATATATATATTATAATACGTTTGAAAAAAGTCATTACATTACAAAAAAAGGCTAATTTAGATACTTATTACTAATTAGGTTATATTTTTGTTGTACTATGGATAATAGATTCTTTCGGGAAACTACTTTCCATGACAATACGAAACAAAATTTTATTATCCTTCCCTCTAAAATACATAATTCAATATGCTGAAATTTAACCGTTAGCCAAATTTTAGATAAACGCATCCATTTTTCTAATGAATTTTGAAATTTGAGTAATAAGAAATACAAGATTTTGCTATACTCTCAGAATTACTCCCTCCAAATAACAGAAATTAAATTAGCGGTAGTGGTTACTGTATATTTCCGATATTTAAAGAATGTCCACTACATTTTTTCTACATTAACAGAGGGGGAAATATGCGTCAATTCAAGAAACTTTCGTCTATTTTGGTCCTTGCTTCAGATCCGTGCAAAAGCGAACTGTTATTTAAAATTTAATTCTAGGAGAAAGCACGAATTCAGGCCCGTACCCAAAAATTGTGTACCTCAATAAACGACGATTTCTTGATATCTCAAACCATGACGTGGTGTAAGATATATATCTCTGCATGTGGAAGCCTTCATCGTGACTGAAGTACACCCCCTGTGCTGCGTACACACAACCAGATGAATGTCAGAAAAGGTCAACCTCGTGTTGTAAAAGACCAACACAGCCGATTCGCATATCCGAACAGGTGTAGAAATTGAAGACGAGGAGAAGAATATATTGAAGTTGCTGTCTGCGCAAGCAAACGATTAAAAAAAAAAACCAGGCGGGCGAAGCTTCGGCAGAGTCCGGAGATGAAAATTGGAAAGAAGCTAACATAAAACTGGGGTTTAAACTAATGTTCGCAACGAGATAAATATTTCAATTGTACGTTTAAAAGATATACGTATATTAAGTTGGTTTGAAAAACTTATACCTTAAACTATAGGTTTAAACGTATCCGGATTATTAAAAGCGTATATCAGTTAAAGGTATAATTCAAGTATAGGTATATTTTAATTTTAAGTTTATTTTGAGTGTACGTGTTTACTTTTAATACCAATGAACCTCAACAGTCTTATTTCATTGAATGGAGTGTATGCTGAAAATCGATGGAGTGCCGTAAAGTAATCTACATAATGTAATTCTACATAGGATCTTGTTATTTTTCCACGAAAATAATTTAACTCTTTATCTACTGACGGTACTTATACGTAACATTAAAATAAATTTTTATAAAATTCATTTAATACATGAATTAGTTGTAATACAGTTTAGAATTAGTTATAGATACATTACTTTATCTTGTTCCAAAAACATTGGTTACACAAAGAAAAAATATTTTTAAAAGGCTGATTTATTTTCCTTTGCATCTTTTCACTTTTTTGGCTTTGGGGAAGGATAGTTTTTCAATTCGGAAATATTTCTATATTTCTATTGTAAGAACATTATATTTGTACATTTCCTAATTCTATAAAATACTAAGAAAAATACTTAAAATAAAAGATTTAAGTGAGGTTATAAATATTGGACAAAATCCCATAAATTCAAATTTAATTAATGCTTTTAAATACTTCAATATTTCTAAAATCCTTTTAAAATTTATTAAATGATTATGTAAACCTTCGAATGTAGTCTGAGCAATTCACGAAAAGTGCTTTAGAAGATAAAATTTTCATGAATTCCTAAATCAGTACATAAAGTGTTAATTAAGTTTTGTTACTTTTAATATTCAGTGAATTACGTGTTAAAATGTCATATGCTGAATTTATTTATTAAATTTTCCATTATGGTTGTTTTAATATATTCCAATAATCGGTGTTCGAAACGTAAACAAGGTGCGGTGTTGTGTTACGCGGCACTGTGCGTTTCCAATTATGGTGTCATATAGGGACATTTAACAGTGATAACAAAGTATAGTCCGTCTCAAAAGTTTATGCACTCTTCAAACATGGTTAAAAATAATTGAAAAAGAAAATATATGAAGTCAATTTGCAATAAATACTCGATATTTAATCAAAATAAAATAAAATAAGCAGTTTTTGTTGGCTAAAATAAAAATTTTACTTAATTTTTATTTAATTTACTTTTTTTCTGGAAGAAACACCTCTCAAAAGTTTAAGCACTTTATGCAAATTTTATTAGAAACACGGGATTGGATGAGTGCAATGAGGTTGAATGACATCATTTTCCCATTTTATAAAAATATAAATAAAAATGAAAAAAAAAATCATTTCCACTCGTTTTAAAAATGCCGAATGGTAAAGAATTCACAAAAGATGAGATTTAAATTTTTTTTAATTGAAATCAAAAAATAAAACTGTTTCTTAAATTAAAAAAAAAAAAATTAAATTGATCAAAGTAATGTATCTATTTCAAGTACTCTCTAGAAATGATAATTTCAACCGGAAACCAAGATGTGGACGACCACGTATGACGTTTGTTGAGACGGATATGAGAATAGGGCGATTCCTGTTTAGATAAAATATGCCCATACAGCAAATTAAAAATAATCTCGGTGTACAGGTGTTCAAAGTTACTGTACCCTCTCTGGATTTTATAAACGGAAGATATAATTCCTAAAATGTAAAGAGACGCTGAACCAATATTTCCTTCCATTCAGCGACATTTTGGGGGCCCAGAATGGATCTTTGAACAAGTAAATGCCTCAATGTACATATTACATACTACATGACCGTGGCTTTCGCAGAATTTTTTTTAAATTCTTGGCTCGCCAGCTTTAAGTCCTCGCATAAACCCGATTGACAACGTCTATGGCATTTTAACCAGTCATGTTTACAGCAATGGAAAACAGCATGACTCTCTTCAAGAATTCAAAGGGGCCATTGAGAAAGCATGGTACTCTTTGCCACCAGAAACCATACATAAATTAATAATTTCGATATACTCGCATATATTTGAACTAATCCAACATCACGGAAAAATAATTTGTATGTAACATTTAGTAAAAATGATAAATGCAGTTGTTTTTGCCATTGTGCATAAACTTTTGAGACAGTTTTGTTTAAAAAAAAAACTTTTAAATTATATTTTCTACAAATATGTAATTTATTTTTTCTACTTTTGATATCATTTATTTAAATGAAATTGCGAAATACACATATAAAAAATGCTATTTATTTTAACTTTTTATTATTCATTAAAAATCAACATTTTATGCTTGTACTTAAAATTTTGAGACAGACTATAATACATTTCACAATTAATAGCTTAGTTTTGAAAGAAAAACAACCAGAATCTAAAGTGAAAAATAATGTTAAGTATTTTTCGCAATTACACGCTACTTGCATAAAAACCCTATGGCAGGTAAACACTGAAGCATCGAGGTTTTTCGATCAAGGAATCACGATGGCTCCGGTAAACCACGAGAATGCAGGACTCCATCAGCTATTTCTCAATGTCTCTGTTCCATATATCACTAGGAGAAAAGCATCTTTTTTCAAGCATTAAGAAAATGTTTATACGTTTAACCGCTGGTGTAAGTTCCGTATATACGCTGCACGGAATATACCGTTTCATGTAATTCGTATTACCGTCTTCGCCGTATCATACATATTCAAAATCTGTACCCCGTATAATACGTATGTTGCGTATACTCGTACAGACGTTTAAAAGGGAGCACTAGTTTAAACTATTCCCGGTCATACGCACTAAGACACACGCTTTATTGCATAAATTAGAAGGCTATATACATATTAATTGAATTCTTTCAGAGGAAACTTGTGGGACATAGAAATTTCTGTTTGTACGACGATGAAGCATGGGATTATCAATTTCAACGTTGTCAAAAGCTTTTAATTTGAAATAATTTTGCATGAAATAATTTTCTTTGATTGAAATATAAAACATAAAAACATTGAAACGGTGTAAGTTTTGAAACAAGTGAAAATAATAGAATTATATTCATTTAAATACCGCTAAAGCACAGACAACGCCAGAGACAGAAAAAAGGGTCAATACGCATGCGCACAGGGAATAAATATAGCTTTCCTCTTTTCTTCAGATTTCTGAAAAAAAATCAACGAAAAAGCATTTTTTCTAGGCGTATTTAAATTATTTGTTGATATATGAAGAATAATTAGTGTATAAAGTCAATGTATAAAAATCTATTTCCGTAGATTGTTTAGAAATAAATTCGAGTAATTTAATTTGCCAAAGAATGATAAGTTATAATAAACCTGAAGTAAAGTTAAGACAAGTTTTTTTAATTAAATAATTCATTAATTTTACAAATAACAAGATAAATATATAAATCTTATTTTTTAAAACATATATTTTTTAACTAAGTAATTATTTCTACCCACCGCGTAACACTAAACAGCAGAAACAAGTTGAAAAGTGTTTATGTCTTTGGTTTATCTGGCCATCTGTCCGTCTGTCCGCGGTCTTACTCTCGAATATATACTATTGCCTTGAAATTTTTGTACCTCATTGACGTTTACTATAGCCTGATACCTATTGAAAATGAAGTTTGTTGCATGTGTGGTTCATTTACAGAAACAGTTAAAAGTGTTCCGTTACATTACGGCCGATAGAAAAAAGTTATTTCAAGTGCATTTTAATGATGATACACCCTTTCAAATGCAATGAAATTGACAGGCATTTATGAAATCCATCGAACTATGTATTCTATACAATATGTGGCGCTAAAAAAATATCTATTAATAATTTACATGACCACACAAAGTAAATTCTGTTACATAATAGTACAGTGACGGGAAATTGTTTGCGGTGTATTTTAATTACGTTAAACTACTTCATATGTGATGAATTCGATATACATTGCCAAAGTTTACTACAAGTTACTTCCTGTATAATGTAAAGTGCAGATGAAACATGTACATTTCACACAGAAGCATTTACAGAGACACACGAAATATTTTGGATACTATACTGTAGCCTAATTATTTTAGTTATAATATACTTTTAGTTATGATACCGTTATAAAGTTTAACTAAATTTTTGCATAATATGTGGTGTGTACAAATGCTATCGATCATATGCAGGGCTATACCAAACAATTCATAAGAATTACTGCGTATGAGCGTAAATTGTTTAAAGTTGGTTTTTAACTGAGTTATGCCTTTTTACACTGAAGTACATTTAGCATACTAAAAGATTAAGTTAAAATAATGCTATAAAAAGTGATAGAATATCTTTATTAAGACTTACGATCGTTTCATCGCACAATCGGCGAAATTTTCAAAATCAATCATAATAGAAAATATTTTCACATTACTTAAAAACAATAATATAGTAAGCAATGTCACGAGACATGAAACATAATGAAAATATTGCAACCATAAAATAAAATAAAAATTAAATTAGCTATTTGCGAGCGTGGATTAATTTTCACATAATTTAAAAACAACAAGGTAAACAATGTCACGAGATTATCGTAGACGATATTTTCATCGTATGGCAACATGAAGAAACCTTGCTCAATAACTTTCTGAACCAGATTAATAATCTTGATTCTAAAATTAAATTTACATTGGAAATAGAAGAAAATGGTACGCTACCGTATTTAGACGTATTATTAATCAAGACGCACCAAGGAATAAAGCGCACTGTGTACAGAAAGCCCATAGCCAGTCAATCCATTATCCCTAATAATGCGCAAGCACCTTTTTCATACAAAGTTTCTGCATTTAGACATTCTATTCAGAGAGCTTTCACAGTTTGTACCCCTGAACATTTAAATAACGAAATAAATAAAATATATGATATTGCAAGAAACAGTGGATACAAAGAAAGCACCATAGAAAAATTAATTAAGAGCTTGAAGAACAAAAAAAAAGAAATTTCAAGCCACAAAAATTCCACGTTATCCACTTTACAATATTTTCCTGGTTTCTTCGAACGCTTAAAATATAAACTCAATAAATTCAATATCTTCCTAGTCGCAAAACCATCCATGAAAATAAAAAATATAGTATGCAAGAAAATAGATCAAATTGAGTCCAACCAATTATCAGGAGTATACGAAATACCTTTCACCAAAGAAGATGGAACAAAGCAGTTTTATATAGGTATGACAAGCAGAAAACTTAAAACTAGAATCAAAGAACATATAGCAGACATCAAATACAATAGAAGAACCACAGCTTTGGCCAGATTATGCAGCGAAAAACCTTTACAGATTGAATTTAAAAATAGCAAGTTAATTTATCCATCAAGATTTTATTTACCATCCATAGTCCGAGAATCAATAGAAATATTTTTACGCAACGAGAATATTTGCAATGATTCTGTGTCCCTTGATTTACCTAGAATTTGGAAAGAGATACTAAGTAATTGTAGAAACAATAGTAAAAATTAATCCACACTCGCAAATAGCCAAGTTAATTTTATTTTATTTTATGTTTTGCAATGTTTTTCAGTATGCTTGATGTCTCGTGACATTGTTTACCTTGTTGTTTTTAAATTATGTGAAAATTAATCCACGCTCGCAAATAGCTAATTTAATTTTTATTTTATTTTATGGTTGCAATATTTTCATTATGCTTCATGTCTCGTGACATTGCTTACTATATTATTGTTTTTAAGTAATGTGAAAATATTTTCTATTATGATTGATTTTGAAAATGTCGCCGATTGTGCGATGAAACGATCGTAAGTCTTAATAAAGATATTCTATCACTTTTTATAGCATTATTTTAACTTAATTTGTTTATAAGTGATTATTATACATGTTTTTATAACATTTCTTCGATGCTGGAATGAATATGTTTGAAGAGTTTGATAAGAAAATATTTTCGCGTTTCAAATATGAAAGACTACGCCTGGATCGGGAACTTTTGAATTTGGATTTTCTTAAATTATGCCGAAGTAGCAACATAATTCCTTCATTTTTGAAAAACAGAAATAAATTTGCTAATTATAGTTTTACTGAACTTAATAGACAATTTGAGAGAAAATGTTTAATATTATGTATTAGAAAGAAGTATGCATATATTAGTAAACTACAACAGAAAACCTTAGATTTATATTATGAATTCGCAGCCTCTACTCCACAATATATATTTGATATTCTCATGAACAGCCTGGAAAAATACAGATACGGTAAAATCCGCTTGAAAGAAAAAGTACAAGCTCGCAAGATAGAAAATCTTTGCAACGCACAAAAGTCCTATATCAACCATATATGCCAACCTGTGGAATTTCTGAATTTATCTAGCAGACCTTTAACGGAAGAAGAAATAAAAGTGCTTGAGCGCGGGCCAAAATACATTTTTCCAGGTAAGCCTAATCTAAAATCTATAATTCCGGAACACGAAAACATTGTACAGTCGGCTAATAACGATCATAAAGAAGAAATTCGCAATGTTATGTACCACGAACTTAAGAAGTTAATTAAGCAACCCACAATAGTACCAAAGGAAGAATTGAATATTTTGAAAAATCTTAAACTTGATACAGAAATTATTTTAGTCCAAACAGATAAATCTAATAAATTAGCCATATTAAATACTGATGACTATAAAAATAAAATGGTACAGTGTATTAACAATATGGATTGTCATCAAAACAAGAAGAATCCACTTAACATAATTAACAAAAAAGTTAACGAATTGGTTAATAAAGGGAGCTGGCCTGATAATATGAAAGTTCTAATGAGAATTAATAAGTTAGCAGTAATCCCAGCAATTGTCGGCAGACTCAAAGACCACAAAATAGATATGCCAATAAGGCCAATAGTAAATAAATGCTCAAGCCCCACATATTTTATGGAAAAAGCTTTTGTAGTTTTATTGAAAAATATTTTGCCCAACTCTGATCATGTAATTAATTCAACTTATGAGTTCATTCAATATTTGAATAACATTAATTTACCTCAGAATTATTTAATTGCCAGTCTAGATGTAGTCTCTTTATACCCATCTATTGATACCCAAAAAGCCGTCACTAATATAAATAACTGCATCGACCACATGGAGAGTATTAACGAAAATATGAAAATTACTCTAAAGAGTGCTCTTAATCTCATAGTTAATAATAATTACTTCACTTTCGACGGAAAAATATACAAACAGAATAACGGAGCTCCAATGGGTTCTCCTATATCAGGACTATTAGCTGAATTCATATTACGACCTCTTGAAATGGATATATACAATTTGGATTATACCCCCCCATGCATGGATCAGATACGTAGACGATATTTTCATCGTATGGTAACATGAAGAAACCTTGCTCAATAACTTTCTGAACCAGATTAATAATCTTGATTCTAAAATTAAATTTACATTGGAAATAGAAGAAAATGGTACGCTACCGTATTTAGACGTATTATTAATCAAGACGCACCAAGGAATAAAGCGCACTGTGTACAGAAAGCCCATAGCCAGTCAATCCATTATCCCTAATAATGCGCAAGCACCTTTTTCATACAAAGTTTCTGCATTTAGACATTCTATTCAGAGAGCTTTCACAGTTTGTACCCCTGAACATTTAAATAACGAAATAAATAAAATATATGATATTGCAAGAAACAATGGATACAAAGAAAGCACCATAGAAAAATTAATTAAGAGCTTGAACAACAAAAAGAAAAGAAATTTCAAACCACAAAATTCCACGTTATCCACTTTACAATATTTTCCTGGTTTCTTCGAACGCTTAAAATATAAACTCAATAAATTCAATATCTTCCTAGTCGCAAAACCATCCATGAAAATAAAAAATATAGTATGCAAGAAAATAGATCAAATTGAGTCCAACAAATTAGCAGGAGTATACGAAATACCTTTCACCAAAGAAGATGGAACAAAGCAGTTTTATATAGGTATGACAAGCAGAAAACTTAAAACTAGAATCAAAGAACATATAGCAGGCATCAAATACAATAGAAGAACCACAGCTTTGGCCAGATTATGCAGCGAAGAACCTTTACAGATTGAATTTAAAAATAGCAAGTTAATTTATCCATCAAGATTTTATTTACCATCCATAGTCCGAGAATCAATAGAAATATTTTTACGCAACGAGAATATTTGCAATGATTCTGTGTCCCTTGATTTACCTAGAATTTGGAAAGAGATACTAAGTAATTGTAGAAACAATAGTAAAAATTAATCCACACTCGCAAATAGCCAAGTTAATTTAATTTTATTTTATGTTTTGCAATGTTTTTCAGTATGCTTGATGTCTCGTGACATTGTTTACCTTGTTGTTTTTAAATTATGTGAAAATTAATCCACGCTCGCAAATAGCTAATTTAATTTTTATTTTATTTTATGGTTGCAATATTTTCATTATGCTTCATGTCTCGTGACATTGCTTACTATATTATTGTTTTTAAGTAATGTGAAAATATTTTCTATTATGATTGATTTTGAAAATGTCGCCGATTGTGCGATGAAACGATCGTAAGTCTTAATAAAGATTTTTATAGCATTATCATAGTATCGTAGCATTTTTATAGTATCACTTTTTATAGCATTATTTTAACTTATTTGTTTATAAGTGATTATTATACATGTTTTTATACTAAAAGATGTTTGAAGAATATACGTAAAATGATATACAGGGCCACGCAAAAAAATGGATACATGGCCGTATATGGATGATAATTTACGGAAGTGTGATATAACTAGTTTTGAGAGTGTTTTAGTCTAAATTAAATTTTAGCTAAATAGCGGCGTGTTTATGAAGATAGTAGTTAAAATGCTGGTCTCTACAAAGGTATTCATGTATGTTTACATCTATTGGTATAATCTGCTGAAAGTGAAATTCCAACCTAATATGCGATTTCTTGCTGAACAAAATTTTCGCATTATATAGTATATATACCATCCTATAAATCAAATATAGGCTTTTCAAAAGAATTGGCATAGGGGAAACCGGGGCAAAATGACAAGCGGGGCAAGATGACGAATGTCTTAATTTTTCCGTTTTTCACTAGGTGGCAGCATCTACCGGACACTACTGTCTCTCCTATCGGCCGTTCGTCAAACAATAGTATAGAGACCCTGAAATCGCCACTTTTGTGTTAGTTGTGAAGCTTTGCTTGTTTTGCCGCTGCCGCGTTATAACTTTTAGGCACGCGTAAATAACCTCTACTACAGATACAGGTAAGATATATCGTTTCTCTTTAATATTTATGAGTAACTTAGTTTAAATATTACCTATTACCATGAATAAATGTCAATTAATTGCCTTCCTTCATGGCAATGTAAACGATTATTTTTAAACAGGCAGTCTGGGGCAAGGTGCCGAGCCCCGTTTTTCGGAATTTATTAAACTAACTTTGTTGTCCATTCTATTAAAATCCTGTGAACTCTTGCTTGTCTGTGTGTTTGTCCGCGTTACCTTGCAATTCTATCTCCTATGGGGCTAATGGGCGTATCAAATCGGGGGAGGTGTCTTTCGAAAGAGGGCGATCAGAGGAGGACAATGTTGCCGTTCGCTAAGCCCCCCTAGCACCCCCACGAAAGAAAACCCCTGTCGGGTTCCGTATCTCCGCTTCCAAGCGTTCGATCGGTACGAGGGGAGTACCGTTCGACGGGGTTCGACCTCGGGATCAAGACCTCCCCCATCCCCCGTTGGTCCCTCTCCCCCAACTAATTCAAATATTGTGGCCCACCAGCAGAAGAATGGATCCAGTGCTGTAAATACCAAGAGTAGTTGCATGAGGAATGTTCCAATTATGAAAATGGCATTTTTATCTGTGACTATTGTTAGCTGCACAACTAAAAAGTTCAACATTACGTTACAATGCATTATGCTTAGTCTGATACTTTGTAAGATGTAAAAACACAGTTATCATTTGTTAAACGATGTAACATATTCAAAAGATAACATATGTTCAACATTTTTCAGTGCTGTCATCTTGCGCCAGTACTTTTGCAATATGACGATTTGTTAATGTTATTAAAAATAAAATTATCCTTTATTATTTTTTTTTTGAAAAATTAAATGGTAGTATATTTAGTACTACAAGGAATACTCTAACAGTTGATGTAAAATTAATTTTACTATACTTAAAAATGAAATGAAAAACAACAAAAATTGTTAACATCGTCATCTTGCCCCGGTCTCCCCTACATATTTGTCTGTGGACGGTAATTGCTGAAATCAGTTTTAAATGTTTTATGCGTTTTCTAAAATGTTTAGTTTACAGTAAAAGTTGTCGTACTCTTAGATGTGTTCAAATTTACAGAAAAAAATCTATCAACATTTAAAAATGTTTTTATGTCATTGCAAAACATTTAATGCAATTGCATATTAAATTAAACTTAGGATTGTGACTGAAAACCAAGCTCTTTTGTATTACCATTTGACAGTCGTTAAGACGATTATAAATAAGCCACATGTTTCTTTAAACTTTCATTTCGAGAATTATTTATTATCATTAAATGAGACCCTCAATGAAATGGGTTTTACTTCTTCTTGCACTTTACCAAGCAGATATGCTTCTGAAGAAGTATTTTTCATAGCAGTAAAACGAGCAGGACAAATTTTTACTCTCTCTTGATATTTTTACTCAATTTAATTATTTCTAGTAATATGTATTTGACACAGAAGATAATTTTTCATCGAATAGTATTAACTGTTTAATGGAATTCGCATATTTAGATTTAAGTTAAATTTTCAAGTATATATAAATATCATTTGCTGCAGATAATTACATGATAAAATACTTTAAATAACTTTATAAGTTTAATAATGCTTGTATTAGTAGTTGTAATTAAAAGCTTCCACAGGGTGTATAAATACAGCGGTTACAATCTCTCAGGACAGATAGAGCACACCTATACGATGGGAAATCACATAGCGATGCATGGTCGGAAACGCTTTCCTGCCGCGGTAGTGACGACAAAAACACAAGAAAGGAAGGACACGAACAGGGAAAGAAAACATGTTTATTATTCTTAGTGCTGCAAAAATACCGGGACAATCTGGAAAGTGCTGGGGATCTTGTTGCACGCATCGTGGCAGCTGGTGGTGAAGTCCAGGACAATAGTATTTTCGAGAACATTAGGGCTTCCATGCGCCGGAGATGCACTTCTAGGCATCACGGCCCGGAGTCGTAGTTTCGAAAACCTACATTGATAACGATCGTAATCTCTTTAATGTTCTTTTTCCTTAGTTTTTTGCTGTAGTAAGTGTAATAAACATGCTTTCTCCTCTTTTCGTGTTCTGCCATGCTTGTCTTTTGTGTCGTCACTGACACGTCAAGAAAGCGTTTCGACCATGCAATGCTATGGGATTTCCCTTCGTTTAGGTGTACTCTATCTGTCCTGAAAGTTTGTAACCGCTGTAGTGATACACCTGTATAAAGTACTAATTCACAATATGCATTATAAAGTAAAAAACTGCCATATAGTACCTCTGACGTCATACTAATAGCGAGGATGACGTGATCAATAAACTTTGCTTTTACTACAATTTTTATTTTAAAATTATTTCCACCATCGAATTGAAAATAAATTGTACTTTAAAATTTTATTTATTTGAAAACTGTGTCTCAGTTCGCTTATGGATTTTTATAAAACTAGAAATAATTGCGTGGATTTTAAAATAATTTTCAAGCTCAAATCTTTTAAAATTTGCATTCAATACAATGACAGAAGATTAACGGGATTCCATTTAAAACAATTTAAATATTTTCGTTGTTTCTGTTTAATATTCCATGAATAGATTGCCAAACGGAATTAAAAACTCTCGAATAAGTAATTAAATCAGTAAAACACGACGTGTGATAGTTAACAGATATGTAATATCGATCTTGTTCTTAAAAATTGAAATATTTATAACCAGAGATAGTGGAATGTTCCGACATTGGCTACTGACATGCGTACTGAACTTAATTTACTTTTCAGGGTAGTTAGCGTACAATCTATGAAAAAATATAAAAAAAACTTACAGAGTTTTAAATTAAAAACGATTTTATCTGTGTTCGGTACACCATCCAAGTATATCGGACGTCTTTCACGCAACTTGCCTAGGTTAGATTGCCTGGTTATTATAGCTATTAACCATTCTTCGGTTACGTTTAGCAATAAAATTAGTTTATCCTGAAATATTAGTTAAAATTTCTAATTGATTTTATTAATAGAATTATTCGATTTTTTTCCATCTTATGTTCTTATAAACAAAAAAATTATGTATCTAAAATAATGAGAGATTAAATATTATTATCTTTTGTGAAACTTTAGACGTTTCCAAACACGATTTGACTTACTTATCCTCATGCAGCATATTAAAGAGAAAATATGAGCTTCATCAGTAGGAGATTAAGCTATTCTAACGTCATATTTTAACAAGATCATTAATTATACAAAAATACTCTTTTTAACATTTATGCAGTTATTAACAAGGATAAAAGGGGTCATTAAACGAAACGCTTACTATGACACATTTTTTTATGTTGAATGCCAAATAATTAATGCTTTAGTGAAAGGATTCTCTATTTATAGTAGAAATACAATGCCTTTATTTTTCAGTGTCTAGTATATAGTCCTTTAATATTTTGTAGCATGTACATTGGAAATCATTAAGCAAATTTTGTATACACGAGGTATCTTTTCTGAACAATCTTAAAATTTTCACTTTAACAAGAAATACATTTAAAAAAAAAAAATAGAGTTACTAGATTTTTTTTCATTTAATGAACTTAAAAACGAAGTATCAATATATAATAGAAGTTAAGGCAACTCTTTATGATCTTTATTGTAAAACACTGGTAGTATCGAAAACACAATTTTAATGACATATCCTGTAGCCGCACGTTTAATTGGATATATATGTTTTATCAGAAACAAAATAACCTGTCATGGGAATGACAGATGCTTGATGATGTTTAGTTGATTTATTGGTGTCTATTTTAGATTTTGTTTCTGCAAACTTTTCATTCTTGGGAGAGGATGAACCAGTGCCTTAGTTATTATATGTTGAAACAGTACTTGTAGCATACTCTTTGGATAGATTCGGTAAATCCAGATAGAAATACTTTCTAAAAAGTCAACAAGGTATCAACTGAAAAGCAAGCCATTTGAAGGGAATGTTTTCATCATTATTTAATTTTCTTTTTGAAAAGTAATTTAATTCTGGAAAAAAATAAAACTTTGAAATATTTAAATAATTTAGCTTTGCTGATTTTATGAGGTCATAAATTCTAATAGGCATCTAATTAAAACATTCGATGGGAATTTTATTTGATAACATATTTTCGTATTTTATGCATAAAGCTTTTTCGACAGACTAAATTTATGAAAGTATTTACATTGAGGCAATGGAAAGTGAGCATAAATTTTCTAAGAGTAATTTTCCTTTTTTTTTAGCTACTTTCAAGGATATCTTTAGATTATACAATTTTAAATAATTTCGAACTAAATATTTAATAATATTTACTGGCATATTGGATAAGTAGGATAAAAAGTTGAAATAAAATAGTTTTTGATTATGTGCTAATATTGATGAATTAATAGTGTACTATTTATGAACTATTAATGGGGGATATAAAAGCACTTCAGTCTTTTTTATATACATAATTGTGAATATACAATGGACACACATGGTTAAAACGCAGCTAGTTTCTCTTTCTACCTGGCAGTGATAATACATTACCAGTGAAATTAAAAAAATATTTGAAACGAATAAGATTATGTTAAATAAATAATCCCTTATTTTTAAAAAGTTTCATTTATTTTACATTCTTATACGACCACCTTCTTCATACACAAAAATGGTCAGTTAGTTTTTCCTTTTGCCACAAAAATGTGATTACAAAGCACTGCATATCTTTAGCTTTATACTTGAATGAATTATGCTTAGCTCAAAATTGACCATTGCGGATGTGAAGCATTCATAATTTCTTCTCCAGATTATTAAATTAAGTGATCACGTTGGATAAAAGGAATCAATGTAAATCTGCAATATATCATGAGGCAAAGGGAATACGGCCGATAAAAAACATTTTTGAAAATTTTATTAATTAAAATTTAAACACCGATGCTTATATTATTGTAATAATGCGGCATTTATTCGACAAAAAATCATTTCTTATTTAAAATTATCAGAATTTCAAACTACAGAATTTTAGTGAGTTCGGATCACATGGGATTTCTCTCTTTTGAACATGAATTTATTTTACCATAATATATTTAATGCAAAATATTCTAAAAATTATACAAGGGGCAGTTATTATACAGCATTTGTCTTGCTGGTCTCTACTATAGTTTACAGATTATTCTACATGTGTTATGCATTTATTTAGTCGTATATTAAGATTTTTTGATGAAAAGATTGTCAATGTTAAATTATATGTGATCTGTATATTCACTAATGAAAAAAGCATTTTAAATGATATAAAAAGGGGGTGTATATATATATGTTCTTTAATTTTTAAAACACAAAATATTTTTTCCTCTGATGCCGGAAAATGATTTTTTTTTTTTTTTTTTTTTTTTTTGTAAATGAAGATTTTCCTTTAGGAGTTAACAAAATATATATATACAGGGTCATCGAAAAATAATGCCTAGATTAAAAAAAAAATTATAACATCGAAACCTTTTATGTTAAATGAGTAATTCTTTCACTACACGATAACTGGTGGATGCAAGTTTGGTTTTATTTCACCAAAATACGTTTGCGTGTCTGTGCTATGCGCGGATTAGTTGCGCAGTCGTCAAGGTCAGCCGACGCACCAGACTGCAGCTGCTCGGTACGATGTTGACCGTGCAACAAAAAGCACAGTACGATGTTGGCCGTGCAACAAAAAGCACAGTGCGTGATTTGGTATGTGGAGTCAAAGTCAATAGTCAGTTGACAGCGGCTTTTTCGGAGAATTTATCCACGTCAAACTGCTCTTGGTGCTCACATTGCACACATTTGCTCCTGGTGCACACCGAACGGTGCTTACATTGAAACATACTAAGGTATGAAAAAAAAAATTTGTCGTACATTATAAGACTAAAACCAATAAATTACCTTTCATAGACTTTTTGTGACAGTTATTTAAAATCTAGGCACTATTTTTCGATGACACTGTATTGTAACTATTGAAAATGTATTAATATGTCTACTAAACTAAAGCAAATCTTAATTTATATCTTACTTGTAGTTTATAATCCCTACTTACCCCTAACGCGTAAAAAGTTAAAGTGCGACAAAAATTTTTTTGGTATATCCTGTAAAGCATTAATTGAACTTTATTTGAGATTTTTTCTTTTGTAAATTTATTGGTTTAACGATATTTAATGGAAATCAAAACTTTGACTCCTAAAAAAGTCTAAAATAAAGAATATGGAATATTTCTAGGTATATCTATGTAATGAATATTTAAAATCAATATTATATGAAATTTATATCAATATGGCAATCTATGTAAAAACTATCTATATCTTTCAACTATAGAATCATTATTGGTTCTTTTAGGATAATTAAATGATCTAAGAAAGTGACATATTACTAATTACTAACAAATATATCACTAATGTTAGTATGAATATAAACTTTATTTTCCTGAAGTATATACATAATCGCAATTAGAAATATATAAATAAAATAAATTTAAGTAGTATTTAATTATGAAAATGTAATAAAATAATCTTATAAAAAATGTATAAAAACACTTTATTAGGTTACTAATATATAATAAATACTTCCTAGAACTTTATTTTTTAAGATGTTGAATTACATGTTGTTACGATATTTCGTTTATTTCAAATGTTTATTTCTATATTTTAATGCATTTCTGTAAAATATATATATATATATATATATATATTAATTTTTTTTACAAATTATTCAACATTACAAATCAATCATTTTTACATTTATAAATATTTAATTTTTTGTTTAAAATTTTAACATAAAATTATTTTTGAGTAATTGAAATACTTAAGTATACAGTGGCGGACGAAAGCATTGCATCACCAAGAAAACTACACCTTTTGCAATGTTAACGTACTATTCTGATTGCCTAAAATAAATTAAGTTGCTTCAAAGCAATCTGTAGTATCATTGCATGTCACTATTGCCTCATAAAGCAGTTTGGAAGTAGTGTTTCAACCATTTTTCATAAACAAAGCATCAAAATAATAGGACCATGTCATTTTACGCTGTGAAAATATGGTTCCATACGTTCGATTGACGACCTAGAAAAAAGAGTGGCAGTTGTTTTGTGAAAAGAAGGACATTTGAGAAGTGTGATTACCATAAAAGTTTCTTGCTTTCAGTTTAAAATTGCTAGAGCGATTAAATTGAAGCGTGAAATTGGTGGTGTAGAGATTCTGAGCAGGTCGAAAGAAGGTAACTACAAACACTGAAAGACGTCTAAAAAAAGGTATCCGAAACAGATGTGTCTCCGTAATCGTAATCCAAGTACTCTTGATTTACAATTTGAATTTTAAAATGCTTGTGATGTTAATATAAATGCATGAATTGTCGAAAGATGACTTACGTAAATTAGTCTGCGTGCTTATTGCCCCTAAAAAAAAAACATTTACTTACTTACACAAAAGAAAAAAGAATGCACAAGCAACTTGCTCGGACGAAAAAAAAAGGTAAATGCTTCAAGGACAAGGACTTGGTAGGACTGGGAAATTGTTTCTGGATAATCTAAACTCAACCTTCATGGATTGGTAGTTAAGCGGTGCGTTAGAAGACGAAAACGTGAAGCATATCACGAATACTATATTTTGCCGACTGTGAAATTCACAGTGACCTTAATGATCTGGAAAAGCATATCCACCAAGAGAGTTTACGACTGAAATTATTATTGAACATCAGTTTTCACTGACGTCTTGGAGTAATTTTTAAAAATAGTTATTCGGGATAATTTCAGAAAATAGCAATTTTTAAACAGACATACCGTTCTGTGATGTATTGAAAGTGATAGTAGATTCGAATTCATTTATAAATGATTCTTGTGTGTCATTTGCAAGTTTTCAACTCAACCGCATAAAATATATTAAGGAAATAATTTTCTTCCTTTAATTTTCTCCCTATTTGTCCAACAAGGTACAGACCTATCTGAATAAAATCTGGTATTAATGTTATGGAGCGGCAAAATGATAGTCCTAATTTTAATTCCATTCCAAATTGTCGCATTTTAATGCTTGCTAAAATTTCTGAAAAGAAGTAGGCTAGTAGGCTACCGAGATTGAATGAAAGGAAAGCATTGTAGAAAAGGGAAGCATTGGTACCTTGAAATTTTACACAATCACATACAGAAGTTGATCTTTTCCATGCCAAACCGCTGTAAAGCTATAATCTCCGCTCGTGGAGAATTTATATAGCACCAATTTGATCCTTTTGCGTATACCTACATTAATGTACATGTAGGATGAATGCCCTTATGTAAAATTTATTATTATCTGCTCCATTTGTGGTTAATTACTTCGTTCAATGCTTTGATAAATTATTCATTTTCCCCTTTCAGAACTTATTCAGAATAATTAGGTGTTTCAGTAAGCTACTTTTTATGTCAAATTATTCTACAGTTTTTTTTTCAAATGTAACAATATTAGCGTTCCATAAATCATAAATGTAAAACACGTTATTTGTGCACTTTTTCATTTTTTTTATAGGTAGCGCATTTTTTTCCCCTTTTGGATCGCCACCAAAAAAAGGGTAGCAATACATTATGATTACATCTCCTATAATTTTACTAATTAGTTATGAAATTCGGTGTTTATCATATTTTGTTAGTTATGTGAATTCAATTCAAATAGGTGCAATTACGCTTTTAGATGTTAGACATGCATATTAGCTAACAAATAAATTTGTCGCTAGCGGAAACGATTTTTATATATTTAACAATAACACAGAATATCTAAGTTGCCAACTTTCTTAATATTTTTGTAGAACAAAAATGTATTTCGAACATCAATCAAATGAATAACAGGAACATCATAAACTTTCTTAAATTAATTTTCTGGTTCAAACTCTTTTTAGTTAACTAGAAAAGAAACGGATGATGGTAATTTCGGGATATATATGTTTTTTCTGATATCTATTATGGCTGCCTTTTGACTGTGTAGTGTTAAAACATGGGGAATTGTAAGATAAAATATGTTTGATTTAAATGCAACTATTTAGCTGCCTGTTTCTCAGAATGCTGCATAAGATAAGTAGAAATACCTTATTAAATTGTCTGAAAAACCTATATTCTGCCTTGAGAAAACTAATTAAATTACTATAAAAACTACTCGGAAACGTTTCCGTAGTATTGTAGCAAAAGTAGTTGCAGCAAAGTTTGTATTTATAAATACTTTTTAAAATCTTGAACATATTTTCGTGTCTGATATTTCTGAAGATAAAAAAATCTTTTCTGAATCCTTAGTAACTGTGAAGATGATATTATATAATTTCTTTCGGTGGTTATTTTAGAGTTTTCTATATCACGAAACAACTGACTTTTACGACGGCTACTGCAAACGTAAAGTGTAACCTTAACACCATATTCGAAATTGGTAGAATTAGAGTAAATTTGTATGAAATTAAAAACCTATACATTTAAAAAAGGATAGAAAATGAGATGGACAAGCAGACACATATTTTTAGATCATAATAAAATTGATGCGGAACCATCAGCAACATATTTTGAACAACAACGAAAACAAAGTAAAAATCGTAGCATCAGTTTCAGAGTAATGCGTGGACCATACATTAAAAAAATATATATCAACGAATTATATTAGCTCTTTCGATAGAGGTTAAAAATGAAAATTACGCACGCTTCCTTTTTGAAAGACGATGGCGAATGTACAGGGTGTTCATAATTGAACAACCCGACCTTTAAAGCTGTCTACAGAAAACTATTGTTCATAAAGCTTGGAAATTTTGTGAAAAACATAATAAAGAAATAAGAATTTGTTTAAGCAAAAAAAAAAAAAAAAAAAAAGGTTCAAAATTTCGCAACTAGAGGGCAATTTTTAATAAACTACACATTTAGCATTTCGATAGTTTAGAAATTTTATTTATTAACTTAACCACATTCTAAAGATAGAACTCACTGCGGTCAATTGTGGAAGATGCTATCTTACGATTCCAGATGGTATCTGAAAATGATGACCGTCTTGTTTCGGTTAAAACAAAATTTGTTAAACTGTCGTAAATGTTTGCTATATGTGTAATTCGTTAGAAAACGGCCCCTAATTTTTTTTCGCTTAAACAAATCCCCATACCTTTATTATGTCCCCCCCCCCCCCAAAAAAAAAAAAAAAAAAAAAAAAAAAAAAAATCACAACATTCTAAGCAGTAGTTTTGTCAGTATGCAACTTTAAAATACGGTCGTTTACTTATGGACACACCGTAATTAAAATTTCTAAACTATCCTAATGCTAAATGTGTAAGTTATTAAAAATCGCTTTCTGGTGGTGAAATTTTGAACCCTTTTTTTTTTTTTTTTTTGCTTGCAAAAAAATAATTTTTTTTTTATTTTTGTAAATTTCAACTTAAATATTATTCAAGGGTACATTATATACATTATAACATGCATTTATCTCAAAAAAAATTTTTTTTTTCAAATTATATTTGAGAAAAAAATGGAATTTTACGCGTGGTGTTAGAAATCTTCGAAATGCCCCATGCGTCTTCCATATCAATGAAAATCCCCAATATTTTTTATAAAAGTTTGGTTTATATATAGAAATAAAATAGAGCATCGAATTTTACATATTTGAATTTAAAGCTAAAAAAAAAAATTGAAATTTTTTCGAAAAATTTTCAAAATTTCAAATTTTTTCAATTTTTTTGTTATTTTTTGTAAATTTCATCTTAAATATTATTCAAGGGTACATTATATGCATTATAGCATGCATTTATCACAAAAAAAATTTTAAAAAATTTATTTTGGGGAAAAAATGGAATTTTACGCGTCGTCTTAGAAATCTTCGAAGTGCCCCCCTGCGCATTCCATATCAATGAAAATCCCCAATATTTTTTATAAAAGTTTGATTTATATATAGAAATAAAACAGAGCATCGAATTTTATATATTTGAATTTAAAGTTAAAAAAAAAAATTGAAAAATTTTGAAATTTTTTCGAAAAAATTTTGAAATTTTGAATTTTTTTTTTTACCTTTAAATTCAAATATATAAAATTCGATGCTCTATTTTATTTATATATATAAACCAAACTTTTATAAAAAATATTGGGGCTTTTCATTGATATTGAAGACGCATGGGGCGTTTCGAAGATTTCTAAGACGACGCGTAAAATTCCATTTTTTTCTCAAAAATAAACTTTTTTTTTTACATTTTTTTGTAATAAATGCATGCCGTAATGTATATAATGTACCCTTGAATAATATTTAAGTTGAAATTCACAAAAATAAAAAAAATTATTTTTAAGGATTTTAAGCTCCACTGTCCCCTTAAACAAATTCCCATGCCGTTCACAAAATTTCACTACCTTATGAACAATAGTTTTGTCTGTAGAGAACTTTAAAGTAGTGTCCTTTAATTATGGACACCCTGTACAGTAGTAGTGTCTTTAGAACACGTTGCATTCTACTGAAAAGTATTATCTTTACACCTGATATTTCTATAACATGTTATGTGCTATTTTATTAACAGTAGTTTTTATAAATGCAGTACACGTCACGCTTCCAAATGTATAGAAAAAGGTTTAAAAATATATTTATTTACATCAATTTACTATAAATTTAATAAAAATATATTAAATAATTTTTAGACATTTTATTAAATAAAAAACCATAAATGTTTAAAACAAAAAGTAAATCAAAACCTTGGTGATTGAATGGTTTATTATTATTATTAATTTTTTTTTACAGTTAATATAATCGAAATTTTATTTATTTAAAAATACAAAAACTAGTTTCTATATATTCTTCAAGTGTGTTTGATACTCCACCTATTTTGTTAACATTCGTATTTAATTTTATCCACTGGTAATTAGGTTTTACATTGTACAAAAATAATAGAACAGATAATTTGAGATATCTACATATCTTTCGTATAATGAAGTACCCTTAAATAATTTAAGCATAGAGTAGAATTTGATTCGTATAAGTCCGTGTTAAAATTGTAAATATAATGAATACATTATGTGTTCATCGATAAAATAGAAATAAATTATTATTTTTATTATAAGTTGAACCTTGTGTAGTAATAAAGAAAATAAATTCTATAAAATAATTATAAATGTTTTTACAAAATATTATTTAACATAATAATATTTGAAGGAGATTTTCGTGATTATTCAGTAAAGCAAACCTCTTCCAGATTTGAATTAGATAGTTTATTTTTAGAAAACATGGATTATTTATAGTTTTAAATTTCTGCTAACAAAACATTTTTTAATGATAAATTTTAAAAATATAAACTTCTTATGACTCACTCAAATATTTCAATATTTGAAACGATGCTTCAAAGCACTTATAATGATTAAGTAGGTGTACTTCAGTTGAAAAAATGTTCTTATCTTTGAAGCGAATGAATTGTAAGTATTCACCAAAACTATATCGCTGTATGTACAATGGTTTAATATCTTCGTTTAATAAAGTTATATAAATATAAAGTTATAACTTTTAATGCATGCATATTTACACATGTATGATTTTTATATTCATTTTTATGTGTGACGATTTATGAATAATTATCAAACTTGTTTCATGTGTAACACGTCTATATTAATGCTGCACATTACTGTTTATATTATCATCACTAACATTCATTTACGATAAATTTACTTTTTTCAAAAAAATAAAATAAGTGATTTTAGAATCGAATATTACATGTGTAAAATATACAATACCAGATGAAAAGAAGATTCTCCCGGAAAACTTCCAAAAGATTTTTTTCTATTTTGAAATTTCATTCCTTTCAGAGGAAAACTAATTCTGTTTCCAAATGGTTGAAAAAAAAAAGTTGATTATTACTAGAATTTACGAACAAGTTGATTTAGAAATAAGTAAATGTCTTTCTTCACATTACACAGTGCTGAACACTGCTGAACACTGCTGAACGGTGAAGCAGCATTGAGGAGCTTCCTAGTTGCTATCAACATCACGTCACGCCCAGTCTATGGATAGAATGTCTTGCAGAATGTGTAATCCATTGACAGAAGATATAACTTGAGTTATAAAACTAATTAAAAAGTTTAAAAAATAATTTAAGAGGGAAAAAAGTAAAAAAATGAGAAAAGGGAGTAAATTAAAAAATTAAAATTTAATTTAATTTAACACTTATAGTTGTGCAAAATATTTAATTCTTTAAAAGAAAAATTTAATTACCTTAAAGTAAAGACATAATAACTGTAGCTGTGAAAAATACACAGGAAATGCGAAAATAAAATTGGTATAAAAGGAAAAAGTTAAAAGCTAAAGTGAGCACTATTTCAACGAATAAACATCATGACATGGTAGGCTAAGCAAATTGAAGGTGGTAAGAGCCACAGGCTAGTAAGAGGCATTTTTCAGAGCATTTTTTTTTTAGCTTTTTTTAAATTTTAACAAAGATAAGAGAGAGTAAAGTGAATGGTGAACAGGCGTCATATTCCGGTAACTCCGCAACAATTTCTTTGGGAAGATCGTAGATTTTTTAATAAAAGTTTTTAGAAAAGTCAATGATTATTTTTCTTAAAGTGGTTTTATTACATCACAGTAGAGTAGGTAATCAAAATTATCTATTCTGAAAAAAATTCTACCTAAAAATTCTTGTGAAAATGTGGTTGTTGTAATTTAAAATTATGTCGCATAAGTAAATTAACACTTCCATTAGAGGTGTTAAATTATCTAGAATTTTCGATCACCTTAATTTTTTCACCCAACACAGTAGAGCGCCGATTATCCCAACAAGTCGTGACCGACCATAGTTCGGATAAGCAAAAGTTCGGATAAATGGACAGACAATTTAAGGCATGTTCCTGACTATACTAAAAGCTCCATACTTTATCCAAGCTTAGGACTGCCAGCACCAGTTAGTGCTGGTATGTTTAATTTTTATTAACTTTTTTTTTTGTATTTAATTTTTCTTGTCTTGTTATTTATTTATTTATTTATTTTTAACTTTCTTATCATTTAAAATTTTCTTTATTTTTATCTTATTCTGAACTCTAGATATTATAATTTAAGCAAAAAAGCTTTCGATTGTTGCTTGCTTCAAAGAAGACATTATTTTCAATGTTGCCATATCTCGAATTATTCTTAAACACATTAGTTGAATAAGATCATCGTTCTTGTACCGTTCGAGTAATTTCATATCTGTTTCTAAACATTCAAAGACTTTGTTATGTGATGAACCTGGGTCCTTTTCAGAGCATTCTTTTCATTTTCTCCAATTTCTTTTTCGTTGTTATTGCTCCCAACGATAAACTAATCGGGGATTCGATTTTGCATGTTAAAATTGAAGGGAGAAAAATGAGAGAAACAGGGTGTTTGTATAATTGGAAGTACGGATTAAAAAAAAAAAAAAAAAGAAAAAAAAACAAGAGAGAGAAACAGGTTGTTCGGAAAATTGGAATTCTGATAATCGGCGCTCTACTGTATTTAACACACGAGAACCAGTTTAAAGGACTGCCACAGTTGATGAAAAGATCGATCATCATTTTAAACACGTTTTTCATGAAACGAGTTTTTTTATGTTTGAATCTGTGTACCACTTAAAAGTTACAGCCATCGATTTTTTTTTCTTCTTGCGAATTAAATTAACCTTTTTCAACTATACACACACAAATTTTGTTTTATCATTTTTTTTTTTTTTTTAAATTTTGAAAATAAAAGTTAATGCAAACTTTGGTTAAAAATTACAAGGGGGGGAAATTAGGGGGAGGTAAGCAGTATGTTTTTCATGGGATTAAAAGCAATAAATTAGTATGTAGCATGGCATTTCCCAAGATATCTGTTATATTTTCTATGTATTTTTTATATATCATCTTTTATAATCATTAATTATGCTGCAAATTAAATTATGGGAACTTTTTTTTATTTATTTTCTGTAAATAAAAGTTTTTACTTATTAAAAAATCTACATTCTACAAAACAGAACAACAAAAAAAATTAGATATAGTGCATCCTCATTTAGCTTTAATTACATTATGTTTCTCCAGTTCTGTAAATTAATAAATTACAATGATTCTGTTATATTTTTGAAATTGTAAACTTATCTTCAGTGATTAATGGGTTAAAAATATGTATATAGCTATAATATTTCTTAATTTGTGTTCAATAAAGTGTTAATTCACTCAATGTATATCTTTACACATATATCTTTCTAGGAAAAGAACAAAATAAAATAAAATGTTAGCTATCAACAGCAAGTGTGTGAAAGCTTTCACAAAAAGGCATTACATTCAGGATGAAACTGCAATAAAACGTGTTAGTACATTTGCATTTTCAAGACATAAATCAAGAGAAAAATAAATGCAGTGGCAAACATCTACCAGCGCATAAAAGCTGACATAGAAATCTGAAGCTGAAAAAGATCTAACTGTCTACTGGCGCCAAAAGAAATCGTTTCCGACATCCGGAAAGAATCATTTCTGAATTAAATTAAAATTTATTCTTTATGCCCCGTATTTTGTTAAGGCTCTAGCAGGGAACAATTCTTTTATAATGTTTACTTTTATGGAAATTGGCCTATCTTAGGTTTTTCAATGTTGTTTCTCGGAAGTTTTAATTCGTAAATATATATGTTACATGATCAAGATAATTTCCAACGAGAAAAAATCCTCTCTTCTTAATAATAGTTTTAAAAGATTATATATTGATCGTGGGGATTATTGTGGAAAATTAAAAAAAAAAAAAATGTATTTTTTTTAGTTGAATCATCGGTACATTAAATTTGTGTAGTTTATATAATTTTAAAAACAATCCAGCATTTTTTATCGTTTGTTAATAACTACTTTTCATGCATGTGATTATTTAGATTTTTTTTTTAGTAATGCATCTTGCGCATTCTTATGTAATGATACATTTTCTTTTCTTCAACATACATTTTATTTTCTTCAACAACATAGATAAATGTGGCAGATTTTAAGTCCCTGAATAATAATTTATATTTTAGTGCGTATTCTTTTTTATTTTTTTTTCATATACTGCGGAACATCCCATTGCACGATTACATAACAATATTAACGAGATAAATAAGTTTTGGACCATGTTGGGGGTTCAAATATCCAGGAAACTCCTATACACTGTAAAAAAAGACGGACTAAAAAACGGAAATACTACTGGGAATCTAGACCTCGGTACTATTTCTGTTTATTACGGGAATTTTTTCCCATAAATTACAGAAAATTTTCAGTTTTTCTGATTAAAAACGGAAATTTTAAAATTTGGGTAAAAATTCCTGTAAAAAAAAACGAAAAATAGTACTGGCGTCTAGATTGCCAGTAGTACTTTCGTTTTTTAGTCCTTTTTTTTTACAGTGTATCGTCTCGTGTCCCTGATGCTTATTTTTAAGTTTCGACAGAATTGTTTCAATAAAAGTAATTCGATGTAATTTTTTCCGAAACTGGGACAGTTGATTTATATAAATACGTAGCAAAAAGTTAACCTGCACACATTTTTACGGTTGATATTATTTTTTGATCACTGTCCCTGGATTTTAGATTCCTTACCACCCCTCTTACTAAACTTATACAGAAAATCACTTCAGATGCAGCCACTGAATTTTTTTCAAGTTTTTTCTCATGCAGAAGTATGCTAGAGAAAGGATGTCTAAAATTCTTTGACACGGAATTTACTGAAAAATTTAAATCAGCATTTAAATATCAATTTCAAGCATCGTGGCTTTATTTATAGTCTTACAGTCCCCAAGGTTTATTCCTGCACTTTTCAAGGTAATTTTTTTTTAATATTTAATCCAATGTAAATAACTGTTTCTAAAAATCAATGAACACTGTGGCTATCACTTACTCCTAACATGATTTGCCTAAAAATAGTGGTAATTTTCTTTTACCGTCTCATCCTTGCCATCCCTTTTTTTTCCATTACCGTCCTTTTTTTCCTATACCATCCCCTTTTTTTCCTTCCGCCCCATTCCGCAGAAAACACAATACCCCTCTTTGGGGGGTAGTGTCTCCGAATTCATGGGACAAACTGTAAGGGAAGATAAAGTACGCAAGAAGAAGCAACTTTGGTATAGTGTGGTCACTAGGGTGGTCACAAGAAATCAATTTTCGAAGTTTTTCGGGGGGACCCTCCCAAAAAGTTGCCAATTGACTAGAAAATGAGATTGGCTAAGTTTCAGCTCATTTGGATAATGTTAACCCGTGAGGTTTAAGTTTGAAAAAAACGTGATTTTTCGCAAAAGAATGCTGTTTTTCCTTCATGAAATGAATACAATTGAACCTAGAAACATAATGCAGGTCTCCTTTTATAAAAAAAAAGTTTTGCTTTGAAGAACCACACACCATTTTTTTTCTAAAAATGTATAGATTTAAAAATATGCGCATTTTTCAGGACCAGACTTCACCTGAATCCTAAAAAATGACTTTTTATGAAAAAGCGAAAAAAAAAATTTGTAACATTCCATTTCATCTTCTTTCCACCTTTTGTTTTTCTTTTTTTCGTTTTGTGAAGACCAATAAAGTGTTTGATTAAAAAAAATTCCAAAGAAAAGGAAAAAAAATCGAATTTTAAACTGAAAGAATTTTTTTAAAAAAGGGAGGGCAAAGGAAGTATAGAAATGAGAGTAAATAATGCTCAATTGCATTTTATTATTAAAGTTGTGTTACAAAAAAGGAGGCATAATAAAGAAAATAAGTTATTTTCCTTTACAACTGTCACGTTAACCCTTTCCGGCACAGAAAAATTCTGTTCGTAAAAGGATGAAATGATTGTCTACCCCGGAATTTACAAACGACATTTTCAGAAATTAAAATCACATTATTTTAACCTTTCATTGTAAAAGCAAAATTTTATTAAAATATTCTTCGTGCCGTTTGTAAGTTTGGAATTAAAATTAGGTGGTCCCGCCGTGGGACACTGCGCCGGAAAGGATTGAAGTGGTAATGGTTTATATAAGGTGGCTTATGTTGACTTTTTTTACCAAAGTATTATCTAAAAATGAAAATGCAACTTGATCCGGGTTAAGATACCAAAGGCGGTTTGTCATTTTAGCAAGTGTTTTGTCTGTAACCTATTTATCAAATTTTCTGTAGTGAACAAGTGATTTTATTATTTGCAGGCTTTGAATTGGGGGCTAAAGTGGCAGTGGAAGTATTGAAGCACGCTTTTGCATAAATATTGATTAAAAATAAGAAAAGATCTCTGATACCTTCTTTTTCTAAATTTGTTATTGAAAGATGATCCCTGAAACAATATATTTTAAGAGAATGAATGGCCTGTGCCTCCATCCATCTGACATGATTAAAAGTACCAAGTGTTTTGAAAAAGTCTTTTGCAGGAAGGAGTTCTATAAAAATTAAACAAAGTTGGATAAACTCTTTATAATCATCCCTGAGCTTTTACTTTTTAAGAGTTCCTGTAAGAAAATTTGAAATTTCTTCTGAATTAACTATTTATACCTAGTATTTCATCTTCAGTAACATTTGTATACTTACTCTGGTTTAATTTAGACCACCCAATCAGAATTGGTTATTATTTTTTAAATATCTGGCTGAGGGGCAGTGATTGCGCCCATTTTACAATCAAGAACTGCTTTCTAAATTATGCTGGCGGCATGGTAAATACGGAAGACTTTTTCTTTAACAATTGCTATAGAAAAATGCAGGTTAACTCTGAGGCGACCTGTGTTTACTGCAGTTGTATCAAAACATATTGCCTGGATTTTACCAACTTCCTCCCACTCTTCAACTGCTGAAAATACAGCTTACGCCTGAATTATTCCGATACTATTTTCAAGTTGAGGAAGTCGTAGTAACTGTTGTTCATCCCCACAACTAATTAAAACTTTTATCCACTCTACATTTTCTTTATTCAAAAAATGGTGAAGCAGTTTTCCACCCCAGTGAACAACAGTTCTCTCTAAACAGGAATTTTTAAATCTGTTTTTGATGAGCTCAGTTTTTTTTTACGAAACAGTTATTTGCAGAGTCGATGTCTGTGGTTAGCTAGTGGATGTATTCTAAATCTAGCAGCTTCTCTGGCGTTCAGTTCATTTTGCGAATATTATAAAATAAAATACATAAAACTTGACAATTACTTTGCTGCTTACTGTCGATGATTTGATGAGACATGTGGCCAATTTTAAAAAATCATACATTTCTGCCATCATATCAAGAGGGGGAAGGGATTTTACGGAATGTTTCGTCAATTCTAAAAATAGATAACCATAACAGATAACAAAAACAGCCTTGTAATAAAAAGAGAAATTCAGAGGTTCAACTGCAACACAAATCGAGAAACTATTTCTTACTAGACACAGAACTAGATAACTAATAATCAATTATAATTCGTGAAATATTTTTAAAGTTACAAAAATTGTTCACTTATTTTTGCCTATTAATAAAAATGATACAAAAAGTTATCAAAAGTAATAAAATTTTTAATTTGTCATTTTTTACCTATGTTTCAAAAATGCAGAGTTTGAGGGTATGGTTCATTAGATGTCCTGAAAAAGACTAAATGTTCATTAAATATAAGTTTTCATGAGAGTAAAAGTTCAAGGCAACAACAGTTTCTATGAAATAAAACAAGAATCAGGTTTCTAAGACAAATATTTTTTTACGTAAGGAAAGAAAAACGACAATTTTTTGCCAAAAATTGCAAATTTTCAAGAATTCAACCTCGATGAGGCACGTGTTAATATTATTTATTTGAGCTGAAACTTTGCCAATCTCATTTTCTAACTAATTGGCAACTTTTAGGAGGGTCTCCCCGAAGAAAACGTTAAAAAAAATTTTCCCCATGTTGCTTGTGACCACCCTAGTGGTCACTGTAGGGTCAGAAATGAAAAACTTTGGCAAAAACAAGGAATGCGGTGAAAATGAAAAAGAGGGTTTTATTGACATAACAATTACAGTAAGCGCTCAAATGAGCCGCTGGCAGCATCTAGCAAGTGATTGGCGTACCTTTTAGCAGATTCCATGTTTTTCACAAATATTTGCAGCAACGACTGAAAGTCCTGCAATGAGGTCCTCAGCAGAGCCATCTTTTAAGACGTTTGAGATACATAGACCGGCAATTTCCATTCAAAAGCATGCGAAATCATGGCAGCCATCTGAAGTAAATTGAAACACCTAAACCGCGAGGTTTGTACGTCAGCTGTGAGTTATTTACCAATAAGTGCTATGGCTAGAGTGAGTGTAAAAAAATAATTCTTATCAATATATATAAAGTTTATGACATATTTTTTACATGAATCTATTTTTTATATCTAAATATGCGTTACAAATATTGAATTTTCAGAAATAAAGCTAAATAAGGCGATTTATTAATAATTTTATCGATGGTATGTTTGAAAAAGGGCATATAATTTTAAGTTGCCTAACCGAAATAAAGGCAAAATTTATATGGAAACAGATTGTTAACGATTATAATTTCACCTTTCTTTAAGTTTGACTTACAAAAGTAACTGGTAGGGAAGTTTAGATTAAAGGTAGACATTGTAAAATAATACAGTAATTTACGAAATTTTAAACGACTTGTAAAGACATCTACGTTTTTTTAACTAATTTTTATTCAAAAAGGTAACTAAAAAAATACATATTGTTAAAAGTAACAGTATATTTTTATCCTTGGAGGATGTTTATTGAAACACTTACTTGCTATACGAAAAAAAAACAAAAAAAGTGATGAATAATAAAGTGTTTTTTTTTTTTTTTTTTAAGGCCGAATGAAATAGGGTAGACTAATACTTAATGATCCGCAACAAAAAAATACGCTGATAAAAGCATTTTCTTAGGTAAATTAAAATATAAAACATATGTACTGCCGTACAACAGCTGTGATCAAAAATCCTCAGCTAAACTGACAGTTTGCCGGTCTATGTATCTTAAAATTCTTTGGAGCCAATTGGTATGCCATTAATGAGACATCTTGAACCTTCATAAGTTTGACCAATCACTTGCTAGACGCTGTCAGGTATATGTCGAAGTTGGTGGTATCACACACTGTTAAAAATTTGCAGCATTCTGGCAGGTCATTTGACCGTTTTTTCCGAAAACTGTTACACAACCGTAATTTTAACACTATTCTGACCATATTATTGGCCATTTTATGGTCAGAATATAGTTAAATTATGGTTATGAAACCGTTTTTTCAAAAAACGGTCGAATGACCTGCCAGAATGTTGCAAAATTTTTAACAGTGCACTTGAGCAATTTCCATAATTGTTATATCAATAAAACGCATAGTCATTTCCGACCCCAAATTGCTATACCAAAATTGTTTCTTTATGTGTTTTTACCTTGACTTACAGTTTGGCATGTGAATTCGGAGACAGTCTGTGTACATTCCAACATTCAAATAGTGTTTTTAAAAGCAGAATCAGCATTCAGCATCATTAATAACTAAGTATAACTTACTGTGATTTTCGGAATATATTTCGGGGTCAAAGAAATATCAACCAAATCAGAAATGTTATTTTTGATATGATATAAAATATTTTCCGGCGTAATTAGCTTTACATTTTATTGAATAGTATTTCTCCGATTTAATAATGAATTGCAGACATTTTTATCTCTAGAAAGTTAAAATTTTTAGTGCACAATTCACCTTGATTTATAATTAACATATGTAAGATACACAAAATGTAAATATATTGCTTACAGGTGTCAAGTATGATAAAATCCTTTAAAAACATTAAAGTCATTTAAAAATTCATAACGTTTTCGACCGACACTTACTCGGTCATCCTCAGTGAAAAACTAGCAGTTGTTCTGTCTCCGCGTCTCCAGCTTTGTCCGGAACAGACCATTTCAGTTCAAGGGTATTATGGAAAACATTAAGGAACATGAAGCAGATCTGAGATTGAATAGACCCCACACTGCATTATCAAGATTAGCACAAATTCAACCTATAAAAGTAGATTTCAATAGAGCCAAAATTATTTTCCATACAAGTAACCACCAAGAAGCTATCATAAGAGAATCTCTGGAAATAATATCAAATAAAGAAATAGTTTGTAACGATATATTATCATATGATATCCACGCAGTCTGGAAAGAATTAATAAATAGTTAATAAATCTGTACTTTTCGATAAAAGAATAGCATTTATGCCCCCCCCCCCCTTATTTTCCAATCCACCCTTGAACTGAAATGGTCTGTTCCGGACAAAGCTGGAGACGCGGAGACAGAACAACTGCTAGTCTTTCACTGAGGATGACCGAGTAAGTGTCGATCGAAAACGTTATGAATTTTTAAATGACTTTAATGTTTTTAAAGGATTTTATCATACTTGACACCTGTAAGCAATATATTTACATTTTGTGTATCTTATATATGTTAATTTTTATCTCTGTTTCCATTGTTTTATTAGTTTTTTTCCTCGTCTCCAGTGTGTTGTTGGTATTCTAAAAATATTCGGAACTGATTATTATTTTTTATTTTTATTTATTTATTTATTTATTTATTTATTTATTTTAGAATTTTGGTAAAGAGAGATTCTTGCCTTTTCAGGTCCTTTCAATTATTTTACGGGTATGAGTTGTTTCAAGGTCAGATTCTATGTTTGCTTTCCTACAATACCTACCAACAATATTCACTGCAAAAAATAAAGCAGAATATTCATCTTTGTGGAGTATTTAAACACGATACGTATTTGCTTTGAGTACAATATACTGAAATTCTCATAGATAGGCTTGCCATTAGGATACAGTTATGTCCAAACTACATTCTTTCTGTTAGCGCTTTTGAAGGAATATATAAAGGGGTTCACAACCATAGTTGACCAAGCCTATTTTGAAGAAAAATGAGATAGCCCACTTAGACGGTGCATAAAATCGTTTTTTCTACTCCCACAGTTAACCAAGCCTGTTTTCACATACGTTCTCATATATACCATCTGTTTACAGACTTGATTCGCCGTGAAAGTGAAAGAAACAGATTTTATGCACGTTCTAAATGGGCTATATAATTTTTTAATGGACTTGGCCCACTATAGTTGTGAGCCCCTAATATCTATTAATGGACATATTACATCTGTGCACTAACAAAAGTGGAATTACAAAGTGGGACATAGCAATTTTCGATTTCTTTTATTTTTACGTTTTGTTATTACACACAAGATTTGAAACGCTTGTGATCTTGACTCTACTCTCCAATTGAAGTTACCGAAACCTTTTATATCGATTACTGTTTATGTGTTTATTCTTCGATTTACTGTTTATGAGTAAATTGAAGAATTATGAATTTTTACAGATGGGTTTTTAAGGGGTTGGGTTGATTTTTGACGGCCAATTATCTACTCGAGGGATACAGGCCCAGAGAGGAGTACGCTTCGTGGGGGTCTTTCTAAGGGAACCTAACCCGTATTTACGCATGGAAATCCATTGTTCGAAGAAAACCACGAATCTCCGAAAGATTAGGCCGACGGGCACGATTGGGTTCGAACCCAGCACCTCCCGTCAACCAGCTTCGAGAGCAGAACCTCTCGGCCACTGGTGGGAATGGTTTTTAAAGGGACCGTGGACATTTATTTGAGCAAAAATCGACCTAAAATTCGAAATTTCTTTTTGTGTGTATTATTATTTTCCAATTTGTTCTCAGTCATTTGTGAAAAATAGCATGCAGATGCGATTATTTTTCGCAAAGATACAAGTGTTTAAATATTGTACACAAACTATTTTTCCGCCTTTTAACGTATATTAAATCTGTTTTTCTCAAAACGGATTTTTCAACGTTTTCAGATTTTTGAAATGCTTCATGCGTCTTACTTTTTCATCAAAGTTCATGAAGTTGATAAGGAAGAATCCTGATATTGCTTACAAAGAAACCATGCATGAATTTTAAAATTCTACTTCATTAAGATATTTAAATTTGATTTTTAACTTATTAAAAGGCAAAATTTAGATGAAAATCTATATGGAATTCAGAAAAAAATCTCTAAAAAATCAACTATTCAAGGAATTTAAAAATAGATACACAGATTTGTTTGTAATAGAGTTTCGTTTAAAAATTTTATTTTTTTTTTAATCTTAAAATTATAATAACATTGAAAATTTCTTTTAAAGTGTTCTATATACTTATAGTGAAATCAATATTGCATAAAATTTCATATCTCTATGAGGAAAAAAAAATTTAACATCAACATCAACAACTATTTTAAAAAGAGATAATTAAAAAACAATTTAATTTAATTCAGTAGAGTGTCGCAAAAATACTTTAGTAATCGTTAGCGCTATAAAAACAGAATACAGTAAATGTATTCCTTGCTTTAATTAAATTTAAATACCTTTCAACAAAAGAATCTTGTTGTTCGGATATTATCATTTAATGATTGTTACAAGAGAGTTTTAATGCCCAAATTTCACAGCAAGGATTTTATAGTTCAGTAAACATAATCATGCTTAAGAGATTTCAAGCACCTCTGCATTTCTAAGAAAATGTTATTCTCTCGTTTAGATATGCGATAATTTTTAAAAAGTTTGAGTTTTTTTGTTTCTTTTTAGCCACTTTTCATGTCATATGTATGAAGAAAATACTCTCGTAATCAACTACGGTTTAAATACTTAGAACAAAAGGTTTTTAAAATTGCATTTTAAAATAAGAATAATGTTAGAGCCTGCTGTATAATTTTGTTTATATTTTTGAATGTTTAAACATATTAAATTTAAATTTGAAATTACATTTCGTTTTTTATGAGATATAAGAGCATTTTAGAGTAATTTTCAAATTAAATTATTTAAAATTAAGTAAAATTAAAAACGTATATTACTTTCATCATTTGTATGTGATTTTAACTTAAAATTGTTTTCAAAAGAGATACGTTTAATATTTAAAAAAAAAATATTCACTGATAATTTAATCTAGTTCAGTATCTATTAGTATACAGTAATGTTTTCTAAAAATAAATGCCTATTATATACATATCTTGAGCAAGTAAACATACACAAAATATTTCTAAATGTAGATTTTATTGAGAAAATGTTAAGAGTTAAAGAAAATATTTGTTTTCTAAATTTATTTAAAACAAATGAGAAAATACAAATGAAATTCACTTTTTATGTTATATCATACTATACTAAAACCAAGGAAAATAAAAAAAATATGTTTATAACGAAATCCTGTATTAAATGGGAACTTCCCATGTTAATGGGAATCGCGTAAATGAGATACTGACACCATGTAAATGAGATAGCGGCATTATAATAAACGTTTACAGCTTATGGTACTAGAAGCTAACTAAAATAGATTTTTTTAAGTTACTTGAGGTTTTCTCTCCGCAGGTTTTTCTGTATATAAATTTTCTTCATCAACTGATAATTTTTGGTTATATTTATAAATATTTATATAAGTTTTCTAATCAAATTTGCTATTTTTCATCGTGTTACATTTAAAAAAAAATGAGATATAGGATAATTTTTAATCTGAAAGGTTTCATTTAACATTTGTTGCCAATGTCCCTAAAAACATATTTTGAATAAAGCTTTAAGAAAGGGATACCAGTTTGAACGACATAATAAAGTTTCATATTTTAGGAATTTTGTGTAAGTTTCAATAAGAAGATAAATTTATTTATTTTATTTTATTTTTTGGGAGAACGAGGGGTGACATAGATTTGATTTTGTGTAGAGATTACTTATAATTTTTTAATGAAAAAAATGTACTTCGTCCTTGGCATTCATTTAAGCGAGGTTGTTCTAAAATTGAAGTCCCAGCTGGCCGTTTTTACCGAGCATTCCTGTAGATAAAAAATATATATACACAATTAATTGTACTGAATTTCTTGTATGTAGGCTCTGGCATAGCTTTGAAAATATAAATATATGCGAAAATTATTGTATAATTTTTTCTTAATAATTTCACTCATTGAAAATGGCCTGAAAATTATTTCAAAAGATCAAAAAAAGATAATAAATAAGAAAACCTAAGTAGCGATTAAATAATTCTATTCTGAACGTTTATATTAAAATGTCAAGGAGTGTGGTGAATCTCGATCAATTTATGCAGACAGGTAAAAAAAATATATCGTTATGAAGAAAAAAAGTCATTATATAGGCATATTTGTCGGTGTATTATTTATGATAAATTGAATTTAAAAACATAGTTTTGAGATATATTATCTATAATCTATCAAAAAATGCAAAGAAGAAACAAGTGGGTAAGTGTGATCACATATCGCACAGAGGGTTTCGTTTAATATTCCTTTGAAACACTTTTAGTCCAGTCAAATTGTCAGAAAATTGGGCCGATAGATGCAAAAATTCTGCTAGAAGATTTTATGTTTTTAAAGTGTTTATGGGGATGCTAATAACAGGAATTAATTGTTTCCCAACAAAATATCTCGAGGCTAAACTTTGTGGAGCCAAAAAACCACGAAATTTTCGGACTTTTTTCAGTTTTTTGCCTATAACTCGAAAATTATAAAATTTTGTGTACCATACTTAATTACAAAAAGAAAGAAAATTAAATTCTCTACAAATTTCATATCAAAAACGTTTTTCTGAACCCATTATTAAGCGCGCTACAACTTTTTGAAAATAGCACATTTTTTTCAACTTCATAGAAAGTGACCTATTTTTCGCCTCCCATCCCTAAAAAAAATTTCTTTTCATCACTAACTGTGGAAATGAAATGCACCTATTGATGAATAAGTAAGAAGGCAAATTTTCAAGAAGGTTAGGCAGAAGGTAGGGTTGCCAGATAGTACGTTTTTCTCGTACGTTATACGTTTTTAGTATTTTTTAGGTCTATAGCGCTTTTTAGGTATTAGGTGTACGTTTAAATGTGTCCGCACAACGTTTTCTTCCATTTTTCTACCCCATCCCACTTTTGATAGTTTAAAAAATATTCTTTTTCAGTTTACTTTAAAATTTCACCTTTTGCCAAAAATAAGTTATGGATATGCGCATCAAATGTAAAAACGGCTTGTTTTAGATCAGTAATACAAAAATCTTGGGTGAGTTGTGTAATATTAAGTGCGCATTTGCTGTTGAAATAGATCAAGTGAACTCTACCTTATTATAGATAAATATCTACATTATAGAAATTTTTATTTAGTCTAACTGTATCATAAGTTTAGATATTTTGTTTGATTTATTATCACCTTTTATGCTTAACCATTAAACGTTGAGCCTGATACATTCACGGGCAATTTGTCCGTGATTGTATCGGGCGCGATGATTACAAGGTTAAATACAAATATTTATTTTTGTAGGGTGTCCATTGCTAAAATTTTCCTAATTATTAAATTGCAGGATGGTCTGATTTATCTTTATTCTTACAATCACTTACTTTCAGTACCTTCAGTAAATCTTACTTTCAGTACCTTTAGCTTCTGTTGTCAGTAGTTTAAGATTAGGAAACGTTACAGTTACTTCTGTCCATCCATTGACTCTATTCCAAAGGGTTTGTTTAATGAAGCAGAGTGATGAAGACGTGCAGAATCTACTAACTTATGAACTTGCTCCCTATCCGATGTCTTTATTCTCCGACGAAGGGATGAGAAAGGGCACAAAATCTTCGTTTTACAGTGCTTTTATCCCATTAGACAATCTGGATCTTATTGGAAAAGATAAGTTTTTTGTTGTTGACGGAGGGTACCTTCTTCACAAAGTAACTTGGCCTCGAAATGTTTCCTTCAAATTTATTGTTAAAAGTTATATTTCTTACATTCAGAAAAATTTTGGATCACAGGTCGCAGTTGTGTTCGATGGATATCCATCTGAGGGAGAACAGAATGGAACGAAAAATGCAGAAAGAGCACGTCGATCTAGGATGCACACTTCTACTGAAGTCATAGTTGCAGCAGAAATGTTAAGCACAGTGCCTCAAGACAAATTTCTAGCCAATGACAGAAACAAGAACCGCTTCATTTCACTGCTTAAAACAGAGCTTCAAAATAACAGAATTCAAGTTGACCAGGCAGAAAAAGACGCTGATGTCATGATTGTTACCTTACCCATTTCAAGAGCCAAAGCCTTTGAAAGTATCGTAATTGTCGGAGAGGATATTGATATTCTCGCGATCATGACAAGCTTGGGATATCAACACAAAAATCTGTTTTTCCAAAAACCAGGAAGAGGAAGCATCGAAACAAAGTGGTTTTCAACCAATTCTTACAAATACAATCACAACAATGTTCTTTTCACTCATGCAATCAGTGGATGCGATACAACATCTGCTCTTTTTCGGCAAGGAAAGTCAAAGTTTTGTAACACTTTAAAAAAACATAAGCAGCTTTAGGAAGTATCATGTGTTTTTAATAAACCAGAGTCTACCCGTCAAGAAATCATCAAGGCTGGAGAAAAATTCCTTATTGCACTATACAGTGGATGCGTAGATACCACGCAGACATTGAACAGTTTGAGGTTCCAGTTATTTGCTAAATCAGCCACAAAAAGCAAAGTTCATCTTGCAAGGCTGCCACTGACGCAAGAGGCTGCGCAGCATCATTTCCTAAGATGTTATCATCAGGTACAAGCTTGGCTAGGAAACAACATGCCCCCTGAAGAATGGAGGGGGGGGGTTTCGCAGGTCTGACGGTCTTTTTCAGCCAGTTCAAATGTACCAAAACCCACCACCTGAATCCTTGCTGCATGTTGTCTCATGTAGCTGTAAAAAAGGGTGCACCAAGGCATGCTGTTGCCAAAAATCAGGACTCAAATGCTCGGCAATTTGCAAAAACTGTAACGGGGTCAATTTTGAAAATGTGGATGATATTATTTATGCAGAAGAAAAGGATTATGAAGCTGATACCTGGGAAACCATCGACCAAACCAGCAACGTCGATGACTTTCGCAGCCAGGATGATGATGTCGCAACAAGCTCAAAGCAGTTCAAAGCTGTTGAAGATCATGCAGCCTGCTCCTTTGCTTCTCAAGCTGAGGTTGACGAACCAAACTCATCAACCCGCAAGCGCTCCAGACGTTACTAAATCCATTAAAGATGTTACTGTAAGTATTTTTTTACTTACATTCATGCTACCTACATTCATAATACCTACTATTATTGTTCTCACCTTAAGTTGTAAATACAAAAAAAAATTACAATGTTGTCAATTTTTTACGGTTTTACCATTGTAATTAATCATTATTACTATCATGCAAATACCTGTAATATAAAAAGTTACATTAAAGAGGACAAAAGAAATAAAAATGGTGTCAAATGTTGGTATTTGCGATTTTTTCACAAAGTTAGAAAAAAAGTATCATTTTCAGGAAGCTGTAGCGCGCTTAATAATGGATTTAGAAAAAGACTTTTATAATGAAATTTGTAGAGAATGTAATGCTCTTTCTTTTTGTAAGTGAGTATGGTACACAAAAATTTTATAATTTTCGAGTTATAGGCAAAAAACTGAAAAAAGTCCGAAAATTTCGTGGTTTTTTGGCTCCACAAAGTTTAGCCTCGAGATATTTTGTTGGGAAACAATTAATTCCTGTTATTAGCATCCCCATAAACAGTTTAAAAACATAAAATCTTCTAGCAGAATTTTTGTATCTATTTTTGACAATTTGACTGGACTATTTATCATTTTTCAAAATCTGTTAATCCCACATTTCGCAACCAGGCGGCGCACTCTATTTTAAACAAACCTCTAACCGAACGAAACTCCGTTTTACTAAATATCTGTAGATATATTAGTCTAGAGGATTGGGCCCTTAGCACCCGAGATAGGTAGGCGTCCCCTGGCAGTAAACATTGGAACTAAAATGTGTACGGCTATGGTGCATAACATGAAAGGGTGGTCAAAGGAGTATCGGCAAAAATTAGAAAAGTGCATCCCGGGTAAAAACGGTAGAGGTTAGAAAAATTGCTAGAAAAAAAAGGTTAGATCCCGGAGGGGTAAATAATCTAAGACATTTTAAAATTTTTTCGTGTGATCGCAAGTGTTCAGCTATAAGAATGCAAAATTCCACATCTTCAACTTAATTAGGGGCTGCGTTAGGAAAAATGCTTAAAATACACATATTAGAGCCCAGAGGGGTAAATATAAGACTTTTTCAAAATTTTATTATTTGTCGTTCCATGTGAGGTGTTCAGCTGTAAGAATCCAAAATTTCAAGTCTCCAACATATATAGTTTCTGAAAACCGGCTCTGTGACGGACAGACAGGCAGAGGAGTGAGACGAATAGGGTTTCATCATATGAACGAAACCCAAAAAAGAACGCTCAATATTTTTAAGTTGATCCCCGTCTTAAATTCCTCTGAGTTACTGAAAGGAAAACACCAACAAGATAAGCAGTACTATGATATTAATTTCAGCTGTTAGTTTAGTAAATTTTGCTTTGATGTCTATATGTAGACGACCACTTAAGCAAATTTCAGTATAGCATTAATTAGTAGACGTTAGACGTTATTACCAATCTACACGAATATGTACTTTTAACGTTGCTTTGCGAATATTTGCGCAGAGTTGGTAAGGCGTTTACATTTTAGGTAGCTTTCATTACAAAAAGCTACCTATTGCAGCCGTTCGGAGGAAAGCGATTTCAAAAAATTTTGGTATATTTTCATCGATCATGACCCCCAGACCCCGAAACCACCCTCCGTTCAAAATTGACATATATATATATATATATCTGACATTTGTCACGCTGTAACTCTCGTATTTATGAACCTATTTGGATGCAATTCAGTGTGTACATTATACATACCAATGTCTCGATCGAGTTCGTTAGCCAGCTTCATCCGCCATTTTGTTTCAAAATGGCGGTCATTTAAATTTTTTTTTTTAAATTAAAATTTAAAATCTGGTACCAAAAAATTGAAAATGGAAAAATATTTTTTGTTATGTATTTGACCTTTATACAAAGATTCGGTAGCAGTTTTTGTTTCGTCTATATCTTAAAAAATGGCTGAGTTATAGCATTTTTACAAGGGGTGATCAAATGAAAAGGTACGATACGACATGGTGGGTACAAATGTCGACTTTATTCAAAATATTCACCATAGGCCTGAGCACAACGATCCCACTGATGAACAAGCCGCAAGTTTCCTTGTTCACAGAATTCCTGTGGCTGTGACGAGACCCAGTCCTTCACAGCGTCCTAGAGTACGTCGTCCGAGTTGAAGGGCTTTCCTTTCAGGCATTTCTTCAGTGGATCAAACGCAAACACATGGAAACCGCACGCGACATGTCCGGACTGTAGGGCGGATGGTCCAACGTCTCCCACTTGAACTGGTTTCGGGTCATCACCCAGATTTTACTTCATGCACATTCTCACTTCATGCACGAAAACGGGCACTCCATTTTCTGGCAGACTTCTCAGAGACACATTTCTCCCCGTAAACTGTCACTATCCGGCGATGAATAGCTACCGGTTTCTCACCTTCCGCTGTCAGAAATCGGATAACACCTTGCTGCTCCTCAATCGTCGAATTTTGCAACGCGAACGCCATCCTGTTCTCATACGGACTGCCGCATCAACATACCTTGCCGCATCATTTGGACGCTGCTTTTGATAAAAGCATCTGCTCTCTACAGCGCATGCGGGCGCCCGCGCATGCTCCGATCCCAGTCAGAGATTCCAATCGCATTCCGAGATGTCTCGCTACGTTCTCCCATGGCGGAATATGCAAATATTTAATTATTACCTTTTTACGTCGTTTCGTACCTTTTCATTTGATCACCCCTTGTAATTTCTAGCGTGGCTGACATTTTGAAACGTCCTGAATTTTCTCACGCGATAAAAGGCGTATTTATGAACCGATTTGGATGTAACTTCGTTTATATATAGTACATACCAATGTCTCGACCGAGTTCGTTGGCCTGCTTCATCCGCCATCTTGTTTAAAAATGGCGAACATTTAAATTTTTAAGAAAAATTTTAATTTGAAATGTGGTCCCAAAAAATCGAAAATTGAAAAATTATTTTTTTCTTATGTGTTTGACCTTGATAAAAAGATTCGGGAGCAGTTTTTGTTTCGTCTATATCTTAAAAAATGGCTGGGTTATAACAGTTTGAATTTCTAGCGTGGCTGACATTTTGAAACGTCCTGATATTTGTCACGTGATAACGGGCGTATTTATGAACCGATTTGAATGTACATTGGTGTGTACATAGTACATACAAATATCTCGACCGAGTTCGTTGTCCAGCTTCATCCGCCATCTTGTTTAAAAATGGCGGCCATTTAAAAATTTAAAAAAAATTTTAAATTTAAAATGCGATACCAAAAAATTGAAAAATGAAAAAGATTTTTTTCGTATGTGTTTGACCTTATTTAAAGATTCCGGAACAGTTTTTGTTTCGTCTGTATCTAAAGAAATGGCTGAGTTATAGCATTTTGAATTTCTATAGTGGATGACATTTTAAAACGACCTGATTTTTGTCATGCGATAACAGGCGTATTTATGAACCGATTTGGATGTAACTTGGTCTGTACATAGTGCACACCAATGTCTCGACCGAGTTCGTTGGCCAGCTTCATTCGCCATCTTGTTTCAAAAGGGTTGCCATATAAAAAAAATTAAATTTAAAATGAGGTATTAAAAAATTGGAAAATGAAAAAGATTTTTTTATGTGTTTGGTCTTGATACAAAGATTCCGGAGCAGTTTTTGTTTCTGAAAATTTGTTCTTTTGTTTATATCTTAAAAAATGTTTGAATTATAGCACTTTGAATTTCTAGCATGGCTAACATTTTGAAACGATCTTGTATTTGTCAGGCGATAACACACGTATTCGCCTATTTCGATGTAAGAGGGCATGTGGATAGTATACATCAATACCTCGACCAAGTTCACTGGCCAGATTCATCAGCCATCTTGTTTCAAAATGGCGGGCATTAAATAAAAATATATATATATATTTAAAGTAAGGTGCAAAAAAATTAGAAATTGAAAAAGGTTTCTCTCTTAAGTATTTGACCTTGATATAAGGATTCAGGAGCAATTTTTGTTTGTTTTTATCTTAAAAAATGGCTCAGATATAGCAATTTCAATATCTAATATGGGTGACATTTTGAAAAATCTGATTTTTTGCCTGCGACAGCACTCGTATATATCAATCGATTCCGATGTGAGTGAGCATGTGCACAGCAATTACTAAGGTCTCGACCAAGTTCACTGCTTAGCCTCATCCACCATGTTGTCTTAAAATGGTAGGCACTTTAAGAAATCGCCAAATTTGGCAGCCAAATATATGTTACTTTGAATAAAAGCAGCTTGGACAAAGCTGACTAATTTCGCGAAATTCTCATTCATAATGATTTGGTATTGATAAAAATTAGTATTGAATCTCCTATATTCGGTTTCCGCTAAATTGAGCTTCGTGTGTTTGAATAATATAAGTTGGCTTTTTTAAAAATAGGGAATATGAAAGCTACCTCTTCCTCCCGGCACTGGCCGGAAGGACTTTTTTCTTTTTCTTTTGTTTCCTTCATACAGTATATAATTTTTTCCTTTACATTCAGAAAGCCTTTAATCAATTTTCCACTTCCATAAATACGGTGAAAAGTAAAAGTTTTTGAAACTTGAATTCGATGATCTTGCTGTATTTTTTATAAGGCTTCAAGTATAAAAATATTTCATTTGACAGAAGAAAGATGGTACGTCAGATTATATAAAAGCTGGTGAAGATAAGGAGAGAAAAATAGAGCTTATTATAACTTTTTCATTGTATAAATAAACCAAGCATATGATTTAAAAGAAAATGTTGCTCAAAGTATCAAGATTTTCAGACAAAAGTAGAATTGTGGAAAGATACTTTTGTCAACTCAGTTTCTAAAATAATAGCTCTCAATATCCGACGAAACGTTACGTATAATTCTTCGAAATGAATTGAAGTTTGTATAATATTTGTTAGATTTAAAGGAAACAGGGAAATGTTTGCTCTTAAACAGTAAATATATAATGGTAATTATAACATATGTAGTAATAATTATGTCACCATAATTAGATTAGAGAAAAGAAGTTTAATTAAAGTTGTTGTATTATTTCGTAACTAAAATAAGTTTTTCTTTTTTTGTCCTTTTTTGGATAGGTTGTGATTTTTCTCCTTGAAAGAAGACTAGACACAATTAGTAAAAATTTTAATACAATTGAGGTCTGAAAAGTCAAGATAAATTAATAACATTTTTGTTTTTTATGTATGTCAATCAAGAAACATACCTTGTAATTTGGAAAAAGCTTATGCATCAAAAAAATTTTTTTAGCTAAAAAATACTACTTTTTTATTATTTGTGAGTAAAAATAGTTAATGAAGAATATGTAATAATATCAACATTAATTTATGCTTTAGGAAGAAAATAATGTTTTTCTCATATATATCAAGTACTAAGACAATATTAAACTCAAGAGTCAAAAAACTTAGAATACTTAGTTTCACTTAAAGATCTTAAAATTAAAATAATCAATACAATTGTGTTAATATAAAATACATTTGTAATATAAATGTAATAAAAAGTACAAATATTAAGAATTCATGCTGTGGCTTGTACATTAACATTTAAAAAATTGATATATTGTCTGATATCTAGAATTTAGAATTCCAGAGTAGTCATTAAGTCTTTCCCTGATTAAAATAATTTATTGCAGTGTGATGTTGAAAATAACATATCATTGAAACAGCACCGAAAACTGGCGATATGAAGCAATTAAAATAATAAAACTTTGTAAAAAATCACCATAAAATTAAAACAAAACACAGGACGCGTTTCGAGCTAAAAACATAACAGCTCGTCATCAGCTAAGCATACACGTGTCCGTAAACGAACAAGTTCAAAAATGAACTGAAGATAAAGAATGTTGCGAAGAATGCGACAGATGGCGCTACCTGATAGAGGGATATGCAAAAGGGAAATGTGTTGAAAAAAGATAGAAGAGAAAATGAAATGGAAAAAATGGAAATAAAAGAAAAAATAAAAATAAAAGAAGTAAATTAAAAATATAAATAAAAATAATAAATAAAGAACTATAAAAGAACAAGAAAAAAATCCAAATTATTATTATTATTATTATTTTTTTTTTTTTTTTTTTTTTTTACAAAATAAAAAGAAAAGAAACAAGAGAAAAGGGAAAGGAATTACAAAATTAATTTCCACGCTGGAGATAGGAAAGGAGATGATGGGAGATCATTGACAAGATTAGCAGAATTTTTAGAAATAAAATATGCTTCATGAAAATCCAAGTGAGAGGGAGAGGCAGGGGAAGAAATAATTTTGGCCATGGAGAAATTGAAACAACGACTGGAAGACCAACAGTGAGAAGCAATCGAAGATTTAGAGATTTCTTGATTTGCAATATATCTCTGATGCTCGCCTAATCTGAATTTTAAAGCTCTCTTTGTTTGACCAATATAACCTAAATTGCAAGAGCAAGGAATGAAATAAACACCCCACCGGTTCTCAGTAGGAACAGGATCTTTTAGAGAAGAGAATTTAATTTTATTCATAGGTTTGAAGATAACTTTAAAGTTAAAACGAGAAAGTATTTTAGCAATTTTGAAACACAGAAGAGAATAAAAGGGCAGAACTATTATAGAATTAAAATTAGGAGGATTATTTGAACCAGAAAAAGGATGTTTAGGCTTATTAAATTTATACAAAGCTTTATCAATTAAAGAGGGATTATAACAACGAGCAAGGGCAAGAGATTTCAGATAATTAATTTCATTATTCAGAGCAGAAGAGTCAGAACAAATGCGTAATGCCCTAAAAACAAAGTATAAAAGGACGCCACTTTTTGTTGAGGAGGATGATTTGAAAGGGCATGAGGAGGAAGGGAGACAGCGAAAGGTTTTCTATAAACGGAGGTAGAGAACCGATCTGGGAGTTTTGAAACCAAGACGTCAAGGAAAGGAAGAGAATTGTTCTCTTCGACTTCGAGAGTAAATTGAATACAAGGATCAACAGAATTAACAAGAGAAAGGTTAATTGTTGATTTGTCAATTCTGTTGATCCTTGTATTCAATTTACTATCGAAGTCGAAGAGAACAATTCTCTTCCTTTCCTTGACGTCTTGGTTTCAAAACTCCCAGATCGGTTCTCTACCTCCGTTTATAGAAAACCTTTCGCTGTCTCCCTTCCTCCTCATGCCCTTTCAAATCATCCTCCTCAACAAAAAGTGGCGTCCTTTTATACTTTTGTTTTTAGGGCGTTACGCATTTGTTCTGACTCTTCTGCTCTGAATAATGAAATTAATTATCTGAAATCTCTTGCCCTTGCTCGTGGTTATAATCCCTCTTTAATTGATAAAGCTTTGTATAAATTTAATAAGCCTAAACATCCTTTTTCTGGTTCAAATAATCCTCCTAATTTTAATTCTATAATAGTTCTGCCCTTTTATTCTCTTCTGTGTTTCAAAATTGCTAAAATACTTTCTCGTTTTAACTTTAAAGTTATCTTCAAACCTATGAATAAAATTAAATTCTCTTCTCTAAAAGATCCTGTTCCTACTGAGAACCGGTGGGGTGTTTATTTCATTCCTTGCTCTTGCAATTTAGGTTATATTGGTCAAACAAAGAGAGCTTTAAAATTCAGATTAGGCGAGCATCAGAGATATATTGCAAATCAAGAAATCTCTAAATCTTCGATTGCTTCTCACTGTTGGTCTTCCAGTCATTGTTTCAATTTCTCCATGGCCAAAATTATTTCTTCCCCTGCCTCTCCCTCTCACTTGGATTTTCATGAAGCATATTTTATTTCTAAAAATTCTGCTAATCTTGTCAATGATCTCCCATCATCTCCTTTCCTATCTCCAGCGTGGAAATTAATTTTGTAATTCCTTTCCCTTTTCTCTTGTTTCTTTTCTTTTTATTTTGTAAAAAAAAAAAAAAATAATAATAATAATAATAATAATAATTTGGATTTTTTTCTTGTTCTTTTATAGTTCTTTATTTATTATTTTTATTTATATTTTTAATTTACTTCTTTTATTTTTATTATTTCTTTTATTTCCATTTTTTCCATTTCATTTTCTCTTCTATCTTTTTTAACACATTTCCCTTTTGCATATCCCTCTATCAGGTAGCGCCATCTGTCGCATTCTTCGCAACATTCTTTATCTTCAGTTCATTTTTGAACTTGTTCGTTTACGGACACGTGTATGCTTAGCTGATGACGAGCTGTTATGTTTTTAGCTCGAAACGCGTCCTGTGTTTTGTTTTAATTTTATGGTGATTTTTTACAAAGTTTTATTATTTTAATAACATATCATTATTTATATCCCTTTTTTAAAATTAAGTTCCCTATTTTAAAATTTAATTGCCCCTTATAAACTGAATCAAAACTTCCCCACCTTTCTAAAAAGAATGTATCTATTTCTTCTTCTATTTTGCGCTTTAATTTTCAGTTACTAAAGTTTTCCTAAGTTCACCTAAAGCCGTTAATAAAATAAATCAAAAACAAGCCTTTTTCTCATCCTGAAATCATTTACTGTGCGATCATACTTTCCTTCAATTAACGAATATATAAAAAAGATATTATTTTACCATATGCTCCTGTTGTAGCAGTAATTCATAACCACGTCCCAAAAGTTTAGAGAATGAATAAAATTTCCATTAACATAAAAGTAATAAGGTACAATTAAAATTCGGGATATAGGTAATACATAAAAGCAGTTTTGCTGATATACACATATAAATTATGATCAAAGGTTTGAAATTATAAAATATACATTAAATTATATAAAAATGTGCTGTCCCAAAAGTATAGACACCTGTAATTTTTTTTTTTTTTTTTGGTTTTACATTTATAAAATTAACTAAAAACTTCCTTTTAATATTTACTTGCATTGCCAAACATCAAATACACATTGTTCCGTAGAAATAACTAAGCATTACATTACATAAGGGGGTATTTCATACCACGCCTTGTCAGTTGCAAATTTTAAATCATTTACACATGATATTGCTTTCCATTTTCATATATTGTACGAGGTAAGATTCCCCATATATTTTCCATGGGTTTCAAATCTGTACTAATTTCTGGCCAGTCTAACAGTGTGATATTGTTTTGCCTAAACCATGTTTTCGATGATGTGGAGGTATGGATGGATTTCCACAAGGTTCCCATTCCAACAAAGTTTCCCCATCTTGTTGGAAAACACAGTCCGGTCCTGTTAGCAAATTCAAATTACGTGATGATAGAATGTTATTAAAAATGGCTTTAGTTGATTTCAACAAATATTGTTTACAGGAGAATGAAAGCAAAACCTTGCTTAAAGCTGAGACATAAAGAGGCATGTCTAAAGTGGGCTAGAAATCGTGTGTCATACGGTGAAAAATGGATTTCTGTCATCTTCAGTGATGGAAAGAAATGGATTTTTAGACGGCCCTGATGGTCATAAATTTTACTGGTATGACGTGAGAAAAGAACTCAAGAACTGTTTCAGTAAGCAACAAAGCGAAAGATCCGTAATGACATGGGGAGGGTTTACTTTCAACGACCAAACATTTCTAGAGTTTTTGGACAGAAAAATGAAATCATAGGATTATCATGATATTTTACGTAACAATTTACTGCCTATTATGGATTTGCCAGCAGCACCGGACTGTGTTTTCCAACAAGATGGGCATCCATACCTCCACATTATCTAAAACATGGTTTAGGCAAAACAATATCACACTGTTAGACTGGCCAGCACTTAGTGCAGCTTTAAGTCCCATGGAGAACATATGGGAGATCTTATAAAATGATGGGGATCTTATGGGGAAAAATACGTATATGAAAATGGAAAGCAATGTACATGTGTAAATGACTTAAAAATTGCAATTGAGAAAGCGTGGTATGAAATACCTCCTTCTGTAATGCAATACTTAGTTAATTCTATGGAACAACGTGTATATGATGTTATAGAGTGTCGTTGCAATACAATTAAATACTAAAAGTAAGTTTTTTGTTCTTTTATAAATGTAAAACCAAAAAAAGTTACAGGTGTCTATACTTTTGGGACAGCACATTTTCATATAATTTAATATATATTTTATAATTTCAAACCTTTGATCATAATTTATGTGTGTATATCAGCAAAACTGCTTTTATTTATTACATATGTCACGAATTTTAATTGTAACTTATTATTTCTTATGTTAATGCAAAATTTATTGATCGTCTAAACTTTTGGGACGCGGTGTAGACTCATTGTTAATTCTCACTTTGATAGTCAATACAAATGCCTTTTCGGCCGCAAATATATACTCTGTTTATATTAAAATTGGCGCCTGGCATCTGCTTCTAATTGACGCCCGTCATTGCTGCTTCTAAATGCATATTTTCCATTAATACTTCCATTCCAATTCCAATAATGCATATTCTGAATTATTGGAATTATTCTGAATGAATTATTCTAATAATTTCATTCCAATAATGCATACTCTTTGGCCATATGCTCCTGTTGTAGCAGTAATTCATAGACTCATAGAGTGTTAATTCTCACTTTGATAGTCAATACAAATTGGCGCCCGGCGTCTGCGTTGCTGTTTCTAAATGCATATTTTCCATTAATCACCTTTAGCATTCGTATTTGTACGTTGAGATGTTACAAAGCCAATTAACGGTCCTTTTGGCTAGTTTTTAATTCAAAGTTCTATTAAGGGGATTAATTAATATCTTTTGGGTTATAATGGCCCAGGGTACCAAGATTTTGGCTCGACACATTGGCAACAATATTTGACAAATTATTCACTCAATCTCTATACATCGAACTGATAACAGCTGCCTCAAAGTGTCCCTCTCTGGCACTTACATTCTTCATGTCTATATGCAATAAAGCCACTCTGTCTTCAAATTTGCAGAATTCTTCTTTTGTACTTGTCTTTAATATTCAAGGATCTACGAACATGGATCGCCGTAAACGATTACTTTAAAAAAACAATAGTTTTATGAAATGTTTTCCCTACAGATCATGGTCTACTGCATATGCAGAAAAACTAATATAATTAAGTACACTATATTGCCATTAATGACTGGCAACTTTCAACTTTAGACATTTTGTCGAATATTTAGAAATATGCTTGACAGATTCTTCTGGAATTTCGGGATTGAAAAGAACAGGTATGACCTCTTACTTAGCAATGTCGATTTGATAAGGGGGGGGCAATTAGGGGGCCAACAAAAAATCAAAGTAAAAAAATAATACTTGGGATCACCCTGTAAAATAAAATGCACGAAATGATCTATCGCTATCGAATATAAATAAACAAACATTGTGCAATGTGTGTATTCTTTTGTGTAAGAATAGCATTTATATTAATAGAGATACAGCGATTTATTTAAAAAATTTGAAAAATTCTTGCATGTTTTTTGCTTATAACAAGAGTTTTTAACCAAATTTAACTCCGGTTTCAGAAAAATTGACAAAATATAGTAGAAGCAATATAGTGCAATTGGAATATAAATATATTAAATGTTTTAGGAAATATTAGCAGTTGTATGAAATAATTTTTATCTGCGCATGCGCGAACAATAACAATGATCATTTTACAGAATTTAATAGTCAATTCTATGGAGCAACTTATTAAAAAAAATCTAGTCAAGTATCGTAAAAATTCAGAAAGATATCGGCGTTAGAGTAAGCAAATTTTTAGTAGTTCTCTAAAAGCAGCTGAATGATAAGGGGTTTTCTATAAATTGTCATTCTTAATTTTTATTTTTTTTAATTTTAATTTTTACTTTCTTCTACCTTTACAAGAAGAAAGTATTGGATTCATGAAAATTTTCGAATTCCGGTTTTCGACGGATTTACACGTTTTAGAGGTCAGAGAACCCGAAAAACATGTTTTTACAAAATGTCTGTCTGTGACTCTGTGAGTCTGTCTGTCTGTCTGTGTGTATATGACACAAATATTGTGGGCGCTCTATCTCAAGAACTAATGCACGGAATTTAATAAAAATTGATATTCAGTTAGTCCCTAATACAAATTGATGCTGATTAGTTTTTGGTACAAATCGCTCAAAAGGTGGCGCTGCTATGCTGCATTTTGTATGATTTCCGAAATGGCTCTATCTCAGGAACTAATGCACGGATTTTCATGAAACTTCAGATTCTGTTAGTCCTTGATATGACTTGATGCTGATTACGTGTTGGTGCAAATCGCTCAACAGGTGGCGCTGCTATGCTGCATTTTTTTACAATTCCCGCAGTGGCTCTATCTCAAGAAATAATGCACGGATTTTCATCAAACTTCAGATTCAGTTAATCCTTGACATGAATTGAAGTTTTGTACAGTTTGGTGTAAATCGCTCAACAGGTGGCGCTGCTATACTGCATTTTTTACAATTACCGCAATAGCTCTATCTCAACAACTAATGCTTGGATTTTCAACAAACTTCAGATTCATGTGTACTTTGATATGAGTTAGTGCTGTTTGTGTTTAGGTGCAAATCACTCAACAGGTGCGCTGCTATGCTGCACTTTTCAGAATTTCCATTATAGCGGTATCTGAAGAACTAATGCAACAATTTTCAATAAACTTCAGAATCAGTTAATCCTTGATATGAATTGACATTTTGTACATTTTGGTGTAAATCGCTCAACATGTGGCGCTGCTATACATCATTTTTCACGATTTCTTCAATCGTTGTATCTCAAGAACTAATGGACATATTTTCATCAAACTTCAGATTCAGTTACTCTTTGATATGAAATGATGCTGACTACGTATTGGTGAATATCGCCCAATAGGTGGCGCTGCTATGCTGCATTTTGCACTATTTCCTCAATAGCTCTATCTCAAGAACTAATGCACGAATTTTCATCAAACTTCAGATTCAAGTACACCTTGATAAATGTTGATACTGATTATGTGGTTCTGTAAATCGCTCAACAGGTGGCGCTGTTATGCTGCATTTGTCATGATTTGCGCAATAGCTCTATCTTAGGAACTAATGCACGGATTTTCCCCAAACTTCATATTCAGTTAGACATTGACGGTTGATCAGTTAGACATGTGGATGATAATTAGGGTCTGGTGTAAATCACCCAATAGGTGGCGCTGCTATGCTGCATTTTGATAGATTTACACGATTTCATGGACAGTAATATCTCAAGAACTAATGCACGGAATTTCATCTTTTTAGAATCCTCATGATGAGCATAGATGCACTGTGATAATGAATTTTGAAGTATTGACAAGTATGAGATAGAAGAAAGTTTTGTGATGGCCACAACATACTAGTTTATTGATGCTTCAGTTCTTCTTGGATAACCATCAGAACCAGCCTATACCACGATCAAAAGGAGTATCAAAATCGAAGCATCTTTTCCAAATCTACTCGTTGATACTCACTAAATACTAACTTTTTTCTGTAGGTCAGTTAATAAAAAATGACAATTTGTGTAAAATCCCTTATCAGCTGCTTTTAGAGAACAACTAAAAATTTGCCCACTTTAACTCCGATATGTTTCTGAAATTTTACGATATTTGACTACATGTTTTTAATAAGTTGCTCCATAGAGTTGACTATTAAATTATGTAAAACGATCCTTGTTATCGTTCGCGCATGCGCAGATAAAAATTATTTCATACAACTGTTCATATTTCCTAAAACATTTAAAATATTTATGTTCCAATTACACTATATTATTTCTACTATATTTTGTCAATTTTTCTGAAACCGGCGTTAAATTTGTTTGAAAACCCTGCATGTTATAAGCAAAAAACATGCAAGAATTTTTTAATTTTATTAAATAAATCGCTATATTTCTATTAATATAAGTGCTATTCTTACACAAAATAATACACATATTGCAAAATGTCTGTTTGGACGATCAGAACGATTGTCGAGGGAAAAAACTGGTTACCTTGGCAACCGAGCAACTGACGTAAGAACGTGACGTCAGCTTTTACAGGTACAATCTTTAAAAACAAACATTCGGAATTCGAAAGGTGAAAAGGAAGTATGCTAAGGCGTGTATTATTCTTTGAGTCTAATATTTATTATTCGATGCGGAGTAAACAAGTTATTCACCTATATTCATTTACTATGTAATTCGTCGGTTTTAAATGACAAGTCAAGAATTCAATCGAAGGTGTTACTAATTTGACCAGCTCAACGGGATTCGAACATTTATAAGTGTATTCAACTAGAATCTACAATATACTTGCGGCTATATCAGTTCTTTGTATTATAATAAATGTGTGTCGTGTTATATATCCTGCTGCTCCTTTATTGTAAGTGTCTGCCTGAATTTCTGGGAAAATGGGGTAAGTAACGAAAATTTAAATTTAATTCTAACTTCTAACTAAAATCACAGTTTTTGTTTTAAAATCGAATCGTGAATTGAATTCTGTTAAGTCATATTCTTTCGTCAGATTATTCATATTTCTTTTCCCTAATTTAAATTCGAGCTATTCAAAATTAATCCGTAACCTATTATCCATAAATTTTGGTCCGTACCGAGCCTGAGCTACGATGGAATCTGTTCTCAAGTCGTAGCTGTCAATTAATTTATCTGTGCTAGATGTAACGTAAAAAAAAAAAAAAAAAAAAAAAAAAAAAAGTAAAAACGGTTGTGTTTATTTATTCAATTCTTGTTTTTTTTTATATTTGTATATTATGGTGCATTTTGTATGAGATTGTGTAATTTTCGTATTTTTATGTTATTCATTTCTTATATTGTTTATTTGTAATTATTAAAAATGACTAAACAAACTAAACAGGAGCTGTATTTTGAGCGAATTTGTAAGGAAATAGATGTAATTAAGGATAAAGTTCAAAATGCGAATTCAGATGAGCATGCAAAAATTAAAGTTTTGAAATCGAAAATATCTTCTTATGAAAATACTCTTGCGGAAGCATTTGATAAACTTTCGCCGAAAGAAAATAATGAGAATTTGGATACTTTTTTGAAGTATCAGGGAATTATTTGTGATTTGTTAGTCGATTTAGAAGAGAAAACCACAGTTGATTCTCCGACGGAAATTCGTGTAGAAACTCAAAATAAACAGAATTATTCGCAAGTTAAATTGCCCAAATTCGATCTTCCCCATTTTTACGGCGATTCGCAACAATGGATTTCGTTTAAAGAATTATTTCAGTCTACGATTTTGGGGAATGAAAAGTTATCTGATATTGAGAAATTACAATATTTACATTCATCTGTTCGCGGAAATGCCGCAAAATTAATTCGAGGATTTTCTTTAAAAGCAGAAAATTTAGTTCAGTGTTGGGATTTGTTAAATCAAAGATATGAAAATAAAAGACAGTTGGCTTTAAGTCAAATAAATAAAATATTTTCGATAAAGATTATTAAAGCTAGTAATTCAAAATCCTTGTTAGAATTGCTAGATACAAGTAATGAAGCAATTCGGAATTTGAAAATTTTGGGATTAGAATCTAATGCTTTGAGCGATTTAATGTTAATAAATTTTATGTTGAATAAATTAGATCAGCCTCTCAAACAAAGATGGGAATTGTTGTTAGACAATGATAAAATACCGGATATGGATTTATTTCGAAAATTTGTTGAGCGGGAAGCTAGAAGTGTAGAGGAGTCGAAATGCACTAAAGTAGAGTCTAAATTCAATTTCGCAAAAAAGCCTCTAGATGCTAGTCGAGTCAAAACCAACGTAATGAACAGCGCGTTTGTTAGGAATGGTAATAACTGCCTATTATGTAATGAAAGCCATGCGTTATTCAAATGTCCTTTATTTAATTCAAAACCGGTGAAGGAGAGGTGGAAAATCGTTCATTTAAACAAATTATGTGAAAATTGCCTTAGACAAAACCATCAAGTAGGGCAGTGTAGAATTAATGTTAAATGCAAAAATTGTTCCCAAATGCATCATACATTATTACATGTGTATACGACTAGTCAAACTAATAGAGAGTTGGTTAATGATAATGCACCAGAAATTTCTGTTTCTAATAGTGCGCAGTGTCATTCATCTTTGCAGAATTATAATGTTCTATTATCTACCGCTCTTATTAATGTAAAATCTAGCACAGGTAATGTTATTCAGTGCAGAGCACTTATTGACAATGCTTCTCAAAATTCTTTAATCTCAAAAAATTGTGTAGAAAGGTTGAATTTGCCTGTTGGCAGAACGAACCATAGGCTTGTAGGTATAAATGGCATTTCGGCTGAAACCTGCCTAAATTTCACTGAATTTAATTACTCGCCATATTTTGAAAATAATTACAATTCCTTAAAAGCCCTTGTAGTTAATCAGGTTACTACCCCACTCCCTAACTTCAGGCTTGAAAGGCATTCATGGCCGCACATGGCAAACTTACAGCTGGCGGATCCTGAGTTTTATATCTCCAAGTCAATCGACATTCTGCTAGGAGCAGATGTTTTTGCACATCTGTTATTAGGGTCACCCATTTTTGGACAATCTGGTGAACCCGTTGCAATCCCAACTCAACTAGGATATATTCTAAGTGGTCCAGTACCCTATTCGTCTAAACCGGCCACGACCGTGGTCTGCCATTCAGTAGACATGACTGGTTTTTTCAACTCGGAGTCTGCTCCTCAAGCTAAGGAGTTTATTAAATCGGATGCAGCTAAAGAACTGTATCACAATTCAATTCGGCAAAATAAACAAGTTTGTGATGAGGAAAAAATTAATTTTCCTGTCGCTGCCAGTATAGCAAAAGATGATAGTTTGCCACATTCTTTAAAGGCAAATAACTTAACCCATTCTTTCAATCCGAATTCATCTCAAAGTTTTCTAGGGTTAGAGTGGAACCAGGAAACAGATTTCCTGCGAGTACAAGTTGTAGAAAAACCTACAGTAAAGACTAAAAGTCAATTATTATCCGTAATCGCTGGCATTTTTGATCCTTTGGGTCTTTTGTCACCTTCCACTGTTATTTTGAAAATGTTATTGAAAGAAGTGTGGAAGGCAGACTTGAAGTGGGATGATCCTCTTCCCTCAGATATTCTAGAAACGTGGAATAGATTCTATTCTGAAATAAATGCTTTTAATTCTATGCACATTCCCCGATTTATGAATTTCAGCACATCATCACCTTTCGAACTCCATGGGTTCTGTGATGCCTCTAGACGTGCATACGCTGCGGTTGTCTATATAAAAACCTTTAATCCTGTCACGGTAATGCTAGTTGCTGCTAAAACAAGAATAGCGCCCACCAGTGCAATAACATTGCCAAGGTTAGAGTTATCTTCAGCTCTTTTGCTAGCAAACCTTATTCAAGTTGTGCAAGATGCATTACCTAACGCTATCCACAAAACATTCTTGTGGACCGATTCGACCATTACATTAAGCTGGATTGTGAAACCTCCAACCAAAGGCAACCAATTCGTGCTTCACCGTGCCAATAAAATCAGAGATTTGACCTCAATTGAACATTGGCATCATATTCCTGGTAAACATAATCCAGCCGATTGTGCAACACGGGGTCTATATCCCTATCAGTTAAAAGATTGCGACTGTTGGTGGTCTGGGCCTACTTGGCTCTACAAGTCTTCTAATCCTTTCGTTGATGATCTATCTCCAACTTCAAACTTTGCAGTTGAGTCTTTACCCACCGAAAGTTCTTGTTTAATAAATCAACTAGACAACGATATAGACATTCTTACCAGATTTTCTTCATATACAAAAGTAATCCGAGTAGTTGCTTGGATTCAAAGATTCGCCTACAACACAAAATTCTATTTAAAAAGGAAAGGGCCATTAAATGCAGTTGAACTTAACAACGCTTGTAAAACTGTCGTCAAGTGCTTACAACAGTCAGCCTTTTCTGATGAAATTAATCTACTTAAACAACACAAACCACTACCAACATCCAGTAAATTGCTTTCTTTAAACATCTTTCTCGACGCAAATAATATTTTGAGAGTTGGTGGACGCCTCAGCAAACACAACACCATGTCATTCGATTCCAAACATCCAATGCTTATCCCTAAAACCCATCCCATAACAGAAGCTATTATCAGGTACTTCCATCTCTATAGTCTGCATGCGGGTCCTGATCAAGTTCTTTCCTTAATTCGTCAAAAATTTTGGATTCCAGATGGCAGATCAACAGTTAAGAAAGAATTAAGAAAGTGTATCCGTTGCATTCGAATATCTGCCCAACCGCTTACTCAAATCATGGGTGACTTGCCCTCTTCACGAATTAATCCTTGTAGAGCGTTCCAGCGCACAGGGATTGATTTTGCAGGACCAATCAATACAAAATGCCAACATAAACGAAAGTCAACTATTTTTAAATCCTATATCTGTCTTTTTATATGCATGTGCACCAAAGCAGTACACATTGAATTAGTTTCAGAACTTACCACCGAAGCCTTTATATGCACTTTACAGCGTTTCATATCACGCCGAGGACATCCAACAGACATTTATTCTGATAACGGTAAAACATTCGTTGGTGCAGTCTCATATCTTAAAAAACTGTTCCTAATTCTCAAAGAATCAAAAGTCCAAGACTTTTGCGCACAACGCCAAATTATTTGGCATTTCATACCTCCTTATGGTCCAAACTTTGGAGGATTATGGGAGTCTTCCATAAAGCTAGCCAAACGTCATCTAACCAAAGCATGCCAAGGTACTCTTATGACTTTTGAGGAACTATCCACAACCCTATGCCTTATTGAAGCATGTATAAATTCTCGTCCACTTATTCCTTTATCAACCGACCCTAATGACTTATCCGTTTTAACTCCAAGACATTTCCTTATTGGTGATCCATTACTTGCTTTACCTGACATGTCATCTCATAATAATCCATGTATTAGTCTCTCTTCCAGGTGGAAACAGTGTATCAAGATTCGAGATAATTTCTGGCAACGCTGGACTAAAGATTATCTCCAAACATTGTCCTTAAGGCATAAATGGAAAAAGGGCAATCATATTATCAAGATTGGTCAACTAGTCTTGGTAAAAGAATCTTCAATTCATCCAACTCATTGGAAATTAGCCGTGGTCGAAAACATCCATCCTGGTGCTGATGGTGTTTCCAGAGTTGTGACTATCCGTACAGGTGAAGGCACATTCAAGCGTCCGATTCAGCAGATTGCAGCTTTACCTGAAGTCCACGCCGGCCCCCCGGAGGTTATGGACGATCAGAACGATTGTCGAGGGAAAAAACTGGTTACCTTGGCAACCGAGCAACTGACGTAAGAACGTGACGTCAGCTTTTACAGGTACAATCTTTAAAAACAAACATTCGGAATTCGAACGGTGAAAAGGAAGTATGCTAAGGCGTGTATTATTCTTTGAGTCTAATATTTATTATTCGATGCGGAGTAAACAAGTTATTCACCTATATTCATTTACTATGTAATTCGTCGGTTTTAAATGACAAGTCAAGAATTCAATCGAAGGTGTTACTAATTTGACCAGCTCAACGGGATTCGAACATTTATAAGTGTATTCAACTAGAATCTACAATATACTTGCGGCTATATCAGTTCTTTGTATTATAATAAATGTGTGTCGTGTTATATATCCTGCTGCTCCTTTATTGTAAGTGTCTGCCTGAATTTCTGGGAAAATGGGGTAAGTAACGAAAATTTAAATTTAATTCTAACTTCTAACTAAAATCACAGTTTTTGTTTTAAAATCGAATCGTGAATTGAATTCTGTTAAGTCATATTCTTTCGTCAGATTATTCATATTTCTTTTCCCTAATTTAAATTCGAGCTATTCAAAATTAATCCGTAACCTATTATCCACTGTTTATTTATATTCAATAGCGGTAGATCATTTCGAGAATTTTATTTTACAATGTGATCCCAAGTATTATTTTTTTTCTTTGATTATTTGTTGGCCCCTTAATTGCCCCCCCCCCCCCATCAAATTTATCTCTTATCGACATTGCTAAATATGAGGTCATACCTGTTCTTTTCAGTCCTGAAATTCCAGAAGAATCTGTCAAGTATATTTCTAAATATTCGACAAAATGTCTAAAATTGAAAGTTGCCGTCATTAATGGCAATATAGTGTATGTGCTTGTTTCAATATATTGTAAAGATATTTATGAAATTTTTAATGCATGCACTTACATCAACAAATTTGTGTGAGATCTTTTGGTAGTTCGAAGAATGTCAAGGCGGTATTCCGTTTCTCGTCAAGTAATGCTTGAGCTGTGTCACACTAGGCACAGCATTTGTGATCCTGACCTTGAGTGTTTCAATATTTTTACTGGTGTTTCAAAATATTTCTTCTTTATGCACCCCCAAAACAAAAAATCTAGAGGAGTAATATTGAGTAAGCAAGGAGACCATGGTGTTGGTGCATCTCGACCGATCCTTCTGCCATGTAATTTATCATCAAGAAACTCAAGAACGACACTACCCCAGTAAGGTTGTGTGATGTTCTAAAAAACTTAGGAACAAGACTTTCCCATAATAAAAATTTCACGGTATTACGTTCAATGGCTATTTCGTAACACCTTTTTGTAATAATCAAAGACTTTATGACCACTCAGTATTTTTACTTTCCTCTATACTCATATAAAAAAAAAAATCAGTGGATTCGTGAAAAATTTCGACTTCCGATTTTTAATACATTTTCAAGGTTTGGGATACCGTGAACACGATTTCATTATTCTTGGATCGTTGTGTTTCTATGTGCTACGCATGTTTTGTGGCTGTGGTAATTTAGAATTAAAGCCATAATTAAGAATTTTATAAAACTTTATATTTAGAAGACGTGAATTATAAATTTTTACCCATTGAAATCTTAATAAATTACCCAGCAAATATCACTCTTTTGTGTGTTTTTCTTGACTTTCGTATCTGAGGGATGGGACTGTGTAAAACATAATATATGTAATGTCTTTTGAAAAACAAAAGAGCTGATCTTAAATTTGATCACTGAAATGGGAGTAACGGTGCTGTTATCCTGTGCTACTTAGAATAAAAATTGCAGTTGTGTTTCAGTTTCTATTCAACAGAAAAGCACCAAATACTGTATTTAATAAATTAAATTAGATGCGTTTTTTATTAATACAACTTGTTTTAAATATGAAACAGGGGCGGTTGTGTTATCCTTTATATGAACTCTGACCACTAGAAATCCATGTTAAATACAAATAAATATGCTGTTTTATAATGTTTTCATATTCTTAATTGCTGATGTGTAACTGGGCTACCTGTTTAAAAATATCCTTCAGATATAGATTTTAAAAGATAGACGTTTGAAAGTAGAAGATATATTAAAAATGCAAAGCACGGGATTGTACTTTTTATTGAAATACAAATGCTCAGTTTTGTATCAGACTTGACTCTTTGTTATAAAAATTTTAAGTGAGTGCACTATATACAGGTTTATTACAAATTATCTTTACAATTTCAAGCTTTTTCATACAAATACAAATATACATATGAATGTATGGAAAACACTAAAACATTAGGAGTATATGTTGAAGGTTATTCTGGATCAATTAATAAACCACTCTATCGAATCAACCTGGATTTGGCGCAGGAGAATGTTCGAGAGCCTGGATAAGGACGCGTGGCGATCCCTTCCAGTTTCAGAAGAAGACTATAGCGGTGTCTCTGACGGGTGTAGGTACGGATAGCTGGGTCGGTCTGGAGACCACGTTTCCAGAGCGCATGCACCTGGATAGTCGTTCACTTTTAATAGCACTATGCGGATATCCAGTGCTTTACTCACGGTACTCTCTCTGGGTTTTGGAGCCTTTTTGAGTAAGTCCGTTCTCTTCTAGTGAATAAAAAAGGCAGGTGACTGAACGGCGAATAGACGGTACCACAGTATCTGGTTTAAACTGGGCTTTTTTGTTCTCTTTTTCTACCCCGTAATCATAACATCCATTGAAGTAATTGACCCCGGTACACACGATGCGGAAGCTAATTTTCCTAATTTTTTATGTCTATTTTTTTAATGGCATATATGTTTGTTGAGCTCATCCACTGGCTTCAAACGCAGAAGTTGCCTGTTCATAGTGGATACTGAATTCCGACTGACGGTAAAACAATCATTTAGTCAGATGACTCAATTCTCCAGGTACTGGTTACACTTTGTGGTTTCATGGAAGGAGATGTTCGGTGATGTGACGGCCCTCGCTTCAGAATTTAACCTGTTCCGCTCCCTCTCGAAGTATTCAGTTGTGTTTAAGTAGCTGTGTCCAGGCTTCCGTTTGAGCCAGTGTGGTGTCAAGTATTGGACAAGAACAGGTATTCAAAGTTTTACCTTCGTAAAGAATGGATGAACTTTGCTGAAGTTGATTATCGCGGTAGTTATACGATAGTATGGTTAGTAGGAATATGCTGGTAGATTTATGATGCCCTGCTATTTATGGATTATTCGATGAAAGCTTCATCGCTTCGAAACTTGAAGCTTGTTTTTTCCCACAGGTAACAACTAGAGACGTTCCGTGTTGTTTGAGTATGGAATGGAGGTTCAAGCGAGGAGTTTGACTAGTTGGTATTAAAACTACGAATTGCTGTTAAAGTAGTTATGAGAGACATGGTGTTTCCTTAAAGTTAGATACTTTTTTAAAGTTATATATACATATATATATATATATATGTGTATGTATGTGTGTGTGCGTTTAGGGCTGCCTAGTGAAAATCTTCGCGTCAGTTTCGCTATTTTCGTAAATTTTGGGTTTGATTATAACATTTGGCAAATTTGAATATTCTGCTCTCCTCTACTGCTAACCTCATCAATCATTTATTTTAAATAAACCGTATTTATTGTTAGTTCAGTCTCATGGTTATTCATTTAAGTGATGGATCCCATTACACTCCTCTTTGAAAATCGTCATACAAGAATTCTAAATCCATTTTTAGTTAATTCCTAAATTAATGTCAATATTCGTCTTTCATAAGTCCTGATAAACAAAAATCTTGGGCTAAATCGACTTGTAGAGAATAAAAGGGACACAAGAGAGTTTACAATGTCTTAAGACGCATCTGGTCATAACTGGAAGCGTTGATTACTTATCAACGGCTTCATTTTGTTTAGTAAGAATCAGCTAAAAATGGTCAGAAAGTTGACTCATGACATTTTTGCATAAATTGCGGCGTAAAAATGTATGCTGTCATATGAATTACCGGCTGGAAGGTTAAGACTGAGTAAACTATTCGTAAAATTGGAAACAGTTTTCAGCGGAAAAGTGCAAAATTTGTAAAGTAACCGTACAAGATTATAGAGTCAAGAAAATTAGAAATTTTTTTAAGAAGATTCTTAATGAAGAAGTTTTAATGTTTGAAATAAATGTTCACGTATTTATGATTGTCCAAATTCTACTCAATGGCTGTAAAAGTTATACTTTCTGTTGATATTTCAGTCAAAAGTGAGATAATTGTTTTTCATATACTCTATTTTTCTATATAAATATACCTGATATTTCTTCCCTTTAAAGTATTAGGAAGCAACCAAAAACAATTAATACAATTTTGTATTCAGATTTTTAAAACATTACAAGCTGAGCAAGTGATTGTAACAAAATTGTAAACAATGATAATCCATTTAACGGAAGGTCATTGTTCACAGGCCCAAAAAGATCGTAAACTTTGAGAGTTTTTTTTCATAAAAGGAATAAAGAAACACATCTTATTTTACTCGCTTATTATTCATAGTTTTATTATAAAATTTTATCTTGTACAATAAGTATTAAAATTAATGGAGATATCGGCATTTTCATAACCAAAACGGTATGATATGCGCGCATGTCCCTGCATCACTTATCAAAATCACCCGAAGCAAAAAAAATCAATCCTTGCAGAAAACATATTAAACTTGATTACTTATTTAAAAATAATAATAAGGAAATTAGGTAAATAGTAGTAGTTTGAAATATGAGTATTTTTCGCCTTCTTTCTCTAACTTCAACGTGGTTCAAAAGTACCATTATTATTTCCTTTTACATACAACAGATTCATGACACCAAAAAATATATAGTTTTTAAAGAAAGAAAGACTTATGAGAAAGATTATGGTTGATTGGTTGATCAATATGAACTCTACTTTAAACATCCGTTGAAAAATGTTGTTTAAATAAGAACGCATTTAAAGTTTTACTAAAAATAGATCATTAAAATTTTTAATTAATCGTTTTACCTTGCAGCTTGCGATTAATACGCGATTCCTGAATTTAAGCCTAAAAAGCAAAGAATTCAACGTACAGTCGTGGAAAAAAAAAGTAAACACCCCCTACTAACTCCTCAACAAATTATCGTAGAAGAAAGTTACTGGTACCGAACGATTGGAAATAAAGTCTACTTTTAAATGATGTATATAAAATTGGCTTAGGGGGGCATCTACATATTAAAACGAACCATAACTTTATTTTCTTCAATAGCAGTACCCAATTCTGACAGCATAAATGAACTCTACACCCTTCAATTAGCCTAAAGACGAATTTTTATGCAATTCGTACCATAAGTGTCCGAGAAATTAATTATTTTAAAACGAGCGTATTTTAAGGGCTGTATCCAAATTGAAGTTCCGTACTGGATTGTTAACCGAGAGAGCCGCCTTCTTGATCATGGCACGTTTAAGCGTCAATGAAACCTGTTTGATTACAGTACAGCAGAATAAATTTCAAAATGTCTACTCACTTCCATCATAGACGGCCCCTTAAACCATCATTTTGCCGTTTTTTAAGCATAATTTGAAAACTACTTGGAACAAAAATGTGAAATTTTTTAATTTCCATAAAGCAGGTCTTAATAAATCTAAATCCATCAAAAAAATTGTAGGTTGCAATTCATAATTGTTTCGAATATTAATTTCATAATTCATAATTCATATCATAAAATTATAAAAATTGCAAATTCAGCTTATTTATGTTTGGGTATATTAGTATTATTACCACAAAAAAATTAGCACATTAGAAGCATAATTTCGGGCGATATAAATAAAAATATGAAAATATAATTTAACATTACAAGCACTAAATTTTGAATGTTTATAATTCAAAAACTTATTATTCAAATTACTTGAAATTTGGTGTCTAGGCATAGTTTGAACCGAAGATTTGAAATATCTCGTTAAAATTGGGTATTGCCATTGAAAAAAATGAAGTTAGGATTCGTTTTAATATGTAGATGACCCTCTAAGAAAATTTTATATACATCATTTAAAAGTAGACTTTATTTCCAATCGTTCGATACCAGTAACTTTCTTCTATGAGGATTTGTTGAGGAGTTAGTAGGGGGTGTTTACTTTTTTTTCCACGACTGTACATAAAGCCGTGTCCCGCCGTGTCCAGTATATATGTTTTTCAGTTAGACCGTGCTCATTTCCAACTGATTGTAATATGTGTAAGATTCTAATCTCAACCAAACGTTCTAGAGAATTATTCTACATATTAGAGAGATTCAAAAAATGTTGAAAAATGTCGCTTTTATTCATGAAAAGTACCCTGTTCCTTAACACATTGAATGTCACGTCAGTCACCGATGACTGAAATTTAACTTTTCGTTTAGGCCTCACCAGTCATCGGTGACTGAGACTTATAGATTGTGTAACAGGAATCTTATTTTGAGGCCCAAACCGAAAGACAGATAAAATAGACTTGGCATTCAACGTGTTAAGCAACTTCGTAATCAGTAAAGACAGTAACTTGCACTGAACTGTGTTGTCGTGTGTTTTGTTTGCTCTTTCCGCATACTTATATAATTTGAATATAATACATTTTAAAATAATTCAGCACTTTGCGTATCTTTTGATATATTTAATTTATTTTTTATAATAGATTTTTTGATTACAAAATTAATAATTTTGTATTTACTCTTTATAAATACACAGTATATTACCAAAAAGAAACCAAATGTGCGTCTAAAAATATACTACAAAGTCTACTTGAGTATACATTTCGCTATCTACTTAAAAACTTAAAAAAAAAAAAAAGCTTTTACAAACATTTCTTAATATAACAGTCACTATTTTTATTAAAGTAAATTATTGCCTCGGGATATCAGTAGATAGTAGTTAACAATATTCTATGATCCAGTAAATTCATAATTAAATCTGAAATTTATTTTTTAATTTAAAGAAAAATCTTCTTTGTGTTTTTATGTGTGTTTTCTTTTAAAGTTTATGGACTCAGATAATAATTATCAATTAAATTTATCCACTGCTTGAAATAATTTACATTGTATATAAATCAATCGCAAAACTGATATTATTATAAATCTTTGGTACGTTTTTCTTATGATGAAGTGCTCCTATACAATTCAATTATAATGTATAAGTCACTTCGTATTTTCAAATATACTTATATGAAAAAAAAAATTAAACATATTTTGTTCAGAGGTAAAAGGATATTTAAAAACGTTTTAACCCAAGTAGGAATTTATGTACTCACATTTCAACTAAATATCTCAAAATTGTTATACATACAGTACTACCGACTATTATCAAATATATATTTATTTTTCAAGTAGCTTTTCGTGTTTTATTGAAAGCAAAATTCTTTTGATTGATCTGAATTTTCCAGTTTTAAAAGAAAACAATGTGTACTTATAATCTCAATTTGTTTTTCTAAGTGAAGATTTTTTAAGATAAGTATAATGAAGATATTCATATACTTTTTTTAACTTTTGGTTTATTTAAACACTTTAAAATTTGAAATGATCCTTCAAAACTCATTAATATTTAAGTTTTCTTAAATTTTAAAACATATTTATATTTGAATGAATGAAACCTGAGTATCTCCAAAAATTGTATTGCTACATATATAATAAATAGTATAAACGTAATGATATAATTACATGATGATGCAAAATTTCATTCGTTGTGTGATTTGTATATTAATTTAAAGGATGGCTTACTAATTTCGTAACAAATCAAGTGGGCTGATAATACGCATACTACAATAGAAAGAATGCATAGATTCAATTATAAATATCTATGATTTATCTCTCTCTCTGCGTATAAATAAATATATCTGTTAGGGTGTCTTTTAAAAGTTTCGTTCCTACCACATATCTTATTCCCATTAACAAAAATTCCTTCGATACAAATTTTTAACTCAAGCAAACAACTGATATTCATCCACCACCCACAATGAAAGTTTTGAAATTTTCGCCCGAAAAGTCACTTTTTCTGATAAAATAATTTTATCTGTTATAAAATTGTCTGTCAAATTAAAATAAAATTGTATATTTTGTCCTTGTATATTTTGTCTTTGATGACTGATCTTCATTTTTTTCATCTGCACTGTTTATGAGAATAACTTTATATATATATATATATATATATATATATATGAGTACTGTATTGCTTAATTGAAACTAATGTTCTCCAGACTGTGAATAGGTATAAAAAGGTTTAATATATCCCCAAACATATAGCTTAATATTCAAAATAATATCGTAGAATTCGCAAAAGCTTCCCTGAGCTTTTCGTTAAAAATTACCAACCGATTCCATTGCTGAATATCTATAGAACAACCTCATCTCGCTCTGCAATTTTGATTTTACCTTCTACGAGTCTCGCTAGAGATATCACGTTCATTTAACCATTGAGTCTTATCTTTCATTACCACACACACACACACACACACACACATATATATATATATATGTATAGAGTCATTTATTTTTTTATAGCCTATTTAGTTACTATGTTAAATAACTCGGTTTAGTGGTGGTTATGTGAAGACAAAAAAAAAAAAAAAAAAAAAAAAAAAAGAAATTGTAATTGGATACATGGTCGCTATTGCTTTATTCAGTAATAATTACGTCGTGTTTTACATTTAACAAACACAGGTTTCCATTAAATATTTTTAAAACATCTAAGATATTACAATGAAAATATACTTTTTTGTGTGAAATATGAATCAAAGTGATAGAAAAGCATAGTATTCAATATGTTAAATATTACGCAATGGAAAAGACATTAAAATATATGGAACGTCGAAGCACTTATTTGAGTAAATGAAATCTGAAAGGCAAATCCCTTTTAAAAATTTTGTGAACCAGATTAATGATAGAATCGACGACCCTAGCGTTATTTTTTTGCAAATCCTTAACGTGTAATTTGTACGGATTCATAATTTTTTTGGTTAATTGTGAAACAGCAATAATTGTCGATATATTTTATTTATCAAAAAAAAAAATTTAAAAAATTACTACAACCGTCCAAAATGTGAACATTTCTTGTGAAAACTTTTTTATGTGTCTTCCAGCTGTTGAACTGGTTAATGTAGCTGCTGGACGTTTAATACTATTTTCTGGTTATTCATACTTCATGCCTTTCAATGTTCGGTGGATAGAATTACCATTCAAGATTTTGAAAGTCTCCTCGTATATTCTTAATTATAATAAATAAATAAACGGTCAAGTGCGAATATTACTCGCGCTCACAGGGTTCCATACAATACATATATGAATTATTAGCTGTATTAATAAAAATCGTTACTAAACGAAAAATAAAACTCTGTAAAAAACTATACAACGTAGTGTTTGCTATAGCTGTATATATACTAGAAAAGTATGAATGGGTATACCGTAAAAGTTGAAAGAGTAATGTATCATAAATAATATCAAATAATGTTATTCTGTATAACTCTTATTTAAATCTTAACCTAATCTGTTTATGATGAACTTAATTCGGCACTCACACACACAAAAAAAAAGTTCATATTTAAACTTCATTTGGCATTTCATAAAACTATATTCAGCGTCGTAATAATCTTTTCATTTTACAGTGTAGCTAAAAAAAATCTCTGTTCAAATTTTAAACTTAGCATTTTGCTAAGAGCGCTTCGAAAGGAGGTCGCAATTTGCAACGCCGCCTTTGTCCGGACCGCGTTTTTCCATATAGGTTTTTAATTAACTTTTAAAGAAATGGGAGGCATATTGGGAGATCAACTACTCAATGCAAACTAGTCGCAAATGCCACAGTATTTATATGATCAATTCTAATTAAATTACTTAGTTTTTAACAATTTGACGTTTATTGATTTAATACTGCTACTGGACAATGGTATTACACAAATGTATTATTCAAAGCTGTTATATGGGTTTTAAAAGCCGGTGGTACATATAGTACATCATCCCTGTCGTTATATATGTTCAAACCGTCCGTGTCTTTAAAGGTCAATATCACGGCTAATTACCGATGATTTTTTTTTTCAAAAATCATTATCAACAATGCTTTTACACTTCTACTACGATAGGTACCTCCAGCACTCCCCAACACCTTTGCTGAATGCTCGCAAACCGGAATTTGTGTGTAACGGAAAAATGCGCCTTATGTGACCTAGGGAAATCGCTATAATTTTCCTGCAAGGTTTAAATTAACATCTACTACTTCTAATTTTTTCATAATTTTAGTTTCAGTAGATTCGGAAATAGATGGGGGGGGGGGGCATATTTTTGCACTACATTTTCGACGATATCTCTGAAAATATATTACCTAAAATTAAAAGAAATGTATTTTTGAGATTAGCGTAACGAAAGCGTTCACACGATATATAAAGAAAAAAAAATCAAGTAATGTAATAAGCCCCTCTACATTTTTCCTAACAAATATTTGTAAATGTTTAATAATCTGTAAATATGTGGCTTAATATTCTTTATCACTTCCCCCAATTTGAACTTTGCATGTTTAATAGTTTGCTAGTAAAATGGCTTTGGCAGACAGACAGGCAGACAGACAGAGAATATAATGTTTCCGTTTTTACTTTTTAAGTACGGAACCCTAAAATCACTTATAATAGGTATTATTGATTACTTGGTAATTTTTAAAGATGTATACAAGTCATACATTTTATTTACCATTTTTAATTTGCGTCCAAAGCCTATATCTTTCTGTGTAGACTTTCCTGTTGTTGCCTGTAGTCAGAAATATTTTGTCCACATTTAAATGTTTATGAAAATTGGTTGTAATTTTCAATGGTAAAACATTACTTCTAAGCTTTGTCTACTTTCAATTTTAGCATTATCGAATTGGATTAAAAATGGACTCTTGAATGAAATTTGTAAGCCGTAGTTGAAAATGAATGTTTTTTGTAAATAATTTTTGAACTTGAAAACTTTATTACTTTCTCTCAACTATGAACATTTATCTGCCAGAATAATGTAAAGCGAGAGAGTCACCACAAGTGAAAATTCAATGTTGAAAGCAAATAATATAAAAAAGCAGATTGTTAATCAGATCAGATTAATTAAAAGATACCCCACTTTGACAATAAAAAAAATTGTCAACCGAAAAGAGAGATCTCATTTTATGTAGAACTTAACTCTAATTTCAAGTTTGGTTAAATTGGTTAAAAAATAAGTTGCTTCAGAATATGGTCTAAATTGTTGAGCTATACTGCCTATTTCATGTATTTGATATAAATTTGTACATCCAATATTTCACAAATTGTATAAAAAGATCATCATATTTTTCTGAATTTTTAAAGACTTTCTTTAGTGGGTTAAAATAAAAAATTATTTGCAATATCTTTAAATAAAACCTTACTAATATAAAAAATAGATTAATTGTCTTTCTTGCTTTGACAAAAATTAAATTCATTTCAGCAAAAGAACTGTATCTTTTGGAGAGAATCATCCCATGTTAGTTACAAAAATATTTTTTATACAAATATAATGAATTTCACTGCACGGTCTTTCCACAATTCCTTAAAAATAATCATACCTATGAGATTTTAAGTACGTTTATAATTCTACACAATGTAATATTCTTTTTTTTTTTTAATTGTTGATATTTTAAAACACAAAACGTTTATGTATTCTTTCCATTAAAAACCACTTTAAAAAAGATAGTTATGAATAAAATGCTTTCCGAAATAACTGCAGTCTAAAGAATTAAAACAAAAAGTTTTTAAATTTTCATATAAAACTTAGAATATTATTATAGCATGTTGTATGATTTTAGATTTATGGGGTTTTTTAGATTTTTAATCTCTTTTTGAAATTGCTCTTCGTATATTTGGACATATCTAATGAGGCGTTTTGAGAAAATTTCCATTTAAACAATTTTAAAAGACTTAAAATTTAAAATTGTACACCACTTTAATCACAGAGAAATTTATGTGGGTTTATAATTAGATGTTTGATTTTAGTTAGATTTTTGCTTCTTTAAACATTTTTAACGCTTACCAAATTTTGAAAGCACCATTGATGCATAAACTACAAGAGCAGTCAAACACCTAAATCTTTCGGTTTTAATCCTACAAAAGTAAAGCTAATATCTACTACGATGTGCTAGGATCACGAGATACATTTATTACATTTCAAATTCTGAAAATCATTTATTTATCCTTAGTTGGGACAATTTTTAAGATGGCCATTAAGTACCTAAACCCTACAGTAACGGTTGCGAGAGAAATAATAAATTTTGTTTTGAATGTCATTAATTTCCTAAAGTAATAGATTTTTAATTACAGAAATTTTACAATTAAATCTGGCACGAAATATGTACACTATATGGCCAAAGGTCGCCGGTCACTAGGAATTTTAGACATTTTGTTAAATATCTAGAAAAATACATGATAAATTAACCTGAAACTGCAGGTGTGTAAACAGTATAGTCATATAGATATAGTTCAAATTTTTTTCCCGAAACCGCATAGGGGAGCGTCAACAAATTGAAAAAGAACAAATATCTTTTGAACAACTCTGTAAAAACTAATGTAGCAAAAGCGTTCAAATTTGAAATTATTAATAAGTGGCTTATAGTAATATACTGTGTTCATTTTTATGAGAATGGCCGGATTATGGGGAAGTGACCGGTCACCTTTAGCGTTAGTGTATTAAGTTAAATTGGTATTCAAAATAAAGTTTTAATATTTTCATGCAACGGTGTCTGCACTTACAGTATTCATCCGATGAATGTAAGGTTTATGTTTTCAGGATTCTTTGATTTTAGGAATACATAATATTACATCTAAATTGTAAAAGTATATTTTTCATCCTTAATTTACCAAACACTGGTAAAAGTTTTATTGTGAACGTGTTTAAAAGTAGTCATCTTCACATAGTCCTTTCCAGAATGATTCCTTAAAATGAATTTCGCAGTTGGAAGTATATTTGCTTGGTACCAAAAACATGTGATAGTTCATGTCTCCTGCAATTGCAACATTATGAAGGCAAGCAGCGATGCAATTACAATTGAGCATATGAAGAATATTTTCTGGTGCAACAGGTACATCCTATGTTGTAGGACGAGTAAATCTTGTGTGTGTGTGTGTGTATGCAAATTTTATCCTAAAAAAGTCTAACTATTTTGACTAAATTTTATAACGTATCGTTTTTGGGTACGAGAAGACTATTGGGCTAGGTCACATGCTGGGAAAAATTCAATTAGCGCGTCATTTTGTGGTCAATATGGATCAATGCATTTCAATGGGAATGAAGGTTCAGGCAGCCATTAAGTTGTTAATCAGTTGGCAGTAAACGAAGTCGCAAAGTTGACAAAGTTCGTAAAATTTGGCGGTATATGGCGAAATATTGGCGACATTGGCTTGATAGGATTGGAAAATCGACTTTCAATATTACCAATGCAAAAACATAGGCTTGATGCCAAATGAAAAAATAAATCCAAATTTGACGATATTTGGCAAAATTTGGCGAAAAATCAGTCTTTCAGAATGTAAAAGAAGTTTCTAGAAATTTCAGATAGAAACCGAGATACATGATTGAAGTAACCAGAATCCATAGAATGTCCTCGAAAACAGAATTCAGTCAATCAGGTTACATAGAACTTTCTCAACACATGATTGGAGTGAAATGAAAGAATGTCGACAAATTTGTCGAAAGAATTTGGGTTGAGTATCTGAAGAAATTTTCTTGACTGTTATAAAATAAAGTGCTTTGGAGTAATTACACAGAGATAATTTATGATTATACCGAGTTGAACACAACGCTAATTTTAACTGAGCATGGCTCGGTCTTCTCCGCTTCTGCTGGTTACTAATAATTTGTACGTACTGATAGTGCCATACTGTAAACCTCTTATATGACCACATCTCCATCATTTCCGATCCCAACATATATCTACCCTATATATATAAAATCCTAATGAATCGAATTGAAACGAATTTATGTAACGATTCTATGAAAAGACTGATTAAACAACTGATTACGTTTCACGGCGATTTCTCCTAAAATATGGAATACTTTGCGATGAAATTAACACCAAAAATCCGTATTGATCCATAGATCTCAAAACTGGTATTAGAATTTTAAAATTAGAATTAGTTTTCGAAATATTAATTTTTTTCTTATTTTAAATACTTTTTTTCTAATGATGGCAACTCAAATTTTAATCATAACAGATATTTTTTTTCATATTTTGGAAAAGGTTATTTTAAATTAATTTGGCGAAGAGTTTGGCCTCCCTTAAATGTATGCTAAGAAATGCATCATGTTACTTTTATTCAGAATTCAATTTGTATTTCATTATCATTTTATTTAATACAAAATATTCATTTAAAATTGTAACCTTTAAAATAAATGGCTTTTACTTCATTCTTTTTTTTAAACGAAACGAGAAGAAAAATATTAGACACAGATGTCATATACGCAACGGGGTACCTAACTGGTGATAATAAGGCGTTATTTTGCCTGACATGGTAACCCGGCTATTGTTGCTTATTTATTAATAAATGTTTATTTGAATTTATTTTCTTTTTATTTACAAAAAATGTTATAAATTGTTTTGTTCTATAGTTATTAATTATTTTTTTTATTTATTGTTATTTCATTTTAAAAATAACAGAAAATAATTTAAAAATACGTATGTAACAGGTATTTGAAAACTAGGTTTTCGCCAAATTGTCGTAAAAAAAATCACGCCAAACCCGGTGCGTATGTGACAATGCAACAAATCATGAGATTTAATGTCCACTTCAAAGCAACGTTTTAATGTTATTACTTCTCCCGTCGACCAATTTCGCCAAATTATATAAATAGCCAAATTATACAAATTGACATTTTTTAAAATTTTAAATAATAAAAGAACAAATAAATTAGTATAACATTAATAAAAATACAAATAAAACGTCGAAATAAAAATCACTTGATGGCGTGAACATGTGTAACTTCCTTAAAGTCAAGTGAATGTGACATTTACGATCAACCATTATTGGCATTTAATCTTATAGTTTGGCGACAGATTTTTGGCCGATGGGATAACCAAGTAGCATCGTTTTAATTTACCACTCGAAAAATAAAAAAAATGCTAACTGGCGAGTTTAAAAAAAAGGTATTGGCGAGATTTTCACCCGGCTAACATAAAAGTAACAGGAATTCTTTGTGATCATGGCAACTTTTATGTAGTTTTATTCGAAAAAATAATTTTGATTCTTTAATCAAAATGGAAACCTTTCTTATGAAAAGCGAAGGAATCAGCCCGTTGTTTATTGCAGTTACATGACTTGGACTATTGTAATATAAACGGAATAATGGGTATAGAATAATATTCGGTGACTTATCACACTTGTGGCTGACTAACATTAAAGTACAAAAATGTCCGCCTGGAATATAAAAAGCGAAGATATCCGCCTGCAGCTGTTGATGATAGTCACATGACTTAGTCTATTATTATAGAGATTGTTTTCAGTTTTAAAAACAGCGCAAAGAATAATATTTCCTAACGATTAAAAATTTATTTTCACGTGACTATTAAAAACAGAAAAAAAAACTTTAAAATTACTATTAAATGAGTGCGTGTTAAAGGCAGGAAAATATTGAAAATTATGTCCTGAAAATTGTATTTACACGTAAATATTAAAAGGGAAAGGAAACTTTAAAATAATAAATACATTAATATGTGTTTAACCCTTTCACGGACAAGGCACTTCTATTCGTAAAATCTTGAAATCAGTGAATGGCACCAGAATTTACAAACAAATTTCGAAATACAAAATGCTTTTGTTCACTTACTTAATAAAAAGGAAATTTTCATCCCAATATTCTGATGCTAATGTGGCATTTAAGAATTAAAATTAAGTGGTCCAAAAATGATTCACCGCCCTTGAAGGGCTTAAAGCAGCAAATTTTAGTAATTGTATTATGTCAATCGTTTTATAACGCTGTTAAAAAATACGGAGAGACAAAAACTCTGTTTACTTAATTCATTTTATTTTAGCTTCTTTTCAAATGTTTAACTGATCTTCTATAACCAAACACGAAAACAACCATTGGATGTCTTAACAGCAACTGATTCTAGCTTAAATTTTTGCAATCACAGGGAATTGAATGGAAACCCGTTTACAGGGAGATCGCTACATGTTTTTTCAGTATAATTCAATCTTCTCTAATCTTTTTTAAACCGATCAGAGTAGCTTGCTTTGAGATTCTACAGTGTCTGAACGAGGGTTGGCGAGCGTAGCCTGCAGGGGGCGGAGCCCCCTAGCTTACACATAATATTCAAGATATAATACACAATAAAGCTTTATTACTTTGTTGAGGACTCACTAGAAGGAAGGCAGAAGTGAAGGACGGCGTATCAGAACAAAATACTAATGAGTTAGTAAGTAGAGTAATTAAGTAAGTAGATTTCACATTTTTTTTCTAACAAAAGACTGCAACTATATTGTTTCATATCCCTTCTATAAAAGTTTGCTTGATGTCAGACATTAGAAATATTTACACAGTTTGGAATCATGCTAATATCTTTCAGAATGCTGACATTTCGCCTATAGGCCTATAAAAATACGCACGAAGATGAATCACATCATGAAGGAACGATAGTTGCAAATACAAATTACTACATACCTAATAACGTCGCTGGATCTTGTTCCGATAAATTGGAAGAGGATTTACAATGTATACGTCTGTACCATCTGACGTAGTCATAACACAACAATCCTTTTGCTGCAGTTATTGTGTCATCATTACGAATTAGTGATTTCTTATTTCAAGATGTTTAAAGGATGTCATCTTTTTTCCTACGAATTCTGTTTCCACATTGAAGTTGAAGGTCGAGTGGATGTTCCTCCCGCACAACCGATGCATATTGTGCCTTGTGGGAATAACAGCTGCATAAATATAAAACAGAACACTCATTGCTTTCCTACAATGATGCATGGTAACACTCTGCTCTGCGTATGAGCGTGCAGGGCACTGGTGACAGTTCTTTTACCATGGTAAGCAATGCAAAAGAAAACCAACATTAACAGTAAATTAGGCTGTATCCATGGTGGCTTATTTTATTCATTGGTAGTATACACCTCAATCTCATGAGCCAGTTGAGCTTTGTCACGTTTACGAACTATTTTATTTGCTTCAAAACAGATTGCTTTTGGTAAATTGATGTCATGTTATAGATAAAGCTGCTACCTTTCTCACGGACCTTGTATCGTGGCGACCGCGATTCCCGAACCTATATCCCCTCGATTTCTACCTCTGGGTATATCCGTATATTACTTTGCATTTATCTGAATTTTAAAATTTTAAGATGAAAAAAAGAAATTTCAAGCATGGATGATTTTCTAACACAATGTAACTGAATTTATTAGAAACATATTATTAATGCATATTGCAAGAAAATATGGGTTTCAACATCGAAAACATTATAATTTTTTTTCAAAAAACATTTAACTTTCTTTAACAAGATCACCAGTTAGACTAAAGGTATCTTTTTTGAAAATGTATGTTGGCAAGAAGTCATTAAAGGACATAAAAGAGATCGTTAAATTAGACGTTTACTAAACTAGGTTTCCTTTCTTGCTGCACTTTGGATAATAGATGCTTCTGCCAAAGTATTTTCCTTAAGATTAGCTTGCAACTTCTTACTTTCTCTCGCTCTAGATAACATCAGTAAGTGTGGAATTTTACTAACCATTACATAAACCTTAGTTGTTGAGACGGCTTTTTTGAATACCTTTAAAAAGTTAGAAATTGATAAAAACGTGCATCATCTTGTTATGTTCTTATTTAAACATGCCATTCCCTTTTAGAAATAAAATTTGTAAAAATCGAAATTTTATAAAAGTCAAAGAGATGATATCCTTTAAATGGAAATTTGTGTAGCATCACACATTTTTTTTTTTTTTTTTTTTTTTTTTTTTTGTAGCAAAATATTTTATATAAACAGAAGTTATTTTGAAAAATATTTATCGCAAATTTTTTAAAATAAGTAAGTGAAATGAATTAAGAGTAACTGAATTTTAAATAACTGAAATGAATTAGGAGTAAGTGAATTATAAGTAACTGAAATGAATTAAGAGTAAGTGAATTTTAAGTAACTGAAATGAATTAGGAGTAAGTGAATTATAAGTAAGTAAAACGAAACATCAACTATTAATTAATTATTGTACTTTTGCAGTAGATTAAAAGTGTATTTAATTTTAATTGTCCTTAATTAAAAATACAACAGACATTAAAATTATTAAAGATTTCTAAATATTTTGTTTAAGCGCGTGAAAATATATTTTTTAATTACGTTAAAGAAATATGTGTATATATCTCAATATAATCCCTTACTCTGTGTTTATCAGAATTTTAAATATTTAAGATGAAAAAAAAAATCAAGTTTGGGTGATTTCCTAACACAATATAACTGAACATATTAGAAAAATATTATTACTGCATATTACGAGAAAATATGGGTTTCCTTGCCGAAAACATTATCATTTTTTCAAAAACCATTTAACTTTCTTTAACAAGATCACCAGTTAGTGTAAAGATATCTTTTTTGAACATGTGTGTTGGGAAGAAGTCATTAAAGGACAAAAAAGAGATCGTTAATTTAGACGTTTACTAAACTAGGTTATCTTTCTTGTTGCACTTTGGATAATAGATGCTTCTGTGAAAGTATTTTCCATAAGATTACCATTCAACTTCTTACTTTCTCTCGCTCTAGATAATATCAGTAAGTGTGCAGATTTCTAACCATTACATAAAACTTAGTTGTTGAGATGGCTTTTTTGAATAACTTTAAAAACATAAATATTATGGAAAAAATACATCATCTTGTTATGTTCTTATTTAAACATGCCATTCCTTTTTAGAAATAAAATTTGTAAAAATCGAAATTTTATAGAAGTTAAAGGGGTGATATCCTTCAAATGGAAATTTGTGTAGCATCATACAAATATTTTTTGTAGTAAAATATTTTATATAAGCAGAAGTTATTTTGAAAATGTTTATCGCCAATTTTTTAAATAAGAAAGTGAAATGAATTAAGAGGAAGTGAATTATAAGTAACTGAAATGAATTAGGAGTACGATAATTATAAGTAATTGAAATGAATTATAAGTAAGTGAATTATAAGTAAGTAAAATGAAACGTCAACTAGTAATTCATTATTGTACTTTTGCAGTAGATTAAAGGGGTATTTAATTTTAACTGTCCTAAATCAAAAATACAACATATATTAAAGTTATTAAAGATTTGTAAATATTTTGTTTAAGCGCATGAAAATATATTTTTTAATTACGTTAAAGAAATATGTGTATATATCTCAATATAATCTCTTACTCTGTATTTATCTGAATTTTAAATATTTAGGATGAAAAAAAGAAATTTCAACCTTGGGTGATTTCCTAACACAATGTAACTGAACATATCAGAAAAATATTATTACTGCATATTACGCGAAAATATGAGTTTCGTTGCCGAAAACATTATCCTTTTTTTTTCAAAAACCTTTTAACTTTCTTTAACAAGATCACCAGTTAGTGTAAAGATATCTTTTTTGAACATGAATGCTGCGAAGAAGTCATTAAAAGACATAAAAGAGATCGTTAAATTAGGCGTTTACTAAACTAGGTTATCTTTCTTGTTGCACTTTGGATAATAGATGCTTCTGTGAAAGTATTTTCCATAAGATTAGCATTCAACTTCTGACTTTCTCTCGCTCTAGATAATATCAGTAAGTGTGCAGATTTCTAACCATTACATAAACCTTAGTTGTTGAGATGGCTTTTTTGAATAACTTTAAAAAGATAAATATTGTGGAAAAAAGACATCATCTTGTTATTTTTTACATGCCATTTCCTTCCAGAAATAAAATTTGTAAATAAAATGTTCTTTCATCCCAGTGCGCTATTTTATTGAACTTAAAACATTAATGCTAGGCTTATGTCATAGAATTTTAATTTGAAATGCGGCTTTCTTTTACAAAAAAAACGCATTTTTAAAGTAAAATTTAGGTCTAAATATTTATATTCGTATCTATATTATATAGTAAAAACATGTCCGTTAGCAACTCTGTGGTCAAATTAACATTTGTAATCTATTAATAAATTTCAATTTTATTTCATTAAAAAAAAAACATTGCACAATTTTAATTTTTACACTGTCGAATATATATAAAAAAATGTACGTTCAAATGCAATTAGTTTGAAAATTGTATACTAATTTACTGATGTTTCTAAGATTTTGAAATAATTTTTAAGAATGATTTCTTTATCTATCTGTATCTCGTGTATCTCGTTTACAAAATATTAATAATCGATTTAAACATTGTAAAAAGTCTATCCTTTCGGCTAATAATCCATAACAATATAAAAAATTCCTCAAAAAAAAAAAAAAAGTAAAATAATAAAACTTGTAAATAAAACACAAATTTAGCAGACATGTAATCCAAATAAGAGCTTAAATCACAGAAATTATTAGAATAAAATAGCCGTGGCCAAATCTTTAGAGATTTCATAGGCTATGTACACCTGTCATGTAGCTAGCACAAAAGTATCGTTTCTGGTGAATTTCAAAACTTTATTTGAATGCATTATCAATTCATCATATAAATCAATATTATTCATCATATAAAAAACACCTGTGCTTGTTTTTACTGAGCTTTATAAAAAATATGCATTAAAAGTTTAAAAAAAATCTAATAGTTTAAAAAAATTGCTTTCAACTACATTCCGTAACCTGGGAAATCTACGCTGAATATCTTAGTTTTTAATTATAAAGTAACAAGATTATCAAAAATGACACGAAAATGTTATTCAGGTATAATTGGTAAACATTTTAGGTGGATTTCTTATGAAATACTACCTATTGCAATCTCCCCTATGTTGGAATTTCTGAAACATTTTTTGCAGATCTACACTGATCATGACCCCTAGAGTCCGAAACCACCCTCAGTAAAAAAACTTTATCTATCTATCTATCTCTATATATATACATATCACATTTTTATTTACACGTTAACTGTAATTTAGCACAAATCTCTTCCAAACTGATACATAAAATCAAGGGGTAGAAAAATCTTGGTCAAATTCGTTAATGGGCAAAATCGGACCAAGGGGTGGAAATAGAGAGGAGTTTTGAGAAAACTGGAAAAGCCAACTTCTTAATTTTTATACATATCAAATCAGTTTAAAGTTATTATTAAGTCTAGGAAAAGGGCCAAAAATTTATGTATCACAGATTTTTGATTAAATTAAAAATGGTGTCAAAGTGTACAAAAATGGCGTTTTAGGGAGAAAAAAAATTGATAACTTCGTCAATCCCTCAGATATCAAATTCATTTAAACTTATTTTAAATCTTCTTAATATAATCTAAAACTTTTATATTTGCAAATTTTTCATAGGACCACTGCAAAAAAAAAATAAAATAAAATAAAATAAAATAAAATAAAATAAAAAAAATAATAATAATAATAAATAAATAAATAAATAAAAATAAAATAAAAACGAAAAAATATGGGGCGGGGGGGAGAAGAAAGAATTCATAACTTCGTCAATTCACAAGATATCCAATCCGCTTAGATTTATTATACATCTTCTCAATAGATGTTGACGAAAAAATTATCGTATATAGGATGTACTCAAAACCAAACGGCTTATTTTCTGACTAATTTTTAAATTAAATTTGGTCTCAAAAGCTTCCAATTGGCAGGTTGTCTTATTCAGAAACTATATAATGTGCTGTACTGGCCGACATTTTGAAAAAGGCTGAATATATTTTTTAAAATGCTATCAAAGTGGACATTTTGAATCGAATTTCCGGAAGCGATAGTGTTGGAGACGCAAAAATGGCCGTGCTGAGAAAATAATCGCAAATCAAGTTATAATTAATTGAACGAAAAATAAAAACACAGCTCGCTTATAAATCTCTTCAAAAAAATCACGTCAGTAAGTTTCATGTTTTTATTTTTTAAAATGAGTCTGAAAATATGTTAGAAAATTTTGAGTTGTTGAACGTGGAAAAATGTTTTTTTGAATACCACCTTAATTTTATTCTGATAAAATGAGCTTTTACAGAAATATGAAATAAAAAATTCGTCAAAAGCGGCCATATGAAACTGAATTAAACAAACTTAAATGAAACATTTTAAGCTGATTAAATAAATGTATAAGGCAACTCTAGGATAGATGGCCATGGTTTTTAAAGATTGAAATAAAAAATCTTAAAATGCATATACAAGAAATATTTATGCATATTTGAAATTCTTATACATATATTCATCATATTTTGGACAAAAATAATTAACTATCGAGAACAAAAAGTGGGAAACAAAATGGAAATGAAAATGGCACATGGCAAGCCTTCAAGCCGAGGAGACATGGCCATCCAATACAAGAAAAAAAGATGTAGTTATTCATAAAAACTACACAGAAATTTGTAAAAATGCAATTATATCACGGAAAATCAGTGCATAAAATTTGAATAAACAAAATTTGAAGTATAATTTCAATCCTTCTCTTTTCATAAAATTTTACCACATTTGCGAGAAAGATTTTGATGGTTTGTACACGTTTCATGGAACCACTTCTGTCACCTTATGCGTTGTATGCAGTAATCCTTTTTTGGTGCGTTCGTAATTATATATTTCCATTTCAAATATTATGAAAATCGGATGTATAGTTTAATTACAGGGACAGTCAAAAGTTTTTCTTTACATTAAAGCTAATGGGAAAAATTATTGCAAGTGCATTTTAATGATGTTACAAATTTCCGAATGGGCTGAAATTTTAAATATATAATTGCTGCAAAATTTTGTCGAGCCATTTCAAATTTCATGAAAATCGGATGTATAGCTTAATTACAGGGACAGTCAAAAGTTTTCCGTTACATTAAGGGGAATGGGAAAAAATTATTGCAAGTGCATTTTAATGATGTTACAGACTATGCACTTATGAATTGCAAATAAATACACATTCAGTACAATATGGGGTGCAAAAAATAATTATAAAACTAGTTATAGTACGAACGCACCTCATTTGCCACGTTTGACGAGCAATTTCCAACTTGTTGGTTATGGTATTATATTCTTGTCCACAACCAACACAGTGATCCTCATCCAATTCTATCCCCTCGGAATCTGTATAATATAATAATTTCAAATGTAAGTTTTTCAATGTTTTCTTATACAAAAATACATCGTTAGGCCCTAATATATTATTACTATTGAAATATTTATATTAGTTAAAATTTAAATAATTATATCAATTAACATAATTATAAACATAAAGATTATAGAATTATTTTAAACATAATTATATTTAGTTAAAATCCTCACTCCGTATAATTTTTAAATATTGTTTATAGGTGGTCATCTCTCCTAAAATTGATGGACAGATTGCCATCCAAATTAAAGCATCACTCCGCCCTTGTAAGTCTTTGTTTTAGACTTAAAAGGAAAGATTGGATTATATACGTGCTTTAAAAGTCCTTATAGTAAAAAAAAAAAAAAAAGTAACATAGGTACTGCAAAACATTCAGATACCTAACTCAACAAAAATATCCAACCACTAAAATAAATAAACATTCAAATTACACTTTCTTTTTATATTTAAAAAACACAGCTGCACGTCGCAATGAATGAACATGTTGAACTATTTCTTACAAACAAATTTTATGTTGCAATCTATGATATAGTTTTTGAAATATTTAGACTGGTAATCTCTCTTCTATGGCCGTCTATCCTAGATTTACCCTACTAGCACGAGTAACAAAATTACGTTAATTTTAATGTGTATGTTAAGTCTGCCAATTTATCTTATTTGTCTGTAATACATGCTTTTTGAACAGGATAATGTCTACTTGATCGATGAGAGCATCCAAATATATATATATATATTCTGGTTTGAGAAAATTGGTTAATAAACTATAAAAACTATGTGTAAACGTTTCCAAAAATTAGTGGCAGGAAAAGAAGTTTTATGCTTCTTTATATCCCAAAATTATAGTAGTTTCTAATATTTCTAACGATAAGGAACATTTTTTGGAATTGGGACTAAGTCGGAAAAGGTTATTTTATATTTTATTCCGTGGTTATATTTTATTTTTTTAGATCAAGATATACAAGGTGAGTCTAAATTCATGGTACAAATTTTAAGGGTTGGTATAGGACACTACAATCATTTATTGTATACGAATTTATGGGCGCAAGTGACGCGTTGAGGTACAAACATCAGGGGGACAATTTGCCCCTTTTTTAAATTTCAAATTTTCTCATTCCTACCAGAAAATTCCTATACTATTATTTTCTTTATTTAAGACAGACATTTCATGATTACACAGAGAAAAAAATCTTCTTTTAAATTTTCCGGTATAAAGTCGAAATTTTTGAATAATAATAATAAAAAAAATTCTATTTCTTTTCATGTACTTCCTGTGCTTGACAAATTTGACAATTTTGCGGTTTTTTTTTTAATTCAAAAATTTCGATTTCACATCGGAAATTTTCAAAAAGAATTTTTTCTTTATGAAAGTATGAAATATCTGTCTTAAATAAAGAAAACAATAGTATAGAAATTTTCTGGTATGAATACGAAATTTTAAATAAAAAACTGCTATATTGGCCACCTGGGGTTTGTACCTCAACGTGTCAGTTGCACCCATAAATTCCTATACAATAAATTATTGTTATAGTGTCCTTTACTAACACTTAAAGTTTGTACCATGAATTTACAATCACACTCTATATGTCTTTTTTACAGTGCAGCTGAATAGAACCGACAGCATGCCTCTGAGACATTTTGTTAATAAAAGAGTGTAGTGGTGCTTTTTGTTATATACGGTATTTTGATATTCCCGTTAACATCCTTGAAATATGTTCACTTTATCTTTTTAAAATATTGTCGATTTTCCATTTTTTATGCAATATATGCTTATACAGTAAATCATTTGAACTGAGCTGTCTTTGTGTAAGTATTAAAGAAGAATTTGATTATATGGCTCACTTTCTGGTATTATTGTAATCAAACTTGGAAAATCATGCATATATTTAGAACTGAAAAATTAATAAGAATGGAATATATTTAATATCCCTAAAGCAATATAGAACAGAAGAATGACGTTTTGATAATTGTGTAATCTTTTGTACAAATTAATATAATTTTTTTTAAAATAATAAACTTTAAAAATTTCGCTAAATTGCGGCGGTAGTTTTGACTTTTATTAACCCTTTCGTGGTCACGCACGCGTTTACGCGGTCGCACTTTGGTACTTGTAAGTGGTCGTGAACGCATATAGGCGGTCAGACTTTTGTACTTGTAGATGGTCACAAACGCGTACAGGCGGTCAAAATATTCTACTTGTAGATGGTTATGAACGCGTTTGCGCTTCCCCCCACTTCTCGAGACTGGGAGTTAAAGAAGGCGTTTCTCAATCACTCCCTCTTTCCACACACACAATAGGCGTTAGGCAGACTATTTGTCAACTGGATTACCGTATTTTAAGTCGAATGCCTTTAGAGAACTTCGTTTTCTGTAAATGCTTAAGAATGGCATTGTATTTCGAAACAAATACTAAGCAACTTTATAGAATATCGTCGTTTACTTATTTTATTTTATTATTTCTATCCATAAGATTCTAATTCATTACTATAATTATTATTATTTCAGATCCTTTGCCAAATAATATTTATTTATTTCGCATGTTCATTATTTATTATGTAATATTTATTTATTTTGTTCTTTTAATGAATATACACGTTCTTTTCTTTCCTTTTTTTTCTAAATGTATGTCATTTTTTTTCATTTAACTATAATACTAAATAATTAAACTTTTTTTTTCTTTACTTACACCACTTTTGTTGCATAATAATAATAAAAAATTCAAATATCTAATCTAACATAACACATCAAAAAAAAATATTTTTATTTATTATTGTTGCTCAAATTTTATTCAAATTCTAGCATAATTTTAAAACTAGTACCGTGAAAACTGTCTATAATGACACTGAAGGAGCCAGAAAAAGCATCGATGTAGATATAGGTTTTCATTATTGGTAGATTCAAGACTGTTCATTTATTCAGAGTACATAATATAATAATTATTACATATAGATGAATCCTTCGTTTAACTTTTTAGAATTATCTAATTAAATAATTCAATTTAATTATTTTCTTATCAATAAAAATAATTCTGGAATTTTATATTAATATACAATGCCAAATATAAGACCGTAAAGAAAAACAAACAAACAGGGATTTACAATTTTGACTATTAAACAGGAGAAATAAATTTCAGATATTTTGCATTTGGATATAAACCAAAGAGAAATACTTCATGTAAAAAAAAAAAAAAAAAAAAAAAAATGGATGTTTAAATGTTGAAGCTAAGAAGAGAAATAGTACTTTTATTTATTCACAGCCATTATTTGACATTCCCAGCCTTCTAAAAAGAAATAAAAAAAGAATTATGTAAAAGTTTCATGTAAAAAGAAATAAAGATTTTTGCTCAATTAATTCAATCGCATGTACAACAGTCTTTACCATTTTCCTTTGGCATTCTAACAGGGTATTTTTATCAGTATTTTAACTTTAGTTAACAATAAAATTGATTAACTAAATTTAAATACACTTCAATATTTATAGAGGGCTTAAATATATGTTGTAGAATTCATATGAGCTAAAGAATATATCCACATAATGCTCTTTTTTAGAAACATACAGTTGATCGCTTCGTTCAAAAGTTAATCGTGAGTATACTTCTCTGAGGAAAACACGCATTGACTAATATTATTCCTAAGGAAGAATTTTTTTAAGATAGCTCGCTTGCATTTCAGTATTTTTAAACGATTTTTTTTATTTGAGTAGCTGAGGTCGATCTGTACAAAGGACGTTTTTTACTTCTTCGATTTTATTTGCAGGTTTTTTTTTTTTTTTTTTTTTTTTTTTTTTTTTTTTTTTTTAATGAGGATACTTTTACTTTCGAAACCGGTTCCGAAAATAAAAGTATCCTAATAAAAAAAAACTATAAACAAAATAGAAAATGAGAAAAACGGTCTTTGTATAGATCGATCTCAGCTGACCAATGCAAAAGAATTGTTTAAAAATATGGAAATGCAAACGAGATATCTAAAAAAAATTCTTCCATCGGATAAACATTAGCGAGCGGGTGCTTTCGCGTGAGTGAAGTAACCTCTTAACTGTTGGAAGTAGATCAAAAACTCCAAACAATTAAATATCATAGACGGGTTTATTAAGTCCAATATTTTTCGCAGTAATTTGCAATGCTTTTTTAATATTTTAGAGCAAAAGTAAAGTAATTTTATTTTGCAATTTGAAAACTTTCTTTAATAATATGAGACAAAGTTAATGATAACTCTCTCGTGAAGGCTGTATTTAAAAATCTGTACAAACATATCATAACGTTATTTTTGTTTGTATTTTTCTGTTCTTATTCGATTTTCCTTTTGTTTATATGGCAGTTTACATACAAAGGGGTTTGCCATGAAAGGATTATTTCGATCAATAAAATGATGTTTACACAGTACTTCTCAGGTTGGGAGATATAACCTATCATCTCACCAATTTGATTATGCAAATTAAAAAAATAATAATAATTTTAAGATAGGTAATGCATTCATATGCATTAAAGACATATAATTTTTAAAAAAGTTACTCTTTCCTGTTTTTACTTGTATTAAAAAATAAATAAAGGGGTATTTTTAGACATATTTATACGTGTAGTTTTCATTATATTTGACCTACTTATATTTTTAAATAACTTGACACTTGTACCGTGCATTAGTACATTTATAAATAGTATATAGACCCAGTTTTAAGCATTATTACAGCAAATACTTGGCTTAGTATGAAAAAAGTTCTATTTGCACCTCTTTTGAAGGTTGGGGGTGGGGGTGGAGATAATCCAAAAACCATTTTTATGTTTATATCACTGACTGTGCCCACTTTGCAAATAAAAAAAAAATTGTGTATTATTTGTGCTTTCTTAACATAACAAACCCCAATATAGCGATTCTTACATTAAAACCTCCATATTAAAAAAGCCCTAAATGTTATTTATTCACACAGTTATATTTCACAGAGAAGAACCAGAGGTGTAGCCAGAAAAATGCTTATGAGACTACAGTTCCCCGTTCGATAGCTACAGTTGTCAATATTGTTTACCTAATCATCCTACTAAATACAACAGAGTTGACCAAATATTCCAGTGTTATTAATTCCAATGATACTTTAAAAGTTTCTATGAGTTTTCTTTGAAGTAAGTTTTGAAAGAGAGTAAGTATATCCCATTGTTATCTAGTCCAAACTCTTGCAACCTGAGAATGACATCGAAATTGTACTTATAAGTGAAGCTTTGAGCTTTAAGAAAACTATGATTGACAGCCCCACCCCTTCCCTTGTAAGGATGATTTCTAAAGAAAACAGTTCACAGGAATAGTAAAATTTCAAATAGCCGTAACTTGCTACACATTTTTTTCATTGTCACGTATTTAATAAAAGGATTATGAAAAGTTTATGTTTTAAATCAGTTCTTTTAAAATAAGTATTAATCTATAATTATTAAATCGTGAATATTGCCCAATGTAACAGGTTTGGCCAGGTGGGGAGACCTATCAATTGACTTGAGCACAACAAGCACCACCCATGCACAATGTAACAAAAGATTGTTGATATAAAAATAAAGTAAGATATCATTTTAAAAAAAAAAATCTTTTCTGATATCACCGCATAAATATTAGAATAACTCCCTCGCCTCCCCCCACGAAAAATAAAAACTGATAGCCGGAGAGTTATCCTTATTGTAGCCTAAAAATTATTATCAAACTAATGGTTATTTTTAATAATGAAAACTCTTTGCTGCACATTTCCTGTATGTTATCAAGTTCTGCCCCATTCCGCAAGCGTCTTTATGGAAGAATTTAATAATTTAGCTGTTCTACCTATGTACTTTTAAACAATCACCTTTAATGATCTACTTTAAAAAAAAGTAAAATTCGTGATATTTTTTATGGTCATGTTAGCTTTGATATCTTGAAATAATAATTTAAAAAAATATCCGATTAAGTCACACACTAATATCAATTTGTAATTCTAAATTATAAGGAACCTCTATTTTATTTATGTATTTATTTTTTACATTTTCCAAAATAGTTAAAAAGGGTTTATGACTTCCGTTTGTTTGTCAGTGCTCTAACTTGCGTAACTATAATTCGATTTCTCTGAAATTTTGCATGTTATTGACATTTACTATGGCACGATCGCCATTGAAAATGAAGTATGTAGCATGTACAATTCACTTACAGGGGCATTCAAAAGCATGCCGTTACATTACGGCCAATGGGAGAAAATCGTTTCAAGTACAGCACTAAAACATACTTTCTTTAGAATATGAAATGCAAAGAATTTATTATTCATTTTCAGAATCGCACAGTACAATTACGTTACATAATGATCTACCGGGAAAACAGTTTGCAGTATATTTCAATGTAGATAATCTATTTCAAACAAATTTAGGTAAAAAGATCTTAGTAAAAAAAAATCATTGTTAAAAATAATAATTATTATAAATACTTAGATGAACGTAAAATTAAGAACTATTAGTTATTAAAGTTACATACATATTCAGTTATAGAAAACCGATTATAAGCTTCAAGTAAAGCCCGAGGCAAGCTCGCAAATCTGTACCCTATTATTAATAGCAAAAACATATATTATACATATCTTTTCACTAAAGATAGCACTCACTAAAGATAGCACTCTAAAAAGCCCTTGGAAAGGGGGAGAGGTAAACATAAAATACAATCTATAGATTCTTTCAATTTAGTATGTGGATAGCTTATGTATAAGAGCATTAACTTTTATATATTTATGGGAGCTTTGACCAAAGACAGCCTTTTAGGGAAGAGGGAGGAGTAGGACATGGAATTAAAAGAAACAAACCTGTACATACAGATATTTTAAAGGGGTCAAAACAATAATAAAGAAAAAAGAACTTTTTTCAAAAGTGTAGGTTTTCCATTATCTTGATTTTCATAATGTAGGAGGGGGCAGAGTTAAGAGCGGGGTATACGTGTGTGTGCGTGTGGGGGGGGGGGGGGGGGTAAAAATAAGTGGGAGTCAAAATTTTGAGGTTTCGACAAATAAAACAAAATTTAGGGAATTCACAGCAGAAATGAAAATATTTTCTCGAAAATAATTTAAAAATAATATTTAGGATCTAAATTTATTGGGTATGGTGTACAGTCCTGCATCGGGTCGGGAAAACTTTCCTTTTTTGCCGGAAGTCGGATTAACTTCTACAATTTTGCAGCAAATCCGGTCGATATCCATTATTTCGGCTTCGGGTTAGGTTTTGGCTAAAGCGGGCCCGGTTCGGGTTGAACCGATTTTTAAAAGAGTTTCTAAAATATTTTTTCTGGTGAAAAAACTATATAGAATAACAGTTTTTAAAGAAATGGAAATTTGAATACACACATGATATTTTACATACATAAATTTTTACACACACATGCGAAAAAAAAAAAACTGGAAAGTAAAAACTTTTTTTTTCCCCATTTGAAAAATTAAGGAAGATATAATGAAAATAATTAAATTTTGAACTCGAGTGCGAAAACCAAACTTCAAAATAAGACAGTTTTCTGTATACATATTAAAATTATTTTAATTTCAGCAATTCACCCTTTCCTAACAAATATTTTAAATATTCACAAAAGTACCCTTTTTCAACCGTCATTTTTTCGTACACTGTTCTTCGGTTGCCTTGGAATTCCTCTGTTAATGATTAGTAAACACTACGCGCATTATTATTACTATTATTTTTAATGGGAAACAGACTGCAGTGCACATTAGCAATGTGTATCAGTTATTATGGTTGGAATAATATACACTATAAAAAAGTACTACAAGCAGATATCGACCTAGACCATAATTCGAGTTTATTCAAATAATTTTATACACTCATGTAAACCAACAATAAAAACCGCACTCACTATTTCCAATAGTGAACACGCCTCCATATCATATATCGATTTCACGGCAATACAAGAAATATTTACAAAGGTCAGATGGAAGAGCAGTACTAGACTTTGTCGCGATGGCGCCCCAAGTTCACAATTACCCTAAAATATTCAAGTGTAACTGCATATTGTTTAAAAAGATACCAATGGACAGTACAAGTATCGAATTATTCAAAAATATAAATAGAATGGATGCAATTAAAGCAGTAGATATGATAAAGTGTAAGTGCATGTCTTTAAAAACAGGGAAGAATCACTATCGAAAAGATTCTTACAATAATGCAAACGAAAGCATTATCTGCCAGTTAGGAATTAATGCTAATACTACATTACAAATATGATTAAAATAATCATGATGAAATTAATGTATTGAAAATGGAAAAAAAAAGTTAAAACCTAGATTTTGATGACTGAACTATTCATTTCGTTACCATGAGAATTAAACTAAGAAAACATTTATTTTAATGCATTAAACTACAGTAATACAGTATAATGTACATTTATTTTACCGTATTCCATTTTTAATTATAGATTACTTGGAGATCACAAATATATTTTATTATAAATGTTGATTTCTTTCCTTCTCATGCTGACTGATAATTGTTACATCATATAAATCCAACTTATTGCAATTGCTTCAGAGTTTGTGACACTAATTTTGGGGGGCTCTGGGAAAATGCCCCGTACAAAAACTGCATAATATTCCAAATTGATTTTTTTCTGACACATTCCTGAATTGAGTTTTGTTCATAAACACATGGAATTGGCAGGTGCTCTTATTCAAAAACTATAAAGTCGAACAATTTTTTTCCATTTTTCGATAAACATAGGAAGGAGGTCTTTTAGAAAATGCTGTTAAATTTGGCGTTTTGAGAAAAAATTCTGCATACGGAAGCCCGATAAAAGTTATAATAGGAAAACGCTTGTAATTCTCAAGTAATTTATTTGTCGAAAAATGAAAAAAAGAAAAAGTGAAAGAAAAACAAAACATTTTGTCCCAAATCATTGTCATACCTGCATTTGTCAAGCTTTTACATTTATATATTAATTCCTGAATGTGTCAAAGTTTTTATTGTTGAACGGGCATTTTTTTTTTCTTTTGCATCCAAATAATATTTACAAAAGTTAGTAGTAGGGCAGGTGGAAGAGCATTAATTAACCACCATATACTGGCAGGGTCCGACTTAGGCTATGGGGAGGAGGGGGGTGGGGGGAGGTTGTCCGGGGCAAGAATCATTTTGGGGCTCCTTCTTCTATCTATCTATCTATAGATTTTTTGTGAATAATATGGAAGTAGCTAGTACTAAACTTCACACATATTGTATTATATGCATAAATTTTATATCCGGTACTGTTTTCCTCTGTATACAGAGTGTCACAAAAAGATAATCAGAACTTTAAGAAAAAACACTAGTAGGATAGTAGTAGAAAAAAAATTACAGATTGTTTGATACGAATATTTCTTTGCAAACTTTTACTTTGCTTATCTACGTACGTTATAAGATGTCTAAAAGAAAATGTCCCGAATTGGTTATAATTATTGGTTTTAACTTGCTGCGTACGAGAAAAACGTTAATAAAGAATTTATTTTGAAAACAATAGAATACTAAATTGTCATAATAAAATATTAATCATTAGTTTTCTAATGATATTTGCGTAGGTGGAGAGGGTACTGGAAGCGGAGGGAGGAATGGGGACCGCACTTCCTTCTTAAATGTTTGAAAATATATGAATTTTGGTCACTTTTGTTTAATTTTAAACATTTGGCACCTTTTAAATAAAAATTCTGACTATTCCCTAAAAAGGATTCCCTGGAGTCCCCTAAAAAGGGCGGCCCGGGGCAGCTTCCCCGCTTGCGCCTACATAAGTCGGGATCTGACCATATATATGTAATATATATATATATATATATATATAGATAGATATAGATATAGATATAGATATAATGAATTACCATAACCAATAACTTTATATATTAAAATTTATTTTAAAAGATCTTTGTAAAACATTTTTATTTATGCAATGTATTGCCTAAATTGTGTTTCCTTTGTACTAAATAGTGAAATTTTTACTCATACTTTGTTAGATCCCACGCCCACCCACGACCTCTTTAACTCTGCCCTCTTCTACATTGTAAAGAACAAGATGATAAAAATTTCCTTTGTTAGTCAACATTTTATTTCAACCCCTTTAAAATATCTGTATATAAAGTTTTTTATCTCCCCCCCCCCCTCTCTTTCTTCTCACCCTAAAGACTACCCTTGGTCAAAGTTTCCATAAACATATAAAACTCGTTGTTCTTATACATAAGCTATCGAAGTAGCGAGTTGAAAGAACAGATACCCGTGCTTAGCGTGTGCTTTACTTGAAACACAGAAAAAAAATATAAGCATTACAGACTATGGAAGTTCTTTAGAGAATAGTTTTCATTGCGTGATGCATTTTCTCGCTGAACTATATTTGTATACCAATAGAAGTTTGTTGAACATAAATAAATTGATATACAGAAATACGCAAACCAACAAAATACATTGCCGTTTGGGTGCGTAATTGCTGGAAGTGCGGTTGGTTGGTTGATTTTTGACGGCCAATTATCTGCACGAGGGATACAGGCCCAGGGGAGGGGGTGCCAGGGAGGCTCTTTCTAAGGGAACCTAACCCGTATTTACGCATGGGAATCCATGGCTCGAAGAAAACCATGAAAACTCCGAACGGTTAGGTCGACGGGCGCGATTGGGCTCGAACCCAGCACCTCCCGTCTACCAACTTCGAGAGCAGAACCTCTCAGCCACTGGTGGGGCTGCTGGAAGTGCGAGTTAAATCGTGTTATACGTCTTTATCTGAATTAAATTTGAGCATAATATGTGTTGTGTAAAAAATCATTAGATAATATACAGGGTCGTGCAAAAGAATTCGAGAGCATTCTTTTCTACTGGCGAAATTGGCTACAAGTGAATTTTCTAAATGAAATAAGCTTTAGAATGCTAAATAATTTGTATGCTATAGATCGTAAATAAGGCTACAAAGTATAGACTATTTTTTTATTAGAAGGTAACTGCTAAAACTGGATTTCTAAATGTGTTATATGTTTTCCACACCTTTTACTCACATATCTTCCTGCACCTTATTTAATGGTAAAGATTCATTACAGTTTTATAGATAGATGTGTTGGAAAGTGTTGAAATATGATTTTTTGTTCATATTTTTATAAACTTTTATTTTTTATGCTGGTGAACGTTTTCAAAGTTTCCATACATATAAATATGCAGAGATAATACTATTTGTTTATAAAATAAATGGAAAAATAAAAAATATATCTTGAGAAGGAAAATTAAAATTGGCCTCATCCAAATCCTAAAACTTTAAAAAAGGATAAATCGTAAAAAGGGATAAAAATGGCATTTGATTTTTTTAAAACTCTTTCCAGCATATTTGAAAAGCGTTTATGAATTCGGTTTGTCTATTTTTCCTCCTGTCCGCCATCTGTCCGTGTTCTAACTCGCGTAAATATAGTCCAATTTTCATGAAATCGATATATGTTATTTGTGTTTACTTTGGCATGTTTAGTATTGAAAATGAAGCGTGTAGATTTCGCTACATTCATTTACAAGGACACTCAAAAGAATGCCGTCACATTACGGAGAATGGAAAAATCATGTGTGGTGTGGTTAAATGATATTACGCTATTTTAAACATATTGGAATTTAAATACATCACTGAGGTGTATACTGCAAGGCGATTAACGTAAAATATAGTGTGCATAGAATTTGTATTTCGTTTTCAGGGACACACAAACAAATTTGGCCTATGAACAATAATTGCTAAATGTTCGTTATCAGTTGTAGTACGCTTTTTAAAATTTGACTGTTATTATTATTTTTTCCTATTACATAGTGATTATAAATTCTAGAGATCAAATACAGCGCTACACTATCTCAAATACATTCCCGTTCAGAAATTGCAGAATGGAAATTTTCATGCTGAACTAAATTTTTCCATACTATGTAGCATACATACAAAGATATAGAACATAGACAAGGCTGCACACACACAAAAAAAAAAAAAAAAAAAAAAAAATAGATATTTTTCTGACTACTGATTGCAATTGCAGAAAATGGATTTGCAAATGCGTTATGCGTTTTCTAATTTATTTATTTAGACATCATCTTTCTCCGTAATAAGCTGTAAAGTTTTGTTTCAATTTTCTGAATGTATTGGAAAATGTTAATTTATGCTACACGCATCATTTTTAGCTCTTGCTTCTTTTGACAGATATTCTTTTTCAATTTCTCCAAAGAATTAGAAAATATAATACTGAATCTTACTGTACTAAATATAAAGAAAAATACATGAATATATTCCGAAATTATAAAAATAGTGCTTAGTTTCCATCTAGTCTAAGAATATTCAACTTGTGTTCCACGGAGTTGCGAATTTTGTTATTGTAAAGTATAAATCACTTTTCTCTCCTTATGGGAGATAAAGTGAGAGGGGGGGGGGGGGATAACACTTCACAGGCATTTGAAATTGATTGTATTTTTCTCATTTTGTGTAGGAAAATATATTTGGTATGGAAAATAATTCCTGTTATACGAAAATTTTAAATGTAATTATTTCTCCTAGGTGGTGGGAAAGAGAAAAAGGGCACCCGAAAAAAAGGCGATTTTATTACTATGAAACTTGCAAAAGTACATTTATTTTGTATATTGCTATGCAGACTCTCCATTTGCCTATTTATACATAGTAATACCTGTATTAAGCAGAATCTTGCCTTAAAAAAAAATCCAAAGTTCCTTAAAAAATTCTAATCCAAAATAATTATATTGTCCTTTGCCATTCCGTCTTAAAGGGTTTCATTGTTAAAATTAAAACCCCCATTTAATCAGTAATACTATACATATGTGGAAGTAGTATTACATCTATATCTCATTAATGCTGCAAAACTATGATCACTAATTAATTACAATAAAACTTGTAAGAATGGAATCTATGTATAACATAATCCCGCTTTAAACGGAAAATTTTATATTTTCAAATACGAAATATTACACAATTACACCTAGTAAAACCCGTCTGAAACAGAATTTGCTTTCGTACCGAGCGATCTCGTATTGACCGTTTTTATTGTAATACAGTGGTACCGTGTAATGTTACTGATTAATTAATTCTGTAATACTTAAGTACTATATCTTTACCATCTGTAAACATGATTTAAATATAAGAAATAGCGTACTTTATAAAAAAGCTGTTTCTTTTATTGCTCGCAAAAAATGAGTTAGAGGGATTATCATTTAGAAGAAGATTTTTTCCATTTATTTTGAATGCGCATTTGAAATATTATATAACAATCGCATTTTTTTTTTGGAGGGGGGGGGGGGGTGGAATATTTGAATGTATTTTCAACTGGTATATTCATCAGGATAACGTAAAATATATCAGCTCTCTTAGATTTATATCACAGGAAAGCAAAGAAAGCAGATATTACACTAACTTGTATAACGACAGATTATTATTATTATTTATAAAAGAAAAATTAAATAATATTAACATAAATTGAAATTGAGATACGAGGAATTACAGTATCTAAAAGCGAGCACCATGGTATGCTGTACTAAACATTTAATTGTGATTTATTGTAGAGTGAGATTTAGCGATATATGTACGTTATATAAAATTTAAATCTATTAATAAAATCGATTACTTCCAGTCTAATTTCATAATTAAATCATTACAAATTAATTAAATTTCGAAGTTTATGTAGCAGAAACTGTTCAGAAAAAGATGCATTTAGAGGAAATGAAACGTCTTGTTATTACGAAGATATAAATTCTTTTCAAATTTAGATAAAATTTAATAGCACACAAAACAAATTATATTAGATTCAAACATTATATCAACGGTCGTACGCTTCGGAGAATTTTTCAGGACAAATACCAGTGTTTTAAAATAAAAATAAATCTAGCTTAAACGAGCAAAATTTCGACTTATATAAGGAGCGATTTTCTATAAAAAGATTACGGGTACGGAAGAATTTTCTGGTCTTGAAATGTCAGGGCACATACGACCCCTGTTATTTCAAACCAGAAGGAAGAGAGACCTGTATTGTGAAAACTATTATGTTGTCCCGGATTAACCAGACATCTTTTTCGAAAGCTATTAGTCAAATAGTGTTAAACGCCCATCCCGCCTCCGTGGACAGCCTACTCAATCATTCACTGATAGAAAGAAGGGGAAAGAAAAAAATCCCTAAGCACTTTTGAACTACAAAATCACATAACCCCTTCTGCTTTTTGAACAAGTTTTTTCTCGCTATTCAAGTCCTTTTTAACACACATTTTTACAATCTGTTGAAACGCTCAATGGGTTAATATTATCATGACTTACTACCAAATGTCTGCAGTGATATCCTTTGAAATACTGATGTTTGTCATTTATTTACTAGTAGTATAATGCAAAATTACTAGATGTATTATGCATTAATTTACTTTTTCCTAAACTTTATTTTTATTTTATTTTTACTTTGTTTCATTACACAAAATGTTTAAATGTTGAATACTGATGATATGACACATAGTCTTATTTTACATAATGGGCTAGGGAGATATCATGAGTACAAAAAGGTTCCTTTCCTTTTTTTTTTTTTTTTTTTTTTTTTTTTTTTTTTTTTTTTGCTACGAAATGTTGTTATACTGAACTTATATAGGTAAAAACTATCTTTGTAGTACTTTTACTTTAATTTCTTATGTATATTCAAGATCTTTAACATAAAATATGAATTTTTAATATGCATTTCCGCTCATAGTGAACATTTCCTATGCTTTGCGGCTGGATCTCCAGGAGAGGGCAATTTCATTTCGTTTCATTTCATTTTCATCCAGTTACTCGGCGTACATGCACATTGCTTCGATTACAATTCAAAGGCATGGTGATTTAAAACGGAACTGACTTTTTGAATGTGTCATGTATTATCAGAATAAAATTGAAATATAAAATATACTGGAAAATTATACAAATTTAAAGATCTGAATAACTTATGATTAAACACATATTTCATCAGATTCGTAAATAACCTACTTTCATTAAGTTATTCTTAAAATTGGCATTATGTGTACATTTTTAAAGATCATTTTTTAACTATGTAGATATATTTATCTTATCTAAGGTTGCGTAGCACAATTTATAGTATATAGCTCAACATTTAAACCTACATCATTTACTGACATTTAAACTGAACCATCAATATTATGTATTTTTATAACAGTGTAAATTTTTAAAGCGTGAATAAAGTCCCCCAAAAATGTCTTTGTTTGTAGTTTTTAAATAACTAATTGAACAATGATATTTTATCATAAATATAAAGCATACGTATGCACAGTATTTTCATTTCTCGATAATTTATCTCCCATTTTCAGAAATGCTCAATCAGACGTATAAAGCTGTATCGAATATGACTCACAATTCCCTCGTCATTCTGTTTAGATTTTTAACCACGCATAGAAAAAAGTCAATATTTGTAAGTCTGGAGGCCTTTCAAGCATTCTCAATGGTTGAAGAAGCTTCGCGCTATCCATCGCCTAAAATGTTAACTATTTTTAAAGGTACTCTGTACAAAAATTAAACAGCAATTTATAAACATGCTGTAATTTATTTGTCAATTTTCAATACTCAATAAATGTGAAATAACATTTATAAAGAGCTTAAAACTACTAACAAAAATGCAAAACTTTAACAATTTTTTTTACGTTTCCCTTGCTTTGGGTACTGAAAATCTATGAAACAAATCGTAGGCAGAATACCATTTTTTTTTAGTTTTTGAAGAAACAAATTAAAATATAAAAGTAAATTCCTTTAAAATAAAGTTTAAAATTGTCTTTCATAGTTTCTGAAATGTTAATGTTTAAAATGTTCTTCAAAGTACAAAATAATATATTGAAATTGGAATTACACAAAAAGTAAATTTTCAAATGACATCGTACATTACCGTTAAAAACATTATACTTCACAATGAAGGAATAAAATTAATTCTTCACTTTTGACATTTAAATGCACGCAGAGTATAACTAATCTTTTAACGTGCGTTAATTTCATCACATTAAAAATTTATAAAAACTTTTCAAAATAGTAGACATTACATTACATTACAAGATAAAAACACTAAAAACAATATAAAAGGACGTTTCGGATTCATTCTGAATCCCTCATCAGCTAATTCCTAACGTAAAAGTCTTACTAGATTTTAAAGTTCAACAAATAGAAAAACATTACATCACGTTGCCAAAAAATTATAGTTAAAACAAAACTGAATATTCTATTGGTAGAGATGCAGCCTCGTTTGTTGAACTTTAAAATCTAGTATGACTTTTACGTTAGGAATTAGCTGATGACGGATTCAGAATGAATCCGAAACGTCCTTTTATATTGTTTTTAGTGTTTTTATCTTGTAATGTAATGTAATGTCTGTTATTTTGAAAAGTTTTTATAAATGTGAATGAATTCAGACGTAGTCCTTTTGTTTATATCAAAGAACATTAAAAATTGTTCAAACTATCCGTTCTACAATACTTTTTATGAAAGTTTTATCAGATAAATTGCAGTATCGCGTACGTATTGGTAGCGACTTTATTTTGCGCAAAAAACAACGATATGTTAAAAGGAATTTTACACATTGTAGACATTTTATATAGAAATTTATATAATTTTATTTAAACATACAGGCAGTTTAAAAGCCATTCTTTCAAAAACAAAATAATTGTTTTAATCTATTTTAATGCAAAAAAAATTCTGTTTAGAATGTAATTACATTTTATTTTTAAATTCCATATTTTTTTTTATAAGACGCATGTGTTACGAAATATAGAGCATTTAAATATTTCTTAGGGAGAATAATTGTTTCTACGATTCATAACATAAATCTATATTAGAAAGAGCTTATTTAAATGAAAATTCCTTTCGGGTATATAAATGTTGTCAAGAAAAAATTGAAGTAACGAAAGATCTTCCCGTTAGTTATATCACACAATAACAGCTTCTAGCATCCGGCTAAATATTACTTATGATACTTTGAAATTAAAATTTATCTAATATTTTGTTAGTATTATAAGAAATAAAAAGAAAGATATTTTATTGAAAAAAAAAATTTTTTTTTCAAATCAAATGGTTTGTTATGTTAGAAAAACTTATAAATGATTCAACATCAAAGAAATAACATGTTAAAAATGTTCACACTTCAAATAGCATGTTATTTTCATTTACACATACATATGTATGGTGTTTCTGAACAATGTGACAGAGACATTTAGGAAAGAGTCATAGTACTTTCTATGGAAAGACATAAAGATTTTAAACGAGACAGTCATACGAAATTTCATTTTTGTACAAAAATATGTCTGAAAATTATCAAACGTGAATCTTGCTTTGTCCGCTCCGAAACATCCAGCTCATGAATTTTAGTTCCTTTTAACTTATGTTGATCACTAGGTGGTTAAAATTAAATTTTGTAAATTAGATGCTGTAGCATAATTTGAAAATTTATCTGCTGTAACACTGAATTGTTTCAGTGAAATTTATATATTTTTATTCGGCGGTACAATTTTATTTTCCCGATTCCTAAGCTCGCTTGGTACTGATTTGATCTACAGTGGAGAGATGAAAGGTTACACTATATAGACTCAAACAATGTAATGTTAATAATTCTGAAAATTTTCGTATTTAAAATTTTCAAGTAAACCGAATTTACAAAAAAATATTTGCCCTAAATTTAAACTAAATTAATAGCAAAATCACACAAGAAAACATAAAATTAAAAAATATTAAGTACATCAGAATAAAAATCATGAAAATGTCTTATTACCAAACCTACGTATATAAAAAAAAAATCATATATTATAGTATTGCTAAAACTGTAACAATTCCAGCACATTAACGTTTTCCTGCATATAAATCAAGAAATTTGCAGCTTAAAACATCTAATAGTGCATAAATGCTGACACAGAAATCAGTAACTTAAAAAGATCCAACACTCATTGGATTGAAAGTAATGGTTGTCAACATCCGGAAAAAATCCTTTCTGAATTAAATTAAAATCTATTGTTTATATTTTTATTTTTTGCTAAGACCGTAGCAAGAAAAACTGCTTTTTTAATGTTTATTTTCAACATTCTGTATTTAACTTTTCTCGTTCTGTATACTGAACGTATGTTCTGTATCTGAATACTGAACAATGATAAAAAAAAATCTACAAACTATTTTTTTACACATTCCTTACACCATTATCCAGTTATCCCTCTATAATAGTAACATATATCATGCTATAAATATTTATACAGATATAATTTAAAATATCAACTTTAAACTAAAATATAAAGTAAACATGAGAGAAAAAAATAGCCAGTGAGAAAATTGCAAAAGTAGCTTTATTGCGTATTTAAGAAAAAAACAAAATCAGAATTAAATGAAAATTTCCCGGCATCTGCAGAAGTTGACAAAGAACTTTAAAAGACAATAAGCTTCAACTGTCACTGGCGCCATAAGAAATAGCTTTCGACTTCCGGCAAAGAATCATTTCTGAATTAAATTATGTTACTCGTAATGCATGTATCTGTTATTTAAATGTTAAGGAAATCTTTTTACAAGGCTTCAAAAAAAAAAAAAAAAAAATATGGCGAACGTACATGTTTTTTTTTGTCTTTCTATCTTCCTTTCTTTCTTTTTTTCTTTAGTAACAGAGATGAATTTCATTCGCATTTCAATTGAAATATTACAGTATGTCTGAGTATAAAATGATCCCAGACTTGCACGATGTGCATATTGACAAACAAATAACTAAAAGCATAATACTTATATATACATTCAAATTCAGTTTCTACACATGGTGTATGTATATCCGATGCAAAAGTTTCATTCATACAAATTTTTGTTTTGATATTTTATGAATGGATTTACTTCAGGGATTTAGATGTAAAAAATGTATCGTATATCATCTTTTATATACACATTTCTAAGAAAAAGGTGTATTTAATACATTTAAATTATTGATACGATAATTTGTGACCCATTTTAAATGTATTTCTAACAGGTACATTAAATAAAAAAGAAAAATACCCAGTTAAACTGATAGCATTGATCTTACAGTCTATTAACACTAATTGTATATTATGCTCTTTCTTCAAAGGATAATGCCATTCGAAAAAGGAATTAAGTGGGATTAGACAACCATCCCTGTTTCACATCTTTATACTTAACCAATGTGCCACCAAATCTTATCAGGGAAGCGCCTTATCAGAAGCAAAACGAATAGAAAAACCCATTTATCTAAATTAAGGGGGTATTACCCCAACCCCGACGCCCCCTTTATACTTAAACAATGAACCTCCAAATCTAATTAGGGAAGCGCCTTATAAAAAAAATCGGTATACCAAATTTGAAGCAAATCGGATAAGACAACCCATTTATCTAAATTAAGTTGGGTATTACGCCCAGTGCGATCCCCATTTATACTCAAACAATGAACCTCCAAATCTAATCAGGGAAGCGCCTTATCAGAATTAATCGGTATAACAAAATTGATGCAAATCCTGTAATTCTGCATGAAAAACCCATTTACCTAAATTAAAGTAGGGAATAGCCCCGTACTCCCCTTTATACTTAACCAATGAACCCCCAAAACTAATCACAAACAAGCCCTTTATGAGAATGAAGCTAGAAAAAAATGTGAAGCAAATCAGATTTTTCTATCAAGAGTTATCGTGTTACGTACGTACATACAGAACATTTGCTCTCCGGCTGTGATAGCCTGTGAGTTAAAAATTAAGAGTTTCTTTCGAAAACTCCATGTATTATTCAGATATTTGATGGCATGCTATGATATTTTAAAGCACATCTATTGTTTAATACGTTTGTATACTTATATATTAATGTGTGTGTGTAATGTATGTGCGAGTGTGTAGACTAAAACTTTCAAAGATATTTGTATTTAATTTTTTAATATCATTCAATTTCATGTTTTAATATACATAAACGATATCTCTTTTTTCGAAGTTAAATTTGACAGCCGAATATATATTCGCAGTGAAGAAACACAAATTTATTTAAATTTATATTCAAATAATTATACATCATTTTAAAATGCGTTTAATATTATTACCGTAAAGTTACTAATTTACTTTAGTCATTTAATTATAACATGCACCAAAAGCTAGAAAGAGTTTTCAAGAAACAACCAACTGCGCAAAAAATAGCAAACTTTTGGCTAAATTTAATTATAAAAGAAATCTTTATAAAACTTTCATTTTTTCGTCCAGCCTAAAAAATTAATGGAAGTCATTAAAATCAGTGGTAAGTTAAAATAATGTTGTTAATGCTCTGTCACGGTAAAAATAATTAGATATTTGAGAAAACTAAGAATGTTATAAAAATATTAACGGAATATATTTTAAGAGGGAGCAATTCTGTTAAACCATAGTATGTTAATTACTAAAACATACGCGCAGTTTGTTACGTAGCGAAGAGTATTTTGTACTATCTTGATAATTTATATTAATTAAACTCAAGAAGGACCAGATTATATTTTCTTGTAAAGATATAAAGATGTTCGCACAAAGTAATTATTTAAGAAAAGTTATTTAACTTTTTAAGAATTCTAGCTATCAGCTTTAAAGGAAAAAATCACAAGCCGATGATATTTTTTCTTTAATTTTTTATTTCTATTATTGAAGATTTAATATTTTAATTTTTGTTTAATTATTTTAATAGTATTTCAGAAAGAAATTAAATTTACTTCGATCAAAGTACTTTTATTGCAAATCTTCATTTTTAAAAATTACCGATTACGTCTATTAGTATAATGTATGTTTATGTTTAATTTAGTACACTGTAAAAAAAATCTGTAGTTCTACAAATATAAAGTTACATGCTTACTAAACTTTCATCTGTAACTGTACAAAATAAGCTGCAAATCTACAAAACTAGTTTTTGTAAAGCTACAGAAATCTGTAACTTTACAAATGAATCTGCTAAAATTACAGTAATCTTACTAAAATTTTATCTGTAACCCTGGTTGCATTTACATGAAAATTTCTAGGCATGCCAGTTTCCTAAAAAATTCTTCGTAACCTTACAGATTTTCGGCGCAAAAGTGTGTCTGTTACATGATTTTTTGTTGTTGCCGTCACATAAAAAGTTCTAGGAATCCCAGTTTCCTAGAAAAACTTTAGTATCTTCGCAGAATTTTTTTTTTTTTTTTTTTTTTTTTTTACAGTGTACTGATACTTTTAAATTTTGTATTAAACATAAAAGTATTTTTTTTTTTCAAAACTTAAAGCAATCCTGTTTACATGATCAGAGCTTGACAAAAGCTTTAGACAAAAGTTATTTTTTTTTTAATCTGCCGAAATAATTACCAAGTCTGGCGCGGTGTTTTTTTTTTCTTTCTCCGTAAGAAATGTGCAGAAATGGCATTTTTGTCTCCGCCACTCCTGCAAGTACAAGGAGAGCAGTAATTTCTTATATCGTATTTTTAATAGACAAACGACGTTTAAAAGTCATTTTTCATCTCATGCACAGAAAACATCAGAATTTTCAATCTAGCTTGATAGCGTGTCATGCAATTAGAAAGTGGCTGGGGTACGGTACAGGTTACAGTAAAACTGTAAGAAATGGTGTTAATCTAGCCTTAGTGGCACCTGAAATTGGATAAAGTGCGATAAATTGAACATAATCAAATATACAATTTTGTAGCACAACTACACGGACACTGGAAGTATTCGGCAATTAACATCTACCGAACATAACGGCCTTTACAATATTTCTTTTTTCCACAGACATATGTTTTTACAATTCTCAATACGAAACATACCATATATTAATTTTCTAAATCATATACCATGTAACTAATGTACTAATCTGTGTAACTAATAATTTCAAACGATGCTTATTATTATTTTTTCTCAATTAATTCATAAAAAAACTTATGTGCTTTTGAAAAACCAATGAAGGTTTTGGCGGGAGAGGGTAATATTATTTTTACTGGCGACTACAGTTATTTTGCTGACTATCACATTATATCAAATTTGTAAAACCCTGTATTTGATTGACATTTACATGCATCCTCTAAAAATGCAATAAAAGCCCTTCTGGCCTCTATCGGAGGAAAAATTAGCTTCCTTATTTCTTGGTTTTAATATTTTAGCTAATTTTACTCTAAAACATGCAGTTAATATGAGTAGAGCCTGATTAAAGAATATTCATTCACAGTTTGATTCAATTTCAATTTGAAAAAGGATTTCGCCAAATTATTCAGCAATAGGGAAGTTGGCTTCATTTGTGACGATTTAATGTTGGCAGCGAAATTTTGCGATTTTCGTCAGGTTTCGCAAAGTTTAATGAGATTTTGTCGTTATTGGATATGAATACATAGTTTTATTGGTATAATTGGAAAAATCGTTTTAGCAATGGACGGTAGTATACGAGAAATCACATTCACTAAAAGTGATAAATTAATCACTGATATTTTAATCTGTTGTCTTGCTATAAACTATATAAAAAAATCACTTCAAAATATCAAAATACTCATTACTTGCTATAATTAATAAACATAAATTTTAAAAAGGGCAAAATACCTTTATTTATTCGCAAAAAATTCAAATTGAAAAACTAGTCTACATTTACTAGTTTTACTACTAAATGTAGATAATATTAATGCTAGTTTTTCAATTTTAATTTTTGCGGAAACATTTATTTTCTTAGGAATGTTGCCGTCTGATGCAATGAAACAAATCGAAATGTAAATAAATAAAGGTATTTTGCCTTTTTTAAATTTATGTTTATCACTTATAGCAATTATTGAATATTTTTATATTTTGGGCTGTTGTCTTGTTTCAAAATGTCAGCCGCCTTAGTGTTTAAAATTGCTATATCTCAGTCATTTTTTAAGATATGGGTAAAAGAGAGAAGAATCGTTGAATCACAGAATCCTTGTATCATATAAGCAAAAGTTTGGGTTTCTACTACATTTGCATAGTTTTTTGAGTTTGAAATATTTAATTGACCACCAGTTTGAAGCAAAAATGACGAGAAAATCTGGCCACTGGACTCGGTTGAGATAGTAATCACAATTCATACGTTTGGTTACATCCAATTCGGTTTATAGATACCAGTGCTTTCACGTGACAAAAATCATATATATATCCCAACAAAAAGTTTTCGGTAAAAAAAAAAAAAAAAAGCGCCAAGTTCTCCTTAATGTTTCGGCCAGAAAAAGTAGTGATATCTGAAGTTCGCACAAGTTAAAAGCCAAACATCCCAAATCTTTCATAGAAAATGGCTTCCTGCGACTTGGCCGTTAATGCCTTCTACAGCATTTCAAAATTAAGGATTGAGAAATTACACATTTATGAATTATTTAAATATTAAAAGTAATATGAGAATGCAAAGAGGCATATTCACATAAAGACATTATAAGTAAAAGATTTCTGATAACTACCATTCAGTTTCAACAAACATTAGTTTTGATTACAGATCATTTAGTCCACTTGTGGTTTAATTGCCATTTTGTACGGTCTAAAGCTAAAGTCATTAACGTAAAACCCAAGAAATAAAACAAAATTTACTTACTTCAAATCTTACAATATGTTACATTATATTTTATTGTATAATATTGAAATCTTGTGTATTGACGAAAGAGATTTATTTCGTTTGAACATTTAATACGGTTTGTTTGCTTACATTAAGAGGTATTTGATTTATAAACTGATAAAAACTGATACTAATTATGTTTTAGCAATTAGGGCTCCTGAATACAAGTATTTTGTTATTTTTAATTTCTAAGCATTTAAATAGACTGAAGTTGTTTAAATGCTTTTTTCAAATGTGTATTTTATTTCTGTACTCTGTGCCACAAAATGCCTAAAATAATCAAAAAATATAGTTGGCATGTAGCTAGCTCATTGGTACATATTTTAAAATTTGAAAAACTCTGTCGAAGGCATTAACGGCCAAGTCGCAGGAAGCCATTTTCAATGAAAGATTTGGGATGTTTGGCTTTTAACTTGTGCGAACTTCAGATATCACTACTTTTTCTGGCCGAAACATTAAGGAGAACTTGGCGCTTTTTTTTTTTTTTTTTTTTTTTACCGAAAACTTTTTGTTGGGATATCACTACTTTTTGTATGTTTTTCAAATTTGTTATTCTAAACTATATTAATATGGAAAAACTTAAATTTCTTTACTTTTATGCTAGCCGAGAGTAAATCTCCTCATTAGCCTTTTGTTTTTTCGCCAATAGCAGTTTTCATTTTTTACATGTGTAAATTAGAAACAATGCTTTGATTTTCAAATAAAATATTTTGGTTTACGTTATTATTTCTTATTTATTTATTTATTTATTTCTATGTTAAATATTCTATTAAATAAAATGAGGGAAATGCATCTATTTTAAATGAGATGACTGAAAAGTATATATCTTTAAATGAAATGAATGCAATATGAACAATGGAGTTGGGAACATTATTTGGCGATTTGCCACTTACGCCCGGCTAACATAAAAATAACTAAATTTATTTTATTGAGCTATACAAATTTATACTTTATTTCTTTTTATATTAAAGTACTAGCCGCCTCTAGCAAGCAGTCTTGACCGTATTAATTCCATGTTAAACATTGCATCATGTGTCTGTTATTCATAATTTAATTTACTTGCCAATTCTTTTGCCAAGTCGGAAGCTTTTGATAGAGAAATCAAGAACTCTTTACAATCATGGAAGCACATCATATATTTTGCGTTGTTATGCATTTCATCTTTCGTGACAAATATCGCTTAACTCACTTATGCATGTTTCCTTAGCAGTTACAATTCGTTCTCTAATGCAGAAATTTTTAATCCTATTAAGTAATCTTTTCTAATTGGGGTCACTGTCAATTGTTGTATTTTAACTGGTACGACTGGGTACAAGTGAAATGGTTCTTATGAAATCCTTTGACAATATCTGCATTTGTATTAAACCATATTGATGCTAATATCTTTTTTTCACGTTAACCTTTTCAATAGACTCGATTACGAAAGAATAGAAGGTCTACCGGTTCACTGCCATGATCCATTTGAAAATCTATCATTCTTCTCATCTGATCGTGTTGAACAATTAGTCAATGTGCCATGGTTTTAAGATTTTAGCTAATTTTATTTGAAACCTGAAAACTAAAATGCGAGGAACCGGATTATAGAACATTCATTCTAACGTACATATCGATTAACATGTTACATATTATAGAATTATAATAATCATAAGGAGAACTGGCAGTTTCAATGCTTTAATAGTTTCCGTAAATTTTCTTTACATAATACAGAAGTTTTAGCGGTGTAAAGATTAACAATATAGTCACAGTAAGTATAATAACAGTACAATATAATAACAATAGCAGAGGCTTTGGGCAGTGACTAAACTATTAGCACTTTGGAAATATTAGTACGTTATATCATATAACTATTCAGATGATATGCGGAAAAATAAAAATAGATGGCTCGCATTAATAATTAACTCATTTAAAAATAGCCACTAGCGTCAAATATTCGCCAAGCTTGGCGACATTTAGCAAAGTTTCACAAAATTTGGTAATATATCATGTCAATTCTCAAATTTGGCGACAAAAAATGTTTTGTTTATTCTGACGTCATAATGATGCATATGTATTATGTATTATACACATACCTATAATATGTATGATGCAAATGTATTACGTATTATATGCATATGTATAATATGTATGATGCATATGCATAAGTTCATTAACATCATTAAAACGCACTTAAAGGAATAGTGTTCCATAAATAGTAGGGATAATTGCCAGATTGACCAGAATGCTATTGAGATTAGAATTCCGACATTTATAATAGACCGGGAGGCGTCTGTATACGCCATAACCTCATCGAGTTTACAGCTGAAATTTTAGGATTAGTTAAAACTAGATTAGCATATTTAAATGCAACAGGTCTGTTAAGTCATATCTTGGTAGAAACCACTTGAAGACCTAATTTTAGTGGCTAACTGATAGGTTTACTATTGTATATTCCTGCATCCAAAAGTTTGGAAACATGGAGGAATGGGTGCAGGAAAACACAATGGAAAATCCACCAATTAACCCGTAAAATCGGGTCTGTAGGTGGTTTCCACAAAGATATGACTTGGCAGACCAGTTACATTTCAATACGCTAATCAATATTTAACTAATCCTAAAATTTCAGCTGTCAACTCGATGAGGTGGTGATCTGTGCAGACGCCTCCCGGTCTTTAATAAAATTTCTTTTAAGGAAGTAAAAGATAGAAAGATGGACAGATAAATTGAAAGATTTGCCTTATTAAGATTTTTGTAAAAGTATATGAAAATTCATTCAGCTTAAAATCATGTAACACCTTTATAACTCAGGCTATTTTTCTGTAATCGGGTTTTGGCGACTAACATATCTTATCTATAACTATAATCTTTCTTTTAAAGATTTAAAATTAACAATAAATTAACAGTAAGTAGGCTAATAATACAATATAATAACATTAGCAGCGGACTTCGGACGCCGCATCTGTCGCACATCGTTAAAGACAGTTTATTAGTTACACATTTCATTTAATTAAAAGGAGATTTTTAAACACTCATATGGAATTAGGATATTTTTCCACTATAGGGACCTTGGCATTTTTTAAAAAAAATCTTGGCGCAATTCGGACTTCAGAAACTGAGATATGTTGCCAAATGATATAAACAACTATGAAAACAAACCTGATGAACTTTTATGTTGTCCATATATGTATGTATACATATAAACATTTTATTTATACATGTATAAAATATAGTTTTTTATGTACAAATTATTTCTGTCTGTATATAAAAATAAATAAACGGGTTCCTTACACCAAATAAATTGTATACATATGGAAAAAATTGCTTGTGTATATGAAACAGTAAATAGGTTGCCAGAAAATGCGTTATTACTAAATTTCTTTTCTCGTCAAGGCAATTTTTTCTATTTCGCCAAGGCTACTATATCGGAAAAGTACCGAACTGCGATTATATTTTGTTAAATGTACTATTGTTTTAATATTGTGAATATATCATGAATATATCATCAAGTTCTAGATTTATTATTAATATGCTATCAATAATTTTTATTTCTAAACAATTTAAAAAATGCTATAATACTTCTGTAGGTAAGTTTGAGTGAATTTTATTTGAACTTGGCACCCACTTAGATATCACTTCTTTTCTTGCCATTGTCTTTACAGAACTTGGCTCCCTTTTTTCACAGCTATGTTTTTGTTAGATATCATTATTTTTGTAAAGTTACAATATATTTAGACATTTTTCTTAATGCTTTTTAATGTGTTTACATGTGACTATTTTATTCACCAAGCAACATTCAATTTTAATTTAAATTTCCAACAACAAACTATTTGGCTGTCAATTTGCGGCTGAAATCTATATTTTAATACTGCTACATTGAATGCATGTTTTGAAACGAAATGTATTGATTCTAAATTTTTATTGTTTCTGAAACAACAATTCCTATTAAATTCCTATATTAAATTTTCCTATTAAATTTTCCAATTAAATATCATATAGCTGGGCCTGCTTTTTTGTACTGAAAGTGAAAAATAAAGTTATGTGCTTATGCCACACTGGTGCCGGCAAAGAGGCACCGCAGAGGAAGCACATTGCCTCTCCCTGGATTTTCAAATTTAACTAATTAAATACCCTTTTCTCTGATGATTTTCAAAATAACAAGTGGGTAAGTGTGATCACAGATCGCACAGAGGGTTTCGTTTAATATTCCTTTCAAAACACTTTATCCTTTTGAAAAATCTGTTAGTTCCACATTTCGCAACCAGGGCCGCACTCTATTCTAAACAAACCTCTATCCGAGCGAAACTCCGTTTTACATACTATCCGTATATATATTAGTCGAGGGGATTGAACCCATAACACCCGAGATAAGACGGCGCCCCTAGCGGTAAAAAGTGGAACTAAAATATGTAAGGCTATGGTGCATAATATGAAAGAATGGTCAAACGGGTGTCGGCAAAAGTTGGAAAAGTGCTCCCCGGGTGAAAAGGACGGAAGTTAGAAAAATTGCTTAAAATACACAAGTTAGAGCCCGGAGGAGTAAATAATATAAGACTTTTTCAAATTTTTATGATTTGTCATGTGGTCTAAGGTATTCAGCTATACGTATGAAAAAAGTCATGTCTCCAACTTAATTAGGGGCTCCCTTAGAAAGAATTGCTTAAAATACATATGTGGTAGCTCAAAGAGTTAAGCATAAGAATTTTTCAAGATTTTATGATTTGTCACCTGGCCTCAGGTGTTCTGCTATAAGTATGCAAAATTTCAAATTTGCAGTTTAATAAGGGTCTCAGTTAGAAAGAATTGCTTAAAATACGCATTTGGAAGCCCAAAGAGTTAAATGTACGACTTTTTCAAAATTTTATGATTTGTCATTTGATGTGTGTTTAGTTATAAGTATGCAAATTTTCACGCCTCCAACCTAATTAGGGGCTCACTTAGAAAATATCGTTTAAAATACACATGTGAGAGCCCAAAGGGTTAAATGTACGACGTTTTCAAAATTTTATGATTTGTCGTTTGATGTGAGGTGTTCAGCTATAAGTATGCAAAATTTCACGCCTCCAACATAATTAGAGGCTCCCTTTGAAAGAATTGTTTAAAATACACATGGGGGAGCCCAAAGGGTTAAATGTACGACTTTTTCAAAATTTTATGATTTCTTGTTTGATGTGAGGTGTTCAGCTATAAGTCTGTGAAATTTCACGACTCCAACCTAATTAGGGGCTCACTTAGAAAGAATTGTTTAAAATACACATGTGGGAGCCAAAGGGTTAAATGTACGACTTTCTCAAAATTTTATGATTTGTCGTATGATGTGTGGTGTTGAGCCATAAGTATGCAAAATTTAAAGTATCCAACATGTATAGTTTCTGAGAACGGGCTCTGTGACGGACAGAATATCTCAATTTGTTGATTTTCTGTAAGCAAGTAAACCTAGATAAACACCCAGTAAGTAGATAGGTTTACAATAGAAGTCTATGGGAATTTGGCGAAATATTAGAGATATCGCCAAGGTGGCGTCACTTTTGGTGACTAATTTTGGTCGCCAAATTTGGCGATATATCGCCATGTTGGCGAGAAACTTGGCGGTATTTGGCGACAGAACAGAGTCCCCTCCTATGGCAAATTAAAATTTCGCCTAATAGACGTAATGTTAAAGTAAAAATGGGCACCCCCAGGTGGGTAATTCATCGATTTTTATAATTTTTTTATTTTTTTTCTTAGTTTTGTAGTGTAAACAAACTTCGCACCGAATTTGAAGTCTGTAGCTGCTGTAGATATACGAGATCTTTTTGATGAGTGAGTCAGTCAGTCAGTCAGTCAGTCAGTGGTAAAATTATCGATTATCAGACATTTTCAAATGTCATTATCTCGGAAACTAATTATGCGTTATTTATAAAATTTTGGATTTTAGGTAATTAGGGTGGCCTTACTACACATTTCGTATAACAAGTACGTAGGTCTCATAGATTTTCAGTAGTAGAGCATTGAAATTTGACGAAAACAGCTCGAAATGGTTCGTGTAAATAACACACGGCTATGTCAGGCGAACTTGGCTGACACACTGCCGTGTGTCTAGATATGCGTGCATAAATATCCTCGAATATTAATATACATATTTTTGCATTAATTTTATGCACTTTTACTTACCTTAAAATCATGATAGTGTATCAGCAGTGTGTGAGAAGTTGCGTATATATATATATATTTTTTTTTTTTTTTTTGAAAAGATAAATCCGAGTGACTATTGCTTGAATAATTTTTTTCAAATTCTATATATAGAAAATTCACATATTAATCAATGAAACTAATTTTTTATTTTTAGGAAATATGATAGGCTTTTTCTTATTGATGTACAATTATTAAATTTTTTAACGTAATTGATATTTCATATATCAAAAATTTCAAAAGTGCTCCTAACTATTAAAACGTGATTGAAAATTTGAATAATAATTATTAGTATGTGTAGCTGTGAATATATATATGCGTTCATAAATATCCTCGGATATTAGTATACATATTTTTGCATTAATTTTATGCAATTTTATTTATCTTAAAATCATGATAGTGTGTCAGCAATGTGTGAGAAGATACATATATGTTTTTTTTAAAGCTAAATCCGAGTGACTATTGCTTGAATAATTTATTTCAAATTCTATACGTAGGAAATTCAGATATTAGTAAATGAAACTAGATTTTTATTTTTAGGAAATATGATAGACTTTTTGTGATTGATGTGCAATTATTACATTTTTCTAACATAATTGATATTTCATATATCAAAAATGTCAAAAGTGCTCCTAATTATTAAAACGTGATTGAAATTTTGAAAAATAATTTTGAAAAAGACAGTTACATACCTAAAAGTTTTAGTTATAGTTACCTTACTTACCATGAACAACGTACTAACTAAAAACTACTGACTATTTAAAAACTTAATAACTATTTATTTTCTAAAATAATAGTAGTTAGTTAAAGTTATTAAGCGATAAAGTGATATATTGTTTAAACATCCGAATGCCTTGTAACAGATAAAACTTGAAGACGTGTTGCTCATCAAATGTCATAGGAAGTTTTAGAAGAGATATAACATATTTAACATCGGTGAAAAACTATTTTAAATTTAAGACATAATAATTAATGCACATGTAGCACGCATATAGCCGATAAACTTTGCACGCAGGCTATCAATTCACTATATCACTATTGTGTAAACATAAGTCATATATGGTTTAAGTAGAATAAGTCTTTATTATTCAAAGACTCATCATTTCGTATGCATTTTTATGTATTCATTAATTTCTTACATGATTCTTATAAAACATCAAACATGCGGACTGTCACATTAATCACGAAAATATATTACTCATTATTTAAAATGGTCGTTTTGTAAGCGATAAAACATGCGAATATATGTTACAAGTAATTTTAAACTTCAGAACTGCTAACTAATACAGATGTAGCACGAAAGCGGAAAGTAAAATTTTCACTCAAGTAATCAATTCATTATATTTCTATAGCACAGTTTTAGCGACTTATAATTTTTGTTATGTACGTCATTATTGTCAAATTTTTGAACATTTTAAAAGACTTTTTTTTTTGGCATACCTATTATTTCATCGTTTAAGTTATTATTTAGTCGTTTAACTAATTATAAAAAAATCCAAATTCTCCACTTTGTAAAATATTTGTCTTTAGTTTTTTTGACTTGAAAGTTACCCTTACATTTATTGAATATTCTAATGATTTAAAAGCTTTTTTCTCAACCCTAACATATTAGGGAAATGCAAAAAAACTATAATCAAATGCAAAAAAAAATATTGACGTAAGCAATCCGCGTATTATATCCCAACTGTCCAAACTTTAGTGGGTTTTTGATGACAGTAACATAAATCATTATTCTGTGAAGTAAGTATAATTTTCCAAGGTCTTCTATATTCGCAAACTTCTTGCGTGAATCGTACGCATAAAAGTTTTGAAACATTAACGTCTACATTATGTGAATTATTTCTAATTTATTTTGTTTAAGAAATCTGAAACTTTCCCGTTCGTATTTAGAAACGTCTAAATTCTGCGTGATATAGATTTGAGCGCGAGATAAAACACATGGAAACAACCTTGACAAACTTTTTAACTTTCAAAACTATTAATTGATGCCACTGATACAGATTTTTGTACATACTACATGCTAAGCAAAAATATAATTCAAATAAAAAGCACATAACACAACGAGACTCATTTTCAACAATTACCATACATAAACGGCAATTTAGCAATAATGTAACTTTGTATATGATCAGTAGAATTTATACACTCCATGCAAGTTTGAAAAAAAAATCTATAACTTAAGGCGGTTCTCAAGAAAATATTTTTCCGCTTAACAACACGAAACTGTCGGACTCTTTTTAAAAAATAAAAGGATTAGGAGCAGTTTTCCTCATTTTCCGAAGCAGTGAATACTTTCTAGCATGCTTCTAAAAGCTTTTTTAAAATATATCTTTATATTTATTACATATAGCATTTTATTTACTAAAGCAGTCATAACAATCACACATTAGTAAATAAATAAATAGAAATGCTTAATTCATCTTTAAAAGTTAAAGTTAAACTTACACTAAGTGCAAAATTACTTAAAAGATGACACAGTATTTAAAAATGTTAAATTATTTTAATATCTTAGTATACTTTCAACTATAAAATATAGTCTTCTTTGGAGGAATATAAGAAATACAACAGTTATTGATTGAACGCCTAATTTTCAAAATCCACGTAGATGGTGACGAAAGGAGTGAAAGTGGGAGTTAATTTATAGATTTGGAAACATTGGGAACATTCCACTTCCCTATATCCACGTTTTATTTTATTTTATTTTCCCAATGTTTCCGAATCTATAAATTAACTTCCACTTTCACTCCTTTCGTCACCATCTACGTGGATTTTGAAAATTAGGCGTTCAATCAATAACTGTTGTATTTCTTATATTCCTCCGAAGAAGACTATGTTTTATAGTTGAAAGTATACTAAGGTATTAAAATAATTTAACATTTTAAATACTGTGTCATCTTTTAAGTAATTTTGCACTTAGTGTAAGTTTAACAATCACACATTATTTATACACCCATTGGTAATTACGGATTATCCGAGTCAGATCATATTCACTGCGCAGAAAATGGCGCCAAAAATATTGATAACAGTAACCCTTTTCTCCCCTTGATTTTTTGCATTTTAACTGCATAGTTAATAGTATATAGTTGTCATTTTAAAGAAGAAAGTATTGTATTAATATAACTATAAGATATAATATAACTCATATATTATATTGATAAATATTTATTTATATATGACATACAAGGTGGTATAATATAACTAACTTTTCTCAGAGTACTTAACACATTCAAATAACGTTCAAAATGGCCACCGTTTTTGTGGACCACATATTGCATTCTCTGCACCGCATGCACAACAGAAAAAAGTGAGATGTCTGGAAGAACTTCCCGTACACACCGTAATATGTTTTCCTTTAGCATAGCCAGGCCCTGGACAGCTCCGTGATACACCTTTTATTTTAGATAACGCTATAACCAGAAGTCACATGGGGTAAAGACTGAGGTGTCTATGCAGTTGGAAAGCAGAGATTAATGAATCTTCCTGTTGTACAATTCTGTCGTAGCAGCTGATCTACCCGCAAAGCAATCTGTGGAAGGTGCTCCGTCTTCCATGCAAATGATTTTATCCAGGCGTTGTCCTTGCTGAAGTGCCGGAATGACAAAATTCTTAAACATTTCGCGATGTTTCTTTCTGATAAAAGAACATGTTAACGGTTCTGTCGGGCTAATGTTCTTAAAGAAGAATGGACCTATGATCATTCCAAATGGGAAACCACGGAAAACAGTTGCCTTTGGTGAACGTAAGGGAATTTCTTTGAATGCATTTGGCGATTTCTGGCATATTCCGAATTCGCCAGCTCTGAGTATCTACAGCTCCATTCAGATAAAATTAGGCCTCGTCCATCTATAAAATATTCCACGGCCAAGCATCATCCACCTTTATTCTGGCAAGAATGTTGAGAGCAAAATTCAATCGCTTATCACGGTCGGTGTGACGTAACACTTGTACACGTCTGATCTTGTATGGATAGAAAATCATTCGTAACTCTTTGCATACCGTACTGTAAGGCATATCCAGATTACGAGCTACCACACGCGCCGGAAGTGGTAACGATATTGTCTTGTGCTGTGTACAAGCACCGTTGCAACTTCTTCGATTGTACCCTGTGGTACGGGTTTTCGTCCTCTGCCTGACTGAACTTTGAGAAAATCTGTTTCCTCAAGCTTCGCAACCGTTGCTTTTAAACCATTAACTGAGAAAGGACCGTTACCTTTAGGTTTCTTTTGTGCGCTTTAAAAGCCAAAAGAGCAGCTGACGCGTTGCACTGTTTGAGGTTAAAGAATTTGACAAGTAACGCACGCTAGACTAAAGAAGGAGACATTATTGCATATAATTTTCAATCAATTGTTTTCGAAAAGTAACACATTGCCTTTAAAAGCCCAATAATATGGCACTGTGCCAAAGGATGCACTGTAAAATTTGGATAAAGAACTTCTTCTTCTGCTGCTGCTTTTTATTGGGACAGTAAGTGTATTGAGGAGTAAGTGAAATTTCAGATAAAGAGCCCTCATCAGCGTTTATATAAAGTTTTAGCTCTTTTAAAAGTGTTACCATACTGAGCTTTAATTAAATCCTTAAATATGCTAAATAAAAGGTAATTTTATTTCAGTATGGATTCTTCGTTTTCTAAAACTCTTTTTTCCCTTACAATGCGCCACATAGTCCCTTAGCGGTGACTTTTGGAATTATTTTTTTCGCGGAATCCTTTGTCCCCGTATTGCTTAATCGCCCCACAAAATTTGGCGCCATTCTCTCAAGTAAATCGCGCTACAGAACACTGTGAATACTCTCAGTTTAGTTATTGCCATCTTGTATTATTTATATTATATTAATTTTAGTAGACTTAATAACCCACTGGTAATAAAATATCGCTTTTTGCTAAAAGCAGTCAATATGATGTTATGTATTTAATGAATGTATACTAAATTACCGTTTTTTATTATTTAGCTTGTTTTCATATTATTTATAATTTTTAACAATGTTATGCATTTATTAAAAGTACATTAAATGACAGTTTTGAACACGATTTGTAATTGACAACGATAAACAAAATGGGGGATTAACAAACATTTTTGTCGGTTTATCTACATGTACCGGATAATAGTACCCACTCATTATAGTATCTCGTAAATAATTAATTTCTTTCATTGTTGAAGGAATGTGTCTAATAAGTAACATAAAGTAAGAATTTAATCATTTTCGCTCAATAAAATAAATTTCCGAATAAATTATATGAAGCTTTTAGTTGGGTAATTATCTGGGATATTTTTTTAGATTTCAATGCATTATCAAATGTCTTAAGAATTGCGTATCATTTAGCAATGATGAAACTCAGCAACATCTGTTGCACGAGGAAATTTAAAAATGCAGGTAATTTTATATGATATATGACAGTATTTCAACAGTACAAAGATAAATAGTTTTGTTTTAAAATCTTTCTTCATAAAATATTAAAAAGTATATATTATTTTCAACACATAATGACACTTACATCTTACAACTCTTTTTTAAAATTGCCTCAGATAACAAAAAGTTTAAAGTAAATACTTTACTTGTCTTACCTTTAATGTAGGCTGTACATTGGATAATAAAAAGTATTAACTATAGTACGTCATTCATTATAAAAACGATCTCAAAAAGTTTTTCTGAAACGCTGAGATAATAAAAGTTTTAGCTTCTAAGTTTAAAAAATAATAAAAGTTTAAATAATAAAAGTTTTATTTTCAAATCCTCGTAATCTAATTTTAGTAAAAAAAAAAAAAAGTCTAACATACTTCCTTTCATTAAATTAAGTAAAAAAAATAACATACTTCCCTAAATAGTAGATGTACAGTCGTGGGGAAAAAAAAGTAAACACCCCCTACTAACTCCTCAACAAATTATCGTAGACGAAAGTTACCGGTACCGAACGATTGCAATAAAAGTCTACTTTTAAATGATGTATATAAAATTGGCTTAGGTGGCCCTCTACATATTAAAACGAATTCCAACTTCTTTTTTTTATTATTGGAAATACCCAATTTTAACAAGATATTTCAAAACTTCGGTTCAAGCTATACCACATTTCAAGTCATTCGAATGATAAGTGTTTGAATTATAAACAATCAAAATTTAGTGCTTGTAGTGTTAAATTACATTTTCATATTTTTATTAATATCTCCTGAAATTATGCTCCTAATGTGCTAATATTTTGTGTAGCAATAATACTAATATACCCAAACATAAATACGCTGAATTTGCAATTTTTATAATTTTATGATATGAATTATGAATTATGAAATTAATATTGGAAAAAATTATGAATTGCAACCTACATTATTTTGATGGATTTAGATTTATTAAGTACTGCTTAATGGAAATCCAAAATTTCACATTTTTCTTCCAAGTAGTTTTCCAAATTATGCTTAAAAAATGGTTTAATGATATGATAGATAGATATGATATGTCTATGATAGAAGTGACTAGATATTTTGAAAAAAATTCTGCTCTCCTGTAATCTAGCAGGCTTCATTGGCTGCTTGAGTGGCGCTTAAGTGCCTTGATCAAGAAGAGGTCTCTCTCGTTTAACAATCGAGTACGGGATTTCAATTTGAATTCAGCCCTTAAAATACGCTCGTTTTAAAGTAATTACTTTCTCGGAAACTTATGGTACGAATTACATAAAATTTTCTCTTTGTGTTGATTGAAGGGTGTAGAGTTCATTTATGCTGTCAAAATGGGGTATTTCTATTGAAAAAAATGAAGTTTGGGTTCGTTTTAATATGTATGCCCCCTAAGCAAATTTTATACACATCGTTTAAAAGTAGACTTTATTTCCAACCGTTCGGTACTAGTAACTTTCTCCTACGATAAATTGTTGAGGAGTTAGTAGGAGGCGTTTACTTTTTTTCCAGCACTATACATTAAGTTAAATCTAGTGCGGATTATATGTGAATATCATATACATAAACATGATAATTTCAAATTTCGGAATAAAATATTTACAAATAACTTTTCATACGAAGGCTAACATTTTCTGACATTTTTTCTTCATCTTATTGGTCATTAATAATGCTTGATTTTTTTTTATATTTGTTTGTGTATCATAAGATGAAGACAACATTTGCAAAATCCCATGGAAAACATCTCACATTGATGTACCTTAATCCCGGGAACTACTGGAGACACTTCTGTTATGTTTATTTAGTTTAATTTGTATCGAACTTAGCTATATTTGAATCATTTTGTCGTTTTCTTTTCTAGGCGCGTTCGTAATTATATTAATACGTAGCACCTACACTGTAAAAAAAAATCTGTGAAGTTACTAAAGTTTTTCAAGGAAACTTGGATTCCTAGAAATTTTCATGTAACGGCAACAACAAAATTTCATGTAACAGACACACTTTTGCGCCGAAAATCAAAAAATCTGTAAGGTTACTAAGAATTTTTTTGGAAACTGGGATTCCGAGAACTTTTCATGTAACTGCAGCCAGGGTTACAAATAAAAGTTTAGTAAGGTTACTGAAATTTTAGGAGATTCATTTGTAAAGTTACAGATTTTTGTAGCTTTACAAAAACTAGTTTTGTAGATTTGCAGCTTTTTTCGTACAGTTACAGGTGAAAATTTAGTAAGCATGTAACTTTACATCTGTAGAACAACAGATTTTTTTTTTACAGTGTATAGCCATCTGATCCGTCAGTCTGTTTGCCCTTCTGCCCGCATGTAACAATGCAAAACTTATCCAACCTAAGGGTTTAAGACTTAATTTATATAATCGTTGTAGAATTTTGTCAAGTCACTTGAAATTTTATGAAAATCGAATTAAAACTTAAAAATATATTAATAGAAGTTTTGTGAAGTAAAGTCTGTTACATGAATTTTTATTGTTGCCGTTACATAAAAAGTTCTAGGAATACCAGTTTCCTAGAAAAACCTTAGTAACTTTACAGATTTTTTTTTACTGTGTAGATAATTCAATAATATCCCATGATAGGTAATGATTCTAAGTTGAAATGGTGATTACGTCATATTTAGGTGAATATTTAATGCATATAATCGTAATAAATTTTGTATTAATGCATTTTTGCATAAAAGTGCTGCAGTTATTGCACTAAGATCTGAATATTTACAAAATCAGTTATAGTACGAACGCACCTCATTTCCAACGTTTGACGTACAATTTTCGTCTCCTTAGAAATTAAATCTATTTTTGGTAACATGTTTTTGGTAATTTGTTTTTCATATACAGGGTGACCATGAAAAAAGCTTCCCAGATATATGAATCCCTAGCAGCCTAACCACTCAATCATTCGAAAGGAAATTTCAGATAATATTATTTGAAGGTATGCGCTCGAGACCGTTATGATTTAAAACAATACAACTCAAACGTTTAAGGTTATAGTGAAAATATTTCGCAATTTTCGAATGGCAACACTCACTTTTTTTCCTTCGATGATTCATCAGCGCGTTGAAAAATTATAAATGGCGTGGGAACGAAACACGTATATGACAAAAATTGCGGCGTAAACATTTGCAAAGAAGAACACTGTAAAGGACCAATGAGACCTCAAGAGAATATATGGAAAAATACACTGCTCAAAACAATTAAAGAATATTTGAAGTTTTATATAAAATAAAGATATAAACGAAATTTTTTTTGCCGAAAATAGAAGAAGAGAATCACAAATGCAAATTTTTCTGGTTTTCAAACTGTGGAGTATGCAAATTTTGAGTTCGACGTCAAAAACGTCGCTTCAGCGGCAGCGAATGAAATTTGACTTTCAACTGGATAAAAGAGAATGAAGACAAGGATGATCGGCATTCAGTGATTGCTTTGTTTCGATGAGTACGATGTCTCAGCGATGTCATTTGAAAGATTATGAAGCTTTGAGAATTGTTGGTAGGTTAGAAGGGGGCCAAACTCAAGCCGAAGTAGCGCAAGCCATTGGAGTGTCACAAAGTGTCATTTCCAGGATCTGGAACCGTTTTTTGGAGAGTGGATGTGTAGGCCGAAGATCAGGGCAAGGTCGTAGACGGGCAACAACGCCCAATGAAGATCGGTATTTAGCGTTAACAGCTCGGAGACACCGAACCATGAACGCTACTCTTCTCCAACAACACCTTCGCTCGGCTACAGGCACCACGATTTCAACTCAGACTGTCCGAAACCGGCTCCATGCTGTAGGTCTGTATGCTCGCCGACCGATGGTATGTGTTAGATTAACATCAAGGTATCGTCGCGACCGCAGGGAGTGAGCAACCGAGCATGTCAACTGGAGGAGAAATGAATGGAGCAATATTCTGTTTTCTGACGAGTCCCGTTTTTCTGTGCATCCGGATAATAGGCGTATTTTCATCTGGAGGGACCGTGGCAGTAGGAATAATCCTGCGTTCGTGCACGAAAGTGTCAGATTTGGCAGTGGAGGAGTGTTGGTGTATGGTGGCATCTCCATTGACGGGCGCACCGACATCTACATCATTCGAGATGGAGCTCTGACTGGTCGCCGATATAGGGATGAGATCCTCAGACCTATTGTAGTCCCTTACGCTGCAGCAATCGGAGATAACTTCATTTTAATGGACGATAACTGCAGGCCACATCGTGCAAACCTGGTGGAGGATTTCCTTTTCGAGGAAGGAATCGTTCGAATGGAATGGCCAGCGTGTTCTCCAGACATGAATCCAATCGAGCACGTTTGGGACGCTCTAGGAAGACGAGTTTCTGGCCGCCAACAACCCCCACAAACTCTCCAAGAACTGGAAAGAGCTCTTCTGGAAGAGTGGGGCAGAATACCCCAACTCGTCATTAATAGCCTCATTGAGTCCATGCCTCAAAGGTGTTCAACGTTGCTGGCCGCCCGTGGAAACCATACCCCCTACTGAAAATGATTTTCTTTGAAGAAAACACCTTTTCTTATTCTTTTTTTCTCATATGCACAAATTGTGTTTTTTTCCTTTAGTACACAAATGCGCAATAAAATGCATTTTTTTCTGCCAAACATGTGTAATTTATTCTCATATAACCTACTATGTCTGTCGACCATGTATCAATCAGCTAAACAGTTTACGAGATACAAAATTCACCTAAAACTGCAATATCCTTTAATTGTTTTGAGCAGTGTATTTTATTGGAAATAGCAGTTTGTAACCTATCATTCGCCATTTATTTATTCTTATTTACTTGTGGGATTGTAAATTAAGGACTTGTGAATTAATTATTAAATTAAGGCAGCGAAGATAGTTGCTAAATCACATGCAAAACAGCTGACATTAATATAGTATTTTTTCTCGAGAACTACTCATGTGATTTCAACACATATCTTAATAGTTTTGGCATAACCTAGACTATAAATAGATAGTTCGTGAAAAAAATTAATATATATATATATAAATAAAAATTAGAATAATTACATAATTTTGAAAAACCAAATCTTGTTCTATTTTTTGATTATTTAAAATTTCTGTTGCAGTTATTGCGATCGATCAGTTTATAGTTAATCAACCGCCAAAACCTTTAAAAATATATTAAGAGTTCAATATATTAAATATAAGGGTATATAAGAGTTAAATATATTAAGAGTATATTATATTTCAGTCGTTGACAAGAGATCTCAGTATCAATGTCAGGTTTTTCCATGTAATTTTGTAACTGTTGTCTACCCCACAAAATATTTTAATTTTAAATTAAACTCTTTCCTTATTCAAGTTGCAATACTTTGATTTTCATCTCAATTTTAAACGAAGTCTAAAAAAACAATATATTTAACTTTATATAGCCTTAGGCTTTTTTATTGGCAAATCCATTTACAAAAATGGTTTGGTAAAAGCTCGAATTAGAAATATTTAAAAGTAGGATTTCGAACTTTTAGTAACTTAGTTTGGTAAATGACAGAATTTACCTACCAGACTTCGGATTTTTACAGTAACATATATATACATATATAGTATGTATGTATATATATGTTACGAAACAATTTAATAGGTTACGTCGAGATATCATGTAGTGCTTTTTATTGCATGTTACTGGATTCATACCACATTTTAATCTGCCGTTGGTGATGTTGTAAGCAATCCTACCACTTAGCACAAGCATTGCTAGTGAAGGTGTCAACTCTGAAAATTTAGCAACTGTAGAGCGATGTTAATATTTGTAGAGTCCACTCAAACATTTATTATTTCATTATGAAAACAAGGTAGGTTAGGCCGCGTGAGTGGTGAAAACAGGCATATGAAGAAATCGGGGGTTTTCCCAATTAAACACATGGAAACGTAGTCATAGGAAAACTGTTTATTCCATCAGAACATACCAACACTAAACAATTCCCGCAGGATGAGAAATCAGAATATTCCACTCGAGCATAAACTAGTTACTCATGCTAAATAGATGTTAATTCACGAAGTGAATATTCTACATGGCTAAGGACACCGGGTAACAAGTTATGTAAACAATCAAACAGCACAAAAATCTCTCATTCTGAGCTCATGATCTCGCTATTTATTAGAATGAGCGGAGGAATTCCGATTGAAATGGAAACTTTAAACTAAACCAATCAAAATCACGAGCGAGCCTCGAAGTGAAACTGGGATCCGACACTCAGCCAATGGAGAGCGATCAAGAAACATCACAGGAAAGAATCCCGGCGCCGCTAATGGAATGATTTCGATGTGAAAAGGCTGACGCCTCGCGGGCGGGAAAATGAGATGAAATAGAATAAAAATGTAAAAATGGCTTTGATAAACATTCGAAAAATAAATAACTGCGTTCAGAACTTTACAGTTTGGTAGACGATGGGGACTCTGGAATAATTTCCGTGTATTAATATAGTTTCTATCGATGCTGGATTTAATTATGTTTCGTGTTAGCCCCAGGTCGGTGGCTCACGATAAATATTCCATCTTGTAGCCTTGCCAACATATAATAGTGAGAAATTTTCCGAGCTGTGTATCGTTCCAAGTGGTTTAGTCGGTAGAACGTCAGTGCGCTATACTGATGGCCCGGGTTCGAGTCCCCGCTTTAAATCATTTTCACTATCTTGGCCTTTGCGCCTTTTAAGTAATTACTTCAAAAAAATTGAATTTCATTTGAAATATTGTATCCAAGGCGAATGTTTCTCTCTGGAATAATTTCCGTGTATTAATATAGTTTCTATCGACGCTGGATTTAATTATGTTTCGTATTAGCCCCAGGTCGGTGGCTCACGATAAATATTCCATCTTGTGCTGCGTTTGTAGCCTTGCCAACATATAATAGTGAGAAATTTTCCGAACTGTGTATCGTTTCCAAGTGGTTTAGTCGGTAGAACGTCAGTGCGCTATACTGATGGCCCGGGTTCGAGTCCCGGCTGGGAATCTTTTTCACTATGTTGGCCTTTGCGCCTTTTAAGCAATTACTTAAAAAACTGATTTTCATTTGAAATAAATTTTATAACTCATAACACCAAATTAAAAATGTCTTTAAAATAATTTTTCCTTAACATTAATCTAACTTAATCTGATTAAGTAGTTTTAGTAAAATAATGCTATAAAAAGTGATAAAATATCTTTATTAAGATTGATGATCGTTTCGTCGCACAAACGGCGACATTTTCAAAATCGTTCACGTTAGAAAATGATTTCACATAATTTAAAAACAATAAACATAGTAAACAATGTCACGAGACATGATGCATAATGAAAAAAATTTGCAAAACATAAAATAAAAATAAAATTATTTTGGCCATTTGAGGACGTGGATTAAGTTTTCTATAGTGACTAAAATTACATAGCATCTCTTTCCAAATTTTAGATAAATCAAGGGACACCGAATCATTGCAATATTCTTGTTGCGTAAAAATATCTCTATTGATTTTCGGATTATGGATGGTAAATAAAATCTTGATGTATAAATTAAATTGCTATTTTTAAAATTGATCTGTAAAGGTTCTTCGCTGCATAATGTGGCCAGAGCTGTGGTTCTTCTCTGATGTATTTGATGTCTGCTATATGTTCTTTGATTCTAGTTTTAAGTTTTCCACTTGTCATACCTATATACAACTTCTTTGTTCCATCTTCTTTGGTGAAAGATATTTCGTATACTCCTGATATTTTCTAACTTAATCTGTTTATTAAAACAAATCGAAGCTGTTAATAAAAGCTTTTATTTATTTAAATTCAATATTATGAGAAAAAACTGCAACATGTTTGCAAAATCTATCCATAATGCATTTTTGTAACATCTTCTTACCGATGCAAGTAATTTTTAATGAAGTTCATTAAAAATAAAAAATAAAGAAGTTACCGCTGTGTCGAAAAAAATGTATATTAGATATTTTCAAAGTTTAAGAATGTGAAGAAAAAAAAGCCTTAACTACCTGGAATGCTATTAATGTGTTTTATGTTAATCAATAAAAGATACACGTAGTATCTTCCGTAAAGCTTAAATTCATCAAGTTTTCCTGAATATTTTATATTAATTTAGCTGAAGTAGCGAAAATAAGTGCATTTTTTTTCTTTTAGTTTAAAATTTTTGAAGAAAATATTTATCAGAAAATGACTTACTATATGAAGAGTTTCTTTTATCAGCTTTGTAGAAAATATATAGAACATGATACAAGCATTAATAAATTCTGAAATATATGTCAAAGGAACTTTAATTTTAATTTAAAATTTCGGTTTTATTTTTAATGATGTTATCAGAATTTAAAAAAAAAGTCTTGATATTAGATTTTTCGAATATTATAAAGTCGCAAAAGATGTAATAAAGGCAAGATTCATAGTTTAATTAATTGCCGAAACGTCAGTGAAGGCTTATTTTAGAGGCCCGAAAAGTTTTTGTTTTCTTTTAGTCTGTCTTGTCATTTCAGCCGCAAAAGCATTCGATTAGCTTGTAATTAAGTAAGCATGTTGGTGAGATATCCGGATTTAGCTGTTTAGTTTTTGGTTCATCCGTTCGGAAAATATAGAAAAATTTCTTTTCCACCATAATGCTTCTATATGGCAATTCAGACGATTTTAAAATGCCCATTTGTTGAAAGGAAATGGCGCATTTGATTAATGGATTTAAATGGTAAATTATGGATGCTGAAAATTTTCGTAAAAGAGTCTTAAATTATTCTTATTAGTTTGAAATTTTATCGATTCATTTGTCAGATTTCTTCAATTAGGTTTATAACTTTTGCTTGAATTTTATAGTTATATTTCAATAATATAAAACATTTTCTTTTATAAATTAACATATTTGACATCATACTTATTTCATTTTTCTTTTATTTATCAATTACCTAGCAACTGTATTTCATATCTGTCCATTCTAAAAAATGTACTTAACTTTGTCTCCGCAATAAAAGAGATTTTTTGGAGAGTAGATCTTTCTTAACTAATTTTAAGAAAATTACTGCATGAAAAATTACAAAAATTGGTAGTATTTATTATACAGCAATTTTTTGTGAAGTAGCTCAAGTAGACATTGTTTAAATCTAAGAAATATTTTAAGACCTATTTAACACAACAAAAATTATACATGGAAATTTAATATTGTTTTAGGAATGTACTTCACATGTTAGAGGTATGCAGACTGCGCTTAATTTTTTAGTATGACTAATTTATTAGGATTTTTTCTAAATTTTTATTTAAATTCTCATCATTTTAAGAGTTATTTTTTTCATTTTTACTAAAAGTCTTTTTTTTTTTTTTTTAATTGAGGCCAATTTGTAAAACAGCGCAAAGTATTATATTTCCTCTCAAATAAAAATTGTATTTACACGAGACTATTAGAAATATAAATGAAACTTTAAAATAATAATTTTATGATCACGTGTTAAAAGCAGGAAATAATGAAAATTTCTTCATAAAATTTCAAACGCGATTATTAAAAAAAGTAGGAAAATCTTAAAATAATTAAATTATTATAAACGAAACGCATTTAATCGGGACAATTACGTCCTATGCAAAAAGCCCAAATATCATATATTGTCATATGTAAAATTCCTAAAATAATTGAATTATTACGCGTGAAAAACTTTTAAGTGTAAAAATTTGGTCATATTTAAAAAGCTCAAATTATTATATTTCCAAAATATTTTTAATTGCATTATACATTTACACGTAAATCTTAAAATAGAAAAATAAACTTTAAAATAATTAAATTATTACGCGCGAAACACATATAAGGTAAAAATTACGTCATATATTAAAACCATACATTTAAAACAATTTTCTTATGGACAATATTCATGTGACGTCACATTGAGAATTACATTGAGAGACGTGATTTTTAACAAGCTTGATTAAAAAGGGAATCCTGCATCTAGATAAACGCCTAAATAGATTTCCTTAGAAATGTATCTTTGAAATTTTCAGTTAATTTTACACTTTTAAATTTCGATGTTTGTAGAAACTTTGCGAGCATTTATATGTTAAAAATAACTACTGAATCAAACATCATGTTTTTAACCTGAACTTATTCTTAGAGATCGCGATTTTACAGCGTTTGTCGCTCTTGCAATCGACTAAGGGTTGTTGCACAGATGTAAATGGAACTCAGATTTAATGCTGTTCTCAAATCAAAAGGGGCAACTTTATGACTTAAATTTTATTTCCTTTTTATTCGAAAACACATGAAACTGACAGGTTTTGTTATTCAGAAACTATGTAATCAAAAGACTTTTATCATTTTTTTCTGAACACAACCGATCTTTCAGAAAATACTGCCAAAGTTGCCGTTCTAAACCGAATTTCCTGGCGAAAGCAGAAAAACAAATCAATGAAGGGAGAAAAACGCTTTGTCACGTGATCAAAAACTCTTATAACTCGATTTTTAATTTATTTATCCAAAAATGGAAAAATCATTTCTATTCCAAATCGCTTTCGTGGTCAGGTCTGCCAATTTTATAACTTTACTCTTCAAAATGAGTCAGTAAATGTATCAGAAAGTTTCGGACTTGTTGAGCAATGCACTTGAGAGCAAACATTAAGCAGAGACTGAAACCAGTTTTATCCGGAAAGAATGTTTGAAAACCACTCAATGATCCCGAACATTTCGTCCCTTCAGTTTTGATATAATATGTCCCAAGCGAACTTGGGAACTAAACACTGAAAGTTCCGGGTTAGGCTGACCACCTGAGTGGGGCATATGCTGTATAGCACCACGGAGACCAGGGTAAGGAAAACAGGATCAATCACTGAAGGATCTGATCTTTTATGGATCGTAAAGCCACGAGTTTAGTTTTTTTTTTTTTTTTTTCATAGTTTCCAAAGTAATCGTGGTTTTGCAGATTTTTTTTTGCTCATTTCAAATTTTAGAATTCCGATTTTAATAAATGTTTATGTCTGGAAATGAACACTATGTCTAATTTCAAATTTATACACTAACAATTTTAAATAAATCGTAATTTAGAGCGTTTTCGAAAGTTTTCAGCTTATTTTGTCCTTTTAACTTTCAATTTTTTTAGAAGCAGCTCCTAGTGAGTATTTACATCTTAAAGTTAATTACCATGCAACATTTCAAGTTTCTAGCCTCAACAGTATTAAAAAAAGTCGAAGCATTAGAAATTTTTTCTTCTGTCGACCGTGTACCGACGTACAACATTTCCACATAGTCTTTTTAGTTTGCAGAAAATTTGCAGCAGTCTTGCTTTGCAAACCTGCAAAGTTGCAGCAAGTTCGGCATGACAAGACTGAAAGTTCATAACAAGACCGCAGCAAGATAACGCAAATGCCGAAGTCACCAGACTTTGAACCTGCAGTTAACTTGCCGTTAAATGCCGTGCAAGATAAATTCTTACTGCATGAAATTTATCGCAAATTAACGGCAAACAAGTAGAAATTTAGTTCTGTCATGACTAAAGTACTGGAAATTCTCTGCAAGCTAGTAGAAAATTTAGTTTTGTCATGTTAAAAATACTGCTACAGGTTGCAAAGTAGTAATCTTGCCATGCTACTCTATCTGTTTATAACTGTTACACTGTAAGTTTAACACCTTCAGGTCTATATAGACCTGAAGACGTATGCATTAATTTTGATGCATACGCACTGGTGTATTACGCACTGTTAGAAGGTGCATGCATCGTTTGTTCAATATTAACAAATAAAGGTTTTACAACAAAAACAAAAAAAATTGTACTTTTAAATTCGAGGCATTTTTGTTATTTGATATGTATAGCGTTTAAAAAAAGCGGTTCCAACCGAATAAAATTTGTGTAATGGATGCAGTCCTGAAAGGGTTAAAAATCATACACTCAAATGGGGTTAAAGGTGAAAATAAATAATTAAATCAGTATCAATTAAAACGATATTTTAGAAAAATCCAATAATATTTAAAATAATTCATTTAAAAATTAAAATTTTCAATATAAATTTAAAATGGCCGAAGACATAATCATAACTTTGTAAATTAACATAACTTTTTAATTTGTAAGAATTTTTATGTGAAATAAATTGTAGATTATAGATAAAATGTTACTTTACAAAAATAATTACATTCGAAGTGTTAAAATAATAAATACTCTTTCTGGGTTCCTTAACCAATCAATGAAAATGAGATTCCGTAACATTAACAATTAAGTGTGTGTCTTGCCTTTGAGTAGCACTCAATTTAAGAAATATCTGCGCATGTGCTGATTACTTATTCTCTCAATAGAGGGTTTTTTGCCTTTGTCAATTTCGTGAATTAAAGACAGTTTTGCATCAGTTTCACAACAAACTACTCATGCAAGTGGGTGATGGTATACCTTGCGGGAGATTTGCAGCGAATTTGTCAAGTCAAATTTGTCAAGGTAAGATAATATCAGAAAAAAATCAAATTTGCTGCTAATGTGAATGCTATCTGGGTTGTCTACGATGAAGAACTGACAATCACAAAAATTTTGCCATTATTAATTTTGAAATTGGCTCGTTATCCCCTACAAACAAAGAAATAAACTTTTCTTCTTCTCAATGTTAGTCATTGCCATTAAAAAAAATCATTGCGGGCAACTATTAGTAATATTTTTAATATCAATCTGTAACCAAGTAAAAATACCTAAGCCAAATTGTTAGAATATTTTTTATCCTTTTGATTCTGACTGTTACTCATTTTTATAAATTAATTAGAATTCATTCAGAACAGTATTCATTAATAAATTTAATTTATTTGTTGTAAGAAATGTTTTCAACTCTTACACACTTAAATCTACATAGTCATATCATAAAATGTGGTTATATTTAAGTGTATATATAAATGTAATAAGTAATATATATATAAGTAAATATATAAGTGTATATAAGTGCTTATAAAATATTCACACAGAAACATGAGCGCACACATATATAATTGTACTTGGTAAATAATCAACAAATTTATGGCGAAAATAGATCGTCATAAATGAAGGCAATTTGGCGATACCAAATTTCTTGAAATCTCCATTCAAATGCAATATTGACGAAAACTGGGGATCTTGTGTAATCGGGTCTCACGAATTTTAGCTTTCGAGTTATTAAGTAAGATTTGCTGAATTCTTTTTGAAAAGGTACATTGCAGGTACAGATCAAAATTACTATTAAAAATGTAAACGTAAAAGCAAACGATATTTACTTTTCAGAATCAATATTTCCGAAAAGTAATCTTCGCCTTATTTATCTCAGAATTTATACTTTTTTCTGCAAATAACGCGAGATTTTTATTCGGGAATAATGGTCTTTAAAAATAAGTTTTATATGCTCCTGTAAAATGTCCCGTTTAGTCAAACCAAATCATAGTTATGAAAATTAATATATTTTTACTTTGTAATGTGTCACAAATACGTAATTTACACGTCTGATTTTTATCACTTCATTAATCAAATAAAGTTAGTATTTTACAAAAATAATAATGTTTTACTCATTAAAAGCCATATCTGTACTTCTAAATCATAAAACATTTGTGATACCTATATGTAACTGCTTTGAATTGAGAACTACTAAGCAATGATAGCGTTGCACGCAAACGGGAAATAAATTATTCACACAAGCAATCAATTAATTACAGTGATTCTCTCTCGGTAACTTGTGGTTGAACTGATAAAGTCATTAATATACTTAATATACGAAATTCGCAAAACTGTTAGATTTTTTTTTTCAATCTTCATCAACCTGATACATGAATCAATAGGATAAAAGTTTAAGTATATGAACGATTACACGTTGCTTGTGATTAATGCTAAGTTCAGCGAAAACTTATATTTCGTCGAGTTATAATGTTTATGCTAATTAATTTTAAGAAAAATAATAATCCTGGAATAAGATAAAAATGTGTTTAATAAAATATCACTACCATGCTTTCAAAATTTATTTGTAACAGCATATGAACCTTATGTATACATAAATTATTATTATTACTTTATTAATCAATAAAAGTTATTTATTTAAAAAGAATAATATTCTACTCATCTCCTCCGTGGTGTCTCTACCTTGCTGTGGTGGAGGGGCTTGTGTGCACCAGTGACCCGGAGAGCTATGCCGGCGGTAGCGTAGCTACTGGTAGGGCCTCCCAAGCCGGATTGGTCGAAGGGTAGGTGCCAGACGAAATCTGACACCCTGGTCCCCCAGGTCGGGGGTTATGACAATAGGCCTGCTCCCTATTTCATGTAAAAAACCTCTCCTTGCAAAAAGAATCTACAAGAATAATCCTAAATCTAACTAATAACATAAAAACAGAAAGTTGTAAGCATTATAGATATTTAGGTGTAGACATTAACAGAGAAGGAAGAGACTCACAGGAAATTAAACACTGAATTTGTCAGGGGAAGGAAAAAGGCTGTAAAAATATTAAATTCTATTTGGTGGAGTAAGGAGATCTCTGGGAAAAGAAAATATAATATATACAACTGTATTGTAAAGAGCATATTTTTATATGGAGCAGAAGGATGGAGAATTATGGAGACACAAAGAAAGAAATTAGCGGCAGTAAAACTGGACGCCCTAAGTAGATCATGCAGGATATCAAGAATAGAAAGAGTAAGAAATGACAGAATCAAGGAAATGATGAAAATAAAGGGAACCGTACTAGATGATATTCAAAAAAAGCAATTAATCTGGTATGGTCATGTCAAAAGAATGAATAATGAAAGACTACCCAAAATAACATTCAACTATGAAACAGACAAAAAAAGGAAACGGGGAAGACTACGAAAGACCTGGATGAATGATATCTCAAAGGCAATGAGGGATAGAGGTCTGGAAGAGGAATGGACCCTTGACCTGAAGAAATGGAAAACGACTCTTGAGGATTCTACGGATGGCGGTATCTGACGCCATAAACCGAGTTTATATATATATATATATATATATATTCTACTCATTAAAAGTCATTTTTCTATTTATAAGTCAAATAACATTTCTGATACTTATAAGTAACTATTTTTGATTTGAGATCCACTAAGCAATGATAGTGTAGCACACAAACGGAAAATAAATTATTCACACAAGAAATCAATTAATTATAGTGATTCTCTTGGTCATTTGTGGCTGAAATAAAAAATTCATTAGTATATGAAGTTCGTGAAACTGCTTTAGCTTTTTTTTTAAATCTTCATTAACTTGTTACATGAATCATTAGACTAAGTGTTTATGTTTGTGGACGATTACACGCTGTAAGTGATTAATGCTGAACTCAGTAAAAGCTTATATTTCGCCGAGTTTTAAAGTTTATGCTAATTATTTTTAAGTAAAAATAATAATCCTGGAATAAGATAAAAATATGTTTAATAAAATTTCACTACCATGCATTCAAAATTATAACTAACTCTTCAAAATGTAACAGCATATGAATATTATGTATCTATCTATCTATCTATATATATATATATATATAGATATAGATATTATTACTAGTACTCTATGAATCAAAAAAGTTATTATTTATTTAGAAAGAATAATGTTTTAGCCATCAAAAGCCATATCTGTATTTCTAAGTCGTAAAACATTTTTGATACTAAGTAAGTAACTATTTTTGATTTGAGAACTACTAATCAATGATAGTGTAGCACGCAAAAGGAAAATAAATTATTCACACAAGCAATCAATTATAGTGATTATCTCCGTGATTTGTTGCTGAACTAAAAAAGTCATTAACATTCGAAGTTCGTAAAACTTCTCAAGTTCTTTTTTTTTTCTTTTTTTTTTTTTCCTTCTCAAGTTCTTTTATCTCCATCAACTAGTTACACGAATCATTATGATAAAGGTTTATGTATATGAACTATTACACTTTGTCAATGATTAATGCTGAGCTCAGTGAAAACTTATATTCCGGTGAGTTTTAACGTTTATGCTAATTATTTTTAAGTAAAAATAATAATCCTGGAATAAGATAAAAATATGTTTAATAAAATATCACTACCATGGATTCAAAATTTATTTGTAACTGCATGTGAACCTGATGTGTATATATATATATTATTATTATTATTACTTTATTAATCAAAAAGTGTTATTATTTATTTTTTTAAATAAAGTTTAATTCATCAAAAGTCATATTTCTATTTATAAGTCGTAAAACATTTGTGATACCTATATGTAACTTTTTTAGATTTGAGAACTACTAATCAATGATTTTTTATCATGCAAACAGACAATAAATTATGCACACAAGCAATCTATAATGATTCTCTGTGTGACTTGTAGCTGAACTAAAAGAATCATTAGTATGCAAAGTTCGTAAAACTTCTGATGTTTTTTTTTGTTTTGTTTTTTTATCTCAGTAAACTCGTTATATGAATCATTATAATAAAATTTTAAGTGTATGAACGATTACACGCTGCCAATTATTAATACTGAACTTAGTGAAGGCTTATATTTCGGCGAGTTTTAACGTTAATTCTAATTATGTTTGAGTAAATATAACAATCCTGCAATAAGATAAATATATGTTTCATAAAATTTCACTACCACTACCATGCATTCAAAATTGTATCAAATTGTTCGAAATGTAACAGAATATGAATATTATGTATATATATATATATATATTATTAATATTATTTTAATAATGAAATTTATTTAAAAAGACTAATGTTTTATCCATTAAAAGGCATATCTGGATTTCTAAGTCATAAGCCATTTGTGATTACCTATAAGTAACTATTTTTGATTTGAGAATTACTAATCAGTGATAGTGTAGTAAGCAAACGGAAAATAAATTACTCACACAAGCAATCAATTAATTACAGTGATTCTCTCGATGACTCGTGGCTGAACTAAAAACGTCATTAATATACGAAGTTCGTAAAACTTTTCAAGTTATCTTATTCATCTCCATCAATTTGTTACATGAATGATTAGGTTAAGCATATGAACGATTACACGCTGTGCTAATGATTAATGCTGAGGTCAGTGATAGCTTATATTTCGGTGAGTTTTAACGTTTAGGCTAATTACTTTGAGTAAAAATAATAAACCTGCAATACAATAAAAATATGTTAACTAAAATATGACTACTATACATTAAAAATTGACTTTTTTAGCATATGAACCCAGTGTATATATATATATATATACTAGGGGGCAGAGCCCCCTGCAAGCTATGTTCGCCAACCCCCGTTCAGACATCGCAGAATCTAAAAGCACTCTAATGTGATCAGTTTTTAAAAGATTAGAACAGACTGAATTATAATGAAAAAAACTTTAGTGATCTCCCTGTAAACGGGATTCCATTCAGTTTTCTTTGATTGCGAAAATTTAAGGCCAAATCAGTTGTCTTTAAGATATCCAATGTTTGTTTTCGTGTTTGATTAACAAAGATCAGTTAAACATTAGAAAAGCAGCTAAAATAAAATGAATTAAGTAAAGAGAGTCTTTGCTTCCTGGTATTTTTTAACAGCGTTATACAACGATTGACATAATACAAATTACTACAATTACTACAATTTACTACTTTAACCCTTTCAAGGGCGATGGTTCATTTTTGAACCATTTAATTTCCATTCTTAAATGTAACATTTGCACCAGAATATTGGAATGAAAATTTTCCTTTTATTAAGTAAATGAACAAAGTTTTATATAAGAAAAATCACCATAATGTTCAGACCTCAAGAGAAAATCACCGCTAACAAAAATGTCAGACAAAGGACAGTTACTATAAAAGGCACAATGTTGAGCCTTTGATGTAGTGTCAGAAAACCACGTAATGTCCGTAGCGAACCACTGATGAGTATTAACAGTATGATAGAAGTAAATAGTTACAAGTGTAAAAATTATCAAAATTTATACCCAATAAATGAGTATTCCCTATTAAGTGCGTTGTACATAGCACACAGTTTTCTATAGTTTGAACGGGTGATGAGAAAGTTTCGAATGTTCCATCTCAGTGTACAATTCCTGTTGAATTTAAATGTACAAGGCATTAACGGACAATGTCCAAACAAATAATGTTGTATACTTCCTACATCACCACAGTTACACCTGTTATTTGGGCGTTTTCCTATTTTAAACAGATACTGTGGAAATGCTTCATGTGAAGAAAGAAAATAACCTATCACCTGGGATTAACATAGAAATAAATCGATAACCTTTTTAGGTGCGTTCGTAATTATATAAATACGTAGCTTCTATAGTCGTCGTTCAGTCCGTCCGTCCGTCCGTCTGTCCGTCTGTCCGTCCGTCTGTCTGTCCGCATGTAACAGAGCAAAAACTACCCAACCGAATGGTCTGAAATTTCAGATATATGATTGTTGCAAAATTTTGTCGAGCCATTTCAAATTTTATTAAAATCGGATGTATAGTTTAATTACAGGGACAGTCAAAAGTTTTTCTTTACATTACGGCCAATGGAAAAAATTATTGCAAGTGCATTTTAATGATATTAGAGCCTTCCGAATGATCTGAAATTTTAAAGATATAACTGTTGAAAAATTTTGTCGAGCCTTTTCAAATTTTAGGAAAATCGGATGTATAGTTTAATTACAGGGACAGTCAAAAGTTTTTCTTTACATTACGGCCAATGGGAAAAATTATTGCAAGTGCATTTTAATGATATTACAGCCTTCCGAATGGTCTGAAATTTTAAAGATATAACTGTTGCAAAATTTTGTCGAGCAATTTTAAATTTTAGGAAAATCGGATGTATAGTTTAATTACAGGGACAGTCAAAAGTTTTTCTTTACATTACGGCCAATGGGAAAATTATTGCAAGTGCATTTTAATGATATTACAGCCTTCCGAATGATCTGAAATTTTAAAGATATAATTGTTGCAAAGTTTTGTTGAGCTATTTCAAATTTTAGGAAAATCGGATGTATAGTTTAATTACAGGGACAGTCGAAAGTGTTCCGTTACATTACGGGGAATGGGAAAAATTATTGCAAGTGCATTTTAATGATATTACAGCCTTCCGAATGGTCTGAAATTTTAAAGATATAATTGTTGCAAAGTTTTGTTGAGCTATTTCAAATTTTAGGAAAATCGGATGTATAGTTTAATTACAGGGACAGTCAAAAGTGTTCCGTTACATTACGGGGAATGGGAAAAAATTAATGGAAGTGCATTTTAATGATGTATCAGACTATGCGCTTATTGAAGTGCAAAAAAGTATACATTCAGTACAATATGGTGTGCAAAAAATAATTATAAAACTAGTTATAGTACGAACGCACCTCATTTGCCACGTTTGACGAGCAATTTCCAACTTGTTTATTATCGCACAAGTATCTCTTCCCTTCTCCGAATTTTCCCAAGAAACCTGCCATTGATCATGTAGAAGTGTTTTAAAATGATGCTTTCAAATAGAAGTTGGTGCAGGAATGCGTAGAACTTTATCATACAGATCATTTATAATAACTGATTTTGCCAACATGTCCGCTCTTTCATTTCCTGATATTCCAACATGCGATTTTATCCAGCCAATATATATGACTTTATTATGTAACAGGCGCAAAGAGTTGAAGATATTAAAAAGCTGACCGTTAGATGGAAATAAGCGCTGAAGAGCGTAAATTGATGACAAGCTGTCAGTATAAAGATGAAATGAATCATGCGGGGAGCCGATGCACCAACTGATAGCCTCGTCTATCGCACCCAATTCTGCTTAAAAAACAGAGTTATAGTCATGTAATTTTAATCTCATGTCTAGCATAAAAGAATCCTTATACCAAACCGTAAATGCAGCTCCTACACTGTTCATCATTCGAGAACCACCAGTATGCAATATCGGATGATTCATCACTGGTACTGTATCAACCACTGGCTTAACAAATTTTATATTTATGTTTTCAAAGAAGTAAGGATAATTATATGTCCTCAGTCTATTCATAAAATCTTCACCTTTAAAACACATATTGTCAATCAAGACTGTACCATTTCCATAATTGATATTATAACTCTTAGAAGACAAATTCAGTTCTATGTCAAGTGGTAGAGCACCCACCAAAACACACAATGCGTCATTAGAAATCGTACGATATGCCTTTAAGACAGATAGCAGACATAGACGTTGACATAAGAGTAATCTTGTTATCCCATGTTGATTTAAGTCAGGCATCCAGATCTCATGCCCATATGAAATACGTTTCTTCAAGACGGTATTGTACCATATTTTAAGATAAATAGAAGGAAGACCCCTATCACGGATTCTGGTTTGGCGCATTTTACACGTGAAATCGTTAAGCCTAGTTCTAATCATATCTAGGTGATCCATCCAGCGAAAATTGCTATCAAGTAGAAATCCCAAATAAAGAATATTGTCTTTTACACTGATACTTTTGTCATTATGTTTAAAAATTAGTAAATTGGTTTTTTCATTCGAACACTGAACTCATTTGAACATTAGTGAACAGTGAACTTTTATGAACATTTACACGTCATAATCTTGAACAAGGATTTATAGTCTTAACTTTTGTTATACATTTAAGTCACTTCACTTTTGTTTTTATTTTTATTATTATGATGAAAGCAACATCAATTGTTTTGTAAATTTATGATTTACTATGTAAGTTCGTCAGAATATGTGCCTTTTTCCTTGTTATTTTGGGTGCTTTCCGATGTCCGGCATCGGTGATTGTTGTGGGGATTTTCCACCAGAGCGTTACATCCTATGCCATTCTTTGGTTGGTGCTCCGGTCGGGTGATCAAGTAAATGAACAAAAGCATTTTCGTATTTTGAAATTTGTTTGTAAATTCTGGTGCCATTCACTGAATTCAACATTTTACGAATAAAAGTACCTTGCCCCTGAAAGCGTTAAACGCATATTAATGTATTTATGATTTTAAAGTTTAATTTCTCTTTTAATATTCACGTGTAAATACAATTTCCAACACATTATTTTCAATATTTTCCTGCTTTTAACACGTATTTATTTAATAGTAGATTTAAAGTTTTTTCTGTTTTGAATAGTCACGCGTAAATAAATTTTTAATCGCAAGGGAATATTATTATTTGCGCTGTTTTTAGAATTGAAAACAATCTCAATAATAATAGCCTAAATCATGTGTCTATCATCAACAGTTCCGGACGAATCCTTTCGCTTTTTATATTCCAGGCGGACATTTTGGTACTTTAATGTCAGCCAGCCACAGGTGATAAGTTGGCAAATATTATTCTATCTCCATCATTTCACTTATATTATAATACTCCAAGTCATGTAACTGCCATAAACAATTACAGGGTGATCCCTTCGCATAAAAAAGGTGTCCAATTTGATTAAAGAGTCAAAATTATTTTTTCGAGTAAAACTACATAAAAGTTCCCATGATCACAAAGAATTCGTGGTACTTTTATGTTATCCGGGTGCAAATCTCGCCAATAAATTTTGTTTAAATCGCAAGTTTGCATTTTTTTTTCGAGTGGTAAATTGAAGCAGTACTACTTGGTTATCCCATCCACCAAAAATCTGTCGCCAAACTATAAGATTATATGCTAATAATGTCCGATGATAAAAGTCACATTCACTTGACTTTTAGGAAGTTACCCGTGTTTACGCCATCAAGTGATTTTTATTTTGACGTTTTATTTTTATTTTTATTAATGTTATACTAATTTATTTGTTCTTTCGTTATTTAAAATAAAAATTATGTCAATTTGAACAATTTGGCTAGTGGTTTGGCGATTTATATAATTTGACGAAAGTAGTCGACGGTATAACTAAGTAGTACCATTAAAACATTGCTTTGAAGTTGAAATTAAATGTCACGCACCGGATTTGGCGTGATTTTTTTTTTTTTTTTTTTTTTTTTTTTTTTTTTTTACGACAATTTGGCGAAAACCTCGTTTTCGAATAGCAGTTACACATGTATTTTTAAATTATTTTTTATTATATTTAAAATGAAATAACAATAAATAAAAAAAAGTTTAATTAATAACTATAGAACAAAACAATTTGTAACACTTTCTTATAAAAAAAAAAGAAAATAAATGTAAATAAAGATTTATTAATAAATAAGCAACAACCAGTCAGGCAAAGGATAGGTTACCATGTCAGGCAAAATAACGCCATTTTAGCGCCAATTAGGTACCCGTTGCGTATATAACATCTGTGCCTAATATTTTTCTGTTCGTTTCGTTAGAAAAAAAAAAAAAAAAAAAGTGAAAGTCATTAATTTTAAATGTTTCAGTTTTAAATGAAAGTTTTATATTAAATAAAATCATAATGAAAAAAAAAATACGAGGAGAGAAATCTTGGGCGATTTACCCCCAAAGTAAATATAAGAGTATCTTGATATATTTCTTAGCATACATTTAAGGTAGGCCAAACTGGTCGCGAAATTAGTTTAAAATAATAACCTTTTCTAAAATACGAAAAAAAAAATATGTTATGATTAAAATTTGAGTTGCCGTTAATAGAGAAAAGTATTTAAAATTATATAAAAAAATTAATATCTCGAAAAATATTTTGAATTTTAAAATTCTAATACCACTTTTGAGATCTGTGGATCAATACGTATTTTTTGTGTTAATTTCATGGCATAATATTCCAAATTTTAGTAAAAATCGCCGTGAAACATAATGAGTTGTTTAATCAGTCGTTTCATAAAACGTTTCATAAAGTCGTTTTACATAATCGCTTCATATAGTCGTTTCATAAATTCGTTTCATTAGGATTTTACATATATAGGGTAGACATATATATTATTTTATTGTAGATATGTTAAATTTTATAAACTAATATTTTTTTAATAATAATGCCATAAAAATAAGAGATGTTCAAGGCCTTTCCGAAAAACTTTGTCTATATTCGTCATATTTAATGATTACCCGCTAGTACTTAGAAAGCAGGAGACAGACTAAAAGGAAATGGGACAGAAATAGATAAAATTTTTAAATATTATGTAGATGTTGTGTAATATATATATTTTTTCAATAAAGCGTACTTTTTCAAAGCCCTACCTAATGCATTCTTTAAACGAAGATAGCCCCACAATAGAACAGACTTTGAACACATAGTGATGTTAATATTCGAAAATTAGTATCCTATTAGTATCCTAGTAAATTAATATCGAAAATTAGTCCTGTTTAGTATTTTAACACTGTAAAATATTATGTTCAGTAATTTCGCAAAAGATTCCAACAGCATATGTAAGATTCTCTAATAAGTGTGTAATTTGCGTCTCTTGTGGTTATATCTTATATTTTGTCATTTGATTAATTTTCTTTCGCATAAAATATATCGTTTAATGCCTTTCTACAATTTAAAATATATTTGCAATAAAATAACTGCAAATTGTACTCCAATAATATTTTTAATTCAAAATAAATATATTTTTTTGCAAATAACAATTTTTTTATACTTATTCTGAGCCAGAGAAATGTTGTCCACTACTTTTTATGTTACTACAGTCACCTTGTATAAAACTGCACGTGTAACCATCAGGAAGCCTTTAGGTGACAGCTACATTTAGTAGGAGTAGGAATCTTGACTGCTAAGAAAGTCACATGGTTTAACTACCTGGATTTTAAAAGTAGTTACAAGCTGCAACGTTGATAGAAAGGTAAGGATATGTATACTAAGTGCCACTGTTGTCACGTAATTAAATTTTTCTGATCATTATTTTTATTTATTTAAGATTTTTTTTTCATGATGTAACATATTTTGCTTAGTTCAAAATGTCATATTGCAGTGTTACTTTAAATTTTAACTTACCATGTACAGAGAAGCAATTTTCTTAATTTTGTCACTACTGCGCCTGCCACTATTGTCCCCTTTCTATCAAATTGCATCAATTCTTTTGGAATATGTTTGAAAAGGTTAGACTTAAACTAAGTTGCCTATTTCACATATGACACACATGAAAAATGCCAGCATTATAGTTCAGAACCATCATTTGTAGACTTTCTCCAAGATTTAAAAATACATCTAATGATTGCAAAGATGTAACAACTCCTGATTTAGAAAGTTAACCTATTAGTATAGGAGTTTCGATAAAAATTGACTTCGTGGTGAGTTTTTGAATTTAAATTTTTAATTAATCACAACCAATGTATTTTATTTTTCCATATTACTTAATACAACTTTTGTTTTAAATAATTTTAATTGAAAAAGTATGTAACGTTATCTATAAAATAAACTTCAAGTTTAAAAAATGGAAGCCGATTCTCTTGGCTATATATTTCAGATATCGAGGAAATTCCAAAGTATAAACTTTTATGTTTTTATTAAAATTCTTCCTCGTACAATTACTTCCAGATATTTTATTACAGACAATTTGCGCAATTATAAATTTAAAATGAAAAAAATGTTTCTTGTAACCAAACACTATTTTTTCTCACGATTAAATTAAATTACTTACATACTCACTAGCTTACAACTTATTGTTTCTAAAGGATTAAATCCAATTTTGAAACAGTTAAATATATATATATATATATATATATACTAGCAGGCTACGCCCGCTACGCTGATCGATTTTTCCAAACGAACCTTGAGTCAAACAAAATGTGAATTTGACCTTGTATTTTAATACAATTTGGACCTCCACCTGGGATATCCTTCCACAATGCTGAAAACGATGCGAACGTCATTGCGATATTATATTACCGCTGAACTGCGGAAATTTTGAGATATTAAGAAGCAATACTTTCAGTTGATCATTTACATTTTGTACATTTTAGTAGCGAAATGAGGCCATTATGACAACGGGAATTAAAATTTTCTCTAATCTGACACTATTAAATTATATAGCATTACAATGATTACAGATATTGACCATTGAATACGAATAATGTTAAAATAGTTAACTTTGGGGTGCTTGTTCTTGAACTCCTGGTCTCTCAGCTTGAGCATATGTGGTCTTTGGTAGCTTAAATACAATCTCACTGAATTATACGTTATACTTCATTATAAATGTCTTCTTTTGACAGTTCTATTACTACTTTTTCCCTCTTTGAAATTCCAGTAGAGTAAATGCCGTCAAAAATATATTAAGATGATTTAATGTACTTTATTAAATGATTTGCAGACAAAAAAAGAGTGTTTAACTTTCATTTTTAACAGAAAAGGGACGCATAAAAATGTGTGTTTTAAATCTGAATCGTTTGAATAAAATTAAAATAATGTCACTTTCATTGCCTTTTCATTTTGTAGACCAGTTGAAATCATCGTAACCGTTAACACGGGAAGAAACTCTACGACTTAGAAAAAGAAAAACTTCATGCATTTAATAAAATATTTCTATGATCAATCTCATTGTGAGGGTTTGGACAAACATTAAAAGTGATGCATCAATATTGTTACACATCCACCAGAGGTAATTGCTAAACAAAATTACCCGCCATGTTCCAATAAATAATGCAGTTTTTATTGACTCAATTATAGATATTTTACCAACAAATGTCCATACCTTAAATAGAACTGACAACGATTAATAAAGTTAGTTATACAAAATTTTTAGCAATATGCATTTTGGTCAATACGGATTGAAGATTTATTTTGCATTATTCTAAAGAGCCAGTTAACACGGAGAAATAAATAGGCTTGGTATTTATATTATCAAGTTTAAATTATTCTTCCGTCTATTGTGTAAATAACCCAGATTATGAAAATAACTCTTAATTTATTGCTACGATTAGCTGCTAGGGTGTGCGTCAGGACAATATGCTTTATGATGATCGAAATTTGAGATAGTTTTATCCTATGTAAGGTAAAATGTGAAGTTGACAGATATTATTACATTTGCCACCATTGGAATAATAAAGTTTTTCCCCTCCATTGAAAGTATTGTTTTTTATGAGGTAAAATAATTTGAGATAAAGAATAAATGATAACAAAACGTCTTTTGTTCGTTTGCTTCATGATGAAACACAATAATTTCAGTAATAATGAAAAATCATGAATTTACTAATCGCTAAGTACAAAGTTCATGTAATCTTCTGCAATCTGGTTCACTGTCCAGAGTCTCTTTCAAATATAAAAAGAAACATCAAACGGTACAGTAAATACGCTAATTAGCGGGCAACCTGATTACGGAAAATTAATCCAATATATTTTTGAAAAAAAACTTCAAAAAAGTAGAAAAGATACGCCAAAAAAAAAAAAGAAAAAGAAAAGAGAATGGTGAATTAAAAAGATTATCAAAAATTTATTTCAGTAAGCAATTTTTATTGTAAAATGTTTTCTTTGTGGTATTAAAAACGCATAATTGCATAAATTTTCTTAAGAAATATCTTTAGTACTTAACATTTCAAGCAGTAGACATTTATAAAAGAAAAAATTGGCCGTATGTGTTAAAAAGAAAAAGAGTGGATTATATTCGCTGATCTATGTTCGAGGTTATAAAAGTCGCAAGTTTGGGAAAAACAAACCAGCATGTTCCCGTAGTGAAAAATATTTTTAATGTCTGAAATTAAAATATTTTACAATATGTGTATGCGTGTGTGGGGGGGTGGGGGGGAGCGGTGCAAACTTTTGAACAAAAATGTAAGTTTTAACTCCACTTTTATAATTTTAACTGCTATTTATATAGTTTAAATTTGAATATAAAAAATTGCTCATAAATGCTGTCTTACGCTTTAAAAATCACCTATAATGTGAACATCCCTGGGCTGATTTCAGGTTTACGCCTTTTTGGAATAAAATCAAACTGTTTGGCGACAAAAGTAAAATCTGCTAGTTTTTTGTGTAAGGGTTAGATAAAAAAAAATAATAACAAATCCAAAACAAAATTGTTACTCATTTGGAAGGTCTACTTAAAGGGCATACTCAAAATATTTTGAAAAAGGAAATGCTAATAAAATTACTCATGTATAGATCAGTCAAATGTAGTGGCAAAATCCAAGTAGAAAATATGTAAAAAAATGTAATATTTTCTATTATTTGGCGCGAAAAGACAAATGCTGCACGCTATTTGGCGAACCAAAACATTTCGTGGCCAAATGGAAGAGATTGAAATGCATTTATAAATTACTTGTTAAATAAGTATTTAAATGCCTAATACTTAACGAATTAAAAAACTTAAAAGATGAATTAGTTTATTATATTTTCCTGTAAGCTTATATAATCTATACAAATTGCGTGTTGCTGTAGTTATTTAATTTTATACGGTGCCCTCGGCTGGATAAGTTTTAAGTGTATTTTGATTAAGAATGCTTTCATTAAAAATTTCGATATTAAGTTGTTGTTTCCGTGGCAACAATACTTTACTTTTGTTATCTCTGATACTGACAATACGATGTCAAACTGCCAATGCGCAGAATCGGACCTTAATTTTGAATTTGAAACAGTGTTAATCCATTTAAACTTTGCTCTAAACAGCATAATTACTTTCTTTAAATTTTATTATATACATATACATGTATATGACAAAACTACAGTTATAAAAATGTATTTATTTAAGTTAAACTTACTTAAACTAACATCGTATGGGAATTTGAAAAAGTTTTCTTAAAGAATATTTATCATAGTATTATTTAAAATTTTATTGCGTCGCCAACCAGCGTTAAATCGCAAAAAAGGGATTTTTTTTTTTTTTTTACGAAAGCTAAATCGAGGTTCTGCCGATTTTTTCTTTAATAAATTACATCCTCATGAGAAGAATATTCTACATATTTTTTTAAATATTTCTAAGTATACGCTTATGAAGAACTTCCTTGATATCATCTTATCAATTTTTCAGATGCATTTTTCTTAACCTGACGCAAAAAGATAAATCGCCAAATTCTGTTTTAATTGCAATATTTCAACTGCGTGATTTTTTAAGCATTACGAACATTCCCTTTCATGTTTAAATTAAATATTTTAATTTTTTAATATTATCACTCGTCAAAACTGATTTATTCTTTCCTTTTTTTTCTTTTTTAAAATTTTAAATAAAATTAGTAACAGTTTTTTCTTTTATTTTTCAAGGTGTAATAGCCGTTTCAATTTTTCATCAACGATAAAGTTCGCCAAGAAATAAAATGGTAACCTTATTGCCCAAAATAACAGAACTTTCCATCATAATTCTATAACTAAACTACGTAGAACAAAGTGTTATAGCTTAAAACCTTCTCTGAAATGATATCTATCTAACAGTGTAAGTTCCATCAAAATCTATGCAGTAGAACGCGAAATATAGATGTTCGGAACGAAATTTCCGTTTGGATTTTATATATATAGTATATATATATATATATATATATATATATATATATATATATATATATATATATATATATATATATATATATGTATGTATGTATGTATATACCGGGTGTCCCAAAAAGGACTGACTGATTTCAAAATTCAATAACTTGCAAACGGTGACAGATATTAAAAAAATTCTTGCAGGAGGGTTATGCATAAGGTCAAAAGTTTTGTTACAGTGATTTTCAATTTTAGTTCGATTTACAAACAATAGATGGCGCTGTAAGCAATAGTCGCTAAATTCAGGCTCGATTTTTGGTACTTCGTGGCCCGGATAATACATTTCCATCTCCTTTTTCTGCATGGAACAAGATAAAGGACCAAAAATCGAGCCTGTATTTAGCGACTATTGCTTACAGCGCCATCTATTGTTTGTAAATCGAACTAAAATTGAAAATCACTGTAATAAAACTTTTGACCTTATGCATAACCCTCCTGCAAGAATTTTTTTAATATCTGTCACCGTTTGCAAGTTATTGAATTTTAAAATCAGTCAGTCCTTTTTGGGACACCCGGTATATACATGTTGAAAAATTTATAATTGTTAAAATGTTTAATGATAATATTTTCATGACTATGTCACTTCTGTCCCTAATTCTTGAAACTTGAAAGATATTCGAACTTATTGCAGATAGTATATCAAACAATATGTTTTTTTTATTATAAAAAGACAACTGTAAAAAATAAATTTAATTCAAAATATTATATTAAAATTGTGAATTATAATGAAGGCAACTATCTTGGGGACAGTAGTGACATTGATTGAATAATTATTTTTTTAAATAATATTTTAAAGGAAAATACTGTTTGAAGTTTATGCCAGAATACTATGTATAACTCACTATACTATGCCTTATCTATTAATTTAAAAATCATGTTTAAAATTTACACTTTATTTTTCACGATACCACAGACAGAAGTTACCCACTAGGAGAACCGCCCACAACTATATTTATAAAGACAAATATTTCTGTCTATGTTTGTCTGCAATTTTCCTAAAAAGACCGAAATTTCCTAAAAATTTGGAAAGAATTTACCTATATTACTGAAATTATGCACCTCTAATAGATATTCGGTTTGAACATTTTTTACATTAAAGTTTGTCCTCTTTTCAATAAAATTTATTCCTAATTCGCTCATTGATTTTTCCATTTTTCATTATTTCCTTTATAAATTCATTATGCGGTTTTTAGTGCGTATTTTTTTTCACACACCGTGGCGATTGTTTGACATTCGAAATTTGTTGAACTAATGTACTAAATGCATTCCTCTTTCTAAAATATTATCGGGACAGCGATTCTGATTTTTTTCCCGATTTTTTTGTGTCCCCTTTCTGCCGGAAAAAAGGACTTAAGGGGAGGAAGGAGGACTTAAGGAATTAAAAGGACTTAATGCTTCAAAGGTTTTGAAATTGAACTTTTTTAGATGTTAAAGAACTATCTTTTCTGAACATTTTGATAAAAAAAAATTCTTGAAATTCCCAATAGAACGGAAGTTATGCCTTTTATAATTATACCCGCTTAATAGCTGAAGCGGCGTTTCCGAAACTTTGAAGTCATTTTTCGCCAAATGACGCTCTTGGCACGATATCTCAAAAACGTCCTAGTATTTTTTCAAGAAATTTTCAAAACACGTGTTTCAAGTTAATTTGTATAAACTGAACCAAATATTTCCTTTTTTTATTGTTCAAAAAACTATTTTTTAAAATGATTATGCTGTTGAAATTTCCAAAATTTTGCTTTAGCTAAAAACAACTTCGTATTAAAAATATAAAAAATCATTAAATACAAAGTTCATAGTAATTATTAATCTAAAGTATAATTAGGCACAAAAATTTTCATTCTAGTTGCAAAATTTATTTTGTGATCCTGCGTGTAAGAAGTTATACCAATTTTCTGCTCGTTAAATGTCTGATAGTTTGGAGCCCCCTATCAAATCTTATTCTCCATCTTGCAATTTTTCAAATACATGAAATGAAAAAACATACTTACATCATTCCTCCCAATAAAAATTGTGTTTTAAAATCATATACATTTTAAGATATTAAATGTTGAAAACGGTCATTTTTTGTCATTTTTTCCGATTTTAAGAGTCCTGAGACCCTAAAAACAAATTCGAAATATATGAAATAGTAATTGCTAAACACCAAAGAAAGTAAAGCGACGGATGTTTTACACTGAAACGGAAAAAAACACTCTTGGAAATTTTCACATTCGTGCGAATAAATACAAGCTGGAAGAATTTCAAGTAAGTTAGCATAACAAACAATGTTGCATTAACAAAGATGTTGAAAGTTTTAATTCAATCTAGGTCGATCGCTGAGACCCTTTAAGACCGGGTAAGTTTTGCTGTTACTTTAAATTATTGTTCAGCAATCTGCAATAATAAAAAATAATTTAAGTGCGTGTTATACGTAATATTTATTTTAAAGAATGTTAAGAAATAGTAGGTTTTGTAAAACGAATTAAAATTCGATAAAAACAATAAAATTCATTTTTTTAAATCGAAATAACATAAATATTATTTTTAATTCAATATAAACAATTGAAAGAAATGTTTCACAAGTTAGACATATATATTATTATCTTCTTACAAATCTCTATAGGAGTAAAATGTGAATATTGCAAAAAAAAAAAAAAAAAAAAAAAATCTGAACATTATTACAGAGCGGTAATGCCTATGAAGTAAATTAATTCAGGTTTCTCAGATAAATAAAGCAATAAAAAATTGCTACAAAAAATAACCCTAATAACTTCTTCCTTTTAGAAGTACGTACAAATAGCTTTACATACGCAATAAAAAAGCATTCAAAAGTAAATTATTAATTTTCATACGTTTGATTTCACTTAGCAAAAAAGATTAATCTACTAAAATTAAATGAATATTTAAAAATCTGCCGATTATTTTTATAGCTACACTCTATAATAATTACTAACATTTTACTCGAAATTTGTAAGAAAATAATAAATTCACATTTATATTCATAGACAAATTTCGTTACTACGTTTTATCCTCTTAAATGTTTTTATGCAAATTTTTTCTACCATTCCAAACTAAATTTTTATAATATTGTTTTCTCTTTCATTTATTGATTTGCTTGATACCTTTAAGAAGAAATGCAGTTTTTTTAAATCCAGACAGTTTCAAACAAAAGTTTTTTTTTCAAAATATTTGTGCTTTTAGGTGTTAAAAAATTTAATTTAATTTGTTGAAAACTAATTATAAAATCCATTTATTACATTACCATTTATTACATTAACATAGTTATTTTCAACCTGAAGATTAGTTTTTTGCATTGGAATAAGTATTTTTTAATTTTATTTTTTTCCACACATATTTAATATTGAAATCACGTCTTAAATATAATCTGAAAAATATTATATTTTGTTTAAGTTGTAAAAAACATTTTTTGAAAATTTCTACCAGATATTTTCTAATTCATTTAAATATATACATTCAGTTTTATACATATCTCATGATACACGTTTTTTGAAACATATTTATCCAATGTCATTTTAAAAGCTGCATTAAAGTTAATATACAGCATACGGATCTGGAAGAAATGAAGGTAATGTAATATTAATTTTAGAACCGGTATCGCCCTGAAAAAAAACCGCTGATTAATTGAGATGATAATAATTAGATTTCGGATTAAGAGCAATTAAGATGCATACACATTTGAATATTTTAGCTAAATTGTGAAACATGTTATTTGACTGGGTTGTTGGGTTTTGTAGGAAAATACTATATAGAAAGAAAAATTTATTTTATAGAACGGGAAATAAAAGTACACTAGCGGAAAGATAATCATAAAACAAGATCTATCGTTTTCTTTTAAGAAATTTTATTTTACTCTACAATTAGAAAAGCAGATAGTAATGGCATGATTTGCCACAGCAGGATTTTTTTTTTATTTTGCCATTTATGCAAGCTTATGAAGCCTATTTAAAAACTGTATAATAAAAAAATAAAAGATATAAAAGGAAAATTGTATAATTCTTCAATTCATTTAGCCGAAAGTATATAGATAAAATTCTGAAAAAAAAATTTCTAACAAAAACAAAAAAAAAAAAATAAAAAATCCATAGTGCATTCACCTCTCCTGGAAAAATAACATTAAATAAAAGAGAAAAAAACTTAATAAGTATTATGCATGAACATAGAGTAATAGGACCTCAATAATAAATCTGTTTAAATAGGATTGCAACTTTCGAATAAACATAGCAGACGGCGTGGAACTGCACAGAAAGCATCCCTAGTGGGAAATATTCATTAAGAGAATCTCAATTATCCAGTAGATGATTGTTACAATTAAACGAACCGAGTACGACCGTAGTAAATCAGCGCATCTATTTTTTTAGAAAATTTCGGAAACGATTTTCTTATCCCAATTCCATTACATAAGAAATCCTATTATACATTATTTTCATGGTGTTATGATATCAAAAATCATTTCTAAAGAACAGAGTTGAAGTATAAACGACTATTTACTGCAAAGAAATATCACTTAAACGGAGAAGAATATTGCAAAAAAGTAGTTTAAAATTAAAATATATAGATAGAAATATATATACTTAGAATAAAAATATACTGATTGTATTAATTTTTTTCTTACCGTAAGAAGAAAATAAACTTTACATTGTATGTTAATGGAAGACGCTTTGATCGATGTTCATGATGTTGGACAGTGGACTCTTTCGTTGTGCAATCATTTTTTTTTTCACGTTTTCCCTGAATTCGTCGATCACAAGTTGCAAAGACACTTCCGGAAACAAATCTTTTTTTGTTAGGATTTGCGTTACCATTCGACTTGTTATTTTATGAGCCTGTTTAAAATTCTTGGTGAAGCGTTGTGAATCTGGGAATTCCAAGCTCTAATGATTTGTCAATGGCCCACATTTTGAGGTCTCTGTCATGAACGGTTGCTTTTAACTGTCTCCGATGATGAAAAATTTAGACAACACGTGTTTGGAAATAATTTCATTTTGCACTGCATGTTCCCACCTTTCCCTATGCACTGTGCCCATCGTTGAATCATCTTGAAGTCTTTTACCTACTTACATATATGTTGCACAGCCTTTACTTTATTTTTCTTTGCCTTCTTCTACGTTTCTACCGCTTTATCCGTTATTTCTATGGATAGGCCTTTACTTCCTGTCCTCCTTTTTTCTAAGGTTCTTCATATTTGAAAGTGGGGTCCGTATTTATTTCCAAATTAGTTGTCAGTTAATTTTCATTGATGCTGCTTTAACAGTTATACTGCTGTAATAGAGTTTTTATTTTATTTTTTGGTGTTTTTGGCTATTAATGTAATATTAAAGAATGTTTATTATTTCTTTGTTGTATATCGCAATGTTTATTCTTTTTTTACATTACTTTTATTTACAGTATGTAATAAAAAATTCATCTACATTTAAAAAAATAATTCTAATTTGAAGGTGTGAGTAAAAATTGTATGGCGGTGATTGAACATTTACTGTAGAAAATTTTAAATTATACATGTATCTTACTTTAATTTCTAACGTAAATTTTGATTTATGTAAAGACTAATGGCGGACACAAATAATTTTCTTACTTTGTAATGTTGGACAAAATTATACTGCATTGCTAAATCTTAAAAAAATGAACGTACAGTTCTTTAAAATAGCAATCATTCTTCAATTTTTAAATCTTAGTCATTTATCAATTTGATATAATTGTATGGACATATTTGTTTATGTAAAAAACTTTCATGCTTAGAATTAAGAAAAATTTTGCTTATCAAGCGTCTTACTTTATTTCATAACTGTGAAGTTGTTGAAACTTTTAATGCAAACTGTTTTCGACACCACAACTCCTAACTTATGAATGCATATCACGCAAATTGCAAATTATTTATTCATGAAAATAATCAATTCATAATACCTAGATTATGTAATATGAAGTGAAATATAAAGTGACAAATGCATTCTAGAAATATTAAAGATAAGTCTAATGATTTTAACTTTTTGAATTTTCTGTCTTGCTCTAAACAACTCATTACATGAATTTACAGTTTTAAAAAGTAAATGTTAATGTGAATTGACAATGAATGTATTATATATGGCACAATAAATGAAAAGGACAAACGAAAACATTATTTATTTAAGTTTCAGAAAACATAGAGAAGTATTTTGAATCTATGTGAAATAATAATATAGTTTAATGGGATAAGCATTTATTTAATTTTAGTCACAATTTAAACGTAAAATAATCTAAGTCATGAAAATGCACGTACTGAGCATGTTTTAATTACGAATTTACAAAAGTTTTCTTTTGAATGCTAAATAAATTTTTACACGTAAGTTTTAAAATGAAAATTTTCGTTAATAATGTATTTAGTCAATTATTAAAGAAAATATTGAAATCGAATAGTCACACTTTTTTCTCATGTAGCTATATTATTTAATTGACAAAAAATAGACGTATTTGTACATACACTGTATGGCCAAAGGTGACAGGTCACTTGCGATTTTAGACGTTTTGTTAAATACCTAGAAAAATACAGGAGGAATTAACCTGAAATTGCAGATGTGCAAACAGTATAGTATAGGTCATATATTTCTACGAAGATTGTTTTCCCGAAACCCCATAAGGGACCGTCAACAAATTGAAAATGAGCGAATATCTTTTGGATAAACCTGTAAAAACTAAATTAGGAAAATCGTTCAAACCCGAGATTATTAATAAGTGGCTTATTGTTATATACTGTGTTCATTTTTATGAGGATAGCATGTATACTCGTAGAGAAATTAAGGTTTTTATAAAAACAATCCCAAATTTCGCCCAGTTTTTTGCTTATAATTTGCAGAGTTCTTAATATATATATAAAAAAAAAGTTCTTTTCAGAAAATATGACGAACAAAGTTGCACACAATACTCCGCAATCAGAATTAAAAAATAATAAAAATTGGATTAAAAATGAGCAGGTTTACTAAAAAATATTTCACTGCGTATGCCCGAATGCAATCAAAATATAATGTGCATAATGTGTTAGCTAAATGTATAGAGCAACTTTTGTGAAAGTCTCAAAAACATAGTTTGAAAAGTCTGATAATAATCGTTTATAGAATAAGCTCAAAATCCGTTGTTCCCAAAGTTAAGCAAAAAGATGAGGGGTTGTATCCATATATCCATTGATTAGTGCCAATATAGCATACACAATATTGCACTTACTACTGTATTTGGATACAGCCTCTCATCTTTTTGCTATTTGCTAAACTTTTCAAACTATGTTTTTGAGACTTTCACAAAAGTTGCTCTATACATTTAGCTAACACATTATGTGCTTTATATTTTGATTGCATTCGCGCATGCGCAGTGGAAAAATGTTTAGTAAACCTGCTCATTTTTCATCCAATTTTTATTCTTTTTTAATTCTGATTGCAGAGTATTGTGTACAATGTTGTTCATCATATTGTTTGAAAATAACTTTTTTTTTTTATATTAAGAACTCTGCAAATTATAAGCAAAAAACTGGGTGAAATTTGGGACTTTTTATAAAAACATTAATTTCTCGACGAGTATACATGCTATCGTCATAAAAATGAACACTGTATATTACAATAAGTCACTTATTAATAATCTCCAGTTTGAACGCTTTTGCTACATTAGTTTTTACAGGGTTATCCAAAAGATATTCGTTTTTTGTCAATATGTTGACGGCCACCTATGGGGTTTCGGGAAAAAATCTTCGCAGAAATATATGACCTATACTATGCTGTTTACAAACATGCAGTTTCAGGTTAATTCTTCATGCATTTTTCTAGATATTTAACAAAACGTCTAAAATCGCGACTGACCGGTAACCTTTGGCCATATAGTGTATGTGTATAATTATTTACCTAGAATGACATCACATTTAATGTGCATTAGTGTAGCATAATCGTCAAAAATGACAGTTTTGCATTTTATTACAAAGAATTGAAAATGTAACTAGAAATGTTCTTTTATATGTTTTTTTACGTATTTGAAACCATAAACAGTCTGCTAATCATTTTGTTAAAAAAATTTATATACCATATGTAAGGTGCTTTCTGCTATCCATATCTATTACCTTTTTAAAATCTGTTTAGTCGCAAATATATCCAGCGAATATTTGCAACTTTTTAGAAAAGAAAAATTACGGCAGTTTAAAAAAGGTTTTAAATGTAAATAAATTTTATTTGAAATTCAGTCTAATGCTATTTTACCTTAGTAAATCGTGATTTTTACAAGAGAACTTCCAAAGGGATTGCTTTCTGATATCCTTTTTACTTAATTTCTGTTTGGAAACGCGTTGCATTTGCAGATGTTATTATTTAGAAACTATGTAATAAAAATATTCTCCCCATTTTTCGGTAAACGAAACATATTCACCAGATAATAATGTCAAAGTTGGCTTTTTGGACCAATTTTCCGAATTTCCAACGCGACGGAAAACGGGTCGTCGCGTGACACACAACCGATTATAACTTGAAATGCAATATATTTCCAAAAAATGGAACACTTGAATGAAACACTAATTGCAAATCCGAATGAATTCTTGCAAATTTATGTTTAAAAATGTGTAATAAAATGTGTCAGAAAGTTGTTGACCAGGGAATGTGACAGTAACAGCATTAAGTAATCTGAAAACAATGTTTTCCCACATTTTATTTTGGTACTTTTCAAAGTACATCAAATCGTAACTTGCTTAAGCTTTGAATTGAATGATATCTCTTCAACGGGTCAAGAGCACAATCGGCTATAGTAAGAACGGTAGGGTATAGTCTTCAAAAAAATTTTTAATGTATGAGTCCAATATGTGTATCAATTATAAATTTTACAGGTAGGTTCTAAAGTTATGACTGGTATATTTTCATTGTTTTAATTTATCAATCTGCAAGTTCTTGGTATAAATTAATGAAATTACATAGATAAATATAGAATGCAAACTTTTTAGGTGCGTTCATAATTATATAAATACGTAGCACATATAATCGTCGTTTGGTATTTTTGGTCTTGAAATATAGGTGATAGCATTCACTTTAGGCTGGCAGCTCATTGTAAGTAGTTCGCCAAATTTTCATCATGGCATCCCCAGTCAAACAAAAACGTAGCAATATTTATGAGTTTTCTAATAATTTTTCTATAAAAATATATGCTAATTTACTGTATTTTACATGTTTACATTTCTTACCCTCTCTTTCTCTCGTCTTTTTCAAAAGGGGTAACGTTAGGCCGCATCACATTGTAGGCTCTATAACATTCATTTTAACACATGGGCCAGTGTTACGCCAATTCAAGGTAACATTGGCCCCAAACTTTCAAAAACACTTTTTTCGTACAAAAAAAATTCAATGTCGGCAAATTTATGATAATGGTATGGTTCCATATGTTCTTAGCACACAAAAAATAACACGATATCCATTATTTAAAATAAAATGAGAGAATGGAGATGCTGAACATGCCACGAAATACAGAAATTTGGGCCAAAGTTACCCAAGTTGATAGTAATTAAAGAAGAAATGAATGTCCCTAATCTTGTGAACGTGACGTCATTCAGATACAAAACAGAGTCTCCAAGCATACAAATATTCGTGCACTGTTATGAGAAAATGGCAAGAAAATGATGTAGTAATCTACTCTTTTTCTTTTTCTTTCTAAAGAAATAGAGTACTTCAGTTGCCACCACTAAAGAATTGACTTTAAAAACTACAAAAATGTATTATCTCAAAAATAAATTAAGATGCAGTTTTCAAACAAATTGCATTTAATTGAACTTTTTTTCCCTATACGACGGATTAAAAATTTAAAATGATCGATGTTTAGAAGTTTAAAAAATTGCAGTAGATATTATCAGTATTTAACTGTACAATGTACATCTGCTTCGTTTAACTGGCTTATGTAACGGAACGTTATTTTTTAGGGATGACGCTTTAATTGTTGCCCAAAAGAGACGACATATAGGCTGCTCAAAATAAAATATAAATAATAAAAAAAAAAAATGAGATGTTAAAGTAATATACACCTTTATCAATTAATAGTGTAATACATTATGATTACGTTGAGATGCAATTTAGTATTGCTAATCAAATAATTTAAATAATACATTTCTTTCACGTTACTGCATAAAAAAATATATAGCTAAATTTATATATTTCAAATGTGTTTAATTTTGGAGCTTTCTACGAAGCGAAATTAAAAGAACTTGACTGTACTTGATGATTGATGTACTTTATTTGTTCTTTTATTTGTTATTACAATGGTTAAATTGTACTGGTGAGGCCTTGCGGTATCTTGGCGAAACGTTTACTGAATGTATTTTTAATGTTTTTATAGTAAAACTTTATTCAAGTCTATCCTATTTTATTTAGTTTTTTAAAATAAAAGCAGTTTATTTTGCATAATCAGAGCGAAAAAAAAAAACGTATTGAAATAAAACAAAAAATCAAACAAACAAACAAAAAGCCATGAATTGTAGTTTTGAATTAATGCGCGATTTTAAAAATGAACATTGAATGCTTATAAGGCAATCTTTTAAAAACGATTTTTAGTATTATACATTTTTGATATACATAATTTTTGGTTTGTATATATAATATTAATTATTCGTATGTAATCCGTCATCAAACTGGACAAAAAGCGTGGGACAAAATCTACAGCATAAAGAAGTGATGAATTAGTTTCAGGAAACATTAAGAATATTTACAGTACTTTAGGAATTTTTGCAATATAGCAAAGTTTTTATAGAAACATTCATATCAGATTCACATTGTTTCAATTTAATAATATTTTTTCTCCGTTCTAGGACAGAAAATTTTAGTACTTTGAAAAAAGGAACTTTTTAAAAAACGCCTATCTCTTTCTTCTGCGGAGGAACTTGGCGATCAACTTTGGAACGTGCGTTTCGATTCGAGTATCTTAACGACGAGTATCTTAATCTCTTTATCTACGGATGGTACTTTTAAGTACCATTAAAATAACTTGTTGTACAATTCATTTAATACATCGATTAGTAGTAATACGTTTTAGAATGAGTTATAGATAAATTACTTTATCTTGTTCCAAAAGCATGATTAGTTACACAAAACAGAAATATTTTTAAAAGGATGATTTCTTTTGTCTTTGCATCTTTTCAGCTTTCTTGGCGTTTTTTTTTTTTTTTTTTTTTTTTGGGGGGGGGGGGGTAGGGAAGAAATTTTTCACTTCGAAAATATTTCTATATTTCTATTGTAAGAACATTATATTTATACATTTCCTAATTCTACGAAATACTGAGAAAAAATATTTAAAATGAAAGTTTTGAGTGAGGTTATAAATATTTCACAAAATCCCTATAAATTCAGATTTCATTAATTCTTCTAAATCCTACAATCCTTCTAAAATCTTTCTAAAATTTATTAAATGATAATGTAAATCTTCTAATGTAGTTTAAAAAATTCACGAAAAATGCTTTAGAAATGCTTTGTTTTATAAAAAGTTCCTTTTTTCAAATTGCTAAAATTTTCTGTCCTAGAACGGAGAAAAAATATTATTAAATTGAAATAATGCAAATCTGATGCGAATATTTCCATAAAAACTGTGTTGTATTGCAAAAATTCCTGAATTACTTTAAGTATTCCTAATGTTTCCTGAAAGTAATTCATCAGTTCTTTGTGCTATAGATTTTGTCTCACGCTTATTGTCCAGTTTTATGACGGTTTATATAAGAATAATTAATAGTAAATAATAGAAAACGGAAATTATGCCTATCAAACATGTATAATAGTAAAAATAGTTTTTAAAAGACTGTCTTATAAGCATTCAAAATAAATTCAGATAAAATTTTCATGTATTCATAATTCAGTGCATGAAGAGTTAACCACTAGGGTGGAGTGAAAAAACCGAAAATCGGAAAATCAAAAGGTAATAACGCGGCAAATTTGTGTATGGTCTTCAGTAATAAAACTGCGCAGTTTTTTCGAAATCAAATTTTATCTTCCGGTGCCCCCAGGCCCACCAATTTCCGCCAAACTCGTCCAAAACACCTTGTAGTAGCTATAAATAAAAATAAAGATAAAGCTGGAAAACAAAAATGTCATACCACTGAAAAGTTGTGTGTGGTACGTAGTAATATGCATGCACAGATTTTTCGAAATCAAATTTTATCTTCTGGTGGCCCGGGTCCCACCCCCCCCCTTTTTTGCGAAATTCGTCAAAAATGCCTTGTACAACTTATAAATCGAAATAACCATAAAGTTGGAAAATAAAAATGTCATACCACGTAAAAGTTGCAAATTGTACGTAGTAATATGCCTACACAGTTATTTTTGAAATCGCATAATATCTTCCAGGATCCAGATCATTCGAAAATTTTGAAAAGAAATGGCATAAATTTCCTTTTTTCTGTTGTACATGTTTAATAGAATGCGTCACACAAGAAGCAAGAGTGCAATAAAAGAATTATCTGTGAAAAGTACACAATCAATTAGAGTTCAAGAATGATAAACAAACATTTAAATGTGTTAAAAGTGTTTAAAATAGTTAAAGTTCAATTGAATCAGTTCGTGCTTTCAAAACAAAAATCTAAATATTCAAAATGTTGTGGCTCGGTGTTTATTGTTGTTCCTGTTGAAATTTTGTAACCTTGAAATCAGACATAGTCTCAAAATATGGCATAATGGATCTTAAGAATCCATCCATGTTGTCGCACCCCAAACTATCGCGGCAGCTTCAGTGACCACTCTGACACACCTTTCTACACTTTGAGTGTTGCATGAAAACTCAGCAAACGAGATAATATATATCTTCACTATCATGTTTGTCAATGTACATCTTTAAATCATCGCATCAAAGATTAGCAGAAATAGGTGGTTCTGTAACTTCTGCCTTATCCCACTGAATTATATCAATATAATCTGTTGCGCTAAAATTGATTGCAGAACTTGGAACCACCTAACTTCCCCACTTGTGTTCGTACTTCGGGCTTTAAGGATTGTACGAAATCCTAGTTCGCGGTCGTGTTTCCGATCATCAGTTACCATGCCATGCATTCAGCAGATTTTCCGTATGGGCCAAAAAGGTATTGCGCTGGAATACTGGGTCAATTATAACTTTAAGTGCCTGGGACATTTCCACGGAAAAATAAACAATTTCCCAAAGATGACTTGCATTTAATAGCAAACCGTACACGTGCGTGCACCTTGGCTACAAGCTACTTCAATATCTTCAGATTGAACATTAGATCTGGACGTCCCACATAGAGTCTCAAAATTCTATTGGCGAAGATAACCCATCTGCTAAGTGAAAATCTATCGGGAAATCTATTGGCAAGATCTTCCGAACAACTTCCTTTCTTAATAGATAGGATCACTTTCTTCGGGTATTTTTGATTGGTACTGAAATCTTTAATAACTGTTTCGAGTTTATAAGTATCTCGAATAGTCTGTAAAGAAATGATGAGAAGGTATTCACACTTGTCCAACAATTTTCGAATCCGACCACTATAACTGTTTGATCCCCTTCATTCTTCTAGCACGAATTGATTAAATAGAACTTTAATTTTTTTAAACACTTTTAAAAGATTTAAATGCTTGTTTTCATTCTTGAACTTTAATTGTTTGTGTATTTTTCACAGATAAAATGTTTGTATTGTATCCTTGCTTCTTGTGTGATGCATTTTATTATATACATGTACAACAGATAAAAAGGAATTTACTGCAAAATTTTCAAAATTTCGAATGACCGGGTACCTGGAAGATATTTTGTGATTTCGAAAAAACTGTGAAGGCATATTACTACGTACCATTTACAACTTTTCCACGGTATGACATTTTTATTTTCAAATTTTATGGTTATTTTGATTTATAATTTGTACAAGGCATTTTTGACGAATTTCGCAAAATGGGGGGGGGGGACCCGGGCCACCAGAAGATAACATTTGATTTCGAAAAAACTGTGCAGGCATATTACTACGTACCACACACAACTTTTCCACGGTATGACATTTTTGTTTTCCATCTTTATCTTTATTTTTATTTATAGCTTCTACAAGGTGTAAACTTTATAATATATTTATAACTACTTAAAAGGTGACAAAAACATATAAAAACATATAAAAATATTATTTAATGTAACCCGAGATATTTCGAACACACACGCGTTCATTTTCAAAGGGATAAAAGATGATTGACTGAATAGAAATACATTTTAAAAACAAAAACAAAAATAGTACGCATGCGCAAGCGGAGTTCAGTCCATTTCTCTGCAGAGGGGTGAAAAGATCAGTTCATACCATCAGGAGTTCGTGATATATTTAGGATATTGTGCCAAATTGCGGGAATATTATAGGAAAGGACATCGTTACAAACATTATCACTTCTAAGTAAAATTTCAATGGATTCACGGATCATTGATGAGTAGTGGTTAGACGTTGAAACTATAATTTTAGATTTTTCGAAGTTTATATTAATATTTTCTGTTTGACCCCTTTTCAGAGAAATGGACTGAACTCCGCTTGCGCATGCGTACTATTTTTTTTTTTAAATGTATTTCTATACAGTCAATCATCTTTTATCCCTTTGAAAATGAACGCGTGTGTGTTCGAGAGATCTCGGGTTACATTAAATAATATTTTTATATGATTTTATATGTTTTTGTCACCTTTTAAGTAGTTATAAATATATTATAAAGTTTATTAATAACAAGGTGAAAATTTCTTTCACGACACTGGTGTTTAAAACAGTGTTTTGACTCTATTCTACGAGGTGTTTTGGACGAGTTTGGCGGAAATTGGTGGACACGGGGGCACTGGAAGATAAAATTTGATTTCGAAAAATCTGCGCAGTTTTATTACTGAGGACCATACACAACTTTTGCACGATATTACCTTTTGATTTTCTGATTTTCTGTTTTTTCACTCCACCCTATTAACCACCCAGCCAACGAGCTATTGGTAGAGAGCGAGGTTAAAATGAAAACATGAGTTTCTTCATATGAGGGGATTGGGTAAAGCTTGGTAAATTTCTTGTTCAGAAAGCACACAAATTTAAACTTAATTGCTGTAACATAGTGTCGGCATGAAATAATGTTTTGTGTTTTAACACTTATAGAATAATAGAGGCTAAAATTTATTACATATTAAACATATTTAAAATAAGACATGATTTGATGGTTAGATGCAAAATATCAAAATTATACTTTTAATTAAATTAGAGAAGAAATGTTTGCTTTTTTTAATAAAATCGATTTTTTATGTTAATTTAACTGCTATATATTTTTAAAATGTGTTCGACTAGAATATGTTTTACAAGCGAATAATTTTTTAATGCTCTAAAAAAATCGAATGAGTTTAATCGAATGAGAAAATTACTACATTCATTAATTCGAAGGCATTATTTTTGTTTGTTTGTTTTTAATTTTTTAATTTATTCATTGTTCAGTTTTTCTTTAAAAAAAATAAATTCGAATTTTGGAATTAATACAGCCAATACGCATAAGTGCAAGAAATAAACGGAAATTTCCCCTCTTTTACAGACATTCGCGAAGATTTAACTTAAGAATGTTTTCTCGGAGTACGGAAATTATTTCTTTAAAAATGACGAATAATCTAGTGTATAAAAACGAATTTTTCTGACAGTGTGGCAAATGTGAGTGGTATTTATGTTTTATTGCGCGTATAAGATCTTGCATTAGCTGAGTAAGAGAAATATCCGGAATTTTTAGAGCCTATGTGATGTCGATTTTTCCTTCAACGGAGCTTTAATACTTTTTGTGCGAAATTCAATACTTGAAACTCTCTTTCATCTTCTTCATAACCGTTTTTAATAAACTTGTCCCATTTATATACTCTTTAGAGTAATAGAATGTTATTTGAAAATTACACATTCAATCTGCTCCAAAATTTCCATAGATTTGACATTTTCATTTTTTCTAGGTTTAATAATTATACTCTGTGCAACCGCACTAGCCTCTTTATATCGATACTGATTGTGATTAAATAACTGAATTTACTAAGAATAAAATGGTAAGAATCGAATCTTTAAGCCGTAAGTAACGTATCACGATTGCCATTACAAGAAGTAAAAAACATTCTACCGATATTATAAAATCTTTCTTTCATATTCAATCCACTGTCATAAATCATATAATGAAGTTTAAACATTATTTAATAAATTTCTACGTTTTTATTTTCTACTTAAAGTTGTTTTCTTTAATGTTATAGTATTAGACTGCGCACTTGTATATTTATTCTTTTAAAATATTTTCAATGCTTAACTATTTCTTGTGGTTCTAAGCAAAATAATATTACATTTTTCTCGTACAAATTAGATTATCGAAATTGAAAATTAACGTTTTAGATTGATTTAAAATTTAATATTTATGTGACATTACATAAACAGAATTATATAAATTAAATTCCAAATCGCATGTTTGAATTTAAAATTTCAATACATAATTCAATGTTGTTCATTACTGGCAATTTCTGGGATAATCTATAACTTCTTTTTCTTCTACTTTTCAAATAAACTGATTTTATAAAAATTGTAAAGCTTTCCAAAGTAAATTTAATGATTCTGGTGACATAGTAGTACTTAAAATTCTATATCTTGTATCAATTAAAAATATATATATATATTTAATTATAGAATAAATTAAATAAAAAAAATCAACAACATACATAAAAAATTCGCGGAAAATCAGCATTACAAAAAGGCTTTTATTTAGCATTCTTTAAAAATGTCAGTTTCATTATATATTAAAGCTCCTTCGTATTCAAAAATTCACTTTTTCAACGAAGATAAAAGTTCCGCAGTTTAGTTTTAGCTTTCTGTGAAAATAATATACAGAAAATTATTTCAGCTTTATAAATTTAATAAAATATTTGAATTATAAAACTGCTTTAGCTCAGCTTAAAGTAGCAATATATATGCACACCAATATACTATATACATTTATAAAGGAATGTATATATATATATATATATATATATATATATATATATATATATATATACAGGATGACCAAAATTAAAATATCCCCACCCCGACCTGTCTATATATTGAACTACTCAATGTATAAGATTCAAATTTTGTAATTTTGCAAACATACTATTCATGGCAAGGGGAAGCGGGTTACGCAATAAAAATAATTCTAGAATTCGCCGATACATGGCGCTGCACAACTGGTCATAAGTTGAAAATACACATTTTTATTGAACATTCCAAACATTATGTGACAAGGGCATTACCGAGAAGGGAATGCAGTTCAACGTGGTTCCCTTCTTGAAGATATAAAATCTGCATTAGAAGGACACCTTGTCTAACTGCGGATTGTATCTGTTCGACTGAGATGCTTATCACATGCAGATTGATACCTGCTTTCACGCCTACCAAGTTTACCAGACGTTCTCGATAAACAAGATCTTTTTAAGTGTCCCTACAGAAAGAAATCACACTGATTAAGATACGGAGAAAGAGATGGCCAGGTTGTCGTAAACACACGACTGATTACATTTTCGTTATTGAAACGTTGTCGAAGATATTACATTCCCCAGTTTTTATCATCTTTTATGTTCAGAAAATGGTTACAAACAACGTGTTTATGCAAAGTTTTGCGCTTCAGGAATTTCGCCTTCAATGGCAGTTTAATATTCTTTACCCCTTTTTTTTTTTTTTTTTCATAAGAACAATATTAATCAAAAAGGAAAAAGTTTATTTCGCGTGTGTGTTTTTATTTTTTTTATCTTTTTTTTCATATTTCCTGTCGCACAGCCCCATACATCGGTGTTTGTGGAACTGATATTTTTTCGTGTAATTCCTTGTCTTGAATAGTATCCCACACAAATTTTAAAGCCTCTAAACATTGCAGTTCAATCTACAGAGAGGTCAAGGTAGGGGTGTTTTAATTCTGCTCACCTGATATATATATATATATATATATATATATATACTAGGGGGCTCTGCCCCCTGTAAGCTACGCTTGCCAACCCCGTTCAGACACCGCAGAATCTAAAATCCCGCTAATTTGATCGGTTTTTAAAAGATTAGAGAAGATTGAATTATAATGCAAAAACCTATAGCGATTACCCTGTAAAAGGGTTTCCATCCAATTTCCTTTGATTGCGCAAATTTAAGGCCGAATCAGCTGCTGTTAAGACATCCAAAGGTTGTTTTCGTGTTTGATTAAAGAAGATCAGTTAAACATTTGAAAAAAAAGCTAAAATAAAATGAATTAAAGAAACAGAGGCTTTGCCGACCGGTATTTTTTAAAGCGTTTGAAAACGATTGATATAATACTATTTACTGCAATTACTGCAATTTACTGCTTTAACCCCTTCAAGGGCGGTGGTTCATTTTTGGACCACTCAATTTTAATTCTTAAATGCCACATTGGCACCAGAATATTGGAATGAAAGTTTTTCTTTTATTAAGAGGGTGATCAAAAGTATTTTCGTATTTCGAAATTTGTTTGTAAATTCCGGTATAATTACCAGTTACATTATTTATAGCCGGGTACATTATTTATAGCCATACAATAGCCGGGTTACCATGTCAGGCAAAATAACGCCATTTTGGCGCCAATTAGGTAGCCCGGTGCGTATATGAAATCTGAGCCTAATATATATATATATATATTCGTTTCGCTCAAAAAAAAAAAAAAATAAATAAAAAAAAAGTGAAATCCATTAATTTTAAATGTTTCAGTTTTAAAGGAATGTTTTTTATTAAATAAAATGATAACGAAATACAAAAAAAAAAAGCATTTTTCTAAGGAGATTTAAGGGAGGCCAAATTGGTCGCCAAATTAATTTAAAATTATAACCTTGTCTGAAATTCGAAAATAAATATCTGTTATGATTGAAATTTGAGTTGCCATCATTAGAAAAAAGTATTTAAAATTAGAAAAAAATTAATATTTCGAAAACTAATTCGAATATAAAAATTCTAATACCGGTTTTGAGATCTGTGGATCAATACGGATTTTTGGTGCTAATTTCATCGCAAAGTATTCCATATTTCAGGAGAAACCGCCGTGAAGCATAATCAGTCGTTTAATCAGTCGTTTCATAAAATCGTTACATAAATTCGTTTCAATTCAGTCGTTTCATTAGGATTTTACATATATAGGGTAGAGAGTAGAATAGTAGATTAGATTCTGTAGGTATTTCGCAGACCCAATATTGCGCACAATAATTAAACATTAAAAAATAAAAACCAGCAAAACACGAAAGAAAATATTAACTAATCAACGTGGAACAAGATATCAAAACCAAAGGGCTGTGACCTCATCTTCAGTGCGTATATTGTAAAATAACAGACTTGTTTCATAACGAAAATTTTGTTTGATAAATTAGTTCAACAGTGGTAGTGAGTTTGCGAAAGAGTGGGGCAATGTAAATCAAATGCATAAAAAATTCGATTTCCCACCGAACCGACACCTTATTAAACAGTACATATCCCAATCAGCTGAATTGAGACACAGATATATAATATACTACAATCAATGGCAAATATTATTTATACCCAAACCTTAGCCACAAAGCCACGAAATAACTAAACTTCTATGTTCAAAAATGCATCCAAATTGATTCCTTGTCCGTTGCCTCATGATTTCAAGCATAATAGTAAAACCAACGAAAAGGCTTTAATTAATACCACCTATTGACTTCGATCATATGGCAATCATTCAAAATGAAGACGTTATGAAAAACATGTATGTCTATTAAAACACTCTGACAGTCTAGAGAAAGGGGAAAATTGTAATATTGTTTTCGCTGTAGTTTGTTTTAAATGCTGAAAAAAGATGAAACTTTCAACATTATATAAAAAAAAAACTTAACTATGAATATGAATCTCATTCTTGAAAGTATTAATCATTGCTCAATGTATTAAAAATGAATTAAATCAATAGAATTATTTAATTTTAAATAATGCTTATAATGCATTGAAAGTGAACGTATTAACACGGGCTTCTCAGAGAGTGGTTTAATAAATATTAAAATTATTTTTCTAAAATACAAATTAGGGAAAAATATTACCTATAATAATATTAATGTAGATACCTTTATGTATATTTAAACTCCAGTTAACCAATTGCTTAATTTTACCTCAAAGCTAAAATTATTACGTTTATTGTAAATTGATATGTGCTACTATTTGAAATAGTATATTCAAGTCAAGATAATCGTCTGTTTTACTGGTTTAGTTTTTTTTCTAATCTAGCATATCAGGTTATATCGCTCACCCGCAAGAAAAGTGACACATCTCGATAAAAGTAAATTTCACAGGAGAGGCAACAGGGGTGAATATCTGCATGATTTTACTGTAACATGAAATTATATCACTTAGCTCTGTATGCAGGAACCAAAACGTGCATAAAAGCACAAAACTGTTAAGAATGAAGACGTAAGATGAGGTTTAGAAGGTTGGGTACCACGCACAATCCACCCCTGTTCTGTGGACACAAATGAACATAGAGAGTAATAAAGTGAATTTCCGTATAACTACACTTGTGAAACTTTTTGTGTAGCATGACGCATCTAAGACAGATTTATTAGTGGAGTAAAACGCAAAATGAATTTTTGCGAGATGTGTCACTTTTCTTGCGGGTGAGCTATCTGTGCTGTGACATTTCGAAAAAATCACTTGATTCTTGCGTGAACGACTTTTGTTGTGTTTGACTCATCTTGAAAGACGCATGCAGTCGATTACTGTTTGCTTTTGGGCTCATACACATACATCCAAAATTCGTCACCTGTGTCGATGCTTTACACTGCTTTTGACGCCCCACGATTGTATTTTTTGAGTTTTTTTTTATTTTTAATCAAATCGACACGACCCTTTTGTTTCGCTTTCGACCCGGAATTATAAGAAAAGCAATCTTACTCTCATTAAAATTCTCATTCGCCTTTTTAAACACAGTTTATTACATAATCTCACAACTCTCTATTCCGGACACAATTCAAAGCACAATAGACACAAAAATCTAAACTTAAACTTATTAAAAAGAACACATTCTCGAAATAGAACTTCGAACAAAAACTAAAAAACAAAAAACAATGTCCTTTTCACACAGCTTAGAAAATAACTACAAATTTAAAAGCCCGTGTCTTTTTCTCACAGCTTATAGATTTCTAGTACAAACATTTTGATATATCTGCAATGTAGCGACATCTGTTGGTATAATTAAAATATACACTTTATCAAACACCTTTTTTGTGTGATTCTCAAAACATACAGAACCCAACACGCACAAATCTTTTTCACGGCTAAATGGTCATGTAAAATATTGTTTATGCTTGTCAAACTAATGCCAAGGGATGCATCAATCTTACGGTATGTCACATGATGATCTTGTTTTATCAGTTCGCGAACAGCATCGATGGTTTCTGGCACAACAATCGATTTTTGACGATCTTCCTTAAATTCGTCCACGAGCGAACGACGGCCACGATTGAATTGACTAAACCAGTGATATACAATGATTTTAGATGGTTCCTTATCGCTAAAAATCGAAGCGAGTTGATCGATGCACGTTTTATTCAAATTAGAGCTGTTTTCTTGCATTGTGTTTTTGTTGTTGTTACTGTTATTTTTATTTTTATAAAACAAATTTTTCTTCTCTCCGTAGTATTAGTGCTTTGCATATGTTTGTGGAATAGTATTGAAAGATCAAAGATCAGTGGAACTGTTCGCATAAAATGGTATAGTGCTGTAGTATATATTTCATTTCTTTATGTATTTTTACCAGATTGTGTTATTGTATGTACTTTTATATTATCACTAAATTGCTGTAAAATTATGAGTAGTGTTAATCGTGAAGTTCTAGTGGCGCTTAAATTAAGATTTCTACTTTAGGTGGAATTTCACTAATAAAATTAGCCAAGAAATTCATTCATTTTTATATTTTTGGAATTACTGAGACTTTCCCTTCTAGAAGTTTTTCCCTTCCCCTATCTATTTTTTTAATATTAAAAGGCATATCAAAAGTAATGTTTGTAAAACTTCCTTGTTACGCTCAGAAAAGATTGGGCTGCCACATGTGAAATAATTGTATGATCTTTTGGTTTTCAACTAAATAGGTGTCTCTATCATCGAGGGCCACTGATAGTGGTTACCTTATTGGCCGGGGCTTGCAGAGCTTAAGCCATATGGTAGACCTCCCCCGCCTGATCTGACCCTGTTGTTGAGACAATCGACGTCGAAAGTCATCTCAAAGTCATCATATCATCAAATCATCTCGAAAGTCATCAAATCATCTCAAAAAAATTCTCATGTGTTAATTCCATTTTTTGACTGAGATGACGTTTTCAAGTTACTGAACAACACAAATAACTTTCACGTAAAAAAACTTTTCTGAGTACGTATATAGTCAACAATGTTATACTTTACGATGCATATGTCAGATGTCACGTAGCAGCGCCTCTGATTCCAATTCCGGATACATAAATCGCAACCTTCGTAATTATGCCTTTTATATTAAATATAAAATTGAATATCTATTCTTCAAAGTGTAGAATGTAATTTATTTATTTGAAACACTGGTCAGTCAATGAAACATTACGCAAAGTAAGTGCATGATTCGATTATTTATTAGTAAAAAAAATTCACTTTGATATGTTTTTCCTTGTCATCATTTGAAACTCTTTATAGATCGTAAAAAAATAATAAAAAATGCGTTCTACTTATACAGCTGATGCGTTCAGGGGCACAAAAGTAATTGCTCTTATGCACGTCCTTTACGAAACTCTTCCTAAAAGGAATAATGCCGTGGTTACATATTATATTCTAAAGATCTAAAGAAAGAGGTATATTTATAAATATTAATGTCACATTTACTTTATTAAAATTGTATTACTCGTTAAAAACACCTTTGGCAAACTACATCACGTAGAAAAAATTTCTTAATTTAAAATTATATTCTTCATTTTATGTAAACATAGACCGCTGTTTAAACAGAAAATTTAATAACACATTAGAATATATTGCTTTATCACACCAATAATGTACTTACTTTTTTAACATTTTCTTTTTAGGAAGTGCTTTTTTCCTCATTAAAGGGCAGCAAATGATTATATCATTAAATAATATGTACAGTCGTGGAAAAAAAGTAAACACCCCCTACTAACTCCTCAACAAATTTATTGTAGAAGAAAGTTACTGGTACCGAACAATTGGAAATAAAGTCTACTTTTAAATGACGTACATAACATTTGCTTAGGGGGCAATCTATATATTAAAACGAACCATAACTTTGGTTTTTCAATAGCAGTACGCAATTCTGACAGCATAAATGAACTCTACACCCTTCAATTAGTCTAAAAATAAATTTTTATGCAATTCGTACCTTAAGTTTCCGAGAAATTATTTATTTTAAAACGAGCGTATTTTAAGGGCTGTATCCAAGTTGAAGTTCGGTACTCGATTATTAACCGAGAGAGCTCCCTTCTTGATCAAGGCAGTAATTAGCAGTCAATTAAGCGTGTTAGATTACAGGACAGCATAAGAAATTTCAAAATATTTAGTCACTCTATCATAGACGGCCCCTTAAACCATCATTTTGCTGTTTCTTAAGCATAATTTGATAACTACTTGGAAGAAAAATGTGAAATTTTGGATTTCCATAAAGCAGGACTTAATAAATCTGAATGCATCAAAAAAATTGTAGGTTGCAATTCATAATTTTTTTAATATTAATTTCATAATTCATATCAGAAAATTATAAAAATTGCAAATTCAACGTTTTTACGTTTGGGTATATTAGTATTATTGCTGCACGAAAAATTAAAACATTAGGATCATAATTTCAGAAGTTATAAATAAAAATAAGAAAATTTAATTTAACATTAGAAGCACTAAAATTTGAATGTTTATAGTGCAAAAACTTATTGTTCAAATGACTTTAAATTAGGTGTCTAAGCATAGTTTGAACCAAAGATTTGAAATATCTCGTTAAAATTGGGTATTGCCATTGAAAAAAATGAAGTTTGGATTCGTTTTAATATGTAGGTGGCCCCCTAAGAAACTTTTATATGCATCCATTAAAAGTAGACTTTATTTCTCATCGTTCGGTACCAGTAACGTTTGTCTACGATAATTTTTTGAGGACTTAGTAGGGGTGTTTACTTTTCTTTATCCACGACTGTACTTGTAAAAATTCTCCTTAGTCGAAACTGTTTAGCGCTGTTAGGGTTTTATGGCAAACATAAAATATAATATTTGTTAATTCTCTATACAAATACTTTGGCAATAAACGCTAATAATATTATATCTTTTCATTCTGCTAATTGACACTAGTTTAAATGAATATTTTATTGATTGCAAAATACTGCATGCGGATTTAAATATAAATAACTGTTTATAAGTATTAATATTATTATACGCTTATTGGAAAGATTTTTCTTCCGTAATTATTAAACATTTCTTTGAAAAAGTATTCCACGCAATCCTTAGACAAAGTATTGCATTTAACCATAAGGTTAGATAATTTCTTTGATAATCTTTGATTAAACAAAATATACTAGCAACACAACAGCAAAAGATAATTAAGCACACGAAATGATTTTAGTACAAGTTATGTATTGAAAAAAAACATTAATATCTTCTTAGAAAGTATATTTACACATTTTTTTAACAATATGAGAACAGATTAAACATAGTTTCACTACATATTTCTTATCTTATGAAATTTTGTGTATAAATGATTTTTGTATATATATTCTTTCTATAACAATAAAGAAATTGTATAATATTTATGGGAAACATAATTAAGTTTATATATTTATAAATATTACATCTAATGATAATATTAGAAAATATTTTTGAAGTTATTCGATTAAATAAAGAAAAAATATTAAGAGGAAATCTGCATATGATATTAGCCTTATTTGTATAACCTATTTTTTTTAATTAATTAAAACTTCCTCCAAGAAAAATGGAAATACAAACTTTTAAAAGTTTTTTCATGGGGAGAGTTAAAGTATGTGACAATATTTTTTCTGCTTATTTAAACATTTGTATTTTCAATAACACAAGCCAGCGATGGTTGTGTTTTTTAAACTTTTGATAATTCATTTTTCTGTATTCTTTAGCACTGAATCTGAAAATTACATTCATCTTAAACCATCATGCCAGGATTTTTTGCAAATCGTATATTTCAATGATATAAAGTAAAAAAAAAAAAAAAAAAAAAAGCAAATATCTGAGACTATATAGAATAGATGTAATTGTTGTGCTTTTTAAATTTTGATAATTAACTGTTATGTATTTTCTAGCACTGAATCCGAAAATGACCTTCAAGTTTAACCATCACATCATGATTTTTCACAAATCGTAACTATCAAAGCTAAAAAGTAAAAAAAAAAAAAAAAAATAGAGAAAATCTGTCAAAGAAATTTATCAAAACCTTACCAAAAGAAGGCAAATATTTTAAATACATCTGCGAGAAATTCCCAGCCTTATTAACCACCAAAATAGAAGAGTTCATCGACATGAACCTCATAGAGACTATAAAAAGTAAAGTGAGAGACAGAGCATGAACTGTTCCAAGAAATTTCCACACATGAAATAAAATATTAAGGACTTTAAATACACGATAACTTTCATCTTTTGCTTTAAAAAAAATATAGTATAAAACAAAATATGAATAAATTATTATGGAAAGATTTACGTCTATTTTATAGTGTCAGATTTTCGCAATATTTCAACTTTTTAAAATTTTAATATTGTCCTTTTATGAAAATCCTCACGTGATGGTAAACAGTTCATTTAAAATTAATTTTACTATACTTAAAAATCAAATGAAAAACAACGAAAATTGTTAACATCGTCATCCATCCCTCGTCTCCCCTACATCAGAATGAATTATTAAAATCTAAAAAACACAACCATTACATTTATTTTATAGTATCAGAATTTTGCTGCATTTTGAAATATGAAATTTAAAAAAAAACCTGATTTGTTGGTTAAAATGAAACTCATTTCAGTATTTAACGCTTCAAAAGACATAAGAATATATTCTCAAACGCTAAAAAACGTAACACAATACAAATTTTACAAGCTAGTGTAATTAGTCATAAAATAGTAATATTTTATATTTTTCTATGTGTTTTATTTTATATATTATGAACAAACGTGAAAAAGGTCATCAGACCAGTCCAACAACATTGTAAAATAAAAAATAAGAAAATTCTCCGAAATTAGAAATATAGCATCTTGGATATTATCATCCTTCATTCGTAAGCATGTGACATTCACTATCTAAAATGAAAGCAATGGAAATATTCCCTACAAATTTCTCGTTTGCATTTGAATATATTTAAATAATTTTTTAGCAGAGAATATCTAAAATTCAAATATAACGTGACAAATTTTGTATATTTTTTATTACTATTTTTGTTACAGTTTGGTTATTCTTACACATTCAGTTTCCAAACAGGAGAAAATCATCGGCTTTGGATAAAAGTTAAACGGCAATCGTAAAAGTATGAAACTATGATGTTAGTCTCTGACCTTAAATATTCTATGCAAAACGAATCGTTTAAGGGGTCTCAGTTTTTAAAACTCAGGGGTATTAAAACTTCAATTTTCCAAAATTTGAATTTTTTTATATGTTAAACGCTACTATTTCTGAACATTTTGATATAACTGTTTCAATGAAATTCCCATTAGAACAGAAGTTATGGCCTTTAGAATTGTATCCACTCAATAGCTGAAGCAGCTTTTCCGAAATTTTTAAGTCATTTTACTGAAAATGTCATTTTTAGGTATAACGCGCAGGATATCTCAAAAACTTCTCAATATGTTTTCATGAAATTTTCTAAATAGATGTTTCATGTTAGTTTGTATAAACTGAACCTAAAATTTCCTTTTTATTGTTCAAAAGAATATTTTTTTATGTGATTATACTGTTGAAATTTCCAAAATTTTGTATTATCTAAATACAGCTTTGTATTAAAAATATAAAAATTCTTTAAATACAAATTAATCTAGGTTGACGGTAATTACTATGGTCTAAAGTATAATTAAGCATAAAAATTTTCATTCAAAATTTATTTTGTAATCCTGCGCGTAAGCTGTCATATCAATTTTCGCCTCTACAAATGTCTGTGGGATTGAAGCCCCCTATAAATATTAATTCTGCATATTGTTATTTTTCAAATATATGAAACAAAGAACATATTTTCATTTTCCATCTCTCTAAAAATTGTGTTTTAAAATCATACACATTTTAAGATATTATATGTTGAAAATAGCTGGTTTTTATCATTTTTTTTTTTGCAGTTTTAAGAGTCCTGAGAACTCTTAAAAATATTAAAATGGAAACGAAAAATGTGTATAAAATTTCCTATTAGCTTCCCATTAACTTGAATGCTGACAGCAGTAGAAGTTTAATTCTTCAATTCGGAATGCATATTTTATTTCTGTAGCCCCTACCAACCTTTAAAATCTACTGAATTTGTTATAAGATTTGCTTTGCTTTGAGATTCATTATAGACGTACATTTAATACTTTGCCAAGATAACTTTATAAATGTAAGAAAGCGTCAGCTTGCTTTAATAGTTAATCATATCAGGTACAAATATATGGTAACGTATAGCAATAAATGTATCATTTGTTTAAATAGTTTTTCCGTCTATTCCATATGTGAAACTTTTTCCTTCTTACAATGAAGCAAAATATATAAATACATGGCTTATAAAATATCGTAATTGATATTGTTGATTATAACCCCCATCCCAAGAACACACAAACAGACACACACGGTTCGGCAAAGGGAGATGATATAATTGTACGCGTAGGGGAGATGGAAGCACATGTGAACAGTTCACATAAATATAACTTTTTTTCATAGTTGTGTAAATTTCTTTGCACAAAAAACTAAATATAAAAAACAAAACTTTTTCTTATACATGATAATTTTTTTAATGACCTTTATAATACTTCTTATTATTTAAATAGTTTTATAATTTCAAAAAATTGTTCACATGGGCCCCACTAGCGGGATAGTTGTGAACATACGTGGGGCACACATGAACACAGGATAAAAGTATTCTTTGACATGCTTTTAATTCTGTTATTAATTTGTCATTTGTATTTTGTTATATATATATATATATGTATGTGTGTGTATGTGTATATATATGTATGTGTGTGTATGTGTAGTGTATATATATATATATATATATATATATATATATTTCTCTTGTTTCTGGATGATTTGTTTAAGGAAAAGATTCTAAAATGAAAATAAGCAAATACAGAGGTGTTCTGACACCATACCCAAGAATCATATGTTATCAATTTAAAATTTTGACTTTTTAAAAATGCTACTAATACCTATCCCTATTTAAAACATTATATACATAGCTGTTGTTTTAGAGGTGGCAGTAAACTATCATATCAATTTAGAACAAATCAAATAGACAAAAAATGCAAAGTTTTTTTAACATAATACTTTTTTCTCATAAGAAATATTGTTGTAAGCCATTTACTAAGCTAATATATAACACTTACTGCGTTTTAGAAAACATTACATTTATTTGAATTAGAATTGAACGTAAACGAGCATGCTACTTCTTTGTGTACTTCCTGACAAATGTGGTTGTGGAAATTTCCATACAAGCTTCACTTTTCGTATGACGGAAATGTCTTCTATTTCAGGAAAAGTATAGGTACTGGAGCTGACATTCTTTCCCATGAATTTAACTGAGGGTACTTACGTACTGTTCATATCTGACTCAACTAGTCTGTTCACATGTGCTCCACATGGCTGCTAAAGTTATATTGATAAATCATTCACATTCTCAATTTTAGAAGAAAAAAAAATTATCAGAAATATTTATTTCTATTCATAGTATATTTTTAAAAAGTAAAATTCAAATAAATAAATAAAGTTAAACGCTTACAAAGTTGGAACGGAGATTTTAATTTTGACATCTACGTACTGTGTTTTGGCTACTAAAGAAAAAAAAAAGGGGAAAGAGGCTCAAAAATTTATCATCATATGCCTATAGGTGTTGACATCTTTCGTAGATTAAAAAAAATATATATGAAATAGCTATTAAAAAATTGTGATGTTCACATCTGTCCAACATTCACACCTTCCCCATCTCCCTTACATTGTTTTCATTAAAACATATTTTTAAAAACTCTGTTAGTTTCTCAAAAGCGTATCCTTTCAAACTTAGAAAACTATAAAGATTTTTTTTTTTTTTCTATCTTAACTTGCGAACAGAGTAATATGACTATTTTGGGTATAATATAATTTTTTTTTATTTAAACCATTGCTATTATTAATTTAAAGAGATACTTACATGAATATATAATGATAATTATATGTTATATGTTATATGATATTAAAGATCTTCTGAACTGTGCCTAAATTTTTTATTCCGTCAGATAATTTGGGTATTTCATTTAAAAATAAATTTTAATATTTTTTTTATCCTGTATACTGAATATTAAACTAATTTCGATTTTTTTAATAATCCGCTTCATGTTTTGTAAGAGAATCAAAGTGTATGACAAATAAAACGATAACCAATTTACGTTTTCATTTGATTTTTTAAAAAGATGTCAAGCATAATAAACTGAGAGACAGCAGCACAGACAATCATATCATCGAGTTCACGGCTGAAATTCGAGAATTAGTTAAAACTAGATTCGCATATTAAAACGCAATCGGTCTGTCATCTTAGTGGAAAACAACTCATAACCAGATTTTAGCGGTTGACTTCTAGATTTACTATTGTGTTTTCCTGCACCCAAGAGGGTATGAAAACGTGGAGGCCTGAGAGTAGGAAAACACAATGGTAAACCTACGAGTCAACAGCTAATATCGTGTTTTCAGGAGTTTTCAGCCAAGATATGACTTGGCAGACCGATTGTGTTTAATATGCGAATGGAGTTTAAACTAATTCTGGAATTTCGGCCGTGAACTCGATGAAGTGATTGTCAGTGCTGCCACCTCCCAGTCTATAAGAAACTTTCCCGATTGCACATAATGCTCGTACCCTTTCTTACAAATATAACTCATATGAAAATAAGTCAGTATCGGTTATATGGTCACCCATGCGGTCCTGAAAAATATGACCTTATAAGCGGGGTGACCTTATATGCGGTGTAAGCAGTAATTTTATTTTAAACAATAAAATATTATTAATAAGTTAGTTATATTAGTAGAATAATCTACAAAGAAGCTATGAATTTTTAAAACAAGATGTATAAACTAGAATTGCTTTACACTTAAAATTTAGAATTAACGAGTATACTCGTAATGGTAAAAGTAATATTTTATGCAGGTTTGTTTGTTTTTTATTGTAGTTGTTAAAACTACTTTTTCACGAACAGTTTTAAAATGTTCCTCAGTGCCTTTGGGATTCGTAAAAAATATATCAATGTATTTAGTGCTTTGAGAGTTTCTGCTCGCGTTATCAGTTCAGCTTCAAATTCACTGTCATTATCATCGTTTCCATTAATGGAAATACGGAATCCGAAACTGGGAATAGTTTCGGAAATTTTAAATATAATTTTAAAATTTCCGAAACTAATTCCAGTATAAAAACTTCACCATGGACTTTACCGATATCACGTCAGCTGCGGATATTTAGAAGAAAAACACAAATAGGCATGAAGACCATTTTAACACGGCTTTCCCTTCGTCCAATAAGCAGTCTTTTTCGGAAGGTACATTCCCGCAAAGGCGTGACTGTTCCCACACGTGGGTGAAGTCCATTAGTAGCGATCTCATTGTCAACAACTGCACATGTGAGTTCGTCATGTATTATGCAATCGGCATTCCGTAGTTCATGTGCAACTTCAAATAGGGACACATCATCATTGACGTTGTCTTCGAAGATAATTCTTCACATTCTGGAAGCCGAGAATGTTTTAAAAACAATTTTCAAAGGTCTTCTTTGATATTTCCAACTCTTGTCTACGTAACATATGGCATCTAACGCAGTCACGTAAAACTTCTTCTTTTTTTTTTTTTTTTTTTTTTTTTTTTGTTAATGGCAGCAATGCCGTAATTTAGAAGCAGCTTTCGATAATCTATCATAATATTTTTAATATTCCCTTGATCTAATTGTTGTGTCATACTGGTTCAATTTGGAGGCAAGAAAAAAGTTCAATCGGATTTAAATTAGGAATCATGCAATGGGCCATACTGTTGTCTGCGATTATAGCCGCTTGTCTGTGCAAATTTTATCTAAAAGCCCAATTTCTTTTTTTCACAATTTCTTTTTTTCCGAAAGGCCATCCAGGCCTTTCGGTTCGAATCGTAAGACACATGCGAAGATTTGCAGTTTTTCAAACAACGGGGCTTGAGAAATTTATGAATAACTAATGGAGTCAATTTCTCTGAACCATCCATCTATATTCGCTGCTAATAAAGAGGCCACTTTTTTTTTGCTTACCTTCCCACCACTTTATTTTTCGTTCTTAAAAGTAACAGTTTTATCTGGAAAAAAATGAAAAAAAAAAAACCAGCCAAAGTTTATCAAACTTAAAAACATCACAAGATCTGTACCTAATGAGAATGTCACTTAACACGTTAACAGCCATCCTTCGATTCTTTGGCGGTAAAATTCGGTTTTCCTGGTTATGCAGCAATTTTCAGAGATTTTTTTTTTTTTTTACGATAATCCATGTATTGGAGCATTCTGCAATCTGGCACATTTTATCCAAGTGAAAAGTTCTTTCTCGACATTCTCAAATGTTGAACCATGTTCTCTTTTTCTCTTTTGGTTGATCACATCTTCTGATTATCTTCATCACAAGATTTGAAGCCTAAGACATTATTTAGTGTCGTTCCCTCTATTCCATCAGTCTTCGCGAAAGCTGCTTTCGATACATTCGATTTTTGAAAATTTTCTACCAATTTTGTTTTCTGAAATTGTCAAATTTTTCGCTTTGAATAAGAAATGAACGAAGACTTTACACGCAGCGACAAGTAATGAAAAATACAAAAAACCAAAAAATTCGGGATTTAACTTTTCTCTGCACGGAGAACAATTTTCATTCGGTCGCAATGGGTGATGGCATATTTTTCAAGAATCGGCATCTAATTCTGGCAGTTGAGGAGGAAATCTCCAGAGTTTTGGAAACTCTTACCGACAGGAAAGAGTTTTTCTTATACAGGCTGCAGCCGGGAAGAGGAAATCCCCTGCACTCAGTGTCGTCGCGCTTCTATCCACGTGGTATGCAATATTATCGCGATGTCTAAGGCTTCGTTTAAAAAAGAAAAGGTCTCCCTCTCACTCTAAAGATAGAAAAATATCAACCGGCTTTTCTTTACTATACGGAAGTTCGTACTTTCGAATTTTAACAAACGCACGGGAGATTCAAAGAGGAAAAAAGAGGAACATTGACTAGAACAATAGAAGTTCATCCTTCAGGATATCCATCCACTTCTTTTTAAAGCTATTAAAAGTGAAAAGTACCGTGTGACCAATACAAAGAGGTCGACAGTTGACGATACTTGAATGTGAATGATACGTCTATTCGGCACTTTACACCCTAAAAAAGAAAAGGAAAAAGCATAAAACACTGAGATATTTTGGAATAAAAAAGGAGGCAAAACATGACAATATGACCATATATCCGATAGTAGCCATTGGAAACTGACCATATAGGCGGTGTATTTTAACACGTAATACATATTCAGTCAATCGGGAGTTACGAAAAGTGACCTTAGAAGCGGGGAGACCTTATAAGCGGGTGACCATATATCTGGTACAGACTATAGTTAGTTTTGAATTGTATATAGGACATTATCTGTCATTTGTTATAAAATTATATCTCAGTGCTATTCCTTTTTTGAAAAACAGGTAATACCTAATTTATTCATTTATCTATATCACATTTTACCATATTGTGAAATGTACATTAAATAATATATTTTTTTTTTCAAAACCATGTAACTTTCTGAATACCAAATCCAAATATGTTATAGGATAATAAATTCAAGATGAAATTACACTTATAAGAATATCATATATTTTATAACGGAAAGAATATTATTAAAGTATGCATCTAAAAAAGTAAATTTTTCTAAATTTATTTTGCGAAGCCATTAATTCCCATTTCATATTTACAAAATTACGTATTTTAGTTTTCATGTTATAATAGACGTTAAATACTTAAGAAAAGCTGTCCTTATTGTTTTATGATGCTAAAGATGGCCTAATTATTATATAATTATTTAATAATATGATTCACCTTTAAAAATTATTTAATAAAATTACTGCTAATTTTTTATCAAATAATTCATATAATTATATTCTATTTGCTATAGGTTGTTTCTTTTGCAGTTTTCACAGCTTTTTCAAAGTGCCGTTAAATTTGGCTGAAAACCTTGCATGCTGTAAACAAAAATCCTTTGGCAATTTCTTGAATTTTTTAAAGAAACTTTCGTATTTCCATGATTATACGTGATCTTTTTATATAAATGAACACATGTTTGCGCAGAAGCATCATGTGCTGCAGCTACAGGTCATTGAAGTATTACAGGTTGAAGCATTTTATTTTACACGATGATTTCATTTATTATTATTTTTCATTCACTTTTTTGTTGGTCCATTTACTGTAAAAAACAATTGTAGTTTTACAGATGCAAAGTTACATTCTTACTGAACTTTCATCTGTAATTGTACAAAAATCTGTAAATTTAAAAAACTAGCTTTTGTAAAGCTACAGAAATCTGTTGCTTTAGAAATGAATCTGCTAAAATTACAGTAATATTTTTAAAAACAGTAATATTTTTTTTATACTAAAATTTTATTTGTAACCCTGGTTGCAGTTACATGAAAAGTTCTAGGCATCCCAGTTTCCTAAAAAATTCTTAGTAACCTTACAGATTTTTTGATTTTCGGTGCAAAGTGCATACAGGGTGCAAAGGAAGTCCCTTTAACCTAAAAATACTTGCGAACGGACAGAGCTACAGCTATGCAAGTGAGGCAACGATATAGTAAAGGGACTACGCCCAACCTAACGCAAACGACAGCAGCGCCATTAGTGGCAAAATTTGGAAGATAGACATTGCAAATCGAAAACGAAAAGAGATAGAACAAAATTTCCAATTAGAAAGGTTTAGAGCATCAATTAGTTAGTACGAAACGACATTTGGTTCACAAGGATAAGATAAATAGTCACCTGTATACCCAAAAATGTCCGAAATCGATGAGCGACGATACTTTTTTGCATATTCACATTTCGAAAATGTAGAAGTGCGCAATTGCAAATTGTGACGTTGTACTATACTGTAATGTCTGTAAAAATTTAATTTCCAATGCATTTAAAATTTAGTTTAATCCTTTAAGAGGCTGAAGAATTATGTTCGTAAAAGGATGAACACCAGAATATTCAAACGAATTTTTTAGAAAACAAAATCCGCTAAATCTCACTTTCATTACAAAAGCAAAATTTTATTCTTGGTGTCATTTGTCAGGTTTGGAATTAAAATTAAGTGACTAGGCCGTCTAGCCACCGCTCTTGAAAAGGTCAAATCTTTGTCGTCGTATTAAAGAGGCTCGCAACAGACGTTCCAACCTGAGAAATGTGCATGCAGACTTACTCTCACGAATACAAATGTGTATCGTGAGCAATGGCGAACTTTTCGTACATACTGAATATTAACTAACTTTTTTATCACTGTGAGGCAGTTTGTCTTTTTTGTTTTTTTGTGTGATCTTATCAAAATTTATTGAGATAAGTACATATATAAACACTAAATTGTGCGTATTTCTTCCTACTTCTGTCTATTCTTTAGAAAGTTTACAAAAAATAGATTGCATCGATATTGCACATTTTTGTCTATACAGGCAATTATTTAGCTTATCCATGTAAACCATATGTCGTTTCGTACTAATTAATTGATGCTCTAAAACTTTCTAATTGGAAATTTTGCTCTATCTCTTTTCGTTTTCGATTTGCAATGCCTATCTTCCAAATTTAGCCACTAGGAGTCGCTGCTTTCGTTTGCATTAAATAGGGCGTAGTCGCTTTACTATACTGTTACCTCACTTGCATAGCTGTAGCTCTCTCCGTTCGCAAGTATTTTTAGGTTAAAGGGACTTTCCTTTGCACCCTGTATGTTACATGAATTTTTGTTATTGCCGTGACATAAAAAATTCTAGGAATCCCAGTTTAATTGAAAAACTTTTGTAACCTTACAGATTTTTTTTACAGTGTACAAGTTTGATGACCAAACCTTCTCGAAAAATATGAATTTAAACATGCTCTTTGTATTCCTCGAGTTACAGAAAAAATCGAAAGAGAAAATTATTTCTCTGGATATTCGATAAAACGCTTAAAATCGAATGTGCCTGACGACTTTTAGCCATATAAATTTTTTTCATTTTATCAGATCAACAAAGAATTACCTGCATGAGCTGATTTTATATGAAACGCAAAATAGAGGCAACTGACTGAAGACTGTGTATGGAAATAAACAAATTACTTTTTATAAAAACTCGAAACTATGCACGTTTGATAAATTGGAGTATTTCTGTGAAAATAATTATAAGGGTCGCCCATATGAAATTGCCATTGCTGTAATAAATCCGCCATTTGACGAGAAACATGACTGCGCATGCTCCTATAGAGGGCACAGAATACTGAGAATGCATGTGATATCGTCATATCACGTCAAATGCGGGTGTGATAGTGTGAGAACATATTAAAAGGCATCATTCTCATCACGGATGCCTCTAAACAGTGTCAACGTGCTGTCCTGCAATTTTTAGAAGCGGAAAAAGTGAGTGCTAGTGAAATCTATCATCGGATTTAAAATATGTATGGCACGGAGTGTATGTCACGCATATCGGTATTTCGTTGGTGTAGGGATTTTCGTAGTGGATTTTCATGTACTTGACCAGGTCTTGACCTGTCGTAGCTTCTTCTACTGTGTGCTTCTTCCACTGTGAAAATCCCTACGCCATCGGAATACCAATCTGCGTGACATACACTCCGTACCATACACATTTTGCATTTGACGATAGATTTCACTAGCACTCACATTTTTCGATTTTAAAAATTGCAGAATCGCGCATTGACACCGTTTGGAGGCATCTATGATGGAAACGATGCCTTTTAACGGGCCCCAAATAATCACGAATACACCTGGCTGGAGCTGAAAATATCGCATGAATTCCTAGTACTCTGCGCCTTCTATAGGAGCAAGCGCAGTCACTTTTCTCTTCAAATGGCGGAGTTATTACAACAATGCCTTTTTGATTTTGGCGACCCATATATTTAACTTTTAATCACAAGAAACGAGATAATTTTTTGCCCCATAGAAACTGCAGTGACCCATTTTTAAGAATACAGTGTTTGATATAAATCTAATTATTATAAATATCTGGTATTAGAGTACTGGAAAAAATAAACGCAATAAAAATATATGTGTAAGGTATATCATTAAACATCCTGAAATATTAATCTATATTCGCACTAAGTCTATCTCTGCACAAACGCGCGTGTATGGAATTTTTTTTTCGTGTATTTCTTAAAATCACAACGCAGTGCTGAATACTAATATCTATTCAAAAATCTGTCTATATATAAAGACTGTTTGTAGTAAAGAAAAAGGATAAAACAATGTATCTATGCATTCACTATAATGTCCCTCTATTATATAAAAAATCATTTATAATATAAATTTACGTATTAAGCATAAAATATCTTTTTAATAAAGGCTTGTGTTGCTACCTAGGAACCGCGAAATATGGTTTTTTCCCATTAAATAGTATCGAAAAAAATTCCTTGTATAGTGAGATTCTACTTCAGTTTATCTTAAAAACACTTAACCGTATCAAAACAATTTTTCATGAAGTACCTCTTTACATTATTAATTCATTTAATTTATTTCAAGAAGCTACTTCTAACAAGAGCTCTTTTAATATTTAACTCAATATTCTTGAAATTTAGCAAATATTAATCTTGGAATTTTTATTTTATAATTAATATGTATAATTCTCCGTTAAAATAACATTTTTTATTTATATACTTTTTCTTTGAATTTTGTTTCATAATTTGAAAATTAAATTAAACTTTGTACTTCACAATTTTAATACAAGTGTTTATTTAAAAATGAAAAAAATTCTCTATTATTAAATCTAACAAAACTGTTATTACTATTAAATATATACAAGGTATTTTTAAAAATAATGAAAAGGCTCTAAGACGTTATAGAGTACAATGTCACAAACAATTTGCGTATAAGAATCCGTGTCGTAATCCATTTACTCATCAAAAAATACACTTTCTCAGTGTAAGCTGATCTCGGAATTTCGTTCAAACTTTCAACAATAAAGGAGAAATTATAACACTATTTTACATATGCAATAAAACCTCTCTAAAGCGACCACGTTCCATTCCTATAAAAATTGATCACTCCGAGAGGTGGTCTCTTAATGGAGGTCATGTTCAAATCTAGATTTTAATTGTGGAAAAAAAGGTAATAATGTTACTAAAATTTATTTTTCACATTAGGAAAAAATATGAAAATTTAAGTATCAAAACAATTTATTTTATTATATTTTATTAAAGACCAACTTTTTACCTTTCCAAAACGGTATTTGTTTTTATTGTACGATAAATAGATCCGGAGTTATAGCGGTTTTAAAACTACTCAACAGCTGTCACTCAAACCGGAAATGCTGTTTAAAGGGCTTTAAAATTTAAAATTTTTAAATTTTTAAATTGCTTTTAAAGGGTCGTATGTTTGGAGAAATTTCGCGATTTTGGATGCATTTGTTTAATAATAAGAAATGTAAATAATATGCTCCATGAAATTTAGATGTATATAACTGTAAATTCTTGTAGTAAAACATAAATCTAAACTTTAAATGCATTTTTTGGAAAATGTAATTTTCGGTGAAAATTCCATACGCAAAACATGATTTCTCAAAAAGTTATTGGAATATCACTATGAAATTTAAAATATATGTTATTTACACTATTGTGAAGGCAATGAACTAAATATTTAAAATTAGAATAAATATTTTTTATTTTATGGACGTTTTCGTGGAATGACATCGATGAATTTTATGAAAATTAACATGTAAACAGGTGCGATATGCTATAAGTTTTGAAATACTAAAAGAATCTCTTAGATTTTAGTTCATTGCCTTCACCAATGCCATAAATATGAAGTGTAAAAAGGAAATTAAGATACATACAGTAGAATTTCCTTTACAGCATTTTGCGTTTCTGGCCAAATTTCACTAAATTTTACTATAAATTCCTCCATTTACCAAAATTTTATCAATGAATGAAATATTTTTTACCCTTTTTCACATTTTCTAGTCCTAATCTTAGTAAAAATAAGTTTAAAAAATAATTAAATAGCTTTTATGCAAAAAAATGCTCCGTACGTAGGCAGGCACCTTAATTACGTAAGTTAATTATACTGCAGTGTTTAAAAATGACGTTTGCTTTGATTTTACGGTTTTATCTTTTAAAACTTTTATTTCCATATCCTTTCGATGTTCAGTAAATAAATTCGATTTTTTTTTTTTTTTTTTTTTTTTTTTTTTTTTTTTTTTTTTTTGTACAGGAACAAATAATGGCGATTTGATACAGGGACACTCAAACGAATTCCATTCGATTACAGCTTATGGGAAAAATAGTTTGCATTGTATTGTAAAGATGTTACACTATTTTAAACATATTGAAAATTATATGTAAAACTGAGGTGCACTACAAGCACTTACTGTAGAATCTGGTGTGCATATAATTTATCTTTCTTTTGCAGGAACACACAAAGTATAATTGCTAGCAGTACTTTTCAGAGGTGGTGCGCATTTTAAAATTCAGCCATTTTTTTGTACATTACTTGGTGTGCATGAATTTTATAGATCATGTACAGTGATATACAAAGTATACAGAGTACATTTCCATTTATTGACAGACATTGCCGAGTGGAATTTGAAACTCTGCTACGTATTTAATTGAAGTAACTTTAAGTATACGATGTACTATAAATACCTATCTATAAATCATATACAGGGATAAACAAAAATATTCTGATGTTTTGCCAGCTATTGATATACAGTATTCTGAATGTGTTGCCAAGTGTTACATAATTAATTCTAGATGCATGATTTTTCGTTCTTGTTTAAAAATGTACTGACATCAGAAGAAGAAATGGAAATAATTGTTATTTGTATACAAACAAATCCGAGCAGAACTTTCCATCATTACCAGTGTGGCTGAGAATAACCGTCCCGCGTAAGTACTGCGAGGGACTAATGCACAAAATCGTTTAACACTTTATGTACTGAATTGTGAATTCATGAAAATTTTATCTTCTAAAGCATTTCTCGTGAAATGTGTAAACTACATTAGGAGATTTACATAATCATTTAATAAATTTTAGAAGGATTTCAAAAGAACTGAAGGATTTAGAAGGATCAATTAAATTAGAATTCATAGGGATTTTGTTCAATATTTATAACCCCACTCAAATGTTTTATTTTAAATATATTTCTTAGCATTTTGTAGAATTAGGAAAAGTACAAATATAATGTTTTTACAACAGAAATATAGAAATATTTCCGAACTGAAAAATTTACCTCCCCTCCCCCCGATAAAACGAGATAAAGTAATGTATCTAGAACTCATGCTAAACTGTTTTGCAACTAATCGATGTATTAAATGAATTTTATAACAAGTCATTTTAATGGTACTTATAAGTTCCGTCAGTAGATAAAGGGTTAAACTTTTTTTTCTTTTGTACAATGCTTTTTATTAATTTGAATTGAGTATGACTTAATAGAGTAAAACCTGTGTGTAACGTTACATTTGTATAGTCCTTTTCAAACAAATGCCCTTAAAATTACTTTCCAAGATGGAAACCTGTCAGAACGGAATTTATTTTTGGTTTCCAGCGATTCGGTTTCATAAGAGTTACTGCCCTTTGTTCCGTGAATCTTGTATAAACGGAACCTGTTTGTAGCGGAATATGTTTTAAAAGGTCAAATTCCATAGCCTCCACGAGAGGAATAATGTAGAATTATACCTGCTAAATTAAAATTTTGTTTCAGTTCCTATAGAAATTGCACTTTCGCAGGTTTTACGGTATAACATTATTTTTATTTAATATAATAAAATCTGCTAAGATGGAGAGCAAGGGACAGGGGGAAAATCCGTTTTCAAAGGTGTCCGTCAGAGTAGGTATAATTCTATGTTATTCCTATTCCCACAGTAAGGGCAATGCAATTGTAATGTTTTTGACAGCATTCCATTATAGACATGTTTATTGTTTAATTTACGTAGGGTTTACTATATTTTTATGTCCCAATTTAAAAGCTGTCGCACTTTTTCAGACACTGGAGCTGCCAAATCTACTGACGATGCAGACCGTGCCATCCAACGCATTCCAGCAGATTTCAAGCAGTTCCCATGTTGCCAGCCAGGGCCGAATCGAAAATTTGGCAAACGGGGAAAGGACGCTTGCTCAAGGTTCCGTGCCGATTGGGTTTCTTGTTACGGCGGCGAATATTTCTATAGAATTTGAAAATAAAAATCCTCTGTATAAAATAACAAATTTTTTGTTCTAGATTCGTTTTAAATGTTTCTTCTGGTGAACAAGTGAGTATTAACTGACTTTCTTATAGTCAAAGTTGATATAATTTTTGGTGAATGTATAAATCCTGAAAGTAATCGTAAAAAAAAAAAAAAAAAAAAAAAAAAAAAAAAAAAAAAAAGCAATTTAACATTTAACAAATTACAACGACCATTTGGAAAATGATTTTTTCGAAGACTAAAATTTAAGAGATAAAAAATCGCACGGAGTTGATCATACATTACTTACGCCATGAATTAAACATTAATAGTGTTATTACACGTAAAAATTGCAAGCGACAAAAATCGCCTGCGAATAGTCAGATTTCTTGTAACTTATGCATTATCCACCTGAAACTTACGTATTATCCAAGCATTTCATTGGCTGTTCGGGAAAAGGCTTTTTCATCGTCAGATTTCTTGGAAATCTGACGACCAATTTTAAATGAAATTTCATTCTTTAAACTTCTAAACAACCCACGATATTACTTTTTACACCGTCGTATAAAGAAAAAAAATGTACTTTTAAATGCAATTTGTTTGAAAGCTGTATCTCAATTTGTTTCTCAGTTAATTTTTTTTTTGTAGTTTTTATTACTTTTTTGTCATAGTGGCAACAGAAGAATCCATCTCTGTTGGAAGTAAAGGGAAATACAGATTACTGTATAGATCAATCAGAAACCGAATAAAATCCGGACTCAACCAATAAAAAGCGTCAGATATGCTTTTGATTTCCTACCCTGACGAGGACAATAACCATTTTTCCAAATGGTTAATAATAAATAAACAAAGTAAATAAAGAATTGAAAATTTTAAGAAATTAAAATGAATTATGCACATTAAATTTGAAAGTAAACGTATTTTTCATAAATTTTATTATTTTATATGATATATTATTCTTTAATATATAAAATAAAAAAAAAATTTAGTCGATTAACTTCTTTCCCAGAACTCCTCTCGACGTGTCGCTGGACCTTATGCCAGCAGAGTTCATTCAAAGCAAAGTTATAATGTCTGTCAATTACATAGTTTCAATATTGGTTCATTTATGAACGAAAATCGGTCGTCGGCTTGTACTCAGACAGCCTGTATTTTTGATTGAATAAGTATTTTGCGACTTGAAGTTCCTATGCAAAAACTGTTTTTCAAGACGTGTTTTAACATCTATAGTGCCAAAAAATGCACAAAATCGCAACCTTCTTAACTTGATAAGTTTCGGCAGTAGGAAAAGGAAATTATTACTTTTTTCATTATCATATCCTGACGAATTATTTTCGAAATATAGTTTATAGAAACCAAAGTCAGTACAACAGAATAAATTTCATAACTTAAAAAAATTACTATTTTGCGTTAATAGATTTTCATATGACGAAAAATATTTAAGACATTTTTGCAGTTGAAACTATAATACTAACGGTTTACAAATTACTCCGTGTAAAGAGGAGTTTTAAAAAATGTATATACAGTTTAAAATATTATAACGAACCGGAGCAACTACTTTGAAACTTAAATGTTTCGTCATTTGTGGATTTTTCTAATAACTACGGTCAGCTGCAAAATGTCTAGTGAACATTTGAAACTTGACCTGCTTCAAATTTATCTGTATTTTTATCGATTGTAAGTTGCGCAGGGGATTTGTTTTCAAACTAATTGATAAGATGTATATGTGCTTGAGTTGCATTTTAGAATTTTCAGTAACTTTTTTAGACAATGTTCCGTTTAGTTTCACCATTATTTGAAGTTAATTAACCTGAGGTAAGAAAAGAATCGGCAAAAGAAGAGCAATCATTCTGAAAGGAAAAAAAAAAAAGAACACAACACTTACTAACAAAATATATTGCAGAAACTTTTTTAAATACTCTACGAATCATACTCTACATATCCCTTATAAGTTATACATATAGACATGGTGTCCAAAAAGGAGGTTACACTGTTTATTTCTGTAAGTATAAAATATAGGTAAATAATTTAAATTAAAAAATTGTTCACAGAAAGGTAGAAAATTCAAAGAGAATACTTTCACCTGTATAGGGGAGGTCTTTCCTAAGGAATTCAAAATTTATTTTTTATACAGACCTCTATTCAAAGATATGACCATCCTTATTCATATCAAACAGTTAAAGTCATATCAGAGTCACGGAGCTATAGAAAGTTAAACATTGTGACTTAGCACATTTTTTCACAAAACAAAAACTGACAAAAAGACAGCTGTTGCTTCTGCATCGTGATGGAACCACATACACCACCGAATGTGTGTAGGCACATCTTTCAACAAATTCTGGTCGTTTTTTGCTCCTGCAACCCTCTGGTAGTAGTAGCACAGGCATAAAATATAGCTTATGTTTGAGCACGTTCTATCACCAACAATTTGTCACCATTATTTTTTTAAATCGGTTTGGTATTTGATAAGATTGCATACAAAATTGTAGTTTAGAACATTTTTAGAATGCTTTTCGCTCACTTCATCCTTTAAATTTGGAATTTTCTTTCGACGGTTCTTAGAAAACATTTGCAACTTATAAGTAATTACCATGCCAAATTTCAAAATGTTAAACACCTCAGTTGTGCAAAAAATGAAAATTAGAACATGTTTTGCTCTTGCAACCTGCAGATGGTAGTGACAGCAACATAAAATATAGCCTATGCTGGAGCAGGGAAGGTCACCATCAATTTCGCAACAATTTCTTTTGAAATCGGTTTGATATTTACCGAGATTGTGTAGAAATCGCAATTTAGAACATTTTTAGAACACTTTTCGCGCATTTTCTCCCCTGTTAAATCTCTATTTTTTTCGAAACTGTACTTAAAGATCATTTAGTATATCCAATAATTATCTACCATGCCTAATTTCAAGTTGTTACCCCACTAGAAAAAATCTGTTGAAAATTTGTAGGTAATTGGCCCAAAAATCTGTAGGCAATTGCCCCATTTCTGCAGATATTTTTAAGAATATCTTTAAAAATTCTGCAGATATTTTAAAGGTAAAGCTAAATCTGCGAAGATTATTTTTAGTGGGGTAGACCCGACCGATCACAAAAATCGCAAATTAGAAATATTTTTGCTCCTGCAAACCCTAGGAGGTAGTGACACCGATATGAAATAGCGTCTATGTTAGAGCAGAGGCTGTCATTATTAATTTCCTACCATTACTTATGAAATCAGTTTGATTCTTCTTGAAATTGCTCGCAAATCGGCATTTAGAAAGTTTTTAGAACGCTTTTCACGCATTTTCACTCCTTTTAAATTTCAAATTTTTAAAGAAATTTTCTTAGAGATCATTTATATCTAATAAATATATACCATGAAAATTTCATGGATCTAGATCTTTCCATAACACAAAAATCGCATTTTCAGAACGTTTTTTTGCTCCTGCACTCCTTTTGGTATAGTGAAAACAGACATAAAATATTACCTATCTTGGAGCAAGAGCTGTCACCATAATTTTTACACTATTAAGTTTGAAATCGGTTCAGTACTTCCTGAGACTGCATAGAAATCGCATTTTAGAACGTTGTTTAGAACGCTTTTCGCGCATTTTTACCTCTTTTTAATTTCTTTTTTTTAAAGAAAAGTTGTTAGCGATCATTGATATCTTATAAGTAACTTTTGAAATTTCATTATTCTAGGCGCTATCATAACACAAAAAACGCAATTTTGAACGATTTTTGCTCCAGCGACCCCAGGTGGTAGTGACACAAACATAAAATAGAGCCAGACAAGGACATGTTAAACAAGGGCCGTCACCATCATTTTACAACCATTACTTTTGAAATCAATTTGATACTTTCTAAAAGTGCGTAGAAACCGCCATTTAGAACGTTTTTAGAATGTTTTTCGCGCATTATCACGGATTTGAAATTTTGAATATTTTAGGAAAAGTTCTTAGAGATAATTGATATCTTATAAGTAACTACCGTTCCAAATATCATGATTCTAGGCCATACCACAACACAAAAACCACAATTTAGAACGTGTTTTGCTCCTGCAACCCCCTACACAAACATAAAATACAGCCAATGTTAGAGCAAGAGTTGTCACCATCAAATTACAACCATTACTTTCGAAATCGATTTGATACTTCCTAAAATTGCGTAAATCACCGATTTAACGTTTTTTGCTTCTGCGCCCCCTTTGAGGGTAATTGTACCGACATAAAATATAGCATATCTTGGAGCAAAGTCTTTCACAGGCACTTTGACACCATTATATTTTAAATGGGTTTGGTATTTCCTGAGATTGCGTAGAAACCACCATTTAGAATGTTTTTTAAAACGCTTTTTGCGCATTTTCACCCCTTTTAAATTTCGAATTGTTTAGGAAATGTTCTTAGAGATCATTTATATCTTATAAGTAACTATTATTCAAAATTTCATACTTTCTGCCCATTTCAGTAACACAAGACTTGTATTATTAGAACGTTTTTTGCTCCTACACTCCCTTTGGGGTGGTGGCATCGACTTAAGATATAGCCTATGTTCGAACGTGGACTAACACAATCATTTTGATACCATTACTTTTGAAATCGGTTCGGTAGTTTCATGGATTACCTCCTACAAACAAACTTTACTTCTTTATAATATTAGTATAGATCGAAATACAGCTATTCAACAACTATTTAAACAACGTATCAGTAGATAAAAAATCTCAATATATCGAAATTTTAAATCTAGATTATATAAAAAATAATGTAAAAAAGTCAAAAGTTAACCACTTAAAAACCAGTTAAATTTATCCTGTGAATTCTGAGCCACTTTCTACAAATAATATTTAAAAATTAAAGTATTTTCTACTTGAGAAAAAAAAATACAGAATGAAATATTATATTTTTGATTTTAACCTTCTTAGCTTCCAATAACATTATACAAAACTGTTTTCTTTATTATTTCCCAGATAGAGAAATATTCATTTTGTGTTATACAGAAGAAACTGTTTCAAAATAGCTAAAATCAATTAATTACATATGTTTATCATAATTAAGTTTTAGTATTTTATTTTATTATAGTGGAACTTTTGTTATCTTGATTTTATTTTTCCTATTTCATCACATTTAAAAATGTGAAATCTCTTGGGAGCTTATTTTTCCATAATGAAACTCGATATGTTAGGAGATTTAATGCAAAATTGCTGATATAAAAGCATGATAAAAAAATGTAATTAAAAAAAGGTAATTTTATAATAATTCTAATTACAAAATATTAATACTTAAAGAAATAAATAAATATATATATATATATATAATTTCGTTTTCAAAATATGAGATGAATGAAGTTTCTTACAAAAGATCGCATAATGAGAAATGCAATAAAATTTGTTATTATTAAAATATTTAGTATAAAAAACATATTTTAAATGTTGAACAAAAAACAGTCATTTGTTAGATTAATCTGTTAATTTTAAAAAATTTTGATATATTTTTAAATTATTTTATTATTACACAGAAATACATAATACTAATTAAACTATTATGTTCAGAAATATAGTACTATTTTTTTCGCTTTTTTTTACAAATTCTTCAAATGATTAGAGAAATTTAGATTCTTTAAAAATAAATTGGGGAAAATTATATTTCTGAACCGTACCCATTAAAAGTATTTAATTGCCATTAATTTAAAATGTAATTAAAATGATATAAAATAAAATTAAACATATTAAAATGAATTTTTCTTAACTATTTTTCTATATATTTCCTGTTCTTACATAACTGAATAATTGAGTGCAAATAACGCATTGTTTTACTTTTTTTTAAATTTTATCTCTATCGCAGTTATAACTGAATATTTTTTTTTTTAATTTTTGCATATAGATTACTGAATCTGTTGAATAATAATAAAAAAAACACTAATATAAGCATTTAAACGGGTCATCTAGTAAAAGTTCTTGAAATTTAAATTTATATCCTTACGAATCTCATCTAAGATATAGAAGAAATTTTTAGGAAGAATTCTTTCGAAAATGTTCATGATCTACAAGTGCCACATGTTACATTATAGCTCTCAGTTTTTAGTCCGAACATGTTGTAAAGTTAGTGGATTTTGATATACAAAATACCTACCAGAAATTCCTAATGCTAATTTTTGCTAATGTATTTGATAAGCAACTTTCAGTGATTAAGTAAATCAAAATGCTCAGTTGAAATTTTCAAGGAGATAATTTTTAATATTGCACTACATTGGAAAGATTAACTCAAAAATTTAATCTATTTTTTAGTGCTAATGAATAAGAATTATTGTTTAATAATCATATGATAATATACGATTAAATGATAGTCCAACATTATTAAACATATGCATGTAATTGCTTTAATATAAGTAATATATGAACTGTAATCGCTTAAAATGCGAAATCTTGCATGAAGTATATATGAGGACGTGAGTTTCAAAACTCCCCTTATCCAAAAAATCCAATTTTGGGAAATCGCGAAAACCCTATAACTGCGACCCCGTGCATCGATTACCTCCAATTTTTTGTATACTTATAGCTAGTTGCTCTGTGATATCATTGTGTTAAGTTGGAAAATCTACTTTAATTCCTTTAATTAACTAGGACTTCCCTCAGAGAGATTGGTCTGAGCGATATTGCAAACAACATAGATTTAATAATATGGTGTGGAAGCAAAGAAAATGATATGTTATCTTTAATTGTCCATATGCTGCGATAATTTAAAATGATGAAAATAAACGAATCATAGAATTACAAAATCTCATATATAAATTCGTATACACTGTTTAAAAAAGTGGGAAAGCAAAAACCATGCAAGACAGCCATGCATGGATATAAAATTGAAACTATGCAATATATTTAAAGTAAAATTGAAAATGAAACACTAAATTATCTTATATTTTAACTGTATAAAATGCTGTCAAGAGCATAATCAGACGCTTCGCACCAATTTGAGTAACTTTAAATGACAAATATATGAAGTTTGAAAAGAATGGACTATACTTTATATGGTGTGTGCTCCCCCGGCATAGTTAATATTGTACAATATCTGTTTTCCACGGATGCAATGAGGTTGTCGATAAGAATTAAGGAATTCTCTCTTCAAAATCTGATATAGTATCAAAGTACCGAACACATCAACAGTGGCATGCAATACATCGATAGAGTATTTTTTAGATATGCTCGATTGGATTTAAATGATGAGTGTATGCTGTCCACTACATAAGCTGTATTGTTTTGTTTTTAAACATATTCTGCACAAGTTGAGCTGTATTTAGCACGTATTAAATAAAAGAAATCGGCAATGATTTCAGCATAAAGTATGACACTAGATCTGAATATATCGTCTGCATAACCCTTGAGTTGTCAAAGTGTCATTTGAAGAAATTTACAAATCCATACATATTTTTTCAGCAAATGATGCAAGCTAAAATACGCCAATATGAATCCGATTATGAAAATTTACCAGAATAAGTTAATATAAAAAATCTACTAATGACAAATGAGAATATGACCTTATGATAAAATGCCTAAAAAAATGAATCAGAAAAAAAATATCATATCAAATATAAAAAGGCAGCATTATGAAATGTTTAAAGTTTTTATACCTAATAATTCCAAATTAAGGGTAATTAAAAACGCTTTCCGTTCATTTTATCTTTTTAAATTTTTTAGAAATCATTCATAAAAAAAATTATATTTTAGAACTAACCCGAAGCAAAATTTCAAGTTTTTGGGCTCAGCAGTAACACAGGAATAGAAAAAAATCGAAACTTTTTTGTTTCTGCAGTGTTTTATGTAGCGACATTTTTAGAAATTGTTATATTGCGAGAATTTACATCATGATAAATACAGCCACGTCAATTTTCATGTTTATATTCCTAACAATTCCTTGTACTTCGTTACTTAGATCATTTTTAGATCTTTTTCTGTTTTGTTTAGTCTTTCAATTTTTTAGAATTCGTTCTACAGCGAGCATTTACATCTTAGAAATTACTGTCATGCCAAAGTTCTAGTTTCTAATCCCAACAGTATCCCAGAATTTTCAGTACTCCAAATAACTCATAATTTAGAACAATTCTAGAAATTTTTACGTTTATCTGTCAAATTGAATTTTCGAACCTTTTCACAACGAGTATTACATCTTAAAAGTAACCACCACACCGAATTTAAATTTCTAACCCCATCAATATCACATAAATCGCAATTTTAGAACTTTTTTGCTCCTGAAGCGATGTAGGTTGTTGCACTGACATAACATATAGTACTTTTTCGGAGCAGATATGGCCACGAACATTTTTTTAAGTTGGCTATGTAGTTTGAGAGATAACGCCTCACAAACGCGCAAACATTAATAATATTATACATTTTATAATATCATAACGCTTTATATTATTAGCATGGATGTACAGATACAGAAGCCATTTATCTGTTACAAACTAAAGTTCCCGACGTTGCCTAGAATTTGAAGAATGTTTGTTTTGAAAAATTAATTTTAAAATTTAACATACAACATAAAACAAACATAAAAAAGCAGTCGAAGTGTTGTACACATGAATCGAATGGAAACACAATATAAAAATGTATAAATGTATATAACAGACGCAAAATAATGCAGCTATAAATGAACTTATTTCATTATATCATTGGAGCAATAATGCTAAGATACGTAAATATTTCCACAATCGGGTTTTTATTATGCTTCAATACGTTTTTTCACACTCATATGACGTTATACTATATCCACCACGTCCTTTATATTTCCAATACGACGTAATATTTTCCTTTTTAACGTGGAAACCTTGAAATAGAAAAGTTATGAAGTTATATTCACTTTCATTTAAATTCGTCAAACTATTTATTTCATTTTCATTTTTCACACGAATATCTTGTAATAGAAAAGTTAAGACGTTAATATTCACCTTTTTTTAAAGAATTGCTTAAAATACATATGTGGTAGCTCAAAGTGTTAAACGTAAGACATTTTCAAGATTTTATGATTTCTCGCGTGGCCTCAGGTGTTCTTCTATAAGTATGCAAAATTTCAAATCTCCAATTTAATAAGGGGCTCACTTAGAAAGAATTGCTCAAAATACGCATGTGGGATCCCAAAAGGTTAAATGAACGATTTTTTAAAAATTTTATGATTTGTCATATGATGTGTGGTGTTCAGCTATAAGTATGCAAAATTTCACGCCTCCAACCTAATTAGGGGTTCATTTAGAAAGAATTGTTTAAAATACACATGTGGGAGCCCAAAGTCTTAAATGAACGACTTTTTAAAAATTTTATAGTTTGTCATTTGATGTGAGGTGTTCAGATATAAGTATGCAAAATTTCACGCCTCCAACCTAATTAGGACTTACTTAGAAAGAATTGTTTAAAATACACATGTTGGAGCCCAAAGGGTTAAATGAACGACTTTATAAAAATTTTATAGTTTGTCATATGATGTGAGGTGTTCAGCTATAAGTATGCAAAATTTCACGCCTCCAACCTAATTAGGACTCAATTGGAAAGAATTGTTTAAAATACACATGTGGAGCCCAAAGTGTTAAATGTACGACTTTTTCAAAATTTTATAGTTTGTCATTTGATGTGAGGTGTTCAGCTATAAGATGCAAAATTTCACGCCTCCAACCTAATTAGGACTCAATTGGAAAGAATTGTTTAAAATACACATGTTGGAGACCAAAGGGTTAAATGAACGACTTTATCAAAATTTTATAGTTTGTCATTTGATGTGAGGTGTTCAGCTATAAGTATGCAAAATTTCACGCCTCCAACCTAATTAGGACTCAGTTGGAAAGAATTGTTTAAAATACACATGAGGAGCCCAAAGGGTTAAATGTACGACTTTTTCAAAATTTTATAGTTTGTCATTTGATATGAGGTGTTCAGCTATATGTATGCAAAATTTCAAGTCTCCAACCTAATTATGACTCAATTGGCAAGAATTGTTTAAAATACACATGTGGGAGCCCAAAGGGTTAAATGAACGATTTTATCAAAATTTTATAGTTTGTCATTTGATGTGAGGTGTTCAGCTATAAGTATGCGAAATTTCACGCCTCCAACCTAATTAGGACTCAATTGGAAAGAATTGTTTAAAATACACATGTGGGAGCCAAAAGGGTTAAATGTACGACTTTTTCAAAATTTTATAGTTTGTCATTTGATGTGAGGTGTTCAGTTATAAGTATGCAAAATTTCACGTCTCCAACCTAATTAGGGCTCACTTAGAAAGAATTGTTTTAAATACACATGTGGGTGCCCAAATGGTTAAATGAACGATTTTATCAAAATGTTATAGTTTGTCATTTGATGTGAGGTGTTCAGCTATAAGTATGCAAAATTTCAAGCCTCCAACCTAAATAGGACTGAATTGGAAAGAATTGTTTAAAGTACACATGCGGAGCCCAAAGGGTTAAATTTACGACTTTTTCAAAATTTTATGATTTGTCGTATGATATGTCGTGTTCAGCTATAAATATGCAAAATTTCAAGTCTCCAACATGTATATTTTCTGAGAACGGGCTCTGTGACAGACGGACGGAGGAGCGAGACGAATAGGGTTTTGTCAGGTGACCGAAACCCTAAAAAATAAAGAAAATAAGAAGAATGATGCTATAAAGCAAAATATTTTATTAAACATCATATAATTGTTTCTAATTTTCACACGCGAAATATAAAATATGCTTTTGGCGATTAAAAAATGCTATTGATTAAATATCGCAAAATTCAAATCAAAGTTTTTATGCCTTTTTAGGTGCGTTCGTAATTATATAAATACGTAGCACCTATAGTCGTCGTTCAGTCCGTCCGTCTGTCCGTCCGTCTGTCCGTCCGTCTGTCCGTCTGTCCGTCCGTCCGTCCGTCTGTCCGCATGTAACAGAGCAAAAACTATCCAACCGAATGGTCTGAAATTTCAAATATACGATTGTTGCAAAATTTTGTCGAGCCATTTCAAATTTTATGAAAATCGGATGTATAGTTTAATTACAGGGACAGTCAAAAGTTTTTCTTTACATTACGGCCAATGGGAAAAATTATTGCAAGTGCATTTTAATGATATTAGAGCTTTCCGAATGATCTGAAATTTTAAAGATATAACTGTTGCAAAATTTTGTCGAGCCCTTTCAAATTTTAGGAAATTCGGATGTATAGTTTAATTACAGGGACAGTCAAAAGTTTTTCTTTACATTACGGCCAATGGGAAAAATTATTGCAAATGGATTTTAATGATATTACAGCCTTCCGAATGGTCTGAAATTTTAAAGATATAACTGTTGCAAAATTTTGTCGAGCCCTTTCAAATTTTAGGAAATTCGGATGTATAGTTTAATTACAGGGACAGTCAAGAGTTTTTCTTTACATTACGGCCAATGGGAAAAATTATTGCAAGTGCATTTTAATGATATTACAGCCTTCCGAATGGTCTGAAATTTTAAAGATATAATTGTTGCAAAATTTTGTTGAGCTATTTCAAATTTTAGGAAAATCGGATGTATAGTTTAATTACAGGGACAGTCAAAAGTGTTCCGTTACATTACGGGGAATGGGAAAAAATTATTGGAAGTGCATTTTAATGATGTATCAGATTATGCGCTTTATGAAGTGCAAAAAATTATACATTCAGTAAAATATGGGGTGCAAAAAATAATTATAAAACTAGTTATAGTACGAACGCACCTCATTTGCCACGTTTGACGAGCAATTTCCAACTTGTTTTCTTTAAAATTGAAAAACAAACAGATTTCTTTTCCTGTTTGATTAAATTTAAATATGTTTTATGGCACTTCATTATTACTGCGTGCGTTTTTTTATTTTGCATTTATTATTTGCTCCCTGTGTTCAAACCAGTTGTTTACGAAAACATCTACCGGTGAAAGTGACGCACACCAAATATCTGTGATGTATGCAGATAAAATGTGCTTTTTTATCAGTTTTTTTTAATATAATTTTTAAACGATTTGGAACTAATTTTTCATAGTAGTCAAATTCATCATTCAGTAGGTGACTCTCACAGGTACCTTTTGGTGCTATCAGAAACGAAATCCAACAAATATTTTTTGAGTTATGCTTGACGAAAGGTTTTTATTAGGCTTTTTTTTTAGTAGGACATGGCGTTAATATCCATCGTAGTTGTTATGTGACCAGACAGTAATATTGCGCTGAGTATTAGCCTTCGCTTCGCTCAGACTGGAAAAAGTTTCGGATAAATAGATTTCTGTTGCCAACCTATGGATAAGAAGAGTTTTGTTGCCAACCTATGGATAAGAACAGTTTTGTTGCCAACCTATGGATAAGAACAGTTTTGTTGCCAACCTATGAATAAGAAAGTTTTGATATGAATTTCTTTGAAAAAATAAACATCGTTTATCATACTTGCTTAAAGATATTGATAGTTTCTATTTTTGGTCAGCGGATGATAATATTTTGTATTAAAAAATAATCCTTATGACAGCAATAAGTATGATTAACCCTAGAACTACCGGAAATTTTACTCAAGTTTTATAAAAACATTCTACACCAGAATTTTTACTTAAAACTATTTAATTTGTTTATTTAACTTATTATTGTCTGATTTATACATTTAGTTTGTTTTGAAGAAATTTCTGGTTTGAATAAATATTTTGAATGTACATGTCGGGTCCATTGGACCCTTCTGGTAGACAGAGGGTTAAGAGGACAAGGGACCTTAAAATCCTTAAAAATAATTTTTTTTTATTTTTTGTAAATTTCACCTAATTATTATTCAAGGGTACTTTATATGCATTATAGCATGCATTTATCACAAAAAAAAAATTAAAAAAAAAAAAAATTATTTTTATGAAAAAAATGTAATTTTACGCTTCGTCTTAGAAATCTTCGAAATGTCGCTTGCGCATTCCATATCAATGAAAATCCCCAATATTTTTTATAAAAGTCTGTTTTATATATATAAATAAAATAGAGCATCGAATTTTATATATTTGAATTTAAAGGTAAAAAAAAAAAAAAATTAAAAATTTTGAAATTTTTTCGAAAAAATTTCAAAATTTTTCATTTTTTTCTTTTTTTAACCTTTAAATTTAAATATATAAAATTCGATGCTCTATTTTATTTATATATATAAGCCAAACTTTTATTAAAAATATTGTGGATTTTCATTGATATGGAACACGCAGGGGGCATTTCGAAGATTTCTAAGACGACGCGTAAAATCCCATTTTTTCATAAAAATAAATTTTTTTACAAATTTTTTTTGTGATAAATGCATGCCATAATGCATATAATGTACCTTTGAGTAATATTTAAGATAAAATTTACAAAAAATAAAAAAAAATTGAAAAATTTTGAAATTTTTTCGAAAAAATTTCAAAATTTGTAATTTTTTTTTAACCATTAAATTCAAATATATAAAATTCGATGCTCTATTTTATTTATATATATAAATCAAATAAAAAAAAATATTGGGGATTTTCATTGATACGGAATGCATAGGGGGCATTTCGAAGATTTCTAAGACGACGCGTAAAATTCCATTTTTTTCACAAAAATAAATTTTTTTTTAAATTTTTTTTGTGATTAATGCATGCTATAATGCATATAATGTACCCTTGAATAATATTTAAGGTGAAATTTACAAAAAATAAAAAAATTTACTTTAAGGTCCCTTGTCCCCTTAAAATGTAGTATTACGTTTTATTATAAAAAAGCAAACTTATCAACAATCAAATAAAACTTATAAAAACTAGCTAATGATTAAAATAATTCGTTTTTTTAATATAATGTGATATAATATAATCTATATAACATATAATATTATATAATATCCAAAAATAAATTAAACAATTAACTCATTGAGTTTTTCTTCTGGAATATCATCATAATTCTCCTCGACCATCTCCTTCTGTTCTGGTTCCTTAGAAATAATACTTTTATAGAAAGTAATCATCTCCATTTCTGACCAGTTTTCATACAAAATGTTTTTTTAACAATGCGCGGACATTCTTAAGTTTCTCTTGCTTCACGGATACTCCTTTCCCCTTCTTTTTAAAAAGAAATTCCCCTTTTTATATGCCTCTAGTACAACTTTTACATTCTGAATTCAAGAATCTTACGAATTACACTTCCACAAATGTGAAGATGGCGATGCTTCTTAGTCTTTATATAGTACCTCATGGTAATGACTTTAAAAGCGCTCTGAGGTGCACTTAAAAAAAAAACTTTCAAGGTGAAAATTTTACATTTCTGGATGTTTCATGTAAGGAAAGAAACCTGGACGGTTTCTTGAAGGAGATGTTTAAGAGGTGAACTTCAAAATAAAGTTATCTTATGCAGTTTTGTCTTTGCTTGAAAAAAAAAAAAAAAGCTTGGAAGAAGTGTCCTACATCTTGCATTGAGCAAGTTGAATACTTGAGGCTCTCTTTCTGGTGAGTGTACTTTGAGAGGACCGGAAATGCCTTTGGTTTATGCCTGAGAATAACAATTAAATATTTTAACGCCTTCTGACAGTAAGAAATATAAAAAGTGATTCTCCATTTTGAACTTACATTTTAATGTTCATTTCCGTGTATTCTTTACTAGCCTATGCGTTCGTATTTCTTTTTTCCCTACTTCCCTCTTCCCCCACATATTCAAGAGTTTATTCACTGTTCGTTATACATAAGGCATGTTGTAAAACTTATTTAATTATTCTGTATGAATAGAACAGGCAAAAACTTTAAACGAAAATAGCAACAGATTGCAGAGAAATAAAGGAAAATTACTGTGATAGTAGCTGATAAGCTAGTCTTCCGTTGGTCTACGCATGCGTAGGGATAAACCTAGTTTTGTCGCCTACTCCCTAGTGGATAAGGCGAGTTTTGAAAACAAGCAAATACTTTAAGAACCCAAAAATAAAGGATAAAAATATTTTTTTTACAGGTTACAGTGTTTTTCCTGTGCAGGTTTACCAATAGAATAGATTGGTAGAGAAAACTCGATTTTTTAAATTTTGGATAAGGAGAGTTTTGAAACTCACACGTCCTCATATATATATATATATATATATATATATATATATATAACCATTAAATAAACATTACCGGCCACCACCAAAAACTGTGAAATTATGAATAAAAGGACATTAACAAATTGACAAAAATACAGTTCCCCCAACACACTTAACATAGATTCCCAAAACATAGTAAAATTCAGCAGAAAATGAATAACAGAAATGGAATAATGGAAATTTGTAAAACTTAGACAGAATCGTCAAGCCCCAAAAGCCTAAAGTTCCACAAATAAAATGTATGGTTTCATATTCATATTAGCCATAAATTAGCTAAATAATATGAATTTGGAGCAACGACACACATAAAACATAGAAATAAACCATTGAATACCAATTAAGTTCAAAATAAAACAAGATTAAAAAGGATAGAAGGAAAAAATACCAAATTGAAATCCATACTGTCTGATCATTAGGCACAACAAAATACAGTCATTGGAGATCACCAGCACATGTTAACAAATATTTTTTCTTATTATATGATGGTGGTCCAAGGATCAACAATATACTGCATAGCCAACCACACTCCCACTATATATGACCAGCAGCCTCTATAGATAATTTAGAATTGCGAATGCACTGCTCCATGTATTCAAATGAATCAGTATAGTTTTGCTATCTATTGATTTATTTGTAAAATATAAACTATTACATAGTAAAAAATATTAATAACTATTGGACGATCAATACGATTGTCGAGTGAAAAAACTCGTTACCTTGGCAACCGAGCAACTGACGTAAGAGCGTGACGTTACAGGTACAATCTCTAAAAACAAAACATTCGGAATTCGAACGGTGGAAATGAAATACGCTAAGGCGTTTATTCTTTGAGTCTAATATTTATTATTCGATGTGAGTAAGAAAGTTATTCATCTGTATTCGTTTACTATGTATAATTAATCGTTGTTAAAAAACCGAAAACAGTCTGGATTCGAATGTTGATAGTGAACGTACGTGCATTCTTTTACTCGTTTGATTCGACTAATTAATTATTCAGCGTTATGTTAGATATTTACCTGTATGCCTTTACCGCAAGTCTAGTCAAGAATAAGTCAACATTCAAAGGTGTTTAATTCAACTCACCCACGTTGGTCGATGTTATGGCCATTTTATTCTTCGTAACTATAATTCTCATCTTTCAGACCAGTATACTATGTTGTATTGAAATTCTTATTCAAATTGAAAATATTCTTCGATTATCAGTGTCATCTGTATAATAAAAAATGTGTGTTTATACTGCTGCCATTCTTTTGTCAGTGCCTGCCTGAATTTCTAGGAAAATGGGGTAAGTAACGCAAATTTAACTTTCATTCTAAATTCTAATAATGACAACTCGCAATTTTTGTTTTAAAATCGAATCGTGAATTGAATTCTGTTAAGTCATATTCTTTTGTCAGATTATTCATATTTATTTTCCCTAATTCAAATTCAAGCTATTCAAAATTAATCCGTAAACTATTCTATCCATAAATTTTTGGTCCGTATCAAGCCAGGGGCTACGATGGAATCTATTCTTAAGTCGTAGTTGTCAATTAATTTATCTGTGCTAGATGTAACGTAAAAAAAAGTAAAAACGGTTGTGCTTATTTATTCAATTCTTGTTTGTTTTTTATATTTTGTATATTATGGCGCATTTTGTATGAGATTCTGTAATTTTCGTATTTTTATGTTATTCATTTCTTATATTGTTTATTTGTAATTATTAAAAATGACTAAACAAACAAAACAGGAACTTCATTTTGAGCGAATCTGTAAGGAAATAGATATAATGAAGAATAAAGTTCAGATTTCGAATTCCGATGAGCAGGCAAAAATTTAAGTTTTGAAATCGAAAATATCTTCGTATGAAGACACTCTTGCGCAAGCATTTGATAAACTGTCGCCGAAAGAAAATAAAGAGAATTTGGATACACTTTGAAGTATCAGGAACTTATTTGTGATCTGTCAGTCGATTTAGAGGAGAAAACCAAAGCTGATTCTCCGACGGAAATTCGTGTAGAAACTCAAAGTAAACAGAATTATTCGCAAGTTAAATTGCCCAAATTCGATCTCCTCATTTTTACGGCGATTCGGAACAATGGATTTCGTTTAAAGAATTATTTCAGTCTACGATTTTGGGGAATGAAAATTTATCTGATATTGAGAAATTACATTATTTACATTCTTCTGTTCGCGGACATGCCGCAAAATTAATTCGAGGATTTTCTTTAAAAGCAGAAAATTTAGTTCAGTGTTGGGATTTGTTAAGTCAAAGATATGAAAATAAAAGACAATTGGCATTAAATCAAATAAATAAAATATTTTCGATAAAGATTATTAAAGCTTGTAATTCAAAATCCTTGTTAGAATTGCTAGATACAAGTAATGAAGCAATTCGGAATTTGAAAATTTTGGGATTAGAATCTAATGCTTTGAGTGATTTAATGTTAATAAATTTTATGTTGAATAAATTAGATCAGCCTCTCAAACAAAGATGGGAATTGTTGTTAGACAATGATAAAATACCGGATATGGATTTATTTCGAAAATTTATTGAGCGGGAAGCTAGAAGTGTAGAGGAGCCAAAATGCACCAAAGTAGAGTCTAAATTCAATTTCGCAAAAAAGCCTCTAGATGCTAGTCGAGTCAAAACCAACATAATGAACAGCGCGTTTATTAGGAATGGTAATAACTGCCTATTATGTAATGAAAGCCATGCGTTATTCAAATGTCCTTTATTTAATTCAAAACCAGTGAAGGAGAGGTGGAGAGGCTTCAATTAAACAAATTATGTGAAAATTGTCTTAGACAAAACCATCAAGTAGGGCAGTGTGGAATTAATGTTAAATGCAAAAATTGTTCGAAAATGCATGATACAATATTACATGTGTATACGACTAGTCAAACTAATAGAGAGTTTGTTAATGATAATGCACCAGAAATTTCTGTTTCTAATAGTGCGCAGTGTCATTCATCTTTGCAGAATTATAATGTTCTATTATCTACCGCTCTTATTAATGTAAAATCTACCACGGGTAATGTTATTCAGTGCAGAGCACTTATTGACAATGCTTCTCAAAATTCTTTAATCTCAAAAAATTGTGTAGAAAGATTGAATTTGCCTGTAGGCAGAACGAACCATAGGTTTGTAGGTATAAATGGCATTTCGGCTGAAACCTGCATAAATTTCACTGAATTTAATTTCTCGCCATATTTTGAAAATAATTCCAATTCTTTAAAAGCCCTTGTAGTTAATCAGGTTACTACCCCACTCCCTAACTTCAGGCTTCAAAGGCATTCATAGCCACACATGGCAAACTTACAGCTGGCTGATCCTGAGTTTCATATCTCTAAGTCAATCAACATTCTGCTAGGAGCAGATGTTTTTGTACATCTGTTATTAGGGTCACCCATTTTTGGACAATCTGGTGAACCCGTTGCAATCCCAACTCAACTGGGATATATTCTAAGTGGTCCAGTACCCTATTCGTCTAAACCGGCCACGACCGTGGTCTGCCATTCAGCAGACTTGACTTATTTTTTCAACTCAGAGTCTGTTCCTCCTGCTAAGGAGTTTATTAAATCAGATGCAGCTAAAGAACTGTATCACAATTAAACTCAGCAAAATAAACAAGTTTGTGATGAGGAAAAAACTAATTTTCCTGTCGCTGCCAGTATAGCAAAAGATGATAGTTTGCCACATTCTTTAAAGGCAAATAACTTAACCCATTCTTTCAATCCGAATTCATCTGAAAGTTTTCTAGGGTTAGAGTGGAACCGGAAAACAGATTCCCTGCGTGTACAAGTTGTAGAAAAACATACAGTAAAGACTAAAAGTCAATTATTATCCGTAATCGCTGGCATTTATGATCCTGTGGATCTTTTGTCACCTTCCACTGTTATTTTGAAAATGTTATTGAAAGAAGTGTGGAAGGCAGATTTGAAGTGGGATGATCCTCTTCCCTCAGTTATTCTAGAAACGTGGAATAGATTCCGTTCTAAAATAAATGCTTTTAATTCTATGCACATTCCACGATTTATGAATTTCAGCACATCATCACCTTTCGAACTCCATGGGTTCTGTGATGCCTCTATACGTCCATACGCTGCGGTTGTATATATCAAAACTTTTAATCCTGTCACAGTAATGCTAGTCGCTGCTAAAACTAAAATAGCGCCCGCCAGTGCAATAACATTACCAAGGTTAGAGTTATCTTCAGCTCTTTTGCTAGCAAACCTTATTCAAGTTGTGCAAGATGCCTTAACTAACGCTATCCACGTAACATTCTTGTGGACCGATTCGACCATTACCTTAAGCTGGATTTTGAACCCTCCAACCAAAGGCAATCAATTTGTGCTTCATCTTGCCAATAAAATCAGAGATTTGACCTCAATTGAAAATTGGCATCATATTTCTGGTAAACATAATCCAACAGATTGTGCAACACGGGGTCTATATCCCTGTCAGTTAAAAGATTGCGAATGTTGGTGGTCTGGGCCTACTTGCCTCTACAAGTCTACTAATCCTTTCGTTGATGATCCATCTCAAACTTCAAACTTTGCAGTTGAGTCTTTACCCTCCGAAAGTTCTTGTTTAATAAATCAACTAGAAACCGATGTAGACATTCTCACCAGATTTTCTTCATATACAAAAGTAATCCGAGTAGTTGCTTGGATTCAAAGATTCGCCTACAACACAAAATTCCACTTAAAAAGGAAAGGGCCATTAAATGCAGTTGAACTTAACAACGCTTGTAAAACTGTCGTCAAGTGCTTACAACAGTCAGCCTTTTCTGATGAAATTAATCTCCTTAAACAACGCAAACCACTACTAACATCCCGTAAATTGCTTTCTTTAAACATCTTTCTAGATGCAGATAATATTTTGCGAGTTGGTGGACGCCTCAGGAAACACAACACCATGTCATTCGATTCCAAACATCCAATGCTTATCCCTAAAAACCATCCCTTAACAGAAGCTATTATCAGGTACTTCCATCTCTATAGTCTGCATGCGGGTCCTGATCAAGTTCTTTCCTTAATTCGTCAAAAATTTTGGATTCCGGATGGCAGATCAACAGTTAAGTAAGAATTAAGAAAGTGTATCAGTTGCATTCGAATATCTTCCCAACCGCTTACTCAAATCATGGGTGACTTGCCCTCGTCACGAATTAATCCTTGCAGAGCGTTCCAGCGCACCGGGATTGATTTTGCAGGACCTATCAACACAAAATGCCAACATAAACGGAAGTCAACTACTTTTAAATCCTATATCTGTCTTTTTATATGCATGTGTACCAAAGCAGTATACATTGAATTAGTTTCAGAACTTACCACCGAAGCCTTTATATGCACTTTACAGCGTTTCATATCACGCCGAGGACATCCAACAGACATTTATTCAGATAGCGGTAAAACATTCGTTGGTGCAGCCTCATATCTTAAAAAACTGTTCCTAATTCTCAAAGAATCAAAAGTCCAAGACTTCTGCGCACAACGCCAAATTATTTGGCATTTCATACCTCCTTATGGTTCAAACTTTGGAGGATTATGGGAGTCTTCCATAGAGCTAGCCAAACGACATCTAGCCAAATCATGCCAAGGTACTCTTGTGACATTTGAGGAACTGTCCACAACCCTATGCCTTATTGAAGCATGTATAAATTCTCGTCCACTTATTCCTTTATCAACAGACCCTAATGACTTATCCGTTTTAACTCCAGGACATTTCCTCATTGGTGATCCATTACTTGCTGTACCTGACATGTCATCTCATAATAATACATGTATTAGTCTCTCTTCCAGGTGAAAACTGTGTATCAAGATTCAAGATAATTTCTGGTAACGCTGGACTAAAGATTATCTCCAAACATTGTCCTTAAGACATAAATGGAAAAAGGGCAATCATATTATCAAGATTGGTCAAGTAGTTTTGGTAAAAGAATCTTCAATTCATCCAACTCATAAGAAGTTAGCTCTGGTCGAAAACATCCATCCTGGTGCTGATGGTGTTGTCAGAGTTATGACTATCCGTAGGTGAAGGCACATTCAAGAGTCCGATTCAGCAGATTGCTGCTTTACCTGAAGTCCACGCCGCCCCCCCGAAGGTTATGGACGATCAGTACGATTGTCGAGTGAAAAAACTCGTTACCTTGGCAACCGAGCAACTGACGTAAGAGCGTGACGTCAGCCTTTACAGGTACAATCTCTAAAAACAAAACATCCGGAATTCGAACGGTGGAAATGAAGTACGCTAAGGCGTTTATTCTTTGAGTCTAATATTTATTTTTCGATGTGAAGTAAGAAAGTTATTCATCTGTATTCGTTTACTATGTATAATTCATCGTTGTTAAAAAACCGAAAACAGTCTGGATTCGAATGTTGATAGTGAACGTATGTGCATTCTTTTACTCGTTTGATTCGACTAATTAATTATTCGGCGTGATGTTAGATATTTACCTGTATGCCTTTACCGCAAGTCTAGTCAAGAATAAGTCAACATTCAAAGGTGTTTAATTCAACTCACCCACGTTGGTCGATGTTATGGCCATTTTATTCTTCGTAACTATAATTCTCATCTTTCAGACCAGTATACTATGTTGTATTGAAATTCTTATTCAAATTGAAAATATTCTTCGATTGTCAGTGTCATCTGTATAATAAAAAATGTGTGTTTATACTGCTGCCATTCTTTTGTCAGTGCCTGCCAGAATTTCTGAGAAAATGGGGTAAGTAACGCAAATTTAACTTTCATTCTAAATTCTAATAATGACAACTCGCAGTTTTTGTTTTAAAATCGAATCGTGAATTGAATTCTGTTAAGTCATATTCTTTTGTCAGATTATTCATATTTCTTTTCCCTAATTCAAATTCGAGCTATTCAAAATTAATCCTTAAATATTCTGTCCAACTATTAATGGATTAAGTTTTAAAGCAAATACTGTTTAGAGATAGATATGTGATAATTAAATAATGATTAAAAATAATTAATAAATATATACAATTGTATTAGAAAAAATAGTAATTGATATAGGGCGGACTAGGGAGGTTTGACCATACGGGACGCTTGACCCACTCATCAGTTTTCATATTTAAATTAATTTCAGAGTTTTATCATTAGGTGTCAACCAAAGCTACTGGAATGTTCAAACAACAGCCTCTGTTTCATACAGATAATCGAAAAAGGTGTGGGAAAAATCAATTGTGAGGTGTTTTCAACCTAAAAGTTGTGTTTTTTAGAAATATTTTGTAAGCTTTTTTAAGGTTAAATATGTCATAGAAATTTAAGTAAGAAAGTTTTAAGTAATGCAGAAATATCGAGTTTTCATTCAAGGCATACAGATTGTACAGTAAGTTAGGCTTAACATAATGTGCTATTCTTTAGAAAATGGCTATGTTGGGAGGCTTGACCCAGTCAATATGAAGGAGGGTTAACCAGATGAAATCTTTTTATTATACACTGTGCATAATGAAAGGTTAATGATTATATATAAAAAAGAACGTAAATTTATTCTGTAAAGCCACGGTAAAATAGGGTGATGGAAAAGAAAATGTTTAGATTAAAAAAAAAATGTGAAAAATTGCTATAGTATCCCCTGCAAGAAAAAAATTAATGAAATATAAATGAGAAAGTTGATAGGAACTTTTTCCATTTAAATATTACTACAACAGGTAAATAGAAACAGTGTAAAAGATAAGAAAGGACTAGAAAGTATAAAAGCAGCAGTCTTGACACGTTCTGGGGCAGTGGTATGCTTATGAAACCACTTAATTTTAATTCCCAAACGCCATAATGGCACCAGAATTTTGCTAAAATCTTTTCCATTTAATATGTTTGTGAAATATACCCTTTTCCTTATTTCCAAATAAATTTGTTAATAAATTCTGGTGCCAGTCATTTATTTCAACATTTTAATACTAAAAGTACTTTGCCACTGAAAGGGATAAAGAAGATAATGATCAGTAAAGTGCACATGCGGCTGCAAAAGGACATAGCATTGATCGAAAATCTTTTGGAAGGTACGTAGACAAATTTCACCAGCATGAATACAGTGAGATGAAGCCAGACTATGTGACAATTAGAGTTGTCAGGTCGAATGTCACAAAAAGTAGGAAAAGGATACAAAAAAGCGGGACAGTGGCCATAAATTCCGGACATAATAATACATGAAACCCTATGAAAACGGAACCTGTCTTAAATGTTAAAATTTCATTTACCCTGCTGTACATACCTACTCAGATGAAATTCTGTCTAAAGCAAACTTTTTCTCCTCTGACTTGCGATTTCGTCTAAACTTGTTTGTTTAAGCATCGTATATTCAAAAATGTTTTTTTATAAGAATTAGAGCATCTAGCATAAAGTTATATTGCTTTTTTTAAACAGATTTTATTTTTCTTCATTAATATTTCAATATAAAACAAAGTGGGTCAAGCCTCCCATATAGTGGGCCAACGCTCCCATATGTGGGGAGCCTTGACCCATTATTTTCTCATTGTTAAAATTGATCCTTTTTTCAAATTTCTTATATATTACACTTATGTAGAAAATTAATTTTGATAACAGATTGTATAACGAATAAAATGATATATAAAACTTTACTATACGTTCAATATTTAAAAAATTAAAAATCATTTTGTAAAAAGTGGGTCAACCCTCCCTAGTCTCCCCTATTAAATCAAAATGATACATAAAATGGTGAAATTGGTGATTATTAATGTTTCAAATAAATATCTGTACCTTGCTATAACACACACACACACGCACACATATAGTGTACACACACATATACATATAGCGTCGGAAATAACAAAGCAAAAAATACTTTATAAATATCTGTTCTTCTGATATTATTTGATTAATGTTAAAGACTTAATATTTAATTCTTAATCTTTTATATATTTTATAAATTTATTAATTTTTAATTTTTGATTCTAACTTAAATTTTTTCATTTAGTTCTTAAGTAGTTTTAATACTAATTTTTTTCCCAATGTCTCACAATTATCCAAGATATTCAAAAAATAGTCTGAGAGTCAAGCTCATCACAGCTACGTAAATCCTCAATGCTGCTCCACTGATACGCACTGTTCATGATTTGATTTTCTACGAATTCCTAGATTGTATTGTTTTTAGTCCATCTAAACATAAAAGACCCGTTATATTACTTTACTAGAAGAGCAGTTTCCTTTTAGGCCATTCTTTTCTTTATCATTATTTAATAAACAAAAAAACTATTTTCCTACATTTTTATGTAAAGTTTGCAAGACTTACATTTAATTTATACAGTAGCGCTCAAAAGTATTTTGACAACCTTATATTCTCTCTTATTTAATTTAATATAAAAATGAAAAAGAAAATATATTCCCTATAATTGAGAACACTATGACTGCAATTATTTAAATGTCTCAAATTTCAACTTGTTTGTTTACAATCGGCGCCACCGAAGAAATATGACTCCTCCTTAGCTCAAAAGTATTTTGACAATTAGTTTGCATTTAATTCTTGAAGGTGTCAGTGGCGCTATAGCTTCGATTAGTGTTTATATTGACTTATTGTTATTAATTTTAAGGATCAGGAATGCCGAAAAGTAAAAAATATTGAAGTGATTCTAGAAAAGCCGCTGTAAATGCCCTTAAGAGAAGTAGACTGCAAGCAGAACTAGCTCGTTCTTTTAACGTGTCTCGGCAACTTGTTATTACATGGAATAAAGATTTTAATAAACTGAAATACATCGAAAATAAGCCTCAAAGGGGTCATCCAAAAAAAAAAAAACTTGAAATGTTGACTATATTATAAAAATGATATCTACAAGTGATTGTCGTAAGTCCGCTGTAATAATAAAAAATTAATTGAAAGAAAATTACGGCATAGACATACACGTTTCTTCAGTCAAACGACGCCTAAACCTCTATGGTTTTCATGGTAGAAGACCAGCAAAAACACGTTTGTTATCTACTAAGAATAGGAAGGCTAGATTTGCATTTGTAAAACGGCATAACCCTTTCAGGAGCAATGCAATTCCATTGCTAAAGTGCTGAAATTAATGATTAACACCGGAATTTGAAAACAAATTTATTTTTAAATAAGAAATAGCTATATTTCAGACACATAATAAACCGAATTTTTTTAACCAAAATTCTGGTGTCAGTCATTAATTTCAACACTTCAGCAATAGCATTGCTTTACACCTGAAAGGGTTATGCCGTTTTACAAATGCAACTCTAGCCATCCAATTCTTAGTAGATTCGAAACGAATTTTTGCTGGTCTTCTGCCATGTAAACCATAGATGTTTAGGCGTCGTTTGACTGATGAAACGTGTATGTCTATGCCGAAATTTTCTTTCAATTCATTTTTTATTATTACAGCGGACTTACGACAATCACTTGTAGATATCATTTTTATAATGCAGTCAACATTGCAAGTTGTTTTTTTTCGGATGGCCACTTTGAGGCTTATTTTAGACGTATTTCTGTTTATTAAAAACTTTATTCCATGTAATAACAAGTTGCCGAGACACGTTAAAAGAACGAGCTAATTCTGTGAAATTTCGCAAACCCCTTCCTCTCTCGAGCAATCAGTCAGACCTGCTTAGGCGCCAGTGATCCCAGATCACGTGGTCTGACTAGAGAATTAATATTAAAAAACATTTGTTCTTTCTTGTTCCTTTTTTAGTTTAGTTTTATTGTGAATGTGAATCTTGAACGCAGCAGGTAGTCTGCGTATGTTTTTTGCCATGATCTTCAAATCGAAGAAATGATGTTTTGATTTTAAAAAGGGAAATTTATTTTCGAATATAAAATCATGCTATTTTCTTGGCTTCTTTAAGAAGAAAATAATTGTTGAAATTTTTAATATGGATAACTTGGATTCCCAGCTAGGAATAACAAATATTATCCAAATGTTTTCATTGTAAATATTGTAAATATTTAAAAAGTGTAAATAGAATTTTCAAGTTTTTTATCATCATGTGCTCTTTTATTGAACAACACCTGCGCCACTTTCAACGGGAAATATGCTTGATTATTTTAATGTGATTTTACACGAATCGTGAAGTTTTCATCTAAGCTCTCCCAACTTTGATTTAAATTAAGAATAACGTGGAACTCTTGAAATTCATGAAGATTATTCTTTATTTTTCGGTGCCTCAAGACCCGGAAAAAAGGTAAGAAATACCTTTATTATTCTGCATGACTATTGACTCTTGATTTATTGAAAAAAATGCTTTTTCATGACAATTTATTTTGAAAATTGAAATAAATTTTAAACATGGATAAGCCTGATAAGCTTAAAAGTAAAAGAGCTACTGTTCGCGCAGCAGTTACAAAATTAATCACAAAATGTGATACATTATTATCTGTTGATATTGATAAAACTGATTGCGATTCTTTAATGGAATCGTTAGAGCTCGTAAATGAAAAGGAAGCTCTACTAATGGAATTAGATTCCGAAATAGATGAGCTAATTCAGGAAAAAACTAAATATGAAAACGAACTAAAATCGGTAGAAGAATATTCTGAAAAAATATCAAGTTTGAAATTTAAAATTAGGATGAGGCTTAAAAAAAGTAAAATCGAAACTGAACCAAAAGTTTTACTGGAATCAAGTAACGGTTCAAAAATCGGAAGAAAACCAGTTTCGGCAGTGAAGCTTCCTAAACTTAACATAGAAAAATTTTCTGTTGATGCAAGCCAGTTCTTAGATTTTTTTAATTTATTTACTAGAGCGATAGATTCAAACGAATCGTTATCAAAAATTGAAAAATTCCAATATCTGAAATCTTTGTTGTCTGGACCAGCATATAATATTGTAGCTGGTTTTGAACTGACAGATCAAAATTATTCAACGTGTTTAAAGTTGTTAGAAGAAAGGTATGGGAAGCGGGAAAATATAATAAATTGTTACATGAATAAAATTCTAAATCTTGAACCAGTGAAATCCACAAACAATGTTACTTCTTTAAGAAAGTTGTATGGTAATATCGAAACTTGTATGAGAAATCTTGATACATTAGGAGTAACATCAGGCTCCTACGGCCATTTTTTACTACCCATATTATTAAGGTTATTACCCGAAAATTTGATACTAGATTTCCATCGAAAACGTGACCCCGATAAAGACTGTGAAGTCAGAGATTTAATAAATTTTATTAAAACGGAATTAAGATGTCGTGAAGCTACTAATTTAGTAAATAATTCCCAAAGAAAGGCTTATGAAAATTCTAAAACTAAATATGAAAATTCTTCAAGTAAATATGAAAATTTTCCGCAAAAGAAAAATATTCCTTCAGCTGCTGCTTTAAATACATCTACAAAGCAGTTTTGCATATTTTGCAAGTCTTCTGATCATGTAGGACTAAATTGTTCGAAATTCACTGATGAACAAAAACGATATAAATTAAAGAAAGAAGGTCGCTGTTACAAATGCTTTTACAAGTCACATTTCTCTGTAAATTATAGAACAAAAATTAATCCTTGTTCCAAATGTGGTAACAAAACCCATAGTCATTTGTTTTGTTTTAAAGAAACAACAAAAGAAAATCTTTAAAAAGAAAAGAAAGGTGCAATTGTATCTATGATGTCAGAACAAAAATATAAACAAAATAAAGCAACATTATTGCAGACTTGTACAGTTTCTGTGTCTGCCGATAAACAATGCTTGTTGGCTCGCGTTTTATGTGATAGTGGTTCAGAAAAATGCTTCGTGGAGAGATCTCTAGTACAAAAATTAAAATTGAAGTCATTGCGAAGAGAAAATTTATTAGTTTATCCTTTTGGGCGGAGACGCCCTTATGAACCTCGTTATGAAGTAGTTGCTCTTGAATTATCCAGTGTTGTGCAACCTATTAACTCGATAAATATCGATGCACTTGTGGTTGGTAATATAACTGGAACTTCTGTGAAAACCCTAGAACCAGAACTTCTAGAAATAATGAGAACAAGAGGCTTTAAGCCTGCGGATACAGGTCTTGAACAGGAAATAAATATTTTGCTAGGGTCTGACTTTTTGTGGAAAATATTAAAGGGAATCAAGGGAAAATTGACAAAAGAATTATACGTTACAGAAACTATTTTCGGTCATACGGTGCAAGGTCAGATAGAGTCGAATAAAAAAGAAGTAGCTTGTTTGCGTGTTTCAGTTGAAAATATAAATACCCAACTGAAATAAATTTGGGAACTGGAAGATATTGGCATTGCTGAAAGCAATGAAAAGAACATACTATCATGAGGTAATAAAAGAATTTAAAAAAAAATTAACATTCGTAAATGGGCGTTATGAAGCAAAATTATTGTGGAAAAATTCTCGTGAATTGCTTAGAAATAATCTTGAAGTAGCAAAGAAGCAGTTTTCTAGTTTAGGAAATAAATTCTTGAAAAACGATTCTTTATTTAACGAATATAACTCCATTTTGCTAGAGCAATTTAATGAGGGTGTAATAGAATTGTGCACCGAGAAAGATTCTAATAATTCCTATTACAAGCCACACAGACCTGTTATCCGTGACGATAAAACTACAACAAAAATTCGCATAGTCTATGATGCTTCTTCCAAATATGGTGATTCTCTGTCATTAAACGAATGTTTGTATCATGTCCGTAACTTGAATTCTAATGTTTTAGATGATGAAAACATTCCTGTTTCGAGTTTCGAAACCCCAAATACTTCCTTGAAATTTTTAGGATTGATCTGGAACAATACAGAAGATAAATTAGGACTAGAATTACGGCCCTTGTTAGAAAAATTAAATAATGATTATTCTACTAAACGCAATGTTTCGAAAATTGCAACTATGTTCTTCGATACAGCCGGATTTATTGCCCCTTTTGTTTCTGGTGAACTAGAAAATGATTGACAAAATTGGCTTTCAGAAATCCCAGCTCTCGCTCACTTGAAAATTCCCTGGCAGTATTTTAGCAACCTGATCATGGAAAAGGAGCATCTCCAGTTGCATATTTTCCCTGATGCAAACCCTAATGTGTATGTTCCTGAATTTCTTTCCTTGGCCGAAGATCAATGGCCTAGGGTTAAAATTGCTGCATCACGATTACCTGATGTTTCTGAAGAGAAATCTCGTAAAGCAGCAGCCATTTCTTGCATTGTACAAACAAATAAAGGTCATGAAATTCCCATTTTTAATCTTGAAAAGTATAGTTCCCTAAAGAAAACTGCATGGGTATTGTTCTGACGATTTGAACGTCATAACACATAGGGTCATGCGACAGTAAAATGGTTAGTACAATAGAAACAGTTATTCCGATCTGCGTTGTGAAAAGATCAAATGGGATAATGTTAATTAATAAATTAGGAGAGAAGAAAATTTTGGAAAAAAATTAATTTTGACAATAACTCAAGGACGCCTTATTTAACGTTGAAATGGAAATATCGAACTTGTAGGTTGCATAGAGAAACGTCCAATTCTAATAATTTCAAAATATTAGTTCTTTAGATACCATAAATTATGAATATTATCTAAAAGGGAACAAGGAAGGAGCTCAAAGGAAAGACATATAAGTATACATACATAAACCAACTTTATTTTCATTTATATAAATTCACAACTCAAATATGATTTTTTTATATCATAATAATCTTTTCAAATTATCTACTATTTTATCAGAATATAACATAGTTCCATTCTCATTAGAACAACAAAACTTTCATCAAAATTATACTTTGTTACTTATTTTTTTTTATTAATTTATGTTATCTTATGCTTGCCCTTTTTTGTTCACAGCACGATCCGATGATGGGGCTTTTGCCAAAATTTTAATCAAAATTTTATTTATGAAAAATAATATTCCCGTTATCATTAAAATCTTTATCATAAACAATCATAATATTCAATGACATAAGATTATGTACTTTAGTGAAAATTTAGAAAATTAGTTGCTTAATATTAAATGTACACATTATAAGAAAACATGAAAACAATAGCCACGAATATATATTGAAATAAATATAAGGAATTTCTCACCCAAATAGACTTCGATCTTTTCTGTAATCATCCAAATTATACAGTGCACTCATAGTTCATGGAATCCTAAACACAAGTAAGTTCATCGGGGCATATAGTTTTTTTTTCTCTTATATATGTAAAGTTCATGGGGATCTTTCACCAACCAATTTCACTTAGTTTTTTTTTCCTTTTATATATGTAGAGTTCCTGGGGATCTTTCACCAACCAATTTCACTTATTTTTTTTCCCTTTTATATAGGTAGAGTTCATGGGGATCTTTCACCAATCAATTTCACTTAGTTTCACCACTCTATGACGCATGAAAATTATTCGAGCTCCAACTCCACAATGTACTCTTTCATTGGCAAAATCTGCAAACACTTCATACATCTCTTTACTATCCTCTTAGCTTATATCTCCACATCAGGTGAATTCTCCTGTAAAATTCTGCATCAATTTATTTTCAAAGACTTGTCTGCTCTCAGCGATCTTTGTCAATAGATCATGACAAGGACAGGTCTACTCTCAGCATTAATTTTCATCATCATTTCCTTTTTTTCTGCATCAATCATTTTTTTGTGACAAGGACTTGTCTGCTTTCAGCATTCATTTCAATTGCTATTTTTTGTATTGTCCTTAAAATTTGCTGCGAAGGAACTTGATGTAAAATTTTGAAGTATCTGGATCGTCTTAGAGGGAGTAACATCTTTAAAAAAAATAGAACCTCTTGAGGACGAGACACAAGACTTAATAATCTTCTCTCATTCCATCTTCCAAGATCCAATTATATTTTTTTTGGGAGGGCTAAATTAACCCAGAGCTATCTTTCTGATTGGAGGCTACTCCTGGTCCCTTATTGGTACTCTAAACATCCCTATCTATGGGCGTGACAATTTATTTTTCACTGCATAGCATTAACTTAATTTTTGCCCCTTGCGTCAGGTTTCTCATAGGAATCACCACCCACGTCGAGTGTTGTAAAACCATCTTAAATGATAGAAAATTTATGGTTTCAACATCGTAAATTTTCTATTCTTTCGCTATACATTTACTGTCCAAGTCTGGCGTCAGCAATGTTCGCTTTATTTGTAATTTCCTATTTTCTGTCTGGTCTTATTTGGGGAGTTTTATTTTATTACACTGTTTTTGCACATATAAATATTTACAATTCGAAATTTTTAATTTTCAATATTAATACAAAATAAATTCACAATTCATATTCCTTATTTTTTTCTAAACATACCAATACCAAACAACATATATATTTTTATTTTTATTACGCATTATATAATTATTCATTTTAATATACTTTAATTTTGGAGTATTTTTTATGTTATTTTAATTTATTGTATAAATTAATTACTAAAGAATTATTTTCCGAGAATTCAATTATTTTTAAATATTATTGGATCGTGCGAAAATTATTTAATTATTTAAATTAATAACAAGCCTTGTTGTGTAGATTTCTACACGACATTGCTTCTTCACCCTTGTTTTTAACAAAAATAATATGTACACCACAAAAATACACTTATAATACATATATATATATTTTACAAAATATCAATCAAACCTGATATATTTAGTGAGTTCTTCAGATTGTTCATCATAACCCTGTAAGTACACTTGAATAATATAATACAAAATATAAAATAGTATATACATTTTCTTTATTGCATAGGTGAGAAATATTTATTCCAATATAAGATGGCTATTTCAATATCAAAATACTGCAAAAATGCTATATTAATTTTAGTCAACATTGTCCACTAATTTTTTTTTATTGCTACGCATATTGAAATCTATAAAAATATGTACAATCATGTAGCTTGTAGGTAATAAAGTTTACTTCAAAAAATTTGGCCATAAAATAAAAATATGCGCTATCTGCATCCCAAGAGTATGGATACTACGTAGAACAATGTTTTTACAAAAAAATTATAAACCAAAGTGCGTAAATATGTGCGTACATCGGCATGTGTCGTCCAAGTGCGTACATCGCTCTCTACTTGAAAACATTTTTTTTTCTAAGGATGCCTTTTCATTCCCGCATCATTACTCCGGAATATCCACTTAAAATTTTCTCCTCGGAGAAAATGTGCCGAAAATCACTTATAAAATCCCTGAGTGGTCTTCATGTGTCCTTGACAGTGATAATAATCTCGGAACAAGACGTACTGGTCAGTACAATCATGCTAAACAGGTTTACTCGTTATCACTGCTGTGAACGTAGTCATCTCTTTTTACACTCGCTGAAGGGTTTTATAAAAGTGCGCGATCTGTGTATATTGTGTGTGTTTTATAATAATATTGGATAATATCTACGCATCAATAGGTAAGTGTGATTCATTTCTAAATCTGAAGATTTTAGTACAAGTTAATAACTGTTATTATTTATATAGTTTATCGTTCCTTATTCTTAACAATGTCCTATAAACAATTCTTTTTTTATCAGATATCATGTCGGACAGTGTTCGCCATTTTCTCCCCATTATGAGCCTGCTTTCCAGACTTCCTCTCACGTAACAATAATTTCTTCTCATACCTTGATTGTTCTTAAATTTTAAAAATATTTTCCTTACCTACTATATTTTACTTTCATATGCCTTAATAGTCGATATGTCTGGGTTTTTTATTTATTTTGTTTCTTTATTTTTAGGAGTCTTAAATGTATCCTTTTTATTTTTCCTCGCAGTATTTATATTATAATATTACGTAATTTAGTTCTGACATATGTGAATTTTTATATATTTTGATTTAATTTCACACTCAATATTATGCTGTCTCCCGTGTGCACACCGTGGTTATTTTGCGTCATTATATTCACAATGTTAATGAAAAAAAAAATTTTTTTTTTCGCAAAACGCATCCTTTCTAATGTGTTATATTTATATGTTTTTTGATGTTTGTGAAGGGTTTTAATCCTATACTTCTACCGATTTACTGTTTTCTAACATAAGTAATGAAAAGATGGTACCCTCTATTCACTCCTATATTAGCGGTAAATATAGTGTTTAAATATGTCGTTCCGTGCTCATTTTGCCGTTTTATATTTATTTAATTGTTCAATGGGTTCCCAAAGTAATATGCATCCGTTTTATTTATTTATTTATTTATCTTTATACATTGTGAAATTTTTAATGTATGTTGTAATAATTCATCTATAATGGTTTTATTTTTGTTTTTGTTTGTTTCCGAATATGTTTTCATTCGCACACCATAAGGTTGATAAATTTTTATATATTATTTTCCGTTCCGTAAAGGTTTAGTTGCAAATTTATTATATATAATATTTGAATTTTAGGTATGATATGGTTTATTTATTATATTAATATATTAATTTAGGTATGTGTTTTTTAATATTTTGCTTCGATACTGAAAAAATCCGTGTACAATCCCATGAAAATATCTTGCGCAATGTCATCCAATCGACCCGCAATCACGATGACACTTTCCTAGGAATATAATGTATTTCCATGCGATTATCACAGTTTCTTCAAACATTATTATATTCAAATTACTCTGTGGTTGTGAATTTTAAAGGTTTTACATACGACTTTCAGGTTTTGTTTATATTATGTTGTTTACAAACGGTGTGCTTTTCATTTTGAACCCTTCTGTGGTCATCCATTTTATTTATTTGCCTAAATGAGTCTGTAATGTTTATTTTAAGATATGTATTAATTTATTTACTTATTTATGTATTATTTTTCAGATTTTTTTTAATGTTTAATCTCTTACTTTCATAAATTTTTAGCAATTTTACACACTTACATTATGTTTACATTTTCCCAATTACTATTTGTTTTTCTTTTTATAATTGGTAGTAATGTGTAGAAAATTTTTATTTTCTGACAAATGGTGTCCCTCCGAGCGTCTTGCAAAAGGGTAAAATTGTAATGTTGTTTTCTTTGCATTTTGTTTTAAATGCTAAGAAAGTATGATTCTTTCAACATTATAAAAAAAACTCAATTACAAATATGAATGTAATGCTTGAGAGTATTAATCATTCTTCAATGTATTTAAAATTCATTAAATCTAGATAATAATATTATCTTAAATATTGCTTGTAATGCTGTGAAACCTGGAGCTTAGTAAACGGAATATTACGCCCCAAACACTTAGAGGGTTAAATCGTTTTTATTTACAAAGGGTGTGGAATGTTGTATAAATTTATATACAATTTTATGCATTTTGTGTCATAAATATGGCCATCAATATGAATGCCATATTTAAAAGTGCATCCGTGACATAGCAATTTTTATTTATTTGCATACTTTACGTCCATGTGTTCATAATGTTTCATTTTTCGTGTCAAAGTCATAACGTTTTGTTAATATTTTATAATATGTATAATGGAAAATACATTTTCCATCGTATGTTGCTAATTTCTACTTATTTATCTCCAAAAGAACCGTTTTTTTATATTTTGTACAACAGAATTTTTCAATTTTTTTTAATAAATGTGTCAATTTAATATATATTTTCTTTTAGTCCTCTTGAAGTAAGTATGTGGTTTGTCTATCACTAGCGATCAAAATATTTTTCCGACATGTTTTGAAATACGTCAAAACAATTTTGAAGTGTAAACAAATAAATTATATATACCCTGTTTTCCGTTTTTTTTTTATTATTTATTTTTCTTTTTTTATGAATATATTTTTTTCTAATTTTTATTTTCCAGGATAATCCTTATGTTACGCTTCATTTTTACTCACTCAAAATATTTCTTTTCTAGCCATTGTAATTAATATGTAATTCAATATTAATTTTGTCATTCAATTATTTAGCTGTGTTGTCTACTCAAATTACGCAATCAACTATCTGCAATCCGTGTGTCGTGAAAAGATTGCCCATGGAAACAACTGCTTGATGCCAATTAAACTACACAGCCAGGATATATTTTTACTAATACGCAGCCAAGCTAACGCTCTCAACTCCTGAGTAAAAAAAAAACCGCCTTGGTTCTACCGGAATTCTGCTACGATACCGGGTTGGTGAGAACATTCTTTATTTATTCCCTTCTTATATCAATCTGTATTTTTAAATAGTCATTCGTGACCCTAACTGCTCTGGTGAATGTAGTATCGTCACTCCCCCTTGTATTAGCTGCTGTTCATCTCCCCCGAATTTGCTAGGAAGCCGGGGTAACCCAAACCAGTTTCGGTGAAGCATTAGTTTCTCTTTCACTTTTCCTCCTTGAACGTTCGCAATTTGCTCTGGGAACAGGTTTGCCTTAGCTGGCTCGTTCCGCTGGTCACAGGAGGAAGAAAAAAGGATGGGGGGAAGGGGTTACCCGCTGCCTTGCTATACAGGATGCGGAGAAGAGGTATTTCTCCAAGCCACAATTATCTTCTTTATCTCTTGAGATGCTACTTAGCGCTTCTCTTTTGCGTTTGATTGCTGTCGTCGTATACCAATATTTGCATTTTTTTTATTTTAGTATTTTTTTAATGTCATGCTTACCTGTGTATAATGTAATAAATTCTGTTTGTGTATATTATATTATTTTGTTTTTGTGGAGGGATGTATGAAAGAAAAGTTATCTGTTTTACTTGTTTGCAAAAATCATTCCTATTACTGTGACAAAATATTATATTGTTATTTTATTTATTTTGACTATTTACCTTTGATTTATTTTGGGTTAATGTTTCAAAAGGACTTCCTTTATATGTCCAGAATTTTTGCACAAAATATTTTTTTAACATGTGAATTTCTTAGGCAGTATTTGTCCAACTTCGTTGAATTTTATTTTATTGAGGGAAAACGAACTTTGAACACACTTGTGCTTTACTACATGTTTATTAAAATTATTTATTCTTATTATTACCACATTTTCTACCAAAATTTTTTACCGCATAACATTTTATTTTCATGGTATAAAATACACATCAAGGCTCCATAAATTTTATTCAAAATTCAAATTTTGCTTTTTCATTCATAATAATTTTCCAATATTAACTATTTTTTAAATTATATAATCTAAGCAAATATAAGTATATTTATTATTATTTTTATTATTATTATTATTAATTCCGTGTTGCCGTTGAAAAAATTTTGTATTTTTGCTATGTTTTTGTTTAATCAGTTTGCACTGATTTAATTTTTTTTTGGCATATGGTATTATTTAATAAATTACCTGGTTATTTATTTATTTATTTTGTTTGCGATGTTAGGCGCGAACAGTTTTGAGATGTGAATTGTGACAGGTTTTAATTCCGGCTTGTTCCTATTTATGATGAGATAATTGTCGTTTCTAAAAATTCGTTCTACAAAATACGGTCCTGAAAATTTTTGGTGTAACGCTTTAAGTTTTATTAGAACTTTTAAATATACTTCATCACCTACTTGTAGCTGTTTGTGTTTTAATTTTGAGTTTTTATTTAATTCTTGATCCGATTTTTCTTGGTTTTTCATGACCTCGTGTCTGATTTCGTGCATATGTTTTAATTTATTTTGCACATAGGTGCTGTACGAGCCCATTTCGTGTGTTGTGAAATTTTTGAATGGCGTTTTTATTTCCCGTGCAAAAAATAGCATGCTTGGTGTAAACTCCGTTATTCGATTTTTTGTTGTATTGTGCATAAGCACAAAATATGGAAGTCTAATGTCCCATTCGTACGTTTTAGTACACATGGATGCTATAGAATTTTTTGAATCAAGATGGACTCTCTCTACAATTCCTTGACTCTGTGGATTATATACGCTTGACCTTATTAGCTCGATATTTAGATTCTGCATGTAATCTTTGAAATCTTTTGACCTAAAATAAGGTCCATTATCGCTTGCAATATATCGTGCTAAACCGTATGCACTAAAATATTGGTTCAAAGCGTTAATTATAACCTTAGTGTCTGTTGATCTGAGTGGAAATGCTTGTAGAAAGCGTGTAGCCGTATCAATTACTGTTAAAATATATTTATTTTGTTTTAATGATACAACCAAAGGTCCTACTATGTCAATCGTTAATCTTTCCCCTGCTAAATAATTCTTATCCATTTATTTTAATGGTACTTTTATCGTCTTATGTTGTTTAAAAGTATTGCATGTTATACATTTCATACAGAATGTTTTTACCTCCTGATACATTCTATACCAGAAAAATCTTTCTTTTATTATTCCATAAGTTTTTAGAAAAGCAAAATGTGGTACATGTGCACTATTTAAAATGTCTTCTTTCAAACTTTGTGGTGCAATGTATAAGTCATCATTACTGGAATTTGTGAATTTTTTAAAATTAGAATCCCATTTTTATTTAAAGTGTACTTTTCGTACTTCTTTGCTTTCTTCTGTTGCTGTAAAGCTTCTATAATTTCTTTTAGTTTAGGGTCTTTCATCTGTTCTTTTTTTATATTATCCTCAGTTAAATTTTTATTCACCGTGAAAAGGTGTTTATTTAAATTATCTGCAATTGTTAAATTGTGTAAGCAACGACTATTGAAATCTGCTGGATTGTTATTTCCAGAAATGTGAGATATCTCATAGTCGTAGTCTTGGAGTTTAAGTAACCATCTTGCAACAATCTCAGGCTGTTTTTCTAACTGTAAATGGTACGTTAGGGCTTTTGAATCTGTCAGCAAAATAAATTTTTTCCTAATAGGATATTTCTAAAATAGGTGATTGTTTCATATATTGCCAAGAGCTCGATTTGTAGACTTGGATATTTCTTTTCTGACTCTCTTAACTTTCTTCCTGTAAATTCAATTGGTATAATTTTATTACCTTGCTTTTGTGCCAATATACCTGATGTTGCGATTTTGGATCCATCTGTGATTACATAGAAAGTTTTTGTGTAATCTGGTGGGTGAATTGTCGGTTGTGCCATTATTATTTGTTGTATGTTTTCAAATGCTTGTTGTGCGCTTTCATTCCATCTGAATTTCTGGTTACTTCTCGTAAGATCTGTCAGAGGTGCAATAATTTGCGCATAATTGTGTATGGTTGATTTAAAATATGTGCATAGACCTATGAATGCTATCACCGTTTTTTGAGATGTGGGTCTTGCAAAGTTAGTAATTTTCTTTATATTTTTTTCTGAGATTGCTTAAACCTTTTCGCTGATTTTATAGCCTAAAAATTCAATTTCTGGCATATATAGTTTTAGTTTTGTAGGTTCTAAAGTTAAATTGAATTTTTCTAATCTTTTTAGTACTTCTTCAAGTATTTCGTGCATTTGTTCTATATTTTGAGCTCCAAGAAGGATATCATCGATGAAATATTCAATATCATATTTTTCTTTTAAGTCACTTAAAACTATGTCCATTAAGCGAGCAAATAAATTCGTCGAAAATTTTAATCCAAATGCTAAACGAGTCATTTGAAAGTGATTGTTTTCCGTAACGAAAGCCAATTTGTGCTTGTCTTCTTCCCTCAGCTTGATTTGAAAAAACGCTGAGTGTAAATCTAACACCGTGTATATTTTCTTTCCTGACATGCTTTGTAAAATCTTTTTTGTATTTGGCACAGGATATGGGTCGCTCTCTACTATACCATTAAGCGATCTAAAATCTAAAGCCAATCTTACTTTGATTAAATTTTTGTCGTTAGTTTTTGATGTGGAATTTTTTTTCACGAAAATTACTGGAAATGCATAGCTGGAATTCGTAGGTTCTATAATACCTGCGTCTAATAGATCTCTTATTTCTTTTTCTGCACTCTTCTTTATATAGTGTGCTAATTTAAAAGGTTTGGTTTGGATCGGAAAGTCATGCTGTAATTTAATTTTAGGTTTAATTACATCCGTCGCTGCTAGCGTTTTATAAGATTTACTGAATGCTGTCGCATGTCTCATTACAATATCCAAAACTTCCTTTTGCACCTTCGGTAGTAAATGATCTACTTTGAAATCCTCTCTTGACAATTCCTTTCTTCGCAATTCTCTAATTTGTGTTATATTTAAATTGTTAACTTCATAAATACTGTCAGTATTTGTTTCATTTTGTTCTTTAATAGAAAAATCAGTTGTAATCTTCTCCATTTCTTGATCCTTGTATAATTTTAAATATTTGTTGGAGAGATTCTGTACTATAATTTGAAATGAATTATTGTCGGATTCTTTATTTTTATGAACAGAATTCTGAATTGCTAATTTTTTATTATTGTATTTGGGTTGAAAAGAAATTGGTCTTTTTCTAAAACTCCGTCGAAAATTAAATTTACTAATTTCGATTCTTTAAGTTTTAGAGTAATTTTGTTTTCTACAAATGCTGTTATGTTATTGTTTGAATTATAATGATCATTAGAATTAATTTGTTTAGGTACAGTTTGAAAATTGTTGTTTTGTTGTGTTTCTTTAATCCTGTTAGCTTCTGTAAATTGGTTTTCATTGGAATTTAATTTTATTACCGTATTGTTAAATTTTAAAATGCTGTTTTCCAAGTCCAAAATCATTTTGTTATTTTTTAAAAATCGTATCCTTAAATAATCTTGTAATCGCGGTCAAATTCTTCTTTTGTGACATTTAGGAAATTATTCTCATTTTTAAATTTAAATTTTACGAAGTTTTTGAACGGAATCGTTTTATTTGACAAAGTTGTAATTTTAATTGAATTGGCTAAGTATTTAATTTTTATATCTGTCTGTTTTATTTTTTCAAAAATTTCTGGTGACAATAGGCTAATACTTGCTCCACTATCTAGTAAACTGGGTATAATTAGTTCCTTTTTTATCTTTAAATTCCATATTGGTAATTGATTGTTTCTTCCTGAGTGGCAACTTGCTATCAATTTTTCTTTAACCTTAGAATTTTAATTTTGCTTAGCTCCAAACACGTTTTTTTTTCATGTTCATGTTTCTTTTTTTTTCAATTTTTTGTTAAATTTTGTTTTTATATTATAACCCTGTTTTTTTTCTATTTTATGGGGTCTGCGGGTTTTCCTTTGTGCTAGATTTTCAGATCCCCTTACCGGTTTAAATGATTGTGTCCTCTTCTACCCTTATTATTCTGTTTTCCCCTTCTGTTATTATTTTCTCTAGGGAAAGTTACTGTGGGCTGTGTATCAACATTTGTATGATTATTTTGATAACCATTACTTTGACTATTTTGAATATTTGTGCCACCTTGATGCTGCCCTGTATATTCTATTTGTGGATTTTGCCCTTGTGAAAAACCAGTGTTTTGTATCGGGACAGTGTATTGCATATTATAATTTCCCTGATAAATTCCATTAATTCCTATTTGTTGTTGATATCCGTTTGGATAATAGGGCATCTCATTGTGACCATAATTAGGTCTAAATTGGTTGTACTGTCGTCTGAAAGAATTGAATGCTTGTGGTGTTTGGAAATTAGGCGTGTAATTTTGTGGGAGTCTTTGAAAATTTCCATAATTATTATTTCGATAATTTCTCTGAAATCTTGGCCTAACTCTGTTCAGTTGTGCTGCTCTAGGGTGATTAAGATTTGCGCTTTTTTTGTTAAAGTAGCAATTTTGTGTTAAGTGATTTGGTTTATTACATATATGGCAAAATTGCTGCGTGATGTGATTAATCTCAACCTTATTTTGTTCACTTTCTTGTGTGTCAAGTGTTAAATTGTTTATCTTTTCTTTCAATTCTTTAATTTTTGCCTTCTGATCTTGTGACATGTTTATCAGTGCCTCGTATAATTTGTTTTCACTCGTTTGCGTTATATTATTAACTTCCCCTGCACGTTTAGTATTTATTGCTAATTCAATGTTTTTTACCCTTTTCACTGCATCGCCAAATTTTGTTGGTGGATCTTTTTTTAATTCAAAGGAAATATCTGGTCTTATAGCTTCAAGGTATTTATTCAATTTCATAGTTTCTAATAATTCTTTAGCACCGTTTTTCGTTGCATGGCCTGATAATGTTAGATATTTTTGAGCTTCGATGTTAAATTTTTTTGTAAAGTCTTCGATTGTCTGGTTCGCTGTTTGTTTGGCATTTATGAATTGTGATTGTGCTTTCGCAAATGATTTTTCCTTTTGAAAATGTTCGATAGCTTTTTCTTTAAATTTCTCGTAATCGTCGGCCATATGTAGTTCCTGGGGGTTTTTTATCATTTCCCGTGCTTGTCCCTTAAATTTTGATTTTGCTAGGACTAATTGTAAATCATCGGGAAATTGTGCAGCTTCAGCCAGTTCTTCGAATTCATCGAAAAATTGCGTGATGTCCTGTTCTGGTTTGTCCTCAAAATTAGTTAGAGCGTTTATCAGCGTGTCTACACCAATTATGAATTTTTCCCTCTCAGGAGATTTTTGTCTGCCTTTGCCACGTCCAGTCATGTTGAAAAACTTTTAGTTAGAGTTTTATATTTTTGAATATTTCGTAAAATAATTTTAAGTTTTAACTCATACTACAGAAATTTCTACCCCATGTACATATATAAATACAGAATCATAATAATTAAAAATATTTGTTTTTCAAAATCCTTAATTATAATAATTATGATTGATAATTTCGATAAATAATGTGCTGTGAATCCACTACTACTTTCCTTAGTTTTTTTTTTTTTTTTTTTTTTTTTTTGTTATACACATAAATAATTTTTTCATATAACATAAGAAAATAATTTTGTTAGTAAGTGAGAAGAAAAATAAAAATAAGGGGATAATAATAATATATTTTTTTATAAGTTAAATCATTGCAACCTTTTAATTTTAAGTCCTAAATTAAACACCTGGTATTAGCACCATTAAATTTAGTATGTTGTGACGATTTGGACGTCATAACACACAGGGTCACGCGACAGAAAAATGGTTAGTACAATAGAAACAGTTATCCCGATCTGCGTTGTGAAAAGATCAAATGGGATAATGTTAATTAATAAATTAGGAGAGAAGAAAATTTTGGAATAAAATTAATTTTGACAATAACTCAAGGACGCCTTATTTAACGTTGAAATGGAAATATCGAACTTGTAGTTTGCATAGAGAAACGTCCAATTCTAATAATTTCAAAATATTAGTTCTTTAGATACCATAAATTATGAATATTATCTAAAAGGGGACAAGGAAGGAGTTCAAAGGAAAGACATATAAGTATACATACATAAACCAACTTTATTTTCATTTATATAAATTCACAACTCAAATATGATTTTTTTATATCATAATAATCTTTTCAAATTATCTACTATTTTATCAGAATATAACATAGTTCCATTCTCATTAGAACAGCAAAACTTTCATCAAAATTATACTTTGTTACTTATTTTTTTTTATTAATTTATGTTATCTTATGCTTGCCCTTTTTTGTTCACAGCACGATCCGATGATGGGGCTTTTGCCAAAATTTTAATCAAAATTTTATTTATAAAAAATAATATTCCCGTTATCATTAAAATCTTTATCATAAACAATCATAATATTCAATGACATAAGATTATGTACTTTAGTGAAAATTTAGAAAATTAGTTGCTTAATATTAAATGTACACATTATAAGAAAACATGAAAACAATAGCCACGAATATATATTGAAATAAATATAAGGAATTTCTCACCCAAATAGACTTCGATCTTTTCTGTAATCATCCAAATTATACAGTGCACTCATAGTTCATGGAATCCTAAACACAAGTAAGTTCATCGGAGCATATAGTTTTTTTTTTCTCTTATATATGTAAAGTTCATGGGGATCTTTCACCAACCAATTTCATTTAGTTTTTTTTTTCCTTTTATATATGTAGAGTTCCTGGGGATCTTTCACCAACCAATTTCACTTATTTTTTTTTCTTTTATATATGTAGAGTTCATGGGGATCTTTCACCAACCAATTTCACTTAGTTTCAGCACTCTATGACGCATGAAAATTATCCGAGCTCCAACTCCACAATGTACTCTTTCATTGGCAAAATCTGCAGACACTTCATACATCTCTTTACTATCCTCTTAGCTTATATCTCCACATCAGGTGAATTCTCCTGTAAAATTCTGCATCAATTTATTTTCAAAGACTTGTCTGCTCTCAGCGATCTTTGTCAATAGATCATGACAAGGACAGGTCTACTCTCAGCATTAATTTTCATCATCATTTCCTTTTTTTCTGCATCAATCATTTTTATGTGACAAAGACTTGTCTGCTTTCAGCATTCATTTCAATCGCTATTTTTTGTATTGTCCTTAAAATTTGCTGCGAAGGAACTTGATGTAAAATTTTGAAGTATCTGGATCGTCTTAGAGGGAGTCACATCTTAAAAAAATAGAACCTCTTGAGGACGAGACACAAGACTCAATAATCTTCTCTCATTCCATCTTCCAAGATCCAATTATATTTTTTGGGGAGGGCTAAATTAACCCAGAGCAGTCTTTTTGATTGGAGGCTACTCCTGGTCCCTTATTGGTACTCTAAACATCCCTATCTATGGGCGTGCCAATTTATTTTTCACTGGATAGCATTAACTTAATTTTTGCCCCTTGCGTCAGGTTTCTCCTGGGAATCACAACCCACGTCGAGTGTTGTAAAACCATCTTAAATGATAGAAAATTTATGGTTTCAACATCGTAAATTTTCTATTCTTTCGCTATACATTTACTGTCCAAGTCTGGCGTCAGCAATGTTCGCTTTATCTGTAATTTCCTATTTTCTGTCTGGTCTTATTTGGGGAGTTTTATTTTATTACACTGTTTTTGCACATATAAATATTTACAATTCGAAATTTTTAATTTTCAATATTAATACAAAATAAATTCACAATTCATATTCCTTATTTTTTTCTAAACATACCAATACCAAACAACATATATATTTTTATTTTTCTTACGCATTATATAATTATTCATTTTAATATACTTTAATTTTGGAGTATTTTTTATGTTATTTTAATTTATTGTATAAATTAATTACTAAAGAATTATTTTCCGAGAATTCAATTATTTTTAAATGTTATTGGATCGTGCGAAAATCATTTAATTAGTTAAATTAATAACAAGCCTTGTTGTGTAGATTTCTACACGACGGGTATTTAGATTTATTTCTAATATAAAATTGAAGGTAGAAAAAAAGAGATTTTTCAGAATTATCAGCTGAGGAAATGTTACATGCTGAAAATTTTTTGTCAAAGCTAGTGCAGGAAGAAAGTTTTCCCGAAGTTACAAAATACTTGAAATGTAACAAAAGTATCCCTAAAGAATCGAATCTTCTACAGTTAAATCCTATGTTGCCAGATGAAGGTTTGCTGTTGGTACGAGGACGGTTACAAAAGTCTGATTTCTCATTTTATGAAAATCATCCTGTTGAGATTGCTACAAAGCATAAACTTACTGAAATAAGCCTGAAAGATGCACATGAAAATGTTTTTCATTCAAGAGTGTCCAGTACATTAGTACAAGCTCGTGAAAAGCTTCCGATTTTAAGACAGTGCATAAAATCAGTCCTAAACAAGTGTACAATCTGCGAAAAATTTAACGTGTGCCCTAGTCAACTAGTTATAGCAACTCTAAAACATATCTGGTGCTTACCTGGAACCAAGGAATCCTTAGTGAAACGCTTCCGTTTGCGCGAGACACTTCTGAATCATTTTTGGAAGCGCTTGAAAAATGAGTATCTTCTCAACTTAAAATCTGCTCACTACACGGACCAGAATAAAGCTTCAGACTTTAAAGTGGATGATGTGGTGCTTGTACATGATGAACACTTACCCCGAAGTTGTGGAAGTTAGGAAAAGTTACTAAAACCTTTATGGGTAAGATAAGATCTTGTGAGTTAAAAACAAATAATTCATTTATTAAAAGACCTATTAATCTCTTGTACAATCTTGAACTGAAAGTTAAAAAAACTTTCATTTTATTAAGAGACTCAAAAAAAAAAACTCTCATTGACATTTGACTTTTAGAAAAAATCTTGAATTGTTTCTGTTATTGACTTTAAAATGTTTTTTATTTTTTTCACTTAATTCTTGTTTGATAATATTTCTAATTTTTAGTTTAATTTATTTTTGTGTTGAATATTCTAGAAAAAAGTTGTATAGATTTAAACTGTTATTTCTATTTTTAGTAGCAGAAACCTGTTCGCAAATATTTTAAATTGTTTTAGATAGTTTTTACATGAAGTCCAGTATGTAAGTATATATTTTGATTTGTATTGTATTTATGTATAGTGTAACTGATGATCTTTTAGAATATTTTTTTTCTACTTTAATTATTTTGATTCCTATTTTTGATGAACCCTTGTTCATCGGGGGTTAGTTTGTGAAATTTCGCAAACCCCTTCCTCTCTCGAGCAATCAGCCAGACCTGCTTAGGCGCCAGTGATCCCAGATCACGTGGTCTGACTAGAGAATTAATATTAAAAAACATTTTTTCTTTCTTGTTCCTTTTTTAGTTAAGTTTTATTGTGAATGTGAATCTTGAACGCAGCAGGTAGTCTGCGTATGTTTTTGCCATGATCTTCAAATCGAAGAAATGACTTTTTGATTTTAAAAAGGGAAATTTATTTTCGAATATAAAATCATGCTATTTTCTTGGCTTCTTTATAGAAGAAAATAATTGTTGAAATTTTTAATATGAATATCTTGGATTCCCAGCGAGGAATAACAAATATTATCCAAATGTTTTCATTGTAAATATTGTAAATATTTAAAAAGTGTAAATAGAATTTTCAAGTTTTTTATCACCATGTGCTCTTTTATTGAACAACACCTGCGACACTTTCAACGGGAAATATGATTGATTATTTTAATGTGATTTTACATGAATCGTGAAGTTTTCATCTAAGCTCTCCCAACTTTGATTTAAATTAAGAATAACATGAAACACGTGAATATTATGAAGATTAATCTTTAAATTCTGCTTGCAGTGTACCTCTCTTAAATGCATTTACAGCGGCTTTTCTAGAATCACTTCAATATTTTTTACATTTCGGCATTCCTGATCCTTAAAATTAATAACAATAAGTCAATATAAACACTAATCGAAGCTATAGTGCCAATGACACCTTCAACAATTAAATGCAAACTAATTGTCAAAATACTTTTGAGCTAAGGAGGAGTCATATTTCTTCGGTGGCGCCGAATGTAAACAAACAAGTTGAAACATGATACATTTGAATAACTACAGTCATAGTGTTCTCAGTTATAGGGAATATATTTTCTTTTACATTTTTATACTAAATAAAATAAGAGAGAATATAAGGTTGTCAAAATACTTTTGAGCGCTACTGTATATTAAATGTATGGTAATGAAAATTGTCCTTATTTTTGGAAAGAAGATAAGCAGTTTTACATCTTGCCTTGTCCGACTATGAAGAGTTATTCAACACTTTTTAGCAGTGTAAACCTTTCATTTTATCTTAAACTTTCTAATTTTAATCAATCTAGTTATTATTCTATTTGATACTTGAATTTGTAGTTATATTCTCTCAACTTCTTACATTTTTTGAACGTCTTGGTTCATTCCAATAAGCTCTGCCTCCTCCTCTCGGATTAGCCAATCCGATTTTACCGGCTTTTTTCTATACTCTTAATAGTTTCGTCATCTATCTATCTCTCTGTGATAAAGACATTTTTTTCATTTTCCTTTTTCACTTTTTATAGTTTTATTTTCTATGTCTCCTCTAAGACTTGCTGCACATTTACTCATCAACAGGGAGCGAAGTTACATTGCAACTAAGTATCCCGGCAAAGCATCACCTATTGAACTGTTGTTGTTACGAATTCATTTTAAAGATTTTTTAAAAATTGTACACAAAACAATGAAATTAGACATATGACTGTGTTGTTGTTTCGTCTATGTGTGTGAATAATGTCATATGAAAATGTGGATATTTTAATCATTTAAACTCCTCTAAAGTTCACAATGTACGGCGAGCACTATAAATTAGTGTAAGGGGACAGAGTCATAATAATCATTTGACATAAAACAATCCGCACGTATTGTTAGAATATGCTACATTAGTTCGATGCAAAACCTGAAATTGATAATATAACTTGATAGAATGGCGCTTGTTTTGAAGTAATAACTTAGTTTGAAGTCAAATTTTAGCACTATTGTTTCATTTTCGAAAATGTTTTAAACATCGATATGCCTATTGTCTGTCATTCAGGCAAAAATCTTGATTAATTTTCACGAAATAAACCGTCGTTAGCCTGAACTGTTTAAGAGTGAGAACGTACATGGATTCAAAAAATCTTCGTTAAAAAAAAAGATCTTAAAATTTATGATCAATCGTTTTATAAGCTTGGCACCGATCTGTTAAACATGTTGTCTCATGTTAAATGATAGGTGGAACAAACAACTGCTTTTATGGCATATTCTAGTCACTTTAAACATGGAAAAAAGTAATATTTGTTTAGACTTTTTTAAAGTTTTCTCGGATAACTATTTCCCTTAAATTTCAAATAATAAAATATGAAATATCTTGTCTGCATATTTAACTAAAAGATAGCTAATCTTTGAAGAATTTTGTAAATTAAGGAAGATGTTGCCTAAAACGAATGGGCTTAACACCACGAGCCAGCGCGATGAGATGAGGTTGAGATTAACAGCAAAACAGAGACAATCTCCAACGACCTCCTAATCCCCTACTTTAACAACTAATTTAGTGATCAAAAACTACAGGTGTGGTTTTAAACCACATTTTATTGAAATAAGATAAGTATTTTTGCAATATTAAGGATGAGATTTCCCTGCTTTTGTTCCGCTCATTTCTGCTTTATATATATAAAAAAATATCTATCTTCAAATTCTTACAGAAATCTCTTCAGAAATTTAAATGTGCACCACTGCACAATGCGATGCTGTAAACTTGTTTTTTTCTGCGCCTTTCAGATCCTTTGTCAGCATTTATTGTCGAAATAAGTTTTTGACTCAATTAATGAGCTTTTTATTAAATGACACCATTTTTCATAATTTTGCACTAGTACCATAGTTGATTATATCTATTATCATCAATTAGCTAACATGAAATCCTTCATTAAAATGTCATGTTTAATTAAAAGTATTAATTCACTTCCTAGGAGAAAATTTCAGGTCAGCATTTAATTCTGTTTACTTTTTAATCACCCTTATGATAAAACTGACTAAAAAAACAACTTATTTCCTTGTATCATGCAGTTAATTTAACTAATTATTCTTAAAAAAGTGTTTTCTTTAATTATTTACTTAAAATAAAATTGTTCAATTACTATAGATTTTTTACTTTCTTTTCTAGAACATTTTTCTCATGTTCCATTTTGTTTGGGTGTAGTTTGTTATTGCGAGTATTCTTCAATTTAAACAGTATAAGCTTTTTATTTTAATCCAAGAGTGCTGTCAACTCTTAGGCCTTAATTTTCATTATTTGGACGAATAAAATGCAATCACAGAGGATTATAGCAAAAAATTTGCAGTTTCTCATCTTCAAATGTGTTTTAGTGTTTTAAATATTTTATTTTACCAGGACCATCTTAAAGAGAAGGTCGGCACTGGTGCTTTTAAATAAACAGCCTTATTGTTTTTTTTTTTTTTTTTTAATTTCATTTGTAATAGTTTATTGTCATTTTCCATCTTTGTGTTTATTTGTTTTTCTGATGATGATTGAGTAAAGTCAATCGAAACATGTCAAATTATTAAAATCTTTTAATGTATTTTATTAACGTTTGACGTCCTTTTTAGCAATTAAATGTTTAATATATATTTTGGGTGTTTTTAGAATATATATTTTGATATATTTTTAATGGACGTATAAGAGAACTTCTGCTTATTATTTAATAGCCTTATTGTTGATAATAGTGGACCTTTCCTTAACTTTTTTCTAGCTACCGGAAGCTGTTAAGCTCGAAGCTACAATCTTTGATTGATGGGTAGTGCTTGTTTCCTCTTTTCTCTCTCTCACCAATATCATTTCCTTTTAAACATGAATACCGGCTGGTAACCAACTTTCATCCACTATCTGTGGGGAAGAGATATGCACAATTCTGTAATTTGTCACGATCTTTTGATAATACAACCTTTGAAAATTATTATGATGTGCAGTTCTGTTTTTATTTATTTTAAAGCAGTTTGGGAAGTAGCCTTAGCCTGTCTTGCCTCCTCTAATGAGCCGCCTCTGCCTCGAGCATTGCTAGAAGAGAAATTGAGACATAATGTCTTGCAAGTATACTATAATGGGCACACGTTCGCGCTCTTATAATTATCGATGATAGTAGTGTTTACCACAACGTTCGTAGAAAACAATTAGACATTATGTTTCATGCGTTGCAATTGTATTAGAAATTAAGACTAAATTAAGCACATGAATTATGCAAAAGTACTGAATTACGACCTGTTCCCGTAAGTGTATATTTAAACAGCAAGTTAAGAAAAGCTAGATGATGTCAGAATTATGATAACGTGGATTGCTAGTTAATTTGATATTTTTTCACGTTCACCCAGGATTCTTGAATTGTAATGCTGAGGTTAATTTTAAACGATAAAAGATAATTTCATAAGAAAAATTGATGTCGCAAGGAAAACTATTTATGACTAACCACGTAGTAATATTAAACTCGCATAGGTCTACACTGTTAAAACTATCTTAATTACAAATATTATAACTTTAATTTTTTGTAACAAAATACAATTACAATTAAAGACACTTTTTGTTCGACAAACTGTGGCATGGTCTTATCCATTTACGTAGAAATTTTCAAAATTGTGTCTTTTGTTTTAATCCAACTGCGTAATCGTAGTCTTAGAAGAAAAAAGTAGCATCATTTAGAAATAAAAAATCAATTACAGATAAACAGTGTATTTCGATTCTATGAATTAGGTCCTATGAATGAACTAGTGAAATCCTATGTATTATCAGTTATATTTGGAATTTGGTGCTTCTATTTCACAGCTAGTTGGATGTGACGGGTGGTCATTTCTAAGATTTCTGGTGATATTGTTGCATAAAAAAAACAGGGATGGCAGTACAGGGATCGTATTACTGCATTCTCAACAGTAGCTCTTACAATATCAGGAGGAATGTTAAGGACAAGTCGGTGTATCGCAATCTTTCAATTCCGTAAAATTGTTTAGATCATCACCATAAACAGTGCTTTTGAGATGACCCCATAACCAAAAGTCACAGGGGTTGAGGTCTGGTGACCGGGGTGGCCAAGAAGTGGAGACGTTTCGGCCTATAATCCGTTCGTTTGTGAAATGTTGCTTAAATAACTTTGTAACATCTGTACCCATGTGCGGCGGGGCCCCGTACTGCATAAAAATCGTGGAGTCTAAAATGCCACGTTGCTAGGGTTCAGGTATGACGAAACGTCTTAAGATTGACACTAAGCGAGCTTCAGGCACACTGCATGTAGCAGGTCCAACTGTCGACAGCTCATCAAAGAAAAATGGCCCAAATATGAAACTTCTCGTCATACCACACCAAACGGTGACTTTAGGAATGCAATGGAGCTGGGTACACAACATGCAGGATTTGCCTCAAATCCTGCAGTTATGGGTGTTGACATCGCCATTTAGGTAAAAATGAGCCTCATCTCTCCACAAAATGTTCAATAGCCAATGTTTGTCCATTTCCATTCGTACAAGGCATTCCAAAGCGAAATATTTTCTTGCAGCAGAATCGTTACGTTGAAGTCCTTGAACACGTTTGATTTTGTATGGGTAGAACTGCAGCAATTTACGGACAATTTTGTACACCATACTCCACGCTACGTCCATCCGATGTGCGAGGGCACGTACCTGTGATGTTGAGGTCTCGCACAGGTGGTTCATTTTTTAAAGATTCCATCCATAATAGAAAGGCTGAAAATCAACTGTTATTTATCTTAAAAAAATTCCAGGAAACTGCTAAATTAAGAGCAAACAAAATAGAAATTATCTAAAGGTCTTTATTGTCCACCTGAATCGTTTCAAACACAACTGAGTTAGGCGGCTAATGCCGGCTGGAGAAGGGGGCAAAATCATTATATTTTTTATGCCCACAGCATGCGAGTTAAGAAGGAAGTGGTCACAATTACATTTTCTCCAAATAATGGAGTATTGGCAAGAGTACACATACACTTTCGCCAATTACGTATGCAATATGGTGAAAATACCATGAGAGGAGAGATGCGATCAGAGGTTGTTAATTGTATTTGAATGGAGAATGTAAAAGAGTAATATGAAATATTTTCCGCCAAGTGATTGCTTAGGAATTATAGCTCATAAACCACAAAAGAATAATCTATAGGGTTTGCCAAAAATCTCATGGGATTGAGGCAGCCGAAAGCGCCCGTTAATAAACTAAAAGAAAACAAAGACAGGGTTAATAACTGAAATGACTAATATATATTGTATCTGTACCAACGGTTAAAAATGTAGAAGTAATATGTCTGACTAATTTCTGCATATCATCAAAACTAAGGCAGAAGGATGAAAATTTAGAACGCTGTTGCTAGGCGAGAAAAGGAAATTATTTCTTTTCTTTTAAATGCAGTGCGCTGCGGTTAAAATATTACAGATACAGAAAAATGATTGCTCAATTTATGAAGGGAAAAGAGCGCTAGAAAAAGAATTGAATCCAAATGTGGACAGATAATTAAATTTAAGAATTAAAAAAAAAGTAATTTTAAAGGCGGGAAAGGTGAAAACTATTAATATTAATATGTGAAGGTAGACGCCTTCACAGTACCGAATACGCACCGCGTGTACTTTCCATTGTTGTTTCATCCACTGCTAATGCAACGACCGTCTCGATCTCCACAGAAGCAGGTTTCATTCCCCTCCCATGTGCAAGAGAAAACAAAGCCGTGGATACAAACTTGTCATCATTTTCCTCAAACCCTCCGGTGTCATGGGCCCTCGGCGTATTCCTCTTACTGAACGATAACTTTCCAGAGAACGCCGTTCATTGCTATCGCATTCATAATAAAATTTAACTCGAAAAGCATGGTCTTGCATGGTTAGAGACATTGTCAATTTGTAACAATGATAACTGTGACAAACGGGCTCACCTTTATCTAATAAATCAAATGACGTGTAAAACGCATTTGCATAAATCTATATTTTCTTCTTCCTGCCGTAATCCAATTACAAGCCATTGCGGTTTTGCTTAACACCACAAACAGTTTCGTTTTTGAAACGATTAAAACATTTTAAACCGATATTTTAGTGTCTTAAAACCGATTCCAGGCTTCTAAAATCAGAAATTAGCGATCTGAATGAAAACGATTTACGGAATGCGCACACATTTGTGAAGGATTTGCGAACTCATAATTTGTGATCGCTAATTTGTGGTTTGAACTTTTAAGAACACGGACGGATTTTATTACGCGGATGGCGCACTCGTCTTTTTTTGCCTTTAATGCCTTCAAATGGTAATTTTGTTTAGGTCGATGTTTCTTAAGGGCACAAATAATGTTAAACCCGTGTAACAAAAAGTTAAGTTCGATTCCGATACTTATTTCGTTTAACAATATTGCATACAACGCCATTTCTCCCCTTGGTGGTGAGTGTTTGAACTTCTTTTTTTGACTCGAAATAAATACCCATGACCTCCTGTAAATTATTACCAAGTTTTATAGAATTTAGCCCAGTATTTTTTCTTTTATGATCCTGTATATGAAAAAAGGGTAACATAAAACGTGCAAGAAATAATAATAAAAACAATAATTTTTTTTTTAAAGTTTAGCTCTTTTCACACAATTACATACTTGCAAGAAAAAAATGCACATTGGTTTATTACTGTGTTCTTAGACTTACCAAGCGTTGCGTTTGAGTACAGCTTATAGTTATTCTATTTCCGCAGCACATTAGGAATAAGTTGTTTTAATATTCTTTAATTATCAGGATAAAAAGGAATTTTGAATTATATGTTATATTACGTTATCAATTTCTTTTTTGACTTAATTTAATATGTTGTTTTTATCAGAAGGGCATCATTAGTAATAATATTGTATCTTATTTCAAATACGTTTTGCATTTATATAAATGCCATTTTAACAGATCACAGATTTACTTAAAATACGCGGTCAATTTTTTTTGAACGACCTATAGAGGGTAAATTAAAAATAACTGGGAAATATAGATAATTTTAATTAAATTACATTTTTAGCATTTCTGATTCAATTAATGGAAAATATGGATTTTCCGGGATGGTAAAGGGATTATCAAATACTTTCTATCTTATTTTTGGAATAAACTGATCTGTTGAATTAGTGCTATGTGTTCGATCAATTGTCGTGATGCAATAAACCAATTAAAGACAACGTGCCTTTTCATTTGTTTTGTATCAGTCTTTTTAACGTTTGTAATGGCTAACATCAAAGATTGTTATTAAGTGTTGTTATTTCTTGAATTGTGCTTGGCTTAAGATTGGATTACGATATCCATACTAAATATTTAAAGCACATGTGAATCTGGAGGGATGACTATTGAAATTGTCGAGGTTATGGTTAGGAAGATGCTGTTTGATATGCAAACTTCTACGACTTATTGTTTTGACTTATTTACTTAGACTTTGGTGGCGTTTTAGGATCTTGAAAAAGAAACAGCTCTCATATGTGCAATGCAACGGCAATGTCCTATGAGCTTTATCTTCATCAAAATTTCATTCAGGATATTTTGTAAAAGTTCCAGACGAATAGAAAGATAAAAATAATCTCACAATAAAGTGACTTATGACTGATCTTAATGATCAAAGTTTCCAATCATCAAACTCACGCAATAAATGCACATTTTAATATTGGTACATTGATTCCCAAACTTTTGGTCATTCCCTACTTAAGTATCTGTAAAATAGTGATTACTCCTTAGTCGTTTTGTATTCGCGTAAGGTAGTCGTTTTGTTTTCGCCAGGTATTCCCGTAAATAGGGGCTACAAATGCTTTGGGCACAAGTATGTTAAATTAGTTTCCTTCGCCTTATCAAATGGCAGAATTATATGCGATTAAAAATGGCGAAATAAACAGTAAGAAATTAGCGGAATCTAAAACATTTAGAGCTCCGTTACCTGTTACCAGGGAACACCTGTTAACAGTAAACCATACTAAGATATAAATCCTTATATTTCAAACGTAAACACTTATTGACATAAGAAGCGCCTATGAAAACTTTAATAATGGCAAGTGTAGGAAGAGACGTTCGTCATTATACAAAGAGTAGCACTATGGTCTTTCTGCATTGTACCTAAATGTATCTTTTATCTTCACAAAATCCTTCGTAATGACGACCATACTACCCATTAGTTCTTATAGCATTGATGCCTTTCCTAATTTAAATCACTATTTATAAATAAAAACAGGTCTGAAAACTCCGCCTTTCTATTAGTCAATGACATTTCTTTGTAAATAACAGAGCGTACAAGAATCGTTTCTGTAATCTCTTCTGTTTTTTATATTAGCCATTGTTTCATATTAAAAACTTCTTCTCTGTGAGAGAGAATTATCGCTAATTCATCGCATTGTGTATTAGATTGTTAAATTTTAAAATGTGTAAACGATAAGGTGAAACATGAGGGGAAGCAGAATCATAAAAAAAAATTACTAGAAAATAGTAACTAGCTGCGATCTCCATTTCGGTATTAAAATATTTCTTTTAAGTTGGTAGTACTTAGTATAGAAAACTCAAGTATTATTTAGTTTAAATACTTTGTGATTCAGTTATACATTTAATTGATTTTACTGTCAAAAGTTTTTTCGTGACATGCATGACAGAGTGAACAGGAATAGAAGCCTTTTGCAGAAAACAACTGGGAAAGTATTTAAATAAAGCAGAATAAAGTAATTACAAGAAAAGATTTGGAAAAAGTTAAAAAAATGGTGTCTAACATTTCAAATTCTGTTAATACGATTATTTCGATAATAATGAAATGTTGGACTTTTGAATAAGGGTGTTTTTTTTTAAATTGGATAAACAACTTTTTTTCTCGTATTACTTTTTTGCATGCATTACTGTTTTTCTTAGAATACATTAGTAAACTTTTTTCAAAAACAGACAAACCAAAAAAAAAAATTGGCAGATGAAATGAGTTAATGACTAATATCAAATTGCCACCTAAAAAATGAGATTCTCGTTTGCGGTGCGTAGGCCGCACAATGCAGACTGCTAATCGAGCGGCTTTGAAAACTTTAAATTATCTAATAAATTATCTTTATTCATAAGTGCTAAATCAATCAACTGAACGATTACTTACGTTTAAAAAATTACAGTTTAAAATAAACGTTTAAAGAAATTGATGTCAAGTCGTAATCAAAATTTATGATCATAATCATAGCAGGTAAAAGCAACAGTAATAAAAAACAGTCATTATTTAAACGTAATACATATATATATTGCTCGGTTTGACCTGATTCTATTTAGCGCTGAAAATTGCGAAATCTTGCAGAATTTGTTGCTTAGTGTTAAATTTTTTAACCTGCATCATAAAAAAGAAATGTCTGCTTTAATTCTTAATATCTCCTTTTAATTCATTAACCATTTCATTTTTATCGGAATAAATATACTACGGAATAATTCTATTAAAATTTTACAAATATGTTTTAATGAAAAGAAGATTTTTTTAGTATCCGTTAACTTTAATGGTTTTTGCTTTTAAATAGGACTATATATTTCTTCCTTTTATCAGATATCTTAGTGAAATATTGCAGAAAGTAATCAAAGTTCATAATTATTACAAATTTCATAACGGTCGAGACAGATTACGAAACTCCAAAAACAATACGAACATTATTATTTTATTATTTTTTAGCTTTTAATACTATTTTTTGCTTTTTGTGTACCTTACTGAGTTATTCAATTTCTACTGAAAATTGTAATAATGTTTTTTTTAATTATTATTATTCATTATTTCGTTAAAAGAATTATTAAATTTAAAATAATAGCACGTTATCTTTTTCTTTCTAGTTTAATTTAGTGTTCATTTTTATCGTAAAATATATCTTAAACAATTCATGTTGTATATATATATTGTTGAAATACGACGTTCATTTTTTTCATATATTTCGTTTACGCTGGGATTTTTTTAGTGCACACTGTAAAAAAATCCGAACAGTATTCCTGTATGAATCGGAAAAATAGTTGCCCTTATCGTACCGGAAAATTTTCCGACCCAGCTCGGAATAAAATCCGTAAAAAAAGGAAACATTCATTAAAACGGTACTTTACGGATTTTATTCCAATTTTACGGATTTTATTCCGATTTTACTGATTTTATTCCGAGCTGGGTCGGAAATATTTCAGGTACGATAAAGGCAACTATTTTTCCGATTCCTACAGAAAATCGGGTCCTTTTTTTTTTTTTTTACAGTGCACATGAATTGCTTTTGGGATTCAGTTATAGTTATGTTTTTTATTTTTTTTTTAAATATGCCAGGGAAAGAATCAAGGCTAAGGTTCTAAGGCTATTAGGTATTAAATTTGTTTGATGGAGTTCTACTAAATATGGGAAAATGCAGAAACATTATTTTTGCCGTCAATTTGAATGAGCATCTTTTATAACGTCAATGACAAAATAAAATAAAATAGAAACATTCCGTTTCTTTTATTACATACAGAAACATATCGTATCTACATGACTCACAGCTGTTTTCTATAGTTATTACTTACTAAACAAATATACAGTTTTTAATCTATCATATTTTCATTCACAGAAAAATCATCTTAAAATAAAATAACGGAGAAATGTAGGAAAGAAAACATTTAATTTTCTTTTTAAAAAAGAGTGTAGAATATTAAAGCATCTCTCTTTGTAAACCCAGCAATTTCCTCTATTGATTCACGTTAAAAATACAATTTAAGAAAGAAAAATTATCCTTTTTCTATTTTGAGAAGAAAACAACGTATGATGCTTAGCCCTTTCGATTGTATTACTTCTATTGCTATTTTAATCACTTAAAAGAAAAAAATCTGACTTATTTATTCGTCATAGCCATCATTTTTTTTATTATTGACCGGGAAACTAAATAAATTTAGAAAAGGAAATCTATCATTTTTTTAAATTCACATATTTCTGTTATAAAATTTAAATAAGTTTTTTTTTCAATTTTATATGTATATATAGTGTAATCTCTGAATAACGATTACGCGTGGGACCAGTGAAAAGTGATCGCTCTTCAGAGGTGGGTGTTATTCAGAAGTTTCATTTAAAATAATGAAAATTACATAAATTTAAATAGAAATACACACAGTCATTTTAATTAATCATCATTGCTTTAATATAATAAGACAATCAGTGATTTACAGTTGCTTTGTCTTTTTGCTGCAAATATCTTTCGCCAAAGGAAAAAAAAAATATGACTTGATTTGCTACACAACTCATCATCATTATGATTTAATGAGAAATTTTGGATTTCACGAACATTCTGCAAATCGTCAGTATATGTGTTAATACTGGAAATTTTCGTTGATTCTATTGTCTATTTCCTCTGCCTCTCTCCTATCTTTCACCATTTGCTGTATGGAATCAAATGTGGCAGTAGCTGCCAAATGTTTTACCAGAGGTACAAAGAAACTGGCCTTTATGTTAGTCCTACCTGCCGTTCTAAGAATATTATATGAAATTTCCTCATTATTATTAATGTCTTCATTTTCTGTTTGTTCACATATCAAGTTAATTTTGCTTGATCTGCTCTGTATTTCGTCTTGCAAATAAATATGAAAATGTACCAAGAGCTGTATTTTCTTTTTTTTTTCGTGACTATTGAGTGGCCGTTGTTCAGAATCCCTTATTTAGAGTTTTATACTAATGTTAATGCTATGGAGCGTGTTTGGTTCCATCAACATGTGGCCGGTATTCGGAGGTTTTAATTGTTTAGAGGTGACCGTTCAAGGAGATTTTACTGTATATAGATGCTTTTTCAGATTTTTTTCGCTTCGTTCATAATCTTTAAAAATTCCTTTTACATAGGAAAATTTCTTTTACTATTTTTTATGGAATGAAAAAATAAATTAAGTATATTAAAACAATCTTGCAATAATTACACTATGTTACCGACATTTATAAGTTTTAAAATAATTAATGCAATTTAATTTTTTATGCTTTTTTCCAGAAATTTCTTAGCCAATGGTAATTATTGTATAAACGCAAAGATTATGTCAGTAATAAGGCGCGTTTTTCTATTCTAAAATAGAGATAGCTTGGTGGCCCGTAAGCCAAATGTTAAAGACTCTTAGCATATCATCTAAATTAACCAAATCTTTAAAAACCTTTAACAGGAAATTTATAAAGTATTCAGTTTTAATAATAATTAACATTCATCTGAAGACTGTCAACTCATTGCTGAAATTTTAAAAAACTTCAACTATACAAAAAAGAAAAAGGATAACGAACTTCCAGTTAATCCAGAAATGTTAAACTCCGAAGTTACTGTTAATGGAACCGCAAATACTCTTTCCTCCTCTACTTCTGAAAATTCCAGCAATATTCAAAATTCTCCTAATTCCACCAAAAGTTCACCAAATTACACTAACGGCATCCAAGAAATTTTCAATTAATGTTATTAAAGAAGTCCTTCAAATAACCAAATTTCTAAATTGTATTAAAACATTTCATCTCAAAGCAAAAAACTAAGCAATCCAGTACAAAAAGTGCTTGTCATTATTAAAGAATTTGATAATCTTACAAGTCAATTCAACATCAACGAATATTAACTTTTCATTCCAGTTATACCTTTTTTCCTTGTATTTTGTCCTGTCCTTGTTTAATTTTATTATAAAAATAAATAAATAAATACAAACACGCTTTAAACTTAGATTTTATTACTCTCTTATACTTTTTCACACTATCCTTATTTTATATTATTTTATATTATAACTATTTGTAAAAATTTATCTCAGAGTCAACAGACAATGCGGTGGTACTCCCATTTTCTCATTAAACACCCTTTCTATAATGTTTTTAATTGTACAGTTAGTTCGAACTCTCTACATTTACATTTTTTATTACCTCTTTTTGTTATTTTTCCTTGATTAATTGTAAAATTTTTAACTTGTAAACAATTAAAATTTTACGTTTTTTCTCTCTTCTATACTGTTTTTGTGCCGCGTGAACATTTAAGAAAAAATTATAAAAGTATTTTCGAGATCTGATTTGATTTGATAAAAGGAATTCAAAAATGAGGTCAAATATGGATGATACCACGAAACAGCACCAAAAACTGGCGATATGAAACAATTAAAATAATTTTTATTATTTTAATGGATATTACCATTTGGAAAATCAAAGTTTCTTAATATATAGATGGTCCATAGAAAAATTCCATTCGCATTTTTAAAGAAGACATTGTTTCGAGTCTAATGACGCCTTGTTATTGCTTTCATCTTAAATAAAATGAATAAAATGGATGTATATAACTTTTTTTCGAGGACTGTAGACCATGAGTCTTCTTTATGGAAGGTTAATTGCATAAATGATTAATTGGAAGTTTAATTACATAAAATAAAGAGTATGCCATGTTTTTAATTAATGTTTTTACCGGCGTCTTTGATTTCGGAATTTTTGTAAAAACAAGATTTTTTATGCAGTTTAGACTTGGACAATGTTCTGTAAAAAATGTTTTAATGTCTTTACCACTATTTTACACATATAAATTTATTTTCCGACTATGTTTATCTTTTTCTTTTCTTTTTTTTTTGTTTTTTTGTTTGTTTGTTTTTTTTTTTTGGGGGGGGGGGGGGTCATTTAAGTTTTACAGTTCTTAAAAACAGGATAACATATTGAATAAACAATAACGGACAATATTAACGTATGTGGCAAATTTAGAATTGTAATTATAATGGAAAAGACAGAAGCATATTAAAAGAAATAAACTTTTGTTGTCAGATATTGCTTGATAGTGTTAACAAATTTCTTTGAATTTTTTGTATAGCAATGTAGGCAGAATGTAGTATTATACACTATATTGTCATTAATGACCGGCAACTTTCAGTTTTAGACATTTCGTAGAATATTTAGAAATATACTTGACAGATTCTTCTGAAATTTCAGGATTGAAAAGAACAGGTACGTCCTAATATTTAGCAATGTCGATTTGATAAGTGGGACAATTTGGGGGCCAGCAAAAATTCAAAGAATAAAAATAATACTTGGGATCACCCTGTGAAATAAAATGCACGAAATGATCTATCGCTACCGAATATAAATAAACAGGTATTTTGCAATATGTGTATTCTTTTGTGTAAGAATAACATGTATATTAATAGAGATATAGGAATTTATTTAAAAAAATAAAAAATTCTTGCAAGTTTTTTGCTTATAACATGCAGGGTTTTCAATCAAATTTAACTCCGGTTTCAGAAAAATTGACAAAATATAGTAGAAACAATATAGTGCAATTGGAATATAAATATATTAAATATTTTAGGAAATATGAGCAGTTGTATTCAATCATTTTTATCTGCGCATGCGCGAACGATAACGAAGATCATTTTACATAATTCAATAGACAACTCTATGGAGCAACTTATTAAAAAACAATCTAGTCAAATATCGTAAAAATTCAGAAATATATCGGCATTAGAGTGAGCAAATTCTTAGTTGTCCTCTAAAAGCAGCTGAATGATAAGGGATTTTCACAAATTGCCATATTTAATTTTTATTTTTTTTTAATTTTCATTTTTTATTGATGCTTTAGTTCTTCTTGGATAATCACCAGAAAGAGAATATACCATGATCAAAAGAAGTATCAAAATCGAAACATTTTTTTCCAAATCTACTCGTTGATACTCAGTAAATACTAACTTTTTTCTGAAAGTCAGTTAATGAAAAATGACAATATGTGTAAAGTCCCTTATTATTCAGCTGCTTTTAGAGAACAGCTAAAAATTTGCTCACTGTAACGCCGATATCTTTCTGAATTTTTACGATATTTGACTAGATTTTTTTAATAAGTTTCTCCATAGAGTTTACTATTAAATTATGTAAAATGATCCTTGTTATCGTTCGCGCATGCGAAGATAAAAATTATTTCATGCAACTGCTCATATTTCCTAATATATTTAACATATTTATATTCCAATTGCACTATATTGTTTCTACTATATTTTGTCAATTTTCATGAAACCGGCGTTAAATTTGGTTGAAAACCCTGCATGTTATAAGCAAAAAACATGCATGAATTTTTTAATTATTTAAATAAATCGCTATATCTCTATGAATATAAGTGCTATTCTTACACAAAAGAACACACATATTGCACAATGTCTGTTTATCTATTTTCGGTAGCGGTAGATCATTTCGTGCATTTTATTTTACAGGGTGATCCCAAGTATTTTTTTTCTTTGATTTTTTGTTGGCCCCCTAATTGTCCCCTTTAACAAATCGACATTTATAAATATGAGGTCCTACCTGCTCTTTTTAATCCTGAAATTCCAGAAGAATCTGTCAATTATATTTCTAAATATTCGACAAAATGTCTAAAATTAAAAGTTGCCGGTCTTTAATGGCTATATAATGTATATACATACTTACAAGAATATAAATGTCTGTCTTTTGGTCATAATTCTGAAAGTCATCAAAAATGTATAGTAGGTGCAATTTTGGAAAAGTTGTAGAATTAATTCAGAAAGTCACATAATAAATCTTTTTTCAAAAAAGAAAATTATATATGGATGTTTGCATTAATAATTGCTTATGTTCATATTCTTTTTGGTCTTCAGAGCATCTAAACATTTATTTTAGGTGGAAATCTTATATTTTTAATACGAACCATGTGTGTAATCCCTAGTTCAATTTACTATGCTGATTTAATGCTGAATACAATTTTATCAAATTTATCCTTTCAAAATTGAAATATTTTTAAATATAGCAGACAGAGATACATACTTACTTACATACATGCATACATACATACAAACATACATACATATGTGCAAATAACTCCTTTTGACAAAGTATCTACATTTGGATATGAAGAACAATTAACGAATTCACAAATACATTTCTTTTTACCTTGCAGTTTTTTAACTCAGATTATGCCCATTATCCGTAATGTTTTGTCTACTGAACATATTAAATGCTAATACAAGCATACTACGGTTGAAAGGAATATCGTACTTTCTGACAAATATATACGCTACAGATTATGTAAATGTAGCAGTATAACGGATACTTCTAATTTCTTAAATTACGGGATAAATATTTTTAAAGTTCTAAGTGAATGAAAAAGCAATAAAACAGATCTTAGAGGAAACTAAATTAAAACCTACTAGAATATCTATTTTAATATTTTTTATTATCTTAAAGAATATTACAAATGAAATGAAGTGAAGTGAAATATGTCACCCTCTCGTGGAGATCCTGCAGTTAAGCGTAGAAATCTTTCCTGTACGAGGGGCTATGTTTAATAAAAAATTATATTTTAAGATTTCAGATATTAAATTTAATAGTTTATTGATAAATACAATTTCCCGGTTGTTTTTTTATGCATTACTATTGTATAACCATATGGTTTGATATTAAAAAAAATATTATTAAAGAAGAAAATTGGTCTAATACAATAGTAACTGAAACAAATATATTTTCAGAGTATAAAAATTAATCTACTCAAAGACGTAGGTAGCTTAACTATCGGAAAGACATGGGGTTGCTTAAAAGTACTAGTAAAGGCCAGTAGAGAAGAATAAATGTGAGACAGATCAAGATAAATGACGAATTTGGAAAGACATATCATATTTATTAGAGATTCTGAAATTCCAATATATTTGCTGGAATGAATGTCACCCGCAGGTAATTAGGGATTCAGATATAATGCACGAATAATCGCGAGATAAAGGTAGGGCCAAAACTCTTGTTGGAAGCTAACCTATGTTGATCACGCAAGCGGGGCAGAATATCTCTCTCTTTGTGTGTTGTGTCAAATCAAATTGAACTGTTCCATTATAACAGATTAAAGCAGTTATATACATCCTTTCAAAGGCAACATGCTTTACGTTAACGGAAAGCACTTTACAATGCAAATTTCAGTAACATTGTATATCTATAATTTAATTACATGCTGTTAATTTAAAATTCAGTTTGTAATGATTGACGATTTATATATAGGATTTTTTTAGGTATGAAAGAATGTATCTAAAACATGAAAACCATGTGCACAAAAATTTCATCCAATCTAGTACATTTAGAAGTTAGAGGAATTTCGGGTATTATGGAATACCATTTAAATTTTTATTTGTAAGACAACATAAAAATTTGAGATATATTAAAAGTTAATAAACAACAAAATTTAACTACTTCTGAATACATTTTTAATGCGTTTACAGTTTAAGAAGTAAATACTTATGACTATTTAGGTTTTAATTAAAATTACACTTTTCGGTTAATGGCAATCAGTCGGGTGATACTGAATAAGATTATAAGGAAAATTTAAATTGCAGGAAAATCACGATTTACGAGAATAACTAAAATTATTTTAAAAGTAAAAATTAGTACATCGTCTATAAATCATTAGATTCTTTAAAAATTTTCTAGAATTTTTACAAAAACACAAATGTATTCTACTGTTTCGGCCCTACCTCAGCCACATCCGGCATTACATCCACTCCTCGTCTCGTTCATCCTCTGAATATTTTCCATTATAGAACAATCACACTGCATCTTCCTCATCTGGTGTGCAACATGTAAAAAAAAAAAAAAAAACATTTCAAATGACGCGTCCGAGTGGAATGAATGTTCGTCCTTAATAGACTTGTCTTGAAACTGTTGTCTAACTGATGTTGCATATTACTCGACACAGCACCTTGAAAACATAACGTCTTCACTCGTCAAAAAGTTAGCATAAAGGAAAACAGGCTAACACAGCAATAAATAATACGGTTCAACTTTATACTGAATTTGGTTAACATTACTGGCAGTGAGATTTTATAATTAATACGAACTTGTAAAATTCATTGGCGAAAAATTGCAAAAAATGATATTAACATTTTACTTCACTGCGTTGCTCCAACTACATGTATCTAGAACGAGCTGAGCACTGTGCCTCAGGAAATACTAGGAAGTCTTTCGACAGTCTTACGCTTAGCTACAATACAGTATTCGCCAGATATTGAAGTATTTCACATTGTCCGACCATTCCAAAATACCAGACTTCCTCTATGTATTTAGAGCGACAAACCTTTAAAGTATAGATAATTTAGACGCGGTTTTTGGTGTTACTTTTGTATGTAAAATTATGTAAGTAAAATTAAATACCTCTTTATAAATGAAATTATCATTATTGTTTTTATTTAAATCGTTTGAATTATCATTATTGTTGTTGGATAATCTTGAAAGAAAAATAATAAAAGCTTGATTTATTTTAGGTATATATTTTAACATATTTTGCTATAAGTGCTACTTCTTTTATAGTAATATGGTTTTATAAATTAAGTTTCCTTATTTACATTAAAAGATTTTTAAAAATCCATAAATGAAAGATTGAATAAGAGGAAAAATAAAAACTCTTCTTTTTTCCTTTTTTTTATGTTGATGTTTTATTTTGGAAACACGTTATTCAAGAGTACTTATAAGAATATAAATGGATTTTTTAAATTTCAGAACGTTTTTAAAGTATGCTTAAAAATTTTTAATTATTATATATTTTGTTCTGGAAATCTGTACCAATTCATTTTTATTTTATTTTATATTGATGATTATTTAGAAAATATTACATAATACACAAGAGTGCTTATAAAAATTTAAGTATTTTATTTCATTAGAAAAAGCATCTATATGTACTTAAGAAATTGTAAATTATTGTATATTATTGTGGAATTTCGTGCTAATTTATACTTGTAATCTTTTAGATTTCATAATTAGTATTATGCTTAAAGATTAGTTGCTGGTTTTGTTTTTCAAAATGTTTTGTTTTTTTAGTACCGTGCTCCCTAAAGTTATTTCTTTTATTACTAGATAGTGTTTCAATAGCAATATACTTCTCTGACGTTTATCGTCTTACTGATAAATAAATATAGATTATCGTTGTAAAAAATAAGCTGATATAACAAAAGATGAAACTGATGCGGCAATCACATAATAGTAATCAATATCAAGCCAATTTTCCAATAATTAATTAGCTAAAGATAAAATTGCTATGTATTGTATGGCATGTTGTTATGCGCGCACACCGAATATTTTAAATAATATAAAATAATTTTTACATGTTTCGTAGAAAATGTATTTTCTTTCTTGTTTATTAATTAGATATTTGAAGTAATTATTCAAGGTAAGTTTAATTACTGTCCTCATTATGTTTGCACTGCAGCTACTCTATTTTATAATGCATAAGATAATGTTCCACATTAATTTCAAAATGATTCACTTTTTATATAATTTATTATGTCATTTTAATTTTTTTTATCATTTAATATGCTTTCAAACGTTTGGGCAAATAAAGGAGATCTAAGCAATATGTGTATCCAGTTTATAGAGAATATTAATATCAAATAATAAAATTCTACAGCTCCATTTTTCGCACAATTCTCTAATTTTAACATTAACTACTCAGATGTGCTCCAAATTTTCTTCTAATTCATAGATGTTAATGCTTCAAAATTCACTATCACAGTGCAAAAATACAGGGTAATCTTTGTCAATCATGTGGATTCCAAACGTATGAAATTCCGTGAATTAGTTGTTGAGATTATGAATATCGTTAAAATCGTGTAAATCCTGCAAAATTCAGCATAGCAGCGGCACCTGTAGGGTGATTAACGCTAAAACCTAATCACCAACAACTTATGTCAACGTCTAATTAAATCTTAAGTTAGATGAAAATTCGCTAAAACCTAATCAGTAACAACTGATGTCAACGTGTAGCTGAATCGGAAGTTTGGTGAAATATCCGTGCATTAGTTCTTGAAACAGAGCTATTCAATTAGAGCAAATAAGTTTTTGTGAAAATCCGTGCATTAGTTTTTGAGACACAACTTTTGAGAAAATAGTGAAAAATTCAGCATAGCAGCGCCACCTATTGGACAATTAACATCAAAACCTTATCATCAACAACATTTGTCAAAGTCTAATTAAGTCTTAAGTTAGATGAAAATTCGCTAAAACATAATCAGCAACAACCTATGTCAATGTGTAACTGAATCGGAAGTTTGGTGAAATATCCGTGCATTAATTCTTGAAATAGAGCTATTGCGGGAATCGTAAAAAATGCAGCGTAGCTGAGCCACCTATTGGACGATTTTCAATAAAACATAATCAGCACCGATATTTATTAAGATATATCTGAATCTGAAGTTTGATGAAAATTCGCGCATTAGTTTTTGAGATAGATCTTTTGCATAAATCGTGATAAATGCAGCATAGCAAGCGCCACATTTTTGGAGATTTACAACAAAACGTAAACAGGACCAAACCATATCAAGGTATATCCGAATATGAAACTTCATAATAATTCGTGCATTAGTGCTTAATATAGAGCTATTGTGACAACTGGGAAAAATGCCGCACAGAAGTGCCACCTGTTGTGTTATTTACACCAAAAATTAGTCAGCATCAATATATATCGGGCACTAACTGAATATAAATTTTTATTGAATTCCGTGCATTTCTTCTTGAGATACATCGCCCACAAAATTTGTGTCACATGCAGAGAGACAGACAGAGTCACATACTCACAGATTCGCTGATAGACATTTTGTAAAAACGTTTTTCGGGATCTATGACCCATAAAACCTGTAAATTCGTCGAAAACTCAAAGTCGAAAATTATCACGAATCCAATACTTTCTTCTTGTAAAGATAAATGAAAGTAAAAAACTTATTACTCTGCGACAGTTTCAATAATATAAATTACAATCAAATAACGCTTCATGATTTTGATTATCCTGATATTGTTATTTTATATTTTATTTCAAACTGCTAATAACTGTGTTTGCTTTGGAAATGTGTAAAATAAAAATTTTAAACACAATTTATTAGAAAAAGCATTCTATTTTCTTTTCTAACAATCTGTTTTATTATATTCGCCATTGTATTTTCCATAATAGACTTGTAACTACACTGCTCAAAACAATTAAAGGATATTTGAAGTTTTATATAAAATAAAGATATAAACGAAATTTTTTTTGCCGAAAATAGAAGAAGAGAATCACAAATGCAAATTTTTCTGGTTTTCAAACTGTGGAGTGTGCAAATTTTGAGTTCGACGTCAAAAACGTGGCTTCAGCGGCAGCGAATGAAATTTGCCTTTCAACTGGATAAAAGAGAATGAAGACAAGGATGATCGGCATTCAGTGATTGCTTTGTTTCGATGAGTACGATGTCTCAGCAAAGTCATTTGACAGATTCAGAAGCTTTGAGAATTGTTGGTAGGTTAGAAGGGGGTGAAACTCAAGCCGAAGTAGAGCAAGCCATTGGAGTGTCACAAAGTGTCATTTCCAGGATCTGGAACCGTTTTTTGGAGAGTGGATGTGCAGTCCGAAGACCAGGGAAAGGTCGTAGACGGGCAACAACGCCCAATGAAGATCGGTATTTAGCGTTAACAGCTCGGAGACACCGAACCATGAACGCTACTCTTCTCCAACAACACCTTCGCTCGGCTACAGGCACCACGATTTCAACTCAGACTGTCCGAAACCGGCTCCATGCTGTAGGTCTGTATGCTCGCCGACCGATGGTATGTGTTAGATTAACATCAAGGCATCGTCGCGACCGCAGAGAGTGGGCAACCGAGCATGTCAACTGGAGGAGAAATGAATGGAGCAATATTCTGTTTTCTGACGAGTGCCGTTTTTCTGTGCATCCGGATAATAGGCGTTTTTTTATCTGGAGGGACCGTGGCAGTAGGAATAATCCTGCCTTCGTGCACGAAAGTGTCAGATTTGGCGGTGGAGGAGTGTTGGTGTATGGTGGCATCTCCATTGACGGGCGTACTGACCTCTACATCATTCGAGATGGAGCTCTGACTGGTCGCCGATATAGGAATGAGATCCTCAGACCTATTGTAGTCCCTTACGCTGCAGCAATCGGAGATAACTTCATTTTAATGGACGATAACTGCAGGCCACATCGTGCAAACCTGGTGGAGGATTTCCTTTTCGAGGAAGGAATCGTTCGGATGGAATGGCCAGCGTGTTCTCCAGACATGAATCCAATCGAGCACGCTTGGGACGCTCTAGGAAGACGAGTTTCTGGCCGCCAACAACCCCCACAAACTCTCCAAGAACTGGAAAGAGCTCTTCTGGAAGAGTGGGGCAGAATACCCCAACTCGTCATTAATAGCCTCATTGAGTCCATGCCTCAAAGGTGTTCAACGTTGCTGGCCGTCCGTGGAAACCATACCCCCTACTGAAAATGATTTTCTTTGAGGAAAACACCTTTTCTTATTCTTTTTTTCTCATATGCACAAATTGTGTTTTTTTCCTTTAGTACACAAATGCGCAATAAAATGCATTTTTTTCTGCCAAACATGTGTAATTTATTCTCATATAACCTACTATGTCTGTCGACCATGTATCAATCAGCTAAACAGTTTACCAGATACAAAATCCACCTAAAACTGCAATATCCTTTAATTGTTTTGAGCAGTGTATTACAGTTATAAATCTTTATTGTTGAACTTTTTTTTACCTACAGTATATAAAAATAATCTTGAAAAACAGAATTTAAAATGGCAAAATACAACTAAAAAATTTGAAATGTATGAACGTACCAAAAAATACATCAGGAAAGATTTTTGAAATTTATTGTAAACTTTCGTAGATCAGCTAAAGCTGATGCAGAATTTTCAAATACGGAAAGAATCACTAACTCCAAAACAAACAGCATACGACATCCGACAAAACAGGAACTATTCTTGAATTAAATTGTTTACACTGCTTATATTTCTTTCATCTTAAACTCTCTGCAGGAAGGAAAAAATCATACATCACTTGAAATCTTCAGTGAACAAAATATACGAGCTCTCATGTTGCTCTTTAGAAAGATATTAGATTTACGCAATGTTAGTTTTGAAATATCCAGTGTCACATTTTAAAGAAGAATTCATAATTAGTTATACAAGTGTATATATACAGTGGCGGTCAAAAATTTCCGGCCAGCATAAAATTTTTGGTTAATTTGTAAGTACACCCATATGAAGAGGAAACTCAAAGTGATACTTATGCACTTTATTGACATAACAGTTAATAACTTATTTTTGGAATAAAAAATAAATATTAATAAATTTAATTGAAAATATTAATTGCAAAAGAAAACGCATGTTCTCAAAAGTTTCTGACCACCTTAGCAAGCTTGGAAAAAAATGGTGTTATAATAGAAAATAACAGTGATCAGCAACATTTACAGTTAGTATTATGTATTCATCCATTAAGCTATAAGTATTGCAGCGCAGCAACGTGGCATCGATTCAATGAATGGTTGTAGATCGTCAAAGTTAATTTTTGTCCACGGTTCTTGCAATTTTTGAAAAAATGCTGCTGAATTGGAATATTTATAATTCCACACACGTTTTCAAGTTAGTTTCAAAGATGTTTTATTGGATTCAGATCGGATGTCCATTTCAAAAGCGGAATTTTTTTGTGCGAAAGCCACTGCTTGACGAGCTTGCATTTATGTTTTTGGTCGTTATCATGCTGAAACAAATAGTTATGACCACAATTTTTCCTCCAATAAGGCGTAAAATGATCTTTCAAGATATCTTTATGCATGACGCTATTCATCTTGCGGCGAATTTCAAATAACGGACAGACACATTTTCCAGAAAACGCTCCGCACAGCATAATGTGTCCCCCTCCATGCTTCATGGAAGGAATAACATATCTCGAATCTTATCTTTGGTTTTTAGGTCGTCGGGTGTAGTGTCTGCTATCGCTTCCAAAAAAATTGAACGTAGATTCATCGGAAAATAGTACTTTTTTCCAGTTTTCACTGGACTATACTTTATATTCCTTGGCAAACTCCAATCGGGCCCTACGTCATGTAAGCGTTTTGACACGGTAGACAGACTTATTTCAGCAATATTTTAATACCGTAAATCGCGGGTAATTGCAGCGGTCTTTTTATGCGGGCCATCATCTGCTTTTCTCCTGATAATTCTGTCCAAAAAAATCGTTTTCCGGAATCCGCGGGACCGTGGCAAGTTCCGAACACCATGACCATCTTTATATATTTTTAAAAATATAGTTCACAGCAAATTTTCCGATAGACAACTTTGCCGAAATATCACGAGAGGATTGTCCCTTTAGTGGCAAACAAATCACTCATTTATTAACAATAAATTGTGCAACTTTTCATGTTTGAATTTCAAATACGTTATTCACGTTGATTAATTAAAGACGGTAAAAAACAACAAAAAAAAACACTTTACCGATAGCAAAAACAAATGGATAACGAATGGCTGGAAACTTTTGCACACGCGAATTTCATATCCCCCCCCCCTTTGCAACAAGTATCTTCAGTATCCAATCAAAATGATCACGTGGTCAGAGGTAATTTGTTTATTCCTAACTTTTGAAGAAATTGTGCTTCTTCTCTGAAACGGTCTGTTAAACAAATCAAAGAAACTAACTGGCCGGAAACTTTTGACCACCACTGTATATATGCATAGAATTATAAATACAAATTATAGAATTAAAAAAATATGTGTCAGTATTTCCACTACATATGAACCGATTCTTTCTGTATTTTAATTATATATATATATATATATACATACATGTATTAGGACCTGAGTTTCAAAATTCGCCTTAAACAAAAAATCAAACTTTGGGAAACGCGAAACCGCTCTAGCTGAGTCCATTGTTTTTCATTGTAAACCAAGAATTTACGAAGCCAGAAATACAGAATAAAAATAGTTTTTTTTTTTTTTTAAGAATGTAGTATTTTTTCGCTGCAGGTTTACCAATAGAATAGATTAATAGAGAAAACATGATTTTTAAAATTTTGGATGAGCCGAGTTTTCAAACTCACGACCTCATATACAGTGTGACCGAAAAAGTCCGTTGTCACCCCAATAATTTCTGAACGGCAAAAGCTATAGTCATAAGAGTGGTCTCTAGGTATGGTAAAATAGCCACGCACACTCAAATAAACCACCTACGGCGCCACCTGATGGATAAGTGCGAAGTTAGCACTCCTATCTGGAAAACAGAAAGAGATAATTGAAAAAGTTATTTACAAAGTTGTAGAAGAGTATCATCGATTTAGTACGAAAAGACACCTTGTGGGTATTAAGGCCAAGAATAAAGCGGTTAAAATGCACATTTTTTTATGTGATTTCCTATACTGTGACGTGACAAACGATCTCTGAAAGAAAAAAACTACTGGTTATTACGATATACCTTTATTTGAGATGTTCAGACTCCACACCGTCAGCTGCACTGCAATGTACATTTGGTTGCACATTTGTCCGAAAAATAATCATGCCTCCTTCCGTTCAAGTTTTCTGACGTCACAGTGTAAGAAATTACTAAAAACAAATGCGCGTTTTACTGTTCTATTCTTCGCATTAATTTTCACGAGGTATCTTTTCTTACTAAATCGATGATGCTTTACAACTTTGTAAATCACTTTTTTTCCCTATCTCTTTCCGCTTTCAAGTTAGGAATGTTAATTCTGCAGTATTCTACCACGTGGCGAAGTAGGCAGTTTCATTCAGTAGCTCATGGCAACTTTTCAATACCTAAACCCCACTTTTATGAACCTAGCTCTTGCCGTTCAGAAGTTATTGGGGTTACAGCGGAATTTATATGTATGTTTGTTACTGAATAAGCCATGTGTAATCTTAACAGCTTACGCTCTTTGGATTTATTAATTTATTAGCGACGATTCCACTCAATACGGTATCACCATTCCGTTAAATAGAAGTTCGAACTAATGTAACTTTTTAATAAATTATTATTGTAAAAACTTTGCAGCCGCAACTATTACGTTTGGCACAGGATAAAAAAAAAGAGCTATGTTTCCCCGTAAAATGTCTAGGAGATCTTTTTCCGTCCTGGAAACATATTTATTCAATCAGTTGAACTTCGTACATAATTAAAACATCCGTCACAGTTCCCAATGCATCTTATTAAATATGAATTACGGAATTTCGTTGTTTGAGCTTTTAGTTAACACCCCAACATTTACTATCTATATTATAAAGGACAAACATATCTGTGCGTAACGCATACGTCATTTTGCGAATGGCAACACTTTGAAATTTGAAATAAAACTTTGGTTTTGCAATTTTCTCTACTGCAAATTTTTAAACTTCTAAACATCGCACATTTTTAATTTTTACACCGTCGTATAAGGAAGAAAATGCTCTTTTAAATGCAATTCGTTTGAAAGCTATATCTCAATTTATTTTGAGATATTAATTTTTTTTGTAGTTTTTAATACCATTTTTCTTATTCTGGCAACAAAAGTACCTCATTTCTACTGAAAATCATTGAAAGTAAATGGAAAATAGTCAAAAATAGCAGATACTGTATCTTTCTGTTGCCATTTTCTCATAAAACGTGAAAAAAAAGTTGAAATTAAAATATGGGCTATGTCAAGAATATTGTCTGTTATTCCGTGATAATGACGTCATATGCACACTTTTCTATAGACGAAGTTTAAGACTGGATTGTAAAAGTGAATTGTTTTAGAGGATGCAAATGACGTCCTTTTATAATAAAGCGTGTATTTTAATTCTTAAACCTGAATTGTGTTTTGTAGAAGTGCGTCATTTTCACAGCCCAGCTGCTTTTAAATTCTTCACAGGTGAAAATTCTTCACTTTTGAAAATAATGTAATCGAAATCACACACTGATAAAACGCAATGTTTTACAAAAAAGAGTGTCTTTATAAAAGAGAGGTGACAGGCAAATAATAGCGATTTATATTACAGAAATTGATGATTCTCGCCTGGATGGATTTGCTTCGCCATGTCAGACAAGCAAACAAATAATACGCGGTTTAAAATAACATTGTGCTCCTGAAGTTTTTGTCGAAGACTCTCTCGAATAATAAAATTTTAATGCTATTCTTTAGGACATTCTACTATAATTTTATCAAAATAACATAATTTGCTGAATTTAGTTTTTCCTAATTATATATAATCTATATATTTAAAACACAAGTGTGTTTTTTTAGTCATCTGCCCTGATCTTTCTGCTGAACCAATTTTACTAATATATATATATTTTTAACTGAAAGCTCTTCCTTTGTAGATGTGATCGAACTATATGTTTTTTTTTTCTATTTAAATATCCCCAATTTTATATTTTAATTTTAAAAGCATTTTATGAAATTTCTTCAAAATGATGAAAATTAGATAGCTTTCATTATTGCAGACAAGAGAGGAATAACGAGGTATTTTTAACTTTATTCATGCTATTTTCTGATAAAAAATCAAAATTGTTGATAAAAATTGTTGTATAGGGTTTAGTGTCTCAAAATCCCATTAGGAGCAGAATATTATATTAGGGGCATAATAACGGAAAATGGCATACTGCTTTTGAAAACACGCAATTTTTCCTCATAAATTTTCTATATTGTTTTTCCTTCTGCATGTGTACTGATACTAAGTTTCAGACCCTAGGCGAAATGCTTATTTAAGTGACAATGAAGTCATATTTAAAAGAAAACGATCATTTTCTTATATAAAACTTATTTTTTATATTTTAATATTTTTTTATATTTGATATTTTAACACAACCTGAATTATGTTTTGTAGAAGTGATTCATTTTCACAGCCCAGCTGCTTTAAAATTCTTCTCAGGTGAAAATGCTTCACTTTTGAAAATAATGTAATAGAAATCACACACTGATAAAACGCAATGTTTTACAAAAAAGAGTGTCTTTATAAAAGAGAGGTGACATGCAAATAATAACGATTTATATTACAAAAATTGATGATTCTCACCTGGATGGATTTGCATAGCCAAGTTAGGCAAGCAAACAAATAATAAGCGGTTTAAATAACATCATGTTCCTGAAGTTTTTGACCATATTTAAAAGAAAACGATCATTTTCTTAGATAAAACTAAACATTTTAACACAAATGCGTCTAAAAACATAAATTACGGAAATTTTACCCTCCGGAATTGAGATTAGAATCTCAAGTAAAGAGTGCGCATGTTCACATAAAAGATGTTGCTGACAATCGTGACTTCAAGTTTTGAGTTAAAATTATTTTTAAATGATCAAACAAAATACAAATTTTTAAAAAATGATGAATATGGATATGAGAAGTGCGTATGCAAATTTTGAGAAGGTGAAAATTGCTGTTTTCATTCCGGAAATCCAAGCATAAGAGCCTTAGTTGATAACCACATCCTAATAACTGATCTTTATTATATTTTACTGATTAAATATCTATATTATAAAGAACAAAAGTATCTGTGCGTAACGCTGACGTCATTTTGCGAATGACAACACTTCATGATCAAATTTCGGTCTTGAAATTTTCACTACTGCAATTTTTTAATCTTCTGACCATTGTACCTTTTCAGTTTTCGTCGCATAGGGAAAAAATTTTTCTTTCAAATGCAATTTATTTAAAACTGTATTCGTTGACTGATGTACTATATTTTCTAAAACAATTTTTAAGCATCATTTTTTTAAAGTTTATCTTACCACGTGCCGGTTTCAATACATAATAATAATAAACATTTTGCACATAAAGCAACAAACATTTTTCAGCATTTCTTTATGACTATTTTTGAATAACGAAATTAATACTTCCTTTATAAACAAGTAAAAGAATAATTAAAAAAAAAACCCACCAATCTAACATATTTGTGAAACACAAAATAACGGAATTAATACTTCTTTTATAAACAAATAAAAGAATAATATTGAAAAAAAAAAACACAAATCTAACATATTTGTAATCGTACAATTTAAATTTTTAGATCACCAAATAGGATTTTTTTTTCAAATGGAATTTGTTTTTCATCGCAGTTTACTGATTGTCTTTGATTTTAAAAACAATTTTAAAGTGTGAAATATTTTTAAATTTATCTATATCGCGCGGAGCTCGATTACGAAAGATTAATCCGTTTGCCCTTAAAACAAAATAAAGAGTTCATCATTTTCTTACAGCTAATATCCATTAAAAAAACTTCCCTATGAATAAATAAATAAAATAATATAAATAAAACACAAATTTACCAGACATGTATAAGCTCTGAAATTATCAGAATATAAAAGGATGCCATAAGTAGTAAAATCTTGGCAAATAACTCTTAGCATGCGGCTAATAAGAAAATATCGCTTTTAATAAATTTCAAAAATTTATTTGATTGTATAATTCGTATTTTCCATATGAAAGATGCTTTTTTAATGCAAGTAGTTAATCTAAAAAATGTATTGCATATAAAAAAAATATTAGTTTTCAATTTAAAAAAATGTTTTCACCTATATTCTTTAACCCGGGAAGCCCGGGTACGATCCCCTAGTTATTATTAAAAGATGAGAGTAATTCTCTTTCTTGTTATTATGATAATCTCACTTCATAGTGACGTATGTACCTTTTAAAGCAACACAAAAACGAAAATCGTACTCCAGAACTCATGTCTGTCCATGATTGCTAACCGCGAAGGGATTTTGACACTAATGCAGAGAGACCAATGAACTAATGGAATCATGTAAAAGCACGCACTATATTTACTAATCGCTTAGAAAAAAATTAAACCGTCTTTCCGAAAACAGCAGAATAAGCGAAATAAGTTCTTTTACAATTTAAAAAATGGTAGATGATTTAATAAAAATAAAATTGTAGATCAGGCAATTTAAATATAATTCACATCGGCATTTAAGATTGAAATAAAAATTAAAAGACATTGAAACAAAAATAATAATAAGTGAACTGTTTTTTAAAATAGATTTTGCTAGAGAAATACAATATTAATGTGCGGGTTTACATAGAAATGAATTTCAGTAAAATTAATGATTGGAATATAGTTTATGACAGGAAAGAATTAGATTAACCAGGGTTATAAAATTGTGTTACACACTATGAAAAAACCTTTAAGGTTACTAAGAATTTTCTAGGAAACTGGGATGTCTAGAACTTCTTATGTAAATGTAACAACAAAAGGCAGCGCAAAATACGAAAACAGTTCTCCAGTACTCATGTCTGTCAATGATTATTAATTGCGAAGGGATTTTGACGGTAATGCAGATAGACCAATGAATTAACGGAATCATGTAAAAACGCGTACCATATTTACTAATCGCGGAGGGAAAATGAAGTAAACCGTCTTTTTAAAACAGCGGGATAAGGGCTTTTAGAATTAAAAAAAAGGTAGATGATAAAAAAATGAGAATTGTAAAACGGAAAATTTTAATATAATTCATATCCGCATTTAAGTTTGAAATAAAAATTAAAAGGCATTTAAACAAAAATAATAATAGGTAAACTGTTCTTTTTTAAATAGATTTTGCTATAGAAATAGAATATTAATGTAAAATTATAATACATACATAATGAAAAAATCTTTATGTTTACTGAGAATTTTCTAGGAGATTGGGATGTCTAGAACTTCTTATGTAACTGCAACAACAACAAAAAATCATGTAAAATTAGAAGCAAAGAATAAATATTATACCCTGGTTTTACTGATAGAATTGTAAGCATATAGGTTTCTGTAGCTATAAAAAACTAGTTTTGTAGATTTAGATCTTTTTTGTAAAGTAAGGAAAAATTCATGAAATATTTTTAATATAGTTCGGAAATTTGATTTTCTTAAATTACAGGATGATTCTAAATTCATGATCCAAAATTTATGTGTTGGTACAGGACAATGTTACAATCATTTATTGTATAGGAATGTATGGGCGCAAGTTATGGGTTGACCTACAAACACCAGGGTGTCAATATGGCACTTTTTTATTTAAAAATTTGTTATCCATACCAGAAAATTCCTATTCTAGCCTTGTCTTTATTTAAGACAGACATTTCATGATTACAAAAAGAAAAAATTCGTCTTTGAAAATTTCCGTTAAAAAAAATCTAAATTTTTGAATTTAAAAAACTCTATATCTATTTTTTTTTCATGTATGTCCTGTGCTTGACAGATGTGCCAGGTTTTTTTTTTTTTTTTTGGGGGGGGGGGAGGGGGGGGCGTTAATTCAAAAATTTCGATTTCACACCGAAAATTTTCAGAGAAGAAATTTTTCTTTATGTAATTATGAAATGTCTTTCTTAAATAAAGAAAAGAGCAGTATAGGAATTTTCTTGTATGAATGAGAAATTTTGAAATAAGAAAAGGTCCGAATTGGTCCCCTTGTATTTGTACCCCAACGCGTTACTTGCGACCATACATTCCTGTACAATAAATGATTGTTACAGTGTCCTGAACCAACCCTTAAAATCTGTACCATGAATTTAGAATCGCTATGCATATATAAACATATATACGTACATATAAACATATATGTACGTATATATATTTTGATCTATTAAAACCAAATTATGACCACCTGCGCAAAAATACGTCAACCAACTTCTCATAATTAAAAACAACATACTATATTGTGATGTAATAAGTAAGCTATAAAGCATAGAAAACTAGCATAGAAATGTAGAACAAACCTATGATCTATATTAAAAAAAAAACAAAATTAACTTACAATTAAAATATATTGAATAACCTCTTTTTTGGAAAAACGAATTGTCTTTGGGGGATTATCTGGATCTTTTATTTTGCCTGAAAACTAAATACATTAAGAGAAATGATTTATGGATAGAGAAATAGATTGGAAGTTGAAAGAACGAGACAGTTTCATCAGAGGTGGGAGAACAGCGTTCCCCAAAAAAGATTAGCAGATAATGTAGTTATAAGGATATATTTGTAAAAAAAAACAGAAAAAAATTGATAATCACGTTTTCGACCAATCACACTACAAGTACTAAAAGGGACATGAAATGGAGGAAATTTATTAAAAATAAAATCAATGCCAAACAATCTGCCACGCCCATCATATCGATTTATCAAACTAGCCAAAATACATAACATTTAAATACATAAAATGGATGCGAAATAGTCAGTACTAAATTAACTTGCACTGAACTGAAATAGAATATGTAGAAATGTATACAAACATGCTACTTCCACAACCGCAAAGTGAGATAAACTAAATCCACATAATTTACACCGATGCATTATACAGAAATATTCTGTTGCATTCCCCCCCCCCCATTCTCCCCAAAAAATTCTTCCTTATTTCATACGAAAGGTATTTGCTTAGTGTTTTAGTTTATAATGTTACCAATAATTATAATATTAATAAAGGATGATTCTGATCGCGCATTTTATCGTTTGTGTCATCGTTTGATCCTAAGGACTCCTTTGACAACATTTTAAATTACAATAGCTATAAAAATTCACGATGCGACGTACCAGTTAACATAAATACGGAATTAAACGGACAGGAAAAGAACAGATAACGATTTTTATTCCACCATTGGGTATGCCAGATGATACTATTATTTTTCTTAAATTTGTCTACAAATGACAAGTAATAAAGTTATAGTTACTCAGAAAAATAATTTATTTTTGTAGGAAATTAAATAAATTGAAATAATAGTAAACTAACCATTTACCCCAAGCATTTTTATAACTGGCATCTAATGAATCGTCACAATACAATTTCACTGCCGCAGTGCTTGTTTATATTTCACATGTAGCCCTTTACTTTTAGATGAGGAAGGTTTCCGCTACACTAGACACAATGAGCGCGTTCACGGATCGCACTCTGGGTTCCCCCGTGGGGAACCCGAAGCGTTCAGAGTAGGCATCACGTGACTTTTTCCGAGTTTCCCGCAGCGTTCAGAGCCGGAGTTTACCCGGATTTCGAGGAACCCACATTACCTGAAAAATTTTGCGGGGTAAAGTGATCACGTGGTTGGGAAATCTGATTTGTTTACCATTTTATAGCTTAACTGTGACTGTTAATCGGAATCACTGTTTTGATCAGTTTTATCGCACATTGTTTCTGTTTTTTGATATTACAAAAATAATAATAAAAACATTTCTGGTCTAAGTTTAACTTTTAGATAAGTTAGAAGATAAATGTAAATTTTGCCTATGACAAATCTCCGATTCAGCCTAAAATGGCTGGCAAAACCTGTGATACATATTTGTTGCGATAGTATTCCACATAAAAATTAACTTTTGGAACAGTTTCCCATCCAAAAAAGTAATAATTGAATCTATTTGCACTGTCGAAAGTGCAGTTGCCGCAATGTTTGTAAATGTAAATTAAAAAAAATCCCGCAACTTTACCCGAAAGCGTTCAGAGCCGTTTTTACCCAACCTTACACCGAGAAACCAGTATGACGTCATTCCCCATTTTTCCGAGTTACCCGTGTTTCGGTCTCTGAACGCGTTCAATATCGCACGGGGAACATGTGCTTACAATCCTATAACTACAGCACCTAGAAGATACAGCGTGGAAAACGGCTATTCCTATAATGCTTTAAAAAGTGCTAAAAACTTGTATCCCATAAATCTCCAACAATGCTCAGCGGCAATATGCTGATACGAGCGCCATCTCGTAACTCTTTTCAATATAAACCCTGTGTTTTAAAAAATTATAGAATGTTAAATATCGGAAACTATAAATATAAGATATTTTAGTTTGTTATAAGCTAATTTAGTTAAGGAATGACGTGAAATAGGCTAAAGAGTCTCTTTTAGAATGACTATCGTTTTTAAAGCACTACGATGGTGCTACGATCGACATCTTGTTATTCAACATCGTTGTACATTTATGGGATTCAATTTTTTAGCACTATTTTGTAGCCGTTTTCTACACTGTATCTTCTAGGCGTTGTACTATAACTTTACGATTTGAGTTTTTTTCTTTGGAGTTGATTATTTGTATTTATTGCAGTAGCAACATGCCCCGAATACACATGTTTACAACTTTTTTCAAAACAATAGCAACCCGCATTACAGATACTGGGTAGGATATTTGGGGGTATATATATGATACTTAGATGTATTGTTGATCAATACAAAAACATCAGCTTAGCGATTATAATGTGTTATCCACGTAGGTGTTGTAAACGTGAAATTATACAGCCCGCAAATCAATACTCTGATAAAAGAAGTACTCTATCTGGAAACAAGCAGACATTAACACTAATCAGTTCCGAAAAGATTTGGTGTTAGTTCTCCTTGAAAAACTCAATGAACCAAAATAAATTTACTATTATTCAATAGCTTAAACAGTTTGTTGTAGAATATGTTATATGTTATTTTATTAATTTAACTGAAATACGTAATAGAGCTGTATGAAACGTCGAAATATACAAGAATAAGGTAAGCATGGTCATTTTAGAAGGCTATTCATACAACTTATAAAGGTTTTAGACAAAAACTTATAAAGACCTTAAGATTATATGCTCTACCATATAAAAATAACTTTTAATGATTGTAAAGAGAGCATGTAAATTTTATGAAATCACTGGTAGAAAATATATGGTACTTCTACCCTTGTTCTTTATTTAAGATTTTCAAGAATCATCTAACGCTAATGTTGGCATATAAATTGAAAAAAAAAAAAAAGATAAAAAATCTCATAGGCGCTTAAACAAGAATAATTTTCATGCGTTTTCGACATCCGGTGAAAGAAATTTTCCTGAAATAAACTATTTACAGTATATGGTTTTGGAAATTCTAGGAAACTCTGCAGGAAGTAAAACTTATTGTATTCCTTGAAATATTTCGTGATCAAAGTGTAAGCCTTATCCCTTTTTTGTGCAAAGCTGTTAGATCAGTATATTTTTTCTATTAAGATAATAAAAACAATGTTTAAAACCATAAATGGAAGTGCTTTTATGAATGTATGCTAAGTTACTGTTCTTTACTCCTTCATATTTGTTACACATTTCTTGATTATATAATTTTAATGTGAGTTTCAGAAGAATTTGTACGATTAAATACACAGGGTACGCGAAAAATTCTGGAAACGTTTGAATAACCCGAGAAAAACACACCAGATTGAAAAAAGGAAAACATGTGTTAAATATTTTTTTAAAAGCTATTCAGTGATACAAAGTTGACCTCAAATAATGATGTAAACGTGTAAAAATTTTTTATTCAAATAATAGTTTAATTAATATTTTGTCTCCCAATAGTCCAGGAAATAGAGACCATATAGGGGCTCTATGGGTTTTCACGGTAGTTCTGGAAAAAGGCTTACTATATTTTTTTTGGGTGGCTGAATCCGAATTTTTAACTTCCCACCAAAATTTCCCCGAGCACCCCCCCCCCTAATTTTGGTGAAAAGCCCCCCCAAAAAAGATTTTTATAAAAAAATCATTTTTGTTATTGTTTTAAGGAAAAGCATCTAGAAATTCTGAAAGCAGACAAAATTTGCAACAAATAAGACATATGAGATTATGACGTAGGATGAATGGGGAGGTGGGGAAGTGCTTCGGAACATGCACCGCGGTGCTTCGTGGACTAAGTTGCGCAATTCCATTTAACCACTCACATCGTTTACGTTCGCTCTCACGTCTCTCCCAAAATTTTCCCCATAAAGCTTTCCTTAAGTTTTTTGGGTCGCTGAATCCGAATTTTTAACTTCCCACCAAAATCCCCACCCCCCCCCCCAAAAAATAGTTGTTTTTAAATTCAATTTTTTATCGTTTTAGTGGAAAAGTACTTAGAAATTCAAAAAGTAAACAAAGCTTGCCACAAAAAGGATATATGACATTATGACGTAGGATGAACGGGGAGGGGGGGGGGGCTGCCTCTGAACATGCACCGTGGTGCTGTGTGCACAAAGTTATGCAATTTCGCTGAGTAGTCTATGCAATAGCGGATTTTACCTGGCAAAATTAATGGTAGTTATGGAAATCAACTTACTTTATGTTTTTCGGGACGCTGAATCCCAATTTGTAACTTCCCACCAAAATGTCCCCTGGAACCCCTCCCCTAATTTTGATAACATATTCCCCCCACACCCCGATCAAGATCGATCAGGATAACTAGAGCGTTTTGGAGGAACCATTTGAACCTGAACATCCAACATCTACAGAGCTTGAAAACACGGATGGTTTCTTAGGTTTGTCGATTTTTATGCTTTCTTTTTTTTATCTCCCCTTTCTAAACATTTTTGGAACATAATTAAGCTATTTTTTTCAGCAAGATTTTTGCTAACTATACGTAATTAAAATCGATTGATTTATAGATCAGTCAATCTGCTTTAAAAATATGACTTGAAACAAATTATATCTTTGCAATGCATGAAATTAATTTTCAACTTCAATAACAAATATTTTTCCGTATATTTCAGACTTGGGTGAAAACCACGTAGCAACATTTGACGGATCTGATAGTGATAAAAAGAAATTTCAGTCCTCTGTTGCAGTCAAGCGGAGAAGGATAATCTAAAATTATCCTGAATAATTAGAATAATAATTCGAAACAGAAAAAATCTCAGATATGTCATTATTTTTCAATACTTTTTGTTATTTTTCTTCAAAACTTTTCATTAGTAGGCAAAGTTCGGAGGGGAGACGGGGGAGCGAACATAAACGGTACAAGTGGTTAAGCGGAATTGCATAACTTAGTGCACGCATCGCCGCGGTGCATGTTCCGAGTCAGCTACCCCCCCCCCCTCACCGTTCATCCTATGCCATAATGTCATGTATCCTATTTGTTGCAAATTTTATATACTTTCTGGATTTTTAGATACTTTTCCCCTAAAACAATAAAAAATTGAATTTAAAAACAACTATTTCGGGTGGGGGGGGGGGGATTCAGCGAACCAAAACCTTAAATTAAAATTTATAGAGAAAGTTCGGAGGGGAGACGAGAGAGCAAACGTAAACGATGTTAGTGGTTTAGTGGAATTACGTAACTTAGTCCATGCTGCACCGCGGCGCATGTTCTGAGACAGGTCCCCTTCCTAATCATCCTACATCATAATAACATGTATCTTATTTGTTGAAAATTTTGTCTACTTTCTTAATTTCTTGACAATCTTTACCTAAAAGAATAAAAAAATATTTTTTTTTTAACCCTCTGTCTACCAGAAGGGTCCAATGGACCCGACATGTACATTCAAAATATTTATTCAAACCAGAAATTTCTTCAAAACAAACTAAATGTATAAATCAGACAATAATAAGTTAAATAAACAAATTAAATAGTTTTAAGTAAAAATTCTGGTGTAGAATGTTTTTATAAAACTTGAGTAAAATTTCCGGTAGTTCTAGGGTTAATAAAAGCCCTTTTTGGGGGCATTTTACCATGTTTTTTTGAGGGAGGAGAGGGTTGCCGGGAGAAATTTTGGTGGAAGTTACAAGTTTGGATTCAGCAACCTAAAAAACATAACATAAGTCGATTTACTGAAATACCATTAATTTTGCCAGGTAGAATCCCATATTGCCTGGACTATAATGGTTTTACAATCATTTGTAAATAAAAATATAAAATGGTTAATAAATTTGTATAGGATTATTTATAGTCAAATTTTGCAGTAACAGTTTTATAAAAGAGTTATTTCATTCACAATAAATTTAGTATGTTTTTTATCTTGTTTGTCGTGAGGGAATGGAAGTATGTTTTAAATAGTTTTTCTTCTAATTTACTCTTATTCTTATTAGAGTTTTTTAACATTAGTACAAACAATAATGCCAGTATATGTTATTTGTGGTATATATAATACTGTTTTCTCCTTAGTCTTTTGTGACTAAATTAGCTCCAAAATACATTATGATGTGCGAGGACAATAAACATGTAGTAACAGTAGTGTATTTAAAAAAAAAACACTTTGCATTACATCAAAAAACATTTTATTACTACTAAAAGCTTCTGGAAGCAAAATTAAAAATACAGTTATTTTATAACTAATTCCTTTAATTTTAAATGCTCAATATTTAAAAAAATAAACCTTACTAAACGTTACTTAGATACTTAGGGCTGAATCCATATCAACTCAGGCAGGGGGGTTACCTTCATAGTCTCAGAAGTTTTTGAATTGAACATATGTTAAAATTTAAGAAAAAGTAAGATACTTGTATATTTTCATTTTGCCCAAAAAAATTCCTGGTCCGAGATACAGGCCGCCAAAGATGACATCCCCGGCATCCTTTCTCATTCGCGATTTTCGATAAAAATTTTAAAGTGCTCTATCTCTAGAACGGTGCAAGATATTTTGTTGCGGTTTATTTTATTTTAAAGATACTATTCTTCTGTTTAAAATGATATACCCAATTTTGAAAAATGTATTCAACTTTTCTTGTGGCAACCTTTTGAAAAAAAATTTTTTTTTTCAAAAAAAATTTTTTTTTCGAAAATGCCAATCCTAAAAATTTTGATTTTTTTGTTGTTGATCAATACCATTGGGAACTATCTTCACTGTAAAGGAGAACTTCCACTTTTGAGTTTAACAAATTTTAGAAACATTTAAAAAATTCAGAGAATTTTACAGGAGCTGTATATATACAGTTCCAGTAAAAGTCACTGAATTTTTGCTTATTTGTATCATATTTGTAAGGATAAGCCTAAGATATATCCTAAACAAGTTAGAAATTGGAATATCAAATGTGGCAAATGAGGTGCGTGCGTACTATAACTAGTTTTATAAATATTCAGATCTTGGTGCAATAAGTTACACTCTTGGGCAAAAAGGGCATGACTACAAAATTTATTATGATTCTAAATATTAAATTCAGTAATACGGAAGTAATATGAATTCATCTTAAAAGGACTTAATCGCCATGGCAACCTAGAATCATTGCCTATCATGGTATATCATTGAATCAATTATGTATTATAGGATTTTTAAATAGAATGAAGAAAACTTTTATTAATGTCTTTTATCTTTTAATTTGATTTTCATAGCATTTGAAGTGATACATACTTTATTTTCAATACCGAACATAGTAAAACAATCTCAATAACATATATCAATTACACAGCAATACAAATTATATTAATACAAGTTAGAGTTCAGACGGATGAGCAGACAAATCGAATCCATAAAGACTTTCAACTATGTTGGAAATTATTAAAAACACATAAATAGGTCGGAATTTGACTTTTAGAAATTTATGTCAATAGACGGAAGCATACTTGAATACTTTTATACAACCCTGTATTTTACCTACTATCTTTATATACATGCCACTATTTAGCTAATATTTAATTAAGATTAAAACATCCTTAAAACCAGTGAAATCACACTTCCAGAGATTATCATCCATAGACGGCCATGTATCTAATTCTTTGCGTGGACCTGTATATCATTTTATCTATATTCTCCAAACATATCTTAGTATACTAAATGTAGTTCAGTGTAAAAATGCATAACTCATTTAAAAATCACCTTTAAGCTACTTTCATTCATATACTCAGTAAACCCTTAAGATTTATTTTGTGTAGCCCTGTATATGATCTACAGCATTTATGCACACAACGTAATATGGAAAAAATTAGTTAAACTTAAAAACTCAAACACAACTAAAAATGCACCTCCAGCAATGCCCTTACGATTTCTTTTGTGTAGCCCTGTATATGATCTACAGCCTTTATACACACAACGTAATATGGAAATATTTAATTAAACTTAAAAACTCATATTGCAACTAAAAATGCACCTCTAGCAATCATCGCTAATGTACAGTATTTCCAATAAGGTAAAGTATCCGAAATGTTTTGTGTGTCCCTGTAAACACTATGCACTTTCTATGACACAGGAAGTAATTTTTTGTAAACCTCTGCAATAAAGTATGTATCACTTCAAATGCTATGAAAATCAAATTAAAACATAAAAGACATTAATAAAAGTTTTCTTCATTCTATTTAAAAATCCTATAATACATAATTGATTCAATGATATACCATGATAGGCAATGATTCTAGGTTGCCATGGCGATTAAGTCCTTTTAAGATGGATTCATATTACTTCTGTATTATTGAACTTAATATGTGGTATTATAGCAAATTTTGTATTCATGCCTTTTTGCCCAAGAGTGTAACACTTATTGCACCAAGATCTGAATATTTATAAAACTAGTTAATACTATGCACACACCTCATTTGCCACATTTGATATTGCAATTTCTAACTTGTTTAGGATATATAGTAGGCTTATCCTTACAAATATGATACAAATAAGCAAAAATTCAGTGACTTTTACTGGAACTGTATGTATACAGTTCCTGTAAAATTCTCTGAATTTTTTAAATGTTTCTAAAATTTGTTAAACTCAAAAGTGGAAGTTCTCCTTTACAGTGAAGATAGTTCCCAATAGTATTGATCAACAGCAAAAAAATCAAAATTTTTAGGATTGGCATTTTCGAAAAAAAATTTTTTTTTGAAAATAAATTTTCTTTTTTAAAAGGTTTCCACAAGAAAAGTTGAATACATTTTTCAAAATTGGGTATATCATTTTAAACAGAGGAATATTATCTTTAAAATAAAATAAACCGCAACAAAATATCTTGCACCGTTCTAGAGATAGAGCACTTTAAAATTTTTATCGAAAATGGCGAATTGGAAATGGTGCCCGGAATGCCATCTTTGGCGGCCTGTATCTCGGGCCAGGAATTTTTTTGGGCAAAATCAAAATATACAAGTATCTTATTTTTTATTGAATTTTAACATATGTTCAATTCAAAAACTTCTGAGACTATGAAGGTAAGATTTTTTCTTTGGCTGCCTGAATTGACATGGATCATACCTTAGGCATTTTGTTACTGAATAATACTACTTATACATCTAATCAGCAATGTATTTGGTAAGCTATGAGTGTTTACAAAAATGCTGATATTTTTTCAAATTGTCATTTGTTTATATGAGAAACTGTGGTATCTCTTTTGAACGTTAACGTAGCCGAAAATATATATTTTTAAAATATTCAGTTTAAAGTAAATTGACTTTGTTTCTGCATTCCTGAATGTAACTTCAAACGTTCTTTTGTGCAATTTATGAAAACTTGAAGTTGACACTGCATTTAGCAAAAGGTAACTGTTCAGTAAAATATTATTATTTTAAAACTTATTATCACTTTGTTTGTGGAACACCTGATCCTTATGAATTACTATTTCTGATTTTTAATAATCACCTGATTATGTTACTGGACTAATTTTATTACAGTAGGTGAAAGAACTTATAAATGAAAAACGATTTATGTTAGATTGACACCTGTGGAATGGACTGCTCACGTTTAATAACGTAGGTGTACTTTCATATTTTTGAATAATCCACATTTGGACGAACATTCAAGAAAAATCCAACTGGATAACATTGTATGAGTTTTAATTATATAGGGTATCTTCTATTATGGTTCTTTTAATGATTCTCTTATGGTAGCGTCTCAATAGCTCAATAGCTACTAGGGATTTTAAAATTCCAATTATCGTAGATCGAAACGTTTTCGTCAAAAAGAATATTTTGTTTTTGCTTAGGTTGTTAAAGCATGGAAGGATTTTTTTCTAAATATAGATAAGACCCCATATGAAGAGTTTTATCAAAAACATTTTTGCTATTGTTACGATACATGTAAAATTAACATTTTGTTAAATAGCTATTATGCAATTATTGCATTTTTTTTTGGCCTTTATATATTTTTTTTATATTTGTTTCCTAAAAAATATCCAAAGAAGATACTGATGACCCTCATGATACCAACCCTTCAATACGCCTAATGAAAGTCTGCTCTATGAAATGCTGGACTTCTTAAAATTCAACAAAAGTAAAAATGTAATTTACGAAATATTTTACTTCTAAGTATCACTAATCTTATAATATGATTAAACATTGTGTGTGTGTGTGTGTGTGTGTGTGTAAATTTTATCCTAAAAACGGCTCTAGCGACGATTTTGACTAAATTTTGCATTTTACCATTTTCGGGCACGAGATGACCATTGGGCTAGGTCATGTGTTTGATAAAATTCGATTAGTTTGTCATTTTGGTCATAATGGGTCAGCATCAAGCTAATAACTATCAAACGGCTCAATCGATTTTGACTAAATTTTATATCCAACCGTTTTTGGACACGAGAAAACTATTTTGCTAGGTCACATGCTCGAGAAATTTCGATTAGTGGCTCATTTTTGGGTCACTTCGGGTCAAGCTATTTTTATCTAAAAAACGGCTCTAACGATTTTGACTAAAATTTGTAATCTACTGTTTTGGATTATGATAAGATCAATGGACTAAGTCACATGTTAGAAAAAATTCGATTTGTGGGTCATTTTAGGTCACAATGGGTCAGGTGTCAAGCTAATTGAATCGAAAAAAGGCTAAAACATTTTGACAAAATTTTGTAATATACCGCTTCTGGGCATGAGATAACAACTGGGCTAATTCACTTGTTCGAGAAAAATCGATCGGTGAGTCATTTTGGGTCACTGTGGGTCAAGCTAATTGTATCTAAAAAACGAATCAAACGCTTTTGACAAAAGTTTGCACCATACCGTTCCTTGGCATGAGAAGACCATGCGCTAAGTCACATGCTCGAGAAAATTCGATTTGTGGGTCATTTTTCGGGTCAATTTAAGTCAAGCTAATTGTATCTAAAAAACGGCTCAAATGATTTTGACAAAAAATTTTATTACATCTTTTCCAGCACGAGAAGACCATTGGGATAGGTCATATGTTCGATAAATTTAGACTTTTGGGATACCGTGGGTCAAGCTAATTTTATGTATAAAACGACTTTAACGATTTTGACTAAATTTTGCATCCTACCGTTTTCGGGTTCGAGAGAAACATTGGTTAGGTCACATATCGATAAAATTCAGTTAGTGTGTCATTTTGGGACAATATGTATCAGGATCGTGCCAATTGTATCTAAACAGCAAGAATGATACAGTGAGAATAATATATCGACATGAGCACAAGGCTATTTCTGACTGAGCTGAGCTCGTTCATCCCTGGTAGTAGATGATTATTGTCTGTCAGACCAGGCACACATCAATTTATCGGATTTTAACCTTCATCCTGTTTAGATGTTGAATAGCTAAAAAAGATATATTATATTCTCAATTTATATTCTCAAATTATAAAATTATTTTGAGCAGTTTGAAATTTTTTAACAATGCAGTGCCATCTATTGATTTTATTTGGAACTAACAAGGAGAGGGCCAACCTTGTTAATCACAGATTTTGATTATTTTAATATATGGTGTAGGGTAGAGGCCCCTTAGTGTCAGGTTCAACGGATTTTATCCAATGCTCCTTAGTTCTTGAGAAACCGGGGGGTCTAATATTAGTGCACAACTTAAATACTTACTTTGCTACAACGATGATAGGTCAGTCGTAGCTCAGTTGGTATGGTGTTAACCGGCTGATTGGCGGCCCCGGGTTCGATACCTGAATGCGCTACATTTGTTTTTCTCATTTTTTGTTTTATAAATTTACTTGTAAGTATAACTTAATAATCTCACTGTCAATTAAAATTTTTAATGTTGTATTTCAATTATAATTTTAACCTATTTAATTTTTTATTTTTAACTGAATAGTTGTAATAAAACATCATAAAACTGTTATTTTTTTTTTAAAATCACTTTTAAAATGTATTTCATATATTCTTTATCGTTGCAATGATATTGAGCAATTGTGTCAATTCGTGATTTTAAAGAAACATCATTTACGCATTGCTTTAACAAAGGAAGTCAATGAGATAATACTATTATTCTGTTTTTAAAGTAACAAGCATAATCATATTAAAAATTAGCATCATAATTAAATTACAACCGATTTTTTGCATATTAAAGATTTTTAAATTTGTAATAAGTATGCTTGCGCTTTCAATTATATTGCTTTCCCCTTTATCTTTTTTCTGCTTTTATTTTATTTGAATATTCCTTTTTTTTTATCATAACTAGATGGCACCACAACAGTATTTGTCACGATTTTGGAATTTTTGTCATTCAATAATAGATCCAATTTCTTTTTAAACCTCTTTAATGGATGAGAAATGATAGCTTACAAATAAGAAATGATAAATTTAAGTTTGTTAATATTATAATTAATGTTTGGTGTTAAATTTTTTAATTGAAATTATTAAATTATAATTTTAACTATATTTATAAAACAAAAAATGAGAAAAACAAATGTAGCGCATTCAGGTATCGAACCCGGGCTCTCGGATCAGCCGGCAAACGCCATGCCAACAGAGCTACGACTAACCTGTCATTTTTGCTGCGAAGTAAGTATTTAAGTTGTCTACTAATATTAGACCCCCTGGTTTTTCAAGAACTAAGGGGCATTGGATAACTACACTGACACTAAGGGGTGTCTACCCTACAAAATATATTAAAATAATCAAAATCTGTGATTAACAAGGTTGGCCCTCTCCTTGTAAGACAAAAAATCATATCGAAGAAATTCCTGATTTAACATATTACTCTCTTTTAAAAAGAACATCTATAATTGGCACCGTTTTCCTGTTATCGAATTTGAAAGGTTCGGTACGTTTCAGAACATCTTATAAATACCTATCCTATTTATACACATCCTGTGAATTCTTATTTATAAATTGAATATTTTTTTCCTTTTTCGAACATAATCATTGAAATAAATTTTGATGTTGAATAGCTAAAAAGAAATAGTTTTTATTCTCAAATTGTAAAGTTATTTTTTGCGGTTTGAAAGATTTATACAATGCGGCACTATCTATCTATTTTATTTTAAACTAAGACAAAAAAGTTTAGCAAAGAAATTACTGACTTAACATGTTACTCTTTTTCAAAAAGAACATCAATAATTGACACCGTTTTCCTGTTATCGAATTTAAAAAGTTCAGTACGTCGTAGGACATCCTGTAAGTACCTATCTAATTTATACATCCTGTGAATTCCTATTTATAAATTGAATAGATTTTGACTTTTTTGGATTTAGTTTTTGAAATAAATTTTATTACCTTTTTCTATCCTCTACTCTGAGAGTCCAGATGACATAATTTCCAACTATTTATGAAAATTAAAGCAATCAATAAAATTAACATAAATTATCTTGTGCAAATATTCTGAGATATATAAATATATAGATATACAGACATTAGTTTTCAATATAAATTATGATTAATATGGAAACTAATGAAGACTGAAATTATTATCATAGTTAGAAACGTCAACAAATCATGTGCGCAATGATTACTCGATGAAAAAATACTACTTTGGATTTCTAAATCATAATTAATCTGCATTTCAAAAACCTTAGTCGTTCGTCTTTATGATGAAGTTATGTAGAAATATTTTCTTGTTCAAAACACGCTTTTATAATGCAAAATGTCGAACATTTTGCTCATCAAGTGCCATGTTCGATGTCCTATAAGATGAAGTTATTCTAAATTGTAGAGCGAGCGACATTCGACACCACAACAACTAATTTATGCATGTCTATCACGGGAATCATTAATTAATTTATGTAAAGAATCAATTTATTAAATTCAGACGTTTAGAATGAAACAAATAATGGTGTATATTATTAATATACAACTTTTATTTACTTTAATTTTTCCTTGATTTACAAACTTATTATATAAATCCAAAATTTAAAAGAAAGTGTATCTGAACATTAGTAAGGAAAAAAAAAACGTTTATCAGAAATATTAAAACATACAAAAATTACCATTCATTAATTTAAAATCATAATTTCTTTTTTACCCGAAAACTTAATCTATAGTATACTGCAAAATACATGTTTATATCTGATAAGACATGTTTATATCTGAAAATATCATGTTTAAAATCCGATTTTAAATCTTTGAAAAACAGAAGATTAAAATATTTTAATGTATTTCATGTTTGAACATACAGATAAAAAAGTGTGTAACATTCAATGTTGTATAATTTTTATATGAACTTTTATAAGTTTCATCGTTATAGATAGAGTAAAAATCGGTGAATTTATGTTATTTTCTAGGGAAATATCTTTGAATTTTTCTTGATTTGTCATTCTAATCAAGAAACCATTTTTTAAAACTTCTTGATCATATAATAATATTTTCTACTTAAAAAAGAGAAAATGAGCAATACTGTAAACACTATGAAGTAATATCTCTTTAAACATCATCCATACTGAAAATATCCGAACTTACTAATAGTTATATATCTGGAATTAGTTTGAATATAAAAATAGACTACCATATTTACCAAGATATTAGAGGGAATATTTGGTACTATATGTTTCTCAAATAACAAAATAATCTAATGCTGTAGACAATTGCGTTAACAAAGAGATCGCAGCGATATCAATAATAATAAAACAGATTTTGTTTAAAAGTAAATTTAGATATTAAGATTTTTATTCAAATATTCAAGTACTAATAAGTATTCTTATATCGCATAATAGTTCTAATATACAGCAAGTATTGACATAGAAGGGTCTTTAACAGATAAGGTAAATGTCCTATTTAGATTTTCAGGATGAGAATGTTTCGAAGTAATTAAATCTCTGCAGTATGTACCACTCAGTGTAAGGTGTTCTATCTTGTACTTATGTACCGATCCCTGAGAGGACCTGTTTCCGTACGTACAACATGCTCTTTCGGCAAAACTTTTCCAGGTCGCTACCTCCTCGTCCGATCAAATGACTTCACTCAGTCGATTTCCAGTTCACAATACCCTTCTCTTTTTTCTCTCCATCCGACTCTCACGGGGATAGAAAAATAAGATGTACTTCTTTTCTCCACCCCGTGTTCTTTGGGGAAATATTGCTCTTTCCCCACGTATTTTCATTTGCTACCTCCGAATTTCTCACGGTACCTTGTGGCCTGGTTTCCTTCCGTAACCTGCACCAGGTATTACAACGGACCCATCCATCAGTGTGTTTCCATAGTGAATTGCGGGGGGGGGGGGTAATTGCGTCCATTCTAAATTAATGCCTCAATTGACAAAAAATAGATGAATTCCTTTTTTACTGGAAACGCTTGTAAACACCTCAAACAAGTTTTTTTGTGGCTGTGCAACGGTATTTTACATATTGTATTTTATCTTAGCTGAAAAAAGAATTTTAATAGCTTATTTATGAGTTTTCTAGAGCATAAATGAATTCGATTACATTTTTGAACTCAGACAGATTCGTTTTTGAGCAATAATTGCTGAAAAGCTTTTTAATTTTTGTTTGCTTTTTAAATTTAACTAATTTTTTTTTCATATTACTTGGCGTGTATAAATGCTATAAATCATATTCGGGTCTGTACAGAAAAACGCGAGTACATTTGCGATTAGTTATAGAAATTGCTGAAGAGGAAATTTCAACTGTGTTATGCGTTTCCTAACTGAACTATTTTTTTTTTTATGTTTTGTAGTATATAAAAATATTTACAGATTATATACAGGGATATACAAAATTGTAGTATATAAAAATATTTACAGATTATATACAGGGATATACAAAAGAATGTGGTTATTTTTTCGACCTCGGATTGTTATAGCTGAAATTTGATTTTCAAATCTTTTAAGTGTTTCCAAATTGTTTACTTAGACATTATCTTTCACATTACTTAACGGTGGAGGTTTCTTACAGTATTCAGAATACGCTGGAAAGTGTTTCATAATCTATACATGATTTTTTTTTCTTGTTTGTATTTATTTAGTTTATGAATTGGAAATAATTACTTCGAAATGGAAAATGATGGTTTCAGTTTATATTTGTATAAGAAAAACTTCTTAATTTCTAATTCTTAAGAAAATTATAGTTTCAGCAAAATGAAATGAAATTAAATATTGGAATGATAAAAGGATTCTCTATTATGTATCTTTATTTGCATAAAAGTTATAATATATTTATTGTTTAAAAAATAATTCATTAATGTTTAATGAAATAAAATGTCTAAACCTTCGTATATTAGTTATTAAATTCATCATCTTCAATTTTTACTAGAGCATTCTTAAATCTTCTAAACATTTATTCTCTAAAGATAATTAACGAATCGAGAAAAACATCATTTATTTTCATTTAAACTGTGTGACTTAATTGAAGAGTAGCAGATAAATACGAATTCGCAGAATAGAATTATTTATCATTAGCGCATAAAATTTATTTAATATCTGAGAGAATTAATAAAAGTTAAACAAATATATTCTTATTTGTCTAAATTGGTAAAATTGCATGTGTTAAATTTTTAAAGCAGAAAAAGAGTCTAAACATAGTTACTTTAAAATTTCATAAATCATTTTATTTCATTCAGCTTTAAAATAAATAATAAAACTTCTCTTTAGAGCAATTAATTTTCATTTCATGAGAAAGTAAAATAATTTCATTCAGTAAATCTTAATATTTTTCACAAATGTATAATCATTTTTAATTTTAAGTGCAATGTTTAATGTCTTTTTACAAGAAATTGCGTTAATTTATTATAATTTTCTAAGTTATTTATACTCCGCTATGGAATTGTTTTACTTGTGTCATGTACAGATTTCGGAAATGCAAAACAATTTTTTTCCTTCGCATTCCGCATGTGAATGAACTGTTAAATATCACCACTTTACAAGTAATTTTTAACAAAAAACTCCTAAGAATAGTTTCTGACCTTCGTGTTTTGTGACAAGTTTGTATTTTTATTCGCATTATAGTCCTGCAAGGACCAGGTTAAAGCGACCTAATGCCGTAATTTCTATTTGAAGTCAGTTCAAACCCTGACCACAACCCAACCCACTTTAAACCTAAGAACGAAATGAAAGAAAAATAAACCATATTTTATAGCAATTATGAAAAAATAATCGGAAATTATATCTAACATATCAATATTCTCATTCATGCGAATAATAAACACATGCGCACATAATATACACATAATCATTTTTATTTAAATAATGTTTTTTTTTTAAATCTTAAGCAATATTGTTAACATTATTTTGCAGTAATGGGTTACCGAACACGACCCTTAAGTGTATACCCAACCCAACGTCGATATGACAATCAAACCTGAACCAAACTGCAAATCGGTTTCTATTGCGGAAAAAGTGGAGCTACCAAGTCTGATGCATTAGCAACCCTGATGTATACGCATTCATTTTAACCCTCATTAGAACAGTAGAAACAGTATTTTACCTTGAAAAAGGTCGGATAATTATGATGTTTAGTGTAGCGTATAGGTTGACCCTCTAATGAAAAAAAAAAACAAAAAAAAGTCCTTCCGGCCAGTGCCGGGAGGAAGAGGTAGCTTTCATATTCCTTATTTTAAAAAAGCCAACTTATATTATTCAAACACACGAAGCTCAATTAAGTGGAAACCGAATGTAGGAGATTCAATACTAATTTTTATCAATACTAAATCATTATGAATGAGAATTTCGCGAAATTAGTCATCTTTATCCAAGCTGATTTATTTAAAGTAACTTATATTTCGCTGCCAAATTCGGCGATTTCTTAAAGTGCCTGCCATTCTAAGACAACATGGTGGATGAGGCTAACCAGTGAACTTGGTCGAGACCTTAGTAATTGCTGTGCACATGCTCACTCACATCGGAATCGGTTGATACATACGAGTGCTGTCGCAGGCAAAAAATCAGAATTTTCAAAATGTCACCCACGTTAGAAATTAAAACTGCTATATCTGAGCCATTTTTTAAGATAAAGACAAACAAAAAATGCTCCTGAATCCTTATATCAAGGTCAAATACTTAAGAAAGAAACCTTTTTCAATTTCTAATTGTTTTGCACCTCACTTTAAATATATATTTTTTTAATTTAATGGCCGCCATTTTGAAACAAGATGGCTGATGAAGCTGGCCAGCGAACTTGGTCGAGATATTGATGTATACTATCCACATGCCTTCTTCCATCGAAATAGGCGAATACGTGTGGTTCGCGAGACAAATACAAGATCGTTTCAAAGTGTTAGCCATGATAGAAATTCAAAGTGCTATAATTCAACCACTTTTTAAGATATAAACAAAAGAGCAAATTTTCAGAAACAAAAACTGCTCCAGAATCTTTGTATCAAGGCGAAACACATAAAAAAAATCTTTTTCATTTTCCAATTTTTTAATACCTCATTTTAAATTTTAAATTACATTTTTTTTTTAAATGTCAACCCTTTTGAAACAAGATGGCGAATGAAGCTGGCCAACAATCTCGGCCGAAACATTGGTATGTACTATGTACAGACCAAGTTACATTCAAATCGGTTCATAAATACGCCTGTTATCGCGTGACAAAAATCAGGGCGTTTCAAAATGTCAGCCACGCTAGAAATTCAAAATGCTATAACTCAGCCATTTTTTAAGATATAGACGAAACAAAAACTTCTACGGAGTCTTTGTATAAAGGTCAAATACATAAAAAAAAAATGTTTTTCCATTTTCAATTTTTTGGTACCACATTTTAAATTTTAATTTTTTTTTTAATTTTTAAATGGCCGCCATTTTGAAACAAAATGGCGGATGAAGCTGGCCAACGAACTCGGTCGAGACAGTGGTATGTACTATGTACACACCGAATTACATCCAAATCGGCTCATAAATACGAGAGTTACAGTGTGACATAGGTCAGATATATCAATTTTGAACGGAGGGTGGTTTCGGGGTCTGGGGGTCATGATCGATGAAAATATACCAAAATGTTTTGAAATCGCTTTCCTCCGAACGGCTGCAATAGGTAGCTTTTTGTAATGAAAGCTACCTAAAAAAAGAAAGTTTTTGACCCTCTAGATCTTGTGCGGTTTTTACCATATAGAAAAAACCAACTATTTCTGGAACTTTTTTTTTAAAGTAACTCAATTCCAATGCACTTTTTAGGAGCAATTAATTTTACCTTTTTGTAGAGGAGAAAATGTTTTACAACATGTATATTTCCTGTTTGTAAATAGTCGAAACAGGGCTGAGATACGAAGCCTGCCTGGAAAATAAGCTAACATTTGGGGGGGGGGGGGGAATGCAAAAATCCACAAATGACAATAGTTTTTGCTTAATAATTCCATTTTAGTGTCTTTTAGAGACGAAACTGTCATAATGAAATTTTTAGAGCAGTCTACAGATAGTCTACAATAGTCTACAGATTCGTTTATTAGATAATTAATTATCTTTAATAGATTTTAAAAATCGCAGCAAAAAAAAAAAAAAAAAATGGATGAAAACAGGAAAATACCAAGCAAGTTAATAATTTAAACAAGTGGGTAAGTGTGATCCCAGATCGCACAGAGGGTTTCGTTTAATATTCCTTTCAAAACACTTTATCATTTTGCGAAATCTGTTAGTTCCACATTTCGCAACCAGGGGGCGCACTCTATTCTACACAAACATCTATCCGAATGAAACTCCATTTTACAACTATCCGTAGGTATATTAGTCGAGGGGATCGGGTCTATAGCACCCAAGATGGGTAGCTCCCCCTGGTGGTAGAAAGTGGAACTGAAATATGTAAGGCTATGTGCATAGTATGAAAGAGTGGTCAAAGTGGTGTCGACAAAAGTTAGAAAAGTACCCACCGGTTGCGATGGGGGGAGGTTAGAAAAATTGCTTAAAATACACAAGTTAGAGCACGGTGGGTAAATAATATAAGACTTTTTCAAATTTTTATGATTTGTCGTTTGATGTGAGGTTCAGCTATAAGTATGCAAAATTTCAAGTCTTAAACTTAATTAGGGCTCAGTTAGAACAAAAAGATTAAAATATACAAGTTAGAGCCCAAAGGGTTAAATATAAGACTTTTTCAAAATTTTAGGATTTGTTGTTTGATTTGAGATGTTCAGCTATAAGTATGCATAATTTCAAGTCTCCAACATATATAGTTTCTGAGAATGGGCTCTGTGACGGACAGAGGAGCGAGACGAATAGGGTTTCGTCAGATGAACGAAACCCTAAAAACGAGCTTTTATATTTGATATTGAAACTATGAATAAATTAATTATGGCATGTAAAAGAAATTAATCGACTAATATATAGTTATAAATTTAAAAGCAACGTTAAAAACGCCAGAATAATCAAACATTCAGCAGACTAGTTTCGGTAGCGTTTAGCGTACCGTCTTCAGTGCAAAGAATAACGGAAACTTGCTCACTTATATAGAGGAGAAGCGGATTCAACTGAATCCACTTCTTTGAATCAGCTTCTCCTCTATATCAGTGAACAAGTTTCCGTTATTCTTTCCACTGAGGACGGTACGCTAAACTCGACCGAAACTAGTCTGCTGAATGTTTGCTTATTCCGGCGTTTTTAACGTTGCTTTTAAATATATATCATTCTGCGCCAAGTAGCATCTTAATAATTAATATATAGTTAGTTTAGTCACTTCATATAAGTTTCCTTTTCCCGCTGCTAGGCCCTGCTACTGATAACATCGTCTCAACTAATTCGCAGTCCGTCTCTGTACATGTCTTGTTTGGATGTTCTAGGCCGTCCAAGTCCTCAAGATGCAGTGTAATAACAGGGGCGTTGCCAAATAGTTGGTTATGGCACCTCACACTGTGTAATTGAGCTCTTCAAGCCTGTCTTCCTACAACTTCACATCGTACTGCAACCTTTTTTGAATTGACAAGATATGAAATTGAGTAGTGTTTGAGGGGCTGGTTCGAGCATCATACTGACTGGAATGAGACCATGCATATCCCACTTTCAGCCCCATTCCAGATTGTCCTTTTCAATTCTAAACCATTTCTGAACTTTTAGATATGTCTGGAACGCATGATATTAAATATCATTACAAGTAGTTGCTAGTCTCAATAAATTTAATAAATATTGTTAGCTACTCTATTGAAACTGACATAGAGCTATACATTGACGTTTTGGCTGGGATCATCTCCATAGAGCGCAAGAAATACAGTTTCTGTCTAGCTTCAACAAGTTTGTGCCATATTCGAAATTTTTGGTTCAGGGATGCGCTCTGATGAATTCGCAACATTGCATTTCCCCATAGCTAAATACCACAGAAATCTTGTCACAATCACTTACAGCAAGAAGAAAAAGAATATTTTACGTAAGTTCCTTAAACTTGAGTAGATAGCATCAGGAAGTTTTCCTCTCCCGGTCTTTTGAAATAATCACTGTCTAGAGCTAGAAAAGCCACTAGAATAAGAACGTCAATATCTTAAGCATTGACAATGACAGCATCTTAATCATGGTCCAAGACTATAGCTGTTTTCACTATTAGCACATATGCATATTCAGTGGCCTGCTTAGTGACCGTTTGTGTTTTTTCAAATTCTTTTCAAAGCATAGAAATAACAATTGCTTTATTTTTTTTTCATTTCTCAACCGATACTTTTCAGGCTTCTCTGGAAACATCATGTCATTGAAATGAACTTCATCCAAAGTAAGAATCTTCATCGACGAGCTCTTGCTGCGTTTTTTATGCTTTTTATATTATATTCAGGATCACCATCAAAGACAACGATTGCTTATACACCTTGATAACATTCTACAAAGTAATGCCATCGAATGGTAGCTTATTTATATTAACTGTTATAATTCATGTGTCAATTGTGGTTTTTCAAAATAGATATTGTGTCAGTTAATGGCGTTATTGACAATATTTATGAAAAAAAAACACTTTTTAGTAATAAAAAGTACTATTTTTAAAAAATTTGTCAACAATACTTTTTTAATTTATCTATAATACATTTAAAAAAAAGATAAGTATAAAAAGATTTAAAACTTTGTAATAGTGATTTGAACAAGAAAGAATCTTTAAAGTGTCAGTTACTGGGGGTTTCAACCTATTTGTCAAATATCATTAAAATTTAAATTTTATTTTTTTTAACTAATTTTATTTTTTTAGCAATCAAACAGTATTTTTTCAGCAAAACAAACAAAAAAATCGCAACCGAAAGTGCCAATAAAGTTATTTATACTGTGAGTAATAAACTTTGTCTAAAAAACTAAAGCAAATTAAGAAATAACATTTAGTTTTAAGTACGTTAGAAACTTCTTGCTATTTGTTTAAAAATTTTAGTAGTAAATCAAAGTTTTAACTTTGCATGGTAATCGAAACTTTTTAAAGGAATGCTTTGTTTTATACATTTTTTACAAAACAATTCTATAAGAGCTAACACAAACGGAATAAAAAAAATTCAAAAAATGTAAATCCAATTATAAGGATTTCTAAAACTCCCGTATTTAGTGATCACTAAAAAATATATTTATGTACTTAGTTTAATACAACATTTTTTTAAAACAAAAATTCGAAGAAACAGAAAAAAAAACTTAAAAAGAAGCACCGAATCTTTAAAAACAGAAAAAAATCACATACAAGAAAGAAATAGTACACTTTTTTCATACGTATTTTAAAAGTCTAAGTTTAAAGAAAAATTTTAGAAAAATATTTTAGCAGCTATTTTGATTTAGCGAGTGAGTCTTTTGATTATAAATAAATGAAATATATGTGTAGGTATTACGAAGTAAAAAAGGAAGTTCAATTTTTTCCCTTTTACGTATGTTTGTTCCAGATTCTTGAAAGAAGTAGAAAAAAAATTATGTAAACTATATTCTTTAAATTAAATGTAGCCGGGAAAAATTTTTACAACGAAAGTTCTTGTGATCTGAATTTGATGAATAGTGTTTTCCCAAATAGTTCTTTATTCTGTAATTTTTAAGTTCTTCCATAAAAATCGTACTAAAAACTGAAAAAATGTATTTAATTAAATTTGATGTGTCTTTGAATCCACACATACATTTGTATACGTGTCCCTATATGAGGGGCTCACAACCGTAGTAGATCAAGCCCATTTTGGAAAAATATGATACAGTCCATTTATAAGGTGCATAGAATCTGTTTTATCTACCCTCACAGTGAGCCAAGCCTGTTTTCACATGCCTTGTCATATATGCCATCTGTTTACACACTTGGTTCGTTGTGGGAGTGAATAAAACAGATTTTATTCACCTTATAAATGGACTGTATCCTGTTTTTCAAAGTAGACTTGGTCTGCTATGGTTGTGAGCCCCTCACACATGCATATAAATGTTCATATATATATATATATATGTATATATTTACACATTTATGTATATATGTGTGTGTGTGTGCGCGTGTGTGTGCATGTGTGTTAAAATAGATTATATTGTCTATTTATTTTTTTTTTTTAAAGCTCATTTTCCTTTTTGACTAAATATATTTACGAATTAAAATTTATTTTTCATAATTTTTTTTTATAAACGTATTTTACCTAATTACTTTTTAAGAATGAAATATTTATTATCGGATAAATATAAAAATAAAATAAATAAATTTATCAGTAATGAAGCTAAACTATATAGTTATCCAAACTTCATGATAAATTCACTAATTAATTCATTTAAGTAAATTTGTGTTAATTTACAAAAAATGTGTAAAGCTTAGAGGTATAATCAAGAGAAAGAATATTTTTTCCAACTGGATTAAATGATATCCAAGGCACAGAGGACGTTTATTCCAACAGAGCGAAAAATGTCCAGACCAGGAATCGAATTTGTATACTTGGTGAACCGTGCCAATGTTTTACCTGTTAAGCTACCCTGAATTCTTGGAGTGTTGTGCCATTGCTTTAGCTGTTAAACTATCATATAGTTTAGCCGAATTGCTTAAAAGGTAAAGCATTGGCACGGCACGCCAAGTATGCACGTTCGATTCCTGGCCTGGACATTTCTCGCTCTGTTGGAATAAACTTCAATTGTGCTGCTCCAGCCTTGAATAAGATTAGAGTTACTAGGGTGTTAAGGCCCGGTGCCTTGTAAGGACAGGCACTGTGGGCTTTGATACACACGTGTCACAATACACAGAAAGCATTCTTAGATGAATATCTGACGGCTTATACCCTTCTAGTATTAAAAACTTAATTACACCTCGCCGTTCCGCTTTGGACGCAGCTGCATCCACACCAGCTATTTTTAACTGAATGCCAAGTTCTTTCAAATGAAGTTACCACAAATCTGATTGCTTTTACGCATGCGTGGCACATACACCTTCGCTACTGCGTTTGTTTCACGAGAATACATTGAAAACTGTTCCCATGCGACGCTTCGAATCAGTTTCATTTGAACACCCCTCGTAGTTGTTTTTATACTACATATTACATTCTCCCCTATATCGGAATTTATGAAAAAATTTTGCAGATCTACATCGATCATGACCCCTAGAATCCAAAACCACCCTCAGTAAAAAACATTATATATATGTATATATATATATATATACACACAATATGGCCATTAATGACCGGCAACTTTCAATTTTAGACATTTTGTCGAATATTTAGAAATATACTTGACAGATTCTTCTGGAATTTCAGGATTAAAAAGAACAGGTATGACCTCATATTTAGCAATGTCGATTTGTTAAGGGGGGCAATTAGGGGGCCAACAAAAATTAAAGAAAAAAATAATACTTGGGATCACCCTGTAAAATAAAATGCACGAAATGATCTACCGCTACCGAATATAAATAAACAGACATTATGCAATATGTGTATTCTTTTGTGTAAGAATAGAACGTATATTAATAGAGATATAGCGATTTATTTAAAAAAATTAAAAAATTCTCTGCAGGTTTTTTGCTTATAACATGCAGGTTTTTCAACCAAATTTAACACCGGTTTCAGAAAAATTGACAAAATACAGTAGAAACAATATAGTGCAATTGGAATATAAATATATTAAATATTTTAGGAAATATGAGCAGTTGTATGAAATAATTTTTATCTGCGTATGCGCGAGCGATAACAAGGATCATTTTACATAATTTAATAGTCAAATCAATGGAGCAACTTATTAAATAAATCTAGTCAAATATCGTAAAAATTCAGAAAGATCGGCGTTAAAGTGAGCAAAATTTTAGTTGTTCTCTAAAAGCAGCTGAATGATAAGGGATTTTACACAAATTGTCATTTTTTATTAACTGACTTTCAGAAAAAAGTTAGTATTTAGTGAGTATCAACGAGTAGATTTGGAAAAAATGCTTCGATTTTGATACTTCTTTTGATTATGGTATAGGCTCGTTCTGGTTGTTATCCAAGAAGAACTAAAGCATCAATATAAATGGGAAAAAAATAAAATAAAATAAAAAATGACAATTTGTGGAAAATCCCTTATCACTCAGTGGCTTTTATTGAACAACTAAAAATTTGCTCAATCTAACGCCGATATCTTTCTGAATTTTTACAATATTTGACTAGATCTTTTATAATAAGTTGCTCCATAGAGTTGACTATTAAATTATGTTAAATGAGCCTTGTTATCGTTCGCGCATGCGCAGATAAAAATTATTTCATACAACTGCTCATATTTCCTAAAATATTTAATACATTTATATTCCAATTGCACTATATTGTTTCTACTATATTTTGTCAATTTTTCTGAAACCGGAGTTAAATTTGATTGAAAACCCTGCATGTTATAAGCAAAAAACATGCAAGAATTTTTAATTTTTTTAAATAAATCGCTATATCTCTATTAATATACATGCTATTCTTACACAAAAGAATTCACATATTGCACAATATCTGTTTGCGTATATTCGGTAGCGATAGATCATTTCGTGCATTTTATTTTACAGGGTGATCCCAAGTACTATTTTTTTGTTGGATTATTTGTCCGCCCCCTAGTTTCCCCCCTTATCAAATCGAAAGTCCTAAATATGAGGTCATACCTGTTCTTTTCAATCCTGAAATTCCAGAAGACTCTGTCAAGTATATTTTTAAATATTCGACAAAATGTCTAAAATTGAAAGTTGCCGATATATATATATATCACTTTCTTCTGGACATGATAACTTCTATAATTCTGCACAAATCTCTTCCAAACTGATACATAAAATCTAGGGGCATAAAATCTCGGTCAAGTTCATTAATGGGCAAAATCGGACCAAGGAGATAGAAATAGGGAGGGGTTTTCTGAAAACAGAAAAAACTTCATAACTTCTTAATTTTTGTACTATCAAATCAGTTTAAAGTTTTTATTACTTCTAAAAATTGGTCCAAAAATTTATTTATCACATATTTTTGATAAAATTATACATAGCCTCAATGTGCACAGAAATAGGGTTTTAGGGAGAAAAAAATTCATAAATCGTCAGTTCTCAAGATATCAAATCCAATTAAATTTATTATAAATTTTCTTAATATTGTCTACAACTTTTATATTGACAAGTTTTTGATAGGACCAATTTGTACCGAAAAAAAAAATTAAAAACGAAAACAAAAAGGGGGAGATGAAGATGAAAAAATCCATAACATCGTCAATTCACAAGATATAAAATCCGCATGAATTTATTCTATATCTTCTTAATATTATCTACAACATTTATATTGATGAGTTTTTGATAGGACCAATTGTTACAGAAAAAACAAATAAAAAATGCATAGCGGTTGCAAAAAAAAAATCATCGTATAAAGGGTGTATTCAAATCAAAAATGCTTATTTTCTGGCTCATTTTTTAATTCGTTTTTTCTCTCAAACGCATCAGATGGGTAGATTCTCTCATTCAGAAACTATTTAACGTGTGGTAATGATCGATTTTTTGATAGAGGCAGAATATATTTCAAAAAATGATGTCAAAGTGGGCAAGGAATTTCCTGAAGCGATTGTGTTAGAAATGAAAAATGATATTGTTGTACTGAGAAAATAATTGTTTATAAATCAAGTTTTAATTCATTGAATGAAAAATAAAAATACAGGTCGCTTATAAATATCTTCAAATATCACGTCAGCAAGTTTCATATTTTTTTCTATTAAAAATGAATCTGAAAATGTGTGAAAAAAATTCGAGTTGTTGAGCATGGAAAAGTATATACTTTTTAAATATCGCTTTAATATGATTCTGATAAAACAAGTTCTTATTTAAAAATGATATAAAAACTCGTCAAAAGCGGCCAGATAAAATTGTTAAAATGTGATTATCTATAATCATGATTTAGTTTTTGTTGGTAAAATTAATATACTTAACTTTGAAATCTACCTCCGCCTGTATGCCGGGCCGTCAGGGATTTTTTTAGATATGGCTATATCATGTTATGTGATATTAAGTTAGTCAATTAAACATAAAAACTGTGGTCATTGCTAAGTTATTTCTTTTTTGTCAATAATTATTTTAATGTTTGTTGTTATTATTATTAAATATAATGCTCTTTTTGTGAATTGTATTAAACTAAAATTTATGTATTTAGAAAAATAAGATTAAAAACTAAATTAATATTAACTTTTTCATTAAAGTTATTTATGGAAATAAAATAGAAGTTAAGAATTACGCAATTTTATTATAATTATAATATAGATAAATTATTTAATTAATTTACATGAGTAAATATAAGTTTAAAATGACATATATTAATTTGTAGTAATTTATTGATAATTAACTTTGAGTTAAAAACGGCTGTTAACTGTAATGGTAGCATGTAAACATGTTGTATGTTCGATTAGTCTTTTATCAGTGACTGTCATATAACTGTTAAATACATTTATATAGAGCTTCTCATGTGGTGTGAAAGGCTCTGAATAAAATCTTTTATTGTTAACATTATTGTTTTTTTCCCTTATGTTTTTATGTGATTTTTTTATTCGACGATTTTTCTTTATTGTACTTCCATTTTTTCCCATGCACTATATGACTAAGTTAATATCATAACTTGGCCTCTAGATTAGGGTGGATCGAAAAGTATAGGAATTATTTTTTTTAATTACTTTTGGCGCGGGATGCAAAAGGTGTATTTTATGTATAAGGGAGAGTAGCCGAATTTTGACCACTTTACTTATTTTGAAGTGTAACTCACTCCCTGCATTTTTGCAGCATCTGAAAAATATCACTACACGATATCAATCTATTGATCGAATAACTAAATAAATATTTAGAGCAATTTGTTTTTGAGAATCTTAAGTTTTATTTTAATTTGAAAAAAATGTCAAAAGTGGTACAAATTCAGCAACTGGTCGCCTAAGTTGAACCTAATGTCTCTTAAATTGGATCAAACAACATTAGGCTGTTTTAATGAGTAAGAAATATCACTAATATTATGAAATCAGTGTTTGCGATTATCGAAATATGCATATTGATGAAATCAATGAAATATAATGAAATAAAATTTCTGAAATTAAGAGTATCTCTTTTAGATCAAGATGTATTAAAATAAAAATCAAAGTTATACGTAATTAAGAATAGAAATTGTACAACCAGTTGCCAGATACTTACATATCATATAAGAAGTGGTGAAAGACTTACACATGAATTTCTCTTGTTCATTTTTTATTCCAGCGTACACAACATAGAACAATATTTGGTAATCTGAGCACTGAATCGTTTCAGTTATTTTATTTTTCTTACAAATTTGGCAAGAACGTTTATATTTTGGCAAGAACGTAACTGTTATGATTTTTCTTTTTAGATTCTGAATCATTAGAATTCCCTTTTTTTTTTTTTTTGCAACAGATTTTTTTAAACTTATGTTTGTAGTTCATTCCTTCTATTATTTTCTTTCCAATTGAATTACACTCATTGTTTAAAACTCGATGTTCCAATTTGTTTTGTGCTTTCAGAGGTTTTTTTGTAATTATATATTTTTTTGTTTTTTTACATTTCAATGTTTACTTTAGATGGGGAACACAGCAATTTTTTGCTTCCTCTGTACTTTGAATTAACTGATTTTGGCAAGCGAGATAACATTTTTATTAATTCTTTCGTTTCGGAGAGTTTTGTCGATGCAGACTTCTTGCGGGTCAATCTCTTTGCAACTTACTCGTTTCTTTTCGTTTCCTATATCTGCAACAACTTCTGCTGTCAATGATGTTTTTATACCAGATTGTTTGTCAGTGTAGTTTTCATCATTTTCTTACACTTAGTTTTAGTAGGTTTCATGAGTTTTGACCCTGACTCCGAAATTTTACAAGCAGGAGAATCAACGGATATATCTGCAGTGCCTATCTCCTCATCAGGAATAAGTGAAGAAGCGGCTGCAAAGTGATGATCGTATATTTGGTCAAATTTAAACAACTCAGATTAGTCAATTATGGCAACTGTGCCATTTTTAAAACAAATAAACGAGCATAAATGATAGAAAACACTATTGGAAAAATTTAGTATTTCAAAAAAGCTGGTAGAAAAGGTCAAAATATAAAAATATGAGACTGTCTCTAGCCCCAAATAAGTAATGCTGCCGTGTTATGGAGACAGCAGCACTTGCAAAAGCCTAAGTAATACAAGTTGAAATCGATGTATCTTATTTCTGGAAGCACTGGAGTTATTACAATACTTAAAAAAAGTTTTGGCAGTAGCTAAATTATAAATTGCTTTTTTACAAAGAAATAAAAGTAAGAAAATTAAAAAATACCGAATTCCACAAACAATAAATCTCTTTTTAATGAACTTAAAGAGAAATTTATTTTTAAAAAAGATCGAAATAAACCAATAAAATATTTAAAAAAATTAAATCGTTTCAGTAGTTTCTATGAAATTGCATGCATCTATGTCAGCTGTTTACCGTAAGATTTCCTCCCCTAGGACTCGTGTTGCTGTGTCAAAATATATTATTTTTTTCTGAATTAAATAAACAGTTCCTTTTTTGTGAATACTCTGTTAAATAAAATGTAAAAGTTGGAAATATAAGAGACAGCAACACTTGCGAAAGCCCATGTAATACAGCTGAAATTGATGTACCATTTTCTCTGGAAACACTGAAGCGTTTACAATACTTAAAAAAAAGTTTTAACAGTAGCTTAATAACCAATCGATTGTTCAACAAGAAATAAAAGTAAGAAAATTAAAAAAATACCCATTTTCACAAAAAAATAAATACTTTCTATGAACATTGATGAAGAAAAATTTATTTTTAAAAAAGATCGAAATATACCAATTAAATATTTAAAAAAGATTAAATCGTTTCAGTAGTTCCTATTAAATTGTATGCGTCTTTCTTCAGTTGTTTACCATAAAATTACCTCTCATAGGATTTTGCTGCGTCAAGGTATATAATTACTTCTGAATTAAATAAAAATAGTTTCTTTTTTGTAAATACCCTTTAAAAAATCTGTGCAAAACTTGAAAATGTAGGAGACAGCAACACTTGCGGAAGCCTATTGAACACAGCTGAAATTGATGTGCCTTTTCCTCTGGAAGCACTGAAGCGATTACTGTACTTTTCTAAAAAGTTTTGTCAGTATCTAAATTATAAATTGCTTGTTCAGTAAGAAATAAAAATAGCGAAATTAAAAAATACCAATTTTTACAAACGATAAATCTTTTTTTTTATGAACTTTGATAAAGAGAAATTGATTTTAAAAAAAGATCCAAATATACAAATTAAATATTTAAAAAATAAATAAATCGTTTCGGTAGTTCATATTAAATTGTATGCATCTATGTCAGTGTTTTACCATAAGATTTCCTCTCGAGCACTCGTGTTTCTCTGTCAAGGTATATAATTATATCTGAAGTAAATAAAATTAGTTACCTTTTTTCTAAATACCTCGTTTAAAAAAAAAAAAAAACTGTGTAAAATGTGGAAATATTTCTTTCACTTAATAAGTACTTTTACTTGCCAGTTTTGCTCCAGTTACAAGTTTTAGAAAGGAGTAGAAATCTGCGCAACTGAAATTATAGAATATTTTAAACAATACAGGAGAATTACCGATTTTAAAAAATACGAAATATATTCATTATTTACTTACATTTTTAAAGGGATTCAATTGCATCATTTAAAAAGCTACTTAAATGTCTTTACTTCAATTTCACTTAATATCTTTGTGACCAAATTTTATAATGAGATTTTACAAAAATCTTTCATAACTTAATTTTTTTAAGTTTTAAACTTTGTATTTATTCTTATATATTTTCTATACCTACTTACACCTTTTTTGAAATGCAATAAGCAGTTTAAAGCAATAAATGCATAGACTACTAGGACTAAACTCCCAAACATTGAGAATGCCCTCAAATGTCACAGAGTTTGGTTACCGTAATCATTTGAAAGAAATTGCAAAGGGTCATTACACTGGATAATCTGTTTTCGTAGAGAAAAATGTTCAATCTGCTGTACTTGCAGAAAACGAAAATATATCTTACCTTATCACTAAAAATATATAAAAAATAAAAACTTTTGGTGATGTACATAAAAGAAATACAAAAACTAATTAATTAATCCTTAGAGCAATGAAAATAAAATAAAATAAAAACGTGGAAGAAATTACATTAGCATTTCCTGGACGTAAATAAGGATAGAAATCGTAATTCTATTGAAAACTTTCATAGTTCCGGAAAAGCTGATTGAAAAGTTTGAAATGTAAAAAGATTAGACTGTCACTGCGCCAAAAGAAATAGTTGCCAAGATCCGGCGAAGAATCTTTCCTGGATGAAATTAAATTACTTAACAGTTTTTATTTAGATTTTTTGTAAACACACTCCCACGGAAAGAAACTTTGTAAGCTTTTGAAATGATTCTTGAGAAACAAGTTTAACTTATCACTTTTATTTCCTTAAATATATAATATGTAAAGAAAAAAAGAAAAGGAGAATAATCCAGTGTAATGGCAATTACAAAACAATCACATGTATATTATTCATTATGTTTTTGTACATATTTAAAAATCGAAGGAAAATGAAATTGTTTATAATTTATTTAATGGGGACAGGGAAACAAAATCCTGTTTTTTTTATTTGTAGATATTTTCGAATAAATTTTTTTGTGAAATATGTGTTTATATACTGAACACATTGCACGTCAAAAAATACTGAAAACTTAAAAAAATTTTTTAATTAAATTTAAAAATTTAAACATATTTAATTTTGGATATAACTCTTGATCCTTTTTTGATCTCTAAACTTGTCTGATTTGCATAACTTTTGGACTGTTGTATACAGAAAATGTGTAGTTTTAAATTGTCATCAGGTATTTCAAAAATATTAATTATAAAGTTCATAATAAATTTTGAAGGCAAAAAAATTAAGTTTTTTCTTGAGAGACCTTTGCATTAATAAACATAATTTCACAATTCTGACTCGAAATCAAAAATCCTGAAGACAATCTATTACAAGTATAGTACAAAAATATTTTTGAAAATTTTATACGTATACCTTTTAAGGAATTTTAGATATATCTTCTCAATGTTGAACATCATGAAAACATTAATTCTAAGATTTAAAGAGCGACATAAAAAAAATTATAGCTTCGTATCTAATCATGATAGAAGCATGTGGTTTACTTTATTTAACTCTAAGAACTCTGTAAATGTTTTTAAGCCGGATCCTCTTAAAATTATCAAAGTACAGTCGTAAAAACACCCCCTACTACTACCCTAGTAAACACCCCCTACTAACGTCTCAATAAATTATTGTAGAAGAAAGTTACTGTTACCGAACGATTGGAAATGAAGTCTATTTTTAAATGATGTACATAAAATTTGCTTCTACATATTAAAACGAACACAAACTTGATTTTTCTTTCAATGGCAATACCCAGTTTTAACACAATATTTCAAATCTTCGGTTCAAACTATGCCTAGACACCAAGTTTTTGAATTATAAACATTCAAAATTTAGTACTTCTACTGTTAAATTACATTTTTATATTTTTATTTATATCTTCTGAAATTATACTCCTAATGCGCTAATATTTTGTGTAGGAATAAAACTAATATACTCAAAGATAAATTCGTTGAATTTGCAATCTTTTTTAATAATTTTATGGTATGAATTATGAATTATGAAATTAATATTCGAAAAAATTATGAATTGCAACCTAAAATTTTTTGATGGATTTAGATTAAGTCCTGCTTTATGAAATCCAAAATTTCACATTTTTCTTCCAAGTAGCTTTCAAATTATGCTTAAAAAATGGCAAAATGATGGATTAAGGCGTCATATATGATAGAAGTGACTAGATATTTTGAAAATTCTGCTATTATCCTGTAAACTAGCAGTCTTCACTGCTTATGATACATTGATCAAGAAGGCTCTCTCGGTCAACAATCGAGTACTGAACTTAAATTTGGATACAGTCCCTAAAATAAGCTAGTTTTAAAATAATTAATTTCTCGGAAACTTATGGTACTGATTGCATAAAAATTTGTTTTTCAAGTTTTTAAATTCAAGTGTGTAGAGTTCATTTATGCTGTCAGAATTGTGTACTGCTATTGAAAAAAACAAAGTTATGGTTCGTTTTAATATGTAGAGGGCCCCCTAAGCAAATCTTATATACATCATCTAAAAGTAGATTTTATTTTCAATCGTTCGGTACCAGTAACTTTCTTCTACGATAATTCGTTGAAGAGTTAGTAGGGGGTGTTTACTTTTTTTTTTCCACGGCTGTACATAATGACGAAGAATTCTGTTCTCAATTCATATGTAAATTTTTAGGCTTACGGAAGAATTTACAGAAAAATTTGAAATGTGACTGCCACTGGCGACAAAATAAAAAGCTGCCAAGATCAGACAGCATATTTGTCATTTAAGTTATATTAGCTAAGCGTTTTTGATTTTTTGTATACATTTTATTGGAGGAAAACTATGTAAAAGTTTTAAATATTTTCTTTTACTTATCACTTTCTGCTTCTTTAGACGCTTTTTAGGTGCGTTCGTAATTATATAAATACGTAGCACCTATAGTCGTCGTTCAGTCCGCCTGTCTGTCTGTCCGTCCGTCCGTCCGCATATAATAGAGCAAAAACTACCCAACCGAATGGTCTGAAATTTTAAATATATGATTGTTGTAAAATTTTGTCGAGCCATTTCAAATTTTATGAAAATCGGATGTATAGTTAAATTACATGGACAGTCAAAAGTTTTTCTTTACATTACGGCCAATGGGAAAAATTATTGCACGTGCATTTTAATGATGTTAAAGCTTTCCGAAGGTCTCAAATTTTAAACATATAATTATTGCGACATTTCGTTGAGCCATTTCAAATTTTATGAAAATCGGATGTATAGTTTAATTACAGGGACAGTCAAAAGTTTTTCTTTACATTAAAGCCAATGGGAAAAATTATTGCAAGTGCATTTTAATGATGTTACAGCTTTCCGAATGGGCTGAAATTTTAAATATATAATTGCTGCAAAATTTTGTCGAGCCATTTCAAATTTCATGAAAATCGGAAGTATAGCTTAATTACAGGGACAGTCAAAATTTTTCCGTTACATTAAGGGGAATGGGAAAAAATTATTTCAAGTGCATTTTAATGATGTTACAGACTATGCACTTATGAATTGCATATAAATACACATTCAGTACAATATGGGGTGCAAAAAATAATTATAAAACTAGTTATAGTACGAACGCGCCTCATTTGCCACGTTTGACGAGCAATTTCCAACTTGTTATATTTGTACAACACAAATGGATAAGCTTGCGTAGTGACATTTGCGAAGCGATTATACATATAATTTTATTTATCGTATAACGTTTAAACAAATCATATAATTTTTATCTATTTTTTTATCATTAAACTTTTTTATGCAAACTTCAAAAGCGAAAGAAAAATAAATTATTTACCTAATATTCTATAAGTAGGTGCTGTTGTAGTCTTTAAAAACATACCTTTAGGCATTCTTCCGAGCTTCAAAAATTTTCCCTTATCACAAATAATACAATTTAACATTTAATGGAGAAAGATGATTTCTCAGAGAAACATCTTCAGACTTTTTAACAAATATTTAACTATATATTGAAGATTCTGGTTTAATCATAAATGAAAAAAAATATCAGAAATACATATTTAGAATTCCTTAAAAAAATATAATAATCATTAGGGTTATGGGAATAAAACGTGAAAAAAATTTATTAACATTTGAACGTCACAAATCAGGAGAACTATCCCAATTCTATTGAAAACTTTTAGGGTTTCTGAAAAGCTGGTTGAAAAGTTTAAAGCATAAAGAGATTATACTGTAATGGTGCCAAAAGAAATAGCTGACAACATCCGGCGTATAATCATTTGTGATTTAAATTAAATAAGCATTTTCATTTTTATTAATTAATTAATTAATTATTGTAAACATTCTGTTAAAAAGAAAATGTGTAAAAGTTTGTAATACTTTTTGAGTCAAAATTTTACTAATAATTTTTACTTGATTACTAAACAGATATAATATTACCAAATGTAAACCCTTTAATTTAGTAATATTAATAATATTTCATCTTATTTTATTTATATATTTTTTACTAAAGAGGATAAATGTATATAACTGAGTTAATGAAATTTTTGTAAAAGCATTGCATCTCAGCATTGAATTCTTAATTTTTAAATTTCTAAAAATTTCAGGATTTTTTTTTTTTAAACAGACCAAGATTAAAAGTTTAAAATGTTATTATCTGTTTATGTTAAATAAACATGATGACATAAGAAAGCAAGTTTGTTTTATTTTTTATAACTAGCAATAGAATAAAATTGATTTTTTGTGATTATAAGATTTGTATTTAACTTATTATCATAAAAGATTCATTTTATGATTGAATTTCTTTCTTACAGTCTATAAATGAGCACAATAATAATAAATAATTTTTGTACTACTTTATTATAATATACAGGGTGTTTATAAAGTCCCAGACTCATTTTGATGTTTAATAACTCATATAATAATAAAGATAAAATTAATAACATAAATGGTTACATAGACTCAAAAAATTTCATGACCCTTGTCAATGAACTTCCACGCGTGCTCCCTTCGTCGCACGGAGAATATCAAGTCGACAGTCAATTTCACGCAAGGTAGCAACAAGCATGTCGGCATCCACAGAGGCTACTGCGGTTGCTAATGCACGACCGAGTCATTAGGCCTTTCCTTTTTACAGAAGAGGCGGTCTCAGCAGTCGTATACTTAGACATGTTGGAAAACTTCGTATTTCCACAACTAGAAGAGCTTCAGCCACATGTCATTTTGCAACAAGATGGCGCACCACCTCATTGGGGTACCATCGTCCGTACTTCTATAAATGACCATTTTCCAGGAAGATGGATTGGGCGAGGACGTCCAATTCCTTGGCCACCCAGATCGCCTGATATAACGCCGCTGGACTTTTTTCCTTTGGGGATTTGTAAAGAACAATGTTTACAGGAGGAGAGTGTTGAACATTGATGACTTAAAAGCCAGAATTACAACCGCAATAGCCTCTGTGGATGCCGACATGCCTGCCGCTACCTTGCGTGAAATTGACAATCGACTTGATATTCTCCGTGCGACGAAGGGGGCACACGTGTAAGTTCATTGGCAAGGGTCATGAAACTTTTTGAGTCTATCTAACCATTTATGTTATTAATTTTAATCTATCTTTATTATTTTATGAGTTATTAAACATCAAATTGGGTGCGAGATTTTATAAACACCCTGTATTTATGTGGTTTTAAAATATCATATTTCTAGTAAATTGTAAATTTCACTCCATATTGACTGAATCTTCCACTCTCATGCTTAAGGACATTTCTTTTAGTTCAAATCATTCTTTCATGAAATTTAGTTCCTTATGCACATAATTTATTTAATAATTCATATAACTTTATTCCAATAATTTACTTCTTCTTTTAACACTATAAATTTCTTTTGTAGGACATAAAAAAATATTTTCATACTTATTGATGTACATAAGAAGCATTTATGTCTCATTTTCGTATTTACATGAAATGTTTTTATATTGTAAAACGCAGATTTGATGGAGAAAATGTTGTCGAGAATTATATGTTTTGACGCCAAATGGGCGATAACGGGATAGCAATGGATCTATTGTTTACGTAAGGTAACCCCTCCTGGGCTCATCGCGCGCACTCTCTCTCTGTTTTCTTCGAGATGGTGTTGTTGAAAGAATATTCTGTTTTTAAGAACGCGTTTCGCTTTTGTAAATAAAATGTATTATAGTGTATAATAGATGTAAATATGTGTCTTCCAATTAAAAGAAGAGAAAATTTGATATCCCGTGGAATTAATTGAGTAAGTGCCAATTGATTTATTTTTAAGATAGTGTTAGTTAATTTAAGAAATCCACTGAACCAATAACCGGTCGCCACACTGGTGCATAAGGCCGGGAATATAAATTGATAACTACGCTACTGGCATTTCATTAAACGGGTAAATTATTTAAAATTTCTCTTAAACTTACGATATATTGGAAGACATAATTCTTTGAATGAGTGAATATAAAGATGAATCAAAGTGAAGTTTTAAAACGAAACATAGCAAAACGCGGATCAATTAGAACCACAGTAACGAAATTGATAAAAAGGATTGATAGTGAAATTAAAAAAGAAAGTGATTCCAAACCGGAAATAGTTGAGGACTCTTTAGAAGCATTACTTGAACACAAATTATCATTAGAAAAATTGGATGAGTCAATTGAATCGGAAATTGAAACGGATAATTTAGAAACAGATATAGAAACTTCGATAGAATATAAGGAAGCTATTGTGACTTGCAAATCTAGAGCCAGTAGATATTTGAAAAATTTAAACATAAATTCAACTATCACGAGTGAACCAAAAGTAACTACGCCCTCCATATCAGACAGTCAATTAAAGTCGAATACGAAATTGCCGCGAATTTCTTTAAATAAATTTACAGGCGACATTTGCGAATTTCAAGAATTTTGGCCTCAGTTTAAAGTTGCTATTCACGAAAATGAGGCTCTTCAGCAAATTGGAAAGTTTACTTACTTAAAATCTTTAATTTCTAATTCAGCAGCTGCCGCTATTAATGGGCTTCCATTAACAAGGGAAAATTATGTAACGGCAATAAATATATTAAAGGACCGTTTTGGGAAAAGAGATGTTTTAATTTCCGAGCACACTAACAAATTATTAAACTTAGAAGCAGTACGAAGATCAAATGACATACATTCTTTGAGAAAATTATTTGATGAGATAACTATACAAATACGATGTCTCGAAGCGCTTGATGTGAAGTCAGACCAATATGGTTGCTTATTATTACCCATTATTTATAAATGTATACCGAATGATCTCGTATTACAATTTCACAGAGAACAATGCGATAAAGAGGATGTTAGTGTAAATGATTTATTGTTGTTTCTGAAACGTGAAACAGAAGCGCGAGAAAAGGCTATTAATGTTACTTCTATCAGTTTTGAGAATACTAAATCCCATGAAAATAAATTTAAACAAAATTCTCCCAAACACTTTCACCAAGGAAAAATAAAAGTCCTTCGGCATTCACATTAAATACAATTACTGAAAACCTTTGCCCCTTTTGCTCTCAAAAACACGACGCAAATTCGTGTAAGTTAAATTTGGAACAACGAAAAGAATCTTTATTAAAACAAGCTAAATGTTTTAGATGTTACAAACGGTTTCACCGAAAACAGAATTGCAGAAACACTGAAATTCGTTGCACAATTTGTTTTTCGAGAACGCATCAAAATTCTCTTTGTAACAAAAAACAAAAAGAAAAATCATCGAATGAAAATAAAATTGACCTTCTTTCGACTGAGCGTGAACCGGGGGGAAAGGAAAATAAGAAATATGAAAAAATAACAGTTTCATCACTTTGTTGTAATCCAGATGAATATATTTATTTTCAAACATTGAAAGGAATTATGATTGGAAAGAATCAAAATATTAATGTTCGAATATTATTAGATAGCGCTTCGCAGCGAACATTTATTGGGAAGAATTTATCTAATCGTTTAAATTTAGAGGTGACAGGGCAGGAATCATTAAAAATTTCATACCTTTGCTGGAAAGAAACCTATTGTTGATAATCATAATAGAGTAAAGATTTTCCTAAAAGACAATAATTCGGACAATATAATGTGTCTGGAAGCGTTAGAAACGGAGAGAATCTGTTCCGATATAATACGAGCACCAAGTTCTGAGTTATATAAAAAAATTAAAAATATGGGTATAGAGTTATCAGACGTTTCTAATGAATTAGATGATGGTGATAATGAAATAGATTTATTGATTGGTAGCGATTACTATTGGTCAATTATGACAGGAAAATATAAACGTATTTCACCAACTCTTGTTCTGAATGAAACTAAATTAGGCTGGACACTTCACGGCAAATTCTCAGAGGAAGTTAATAGAAATAATTTAGTAAGCGCTATGTGCATATCTATTTGGGATAATAATAAAGAGGATAAAATTTCAGTTCAACTTGAAAAATTCTGGACTATAGAAGGGTTGGGAATTCAAGAAGATATGAACATTGGGAATTGAACAAAGATTTGTGTGATAAACAAATACTAGAACAATTTGAAAATTCGATTGAATTTAAGAACAACAGATATGAAGTTAAACTACCTATGAGATATGATAATCTTGATCTTCCTAATAATTATGAAATTGCCAAAAGGAGAATTGAAAGTTTAATTAAACGATTTATGAATAATCCTGCATTGTTTAAAGAATATAAAGATATAATTAATGAATATAAGGCTTTGGGAATAGTAGAAGTTGTTGAACCCCAGGAAATAAATTCGACCAATGGTAATTTGACATACTATTTACCCCACCACCCTGTGATTCGAACAGACAAACAAACAACCAAACTGCACATCGTTTTCGATGCATCATCTCACGCTCCTTCTGAACCTTCTCTAAATGATATAACTCTTTCCAGGTCCAAATTTGAACTCTGATTTATTTGATTTAATTTTACAATTTCGAAGCAATAAGATTGCCGTAGTGGCAGACATTGAAAGGGCATTCTTTTAGATAAGCCTTGCTGAGACTGACAGAGATATGACACGATTTTTGTGGATCGAAGAGATAATCTCAAGATAATCTCAAGAGATAATCTCAAGAGATAACCCTCAAGATAAAAATGCTCCATTAAACTTTATAATTATGAAAATGTGCCGCGTATTATTTGGCGTTACTTCGAGTCCATTCCTGTTAGGAGCAGTAATTAAGCATCATGTGAAAAAGTATGCAACTTCGTATCCGGAAACTTGTTCCAAAATTAAATCTTCCATGTATGTTGACGACCTTTTGTTAGGAGCAGATACTGTTAGTGAAGCTTTAAAATTTTCAAAAGAATCGTTAGATATTTTTCAACAAGCAAATATGTCCTTGCGGAAGTGGCAAAGTAATTCTACTATTTTAAAGGAACATTTAAAATCATTAGATATGAACGTTTGCCCTGATACATCGGCTGATACAATTCCATTTAAAATCTTAGGCTTAATATGGGACACGGAAGAAGACATTTTTAGATTTGATAATCATAGTCTTTTAGAATTTGCTCATTGTCAGGAAAAGTCTAAAAGAACTGTAATTCGAGCGGCTGGGAGAATTTTTGACCCCATTGGGTTTTTATCTCCATTCACGATTTTAATAAAAATGATTTTTCAATCATCATGGGAACACGGTATCGATTGGGACCAGAAATTGACAGAACATTTAGAGAAAAAATGGGATAATTGGTGCTCACAGATTCCATATCTTAGTAAAATAAAAATCCCGAGGTATTATTTCCAGGACATCGAATGTTTTGATAATGTAGAAGTCCACTGTTTTAGTGATGCAAGTATTAAAGCCTATGGAAGTGTTATTTATCTTAGATATAACAACAATAATAGCATAAAGACAAGTTTTGTTACATCAAAAAGCAGATTAGCTCCCATAAAAAAGTTAACTTTACCACGTTTGGAGTTAATGGGTGCTATGATTGGAGCTAGACTTGGAAAACGGGTAATGTCCATTCTCAAGATAAGTGAAAATAAAGTACACTATTGGACTGACTCGAACATCGTACTTCACTGGATCAAGAGTTCATCTAGTACTTGGAAGCCATTTGTCAGCAATAGAGTATCGGAAATACAAACTTTGACAAATCCGATGAACTGGCGACATTGTCCCGGTAGCTCAAATCCTGCTGACCGGCTTACGAGAGGACTCTCACTTCTCGACCTCGAGAGCGATGATCTATAGTGGTCAGGGCCTCCATGGTTAATTAAGGATTCAAATTTATGGCCCAAGGAAGATACAGAAGTAGATGAAGATATGAAGCAACTAGAAGCTAAAGGAAAAGTAATTTCCCAAAACCTTTGTTCATCAGAACAACAGAAACCACTTATAGAGATTGAGCGTTTTAGTTCTTTATTGAAGGCAATTAGAACAGTGGCAAGAATTAAAAGATTTGTCTTCAATCTAAGAAGTCCAATAAAACATAAAGGTGTATTATCTGCTGAAGAATTGACAGAAGCTGAAGAATTATTAATTAAAGAAGTACAAATGGAAAATTATAAGGAAGAAATTGAGTCATTAGAAGAAGGAAATCCCATTAAGAAGACCTCAAGAATTTATTCGTTATGTCCATATTTGGATAAAAATAAAATTTTACGAATCAGAAGCAGACTTAATGAAGGCTCATTTAGTTTAAATGAAAGCAATCCAGTCATATTGCCAAAGAATGAAAAATTTACCGAGTTGCTGATTATGCAAGAACACAGAAAATTGTTGCATAGTGGAGTTTCTTTGACACTTGCACAAATCCGAAAAAAATTTTGGATTCCTCAAGGAAGACAATTAATTAGGAAAAGTGTCAGGAAATGTTTAATTTGTAAAAAATACAATGCGAAAGCAGCTGACCAACTAACTGGCCAACTTCCGAAGGAAAGAATATCAGAATCTCCTGCGTTTACCGTTATAGGATTGGATTTTGCAGGACCGATAATCGTAAGAACAGAGAATAAAGAGACGTCAAAGTCACATATTGTACTGTTCACCTGTGCCACAACAAGAGCAATACATCTGGAAGCAGCCAGGGATATGACTACAAAATCTTTCCTTTTGTGTTTTCGTCGATTTATTTCAAGACGCGGAAACTGTAAAATGATTTTTTCGGATAATGCAAAGAGTTTTAAGGCTGCTGATAAAGAATTACAACAATTTGAGAAAATCATTAAAGATCAAGAACTCCAGGATTTTATATCGAATAAAGGTATGACATGGAAATTTATCGTCGAGCGTGCCCCATGGTGGGGAGGGTTTTACGAAAGGCTCGTAAAAAGTGTAAAAGAACCCTTAAGAAAAATTTTGGGAAGAGCTCTCATCACATTTGAAGAATTGGCAACAATCTTGACAGAAATAGAAGCCATAATAAATATGAGACCGCTAACCTACACAACAAGTGATTTCGGCGAGCCAGAGCCACTTACCCCGGCCCATTTCCTTCAGCTAGGAAGAGAGAACATCAGTTTCCCTCTACATTTTGCCGAATTAGAAAATAAAATTTCTACTAAAGAAACTTTGTTAAGGAGAAAACGATATCAAAGTAAGTTGTTGAAACAGCTCTGGATTAAGTGGAAGGAACAATACTTATTGAATTTAAGTTCAGTTCATGAATTTAAAACTCCTGAAAGACACAAAAACTTAAAAATTGGCGATGTTGTTTTAGTAGATGGTACTGCTAAATCTAAACTGTTGTGGGACTTAGGAATAGTTAAGGAAGTCATTATTGGCAGAGATAAACTTATTCGTGCTTGCATAATAAAAACTGCTAAAGGACTGCTGAGAAAACCAATACAACTTTTGTATCCTTTTGAACTAGATATCTGAATGATAAGTGATTTCAGTACTTGATTTGAAATTTATTTTTTCTACTAGTGTTTGAATATCAAAGTGTGTTTGTTTTATAAATTCATGTTTGGAAATATTTTTTTTGGGGGGTGTGTTTTGCAATTTGTTGTTTATTTAGTAAAAATCTTTCATTTATGCATAATTGTACTTTATTTCAAATTGAAAAGATAATTGAATTAATAATGGTATTTAATTTGTTTATATTATGTATATATATATATATTCAGTTAATCTTATTCAGGTAAAATATCTGGTCAGATATGTTCATGTAGCTACATGTTATAAGAGCATCATTTTTTTTTTATTTATTTATATTGATCATGACTTTATTATTTTATGTTTAATTCTTTATACTTCAACGCCTGTAGATTGATAATTTTCTATTTTATCATTTTAGTTGTCATTTAAGGTCAAGTTTATTATAAGAATGTTTATGTTGATTTATCATTATGTACTCTCATGAGTCCAGGTGGGGAGTGTGTGGAGAATTATATGTTTTGACGCCAAATGGGCGATAACGGGATAGCAATGGATCTATTGTTTACGTAAGGTAACCCCTCCTGGGCTCATCGCGCGCACTCTCTCTCTGTTTTCTTCGAGATGGTGTTGTTGAAAGAATATTCTGTTTTTAAGAACGCGTTTCGCTTTTGTAAATAAAATGTATTATAGTGTATAATAGATGTAAATATGTGTCTTCCAATTAAAAGAAGAGAAAATTTGATATCCCGTGGAATTAATTGAGTAAGTGCCAATTGATTTATTTTTAAGATAGTGTTAGTTAATTTAAGAAATCCACTGAACCAAAACCGGTCGCCACAAATGTTGTGCATGACGTGGTATTAACATACCTTTCGAACCTTAAAGATATATTATTTCTTTTCCATAAAAATGTATCGTGTAATTTAATAAATATTTTAAAAATATATATTAAATTGTTTTATAAAAATGGTATTATTTTTTTGTGATAGAATTAATTTATTTGGTCATCAAACATTATACAATGATGCAATCGTACATTGAATATTTTCCCGTACATAAAGATACATTGTATATGGTACAGCATAAAGATATAAGAGACATATACATATGACGTATGCTCATATTCGAAGTTTTTCTCTAAACTATAGCAATCACTTTACAATACTTCGAAATAAATGCTTAAATGTGTTTGTCAAAAATATTATATTTATACCTGAAACTTCTAAACACTACCTTAAGCTGCTTTCACATACATTATCCTATTACAAACAATATCATATCTTCCATCATAAACAAGTTTTTTTAAAAAAAAAAACGATCAAAAACGCATCTTAGGATACCTATCGTAACGTCAATGACAATTCATTGCTTTTTGTATCACTTAAAAAAAAAAATACCAGATCAAATCCAAATAATCAGAGCTCTCTAACAACATTTGGTCTCAATTCTTCGCTTTACACTACTTTAAAAAAATTAATATCGATTACTCTCCAAATGTTTCACATGTTGCATACATTTACAAGCCCCGTTCAACTCTTGGAAATAACCCTATTTGCAGCGTAAAAGACCCATTTTAAAAAGCGATAAGCAATAGCATATAACTTAACTATATAATCCGAAGCAATAATTGCAAGTATCATAACATCTCCAAATCTGACTTTGTCCAAAATTCTAATACCAACAATGTTTAACTATGAATAGCGTATAATATTAAACTATTTGCAGTTAGATCACCATGTGGACATGATTTTCGAGTTCAGTATCAGCTAACAACTACAGATGTAAACAAGTCATATAGAAAAGAATTAAAGGGTTCTGACTATTTTAGTAAACAACAACTTAGAAACAGTTTAAAACATGCCAATATAGACCTTCGACAATCTTTAATAATCAGTCGTGCTTCGCAATTGCACATGTCGCTACGTTTGATTACTCATGATATAGGCAAATTTGTAACCATATGCTCACTCCCTTTAAATGGTCCAAAAGTATAACCCAAACAGTATCTACAGAAAGTTTTGATCATGTTATGGGTACAGTCGCATAACATTTTTTTTAACTAGCAGCAACTGAACAAAAACGCGATTGAATTGAGATAACTAAATCCCAACAACAGGTGGGCAATAATTTGAAGTGTGATTCTAAGCAATCAAATGACTCTTTTTATAATGGCAGCTTTGAAAAGTGGTGTAATAATTGATGGACATGCTGATTTGTTCCCTGTGTTTCGCTTCCGATGAATATCGACTTTGTGTTCATAGTATAACTTCGAAATTTCTGTGCATATTAATTTTAACGTGTTTTCATGAAAAAAAGCTTGATCTGAATTCATATTATTAAGATTAAAGTTATTATTTTTTAGACCAAAATTGACATATCTGCGCATGCTCTAAATTAGCATTGCAACTTCTTTCAATTTGAAGAAAAGTTTATAGCCGAGGGGTCATGATAGCCGAGTTCCCTCAAGCGACAGATTTGAGATCATCTTGGTAGAGTAGATGGGCCAGAACCCCACTCTTGACAGACTACGGTTCTGAGATATTATTGTTTTCCCCTAATATTCATTTCAATAATAACAATCAAACATTTTATTTAAAAAAGAAATATTAGCGGTATAGAGGACTTGTATTTTTTTATTACGCATGTTCTATAATGAAATAAAACTTACCACTCTACAATATTTTAAAGCAATTACTGATTGTCTATAAAAAATATTTAAGTTAAAAGCTTTGGCATGTAATTATAAATTAGGTTAACTCTAGGATAGATGGCCATAGTTTTTAAAGATTGAAATAAAAATTCTTAGAATGCAAATATAGTAAATATTTATGCATATTTAAAATTTTTATACATATACTCATAATATTTTATGCAAAAAAATTAAATATTGAAAACAAAAAGTATTAAACAACACTGAAATTAAAATGGTAGATGGTCATCTCTCCTTAAAGCAGAGGAGAGATGGTCATCCAATACAAGAAAGAAAAAGTGAAGTTAAATAGCAGAAAAAATTATACATTTCATATAGTAAATCATGAAAAACATATAGCAATTTGTAAAGATTCAGTTATATGATGAAAAATGAGGGAATAAAACTCGAATAAACAAAATTTGAAGTATAATTTCTATACATCAATTTTCGTAAAATCTTACCACATGTTTGGCAAAGATCTTGATAATTTGTACACGTTTTATGGAACCACTTCAGGTACCTTATACATTGTATCCAGACATCCTTTTTGCTTGTGATATTATATCACAACCAACACAATCATCCTAATCCAATTCTATTTACTCGAAATCTGTGGAATATGAAAATTTAAATATATTTCGTCTTCTTCGCTACTGGAAATGTCGTTTTTTTTTCTCACGTTAGTTTTATGCTTATTACGTTAGTTTAGTTTATTTATCAATTTTATCAGCTTCTGTTATGAAAATTTCCAACTTTTTTCAGTATTTTCAGGTCTTTTTATTTTATTATTATTATTATTATTATTAAAATATTTATATTAGTTCAAGTGAAAGTTTAATTTCAAAGTAATTGCTTAAAAGGCGCGAAGGCCAACATAGTGAAAAAGATTCCATGCCGGGACTCGAACCCGGGCCATCAATATAGCGCACTGACGTTCTACCAAATAAACCACATGGACCGATACGCAGCCTGGAAAATTTCTCACTATTGTATGTTGGCAAGGTTACAAGCGCAGCACAAGATGGAATATTTATAAATTGTCAATTAAATCAAGTCCAGCATCGGAGTAGCAGATCGTTTAGCGATGAAATAGTCTGTGTTCTCTTTGAGTCCTAAGTTTTCTCAGTTTGACGAATAATCTTGAAAGTCTCTTTTGGCTCCGAATGATTGCTACTCTTGGGTAGGTATAGTCTCTGACGCAGGACAGAATGTCGCTTCTCTTCTGTATGCACAACCGAGGTTGAGGAGCATCCGGGTCTTTCCGGAGTGGAGAATTTTCACAGGCCGAACTTTCACTTAAACCATACTTCGGAAATGTTCCGAAGCCACTAACCCGTCAGAGAGTTCCACCCTACACGGCACAAAAATTGGCTTGAAATCTGTGTTTAAAAAATCTACTTAGAATGCTCTTGCATCTCTCTTTATTAGCTTCGTTCTCCGTCAAGAACAAAAGCTACATCCTCTAGCTACTAAAATACCTAGATTGTGATCCCACAAACAACAACTCCCTCTATATGACGGAATGATGAACATGACGTCGAAGTAAGACGCAAGTTGAGTTCTATACACTTTTGCGTTCCCAGAGATGTGTGTGGTCCGGAGGTGACCGCTGGCGGAAGAAAAGAGTATTTTCTCTTGCTACATAAGAATACCCTTCACGTAACTCAGGGCTATCAAATGGTATGCCAACTGAATACCAATAAATTTTAACAGAAAGTTTTATGGTAGTTTTGCGCTAGAATTAACTTTCAAAGGTGATTTCGGGGTGGTTTGTAAGAAAAATCTAAACAGAAAAATTTTCTAAAAAAATATTGATATTCAGTTGGCGGACCATTTGAGAGCGCTGGTAACTGCCAACTGTGAAGATCGATATATATTTATCTTTTAGTTTCAAGTTCTGTGACTATTTCCTAGACTCTAAAGTAATTCTGAGCCTAGAGCATTTTACATTAGATTCCCCATGCTGGTTTCTGTATCGTATATTAGGAATTTCAATGTGAGATATTGTCGACTTCTCGCACTAGTTACAGTGCGAACTCATCTTATTTGACGTCCAATTTACGACTTGTAGTTAATAGGAAAAAGACAAAAAATTATATCCTCTCTGATAAATTTTATAACAATATCTTATTAAAAAAAAAATGTAAAAAGAGATAAATGAACTTCTGAAATGTATGTATTGCTTATATACCATTTTTTGTATTATTTGTAATCTCCTATACATTTCCCTTTTCTATTAAAACCACAAGGTGTGCGTCATAATATCAGAAAATGAATTTTAATTTTGAAGTTGAAATTCAAAACGGGCATCACTTTTAGTTATAGGTTTTCGATTTATTAAACTTTGAACAAATTTAACTGATATATATTTGCGATAATAGCAGTCCTTAAAAGTTTCCAAATATCCTATTTCCTATTATTTCTGATAAAGTGTAAGTTTACGCAACTTAATTCATAGTTTTTTTTCGTTATAATATTTTCAGAAGGGATTTTTATAATCTTAATTTTATTTTTCGTATAATCGCTTTACATTTCGACATTTATTCGGTATATCTTTAAGCTACGCTTACAGTTTTATGTAAAAATTTTCATTCATATTTTAATCATTTAAATTTAAATATTTTTCAAGAAAAGTAAAGAGAGATCTAGTTTAAAAATTATATTTCAGCGCAGAAAAATAGTGTATTTTTATTTTATGTGAACAGTTTCCTGTGTCATGATATCATATAAAATTTCTTGTTCCTATCTAAAGTATAAAGAAAATAAATCATTTAAAAATTATTAAGGATTTAAAACTGTGTGCATTTTTCTTCGGAAATTTATTTAGAAATCTAAAACATGTACGAAAAAAGTTGCAAAGGTAAATTTCAATAAACGAAATTAATGAAAGATTTCCTGTACCTTTGCATACTTTAAATTATTTACTGTTAAGATACAAAATAATAATATAGCATGAATGAATTCATTAATTAAAAAAATACCTCATATAATCGCACATTTCTGTGTTTAAACAGGTTATATAAAATGTTAGGAAAAATATAAAGAAATATTTTTCGTGCTCAAAAATTATAAATTCTGCTTTGAAAACATTTTGTTTATATTTGTATAAAAGATTCGAAATTTTTATTTTTAAATCAAAATTGCGAATGCAAATACTGTTTTCTGCATATTATGTAATTCTCATTTCTCAATTAGAAAAATGTACTTTATTTATAATTATCAGAAAATAAGGTAAATGTTTTTTATTAATGAAATTACATATATTTTATTAATATGGAAGTAAAAAAAGGTCGCTGATATTGTTACTAATCTTATTTGTATATTCCTCTATTTTATTTTCGGTACTTTTCTTACTGTTCGTTAATAGCTCACTTTAGTCTTACTTAAATACATGAAATACGTTATTCAAAGAGACAGGGAACATAGCTATCATCCCATAAATAAAGTTCGTAATTATTAGGAATTGACCTTCCCTGCTGGTCACAGTACACACACGCACACATATTTATACATACATACATATATATATATAAATAAATAAATAAATATATAAATAAAAGTTTTTGAAATTATAAGCTATTAATACAACTGAAAAATCGACCAAAAAACAGTTATGATAATATATACTAAGGTGATGTTCAATTGATTTGCATCAAAACAGAAAATCGTCTACAATAACACTGAGATTAAGGAAGTGCACAGTTATGTGTACCTTGAACAGGAAATATCATCGGACAGCAATATCATGAATGAATCAAAAGAAGAATAAAGTATGGATGGAGTTCTTTTGGGAAGAATAATACTATTCGAAGAATACCATGTCACTTTGTTTGAAAAGAAAAGTGTTTAGCCAATGTTTTTTGCCTTCACTAATTTATGAAGCAGAAAGGCGGCCGCTAACAAAACGCGCGGTACAAAGATTATAAAAAAACACGACGAAGTATGGAATGATGTATGCCAGGTATAACTAGAATAGACAGAATGAGAATAGCTTGGATAAGAAATCACGCGAAAGTTTTCGACATCACCAAGAGTATTAAACGACTAAAATGTAAGTGGGATGGGTACATTGCAAGAAGACCAGGACAAACACTGTGGATGATAGAGTACAATCACTCTACAGTGTTATCCCATAGATGTAAAACGACCAAGAAGACGACCCCAAGTAGACCCGCTGGAGTGACGAAATTAAAAGACCCCTCCCCCCCTGTGTTAATAGGATGACCAAAGCACTAGACAGGAAAAATTGGAAAAAATCTGGAAGAAACCTCCAGAGTTCGCTTCAGAGATCGCTTACATACTAGAAATTCCCAAACTTTAATTTTCAAATGGTCAAGTTCACCCACTTTTGGCACTACAAGTTAGTTCCTTAAATCAAGCCCGGAAAAACAGTGCAGTTTAAATAATTTTTTAATTCGCCACGGAGTTATAATAGAGAATGTTTTAGTGAATGTGAATAAAGTTTAACAAAAACCAAAATCTTTTAAGAAATAGTACTAAAAAACCCCATTAATCATCTGTAAAAATATACAGTAATTTTAAATATAAAGTAAATTTTCTTAAAAAAAATTCTTACAAAATTTTTCTTGCAAACGTATCGAATTTTATTTTCTATAGATCCTTTGGTAATAGAAGAAAATCGCTTACACCACATGTTCATAACCTTTTATTGGCCGGTCCCACGTTGAAACATCTTTATAATCACGAAACCCCCCTTTTCCACACACATCCATATTAGCTAACATATATCTCTTAGTATTTAAGAAGCTAACTTTATTCACATGGAAGAAGTCTAAACCAGCCTTAACAGTTAATAGTCATCTCACACTTTTAGCTTATCAAACAGGTGAACTTTCTGCCGCATATGTGTTTTAACTTAACGTTAGGTAATAACTATGCAAATGCAGTGAGGTCACACCTCTTCGTCTTTATTGCAAAAAGAGTTTAGTTTTTCCTTGCTAGCTAAAATCAGCTTTAAACAAAAGTTTTATATTGTCTGCATTTTACCTTCAAAACATGTTTTGCAGAGGCTCACATTAAGTATTAAAATTGGTAGCATTGACACATTTTGTAACTGATTTTAGTAACTCATTAACAATTGTTGGAAAAGTATTCGGCACTAAATGCTTTCTCCCTGGATAATTCAAACATAGTATTTCAAGATTAAAAAATTATAATAAATTTTAAGAATTCATTTTTCACCATCAAAACATGCTTCTCAATTTTGCCATTCGATTATCGCCAATTGGCCGCCCTGCATAATCTGATTTTAAGTTTTAAAACGTGTGTGTCATGGTGTATATTTATTTACTACGAGGGAGACCTACATTAGAGCTAATATACAAATATTTATTGATTTCCCTTTTTCTCTAATTCTCATTTAAAATTTATTAATTTTATAGAGTTGGTAGTACAGTCGCCTCCCCTCCCCCCCCCCCCAAAAAAAAAAAAAAAAAAAAACAGAACTCGCCATACATTTTCAACACCAAATTGTCCCAGAAAAAAAGTGTAAACATCCCTTCGACTAGAAACTATGTCTTCTTTAAATGTATGTTATAAAAAATAGGCTTTTCGGGAGTGCTATTTTCATACTGAAATTTAACCAAAATCTGAAATAAATTTTAAATTCGTACACCTATTTTTGACAACATAATTGCTGTTTTCGGTGAATTTGTCTTAGGATACCAAACGAAAAATCATTCGGTCAAGTAGTTTTGAAAATATGAAGATTTATAATTTGGTAACTTTTTTAAAATTATCTAGGGGAGACTAGGAAGGGTGGACCATACGGGAGGCTTAACCCACCCATCAGTTTTCATATTTAAAAGTATTTCAGAGTTTTATCATTAGGTGTCAACCAAGGCTACTGGAATGCTCAAACAACAGTCTTTGTTTTATACAGATAATCGAAATAGGTTTAAAAAAATCAATTGTGAGACATTTTCAACCCAAAATTTGTGTTTTTTAGAAATATTTTGTAAGCTTTTTCTGATAAAATATATCATAGAAATTATGTAAGTAGGTTTTAAGTAATGCAGAAATAACGATCTTTCATTCCAGGTATGTAGGATTGTACAATAAGTTATGCTTAACATATCCATGTACTATTCTTTAGAAAAGGGCTATGTGGGGAGGTTGACCCAGTCAATGTGAGGGAGGGTTGACCAGAGGCTCAAGGCTCCGTCAATTAAGTGGTTTTGGATATCATTTTATTATACACAGTGCATAATGAATGGCTAAATGTTATATATATAAAAGAATGTAAATTTATTCTGTAAAACTACAGTAAAATGGAGTAATGGAAAAAAATGTTTAAAACTGATTAGAGAAAGATGTAAAAAATTACTATAATATCCACTGCAAGAAAAAATTTAATGAAATATAAATGAGAAAGTTGGTAGGAACTTTTTTCCCTTTAAAAATTACTGAAAATAGGTAAATAAAAACAGTGGAAAAGACTAGAAAGTATGAAAGCAGCAGTCTTAACCCATTCAGAGGCAATGGTGTGTTTGTGAAACCACTTAATTTTAATTCCGAAATGCCACAATGACACCAGAATTTTCCTAAAATCTTTTCCATTTAATATGTATGTGTAATATAGCCATTTTCTTATTTCCAAATACATTTGTTCGTAAACTCCGGTGCCAGTCATTTATTTCAACATTTTAGTACTGAATGTACTAACAACTGAAACGGTTAAAAGATGTTAATGATCAGTTAATTGCTTATGCGTCTGCAAAAGATCGTAGCATTGATCGAAAAACTTTAGGGAGGTATGTAGACAAATTTCACCAGGATGAGTACAGTGAGATGAAGCCAAAATATGTGACAACTAGAATTTTAGGTCGAGTGTAACAAAAAGTAGGACAAGGAGACAAAAAAAAAGCGGGACAGTGGCTCTTAAATCCGGACATAACCATACATGACTGGTTAGAACCCCTTTCCTGACAGAATGATTCTTGTAATATAATTGGCAATAAGAACCAACCTTCTGGTGGAGATCCCGGGCGTTTTAAGTGCCAGCGTCGCGTCAGCTCACACTGGAAGTAGACATGCCTTGCGTTCCCACCTCTCCGCACTCACATAGGTTGGAAGAGACGCACTTAAATCTGTCTAGGTAGGCATTGAAGTTGTCATGGTCCGTCAGAAAGTTGGTCGTGTAAGGCGAATAATGGTTTAGGAATTAGTCATTGGGCATCGTTGAGAGTGGATGCCCTGTATAACGGGAAAACCCTTATTAAAAGTCAGCTGAGTAGACTACAAGTCAAGCCACACTTCTATAAAAATTTGGACATTTTCACTGCTAAAACTTTAGCAGTTATTCATGTCATCATAAGCTACATTGTATAACGATATAAACCCCTTGGGGACGAGCGACGCGTATACGTGCCGCATGAAGCGCTCAGAATACTTGTTTTTCCTCACCAATAAATTATCACTGAAAAATTTGCCTTGTTTAATCAGCGTATTTTCTCGATTCAGGAAGACACAAATTTCTGTTTTTAAAAAACGGTGACAAAAGATTAAAAATTTCGTAAAAGGCTCCCGTCCCGAAGGGGTTAATATAACAGTCTATATCTCATACGACTCGCTTCCAGGTAGCAACATAGTTTTAAAAGACAGCAAATGCCACGAAATCTCCGAGCTCCGTTCTCATATTTTGTGTTTAAATACCAAGCATGCGCAAGGTCTTTTTTCGTATTCCAGATTCGCGGACGAGTCAATCACAGCTGCAAAAGAGCTTCGAAGTATAGTCTAGTGGCGTAAGAATTTAGGACGTGTGCGGAGCTCCCGAGAAAGAGCGCGAAATTGACTTTTGGAATAAAGTAAGAAAAAAGAGAACTAGTATAAAACAGATAACTTAAACAGAATAAATATCGGAATTTTAAGATTGAGAAATATGAAGGTCTTGATGAAAAAGGATTACGGGAAATGCTTTTTAGAAAGATTTTGAAAAAGAATAAAATATTAAAACGCGCATTTTAAATAGAAATGAATTTAAACAAACGGAATGAATGGAATATTCTTTAAGATAGGAAGTACTTTAATAAAATAGGAATGTAGAATAAATTTAATAAGTAGCAGAAATTTCTTTTTCGTAATATATATATATATATGTGTGTATAAACTTGTGTATATATATATATATATATATATATATATATATATATATATATATAATCATTTTCTTATTTTCTTATTTTTATTTCCTTATTTCTTTATCTTTTTTTTCTTATTTCTGTTACTTTCTAAGTTTTATTTTCAGTTTTCAAAAACCTTCCTATTAGTATTATTATGTTGGTTTATGTATAATAGCCGCTGAAGGAAGTAACATTATTTCTGTCAAAAGTAATTTCTACAGTAAGTATTATAAGAGCACTTGTCTCATTATTTCATTATGTGATGGATGCTCAGTACGCAGAATCCATAGGCAGACTACACACTGAGGCGACAAGTCACTATACCCGTGATTTAGCAGACAAATTCTGAAAGTGAAAAAGGTTTCGTTTTTGTTAACAGTTTTGAAGACAGGGATGACCGCCCCGGGAACCCAGCTTTCGCTTTAGAGTATAAGTGCAATCCCGGGGGGAGAACAGGATGAAAACAAGATGAAACAGGTTTATGAATTTCAGAATTTGTCTACTGACTCGCGTGTTATGTCGCTTTTCACTTCGATTATGCTGCTTTATGGCTGAGAATAGATTGCGAATATTGCCTATGATTTCATTATCAGAGTAAGAATGACAGTCCTTTAATGTTGGATTGTCTAATCTTTTTTGTTCCTCCAAATTTTCCATGAAGAAGACATACGCTGTACAACTTCTCTCATCATCTTTATCAGACTATGTATTATGCGCACCTTTATTTTTGCAGAATACTCGAGAGAGTGCTATACACGGGTGAAGAACAGATCATATTCAACAATGTAATCAAGAAAGCTGAGTCAGAATATCAGTATTTAGATAAAAGAAGGGTAAAGCTGCCACTCTAAAGTTTGATGAAACTTTATTCTATTATCTTTTAATCAGTAAAGTTTAAGGCACAAATACCAATAATAACTTCAATAATTTTATTTTCAAATGCTATCTTACTTTTGATTTAATTATTTTAAAATGTATACCTTACTTTAAATGGAAATTTACCAAATGGCCACTTTGCCCTCCTGGGTTGAATAAAGTGGCCAGGATTAAGAAATCCCATTGATTTTAAGATATAGGGGAGATGGGGGGACATGTGAACAGTTCACATAAATATAGCTTTTTCTCATAACTAAATTAAGTTCTATAAACCATAACTTCTCAATATAGTAAAAAAAAAACTTTCTTTTACACATGGCAATTTTTTTAATCACCTGTATAGTTCTTCTTACATTTTTTAATAGTTTTATAAATTCAAAAAAATCCCTGCCGGCCCGGCCTACAGGCAGAGGTAGATTTCGAAGTCAAATATACTAATTTCACAAACAAAAACTAAATCATGATTAGAGATAAATCCACTTTAACAATTTTATCTGGCCGCTCTTGACCAGTTTTTATTTCATTTTCATATAATAGCTGGTTTTATCAGAATCATGTTAGGGTGGCATTAAAAAAAAATACTTTTCCATGCTCAACAACTCGAAATTTTCTGCCATGATTCCAGATTCATTTTTAATAAAAAAAAATATGAAACATGCTGACGTGATTTTTGAAGAGATTTATAAGCGGCCGGTGTTTTTATTTTTTGTTCAATTAATTAAAACTTGATATATAAACAATTATTTTCTCAGAAGGACAATATTTTTCTTTTCTAACACAATCGCTTCGGGAAATTCCGTTCAAAATGCCCACTTTGACATCATTTTTTGAAATATATTCTGCCTCTATCTAAAAATCGATTATTACGGTACATTATATAGTTTCTGAATAAGCGATTCTATCAATTAAATGCGTTTGAGAGCAAAAATGAATTTAAAAACCAGTCCGAAAATAAGCAGTTTGGATTTAAGCGCATCCTTAATACAATGATTTTTCCAACACAATCCGCTTCGTTATATTCGGTTCAAAATGCCCTTTTTAACAGCATTTAAAAAAATATATTCTGCCCCTATCAGAAAATCGACCATTACGGTACATTATACAGTTTCTGAGTAAGAAAACGTACCAATTGGAAGCCTTTGACAGCAAAAATGAATTGCAAAATGAGTCAGAAAATAAGCAGTTTGGATTTTAATACACCCTTACTAAGATCATTTTTTTTCTTCAACCGGTATGTATTTTTAATTTGTTTTTGCTCTAAGAATTGGTCCTATCCAAAACTTGTCTATATAGATGTTGTAGACAATATTAAGAAGATATATGATAAATTCATGGAGATTTTATATCTTTTGAATTGACGGAGTTATGGATTTTTTTCTTCTTCAAACCCCCTTTTTGTTTTCGTTTTTAATTTTTTTTTTTTTTTTGCAGTACGAATTGGTCCTATCAAAAACTTGTGAATATAAAAGTTGTAGATAATGTTAAGGAGATTCATGATAAAATTAATTGGATTTTATATCTTGAGAATTGACGAAGTTATGGATTTTTTTCTTCTTCAAACGCCCTTTTTGTTTTCGTTTTTAATTTTTTTTTTTTTTTTTTTTTTTTTTGCGGTACGAATTGCTCCTATCAAAAACTTGTGAATATAAAAGTTTTAGATAATGTTAAGGAGATTTATAATAAAATTAATTGAATTTGATATCTTGGGAATTGACGAAGTTATGAATTTTTTTCTCCCCAAAACCCTATTTTTTGCGCCCCTTGAGCCCATTTTTAAATTTATCAAAAATCTGTGATACATAAATTTTTGGCCCTATTTTTAGAAGTAATAATAACTTTAAACTGATTTGATATGTACAAAAATTAAGAAGTTATGGGGGGTTTTCTGTTTTTACAAAACCCCTCTCTATTTCCCTCCCCTTGGTCCGATTTTACCCATTAACGAACTTGACCGAGATTTTATGCCCATTGATTTTATGTATCAGTTTGGAAGAGATTGGTGCAGAATTACGAAAGTTATCGTGTCCAGAAGAAAGTGATATATATATATATATATATATATAGATAGATAGATAGATAGATATACAAAGTTTTTTACTGAGGGTGGTTTTAGGTTCTAGGGGTCATGATCGGTGTAGATCTGCAAAAATTTTTTAGAAATTCCAACATAGGAACGATCCCAATAGGTAGTATTTCATACGAAATCTACCTAAAAATTGTTCACATGTGCCCCATCAGCGGGGTAGTTGTGAACACAAGGAAAAAATATCCTTTGACATGCTTTTTATTCTCTCTTATTCATTTGTCATCGTAATCATTAGTTATATTACCTGTTAAATTCACCATATATATATATATATATATATATATATATATATATATATATATATATATCTAGTTTCAGGGTGAAATGTTTAAGCAAAAGATTATAAAATGAAAATAAGTAGATTTGGGGGGGGGGGGGGAGGGTTAGATGATCCATTTAGTATTGTTGCAATAAAATAAAAAAATAAAGAAGCAATTTAAAAGAAAATTAAAACTTTTAAATTTTGCTTAGGGGTTTTTGTTTGGGGAAAATTTTAGGGAGGGGCGATTACATACTATTTATTGAAAATCTGCTGAAATACGAAAGATTCCCACTCCTGTATTTGTCTTATTTACTTGTAAATTGTAGATAAAGAAGTGTTTTTTAATGTTTAAAAAAAAATCTCGACTATTTCCTCCCCTAAAAATCCTCCCCTAATTTCTGTTGCTTTTGAAAGAGGGAGGAGGGGGGGTGTTACAATCGGGATTTTACGGTAGTTATCAGTTTAAGAATTTTGCTTTCTTAAAATATTACTGATATCTGTCTCCATTCAAAGCATCATATACATAACTATTTTAGGTATGGAAGTAAACCATCATTGCAAGTTTAGAACAAATGTAATAAAAAAATTTGCAAAGTGTTCAAGGTAATACTTTTGTATTAACAATGCATCTCTATAATAATAGCTTAAGTCATGTGACTGACATCAATAGTTCCGGGCTGACCGCTTCGCTTTTTATATGCCAGGTCACCATGTTTTACATTTTTTATTTTTCGCGTGGTAAATTAAAACAATGCTTTGATATTGAAATTAAAAGTCATGATTTTTGGTATTATTTATTATTTTTCTTTTCTTTTTCTTAAAAAAGGGAAAGAAAAAGTGAAAGTCATGAATTTCAAATTAAAATTATGTATTTTAAATAAAATGAGTGAAATTATTATATTTTAGATGAATTTAATGAAATCTGAAAAAATGCGATTGGAAACACAATGTTTGATGATTTATCACTTGCGCCTGGCTAGCATAAAAAGGTACTACTTAGTTATACCGTCGACCAATCTCACCAAATTATATAAATCGCCAAACCACTCGCATAATTATACAAATTGACATAATTTTTATTTTGAATAGCGAAAGAACAAATAAATTAGTATAACATCAATAAAAATACAAATTAAACGTCGAAATAAAAATAACTTGATGACGTAAACACCTGTAACTTGCTTAAAAACAAGCAAATACGACATTTACGATCAACCATTATTGATATTTAACCTTATAGTTTGGCGATATATTTTTTTGGTCGACGTGATAACCAAGTAGTACCCATAAAAATACGGAGTTCTTGATTTCTCTACTAGAAACTTCTGATTTGTCGAGGTATTGAGAAAGTAAATTAAATTTTGGATAAAAGTAACATGGTGATGTGAAGATGTAAAGACATAAGATGAGAGCAGACATCTAACGGAGACCAAACTGGTCGCCAAGGGCGGCTAGTATAAAATATTGTTGTAAGCCGTTTAGTAAAATAATATATAACACTCATTGCATTTTAGAAAACAGTAAATTTATTTAAAGTACAATTAAACGAGTTTGTTGCTCTTTATGTATTTGCTGAAAGATCTGTTTGATGAAATTTTAATACAAAATCAACTTTGTGTGAGGAAAATATTTTCTATTTCAGGTAAATTATAGATAATGGAACTGACATTATTTCTCATTCAGTTAACTGAAAGAAACAGAATCACAGAATGATTATTTGGGGCACTTATGTACCGCTCATATCTGCCCCAACTAGTCTGTGCACAAGTGCCCCACATTGATGCTTCTGTTAAATTGATAAATCATTAACATTTCTCAATTTTAGAAGAAAAAGATATGTATCAAAAATATTTATTAGTATTCATAGTATATGTTTGAACACACAAATTCATATAAATGAATAAATAAATAAAGTTATTCGCTTATCAACTTGGAACAAAGGTTTTACTTTTGAGATCTAAAAACAGTGTTTTGGCTACAGAGGGCAAACAAAATGTCAAAGATTGTACAAAATGTACAAATATAACATTGACCTGTCGCTACTTTTCCCGGAATGACACATTTACAAAAATTGTGGCCATTCCTCTAATCTACATCGACATGCGAAAAGACATATGTGAAAATGCGATGCATAAATGCGAAAAAACAATTAAATGAGTTCTGAACAAGAAAAATTTAGTCATACGCTTCAAAATCATAGACAATGCTAGCAGCATCTCTGACGACTGTTTTGTTCAGTTCAGTTCCATCGTGACAGGACACTATACAGTGTAAAAAAACTAAAATGGCCACTTTGCCTGCCCTCACTGTCCACTTTACCCGCCCTCACAATCCACTTTACCCGTCCTTTCATTGTGTACGATGATAAATATAGTCTTTATCCCTAAATGTTTAAATTTTACTAGCTTCATACCAAGATTGATCATCAATGAATGACTCCATAAATTATGAAAAATGAAACATATTTAGGCATTAGAAATAATTCTAAAGTTTGCACATAAAAAAATAACCTATTTTAATGCACGCTTTGCTTTTATTTCATCTGCTGTATTAAAAAAAAAAAGTAGAAAATTATATTTTAGATGTACAGCTTTTATAAGAACTTGAAAAACGTTGTTCGACTTTTCGACACATAAATAGTTAAAACGCCCTTCGTTAGTGTGGCCATCTTAATTGTTTGTTGAGGGAGAAAAAGACGTGATAATCCTTATATGTATAAAATATATTTTTATTTGATACCGGACATCTCTTTTGATAAGACTGAATATAAATTTTCATAAAATTGTGTGCTAATGCTTATTTTTTTTAAAGAAGTTCTTAAAGATTGAGATATTAGTTTTGAAATTATTTTAAACGTTATGCAGTTTTTTTTTTTCTATTTCATACATTTTGTAACAGGCTCGGTCTTTGATGACGTACGGGCTCGGGCAGGTCTTGCACCGAAAAAGTAACCCGAACGCATCTCTAGTAGGCGCCCCGCATTAATTCTGCGAATTTGACCATACCATCTAAGTATATTCCTTTCGATGGTAAGAAATACATCTTGTTTGACTTCCGTGTGCTGGGGGAAAATGACTTCCCATTTTAAGTATTGTTTCAATGTCTTTCCACAATTTTTTATAAATTTTGTAAAAAGGAATGTATTCTAAAAAACATAAAAACCAACTATTTTTTAACGACAGAAGTATCTGAAACAATTTGAAACTAAGAAATGACGTGGAAAATGATAAATAACGCTGGTCAATAGTGAAATTGTCCTTTACGCAAAAGTGTGCAATTCTGTATGAAATTACAGCACTGAACACAAATATCACTATGAAGAACCTTCATTAGCTCTTGTTTTGGAAATACAGATACACAAAATTAAGATTTTCGTCAAAAATTAATATTATTATAACTTTTATAACCACTTTTAATTTAATATATAATAAAATATATCAGACGTAACCTGTAATTTTTACTTTCTTCTATCTTTACAAGAAGAAAGTATTGGATTCATGAAAATTTTCGAATTCCGGTTTTCGACGGATTTACACGTTTTAGAGGTCACAGAACCCGAAAAACATGTTTTTACAAAATGTCTGTCTGTGAGTCTGTCTGTCTGTCTGTCTGTGTGTGACACAAATTTTGTGGGCGCTCTATCTCAAGAACTAATGCACGGATTTTCATCAAACTTCAGATTTAGTTAGTCCTTCATATGACTTGATGCGGATTACGTGTTGGTGTAAATCGCTCAACAGGTGGCGCTGCTGTGCTTCATTTTGCACGATTCCTGCAATAGCTCTATCTCAAAAACTAATGCACGAATTTTCATCTAACTTCAGATTTTCTTAGATGTTAACACAAGTTGTTGCTGATTAGGTTTTGATGTTAATCGTCTTATAGGTGGCGCTGCTATGATGGCATTTTCATGATTTTCGCAATAACTCTATCTCAAAAACTAATGCACGGATTTTCCCCAAACTTCAGATTCAGTTAGACTTTGACGTAAGTGGTTGCTTGGTAGTTTTGTTTAACATTGGTTTTGGTGTAAAGCACCCAATAGGTGGGGCTGCTAGGTCGAATTTTGCTGTATTTACACGATTTCGTAGATAGCCATATCTCAAGAACTAATGCACGGAATTACATATTTATAGAATCCTCATGATGGGCATAGATTTCCGTTTAATTTTGGTAGTGTGATAGCTAATTTTCAAGTATTAACATGCATGAGATAGAAGAAAGTTTTGGGATTGGTATATCCGACTAGTTTATAAAGAATTCGATTTCTAGAAGCTTTAAACATGTGAATCTAAAACTGCAGCTCATTCCATCAAGTATTTTTTAGGTGATGTTTAAAAAATTACCCGTATTGCAGTTTGTTTTGGAACAATATTAAAAAGGCATTTATTATTAGGAGTTTAAAAAGTTACATCTGTATATATCCGAATTACTTCACCAAATGGTTTCCTATCTTATACCTAAAAATAAAATTTATTGAAAACGCCAAATGTGATGGCAAACTTTGTTCTTGGGGGGAGGGGGGCGCATTATTAGCAAGTCTACCAATGACGACTTTTTTAATATTAATTTCGTACCACTAAACATTTAAAATATTTTTTTTTAGTATTCTTGAAAATATTCTCAAAGTACAAATGAAAGTGGTGGTAAAAAATAGTGGTGTCAGCCGAACTAAATTCGTGTAAGTTATGCTGGTTTCGAACAGGTTAATCTTGTTACCTCACACGGCCTCAATTTTTTAAACATATCTTAAAAACCACTTGATGGAATGAGCTGTAATTTTAGATTCTCATATTTAAAGTTTCTCGAAATCGATTTCTCTTAAAAAAATTATAGGTTAAATTTCCTGTATTGTTTAAATGTTAATTTAAAAATACATACATTGGAGGAAAATCTTAAGTTTGTGAAACTGTACTTTCACACCGAGAACTAACATTAAAATTTAAATGGTTAATCCATATTCTGTGACCCGAAATTAGTAAAAAAAATATATCGTTTATATAAAGGACAAAGAAAAAAGTTTTATTTTGTACACCAGTGGTAATTGCAGAAGCGCATCTGAAAAAAAACTAGTGTTTGCCCATTGGCAATCATTTAAAATAAACTTATTTACTCCCGTATTTCGTGTACCTTTTTTTTATCATTTCTTGGGTACAAAGAGTAGGCTAAGACAAACAAAAAATTCGCTGGTTATTTTCTTTAAGTATTTGTTGATATTACATTTTCTAAGAGTAAAACCTACAGTAATTTTTAAAAAAGCCTCTCCCTCAGGATACTTATAACAGTTACAACAGTAATTAATTAAAAAAATGAATTATATTACTCAAGATGTATTTTTTAACAGAGGGGTAAAACACTCCTTTAATAGTTTTCAGGAGTTGACTAACATAATAATAATAGTTACAATAAAAACTGAGATTACAGGAGACAAGTTTAATTTAAAAACTTTCTTGCTATATTTTTCCAGAAATTGGATAGCTCTAAATTTAAAATATCTAGATAAACTTACATTTTTTTACTCTCCCTGGGAGATATGGGGCTATACATATATAATATTATAAAAATTTTCGCAACTTTTAATCCCATCACCCTATTACCGTATCATACATCCTCGTTCCGAGAACCCCCTCCACCCCGCTCTCTCTAATGATATCTTTATCAGTGTCTAAAAAAACTTTATTTTTACATTTTTTTTCTTTGTTTTTTCTTTTTAGACGTTTGCAAAGACATAGAGTTATAAATTTATTAGCATACTTTACTGACTTAAATTAGAGTAACAAACAACAAAATATCACTATTATATGTGACTAGGGGGCTCTGCCCCCTGCAAGCTACGCTCGCCAACCCCCGTTCAGACACCGCAGAATCTAAAAATACGCTAATCTGATCGGTTTTAAAAATATTATAGAAGATTGAATTATACTGAAAAAAGCTGTGCAGATATCTCTGTAAACGGGTTTCCATTCAATTTCCTTTGATTTAAAAAATTTAAGGCCGAATCAGTTACTGTTAAGACATCCAATGGCTGTTTTCGTGTTTGATTAAAGAGGATCAGTTAAACATTTGAAAAGAAGCTAAAATAAAATGAATTAAGTGTACAGAGTCTTTGTCTTCCTGTATTTTAAAACAATTTCTATAACAATAGCCTAAGTCATGTGACTATCATCAACAGTTCCGGGCGAACCACTTCGCTTTTTATATTCCTGGTGCCATTTTGGTACTTTAATTTTAGCCAGGTACAGGTGATAAGTCGCCAAATATTATTCTATCGCGATCATTTCATCTATATAATAGTCCAAGTCATGTAACTGCCATAAATAAATACCCTCTGATCCCTTCGCTTTTCATATGACATTTTGGCCCAGATATCATACACAGCCCCATATTGGCGCGATATTTTTCCGACGCTAATTTGGGGAAAACATCAACAGCATAAACAACAACATCCGGCTTACCAAATCAAGCAAAATAACAATACTATCGCGCCAGTTATGTACCCGTTGCGTATATGACATTGGCGTCAGAAAAAATTCGCGCCAATATGGGTCCATATATGACATCTGTGCCGAAAGTTTTCCCTTTTGATTAAAAAATCAAATTTCTTTTTCGAATAAAACTACATAAAAGTTTCAATGGTCGCAAAGAATTCTTGGTACTGTTACGCTAGCCGGGTGCAAATCTCGCCAATAGCTATTTTTCAACTCGCAAGTTAGCATTTTTTTTTTTCGAGTGGTAAATTAAAAGATTGCTTTGAAATTGAAATTAAATGTCATCGTTTGTTACATTAATGTATGTATGTATGTATACATACAATATACATATACATACAACTATACGTATACATACAATATATACAATGTAATGTATACATAAATGTCATTCGTTTGTTACATCATTTAATATTTGGCCAAATGTCACATACGCACCGGGTTTGGCGTGATTTTTTTTAACGAAAATTTAGCGAAAACCTCGTTTTCGAATACCAGTTACATATGTATTTTTGGTACTACTTAGTTATTCCGTCGACCAAAAATCTATCACCAAACTATAAGATTAAATGCCAATAATGGTTGATCGTAAATGTCACATTCACCTGACTTTAAGCAAGTTATACGTCTTTACGTCATCAAGTGATTTTTATTTCGACGTTTTATTTGTATATTTATTAATGTTATACTATTTTCTTTGTTCTTTCGTTATTTAAAATAAAAATTTCGTGAGTGGTTTGGCGATTTATATAATTTGGCGAAATGGGTCGACGGAATAACTGAGTAGTACCTTATTTTTTAATTATTTTCTATTATTTTTAAAGGAAAATAACTAAAAAAATAATTAACTATAGAACAAAGCAATTTATGTAATTAAAAAAAGAAAATAAAGTAAATAAACATTTATTATTAAATAAACAATAGCCGGGTTACCATGTCAACCAAAATAATGCCATTTTAATCCCAATTAGGTACCCCGGTGCGTATATGACATCTGTGCCTAATATTTTTCATTTCGTTCAAAAAAAAATAGAAAAATGAAAGCCATTTATTTTAAATGTTTCAGTTTGTATTAAATAAAATGATAATGAAATACAAATTGGATTATGAAGAAAAGTAACATGATACATTTCTTAGCATACGTTTAAGGGAGGCCAAACTTCTCGCCAAATTAGTTTAAAATAGTAACCTTTTCTAAAATCTGATAATATCGGTTATGATTAAAATTTGAGTTGCCATCATTAGAGAAAAGTATATAAAATTATAAAAAAAATTAATATTTCGAAAACTAATTCGAATTTAAAAATTCTAATACCAGTTTTGAGATCTGCAGATCAATACGGATTTTTGGTGTTAATTTCATCTTAAAGTATTCGGTATTTTAGGAGACATCGCCGTGAAACATAATCAGTTGTTTAATCAGTCGATTCATACTTCCGTTTCATACTTCCGTTTCATAAATTCGTTTCATTAGGATTTCATATATATAGAGTAGAAATAATTTTGTATCAAAGAACACTTTAAAGAAACATTTACCATTTAAAAGTTTTGAATAATATTTTTTGTCACATAATACATTCAACCATCATCAGTAATATTGTCTTTTTGTACTTCTCACCTGCACGGGGATTGATGTAGAACTTCTTCTGAACGAATCATTCTTCCACTTTCCTTCTAGTAAACATAACATGTATTTTTTCAAACCTGGTTTTTCTAACAACGCATTATATGCGCATATGGTAGAAGAACAGGAATGTCGAACTTTAGGATATTCTATGTTTTAGAATGACATGATTTTGTAAACATTTAATGCTTTTATAATATATTTTTAATAATATATTTTCATAAAAATAGATAAGAATAATAATAATAAAAAAAAAAGATTACTATTCTGAATGATTGCTATTCTGTAAAGAAAAAGTTACTCAAAAAAATTTGGTTGTATCAAAAGTGATAACGATATCAAAAGACAACCCCCTCCTCCAACTTGAGATATCATACGATATCAAGTTCCAGATCCTCCTCCGCACTAAAGTAATAACGTTATATATGTAAAACGCCTATGCGGTTAGAGTAATTCGAAATCCTGTTTCTCTATTTAATGCATTCCCAGAGATGCTTCATCTGGAAATTAGACTTTTCAAAATATTTTTGTTTGCATAAATACCCTTTTTCAAAATAGGGGTCCAAAAATTATTCAAATGTATTTTTTCCGTTTTTAATTTACTTTTTAATTTTTATTTATTGGTTTTATTTAATTTTCTTTAATTTATTTAATATATTTAGTTTTCTTTTATTTAGTTAATGTATTTAATTTTCTGTTATAATAAATTTAGTTCATTTAGTTTCATTTAGTTTGAATAAACAAAATTTGGAGGCTATATGATAATTTGTTTAGACAACCATGATGGAAGCCATTAATTTTACATCAAAATTTTGAAACGTGCCATCTATTTTAATTTAGCTGCAGAGTTTATTAAACCCTAGTGGTATCGGTTGATGCCACAAAATATTTCATATTTCATGAATAATAATTATCTATTTCCAATACGAGCTTTCTAGAAGTATCCAGATTTAACATATTTCGCAATGTTTATGAAACGAAGGTTTTAAGACGCGTGTTTTTAAAAAGATAACACTGAGTTAAAATAAGTTAAGGTAGGTATATATAGATAATTTTGGGGAACTTACATTTTCTTTTAAACTACTGTAATTCACGGTATATAACCCTTAGACGAATAAAGGTGTTTCGCACCAGATATTTTGTATAAGAAACGAATCCCTACATATCAAGCTGCAACGTACTTACTAATAAATAAGCAATGGGATGAAATAAATGTAAATTTTTACAAGTAAAGCATTGTTTTAAACATGTTATGTATATATAGATAGTTAGGTAGAAATTTAAAATTTCTCTTCGGAACACTTTCAATCAAAAATTTTCTAAATATCAAAGATGTTGCAAAAATATTTTAATAGCGATATCCTAGTTAGTATACATAAAGTTGTATGAAAAGAACTACTGTATAACATTAAATATTTAGTAACTATTTTTAATAAGGAAAGTTTGGAATCTGGGTGATAATCTATTCAGATAACATTGACGAGAAAGAACAAAGATTATAGATGATTAATTTTAATTCAGTAATTTGAAAAATGGTCATCTGTTCAATTATACACTTTTAGTATCTATTCTTGTATGATATTGTCATGTTTATAAATAACAATCATTAATACATAAGTTCTTTAAAACCAAGTTTGACCGAAAAACATGCATTTATCAATATTTAAGGTACGAAATTTTTATGTATTAATATACGCAAAACTTTTGCATTTTAATAGTATATACATACACACTTCCTAAACATATTGTATTTAAAATATATAACTCATTGGAAAGTTAAAGAGAGTGAAAAACCTTGAAAATTAAAATGCGGTTGTATAAAAATTTTTAAAATAGATATTGTAATTATTATACAGAAATTGATTTCTGTAAGAATTTCTATATGTCAGTTTCGTTTGAATTATCAATGTTTAAAACTTAAAAATTGTCTGTTACTTAAAACAAACTAAAACAATGAACTTAAGGTAAAATAAATTTAATTTAAAAATAATTTTCAGAGGCAAACAGAGAATAATCAATCATTAACAATAAATTTTAAAATACTGCATATATAATCTTTTAATGTTTCTCTTCATGTTTTATGTGTTACACAAGTTTTCATTTGTTACATATTTCAAGAAATATTACGAAAATCGTGTTTAAATGATATAAGTTTCTCAGAAAACTTGAAATAGAATATGTTGAAAAAATAGCAAATAATTTCACATTTGAATAAAAAGTAAATCAAATGATTTTGAAATATGTTAGTACCAATCCTTGACTATTTTACATGTGATATAATGTTTTACTAGAACTGATCCGATTTTCATGAAAAGGATAAAAACTTGGCATTTACAAAGAAATGAAAACGAGAAAGACAAATCGAGATATGGAAGTCACTTGATAGGCATTTTAATCAAATTCCGCTCTTGAAGTCTAAAAAAGAATATGACTTGAATATTTCAGTATGAAGCTTTTTTTTATCGTTTAATCTAAAAAGAGTTAGTTTTGTCAAATTTAAACTCATAAAATAAACTTGGATAATTCCCTAAAGTAAAAAATAATATTTAACCATATTGTATAAGTTGGTTATATATTTGCCAATATTTTTTGTAGCCTGTTTATCAATACGGGTAATACTGACATGAAATTTTGCCACATAATTCGGGTTTTTATATATTGCCGATATTGCACCAACGTGGTTTTAAAATATTTCACTATTATATTGCATATTTTTATTATGAAACTAACATTAGTACAACATTGGCATTTCATACGCAGTACGTTTTATAAATACAAAACATAACCCCACTTTTTTATCGTCAGGATATGATAAATCTTTTGGAAAATTTTGCAAAGGCCAAAATTAGATTAATAAAAATGTTTTTGACTAACGATGATACAACTTCTTATTTTAACTTACGTGTCTTAAATATTGCTTATTCCTCTATGCTCATCTAGCAGCTTATTTTCCCTTGCATACTTATAGTATCGACTGATCTTACTTAAACATTCCTATTTTATGAATATTCATCAATAATATCTTATAAAAGATTCACATGGATCACTTGAGTTTCTCCGCGTGCAACGTATGCATCAATTAAATTTATTCGTATTTACAACGTTTCTCAGCACCAAAATCAATATGTATGAGGGCATAGCAATTTCGGTGTAGTTATCAAATCATCAGTTCAGATTGTGATGGAGTTTTATAACATTATGAGTGGATTTTGATGTTAACATTACCAACAATCAAAGGTGAGGGAGTTTCTTAACTTGCACTGATGGCGATAGCTAAAGAAGCACTTTAATGTCACTTTTATTGGAAATTTAACTGAGCTTTTCAAACTTTTCTACTGTTTTGTTATTTGCCAGAATTTGGCAATGTTTAATTTAAAGTTATTTTATTTTTATTTTCATTTACATTCGATTTATTTCAAACAGAAATATTGTCCTATTCATAAAAATAATAAATTTGTGTCTTTTTTTCCTTTATTATTTTTTCTGGACTGAAATAAAACTTAGTGGAAACAGATTCAATGAAAAAAATTGGAAAGTGTTCAAATTCCATTTACTGCCCATATTACCTTTTAAAAAAAGTATTTTTCAAAATTTTAATTTTAAAAATAAAAAAAATATATTTTAAATACTTAAAGATAAATGTTTTAAAAAATAATCACGCATTTTATTTACATATTTTTAACCTAACCAAAACCATTACAATTTTTGTTGAATTAAGACGGATTGTATTACCCTCAGTTAACTTAGTCAAAATATTGTTTTATATCATACACAGCTTTTTAAAAACAAATTTGTGTATCATAATGAAGGGACCGAATATTTGTTCCAACTGAATTAAATCATATTCAAGGTTGGAGTAGCACATTTGAAGTTTATTCCAACAGAGTGAAAAAATGTCCAGACCAGGAATCAAATCTAGATATTTAGCGTGCCGTGCCAATGCCTTACCTGTTAGGCTATCCGTACTATAACTGGCTGACATAATTCACTCTTACTTGTTGGACTCTTACTTGTTGACATTTTTCGCTCTTTGTGAATAAACTTCAACTGTGCTACTCCAACCTTGTATATGATATATATACGAATTTGTGTATTTTATTTGTACATCTTAAATATTCTTCATGCAAAATTTTCTGCTTATTGCACTAATTCATTTTAAAAAATTTGATGTAAGGCATTCATTTTTCTAATTTTTCTCAAGAAGTATGTTTCTGTTATACGCTTGTGGTATCGAATTTTAGTAAGGATGCTCTCATATTTCATGAGTAATCGTTCTAAATATCCAACACAAAGTCTCGGAGATTCCTTCGAATTCCTCTAGCTATGACACACTTATCAATATTTAAGAAACGGATGATTTAGTGTGCTTGGATTTTTTTAAAAGTCAATCCAGGATAATCCAAAATTCATCCAGGATAAATTATGGTATGTACAGGTATTGTGTAGGACATTTATTACTTATAGGAAAAACACGTAACAAAGGCTCCATTAAAAAAATGCATTTGTAAAAGATATCTTTGATATCAGGAAAGATTTACCTGTTGATTTAAGCTCGAAGATTAAACAAACAGCAGACAGGAACAAAAGACAAAAAGTAAATAAATAAACAAAATTAAAGCACGCGTCGAATATCAAACATTTATTGAATATTTGAAAAAAGAAATATATGAATAAGAATCGTGAGAAAATCATTAATAAAATATCAAAATTTTCAAAAATGCGTTCATTTAAAAATCAAGTTTTATTAAATAAATCAATGATAATTTTGTGCTAGTATGAGCAATTTCTATGAGCCTGGAAAATTAATTACTTTTGTAGTTTGCTTTAAAATACCTTTACTTTACTTTAAATATAGCATTAAACGATTCAATATCTGGTTAGTAGTTAAACCAACCCCATCCCTCATCTCCAACATTAAAGGATAATATTCATTGGACTAAAATATTCACAATTCATTTTGAAAATTTTTCATAAATATAAGAAATACCACTTATTAAAACAAATGAAATAAATGAAGATTTTATTGGCATGACTAGCAGGGAGTGTAGTTGTAGACAAAAGAAAGACTAGCTGAAAAAAATAAAAAACACAGTGCTTGTAAGATTATATGAAGAAAAAGACATCCAAATAAATATCAATAAACGCAAAATAATTTTTCCCACCATTCTATACCAACCATCCATCACAACAGAAACCACAGAGATTGTAGAGCGTTAAAATACAATAATTAACGATACAGCATCATTTTACTTACAAAATGCGTAGGTTAAGTTCCTCCATTGTGACGGATATAGAAATAAATATCATAGTAAAAATAAAATAAAATCACATTAGTAATCTCTGATAGAACGTGAAAAACGTGAACGATAGCTTTTCAAATAATTTAAATATACATTGTACAACTGTAGAATATTCTCATTTAGTTTGATAAAGGCTTTAGTAAAGCCGAAATATATAAACATATATATATATATATATATATATATATATATATATATATATATTTGTTACAATATTAGATCTATCTCCGCGATTTCCCTGTACTAATCTAAATTACTTATCTATATTCACTAAATTCTTATTCTTGAATAATCTCTATCATTAATTCTGTTAAATTATCTTTAATTTAATGTCTCACTTGTTTAATTCACTTAATTATTACGTTTTTGGTATTCTTAAATTAAATGTTCCATATCCAATCTTTTCGCATTTTAGAATGTTCTTTGGTAGCCATTTTTTTTATTCCAGCCGAGTTTTACCTTCTTCCCGCGCTTTATTCCGGGGTTCCTTTTTTCTTTAATATCCTTCCACCCGCTCTGTCAGTGCTTTTTGTATGACGTGATTTTTTGGCATCTTAATTGGTTTATTAGAGCGCGTACTACGTCAAAATTGTATCCCTGCGCTTGGAGAGTAAAAAGCAGTTACGCACAATTCTCCAGAGATTTGCTGAGTTTTTTTAATTGTAAACTGCCCCCTGGCTGTGTGTCTGAGAAAATGAAGTTCGTTCTAAAGATTTTTCCCCTTAAGATTTTCCCTATTGTATTTTTCCTTTTTGGATGTAATCAAATGATTACTATTGTCGATAGATATTTCTACATCGAAGCTATTAATGGAACTGTATCGCGAGGTGTGAGAACTGCTGCGCAATCATATGGAATAAAATACTGTGAACATTATTGTTTTCGTTACTTGTCTCCTGGAGAAATCAGTTTTCATTTTCATTGTCTTTCATCACAATCCACTGGACTGCCAATCATCTTTAATGAGGAATGATCATCGAATATAAAGAGTAAGCTGTTCTATTAAAAAGTCGAAGTTGTTGCTCATGTTTTACTTTACTTCAATGTTTTCATATACATCGTTGTGAGATATGCCGGTATTTTCTCCATAATATAACATTTTAACAAGTTATTTCCTCAATGAGATTTGCCATCCGTATTTTATAACACACGCATATTTAAGTATTGCGCGGTAGCGCAATACTTATTTATTTCCAGTGTGACTTCTCAGTGTTAATTTATCATGGAAAAGCCTATGGAGATCATAACTTTTTCATTTTTTCTTACCACCTTTCTGTCCCTGATGCCACTCATTTTTTATTCTTTACTATTTTTAATAATATTATAAATTTAAAGTGTAAAAACGATTGCCTAACGTCAGGGTCAAAACGAATGGTAAAATGCCTTTGCATATGGGTGAATTATAACCCAGAGAGAAACATGGGCCAATTTATTTTTACATTATTCAAATATTTTTCTTAATTCCAATTTTCGCTTTTTTCATGGAAAATAAACGGACATTTTTAATAGAAAATGAAACATTTTTACTTCATTGTTGCAAAAATTTCAAAAGCCGTAATAATAATTTATTTCTTTTTAGTTGAAAGATTTTCACGTAAAATATTAAATTGAGGTAGTTTTTTTTTTTTTTTTCAAAAATTAAAAAGGTGAATATGGCGTCATAGTGGAAATAAAAAGGATATTTTCAGAATAAATTTTTGCTTTGGTCAAGTTTATATTTTAGTAAAAAGTTTCTAATGGATAGCTATTTTTACGCAAGGTAGCGAACTTAGTGGGGAGTTACATAACTTAAATTTTAAAATGTATTTTTTTTTCCGAGATGAGAACAATTTTACCCCAAGTTAAACTTAGGTAATAATTTTCTGATGTGATTACATCACCCCTTGGGCGAAAATAGGGTTTAAAAATTTAAGTAAAACTTTTATTTTTTTATTTTTTACTGTATCACAGGTATAATATTGTTAAATATTAGCAGTAAGGATTCAACACAATTTACATTTACATTCATAGCGTTCCTGAGTGGGAAATAGGGTATCTAAATTTAAATTAAATTAATTTTTTATGTTTTGATTATAGATTTTTTTACTTTCAGATTGGAAGTTTTTGTCCAAACTACCGCAACCTGCATTACTACAATAGTGAAACATTTTGAATTACACATTGGTAAACTGCATCCCACATTGTGATGCAATACCGCATACATCAAAGCCTGATGATGATACTCTCCATTAATTTTGAAATGCGTTCGTCTGAGTGCAGTAGTTATTAAAAAACTTGACATATTAAACAAAAACATAATTTGAAGAACAAATTAAAAAAAACAAAATTTATTTCCTACATTGTTTAAGTCCGAGAAGGGACAGATATTAAGATATTTCATTCAATTAGTTTTACATTTAATGTTAAATTTTTGTAACAAATTAGTTAAGCCAATTGAAGATTAAAAAATAAAAATAAAATTCATACAATATGATACTTAAAACACCCTAAAAAATTAGATTCCGTTCAAATGAAATCGAAATAAATCTTAGACTTTTTTTTAAAGTTTTGCATTCTGCATGCATCTTATCATTTTATGCTCAATTGTCATAAACATAATGCAAAATCTGCAATACAAATATTTTCAATTAAAAATGGAAGAAGTCTAAGATTTATTTCGATTTCATTTGAACGGAATCTCATTTTTTAGGGTGTTTTAAGTATCATATTGTATGAATTTTATTTTTAATTTTTAATCTTCAATTGGATTAACTAATTTGTTACAAAAATTTAACATTAAATGTAAAACTAATTGAATGAAATATCTTAATATCTCTCCCTTCTCGGGCTTAAACAATGTAGGAAATAAATTTTGGTTTTTTAATTTGTTCTTCAAATTACGTTTTTGTTTAATATATATATATGTAATAATAAAAATTTTCGTCTCTTTTTCTTAGTAAAACTATTCCAAATTCTTAATATTTCTCCTTTTTTACCTATCTTTAATAATATCTTAATATCTTTTGTCTTTCATTTCATGCATTTAAAGTTGCGTATTCTTTTATTATTCTAAAAACCTTAATCCATTCGCCTAATCTTATAAAACCCATTAAATTACTTTTTCATTTTATTCTAAAACTAAATTCTCTTTCTTTCGAATGTTTTAATATCACTTATTCTTTGGTGTTCTCTACCCACAATTCCAAGCGTCCACCAGCAGTATTTGCACTTTACTTCTGACGCCGTATAAAAGAGTTCATTATCGACGTCATCCTTTCCCATCGAATCGTAATCTGTTTTATGTCCCATCTTTCCCCACCTCTCTTCTAGCATTGGTCTTTTACCTTCCTGTAACCGTCCGCGCGCTGTTTTTCGGAGTACAAATATCGTTACATCGGCGAAGGAGAGGAAGATTTTACGTTTTTCTGGTTGTCTAATTAACCTGCGTCGCTTGGAGTAAATGTTCTAATGTGTAGATCCTATGCTTGTAACATCTAAAGTTTTGTGAAATGATGATCAATTTTTGAGAGTTGATGGAATAACTACTGGAAGTGTTTTACTATGTTTTTTTGTCAATAAAACCAGGTTCAAGTGACGATGACTCTCTATATTCATTACGTAAGGGAAATTATCTCAATGTGTCTCGATCCTGTCTTTACTCGCCACCCTGACTGCAATCCGATATTTTCAATATAACGGTTGGATGGTTTTGATTGCTCTACTACATTTTATGTCGAGGTGTACTGGTGTCGCCTAAATATCTAAAAGTCGATAGCCAAATGCTACATATATATATATTTTTTTGTGTTAAAGAATTATATATAAAATATATACAGGTAAAATAGACAAAAAAACGAGTAAAATACAAGTGATGGCAATTCACGAAAATTTGGAAAGAACTTCGTTTGGGCACTACGAATGAAGACCCGGTGAGTCCTCAAAAAAGCAAGTTGTTTTACTATGTCTTGGGGGGGGGGGGGGGGGAGGGGGCATTTTAATTCCGGAAGGGGGAAATCTAAACTTTTTAATTAGATCAAGTAAGGTATCGTTTATATATATTTTTTTTAACTCTGAATCGCATCATACTACCCGCAAGCCGACACAATCATTTGTTACAAAATTAAGTAGGTTTTATGAATACAAAGTCGAAAGTTATACTTCAATGAAGATAAAATAGATTTTTACAGTAACAACTGATGTCGATTCATGAAATTTTGTGAAGAACTTCGTTTTGGCACTAGAAATGGAGATATGATGTTATCTCCCAAAGTTAAAATTGTTTTAGTGTGTGTGTGTATTTTTTTTTGGGGGGGGGAGGGGGGGGGGAAACGGACATTTCCGCTCTTAGGGAGAACTCAACTTTTTTTAAATAAATATGTCAATTAAGGTATCGTCTATTATGTATATTTTAATTCAGAATCGAATGACACTATCCACAAGTCGATACGATCTTTTTTTTTTTTTTTTTTTTTTTTTTTTTTTTTAACAATATTGCCCATTTGGTCGTATTTATGCTTTGTATTATTGGCAATTTCTTTTATCGTCTGCGTTTGTTGATACGAGTTGATAGAATGTTTTGTGTTATGGAAACGTAACCATAAGTGGCTTATCTTGTAATATTATTAAATAAATAACAGTGCACTGGAGTTTTTTATTTTGAGTATTAGTGAGTTTTTTAATATGAGTTATCATTGCCTTAGGTTTTATGAATACAAAGTCACCAAAATTCACTTTATTATTGAGTTCCGATAGTTTTATTTTACATTCAAAACAACGTATTCTTTATATCACATTGAATAATTTAAAACTTTTTACATGTTCTTAAAATATCAATAATCAAAATCATTGTCATCTGAGTCTTCCTCCAGGTTATCAAATTTGTCAAAATATATGTATTCATAATAACAATCATGGCTTTGTATCCATAAAAACTGCCGTAACTTTGTAAAAAAAAAAAAATATTGACTGATTTATGGTTGGTTGGTTGGTTGTATTTATGACGGCCAATTATTTGCACGAGGGATATGGGCCCAGGGGGGAGGTGCCCTTCGTGGGGGTCTTTCTAAGGAAACCTAACCCGTATTAACGCTTGGAAATCCAAGGTTCGAAGAAAACCACGAAAACTCCGAACGATTAGGCCGACGGGCACGATTGGGATCGAACCCAGCACCTCCCGTCTACCAGCTTTGAGAGCAGAACCTCTCAGCCCCTGATTTATGGATTTCAAATTAGAAATAAAAAAAAAAATAATAATAATAATAAACGATTCTCCAGTTGACCAATTAAAAAAATTCGGAGTTCTCCCCCTGAGCTAAAATGCCCCCTATCCCCCTCCAAGAAAATGACGGTAAAACCACATAAAACCTACCATAACTTTGTAAATCATATCGATTTGCGGATAGTCTCATTCGATTCCGAATAGAAAAAAAAATAATAAACGATATCCCTCTAGACTTACTTAATATTTTTAATCTTCTCTGAGTTGACCCTCATCCCCCCCCGCCCCCTAAGAAACATGGTAAAACAATTTTATTTTGGGGTAACTCATCGGATCTTCATTTCTAATGACAAAAAGTAGTTCTTCCCAAATATTGATGAATGACCATCAATTGTCTCTATAAAAGCCTATTTTACTTGTAATATAATAAAGTATATTATATTTGTTATAAAATGTGTTTGTTGTCCCCCTTTATCAGATTGCTGGAAATATTTCATAAAATCCTCTTTTGATTTACTACCAAGGTTTTTTTTTTTCTGGTTTTTTTTTTTTCACATTTTTGGTGGCATTACATATACTATTCTCCTATTGGTTGGTACCTGCATTTTCCTGTTTCCCCATTGGTTAATGAACTTCTAAGTTGAATTCGCTTTCCATCTATATTAAGGAACAAGTTTCCGTTATTCTTTGCACAGAGGACGGTACGGTAAACGCTGCCGAAACTATTCTGCCAAAAGTTTGCATTTTTTGGCGTTTTTAACGTTGCTTTTAAATTTATTTTTATATAATTCTGCGCCAATGAGCATCTTAATAATTATGTTATCGTTTGATGCTCGATTTTGTTAATATATTTATAAAGGAATCCAAAACTAAATTAAATTTATCGATCCAGATATTTTACAGTTTTATTAAGCTGTGTTTTTCTAAAGATATAACCCCACTTGTGTGAAGGACTTCAGATAATTTAGCCATCTGCAGAGTAAGGAAGCGTAATACTTGCAGACTTTTATCATATTTTCAGTTCCTGAAAACTATATCCCCTTTTAATGCCAATATATGTCGTATAACCAAAAGAAATAAACCTCAAAATAATTATAGAAAAACTTAATAAATTTTGGAAAAACATTTACATAAACAAATGTCGTTTGGTGTATTAAAACTTTTTCGAAAATTACTCTTTCTAAATTTACGTTTTACGATCTGATGATAAAAAAAGTTCTCTTGACTTAAAAATAGACACGATTTTAATAGTAAGTGTCGATTATAACCACAATAAGCCCTATTTTTCATAAAAATATTTTGATTTATATATTTATTATATTATTCCCTATGAAATGATTTTGTTTTTAATTTTCAGGAAAATTGGATTGATAAATAACTACAGTGCAATATACATTGTTTTTGGTAAATTTTATCAGAAACAGAAAAAATGAAAACGGGAAGACATAGAACTGATATGCAGTGTTAATTTCTATAACTTTAAAATTAATTTATAGAACTGAAAGCGACAATTAATCGTATTATAACTGATTTCTAGAGTGTCATTTAATATATCCCTACAAATATTGGATATTTTTTTTAATTATCGAGTATTTATTATAGCAAGTACAGGAGCTAAGAGAATGAATACTCAAAATTGAGTATCTTCTCTATTTAAAAAAAAAAAATTCTATTATCATAATCTTCTGAAAAATTATTTACATCGTAAAGTGGGAAAACAAATTAAAGACAAAACAAATTTCTCTGTCCGCATAAAATATTTTCATTTAAATCTGAAACTGTTTTCTCGTCGTGTGAAACTGAACAAACCTTTCCTGCAATATATCACTAAAATTTTATTAATTGTGTTTCGCAATTTAAAATACTTTTTGATAATACATTAAAAGAAATATTGCGTTGGGGGGGGGGGGGGTGTTTTATCACTTTTCGCATAACTTAATCTTCTATTTCTACCGGAAGCTATAAATTTGGAGGTAAATCAATTTTAATTTCCTCTTCTAACTTACTTTTCTCAAATATCAGTTTTTGTGGTACACATGAGATTAATTTTGGATTTAATTAAAATAGGGTTTAGTAAAATATTTTCCGATTCTCTGAAAATTGTAATTGCAAAAGGAATATAAGATAATATCGCTTTTTTTAAATTATAAACAAACATAAAATTAAACTTTCTTGCACTAATAAAGAATACTCTTTTGAAAGGTATAATATGTGCGCTGGATTCATTTTATATTTTTAAATATATAAAAGGATGAACATTTTCTAAACCTGCGTTTATTATACCTTAAATAAAAAAAGATATGCCTTTTCTCGTCGTTAGAAAGTAATTTATGGTAAATTCATTTGTTTTTTTACTATGGTGTCATACAAAAATTTAATTTAGAATAATTCTTTAATTCTGTATTTCTCAAACATTTAACGCTACAAATATAAATTGCAAAATAATTCCATACTTTCAAATATTAATGCACTTAGCATTATTATTATTTTTTAATTATATCTTGGAAAAGGGATTACAATATGTATATATACATGCAGAATGTTCCCTTTTACCACTATTAAATAGATAATTCTTAAATCGTTAATTTAATAAATTTGCAAAAAAATTTGAAATTTTGTTCTGTAAAAAAGGGCAAAAGTTCCTTAATCTACAAAAATATAATATAACCATGAGAGTAAATAAACAATAACACCTTCCGAGTAACTCCATGAATTAAAAAAGTGTTTTTTATGTTAAAAAAAATTTAAAAAAAAACATATTTTCGAGATTTAACGAAACATTTGTAAAATGAAAAAGTTTGTTTTGCTGCCAGCGATTTACGGAAATAATTTCTAGGTAGATTTGACAGTGTATTAATCAGTTTTTCCAAACCGAAATATAGGTATTTTGTATACTATCGATGAAAAACATTGACAGCCGAAGAAAGAAAATTTCTTTCTAAAAAAGCATTTTAATGTCAAAAATATTTTGGTTTCTGAGATTTCTGAAAATAGAAAAAGTATTTATGGAGTCGTATGTAACTCGGAAAAGGTTTTAGCACATTTCTGTTCTCAGTTATATTGTATTTTTACAGATTGAGAAGTTTTTTGTTATACAGTGCATCATATTTAAAGCAGTTATGGGTCCTTTGTATTTTCTTGAAATCTGTATATTAAGTTATTCACACACACACTAAATGTACATTTACTTGTAAGAGGTCATTTACATAATATTTATTTAGTTCAGTAAGTAACGAGTGTTTGAAATTTATTTATCGTCTGCCAAGTCTCAGTGCGAGCATTTTTGTGTAAGTTTATTTCTGAAAATGGCAACGTTCTGTTTTTGTTCACATGTAATTTATTCTATTCTACGATAATGTGAAACCAAGAGGGTTTATTATTAAAGGTGTGTGATACAGGTCACTTTTATATTTTACGTGTTTTCGAGTCATTGGCGAGTCCGTGTTTTACTTAATTTAACACCAGCGCGCTATCAACGAGTTCAAAATCAAATTTAATTTTTTTTACGCAAAATAACACGAAAAACAAATGCCCAAATTATTTTCCATTTACTTAGCTGGCAATCAAAATTCAATATTTTTTGGCACTAGAAAAGGAAACAAAGGGTGTTTATTGCCGTAAATGATAATCATCTATAGATAAAACTGCAATTCAATTATTTTTAGCCTCTTTCTGCCAGAACTTTAGATAGTAGTTACATCACATATAAATCAACAATTTAGTTTATTTAAAAGACTTTTAATGTCTTTGAAATCGTCTTTTGCTATTAACTGCCTATAGAGATATACATTCAAAATTTTTTAATAGCTCTTTATAAGAATAAGAAGTGCTCATTATATAAAAAATTATGAAAGTTAATTCCACTACAAACGCATAAGGCAACATAGAAAACAATTCTAACATTGACTGTTAGTAGCTCTCTTCATTTGGCCGTACAAAACGCTATAAATGTTCAAAGCAATATCTTCTTAGGGAACAGGTTTTAGTCATATTTCTTTCGATCTTTAAAATACAGTGGATAGAATTAAAGCATATAGGTCTTACGTTGTATAAAAAGGACAAATGTTTCATTATCTAGGCAAATATACAAACACAAAGGAAATTATAAAATAACCTCTACAGAATTACCCACGATTTTGAAAAGCGTTCTTTATTTTAAAAACCTCATAAACTACTATATTTTAATAAATTAAAGAAGCATTTTCAAAAACAAACTTTCTTTTGCTGACACTTATTTTTTTAAACGTTACCCAGTTGGGGTTTTTTATGTATTAATTAGTTTTCTCAGTTTTATGTTCAAAAGACTTGTCTTACAGCCAAATATGATAAATTAGTGACGTTAACATTAACATTAAATTAACATTAACATTAATAACAGAAGCCTGCGATAGTTATGTTGTTTAACTTTTAATAATTGATTGGTTTTTTATACATTTTTAGGTGCTGAATCTGAAAATGACCTTTTAGGTAGCTTTCATTACAAAAAGCTACCTATTGCAGCCGTTCGGAGGAAAGAGATTTCAAAAAATTCTGGTATATTTTCATCGACCATGACCCCCAGACCCCGAAACCACCCTCCGTTCAAAATTTATATATATATATATATATATATATATCTGACCTATGTCACACTGTAACTCTCGTAATTATGAACAGATCTCGATGTAATTCGGTGTGTACATAGTACATACAAATGTCTCGACCGAGTTCGTTGGCCAGCTTCATCCGCCATTTTGTTTCAAAATGGCGGACATTTAAAATTTAAAAAAAAAAATAAAATTTTAAATGTGGTACCAAAAAATTAAAAATGGAAAAATATATTTTTCTTATGTATTTGACCTTTATACAAAGATTCCGGAGCAGTTTTTGTTTCGTCTATATCTTAAAAAATGGCTGAGTTATAGCGTATTGAATTTCTAGTGTGGCTGACATTTTGAAACGTCCTGAATTTTGTCACGCGATAAAAGGCGTATTTATGAACCGATTTGGATGTAACTTAGTTTATACATAGTACATACCATTGTCTCGATCGGGTTCGTTGTCCAGCTTCATCCGCGATCTTGTTTAAAAATGGCGGCCATTTAAATTTTTAAGAAAAATTTAAATTTGAAATGTGGTACCAAAAAATTGAAAATTGAAAAAATATTTTCTTCTTGTGTGTTTGACCTTGATAAAAAGATTCGAGAGCAGTTTTTGTTTCGTCTATATCTTAAGAAATGGCTGAGTTATAGCATTTTGAATTTCTAGAGTGGCTGACATTTTGAAACGTCCTGATTTTTGTCACGTAATAACAGGCGTATGTATGAACCGATTTGGATGTACCTTGGTCTGTACATAGTACATACAAATATCTCGACCGAGTTTGTTGGCCAGCTTCATCCGCCAACTTGTTTCAAAATGGTGGCCATTGAAACAAATTTAAAAAATAAAAAAATTTAAAATGAGATACCAAAATATTGGAAAATGAAAAAGATATTTTTCGTATGTGTTTGTCCTTAATACAAAGATTCCGGAAGAGTTTTTGTTTCGTATATATCTAAAAAACTGGCTGAGTAATATCAATTTGAATTTCTATTGTGGCTGACATTTTAAAACGACCTGATTTTTGTCACGCGTTTGATATCAGGCGTATTTACGCGTATCAAACGCGTATATACAGGCGTATCAAACGCCTGTTATCGCGTTTGATACGCGATAACAGGCGTATTTATGAACCGATTTGGATGTAACTTGGTCTGTACATAGTACATACTAATGTCTCGACCGAGTTCGTTGGCCAGCTTCATTCGCTATCTTGTTTCAAAAGGGTTGCCATTTAAAAAAATTAAATTTAAAATTTAAAACGAGGTATTAATAAACTTTTTTACCAAAAATAAAACCGACTTCAAAAACTACTACAAAGTAAAAAATAATTTTTTTACATAATAGTTAATAAGAAATTAAATTAAGAGCATTGTATTTATCATGCGTATTATTATATTTATGTACATTAATTTGATTTTTTGGAGTCGGTGCCAGCCAAATGAAGTTAAGTATAACTATCCAACAGACACACATCCAAATATCTACGAGATTTTTTACGATTTGTTATTTAGTTAAAAAATTTTAATTTTACCATTTTTGAAACATTTCATCTGATTTTATAAAAGTGTATTTTCAAGTGAGATTAGCTGTAATTATTGTGCTAAATTAAGGGTTATTATAAAATTAGTGTGTTTATACAGGCTATTATGTAAAAAAATCATAGCCAAAGACAGATTTTCAAATGCAGGATGGTGTCAAAGTTGATTGAGAATGGAATTTTTTTCCTAAACGGCTCTGCTGAATCTTGTTACGATGTGTATTGGATGAACAATTTTAATTTTGAACTTGGCTTGGCTGGCACCGACTGCAAAAAATCAAATTAATGTACATAAATATAATAATACGCATGATAAATACAATGCTCTTAATTTAATTTCTTATTAACTATTATGTAAAAAAATTATTTTTTACTTTGTAGTAGTTTTTGAAGTCGGTTTTATTTTTGGTAAAAAAGTTTATTTTTCACTTTTTAGTTTTTTCGCATTACAATTTTTGCATGATTCTTTTGGAGGAAATTACGGACTTTTAAAGATGTTATTTTGATAAGTAAATACTTTTGTCCAGATCAGTGTGTACATTAATAACACAGGTTTTCTGTGAAAATTCTTTATATATATATGTTACATTTATTCTTCTTCAGATTTAATAGCTTTATTTTTAAATTGAATATTTTTGTTTCTCTATTTGGACATGGGTAGAACGACAGGAGATGCTGCTCGCATGAAAAAATATCGAACTTTGGAAACCGACAATAAAAAGTTCTTCGGCTTACTGAAAATGCTCTATGAAATAGAGAAGTGAGACCCAATGACTCATTTTTCATACTTTCTAACCAATGACCAGGCCCTTATCTTCCGGGTTGCCCTAGATGAACGGGTTTTTTATACCTGTCATCGGCGTAGGAGACCACATAATCGCCACGTAGCGGCAATAAACCTTATGAGCGCCTAGTTCTTTTTTCTATCGGCAGTGCCTATTTCTTAATTATGAACTTTTTTATGCCAGTTAGTTAACATTTATATCTTGTTGTTTAGCACCTTTGCATTGCTACTCATGTTAATCTCGTAATTTAGAAGCTTAATCAGATGACGAGACCTTTACCTGGCAAGGCACCTCAGAGGTATAATTCATAGGTAACTTTGAGGTCTTCGCACCCGCGACGGAGTTTACATGCACCATGAGCCATTAGGGTACATGAAAACCGAATAACTTATCAAAAAATGATCGTGAAAAGACTACAGCGGGAAAGTCTTAAACGGTGTTCCCTCAAATGGCTGGTCATTGATGAAATTTTTATAGTATCAAAAGAGAATTTATATATAATTCATTTGTGGCTTCAAGAATTTAAAAAACAAATTATTTTTTGGTGGCCTTAATGTTTTCTTATATGGAGATATTATGCAAGTGCCAATATGTAATGTATAATGTATACGCAATGCCAATGTGCTTAAATGAATGTATGCTAAGCATTTCAGCATGGTACTTTTCGCACAGATGTCATATACGCCCCATATTGGCGCGATTTTTTCGGACGCGAATTTGGCGAAAACATCAACAGCATAAACAACAACATCCGGGTTACCTTATCAAGCAAAATAACGACACTTAAGTTAGTTAAGCGCCAGTTAAGTACCCGTTGCGTATATGACATTGGCGTCAGAAAGAAATCGCGCCAATATGGGGCGTATATGACATCTGTGCCGTACTTTTATTCATAATTTAAATTATTTGCTTAATCTTTCGCCAAATCTAAAGATTCTGATAGAGAAATTGAGAACTCATTGCATCATGACGGCATTTTGTTTATTTTTGGTTGTTATGTATTTAATCTTTCTTGACAAAACCAGCTTAACTCACTTAGGCATTTATGCTTCTTATTGCATCATCATTTGCAATACGTTGGGCAGTGGAGATTTTAAAACTATTAAATAATCTACCGTTATTGAGTCCACTGCCAATTGTTGTTTCTGAGCTAATATGATTTGGTGCATTGAAGCGTTTTGCGAATTAAATATTTTATGATACCTACATTTACATTAAACCACATTGCTGCTGATATTTTTTTTTGTTTCACGCTAGCCTTAACTGTGGGCTCGATTACGGAAGATTAGAAATACATCGTCATGCTCATTTAATAGTCTTGGTTAAAGTGTCATCGGTCTGCATAGTAACTGACGTATTTTAGTGAATATAGTACTGCAAAATATATAGAACTTTCGGAAGCAACTTGATATTCGCATTTCCTTTACACCATGTTTGCTGTTAGTTTCGCGCACCTTTTGCTTTTATCGGGCAATCTGATTCAAATTTACTTGCTCTCATTTCTTGATATAATTCAAATGTTTTCATGACTGCGTAACTCACTGACTTGCTTTCGCAATTATGCCTTTGCCTACTGATGTTTAAGTTCTGTGCCATGTAAATACACCGCACCATAACAATGCCGCCTATAATACTAATTAGAGTAACTCCTTTTTTTTCTTTGTTTGTTGTTAATCCTGTACTTTAACAGCATAAGGGATCTTGGCTCAACTTGTGTTTGCATATAAAAGTAGACAAATGGTTGTTTAGAATAAATAAATTTATAAGTATTGAAAAACTTGCTTGTGTATATGAGACAGTGGTACTACTTAGTTATCGCGTCGACCAAAAATCTATCGCCAAACTATAAGATTAAATGCCAATAATGGTTGATCGCAAATGTCACATTCACTTGGCTTTAAGCAAGTTACACGTGTTTACGTCATCAAGTGATTTTTATTTCAACGTTTTATTTGTATTTTTATTAATGTTATACTAATTTATTTGTTCTTTCGTTATTTAAAATAAAAATTATGTCAATTTGTATAATTTGGCGAGTGGTTTGGCGATTTATATAATTTGGCGAAATTGGTCGACGGGATAACTAAGTAGTACCGAGACAGTTAATAGGTTGTTAGAAAATATGCGTGAAATTTTCATTTTCTCTCCAAAGCCCCTATACAGGAAAGTTATCATTAATGTTATCTAGTAGAAGTTGCCAATTGAGAATTTTAAATAGGACTGTCGATTAGAAAATGCGAAGAAACAGATTGGGGAAGATCCATTACTGAATTTGAATGGGAATATCGCCAAATTAGTCAGTTACAGCCAAGTTGGCTTCATTTATGGCAACTTATTTTGGCCGCCAAATTTGGCGATAATTCACCTAACTGCGCCATGTTTGGCGACAACTTGGCGCTAACGTATATGAATACATAGTTTTATGCTTATGATTGAGAAACTGGTTGCAACAATGAAAGATAATCTGGGTGAAATCCTTCATTTTATTGGTTTTTGTTGAATTATTAAAAAACTACTGAATCAATTTCGATGAAACGGAATTGGTACCAATTCGAGAGTATCCTCTTTCAATTAAAACAAAAATCACATAAATCGGACAAAAAGTTCCGGAGCAATCGGTGAACATACATAAAAAAAAAAAAAAAAACATACATACGCGTCGAATTGATAACCTCCTCCTTTTTTTGAAGTCGGTAAAAAATTGGAAAATGAAAAAGATATTTTTTATGTGTTTGGCCTTGATACAAAGATTCCGGAGCAGTTTTTGTTTCTGAAAATTTGTTCTTTTGTTTATATATTAAAAAATGATTCAATTATAGCACTTTAAACTTCTAGCATGGCTAACATTTTGAAACGATCTTGTACTTGTCACGCGATAACACAAGTGTTCGCCTATTTCGATGTAAGAAGGCATGTGGATAGTATACATCAATACCTCGATCAAGTTCGCTGGCCAGATTCATCAGCCACCTTGTTTCAAAATGGCGGCCATTAAATTAAAAAAAATATATATATTTAAAGTGAGGTGCAAAAAAATTATAAATTGAAAAAGGTTTCTTTCTTAAGTATTTGACCTTGATATAAGGATTCAGGAGCAGTTTTTGTTTGTTTTTACCTTAAAAAATGACTCAGATATAGCAGTTTCAATTTTCTATTGTGGGTGACATTTTGAAAAATCTGATTTTTTGCATGCGACAGCACTCGTATATATCAACCGATTCCGATGTGAGTGAGCATGTGAACAGCAATTACTAAGGTCGCGACCAAGTTCACTGGTTAGCCTCATCCACCATGTTGTCTTAAAATGGTAGGCACTTTAAGAAATCGCCGAATTTGGCAGCCAAATATGAGTTACTTTAAAGAAAAAGCAGCTTGGATAAAGCTGACTAATTTCGCGAAATTCTCATTCATTATATTGATAAAAATTAGTATTGAATCTCCTATATTCAGTTTCCACTATATTGAGCTTCGTGTGTTTGAATGATATAAGTTGGCTTTTTTTAAATAAGGAATATGAAAGCTACCTCTTCCTCCCGACACTGGCCGGAAGGACTTTTTTTAACCATCACGTCAGGATTTTTCGCAAATCGTAAATTGCAAAGGTAAAAAGCTACAAAATAGTGAAAATCTGATGCTAAAAAATAAAGGAGATGTTATGTTTTTAAATTTTTGATAATTGTTTTTATGTATTTTTAGCACTGAATTTTAAAATGACCTTCAATTTTAACCATCACGTCAGAATTTTTCCAAATTTCAAAGTTAAAAATTAGCAAAAACCTGATACCATAACGTAGATCTAAAACTTTTTTTATTCAATTTAATTTTACTTAATTCAATAATTTATTAAATATTTTGCTTTTTACTGGGGATTCTAGCAGGTAAACAGCTCAGGATTCCGATGAGGTGGGAGGGAGTGTTTTCAATTTAAATTTGAACTTTTTAATTTTGAATTTTACGATTTGTGAAAACTCCTTGCGTGATTGTTAAAAACAAAGGTCATTTTCGGATTCCACTGTAAAAAAAATACGTAAAAATAAATTATCAAACGTTAAAAAGCAAGACAATCACATTTATTTTATAGTATCAGATTTTCGTTTTTTTTTTTTTTTTTTTTAACTTTTAAATGTATTATTTGCAGAATATTCTTATGTGATGGCAACAAAAAAGGGTAATTTTCGTATTCATCGGTACGAAATACATCAGAATCAATTATTAAAACCTAAGTAACATGACACAACCCAAATTTTGCAGGCTAGTGTAATCTTTTGTTACTCTTGCATGTTACGCAGCTTTAAATTTTTAATTCACAATTGATAGCATCTTAAAAACCGATATCTGAGTTTGATAAATCTTATTACTTGACTATAAAAACTTCTCTGAAACGTTTAAGAAAATCAGTGGCGTCAAAATAATCATTGTTTTTTTATACATTTTTCGTTAAATCTTGAAATCACATTAGATAAGGATTTTTCCAAAGGTAAAGAAAGTTTTTCAGAATCGTGGGTAGCCGGCAAAAGTATATTTTCGTTCCTGGTTATATTATATTTTCCCAGATTAAGAAACATTTGTCTTTTTTTTAAGCGTAGGCGTTTCCAATTCCTTTGTGTGGCCGTATAAATACCATGAACTCATACGCATTATTTCCGTAGAAAGCATGATGTAATGCATATCACGTTCGTTCTCTTTTAAAAAAGTATAACTTTATTAAACTGCACTTCATAAAATTAAAAGACATAGATCCTAATGATTCAAATGTCATTTTCTGTAAGATAGGGACAGTTTCGACACCCATCATTTCCCGTATAGATTTGCTACAGTAAGCCTCAATAACATTTATATACTTTATACAAGCGGACAGAAAATCAAACGACCATTGTTCATAAAAACTTCAAAGTATGTTGGACAGTTTTACAAATTGATTACTCTCATTTGAGGAATTGAGGGTTTTATTTTAATTAACATTCTTTGATTTCAATGAAAATTGAAAAACATACACATATTTGATTGAATTGAAATTTCGAACTTTACAAACTACTATTAGATGTATAAACTATTGTCCTCTTGAATAGAAAAATAATCACATTGTTATTTATTACTATTAACATTAGATAAAAATGCTAGCTTCATGTTCTAATTTCACGGTTTAAATTTAAACCACGGAATTTGTGAAAATATATCTTACTATGTCAACGTCATATGCGAAGATAAAGCGAAAACACAAAAACGATAACTTGAAATTTAAAATGGATTAGTTAAAAATAGAACACTTCAAAATAAATCTGAGAACTCGTCAATGATTATAATACGCTGGCAGTTTTAATATTTCTTGTTGTTTTGTATATAACAATTCCAATCGCTTAGGTTTTAACCAAATAAATAATATACTTCCAATTACCAGACTATGTTTCTTATTATGGCTGAGTTAAATCGGATTTATTTATTTATTTATTTTTTTTTTTAGTTGCAAAGTACATTAACATTTTATTAAAAAAAGATAAACTAAATTTAAAAAATAATAACTAATCTTTAGAAAATATTTATGAAATATTCTGTATTCTTAGAAAAAAGTCTATTTTAATGTTATATTCAAACATTTTTTTTCAATTTTGACCTAATTTAACGTCAAAGTTTGGCTATGAAGAAATCGATGAATTCCCATAAGCAAAAATCAAAAATAAAGAAAAATAAAAGTGAAAGAGAAAAAGAAAATTATTTCGGGTGATTTTAAAAAGCCATTAAATTATGACATCATATTAAATAAAATATTTAAGATGGGTAATTGCACTTTTTACATGGAGCTAAGAGCTAAAACATATGTAAAAAATGAAAATTGACACACATTGCAATGTTATAAAACTCCGAAATTCTGTCATGAAAGCTTTAACGGTAGAATATAAGAAAATAACAAGAAGAAAATAAATGATCATGATTCATATTCTAAACTCCCATTAAAATAAACAACATTCAAGCAGTACATTCTTCAAAAATTACAAATTTATTAAATTTATATAACATGATTGATAATTATTTACACTGAAAATAGAACATATTTCATGTTTCAAATAATCTTATCAGTTGCAATACATTCACCTGTGTAAAGAAATTAAAATCGACATTAATTTATTATTTCAAAATTAATATCATTTAAAGAATAGTTTATTTAGAAGCAAAAAAGGTTAGCTAAGTAAAATTGGGACACTGATGGATATATTATTTAATTTTATTTAAATGAGACATTTTGCTTTTTACTAAAAGCATTGTTATCTCTTTTTAAGAATCTTTTCTGCGCTTAAGAGATAATTTAAAATCTTGAGGAACGCCTTTGTCATCCAGAATATTTAAAAAGCTTATATGTCCTTTTTAAAGGAAGGAGATTATTAATGTCAAGTTATATATTTATACAAGAAGAAATGTAATTGTTAATTTTTACACGTGTTAGCATTTATGAATTTTAATCCTATCAGAAATTTAAAACAAATATGCTTAAACTTATAAGTTATGTCATATCTAGTTTAGCTAAAAAAGAAATAAAAGCAGATTAAATTTACTTATCATTAAAAAAAATTTTGTCAGTAACTACATGTTTATAGAGTCCTTTGTGGAGGAAAATGCCATAAATATAAATTTACGAAAAAAAGGACAGATTATGTTAGCAAATGTCACAAAAGAAACCAAAGAAACTCATGCGTTTTGCTGATAACAATTTTCTAAGGATTTGTATTTTACACAACAATATTTGCATTGTCTTTTGCCAGATAAATTACGTTTTATGAAGTATTTTCATGTTGTCATCAGTAATTGATTTCAGAATTTTCATTACGTTTTTCTGTTACCATTATTAAATTGTAAAGGCATTATTTTGAATATTTAATATTTTAATTTTTTTTAAAAAACCTGCAGCACCAAAATAAATTGATGACGATAATTGTCGTTTGGATTAAGGTAAGAAAACTAAAATATGACGTTTTAATCCGTACAAATTTCTTTAAAACTGCATTGTCGTTTTTTTTTTTTTTCTAACGTGGGGTCAGCTACACGCCAAATGTGAACCAGTTTTTTTAAAAGTTCAATAGTAACAGAATAATTTTATTAGAATTTAGATTTCACATGCAAAAAACTTTATTACCACATAGAACAAATTTTAATCAATTTTGAATAATAAGTCTACACCAATATTATAAAGACGTAACATTTGTATGTTTGTTTTTAGCGGAAATCTCTGGAAGTACTGGACTGATTAAAAAAATTGTGGCAAAAAGCTGGTGACCATCTCTTCTCCTTCATAGTCTGTATTTTATATCGCCACAACAACCCAACCTAGTGGGTGCAGGAGCAAAAATCTTTCTAAAATAGCTATTTCTTTTATATTGTTGGGGTTAGAAATTTGAAAATTGAAATTCGAAGTTGTGGTTACTTTTAAGATGTAAATACTTGCTAAGACCGGTTTCTAAAACGTTCGAAATTTAATAGGGTAAAATGAGCGGAAAATTTTCTAAATTACGATTTATCTGGAACTATTAGGGCTAGAAATTTAAAATTTGAAATTTCTGTTACTTTAGAGACGCAAATGCTTAACCAGAACAGTTTTTAAAAAATTGAAATTTTAAAATGTGCAGGAGCAAAAAACGTTCTAAAATTGCGATTTATGTGATACAGTTGGTATAGAGCTTCGAATTTGGCATGGAGTATCGTAGACGTAGATTTGGCATCTATTCTTTTAAGATGCAAATGCTCGGTTTCTACGAAATTCGAAATTTAAAAGGGTGAAATCAGTGGAAAATGTCCTAAAAACATTTTGAATAACGATTTAGTTAGAATTGTCAGGGATAGTTACGTTAAATTTATAATAGTAGTTACTTTTAACATGCAGACGCTCGGGATAAACATTTAATTAAAAATTCGAAAATCAAAGTGTTAAATGTACGGAAAACGTTCTAAATTACGATTGTTTTAGAATTTTTAAGAATAGAAAGTTACACTGTAAATAGAAGCGTCTTAAATTTAGACACATATGTGACTGAAAAAGAATTTTAGACACTTAAGTGTCTTAATCTGAAAATTAAGACACTATAGATGTCTTAATTTAAGATACATAAGCGTCTTACTATGACCATTGTGTGAACGAACTGAGAATAATATCTAAAATATCCGCAAACGTCTTATTTTAAGACACTTCATTGCTTTAAACGTGTCTTAATTTAAGACGCTTTGATTCTTCCGACGCAATAACCACCAGGAGGCACTGGGGCACTGTCAGTCGCGCATGCGTTTTAGATGTCTTCGTTCAAAGTTGGTATACGTTGTAATTCAAACGAAGTTTGTTTTTGTGTACGCGTGTATTTTAATTCGTTTTTCGCGGAATGTGAAGTTCTGTGATTTAAATTCGTATTCACTTGGATTATTTATTTATTGAATACATACATCTGACGTGTGTGCTTGACATCAAATGTCTCTTAGAAGCTGTCGTCCATATAAGGGCGGGATAGACGCAGAACAGAAGTAGACGACGCTTGAAGATTACACCCGGAAATTCTACAAAACGTGTGCAATGGACTTAGTGTTAATTCATATTAATTTATATCAATAATATTGTGTTATTCATCTTCGTCCTGTCGAAGCTAGCAAAAAAAAAGAAACTTTTGTCTGGCGGGTCCTATTTTGAGGATGAAACATTTCATTCTTTAAGTATGGCTAGTCGGATATATTATGGAATTTCGTACTAAAATGGTGCAAGCCCTTCTCCTTCACTGAGGTAGCTTTTGAAATTTCAAATCAAGGAATTTTTTCTTACCTCTTGAAGCAACTGAAGTAAGTTTGTTTATAGTACTAAAATTAGTGTATTTTATGATTTTATTTATTGTACTAAACAAAATCCTGCATGAAATTTAATTAGTTTTGAATCTGTTCGCAAAAAACCCCACTAATTCTAGAAGTATATATTTTTAAACTTATGACGTTGTTTTTTATTACGAATTATATATTCAATGTCAGTTCTTAGTTTCAATGGATAATTCTTATCTCACAGTAAACGACGGCCACAAGGAAGTAAAGAAAAAAAAAACTTTGAAAGATGACCTAATGCTTTCTTACTTCCTGGCATAAAACCGCAGATTAAAAAAAGATAAATAAAGTAAATGAGACTCGTCTATTATATGAAGCTGCCTGTAAAAATATACATATGTATTTGATTTGCAATCAACTCCAATACTGATTTTTTATTATTTTTAATAAAAAAGTAATTTAACATTTATAATGGGAGAAAGTAAAAACCTATAACTAGATTTTGTATTTAAAACTTTATTTATATGCACTTATACGAAAAATACAAAAATGACACATGTTACTGTATATATTTAAGACGAAAGAAGTTTGGAAACCATAAGTTATTTTTTCCTCATGTTTTTAATATAGAATATGTACTTATTTGTTTTTATTGATAGTTGAATAGCTTTTGTGATTACCCTCTGATCTACATAAAAACTTGCCCATGCGGAAATATAAATTTTTAAAAAACATAATTTTTAAATAAGTATTTTCATTTTTTGGGGGGGAGGGGGGGATTTTGCATGAAATTTTCGTGAAGCTGATATCTTAAATCTTGCACTGATTATAATGAAAGTTTTGAACTTTTAGAGTAGGACAAGTTTAAAAACGCAAATATATTTAACAAACTACCAAAGTCATTTTTTCCCCAATGTTATTAAAGTAGAATATTTATTTATTTATTTTCATTATTCATAGTTAAATGGCTGTTGTGATTATCAAGTGATGTATATGTAAAATTGCCTATGTGGCAATATATTTTTTAAAAAATCTAATTTTTAAATTATGAGTTTTCATTTTTTTTTTTTTTTGGGGGGGGGGGGGGGGGATTTTTGAAATTTTCATACATCTGATATTTTAAATCTTTTTCCACATTCAACCGAGTATAATAAATATTTTGAACTTTTAGAGCAGGACAAGATTATAAAATATATATATATATTTATCTGTGTACCTTAAAAACCCTTAATAGCGAACACTTCGGGACCGCGGAATTTGTCCGATAATTGGAGATGTCTACTTTTATGAGGTAAAAATATACAAATATGTATGTCTGCTGATTAAAAAAGTATTCGTTAAATAGAGGTGTTCGCTATTCGAGAATGTCCATTAACCTCCACAACGGATACTCCCGAATACCGGACATCTCAATTTAGACAACTATAATGCAGGGTTGCATTTTTTGCAAAAGTACTTCTTGATTAAAGGATGGGCAAACTGGGAAGTGCCCCGTCCCCCCTACGACTGTAGTGCCCCCAAATTTGATGTGCAATATTTGTAAAGCTTATATTTTAAATCTGTTTTGAAATTGTACTGATTATAATCAATATTTTGAACTTTTAAAGTAAAATAAGGTTAAAAACAAAATAAATTTAAAAAATCTAATATTTAGATAAATATTTTTTGTTTTTTAATCTTGTTCTACTCCTGAAGTTCAAGATATTGATTATAATCAGTACAATGTCGTAAAAGATTTAAATTATCAGCGTAACGAAAAGTGTATACCAAAACTGAGAGCACCAAAAAAAAATCAGGCTGTATTGGGGGGGGGGGGAGGGGCAGGAAAACAGCCAAATATTTTTCCAGGATTCAACGTGGTCAAACATGGCTACGTATGATGCTTACAAAAAATGGATGCGATTCAGACGTGTGAAGTGTCTGGAATTCAGACGCAAAAAGTGTCTGAAAAAATTCAGACATTTTAAAATGTCTGAAAATTGAACACTCCATTTCAGACACATAAGTGTCTGAATTTCAGACATTTTAATTTACAGTGTAAAATTTGACATGTATGTTATTTTAAAGACGTATTTCCTCGCAAAGAATAGTTTTAAAAAATTCGAAATTTAAAAGGGTTCAGAAGAAAATAAGATTGTAAAATTGCATTTTCGATCATGTTGGTGGACTAGAAACGTGAAAGTTTTCATACAGGTTAATTTAAAAAAAAAATGTGGCCTCTAAGAATGGTTTCTAATAAAAAATCGAAATTGAAAAGGTTGAAATAAGCGGAAAACATCCTAAAAACTTTCTAAAGTATGTTTTATCTGAAATTGTTAGGAATAGATACTAGAAATTTGACATTGCTGTTACTTTAGAAACTTAAATACACCCACAGAACAGTTTTTAAAAAATACAAAATTATAAAGTATGCAGGAGAAAAAACGTTCTAAAATTGCAATTTTTGTGATAGAGTTGAAATAAAAGCTTGGATAACTAGAAGTTTTGAATATGGTACAGAGGTTACTTTAAAGATGTAAATGGTAATAAGGGTTTCTAAAAAATTTGAAATTTCAAATAAAAAATTAAATGTATGGAAAATCTTCAAAATACCAATAAATATCATAAAAATCATGAATAAATCATCAATAAATATCAAATAAATATCTAAAATATCATTTATTTGGAATTAAATTTAATTCTTTTTACTAATTTAAGTTTCATGTTCGTCTAATTCAGTTTTAGAATGAAGATTATAGTAATTTTCATGGTTCCATACTTAAAAAGTAAAAACGGAACCATTATAAGATCATCCCTGTGTCTGTCTGTCAGAGCCATTTTATTCGTAAACTATGGAACGTGGAAAGTTCGAATTGGCTGAAGTAATAAAGGTTGTTGACTCACATAGTTACAGAGTATTAACCATTCATAAATCTACTTAGGAAAAATGTAGAGAGTCTCATTAAGTTACTTTTAAAAAAAATTATTCTTTCTATATCAAGCGTGGTATCGTGTGAAAGCTTTCGTAACGCCGAACTCAAAAATACATTTTTTTAAATTCTAGGTATTATATTTTTAGAGATATCGTCGAAAATGTAACGTAAAAATAAGACCCCCCCCCCTCTATTTACGAATCTACTGCAACTAACATTATGAAAAAATCAGTGGTAGTAGAAGTAAATTTTATCCTTGCAGGAAAACTATAGCGATTTGGCTAGTCACATGTTTTTTGAGAAAATCGCATTTTTCCGTTACACTCAAATTGTGATTTGCGGACGTTCTGCCAAATCGTTGAGGTGCTCTGAAGGTGCCTCTAGTCTCAGAATTACAAAAGGTTTGTTGACAGGGATTTTAGAAAAAAAAAAAAATCTCGGCTCTTAGCCGAGATATCAACACTTAAAGACATTAACGGTTTGGACATGCATAACATTGACGGCATACTTAATGCACCATCGGCTTTTAAAACCTAGATAACAACATTTTATGATATATTTGTGTAATGAAACGCCCAGTTACTAATTCATCTATGTATTGTACGGAACCTCTATGGGCGAGTAATACTCGCACATGACCTGTTATTTAATTATACGTAGCAGTATAATTTCCTTTAAAAAGATTGGCGTGCAAATACAAGTTGGTATATTTCAATAACTATGAGTGCAAAACCGTGAATTTTGCTAGTCAAAAATAAATTATTGAAAAATTAAGCAAATCTATGTCAAAGAAAACTGTCGTAATTCAGATATAAATCAAAGAAGTGAATATTTTGACACCCATTTGGTTGTTATGTCGCGAGATATTGTAAATTTTGTTAATACACACAGCGCAATTACCCACAAAAATCAAAACTTTAAATGGGTTTTTCACCATGTTCGTATTTTCTTTACTTTCATGTTTTAAAATGTTAAGGCTTTGTTCTTTAAGGCGTTGTTATTTAAGATACGGATTTAAAAAATTTTATACATGTTCTTTATTATATATGGCTATTTTCGTAAGTACTTGTAGTGTAAGTCACATGCTACGATTTTTGTCTACCAGTATTTCAGAACGGAAAAGTGGGACTTATTTTATGGAAGATATCTCATTAATTGAATAAGGCCAAGCAAATTTTTCGAAAAAAACGTTGGCCAACAAGAATAGCAGTTATCCGCTATGTGACTTACACTACAAAAACCCATGGAACTAGCCATATGTGTTAAATCTGAGCATGAAATTAACATTCAGGTTTTTTGTTATTTTACAAAAAATAAAAGTATATGAAGATGTGATAAATTTCCTCGTTTTACATTATATATATCAATAAAAAAATATATTTAAAATAATATTAGATGTATCTAAAAATCCATGCGCAATTTTGTACAAGAAATTGGGCGAAAATATCAATATTTAAAAAAGTAGTAGGGATTTAAAAGAGCTCAATTAAAAAATAACAATAATAATTGAATTTTAATTAAATATGCAGTTAAGAAAAGTTTTTTTTCAAAAGGTACTTTTATTTGAACATTGAAATGCAGTGAGTTCACCATTTGAACCGTATTTTTTAAAATATACAAAATTGTTGAAAAGGTAAACTGTCCCCCGAAACAAACCATGAAAATCAATTTCGTGTCATTTCATCAGTGATAAGTTCAAAAAGACAACACACGATTGACTGATAATTGTAATCTTACGTCCATACTTTTATTTATTTATTTACTTATTGCAGTAAATAATTATATGTTTGTCAAAATCTTTTAAGTATAATGAAAGCAAAAGATTTCTTTCAGAACCAAATTATGCATTCTAAATCCACAGGATTATATAATTTACGTACATATTTACTCAAACGTCCAATATCGTGCACTAAGATTTTTTTCCTTTCTTTATATCTCGAAAGAAAAATATAGAATATCGTTGTTATTTTAGGTCTTGTATAAAAAATAAGAAAATAAAGGAAATTCGTGTCTTATGTATATCCTACAGTTTTTAATTAAAATTACACTATGTGCAAATTACTTAAAATATGACAAAATATTTAAAAAGGTGTTAAATTACTTTAAGGGGTCAGGTAACTTTGAAAGTGTCCAAAAATATTTTTTTTACTTAATAGTTTATATTAAAATTTTATTCTTAAGGAACATTTCAAAAGAAACCCCATGCAGAAATTCGCTTTAGAAGGGAAGTTATGAAGAAAACAGATTGAGCTCTCTTTATGTTATCAAGGGGAAATTGGATCTTTAAAATTTTCTCAAAACGTTGAATTTGGTCACTGCGCGCATGATTTCTGAGAAATGGCTGGATAGAATTTAGTGAAATTTTAAATGAAAGTAACAACCTTATTTATGCACAAAATGACCTACTATTATTTTGATCAAGTAACAAATTTAGAAATTATGACTCTTTTTATACAAAAATAATTTCAAAATTTTGCGGTTTTTGATTTTACATTTATTTTCTCAAAAACCAATCATTATATTTTTTTCAGTGTAGGTCATTTTAAACACCTATTATATCTCTACTCAATAAAAAAATTTGGGCTTACTCTGACAATTCATTTATGAGAAATCATGCGCGCAAGACATATAAGTTCAATTCGTTTATTAAAAAACCTTAAATTTCAAATGAAGTAAAAAAAAAAAAAAAAAACTTTACATGCATCTAGACTTTTTTTCAGAACATTAACGATTAGCTTATGACTCTTTTAATGTGTATTTAAAATTTCATGTCCAAAAGTTAATCAGATGCGGAGTTATAGCAATCCATATCAGTGTCTCATTTGCATGCATTTTCTCAGCTTCAAAGGTACCTGACCCCTTAATACTTCTTACTTTCGTATTCACCGACTACTTCGACCTCGAGTTATACCGATAACCTCCGTCGAACGCTCAAACGGTATGCACCTTTAATCCTGATTGGACGTCTCCTTGATAATGTCCAATCAAATGCTATCGTGAATTTCATTTGAGCGTTTGACCCAGGTTTTCTAGGTCGAAGTAGATGGTGAATACGAGCATTAGTGCTTTCAACTATCTACATAGTCGTGCGTTTTATTTTCAAATTTCACGTAGTTGGTGTCGAAAGGAGTGAGAGTCATTTTTTAGATACGGAAAACATTGGGAAAATAAAAATATGGATATAAAGGAAAGCAGAAAATTGCGTGGTTTATGATTCACTAAGCAAACTGGGTCAAATCCTGGGTATGTTGTAGGATAAAACGTCACTACAATTAGTATTTTTTTTTAGTAATAATTTCTATTGATTCACGGATTATTCGTGAACTTATCATCAAATGACTTGAAGTTTCGTTTATAAGCATAAATGGAATCGAAGATTTAAAATATATTATCACAATTGTGTGTTGTCATTATAAAAAAGAAAATTTGGTCTGGTTTCGATTTGTAGACGGCCCCCGACAAAATTTTATATACAACATTTAAAAATAGACTTTATTACTAATCGTTTGGTACCAGCAACTTTCTTCTATTATAATTAGTTGCGGAATTATTAACGATTTTAACCATATTTTCTGTTTATTTATAAAATATTACATTACTTCTTTTAATAAGTCTTTCTTTAAATGTAATAGTGTAAGAGTCTGAGTAAAAATGAATGTTACAAATTTGTATCATATGGCTTGAGAGCATTTAGTCCGAAATATGTTGTAAAATTTTACATTAATATGTATGCAGTATTATTATAAGAATCTTAAGTGTATATTAATATATATATATATATATATATATATATATATATATATATTCCTTTAAAAAAAAAATTGGTCAAGCCATGCCTAATTTTTTGTATATTTAACTGCCAAGGAGGACTTTCCGCAGAATTTTGACAAATGTGAGTTGACGCACCGTTTTTGAATTTTCTCATACTTTTCTTACGGAAACGTGTATAAAAAACTTTAAAATCTATTTGAAAAAAAAATCAATTTTAATTTTTTTAATGAGAAATGATTGAAAACTGCAATTTTGCATGTTCTTATAAAATTCACAGTTTTGGAAAATCTTGCATATTGCTTGAAATGAAAAATGAAACGTATTTCTGTTAGATCATGCAATTATCTTGGATTTATCTGCAATTTTAAATATTTTGAGAATTTAAAATATACTAAAATGTTAGTGAAATTACCATTCTTTGAAATATTATAGCTAAAGAAGTGTAAAGGATAACAGCATGCATTTATTATATAAATAATTAGTACTTCCAAACATGTCCAGAAATAAAAACAGGCAATTAACTCTTTTCTTCGCTAAATTCTAATAATTTTAAGTAAGTAAACTAGCATTAAGGTATCTTTTGCCAAACAAAATAAACCGAATTTGATTACACGACATATATAAATATTGATTTATGTTATTTCTTAGATTTAATTTTGTGTTTATCTGCAAGTTCATAAAACAGAAGTTCTAATTCATTAAAATTTTTATAACAATTGAAAACATCATAGATCTTATATCAATTTCATATTGGAACATTATTTACTCACACAAATGTGCTATTTTTGTTTCTTCATATGAAGGTTGGTATGTACATAGATAAATTTAGTTTATTATACTAATTTTATAATGATTACTAAATATTAATTTATGTTTTACAATTCTAATATTTTATCTATTCAGAGATTAATCAAAATTAATCTTATTGCACATAATATTGACTGCTTGTAAATAACTTTTAAAAGAAATGAAAAAAAAATACTTTTAAATTTAATCGAATTGCGTGTTAAATTTGAATGTCTGTCTCAAAATTGATATATTCATAAGAAAATTGCAAAATAACCAAAAATAACCAAAATCAAGCGTAACATCGTCAGCTCGATTGAAAGAAATCAGAACAAATTCAATTAGAAAACGTTGTTTACGGTATAATTGTGCATCAAATAGGAAATAAAAACTCTGTTGCCATGAGAAAACAAAATAGAAATGTTCCATTAACTGCAATTAAAGAACATTTGAATAAAGTTAGACAATTTTCAATATTTAATTATACAGCTAAGTGATGTCTGCGCAATGTAGGTTTGAATCTTAGACACTGAGGGAATATGAAAAAAAGTTTTGTTCTGATGAATACAAGATTGGATTGTTCGGAACCAAAAGAAGTTAGTATGTTCGAATAATGGCTGGCGAGTGTGTGCATGAAATTTGTTTAAATCACACGGTATAACATGGAGGAGGTAACGTTACGATTTCGGGTGTTCTTGGAAGGGTAATATGTTGCAGGTTTTGTGCAAGTTAAATCTACAATGGATAAGAAAATATATCACGGTATCTTATAATATCATGTAGTTTCATCTGGTACTCAAAATATTGGCAGAGGATGCACATTTCAGAAAGAAAACGACCAAAATCACACATCTAAATTCTGCTTAAATTATTTAAAAACAAACGCAAGACAAAAAACTTTCAAAATTGTGATATGGCCACAACAATCACTTGATCCCAATCTTATTGAGAGATTGTAGGATGAAATGTACAGAAAAGCCGTATGATGGTCCCAACAAATATTTGGGAATATTTACATGATAACTGTAAAAACATAAGCCACGAAACACTGGCAAAACTGGAGTCTGAAATACCAAAATTATGGAAAGCTGTAATACGCGCTAAAGGAGGCCACATCTACGAAAGCAAAATATGAGATCAATTGTATTTTGTATGTTAAATATTTAAAATGTTGACCTATAACAAGCAGGACGGTCGTTCTGCCAAGCCAAGCTGAAAAAAAAATGCTAAACCCGCCAAACAAACAAACGCCAAGATAAAATGGCAAGGCACCGTAACTGCTTATTATACTGAAGAGAACTTCTCCATGTTAAATCGACCAAACATGCCAGCGTAAAATTTCCCATATCGAAAGAACTAATCTTTGCAGAAAAATAAAATCAAAACCAGAAGGATCTAATGTGAAAGATCTTCAATTTGAGACCAAATGCATCTTCATAAATTTATTATAAACAGGGATATAGATTTTTTAAAATAACGTCGAGATACTGAAAATGGCGAATTTCTTTTCTTCGTCACACCATTTGTTTAAATCTAGGTAGAGACTTAAATAATGGACAGAAAAAGGTAAGGATTGCATTTTTGGACAGACATTTACTCAATCTACGTGCTTTTATAAAATTCAGCTTTAAAAACACAAATTAACTATTCTTAATTAACGAAAAACTGTTAATTAATTCTAAAGTTTACAAATTATGCCAAACAGCGATAAACCAGCCAAAACATTTTAGAAATCATATACTATTCTTTTATATTATCCTTTTGCATTGATTTCATCGAAGGAAACTAAGGCCGAGATCCAGATAGATTTTTCGCTGTTAGCGAAATGAGTTTGACCAATCAGAAGTCAACATGTTTAAGAATTTTTGCTGCTTCTGGATCCCGGACTATGTCATAAAAGTTTTGAGTCATTTTCTTAGTGCCATGGATGAAGCGCAGTAGAAATCTAGGCTGGATCTAAATAGATTTTTCGCTGTTAGCGAAACGAGATTCACCAATCAATAGCCTGCATTTCTGCAAATAGCGAAGTTCGAAAAATGCAGGCTTCTGATTGATGAATCTCGTTTCGCTAACAGCGAAAAATCTATCTAGATTGCGGCATATTATGTTGAACACAATTTTGCATTTCCACATCGGGAAGGGTATTGATGCCATGACAACAGTACATATTCGAAACTATTTAAGGCATTGATTCTGAACTCCTTTGCTATAAATTTCAATATCTTCTTCTTCTTTTTCTCATAAAACTTTTATGAGATACTTTTGTAGTCAATTTCAATATTAAAGAAGTTGTTGTTTCCATAGTAACAGTACTTTTCTCTATTGCTCACTCTAAAACAAAAATATCGAAATTTAACCAACAGCGCCCAGAAACAACACCATAACAGAGAGCCTTTATGCATAAGAGTGCTTATATATGCATGTAGATTATATGTTTTAGAAATCGACTATCCCAGCAATACTTAGAAAAACGCGGAAATATTGAATCCCTTAAATGTACAACGATGTTGAATTCCAAACAGTCATTTGCATCGATATCTGCAGGATATTTTTTAAAGAAGAAAGAGACACGTGTAATGCACCGCTAGAGCGTCTAGAATACATAATGTGGAAATTTGCTATCAAAGAACCGCAAAAAAGGTGTATCCCTTAAATGTGCACTGACGATGAAATCCAGGGAGCTGATCGCAGCGACATCTGTGGTATATTTTCAAATTTCAAAGTAAACATCGTACTATTACGGCGGGTTTGACGACAAGCACACAGGTCAGATGTATGTTAATAAAATGTAAAAAAAAAAAAAAATCATAGTTTAATTGAATCTACTTCTATTGTACTTCTCTATAACACGATATAAATGAAGATGAAGTTATGTGTACAGTTTATATCTTAAAATTTTTAGATTTTTTTATCAAAAATGTTTCATCATCATGTCTAGAATTTCTATATTTACAGATCTTTAAACAGATCTTCGATTCTTTAGATGCCTGCGGGGCTTCATTCTCGGATTATCCGTAGGTATTTGTAAAGATAAATTTATTTTGCAAAACAGTCAGCAAGAAAAAGTTAGAACTAACAATTAACTGACAGACTAACTGTAAATATATATTTTATTTCGACTCTATCTGTTTTTTACTAAATTTTCATCCTTCATAGAAAATTTTATGAAGATATAAATTGAGAAAGACTGATACTTTGAAAGAAAAAATTGACTTTCCTTACTTTTAAATTATTAATTACTCTAAAAAATGAATGATAGGTAAGCAAAATGTATACTATTGTGTCTGTTCCCTGCTTATAAAGGCTATACAAGGACTAATTTTAGCGAGTAGAATTATTTCAATTATATATAATCTGTTTAAAGAAAAGAACTGATCTACTAAAAAACAACTTTTCAAAAGTAAAAAAAAGCCAAACAAAAAAAGAAATAAAGAAAAAAGGTGAAAGTTGTGGCTATAAAATAGTGTGATATCGAATTTCCAAGCTTATATTAATGGTACTTATTTAACATTTTTTATTAAAAATTTACCATATCTAAATCGAGTACCTAAGTATGCGTTCATAAAAAGCCTTTTCTCCTTTACTAAATACATCATAACGGGTTTCTGAAAATTACATTTTTTAAAATTATGCATGATGGGCTTGGCGGCCATCTTTCCATGTTTTACACAAATTTCTAAGCATACAAGCTTGTAATATGTTTGCATTATTAAGAATTTTGAACTTCTAGTTTTAGCTACAGACAGATAAATTAAGAAAGTCTTTTATTTTGAAAAAAAATTGATTTTTACTGCTTTAACTAATTAATTAACCCCCTCCGAAAAAAAAGAATCATAAGATGAAACCTGAAGTTACTTCAACTTTATTTTAAGACACAAATTTCTAGGCACTCATTTCTATAAATTAAAAGCATAAAATGCTTGCTTTAGCAACAATTTCGAACTTCCGATCTTAACAACGTACTTGTGTGCTTAGAAATTTGTGTAAAATATGGAAAGATGGCCTCCAAGCCCATCATGCATAATTTTAAAATATTTAATTTTCAGAAACATGTTATGATGTATTTAGTAAAGGAGAAAAGGCTTTCTATACTTAGGTACTCGACTTACGTATGGTAAATTTTTAATAAAAAATGTTAAATAAGTACAATAATATAAGCTTGGAAATTTAATATCACACTATTTTTTAGCCACAACTTTCACCTTTTTTGCTTGGCTTTTTTTTTTTTTTTTTTTACTTTTGAAAAGTTGTTTTTTAGTAGATTTTATTATTACATCGTGCATCATTAAATTAGTTACTATTCCACTACACATTGTTCTTTAGTATTGATTTATACGTTTGACCAAACACTTTGCGCGCTAGTGTATTTAAAATAAATTAAGATTTTTAAAATCAGATTTTGTTAACATTTTGTAATTCAAAAGTGAAAAGGGTGTTTATATGCGATTCGGAAACAAAGGATCTCCCTATGTGCTGTTAATAATATTTAAATCTTTTACCGTTATTCCAACTAATAAATGAATTACGGGGTCTTGAAATTGATAGCTTCTAATTTTGACAATGGGTATAATCAAATCTTAAAAAAAAAAAAAAAAAAAAAAAAAAAAGGATTATAAGAGTTTTTAAACGTATCGAAATAAAAGCTAAATTTATTTATCTATTCTGTGGTTTAAAAAATCTGAGGAGCTGTAAATTTGATTTCGATGAAATGGGACTTCTTTAAACCCGGTCCATATTCAAAACACTAAAAAAAAAAATCACTTCCATAACTTTAAATTTAGAGCAAATACCTCATAAAAAAGTTTTTTTTTTTTTTTTTTTGTTTTTTTTTTTTTACATTTGTCAAATCTTATGATGAAATACTGAAATTCTCTACCTTATGGATTTAAAATAAGCTCCAAATTATTTCATCTGATTTAAGAACATAACAACTTTAATAACTGTAAAATTATTTAATTAATTCATAATTATAATTAAAGAAATTTCTATCTCTACTAAATTCTCTCAAAATTAATCACAATTAAAAGTCCTAAATATTTTAATTTACATTTTCATGAAAGAATAAAACACCTTTGTCTCTGAGCATTTATTTAATTTTCTAATCGAATAAATCTTACTTCCGTAAGAAGATTATATTACCTTGTAATTCTTTATTTAAACGAAAGTTTCTGATATCTTAAGTTTAAGGTCTACATTTTTCTGGTGTTCGCACTTCTTAAATATTAATCTCAAATGAACAAACCACTCAAGGTACGAAAAATTTAAATAAGACATTATATATTTTGATTTATCGAATATAGGTTTGCGTGTAGATGAATTTTTGTTTCTCAGAAGAGTTGTGCTTCAAAAAGAATAAAAGTAACTTTTTCGAAAACCAACTATATTTTAAAAGAAAGAGAAAAAATGTCATCCAATTTATTATTTATAAGCAATTATTGACAATAAGTGTATATAATAAACAAATAAACAAACAATTGTTATTGATATACAATAACTGTTTTCTAAAAAATAACATTTTCATTTAAGAGACTGCTTATTCATTTTTACAATAATAAAATTTAATTTAATTTAATTTAATTTAATTTAATTTTCATATGTAAATGGAAAAACTCCTTATGCTAACTAGAAATATTAATAGGTGACTAAAGTATAGAATGGTTTATCTGTTAAAACGTCCAAATCATCATTTATTAGTATCTGTATTTCAAAACATAAAACAATCTGCACCACCACTAGTTTATTATAAATTTATTACCGTCTAACAGTTTATCTAATTAATACTCTTTAACGTTATCAGTTGTTAAATTTCTTTGTTTTTTTATACTGCATCTATGAATTAATTTCGGCAAAGAAAATGAAGTGTGTACTATTTTCGGTTAATTTACAGGGGCACACAAAAGTATTTCGTTATAATATCATCAAATGGAAAACTGTGTCCTGTGCATTTTAATGTTGTTATATTATCTCAATTATAATAAAATTGATATGCATTGTTAAGAAGGATGACAAAGTGTTATCTATAGTGTATGGAAGAAATAACAATTCACGTTTGTTTACAAAGGCACTCAAAATTAATTAGTTAGATTGCAGTCAGTGGTAAAACATTGTTTTTAGCGCACTTAAACATAAACAATGTTATGCTATTTCAAACATAATGAAATTTATAAGCATAAATACAACTTTGTGCGAATTGTAATAGAAAAGCTAAAATATTTAACGATTTTTACGTACAAATAACGTACAGAACGACAAAAAAATCCCATACGTATAACAGTTTCATTATTTCTTCTGTATAACAGTTATATTTTTCTCACTAAGGAGGGGGTTCCAGGAATCTTCGAAACGATTGTATGGGATTTTTTTTTTGTCGTTCTGTACGTTATTTGTGCGCAAAAATCTTTGTTAAAGATTTTAGCTTTTTTATTATAATGAAATTTATATGCCTCTCTCATGAGGGAAGCAATGTGTTTTTTTGTAGAGTATTGATTAAGTAGCCATTATAATTCGTTTATAAAGACGCCCAAAAGAATTCCAATAAAGAATTATGATACATGTGAAAAATCGTTTGCAGGGAATTTTAATAACGTTACGCTACTTCAAAGATAATGAAATTGTCATACATTGTTAAGATGTTCTAGAACTGTAGAACTTATAGATACTGACTTCATAGAACTTGTTGTTTATTTACAGATTCATTCAAATAATTTGGTTGTTGGATTGGCTATTAGCCATTCTTGCTTGATATGCGTTTTCAGCTGTGATACACTTTTAAAATTAAGGTTTGGAGATCACACGCAGGGCTGCGGACAACCATTCCTGAAATGAAATTTGAGGGGAAGGAGTATACAGATTTCACAGTGTAAGTTGTACATTGAAAAATAAAAACTCATTTTACGTAAAATATGAAATGATTGAAAGTACTCTTTTCTTTCACGTCCTTAATTTGTTGAAAAAATTATTTAAATATCTGTTTTTTGTTTAAAACATGCTTGTTTTATTCTTGAAAGTGTGCAATTTAATTCATTTTTATCAGAAATTTTTAACTCCGTCATCAATTTTCTTCACTCCAAATGCTAATCAACAAAGGAATAGATTTATTTTATCTTTGTTTATTATTTATCAAAAGAACATTCACTGTGCAGTATATATCTATATATATACTATAGTATGGATGTAAGAAGAATCATTAAGCATGATTAATGACTGGAATAATAAGCAGCCATAATGAATCGTCAAATACAATAAATGATTTTACATGCATATATTTTGTTCCAAAATTTACTGATTGAGCAAGTGCTACATTTTTCTGAAAAATATTTAACATCATTATGATTTGTATTTGTTGTCTTAAAGGGAAAATAATTTATATCATCAATCATTTGAATTCGTTTATTCTGTTTTATATTATTTGTTTCAGAGCACATGTAACCATTTTTCTTTGTCGCGTTGCTAAATATATTCTCTATTTCAAAGTCTAATGAATTTTATAAAGAATTTAAAGGATGCAACATTAAATGAAATATGAATAAGCTGTCACTTTACACTAGGAATGCTATGCATTAAGACTGCTAAAGTATGGTATTTTAAAAAGAAGTTTTTACTAAAATCAGCATTATTAGATGCTTCAAAAGAAAATAATGTATATGTTAAAAATAATTGTTTTTCCAAATGAATTTTTATTTGCTCCAATTTTATTAATATTTGTGCCAATTATAAAACATTATAAATAATTTTACCAATTGTTAATATCTTAGTAATTATTTGATAGTGTTATGTACGATGAAAAATTAAAGCATTTATCGTTATGATTTTGAAATATAAAAAAAGAAAAATTTTCAGTCATTTATTTATACTTTTAAACCAATTCTACAGGACGGAAATATTGTTGAATTCAGGGGAAGGACCGTGTGGGGAAATTCCCCCTTCCCGGAGTAATGAGATCTCTCCCCGGAAGAGTTAAGATTTTGTGTTTTCAAAGGCCAAAATGTGCAATCCTCCCCTCCGTAACACTATAATGTCCCCCTTCCGGAGCCATAGAAATCTCTCCCGGAGAAAAGTGTTGCATTGAATTCAGACACTTTTCTCCGGAGGAGATTTCTGTGGCTGAGATGGGGACATTATAGAGTTTCGAGGGGGTGGGTGGTTGCGCTTTTTGACCATTGAAAACACAAAATCTAAATCTTCCGGAGGTGACATCTCATTGCTCAGGGGGGGGGGGGGGATGTACTCACCGGGCCACCACCTGAAGTCAAAGAAATAAAATTGTACTTCCTTTATACAAAAGTAATTTGCCTACAAATTTCTCCGTTTCTTTAAAATTAGTAAATGATCTGTAACTCCAAAGAAACCACTTTGACGCTTTGAAATAGAAATTTTTTTCGGAAACCTTTTCTTAAAGAAATGCGAAATATTTTTGAAAATTAATTTGTACTAGGGACGAGGGACTTTTAAAATCAATGTTTTATTTTTTGTAAATTTCACTTAGAATATTATTCAAGGGTGCATTTTATGCATTATGGCATACATTTATCACAGAGAAAAAATTAAAAAATTTTTGAGAAAAAAAGGAATTTTCTGTAATATTTTAGAATTTTTCAAAATTCCCCATGCGAACTGAATATCAATGAAAATCCCCACTATTTTTTATACAAGTTTGGTTTATATATATAAATAAAACTGTGCATTGAATTTTATATATTTGAATATAAAGGTAAGAAAAAAAATATTTTCTATTTTTTTTTTTTTTTCAGGCTCAAATTTTGAGTTTGCGAAGTTAAAGAAGGCTTTGAAATATTCTTTAAAGTTTGTGTTATTAAATATATTAATTAATTAAATGTAAAAAACATACTTCCAAAAGAAAAATTACTGTAGTCTACGGTTAGATAAATTACTTTTTAAACATTTAAAATTTTATAACATTAAATTTATAACCAGTCTCATTTTTATAACTAACCAGGCTGTTTTAGTTACAAACAAATAATTTCTAACAAAAAAAGAAACCACACACTTCAACACATTTCTTTTTACCTTCGCTTTTTTGTGATAATCCCGAATTTGTTATCCATATTATAATCCTGTATGCTTTGGTTCAAAGAAACCCAAATACAAAAATTCTATTTGAAATCAACCAGAAAAACTAGACCGAACTAGATGCACTTCAACTGTATGTTATAAAACATTTATTCACGTTTTAATGCTATTATGAAAAAATACTCTGTAATTATGTTTCCCGTATCAGTTTTTATCTTTCATGTAAAAATAAACGGCACATATATACATATTTATGTTCAAATATAAAGTTGATTTTCCTCTTAACCAATATTCTGGGCATTCATATATTGTGAACATTATATATAGACTCTTCTGACACAAATTTCGGGTCGTTACGGGTGCGGATGAATTAGTGTTAGTCGTCTGGATACAGGACTCCAATTAGCATTAATTGTAAATATCATAGTCGCAATGCATTTTATTTTGATTCGCAGTAGACGATGATAAATTATGATATTTAAGGTATCCCTTTTAAAGACCTATACACTACATACCGACTACATAAAAAATTAAAGTAGTGTTATGAATCTTATCACTATACACAAATTTCGTGACCAATGTTCGGTTTTAATGAAAATAAAAAAGGCATGAAAACAGACAAAACAAATCAAATTTAGAACCTAATAATTTTGATAACGAAACAATTTTCAGACGTAAAGACAGAGACATGCCCACCAGGATACAAATAAAGTTATGAAGTTATGAATCTCGGACTATCAGTTCAATAATTATGCATGACCATAAATAGAAAAAGAAGATACAAAGGAATGGTTTAATCTTCTTCGTTCATATTTAATAGTTTCGCAAAACTTGCACGTGCTTACGAAAACCCACGGGTGAAGTCGATTTTACAAACAGATTTTCAACAGCATGTCTGAAGATGGAGATTGGTGATCAGTTAAACTAAAAATACTATTATGGTTCAGTTACAGAGCGTAAAAATAATTATCCTTCCATTCTGGAACTGAAAGATATAATTTAGGTCCCGTTTCTGTTTTCATTCCTTTTGAAAAAAATCACGTTTTTGTATATGTATTGGTGCATAGTCCTGATAAATATAACAAAATTATCATTTAGTAAAACAACTGTGTAACTACACATCAAATGTAATTCTTAGAAATCGGTTAAAATGTTTTACACTAAATTGTTTTACTAAATCATAGCGTAATAAAATCTATATATTTATTGAAAATCCCGAAGAAATGGTTGCTTAAAAAATCTTTCAACTAATTAACGTGATTAACCTTTAAAAATATTTACATTCTACAAACGCTTTACCATTATTTACTTTCTCTTTAGAAAATTCCTTTTATCATAAGCAATTTAACTTCTTGCTAATAGTCGATATTTCAAATTAAACAATTTCGTAAGGACATTTCTTTTTATTATTATTCGGTAAACGAATTTGTTTGAAGTATTCTGTGAAACATTAAATTAAACTGAAAAGACAAAGAGTAAAAATTAAACGGGATTGTGTTTTTTTCTCATTATTTGTTTTATTAATGAGATCTGTTGAGCAAATATAAATTAAAAGAAATTCAAACAAATGAGATTGGCTAATTTTTGTTTGGTTACTGTCTGGATGATACGAATGCGAATTTAAAAGAAATTTGTTAATTAAAATGTACTGCTACTTATCAAACTTTAGTTTAAGTTCGTTATGGAAAATTACTATAAAATTTAATGTCAACAGTTACAGTGAAATATGTAACAAAAAAGTTGTGTTATTTTAGTATACATTTGTATTATCCATTATATTCGTAATATAGTGGATCTATTTTGGCCTGATATATTACTTAATTTCTATATATTGGCCGAATATGGCGTGTTGGAAAATTGATAATATTAGCGCACTAGTGTCAAGAAATATGACGTCATTTCATTACCAATATAGCTGTAATATTGTCATTTTATCGCAATATTTCTGTGGAAATGTAAAGCCAAGAATCTGCAAGAATGGCATGTCTTTGAAAATATTTCTTATGTTTTGTTATAGTAAGCAAATATGTATGTATATATTATTCAATAAAACGGGCTAATTATAATCTCTGTTCTAAACAAAATGCTTATTTATCCTAAAGGATTTCATTTATTACTTGATAAAATATCAGATAAAAAAAGCCTATGTATATTATATTTCTAATAAATCTGTATTACAATTCTTTTACATACGTAAATTGATTGTTTATAAATTACAATATTACATTATAACAATGCTACAATAACATTACAGTTGCATTACATTATAACAACATTGCAATTACAATACGAATAATATTTTGGATAATATGCATAAATATACATGCATAATATACATAAATATATTCCTAGTTTTCAGGTAGATTAAAATAATTAAAGAAGCAAAGCATTTAATAAATTTTAGTAAATAGATATGTTATAAATAATTACACTTATTATACGGATCTGTATAAGATTAAAAATATTCTTTATTGCCAGTTAAATATGATAATCAAATTCCTGTACGGAAAATTCCAAATAAGGAAGATTATTTCTTAATAAATAAATAAATAACCTTAAAGTATAATGTAATGTAAACAGTCAAATGCACAAAAACATTTTTTTCTTCATAGCCGTGATTTGTTCCTATTCCAGATACATAAAATAAATTAATATATTTTCTGTCGAAAATTCGCCCAATGTACTCTCCAAAATTGCATATAAAATATACAATTTGGAAAGCATAAGACGCATCATAGAATTAACAATACACTATTAAAAAATTTTGCCGGCAGAGGCCGGCAGCAGATATTCCAGTCATACCCCGTAAAAAAATAAATAAATAAATAAATAAATAAATAAATAAATAATAATCCATGCCCATCATTTTGTGTCAACGTGTACATCCTAGCGAAAGAAAATGTATGGGGGAGTACCGTATTTTTGCTAACAGATGGGCTAGATATGCAAGAATATGTGGATTGCCCTTAATTTTCTAAGTATCTAAAAATATCCCTGTAAAATTACGGGCAGAGGACGGCATCAGAGATTCCAGTCATACTCCGTAAAAGAATCCATGCCCATCATTTTGTGCAGCCCGTAATTTTACGGGGCAAAGATATAATGCACTTCAAAACACAATAACACTTTACTTACTGTTCCGTAGCACGTAGAAAGTTAGATAATTATCACAGAATCGCTTTTTTGGCGGGTTAAAAATATGTTACGGTTGCGGTAAAGTGACATTATTTTTCGAAACACGACTAAAATGAAGGTTTACACCCTAGTGGAGGAAGATGTATGGGGTCGCAACGTACTTATTTAGTGGATCAGATCGTTTTTCATCAAATAAGGCTGTTGCCCGTGAAAACTGAACAGCAAACGGTCAGTTTTTTCTGAGAGTGTAGCTCATAACTTTTCAAAATGGTCAAAATGGACCAGGATCAAAATGGTTTACATTTTGATCCTAATTGATTTCATATTTAACTCATGGTTTTGAACCTTAAGCTCGAACCCACTGCGGTCGTCCGATGGCTTTCCCTTTTAATTTTGTCAATTTTCAATTTATTTTTCTCTTCTTCTTGAGTCCCACTAGTGTCTCGGCATAAGTGACGTAAGTAGGACACGTGTAAGCGCTGCGCTGAGCGAATTCCGCGATGGTCACTTCAAGAAAATGACATGCATTACTTCAATTAATTTCAAGTGTACGAAAAAAAGAAGCCATCGTTTCTATTTGAAAATATAATAAAGTTTTTCATTATGAAAATAGTACATTTTTAGATAGAATTAATTTTTAATTTGCTTCTTCCTTATTTATTAATAAGCATAAAATCTGAAAAGTTATATGTTATTGCAAGAAAACATTTTCAATTAAACTTTTCTGTGAAATAATCTTGTTCTAAGTTCCAAATTTCTTTGTTAGTACTTTTGATAATGTATATGGGACATTCTCACAATCTTTTGACTTTTGGGGATAAAATCTGGCGAAATTAAACTTGCTAAAATGACATTTTAATCTGATAGACGAATGCCTTAATGATTCAAAATAAACAAAAATGGTCAGCAGCGAAATTTTCTTTTATTTAACTGAGGTTTAGGTTAAATTTGCGAGTTTAATTTTCCTTACCATTTTACCCCTATAACTTTTTATTTTCTTCTAAATTTTTACTTATAATGAATTTGCACAGGACATTCAAATAAGAAATAATACAAATGTAGTACTTTTAATACAGAATTTTTGTATAACATTGTCTAAAAGAGGTGTTAAAGAAGGGACGATAAGGTAAAAAAAGGGACGAAATTGTAAAAAAAAAGAGACGATAAGGATGGAAGGGTAAAGAAAAATTACCACCTATTTTTAGGAAAATAATGTTAAGACTAAGTGATAGCCACAATGTTCATTGATTTTTCGAAACAGTTGTTAACATTGGATTAAATTATTATTATTATTTTTTTTAATTTACCTCGAAAAGTGAAGGAATAAACCTTGGGGACGGTAAGACAACCAATAAAGCCACGGTGCTTAAAATTGATATTTAAATGCTGATTTATATTCTGCAGTAAATTTCCTGTCAAAGAATTTTAGATATTTTTTCTCTAGCATACTTCTGCATGAGCAAAAACTTGAAAAAAATTCTGTCGCTGCATCTGAAGTGATTTTCTGTATAATTTTAGAAGAGGGAGGGTGAAAAATCTAAAACCCAGGGACAGAGTTCAAAAAATAATATCAACCCTAAAAATGTGTGCCGGTTAATTTTAGCTACATATTTATGTAAAACAATAGTTCCAGTTTAAAAAAAAATTACATCGAATTATTTTTATTGAAACAATTTTATCCAGACAGCTCCAAACTTCAAAATCAGCATCAGGGACACGGGACGGTAGATGAGTTTTCCATATGTTTGGACCCCCAACATCGTCCAAAACTTATTTATCTCGTTAATATTGTTGTGAAATCATGCAATGGGATGTTCCCAAGTATATGAAATAAAAAAAAATACAAGAAAGTGTATTAAATTAAAAATTATTATTTAGGGACATGAAAGTTAAAAGATTGTGAGAATGCCCCATATCTTTTCACGGATTGATATTACAAATTACTGTAACAGGTTATTTATAATTGTTAGATTTACCACGCAAGGATATTGAGTTTATTTTAAACTCAATCATGCATAGTTAATTCAATTTTGTATTTTTGTTGATTTGTTTTTGCAAATTAATAGATATTAGTAAAAATTTTTCCACATAAATACATAAATATTCATATTATGCAGTGTAATACTCGCTCATACTCGTTTATATTTGTGATTTGAATTTATACTCGTTCATTATATATAAACTTTACAGGAAGTTTAATAATGGCTGTAAAAAAGACAACAGATAAAAGAAACTTTTTGTTTCCTAATATTAGGTTTGAAAATTGCTTTTGAAAAATTTGAAAAATTGTTTCTGTTTTGTATCAAAACAATTTGTCTCCAATAACTTAGAGATTTGGGTCTAAACTAGGACATAATCAAAATCGATATTTGTTGGTTCGTTTGGATGAATTAAAAATGTAAATTGTAGAAACATATTTTATATACAGGGTGTCCCCTCTCAACGGTGACCAATGGCTAATTCCTAAACCGTTAGTCATAGACATATAGTTCCAATTGCAAAAATGTTTTAAATGAGGTAAAGAAGTATTTTTAAAGCGATATGGGTCAAGAAAAACATTTATTAAAAAAAATACGAAATTTAAATTTTTATACGGTCTCCCGGTCCTATATGTGATATTTAGTAAAAATATCCTATTGCACTAACAAGTAAGACAAAAAAAAGTCCTATTTCTCTGCGGTTAGAACTGACCGAGTAATAGATGTTTAAAGTTGGAGTATCTTTTTTACTGTAAAATAGAGGTCAGTCACAAATTTACTAGAAATAAAAATAATAGTCAGATATGAAATTTAACATTAAACATTGAGAGCAAAATTAACATTGCAATTATATTTTGAGATATTTGTTCATTCTGATATATTAAAGCAAAATATACAACTTGTACTAAAAATATAAGTAAAAAAAAAAAACAAAAAAAAACAAAAAAAAAAACACAAATTTTGTTACATCTCCCCCCCCCTCCTTCCCGCCCCAAGCACAGACACAAGAAAGCTCAATTTGTATTCAAAAAGTATTTTTTTGTACCATCTTAATGGGGTTTTTTTGTATGCGTATATTTTTATACATAACTTTTGAATGGTTACTCTGAAAATGTTATGGAAATTATGTCCTTGAAAATGATCCTCGTATCACTTTTATGTTCTTTTACAATAAACATCAATTATTTGAATTATATGATGCTACCTGTACGATTACTTAAATGACCTAAATAAACATAACAAAATTGTTACAATATTTTAATATTTTGTTCTAACAGAGCACAGACTTATCCATTAAAGGACGGACATCTTATAACCGCGCACATTCTCTCTGTCTAGTAAATTATTCTTTTTTAAAAATTATGTTTCATTTGTCATTTTATAGTAATGATAAAAAAATAATTATTATTATTTTTACATTACCCTTTCTGAAAATTCCACTGTCTCTCGCCTCAGCAAATATCCATTAGAGCAGTTTTAAAAAAATTAAGTTAAACAGTTAAACCTTTAAAAATATTAATACTTTTAAATTGTTTGAGATTATTAAATTATTTTTAAATTAAAAATTAGGGAAAACATATTGTTAAATCAAAATATATATTAAATTATTAAATTTTAACATTTAAGAATTAAGAATTCAGAATTTATAATTCTTTTTTTTCCGTATTTCTGGCTAATTCTCTTGCTAAGCAAGTTTCAAAAGCATGTAAATTACTTTTGCCATCAAAACACTTGCCCCTGATGGTTTGCGCCAAGCACGAATACCGCCAAGATGAGTCACTTTGATGTCGAAACATCTGGCCAATCCGTTTACGTATTGGCAAAACATGGTTGGGAAAAAATATGCAGTTTAATCCTGAGAAAGAATTTGTATGTGCATGATTTGAGGCCGCAACTGTTTTGGCACATCTATTGTGCAAATAAATTTGTTTACTTCATTTTCCTTGTCCATCAACAAAATTTTTCACCCCATTTAATATTTATTTTTTGTTTAGCAAGTAGAAATTGTATTTTGAATTTGGTCTCTAAAATATTTTTTTCAAACAAGTTTTTATATTTGTTTTGAAGAACTAAGAAGTTGAATTCGAAAAAAAGCATAATAACATTAAAATGTATTTTAACACTAGAACGCTCGGAAGGAGTCCATCCGACTCCGACCATATGATAAAATGTCCACTGGAACCAGAAATTCTTTCATAAAATAAGTTAAATTTAAACCACGCAGATTTACGTTAAATAAATCAATGAAATAATTTTAAATAACAATTTTGGTGTTAAATATTTTTATGAAACTTGAGTAAAATTTCCGGACGTTCTAGTGTTAAGCAATCGCTGCTCATACATCGTAATGTATCTGACTTCTTTTGCGCGGCACTGTATAAAAAATATAAACGCAACGCACATTCATTTAGAAAAATGATATTATGCATCTCAATGCCTTACACAAATGTTGCTGATTTTGATTTTTAAATTTGTGTTTGTAGGCAGTAATGTATACGAAATCTTTAGTGTGATCCTGTAAAATAAATATAAATGGTACGCACCTAAAATCATATTAATATTACATTGTCATTGGATTTACATAATTTACCTCGATCGGATATTTGAAAGTGAGTTAAAATTGGAATACAAATTTTGAACTAGGAAGACATACATACGAACGTTGTAAGTTGAATAAAAGCTTATAAAAATAATGCAACTTTTTAAAATAAAATCATCAAAAGGAACACGCTCATTTCCTTACAAAAAAAAAAAAAAAAAAAAAAAAAAAATGTCAAAATATAATTGAGGACGTCAGTTTTGAAGCTCGCCATATCCGAAATTTAAAAAATCGTGTTTCTCTATTAATATATTCTATTGGTAAATCTGTACCAATCAAACACTACAATCTCCAAATTTTCAATGAAAACCAATGGACGCATTTAACCCCTTAAGGGGCGGTAGGATATATTTTATTCCACCTACGATTAATGAAGATTTTCACCGGAAAAATTTTACTTTTCTAACTTTACTGCAAAAAAAGTCGGAAAATTGCGTTTCCTTATTTTGAATTTTTTTTTCTAAATTTCCGGTGGGAATTCAGCATTACACAAACGTAATTGCTTGCCCCTCAAGGGGTTAAAGGTTTTACGCGATTTCCCAAAATTTGATTTTCTCGATAAGGTGACTTTTGAAACACACGTCTTCATTTATTTTAACCAATCTGAGAGTTAATTACTAAAAATTAACACTACCGTAATACTTATAGGGGGGGGGGTGCCTTCAGTTAAATCGCTTTAAAAATACTTCTTTATATTATTTAAACCATTTTTGTAATTTAAACTATATATCTGTGACAAACGATTTAGGAATTAGCCCTTGGACATTGTTTGGAGTGAACGTCCTTTATAATACTTTAAGCACTTCGTGTACGATCCCTCAAAGCTTGGTCCAACTCATCTGTTTTCAGTTACAGAAAAGTTGTTTAAGTCATGAAATTGAAAGTTTCATAACAATTTTAGTACAATTTTCAATTTTAGTGTTAGATGAATGGGACTTTTTTTATCTTACTTGTTAGAGAATTAGGAAAAGTTTACTAAATATCACTTATAAGACCGGGGAAACCGTATAAAAATTTAAATTTCGTAATTTTTTAATAAATGTTTTTCTTGGCCTAAACCGCTTTAAAAAATACTTCTTTCCCGCATTTAAAACATTTTTTTAATTGGAACTATATGTCTATGACTAACGGTTTAGAAATTAGCCACTGGACACCGTTGAGAGGGGACACCCTGTATATATTTATAAAAGAAAGTTTTGTTGCTTGAAAACCCCTTTTGACATTGGTTTTGTTATTTTGTAATAAACACAATTTTAAAAAAGATTAAAATAATTTGTTCTTAAAATTAAATTTTAAATATATTTTATGTGCAAAATACTATTTGATATACATTTTAAAATAATTTATTCATGAGAGATAATAAAATATATCATTAAGTAAAAACTTTCGAAACAGAGCTTATTTCAAATTCAATTATTTGATGTATACGTTTTCTTTAGATATTCAAAATTCAATTGAAATATTTTGCAAATTATCGCATATTTTTCCAACAGTTAATTGTAGATTATTCATCACATTTGAAAAAAAAAACTTAAAAACACATTATTTTTCAAACTTCTATTTAAACAATTTTCTACGTACTCATTGAAATTACCTTCATTCCCAAACGAATATTGGCAAAGAAATTATTTTGCTTGAAACATTTTGAAATCCTGACGACTTTATAGTTCGAGTTAATGAATTGAGGAAAATAAAGTGAATATTTTAGTTTTCTATAAAGTAGCAAAACCAAAATGTTATAAAATAAAAATAATTTTAACGACAGTTAATCATTTTTACATTTTATCAAGCATTTAATTCATTGAACATCTTAATCTACATGGTGATTTAAACAAATAACAGAAAAATTTAATAGAGGATAGTGCACCATACAAGAAACATTTCATGTAAAAGAAACCAGGATAGCAATCCACATTTCAAATACAAAATACAGGGTATCTCATAAATCGTTGACAGCGTACTGTGTATAATCTGAAAGAATTATATGGAATATCATAGATTATGTGCTTTCAGTTTTGTCACCCAATACACCGAATAAAATTATACTGATGCTTATAGTCCTCTTTACTTTCTTCTATCTTTACAAGAAGAAAGTAATGGATTCATGAAAAATTTCGACTTCCTGTTTTCGACGGATTTACACGTTTTAGGGATCAGAGATTCCGAAAAACATATTTTTTCAAAATGTCTGTCTGTGAGTCTGTGGTTCTGTGAGTCTGTCTGTCTGTATGTGGCACAAATTTTGTGGGCGCTCTACCTTAAGAACAAATACACGGAATTTAATAATTTATATTCTAGAAGTTCCTAATATAAATTGTTGCTGATTATTTTTTGGTGTAAATCGCCCAACAGGTGGCGTGGCTATGCTGCATTTTTCGCGATTTCCGCATTAGCTCTATCTCAACAAGTAATGCACGGATTTTCATCAAACTTCAGATTCAGTTATTCCTTGATATGAATTGGTGTTGGTAACGTTTTCGTGTAAATCGTCCAAGAGGTGGCGTTGCTATGCTGCATTTTGCAGGATTTACACGATTTTCGCAATAGCCCTATCTCAAAAAATAATGAACGGATTTTCATAAAACTTCAGATTCAGTTCGTCCTTAACATGAGTTGACGTTTTGTATATTTTGGTGTAAATCGCTCAACAGCAAAAAAAGTTGTATGCAAAAAAAGATGTGCAAAAACAATTTACTAAATGAAATATCTGATCCTGTAATCATATAATTTTATGACAGCTATGTGCATTACAGTTCAAAACCTGAAATTATAAAGATTTATTGATCCTTATGATGGTTTTAGTAATGCACAAATGTATATTTCAAATGTATTCGAAAAGGTAAATGTGAAGAAAAAAAAATTGTGTATATGTATTAATTACTGTATATATTATTTTTTTAATTAAATTACAAGCAACAAGAGATATGTGTGCAAGGACAAAAGAAAACGCATAATAATGTTTCAGGTGTCATGCAGAAAGAAACAAACATCATTAACCAACCAGTATAATAATATCCATACTATTGCGATGCAATAGGTATGCAAGTACTTTTGTTTACCAATAGTGGTGTGAATAAAACATGTTATGAATCCATTAAGTATGGTTTAACTAGTACTTACCAAGAAATTGTGAGATTATTAAATGGTGGTAATGTAAGTGTAGTATGCGAATGTTAGACATAATGTGTAATGAAAAGAGAAATATGAACAGGTCGTGTTAATATAATTAACTGGAGAGAAAGAATGTTAACATTGATGGGTATCCCAAAATGGCACATTGAATGTTAGCTCCGAGTGGTAATGGTACTCTTGATTGATACTCTGACTGGTAGCTCTGATTGGTACTGGTATCCTTGAATGATACACTTAAGTATTATCTCTGAATGGCGACTCTGAATGGTGGCTCTGAATGGTAACACTGAATGGTGTTTTTTTTTTTTTAACTGGCCTTGTTCATAGTGTTAGATACGCAATACTAAATATAATCTCGAAAGAGATTAACAGTATCGATATAAACCTACTAAGAATTTGCAACACCATGACAATTAAAATAAATAAATAAATAAAATAAGTTTTGTTGAAAATATAATGACACCTGATGTAAATGAATTAGAGGAAGGTAATGTTATTTTTTCTAATGACATATGCAACTGTGCACATGTAAAATTGCAACGTTAAAAACTCTGACTGGTAATGAGAAATAAACTAGCACAGTTGCGTTTAACCAAAATGGTTATAGGAAATGGTAAAGCAGTTTGAAAAATCCGAAAGATTATTGTACATTCTACTTACATGTAGGTACTGTAAAACTACTTTACAAATATAATAACCTTTGAGAATGAAATGTTAAAAAAATGAAATGTAAACGACGTACTAATGATCCTTAATGAACATAAAAAATTATAACGTGTATGTGTACCATCTATATTTATAGTAACGCTAGAATGAACTCTCAACTGAAAAGAAGGAGATAAACACACATCACCTGAACATGGCACACGTGTGGCGAATAACGCCACACGACACCAAGCCAAATGATCAATACATTCGCACAACCATTTCTGGCGCCATTGAAACAGCCGCATGAATGGGGTTTATAACTCTCTACAAGTCTTACTAATGAATTAAATATTAATGTTGAAAAAACTTTTTTTTCTTTAAAAAAAAAAGATGGAAACAGTGTACTGGTGAAAAATGTTTACTGAGTCAATGGTGAAATGAATACTAAGTGGACTGGTCCTTCATTATTGCGCAAGTATAATAAATAACTTTCCATTATACATATTTAAATTAATTTAAATTGACGTTACCAGGAGATTACGTTGCTGTTTGATATAATTGTTTAGTGAAGGACATTCCTTTGAGGATGCTGAGTGGTCTGGACTAAAATTTCAGTTAAATTGGTTATTCTTTACACAATTTATACATTGTGGAGTCCTAACACAGTTAAGTGAATCATGAGGGTCTTCGCATCGAGCACAAATTTTTGTTTTATTACATGAATCCGCAAAAGGATTGTACTCGTGACAGCAAAAACAACGAATAACACGAACAAACTGTTTAACCGGGAAGGACTGAGTTCTAATGCATATGTATTTACACATAATTAAAGAAATTGCAATATTACGAGGGACCTCAAATACATAATTATGTGCATGTCTTTCTCTCAATGTATATTTCCTTATAAACGTTATAGTATTAATAGGACATTGAATGGTGGCATTAATAGCGTTTAAGATGTCTGCAATACCAATTTTTTTTCTTCTGCCACGCGGTAAATAATAATTTTTGTCACCTCTAAATCCTTAGAATCACACTTCTCTTTATTTTTCCGATAACTTCCCCGTGTTAATTTAGAAATATCTTTTATTTCTGGAGAATTGAATAATGTAGCACTTTGATCTAACACGGCTTCTTTAGTCTGTGTGGAATTGTCATGCATACCTGTAATAATTTTTTTTGTTTGCCTCCGATGTATCCTGCAATTGTACTTCTTTATCCACAAACCTATGTTTATTTTTAGCCGTTATAACACGTAGCCTATCTAAGATTTTGTTACTGACTATAATTAAATTTTCTTTCGTTTCTAATGTTTAGCGTGATCTGCTTGTACTAGTTTGTATTGATAAACCAGAATTTGAAACTGTAATTGAAATTGTTTGTGCAATGCTATAAGATTTTCGCACATTTTAGGATGGTCTCCTGATGTAATCGGATTATATACGGCTTTAATATCCATCGGTATAGAATCCGATTACCGTGTTAGACTTTCCTCAAAGATTTATGACCATGTAATTTTGCAGAAGGAGTCAGGTAGTTCGAAATTAAGTTTGTTGTCCTCAGGTGAATGAGTCATTTCAGATGGCATGTTATGATGGCATAGTCGCTTAAAACATAAGTCATTCTATATTGTTTTAAACAAAGGTGCATGCCATTATAGGTATCAGGCACACTCATTAAAATAGGAATACCCTAGCGCACAGCCCCATTACCAAAGCTAAACCCGTCACTATACTTAGAGATAAAGATAGTTCTGCATTTTTCATTCAGCTAATAAGACTAATCCTTCATAATTGGGTTCACATGATTATATAACTTTCCCCTATAATTTTATGACTAAGCAACGGAAAACAATATGTTACGCACTAAAATCTTCCCTAAAAAACTAATAGTGCAAGTCGCATGGAAATCCGTTCTGAAGAATTCAAGTTATATGCACCTGGAACGAAATTCCCATTTGAATTTTATATACTTATCAGGTTATTTTGAGTAGTTTGATTTGATATCTGTTAAATTCGTGTTTTATTTATTTTTTTTTTTTTGGCGTTTTAATTTCGTTTGCGAATTTAGTTATTGAATATTACGCGAAAGCAAACAAATTCTAAATTATTTGCAATGTTTTTGAACAATTAAGTTAATCTTTGGTATTTGGATTGCAAGCATATTTAAAAAATATGCATGATTAAAAATTATTTTAAAACTCATAGAAAATTCGTAAATTGAGATAAATATTACAAACAAATATCACTGAAAGTACTTTTGTTTTCTATAATACATTGGAACAATCGAATGTACAATGTTTAGACGTTAAACTGCAATAAAAGGGAAATTTGTTGTGTTAGGTTGTTGCCACCGAAAATATGATACCAGCCTTACTCATAGACATGTATTTCCTTTATACTATTGCATTAAGTGTAAACAGGTTCATCTTTCGTAATCGGGTTGCACTCAACTTTATAAATATCCATGCTTAAAAATTACTTTAAAATCCATTAAAATCAGAAAACTGAGTACAATTTTCAAACAAATTTCATTTGAGAGACCTTTTTTCTATTCGACATTGTAAAAAATGAAATTGTGTGATGTTTAAAAGTTAGAAAAATTGCAGTAAAAGCCCATTTTATGAATTACAATTTATGGGGCACAATTTATGGGCACTGGCATAGTGTTTTTACTTTATAATGTAGATAATATCATACAAACGAGAATTTCACTAAGTGCTGCGCGATTTGGAGGAATTTCTTTTTTTCGTATTGTCAGGAAAATCACATATTTTTCTCTTATACCCGCCAAAGAAAACGTGCATTCTTTTATTAAAGCTCAGGGATTTTACTATGGTTGCAAAACAATAACGCCATGGTTTTTGATTGTCTTTATAACGATTTGTGGATGGGAATGCACAAATTTCAGTTATTGTGATTGCCGTATTATTTCGTTTTAATTTATTTTATCTGGAAGGCTTCTTATAATTGACACGGGCGAAGCCGGGTAGTTCTGCTAGTTAATAATAAGGGCTTAAATAACCTTTATAACCAATATATATATATATATATATATATGTATATATATATATATACAAAAACTCTGTAAAATTGTATCTGTTAGATAATGAAGTCTATTATGAGGGAAACGTTTCAAACTCCGATGCCGAAGTTTGAACCGCGATCCTTTTGATCAGCAGAAAAAATACTTTACCACGGGAAATTCTATGCCGCGAACGAAAGCGACTGAAATTAATGATTTTTATTAAAATCTAAATCGCAAAAATGGTCAGATGTCATTAAATTGATTCATTTAATTAACATAATATAAGAGATTTTCAAAATTTTATGATTTGGCGCGTGATCGGTGGTAATTAGCTATAAGTATGCAAAATTTCAAGTCCCTAACTTATACAATTTCTGAAAACGAAATTTGTGACGGACAGACAGAGGAGAGAGACGAATAGCGTTTTGTCAGAAGAACTAAACCCTAATAAAGTAACTAACTCTGGTGGCTCTTCTCGCGCATCCGCCGTAAAGGAATTTTTTGTGACCAGAGGACTTTCTCGGCTTTTATTAAGAAAACTGTTCCGTATAACAATATGGCAAATTTTATGTTTTATATATAAACGTTCGATAATCACGCTGACACAGGCATTTTTTAAATCTAAGAATTATATTAAGAATTATATAATGTTGAACTCAATGAAAATAATTCTGTTAAAAGTTTTATGGCAGCAAAAACTGTGCTTAATAATTTAACTATCTTTTGCTGGAACATACAAGCTTGAGGTGTACAATATTAAATCAGTTTTTCAACTTGACTAATTTTTTGAGGTTTATTTTAAATTTTCTATTTAAATTGTCATTATTTTAATAAAAATTTATTTCATGTTTAGAAAAGGACATTTGTTTAAATTGCTGCCAAATTGTAACACACTGTAAAAAAAAATCCGTCAATACACACAAACGTTTCCATAAAATTTTACGAAATAGTTTCATTTTTCTAAGAAAACAGTACAATTTCCGTAACTGACACTATGAAATTATAAATCCGTATAAACCCAGTAAGTTTTCCTTAAATTTTACGGAATTGTACTGTATTGCTTTCAAAACAGTACAAATTCCGTAAATGATGTTCAGAAATAATTGACATGTTTGAAAAGCGAAGTAATTAATTGTATGTACAGTCGTGGAAAAAAAAGTAAACAACCCCTACTTTCTCTGCGACAAATTATTGTAGAAGAAAGTAACTAGTACCAAACGATTGGACATAAAATCTACTTTTAAATGATGTATATAAAATTTGCTTAGGTGGTCATCTGCATATTAAAACGAACCCAAACTTTGTTTTTTTTATATAGCAATACACAAGTTTGACCCCATGGATAAGTTCTACACCCTTTAATTAGCGTAAATCAAAATTTTCATCAAATTCTTATGATTAGTTTCCGATAAATTAATTATTTTAAAATAAGCATATTTCAGAGGCTGTATCTAAATTGAAGTTCAGTACTCGATTGTTGAAATGCTACAGAATGTCTATGTCACTTCTATTATTGTATTCTTTCTTGCCAATATAAGCATCTCACTCGCTTAATGTGTTTCGAATATTGCCAGCCCAAATATTTCATTAAAATGAGTAAAATATATAGTTTTCAAACTATGCTTTTCTGGACATCATAGGTGGTCCCTTAAATCATAATTTTGAAGTTTTTTACTCATAATTCAAAAGCTACTTCGAAGAAAAACTTAAAATTGAGAATTTGCATAAAGGACATAATAAATATAAATCTATCAAAAAAATTGTAGGTTACAATTCATATTTTTTCGAATATTAATTTCATAATTTATATTATAAAATTTTTTTAATTACAAATTCAATGTATTTATGCTTGGGATTTTTTGTATTGGAATTAAACAAAAAATTAATACATTAGGATTATAATTTCAGGAGATATTAATAAAAATATGAAAATGTAATTTAACATTAGAAGCTCTAAATTTTGAATGTATGTCTATAATTCAAAAACTTATCACCCAAATGATTTGAAATTCCATTTTTAGGCATAGTTTGAACCGAAGATTTGAAATATGTCGTCAAAATTGGATGTTGCCTTTGAAAAAAACAAAGTTTGGTCTGGTTTTGGTTTGTAGAAGGCCCCCTAAGCAAATTTTATGTACATCATTTAAAAGTAGACTTTATTTCCAATTGTTTGGTACCTGCAATTTTTTTCTAATATAGTTAGTTGCAAAGTTAATAGGTGTTTACTTTTTTTTTTTCCCACGACTGTACTTGTCTTACAGTGATATTATTTTCAATGACACTTCAATATTAGCTAAATGTGGCTCTATATTGAAAATATATCCAATGATTTTCCAATGGTGTTGGTTTTACGTAGGTTTTCAAGTATAACCGATAAAAGATATGGCGCCATCTATACGTCTATATTTAAACTATAAAGTATTTTAATGCTGTAGTATTTTTTTTTTCTTAAAAAAAAAATAAATAAAAAGCTTTAAAATTCTTTACGATATTAAAAAAAAATAAAATCGTATTAATTATTTTTAAGTTTGAGATACTTGAAAAGGAAGTGTTACAGTTGTTTTTTCATAATGATTTTAAAATAATGTTTCACTTATTTATATGAAGCTATTATTTTTTTTTAATGAAAAAATCTATTTTTAATTTTAACAGTTTACAATCTATTCACTTTAACAGACTCGCACATAAAACTTTAAAAAAAAATATCTGAAATATAATAACGAAATTATTTTAAAATTCACGCTTATCTCAGTTATAATAAGCAATAAAGGAAATTTATTTTAACTAGGGGGCTCGGCCCCCTACGAGCTACGCTCGCCAACCCCCGTCCAGACACCGCAGACTCTAAATACACGCTAATTTGATCGGCTTTAAAAATATTTCGAAAGATTGAATTATAATTTAAAAAACAGTGGCGATCTCCCTATAAACGAATTTCTATTCATTTCTCTTTGATTGGGGAATTTTAACGCCAAATCCGCTGCGGTACTACTTGATTATCCTGTCGACCAATTTCGCCAAATTATATAAATCGCCAAACCACTCGCCAAATTATACAAATTGATATAATTTTTATTTTAATTTACGAAAGAACAAATAAATTCGTACAACATTAACAAAAACACAAATAAAACGTCGAAATAAAAATAACTTGATGACGTATACACGTGTAACAACATTTCAAAATAAGCTAATATAAAAGGAATTAAGTAAAGAGAGTCTTTGTCTCCTGGTATTTATTAACAAAGCGAAAAGAAAGTTCTTTTAAATGAGACATTTTAAATTAATTCTCAAAATATCAAATAAATGTCTAGCGCAATTTCTAAATTTAAACTTTTTTGCAATATTATTTTGTGTTCATTTTATGTAATAACTATAATGTGACGTAAATATGACGTAATTTCTCCTAAGACTTCTAACGCATGTTAATGAATTTATTATTTTACAATATCCTTTCTCATTTAAAATTCACGTGTATACTTTTTATGACGTAATTTTTAATAAGTTCCTGCTTTTTATACGTAATTATTTAATTCTAATTTGAAAGTTTTTTTTCCTGTTTATAATAGTCACGTTTAAATAAATTTTTAATTTGAAGCAAACATTATTGCTTGCGCTTTTTATACAGTTGGCAACAGTTTAAATTAGTACAATTTTCTGAAATCTGTAAAAAATATCTCTAGAAATGCTGAAAATTTGAATTTAAAATAGAAATAAAACATGAAAAAATGAGTCAAAATAAAAAAATTAATGCAATCTGCATTCCGGCAAATTCTAACGCATAAAATGATCTAAAAATGATTACACTGCCATGTATAGTTTTTGCTGCTATAAAACTTTTTTAGTGGAACGATTTTGTCCAACTTTAGCATTAAATAACTCTTAAAATAATTCTTCGAAATGAAAACTATCTCCATCAGCGTATTTATCAAACATTTCTGTATAAAACCACTGATTTTCATATTTTTGTATGCATTATTTTTGTTAATATTAACGAGGAAAGGCCTCCGGTCACAAAAAAATCAAAACCGGCGGCGGCGGTGACAGCGGTAGTAACTTTTTTTTAGAATAGAGAGATACCATGTAGTAATTTCGTCTATTTGAGTTTACAGTTCATCATCCCTCAAATAATTTGAAAAAGCACATGTTTGTAAAAAATATGTTGGTATTCTTGCAAAAATAAATGAATATATAAATAAATAAATAAAAATAATATTACAATAAAATTTTTAAAATCTTGCAAAAAAGAAGCAATTATAACTTATAATGCATTCTTTAATGCATGTAATATTTTAAAGATTAAAATTTTTCTTTTTTAAAGCATGAAACTGAAAAGCTAAATATTCAAAATTATGGAAACATTCAGAATTGTATACTCAATTGAAAAATATTATCGTCACGAAAATACGTTCCTTGCTTAACATCTTGCACTTACTTCATGAAACGCATCTGAAATAAGTAACGTTATATGAAAAAGCAACTCGTGTTCCCGTGTCATAGTGGTTTAGTTGGTTGTTGGTTGGTTGTATTTTATGACGGCCAATTATCTGCACGAGGGATATAGGCCCAGGGGGGAGTGCCCTTCGTGGGGGTCTTTCTAAGGGAACCTAACCCGTATTAACGCTTGGAAATCCAAGGTTCGAAGAAAACCACGAAAACTCCGAACGATTAGGCCGACGGGCGCGATTGGGATCGAACTCAGCACTTCCCGTCTACCAGCTTCGAGAGCAGAACCTCTCAGCCACTGGTGGGGCCATAGTGGTTTAGAGCGCTAATCTCGAAGAGAACAAGTCCTTTGTTCGAACCCCGCCGTAGGTAAGTGTTGTTTCATGACTGTTATTTGAATTAAATATACGCTGACCTTGATAAACGTGTGCGTAAAAATTGCAATTCATAAAGATGTAAGTTTTTTTTGTTTGTTCTTTTGTCTTTGAAACAAAAAAATTAAATGCGGAAATTAAAAAAAAAAAAAATTAAAAAAAAAAAGGAAAATTTTCGGATTTTTTCCCCCTGTTAAAATACGGAAAGGAAATATTCTTATTTTTCATTATAATATCGTGCACTGTAAAAAAAAAAAAATCCGTTAAAAAACGGAAATTGTACTGGCGTCTGGATTGCCAGTACAATTTCCGTTTTTTAACGGAATTTTTTTTTACAGTGCACGATATTATAATGAATAATAAGAATATTTCCTTTCAGTAACAAATTCTATTTTCACGTGACTATTAAAAACAGAAAGAAAGTGTAATATAATAATTAAATGATTATGTGTTAAAAGCAGGAACTGAGCAAAAATTACGTCATAAAAATGTATGTATACGGAATATTAAAGAAAAGAAAAGAAATATTTAAATTATTACACGTGAAAAGCATTTAAAGTTGAAACATAAGTCATGCATTAAAACAATACATATAATACTACATTGTTATGGACAATATTGAGTTTACGTCACAGTGGGAATAACAGTACTGCGGCTAACAAGTTTGTCTATATATTTCCTCGCTTAATGCAGCATAAATACAGGCAAATGCACGCGTAAAATACTTTAGTTTTATTTTGTGCGAATTTCTTTTCGATAAATACGTATTAGAAAATTCGATGCTCTATATGTATGTATAGATAGAAGAATGAAAAAGAAAAAGGAAAATCGATTAAGATAATTTTTGAAAGGCAAATTTCAACTGTCAGCTCAAACTAAACAATTTGCCAAAACCAAAAATTTATGCTCACTTCGATCAAATCGAGAGGTTTATTGAAGATAAATGGTGTATTTTTCTCCCTTTCACTCATTTCTCATAAACTCTGGAGAGTATACAATACGTTCATCTAATGTTTTGAGCCATATGTGTTTTGTTTTTTTGTTGAATTTTGGCCAATATCGCGGATTTTGGCCATTTCATCACACTGTGTAACGTCGGCTTTACTCACACGTGTGTTTTTGTATACTTAGAACAAATGATTTTTCAAAACAGTGTTTTAATTTGATATATATATATATATATATATATATATATATATATATATATATATATATATATATATATATATATGTGTATATATTTTTTTTTAATGGGTATTAACAATGAAAGTTTTTTTGAGCAATTAGTTAAGATATTTTCTATGAAACATGTTTTACTTTTCTAACCGACTTTAAACAAATAGGATTACATGATTAAATTTTACGAAATTTATTTTAATGTATGTTGAAGAATAACTTTTGAACAGATGCTCTGATTTTTATTTTGTAGTTATGAATGGAAAGATCTAATTTTTATGGTCATTTCGTATAAACTGGATTAGTATTTGAAATCAGTATGATAATCATCCTATATGATATTCACATTCTCAGTTCCATAATCACAATACATTTGTAAAAGTTCGCCAATTGTCACAAAATTTTATTATGTTGATATGGAACACCGTACTTCTTTACGCTTTGAAAATAGGGATAATATCTAGTATTGTTTACGGTGACACGAGGAAATATTCCATCTATTGTGATATATGATCATCTACTGTTCATCAAAAATGAGCGATGATGGCAGCAATGTTTTAAAAGTTAATATACAGGGTGTCCGGTCTCAACGGTGTCCAATGGCTAATTCCTAAACCGTTAGTCATAGACATATAGTTCCAATTACAAAAATGTTTTAAATCAGGTAAACAAATATTTTAAAAGCGATTTGGGTCAATAAAAACATTTCTTAAAAAATTACGAAATTTCAATTTTTATACGGTCCCCCGGTCCTATAAGTTATATTTAGTGAAATTTTCCTTGTACACTGACAAGTAATACAAAAAAAGTCCCGTTATTCTACGATTAAAATTGACCGAGTAATAGCTGTTTAAAGTTGGAACCTATTTTTTGCTGCAAATTGGGGGTCATTCACAAATTTAGTCGAAATATAATTTCGTCAGATATAAAAAATGTTTGGGAGTAAAATTAACATTCAATATAAATTTGAAAACTTTAATCATTCTGGCATATTAATGGAAAATACACAATTTGTAATAAACATTTAAGAAGAAAGAAAAAACAGAATTTTTGTTAAATAAAATGACTCTAAATTAACAGCCTCAATTCTTTACAAAATGATACGTATTTTAAAATATTATTAGATTGCACAAGCCTGCAAAAGTTGGGTTATGTCATGTTTTTAACTTTTGATAATTGATTCTTATATATTCTGTACCGTTGAATCCGAAATTGACCTTCATTTTTAACTATCATATAAGGATTTTTCGCAAAGTACAAATTTCAAAGTTATGAAGTTCAATGTTAAAATTGAATTTCCTCCCCATCTCATAGGACCACTCAGCTGTTTAGCTGTAAGAATCCCAGGATAAGCAAAAATATCGAATAATTTTTTTAATAAAATAAAATAAAATAAAATAAAATAAAATAAATTTACATATGTTTTATAGTATGAGATTTTCGCTATATTTTAACTTACACATTTGCGATTTGCAAAAAATTTCTAACGTGATGGTTAAAAATGAAGGTCATTTTCAGATTCAGTTCTAAAAACACTGCAAATAGAGGCGTCTTAAATTCAGACACTTATGTGTCTGAAAAAGTAATTCAGACACTTAAGTGTCTGAATGTGAAATTTCAGACATCATAGATGGCTGAATTTAAGACACATAAATGTCTTACTGTAATCATGCTACAAATGAGCTGAGAAAAATGTCTGAATACTTCTGATGCATCTGAAATTAAGACATTTAAAAATTCAGACACTTAAGTGTCTAATTTTGATACTAGCACCACCAGAGAACGTTTATTAATAGATTAAAGGTGCTTAAAATATACTTTTCCATCCACTAAACCATATTGCTTTACAGAAAAAGTAATTTTAATAGACCATAAGATTTTTGTCAAAACTGTTCAAATCTGCTTACCAAGATTTGAAACCAATTTTCTGTTTTGGTTACTTATTTTTTATTATTATTATTATTATTTTAATTTAATGCAATGAAAGAATTGTTTTACACAAAACTATAAAGTTCTGCAAACATTATTCGAACTCGTCGGCATACACAGGGGAGTACAGAAATGCCCCCCCCCCCCCCTTTATATTTTAAAATAATAAGATACATGAGCGCCGACAAAAAGAAATTTAGGGAGGGGGCTTGACAGGGACCCCGGTTTTCAAAGAAGTGCCACAGCCTAATCCGTTTTTTTTTTTTTATGCGGATTGTGAATATGAATTATTATGGAGCAAAACAATATTTAAAAATATAAACTTAAAAAGCAATACAAAAATTTACAACTAAAAAAATATTAAATATTCAAAAAGAAACAAAGAACAAGAATTTTTATTATTATTATTATTCAGGGGACACTGCCCATCTTAAACGTCGTTTAAGGTAAATTTTAAACACATGAACATAAAAAAGAGAGAGGGAAAAAAAGAATTATAAATGTTTACTGCAAGGGATTCAGAGGTGTGAATGTGTGTGTATGGGGGGGGGGGGGGGGCGAGTGTGGAAAGGGCCCCCTGAATTAATTATTCTAAGTCACTTAGAATATTTTCTTTCAAATAATCAGACGTAAGGAAAATTTAATCAATTAAATTTCAAAATGCAGGAAGGGGTCATGCGCTCTATTGACTCCCTTCCTCTGTCGACGATTATGCTAAAATAAGATATAAACTAGCCGTCCCTCCCCCTTCCTAATTGGTTAAAATTTTCAAAAAAAATTTCACCCGGGCAATCACCCATCTGCACTCCCCCCCCCCTCCCCTCCATATGCTCGCGTATGCACACACTCGCACATTACTTTTTACAATTAAATAAGAAAAAATACGGAATGAAAAGCATGGTATGAAAAGTATATGAAATGTACGAATTTTCGGGGTATTATATACATTTATACACCTTCTTTTATTAGATAAGATTTAAACGCAAAACTAATTATAAAACGTATCATGAAAGCATTATTACGTCTCAGCCAATCAGGATCTGCCATTGTGGCGGGCAACGGTTTTTTTACTGGCTCAACGAAGGAGACTGTGTTTCAGTTAAAGTATTCTGTCAAAGTAACTTCTGTTTTGTTTCTAGAACATTTCGTTTCTCGCTGACAACAACTTTTAGTAACTTGAAGTTTTATCTTGTAAAATGAAGCTGAATCACTGAATGATTATGAGTACATCGTTAATAAAAAAAAAAAGAGCTAACATACTGTATTTTTTTTGTGTGAAGAGGAATGATTTCATCTATTGACTCTTAAGTGTTTACAGCAATACTGCTTGTTAGTCGTAAAATACTTTGAACATCACATGTGTTTGTGCCTCTACAGATGCTAGTAGATTGAATGTTTTCATAATGATCCGGAAAAATAATTATTTGGATTATCGCTAACATTTTACAAGCTTGAAACGTAGAATAAAAAATTGTGAAATGGATTTTGCAATATATAAATTTATATTCTTTATAAATCAGACTATTTTCAAGAATGTTTAAAAAATATTGTGCCAAGAAAATTCTGAATATTTTAATCAAATTGGATATGACATTCAAATTTTTGGATAACCTCCCCTCGAAGGTAAGCTTGTGTAGAACGATACAATATTATTCAATTTCAAACAGGACATCGAAAGTTCTTACTTATTTTATAGTGATATTACTTACTATTTATATTATTTTATCAGAATAATTTGCATTTTCATACTTCTTTCTTGTATTCAATAAATATTTTTTTGTGTTAAAAGATTTGTGTGTTCATTTTTGAAGATTTTCGATGAATGCATGTCAACATTATTTGCGTTATAATTTTGAAAAAGGAAGTTGCAATATTACATATATATTTTATGTGAGTGTAAACTGTGAATTTGTCTGTAAAAATGTCAGTAAATATATAAAAAATTGCTTAGTTTATAATCTATATAAAAAATAAAGCAAATTCGAAAAAAAAAAATGTTGAATCATCTGCTGAAAAAGAAATTCTCAGCTTCGGTTTAGTAGCCTTTTTTTTCACTTTGGTTTTTTAATAAATTTAATTAATATGTAAAATAATTCCACCAATATAATCAATGGGTTCTATCAATATATTAAATTCCTTATAACATTTTCTTTCGCGGTTAAAACTATATGTTATTTACCTGAATTTTTATTAAATTGTCTCTTCTCTGTGTAGAACAGGTAATTCTCTCAATATTTAATATTATATGAAAATTGTGAAATATTCACTTGTTCTGATTCAGTTTTTGTATTTTAGAATAAGATATACACTTTTAAGGGGGGGAGGGCGAGGATAATTAAATTAAAAATTTGTCAAAACTGATTTTTGTGAAGTTTTCAAACTGAAATAACTTATGTAAGCAAAACATTTTTTTCCTTAATTCGGAAATGCCGACTTAAAAAAATCTTAGAAAAAATCCACATAATAATATTTGTTTTGAAAGCAAATTTTAATTGTTTTGCATTATCTTATTTATGTCTTCTAAACTATATACAAGATAGATAAATCAAATTATTGTGGGTATTATTATTAGTAATAAAATTGAAATGTTCCATTTTTTAATAGTTAATTTTATTAAAAATATTTGTCCATAAAAGCTATATAATGACTTACTATATAATAAGTAAGGAAATAATCATCATTTACATTGTTTAATTGCTTAAAATTATATTTAAGTTTTTTACAACTTCAGACATTGAAAAATTATTAAAATTCATTTATTGATTGTTAAAAAATGATTACAGACTTAGAACGGAAATTAGAAAAGACAGTGTTTTCATATTTACTTGTATAACAAAATTTTCATATTAAATTGCTGGTAATTTTTTTCAAAGTTTGTGCATTTTTATTAAAGATAGGGAAATAACAATAAGATATGTCTTTTTAAGGTAAAATAAGTTTTGAAATTAGAAGTTATTTCTCTTGCATGCTATTATATATATATATATTTAACTTTTTAAAGATAGCTTAGTAGCTCTGGTGATTATCATATGGTTTATATAAAAGAAATTGCCCACATGTCAAAATATAATTAAAAAGGTCAAGTTATTAAATGATATTGTTATTAATAAATAATAAATCCTTCCGTTGTAATTTCCAGTTTGAGATATTACTGACTTGATTTCGCATATGAATTTTTATTTTTAATGACAGACCATGTAATTCTTTTACAGATTACATTTTCGAAGTTAGTGTTTTCATTTAACAAAATTAAATTTGTGGGTACTTTTCTGTTAACCGGGCGCCAGTGTTATATATGCGTATAAATATACATACATATATGTATATATACGCAAGTATATATATACATATATTGTATATATACACACACATATATATGTATATTATAAGTATATATATACATGTATATATACATATATATAGGTATACATAACACTGGCGCCCGACTAACCGAAAAGTACCAATTTGTGTATAGGATCTATGGATATTTTTGCTTCAGATGGTGGACATAAAACTTGAAAAATAATTATGAAAGCATCAGAATTGAAGTCATCGTGAAACTTTCAATGTTTTATAAATGCATTTTAAATTGTTCCTATGTGAAGTAACGGTTTATTAAGAAGTTCGAAATTTCTACAGTATTTAATTGCACGATGAACGAATTTTTTTAGACTATGAGAACTTGTTCAAATTATAAAAACTACATTTATATGTATTTCCTGTGTTTCATCTATATAACACATTTAAATTTTAAGAGACAGAAATTTTCTGACAAGTTTCAACGTCAAAATTTTTCGGATTTTTTACAGGATTATTTTTTATTGTCATAGGAGAAAGTATCCATTTTCGCAAAACAATTTATTGTACTGATTATAGTATATCATATTGTATACTTTTAGAGTAGGATGAAGGCAAAGGATATATTTATTAAAGGATAGATTTTATTTAACACAGAAATAAAAATGTAAAAAATGCTTAAAATAATTCACTGGGAATATCTAATTTAAATAGCAAAAAAATTATACAACAAAGCAGAGATGGGTTTCTTTCTGAAGGAGTGAATTATTTTATATAAATGGGAATAATTTGTTACAATAAAGCAGAGCTGACTGCAGCGTGGACAAACTGAGCTGTTTCTATGGGTCCTTTGCTTTACGAGCCCCCAAATTTGGTATGAAATTTCCATAAAGCTGATATTTAAAATTTGTTTTGATCTTATACTTATTTTAATAAATATTTTGTACTTTTAGAACAGAATTACGTTAAAGAAAAGGATATATTTATCCAAATATGTATTTAATGACGTCAAATAGGCTGATTTTTTTTTTTTTTTTGAAGAGTATATGAAGGCGGCGTGTGTGTGTGTGTGTGTGAGGGGGGGGGGGGGGGGTGTTGGATACCAGGTCTGTGTCCTAGAATTAATTTGAAGTTGTCACTAAAAGTAATAAACATTTTTGATGCCGTAGGGCATATATGATATCATACAAATGCATATTTAGGTATATATATATATATATATATATATATATATTATCCTATTCTAAAACTATAAAGTACTGATTTTAATCATCACAAGGTTAAAACAAATTTAAAATATCAGCATTATAAAAATTTCATACCCAATTTGGGGAACCCTAAAATTAGGGGGCAGAGAAACATCCCAGTTTCCTCACACTGCAATCAGTTCTGCTTTATGGTAACAAATCATTCCCATTTATAAAAAATGTTTTAATGTCGTTAAACATGGCTGCGTATAAGGCTTAGAAAGAAAAGTGGTCAAAGATGGCTTCATATTGGCGAAAAATAACGAATCAAAGATGGCCGCAATTAAGACATTTGAAATGTCTGAAATTCAGACGCAAGAAGTGTCTAAAATTTTTCAGACGTTTTAAAACGTCTGAAAATCGAACATTCCTGTTTCAGACACTTAAATGTCTAAAATTCAGACGCAAGAAGTGTCTGAAAATTTTCAGACATTTTAAAACGTCTGAAAATTGAACACTACGTTTCAGACACTTAAGTGTCTGAATTTCAGACATTTCAATTTACAGTGAAGTGCGTAAAAATCAATTATCGAAAGTAAAAAAACACAACCATGTCCTCTACTTTATAGTATTCGATTTTTGTTATTCTTTAAATTTGAAAATTTTTGATTTGCGAAATATCCTGACATGATGGTTAAAAATTAAGGTAATTTTCGGATTCAGTGCTAAAAAATACATACAAGTTAAAAAACCCAACAATCGCAGTCTTGTATTATCTAATCAAAAACTTTTTCTTAAACTCCTTGGCAGAAATCTATCCGAAATTTTTTGTGTTATCCTGTAAAAAAAGTATAAATGGTAACCACCGAAAATCTTAATAATATTAGATTGCATTTTACATACTGGCGCAAATCCGATAACAATCTCGATCGGATATTTAAAAGTGGGTTAAAGTTCGAATACAAATTTTGAACTGGAAAAACATACATACGATTGTTGAAGTAACATAAAAACTTATAAAAAAACATAATTTTTGTTAAAAGAAATCATAAGAGAAACAGTCTCAAATCCTGACAAAATAAAATATATGTTATTTTAGCCAATTTGAGACTTATCATAATACTTGTCAATCATAATACTTGTAAGATTTTTTTTCAAAGCGCAGATACACATGAAGTAAGATCTTCGAATACTTTAAACACTTGGTATATGATCCCTCAAAGCCAAGCCGAACTCATTTGTTTTCAGAGTAGAAAAGTGGCATAAGTCATGCATTTTTAAAGTTTCATAACTCGCTCAATTTTAGCGTTATATGAATGGGACTTTTTTTTGTCTTACTTGTCAGTGTAATAGGAAAAAATTACTAATTATAACTTATAGGACCGGGGGACCGTATAAAATTTAAATTTCGTAACTTTTTAAGAAATGTTTTTATTGACCCAAATCGCTTTTAAAATGTTTCTTTACCTGATTTAAAACATTTTTGTAATTGGAACTATATGTCTATGACTAACGGTTTAGGAATTAGCCATTGGACACCGTTGAGATCGGACACCCTGTATGAGATTAATGTGGCTCATAAAATTTCTTTGTTGTGTCAAACTTCTTCCCCTAAAATACACAAAATGGCATTGTATAAGTAAACGAAATAATACGCAAGCATTTTACGTCGTATTTTTGTAATTATTTATTATACTTTCAACTAAATCGATGATATTTAAAATAATATATCCAATTATATATTTTAAAACTCTCCTAAAAGTATAGTCAAAAGTTTAGTTATAAGCTGTTGGGAAAAGTAGTGTAATTCAGATATCATTGACTGTACATGATATTACTCATAACTAATTTCATTTGCTGGGAACAAAAATTTAATTAAGATATCATTTATCAGTATTTTACATACGCATAAACATAAATAAAATATGCGAAATTTCAAGGAGATATGAATGTCTAAATATATCTATAAATTTAATTTTCCCTATCATATTTTTTTTAACTTAATGAAATGTCTGTAGACTGTTAAAAATCTGCAGAAAACTCTCCAGTCATTCAACAGTTTCTGCAAATAACAATTACTTGACCGTAATGTGCAGGAGATATGGCCATACTACTGAAAATATTACGGTCAGGATCGATTAAAATTCCGGTTAAGTAACAGTTATCTTTAAAAACGGTTGAAAGACTGAACAGTTTGCCGTAAAAATTTAACCAGAGTAGTACTTTTTCCAATGTTTTATTGATTGGGTTACTTAATTCTTGCTATTCAAATATGTGATTAAAAAACAATGGGATTATTATATCTTTATTATCTTAACGTTAATCTCCTATTAACATTTACATAAAAAAAATTTTGTTTTTAATTTTTCGTTCGTACACTGGTAAAAGTTTGCAGCAACTGTCCAGTCATTCGATCGTTTTTATAGAAATGGTTACATAACCATAATTTTATTTTATTCTGATCATAATATGGTCAATAAATTATATTGGCAGATACGCTTAATAATGCATTAAAGTAATCCTTATCTTTAAGAACGGTTGATCAAATGTACAGTTTACTGCAAATTTTAACAGTGTAGTACTTTTGTATAAAGTTTTATTGGTTGTGTTATTTTATTCATGTTAAACACGAAAGTGAGTTAAAAAACATTAAGATTATTACACATTTATCAATGCTAACCTGCTATTAACATTTATATGAAAAACTAAATTTTTAATTTAAATGGGTCGTACACAGTTAAACGTTTGCAGCAAACTGTCTAATCAAACGACTGTTTTTACAGAAACGGTTACATGAAAATAACTGAATTTTAATCTGACCATATCATTGTCAATAATATGGCCAGATACACTTAACAATACGTTCAAAATTTCTTTACCTTTAAAAACGTTCGAATGACTCGGCAGTTTGCTGCAAATTACTAAGAGAATATTAAAGATAGAAATGGCTTTAAGACAAGGAAATACTTTTGTACAAAAAAATTGCACCCGTTTTCAAATAAGGCACAGATGGTAGATCCATAAAACTGAAATCTTTTTTCTAGAATCATCAGGTTTTCTGGTATCAAATAGCGTCATTTAAAACATGCATTTTCATTCAAAACATGCAACCATCTTTGAATAATGGTTTTGAATAATAATGTTTTTAAATTATTGTAATAGAAAGAAGAATCAAACATAGTTAATGTCCATTTTTAATAGCTGTACAAAACTTTTGTACTTCATGTTGTAATGTAACAAACGAAAATAATCGTTTATTCTTTCTTTCACAAACGGCGCTAACTTTGTTAACGAGAAACAAACAACGAACATCATTTGAATTTTGAAAACTACCGCCAAAGAATCTTTTGCAACTTTGCATCTCCGGTGTACCTTGTCCATTCAATTTGTGGGGTTGCGGAAAGTGCCATTTCCACAGCATGTTTTTTCTCTGTACGATCTTTGCGTCACATTTCAGCAGAAAGGAATTTACGGAAGTGTGTCGGTGGGAAGAACCACCTCCGAAAAAAGGGAAGCACTGTTCAAAGGTTCTTCACGCATCTTGGTGTTTACCCGCGGTTGATGTCACATGAGTAAACAGGGGTAGGACAGCTTCAAGTGACATCATTTTTATAATCCCAGACTTTCGGAAAGAGAAAAGAAATCATTATAGCATTTGCTTATTGCGAAGAGCAGAGTCAAGGACACCTGATGGCCCATCGTGACGTCAAAAGAACATTAACCTAAACCTGTATATCTGGGATCCTGCAAGATAAGGATCTAAAAAGACTGTACTAAGACTTTTCTAACAAGTGCATCTTCGAACATTAATGTGAAAGAAATGTTTTGTTTATCTCGCTCCTAAAGCGAATACGTGTAGTGATGTTGTGAACTTGAACATTAAATATGTCTCGTAAATTAAATATTAGGTTCAAACCATTCATGGATGAGGATTAATTCACATAATCTTTTATGCAAATAACATATATATCTTATTTTACACTATAGGAATTGATTAAAAAATAATATACCAGCAGCGCCATGGCAGAATGAAAATCGACTTCCATCGAAAGGTAACAGTATCATCAACCTACTAAATCTTCAAAAGAGAAAAGGTAAGAGAAATTTACCTTACTTATATTGAATGATTGAGTAATTATTTTCTAATAATAACTAAGAAGAATTATGAAAAATAAATAGGTGAATGGAACAATCAGTTAAGACATATATAAACACTTATTAAGTAATTATTATTTATATGGTAATGGTTCAAATATATATCTGTTTTTCCAGCAAAACATTAATAAATAAATGAAAAAAATAAATAATACTAAATTAATTTACAGATTTCCTAATTCACGATCAAACTTGAGTCACTTTTGGTCATTCCAAAACCATTTGGTCCCCCTTAAATAGCCAAATGAATAAGTAATTGAAAAAATTGATTTGGATAGGTATGTGGAAAATCATGATAATCAGTGTGATTAAATACAATGAATTAATAAATATAATCACTATATTAAAAAAATTCCTTTATCTTCTGCAATTTGAATAAATTAGTACAGAAGATAAAAAAGAATAAATGTATAAAATAGTTAAAGTTATAGTTAAACGAAAAATATTTTATTTTCTGTTCTGGTTATTTAATCTTCCTAGATGTTAAAAAAGAATAAATGGTTAAAATAAAGAAACTTTATTTATTACATATGCTACCTTTTCCGTAATTTATTATCGGTCGTAAACCATTGTGTAGATCTTTTTGAAATGAAATTCAGGAATAACTTTAATAGTTATTATTTACTAGAGTATATAATATCTATTAAAGTAATTGCTAATAATAGTAAAAATAGTAAAAAGGCCTTATCGGCCCATAACGTTATTGATTTCGTCTGTATTCAGAGTATAATAAATTGAAATATTCATATTAAATTATCTTTAACTTGTTGCATTAACATATATGTACGATATAGATCGGGAATCATACCAAAATCATATTATTGCTTTCGGTGCTGATTGCTGCTCAAAAACCGATGGTGAATGGTGAAAAAATAAATAAGCATTTCATAGGTATGAAGTGTTCGAAAATTTTAATAAGATATTTTAAATTCGTTAGTTTCTGAAATTTTTATATAAAAATATTTTATATTCTATCAAGAATTACACAATTTTTAAAACCAACAGCAAGTATCCGAAATCCCAATCTAGTTTTTCTTGGACGACCGCTTCTCTTCAGGTCAGCGTACTTTTCCGAAATATTAAATTTACTTACAGCTTGATGAACAGCAGTCTTGATCAGTCAGCAGTCAGCACTCTTTGTTTCATGTTCAGAGAAACCAACTTTATGCAGTGCAACTATTTCTGTCCTTTTAGCAACTGAAAGTCACGATTTTTTTACCCATTACAAAGATTAAAATCACAGCAACGTCTACGGTTAAATCCATAAAACAACTGGCGAGGAATGAGACAGGGAAGTTATTTATAACAAGCGAACGAGTTTGACGCAATTGACACATAAGATGACGCATTATTCGTCGTTAATGATGCTTTCTGTTAAAATGCCAGAATTCGGCTGCTGGTCTTAAACTTTTGCACACGACTGTATTAACTGTAAACATGATAGTTTCCTGGTCATTTAAATGTTATTGCACTGATGAGGGGGAAAAACTTAGCCCGAAACCTTAGCATTTTTAATTATGTGTTTATGTAATTTTCACTTGTATGTCTGATGAATTGTAATATATTTCTAATTTTAAACTTTTATATGGTTTATAGAAATAAAAAAATATATTCGATTAAGTATTAAAAACAATATCCAATTTTTCATATAGTAAAAAAAAAAAATTAATTAAAAAAAAATAATAATAATAAAAAAATAAAAAATAAATAATCTTTCAAAACTAGTTAGACAGAATTTTGACGCACTGGTTCAGGGCCGAAACTAGCCTTTTTTGCGCCCGGGGCAAACATCAATTTTGGCGCCCCCCCCCCTTTTTTTCCTCAAAGTATATTTACAAAGGGAATTTTACTAATTTTCTAATGGCCGACTTATTTTAAAATTTAAAATATGTAATCATAAAATATGTAATACTGAACTACGTAAATTGAATGTGACGTTTCTGCAAATTATAGTTCGTTCACATAAAATAATTTACAAGTATTACCGGCTATTTACAGTGTTGGCTTATACAATAGAGTTCCAATTATCCGAGTCCCGCTTAACCGAGTTTCCACTTTAACAGTGTAATTTTCTTCTGATGGACTGATGGCTTTCATTATTATGAAACAGCCATTATAAATGAAGTGTTAGGTGAAGATGAAAGAGCAGCCGTAAAAAGTTTGAATTCTGATTTTCTGGTCAAAATCTGGAAAAAATGGCCATTGTGGAAAAAAAAATGGCCCTTTTTTTTGTTGCCATTCTGACCAGAAAATCGGAGTTCAAACTTTTTACGACTGCTCTTTCATCTTCACCTAACACTTCATTTATAATAGCTGTTTCATAATAATGAAAGCCATCAGTATATCAGAAGAAAATGATCGATTCCAAAGGTATAATCTTTCACTTGGCGCCCCTTGACTCTGGCGCCCGGGGCACATGCCCCCTCTGCCCTCCCTTAGTTTCGGCCCTGCACTGGTTTCAGATTTTTGAGTCGTCCTTTCTCCATAATACTGTTTACTATACTAGTTCTCCATGTTGCGTCATAAAAACTGTAGAAAATTAAAAAAAATAAATGCATTAAAATGTGTCCTATTTTTTTCTATAACGCCAAATAACATTTTTGGTTAGGTATAGTATTCATAGAATAAAAGTATACAGGTATATTTCTCCATAGAATGAAATTTCTTTTATTTTAGCAAACGAAGCCTGTATATCCATTAACTTGTTCATAAGTAATTGTTGACAAATCGCTAAAAATATTTTTTGAGATAATTGAGTATAAAATTTGCCCATCACATGCAATGCGGTAAGTCAACGTTTACGACTCCTACGACAGCAATTTAAGAAATTTCCCTAAATTACCAACAATCCGACATTTTTAAACATTAAAAATATAAATAATAATAATACTAAATACATCGTTTTTGCCATTTTAAACTGTTCTAATCTCTTTAAAACAAAAGAAAATTTGATTAAATTTATTCCGTGGAAAAAAATATCACCTTTCCACCATTACAGCTTTCCACCACATTTTCTGTTTAAAACATAAATTGTTGTTTGAAATTTATTATGTTTGATAGAATGTAATTTTAGATTAGCAAAAGAAAAATGTAACATGAAGTTTAGATTACAAAAAAAAGCTGCAAATTGTTGGAGGGTAATGTAATTTGAAATACCAGAAAAAACACTTTAGGTGGTGCATTTTAAGTGGTTTTATAGCTTGCTTAACCCTTCAAGCTAGACTTTCATAAGATAAAAAAACTAACAAGATACATTGTGTTGGATATTTTTAGAAAACTTCGTACACTAGACACACTAGAAGATAAGATTATTATTAAACATGTCAAAGTCAATATTTGATAATTCTTAGCATTAAAAGATATTGTTTTCGTACATAATAAAATTTTCTGTTGATATTGTTATAATTTCGAAGTATTAATTTAATACTTTCAATTTAATTTGAAATAACAGGCAGCATTTAAAAAAAGTATTTCACAAACTTATAAAGATATGAAAGAAAACTGATATCTGGTATAGTGCTAGATTTTTTTCTCTAGTAATGCATTTATTGTACAAAAGAAAGATGTTAATAACTATTGATCAGAGTCAGTTTTCTGCTTAGGTTTAGAGTTGCACGATTGGCAGAATTTTGATGGAATGTGGAATTGTCCTCTAGTGATTGACTTCACACAATAGGCAAATGAGTATGCCTTGTATATCATGTATGCTACGATATTGGCAGAAAAATCATAGCAACATTTCCGGGCTGTTTCTGTACTTTCCCGAACGACGACTCCTTCACACACTGTTTTTTCGGAACCATTCAAACATTCGAGTCTATATTGAAATGCGTCCTTACTTTCACAAATGAGAATATTTTCACAATCCGTTCCTAGATTAGGGCGTTATTTAAGCAATTGTTTTCAAAAATTAGAGTTTAATAAATAACAGGGGTTCGATCTATTTAGTAGCAGAAATGAATATGATATTATATTGACAATGTCACAATTTATATAGGTGAAAAGGCTTTTTTTTCCGAATGACATCATTTTCCATATTGGAGCCATTACGGATCACATCTTACTTACAATGCTATATTATTTGACTTGCTCAAATTACTTAATTTTATTTCCTCAATAAGTAATCGGTGTTTTGCTTTTGCCTGGATTAGTGCATAATTTAACGCTGTCGTTTTAATCCGTTTAAATTTTATAAAAGCTGTTTTCGCCCTCTGATTGGTGGAATATGATTAAGAATGTTACAGAGTGATTGTTTATTCTGATTGCCATCATTTAAAAAAAAAATCGCTAAAAACTCTTTTTAAATTAAAAACGAAATATAAAGATGCAAATATTTAAAAAAAAATACCAGTGTCGCCTCAAATGGAAATGAGTAGTTTTTAGTTTTAAAAAATAATTATCAAAATTGATGGAGTCAAAAGCTTTGGGCAGTCGACAAAAATGTAGCCTAATGTTTTAAATATAAGAATTATTATTTTTAGCTTTTGAATAAGGCGTTCGTACTCTTGCTTATAAAGTCACTCAATAAATGTTCTTCATAAATGAGGACGTTCTTAATCGTATTTAACTGTGTGTGAATTAATGAGTATTACTCATGAAGAAACCTTTCGCATTTGCATTGAATCTTGTCAAAATGCGAGCTTTCAGGCGTAACACAGTTTATCAGTTGTAGTTTCAACGCATCGCTGTTCGGATTTTAGTTAAGACCATAATTTATTTCTTTGAGATAAAGCAGTATTGTATAGTTTATCCAACTGGACTGAAGTGATAATTTTCATTGGAAAATAATTTGAATTTCATACTTTCCGAATAAAAAATTCCCTGCCGGCTCGACCTACAGGTGGAGGTAGATTTCGAAGTTAAGTACTACCAACAAAAACTAAATCAAGGTTATAGATAAACCCAGTTTAACAATTTTATCTGGCCGCTTTTGACGAGATTTTAACTTTAATTTCCTGTAACAGCTGGTTTTATCAGAATCATATTAATACGATAATTTTTTCTTCAGCTGCTGGTTTTTTTTTTCTTTAAGAGGTTTTCCTATAAAAAACTTGCCGATATGAAAGTTGTAGATAATATTAAGAAATTTTATAATAAATTTAATCGGATGTGATTACCTTGTGAATTAATGAAGTTAAGAATTTTTTCTTCTTCAACAACGCCTTTAAAAAAAAAAAATCTGTAACAGTTTATCCGATCAAAAGCTTGTCCATATGAAATTTGTAGATAACGTTAAGAAGATTTATAATAAATTTATGGGATTTGATATTTTGAGAATGGATTAAGTTATGATTTTTTTCTCCCCGAAACCCTATTCTTTTCGCCCATTCACCTGTCTTTTATCAATAGCCTGTCATACATAAATTTTTGGCCCTATTCCTAGAAGTCATAATAACTTTAAAATGATTAGATATGTATTATATAAAGAAGTTACGGGGGTTTTCAGTTTTCCAAAACCCTCCTCACCATTTCAACCTTCTTTGACCGATTTTCCTCCATTAAAGAACTTGACCTTTGATTTTCTGCCCCTTTGTTTCTTGTATCAGTTTGAAAGAGACTTCAGAAGAATTATGGAATTTATCGTGTCCATAAAAAAGTGATAAATATATAGATACATAAATTGATATATACATATATAAAGTTTTGAACTGGAGGTTATTTTGGGTTCTAGGGGTCATAATCGGGCGTAGATCTGAAAAAATATTTCAGAAATCCTTTACATAGAGGAGAATGTAATAGGTAGTATGTCTTACGAAATCTACCTAATAGCAGTGGAATCATGGAGCCTCTTAGCTTAAAAAATTGAGAAGTTCGATATGGAAGTGCTTTATACTTTTAACAAATAGTCCTATGTTTGTCGTTTTGAGACTTTGAATTGACTGTTTTACCTAACGTACAATTAAGTTCAAGGGTAATTTTTCTTTTGTAAAATAGGCATGTGAAATATTTTGAGTTTTGAAAAATAACACGGTTAACCCAGTAACGTATTTTTACAGATTTAAATATGATGTTTTGTTTAAAACATTAATTTGAGTTATTATTTAGACTGATATCATAATTGGTGAAAATGTGGTTACTATAATAAATTTTATTTTGAAACAAAATTCCATACATTTAACTGTTAAATATTTGATACTTTACATGTGCATATGTTCACCTCTTATATTCCGTAAATTTTCCTTTCCCATCCCCCACATCTAGGGTTATCAATAACTGAATGACGACACATATATTTTTGTATAGGAAATAGAGGTACCAAATCACTTATTCAATAAAAAATGAAGCCTGTCTCATTCTAATCGAACTCCGATTTTCATACACATCAACAGTTATAAAAAAAGTAGTTGGGCTAATTTTTCAACGCACTAAATCGCATTGTCTGAATTGAAAAATGTGACGACATCATGGGAAGTTCAGCAAAATCTACTATAATGTGATTAATTGCAACGCGTGTACTATGAGTTTCATTATGAATTATTGATCATCTGTCTTTTAGTATATTCCAAAACGTGATTAAAGTGTAATAAATTAACAATCATATTAATGTAACTAAAAAATGCTTAATCGTGGAAATTTTTCTTGGTTATTTAATTTAATTTTATATACATGACACAAATATACGTATTCCATGATTAAAATCATTTCATAAATAAAATATTTAAAAAGAAACGTCCGTTATTTTATTTTTTCCTTTAACACGAGATTTTTTTATCATATAGTTACATAATATTAAATTAAATTTTTCGATATACAAAATATACTTTTTTTTTTTACTTATAAAACAGAAAAATGCATTTCTTATGTCCAATAAATTCAGAACGTAAATAATCAATATGTTTATTCTGAATATTACAAGGGGAAAATGGAAAGTACTGACTAACAAAGAAAGTGCATATAAACAAATTCTTTACAATAGATTCGAATAGTTCGTCAAGCACAGCCAGTATGATATGAAATAAATGGAAACAGTATTCGATAGAAAATTATAACTTTTTTCAATTTGTGTTAAAAAAGTACATTTTTGCTTACCCATCATACGTTGTAATAATTAAAGAATCCAAAAAAAAATTTTTTTTGACGGATTTACACGTTTCAGACAATGGAGATTCCGATAAACATATTTTTAGAAGAAAAAAAAAATTGTCATTTGTGTGTCTGCGTGTGTGTCTGTAAACGATCTATCTCCCGAACAAATTGAGATAGAGACTGGAAATTTGGTGTGTACTTAGCATGGAACAACTGAAAGAAGTTTATTGAATTTCATTAATTTAGATTATCCGGAGTTATTTTTTCGGATACTCGAAATAATCGTTCTGGTAAAAGGTATAGAAAAAATTTCGAAACTGTTTGTTTTAAGGAGTAGAAATAAAAGACAATAAAAAAACATAAATTTTGCATAAAGGATGAAGTTGATCGGATAATTAGTTGCCGAGATATTTGTAATCATTTTTCCCACACTCTACGATTTTTGATGACCCTGTATTTCATTCAAATTTCAATTCAAAGATTTATTCTAATTGGAAATGAGACGCTTAATCCGATGCAGTAAACTATTTGTTATTATTATTATCATTTTTGAAATTATAAGGATGTTTGTTTTACGCAATTCAGTAATATAGCATTTAAAGCGAGGCTAACGAAAAAGAGAGGCTACCGCAGTTCATTTCACGTACCTTTTTTTATACACCACTGGAGTCACGTGATGGTCGAATGCACCAATGCAGCTGTACGAAAAGAGCATCACGTCATTCTAGTGGTTTGTAAAAAAAGACAAGTGAGATGCACCGCGGTAGCCTGTCTTTTTCGTTAGCCTCGATTTAAAGTTTATGACGTCAGCAAGCCATGATTTTGAACACTCTATCTACCGAACAAATTGAGATAGAGGCTTGAAATTTGGTATGTACGAGGGCAGTCGGAAAATAAGTTCCCCCTAGCGACTGTGGACAGAGGTGTGTATGAAAGACAAAAAATGTAATGAGACATTAAAGATAAAACATAACTTTATTTTTCCACATAAGTTCCAAGTACATTGAGACATTTGTCATACCGCTTTACAAGTTTCAAAAAGACCTCCAGGAAAAAATCAGGACTTTGCATACGGAGAAAGCGTCGAACGGGGCGAAATATGACACAGCAGGTGAACGCGAACGTGCAAGACACCGATACACCATTGGGCACACCATCTGCTTGATTGCGATCGACCTCTACCCAATGGTGTATTGGTGTCTTGCACGTTCGCGTTCACCTGCTGTGTCCTCTTTCGCCCATTGCCGTTCAACGCTTCGTCCGTATGCAAAGCCCTGATTTTTTCCTGGAGGTCTTTTTGAAGTTTGGAAAGCGGTATGACAAATGTCTCAATGTACTTGGAATTTATGTGGGAAAATAAAGTTATGTTTTATCTTTAATGTCTCATTACATTTTTTGTCTTTCATACATACCTCTGTTCACAGTCGCCAGGGTAAACTTATTTTCCGACTCCCCCTCGTACATAGAATGTAATTGTGCGACAAAGCCTATTAAATTTCAGTAACCTTACTTATCCCTGGATATGTCTTTTATAAATAGTTTACACATGCTTTATTTTCATATTTTATATTAGGCATATCCATAATGGGTAAGTATCATGGTGGCCGCCAACGACAAGTTGGGGTTGTCTTCATAGTGAAAATTAGCTCTTAAATTTAGCACCGGTGCTGCTATTTTCAGCGAAAATCGTCGAAAAACATTACGAGCGATATTAGAAATAATTTAGTTAGTGTGTGCCATCCAGAGGTTGGTAAAAGAGAAAGAGAACATGGGGGGGGGGGGGGTATTTGTTAGTGGTGGGTTTCACGTTTCTTTGAACACGAGATATGGGTTAACCTGCCTTAGTGTTTTCGCCTTTAGCGAAAGGATTAAATATTTTAAGAAAATATGTGAGTAAATTTCTAATTTTATTGAAATAAAAACTGCTGTTACGTGTACCGATCCAGTACTTAATATCACTCTGGATCAAACTGACGTCCGACGCTCCAGCATAACCCATCTCAAAACACAGAAAAGGTGACGGAAGAAAGTTTGGTCCTTGCAGCAAGGGCGTCCCATAATCTTGGAGAGAACCGCTTCTGTAGGCTAGTGAAAGACATATCACTAAGGAAAAAATGTATAAAAGATATGTAAATATTCACGCGTAAATTGTTACAAAACAACTGAAAATTTCGGTAACTGCCAGGTATTTTTAGAAGCTATTGTAATTTTGACATGAGAAGAAAATGCCTGATGATTTTCTTTTATATGCTTTATAAACAAGTATGCAGCAAGAATAGCTGTGTATAGTGCAAACTTTGAAAGAGCTTTCTTCTAAAGTAATTTAATGAGTATAGGTTTAAGAAACCATTAAACAACAGGAAATCTAAGCAAATTAAGGAATATAAATACAGAAGGACCTTCACGCAGTCCATATAATTTTGTAAAGCCTTTCACAAACTGGTAATAAGAAAAACCTTGAATAAATTTAAAATTATTTTATGTACTATAATGCACATTTCTAATCTATGTATTTGTATAATATCTCAAAATTTGTAATATCTAAAATATAATTATCGATTATTTGTAATTTTTAATTTCTGTAAAAGTAAAATTTAAAAGATAATTGTGACAGCTAAACCTGTTTTAGGCTGTTTTAATTAAAATGCCAAAGAAAATTATTTTGACACAATAAACTCGTCACAACACATTCATTTGCAGGTTTGTAAGGTGTTGAGGGTGATATTCAGGAAGATGAGATAAAATTACAAATGCGAAGAAACACCCAGAGACACACTTTCTCTATCTTCAATAGCATGGATAATGACATTGGAGGCGTTTTTGTAGAATCTATCAAAAAAATCGATTATTTGTAATTTTTAATTTCTGTAAAAGCAAAATTTAAAAGGTAATTGTGACAGCTAAACCTTTTTTAGGCTCTTTTCATTAAAATGCCAAAGAAAATTATTTTGACACAATAAACTCATCACAACACATTCATTTGCAGGTTTGTAAGGTGTTGAGGGTGATATTCAAGAAGATGAGATAAAATTACAAATGCGAAGAAACACCCAGAGACACACTTTCTCTATCTTCAATAGCATGGATAATGGTATTGGAGGCGTTTTTGTAGAATCTATCAAAATATGGCTTCAAGCATACCTTAAAAAAATGAAAAAAAAAAAAAAACGATGGTACAGGACTAGTGTATCAAATGGGAAAAAATGAAAATTTAGACATCCATTCAGGTAATGCTATAGAAATATGTATTCTTTACTTAATAGCACTCATATAAACGTTACATAATTGAATACATATGTATTTTATTATAAATTTGACAGCTGAGCTATTTTCATATGTAAAACTTATAACACCCTCTATTTAAGTCTGACGTTAGAATCCTTCACTTTTATTTCCCACACTCAACTAATGAACTTAATTTTACCTATTTCAGAAAAAGAACCGTGACCACATAGCATGTTTTTGAGTTATGACTATGGAATTAAAAGTATTTTCAAATGTGCACCAAATGAATAATGCATGATATCTGCAAAAGAAAATTGAATATTTTCGTAAACAATCCACAAGAAGTAATTTTTTGTATCATAATTAATTTTTCAATATCTTTTCTCGCAATTTAATTTTCGAATAAGAAACGTGATTATTTAAATTAAAAAAAATAGACTTAATAAATTCTGCTGTATAATCAATTTTTTATTTACAAACTTTTAAAAATTTAATACATATGCTTGCATATTTTTCATATTAAGTTGTTAGGTGAACCATTTTCATACAAAATTTATATTTATTTACTTTTATTACCCACACTCCACTAATGAACGTAACAATTTAGTAAAATAACCTTAATACCCATCATTTTTTGAGGCACGACCGTGCAATTAAATTTTTTTTAATCCCATTAATAATGCATGAGATTTGGGAAAGAAAATTAAATCATTTCCAGCACAAAGGTAATTTTTGTATTATAACATTTAGCTCAATGTGTTTTGTCAGAATTTAATTTTCAGCTGTAAAACGAGTTGATTTAAATATGAAAGTATGAAAATATCTTGAATAGATTCTGTTAAAAATTTATTTGTATAATATAAAAATAAATCTTTATTTCTTTCAAAATTTCTGCAGGCACAAATTATAATATAACGCAGTATATTATAAAATGAAATGTATGCAAAATTATAATTTATTTAATTAAATTCTTACTAATATTAATAATTAAACTCCTCATTCAGTGCATTTACATGGAGCTATTCCTAAAATCTAATTTTGATTTAGAATCTGCATTTATAAAGCAATTGTATTTCAAATTAAATTTATTTTGAATTTTTTATCATACACTTATCACTGGGGTGTACAGCATGAAAAATTGAAGAAATGTTAAAGTAATTAAGCAATAAAGAAAAAAAAAATGCTGAAATGTTTTCTGTTTTAAATAAGGACGTGGTAAAAGAAATTTTAGGCATTTTGAATAAGTTATCTTACAGAAAGAATGTTAGCAAAGTTGTCAGATAAAAAGACCGATATTATTACGTTTCTGGGAAAGTCATAACGTATTACTGACGAATTATAACTTCTTATTCAAACAAAGATTTCATAATAGACATATATATACGAGGTACAGTCAATAAATTCACGGACTGGTCGCCTACATCCACGCAGGTGTTCGTTGGAGGGGAAATATCTTTTTTGGAGTTTGGCAGTACTGATAAGAAAACACACAGGCATCTGGAATTCATTTCCGGTACTGTTGGCGCTAGCTACGGATCATTTCTGACAAAGTGAATATTTCATTTGTCGGATTTTAAAATGTTGAATTTAGAGCAGCGTGCAAACATCAAATTCTTCGTTTTGCTCAAGAAATCACCTTCTGTGGCGCTCGTGATGTTGATAAAAGCATACGAAACGATGCCATGAAAAAAAAAGACTGTGTATGTGTGGCATAAGCGTTTTAGTGAAGGTCGCACAAACATCGATGGACTGGGCAGGCACCCCTCCTCTTCCACCGTAGATGAAAATGTTCAGCGTGTTCAAGGGCGTCGAGCGTGTACGAGGGCGTCAATCACTACGAATTTATTCCTGAAGACCAAACTGTCAGTAAAGAATTTTACCTGGAGATACTTAAACGAATACCAGATTCAACCAGACGAAAACGACCTGAAAAATGGGCAACAAACGATTGGTTTCTGTTACACGACAATGCCCCACGACATCGCGTTCTGATTGTGAAAAATTACCTTGCCAGACACTGTGTTACCACTCTGGAACACCCTCTTTATTCCCCCGATCTAGCACCAGTGGATGTTTACCTGTTTCCACCGATGAAAATTGAATTGAAGGGAAGTCATTTGATGGATTTAGATTAGTTGATCGAGAAAGCGACGAAGCTATTGAAGGACGTCTCGAAAAACGGATTTAAGGAGTGTTTTGAACAGTTATAGGAACGCTGGAAGAAGTGTGTGGATGCAGGCGGAAAGTACTTTGAAGGCCAATAATGTAAAATTATTGTTCTATCTTTTTAATAATTTGTAATTGACCTATTTCGGAAATTTTTTTTCCTTATCTCGTACATATGTAAGAAATCGCTTACGAAATACGGCCGCCAGCAATATAAATTTAGGCCATTATTCGTCAGCAAGGCGTTTTATGTAAATGTATATTATTGAAAAGAGAGAGAGAAAAACATGCATAGTTTAGAATTTTAGTTATATATTTTAGAAACCAACAATATAAACTATAAGTGATCTTAATGAAACTTACCAAAATTCCTTATCTCTGACAAAAAAAAAAAAAAAAAAAAAAAAAATCAAATTACAACGACTATTTGGAAAACGATTTTTTTGAAGACTAAAATTTAAGACATAAAAAATCGCACGTAGTTGATCATACATTACGTGCGCCATGAATTAAATATTAATAGTGTTATTACACGTAAAAATTGCAAGCCAAAAATATCGCCTGCGACCCGTCAGATTTCATGAAACTTAAGTATTATCCCCTTGAAACTTACTAAATATCCAAGCATTTCATTGGCTGTTAGGGAAAAGGCTTTTCCATCGTCAGATTTCCAAGAAATCTGACGGCCAATTTTAAGTGAAATTTCATTCTTAAACTTCTAAACATCCGACAATATTACTTTTTACACCGTCGGATAGAGAAAAAAAATGTACTTTTAAATGCAATTTGTTTGAAAGTTATATCTCAATTTGTTTCTGAGTTATTATTTTTTTTGTAGTTTTTATTACTTTTTTGTCACAGTGGCAACAGAAGGTATCCATCGTTGTTGAAATTAAAGGGAAATACAGATAAGGGAAATACTATAGACCAATCATAAAACGAATAAAATGCGGATTAAACCAATGAAAACCTTCAGATATGCTTTTAATTTCCCATCCTGACAAGAACAATAACCATTTTTCCAATGGTTAAAAAAAAGATTTATTGTAAATTCTGAATTAACCAGTATGTTTGGGAAATGCTAATTGTCCAATGTCCTTAATGTTGAATGCTACTAAATTTTTATCCGATGATGGTGACATCGATGAAATAGGGAAGCAGAAAAGCTGTTTGATGTAAGGGATTGGTTCAATAGTTATTGTCCCGAGTGTGTATAAAATATTTATACTGCGATGGTTGATGTGGAATATTGAAGCCTAATATCTTAGATGTCTATATGCTTAATTTCTGAACCGTATCTGCTATATATTAACATATTGTGTTTCGTTTTAGGTGTGAGAGGTGGCACCTAGCTTGAAAGAGTGGGGGGGGGGGTGTTGGGGGAAAGATTGGTTTGGAGCTTATGGGGCCAAACTTGGAGCTGTTCTGTGATAGATTTGTGACAGTGGATGAGACGTGACTACATCAGTATTATCCAGAGTCCAAACGACTGTAGCTACGTTTCATTCACTGTCACCCCCCCCCCCCAACATCCCCTTTTAAGCTAGGTGCGATCTCTCACATCAAAAACGAAAAAAAAAAAAAAACATGTTAAGATAGCAGCTACAGTTTTGAAATTGAGCATATGGGCATCTAAGAGATTAGTTTTTATATTCCACATCAACCATCGCAGAACAAATATTTTATAAACACTCGGGACAATAATTATTGAACCATCCTCTTATATTTTACTGTGGAGGTCAGCGAAATGATTTTGTTATTATTATTTTAAAATTTGAAGAATGAAATTCACTTGATGAACCTATTTTTACCAAATTAAAAGTAAAAGCTAAAAATATTTTTTTTTCAATATAATTTATAAATTTATTTCTTAATATTTTTTAACTTTGTATCATATATAAGGAGACATGTTATGAGAATTTTTATGTAACATGTTGAGTAAGATGCTTACGGGTGCTGCTGTTAATAAATATTGTAGGAAAGTAACATATTGATTGTCAAAAAATAAGTTTATTTATATAGAAAAGCCAGCTCGAATAATAAAAATATTTACCTGCTAATAAAATGAATTCTAATATGATAAATTCAAAATCAAATTTATTTTGCAAAAAATCCCTCAAGATTTATCATTGGATATGCATTGCAAAAATATACATTTTTTCGCTTGTATTACATAATCGGAATCAGTATAAGTCTAAGGGAGAAAAGGTTTATTTTGAACAAATAATCTGCGATAGGAATTGAAGGACAAATACCACAAAAAGAAAAAAAAAACTTTTTTGAAATACAATTGAGAATTTGTGTATTTCCATTTATTGCAGATAACAATCAAAACAAATATAATTATAAAATACTCTTAAGTAAATAATGTAATAAAATTAGTTGTAATAAAATTTTTGATTAAAATAATGATATAGATTAAACAATTTATATAATTTGCCAAATAACCATTTTTCAATAAAAATTGTTATTTTCTTCTCACTCAGAATTTTCTATATATACTCCAAAGTGTGAATGAATAACTGAACAGTACAGTAGCATAGAAAAGAAATTTTGTTTACGAAATCCAACATTTTCGAGAAAATTATTTTGGAAAGACATTTTTATAATTTTTTGTTCAACTATGTTACCTTGTTTTAAAAGAAGCCTCTCCCCACAAAGAAGTACCCTCAACATTTCACGTAATATCAACTAAATACGAAGTGATTATGTAAATAAACATCCCATACGCACATCAGTCTCAGAAAAATTCTCAGAAATTTTAAAACCACACTCTCTCACAAAAAACATTTGTAAACAACCTAGAACGAAACACTTGTCTCGAAATCAGGAGGTCGTCGACCAATTGTGCGATGTGTGTGGTGTACACAGGCGCCATGATCATAAAGACGCCAAACATTTTAAGCGAATAAGAAATATTTTTTAAATATATATCAGGAGTCCGCAATTAATTTTAAGTGGGAGTTCGAATAATTTTAAAACATTTGATCGAGGTCCAAAAAAAAAAAAAAAAAAAAAAACACATAAGTAATTAGGATGAGCGAAACGAATCCTCTACTAGTCTACTCAAATTACATTTTGTCGTACATTTTACAAAATAAACTATTCAGTATTTTGACTTGAAATTCAACTTTAAAATACATTATGACCTGTAGATTTGCACAATGCTATTTTTTTTTACAGAATAACCTTAAAAAATTCATTATTTTAATTAATTTATTTTACACGTTTTCCATTATGGATACATTTTTGAAAAAAATAAAAAAAATTAAACACGTGTTTTTTCAGAAGAAAAATTAATAAATCATGGAGTCAGTACTTATAGATAGAATCATGATTAATTAAATAAATAAAATATATCTTCATTATTCCGTCAAAATATCTCAAAAACTTTTTTTTTTTTTTTTTTTTTTTTTTTTTTTTTTTTTTAACTAGCTGTTTAAACCGTTCTATGCACGGGAGTTCATGAATTGAATTCTAAAACCAAAATTTAAAATAAGTATTCGATTTAGTAAAATACTTTTCTACTACTGCTCATTTTTTAATAAAATTTAATTTATCATGTTACTATGGCAGCAGACGATAAATCCGTATCTTTGGAATAAGGAATAAATAGAAGAAAAACTTTTGTTGGAGTTTGTGATAAAATGTTTGCGTTTATTGTAAAATTTGTAATAATTAAGCCGAATTAAATAATCTCTAATTATTTGCATGTCAGGTAAAAGAATTATCGTAATACTCGCTGGAGCTTTTTAATATTGCAGCGTGGCATACATAATATGTATATCTCTAATTAATTGCATGTGAGGCAAAAGAATTATCGTAATACCCACTACAAGCTTTTTAATGTTGCAGCGTGGCATACGTAATAAGTAAGGTAAAAGAATTATTGTAATACTGGGTACAGCTTAAAAATTTACTTACATCAAACTTTCTTATATTAAAAATGTATGTTATTTGAGAGGAAAATATACATTTTAATAGAATGCTTTATTAAGATTGGTTGGAGATGACACACATTTTGGCTTTCATTCCTTTTAATCATATAATAGTTTCACGATTTCTTTTGTGAAAATTTTAAAATATTTTTTAGGAAAATTATAGCATAGTTTTAATGAATTAAAATTTGTGAAAATTCAATTATTTAATTAAATTAAGTATTTTTTAGTGTTAAGAATTTAAATACGCAACTTATTCTTATTATGTGAAATAATTTACGCAGACGAAACTTACGTATTTTAAAAGAATTACATTATAATTTTTTTTGTAAAGTGGCAACAAAAAAATTGTAAACAAATAAAATTAAATGATAAATTCGTTATATAAAGTGTTATTCGAATTTGAAGGTTGAAAATTTAACAAAATGAAACATATTTACTATTAAGAATTAATTACTATTAGTATTATTTTTGACATGTTGGCAGTTTAAAAACAATTTATGGAATGTATTAGTTCTATTATAAAGAATGCCGAGAAAACTTACACTTACTGGTCGAAAAGAACGCGAACATGATTTAGCTTTAAGGCAAGAGACTAGATACCAGCGCAAAAAACGACGACATGACGAATCTCTTCTGACAGATAATGCATGTGCTCGGAAATATGCTTTAAATTTCGAAGATGCACAAAAAAAATTATATATATATATATATTATATTTTTGTAAAATTTATCATCGACGTTGGTTTGACATGCATATTCAATCTGACGGATCTTGTAAGACTTGCAATAAATGTATATTAAATAATGAACTAAATATTTTTTCTGTAGCTAATAATATGGATCCAGGTCCACAACCGGGAATATTGAAGAACTCAACTTTCGTTGAGGAGCAATTAATTGCACAAGTTCATCCAGTTATTACTGTTTATCGCATTAAAGTTGGTCAGCTTGGATACAGTGGGCAATTTATTAATTATCATCAAGATATTACAGAATTTTGTACTTTACTACCTCATTCCATACATACTATATCACATCTTTGTTAGAAGACAAGATGGTGGAAAATTCAAAGATTTTATAGTAAATCATGAACACGTTAAGTCTGCTTTAGAATATCTAAAGGAAAATAATCCTTGGTATAGTTATATTACTATTGATGAAAATAATTTGGAAAGTTTACCCGAAAATGAAAATGTTTTTCAGCGAATATTACTCAGTCAAGAGCAACAACAGGTATATTTACCATCAGTTGAAAAAACTTTGAATTCTGTAGATGATCAATGTCCATGGACAAATAATGTATATGAATCCGGAGCCGCAAATGTGACTTTCAGATGTAATCGAGAGGCAATAAATAGTATGTTAGGTATTAAAGAAGGAAATGATGAATGCAGCATCATTCCTTGGCCTCAGATAGATACTAAGCCTAAAAATGAATTTTCATGTGATGGATATATTTGTAGAGCTTTTCCTTCGTTATTTCCAACAGGAAGATGTGATCTTAAAGATGCTAGAGTTCGTAAAATTACACCAAAAGAATACTTTAAATTTCTCATGATATATGACAATGGAAGATTTGCACGGCATCCAAAATTTAGATTTTTTGCTTTCAATAGCATAATGCGTTGGACAGCATTACAAAATGGAATTATTCGTATTAAAAAAAATGCTCGCCTACATAATGTTGAAAATGTTGAAAAACTCCAGGAACGGTTGCAGAAAGATCCTAGATTGTACAAGTCGATTATATCTTTCAATGCTAATTTAAGATCATCGAGCTCTTATTGTTTTATCAGATCACGAGAGTTGTTAGACATAGTTGAGGAATTGGGAACTGCTACAGTTTTCCTTACACTTAGTGCAGCTGATTTATACTGGCTTGAAATTTATCGCATTATTGATGCAGACTATGTTTACTCTAATTGTAACCAAAATTCTGAATTCATCAGAAAATCAAAATTGTAGAATTGTAATCCTTTAATCGTTGCTTACTTTTTTCATAAGCGGTTGGATTTCTTTATGGAACATTTTTTCAAGAAATATTCCAAAGTCAAGGACTTTTGGTTTCGTATTGAGTTTCAACATAGAGGTAGTCCTCACATGCATGGTCTTTTCTGGTTTGAAGATGCTCCTGATGTAAACAATCTTAGTTCATATGATGATGAAAAGATACGTAAAATTGTAAAATACTTTGACGAATTCATATCGACTTGGCAACCAGATCCTAATGAAGTTTATGATATACATCCATCTAAATTTCATTTTACGGATGTGTCTGATGAAGCTGCTGATTATAATCACTAAACACGTGCATTACAAATGCATAAATGTTCTAAAGCTTATTGTAAGAAAAAGAAAAAATATTCTTCTGAAGTCACATGCCGTTTCAAATTTCCCAAAGAATGTTCTCACGAAAGTAAAATTTAGTTCCTTACTAATGAACTCGAATACATTTCAAAAATAACTATTCCTTATTTAAATAGTCATAGCCCACAAATTTTTAAAATTTGGCGAGCAAATATGGATTCCCAAGCAGTCATTTCCATTCACGCAGTTCTAAAATATATTGCTAAATATGCTAGCAAAGGTGAACCCAGATCAGAAGGAGTGAAAGATTTTATCAGACAAACAGTTCAAGAATCACGCGATAATATCAATGTTCAGCAGATAATTCAGAAGATTTTAATAAAAATGTGTGCTGAACGTGATTATTCTGCACAGGAAATATTTTGGGTGTTAATAGGATGGCCTTTGTATAAGTCATCTCGTCAGTTAGTCACCATTAATTTAGCAAGGAACGCATGGGAGCAATTATATATGAATAAGGAAGATGGAAGCATATCCGTTTCAAATATTTTAGAAAAGTACGAGCAACGCCCAGTTAGATTTGAAACTATGTCCTTCAGAATTATTTCACAAACGTTTATAAACGCGGTGAAAATTTCAGTATCAGAAAAAAACCATTTATCCCCAGAATTATACCGAAATTCACATATGATCCCAATAATGTAAATAATGAAGATTTCTATAAGCAACAAGTTATGTTGCATATTCCTTGACGTGATTTTCAAATTAAGAATCCAAATAATATTTCATGGAAAGTTATATATGAACAGCATTTTGAGAATAATGAAATTCAGAGATTGGATTTGGAATATCTGTTGCAAAATTTAGAAGATTAGGAAGAATTTGAAGAAATTGAATCTACTGAAATAGATCAACCATTCGACTGGATGAATGTCGCTTCAAGAAAAAATAATGCACAGGATGAATTAGATTTGGGAAGAAAGGACATTGATATAAGGTATAACTGGCATACCATTCAAAGTCAACATTTGCTGAATAAATTACAGAATTTTATTGAAAATGAAAAGGTGAAATAGAGTGAAAAAGTGGTTGTGTCACTTTTCCTTCTAATTTGCCAAATTTCGTCTTTACCCATGAACAGAGAAAAACAATAAATATTTTTGAAGAGCAGCTCAATTCCTTGCAAGGTCGAGAAGTGCCAATAAAAATAATTGTTGCCCAAGGAAAAGCAGGTTCTGGAAAAATACTTTAGTACATTACTTCACTGCTCGATTAAATGAAACATTTGGTCTATCTTCTTTTCAATTACTTGCACCAACTAGCGTTGCCGCAGTCAATATAAATGGGTCAACGATTCATTCAAAACTTTTATTGGGACTAAATCAAAAGCTAAGAGATCTTAGTTCATATTCGTCTCATTCAAAAAGCGAACAGCATTTATTTAAAGATGCAATTAGGCTGTTTTCAACGAATAAAGAAGTAAAAGAATATAATGATGAAAAAGTAAAAGAACTGCGTCAACCTGTTGCCTTGATTCAAGCTCTTCTTAATTGTACTAAAGCAAAGTTGGTCGATTCTGAAATGACAAACGGACATGAACCATTTCTTACTTTATCAATTGGGTCTAAAGTAATGTTACGTTCTAATTTGTGGACCGAAAAAGGTTTAGTAAACGGGGCTTTAGGCTATGTTGCAGATAATATTGATGAAGAAAATCACGGGCCACCAGAGCAGATGCCGCGAATAATCATGGTTAAATTTGAAAACTACAGTCATTCAACTTATGAGAATGGCTGCGTTCCGATTCCACCAATAATTAATTCTGGAAAAATGGAAATATAAATTGCTCAAGGAAACAATTTCCTCTGCAGTTAGCTTTTGCAGTTACAATTCATAAATCTACCCCAATTCATAGGACCCCAATATCTGCATTAGATAAAGCAATCGTAGATATTGGGGATAAACAGATATCAGTTGGCTTAACGTACGTAGCGTTGTCGAGAGTGAAAATCCTTCAAGGTTTAGCATTCAATAGAAAATTCCCTCACGAGAGATTCTACAATATTAAAAATTCTTGTATGCTAACATGCAGAAAAAAGAAGAAATTAGAATAAAAAGATTTACAGTTAATAATTCTTAGTATCAACCAGGGCAGATTTCAAATGTTTTCCAGAAAATAGGATTTTGAAGAGGTAACTTTCTTCAAGTTCTCTTCGAATATATTATTCAAAGATTATTTGATGTGAATTACAAAGATTGGAAACATACCTATTTCAAACCATTTGAGAAACCACCAGAAGCTATTATAAAATGTAAAAATATCTTTAAAAGAGATTTTAGTTAAAAGTTTAAAAATATTTTGTAAAATTTTGCTTCGAAAATATTTTTATTTATACCAGTCTTATATCATAAATAAAAAGTTCCGAGGAAATTCTTAGTTATTTGGCTGAATTTACATTTCTAAAAAGCACCAAAACATAAAATAACGTTCTTGCTTAATAAAGATGCAAAAATAATATAAAAAAATATTGTTACTTTGAAATATTTATCTTATTAAATAATGCTTCACGAATCCAAACAAAGCATGGCTTTTGCTAGTATAAGTACTTATTACTTTTCAATTGTCTTTTTTAAGATACACGTACATAAAATAAAAAATACAAAAGTCAGGTATACATTCGGAAAATTTTTGCACACACATAATAAAATAGAAAAGGCAGGTTTTCGTTGAAAAATTAGTGCGAAAAATTACACTCGCTGTCTTGGAGCAGTTTTTTTATAGTTTTGGTTCACGTGGTGAACAGTTAATGCGAAGAGCGTCTTCAAGGTGGCGTCCGATATTCTCGAAAGATATTTGTTCTTCAAAAAATTCCTTTTGGTGAAAGTTGTTTCCCATACATATGTGGAGCCAAACATAGTCGCCAGGTAAATAGCTAGGTTTTTATAAATTTCATACTATTCTCCGATACTTTCTTACTTTTCTGTCCTCTCAGCCAGAAACTTCCCATTTTCACTAACCACTTTGAGCTTTTTAGGATACGAATTGATTCACAAAACGTTATTTTAGCATACGACGGTAACAACACAAATGATCGAAACCTCTGCACAAGATCGCAATCTAGTGAAATGACGCGCTATTATTTGTAAATATAAGATACATGACTATTGCTCAAACGTATTTATTATATGTAAATGTTAATAAATTATTTATTCAAATTGAAATATTTTGGCGGCCTTTCGAGATTTGGATGTGGACCGCGATCCACCTGTTGCCGACCGTGGATATATATTATTTTTTAATTTTATTAAGATTAATGTTTCTTAATTTTTTCTTGAAATTTTAATTACGTTTTATAGTTTTAATTCAAATGAATTACGTTTAATCACTTAAATGTTCTTATTTTTTAAATGAATGTGATGTATTACTCAGTTGTAATTCTGAGTATAAAGATGTGAATTGAAACTTACAAAAATTGAGCATTTTTTAGTATTTTATCAGATATCAGATGCCACGGTTGCTAGATCAATACTATTTCTTACTGTTTTATTGACATCCCTCCCCCTCACTAATCACATGATATGCTATCTGGCTATAACGGAAACAAGTGGGTAAGTGTGATCACAGATCGCACATAGGGTTTTGATTAATATCTCTTTTAAAACACGTTATACTTAAATTAAAAATAAAAAATTGTTCATTTATAATCATAAAATCTTTACATAAATGACAGCACCATTACATTTAATTTTAAAATAATTAGAAAAATATTTTTAAATGAAATTAAAAATATTCAAGAAAAGTTATTTAAATAAAATTAAAAAATACGAATACTTTTAAATTCAGCATAAATTTCAAAAACTTAGCGCTGGTATAAATAAAATATAAAATTTGATAAAGCAAAAAATTGTTTAAAACATATTTAAAATGCTTAAATAATACAGAAAAAATCCATATTAATTCTTTGACTTTCCAAACATTCAATAGATGGTGCCAAAAAAGGATGTTAACATTTATTAAAATTTGAAATAAAGAAAAAACTTTCAATTACTAAATAATTCTTATAATGAGAAATTGAAAAAAGTTGCCCATTAAAGTCTATTATTTCCAAAAATGGCTAGCGGCTGGCAGCAACAAACAAAAATACTGATTAAAGATTGAAATTCCAGAATTTCTTCGTCAGAAAAAAAAAATATTTTTAAAAAATTACAGCTGCCCCCCCCTCCCCCCCCCCCAAAAAAAAAATAAATAAAAATAAAAATAAAAATAAAATAAGCCTTTAAATTGGCCAAAAAAAGGAATATTCTTTTAATTGAATCCTTCTGAAAAATGTGTATTGATAATAAAAATCAAAATTTTAAAGTTCCGCCTGACAGATTCGAACCGACAATCTTCCACGTGGAAGACGAACGCTTTACCACTGAGCTATAGACACTTTGCGAAACATGCTGATATTAAGATTTTGTTTCGAAATCGAAAACGAACGAATTCTTTTAATTAAAATAATATAAGACTTTTTCAAAATTTTATGATTTTGGGTATGACTGGGGGTTATCAGCTCTATGTAAAAAAATCTGTAACTTAAATAGTTTCCAAGTACGAGCGCTGTGACGGACAGACAACGAAGCGAGACTATAAGGGTTTCCGGAGATTAACGAAACCCTGAAAATGATGTTTTAAAAGCTTGAGATGGAAAATGCCTTTTAAACTAGGTTCTTCCATTAAAGATACCAGAGAAGAGGACAATTACTTCTTGCCGCAGACAGCTAAGAGTGGAGGAGAAAAAAAATGCTCTTTGAGCTAATTTTTCTGGTACGAATTTCTTCTTGGTAATTTTTGTGCAAAAAGGAAAAAAAAGAGAGAAGAATATATATATATATATATATATATACAGGGTTGTCATAAAAAGAAAACTTCTCCGATGTATGAACCTCGAGCGGCCTTACAGCTCAACCAATCGAAAAGAATTTTTAGATATACTTATTTGAAGTTAACGCTCGACAACGTGATGATTTAAAACAATAGAGCTCTCACGGTTACGGTTACAGTGAAAAAATTTCGAAATTTTCGAATGGCAACACCCATTTGTTTTCATGCGCAAATTCATCGGCTATTGGAAAACCATTATTTGCGTTGAAATGATGCACGTATGATGAACATTACCGATGTAAAACTCTTGAAAAAAAAGATCAATGACAACACAAGAGATAAGGGAAAAAAAAGATTTATTTGAAATAACAGTTTTTAACATGCTTACCTTCACAGACAATAGCGCATTGTATGCGTGAGAGTGCTGAAAACAATGCCAAACGCAATATCGTAGAAAAAATATGTATAACTTCACGTTTTATGGCATCTTTCAATTCTGACAAATTTCTTGGATCAAGAAACATAAATGGATTGGACTGAGGTCGGAAGATCGTGGTGGCCACGAAACTGCAAAGTTACGAGAGGTGATTCTATCATCAAAGTGTTGCTGCAGCATTTGTCGAACAGATATGGCGATGTGTGGAGGAGCAACATCTTGCATCCATCATTAAGGACCTTTCGCAGCTGCAATTCTTGAATTACGTAATTCTCCAACATTGTTGTATACCGAACACTTGTGACTGAGCACGTTTTCATACCTGTGGAAGTGACCTCCTCGAGAAAGTACGGACCGAGAACGAATCAAGGGAGCCGTTTGATTGGGAATGAGGGGGGGGGGGCTACGGCCCACCTAGGAAATTGATATCTCATAAAAAAATTCTGTCATCACAGGTCAGACTAAAAGAATTTTTCAAAAGTTGCTCAAAAGTTAAAATAACTTGTCAGATTTTATTACAATAAAAATATATGCAATAAATGTAGTAAACTGCGCCGCACAGTGGGCCCAAATCGCGATCAAGTGACCAAAAATCATTTCTTGCTTTCCTAATGGTTGTATATGATTCATTTTTAATTTTATAACATTCTAAATGATATTACATTGTGAATTTAAACTACATGTAATTGGGATTGCGGGGGAATGGATGGGCTGGGCGCATTAAAGTGGGGCAAGTTTTTATTAAATTTTTATTTTCTTTTTTTACAGGATTTCTTTTACAGGAATTTTCCACTTTTGATTATGGTGAATATTTTCACTGTTTTAAGACAAATAATCTCATTCAGTCTCCCCTGTGTTGGAAATCTGGACAAAGTCTTGTACCCCAAAATTTGTCGTCTGGTTTGTTCGGAAGTTATATCGTTCCGAACCGGTTTTTCTTTTTCCATTTCGGTCGTAAAGGCACTCTCTTTTAACTGTAACTGCATGCATATTTTTTATACCAGTTTGATGTACTCAGTAAGTATATCTCGTGTGAAACAACTCCATGGAGTGTGTAGCGGTGTGAGGTGATGTAATGGAAGGACGATGGAACCGGAGTTTAAACCTACTCCTTGGTACAGTTATAATATGTTAATATAACAAAGTTCCCAGCAAAAGCTGGGGATGTGTGTATATATCTTTATATCTTAAGTTTTTTAAATTCAAGCTGAATTTAGCAAATGAACTGTTATTTTCAAATGAACTGTTTCTTCGATGTGATTTATACTTAACGCCACATCAAGTGACCTTAAACCTGCGTATTTATAACTCTGGTTACATTTTTCTTGTGCTATGATATTTAATTTCAGAGTTTTCAAACAATTTTGATTTTTAAAAATGCAAATAAAGTAAATTCAACTATAGTGAAACAAGTATAAGTAGTGAATCATTACATTTTAAAGTTTAAAAACAAGCCATATCACATTTTTTGAAAAACAACTAAAACGCAATCTGATTGATTAAAACCATTAACTGCCAAGTAAGTATAAACTGTTTAGAATAGTTGTTTTTTTTTCTGTTGGTGAAGAATTTTATTTCCTAAAATGTCTTAAAAAACAGATTTTTTGTCAGATTTTTAAAACTTCATTAAAAGATAATTTTTTATTAAAAATATTATTGATTTAATATTTTTATTTTACCTTAAATTGTCATTTATATACCCTATTAAATACAAAATAATTTTTGTTAGATTGCACAAAATCTTAAAAAGACTTACTATTTTTTTTTTTATAATTCTGACGGGTAGACTGCTTCAGGGTCATTATTCCTTAAACTCTACCAATATTGGGCACGGAGATCCACTATTACTCTCGTTGATTGGGCCTGATAAATTTCATGTTTGTTTTTTCGATACAATTTGTACCATTATAGTACTAAAAATAGCAAACTAATTTTTAGAGACAGATGACATTTAAAATTCTAAAACCGCAATGTATGATAACTCATAAATTTTGGAAGATTAGAGTTTTGCGTATTTAATTTATTAGAGCATAGAGGAAGTGTTTCTAAATATAACTTATAGGTCCCCGGAACCGTATAATAGGGTAAATTTCATAACTTTAAAAAATCTAACGCTTTTAATGTAAATGGATTTTCAAATGATGAAGAACAACATTTAAAATATTCCCACAATTATAACTATACTTCTAAAACTAACTATTTAAATATTATCTATTAATCAACGATAAGAAAAGATAACCTATATGTATCTTAATAAAATTACAAGACAGAGTCTGGGAAATTGGATATAAATTAAAGTGAGATTTAAAAAAGAAATGTATTTGCAGAATAGAAATGGAGTTCTCAGATCTACTGATTTAATGATTCAATAGGGAAATTATATGACGTAACTTTCTAAACTTCTAAATACGTTTTCATTATAGTTTACATTTAACTCTACATTGAAAAAAAATTATTTTACGGTGTAATACTGGCCGCTCCGGTGCCATTATTACACTGTTACCACTATTACCAGAGTTACTATACCGTAAAATTAACATTAATAAACCGTAAATAAGCAGTAGTATACCGTCTTATAAATATATTAGCAGTAATATACCGTATATTACTACTTGACGCTATATGACTGTTTATTTTACGGTTTATTATTGTTGATTTCAAACTTCTAAATGCGTTTTCTATATTGTGTATAATTAACTGTACACTACAAAGAAAAATTGTTGATTATACCGTAAAATTAATAATAATAAATCGTAACTAAGCAGTAGTATACCGTCTTATATATACTATCAGTGATACACTGAATATTACTGCTTTTTTACGGTTTATTATTGCTGATTTTACGATATAATGCTAGCAGCTGAGGTGCCAGAATTATATAGTAAAACCGACATTTTTTTAAGTATAGGACTGTAAAACAAATATACATTGTAAAAAAAAAAAAAAAAAACCACTGTAGATTTGCCAGCACAGTGTGCTGGCAATTCGGTTGGTTGGTTGGTTCGTTGGTTGATTTTTGACGGCCAATTATTTACTCTAGGATATAGGCCCGAGGGAGGGAGTGCCTTCCGTGGAGGTCTTTCTAAGGGAACCTAACCCGTATTTACGCATGGAAATCCATGGCTCGAAGAAAATCACGAAAACTCCGAACGATTAGGCCGGCGGGCGCGATTGGGCTCGAACCCAGTACCAAACGTCTACCAGCATCGAGAACAGAACATCTCAGCCTCTGGCAATTCGGACGCCAGCAGTTTGTGCTATTAATTTTACGCAACTACTGTTATTTTGCATGTTTATATAGTCAAGAAATCAAAGGAAGCTACAGCACATCCGACTGTGATCGAGTTTGAGCGCGAGATGAACAGTACTTTGTGCTGTAAAAATGTCGTTTTTTTTTACAGTTTGTTTCAGTTGTATAATCCACAGTTATATAATTCAGTTGTATAATCCACAGTTATATAATTCAGTTGTATTATACACATTAATATCAAGGTGTGAGTGACTCACTTACGCGGGATTCTTCACTATTGATGCTTTGCAAATTTACTATGTCTATTACTGGAGCATGGAAGAAGGTAACATTTTTGATTTTTCTAAGGAATATTTTTAGAAACTTTTATGTTTATACTGTTGATGAAGAGCAGGACTAGGTAAAAACAACACGTATCTTCCGGAATTCACAAACCTTTTGATACTATAATTAGATAAATATCCTTAAGTGCAACACTATTGGTACATTTACCTTATATTTGGAGAAATAATAAAACTAAAACGCATATCTTTTAGTTTAAACATAAGTAGTGTCAAGCATTTTTACATATTAAGCTTATTTTTAAAAAGTACTTTGTGCAAGGGTTGCACTTATTTATAAATATTGTTAAAAAAATTAAAAATTTAAAAAAAATATTAAAACAAAAATTCTAAAAAATTTGTTTAGGATATATTTTTAAAACATACCCATTTAAATATTTTAGATTTTGAAATTATATATTTTTGGAAGACTAGTTTAGCTTTAGCAAAATAAATAGGAAAAATAAAATGTATATTTTGTACCCATACCTACTCATGAAACTAATATTTACATATCTCTGTGACTGCTAATGTTACACAATGTATGTATTGTAATAAGATAAATATGAAACTTAAAATGCATATTCTAGAAATATTTATAAAATAATAAGAAATCATCTGTAAACATTTCTATTGCCACAACATATTCTTTACCTATTGTTAATTATTATTCTGTATCATATACAAACAAAGGAATCTTTATATCTTTTTATCGTTTAATTATTTTTAAGAATGAAGAACCAAGAGAGTTTCTCTTGTGCTGCGAAGAAAACAATGAATGATTTGTTACCTGAAGAAAGCTGATATAAAGAATATTGTTCGTAAATATAGTATTAGATGCAAAAAGGTTGTTACTCAATATTTGTTGCAAACATAATGCTGAATTAGTTTCTTTAAAAATTTTACAATGCTTTGTTTAACACAATTAGTTTGTTCTAAATTCCGTAAATATGCATTTGAAACAGATAAGATGGATGATTTGTAAAGCCATTAAATTTTTACATAATATGAAATATTTTTTAGTGTACAGTTGCTTTAATGCATAAATGAAACAGTGGAATGTGATAGATTGTAAGTATGAGAAAGTCAGTAATAAAAGCTCTTTCAAAGTAATTATAACTTGAACTCGGTAAATTCAAGTTTATAGACTTTTAACTAGTGTCCAAAATATACCAGGCATTTAGACTTAAAAAAAATTGTATTATCTATTAAGATCGATAAATATTTGAGAATAATGTTATACAGTTTAATACAACTCAACAGATAAAAGATGATGTAAATATAATTTTATAATTACTACGGGAATGGCAATACGTTAACAATTTGAAACTTTGACTTTTAAACTAAACAATTTGTAGAAAAAAGGAAATTAAATATCATGATTTGTTTCATCACCACTTTTGTTTGTCTGTCATGGAAATCAAACTCTATCTATGCATGCTTGAAATGAAACAATTTATGAGATATTGCACGTTCTTTTCTCCAATATCATCCTTCTTTTCTGTCAAAGCATATTTTGAGTCTAGATGATGGTTTACGCTCAGCAGTGCCCGTTCCAGACCATCCCATGCGTCTCAGTGTTATTTAGATCCTATCAATATGGAATTCAATCAATTCATATTTGTTTTATCTCAATTTACATTTGCTTTTTCAATATGTACTGAACAGTATATACGAGCACGATCACCAATAAGTACTAAATAAATATATAAAACATTACTTTTCTTCAAAAGACTTTTTTTCTTCGCTCATTTTGTTTACTAGCATTAAAATTGTATAAAAATTCTGATTAGTATATCTTCAGAAATATGCTGAACGAAATTTTATTTGCAGTATAAATTTATGAAAAAAATTGTTTGTACTGAATTCTAAATCAAATTGTTGGCTTCATGAATAAACGTTGCTGTTTACTTTCTAATTTTAATGCATGATTTTATTTTTCAAAATTCTTGAAATTATAACATCAAGTTAGAAAAAATTAGCATTTGATTTAAGTCAAAGAACTAATGTCAATAGGCGAATACGTTGACTATATAATGCAATCTAAAAAAAGTAGGGGAAAGTAGAATAAAAGCATATAGATGTCTTAAACTTGATATCTCAGTTTTGAGTTAATTTAAACAGCCCTCTATCGGGTAATTGCTGCGTCACTTAGTTCTAGTCAAAAAGGAGAAACGGCCTTCACGATATCACAATACTGGGTTTATGTAGTTTTTGTCAGGAAAATATTATTTTTTTTGTTTCAATTTTTGACAGTTTTTGAAATTCTTAAATATGAACATATTTGAAGTTACTGACAATTTTTAAATTATTGGTAGAATGTTTAATCGTTTGAGTGCGGAAGAAATCTTGTGGATATATTCCAAAAATGAGAATGTGTTTCGGTATATATATATGAAATAATTACTTGTAAACCGACGACATACACAGAAATCGTACGCTTCGCTAGTGCAACTAGCTTAAATCCACACCAAACTGAGACAACAAATAGAAACGCTATCACCTTCTCCGCAAGTTTATCGTGGTCTTCCACACTCCAACGGTTAATAAGTATTTCCTATAATGAAACTTTTGCTAGTATTTAGGATTATTTTTACGGCTTGCTTTCAATTGCTCGTGTTCTTAATGAAAGGCTAGATATCCTACACAGAATAAATCTGCTTGTCTAGTGGTTGAGACACTGTAACTACCGAAAGGGTGTAGGGTTCGAACACAGACTCAAGCATGGATGTTTGCATTGCACTGGATTCAACTGATATCCTGGTTTTGAGTAGCACTTATGTGTAAAAGATAACCATAACGAAACAAACCTAAATGGAATAAAAACGGATTTTTGAAAACAATTCTTGAAGAATTTGTTTGAATTCTTGAAGAAAATGCTTGAAGAAAAGGCAGTTAACACTACATGAGGAAGGTGATGATGACTTTTATAATGATATTAAAGAGATATACTTCATTTATGCAGATACTCGAAAAAATTGAAATCATATTGAAAATAAAGAAAATTATCCTTTCATCTATAATATTAAATCATTCGATTTATAAGTGAAGTATTGTTTGTTTAGTTAAATATCTAAAGTTAAAAAATAAAGTAATTTGTTCCTTTACAAAATACATTAAAAACTCTTTAATTTTCACTAAGCGTATTTACACAAATTTTCACTAGATTATTGCTTCAAATGGTGAATAGTCAAAAGGTATTTAGAATTACGCAGTTTCCCCAAATATACGTTTCAGAAAAGTATATATATATTTCTAAAAATACTATTGATAAAAATTGTAATGTACGATGTAATTTTCTTTAAAATGAACTCGAAGTAAATTTTAAAAAAATTAAAAAATATAAATAATAATAATAAATAAAGAAATATAAAAGAATAAAACAAGAAAAAAAAATCTTTTTTTTTTTTTTTTTTTTTTTTTTTTTTTTTTTATAATCTTACAATTTAAATGGTATCTGGAAAGTTTAGGATTTTAATTAAGAAAATAAAATGAAATTTGACAAACGAAATTTTAAATTCATGAAATATGAACGTTTACAAAGCGTATATGTTTCCCTAAAACTTTATTAATAGTTGCATAATATTTAAATCGCTTCATCTTTATATAAAATAGACACAAAAAACCTTTCTCTTCTACATGTGCCTCTTTCAGCTAGCGCCATCTGTCGGATTCTTTGCAACTTTCTTTTCCTTCAGTTCATTTTTGACCTTGTTCGCTTGCGGGCACGTGTTTGTTGTAGCTGATGACGAGCTGTTATGTTTTTAGCTCGAAACGAGTCCTGTGTATTGTTTTATTTTATGGCGATTTTTTTTACAAAGTTTTATTATTTTAATTACTTCAAATCGCCAGTTTTCCGTGCTGTTTCGCTAAATATGCATTGATTATAAAGTTTTACTTCAGACACACAAGCATAAGCATCGAATCCCAATATTACTTAAATTGGTACAATTTAAATGGTATCTGGAAAGTTTAGGATTTTAATTAAGAAAATAAAATGAAATTTGACAAACGAAATTTTAAATTCATGAAATATGAACGTTTACAAAGCGTATATGTTTCCCTAAAACTTTATTAATAGTTGCATAATATTTAAATCGCTTTATCTTTATATAAAATATACACAAAAACAAGCAAACAAACATTTTCATTTGTTATACGTGCATTTATGAGCGCACAAATAACTTCAGAAAATAAACATGGAAAAAACAGTCTCTATCCAGAGATGCTTTGCATTTATATTAAAAATAAACAGTGTTACTTATAGAAGAATTTGCATTACAGTGGAATTTTCATGCAATTACCAAAACTATTTTATATAAAAAGAAATTATGAGGTGAATCTAATTTTGAATGCTTAAGTTTTCGATTTTTGAAACTAAATAAATATTCATACAGTTTATTTTTTTTAAACTAAATTTTTGGTTTATAAATTCTTTTAGACAATATGGTCTCATCTCTTCTTTTTAAGTTTGTTTTTTATAACACATTTATGAGGAATATCAAAATGAGCTAAAACTTTAAAATATAAATATAGGAGAGCCTTACACAGTACGACAACACACACATTTAAAAAATGCAATCTTAAATATAAACTTTTTCAATGTTTTGTTTGTTGTGTTTGTTCAAAGATGACATTTTAATTGGGGTTATTATTTTGAATTAAAAGTTGTGAAATGAAATGGATTTTGGATCCGAAAAGTTACTCATTTAAGTCTGTTACAAAACATATTTCTACTAGGGAATCACTGAATAGTGATTTTGGCAGAATACCGAATGCCAAATATTAGGCCTGTTGGTAAACCGATCACCAAATTTGGCTAGAAACTATTCGGCTAGACGAATAGTAACTATTAGGCCGGATACCGAATATTCGACCAGCCGCCGAATACCGAATATTCAACTGGCCAAATACCTAATAACTCAGAGTTTAACGATATTAAAAAGTTAAATTGTGATTTCCAGCAATTCTTGTCATGTTATCATATCTTACAAAAATTAAAGTAACTCCGTTGACAATACAGTTACAATACCTTCATTACTGTTCAAGTAACAAGAGAAAATTAAAGTTTGATCTGGAATGACATACGCTATATATTTCACTGACAAGAAAGGTCTCCATACGGGCATACTCAGAAAAAGCTGAAAAAATTACAGAATGTTCTTCTCATATGGATATATACGTTTATAAAAAAAATTTGGCGGAACACCGATACAGCGTCCGTAAAAAAATAACGAAATTTTCATTTATTTGGCGATTTATCACCGGTTGGCGATGAAAAAAAATACACTTTTATGTAGGAATTTTTTTTTTGTTGTTGTTGTTGAATTTGTTGATATAAGTTTAATTTAAATAACTTTAGTTTTGTCATTTTTAATTTGTTTTAACTATAGTTTTGTCATTTTTAGTTTGTTTTAACTACAGTTTGTCATATATATTTATATGTATTTATAATAATGTTTAAATGTCATATTTTACGATTTAAAGGAAAATTTAAATTGATTTTAATTGTTTCAAGCTCAAAAATAAGGCAGATAAAACATTGTCGATTTGATTTTGTTGCTATGGAAACGACTTTGTCTTCGATTTGGAAATATGTTATGGCAGTCAAATGTCAGCTGGGTATGGCTATAACTTAAAATAGATATTTGCAACTTGCAAAGCATAGAAAATATTTTTACAGTGATAAAATTAAATAACTACAACAACAAGCAACGTATATATGGAATATAAAAAATATATAATAACCTCTTTCATTGATTAAGTTTAATTTTATTAAAAACCGTGCATTCTAAAAAACAATTAATAAACAATTTTCAGATGCATTAAAATCGTTTGCTTTTGCAAGGAAATAGCTAGCTCGCCAAATCCCGTGTCACTTTCGTATTTTAGTGCCAAATATTCGAAAGTATTTTATTTTTTTACAGACTTTCTACTGAAATTCCGCCGTTAAATTTAACTGATCCATTATTACATACATGAGTAGTTTCACTAGCCTTTTTTACAACATATTCTGAGTATGCCCTGTAAGGAGACCTTCCTTGTGAGTAAGTAAGGTAATTGCTATCCTGGTTTGCTGGACAAAACATTGCCTGTTTTGATGCCTGTATATGACACCTGAAAGTTTTTTTTTTCAATTTGTTTAGAAACACATTTTTTGAGAAAAAGCATGAAACAGATTCTTTTACTTGACAATGTTCGGGAACTTGCATTTGTATATCATTAATTCCTACAAAGATTGTCAATGAAGGTTAATTTTCTTAAGTAACACTTTTAAAATAGCAAATACGTAATATAAAAGCCTTCTCCTTTATTTAAAGACGATTCTATCTAATTATTCTGAATATCTTTATTAATTATCAATTAAAAGTAGAAGTTGTGTAAGGTTTAAAAAAAAAATATGTCATAGAGGTTTTTAAGTATTCGGTTTGGTCGAACAGTTTGATATTCGGCCAAACCGAATATTTGAAAGGCTGAATAGTTTGATATTAGGCGACCGAATAGTTTGATATATGGCCTAACCGAATATTCGGCATTATGGTCGAAATAGCCGAATGCCTAATAGATACCGAATATTCGGTGAATCCTTAATATCTACGGTATAATTTTATGCGGTACTTTCGTTCGAATATCATATGAGGGGCTTACAACTATAATAGACCAAGTCCATTTTGGAAAATTTCCTTTGTAGGTATGCACTTTATAGAAAACATCTATTTTTCATTTCATTATTTAAGAGCCAGTAGTTAGGACTACTTAGAATAGCACATTTAATCGTTGTTATATCTGGCATTGCCGGTTGTTGATATATCACATATAATTTTTCTATGAGGTGCCTCAAAAATATCATTCTAATTTGAAAGACAAATAAAAAATTTACAATGTAAAAATTTCAACATACTAAAAATTTAAAAGCAAATTACTTGACTACCAGTATAAGCTTCTAGGAAAACCGTTCTGTACAATGTAAGTCAGACGTTAACTACATTTATCATGACCGCGGTTGAATATATAGGTACAATAACAACAGTGAATTCAAAGCGGAAACAAATACCGACAATTGAGGAATCGACCATATTCATAGATCAAAACACAATAATCGTTACAATAATGTTTTTTTCATGATCGGAATGCTCATATTCCAAATCACAAGATTTATTTTGGCGATTGAATGCAGCAGCAGTCGTTTCGGTTTGCAGTAGATGCATATTATGGTTGGTCTCTAATCATTATGAAAAAACACCTCTTTCACTTTCCTGAATTATCCGAATTATTTTCTATAAAAATCATTAATATATGTTTAAAACTCAATTTCTGCTGATAAGAAGAGAAAAATCGTTATTAAATTACGTTCAAGAAAAAGCATCTTCCGCTCTAGCTTTGAAGAGCTACAAAACTTAACTTGATGTTTGAAAGTTATTGTTTTCATAGATTGCCCTTTTTAATAGAGAAAACCAAAATGCTAGGTGATATTATTTTATTATACAAAGAAAAAAAAATATGTTGGAAAGTTATTTAATTTAAAGTGACGGTAAAGTAGAGTTTGGATATTGAATTTGAAGTGATTTCATTGTTTTCACATAGTTATGCCCTAAACTTTCTTTGGAAACTAAAATGACAAACGGTATTATACATACTTAGACATGGTGTTGTAGTGCATAACATATGCTCTTTTTAATAATATTTTTAATGCATCTATGAAGCTGAATTTTTAAAAAGTTTATGGTAATTTAAATGGACATTTTTATCACTGTAAATGTTTTCCTATTATTTTTTAATGTACACATTTCCTTAAACCTTTAATATTGCAATGTCTTTATTTAAAGTAGAGAATCTCATTAAATTGATTTTTTAAACTAAAAATCATATTTATAAATAAATATTTTTTCTTCCTTGAGGAAAATATTTTGTTTATCAAATATTTACAAAGCTTCAATTCAAACTTTGACACGTTTTTGAAGCACACAATATATATATATTTATTTATTTATTTACGTACAAAAAACAGGAGAATAACCTTCTTTGAATCATTATTCTGAGAGTAAATATTCAGTATGTTTATTCTGAATATTGCAAGTCAAGTATAGAAAGGTAAACTTATAAAAAAAGTGAATAAAGCATCTGCATCACAATAGATCTGATTTTATTTTCATGAAAAAGCAGTAGAATATGAATATACATTATTCATTCTTAGAACTGCTTTTTTCCAGAAAAAATATTGTTTTAAAGAATTTTTTTTAATAATAGCGAAAACATAATAAATAATCAAGTACTAAAAATGTATATATTTTTTTTAAGTAAAAATGTTACAATATATATATATGTACGATAATGTTTGTTTAATGGAATATATATATATGTATATATATATATATATATATATATATATATATATATATATATATATATAATTCGTGCAAAATAAAGAAAGAAAAAATAATGTGTCATATACGCTTTTAGTTTTAAATAGAGTAGTAAGATAATATTTTTTATTCGTGGTTTCTTATATTTTATATGCTTGGCATATATTCAATATAAAGTAAAATATATACAGTAAAATCAATATACATAGTTTATGTATGAGAATGCTTTTTGTGGGTTATTGAGGCACAAATAAAGTGTAATAATGTATTGAATTTTATGTGATAATCAGCAATTAATCATTTCATCACTTTTTGAATTTTGTTCTATATCAGAAAACGTTAAAAAAAATAAGTTAAGCTTTCGTGAAATAATAAATATTAATTTAAATAATATTCAAGATATATTGTTATTATTCCCTAAATCGAAAAACTTACTATATATTCTCGTGTATGCCGCATACTAATATAACACGCGATACTCGAGTTTTAATATGTTTTATTTAAAACAAAAATTGAAAAGAAATTTCAAACAGATATTATTTTAATTAACTTTAATAATGATAAGTATTTTGCGCAATATTTACAATTCTTTCAATAATTCGTATATTGAAATACAAAATTACTCTTAAAACGATCATAAACACAGAGAGGCCATTAGTGAATTATTAGGATGGTAAACTCCACAGTTGAGGTCTTAAATCGGTGGCAGCAAAATAAACGTATTTATTTATTTAAATTATTTGTTTATTAAAAAATATTTGTTTATTCAATGATATATATATATATGTATTTATGTAATAATAAAATTATTTCGCCATTTTACCTTAGTTAATTTATTTCAAGTTCTGCCTATTTTACCTGTCTGTAATAATATTTTACATATGAATTATATTTTAATCCATGCCAATTCAGCGCATTTTTTATGATACTGAGAACCATAATCTGTTAAAAGCAACGCTTCATAAAAAACCATAATCTACTTATTCTTTCATATTTTGAGACATTAAATTCTTATTTCTTACGAACATTTATTAATACCATTTTTATCTTTTATTAAAATTATTATTAGATATCACATTATTCCTTGCAATCTTGCCGCGTCTTCCTTTTCCCCTTTTAAATTTTCCGCTATAAGTAAAGAGTCCAGTCACAAAGTTAAGTTTTCTCCGCCCTACGAATCCTTTTCAACCAATCGCTATGCACTCTTTCCTCTCTTTCCCCCCTAACTTAAGTTTCGTTGGCTCTGGCGTAGAACACTTCAGTGTACCTTTCCGCTTCTTGCTGATATTTATACAGTAGGGTGTTTCATTTTTCCAAAGATGTGATTTTTATATGACTTTGTTTGCGCCTCGAGTCTGAGTGATGAAAAAGATATATATGCCAAATTTCAAGAAGATAGGATAATATTTAGAGGTTGCATACTTTGATCCATTTTATCTCAAATTAGTGAAATTTCTAATATTGAAGTACTTTGTACTAATAGGTTTTATGTGTTTCTTTCATCTTTTGAAGGTAATTGAACTTTAAAATGGGAACCTTAAGAAAATTTGGCGGCTAGGAAAGGTGCCTAGTGATGAGTTTTTATAGCTCGACTCCTTGCAAAGGAACAAGTACGCATAGTTTTGTTTACCATCATAAGGAAATGAAAGAAAGACTTTCGTATTCTGCTAAATCTACCAGTCCTAAACTACAGGAAGTGTAGACGGAAGCAAATATTCCTGTTAAGACGGGGAAGAATATCAGTGCTGGTTTACAGAAATGTACAAAGAATAACAAAACCTGATTAAAGAGAAATCGAGAAACACGGATAAAGCAAACATAAAATAGCCAATTTGGAAAGGTAACCTCGTCTAGTTATTTAACATTTCCTGGCAAAATGTGATGGGCATGATTAGCATACCACAAGAGGAAAAAGAATTTCATAGGTCACAAAGAGAAGATGATATGAGTTCGTCGGTTAGTGCAGTTGACAAGGTTTTCGCCTCAAAAAAAAAGAACTGAGGGTACAAACGGGTTAACTACCTTCAAAATTTCCTAAAAGACAGAAGTCATCTAAGAGAAGATTACAAAGAGTTATTACAATTCTTACTCCTATACCTAGAAGATTGGTCTAAAAACGTTTTCAGATTCAGGATCCCAGAGCCTCCAAATCAAGCAAAGTGGAAGGCAAAGGCAGTATATGCACTAAAATTTGTACTCTTCTCTAAACAGTTGCCTCAAGGAATGAAAAGATTTGCACATTGCATCAGCATCATATATGTTCCCATTTGGATTGAGGCAATTGTAAGTCGATGGGCTCCAAAGAAGTATTGGATATGCTACATCCCAGATGCAGATGTAAAAAAAAAATGCTCTCACAGTTGCTATGTTGATAGCTTTAATATCTTTTAGAAACAAAAGTGGGATTGGCTTTTATGGACGTGCGTATTACTCCGGCTAATAAGGGAAATATGACTCTAAATTTAGAAACCAAACCTACAAAGAAAAAGAAAATGAAACTATTCGAGGTAAAAACCTAGTTTTTGAAGGAAAAGACCTGAACTATTTCGTTAATAATGAAAAAGACGTTCTTTGGGATCTATGATGTCGCAGAATACTGCAGTGATTCTGTAAGAAGCCATGTGAACTCTCTTATTGGGGTCAATGATACGGCAGAAAGAGGAATTGATCTGATTAAACGATTTGGTCAGGGACAAACAACAAAAACAATTCTTGTTGAGGGTAGTCGAGCAGACAAGTTGTCACCAAGCGAACAAAGAGGAGATTGCATCGTTCAAAGTTGATTAATATAACACGTTTTGCGTATTATGCTATCTATTAATATTGGTGTCTAGTTTTAGTATTAGTTGAAGTTTGTGATTTTTAGTTTTCTGAAGAAAAGCAATTAACATTAAAAAATCGTATCTTTTGCCTACTTTTACAAAACTGATAAAACAGTGCAACCCCTAAATATTATCCAATCTTAATGAAATTTGGCATATATATCTTTTATATCGCTTAGACTCGGGGCGTAAGCAAAGTCTGCAAAAAATTTACGCTTTTATGCTATCTATTAATATTGGTGTCTAGTTTTAGTATTAGTTGAAGTTTGTGACTTTTAGTTTTCTGAAGAAAAGCAATTAACATTAAAAAATCGTATTTTTTGCCTACTTTTACAAAACTGATAAAACAGTGCAACCCCTAAATATTATCCAATCTTAATGAAATTTGGCATATATATCTTTTATATCGCTTAGACTCGGGGCGTAAGCAAAGTCTGCAAAATATTTACGCTTTTATGCTATCTATTAATATTGGTGTCTAGTTTTAGTATTAGTTGAAGTTTGTGATTTTTAGTTTTCTGAAGAATAGCAATTAACATTAAAAAATCGTATTTTTTGCCTACTTTTACAAAACTGATAAAACAGTGCAACCCCTAAATATTATCCAATCTTAATGAAATTTCGCATATATATCTTTTATATCGCTTAGACTCGGGGCGTAAGCAAAGTCTGCAAAAAATTTACGCTTTTATGCTATCTATTAATATTGGTGTCTAGTTTTAGTATTAGTTGAAGTTTGTGATTTTTAGTTTTCTGAAGAAAAGCAATTAACATTAAAAAATCGTATTTTTGCCTACTTTTACAAAACTGATAAAACAGTGCAACCCCTAAATATTATCCAATCTTAAAGAAATTTGGCATATATATCTTTTATTCGCTTAGACTCGGGGCGTAAGCAAAGTCTGCAAAAAATTTACATTTTATTCTTTGCCTTACAAAATGAAACACCCTATTATACAAATACATCTTGCACATCTCTCTACGTTTTTTCGTTTGCTAATAATCATCTATCTCTTGGCGGGATAATCACATGTTTCTTGGCGGTTGGTTTTTAAATGGTGTAATTTCTACTATAATTAACATCTTTGATATGAATTGGTACATCTCAGATACGAGAGCCAGATGGATTATTAGTGCAATCGTGCTGGGATGTGAATTGCAATAAATACATTAATGATTATGCCGCCCCTTTTTTGTGATTTAATGGGAAATTCTTCCTAATGTCGCCACTTACGAATGAAATATGGATATTCTACAGTATAATTTATGGTTGGCAATGATACGACGTGTGTTCGTCATCCTCTGGGTTCTCGCTGGCGTTTGACCAACATTAGCGAAATAAAAAGCTGTAACCAAATAAAAAGAAACTAGCGGGCATGACCGAGCTAAGCTCGGTCAAAATTAGCCTTGTGTTCAATTCGATATTTCATTTTCACTGTATAATTCTTGCTGTTTAGATAAAATTGGCACGATCCTAAGCATAGAAACCCACTAACCGAAATTTTTCGAACACACGACCTAACCAAGGAACTTCTCGAACCCGAAAACGATAGAATACAAAATTTAGTCAAAATCGCTAAAGTCATTTTATAGATAAAATTAGCTTAACCCACAGTAACCCAAAAAGGACCTACTAACCTGAATTTATCGAAGATCTGACCTATCCCAATGGTCTTCTCGTGCTAGAAAACGGTGTAATAAGAAATTTTGTGAAAATCGTTTGAGCCAGTTTTGAGATAAAATTAGCTAAACCTTGACCCATAGTGACCCAAAATGACTGGTTAATCGAATTTTCGTGAGCATGCGACCTAGACCAACGGTCTTCTCGAACCCGAAAACGATCAAAAACAAAATTTAATCAAAATAATTAAAACTGTTTTCTAGATAAAATTAACTTGACCAACAGTGACCCAAAAATGACCCATTGATCGAATTTTCTCGAGCATGTGACTTAACCCAATGATCTTCTCGTCTCCGGAAACAGTATAATACAAAATTTTGTCAAAATCCTTTGAGCCTTTTTTTAAGATACAATTGCCATAATGTTTTGAGCCGTTATTTTAGATACACTTAGCTTGACCCACAGTGACCCAAAAATGACCCACTAATTAAATTTTCTCGAAAATGTGTCTTAGCCTAATGGTCTTCTCATGCCTAGAAACTGTATAATACAAAATTTTGACAAAATCGTTTGAGTCGTTTTTTAGATACAAATGCCTTGGCCCACAGTGACCCAAAAATGACCCAATAATCAATTTTTCTCGAACATGTGACTTAGCCCAATAGTCATCTCATGCTCGGAAACGGCATAATACAGAATTTTGTCAAAATGTTTTGGGCCTAACTTTAGATGCAATTAACTTGACCATGACCCATTGTGACCCAAAATGACCCACTAATCAAATTTTCTTGAACATGCGACCAAGCCCAGTGGTATTCTCGCGCCCGAAAACGATAAAATACAAAATTTCTTCAAAATCGTTTTCTAGAGCTGTTTTCTAGATAAACTTTGCTTGACCCAGAGTGACCCAAAAATGACCCACTAATCGAATTTTCACTAATATGTGACTTAGCCCATTGGTCAACTCGTAATCCAAAACGAAAGAATACAAAATTTAGTCAAAATCGTTAGAGCCGTTTTTTAGATAAAATTTGCTTGACCCATAGGGACCCAAAAATGACCCACTAATCGAAATTTCTCGAACATTTGACCTAGCCCAATAGTTTTCTCGTGCCGAAAAACGGTTGGATATAAAATTTAGTCAAAATCGATTGAGCAGTTTTTTAGATACAATTAGCTTGACCTTGACCCATTTGACCCAAATGACCAACTAATCGATTTTTCTCGTACATGTGACTTAGTCCAATGGTCATCTCCTACCCTTAAACGCTATATTACAAAATTTTGTCGAAATGTTTTGGGCATTTTTGGATTCAATTAGCTTGACCCTGACCCATTCTGACCCGAAATGACCAACTAATCGAAATTTCTCGAACATGTGACCTCGCCCAATAGTTTTCTCGTGCCGAAAAACAGTTGGATATAAAGTTTAGACAAAATCGATTGAGCCGTTTTTTAGATATAATTATCGTAACCTTGACCCATTATGACCCAAAATGACCTACTAATCGAATTTTCTCGAACACATGACCTAGTGCAATGGTATTCTTGTGCCCTAAAATGGTAAAATACAAAACTTCGTCAAAATCGTTAGAGCCGTTTTCTAGATAATCTTTGCTTGACCCACAGTAACCCAAAAATGACCCACTAATCGAATTTTCTGTAATATGTGACTTAGCCTATTTGTCTGTTCGTAATCCAAAACGACAGAATGCAAAATTTAGTCAAAATCGTTAGAACCGTTTTTTAGATAAAATTGGCTTGACACATAGGGACCCAAAAATGACCCACTAATCGAAATTTCTCGAACATGTGACCTAGCCCAATAGTTTTCTCGTGCCAAAAAACGGTTGGATATAAAATTTAGTCAAAATCGATTGAGCCGTTTTTTAGATATAATTTGCTGCACCTAGACCAATTATGACCCAAAATAACCCACTAATTGAATTTTTTCGAACACGTGACCTTGCTCAATGGTATTCTCGTGCCTAAAATGGTAAAATACAAATTTTCGTCAAAATCGTTGGAGCCGTTTTCTTGATAATGTTTGTTTGACCCACAGTGACCCAAAAAATGACCCACTGCTCGAATTTTCTCTTATATGTGACTTAGCTTATTGGTCTTTTGGTAATCCAAAACGACTGAATACAAAATTTAGTCAAAATCGTTAGAGCCGTTTTTCAGATAAAATTGGCTTGACCCATAGTGACCCAAAAATGACCCACTAATCGAAATTTCTCAAATACGTGACCTAGCCCAATAGTTTTCTGGTGCCGAAAAACGGTTGGATATAAAATTTAGTCAAAATCGATTGAGCCGTTTTTTAGATATAATTAGCTGGACCTCGACCCATTATGACCCAAAATGACCCACTAATCGAATTTTCTCGAACACATGACCTAGCCCAAAGGTCTTATTATGCCCGAAAATGGTAAAATACAAAATTTCGTCAAATACGTTATAGCCGTTCTTAAGATAAAATTTACACACACACACACACATACAGACACAATTTTTGCTCGCATTATAGCATAAGATATTAGCAAAATAGATTCTGTGTGAAACACTGAAAAATCTATTTTAACCCCATATTGTATCCCTTTTTCCGAGTATGCTCTAAAATAAAATAATTTTTTTGTAATTAGTTACAAAATGAAAATCCCGCTATCCGCTACAGAAACTGTTAAAAATAAGTACATTCTAAATGTCCCCTAAATGTGCAAATGTTTCAGACATTCTTTTAGCACTCTAACTAAAAATTCGAAACAGCCATCTTTGATTTAATTTTTGAAAATACCCTCTAAAAATTGCTATGAAATTTCGACATAAACCGATAGAAAAAAATTGACTATCCAATGATACTTTACATATAGCTCATAAATAGTATGGTAAATGGATAAGTTCAACACAGCATTCCAGCATAACTTTTCTCTATTTGCACTTGATGAGAGTAATTTTGTTTGTGTTTTTACCAGCTCGACGCCGGTTCATATAGTGTAAATAACTGACAATAGAGAAATACCTATTACATAATCCTGTCTGTGTCTTTAATTGTTGCTAAACTAAACTGGTATTAAATCAGTATCTATATAAATATAGCAATGTAAATGGCACGCTGCGATTAAAGATGTAAAGCGACATCAATCATGCAAAAACGCGAATAAGAATCTCGACTGTATTTGCACACACACGCGTACAAACAGCGCAGAAACTGAACACTCGCAATTTGTCGAGTCGCACTGTTCGTTTACTCGCCAAATGAAGCATTTTGTCGCGTTTTGGCGCAATGGCGTGCGGCAGAGAGAATCCTGGTCATCCTAGTATGCCTTGATATCGAGAAGTATATTATATATATATATATATATATATATATATAACCCTTTTAGGTATCTTGGGTAAATTCCAAGAGGTCCTTATATATTTCAGTTTTGTGGTTAAATTACATTTTAATAGATTAAGAAACATTTGCCCTTTTGACAGCCACAGCAACTTCAGTGATGCGTATCTACTAAGTTTGAAAAGGGATTTTTTTTACTTCAGGTGCTCAAAATATTACCAAACATTAAAGTTTAATGTTATTGACTGAACTTAAAAAATAACTGTATTTAACTTACTCTACTAATGCGGCGTCTCGTTCAACAGCGCACGCCAAGTTTTAATTGCTTATTTATAGAACAAAAAAAAAAAAAAAAAAAAAAAAAAAAAAAAAAGAAAGGAAGAAAGGAAGGAAGGAAGTTAAAATTTTAGTTCTATAGTCACCTTGAATTAAATAATTAAAATACAAATTAAACACAAATAATTCTGCTAAAATTACTTATAGGTGAATACATATAACATAAAGATATTTAAAATACACATTAAAAATATCTTAAAATATATTAGAAAAACCCAGAACTTTTTCAATCATTACAAGGCCATCATCAGTAGGATTTAAATATTGTTATTATTTTCTTTGCGTTTATTCGAGAATTGTCCAGAAAGAAAAGTTGTAATTTAAAGGTTGTACCTCAGATGAGATGCCAGAAACAGTTGTTCAAATTTTCAACAAAACGAGCTTTCATCTATTATGCAGCAAATCTCTCTATACTCCATGGATATGGTATGACAGTGCATTGTTACAAGCTGTATCTTTATTAGCAATTATTTCAATTGATTCTCTTATAAAGGCTTCCTGGCAATCAGTTGTACTATTATTTGTATTAAAAAGATATTTTGAAATTATTTGAATTAAATTACAACGTTTTCTTCTGGACAAGAGTACATACATAAATATACAAAATTATTAATGAACTGTAGGTGTGACCCAATTTCTCTGTGTACCCGACCAAAATTTTTATATTCATATAAAATGAAATGTAATTGATTCATTAATGCGCAGAATGATTTTTTAATCATACGAATTTTATCTCAAAATATTTTATGTATAGATACCGTGGTTTTTCTTTTATAATGATATTTGTAAATGATCATCTGTTATACTAGAACTTTCTCAAAGAGCATTGGAAACGCTTCTGTGGTTTCAAACTAAAAATTTTCTATTACTGTTATGTTTTCAGCTTTTAATGAAAACGTGAAAAGGTTCTTGAAAGTTTAGTCATATATGCATTGCTTGCTTTATAATTGGCACGCACGCCTATCCAATCTTGAGTTAATCCTGACAGACAATTATAAACAGCGAGGTTCACAGCAATAAATAAAGAGTGTATCATTTGTACCGATACAGCTCAATCAATAATCAATAAGTAATGTTTCTCAAATCAATAAGTAATCTTGAAAATTTCCGAAGGAAGAAACGAGATTTTTGGAGTACAGGCAGTTTCGGTCAGACCTAAATTTCGGCAGCACTTTCACGAAATTTTTTTTTATTTTATCGAAACTAAAATTTTAGGTAAAAAACGAAACCGAATTTTCGGTCGATCTCTTATAATAATTAATATTGTTCTGTATTTATAAAATATTATTTATGATTTCGTATATTTAAATAGAAGATACTTGTCCAACGATCATATAAATAGAGAGGACAATGATGATGTAATAGGATGGGAAGCTCAACAGTGGCGATTTTGAAATTTCAAGTCCTCATGTATCACGTGCAATCCAGATTTTAAAGAAATTTATATTTATAAAAAACGCTTGGCATACACTAGTCAATATGGTATTTTATTTCCCATTAAAATTATACCGCTGGAGCGTTCGCCTTTTTTCTTATCTCTTCTTCCCTGAAAAACTAACAAACAAATATTAAATGTAAGCAATTTAAAAAATCATTTATTAAAAGAATGTTTCTGCTCCTGCCACTTATTTTCTGAAACATTCTGAATACATTTTCGAGTAGATTCTCTGAGTGGATAGTAAATTTAATCCTTTTTTCTCAACCTGGATTATCGTTTCTGAAGTAAGCACTTTCATGTTCAACAAATTGATTTTTAGAGACACATGATAAATTAAAAGTTTTAACTTTAACATTAAAATTAATATAATAATATTACTATCGTTTGTATAAATTCAGGTGCGTAGATGAAAACATTTAATTGATAATTGACTGCATTCTGAAAAGCGATATTCCGGTTCGAGAAAATTGATTAGTACTCTATAAATGCTACTCTGAAACGTTTCCTGCAATCGTTAGCAGTAAAAAGACTTATTTTTAATAAATGCGTCTTCAACGCCCTAATCTTCGCGTCCGATATGTATAAGCTGTTTTTTAATTAAGACTGTTTGATTGCCACCAACTTTTTAAGTAGAAATATTCACTTTATTTAATGACAGACAAAATTATGCGAGTATAAAGCCAATTACACTGACTGGTAAGTTCACTAACTAGATTAAGCCAATTACACTAACTAAAAAATCTCGTGGGAATCAATCAATCTGAATTAACCTTTTCACATTTAAGGGAAACATTTTACCTTTTTTAAAATTGATGATTGTTGTATTTAATTATAAACTTATTTGAATTTTTTATACAAAATGTCAAAATAGAACGCATGGTAATGATAGTTTTATTTAAGTATCTTTAAGAACTAAGTATCATAACGTCTAATAAATGATTTATTCCAAAAGGGAAAAAATTGAAAGAAAGAAAAAATACAGCGCTTTTAATATTTAAAAAAAAGGGTTCAGTAATTCTATTTCAAAGATTTAAAAAAAAATGCATGTTTATAAGTCGACGTCCTTATATAAATAATTTAAATACTGGTGCAATGAATTACAAGCTAGATAGAGAGACTTCATAAATTTTTTTTTTCAACTCTCAAAGGTTTTTTTTCTGTTTATGACGGTAGGAGAAAAGTACATTCTTTTAATGAGGTGCTGTGGGAGAAAATGTTTCAAGTTTATCAAGTTTTTTACTCAAACCTTGTGAGTAATCTACTTAGCTTTAAAGTAGAGTGTTTTTTTGTGTGTTTTTTTCGGTGATTAATTTTCATTTTAAATCAAATAAATTTCACGTTATAAAATGATATTCAAGGTAATTTTAAATACTATTTAGGACCGCCTGTGGAAAAATTTTTAACAAATGGGATTAATGTAAATGTGAGACATACGCAGGAAATATTCATGTTTAATGAGCGTTTATTTATTTGCTTTTATTCCTACCGATTAGTCCCATTTTAGCAAATGTGTACATGTAGGTTTTAAAATTCATATGATTCAAGCGTTTCATTTAAGATTCACATGTTTCAGGCCTAATTCATGGAACTAAATTTATACTCTTTTATATTTAAAAAAACTGTTTTGAAAGTTTTATTCAATTATTTTAGGAAATTTACAGCTTAATAATATAAAATTATAAAAGTTTTCATCTTAATCAACATATTTTAGGAAAAGTCCATTAAAAAAATCTTCATGTGGTTACTCTTAATATTTACATTGCATCTAAATAAAAGTTTTGATACTTATGATTGTAATGCATTTACCGTATCACGAAGATGAATCTCCAAAAATTGTTACAATAGCCAATAGTGTTTATCATTTTTACTCCCCAGTCGTGTTAAAAAAAGTAATTTAATCTGCATTTGTTAAATACATATATTTTTAAAAAAATGATAAATAATATGTACACAATAAGCAAAGTAAAATAGTACAAAATAGCAATTTAGTATACATATACTTAATAAATAAAATCAGACTAGTGGAGTTCTGTCTTTAAAAATATATAGAATGTTATTTTTATTCCCGGCGGGATTTTATTCCTCCCGAAATAAATATACTATTATATAATATTCATACTATATATATAAATATAATACATACAATTCCCCTAAAAAGATCCGAACGATGTTTATAGCTCTAGCACTACTTAATGCTAAAATAACCCTAAAAAATCTTTGTATTTCTAAGGATGTTCTTTATTATCGATTTTTTTTTCACAATAAAAATTTTAAAATATATATATTAAAAATTATATATTAAATATATATTATATATTATATTAAAAATTTCACGGACTTTGATTTTTCAAATGGTAAAATCCGCTTTTGAAACCTTGTTTCAGTTCGCGATTTTTTTTAAACACATTAAAAATTTTAAAAAATCTACATATTAAAAATTTCACGGACTTTGATTTTTCAAATGGTAAAATACGCTTTTGAAACCTTGTTTCAGTTCTCAGCATCAAAGCAGCTCGGAAAAAGCTACAGATTTTACACATTTTTGCAACTCTTCATATAATCTTCATAGTTAGAAAATAAACAGTTTTTGCAGTTTATTCAGAAATTCTGAAAAACAAAATTACTTTCTTACAATGAAGAATACAGAGAATATACAATTACTTACCTGGAAAATTTTACAAAATTCTAAAGCATAAAAGAAACAATATTTGTAAAAAATATAATGATAATATATCATATTACATACTTTTGTATATAAATACTTCTGTAATTACTTTTAACATAGTAAGTATGTGTAGATTACAAAGATAAAACATGTGCGTGATTATTGTTATTTTTTTTAAATGTATTAATTTTTAAAAATCGCACTATTTTCAATTTTCCCAAATTTCACTTTTAACACAGTAGAATGACAAAATTGTTTTTTCAAATGCAATTTGTCGAGAACCGTATTCCAATAAAATAATTTTCAAGAATGATTTATTTTAGTTTAGCACGATTACAAAAAATCAATATGGTTACAATTAAAAGTAAAATAGTCCAACTTTTCTTTACGGCTAATATTCTATAATGAAAGTAAAACTTAAATAAATAAATAAAATAACTAAAATTATTATTTTTTAAGAATTGGAAAGCTTCAGAAAAATAAAAAAATAAAATCTTAGCATGTATGCAAAGAAATGATGTATACATCATCTCTTTATTTCTTATATTTTCGTGACTTTAGAAGTAGCAGAGCTCCAAGGGCATGGGCCATTGCAAAGGTACACAGCTCTTTATTAGATAGTACTAGCAGAACTACCCGGCTTCGCCTGTGTCAATTATAAGAGCCTTCCAGATAAAATAAATTAAAACGAAATAATACGGCAATCACAATAATTGAAATTTGTGCATTCCCATCCACAAATCGTTATAAAGACAATAAAAAACATGGCGTTATTGCCTCGCAACCATAGTAATATCCCCGAGCTTTAATAACAGAATGCACGTTTTCTTTAGCGGGTGTAAGAGAAAAATATGTGATTTTCCTGACAATACGAAAAAAAAAAATCCTCCAAATCGTGCAGCACTTAGTGAAATTCTCGTTTATAAAGAAAAGACATGTCTATGAGTAATGCTGGTATCATATTTTCGGTCGCAACAACCTAACACAACAATAAATTTACCTTTTATTGCAGTTTAAAATCTAAACATTGTACATTCGATTGTTCCAACGTATTTTAGAAAACAAAAGTACTTTCAGTAATATTTGTTTGTAATGTTTATCTCAATTTACAAATTTTTTATGGGTTTTTAAATAATTTTTAAACATGCTTATTTTTTAAATATGCTTGCAACCCAAATACAAAAGATTAACTCAATTGTTCAAAAACATTGTAAATAATTCAGAATTTGTTTGCTTTCGCGTAATCATCAAAGACTAAATTGGCAAACGAAATTAAAACGCCAAAAATAAATAAAATAAAACACGAATTTAACAGATATCAACTCTAACTACTCAAAAATAACCTGATAAGTATATAAAATTCAAATGGGAATTTCGTTCCGGATGCATATAACTTGAATTCTTCAGAACGGATTACAATGCGACTTGTACTATTAGTTTTTTAGGGAAGATTTCAGTGTGTAACATATTGTTTTCCGTTGCTGAGTCATAGAATTATAGGGGAAATTTATATAATCATGTGAACCCAATTATGAAGGATTAGTCTTATTAGCTGAATGAAATATGCAGAACTATTTTTATCTCTAAGTGTATTGACGGGTTTATCTTCAGTAATGGGGCTATGCGCTAGGGCATTCTTATTTTAATGAGTTTGTCTGACACCTATTATGGCATGCACCTTTGTTTAAAACAATATAGAATGACTTATGTTTTAAGCGACTAGCTGGCATGCAACTTGATTACAAAGTACTAACCTGCAATAATGCTTAAGGTGTTTCTCCAGTTCCCTTCTCAACAACGCGAAACTTTCTGACGCATTTTCTGACTCATTAAACGTAAAGGCTTAAAATTTGTAGGCCTGACTATTAAAGCGATTTGGAATTGAATTGAGGTTTTCCTTTTTTCATAAATAAATTACTTATCGAGTTATGAGCAATTGTGGTTGGGTGACGGCCGGTTTTTATCCTTTATTGCACTGTATCGTCCGAAATTCAGTTCAAAACACCAACTGAAAGATCTTATACCTTTACCAAAATATGGAAACTATCTTTCGATTACATAGTTTCTAAATAAGAACTACTGTCAATTTCATGCGTTTCCGAACAAAAATTAATTAAAAAATATGTCAGAAAATAGCTGCTTTGGATTTGAGAAAAGCCTTAACTTTATGAACAGCCTTAACTTGACGTTTATGAAAAAACTCACATTTTTAGTTTTAATTTTGGGACTCGCGAAATTTAAATTCAGAAAAAGGATGTTCTTTTGACACATTGTGGTAATTTTTTTAACTTTTAAAATTTAAATATACATGTTTTCTTTGGCGCGCGTAACAGAAGTTTACAATAACTCCCACAATACGGGAGAAAATGCAAAAACATACATCCAAATGAGGTAGTAGTTACTAAAATTTTATTTGGAAAATTTGAAATTTTATTGAAATTAAATCTACAATGAATAGATGAAATGATGTCATTTTCCATAAATTTTAAATCAAGACATTTGTCAAGAATTTTTTTGAAAATGTAAATAACCTCTCTCTTTTTGCTATAAATCACAGAAAATGTTAGCACTGAATCTGAACCAATACAACACTTAGCGATAACGTATAGCTATAAGATATGGCTGTAGTATACAATCTAAGTAGTAAGCAAAATATAGGATCCATATGTTTACAATCAGTTTCATTACGTGTTGAAAAGATTTGATAGAATGTGACGTCATATCTAGCCTTTTTTTTCTTTTTCTGAAATTGTTTTCATGAAATTTGACTGTTTGTATTAAAAGAGATGTCATAATTTAAAAAAAACATTCAAATTGAGGTGCTACGTTATTTTCCCGCTCTTATAGTTAAAGTTTTTATTTTATATACAAAAAATGTAAATTTTCTGTTTAGAATGACGTCAGTATCAAACACGCAAAAATATAGCAAGAAAATCTGAATTTTTATTGGCAAATAGAAACAAAATACACGCGTTATCCTAATTTTTTTCACATTATTGTGTCATTTTTTAGGGTTTGGCAACAGAAAAGAAACATTTTTTAATTCAAACGATTTAAAAAGAGATATTTCTATAATGTTAAATTATGGAAGTGGTAGGAAAAAAGGGATAAATAGTGGTCTGATAATTTTTTTAAAGTAGACACTGATCTTTTCCACGTTCTAAAATGTATGTACACCGAGTTTCGTGCAAATCGGTCAAAAATTGAAGATTTGTATAAAGAACATACACACAGAGAACGGTTTTTATATATTGAATATTAGTGATGTGAATTATCACACTGCTTTTATATATATAGATTTTCATCAAGATAATGTTCTTAGATTGTACAATACGACATATTCTTACAAGCAGTGGTATAATATTTTTTTCTGTTGTTTATTGACGTAAGCACTTATTTATTTTGTTCCACATGATCAAAAATTTTAGTCTGTATATTTGTCGTACATCATTACCTAGTTTACTTTTTTCAACTACTATGTACTTACTAAGGTGATCTTTCCCATGGGATTTGGGAGTTATTGTAAAGACATTTAAGCGACATAGTAATAAGCTTTAGACATTTTAAAATTTAATTAATATTTCTTGACTAAAATTTTCATCATTTTTAGTACAGAGTAATGTGTGCTAAACATCGAGAATTAAAGCAATACAGGGTGACTCATAAATACTGTGACGCAAATAAAAGATCATAACTTTTCACTGAACGAACAAAAGAAATGCTTTTATTTACCATCCGAAAGAGGAGAAAGTTCTCTACAAGAAACAATCAAGATTATTTAAAATGGCCTCCTCCAGCGGTGATTCAGGCTTCTAAACGCTTCTGTAAATTCTTCAAGATGGCCGCGACTGTTTCTGGCGTGATTTCGTAAAAGGCTTTTTCCAGAGCGCGTTTCAATGAATCTAAGTACTTGTTCTTGATTGTGCAGACTTTTTGATCCAGGATCCCCCCAAACAGCAAAGTCCATACTGTTCAAGTCAAAGGAATTTGAGAGCCAAATGCCCTTTGTCCAAACTCACGAGAGATTGGCCTCGCACCCCTCCAGCGTCGTCTTTGCTCCGTCGTAGTCGGCCAGTCTTGCTGAAACCTCCAGTTGATATTCTTCGATTTCTTTTCAGCACAGGGGATCACGGTGACTTCCAAAGTTAGCTTCTGATACGTCTCTGTGTTAACCTTGACGCCTTTTGGTACAAAGAAGAGTTTTGTCTTTTCCAATTCGAAAACCCCCGCCCACACCATCACAGACTTTGGGAAAAGAACTTTGTTCTTCACGATGCGCTGAGCCCTTTTGAGTAGCAACTTGCGTTGCATCTGCGAGTTACGTAAAGGTTGGACCAAGAAACTCTTTTCATCGGTGAAGAAAATCCAATTCAAGGCATCGCCGCGTCACAGGGACTTCATCTTCTTGCACTTTTCGAGCCTTGATGTCTTCATTGGGTCCGTGGGATTGTGTTCCTTCACCGGTTTGTACGGGATGAGTTGCAGATCGTCTTTGACATGTCTTCGCATGGATTCGCGGTCGACGTTGTGCTCCTTCGCTAATTTTCGGATGATTCTTTGTGTATTTCACTGGATCTTCTTCTTTACCATGTTTCTGGGCACTGAGGTCCTTGTTGTTCACAGTCTTCCACTTCGTTGACAGTCTTTTACACCTCCGGTCTCTTTAACCTGTTCGCGACGGCGCGCGCATTTTGAAGTGCGCATCTGAGGACGGAGCGGGAAAATTTGATTTCTTTTTCTGGGCCGAAGGATTTTGCGAAGCTAAGCCTAACTCTTGTAAAGTGTTCTTTAAAAAAATTATAAAAGATTCATTTTTCCATATAACCTTTTGAGATACACATACATGGAATAAATTGTTATTATATATATATTCACGCAAAAAATTGAGCTATTTTCTCAACTATTTTAGTATAAAAATGACTTTTTTAGTATATATAATGCATATTTTAAGCACTTTTTTAGGTTAAAAAATGATATAATATGGCCACAAAATACTTACGTGCCTTTCATATAGCAACATATGAAACATTTTGCTCAAATAAAAAATAATTTTGTTAAAAAACATAATAGTTTTATTTCTATTTCTAACACATTCCTTAAGCAAAATAAGTGTTTTAATAAAGCTGATTTATTCACAAATAAAATAGTTAAGTAAAACTTGCAAGCAACTTGTGCATGCTACATTTTACTACTTAATATACAGACATACATAAAAATAGTTTGAAAATGCTTAATTTTATTTAAAATATTTTTGAAAATTAAAAAATTACATGTAAATATATAATCAATCATAATATATCTATCAAATAAAAAGTATTGAATAATAATAAGTAATAATAAATACACTAGAGCTACACTTTAAAATATGCATTTCTAAACAGTTGTTAAATGTTAAAAATATTTTTAAAAATAAAAGAAAAATATATAGTTACGTATAATAAAACGAAATATCAAATAAAGAATATTTGATAATAATGAGTAAACTTGAATGATAACTTAAAATAAATTCATCAAACAATTAGTTGTTGTCAAAATATATTTATTTATATCTTGTGTATTAGAATTATTTAAAAATATAAATAAATTTATGAAATTAAAAGTATTGAATAATAATTAAAACTAATAAATGTAACTGAGTAATAATTTAAAATATACTTATCATAAATGTCATTAATGTTAAAAGTATTTTTAAAATTGGATATATACATATATATATGGGGCTGTGCATATATAACGTTATCATTTTAGGGGGGGAGGGGTGGGGCTGGCACATGATATCGCTAAGGGGAGGGGGATTTGTCTTTTGATATCGTTATCATTTTTTATCCAACCAAACTTTTTTTTTTTTTTTTTTTTTTGTAACTTGGTCTTTACATCAAAATAGTATGTTATCTTTTTTTAGTCTGTTATCTATTTTTATGAGAATACAAAGTTATTATTAAAATCTTTAAATCTTTAAATGATTATAAAATTATTTAATTCCAAAATATGGAAAAACCCAAAGTTTGGCATTCCTATTTTTCTGCCATATGTGTATGCATATATAATCCGCTGTTCGATATAACATATGCGAAATATGTTTGAAATGATACTTCTGTTTGCTAGTAAATGAAAAAGAAATAATGTTGTCCACCTGTTTTGTTAATAAGAAATTATGTTTACATCTCCCCCCCCCCCATAGCCCCTATATATATTTATATAATTGAATATATCGAATAAATGTATTAAATTATAATGGGTAAAACTGGCCATATATTCAAATATGCACGGTAATGTATGCGCTTATTTATCAAAATAGCCAGAGTTCAACGATTGTGTTAGAATCCCTAACTCTCAGGAATTTTACTTTCTGAAGACTGCGTTTTTTTACACTTTAATGAGTTTGGGAAACACGATATTTAAATATGGTTAATTTAATTTAAAAAGAATTAATTTGAAGCGATATATAAAATTATTGAAGGTAAGATAAAAAAAATTAACAAAAGCAACCCACAATCAGTAACTTTTTCTTTCTTTCTCTCTCTCTCTCTCTCTCTCTTTTTTTTTTTTTTTTTTTTTTTTTTTTTTTTTTTTTTTTTTTACTGCTCAACTGAATTTGCCGCAACAAGAAAAAGTATAAAGTGGAGTCACCCATTTATTCTCAAGGAACAAATCACAGAGCTTAGTAATCACAACAATAGACAAATAAGCAATTTCCAATCGAGATTTAAAAAAAAAAGGCTAATAGAAAATGCGCACCCGTAGATCTACAAATAAGCCATTTCTAATCCAGATAAAAGTAAAGAAAAAAAAGGGTAATAGCATTAATGCGACATAGCATACATTAATTGCGACTCTTAGTCAGACGCGCAAATCAAGCAAACTGATACGTCATATGTTTTCAGTTTATCAGCTGACCCACACATTCTCCCTTCCAAGTGCTGCAGAAAAATCTTTGCGAGAAATAAAAAATAAAGCTTTATTAGACACGTAAAAGATTTATGATCGAAAAGAGATCATGTTTCAGAAACATCAGTCAAACATAAATTGATGATGAAATAAACACATTTTTTCATTGAAGTATTTTTTTTTTGAAAAACTAAATTCACATGGATAAAAAAATATTAATGGCATTCCATTTGCTTTCCTAGTTAAAAGGAAATGTGTTCTAACATAAATTCAAATATGATCAACAAAACTTTTTGTGCGTTATACTTTTTGAAATACGAGTAACGAAAAACGTTCCAAACTCACGGCACGAATACCAGCCGCTCGGGATGTAAGTGCCAACAGCGCCGGCACGAATACCGGTCGCGCGGGATGTAAGTGCCAACAGCGCCGGCACGAATACCGGTCGCTCGTCCTCAACGGGTTAAAAAGTTTGAAGGCCGGATGGACTTGTTCCCGGTGCAATTTGGCGATCGCAGTAATTGACATTCCCCTCTTGTGGTGGGGGACGATGGCTGGCCGGTCTTCGTCGCACATTAAGTTTTCCTAGAAAAAAGTGAATTAATATCAGCTGAAATAGCAATTACACAACAAAAGATCACGAGGAACACGAATAAAACAATAGTATTTCTTAAAAATTTGAAAAAAACATTAAAATAAATTGACATTTTTATCACGTCACAGTATTTATGTGTCACCCGGTAGAATATATTTATGTTTTAAGTTAAAGTTTACAACAATTGAAGAATGCCACCTATATTTATATAGAAAAAATGATTTTGTACCTTCTAAGTTAACAAATCTGATATCAGATATAATCAGTAAGAATATTTTCTTTTAATGTATTATAGAATTATAAGGCGAAAATTAGCATCATGTTGTCTGAATTAGCAATAAAAGTTATTAAATTTCATCTTAAAATCGTGACAGATCAAAAACTACAATAGATCTAAAAATATTAAAATGTAGTCCTAAATAGCGAGTTTATTTTATTTTATTTTATTTTTGTGCTATTGGAAGTACTTTGAGAAAAACATAAATGAAAAACTAGAATAAGATTATGTGCAAATAACTAAGAGAACCATTTTCACAAAGTCTCTCTTGAGAGGATTCATCAAAAGTAGTCTATGAAAGTAGTAACGGATGAAATGCTTTATTTAATAACGTCCAAAATAGACAATTCTTAAAACAATAATAATAAAAAAAACTTTTCAGTTTATTATCATTTTAAAGCTGTGAAAACTATATTTTTAAATTTTGCTCTTTGGCAATTACGCCAGAGATTTATATAAAAATACAAAAAAAAAAAATTAATTAAAAGTAAACTTTCGTGCAAAACAGATTATATAGTAGCAACGTTTATGAAGTTATTTAAGCAATTCTAAAAAATAGATTTCTATTTAGAATATAATTTTGATAATTAGCACTTCAAAACAAAGCGATAGTTTCACAATTATAGATACCATTGAAACTATTTATAAAAACGCTTATGAATTGAGCAATAAATACATCTAATTACTCAAAATAAATCTTATTCTCATAGCAAATTTTAATAATTATAAATTATGTTCTTGAAAATATTTAATTTTTTGGGAGCATGACTTCTTTTATTGTTTCAACAACAACAAAACATTATATAAGTTAAATCTTTTAAATAATATACTATAAATATATCACTGTGATAAAATGGGAGCAATTTAAAAACTATTCAAAATGAAGGAAGTATGAAGTTTTCATTTTAATATTTCTAACGATTACTTGAATATTTCACTCTTTTTAAGTTGTTATTTTATAGATTTCTCTAATTTTATTTTGAGAAACATTCACAATATTTAACAAACTTTAATCCATAGCATACATTACAGGAAGAAACGAGTATTTTTACAACATAAAACTAAGTAGGGGTCAATCCATTTCAAGTGGTCCAGCACTGGTTGCTGGACCATTTTTAAAAAAATCTGAAATTTTTTGTACAACAACCCTAACATTATGGAAGTTCAAAATGATTATTATTTTAATTTTATTAGTTTTTGTTTGTGCATGGCGGCTATCTTTGTTTCATCGTCTGCAGCAATTTTCTCAGATGAAGGGTTTACGTAATTGGAAATACTTCATCGTTTATTTCTCCAATTCAAGTAAGGATTAAAGCAATAGAGAATACATTGGGCTAAAAATTTAGTAATAGAGTAGTTTCCGAAAATAAATCCTTATTGGTGAAATTTACGCATAAAGTTTCAGTTTTTTTTTCTCCTAAATTTGCCCGTTGACAAGAGGAAATCTTTCTAACAAGGTAAACTGTGAACATTATATATATATATATATATATTTTTTTTTTACAAATAAGCCGAAAATACTTGTACTCACACGCCAAGTGACTTGCTTTCTCTTCGCTAAAAAAAATCACAAATTTTTCAAAAATGTCAAAAATCGCACTTTTGAGGCTTTGATATCTCTGGTGGGGCACGAGATAAAAATCTGAAGTTCTGGTTTCTGACAGTATTGTATGGTAGTGTTATGCAAAAGAAATTTCAGGATTGAGATTTGCCTACAAGTTGAGACATGGCAAGGACAGCATGTCAAAACAATACTGCCAAACTATTGTATTGTTTTAGTCACAGGTAAATATTTATCTCAGAGTGTCATTTAAATTTATTTTTTTTATTATCTTTAAATAATAGTAACAGAAAATAAAGCCTTTTGCAAAGCTTAGCAATTAATTAAAAAATTATCATGCCTAAGGCTTACATTTTGTATGGTTTCAGTAATTTTTGGAGTGAGTAATTTTTGTAACTAAAAGAAACCTCAGCACTTTTACATAAAGAAAATTTTTTTTTTTACAAGACCTGAGACAAAAACAGAATAGGGGAAGAGAAAAGCCTTTAATTTTGTCATACTTGTTAAGACATGATCAAACGCATGTAAACACATTCTTTTAACCACAACTTTGATCTTTCTCAAAATTTTATTTGTAGGAACCAAGTCTTGTGATCTCTTGATTGATGTTCTTGGCTCTGCTGGCTCCTAGAAATCAACTTTGAAATCACTATGTGCAAGCCTCACTTCTTATCATGCAAAAAAGGTCATTTTTCTGCAATATAAATTTTGAAAGGGCTTTGGATATCTTTAATTTCTGTAAATTATTTGAGGCTAATGCATGGTTATATCGTATAAATGTTTCATTTACAGGAACATACTTATGGTAGGAACAAGTTTCAGGGACTGACAAGCAGCATTAAAATTGTTTTTTTTTTAAACCAACAAGCAGGAATGTGTTTTGACACGTTTGATCATGTCTCAACAAGTATGTCAACATTAACGGATTTTTCCTTTCCCTATTCTGTTTCTGTCTCAGATCTTTTATAAAAATATTTTTTCTTCTTTATGTAAAAGCTCTGAAGTTTGTTTTAGTTACTAAAATTACTTACAACGAAAATTACTGAAACCATACAAAATGTAGGCCTTAGGCGCAATTATTTTTTTAATTAATTGCTTAGCTTTGCAAAAGGCTTTATTTTCTGTTACTATTATTTAAAGATAATAAAAAAATTTTTAAATGACACTCTGGGATAAATACTTACCTGTGACTAAAACAAAACAATAGTTTAGCAGTATAGTTTTTATATGTTGCCCTTGGCATATCTCAGCTTGTATTCAAATCTCCATTCTGAAATTTCTTGCGCTTTGCACTATCATACAGTACTGTCAGGAACCAGAACTTCAGATTTTTATCTCGCGCCTCACCAGAGATATCAAAGCCTCAAAAGTGCGATTTTTGACATTTTTGAAAAATTTGGGATTCATTTTTACGATATGAAAGCAAGTCCCTAGTTTGGGACTTGGCGTGTGAGTACAAGTACATTCGGCCCATTTGTAAAAAAAAAGAAACAGTGGCACTCCGGGAGTGCCAATGGAAGTGAAAACTTCAACAATTACGTGTGTGTTTTTTTTAATCGTCAGGAAATTTTTTATGCGTTGAATTGTGTAGCAGCACTAATGAAAGCATCTGGGGACACGGCAGTGCCCCTGCCAAGTCTTGAAAGCACAGCCGTAAGCATCTTTTTCTGGAAGCAACTCAGGGTACTTTTGACCCCCCAATATCTTTGTGTTGGTGATTCCCAGAAACTTGAAACTTCGTAAATCTAAAGTAATGTGGAAATGGAACTAAATGCTGAAATTTCACGTTTCTATCTTTTTTATTTCAGAAGATATATGAACTTAAACTTTCGCCTTTTCGACACTGATTCACCGATCATCAAAACTCAGAGGTACGTTCTGTATCCCTACAATCTTGAAATTTGGTATGAAGGTAGTGTTTGAGATACAATGAAAGGGAAAATTTAAAAAATCCGGAAAATTTGGATAAAAAGTCGAAAAATCAAAAAACCGAGAATTTGACAGAGATGTGATATACGAACCAGGTTTGGCGCGATTTTTTAACGTCAATTTGGCGAAAGCCCGTTTTCCAATACCAGTTACAATATATATTTTTAAATTATTTTCTATTGTTTTAAAAAGTAAACAACAATAAATAAACGGTAATTTCATTAATAACTATAGAACAAAACAATTGTACAATTTAAAAAATAAAATAAAAGTCAATGAACAATTTATTAATAAATAAGCAACAGTAGCCGGGTTAACTTGTAAAATAAAGTAACGCCATTTTGCTGTCAATCAAGTGCGTATCTGACATCTGTGCCCCGTATTTTATCTTCCGTAATCGAAATTCCCGCCAATACTGTTGGTCATTGACCAGACCATCAACACGATAAAATACAGCGTTATCGGTTTTTAGTTACACGAAGTAGGTAGGTCACGAATACGGTATAATTCATTTTCACTGACGAAAAACAAAATAATAATTTGTTTTAGCAATATGCCGGGAGAAAAGTGAGTTTTAGCTTCCTTCTTCTTTTGCGGATTGAGCTGAAGAGGGAAAAGTTCCTGTCATTCACCGCTTGGCGTGCTAGTGTCTATGTGTCAAAATGCTAGCATGTCGGTTACGTTACAGTGTCTCGAAATCAGTGGTTTTTCCCCATCTCAAAAAAAGCTCAACGCGCCTAAAGAAGTTTTCACTTCAAAAATTATGTCATGTTGTCAGTTGTCCTTGCTACAAAAATTTCCTCTTGTAAACGGACAAATTTTGAAAAAAACTGAAACTTTATCCTTAAATTTTACCAATAAGCATTTAGTTTCGGACACTTCTCTATTACCAAACTTTTAGCCTAATGTATTCTGTACAAATTTCTTTAATCCGCACTTGAATTGGAAAAATAAACGGTGAGTTATTTACAATTCCGTAAACCCTTTGTGTGAGAAAATTGTTGCAGACTCTGAAACAAAGATGGCTGCCATGCACAAACAAAAATTAATAAAATTAAAATAATAGTCATTTTGAACTTCCATCATATTAGGGTTGTTGTACAAAAAATTTCAGATTTTTTAAAAATGGTCAAGCAACTAATAAAGGATTTACTGGACCACTTGAAATGGATTAACCCGTAGATTAAATGATATTTGTCTGTAATACTACATGGTACCATAAAACACGTAATGAGAATATTCTGAGGATATCATAATTCAAATTCCTTTCACATTTCCAAAAATAGAACTCTTGATAATAATTGATACTGCTAATCCAGCATTGTTGCCACATTTACTAGAGGTTTCTTCTGGGGTAATGAGCAGATCTCTTGTCACGGCTTATTGAATGTTTTATAAGAAGCCAAAAGACTATCTCATAAGGCTATTTTTGATTTTGAAGAACAGATATAAGTCACAAGAGACCAGATCAGAGCTATAGAACAATTGCATTAATATGGCGATATGTTTTTGAGCTAGATATTCTTTCAGCAAGAAAACTGTTTGAGCTCTGGCGTTGTCATGGTGAAAGATAGCTCTGTTGGCATAGTTGCCGTTAGACGACTCGCTGGCATATTCACCCTCCTCCTGTTCTTTCAGGATTTCTACTTCAAGGATTGTTCTTCCTTTCATTGATTGGCTAGCTAATATTTTATTGCGTCCAACTTTTCCCTCAAAGCTTAAAAACATCTTTAACTTTGTATGTGATTTTTCTATATTACTCCATTACTGAGCGAGGGACTTGGGCCCCCACTTATTCAGCGCCCAATGTTGGGTCTCAATTTTGTATAATATTGCTGCATTACGAATTATTGCTTATTATTAACGTTTTAAAATTTATTTACCGTCACATTTTTTACATACTGTATCTACCATCCTGCCTTCTGATGCGCATACCAGCGGGATCATCTTCGGTTCAAGGTTGTGTATACATATATTTATTAACCTCAATAAAGGGTACGAGAAGGGGCAATATATGCTCTACAGACTTTATTCCTAATCGGAGCAGCCACCCTCGAGCAGTAAAAGTAAAAGAAAAAATTCTCTGTTCGGAACTCGAATGACCTTTTTCCTCGATCGTTATGGTACTTCCACATAGAAAGCTGCATATGGTGTTCGCTCTTGTAGCACAAACTTGTTTGTTACATAGTTTGGCATGACTATACGCACACACAAAGCGTCTCCTATTTCAATAATATAAAAACCCAAATGGCTCAACGTGGAGTCACGGTCATTGCTCTTTAAAGCTGACTCCACCCTCGACGTTTCCCGACATTTGCAGTTGTTTGACTCTGCGCTAGATGCATGACAAAAAATATTCGCATTACTTTTGGAACGGATTGTGTATCCTAAAAAAAACTAAAATTTAGTTGTTCAATTTATTTTAATTGTATAATATTAAAAACCCAATTTATTTATAATAAGAACATTTTCCTGAAGAAGAATTATCTCTTGTAATTATATAAGAGTAAGTCTATTTTTTTAACGAAATAATCTTCATTTTATAAATTACTTTTCCAAAGCCGTGCTTATATGACATATATTATATATATTATTATATTTAAGTTATTTGGTAAAGATCAAAATGCATGATTGCATTAGATCAGCATTTCAATATTTTTTATGAGCATTTGCATGAAAACTTAAAATTGCTGAAAGAACTACTCTCTTGAACTTTTTTTGTGATATTTTCAGTCACAAAGTCTGGATTAAAGTATAATAATAAATATAAATTTTTCAAAGTATAAAAATCATACTCTCATAATTCAGATACGTGGTTCAGGAAAGAACGTTTGTCAGAATTAGTAAATAATTACAAGACCGCCATCTTAATCCTTTTTATATTACCTTTTCATTCACAATATCTTGATGAATTATAATGATAAATATAAATTTTCCCGAGTGCAAAAATTATACTCGCATAACTCAGAGAAGTGATTCAGAATGGAAAGCATGTCAGAAATAGTATAAAGCACTCTTTTTCTATTCTTCGTGCACGTACAGTAAAAAGGCCGCATACGATTGACAGATGGGTATAAAGTAGAAATCTATTAATGAGAGGTCACTGAAAGGTTAAAATTTACAATAAAATACATCACTTTAAAAAATTTATCTTACTTTATTTGTATAAAAATAATCTTAAATATAAAAAATATAATTCACTTAGCTATTTAATTTTTTGTCGCACACTTATACTGCTGTATAAACAGGGTTGAGCACTGATTACATATTAGATTACTTTACGCTCATAAATCACTCAAACATAAAAAATAGTTTAACATGTTAGGTTAAACTCTCTCGGATTACAAAATTTAGTATAGCATAAAAAAACACACGTTCACAGCTCTGGTGAAACAAAATAGTTGCACATAAAACTGCAAGAGTTTAATTTCTATACAGGATTACTTATGAAGCTTTTGATACAATTAATTTCTAACTTACACTCTGGTCTTAAAACCTTCAAGGAATTCAACTGTTATTCAAATGACAAAAGATAAAGTTTATGAATGGGAAGTTTAAAATTTTCCAATTACAATCCTTACTAAAACGACTACCACATCACCAACAGTACTAGAAAACGTTTGAAGAAGTATTCCTACTTTCGACTAAAGAGCCAGAGCAAGTTTACTTTTCATGAGTACCACATTGACGACATTAAATTTCGCTATCGAACTTTGGACGTTGTTTGGCTTGAGACAAATACTCTCCACTCTAGAGTCCTGCGCGGGTCGGGTTATACCCGACCCGAACCCGCAAATCCATTTTAAGTCAACCCGCAACCCGTCCGAACCCGCAAAAATAATTTTCGGCTAACCGCAACCCGACCCGAACACGCAAAAATAATTTCAGGCAACCCGCAACCCGACCCAAACCTGAAGCATATCAACCCGCACCCGACCCGAAGCCGCAATATTTCAACCCGCAACCCGACCCGAACCCGCAATGTAAGGAAAGCAAATCATGTTAAAACAGCATTATGAAAAATAATTTGCGATTGTATCTCTAATAGAGGTCTGCGACGGTCTGGCCCGCGGACCGCGCCGGGGATGCGAAATTTCAAACTAGCCAGGCCGCTTTGTTAAGACAGTTTTGATTCCATTTATCAGCGGGCTGATAAACAAAATAAACGGGCCGAGCCGGCAAAAAAATTGAACGGCCGTGCCAGGCCGCGCCGATAACTACAATTAAACTGATCTACAAGCTCGATATAAATATTAGGCGAAGCCGATAAAATTATAAACGGGCCGTGCCGTACTTTTAAGTTTTACACGGGACTTGGCGGGTCTGGAAATTCCGGCCCGTGCAGACCCCTAATTCTCTAATACTATTTTTATATTTTACATAGAAGAATGAACAAATCTATATTCTTCAATATTCAACTATAGTAGAACCTCTGACCCGAACCGATGCAGGACTCTAAATGGTATAAAACAAAAAAATCCAAACTTTAAATATGCTTTAAAATTAGTTGCGGTTTCAAAAGTTCCTCTTATAATGATACACCTTGTTTTACAGAAGTGGCCATCTGCTTTTAGTTTATCAGCAGTTATTATTTTGACATTTTTCCTGTCTAACATAGTGCATCGTGTATCACCACAATTAAATTATTTACTTGATACATTAGACAGGAAGGACCATTTAGCATTTTGCTGCGTATTGTATTTTTAAAATGCGATAAAAATATAATGCAGTTTGTTATTTCGAAGACTGGTTTCGTGAAAGGATGAATAAAGACAAAACAGGCAGGCACAAATTTTGCTTTTGTGAAACTTTGATTTGCGGTTTAAATAAGCTTTTAAAGGGAAAAAATATTTTCCACATTCTTTTAAAAAAGCGGGTCAACCCGAACCCGACCTGCAAGAGTAAAAAAAACAACCCGAACCCGACCCGAACCCGAAACAATGAAAGCCAACCCGACCCGAACCCGACCCGCACCAAAAAAATTAAAGTCGACCCGACCCGACCCGCAACGGGAAAATATAGCACCAACCCGACCCGACCCGAACCGCGGGTCGGTTCGGGTTCGGGTAAAAGCGGGTAACCCGACCCGATGCAGGACTCTACTCCACTCCATCTCTTCCAGAAGTGCTGGAATATTCTTTGTGTTACATACTACGGAATCTGGAAGATGAAATTTCAGAAACAACGCTCTAGATGCAAATGCTGAAATAGCTGTCCAGGTAGCACCAGTCGAAAACTGACCTTCTATTAGGACTTGTAGATAACTTCGGTCATTTGATAGCGGACATAAAATACTTGAGTTCAAAGAGGATTGATTCAAATTGTGAAAATTATATAGAGAATTCTTCAAATGTAAATAGTGAATTTCCCATTGCATTACGAAGATAATGTTTCAAAGATTTTATATTGGTCTCTAAACGACAACGAAAACTTGGAGTAGAAGGAGAATTTAATTTCCAGATGACGCCTTCAATAACCACATAATTTTGTTATTATAATTACTAATGGATGATATGGAATTGTAACTCTCACAGTTCTCTACTTGCCTCATACATTTTGTAGAACAATCATTGATCAATTTAGCTGGTTTGCCTCTACGGGCAACAAATATTTTCAGATCAGTCTAAAAAGTTGAAGTTGATAAATCCTAAACCAAATGAAGAGGAATAGCACGAGTTGAAAAACAAACAAAAATAGCACTGTAACTCTTAAGCGATTTGATATTTCTATTATTTGTCTGTTTATTCATAAATTGGCTGACATAATCTACACTAGTCTCTGAAGATGGCTGACTGGCTGAAACACGTACAGCTTGAAAATCTACAATTATTTGGGTTCTAATTGATGGTAATTCACCGAAACAGCTAAAGCAAGTACTGCAAAAATTTCTTTTGCATCTCGCGCATTTAGAATCTAGAATTTTGTTCAAAAGACATTTAATAGAAATCGTGGAGCTTTATGCAATTAAGTTATATGATAATGTTTGGTAATTAATGTAGTATTATGGAAATCAAACCACACTAGCTTTAAATAAATTGTAAAACGATATCCATTCCTCTAGAGTTTAGACTACTATTAAACGTTCGAAGTGTTTTCATAGCTTTATCTCTGTTTTGGGGATTTTTAAAAGATATTATTTTGACTTCTTTCTTTTAAAGCACATTTCGAATTTAACGTATAAAATTTATTTATGTAATATTATAAAATGTCTTTGTATGTATATTTATAAAATGTATTTGCATTATGGAGTCAATAGATCAAGGCATAGTTACAAAAAATGACTTAAGAAGTGTTATGTAAAGGCTAGTAGGAAAAGTTTTCAGGTTTAAAAAGTGGAACTTCTGCATCTACAAAAGTCGGTGTGCGAGGGGCAATTCAATTGATATTGGTTTTCTGGAAAAATATATCTTCTATCATAATTAAAATTTATTGCAGGAAATTCGAGTTTGTATATTTAAATAATTTAAAAAAAATGTTCGAAAACTTCTTGGATGAAGAAGAAGCAGATAAGAATGATAATAAAGATGATGATTGAAGTGCCGAAGATGTTGTACAACGAGCAGGAAGACACCTTTTAAGAAAGTAGGGAAATTGAATCATCCGATGAGTTATGCGTGGATATCCATAGGAAAAAAAATTATAAACGAATTCTATAATATATTTCGTTGAACGTCAGATAAAAAACAGTTTAGAAAGTAGTCTTCATTATTAACTTTACCAAACTTGGAAATATTTAATACGAACACCCAATTTGGACAGCATATTTAGTTGTTTCGATAAATTGTATTTTTGAGCTACGATATGGGATGTCGTATGCTCAAAGAGTTTAGGAATTATGAAGGTTTAATGTTTGGAGATCTAATGTTAAGTTCATTTGTAGTCGTTGCAAAACTGATCGGATATTTTTTCAATCTAACATACTAGCTACTTCACAAAATGATATGCAGTTTTAAATTCGCATATTTGAAGCTTTTACAAATCGATTTCTATTATTAATGCTATAGATTATACTTTGCATTTACTTTTTAATTAATTTCAAAATTATATATAATTTTTGACAACAAATGTTGCAGAAATATGTTTGTGAGAAGAAAAATAGTTAAAAGAAAAGCGCTTTAGTGAAAACATATAACCAAATTCGATAATTTTAAATTAATTTATACAAAATTCTTCGGTAAAAAACAATAGCATCTTCAGTAAAGAAAATGAGGTAATTCTATTTTCTTTTCGATGCTAAAATCAATTTATTCTATGCCACGGAACAATTTTCTTTACTGTATCAAATATCATTTTATCTTCCCTAATATTTTTTAAAAAGTCCATTTTTTTTCAGCATTTTTAAAAGCTTTTGTATCGGAGCAAAGAAAATCAATATATCATATGGTATTAGCTTATGTCACCAGTTTAACTTTTCGCAAGATATAATCTTCCATCGAAATCAATACATCTGGAATAAATCAATTTTAATATTAACGCTGATTTTTTTATAGTAGTATTTTTTAAGCTAGATTTATATTGAATTTTGGATTCAGTATAAATAGCATTTTAGTAAAATATTCAAATATTTATTTTTTAAAACAAACTAAAAAGGAATGCTACGGAAATTTCTTTTATTCTAACAAATATCGCAAAAGTACAGAAGTAAAAATATATAACCTTTTAATCTTCTATAATTTTAGTTACACGCCTTCTATTTATATATATATTACAAATTTTTCAAATGTGATAAAAAAATTATTTTATTTTAATTGCAATATTTTTATGTAAAAATATAAAAGTTTGTATATGCTCCTTCTTATCACCACTTTTTTATTTTGCCAAATTTATCTGTATATTTATTTTCGAAAATCTATGTATAACAATTCATAAAAATAGGAAATATAAATATTTTCACTGTTTCATAACCTTTGTCTTTATAACATGGGTTATAAAGAAAATATTCATGAAAATTGAACCGTTGCACGCGCCGCATGTAAAGAGGGTTTACGCGTACGGTTTTAAAACAGTTTACACAGGATTTCTGAAACGCTGAAATTACCTGTCAAAATTGCGAATTTCATAGTGAACTTTTGTCATGCAATAGAACAGATATAAGAACAGGAAGTTGTGTGGTGTTTATCTGAAAAGGAAAAAAAAAACGCAATGGAGAATCTCCCCTTCTGGTGAAAATCGATCCGTCATGTGTTAGAGAAGCCCGCTTTTTACCCGACTGAAAAGAAGGGTTATGTGTTTCACGCGTATCTGTATATGTGGATTTCTTTATACCCTCGAAACATCCCAACGGCTGGATGGATTTTAATGAATGAGGTCTTTATCAATTCGTCTTAACGGCCCGATAGTTATAGGTTAGGTTTTGTTTTTATAAATTCAAAATGGCGGCCGTAAAATACATAATGGCGGTAAAGACGAAAAAAATTACGCCACCTATTGAGTGGCATATCATTGGATAGGTCTTTCAAAATGAAGACTGTGTTTCATTGACTATTTTACAGTCAGAAGCTCCGTTAAAATATTCTGCAACCTGGAAGTTGTGTAGGTAGGATCTCTAGCCTTACTGGAACTCTAATCATCATAGACATCTATAGACATAATCAAAACAGTGTTTATAGATAGGAACTAACAATTAAACACAAAAGTCATCAATACAAGTAAATAAAAAAAAGTAGGTAAGTAATATAAACAAGTAATATACAAAAAAAAATTAAGTCAGTTCCTACTTAGGTCAATAAGAGAATTTTTTTTTCTTCCATTCTTATTTCCTCTTGAATGGCGCTTAAAAGGCCTTGATGAAGAAGAGGGCTCTCTCTGTCTTAAAATACCTTGATCAAGATGAGGGCTCTCTCGATTATTGAAAATTAATTAATTTGATTGAATTAATGAATTAATATTTGGAAAAACTTGATTAACATCAAGTGTCATCCATTACATGTTTAAAAAATTTATTAGAGCTCGATTGGATGAATAATAAGTATTTTATTAACGAATGAAAGTTTGAACAAGATATATATAACGAGAGTTTGGGCTAATAGTAGGAATTGAAAAAAAAAATAGTTTCACATTGATGAGAAATAATTAATTAGTTCGCTTTTTACGCTGTCGAGTTTTTTTATTTTTTTTAAATTTAATTGTTTATTTCGAAAAGTAATTTGTTTTTGAAAGAGATTCCGTTTTAAGGATAAATGGGATTATTAAATCTGTTGCTTTAAATTAAAGAGTTGTTCCGAGAATTGTGCTGCAAATTACTTTTGATTTTTTTTAGAATTTAATTGTTTGTTACCTGTCAGTTTTTATTCATGGACAATGATTTAACCCATTTATGCCTGATGCTTCGAATTTTAATAAATTTGTATAATTTTCTTCTTCTTTATAACATGAAAATTGTATGAAATAATTTTATACAAGTGTCTTTTTCTGTTACCGAGAGATGACAGCATAAGATGGATATTTATTTTCTTAAATGAAGGTTTTTTTTCGGTGTTTATAGATTTTTTACTTTTCAAGCTCTCGAAATGTAAAAAGTAAGTTTATTTGTGTTTTTTCTATCAAGGATCCAAATAAATGATTCATAATCTTAACTTGAAAATTTATTTGAAATACGTTTTATTTTTTTATTATTTTGAAATTATATGTTCAAGCATTTTTGTAACGTAGAAAATAGAGGGCGCTAGGCACGAATGGATATCTATTTTTGTTATAAATTTATGGGACAGTTATTTATGTAAAATCTTTTTCAAGATGAGTATGAAATAAATTGTTTTTAGGCCTCCAATAACAGTATTATTAGTTTTTTATTAATAATACTTATAATTAAAACACCAAATAAAATAAACTAAGACAGAGTTGAGCACAGTTAAAAATAAAATTTATAAAGACAATAAAAAACAATTAAAAATACAATATGTAAACGTTTCGCCAAGCGACACGCAAGGCATCATCAGTACAAAAAATATCCATTGCATTTCAAACGTCAGAACAAATCAAGAACAGTTACAGTTAGCTATTTTAAAAACAAACAATATTCGCTAGGGACAGAACGAGCATCATTCAAAGCATGCGACCGCAATTCAGTGAACCAAGCCTCAAGGAGCAATCTACCATGGTAGTTGTTGCAACCAGATTTCAAAATACTGGCGTTCGCAATGAGCGGAATGCGATTCGTTTGAAGTGAATGCTGGACAATTTTTGAATTCAAATTACTCTTTTTTAAAGCCCCAGTATGTTCTTTTAGGCGAATTTCCAATGATCACCCAGCTTCACCAATATAAACACTATTGCAATCTTTACAAGGAATAATATAAACAACACAAGGTAATTTAGACTTATCATATTGAAATTTATGCTTATTGAAAAAGGAACTCAATTTATTAATAGGTTTAAAAGAAACCCCAATATTGAATGACTTTAGAATGCCAGAAATTTTTTCAGAAATGTTCTTATAATAAGGGATACAGATAAAGGAGCTAGGTTTACTACGTTGAAAAGGGGGGAGGGGAGTAGAATTTACAAAATTTAAAGTATTTTTAAAGATTTTTCTAACAAGACCAATAGGGTAGCTATTATTAACCAAATCACGATAAATTTTACATTTCTCTATTTCAAAATCATTACTGGAACTGCAATATTTTATGGCTCTGAAGGCTAAAGTCTTAATAACGGTTATTTTATGGCTGAAAGGGCATATTGAATTGAAATTAGTATACTGACCAGTAGAAGTATCTCATTACAATAATCAAGTAATAATAATCAAGTAATTCAATATGCCCTTTCATAACCGTTAAAACCCATAAAATAACCGTTATTAAGACTTTAGCCTTCAGAGCCATAAAACATTGCAGTTCCAGTAATGATTTTGAAATAGAGAAATGTAAAATTTATCGTGATTTGGTTAATAATAGCTACCCTATTGGTCTTGTTAGAAAAATCTTTAAAAATACTTTAAATTTTGTAAATTCTACTCCCCCCCCCCCCTTTTCAACGTAGTAAACCTAGCTCCTTTATCTGTATCCCTTATTATAAGAACATTTCTGAAAAAAATTCTGGCATTCTAAAATCATTCAATATTGGGGTTTCTTTTAAACCTATTAATAAATTGAGTTCCTTTTTCAATAAGCAAAAAATTTCAATATGATAAGTCTAAATTACCCGGTGTTGTTTATATTATTCCTTGTAAAGATTGCAATAGTGTTTATATTGGTGAAACTGGTAGATCATTGGAAATTCGCCTAAAAGAACATACTGGTGCTTTAAAAAAGAGTAATTTGAATTCAAAAATTGTCCAGCATTCTCTTCAAACGAAACACATTCCGCTCATTGCGAACGCCAGTATTTTGAAACCTGGTTGCAAAAACTACCATGGTAGATTGCTCCTTGAGGCTTGGTTCACTGAATTGCGGTCGCATGCTTTGAATGATGCTCGTTCTGTCCCTAGCGAATATTGTTTGTTTTTAAAATAGCTAACTGTAACTGTTTTTGATTTGTTCTGACGTTTGAAATGCAATGGATATTTTTTGTACTGATGATGCCTTGCGTGTCGCTTGGTGAAACGTTTACATATTGTATTTTTAATTGTTTTTTATTGTCTTTATAAATTTTATTTTTTAATTGTGCTCAAGTCTGTCTTAGTTTATTTTATTTGGTGTTTTAATGGTTTTTAAATTCAGACGTTAAATGTATATGTACTGTAAAATACTTATGTTATATTAGTCTCTGTAAAGAAGTAAATATATATTTTTTTGGAATTCATCAAAATTAAATACAAAAATATTTTTAGCATATTTTTTTTTAGTATTTTTCCAGTTCATTTTGCAACTTTTTAAAGTGATTTTAACAACAAATTTGAGAAAACATAAATTCAGTCACAAATGTGTTAAGGTTTATGATAATATCAAAAATTTTGATACTTATGATGTAAAATCATGTATTGGTAATTTAATATCCTCAAAATCAATGTATTTTCCTAAATTACATTCTGTTTTTAAATAGTAGAAGCTAATAATTTCCTGCCTATTATATTTTGATTTTTTTTTTTTTTTTTTTACATATAATCTAAAATGATTCTTATCCAAATAAAAGTAAATATATGTTTTTTACAAAGGACAGTTTTTATTAAAACAGATGTAATCATAAGATGATATATTTATTTCCTGTCTAAAATTATTCTTTATCGTTGACAAAATACTTTTCTTTATAATTTAACTTGATCCTTGCATTTGCGCTAATCTTTATAAATGTCTATGCGAAAAATTATACATCTGTCATTTAGCTAAAAACAAAATAATAACATTTCACTTGTTAGATATTTATTTACAATCTCGCGAAAGTTTTAGGTAAATAACTTGAACATATTGTTCACTTTATTTTTTCATTATGACGTAGTTTTAATTTTTTAGCAATCACCAAATTGGTGTGTGCGGTTTGTGAATTTGGTATGTAAAGGTTAACGATTTTTGTGGTTTGATACGATGTACAGGGTGAGTCTAAAATCATGAGACAAACTTTAAGGGGAGGTAGGGGACATCCCAAGGATTCAGATTTGTAGCAACCCATGGTCGGAAATGCTTTCCTGGCGCTGTAGTGACGACACAAAACACAAGAAAGAAAGGACACTAACAGGGAGAGGAGATATGTTTATTATTCTTAGCGCTGCAAAAATGCCGGGAGAGTGCTGGAAAATGCTGAGGAGCTTGTTGCATGCATCGTGTCAGCTGCTGAGGAAGCCCGGGATACTCCCGGTATTTTCAAGAACATTAGTACTTTCATGCGCCGGAGATGCGCTTCCATGCATCACGGCCCGGGGTCGGTCCACATCAATCACTTACTTTAATGACTATCATTGTCTCTTTAATGTTCTTTTTTTCTTAGTTATTTGCTGTACTAAGTATAATAAACTTGTTTTCTCCTCTTATTCGTGTCCTGTCTTTCTTGTGTTTTGTGTCGTCACTACCGCACCAGGAAAGCGTTTCCAACCATGAGTTGCTATGCAAATCTGAATCCTTGTGATGTCCCCTACCTCCCCTTAAAGTTTGCCCCATGATTTTAGACTCACACTCTATTTCTATATTCACTTCGAACTAGCTTTTAAAGTGTGAAGTTGTAATTCGTGTTCGTATAAAGGGCTCACCTCAAGATGTCTTACCTGCTTTTAAAAAAGAGAAAACTTCCATTGTTTTATAGTTCTTCAATCTGCCTTACTTCTTGATTTATTTCAGAAACTAACTGAAATTATCACCTTGGATTTTTATGAAAACGCAATCTACTAAGTAATTTCTCTTACAGATCTGAAGCAACAACGATACTTTAAATATATAATTTATTAACACCATAATACTACTTGGATATTATCAAAGGTGTCATCTATGTATATATATATACATATGTCATCGTTTGCCTATATGGGGATGTAAATAATATGCCATAATATGCATAATATGCCATTAAGAAATTATAAAAGTTTTTACATATTGTTTCTTATACCCACTTTTTTTTTTTTTTTTTTTTTTTTTTTTACCAAGTTAATCTGCATATTTTTTCTAGAACATCTATGAAGGAAAAATGATAAAAATAGAAGATATAACATTTTTAAACGTTTTTTAATCCTTATTGTTACGATTATGTTCATGAAAATAGAAGAATTCGCGGCCTCCACATTGAAAGATGTTTTACTCATAGAGTTTTTGAATACACAGAAAGTCACAGATGCTGAAATTCCTCGTCAAATTTGTGAAATTCATAGGGAACATGAGTGATTCAATAGTACATATATGAGTGTGAAGTTTATCTCACAAGAAGTGCAACGGGTAACATCAATCCGTTATGTGTTAGATAAGCCCGTTTTATACTAAAAAGCTTTTCTTCATGCACAGTGATTTAAGGTTTACCATATCAAGCAATTTGATACTACTTGGATATCATTAAAGGCGGTATAGTTTGTCTATATGGAGGTACAAATTAAGATATGCCATTAAAATGACTATCTCAAAATGTCCCGCAATTCCTTAGAAACCCATTCAAAGGTTTTTTTCTTGAAAGCTACAATAAAATGCTTTCTTACATTACATTTCGTAATACTTTTAATTTATCAATAGAACATACTTTAGGAATGCGCCATATACAATAAAAAATATTGCAGTAGCAAAGTATTTCATAGAAATAAATAATAAATATGATGGAATGTATTTTATTCACTTTTTAATCGATAGATTTGCTTATTACTCTTTATCGGTGAAAAAAGTATCACATTACTTTAATTATTAAAATTAGTCGGATGTGGCAACAAAAACAACCAGATCCTGAAAAAAAAAATGTTGCAATGATTATTATTACGTGTTAAAAAATCTGATTCATTTTTGTGTACTGTACGCATCAAATAAAAAACAAACTTTTATATCAGGGATAAAATTTACTACACTGTTAAAAAAGAAAACGACGAAAAGAAACCGGAAAATGTACAACCCGCAATGTCGCCATCCGTTCTCCCCCTTTTTTTTTTACCACTTTTCAAAAAAGTTGAAAATTGTTTATGAATTCGATTTGTTTGTCTGTATGTCTGTCTATCTCGCGTAAATATAGTTTGATTTTCATGAAATACATAGATGTTATTGGGTATCACTATGGCATGTTTAGTATTGAAAATAAAGTGCGTAATGTTTACAGTTCAATTACAGGGACACTCAAAGGAATTCGATTACATTACGGTTTATGTGAAAAATCGTTTTACGGATTTTTATTGATATTACACTATTTTAAGGATACTGAACATTATATGTATCATTGATTTGAACTACACGGCACATAGGCTTACTGTACAACATGGTGTTCATAGAATTTTCTGTTCATTTACCCTGACACACAAAAGGATTTGGCTACTGAAGAAATTGAACAATAATTGAACTATTGAAGCATATGAACAATAATTGTGATTGAAGTGCGTTTTCAATTGGGGTACGCTTATTTAAGTTGAACTATATTTTTAATATTACTCGGTAAGTATAACTTTTATAGGTCATATACTGGGATGCACAAAATTTCTCAAGTATATTTCCGTTTATTCATGGAAATTGCTGAATGCCAATTTTCAAATGTGCTATTCGTTTAACAGAAATTATTTTTCAAGTATTTTGTATACATAACAATCTATAACTGCGGGGCGCAGCCGCTATACGGGGCTGCACACACACACAAAAAAAAAGAATCTGAATCTTTTCGGACAATTATGGTAATAGCAAAAATTGTGCTTGGAATGAGTTACGTTCTTTTTAAACTATTTATTTTGACATCATCTTTCACATGAATAAACTGTGAAGTCTAGTTATAGTATTGATGTATAGAATGTGTATAGAAATGTGTATAGAAAAATGTGTATAGTATAGAATGTGTTAGAAAGTTTTTCATAATCTATGCTGGACGCATAACTTTTCGCTCTTGTTGTTATTCCCTCACGTTTTCCGGATACAAATTTTCAGCTATTCAAAAAAAAAAGAAATTTATGTTTTAACAAATAAATGTTAGCAATATCACAAATAAAAAAAATCTATATAATAGTTACACGTATATACTGATGCACATTTATATGGAAGAGATATCTCTATTGCATATTATCACATCCATACTTTAGCGCCTTACATTCCTCGGAATCCCAACCTCGGTACTCGACTCTAGAGGATGAATGCTCTGTTCGCTACACCACCTGACTCATCAAACGGCATGCCAAAACAGCAGTTGCAAAAATTTAACTAGATCTTTTTCGTTTTGTCTTTCATTTCCACAACATTGACATTTGTCATTCTTAGGAGGAACATTTTTGATTTTAACAATTTAATAAGTAACGATTAAAAAGGAAATTTTCAATTTATTCCATGAAAATAAGTGATTTCCAGTCAAAGCAAAATTTCCGTTAAAAGACAGGAATTTTCTATAAAATAAACAGAATATATATGAGAATATTCTTACTGTATATGTGTTAATAACTATCACTTTCACTTTCTGTGAAAAATGCTTTCATATTTATTATATGTATAGAACCTGTATCTAATTATGCATGAGGGAAGATATAAGATGGATGTAAGCATATATAGGTTTAAATCAAGTACATCGATGAATATATACAGGGTGATTCATAAAAGATGGGCAGAACTTTAAGGGGTTATAGTACACTTAAAGACAAATAATATTAAATAGGAGACTAAGGGTCCCAGACGTATTCCCAAGGAGATAGGGGGCATTAAAGTTTAGGGTCGGAAATTTCAAATGATTATAAAACATGGAAAAATTGGTCGATTCGTTTGCGGTTTTTGCAAAAAATTTTCTTTATGCCAGTATTTTCTTGAAATAAAATTTTAAAGTTCAATTTCAAAAAATGCCGATAGGGGGCGCTTTAGACTTTGGAGTTACAAACAACTATTTTTTAACGTTATTTTTTGTATTTCTTTAAATGATTTCGAAAGCTTAGACTTAAACTTAAATTTTGATCTAAAAATCTGAGTCCTAACGAGTAGTTAAGTAGCGTAAACTGAAATTTGAAATTTGAAACCCTTCTCCCCCCAGAACAAAAATCAGTTATTCCCGATCTTTGTGTCGTAGATTAGGCTCTAACTACTGCCGCGTTTTGCTAAAATTATTCTTTATGTCAGTATTTTCTTGAAAATAAATTTTAAAGAAAATTTTCAAAAAATTCCGATAGAGGGCGCTTTAGACTTTGGAGTAACGAACAACTATTTTATACCGTTATTTTTTGTGTCTCATTAAATGCTTTCTAAAGCTTAGACTTAAATTTTCAGCCCATAATCTGAATCGTTAGTCGTGGTTAAGTTTCTGGGGAGAGGGGTTTGAAATTTCTACTCCTGAGCACAGTTCAGTTTACCATGTCCACACATTGTGTGCTGTGATACGAGGTAAAAAGACACAAATTAGGATTATGTTACCAAAGCATATTTATTAACATGTAATTACAATAAATGTTCAAAATTGTGACCACCAGAGGTTATGCACGCAGAACAACGGCGAAGAATGGAACGGCGAACATTCGCGAAAACATCAGGCTTTTCGAGCACTTCCCCTACAGCGGCGGAAAGTCTGGCGACCAGTTCCTCGGGGGATTCAATGGGTGTCTCATACATAAGAGCCTTCAATCGTCCCCAAAAAAAGAAATCGAGGGGTGAAAGATCTGGCGAGCGAGCAGGCCAAGCAACAGGACCACCTCGACCAATCCATCTGTTCGGAAATGTGATGTCCAGATAGTTGCGGACGTCTCGTACGTAATGGGCTGGCGCTCCATCGTGCTGGAACCACATGACCCGCCGGATGCGTGGAGGAACAACGTTTAACAGGTCTGGCAGCACATGTTGCAGAAATGTGAGGTATGTTTTACCGTTGAGGCGTTCAGGAAGAAGGTACGGTCCGATTAGGTGGTCTCCGAGGATTCCTGCCCAAACATTGATGGAAAAGCGTCTCTGATGAGCATGTGGATACGTAGCATGTGGATTGACATCCGCCCATACATGTGCATTGTGTGTGTTAAATATACCTTCACGTGTGAAGGTACATTCATCGGTGAAAAGCACAGTTCGTCCAAAATGTGGATTTAGCGCGTTCTGCTGCAGAAACCAGCGGGCGAATTCAATACGATTTGGATAATCCCCTGGAGACAGTTTCTGGACTCGTTGCACATGAAACGGGAGCAAATGTTCATCCTTCAGTACCCTCCAAGTCATGGACTGTGAGGTATCTACCTGCCTAGCCACTGTTCGTGTACTTGTACTTGGCTGCGCCGCTACTACATCCAGAATGGCTTCTGCAACAACTACTGATTCGTCCTTTTTTGCACGACCTGCATTCGACCGGGAAGCGAGAAATGATCCCGTCTCACACAACTGTCTGTGCAAGCGCTCGAAAGTTTTGCGGTTAGGCAACCGCCTGTTGGGAAATCGCTCTCCGTACATTCGTTGTGCCTCTGCACCATTTCCATCTGCCGCTCCGTAAATTAAATGCATCCCAGCCTTTTCCTTATTCGTGAAGGGCACCATCTTCCGATTCATTACTACAGCGACTTACACTTGACTCACCGTTCAGTGGTTTTTATGCCTGAATCGTGTCGAAATTTTGCATACGTGTTCTTCTTCTTCCCCATTTGACATTTGCATACTTTCTGTTTCCTTCTTCACCCGGTGACTAGCGTCAGGAATGGAGCTTTAACGTTTGCATGAGCGACGTTTCCAACTGTGCCAGTGCCTTTATGAGTGAATTCCGACTATGCAGTCCTTGACGAAAGTTGTATTTTTGCCTCGTATCACAGCACAGAATCGTTGGGCATGGTTAAGTAGTGCAAACTGAACTATGTTCAGAAGTTGAAATTTGAACCCCCTCCCCTCGCTACTGAACCACGCTCAGCGATTCAGATTTTGAGCTGAAAATTTAAGTTTAAGTCTAAGCTTTAGAAAGCATTTAATGAGACACAAAAAATAACGGTATAAAATAGTTGTTCGTTACTCCAAAGTCTAAAGCGCCCTCTATCGGAATTTTTTGAAAATTTTCTTTAAAATTTATTTTCAAGAAAATACTGACATAAAGAATAATTTTAGCAAAACGCGGCAGTAGTTAGAGCCTAATCTACGACACAAAGATCGGGAATAACTGATTTTTGTTCTGGGGGGAGAAGGGTTTCAAATTTCAAATTTCAGTTTATGCTACTTAACTACTCGTTAGGACTCAGATTTTTAGATCAAAATTTAAGTTTAAGTCTAAGCTTTCGAAATCATTTAAAGAAATACAAAAAATAACGTTAAAAAATAGTTGTTTGTTATTCCAAAGTCTAAAGCGCCCCCTATCGGCATTTTTTGAAATTGAACTTTAAAATTTTATTTCAAGAAAATACTGGCATAAAGAAATTTTTTTGCAAAAACCGCAAACGAATCGACCAATTTTTCCATGTTTTATAATCATTTGAAATTTCGGACCCTAAACTTTAATGCCCCCTATCTCCTTGGGAAAACGTCTGGGACCCTTAGTCTCCTATTTAATATTATTTGTCTTTAAGTGTACTATAACCCCTTAAAGTTCTGCCCATCTTTTATGAATCACCCTGTATATGCAATATATATGTAAGGATACAATAGGAAATATTATGGAGATATACAATATTCAGTATAAACGGACTTAAAGTTAAAAATATTGCCTAGCAAATAAATTAAAATTTTTTAAAGAATTTTATTCTTAGGTTCTTTTTATCTTCGTATTTACATTTTGTTTTCTGCATTGTATTATTATGTTATCTGTACTCCTTAAAATTGCAACTACCTGTTTCGACTTGAAATGTTTCAATGCGCTGCAAAATATCAAACTAAAATTTGACTAAATCAAATTATCTTGATATAAAATTGTATTTTTTTTTAATAAAAAACAAACATTTTATGGTTTGAATCGATTGAAAAAATTTTCAATTTTGCTCTTGTAATATGTTAATAAATATATTATAATTCCATTACTGAGAAAAATTTACATTCAACATTAATTTTAAATCATTACATTAAACTATATGCAATAAATAAAATTTGTATTTAGAGCTTTAAGATGAATTATAAATTTGTTATCGAAACAAATGAAATGGAGAAGATGCATTAAAACCGCGAAAGACAAAATACTTCTGTTTTGTTAGTTTAAAAAAAAATTCTAATATTTTACGTTACATACATTTTAGTGAAAAAAAACCGTCTTTAATCATATGCAATTTTCATATGTTCTAGTTAAAAAAATTTCATCAGATTAAATTAAATTTATAAATCGATGAATAGTATTAAATTTATGTCATCGCTCGGCGTATCAAATAGATGTAACGTATTATTTCGGTAAAAGTGTACAGCTGAAAATTTAGTTATAAAAATATATATTTAAATCCAAAATTATATCAAAAAATTAAAACAAGTTGAAAAATGCACGTCAAACGTGGCAACTGTGGTGCGTTCACACTATAACTAGTTTTATAAATATTTTTTTCACCGCATATGGTACTGAATGCATATTTTAGTGCCCTTTATATGTGCATATCATTTCATTCTGTTTGAAAGTCTGTAATATCATTAAAATGCACTTGCAATATTTTTTTCCCATTGGCCGTAATGTAACGGAAAACTTTTGACTGTCCCTGTAGTTAATCTATACATCCGATTTCCATAAAATTTGAAATGACTCGACAAAAGTTTGCAAAAATCATATATCTAAAATTTTAGACCATTCGGTTGGGTAGTTTTTGCTCTGTTATATTCGGACGGACAGACAGACAGACGGACCGAACGACGACTATAGTTGCTACGCATTTATATAAATATAATTACGAACGCACCTAAAATCAAGCTTTTGACTAATTTATTAAGATGAGGGGCCTGAACTGTTTCATTTATATTCTTGAAACTGGAAAATTGCATACATAATAATCGCCCATATCGATAAATTAGAAAAAAAAATACACTGACTTCTTACTTATACACTATGTTTAGTATTATTTTATAGTTCGACTTTCTTAAAAACAATTAAACTAAGATTATAAGTTCTTCTTTTAGTTAAGGCGTTTTAGGATGCTTTTAGATATTTTTCTGAAAGACTGGTATCAAGAAACGTATTTTAAAATTAATCATAACTTAAAATCAGAGTTTTATTATTTTAAGAAAGTTGAACTATAAAATGTTGCTGAACATGTAGCGTATAAGTGAGAAAAAGCAGTGTATTATTATTCATTTTTTTCAATAAATGCAGTAAAATTTTTGACGTTATACCAACAATTTTACGGCATTTCGGTGCCCTTGTCGAGTTTATGGTATTAATTTTTATATTAATACATTTGTTATATAATTAAATGCATATATATATATATATATATATATACACAATTCAAAATTCTTTTTACAGGAAATAGTATTTTATACATGTTATCTAGCAGTAATGTATGTATTCATTTTTAGTTAAGTTAAATGTTTATATACATATTTATTTTTGGAATGAAATATATTTCAATTTGCAGTTACTTGTTTTTTTTTTATCTCATTTCTTAAAATTAAAAATTATTTATCGCAAATTCATTATATTTTAAATTATTTCTTACATGTTTATTTCTTAAATTGGTCGTGAACAACAAGTATCAAAGTACACAAACTTTAGATATTCATTTTCATACATCTAAAAATGTGTTTAAAAGACAATTAGTAGAAAAGAAATGTTAGCAAATGAACTTCAAAATTAATTAATGAATGTGTACTTTTTCATTCTTCTTTTAAATTACGTATAAATGAGAAATATCTGAAGTTGCACATCAATTTATTTAATATCTTCCGAATGTTTAGGAAATATAATATGCAAGTTAAACATCTTTAATTAATCTAACAGACAGGACGTTTAAAATGTAGTTCTGAGAATTTAGAAAATGGAAAATATGAAAATAAAAATATTTGTATAATTTAAATTTAAAAGCATTCAAAGAGTAAAATAATCCTTCGATTCAATTAAACTTTATTCAATTAGAAATGAGAAAATTCTTTAAACAACATTAGATTTTCCTGAAATACTTTCATAAATTTTATTTGCAACCGTATCATATTTTAAATTATTTATCAGGAACGTTTAACTTTAATAATATTTCCTAAAATAACTTGGCAATAAATTCTCGATTTCTGTTTCATTCTATCGATTTTTGATTTCATTAAAATTGTTTTATCCTATTAATTTATCCGAGTGTTTGGATTTTAAATAAGGATATTCCGCGTGCACTTTTACCTCTGTCAAAAAGTATTTTAATAAATTTTATTTTTAATTTAATAAAAAAAAAGACATTTCTTTCTTCAATTTTGTTTTTCGAATTCGAAGTAAAATCTATCAGTTTTTTTAAAATGAAAACGAAAAGTAAAATAAGTTTCCTGTACTAAAAAGTATTTTTACAATATGAATTTATATTTAAATAAGTCAGTGATGTATACTAAATAATATATTTTAAATGCAAAAAAAAAAATGAATAAAAATAATCAATTAAAACTTCATTCAGTTAGAAAGAATGCAGAATTTTAACAGAAGCATTTAGCTTTCCAGACAAAAGTTCATGAAATTTATTTGGAATCGTATCATATTCTAGAGTTTTATCAGAATTTGTCAAAGTCAATAATACTTTAAAACATACCACGATTATTGTTTCTCAATTTTCATTTTACTATACCGACTTTCGATTTCGTTGAAATAATTTTATTATTTACCACCCATTATTTTATATGAATGATTGAAATTGTGATACATGTACTTAGTGTGTTATTTTACCTCTCTTAGAAAGGGTTTAAACGATTTTATTTTGAGATTAATAAAAAAAGACATTTTAACCCCATTTGAGGAAAATTAGTAGAGAACATTCGGGTGCTATGGAATGGTCTCGCAATTCTCGCAAATGGTCTCGCAATTTGGAATGGCTCGCAATTTGGCCGAACGGTGCTGCAGCCAAATGTAGAACTGTCAGACGATTTTCTAGTACTCCCATGGGGCATTGCGGTGAGTTCTGTTTGGATACCTGTTGTTCAAGCGACTCGGTAAAATCAAATCTCATTCTGAAACGTTGCATTTTTTTTTACCGATACGTTTTATAAAAATGGATTATATGTCCTCTTTGTCAGTGATGTTAACCAAGTTCAGTATTAAGTAGTGCAGTTATATTTCTTGCTGTATTAGTCCGTTTGCTTTTATGCTAATTTGTTGACCAGTGAAGAGGTTATTTTTTCCAAGATAGCATTACGTGTATTATGGAATATCAGCTAAACAATTATTTTTTAAGAGAAGTCTAGTTAAAATAAAGAACGAATCCACTGCGACGAATCACCTGAGAGGGTTTTTTAACAGCTTGTGCACCAGACTAGGAAGATGCAATATTCGTGTTTTGCAATAGAAAATATTCAGAAGACGGAAGAGAGGAGAATAGGATAAAATGCCTGATGTGTGCGATGTGTTCCCATGAAGACTGTGGAGGGGCCGAAACAACAGATTAGGTGGCATAAATTAGTGAATGACCGAAGTTTCTTTTTTCGCGAATTTCGGTGAGTATTTTTTTTATAAAGCTCAGTAGAACATTTGATACATACTGAAAATGTACTCGTATTTTATAAGAGGGAGGTTATAGAAGTATCCATGCATAGACACTAGTACACAGGGAGTTTTTTATTCATACTCTCATTATCGAACAGTATTCGTGACAATAAAGTACTTAGTGAAAACTACAACTATTTACTTTATAAGAAAAATTTACAGACTAAAATATTTGCTGACAAAGGCTGAAGTTGTAATGGATCAAAATCAAGATAATCTGTAAATATATGCTAGTGTTATAATTCATAATCCTTTTGACAGGAAACAAAAGAATGTTTATGTAAATTCACAAAACTCTTTGTAGTGTGGTCGATCTACGGTTTTCGCATAAAACTGGCCGATTTATTTTCTATTTAGTAATTTACTCGATTGCAATTTTTAATCAACAGGCTATTACTATTGCTGATTAGGGGGGAGCAATTTTTTTTCATCAAAAATGGGTAGCTGCCAAAAGTTACCTTTATACTAGTACATCAACTGCATGCAATTTTACCAACGAAAAAAAAAAAACACTTGAGTCTGCGCTTTTGGTCCAAATGTCGAAATTTGGGTAAAATTGGACATTTTTTTCAAAAAAATATAAACAAACCTATAGATATGGTTATTATTTAAATGTGTTACTTAAACCTTTATTGTTAATAGCTTAACATATTTAAATGATAAAACTGTATTTTTATTCTGTATAACTGGAGCAATGCTGGCAGCTTTTGGTAAAAAAAACGCGTTGCCATTCTTTTGTGTCATACAGCAAATAGTTGTTCAGAATATACCTCCAACCTAGTTGCTTTCAAAACTGTCCAGGAGGTGCCACGTGGAGGTAGCTGCATTTCATGCCCCATCAGTGCATAGTTCGACCAACCTACTATCAGAGCACAATGTTTTATTTAAACAATGAATTGTGATTTTTTTTATCAAAGACTGGCATAGATTTTCTATGTATTAACTTAGTCCATCTCTTCTTTGTATCCACAGACGTCGGATGATGCTGCTGTGACACTCCTGCACATATATTTCTACTACTTGTGTATGATAATACAAGCAAAGAAAATTAATGTAATCTATTCAGCCGTCTATTATCTTCATCAAAATTGCATCTAGTTAATGCATAGTGATTGGGAGTTCTGTTTGTACAATATTCTATAGCATTTTGGTTTTTTTATCTTTGAGTATGCCATCATACTCTACCGCTTGAATTTTTAAATGCTGAGAAGCTTGCTGTTTAATGTGATGGCGATCATCAGAGAGCAATGCAATAAGAACTTGCTCTCGATGTGCAAAGCAACCATTGTTCCTAAATAAAATTTTTAGTATTTGTTTTATGCCGTTTTCTGTGATGTTTGGTAGCCGAGTCCCATAAGTTTTTAGATCCATTTTTTAGATGTGGATTACATGTGGTGCATACCATCCTGCGGCATAAACGTGGATTACATACTTTGTGAATACTCAGTGAATCTACAGACTCTGATAGTCAATCAGTGCTTATATACAGCGAAAATTTTTATCGGCCTTTGTGAGTCCACTTGCGTAGCAGAAGTATCTTGGGTTCCTATTCGCTAGTTTTTCTGAGCAATATCTTGATGAAATAACTTTGCAAATGTCTAGCAGGTATTTCTGGTCATTGCTGAGTACCCTTTTCTCGCTTTCAGGAAATAATGTTTCGAAATTACTCTCTATGGCTTCAAAAATTTAAATAAGAAGGGAATGGCACGCGGACAAAGTTTTTTCTATTGTTCCGGCGACTCCCTGTGGGTTAAAATCTAATTTTTGCCAATGATCTTGTCTAATAAATGATAAAGAAGAAATTCGTTGGTCTTGGAGGTGGTATATGATCAATTGTAATGGTTCATTATAATTATGTCTCAAGCCGAATGAATGGCAATGACGAACAGAATTCTCCGCCTTTAAATGAGCATTCACTGCCCATTAGAATCTCTACGTTCACTAAAAAGTACTATGTAATCCAAGTTTGGCCCCAGGATGGTTTCAAATATAACCATCATGGTACCATCAAATGTAATCCACATCTGAAGTAGGGATATAAAAACTCATGGGAAATTACTCGGCAACTAAACTACACAAAAAACGGAATAAAACGAATACTAAAAAATGTTATTTAGGAAATGATTGCTTTGCATTTGCAGTGGAAATTCTGATTTCAATGCTCTCTGGCGATCGCCATCGCATTAAACAGCTAGTGGTTCAGCACCTAATAGTTGAAAAATGAGAGTAGATTATGCATACGCAAAAGTGAAATATCGACAATCAACCTTGAATCAACCCTGATAATTATATAAATCTAATTGATTGGAAAATTGTTGTGGTAACAGAGCCCCTAATCAGTATGCATTTATCTGGTGCAATCTTAGTGAAGATAATAGACGGCAGAATAGATTACATGAATATCATCCTCATTGGATTACATTGTTTGCTTTCTCTTACACAAGCAGTAGAAAAATACGTAATAGAGTCACAGCAGTAGCATCCAAAGTCTGTGGATACAAAGAAGAGATGGACTAGGTTGATACATAGAAAATTTATGCTAGTCTTTGATAAAAAATCACAATTCAAAGTGTAAATAAAACCTCGTGTTCAGATAGTAGCGTGGTCGAGCAAGATGTCGTAGCTAGTTTTGAAAGCAACTAGGTAAGAGCTGTATTCTAAACAACAATTCGTTGAATGACACAACAAAGTGACAACGCCCTTTTTCCCCCAAAGTTGTCAGTTTTGCTCCAGTTATACAGAATAAAGACATTGTTTTATCGTTTAAATATATAATTATTCATTAATAATAAAGATTTAAATAATACTTTTAAATAATAACCATATCTATAGGTATTTTTTAATTTTTGTTTTCAAAAATGTAAAATTTTACCTATAATTTTGATTTTGGACCAAAAGCGCAGATTCAAGTCATTTTTTTATCAGCGGTAAATTTGCACGTAGTTGATGTATCTATCTATATTATAAAGGACAAACATATCTGTGCGTAACGCATGCGTCATTTTGCGAATGGCAACACTTTGAAATTTGAAATAAAATTTTGGTTTTGTAATTTTCTCTATTGCAAATTTTTATACTTCTAAACGTCGCACATTTTAAATTTTTACACCGCCGTATAATGAAAAAAATGCTCTTTTAAATGCAATTTGTTTGAAAACTGTAGCTGATTTTAATTTTAATATATTAATTTTTTGTAGTTTTTATTACTTTTTTTGTAATCGTGGCAGCTGAAGTACTCCATTTCTATTGAATCTAAAGGGGGGGGGGGGAATGAAAATAGTAGATTGCTGTATCTTTTTGTTGCCATTTTCTCATAAATACCGAAAAAAATTGAAATTAAAATACATGCTACGTCAAGAATATCGTCTGCTATAAAACCCAGTGAGTTTTGGCTTTATTTCGTTGTTATTTATCAGTTAAATGATTTTGCCGTGCCGGCTCCATTGCAAAATATTAATAAACAATTTGAACATAAAAAAAAAGTTCAGAATTTCTCTCCCGCGAATTTTCTACAACGAAATTAAAGCTTCATCAATAAATAAATAAAAGATTAATATATAAAAAAGCACGAAGTTAACATATATGTAGTCGAACAATTTAAATTTTTAGATCCGAATTGGGAAAAATATGTGCTCTTAAATGTAATTTGTATGAAATAGAGTTGCTAGGCAACTGTTAAAGTAAAAGAGAAAAAATAATCTATATATTGAAAACACAAGATAGTTTTTTAAGACATCTTCCTTGAACTTTCTACTGTACCAATTTTGCTAATAATTCTTTTTTTAAATGAAAGCTGTTCATTTGTAGATGTCCTCGCACTAGCTATTTTTCTAAATATTCTCACTTTATATTTTTAATTTAATTTGAAAAGGTTTTTTGAAATTTCATCAAAATGGTAGCAATCGCATTATTTCCACTGTTGCAGAAAAAAAGAAATATTGGGGTTTATTTATCCTTATTGATACCATTTACTCATTACAATTAAAAATAACTTTATTTTAAGTCTGAACAGAAAATGACGTCACTATTTAAAAACATTTTCGCTCATAAAGCTAATGTTACAATATATTTTCATTCGGCTGATACCGAATTTGAGACACTTGGCGTAATGCTTCAATAAGTGCCATATTTAAAAGAAAACAATCCTTTTCTTTGATAAAACTATATATTTTTACACGAATACACCTAAAAGACATCAGTTTCTGGAATTTGTACTTCGCGGTACTGAAATTAGACCCTCAAGCCAAAAGATTACATTTTCATATGCAAAGTTTTAGCTGACAAACGGAACTTCACGTTTGAAAATCTATCTATATTTTAAAGGAAAAATATGTCCGTGCGTACGGCTGACGTCATTTTGAGAATGGCAACGCTTGACGATTAAATGTCGGATTTGCAATCTTTGCTACTGCAATTTTTTGAATTTCTAAACATGGCGCATCTTAAATTTTTACACCCGTTATATAGGGGGGGAAATCTACTTTCAAATGCAATTTTCTTGAAAACTTTATCTTAATTGATTTATTTATTATGTCTTTTAAATAATTTTCAAGAATAATGTTTTTTAATCTATATCCATTGCGTACAGGCTCCATTACGGAATAAGCCATTTGCACTTAAAATAATATAAATAATTCAGCATTTGTCCGTGATTAATTTTTTATAGCGAAATTAAAACTTCATCGATCTATTATATTAAAAATTGACTGTCCATTTGTATTTCACAGTTGTTCCTCCTAGAATATGGAATGTTGGGTGATCAAATTAACGCCAGTTATCGGCATGTGTCCGAGGATGTTAAACGTGGTCGTAGAATTTTAAAATTTGTTTAGTTTTCGAGATATAAATTTTTACGTTATTTTTGATGACATTTCTGTAATGATGGAAACTAAAATTGCTCCATTTTTGTGGATAAAAGAGAGAAAAGGGAAAATGACAAGGATTATTAGGTATCATTGTTTGAAATCATTTTTAAATTGAAATTAACGTATATTTGAATAAATAGTGGGAAAATGATTGTAGTTTTCAAGAAAATTTCACGAAATACGAACTCACACATATTCAAGCTTCAGGAATCCGTTTATTTTAGAAACACAAATTCGACACTTACTGGAACATTGAGATAAATTCTGTTGACGTCAAAAGAAAAAAAAAACATCGTACGCTATTTTCATTTAATTTAAAGTCGTAAAGTAGATTTTCAACCACTGCCTTAAGATGGCTAATAAAACATTTCAGAAGCGAATATTAAAAATGCGAAAAAGCGAGAAAAAAAAAGAAAAGTTTTAGCGAGAAAAAAAAAACTCTTTAAAAATTTATTTTAATTCATAAATATAAAATGCTTCTGAATAAATTCGTCCAAACAAATTCATTTTTGTATAAGTTGACCCAAATGACATCATTTCTACGAACTCCGAAATTCGAAGCAAAATCTTGGAAGAGCGAAAAGCTCTAGGCAAATAAAGTTATAGAATATGTGCATTTTTATTGGGAAAGTTTTGACTTCAATTGTAAATATTATTATTTGAAATATTGTATTTAATAAAATTAATATTGTAATGGTTTTCTAAATGTACAATAAAGTTAAGATTTCATTTTTCGCAAAAACATCGATTGTCTCATGCAATTCAAAAGCAACACAACGGGTTGCTATGCAACTAGTTAGTATAAAGGCAACTTTTGGCACCTTCCCGTTTTTGATTTAAAAAAAAATCGCTCTACCCTATTGCTGATTCCTAGAAATTAATGTATCGATAGCAAAACTTCATATTAAATCTTGTGTGGAAACAGAACTATGAGATCATGTATTAATCCAAAATATGTAAACGAAGAGGATTCACTTAAAATTTGGTACAGTCCCTTTTTTATAGGTTCAATTTATGAATGTAAAGTAAGTCATTATTTAACTAGGCTCAATATTACTGGGTTAGCGACAAATGTTTTTATTTAATAGTGAGTAAATAAAAGAGATTTAAAAAGTGGTTTTGTGCAGAACCATATTTGGTTCAGTGTTCCGGACATTGTGAAATTTTTTTTGAAAGAATCGTTATTTAAACAAGTCATCTCTACTGTTTGGTGAGATTATCATTTTTTAGTATTTTTTTTTCATTATGGAGGAATATAAACATATATTAGTGCTTAAGAAATATATTGAAATCTAATCTAAAAAATTATAAAAAAAAAAACAGATTACTAATTTTATTAATAAAGCTTATTCTATTCAAATTACTTTATTTGCAGATAAAATTGGAATGTTGAATGGGGAATTACATGAAATATTTAAAGTTAAATTTGCTCTATTTAAAGAAAAATATGTAGTTACATAAGTTGAGGAGCAGCAAGTTTTGTAGGATAAAGTTGACAGCCTTTGGTTAGGTGTTAACCAAAATTTTACAATATTAACGAATTAAATAAAGAATCGAAAGTTTTGATTTGTTGTCTGTAAATTCTGTTTTGTTTTGAAACTTTTCGTTTGCAACAGAGCCACCGGAACAGAGAAGATAGAGTTTTTCCTTACTCGTTGGAAAATCTGTAAAATGTTTGAAAAATATTTCCTTTGATTAACAAAGTAACAGACGATTTTCGATAACTAAAGACCTGTTTAAGCTGCTTTAGAGTTTGTAAAACCAAATTATAAGCATAAAAGAAAAATAATTCTTCACAAAAATAATTTAGTTTCACATTTAGTTAAAAGAAATCGAGCAAACATAAAAGTACTATTTTTGCCTTCAAACTATATCTCCATCCATATGGTCAACATCTATAGCTTTTCTGTGACTATAGCACTGCGTTAAAACAAACCGAAAGTCGTGCTTTAGATTTTTTCCGGCATGCACATTTTTTACCTTTCACTGCCATTGGTGCTAATCGGTAGATGATAAAAAAGCATTTTACTTGCATTAAAACTATTCTCTGTTACATTTTTATGGAATATATTAACAAGTATTCTTTGATTAATTCCTTTTCAGTTTACACTTAAGCATTTTTTACTCCCGAGAAATTCTTTCCATGTTATTCCATATACTCACAAACATGATATAGTAAATTAGAAGGTGCTTAAATTTTCTGTACTTTCATTGCCTGTCAAAATTCTTTGACCCTTTCTTGAAAAATATATATCCTAAAAATGAGCAGCTATTTTTATCTGATATTTTTAAATGAAGCGTTTAGAACTTCATAAGACACCTGATATTCTCAAAGGCAAAATCGTGTAATGTCTGGTTGTATATTAAACACGTCAGAATTTAAAAAAAATCATTTTCTTTTTAAATGTAGCTAAAGCAAAAGTAGCTATACCATATTATTTATCTACATTTACCTGCCTTCATCGAGCACTTACAACTTCAGTAATGATTTTTTCTTTCAACAAAAAAAAAGGAATTGTTTTCCCTTTCTCTTCCATTTTAATAAAAGAATTGAAACTCCAAATGAGAATTATTGTAAACTAAAAGAAACGATGGACATTATAGCATTCAAACTTACAGTTATTCGAAGATAAACGTCGATTTCAATAACAATTTGGAACTTCTTGTATTTTGTAAATGGGTCCGTAATGGAATTCGAATGAGGTTTATGAAAGGTAATTTGCATTTAATGTAAAGGATGAGTTTATTATTTTTGCAGACGGTCATGGGGAAGATAGTCCCACCGCTCACTCGAAAAACTACTTTGAAATAGGCTGAAATTTTGAGTCATGGGGTACTGAACATTTCTAGATTCCTCTTTGAATATTCACTGCTGGATAAAAACCAAACTACATGGCAAAAAGCAATTCTTTCCAATTTGCCTATAAGTATATCTGATAATTGTAATGCACCTGTGAAAAATTTGTCTAATTGGAAAAGAATTGGTCATTTTCCAGGTATCATGAAAAATATAAAAGGTGGGAGGATTGTACTTTGTGCTAATATATTAAACAAGGAGAGCCAACGTTACAAAGCACAAACATAAGTAAGTTTAAAAATATATTCTCAATAATAGAGAAATGCTCATCAATTTACGATCTTGACTTTTGGGAAACCTATCACATACGGAAAAATTCAAACAGCTTAGTAAACGATTTCTCCAGCACGCCTAATTTTTCAAAGATTTGGTTTCAATTTCTTTAATTCGTCCTCTTCCCTCCCCCCTGTTTTCCTTCTCTTTGTTTGAACTCTCCCAGAGCATCTGGGCAATTTTTGATTGGTCTCCCTGTGTGCGCGTGAGATCGGCTCCGCCGTTGTTTATCAACAGTGGATTTCATTTCGCCAATGACGGTCGAGATGTGAGGTAGGCCTCTCTGTCTCTCCCCTTCCCCCTTTTAACTCACAGTTTTAATTTATCTTTAATTTTTAAGCACTGATAATGAAGCTTTCGAGGTTTCGAAATAGCTATATGCATTTTTAAACTTACTTATATTTGTGCTTTTTAACGTTGGTTCTCTCTGTTTACCGTGAAAAATATTAGGTTAACTACTTTTGATAATACACTTTCTAAAAATCAGTTTTCGGATTTTCTTTTATTCAGAATTGCATTTCTCAACAATATTCAAAAAACCCCTTTCGAAAATCTGTATTATTTCTTGAGTTATAACCATTTATAGATGGTGAGTACAATTGAAAGTCCATTCATATTGAAACTTTAAAAGGCGTTTTCTCACATTAGTAAATTTGGAGTTTGCGCGCATTCTTGCTTCAAACTATATAAGCTATAGTTTTAAAAAGTTAGCCAAATATGCGTTTCTTTATAGTCTTCATGCTAACACAAAAAAAAATCATATGTTTTGATTATTTATTTATTTATTTATTTTATTTTATTTTATTATTATTATTATTATTATTATTATTATTATTATTATTTTTTTTTTTGCACTCGAAAAACGTGAAACATTTTTTGAAAATTTTGTATTTTTTTATATTTTGTTCTAAAATTAAATAAAAGAAAAACTTGTTGTATATATATTTTTTTTTAATTTAGAAGTAGGTGTGTTATGAATATATATTTTTTAAAAACTGTTTTCTATATTATGCGTAATTCAGAGTTTTATCATGCGCGAAGCACTAAATGATGATTTTAATTGACATATTAGTGTGATGAATTTTTTTAATTTAAAATTTAAATATTAATTTTGGATATAAAACACTTATTTTTTTTATTATATAGCTAAAAATATATAATTTAGTCAGAAAAGAAGAAATTTTCTTAATTTCATATTATTTGTGTTTTGGTAACTTTATAAAAAGCGATTTTTTGATCGTTTTGACGAAATCAAAGGTCCTGTGGTCCTGTGATAATGAAGGTCCCCCTTAAATAGTCTAGGAAAACAACTGGATTTACTAATCAGTGTACGACATACACATATCAATGAAATATTTTGGAAATACGAAATATTTTAGAAATATTTTGGAAATACAATAAGCAAACTTCATAAACTGAAAATACTTTCTTGGGGTAAAATATATTTCAGAGTATCAATAATTTACTTTCCCACATACCAACGAGTGTTTAAAGTGTATTTTTATAATAAGTAAATATGTCATATGTGTTTTTTATTTAATTATTTATTCACAATATGCAAGAGCTTTTAATGTTAATGTGTTTTAATCTTAATGTTTTGTTATGCTTTTTCAAAAAACTCTAAAAGGATTTAGGTTTTAAAATCTTTATCTATCGTTTACTATAGTGAACATTTCCCTAAATTGCGCAAAAGTTAAATTAATCTCAAGACAGAAGATTTCTAAAATTGGTCATGACAAAGGTTCTGGAGACTTTTACTCAGGAGTATGAGGAGCATTAGCATTCATAGATAAAACATTGAAAGTATAAAAAAAAGTTTCGTCTTGTATATAATTTAATAATATATGAAACTTTTGCATAGTTTTAAAATGTTACTTGTTACATAAAATAATAATTTAATATAGAGAAAAGTATGGTACTTTTTTAATTTATTGTTATATATATATATATTTATAAACATGATATATTCACTGTTATAAGAAATTATTATAAACATGGTATGTTCCTTGTTGTAAAAAATGTATTTGAAGTAAAATATATCATTATAATACAATAGACTCTCTCAAATCCGCAAACTCCTAAAATTCACACATCATCGCAGATGTAAACAATGAAACTTTCAGTTCAGATGTAGGGGCAAAATTATAGAATTTTTTAGTTTTATATCATTCCGAATGTATTTTAATATGTAATTATCAATAATATGACAGAACTCATGGTTTTTCATGAAAGAAGTATAAATTTATTTGTGAAAATAATCAAGATATTGCTGATATCACTGATAATTACAATCTTTTTTTCCAAATATATTTATGTATTAATCAAGCTTCTTTGGTTACTAAGAATGACTAAACCTGGAATAAAAACTTTCTTAATTTATTATTTTAATGTAAATAAGTAGGTTACCTTTATGAGGAAAATTTCGTTAAATAATTCAAGAAAAATGTATCTTATCTTCATTATGTATATTGAATTATACATTATAAATTATTTACTTAGACATTTCCTTTTAATAATTTAATCATTTTAAAAATTACCTTACATTATCATTTTAGTTTATTACTTTATTTAATTATTTTAATATTTTACTATATTGCAAGCATTCATTATAATTTTGGTTACATTATTACATTCAAATTACTGTTTAAAAAATATATAAACAATGCAATGTCCAGAAATCAGCAAAATTCTAAAATTCGCACAACCTCTTGTCCCAAGCTATGCGGATTTGGGGGAGTCTACTGTATTTTTTTATTAATCTTTGAAATATCGTGAATTTTTAGATATTTTAAATACTAAACATGTTAAAAGTGTAGCATTCAGTTATGATTTAACTTAAAATGAACGATTCTATTTTGAATATTTCTCATAGGATGTAATTTTCTGTAAATTATTTTCACTGAAATTTTTTCCAAAATTCTAAAAAAATCCATTGTAAAATCAGCTGGTAATTTAAACGCTAAAGAGTTTTTGTGCTACAAAGTAACAGCAAAATTCACTTTAAAATTCTTTTTTTTTTTTGACAAATTTGCCGTAAAAATTTAATAATGTAGCAATTTTCCGCAAAAATATCTACCATGTTCCCATTTGTTGGATTTCTTTTCCTAACGTCCTAAACTCGGCTTCAGCGTCGGTTTCGTCAGTGTTTGAAAAATATCGAACAGTCTTTAAAATTTGCTTGATTGACAATGATAAAATTTGATTTCTCGAATTTTATCAATAGAAAAAAAAGAAGAAAAGACAGAAAATAGTGATCCTGTCATAGTCAATATCACAACCTTTTGCTTTTCTCAGAAGTTTTAAAATCACGGAATGGGAATTAACACTTTCATCTTATGAGACATTTATAATATAACTTGGATCAAAGTGTTACAACAAAGATTGTAGGCTTTTTAAGAACCGCACTCGTTTCAAATTTTGTTTTAGATACCAAGCTAAGAAGATTCGCACAAATCAAAACAATTTGCACAACAACTGTGGTAAACGAAATGCAAAAGCTTTATGAATCTTAAAGTATAAATGTGATAGAAAAAAAAAAGGAATGACAACGACGGCATATTACACAAAACGATTATTGTATAGAGCGCAAAGATCTGTATTCTTTCGCATAATTCCCAGCCATATTATGCATCATCTTACGTTTTCTAGATGACTATAGATGCCACCGGCAGTCCCTTTTCGAACAAATTTGTGAATGAGCGTCTTACTTCTTTCAGTGTATTCTAGGATAAGAAGGCCATCTCAGGGCTTCTTACAGTTTACAGTACGATTGAAAATTAGACGGACCTCTAACGGGAAATTATGGAAGGTGTTCAAAGACCTCACATTACCATTCGCTCGCCATTGGGGATTGTTGGTAACCATAATTTCATTCTGACAATGTACATTATCCAACAGCATACGCAATGCTCTATTGCACTGTAAAAAAAAAATCTGTAGTTCTACAGATGTAAAGTTACAGGCTTACTAAACTTTCATCTGTAACTGTACAAAAAAAGCTGCAAATCTACAAAACTAGTGTTTGTAAAGCTACAGAAATCTGTAACTTTACAAATGAATCTGCTAAAATTACAGTAATCTTACTAAAATTTTATCTGTAACCCTGGTTGCAGTTACATGAAAAGTTCTAGGCATCCCAGTTTCCTAAAAAATTCCTAGTAACCTCACAGATTTTTTTATTTTCGGTGCAAAAGTGTGTCTGTTACATGAATTTTTGTTGTTGCCTTTACATAAAAAGTTCTAGGAATCCCAGTTTCCTAGAAAAACTTTAGTAACTTTACAGATTTTTTTTACAGTGTGTGAGATGCTTGTGCAAGGCATTTTATGGAAGTTATGCCCTCGCAATCCTCTATCATAATTCGCATCTATGTTGCTTCGTACTCTCAAACACAGAATTGTGTGCATTCGCATCACAGTTACTGTTTCGTCATAACTAAGCACTGTACAGACAATATAAAGTGCCTTTAACCAATCGCTTTACCAAAACTAAGTGTTTTTATTAACACCTTCTTGGCGTTACTTTGGTGATAATATTACAATGATTTTGTTAAATCGATCCTTGTGAATCTCGTAATGCCTGCACCTTAATTCTTCATTGTAAATATCCTGTATGCCCACATTGATAATTTTGCAGAAATTATAAAATATTCAAGCCTAAGAAAGTTTATTCCGTTATAGTATGGTAGTCTGACATAAACGTTGATAAAAGAACAGATTCAAGGCCAGTCATACTAAACATAAGTTTCAAATCAAGATGCTCTTAGTCTGAATACAGTAACAAAGCAAGTCTGTAAAGCTACGTGCGTCTAGATTTATTAAAAGCAATGCGAATGTGTTCTGTATATGTTCTTCTGGAGGCAGAATTGTCTAATCTTAGTAGCGATGTCGTCATTTTCTTTAATATTAAGAATTTAGACTGTTAACCCTTAACCGGAAATGTGCCGTCTGTGAGACAGTTGCGTCTGTATATCTACCCTTTACACAAAAATGAAGGCGTCCCCAATCTTATAACACAATCTAATCCTTACGCTACTGGTCCTCTGCCTCCTCCACCCATTTGCAACACCTGCGCATTTTTAGTTATCTAAAGGAAAATTATTTTATTTTCAACGCAGTCTGTGGGACGGCATGTTTCCGTTTATGTGTTTTTTTGCTCTTGGGTATTGATATGGAGGAGCCGTCAAAGCAAGTACGCAACAGTGATAAAAAAGACTGAAGAAAGTGCTTTGAGATTGTTTGATGAAGTAGTAAGTGACATAAGCGATATTGAAAGTATTTCAGATGATGAATATATAAATTCTGAACACGAAATTGACCCAACATTATCAAAAATGCATAAAAAATGCAGATATTTAGAACATGCTGCAATATTTACTATTAAATGTTTTGTTAATTTTACTGCGTAATATTTTATTCTAATTCATATCGTTCCGAAATTTATAAAAATATTAGCATTTATTTAATTATTATGACGAATATTTTATATTTTGAAAAATAAAGTGAAATTTCAAAATATTTTCTGTCTTCGACATTCAAAACTTATTTTTATGCTGTCATATTAAAAAATTGGCCCTGTTAATGCATTGCTATTAAATATAAAGAGTTTAAGTTCACTATTTGGTAAATTATTAAGAGTTATTTTCCTTTTAAAATTTTATAGCAATTTTTTTAATTTAGCAGTCTCACAGACGGCACGTTTCCGTTTGTGCACGGGATTTTTATGTTTCCGGTTAAGAGTTAAAAATTTCAGCTAACTGTCCAGACATTCAGCCGTTTTAGAAAAAAAAACTTACTTTACTACACTATGAAGTTTCTCCATTTTTCAAAGGTTCAATCGTTCTCGAGTTCAGCCGTTCTCATAGATATAAATTACGGTTAATTTACTGTTTTATGTAAAAACGGTTGAGTGAGTGGATAGTTTGCCAGAGACAGAATGTGAGTTTGGGAAATACTGTAGCTTCAGATTAGATATTTCAAGTAATTCATCAATGACATTAGATTATATAATTTTCTGAATTTGGGAAGAAACTGAGCAAAAGAAATCGGAAAATTTAACGTTTCTACAAAATAAAGTTAGCGAAAAAATTTCGTACATTTTACGGATTTTTTTTTAAAGAGAGTTATTATTTATTTTGTACCTTTTACAATTAAATCGTAAGCGCCTGACACGAAGTGTCGATTATTCAAATTCCATTTGAGTGTGAACCCATACAATGGTCTGCTACACAGTCTTCTCAGTACAACCTTATATAATTATAATGATTTCCAGACCAACATTTGCTCTTTTAGTTAAAATATTTGCATGAAATTGCTACTGAATTTAACTCCATCCATTGTTATCTTTTCATTTGTACGTTTGCATTTTTAATAAATAATTTATTTTTGTAGTCAAAATATATTGTAATAGAAATTAAGTGTTTTTACTACAGTCTTTTTAGCCTTATTTATTTACGATTTTTCTAGGTCCATACTTTTCACTATATAAAGATATAAAACTGCTATTAAAAATAAAACCATTTATATTTATCTAAAAAAAAATTTTTGAGATATGTAGTTAACTGTTAAATCTTCATCCCCCCCCCCCCCGTCACACATCCCCAAGTCTATGAAAATATTTTTCATATATTTAATTACGACGTCCCTACACACCTCTCACACCCCTGTTTTAGATCAGAAATTTTAATATATTTTCTTCAGACTTAAAGAAAAAAATTTCTGATTAATCACATCATTTTAAATGTTTTTCTGTGATTAAACAAGGCAAAAAATTATATAACAAATGGTGGCAAAACTATATGCTAGCTGCAATTAATGATTATATTTAATAAATAGGTTTAGCTGAGAAATCTTCGTTACATTTTCAAAGATATTTTTTAAAAATATCTTTGTGAGAATTTTGAATGCTTTGTATGTGTTTATCGAACTTTCAACAAATACATTTTAAAATACGAAATAAAGCATTAATATTAAATAAAGCAAAATAGCTGTCGTTTTGAATAAAAGTTTTTAAAATGACAGATGGAAATTTATATACATAAATTTAACACTATAAAATGTATACTTTACAATGTGAAAATATATTAAATAAAATGTCAATTTAAATTTACATTTAACCATGCAAATTAAAATTATCTAAAAAATTGCATTACATGAATATTTTACAAATGATGCATTCAACACGTGAATAATAAATGAGAAATTGAAAAAAAACCCTTTAATTACAAAAAATCCTAATTTTATTGAAAGAGTAAAGAAAATTGTAACTGTAAGTTATAATAAAAAGTTTATTATAAAAAAAAACAGTTATTATAAAAAATTAAATACTTGTATAAGACTTAGAAGAACAAAAACGATTTTTCTTTTTGTTTTTTTCAGGTCTCTGAGGGCATTTTTTGAATCCTTTGAAGAAGAAAGAAAAAAGTAAAAGTACATTTTTTAATGAGGTGCTATGGGAAAAAAATGTTTCATTTAAATATGTCAGAAGATCTTTTTACTTTATAAAGCTTGTGAGTCTTCTACTTATTTTTTATACATATTTTCTTTGGGCAGTAGTTTTTATTTTAAACGAAGACATTTTTAACATTTTTAACAAAATTTAACAAAATATTTTAACATTTTAAACAAAATATTTGACATTTTTAACAAAATTAAAATGAGTATTAAAATAATATTTAATGTAACAAAATTTTATTTATCTGTAACTTAAAAAAAAATGAAAAACTAAATATATACTTTACCAGGATTTTAAATGTCTACAGAAAAAAATCTTTTCTCATTTATTTTTCAAATTTATTTCTCATGTTTTATTAAGTGCCGACCAGTTTAAGTGGTCTTTAAGTAAATTATTTTATGAAAGCTGTCTCAACTCAGTGATCTATTCATCTGGGATACTATTCATAAATCGACAAATTTAAAGTGTGTAATGCTATGTAACGCTGCTTTCAATTTTTGGAAAAGGGATTAATTATTTCAAAAGATTTGTTAAAATATTTTAGAAAAATGTAGTTTAATAAAACTTGTTTTAAAAAAGAATACATTTTCGCCATTTTATTCTAAAAGATATATATGTGTGTGTTTGTGTGTGTGTATTTATATATAAATACTGGGTGGGCAAAATAAAACATGCTCGGAAAAAATTTATACTTCTAAGTCAGGCGCGGAAACGACCATTACTAATAAAACGGTGACCTGCCCATAACAGAAAAATGCTGAACACGGGGACGTCGATGCAACAACCGGTGCAACAGAACACACTGCTTTGACAAACTTATCCCGAATGCATGAGATGTTCGGTGACGAGAGGACAAACAGCACAGGCAGTGCATTCTCCTGGTCATCGCGATCGACTGATCTCTCACACTGTGATTTTTACTTATGTGGCAAATTGAAGTGTCAGGTCTACTCAAAAAATCCTCACACACAAGAAGACCTACAGCAGAACATTGAAAACTCTATTGCTGCTATCCCTCACGCTTAGATGCTACGCGTGTCTCACAGTTTGATAAATCGAGCACAGCGCTGCATTGACATCGACGGTGGTGATTTCCAGCTTTTTCTGTGACGGGCAGTTCTCCTGTTCATAAACAAGGGACAATTCCCAGTCAGTCTTCTAAATATTTACCTTTCCAGTTTTATTTTGACTACCCTGCATATATATACATATATTTATGTGTGTGTGTGTGTTTGTTTGTATTAGGAAAAATGAGAAACGATAGACAGAACTAATGAATGTATGCAAAAGGTGCATAATCTGTTTTTGGACTTATAAAGCTTAATCATCAGTGTGGAATTAAAACTAAAAGGCTAAAACTTAGCGATACAGATAAACGCACCTCACAGATCGATCGTCAAGGCGAAAAAAACAACAGTGAAATCAAAGTTTCACGGGCATACAAGGAAACCGACTAGAAGTGCTGAGCCATTCCGGATGAGATTAAACAGAAAGTGGAAAAGGAGTGGAAGGGAAGAGAGCGAGTTAAAGAAATGGGGGCCAAAATCAAAAAAAAAAAAAAAAAAATGAGCGCACTGGGCAAATCGTTAAAGAATCTGTTAGAAGTCTTCAATATATGACAAGAAACAAAATAGAATCCTCTCTCCTTTTATGTTTTTGTATACCGGGTGATTCAAAACAGAAGCTATGAGTGTTATGTCTTACGTTTTTATGTTTTAATATACATTTTATCATCAGAGGTGTACACAGATGATGATAAAAAACATACTCAAGGGGCCTACGGTTATAACACACTTTTCTAACGAAATATTCTGTTTTATTTTACTACATAAAAGTATAAAAAATCTATGAATAAACGAGGGGTTTAAAATTCATATGCTTTAAAATTAAATAGAATTTTTATTGTTCATAATAGCGCTAGCAGACTCCCTCTTGGAATTTCCAACGCGAGCACGTACCTTGCAAAGTTTGATCTGTGTATAAAAATCAAGTATATTTTTAAAGAAGGCATTTGTTTTACAAAGAGTTACATATTGTTACGTAATATTTAAGGTTCGCACATTATACCTTCATAATCATTTGAATCAAAGAGTACCCAAAATCATATTCTACGAATTCATAAACGATTTCTCCTTTTTTTTTTATCTTAATTTAAAACTCAAACTAAATTGCATTGATTAAGAACGTTACAGAGAATGTAAGGTTAAATTTGACTACCTGTCGTTTCGCATAAAAACACACGTGGTCGTTACGCACGTAAGAAGAAAAAAATTCGAAAAGTCAATCTTTATCACAGATCACAAACGCTGACGTGATAACGATGCTAACAGGGTTAAAATGCATAATTTAAAACACTGGAGTTAATGATTTATTAATAACGAGGTGGAACCGTCGAATTTCGACGAAAGAAAATGTGTTACATTGGTTTATAATAAACCTACAAAATTAATTGCAATAAATAATCTATCGAACATTGATTAGTCTGACTCTTAAAATAAATATTACTTTAATCTAAAGTTATCAAACTGCTATTTCCTTAAACTTAAACTGTTCCAAGTTATTAAAAAATTCCTATAATTTTTTTTTTATATATGTAATCAGGAAAATAAAATCCAGATAAGTAATTATGATCAAATTGTCGATTGAGGAGCTTATGATATTACGTAATGTTAAATCAGTAAAAATTATTTCATTTTGACAAAAACATACAATTTCTTTTCTGGATGAAATCTAAACCTTACGTCATTTCACCATCTCAAAATTTGCATACGTACATCTCATATCCGTATTCACCATTTAAAAAATATTTTTACGCAGAAATAGCCTATTAATAAATATTTTAGCCAACTTGAAAACACGTTTGTCAGCTAAAGCATTGAATATGAAAATTCGCACTCTTGATTAAAGTGTCTAATGGCAGCAACGGCGAGTAAAAATTCCCGAAAGTTACACCTTTTTTAGACACATTTGTGGTAAATTATTTAGTTTTATCAAAGAAAATGTTCATTTTCTTTTAAATATACGTCAGTTTCTCTCAATGATGTATTTCACCCTGCGTGAAATACTAAGTATCAGCGGATTGAAAAAATATTGAAACTGAACAGTTTTATGAGGGATATGCGTGCTTTTTAAAGCGTGACAGCATTTTCTGTAGTTATTTTTAATTCCAATAAGAAAATGGCAGCTATAAGAATACACAAACCACAATTTTTAAAATTAAAATTAAAATATAAAAATCGGAATATTATTAAAAATAGCTAGTGTGGGCACATCGACAAAGAAACTGCTTTCATTTAAAAAGAGATAAAATTGGTTCAGTAGGAAGTTCGCGGCAGATGACTAAAAAGCACCTCCATCTTTTAAATGTAAGGTTAATTGGGGCAACTGGGCCATTATTTTACAGTGTAACTCTGGAGCTTCTGACAATTCAGCTTCAAAAAGCTAATGTTCATTTGCATTAAAGTCTGAACTTCTGTAAATGTGTTCAGTTAGGTTCCCTCTATCAGACAGAAATGTTCAAAATTACATTTTCATATTTAATAACATAAAAATATGCATATTTCATCTTTCTTTCCTCATGGGTCCAGTTGCTCCATAAAAATGGAGTAAGTGGACCAGGAGGGTCTATGTTTCACACGCGTTTATATTTTTTTCATATGGGATATCAGGTCCTGTTTGAAAAAGTGTAAACAACTTTAAAAAATTTGAACCAGGAAGATCATGTAAATTATATATCAAATAAAGAGCGTTGTAAGGTACACCTTTGCTGTCAATGTGTCTAAAAAAAGTACTAAAAGTGCAAATATTAGATTTATTTATACCAAAAACATAAAAATTAAGTAAGTACTTATGTACTTTAGTATAGGCAATAAGTATAAAAGTCACATGTGTTTTTTAAGGGAAAAAACAGCAAGATAAATCTATGAACAAACGGCTATGTAAATACTTAAGTACTTTTTCTGTATCCAGGAGTCGCATTATGTAGGGAAAATTTTATTGTTCCTACCAGAACTCTTTATGAGTTACCTTCATGATCATTTTATTTAATATATTATAAAGAAAAATGCTATGAAGATATTATTTTCAAAATATTGATAGGATCAATAAAAGCTTCCCTATAGAATGCGACCCCTTGTAGTATCGTGCAATGTTTGGGTATCTCGCTTTCAGGTGCAAGGTACTTGCATTCGTAAAATGTTGAAATAATTTAATGACACCAGTATTTACAAGAGAATCTATTTGTAAACCAGTAAAAGTATATTTTCGCGTACTTAATAGAGGTGAAATTTCCATTATAATATCCCGGTGCCAATGTGGCAATTAGGGATTAAAATTATGTAATACCATAACGGCATTACCGCTTCTCAAGGGGTCAAGACATTTGGTTTGATACCACCCAATGTGCTTTTTTTAAATTTCATTAGGTAATTTTAATAAGGCATTCTATTATTTTCTTTATTGTGAAAAAAAAAACAATGCAGAAATTTATTTCCCGTAGTAAGAGAAACTCAAAAAAAATTATTTATAACTATTGGGTTAATTTTATCCAGCATGGACCAGTTACCCCGGATACATGTCCCAGTTACCCCATTCTGGAAACATTTATGGGGCAACTGGGACACCGGGCTTTCATTTGAAACATGAAGTAAATATGTATAGATACCTAATAATATTTATGTAGTTATATGCCTAATCTTAAAAAAAAATGTTTGTTTAATAAAAGTACTTACTGTTCTTTAATAAAAAGCCGAAGAAGAACCATAGAAGAACCATATTGACATTGTTTTTTAAAAAAGAAACGTAAATTTTTGACAACCTATCACAGCAAAGTGAGAATTATGATTGAGTTGATACACGTTGTTTTAGGAAGTAGAGATTAAGGTGCATTGTTCACAAAAGCTAAAACTTAAAAAACATCAACTGTTTTTTTCTAAAATAGCCTAAGGCCCAGTTACCTTGTGGGTCCAATTACCCCAACTAACCTTATACATTTCGACAATCACTAGATTATCTCTATGGGGAAATTGAAAACCTTGTGCCGAATTTCAGAGCGTTAGGATGGACGAATATTTTTGATTTTGAATAACCGACGAGATTTTGTTACTACCGACGGACGCCCAGATCGTTTTTTGTGCCAATGCGATAAATATTTTGGACGCTATCGTGTTCACATAAGTATCATCTCTGTAGGAATCTAGAGCTGCGTTCCGATAACAGAAATAAGTAACATATTAAGGGCAAGTGCACGGTATTGTATATTCATTGTAAAATTTATATAAAATGTTTCAAAAGTTAGACGTTTGCCCGAAACATTTATTTTAAATTTCATTTAGTTTAATATATTGCTTCCAATTTGTTAATTATTAATATTTATTATAGAGAAAAAATAGTTCCGTGAGTAACGATGATATCACATTAACACTACCCCGTCCAATAATTTTTGCTTTTACTACATCTGTTTTTCTAAACATGACACATTTTCAATATTTAGATCGTCAAGTAGAACACAAAGTGTATTTTCAAATAGAATTTGATTTAATACTGTTTCTCAGCTTAAGGATTTTTTTTTACTGTTTGTAAAATAATATTCAACCATTAATGTTTACGAATCTATATTCAACCCAATTAAGGGCGATTAACCTTTTTACACCTTCGGTAATGTAAATAATTCTATTTGATTTCCAGTAATATTTCCTAACTAAATGGCTATAAAAAATAAAAACTTCAATAATAAACAAATATATAAAAACACAAATTTAACAAATATGTAATCGAACCACACGCTTGTACACTGAAATAATCAGGATCACAAAGATTGCTTCTAACAAATAAATGTCTCAAAATTGGTATCTCATATGCGGCTAATAGGAAAATATTTTTGCTTTTTGTTGGGTAGCAATATAATGCCAACATGCCAGACATAAAATATCTATTAGAGCTCTCCATTAAAATCGATTTAAAGTTAGTCTGCTCACTGTGCAGTATATCGGTCATCTTGAATCCAACTATCTCAGATTCGAATGTCTTTGTTAAACAAATAAAATGAAGCATTTTTACTACGAAATAAGTCTACAGTTTGAACCAAAATTTAAAAAAAGCAGACAAAGATTGCGTATTATCTTAGAAAGACAATTGTTGATGTTTTTCATTTTGTGAATACGCTGAATGCCTGTCATATTAATAATTGTTTTAGATTTTTCTCTTTTAAACAATTTGTGAAAGTGTTATGAAAAGACGCAAATTTCGAATTTTTTATTATAATGTTTTTAGTGAAATTCGAGTGATAAAAATAATGTAATTTGTTTTTTAATAAAGTTAATTACATGTTCTTTTAAACGTTGTTTAATTAAAGGATACACTAACTTAATGATAATGAGAATGGTATTGATGTATTCTTCTTTATTTCAATAGCGGGTAAATACTGATTTTAAATACTGACATTATTCTGGCAAACGATTTCCCAGTATAATTATCTTATACCAACGGAAAAAAAATCAATAAAACTAACTTGATGCATCTGTCGGAAAATAAAGAACATGGATTTGGAATATCTTTGACATATAATAATGTTAAATTGTCACTTTCATTAACAAGGAAATTCCGGTAACCTATATATATGGTTCTATCAACTCGGATGCCAGAATATTTTTCTAACTTTAATTACGTGGTTTTTTTTATTCACATTACTAACAAGATGCAAAACTAAAAGCGTGAAATGTATCCCAGACAGAGTTCGAACCTGCGTCTTTATTTCAACGCACCAACGCTCTGACAACTAAGCCACATGGAAAGATGCACCTAGCCTGGAACATTATCCTTCACTCTCAATGACACATTAACCTTCAGTTAACCCTTCCAGGCTAGGTTTGTCATTACAGGTGGCTTAGTTGGCAGAACGTTGGTGCGCAGAATCAAAGACCCAGTTTCGAACCCTGCCATGGATACTTTTTCAGTCTGTTGGTTTTGCGCTCTGTTAGCAAAGTGAATAAAAAATTCCTCGTAATTAAATTTAGATTTACTATTTCTCGAGCGTATTACATCGTTTCAGTTGGTATATCTTTCGTTAGTTATTCTTTTTAGGTGCAAAATACATTTTCAAATTTTCAACAACTGTTAAACAAAGTTTATGGAAACAATGGAATATAAATGTGTTTAAAAAAGGGATATATGCAGTATTTCGTAACAATCGTACAACAATATATACGTAAAAAAAATTATTTTTAAAAAGCATCATAAATAAAAATATATGTTTCAAATCACGGGCTCCTAGGAATAGTATTACATTTAAATCTCATTCAAAATGATAGTATTATTAAGAGAACGTATTGTATGTTGTTTATTTACTTTTAACCAGAAATTTGAAAATAATATGCACAAATAAGATTCGAGTGAGTTATTACTACTAACATTATTATAAAAATACTAATTTTAATAAACTCTTCTCCAATCTTGCCAATTCTACGTTGAAAAGAGTAATAACAAACACCAATAAAAATCAAAATGAAGGAAGCATAAATAATCCCATTTGAGACTGCCAACCATATTATGTTTGAATAAAATCCGTAAACATTGTATTCAAAATATGAAAAACAAGTTGTTATGAAAATATATCACCTAATAAGATTTTGTTAACCGGAAACTTTATAGCTATCAAATAAGACATATCAGTTCTTAGACCACTGACCCAGAGCAAATAAAATTAATATATTTTTAAGATCTACATGACACTTTTGAAAACAATTATTTATATTGCTTTAACTTTAATAAGATTCAAAATGCATAAATATCCCAAATATATTACGCTTAATAAATATAATGTTTTTTGCAATTTTTGTTGCAAAACATATTGCATTATCCTTAAATTAATAAATTCCTAGAGGCATGCGTGAATAAGACTAGTCAGTCAGGTTTGAAAATTTTCTATATTTTACTTTTAAAAAATATTAGACTTTGGAAGGTAGTTTTAAGTTCTTTAATTTTTATTGCATTACCATGTATACTGTCACGTTTTAAAAATAACATATTGGCGTTAAATAATATCCAATCTCGTATTTTGAAATTGTTTCAAGACAAACAACTTTTCATGATTGTATTGCCTGTAAATTTTGTTCATAATACTTCATTAAATATGCAAAGGCATGTATTAGAAAATAATTAAATACCGACTTTGAGCATTTTCATTGGGTTGTGTATGTATGATTTCATAAAAAAATTCAGACTATAGAAAAAAAGTAAATAAGTGTGCTACTCTCTCAGTTTCCTAAATCTCCTAACTCAAGCCCCTATAACATCTATAGGCGTTTCATGCATCCGTATATTTAAAATATCTCCTCGGCAAAATAATATTTTATTAAGGATGTCTCTTCTTCAAGGATGTCTCATTTTTTCCCCAGTTCTCAAAATATTTCTAAAATCTATGCTGAATTTTATATTTTATGTATTAAAAGCTGACGAACTGTAAGTAAGACTTTAACACTTCATATAAAATTAAGAATATATATTAAAAATATTTTTAGAGCTGAAAAGGAAGACACATCCTTTAAGAAGAGTACATAGAAAAAAGCAGTTAAAAATATTCATTTCCCGAGGTGGTATTTTAACCCTTTATCTACGGCATTATGATCTACTGCAATTTTTTTCATGTAATATTTTTTTTCCAATTACTACAATGAAAATTAAAGGATAAACATAAAAAAAAATATTCACCCGTGAGAAATTTAATTATTTAGCGGTAATTAATTAAAGTGGTACTTTAAAGTACCGTCAGTACACGATGACTAAAATATTGTAACAGGAAATCCACAAAATATTTCAACTGGCACCAGAAAATCTTTTAGATTTCTAACGTGAACCAACGTGGAATGATAATTTGCCAACAATTAGCCTACGTCGGCCCAATCAATTAGTGTTACTTCGGCGTGCATGGCGGTAGTGGATTAGAGACTTTTCACCACTGAAATAACTGAAAACAAAAGTGTAAAGCAAATGAAAGAAAAAAAACATTTCGATATTCTCAGATGCAGAAAAAATGATACAACTTTCTAAACTAGTGTGCCATATAGAAAATGATTAAGTATGTATTTTTATAAGGTCTTCCATATTAACCCTTTAATGCATGATTTTTTTATTTTGTTTTAAAAAATTATGTTTGAGTCTATTTTTGTTAATTATCCAATAGAAAAGTAGTGAAAAAATATTTATGTTTCTGTTAACCATTATGTCATAATGTCACTGGGAAAAAAAATCCCAAAAGATATTAATTTAAAATTATATAGAGGAAACTGTCCTAATTAACATATCGTAGGGAAAAAATGCTTCTATTTACATAATTTTTATTTCATGACCTTTATTTCTTTCAAACCAACATTGCAAAGTATACAGAATACAATGGTGTCTTTTAAAATTCAACAAACAAAATCAAAGCGTCATAATAACGATTTATAAAACATGCCGCACTGTCATTTTATCTACAGTGCTGTCCTAAAACGATCCACCCATAAGCTGCATTACTTTTACTTGCATACATCACAGATTTTTTTTTTCACACCAAGAAACACTGATACATTCATTATGTGCTCACTTTAAACACTTAACATATTTTATCCACTTCCCCTTCAATTTTGATGGACGGAATGAACCGTTGCAATAAAGACAGTCTTCATCATCATTATTGACAGAAAGATCCATGTCTTTGTAATCATCATTGGATTAATAAATCGAATTTTCTTCATAACCTGTAGAGCTACAACTCCTAATTACAAGTTATGTTTCTCAGCAGCTTTTGATTTCGCTTCGGCAATATTAGGATTACTGCTCAGAAATTTTGTAGCTTCATGCTTCCCCTTTTTAGAGGATGTTCCAGCGTGAGGTGCACCCTTTGATGTATCTCTACTTCCTTAAGGAAATGGAGATACATCAAAGGATCTGATAAATGAAGATGATCAACTTGAAGATTTTGTCTGCTAAAAATATACACATCTTTGGAGTAACAGAATCGGAGGTTGTCGGAGCAGGAATTAGAGAATGTGACATTGAAACTATGCAAATTGATGAATTAAGTATATATAGGTTGTTATCTGTAGAACTTGTCTGGCAGCGGTTGCTTTCCTTACTTTGCAGAGGATGTTCTGTCACAACTAAAGCACGGAAAACATAACAGGGAAAGATGTGTGGATTCACGGAATAGATTTCATTTTTCAAAAACCGACTTGTCATTCTAAATACAATCGCTATATTGTGTATACAGAGGCATTATTCCAGAACACACGCATTTATAACTTTTTGCATACACAGAAAATAATATGAAAGGAAATAAGTACTCACCTTATACTTTACATATGTAATCATTGAAAAGAAACAGACGTGAAATAGCTGCAAAACATTTTTCCCAAGAACTTTTTGACGAAGGTATAAACACTTTCTTCGTAAACAAGGAAAAATACAAACTTGAAACCTTCGCCATTAAATCGTTATCGTTTTCGATCGATTCCACAACATAACTGTGTATAGTTAAGAGCTGGACTTTAGCGACAATATTAAGAAAACTTTTACCGGAATATGTTATTTTGGAACACTTTCCCCTATTTACTTCAAAGTGTTTACCCTGCATAATAATAACAACTATTCATCGATGTAATATTTTTTATAATGCTTTCAATAGTATTCAGAATTAGTGATTACTACCATATAAAGTTAGAGAAGAAACGTCAGTCGAGCACATTATAAGTAATAATAATAATAATAAAACATGTTATAACCACTACATGATAATAATACAGGACAAAAACAAACTTCACGACCTTCAATGCATGTTATCACGTAAGTAACACATAATAGTTTACTAAAAGGTCAATAGGCAAATGGCAAAAGAAAAAAAAAAGATCGCGCAACACCAAAGTTACACTATGCATTCACTTGTTGACCACATATCGTATCTTCCCCGCATTTATATCTGAAATTTATCTGAAATTTATTCTTCAAGTTTAATACTTAGCAGCATTCATATTCGTGTAATTCTATACACTATCCCTTCAATTTGTTTATTTCAAGCTTTCATGTCATCCGTATTTTGGAAAGAATAAAAGTTGTTATGATTTTTGTCTCCTATATATTTAGTTCAAGAAGTTATAAAAAACTGTTAGTATGAGTATTCAAAGCTTCTAATTTAGAAATATCATTTTCCTTTAATAATAATTAGCAATTAAATCATTTATTCGAATGTGCCATTTACTTTCCAGTGAATGATAAAATTTATAACCGTCTGATTTTTTATAGAAAATAATTAGAACAGGGAAGAAAAACTTCCATATCTTTCGAACGAAGAAATAAAATTGAAGCAAACATTATACACCAAATTCTAAGCAAACCTGACAAAATATCTACCAAATATCAAACTAATTGATTTGATGCTTAGAGACTATTATCGCCTGACATACATACATGGATATTCACATACAATCCTATTAACGGACACCAAAATTGATTCAACTTTATTGTAGGACTTCACTTGATACAGCGTAGTTCAGAACTTTATGTCAATATAAAGGCGGTTAGAAGGAACCTAAATAAGCAGATTTCGTATAGGAATGTGGGTTCAGAAAGGCAGCGTTGAGGCAGTAGAGCGCGCTGTTAAGTTCGGTGGATGAAAATGCTTCGCTGGCTTGAATCGTCATTCCCTCACGGATTTTGATCAACACGCATCGTTACACCATTGCGGAGCTAGCTAACATACATTTCATGTATGGAGATACACAAGGAAATTGTTCACACACAACGCATTTCCAACAGCTTTTGAGCTTGTCGAAGGACTGTTGACTACTCTGCGTAGTACTGCTTCTTTTACAGCAGTAATTCTACAATATCTTACAGTGCCTTATCACGCCTGGAAGCATAAAACGATCCCCTCGCGCACTACTCCTAATGAAGATGCTAAAATGTTCGGGGATCCGGCAGAATCCTACCCGGGAATCGTTAATCTAAATCCTTTAAGGAGCCAATAGATTTCCTTGCGCAATCTCATACGTGAAACACATGTCGGCAAGATCTGCATTTGTGTAATAATGCATATTGCTCGAAATCCGTGCGAGAAATAACGATTCAATCGAACAAAGAGCATTCATCTGCCGCATTCAGCAGCACCCTCTACAGCCTCAAAACTGCATTTCCTCGTCCACATTCCTATATGAAATATGCTTATTTAGGTTCCATCTACCTGCCTTTCCATTTTTGATATATAGTTCTGAAACACCCTGTATGCCGTCAAAGAGGGGAAAATAGCCGAATTTGGACCACTTCACTTATTTTCAAATATAACTCACTTCATTTTTGGAATATCTACAAAATATAACTACACGTGACTAATCTATTGATATACTAACTAAATAAATCTTTCGAACAATTTCTCTTTGAAAATCTTAAGTTTTATTTTAATTTGAAAAATTTGTCAAAAATGGTCCAAATTCAGCTACTGGTCACCTAAGTTGTACGCCGAGTCTCTCTTAAATTGGATCAAATAACATTATGTTGTTTTAACGAATATGGAATATTACTAATTTTATTAAAACTAACGTTTGAGATTAAGAAAATGTACTATGTCTGAATGAAATCCAGGAAATATAATGAAATCAAATGTCTGAAAGTAAGAGCAATTATTTTAGATCAGAATTTGTTCAAAATAAATCAAAGGTATAAGTAATTAAGAATAGAAATTATGGAACCAATTGCCAGATACTTGAATGCTATGAAAGGAGTGATGCAAGCCTTACATATGAATTTTTTTTGTTCATTTTTTACCCGACGGAAAAAAAGGGTTATGTGTTTCACGTGTATCTGGGTATGTGGATTTCTTTATACTCTCGAAACATTCCAACGTCTGGATGGATTTTAATGAATGAGGTCTCTATCAATTCGTCTTAACGGCCCGATGTTTATAGGCTAGGTTTTGTTTTTATAAATTCAAAATGGCGGCCGTAAAATACAAAATGGCGGTAGAGACGAAAAATAACATTTACGCACCCTATTGAGTGGCATATCATTGGGTAGGTCTTTCAAAATGAAGACGATGTGTCATTGACTATTTTACAGTCAGAAGCTCCGTTAAAATATTATACAACCTGGAAGTTGTGTAGGTAGGATGTCTAGCTTTACTGCAACTCTAACCATCATAGGCATCTATATACCTCATCAAAACAGTGTTTATAGATAGGAACTAACAATTAAACACAACTTAAAAGTCATCAATACAAGTAAATGAAAAAAATAAGTAAGTAATATAAACAAGTAATATAATAAAAAAATTAAGTCAATTCCTACTTAGATCAATAACAGAATATTTTTTTCACCCATTCTTCTTTCCTCTTGAGTGGCGCTTAAAATGCCTTGATCAAGAAGAGGGCTCTCTCGATCTTAAAATACCTTGATCAAGAAAAGGACTCTCTCGGTCTTAAAATACCTTGATCAAGAAGAGAGCTCTCTCGATTATTGAAAATTACTTTAATTTAATTAATGAATTAATATTTGAAAAAAAACTGGATTAACACAAGTGTCATCCACTACAAGTTTTAAAAAAAATTATTTGAGCTTGATTGGATGAATAATAAGTATTTTATTAACGATTGAAAATTTGAACAAGATATATATATATATAGCGAAAGTGTGCACTAATAATAGGAATTGACGAAATAGTTTCACGTTGATTAGAAATAATTAATTAGTTTGCTTTTTACGCAGTCGGGTTTTTTGATTTTTTAAATGTAGTTGTTTATTATTCCAGAGCACACAATATAGAATCATATTTGGCAATCTGAGTACTCAGTAATTTCAGCTATTTTATTTTTCTTACAAATTATGCAAAACCGATAATCCCTATGATTTTTCTTTTTAGATTCTGAATAATTGTACTTTGCTTTGCAACTGAAGTTTTTTAACCTTATGTTTTTAGTAATTTCGTTTCATCATTTTCTTTCCAATTGAATTACGCCTATTTTTTTTTTTTTTTAAATCGACGTTCCATTTGCTTTTGTACTTTGAGAGGTTTTTTTTTTCATTTCAATGTTTACTTTAGAAGTTGAGGATGTTAACACAGCAATTTCTTAACTCCCTCTGTAATTTGACTTAAAAAATTTTGTCAAGGGAGATAATATTTCTAATGATTCTTCGGCATTTTGGAGGGTTTTGTAGCTGCAGCCTTATTGTAGGTCAATCTCGTCACAATTTACTTTTTCCTTTTCTTTAACTATATCTTTAACAACTTTTGCTGTCACTGATGTTTTTCTACCAGAATATTTGTCAGTGTCGTTTTCATCATTTTTTACTCTTAGTTTTAGAAGATTTCACCGTCCTGTTAGTTTTAGTAGTTGACCTGACTCCGTAATTTCACTAGCAGGAGAATCAACGGATTTCCTTGCATACTCGCGAGGAATGAGTGATGAAGTGGCTGCGAAATGATGGTCGTATATCTGGTCCAATTTATGCAATTCAAATTCGTACAATTATGGCAAATGTGCCATTTTTTTAAAACAAATAATTTCTAGACTAAGAACAAAAACGAAAGCAATCAAATCCCCGTGAAAAATAAGCACAATAAATACATGAATTTATATACGTATATGAAAACGTAACAACTTACCTACGTTTAGTAGGAAAAATCGATCAAAACAGCTAATTTTAGTTTTATGAAATCGTTTGAAACAAAGCACGTGCAATGCAGAGGCTTATTCTAATTATAAAATGATGTCATTCTGATGAGTAGGATTTCAGCGGTAAATGGCGCCTCTTTCTGTAATTAATGGCAGAATTGCAGAGGTCTATTTAAAGCGATGCACTCCAAATATGGCTACTCTCCGTACAGAGATAAAAATAATTACTTTCAAGTATTCAATACTTAAAAGGAATACATTTAAATTAACGCGAATGGAATTATCTTAGAATTGTTACCTGTCTTAATCATAGTAGGACTAAATCAATTAAAGAAACTTTTACCTGAAGTACAATATTTAAGTTACTTGAACCTACTTCAACTTTTGCATTTCATAGGAAACAACTGAGTAAAATATTTTCAACGAAATAAAATCATAAATGATGGATTGACACTTTCGAAAAAGTCAAACTAAATCGTATAAAATTTCAACATTTGTCATAAAATTCCAAAGTGAGATATAGTTACAAATACATTTAATGAAGCTTTTTGCTAAAAAGGATATGCTTTCTTTAGGAAGTGTCTGTATTTTCTAAACCGAAGAAGTTCAGTTGTATAAAAGATCATTTTACTCTTCAATTGGTTACTTAAACTTTGGTTTAATTTTAAATTAAAATGTAAAATGATTATTGAAGTTTACTCTTATTCATATTTGAGTTCTGACGATACTAAACATGTCATTTATCTTACTTAAATTCTTCAATCTGCATTTTCATTTTTAAAAGCATTAGGATAATACCAAATAAATTTGTGAGTAATGCAAGACAAATGTATTTTATTCTTAATTAGAAATTGGGGTTTAGAAACGTTAAATAAAAAATGTGTTTCGTTTATTTAGAATAGATAAAGTATTTAATTTCTAATGTTTTTATTCTCATTAATGAGTTTTATACGCTATTTAAATTGTTTGAAAATAAATATGTGTTTAAATTTTATAGTAATTATCGCGAAAGTATTTCACTAACTTAGCAAATATTTATGAGTGATACGACAATTATTGAATTCTTTATATTAATAAATGTTTTACCATTGGAAATTTGAAAAGAGAAAATCTGTAAAAGAAGTATGTGCAAATGCAAAACACTCATTTTTACTTTCTATTTTAAAAATTGCATTTTAGAGATACAAATTAATTATTATGAATGAGAATACAGGTGAATACAATATACAGGTATGTCACAAAATAATTTGATTATTCAAATTTTTTACAGGTCTTCAAAGAAAATAAATCTAACTTTCACGAGCCATCTTCTTGGGAATAAACTCAATTGACCCCTTAACTACCGCGAATGTATGTCAGAGAATGCCTGCATATATTATAAAAATGAGGAACTTTCAATACAGCGGGGCAATTTTCACCAACAGAGCTATGTTTTGCACATGTATAGCATGTGCATTTTCTTACTGTTATTTCAGAAGACTAATCGCCGCCTTATTTTATTGTAGAATTATGTTGTTAAGTGAGGCATTGGAGATCGCGTCAGATTCCGTTGGCAGTTAAGGGATTATGGGGAGATTTGCCTAAAGAAGCCCGAAAAAAAAAAGTATAAAGTGTTTTGTAGCATTTTTCTGGAATAGGAATAAAGATTTTAGCTCCGGGTTTTTGGGCCAATGTAATAATCCAAAGATCGATGCATTATCCATTCATAAGAAAATCAATCACATCTTGATATTGCATAATATTCTTATTTTCAGGACAATATAAACGATTATAAATGAATATAAAAAGCATTATATTTCAATGTAATTGAATAAAATGCTTATTAAATTTGTTAAAACATTATGTTCTGATACTATTATACTTATGTCGAAATATAAATGGTATGCTTAATTGAATTTTAAAATCTATTTTATCTTAAAAGGCTCAAAACAATTCTTTTCTATGTTTTTCAGCCAATATAGAGCAGATATTTTGGATTTATTGCAATGAAAGTGAATATTGGACCATTAGAAATTGCCCTTTGAAGGTAAATGAGAGATTTGACGATTAGAAGGCCGAAAAGGGGCGTTTTTTAGCATTTGTTTTCCGGAATAGGAATGAAGAACTTAGATCAAGTTATTTTGCATGTTATTCTTTATTAATTGAATAAAATTTCAAAACATTTTTTAGAAGAAATTGATCATGTAGCTCGAGTTTCGTGACTGGATGTCCTGTGTGCGCGCCGTGCACTTCCAATCGGTCGGGATCCGATAGATCACAATAGTCATTTGCAATCAATTATCGTTAAGGTTTACGAAAGTAGATAAGGTTGTTATGGGGCTAAAGGGGACAAAGGACCTTAAAAAGGTTAAAAATCATTTTTTTTTATTTTTTGTAAATTCCACTTTAAATATTATTAAAGGGTACATTATACACATTATGGCATGCATTTATCACCCCCCCCCCCCAAAAAAAAAAAAAAAAAAATAAAAATTGAGAAAAACAATGGAGTTTTACGCGTCGTCTTAGAAATCTTCGAAATGCCCCTTGCGCGTTTCGTATCAATGAAAATCCCCAATATTTTTTATAAAATTTTGGTTTATATATACATAAATAAAATTCTTCATCGAATTTTATATATTTGAATATAAAGGTTAAAAATTTTTGAAAGATTTTAAAATTTTTTCGAAAAAAATTAAAAAAATTTTTGAAATATTTTTTTAATACCTGCTATTAGCTCACACTCTCGATATATATATATACCTTGTGCAAATTTTCAATCGTTAATAAAATACTTATTATTCATCCAATCAAGCTCAAATAATTTTTTTTTTAAGTTGTAGTGGATGACACTTGATGTTATTCCAGTTTTTTCAAATACTAATTCGTTAATTAAATTAAATTAATTAATTTTCAATAATCGAGAGAGCCTTCTTCTTGATCAAGGTATTTTAAGACCAAGAGAGACTTCTTCTTGATCAAGGCATTTTAAGCGCCACTCAAGAGAAAAGAAGAATGGGAAAAAAAATTCTCTTATTGACCTAAGTAGGAATTGACTTGATTTTTTTTTATTACTTGTTTACATTACTTACCTATTTTTTATTTACTTATATTGATGACTTTTAAGTTGTGTTTAATTGTTAGTTCCTATCTATAAACACTATTTTGATGAGGTCTATAGATTTCTATGATGGTTACAGTTGCAGTAAAACTACAGATCCTACATACACAATTTCCAGGTTGTATAATATTTTAAGGGAGCTTCTGATTGTAAAATAGTCAATGAAACATCGTCTTCATTTTGAAAGACCTATCCAATGATATGCCACTCAATAGGTTGCGTAAATTTTTTTCGTCTCTACCGCCATTTTGAATTTTTAAAAACAAAACCTGGTCTATAACCATCGGGCCGTTAAGACAAATTGATAGAGACCTCATTCATTAAAATCCATCCAACCGTTGGGATGTTTCGAGGGTATAAAGAAATCCACTTACACAGATACGCGTGAAACACATAACCCTTCTTTTCAGTCGGGTAATAAATTGGAATATATTTACTTTTTAACATTTGTGCTTCATTTAATTCAAATTAGTTGTTTCATGAACGTGATCGAATTAGCGCATCCAATACTTTTAACAAATATGTAAATGGAGAAGATATACTCGAAAAAGTAATGTATCGAGACGCGATATAACGAAACGTTACTTTATCATAAGACATTTATTCATTCATCGTCGAACCATAAAATATGCAATAAAATCTATAAATTATGATTTCGATGAAAGCCAATTTGTTTAAGTTTATAAAGCGGAAAGAATTTTCATAATTTTTCTAATATTTACATGTACGATAAATATTGTTTCTAAAACGCACATGACAGAATCCGAAAATATCACAATGGTGCTTTAACAAGAACTAAAAGTTTGTTTACCCTTAGTAAAAATTTCCTCCTGAATTTTCAGCTTGACTTGATTTTTATGCCGGAATTCCGAAGTCACACCAGAACTTACAAATAGTAACTTCAGGATTACGTAATGAAAGACATATTTAGTGATTTAATAAAGCTAAAAATTCTTTCCGAATTAAATCTATGAAAATATATATAACTGCGAACGAAAATATATAATAACCTCTGTCGAGATGCAAATGATAGCAAAATGCGTTCTTTATGTTTAGAAATCGTAGAAATCTACATGTAGTTTTGGGATATAAAAAAGCGTTTATAAAAAGTAGTTTCTGTGCTGTCACTGATTTTCTGATATTTTTTGAGTGGCATGTATAGTGTAATAATCAGTTTTCGCAAACCGGATAATCGGTTTTAGGATGCTATAATTCTCAATTAAATATCTCCAGGTGCATAATTGAGTTTCCCAGAATAAATAAATAAATAAATAAATATATATATATATATATATATATATATATATATATATATATATATATATATATTTATATTTATTTTAATTATAACGTTAATATTGTAAATTTATCATGTTTGTCTGTAAAACATATTTGTTAAACATGATTATATACTAATTTCAAATGCTAATAGGTGTAAATTAAAACTTTAAAACCAGTGAAAATACGTTTATTTCGACATGTTTCGAATCACCAGGATGACGTCTCAATGGAGAAACTGCAATTTTTCGGTATGGTGGCCTGGTTAGCTATGTTTTGTTTTCTCCATTTACGTATAAAATTTCAACCTACACATTTCTCGTAAGACAGATTTTTGTTGTATGCACACAAAATAATTTGACTGATGAATTAGATAATATTCGCAGAATTACTCCTAATAATGGTTTTAAAGTTTGACATATTAACAAATTAATCATAGGTACTGCCAAGAAGAAGAAACCTGAACATGAATTTGACTCGCAAAAATACAAATCTTTATGCTATTCAATATATTCCAAGCTTTTTTGAGAAATTAAGATATAGTCGTAAACGTTTCAATATCTGCTTAGTAGCCAAACCACCTCCGAAATTGAAAAATATCATTTGCGCTAAAATTGACCCAATTAATTTTGAGCATTACTAAGAGTTTATGAAATACCATTTACTAGAGCAGATGGATCAAAGAATTGGTATATTGGTATGACAGGAAATTTAAGTATAGAAAAAAAAGGAGCATATAGCTGATATTAAATATAATAAAAAAACCTCAGCCCTAATAAGATTTTATCAAGAAGAAAAACATCCAAATAAATTTCAATGAAAGTAAAATAATTTTTCCCTCCAGTTTATAATAACCATCAATTATAAGAGAAACCATAGAGATTGTAACGCGCAAAAATTCAATGTGTAACGATGCAGCATCATTTCATTTACCAAAAATATGGCATGAGCAACTCAGTGATTATAAAAATAAATTAAATATTCAGGTAAAATAACAAACACCATGCATAATATGAAAGAATAAGTGACAATTTGAATGATGTCGTTTCATAGACCGTGCAACTTTAGAATAGTTTTTTTATTTGTTTTGAAAATGATTCGGCGTGAGCCGAAATATGTAAACAGTCGAAATAAACGTATTTTTACTGGTTTTAAAGTTTTAATTTCACTTACCAAAAATATGGCACGAGCTACTCTGTGATTATAAAAATAAATTAAATGTCCAAGTAAAATAACAAATACCGCGTATAATATGAAAGAATGTGAAAATTTGATGATGGCGTTTCATAGACCGTGCAACTTTAGAATAGTTTTTTTATTTGTTTTGAAAATGATTCTGAGTGAGCCGAAACATGTAAACAGTCGAAATAAACGTATTTTTACTGGTTTTAAAGTTTTAATTTCACTTACTAAAAATATGGCATGAGCTACTCAGTGATCCTTATCTATACACCTATTATAAAGAGGAAAAAATTGTTTATTTGTAGGAAGTAAGCTCTGGAACTACCGAACCGATTCCAAAAGTAATGGTATCAAAATGATGGTGTTAGTCCAACTTAGAACATGGGCTATATCTTATGTCGGTGCCACTACGCCAAAGGGGGTGTAGGAACAAAAAACGTTCTAAAAATGCGATTTTAGCGTTACTGAAGGGCCTAGAAATAAGAAATTTTGAATATTAGTTACTTATAAGATATAAATGATGTCTAAGAACAGTTCTTAAACAATTCGAAATTTAAAAGGGGTGAAAATGCACAAAAAGCGTTCTAAAAAACGTTCTAAATGGTAGTTTCTACACATTCTCTGGAAATACCAAACCGATTTATAAAATATTGTTGTCAAAATGATGGTGACAACGCTTGCTCCAAGATAGACTATGTTTTATGTCGGTGCCACTACCCCAAAGGGGGTGTAGGAGCAAAAAACGTTCTAAAAATGCGATTTTAGCGTTACTGAAGGGCCTAGAAATATGAAATTTTGAATATTAGTTACTTATAAGATATAAATGATGTCTAAGAAAAGTTCTTAAACAATTCGAAATTTAAAAGGGGTGAAAATGCACAGAAAACGTTCTAAATGGTAGTTTCTACACAATCTCTGGAAATAATAAAACCGATTTAACACGTTCACGCCGGCGCGGTGGGCCACACTCGACTGTCTCAGAGCTGGCAAGTCTCCGGCCTTTTGGATACCAGTATTTTAATACAGAAAATGTTGTTTTATTTAATTAGAACAATTGGGCGATTTAAAGGAACAACATATTCTCTCAAATAACAGTGGTATGCAAAAATACGGAGACTTGACAACTCTGAGATAGTCGAGTGTGACCCACTGCGCCGGCGTGAACATGTTAAAAAATATTCGTGTCAAAATGATGGTGACAACGCTTGCCCCAAGATAGGCTATGTTTTATATCGGTGCCACTACCCCAAAGGGGGTGCAGGAGAAAAACGTTCTAAATTGCGGTTTTTTCGTGACGGAAGGGCCTTGAATCGTGAAATTTAGAATTGTAGTTAGTTATAAGATATCAATGATCTCTAAGGACATTTCCTAAAAAAGTCGAAATTTAAAAGGGGGGGGGGGTCAAAATGCGCAAAAAGCGTTGTAAAAAACGTTCTAAATTGCGATTTCTAGCAATCTCAGGAAATACTGAACCGATTTCAAATATAATGGTGTAAAAATGATGGGGACAGATCTTGCTCCAAGATAGGCTATATTTTATATCTGTTTTCACTACCCCAGAGGAGTTGCAAGAGCAAAATTAGCGAAAAGCGTTCTAAAAACGTTCTAAATGCCGATTTGTCACCAATATCTCAGAAAGAACTGATTTCAAATGTAATGGTAAGGAATTGATGCTGACAGCCTCTTCTCTAACATAGACGCTATTTTAAGTCGGTATCACTATCACCTAGACGTTGCAGGAACAAAGAAGCGTTCCAAATTTCGATTTTTGTGATCGGCAGGGGCTAGCAACTTAAAATTAGGCAAGGTACATATTTATTACATATAAATGATCTTTAAGAACAGTTTCGAAAAAATTGGAAATTTAAAAAGGGGTTAAAATGCGCGAAAAGCGTTCTAAAAACGTTTTAAATTGCGATTTCTACTCAATCTCAGGAAATTCCAAAGCTATTTCAAAAGTAATGGTTGCAAATCAATGGTGACAGTCCCTGCTATAACATAGGTTATATTTTATGCTGCTGTCACTACCATCTGAGGGTTGCAAAAGCAAAACATGTTCTAATTTCCGTTTTTTGCATAACTGAAGGTTCTAACACTTTGAAGTATGACATGGTATTTACTTACAAGATGCAACTGCTTTCTAAGAACTGCCGAAAGAAATTTTCAAATTTAAAAAATGAAGTGAGCGAAAAGCGTTATAAATTACAATTTTTATGTAATCTTATCAAATACCAAACCGATTAAAAAAATAATGATGACAAATTGTTGGTGATAGAACCTGCTCAAACATAAGCTATATTTTACGTCTGTGCTACTACCACCAGAGGTTTGCAGGAGCTAAAAACTTTCTAAATTGCGATTTCTGTGATACTGAAAAGGCTAGAAACTTTAAATATGGCATGGTAGTTACTTATAAAATATAAATGCCCTCAAAGGACTGTCGAAAGTAAATTCGAATTAAAAAGGGGTGAAGTGAAGGGGAGGTGCGAAAAGCATTCTAAAGAAGTCCTAAATTACGATTTCTACGCAATTTCAGGGAATATAAATCAAATATAAAAGTAATAGTTGCGAATCAATGGTAACAGTCTCTGATCCTACACAGGCTATATTTTATGCCGATGATTCTACCACCTGGTGTTCACAGGAACAACAAACGCTCTAAAAAAGGCCTTTAAAAACTTTCTAAATTACATTTCTGTGGAATATTAGGAAATAACAAACCAATTTCAAAATTAATGTTGGCAAATTAATGGTGACAGTTCCTATTTCAACATAGCCCTTTATGTTGAGAGAGGTGGTAGGACTTGGAATTTGACATGATGGTTAATTTTAAGATGTAAGAAGATGGTTTCTAAGAAATTCAAAACTTCAAATGAATACTGAAATGAGCGTATTAATTGAGCATAAAAGTTTTAAAATATTATATTAATTATTATTTATTTAGTTTTATTTCGTTTTATTAATTTAAGTCTCATTTCTGCCTTATGCAGTGTAACAATGATGTTTAATCAAACTGTGTTTTAAATAGTAATTTTTTTAATTATTTCTAAAAGTAATAAGTACCTTTTAATAAAATAAAATCTTACCTTTTAATAAAATAAAAATTTAGTTACTTCCTTTTAATAAAAATTAGACATAAAAATATCACTTGGCATATTTCAAATATTACGCGAGCAAAGCCGCGGGGTTTGCTAGTAATATTATAATTGTCAATGTGTGTCCGAATGTTTGAATGAAGTGAACATCAAAACGGATGAATTAATGCTTTTGTATCTTTGCATATAGATGGATTATGAAACGGAAAAGAACATAGGCTATGTTTTATTTATTTTGTCCAAATATTTCACTTAATAATTCAAAATTTCATACTTTTTCATGCAGAATCAATTGACATTTTCCCGATAAAATTTTACCATTTTTCTTTCCCGTTGCCAAGAAATTCTAAATCTGGAATAATAATTTTTCCTCTACAATTAATTAAAAATTAAAATAAAAAGAATTCAAAAGAAAATAATTATGACGTCATATTTGAAACGAAAAAATGGGGTATTTTTTATTATACATGAAGGATGAATATCGGTTACGTTAATAAGGGGTTTTCTGCCAAAAATGCAGTCATAATTAGAAGGGAAAAGAATGAAAAAGAATCGTATTATTAATAAAGTTATTCGCTTGGAAAAATATGACGTCATATTTGAAATAAAACAGTTATTTTCATGTATTCGTTAAAAATGCAAGGGACATGAATATCAGTAAATAATGAAAATAGATAAATAATGACGTCATATTTAAACGAATAACAGAAATATTTTTTACTAATGGACTCTATTCTCGCTTTCAGTTCGAGGCAATAAAACAACCATTTTACTACACTGCTCAAAACAATTAAAGGATATTGCAGTTCTAGGTGGATTTTGTATCTGGTAAACTGTTTAGCTGATTGATACATGGTCGACAGACATAGTAGGTTATATGAGAATAAATTACACATGTTTGGCAGGAAAAAAATGCATTTTATTGCGCATTTGTGTACTAAAGGAAAAAAACACAATTTGTGCATATGAGAAAAAAAGAATATGAAAAGGTGTTTTCTTCAAAGAAAATCATTTTCAGTAGGGGGTATGGTTTCCACGGGCGGTCAGCAACGTTGAACACCTTTGAGGCATGGACTCAATGAGGCTATTAATGACGAGTTGAGGTATTCTGCCCCACTCTTCCAGAAGAGCTCTTTCCAGTTCTTGGAGAGTTTGTGGGGGTTGATGGCGGCCAGAAACTCGTCTTCCTAGAGAGTCCCAAACGTGCTCGATTGGATTCATGTCTGGAGAACACGCTGGCCATTCCATTCGAACGATTCCTTCCTCGAAAAGGAAATCCTCCACCAGGTTTGCACGATGTGGCCTACAGTTATCGTCCATTAAAATGAAGTTATCTCCGATTGCTGCAGCGTAAGGGACTACAATAGGTCTGAGGATCTCATCCCTATATCGGCGACCAGTCAGAGCTCCATCTCGAATGATGTAGAGGTCAGTGCGCCCGTCAATGGAGATGCCACCATACACCAACACTCCTCCACCGCCAATTCTGACACTTTCGTGCACGAACGCAGGATTATTCCTACTGCCACGGTCCCTCCAGATGAAAATACGCCTATTATCCGGATGCACAGAAAAACGGGACTCGTCAGAAAACAGAATATTGCTCCATTCATTTCTCCTCCAGTTGACATGCTCGGCTGCCCACTCCCTGCGGTCGCGACGATGCCTTGATGTTAATCTAACACATACCATCGGTCGGCGAGCATACAGACCTACAGCATGGAGCCGGTTTCGGACAGTCTGAGTTGAAATCGTGGTGCCTGTAGCCGAGCGAAGGTGTTGTTGGAGAAGAGTAGCGCTCATGGTTCGGTGTCTCCGAGCTGTTAACGCTAAATACCGAAATTCATTGGGCGTTGTTGCCCGTCTACGACCTTGCCCTGGTCTTCGGCCTGCACATCCACTCTCCAAAAAACGGTACCAGATCCTGGAAATGACACTTTGTGACACTCCAATGGCTTGCGCTACTTCGGCTTGAGTTTGGCCCCCTTTTAACCTACCAACAATTCTCAAAGCTTCTGAATCTGTCAAATGACTTCGCTGAGACATCGTACTTATCGAAACAAAGCAATCACTGAATGCCGATCATCCTTGTCTTCATTCTCTTTTATCCAGTTGAAAGTCAAATTTCATTCGCTGCCGCTGAAGCGACGTTTTTGACGTCGAACTCAAAATTTGCATACTCCACAGTTTGAAAACCAGAAAAATTTGCATTTGTGATTCTCTTCTTCTATTTTCGGCAAAAAAAATTTCGTTTATATCTTTATTTTATATAAAACTTCAAATATCCTTTAATTGTTTTGGGCAGTGTAATTGTGACGTCAAAGGAATACTGTCCATACTGATTAAAGAGTTTGAATATAAGTTACAAACAAATGAGAGTTTTATTTCAAAATTCACGCTATGATTATAAGGAGAAGATATTTTTGGTTGTAGAAAGGGGAATTAAAATGGATTAATATATTTTTTGACGCTATTTCCTCATTAAAATTAAAAAGAATTGAATTTCAATTAGTATAAATGGTACAAAAACATGATTAAAGTAAATTTCCCAAAACTGAAAACATATTTACACACATCGAAGCTTCATGAATGAATTTATTCCACAGAAGTTAAAATCGTCTGCGAACATACTGACATTTAGAACCAAGGATGTAAATATATCTTCTGCACATTTAAGTGGATAGTTATTGCCCACTATTCATAAGAATTAAGTTTTAAAAAATCATATACTATTTTAAAAGATGGCAGTTAAAACATGTCACAAAGGCGATTTTAGTAAAAGCTTTATCGGGTAAAAATGATGTGATATTTATTCATGGAAAGCTTTAATTTTAATACGAAAACATTAACATATATTTATTTCAATTTCGTCAAAGCGATGTCGTTTTCATTACACCAGCTTCGAAAGTTAAAACGAAATCTAAAAATAATAATATACCTTTTAGAAATAAAATTTTGCACCAAAAGTCGCATTATTTCAAAATGAAATTTTAGCTTAGATTTTAAATATATTTTGTTACTTGAAATTTAGTATCTATATTATAAAGGACAAACATATCTGTGCGTAACGCATACGTCATTCTGCGAATGGCAACACTTTGAAATTTGAAATGAAATTTCGCTTTTGCAATTTTCGCTACTGCAAATTTTTAATCTTCTAAACATCCCACATTTTAAATGTTTACACCGTCGTATGCAGAAAAAAATGCACTTTTAAATGCAATTTGTTTGAAAGCTGTATCTCAATTTATTTTTGAGATATTAATTTTTTTATAGTTTTTAATACCAATTTTCTAATCTTGGCAACTGAAGTGCTTCATTTCTATTAAAACTGGATTAGTTTATTTATTTATTATATTCTTACTGATGCCATTTTCTCATTACAATTAAAAATATATTTTTCAAAATTTGAACAGAAAATGACGTTACGCTTAAAAAAGACACAATTTCTCTGATGATGCTGTTATATTTCACTATTTTTTCATTTCGCTGATATTGAGTTTGAGTCAATAGGCAAAATATTTCAGCGACTGAAAATGACGTCATATTTAAAAGTAAAGGATAATTTTATTTGATAAAACGAGATATTTCCCCTTGAATACGTCTAAAAGTTATAAATTTCTGGAATTTTTACGCGCAGGTACATAGATTGTACTAAGACCTCAAATCACGTGTGGGAATTTTAACATGAAAAGTTGTAATAGTTGACAAACGTGACTTCAAGCTTGAAAATATATTTATTAATAACCTATTGCGCATTAAAATGTTTTTAAATGGTTAATATGGATGTGAAACGTGGAAAATGACTTGATTTGGTTTAGATGTAAAGGTAGAAAAATTCTATGATTATGTCAAGGTGATTATGTCAAGGTCATTTTTGCTGATTTTTCATTCCGTAATACCAAGCATCAATTAATAACTTAATCAAAATTACTTATGTTGATTATATGTTACTGATGACGTATAGGAATTAAGTTTAATTTTTCAATAATTTTAACAGTTGAAGTTTATGAAAAAGTATTTTGTTAATCTTAGGTTAAAATATGTCTTTAGAGAGTTAAATTAACAAATGTAAGATGGATTTTTTATTCTAATTATTGTTGTTGATGTACTATAAATTTGACGCAACAGTTCCTTTGTAAACATTTTCTTTCGTCGAAATTCGCCGGGTTCCACCTCGTATTTAATAAAAATAATGTTTCAATGTTTTTCTAAATGTACAATAATATTGGATTTCATTAATCGATTCTATGTTTTAAACAAATTGAAATGCATAGTTTTAAATTATTCATGAAATGAAAGAATATATGTATTTTTTTTAATTTCGACAAGTATCATTCCGTAAGAGAAAGAAACCTAGTGAAAGCGTCGTCATATTTTAAATCATTAGCTGCTTTCCTTTCAGAAAATATTAGCATTTTATAGCAGTTATACAAAATGGCGTAATTTGCTAAGAACTTAACAATAGCAAATACATAAGTTTAACACCCTTTTACCGTACAATCTCCAGGAACATTGGTTTCAATAAAATTTAATAAATGGCATATCAAAGTCGACTTAAAAAAAATTAGCAAGTAATTTTAATTTGAGATTAGGCTTTACATGTGACATCATTTACGTGTAAAAAAGAGCCAAATCTACTAATTAAGCAATAAATTTGTATTTTACCTCAGATCCCTCTAATTTTTAAAGGCACCGTGATTATCGAAAAGGGCAAAGGAAGAAGGGAAATTTTCTTTCGATTTTAAAATATTGAAATCTATAGTTAAAAATCTCTATGAAACACAATCTCTGCCCCCATTGGAGCATATTCCTGCAAATTTCAAAGCTTTCGAAAGCCAAAATTACAGCACAACGTTAGATATGAAAATGTTTATTCATAATTGGGGTGCTTTTCCATAAATAGATTTATTACGCGAAAGCAATAAGCAAATATATTGCTTAAATAACAAGTATTTAGGCTCAAGAGTTTTCAGAGCATGATAAATAGTTTTATATTATTGGTAGATCTACAGCTGATAAAAGTGTGATACCGTGAAATTAAAGTGTAATAAATATTTGAAAGTTAAAGATATTTCTCGTACTCTTATTATTTATTTTTGAACATTGATGCTTCACCACGTTTGATTATTATTTTTAATACCATTTATCTTTTTTTTCTTCCAAGATGTGATTTTTTAAAATATAAACATAATGTAGCATGTTGATTTTTCGATTATTCTAATCTTATCATTGTCACGTCTGAAGTGACCTGTTAATAAAACATTTCCTTTAAATTATTTATTAATATATTTCTTTAAATAATATTCGTTGTCTCGAAAACACAAATTAAATCAATATCCTTGAGCGGAATAAATATAAAATAGAATAAATATAAATAATAAAATAGAATAACAGAGATGTAAAGTTATTCCTCATTTAATTATAGAAAAGGTGTATGAAATTTCATGCTCACGAAAGAAATTTAAATGATCCTATATATATATAAATAAAAATAAGCAAATTGGGATCATCAGAAGCGTTTCTACTATAAAATGTGATAAAAGGTTCATTATATATGCTTTTAATTATCGAAATTTTTTGCTAATCGGTGAATTTCTTCTTCTTTAAATGTTACTTGAACGTAGTCACGGGTAACAGCTAGTTATAAAAATAAATTAAATATCCAAGTAAAATAACAAATACCGCGCATAATATGAAAGAATAACTGAAATTTTGAAAATTTGAATGAACACCGTTTCATAGACCGTGCAACTTTAGAATAATTTTTTATTTGTTTTGAAAATGATTCGGTGTGTGCCGAAACATGTAAACAGTCGAAATAAACGTATTTTTACTGCTTTTAAAGTTTTAACTTCACTTACCAAAAATATGGCACGACCAACTCAGTGATTATAAAAATAAATTAAATGTCCAAGTAAAATAACAAATACCGCGCATAATATGAAAGAATAAGTTAAAATTTGAATGATGGCGTTTCATAGACCGTGCTACTTTAGAATAGTTTTTTTATTTGTTTTGAAAATGATTCGGTGTGAGCCGAAACATGTAAACAGTCGAAATAAACGTATTTTTACTGGTTTTAAAGTTTTAATTTACATCTTTTAGCATTTAAACTAGTATATTATTACATGATGTTAATTTGCTATATAAACATGACGATGTTTAATTGGAATGTATAGCACTTCCAAAATCTTTATTCCAGATTGAGAAATATATGATAAAACTACTCGGAAACGTATGTCTAATTCATAATACATAGTAGGGTGGGCCGAAAAAAACTTTTTTTTGATTTTCGATGATGGGTAGTGTGGAAAAGCGGCCACTAGTGGCACCAAGTTCACACAAAAAAATTGAGATTTTTAGGACAATTCCTATATTTGCCGCTTTTGGCTTGAAATTTTGCTAAAATGCTGATTTTTGAACTTTTTTCGCAAAAAATTTAAAAATGTTAAAATAAATTTATTTTGATTGTATTTACTTAAAAAGTCATATTTAATGTGCCAAATGTTTAAATATGCTCTGATTATGCACTATTTTTGTGCTACGTGCTTTTAAAATGTACAGCTTTTAACTTGTTTTGCGTTCGGTACCAACGCGAAACAACAGAACTCACCGCGAGGTGGTAGCTGTACTGCGAGTTCCACCCGTCCTCCTACCCACAGAATATTATTTATTCAAATTGCATACCTTTTTAGGTTACGAAGTCCTTCTTAGAAATGAATTTTGACATCTTTTTCTGCGCTTGCAGTTTTGCTCTAATTAACGCATCTCTTCCTTCACTCCCACATACCTTTGATGCAGCTTCTGTAACAATTTTAACGACTCTTTCCACAGCCTGGGAGTGACTTGGATAGGGGATTGATGCTTTATCCAACATGGATCCTGAAATTATGTTTCCTTCAATTTCTTCTAATGAAAGAGTTTTTGTGATAGGAGGCTCGCTGATTTCTGTGCCTACCCAGTCGATGGAATCATAGTATCCCGTTGCTTTAAAGTTCAGCTTTGGAACCTGAAACTCTCGCATTTTTTTTGGTTTTTGTCTTTTTTAAATTGCGGCATTTTTTTATTCTTTCCCACGCCATTCTTCTAATATCTATGCTATCATCGGTTGCCATTGCTATCAGTAAATTCTCGGGATGGCCATAGTATCCATCTCTCTGTACGACTGAATGGACTGTCTCTTTTAGCTCATCTGGTAGAAACGTCGAAAGTTGAATAATCTGCCACAGATGTCTAGGCCCGTCTGCGCAACCTGGCCTTTTCCTTACAGAAAACCACTCTGGCGCATAAACTTTTATCACGTACTGCGCGAGATATTTAAGCGCTTCACCAGGATTTGAACTACCAATGTACAAGCGTAAAATTCTGCAGGCAGTTGTGATCCATCTCGATTGCACAATTGGTCCCGGTTTTCTGTTTTCCAGCCCTCGAGGACACTGTCCGCTTGAAACCGCTACACAAATATCAAATAAATATTTTTGATCTGTACTCAGATCTTCAGTCTTTTCCATTTCTGATGTCCATGAAACAGCAATAGGTTCGAACGAAGTGACACGTAGATTTTCGCACCCCGTTAGTCTAGAACCGATTGGGCCGGCAAAGGACTTAGGTCCCGTGGTTCCACCATCAAGTTTAGATAGTAGATGTCGAGTGGAAGTTCGTTCGTATGAAGAATACATATAAAATGTTGCAGCTCTCTTCTTACTTTTTTTTCAAGACAGGCAATGACACCATTGAGTCTTTTTGTATTAACAGCGGTGCCATCACACCATAGTGCTATCAGTTCAGAAAAATCCACTTTATTCTGACCTAGAAAATTATATAAGGATTGAGCTATTTCTTTTCCGTGACCGGAACGAGGTGTCAAGTGACCCAAATATTCCGAACCAGGTTCAGAAAACACGGTGATATGTTCCTCGCCTTTCTCTCGACGGTGTCGCTTGTTGTCTTTTTTTTCTATCATGATCCTTTTATCCTTTCTACCATCAAAGAATAAGCTTTTAATTTTCCTTCCTTCAAGAACTTCCTCCTCCTGTATCTTCTTTCTAAGTTTATGTTTCTCTCTTCTGACCTTGTTTTTATCAATGACGAGATTCTTATCTTTTTCTGTCACAACTCCTGCATCTTGAAGCACGGATGAAGCTATTAACGCAACTTCCCTCTCTGATACACCAGTCCTAAATGCGGCAGACGCTGTGTGAGACAGGGGTATGCGTTTAGGAGTGTCTGACTTTGAAGGGCCTGGTTCAAATTCTGATTCAGTCGAACTGCTTGCTTGAAAGCTCCCATTACTTGAATCTTCCAACAATATATATGTCTTCCATCTGGATCTGACTTCATTCGTTGAAGGCTTTGTCGCAAAACCACTATTCCTCGTTGAAATTGTATCCCTTTTCATTTTCCGTGATATTTTCATTCCAAGAGTTTTGCTTGTTTTTAAATCAATATTTCCGATAAACATTTTTCGAGGAGTTCTTTGATCCTGCAAGAAGTTCAGCTCTCGATATGGGACTTTACGCCTGATGTCGCAGCTACAATTGTTCAAGTCTCTACACTTACAAGCTGCAATGTCACAGAGAGGTTTCCGCATTTCGTACGAAATCTTCGCGGATCGTCTTGCTTTTAACTCCCTTTTTATTACTGTATTTCTCCAATGATCTACACTAATTGTAATAGTTTTTAATCTTTCCGTTAATTGTTCGTTGGGAAACCACTGGTATGGAAGATTTTATCCAGATTTCGGAAACTTTTTCACCTACCATTTTAATAATATTATCCACTGGTTGGAGATAAATATCTCAATTTTCTTCTATATCGTTTCGCAACCAATAGTAGTGACGCATGATGTCAGCATAAGTTGGCAATTGCAAGTCTTTCAATTTGCATGGTGCCACAAAAAGGTTATTTTTCACGCTATCACGTGTCTTTACATGACCATGATCTTTCGCACTGGCCATTTCTAAACTCGTCGTAATAAAACGCACAAAACACAGTAATGGCACGTTAAATGATCCAAAAAGCACTGTATCGCACGAGAAAAGATTTTACTTAAGTTCTCGCTAAATCCCCTTCTCTCCTTCCAGATCTGTTTTTGAGGGATTCTGCTGCCCGTCATCCAAATATATGACCCTTAAAGCATCGAAAAAAATAAGGAAAACCAACGGACATAAACAAGACAAAAGATAGAAACCGTTGAAAGATTCAAACAATACAAGGAACTTTTGCTCACGTATACGCGAAAAGGCTATAAAAATCGTCTAATTTAAAATACACATAGCAATTAAATAATACATTATCAGCGCTTATTTATACATTTGGCACATTAAATATGACTTTTCAAGTAAATACGATTAAAATAAGTTTAATTTAATATTTTTAAAATTTTTGCTAAAAATGTTCAAAAATCAGCATTTTAGCAAAACTTCAAGCCAAAAGCGGCAAATATAGGTATTGTCCTAAAAATCTCAAATTTTTGTGTGAACTTGGTGCCACTAGTGGCCACTTTTCCGCACTACCCATTATCGAAAATCAAAAAACAGTTTTTTTCGGCCCACCCTAATACATAGTATCTTGCAACACCATATTTCGGTTTGACAAAACCTATTCATTCACTATAAAAGTACTCAGAAAAACTTCCGAAAATCAGTGGCAGAAAAGAAAACTTTGTTTTTATAAAGGTTTCTTTAAACCTCTAAAATAAATTGGGTTTCGGTGTCCCTAAAGTCAAAGAACGCTTTTCGGTAACGTGGGTAACTCAGAAGGCATTATTGTAACAAGGGTGGTCCAAACGTCCCTGAAAGATTTTAAGGTTTTATATAAAATCAAGTAATTGTCATACGGAAGTGAGGTTTGCCCTAAAATGCTTCTCACGATCAAAAGTTTTCTTGAAGTTAATAAAAAAATAGTTCAAATCTTTGACCATAGATGGCACTGTATCCTAAAGTATCAAAAGAAGCATAAAAAACTTCAAAAGAATCAGTTACAGACCATTTATTTTGTTAGAAGCAGATAAAGAGCATTTATTTTGTGCAAACCATTATCGTATTTCAATGTGTGAGGCCTTTGTAAGTCAAGCAAAATAAATGCTCTGTAACTGTTTGTGACGAATTAAAGGATTTGTGATTGTTTTGATACTTCTTTCTGATAATTTAAGGTAGAACGCCATCTATGGCCGAAGTTTGAAACAATTTTATTTTATTTTATTTGCTTCAAAAAACCTTTTCATCTTCAGAAGCACTTTAATCCAAACCGCCTTCCCAAATGATCTTATATTAAATTTTAAAATTTGTCAGGGATTTTTGGACCACCCTGCATTTTCCTTTGTTATTGTAATATATTTTCCCAGATTAGTGAACAATTCTCTTTTTTTTTCAGTGTACATGTTGCATGCCATAAAAAACTGTTTCTTACTTAATATATTTAATAATTTAAATTAACAATTTACTGTTTCATTTTTGTACGACATAACAATAAAATTTCTTAACTAAATGAAATTTTCAAAGAATGGCGTTCAGTTCTTAAAACTTATCATCACGGCTTAATTTCTAACAAAAAGAGTACCGTAGCCATAATATTCTGCAGTACTAACAATCATAGCGTGCCTCCTTTCCCCTCCCGCCGTCACTCCAATCAGTATACGGTAAAGTGCCCATATTTCGTCCCCTCTCCTAATTTCGTCAACCTTAACTTCTCCGCTTCTGCGAAAGTGGGGCCACTTACGACGCAAGTTACAGGAGACGGAAGGTAAAAGGGGTCAGCGTTGAAAGTTTCATTCGTCAAGACGCATACATAAATTAAAGACGGCAAATTTCCTATTTTTAGAAGACCTGAGTTCTTATTACGTCGTTTCTGGAACGTTATTTACTGTACTGCAAGTATTTATTTCTTATTCATTGCATGTATTTTACGTTGGTAAGATGCTGACGGTAGCATCCACTGAGTTTTAGGACGCTCAGTTCATCTTACGGGTACTGAAGATCTGTAATATTGAGAAGTAGCGTGGTCCCAATTTCGTCCCCCTTGCAGTTCTTATTTTCGTCTCGGTGACGAAATTAAGAATGCTTTTCTTGACATTTTTTTCAATTATTTTCCCCATATTTGGATGGCTAATACATAGTTGCCAATCTCCCGATTTTTTTGGATACCAGTAAAATTTTACAAAAATGTTTTCTTTATTTAATTGCGTTAAAACTGAGATGGCATAAAGCAACTATTTTTGCATAAAAATATTGGTGTGGAAAAAATCTATATATTGGCAACTATGCTAATGTTTCGTTATGTTATTCTTCCACCGATAATTAGTACATTTCTTTGCGCCTTACTTTAATGTAAATTAAATTACATAGTCATTTAAAAATAAATTTTGATTTAGTTATAAGTTAAGCCTCGGCGAATTGGATTTTTTGGGGGACGAAATTGGGACTTTCTTTTGCATTTTTAGATACTTTTCAAAAACAATTTTTCGCATTGTTAAAATTTTTTTGTACGATATTTGCCTATGTGTCTATGTGCGTGGGTAGTTAGTTTATGTAAAATCCAAATTTGGTGGATTTTCACTGAAAATTACAACTTCCAACGGTCTAAAAGTGACTGGGGGACGATAATAGGGCACCTTACCCTATTTGTATTTCATACATTATTTGCAAAATTTAAAGCATTTTTTTCTTTAGCAGAATAAAAATTCTGTCTTCATATAATTAGCTGTCAACTATTCCACTTTTTAGTTATCACTCCTTCCGAATACAAACCTTTGTCTAATTTTAATGTTAATTAATTGCAGAATTCTGCAATTATTTCCGAATCATAATCCTTCATATTTAGTGTTAACACAAAAAAGGGAATGGTATGGTATGCACAGGTATGCATTTTTATTTAAAAAAAAAATGAATGAAATTTACAGAAATTAATTTTTATATGCTGAAGAATGGAACAACGTTTCTCAATTTCCTATAAAAGATGCATATCTTAAACTATAATCGATTCCTTCCGCATAACAATATTTGTGACGAGTCCATGGAAAGTAGATTAAATTAAAAAATTGACACCGTTATCGAACAAATTCGATGCTTTTATAGAAAAGCGTAAACTCCTCTTGATGCTTTCTATCAGAATAACAATACATGGCAATTATATCTACTTACAAATGAAAGTAACGTCGTAAATATGCAAAACAGAGCATTAGAATGGACAGCGTTCACGGTGCAAAATAAATAGAAAAATCACACGTGATTTTATAGAGCTGTTCACATCACGTGACTTTTAGCGTAACACTTTGAAAAAGCTGTAGGACACACAGCTAGAATAAGCCTTGATAAAAGTACCGATAGCTGTTCGTGCCGAAATCTATTCGTGACGTCGCGTCACCTGGAACATCTCTATACTCGTACACAATAGAAGACGAAAAAACTCAAACAAACGAAACCTCACGCTGATGTTCGTTGACTAAAAACAGAAAATATACTTTTCAGGTTAGATATATAAATAAAATTTTAAAATAAATTAGCCAAATTAAAATTATACTACTGTCGCAAAAGTAAATGGAGCTGAAAGCAAATTCATTGTTCAGTCTCTTTAGTGGCGCCGTATGAACACGTCGCCGCCATCAATGCCAGACATAAATTTGCAAATAGCACTATAATACAAAAAACCCGATTTCTGTTTTCCCTTCATTCTGATCAAAATAGCATTAAAATGATTTGTAATAGAATAGTAGAAGTTATAGATAGTTATAATAGAATAATATAAGTGTTTTTCTATGTATAAATAAATAAAATTTTGAATGTAAGACAGATTGAGCTTGAGCAGCCCAAGCCCAAAAATCGATATAAAAAATGAGTCCAATTCATCCCCATCTCCTGCAACACATTACAGCACATATAAATGTTTTACTAAAAAAGAATGTAAAAACTTGGAGATGGGAAGGAAAGGAAAGTGCACTATAGGTTTCGTTTTTTTCGAAGCACTGGGCTCCTGAATCCTGTATTTATGAGCTTCGGTGAATACCAGTATTTAAATATTTACTAAAAACAGAGAAGTACAGAAGCTAAACTCCGGTTGGCTCCGGCGCAAACTAAGCATTTTTAATCATACCTATTTTTTTTTTTTTTTTTTTTTTTTTTTTTTGATAATATAATATTTTTTATGTAAATAAGTTGCATACAGATTTATACAATAATAAAAGATTATCAAATAGCAAGATATATTTTCAGAATACTATAACAAAACTTCCCTTAAAAATGTGATAGATGTATTTTAAAAAAATGAAATTAAGGGGGCTCAAGGCTTGAAAACGTTAAAAAAATTGTTTTCTTTTTAGTATCTATTTTGATTATTCAATTACTTCTGAACACAGTGCAAAAAACCGCATAAAAATATTTGCATTTTTAACGGAGTTATAAGCATTTATCTAACAATCACTTTCATAGTCGCACCCATTTAATTGCAACTTTAAGTCGCGTTTTCTCAAAACTTGATTTTTGACGACTATCCGTAAGATTTAAAAAAAAAAAAAAAAAAAAAAAAAAAAAAAAAAAAAAAAAACCTATTTGATAGAATGGCTTTTTTTTTCATGCTTATAACATTATTATCTATAGAATGTTAATATATTTTAATAGCTTAATATTTTGAGTATTTATAAGGGGAAAAATATTGTATGTTTTAGGGGGGTTTTAATTTTCAAATTTGAGAGATTTTTTTAAGAAGGTTTCCTTTGAGTGATAGTTATATCCTTAAGTCATTCTCTAGAGTAAAGTTTCCTGATAATTTTAAAGCAAAAATTAGGTTCTTATGTCAATTCAAAATTAAGATATCTTACGGATGGTGATATGACACCTAAATTTTTTTCGAAAATTGTGTTACATAAATTTTGCTATATTTTTTTATTTTATTACATTGAAGTACTTCATTTTACAATTTTATAAGACTACAAACATACCTTTAAAATATCAGAAAGTTTAAATTAGTTACATTGAATACTTCTGTTTTTATATGGATTCGAAGCGAGAGCTCTGTTTACATGTTTTTCGGTATCGATCAAGCCCCGAGCCCCCTTAAACCAAGTAAACAATTTGGAAAACTCATAACACATTTGAAAACCGAATTGGAAAAAAATATTCATTTTTTTTGTGCAGCCCTGTATATGTTCTACAGTTTTATGTATATACCACATAGAGTGCTAAAATATAGCTTAGTAAAAACACCTAACCCAGTGGAAAACCTTTTTGGCAATGTACTCGAATTATTTTAAGTACCTCAGTACATAATCTATGAATTTATATAGACCAAGTAACATGCAAAAGATAGTTAAGTTTAAACACTCACCGCAAGTGAAACGTTCTTCCAGTAGTAATTGCTCATAGACACTACAGTAACAGACTTTTGTGTGCACCTGTAAATAAACTGTAAACGCTAAGCACATCATATTCTACGGTAATTGTCTTGTGGTGTACCTCAGTGATATATGTCACTTTAAATATGTTTGAAATAGCCTATCATTCTTAAAATACATTTCAAGCGTTTCTTTTCTCTTAGACTATAATGTAACAAAATTATTTTCAGTATTCTTGTAAACAAACTATAAATACTACTTATTTTTAATACCGAAAATACCAGAGTAATTATTAATAAGATATTTTAATCGCATAGCGATCTTGTTTACGTGAGTTAAAACACGGACATACAGCCATGGAAACAGAACTCATAAATACTTTGCAACTGTGTTATAAAGTGCTAAAAACGAAAGATTAGACTTAAATTATGTACTTGAAAAATAATTTTTCTAGATAACATAAATTTATAACAGTAAGTAAAAAAGCAGTTTTTAAAATTGAAAACGTTTCAAAGTACCAATAAATTACTTTCATTTTATGCAAATAGCAATACTTTTTGTGACATTCCACGTATTACACAGATAAAGTTGATTTTTTTTATGTTTTCATAATGCATAAAAGCTTTTAACGTCGAATATGCTTATTCAAAAAAGCATAAATTTTTTGTTTGTACAAAGTAAAGTTTTTTAGTTTTAGTGCTTTATAGTTAAAATTTCTCTAAAAGTATACAATCTTTAAGTCAATATCATGATACAATACTTCAAAAAATTGGTAATGACAAGAACACTGTATACTTTTAGTGAGGTGGCAGAAACCCATTAGCATTCTTGAATACAAAACGCAGGAGCAGAAAAAATGTGTGTATTATACATTATTCAAATATAGTTTGAGAGTAACTTTAAAATTTAATGGAGATACCAGAAGCTGTTTTTTTATTTCACGTAAATTATAAATTATTAGTAATACAAACATTCTTTTTTTTTCGCATATTATAATATTTATCAATGCTGTAACATTTTATGGTTTATGTTTGTATGCTATTTGTACGAAAAACACGTACAGACACATATATACACATACACTATATTGCCATTAATGATCTGACGCTTTCAATTTTAGACATTTTTTAAAAATATTTAGAAATATACTTGTCAGATTCTTTTTGAATTCAGGGATTAAAAAGAACAGTTTCGACCTCATTTTTATCAACGTCTATTTGATAAGGAGTACAATTAGGGGGTCATAAAAAATCAAAGAAAGAATAATGCTTGGGATCACCCTGTAAAATAAAATTCATGAAAGGATCTATTGCTACCGAATAAAAATAAAAATACATTGCATAATCTGTCTATTTATTTGCGTAACAACAGTACGCATATTGAGAGCGATATAGCGATATATTTTAAAAATTAAAAAATACATATATTTCATGTTTTTTGCTTATAACATGCAAGGCTTTCAATTAAATTTAACGCCAGTTTCAGAAAAATTGACAAAATATAGTAGAAACAATCTAGTGTAATTGGATTATAAATATATTAAATATTTTAGGAAATATGAGCAATTTTATGAAATACTTTTTACCTGAGCATGCACGAACGATAACAAGGATCTTTTTACATAATTTAATAGTCAACTCTATGGAACAACTTACTAAAAAAAATCCATTCAAATATCCTAAAAATTCAGAAAGATATTGGTGTTAGAGAGAGTTGATTTTTAGTTTCTCGCTTAAACTAGCTGAATGATAAGGGATTGTCCAGAAATTGTCAATTTTAATTTTTTTCCATTTTTATTGCTTTAGCCCTTCTTGAATAATCACCAGAACGAGCCTATACCATCATAAAAAGAAGTATAAAAATCGAAGCATTTTTTCCAAATCTACTCGTTGATAATCAGTAAATACTAACTTTTTTTTCTAAAACTCGGGTAATAAAAAATTAAAATTTGTGATGATCTCTGCTGGGCAACATATAACAATGATATGTTCCCGCACCATGTTGGTTAAATCAAAGTAAAATTGCGTAATTTGTTATTTTTGTTTGTATAAATATTTTTTATAAAATATAATTATGAGTGTAAAATTATAATGTTTATATATTTAAGTAAAATAGGAGTGTAAGTTCATACAAAAATTATTAAGTTGATTTTAAATATTAAATATATATTTTTAAAAAATTGCTGTATTGTAAAATGAATGTATAATGTTGAATAGAGTTCGGATCTCAGATAACAACAATAGCCAGACGCCATGGTGTCGTTTTATGACAAGCCAATGGAAAGTGGTGTATAATTAGAAATCGTAAAATAATAAAAACGTTGGAATAAATTTATGGCCTTAATAAAAGTGTTGGGATAAATTTATGGCTTTTCAGACCACCCAAACTTTAAGGCATATAATAATATTAAAGTATATGTAAGGGGCCATTTGCAGACTGTTAGCTAATAGGCCTATCGAAGGATAATGCAAAATCTTCTCACATCCAATAAGAGTGGACTAGACAAAATAGTTCCATCCACTGCAGGAGTTGGTGTGCCAGAAGAATAAGGTTTGAAAAAGAGAGCCTGAAAAAAGATGTAGAGGACGCAGGAGCTCTCCTGAAAGCCCGTGCAATGAATCCAGAAAGCCCTAGTAATACCCAGGCGAGATGGACATATCGGAGTGAGCCTAAGCAAGCCTAATTGAGGATGTCTTCCTGATATACATATCGGAGTGAGCCTAAGCAAGCCTAATCGAGGATGTCTTCCTGATGTTAAAATAAAGTGGATTGTTCTACAGAGGTCCGTAGCTATGCATCCTGCCATCCCGATATCGCCGCTCTGATACGAAACGAATTCCTGATGACATAAGGATATGATCCTTAGCAACGCGACAACTCTGAATTTGATGAATAAAGGCCACCATCCCGTATATGAAAAAAAGGTACTACATTAAACTTTTTCTTTTACCACTTAAAATCATATGAAAAATTATAAATATCCTTTTCTGATATTTTATGGTAGAGAGTAATCTGAGATCCAACAAAACCAATAAATTAAATATAATTAAGGTAATTTAAAAATGAAAGAGAATTATTCTTTTAGCAAAAAGAAAAATATATAATAATAAGAGTAAATGAAAATATTGTCTTTTTTTTTAAGATTAAATATACATAAAATAATGAGAAGCAAACAAAAGTGTTGCATTCTTTTTTTTTTGAAATAATATTATGTATTTCTGTATATAGTTGTGTTCAATGTAAATAAAATATTTAATCAAGTTTTAAAAAGTTTCTGTAATTATTTAATTGATAATGTTTAAGGTGTGTCAATTTATTTTTACAGCTTAAATTTTAGTTTAATTCATAAGTGGAAGAGTTTGTCTAAATAATTCACAACGCAAACTCTTAATTTTATTCGTAATTATTTAAATTTAATAATTACATTTTGACGCGAATTATAATTTAATTTTATTAATGCTTCGCGTTACTCTTCTACTAGAATTATGTAATTACGATCATTTATGTTATTTGAATTTGTCTAAGGTATATAAAATTATATACCAATTTACTATGAGGTTGCTTGGATGATTTGGACCAATTAATAATTTTGGATGTAAATTAAATAGAAAATAAACAGGTGTAATTATCTGTCCAGCATCCCCCCCCCCCTTCATAGTAAAATGGTGCTATGACTCAGGAACGTTCATCTGAGGTCATTAGAAATAATAATAATAATAATAAAGGAAAATAAATTTAAATATTATTTTAATGTCACAATTTTAAAGATATTGTAGGTATGTAAGTTTAATTGATTAAAATTTTATTAAAATTAAGTTTATTATTATAACAATAATGACACATATAATATTTTATATAAATAAAATGAATAATATGTGTTAGCAATTAAAAAAAAAAAAAAAAAAAAAAAAAAAGAAATGAAAAAAATAATTCTGGGATTTATAATAGGTAAATTTAGTTATTACAATTTTTTTTTTTTTTCTCTCTTTTCTCTTTTGGTTGGATCTCAGTTACCATTGAGAAATAAAGGCATTCACATCACAGATGACACATTTGTAAAAATAATTTTTTTTTATATACTGTATAAATAATAATAAGAAGAAGAATGAGTAAAATTTTATAATATGACTGGTATAAAAATGATTGAAATGTCAATAGATCATGATTTTTGAAATTGTATCACCTTGATACAAAAGAAAATTTATGAGTCGTACTACGAAGTAGTAGTACAATATTTACATATATAAAAAAAAAAATAAGATTGTTGTTTCTGTAGAAAAAGACAGATATTTTTCTGTTAAATGAAATTATGCTGTTTTTATATATACGTGTATTATAAATATTTTAGGGGTATTTATGTGTGTAAAAGAATAATCTACAAAACAACTTCATCTGCTAAGAAAGATTTTTTTTTTAAATTTTAGTGCTGTTGTTTTTATGTATTTATGCAATTTAGAATATTTTCATACATATGTTGTAATATAGAGAAAATAGTATGAGATGCAAAATATTCTTTTAAGAGGTATAGGATCTATTTTGAATTGACATTTTGAAAAAGTATACATTGATTACTAATATTTGTTAAAAATGACTCAGACGCTGGATATAGATACACGTATTAAGTTAGTGTCACCATTTGACAATAAAAAGAACAAAAACATTATATTTTTCTTAGAGGAATTTGATAATATTTTGAATTCGAAAGATATACAGGAAGAAACTAAATTATTAATTTTAAAAGCTAAAATTACTGGGGACGCAAAACATATTTTAAGTAAACAGATTGAAAAATATAACGAGACCAATTATAATTTATTTAAAAATAATTTGGTGGAGTTATTTGGTACAAAACTAAGCTTCCTTAATGCTCAGAGCAATTTCCTAAATTTAACACAGGCCGCAAGTCAAACGATAGAGGATTTCATTTTGGAGTTTAAAAAGGGTGTAAAATCTTATATCGAAAGTGCAGGTGAAAATGTGGATAATAAGGAAGAGAATTTTATCGAAATCTTAAAAATGTCGAATTTTTTCAATTCAATTAGACAGGATATTGCACTAGATTTTCGTAAAAATGCGCCCAGGTCCTTCAAGGAGGCATGCGAGTTAGCAAAACTTATGGAAAGTGCGTATAATGAATCAAAGTTTGAGGAAATTAACGCAATAAATAAAGAAAACAAAGATCTTTATGAGAACATTATAGAATCAAGTAAGCAAAACAAAGAGCTAATCGAGAAATTAAAAGGGGAGATTGAAAAAGAAAAAAAATCAAAGAAAAAAAACCATGCAATTAGAGATGATAGTGTTCCGCGGAATAAGAAACTCTTTAATAAACACAATGATTATCAGGGTCCCCATTTCAATAACAATTTTCATTATAATGATTATGAACGAAGTTATAATGAATACTACAATTCCTTTAATTACCCGACGCATTATGGGATGTATGATTATTCACAACCTAACTGGAATTCGGGAAATAGGGATTTTGGATATATTTCTGAGAATTATGATCAAAATGGTTATCAATTTGAAAAGCGCAAAAAGAAAAAAAAATGGGCAAAGAAAACAGCGAAATCGGATCAAGATTCGAGATTTTCAGAGACGGAAATCGATAAAATAAATAAAACAATCGCAAATATAACAAATGCAGACAAAGATAGTCTGCCAATTATATCACTAAGTATACAGGGCGTCGAAATACAAGCTTTACTGGATACTGGAGCTGCTGTTTCCCTTTTATCACCTTCTTTATTCCAAAAAATTAAAGATACAAACGTCAAAATCAAATATTTGGGCAATCAGATCCAAATTAAAACTTTAACGAATTCAAAGATTTTTTTTAAACAATGTGTAAAATTAACTTTTCGATTAAAAGGTATATTCACAACAGGCACATTTTATGTCACTAATGATGATTTTGATAAGCAGTACCAAATGTTATTAGGGTACGATTATCTCAAAGAAAATCATATGATTTTGGATTTATGCAATAAAACCTTAAAATTTAAAAATCAACAAATTAACTTAAACGTTGCAAGTGGAGTTAATAATTATGAAGTGAATAACATTACGCCATGTAATTCAGGGGAACATTCAAATAAAATTATGTTTGCCATAACTAAAAATAGAATTTTTCTCCAACCTGAGGAATCGAAAATTGTAAAATTAAAATGCCCAGAGGATATAAATATGTCAGATGTGATTATTTTTGACCTCATTCAAGAAAATAGTAAATTTTCATGCGAGACTTCGTTACACGAAGTTAAAAAAATAATAACATAAATATTATAATAAAGAATAAACTGTTAGAAAAGTTAATTATTCAGAAAGGAACTAAAATGGGGGAAATTATAAAGAACTTTGAGTGCAAGCAAGATGACTCAACTGATAATATAGAGAAAGGGACATTTTATGAAATAAATAATTTAAATATAGAAGATGTAAGAAAATTGCGAGAAGCAGAAATTAAAGAGACGGATTTCGATTTAAGCCATTTATCAGAGGAAGTACAACAAAAATTTCGAAAAATTTTAATGGGCAATGTTCATGCATTTTCAAAAAGTTATCAAACATTGGGGCAATCAGCGTTTGTCGCACCAAGTTTTCAATTGAATCATGAATTTCCGGTACAAGCTAAGCCATATAAATTGCCTCAGGCAGTAAGACAGTATGCGAAAAGGGAAATTGAACAATTGTTACAGGCTAAAATTATAGAGAAGACTGACTATGAGTATGCTTTTCCAGTTATTTTCGTTAGAAAGAAAAATCCGAGTAATAACCCGAATGCAGAACCCAAGTTTAGAATGGCAACGGACCTAAGACTATTAAACCAAATTTTACAACCTTATACTTATCCGATGCCGGACGTAAAAGACTTATTACAAAAAATAAGCGGTAAAAAATACTATACGGTGCTAGACTTACATAGTGCTTTTTTCCAAATAAATTTAAAACCAGAAGATTGCAAAAAATTAGCTTTTATTACGGAATTTGGAAAACATATGCCGCTTCGTTTAGCTTTTGGCACACGAAATTCTAGCGCAGTTTTTGCAGAAGTAATCGATAAAATTCTGGGACATTTTGACAAAAGCAAAGTATCATACTACATTGATGATGTGTTGATATCTGCAAACACAATAGCAGAGATGATGAAAACCTTAGAAGAAGTTTTACAGGTATTAATAAATCATAACATGACAATCGAACCTTCAAAAATGCAAATTTGCAAAGCAGAAATAGAATTCCTAGGATTTAGGGTGAATGAAATGGGATATTCTCCATCACAAAAGAATATTGAAAAAGTGAAAAATTTAGTCAAACCAAAATCGAAAAAGGGGGTCAGATCTTTATTGGGCTTAGCGAATTATTTTCGGACGCTAATACCCAACTATTCAGACAAAGTTAACCCTTTAATAGAGCTGACTAAAGATAAAGTTAAATTCAAGTGGAGTCCAGAAGCAGAAAAAGCTTTTCTGATAATTCAGGAAGAAATTGTACAAAAACCAACACTCAGACCCCCCGATTTTAACAAGGAATTTTTCTTATTCACGGATTGGAGCAAAGTTGCAATTTCAGGTGTTCTAGCTCAAGAAAAGGATGTTTATTTGCTACCTGTTGAATTTTTCGGGAGAAAACTTAGAGAACCGGAAAAAAATTATCCGAGTATTAAATTTGAGTTATTAGCAGTGCAAGAAGCAATTATGCATTTTAAATATATGCTTTCAGGTACAAGGTTTACTGTGTTAACTGATTCGAAAGCACTAACTCAGCATTTACATTTACAAGACAAATCGGAAATTATAAACAGATGGGTAGAAGATTTACAAGACTTTAATTTCGAATTCGAATTCGTCGAAGGAATTAACAATCCAGCAGACTATTTGAGCAGGAATTTAGATAATCTTACAACAGACAGAGAACTCCAAAATAATTTGTTTGCAAGTAACATAGCACTTACAGACGAAAATATTAAATCGGAGCAATACGCAGACGAAAAATTAAAAATTATAATAAATAAAATCGAAAAAGACAAAAATAATAGAAGCACGAAGAGATTTGCTTTAAATCAAAATAAATTATTAATTTTGAAACCTGGTTCAGATAAAAAGGAGCTTTTAATTACCCCGGATTCATTAAAAATTGCAGCCATAGAAGAAGCTCATAAAGCGCATTTCGGATTTCAAAAAACTTATGATAATGTGAAAACAAGGCTTTTTTGGCACGGAATGTACAAAGACATTAAACAGTATTGTGCAAATTGTGTGCAGTGCCTCACATCTAAACAACACACGACAATAAAAGTCCCTGTTAAAAAAAATGGTGAAAGATCACGAAGTCGGTACAGTCCTGCATGCTGACGTCATTGGACCTTTAAACCTCACGTTAAGGAAAAACAGATACATTTTAATTATAATTGATTCGACATCCAGATTCCTGGAAGCTGTTCCCCTACGAAACGTAGAGTCACAGACTATATTAAATGTACTAAATAAATATTTTGCAAATTATGGGATGTGTAAAGAAATTATCTTTGATAACGCAAAATATTTACGAAGCGAAATTATGAAAGAATATTTGGAATCTTTAAACATACAAAGGAAATTTGTGAATGTATACCGTGCGCAAGGAAATGGACTTTGTGAAGTTACCAATAAAATATTAAAAACATCAATTGTAGCTATGTCGAAACGCACTACGGAATGGGACATAAGACTGGATTTTTTAAAACTAGCGTATAATTCCTCGAAACACCGCGCTACGGGATATAGTCCCTCACTGCTATTTTTCGCAAGGGAAATAAAAAATCCCTTCACAGCCCATATTCCTTCTGAGGAAATATATACCCACTCTTATGTTAAAAGCAGAATACAGCATATGAAGGAAATCAAAATTCAATCCCTTGCAAACCAGGAGAAAATAATGCAAGAATATATAGATGAAGAGGCATACGAAAAAGTAAAGGATTTAAATTTGGGTCAAACAGTATATTTAAAATGTATTGGAAAACCAGGCGCATTAGAGCCAAAATTTCAAGGACCCTACGAAGTTACTAAAAAGTTTAGAAACTTTAATTATTTATTACAATATGTTCCAGATAAATCAATAGAGCCGATCAAACGACATATGGATCAGCTGTACGCTCCGAAATATGCAACAGGTCATACAGAGGCGGAAATTACGAATTTACAGGGGTCTCAGAAAAAAATTAAGGGTGATAAAAATTACAAAAATAAATGTGGCATTTGTCAGAGAAAATCGCACTTAACTGAAAATTGTTGGTTTGAATTAGATGAAAATACGAGTCAAAAGGGTGACAAAGTTACTAAAAAGTATTATAAAAAAAATAATAAACATTCTGAGAATGCAGAACCAGATTTAAATGATCAAAAAGACCACCATAATAAAAATATGTCGTTATATGGTTATACACCATATACAAACTTATATGGGGATGTTATACAAGATCATTACCTTTTCCCCCCTCCCCAGTATTATCCATGGGATATGAATTGGTATTAAAAATAAATCAAATACATAATTAATCGAATTTCAAAATTTAAAAATTTTCAAAATTTAAAAATTTTCAAAATTTAAAAATTTTCAAAATTTAAAAATAAATTTTTCTTTTTTAGGTAAAAAAATTTAAACAAAATTAATAACTTGCCTTTTTAAAATTCAAAATAATAATAAGAAAGGATAGGAACATGGGAACGCCGATTTGTCTCAGGGTTACAATATTGAGCAAATGTGCAGGGCGCACCCGAAAACATACTTATAAAATTATATAATGTGCTTCACAAAACTTCACTGGAGCAGTGAAATATTTATCTCCAGGCAAAAGTTATATATATATTTTTTTCGAATATGAATTAGAAAATATAAAATCTTAACAAAGCCAAATAACATTAAAACTTAATTAATTTAATAGTGAATAATGTTGCAGTAATTTTCAAAAAAAAAAAAAAAAAAAAAAAAAAAAGAGAGAGATTTTTTTTCTGTTTTCTATAAGGGTAGCCTTTGCTAATAGCCTTACAATTTAGATGACAGAATTTCAGAATTACTCTTTAAAATGAGTAGGTGTAAGCTATAGGTTCAGGGTAGTTAGAACAGCTGTATAGCATACTCATATATATATATTTTTTTTCTTATATAAATATATGGTTGACAAGGAATAAATTATTAGTGCACTCTATATTAGGATAGCGGTCAACTATAAGCCTAAATATAATAAAATATATAAAAAGTGCTAAGATTTATTCCGGTAGTTCAATTACAACTTATATGCTAAAGTCTAGAATTTAGACAGCAGGGATAAGTTTTATGAATAAAAGTGTTATAAAAAAAAATAATTAAAAAAAAAAAAAGATTTTGGTGTAGCACATTGTTTAAAAAAAAAAAAAAACATATATATGTATAACAATGGACAAGGCAAGTTATTTCAATATGATTGCACGCAAAATTATAGTAAAAAAATTACACAAATAATTAATTGAAGTAAAATTAAAATTTTCTCACCAAAGGCTTTCTGTATAGGGTGCAATTTTGGCGTACGGCTGGGTATGCACCAACACCAACAAAATATTTGTAGAAACTTATTCACAGGTAAATCAAGGTAAATCAAGGTCATCACTTGGTCTTAAACTTCAGGATTCTTGGCTGAAAAAGGAATCGAAGAAAAAATTAAGTATGGTATAATTACTAGATGTTATGCTCAGAAACAATAAAATTAGTAATATTATATTGTAAAAAGCAGCATTTTGAGTTTTTTTTTAGGAAAACTTTTGATTTTTAGGTTTTACACATTTATGGAGTGTCTAGCTCAGTGTATAGTTCCTAAATTTAATAAAAAAAATAATAAATAAAAATATAAGTTGGTGTTGTTTTCAAAATAAATAACAAAAGGTATAGCAATTAGCATTTACAGTTACAATTTATGGAATTTTCAGCAAAATTAACATTAGACAAACATAGTTTATATTATATTTAACTTGATAAGCTAATTTACTTTTATTAACGGTATTCAATTAGAATTAAAGTAGGCTTAAATCCAAGTTAAATTAATTAATAACATTGTTGTAGTGTAAAATTTTATGTAAGACTATTATATTTTTATTGTATATATAAAAATATGCGAATTTAATAATTAATAAAATGTATTAGCAAAATTATTTAATATAAATATTAAATGACATCTTGCTGAAATCAGCTAGAAATTAGATTTTTTTTATTAAAATATTTTATAAATTTATGTTATTTTAGAATTTAAGCATTTTTTTTCTTTACTTTCCCTTAGAATTAAATGCAATTCTAAATTTAACACATATAAATATACATAGGATTGATAAATTTGAATGTGTGAGTTCATAAAATTTTTTTAATATAATTTGGCCAATTTAACATAAGGAAACAAAATAAATAAATAAATATATTTATATATATGGGCCTTATTTTTATTAAAATATGTAGTATGGCTTAATAAATTTATTTACTTAATTTTTTTATAGTACGTACAGTAATTATTTTAAAAACTTGATCTATAAAAAAAATTGGATGTGGTTGTTTGGGAGTATACAAAGATTTTTTCTGCTGGCAGAAGTTCTTTGGTCCGCCCGGGTACTCATAGATGGCTGCATACGATTTTACGTAGTAATTATCATTTGCTTTTGTTTTTTTTTTAATTATACAGGTGTATTAAGTACATTTTTTTTATAATTAAATAATAATTATTAATGTTTGATTAATAATAATAATTTATTATCTTTTATTTTTAAACATATCATTAAATTTTAGACAGTAGAATTCACATACGGAATGTTAATGATAAATAAATTTTTGAATAAATAAATTTTTATTTCATTCAGTAAATAAATAAATATAAAAAATTAACAATCTTTTAAGATAGAATTGTTGGCTAAATAAATAATAATTAAAGACAAAAAAAATGTTCTCTTCTTCGTCAATGGTATTTTCTGACAACACTATTTAATAGTATTAAATGAAGGTGCATTTTTAAGATCAGCGTAATGCATGTTTTGCATTTTGAGAGGCCGTAGAAGTCATATTTCCGTGTTGTTTACATTTTAATAGTAAACAATATCATGAATCAAAATTTGTGTTTGTTAGAAAGGTCTAAAAATATACAATGTAATCAGTTAAAGAAAATTATATGCATTTTTTCTTAAATCCTGAAAGGCAATTTGGTTTAGATTTGAACCTGACAGCATAAAAAGCCACGCTCGCTTCAGTTGCAGTATGAGGCAGGAGAATTCAAATGCTAGAATCGCCATTTTCCCCTACAAAATAATAAAAAAAGCAGAAGGTTTACATTAGATATGATACAAATACATACACTGTTTATGCATAGAATATGTTAAAAATTACATACAGGCATGCACAGTTAGTTAAGAAGAAAGTATATCAAGAAATTATACTAATTAATAAGGTAATTACAAGCATGAAATGGTTTTAAATACATACTTTTGGAAGTCGTAAAATTTTGTCACAGCACAAATCACCTCGCAGAAAGTGATTAGTAGCTTGACCAACCCCCCGTTTCGGGAGGATCAGGGACGGTCAAAAACTGGTTTTATTCTCTTCTCCTTCTTCTTTTTTGATTCTCTCGGGTAAAGTTGGAGAGCATTACGTAATGATATATTAAAGGAGATGAGATAGCTTGTATATTTTGACATATCATACATGTTAGAAGTAACAAATAAATAAATAAAATAATGTAACCAGTTTGTATACAATATTTTTCTGATTATAATTTGAATACATCAGATTAATTATGTGAAAAATAACATGTCATACGACAAGCATTGTATTTACTTTTATTCAGTATAAAATGTGTTTTAAATGAAACACTGTGTCATAAGGTTATATGTGATGAAATAATATGTCAAATGTGTATGCCATTATTTTTCTTGTAATTAGGTTTATTTCGGCATATTAGTTTCATACAAAATTATAGCTTTGAATGTATTTTGGGCACTTAAACTGTAAAGTTACAAAATTATTAAACATGTGTGTGGTAAAGAAAAAAGGCTTCGAGAAAGATGTCAGATTTTAAGTACAGATGTCTTCTATAAATGTGAATGTCAACAGACAACTATGCTATCATGTGCTGAACTTTCTGTTATGAAAAATAGAAGAACTTCTTATAAAATATACCAAAACCATTGATAACTGAACTTTACAGACTTAGTTCAAAAACTGTGTAGATACACAGTCATATGGACACGTACATTCTTTTATGCTTTACAAAAAAAAAAAAAAAAAAAAAAAACAGCAATCAGTTTTTATTTTTTTTTTTTCTGACCACCGGGAGAGATGCTGGGCAACATATAACAATGACATGTTCCCGCACCATGTTGGTTAAATCAAAGTAAAATTGCGTAATTTGTTATTTCTGTTTGTATAAATATTTTTTATAAAATATAATTATGAGTGTAAAATTATAGTGTTTATATATTTAAGTAAAATAGGAGTGTAAGTTCATACAAAAATTATTAAGTTGATTTTAAATATTAAATATATATTTTTAAAAAATTGTTGTATTGTAAAATGAATGTATAATGTTGAATAGAGTTCGGATCTCAGATAACAACAATAGCCAGACGCCATGGTGTCGTTTTATGACAAGCCAATGGAAAGTGGTGTATAATTAGAAATCGTAAAATAATAAAAACGTTGGAATAAATTTATGGCCTTAATAAAAGTGTTGGGATAAATTTATGGCTTTTCAGACCACCCAAACTTTAAGGCATATAATAATATTAAAGTATATGTAAGGGGCCATTTGCAGACTGTTAGCTAATAGGCCTATCGAAGGATAATGCAAAATCTTCTCACATCCAATAAGAGTGGACTAGACAAAATAGTTCCAACCACTGCAGGAGTTGGTGTGCCAGAAGAATAAGGTTTGAAAAAGAGCGTCTGAAAAAAGATGTAGAGGACGCAGGAGCTCTCCTGAAAGCCCGTGCAATGAATCCAGAAAGCCCTAGGCCCCAGGCGAGAAAGCCCTAAGCCCCAGGCGAGATGGACATATCGGAGTGAGCCTAAGCAAGCCTAATTGAGGATGTCTTCCTGATGTACATATCGGAGTGAGCCTAAGCAAGCCTAATTGAGGATGTCTTCCTGATGTTAAAATAAAGTGGATTGTTCTACAGAGGTCCGTAGCTATGCATCCTGCCATCCCGATATCGCCGCTCTGATACGAAGCGAATTCCTGATGACATAAGGATATGATCCTTAGCAACGCGACAACTGTGAATTTGATTAATAAAGGCCACCATCCCGTATATGAAAAAAAGGTACTACATTAAACTTTTTCTTTTACCACTTAAAATCATATGAAAAATTATAAATATCCTTTTCTGATATTTTATGGCAGAGAGTAATCTGAGATCCAACAAAACCAATAAATTAAATATAATTAAGGTAATTTAAAAATGAAAGAGAATTATTCTTTTAGCAAAAAGAAAAATATATAATAATAAGAGTAAATGAAAATATTGTCTTTTTTTTTTAAGATTAAATATACATAAAATAATGAGAAGCAAACAAAAGTGTTGCATTCTTTTTTTTGAAATAATATTATGTATTTCTGTATATAGTTGTGTTCAATGTAAATAAAATATTTAATCAAGTTTTAAAAAGTTTCTATAATTATTTAATTGATAATGTTTAAGGTGTGTCAATTTATTTTTACAGCTTAAATTTTAGTTTAATTCATAAGTGGAAGAGTTCGTCTAAATATTTCACAACGCAAACTCTTAATTTTATTCGTAATTATTTAAATTTAATAATTACATTTTGACGCGAATTATAATTTAATTTTATTAATGCTTCGCGTTACTCTTCTACTAGAATTATGTAATTACGATCACTTATGTTATTTGAATTTGTCTAAGGTATATAAAATTATATACCAATTTACTATGAGGTTGCTTGGATGATTTGGACCAATTAATAATTTTGGATGTAAATTAAATAGAAAATAAACAGGTGTAATTATCTGTCCAGCAATCTCTTATCATTCATCTGCTTTTAGAGAACAACTAAAAAATAGCTCACTATAACGCCGATATCTTTCTGAATTTTCTATGTTATTTGACTGGATATTTTTAATAAGTTGCTCCATTGAGTTGACTATTAAATACAAAAAATTATCCTTGTTCTCATTCGCGCATGAGCAGATAAAAATTATTTCATACAACTGCTCATATTTCATAAAATACTTAATATATTTATATTCTAAAATCAGTATATTATTTCTACTATATTTTGTCATTTTGAAACAGGGGTTAAATTTAGATAGAAACCCTGCATGTTATAAGCAAGAAACAAGCAATATTTTTTTTATCGCTATATAGCTATTACTATACATCCTATTCTTACACAAATGAATACACATATTGTACATTGTCTCCCTATTTATATTCTGTAACTATAGATCATTCCGTGAATTTTATTTTACAGGATGATGCCGAGTATTATTTTTTTCTTTGATTTTTGTTGGCTCCCTAATCGTCCTCCTTATCAAATGGACGTTGATAAATATGAGGTCAAACCTGTTCTTTTTTAAATCTGAAATTCCAGAAGAATCTGACAGGTACACGTCTAAATATTCGACTAAATGTCTAAAATTGAAAGTGTACGATCTCTAATGGCCATATAGTGTGTATGAATAGAAATATATATATGTATGTATAAACATCTTAGACAACCCTCATACATTTAACGAAATCCCTGAATGAAGATAGCTTGTAATAATAATATAAGTTAATTTTTATAGTAAAATAAATATTTATATTCAACCTATTAAAAACTAATCACAAAACTAACAATATGTGATGGGAAAATATAATGAAGGAAAATAAAGATGACAAATAGAGCAACAACATCTTAGTATTGTCAACATCTGATAAATAAATATTAAGTGTTTCTAAAAAATAACATTATTTGATAAAACAGGCTTACTGAAAAAAGCAAAAAAAAAGCCCGTTACTTGCCAGGATAATGTATTGTAACCCATAATAGATAAAGAAACAACAGAAAAATATAGACATAATTTGGTGTTAAAGGGAAAAACGAATAGTAGTCACATCTTTTCAAAATACGCTAATAAGTCATTCAACAGATCAGAATGAATAACAACCATTACATTTACAGTTAGGATAGGAGACAATCATAAAATACAAACAGTTACTTTATTTTTTTTTATTTTCTCTACATGTTTACTGATTAAAAATTCATAAAATACAAACTGAAAATAAAATTATTTATGTAATTGCAATTTTAAAAGCCATGTATTTATTAGAAAAATTTTATTTATAAATATAAAACTGAAGATAGTTAAAACAGGTGTGGAAAAATAAATTGTGAAGAGTTTTCAGATTTTCTAAGATTTTCTCAGATAAAATATATCATAGAAATTTAAGTGAGTAGGTTTTAAGTGATTTATAAATATTGAGCTTACATTCCAGGCATACAGATTGTACAGCAAATTAGGCTAAACTTAAATATTGCTGGGGCATTCTCACAATCTTTTGACTTTTATGTCCCTGAATGATAATTTTTATTTTAGTACATTTTTGTGTTTTGTTTTATTTCACATACATCCCGTTGCATGATTGCATAACAATATTAACTAGATAAATAAGTTTTGGAAGATGTTGGGGGTCCAAATACCAGGAAAACTCCTATACCGTCAAGTGTCCCTGATGCTGATTTTTAAGTTTGCAGCGGTCTGTATAAAATTGTTTCAATATAGGTAATTTGATGTAATTTTTTTCCGAAGCTGAGAGAATTATTTTATATCAATATGTAGCAAAAATTAAGCTTCTCACATTTTTACGGTTGATATTATTTTTTGGACTCTGTCCCTGGGTTTTAGATTCCTTACCGTACCTCTTAAAAAATTATACAGAAAATCACTTCAGATGTAGCCACAGAATTTTTTCCAAGTTTTTTCTCATGCAGAATTATGCTAGAGAAAGAATGTCTAAAATTTTTTAACAGGAAATTTACTGCAGAATTTAAATCAGCATTTAAATATCAATTTCAAGCGTTGTGGCTTTATTTGGTAGTCTTACCGTTCCCAAGGTTTATTCCTGCACTTTCCGAAGTAAATTATTATTTTTTCATTTAATCCAATGTAAATAACTGTTGTGGCTATCACTTAGTCTTAACACAATTTATTAAATTATAAACATAAGTTCTCTTACAAAAAAAAAAAAAAATAGTAACATAATTTGCCTAAAAATAGTGGTAATTTTCCTTACCATCCCTTTTTTTCCATTACCATCCTTTTTTCCTATACCATCCCCTTTCTTTTCCTTCCGTCCCTTCTTTAACACCCCTTTAAGACAATGTTATACCAAAATTTTGTACTAAAAATACTACTTCATTATTATTTCTTATTTGAATGTCCTGTGGGTACTATGCAAATTCATTATAAGTAAAAATTTAGAAGAAAATAGAAAGTTATAGTGGTAAAATGGTAAGGAAAATAAAGCTCGGAAATATAACTTAAACCTCAGTTAAATAAAAAAATTTCGCTTCTGACCATTTTTTAGGTGCGTTCGTAATTATATAAATACGTAACACCTACAGTCGTCGTTCAGTCCGTCCGTCTGTCTGTCCGTCCGCATATAACAGAGCAAAACTACCCAACCGAATATTCTGAAATTTTAAATATAATTGATACAAAATTTTGTAGAGTCATTTCAAATTCTATGAAAATCGAATGCATAGTTTAATTACAGGGTCAATCAAAATTTTTCCGTTACATTACGGACAATGGGAAAAAATTATTCCAAGTGCATTTTAATGACGTTATAGGTTTCAAAATGGTCTGAAATTTAAAATATATAATTGTTGTAAAATTGTACCGAGTCATTTCATATTTTATGAAAATCGGATGCATAGTTTAATTACTGGGACAATCAAAAGTTTTCCGTTACATTACGGCCAATGGGAAAAAATTATTGCAAGTGCATTGTAACGACGTTACAGCCTTCCGAATTGTCTGAAATTTTAAATATATAATTGTTGCAAAATTCTGTCGAGTCATTTAAAATTTTATGAAAATCGGATGCATAGTTTAATTACAGAGACAGTCAAAAATTTTCCGTTACATTACGGCCAATGAAAAAAAAATATTTCAAGTGCATTTTAATGATGTTACAGCCTTTCGAACAGGCTAAAATTGATAGAATCTTATGAAGTGCACTAATCTATACAATCAGTACAATATGCAGTTCAAAAAATATTTATAAAACTAGTTATAGTACGAACGCACCTCATTTGCCACGTTTGATGTGCAATTTCCTCCTTGTTCTTTACTTCGCATTATTAAGGCATTCGTCTATAAGATTAAAATTTTTTTTAGAAAGTTTAATTTCATTAGATTTTTATTCCCGAAAGTCAAAAGATTGTGAGAATGCCTCTGCTATACTTTAAATAGCGGCTATGTGGGGAGATTTGATACAATCAATGTGGGCAGGGTTGACCAGATGGTCAAAACTCCTTAATTAGGCCTTTTTGGAAATATTTTCATTACACATTCTACATAATGAAGGGTAAACGTTTATATTTCTAAAATAATGTACATTTTTTCTTTAAAGGTACCGTCAAATGAAGTAATAAAAAAGAAAATTTTTAAAACTGATTAAATGAAGATAAGAAAAATTGCTATAAGATGCAAGAAAAAAAATTGAATTCAAATATAAATTGGAAAGTTGTTAGGAACTTTTATTTCATTTAAATAGTATCCATAGTAGCTCAATAGAAAGAATGGAAAAGATTAAAATCGATGACAGCAGCCATGTTTTAGCAAATAAATACTATATTGTAAATAATTTAAATAGAATTTTCTAAAACTGCCCGCTTATAACGAAAGAAAAGTAATTTAAATTAACAGAAAATTAATTTTTACTTTTAAAATTTTTCAAATATCAATAAGAAATTTTAATTATAATACTTAAAAAGAATATTAAACCAAATTATTCAACAAACATATTTTTAATCATTCATAATAGAATCTAAGAAAGGCCATGTGTAATTTTATAAACAAATAGAAATATTTTTCTTCTTTGATATTCATTGGTTCGAAATGATTATCTACTTTATCTACTTGATGACCGCAATTAAACTGCATTGTTTTAAACTGGAAAATAAGTATCATAAATAATTTTAGTAAAATAAAATTAGATATTATGTTATTTTTTAATATCTATATGTAAATTCCATTTTGATACAAATGATATATGATATATAATATATATAGGTATACATATATATATATATATATAGACAGATAAATATATATATATATATATATATATATATATAAAGAGAGAGAGAGAGAGAGAGAGATGGATATAGATATATAACAGTTAATAACTTCAAAAAGTTTTATTATATATGTATATATTCAAAAAGGATTTAAAGCATTAAAGCAAGTAAAACTTTTCAAGATTATATTTTATCCGTATAATTAAACTAATTGTCGTTTCTGTTTTATGGATTAGTTTTCAGGATCATTTTTAACTCGAAAATGGTTTCTGTTTTCTTTTCTTCTTCTTTTTTTTTTTGTAAAAAAAAATCATAGTCTCAATAATGGCTTACTTTTATCCCATACAAAATATGGATATTTTTTGTCAGATTTCAAGAAATTCTTAGGTCAATATTATAGAAGCAAATCTGAGTTGTTTTATTTATTCATAATACAAAAAAGCTTTGAACGTCAAGAATGTTTATTTAAAAAGCCATAAAAGATTTTACTTACACATTAAATAAAAGATTCAAAATCTTTATTTATAGTTTTCTATAGTTAAGGTTTCCCTGAAGTATACGATCGCGAAATCAATATTAAGATAAAAGACTTCAAAAAATTGATAATGACAAGAGCAGGAGATGCTTTTAGTCAGGTATCAGGAATCCATTAGCATTCATGAATACGAACATGCTAGAGATAAAAAAAAGATATTGTACATTATTTAAAATTAGTTTAAAAAATATTTTGTGTAACTTTAAATTTTCACATAAATATCATGCTTTTTTTTTTACATATTGAAAAATAATGAATTTTCAATTAAATAAAAAAAATCTTTATTTTTTTCGTTATTGAATTAATTATGATGGCTATACATTTTAAACCGAATTCGAAAAAGGAGGAGGTTTTCAATTCGACGCGTATGCTTTTTTTATGTATGGTCACTAATTACTCCGAAACTATGCGACCGATTCATGTGATTTTTTCTTTTAATTGAAAGTGGATACTCTTGAATTGGTACTACATCCGTTTCATCAAAATTGAATTATGTATATAAGCATAACAATAAGTATTGATATACGTTAGCGTCAAGTTGCCACCCAGCTTGGCGCCTTTTGCTGAAATATCGCCAAGTTTGGCGACCAAAATAAGTCGCCGTAAATGAAGTAATTTTTACTTTGCAGTAGTGTTTGAAGTCGGTTTTAATTTTCGTAAAAGAGTTTATAAATTATTATTTTTATAAAATTAATAATGAGTGGTTATTAAAGAATTATCTCACATTTTTGTTCGTACAAATCAAAGGTTTAAAAGACAGTTAATGTGACAGTGTCTTTGTCTATATTAAAAAAAAAAAACTTTAGATGATAAATACATTTTCAATTTCTTATAACCGACTGTCAGGTTTCTGACGCTAATGAGCAGATAACTAACTAGGATTAATATTGTCTGATATTATCTTTTTACTTATATCGTTTAAATATGAATGCCGCTAACACCAAAAAAATTAACTGGAAAATAAAAATTATTTTTATAGCATTAATAATAATAATAATAATAAAGGTCTCAAATTTATCTTTGATTGGTGTAACGATAATATTCATAATGCGGTTTGGTTTTCAAGATAATTTTTAATTATAAACCTGTTTCTTAACTAAAAAAATTCACAGTTTCAGTAACAATTTACTTTTATCCTATACAAATAGTGATATTTCTTGTGACGTTGAAATAAATAATTACGTAAGTAAGTATTATGCAAACAAAGTTAAGATGTGATATTTATAATACTTTGAAACAATAATGTTCATAATACATAAAAGGTGTTAAAGTGGAGTATGTTAATTTCAAAAGCCGTAAAAGATTTTGCACGCACAATGTAAAATACTCAAAATCCTTACATACATTTTACTATAATTAATATTTCCTTTAACTATATAAACGTTAAATCAATATTAAGATAAAATACTTCAACAAATTGATAATGAAAGAGCACCAGATTATTTTATTCCGGTTCAGAAACCCATTAGATTTCATGAATACAAACATGCAGAAACTGAAAGAAATATGCGTCGTGTGCATTACATAAAATTAGTTTAAACAATGTTTCAGTGGAACTTTAAAATTTCATGGAAATAAAAGAGTATGTTTATAATTTCTTTAAAATCATGCATGGAAAGTTATATAAAATCGTTCATTTTTTCAAGGTAATAAATTTGAGTATCGGTCCTTTCATCAACTGAGAATCACAAAATTGGCGCATGCGCATCTGTAATAATTGAGTTTTTTGATTTCGTCTGCTTGAAGATTGAGATGAAACAAAAACAGCGCTAAGGAAATTTTGCTTTTATATTTTTTATGTGTTATTTATTGTAATGTAATTAATTTAAAGCGAATACGAAAATTATAAATATCTATTTATAATAAAATTATGATAAAATTAATTTGGATATAGGCGATGATTATTTAATGATTAATACGCTTTAAAAAACTGCAAAATTTATAGGGTAAATAGGGTGAAGATGCCGTAGTTTTTGACTTTACTGTTTTAAAAATCGCCTGTTGTTTTTACTTGTTATTCATTGATTGCTTGTTGAAGTTTGCACCCTTATGTATCATTTAAAACCTTATTTCATTTTACAGACATTACATAAAGCATCAAAAAATTTGTTTTTGTAAACACTTGCATTTCTACATCTTACCCATACCTATGCATAAGATGGCCATCTATCTAGGGGTAAGATGCCTTCCGGAGTTTCTATGTAAACAATAATTTTTGTGAAGCAGTATAAAACATAATGGGACGAATAAAAGTAACTTTAATATTTTAGACATACTAAAGGTGTTAACGTACTTAATATTAGGAAATTACAAAAATATGATCATAACAAACGTTAGCAATTTAATAAAAGGACAAACTTATATTTGAAAAAACAGTTTTGTTCTACTTAACATTTAAAAGAATTATAGCTCTTAAGTATTCATATTTTTAAACATTATAATAAATTTAAATACAATAAAGCCACTGTGATTAAATGTTTTAGAGTGCAGATTTTTTGTTTGTGTTTTTCATATGACCCTTTGTCCTTTTCAGCTGTAACTCAGATCTGCCACAAACTGCACATTTGTTTAGGCACTTTGAGCAACTTGTATATAACCAACAGTTTCACTGAATGCATTAATCCAACCACATTTTTCAGAGGTTTTGTTGCACTCTGCTAGACACACTGATTCTCATTCACTTAAAAAAATCCTCATCTTATGAATCTTGGTAGGAAACTTAATCCGTTATCTTTTCAAAGCAGATCAAATTAGCGTGTTTTTAGAGTGTGTGGTGTCTTGATGGAGGTTGGGGAGCGTAGCTCGTAGGGGGCAGAAGGCCATAGTTATCTAAATCTATATTATATGCTACCGATATTTACATTTATTAAAATTATTTATAACTGCATTTAACATCAAATTTTTAACAGTGATTAAATTTAATAATTATATTTATAAGGCCAATAATGTTTATTTATAAGGCAGTATACATAAAGAAACCTTTCAAATTATGTTCACCTTAGATTTTAATATTTCTGTATGTCATTTTAAACATTTAGAAAATTTATAATTTTAACTAAAGATTTTATTTACTCAGTTGATTAAAACCACGATTTAATCACTGATTTAAATTATCTGATTAAAATCGTTGACAAGTTAGATAATATACAAGAGTAATTTATATAATGAAGAAACAACCAGGCATTTGACAGCAACGGAAAATAACCGGCATCTTACCACCAAAAATTTTTGTCGACTCACCCCAAAGTATTGGGTAAGACACGCCGGTGCCCCCCCCCCCCCCCCCCCCCCCCCACTGATGTGAAGAAGCGAGAACGGGCATCATTTATGCTTTGTAAAAAGGCCAGGTACCAGTACTCTGCAAAAACTTCTGATTTATTTCACTGGTGTTTAAACTAAGACTTATATATAAAAATAAAGAAGTCACGTAAAAGATTTTTGACACTTACCACCAGTGTTTTGACGAAATAGCTATAAAAAGTACCACTTAATTTATTTATTTTTTAATAGCGCAAACGAAAATAAAAATATAAGTAGGGAACCCTCTTTGTTACAACTTAGCTGCGTTTCCCTACACCCCCTGCCCATATGAAAACTACGTGATTCGACATCTTGTACAACACGGCATCTCACCTCCAATTACCCTGTATGATTAAAACTAAATAATGCTATATACTGGGCTGCCGCATTATGTTTGCTTTATATTTTATGATTTAAGGTAAGTCTTGGTTGCAGTAAAAATAAATCGGTAAAAATGCAGAATTTGACCTGACAATCGCGATGTTTTCTTATTTTAACGGACTTACGTTTAGTGAAAAAACAATTCAGTTAGACTTAATCCCAGTTGTGCACAAAAGATATTCTGAAATCCATAATTCGCTCCCAGTGTCGGCTCGTGGATTATTCAATAGTGGTTCATAATACATAAATTGCAAAAATAAGAACGGCCAATGCGACTTAATGTATAGTTTGAAATACAACTCAACAATCAAAAATTACCTAAAAATAATGAAACTAAACAAAATTACTAGCATGTACCAAAGGTGTAACATATTACATGTTTGATCACACATACAATCAAATAAAAATTAATAAACAGAATATTGGAAACCAAGGGAGATTTCATATAAGCACTAAGCTTTTGCACACTGAACGTAGTGCGAGTGGAAAGATAGGACTGGTGCCTTTGTCTCATACTCCTATCACTGCTTTCTTCGCATAAGCTTGTTTCGAATGGAATTCCTTTGATCTCACGTGCGATGCTGGAAAGGCAATACGCGCTCACTATTAATAATTTTCGAAATTTTACAGGCAGGCTTGCGAGTTTTTTGCAAGTTAAAAGGGTCTTAACGTAATTTTAATCCTCTTTCCGATACCTCGTCCCGAGCTACGACCAAAAATCTATCCACATATAATAATTTAGTATCCAATCATTGCCGGGTTTTCCGTTCATTTAGTAAGTCACTTCACATTCTACGAAGTTTTCGCATACGGCTGAATGCAGAGAGTTTTTCTTATGTTACTGTCATTTCTAGCATCTCGTTTAATGAATTTTTCGGGAAATAAGTGGTGTGACAAAATGGATTAACTCAATGTATATATGGTGTGGTTATGATATATGAGGTAGCTCTGTTTTCATTTTGAATTTATGTAATTTCTGTATGTCATTTTAGACATTTAGAAAATTTATAATTTTAACTAATGATTTTATTTACTCAGTTGATTAAAACAACGATTTAATCACTGATTTAAATTATCTGATTAAAATCTTTCACAAGTTAGTTAATATACAAGAGTAATTTATACAATGAAGAAACAACCAGGCATTTGACCGCAACGGAAAATAACCGGCATCTTACCCGAAGGGAAAAAAACTGGCATCTTGCCACCAAAATGTTTTGTCGACTTACTCCAAAGTATTGGGTAAGACGCCGGTGCCCGTCACTGACGTGAAGAAGCGAGAGCGGGCATCATTTATGCTTTGCAGAAAAGCCAGGTACAGTATTCTGTAAAAACATCAGATTTATTTCTCTGGTGTTTAAACTAAGACTTACATATAAAAATAAAGAAGTCACGTAAAAGATTTTTGACACTTACCACCAGTGTTTTGACGAAATAGCTATAAAAAAGTACCACTTAATTTTTTTTTTTTTTTAATAACGCAAACAGAAATAAAAATATAAGTAGGGAACCCTCTTTCTTACAACTTAGCAGCGTCTCCCTACAGCTCCTGCGCATATGAAAACTGCGTGATTCGACATCTTGTACAACACAGCATCTCACCTCCAATTACTCTGTATGATTAAAACTAAATAATGCTATATACTGGGCTGCCACATTATGTTTGCTTTATATTTTATGATTTAAGGTAAATCTTGGTTACAGTAAAAATAAATCGGCAAAAATGCAGAATTTGACCTGACAATCGCGATGTTTTCTTATTTTGGTATGTTTTGTTATTTTTACGGACTTTTTTCGTTTAGTTAAAAAACAATTCAGTTAGACTTAACCACATTTGTGCACAAAAGTTATTCTGAAATCAATAATTCGCTCCCAGTGGCGGCTCGTGGGTTATTCAATAATGGTTCATAATACATAAATTGCAAAAATAAGAACGGCCAGTGCGACTTAATGTACAGTTTGAAATACAATTCAACGATCAAAGTTACCTAAAAATAATGAAACTAAACAAAATTACTAGCATGTAGCAAAGGTGTAACATTTTACATTCTAATTGAAAATTATAGAACTCAGAATGATCTCAGAGTGGAATGAAGTTCACCTTGCCTTAAAATAACTAAAATTAAAAACAGTTTACTAAAATGGTGCATAAAAATTTATTAAATTATGAAATAGAAATAATGAAACAGAAAAAAGATGATTCCCCTTTTTTCTGTTTCAATATAGTTTTTAACATCAATGGTTTTTAGGTTTAAATACAGTTCATTTTGTAACGGAATATTTTAATAAATTTTTATGTACCTTTTTAGTAAACTGTTTTTAATTTTTGTCATTTTACATTGTATGAAGGAAGATCATACGATCAAATACAAATTAATAAACAGAATATTGGAAACCAAGGGAGATTTCTTATAAGCACTAAGCTTTCGCACACTGAACGTTGTGCGAATGGAAAGATATGACTAGTGCCTTTGCCTGATACTTCTATCACTGCTTTCTTCGCATAAGCTTGTTTCGAATGGAATTCCTTTGATCTCACGTGCGATGCTGGAAAGACAATACGTGCTCACTATTAATAATTTTCGAAATTTGACAGGCAGGCTTGCGAGTTTTTCGCAAGTTAAAAGGGTCTTAACGTATTTTTAATCCTTCTTCCGATACCTCGTCCGGAGCTACGTGCAAAAATCAATACGCACACAATAATTTAGTATCCATTCATTGCCGGGTTTTCCGCTTATTTAGTAAGTCACTTCGCATTCTACGAAGTTTTCGCATACGACTGAATGCAGAGAGTTTTTCTTATGTTACTGTCATTTCTAGCATCTTGTTTAATGCATTTTTCGGCAAATAAGTGGTGTGACGTAATGGATTAACTCAATGTATATATTGTGTGGTTATGATATATGAGAGAGCTCTGTTTTCATTTTGAATTTATGAAAATTATCACAGTTTCAGCCGCATACTGTTACTATTTGACAGTATGTCTTAGTTACCTTATTTTTAATAGTAGTGATGTCTGCTTTTCTGATCTTAAATAAAAGTATGAAAAGTTCAACGTGTCTTCAACTTTTAATCAGCTCGTAATGACTTCTTACACTGCATTTTTACTCTGCTCTGGCCTGCATTTAAGTTGTTTAATCTCGACGAATTTTACAAAATTTACATTATTACACTAACGATTTGTATGCATTTAAAACTGATGAGGAGGCGCATTTCAACTCATCCTGGAAAATGTCTAAAATATGGATATTTGATTAATAATATTTTTTTTTTTTAGATTGTTAACGTTTTTCTTCTGTGTTTTTAGGGTTTCACAGGCTCATGTGCCTCAATAGAAGAGCCGCAATTGTTCACAGGCTCAGGTGCTCGAACAGAGGAGCCGCAACTGTTCAAAGGCTCATGTGCCCCAATAGAGGATCAACAAATATTCACAGGCTCATGTGCCCCAATAGAGGATCTGCAAATTTTCACAGGCTCTTGTGCCCCAATAGAGGATCAGCAAATATTCACAGGCTCAGGTGCCTCAATAGAGGATCAGCAAATATTCACAGGCTCTTGTGCCCCAATAGAGGAACCGTCACTGTTCACTGCTCTCTGGAATTCATGAAATCACCCGCCCCTTTTCTTTAAAAAAAAAAGGAATTCTATAAGTAATACGATTCTCAGTACAATTTCTGTATCTTCAATGATAATTCAGTTTATAGTTTATAATAAAATGTAAGTATAAATTTAAATGTCTCATTTTAAATGTTTGTTCAGATTCCTCTGAGTTCTGACTATCTCGAAAAGTTATTAGAAAACCATTAGAAGTTTATTAAAATGAATGTAATATTTAAAAAGAATCTACCATAATTTTAAAAAGGGATTTATTTAAATTAATTGCATAAGCATTGAATAAAACTATTGAATAAAAAATATCGTTACATGATATAAGGGATATTCAGTGTTTTAAGAGAAATACGGAAAATTCTTCTGAAAAGAAAAATCATGCATATCCGTACATTTTTTAATCAATGTATATATTAGTCAGATGCGCCAATTCCACAACTTTCTTCTATCTGATACACGTTAATACTTTAAAATTCGCTAGCCCAGTGCAGAAATAAAATGGCACTCTATGTCATCATGAGGATTCTAAAGATATGAAATTCCGTGCATTAGTTCTTGAGATATGACTATCGCTAAAACCATGTAAATCTGTTTAATTACAGCATAGCAGCGCAACCTGTTAGTTGATTTTAACCAAAACCTAATCAACAACAACTTATGTCCGTCTAACCGAATCTGAAGTTTGATTAAAATCCGTGCATTAGTTTTAGGGATAGAGCTATTGAGATAATCGTGAAAGATTCAGCATAGCAATGGCATCTATTGGAAGATTTACACCAAAACCTAATCAGAAACAACTTACGTCAACATCTAACTCAATCTGATTTTTGAAGAAAATTTATGCATTAGTTTTTCAGATAGAGCTTTTGCAAAATTCGTGAAAAATCCAGAGTAGCAGCGCTACGTATAGGGAGATTGGCACCAAAACATAGCCAGCATCAATATTTATCAAGGTATAACTGAATTTGATATATGATGAAAATTTATGCATTAGTTCTTGCGATAGAGCTAATTCGGAAATCGTGACGAGGCAGCATAGTAGCATCACCTGTTGGGCTATATACACCAGAAACTAATCAGCACCAGTGTATATCAAAGTCTAAGTGAATCTGATGTTTGATAAAATTCCGTGCAATAGTTCTTGAGATACAGCTATTTCGGAAATCGCAAAAGAGGCAGCATTGTAGCGCCACCTCTTGAGCAATTTACACGTAATCAGCACCGATTCATATCAAGGACTAACTTAATCTGAAGTTTGATAAAAATCCGTGCATTAGTTCTTGAGATAGAGCTATTGAGTAAATCCTTAAAAAAGCTGAATAAAAGCGCCAGCTGTTTGGCTATATACACCGAAAACTAATCAGCACCAGTAGTCTAACTGAATCTAAAGTTTTGTGACTTTCCATGAATTAGTACTTGAGATAACGCGCCCACAAATTTTTTGTCACATTCACACAGACTCGCAGACTCACAGTCAGACTCACAGACTCAGAGTGACAAGCAAACTCCCACACAGATATTTTCTAAAAACAAATCGCGTTCATCACCTTCTAAAACTTATAAGAACGAAAATTCAACGACAACCGGAAGTCGAAAATTTTCACGAATCCAATACTTTCTTCTTGTAAAGATAGAAGAAAGTCAAAATAGTGTTAAACTAAAAGCTGTGGACATAATGTCGCAAGGGTACAAAGGTTTCTTTTGAGACCAAAATAGGGATTTTACGACTTGGGTGGCTAATCTGTGATTTAGGCGAGATTTTGCTTTATGACTACCTGGCAACACTTGCTTGTATTTTATATTAACACTAGAAGCCTCGGAAATTTCACTCAAGATTTATAAAAAAAATTGTACTCTAGAATTTTAATTTAAAGCTTTTGAATATCTATTTAGCTTCTTTTGTGTGATACACATATTTAACTTTTTTTTAAAGAAATTTCTGGTTCAACTCGAATTACACATATTTGGTAGCAGTTACATTGACTGTTTTTGAAGCTTCTAGTGTTAAATTAAGCATTGTGTGTGTTTCATTACATACTAGTTGGTCTGCCTTGCATTGCACGGTCCCGTGGTTAAAACATTAAATGAAGATCAAATTTGTATGATTTGCAAAAAAAGGGAGAGAGGGGTGGATTTCGTGCGATATTTTTAATATTAAAAAATAAATAGTCGTTATTATCCAAACTATGCAATTTTTAAGAGTTAAAAACATAAAGTTTTCGTACCTGTGTAAAATAATCTATAAAAAAATATTGATATTTGTGGGTAAAATGGATCGCAATAATACTCTTGTTTTTCACTTAGACTATTTCTGTAGTTAAACAAAAACAAGTTCTTGTTGTCCGATATGTAAGATTTTCAGCGGTTGTATATAAGATGATTAAGAGCCATTATTTTGAAAATCAGACAAGTGTGATAGTTGTATTTTTTGTTTTGCTTGATTTTTTTATGTTGAAGTAGATCACATTTAATGAATAATGTGCAATTTTGAAGCCCTGAAAAAATTTTCCCTTCCCTGTAAAAAATGTCAAAGTTCATGGTTGTGACCGTTATTTTTCATGAAAAGTGAAATGCGAGTATGTTTGCAGTGCTAAAGCTTGGGAAAGCAACAGCATCCCAAAATTCTTTTGTGATGAAATATTAGTATAACACTACCTGCTTAGTAGAGTGTATTCGTTTCCATGGGGGCATTGTTATTTTACATTGTTATGTTGCCTCAAAATGCAATGAAAATGACGTTTTTGTCCGTTTTCCGGACGTATTTTCTTATTTAAGCAATAGTGCCCCCAAACTTTTTCTTATAGAAAACAAAAGTGTACTACTAGGACAAGCTAAATAACATAAAACTTTACCGGAATATTTGTGCTGTTAGCAGGGATAGTATGTTAAATATTCAAAAATTTCAAAATAGGCAGCATTTCAATTAGTCTTTTCTCAAAACAGCATCACGTTTCAATAAAACAAAATATATCACGTAGTAGTTGGAAGTATGTACAAACACATGGAAAAGAAAAAAAGTGGCGTCTCGTGATATTTTCTTTTTAAAACATAACAAAATTTACAAAAATTCACAGTCAAAATATCCCGTTTAAATTTCCCTTGTTTCCATTTAGAACAAGGATGGGGAAAGAAAAGGGATATTCCATTTTCTCATAGGGAAAAACTTACATAGTGGAAAGAGAAACGGGATGTTTCTTTTTCTGATAGGGAAAAAGTATGATAAATGACAGTCTTTTTTGTGACTTTTGACATTTTTTTTTTTTATATAAAAATATGACGAGACCCCACTTTTTTTTTTCTTTTCCATGTGTTTGTACATACTTCCAACTACTACGTGATATATTTTGTTTTATTGAACGGTGATGCTGTTTTGAGAAAAGACTAATTGAAATGCTGCCTTTTTTGAAATTTTTGAATATTTAACAGACCATTCCTGCTAACAGCAGCAATATTCTGATAAAGTTTTATATTATTTAGCTTGTCCTAGTAGTGCAGTTTGATATTCTATAAGAAAAAGTTTGGGGGTACTATTGCTTAAATAAGAAAATACGTGCGGAAAACGGACAAAAACGTCATTTTCATTGCATTTTGAGGCAACATAACAATGTAAAATAACAATGCCCCATGGAAACGAATACAGTCTACTAAACAGATAGTGTTATACTAATATTTCATCGCAAAAGAATTTTGGGATGTCGTTGCTTTCCCAGGTTTTAGCACTGCAAACATACTCGCATTTCACTTTTCATGAAAAATGACGGTCACAACCTTGAACTTTGACATTTTCTACAGGGAAGGGAAATTTTTTTCATGGCTTCAAAATTGCACATTATTCATTAAAGGTGATCTACTTCAACATAAAAAAAAAATCAAGCAAAACAAAAAATACAACTATCACACTTGTCTGATTTTCAAAATAATGCCTCTTATGCACCTTGTAACAAAAAAAAAAAAGTAAAAAGTAAAAAAATATCAATATTTAGTTTAAACTGCAATACGTTTTCTTCCTGCAATACGTTTTCTCTACGTTTTCTCTTTTTTACATGTTTTCGAATTAATTTAGAAAAACAATGCTTCAATCATGGACTACGAATCGCTTTTCAATTTTTTTTTTTTTTTTTTTAGAATACTGCAACGAAACTTCGCTATTAAATAAATCTATATAATTCTTGGAAATTTTTCTGCAGAGAATTTCTCACGTCTTGCATTCAATAATATTTCAAATTTTAATTTCTTAAAAGGGGTACAGTCAACAGAGTGAAAAAGTATCCAAGCCGGCACTCAAAGCCGGGACATCGGCATAGCGCACCGATGTTCTACCAACTCAACTGAACCATATGGAACTATACGCAGCCTGGCACTTTTCACTATCATATGTTGGCAAAGCTACAACCGCAGCGCAAGATGGGGTGTTTTTCCGTGGGTCATATGGGTTGCAGCCTTGCCAACATGTGATAGTGAAAAGTGTCAGGCTGGGTTTCGTCCTAAGTGGTTCAGTTGGTAGAACGTCTGTGCGCCATATCGATGACACGGGTTCGACGCCGACTTGGAAGCTTTTTCACTCTGGTGGCATGTAAGACCTTTAAGCAATTATATTTAAAATATAAAATTTTATTGAATGCAAGGGGTAAGAAATTTTCTACAGAAAAATTTCCAAGAATTATATATAGATTTATTCAATTTCATTGATGCTGGACTATCTTTAGTTTCCTATTTGCTCTAGAATCGGTGGCACACGGAAAAACATTCCAGACTGGGTATCGTTCCAACTGGTTCAGTTGGTAGAACGTCGGTGCGCTATACCGATTACCCGGGTTCGAGTGCCAGCTTGGACACTTTCGCACTCTATTGGCTGTACGCCTTTTAAACAATTAAAATTTGAAATATTATTTGCTATTAAAATCTGTGAAATATATTTAAAAAGAAAACGCATAACATAGTTGAAAACCAGTATTTTTAAATATCTGTCCATAGCCGGAAATGTACTCGATATCTTTTGTGCATCCTTGTTCATATCTACAGATATGTAATATATACTGAATAGTGTTTAAAAATATATCTTAGTTACAAAACGCTTAACAGAGTCAATATTCACTTTCAGCAATTTATACTATTCGATGGGAATGCGCTAGAATAATTTTATAAGGCCTTGTGTATTATCTAAGGATTCTTTTACACTACTCATATTAAACTAAAATATAATTAAAGCAGAAACATATAACATAACATATAACGTACTTTAATAAATAACAATGTTTTTGCCTAACCCTGTAATATCAATTTATTTATATACTTCAAACATATCTTAGTGTACTAAATATAGTTCATCTGGAAAATGCACAACCCACTAAAAAAGTAAAAAATCATTGAGCAATTCACGTTTATGTACTGTGTAGCTTACAACTTTTGTTTGTGTATATGATTTACAAACATTATATACACCTGGTGTGGAAAACTTTAGTTAAATATTAAAACGTATTTTGAAACTATAAAACACACTTACAACATTTATCGTTTATAAACAGTACTGTAAAAGAAATCGCTTTTTCTTTTCCCCCTGTACATTAATGATAACTGTCATACACGTCATATTACAGAGTAAGCATCTTTTAAGGTATCACTTAAATAATATATACAGGGTTATTCAAAAAAAATTTACAAAATGACATGGCAAATCAGGCATTCAACAAAAGGATAAAAAATCCCATAGGAACATAGCATCGCAAACCACTTATTTAGTCACAAATACAGGGTGTTTCATCGTTACTGAACCCAGGTTGACGGTAATAATTTCAAGAAAAATAAAAATATTGTAATTGAAATGCAACGATATGTACCTTGTTTTGTGTGAAATGTGATAACATCACTAAAATATCTGGAAAAACATGTAGCGCAAGCAATCGATGATATCGTATGAATTGATAATCACAGCCCAAAATGTGGGGCGTCCAGTACATACTGCTGGCGCGTATAATGCAAACTTCTACAACTATTGTTTGGAGTTATCAAATTTACAACAAGTGGGATAATGTCTGTTAATTTTTTTATTATAGTATAATTCAGTTTTCTGAAAATTATTATCGTCAACCCAAATAAATTGAGAATAAAACACTCTGTATCTGTGACTAAATAAGTGGTTTGCGACCCTATGTTCCTATATGATTTTTTAAAATTTTTGTTGTGTGCCTGATTTGTAATGTCATTTTGTAAGCTTTTTTTGAAACACTCTGTATATATAAATCTCACTAGTTTTATAATAGTATAACACCATTAAAATACGCTGAAAAAAATTCTCTCCCTAGAACCATTATGTAACTCAATTCTTTTGTATGATCCTATAAATGATTTATAAATACTATGCATTCTTAATTCTACAGAAAGTATATTTTAGTACACCTCAAAAATGTATATAAATTTCCTTATGTTTGACATAGTGTAACATTATTGATACAGATTGCAAACGCTTTTTACCTCATGCATTTTACATTTTTACATAATGTGATAGGGATTTTTTTTAGTATCCCTGTAAAAAAGTTATAAATGCTACAACCTTCATCTTTAATAGGGAACATGCTATATGTTAAACATCAATAACATATATCAATTACATGGTAATACTATTTAGAGCACGGTCTGATAACTGACGGCAAATAGTCAAACCGACGTCATAGACGGCTGAATATTTCGCAACTCTCTTGAGCGAGCCTTTCTCAGCCAGACTAAATAGGCGCCAGTGATCTCATAATCTGACTAAAGAATTAATATTAAAAACATTTTTTCTCTTGTTCTTTTAGTTTAGTTTTGAAGTAGTAATGAAAAAGTTGAACGCAGCAGGTAAACTGCGTATATGGTTTTTTTTTTTTTTTTTTTTTTTTTTTTTTTTTTTTTTTGTCTTGGTCTTTTAATAGAAGAAATGATGTTTAGATTTTAAAAAGGGAAATTTATTTTCGAATATGAAATCATGCTATTTTCTTGGCTTCTTTATAGAAGAAAATAATTGCTGAAAAATATAAAATATTATCTTGGATTTCCAGCGAGGAATTTATATATATTTAATAAGTATTATTCAAATGTTTTCAGTGTAAACACTGTATATATTTAAAAGTGTAAAATAGAATTAGCAAAGTTTTTAATCATCCTGTGCTTATTTATATTCAACAACACCGGCGCCACTTTCAGTAGTGAAATATGCTTGCTGACTTTAAAATGATATAAATTCAAAATCTTGAACATTGCTCTCCCAACTTTCATTTAAATAACAATATCTTGAATTGTGATAACTTGAAATTTCGTGGAAAACTTGAAGATTATTCATTATAGACCAAATAGCTTAGTGCAACTACCCATCTGAAGGATGTGCAAAGTCAAAATTAAGCTAACATGTATCTTTTTGGTTAAACGTCTGATTACGGTGAATTTATATTGTATTCATTCGTACTATAATTTAAAAAAATAATAATAATTTTCTCGTTAAATTATCATGATGTAAGTCTATGACAGAGATTAGTTTTCAAAAATTGATGCGAAAACTATAAAATTAGTGTCTAGGACGACATATGTCCCAACCCCGTAAACAAAGGGTTAATAATCTGAAACATAACATTTGGTGTATTTCTACTTGATAGAAGACCCCACCAGTGGCCGAGAGGTTCTGTTCTCGAAGCTAGTAGACGAAGGTGCTGGGTTCGAACCCAATCGCGCCCGTCGGCCTAATCGTTCGGAATTTTCGTGGTTTTCTTCGAACCATGGATTTCCATGCGTAAATATGGGTTAGGTTCCCTTAGAAAGACCTCCACGAAGGGAAATCCCCCCCCCCCATTCCCTGCGCCTATATCCCTCGAGTAGATAATTGGCCGTCGAAAATTAATCAATCAATCTACTCGATAGAAATGGAGATACATCTATAAAGTTACTCAGAAATTGTTTAACACAACATTGTTACCTTTCGAATGAATTTCACATCAAAAATATATTAACCCTTTGTTGCATACTGTCCACTACAGTGGACAAAATTGCCAATTTTTTCTTATCCAACCTATCTCCTTCACAGTTTCCATTTAAAGCTTATGCTACTTTTTGACATTCATGCTTGCAGGGAAAAAATCGAGTTGGCGAAACAAGTCGGTTAACTTACTTCTTGAGACGGAATTAATGTGGATGTCCCATCAAAATGCCTGTAAGTTGTTCAACATGAACTAAAATGTTTCTAAACCTATAATAATATTATTTAAATGATACTTTGTTCAATAATTATTATTTTTAGATGTCTCGGCTTAATAGATAATTGAAAAAAAAGTATAAAAATACTTTTTCGTTTATTTTATGGAAGGTTTTACATAATGTCCACTATAGTGGACGCCATGCACTGTTGAGAATGCCAACTTGGCGATGCTTGCCATTTTCTGTTAGTCGGCATTGTGGCAACCCCCCTTTTATTGTTTTCCGATTTTCTTTTCAGTGTAGATGTAAAGTTTGTTTTGAACCGGTCTGACGGTAATAATGGAACTCTCAAATGAGAGTAATAATAATAATAATATTAATATACCTATATATTTGTAAATAAAATGTACATAGTTGTTTTTTAAGAAAGAAGTTTAATTTGAACTGTAGAGTGTGTTTACTTATTCAAGTTACGAATTTTATTTACAATATATTAGAACTAAGTTATGAAGAAGTTTTTATTCTTCGAAGCACTATGAAATAATTTGAATTTACCGAACCTGCAGTCTAATCGACAACGCAACATTTACCTGGCGTCAAAGCTCCAGGATGTCTGGATTTCATCATCGATTGAGGTAAGTACCTCAAATTAAATTATATTGAATAGATAGAATTATGAATATATTTATTAACTGAACTGTATTGAATAAATTGAATTCTTTATTTTATGATGGATTTCGAAACATTGAAAAAAAAAAGAGCTACGATTCGTAGTCAAACAACAAAAATATTTGATAAAATAAGGGATTTATTAGATAATACACAAGAATTAGAGCTTGAGAATAGAAAATCACAGCTGGATCTTTTGAAACAGCAATTGAATGACAAAATGAAAACTTTAAAATCATTAAATTCTGAAATTGAACCACTGGTTCCAAGTACTGAATTTGAAAAAGAAATCGAGAAATCGGAATCTTATAATGAGAATATTATTGAATGGAAATATAAAATTTCCAAATTTTTAAATGATAACACAGTTACTCCTGAAACTAAACAAGATTCTTCAGACATTGAAAGTGATAGTAGTAGTAACAATAGTTCTCTACTAAAAAGTCAGAAAATTCTGAATCAAAATTTGATTAAACTTCCTAAACTTAATATATCTAAATATTATGGTGATTCGTGTTTATGGCTCGAATTTTGGAGTCAGTTTTCGAATGCGATTGACAATAATGAACATTTAACTCCGATTGATAAATTTTCCTACTTAAAGTCACTTTTGGGCGGAAGTGCTGCAAATACTATAGCAGGCTTTTCGCTGACTAAGGAAAATTATACTCATGCTATAGAATTATTGAAAAATCGTTTTGGTCGTAATGACCTGGTAATAAATAGTCACATGACTAAACTGCTAAATTTGAAACCAGTACGAAATTCTAGTAACATTAAGGCTTTTAGAGATTTGTATGATGAATGCGAAATTCAAATAAGAAATCTTAATTCTTTAGGTGTTGCCTCAGGTTCATATGGGCACTTGTTATGTCCGATTCTTCTGAAACTTATTCCATCAGATATTGCACTAGAATTTAATAGAAAACGAATTAAAAACACTGACTGGGATGTTAATGAGCTGATAAATTTCATTAAAGATGAAATTGAATCTCGCGAGACCACTGTCCAATTAAACCATTTTGAAAAAATCCCTGAGAAGCAGGAAAATTATAAGAAAAATTATAAAAAATTCATTCCATCAGCTTCTGCCTTAACCACAAATATTAAAAATAACTGCATATTTTGTAATCAAACTGATCACGATACTGAAAAGTGTAAGTCTTTCACCATTCCGGAAATGCGAAAAAAATTAAAAAGGGAAGGAAGGTGTTTTAAATGCTTCCGTAAATTTCACATCGCGAATTTTTGTAAAATTTCGAATGAAAATTGCAAAGTGTGTGGTAAAACATATCATCATACTATACTTTGTAATTCTAATAAAAAAACAGAAGAATCAAAAAATTCAGGTAGCATTATTTCCTCCGTATATCATTGCAAAGGCAATATAAATAATATCAGTAGAGAAGTAATATTGCAAACAATTCATGTAAAAGTGGAAGCGGGTGAAAATTCAGAAACTGCTCTTTGTTTATTTGACTCTGCTAGTCATCGAACTTTTATTACAGAAAATTTAGTTTCAAAATTAAAACCTGAGGTCATTAGAAAGGAAAAATTAATTGTCTATACTTTCGGTTCGAGAAAATCTGAAGAACGATGTTATGATGTCGTTAAGCTAAAGCTAATTCACTTGACGAATAGAAAACGTAGTATAATAATTGAAGCATTAGTCACACCGCTAATAACTAATTCTCTGATACAAATTCCTCCTCTTCCAATCAAAATTAAGAGAAAACTTTCCAAATTTCGTCTTGACACGTGGGAACATTTGGAAAATAGTGATGTTGATATATTAATAGGAGCTGATTATTTATATCAAATTAATGACAAAACATACCCCATAAATAAATCATTGTTCGTCTGTGAAAATTTATTTGGGCATTCCCTCTGCGGGACAATTGACGTAAATAAAAATAGTGAGAGTAAGCAAGCTGGGGTCTTGTCCACTCAGGTTATGAAACCTATTCAAAATGATTTGAAAACATTGTGGGAGTTAGAAACTTTAGGGATGAACACTGAAGAAAATATTTCTGAATTAGATAAAGAGATAATCGAAAAATTCGAAAACAATTTGCATTTTCTTGAGCACCGATACGAAGCTAAATTGTTATGGAAAGATGATAGAAGAGATTTAGGAAGTAATTATAACAATGCTAGAAACCGATTTATTAACTTAAATCGAAAATTGCTTAAAGATAAGGAATTATTGCAGAAATATAAAGAAATTGTGATTGAACAGGAATTAAATAACATAGTGGAAGCATGTTCTAATAAAACTGTAAATAGCGGTTATTTTATGCCCCACCGACCTGTCTTGCGAGATGATAAACCCACAACTAAAGTTAGAATGGTATTTGATGCTTCCTCAAAAGAAAATAGCAAATCATTAAATGATTGTTTGTACGGTGGCCCAAATTTGAACCCCGATTTATTAGAAATTATTATTAATTTCAGAAAATTCAATACTGCGTTTTGTGCAGATATTGAAAAGGCCTTTCTTCAAATTTCTGTAGCTGAAGAAGACCGAGATTACCTTAAATTTCTTTGGTTCGATAATGACACAAACAACTTTTTCAAAATTTTAAGATTTAGACGTGTACCATTTGGCGTTACATGCTCACCATTTATTTTGGCTGCCACAATTAAACATCATATAAAGAAATATCGAGATGAACATCCAAATGTTGTATATATGTTAGATAATTCCCTCTATGTCGATGATTTAATTTCCGGATCAGATTTAGATAACGAAGCTTATTATTTATCAGTTACAGCTTCTGAAATTCTTAAAGAAGCTGGGATGAATTTGAGGAAATTAAAAACAAATTCTATTAAACTTAGGGAAATGTGGGAATCTGGTAACTTAGGTATAAGGGAGGAAAAGACAGGTAGTATCTTAAAAGTGCTTGGACTGATATGGAATACTGAATCTGATATTTTGATGTTAGATACGCAGCCCTTTGAAGAATATTACATCGATGATCCCACGAAGCGAACAGTTCTTAAAATGTTACTGAAAATTTATGATCCATTAGGATTTTTGAATCCATTTGTAATACGTATTAAAGCCTTGTTGCAAGAAACATGGCAAAGAGGTTTAGAGTGGGACAATAAATTACCTGAAGATTTGAAATGCGAGTGGAACACTTGGTGTTCAGAAGTTGTACATTTACGCACATTTGAAATAACCCGAAAATATTTTCCTAATATGATAAACATTTCTGAAAATTCACAAATTCACATATTCTGTGATGCTAGTCCCAAAGGGTATGGAGCAGTTGCTTATTTGCGTTCCATTTCATTAACTGGCGAAATTCAAACTAGTTTTGTTTGGAGTAAATGTAGAATAGCCCCCCTCAAGAAGTTAACTATTCCACGGCTGGAATTGATCAGTGCAGTAGTTGCCGCTAGAATGTGGAAATATTTAAAACAAAAATTACATATTTCGAATTTAAATATAAAGTTATGGTCGGACTCAGAGATAACTATTTGGTGGATTAGGAGTTCTACTACAAACTGGAAACCCTTTATTTCCAATCGTGTAACCGAAATTCAGTCATTGACAGATCCAAAGGACTGGAATTATTGTCCCGGAAAAGAAAACCCTGCAGATCTGCTTACGCGAGGGGAAAACTTATCGAAGTTAATGGGTAATAATGTATGGTGGTGCGGCCCACCTTGGTTATCACTATCAGAAGATTTGTGGCCTTCAAAAAGGGCTATAGAAATGGTTCCCGAAGCTTTTAATGAAATGAAAGCAAAACCAAATTTAACATTATTGTGTAACGAATCAAACTCTATTCCTAAGCCAGTATTTGATATGGCAAAGTTCAGTAGTTTAAATCGCGTGTATAATATTACTGCTTGGATAATGCGTTTTATTCATAATGCCAATTCGAAAAACCCTAAAATTTTAGGACCTTTAACTACCTCAGAAATAGAAATAGCAGAAAAATACTGGATTAAACAAACTCAGGAAACATCATTTAAAGTTGAAATAGAAGCACTTAAACAAAAAAAACCACTTAATAAAGATTCTTTTTTGTACAACCTTAATCCACAATTCGATGAAAATGACTTACTTGTTTTATCCGGAAGACTTCAGTTTTCTGAAGTTACAGAGCAGGAAAAACATCCGTGGATACTTCCTAATAAATCTTATTTTGTAAAATTACTAATTAAGGATGCTCATGAAAGAATGTACCATTTTGGTGTAGCTGTCACTTTAGCTCACCTTCGTGAAAGGTACTTTATATTAAAGGGAAGAAGATTTGTAAAATCCGTCTTAAGATCGTGTATGATATGTCGAAAACTTAATGCCATTCCTGGAAAGGTGGAAATAGCACCTTTACCGAAAGACAGATCAGTTAAAACACCTTTAAAAAAGGTTCTAGGAAAAACTTGTCTCCGTTATGAAGAGCTAGAAACAATACTTACAGAAATTGAATCGGTGATTAATTCACGTCCTTTATGTTATCTCTACGAAGAAAATGCTGAACCATCACCTTTAACGCAATCTCATTTTTTAGTTGGTAAACGATTAATGTCCTTACCTTCTTATGGATTACCAGTCTGTACGCAAGAGAAATCTAATAAGATTTTGTTGACGAGAAAATATAAATATAAGCAACAAATTACTGGCCACTTTTGGAAAAGGTGGAGAAACGAATATTTGTTAGAACTTAGATCTGCTTTTCAAGTGAAAAACATAAATTCATCGCCTCAGTTCAAAGTTAACGATATAGTGATAATTCATGATGAAAAGCTCCCAAAACATATGTGGAAGTGTGGTCGTGTTAAAGAACTCATATTTGGTCGTGACTCGAAAATCAGATCATGTGTATTACAGACTGCAAAAGGCGATCTTAAACGACCTGTGCAATTGCTATATAATCTTGAATTGGACTTAGTGGACTAAAAGACACTAAAACTCTTACACTAAAAATAAGAACTATTATCGAACATTTAATTTGTTTTGTTACTCATATTTACCCTTATTATTGTTTAATTTTCATACAATTCATGTGTTTTATTTTCTTTCGTAGATTGCAGCATTCTTATTATTTTTGCTTTTATATCTGTAGCTGTATGTATCTGAAAATTTGTCATGTATGTAAGTATATTCTTATGTTTATTAAATTGTTTAATATAGATGCTGAACTAAGTGTTCAGCCCGGGGCAGGATGTTGAGAATGCCAACTTGGCGATGCTTGCCATTTTCTGTTAGTCGGCATTGTGGCAACCCCCTTTTTATTGTTTTCCGATTTTCTTTTCAGTGTAGATGTAAAGTTTGTTTTGAACCGGTCTGACGGTAATAATGGAACTCTCAAATGAGAGTAATAATAATAATAATATTAATATACCTATATATTTGTAAATAAAATGTACATAGTTGTTTTTTAAGAAAGAAGTTTAATTTGAACTGTAGAGTGTGTTTACTTATTCAAGTTACGAATTTTATTTACAATATATTAGAACTAAGTTATGAAGAAGTTTTTATTCTTCGAAGCACTATGAAATAATTTGAATTTACCGAACCTGCAGTCTAATCGACAACGCAACATGCACAGCATCAACTGAAGTGGGCATTATCAGTGTGAACAGTGAAAATTTTAAAATATACTTTTGACGTGTTTATGTCATTTTTATATTATGCAGGCATATTTTATATAAATTTTCATTTCTGTCATATTTTTAAAAGTTATAATTGCTTGACTTCATTGATTTACGCAATTTATTAGTTTTTAAAAAAAATGCATATGTGTTCTGTTTGAAATAGATCTGTATGACAATATAGACAAACAATAAAATAACAATAAACAATTTTAAAATTAATATCTATGGAAGATCTTTTTTAAATATTTTTAAAATTTTTAAATGAAAACTTATTTGAATTAAAGAAATTTTGTTGTATACAGAAGCTTGTTTCCAAATTGCGACATACAATTTGGAAAATTTAAACTGGCTCTAGCAAGTGGCCTCATTCAGTCAGTGACGCGACAAGCTGGTGAACCGTATTTGATTCCAGACTCTGAAAATGTGATGTGCTGGAAGACAAACAACTAAGACAATTGACTGTAAGAGCAAATTCTTTACGCAAGGACACCAGATATGACAAGGTGGGACACTTTCCCCTCAAACATCCCAAAGTGCACAGCGATGCAAGATGGAACTATGTAAAATGAAGTCAACATATCCATGTGTAAAATGTAAAAATTACCTTTATATCGATGCAAAAACTGATTGATTTTTCAAATTTCATCATCAATGAATGTTTCTAAATTTTAACAACAATTATTTTTTAAATATGATAATATTCTAGAAGAAAACTATCATAAATCTTATTTTCCTAATAGCACTACATTTCAATTCTGTGTTCATAGTGTCCACTATAGTGGACAAGCTGTAACTCAAATAATAAAAAAATATTACACATAAAATAATTTTTTTCTCATCTAGCATGATCCTTTTAGTAGGAAAATACTAAATTTAACATTGGGGACTTGCCAGTTTTAGAGTATGCAACAAAGGGTTAAAAACTCTTTGAATGAATAAAAACTTCAAAACTCTTTTAAATGAAGAGCAATAGCTCATGTTATTCTACATGCTAAAGATATGTGATACGAACACAAAAACATATAAATTCAAGCTGTTGATGTTCTCGAGCCTACACTATGATGTACTATCTTTTGAATACTGTAGAAAAATTTGTTCTTTATGTTGTAATTAAAGGAAAGAAGCAGCTGTTCTTGACACAATCATTATCTTCCTATAACACGAAAAATTTTTTCAGACATTGGACGCAAAACTAATTTTTGAGTTTTATAGGGCAACATTGTAATTTGCTTTCTGAATAAAAATGTCCAAGAATAAATTTAACATACATCTATAATCTACATCTATTTCAATTTTTTATTGACTGTTTTTTTTTCTTCGAGACATAACGTTCTTTAAAAAGTATTTGCCAAAAAATGTAGAACGAAAAACGTCAGCGGGACAATATAAAATTATTTAACATTTGTTTTTTATTACTGGTTTTAAAAGTGTTTTTAAAAAAGAAATTGATGATATTATATACATTTACAAGACTTTTAATCTGTAAAAGTTAAATGAACATTATGCCAAACAATAAAAAACTGTTTCGTAAATAAAAATGCGTATTTATAGTTCTATGAATTAAACAAAAATTGTAGTGAAATATATAGATTTTGTACACTTTAACTTCATTAGGTATTATATATAATAAACTATAAAATGGGGTTAGCATGAGGTATGAGAGGTATGATATATTATAATTCATGCCACGTATATGATATGCGGCCTGAACTAGAAAATGGAGCTCACAAAAATTTGTGGAAACCACTTTGCGTAAATTTCATTTTGAAGACTGGAAATAGGTAAGAAGTATATGAAATGTTGATTGAAGAGTTTTGAATATTGTATTAAATTATCTGCTATCAAATTTGAAGAATCTTTTGCTAATTATGACGCACTGTGATTTTCAGTATTATATTTTTCCATGTAAAACTGAATATTAAAATTCATCTAGTAAATTTATAACTTAAATTTAATTGTTATTTCTTATGATAAATGTTCCTAAAACCCAAACATTCTTAGACAATTCCTTGATAAATTATACGTAGAAATATCGAGAGTCGAACAATTGCTTTTTAAGTGAAAAAAATAAAGTCGACGATAAATTGACTTTATGTAAGGGATTGTAACTTACTTTGGTGTGTTTTTGTGGCAACACTTCCGCCCGAAATGAATAAAACTTTATCCGTACGTAATGCAATTGTAGAACAATACTCTATAAAAATGTTAACTTTTCCTTTATCTAGGAAAATGCATATATTTATATTCATTTATGTATAAATATGTACTTTTTTTCATAAAAAACGATACGGTGGACTCTCTTTTTAAAAATAGGTTACTAACATTTAAGAGTTAAAACCCACTCTTAAGAGTTAAAATTGAACGCAAATCTAAACCGAACCTGAAACAATTAGAGTCAATCTGACTTGAACACGACCCGCAAGAGTAAAAACTGATGCCAAGACGAACGACAGGTTGGGCTGCTTTCGGATGAATTAGAGTTACCGACACGATAAAGGATTGAAATTCACATAAATTTTAATTTACTTTATTGAAAATATCGGTCATTTTTAGTACAAAATGATGTACAAGTAGGCTATTCACAGCAGACAGTAATGTACAGAAAATTTTTGACGCGTGCAACTTAATAAAATAATAATGCATAAATATATAAATAATAAAAAATAAATATGTGATATATATATTATGTAAAAATTTTACTTTGAAATATTAATTTAAATTTTTCTAAATTTCGGGCATACTCATTACTTCCCTATTTCTTAATAATATCTATTATTTATTCCTAGCTAATTTCCTTTAAATTTAAGACGATTGTATTATGAATTATCTTATTCGAAATCTTAATCTAAAACTTTTAAGCCCTACATAAATTTTTATCAGGTATACTATAACCAATAAACTATAATACTATAACCAAAACTATAATATTCCGAAAGAAGCTAGCATTTATTTTCGAATGTTATTAAAAGCCATTTTGCTATGTTTCATTTCTAATCTTAAATTCCCCATATCTGTTTCCTACGCCATTGAGACGCTAGACTCCCCCCCCCTCCCAAAAAAACCTACTTTACGAGGCCTGGGATTCCTTCTCTCACACCACTGGTTTAGCTCTCTCTTCTTGACGTTCGCCGTCAACCGATTGGTTCGCCTCTGTATTATCTTGGAATCTGTCACCCTACGTGCCTTCTAACAAAAAGCTGATGCAATGATTTTGGAGACCAGAATTATTTTTTACCCAACTGCCAAGAAGGGTTATGTGTTTCACGCGTATCTGGATATATGGATTTCATTATACCTTCAAAACATCCCAACGGCTCGATGGATTTTAATGAAAGATGTCTCTATCGGTTCGTCTTAACCGTCCGATATTTATAGGCTAGGTTTCATTTTTATACATTCAAAATGGCGGCCTTAAAATACAAAATAGCGATAGAGACGAAAAAACATTTACGCACCATATTGAGTGGCATATCATTGGATAGTTCTTTCAAAATGAAGACGATGTTTCTTTGACTATTTTACAGTCAGACGCTCCGTTTAAATACTACACAACCTGGAAGTTTTGTAGGTAGGATCTCTAGCTTTACTGGAACTCTAACCATCTTAGACATCTATAGGCCTCATTAAAACAGTGTTTATAGATAGGAACTGACAATTAAACATAACTTAATAGTCATCAATGCAAGTAAATAAAAAAATGGGTAAGTAATATAAAAAAATGTTTCACATTTATGAGATATAATTAAATAGTTCGCTTTTTACGCAGTCGGGATTTTTGATTTTTTTAAATTAAATTTTCGAGTGTTTTAAAACTGTGTTACTAAATGTCTTACAGTCTAGTAGAACATCTAAATTTGTTGTTATAAGATCTTTTTACACGAAGTATGGCTTCGTGGTCTAGCCTGAAGTCTCTACGAAAATTCTCATTATGTGGGAATTGGTTACGCTTTCATGTTTGGATGAATAAGTATTTTAGATTGACACTCGGCTCTATTTTTATGGAGAAACTACCAGATTTCTGAAACCTTTGCCTTGCTACACGTATGACCTGACTATCGGGATATAATACGAATGCTAAACGAATCCTGGTGTTTCGATTGAACAGCAAATCTCAACTATCAGCGACAAATTAATGTAGTTGATTAACTTTGTCAACTGCAAAATTAATACAACCTGTCAACAGCTATCAGTATTCTACAAATTTAATGCATTTAACTACAATATTTCACTAATTTAGTTAGAATTTTATACAAAGTAGCATATATATGTATATTTATATTAGTACTAGCAAACCCCGCGGCTTTGCTCGCGTAATAGTTGAAATACGCCAAGTGATATTGGCATGACTATTTTTGATTAGAAGAACACTTTTTGAAATAATTCAAAAATTACAAATTAAGCCACAGTTTGACTAACTTCATTATTATACTACATTAGGCAGAAATGAGATTTTAATTAATAAAAGAACTAAAACTAATTCCAATTAAATGATAATTTAGAAAGTATTTTGAGACTTTTATGGTCATTTCATAAGCTCATTTAATATTCATTTGAAGTTTTGAATTTTTTAGAAACCATATTAACACATTTACATCTTAAAATCATGTCATGTCAAATTCCAAATTTTTTGTCTAACAGTCTACAACCTCTCTGGTGTTAGTGGCACCAACATAAAATGCCAAAACAGAGTTGAAATAGAATGTCTCGAAAAATGTTGAAACAGAGACTGTCACCATTAATTTGCCAACATTAACCTTGAAATCGGTTGGTATTTCCTAATATTCTATAGAAAACGGAATTTAGATGTTTTTAAAGGCTTTTTCTTGCTGCTCCTTCCAACCAGGTTGTAGTGACACAGGCATAAAATGTAGCCCGTATAGGATCAGGGAATATCACTCTTCATTCGCAACCAATAACTTCTGTAATCGGTTTATTATTTCCTGAGACTTCAAAGAAATCGTAATTTAGGACTCTTTTAGAATGCTTTTCGCTCCTTCCCTTCACTTCAACCCTTTTTAATTTCGAATTTATTTTCGACTGTTCTTAGAGGACATTTATATTTTATAAGTAACTACCGTGCTATATTTAAAGTTGCTAGCCTCTTCAGTTCCGCAGAAATCACAATTTAGAAAATTTTTTGCTCCTGCAACCCTCGAGGGGTTGTGGCACCGACATAAAATATAGCTTATGTTTGAGCAGGTTCTATCACAATCAATTTGCAACCATTATGTTTGAAGTCGGTTTCGTATTTCTAACGATTGCCTAAAAACCGTAATTTAGAACGCTTATAGAACACTTTTCGCTCACTTCATCATTTTCTTCATCATCCTCACTTCTAGCCTCTTCAGTACCGTAGAAATCGCAATTTAGAAAGTTTTTTTCTCCTGAAACCCTCGACATAAAATATAGTTTATGTTTGAGCAGGTTCTATCACCATCAATTTGCAACCATTATGTTTAAAAAATCGGTTTCGTATTTCATACGATTGCATAAAAATCGTTGTTTAGAACGCTTATTGAATGCTTTTCACTCACTTCATCCTTTTAAATTTGGATTTTTCTTTCGACAATTCTTAGAAAGCATTTGCATCTTTGAAGTAATTACCATTCCAAATTTAAAATATTAGACCCTCTAACACAAAAGAGTAACACGAAAAACGGAATTAAGAACATTTTTTGCTCCTGTAATCCCAAGGTGGTAGTGACAACTTAAAATATAGGCTATATTGGAGCGGGGACTGCCACCATCAATTTAAAACAATTACTTCTGAAATCAGTTTATATTTTCTGAGATTGCGTAGAAATTGCTATTTAGAACGTTTTTAGAACGCTTTTCGTTTATTTTCACCCCTTTTAAATTTAAAATTTTTAAAGAACTCTTCTCAGAGAGTATTTACATATCATAAGTAATTACCATGCCAAATTTCAAGTTGCTAGCCCCTTCAGTATCACAAAAATCACAATTTAAAATGTCTTTTTAAATGCAACCGCAAGGTGGTAGTGACGCCGATATGAAATAGATCCTATATTGTAGCAAGGGCTGTCACCATCAATTTCCGATAATTACTTTTGAAATAGGTTGGGTACTTTCTGAGATTGCGTAGAAATCGCAATTTAGAACGTTTTTTAGAAAGTTTTTCGTTCATTTTCACCCCTTTTAAATTTCGAATTATTTAGAAATATTCTTAGAGATTTATATCTTATAAGTAACTACCATGCCTAGTTTCAAGTTGCTAGCCAATGCAGTATTACAAAAAAAAAATGCAATTTGGATCGTTTTTTGCTCTTTCACCCCCTTTGGGGTAGTGGCACCGACATAAAATACAGTCGTGTGTGAGTGAGGGCTGTCATCATCGTTTTCACACCATTATTTTTTAAATCGGTTCGGTACTTCATGAGAGTGCGTAGAAATCGCAATTTAGAAAGTTTTTTAGAGCGCTTTTCGCTCGTTTTCACCCCTTTTAAATTTCGATTTTTTAGGAAATATTCTAAGAGATCATTTGTTTCTTATAAATAACTGCCCTGCCTAATTTCAGGATTCTTGGACCTTCAATAACACAAAAATCGCAATTTAGAACGTTTTTTGCTTCTGCAACCCCTAGGTGGTAGTGACATTGACATGAAATAGAGACTATGTTGGAGCAAGGGCCTGTCATCCTCAATATCCAAACATTACTTTTGAAGCAGGTTGGGTACTTTCAGAGATTGCGTAGAAATCGCCATTTAGAACTTTTTTAGAACTCTTTTCGCGAATTTTCACCCCTTTTAAATTTGAATTTTTTTAAGAAATGTCCTTAGAGATCATTAGTACCTTATAAGTAACTACCATTCCATATTTCATGTTGGTAGACCCTACAGTAACACAAAAATCGCATTTTTAGAACGTTTTTTGCTCCTGCAACCCCTTTAAGAGAAGTGGCACCGGCATAAAATGTAGCCTATCTTGGAGCAAGTGTTGTCACCATCATTTTGACACCATTATTTTTGAAATCGGTTTGGTACTTCCTGAAATTGCGTAAAAATCGCCATTTAGACGTTTTTTAGAACACTTTTCGCGCATTTTCATCCCTTTTTAATTTCGATTTTTTTAAGGAATGTCCTTAGAGATCATTAGTATCTTATAAGTAACTACCATTCCATATTTCATGCTTGTAGACCCTTCAGTAACACAAAAATTGCATTTTTAGAATATTTTTTGCTCCTGCATCCCCCTTTTAGCCAGTGGCACGGACATAAGATATAATCTATGTTCTAATTTGTACTAAACACTATCATTTTGATACCATTACTTTTGGAATCGGTTCGGTAGTTTTAGAGCTTACCTTCTACAAATAAACAATTTTTACCTCTTTATAATATTATTACTTACAAACCCCGCGGCTTTGCTCGCGTAATATTTGAAATATGCCAAGTGATATTTATAGGTCTAATTTTTATTAAAAGGTACTAACTAAATTTTTATTTTATTAAAAGATAATATTTTATTTTATTAAAAGGTACTTATTACTTTTAGGAATAATTAAAAAAATTATTATTTAAAACACAGTTTGATTAAACATCATTGTTACACTGCATAATAGTCCGGGTGCTACGGTTGAGAAAACTGCAAATCGTGATAAGAATATACCGCTTGGTGAGTATCTACTTTATGTTAATGTATTTCAGAGGGGGAGGCATCGCGAAAAGTCGTGGGTATTCAAGATGGCGGCTGTTATTCAAAATGGCGTCGTTTTCTGCATTTTCTTACTATCCATCATATGAATGTGTGTTTCAGGTCGATTTCGATGGTTTTAACGTCAAAAATATCTTTTTAACACTTTCTGTCATAGTTGAATCAGTTTATGAATTCAGTTTGTCTGTTTGTTTGCCTGTCTGCTTGTCGTTCCACGTTCTAACTCGCTTAAATATCGCTAATCGCTTAAATTCACTCGGATTGCCATGTAATTTATATATGTTATTGAAGCTTACAATAAAATGTTCCGAATAAATATTCAAGCGTGTAGGTTTTATAGTCCGTTTACAGGGCCCTCAAAAGAATTCCATTACATTATTGTCTATGGGGGGGGGGAATCGTTTGCAATGTGTTTACTCATGCTATACTCTCTAAAACACATTCAAATTGGCACACATCAGTGAGGTGCACTACACGATACTATACTTACAATAGAATAAGGTGTGCATGGTATTTATCATTTATTTTCAGTGACACACCAAAAAAAAAAAAAAAAAAAGAATACGTGCGTGTGTAACTCGTGTATAAATTCTATAAAGATCATCAGTTAAATCAACTATTATTAGTGGAGCTGCTAGGTATGAAAAAACTGCATTTTGTGATAAAGATATCCAGAATGATCAGTATCTACTTCATCTTAACACAAAGCATATAAGAAGTTGAGGCATCTTGCAAATTCATAGGAATTCAAGATGGCGGCTGTTATTCAAAATTGCTTGCATTTTTATACCTATACATCATATAAAAGTGTCTATAATGTTAATTTCGATATTTTTAAACTGCAAAAATTCCCTTTTTAATATCAGAAATACGCTTAAAATGAAAATAAGACAATTATTAAAGTGTTTTTGTATTTTATAGTGAGGAAAATGAAAGGAATAAATAAATAAATAACTGCATTTTTATTAATACCTTAATTATACAAGATATTAAAAATATTGCATGTTACATTTAAAGTTAGAGAATATAAAATCTTCACTTTGTATCATTATATTTCTCACATTCGTTTTTAAAGTTGCACAATAATGTAGAAGAAAGTCTAACATTTCTACAGCCACACTTATTTTTACAGATTTTTCACATACATTTTACATCAAACATACTTTTATACGAGGAATAGTATGAAAATTACAAGAATTCCAGAAACTGACGCAATTTTGAATAACAGCCACATTCTTGAATTCCTACGACTTGACGCGATTCCTCCCCATCTTATATGGATTGTATTATATAAACAGGGATGAGATTTCCGCTTTATTGCACACCAGTATTTTGTTAGAGAAAATGTTATTTAATTAAATTGGAACGTTTTTGCGATTTAAGAGAGCAATATTTTCTCGAAGAATATACTGGTGTGCAAAAAAGCGGAAATCTCATCCCTGTATAAAGTAGATACTCACCAATCAGTATATTCTTATCACGCTATGTAGTTTCTCGTACTATTAGACAATAACCTAAAGGAAATCTTTTGAGGGCCCTGTAAACGGACTATAAAAGCTATACACTTCAATCTTTATTCGGAACATGTTATTGTAAACTTCAGTAACATATATAAACTACATGACAATCTGAGTGAATTTAATCGAGTTAGAGCATGGAATGGCAAGCAGAAAGACAAACAAATAGACAAACTGAATTCATAAACTCGTTCAACTATCGCGGAAAGTATTAAAAACGAAATTTTTGACTTTGAAAACATCGAAATCGACCTGAAACACACATTTATATGATGCATAGCAAGAAAATTCAGAAAATGATGCAATTTTGAATAACAGCCGCCATCTTGAATTCCTACGACTTTACGTGATTCCTCCCCCTCTCATATGGATGGTATTAATATAAAGTAGATACTCACCAATCGGTATATTCTTATCACAATTGCTTTTTTCTCAACCGTAGCATACGGGCTAATAGACAATAACGTAATGGAATTCTTTTGAGGGTCCTGTAAACGGACTATAAAAGCTATACACTTCAATTTTTATTCGGAACATGTTATTGTAAACTTTAACAATATATATAATTACATGACAATGCGGGTGAATTTAAGCGATTAGCGATATTTAAGCGAGTTAGAACGTGGAACGACAAGCAGACAGACAAACAAACAGACAAACTGATATGATAAACCCATTCAACTATAACTGAAAGTGTTAAAAATAAAATTTTTGTCGTTAAAACGATTGAAATCGACCTGAAACACACATTCATATGATGGATAGTAAGAAATTTCAGAAAATGACGCCATTTTGAATAACAGCCGCCATCTTGAATTCCCACGACTTTACGCGATGCCTTCCGCTCTGAAATGCACTGTATTAATATAAAGTAGATACTCACCAATCGGTACATTCTTATCACGATTTGCTGTTTTCTCAACCGTAGCACCCGGACAAATAGACAATAACGTAATGGAATTCTTTTGAGGGTCCTGTAAGCGGACTGTAAAAGCTATACACTTCAAATTTATTTTTCGAACATGTTATTGTAAACTTTAATAACATATAAATTACATGGCAATCTGCGTGAAATTAAGTGAGTAGCGATATTTAAGCGAGTTTAAGCATGGAACGGCAAGCAGACAGACAGACAAACAAACAGACAAACTGAATTCATAAACTCATTCAACTATGACAGAAAGTGTTAAAAAGATATTTTTGACGTTAAAACCATCGAAATCGACCTGAAACACACATTCATATGATGTATAGTAAGAAACTTCAGAGAATGACGCAATTTTGAATAACAGCCGCCATCTTGAATACCCACGACTTTTCGCGATGCCTTCCCCTATGAAATGCATTGTATTAACATAAAGTAGATACTCACCAAGCGGTATATTTTTATCACGATTTGCAGTTTTCACCTTATTTTGGTCGTGTAGCACTCGCACTATAAGGCAGAAATGAGACTTAAATTAATAAAACGAAATAAAACTAAATAAATAATAATTTAGAAAATATTTTGAAACTTTTATGCTCAATTAATCGCTTATTTCAGTATTCATTTGAAGTTTTGAATTTTTTAGAAACCATCTTCTTACATCTTAAAATTAACCATCATGTCAAATTCCATGTCCTACCACCTCTCTCAACATAAAGAGCTATGTTGAAATAGGAACTGTCACCATTAATTTGCCAACATTAATTTTGAAATTGGTTTGATATTTCCTAATATTCCACAGAAACGTAATTTAGAAAGCTATTAAAGGCATTTTTTAGAGCGTTTGTTGTTCCTGTGCACCCCAGGTGGTAGAATCATCGGCATAAAATACAGCCTGTGTAGGATCAGAGACTGTTACCATTGATTCGCAACTATTACTTTTATAGTTGGTTTATATTCCCTGAAATTGCGTAGAAATCGTAATTTAGGACTTTTTTAGAATGCTTTTCGCACCTCCCCTTCACTTCACCCCTTTTTAATTCGAATTTATATTCGACTTTTTAAATTTGAAATTTTCTTTCGACAGCTCTTAGAAAGCAGTTGCATCTTGTAAGTAAATACCATGCCATACTTCAAAGTGTTAGACCCTTCAGTTATGCAAAAAACGCAAATTAGAACATGTTTTGCTTTTGCATCCCTCAGATGGTAGTGACAGCAACATAAAATATAACCAATGTTATAGCAGGGACTGTCACCATTGATTTGCAACCATTACTTTTTAAATAGCTTTGGAATTTCCTGAGATTGAGTAGAAATCGCAATTTAGAACGTTTTTAGAACGCTTTTCGCGCATTTTCAGTCCTTTTTAAATTTCCAATTTTTTCGAAACTGTTCTTAAACATCATTTATATGTAATAAATATGTGCCTTGCCCAATTTTAATTTGCTAGCCCCTACCGATCACAAAAATCGAAATTTGGAACGCTTTCTATCTCCTTCAACGTCTAGGTGATAGTGATACCGACTTGAAATAGCGTCTATGTTAGAGCAGAGGCTGTCAGCATCAATTTCTTAACATTACTTTTGAAATCAGTTTATTCTTCCTGAGATATTGGTGACAAATCGGCATTTAGAACGTTTTTAGAACACTTTTCGTTCATTTTGTGCCTGCATCTCCTCTGGGGTAGTGGAAACAGATATAAAATGTAGCCTATATTGGAGCAAGATCTGTCCCCATCATTTTTACACCATTATATTTGAAATCGGTTCAGTATTTCCTGAGATTGCTAGTAATTGCAATTTAGAACGTTTCTTACAACGCTTTTTGCGCATTTTGACCACCCCCCTTTTAAATTTCGACTTTTTTAGGAAATGTCCTTAGAGATCGTTGATATTTTATAAATAACTACCATTCTAAATTTCACGATTCAAGGCCCTTCCGTCACGCAAAAACCGCAATTTAGAACGTTTTTCTCCTGCACCCCCTGTGGGTTAGTGGCACCGACATAAAACATAGCCTTTGTTGGAGCAAGGGTTTTCACCATCAATTTGACGCCATAATTTTTTTAATCGGTTTGGTATTTCCTGAGATTGTGTAGAAATCACCATTTAGAACGTTTTTTAGAACGCTTTCCCGCATTTTCACCCTTTTTAAATTTCGAATTGTTTAAGAACTGTTCTTATAAATCCTTTATATCTAATAAGTAGCTGATACTTAGAATTTCATATTTCTAGGCCCTTCAGTAACACATAAATCGCATTTTTAGAACGTTTTTTGCTTCTACACCCCCTTTGGGGTAGTGGCACTGACATAAAACATAGCCTTTCTTGGAGCAAATATTATCACTATCATTTTGACACCAATATTTTTTAAATCGATTTGGTATTTCCTGAGATTATGTAGAAACTACCATTTAGAACTTTTTTTAGAACGCTTTTTGTGCATTTTCACCCCTTTTAAATTTCGAATTGTTTAAGAACTATTCTTTGACATCATTTATATCTTATAAGTAACTAATATTCCAAATTTCATATTTCTAGGCCCTTCAGTAACGCAAAAATTGCATTTTTAGAACGTTTTTTGCACCTGCACCCGCTTTGGGGCAATGGCACCGACATAAAATATAGCCTATGCTCTAAGTTGGACTAACACCATCATTTTGATACCATTACTTTTGAAATCGGATTGGTATTTCCTGAGATTATGTTGAAACTACCATTTAGAACGTTTTATAGAACGCTTTTTGTGCATTTTCACCCCTTTTAAATTTCAAATTGTTTGAGAACTGTTCTTAGACATAATTTATATCTTATAATTAACTAATATTCCAAATTTCATATTTCTAGGCCCTTCAGTAACGCAAAAATCGCATTTTTAGAACGTTTTTTGCTCCTGCACCCCCTTTGGGGTAGTGGCACCGACATAAGATATAGCCTATTTTCTAAGTTGGTCTAACACCATCATTTTGATACCGTTACTTTTGGAATCGGTTTGGTAGTTCCTGAGCTTACCTCCTACAAATAAACAATTTTTTCCTCTTTATAATAGGAGTATAGATGATGCACATTAATGTATATATTAATCCGGATATGACGTATCCTTCTATATATAAAAAAAAGTTTTGATTTGGAAATGGACCAATGAACATCTGCGTAGATATTCCGGGTAGATCCACATCCAATTTGAATGCTTAAGCATGGCCTTTCATCGTTAATATTAAAAAAACTGTTGCATACAAAAATATGAAAATCGGTGGTATTATAGAGAAATGTTTGATAAACACGCTGATGCACACAGTTTTCAAATCGAAGAATTATTTTAAGAGATAATTAATGCTAAAGTTGGACAAAATCGTTCCCTTAAAAAAGTTTTATTGGAGCAAAAACTATACATGAGAATTTAATCATTTTTAGATCATTTTATACGTTATAAGTTCCCGGTGTGCAGATTGTATTTATTTTTCTTATTTGACTCAATTTTTGAGGTTTTATTTCAATTTTAAATTCAAGTTTTCAGCATTTCGAGAGATATTTTTTACAAATTTTAGAAAATGTTATTAATTTAAACTGTTGCCAGTTGTATAAACCGCAAGTTGTATAAAGCGCAAACAATAATGTTTACTTCAAATTAAAAATTTATTTACACGTGACTATTACAAACAGAAAAAAAAAACTTTAAAATTAGAATTAAATGATTACATGTTAAAAGCAGGAAAATTACGTCATAAGAACCATAGGCACAGGTGTCATATACCAATTTGACGCAATTTTTTTCCGACGCCAATTTGGCGAAAACATCAGTAGCATAAACAACAACATCCGGGTTACCATATCAAGCAAAATAACGACACTTTAGCACCAGTTAAGTAACCGTTGCGTATATGAAATTTGCGTCAGAAAAAAATTGTGCCAATGACATCTGTGCCGAACCATGTTTACACTTGAATTTAAAAAGAGAAACGAAATCTTAAAATTAAAAAAAAAAAAAATCATTATTATGCGTTAAAATTTGTAATTTGAGGAAATTACGTCATATTTAAAATGGCAAAAAAAAAAAGAAAATAGCAAAACAATTTAAATTGAAAAATATATTTTCGCGAGATATTTTGAGATAATCTTTTCAACTATAATCGTGAATTCGAAGACAGCGCAAATAATATTTCCTTCTAACAACGAAAGTATTTTCACGTGAATATTAATAAGAGAAATAAAACTTTTGTGTAAATTACGTCAGATTTGAAACGATACATTTAAAATGAATTATTTAAAAGAACTATCTTATAGCGCTGTTAAAAAATACCGGGAGACAATGACAGTGTTTACTTAATTCATTTTACATTAGGTTATTTCAAATGTTTAACAGTACTTCTTAGTTATCCGTCGACCAAATTACTGTCGCCAAATTGTAAGATTAAATGCCAATAATGGTTGCCATTAATTAATTAATTGCAAGATTAAATGCCAATAATGGTCAATAAAACCATTAATTCGACGTTTTATTTGTATTTTTATTAAAGTTTTACTAATTTATTTGTTCTTTCGTTATTTAAAAAAAAATTATGTCAATGTGTATAATTTGGCGAGTGGTTTGGCGATTTATATAAATTAGCGAAATTGGTCGACGGGATAACTAAGAAGTACCAGTTTAATTTTTTTAATTAAGTACGAAAAAAGCCATTGTATCTCTTAACAGCAGCAGATTTGGCCTTAAAAATCCCCAATCCAAGGAAAACGAATGGAAACCCGTTTACAGAGAGACCGCTACTGTTTTTTTTTTTTTTTTTTTTTAATTCAATATTTTTAAAGTCGATCAAATTAGCGTGCTTTTTGGATTTTGGTGTGCCTGAACGGGGGTTGGCGAGCGTAGCTCGTAGGGGGCAGAGCCCCCTAGTTTAAAAAAAATTAAAATAGCACTAAAATCTTATAAAACAGATATAAAGTGTTCTTTCCAGCAACCTAATACAGTCTCCTCCAGATATTTTTTGCAAATACAGAAAAGAAAATCCTAAGAAGGTAAGTAGAAGAGTTTGAAAAAATTTTCCTTTAGATAATATTAATTGATTTGATATTCAGATATTTTTAATTTTTTTCCAAATTTATTATTTGACCCTGACATTTTCCCCTATAAGAGTTAACGTTATTCTTTTAAATTTATAGATTAACCCCTAACACACTTTCTTACTTTTCATTTTATGAAGACTTATGAAATTTAACCAGATTTCATATAAAATACTATAATATATTGTCAAACGTGAAAGTTAATATTTAAAAATACAAAATTTGTACAATTTTTAATATGTAGAATGTTCCCAACCATTAATTTACGAATGAAATTTAACAGTAGATGTTATCAGCAGTAGATTGACACTATTCTCAATACAATGATAATTTCTTGCCAAAATCAGTGAAAACTATCCCTTTTTTCAGAACTGTACATAATAACCTAAATGTGAAGTTCTTTTAACTGTAATTTATTTTACTAAAAATCAGATTTCATGCAGTGTGAACTTTAATTTATTATTTTATATTTAACATATTCGATAATATATCTAATATAATAGTGTAAACCGTTTTGGAAAATATCAGAAAATTCAGAGTAATAAAATGAATTTAATGTTCTATTTATTCTACGTTTTTATCATTACATTTACATCAGGAGTTTATCGGAATATTTAGGAACGAAAAAGTTTCTACAGGTTGAAATGTTTTTCTTCGATTCAAATCTTGGAAAAAACTATTTCTTTTCCTTTTTTTAATGGAGTATTTTGTCAAGCGCAGGTGGTTTTTCTACCTCATCAATCAATATACTTCACTTTACATCATTTATCTTTCTAGAAAACACATAAGAAAATATATTTCCGATGAATATATTTCGTTTTGTTCGATTCTCATTCTCTAATACTAGATTGTTATTTTCAATTTAAAATATTTCTGCATAATTTTCTTTACTTCATGCTGAACTATTACAATGTTACATTAATTAATATTTTAAAGGTTATTTAGTTTAAGGATCGACCAAAACAGGTTATTTTCGGCCGAAAACGAAAATGCCCCCAAAAAATTTTAACTAGTTAAATTGTATGTATTATAGTAATTAATACATACATAAATATACATAATTATTAATTAATTATACGTATTTATTAAATATGCATAATTATTAATTAATTATGCGTATTTATTAAATATACATAATTATTAATTAAATATAGGGGAGACCGGATCTAGTTAGCTACAGGGGTAAGTAGGCACAGTCCTCATAAATTGGCTGTTTTTGGATAGATTGCGCAACCAGTCACAGAGTACCTTTCTTTATGCTTTTTACAATCCTCATTCTAGTTTTGCAGCGTTACCTATGTGCAGTGGACATTTATTACGATTTTTCTGTTTTATGCACTCATAAGTAGTTTTTTGTTGCTTCATTTTGTTTTTCTTATTTCTAATACTCATCTTAATAATTTCGATTTAACTTGTGCAGTTTTTCTTAGTATATGATTAACTGTACCTACTCTATATGTGATTTACTTGGATTATTTATGCTTAGATGATTACGTGTCCAATTTGTGAGGAAATTTATTATGGGGCTAGTAGGCGAATTGAACACGGGCAAGTTGGCTCGGTGTCTGGTGTGTGCTGGTAGCTTGAAAATCTGTAAACACCGAAAAAGGTGGTTGCAATGCAAGAATTTGGGCACACGACGCTTGCCCAACAGGAGACACTCTTTTTTTATTTGTGATAACTTTAATTCTGATGATGATATCGAGTAGGATAGAAGTTACTCATTATTAATGTTTTATTCATTATTTTCATGTCTGTATAATTTAGAATTTGCATTGTACGAAGATAACGCCTTTGTAAAAACTTACTGGTAATAATGAAATGGATTTCTCTTAACTGCGTGTCTTATTTGAGTTTCATTTAAATTTTTATAAAGCGTGTACCAACTTACTCCATAAGTACAGGCAACTTGCCCCGTGACGGGGTAGTTTGGTGCACAATTTTCCTTTTACTTTAAGCTTCCGATAAACTTAAACTACAAAAGCTACAAACTCAAAACTCCGGGTATTTATAGCCCAATGCCTGTTCTTTAAATGTGCAGTTAAAGTTTCATAAAAAACTTCAACAAAAATTAATAATAATTAATAACTAAAGACTGCGCCTACTAGCTCCGGTCTCCCCTACGTGTGTCTCAAATTGGCTCTCTGTGCCTTAGACCCAATTTTTTTTATTATCATATAAAATAAAACGTAATTATTTCATCAACGACAAAGAAAGATTTTCTAATTATAAGAATTTCATTTAATTAAAAAATATTTTAGTTTTCTATATACACACCTCGATTTATCTTTCATAATGATTTGTGTTAATGATCATCTGTTATACTAGAACTTTCTCAAAGAATATTCGAAATACTTCTGTGGTTTCAAAGTGAAAATATTCTGTTACTGTTACGTCTGCAGCTTTTAATCAGCACGCGCAAATGTTTAGTTATATATGCATTGCTTGCTTTATAATTTGCATTCACGACTTGAGTCATTCATGACTGATAATTATAAACAACGAAGTTCGTAGAATTAAATAGTCTCATTTGAACCAATAAAGCTCAAATTGATGTGTAATGTTGGAATGTGTAATGTGTAATGTTTTCGAAGGAAGAAACGAGATTTTGGAATACTGATATTTTAGGTTCAGCCAAATTTTTAGTCGCATTTTCGTCGAAAATGAATTTTGGGCAAAACTCAGATTTTGGCTTGAAATGAAAAAGAAACCGAATTTTCGTTCGATCTCTAATTTAGATATTACATTTCCCACATTCTTTAAAACTCAAAAGACATTTTGTTAAAATTTGAAATTAAATTGATTTTTATTTCAAATGCTTTGTCAGTTGAAAACATTTTTTTATTTAAAATGTAATAAACAGACTTCTTCAAGACAGCTACCCCAACGTGAAATCATCATTTAATATTTTTAAAACGTAATAAAAAAAGCCTTCCAAGGCTTCTTCCTTTTTATTTCTCTGTTCGTGTTGCATCACTTTTTTTACATATTAGAGTTCTGCACAGCTTTGGTTATACTTATCCGGAACCCAAAAAGATCTTTTGAAGACAGCCCAAAATACGCCCGGAACACGGCGCACAAAAAAAAACCGAACTAGATATGTATCACGAAAATAAAGAAAATGAATTCATATTTTAATGAAATGAGGGAAAATATACTTTACTTATATCTATTACGGCAATTTAATCTTTTGTGTAGAAAAATGAAAATATATACAAGGAATTTATTTCCAAAATATTTAGGTTTCATCATAAACAAAATTGTGTTCATTCTTTTGAAAAATTGGATTACCGATCCCAATCTGCAAGATTCAAAACCTAACCCAAATCCGAACTTGCAACGAAAGAAATTACTACCAAACCAACACAATATGTCCCATAGATCAGGTAATATTGGGTTATACGATTTGATACAGAAATATGATGCACATTTATTTTAAATTGGCATTGCGACCAATACCTATTTTGACGAGTAAGCTGACCGAGATACATTAAATTTTTTGAGGTGCCCATGTAGAAAACTATACACATTACGACGGCTATTTCAAGATAGTAAAGTAGCATTACATGTACCTTGACAAGAGAATCAAAATTCGAGAATTTTGGTCTTTCTGTACAAAGTTAAGGCCTATAAAGTAAAAAAAAAAAAAAAAAAAACCTCATGAAAACAGACAAGCTTATTATGTTTAAATCCATATGCCATAGAGGACAGTCAGGAAAAAGTAACATAAATATATATATATATATATATATATATATATATATATATATATAAACCCACAAAAACAACAAAAAACTAGTCGTTCGGGGCCACCGAAATACTTACTCATCATGGATATGCACAATATAAAATATGAAAATAAAACATGTGTGTAAACTATTAATAAAATGCATTGCAATTCCAAAATAAAATTTAAACGCATATTTAAATATTTTTAGCAAAACAGGACCCTGATTCTATTACTATGAGAATTTGGCGAAATACCGAATATAGCGACAAGTTGGTGTCGCATTTGGCAAAAACTTTTTATTGCCAGATTTGGCGATAAATTTGGAGGCATTTAGTGATAGTTTGGCGATAGTTTTTGGTCGACGGGATAACTGAGTAGTACCGAATTGCGTAAAAGAATCATCCTTATAACACAAAAAATGATGATAATATTAACTAACAGTTTACCGCTTCGGATTAAGCGTCTTATTTATAATTAAAATACATCTTTGAATTGAAATTTGAATGAAATACAGAGGCATGAAAAATAGGATTACAAATACCTCGGCAACTAATTATCCGAACGACTTCATCTTTTATGCAAAATTTATGTTTTTTCAATCATTCCTTAAAATAAAAAATTTCGAAAGATTTTATATACCTTTTATCAGAACAAATATTTCGAGAGTACGAAAAAACTAGTGCAGATAATCGAGGTTACTGATATTCAAATGGCTTCTTCCCATAATTATATACTAAGCACCAAATTTCAAGTCTCTATCTCAATTTGTTCGGGAGATAGAGCGTTTCCAGACACACCGACATACACACACAAGCAGACGGACGGCAATTTTTTTTTTCTAAAAATACGTTTTTCGGAATCTCCAGTGCCTGAAACGTGTAAATCTGTCAAAAATTTTTTTTTCGATTTTAAAAACGATTAGAAGACTTACCCTATGCTACGTATGATGGGTAAGTAAAAACAAAGAGAGAGAAAAAACAAAGAAAGATAAACAAAGAAAAAGAAAACAGTATACAAATCGGACCACTCTTTGAAAAGTTATTTATGAACATACATAGAAAAAAAAATGTATATAAATGATTTGCATAATCGCATTCCTTTGAAGTCTGTTAGAAAAGTAAAAGACTCAAAAGCCAGTCTTAATGCTTTATTCATAACTCTGTATATAAACGTTTTGTATTTTTCTTTTGTGTTCATATCATTTTAAATACACATGAAATGTATATATTTCAGTATTTTTTTTTACAATCGAAATATGTAAATGTTGTAGAGTCTGGTATTTGTTCTTGAGTTCCCATGCATACAGTTTGATTCACAATAATTTTATGGACTTTCTGTATCTATTTCCCTAATGAGACATGAAACATAGTCGTGGCAAAAAAAAAGTGAACACCCCCTACTAAATCTGCAACAAAATATTATAGAATAAAGTCTACTTTTAAGTGATGTATATAAAATTTGTTTAGTGGGGCCATCGACATACCAAAACGAGCCGAAACATTGATTTTTTTTTTTTTTTTTTTTTTTTTTTAATAGGATTATAATTTCAGGAGATATTAATATAAGCATAAAAATGTAATTTAACATTAGAAGCTCTAAATTTTGAATGCTTATAATTCAAAAACTTGTCATTAAAATGACTAGAAATTTTGTCTCTTGGCATAGTTTGAATCGACGATTTAAAATATATTGTCAAAATTCAGTGTTGCCATTGAAAAAAAGCAAAGTTTTGTATGGTTTTGATTTGTAGATGCCACCCTAAGAAAATTTTATATCAATCATTTAAAAGTAGACTTTATTTCACATCGTTTGGTACCAATCTAGTTTCTTCTATTATAATTAGTTGCAAACTTAGTAGGAGCTGCTTTCCTTTTTTTCCCACAACTGTACATTTTACAAGAGATAAAAATTGCCTAATGATGGAAAATTTGGTAAACACCTTTTTTTTTATTAAACTTTGTTTTAATTATAAAAAAAATCACTGAATTATATAAATACTAATAATAAGTGAAAGAAAAAAAAAACTTTAAATTCGAGAAATCTTATGTAGCAGCTTGTCACAGACGTCAAATGAATAAAGTATTCCTTCATTTAAAAATGTATGCAATGGTACGTAAAATATGAAATATGCAGAATATTAAAATATTACAAAAAATTCATTGTTCCTCTAATAAAAGAATCGTTAACCATTTACGTCTGAATATCTAATCGTTTTTTATATTGTTCTTGTAGAGTATAAAGAGAATTTTATGAAAAATATTTGCTAGGTATATTTACTTGAGTTATTTTGCTTCTATATCCAGTATGTTAAAAGTCTCTATTAAATATTTTATTTTTTATGTCTAAAAATAGCATTCTATATATAATTTACACTGGTTTCCAAAAATTAAGGAAAAATCACAAAAAGAGCGATAACTCGTTCAAAAATCAACCTATACATATGAAATTTGCATATGTTGCTAACTAAAAGATGCTGAATACAATTACAAAATGCAAATTAGTGGCGCTGCAATCGGAATGCGTCATCTGTGAGGAGCAAAAAAATGCAAGCTAGTATGGCTGCTGGTGTCGCTGTGATTAAGAGATTAGAAAACTGAGATAGCCAATTCATTAGTATGACCTTGAAGTATCATTTGTCCGCATAACTGCGATATAGAGCTATTGGAAGAATGGATATAGACCAAAGTCAGACAGAGGTGGCCAGAACGCTAAATGTAAGTCCTCCTGTTGCTCATAGGCTTAGGCAACAATTTCAAACCACTGGTTCGGCCTCCAAAAGGTTCAACAAAGGACGAGCAAGAGCTACGACAAGCACCGATGACCGATATTTGCGGTTATGTGTACGAAGGAAAAGCACAGCACCCCCCCTCTCATCCTAAATCCGTCCTTGCTGCAGCCACTGGAAGGTTGGTATCAACGTCTACTGAGCGTAGAAAGCTTCATGAAGGTGGTCTTTACGCGATGCGACCAGATATTTTTGTGCCACTCACCTCATGTCTCCGGAGGGAACGTTTAAGTTGGGCACGTCAACATGTCCACTGGACGGCTGATCAATGGAGGCGTTTTCTCGTCACACATGAGTTCCAGTTTAGCCTCCAAAGCGATAGTAAGCATTGTTTGATTTGAAGAGAACAGGGAACACGGTATCATCCATCAAACATTCGTAAAAGAGATTGGTCGGGAGGAGGCAGTGTCTATGTTTGAGATGGCATCTCTTTGGGCGGGCGTACAGACCTCCATGTGTTTCCACGTGGATATGTAAATGCTCACGTCTATAGAGATGACGTTCTTGATGCTTATGTGCACCCTTATGCCGGTGCAATAGTTAATGATTTCCTTTTACAGGACGTTAACGCTAGACCGCACAGGGTTTATATCGTAGAAAATTATCTTCAGCACCAAACAATTCAGCGCATGAAATGGCCAGCGCGATCACTGGAATTGAATGCCATCGAGCATTATTGGGATGCTTTAGGAAGATGTGTCTCTGCTCTCAATCACCGTCCTCAGACCCTTATCACGCTTGCAACTGCTTTACAAGAGCATTGGCTCGCACTTCCCAACGAACTTATCTATCGCATAATTGACAGAATCACACTTCGCTGTATGTGCTGTATTGCTTCTAGGGGTGATCATACACCATATTTAAGGTACTTTTCCTATACCAAACTGACACATTTATTTTGTTTATTTTATAATTGTATTAATTTCTGAAACACCACAATCGTCTGGTAATTTCTTTTAATGTTATTTTATACCTTACTATGTGTTGTAAATTGTGTTTCAGTTTTATTAAAATCTACTTGCAACATATTGAGTAATCGCTGCTTTTGCTGTTTTTCCTTTATGTTTATAAACCAGTGTAGTTCTATATTAACCTTTAAGTGGTGAGGTGATTTTTTTATAACGTAAGTGGTGAGGTGGTTCTTGTTCACTCCACATAATTTCGAGAATTCAAATAAGGAAATTTCCTATGAATTTTGCATTATTTACTTGTACAAAAACAGCTGCTGAAAAAGTACTGTAAGTGTGCATATACATATCTAAGTGTACAGTACATCTAGCAATGTAAAATGGCAATATTTCAGAATTTACAATTCTCTGGGGTGTAAAATATTTCGCCTCACCATTTAAGAATTAACAGAATAGAACTGTCGACTATCCTTACGAAACCTATACATTTTCTTTCGAGTATAACAATTAAGAATACTTTGAATGTATGTTCCGCAGTTTATATTTGATGGAATTTTTAAAGAACATTTTTTTTTACTACTGAATTTCATTTAAATTTCTAATTAAGATTGTTTAAACAGAACAATCGAGCTTTCCGTATTTTTTTAGTCTTCAGAAATATAATATATTCATTACATGATTGTATTTCGTTGACATTTGTATTGCATTCAGAATATTGGAAAGTCCTTCTTCTACTTGTTTTATTTTTTTATTCTTCAGATTAGCTGTTATATTTTCTGATGTAAGTTCTTTCTGCGTCAACTAACGAAAGAGCTCCTAATTAATAAATCGTTTCCAAAGTTATAATTGCACAGAAAAAAGAAAAATGTTTGTCTAATCTTCTTTTTAGTATATAATTTAAAATATTTTCTTAGGACTGACTCTCAATGTAACAATTTGGTTTGTTTTTATAATAGAATTTATTTTTATTTCAGTTTCATAATACAAAAATATTTCTATATTTTTTAGGTGTAATCTGATAAAATAATAATTTATTATAAACTTACATTTTACTACACGTTTTCAATGTTTTTTTTTTTTTTTAATTTATTTATCTTTTTTAAAGTTATGATTTCGTATAAATGCGTGATTATTAAAGGATTATCTACGCCCGGAAACCGTTTCCGACCAAGCAATGCTATGTGATTTACCATCATCTAGGTGTACTCTGTCTATTCTAAAAGTCTTTAACAGCTGTACTGATACACCCTGTATAGGCACGCAATTAGAATCTTGTGAAAAAATGTAATAATAAATCAAATTATTCAATTAGCCTTTCAATGTTATTTAATAACATTTCAATATTTTATTTTTTGTACACATGGGGGGCTCCGTCCCCCTGCTGCTCGCTACGCTCAACAATCCCCGCGTAATTGCTCGTTTCCATTAGGTATCGCGAAGCAATCCCTATTTTCTAGCCAACCCCACACGTAATTGTTTTGGATTTCCATTCTGGATCACTTTACGATCCTTTATTTTCTATGAATTCAATTTTTAGATTCAACTTGGTAAAAACGCGCTCCTACCCAACTCCTGACAATTTTATTTCCTTATCTCCAAGCACATAATCATTAGAACTTACAGAGTTTCATAATTATAAGAATTATTAAATATAAAATTATATATATAGTGTTACAAATATTGTAAATAGTTGGTGTTCGTGCTTAAAAATAACGTAAATAGTTTAATTAATCTCTATTCATATGCTAATATTAGTTTTTGTTGCATTGAAATATCTCAATTTTTTTTATTTTCTGCAAGCAAGTAAACCCTATTGGATATCAATAGGAGTCTATGGAAATTTCACGAAATACTGGAAATAGCGCCAAGTTAGCATCACTTTTAGCAACTATTATTGGTAGCCAAATTTGGCGATATATCGTCAAGTTGGCGACAAACTTGACGACGTTTAGCGACAGAGCCGCCCTCCTTGGTAACCCCCTTATAGTGCCAGAAATCTCTGACGAATCACATGCGTTTCGTGGTATCTACGCTGATTTTCATTGGTCCATTTCCAAATCGTTACTTTTTATATATATAGAAGAATATTTTTTTGTATATGAGCCATACAAATTCATTAAGTTCATTCTGTCATATCACAGAATACAAGCTTATTCTATGATAAAAAAGAAGTATTGCACGAAACATTTCCCCTTTTTTTAATGGCTGTATTAAACTCCCACATAAAGTTTCAAGATACGTTTCGAAAAGTTTTTTTTGTGTAGAAAGAATGTCATGATAGTATATCCGAATATTTTCTCATTTAGGTAAGTGCTTACCTAAAACTAGTCTTTTTCTGTTTTCCTGAAATTCAAAAATTTGATTTGAATTTTTCATATTTCTTTTCAATTTCTTCAACTGAGGTAACGTTTTGTGTCATCTTTTGGGAAAATGTAAACCCAGGCACGGCGGTCTAAAAAAGTTTTAGCATGTGGCTCTGTTCCGAAGTTCCACATATGTAATAAAATATTTATGGAGTTTTTAGAAGAACTTCTCTGAAAACAATTTTTTAACGTAAGTATAAAAGTTTTAAGACATTAAATAAACATATGCATTAAAAAAATTACTTATGAAAAGCAGCAGCTTTTAATTAAATAAAAGTTTTACACTGTATAAAATGTTTGTTTTACATAAAAATGACTGGTATCACAGTTGTTTGTCTTTAATATATTTATTTCTTTATCGCTTTAGCTTTATCTGTGGTTGGTTTTCGCCGTAAACGACCGCACTTAAAAATACTTGTCATCCGATAATTGCGATCATTATCGGATAATGAAATATTTTTATCTATCTTCAAAAAAGAAAAGAAAAATTTCCCTGAATACACATTTCGCAAATCGCATTGCATTTTATTGTTTACTCACATATTTATTGCTGAAATTGCAATTGTAAATGGAACATTGGAATGACGATCAGTCATTCATCAATTACAACAAATTATGCACTTCCTGCCGTTACATTTTTGAGCAATTTATTACTTCTTAGTTGTCGTTAATTCTTAGATACATACCAGTGTATTTTTTGTACGTATACGATTACTTACATAGAACAAAAGATATAGGGTGCGAAAGATACCCGACGTTTTATTATTATAATTATCAATGTATATATTGCGTTATCGTACGTATCTCAAAAATCGCGATCATTTGTTAACTGTTTAATAGCAACGCCCGAATGAAACGCATCTCATTGGTTATTGTGTAAAAGTTCTTTGCAGGATTTAGATCGAGGTAAATCGGGTTTATTTACATTTTGCCCTTTCGCTGCAATTATGGAGCTTCAAAATTTTATTAGAAATGTCCGTAAAAGATCTCGACGAATGCTTCAAAGTAAAGAAGAGGTCCAATTAAGAAGAGAAAATCGAAATAGATTGGATTGAGAACGTCAAACACAGAGCATAAGCGATCGCTAAAATAGGTATAATAACCGTCGCATGCACGAACCCGTTGCTTCTGAAATCCAAATTACTGATTACTGATTTAAACATTCCGGAGTGTAACTGTGGGACTTTGAGTGATACGTGCAATTTCTGCCAAGCACTGTATTGGACATGCGAATTAAACAGCAGCATGAAGTTTACAAAATGTTTGTCATGATGGTAAAGTATCCCTGATCTTTTTATTCTTTAAAAGTAAGTGTTATAATTTTCCCTTACCGTTTCATTTTTTAAACGTAACTCTTATACGTTTGAACTTTTAGCTCTCATTTAATTTTCTGTACAAGTTTTTAGTATAAATTGTACTACTTGATTATCCCGTCGACCAATTTCGCTGAGCTATTCGCCAAAGTAAACAAATTGAAGAATATTGCCATTCTAAAATTTTAAGGTAGAAAAATTAAAAAAAAATAATGAATTTAAATTTAAAAAATCCTCAAAGAATAGCTTTAATGGTGAGTTTCCCTTATGGCGTAGGGACAAATCAAATATAAATTTTGTTTTATCTAGATGATTTCGGACAAAATAATACTAATAATTTACGTATTTAAATACAGAATTATTAAATTAAACCATAAACAAACAGATAATTTTAAGATATTGTATTTGTGAATAAAATGTAAGTAGTATTTTAAATGTAATAATCGAATTTATTAAGGAACACAATAAATATCAATGATAACGAAAAATTGTAAAAAAGCTTCTTTATTTAGTTTTAAGAAGCGTAGGCGGATATAACTATAAAATGTATGTAAACATTAAATATAGGCTTTAAAAAAAAATCAAAATTTGCAGAAATTTTGTATAACGAAAAAACAAATAAATTTGTAAAACATTAACTAATAAAAATACATATAAAAAGTCGATTTAAAAAGACTTGATGCCGTAACAAATACATGTAAAGTGCTTAATGTCAAGTGAACGTAGTTCGTAGAACGTAGTAAAGTAATGCCAAGTCGACATTTACGATCATCCACTATTGGCATTTAAACTTACAGTTTGGCGACAGCTTTTTGGTTGACGGGATAATTAAGTAGTACCGTATAAATAAATATTATTCAGTGCTTTTTTTTATAAAGTTGACTTGATTGTTATATTTTTCAATGACAATCTGCCCGGGAAACACCGGCGGGTCAGCTAGTTATTATTATTATTATTATTATTATTATTATTATTAAAAAAATTATTATTATTATTTATAAAATTAAAATTTTTAAAATTATTATTATTATTTTATAATAAAATCTAATAAATAAACTGATTAAAAAATCTTAAAATCAGGGTTGGGGAATTTTTTAAATAATTCTACTCGCCAAAGATTCCTTTGTATTAATTAGCAAAACACAATATACAGCGCTGTTCTGCTGGTCTTCCGTGCGAAGTATTTATAAGAGCCGGTAGGTCACCACTGTTATTTAAATATTTACAAAAAATTTTAAAAAATGCTGGAACTGCTCTCCTGTGAGCTTCGGCTAAAGTCAAACGCCGCGTAGAGCTAAATTTCATCAGTAAGAATATTTTACAAACACGAACAAAAATCAGCGACTATACATAATAAGACCAGACGTAAAAAGAGTAGATACGGCTGTGGCTATTTCTGATTCTGGTATTCCTCGTCGCCGTTCGGAAAGTATAGAGACAGAAAATAATTGTATCTACATTTCCGAGGGTTAGGTAGAAGTATGCTCCTACAGTCGTGACAAGCTACATAGCATATGTAATCGCTTTGGTGGAAAAGATAATTTACGCTTCAGTTTCTCGGAATCACTTTTTTGTTTCGCTGGACTCCGGAGAGCAGTATTTGTGAACTCCGGTGAATTCCGAGCAAATTTTAAATATTCTCTATAAACAAAGAATTATAGGAGCTAAGCTCCGGTGAAAATTAAGTGCTGCAATCTACTATAATAATTTAATATTTTGTGCGTAATGCGTGTGATCGAATCATATAAATATTGTACTCGGTTTCTCTTTATTTGTTGAAATATGATATTTTTTTTAACACAACTAAATTCTCTGAAGTTATTGATTAAAATTAATGTTATGGTTTCAGTAGTGCTAAGAAATAAGGCCTTTCTCAAAAATGCGAATGCAATATTTAATTTTTAAACTCAATGAAGAAACTACTTTCATTCTTACATTTTAAAGTGAAACATATCTCTGTGAAAATGACTAAGAAATGAGACTTTAGGAATTTTATATCATTTTTGTAATTCTCGAAATATTTCAAGGAACAGGTTATAAATGGAACAATGCTTACTCAAACAAAATATATACATAATAAATAACAAAATAATTCATATAATTTAGATTGTTAGATATATTAAAATAGATATTATAACATCTTATATAACAGGTATAAATATTGATCTATAGAATATATTTCACCCGTAAAGTCGAATTTACATGTCTGAGATATTACAGTGGTGTGTTCTTAGCCAATTCCATTATAAGATCAATTGCTTCAGTCGAAATTTTCAGAAGTACAGTTTGTCATATTATATGCAAAGCGTGTAAATTCAGCATACCTGTAAGAGTTTATACGAATTTGTCAAGTTCTAATTGACATAAGTATTAAAACGAATAAGCACAAGCAGACATTAATTCCCATTAATGTCTGTATCCTGGAAAGTGTATTTTAAATATAAAATTTGTTTACGTATTTTTAGGAATCATGTGTCTATCTTAAATAGTGCAGGTTTTTATTAAATGTGCTACAGTGTCGAGGTATTAGGTAGATTTTGTAAGAAATATGACCCATTACATCCTTCCCTACGTTAAAATTGCTGAAATATTTTTGCAGATCTACGCCGATCTTTTCTGTATATTTAGCTATCTTTCTATATATGTATTAGGGTGGGCCGAAAAAAACCAAAATATTTATAATCGAAATGTAATAGTGCGGAAAAGTTGATTTTGTAATAAAGAATAAATTCCTAAAATAATTTAATCCGTTAAGGGGTCTCAGGATTCTTAAAGCTTCAAAATTTTCGAAATTTTAATTTTTTTTAGATATTAAAATAATATCTTTTCTGAACATTTTGGTATAAATGTTTCCTTGAAATTCCTATTAGAACAGAAGTTATGGCTTTTAGAATTATACACGCTCAATAGTTGAAGCGGCGTTTCAGAAAGTTTGAAGTCAATTTTCTCCAAATGAAATTTTTGGACATAACGCGCACAATATCTCAAAAACTTCTGAATTTTTTTTTTTCATGAAATTTTCAAAACATATGTTTCATGTTAGTCTGTATAAACTGAACCTAAAATTTCCGTCTTATTGTTCAGAAATATATTCTTTATAGGTGATTATACTGTTGAAAATTTCTAAATTTTGCATTAACTAAATACAACTTAGTATTAAAAATAGAAAAAATGCTTTAAACACAAATTTATTTAGGTTCAGAGTATAATTATTACAATGTGAAGCATAAGTAGGACCCAAAATTTCCCTTCTACTTTCAAAATTTATTTTGTAATCGTGCGCATAATCTGTTATGCCGATTTTCAGCTTGTCAAATGTCTGACATTTTGGAGCCCACTGTAAATTCTAATTCTGCATCTTGTAATTTTTCAAATACATGAAATGAAAGAACATACTTATATCTTTCATCCCAATATAAAATTTTGTCTTAAAATCAATTACATTTTAAGATATTATATGTTGAAAATGGTCTTTTATTTCGATTTTTCCAATTTTAAGAGTTCTGAGACCCCTTAATATCTTTTACCGCCACAAAGGGGCCAAAGTTTCAAATAATCGCAAAAAACATGTTTTTTTTCAATTTTTTTTTTAATTATCCAAACGTACCACTACAATTTATAACAGAACGCAATAGATGCATGAGGATATGAGAAATGCCCCGGTAAATGTTAATTATGATAAATCATATCTTTTACTGCCGCAAAGTGAACATATTTTAAAAGGAATTGCAAAAATTTCAATTTTTCATTTTTTTCTAAATTTTTATGATTTTTATAATATGTCTATAAATAAATAAATTTACATTATGTCTATTAATATGTCATAAATTTTTATAACTATTTGTAATAGGCTGGAAAATGTAAAAGGGATTAATTCAGTTTTCTTGACGATCGCTTCCTCTACTGATGTTTTACTTCATAACAGCAGTTCATGTATCAAAAATCACAAAATTTACAGTCATTCAGGGTAACTTTGATCCGCATTTTCTCTATTTTCATAGGCCACACTCTTATTTTAACAATATTATTGCAACTAAGGGCATAAAAGAGAAGAAATGATCCTAAATTATTGTTTGACTATCAAAAAGTAAGGAATAATAAGGATAAAAGGAATAAAAAAGGAATTTTTAGCCTGGTTCAAAGTTAGCCAGTCATTTAGGGTAACTTTGCACCATATGATAAATATTATCTAAAATAATTCATTATAAAAAAGTATTATAATTAGGATAACTCTAAAACCCCAAAAATGTTTTCAGATATGTAAAGACTCCGAATTTACATTTCCCAACACACTGTTAAAAATTTTGCAGCATTCTGGCAGGTCATTTGACCGTTTTTTGAAAAAACGGTTTCATAACCATAATTTAACTATATTCTGACCATAAAATGGCCAATAATATGGTCAGAATAGTGTTAAAATTACGGTTGTGTAACCGTTTTCGAAAAAACTGTCAAATGACCTGCCAGAATGTTGCAAATTTTTAACAGTGCATCACAAGATTTTTATAATTTATGATATTACAACAAATATCAGGCATACGAAAAGTGGAAGAAGAGAACCATGAACATTTATAAATAAAAAAATCTGTTTATTGTTCATATAAAACATAAAAATGCAATGAAAAACAATTTTCAATGTTTTATCTCAATAATATATCCATAGTTACAGTAATACATACTAGTACTATTGTTTAAACAACAATAAAAAATGTCGAATGTATGAAATTTCAAATTTGAGTAGCCCCGCCCCGAAAAACGGCTTCAAATGAATTCTATGTATTTTACACATATTTGTGAAAATATTTATATGTTATATCTAATGTTCACTTTCGGCATTTATATAAAATATACGTGCAAATATGGGAAAATTTTGACAGTAGCACCTATAATCAGTAAATTATAAACATCAGTATAACTTTGAGCCGGCTCAAAGTTACCCTGAAAATGTGATAAAATGTTAGTACCTTCTTATTTTACATTTTATTAACTATTAATAAATAAATAATCACAAAATATTATCACATTTACAACATTTAGACAATAATATGTCTGATAAATGAGTATATTGTTACTTACCATGAAAATTTAATTGGATTACAACACCTTCAAAACAGCATTCAAAATTAGCTTGAAAACAGTACTTCACAAAAATGATTAGATGGTGCAATTAATGGTGCATAATGCTGCTAATTTATTTTCTAAAATAAAGAGTAGAAATCCCAGTTTAGAACCTTGCCAACAGAGCTCAGTTCTGGAGTTTATTTAGTCTTTTGGAGTCAAAAACATAGAAAAATAGGAGGTGGTGCAAAGTTACACCCATGGTTCAATGTTACCCTGAATGACTGTACATAAAATGAACAATGTATTTTAGTATTTTATTATTTAAAATGCAGAGATTTTTAACCGAAACGGGTTAAATAAATTTAAAATGAAGAAGTATTTAATGTAAATGAATTTTATTATATGACTTGTTTTTAGATGAAACCATTATTCCTCGAGAGGTCAAAATTGATCAAATGTGATCCTCCCTCTGTTCTAGTCCACAAAATTTATCAGCGCTTCAGTGACTAATTTCACGCACCTTTCTACTGATTGAGTGGGACAAGGAAAGTTAATAAAAGGAAAGTTATAATAGCTGGTATATTTAATCGAACATTCTAAACTCATTAGCGTTGTTAGTCGATAGAGAAACCGTAATAGGTGGTTCCGTTAGTTTACAGTTTTTCCAGTGGGCTAAATCCATACAATTTTAAGCTTCAATGTTCAAGTCTGCAATGATAAAGTGACGGATGGCACTATTCGAGTCCACATAACTTCGTGCTTTGGCAATTTTCTTCATGGCTGGGGTCCTGATGTCCTCTCATTGATATGCTGTCATTCCAATGAGGCTATTTTCATGATTTGCGAAATAGTCATTTCGTGAAATTATAGGAACTATAATCTTTCGTAGATGATCTGGCAAGTAACGAAAGTTACTAACTATAGTGCAATGATTCTGATAAACATGACGGATTCATTTTAATTGCGAACCATCTGATCCAGTACACTTTCAGGATGCACTCAAACAGTGTGACAAGTTAAGAAGAGGGTTTCTCTGTTCTAATGTATAGTCTCAAAATTCGATTAGCAGTAGTGATCCACCTTGTGTGAAATATTGGTCCAGGGACTCAGCAAAAATGGTCAATTGAACACAGCGTTTTGAATGAGCTTGCAATATTTCAGACATATACTTCTGGTCAGTTGAAAAATTATCTTTGCCAACAGCTAGGTGATCAGATTAAATTGGCTTAAACTTTGCAATTGGTAATGATTAGCATATCACAAGAGATCAACCAGTAGGGCCACAGTATGAAACAGGACCTGTCATCAAGATGTTCAAAATGATGTCTCAGCGGAATCTCATTGAAGTGAGGTTTAGGAAGCCGCTAAAGTGGTTTTTTAAACTTGTTCACAAGTAATCATATAACACCACCTCTGCATCATGTGTTAAACACAGTTTCATCAAATTCGATTGCAATTATTTTTACAGTTTATATTTCATTTTTATTCAAAAAATCAATAATGTCATTGCATATAGAAATCGCCTTGCCAGATCATGGGATCAAACGACGAAAATAATAGAGACCTACTTCTAGTATGAACGAGATATGTTCTTCCTTGACTTCGCGAAGATGAAACTTTGATACCTCTTTAACCTTGCAGATATTTCTGTCTTTAGGGTCATCAAAGTATAGAATAAAAGTAGTATATTACAAAAAAAAAAAAAAAAAAAAAAAAAAAAAAAGTGCAATATGGCCCTCCAGAAGCCAGAAAATAATTTTATGTGCAGGCAGCTGCAGGTGTTTCTATCATTCAGTAGATTTTTTAATAGAATTACAGTGATCTTGATTAACAATCTTCATGAAATTAACAACATAAAATACCTTCCCAGTCTATTAGAAATCTAAAAAATCGGAAAATATTATGAAAATTGAAAATTCGAAAAATGTTAATTTTTAACATTTTTTTTAAAAAAATTGGCCCTGTTGCGGCGACAAAAGCAATGATGTCACCCAAAATGAAATTTTGCTGTTACATTACTAATATTTTGGCGTGGTTATTGCGTTCTATTACAAATTAAATTCGTATGTTTGGATAATTAAAAAAAAAAAATTGCAAAAAGTATGTTTTTTACGATTTTTCCGAAATTTGGTCTCTTTGCGGCGGTAAAATATATTAACCAATCGGTGTAATATTTTGCGTATTTATTCTTTTTTACAAAAGGCAACTTTTCCGTGCTATTACGTTTCGATTATAAAAATTTCGGTTTTTCCGACCCACCCTAATATTATATAGATAGATGGATAGATAGATATAGATATATCACTTTTTATGGATTATAATTTCCATAATTTTGCAAAAATCTCTTCGAAACTGATACATAAAATCAAGTGGTAGAAAATCTCGGTCAAGTTCGTTAATAGGCAAAATCGTATCAAGGGGTGGAAATAGGGAGGGATTTTGTTAAAACCGAAGAAGCCCTATAACTCTTTAATTATAATGTATATCAAATCAGTTGAATGTACCGCAAGGAAATGAGCCAAAAATTTATCTATCACAGATTTTTGATAAAATTAAAAATGGGCTCAATGGGCGAAAAAATAGGGTTTTAGGGAGAAAAAATTCATAACTTCGTTAATTCTCAAGATATCAGATTCACTTAAACTTATTATAAATATTCTTAATGCTATCTACAACTTTTATATTGACAAGTGTTTGATAGGATCAATTCTTACACCAAAAAAAAATTAAAGCGTTGCAGAAAAAAAATATCGTATTAACATGATTCTGATAAAACCAGCTCTTGCAAAGAAAAAAAATTAAAAAATTAAAAACTCGTCAAAAGCGGACAGATAAAATTCTTAAAGTGATTTTATCTCTAATCTTGATTTAGTTTTTGTTAGTGAAGTTAGTACTTAACTTCGAAATCTACCTCCGTCTGTATGTTTTTTTTATTATGTTGAAATAATTGCCTGTGTAATTAGCAATATCATATTTTTCCTATATTAAAATATGTTTGCTAACAATATTGGCTGGTAAATCAATGTTTTATGTACCAGAATTGCTTAACTCTATTCAGTCTAGTTTTTGTGTCTTACAGTGTACCGACATCAGTGCAAATGAAGATGGTGTGACAGATTTACATATCGGTTTTTCTTCAGAATTAATTTAAACGTAACGTTATTGCTTTTAAAAGATGTTGTTCCCCTCCCCACCTTGTTAAACTGAAATATGTAATTTTAATTCGATTCTTAAAAACCATATGGGTTTTTATCTGAGTGTTTTTTTCCCTTTCTGTAAGGTCTTTAATTCAATACTTTTAAATATTCAGTCTTATGATTTCATTTTGTCAGTTACTCTCAAGTTATCAAAATTCTATTCCCACAGAATCATTTTCTGCAGCTGTTGGTAAAATTACATCTACTTTTTCTTTTCATCGGCTTTCGCCCACGCTATAGGTAAGTCCTTATTTAACTGCTTAAAAAAAATTAACCGTTGAGGAAATATAACAAAAAACGTAACATTTATTTTATGCGAATGCAATTTTTGAAATAATCCCATGTACGTGATTTAGAAACAGATGCTCTGTTCTTTGCAGTGTGCAATAATAAGTAGCAATCATTTAGGTTTAATATAAGATAAAGCTAGGAGAATTTGCGCACATTTAAAAAAAAAAAAATAATAAAAATTCTATTATTTTTTTGCAAAACTATGCATGAATAATTTTTACTTCATTTGTTTTTTATATATTTCCATTGTTATTCTGTTGTTACGCTGTAATTTAACAGAACAGCAGTAATACAACCAAGAAAACTATTATGCGCAATCACTCCTTACACGGTTGGTAAGATTGCGCACATGAATAGGAGAGATTGTGCACAATGGCCGAAGAGATTGTTATTAATAATAACTACAATTAAATTGTTAACAATAATAATTACACTTAATCGACATTGTTGTAAGGTTTCTGAGGGTAAATATTGGAGTGAATATGTTGGTTTTGGGGGCACACAGAGTTAGCAGAATAGCTCGACATAAACATTTATTAACACTAACACGAAGACAAAAATATATACATAGCTTAAGTGCGACTAAGCACTGACATGTTTTTAACAGAACTAAATAATCTCGCTCGCAGAGCGGATTTGTAGAAACGTCACTGTACGCGCATGCGCTGAAATAAAAGGGTAAGATAAATGGACGTTGTATTCCAACAATTCCCCCTTTACAACGTGCATTTTCTTAACAAAACAATGTTCTCCTATTAAGCAAATTACAGAGAAATAATATTAATATAAAAATTACAAATACAAATTATATACTTATATACAAAAGGATACAGAATAATGCTGAAAATTATTTTAAACATTTTGTCCTATCATTTCACAACATTTTTTTATGTTTATAAGCATTTAAAGCTTTGGTTAAAATGTCTGCAGGCATATTTTCTGTCTCTAGGTATTTAACCTCTATTTCGCCATTATCGTAAATTTCACGCACAAAATGATGTCGAATGTCGATGTGTTTCGTGCGCGAATGGTAAACCGGATTTCGTACTAATTTTTGAGCAGACTGGTTATCACAAAATATTATAGTAGGCGCAGTCACTGTTTCAGGAGAAAGTTCACTTAAAAACCGTCTGAGATGCAAAATCTCTTTGGCGGCTTCTGACAATGCCATGTACTCCGCCTCTGTTGTGGATAAGGCGACAGTTCGTTGTTTTCTCGATTCCCACGATATGGCTCCACTGGCGTATTTAAAAATGTAGCCAGTGTACGATTTTCTGTCATTCACATCCGACGCCCAATCGGCATCGACAAATGCAATCAAGGATTCAGAATCACGTTTAAAGATCAGTCCTTGATCTTGGGTTCCTTTCAGATATCGCAAAATTCTTTTTGCAGCTATCCAATGAGGTTTACCTGGATTGTTGTTAAATTGACTTAGGAAATTCACAGCGTGAGTTATATCAGGTCTAGTAGCAACTGATAAATACATAAGGGATCCTATTAATTGACGGTAGGGAATATTATTCATTTCAGACTTTTCTTCTTCAGTTTTGGGACACATATCTTTAGTAAGCTTCACGTTATTATCAAAAGGTGTAGATATTGGTTTGGATTCTTGCATATTAAATTTGCTCAGAATATCTTCAATGTATTTCTTTTGTGTAATTTTAATATTGTCCCCGTTTTGCATAAATTCTATGCCCAAACAATAGTGTAAGAGACCTAAATCTTTCATTTTAAATGATTTTGCTAATTCATCTCGAATATATTGATAATCTTCTTTACATTTAGTAAGAATTATGAGATCATCAACATAAACAATGATAATAGCTTCAATGGGAGATTTAGAAAAATACACACATTTATCAGCATTTAGTGATTTAAACTTCATTTGTTTCAATTTTTCATCTAATTTTTTGAACCATTGGCGACCCGATTGTTTTAATCCATAAAGGGATTTTTTTAATAAACAAACTTTGTCAGCATTAGATTCATTTTTAAAACCTTCAGGTAATTCCATGTATATTTCTTCAGTTAAATCACCATTTACATAAGCCATAATAAAATCTAATTGATATGCAGTGAACCCATTTTGGATGCCATATGCGATCGCAGTTCTTATTGAACTTAATCTAGCTACAGGAGAAAAATTTTCGTCAAAATCGATACCAGGTTTTTGTGTACAGCCTTTTGCCACCAATCTCGCTTTAAATTTCTCGATTGACCCATCTGGCTTATATTTTGTTTTTAAAACCCACTTAGATCCTATAATTTTCTTATGTTTTGGCCTATCTACTATTTGCCATGCATTTTCTTGCATTAATGAATTAAATTCTATATTTATCGCATTTATCCATTCGTTTTTATACGGACTATTTAGAGCTTCAAATAATTCAGGACAAGAGTCAAAAGAATTATTTACTGCAGTTTGAGATTTTTCTTCTTTCGGAATAATAATTGTTTGATATTCCTTTCGAGGTCTCCCTTTTCTACCTGTTTTTATTTTTCTTGGCCTCCCGCGCGTTCTGAAAGAAGGGGGGTCGGAAATTTCATCAGATTGCGAATCAATTTCTCTTTCCCTGTCGCCACTAGAGTTGTCTGGTTCCTTTTTCATGACTGAAAATATTTCTGATTGTTGCGTAATTGTGTTTGCGCTCGTATTTTCATTATTTTGAGAGAAAGGAAAAATTAATTTTATTTCGGTGTTACAGGAGGGATCATTTTCAAATTCGTTAATAAATCGAACATCACGGCTTATAACAATTTTTCTAGATTTCTTGTTCCAAAGCCTATATGCTTTTGATTCATTAGAATAACCTACAAAAATATGTTCTTCTGATCTAGGATCAAATTTTCCCTTATTTTGCCTTTTATTAAGTACGAAACATTTTTGCCCAAATATTTTGAAGTATGATAAAGTTGGCTTGATGCCAAAGAATACTTCATATGGAGTTTTATTTTCGCTTAAACGTCGTGTCGGGCAGCGATTGCGTATGTAAGCAGCACAATTTATAGCTTCGGCCCAAAAAGATTGTGGAAGATTACTTTGTAATAGTAAACACCTTGCCATTTCAGTTAACGTTCTATTCGATCTCTCAGGGGTGCCATTTTGCTGAGGGGTTAAAGGGGAAGAAAATTCTCGTTTTATACCGCATTCTTCGATATATTTATCAAATTCTTCGCCGCAATATTCTAAGCCATTATCTGTACGAAGAAATTTTATTTTCTTTCCTAATCGGTTTTCGACTGCTGCTTTGTATTTAACAAATGCATTCTTAACCTCATCCTTGGTTTTAAGAAAACTAACTTCAATATAACGTGATTTATCATCAATAAAAGTAACAAAATATCGCGATCCTCCATGGAAAGGGACTCTCATGGGTCCACATAAATCTGAATGGATGCGAAATAATAAATCATTACTTTCAAAATTTGATTGTTTAGGAAAAGGGCGGACAGTTTGTTTACCTTGAATACAAACTTTACAATCTTTAAGAGACTCATCATCATTGAAATTTAAATTTCTAACCATATTATTAGATTTAAGTTTCTTTAAATCAGACTCATTTAAATGTCCTAACTTTAAATGCCATTTTACAAAATCACTTACCTGTGCTATTGCAGCTCTTTCGGGGATTGGATGTACATAATATAAATCACCTTGACGAACAGCTTGTACTAGTATAGAACCATTAGGCTCAATTATTTTAGCATATCGTTCTTTAAAAAGCACAGAACGATTATTAGCCGTTGCTTTTGACGTTGAAATCAAATTACATTTTAACTCGGGTACACACAGAACGTTCTTAAGTGTGAGATTAGTAGTCCCACTACCGTTAGGCACTGTAATAAGAACTGTTCCTATTCCTGTGATTTTTGCTGTTTTATCAACCGCAAGCTTTATTGTAGAATTATCACGAGGATGAAATTCTGTAAATACATTTTTATCTTTGCACATATGAGATGTACAACCACTGTCTAAACACCATGCCGGAGATTCATGATATACGTCGTTAAATGCCATACTAACCGGTTCTTCATAACTAATCATTGAACCTTGATTTCCTTTATTTAAAGATGCAAGCTTTCTGTCAGCTATTTTCTTTCTACATTCGTTAGCTTTATGCCCGATTTTGGAGCAATAATTGCACTTGAAATTACGATAATTTCTCTCTGCAGGAAAATTTTTATTCGTATTAGTCTTCCATTTTTCATTTTTCTTCTGTTCTTGATTATTTCTCTTGTTTTCTATATAATAGGCATTTTGAGAATCATGAGTCGTTTTTCCTTTTCTAGCTTCCCATTCTTCTAGCATCTTAATTTTCAAAGAATCGGGTTTAGGTAATTCATCTCTCGATTCTATAGCGCATCTAAAATTTTCGAAATTCTCAGGAACACTGTAGAGTAGAAGAATTGATAACAAATCATCCGCAATTTCTATTTCCATTTCTTTTAATTTATCAACAATCTCAAAAAAGATATTTAAATGTTCAGACATCGTTTCACTGAAACTCATCTTTCGAAACAGAAGCTGTTTTAACAGCGTTGCTTTCTTTGCAGGGCCTCTTGATTCATAAACGTCTTTCAATTTATTCCATACAGAATTTGAAGTCGCACAATGTTTAATTCTGGCCATAAGCCGGTTTCTCTTCTTTGCCGATTACATAATCCCAATGATCATTTTTTATTAATACTGCTTCAATTTGAAGTTTCCAGCTATCAAAGTTATCTTTGCCGAGCTTTTCAATTGTCGTAACATGTGACATGATTAAATAAGATATCTCGCAGCCACAAATCAAAACAGTTAATGACAGAACGTAGAAGAGTTCTTAGTTTCGGTTTAGGCTTAAGACTTTATGATTCGAAAGTTCGAATTAAAAAATATTTCTGCTATTTATAGCGCAGTGAGTAGCGTCTCTGGTACCCATAACCTTTGTTGGTTTTGGGGGCACACAGAGTTAGCAGAATAGCTCGACATAAACATTTATTAACACTAACACGAAGACAAAAATATATACATAGCTTAAGTGCGACTAAGCACTGACATGTTTTTAACAGAACTAAATAATCTCGCTCGCAGAGCGGATTTGTAGAAACGTCACTGTACGCGCATGCGCTGAAATAAAAGGGTAAGATAAATGGACGTTGTATTCCAACAGAATATTTCAACAAAATGTTTAAATAATAAAAAAGAAAGAATTTTAATTTAAGAAGAAAATCATAATATCAGAAAAAGCAAGCCCTAGCAAGATTGCAAAATAACATAATCTGCTTGATAACATGTGTTACTTGAAAATTACTTCATTTTCATTTTCACGGTTTCATTGTATTTTGTTTGCTGACCAAAGCTGTCGTCGTCCACAATCCAATGCACTTATTGTTGTAAATCGTGCATCTTTTGAGCAATCACCTGCAATCACCTGCAACCAGCAATACATTGAATCCAGTCACTGGTCGAAGTTCTCTCTTGGTACAGTTCCGGGCATTCAATGCACTCATCCTCACTGACTGTCGTTTTTTTTCCGTCAGTTTTTTATCCAACTTTTCTGAAAGCATCTTATCTTCAGCTGGTTTTTTTTTTCTTAGCAGGATCCTTCTTAAGTCTTTCTTCATGTATATTTTGTGGATCAGTAACATTAGTTGCACTCTGTTTCCTTTTTTATTTTGATGACATTAAACTACTTGGAATGGGTGAAAGCTTTTCCCAAACATTGTAGGTATTATTAGAAAATTTATTTTAGTTAATAAAATAATTTTTTTAGCAAATTAATTGTTCATAAATAATATATATATATATGCATATTTATTTGAAGAATTTGAATTTATACATACTTTATTTTCTTCCTAACGTGCATGATCAGCAAATTAACTGATGCTCTGGTATTTTTATTATCCATGATTTGAAAACACGAGTAATGAAAATTCACGATCACGAGATCAAGGCTTGGAGATATTCAAAATTAGAAAAGAGTAAGTCTATAAAATAGTCTTGTTTATGAAGCATCGGCTTACGAGATGCCAGGAAATGCACTGTTAGGCCTAATTAACTTGTTCGAAAGAAGTATATTATGAGTTTTAAGTGAAAAATGAACTGTATTTAAAAAAGGTATCAACGAAGTGGTGTAAAATTAACTTTAAAGAATTGTATTAAAGTGTATGTGTTGTTATTCCAACGTCTAGTTATTCAAGTCATCTATATATTAACATTTTACATATAATATTCCTACATATATATATTATTAGCAAATTAATTGCTCATAAATTAAAAAAATATATTTATTTAATTAATTTATTAAAAATATATTATTAATTTATTATAAAAAATAATTACATAAAATTAATTTCATAACAACTGTATTATTAATTTATTAACAATTTTTATTAATTATTAAATTTTTATCTTTTAAAGTATTTTTTTGCAAATTAATTTTGTGCCAAATTTAGTTCCGATATTTATGCATTTTTCTAAAATTATTTCATTCATATGTTTTACTCGTAATTAGCAATTCATGCAAATTTACCAATCAGCTGCGTAATTTATCCTAGCACTGAAACTTATGGGGAAATGCGCTATCTCTCCTAATTAGTAGATGCGCTGACCCACCTATTTTGGTAGGAGAGATTGCGCGACCTGTTATTTAAACATGGCCGCTTATAAAATGAATTGTTGGTGTTCGCATCGTTAGTCTAGGTTAGCATCTTATAAGAAACCGTTTAAGTTTAAAATATTTTTTACTACCGACATTCTATAAAAATTCTAACGAACAGTTATGAAAATTCAAGCACCATACATTGGAAAAAAATAGCGATGCTTTATCCAAGATGCACAGAACAATCATGTGCACATTTATATAGACACTTCACAACTACCTGCAGTCGCTGCGCGCGCACTCAATTACGTACCGTCGAATCTCTCTCTGCGTGATCTCCCCTACCTCGCAATCTTTCCTGGCTTTACCTTAAACAAATCCAGTCTTTCTGTCGCCTTCTAAGTGAATATGAAAACGGATTTTTTGGCAACATATGCATCTGGTAATGATACCAAATAATTTCTTACAATTCATCGCACCAATGCTTTGTTCAGCTTCGTGCAGTCAACAAAAAATTTGTAAACTGGCGATATTGTATATCGCAAGATATCTGGACTTCTAGCGAAACTACGCACTTCTCTGCTGCCATGATATAGAAAGGATGTAATAAAATCAGCTCTTAGGCGCGCCCTATTGTCTGGGGGATCTCTTTAACCGTTTACTTGTTTTGAACCACCATTTATATTAGATAGACTCTTGAAATGTTTTAAAATAAAATTGTAACTTCCAGTAAGTATAGTTGAAGTTTTTTGTACACCCGCTGCTGAAACTACAGCACAGATAGAATTTTGCTCATACATTGGAGGAGAGGGAAAGATGAAAGATAGGTTTATTGACCAATAGAATTACGGGAAATTACAAGGAAACGCCAATAGAAAATTGTATAAGGAAATAATCTGGTTACGTGGAAAATCATAGTACAAATTTTGAAAAGAATGTTTTTCTATATTATTTAATTAATATAATATTTAATTGTAATTAACTAGAAAACAGGAATAATGCTTTTTTCAGAATTTAGTATCAGAATTTAGTGTTCAATATATATATAATAAAATATGTATGTATTTAAATATAGATACAAAATATATTTCAGTTTTAAGACTTAGAATACGCGCTTTTATTTCATATAAAGTGACGTCATCTGCATCCGCTGCAGAAGTCTTCATTTACGATCCAGTCTTAAACAACATTTACAGTAAGTTACGCAAAGGACGTCACTGTCACCGAATAACAAACAAATCCAAAAAAAGAAATGTTGTCATTCGAGAAACTCGGCAGAAAAAATTGGCTATCTAATGATTTATATGCCTTGATTTGCTTGTACTTTTAATGTTATAGATACTTAAAATTAAATTTGGTTTATAATAGCTCCATAATTTATCAGAAATCATTCATTTATATTTTTTCAAAATAACACGTATTTTAATTACATTTTATGGCATTAAATTTAATTACATTTTATTACATTTTAAAATGGAGTCAAAAAGGTATACTTACTATTTTCAAACTATTTTCCTTTACTTTCTACAGAACTGGAGTACTTGAGATGCCAAAATTAAACAAATGTCGCTAAAAATTACAAAAAGTTAATGTTACGAAAATAAATTGAGATGAAGTTTTCAAACAAATTGCATTTGAAAGTACTTTTCTCCCCCAATAAGATGGTCTAAAAATTGAAAATGCGCGATGCTTAGAAGTTTAAAAAATTGCAGTAGACTTTTTAATCGTACAATGATATATCTGCTTTGTTTTACGGCTGACTTATACAACGGAATGTTATTTTTTGGAGACGACTCTTTAATAGCTGGGAGTTAGAAACAAAATACGGGGGCTAATAATTTATGTAATATTCCCCGAAATATGACAATAGAAGATTAGCAAAGCGTGAACCAATAACATTACAGACATTAGTCTAGATTTAGTTGAAAAGTTTTGGTGCTTATTTTTTTTATCTGCCTATATTGTGCTGCAGCCACTATCATCTAACTTATCAAGTTTGCTGATGCTGCCCTTAAAAAAAAATAATTATACACTTTTGTCATTATTTCAATACGTTGCTGGTCTCATTAATTTTTAACTTAATATTAAAAGCTAATTATGAGCTTCTTTTTTTAATATAAAATATTAAATAATTATATTTTTTAAATCCAACATGTTAATCCAATACCGATATGTTATTGCTAATGAAAATCTCATAGACCGGAGGCGGTTGCAAAAACACCACTTTATCAGTTGACGTCTGAATTTCCTGGATTAATTAAAACTCGATTCGTACCTTAAAATGCAACTGGTTTGCGAAGTCATACCATATTTTTGGAAAACATCTCCAAATCCGATTTTAGTGGTTGAATGGCAAGTCATATTTTTGGAAAACATCTCCAAATCCGATATTACGGGTTGAATGGTAGTTTTACAATTTTGTTTTCCTGCCCCCAGTCATGTATAAAAACATCTTATTTATATGTTTTAATTTAATAATTATTTTTAATAATAATCTACTTCAGAAAAAATGAAAATAATTTTCAAGTTTTCCAGATATAGATATTTTTAAGAGCTATGTCACACACTTCATATTTTCCGGCTCCTATTGATCCCTATCATGAAGTAATAGATATTTAACCCCCGGTACGGTATGCTATTTCTTTCTCCCAGCTTATTTTGTGTCGTCTTCAAAAAATAACGTTACCTTACAGAAGCCAGCTGTAAAAAAAAAAAAAAAAGCAGTACCATTAAATACTCTATAGGATTTTTTTAAACTTCAAAGCATCGCACATTTTCAAGTTTTATACCGTCAGATTGGGAAAAAAGTACTTTTAAATGCAATTTGTTTGAAAACTGCATCTCCATTTATTTTTGAAATATTAATTTTTTGTAGGTTTTGGAGCCATTTGCTTAATATTGGCAACGGAAGTAATACATTTCTGTAGAAAGTAAAGGAAAAATAGTTCTAAAATGTGAATAATATATTTTTGTTGCCATTTTTTCATAACACCGAAATAAAATGTAATTAAAATACGTGCTATTTTGAAAAAATATAAACGAATGATTTCTGTGAAAACATGGAGCTATTATAAACTATATTTAACTTTAAGTATTTTATATTAATGTTACAAAAAAATGAAGGACTATGAATCATTAGGCAGCCTTTTTTTTATCGAGTTTCTTTAATGACGGCATCTTTTTGCACTTGAAATATGTTTTGTACTATTTATATATACATATATTTTTTTTTTCATCGGGGCGACACTAATTTTAGTTTCAGATTCCTTTTATTACAATAATTAGTTTACATTTACAACGAATTTAGAAAAAGAAAGTAGAAAAAAAGACAAAAAAAATCTCGACCAAAAGGGACTTTTTTAGAGTAACACACTAAATTATTAAGAAAATCCCCCAAAGTATGAATGTATGTCGTAATGATCTAATTCTCTCCCCCCCCCCCCACCCCTTATGTAACGTATATTTCTTTTCTGATTGTTTACAGAAAAAAAAAAAAAAAAAAAGCGGGAGCGTGGTGTACTTGAAAGCACGGGATAGCTATTATTTTTTTATCACTTTTTATCAGTGCGTTTTTATCAAACAGTAAAAGAATATCTCTTGAGAATAAAAAAAAAAAAAAAGCTTTTACTTTCTTCCGTGTTGTTTATCATAGTCTACTTTTTAAAGGCAACTTCGACAGCTATACATAAATGTTAACAAAGCATGTCTGCAGCTTTTTTTTAATGCTTTAGATGTTCCTAGCCTATATTAATTGAATAAGCCCCTTTGATAATTCTTTGTAATTTGTAACTAAATTTTAAATAAAGAAACCTTTCATTTTATAAATTATTTTTTGTACTTTCTACGTTGTTTCATTAGATGTTAAATTTTCATTATGCATTTTACAAGGATGGCGTTCCCATATGAGACATTGTTTTTGTACTCATAGCATTTTTCTTGTTTCACTATTTCTTTTTTTTTTTTACTGCATTTTGCAAAACACCAGTAAGATGAATAATTTAAGATTTTCTGACTATAAAAAATATAACTTTATTAAAATAAAAACATACTTATAAGTACTATGAAAAAAAGAGCACCGCTTTCGAATAAAATGAAAATAGTACTTTACCCTAAAAACTGCGTTATATTTACGTTTTTAAGAATCCGATTGTCTTATAGAAAAACAAAAATAGCCATTTGGCTGGAAATTACGGATTCTTTCATATCATGTTAAACTATTTGGATGTGGCAATCCCAAAAATTTCTTCTATCTCATATATCTTAATATATCAAAAAATAATAAAAATATTAATACTTTAATATTATTAGTTCAATACTATACCAAATTTTACTTTTAGCTTAAATTTATGCTTCAGTCAATTAATCGGAGTAAAAAAAAAAAATCCCTCCCGGCTCGGCCTACAGGCGGAGGTAGATTTCGAAGTTAAGTACTAATTTCACCAACAAAACTATATCAATATTAGAGATAGACCCTGTTTAACAATTTTTAATTTCATTTCTCTGTAAGATCACGTTTTACCAGAATCATATTAAATATTTATCCATGCTCAACAATTCGAAATTTTCGGACACATTTTCAGACATTTTTAAAAGTAAAATATTGAAACTTGCTGACGGGATTTTTTGAAGAGATTTCAAAGCGATCTGTGTTTTTACTTTTTCTACAATTAATTAAAGAATTGATTTATAATTATTTTCTCAGTGGGACCATTTTTTTCGTTTCCACGCTTCGGGAAATTCGGTCCAAAATGATCTCTTTGACAACATTTTTAGGTAGATTTCGTATGAAATATTACCAATTACATTATCCCCTATGTTGGAATTTCTGAAAACATTTTGCAGATCTAGACCGATGATGACCCGTAGAAACCAAAACCATCCTCAGTAAAAAACTTTAGATACACAGGGTGTATCTAAACTCTTGGGCAAAACTTTAAGGGGTGATAGTGCGCATCAAGACAAACAATATTAAATAGGAAACTAAGGGGCCCAAACGTCTTCCGAAGGAGATAGGCACCATTAAAGTTTAGGGTCCAAAATTTCAAATGATTATAAAAAACGGAAAAATTGGTCGATTCATTTGCAGTTTTTTCTAAAACTATTCTTTATGTCAATATTTTCTTGAGAATAAATTTTAAAGATAAAATTCAAAAAATGCCGATAGAGGGCGCTTTAGACTTTGGAGTAACGAACAACTATTTTTTACCGGTTTTTTTTTTTCTTGTATCTCATTAAATGCTTTCAAAAGCTTAGACTTAAACTTAAATTTTGAGTTCAAAGTCTGTATCGTTAAGAGTGGTTGAGTAGCGGAAACTGAACTGTATTCAAGAGGGGGTTCAAATTTCAGCTAACACAGTTCATTTTGCTCTACCTATCCACTCCCAGTGATTCAGATTTTGAGCTCAAAATTTAAGTTTGTCTAAGCTTTTGAAAGCATTTAATGAGATACAAAAAACGGTAAAAAATAGATGTTCGTTACACCAAAATCTAAAGCGCCCTCTATCGGCGTTTTTTTTATTTTATCTTTAAAATTCATTCTCAAGAAAATACTTTCATAAAGAATAGTTTTTGATATTGGATAAAGAATAGTCATTGGTACTGGAAATTTTCAAGACCCCCCTAACAAGGAAAAAATCTAAAAGTCTAACATAAATCTAAAGTTATTAAAGCATACATTAGTTTTTGATTGAATAAAATTGTATAGCATTAAAATATTTCTCATAACATTTTTTTACTTATCTCAGAACTTTTTAAGCGATATGCGGATACTATAAATATTCTGTGCTGGCAAAATAATTTCATATTACAAATATTGAGAAAGAGAATTAATTGTGGATACTAATTAGGAGATAATCTTACATACATTTTCTCACTTCTTTACGCTCAATAGAGATAAATTCGGTGAATAGAAACTAAAAAAATTGAAGGTCTTATAATCATTTTATTGTCACAATGTGTATTACATTTCTCCTTTTAGAATTTTATGTAGAACATGTTAATATTTAAAAATACAATAATTAATTAGTCTTCTGTTAACCATAAATAGGGAAAGTTTAAAAGACAACTTATACAAATATGTTTATTTTAAAACCTTTTTGGTAAAATAACACTTCCTTGAATTATGATTATAAAATTCATATCTTATTTTATGTCGACCACCTTCGTCAGTTAACGATTTTCGATTTATTGAGCACTATTCAGCTTAATGAGTTAATATTTAGAATAATACCGATTTTATACAAGTTTTCAAACTATCGCATTTGATCTATGAGAGTGTTTCAGTGTCACTTAACACTAATTATCCCAGACTTATATCCCCATCCAATTTATGAAATTATATGAAAATTTTAGGTTTATGTTCGTTTAAAACTTCATAGAACTATATAATCTACTAATATAATTTTGAAATTGCGTTTGATGTTTGTTATTTTAATCATTCTTTCCTTTGTAAATGGTATAGAAAAAAAAACAGAAATACATCATATGAATTAAGCCAAATGAATAAATGATAAATTTTAAGAAAAAAATTACTAATTAATTTAAATATAAGTAATTTAAAAATTAAAATTCTCAGATTATTATATTCTTGATATGTTGAAAGTAATTTAAATACATAACTATACATTTATGAGAAAATAGTTCAAAGTTTAATAATTTTTCATGAATACATGGTGTTTCAAAGTTCCAGAGCAAAAGGAAAATGCTATAAAAATACACAAGTTTCTCAAAATCTTAACGATTTTCTGATTAATATTTACGTTGAGACTTTCGCATGACATAGAAAATAGTCTATGATATCAAGAGTCGAGGGCACTGCATCAAAGAAAAACATGAAAACTTAAATTTTTGAAATAATAGATTTGTTTTACCGTGAAAATTAGGTAATTTCTGCACTTTTTATTACATCGTCAGAGAGTTAGAAGAGGTCAACGTTTTAGGGTCTTAATGGGAAATCCACTTGAAAAATTTTATTTATATCCTCCCAAAAATCATTGGATTCAAAAGATGCTTGCATTTTTTTTTTCTATTCAAAACCTATTTTTAACTACAAAATTATACAAAATAATAAATACATATATATATATTAATATTTACCACCTACGTAAATTTTGGTATTCGAAGGCTAAGCGTTACCAAAAGCATAGCTATGTGCTTTTATAGCTGGTTCCTATTTCTAGTTTTTGAGATATAGATAATTTATACTTATCGTCCAAAAAAAAAAAAAAAAAAAACTATGGTATACTGAAAAAAAAAAAAAAAAAAAAATTCTATAGGCAACGCCAGATTTTTTTCATCTAATTTTACCGGAGGTCATTTTGGTATATATGATAAATTAGATTGTACGAGTAACAAAACTGGCAGCCAGCTGTCTCACTAGTGCAATGTATTGCAATAGCAACATCATACAACCCGCAGGATAATAAAACGAATGGTATTCCTATTAAAGATGTTACCTCCAACTACTTCGGAATTCGTGGTAATGGAGTTGTCAATCTTTTCACGTTGAAACGATTTTTGCGATGTTGATATGGCAACACCACGAGCTGGTGCACTGTAGTGCACCGTTATCTGAACCATCTATTTAATTATTATACAGATACGAGTGAAAACTAGTTGCACAAATTTGACGCTGCTTCCGGGACAATTGGTACCAAAATAAATGCAAAATTAATACACAAGCTGTTTAGAATTCATAGAGATAAAGCAGAACTAGGTACAGAGTATCCCAAAAGGAACTGGGTGTTTTTAGTTTGGAATAACAAAGAGGCAACTGAATATGTAATACGTGATCTATCACATTGCTAACGAAGCATGGAACCAACATAGCGATATACAGAGGTAACTTTCTGAATCACGATCTGGAAGATCTTAACCCAGAAAACTCGGCCTGAACAGTTTAAATATGCAATTGTACCCTTGAAAAGCTTATATACCACAAAATATATATGTTATATTATCAATTATTCCTTCGCGATACTTTCTTTTATTATGCTAAATTACCGTCATATCCGGCAATTTCTTATTCGTTAATAATATCTTCCATTAATCGTATTAAGTTCACCTTAAATTAATTATTACTGTTATCTCTAATAACTTAATTTAAATTCATAAAAACTACAACTGTAGTTATCATAGCAATTAACGGCACTTCTAAGCGACAAAATAACTCTGATTCAAAGATTACGAAAAGCAGTTACATGATCAAAACTTTAATGCATACTAAACATTATTTCCCGTTTACACTTTCGTCAGAAAGAGTATCTGACGTCATTGGGCACAGCTGCGTAACATAAGATAAACATATAAAGCAATAAACAACACTTAATGATTTACAAAATTATTAGAACATCAATAAATATTACTTAGCAATTTACAAAAGGATTATGATAGCAATAAATATTTCTAATTGAATGGAAAAAGCACTTTACTTCATTTTTGATTAATTTATGATATCTAAATTATATTTATCGATAACACTCTCCCCCCTTTTGAGTTGCTGACTAGCTACTCAAAACTACATTCTACTTCCCAAATCTCTGGGGCATTTTGGTCACACGACCGAACCTGGTTCTATAAGTAGTTGGCTCAGACTCTGTCAACAAGTCTGAAGAATCTGTCCCCATCAAAGCACCTTGATTACTGCTTTCTAGCTGAAAAGGAGAAGGATAAAAATTAGTAAGAGGTAATTCTAATGGCAAAACTCGTTGTATGGGTCTGATAACAACACCATGTTCAGTTTTCAATTTGTCTGTTCTAATTTTGCCATCCTTTCCAGGAATTAGGTCTACAATCTTTGCTAGCGGCCAATTGAGACGTTTTTGTACATCGTCCCCAATGAGCACAAGTCCACCCAGTTTCAAGTCTGGTAACTGGGCGATTTCACGACGCCTTTGGATAAGTTGACCGAGATATTCAGTTCGAAAACGCATTCTTAATTGTTCCATGAGCTTAATTCTGTATCGCAGTCTTTTGCGAAACTGTGTTGCGTCAACTTCATCAATGCCCGTGACACTGGAACTAGAGTTTTGCACTAAAAACATGTTCGGTGTTAATGGAACTAAATCCTCTGGATTTTCGGATTGATATGTGAGAGGCCGAGAATTTATAATATTTTCACAATCACACAAAATTGTTTGCAGTTCCTCAAAAGTCACGACAGCTTTGCCAAGTGTTCGTCGGAGAAGCTCTTTGATCACACGGATCAGCCTTTCTCACCAGCCACCCCACCAGGCGGCTGAGGGAGGATTGAATTTCCAAATGATTCGTTTCAGGTCGCAGAAACGAGTCAATTTTTCCCAATCAATCATTGACAGATCATTATTGGCACCTTTGAAATTGGTGCCATTATCAGAATAGATTATTCTAGGTCTGCCTCTTCTTGCGATGAAACGTCGCAAAGACAGCAAAAATGCATCAGTTGACAAAGAGGAGACAAGCTCTAAATGAACATCTCGATAGACTGCACAAGTATAGAGCACTATCCAGGCTTTATCCGCATTTTTAATAAATAAAGGTCCAGCTAAATCAACGCCTACAATTTCAAAAACTTTAGAATCTTTAATGCGATCTAAAGGCAGTGGCACTGGATCGGATTCACGTGATTTAACTTTGTAGCGCTGGCAAGGAATGCATTTACTTACAACTTTTCGGACAGTTTTTCTACCTCTTTGGATCCAATAGTTTCTCTCAAAATACTTAGAAGAATGTGAGTTCCAGCATGACAATTCGCTACATGGAAATGTTCTATTAGTCTAACCGTGAAAATACAGTCACCAGGTGAAAGAATTGGAGACAAGAAATATGGTGTATCAATGCGTTCTGTAATTCTTGTTTTTACTCTAATTATATCGTCTTCATCTTTAAAACAGACTAGGTTAGGTATCGAATCTACATTTGGAAAAAACTCACTTTGTACAATTGAAATTAAAGTTTTCTCAGCATTTTCTAATTCCTCAACTGATAATTTACCATTCTTTCTATCACTGTTTCGAGATTTCACATTATTTATAAATCTTAATACCCAAGCAACTAGTCTAATAATAGATTCAAATTTTGAAAATTTCCTAGCGTACCAAGGAATATTTTTGACTGTTGTATTTACATTACACAATTTCACTTTTCTCCTTTCACTAGTAATCTCAGGAGTTTCACTATCAAGAGTCTCAGTCCTGGGCCATTTTTCCCTTTCTTCCATGAGCCATTTAGGCCCTTCCCACCATCGAGATTCTAGCAATTGCTGGGGAGAACACCCACGCGAAATCAAATCCGCAGGATTCATTTTTCCTGGCACATGGCGCCATTCGCTATTGGGGAAAAGACCTTTTATTTCTTTCACCCTGTTCGAAACAAAAACGGACCATTCACCGTATTCACTTATCCAGTACAGCGCAACCATGGAGTCACTCCAAAAAATTGTTTTCATGTTCTGGACACAAAGTGCTTGCTGTACTGAATGTGCCAATCTAGCTCCGATGTTACACGCGATTAATTCTAATCTGGGAATTGACGCTTGCTTTATAGGAGCAACTCTAGCTTTTGCTCTAATTAATTGAATTTTTACAGCTTCCGGGGTTATAGTTCGAAAAAAGACGCAAGCTGCATATGCCTCTTTGCATGCATCCACGAAAACATGCATTTCGGTAGACTCATTTATTTCAACATATCGCGGAATTTGAACGTCCTCTAATACATTTATTTCGCTGAACCATTTTTTAAAAGGTCTTTGAATTTCCTCTGGTAATGGAGAATCCCAACCTAGACCCAATTTCCAGGTTTGTTGTAATATAATTTTGGGTGGCAATGTTGCAGGGCACAATATTCCAATCGGATCAAAAATTTTCTGCATAGAGCTCAAAATTAATCTTTTAGTGAAATTTTCATTGTTATTTAATTTATCAAAAGTTAAATTACACTTAAGCATATCCCAATCGAGATCCCACAATATCCCAAGCAATTTTGTTACACCCGAACTCTTTGAAACATTTTGAGATTTAACATTACTTTCCCAATTTCTCAAATTAAAACACCCTCGAGACATAATGCATTTTGCTTGCTCGATAAATTCGTCTTGTTCCGCAGCATTTGAAACACCTGTAATACAATTATCAACATAAAACGCATATTTCAACTTTTCTGCCATATTCCTATAATTATGAGATACATTATCTAATAAATGAGATATCGACGCTGCCAACAAAAATGGGCTCGAACTCACTCCGAAAACCACCCTGCAATGTCTATAAGTAATTTCTTCGTTCACAGAAGGATAAAAAAAATCGTAAAAAAACTCTATGATCCGGGTTTATGCTAATCTGCAAAAAGGCTTTTTCGATATCCACAGAAAGACCAATTTATAAATTCGAAACCTATCGATAATGTCCGGTATTTGCTCAATTAAATTCGGGCCTTTATACAAAATATCATTTAAGGAACACTTTCCATATTCTCTAGCTGACGCATCAAAAACGGGCCTAATTTTGGTCGTAGCACTGTCCATTTCACCACAGGCCGATGCGGCAAAAAATGCTCTTTCTGGACGTCCCCCGTTACTTTTTTAATTATTTCTAAATCTTCCCATTCTCTGAAAACATTTTCATAATCAATAAGTAGACCCCCCTTTTGTGCGCGTTCGCACATCTTTTTATGTCTCTTCCACGTCATTTCTTTATTACTGGGTAATTCAATCGTATCAGATTTAAAAGGTAAACAAACTTCATATCTACCATCTGGATGAATTTTAATATTGGTTTTAAATTCCTCTATTATTTAAGAATGCTCATATTGATTTTTCAAACTTTCTACAGGCTCCCTAATACCGATCGTTTCAAGATCCCATAACTCATTAATAGAAGCATTTTTTACATACAAAGATACAACAGACAAAATAGTATTACTATCATAATTACTACTCAAATTTTGATTGGGTTTTCCAGTTAATACACAACCCAATCGTGTTTCTAACATAAATAAACCTGAATTTAATTTCATACATTTATTAGTGAATAATGTGCCAATTAAATCGGCACCTAAAAGTAAATTAATTTCCGAATCTTCGGATTCAAGATCAGGTAAAGTAATTTGTTTTTTTCTAAGTTCAATAAGTGCCTCTACACTAGAAAGTTTGGGTACAAAACCAGTAATTTTATTTTCAGAGAATACCTCAGCTCTACAACTAAAGGAATCATTTAAATCAGAAATAATTAAATCATAAACATCATGTATTTGAACTGAGGTTTCTCTCCCCCCAAAAAAGCAATGGGTCATTTTAATTTTCCTCTTAGGAACCAGATGTAGATTCTCAACCACCTTTTTACTAACATAACTGTTTTGAGAACCAGAATCGATAATAGTGCGAACCTTTAGTTCCACATTCTTGTTTTTCACTTTAACCATTAATGTCATGAGATAAACATTTTCACTATTTGAATGATTTGTCATAGTATTAGTTTCATGACTTTCATTTTCTTTCTTATCATTTTCACTATTATAATCTGGGCACATAAGAAAATGATGATATTTTTTACACTTAATACAGGTACTTTTAAGTCTACAGTTTTTAGGTATATGGTTAGGCTTAAAACAATTAAAGCAAGCATTTTTCTTTAGTAAAATATTTTTCTTATTTTCTAAAGTCATATTTCTAGCAGAAAAACAATCTCGCGATGAATGTTTTTTATTACAAAAAATACAAGTAAATTCTCGCTTACCTGTATTTCCAAAAGAAGTGTTTACTAGAGATGAAGCCATTGCAGGAGAGGAAGTTTTATTATCCCGGTCATATCTTTTACTATTAGTATTAGCACCGAAACCACTGCGCGCTAAATCAACCATCTCCTCGCTTTGCACTTCGTGTTTTAGAAAAGACATTAAATTTTTGAGGGAACGTTCTTCATGCATTGCATCTTCGGCATTTCGTTTTCTTTCCCATGACATCAAGACTTCTTCAGGGAGGATCGATTCTACTAACGGGATCAGGAAATCGCCGTATTTTTCTTGCGTACGTCCTAAACTTTCCAGAGATCGCAACTTTCCCTCTAATTCATCATACAATTTTGGCAAATCTGTTTTAACTCGGCCAGCGACGGCATTTTTCATGACCATAGTTAGTAAGTCCCGTATATAGACTTGTACGAGCAGATCTTCTCTACCAAATCTTTCTTTGATTTGGTTTATTGCTTGATGATAATTAGCAGCTGTAGCTGGAAAGCTCTCCACCACTCTGGCTGCTTTTGAATTCGGAACGACCGCTTGAATTAAATATTGAAATTTATCAGAGTCCGAAATACTTTTATCTTCATGTATCTTCTGAAATTGGGACCAAAAAGACAAATAGTTCTTAACATCACCATTAAATTTTTTCAATTCAATCTTCGGCAATTTAAAACTTCTCTTCTCGAGAGATTCATTCCGATTTTCAAAAACGGGCGTCTGCAAAGAAATAATTTTTTCTTCTACTCCAGTCTTCAACTCAAGGTATTTATTCCGATATTCTTCGGCTGCTTGAAAATCTTCCTCACACTCCTTCTCGGAACTTTCTTTCAACAGTATGCTACTTATATTTTTCTGACATTCCTCTAACCTTCCAAATTTATCCTCTAATTGTTTCTGTAACACAGACAGACTTTTAAGATCAATCTCCAGTTTCAATAATTCTTCTGTAACTTTATTCGTGCACGAAGTAAAACTTATTCGCAGATTTTTTCTTTCTAGTTTCAACGCTTTTATATCCATAATTGCTATGTCGGCCCCACGTTTTCGCGCCAAATGTTATCTCTAATAACTTAATTTAAATTCATAAAAACTACAACTGTAGTTATCATAGCAATTAACGGCACTTCTAAGCGACAAAATAACTCTGATTCAAAGATTACGAAAAGCAGTTACATGATTAAAACTTTAATGCATACTAAACATTATTTCCCGTTTACACTTTCGTCAGAAAGAGCATCTGACGTCATTGGGCACAGCTGCGTAACATAAGATAAACATATAAAGCAATAAACAACACTTAATGATTTACAAAATTATTAGAACATCAATAAATATTACTTAGCAATTTATAAAAGGATTATGATAGCAATAAATCTTTCTAATTGAATGGAAAAAGCACTTTACTTCATTTTTGATTAATTTATGATATCTAAATTATATTTATCGATAACAATTACCTTACTCAATTTACTTAAATATAATGCTTTTAGTTTATTCCTAAATTGTATCATTATTTCAAACCGTTTATGCTATTTAGCGTCAATTCGAATGTTTTAAATGAACCATCTCTTTTTTACTTAACTTTTTTACCTCTTTAATTCATTCACTCCCAAATTGACAGGACTCTACAAAATCACTCCCATTTGACCATGACGTAAGCTTCACGCTTACCTTTAATTCACTCATTGGTCAGAGCGCACGCGACGTCATCATTTTGTGTTAATGCGAGATATGACAAAAAGGGGACGCATGGAGCGATTCCTCAGAATTTGTTCGATTTTGCACCTGCCAACATCTTGCTGACTGGTTCTTTGATAGTAGTTTTTTATTCTAATTTACTTAATAATCATAACGGTGATTTTATTTACATCTTAACACATGAACGTATCTATGGAAATGTGGGAAAGTTTTTTGATGATTTGCTATTAAAAAATATATGAAGGCATTTGCTGACTCATTATTTCGTAATAGAGAAACTCCATATTTTTCATTCCAATGTCTGCGTAATTTCACCCCACGACATCAACATAATACATCAGCTGTTCATCGAATCATGATGAATCGATTCACGACTGCTATGCTGCACTAAATCTGTAGAAATTTATATAACTTCTGGTAATGCATTATTCATCGATTTAATGCTTCACAGTAAACACGCCAGAATGTCAACAATTTTACATACAGTGGTGGCCAAAATTATGGAACTTTTAGGTAATTTTCATTACAAAAAGTAAAAAGCTACCTGTTACAGCCGTCCGAAAGAAAACACTTCAGGAAATTTGGCTATATTTTAGCCGATCATGACCCCCAGATCCCAAAACCACCCGTTGAAAGACTTATATATATACACTAATAGTATATATATATATATATATATATATATATCTGGATTTTGTCATGCTGTAAATCTCGAATTTTTTAACCGATTTGGATGAAATTTTTCATATGCATAGTAGATACGAATGTCTCGACCGAGTTCGTTGGCCAGCTTCATTCGCCATCTTGTTTGAAAATGGCGGCCATTTAAATTTTTGAATTTTTTTTCATGTTTTCTAACATTGTATACTTATAGAAAATTTTACGTTTCACAAAATGCAAACTCTTATGTATCATTTTAAACAGAATTTTAAAAACATTAAAAGATATTTTAAAAAGTATATTTTAAAATTATTATTAAATATTTAAAAAGTATATTTTAAAAACATAGGTCATTTTAAAGAGAAAATTAAGAAAATTAAAGTTTCCAAAATTGTCCACAAAATGCAAATGGCCGCCATTTTAAAAAAATATTGCGGATGAAGCTGGCCAACGAACTCAGTCGAGACATTAGTATGTACTATGCATATGAAAAAATTCATGGAAATCGGTTCAAAAATGCGAGAGTAACAGCCTGACAAATTTCAGATATATATATATATATATATATTGTATATATATATATATAAATCAGCATTTCAACGGCGGGTGTTTTTGGCATCTGGGTTCATAATCGGCGAAAATATAGAAAAATTTCCCGAAGTGATTTCCTTTGAACGTCTGAAATAGGCTATATAATATAGCTATATATATATATATATATATATATATATATATATAATATAGCTTTTTACTTTTTGTAATGAAAGGTACCTAAAAGTGTCCCCCATTTTGGCCACCACTCTATATATAAAATGTTTCAAAAAAGAAGATTTTAAATAAACTATTGAAAGAGTAGATTTTTGAAGTGCAATTTTAATGACTTTAACTTATTTCTGGGAGCACAATATCTCAAAAAATATATATATACAAATTAAAGGAATGTGGTTTAAATTGGTCAATAACTAATTTAATGTCCTCCAACATTTAAAAACATTTTGCTCTAAAATATATTAAAGTCAGAAAAGCGTATAAGTCACGAATACAAAGACAGAAAATACATTTTTAAAGTAATTTATGAAGACGTTTTCTAAGGGAGAAGGAAAGCTAAGAAAGTATTCCCAAATACCTTCTCATTTACGTAAGTGCTTATCTGAAACGTTTTCTGTTTTCTGTCTGAAATTTTATTGAAATATTTTATACTCCTTTTCAATTTCTTAAACAGAGGTAACGTTCCGAGTCATCGTCTGGGAGATCTTAAACCCAAGCACGCGGCCTGAAAAAGTTTTAACATGCGGTACTAGCTAGGAAGATTTTAAATATGCAATGAAATATGTATAGAATATTCTAAAGAATTTTTCTGAAAAAGAATTCTTTAAAAAATGATATTGAAAGGGTAGGTTTTCAAAGAGTGTTTCTAAACCTTTAATGCACGAAATATTTCTAAATGAATTTAAAACGTATTTTGGCACTTAAAACAGATTTAAAATGCATTATTAAGAATAACTAATGTTACATTTTTCTAAATTTTACATAAAAAACAAATACCCAATGACACTCATATGAGGTTTGCAAACATAAAAGAAATATTATTAATAATATTTCTTTATTTTCAGTGTTATTTTGTTTTAATTTAAACTTTTGTATGTATTAGTGGAGCGTGAAATATTAAATAAAAGACATATATAGTCATGTAACTATATTATAAAGCAAAAACATGTCTAGGAGTTACGCTAAAGTCATACTGAAAAAACAAGAACCTGATTAACAAATTTCGCTGTAACTGTCATTTCTTTAACTTCTAAACATAGCACAATTGCAATTTTTACACCATAATGTAGAAAGTTTATACTTTCAAATTCATATTATTTTAAAAGTTTAATATTCCAAATTTTGTATTTCACTGTAAAGTAAAATCAAAGGTTTCATAATCTGCGAAAATATAAGAAAAAAAAAGCAATTTAACAAATTACAACGACCATTTGGAAAATGATTTTTTCAAAGACTAAAATTTAAGACATAAAAATTCGCACGGAGTTGATCATACATTACGTACTCCGTGAATTGAACATTAATAGTGTTATTGCACGTAAAAATTGCAAGCGACAAAAATCACCTGCGACCGTCAGATTTCATGAAACTTACGTATTATCCAAGCATTTCATTGGCTGTTCGGGAAAAGGCTTTTCCATCGTCAGATTTCTTGGAAATCTGACGACCCATTTTAAATGAAATTTCATTCTTAAACTTCTAAACATCCTACAATATTACTTTTTACACCGCCGCATCGAGAAAATTGTACTTTTAAATGCAATTTGTTTGAAAGCTGTATCTCAATTTGTTTGTGAGTTATTAATTTTTTTTTTGTAGTTTTTATTACTTTTTTGTCATAGTGGCAACAGAAGTATCCATCTCTGTTGAAAGTAAAGGTTAGTGTATAGGCCGATCAGAAAACGAATAAAATGCGGATTAAACCAATAAAAAACTTCAGATATGCTTTTGCTTTCCTACCCTGACGAGGACAATAACCATTTTTCCAAATGGTTTATAACCACGATCGAAAATATACAATAAACTTTTCGGAGTTATTCACGATTTCGAAAAGAATGTTTATCTTTAGAATCCTCAGAAACCAGTATACATGATGATTAGGAACTTTATATGTCAAAAATGTAAAGACAGGTAGAGGGGACCTAAATAAGAAGATTTCGTATAGAAATGTGGGTGCGAAAATGCGGCGTTGAGGCAGTAGAGGGCGCTATTGTGTTAGGCTACATTCATAAAAATGGTGATACATACGGTAAAGTAGACATGCGCTACTGAATAAAACTGCCTACGGCGACACCTGGTGTAAAGTTACAGACTTAGCTTTCTTATCTCGAAAACGGAAAGAGTTATGGGGGGAGGGAGTTATTTATAAATATGTAGAGCATCGTCGACTTAGTATGAAAAGACAACTTGTAGACATTAATGCGCAGAATAGAACTCTTAAAATGCGCATTTGTTATTTCGTAATTTCAGACACTGTGACGTCAAGAAACTTGAACGGAAGGATAAATTATTATCCTTCGGACAAATGTGCATTGCATCTGACGGTGAGAAGTTTGGACATCTCAAATAAACGCATATTGTTATAACTAGTTTTTTTTTTTCGGTTACCTTTTGTCACGTTACAGTGTAGGAAATCACGGAAAAACAAATCCGCATTTTAAACATTGTATTCTTCACATTAATGCCCACTAGGGTGGTGCGAAAAAAGTCAAGTTGATATTTCCGAGTTGCTATGGTGCGGAAAAGTTGCGATTGGTAAATACAAGAAAAACAAAAACAAAATTATTTAAATCGGACTTTATCTTCCGATCCCGCAAATCGCCTAAACATTTTAAAAAATGAAAATTTCCGATTTTTTCAGAATTTTTTTCTTTTTTTACGTATATATATTTTTTATCGCTATAGTGAAAAATATTTGCAGATTGTAATGTTTAATAATAATAAAAATCCCAACAAAAAGTTTTCGGTTAAAAAAAAAAGCGCCAAGTTCTCCTTAATGTTTCGGCCAGAAAAAGTAGTGATATCTGAAGTTCGCACAAGGGCACAAGTTAAAAGCGAAACATCCCAAATCGTTCATTGAAAATGGCTTCCTGCGACTTGGCCGTTAATGCCTTCTACAGCATTTCAAAATTAATGATTGGAAATTTCGCATTTATGAATTATTTAAACATTAAAATTAATATTAATATGCAAAGAGGCAAATTCACATAAAGACATTATAAGCAAAAGATTTCTGATAAATACCATTCAATTTCAACAAACAATAATTTTGATTATAGATCATTTAGTCCACATCTGGTTTAATTGCCATTTCGTACGGTCTAAAGCTAAAGTCATTAACGTAAAACCTAAGAAATAAAACAAAATTTACTTTCTTCAAATCTCACAATATGTTACATTATATTTTATTGTATAATATTGAAATCTTGTGCATTGACGAAAGAGATTTTTTTCGTTTGAACATTTATTATAGTTTGTTTGCATACATTAAGAGGTATTCGATGTATAAACTGTTAAAAGCTGATACTAATTATGTTTTAGCAATTAGGGATATTACCTTCTGAATACAAGTATTTTGTTATATTTAACTTCTAAGCATTTAAATAGACTGAAGTGGCTTAAAAGCTTTTTTTAAATGTGTATTTTATTTCTGTACTTTGTGCCACAAAATGCCTAAAATAATCAAAAAATGTTGTTGTCATGTAGTTTATTTGTGCATACATTAAAATTTGAAAAACCCTCTCGAAGGCATTAACGGCCAAGTCGCAGGAAGCCATTTTCAATGAAAGATTTGGGATGTTTGGCTTTTATCTTGTGCCCTTGTGCGAACTTCAGATATCACTACTTTTTCTGGCCGAAACATTAAGGAGAACTTGGCGCTTTTTTTTTTAACCGAAAACTTTTTGTTGGGATATCACTACTTTTTGTATGTTTTTTCTAGTTTTTTTCTAAGCTATATTAATATAAAAAAAACTTAAATTTCAGTACTTTTATGTTAGCCGGGAGCAGATCTCCTAATTAGCATTTCGTTTTTTCGCCAATTGTAGTTTTCATTTTTCACATGTGTAAATTAGAAACAATGCTTTGATTTTCAAATAAAATATTTTGGTTTATGTTATTATTTGTTATTTATTTATTTATTTATATGTTAAATATTCTATTAAATAAAATGAGGGAAATGCATCTATTTTAAATGAGATGACTGAAAAGTTTATATTTTTAAATGAAATGAATGCAATATGAACAATAGAGTTGGGAACAGTATTTGGCGATTTACCACTCGCGCCCAGCTAGCATAAAAATACCTAAATTTATTTTATTGAGCTTTACAAATTCATACTTTATTTCTTTTTATATTAAAGTACTAGCCGCCTCTAGCAAGCAGTATATACTCTATTAATTGCATGTTAAACGTTGCATCATGTTACTGTTATTCATATTTTAATTTACTTGCCCATTCTTTCGCTAAGTCGGAAGCTTTTGATAGAGAAATCAAGAACTCTTTACGATCATGGAAGCACATCATATATTTTGTGTTGTTGTGTATTTCATTCTTTCATGATAAATATCTCTTAACTCACTTATGCATGTTTCTTTATCAGTTACGATTCGTTCTCTAATGCGGAAATTTTTAATCGTATTAAATAATCTTTTCTAATTGGGTTCACTGCCAATTATTGTATTTTAACTGATACGATTGGGTACAAGTGAAATGATTCTTATTAAATCCTTTGACAATATCTGAATTTGCATTAAACCATATTGATGCTAATATCTTTTAGTTTCATGCTAACCTTTTCAACAGACTCGATTACGGAAAAATAGAAGGTCCACGGGTTCACTGCTATGATCCATTTGAAAATCTATCATTCTTCTCATCTAATCGTGTTGAAGAACTAGCCAATTTGCTATGGTTTTAAGTTTTTAGGTAATTTTATTCGAAACCTGAAAACTAAAATGCGAGGAACCGGATTATAGAAGATTCCTTCTAACGGTACATATCGATTAACAGGTTACATATTATAAAATTATAATAATCATAAGGAGAATTGTCAGTTTCGGTGCTTTAATAGTTTCTGTAAATTCTATTTATATAATACAGAAGTTTCAGCAGAGTAAAGATTAACAACATAGTCACAGTAAGTATAATAACAGTACAATATATTAACAATATCTCGCATTAATAATTAACTCATTGAAAAATAGCCAGAAACGTCAAATACTCGCCAAGCTTGGCGACATTTAGCGAAGTGTCACCAAATTTGGTAATATATCATGTCAATTCTCAAATTTGGCGACAAAAAATGTTTTGTTTGTTCTGACGTCATAATGATGCATATGTATTATTTATTATACACATACCTATAATATGTATGATGCAAATGTATTACGTATTATATGCATATGTATAATATGTATGATGCATATGTATAAAGTACTTTAAGATCACTAAAACGCACTTAAAGGAATAGTGTTCCATAAATAGTAGGGATATTTGCCAGATTGACCAGAGTGCTATTGAGATTAGAATTCCGACATTTATAATAGACCAGGAGGCGTCTGCACACACCATCACCTCATCGAGTTTATAGCTGAAATATTAGGATTAGTTAAAACTAGATTAGTACATTAAAATGCAACTGGTCTGTTAAGTCATATCTTGGTAGAAACAACCTGAAGACCTACTTTTAGTGGGTGACTGATAGGTTTACTATTGTATTTTCCTGCACCCAAAAGTATGGAAAAATGGAGGAATGGGTGCAGGAAAACACAATGGAAAATCCACCAATTAACCGGTAAAATCGGGTCTTTAGGTGGTTTCCACAAAGATATGACTTTGCAGACCAGTTACATTTTAATACGCTAATCGATTTTTAACTAGTCCTAAAATTTCAGCCGTCAACTCGATGAGGTGATGATATGTGCAGACGCCTCCCGGTCTTTAATAAAATTTGTTTTAAGGAAGTAAAAGATAGAAATATGGACAGATAAACTGAATCTTTTGCCTTAAGATTTTTTTAAAAGCATATAAAAATTCATTCAGCTTGAAATCATGTAACACCTTTATAACTCAGGCTAATTTTCTGTAATCGAGTTTTGGCAACCAACATATCTATCTGATCTATAACTATAATCTTTCTTTTACAGATTTAAAATTAACAATAAATTAACAGTAAGTAGGCTAATAACAAAATATAATAACATTAGCAGCGGACTTCGGAACCGCATCTGTCGTACATCGTTAAAGACAGCTTTATTAGTTACACATTTCATTTAATTAAAAGCAGATTTTTAAACTTTCATATGAGAATTAGGATATTTTAACACTATAGGGATCTTGGCGGTTTTTTTAAATCTTGGCGCAATTCGGACTTCAGAAACTGCGATACGTTGCCAAATGATATAAACAACTATGAAAACAAACCTGATGAAATTATGTTATTTATATATGTATTTATATACATATAAACATTTTATTTATACATGTATAAAATATTGTTTTTTATGTACAAATTGTTTATGTTGGTATATAAAAATAAATAAACGGTTTCCTTACATTAAATAAATTGTATACATATGGAAAAAATTGCTTGTGTATATGACACAGTAGATAGGTTGCCAGAAATACGTTATTATCAAATTTCTTTTCTCGTCAAGGCTATTTCCTCTATTTCGCCAAGGCTACTATATCGGAAACATTCCGAATTGCGGTTATATTTTGTTAAATGTTTTATTGTTTTAATATCGTGAATATATCATAACCTATACTGATTAAAATTTTTAGGTATATTCATTTTTTTCTATTTAACAAACATCTTTGGAAAAGCATATATATAAAGTTTTATTCTGCTTCAAATTACGTGACCCCTTCAAAACTCTGAAATCGAGTATTGGCGACCAACATTGGCGCAATTGAATGTGAAGGAACTGTTTACGGCCAAATCAACACCCCCTGTTTTAAGGGTTTAGAGGCGGAAATTCTGTGTTTTCAGATTTTTCTGGTTAATTGTGCTACAAACCCGACTTACTTGTGAAATTTTATGATTCTACGACTTTTAGAAGTACCTTAGTTATTTGATGATGCGAAGTGAGTCAGTGACAAAAAAGCGCTTTTTCGGAATTTAATATTTCGAAAACTACTAAATACAGAAACATGAAATAGTGGAACCTTAGTTCAGCTTGACCATACGAACATGTGTATAAAAGAAAAATTTCTATATCTCTCCCTAAAACGACGTTATGCGGGGGTGAAAAGTATGCAGAAATGGTTCAGGAAAAGGTAGCTTACGGCTTGTGCGAACTTGGCGGACGCACTGCCGTGCTCCCAGATAAACAGTTGCGTTTAAAGAATAGCTTCTGATCACGCAAGCTATATACAAATTGGCAAAAATTCAATTTTCAGTGATTTTGATGAATAAAGAAAATAATTACCTCAGATCAGTTTGTGTTTCAATATTAACATTTGCATATAAATTGTACAATGTACAACTCTTTGCTTGTTTAGATATTTGATAATGTTTAAACAAACCAGAACTCACCACGGGAAGGTAGCTCCACTTCGAGTTCAAACCACACCCTATCCTCCATCCAACCAACGAGGGTATTTGCTATTTACATTACTTAAATATATAGTTTGTTATGATAGAGTCAAAATACTGTATTAAAAAACTAGTGTCGTGACAGTATAAGATATACAATTTGTTATGTCATCTGTTTAAGTCTGACTTTTAGACGCAACTTTGTACTGCGATTTGGTGGTAATGTCTGGTATTATGGACATTGATTTCAGTGTGGTCCTGATGCTTTCTTGATTGGGGCCCACATACCTTAAATGATGCTTCCGTTACCGATTTAACGCACCGCTGGACATCTTGCGTGTAGTTGGGAAACTCTTTTTCATCCCAGACTGAGATATGACCTGATTGAACGAAGCAATGTATTTCTTCATGGGTTATTCTCCGAAAAAGAGGTGGAAATGTTAATTTTGCTACATTACAATCAATTAATTCTGGATTGTAGGAGTGATAAAGATTCAGATACATTTATCCTTTGAAACATTTTGCCTGGCTTTTAATACTCTTCTTAGCTCTAGCTCTCTTATGTGCTTCCTCTTAAAAAAGACCATTGCCATCAGTAGGTTTTCCGGGTGAGCAAAGAACGATTTTCGTTCAGTTTCAGGGACTACACTTTCTTCAGGTTGTCACGAAAGTATCGAGATGTTTCAATTGCTCTGTACAGATGAATAGGCCCGTCTGTAATGTACTTACAGAATTTTATTTCAAAACAAACTGGCAAGTAAGATTTTAAAATAAATGTCAATATGGCTTTAAGACATCCGATGGGTTTTCCACGCTCGCGTAAAGTCGAAGGGCTCGATTTGCACAAGTGAGCAATCTGGCATGTGAAATTGGGCCGGAGTCACACTTTAATAAGTCATTTGGAAAGTTGTCACTTTTAATTGCTTGACTTATGCCAAGACGATATCTTTCGTCCTTACTCAACAGTTACCTGTCCACTTCTGGAATTTCACAATCAGTCAATTGAAAATTTATCACCGAAAGCTTTACACAACAATGATATTGTGTCCAAATTGTGTACTAAATGATCTTGGGCCAGTTGTTTCAACATTCAAATGTTGAAAAAGATGGCGGAAAGGTAATTCAACAAAATGGAATAAACAAACAACCCACTGCAGTGGTCGTCAGAGATGAACTTCAAGCTTTCTGATAGCACCACCTTTCTATCCAGTATTGGTATCTGTACCATCACAGCCTACCAAATCTAAGTATTCTAGTGAAACCCCTTGTTCAGTAAGACATGATACTATGAAAGCTACAATGCCCTTAGCAGGCCCGGAGTTTGAAGGCACATGGCCTAACTAAACTGAGCCACGTTCTTTTATGACAGGAAAGTGTTCCTCTTTAATAGTTCGACGAACCTGTTTAGATGCAATCCTTTCTTTAACTAGGTATCGTCCTTTCTTCCGTCAAAATAGTATATGCGAAGCAGTTTATCTGAATCCAGTTGTCTTTTCTGTAAATTTTATGGAGTTAGGTGAGACTAGGTGGGAGCGCGTACGCCGACTTCAGCGCTGTTTTCCAACGTGGCTAATGGCAGTTGGGTGCACTACTAAACTTTTCAGACCTGAAACGAACTCTTCGTGGTAAGTTCTAGGTTGCTTAAAAATAACTTAATATGCTCAATAGTATCAACATTTAAATCTTAACCTGAGACTGCAAACTGACCTCAGTTGATTATATTCTTAATGCATGAAAATCACTCAAAATTGAATTTTTGCCGATTTTTATTGAGCTTGCGCGATCGGAAGATATTCTCTAAACACAATTATTATTATTATTATTATTATTAAACAGTACAAATTGCAAATATTTTTCCCTATAGCGATAAAAAATATATAAACGTAAAAAAAAAAAAAAAAAAAAAAAAAAAAAAAAAAAAAAAAAAAAAAAAAAATCGGAAAAAATCGGAAATTTTCAATTCTTTGGAAATTTTAGGCGGTTTGCGGGATCGGAAAATAAAGTCCGATTTAAATAATTTTTTTTTGTTTTTCTTGTATTTACCAATCGCAACTTTTCCGCACTATAGCGACTCGGAAATATCAACTTGACATTTTTCGCACCACCCTAATGTCCACAAGTTATCTCTTCGTACTAAATCGATGATGCTCTACAACTTTGTAAATCTCTTTTTTTCTCCATCTCTTTCCGTTTTCGAGATAGGAATACTAAGTCCTCAGTCTTCCACCAGGTGGCGCCGTAGGCTGTTTCATTCGATAGCGCATGGCTACTTTACTATACCTAGACACCACTTTCATGAATATAGCAACAGCCGTTACAAAATTAAGAGGCTGGCAAGAGACTTTAGTTTGTATGCTGTATATTTTTTTAAGAATAGAGAGAAAGTAAGAAAGTGCGACTTATGAATTGGAGAATTTTAAACCTAAGTTATTTTTTCCTATTGCATATTAATTAATAATTATAATACGCTGCAAATATTGCAGCTGGAAACTTTGTATTCACATTGTTGAAAAAAAAATCAAATTTATACCGGTAATTTATGTAAAAGTAACAATGTTTCGTAGAAATTAAAATACAGAAATTTTGCAAAATTTTGTTTCCTTAAAATTTCTGTTCCTTTTAAAGAATTTTTTGTAAAGTGTGGTTCAAAACATGTAAAGCAATTTATTTTTTTAAATCCATCAACATCCTAATACGTTTAGAAATTAAATTACATTTTAATACTTTTTATTATTTACCGGCTTAAGTATCGACTTACATTCTCTTTACGAGGCTGCTTTAAAAATAAGACTTTGTATTTATGAAAAAACATCCAGGTATTACATTTAAGTTGCGTCTCAGCATATTGTTATGTAAACATACGATAATTTTTCGCTATTTTAAGGCGAATTACTTTTGACACAAAACGTCTTTTTTTTTTATTACACAAGAAGATTAAGAGATCAACGAAGAATAATCTAATATTACAAATATATTATGCAACAAGTTTCACACGTTTTATGCATCACTTTATTAAATATGTAATGTTTTTGAAATAATAAATTTGACGGTAGATAAAAAGGAATTTTACTTGCACTCATAAAATAAATGAATAGAGTAACATAAAAATAATGCTAAGGATTATAATTTTAAATTTCTAAATATTTTGTAAAAAACATGATAAGATGTGTTACTATAATTATTCTTTTTATCTATTAATTGATCGAATCGATACGTATTAGAAAAGAACGGATTAACATTGTATATGAAAGAGCGATTTTCGATTTTTTTACAATTTCCCATACGTTAACGGCATACATATTTACTGACCAATATGCCGCATAAGGTGCATCTAGGTTCTCTATAAATAATTGTAAAAGAAACGATTTATATTAAAATACAGGGTGGTTCAAAACTATATGTCCAAAATGTAAAGGCAGGTAGAAAGGACCTTAATAAGCAGATTTCGTATCAGAATGTGGGTGCAGAAATGTAGCTTTGAGGCAGGAGAGAGCGCTGTTAAGTTCGGTGGATGAAAGTGTTTCTCTATCTTGAATCGTTATTCTCTCGCGGATTTCGAGCAACATGGAGCGTTAAACCAATGCGGAATTGGCCGACAAGCATATTAGGCATGGGCGTAAGAAAGGAAATGGCTCACACCCAACGCACGTTCAACAGCTTTTGAGCGTGTCGAAGGACTATCCTCTACTGTGCGTAATACAGCTTCTCCCACTGCAGATATTCTGCAATATCTCCTCGTGCTCTTATCAGGAGTGGAAGCATAAAATGATCCACTCGCGCACATCTCCTAATGACGACTCTCAAATGTTTGGTGATCCGGCAGAATCCTACCCGACAATCTTCCAATCTAAATCCTTTGAGCAGCCATTCCGTTGCGCAATTGCCATACATGAAATGCTGTCGGCAAGCTCCGCATTGGTGCAATAATCCATGTTGCTCAAAATTCTTGCGGGAAATGACGATTCAAGAACATTCTTTCGCCGCATTCAACTGCGCCCTCTACTGCCTCAACGCCGCATTTCTGCATTTACATTCCAATACGAGATCTGCTTATTTAGGTGCCATCTACCTGCCTTTACATTTTTGACATATAGTTCTGAATCACCCTGTATAAGAAATGAAATAGCAATTTAAATTAAGTTTAAAATATTTATTTGCTTTGAAAAATGAAATTTATTTAATTTGTAATAAATTTAAATTATGTTAGTATATTTATTTAATAGAATATTGAAATATTAATGCAATCTTTGATAGTAAAAACCAAACAAATTGACATCTTGTTGAGTGATTGGCAATAAAAAATGAGTATACTTTTTCTCCGTAATATTTAAGTGAGGCTTTCTTTTATAATACAGTTAAGATCAATAAAATCAAATTTGGTAAAGTAGCAAAGTACGCATAATTTGAAAATTATGTTCAACTTTATTAGATATATGCTTTATATAAGATATAACGGGTTAGGGATAAAGCTGGACATTCAGCCAAAATATAATCAAATAATAATTAACCACATAAAATGTCGTGGCAAAGTATCGTGTGAAAATAATATCATCACAGACAAAATCACACAAAAATAACATAGGATTTAATGTAAAATCTCATTAAGACATTTTTGTTACAATGAAAATAAAAGTCTTCCCCTTTAATGGAACTTGGTACCAATAAATCAATAATAATCATTATTTATTTATATTATTTTATTCATAGTATTGAACATTTTATTAATCAAATAAAAAAAGGTTTTTATTCCTTATGATTGCATCTAACACTATGAATTTGATTTAATAATAATAAATAAATAAATGTATTCAGCTAACAACCGCACTTTTTGGATAATGTCACGAAGATAATGATCTGCTGATAAAATGACCATCATTTTTAACAACAACAGTTTCCTCTTTGCAGTGCATGAATGTTTTATTTTAATTAACTTAATCTTTCTTTCCCAGAATTAATTGAGTTGGTCCATTTTATTTCTTTCATTGTTTGTGCCTTCGTTAGAAACAGTATATATTTCAAATGGATGGATTATCATAATTTAAAATAATTAAATCCTTTTAAAAAATAATTTTTATCTATCTTCTTTTTCCAATATAGCAGATGAAATAAAAGCAAAACCTACATTAAAATAGATTATTTTGTTTTTGCGTGCAAACTTTAGAATTATTTCTAATGCCTAAATATATTTCATTTTTCATAATTTATGGAATCATTCATTAATGATTAATCTTTGTGTGAAGCTAGTAAAATTTAAACATTTAGTTATGTATACTATGTTTATAATCTCACATAGGGAAAACACAGGTAAAGTGGTCAGCGAGAGCAAGGTGGCCATTTGAGATTTTTCCACTGTATAGGGGAGACCCGGGCTAGTAGGCGCAGTTTTTAGTTTTTGATTTTTATAAATTTTTTATTTAAGTTTTTTAACAAACTATAACATCACTTTTAAAGAACAGACATTTAGCTATAAATATACTGAGTTTTGAGTTTGTAGCTTTTGTAGTTTATGTTTAGCGGAAGCCTAAAATAAAAGGAAAATTGTGTGTCAACCTACCCCAACACGGGGCAAGTTGCCTATACCTATGGGGTAAGTTGGCACACGTTTTTAAATGAAGCTCAAATAAGACACGCAGTTAAGCGAAATCAATTTCATTATTACCAGTAAGTTTAGACTAAGGCGTTATAGCCGTACAATGTAAATTTTAAATGATACAGACATAAAAATAATGAATAAAACATTAACATTGAGTAACTTCTATCCTACTCTATATCATCATCAGAGTTACAGTTGCCACAATTAAAAAAAATCGAGTGTCTCCGTTTGGGCAAGCCACGTGTGCCCAAAATCTTGCATTGTAACCACTTTTCTCGTTGTTTGCTGATTTTCAAGCTACCAATGCACACCAAGCACCGAGTCAACTTGCCCCGTGTTCAATGCGCCTACTTGCCCCATAATAAATTTCTTCACAAAAGGGACACGTAATCCTCTAAGCATAAATAATCCAAGTAAATCACATATGGGGTAGGTACAGTTAATCATACACTAAGAAAAACTGCACAAGTTAAATCGCAATTATTAAGATAAGTGTTAGAAATTAGAAAAAGAATAAAGCAACAAAAAATTATTCATGAGTGCAAAAAACAGAAAAATCGTAATAAATGTCCACTGCACGTAGGTAACGATGCAAAACTACATTGAGGATTGTAAAAAGCAATAAGAAAGGTACTCTATGACTGGTTGCGCAATCTATCCAGAAACATGCGATTTATGAGGACTGCGCATACTTACCCCTGTAGCCAACTAGCCTCGGTCTCCCCTAGTGTCCCCGCCACGCAGAAACTGTGCGAAACAGTCGTCACAGACGCTGGAGTATTGTCTGCGATTTTGAAGTGGAAGGCTAAATTTTTTTAGTTCAGAACTCATTTTATTTATTTTTCGCATTTTGATTTTATACAAGCGATACAATTCCTCGGTTACAGCTAAATAATGTGTAGTGTTATAGCTATTTTTGGAAAAAATCTTAATTTTGTTTATATGTATTTCCAAAACAAGAGCTATTGAAAGTTTTTCATAGGGATATTCGCGTTTCGTGCGTTAATGTCATACAGAATTGCACACTTTCCCTTCAAGGACATCTTCACTGTTAACCACCGTTATTTATCATTTCTTAGTTTCACTTTGTTTCAGATGCTTGTGGCACTAAAAAATATTTGGTTTTTATATTTGTTCGAATACATTTCTTTTTACAAAATTTATAAAACATTGTGGAAAGACTTTGAAACAATATTAAAAATTGGCACGTAAGTCATTTATCACCAGCACACGGAAGTCAAACAAGATGTATTACATACAATCCAAATGAATAAAGTTAGATGGTATGGGTAAGTTCGCAGAATTAAAGCGGTGCGCATTTAGGATGTAGACTGTATTCATTATATCACATAGGGGAAGGACAGGTAAAGTGGTTAATGAAGGCAGAGTGGCCATTTGAGTTTTTTCCACTGCATAATGCCCCCGCCACGCAGAGACTCTGCGAAACAGACGTCACAGACGCTGGTAGTTGTCTGTGATTTTGAAGGGGAAGGCTAATTTTTTTTAGTTCATAACTCTCTTTATTTGTTTTTCGCATTTTTGATTTTATCGAAGTGATACAATTTCTCGGTTACAGCTAAATAATGTGTAGCATTATAATTATTTCCTGTTATGCTGTTTGATCAGTGTGAAATAACCTTTCAAATGATGTGTGTTTGAAAACTTTAAGTAGTGTCTATGTAGATTAGAGGATAGGCCACATTTTTTGTAATTGTTTCATTACGGGAAAAGTGACCACAAAGAGATCGGAGAAAATGACCAGATGGCTACTTTGTCCGGAAACGATTTTTTATTCTTTTTTCATAACAGAATACTACTGGAATTTTTTTTTTCTTTTTTAAAGAAAGAATATGGGTTGGGCAGTAATTTCTGTGGAGATAGGTTTATTTTCAACATAGGCTTATTCTTAACGTGTGTTACACTAGATTGTGTTTATTAAATATACATCTTAAAATCAATGGGATTTCTTCATGCTGGACACTTTACCCAACCTAAGCGGTCTGTTGAGCGGAAACATCACTCAACACTTTGAACAACTTTATACAACATTAATTGTAGTTTTATACATATTTTGTACTATTATTCATATTCATTTTGCATACTTATACTTATTTAGAAATATTATATATATATATATTGTTTTACATAATTATTTTACATATTTATTTATTGTGTTAAAAGATATAATATTGCGTACGCAAATAATTTAGTTATATTTTCTCAGGCTTTAGGTGAAAGGGCAGGTGGGGTAGAAAATCAATTATCTTCGTTACACCAATTTTAAGAATTACGTCGGGAGTCCAACTGTCTGGACTCTCACAATAACCTTAACAGTTTCTGACAAGTAAAGTTTATATGGCCTTTTTTATTGAGGCGATAATTCGAAACTCACAGAAAGAGCTCGGGATCCTGACAGGGGCTACTCTACTATAAGAAGGCGGGGCTCGTTTGGGTCCGCGCTTGCTCCAATGACAGGCGAGCAGTACAGAGCAGATTTGAATATCGCTGGAAATCGGCCCCGATGTTAAATAAGATTATTCTGGGCCCTGCCTTCCCTTCTTTTTTAAAAATAATAATTTTTTTTTATGAGAGAGCGAAGTTGTGTCTCTCAGTTAGTAGCAGTCAGTTAGTACACTATAAAAAATAAATGTGTAAATTATTTCATCTTATCCGTGTATACGTGTAAATTTCTAAAATTACACACCTGTCGTAAAGTTTTACACATTTTTTTCCGAAATTTACCTCTTTTTCTGTGTATTTAGCTTATGAAAGTAAGTGTGTAAATTGTTATCGCTTCAAAAACTCAGATAAGTGTGTAAATGTAGAAAAATGATTATATTTACCCGAATTTTGTGAGTTATTCTAATTTAAACATAATTATATGTACACAGATAAGTGTGTAAATTTTTTAAACTACATACTTTCCATAAAAATTACACATTTTGAACTTGTTTTTATGTGTATTGGACTTATGAAATCAAATGTGGAATTTGTTATCTATTGATAAACTCAGACAAGTGTGTAAATGTAGACAAATACCTGATTTTATACAAATGGATGTGTTACACATAATTATAATTGTGTTATCCGAAAAGACAGCTTGAAAAGTGCATATGTTTTTAAAAAAAATCTATCCAACAGCTATTTGTAATTACAAAAGAAGAACCATAAGATTTAGAATTAAACGTTTGAGTAAGATTTTTAATTAGATTACCTGTCTTTGGTATATTCATTGCCATTACCCATATATCAAGCAGAGTCGCAGTGACGTCAGTTTAGGTCTCGGTGGCTATGTCATATCTGTGACTAAAGTACCACAACCCAGTGGCGTCACATTGTGACTACAATGCAAATTGCTTAAAAACTTTAAAAAATTGCATGAACACTATAAAATATGTTACTCAATGTGAAAAATACATCTCTGACAAATTTTTAATTTTTTGTGACGTCTCTGTGTAATGAACACGTGTAATGAAAAGACCCCGTATGTTGCGAAATCGTATTTTAACGAAAATGTGAATTTTAAAGATATTTGAAAATGAGGAGAAATATATTAATCAGGATTGTCTGAATGCACTTCTAGGCTCTGGATCTGACTGATATATACATTTTTTTTCGTGTCATTGCAATTTAACCTACATTCGTTAATTTATTTACCGACTTACAAGAAAATGCTTGATAAATAGATAAATTTCAATCGATATACAATATTATGAATTATGATGCAAACATAATTTTGCATGTAATACACGAAACAAAACAATTTTTATTAAGGGAGTTTATTAATTGCTTGTTATATTATATGAAAAAATTATACCTTTTCTTAAACTAACAAAAGCAATCAATATTATAAAGCAAAAACATATCCGTGATTGACAGTGGAACACCAGACGGATACATGTACGTTTTATTGCGATTTTTTAAACTTTTAAACATTGAAAAATTAAAATTTGTACACCGTCGAATGTTCTTTCGGAATTTGTTTAAAAATTATACCTCAATTAACTGATTTCTATGGTTTTAAAAATAATTTTCAAGCATTAGTTTAAAAATAAGAAATCTTTTGTCTGTGCTTCAATTACAAAAGATTAAAAAGTTTCCACTTAAAGCAATAAAAATAATTAAGTATTTGTTTCGGGATAATATCCCACAATGAAATTAAAAACTTCAGCAAAACATGTACATAACTAAAGAACAAATTTAATAGGCATGTAATCGAACTACGCGATTAAATTACTAAACTATTAGAATTAAAAAAAAAAAAACTGTTGCGCTAGTAAAATTCTTTGGCGATTTCTCCGACTATTAACTCCTGTATGGCTCCTGGTTTATTTTTAGGAACATATTTTGCATATTAAAATCATTTTTAACTACTCTGAAAATTTAAACATTGTTTAATTTGTTATACCCTCTATATCAGTATAATTATTATTACATTTGACAAAAAAAAAAGATTTACAAAACTTGAACTATTTTGAAATAAATCGAAAAAGGGCATAAAAAAGATCTTGAAATAGGAAATTTTAATTAGAGAACCCTTGTAAACGTATTTTATTATAGAAATATACAAGAACGGTTGAGGGGGGGGGGGTGCGCCGGTGCTTTCAAACTCTGAGCGGAAAACCGCAAACGATTTTCGAATAAAAGTCAACATATTGCATGCATTTTTTGGAACAAGCAAAGTAAGTTTACAAGGAGAAAATCGCTGTTTTGTGTACATATAGTCAGTCTGGATGTAAAAATTTAACCAAAAAACGTCGCAGGGGCCCTTCTGTGTATCGGCTAGTGTATGATAGAATATGTGTCCGAAAAATGCACAATAGCTTTGGCATGTTTAAAAGGATTCATATCATTGCTAGTGTACTTATTATTGGAACATATATATTTGTTCTTCACACAGTGGGTTACTTCAAAAATTGAAAAATGACGTCAATGAAGAATATGTATTATTTTTCAAGTTTACTTTTCTTTAAATTATAACAATTTTATTGAAATAAAAAACTATCTAAATTGTATTTGTCTACAATTGCAATCATATGATAAAAATAATTATTTAAATTACATTTTAATAAGATTTGTTTACCTGTAAAAGATCATTCGTTAAAGTCACATGTTTACCTCGAGTTTTAAAATTATGTGGAAAAATATTATATTCAAAGTTTAACTTAATTAGCAAATATTTAAAGATAAATAATTAGCAAATATTTAAATATTTAAAGTTTTCTTATGGAATAAAATTGTTTGCAAGCTTAAATTTTAAGTTTTGTATTAAGTAATGGTAAGAAATAATTTGCAGTGCATATTTTTACTAAAAAAATAATATCTATTCAGAAGATGAATTTTTAAAAAATAAGAGTTTGAGGACACAATGGAAAAGTACTATTAAAAGAAATCAAAGATGTGTAGTATTAAGAAAGAAAAATCAATGTCAGTAACTATTATTCAATGTGAGAAATGTTATAAAATTTATAAAAATATATCAATGGCGCATTGTAAAAAAAATTCGACCAGTTTTCCTGCAGGAATAGGAAAAATAGTTGCCCTTATCGTACCGGAAAAATTTCCGACCCAGCTCGGAATAATATCCGTAAAAAAAAGAAAATAGTCAATAAAACGGTATTTTACGGATTTTATTCCAAGCTGGGTCGGAAATTTTTCCGGTACGATAAGGGCAACTATTTTTCCGATTCCTACCAGAAAACTGGTCGTATTTTTTTACAGTGCGGTTGAGAAAATTTCAGTTGTCAAATATTCTAATTGGAAAGTTTTCAAAGTAATCTACAAGTTTTAATTCGTTAAGAAATAAAAATATAGACGTTACGCAACCAGTGATAATTTAAATATGATTTTGCTGAAAGATTTTAATTATTAAAAAAATAATGCATATATTTGAAGGAATAAAACTAAAATGTAATGAACCTGTTTTATCGTTATTATTATTATTTTTTAAATTCTCGATACTTTTACTAGTTTATTTTCTGAATGATTTTATAGAGAGGAATTTCAAAATATTTTTACTAGTATATAGACTATCAGAAAACAATATGATTAATCAAAAAAAAAAAAAAAAAGAAAAGAAAAGAAAAAAAAAAATAGCCTACAAAAATTACAATAATGCTTCCAACGGCAGTTAAAATTCATTAGTTTTTATTCGATACTCTTTTAAAATGTTTCTAGATTTTTACCTAGATTTTTTACTCAGCTCTAGATTCTCTCTATTCTAAAAAAAAGTAACTTACGTTGTCACCACCGCCATTGCCGCCGGTTTTGAATTTTTTGTAACCGGAGGTCTTTCACCGTTAATATTAAGAAAAATACTGCATACAAAAATATGAAAATCGGCGGTATTATAGAGAAATGTTTGATAAATACGCTGATGCAGACAATTTTCAAATCGAATAATTATTTTAAGAGATATTTAATGCTAAAGTTGGACAAAATCGTTCCATTAAAACAGTTTTGTAGTAGCAAAAACTATACATGGGAATTAATTCATTTTTAGATAATTTTATACGTTAGAATTTCCCGGTGTGCAGACTGCATTCACATTTTTAATTTGACTCATTTTTTGAGGTTTTATTTCTATTTTAAATTCAAATTTCAGCATTTCGAGTGATATTTTTTACTTATTTTAGGAAATGGTAATAATTTAAACTGTTGCCAACTGTATAAACAGCGCAAATAATAATGTATGCTTCAAATTAAAAATTTATTTACACGTGACTATTATTAACCGAAAAAGAAACTTTCAAATTAGAATTAAATAATTACGTGTGAAAAGCAGGAACTTATTGAAAATTACTTCATAAAAACTATATTTACACTTGAATTTTATAAGGATATTGTAAAATAATAAATTCATTAACCTGCGTTAGAAGTCTTAAATAGGAGAAATTACGTCACATTTACGTCATATTACACTTATTACGTAAAATGAACAAAAAGTAATATCGCAAAACAGTTTAAATTTAAAAATTGCGTGAGACATTAATTTGATATTTTGAGATTATATTAATAAGATTAATATTAATTTTATTGAACACGTTTAGACTGCTTTCAAGCGATTATTTATTAATGTAATAAAAATAAAAAAGATTACAATCTGAAAATAAAAAATATGATTTGAAAGAGAAAAATCTGTGAAGCAGAAAAATAAAGAAATTGCTTAAATGGTTTAGTTAAGATTCGTTAACCTTCTGTGTCGTTTCTGTCAAAAGAAGACATTGGTATTTGTAAAATATATTTGCATTTTGATGCAGATTTGCTTATTATATTAGCTTATTTTGAAATGCTTAACTGATTTTATTTCACCAAAGACGAAAGCAGCCATTGTATGTTTTAACAGTAGCTGATTTTTCCTTAAAATTCTCCAATCGAAGAAAAATGAATAGAAACCCATTTATAGGGAGATCGCCACTGTTTTTTAAATTATAATTCAATCTTTCAAAATCTTTTTAAAGCCAATCAAATTAGCGTGCTTTTAGAGACTGCGGTGTCTGAACGGGGGTTGGCGAGCGTAGCTCGTAGGGGGCAGAGCCCCATAGTTTTTAGATAAAAAATACGAGTTCACAAACCAATTTCTTAATTTTATCACATGCATCTGGATTTTACTTCATTTTATCTAATATTTCTTGTCGGGTCACTGTACCCGTCTAGTAGCCGTAGGGTAAAAATGAGGCTTCTTATTTATAATTATCCTCTAATCCTGTAAATAAAATAATAATAATATACCAATGTGTGGCTCTATTTTGTGTGTAAGTCTGAATGTTTATACTTTATGCACATTAAAAAGTGATTAACTATTTGATACTACCTTCATTACTACTATTATTTTTATCATAAAATCATCATAATCATTAAATTATCAAAATTATCATAATCATTTTTATTATAAAAATAAATACGATTATATGCATTTCTAACAGAATATATATACATAATTTTTTACCGCACTTAATTAAAAAACTCGTATAGTAGATTCTCTCAAATCCGCTTGTACAGTTTATGTTGATATCAGTGATATTGTCCCTGGCAACAAACATCCAGCCAGATATATCTTCGGGAAATACATAGTACAAAAAGTTTATATTAGACCTGAAATAGAGTAGCTACTGTGCTGTGGGATATAGACAATAAATGACATTTGTTTAAAAAATAATAATAATAGATAGTAAGAATTATAATTTTTTAATACATAATTTCATAAATAAAAATGTAATTGCCGAAACGTCTGTGAAGGCTTATTGTGGAGACACGAAAAGTTTTGGTTTCTGTTAGTCTGTATGTTCCGCGACCGCAAAACTACCGCAAAAAGCATCCGATCGTCTTAAAATTAACTGTGCATGTTGATGAGGTACTCCGACTTACCTGTACATTTTTTGATTAAATTTGGTTCATTCGTTCGGGAAATATAGAATATTTTATTTTGCTCTATAATGCTTTTCTATGGCAAGTCAGACGATTTTCAGATTTTCATTTGTTGAAAGAAATGGCTCCTATGAAAAATGGATTTAAATGGTAAATTTTGGATGCTGAAATTTTTAAATAAGATTATTAAATTATTCCAATTAGTTTGAAATTTTGTCAATATATTTGCGAAATTTTTTTTTAAATTAGGTTTATAATTTTGGGGGGAATTTTATGAATGTTTTCTAATAATATGAAGCACTTTGTTTTACCAATTTGACATAATTACATATTTCATTTTTTTTCCTTTTCTTTCATCCTAGGAACGTATAGGAACGTATAGGATACGCCTAGGAACGTATTTGGTCCTAATAATATTAGTATAATTGCGTGTATAATGTTTGAGTAAAGCCAACGTCAAAACAGATGCATTAATGCATTTGTATCTTTGCATATAGATGGATTTTAGCCCAGAAATAAAAATAGGCTATATTTTACTTATTTTATTCAAATATTTTGCTTAAAAATACAAAAGTTCATTATTTTCATAGAGAATAACGTGACATTTTCCCACAACATTTACCAATATTTCTTTAATTGTTGCCAAGAAAATCAAAACCCGGAATAATATATTCTCTTAAACAATTTTCAATTGAAATATTTTGACGTGTAACATGAAAATGAAAAAAAAAATTGAGAATAGAAAAATTAATATGGCGACATATCTATATCTATTCTACACTCATATTATAAAAAGGTAAAAATTGTTTATTTGTAGGAGGTAAGCTCCGGAACTACCGGACCGATTCCAAATGTAATGGTATCAAAATGATGGTGTTAGTCCAACTTAGAACATAGGCTATATTTTATGTCGGGGCCACTACACCAAAGAGGGTGCAGGGGGAAAAACGTTCTAAAAATCGATTTTTGTGTTACTGAAGGGCTCAGAAATATGAAATTTGGAATATTAGTCACTTATAAGATACAAATTATGTCTAAGAACAGTTCCTAAACAATTCGAAATTTAAAAGGGTGAAAATGCGCAAAAAGCGTTCTAAAAAACGTTCTAAATGGCAGTTTCTACATAATCTCAGGAAATACCAAACCGATTTAAACAATATCGGTGTCAAAATGATGGTGACAAGGTTTGCTCAAACATAAGCTATGTTTTATGTCGGTGACACTACTCGAAAGGGGGCGCAGGAGCAAAAAACTTTCTAAAAATGCGATTTTTGCTTTACTGAAGGGCCTAGAAATATGAAATTTGAAATATTAGCTACTTACAAGAAATAAAATATTTCTAAGAACAGTTCTTAAACAATTCGAAATTTAAAAGGGGTGAAAATGCGCGAAAAGCGTTATAAAAAATGTTCTACATGGTGGTTTCCACCCAATCTCAGGAAATACCAAACCGATTTTAAAAATAAAGGCGTCAAAATGATGGTGACAACCCTTGCTCCAACATAGGCTATGTTTTATGTCGGTGCCAATACCCCATAGGGGGTGCAGGAGAAAAACGTTCTAAATTGCGGTTTTTACGTAACAGAAGGGCCTAGAATCGTGAAATTTGGAATGGTAGTTAGTTATAAGATATCAATGAACTGTAAGGACATTTCCTAAAAAAAATCGAAATTTAAAAGGGGTCAAAATGCGCAAATTTAAAAGGAGTCAAAATGCGCAAATTTAAAATTCAAAAGGAGTCAAATTTAAATAGACTACGGGGGGTTCAGGGAGGCAGAGCCCCCTTGAAGAACTGCAATTTTTGATTTAAAAAGTTACCAGAATAAGTAGCTCATCAGAATTTCAGAACATCAGTGTATAACCACTTGTTTAACTCTTTTAATTTCTGAAACTTTATGAAGTATCTTGTATGCTTATAAATATTTATGTAATTTGAAAACTTTAAAAAGCGATTTGTAGGAAGTTGAATATTACGCAATGAGTGTTAAAAAACAATGACTTGCAAAGATGACGTTGAGGCTCCTGATTTGCAGACTTACTTATTTTAGCAATCAATTATTAAAGTTATTTTTTTATAACCAAAAAGTTGTTTTAGGTAGCTTTCATTACAAAAAGCTACCTATTGCAGCCGTTCGGAGGAAAGCGATTTCAAAAATGTTGGTATATATTCATCGATCATAATCATATATATATATATATTAGGGTGGGCCGAAAAAAACTTTTTTTTGATTTTCGATGATGGGTAGTGCGGAAAAGCGGCCACTAGTGGCACCAAGTTCACACAAAAAATTTGAGATTTTTAGGACAATTCCTATATTTGCCGCTTTTGGCTTGAAATTTTGCTAAAATGCTGATTTTTGAACTTTTTTCGCAAAAAATTTAAAAATGTTAAAATAAATTTATTTTGATTGTATTTACTTAAAAAGTCATATTTAATGTGCCAAATGTTTAAATATGCTCTGATTATGCACTATTTTTGTGCTACGTGCTTTTAAAATGTACAGCTTTTAACTTGTTTTGCGTTCGGTACCAACGCGAAACAACCCAGAACTCACCGCGAGGTGGTAGCTGTACTGCGAGTTCCACCCGCCCTCCTACCCACAGAATATTATTTATTCAAATTGCATACCTTTTTAGGTTGCGAAGTCCTTCTTAGAAAGGAATTTTGACATCTTTTTCTGCGCTTGCAGTTTTGCTCTAATTAACGCATCTCTTCCTCCGCTCCCACATACCTTTGATGCAGCTTCTGTAACAATTTTAACGACTCTTTCCACAGCCTGGGAGTGACTTGGATAGGGGATTGATGCTTTATCGAACATGGATCCTGAAATTATGTTTCCTTCAATTTCTTCTAATGAAAGAGTTTTTGTGATAGGAGGCTCGCTGATTTCTGTGCCTACCCAGTCGATGGAATCATAGTATCCCGTTGCTTTAAAGTTCAGCTTTGGAACCTGAAACTCTCGCATTTTGTTGGTTTTTATCTTTTTTAAATTGCGGCATTTTTTTTATTCTTTCCCACGCCATTCTTCTAATATCTATGCTATCATCGGTTGCCATTGCTATCAGTAAATTCTCGGGATGGCCATAGTATCCATCTGTCTGTACGACTGAATGGACTGTCTCTTTTAGCTCATCTGGTAGAAACGTCGAAAGTTGAATAATCTGCCACAGATGTCTAGGCCCGTCTGCGCAACCTGGCCTTTTCCTTACAGAAAACCACTCTGGCGCATAAACTTTTATCACGTACTTCGCGAGATATTTAAGCGCTTCACCAGGATTTGAACTACTAATGTACAAGCGTATAATTCTGCAGGCAGTTGTGATCCATCTCGATTGCACAATTGGTCCTGGTTTTCTGTTTTCCAGCCCTCAAGGACACTGTCCGCTTGAAACCGCTACACAAATATCAAATAAATATTTTTGATCTGTACTCAGATCTTCAGTCTTTTCCATTTCTGATGTCCATGAAACAGCAATAGGTTCGAACGAAGTGACACGTAGATTTTCGCACCCTGTTAGTCTAGAACCGATTGGGCCGGCAAAGGACTTAGGTCCCGTGGTTCCACCATCCAGTTTAGATAGTAGATGTCGGAGTGGAAGTTCGTTCGTATGAAGAATACATATAAAATGTTGCAGCTCTCTTCTTATTAGGTAGCTTTCTTTACAAAAAAGCTACCTATTGCAGCCGTTCGGAGGAAAGCGATTTCAAAAAATTTTGGTATATTTTCATCGATCATGACCCCCAGACCCTGAAACCACCCTCCGTTCAAAATTGATATATATATATATATATATATATATCTGACCTATGTCACACTGTAACTCCCGTAATTATGAACCGATTTCGATGTAATTCGGTGTGTACATAGTACATACCAATGTCTCGACCGAGTTCGTTGGCCAGCATCATCCGCCGTTTTGTTTCAAAATGGCGGCCATTTAAAATTTTAAAAAAAATTTAAAACTTGAAATGTGGTACCAAAAAATTAAAAATGGAAATATATTTTTTTCTTATGTATTTGACCTTTATACAAAGATTCCGGAGCAGTTTTTGTTTCGTCTATATCTTAAAAAATGACTGAGTTATAGCATTTTGAATTTCTAGCGTGGCTGACATTTTGAAACGTCCTGAATTTTGTCACGCGATAAAAGGCGTATTTATGAACCGATTTGGATGTAATTCAGTGTGTACATAGTACATACCAATCTCTCGACCGAGTTCGTTGGCCAGCTTCATCCGCCATTTTGTTTCAAAATGGCGGCCATTTAAATTTTTTTTTTAAATTTAAAATTTTAAATGTGGTACCAAAAAATTGAAAATGGAAAAATATTTTTTCTTATGCATTTGACCTTTATACAAAGATTTCGGAGCAGTTTTTGTTTCGTCTATATCTTAAAAAATGGCTGAGTCATAGCATTTTCAATTTCTAGCGTGGCTGACATTTTGAAACGTCCTGAATTTTGTCACGCGATAAAAGGCGTATTTATGAACCGATTTGGATGTAACTTCGTTTATACATAGTACATACCAATGTCTCGACCGGGTTCGTTGGTCAGCTTCATCCGCCATCTTGTTTAAAAATGGTGGCCATTTAAATTTTTAAGAAAAATTTAAATTTGAAATGTGGTACCAAAAAATTAAAAATTGAAAAAATATTTTCTTCTTATGTGTTTGACCTTGATAAAAAGATTCGGGAGCAGATTTTGTTTCGTCTATATCTTAAGAAATGGCTGAGTTATAGCATTTTGAATTTCTAGCGTGGCTGACATTTTGAAACGTCCTGATTTTTCTCACGTAATAACAGGCGTATTTATGAACCGACTTGGATGTACCTTGGTGTGTACATAGTACATACAAATATCTCGAGCGAGTTCGTTGGCCGGCTTCATCCGCCATCTTGTTTCAAAATGGCGGCCATTTAAAAAAATTAAAAAATAAAAAAATTTAAATGAGATACCAAAAAATTGGAAAGTGAAAAAGATTTTTTTTGTATGTGTTTGACCTTAATACAAAGATTCCGGAACAGTTTTTCTTTCGTCTATATCTAAAAAAAATGGCTGAGTAATAGCATTTTGAATTTCTCTTGTGGCTGACATTTTAAAACGACCTGATGTTTGTCACGCGATAACAGGCGTAATTATGAACCTATTTGGATGTAACTTGGTCTGTACATAGTACATACCAATGTCTCGACCGAGTTCGTTGGCCAGCTTCATTCTCCATCTTGTTTCAAAAGGGTTGCCATTTAAAAAAATTAAATTTAAAATTCAAAATGAGGTATTAAACAATTGGAAAATGAAAAAGATTTTTTTATGTGTTTGGCCTTGATACAAAGATTCCGGAGCAGTTTTTGTTTCTGAAAATTTGTTCTTTTGTTTATATCTTAAAAAATGGTTGATTTATAGCACTTTGAATTTCTAGCATGGCTAACATTTCGAAACGATCTTGTATTTGTCACGCGATAACACACGTATTCGCCTATTTCGATGTAAGAAGGCATGTGGATAGTATACATCAACACCTCGACCAAGTTTGCTGGCCAGATTCATCAGCCATCTTGTTTCAAAATGGCGACCATTAAATAAAAAAATATATATATATTTAAAGTGAGGTGCAAAAAAATTAGAAATTGAAAAAGGTTTCTTTTTTAAGTATTTGACCTTGATATAAGGATTCAGGAGCATTTTTTGTTTGTCTTTACCTTAAAAAATGGCTCAGATATAGCAGTTTCAATTTCTATTGTGGGTGACATTTTGAAAAATCTGATTTTTTGCATGCGACAGCACTCCTATATACTAACCGATTCCGATGTGAGTGAGCATGTGCACAGCAATTACTAAGGTCTCGACCAAGTTCACTGCTTAGCCTCATCCACCATGTTGTCTTAAAATGACAGGCACTTTAAGAAATTGCCGAATTTGGCAGCCAAATATATGTTAATTTAAAGAAAAGCAGCTTGGATAAAGCTGACTAATTTCGCGAAATTCTCATTCATTATATTGATAAAAATTAGTATTGAATCTCCTATATTCGATTTCCACTAAATTGAGCTTCGTGTGTTTAAATGATATAATTTGGCTTTTTTTAAATAAGGATTATGAAAGCTACCTCTTCCTCCCGGCACTGGCCGGAAGGACTTTTTTTTTTTTCAAGACAGGCAATGACACCATTGAGTCTTCCTGTATTAACAGCGGTGCCATCACACCAGAGTGCTATCAGCTCAGAAAAATCCACTTTATTCTGACCTAGAAAATTATATAAGGATTGAGCTATTTCTTTTCCGTGACCGGAACGAGGTGTCAAGTGACCCAAATATTCCGAACCAGGTTCAGACAACACGGTGATATGTTCCTCGCCTTTCTCTCGACGGTGTCGCTTGTTGTCTTTTTTTTTTCTATCATGATCCTTTTATCCTTTCTACCATCAAAGAATATGCTTTTAATTTTCCTTCCTTCAAGAACTTCCTCCTCCTGTATCTTCTTTCTAAATTTATGTTTCTCTCTTCTGACCTTGTTTTTATCAATGACGAGATTCTAATCTTTTTCTGTCACAATTCCTGCATCTTGAAGCACGGATGAAGCTATTAACGCAACTTCCCTCTGTGATACACCAGTCCTAATTGCGGCAGACGCTGTGTGAGACAGGGGTATGCGTTTAGGAGTGTCTGGCTTTGAAGGGCCTGGTTCAAATTCAGATTCAGTCGAACTGCTTGCTTGAAAGCTCCCATTACTTGAATCTTCCAACAATATATCTGTCTTCCATCTGGATCTGACTTTATTTGTTGAAGGCTTTGTCGCAGAACCACTATTTCTCGTTGAAATTGTATCCCTTTTCATTTTCCGTGATATTTTCATTCCAAGAGATTTGCTTGTTTTTAAATCAATATTTCCGATAAACATTTTTCGAGGAGTTCTTTGATCCTGCAAGAAGTTCACCTCTCGATGTGGGACTTTACGCCTGATGTCGCAGCTACAATTGTTCAAGTCTCTACACTTACAAGCTGCAATGTCACAGAGAGGTTTCCGCATTTCGTACGAAATCTTCGCGAATCGTCTTGCTTTTAACTCCCTTTTTATTACTGCATTTCTCCAATGATCTACACTAATTGTAATAGTTTTTAATCTTTCCGTTAATTGTTCGTTGGGAAACCACTGGTATGGAAGATTTTATCCAGATTTCGGAAACTTTTTCACCTACCATTTTAATAATATTATCCACTGGTTGGAGATAAATATCTCGATTTTCTTCTATATCGTTTCGCAACCAATAGTAGTGACGCATGATGTCAGCATAAGTTGGCAATTGCAAGTCTTTCAATTTGCATGGTGCCACAAAAAGGTTATTTTTCACGCTATCACGTGTCTTTACATGACCATGATCTTTCGCACTGGCCATTTCTAAACTCGTCGTAATAAAACGCACAAAACACAGTAATGGCACGTTAAATGATCCAAAAAGCACTGTATCGCACGAGAAAAGATTTTACTTAAGTTCTCGCTAAATCCCCTTCTCTCCTTCCAGATCTGTTTTTGAGGGATTCTGCTGCCCGTCATCCAAATATATGACCCTTAAAGCATCGAAAAAAATAAGGAAAACCAACGGACATAAACAAGACAAAAGATAGAAACCGTTGAAAGATTCAAACAATACAAGGAACTTTTGCTCACTTATACGCGAAAAGGCTATAAAAATCGTCTAATTTAAAATACACATAGCAATTAAATAATACATTATCAGCGCTTATTTATACATTTGGCACATTAAATATGACTTTTCAAGTAAATACGATTAAAATAAGTTTAATTTAATATTTTTAAAATTTTTGCTAAAAATGTTCAAAAATCAGCATTTTAGCAAAACTTCAAGCCAAAAGCGGCAAATATAGGAATTGTCCTAAAAATCTCAATTTCTTTGTGTGAACTTGGTGCCACTAGTGGCCAATTTTCCGCACTACCCATCATCGAAAATCAAAAAACAGTTTTTTTTAGCCCACCCTAATATATATATATTAGGGTGGTCCTTAAAAAATTAACTTTTAAATTTTCTATGGTGCACCCTCCTATTTTGTTCTATGTATAAAATAAAGACATCCACAAAAATTTCAAAATTTTAAAACTTTTTTTAAGGGTCACTACCAAGGTTTGAATATTTAAAAAAAATTAAAAATTGACATTTGCTAATCTAATAATGCATTATTAATACAAATCCATAGTCTTTGCTAAATTATATCATGGTATGATATTAGGCTGTAAAGACTGTCATTTGTGTCAAGTTTCAACATATTTACGCAGTCAATTATTCAAACACAGACAGAAGTATTTCATGTCTACACTCTATTTCACCTCAATTTGGCAGCATTGTGAAAGGTAGAGAATCTACATTTCGCCTTGAAAAATATTTCTCCGTTATTTTTTAATCTTAAATAGCTAAAATGCGTAAAAATATATAAGATAATGTTTATGAATTATAGAATTTTATTTTTTGATATTCGTAAAATGACGTACTAAACGGACATATTCGTATCAGAAGACGAACACGCAGATCCCAAAACTTAAAAAGAGAGTTTTCGGCAAGTGTTCTTTTGACTGTTCACTGGGATATCAAAACTTTAGGTACATTTCAGGATCTGAAACTGTAGACAGATTATCCATTATTGTTTCAGGTAAAGGTATTGACCAGTTACTCATAGTTCCAAAACTTCAATCAGGTACAGGTGAGACAATGGCTTCTGCTTTTAACGAGATAGTAGAGTCCTGGGGATTACCGAGCAAGTAAAATGTATGAGATTTGATATAGCCTTTGTTAATACCGGAGTATCAAGAGAAGCTTGTGCTCTTCTGGAACAGAATATGAACAAAGATATGATTTTGTTTGCCATCATCAAATCCTTGAAATACTGTTTTTGTTCTTTATCTTTTGTATGAAGCTTATTGTATTCCTCCATGAGTGCTACCCTCTTTCGACTACATCATTAACAACTTTAACTGAAGTCGCTCGTGCCTTACATGTTTGTAGGATTAATTTTCATTCCAATTATTCACATCTGTTTCAAAAACGACTGAAGGTAAATCCATAATTTAAAAAAAAAAACCCTCAGATTGCTGCTTGTTAGAAAATCTTGTAAGTCATTTTGGAGAATGAGATCATGATCAGCACGTGTACATTTCAAGGACTCATAATTTTCTTCATTTTTCAAAGCATGCACCAGTTTTCTTTTACTTTCAAAAATGGCATTATAATCGAAGAATGCAAAAGCATCTAGTTCTTCTGTGAAGTACAGAAATGTCCTAGGAACTTCTTCAAAGCACACAAAGAAATGATTTCATTTACATTTTCGTATTTTTTAAAGTTCTTCAGAAGCAATACGTCATTGGTCCTGATATCAGCTGGGAATTTAGATTTTCACCACAAACGAGCAAACTTGACGAACTCCAGATTTTTCCTGCTTAGAGAGTTTAAACTTATCTCTAAATAAATAAATCTTGAGCGAGCATATGGCCTTCACCATCCATGGAACCCGATGCAATCCACCAATATAAATACCTCTTTTGAGTACTTCTCCTAAGAAAATGATGGCAAGATCTATCAGTTTCTTTTAATCATCCCTTGGTTGAAAAATCATTAAGATGATTTTGAGTAAATTCTGTAATTTCTGATGCATTATGTGTTATTTTTTTCATTGATTAAATTGTCAGTTATGGGAGTCTGAAATATGCCATAATCGATAGACATCCACGAAATTTTAAATCGTTTGAATAACAGTATGTCTGATCCGCTTGAAACTCCGAGAGACTTAACAACAACATCCTCAAGCATAATTTAAAGGATGTGATGATGGCAAGCCAAATCATTTCATTGTTCATATTCTAATCCAGAAGAGCACAAGCTTCTCCTGATAGTCGGGTATTAAGAAAGGTTATATCAAAAGTCCTACATTTTATTTGCTTGTAATCCCCACAACTCCAATGCTTCGATAACAGCAGAAGCTATTGCCTCACCGGTTCCTGATTGAAGTTTTGGAACAGCTAGTTAAATGTTAAGTACCTTTACCTAAAACAATAATGGTAATCTGTCTACAGTTTCAGATTCTGAAATGTCTTCTAAAATTTTGAAATCCCAGTGAACAGTCAAAGGAACGTTTGCGAAAACTCTTTCTTTAAGTTTAAGTGCTCTGATTTTGATACGAATACGGCCATTTAGTATGACATTTTACGAAAAAAAAAAAAAAAATCCTATAATTTATAACCATTATGTTACAAATTCCTAAGTATTTTAGCTATATAAGATTTTAAAAATAATGGAGAACTATTTTTCAAGGCGGAATGTTAGATTCACTACCTTTCACAATGCTTCCAAGATGAGGTGAAATAGAGAGTAGACATGAAATTCTCCTGCCTCTGTTTGAACAATACACTTTGTAAATATGTTGAAACTTGAAACAAATGACATTCTTTACAGCCTAATATCTTAGCATGACTCAATTTGGCAATGACTATGAATTTGTAATAATAATTTTTTATTAGACTACAAAAACTCTCAATTTTTAATTTTTTTTAATTCAAACCTTGGTAGCGACCCTTAAAACATGTTTTAAAATTTTTAAATTTTTGTGGAAGACTTTATTTTATACATAGAACAAAATAATAGAATAATACAAAATCATAGAAATTTTGAAAGGTAATTTTTTAAGGACCACTCTAATATATATATCCACACACATATATATATATATAATGCTTTCAAAAAAAATTTTTAAAACAAATAACCCAGTGCATCAGGCGCAACGCAGCTTCTTATATGCACTAAGTGAATATAGCTCTATTAAAAGTGAATGATTATGGTAATAAGTTTTTGGATTTAGACAATTTAATTAAAGATAGCAATATACTAATTAAGCTTTTTGATAAACGGGATTTTTTTAATTTTAATACTCAATCGATGCCACACTGGTATTCAAATTTAAGTAAAAAGGTTTTTATTAACATTATTGTGGGACAAATTAATAGATTTTATAGAATTTGTAGTAATAGAGAATTTTTGAGTTCACAGATTTTTAAATTTACTGCTAATCTTTTTTATAATAATTTATTTCCATACCAGTTTATTTTTCATTATGTAAATCAACTTGAGAAGAGTTTTCTAAAGTGGCAACAGCTAAGCGGCCAAACACCGTAATGGATGCCAAGGTAGCTGCTTGAATATATGAAGGGTGTGGATTAAAGTCTTTTTAAGAACGTCTGCATGTTGATGTGCTTCAAGTAGAAACTGCGGTGACTTGGAAAGAAAATTAATGATTATGAGGATAATGGAAAGACAAGTCTTCAGGACGCTGGTCTAACTTGGATTATGGCCTTGCTTGCAACTCCTGCTGATGGAAAGAAGTGGAGCGTAGTGATTGTTTTAAAGGTAGCAAGTTTTTTTCAGGTCTTCATGGGTAAAGGTGGGGGTATGGCCTTCTCACATGTTCAATACTTCTAATTGCTTAATGATTTAGTCATATTGGAATTTTTATTAATTTTTATTTACGTTTTATAAGCTAAATCGTTTTTCTTGGATTTTGAATTGGTTGGTTATATTTGTTTTTAAAGCAGTTTTGATTCGTTAAATTTTTTTTTATAAAATAGCTTTGTTATGTTGTGTTTTTGAAAGTTTAAATCTATTTTTAGACTTTTGGAGTATGTGGGTTGGCCATATCTTGCGAAACCCGTGAGGATCCGATTTCTGTTTTTGATACCTGCTTTTTTCACTCCTCCCACTTTCTGAAGAGCAGGGAGTGGTTTGTTTATTGTTTTTTCGTTATAAATTTTCATGGATTTTTATTGTTGTTTTGCACCCTCTTTTCATAATCATTCACTTTTAATAGAGCTATATATATATATATATATATATATATATATATCTGATATTTTTCACACTGTAACTCACGTATTCATGAACCGATTTAGATGTAACTTCGTGTATACGTAGTGCATACCAATACCTCGACCGAGTTCGTTGGCCAGCTTCATCCGCCATCTTGTTTCAAAATGGCGGCCATTTAAATTAAAAAAAATTTGAAATGTGGTACAAAAAATTTAAAATTGAAAAATATTTTTTCCTATGTGTTTGACATTGATAGAAAGATTCCGGAGCATTTTTTGTTTCGCCTATATCTTAAAAAAGGACTGAGTTATAGAACTTTGAATTTCTAGCTTGGCTGACTTTTTGAAACGACATGTTTTTTGTCACGCAATAACAGGCTTATTTATGAATCGATTTCGATGTACCTTGGTGTATACATAATACGTATCAATGTCTCGACCGAGTTCGTTGGCCAGCTTCATCCGCCATCTAGTTTCAAAATGGTGGCCATTTAAATTTTAAAAAAAATTAAAATTTGTAATGTGGTACCAAAAAATTTAAAATAGAAAAATATTTTTTTCTTATGTGTTTGACCTTGATACGAAGATTCCGGAGCAGTTTTTTTTCGTCTATATCTTAAAAAATGGCTGATTTACAGCACTTTGAATTTCTAGCTTGGCTGATATTTTAAAACGACCCGATTTTTGTCACGCGATAACAGGAATATTTATGAACCGATTTGGATGTACCTTGGTGTATACATAATACGTACCAATGTCTCGACCGGGTTCGTCAGCCAGATTAATTTGCCACCTTGTTTCAAAATGGCGGCCATTTAATTTTTTTTTTAATTTCAAAATTCAAATGTGGTACCAAAAAATCGAAAATTGAAAAATATTTTTTTCTTATGTGTTTGACTTTGATACAAAGATTCCGGAGCAGTTTTTGTTTCGTGTATATCTTACAAAATGGCTGAGTTAGAGCACTTTGAATTTCTAGCGTGGCTGATATTTTGAAATGACCTGATATTTGTCACGGGATAACAGGCGTATTTATGAACCGATTTGGATGTACCTTGGTGTATACATAATACGTACAAATGTCTCGACCAAGTTCGTTAGCCAGCTTCAACCGCCACCTTGTTTCAAAAGGGAGGTCATTTAAATATTTTAACAATATTTAAAATTTGAAATGTAGTACCAAAAAATTGAAAATTGAAAAATATTTTTTTCTTATGTGTTTGACTTTAATACAAAGATTCCGGAACAGTTTTTGTTTCGTCTATATCTAAAAAAATTGCTGAGTTATAGCATTTTGAATTTCTGTTGTGGCTGACATTTTGGAACGACCTGGATTTTGTCAAGCGATAACAGGCGTATTTATGAACCGATTTGGATGTACTTTGGTGTATTCATAATACGTATCAATGTCTCGACCGAGTTCGTTGTCAAGCTTCATTTGCCTTCTTGTTTCAAAAGGGCTGCCATTTAAAAAAATTAATTTTAAATTTAAAATAAGTTACCAAAAAATTGAAAAATGAAAAAAAAAATTCTTACGTGTTTGACCTTGATACAAGTATTCCAGAACAGTTTTTGTTTCGCCTATATCTTAAAAAATGGTTGAATTATAGCACTTTGAATTTCTAGCATGGCTGACATTTTGAAACGATCTGATATTTGTCACGTGATAACACGCGTATGTATTAACCTATTTCGATGTAAGAAGGCATGTGAATAGTATATCGTAATGTCTCGACCAAGTTCGCTGGCCAGCTTCATCAGCCATCTTGTTTCAAAATGGAGGCCATTAAATTAAATAAAAAATTATATTTAAAGTGAGGTGCAAAAAATTTAGAAATTGAAAAAGGTTTCTTTCTTAAGTATTTGACAATGACATAAGGATTCAGGAGTATTTTTTGTTTTGTCTTTATCTTAAAAAGTGGCTCCGATATAGCAGTTTCAATTTCTAATGTGGGTGACATTTTGAAAAATCTGATTTTTTGCCTGCGACAGCACTTGTATATATCAACCGATTCCGATGGGAATGAGCATGTGCACAAGAATTACTAAGGTCTCGACCAAGTCGACTCGTTAGCCACATCCACCATGTAGTCTTAAAATGGCAGGAACTTCAAGATATTGCCGAATTTGGCAACCAAATATAAGTTACTTTAAATAAAAGCAGCTTGGATAAAGCTGACTAATTTCGCGAAATTCTCATTCATAATGATTTAGTATTGATGAAAATTAGTATTGAATCTCATATAATCGGTTTCCTCTAAAATGAGCTTCGTGTGTTTGAATAACATAAACTTGCTTTTTATAAAAATAAGGAATATGAAAGCTACCTCTTCCTCCCGGCACTGGCCGGAAGGAAATTTTAAGTATGTATTTTGCTGCAAGCAAATTCTTATGCAAAATAAATTAAACCTTTGTATCATCGTGTTCCATATCTGCAACATACACAGAAGTCAAAGTTACTAATACAGTGAGCTTCAACAGGCGATCTTATTTATTGCTGCTATATTCCAACATAGCGATGGTTGTTGCCACGATTGGTCTTAAAATTTCAACATACGGCGATACTAAGTTAATATTTATTGATAATTTGAGCCCTTTCAGATCGTTATTGCTAAAATAAACGTAATTTTTTTTTAATTAAAAAGGTTGGAGATGGCCCAAAATAGATTTTTTCCAAAGCTAACTTCGTTTATTTTACAATTTTGTACTTGAAAATTTACTTTATTGATGAGAAGTGTGTAATTTTCTGCTTATTACAAATATGAAGAAAAAAAGCGATTTATTATTTTAACGTTTTAAAAATTTTTTTACATGTTTAAAATTCCAAATTCTAACATTTGAGTAAATATTTACCATTTCAACATGAAATACCACTTAAAATAATTATTGGATTTAAAAACTGTCTCTTTCAGCATGTTTATCATATATTTTGCTATAAAACTATGAGTTTTCATATTTTTACGTGCCATGATTTTCTTAATATCAACCTTTAAATTACAATGTTTTCTTCTGGGCAATTCTCGAATAAGCGCAAAGAAAATAATAACGTTTAAATCCTACTGATGACGGCCTTGTAATGGTGTAAATCGTTCTGGGTTTTTTTTAAAATATAATTTAAGATATTTTTAATTTGTATTTTAAATATCTTTATATTATATGTATGCACCTGAGTGTAAATTTTGTACAATTATTTGTGCTTTCATATGTATTTTAATTTTAAAAAATGCTGTTTAGAAAAATAATGTTTAACAAAATATGATTTGTTTCATTTTATAATGAGGAATATTTAAATTATATACAAGTATACTATTAATCTTTTTGAAATATGCATAAATACATATTTTAAAGTAATATAATCTCTACTATATATAACTCTTTTCTTCAGATAGTCTAGAGTCGCTCACACAAGAGTGGTGTGAGCGCAGACGCAGACAAAGTACGCGCGGGCAGGCTTCGTTCGCGTAATCAGTTACGGATGCGTCAACTATCTACAGAAAAATTAACAACGTTTTTCGCATCAGGCGCGAAATATTGTTGCTGCGGCGATGCTTAGATATCAAAGCTTGAAATTAACTTCTTTTTTTCCCCAGGAGATTTCAATACTTTTTTCTGAATCAATGAAATAAAAAAATATTTCATCTTTGAGTGGATCCTGTTTTATGCAAAAACAGGTACATCGATGATAAGAAAACGATTTGTCTATATGTGTCATATCAATTGCCTAATGGCATTATGAGTACACTTTTTGCTTAATAGAAAGAACAAACACATCAACCCTATGAGTTTGTTTTTCAAGTATTTTTTTTTTTTTTTTACTATGCTAAAAACATTTAATTCGCAATTTATAAAGACCAAAGTATAAACATATAACACTATGTACACAAAAATCTCCATATTTTGAATATTAAAATAAAATCTGTGTTTTGTATATTACGCCGTGTAATATGTGTAAAAATAGAATATAACACACATATTTGTGTATTTTGTATATTACACAAAAATATGTGTATTTTATACATTACACAAAGATATGTGTATTTTGCATATTACACAAAAATATGTGTAAAAACAGAATATTACACAGATATGTGAATTAGAATATTACACAGAAATATGTGTATTCCTGTACAATTTACACATTAAATTGTGTATTTGAAGAGTTATCACCTAATTTTTATACATTTGGACTTATCATCAAATTACACATTAAAATGTGTATTTTAAAATTTACACACCAATTTACACATATAGACAAATCGTTTTTGTATCATCGATATACCTGTTTTTGTGTGTAAATTTACACATTTTTTTAGAGTGTAGCTGCCGAGTTGTAGTAGATATCTAGTGGCCTTACAGAGTCGCAGTTATAAACTTGCCTCAGTTGTGAGATGTTGACTTGTCTTAGAGTCAAGTAGTAGATGTCGACTGGTCTTAGAATGAAGCAGTAATTGTCTGGTGACTTTAAATTTAGCAGCAATTCTTGATTTGACATAGAGTCAGGTAGTTTTTCTCCGACTTGTTCTAGAGTCAAGATCATCCTCGAATTTTAGAGTAGTGCACCGTACCAAAATTAAAGTAAGTGCAACTGACAAAATAATCATGAAAAGACAGGTGGAGTTTCCGACAAATGTCGATTTGCCCTTGACCTTCATCTTACCTGGTAATTAAAAAAGTACTTAAAATGTTATTTTATTTTTTCCTTGATTGTTTTAATTGTAAATTGTACCAGGATGGTACTGCAAGGAGGTGTATGCCCAGTTTACGGTTAATAGTGTGAAAGGGTAAAAATTAGAATACTAAATGAATCATTAAATTTTATAAAAGTTACATAATGTTTATTAATTACTCTCGTATGAGAGATTGTTTTTGGGTGAGGTTTTTATACTTAACTTCTACATCTGGTATAGTAAATAAATATAATTGTTATTTTTAATTATGGGTCTTTGCTTGCTCATAAGTCAGTTTATCATTAAAATATAATGTTTTATTTCAGAAATTACTAACAGCTTTGTGCAGTGTATTGCAGTTCTTTTTTCTTATGTCTATAAGCTATAATGCCTCGCAAACAACACAACGTAACGGCGATTGACAATTATATTCACCATTTTAATAAGGATAATGGGGGGTTTATCCTTCGGTCTAGCCAGGGCATTTTGGACAATTAATAGTTTTTGGTAGTTTAGTACCCATTTTGAATTCTGAGGTTATAGGTTTTGAGGGGAATTTAATGGTTTTAAATGATAATCTTTGTGTGTGTGTGTTTTTTTTGTTTCCCCTACAATACTAAATAGTTGGGTAATATACGAGATAGTGTATGTTTCCTCCCAACATGGTAAAAGTGGCCATTTGGTAAATTTTCATTTAAAGTAAGGTGTACATTATAAAATAATTAAAAGAAAAGTAAAATAGCATTTGAAAATAAACTTACTGACGTTATTATTGGTATTTGTTTCTAGAACTTTTCTGATTAAAAAGGTAGAATAAAGATTAATGATGCCTTATAGTTTCAACATTACCCTTCCTCCCCATAAATGCTGAAATTCTCAAGACTTCTGACTCAGCTCTCCTGATTACATTGCAGAATATGATCTGTCCCTCACTCGCGTCTAGCACTCTCTACAGTAGATTAATATTAACACAATTATTCTAATTGGTAAACAAATCATATAAGATGTAAATTTCCAACTGGGCGAAAAATGTCCGGACCAGGATTCGAACCCGGGACCTCCTCGCTGAAGCCGCCAATGCTCTGCCATCTGAGCTATCCCGGACGATTCTGGTCGAACCTGAGATTTATTCTGTTGAGCTGAATCAGGTTTAAGACCAGATGCTGTAATAATCAAGGTTAGCTGGGTGAAAATGTTCGACCAAAATCGTCCGGGATAGCTCAGATGGCAGAGCACTGGGGGCTTCAGCCAGGAAGGTCCCGGGTTCGAATCCTGGTCCGGACATTTTTCGCCCAGTTGGAAATTTACATCTAATACTCTCTACAGTATTTTGCAAAAATAAATTTCCGCATAATACATAATCTGTAAAAGACGCTGAGCGAAGTTATTCAGTGTATGCCATCCTCATGGCAATTCTGACATAACAAAAAGTTTAGATAATCCATCGTTAAACGACTGGCATTATTACTCTGATAATGAAGTCACAGGCAATATTTAGCAATCAATTCCTCAACTATAAAGCAGCATAATCGAAGCGAAAAACGACAACGCGCAAGTCAGGAAAACTTGATACTCAAACCTGTGTCACCTTTGTGTCATCCTGTTCAGAATTTGTCTGCTAAATGACGGGGATAATCGCTTGTCGCCTGGATGTGTGGTCTGTCTATGGATTCTGCGAACGGAGCATTCGTCGCATAATGAAATAATGAAAAATGTGCTCTTGTATTACTTGCTGTAGAAACTACTTTTGACATAAATATTGTGATTTCACTCAGCGGCCATTATTCATAATCTCACATAATAGTACTAATAGGAAAGAATTTAAATACGAATTCCATAATAACAGAGCTTAAAAAGCCGCAGAAATAAGGAAAGGCAAATAAGAAAAGAAGGAATTAATATGTATATGTATGTATGTATATATATATATATATCATCAATACTTAAAAATGCAAAAACACCATAACTCTGAAAAGAAGGTGTATATCAGCAATGTTTAGTTATAAAAATCCCAAAAACTTTTAAAAATACAGGTAAAAAAAAAACACAGGCAAAAACTGCCTGTTTTTTTACCTGTATTTTTAAAAGTTTTTTGGTTTTTATTGTTAAATATTTCTCATACACACTTTCTTTTCAGAGTTATGGTGTTTTTGCATTTTTAAGTATTGATGAAATACATTTTGTTGCATTTGATATCAGCTGGTATTAGCGCCAGTTATGCAAAAAAAATTTCATTAATTATATACATATATACACTGCTCAAAACAATTAAAGGATATTGCAGTTTTAGGTGGATTTTGTATCTGGTAAACTGTTTAGCTGATTGATACATGGTCGACAGACATAGTAGGTTATATGAGAATAAATTACACATGTTTGGCAGAAAAAAATGCATTTTATTGCGCATTTGTGTACTAAAGGAAAAAAACACAATTTGTGCATATGAGAAAAAAAAGAATAAGAAAAGGTGTTTTCTTCAAAGAAAATCATTTTCAGTAGGGGGTATGGTTTCCACGGGCAGCCAGCAACGTTGAACACCTTTGAGGCATGGACTCAATGAGGCTATTAATGACGAGTTGGGGTATTCTGCCCCACTCTTCCAGAAGAGCTCTTTCCAGTTCTTGGAGAGTTTGTGGGGGTTGTTGGCGGCCAGAAACTCGTCTTCCTAGAGCGTTCCAAACGTGCTCGATTGGATTCATGTCTGGAGAACACGCTGGCCATTCCATTCGAACGATTCCTTCCTCGAAAAGGAAATCCTCCACCAGGTTTGCACGATGTGGCCTGCAGTTATCGTCCATTAAAATGAAGTTATATCCGATTGCTGCAGCGTAAGGGACTACAATAGCTCTGAGGATCTCATCCCTATATCGGCGACCAGTCAGAGCTCCATCTCGAATGATGTAGAGGTCAGTGCGCCCGTCAATGGAGATGCCACCATACACCAACACTCCTCCACCGCCAAATCTGACACTTTCGTGCACGAACGCAGGATTATTCCTACTGCCACCGTCCCTCCAGATGAAAATACACCTATTATCCGGATGCACAGAAAAACGGGGCTCGTCAGAAAACAGAATATTGCTCCATTCATTTCTCCTCCAGTTGACATGCTCGGTTGCCTACTCCCTGCGGTCGCGACGATGCCTTGATGTTAATATAACACATACCATCGGTCGGCGAGCATACAGACCTACAGCATGGAGCCTGTTTCGGACAGTCTGAGTTGAAATCGTGGTGCCTGTAGCCGAGCGAAGGTGTTGTTGGAGAAGAGTAGCGTTCATGGTTCGGTGTCTCCGAACTGTTAACGCTAAATACCGATCTTCATTGGGCGTTGTTGCCCGTCTACGACCTTGCCCTGGTCTTTGGCCTGCACATGCACTCTCCAAAAAAACGGTTCCAGATCCTGGAAATGACACTTTGTGACACTCCAATGGCTTGCGCTACTTCGGCTTGAGTTTGGCCCCCTTCTAACCTACCAACAATTCTCAAAGCTTCTGAATCTGTCAAATGACTTCGCGGAGACATCGTACTCATCGAAACAAAGCAATCACTGAATGCCGATCATCCTTGTCTTCATTCTCTTTTATCCAGTTGAAAGTCAAATTTCATTCGCTGCCGCTGAAGCGACGTTTTTGACGTCGAGCTCAAAATTTGCATACTCCACAGTTTGAAAACCAGAAAAATTTGCATTTGTGATTCTCTTCTTCTATTTTCGGCAAAAAAAATTTCGTTTATATCTTTATTTTATATAAAACTTCAAATATCCTTTAATTGTTTTGAGCAGTGTATATATATAGTATATACATAGATTTATAAAATGTTATCTAATACTTTAAGTTTAAAAAGCGCATCTGAAAATCAAACTAAAGTCAATAACTTTGATGTTAAATTGGAAATTATAAACGGAACCTTAGTGACTGGAGTAAAAGGTAAGAGAAATTATTTTGACTTTTATACAATGGAAAAATTAAACTTTAATAGTAACGTGCATATATCAATATTTAGAAATATATATTTAAACTGTTTAAACCGTATTATAAAATTGAATTCAGATATTGAGGAAATCGTTGGTGAAATTTTTCTATGTTACATTAATGCCGAAAAATAGAATTACCCAATATAGTTTTTGAATGATTTAACTCGTAACTTTAAAAGCTATCGAAATAAAACAACAGAATCATTCAATACAAATGATATATCGATAGATGGTATCAGCTGACGCGTAATGTTTTACAGTATGGTTATTCACAGAGTTCATTTGTTAGTCTAGGATTTGTTTGGTCTTTTCACTCATTTGGTCTCCAAAGGTGAGGGGGAATGATGTGCAGATAAAACAGGTTAAACCCCGCATTGCATGTCATTAACCATGCCACCTGTCTTCATCTTTGTTTTTCTAAATTATTCTTGCTTTTGTTGTTTAATATTTTAATTGTAGTTTGTTATTTGCTTTTACCAGGTTCTGAATTTAATGAGGTATAATTTATAAATATATACAGATTTAGTTATATAAATGTGTGCGTGTGTGTGCATCAGACGGAATGAAAACAAAACGAAACGAATCACTGAATAGAAAATTCGCAACACAAAAATTTATATATTTTCAAACACTAAGCTTGAAATGGTTATTTTTCTTTTAGTAAAATTTCTATGTGTACTTAAACCGCTATTTTTAATGCATTATTTTTTTTTTATCTTAAGAGGTTCTTAAAACTGATACGAAGCGTATTTTGAAGAAGCTCCTTCTTGCAGAATTGGTTTATTTAATTTAATCAAAACTAAAAACGTACGTAAGTGCTCGTTTTTATGAAATAAAGATCTTTTAAGTACAATGATGCGTTTTTGAAATGCAATTATTTAGAGATGAATAGGAATTTTTCACATATGTTTTTGAACATTTATTCAAGATGTTCCTGTTATTTATTTTGCGTCGTACTTTTAATAAAACAAAGAAAATTTACGGAAAAATTGGATAAAGCTGTATTGTTTGGTGAAACTGGATATATCACTTTAACTCTATTTTACAAATCATCATGCGGAGAACATGCAATATTTATTTCTAATAAAGAAAAAAAGTGGTCAAAACATATATAAATAAAAATAAAATTTGATAAATAAAAACATAAGACGAAATGCAATATTCCACCTTGATTCAGTCACAAAATACACAATTAGGACTTTTAAAAAGCTCAATGTTTCACTTAAAAGGCAACAAAAATATTAACATAGATGTTACAAGTTACAAAATACACATTTTATTTAAATTTTCTCAGTACTTTCGGCCTGCAATTCCCGCGGCCATCACCAGAGAATATTTTTATTAATAATTGTTCCATTCATACGAAAATGGTCATTCTTTATATGAATGGGACTGTAATTAATAATGAAAATATTAAAATAGCAATTAAAGCCTTTGTGCAGGAATATTAAAAAGCAGTAAACCAACGTTTAAAATGCACAAATAATGCGTGAAAAGCAGCAAACAGCTGTTTTGAATATACAGCGAAGTTCTTCTTCAGTGCAAGATAGGGAAAAAAGAACAGCGCTCTAGAAAAAGCAAGGCTGTCTTTGGCTCAGCCATGCTTTTTCTAGCATGCTGTTCTTTTTCCCCTATCTTGCACTGAAGAAGAATCTCGCTGTATATTCAAAACAGCTGTTTGCTGCTTTTCACGCATTATTTGTGCATTTTAAACGTTGGTTTACTGCTTTTTAATAAACATATTGTCTGACGATGGCCGCGGCAATTGCAGGCCGAAAGTACTAAGAAATTTTAAATAAAATGTATATTTTTAACTCGTAGAAACTATATTATTATTATTATTATTGCCTTTTAAGTAAAACAGTGCGCTTTTAAAAGTTATATTGTGTATTTATAAAGTTTGATATTATTTAGGTTTATTTTGTTTAAGTCTGAGTCTGATCAGTTCAAGTATCAGTTCAGTACTCGTACTACCTATGCAGTATGCACGATTTCTTTATATTTGAACAGTCTTAATAAAAAAATTAAAGCATCAGAATGAAATATATTTACCATGTATTCTGTTTATTATAATATTTAAATTAATTAAAAAAAACAGTTTTATATGATCTTAACGAAGTTTCAGCTTCGCATCACATTACACTACTTCTGTTATTTTAAAAACTTACCACTGAAAAAAAATAGCTACATTTACATAACAGCTGCACCATAATAACAGTAATTTCTTTTAAAAAATTGTATTACTTTTCATTAACTGTATCTCTCTGTTGTAAAGACTCGTCTATGTAAAATGACTCGAAAATGACAAAATCACTTTATAAATACAAATACTATAACATCAGCTTGTGTGGTTTAAATGTGATTAGCTTTATTTTACTTTCTATGAAGAAGTATCAGCTAACATTTGCTTTTTTTCGCTAAGTAATAAAAACTATGTCACACTGTCTATACAGGGTGTCTCATATGTCAAAAATATAAAGGCAGGTATAAGGGACCTAAATAAGCAAATTTCGTATGGAATTGTGGGTGCGAAAATGCAGTGTTGCGGTAGTAGGGGGCGCTGTTAAATGCGGTGGATGAACGCTCTTCGTTGGCTGAAGTCATCATTTCCCCAATGGATTCCGAACAGCATCCTTTATTACACCAAGGCGAAGCTTGCCGACATGCATGCCATGTATGGATTTGCGCAAGGAAATGGATTGGCTGCTTAAAGGAATCAATTTGAACAATTCACGGGTAGGATTCTGCCGGATATCCCAAACATTTGTGCATCTGCATTAGGAGTTGGGCGCGAGTGAATCGTTTTATGCTTCCAGGCCTGATAAGGGAACTGTAAGATATCGCAATATTACTGCAGGGGAAGAAGCAGTATTATGCACAATAGAGGTCAGTGCTTCGACAAGGTCAAAAGCTCTTGGACGCGCGTTGGTGTGAACCATTTCGTAGCTTAGCCCCATACATGAAATGCATGTCGACTAGCGTAACGATGCATATTGCTCGAAATACGTGACGGAATGACGATTCAAGCCAGCAAAGCTCTATCATCCACCGAACGTAATAGCGTCCACCACTGCCTCAACAATGCATTTCTGCACCCACATTCTTATACGAAAACTGCTTATTTAGATCTCCTATACCTGCTTTTACATTTTTGACATATAGTTGTAAACCACCTTGTATAAGCTAACTTTTAAGAAATAAAAAAAACAAAATTTGTTTTTTTAAGTTAATTTTTTGGTACTAAGAAAATGCTTTTCCCTAAATATTAATGAAGATTTTAGAAAAAATATTAGATTAGAAAGGTATGAAGTAGATGCGTTATGCTTTGATTTTTTATGAGACGTTTACTATTGTAAAACAGGGATAACTAGGTCATAAAATATTGTACTAATACAAATAATAACCGAAAATTAACGAATCCTTTATTTCGAAAATTATACTGTATATCAATATCGAAATCTCAATACCTTGAATATACTGTTTTTTGATATGCCTCTATGTATTATAATTCTGTAGATCAAATGGAAATAAGTAATTACAGCAAATAAGTTTTTTTTTTCATTTTCCGAATATAGGAAATGTGTCTTTATCATATAGTTTCTGAAATATATCTGTATCATATTTTCTATCTGTGTTTTCGCAAAATATTATGAAATAGAACGCTAAAATATGGATCAGAATACAAAAACGTTTTTTACGTATCTAGTTTTTTTACTACTCTTAAGTACAACATAAAGCAGACTATAAACTTACAAAAAATAAAAGTTAAAAGAACAGACTATGAAATTTTTTATAGTAGCTTTCTAATTAGACCACAAATATATTCCAGAATTAGATGTTTTATTACTTTATTAATACTTTGTTTAATTATGTGCATCTTTTACGTTACTTCTACGTAGAAATGCTTGATAATTTGTCTCAGAAAGGTTGAAATATGCATTAAATATTTACATGTTCGAGATACGTGTTACAAATAAATATACAAAATGAGATTAGGTTAATTAAAAAAAATCTGCATATTATTTTTTCCTCTTAAATCTATCCTAAAAAATTTCCTTTCCTTGTTCAAAAACTTGTCAGTTACAAAAATTTTCCCTTAACTTCAAAAAGTCATTACAGCTGACTAAATTAACTAAATAAACTGTAAGTTCTCCATAAAAACAGAGCCAATTGTCGTTGTCAGTCATTTATTCACCAAAACATGAAAACGCAGGAAGAATTCCCACATTACGAGAAAATTCATAAACACAATGACATTAAAACAAAATGACTTGCAGAGCTGACATTGAGGCTTCTGATCTGCAGATTTATTAGTTATAGATAGAATCATGATTAATTAAATAAGAAAATGTATTTTCATTATCCCGCCAAAATATCTCAAAAATAGTTTTTAAATTTAATTAAGGAAGGAAATATTTTTACGACTTCGTAGAAATAAAATGTAATCTGTAGATTCAATATTATGTTCTTATTAAACGATTTAACAAAAGACATTTTGTATTATTTTTTTGAATATATTTTTTCATTCCACGGATTTATTTTTGTAAACACTAATGAAACCTGCATATTTCTAGCAGTAAATAAAAATTATCGAGTCAGTGAAAGTAAATAAAGTCATGAATGATTAAGTACGTGAAATATTGTCGTTGCATCAAAATTTCTCATTTAAAAAAAAAAAAAAATATTTAAATAAAGAAAGGAACGTATATATCTGCATTTTGCGAAGACTTAATATTTTAAATATTGAAAAGAACTGCAGATTTTATACTTCAAACCGTAAAACAACATTAAACTTTCTTATATTAAAAGTGTATGTTATTTGAGAGGATAATATACAATTTAATAGAATACATTATTAAGATTGTTTGAAAATGGTGCATATTTTGGTGCTCATTCCTTTTAACACTAGATTGCCCGCAAGCAGTCATTTTGACTGCTATCAAATGAATATATATCGGTTCCAACCAGAAATTTTTTTTATAAAACTAGTTTAAAAGATACAAGGGAAAAAAACTAGTTAAATGGATAAGTTAATAATTTAAGATAAAAATTCTGGTTTTAAAATATTTTTCTAAAATTTGAGTCAAATTCTCGGTCTTTCTAGTGTTTATCATAGTTTCACGATTTATTTTATGAAATTTTTAAAATAACTTTGTTATGAAAATTACAGCATATTTTTAATGAAATAAAATTTGTGAAAATTGAATTGTAAAAGTATTTTTCAGTATTAATAATTCAAATACACAATTTATACTTATTATGTAAAATCATTTACGCAGACGATACTTACGTATTTTGAAAGAATTATATTATGATTTTTTTGTAAAGTGGCAACGAAAGAATTGTAAACAAATAAAATTAATTGTTAAATTCGTTATATAAAGTGTTATTCGAATTCGAAGGTGGAATAATAACAATAATATAATGAGTTAATAATTCTTAGTATCAACGAGAGCAGATTTCTAATGTTTTTTCAGAAAACAGGATTTTGAATAAGTAACTTTCTTCAAGCTGTCTTAGAATATATTATTCAAAGATTGCTATCAAAGGTTATTTGATGTGAATCACAAAGATTGGATACATACCTATTTCAAACCATTTGAGAAAACACCAAAGTCTATAGGAAGATGAAAAAAATCTTTAAAAGAGCTTTTACTTGAAAATATAAAAGTATTTTGTAAAATTTTGCTTCAAAAATATTTTACTTATACCAGTCTTATATCATATATATAAAAAAAAAATCCGCGGAAATTCTTAGTTATTTGGCTGAAATTTACATTTCTAAAATTAAAATGCGCCAAAACATAAAATAGCGTTTTTGCTTAATAAAGATGCAAAAAAAAAATATTGTTACTTTCAAATATGTATCTTATTAAATAATGCTTCGCGTATCCAAACAAAGCATGGCTTTTGCTAGTTATAACTATGCAATAACTAACTCTATGTGCTTGTCAATTTGCATGATTATTTGTTTGCAAGACATTTACAAAATATTTACATCTAAATAGAAAAAGTTAGTAATATTTTTATATAAATATTCTTTTCGTAAATTTTGTTATTCAGTATATTTTGCAGTTTATTGGGATTCCGTTGTATTAGTTTTGATTTTAATAATTATTCTATCAAAGATATAGTCTTTTAAATTCCTAATCAGAATTAGTCGAGCGTTTTGAATAAAGTAAATTATGTTGTGGTACGTTTTGCTCAAATAAAATCAATTGTGTTTTACCTATATTATGGGATATTGCTTTTGAAAACTTGTATCAAAATATAAATTTCCTTTTCCTTCTTATCATGTTTTTAGATTCACTTTGTGAATGTTTATACCTACATATTTTATTCTAGCATTTTTTTTAAAATACAGAATAACAGATTTACAATTTTTAGTTTAATATTTGTTTTATTTATTTACGGTAGATTTTTTATTTGTTTACATAGTTAATATTTACAAAAAGTTTTATTATATATGTTACTGGCCAAACTAGATTGACCTAGGCCAATAGTTTATCCTCACGCACATAGGATAAACTAGAATTTCCTTGCCCAAACTTGTTTATCCTAACGCACATAGGATAAATTAATTTTATCTAGGACAAACTAAATTGTTAAAAATTTTGCAGCATTCTGGCAGGTCATTCGACCGTTTTTTGAAAAAAACGTATTCATAACCATAATTTAACTATATTCTGACCATAAAATGGCCAATAATATGGTTTAGAATAGTGTTAAAATTACGGTTGTATAACCGTTTTCGGAAAAAACGGTCAAATGGCATGCCAGATGCTGCAAATTTTTAACACACTGTTAAAAATTTTGCAGCATTCTGGCAGTCCATTGGACCGTTTTTTGAAAAAACGGTTTCATAACCATAATTTAACTATATTCTGACCATAAAATGGCCAGTAATATGGTCAGAATAGTGTTAAAATTACGGTTGTGTAACCGTTTTCGTAAAAAACGGTCAAATGACCTGCCAGGATGCTGCAAAGTTTTAACAGTGCAGTGTACTTTATCGTAACGTACATTGGATAAACTAGTCTGTCCTGCTATTCACTGGTCTGAACTAGTTTATCTTAGGTCAATCTAATTTATACTAGGCCAATTCCAATTGGCGAACTGTTACTGATCCGAAAGACCGTTTCCCGGCTTTTTCGGCAAGACTTACGTTTTGGAAAAGTTCGTTAGCTAAAGTCGTTAGTAAAAGTTCGTACCATCAAGGTTAGCTGGGTGAAAAAGTTCGAACAGAATCGTCCGGGATAGCTCAGATGGCAGAGCACTGGCGGCTTCAGCCAGGAGGTCCCGGTTTCGAATCCTGGTCCGGACATTTTTCGCTCAGTTGGAAATTTACATCTAATATGATTTGTTTACCAATTAGAATAATTGTGTTAAAATTAATCTAGTGTAATTTCGTATCCAGCGATTTCTGGAGTTCCATTACCTGAGATTTATTCTGTTGAGCTGAACCAGGTTTCAGACCAGATGCTGTAATAATCAAGGTTATCTGGATGAAAAAGTTCGATCAGAATCGTCCGGGATAGCTCAGATGGCAGAGCACTGGCGTCTTCAGCCAGGAGGTCCCGGGTTCGAATACTGGTCCGGACATTTTTCACCCAGTTGGAAATTTACTTCTAATATGATTTGTTTACCAATTATAATAATTGTGTTAAAATTAATCTAGTGCAATTTCGTATCCAGCGATTTCTGGAGTTCCATTACCTGAGATTTATTCTGTTGAGCTGAACCAGGTTTCAGACCAGATGCTGTAATCATTAATGTTAGCTGGGTGAAAAAGTTCGACCAGAGTCGTCCGAGATAGCTCAGATGGCAGAGCACTGGCGGCTTCTGCCAGGAGGTCTCGGGTTCCAATCCTGGTCCGGACATTTTTCGCCTAGTTGGAAATTTACTTCTAATATGATTTGTTTACCAATTAGAATAATTGGGTTAAAATTAATCTAGTGATATCTTTGTGTATTGTTTCTTCGTCAGCTTCTTCGCTATAAAGTACATCTCTAAATTTATATTCTACATCTATTATAAGTTTCGCCTTCTCTTCAATCATTGTCAATTTCAGAATTTTATCAGCAGACGTTAAATTGTTTTCATTTGTATCAAATTCGTTACATGCTTTAGTGAAAATTCTACGATGTTGTCGTCTAGCTGCTTTCAACACATCCATATTATTCAACATCAACAATAATTTTTTATTCAACAATAATAATAATTTTCACATGGAGCAGTTCAAATAAAATTATACTTACAGATTCTAGTCTTGTCAGCGGACGCCAGATGTTGGATTCCAATGTAAATAAATCTCTTAACTAAATGAATCCCTAAAAGTTAAGTATTAAAATATCTATAAGTTATTAAAACTGCACTCAATAACATTTCTTATTGTTAAAGCGAATATATTTCTAACTTAAATTGAATGAGAGAAGAGCCATACATTTCACATTTCTTTATTTTTATAAACTTCTTTCTAGGACAAAACAAAACCAACTGTTGCCAGATATTGAAACAATACATTTACAACCAGTTAAATAATTATGCAGGTGACTGATACATGGATGAAAGAAAGAGTTAGTCGTTTCATAACATAAGTATTGGCATATTTTTAAAACTCATAGTGCACATAGTATTTTCAAAACTAATACTAAACATATGGAACATATTTTGTAATTACTTTTAATTAAATATGTTCTATATAAATATATTTAAAGCTCATAGTATTTTCAAAACGAATATTAACCCAACGGAACTTATTTTGTGACTATCAATGGCGGCGAATGGGGAAGATTGGGGACAGTGTCCCACCTCCCACTATCGGAACAAAATATTTTATACAACGGTGATAGCAATATTACTTTTCACAAGGTTAGAGTCGGGATGGTCTTTGGGATCAATATAATAGTATTCCAAGTTGAATCGCTCTACGTTAAACTAGTTCAGACCAGTAAATAACATGCCAAACTTATTTATTCTATATGCATTAAGCCAAGGAAAACGTAATTTATCCTATTTGCGTTTTGGATAAACTAGTTCGGTCTAAAATTGGGTTTTGCTGGTAACACGCACACACAAATATATATATATATACGAGTGTTTGTGTGTGTGAGTGTGTGTTGTGGTTACTTACAACCACTACCATATTTTAATTGAATTTAATTAAAAAATATTTTATTAATCTTTATTTATTTAATATTAAAATTCGCATTCTAAAATTATTTTTTTCCTTCCTTTTGAATCTTTCCCTGTAAGCTTTTCTTTCTTATCAAAATGATCTACATAATGAAATTGCTCAGTATCTATGTGGATTAATTGGCAAAACCACTCATAATTGTCATCTTCAAATTGAATCTCCATCTACAAATAATGCTAGTAATGAAGACCTATTGTTAGAAATTTTGATCAGACCATCCTTTCTGAACAACAAAATCCATCAAATTAAGAAAATTTATGAAGATATTAAAACCAATAAAAAATCTAAAAGTTTAAATTGTTATTAAATTAATCCAAGTAATGTGCTGCTTTGTTAACCCTTTAAGACCCAACCCGCACGATCGTGACATTCATGTAAATTTTTGCTTCTGAAACAGTCGTATGTAATAAAAAACCGAATCGGATGATTGTTCTGGTTTGCAAAAAGAATAAAGTATAATTTTTTATCAACAGATGACGGTTGTAGTACATGTTTTACTTTTAGCCGGTATGACTAGCTTTTTTTACAAGTACAATGGATACAGCTCATCATTTTATCTGTCGTAAAAAGGTAATTATCAGTAGATTTCTAATTGCTTAGATAAATATTTTTTCTTTAATGTATAAATAAGTGTAATATAATAAAAAACATTAATTATACACTATTTATGTTGCTCGTCGGACTCAATATTTCGTTACCCGCACGATCGTGCGACTTGGCCGCTACGTTAGTCAGTGCTACAGCAAAGGTATGAGCTTTCTGAATGTTCATCTTGATTTCTGTTTCAATAATTTTGCTGACATCCAGAATAAAAATGAAGTATGTTATTATATAATTAATGCCATATTATTTTCTTGGGTGTTGTCATGGATGAATTATTTTTTTCTTTTTTGTTTTTCAATTAATTTTTACTTTTTTTTCTTTTCAATAAATAAAATTTTCTAATACATTCTATTATTTTTTATGGAATACTTTGTTAACTTTTAACAAAGCAAAATAAAACACATTTTCAGATGTCTAAACCGAAAAGAATTCTCACACAAGAAGAAATATTGTAATTGATGAATAAATCAGACTCTGAATTTAGTGATCTCTCGGATGATGACGAGGTTGCGGACAAAACATTTGAAACAGGTTTATTAGAATGATAGTCAAGTTCAGATGAGCTCAATGAAGAAAAATTTACATATATTTCTAAGGAAATGAGAATTTTGGATCATTCTTCCTCATCAAAGTCTTCTGAACTCATTCCCCAAAGTTCTACATCCAAACCAAATAAAATGAAAAAAATAAAAATTTAAAACAATACAAGTAGGGTGTTAAGAAGTTCATTTCTGTACCTCATCCTAGATTTCACGCAATCGCAGGTATGTCTTTCATTTCTTAAATTTTAATTTAAAAAAAGTTATAGACTTATTGAAAAAATAAAACCGATATTATAAAAAAACTTTAAAAATATGGCAAACTTTTTAAAATTAATTAAAATATGAATTTTTTGAAGTAGATAAGTACATCTTGAATATTAACTTTTTTTTCTTCTTTTTTAGGCTTTTAGAGCCACTAAGGATTTCCATTGTAGTATTTCAGCCAATACTTCCCTAATCATCTTATAAGTAATGCTTTCACAGGAAAAGCTCAACCCATACGATCGTGCGGGTGTGGCTATCTCAGAAAAAGCCCAAACCGCACGTTCGTGCGGGTACTCTCCACGCTCCAGGGGGTGACGAAAATTTTTTTTATTATTTTTTAAAGTGTCATTAGGGTCAGTATAGAGTTAATAACCAGAAGAATGTAATGTTTAAATATGAAAATGTTCCGGGTCTTAAAGGGTTATAATGGACACTTCTCTTCAGAAGACATTGATTTAAATAGAGCTGTTTTACCATCTTCACTTAGAGTAAAAGCTTTAAGAATTGCTCATGTTACTCGTAGTGGCATTCATAAAACCATTGTTAATTTTTAAAAAATGGCTCATTTGGAAAACTCTAGTTTCTGATACAATCAATTATTTCAACTCTTGCGAAATTTGTTTAGTAAGCAAAAATCATGAGAAAAACACTGCTCTATGTCTGCCAGCGCCAATTCCTACATCTCCCAATGAAAATGTTTCGATGGATTTACTTGGCCCTTTGAGAAATCACCTATTTGTTATAACTGTAATCGACCATTTTTCTCGTCATCTTGAATTATATGCCTTGAATAGCATTCATGCTGAGTCGGTCACTAAAGCTCTGTTGAATTACATTTATACTTATGGAAAACCTGAGTTAACTCTCACAGATCATGGTTCCCAGTTCACTAGTGATCTTATTTCAACAAAAAACTTGAAATAAAACTAGAGCACAGTACAGTAGCGCATCCACAGGCTAATGGATTGAGTGAGAGATGTAATACTCAAATAAAGTCATCTGTGAATACAGTGACTTCCCAAGGAGTTGATGTTCCAACTGCTTTAAAAATCCACCAGTCCATATATAACGCTACATCTCATCCAAATACAAATTTCACTCCAAATCTTCTTCATTTTGGAAGGGAGATGAGTGATATTTATTCCAATTATAAAACCCATTCTTCCTGGAAAATTTTTTACACAGCATATGAAATCCACAAATTAGTGGATGTCAGTGTCAAGCCTACAAAAATAACGAGTCTTATAGACAAAAAGTGCATAAGAAATCAAGGGAAAAATTAAAATTTGCTAACATCAAAGGTGATGATATTGTTTATGTAAAATTTTTCAGTGTATTTAACAAAAAAGTACTAAGACCTTATATGGTGAAGAAAATAATTTCACCTGTACTTATTCAAATTTAAGATTGCAATAATAATGAAGCATCACCTATGTTAATTCATACTAACAGAATCTTAAAACTCCCGAAAAGAAATGAAGCATTGCTTCATTCTTCTGATTCATCTAGAAGTGCAACACATGATCAAGCAGCTGTTGATGGTGCATCTTCTTCTCTTGTGAAACGACATATTCGGACTCATACTACTAATTGTGATTCTCCTCAAATTCACACCTCTTCAAAGTGCCAACAAACATCTTCGCTTTTACATAGTTCGGTGCATTCACAAGCATCTGGTACTAAAACTTCCACTAGAGTTCAAAATAAATCTACTCAAAGTAAAAAACATTATGATCTTCTCCCTCGCAATCATAAACAGTATAAAATATAAACTAATCTTCATTTTTAATTAGGATGCCTTTACCATTGTAAAAAAATGCCATCTATGCTAGCTAGATTGCATTGTCAAATACGAAGACTGACTGATTATTATTTTTTTTTACTTCTACCAAAGCTGAAGGCAGCATTTCTATAATTTTTATGCTTATTTTTTTTTAAGTCGCCTTCGCCTTGACACTGTGGAATTATGATTCTGCAAAAGTTTATAAATCTTGTTTTTTTTCTTGTTCACTATGTTTCTCACTGAAATATTTTCTTCAAAACAATACTCATTTTAGAATTTATATTTAATGTAAAAACGTGCTGATAACTCAAAATTTTTAAAATCAGTATTTGATTTAAATAATAAGAAAGATTTAAAAAAATCACAAACTTATAATTCAATATTTTAGTTGGAGATGAAGTGTCATTGATTGCATTATTTTGATAAGGTGTTTATCTTAAAAAGTAAATTGTTTTGATATAAAGTATAATATGTGTACAAATGTCATCACTTTCCCTAGTGTGACTTTTAGAGGAATTCAAATTTCACTTTATCCTTAATTATAATTCATGCATGTTCTAACATCTAATAATAATAATAATAATAAAATTACGCATGCTAATACTTCTACTATTGTCATTGGTGTATTATGTAAAATGGTTGAAAATACATTAAGCTTTTTAGGTGTTTGAAATTTCACAAATTGAAAAAACATTTGTGCACATGAAAAATTATATACTTTGGATACAAAGATTGTTTTAAGTCTTTATATTAAAACAAAAATGTTTACGTGTTTTACATGTAAATATATATATATATATATATATTACATGTTTATAGTTACAAAGGTTTGAAAATTTGAATCAAACATAATTCAATAAGCATTCAGGATATTTAGTATAAATATTTTGTGGGACCAATATTATTAAATTTATGTGGTTCAAGGATATATTTATGCACTTTTCTGAGAGCTTAAAATTCCTCTATTTGCGATTATTTACTTTGAAAGTATTATTGTTTTTATTGTAGAATAACACGATATTAGAGTTATTTAACTAAGAAAAGTTGATTTCTTATAAAGTTCTATATATATATATTTTTTTTTTCCTCATGAGAGCCTAAATATTTTCTCTTGACCATTTGCTAACATTTTGATTTTTGTTATGAGTCCAGGCAATAGGGTATTTTACCTGGCAAAATCAATGGTAGTTCTGGAAATCGACTTACTTATGCTTTTTGGGTCGCTGAATCCGAATTTGTAATTTCCCACCAAAATTTCCACCGGCAACCCCCCCCCCAAATTTTGGTAAAATGACTCCCCCAAAAAGGGTTTTTATTAAAAAAATCAATTATTTTATTGTTTTAGGGAAAAGGTATCTAGAAATTCAGAAAGTAGACAAAATTTGCAACAAATAAGATATATGACATTATGACGTGGGATGGATGGGGAGGGGGATCTGCCTGAGAACATGGGCCGCGGTGCTGCGTGGACTAAGATGCGCAATTCCACTTAACTACTCACATAGTTTACATTCACCCACCCGCTTCCCCTCCGAACTTTCCCTATATGGTTTACTATAAGTTTTTTGGGTGGCAGAATCCGAATTTTTAACTTCCCCCCATAATCCCCCCCCCCTCAAACCCCACAATATAATTGTTTTTAAAATAATTTTTTTATTATTTTAGGGGAAAATTATGAATTCATAAAGTAGACAAATTTGCAACAAATGGGATACATGACATTATCACGTAGGATAAATGGGGAGAGAGGGGAGCTGCCTCGGAACATTCCCCGAGCGCTGTTCTCGAAATCCAAATTTTTTCAAAATATATACATATATATATATTTTTTTTTTTTTGGGGGGGGGAGGGCTGCCGGGTGAAATCCAGAACTGACTTTAATTTTGCCAGGTAAAATCGCCTATTGCCTGGACTTGCATAACTTAGTGCACGTAGCGCCGCAGTGCAGGTTCAGAGGCAGCACTCCCCTCCCCGTTCATCCTATGTCTTAATGTCATCTATTTTTTGCAAATTTCGTCTACTTTCTGAATTTATACATACTTTTCCCCTAAAACAATAAAAAAATTAATTTAAAAACAGCTATTTGGGGGGGGGGGGATTTTGGAGGGAAGTTAAAAATTCAGATTCAGCAACCCAAAAAATTTAAAGTAAACCTTATAGGGAAAGTTCGGAGGGGACACGGGATGGCCAAGTAAACGATGAGTGGTTAAGTGGAATTGCGCAACTTAGTCCACGCAGCATCGCGGCTCATTTTCCGAGGCAGATCCCCTTTCCCCATTCATCCTACGTCATAATGTCTTATATCTAATTTCTTGCAAATTTTGTCTACTTTCTGAATTTCTAGATACTTTTCCCCTAAAACAATAAAAAAATTTTGGGGGGGGGGGGTCTTTTTACAAAAATTTGGGGGGGGGGGGTGTTGCCGGGTAAAATTTTGGTGGGAAGTTAGAAATTCAGATTCAGCGATCCACAAAACATATAGTAAGCCTTTTTCCAGAACTACCATGAATTTTGCTAGGTAGAGCCCCTATACGGTCTCTGTTGCCTGGACTATACGGGAAAATTTTCAAATGAATAATTCATTGAATTTATATAAGAATTATTTACATAAAAAGGTTAATGCAAAATTTGAAATGTAGTTCATCGGCTGTGACTTGAAATACAGTTGTGATTTAAAGGTGTTACTTTGAATTATTACTACTTTTTTTTTTAAACAGATTTTTTTATTACTAATATTATACTATATTGAATGATGCAAAGTCATTATTACTAATTTGATTCCCAATTTGTATCATATAATATTATTTGTTTGTGTGTACACTATTACTACTTTTTCTTTCACTCTTTTAATATACACTGAACTTACTTTATAGTGTTGTATTTGCTATTTCATATGTTAGTGAATGAACTTTTAGCAACTATATTTTGAAAGACTTTGTTTACTTTTTGCCAGAAAAATGTAAACTTATCATTCTTCTTATTTTGTTTATTATTTGAATACTTCTAGCCTGTCATAATATATCATGAGAACTGCATGTAAGGCGATAAATTGTTTTTTTTTCTATTATTGAATGTCAAATAGGACAATTATTATTGATATTCATGTGCGCCTTATTAGTTCATTTATCATTTGTGGCTGTTTACTCAGTCATTACGAGTATATTTTGTTTCTCATTATTTGAAGTTATATGTATATTGTATATAGATTAGAAAATATTGACTCGATGTCAAAATTATTAAATTTCTCCATCTCATCAATATTTTCTCGTGGGGAGGCCGGAGTAATATGTTCTGGTTACTTACAACCACTGCCATATTTTTATTTAATTTAATTTAAAATATATTTTATTAATCCTTATTCATTTAATATTAAAATTCGCATCCTAAAATTATTTTTTCCTTCCTTTTAAATCTTCCCCTGTAAGCTTTTCTTTCTTACGTAACCTTTTGTTTCATTTTAAAATGATAAACATAGTTTTGAAATCTGTACTTCAGGGAAAAGAATTCTCTGGGTCGTTCTGCGGCCTTCTATTCCTGAAGTCATTTCCTTTTCTAGCTCCGCCCCTTAGCAAATAAACTTGAAATCAGTTTAATATGTAATTTTAAAAATTGTAACACTTTACTATTATTTGGTATTTTATCTTAAGGTAATCTATAAAAGTTTAATATGGAGAAAGCAGTTTTTTTCCATATCCTTTTGCATTACAAGTTATGCCAACTCTGCCAAATTGGCGTCTTTAAATTATTACAGCAACCCTTTCCTCTTATCTAAGCAGGGCTTGTGCGTTTCTCAGTTGGGTTCGGATTTCAAGACAGAATGGTTCCCCCTTTGCCGTTCTGTGAAGATTCATGTGCGTGCAACGGAAATAGTAAACATGAAAGAATGTGATTTTTATTTTAATTATGATGGTTTTTGATCGGCTGCATTATTTCTTCTGTTTGCTGTGTGGATAATATTTTCCACAGACGGAGATGCAATGACAATTCTTCAGTAATAATAAGTGGGTAGAATCCTACCGAATGGTTGTATGGCATGAGCCATTATTATTTTTTCATTCAACTGGTTCTTTTGTTCGGAGTTTTTTGAATCGATAGTAAATCATGTAAATGATCGGTCTTTTTTTTTTTTTTTTTTTTTATAATCTCCGAGTGAAAATATTATTATTCTTTTCATGACAAGTCTTTAATGAAAGGATGATCGTATACTATTTCTTCCTTAAAAATGCATCTGTAAATATGAGATGCCCTTTTCGTATATATTTTTTCAAGAAGAAATCATTTTTAAAATAAAGAAATTTCAAGCTGTTTTGCCTGTGCAGTCATTTTATTTGTATCCACCACTGTTTTGTCTTTAGGTTACTTCAGGTAACATTTTTTGTTTTTATTTTCTTTTACATCTGCATATTTATTTTAACGAATCATTTTTTAAATGATTGGCATGTCAATGTGGTCTTTTGTGGCCATAATTCAATGTACCAAACACTATACATACTGATCACAACAAACAATTCTTGGATTATAAATAGTATTTCAGCGTTTAAAAGTAACTTTACGATATTATTCTTTCACATTTTATCCTCCATCCATCACAGTGTGTGTACTCTTACCCTCAATGAAGGCCAATTCCAAATAAAGAACTTTATTTAAGGGACGATACCGCTGATCGCATTCTACTTGATTAACAAATTTCATGTATTTAAGTTAGAATAAAGGGTGTTATTAACAGAAATAAGGCAAAAATTAAAAAATAAAATACAGGAATGCACAAATAAGCTTAGCAACAATATAAGCGACCTTTTTTACTTCCATATTCATAAAATAGATTTAATTTTTCTAATGAACGAAATTATCATATTTTCTGATAATTATAGATAAAATATATTTTTTTAATTGTAGTACAAGATTTAAATATTGTGTAGAAAATAGTATTTTTGTAATAATTTTTAAACGACGACCTACGACCTAGAAATATAAAATGAGTTACGTGATATTTTTACTCTGTTGGTTTTACGCCTTGTTATGTGAATAAAATTTACGTTATTCACGTAATTCAATTTAATAGTATTTTTGTTTAAAATATTGTTTTAAAAATGGAAATTTCGAATATTTTATACAAATATAGATAAAATGTTTTTAAAAGCAAAACTTCTAATTTTTGAGCAGGAAAATATTTTTCTATTGTTTGCGCTAACATTCTGTGTAATCTATTTAGATACATAAAAGTAAGGTTTTATGAAGAATATTTTTAATTAAAGAATCATTTCATTCCAAATCATTATTTTTTGTTTTAATAGTAAATATTTCAATGTATGCAATGATACAAAAAATTGTTTATTCTGTTATTTTATTGAAATTTACCTTTGCCTCTTTCTTCGTGTATGTTTTCAATCCCTAATTAAATTTCCAAAGAAATGTGCACAGGGTTCTAAATCCTTAATATTTTTTCAAAGAATTTTTTTGTTTATGCATTAGATATAAGTAAGAAATTTTATATGATATCATCACCCAAGAAACTGTTTACATAAATTTAAATACATTTTTTTTTTCGCTGAAGAGTATTTTGCAAACTGAATTTCTTTTTGTTGCTTTTCTTGCAAAATTTGTAAATTTAAATGGATTAAAGTAAGAGGATAATATTAATGTCACATTTTAAGTGTAGTTTAAACATATAACGAATAAATGTTGAAATTTAAAATTATTATGCGAAAAATAAATTATAAGATTATAAAATTTTCTTCTGAAAATACTATAATGAAAAAAACCATTAATGAAATTGCAAAAAATAAACTTACACTTTCTCGGAAATAGACGCAAAATGGATGTTTGAAAATTTTTAAGGAATACTATTATCACAAATATATATCCGGTAAATTTGAGCAAAGTTTAATAAATCGAAATCCCATAACTAAAATAGATGCTCGTTTTGAATTTCGACTACAAAATTAGAATTGATTTTCTGATATTCTGACGAACACCTTGTGGTTTTAATAGAAATGGAAAATGTATAAGAGATTAAAAACAAAACAAAATTGGTACATAAGCATTACATATACTTCAGATGTTCATTTATCTCATTTTACATATTGATTTTGATAAAATATTGGTATAAAAATTATCAGAGAAAATATAATGTTTTGGATTTTTCCCATTAGCAAAAACAATATTGATCCTCATTTGTATTTAGTTATACCTGAACTTGTTGTGAAATGAATTACTGACATCATTTTTTACATCGATATTTGTCTCGGTATCGTAATCCAATTAATCAGCCCAACGAAAGTTGCCATTTATGCTGAACCAATAAAATCACAATATTAGGCAACTTTGGTAAGACACGTCAGATCGCAGGAAAAATACCCATAACTGTATTGAGATACGTTTAGATCTTCATTACATCATATTTTAATAAAAGAATTCCTCAAAGTAAGGCCTATCTCAAAAATAAGTCCTAGCTTACTTTCTACAATATGCCGGTAACATAAGACATATTCTGCAAATAAGACCTACGTATAGAATTAGCCTGCCCAGTTTCTTAAAAGAGCCACACTCTAAAATACACGCAATCATCATGAGAATTTCAAACAATGTATATTTAGCTTATAGTAATGATTTTAAAAAGAAATTACGAATTAGGAAAATTAATACATTTACAATTATGCATCCAAATAGAACTTACAAGCATGCATGAATAAAGCGCGAAACATTTTATGCATATGTTTCAATTTTATAAATAAATGATTACTTTTAATAAGAAATCATACTATTGTGCAGTATAATTTCGGGACTATGGCCTCAATCTCAGTATAACGAAAAAAATGTAAATATCATAATTTTACGAAATCGTGTCATTTGAAGATTTCACATAAACACGGGAATAAGACGTTGTAGTATGTTCTGTACAATTATAACTATGAAAATATTTTTTTATATTTTAAAAGTAAATTATAAAGTTAAATAACAAAAATTAAATTATAGAAATTAGATTATATGAATGATTAAACAAATTACATGTATCAGGAACTAAATTTCAAGAATGAATGATTCTGAACTAAGGGAAATGTCTAACAATGCATTGTGTAAACATACGAGAGAAGATTCAGTCATTTATAAGTGCAATTTATAATTCATTAAAAATGTGATAGGTTAAAAACACATATTACTGTAAAGTACTAAATGGTTTATTTGTTATGATTGCGCTAATTTACAGACTGTATCAGAGAAATTGAATCATAAATTTCTTCCTTTGTTATAATGAGGCAAATATGTTACATTCACAAGTTACATTATTATATTGATAATCTTAGCTTATAAAAAATAATTTAATTTAATAAATCATCATGTTTATTTAACGTGTAATGATAATAAAATTTTAATTTTTTAATATTAGGCTGTTTATGAAAACGCTCTGATATTTCTAAAAATTCAAAAATTAAGAATACAATGAAATAGCTTTTATTAAAATTTCATTAACCCCGATATAAATGTGTATCCCCTTTGGTAAAAAATATACAGGGTGCAATATGTTATCTATCGCCGACCTTTAATTTCTCAACCGTTGGTCGTAGACATATAGTTCCAAAAACAAAAACGTTTCAAATGAGGTAAATATTCATGTTGTGGCATTATTTAAAGTAAAAAATCAATTTTTGAAAATTACATAATCTAACATTTTATACGGTCCCCCAGTCCCTACAGTTATATTTAGTAAAAGTTTACACCAATCATAACAGATATAACACAAAAAGTTTGACATCTGTACTACAAAAATTGACAGAGTTATTAAATTTCAAAGTTTGAGATTTTTTCGCATGATTTTGTCTTTCAATGAGGGATCAGTTAAAAGATTAATTAAAGTAATTCGAGATCAAAATCAGGGTGCAATGTCCTTTTTACGGCGAAACCACCTTCAGCCGGTATTGCCAAATTAGTGTATCACCAAAGAGGGTTATTTCATTAAAATTTTTAACTGACATTTAGGGGTCATATACACAGCGCAGAATGAAATATTGAAATTAAACTGAAAAATAAATATCAATTTATTATAATATTAGAAAACGATCTACCATAAAAATGAATATGCCAAATGACAAAATCTACTAGAGATACTGCTCATAGTGATCTCCATTGGTGGCAATGCACAATTGAATGCGTGACAGTACTGAGTCCTGGATACGTTACAGCTCAGCAGGTGTGTAAACTGTGCGACAATCAAGGATGATGCGCTGCTTCAGATAAACCAGAGAAGTGATCTCAGTCACATAGACCAATCCCTTGATGTGACCCTAGAGGTACAAATCCATGGGTGTCAAGTCCGGTGAAAGCGGTGGCCACTCTACCGGACCACCATATCCAAGGATCTGTTGACAGAATTCGATGGTCAGATATGCCCGGACGTTTGATGTTTTGTGTGAAGAGGGCTCCATCATGTTGAAACCACACTCGGCATGGATGTCGGAGAGGCAAATCTTCATACCAATCACGTACCGTGTTTGTGGCAAATGCAGTTGTCTATCGCCCGTTAAGGTCCCACCGTAGAAGATGGGTCCAACAATCTGGGTTCCCCATATACCGCACCACACGTATCGTACTGAGCGGGCGATTTGGAGGTTTTCCAGAGACCATTAATCCACATTGTGCACCTTTACAATGCCACCCCGTATAAACAATGACTAATCTGTCACACATAATGTCACAAAGGAATGGCGGATTTTCCTCTAAGGTGTTACCATAAAATTACAATAAAAAAATCGTCGTGTGTGGTCACCCAGCATCAATGCTTGCACCAGTGTCGGATATGGTATGGATGCTCATCAAGTGCATGTAACAAATGCCAGACATGCTGACCACATGCCTCGCTTATTTCTGCCGAGCTCAATTGTGAAATTAAAAGGGCGAATCCCAGCACCTCCTCCGGTGTCACTCGAACATTACACCTTGCATGTCTACTTGTTCTGTATCATGGTGAAACAGAGCCGGTCTCTATAGTGCAATGCATTAGTTATAGTTTCATGCGTTGGATGTAGATCCTTAGGGAAACGTTCTGAATAAACATTCGCAGCCTCTCTGGTATTCCTTTGACATTCGCTATAAATAAGTATTATTTCGGCATATTGCAAGCATGCATAGCTTGCCATCACGATCTCAGCGCTGGCTAGCATGTCCACTGCTAGATGGCTCGTGTTTTATTCTGAACATGTGGCGCTGCAGTACTATTGTAATTTGCATAATCCCAATTTTCATGCTCGCTATAGCTCGGCTGGTCGTTTTTATTCCGCTGACAATTATCTAGTCCTTAGTGACAATGTTTTATTTTCCGGTTGTCGATTCTACCTACTTTGACGTTTGAAGGTTGTTCGACCCATAAAAAAGTTAAACAACACTTTTAGCAGTATCTCTAGTAGATTCCGTCATTTGACATATTGATTTTTTATAGTAGACCGTTTTCTGATATTATAATAAATTGATATTTATTTTTCAGTTTAATTTCAATATTTCATTCTTCGCTTTGTATACGACCCCTAAATGTCAGTTAAAATTTTTTAATGAAATAACCCTCTTTGGTGATACACTAATTTGACAATACCGGCTAAAGGTGGTTTCGCCGTAAAAAGGACATTGCACCCTGATTTTGATCTCGAATTACTTTAATTATTCTTTTAACTGATGCCTCATTGAAAGACAAAATCATGCGAAAAAATCTCAAACTTTGAAATTTAATAACTCTGTCAATTTTTGTAGTACAGATGTCAAACTTTTTGTGTTATATCTGTTATGATATGTGTAAACTTTTACTAAATATAACTGTAGGGACTGGGGGACCGTATAAAAAGTTAGATTTCGTAATTTTTGTAAAATTGATTTTTTACTTTAAATAATGCCAGAACATGAATATTTACCTCATATGAAACGTTTTTGTAATTGGAACTATATGTCTACGACCAACGGTTGAGAAATTAAAGGTCGGCGATAGATAACATATTTACCATGTATAATTAAAAACAGAAAACCTTATTAAAATTATTTAATTAAAGACTTTCGATTTGGTAATATTATGTAAATTCAGTAATAAAGAAAAGGTAAATAAGTAAATGGTGATAAGTAAAATGTTGACTCAAAAAAGTATTTCAAACATTTATACATTTCTTTTCAACAGAATGTTTACAAATAAATAAAAATGCTTATTTCATTTAAATCACAAATGATTCTACGCCAAATATCTTGGCGCCAGTACAGTCTAATCTCTTTATACTTTAAACTTTTCCATCAGCTTCTCCGGAACCCTAAAAGTTTTCAATAGAATTGAGATACTCCTGATTTACGACTATTAAATGTTAACGAAATTTCTCACGTTTTATTCCTATTACCCTAATGATTTTTTTTTCTTTTTTTTTTTTTTGTAAAATGTCAATGTGTTTTTCTTATATAATTTTTCATTTATAAATAAACCATAAAATTTTACATTTAGTTAAATATTTGTTAAAAAGAACGGAGGTTTTTTTTTCTGAGAAAAATTGTTTCCTCAATAAATCTGACACTGCAGTCTTTATATCAAGTGAAAAGTTATGAAACTAAGAAGAATGCCTTTAAGAATATTTTTAAAGAAAACAACAACACCCAGTTAGAAAATAATAAGTAAGTCAGTAATTTCTTTTTCTTTCACTTTTGAAATTTGTATAAAGGTACAATAAAAATTATATGTGTAATTGCTTTGAAAATTTTATCACACAAGCTTAAAAAAAACAGTTTAAAGAACAAAAAGAGATAAGTAAAACTTGTATACCCAGAAAAGATTTCAAAGTTTTCCTCCAATAGAATGTTTACAAAATTAAACATGATAAGATAAATAAATCTAAATCACAAACTGGCAGTCATTTATTTTATCACCAGTAACAGTCTAATCCTTTCACATTTCAAACTTTTCTATCAATTCTTCCATGAGCCTAATAATTTACATTAGAATTAGGAGCAGAAATTTCTCGTCCTTAAGTACTTTGGTAATTTTAAGGGGGTGTCCGGGTCTTTTTCATTCACTTTTGAAATTTGTCTAAAGATACAATAAAAAATATATGCGTAATTGCTTTACAAATTTTATTACGCAAGCTTATCCATTTTTGTTGTAAAAAAAAAAAAAAAAAAAAAAAAAAAAAAAAAAAAAAAAAAAAAAAAAGTTTAAAAAAGCAAAAAGTGATAAGTAAAACTTACATCCCCTTCAAAAGATTTCAAACTTTTACATAGCTTTCCTCCAATAGAACATTTACAAAAATCAAAAATGATAAGGTAATTAAATTTAAGTCACAAACTGGCAGCTATTAATTTTGTTACCAGTAACAGCCTAATCCCTTCACATTTCAAACTTTTCTATCAATTCTTCCGTAAGCCTGAAAATTTACATTAGAATTTGCGAGCAGATTTTCTCGTCCTTAAGTACTTTGGTAATTTTAAGGGGTCTGGGACAGAAAGTTCTAAAAAAAAAAAAATTGTTTGTTTTATTGGCTTAAAATAAATTCCAGAGTTCTCAGAGTTAAATGACGACCTGATGCTTTTATCATGATTAGATCCGAAGACATTAGTTTTTTGTCTTGTGGAGCCGCATTTTAACCCTTTATATCCCAAATTATGAATTAAAAAACTATCTCCTCAAATTTTTTTTCCTTGCATTACTACACTGTTAAAAATTCTGCAGCATTCTGGCAGGTCATTCGATCGTTTTTTGAAAAAACGGTTTCATAACCATAATAAAACTATATTCTGACCATGAAATGGCCAATAATATGGTCAGAATAGTAATAAAATTACGGTTGCGTAACCGTTTTCGGAAAAAACGGTCAAATGCCAGAATGCTGCAAATTTTTAACAGTGTATGATTAAGATAGTTGTATTCGCTAAAAATAAAAATATTTTTTTTTTTGTTAACTACAGCTGTTTACTTAAAATGGTACTTCAATGTACCGTTGTGTCATACCGCTTGAACAAAAATAGAAACTTAGAAAAAAAAACTATATCCAAATTTTTATTATTATTTTAATGTGACTTATGTATATATCTGGGTGTATATATGATTATAATGTACAGTAGAGCGCTGATTATCGGAGCTCCAATTATCCGAACAGCCTATTGCTCTCAAAATTTTTTTTAAATTGAACTTCCATTTATCCGAACAGCCTATTTCTCTCAAAACTTTTTGTTATGGTATGAGATGTGGATTAGTTTTAATATGAAAAAGAAATTGAAGAAATGAAAACGAATGCTCTGAAAAGGACCCAGGTCCATCACATAGCGAAGCCTTTGAATGTTTGGAAACAGCTATGAAATGGTTCGAACAGCAGAAGAACTCTGATCCTATTAACTACCTCACCGTTTTCCCCGAGATAACTCGAGGGTAAAAGCACTGTTTTCCCATACATGTCGCCGGTTAAGTACTTAAACTTACGTATTTAAGAAGAATTCGAGGTATGGAAACATTAAAAAGAACGTCTTCTTTGAAGGAAGCAGCAATCGAAAGCTTTTGAGCTTAAATAATAATCTCTGGAGTTTAGAAAATGATAAAAAGAGAAAAAGAAATTTTTAAATGGTACAAAAGTAAACAGAAAAAAAACAGTTTTTAAACAGTCAGTGAGCACTAACTGGTGCTGCCAGTCCTCAGCCTGGATAAAATGTGAAGGTTTTAGTATAGTCAGGAACATTCCTTAAATTGTCTGTCACTTTATCCGAACTTTTGCTTATCCGAACTAGGGTCGATCACGACTTGTTCGGATAATCGGCACTCTACTGTATATTTGACTAGATAATGATGCTGTTGGTGCATCATTAGTGAGCTTTTCGCCATCAGAAAAAATATTCTACAGTTGTAACAGTATTGTCCGATGGAAAACATTTCTGAAAGAAATTTCAAAACTCTTAGTTGTAGAAAACTCAAAATGATTCATAAAAACGCTAAAAGATTTTTTTTAGATTTTGTTTTTCTAATTTGTAATTTCATTTTTCCAGTTTGTTTTACAAAAATACAATATTTTTTCAAAGATAAAAATAACATATTTTTTGCTTTGTTATTCATCAATATCATACATAAATCATGCAATATCTTCCAATACGTCGTAAGAAAATCCATCTGTCTAGCAATCAAGCATTCCTAGTAAATAGTTTTTGCGCAGCATATGCATTGAAAAGTTTAAAATCTAAGTAAAAATTCTGATCAACGTAATCCACGACGATAGACAAAAGTATCGCGTTGAAAAGTGCTTCGTAAAGTAAACAAACTGAAAATTAATTTTTATTTTGCATAAAATATTCTCAAGTGTTCTATTTAAAACAAGAAAAAAATGATATTCTTATATATTATTTCTAATTGCTATAAAAATGTAACATTAAAACTTTAAAAACAGTGAAATAGTTTTATTTGACTATTGACGTGTTTCAACTTATCCGGAGTCACTTTCAAAAGAAATAAATAATGATATTCTGAAATTGCGCGGTCTATGATGCAATAAACTGAAATGCCATCATTATTTGTTTTGAAAATGACTAATAGTTGAAACATGTCAACAGTCAAATAAAACTATTTCACAGTTTTTAAATTTTAATGTTACACCTTTATAGTAATAAGAGATAATAGATATTATGCAGTGAAACCTCTGTGTAAGGGCCACCTGCCGTTCCAGTGAAAATTGACCCTTATAAGGGCCCGTAAGTAGGGATGACAAAGAAACAAAAACTAAAATATGGAAATCAAAACCTATATAGATGAAAAAACTGTTTATTAACATTTTCAAACTCTATACATGATTGAAAAAAAATATTTATTGAAGTTAGTTTACTTTTCATAACTTTTTCGCAGACAATTTTGGTTTCTAATGATTCTTTTACTTTATGGAACATATTAAATTTTGCGTCATTTATTAATGCCTTAGATATTAGTTTATTTATTTCTGTTATCTTCCTGACAAGTGTAAAAATTGTGCTTCAATATGCATTCACAGTTTTAGTAAATGTGGAATCAGATTTTCTAGATAACCTGTTATTCTTTGTGTGCCCATAACAGAGGGTCAAGTTTCCCCTCCAAGTCAAACCCTAGAGGTTGAAAGGTCAAACAAAGTGAGAGGCACACCTGTTAGTCTCACTTGTGGAATGGTTTGTGGTCCTTCATTGTGCTATAAAATTCGCCCCATCTCCCACTGCCATCTTTATTGCAAGTTCAGTTGTTTGCTGAACTCCTATCTTTTTGTTCAGGAATTCAATATACCTGTTTAGGATTTAAGGCAAATGTGAAAAAAATGCCCTTTATAAGGGGTAGGTGCGTCACCTTCTATCATTAAATTTAACATTATGTCTATAGTGAGAATTAATACTATAGATACCCCATGGTTTGTAAAACACAATAGGATCTTTGTTCTAAGCTTACCCTCTCGAAACTCTAAGATCCTATTGAGTTATGCAACTTATGGGGTATCTATAGTATTAATTGCCAGGGCGGTCTTTCCTAGATTGGACAGACCAAACGCGGTTTAAAATTTCGTATTAAAGAACACCAACAATATATTCAAAAATAGGAAACCAATAAATCTTCAATTGCTAAGCATTGCTGGGAGATGAATCACTCTTTTGATTTTAATTCAGCCAAAATCATCTCTAAACCCACTTCTGTACACGAACTTAACTTTCTTGAAGCATTTTATAACTACAAAAATTATGACAATATTGTTAATAGTGAATTTGCTATTCCCCCTTTATGGGATTGCTGAAAATATTTCATAAAATCCTCCTTTGCTTAGTCACTACCATTTTTTTTTCCACATTTCTGGTGGCATTACCTGTACTATTCTTCCACTGGCTGGTACCCGGGTTTTCCTGTTTACCCATTGGTTAACGAACCTCTCAGATGAATCCGCTTCTCCTCTATATAAATGAGCAAGTTTCCTTTATTCTTTGCACTGAGGAAGGCACGCTAAACGCTACCGAAACTAGTCTGCAGAATTTTTACTTATTCTGTCGTTTTTAACGGTGCTTTTTAAATTTATAACAATTTTTATCTTACTGGAACTGCTATTGTTATCTAGTGAGGGTCAAATGAAGTATTTACTATTGTTTCCTAAAATTACCATTCCAAATGCATTCAGCGGGTGTGTTTTAATTGAGATATAAAGCTGTAGTACTTTAACCCTTTATGTGTTGAATTATGAATTCATGAAAATTTTATCCTCTAAAATTTTTTTGCGGGTTGTTTAAACTACATTAGAAGATTTACATAATCATTTAATAAATTTTAGAAAGATTTTAGAAGGATTGAAGGATTTGGAAGGATTAAATTTGAATTTATAGGGATTTCGTGCAATATTTATAATCCCACTCAAATCTTTTATTTTGAATATTTATCTTACTATTTTGTAGAATTAGGAAATGTACAAATATAATGATTTTACAATAGAAATATAGAAATATTTCCGAATTGAACCCCCAACGCCAAGAGAGCTGCAAAGATGCAAAGGCAAAAGAAATCATACTTTTAAGAAATATGTTTGTTTTGTGTAACCAATAATGCTTTTAGAACAAGATAAATTAATGCATCTACAACTCATTCTAAACGGTATTACAACTAATGGTAGCTAAATGAACTAAAAGTATTAAATGAATTTTATAACAAGTTTTTTTAATGGTACTAATAAGTACCGTCAGTAGATAAAGGGTTAAAGTGCATTAGGGACATAAAGTGTTAAATGAAGTTAAAGGAAACTTTAATTTTTTTATCTCAGATTTTTTTTTTTTTTTTTTTTTTTTTTTTTTTAATGATTTGCCAACTTTGAAAGGATATATCTAAAATATCTTATAAGGTATATGTATGTAATTTTTAATAAATTGTTTACAGGATTTTGATTTTGAGTAAGAATTGCGAAAATATGCTAATTAATGCTAAAGTCACTCAAGAAAAAATAAACCTTTTTTGTACGCTTGAAAATTTATTATAAACTTTATAATTACTATTTTTTAAAATCCTGAAGACAAACTAAAACTAATTATTTTCTGTATACTACAGTGGAAAACATTATCGGGCAAGTGGTGCAAGAGTTTTATGAAAATTTAAATATGTTTTATTTTTCTAATTTAATGTTATAAAAATATTTTAAAGTTTCTAGTACTGTTCGACATGCAATATGTTCATTACTCATATTTCAGAAACAAAAAATCATTCGAAAATAAATATAAATGTGTCCTGGATCAGTTTAAAAAATATATAGATAATTTCTTTTTGTTTGAATTCTGAAATCTGTATAAAATATAAAAAATAATATATATGTGATTGTTTTGCAATTTCCATTGAGTACAATTGTCTTTTTTTTTTCTTTTATTAATATATAAAAGGTTTAAGAGGAAAAAAGTGATAAGTTAAACTTGCGTCTCAAGAAACATTTCACACTTTCTTTCCGCCTGTGTCTCTGTGTGTATCTACAAAAAATCAAAATCAAAACTCTTCACTAATTTAATTTAATTCAGGGAAGATTCTACGCCGGATCTTGGCAGCTATTTCTTTTGGCGCCAGTGACAGTCTAATCTTTTTACATTTCAAAGTTTTCCATCAGCTTTTCCGGAACCCTGAAAGTTTTCAATAGAATTGCGATTTTTATCCTTATTTACGTCCAAGAAATGCTAATGTAATTTCTTCCATGTTTTTATTTTATTCTATTTTCATTGCCATAACGATTAATTAATTAGATTTAGCATTTTTTATGTACAACTATAAAGGTTTACATTTACTATATATTTTTAGTAATAATGTCGGATATATATATATATTTTTGTAAGTATAGCATTTTTTTTAAAAAAGAAAACAGATTATCCAGTGTAAAGACTTTCTGCAATATGTATCAAAAGAAATACGGTAAACAAACGTCTTTGAAATTCGAATTAGTCCCCAATTATTGTTAAATTTTTTATTCTCCTCAGTTCAAGCCATCTGTGCATTTCTTGCAATAAACTGTTTATTACATGTCAAAAAAGATGTAAATAAATATAACACATATATAAATACAAAGTTGAAAAGTTATAAATTTTAAGTTGTGAAAGTGTAAAAAAAATCTCATTATAAAATTTGGTCACCAAGATATTAAGTAAAATTTAAGTAAAGACATGTAAGCAGCTTTTTAAATTCCGTTTGAATTCCAATTTTAAATTGCAATTGAATTACGTTAAAAATGTCAGTAAATAAAAAATATATTTCGTATTTTTTTAAATTTTTCTGCATTGTTTAAAATAATCGGTACTTTTCGGTTAAACGGGCGCCAGTGTTATATATATATATATATATATATATATATATATATATATGGACATTTTCACCATCTTTTGACTTTTATGTCCCTGAATAATAATTTTTATTTTAGTACATGTTCTTGTGTTTGTTTTCCTTTCATATACTGGGAAACATCCCATTGTATGATTGCATAACAATATTAACGAGATAAATAAGTTTTGGACGATGTTGGGGTCCAAATACCAGAAAAACGCGTATACCGCGCCCGTGTCCCTGATGCTGATTTGAAGTTTGGAGCTGTCTGTATAAAATTGTTTCAATAAAAATAATTCGGTGTAATTTTTTCCCGAAACTAGAGCGATTGTTTTATATAAATATGTAACAAAAAATTAACCTGCACACATTTTTTTAGGTTGTTATTATTTTTTAAACTTTGTCCCTGGGTTTTCGATTCCTTACTGTCTCTCTTCTAAAATTATACAGAAAACCACTTCAGATGCAGCCATAAAAATTTTTTGAAGATTTTTTTTTCATGCAGATGTATGCTAGAGAAAGAATGTCTAAAATTATTTTGCAGGAAATTTACTGCAGAATTTAAATCAGCATTTAAATATCAATTTCAAGCATTGTGGCTTTAGTGATAGTCTTACCGTTTCCTAGATTTATTCCTGCACTTTCGAGGCAAATTAATCTTATTTTTAATCCAGTGAAAAGAACTGTTTCTAAAAATCAATAAACATTATCGCTACCAATTAGACTTTACATGATTTGCCTAAAATAGGTGGTAATTTTCCTTACCGCTCCATCTTTACCGCCCTTTTTTCCCATTTCGTCCCTTTTTTCCTATACCGTTCCCTTTTTCTACCTTACCATCCCTTCTTTAACACCCCTTTAAAAGAATGTTATACCAAAATTTTCCACTAAAAATACTACATTGTTATTATTTCTTATTTAAATGTTTTGTGGATACTATGCAAATTCATCACATGTAAAAATTTAGAAGAAAATAGATAGTTATAGTGGTAAAATGGCAAGAAAAATTAATACTCGCATGTTTAACATACACCTCAGTTAAATAAAAGAAAATTCGCTGCTGACCATATTTTCTGTATTTTGAATCATTAATGCTTTCGTCTATCAGATTAAAATCTTATTTAAGCTAGTTTAATTTCACCAGATTTTTATTCCCGAAAGTCATGTAAGAATGCCCCATATATACTATATATATATATATATATATGTACATATACATATATATGTTTACATATACATATAATAATTACAATGAAATCAAAAATGTATGAACAAGTTGATAAAATTCTAACGATGAACTAAATATGAACATTGGAAACAAGAAATCTATAATAAGAAACTATAAAAAAACTTACAGAATTGTCGGAGGAGCTTACAGGTTTAAATCATAGTAAAGATATGCTATTTCATCCGATTTTGTGGGCATTAGGCCTAAAATGACAAAATTTAGCTCCTTAAAACATATCAAAGATTCTTAAAATGAATTAAAAAAATCTAAGAGATCCAAAAATCGAAATACTACACGTAAGATATTAAAAGATAAATAAATGAAGAGATTATAATACTTGAATGATAAATAAAAATATAAAATGCGAGAAATTTTACTTACCTATGTAGATTGTGCAAATATGGAAACATGTTTGAAGTTGTGAAAGCCTGTCGCTCTGATTTAACTACAAAAAAGCGGATATTTAATAAAAATAAATATATCGCTGCTCTCTGGTGTGAAAAGGGGAAAACAATACTGTAACAAAATTTTTAGCTCTGCCACCTTTATTTATAGAGGTGAGTCAAATCAAAAAGAAGTTTTAAGATACAGTAATAAACTCTAATTGATAAATATTAAAAATGGAATGAAAAATATAGGTAAAAGCTTAAAATAAATAACTGAATAAAAATGAAAAAAAAGCACACACACACACATATATATATATATATATATATATATCAAGAGTATATATATATATATATATGTGTATATATATATATATATATATATATATATATATATATATATATATATATGTATGTACATATATATATATATATATACACTGCAAATAAGGGCGTCTTAAATTCAGACACATATGTGACTGAAAAAGTAATTCAAACACTTAAGTGTCTGAATATGGAATTTCAGACATCATAGGTGTCTGAAATTAAGACACTTAAGTGTCTTACTATATGATCATGGTATAAACACTGTAAACTGAAATGTCTGAAATTCAGACACATAAGTGTCTGAAACTGGAGTGTTCAATTTTCAGACATTTTAAAGTGTCTTATTTTTTAAGACAGGTGTATGCGTCTGAATTTAAGATATTTCAAACGTCTGAATCGCATCCATTTTTGACCAATCTGGAAGTTCGGTAATAGGCATCAATTTTTCACTTTTTTTTGTAAGCTTTATACAGTATAAAAAAATCCGTTAAAATATGGAAATTATACTGGCAATTTACGTATTTTAATGTAAATTTTCTTTCTTAAATTCCAGAAAATTTTCCATTTTTTTGCATATTTCTGTATTTAAAATTTTCCATTTAAAAGGTGAAATATACTCTTTCAAGGACAAATCCATATATTTCGCAATCAGCATTTTCTAAACCCATGTATATTAGACATGATTTATTTATTTATATTCAAACCAGTGCATTGGTTGCATTCAAACCAGTGCATTGGGGGGGGGGGGGAGCTAAGAAGGCTGAATCCCCTCCCAGACTAGACTAGATATTGTTATTTTTTTAATTATGAAAGAATATTATTATTATTTTTAATAGGTTTAAAAATAGGAATTTTTGAAAAGATATTAATTTTGTCACACAATTTTTTTTCTCTTTTATAAATTTTATAATGAAATTCGAAATTATAGCATGTTTGAAATTTACTTAATTATGAATTAAAGACACAGTGTAACCTCTTGTTCACTTTAACCTTCATAATATTTTGCTAATTTAATAATAAAACTTTAAATTGTTTGATTGCAAACACACTTTAAAATTATCCAAATACAGAAACACACCAAAAAAATCGCAAAAATTAAGATATATTTTAGCACAGTATTTCATTATTTAACATCTTAAAAGCATTCAGAATTACACCCACTAAAACTTTTCAGAGCTGCCTCTGGCTAGTTACGACTTATCAGTGTTGAATTCAGGGGGTGGCCGGGGGAGAGAAATTTCCCTCGGAGCAAAGAGATGTCCCTCCGGAAAATTTGAGATTTTGTGTTTTCAATGGTCAAAGAGTGCAATCCCCCCCCCCCCCACCACCACCACCGGAGTCTCAGAAATCCCTCCCGAAGAAATGTGTCTGAATTCAAGCTCCAGTCAGCAGAAAAATAAAAGTCAGGACCTGATCTGGCATGTCCCATCAAATCAAATGAGAGAAAGACCGGGCCAGATCTGAGCACATATACTCCTCTAAAATATGCCTCTTTAAATCGCAATCCTGGATAGAAAATGTCAAGTTTAATTACGAAAATTTCCCAAGAGAAAAATGACTTGAATTCACCAAATTCAGTAGCGCCATCTAGTTTGAGTCGAACGTATTATTATTAGTGGAACATATTCTTATTAGAACGTGTTTTTGAAAAGTCGAACGTATTTTTTTTTTTTTTTTTTTTTTTTTTTTTGATTTATGGAATATTTCTGAAAATTCTTACTATGTAACTTTTTAGCTAATGATTCAGTATCGATCTACTCCAGGTATGATTTCACCGTGATTTCAGGATTTCACCGTGGGAAAATTAGTTTCATCAAAAAATTTTACGCTGTATTTTGATCGAGGGAAAAAAGGAAGACAAAAAATTTGTCCGTAAACCAATGATTTTTATTATTTTTGCAGAAAAATTATACATAATATTTATAACTGAGAAATTTTGTTCAGAATATTTAGCATATAGGAGGAAGTAATGAGTCCAATTTCAAAAATGTTACCATATCATTCACTGATCAAACGAAAAAAAAAGAAGAAATAATCAAAGAAAACAGAACACTATATTCCTTCACACACTTTCATATACACATACCTTCGCATTAAAATTAAACACAGGCTTTTGGCAATAAGAAATGCATTTATTTTTGAATGAAAAATTGATTTTATTTTTAAAGGTTGCAATCCCCCCCCCACACACACACACAACTGAAACGGGACAAGACCGAATTAAATATGTATATATATAATATATATATATACATACGCACTGTTAAAACATTTTAAATATTTTAATATTTCAAAAATAACGTGTCTTCTGATAAACAACAATATTTGTGTTCTGAAAATTTCTTCGATAGAAGTAAAAAAAAATTTCTACTGGTTCTACATCGCATGAAATTAAAAAGCAAAATATTCAAAATTCTAGAGAGAAGATGTGTGAAATCTTTCAAAATTATAAGCAGATTGACAAAATATTTACAGTTTCCGTAAAATAAATTGGGAGTCACAAATAACTAACAATATTTGAACTTTCCAGCTGTGGAGGCGTGGCCGAGACGGATTATCGCATAGTCTACGGACCATAAGATTGTGAGTTTGTATCCCGCGATGGGTAAGTGTAATATTGCTGATGTTGTAAAATGAATTAGATGAGTGAATCATGTAAAATCTCTGAGACCTACTGAAATGTGGGTGAAATGTCCCTTCCTTGAGAGCATAATTTTTATTTTTTAAATATAGAAATTTCCAAAAAAAATTTAAATATTTCTGGTAATTGAAGAAAATTTCCACTAAAATACGTAAATTGTACTGGCGTTTTGATTGGCGGTACAGTTTTTATATTTTAAAGGATTTTTTTTTTCTGTGTATTAAGGCTTACCGAAAAAAAGGTGGAAAAATGCTTTTGCAGAGAAATTAAAGGTGGTCAAACATGGATGCAATTCAGACGTTTGAAGTGTCTTAAATTTAGACACATACAAGCGTCTTAAAAATTTAGACACTTTAAAATGTCTGAAAATTGAACACTCCGTTTCAGACACTTATGTGTCTGAATTTCAGACATTTCAGTTTACAGTGTATATATATGTGTGTGTGTGTGTGTGTGAGTGTGTACACTGGTGACCCTCGATTTGACGTCACGGGCGTCGATGTGAAGTCATATTGACTAGAATGTGAAGTCGTTATGACCGTTTTAGAGCTCTTTTGTGACGTCAAATTGAGACGAATTTGTGATGTCACGGTATGAGGAATTTGTGAAAAATGTGTCATTTGTGACGAAATTGTCTTTCACCCTGAGATGATTCTGAGACGACAGTGAGTTTGTTTGAAATCAAATTGTGACAATTTCGTTAAAATCGTGTGTGATTTGTGACGATTTTGTCATTAATGTTGTGACGAATATGTGGCTACAGTGAGAATGGCACACTGTGACACACATGTACAGTTGCAAACACTTATACATGTCACACATAGTCACACTTATACATGCTGTAAAATCCTTATAACGTTATTATACTTCGGCGATACATCGCAGTTAAAACTTGGAGGCCACTATAACAAGGTTATACCAAAAGAATTTTACTGAATCAAAGTGCAATACTCTGACGACTTCAATTTTTGTTACACTTTTTTTTCCTATTGCAATAAATGAGAATATCGATTACAACTGAATTATCGATCTATCACAATGTTTTAAAAATTAGCTCTTTGTTCTTATGAAAAGTATTAAAATTACCAAAGAAACTTTCGGAAGTTAAAATTTGCGATGTTTTATCAAAACAAAATTTATATTAAAAATATAATATCTTATAATATATGCAGTACGTTTTATTTTCTTTAAGCTATAGAAAATACTAAATGAAATTAATTTATCTCATTTAATACGCATTATGATCTCTTAACCCCTTCAGGGGCAAAGCACTTCTGTTGCTAAAATGTTAAAATGATTGCTTGACACCTGTATTTATGAACAACTTTATATGAAACTAAGCAAAAGCTTTTCTTCGCGTGCATTATATGAAACAAAATTAAGTTTCTAAATTCAGGTGTGAATGTGGCATTTGGGAATTAAAAGTAAGTGGTATATAACATATACCGGTGCCCTTCAAGGGGTTAAGTCACTGGTGAAGTGATTTTTTTCGATTACACAACGACTATAAAATAATTGAAAAATGAAAGTTTATGATATTAGTTACTATAAAAAAAGTCTATATATGATTGCAATTCAAACAAGTTGGGGGGGGGGGGAGAGAAAATAGGCTACTTCTTTGTTATAGAGGCCCCTATAAATTGGATTAAGCAAAAGTTGCAGTTAGGATCTCACTAAGATCATCGCGAAGTTTATGCATGCATCATATATATGCATATTATATATATACTCCAAACGCTCATCATGTGCCATATAGTCATTATGTACGTATTGTTTACGTCTTTTATGCCACATATATGCATATATATAATATATATATATATTTATATATGTCATATACACACACACACACATATATATATGTAATGTATATATATATATATATATATATATATATATATACATTATACAATAAAAATGGATACCACAAACCTATAATATAGAACTGTATGTATAATGTAAACCTTATATATAATTACAAGAATTAATATGGAAGAAAAGAAGAATATGGATACCGAAAAAATTGAAAAACTTATGTATTGAATTATGTTTTCAAGAGTACAGAATTCAATGATATAAGCAAATTGGTTGTTTTCTGTGAGAAAAAAAGCTAAAAGCTGAAAAAAAATTTCTCCTGTACTCAAACAACCAATATGATCAAAATAATAGTTTCAAGATGAAAACAGAACGTTATCAAATGGCATGGAATGGGAAAAAAATACAACCCTTTAAATATTTAATTTATAGCATAAAAAGTAGAAATATTACACAACATACCTAAAAGAAACCCAATTTATTTTCAAAATATCCTCCCGCACATAGTATCCAAGCATGATCAGATTAAGGTGAATAAAACAGTTAAGTTAACACAGAAATTAAAACTATGGATTCAGTTAATTCATTTTGAAATACCGTGATAAAATAAATTAATATAATATAAATAGAAAATAATTACATAATTTAAAATACCTAAAAAACACATTTAAATTGTTTAATTTCAAGTTTACAATATTGGCAATATTCAGCGTTTAATACCACACCTGATGTAAAAAATTAAAATTATTACTTTAATAGGAGCACTTAAAAGACAATTTTTTTTAGTTCTGCCATCTATTATATTATTTTAAAAACAATTATTATTATTCAAATGTCACAAGAAGAAAATAATAAAAGCTAATGAAATTAAAATATATCATCTGCATTACCACACTAATCCTAATATATAAATAATAATCTACTATATATCATTATTAAAAATAATTAAATAAATTAAAATGTTTATAAAATGCTTTCAATATATTTTATTACCAAACCCATTTAGTCTACACTGAGAAAGTAAATAATTTTATAACATTGATAATATATAGAATATAGCTATATGCTATAACTTAAAATAAATTATAAAAACTTTATAAATATAAAAACTTTAAGAAATACTATTAAATTTAAAAAATAATAAATAAATAAAATGAACAGGAAAAAAAAAGGATGTTTATAGAAATTGTCAGATTCTAAAATTCCCAATAGCCTGAAGATTACAAATATAGTGTGTGGATTATCTTCATATTAGCCAAAAAAGGCTAAAAAATATGATTGTGGCAATCAAACACATTAAACCGATAATTAATCATGGAATACAAAGTTGAAAATAAAACAATATTAAAAATAAAAAGTATAGAGGAATAATAATAAAAACCAATTATCCAATTTTAATACATACAGTATAACATTAGTTATATCAAATAAACTTATATGCATATTAATCACTATAAAGATGGCATACTATTATTAATTAATATGATATTGTCCTGAGTAGACTGAAATTTAAAAACAAGTTAATTTTAAATTTGATTAAATAAGCTAAATTTAATATGAATTGAAATAAAAAAAGAAATGTCACCAATTATATGAAACATCAAATGAACATCCACATAAAATGCGTAATAGAAATGTACACTGGTTATCAAAAATTAAGGAAAAGTCATAAAATGCTAATTTTCAAATATGCGAACACTCAAAAGGAAATAATATAATGTGAGTAATTACTTTCTCTACAACACAGCTAGTCCATACAACATCTTATTCATGTCACACATGGTCACAAGTGTCACAGTCACTACGGTGAAGCAAAAAAATAGGAAATTCCATACATCTCATTATGAGTCACAAATGATCACTATATGTGACTCCACGGAGAAGTCAATGTGACTGTTGCTTTGTGATGAGTCACTGTGTGACTTTACAATGTAGTTACATTGTGACTATCATGTGACTGTCATTTGTAGACTTAATTTTAAAGTCGTCGTGAACGCTGCATTGTGATAAGTTACCAAATAATGTCAAATTAAAGTCACATGATGACTTTCAGGTGACAGAGAGACTACTGTGAAGTCAACATTGTGCTCTTTTGGGAAAAGTCTCCATGTGACTATAATATGGTATTATTTGGTGACTTATCATAATGCAACGTTCATCATGACTATGAAATTGAGTCTAAAAATGACAGTCACATAAGAGTCACAATGTAACTACATTGTAAAGTCACACGGTGACTCGCCACAAAGCAGCAGTCACAGTGACGTCTCAGTGGAGTCACATATAGTGATCATTTGAGACTCATAATGAGAAGTATGGAATTTCCTATTTTTTTGCTTCACCATAGTGACTGTGAGACTTGTGACCATGTGTGACATGAATGAGATGTTATATGGGCTAGCTGTTTTGTAGAGATAGTAATTATTCGAATTATATTATTTCCTTTTGAGTGTTCGCGTATTTGAAAATTAGCATTTTGTGACTTTTCCTTAATTTTTGATAACCAGTGTAGTTATAATACAAAAGCCCCATCATTTATTTTAAATTAACCATTGCGTATTATCCAGACAACTCCACCCCCCTCCGTACTCTAACATCTACCCACCCAACCATCCTATAGTAATTTATTATTATTATTTTACAATTTGTAATTTTTATATAAATATTTTTTTTATTTTATAAATTTTTTGGTAATTCTAAAGGAGTTGTCCAATATTTGTAAAGTTGTTGTTTGTTGTCGCACAGGTGGTTCATTTTGCTAAGCTTCAATAACGACTCTAAGGTAAAAAAATCAATTGTTAATTATTTTAAGAAGAAGGCAGGGAAATGCTTAATTTATGAAGGGAAAAGAGCGCTAAAAACAGATTGAATCCGAATGCAGACAGATAATTAAATTTAAGAATTTAAAAAAAAATGTAATTTTAAAGGGGGGAAAGAGGAAAGGTCTTAATATTAATATGTGAAGGTAGGCGCCTTCACAGTAATTTTGTTTACGCATGTGTTAATTTTTTTTTTTTTTTAGATCATGGAAGTACTACTTGTATATTAATGAATGTATGAATTTTTTTGGAAAACCATTATTTAATGCTTGATAAATTAGTTTTTTAATAGTATTGTTAATTAGATTAGAAGAACATAAACATTTTATTCTATATAAATGATTAAGTATTATATTTCGATATACAGAATGATGAAGACAAGATTTAAAATTTGTAAATGTATTAACTTTGAATTTAAATTCTTTACGTTTATCATATAAATCTGTTATTGTTTTGTTGTCTTTTATTGTAATTTTAAGATCTGTAAAGTTAATTGTATTGTTAGATAAGAGGTTTTCCGTTAATTCCAAATTAGTGGGATAATCAACAGTGGGAAATTGAGAAATTTTAAATAGATCAGTGGCAATAAAAATTGTGTCATCAATATAATGATATAAATGGAGATTATTATTAGTAAAAGTACGTTCATAGTGATATAAGTATAAGTCTGATAATAAACAGGATGTACAACCACCTTGTGTTATACCGACGTGCTGTAAATATAATGTGTTATCTTGTAATATATAATTATTATAGATAATGAAGTTTGTTAAAGCTTTAAAATAAGCGATATCTATATTAGATGGTATATATATATATATATATATCATGTACATTTTTTATACTTGTCAGAAATATAAATGACTACGACTGGACATTTTATCTCACGAAATGTTCTTTGTATCATATGTTATCATAAAGCCATATATGTTTTTTAATATGGTAATTCATAATCACTATCCACTATATCACAAAAGCACCTAAAGAAGTCAAACTATTTCGATTCTAAAATATACAATGATTTGTCATGGTAGTGCTTTCAGAAAAAAGGCTACAAACGCTGCTGCCTCTGTAACTGCGTTTTTAACTTTTGACTATTATAATGAAATTATGGTATGCAAATATATGAAAACTGGTGTCTTTATTTCAGCAAATGATAAATATGTTAAAACAGTTTTTAAATCTAATAATTATTTTAAGTGCTATTTAATGATGAAATAGCAAATGTTCGCTCGAATGTTTGAGAATGTGATTTTAGGTATGTGAAAAAATTATTTAAAACATAAAAATATTAAATTATTAATATATTTTTATATTTGCAATAAGCAGAAAATTATATACTTCTCATCAATATTGTCAATGTACAAATACAAAATTATAAAATATACAAACTGATCTTTGTAAATATCTATTCGTGGCTATCTCCGACCTTTTTAATTTTACAAAATTCCTATGTACATTTTAGCAATAACGATCTGAAACTACTCAAATGATAAATACAACTTTCGTATAAAAAATTAACTCAGTATCGCCAGTATCAGTATGTTGAGAATTCAAAAAATAATTTCGGCAACAATCGCTATGTTGGAAGATAGGAGAAATAAATAATATCGTATTTTTAAACTCGCAAAATTAATTAAAACGTTTGGGTATGTAGCACGATGATACAAAGGATTTATATTATATCAGGGGTTTGTAGTATCAAAAATATCTAAATAAATATTTGATACATTTTTTATACATGTAGTATCAAAAATACATGTTTAAAAGCAAGTTTTTGATTATTAAAAAATAACTTTAATAATTGATAGCCAAAATTACATTTTATTTATGTAATTATATATTAAAAAATAATCTTACTATCTATGATTTTTGTAAAACAATAATCCATTTACTGTTTATAAAACACAGCACCGGAGCTACTCTATTTTGCGTCTAATGTGAAACTTTTTAAAGTTTTGCCAAGGATTTATCTGGCTGGATGTATGTTGCACTGACCACTATAACTCTGATATTTTTATAAATATTACAAAGAGATTAGAATCTACTACGAAATTTTTAGAATAAAGTGTGCTGAATTTTTTATAAATATACATTCTATTAGAAATACGGATAACCATATTTATTTTTATATGAAACAATAAAAAAACAAACAATAAATACAGTATCGTATGGTTAACTATTTTTTAATGTAAATAAAGTGCAAAAATTTAGACCATAAACACAGAATAGAACCACGCATAGGTTAATTATTATTTTTAATATTTTATTATTAATATATTATTAAAACTTTATAGGGTAATTATTGATTAAAAAAATCCATTTTAATCAAGCTGGCTACAAAGAGTGAGTATAATTTTGATGTATAAAATCATCCAGAGAAAAAAGATAATAAATGTATCTAGAATGAAAAGTAAATATTAAAATATGGTTATTACATTTTAGATTCATACGACTCAAGTATTTGCGTTATTTTTTTATTTAAACTCTTACTGATTGAGTAACTTGTATCTTTTCATTTGCCAAAGGTCTTCTAGTTCACCTCCAAATCAGAATGTTTAACAACTGAAAAGCTTTTACTCACTACGTCTATTTCTTTATAGACGTTGTAACATTTTATCAGGTTGAATAATATATTAAATAATGATTAAACAATTTTTTTCTTAACATTACATATCCCCGGATAATTTTTAATAGTATTTCTCCGTTGTGTTGTATTTTTTATAAATTCCTCTTCTGAGCAAATTCAATTTTTTTAAATAAACACATGCAATGCAAATTGTTTCAGAACATCATTTAATACAAAATTAAAAATTAAGTTTGCAAATAATTTTATTCTATAAAAATGATTTTTTATTATATAATTTAATTATCTTTAATTTTTTAATAATTACATTAATGATTGATTGTAATACTTGACCATAAACTTCCATATTTATGAAAACATGTGGTTTTAACAAAATATTTTAAATATGAAAACAAATCAGATTAAAATGCAATTTAAATCACTAACTTTACTAATCTGATCAAAATTGTTGATAAGGAAGTTAGATATTTCAACAAAGTAAATAATAAATATAATGAAATATTTATGTTCTATAACATGTTTATGAGTAGCTAACTAAAATCGTTGCAATAAAAAAAAGCAAACAGGGAAAATAATATTTTAAATGCCCATTTTTTATAGATGTGATGTTATTCTTTCTCTTTTGAATTTTAGAGCACAAATTAAGTCCGATAATAAGTACGATAGCAAAGACTTGAATCAATTTCAACAAGTCAAAGCTACCGTAATTTTGTCGGACTTATATTTTGTTAGCTGTATTAACTTGGATCCTGAGGACCTTCTTGTTTATGTTTTTAGATCCGTGTCATATCGCACCTTTAACAGGCCTATGCTCATGCTGTCCACTGAACTTCCCGCGTTTATTCTAAAAAGCTTCTCTGTTTACTCTCTGCGGTTGTATCGTCTGCAGACGATTTTTTAGTTTCGAAGCAGGTGTCTTTCAGTTTATTTGTTTTTGTATACAACAGATTCGGAACTTAAATGCACAATAACTTTATGAGAGTGTCTGTTGTTAAAATTTCCTATTTGAAGAAATTTTACAGTATTTCAACTTTTATTTTTTATCAGTTTTCAAACAACTCAATTTAAAATGTATTGTAATGTTTCTTTTATGTAAATTATAATAATAGATAAAACACTTCATACAATTTTAAAATATGTAAAAATAAATTTTATGGTAATAATGAAAACCCCCTTTTTTAAAAAGTAAAGTTTGTATCACAAGTTATAAATACAAAATATCTTCTAGAAAAATGTAATAGTGTTACCGAGGAGAAAAATTTTCCTTTGTCAATCTGTCATTCTTTAACATCATTTGTAAAACATCTTGTAAAATAACTTTTTTAAGACATATCTTGAAAACAAAAAATGAAAATACGAATAATTAATTATTTCATGAGTTTTGCATAAATTTTGTACATTTATTTTATATTCGGGAAATGTTAATTTTATTTTAAACGTCTGAAAGAACTAGAATAAAAAAAAAAGATAGTTACTTAAAATAGTTAAACACTAACAGAAAAAAATGACGTCAATGCAAATTGAAAAAAAAAGAAATGCATATATGACTAAACTTTGAAGACTCTTTCTGCGCGCTCATTAAAAGCTGCAGACTTAAATGTAATAGAATGTTTATAGTTTGAATCCGCAGAAGTGTTTCGATTACTCTTTGAGAAACTTCTAGTCTAACAGAGGATTATTTACAAAAATCCTTATCAAAAATAAGTCGTTGTATGTTTACATAAAACATTTTTTTATTAGGTGGAATTCGTATAATTAGAAAACCATTTTATGTCACCGATGAATTAATTGTATTTTATTTTATATGAAAATAAAAAGTTTTGGTCAGAGGTACAGATCCAACTTGGGACACGGTTAAAAAAATTTAAAATCGCTGAAAATGTTTGTTACAATAACATGTTTTGAATAATTTTTGTAATTTTTTAAAGTGTTCTAAGAAGTTGATTATGCATGCTATAAAGCAGGATGTGCATTTCCATACAATCTGATGAAGATTTGAAGAAATTCTTCAAGTTCCAGCTATCTCCTTAAACTTTGTCATTGCTTTCAGATGCAGATATGCGCAAGGGGACCAAATCATCATTTTACGATTCATTTATTTCACTCAAGAAAGAAGACACCCCCGATGGAAGTAAATATGTTGTTTTCCATGGCGGTCATATTTTACAGAAAGTAGTGTGGCGTAGACATACTTCATTGACGGCCATAGCACACAGCTACATAAAATATTTGCGAGCCCGTTACGGTATGAACGTTTCTGTAATCTTTCATGGGTACCCTTTAAGCGCTGATCAAAAATTCACCAAAAGCTGTAAACCACTTCGTAGAGCTACTCATTCTCCTCCGGACATCATCTTCAACAGAAGCACTGTGTTTCAAAGTACATAAGAAATTTTCTTGTCAGTGCTAATAACAAGAGGAGCTTCATTGATTTTTTGAAAGATGCATTACAAAAAGCTTCAATACAAGTGCAACAGGCAGTTGAAGACGCTGGTGTATTAATTGTCAACATTGTGATTTCAAAGGCCTCTCAGTATGACAAAGTCTTCGTTGTTGGGGAGGGCATTGATCTTATTGCACTCCTCACTGCATTACGATAGCCTCACAAAAATAATGTATCATTTCAAAACTGCGGAAGAGCTAAAACTCCTGAGTGATTTTACTCAGCTAATTATTTTCGCTACAGCTTTTCCAACATCCTGCGGTTCCTCCACGCTTTCTGTGGGTGTGATACCAGTGGTTGTAAAAAACAGTTTTGTTCACTGGTTGTAAAGCATCCCGAACTTGAAGAGGAGAAAGCAGCATTCTTGAAACCTGATGCAACGTTAGAAGAATTGGAAAAAGTGGGAGAACATTTTCCAATTCTTCTTGGTTCGATTGTATGGAGGTGACCTAGCAACACAAATCATCGATGTGCTTCAATATTGCATCTTCATAAAATCTGCTGCCAGTACGAAATTCAACCTAGCTAGGTTACCTCCAACAAAAGACGCTGCTCAGCTGCATACGATGCGTATATACCACCAAGTGTTCAAGCATCGTTAGGCAAGAATAATGATCCATTGATGTGGGTTTGGGTGAACACTTCAATGGGCCTCTTTCCATAAAAGCCAAAAATGACGCAACTCCAGATTTGATCCTTCAGACCATCTTCTGCGCTTGCAAAAAAGGATGTTTAAAAGCATATGGGTGTCGAAAAGAAAGTCTGAACTGCACAAACATTTGAAAGCATCGCAATGGCCAGTCTTTCGAAAAATCCCCGGAACATTTTCTAGCCTCTGACGTGGACGAAGAAGATCTTGAACCCATCGACATGCAGGGAATAAACGAGGGCGAAGATACTGAAAACCTTTCGGTCGACAATATAAAAATTGGCACAGCGGTGGAAGATGCCGATAAAAATCCCGCTATCGACCGCCATGGCCCTTCTAAGCGCCAAAAATCGTAAGTTACTTAAACATTATAAACTTTATGAAAAGATTTTTATAAATTGTAAAATTGTGTTTAAATGTGTAAATAAACACGTAACTGGTTTCTAATGCTGTTATTGATCATCACTTAAATAAATATGAATTTTTTTTTCAATATTAAAGAGATGCATTTGACGAAAACGATATTTTCCAGAACTTTGTATCTCGTGATATTTTTAACACAGGGAAAACAACCGGTAGTCACATTATAGCAAATTAACTGTTGTGTGAAATGTATTACATAGTTTTCTATCACAGGACTCGTAATTTTAAAGTTATGTGTAAAAATTGACGAGAAATTCCCGAATATTTTTTTTAATATATATTAGCTAATTTTGAAGAGCTATAACTCATCATGTAAAAAATTCGGCGTGTACTCAAACTGTAGCAAATTTAGTGCACTTTGAAAAAACTGTAAAAACATTCTTGTTAGATGAGCAGTTAAGCAGATACTTCGTAAAAACTAAGAAAAAGATCCGATAAATTAGAGGTTTTTTCAAGATGGTGCCGCCGGCAGCAAAAACATTTCTTGGCAAACTTGTGGAAATTAGTCATAATAGCAGCCTATACATCATATTCAAACATTAGCTTTACCTTAATTAATGTAATAATTTTCTCCCATTTCACTGGACTACTAAATATGTCAATAAAAAAGTGAAAAACAAAGCGACACGTGAGTACTTAATATAAAGTCAACAAATACATTCTAGTATCACAAATATATATATATATATATATATATATATATATATATTATTTCATATGATACATTATTGGAAGGTCAAGTTAGGATATCAACTTGGTGGAATAATGCATTTAATTTAAGTTATTAAAAAATGAGATACAAGGAAGTAAAATCCTCGAATAAGAAAATCACATAAAAAGATAAAGAAAAATTAAAATACAATAATAACAACATTAAAAAGTTTTACTTGGGGCCCTTCACACCATGCGAAAAGCTCTATATTTATCAACAGTATTTAACAGTTATAATATAGTTATTGTTAACAGATGAATCGAACAGACAAGATGTATAATTGCTACCGTTAAAGTTCAAACATAGTAGGAACATTTTTTTAAACTCAAAATTATGCATTAATAAATTACTACTAATTATATTTTTTAAATATCAACAGAAAAACTAAATTTAAATACTGTTTATATTTATTTTTTAGGACTACTAAGTTATTGCAAAAATATTATATATTAAATTTTTAAGACTGTTGAAAATTTGCCGAAATATATATTCTAAACTCTTTTCTTGTGTTAAACAAAAAAATGCTGCCATTTATTATAAAATTAATATATTTTTTATTTATAAAATAATTATATATGTATGTAATTTTATTATGACTTTTAAACAATATAAATAAATTTTAATGCCAAAAATATAAATCCATTATTAGTCAAGAATAGTTAATTTATTTTTAATTATTAATAATAGCAATCGCTGTATGTTATTTATATGCAAATTATAATATTTTCCGTAATTTTTAACTTATATTACTTTGTTTTAATTAAATAACAGATTTATCTATATTGTAATTATAATAAATATGCGTAATTTGTAACTTGTATTTAATTTCTGTAAACAATTTAATGAAAAAGTTAATCTTATTTTAGTTTTTAATCTTATTTTCCTAAATGCGAGTATATAAATTTCATTTTAACTAAAAAAACATTTTAAAAGCGATAAATTTAATAATAGCAACAATAAAATTTAAATGGATCTTTGTGTCAAAGAAATAACATAGTAATGACCACAGTTTTCATGTTTGACTAAATTAACCTACCACAAACCTAACTTCCTCTAATCTTTACACACTTTTGTAAATTAACACGAAATTAATTAAATGAATTAACTATTGAACTTATCATGAAGTTTGGAAAATTATATTGTTTACCTTGGTTAGTGTCAAATTTAATGTTTTTATTTTCATACTTATCTGAACAAAAATATTTTATTCTTAATATGTAATAAAGTAAAATATGGGTATAAACAATTTATGTAAAAATAATTTATAATGCATAACTATATTTAATTGAAAAACATAATGAGCTCTTTTAACATAAAACAACAATATAAGTATTTTTTAACGCACACACACACACACAAATATACATCTATACACACATACACACACACGTACACACGAACCTATACACAGACTCACACACATATATATATATATGTGTGTGTGTGTATATATATATGTATATATCTATGCATACATATTCAAACGTATACGTATGTGTGTGTGTTTAAAGATACATCAAATTTAAGCAAACATAATTTTTTTCATTCAGCTCTAGTACGATTTTTATGGAAGTACTAAAAACAAATAGAATAAATTATTTGAATATATATATATATTCATCAAATTCAGATCACAAGAACTTTTGATGCTCTTGTAAAATTTTTCTCTACCGCATTTAATTTGAAAAATATACTTTACATATTTTTTTCTACTCCTTTCAAGAATCTGGAATGAACATACGTAAAATAGAAAAAAAAAACTAAACTTCTTTTTTTAATTCGTAATACTTACACATATATTTAATTTATTTATAATCAAAAGACTCACTCACTAAATCAAAATAGCTGTTAAAATATTTTTCTAAAACTTTTCTTTAAACTTATACTTTCAAAGTACGCATAAAAAAGTGTACTTTTTCCTCATTGTATGGAATTTTTTTCTGTTTTTAAAGTTTCAATGTTTATATGTTTCTTTTAAAGTTTTTTGTTCATTAGAATTTCAGTTTAAAAAATGTAGTATTAAAGTAAGTCCATAAATATATTTTTTGGTGATCACTAAATACTGAAGTTTTAGAAATCCTTATAATTGGATTAGCATTTTTTGTGATTTTTTTCATTCCGTTTGTGTTGGTTCTTTTAGAATTGTTTTGTAAAAAATATATTAAACAAAACATTTTTTTCTAAATTTCGATTACCATGCAAAGTTAAAACTTTGATTTACTACTAAAATTTTTAAACAAATAACAAGACGTTTATCACATACGTATTGTTATTTCTTATCTTATCGTCTCTTTCTCTTTCTTAATTAATTTTTTAGGCAAAGCTTATTGTTCATAGCTGAAATAACTTTACTGACACTTTCGGTTGTAATTTTTTTTATTTGTTTTGCTGAAAAAAATAGTGTTTGATTATTAAAAAAAAATAAAAGTAGTTAACCAAATTAAAAAAATAAGCTTTAATGATATTTGACAAATATGTCTTTTATTCTAATTTAACGAATATAGCTATTTTGTGTATTTATTTACGAAAAGATCAATCGAAAAATTTTTTAAGGGATTCTAAAATGAAGTATTACAATCTAATTAAAAGGACAAGGCAACTGTCCAGTATTTTTTAATTTGGTTTAACGTAAATTTTTGTTCAAACAAATAGTGCTTATATTTAAATTAAAAAATGAAAAAATATATTGAAAGAAAAAAATCCGAAACGATATGAAGAGCGTTAAGTGACATTTTACGTCGTTTACGTACTAATTTTGAAATATAAACGAAGTACTAATTATTAATGTAAAAAAAAGTAAATATTAATTTTAACACAATTATTCTAAATGATAAATAAATCATAAGATTTGTATTTTTCTAACTGACTAGGGAAGGTCCCCCAACTGCTAGAACACTGGTTCAGAGTTATACGCCGATGTTTTTTTTTTTTTTTGTCATTTATTGATATCTCCAGGTCGCTAGCTATGCAGGAAAGAAACTCTGCGTGGTAGAAAAGAGAGTTGACGGATTACAGAGATTACAGAGAAGACAGTTTAGGCTTGGTGGAAAAAGAAACTTCACGGATGATAGTGCATTTCTGAACAGAAATGGATGAAGCACAAGTGTTTCCAACACCAGGTACCTACAATAAAAATGGGTGTTTCGCAGTTGTCACAGGTGTAATTATTTAAGAAAAAGAACTCTTGTTTAACTGATCGAAACACTGGATCCGTGTCTCTAAGTAAAGACTTTTGAAAGGCATACCAATTCATGTTGTCGAAGTTGGGCGTAGGAACGCAAGACACAGGTACTGCTAAAATTCTGCATGGTTGAACGCCTCGGAAACTGCCCTCATAGGCCCTGCCCATGCCCTCTTATCATCCCGTAGGATCAGGAGAGGAGATAGTTCCTGGTGTTCATTAAAGCATACTCCAAGTCAGTACAGTCCAATTATAATTGGTCTAATAACTATAGTTATATAAAATTATATAATAACGACAATCATATAATATATATATATGTATATATAATAACTATAGTTATATAAGATTGTGAAAATGTAGTCACTATCCCCTGTTTCTTACTAGAGGGAACATGGTAACTTCATCAACTAGACACTAGCAACAACAGCTTACATAATTGTACTGTAAGCTGCCTTTTCTACCACACAGATTGTATTTCCTTAATACCTAGCGACCTGGAGAAATCAATAAATAGCAGAAATACATCGGCCTATAAATCTTCACTAGTTGCATTCGGACGGGTAGTTGTATACATTTACTTGATCCCAGTTGTAAGAGTTTTCCAACGGCACCACTCTCGACAAAATCCTGATCTGGCAATTGGGGACCTTCCCTAGTGTGTGAAAAAAAATGTCCAGGCCATTATTCGAAGCAGGAACCCTTGGCATAAGCTGACAATGCTCTACCAATTGAGATATCCTGAACAAATCTGGCGGGCCTTTCTCATGCAGAGTACCTTGTTGATTATAATATATGGATTTCTATTACCTGCGATTTATTCTGTTGAACTGATTCATATATCAGACCAGATGTCGTAGTCAACAAGGATCTATGGGTGAGAAAGGTCCGCCAGATTTGTACAAGATTGTTCAAATGGTAGATCATTGGACGTTTACTCCAAATGTTCATGGATTGAATCCTGGCCTGGACAGTTTTTCGCTGCGTTGGAAAATTACAACTCGTATGAAAAAAAAATCTTCACTATTACGTAGAAATAATAATAGCAGTAATGGTAAAGTCAAAATAATAGTAAATGAATAGACGTACGAATATCCAAAAGGGTTTATGTTCTAGTGCTCGACAAATGCTGTCATCATATCGCAATTTGCAACACAAATATATAAATTGGCGACTGTAAGCATTAACATTGAATCATCTATCGATAATTATCTTTAAAGGACCTTTGCTTAATGATTCTAAGCCATTGAATATATATAGATGGTAATTGGAATTAAAAATTCTAAACATATGCAAGAACATATTCCTGAGGATGTCTAAGTGAAGCAGAAGAAACTGCCAATATCAAAACGTGATTCTGCGCATTTGATAGGAAACAGTTCTATGAAATACGCTGTTTAGAGGACTGCTGAACTTCGCAGTGACGAATGGGCTCTTAACATAATCAAAACTAACAGATGGAACTGATCTGGTTGCAGTTGCTGCTCAAGACCAGGGATAGTGTTGCAAAAAATTGCGCCAGAAACAACATACTGGTTTAAAAAAAGGTCACATAATTGTCACATAGGTCACAAAGGTTAAATAAGCTATAGTATACATATTCTATTACCTTCAGGAGAATTCGGAAGAATATCAGTCCTGGTGAACCAAGTTGAAGGAGATTTTCGTCCAAACGCGCAGATAATAAAAGCGATGTTTCAAAAACGTTATGTATCAGACATCATCATTGCTGAAACAGAAAACATGTCGCCGGTAATATGTTTAAGAAACACTGGATGCAAGATATTGGCTGACAAATTGTACCAAGTCAAGAAGGCAAATTCAAAGCAGACCTATTTCGAATTATAAGGACTGCTGCAGACATCATCCTAGAAGATATCTGTTCTCAAGCATACAATGTCAATGAGTACCCACATACACATCCCTATTCTCAAAATGAAGACACATTGATTGCATCATATCTATTTCATTTTTTAGCCTGATTTCCAAAGTCAAACGTGAGGCATATGATAAATTGAAAAGAAATGCCCTACACTGCAAATAGAGGCGTCTTAAATTCAGACACATATGTGACTGAAAAAGTATTTCAGACACTTAAGTGTCTGAATATGAAATTTCAGACATCATAGATGTCTAAATTTAAGACACGTAAGTGTCTTACTGTGATCATGGTATGGATGAACTAAATAAAGTGTCTTAAAAATGATAATACGTCTGAAATTAAGACATTTAGAAATCAGACACTTAAGTGTCTGAATCTAATACAATTGTATCATATGTATGATGACTGTATATACAATTGCAATATAAATGTAAGCAGAATTAGAAAACGTTTTCGAATGGTTGAAAGACGTTTAAAATTCCATGCATTAAATTTGGTATTACTTTATAAAACAAGCAACGTGATTAGACCATGGGGCGTTTGTCAAAATTGCAATACTAGTTCGTTTACTAAGTTTTGGAACTAAGTTATTTTTAGTGCAATGAAGTAATTAACGAATTGCCTTTCACAAAATATAAAGTTCTCCAAATAATTGTATTAAAATAACGTACCAGCTAGGCACCACCCCCTCCCCCCGACACACATGCTCACCTAATGGCTTAGCGTAGATTTTTGTGCACCAGAAGCAATTTAAAATACTGCGACCCTACCTTAGTGGCTATTATAGTTTCATGCTATAATTTTTATGCAACAGTTGCTGCCCGCCTTAACTAGTTTCTATCGGGGTAATTCTCCTCTGCTTCCCATATGCTAAGTCAATGTCCCTTAATAAAAATCTTCTGCCATATTTACACATTACTGTTTTATAATTAGATAATAAAAAGTATGGTATAAAGAGTCGCTACATTAAAATAATCCCTGGATTTACTAAGTTTAATTTGAAATGTAGCAATTTATTACTAATTTATTAAAATTTGATAAGTTATTTGAAAGTTTGACGACAAAATATTTATTTTATGCCTTTGTCTGAAAGCGTCCTAACTGTAATAATTATATCTTATAATAGATAATTGTAACGCATTAAAAAATATACTAATGAAGAAAAAAAAATGCATTCGTTATTCCTACATTATTTCATTTCCCGATGATAAAAATCAACTGAAATTCATTCTGCAAATCAGGACCGAGTGTGAGCTGCCAGTCTCTCAGCCAACGATTGCGTCATTAACGGAAATAATGGGCGCGGAAAAATATGCTGACAGGGTATTTCTATTGTGAAGATGTGTCTAATGTAAGATTGTTGGCCGATTAATATTTCAAGTGACGGTGATTTTAAACGACCATTAGCTTTGTGATAAGCTCCTGATTTCTTTAGTTAAATGCAGTTTTCTTTAGTTGTGCAGTGCTTGACAGAAATATTATTACAATATTGAAACTCCATGTATTTTTAATATTTCAAGTGACGGTGATTTTAAACGACCATTAGCTTTGTGATAAGCTCCTGATTTCTTTAGTTAAATGCAGTTTTCTTTAGTTGTGCAGTGCTTGACAGAAATATTATTACAATATTGAAACACCATGTATTTGGATGTACACGACGTATTACGTTCTTCTTAAAGAAAGAAATGTCTAGTTATTTTTGACTGTGTGTTCAGAAATGCATGCGGATTTTTAAATCTCGCATTCGTAATGATTTTTATTATGTACCGCATTAAAAAAATATGTTGTATCACGATAGAAGTATGCAGTATCAAGAATATATTTAAAGTGCATGTAACTTTTTTAAAAATAGTGTTTTATCGCTACTTCGTGAAATACTTTATTTCATGTTTGTAAAAATGGATTACACTGGTAAAAGGTAAGAAATAACCCTTTTGTACGATTATGTGAACTCTATTTCAAGCTGAAATTTTATAGGAAAATAGTGACTTTTATTAGGTAATTAAACATATAATGCTATTTAAAATCTAAATTATTTTTATTTTAATAATTTGCATATTTGGTTCTTTTTTACATCCAATAAAATTAGTTTTGTTTTAAAAGGCTTCTGTGTTCATTTGTGTGTTTTCAATAAATGCATATCATTTTCAAAATAATGAATTTGTTTAATATTTCTTTAGACCTCTATTTTACAAATAAATATTTTGTAGTCCAGAAGTAATTTTCCCTGCTTGTTATTAAAAAAACAATGCATATATTTAGATAATAATGCTTGCTAAATAGCTTGATCAAATTGCAATTATCATTTAATCTATATAAACAAATGCCCATACATAAATAAAAAGAATCTAATTTCAAATGATATTTCATTATTAAGTTCTTTTTTTTCAACTTTCAATACTTTATATTATACTTAATTTTACATATTAATTTTCATTTTTTGCAACAATGACAAGAGTATCATTTCATTTCATTCTCTTACAGAGTATATTTTCGAAGTAAATGTTTCAATATTATCAAATTCAACCTTATATATGATTTATTCCAAGCTGTGCTAAAAAATTATTTTAAAAAATAAAGTTGAATAAAATCCTATTGAAAAATGTGCTGATATTTAATATTTTGGGAAGGTAATGAGGTTTGAAAATATAAATATTCTTATAATTATGTTTGATCTGCACATATATTTTTATATTATCATCATTTTTTTTTCCTTTCAATTTTCAGTACATTTTGTATTTATGATATAATTTTACATATTACTTTTAATTTTTTGCAACAATGACAAGAGTATCATTTCATTTAATTCTCTTAGAGTATATTTTCGAAGTAAATGTTTCAATATTATCAAATTTAAACTTATAGGGTAGATGCAACAGTTTTGGCCACTGTACCAGTTTTGGCCACATTGGATCAATTTGTCCAATATTTAGCTTGTGAATTCATGCTAACGAATAATATGCATTCTTACACTTTAAGCAAACTCTCTTTTATCATTTACAATATCATTTGTTTATTTTTTGCTAAAATGTGACTTGCAAAAAAAATAAATGTGTGAAACTGCAGTGAGTGCTTACATGTATTAAGATTTTTGCTTAGCTGACAAGTTCTCAGAATCTTTCAACATTAGGCACTTATAGGGTTCTATTTGTTCTGAAACAAATTTCTATTAGGTTTTATGAGGTAAGCTTTCTCTCTACTGCAATTTTACATTTAAATTACTTATTTTAACAGTTTAATGGGGGGTGGCCAAAACTGGTGCATTAAATTTGCTATATGTACCAGTTATGGCCATGGGGGTGGCCAAACAGGGTACAACATATGTTCCACTTTTGGCCACATGATTCATTATCATTATAGAGGGAATTTTAGCCATTTAATAAATTTAAGGACATCTGGATAAATCAAAATCAATTTAGTTTTGTTTTACATAGTAATGGCTTCAATAATATAATAATAATAAAAGCAGGGCTAATGGCAGTTCTATAAAAGAGATTTTGTTATTCTCTGTCCAATAGATAATTCACTTTAGAAAGGACATTGTGCTAGTCACTAAAGAAAATATAGTATTGTGTTTATTTTTGATAAAGCAAAAGGGGAGGTGATATGTAATTTTTATATATGATAAATAAACTAAAACATAAATTTTGAAAGATTTTACAACTTATAAATTAAAACGTTCAATAAAATTATAGCATGATTTAATTGTTTGTATTTTTCCTAAAGAAATGAAGACGTTCCATAATTTTTGCAATATTTCAGGCACACGGATTTAGAAATACTAAATATTGTGAAAATCTTTACTAGAGAATCTAAATAAAACTAAGAATGTATTTCACATTATTTAAAAAGAAGAGGATTCATTTTAACAAGTTTAAAAGAGATTCTGTGCTCTTAAAAAATGGCCTAGAGGGAACACTGTTCTAAGATAAGAAGTAAAATTAAGGCCATTCAAAATGTAATGACACTACAAGCTAGCAAAGTTTTGGAGTAACCCGTTCGCCTTACATCAGAAGTTTGTAGGACGGACACCACTTTCCTCTAATAATGTTGAATCTCAAGTGTAGTAGATCTAGGTACTGGGAATTGGAAGTTAAAAATCAATTAGAAAAGTGGATCTTAGATATTGTCAGAATACTATTTCCTATAAAAATGGAACAACTTTTAAGATTCTGTCCAGAAAATTGTAGTCGGTAAGATAGAATCTCCAGTTCAAGATGGAAGACCAGGCATGAAATGGTATGATTCGCTTCTGAAATCACACCCTAAAATAACTTGCAAAGACTCAGGGTACATAATTAAGGCATAAGATAATATAAATCAAAAGATAATTTCAAGAAGTATAACTTTTTGATGAAAATCAAACCAAAATCAGAAAATGCTTTCAAGAAATATAACACTTTGATGAAGATTCAAGTGTTCTAAACAAGCCACAATCCATGAATAATTATAAAACTGATTAAATAGTTAATCTTTATGTCCTATAGGCACTGTTGTCCCGTTTATTAATCAAATTTAAATATATATTTTTTTGTTTTTTAATTGAAACTTTCAGTTAAAATCAAAATAAGTATATTTTACTTGATGTTTTTATCAATTCATAAAGAAATTTGCAAAATTCTCTTAATACAGCAAACAAATATATGTGTGGTAAAATAGATGTTGCATAAAAATGTTTTATTTTTACTTATTAGCAATTAAAACGTTTGTTAAACTACATGATATTGGAGTGGCCAAAACTGGTGCATAGAGATGGCCAAAACTGGTGTAGGGGTGGCCAAAACTGGTACAAATTGGAATAAATTACTTGATGAGTTATTACTCACAATCTAAAATATTCTGTAGAAAATCATTATAGCTAACAGAAAGACAATTAAATTTACTAAAGAATGATGTTATTATGATTTAATATGCTTAAATCGGCCAAGAACTGTAAAATTTCTATTTTGAATTTTCTCTAAAAGTGGCCAAAACTGGTGCATCTACCCTATATGATAAATGTTGTGATTGCTTTATATGATGGATGTAGAACATGAAAGGAAATCGTGAAAGCACCAGAGTGAAGTTACTTGGAATATCTGAATATTTTATAAATATTTTTTAGTTTTTCCAATGGAAAATAAATCCTACTTCTATAGTATTCATTTTTTTTTTTTTTTTTTTTTTTTTTTTTTTTTTTTTTAATAATTCTACCGAAAGTTTACTTAAAAGGTACAAAATCTGCTTTGATTTTCTGTGTTCCATCTCAACAACATATTTAATTTTCAAGCCGCAGAGTCATCTTGAAAATATACTTTAAACAAGGAATAGAAATCGTTGTAATTAATCAAAGCTGTGCTAAAAAATTATTTAAAAAAATCAAGTTGAATAAAATCCTATTAACAAAAATGTGCTGATATTTAATATTTTGGGAAGGTAATGAGGTTTGAAAATATAAATATTCTTATAATTATGTTTGATCTGCAAATATAATTTTATATTATCATCATTTTGTTTTTCTTTTTCTTTCCTTTCAATTTTCAGTACACTTTGTATTTATGATATAATTTTACATATTAATTTTCATTTTTTGCAACAATGACAAGAGTATTATTTCATTTAATTCTCTTACAGAGTATATTTTCGAAGTAAATTTTTCAATATTATCAAATTTAAACTTATATATGATAAATGTTGTGATTGCTTTATATGATGGATGTAGAACATAAAAAGAAATCGTGAAAGCACCAGAGTGAAGTTATTTGGAATATCTGAATATTTTATAAATATTTTTTAGTTTTTCCAATGGAAAATAAATCTTACCTATATAGTATTCATTTTTTTTTTTAATAATTCTACTGAAAGCTTGCTTAAAAGGTACAAAATCTGCTTTGATTTTCTGTGTTCCATCTCAACAACATTCTTAATTTTCAAGCCGCAGAGTCATCTTGAAAAGATACTTTAAACAAGGAATAGAAATCGTTGTAATTAATCCAAGCTATGCTAAAAAACAGCTGTGCTAAAAAATTATTTTAAAAAATCAAGTTGAATAAAATTCTATTAAGAAAAATGTGCTGATATTTAATATTTTAGGAAGGTAATGAGGTTTGAAAATATAAATATTCTTATAATTATGTTTGATCTGAAACATATTTTTATATTATCATCGTTTGTTTTTTGTTTTTTCTTTCCTTTCAATTTTCAGTACTTTATATTTATGATATAATTTTACATATTAATTTTCATTTCTTGCAACAATGACAAGAGTATCATTACATTTAATTCTCTTACAGCGTATATTTTCGAAGTAAATGTTTCAATATTATCAAATTTAAACTTACATATGATAAATGTTATGATTGCGTTATATGATGGTTATAGAACATGAAAGGAAATCGTGAAAGCACCAGAGTGAAATTATTTCCAATATCTGAATATTTTATAAATACTTTGAGTTTTTCCGATGGAAAATAAATCCTACCTATATAGTATTCTTTTTTTTTTTTTTTCATATCCTACTGAAAGCTTGCTTAAAAGATACAAAATCTGCTTTGATTTTCTGTGTTCCATCTCAACAACATATTTAATTTTCAAGCCACAAAGTCATCTTGAAAATATACTTTAAACAAGGAATATAAATCGTTGTAATTAATCCAAGCTATGCTAAAAAACATCGTAATTATTCCAAGCTGTGCTAAAAAATTATTTTAAAAAATCAAGTTGAATAAAATCCTATTAAAAAAATGTGCTGATATTTAATATTTTGGTAAGGTAATGAGGTTTGAAAATATAAATATTCTTATAATTATGTTTGATCTGCACATATATTTTTATATTATCATCATTTGTTTTTTTAATTTCTAGCGAAGTAAGTTATTTTTAACGTCATGTTAACAGAAAGAAAATGTTTTTGGCTTCAATCTCAAGTTACTTTTTATGTATTTAATATGGGGAGAGGAAGAGAGACCCATAACAATAAAGAGTGACTTTTTTTTTGGTGAGGTTGGGGGGGGGGGTATCGGATTTTTAGGATTATTTTGTTTTGTATTTGATAATGTAGCAACTCAACGCACGTTATGTTAGTTGTATTTAAATTTAGTATGTTTTTATGACCAAAAATAAATAAAATAATAAATAAACTTGCATTGAGATGCTACAAGGTTAACCCTTAGTATCATCGTGTTGCAGATCTGCAACATACCCAAAAGTCAATGTTACTTGCACAGTAAGCTTTAAAATACAATTTCATTTATTGTTCCTATATCCCAATACAGCAGAGTATAAATTAACCAGAGAATTTTAACAGACAGAGATAATGAGTTAATTTTTTATATCAAGGATTTTCTTTATCTTTTGAGCAGTTTCACATATTACTAAAATTAACTTCGTAAATTTCGGCAAAGTAAAAAAAATTAAGACTATCGAAAATAGATTTGTACAGTGATATTTACTATATTATTTATCGCTTAAAAAGTGTCAAATAGGCATGCTGTCCATCCAGAATCCTATAACTACTGTTCGCCTTAGCCGCCGATATGTGGTTATCAAATGTTTCTGTATTTATTTGTATGATAAATAGTATAATAATAAAAACGAAGAGACATAAAAAAAAAGTAAGAGTTTCTTCCTCATTCTTTTTTTTTTTTTTGAATCTCATATACTTCCAATTTTGTGGAATCTAGTGTTAGATTTTATTTAACACAGATATGAAAATGCAAAAAAAAATAATTCACTGGAAATATCTAATTTAAATGGGAAGAAAATTGTTCAACAAAACAAGGATGGGTTTCATTCCGAAAGGGGTGAATCATTTTTTATAAATGGGAATAATTTGTTACCACAAAGCAGAGCTGATTGCAGCGTGGACAAAGTGGGCTGTTTCTATGGGTCTTTTGCTTTACGGGCCCCAAAATTTGGTATTAAATTTCCATAAAGCTGATATTTTAAATTTGTTTTGACCTTATACATATTTTAATAAATATTTTGTACTTTTAGATCATTATTAGGTTAAAGAAAAGGATATATTTGTCCAAATATGTATTTGATGACATCGAATAGGCTTAATTTTTTTTTGTAACACTATATGAAGGCGGTGGAGGGGAGAAGGAATACCAAGTCTCTGGCCTAGAATTCATTTGAAGTTGTCTTTAAAAGTAATTAACATTTTTGACGCCATAGGGCATACATGATATCACGTAAATACATATTTAGGTGAATATACTGATTATAATCATCCCAAGGTCAAAACATATTTAAAATATCAGCTTTATGAAAATTTCATACCCAATTTGGGGTGCCCTAAAATCAGGGGGCACAGAAATATCCCAGTTTTCTCACGCTGCAATCAGCTTTGCTTTATGGTAACAAATGATTCCCATTTGTAAAAAATGATTCAATGTGGTCAAACATGGCTGCGTATATGGTTTAGAAAGAAAAGTGGTCAAAGATGGCTTCATATTGGCAAAAAATAACGGGACAAAGATGGCCGTAATTAAGACATTTGAAATATCTGAAATTCAGACGCAAGAAGTGTCTAAAAATTTTAAGACATTTTAAAACGTCTGAAAATCGAACACTGGTGTTTCAGACACTTAAGTGCCTGAAATTCAGACGCAAGAAGTGTCTGAAAATTTTCAGACATTTTAAAACGTCTGAAAATTGAACACTACGTTTCAGACACTTAAGTGTCTGAATTTCAGACATTTTAGATTACAGTGTACCATGTCCCCCGTTTTTATATTAGCAGTAAGACCACGGTCATTCATGTATTCACTTCTCATCGAAGTTGATGGTTATTTGTACAAAAAATTCGTATCAAGGCATCCGGTAAACATCATGAACGTGTTGTCATCACTTGAATTTTCATCTTCATACGATGTGATTTCTCGATTTGTAATCTCTGATACTGCTCAACCAGAGATAAGATTCAAGAAGAAAGCATTTTAATATTTCATATTTGAAAATGCAGATTTTAATTTTGACACCCTCGATAGAGTTGGCATATTTCATGCAATGGGAGGCATTATGTCTTTAACTCCAAGCAGATGTATATCTAGACCTGAATGTCCAATGAGTGGAACAGCTCTCATCCATTTAACTTGCTGGGAAATTTGGTTGCTTTCCTTTGGAAGTATTCACCAAAAGGAAGAAGTGTGGCTTAGAAACTATCACTATTGAAGAAATTCAAAGTAAATATTCATCATTGTATGAAACACTGCCATAAGATGTCGTGTGGTTACATGGAAAACGGTCAAACTGTCCATCAATTCCTGATTGGAATGTCGTTATGGAGTAAGCAACAGCTGATTTACATTACGAACATCCGAAATTATATGCATCCCGTTGATAAACTCTCCACCGACTAACTAGGATAATGTGTTGACATCTCTGGTAGAAGCAGCAAAAAGATGTGAATCACTACAGCAACTTAGTTGTATAACCACATTCAACCAACCATTGAAGTTCAGCGTGACATAATTAAAAATGTTTCATCAAGATTGAATTCAGTCACTATTCAGCTCAGAGGGTTCCATCTCTTAATGTCGTTTATCTGGTATATAGCGTTTATAATGTCTGCTTTAAAAGAGCTGTTTACTTGCATTTATTCTGAAAACAGTGTTGAGAATAAAAGATGCCAGGACACGCTTTACCACGTTATGTAAGTTACTCATGTAAATCCTGTAATTTACTCGTCATGTGCTCATATTTTAGCACGTTATCATTTGGCTAATTTTGTATTGGATTCAATTCTGTTTTCTAGTGAAGAGAGAGCTGCAATGGACGGCGTGATTGCTGAAATGGGCAGATCTGTTATACTAAATGCTTAAGACAATCCACATTTCCAGAGTGTCAATTCGAAATTTAAGCAAATACTGAAAGATGAGAACAATTGATCATGGCTAAATTATGACTCCGGTATTTATAATTTGTCTTATTGAAGAAACAGTTTTTCGAATCAGAGGGCATGGGCAATTGTCAACTCCAACTCGACACTGTGCCAAAAATGTTATCATATTTTCACGTAGTTGGTCATTTCAACTGTGTAAAAACTGCTCAGCTCTACCTACAAGACATTTGAGAATTTGAAACAAACATGGATCCAATTGAGTTTTATAAAATCACTGCTGTGGACTACTTTACAATCCGCCGACCAGACCAGTTCTGGTCAGACATGACCAAAGTTAAGGAATAGCATTGACGCGGGGGTGAGGCATTACCAACAGCATTGCCATCAAATGAATATTTGGAATAATTTATTTGCAGAATGGGTTGACACATTTGACAGTTACTGCGTCACTGTATCAGCCCATTAGAACAAAATGTTGGCAGTAGGCCTTGAAGAATCGTCAGGGAAGGGGCTGATTTGAACAAGTTGTTTCAATAGTTTTCCAGCCATCACCCATTTCCACAAATTAAGGGGCTGTTGTCTATAAGCAAAAGAATGATCGGAGATAGAGAATTGAATTGCCATGTTTCACAGAAAGTTAATAGTAAAGGGATGTCAAAGCATCCTTAATCAAAATTTTGAAAGTTTACGTTTTAAACGAAAGGATGAAGTGACTTCTACTGCTATAGTAACAACCAGTACAATAATGAAGGAAGCGAAAGTAGCCATAGATCTTGCGGTTCTTTTTCACATGATGTGTAATGCCAAGAAATTAGACGAGGAAATGAAAGAACACTTCCAGTATGAATGGGCGCATTTCCTTTTGTTAATTTTTACCGAGAGAGCATTGCGAAAAGAAATGAAGTAGATGTTTTACTCTGCTTTCACGCCACCCCCCACACACCAAATAAAATGACACAATATTGGTAACGAAAATAGTGCGGGTAATTAATGGAGGATACCTTCTACATAATGTTACTAGGGATAGCAACGAATGCTTCTCTGACATCTTCTCAAAATATGGGAGCCACGTACATCACCAAAGTGTAAATGTAGACGTTGTCTTTTATGGTTACCCTGAACATAATTAAAAAAAGTATACAAAGCACAGAAAGAGCTCATCGATGAAGATTCATACTTTGTGATAAGGTTCAATTCAATGAGGCCATGTTTCTACAGATGCCTCAAGAGAAAATGTTTTGAAATGAAAAAAACGAAATACTTTTAATTTCTATGCTTAGAAATGAATTGGAAAAAGTACAAGTGATTAGTAAGTAGGCCAATGGAGTTGCAGATGTGCTAATAGTGAACACAGCTTTATTCTTTGATCTCATTGTCAATAGTGAAGAGATTGACATTCTTATTCTCGTGGCTTCTCTAACTTTAGACAATGTTTATTTCCGAAAGACCGAGAGAGGGAAACTGCCTGATTATGTCTACTACAACAAGTGTTTAAAGATTAAGGAAGTTGCATAATATATTCTTTTTAATAATGCTCTTGTGGTTGCGCCATTACTGCGTTCTTTAGCTATGGAAAAATGCAATATTGCAGAGTTAATTTCAGAACCATTCCTGCACCAAAAAGTTCAAATCATGCGAAAAAGAGCCAAATGCAGAGAGGCACAAACTTGTTAAAGACACAGAAGACATACCTCTTGCGCTGTATGGAGATGAACCCAGCCAAAACTTGAATGTTTAGCAATATGTTAGTTTCATTAGAGTAATTAACAATATTAAATTAAATATAGCGATACTAGTACCTAGTCGCGATGCTATTTAATATCATGCATTCCGGACGTACCTACAAGTTCAGACAATTCTGGAAAACGAAAAGGACCATACCGGATGGTCCTGGAAATTGATGGGCATGGTCACATTTCTAAAGTTTCAAAGATGGTCTCAATCAACATCATGAACGATTCAGCCCCTCAAACATAATCTGAATTTCATATCTTGCAAATTCTTAAAAGGTTTCAGTACGAATTGAAGTCGAAGGATGGCAGGCTTGAAGCTCTCAGTTATACGAGTGTGAGTGAAATGACACAGCCAACTATTTGGCAACGCTCCTGATATTATACTGCATTTTGAGCAACTAATCGAGTCATGTACAGCGATGGACAGAGGATAATTTGAGACGTTGTTTTCAGCTTTAGGGTCAAGCAGCAGAAAAATGAAACTTATATAAAGTGACTATTTTTACTATATATTAATTTATTAATTTCTTTTACATGCTATAATTAATCAATTCCTACATATAAACTACATATAAACTTTTTTTACGGTGTCCAGTTCTTTTATTATTGATAACTTTTTACAGTGTAATTGTCCAGTTCTTTTATTATTGATCTACTTTTTGTCGGATAGATGGTGCCATTGCATGTTTTCTGGATTGTAATTGGATAAGTTGACTTTTGACTGAATATATAACGAACCTTTTGAATTCAAGACGGTTTTACTCTAATTTTAGAAGATATACGACAACGTTCTTGAAGAAGGTCACAGAAGGATGACCGAAACGTTGATATTTTAACTTTATTTTAATTTTTGTATAAGTTTGTTTTTGACTTTGCAACATTTCTGTATACCGTGATATTACCGTATACTAATGATATTTTTTCAAGTTTATATGTAACTTTTTACGGTGTAATTGTCCAGTTCTTTTATTATTTTATAATCAATTCCTGTTTTCAATATTAAAAAATAATTCTCGTTTTCTAAGTTATTAACTTGGAAGGCGGTATTTCCATGTTTTCACCCAACATCTAGCTGCTCTGATTTCAAAATGTATTATAGATAATTAATTATATAATAAATGAAATTATAGACTACTTCATACTCTAAAAATTGTTAATGACAGTTTTGTTTCTAAAAGGCACTAAAAATGGATTATTAAGCAAAAACTAACGTCATCTGTGGATTTTTACAATTTTTTTGTTACCCAAATGTTACCCGTTTTTCCCATTTCCGTATCTCACCTCCTATTTGGACTATCTATAAACATGAATAGTGCATGTTGTAGGAAAATGTATCCTAGTGATGGGCGATAACGAGATGTTTTTCTCGATTTTCTCGATTGTATGGACATCTCGATATTTTTCGATTGTATAATTTTTTTCTCGATGACTACAGTTTGCAAATTTCTTTTATAAATCATATATTATGTATTATATACGTCATACATTTATCAAGAATAGTCTGCGGGTGAACTGGAATGAGTCGATGTTAATAAAGACTAGGTGACTTCGACCGCTAGCGGGCCCCTCCTTTAATTGGGGCCCCTAATTTATACGTAATCTTGTAATATGAAATCACGAACAGGTTACCCGCTATATACGGCACTGATATATGATAGCAGGCGGTGTGGTGTGCACGCACTACAAAATCTTGTAAAAAATATAATATCGAAACGAATGAACGTCGCACCAGATAACTTGGGGGAGGGGTCAAAGCGAGCGGAGGGGCACAGCAGCCGCATAATATGATTAAGTCGTCGCAGGTCTTTAGGCCTTTCCAACCATATGTCACATGAGAAGTCTGGATCTGAATTTATAAAAATGCCCTCCCCGTGGGGGGAAAGGGGGGGGGTGCGGGAGGTGGATAACATGAGTAAGTGGTCATAAGCCTTTCCAACAATATGTCACATGAGGGGTCTCGGCTAAATTTAGAAAAACATCCCCGTGGGGGAAAAGTGGGGGGGGGGGCGGTCACCGGAGGTGCATTACATCAATAAGTAGTCACAGACCTTTCCAACGATATCTCACATGTGGGGTCTTGGCTAAATTTGAAAAGTGTCTCCCGGGGGGGGTTCAAAATGGGGGGGATGGACACCGGAGGAGCATAACATCAATAAGTAGTCACAGACCTTTCCAACGATATCTCACATGAGGGGTCTTGGCTAAATTTGAAAAAGTGTCCCCCGGGAGGGGCAAATTGGGGGAGACTGTCACCGGAGGTGCATAACATCAATAAATAGTCACAGACCTTTCCAACGATATCTCACATGAGGGGTCTTGGCTAAATTTGGAAAAGTGCCCCCCGGGGGGGGGGGGCGCAAAGTGGTGGTGGGGACACTGTAGGTACATAACATCAATAAGTATTCACAGACCTTTCCAACGATATCTCACACGAGGGGTCTTGACTAAATTTGAAAAAGTGTCCCCCAGGGGGGGGGGGGCAAAGAGTGGGGGGGACTGTCACCGGAAGTGCATAACATCAATAAGTAGTCACAGACCTTTTCAACGATATCTCATAAGAGGGGTACTGACTAAATTTGGAAAAGTGTCCTCCGTGGGGGGAGCAAAGTGGGGGGGGCGGCCACCGGAAGTGCATAGCACTAATAAGTAGTCACAAACCTTTCTAACGATATGTCACATGAGGGGTCTTGGCTAAATTTGGAAAAGTGTCCTGAAATTTCATATATTATAAATAATATTTAGCGGAGGGCTCCATAAAAAAATCCGATCTAAACTGATAAAAGCGGAAAAAACTACCCTCGCAGTGGGGGCCAAATTGGGGAGGGGAGGAAGAAAGTCTCATAATATGAAAGAGTCATCCGAGAGCTTACTGATGACATATCACATGACTGGTCAAAAAAAAGTTTGAAAATTGCTCCCCCTCTCCCCCCCCCCCGTGGGCCCACTCTTTCACCCCGGAATTCACACAGCCGCCACTTTAAAATTTTTATGTTCAATAAATAATATTTACCGGAAGACTTCATAAAAAACCCATATTTAAAGTGATATTTAAATTTATTATAGAAATCGGCTACGGTTTTAAAAATTTGTTCGCCCCTTCCCACCCCCCTTTGGGCGAAGAAAGGTTCATAGTATGAAAGAGTGGTCAAAGGGCTTTTCGATTATATGCCACAGGAAGGGTTCGGTAAAATTTTTAAAATTGCACCCCATGAGTCCACTCTCACGTCCTCCTCCCTCGAAATCACCCGACCCACCTTTATCTTTGAAAATTTTATATTTAATAAATAATTTTTATCGGAGGGTTCCAGGTATGTGACATCTTGGTAGGGCTAAAATAAGAGAAACTTTGAAAATTAGGGCTTCATTTCACAGCTCATTGTCATGCCATTTTCTCTATCTCCTCCCTTGGTACTCTCGATAAATTTTCTTACTTTTCTTCTCTGCGGAGGACGAGAGAAATCCTCGAAAAGCTTCTCATAGCGAAATGTTGAAAAGCGCGAGAGAAATCCTCGAAAGGCTTTCCATTGGGAGATTTCGAAAAGGACGAGAGTAACAAGCGAGAGGCTTCCCATCGGGAAAGGTTGAAAAGGGCGAGAGGAAACTCTCGAGAGGCTTCCCATCCCGAAAGGTTTAAAACCGCCAGAGAACCAACCATCGAGCATATTCCCATCTGGAAGCGTCGAAATGCTGGAAAAATCATCGAGATGAGATTTGCCGAAATGCGAGATGGAAATGAAGCTTTCAGAGTCAAACTTACCGCATTTCTGGTTTAAGTCATAATTTCTCAAAGGAGTCCATCTGCTTATCCAATCTCTTTTTAGCTCACAGGCTATCTAAGCCTGAGAGCTAATGTACCCGTCGGTTCTGTGTGTATGCATGTACTGTACGTACGTATGTATGTACGTAACGCGATAAATCTTGATTAAAATGTACGATTTGCTTCAATTTTTTTTATGTTCATTATGATAAGGCGTTCCGCTGTTTAGTTTTGACGGTTCATTGGTTAAGGATAAACGAAGAGAAGGGGGGCTAGTCCCCCCCCCCCCACTCCTTAATTCAGATAAATAGGTTTTTCATGCAGAATTCTTCGATTTGCTCCAAATTTCGTATATCAGTTTATTGTGTTAAGGAGCTTCCCTGATTAAACTTGGAAGTTCATTAATTAAGTATGAAGGGGGGAAAGGGGGGTAGACCCCCTCCTTAATTTAGATAAATGGGTTTTTCATGCAGAATTATTCGATTTGCTCCAAATTTGGTATACCGGTTCATTAAGTTAAGAAGTTGCCTTGATTAGATTTGGAGGTTTACGGGTTAAGTATAAAGGGGGAGAAGGGGGCTAGACCCCCCCCCCTTAATTTAGATAAATGGGATTTTCATGCAGAATTATTTGATTTGGTCATAATTTGGTATACCGGTTTATTATGTTAAGGAGTTTCCCTGATTAAACTTGGAAGTTCATTGGTTAAGGATAAAGGGGGAGAAGGGGGGCTAGTCCGCCCCCCCCCCCCTTAATTTAGATAAATGGGTTTTTCATGCAGAATTATTCGATTTGTTCCAAATTTGGTATACCGGTTTATTACGTTAAGAAGTTGCCTTGATTAGATTTGGAGGTTTACGGGTTAAGTATAAAGGGGGAGAAGGGGGGCTGGTCCCCCCTTAATTTAGATAAATGGCTTTTCATGCAGAATTATTTGATTTGCTCCAAATTTGGTATACCGGTTTATTATGTTAAGGAGCTTCCCTGATTAAACTTGGAAGTTCATTGGTTAAGGATAAAGGGGGAGAAGGGGGGCTGGTCCCCCACTTAATTTAGATAAATGGGTTTTTCATGCAGAATTACTCGATTTGTTCCAAATTTGGTATACCGGTTTATTATGTTAAGGAGCTTCCCTGATTAAACTTGGAGGTTCATTAGTTAAGTATAAAGGGGGGAAAGGGGGGTAGACCCCCTCCTTAATTTAGATAAATGGGTTTTTCATGCAGAATTATTCGATTTGCTCCAAATTTGGGATACCGGTTTATTATGTTAAGAAGCTGCCTTGATTAGATTTGGAGGTTTATGGGTTAAGTATAAAGGGGAGGGGCTAGTCTCCCCTTAATTTAGATAAAAGGGTTTTTCATGCAGAATTATTGGATTTGCTTCAAATTTAATATATCGATTTATTCCGATATGGCGCTTCCTTCATTAGATTTGGAGGTTCATTGTTAAGTATACAAGGGCGAAAAGGGGGCAAGTCCCCTCCCCTTAATTTAGATAAATGGATTTTCATGGAGAATTATTCAATTTACTTTAATTTTTTTTCTATGTTTGTTCTGATAAGGAGCTTTCCTGATTAGATTTGAAGGTTCATTAGTTAAGTATAAAAGGGTTGAAGGGGTTAGACCACCCTTAATTTAGCGATATCTTTCTTTTTTTCATGCAGAATTATCTGATTTGCTTCAAATTTGATATACTGATTTATTATAGTTAAGGAGTTTCCGTGATTAGATTTGGAGGTTCATTGGTTAAGTATAAAAGGGGCAAACGAGGGATATTTCCCTTCATTTATTTTTTGAGGGACATTATTCTTTGAAATAAGAGTATAATATACAGTTAGTGTTAATAACCTGTGAGCACAATGCCATCAGTTTAACTGGCACTTATCATTTTATTGCTATTAACCGATGTGGGTTATGAAGCATAGTGGTTTATGTATTCAGTTCTGTATAGTCCTAGTTTCAAACTTTACTGTTAAATTTAGTGTCATTTTGCCCCGAATTTTCAATGTTTCTCTTATTTTAGCTCTGCCAAGCTGCCCCATACCTGGAGACTCAGATAAATACTATTTATTAAATTTAAAAAGTTCAAAGAGGAAGGTGAGTGAATTCTGGAGTGCGCGAGAGTGCACAAAGGGGTGGGGTGGGGGGGGGGTAATTTTCAAACTTTTACCAAACCTCTCCTTGACATATCATCGGAAAGTCCTTTCACCACTCTTTCATATTATGAACCTTTCTCCTCCCAGAGTTGAAATCCTGAAGGGGTTCGGGGGGTGGGGGGTGACTTTTTTTTTAATTGTAGAGATTTCTACATTAAATATCATTAAATGAGATTTTTTAATGGATATAATAAATTATATATATTATTCGATAAATATTATTTATTAAATATAAAATTTTAAAAGTGGGGCTGCGTGATTTCCGGGTATATTCTAGGATAAAAGAGGGAACCCACGTGTGAGTGGTAGATTTCAAACTTTTTTGGACCAGTCATTTGATCTATCATCGGAAAGTTTTCGGTTATCATCGCAAAGTTACTCTTTCATATTATGAACTTTTCTTCTTCCTTCCTTAGTTTGGCGCCCCGAGAGAGGCACTTTTCGAACTTTTTTGAAATCGTAGCGTTTTTAAACATTTTAGATCGGATTTTTTTTACGGAGCCCTCCGATAAATAATTTTTAATATATGAAAATTTCAAAGAGAAGGATGGGCAGGGTATATTTCGGGGGGGAGGGGGGGGGCACGATAATTGGAATCCTGGGAGTTGGGACTCTTTTCTATCTTTTGCTGACACCCCTCATGTGATATATCATTGGAAAGCTCTGTGACTACTATTTCATTTTATATATCGCCCGCGCCCCTCCCCTTACTTTGCCCCCGAGCCGGGGCACTTTACTAAATTTAGCCGAAACCCCTCATGTGCCATATCGTTGGAAAGTCCTGTGCCACTTATTCATATTATGCACTTTCCTTGCCCCTCCCTCCTACTTTGCTATGCTACCGCGGGAGTTCGTTTTTTGTATTCCAGTCGAAGACTTTATAAAAATGGGGAAATTAAAGATCCAATCTCAAATGACGTAGAAAAATCAATAAAAAATTTTGATCCCTTTTATCATCCTTTAGTTCATATTTCTGCCACTAGGGGGTGCTTTTGATTCTTATTTCTTTTGCCATTTTGGTGCTAATTGCCGAAAAATTCTAATTTTTGATATTAAACTCCCCTTACCGCTTCATAGCTACTGGCGTTTTTCCAGCTTTTTTCAACCAGGGGGCACCCTTACAAGACTTTTCCAGTCTTATGGCTCCTTTATAGTTTCCCTTTGGTTTGTTGTTTTTTTATTCCATCTGTTTTCAGTTACCCTATATTTAATAAAATCTGCCTTATATATATGTAAAAACAATGATTTCAATAATCGATTCTAGAACATCTCCTTTGTAGATTCTCGAAAGTAATCGATGACTGTATCGATTGTGTATTTTACGATAACGATTTTTTTCGATTGGTAAATTTTCGAGAATCGTCCATCACTAAGCCCTATCACTACTATGAAATTGTCGGCCAGAATAATAGCTAAGTTTTCCTATAACTGTTTTTAGCTTTTCTCGTTATAATCGATTGTAAAACATCTCGATTGTAGATTCTATGAATTAATCGATGGCTGTATCGATTGTGATTTTTTACGATGACGATTTTTCTCGATTGTCGAATTCTCGAGAATCGCCCATCACTAATGTATCATCTACAAAGAGATAAAAGTATTTTTTCTGTAATCACTAGAACCGAGTTACTTAATCCCTTCGGTACGAGCGTCTTTTACGGAAGTTTTAATCTTTTATCACCGGTTTTTCAAAACAGAAAAATTTTCCTAATTGAATCGGGAAAATGCTCGGATTAAATAAGGCAAAATTAACAATAAAAATTTACTGGTGAGAATAATCACTGAATCTGAGTACCTTACGCGGCACGTATACCGGTCACTCGTCCGCAAGGGGTTAAGAAAAAACGTAAAAAGTGAGAAAAGAAGAAGCTTTTTCGATATGGTAAAAAAACGCACAAGTTCTAGAAAGTCAAAACTTGTTTTTTTCATTAGAGAGTCAATATATGCACTATACCCAAAAATCAGAATTATCCGACCTTTTGGAATGTAAAATGCTATTTATATTGGACTAATGACGATTAAAATGAATGTGTATACATCAGGGTTAATAATGCATCAGACTTGGTAGCTTCGTTTTTTCCAGAATATGATTAATATGATATATGATTATGATAAAAATGATTATATATATGTATGTGTGAGTATGTGTGTGTTTATTAATCGCATGAAAGAGAAAATTGACATATCTATATATATAAAATCCTAATGAAACGAATTTATCAAACGATTTTATGAAACGACTGATTATGTTTCAAGCTGTCTCTCCTAAAATATGGAACGTTTGGGGATGCAATTAACTCCAATTGTCGGTATTGATACACAGATGTCAAAAGTGGTGGTATTCGAATTTTAAAAATTGAATTAGTTTTCGAGATATTTATCTTTTTTTAATTTTAATTACATTGGTATAATGATAGCAACTAGCTTACTCCATTTTTGAGGGGGAAAAGTAGAAAAGGGAAACGATACGGATTACATTTATTTGTCACTTTCAAATTGAAATTATAATTATCTTTTATTTCAATCGATAGTGAAGATAATATTGTGATTAAATTAAGATTTTTAGGAAATTTTGAAAAATATATTTTTTTTTTCACATTTCGATCATCAGGAAGCAGTTTATTTTACAAAGCAAAAATTTTTTGCGATCTTCAATTCTGACATAAATCCTATGGACGTACAAAAAAATCCATTTTTGTGTTGAAAAAAATAGAAAAAGGGATTATTAGATTTCTTTTTTGTCGTCATTTTCAAATTGAAATTCAAAAGTGAAATTATTAAAAATAGAAAGTAAATTTTAAAATGTGAAAATAATAATCACGTGTTAAAAGGAGAAAATTGGAAAAATTACATCAAAATATTTACCTGTAAATATTAAAAAAGTACGAAAATTTTAAAATAATAAAAATATTACACACAAAACGCATTTGAAGGTGATAGTTATGTCATATGTAAAATGTCCAAACATTAAAGATCGTCATATTTAAAGTGCCTAACTTATTACTCATGAAAGAGTTTTAATGGTTAACATTAGGTCATATTTAAAAAGCTCTAAAAATAAAATTTCCAAACACTTTGAAAAACAATAATATATGTACTCATGAATATTAATAGAGAAAAAAAAATTTAAAATATATAATTTATTACATGAGAAATGCATTGATTAGTGAAAATTGCGTCATTTATTAAACTGATACATGTCAAATTATTTTCATTCAGGAGGACTTTAATGTGGCGTCACATGGTATAAAAGTAGTGCGGCTAGCAAATTTGTTTATCATTACATTACTTGATGCATCGTAAATGGAGGTAAATGTTTTCACAAAATACATTCGATTTATTTTGATACGTATTAGAAAATTCGGATATTGTTAACAGTTAATATAAACAATATACATTGTAAAAATAACATGAAAATATGCATGATGGTTTATTAAAACTGAGAAAAGAATTCTTGAATAAGTTATACCTGTTCATGAAAATATCTAAAACTGGAACAAAACATAAAATATAAGCATAAAATTTCAAAACACAATGCTTTTCAATACTGTGTTTCTAAAAGCTATTCCGAAGCAGGCGGAGTTTGTTAACTTCGAACCTAAAGGAAGAATATTATCCATAGCGTCGTTATAAAGTCAGAAATATAACTACATTTTTAACCTAACTGCATTATACAAGCCGATTTTCAAAAGTGTAATTAATCTTACTTATCAATCTCGAAAACACCAACTTATCGTCTGATTTTTTTACGACAGCGATGGATGAAGCCATAGTAACCGAAAAATGTCCCATTAAAATGAAAAGCATAGCAACCCGATTACTCAAGATAGCCGCCTTTATAGTGATAACATAATTCAATTTTTCGTAACCTGATAATATTTTTTAAATCGAGCATATTACAGCAGAACCTCGATTATCCGAAGTAATTGGGACCGACCCTCTTTCGGAAAATCGAAATTATCGGATAATCGAGAATGCTTCAGTTTTAAGATTAGGGAGAAATATATGCAATATTTCTTATTATGATAAGAAGTGCTTAATAAAAATAAAGCAATACCAAAATAGAAACATCAATAATTACCTCAATTTTAAATTTTAAATTAAATACCATGTGCACATATCACAAGGGTTTAAAAAAAATGTTTTGTTTTTCGCTGATTCGATTGTCTTTACTATGAAGCTCTATCACGGAGTTGTTTTTTTAATATTTTTAGTCCACCAGTATCACAGTCTTTGTGCTGTTCCAGCCATGCCAAACCTTTTTCAAAACTTTGTAAAACTTCAGAATTGTTAATTTGTTCGTTTTCTCCGTTCTACTGCAGCTTACGGGAGCTCAAGGTTAATTCAAAGGAACTCTAAGAAAGGTAGATCGAAAATATTTATATGTTCTCGTAATTTGGAAAGGACCGCTTGTAAAATGGAATATGATAGTTTAAAAAAAACTTTCAAAATGGATTTTGCACACAAGGAATGTGTGATTATATTAATATTAAATACATTAATATATTATACAGGGTGTCCGGTCTCAACGGGGTCCAATGGCTAATTCCTAAACCGTTAGTCATAGATATATAGTTCCAATTACAAAAAAATGTTTTAAATCAGGTAAAGAAATATTTTAAAAGCGATTTGGGTCAATAAAAACATTTCTCAAAAAATTACGAAATTTAAATTTTTATACGGTCCCCCGGTCCTATAAGTTATATTTAGTAAAATTTTCCTTTTACACTGACAAGTAATACAAAAAAAGTCCCGTTGTTCTACGATTCAAATTGACCGAGTAATACCTGTTTAAAGTTGGGGCATATTTTTTTGCTGCAAATTGGGGGTCATTCACAAATTTAGTCAAAATATAATTTCGTCATATATATTAAAAAATGGTTGAGAGCAAAATTAACATTGCAATATAAATTTGAAATCTTTAGTCATTCTGACATATTAATGCAAAATACACAATTTGTAATGCACATTTAAGAAGAAAGAAAAAAAACAGAATTTTTGTTAAGTAAAATGATGCTAAATTAACAGCCTCAATTCTTTACAAAATGATACGTATTTTAAAATATTATTAGATTACACTAGCCTGCAAAAGTTGGGTTATTTCATGTTTTTTAGCTGTTGATAATTGATTCTTATGTATTCTGTACCGCTGAATGCGGAATTAACATTCATTTTTAGTCATCACATCAAGATTTTTCGCAAATTGTAAATTTCAAAGTTAAAAAGTTCAAAGTTGAAATTTAATCTCCTCCCCAACTCATCACACCACCCAGCTGTAAGAATCCCAAGATAAGCAAAAATATCCAATAAATTATTGAATCAAATTAAATAAAAAATGTTTTAGATATGTTTTATAGTATGAGATTTTCGCTATATTTTAACTTACACATTTGCAAAAAAATTCTAACGTGATGGTTAAAAATGAAAGTCGTTTTCAGATTTAGTGCTAAATAGTACGTAAAAATCAATTATCAAAAGTTAAAAAATACAACCATCTTCTCTACTTTATAGTATCAGATTTTTGTTATTCTTTAAATTCGACAATTTATGATTTGCGAAATATCCAGACATGATGGTTAAAAAGTAAGGCAATTTTCGGATTCAGTGCTAAAAAATACATAAAAGTTAAAAAAAACCCAACAATCTCCGTCTTGTATTATCTAACCTAAAACTTTTTCATAAACTTCTTGGCGGTAATCTATCCGAAATTTTTTGTGTTATCCTATAAAATAAGTATAAATGGTAACCACCGAAAATCATAATAATATTAGATTGTTATCAGATTTGCGCCAGTATGTAAAATGTAATCTCGTTAGGATATTTGAAAGTGGGTGAAAGTTCGAATACAAATTTTGAACTGGAAAAACATACATAAGATCGTTGAAGTAACATAAAAACTTATAAAAATAACATAATTGTATTAAAAGAAATCATAAAAGAAACAGTCTCAAATCCTGACAAAATAAAACATATGTTATTTCAGCCAATCTGAAACTTAATATATGTTAACTTAATCGTAATACTTGCACAATTTTTTTCAAAGCGCAAATACACATGAAATGAGATCTTCGAATACTTTAAGCACTTGGAATATGACCCCTCAAAGACAAGCCGAACTTGTTTGTTTTCAGAGAAGAAAAGTGGCATAAGTCAGGCATTTTTAAAGTTTCATAACTCGCACAATTTTAGTATCATATGAATGGGACTTTTTTTGTCTTACTTGTCAGTGTAATAGGAAAATTTTACTAAATATAACTTATAGGACCGGGGGACCGTATAAAAATTTAAATTTCGTAATTTTTTAAGAAATGTTTTTATTGAGCCAAATCGCTTTTAAAATATTTCTTTACCTGATTTAAAGCATTTTTCTAATTGGAACTCTATGTCTATGACTAACGGTTTAGGAATTAGCCATTGGACACCGTTAAGACCGGACACCCTGTATATTAGATTATATATATTAATATAAAAAAAAAAAATTCAACATGGATTTCGGTTAACCGAGAGTTTCGGTTAAACGAGTTTCGGATAAAAGATATTCTACTGTACTATGATTTTAGAGTTTGCGCAGCCTGAACGCGGGTTGACGGCCGTAACACGAGGAGACTGAGCCCCATAGTTAGATATGCATTGGGTGTAGTAAGAAGTTTTAAAGCGAATTTTGTCTTGCGTTTACTGCGAAATAGCACACCAGTCAGTAGACAGAGTTTATGTCATATGATAAAAACCAGGTCAGCGTTTTCAAATCGACGCAGAATCTGGCAGAAAAGTGAAAGTAAAATTGAAAATTTTAAGGTGAAAGATGTCATAAGATAAGTCATTTATTCGTCACTGCATTCGTTGTGAATTTCACCAAGGAAAAATTGCTGCAAAAGCATACCAATCAATGTGTTCTGTTCTTGGAGAGAAAATCGTATCGAAAAGCACACGTGAATTTTAGTTTCGACGTTTTCAAGTTGGCGATTTTGATGTTAGCGATACAGAACGTAGCGGCGATTCACTGCAGGCTAGTCATGAGGATTTGCAAGCACTGCTTGATAAAGATGCATCTCAGACAGGGGCGTCACCATTGGGGGTGTATGGGGGGAACCTCCCCCCCCCAATATATGTGAAGTTGGGAAACTTGAGCTTAGAGTTGGGAAATTCTAGATTTTTGAGGCATTTTATTTTTTAAAGTAATAGTAAAAAAAATACGAATTTTTTATTGTTTTCGTGATTATTTTGTGTACTGCAACAGTAAACAAGTTAAATTATCAAAAGAAATACAAAAAGAAATCAGCCACACTCAATCTATCATTGTATTTTTCAGTTCTACAAAAATATTGTACATCTACCAGACCTAAATTTCTCTACTCCTGTCCGTCAATAAGTGACTAACCAGTTCCTTTATTTCCTCCAAAACTTTGTTCCTTTCTCAAAAATTTCACCCTACCTCCCCTTCTCCTCCCAAAAGAGAATCGAGCTATTTTAATCCAAAGGCATTGCAGCTTCTTTTGAAAATTGCAGATCACTTGTAGCACAACAGAAACGAATGTAGTAACCAGGGATGAGATTTCCGCTTTATTGCACACCAGTATTTTGTTTGAGAAAATGTTATTTCATTTAATTGGAACGTTTTTGCGATTTAAGAGAACAATATTTTCTCGAAGAATATACTGGTGTGCAAAAAAGCGGAAATCTCATCCCTGGTAGTAACCTACTTGAAACACAGCTATGGGCAAGAAGATTTGATGAGTTTTCACAACTTTTTTGACTAATTTTGCGATTTTTGGACAATATTTTACTGATTCTCATGATTTGTTTGCCCCAAAAATTAGCTAACCCTTCGCTGCCAAGTAAAAAGCGTTATATGAGCAAATGCGGATATAAGAAGTCGTTAGTTTAGGTAAATTTGTCACAAATTTACTTTTATTTGTGTGCGGAAATATATATCAGTCCTGTTCGTTTATATTCATATGCGTTTATAAAATTTTAAACCAAAAGTCCAGTGTTCTGTGCTTAAAGGTGTTATAAAAAGTTACTATAAGTCTCAGCACGAAGAAACCCTTCATAATAGGAAAAGAGTTTTCGTGCAAGATTTTGGAGCATCTAAAAATCCATTCGAGGATGAAAAAGGTAAAAAATGGACGATTTTAATTTGGAACAGAAATATGACCATGAAAGCAGTCCATTAACTCAAGAAAAATCGACATGCACTGTAACACTGTCACGTTGCACTTGAATAAAATTTTGAAGAAATAAAGATTTCCTTACAGACAAGCTCACAAACAATTATGAATATTAGGATGTGACTGGAGAAGCTGAGTTCCGAAAGCACCGTAAAAAAACGTTTTCACCAAAGGCAATAGATAAAAATAATAGCACAACAATGGACATTTATACACATAAGTTTTACAGTAAAGAATTATAAGAAATACAAGAAAATTTCGGGAATTTAGTAATGGGCTTATATGACAATGTTCCCTATATCAAGAGAATATTGCAGCAATGCATTCCATATTTAAATTACAATTGTGCAAGAGAAAAGTTAATAATGTTTCCACCTGGATATGAGAAACCGGATGCACATGACTTGCAGAGTCAAATAGAAATAAACCAAATCCCAACTCACTTAACAAACCTTTTACTCATGCCATTAAATTCAAAGACTATTTGGGTCACGCCGTCAAACTATATGCTCGTACCTTAACATTCACAGCAGCTTATCTTTATGGCGTTGCATCTAATGAAATAATCTTTAGTCAAATAAAAATTTTAAAAATATATATTGCAAGCTACAGTGTGGGATGACAGACTTGACAGCCTAATGCTTTTAGAATATGAAAGTGAACTAGAGAATTTTATTAAACTAAGCGATGTTATTAACAGGTGGGCTTCTTTGAAGACCATAAGAATTAATATTAAGTGAAAACTAGTCGGATGTGCCAATCCCAAAATTTTCTTCTACTCCATACATGTTAATGCCTCAAAATTTACAATCACAGTGCCAAAATTAAATGACAATTCTTTGCGTATAATAAAAAACTGTAAAGATATAGATTTGTTGAATTGTGTGCATTTAAAAAGGAGATATAAGCTTAGTATTTTTCAAAGAAATCATTGAATTTTGGCACCCAGCTTCTTAGATGCCTGCAACCAAAATTCCTTACTCAAAGTGCACAAAAGCGATAGCTTTGGACAGTATAGACCCAAGCCTAATAAGAATCTATTTATTTGGAAGTGCTACTTATGTGGAATATGAAGTTTGACTAAATTCCATGCATTAGTTTTTGAGATACAGCTATCGCAAAATCGTGAAAAATGCTGCATAGCAACGCCACCTGCGATATGATATACATAAAAAGCTAATCTGTATCAAATTATGTCAAGGTTTAACAGAATATGACGTTTGATCAAATTCCGTGCAATAGTTTTTGAAATATATTTATCGCTAAAATCATGTAAATCGTGAAAAATGCGCTTATCAGTGCCACCTGTTGGACGATTTACACCAAAAACAAATCAGCACCAATTTTCATCAAGGTACAGTCAAACCTCGTTAACACGAACTGTTTCCGATTGCCTCGTCCAGTTGTATGTAATGTAGTTAAGTTCCGATAACACGAATTTCTTTTAATACGAACAAAAAAGTTTCCCCTTGAGTGTTCGCGTTAACGAGGTTCGACTGTATTAGTGAATCCCTAAAGTTTTATTAAATTTCGTGCATTAGTTCTTGTGTTAGAGCGCCCAAAAAATTTGTATCACATATAGACAGACAGATATTTTCTAAAAACAGTCGAATCGTGTTCAGGACTTACTAAAACGTGTAAATCAGTTTAAAACCGGATGTCGATTTTTTTCACGAATCCAATACTTTCTTCTTGTAAAGATAGAATAAAGTAAAAAGCGTATTTATTTTTTTAGTAAACAAACCCATAATTAGAATTTTTATGTTTTCAGTTCAGAATTTTTCTTTGGAAAGGAATTTTTTATGCAAAAAATATCATTATAATTATTACACAGGTTGTGCATATCATTTTAGTCGAAAATTGGAGCAATTTGTTTCAAGTTGGGAAATTTTCGAATTCTCCCTCCCGAAAAAATATCTGTGGCTACGCCCCTGATCTCAGACTTAAAAAGAAGTTGCTGAACAATTAGGAGTATCACAAAAAAAGATTTGTAATCGTTTACATGCAATGGGAAAGAATCAGAAGGCAGAAAGATAGGTACCATAAGCATTGCGCCAAAGGAACAAGGATGAGCGTGTCTTTAAGTGCATGAAACTTCTAAACAGGCAACAGAAAAAAATCTTTCTTGTTTAATATCGTGACGGGAGATGAAAAATTGATGTGTTATGACAATTGATATGTTATGACGAAACGCAAAAAATATGGGTTGAATCCCGGCGGAGCAACAACATCAACACCGAAACGAGCCATTCACTGCAAAAAAAGTTGTCCTCTGCAACTGGTGGGATATGAAAGGCGTGCTCCCTTATGAAGTGTTGGAGCCTGATGTAAGTGTAACTGCTGAACGATACAAGCAACAATTGCTTCAATTGAACTAGGAAATCTGTTGGAAACGCCCATTTACTGGCAAAAGTTTGCGCGTTGTGAAATTGCTCTATGACAACGTCAGTTCTCATGTTGCAAAACCAGTCAAGGACACGTTAGTAAATCTTGGCTGGGGAGTTTTGGAACACCCGACGTATAGTCCCGATATAGCCCCTTCGGACTAACGTTTGTTTCGGTCGATGCAGAATGCCTTGCCTTCTGTACACTTCCGGACAGTGGACAAAGAGAGAAATTGGGTTGACGACTTCATCGCGTCAAAAGACGAATCATTCTACACTTCTGGCTTCCGTCAACTGCCCGACCGATAGCGGAAGGTGTTGGATAAGGATTCAAATTATTTTTATGAATAAAGATATAATTCTCAGTTCTTAATTAAATATTCATTTCTCTGAAAAACACTTTAAAACTTTTTACTACACCCAATAATTATAGATTATTTTTCCTAATTGCAATAAAATGGGGATCAGTATCTTTTATTTCGTGTATCGGTTTTAAGTAGTTTGGGTTCTGGAAAAATTTTGGGTTCATTTCATATAGAAATTACGGGTTTTACTCTCTTTAACCTGGTTCTCGTACGACTATAATGTGGATAAAAATATAAAGTTGTTACAAAACACAAAGCATAGAAACTATTACTTGGAGTTATATGTTTTTGCTAAAAAGGGTTTGTTAAGTTGTCATTTTTAGTAGATTGCATATACAAAATAAATAAACAATTAAATTTAAAAAATCAAAAAACCTGACTGCGCAAAAATCGAACTAATTAATTATTTTTCTCATCAATGTGAAACTATTCTTTTTTCAATTCCTACTATTATCTCACACTCTCGCTATATATATCTTGTTAAAATGTTCAATCGTTAATAAAATACTTATTATTCATCCAATCAAGCTCAAATAAATTTTTTAAAACTTGTACTGGATGACACTTGATGTTAATCCAATTTTTTTCAAATGTTAATTCATTAATTAAATTAAATTAATTAATTTTCAATAATCAAGAGAGCACTCTTCTTGATCAAGGTATTTTATGACTGAAAGAACCCTCTCCTTGATCAAGGCGTTTTAAGCGCTACTCTAGAAAAAAGAAGAATGGACGAAAAAAATTCTCTTATTGACCTAAGTAGGAATTGACTTATTTTTTTTAATTACTTGTTTTTATATTACTTACCTATTTCTTTTATGTACTTGTATTGATAACTTTTAAGTTGTGTTTAATTGTTAGTTTCTATCTATAAACACTGTTCTGATGAGGTCTATAGATGTCTATGATGGTTAGAGTTGCAGTAAAGCTAGAGATCCACAATACATACACAAATTCCAGGTTGTATAATATTGTAACGGAGCTTCTGACTGTAAAATAGTCAATGAAACATCGTCTTCATTTATGAATCCAATGATATGCCACTCAATATGGAACGTAATATTTTTTTTCGTCTCTACCGCCATTTTGTATTTTACGGCCGTCATTTTGAATTAAAAAAAACAAAACCTAACCTATAACCATCGAGCACTTTAAGACAAATTGATAGAGACCTCATTCATTAAAATCCATCCTGCCGTTGGGATGCTTCGAGGGTATAAAGAAATTCATATACACAGATACGCGTGAAACACATAACCCTTCTCTTCAGTCGGTTAAAAAATTAGTTTATTATTTTTGAAAACTATACATGATACTAGTAAAATAATTTCATAGCGGAGAATAAATAATATAGAGATTAATAATAAATTAGCGGCATTTCTCATTAAAAGACATTAAAATTAAAATTAAAAACTATAATACGTTTGTGAAAAATGCTTTCCTAGAAATTATTTTACTTTTTCATCAGGTGAAAATTAATTGCTCTAAAGAGCTGTGTTATTATTTATTTTAAAGCGGAATGAAATCAAATGATGTATGGAAATTTAAATTAACTATCTTTAGACTCTTTTTCTGCTATAAAATTTAACACATGAAATTTTAGCAATCTAGACAAATAAGAATATATTTGTTTAATTTTTATTAATTCTCACAGATATTAAATTTTATGCGCTAATGATAAATAATTCTATTCTGCGAATCCGTACTTATCTGCTACTCTTCAATTAAGTCAAACAGTTTAAATGAAAATAAATGATGTTTTTCTCGATTCGTCCGTTGTCTTTAGAAAATAAATGTTTAGAAGATTTGAGAATGCTCTGCTAAACGTTGAATATGATGAATTAATAAATAAACTAAAAAGGTTTAGATATTGTATTTCACTTAGCATTAATAAATTATATTTTAAACAATCAGTATATTATAACATTTATACAAATAAAGATACATAATGGAAAATCCTTTTATCATTCCAGTAATTAATTTCATTTCAATTGTCGGAAACTATAGTTTTTAAAAAATTACAAATTTAGATTTTTTTCTCATACAAATATAAATTGAAACCATCGTTTTCCATTTCAAACTAATTACTGTCCACTCATAAACTAAATAAATACAAACAAGAAAGAAAAATCATGTATAGATTATGAAACACTTTCCAGCGAATTTTGGATACTGTAAGAAAACTTCACCGTTAAATAACATGAACGATAATGTCTGTGTAAAAAATTTGGAAACAATTAACACATTTAAAATACAATTTCAGCAATAACCATGCAAGGTCGAAAAAATAACCACATTCTTTTGTGCATTGCTGTATATGATCTGTAGTTTTGCGTAGATACTACAAAGTATGAAAAAACAGTTAGGAAACGCATAACACAGTTGTAATTCCACTTCAACAATTTCTCTAAATAAGCGGAAATGTACTCGCGTTTTTCTGTATAGACCTGTACATCATACATACTATCACACAAAATACTTAGTATCGCAAAAACTACCCAACCGAATGGTTTGAAATTTAATATATATAATCGTTGCAGAATTCTATCGATCAAATTTTATGAAAATAGAATCAAACTTCAAAAGATATTAATCATAGTTTTCTTCATTTTATTAAATCTTATCATTCATAATTATTAAATGATATCCCATGATAGGTAATGATTCTAGGTTGCCATGGTGACCACGTCCTATTCACGATGGAGTCATAATATTTCCCTATTACTGAAGATAATATATATTCGTAATAAATTTTGTATTCATGTATTTATGCATAAGAGTGCAACAGCTATTGCACCATGGTCTGGATATTTATAAAACTAGTTATAGTATAAACGGACCTTATTGGCCATGTTTGACGTACAATTTCCGACTTTTTTTTTATTATTGCTTACATTTATGACCCAATCAGATATATGTAAAGAATATAAAACTGAAAAAAAAAACGCTACAGGGAAACGTTACTGATTATATAATGAGGAGCTAAAATAATAGTTTTGCCCTTTTAATCGTTTTTGAATCTCTATCTTTAATACGCATAACTGCTGTATCTCGGCTTGGCAATGCTTCATTAGTCAATACCTGTCGCTTGACAATCAAATCTGAAAGCACAATAGACACTTACTCTAAGTTAAGATATAGTAGGTGGTTGATGAGCTCGTAAATGATACTAAAGAAAATTGCGTATGTGCTACGTAAGGTTGACATTTGGTGAGATAGGATGCCAACAGATGCTCCAACTCGCTAAGTAGTTTTTTAAATGACTGTCACTTAATGCCAACTATTTGACTAGGTTTGTTTCCATCTGTAAATTGTAAACTCTATGGGGAATAGAGAACTCATAAACGGATTACCTTATCGATATTTAGATTGTATATACTTCCATGGGTTAATTTAAAATGATCATCTCTCCTAAAACCTCCCATGTAAACATATCATGAAAATTACTACCTTCATCACTGATTTGCTTACGCCATATTGTATATGTGTGAACTTATTATTCTCTGGAGAAAGATTGACTAAAGACTTTGACGTTATACAAAAGAAATCCTGATTAATTGTATAAAATAAATCTTTTTTCTGTTACAGGACCAAATTGTGATATTTATGTCTTCACTGGGCAGAGCTCATCTCTATGCTATAATCAAGTGCGATATTTATCGACGTCCACAGTTTTTCGTCAACATGAACCATTCATTACAACGCTGAAGTCACATAGCGGAATGGATAACTTAACTCATCTCTGAAAACTCATAGTGGTTTCACCTGCACACACATACGAAATCCTAATAAAATCGGGTCTGAAATACGCGGGGATCCGTGTTGTTTTTGAAATACACATTTCCTGGCTTTGAATAAACGTAATGTATGAATGCTGAAAATTAGACAAATCTGCTTTATAGTTAACCCGAGAGTAGTCGCGACATTTTTTAGAACGTTAGTAGTCGCGTTCGGTCCATTTGCCGCCGTTACCAGCAGGCCGAAAACGAAGGGGAAACTTGCCGGTGTTATCAGATGATCGAAAACGGATAACGTAGGGTGAAAATATTGACTGAACTTTAAAAGATTACAGCAATTATTCATTTTACAACCTTTTACAGCAAATTATTTATTTCGCTTAAGTATATATTCAGTTGGCATCTAGATAAATGTTTTTAATAACTCTTTCTTAGTTTTGCATAAATACTTAAAAGTAAATAGTAAATGATTTGATTGAATTTCTGATGTTACTATGAATCAATAATTAGTAGGAAAACATTTACGAATATGAATCTAAATTCGTGATAGGGGTATTTTTAATTTTTTTTTTTTTTTGGAAGGACAGAATCAGAGTTAGGTAGATTTTTATGATACTCCGGTACTCTATATCCATTTAATAAAATAAAATTAATAAATTTAGCATCAATATATTACACTAACAATAAATTGAACAATTAAACAGAAAATAAAAATGGAACTTATGACATGCAACAGCAAATAAAATACAATACCACTAATTCACCAGCATATTATATACATATATATATATATATATATATATATATAAAATAAAGAAAAAGGTAAAAAATACTTAATTTCCAAATTATAAATGTAAATGTTGTAACAACGTTTTATTTATATATTTTGTGGGGTGTCTATGTGTGTATGAGGAGGGAGAGGAGGGGGGGGGGTCTCTCGAGATTTTATGATTAAATCCATTTTTCAAATGAAAATGCACGATTTGTAGTTTTTCTACTTATTTCAGGGTGGGAGCAGCGCCCCTGAATAAAAACTCTGGATACGAAGTTCGCTTATATAAAGTAAATAATAAGTTATTGAAATTATATATTTAATTTAAATACATTTGCAATTGCAGATTTAAATCCTAAGATGGATAAATTATTTTAATTAATGGAATCACTGAAAGGTTCATCTTAATAGGGATGTATTTTACAGCAACTATTTAATTAGAATAAATATTCAATTGTACATTTCATAATAAGGTATTATTGTTATAATTTATTGTCTTATAATAACATTCATTAAAATAATAAAAACAATAAGAAATTTTTCTCGAAATTATAAATATGCAACAATAATTTTACTTAAATGAATTTTCTCTCGTATTCTGAAAAACATTATTCTGAAAAATAGTTTGAACAATTGATGAAGGACAACAAATTTAAATTTGTTAGATACCGTCCCCAAGCCTCATTTGGATTTCAATAATAATAAAAAAAAAAACATTTTCTGCGGCATTGTTAAAAAAAAAATGTGTTTTTACTTACAGTATAAAAATTTAAAAATAGATAAATTTTAGAAAAATACTTAAAATATTTTTTTTAAATCATAGTATAAATATTCACTGAATTATCCAAAAGAGATTTTTATTTGCGTAATTTCTAACCTACATTATAAAATTCTCATCATTGTGCAAATAAATTATATGTATGTTCTTTGCAGATATACATACTACATTTCTGAGAAAACTGTTTTATCTTTCGAGTTCGTTTTATTGTACACAAACGATACTTTTCAGATTTTGGAGATACGGCAAATTTTTTACCGATTCCCACAAAATTCTCTTCTCTTTTTTTAATGGTTTGGCTGTGTTATTGTCTGTTTTTTTTCATTTATATGTTCCGGTAATAAATGGAAAGCAACTTCTTTCACATAATGATGATGAATTTCCTTTTTTTTTTCCATATTTAAACGATTATCAATTTGAGAATTTATTCCCGCAATGTTTGACAATGAAAAAAAAATGTAAGTGACCATCAATCAGTTTTTTGTGCGAACTGACTTCACAACTAATATAATAAAACAATTTTAAATAACATTCTAAAAGTAAAAAAAGTACTCTATGAACGGCAACGGGTAAAATAGCAGAAAGGAGAAAGACGAAATAACAACAGACAGAGTGTCCGTACTTCGAAGAAACTTTCCCCCGCAGATTTCGCGGAAATGGGAAAGGATGAACACGAGGGGGAAAAATTGAACTAACACAAGTGGTCGCAACGCGGTCATTTAGACCGATTGAAACTTATGAATGCGATAAAATGCTAAGAAATTGCAGGAATGACTTGCAATTTTACTACACAAGAGTGTGAACATTCAAGGTCAGCTACACGGAATTTGGCTATCGTAACTTTAACAGGAAATGAGTTACAGGAAGATAACGAATTTCGGGCGGGGAAAAGACCAACGCGCGACTATTAACGGGTTAACACGTTCACGGCCGCAAAAAGTAAGAATTTTCAAATTTCTTCTTGAAAGTCGTTTGCCACCACAAATTCTAAAAGGTAAATTTCGCTTTACTAATACAGCGAAATTTCTGCCAATAAATTATTCGAGTATATCGCTTTGAGTATACTCGTAGCATGGAACTCAACGTGTTAAACATAACTTTATTCAAAACTTGATGACTTTTTATGTATGTCAACCAGGTAGTAAGTATTATTTGATCGATTTAGTGTGGTTGATTTATGATTCAGCCGAGTGCATTCTCAAAGTGAAGAAGTTATTAAAAAATATATTTTGTTTTCGGAAATTGATAACTTTTTATCTATGTCAACCATGTGGTAAGTTTTATTTGCTCGAGTTAACTTTGTTGTATATGATTCAGGCGAGAGCAATCTCAAAGTGAAGAGGTAGTAAAACTATTTTTGCTGACCAGTGTACACTTTAATGTCGATATATTATTAACATGTTATTCAGTTTTCGAACAAATTTTACAATAATGACTGTTACAGTATGAAACGTTTATGAAATTTAATGGCTTCATCAAAGTGGAGTAGTTCTTTATTTTCAATATAAATATTAAAAATGCTACAAAATACATAATTTAGTTATATCTAATTATATTATCATATATATTTCTTAACCGTTTTAATTGTACCACTTCTACTGAAACTCACATTAGAATAACAAGATCCTGAAATGAGTAACAAATATGAAGCAGAAAATAAAAAGGAACTAAACATACATTCATAAAACTTTTTTACCAAAAATAAAACCGACTTCAAAAACTACTACAAAGTAAAAAATAATTTTTTTACATAATAGTTAATAAGAAATTAAATTAAGAGAATTGTATTTACCATGCGTATTATTATATTTATGTACATTAATTTGATTTTTTGGAGTCGGTGCCAGCCAAGCCAAGTTAAATATAATTATCCAACAGACACACATCCAAATATCTACGAGTTTTTTTACGATTTGTTATTTAATTAAAAAATTTGAATTTTACCATTTTTGAAACATTTCATCTGATTTTATAAACGTGTATTTCCAAGTGAGATTAGTTGTAATTATGTGTGCTAAATTAAGTGTTATTGTAAAGTTAATGCGTTTATACAGGCTATTATGTAAAAAAATCGTAGCCAAACACACAGATTTTCAAATGCAGGATGGTGTCAGAGTTGATTGACAATGGATTTTTTTTCCTAAACGGTTTTGCTGAATCTTGTTACGATTTGTATTGGATAAACAATTTAAATTTTGAACTTGGCTTGGCTGGCACCGACTCCAAAAAATCAAATTAATGTACATAAATATAATAATACGCATGGTAAATACAATGCTCTTAATTTAATTTCTTATTAACTATTATGTAAAAAAATTATTTTTTACTTTGTAGTAGTTTTTGAAGTCGGTTTTATTTTTGGTAAAAAAGTTTATTTTTCACTTTTTAGTTTTCTTTTAGTTAAAATTTTTGCATGATTCTTTTGGAGCAAATTACGGACTTTTAAAGATGTTATTTTGATAAGTAAATACTTTTGTCCAGATTTGTGTGTACATTAATAACACAGGTTTTTCGTGAAAATTCTTTATATATATATATTACATTTATTCTTCTTCAGATTTAATAGCTTTATTTTTTAATTAAATATTTTTGTTTGGACATGGGTAGAACGACAAGAGATTCTGCTCGCATGAAAAAATATCGAACATTGGAAAGTGACACTAAAAAGTTCTTCGGTGCTCTATGAAATAGAGAAGAGAGACCCAATGACTTATTTTTCATACTTTCTAATCGGTGACCAGGCCCTTATCTTCCGGGTTGCCCTTCATGAACGAGTTTGATACTAACTTGGTATCGGCGTAGGAGACCACCTAATCGCCATAAACCTGATGAACGCCGAGTATTTCTTAATTGTGAACTTTTTTATGCCAGTTACTTAACATTTATATCTTGTTGTTTAGCACTGCGCATTGCTACTCATGTTGATCTCGTAATTTAGAAGCTTAATCAGATGACGAGACCTTCATCTGGCAAGGCACCTCAGAGGTATAATTCATCGGTAAATTCGAGGTCTTCGCACGTATCGACCGAGTTTACATGCACTAGGAGCCATTAAGGTACATGACAACCGAATAACTTATCAAAAAATGATCGTGAAAAGACCACAGGGGGAAGTCTTAAATGGCGTTTCCACAAATGGCTGGTCAAATTTCTATGGTGTCAAAAGAGAATTTATATATAATTCATTTGAGGTTTCAAGAATTTAAAAACAACTTATTTTTTGGTGGCATTAATGTTTTCTTATATGGAGATATTATGCAAGAGCCAATATGTAATGTATAACGTATGCGTAATGCCAATGTGCTTAAATGTATGCTAAGCATTTCTGCATGGTACTTTTATTCATAATTTAAATTATTTGCTTAATCTTTCGCCAAATCTAAAGATTCTGATAGAGAAATTGAGAACTCATTGCATCATGACGGCATTTTGTTTATTTTTGTTTGTAATCTTTCTTGGCAAAGCAGCTTAACTCACTTGGGCATTTATGCTTCTTATTGCATCATCATTTGCAATACGTTGGGCAGTGGAGATTTTAAAACTATTAAGTAATCTACCGTTATTGCGTCCACTGCCAATTGTTGTTTCTGAGCTAATATGATTTGGTGCATTGAAGCGTTTTGCGAATTAAATATTTTATGATACCCACATTTGCATTAAACCAATTGCTGCTGATATTTTTTTTTGTTTCACGCTAGCCTTAACTGTGGGCTCGATTACGGAAGATTAGAAATTCATCGTCATACTCATTTAATAGTCTTGATTAAAGTGTTATATGTCTGCATAGTAACTGACGTATTTTAGTGAGTATATAGTACTGCAAAACATATAGAACTTTCGGAAGCAACTTATGATATTCGCATTTCCTTTAAACCATGTTTGCTGTTAGTATCGCACACTTTTTGCTTTTATCGGGCAATCTGATCCATATTTATTTGCTCTCATTTCTTGATACAATTCAAATGTTTTCATGACTGCGTAACTCACTGACTTTCTTTCGCCATTATGCTTATGCCTACTGATGTTTAAGTTCTGTGCCATGTAAATACAACGCACCATAACAATGCCGTCTGTAATACTAATTAGAGTAACTCCTTTTATTTCTTTCTATGTTGTTTATCTTGTACTTTAACAGCATAGGGATCTTGGCTCAACTTCTGTTTGCATATAAAAGTAGACAAATGGTTGTTTACAATAAATATATTTATAAATATTGAAAAACATGCTTGTGTATATGAGACAGTGGTACTACTTAGTTATCCCGTCGACCAAAAATCTATCGTTCACCAAACTATAAGATTAAATGCCAATAATGGTTGATCGTAAATATCACATTCACTGACTTTAAGCAAGATACATGTGTTTACGTCATCAAGTGATTTTTATTTCGACGTTTTATTTGTATTTTTATTAATGTTATACTAATTTATTTGTTCTTTCCTTATTTAAAATAAAAATTATGTCAATTTGTATAATTTGGCGATTTATATAATCTGGCGAAATTGGTCGACGGGATAACTAAGTAGTACCGAGACAGTTAATAGGTTGTCAGAAAATATGCGTGAAATTTTCATTTTCTCTCCAAGGCCCCTATACAGGAAAGTTATCATTAATGTTATCTAGTGGAAATATTAAAGGCAATCAAAAAGCATTCATACATATAACTGTTTAATATAATATAATATAGGTATTTATATAATATTATGGTACTTCTTAGTTATCCCGTCGATCAATTTCGCCAAATTATATAAATCGCCAAACCACTCGCCAAATTATACAAATTGATATAATTTTTATTTTAAATAACGAAAGAACAAATAAATTAGTAAAACATTAATAAAAATACAAATAAAACGTCGAATTAATGGTTTATTGGCCATTATTGGCATTTAATCTTACAATTAATTAATTAATGGCAAACCATGGTACAGATGTCATATTCGCCCCATATTGGCACGATTTTTATCTGTCGCCAATATCATATAGGCAACGGGTACTTAACTTGCGCCAAAGTGTTGTTATTTTGCTTGATGTGGTAACCCGGATTATGTTGTTTATGCTGTTGATGTTTTTGCCAAGTTGGCAACCGAAAAAAATCGCGCCAATATGAGGCGAATATGACATCTGTACCCAAATCATTATTGGCATTTAATCTTACAATATGGCGACAATAATTTGGTCGACGGGATAACTAAGAAGTACCAATATTATATATATATATATATATTATGTGCCGCTAGTGTGATGTTATGTGTTTAATTAAACTAAACTATTGTATACTAAATTATTGTTTTGTATTAAGGGTACTTGTTAGTTATCCCGCCGACCAAATTACAGTCGCCAAATTGTAAGATTAAATGCCAATAATAGTTGATCGTAAATGTCACATTCACTTGACTACACGTGTTTACGTCATCAAATGATTTTTATTTCGACGTTTTATTTGTATTTTTATTAATGTTATACTAATTTATTTGTTTTTTCGTTATTTAAAATAAAAATTATGTCAATTTGTATAATTTGGCGATTTATATAATTTGGCAAAATTGGTCGACGGGATAACTAACAAGTACCGTATTAAGTTAGTTTGTTTCTGTATTATTTAGCATTTGAAATAATGGTGTATATTTAATTAATGTATATTAAATTACTATTTTGAATGCGATTGCCAATTGAGAATTTTAAATATAACTGTCGATTAGAAAATACGAAGAAACAGATTGGGGAAGATCCATTACTGAATTTGAATGGGAATATCGCCAAATTAGTCAGTTACAGCCAAGTTGGCTTGATTTGTGGCGACTTATTTTGGTCGCCAAATTTGGCAATAATTAACGTAACTGCGCCAAGTTTTGCGACAACTTGGCGCTAACGTATATGAATACATAGTTTTATGCTTATGATTGAGAAACCGGTTACAACAATGAAAGATAATTTGGGTGAAATCCTTCATTTTATTGGTTTTTGTTGAATTACTAAAAAACTACTCAACCAATTTCGATGAAACGGAAGTGGTACCAATTCGAGAGCATCCTCTTTCAATTAAAACAAAAATCACATAAATCGGACAAAAAGTTCCGGAGCAATCGGTGAACATACATAAAAAAAAAAAAAAAAAAAAACATACATACGCGTCGAATTGATAACCTCCTCCTTTTTGAAGTCGGTAAAAAGCATTCCCATTCATGGTTTTAAACAATCTTTTTATTATCCTAATAGAAACATTATACAGATCTCACAGCTTTGCAAAAGAAAAACGGATAAGGCTGATACTTTGATCACAGAATATTTCAAAGTATATAATATGTTTTACTTCCTGCAGAGTTTTCTGGAATTTCTAAAAGCAAACGCTGTAAATAGTTTATTTCAGGAAAGTTTCTTTTACCGGATGTCGGAAACGCATGAAAATTATTCTTCTTTCGGCGCCAATGAGATTTTTTTTTATCTTTTTTCACGTTATATGTCAACATTAGATTTAGATTTTTCTTGAAAATTTTAAATAAATGATAGGGGTAGAAATACCGTATAGTTTTTACCAGTGATTTCATAAAATTTATGTACACTCCTTAAAATCAGTAAACGTTATTTTTGTATAGTAGAACCAGGGTTTGTTAATATATCAATGGATATATATCATGATATATATCTTGATATGTACCCGATATTTATTTTTAAAATTTCGAGATTTCTGATACTTTCGATACTTTCGATAATTTCATAATCTTGATATTTATTTCAAAATATCAAGATATTTAATATTTTGTATATTCGATATTTTCAAAATATCACTAAGATAATTTTGATCTTTTCAATCAAAACGAGTGTAAATGAATTTTCAATTGTTATTGACTATGTCATTCTGTAGATAAAGAACTTTTGTCTCTGGCAGTGACTTTTTAAGCCAAAGGAAACAAATATATTTTCCTATTTTTATGTTTGAAACTTTTATTTTTAAATTTAGAACTAATAATTATGTGAGACAATCAATTCAGAACAGCCATTGAAATATAAATTGTCTAAATTTAGATAATCAGTTATATACAGCTTCATCAGAAGAGAATCTTTTCTGATTTTAGTTTAGTTGAGTCTAAAGTGTACAACATGTTAGGGAATAAAAAATATGACAAGCTCACATTTATGTTAAAACTCTTCAATTAAAAAAACTATTTTGTATTTAAAATTTTGTTTTATAAATTTCTAAATTCTTGGTACTTGACTGATATTGAATCCTATATATATATATATATATATATATATATATATTTCTTTTTATAAGTGTGTGAAACAAATTTTATCTGTTTTCAATTAGTTGATCTTCATTTTTGTTCTAAGTGAAAAAACAAAAGGGAAATAAGATAAATACATTTTTACAATATTGTTTGATTAAGTTTTCATGTTAAGTACGACACGTTTTAGTATCTAATGTATATTATGCTTGAAAATATCTATTGTCAGCAGTGAGGTGACTCGTTTGAAAATATTCGATATATATTGAAAATATCAAATATATATTGAAAATATCGGATATATATTGAAAATATCGGATATATATCGAAAATATTGGATATATATAAAAATATCGGATATTTTTTATATTTTCGAAAATATCATGATATTTACGAACCCTGAGTAGAACCATAATCTTAAGTCTTTAAGGGGTCTCAGGACCCTTAAAATTGGGAAAAAATGAAAAAAAAAGGTCATTTTCAACATTTAATATCTTAAAGAGTATTTGATTTTAAGACACAATTTTAATTGGAATAAAATATATAAGTATGTTCGTTCATTTCATGTATTTAAAAAATTATAAGATGCAGAATTAGCATTTACAGGGGGCTCCAAACTGCTAGACATTTGATGAGCAAAAAATCGGCATAACAGCTTACGCGCACGATTACAAAATAAGTGTTGCAACTAGAATGAAAATTTTGGTGCCTACTTGTACTTTAGATTGAAATAATTACCCTGAACCTAAATAAATTTGTATTTAAAGCTTTTTTATATTTTTAATACAAAGATGCATTTAGCTAATGCAAAATTAAGAAAAAATCACCAGTATAATCACCTAACAAAATATTGTTTTGAACAATAAAACGGAAATTTTAGGTTCAGTTTATACAGACTAACATGAAACATATGTTTTGAAAATTTCATGAAAAAATATTCATAAGTTTTTGAGATATCGTGCGCGTTATGCCCAAAAACGTCATTTGGAGGAAAATGGCTTCAAAGATTTCGAAACGACGCTTCAGCTATTGAACGTGTATAAATATAAAAGCCGTAACTTCAGTTCTAATAGGAATTTCAAGGAAACAATTATATAAAAATGTTCAGAAAAGATAGGAGTTTAACATCTAAAAAAATTAAAATTTCGAAAATTTTAAAGCTTTAAGAGTCCTGAGACCCCTTAAAAGTATTTGTCTGAAACCTATGTAAGTTGTAAGAATAGCCTTCTAAAATGACTATGTTTGTCTCACTTTTTGTATTCGTTGACGTTTTACACAACTTTATTACGTACTTCAGGGATAAAAACTGAATGAATCAAAATAAGATATACCTCATTCTATGACAAAAATGTTTAAGATTTTGAATAATTTGAAATTTATTTTGGTTCATTAACCCCTTGGGGACGAGCGGCACGTATACGTGCCGCATGAAGCGCTCAGAATCCTTGTTTTTCCCCACCAGTAAAATTTTCCTGTAAAATTTGCCTTATTTAATCAGCGCATTTTCTCGATTCAACAAGACACAAATTTCTGTTTTTAAAAAACGGTGACAAAAGATTAAAAATTTCTTAAAAGGCTCCCGTCCCGAATGGGTTAAGTTTTTCAAGGCGAAATAATACAAAATATTTTCGGATTTCGTTAGTGTCCATGTCTGTTTAATTCCAGATAGAGTACCATATTTAACAGAGTATGGACTTGTGGGCTGTACAATTTCATGTCTACAACACCTACTTGGATAACATACCTTTATATTTAAGCTAATGTTTGTTTATTGGTCAATAAATTGTGTAAGCATCATATATACAGGATGTCTCAAAAGTCTTTGACACTTTTTAAAATTCAATAAAAAAAAATCATGTAATTGTCGTACATGAGTGTGGTGTGGACTAAAATGCTTCTCACGATGAAAAGTTTTCAAACGAATAAGGAATTAATTCCTATTACCTTCCATAGATGGCGCTGTACCTTAAATTAATCAGAAACAGGCATAAAAACTCAAGACAATCAATTAGAGATCTTTTATTTTGTCAAAATCAGTTAAAAAGTATTAGTTTTTGCAATCCATTAGTATACATTAATGAGTGCGCTTTTTGAAGCTCAAGCCACATTCAAATGGAACTCCAGTTCAATCCACGTGTTCTCTACCATTGCTTGTGGAATTGACTGCATCCCATGCGTGATTATCGCCTAAACTACTGAATTTCAGTCACATCAGAAGCATACACGTTATCCTTTTTCGCTAGGAGCCGACATTTCTCTGTCGAAGCGTCGAATTTAATCTGAAAATCAGAAAAAATGCATGTTTGAAAACATGAAAACCAAGCATACGGACAAGTTCGATCACAAGCATACACCATAAATGATCGAAATTTGGAACTAATTGTTTTTATTCGCTAGAAGAAAATGTTTCTGCCTGAGAAGCATTTTAGCCCAAACCGCACTCCTGTACGACAATTACTTGATTTTATATTGAATTTTTAAATATGCCAAGGACTATTGGAACATCCTGTATATCACCAAATATCTCACTTAGTATCTGTAATGGCGGTTGTTATTGTTTGCGAAAACATTGCAAACATTTGTCTTTCGGGCATGTCGCTACTGCCGTAAATACAAATAATCAACTCTAAAGAAAAAAAGTCAAATCGTACAGTTATAGGATGTTACGAGCATGTTCCCTGCACGTTGTTGTTTTCAGGTTATCGGAAACCTTTCTCATCTAAAAGTAAAAGGCTACATGGGAAAATATAAACAAGCACTGCTGCAGTAAAATTGTATTTTGATTATTCATTAGATGCAAGTTACATAAATGCTTTGTAATTGGATAATTCACTATTATTATGTTGAGCAAAAAGTTCTGAGAAATTTTTAATCTAATAGTTACCACAATTTGCATCGTATATAGAAGTGCTAGTGGTATATTTCTAGGAATCTAGCAACTTTGGATCCAAAATGCCTATTCAACAGTATGATTTGCGTGTGTTGACCCGGCATTATTAGAGAAAAGGCTTAACGATTCTGAAAGCCATCGATGAGATTAATGAGGATGAAGGTGCTGGTAACGGCGACAAACTTAGCCACCAAATCCGGAATCTGGCAGAATGGTGGCAGAAAGTCGTGGACAATGATGGTGGCTACTTTAAAGAATAGCCCTTGTTGCTTCTGTTGTTAATTTGCGCATAACAACGCAACTTTCACAAATTTCCCAGATGTTTTTGCTCAACCTAGTATTTCAATTTAATTCTCAATAAAAAAAAATATTTTTCTAAGTAACTATCTTTTTATTAATTTTTGTTGTGTGGATTAACTTAAGAAAAATAATATAATGTGGCATAGCCAGTGGTCGAATAAAAGTCGTTATCTGTTCTTACTCTTTCAGTTTCATTCCGGATTTATCTTAACTGGCAAATCGCATAGTGAATATTTATTGCTATTGTAATTTAAAGTACATTCAAATGAATGAGTCTTTGGGATCAAACTATGGCAATTACGCGTTAAGAAATCCTTGAGTAGTATCATCCTGTATCAATATTATAAACATTGGTAATATCTTAAACATATAATAATAAAGCACTTAGTAAATACATTTCGTGTGAAATAAGGGAAAATTCTTTGGGAAGAATATGGGGTGGGGGGAATGCAACAGAATATTTCTATATAATGCATCTGTGTAGATTATGCGGGTTCATTAGGTCACGCGTGGCAAGTTTGTATACATTTCTCCTTATTCCATTTCAGTTTTGTAGAAAATTAGTTAGTTCTATTTCATATCAATTTTATGTATTTAAATGTTGTGTATTTGGGATAGTGTGGTAATTAGATATGGTGGGTGTTGCAGATTGTTAGGCATTGATTTAATTTTTAATAATTTTCCCCTATTTCATGTCCTTTTTTTGTCCCAGTACAGTGGTTGGTCCAAAACGTAATTATAAATTTTTTTCTGTTTTTTTTACACTTATATATACTTGCATTTTATTCTCTGGGATTCTTTTTTGCTGATGAAACAGTCTCGTTATTTCAACTTCCAATCAATTTGTCCATCCATAAATGTTTACTCTTAATGTATTTGGTTTTCAAGCAAAAAAAAGGAACCAGATAAACCCCATACGGGAAAAGGCAGTTCGTTTTTCCGATGAAGAGATTGTTCATTATTTTTTAATAGTAGGTTATTTTTTTTTCTTTTAAAGGTCATAGGTTTGTTCTACATTTCGACACTAGCTTTCTATGCTTTTTAATTTCCACAGTAAATCACAATATATATACGTAAAATATATTTATATATCCTCACCTCAAGGCAATAGTATGACATCTGGTAATAATAAAAAATTAGATGTCTGACTTACTGAGATGAACAACTGTGTTTGTATCTAGTGGAACAACTTCTGAACCACAAAGTTATGTTTAATACTATAACTCATATGGGCTTGATAAAAATTCCTTACTGTTCCACTAGATGCAGACACAGTTTTCCACAGCAGAAAGTCTGACACCACATTTTTTATTATTACTAGATGTCTTACTGTTGCACTGAAGCGACGATATATACATTAAGAAGATTTAATTTCCGAACCATATTAAAAATAATCTATGAATTTTTTCTCACTGTAAAAAAAGAAGGTTGTAAATCTACAAAACTAGCTTTTGTAAAGCTACTGAATCTATATGCTTACTAAAATTTTATCCGTAACACGGGTATAATATTTATTCTATGCTTATTACTTTTCATGAATTGTTTTGCTGTTGCAGTTACATAAAAGGTTTTTGGTATCTCAATTTTCCAGAAGATTATTAGCAACCTGAAAGATTTTTTTTATGGTGCAGGTAATATACTTTTATATCCCTAGTTGATCTAATTCTTTCCTGTCTTAAAATATATTCCAATCGTTCATTTTACTGAAATTCATTTTTATCTAAATCCGTACATTAATATTCTATTTCTCTAGCAAAATCTACTTTAAAACACAATTCATCTATTATTATTTTTGTTTCATTTAATTTTTATTTCAATATTAAATGCCATAATAAATTATATTAAAATTATCCGTTCTACAATTTTCGTTTTTTTTTTCCATTTACCTTATTTTTTATTTCTATAATCCCCTTTCCCGCTGATTTCGGAAAGACGATTTACTCCATTTTCCCTCCGTGATTAGTAAATATAGTCCGCTCATTTACATCTATTAGTTTGTTAGTCTATCTGCATTACCGTAAAAATTCTTTCTCGGCACGTAATAATTGACAGACGAGAGTTCTGGAAAAAGATTTTCGTGTCTTTTTGTTGCTTAAAAAGCAACATACGTCACTAGCAAGCGGCATCATCATAATAACAAGAAATATTTAAATCTCGTTATTTAATAATGTAGTATATAGTAGAGATTTAACTAAAACCTGAACCTATGAGATGCAGTAATTTTTCATATTCAATAAGTTGGATTGATAGCTGAGACGGACGTTTTAATTATGTGCGATATTCGACTGATCTAATAAATAAGTTTCCATGCCGGATAAAGATCTCCTAGACATTTTACAGGGAAACGCCATTATTTTTCCATCCTGTATTGTAACCAAATATAATACTGGCGGTTGCAAAGTTTTACAATAATAATTTATTAACAAGTTGTAGAAGTCCAAACCTCTATTTAATAGTGATATCGTATTGAGTGGAATCTTCGCCAATAAATACAGAGATGAAGCTGTTATGATTACCCAGGGCATATTCCGTCACACAGCCACACATATATATATAATTAAAATACAGAAAGAATATATACACATTTAGTGAAAATACTGACAGATATTTTTTAATTCTATAATTTGTATTTATAATTATATATATATGCATGTGTGACTAATTAGAAAATCTTTAAAACATGACATTGGCGATTTCAAAACTATCATTTCATAAATCAGATACCTTTCTAAAGAACAACATGAAAAGTCATATATTTTGTTCGCTCAAGATTTCAAGTGATGTATGAATTTTTCCTTCCTGCAGAGAGTTTAAGAAGAAAGAAACAAAAGCAGTGTAAACAATTTAATTCAAGAACAGTTTCTGTTTTGTCGGATGTCGGATGCTGTTTGTTCTGGTGACAGTGATTCTTTCCGCATTTTTAAATTCTGCATCAGCTTTAGGTGATCTTTAAAAGTTACAATAAATTTCAGAATCCTTTCCTGATGTATTTCTTTCTGCTTTCATACATTTTAAATTTTTTTGTTGTAGTTTGCTGTTTTAAATTCTCTTATTGACGATTACTTTCATTTTATATACTGCTTGTAAATAAAAGTGCAACTATAGCATATTCATCTATTATGGAAAATACAATGGGGAATTTAATAAAACTGTTTGTTAAAAAAGAAAATAAAATTTATTTTCTAACAAATTGTCTCTATAATTCTTTTTATACATTTCTAAAGCAAACACTATTATTAGCATTTTAATTTGAAATATAAAATAGAATAACTATATTTGGACAATTATAAAGCTTTATTTCATTGTAATTCGAGTTAGTAAAGCTGCGGCTGAGTAATGTGTCTTCTAATGTTCAAATTATAGAATTTTGTTAAAAAACGAAACTGTAGGATTTTAATAATTTGGTATTAATATTCTCGATAAACGGAAGATACAGCTGGTTTAGATCCATTTCTTGCACAAATGTATAACGGTCTAATAAATGATAAAAACATTTAAAAAGATTATATTATAAATTATATAAAAAGTTAATTTTTATTAAATTAATATGGAAAATTATATTATACATTTATAAAGTAGAGTAGCTACAACTAAAAGAGAATGAGGACAGTGATTGAACAAACCTTGCATAATTATTTGGAATAAATATATCAATAAAAGGGAAAAAACGTGATTTGTACAAAACATATAATAATTATTTCATATTATTTAAAAAATGCGCGCATAACAACATTCATTACAATATATTTCGGTTTTATCTTTATCTAATTATGCCTAAGAAAATTGGCTTGGTATTGATTGTTATTATGTGAAAGCAATATCAGTTTCATATTTGCGTATCCAGCTAATTTTTTACAATTATGATCTAAATTTATTTATTATTAAGATGACAAACTTCAGTGAGGTATATTCCGGTTAAAACACTATATAAAAATAAAAATAAAAGTATTTTTATAATGCACGGTACTAAAAATACAAAACATTTTGCAAAACAAAAAGCAGTAACTAATCTTTAAGCATATTACTAACTATGAAATCTGAAAGATTATGAGTATAAATTAGCACGGAATTCTAAAATAATTCACAATAATTTACAAATTCTTAACCACATATAGGTGTCTTTTCAAATGAAACAAAGTACTTACATTTTTATAAGCACTCTTGAGTATTATGTATATTTTTAAAATAATCATCAATATAAAACAAAGCTCATTTTAAATAACACTCTTACAATCTCTTAAGCACAGAAGAGATTTTTTTTATGAATGGAATATTTAAAATATTAAATAGTTATTTAGATCAGAAGTAGTACTTATGAATATGTTAAAAATATAGCACACTTTGCACAAAAAAAAAAAAATTTAAAAAAAAATGAAGAAGCGCAATTGATCTGAATAGAAAATAATTATTAAGTACAACATAGAACAGCTTATCAATATAAATTGGTGCGGGATTCTTGAATAACGTGTTTTGAAAATAAAATAACAATATAAAAAGAATTTTTATTTTTCGTCTCTTTCAATCTTTTATTCGTGAATTTTTTAAACCTTTTAATGCAAATAAGGAAACTTAATATAAAACCATATGACTAGTTAAGAAGTAGCAATTAAAGCAAAATATGTTAAATTATAAACCTCAAATAAATCACGTTTTCATTATTTTTCTTTCAAGATTATCTAAAAATAATAATGATAATCCAAATGATTTACCTAAAAATAATAATAATAATTTCTTTTATAGGGAGGTATATAATTTTTATATAATAAAATCCCCCCGAAACATTGTTTAAATTATTTATACTTTATAAGTTTGTCTTTCTAAATAAATAGAGGAAGTTCTTGTATTGTGGAATGGTCTGACAATTTGAAAGACTTAAATTTCTGCAGCATACGGTGTTGCAGCCAAGCATAAAACTGTCAAACAACTTCCTAGTATTTCATCAGGCGCTGCGTTTAGTTCATTTTGGATACATGTTGTTGGAGCGACGCGGCAAAATAAAATGTTATTATCAAATTTTGCAGGTAAATTTTGTAAAATTCGTATTAGTTATAAAATCTCATTGTCAGTCATGTTAACCAAGTTCAGTATAAAGTCGAACAGCAATATGTATTGCTGTGTTAGTTTATCTCTATGCTAACTTATTAACAAGTGAAGGTAATATGTTTTTGAAGAGGGTGCATCGGGTAATATGGAATATCAGTTAGACAATTGTTTCAAGACGAGTCCAATGAAGACGAACAATCATTCCACTCCGACGTTTCACCTGATTTCTCTTTTTACAATGTAGTACACCAGATGAGGAAGATGCAATGTGCCTGTTTTCCAGTGGAAATATTCACAGAATGGAAGAGGGAAGGGAGTGGGTATAAGGCCTGATGTGGTCTCAGGTGGACTGTGGAGGGGCCAAAACAGTGGAGCACATTTGTGTTTTTGTAAACATTAAAACAGTTTTTCTAGAATCTGATGATTTGTAAAAGATGTACTAATGTTTACTTTTTATATAATTTTGTTTGTATTTCTTCAAGTACCTTACTATGAAGTTTCCCTTCATCGCACACAAAAAGTTAAAAGCTGGAATTTTTATTAGCCTTCAAATCAAAAAAATGATGAAGGACAGAGATTTTGAAAAAAAACGAAGAATGAGAAAAAAAACGCATGGGCCGCCTTCAAATGTGTTACCGAAAACTTTCTAGAGAATAAGAAAGATCGAAATTACAGCAATATTGTTGAAACAATGCTAGAAAGTTTCAAGAAGTTGGGATGTAATATCAGTGTACAAATGCACTTTCTACATTCCCATATCAACTACTTTCAAGACAATCTGGGACATTCCCGTGAAGAGTGTGGTGAGCGCTTTCACCAGGATATCAAAAAGATGGAGAATAGGTACCGGGGAAGAGGGTATGTAAATATAAGGCGTATCCAAATGAAAGTGATTCGAAGTAACGATGCATGCGAACAGTTTTCAATGTATTTTCGTGAAACAAACTCGATAGTGAAGGTGTATGTACCACGCGTGTGCAAACGCAAGCAGATTTGTGATAACTTCATTTTTAAGGACGTGGCATTCAGTAAAAAAATGGCTGGTGTGGATGCAACTGCGTCCAAACCAGATCAGCGAGCTGTAATTACGTTTTTAACACTGGAAGAGTATAAACCGGTGGATATTCGTCGCAGAATGCTGGATGTATACGGTCACACCTGTGTTTCAAAGCCCGCGGTGACGAGGTGGGCGATAATATTTAGAGACGGTCGACAGGAGACAACAAATTTGCTGCGGCCCTGTCAGGCGCACAGTGTTGTGACAGAGAAGCTGATTACGGACATTGACACTCTATCCCATCTTTGGACCGCTGAAGAAAAGCCTAAGGAGTCAACGACTTCACTCCGACGAGGACGTAAAGGCTGCAGTTCTGAACTGGTTTCATGATCAACCGACATCGTTCTTCGCGTAACTTTCGTAAACTTCAAAACAATGGGACGCCTGACTAATCGCAATGGGTATTTTTTTTAACAAACTTTGTATACATTTCACTCATTAAAAATTGTTGTTTCCATCTATATATCTGTCTCATTTCTGTCCCTACACTGTAAAAAAACCACTGTAGATTTGCCAGAACAAACTCGATCACAGTGAATGTGCTGTATCTTTGTTTGGTTTCCTGACTATATTAACATGGAAAATACAGTAGTTGCATAACATTAATAGCAAAATGTGCTGGCAATTTGGACGCATTTTTTTACAGCACAAACTGCTGGCGTCCAAATTGCCAGCACATTGTGCTGTTAATTTTACGCAATTACTGTATTTTCCATGTTAATATAGTCAGGAAACCAAACAAAGATACAGCACATTCACTGTGATTGAGTTTGTGCGTGAGATAAACAGTACTTTGTACTGTAAAAATGTCGTTTTTTTTTTACAGTGTACGCATTTCATGGATACCCACCTTAAATCACCTACATTTAAACGCTCCTCGTATGATGGCAGACTACTGTTGGATGTTGAAGATGAATACAAATGATGAAGGAGGATCTGCAAGAAAGAGAAAAAGAAGAAGGTTTGTTTAAATGAACACTGTTTTACTTTTCATTTATTAATGAAATATCATGAATTTATAAAGACATTTTTTACAGTAATTGTAACGTATTTAATGAAGTAGTTTTTATGAAATTGTGACAAATTTTTGTTTGCATTAATTAAAATATTGAAAGCACAACTTCTTAATTTTTGTAAAATCCTGACGCGATAGGCGAAAATGGAAGTCGTTTCCTGAATCAGCATCAAAAATTGGTTCAGGAAAACCTGATTATAAGAAATCTTCTGACAAAAAGTTTAAAAATCCAGACTGGTGTTATTCTTTAAACCTGAGTAATTGTTTGATGGAATGATTTTACAATTTTGATTTAAGTTCATGTATTTGTGAATTTAAATTTGTCTAAACCACTAGAGCAGTGTCGGTCACATTCTGTAGCATACGCACCGCAAACATGAATCTGATTTTTTACGGGTAGTTCGAGAATAGTCATTAGCCCATTTTAAATGCAAATTATTTGACTGATTTTAGAAATAGTTTACTCATGTTTTCCGAGATTAACAGAAATACATGCAAAAAAATAGTATGAGGAAAAAAGTTGTTTTTCCAGTTTTCAAAAACCTTTATTAAAAATTCTAACATATAATAGTAACAGAAATAATTATATTATAAAAATTTAAATTTTGAAGACGCATTTTTTTCTTTTTTTTAAAGTTTTTAATGTGTTTTTTCTGGTTTTTACTATAGTTTACGTTATTTAAATACTTTCTTAGTAGCTTTTTGAATAAGACTTCTATTCCTATACACTTTGTCATGCATGTCACTAAGAAACTTTTAACAATAAACTTAATTAAATATATAACTGTAATTGACTGTCCCAAAATATTTAACGTAAATAATATTTGAGTTTTCTGTACCAAGTACTACCAATCTTTAAAAATAATTAAATAAATTGGATATCGCAGTTGTGTTACTATTTACTACTGATAAATTTTTTATGGTGTTTCTTCACGTCTTTCATGAACGTACATTATCGCATATACATTTTTAAATTTAACAATGGAATACAAAATGCGATGCATTAGAGAAAATACGCTCTGACAGAGAAGAAGATTTTCATAGGACATAATGGCTAGTATAAAACATGATGAAACATTGATGAATACTAAAATCAATTAGAATATGCATCAATGTATAAGGCTTAATATGATTGTTATTAAGAAAGATTTTGAGATAAAATTGCAGATCATATAAATTTTTTGTTTTACATTTAGATACATTGCAGAACGACCAATAAAACTCTTCTCTATATAAAGACAAATATCTGCCACTACATGTGCCATTGTTAAAGTCTTTATAGTCGTTTCCTGTGCGAATTATTGTTCACATTTTAATTATGAAAAAATATATGTTGCTAAGAAGTAGCGTTGGCAGGTTTCCGGCATAAATCGAAGCTCCAAATGTTCTGTACATAACTATTTTCTCACAGTTTACTTCGCTATCTTTAATCGCAGATAATTCTGTCATTACATAAAAGTGAAGAAAATTACTTTAACGTACTGTTGTTCAGAACCTTTGGAGCATCGATTTACGCGGGACACCTGGCAACACTACTAACAAGGGAACCACTTTTGGTGCTGCTCGCACCTATAATTGAGACCTGGTGCCTATTAAAGCCCTATATTAGGAAGTTTGAGAATCGATAAAATTTTTCTGTTAAAATCGTAGTTTGTGGTTTTACAGCAGCATAACTTTCTGAAAATGCAATTTTTGAAACAACTTATCGCACTATTAATGTTGAATTTGTTTTAAAGAAAATCATTAAAAAATTCAAATTAGTCAATAATAAGTATAAAATATTAAAAAATAAATAAAAATTCCTTCAAGAACTTACGAAATTGATTTTGAAAAATTACAACATTATATTCATATTTTTGGCGGGAGAAAATTTGGTGCTTTTTTGAAAAGTAGAGCTTTCCGGCAACCCTATCCAAATGTCATAGCTGCTTGTCGCGTGTTGCTTATTTTGTATTTCAATAAAAAAAAATAGATTTCAATGATCTTGAAAGCTTTTACAGATATATATTTACTATTTATACATTTATCGCCTGTTGAGACCTGGTGCATATTAAAGCCCTATATTAGGAAGTTTGAGAATCGATAAAATTTTTCTATTAAAATCGTAGTTTGTGGTTTTACAGCAGCATAACTTTCTGAAAATGCAATTTTCGAAACCACTTATCGCATTATTAATGTTGAATTTCTTTTAAAGAAAATCATTTAAAAATTCAAATTAGTCAATAATAAGTATAAAATATTAAAAAAAATTAAAAATTCCTTCAAGAACCTACGAAATTGATTTTGAAAAAATTACAACATTATATTAATATTTTTGGCGGGAGAAAAGTTGGCACTTTTATGAAAAATAGAGCTTTCCGGCAACCCTATCCAAATGTCATAGCTGCTTGACGCATGTTGCTTATTTTGTATTTCAATAAGAAAATAGTTTTCAATGATCTTGAAAGCTTTTACGGATATATATTTACTATTTATACATTTATCGCCTGCATAGAAAAAATAATAATTATTCTTTCTTATGCTATTATCAAACAAATCGCAAATCTGATTTATTTCTAATATATACATATACTAGACAGTAGACACTAGAAGGATAAAAAAGCCGAAAAATGTGTACCGTCATATTTGTCGATTTAACTCACTTTTGGCGTGAAGTAAACAATTAAAAATCCAATAATAAAAAATTAAAAGTATAAAAAAGTATATAAAATATAATTTTAACAGAGACATTTCATCGATTCTCAAACTTTTATGTATAGGAATACAAAATGCACCAGGTTTCGATGCTAGGTGTGAGCAGCACCAAAAGTGATTCCTTTGTAAGACGTAATAATGCTTTTACATATACTTAGGAAGGACATGGCCAAAAGAGGTTGGAAATCACTGCATCAGCATAAAATTGCGCATTTATATTAAGTCAGTTTGATGATCGGAAACTTTGATCATAAGTGTTTTTATTGAGAGATTATTATTATTTTTAATTATTTCTATTTGTCAGGAACTTTTACAAAATCTTCCCAATTAAATTTCAATGAATTTGAAGCACATATAACATTTTCGTTGCATTGCACATACTAGAGCTGTTTTTTTAATCCGATAGCGCTACTAAAGTGCCGAATAAGTCATTCAAGTTTGAATGTCGAACAGCATCTTCCTCGCCATAACCTGTAATGCTAAAATAGTAAATTCTCCAGATTCACCTGTGCTAGAAATGCGTTAATATTGATACAGTGATCCATTCTTCCGTCAAGCACAATTAAAAAATTACAAAATTTAACGCCAATCTGTGCTGTTAGACATTTCATCCATTAAAAACACCTATACAAAACAAAAGAAGAGGTGTGTTGCCTTTAACATCACGACGATGTTCAATCGCGTACTGGTAATTCCACACATCAACTTCTTCCAAACATAAGATGGAAAGTATTTGATAATCTATTTACCATTCCGGTACTTGAATATCTTTCAAGAATTAAAGAACCAAAATTAAAAGTTTATTTGTCTTGTATTTATCTTCTTTAAGTACAATTATCTATATTTCTCAGTTATTTTTATTTTATGTGCTATAAGTCGTTAAAAAAAATTGACCACGTATTGAAAATAAATCGATGATCTTTTAAATGTTATTTTTATAAATATAAAATATATTTGAAATATGATAATATATTATTACTAACGATGCCTATTCCAATAAAAGCGAAATATTAAAGGAAGTCAAAATAGAAATCGATGATGTTATATAACATCAAACTCAATATTGCTTCTTATGCTGGTGATTAAAGCCCTTTAAAGCTACTTTTTCCTAATGTGCAGCGAAAATAGAATAACTACAAACTATACATAAACGCAATGTATGGTAAGTTTCAGATTACAGTAATAAAAAATGTAAATATTAATTTTTTTCTTGCATCTACAAAATTTTCTATGAAGAGCAAAACTTTTAAATAATTATTTCTTTTATTATTATGCCTTGTACGTAATGTTTTGTATTTTTCAAATATATGTTCTTTATTTTATATCACACATGTGATTCTCCCAGCAGGTGTTTCAAAAGTCATTCGACAAAATTTAGGAGTAAGTAAAATTCACTACAATAAACAATTTTTGCAGGATACACTAGGGGTGTAATCAGTTACAGCTTTAACACTTAAAAGGATGTGAAAACGAAATTTTCAACATAGTAATGTTTTTTTATGCAACAATATCACCAAAAATGTTAGAAATGGCCACCATTCACTTCCAACTATCTCTTAAATAGAATCATCAAATTCCGAGTATAATTCATGATGTATACGATTTCAGTAGATAAAACATACTATTTATCTGCAATTGATTTTTTTTAAACTGATGTTACTTTAGTTTTCTAAGACTACAATAGCGCAATTTCAATAAAGCAACGAATCAAAATTTTGAACGATCTTTTGAAGTTACAATTTAGATAATAACTAAGTAAATTGATAACATCACACTAATATGTGTTGGCGAACTTTTATTTTATTATTTAAATTTATCCTCAGCATTAGGATGCAAGAATCTGGAGTAAACATAAAAAATTATCATATTAACCAGCAATTACCCAACTTACAGCTTAAATATGCGGCCACAGGAACAGTTAGCAATTCAGTCTCTTTGCATAATTCATGTGCTAATGTACTCTTAATTCCTAATACAATTGCATCTCATGAAACATAGTGTCTAGTAGTATTTTATGAAGGTTGTCGTAAACACTACTAACATCGATAATTATAAGGACGCGAACATATGCCCATTATACTATATTTGGAAAATATTATGTCTCCATTTCTGCTCTAACAATATTCGAGGCTGAGGCGGCATATTAGAGGAGGCAAGACGGGTTAAGACTATTTCCCAAACTACTATAGAATAAAAACGGAAGTAAAATGTTATTAGATGTAAATTTCCAACTGGGCGAAAAATGTCCGGACCAGGATTCGAACCCGGGACCTCCTGTCTGAGCCGCCAGTGCTCTGCCATCTGAGCTATCCCGGACGATTCTGGTCGAACTTTTTCACCCAGCTAACCTTGATTATTACAGCATCTGGTCTGAAACCTGGTTCAGCTCAACAGAATAAATCTTAGGCAATAAACAAGGTTTCAGACCAGATGCTGTAATCATCAAGGTTAGCTGGGTGAAAAAGTTCGACCAGAATCGTCCGGGATAGCTCAGATGGCATCCGGACCAGAATTCGAACCCGGGACCTTCTGGCTGAAGCCGAAGTGCTCTGCCATCAGTTTTCTCCCAGTTGCAAATTTGCATCTAATATGATTTGTTTACCAATTAGAATAATTGTGTTAAAATTAATCTAGTGAAAGTAAAATGTTTCTAATATTAATAAAATTTAAGATCACTGTACGAAACCGCTCGTCATAATCGTTTGCAGAGGTTGTTTTATCAAAAGAACGCGCCAAATTTTACACAAATGTGCACATTTCTTCTCCCTAGACAGTGGCTGTAGATTGGTTAGCAGCCGGTATCCCCGTTTAAAAGTGAAAGAATTTGGTTAGAGAGAGAAAAGGAGAGGAAATCACAATGGATCAAAAAAGGGTTAAAGCTCCAAGCTTAACAGCTTCCTGTAGACAGAAAAAGTTGAGGTAAAATAAACTATTATCAAGAATAAGGCTGCTTATTTAAAAGCACCAATGTCAACATTATATTTAAAATGGCCTTGGAGAAGTAAAATTTTAAAAGAGCTAAAATACTTTTGAAGATGAGAAACTGCAGATTTTTTCAAACTGGAGACATGCGTCATGGTAGCGCGACGTGCTAACAACTACACAACTGTGCTTCATATTGTGACTTGATTGTGAATATTACAGTTACCCGTAGATTAATAATTTCCGCTTATGTAAATAAGCACACGAATGATACTTGTCATATTTCAATAACCACGCGTCCAAAGACGCTGATTTTGCTAGTATGTATAAATGTTGATAATAGTTAAATAGCATATATTTAAATAATATATATATATATATATATATATATATATTCAATAGATTGATTAATTTTTTTATAAAATAAGCTACACTTCATGAAATATGATGAATCTCTACAGAAACACTATTTTGGTAATTCTTAGTTTTTGTTTTAAATTTTTATTTTAAGCGAAGTCATTAGTTTTAAACCTTTGAACTTTTTTGTGAATCAAACAACATAAATTGTAAAGTCGTGGAAAAAAAAGTAAACACCCCCTCAGCAAATCATCGTAGAAAAAAGTTACTGGTACCGAACGATTGGAAATAAAGTCTACTTTTAAATGATGTATATAAAATTTTCTTAGGGGTCATCTACATATTGAAACGAATCCAAACTTCATTTTTTTCAATGGCAATACCCAATTTTAACGAGATATTTCAAATCTTCGGTTGAAATTATGCCTAGACACCAAATTTCAAGTCATTTGAATGATAAGTTTTTGAATTATAAACATTCAAAATTTAGTGCTTCTAATGTTAAATTACATTTTCATATTTTTATTTATATCTCCCGAAATTATGCTCCTAATGTGCTATTTTTTTTTTGTAGTAATAATACTAATATACCCAAACATAAATAAGCTGAATTTGCAATTTTTATAATTTTATGATATGAATTATGAAATTAATATTTGGAAAAATTATGAATTGCAAACTACAATTTTTTTGATGGATTTAGATTTATTAAGTCCTGCTTTATGGAAATTCAAAAATTCCACATTTTTCTTCCCAGTAGTTGTCAAATTATGCTTAAAAAACGGCAAAATGATAGTTTAAGGGGCCGTCTATGATAGAAGTGAGTAGACATTTTGAAATTTATTCTGCTGTACTGTAATCTAACACGCTTCATTGACTCCTTGAGTGGCGCTTAAGGTGCCTTGATCAAGGAAGGGGCTCTCTCGGTTAACAATCCAGTACGGAACTTCAATCTGGATACAGCCCTTAAAATACGCTCGTTTTAAAATAATTAATTTCTCGGAAACTTATGGTACGAATTGCATAAAAATTCGTTTTTAGGCTAATTGAAGGGTGTAGAGTTCATTTATGCTGTCAGAATTGGGTACTGCTATTGAAAAAAACAAAGTTAGGATTCGTTTTAATATGTAGATGGCCCCTAAGCAAATTTTATATACATCATTTAAAAGTGGACTTTATTTCCAATCGTTCGGTACCAGTAACTTTCTTCTACGATAATTTGTTGAGGAGTTAGTAGGGGGTGTTTACTTTTTTTTTTTTCCACGACTGTACATTCTGGAAATACATTGTGTTTTTGAGGATGTAGTACGTTAAAAAAGAATATTCTGTTAGCAACAAATCAACTTTCTGTTATATAATTTTAGGTATGAACACTTTCTGTACAAAATATCTGTACAAAAGAAAGGACCTGTTGTAAGTGTTCGCTTCTCAATTTTAAATTGGCCTGTTCTAATTTCATCATTCACACACAATTTTTGTTGCTGTTAGATTCAGAATTGTAAAATAAATAAATAAATCGATTTCTTTGGGATTTCAAACTGGCTGATATCTTTAGTAGGATATTAATTAAACTCTGAATCTTGCCTTTTTTACGGGGAAGAACACTATCTCATTCATTGCTACTTGATAATAATCGAAAAAATCGAACATCAAGACAGTTTTTATCTTTTAAATCCTGATAAGACCAATATAGAGAAACGGAAATTTAAAATTAAAATTACACTCCCTTTAACATATATTTCAGAATTAATTAATTATTGCATCATGTTCTATATATTTTTTACAAAGCTGATAAAAGAAACTATTAATATATTAAGTCATTTTCTGATAAATATATTCTTCAATTTTTTTTAAATGCACAATTTATTTCTACTTTAGCTAAATTAATATAAAATCTTCGGGTAAAATTGATGCATTTTTGCCTTACTCAAGACACCATGTGAATCTTTTATTAATTAAAATAAAATGCTTTAATAGCATTCCAGGTAGTTAAAGCACATTTTTTTTTTTTTTTTTTTTTTTTACATTCTTAAGTTTTACAAACATCTAATATATATATATATTTTTCATCAGAGCGTTAACTTCTATTTTTTTTTATTTGCATGTATTTTTAATGAACTTCATTAAAAATTACTTGTATCGGCAAGAAGATTCTAAAGATATTCATTATAAATAGATATTGCAAAAACGTCGGAGTTTTTTGCGTAGCATATCGAATTAAAACAAAGAAAAGCTTTTACTAACTACTTAGATTTGTTTTAATAAACAGATTAAGTTAGATTAATGTTAAGAAAAATATTTGAAACACATTTTTAATTTGGTATTATGAGATATAATATTTAGTCGTTTTTTTTTTTTTTTAGATCTTATGTGAAAATGTATCGAAGTTCCCCTTTACTTCTATTTAATTTTCTGAGAGAAGAAATACAAGATCAAAGTCAAAAACTGTTGTAAGTTTTCGTAAAAACTCAAACAAATTTCACTTCACCCTTTCTTATCATATAAATAAAAACATGCATTTATTTTACTTAAATAGGTGTCACAAATAAAAATCAAAATATGTTGACATGTTTCGGTTTAATAGTAAAAACCGTAATCATAACACACTCATAATCAATAGAAATGAATGACACTGGGTACCAAAAAATAATCTAAAAACCAAAAAACATAAAAATGCAAACATTGCGCCCTCTATGATCTCAAATAGCCTACGCTACCGCGGCTCCCTCTATCAGACTCCCTTTTTAAGTATTTATTAAGGAATTCCAACCATAAAATTGGAATATCAAAGGATAAAGAATCATTACACACAGTATCCCTCCTAGAATATATCTCAATAAATTCCCGGATGATTGACTTGCGGTATAAACTCGAAACAAACACTAATCTACTATCTATATATTTGTTTCAGAGATAGTATAAAAATAATATTGTTCATGAAACATCGGCCTATGAGATGCCAAGGAGGGCACTGTTACCTATATATATATATATATATATTTATTTATTTATTTATTTATTTATATAGATGTATAGGATGTTTCAGCACAGCGGTTAAAGAGTTTCGGAAGACATAGGGTGAAACTAGATGATGGGATATTACATAGGGAACACGCTATGCATGGAAACACATGCTGGGAAACACTTTCCTCGTGCGGTATTTATGACACAAAACATTAGAAAGGAAGGACTCGAATAGGGTGAGAGAACATGTTTATTATTCTAAGTATCGCAAAAATGCTTAGACAATACTGGACAGTGCTGAGGAACTTATTGCACGCATCGAGGCAATTGCTGAGGGCGTCCGGTACATGTCCGGTATTTTCGGGTAGGGGAGACGAGGGAGGGTTGACCCACATTTTACAAAATGATTTTTTATTTTTTAAATATTGAATTTTGAATAAAATTTTATATATCATTTTATTCGTTATACAATCAGTTATCAAAATAAAATTGCTACTCACGTGTAACATATAAGAAATTTGAAAAATGATTGATTTTATTCATGAGAAAATAATGGGTCAAGGCTCCCCACATATGGAAGGGTTGACCCACTACATGGGAGGCTTGACCCACTTTGCTTTATATTGAAATATTTGTGAGGAAAAATAAAATCAATTTTAAAAAAGCAAAATAACTTTATGCTACATGCTTTATTTATTATATAAAAATATTTTTGAAAATATGATTCTTAAATAAACCACTTTAGACGCAATCGCAAGTGAGAGGAGAAAAAATTTGTTTTAAACGGGATTTTGTCTGTATAGGTATAATTGTACAGCAATAAAAATGAAATTTTAACATTTAAGACAGTATTCCGTTAGAGACAGATTCTGTTTTCATAGGAGTTCAGGCATTATTATGTCGGGATTGAGGAGCCACTGTCCTGCTTTTTCTTTCTTCTTGTTCTACTTTTTGTGACACTCGACCTGACAAATCTAGTTGTCACATAGTTTGGTTTCATCTCTCTGTATTCATCCTGGTGAAATTTGTCTACATACCTTCTTGAAGTTTTTCGATCAATGCTATGTTCTTTTTCAGCCGCATGAGCACATAACTTATCATTAACCCTCCTGTGTAATTGTGTAATTGTTTGTGTAACCTGTGTAATTGTTTTATCAAAATAGCTTCAAAAATTGCATATTTAATTCCTTCGCGACGAGCGTCTTTTAAGAATTTTTATTCTTTTATCAACGGTTTTTCAAAACAAAATTTTCGCCGGATTTTATCGGGAAAATGCTCCGATTAGATAAGGCAAAATTTACAATAAAAAGTTACTGGTGGAAATGATCAAGGAGGGTTAATTAGACGGGAAAAATGCATCCCGATGAAATCTCGGGTTGCGCAAATTTTGCTACTTTTACGTTGCCCGAGAAACTCTCGGGTTGCGAATCGGGAGGGTTAACTTATTTTAATTCTTTCAAGGGTAAAGTACTTTCAGTACTAAAATGTTGCAATAAATCACAGGCACCAGGGTTTACGAACAAATTTATTTGGAAATAAAAAAGTCCTTCCGGCCAGTGCCGGGAGGAAGAGGTAGCTTTCATATTCCTTATTTTAAAAAAGCCAACTTATATTATTCAAACACACGAAGCTCAATTAAGTGGAAACCGAATGTAGGAGATTCAATACTAATTTTTATCAATACTAAATCATTATGAATGAGAATTTCGCGAAATTAGTCAGCTTTATCCAAGCTGCTTTTATTTAAAGTAACTTATATTTGGCTGCCAAATTCGGCGATTTCTTAAAGTTCCTGCCATTTTAAGACAACATGGTGGATGAGGCTAACCAGTGAACTTGGTCGAGACCTTAGTAATTGCTGTGCACATGCTCACTCACATCGGAATCGGTTGATATATACGAGTGCTGTCGCAGGCAAAAAATCAGATTTTTTAAAATGTCACCCACGTTAGCGAACTTGGTCGAGATATTGATGTATACTATCCACATGCCTTCTTCCCTCGAAATAGGCGAATACGTGTGGTATCGCGAGACAAATACAAGATCGTTTCAAAGTGTTAGCCATGATAGAAATTCAAAGTGCTATAATTCAACCACTTTTTAAGATATAAACAAAAGAACAAATTTTCAGAAACAAAAACTGCTCCAGAATCTTTGTATCAAGGCCAAACACATAAAAAAAAATCTTTTTCATTTTCCAATTTTTTAATACCTCATTTTAAATTTTAAATTACATTTTTTTTTAAATGGCAACCCTTTTGAAACCAGATGGCGAATGAAGCTGGCCAACGAACTCGGTCGAGACATTGGTATGTACTATGTACAGACCAAGTTACATTCAAATCGGTTCATAAATACGCCTGTTATCGCGTGACAAAAATACGGTCGTTTTAAAATGTCAGCCACAATAGAAATTCAAAATGTTATAACTCAGCCATTTTTCTAGATATAGACGAAACAAAACCTGTTCCGGAATCTTTGTACCGAGGTCAAACACATACGAAAAAACTCTTTTTCATTTTCCAATTTTTTGGTATCACATTTTAAATTTAATTTTTTTTTAAATTTTTTAAATGGCCGCCATTTTGAAACAAGAAGGCGGATGAAGCTGGCCGACGAACTCGGTTGAGTTATTTGTATGTACTATGTACACACCAAGGTACATCCAAATCGGTTCATAAATACGTCTGTTATCACGTGGCAAAAATCAGGGCGTTTCAAAATGTCAGTCACACTAGAAATTCAAAATGCTATAACTCAGCCAATTTTTAAGGTATAGACGAAACAAAAACTGCTCCCGAATCTTTTTATCGAGGTCAAACACATAAGAAAAAAATATTTTTTCAATTTTCAGTTTTTTGGTACCACATTTCAAATTTAAATTTTTCTTAAAATTTTAAATGGCCGCCATTTTTAAACAAAATGGCGGATGAAGCTGGCCAACAAACTCGGTCGAGACATTGGTCTGTACTATGTATAAACGAAGTTACATCCAAATCGGTTCATAAATATGCGTTTTATCGCGTGACAAAATTCAGGACGTTTCAAAATGTCAGCTTCGCTAGAAATTCAAAATACTATAACTCAGCCATTTTTTAAGATATAGACAAAACAAAAACTGCTACGGAGTCTTTGTATAAAGGTCAAATACATAAGAAAAAAATATTTTTCCATTTTCAATTTTTTGGTACCACATTTCAAATTTTAAATTTTTTTTAAATTTTTAAATGGCCGCCATTTTGAAACAAAATGGCGGATGAAGCTGGCCAACGAACTCGGTCGAGATATTGGTATGTACTATGTACACACCGAATTACATCCATATCGGTTCATAAATACGAGAGTTACAGTGTGACATAGTTCAGATATATATATATATATATATATATATATATATATATTGATATATATATATATATATATATATATATATATATATATATTGATATATATATATATATATATATATATATATATATATATATATATCAATTTTGAACGGAGGGTGGTTTCGGGGTCTGGGGGTCATGATCGATGAAAATATACCAAAATTTTTTGAAATCGCTTTCCTCCGAACGGCTGCAATAGGTAGCTTTTTGTAAAGAAAGCTACCTAAAAAGGCTATATTTCACATACATATTTAATGGAAAATCTTAAAAAAAATCTGGTGCCATTGTACTGTTTGGGAATTAAAATTAAGTGGTTTGATAAACATACCACTGTCTCTGAAAGGGTCGAGACATCTTTTCATCCTTTCTAGTCCTTTCTAGTTTTTTCCACTGTTTTTATTTACCTATTGTAAGTAATATTTAAATAGAAAAAGTTTCTATCAACTTTCCCATTTATATCTCATTTAATGTTTTCTTGCAGTGGATACTATAGCAATTTTTCACATCTTTCTTTAGTCAGTTTTAAACATTTTCTTTTCCATCAAAATTATTTACTGTAGCTTTGCAAAATAAATTTAGATTATTTTTTTATACTTGACCATTAACCTTTCATTATGCACAGTGTATAATAAAAATATTTCCAAAATCACTTAATTAAGGGAGCCTTGAGCATCTGGTGAACCCTCCCTCACTTTGACTGGGTCAAGCCTCCCCACATAGCCCTCTTTTAGAGAATAGCACATTGTTATGTTAAGCCTAACTTACTGAGCAATCTTTATGCCTGGAATGAAAGCTCGATATTTGTGCATTACTTAAAACCTACTTATTTAAATTTCTGTGATATATTTTATCTGTAAAAAGCTTACAAAATATTTCTAAAAAACTCAACTTTTAGGTTGAAAACACCTCACAGTTTATTTTTTCCACCCCTATTTCGATTATCTGTATGAAACAAAGACTGTTCTTTGAGCATTACAGTAGCTTTTTTGACACCTATTGATAAAACTCTAAAATTCTTTTATATATGAAAACTGATGGGTGGGTCAAGCCTCCCATATGGTCAACCCTACCTAGTCTCCCCTACATTAGATCTTCCACGCGTTGGTGATATGAGGCATCACGGCCCGTGGTTGTAATTTAGAGCAACACCTTCTTTAATGATGTTCGTTGTCTCTCTTTTTGTTCTTATTTATCAAATTTTGCTGTACGAAGAATAATAAACATATTTTCTCACCCTGTTTGTGTCCTTCCTTTCTTGTGTTTTGTGTCGTGACTACCGCGCCAGGAAAACGTTTCCGACCATGCATTGCTATGTGATATCCATAGCCTAAGTGCACTCCATCTCTTCTGAAACTTTGTAACAGCTGTGCCGAAGCACACTATGTATGCATATTATATATGTACTAGAAAGAAAGCCCGTCAAAAATGACGAAAAGTGAGATATAAAGATTTATAAAAGAATATGCAAGAATGAGGTTTTCTCGCTTGTTCCGCTTTGATAGATGAAAGTAACACATTTTAAAAACGAAATACATTTATGAAAAACTATGTACAGTAGAAGATCACTAATCCGCACAAATTGGCTCTAAAAGTTGTTCGGATTTGTTACACTTCGCGGACTACAGATCATGTCTATTCAATGTTTGTTTAAATTTTAAAAATCCATATTTGACAATTTAGATTGTTTCTTCTCTCCTCCTCGTCCTACTCTCCTGTATATAGTAGATGCAGATAGTTCAAAATAAAAGAGAATTTGGTATTTTCCACGACAGGGGCCTTGGCGTTTTTTTAAGTTTGGAGGAATTCGGGCATCAGAAAGTGAGTTTTGTTCACAAAGGATATAGACAACTATGAAAACAAACTTGATAAAATTCTGTTTTTTTTTTGTATATGTATTTTAATTAAATGTGTATAGATTTTTTAATGTACAAATTACTTCTGTTTCTGAATAAAATTAGATAAATGGCTTTTTTATGTTAAATAAATTGCATAAATATTGAAACAATTGCTTCTGTATATGAAATGAAGCAGTGAATAGTTTGTCAGAAAATATGATGCTAAATTTCTTTCTTCGCCAAGGTAATTTTATCTATTTCGCCAAGGACCCTGAACTGGAAAATTACCGATAATTTTATTTTTGTATCGGGCCTTTAAGAGCTGAGTGAGTACAGCGCCGTCTAGTGGCGGCTATTGTATTAGTAGCACCGGGATGAAGATGTACAGATGCACATTTTCATATATTACGCTTTAAATTCTGACCGATAGATTTTGAAACGCACGGAATTTAGATTAAATTGCGGTGAACTTGATTAGGAAAGTTATTTCAATGGGAATTTCGCCAAATTAGCCAGCTATCTCGAAGTTAGCTTCATATATGGTAACTTATTTTTGTCGCAAAATTGGGCGCCATTTTGCCAAGTTGCTAAAATTTGGCGCTATTGTAGCAACCCTGGCATTATTACTTTTCAACAATTACTCATTGTTGAAGCTGATACAAATTTCTCCTTAGAAGTTTAATATAGCTACGATCAATCAGGTGGTCTTAACGGAATTCTGAGAGACGCACAGTGATTTGGATTTTATATAAATAGATATAAGTTACTGTAAAATCCCTAAATCTGGAAACGCCTAGGTTTTACAAGTATATCCTATCCTTTACCAGACTAAGTTGGCTATAGTCCGAAATGTGCTTTTAAACACATATAATTTGAGCTTTTACCGAACCACGTTAAATTAATTTACCGATTTAAAACATGAAGGCTACATAAAGTTAAATATATTGTTTTTAGGGTTTCGTTCATTTGACGAAACCCTACTTGTCTCACTCCTCAATCTGTCTTTCCGTCTGTCACAGAGCCCGTTATAACAAACTATATATGTTGGAGACTTGAAATTTTGGATTCTTATAGCTGAACACCTCACATCAAACGACAAATAATAAAATTTTGAAAAAGTTTCATATTTACCCTTTCTGCTCTAGCTTATGTATGTTCAGCTTTTTTTTCTAACTGAACATCTAATTAAGTTGAATTTTGGATACTTATTGCTGAACATCTCACATCAAACGACAAATCATAAAATTTTGAAAAAGTGTTATATTTGCCCCTCTGGGCTCTAACATGTGTATTTTAAGCAATTTTTCGAACTCAGCCCCTAATTATTTTGGAGATTGGAGTTAAGTTGTAGCGAAATTTTGCATAACCATAGCAGAATACTTGCGATCACACGAAAAAAATCATAAAATTTTCAAAAGGCATTATATTATTTACCCCCCCCCCCCCCGGTCTCTAACTTCTGTATTTTTAGGAATTTTTCTAATCCCCCATCTTTTCACCCGGGGTGCACTTTTCTAATTTAACTAATGAGGAGCCCGATCCCCCGTACGGATAGTTATATGTACGGATAATTTGTAAAACGGAGTTTCGTTCGAATTGAGGTTTCTTTAAAATAGAGTGCGCCCCCTGGTTGCGAAATGAAAAACTCACAGGGCAAAAGGATGCATTTCATTGCAAAAGGATGAAGTGTTTTGAAAGAAATATTAAACGAAACCCTGTGTGCGATCTTTGATCACACTTATCCACTTGTTCATATATTGTTGTCTAGGCCTTTTTTTTTTCAATTCCTACTATTAGCTCACACTCTCCCTATATTTATTTATATATTTATATATTTATCTTGTACAAATTTTCAATCGTTAATAAAATACTCATTATTCATCCTATCAAGTTGAAATAATTTTTTTTAAACTTGTACTGGATGACAATTGATGTTAATAAAGTTTTTTCAAATATTAATTAATTAATTAAATTTTAATTAATTAATTTTAGTTTTGCATGGGAAACAAAATGGCCGCCATTGGTTATTGAATTTCTATGAAAGTATTTTCAATAGGGGTTACCGTAGGGGGTGACCTGTTCTGTCGCCAAATACCGCCAAGTTTGTCGCCAACTTGGCGATATATCGCCAAATTTGGCGGCCAAAATGAGTCGCCAAAAGTGACGCCAACTTGGCGATATCTGTAATATTTCGCCAAATTCCCATAGACTTCCATCGTAAACTAATAGGGTTTACTTGCTTATAGAAAATCAACAAATTGAGATATTTTAATGCAACAAAAACTCATATTAGCTTGATTATATTAAATTTTTCTTTGATGGCCTAAGTAGGAATTGACTTTAAAAACAAAATTTTTATATTACTTGTTAAATTTGATATGAAAAGCAAATTATTGTAACTTGAATATAGAAAGAGTTTAATCTAAAATAAAATTGTTTGTCGACAACAGTTCCAATCATCTATAAGAACCTGATATTGATGCAGATCTCTCTCCAGAACTATTGAAGCCACTGTAATACATTTTTAAGGGTTTTGAAGGTATATTCATTATAAATTGATCGTTCGCAATAATTGCAACAGCAATTTTAGATTAAAAAAGAACTAGATTTGTTTTTTCAAAATTCTGTAAATATACTAATTTTTAACACTTTCCAACAAAGTTGAAAAGTGTTTATGCATTCGGTTATTCTGTCCGTCTGTACGCGCTCTAACTCCCGTAAATATACTCGGATCGTTCTGAAATTTTTTAATGTTAGTGATTTCTACAATAGCAGGAACCCTATGGCAAATGAAGTTTGTAGCATGTTTAATTCATTTACAGGGTCAGTCAAAAGTTTTCCGTTACATTACGGCCTATGGGAAAAAAACGTTTAAAATGATTTTAAATGATATTACATGCTTTCAAACATAATAAAATTGATATGCATTTACCAAGTGTACTAAAATATGCATTCTGTAGTATATGCGGTGCAAAGAATAAATATTATTCATTTACAGGGCCACACAAAAGAATTCCGTTACATAATGATATACAGGTGGAGGGAATTTTTTCCGGCGTATTTTAATTATATTAAATTATTTCACGTATAATGGAATTGATATACGTCACTGAGGTTTACTATAACTTATTATATGTGTAATACGATGTACATAGCATTTACAGGGACACACAAAAGATTTCAGATACTATATTGTATCCGAAGTACTGTACGCTAGCGATGATTGCTGGAAATGTATTTTTAATTATGTTATGCGCTTTTAAGTTTCACTATATTTATGTATTGTATATGGTGTGTATAAATGTTGTAATTCATATACAGGGCTACACAAAAGAATTCGTAATGTTTACAGGGTATGATTGTAAATTGCTTAAAGGTGGTTTTTAAATGAGTTATGCATTTTTACACTGAACTGCATTTTGTTCACTAAGAAATGTTTGTATAACATAGATAAATCTATATACAAGGTAACGAAAAGAATTGAATACATGGCCGTCTATAAATGATAATTTCTGGAAATGTGATTCCAGTAGTTTTAAGAGTGTTTTAATTTGAATTAAACTTTAGCTAAATAGTGGCGTGTAATAAAGGTACTAGGTTAACTACAGCGTTGTACAAAAGTATACAAGTATGATTCTATCTATTAGTATAAATTACTGAAAGAAAAATTTCAACCTGTTATTCGTTTTCTTGCTAAACTAAATTTCCCCATTATATAGCATATATATCAACCTACAGATCAAATACAGAGCTGTTCAAAAGAATTTGAATACATATTTAGTATGGATGGTAACTGCTGAAATCAGTTTTTCAAATGTTTTATGCGTTTTCTTAAAATGGTTACTTAGTTCTGTTATATACCTTATTTCCCTAAATAACGAAATTTTGTTAAAGCATTCAGGAAGTGTTAGAAAGTGTTTCATAATCTATGCTTAACGCATGATTTTTCTTACTTGTTATTTATGTGTATATTTTATCATTATTTTTTATGACCGATCAATTTATAGTCTAGGTTCTGCCGAAACTATTAAAGTATGTGTTCAAATCGCATGAGTAGTTCACGAGGAAAAATGCTGTGTCAATGTCTGCTGTTTTGCATGTGATTTCGCAACTGTTGTCTCTTCCTTAGTTTATTATCCTTGAATAAATAAAAATAAATAAATGACGAAAGGCACGTTGAAAACTGTTAATTTTAATAAAAGTTGTTGTTTTTTTATATTTTCTCTTGTGTTCTCATTGGTCCTTTACAATGGCTCTTATTTGCAAATGTTTTATACCAAAAATTTTTGTCCCACACGTAGATCGCCTCCAAGCCATTTATGGTTTTTCAATGCGCTGATGAATCTGCGAAGGAAAAAAAAAATGGGTGTTTCCATTCGAAAATTCCGAATTTTTTACTGCAATCGTAATCGTGAGAGCTCTATTGTTTTAAATCAACACAATCTTAAGCACATACCTTCAAATAACACTATCTCAAATTTCCTTTAGATTGATTGAGCAGTTAGACCGCTAAGGATTCATATATCTGTGGAGTTTTTCTTATGACCATCCTGTATAAGGAGAAAAATTAAGTTAGGATTTCTATATCTTGGACGGGTTTTTTTTATGAACCCTGTATAAGGCAAAAATTAAAGTTAGGATTCATATATCTCGGAAGTTTTTTTATATCCACTTTATATCCACATTGTATAAGAAAAAAAATAAAGTTACCAAAAATGGATTTAAATTTCATTGAAATTTTTTTTTTAAATATAACTAGTTATAATACAATTTAAACAAAATGAACATGATAGAACTGGCTCCAGAAATTCCCCGAATTGAAGTACGACAGTGTGGGATGTTTTTCATAAGATTTTTCAAATTTTGAATGCTGTGAAGCGTGGCAAATAAGGTGTTTTCATATTATAACTAGTTTTACAAATATTCAAATCTTGGTGCAATATGTGTTGCACTCTTAAGCAAAAAATGCAGGATTGCAAAATTTATTGCGATTATATATGTTAAATTCAGTAATACGGAAATTATTTGACTCAATCTTAAGTATGACGTAATCACCATGGCAATCTAGAATCATTACCAAAGGATTTATTAGTATGAAGAAAATTTTATCAATATCGTTTTAAATTTAATTCCGCAACAATTATATATACTAGCAGGGATGACCGAGCTAAGCTCGGTCAAAATTAGCCTTATGTTCATTTCTTTATTATTTTATTCTCACTGCATTATTCTTGATGTTTAGATATAATTGGCATGACCCTGAGGCATATTGACCCAAAATGACCCATAAAGCGAAATTTTTCTAACATGCAAACTATGCTGAAAACGATCGAATACAATATTTAGTTAAAATCGTTAAAGTTGTTTTATAGATAAAATTAGCTTGACCCACAGTAAACCAAAAGGGACTCACTGATCTAAATTTATCGAATGTATGACCTATTCCTATGGTTTTCTCGTGCTGGGAACGATGTAATAAAAAAATTGTCAAAATCGTTTTAGCCGTTTTTTAGATACAATTGGCTTGACCCACAGTGACCCAAAAAATGTCCCACTAATTGAATTTCCTGGAACATGTGACTTAGCCTAATGGTCTTCTCATGCTCAGAAAAGATACAATGCAAAATTTTGTCAAAATTGTTTGAGTCGTTTTTTAGATACAATTATCTTGACCCACAATGACCCAAAAATGACTCAGTAATCGAATTTTCTCGAACATGTAATTTAGTCCACACGTCTTCTCATGCCCAGAAACGGTATAATACAAAATTTTGCCAAAATTGTTTGACTGGTTATAAAATACAATTATCTTGAACCACAGTGACCCAAAATGGCCCACTAATCGATTTTTCTCGAACATGTGACTTAACCCAATGGTCATCTCATGCCCAGAAGCAGTATAATACAAAATTTTGTCAAAATCTTTTGAACCTCTTTTTAGATTCAATTAGCTTGACACTTGACCTATTGTGACCCAAAATGACCCACTATTCGAATTTTTTTGTGCATGCGATCTAGCCCAATGGTATTCCTGTGCCCGAAAATGGTAAAATACCAAATTCAGTCAAAATCATTAGAGCCTCTTTCTAGATAAACTAAGCTTGCCCCACAGTGACCCCACTAATCGAATTTTCTCTAACGTAATCCAAAACAGTAGATTACAAAATTTAGTCAAAATCGTTAGAGCCATTTTTTAGATAAAATTAGCTTGACCAGAAGTGACCCAAAAATGACCCACTAATCGAAATTTCTTGAACATGTGACCTAGCCTAATAGTTTTCTCGTGTCCCAAAATGGTTGGTTATAAAATTGAGTCAAAATCGATTGAGCCGTTTTTTAAATATAATTAGCTTGATCCTGACACATTATGACTCATACTGACCCACTAATCAAAATTCTCGAACGCATGACCTAGCCCAAACGTCTTCTTCGGCTCGAAATTGTAAAAATACAAGATTTAGTCAAAATCGTCAGAGCCGTTTTTAAGGTAAAATCTACACAAACACACAATTTTTGCTCGTATTATAATATAAGATTAAATTTGAAACCATTCGGTTGGGTAGTTTTTGCGGTGTTATATGCGGACAGAAGGAAGTACCAAACGACAAATATAGGTGCTACGTATCTATATTATAAAGGACAAACATATCTGTGCGTAACGCATACGTCATTTTGCGAATGGCAACAATTTGAAATTTGAAATAAAATTCTGGTTTTGCAATTTTCTCTACTGCAAATTTTTAAACTTCTAAACATCGCACATTTTAAATTTTTACACCGTCGTATAAGAAAAAAAAATGCCCTTTTAAATGCAATTTGTTTGAAAGATGAATCTCAATTTATTTCTGAGATATTAATTTTTGTGTAGTTTTTAATACCATTTTTCTCATAGTGGCAACAAAAGTACCCCATTTCTATTGAAAGCCATTGAAAGTAAACGGAATATAGTCAAAAATAGGAGATACTGTATCTTTTTGTTGCCATTTTCTATTAAAACCTGAAAAAAAGGTGAAATTAAAATATGGGCTATGTCAAGAATGTTGTCTGTTATTCCGTGATAAGGACGTCATATGCACAGTTTTCTATATACGAAGTTTAAGAGTGGATTGCTTTAGCGGATGAAAATGACGGTATTTTATAAAAAAGCGTGTATTTTAATTCTTAAACTTGAATTATGTTTTGTAGAAGTGCGTCATTTTCACAGCTTAGCTGCTTTGAAATTCTTCACAGGTGAATAATGCTTCACTTTTAAAAATAAGGTAATCGAAATCACACACTGATAAAACGCAATGTTTTACAAAAATTTAGAGTGTCTTTATAAAAGAGAGGTGACAGCGATTTATATTACAGAAATTGATGATTCTCGCCTGGATGGATTTGCTTTGCTGAGTTAGACAAGCAAACAAATAATTCGTGGTTTAAAATAATATCGTGTTCCTGAAGTTTTTGTCGAAAATTCTCTCGAATAATAAAATTTTAATGCTATTCTTTAGGACATTCTACTATAATTTTATCAAAATAACATAATTTACTTAATTTAATTTTTCCTACTTTTATATAATCTATATATTTAAAACACAAGTGTGTTTTTTAGTCATATGCCCTGATCTTTCTGCTGAACCAATTTTACTATTTTTTTTTTTTTAACTGGAAGCTCTTCCTTTGTAGATGTGATCGCACTATCTGTTTTTTTTTTTTTTTAATATCCCCACTTTTATATTTTAATTTTAAAAGCATTTTATGAACTTTCTTCAAAATGATGAAAATTAGATAACTTTAATTATTGCAGACAAGAGAGAAATAATGAGGTATTTTTAATTTTATTCATGCTATTTTCTGATAAAAATTCAAAATTGTTGATAAAAATTGTTCTATAGGGTTCAGTGGCACAAAACCCTATTAGGACCAAAATAAGGGCAAAATTGTAATGTGTTTTTCCCTGTAATAATTTTTAAATGGTAAAAAAAGATATTTTTTTCGACATGATATAATTTTTTTTATTAAGTATAGGGATATCAACCTTGATCATAACTTAATTTCTTAAAACTGGATTATATCGGAAGAGTTATATTAATTTAAATAATGCTTCTATTGCAGTGAAACCGTCGCTTAGTGAACGGATATATTAGTTCGCCTGCGGTGAGAAGGTTGAATTAGGGGCATAATAACGGAAAATGACATATTGCTTTTAAAAACACGCATTTTTCTTCATAAGTTTTCTATATTATTTTTCCTTCTGCATGTGTACTGATACTAAGTTTCAGACACTAGGCGAAATGCTTATTTAAGTGAAAATGAAGTCCTATTTAAAAGAAAACGATCATTTTCCTAGATAAAACTAAACATTTTAAAACAAATGCGTCTAAAAAACATAAATTACGGAAATTTTTACTCTCCGGAATTGGGATTAGAATCTCAAGTAAAGAATGCGCCTGTTCACATAAAAATTGTTGCTGAAAATCGTGACTTCAAGTTTTTAGTTAAAATGATTTTTAAATGATCAAACAAAATACAATTTTTAAAAAAAATGTTGAATATGGATATAAGAGGTGCGTATGCAAATTTTGGGAAGGTGAAAATTGCTGTTTTCATTCCGGAAATCCAAGCATAAAAGCCTCAATAGATAACCACATCCTAATGACTGAACTTTATTATATTTTACTGATTAAATATCTATATTATAAAGAACTAACGTACCTGTGGGTAACGCTGACGCCATTTAGCGAATGGCAACACTTCACGATCGCATTTCGTTCTTGAAATTTTCGCTACTGCAATTTTTTAATCTTCTAACCATCGTACATTTTTAATTTTCGTCGCATAGGGAAAAAAATTTACTTTCAAAGGCAATTTGTTTAAAAACTGTATTCATTGTCTGATGCATTATATTTTCTAAAATAATTTTTAAGCATGATTTTTTAAATTTTATCTTATCACGTGGCGGTTTCAATACGTAATAATAATAAACATTTTGCACATAAAGCAACAAACATTTTTCAGCATTTGTTTCTGACTATTTTTGCATAAGGAAATTAATACTTCCTTTATAAACAAATAAAAGAATAATATTAAAAAAAATAAGTAATATAACATATTTGTGAAAGACAAATTAACGAAATTAATACTTCTTTTGTAAACATAAGAAAATAACATTGAAAAAACACAAATCTAACTTATTTTTAATCGTAAAATTTAAATTTTTAGCTCAGCAAATAGGATTTTTTTTTTTCAAATGGAATTTGTTTGCAAATTTCATCTCAGTTTACTGATTGTCTATGGTTTTAAAAACAATTTTAAAGCATGAAATATTTTTTAATTTATATATATCGCGCGGAGATCGATTACGAAAGATTAATCAGTTTGTCCTTAAAACAAAATAAAGAGTTCATAATTTTCTTACGGCTAATATCCATTGAAAAAAACTTCCCTATGAATAAAAAAATGAAATAATATAAATAAAACACAAATTTACCAGACATGTATAAGCTCTGAAATTATCAGAATAATGCAATAAGTAGCAAAACCTTGGCAAAAAAACTCTTAGCATGCGGCTAACAAGAAAATATCGCATTTGATAAATTTCAAAAACTTATTTGATTGTATAATTCTTATCTACTAAAAAACAACTTTTCAAAAGTAAAAAAAAAAAAAAAAAAAAAAAAAAAAAAAAAAAAAAAAAAAAAGGTGAAAGTTGTGGCTAAAAAATAGTGTGATATCATATTTCCAAGCTTATATTACGGTACTTATTTAACATTTTTTGATAAAAATTTACCATATGTAAGTCGAGTACCTAAGTATGCGTTGATAGAAAGCCTTTTCTCCTTTACTAAATACATCATAACGTGTTTCTGAAAATTAAATTTTTTTTAAATTATGCATGATGGGCTTGGCGGCCATCTTTCCATATTCCACTTTCACCTTTTTTTTTTTTTTTTTTTTTTTGCTTGGCTTTTTTTTACTTTTGAAAAGTTGTTTTTTAGTAGATATCAGTTCTTTTTTTTAAAACAAATGATATATAATTGAAATAATTCTACTAGCTCAAATTAAAATTAGCCCTTGTATAGCCTTTATAAGCAGGGAGCAAACACAATATTATACATTTTGTTTACCTATCATTCATTTTTTATAGTGATTAATAATTTAAAAGTAAGGAAAGTCAATTTATTCTTTCAAAGTATCAGTCTTTCTCAATTTATATCTCCTTAAAATTTTCTACGAAAGATGAAAATTTATTAAAAAACAGAGTCGAAATAAAATATATATTTACAGTTAGTCCGTCAGTTAATTGTTTTTTCTAAGTTTTTTTTGCTGACGGTTTCGCAAAATAAATTTACCTTTACAAATACCTACGGTTAATCCGAGAATGAAACCCCGCAGTCATCTAAAGAATCGAAGATCTGTAAATCTAGCAAGTCTAGACATAATAAAGGAACATTTTTGATAAAAAAAATCTAAAAATTTAAAGATATAAACTGTACATATAACTTCATCTTCATTTAGATCGTGTTATAGAGAAGAAAGAATAAATATGTAATTTTACTCAAGTCTGTTTATCCATACCTATTTGCATAAATGTGAGGATATTAATTTACTATAAAATTTCCCCTAAATTGATTATCTTTAATAGTCTATTATTGAAGCCGCATATACATTAGAATTAAATATTTTTCGGTTAAAAATTGCCTGAAATCTATAGTCTTATCGTTCGTCAAATTTGTTTTTTTTTTTTATTTTATGCCCAGACTCTTTTTCTGTGTCAGCGGGTGTTAGCGCGACCAATGACATAATAGGCCAGTTCATGATGTTTAAAAGTCACACAAAGTTGGATCGAGGCTAACGAAAAAGACAGGCTACCGCGGTGGGTCCGATTCTTCTTTTTTTACAAACCGCTGGATTCACGTGATGCTCTTTTCACGCACCTTCTTTGGTGCATTCGAACATCACGTGACTCCAGCGGTCTGTAAAAAAAGAAGAATCGGACCCACCGCGGTAGCCTGTCTTTTTCGTTAGCCTCAGAGTTAGATCATCTTTACACGATGATTAGTACAAAGCTGCGCGCCGATTTTTTTTTGTGTCCATTGCCGTGTACAGATAATCAACTCCGTGTGACGTTATGAACTGGCCTTATATGTTGTTGGCCACAGTTTAGGAACAGCTACAAATGACTTCATCTATATCTACTCCGAGGTAAACGAAAAAGACAGGCTACCGCGGTGCTACAGCGCCTAGAATATATAGTTTGGAAATCGGCTATCCCAGTAATACTTTAAAAAGTGCTAAAGTATTGGATCTCTTAAATTTCAAATGATGCTGAAATCCAATGAGTCGATCACAGCGATATCTGCAGGATATTTCCTAAAACTTCATGACGATTTGGTAACAGCGTCTAGAATACCTAGTGTGGAAATATTTTATTAAACAACGCTAAAAATTTGTATCCCATAAATGATCGACGATACTGCTAAAATTCCAAGTGTCGATCGCAGCAATATCTGCGGGATTTTCGTATTACATTGTATAGACTAGCAATATCTTGCAGTTATAGAAAATATCCTGCTGATGTCGCTGCGATCTGTATGTTTCAGCAGCATCGTTGCACATTTAAGGATACAATATTTTAGCACTTTTTTAAGTATTACAGGGATAGCCAATTTCCACACTATATATCTAGGCGCTATAATTCTAGACGCTGTAGCATTTTTTTTTAGATTTTATTAACATACATCTGACCTGTGTGCTTGGCGTCAAGCCCGCTGTAATAATACGATGTTTACTTTGAAAGTATATCACAGGTGTCGCTGCGATCAGCTCCCTGGATTTCAACGCCAGTGATCATTTAAAGGATACAACTGTTTAGCGCTGCTTGGATAGCAAATTTCCACATTATGTATTCTAGACGCTATAGCGGTGCATTACACGTGTCTCTTTCTTCTTTAAAAAATATCCTGCAGATGTCGCTGCAAATGACTGTTTGGAATTCAACATCGTTGTACATTTAAGGGATTCACTATTTCCGCGCTTTTTTAAGTATTGCTGGGATAGTCGATTTCTACAACATATAATCTAGGCCTATAACGGAGCTATAGTATCTAGAAGATATAGCTTAAAAATCGGCTTATTAAAAAAAGTGCTAAAAAATTGTATCCCATAAATGTTAAACGAGGCTGAACGATGAATGTCGATCACAGCGACATATGGTAATTCCAACGTAACTATTTCAAAAGACATCAAATGAGAAAACGTTTCGCTCAGAGAAGATCTAGAAAATGTTGCTGCTATCGACATTTGTCATTCAGTATTTTTCAATATTTATGGGATTAAAATTTTAGTAATTTTTAAAGTATTACTGGAATAGCCGGTTTCCACACCATGACCATGATCTAGGTAGATTTTTCTTTGTTATCGCAACGAGATTGACCAATCAGAAGCCAGAATTATTGCTAACTTTTCACTGTTTGCAAAAATGTACCTTGATCTCGGCCTATATTTCTAGACGTTATAGCTGAGCTCAGGAATAGTACAGAAAGCAAACTCCGTATTTTGATACATTAAGGCCGGGATCCAATTAGGAACAAGTGTGTCGCTATAACGAAGTAGCGACATATGGCCAATAAAGGTTTATTGGTAGAAGTGATAAAAACAAATCGTTAAAGGTCTTTGCGAGCTTGTCATTATCGCCAGGCTAATGCATATTGAATTATTTCCCTAGTCTAATAAAGCTCGTCCATGCGCGTATCGTCTAATGGAGGATATTCCAAATATGGGTTCAAGGCTGAAAAAGTCACGTGGTACCGGCAATTTACCTAAAGAACTTCTAACTGATGAGAAGGGAAACAGGAAACTACTACTGCTTTCTCCAGTGAACTGTTTCATTGGCTAGCAGGGATTCACATTACACGTCTACGGAGCCTTCCCTTCTTTACGTTAGACGTTTTTGCCTTGACCACGTGATCATAAAGTAGACAGAATAGCCTCTATTCAAGAAAGGGGATTGCCGTACTATAGCACCTAGAATATATAGTGTGGAAATTGGCTATCCCTGTAATACTTTAAAAAAATGCTAAAATATTGTATCCCTTAACTGTGCAACGATGCTGCTGAAATATACAGATCACAGCGATATCTGCAGGATATTTTCTCAAACTGCAAGATATTGCTAGTCTATGCAATGTAATACTAAATCCCACAGATGTCACTGTGATCGATACTTGGAATTTTAGCAGTATCGTCGCACATTTAAGGGATACAAATTTTTAGCGTTGTTTGGATAGCATATTTCCACACAAGGTATTCTAGACGCTGTAGCCATACTTTCGGCAAAAACTTGAAATGAGCATGCTTCCTGTGCATATATCACCACTATTATGTATAAAGGCTCTCTCTTATGGTGTTGATTCTGAGCGCTCTTCGTTAAATTTCTATATTTGTGCTTTAGAGAAAGCAATACAGAAAAGTACTGTTACTATGGAAACAACAACTTCTTTAATATCGAAATGTATAGCAAAGGAGTTCAGAATCAGTGCCTTAAATAGTTTCGAATATTTATTGTTATGACAATCAATACCCTTCCTGGATGTGGAAATGCAAAATTGTGTTCAACATAATGGAGGATATTCTATCTACATTTTGATCATGTGGTCAAGGTAAAAACTTCTATCGTAAAGAAGGGAAGGCTCCGTAGACGTGTAATGTAAATCCCCGCTAGCCAATGAAACGGTTCATGAGGCAAAGTAGTAGTATCTTCCCTTCTTATCAGTTAGAAGTTCCTTGGATAAATTACCGGTATCACGTGACTTTTTTCATCCTCGAACCCATATTTGGAATATCCTCCATTGGGCGCAATCTAGATAGATTTTTGGCTGTTAGAGAAACGAGATTCATCAATCAGAAGTCTGCATTTTTGTGAACTTTTCGCTGTTTGCAGAAATGCAGGCTATTGATTGGTGATTCTCGTTTCGCTAACAGCGAAAAATCTATCTGGATCCTAGCCTACATTTCTACAAACATTGCACTTCATCCACGGCACTAAAAAAATGACTCAAAACTTTCATGACATAGGCCGGGATCCAGAAACAGCAAATATTCTCAAACATGCAGGCTTCTGATTGGTCAAACTCATTTCGCTAACAGCGAAAAATCTATCTGAATCTCAGCCATAGTTATCTTCGATCAAATCAATGCAAAAGGATAATATAAAAGAAAACTATAAGATTTCTAAAATATTTTGGCGGGTTTATCGCTATTTGGCATAATTTGTAAACTTTAGAACTAATTAACAGTTTTTCGCTAATTATGAATAGAAAATTAATGTTTTTTTAAGCTGAATTTTATAAAAGCACGTAGATTGAGTAAATATCTATCCAAAAATTCAATCCTTACTTTTTTCTGTCCATTATTTAAGTCTCTACCTCGATTGAGACATAAGTTGTGACGAAGAAAAGAAATCTGTCATTTTCAGTATCTCGACGTTATTTTAAAAAATCTATATCTCTGTTTATAATTAATTTATGAGGATGCATTTGATCTCAAATTGAAGATCTTCTTTATTAGGTCCTTCTGGTGTTGGTTTTATTTTTCTACGATGATTGCTTCGTTTGATATGGGAAATTTTACGCTGGCATATTTCGTCCATTTAACATGGACAAGTTGTCTTCAGTATAATAAGCAGTTACGGTGTCTTGCCATTATTCTTGGCGTTTGTTTGTTTGGCGGGGTTAGCATTTTTTTTTCAGCTTGGCTTGGCAGAACGACCGTCCTGCTTGATTTTTCATATGAAAAATGATTTTCTAATATAAGTGGTCAATCTAAAAAATTTATTGCAGATAAAAAAAAAAATATTAGTTAAAAAAAAAAAAAAATGTTTTCACCTATATTCTTTAACCCGGGAAGCCCGAGTACGATCCCCTAGTTTATATAATTACGGAAGTATATAAAAAATGTCAGCAAATATTAGCTTTCCAATGAAATGTTATTTGTATATATATTATTCATGAATTCAAAATTTTTATGTTAATGCATATAATATTCCCTTATTTAATCGGCGGTAGACTCTAAATTAATGTACAGACGTGGAAAAAAAAGTAACCCCCACCCTACTAACTCCTCAACAAATTATCGTAGTCAAAAGTTACTGGTACCGAACGATTGGAAATAAAGTCTACTTTTAAATGACGTATATAAAAATTTCTTAGCGGGCCATATACATATTAAAATGAATCCAAGCTTCATATTTTGCAATGGCAAGACCCAATTTTAACGAGATTTTTCAAATCTTCGGTTCAAACTATGTCCAAACACCAAATTTCAAGTAATTTGAAGTATACGTTTTTGAATTATAAACATTCAAAATTTAGTGCCTCTAATGTTAAATTATATTTACATATTTTTATTTATAATGTCTGAAATTATGATCCTAATGCTCTAATTTTTTGTGTCGTAATAATATTAATATACCCAAACATAGTTTTCAAATTAAGCTTAAAAAACGGCAAAATGATGGTTTAAGGGGTCTATGATAGAAGTGACTAAATATTTTAAAACTTCTTGTGCCATCTAATCTAACAGGCTTAATTGACTGCTTAAGGTGCCTTGATCAAGAAGGGAGCTGTCTCGGTTATCAATCGAGTACCCAACTTAAATTTTGATACAGCCCTTAAAATAAACTCATTTTAAAATAATTAATTTCTCGGAAACTTATGGTACGAATTGCATAAAAATTCGTTTTTAGACTAATTGAAGGGTGTAGAGTTCATTTATGCTGCCAGAATTTTGTACTGCTATTGAAAAAAAAAACAAAGTTATGGTTAGTTTTAATATGTAAATGGCCCCCTAAGCAAATTATATATACATCATTTAAAAGTAGACTTTATTTCCAATCGTTCGGTACCAGCAACTGCCTTCTACGATAATTTGTTGAGGAGTTAGTAGGGGGTGTTTAGTTTTTTTCCCACGACTGTACATCTATTTCGTGAAGTCTGTTTTTTTTTTTTCCTTTTTTTTTTACTGAATTTAATGAAAGAAAGCATGTTAGACGACTTTTTTGAACTAAAATTAGATTACGAGGTCTTGAAAGTAATACTTAAAGAAAATAAAACTTTTATTATCTCAGAGTTTCAGAAAAACTTTTGTGAGAGCGTTTCTTTAATGAATGGCACATTATAGTTGCTACTTTTTACTATGTAATGTAAGTACTACATTAAATATAAGACACGTAAAGTATTTACTTTATCTTTTTCGTAATCTAAAGCATTTTTTAAAACAGTGTCGTAAGTTGTAAGTGTCATTATGAGTTGAAAATTAATAAATTTTAGTATTTTATGGAGAAAGATTTTAAAAGTGTTTTGAAAAAGTAAAAGAACTTTTTTACTTTTGAAATAATGTCATATATTTAGTGCATTTTTAGATTTTCTTGTTCAACATGCGAAAGAGATGTTACTGAGTTTCTATAGTTCAAATGATGCGCAATTCGCAAGACGTACTTATTGAAATCTAGAAAAATATGCCAGCTAATTACCTAACTAAAAGTTTCATACAATTTATTCAGAATTTAATTTTATTTAGAGGTGATGAAGAATTACTGGCTTTATGTTACTTTTCCGACACTTTCCCTCAACACTGAAATAAATAAATTATTTATGAGTTGCTATAATGAGTGTGTTTAGTTTCAAGTTCACGAAACAAAATAAATTATAAACATTTCACATAATGCAGACATTAATGATTCAAAGTTTTTACGCATACGATTAACACAAGAAGATTTTTAGGAATGTGGAAGAGCCAGGAAAATATTACTAACTTCACAGAAAGATGATTTATGTTACTATAATAAAAAAACATTAAGTTTGTGCAGTTGGCACATTATAAGCAGATTACTTACGGAAGCAATTTTTCTGCATTTGACTATAGCAGTTCAAATAAAATAAATTTTGATGCATTTAACTGACATGTTGTATTTTTTAGCAACTTCTTAAAACATTAGAATATTCAGAAAATAAAATAGTAACTTTCAAGTCACTTAATAATTTTTAGTATTTTATGAAGAAAGATTTTAAAAGTATTAATCTTTGAACTGTTGAAATAATGTCATACATTTAGTGCATTTTTAGATTTTCTGGCAAAATGCAAAAAAAGATGTTACTGGGTTAATTCTCTTAAAAAGCATAGAATTTCAGGTTTATATTTTTTACTTAAACAATTCGAATACTGAAATAATAGCTGTGCCAAAAAAAAGAAAAAAAACAACAAATATATATATATATATATATATAAAACGAAATATATAAAATTACCAGAAAACAAGAATTCTACTTTTTCAGAATTTAGTGTTGCCCCCGATGAAAATAAAATGTATATGTAAATAAATATAGATAATACAAAACATATTTCAGTTTTAAGTCTTAAAACACACGCTTTTATTTTATATAAAATAGCGTCATTCACATATCCTGAAGAATTCCTCATTTACGATCCAGTCTTAAAAAACATCTGCAGCAAAAGTAATCATATGACGTCACTATCGCTGAATAATACACAAATAAATAAAAAAAAAAACAGATGTCACTCATGAAACTTGACAAAAAAAAAAAATCGGCTATCTAACGATTCACATGCCTCCATTTGTTTGCAATGCAGATACTTAAAATTAGATATAGTTTATAATAGCTCCATGTTTTATCAGAAATCATTCATTTATATATTTTTTTTCAAAATAGCACATATTTTAATTACATTTTTTTCTATAGTTATGAAAAAATGGCAATAAAAAGATATAATTATTATTTTCCAGATATGTTTTCTTTACTCTCTACAGAAATGGAGTACTTGAGTTGCCAAAATTAAACAAATGGTACTAAAAACTACAAAAAAAATTAAAACTAAAAAATAAATTGAGATGCAGTTTTCAAACAATCATTAAAAAATACTTTTTTTCCAAATACGACGGTATAAAAATTGAAAATGTGCGATGCTTAGAAGTTTAAAAATTGCTGTAGAGTACTTAACAGTACAATGATACATCTGCTTTGTTTCACAACTGGCTTACACAACGGAACGTTATTTTTTGGAGACGACACCTTATTTGCTAAGAGAAAGAAAAGGCATATCGGGGGGGGGGGGGGGGCTAAAACTTTCAAACTGTTACAAACTTAGAATAATATTGGCGTTCATAACAAATATTATAAGTCGCTAAATCTGTGCAATGGACATGTAATGAAATTATTACGTGCTTGAAAAAATTACTTTCCGTTTGCGTGCTGTATGTGTATTAGTTAGCAGTTTTGAAATTTAAAATTATTTATAGCATATATTCGCATGTTTTATCGCTTACAAAACCACCATTTTAAATTATGAGTAATATATTTTCATGATTAATATGACACTCTGGATGTTTTATGTTTTATAAGACTCGGGTAACAAAGTAATAAATGCATAAAAATGCAGACGAAAGACTGAAACTTTGGATAATAAAGACTTATTGTACTTAAACCATATATGACTTATGTTTACACAATAGATATAGTGAAATGATAACCTGCGTGAAAAATTTATCGTCTATTTGCGTGCTGCACGTGCATTAATTATTATGCCTTAAATTTAAAATAGTTTTTTCCCGGTGTTATATATGTTATATCTCTTCTAAAACTTCACATGGCATTTGATGAGCAACACGTCTTCAAAATTTATCTGTTACAAGGCAGTTCGGTATTCTTACAATAAATCACCGTATTACTTAATCACTTTAACTAACTACTATTATTTTAGAAAATAAATAAACAAATATGTATTTTTTAATAGTCAATAGGTTTATGTCAGTACGTTGTTCATGGCAAGTAAGGTAACTATAACTTTTTCATAATTCTTTTTCAAAATTTCAATTTAGTTTTAATAGAAGCATTTTTCAGATTTTTAATATATGAAATATCAGTTATATTTAAAAAAAATTAAGTTTTATACATCAATCACAAAAGATCTATGATATTTCCTCAAAATAAAAATTTATTTTCATTGATTAAATTGGGAATTTCCTACGTATAGAATTTTAAATGAATTATCCAAGCAATATTCACTGGAATATAGCTTTATATTTAATAAATATGTATTTTCTCACGCATTGCTCACATACTATAATGATTGTAAGATAAGTAAAACTGCATAAAAATCATGCAAAAATAAATACACTAAAATGCGAGAATATGTATGCACATATATATGTATACTCACACATACATACACCCATAATAGCATGCAGTTGTATACAAAAAGAGACACTTGTTATTAGGTAACTTCCAAAATAAAAAGCTGAGTCTCCCTACTGTAGCACTGGAGGAGGTGAATTCCGAAAAATTTTTGCTGAATTTTCACCGATCGTAACTCCCCATACTTCAACTCCACCCTCAGTCCACTTGTCGATAGATATATATATATATACGCTGGTGGACAAAACTTAAGGACGAGTCACAAAATCCCAATTTTCAAGTGATTTTCAAGCGATAATTTTCACACGAATACTCAAAAGGAAGTAATGTAACTCGAATAATTACTATCCCTGCAGAACAGCTAGTCTATATAACATCTCATTCAGGTCACACATGGTCACAAGAGTCATAGTCACTACGGCGAAACAAAAAATAAGAAATTCCGTACGTCTCTTTTATGAGTCTCAAATGACTACTATATTTGACTCCACTGACAGATCACTGTGACTGCTGATTTGTGGCGAATCACCAAGTGACTTTCCAATGTCGTTTCATTGAGACTCTCGTGTGACTCTCATCTGAAGACTTAATTTCAAAGTCATTGTGAACGTTGCATTATGATAAATCATCAAATAATGTCACATTAAAGTCACATGGTACCTTTTCATTACTTTTCACAGTGGTGACTTCACAGTATTGTCTCTGCCACCATTTGACAAAGTCATGTACAGGAAGTCACCATGTGACTTTAATGTGACATTATTTAGTGATTTATCATAATGCAACGTTCACAATGACTTTGAAATTGAGTCTCCAGATGAGAGTCACACGAGAGTCTCAATGAAACAACATTGTAAAGTCACCTGGTGACTCGCCACAAAGCGGCAGTCACATTGACCTTTCAGTGGAATCATATATAGTAGTCATTTGAGACTCACAAACGAGACGTATGGAATTTCCTATTTTTTGTTTCGCAGTAGTGACTGTGAGTCTTGTGACCATGTGTGACCTGAATGAGATGTTATATGGACTAGCTGTTCTACAGGGATAGTAATTATTCGAATTATATTACTTCCTTTTGAGTATTCTCGTTAAAATTATCCCTTGAAAATCGCTTGAAAATTGGGATTTTGTGACTGCTCCTAAAGTTTTGTCCACCAGTGTATATATGGTTTTTCTCATGCGATAGCACTGCTATTTAGAAATCGTTTTTAATGTAACTAACCATGTGAATTGTGCTTACTATCTCAACCGACTTCATTCGGCAGATTTAACTGTCATTTTTGTTTCAAACTGGCATTCAATTAAAGATTTCAAACTCAAAAAACAATACAAAAGCAATAGAAATCCAAAATTTTGCTTAGGTGATACAAGGATTCTGGAGTATTTTCTCATTTACCTCTATCTTAAAAGATTGCTGAGATATAGCAAACACTAAGGTGGCTGACATTTTGAACAAAACGATAGATTAAAAAATCAATGATTAATTTATAAGCTTTAGTGAATGTGATTTCTTTCAAACTATCATTCATTGTTGCAATGATTTTTCCAATTATACACAGAAAACTATATATTCAAATATGATAGCGCAAAATTCTCGTTTAGCTTGGCGAAACTTGACGAATATTACAAATTTGGCGACAAAAATTAAATCGACATAAATGAAGCCAATTTTGTTTTAGCTGACAAATTTAGCGAAATTGTCATTCGAATTCACTATTCAAGGAAACTAGGAATGCATTTTCTGTAATCGGAATCTTCTCATATTACACTGTACAAAATCATGTAACGTTACTCCATAAAGTTGGTGGCAGCATGCTACCTCCAATTTTAGGCAGTATTTTACCTTATATAATGGTGCAATTTAAACTGATATAACTGTTGCAATTTTACACATTAGATAACGTAACAGCAGTTATATCGGTTAAATTACTGAATAAAATGGAGGCAGCCAGGATGCCACTAATTTTATGGAGTAATGTTACATAATTTTTTACAGTGTAGTTTCGAGATTTAGAGTAAAATTAACTAAAATCTTAAAATGAAGAAATAGGGAAGCAATCAAATAATATGGATTCTACCTCCCCCCCCCCCCCAGTACAGGCCAGAAGAGCATTAACTTGTATTGAATTTTTAGCGAATGCATGTAAATGCCAATCATGCACAGGGTTTTACAACATACATTATAATATGTAGTAGACAGCAAAAAAACTCTTGCCGCCAGTAAAAATAATATTTACTTTCCCCGCCCAAGACGATATTGATTTTCAAAAAGCACATTTTTTTATGGATTAATTGAGTAAAATATTAACAAATATTGTTTGAAATAAGTTACATAGTTTGGAATCGTAAACAAGTTAGAAAGTTAATATAAACTAAGTTTCGTATTTGAAATTGTGAAACGTATATGTCTCTGGGGGAAAAAAGAAACTCTGTAAAGGCTGACCGGTGTGTTTTCGGGTAACACTTATGGCTAAATGCTTCAAAGGTCTGGGTAGTTGGGTGTCATAAAAAAACTATATCTGATTATGTTTATTTTTTTACACTGAATTCAATTTTAGGTGCCACAAAAGCTGGATTAACACCATTCCATGTTGCTTTACTGAAACCTGCCCGCCCCTCCCACACACACACATTGTAATTACATTACAGGCTGGCTGAGTAGAGTGGAAAATATTGATGCTTTCTGTGCATGAGATGGAAAATGCCTTTCAAACTTAGTTATTCTATTACAAATAACCATAGAAGAGGAATATCACTACTTGTTTCGTATTAAGCATTTGCCAAGCTCTTATTATTATATAAACATTATTGCATACAAAAAATATTACTTATATATTTTATACAAAATTTAAAAGTATCAACACTAAATTAAACATACATTATATTAATAGACTCCAACTATAATTTAAAAAAATGAAGATTTTCACCATAATATCTTTGATCGAACATGATATTTGATAAATTTGATAAAATCTTACAGGTATTTCGGTGGTATCTTATGTTCACCTTTTTAAAATTTCAACTTTACAAATTTCATTTATTGTATGTGAAAAATACAAGAAAATATCAATTAAATAGTTACATTTTATTTTGTTCTGAAATACTGGTAAAATAATTAAACAAATATTAAAATATTAAACCTTCAATAACAGAATTATAAAAATAAATTTTAAAAATATCATCGGCTTGTGAATATTTTTAAAAAACTGATAGCTAGAATTCTTAAAAAGGTAAGTAACTTATATCTTTAAATAAAAATATAATCTGTCCCTTCTTGAGTTTCATTAATATAAGTTATTTGACTCGTATAAAATACTTTTCTCCACATAACAAACTATGCATGCGTTTCAATAATCTACATACCATGGTTTAACAGAATCGCTTGCTCTTAAAATATATTCAGTTAATATTTTTGTAACGTTCTTAGTTTTCTAAACTAATTATTTTTCCCGTGATAGAGCATTAGCAATATTATTTTAACTTACCACTGATTTTAACGACTTCCATTATTTTTTGGGGGGGGCTCAACGAAACTATGAAAGTTTAAAAAAGGTTTCTTTTCTAATTAAATTTAGCCAAAAATTGGTATTTTTTGCACAGTTTGTTGTTTCTAAAAACTCTCTTTAGCTTTAGGTGCAAGTTATAATTAAACAACTAAAGTAAATTAGTAAATTTATAAAGATAATACCAAGCTCATTTTAAAATAATCACTAAAAAAAGGAAGTACTTAAAAATAAGTAAATCGATGTACTCATATCAAATGGAGTATGTTTGGAACAAAAATGAACCTATGCTTTTTTCAATTTTGACACGTCACATGCTATCGAAGCCAAATGAAACTATAATTTTATAATTTTTAGTGGTTTATTTCATTCATGGTGGCTCAAATATGTTCTTTAATAGGAATACAATGTAATATATTGTGGAAATTCGTGGTATGATATTAAATGTTTATTCCTCGGAAGGAAATACATCCCGTGTCTCCTTTATAATGTGTGAGGCTACATTGTGTTGTTTTTTATCAGTTTTTCGTATATTTGGTCTGATATGTGTGTAAAAGTGAATGATTTGTTCATGAAAACAAAAAGTAGAAGAATAGGATTTCCAATATTTCGCTGACAACTTTGAAAATAAGTGCTCTCTGTTAAATGTTCAATGCATTTTTTCTTGTTTAATGTAATCAGCGGTACCTTCTGTAAATATTAAAATAATGTAAATATTAAACAATAGTAAATATTAAATTACGCACAGTATTTTAAAATGATTTTAAAGGGCTTGGAAACAATTCTCTTGTCATAAAAATATTTGAGCGTATCTTAATAATAATTTTGCTATTTATTCTTAGCAAATAATCAATTAAACGTTTCTTGTTAATAATTTTGAGCGGGAAATAAATGTCACAACATTTTAACATTGATATGTAGTAAAGTGTCACGGGGGGGGGGGGGGGATCCTTTGACAAGAAAATGTTTTTTTTTTTTTTTCGCATTAACTTATTTTAGTTTTGTAAGTGCTTTATTAAATGTGTGTCTTTTTGCCCCTGAACCTTATTTTGCTTTCATACGTTGTACTAATCAGGCAACATGGATGCCATCTTGTTTTACTTCATCATTTTTTAACAAGAGCGTTGTTTTCAAACACTTTTAAATTATTTTAAATAACTGGTCATAAATTAATGTTTCCATTAATCTTATACCATAATGCGAGCAAAAATTGTGTGTGTGTGTATGTAAATCTTATCTTGAAAACGGCTCGAACGATTTTGATTAAATTTTGCACCCTACCGTTTTCGGTCAAGAAAAGACCATTGGGATGGGTCTCGTATTCGAGAAACTTTGATTAGAGGGTCATTTTGGGTCATAATCGGTCAGGGTGAAGCTAATTATATCTAATGAACGGCTTAATCGATTTTCACTAAATTTTGTATCTAACCATTTTCGGGCACGAAAAGACCATTGGGAGGGGTCAGGTGTTCGAGAAAATTCAATTAGTGGGTCATTTTTGAGTCACTGTGGGTCAAGCTATTATTATCTAAAAAACGGCTCTAACGATTTTCACTAAACTCTATATTCTATAGTTTTGGATTACGAGAAGACCATTGGGCTAAGTCGCATGCTCGAGAAAATTCGATTAGTGGGTCATTTTTGGGTCACCGTGGGTCAAGCTAAGGTTATCTAGATAACGGCTCTAACGATTTTGACGAAATTTTGCACCCTACTGTTTTCGGGCACGAAAAGACCATTGGGATGGGTCTCGTGTTCGAGAAAATTGGATTAGTGGGTCAGTTTGGGTCATAATGAGTCAGGGTCAGGCTAATTATATCTAGAGAACGATTCAATCGATTTTGACTAATTCTGTATCTAACCATTTTCGGGCACGCAAAGACAATTGGGATGGGTCTCGTGTTCAAGAAAATTCAATTAGTGGGGCATTTTGGGTCATAATGGGTCAGGATCAAGCTAATTATATCTAGAGAACGGCTCAATCAATTTTGACTAAATTTTGTATCTAACCATTTTCGGGCTCGAAAAGACCATTGAGATGGGTCTCGTGTTCGAGAAAACTCGATTAGTGGGTCATTTTGGGTCATAATGAGTCAGGGTGAAGCTAATTATATCTAAAGATCTCAATCGATTTTGACTAAATTTTGTATCTAACCATTTTCGGGCACGAAAAGACCATTGGGAGGGGTCACGTGTTCGAGAAAGTTCGATTAGTGGGTCATTTTTGTGTCACTGTGGGTCAAGCTATTTTTATCTAAGAAACGGCTCTAACGATTTTCACTAAACTCTATATTCTACAGTTTTGCCTTATGAGAAGACCATTGGACTAAGTCACATGTTCGAGAAAATTAGGTTAGTGGGTCATTTTTGGGTCACCGTGTGTCAAGCTAAGTTTATCTAGATAACCGCTCTAACGATTTTGACGAAATTTTGCACCCTACTGTTTTCGGGCTCAAAAAGACCATTGAGATGGGTCTCGTGTTCGAGAAAACTCGATTAGTGGGTCATTTTGGGTCATAATGGGTCAGGTCCAAGCTAATTATGTCTAGAGAACGGCCCAATCGATTTTGACTAAATTTTGTATCTAACCATTTTCGGGCACGAAAAGACCATTGGGATGGGTAACGTGTTCAAGAAAATCCGATTAGTGGGGCATTTTTGGGTCACCGTAGGTACAGCTAAGTTTATCTAGATAACGGCTCTAGGATTTTGACGAAATTCTGTAATCTATCGTTTTCGGCACGAAAAGACCACTGGGATGGGTCACGTATTCGAGAAAATTCTATTAGTGGGTCATTAGAGGTCATTATGAGTCAGGGTCAAGCTAATTATATCTAAAAAACGCCTCAAGACATTTTCACAAGATTTTTTAATGTACGGCCATTTCTGGTCATGAGATGATCATTGGGCTAGGTCACATGTTCGAGAAAATTCGATTAGTGGGTCATTTTGGGGTCAGAATGGGCCAGGGTCCAGCTAATTGTATTTAAAAAACGGCTCAAACGATTTTTACTAAATTTTGTATTCTATCTTTTCTGGCTCGAGAAGACCACTGGGCTAGGTCGCATGTTCAAGAAAATTCTATTAGTGTGTCATTTTTTGTCCCAATGGGTCAGGGTCAAGCTAATTGTCTTTAAAAATCGCTTCAAAACGTTTTGACAAAATTTTGTATAATACCGTTTCCGGGCATGATAAGACCGTTGGGCAGGGTCGCATGTTCAAGAAAATTCAATCAATTTGTCATTTTGGGTCCTAATGAATCACGATCAAGCTAACTGTATCTAAAAAACGGCTCAAAAGATTTTGACAAAACTCTGAACTACACAGTTTCTGGACAAGATAAAACCATTGGGCTGGGTCGCATGCTCAAGAAAATTCTATTAGTGGGTCATTTTGGTGATAATGGGTCGGGGTCAAGCTAACAGCATCTCCAAAAGGTTCAAGCAATTTTGACAATTTTTTTTTAAACCGTTTCACAGTACAAAAAGACCATTGAAATAGCTCACATGCTCGATAAATTTCGGTTAGTGGGTTTTTGAATCAACGTGGGTCAAGTTTATTTTATTTAAAAAACGACTAACGATTTCCACTAAATTTTGTATTCCATCGTTTTCAGGCTCGAGAAGAGCATTGTGTTAGGTCGCATGTTCGAAAAAATTCGATTAGTGGGTCATTTTGGGTCGCTATGTCTCACGGTCAAGCTAATTGCATCTAAAACAGCAAGAATGATTCAGTGGGAATAATATATCGAGATAAACACAAAGCTAATTTTGACCGAGCTTAGCTCGGTCATTCCTGCTAGTGTAATATTTACCGAAGGTACAACTAACTAGATAAAAAATGTTTTGAATGTCTAAGAGAGTGCATTTTCTTTCGAAGTTAATATTTGAATACATACATGATATCAAAAATGAGTGCATAACGGTTCATATTTGAACACGTCCATGGAATCTAAAATGAGTACATGCGTTTCTCAATTTTGAGTACATTTGGATCGGATGTGACGTATTTAAAAATGAGTGCTTTTTACTTAATTTTGAGAACCTATTTGTTTTAGTGATGTAATCATTTGAAAATAAATTTGAATAAATTTGTGTTTCTTCAATGCCTATAAGTATTCCACTGCAAATTTAACTTTTAAAAAATATTACTTGTCTTAATATGGTAAAAACTGAAGTTGAACGATATTACAAAGTTAAATGCAAATTTAGAATTAAATACACTTAATATTGAAAGTTTTTGTTCACACACACATGTAATACATATATACAAACACATATTTATATATGTGTATACAAAGCTTATTAAGCAATGGAAGTACTTTAAAAATCATGGCACTCCAGTATCTGAATACAAAAATGGAGTTTCTTGAAGTCGATCTTAATTTTTTTAATACGTCTGTTATAAATACGTTTTAAATGGTTCACAAAATACCGTATAAATAAATTAAATTTTTAGAGACCACAAATTGTCTTAGAAAATTTTATAATGTTTTCATATTTAATATAATCGTTACATTTAAATTCCTAAAAAAATCAAAATAAAATCTTATATGAAAGAAAATTTTAAGCCCGAAATACAACATGCGTAGTAACTGAATTTAAATGTATACATATGTAAGTATTATGCTTTTAGTTATGCGTATGTTAGTGACATCATTTCATCACTTTCTTCACATTCTTGGATCATTTTATACTCAGATATAATTGTTATATTTCAACTGAAATAGAAATAAAATTCATCTGTGCTATTAAAAAAAATTCTGTACGTTGGCCAAATGCTTTTTCCTTTTCAAATCCTTGTAAAAAGTTATCTTTAGCATTTAAATGAAAGATACATGCATTGCGAATAACACAATTTAATTCAGAAATGATTCTTCGCCGGAAGTCGAAAGCTATTTCTTATAGCGCCTGTGACAGTTGAAGCTTATTGTCTTTTATATTTCTTTACAAACTTCTGCAAATGCTGGAAAATTTTCATTTAATTCAGATTTTGTTTTTCTCATACTCGCTATAAAACTACTTTTGAAATTTTCTCTCTAGCCTTTTTCTTTTAGTTCACATTTTATTTTAAACATTTTTAAAAAATTATGCATGTATAAATATTTATAGCATGATTTGGGATACTATTATAGCAAAATAATGCGGTAATCGAATAAGCTATGCGTAAAAAATATATGTAGTTTTTTTTTATTGGTCATTAATAAAATATTTCAATAAAAGTTTTAATGAGTTCCTCTGTACATCTGTTTGTAAATGTGATTTATCTGAGAGAATTGCTTCTTTTTCGAAATATCTTTCTAGAGATAATAGTTTTGGTTGATATACACTGAGAAAAGAAAATACCCCCTTCATCTAGAATCAAGGTAGTCCTTTTCTGAATCTCTAGAGTAGAAATTTAGATTTCCTAGCTAGGCGAAAATGGTAAACAACTAAGCTGAATAGAAGAAATGATCTAGAATTTCTAGTCTCTTGTTTTTCGAGGCTAACAAAAAAGACAGGCTACTGCGGCGCATCCCACGTGTCTTTTTTAGAGACCAATAGAGTGACGTGATGCTCTTTTCGCACACCTTCATTGATGCATTCGAGTATCACGTGACTCTACCGTTCTGTAAAAAATAATACGTGGAATACACCGCAGTAGCCTGTCTTTCTCGTTAGCTGCGCTTGTTTTCAATATGAGGAATCGATAGTGAATCGTTTCAGTAGCGACAAATTATCGCTTGATTTCTAAAATGGTTTCATAAACTAGAACTACGGTTACTAAAATTAATCTCTTGTTATCGCATCTATTTGCAGAGATTTTTAAATACGTTTTACCACGAAAATATCCAAAAACGCTCTTGAATTCTAGTAGGAGACTACAGAACTATTTAGCAAAGGGAAACATAATTTATAAGGACATGGAACTATTTTTTTCTGGAGCCACAATTTAAATTCTAGATGCCAGAACGATATTTTTTTCAAAGTGATAGTCATGTAGGGTATCCAGTGGAGCATTTTATTACTCTATTTTTTTAACACCGATACAATCTAAAAGTATCAACGTCCCATTGATGATCCTTTTAGATAGAATTTTCATTTTCACTCTGTTACCAACAGATTTTAGGTAAAATGTTATCACAAATAATAATAAACGTTTTAAAATCTCCTTATTCAGTTTTCATAATGTACACATTTTACTTATTTTTTATTATTATTATTTTAAAGATAAACTTTAAAACGAAAAAAAAATTGAAACTTATATTATTTGAAAACACGCCACCCCCAAGACAATGCTGTACCCGCGTAGAACAAAAACGTACCATAACTTAGAATATTTCTTTATTATTTAAAATATTTTTTTTTATTTTGAAATAACTTTTCTTATGTAAGTATATTTTGAAACAAGAATTTCCGTGAAACAATACTGAAAAGTATCGGCGAGATAAGTAAAATACAGAATGTTGAAAATAAATATTATAAAAGCAGTTTTTCTTGTTAGGGCTTAGCGAAAATAAAAATATAAAGAATACATTTTAATTTATTTAAGAAAGGATTTTTTTCCGTATTTTGGCAACTATTACTTTCAAGCCAATGACTGTTGCATCTTTTTAAGTTACTGATTTCTGCGTCAGTGTTTATGCACAGTCAGATGTTTCACGCTGAATTTTTCTTGGTTTATCTCCTTGAAAACGTTAATGTGGTGGAATTTTTACAATTTTGGCGGTAATATAACACATAATTTCTAAAATATAGTTCTACATGTAGATTTGGTAATAAAATATTTAAATGATTTTTATTTGATGTACTTAATACTATTTAATTTTATGCTTTCTTGTAAATATTATTAACTAATAATTTATTTTAAATTTCAGGCAAATATTTTTTTTGAAAATTTTAAATAGGAAAATGTTCAGAATTATTAACCCTACAAGGGTTAGAATGTATATAACATTACCTTTAATCCCTTCAGTGTCAGTCAAATCAGTACAAAGCTTGATTAGTAATCGGATAATGTGCTTTCCAAGCAAGCCTAACTACTTAATTGAAATTGAGTGCTAGAATACCAGTTACATATATATTTTTAAAAAGGGAATAACAATAAATAAAAAAAGTTTAATTAATAACTATACAAAAAAGATAATTTATATAATTTTGAAAAAGTAAATAAAAGTAAATAAACAAGAACATCCGTCTTACCATTTCAAGCGAAATAATGACACTTTGGCGCCTGTTTAGTACCCTGATGCGTATATGAATAAAAATTTGGCATCAGAAAAAAATCGCGGCAATGTGATGCGTATATTACATCTGTGCCATAAACTTTTATTTTGACAGTAAAACTTCTAAAAATAGTTTGTCATTATACTTAAAATTGTCCCACACACTGTTATAAATTTGCAGCATTCTTTCCAGTCATTTGACCGTTTTTATCGAAAACGGTTACACATCCGTAACATAACACTATTCTGACCATATTATTGGCCATTTTATGGTCAGAATACAGTTAAATTATGGTTATGAAACCGTTTTTACAAAAAACAGTCAAATGACTGGACAGAATGCTGAAAATTTTCAACAGTGCAAAATGAATGTAAGAAGTGGGGGTAGGGGGCAAAAGTTACAATTTGAATATTTAAAACATTATTGCAGTAATATTTACCGTTATTTTATTGAAAATCGTTTTTGAAATTGTATAAAGGCATTATTAAGGCAATTGTATAAAGGCAATATTTTTTATGCCAAAAAACTGTAAAAATGACAAAAAATAGCATATAAACATAAGGGATACAAATTAACCACTTATTGGAGAATCATCCATATGCCTTTGAATTTTTATTTTAAGTAATTTGTTTTCATTTACCAAATTACTTAAAATAATATATTTCAGTGTTAAAATGCTGAATATTACTGCTTTTCGAATATTAACATAATAATGCGTCCAAGGACTGTACTGGACCACCTGTCAAAGACCACCTATTACGTGGCAATCTTCATTTAAAGAATGCATTAGGTAAGGCTTGGAAGAAGTACGCATTATTTAGAATAAAAAATTAATAATATAGAACATCTATATAATAATCTAAAACTTTTGTCCATTTCTGTCCCATTTCCTTTCAGTCTTGCTCCTGCTTTCAAAGTGGTAGCACGTCATCTTTACATCTGACGTTGAAGGACAAAGTTTTCCGAAAGGTTTTGTGCACGTCTTAATTTTATGGCATTAGTGATTGAAAAACATAACATATATACAATAATATGCATACGTATATGTATATAAATATATACACCGGATTCATATGCTGTTACAAATAAATTTTAAATGCATGGTAGTGAAATTTTATTAAACTGTTTTTATTGTATTGTAGGATTATTACTTTTACTTAAACCTAATTAGCATAAACGTTAAAACTTGCCGAAATATAAGCTTTCGCTGAGCTCAAAATTAATCATTGGCAGCATGTAATCGTTCATATATTTAAACTTTTATCCTAATAATTCATGAAAAAGTTGATGGACATTTAAAAAAAAAAACACTTGAGAAGTTTTACGAACTTTGTATATTAATGACTTTTTTAGTTCAGCCACAAGCCACTGAGAGAATCACTATAATTAATTGATTGCTTGTGTGAATAATTTATTTTCCGTTTGCGTGCTACACTACCATTGATTAGAAGTTCTCAAATCAAAAATAGTTTATTTATAGGTAGCAAAAATGTTTTATGACTTAGAAATATAGATATGGCTTTTGATGAGTAAAATATTATTCGTTTTAAATAAATAATTTCATTTGAATAATGAAGTGGTGCAAATGAGACATGTAAATTGCATATTTGTGACATATTACAGAGTAAAATGATGTTCGTTTTCATAATTATGATTTGGTTTGACTTAACGTGACTTTTTACAGAGAGCCTATGAAGCTTATTTTTAAACATCATTATTCCCGAATTAAAATCTCGCAATTTCTGATCATAGAAACTTTGCAAAAATGGTATAAATTCTGAGATGAAAAACGGCGAAGGTTACTTTCCGGAAATATGCATTCTCAAAAGTAAATATCGTTTGAAACATATTTTACGTTTACATTTTTTAATATTCCTTTAGATCTGTGCCGGAAAAAAAGGCAGCTTTATCAAGATAAAGCAAATCTTAGTTAAAAGTAGAAAAGCTAAAATTCGTGAGATACGATTACTGAAGATACCCAGTTTTCGTCAATACTGCATTCGAATGGAAATTTTGGGAAACTAGCTATCGCCAAATTGGCTTTATTTAGAGTAACTCTAGGATAGATGGCCATAGTTTTTAAAGATTGAAATAAAAATTCTTAGATTGTAAATACAAGAAATATTTATGCATATATAATGTTTTTATACATATACTCATCATATTTCGGACAAAAAATAATTCAATATCCAGAACAAAAAGTGAGAAAAAAAATTGAAATTAAAATGTAGATGGCCACCTCTCCTTCAAGCCGAAGAAAGATGGCCATCCAATGCAAGAAAGAAAAAAATAAGTTAAAATAGCAAAAAATAACACGTTTCATGTAGTTAATCATTGAAAACGCATAGAAATTTGTAAAAATGCAATTATATCACTTGAAATCAGTGAATAAAATTTAAATAAACAAAATTTGAAGTATAATTTCAATCCTTCTCTTTTCGTAAAATTTTACCACATTTTCGGCGAAGATCTTGATGGTTTGCACACATTTCATTGAACCACTTCTGCCACATTATGTGTTGTACGCAGTAATAATTTTTGGTTATGGTATTATATTCTTTTTCCACAACCAATACAGTAATCCTTTTTCAATTCTATTCTCTCGAAATTTGTAGCATCTAATAATTTCAAACGTATTTCATCTTCTTCGCTAATGGAAGTGTCACGTTTTTGTTTTTTTCTCGCGTTTATTTTAGATTTTTCACGGTTTTAAGTTTATTTATCAGCTTTATGTGTTTCTGGAATGAGCGTTTCAGAAGTTTTTCAATATTTTCTGAAACAAAAAATACATCGTTAGGCCCTATTATGCTATTTCTATAGAAATATTTATATTAGTTAAAATTTAAATAATTCTATCAATATAATTATAATAAAAAATTATATATATATGTTTAAAAATAATTATATTTAGTTAAAATCCTCACTCTGTATAATTTTGAAATATTGATTATAAGTGGCCATCTCTCCTCGATTTGATGTGAACTCTTAAAATTGATGGACAGATTGCCACCCAATTTAAAGCGTCATTCCGCCATTGTACGTCTTTGTTTTAGACTTAAAAGCAAAGATTGGATTATGTATTGGCGTAAAAGATCGTCTGCTTCTGACTATTTAACTTGAAACATGAGCGCGGAGCTCAGGATTTTTTTAGGCATTTGTTGTTATGAAAACTACGTTGTTGTCCAAAATAGGTCACTGAAATAAATCGAATGAACACACATAAAACAGAGTATATAAAGCGATGGCAGGGAAAAATGTTTAGTGTTTTTTTAAAATTTGGCGGATGCTTGGACAATGTATTATGATAAAGTAATAAAACTTCTTCTTTTGTGAAAAGAGTTTTCCCTTTTTTCGGGAAACTACCAGTGAGTATTGACCAATGTCATAGGTAAAATGTAGACGACTGCAGGTAAACTATTGAATGTTAGATTTTGATCGGTATCGTAATAACGGATGCTTAAGTTAGTAGAATGTTACGGAGTAGGTTTTGCTTCATTTTACAGCGTTCCATTATATATCACCCAATATCATCACACACACTCACATATATATAATACCTTCGAAACAAAAATTATATTACAAGTTAATATACCGAAGTTAACCAAAATTCTAAAGGAAGATAGTATGTAATAATATTATACATTAATCATTATACTCAAACAATATTTAAGTAAAGCTAATCGACATGCAGAACCTACTAAGAAATCTCAAAATATTGAAAAACCTAAAATTATTAATATTATAATATCGCAAATTGTACATAATAGTTGAATAAAACAAAATTGGAAAATTGTAGTTTCAAAAAGTGGAGGAGCAATACTTTCAAGAGGAAAATTTTTCAAAGGAATGCAAAGATGAATAAATATAATGAATAACAAGAATATGAATAACACTTATAACGTTGAATTTTTCTGAGATGCAATATCCCAGAAATATGAGTAAAACACAATTGGCTTCTAATTGACAAAAACATATGCATTGCATTTTGGAGCTATTTTTCAAATTGCCCAATCAACTGTGATACTGAATTTGCAAGCATATTAAAACAGTGAAAAATAACAAAAACATAACAAAACTTTTCAAGTCCATGAAATACACTCAAGAAAATTAGTTATGAATAGAGAATCGTCATAAAAAATTATTTACTAACCAATACCATACATATATGATGACCAGGGAGGCATAATGCCAACATATTGCTATATATAGTGTGTCCATGTATAACCTTACTGACCTTTATTTTCGCAACCGTTGGTCCTAGTGCATACTTCCAATTACAAAAAGTGGTTTAAATAAGGTAAAGAACTATTTTAAAAGCTATTTGGGTCAAGAAAAACATTTATTAAAAAATTACGAAATTTAAATTTTTATACGGTCCCCCGGTCCTATAAGTGATATTTACTAAAACTTTACTGTGACACTTAAGTAAGACAAAAAAAGTCCCATTCATGTAACATTAAAATTGATCGAGTTATGAAACTTTGAAATGCGTGACTTATACCACTTCTTTTGCATATCAAAAACAGATGATTTCGACCATGCTTTCGGGGGTCGTGTATAAAGTACTTAATTTTATTTCAAGGTATCTGCGCTTTGAAAGAAATCGTACAAATATTACGATTAACTTTTATTAGTTAAGTTTCAGATTAATTAAAATAATTGTATTTTAACATATGTTTATTTTGTAAGGAATTGAGGCTATCATTTCTTTTAACTAAAATTATGTTATTTTCATGAGGTTTTATCTAACTTGCAATGATCGCCTTTCCAGTTTAAAATTTGTTGTCGAACTTTAACTTACTTTCAAATGTCCGATCGAAGTTAAATTTTACATACTGACTTAAATCCGATGGCAATGCAATATTATTATAATTTTCGACACTTATCATCTTATACATACTTATATCAAAGGATAACACAAAGAATTCGGTTAGATTACTGTAAAGTAGTTTAAGAAAGAGTTTTAGATTAGATGACGTAAACCTGCGATGGTTGTGTTTTTTTACTTTTGTAATTACATTTTATGTATTTTTTAACGCTTAATCAAAAAATTACCTTTACTTTTAACCATCATGTCAAGATTTTTCCTAAATCGTAAATTTCAAGGCTAAACATCTGATACTATAAAATAGATGTAACACTTTTTTATTCAGATTATTTTTATTTAATTCAATGATTTATTAGATTTTTTGGCTTATACTGGGTTTCTTATAGCTAAACAGCTCGAGGGTCCGATGAGGTTGGTAGGGGAGGGGGATCAATTTTAACTTTTAGCTTTTTAACTTTGAAGTTTGCGATTTCAGACAATTTCTGGCGTGATGGTTTAAAATGAAGGTCATTTTCGGATTCAGTGCTAAAAAATACATAAGAATCAATTTTCAAAAGCTAAAAAACATGCCACAACCCAAAATTTGAAAGACAGTGTAATCTAACAGCATTTTAAAATATGTATCATTTTGTAAAAAATTGAGTCTGTTTTTCATCCTTTTATTTAACAAAAAATCTGTTATTTTTATCCTCTTATAATGTTCAGTACAAATTGTACATTTTGCAGTAATATGTCAGAATGATTAAAGATTTCAAATTTATATTGCAATGCTAATTTGACTCTCAACAATTTCTTTAATATATCTGACAAAATTATATTTCTACTAAATTTGCGAATGACCCCTAATATGCAGCAAAAAATATACTCCAACTTTAAACAGATATTACTCGGTCAATTTTAATAGTAGATTAAGGGGACTTTTTTTGCCTTGCTTGCCAGTGTAACAGGGAAATTTTACTAAATATAAATTATAGGACCGGGGAACGTATGAAAATTTAGATTCTGTAATTCTTTACTAAATTGTTTTTTCGCTTCAAACTTTTTTTTATCTTAACCTTGCATATAATTTTGACCATTTTTGTAATTGGAAGTATGCATCTAGGACCAACGGTTGCGAAAATAAAGGTCGGTCAGGTTATACGTGGACACACTGTATAAAACACCCATATATAAGACATACAAACAACAAACCCAACCTCCTCTACATTTTATATTTTTTTGCATATAAACACTATAATTATTTAAATGAATTAAGCTCATTGTGCCGAAATGTTATGACTTCTAAATGCAACAATGTTCTTGTACTTAATATCTTAATACAAGAATCGTAAATAAAAGCTATACAATAAGACATCCGAATTTCACGAACAAAACCAGAAACATTTCTCTGCATTTAAAACTTTTTTTTCTTAATTTTCCATTAAAATAGACATCTTTCATTCTGCAGCGCTTCCATCTTTCCTAAATGAGTCAAAAATTACGAAAGTGGCCCATGGTTTTTCTTTTTTAGCCTTGAAGATCAAATTACTCTACCGACATGACGGACTGTGACATAGGTATCATTTACCTGAAGTTTAATATTAAGAAAAAAAGACCAATTTTAAAATTGGTGTTATAAAATATTCTATGCATTTTGGAGACTTTGATGTCTTCAGATTATCTATTAGAGATCTATTAGAGACAAATTGAATGTCCTAAATGCGGATATACTTTTAGGGGATTAATGAGGTAAGTTTATACAGTAGTTTTCCTATATTAAAATCTGTATTAAAATATAAGCAGAAATCGTGTTTAATTAAGCTGTGTTGAGTTAGTAAATTAAGAATTCCAGCAAGATCCTGCAAAAGTTTTTTTTGTTTTTTTTTTAAGCGGTTATTTCAATATAAATTTAAAATGATCAAAACAGAAAAATACATGTCTTTAAAATTATAAAAAAAAATGGCGTACGAAGAGCGGTGTATATTAAACAATACAGATACATGATTACGGGATCCGCAATACTTTTATTTGATGGAAATTCTGAAAAATCTTGTATAGATTGGAAAACTTAAATTCTGTTAATGCGATTACGTAAGTTAATTTTACAAACATTAAAATGTTCGGTAGCTTAAATGCCGAATCTGATTAAAGCCTGATGCAGCTGAGTTATGCTCTGGATTGGGGTTCAACATTTTTTTTTTTTTTTTACACTTTTCTTAAACCGATATTTTATGTCTGCTTCCAAATTGTACTCATTGTAATAAACATTTTTTACGTTTGCTTTAGAATAAGATCAAAAAAGAAAATTGTGCTTATCCAAATGAGTATTTATGTTTCCACGTATGCATTCTAAGGCATGGAAAGTGTTCGTTTTTTTAAGTGTAAGGAAAGGGAGGTGGTGGAAGCAACATAGTATTAGTCTTTGTGTGCTTGTCTATGGCTTAATCAGATCTGCTTAGATCGAATTATTAGAAACATCATCTGTTTATATGTTGAAATTCTGAAAAATGTTGCTTAGATGGAAAACACTTTAATTATGTTAATAAGTAGTGAGTTAATTTTACAAACATTAAAACGTTCGATAATTTAAAAGCCGAATCTGATTAAAACATGATGCAGCTGAGTTTTGCCCTGATTTATAGGTCTCCATTTTTTTTTTTTTACTCTCTCCTTAAATCTAATATTTTAATTCGGTTTTCAACTTTTGCTCGTTATAATAAACATATTTTTCTTTTATATTAGATTAAGATCGAAAACGAAAACTGTGTTTATCTAAATGAGTATTCATGTTTCCGTAAATGTAATCTATAACCTAGGAACTGTTAAATGTTTCGTGAAAGTGTAAGGAAAAAAATAGGAGGGGGTGGAAGTATCTTATATCAGAATCTGGTCCTCTCTTTAGCTTAATCAGACCTACTTAAATAGAATTATTATAAACATTGCACGATTTTATCTGTTTATAGGCCTAATATTTTTTACCATGTGACATTTTATAATAACTTGAGTTATAGGTAATACATATTCGTGTAATCAATGTTATAAATAACTTGCAAATACTCTTTTAACACGTGATTTCTACACTAATGCGCGATTTCGTAAAAAATAGAAGAAAATTATCCTACACACATTTTTAGGGTTGTTATTACTTTTTGACTTCTGTCCCTGGTTTTTAGATTCCTTACCGTCCCTCTTGCTAAACTTATACAGAAAATCACTTCAGATGCAGCAACAGAATTTTTTTAAACTTTTGTCTCGTACAGTAGTATAGAAAAAGAATGGCTAAAATTTTTTGACAGGAAATTTACTGTAGAATTAAAATCAACGTTTAAATATAAATTTCAAGCATCGTGGCTTTATTGGTAGTCTCCGAGGTTTATTCCTGCTCAAATCCCTTGAAAGTACCTTAGTACTTTCGAAGTAAATTCATTTTTTTAATTTAATCCAATGTAAATAACTGTTTCTAAAAATAAATTAATATTCTGGCTATCACTTAGTCTTAACATGATTTGACTAAAAATAGGTGGTAATTTCCCTGGTTCGTTCCATCCTTACCATCCCTTTTTTTTTATCCTTATTGTCCTTTTTTTCCTATACCGTCGTCCCCTTTTTTTTCCTTACCGTTCCTTCTTTCAAATTTAATCTAATGTAAATAACTGTCGCTAATTTTTTTTAACATTGTGGCTATAACTTAGCCTTAAGATGATTTGATTAAAAATAGGTGGTAATTGTCTTTACAGTCCCATCAATACAGTTCCTTTTTTCCCCCCTTACCGTCCCTTTTTTCCCTTACCGTCCTGTTTTTTCCTTAACATCCTTTTAAGAGAATTTGATATAAAATTTTCTACTAAAAACACTACATTCTTATTATTTCTTATTTGAATAGCCTGTGGGTGCTATGCAAATTCATTATAAGTAAAAGTTTAAAGTTAGAAATAAGAAGAAAATTAAAGAAGCAGTTTAAAGAAGAAAATAAAAGTTAAAGCGGTAAAATGATAAGTAAAATTAAACTCGCAAGTTTAACTCAAACTTTAGTTAAATTAAAAAAAAAAAAAAAAAAAAATAGCTGCTGATCATTTTTTCTTTATTTTGAATCATTAAGGCATTCGTCTATAAGACTGAAATGTTATTTTATTAAGTTTAATTTCACAGGATTTTTATTCTGAAAAGTCAAAAGACTGTGGGATTGCAAACTTTATAACATTTATTACTGAATATAACATAATTAAATCTTATAAATTAAATTTTGGCTAGTACGTATAAATGCGGATAATACTTAAAATATACATCTTTAAATGATATATATCTTCAAAAGATAGTTTATATATCTTTTTATAAAAAAGATACACTTTATGAAATATGAAAAATATTTACAGACACACTGATTCGGTAATTCTCTGTTTTTGTCTATATTTATTTTAATATATATTTTTAGGGAGGTTATTAGTTTTAAACCTTCAAACCATCTTCGATGAAACAACATAAATTTTATATTTTGGGAATAGAATGTGCTTTTTAAGATGTATCACGTTAAAAGGACATTCTAATTACAACAAATCAACTTTGGGTTATGTACTTGTAGGTATGAAAACTTTATACACATCTGTACAAAAGAAATGACCTAACTTAAGTACATTTTTTTTATTAAATTTACCCAGCTTTAAATTAATGTAACATTATTTGCATACTTTTTGGGGTTGTTCGATTTAGAATTATAAAAATGTGTTAAAAATATAAAAAAAACAAACAACTCTGTTTATTTAAAGTTTAAGCAGCTATCCTTTATAGGATATTAACTAAACTATGAATCTTGTCTTATTACTCCGAAGAATACTATCTCATTTATTGTGACTTAATAATAATAGAAAACTCGAATATCGAGATAGTTTTTATGTTTTAAATCCTGATAATAACGTTAATGTAAACTGGAAATTTAAAATGAAAATTACATTTCTTTAACATATATTTCAGAAATCATTAATTTTTGTATGATGTTCAAAATATTTTCTACGAAACTGATAGAAGAAACTCTTCATATAGTAAGTCATTTTCTGATAAATATATTCTATAAAAATACGCAATTTATCACTACCTTAGCTACATTAATATAAAATATTCATGAAAACGTGATGCATTTTTGCTTTACTGAAGACACTACGTGTATCTTATATTAATTAGCATAAAACGTTTTAATAGCGTTCCAAGTAGTTAAAGCACTCTTTTTTTTAACATTCTTAAGTTTTGCAAATATCTAATATGTATTTTCTTTCAGCAAAGCATTAACTTCTTTATTTTTTATTGCATATAGTTTTAATGAACTTTATTAAAAATTTCTTGCTTCGGCATGAAAATTCTAGAAGAATTCATTATAAAAAATCAAAAATGTCAAAATTTTCTGCGCATCCTATAGAATTTAAATAAAAAAACTAACTGCTTAGATTTATTTTAATAAACAGATTAAGTTAGATTAATGTTATTAATATTATTTTAAACACATTTTTAATTTGCTATTATGAGATATTTATTTTTACACTTTTACTTCTGAAATAATTCTCTGTGAGAAGAATTTCAAGATCAAAGTTAAAATTTTTTGAACAAAATGTTTTATAGGCTATTAAAAAACGAAAAAAAAAATTAATCCGAAAAAATTGCAATCCCAGATATTATTATTATCACTTATTATTATTATTATTATTATTATTATTATTATTTATTTACGTATGTATATTTTTATCATCATATTATTCTCTGATATTCGATGAATAATAATGAAATATTATTATTCACGAAATATTATTCAGTATTAATGTTCACTAAGTAAATATTAATAGATATTTTATTTGCTACATGAATATTACCACATATATAATATTGCATTGTAATATATATATATATATATATATATATATATATATATATCTGTGTGTGTGTGAAACGATATGTAAATAGATATATATATATAAGTTTATAATATTAATAAATTAATTCTTTATTTCTACTCATTCTTTGGGATATTTTTGGATAAAATTACCTGTTAAAATTGCTAAAAAAATACAACGTTTAAGTTATTTCGTTTATTAGATATGCAAACACAGGTATTCGTTATTAGTAAACACAGTTTATACATATTTATTACGAAATAATCACGAACATTTTTCTTAAGCAGTTGTTCTTAATATATTTCTCACAGAGAACAGCTTTTTCGAATTGCCTCTGTTTGACGAAGCAACTGAGTCTAAAATTTGACTTGTTGAGATCTCTGTTCGTCTAAAAAATCCACTTTGTAAAATTCATGATTGATTAATATATAGTTCATGTTAGTAAATCGAGGTAAGTAATGTTTCTGTATCATGTGCTATTATTTTAAGCGAAAAGGCTTGATTTTAAATTAAGGTATTAAATGTGTACATAATACAAGGATAACCCATTATCAAATGTACATAAAACATTAGCCGAGTTATAGTTGGAAAAATGAATGAAAATACGTTTGTGAATACTTATGGATATGAATGGGTTTCTGCCGCTAAAGGAGCAATACACGAGGCAGATATTAACTAAACAGATATTCATGATACGTTTTAATAATTTGTTAATTAACAAGAAAAGATACACTACACAACCGGTTACCTTGAAAATGAATGAAATTGATACAATCAATCGATAGCACTCAGCGAGTTTGTAAAAAGTGTGGTTGGTTTTACGATGGCTGTTCAATAAAGAGTGATTATGACTTTTTTATTAGCATACTTTATTACACACGAATTTACTTTTATGTTCCGTTGTTAGCTTAACGTATAATGAATATGTGGTAATTGTTTTCTTTATTTCCGGTAGTACGTCAGCGGCAGCCATGAAAGTTCAGATACCTTCAGTATGGCCTATAAAGATAATAGAGGAAACACGCAATGAGCAAGTATGCTCTTGCCTGCCATAAATTTTGCTTCCGATTGAAAAAATCGTTATTCGAAGCATATTACTACATAAGGGGATTCATCTCAGGTTCATGTAACATCAACTTCAATTTCGAACAACCTCCAAGCAAATATCCAGTTGATTTCCTACACTGTGACGTCACGAAACTTGAACGGAAGGAGAAATGATTATCTTTCGGACAAATGTGCATCCAATAATGTGCATTACACCTGACGCGATGATGATAAGTTTGATAATCTCAAACAAAGATATTGTTATAACTAGTTATTTTTTCTTTCTAAGATTTGTCATGTTTTTTTTTTCTTTCGGGGATCGTTTTGTCACATCCCAGTGTAGGAAATCACGAAAAATCAAATGCGCGTTTTAACTGCTCTATTCTTAGTATTAATGTCCGCAAGGTGTCTTTTCGTACTAAACCGGTGATGCTCTACAACTTTGTAAATCATTTTTTTCTCTATCTCTTTCCGTTTTTGAGATAGAAATGCTAACCACCAAGTGGCGGTGTAGGCGGTTTCTTTCAGTAGCGCATGACTACTTTACTAAACCTAGTCGCCACTTTTAAGAATATTGCAGCAGCCGTTCCGAAGTTAAGAAGGTGTCAAGGGACTTCAGTGGGCTTACAGCATATACTAACGGTTTTTTCGTATGAAGGAGAATATTTTTTGAAAACGTTTAATATTATTGACCATTAATAATTCTCGAATTTTTTATGTTTGTTTTTTACTCTAATGGGGTAAGAACACTTGTGCCAGATGATACAGCTGATATTGACGTAACTTAATCTCAGGATTTAGTGGAGAAATTTCTGTATTTATTATTAAGTATACTAATTAGCTATATTTAGATCGTTTTGTCGTCTTGTGTTTTCTGAAAAATGAATTCATTTTTACTAACGTTAATTGTTTCGAATCGTTTTGATTGCTAAGTCGTGTAACGATTGCATTTACTATAGTTTTATTCTTGGGTTAATTTCAATATATAAATTCACCAATACCAAAATTATTACACGATAATTATAGAAGTCGCTTAAATGAGTAGTTCTCGGTGATTCGCTGTCAGTGGTTTTCCGTCGGATTCACAACCATTGTTCCTCGTTTAAACTACAATTCATGGACATCTTGTACCTTTGCGTAGCATATTCAGCTGGGCCGACCTTTGCGAGTATGTTCTAATAAAGCATATCTTTTCACTACAATCTTTTTAACACTTTCCAAGATATTGGAAAAGTTTTTATAAATTCGGTTTGTCTGTCCCTCTGTCCGTCGAATTCCAGTAAATATATTCGGATTGTTATGCAAGTCATATATGTTATTGAGATTTTCTACATCATATTTCGTATTAAAAGTATAGTGTGTAGCATTCATAGTTCGTTACCAGTGACACTCAAAAATGGTTCCGTTACATTACGATCTATTGGGAAAAATGTTTTGCAATGTATTTTAATAATGTTACACAATTTTAAGCATATTGAAATTTATATATGTTACTGATAGACACAACAAGATGCTTACTGTTGGGCACAGTTTGCATAGCATTTATTATTTATATACAAGAACACACAAAAGTGTTCTGTTGCAGTACTCTCTATGAGAGATAATTGCTGGAATTGCGTTTTGAGTTGCTGTATGCTTTTTTAAATTTAACAAACATTTTGCATATTACTTGTGAATAATGTATATGGATCATATACAGAACAGTAAATAATAATTCGAATACGTTTTCTTTTATTATTCTAGGAATTTTCAACTGTGTTAAGTGTTTCTTCACTGAACTAAATTTTGGTGTACACTGTAGTATAACATGCATACCGATAGATCATAAGCAGAGATTCAGAAAATAATTTGAATTTTTTTTCTTACTACAGTTAGCAGTTGCCAAAATTAAATTTTGAAATGTTTTATGCATTTTCTAAATCCCCAATTCAATATCGTCTTTCGCCTTATTAAACGGTAAAGTATTGTTATAGTATTATGGAGTGCGTTCGAAGGCGTTACATAATCTATGCTTTATGCATTATTTTTATTTCTTGTTGGCAATTTATTTTAACTTCATGTTCATTATAGAAACAAAATCCTTGCTTTCGTTGTAAAATATTAATGTAGCCCCAAAATGCAACATTTTATTTATAATATGAACTTACACTTAATCAATTTTATTTTCTTTTTCTTTATAATTGTGAATTGTAATAATTCTGCCACTAATCACATATCTATAATATTATACTGTACATATGCTCATTGTTAAAATAGTTTTTTTAAATGATTGAAAATTATGAAGAAATGTCATAAACTGTCACTAAATCGAGCGACAATTTTAAACAAATTTCAATTTAATAGCACAGTTTTTTCCCATCCAATGATATATAGTTTTAAATTATGCGATGTTTAGAATTGATGTATGAACCGTAAAAATACAAACTGGCTTTTTGGCAGCTGTCCAAAAGTGGGCAACAGATTTCTGACAGAAAAGTCGGTAATGAAAGAAATCGGACTTAGACGCTTATAACAATATTAGTTTTAAATTGTGCATGATTAATTTACAAAATATGCCTGCAAAATATTCGTGTTTAGACTTTCAGTTGAGCTAGAGTAAATCGATATAAATCATATACACTTATAATAACATGAACGGAAATGCCATCTGTAGGGGGAAAAGAGACACAAGAAAATAAATATAACTCAATTGAGAAAACTGTTTAACCTCTGTTTATAAGCATTCTTCACATAATGTTTAATCTTCTAGCATCAATTTTTGATAGTAGAAATTCTTGGTAAATTTAACTGCAGAAATTCTGTAATTACAAAAAGCAAAAATTGCTTTAAAAATATTGGTAGGAAAACTGAAAACTTGTACCCACCCTGTGTGTCTCGAATACGTTAGCCTGTCGTTTAGGTGTTAAGGTGCTTTATTAAGCGGAAGTTAAACGTACTATAACTAATAGATATAAATTAGGATTTCAGAAGAGACGTACTAATTCCTTACCATTCCTTTCCCCTTACACTACAAGTGCGTGGAGTTTCAAACATTTAGATTTAGGGTGTAATTTGTTGTTTGGGGTTTTATAGGATGTAAAATGTTTTCGTAATTTCTTTTGAGGGGGCAAATAAATTCCATTATTTTAGAAATTCAAGAAGAATTTCAGATTCATTTGATTCTTATTAAGTTTTCTTGTAAAGAAAAAAACCATATTTTTATATATGACATTTTGTTTTACAAAAGTTTTGAATTATTCGTATTACATAGGAAAATATACTCAATGCCATTTTTTTTTATTTACTATGTAGCGATGGTAACACCTCCCGTATTATATTATTAATACATGTTGCGCTTCTGATATTGGAGTTATTTCAGCTGAATCTAGGGAGACTTAGGATAGGTGGGAAAGAAATGTCTAGTAGAGGTTGCTTGCATCGCCATTGAAGTAGATCGTTATTTAAGTGGTTCCAAGAGTGCTTTATCTTGTGATTATGGCATCTACATTCCTGCAAAAGTTCTACTGTCAACTAGGGTTACTTGAATGACGCGGCGCCTATGTGAAGCATATATCACGGCTACTGGGACTCATTCTAAGCACTCGTTATGAGTTGTAACATTTTTCATTTGTATTTTGTACTTTGATTAAGTTTTTTGTAAAATAAAGTTATTGTTACAGTTTGCTATATTTTCCTTGCGTCACGGTCACGATGCTATTGCACCGTCAAGATGGCGTTTCCGACCCTCGGTTCCTGTGTAATTCTTGCTCTTTATCACTTGACACACATTTTGAGATTTAAATGTAATATTCACACGTGGCGTTCGTACATGACCTTTTGAACCACCATGTATGTATAAATAGCTACAAAACATTTGTTCTGATATATATAAATAATTTCAAATATAGAATACCGTTCTGTAACATCTCTAATAAAGACAACTTTCATTCATTTTATTTCAAAAATAAGCTAAGAACCTAATAAAATGGGGCTAGATACATGTGTAGTATATGAGTTCCATTATATTCGTAATAAACATTTCGCTGACAGATACTGTTGTGTAGTACACAGTTTTATTCAGCATAAAAAAAACAACGAACTATTCGTGCATATTTTTTAGGTTTGCAGCGAAACAAGATGATTTCTGGAAACTAAAAGTATGTATAATTGATCAACTAATTTTACAGTTACTGTATTAACACAATTTTTATAAACTTAATTAACCACTTAAAGAAGATAATACACCAGTTGCTTATAAAAAATTAAATAATATTTTTGTTACTTTTTAGAGTCAGTAAATTAATTTGACACTTTGAAAGATTTCTAGTCAATGTTTAAAAGTTAAAACTATTAAAGTATATTTAATTTAATAAATTTTAATTGTATTTGGATTTCCTATAAATTTTAAATGCATAAATTTCAAATTTATAAAAATTAATTAGTATTTTTCTACAATCTGGAAAATTTTATCAAATCATACATATACAGCTCACACAAAATTTGTCTGTCTCTATTTATTTTTTAACACATGATTGTATATATTTAATGAATTAATATCAACAAAATTTATATAAAAAACAATGATAAAAATTGTTTTTCTTGAAATAATTGCAAAGTACGAGATTTCATACTATTTAATGCGAAAATGTACTATTTTCTATACTTGACAGGATACAGGGCCATGTATTAAACTTAAAGGCCTTAAAACTACCCTTCCAATGTCTAATAAATTTTTAACGCAAAATATAGAAAATTTTAAACCTGTCTTTTTTTTATTCATGCATACCTCTGGGAGTTAATTTAATTAAGGTTAATTCAATTTATTTTGAAACAAAAATTTAAGCTACCACTTCCTTCTAAAAAAAGCGGGGAAAAATAAGCTTACTAAGCGTAATATATTTTGGTTATTAATACATTTAGAATCTTATTATAGTTAAAGCAATAAAAAAATTGTTTTCAAAATTGTCATACAACTAGCTATTAAAAAAATAAAAGAATTTTATTTGCTCTGTGTAAGTGGTCTGAGAACTGATATGTCTTATTTGGTCGCTACAAAGTTTCCTGTTAACAAAATCTTATTAGGTGTTATATTCTCATAACAACTTGTTTTTCATATTTTGAATACAATGTTTACGGATTTTATTCAAACATAACATGGTCGATAGTCTCAAATGGGATTATTTATGCTTCCATCATTTTCATTTTTATTGGGGTTTGCTATTACACTTATCAGCATACATTTGACAATAGTAAAGGATAGCTTATTAAAAGTCGTATTTTTATAATAATATTAGTAGTAATAAAACAGTCGAATCTTACATGTGCATATTATTTTCAAAGTCGTAGCTGAAAGGAAATAAACAGCATGTAACGAATACTCTTACTAACAATTTCTTTTTGACTGAGATTAAAATGTAACACTATTCCTAGGAGGTTGTGATTTGAAACATATATTTTCATTTATGAAGAAATTAATAAATGAGATTTTTTACTTATATATTGTTGTAAAATTATTTCAAAATGCGATATATACCCCACGCCATTTTTAAAAAGATTTAGTTTCTATTGTTTCCATAAACTTAGTTTGATAGCTGTAGAAAACTTGAAAATGTATTTTACATATAAAAAAAATCAGTAATGAAAAATACGCTAATAATACACAATGAAAAATACACACAAGGAATAGTAAATCTGAATTAAATTACGAGAATTTCTTCATTATGAATGGTGTGAATCATCACACCAGGTGGCTTAGTTTACGTGGCTTAGTTTACGTTGGCGTAGTTCGAAACCTGGCCTAGATACTTTTTAACTCTGTTGGTTTTACGCCTTGTTAGCAATGTTAATAAAAAATTAACGTAATTAAATTCAGAAAATTTTTGTCAGAACCATATTCATAGTTTAGTATACAAACAAGTTAGCTATACTGGGAAATCGTTTATCAGTATCACTTCGGTATTTAAATGAATGTTTAGAGCGTTCTTTATACTGTTAATTATAGTTCCACATTCCGCTATTGAAAATAAAGAGAAAGACATCAATATATTTCTCATTTATCATTTAAATTCGCCTGTTTATTTAATAAAATGACGTTTAACTTTTTCACTCTGTTGGTTTTACACCTTGTTAGCAATGTTAACACAAAAATAACGTAATTAAATTTAGAAAAATTTTCTGGCAACTGAGTTGCCAGAACCATATTCATAGTTTAGTATACATACTGGGAAATCGTTTATCAGTATCATTTCAGTATTTAAATGAATGTTTAGAGTGTTCTCTATACTGTTAATTATAGTTCCAGATTCCGCTCTTGAAAACAATGAGAAAAACATCAATGTACTTCTCATTATCATTAAGTTCGTCTGTTTATTTAATAAAATTGCGTTTAACTTTTTCAATCTGTTGGTTTTATGCCTTGTTAGCGATGTTAATGAACAATTAAGATAATTAAGTTTAAAAAAATATTCTGGCAGCAGAGTTTCCAGAACCATATTCATAGTTTAGTATACATACAAGTTAATTACACTGGGAAATCGTTTATCAGTATGATTTCAGTATTTAAATGAATGTTTAGAGTTTTCTCTACATTGTTAATTATAGTTCCACTTTCCGCTATTGAAAATAAAGAGTAAGACATCAATATCCTTCTCATTATCATTAAGTTCGTCTGTTTATTTAATAAAATTGCGTTTAACTTTTTTCAATCTGTTGGTTTTACGCCTTGTTAGCAATGTTAATAAAAAATTAATGTAATTAAATTCAGAAAAATATTCTGGCAGCAGAGTTGCCAGAATCATATTCATAGTTCAGTATTCATACAAGTTAATTATACTGAGAAATCGTTTATCAGTATCATTTCAGTATTTAAATGAATGTTTAGAGTGCAGAAAAATATTCTGGCAATAGAGTTTCCAAAGTCATATTCATAGTTTAAAGGAATTTCTTTGTTTAATGAACAGTGATACACTATGACGCAAAAGTTTAGACAATGAAGAAATTCTTACATACTTTGAAAAATATTTATTCAATTTTCAAATCACTGCTTGAAATTAATAAGCTGTGCATATAAACAATATTTATAACAAAGAAAAGTGGAATTGTGCATATTGCAATAAATTAAATGGTAACAAAAATAAACTGCTGTCTCAAAAGTTTAGACACAAATTAAATAAAATCGAAATAAACAATTTTTAAAACCTGGTTGCGCATCCATGCTTATGTATTACGTCATATACACGAGATTGCATGGAAGAAACTAAATCTTGCATAGTTTGTGGATCGATATCGTACCATGCATTCTCAATAGATGTCTTAAGTTCCTTTTCAGAAGAGTATTGTCTAGCGTTGCTATAAACTTTGCGACACATGATGCTCTAAAGGTTTTCTATAGGGTTAAGATCTGGGCTACATGCTGGCCAGTCGAGAACTCTTATATTATGGGAATTAAACCAAGATTTTGAATGTTTTGCAGAGTGAATTGAAGCATTGTCTTGCTGAAATTCCCACTGAGGACCCCCTAGAAGCTCAGCAAATGGTAGTAGGTTTTCTTCTAATGTCTGTGTATAATTCTGTGAAGTTTGACGACCACTGGTGAAGGTCAGAGATACTTGTCCATTATAGCAAAAGGCTGCCCAAACCATCACCGAGCCCCCTCCTTGTCTGCGACTAAAAAAACGTCGAGGTTCCTTCCGCAAGTCATGCCAATACGCTAAACAACCATCTGGACCATCCAGATTCCACTTTTTTTCATCGCTAAATATGACTGACTGCCATTTCTCTCCATATGACATATGCTTTCGAGCCCACATAAGTCTTTGTAACTTATGATATGGTTTCAGAGCTGGTTTCTTCTGCATTTTGCTATAAACGATTGTTCCTTTTTCCAAAATTCGTCTACGAATCGTATCCTTGGATACAGAGAGTCCCGATGAGCTTTGAACTCCACGTACGCTCATTTGTTGAGTACTCGATAGTCTTTGTATCAGGCGATCCTCTCGTACATTTGTCACACGTGGCCTCCCAGACCGACATTTTGCTTAATATTCGGAACCACTCGATAAAACTCGATAAATAGATTTTTTTCACCTATTAATAATAGCAGAAATTTCAGAAACGCTCTTCCCTTCACCTTTCAACTGCCAAATCCTTGAAACCTCATTCACTTGAATTTCTCTAGCTCTCGGCATGTCGACTATGAAGCGCAATCGTTTGCAGAACTTAAGTACTCCAAATTTGTGACATCATCGATTCTAAATTTGCATATGCCAGCGAATATTCAAAGAAATTTAGAATAGTGTCTAAACTTTTGCGACAAGCACATTTGAATTTTTATGAGAAAAATTAGTATTATAGCAAATAAAACGACTGTCTTTTGTACATAGCATTTTAAATCAGTTTTTGAATATATTTACAGGTTTTTGTAATTCTGACGTCATAATTCTACATTTTAAAGCTGAATGACGTCATTGTCTAAACTTTTGCGTCATAGTGTAATTGTAGTAGAAATTTAACAATTTTATCTGCCAAAGATATTCCCGAATACATTCTTTATTTTCTTCCAAGCTAGTTATAGTGATTATTTTTTCCAGTGACATAAGATAATTATACTGGTAAATCGTTTATCAGTAAGATTTCATTATTTTTATGAATTTTTAGAGTGTTCTCTACGTTATTAATTATAGTTCCACATTCCGGTATTAAAAATAAAGAGAAAGCCATCAATATCCCTTGTCATTATTATTTAAGTTCGTCTTTTTATTTAATAAAATAACGTTTAAATCAACTTTTAATTAGCTTTATTGAAAAAAAAAACAAATTGTTTTTCTCACTCAAATTTCACTACAAACATTTTTATAAAGCATTCGAAATTTGCTCTTTTTTATAATACTTTAAAAGAAAAAAAACTAAAAATAAATTAATATCATTACTGGTGTTCAACCTTTTCACAAAATGAAAGATATCAAGAGTTGTCTTTCTAAGCTAATTTTAGGCAATACTTATCTGCTGTTTTTCATTTTGGTCTAAACTGTATACTTATTTTCCTGTAAAAAGTTCTCCTTCTTTATTTGTTTAACAAAGAAACAAAGAAAATCGAAATCAATCTACTTGGGTTAAAGCTGACCGATATCCAGTGTACAGAGTAAATTTAAATCGTTTTTAATTGAAAGTCCTAATAGATATTTTACGTTTGGCTTATTGGTCTTATATAGCAACTAATTACACCAAAAAGCATTTTCTTATTAGCCACATGTGAATGAAAAATTTAGAAACATTTAATCATTAGTAGCAACCTTTATGATTCTGATAATTTCAATGATTACGCGTGTAGTTCGATTACATATTTGTTAAATTTGTGTTTTTATTTATTTATTTATTTATTATGTTTTTATTTTGTTTAGCAGTTTAGGTAGGAAATATTACACGAAAACAAACAGGGGCTGAATTATTTACATTATTAAAAGTGCAAAAAGATTAATCGTCCAGCTTTGGGTTAATAAGCTTCATAAACATTAAAGCTTGAATATTATTTTACAAACAATAAAAAATCCGTATATTGAGAAAAAGTATTCAATGAAATTCTATTGGAAAGTACATTTTGTTTTCTATTCGACAATCAAAAAATTGAAAATCTTTCATCTTTAAAAGTTTAAAAACAGATGTAATTAAAGAAAAAATTATTGTTCGGGATACCGTCGCTATGATGTCATCGCTACTCAAGGAAATATTTTTCCTTCATAATAAAAATCAATAATTAACAAATTGGAAGCTAAATATTTAACGAGATGAACTTTAAATTTTTCGTACAAATGTCTAAATTTTGAAACATTTCACATGAATTTTAATATGGAATACCCTACATATAACATTATTATGTTATTTCGTCTTATATTTAATCTTTGTAATAATTAGTAAGAACTGTACTAGCGTGTATTTATTTCTATATTTTACATTTTCGTGATGTAGGGAATCATTCTGGTAATATAGACAAAATTGTAACAGTATTAGCAAGTAGTGTGGAAATAATTGTTTATGCAATCCTAAATAATTAAATAGAATATAGTTCCTGCAACATTCACTTTTGAATCATACAATGACTACAACCCAAGAATAAACAGGTTGGAAATTGCAGATAAAACGTGGCAAATGATGTGCTTTCGTACTGTAACAAGTTTTTAAATATTTTTTGCTCTGCAAATTGTACTGAATGTGTATATTTTAGTGCACTTTATAAATGCATATCAATTCTATTCTGTTCGAAATGCTGTAACATCATTAACCCTATGACTATGTCCTGGGGTCCACGCGGACCCCAAGCACTTTCAACAAGTTGTCACAAAATATCTATCCCTCACTGAGTAGTTTCAGCCGGTGACATCTTATATCATAATGTTTTTAACACACGGTAAAAATTAAACTGTACAAATATAAGTGGAACTTGGTATTTTTTTAATTTGAAAAATAGATAGCATATTTCTATGTCCTGGGGTCTGCGTGGACCCCAAGCTAAAAAATTCATATAATATTACAAAAAATGAAAAAAAAATCTTTTAGAACAGCAAATACTTATAACATGGTTCTGAAAATTTTGTTTCCCAGATTTTTACTCCCAGAATCCGATAGATGGCGCAAGTTGTCCGCAAATGCGTTCATTTCTTTCTTTATTGTTCGCCTGTATGAAGGAAATTGTCACTTGACTGCGCTTTTCAAATGAGACTTATGCTTTGATGCATCAAAATGTCACGAAAACGAATTTCGTATAATACAAGAAAGTGATAGTGATGACGATGTAGATATAGATAGCTTCGGTGAGTCATCTGAGTTTGAAAAGAGTGACGAAGATAGTATTCAAGATCCGAACTTTGAAACCGATAGTGAATCAGAAAGTGATGATTCTAGTGACTCTCAACATTCTCCTTGTAAACGAGCTCGTTACACCAATTTGCTAAATCAATCACAAATTTTTGAATCACAATCAGGACGTAAGTGGACGACAAATAACCCTAATTCAGCCCAAACATTGTCAGCTAATATTTTACAAGAGACAAGTGGATTAGCAGGGAATGCTAAGAATGTAACTAATAAATTTGATTCCCTAAAACTGTTTATAACGCCTGAAATAATCAATGTTATTGCCCGAGAAACTAACAGAAGGACAAAAAAGGTGATAAAATGTTGGTATCAATAACATCCGACAAAAAAGAAGATTTGGAAAGAAACCGATGAAACAGAACTCTATGCTTTTATTGGCTTACTCTTACTCAGTGGTGTCTACAAATCTGCGAATGAAAGTTTGGAGGAAATGTGGTCCACGGACAGTGGAAGGCCAATATTTCGTGCTACTATGTCAATGCAGCGTTTTCAAAATCTGCTTCGATTTTGTAGATGATGCAACGAGAAATCAAAGATTGCAGGTAGACAAATTAGCTGCCGTTCGTGACGTTTGGCAAATACTGCTCGAAAATCTGGCAAAATATTACAAACCTGGAACAGATCTAACAGTCGATGAACAATTAGTGGCAACACGTGGTCGATGCAGTTTTCGACAATACATACCGAGTAAGCCCGGAAAGTATGGGATAAAAATATTTTGGTGTTGTGATTCAACTACCTCGTTTCCTTTGAAAGGAGAAGTGTATGTTGGACGACAACCTAGTGTTGCATTTGGAGCAAATAATATTTCGGAAACCGTCAAACGATTAGTTGACCCTTGGAAGAACAAAGGTCGCAACGTTACCATGGACAATTACTTCACCAACGCGCAGTTAGCAGAGGATTTGCTAGTTGCAAAAACTACAGTAGTTGGAACAATTCGAAAAAATCGAAAGGAAGTTCCTAAAGAATTACTGCCAAATCGTCAGCGTGATGAGAAGTCTTCTATCTTTTGTTTTGATAAAGAACTCTCTCTAGTTAGCTATACTCCAAAGAAAGGGAAGGCAGTCATTTTACTATCATCCATGCATCATGACAAGATGATAATTGAAGAGGAAGATAATAAGCCGGAAATTATTACTCATTACAATGCAACAAAATCTGGAGTTGACAACTTTGATCATTTATGCAGATTCTATTCTTGCAAGCGAAAGATACGCCGTTGGCCTATGGTCTTCTGGTTTAATATGATCGACAGTGCAGCTGTTGCTGGGTTCATTATTTCGATTTCAAAGTACTCAGATTGGGAATTTGGAAAGCGCCATCAAAGACGCTTATACCTGAAAAATCTCGGGAGAGAATTAGTAAATGATCAAATTCAGAGAAGACTGCAGAATTTTCAAACGCTGCAACCTGGAGTTCGCCTTTCACTCAAATCATTACGGATCGAAATTCCGAAGCTATATACTGAAACTACGGGATCTGGAATTCAAGAACCTAATAAAAAGGCTAGGTGCCAGCTATGTCCACGTTCTATGGATAGAAAAGTGAAGACCCGCTGTTATATTTGCCATATCCCTTGTTGCCCGGAACACCAGAAGACAGTTTGTGAGGTATGCTCAGCCAATATTTAGAATATGTTAAAATTAATGTAAATTTAATATTTTTGGGTATAAAAAATAAAGTTTATTATGAAAACATCAGAATAAGCGTTATTTTTTTTAAATTTAACTAAATAAATGAAAAAAGTACTTTATAAGATATTTAAACCATATTAAACATGTGTAGTATAGTATGGGGTCCGTGAGGACCCCAGGTCACAACAGGGCATGTTTTAATAGGACATAGTGATAGGGTTAAAATGCGCTTGAAATATTTTTTCCCATTAGCCGTAATGTAACGGAAAACTTTGGACTGTCTCTGTAATTAAACAATACATTCGATTTTCATAAAATTTTAAATGACTCGACAAAACTTTGCAAAAATTATATATTTAAAATTTCAGACCATTCGGTTGGATAGTTTTTGCTCTGTTATATGCGGATGATTGGACAGACAGGCAGATGGACCGAAAGACAACTATAGGTGCTGCGTATTTACATAATTCGAACGCACCTAAAAAGAAAAATTATCCTAAAACGCAAACTTTCCCAATGCCGGGAGACATATATTTCGTTCACTTTTACTTTTTTTACAAGGTTTTATTTAATTTCCCTTATATGACCGTTCAGCTCAAATACTGCAATTTAATTTTAACACAAATCCTGTGCTACAATTGATCGAATTTTTTAGTTACGTGAGGTATTTCCGGAGACAACACAATATTCTGTAAAAATAATATTTGAAATTTGCCTCAGCCACCGACTCAGGGTACAAAATCATTTTTCTAACAAGGACAAATAAATGTCAATTATTGCTTCAGAAATAAGCCGATGTCCTTTGATTGAGCGGTGGAATGGTTGGTAGATGTACCGTCATAAATCCTTGCAGGATGTAAATAGATGTGGTTTCAATTCTCACCTGGACATTCATTATTTTTTTCTGGCCGGGAAGTTGGATTTAAATTTGTATATCTATATTGTTTTTTTTTTTTTACACTAATATAAAAAAAAACACTCGCAATTTATTTCTTTATAAAAGTGAATTCATTTATATCGTCCTTCAACATTTTTTTTTTGTTAATACCTTATAAGAAAAACTAGTCTTTAAAACATTTTTTGCTTATAATTTAATTATATTAGCAGGAACTTTGTGGCTTCTGTAGCTCAAGAACTAATGCATGAACAATACTAAATTTATTGTTTTGTTAAAGTTTGATATGATTTGTTGCTGAATAGTTTTGAATACATTTTCCGAAAACAGAGTTCCAGCGTTGTGTTTTGAATGATAGGAAAATGTTCCATTAGTGAAGTTTCCAACAGCCGTGTTTTTCGGGGCATTTAATATGCATTATTCTGACTTTATACACAACTATTTACATGTTTTAAAGCGATTTATATATTATTTTACAATTTTAGTGGTGTTTCTTATGACGGCCAATTAACTGGAAGAGGGATATGGGCCCGAATGGGGGGGGGGGGGGGGGGGCTGCCGTCTGTGGGGGGTCCTTCTAAGGGAACCTAACCAATATTTACACAAGGTCATTCAAGTTTCGAAGAAAACCACTTAAAACTCCGAAAGATTAGGCCTACCGGCGGGATTGTGTTCGAATCTAGCACCTCCCGTCTACCAGCTATGAGAGCAGAACCTCCCGGCACTTCACGTTTTAGGTGCATTCGTAATTATATAAATACGTAGCACCTATAGTCGTCGTTCGGTCCGTCTGTTTGTCTGTCCGCATATAACAGAGCCAAAACTACCCAACTGAATAGTCCGAAATTTTAAATATATAATTGTTACAAACATTTGTCGAGTCATTTAAAATTTTATAAAAATCGGATGTATAGTTTAGTTACAGAGACAGACAAAATTTTTCTGTTACTTTACGGACAATGAAAAAAAATTATTTCAAGTGCATTTTAATGATGTTACAGCCTTTCGAACAGAATGAAATGGATATGCTCTTATGAAGTGCACTAAAATATACATTCAGACAATATGCGGTGCAAAAAATATTTATAAAACTAGTTATAGTACGAACGTATCACATTTGCCACGTTTGACGTGCAATTTCCAACTTGTTTCCAACTGTTGTCTGTATGGACCTCTGATGTGGCAGATGTTCCTGCTTATGTTTGTTAAATAAATTCTGTTTATGCTGTAACACTAGAACTATTACACGATATTTTATATATTTCTTTTTATTTCGAATTCGACGATATGTAGTTCAAACTACCAAATTTTGTTACAGTTAGATGTTTGCCGTACAAATAGTGAGGCGTTATTCACGTTTTTACTGGTAGTATCTCGCAATCTATAGGACGAAAATTCGCCAAAAATAATAAATACGATAATTAATAATACTTCACTGGAAGATGTAAAATGTATGGACGTAAATTAGTATAAAGCATAAAAAAAATTACTACCGTAATTATGTAAGATATCTATAATGAAAAATTTTGATCCTTTCGTTTTAGTTTCTATCCATAAACAAAAAGACCTGCTATTAGTTTTTTTTTCTTCTTCTTTTTCTATGAATATTATAGCTGTATCTCAATTTCTATTGGAAAGAAATGTACCAAATTTTATATTTCAGATTAATTATATAAATATATATATATTGGTGCATTTTGGCTGCCAACATCCAACATGGGCTTTGTTGCAGAATTCCAAAAAGTAACCACTGTAACTTTATATTAAATTCGAAGAGAAGAATTGCACTATACTCCATATTTATTAATTGTTCGTTTGTAATTCTTTTTTTAGAGATATTCAAAATGATTACAAGAAAATTTCGTAATGGCCATCTAGAACTAGGTATGTTTGATTTATTAAAGAACAACAATAATAAAAAATGTATATAAGTAATTAGAGGCATAATAATTCGCTTTATTTGCGATGAGAAATTTAAAAATTGCCTTATGGTACATACTCTAAATATCTAATGGAATAGAAACATAACTATGTAGAAGGAAGAAAGCACAGAAATGCACATTCATATGAAGAAAAAATATCAGTGTTTAAATTTCAGGTTTTTACTCCGCATAACAATAGATTCAAAATAGTATTTATAACGATTATCTCTTAAATAACTGACAATAAAAATATTCTTACTTTTTTTAAAATGTATTAAAATAAAGAATAAGTTTTAGATATGGATTAGTTTTATGAGTTTCTGTATACAAGGTGTCTACAAATTAGTTAGGCAAATTCGTACGTTAAGAACTTCCGTAATATTAAATGAAATTAACTAGTTGAAATTCAGGCTAGTAATAATATTGCCGAAGTTTATTCGTGGATGACGTTAGGCGTCATAACTGACGCGGTCGCTTAGCGAGGGGAGGTGTTATTCAATGGCCATCGCGATCACCAAATATATCGCCGCTTGATTACGGTGTATGGGGTTTTGTAAAGGATCAAGTGTACAAGCCGTCGCTTCCTGCATCCATTCCTGAACTAAGATCAAGAATCTGTACTGCAATTAATTTAATCGATGGAAACATGCTGACAAATCTGTGGCAAGAAATAATTTACTGAGGAGACATTTGCAGAGTCACGAAAAGAAGACACATCGAGCATTTGTGATAAAAGTAAACTTGAACTATTTTTCTATGTTACAACAAACTGTAGTTTATTTTTTTCCCAGTCAATTAAACTCAATAAAACATTCTTTTTGCCGAACTAAGTTGTAGACGGGTATGTAAAACGTTCAAAAAATGCATTTTTTATATAGACCTTTTTCCATACAAACTTTTCCCAAATAAATTCAGCATCAAAGAAGGGCATTAAATAAACCTAAATATTTTATGTAAAATATAACCACAATGTAATAATTTTATGAAATATCAATATTTTTCCGTACTAAAAACACGTCTGTCTACTTTTAGATCCGGTTACCGCTGAAAATTCATAAATTGCGAAGTATCATATGTCGGTATATTTTGGTAGTAAAATAATGGTATTTTTTAAACATACCTTTTGATTTAGGTCAGAATTTTCGTAAATAAAAATTACATTAAAAGAGGGTTATATAACAAATTAAATATAAAAGTTAATTCATCTTCTTACATTATTATTAATGTAAATATATTAATTATCCTAGAGATTTTCTTTCTGTCGTAACTGAAGAAGACTTCAAATATCTCTTTGATTCAAATGCTTATGCGAGTACAATGTGCGGACTTTAGATATTACGTAACAGTATATACAGGGTGTCCAGTGAATAAAACCCTGATTTCAAAATTAAATATCACAAAAACAAAGATCAATAGAATTATGCGGTAAACGGTTTGTTCATTAGCTAAGCTGTAAAAATATTATACGGAAGTTTCAAATTTTAGTTGCCAAAATTGTTTACAGATGGCTCTGTAATCGCAATGCCTCTAAATTGATCTTTGAAGTCCAGAGCACTAGCGACTCATTCCTAGATGGATCCCTATGGAAGAACGAAAATTGGGTTGGGGTTGGTGTTGATTTTTGACGGCGGATTATCAACTCGAGGGATATAGGCCCAAGGGGGAGAGCCCTCCGTGGGGGGTCTTTCTAAGGGAACCTAACCCGTATTTACGCGTGGAAATCCAAGGTTTCGAAGAAAACCACGAAAACTCCGGAACCACGAAAACGGTTAGGCCGCACTCTCAGAAATAAAAATCTCACTTTTGATGATTCACCAATCCTCGAGCTGTATTTCGTCGTTTTTGACGATCATTTCCTATCAACATCACGTGACTTTTAACGAAACGTAAACTCGCAAACATTTGACGAAAGTTTTGCCTCAATCACAGTTAGATTCAATGCATATTAAGAAAACAGTTGCTGTACCTCCTCAAATCCTGCCATTTTAGCAAGCAGATAATTGCTTGTTTAATTTAATCCTGTAATAATTTATTTTAAAATAGCACTTTTTAGTGCTTTTCAGAAAATTTTCAGAATCTGTTTTCAATCAAATTAAAAATAAACATAACTGATCCCTTTCCCCTTTATAAACAGTAAAGTGTTAAAATCCACCTACTCAAAGTGATAAAATCTCACGCAATATGCACTACACAATTCGTTATTTGTGAGCCACAAATTAACCAAACCATATTCTAATCATTCATTGATCAAAGAAAATTTCACTAGTAAATTATTCAATCAAGCCATATTATAATTATTTATTGACATGAGAAAACCATAATAATAAATTAGCCTTAGTTAAAACTTTCAGAAATTATAGCAGCGTCGATAAAATTACAATCTACCTTATAAAAATATTAACACGCAGCAGAATTCATTACACCAATCTAAAAGCACTTCTAAAAGCAATCTAAAAGCGAGAAGTGATTTTTTCTTCCGCCTGTAAGTAAATATTGGAGCTTCCAAACTTTTTGATAGATGGCACCACCAGACCTCTTTCGACGAAACTATTGACGAAATTTATATCGTCAAGCAAGTAAAGAAAGTAATTTCATCAATTTGACGAATTGTTCGTTCGAATCATTTCCCAGGAAACCGTTTCGTCAAAAACAAAGAAAATTTCGTGAAATCTGAGTGTTCATTTCTGAGAGTGCGACGGGCGCGATTGAGTTCGAACCCAGCACCTCCCGTCTACCAGCTTCGAGAGCAGAACCGCTCCGCCACCGGTGGGGCAAAACGAAAATTGGGAAACTCCACTTTTTCGTTGGGGTGATGTGCAGAAGTGGAGACATCTGGTCACAAGATTACTGCACCAGCTTTAATTTTTGAGAATTTCAATTAATAGAATTTTCAATAAAAAGTTTAGAAATCATCATATAAGAACTTATTAAAATATTTTATTCGATTTACTTTTTAACGCCATATAGTAATTTAAATCAAAAGGCATATGTTTAGAAAAAACATTTTATTATTTATTTATCTTTTATATTTTTAAATCACGGCATAATATTTCGGTATTATTGTTTATATCAGAATTATTATAAATTTAAAAAAAAGAAAATAATTTTTCACTTTTCATTTATATTTTTAAATAAAGGCATAATATTTTGGTTTTGCACAATATATACATTTCTTTTCTTTGTAAACAAAGTTTTTGGGACAGAAATTATGCATCAAATTATTTCATTTTTAAAAGGAATTGATGATTAGTCATATCACCAACGTCAAAGCAAAAGTATTTTGGAGGCTGCACTTCTTTCCAAAACTTCGAATCATATCGCTAGAGGCTACACCATACTTCTGTGCTCAATGATAAAAAAAATGAAAATGAGTTTTTTAAATTAAAATGATTTTTTTAACTGAATTATGTTTTTAAAAATAGAAACCTTGTATTTTTTTTTATTTAAACTATTTTCTAAAATTTAAAAAAATGATTTTTGAATCATTATTATAAATGCTCAATTATTAAAAAAAAGGGCTTCTTTTAGCTTAATTAAATTTTAAATCTAGAAACATTGGATTTTTTTTATTTAAACTTTTTTCACAATTTAAATAAATATTACAGAGTAAAGATTTCTAATTGTTTCAGATTCCCCTCTGCTTGGATTCGATTCCACGATCTACCAATTAAGAGAGTAAAGACATACCACAGAGATACTGGTATCCAGACCGAAATAGCTTATAGCAAAATTTGAAACAAATCCAAATTCATTCAACACATGGGTCCACTTCTGCACATCATCCAAATAAAATAATTTAATAAGTTTTATATCATGATTTGTAAACTTTACTAAACGGTTTTGGCAACTAAATTTTGAAACTTTTGTATAACATTTTTACAGCTTAGCTAATAAACAAACCGTTAACCACATAATTATAACGATCTTTGTTTTTGTGATATTTAATTTTAAAATCAGGGTGTTATTCGCTGCACACCCTATACCTCTTTGTAAAACAAATGCTTTCTGTAAAAATTATACTTGATTTTTATACAGAGATCAATAAACATTTGCAATGTGCATACTTGTGTTGGAAATTCCAAGAAGGAGTCTGGTACCGCTATTACAAACAATAAAAATTCTATTTAATTTTAAAGCATAGAATTCTTAAACCCCTCGTTTATTCATAGATTTCTTTATGTTTTTCTGTAGTAAAATAAAACATAAAATTCTGTTAAAAAAGTGTGTTATAACCGTAGGCGCCTTGAGTATGTTTTTATCATCAGCGGTTTAAACCGCTGATGATAAAAACATTTATTAAGACATAAAAACTTATGACACATCTGTCATAGATTCTGTTTTGAATCACCGGGTATTTAGACATACAAACACACACACATATTTATGAAAAGTATCCCAGAGAATAGATCCCTGATTTCATAAAATAATTTACTTAAAGAATAACTTAAACTGGTCGACACTTAATAAAACATGAGAAATGTATATTTTTTTATTATAGACATTTAAAATAAACGGCGAAATAAATATTTAATATTAATTTTTTTTCAGTTACAGATGAGTAATATTTTAATCGCATTTTGATTTTGTTTCAAATGTTAAATATACTTCGTTTAAAATAAAAACAACTCCCTAAAGAAAATATATATTAAAAAATAAGCAGAAGACTCGCAAGTTTTATAAAGCAAAAAGATCTTCTAACATATTTAAATGAAACATTTTTATCCCATAGCACCTCATTAAAAAATGTACTTTTACTTTTTTTTTCCCTTCCTTCTTCAAAGGTTTCAAAAAGGTGCCCTCGGTAGGCTAAAAAAGTCGTTTTCGTTCTTCTAAGTCTCATACAAGTTATAAAATGTTAAAAAAAAAGAAAAAAAAACTAGTTTGTAACAAACATTTTCAATTTTCTTTATTCTTTGAAATAAATTAAAGAATTTTTTTTTAATTAAAGGTTTTTTTTTTCTCATTAATTATTCATTTGTTAAATAAATCAGTCGTAAAATATTCATGTAATACATCGCACAAAAAACTGATGAATGATGCAGTTCTTTTAGATCATTTTTATTTGCATACAAAAACGTAAATTTAAGTTGATATTTTGTTTCACATATTTTTACATTATAAACTATGTATTTTACATAGTATGACTTCAATAAATCCGGCATCATCGGCATCGAGATTATGCCGGATTTTTGAAAGAGTAGCAAAAGTAGTAACTAGGAATTTCCAAAGTAGTACTATGTTCTAAATGGTGCCTTTAGCCATAAATTTTATTCATTATTAAGTGATAATTTTGTACTTAGAAAGGAAAATTTAATATAAAAAAACTTAATTTAGCCACATTTTCTATATTACAGAAAAAAATCTGATAAAGAGTGAAATTATTTCTTCTCTTGTAATTTCGGAAACATCGATTTCAACTGTGTTTGCTTCAATTTTTTTGGTTGTTCTTTAACAAGTTTTTTCTTTTTTCTTCTTTTTTTTTCTTTTTCTTTCTTTCTTTTTTTTTCTTTAATTTCATGCAAATGAAGAATGTCTATTTCGGAAATACAGTCTTGTTTCTCTAAAGCATATATTAATTCTCCAGTCAAATTTATGCATTTTTCTAGTGACACCTTTTCATCTGCTGATTGTTTATCTTATTCTTCTGAGCTGCTGCTAGCATTATCGGCGGTTCTTTTTAGCACAACGTCATCAATCTCGCTGTCCGTTAAATTGCTCTTTGTTGATACATTTCGTCAAAGCTTAGCCAATCATCTATATCGCTTTTTTCGACACTTAACCTTTTCGGTCCGGAGTAATTCTATTTGTAAAATGATGAAATGAGGACTGACGCCAGAATTTACAAACGAATTTATTAGAAAATAAAAACTTGCTTCTTTCCCCTTACTTTATAAAAGGAAAATTTTAAATAAATATTCTTGGTGCTAGTACTCTTAAAATCAGGTGTCCTTTTTTGTGGACACCGCCCGCTAAAGGGTTAAGGCATTTTAAGATTTTGCGTGTTCAATCAGCTCAAAAATTCTGGCCTTCTCACGGAAAATTTAAAAGCGTAAAAATTAGGCTCATCATTGGTGTCGCCGTTGCCGAAAATTCGTTCCGCTCATATATTGTGCCATGCATTCGCCAGTTGTCCCCAAAGTTGTTCCCGTTGCAAAGCAACAGTGTAGCTCCCAGAAAATTTGTTACAAAATAATTGCCTCTGACAAATGAAAAAAAAAAGTTTAATTCACTTTTTGTGCACATTTACTCTCGATCTTGAAGTTTTTAATTAACAAAGAATTGCTATTTTTCTTCTCCCACAACTTAAATGAATGAAAGTAAAAGGCAGGGAAAAGATGGTTTTGATGCCGAATTTTTTAAGATACACCGTAGTTTTAAATATATACTAATCAAACGAAGTTTCGCTCTGTGTGTATTTTCGCGATGGCTATCAAAATCTACGTCACGTACAAGGCTCAAAAGTTTTGTGAGGATCGTCGAAGATCTCTCCTGGTAGAAATGAGACTCAGAAATTTAAATTCCTAATAATTAGCTGAGAAATTAATTAAAAATCGCTGTTAAAAATGAAAAAGCTTTCAAAATTCAACTACGGTATAGATTTATATCAAACCGCAGAACATTTCTTCTCAGAAGAACCCGAAGACAGGGATCTTGTCAGAATTCAATGGTTGCTAGGACGATGCGCGACTGTGCGTTTTGAAACACGCCAGTAATAATAACCTGATAGTGCTAAAAAAAGCCGAAAATTGTACGTCAAACATGCCAAATGAGGTGCGTTTGTTCTATAACTAGTTTTTATAAATATTCAGATCTTGGTGCAATAGCTGTGCCCTCTTATGCAAAAATGTATGAATGCAAAATTTATTATTATTATTTGTATTAAATTCAGTAATATGGAAATAATATGACTCCATCTTAAATAGGACGTGATCACCCTGTCAACCTACAATCACCCCTATCACAGTATAAGATTGGATTAATTACGTATGATAGGATTTAATAGAATGAAGGAACTTTTATTAATCTCTTTTAAAATTTTGATACGATCTTCATAAAATTTGAAATGACTCCACAAAGTTCTGTAACAATTATATAAATAAATTCCAAACCATTCGGTTGGGTAGTTTTTGCGCTGTTATATGCGAACAGACGAACGGACATTCAAGACAACGACTGTAGGTGCTACGTATTTATATAATTATGACATTTCCCCATACACCAGGGACGGCGAACCTATGGCACGCGTACCACTTTTCCCAAGCGAAAGAATAATTTTGACGCGGCATTGCTTGTGGCTCGAAATTAAAATAAAATGAGATTACATAAAATTGCGACTGATCTTTTCTAAATTCGATTAAATGGAAATTGAAAAATTTTAACTGCGGCATATTATATTCCAATCTGATTAATGATGGTCTCAAAAACTTTGCAAACAAAAACGATATTTGAAAACTATCGATAAGAATTGGTTATTAGACATTACTAAATTATAGTGATAAAGTTATGGCAACATTAATTTTATTTCGGAGCTATTCACAGAAACTGGTGTTTGCCATTTTAACAGTTTTTCTGCCTATCTATGCTTTCAAGTCACTGTTTTCACAAATGAATAATATCAAAACTCATACTGAAAGCACCAGTCAGATAAATCCGGCGTTTACTGTGCATTACAATGAGCCTGATATTAAGATACAACAACAAATTACATAGCATTACTTTTTTAAATTAATTTCTAAAATATATTTATTGCCATAATTATTATAGTGTAATACCTACATGAATATATTCCTCATATTTTGTAAATCTTAATAGAAAATTTTGCAATTTTAATCTATTATTTTTCCACCTACTAAATTTGTTTTTAAGTTGGCACGTCATGGTCACGTAAAATATTTATTAGTTAAATTTGGCACGCGGCAACAAAAAGGTTCGCCGACCCTCCCATACACCATAATGTAATGGAATACTTTTATGCATATCTGTAAATAAACTTTGAACGCTACATACTTTATTTTCAATATCGAACATGGCATAGCAAATCTCAATAACATATATCAATTACAGAGCAATCTAACCATATTAAAGCAAGTTAGAGTCCGGAAAAACAGACGGCAAGATAGACAGTCAAACCGATTACATACTATGTTGGAAAGTGTTAAAGACGCATAATAGGTTGAAATCTGTCTTTCAGCAATTTATACCTATAGACGGAAGCATAATTGAATACTACAACCCTGTATTTTACGTACTATCTGGGAGCACGGCAGTGCGTCCGCCAAGTTCGCACAAGCCGTAAGCTACCTTTTCCTGAACCATTTCGGCATACTTTTCACCCCCTCATAAAGTCGTTTTAAGGAGAGATATCGAAATTTTTCTTTTATACACATGTTCGTATGGTCAAACTGAACTAAGGATCCACGATTTCATGTTTCTATATTTAGTAGTTTTCGAAATATTAAATTCCGAAAAAGCGCTTTTTTGTCACTGACTCACTTCGCATCATCAAATAACTAAGGTAGTTCTAAAAGTCGTACAATCATGAAATTTCACAAGTAAGTCGGGTTTGTAGCACAATTAACCAGAAAAATCTGAAAACACAGAATTTCCGCCTCTAAACCCTTCATACAGGGGGTATTCATTTGGCCGTAAACAGTTCCTACGCATTCAATTGTGCCAATGTTGGTCGCCAAAACTCGATTACAGAGCTTTGAAGGCGGTCACGAGATTTCAAGCAGAATAACATTTTATATATATGCTGTTCCAAAGATGTTTGTTAAATAGAAAAAATGAATATACCTAAAAATTTTAATCAGTATAGGTTATGATATATTTACGATATTAAAACAATAAAACATTTAACAAAATATAACCGCAATTCGGTACGTTTCTGATATAGTAGCCTTGGCGAAATACAGAAAATAGCCTTGACGAGAAAAGAAATTTGATAATAACGTATTTTCTGGCAACCTATTTACTGTGTCATATACGCAAGCAATTTTTTCCATATGTATACAATTTATTTAATGTAAGGAACCCGTTTATTTATTTTTATATACCAACATAAATAATCTGTATATAAAAAATAATATTTCAGACATGTATAAATAAAATGTTTATATGTATACAAATACATATAAATAACATAAAAGTTCATCAGGTTTGTTTTCGTAGTTGTTTATATCATTTGGCAACATATCTCAGTTTCTGAAGTCCGAATTGCGCCAAGATTTTTTAAAAAAATGCCAAGGTCCCTATAGTGGAAAAATATCCTAATTCCATATGAAAGTTTAAAAATCTCCTTTTAATTAAATGAAATGTGTAACTAATAAACTATCTTTAACGATGTGCGGCAGATGCGGCGTCCGAAGTCCTCTGCTAATGTTATTATATTAATTTATTGTTAATTTTAAATCTGTAAAAGAAAGATTATACTTATAGATAAGATATGTTGGTCGCCAAAACCCGATTACAGAAAATTAGCCTGAGTTATAAAGGTGTTACATGATTTCAAGCTGAATGAATTTTTATATGCTTTTACAAAAATCTTAATAAGGCAAATCTTTCAGTTTATCTGTCCATCTTTCTATCTTTTACTTCCTTAAATCAAATTTTATTAAAGACCGGGAGGCGTCTGCACAGATTATCACCTCATCGAGTTGACGGCTGAAATTTTAGGATTAGTTAAATATCGATTAGCGTATTGAAATGTAACTGGTCTGCCAAGTCATATCTTTGTGGAAACCACCTACAGACCCGATTTTACGGGTTAATTGGTGGATTTTCCATTGTGTTTTCCTGCACCCATTCCTCCATGTTTCCAAACTTTTGTATTCAGGAAAATACAATAGTAAACCTATCAGTTAACCACTAAAATTAGGTCTTCAGGTGGTTTCTACCAAGATATGACTTGACAGACCAGTTGCTTTTAAATATGCTAATCTAGTTTTAACTAATCCTAAAATTTCAGCTGTAAACTCGATGAGGTGATGGTGTGTACAGACGTCTATTATAAATGTCGGTATTCTAATCTCAATAGCACCCTGGTCAATCTGGCAATTATCCCTACTATTTGTGAAACACTATTCCTTTAAGTACGTTTTAGTGATGTTAATGAACTTATGCATATGCATCATACATATTATACATATGCATATAATACGTAATACATTTGCATCATACATATTATAGGTATGTGTGTAATACATAATACATATGCATCATTATGACGTCAGAATAAACAAAACATTTTTTTGTCGCCAAATTTGAGAATTGACATGATATATTACCAAATTTGGAGAAACTTTGCTAAATGTCGCCAAGCTTGGCGAATATTTGACGCTAGTGGCTATTTTTCAATGAGTTAATTATTAATGCCAGCCATCTATTTTTATTTTTCCGCATATCATCTGAATAGTTAAATGATATAACGTACTAATATTTCCAAAGTGCTAATAGTTTCATCACTACCCAAAACCTCTGCTATTGTTATTATATTGTACTGTTATTATCTCAGAGTAAATATCATATAGAGAGCTCAACCCCGTTACTTTCGCTCGTAAAAAGTGGGGCCAGGATGACCCACGTGACAGTTGGCATTTGGCGATAAAAGGTTACTAGAAGTAACGCTATTTTTGTCACTTTATCGCAGCTCTTGGCAGGAGTGCAGTATTTTTATGCTGTGATTCAGAAATTTGAGAGTTGACCGAAATACAAATCAGGTAAAAGAAATCTGAATGTACATCGGATATTTATCCTAATGTTTTTTATCATTCAAAGAATGGCTCATGAGTAATAAATAAATAACAGAAATTATGAAACTTTTATTTAGATAAATATGTATATGTTTAATTAATAATTTAGCTATTTTCAATCTTTGACATGGTTTTGTTTATATTTAATTTCATTAGATACTTATTTATTTTTTTTTTTTTTTACTGTGCATACAAAGTAAAAAATAGGACAGAAAAAAAAAAAAAGAAATTAGTTAAGAAGTTTAACTTTGTGTGTTAGAAAGCCAAAGGGAAGGGGGAGGGGGGGGGGAAGATAAAGGTGAAATTTTGGGGGGAAGTGAATTTAGCTGATGAGTTATTTACCTATTATTACTACAAAATTACAAATTTAACAAACAGGTCTTTTTTTTTTTTTTTTGTAAATTAAAGAATTTAATAGTTATTTTAATTGGGAAAACGCTGATATTACATAAAGGACATTTTAATGGAAAAAGAAATGTCATCTTTAAACTTTCTGAATTCATGAAATGTTTATTGTTTTTCTTTCCAAAAAAATACATCTATAACGACACATTCAATTAATTGAAATGTTTAACTGAATAATACAGTAACGATCATAACTCAAACTTACACATATAATTTTATTTACAAATTTTGCTTCATGGATGCAAGTTTATAAATAATAACTTAGTACACAACTATAACACACATATAGGAATTATTTTACAATACAAATTGCATAAACACACACAAAGTAGTTAGAAATAGAAAAAGTCCAAAATGCAAAGTTTCAGTTTCAGAAATAATAGAATAATAATAATAAAAAAAGTTATTTGGCTATGCTTAATTCATTTATAGTAGCGGTTGCCAACTTTGAACCTCACGGAAAACTAAATTCAAAATTTGAAATCACACGGAGTACTAATAAGAATTTTTTAACAATAAAAATGTATTTGTACAATAATTATCACAGAATGTTTATTCTATTAAAATGAAACATACCTGTTCAATAAAATAAAATTATAAATGAGGAGTGTCACTTTCTTGACTACGTGATTGATACCACTATTTTTTAATAATAATCACAGTCTTATTTAATCATAACAAAAAGCTTCAAAAGTTTGTTTAATTGTATCAAAATTATTAAGGCTGTTCTCAAATCCAAAAGGACAACTTTATGACATAAGTTTTAATTCATTTTTGTTCGGAAATGCATGAAAATAGCAGGTGTTGTTGTTTAGAAACTATGTAATCGAGCTGTTTTTTCCGTTTTTTTGCAAACGCAATAGATCTTTCAAAAAATAGTGTCAAAGTGAGCGTTTTGAACCGCTTTTCCGCGCGAAAGAAAAATATCCACTCAAGAAAGGATGAAAAACGTGTTTGTCACGTGATCAAAATAGCTTCTAACTCAATAGGTAATTTATGTATCAAAAAATGGAAAATACAGTTCGATTCCAAATAGCTTCCATGGTCAGGCTTTCCAATTTTATATCTTTCCGTTAAAAAATGAATTTGTAAATGCATAAAAACGTTTTGCGCTTGTTGAGCAGAGCAGTTGAGCCTTAACGTTAATTTCAATATTACAAAATAATTGAAGCTTATTTAAGAATCACGCATTTTGATGTGATATTTATTACTGTTTCTTTAAAATAAGTTCATATCTTTTTACGGAATCAACGACATCGCATGAACACGAAGGGCAGTTGTTATTTCACGCTGAGACCATAGACGCCAACATTGTAAAGACTGTATCAGGAGTAAACCAGTTAAATTTCAGGAGTTTTGGACACTCTTCAGGAGTAAAATGTTCACGTTTCAGGAGTCATTTCAGGAGTTGCACAAAGTTTTTTACGAGCTATATTTTTTACAAACATACTCAGTCCTCTTGCAGCTTTTGCATTTATCAACACAAACATAATTTAAATAAAGGTTACTTAATTTACTTTTACTTTTAATGTATTAGTAATTTTTTATAATAAATTTATAAAAATGGATTTTTTTTTTATCTCTACGGAGCAAAAAATCTGATTGATGTTAGTGTGAAATCCCGCGACCAATTAACAAAATTCGCGATTTTCCACCGAGATTGACTGACGAAAATCGCGAATTTTTCGCCGCGACTGACGAACGAAAATCGCGATGTTTTGCAGCGACTAGCAGACGAAAATCGCAATGTCTTGCAGCGACTAGCAGACGAAAATCGCGATGTTTTGCCGCGATTGACGGACGAAAATCGCGATGTTTTGCCGCGACTAACGAACGAAAATCGCGATTTTTTGCCGAGAACTCACTGACGGAAATCGCGATTTTTTGCCGCGACTGACTGACGAAAACAGCGATTTTTTGACGCGACCTACTGACGAAAACAGCGATTTTTTGCTGCGACTCATTGACGAAAATAGCGATTTTTTTGCCGCGACTCATTGACGAAAACAGCGATTTTTTTGCCGCGACTCATTGACGAAAACAGCAATTTTTTACCGCGAATGACTAACGGAATTCGAGATTTTTTTTGCAATGCAGCGAGTGATTGACAAAATTCGCGATTTTTATCATTGGCCGATTACCGGATTTCAGGATATTTTCCCCCCAACTGATTAACGCAATTCGCGATATTTTGCCGCGGCTGCGATTTTCATCAACGACCTATTGATGAATTTCACGATTATTTGCAGTGACTGATTGACAAAAATTGCAACTTTTTTCAACGATCGGTTGGTGACATTCGCGATTTTTCTGCCCGAGCGATTGTAGAAATTGGCGGTTTTATCGATTAATAGACGATTTTCGCGATATACTTCAACGACCAATTGCCGAAATTTGTGAGTTTTTGCCGCGATCGATCGAAGAAATTCGCGATTTTTTTGTCTCAAATTTCCGTATTTTCTACCTTATTACCGTACTTCCGTATTTTATCCTACATTTCCGGAGAAACTCCGGAATTTCCGGAGATATTGGCATCTATGTGAGGCCAGTAACGAGTTTTAATTGCTGTGACCCAATCGTCAAAATATTTGTTTCGCACAAATATGTAGTTCAGTATTAAGCCAAAATTTTCGTTGTTTTTCCAGTCAATAATGAATATTCATATTTTCTGGAGAGGTCAAAATTAAAACTTATCTGTGTTAAATATTATACAATACAAAAAAAAAGCGTGTACTAAATAATCTCTATTACTATAATTACCAATGCCCGCTATAATTTAAAATTTCAAAACTGCACGTCTATATTTTTACAAATACAGGAATGTTTTAGAGTATTATCATGATACCATTAATAGTTTTAATATTTATACAGTACAATTATTAATTTAACATTAAAAATCCAAATAATGTCCAAAATTTTCTGAAGAACACCGAAATTTTCTCAAGGACCACAGGTTGACAACCTCCGATCTATATAACAATGAATCCTAAATATTCCACCAAAACATCCGTTAATAAATAAAATTATAATCCACAAACTTGCTTTATTAAAGGATATTAAGTTTAAATAAATAAATAAAGAAAACAGTAGTTATATATATAACCATAATATAATTACAAATCATCATCTATTCCTATTACAATATTTAATTTAATAAATTTTAGCAGAAAATTATAACTGTAACATTATATGGTCGGTAATGTTTAATTAATGGTTATATATATATATATAAGCGGATTAACTATATGATACCGCACTTTAGTGCTAATTTTCATTTTCGGTTAATTAACATCAGCTTTATTAATCTATTAATTTATAAATATAGATTAGCATCAAGCTAAGTTACATTGGTTAAAAAGATAAATTGCATTAGAATATGCCCAGACTTGTATTTTAAGTTTATTATACAAGAAGGGGTTCTGCCCCCCCCCCAGGGGCGTAGCTACAGATATTTTCTCGGGGGGGGAGAGTTCGAAAATTTCCCAACTTGAAACAAATTCCTCCAACATTCAACTAAAGTGATATGCACAAAGTGTGTAATAATGCTAATGAAGCTTGTGCATAAAAAATTCCTTTCCAAAGAAAAATTTTGAAACTAGAAATATAAAAATTCTAATTATTGGTTTGTTTAATAAAAAAACAAACATGCGTTTTACTTTCTTCTGTCTTTACAAGACGAAAGTATTGAATTCGTAAAAAAATTCTACAACTGGTTTTCGACGGATTGATATGTTTTAGAAGGTCCTGAACATGATTTGACTGTTTTTAGAAAATGTCTGTCTGTGTGAATGTGACACACATTTTGTGGGAGCTTTATCTCAAGAACTAAAATTCGCGGAATTTTATAAAACTTTAGATTCAGTTATTCCTTGATAAAAATTAATGCTGATTAGTTTTTGGTGTAAATTACCCAATAGGTGGCGCTGTTATGCTGTATTTTTCACGATTTACATGATTTTAGCGATAGTTATATCTCAAAAACTTGCACAGATTTGATCAAATTTCATATTCTGTTAAATCTTGACATAATTTAATGCTTATTAGGTTTTTGTCTATATTAGGCACTGCTGTGCAGCATTTTTCACGATTTTCGCGTTAGCTATATCTGACAAACTAATGCACGGAAATTTAGTCAAACTTCATATTCGGTTACACTTCCTTATTGGGCTTGGGTGTATACTGTACAAAGGTATCTCTTTCGAGCTCTTTGGGTTTGGAATTTTGGTTGCAGACATCTAAGAGCATGGGTGTCGAAATTCAATGATTTGTTTGAAAAATGCGATGCTTCTATCTCATTTTTAAATGCACACAATTAAACGAATTATAAATTAAATGCACACAATTAAACCTTTAGAATTCATTTTAATGGGCATAGAATTGTTATTTAATTTTAACATTCTGATTGCAAATTTTGAAGTATTAACATGTATGGGATAGAATAAGGTTTTGGGATTGGCACATCCAAATAGTTTTCATTTAACACCAATTCTTTTGGTCTTCAAAGAAGCTAACCCTGATGAAGCTAACCTAACATCGTCCAGTTTAATAAAATCCACTATTTCACTTTCACATTTTTAAAGCATTAGGCTGTCAAGTCTGTCAGGCCTCATTGTAGCTTGTAATATATATTTTTTAAATTTTTATTTGACTAAAGATTCTTTCATTAGATGCAGCGCCAAAAAGATAAGGTGCTGTGAATGTTAAGGTACGAGTATATAGTTTGACAGTATGACCCAAATAGTCTTTGAATTTCATGGCATGAGTAAAAGGTTTGTTAAGTGAGTTGGGATTTGGTTTATTTCTATTTGACTCTGCAAGTCATGTACATCCGGTTTTGTCATATCCAGGTGGAAACATTATTAACTTTTCTCAGTTTGTGATACTCAAATTTGCCTTGCACAATTGTAATTTAAATATGGAATGTATTGGTGCAATATTCTCCTGATATAGGGAACATTGTCATTTAAGCCCATTACTAAATTGCCAAACTTTTCTTGTATTTCTTATAATTCCTCCCTGTAAAACTTATGTCTATCAATGTCCATTGCTATGCTATTATTTTTATCTATTCCATTTGATGAAACCGTTTTCCCACGGTGCTTTCAGAAGTCAGCTTCTTCAATCACATCCTAATATTCATAATTGTTTATGAACTTGTCTATAAGGAAATCTTTATTTCTTCAAAATTTTATTCAAGTGCAACCTGTCAGTGTTTATGTCAACCTGTATGTCGATTTTTTTCTTCAGTTGATGGACTGCTTTCATGATCATATTTCTGTTCCAAATTCAAATCATCCACTTTTTTACCTTTTCCTCCTCGAATGGATTTTTAGATGCTCCAAAATCTTGCATGAAAACTCTTTTCCTATTATGAAGGGTTCTTTCGTACTAAGATTTATAGTCATTTTTTAGAACAGCTTTAAACACACAACACTGGACTTTTGGTTTAAAATTTACTAAACACCTATAAATATAAATGAACAGGACATATATATATTTCCGCACACAAATAAAGGTAAAATGTGGCAAATTTATCTAAACTAACGACTTCTTATATTCACATTTGCTCATATAATGCTTTTGTCATAACAGCGAAGGGTTAACTAATTTTCGGAGCAAAAAAATCACGAGAATGAGTAAAATATTGTCCAAAAATCGCAAAATTAGTGCAATTTGTGAAAACTCATCAAATCTTCTTGCCCAGCTGTGTTTCAAGTAGGTGACTACATTCCTTTCTGTTGTGCTACAAGTGATCTCCAATTTTCAAAAGAAGCTGCAATCTCTTTGGATCAAATGCCTCACCAGTGGCTGAGAGGTTCTGCTCTCGAAGCTGGTAGACGGGAGGTGCTGGGTTCGATCCCAATCGCGCCCGTCGGCCTAATCGTTCGGAGTTTTCGTGGTTTTCTTCGAACCTTGGATTTCCAAGCGTTAATACGGGTTAGGTTCCCTTAGAAAGACCCCCACGAAGGGCACTCCTCCCCTGGGCCTATATCCCTCGTGCAGATAATTGGCCGTCATAAATACAACCAACCAACCAACCAACCCTTTGGATCAAAATAGCTGGATTCTCTTTTGAGAGGGGAAAGGGAGGAAGGGTGAAAATTTTTAGAAAGGAACAAAGTTTTGGAGGAAATAAAGGAACTGGATAGTCAGCTATTGGTGGATAGGAGTAGAGAAATTTAGGTCTGGTAGATGTATAATATTTTTGTAGAACTGAAAAATACAATGATAGATTGAGTGTGGCTGATTTCTTTTTGTATTTCTTTTGATAATTTAACTTGCTTACTGTTACAATACTCAGTCAGAAACATAATCACCAAAACAATAAAAATTTCATAATGTCTCAAAAATCCAGAAATTCCCAACTCTAAGCTCAAATTTCCCAACTTCACAAATATTGGGGGGGGAGGCTCCCCCCCCATACCCCCCCATGGCGACGCCCCCCCCCCCCCCCCCTCCTATCCCCGCGCGACGAAGCCACTGTTTTCTTCTTTCATTCGTAATTCTGCGAAATTTTGAATTTTAAATATTTTGTGTAAAATAATTAAAATACTGATTTCTTGATACTGGCATTATTAATAAGTTTGAGCGATTAATTAATTTTTGTTATAATTATTTTTTGCTAAAAGTTATGAGTGCATTAAATATAGTTGCGCATCTTATTAGTATATTAAATTTAGGTAATATTTTAAGACTTTTTAATACATTTAAAGCGTACTTTATAGGCATACTTTATTTAAAGCATAAATTTAATATAAAGCAAGATTTAAAAAAAAAAAAAAACAAAAAAAAAACATAAGTATTTAGGTTTTAAAGCGACGAAAACAAGTTTCTTTTGGCGAAAAAAATGTATCGCCAAACACCGTAATACGAAATGTTCTTAAAAATTCAAATTAATCAACCCTTCACTATTAATATTTAAACTGATAACACTAGATAATAGTAAATCCTATTATTACATACATTTATGTTATTAAAAGTAAAATATTTTATATTTTCATCGTAACAACGTGAATAAATGATATCATAGTTCCAATGATATCTTTTTAAGACCCTTTAAATATTAATAAAAATAAATAAATAATAAATACATAGCAATGGAAGGTAACAGAAGTTGTTTTGTTTGCTCTTTCTGTACATCCATAGACACAACAACTTGCTACCGTGATATTTTTGAATCGTAAACATCAAATTGTCTAATATCCTCCGTAGAAATCAATGCTATTACCACGCGGACCGGAAGCTTCTTGCCCCGAGTCACGTGATTTTATCCTGGCTGAAGAAAGCATCGGAGAATTCCCCCTCTAATATATGATTACTCTGAGGTTATTATACTTACTGTGACTATGTTGTTAACCTTTACACTGCTAAAACTTCTGTATTATATAAAGAGAATTTACGGAAACTATTAAAGCAATGAAACTGCCAGTTCTCCTTATGATTATTATAATTCTATAATATGTAATATGTTAATCAATATGTACGTTAGAATGAATCTTCTATAATCCGGTTCCTCGCATTTTAGTTTTCAGGTTTCGAGTAAAATTAGCTAAAATCTTAAAACCACGGCACATTGACTAATTCTTCAATACGATCAGATGAGAAGAATGACAGATTTTTAAATGGATCATGGCAGTGATCCGGTAGACGTTCTATTCTTCCGTAATCGAGTCTATTGAAAAGGTTAACGTGAAACAAAAAGATATTAGCATCAATATGGTTTAATGCAAATACAGATATTGTCGAAGGATTTCATAAGAACCATTTCACTTGTACCCAGTCGTATCAGTTAAAATACAACAATTGGCTGTGATCCCAACTAGAAAAGATTTCTTAATAGGATTAAAAATTTCCGCATTAGAGAACGAATCGTAACTGATAAGGAAACATGCATTAGTGAGTTAAGAGATATTTGTCACAAAAGATGAAATACATGACAACACAAAATATATGATGTGCTCCATGATCGTAAAAAGTTCTTGATTTCTCTATCAAAAGCTTCCGAATTAGCGAAAGAATGGGCAAGTAAATTAAATTATGAATCACAGTAACATGATGCAACGTTTAACATAGAAGTAATACGGTAAATACTGCTTGCTAGAGGCGGCTAGTACTTTAATATAAAAATAAATAAGGACTATAAATTTGTAAAGCTCAATAAAATAAATTTAGGTATTTTTATGTTAGCCGGGCGCAAGTGGCAAATCGCCAAATACTGTTCCCAACTCCATTGTTCATATTGCATTCATTTCATTTAAAGATATATACTTTTCAGTCATCCCATTTTAAATAGATGCATTTCCCTCATTTTATTTAATAGAATATTTAACATAGAAATAAATAAATAAATAAATAAGAAATAATAACATAAACCAAAATATTTTATTTGAAAATCAAAGCATTGTTTCTAATTTACACAAGTGAAAAATGAAAACTGCTATTGGCGAAAAAACAAAAGGCTAATGAGGAGATTTGCTCCCGACTAACATAAAAGTATCGAAATTTAAGTTTTTTCATATTAATATAGTTTAGAATAACAAACTTGAAAAAACATACAAAAAGCAGTGATATCCCAACAAAAAGTTTTCGGTAAAAAAAAAAAAAGCGCCAAGTTCTTCTTAATGTTTCGGCCAGAAAAAGTAGTGATATCTGATGTTCGCACAAGTTAAAAGCCAAACATCCCAAATCTTTCATTGAAAATGGCTTCCTGCGACTTGGCCGTTAATGCCTTCGTGAGAGTTTTTCAAATTTTAAAATATGTACAAATGAGCTACATGCCAACTACATTTTTTGATTATTTTAGGCATTTTGTGACACAGAATACAGAAATAAAATACACATTTGAAAAAAGCATTTAAACAACTTCAGTCTATTTAAATGCTTAGAAGTTAAAAATAACAAAATACTTGTATTCAGGAGATAATATCCCTAATTGCTAAAACATAATTAATATCAACTTTTAACAGTTTATAAATCGAATACCTCTTAATGTTTGCAAACAAACTATAATAAATGTTCAAACGAAAAAAATCTCTTTCGTCAATACACAAGATTTCAATATTATACAATGAAATATAATGTAACATATTGTGAGATTTGAAGTAAGTAAATTTTGTTTTATTTCTTGGGTTTTACGTTAATGACTTTAGCTTTAGACCGTACAAAATGGCAATTAAACCGCAAGTGGACTAAATGATCTGTAATCAAAACTAATGTTTGTTGAAACTGAACGGTAGTTATCAGAAATCTTTTACTTATAATGCCTTTATGTGAATTTGCCTCTTTGCATTCTAATATTACTTTTAATATTTAAATAATTCATAAATGCGTAATTTCTAATCATTAATTTTGAAATGCTGTAGAAGGCATTAACGGCCAAGTCGCAGGAAGCCATTTTCAATGAAAGATTTGGGATGTTTGGCTTTTAACTTGTGCGAACATCAGATATCACTACTTTTTCTGGCCGAAACATTAAGAAGAACTTGGCGCTTTTTTTTTTTTTTTTACCGAAAACTTTTTGTTGGGATATTTATATACACGCACTATTTAGCTAAAATTTAACTAAGACTAAAATTCTCTTAAAATTACTGAAAGCGCACGTCCGGAAATTATCATCCATAGACGTGCCATGTATCAAATTCTTCGCTTAGCACTGAATACCATTTTATCTATGTACTACAACATATCTTAATATACTAAATGTAGTTCAGCGCAAAAATGCATAGCTCATTTAAAACCACCTTTAAGCTATTTCCGTTCATACTCAGTAACACTTACGAATTCTTTTCTGTAGCCCAGATATGATCTACAGCATTTATACACAAAACGTAATATGCGCTTCGAGCTATTATCGTTAATATGCAGTACTCAGGATTCAGTATAGTATCTGAAATTTTTTGTGTGTCTATGTAAATAATATGCATATGCATGCACTTTGTATTATACAGACAGTAACTTACACTAAACCTCAGAAACGTGTACAAATTTCATTATAGGGTAACTCTATGATAGATGGCCATAGAGAAGAGATAGCCAGTCAAAATATTTCCAAAACTTGATCATAGATTGCAACATAACCTTTGTTTGTACGAAATAATTCAACGAGATTATTTATTTCAGTTGTATTTTTCGATTATAAAAAGTAAGTGTAATTTTAATGTTTACCTAATATAGTGGTGGATTTTTTTTTTTTTTTTTTTTTGATTTAGGTATTTTTATGTTTTGCAGTACGTACGTTATATATATTTTTTACTCTATGTACTTTTAAGGCACCTATATAATCTAATCTTTACTTCTAAACCTAAAACAAAGACGTACAATGGCTATTGATGCTTTAAATTGGGCGACCATCGGTCCTTCAATTTCAGGAAAGATGGCCACATGAAATCTAGGAGAGATGGCCACATTTAATCAATATTTCAAAATTATACGGAGTGATGATTTTAACTAAATATAATTAAATTTAAAATAAATATATAATGTTTATGTTTATAAATATATTAATTGATATAATTATTTAAATTTTAACTAATATAAATATTTTAATAATAATAATGTAATACGACCTAACGATTTATTTGTTTCAGAAAATACTGAAAAATGTCAGAAACTTTCATAACAGAAACTAATAAATTTGATAAAGAACCTAAGTTAACGTAATGAGCCTAAATTTAACGCGAGAAAAAAACCCACGAAATTTCCAGCAGCGGAGAAAATGAAATACATTTAAATTATCAGATTCTGAAGATTCCGAGTAAATAGAATTGGATTAGGATCACTGTGTTGGTTGTGCAAAACGATATAATATCACATCCAAAAAGGATATCTAGATACAATGCGCAAGGTACCCGAAATGGTTCCATGAAACGGTACAAATTATCATGACCTTTGCCAAACATGTGGTAAGATTTTACGAAAAGTGAGGCATTGAAATTATACTTCAAATTTTGTTTATTCGAGTTTCATTCACTCATTTTCCATCATATAACTGCATCTTTACATATTGCTATATGTTTTACATGATTAACGATATGAAATGTGTTATTTCTTTTGCTATTTAACTTCACCTTTTCTTTCTTGTCTTCGATCTGGCCATCTGCCATTTTAATTTCAATGTTGTTTAACACTTTTTGTTTTCAATATTTAGTTATTTTTTGCATAAAATATTATGTGTATGTGTATAAGAATTTTAAATATGTATAAACATTTCTTGTATATGCATTCTAAAAATTTTTATTTCAATCTTTAAAAACTATGGCCATCTATCCTAGAGTCACCCTATGTTAAATAGTTTAACGTATATAAAATACATCGCAAACAATGTTTCGACCTATACAATTGAGTAACGGAACTCTTTTGTGAGGCCCTTTAAATGAATAATAAATATTCTTTGCGCTATACAGAATATATGTTTTTGAGCACTTCATAAATGCATATCAATTTCATTATATTCAAAATGGTGTAACGTCACTAAAATTCAATTGAAACTATTTTTCCCATTGTCCGTAATGTAACGGAATACTTTAACTGTCGTTGTAATTGAACTATGCATCCGATGTTCGTAGAATTTGAAATGACTAGACAAAATTCTGAAACGATTATATATCTTAAATTTTAAACTATTCGGTTTGGTAGTTTTTAGGCTGGCGGATATATGCGGAAGGACAGACTGGCAGACATACAAATGGGGCGGACGACGACTACACTATATGGCCAAAGGTGACCGGTCATTCGCGATTTTAGACGTTTTGTTAAATATCTAGACAAATACACGAGGAAATAACATGAAACTGCAGGTGAGAAAATAGTGTAGTATATTTCCGCGAAATTTTTTTCCCGAAACCCAATAGTGGACCGTCAATAGATTGAAAAATAACGAATGTCTTTTGGATAACCTTGTAAATACTAATATAGAAAAAGTGTTCAAACTCGAGATTATTAATAAGTGGCTTTTTGAAATATACTGTGTTCATTTCTATGAGGATAGCATGTATACTCGTAGAGAAATTAAGGTTTTTATAATAAAAACAGTCGCCAAGCTTTTTTTATTATAATTTGCAGAGTTCTTAATATTAAAAAAAAAGTTATTTTCATAAAATATGACAAACAATATTGTACACAATACCCTGCAATCAGAATTTTAAAAAATAAAAATTGGATGAAAAATGAGCAGGTTTACTAAAAAAACGTTTCACTCCGCATGCGCGAATGCAATAAAAATATAATGTGCATAATGAATTAGCTAAGTATATAGAGCCACTTTTGTGAAAGTCTCAAAATCCTACCTTGAAAATTCTGAAAATTATCGTCGATAGAATAAGGTCGAAATCCGTTTTTCCCAAAAGGTAGCAAAAAGATGTGGGGTTGTATCCAAATATAGTAGTACGTGCAATATTATTTACGCTATCTTCACACTAATCAAAAGATATTTGATATAACCCCTCATCTTTTTGCTTCTTTTTGGGAACAAAAGATTTCTAGTTTATTCTAAATTTTATTATTTTTTATTCTGATTGCAGGGTATTATGTATAATGTTGTTTGCCATATTTTTTGTAAAGAACTTTTTTATTATATTAAGAACTCTGCAAATTATAAGCAAATAACTTGGCGAAATTTGGGATTTTGTTTTATAAAAACCTTAATTTCTCTACGAGTATACATGCTATCCTCATAAAAATGAACACAGTATATTACAATAAGCCACTTATTAATAATCTCGAGTTTCAACGCTTTTGCTACATTTGTTTTGACAGGGTTATCCAAAAGATATTCATTATTTTTCAATTTGATGACGGTCCCCTATGGGGTTTCGTGAAAAAATCTTCATGGAAATATATGACCTATACTATACTGTTTACACACCTAAAGTTTCAGGTTAATTCCTCATGTATTTTTCTAGATATTTAACAAAACGTCTAAAATCGCAAGTGACCGGTCACCTTTGGCCATATATAGTGTATATGTGCAACCTATTTATATCATTACGGACGCACCTAAAAAATCCGCAGCAAGACGCAAAAAAAAAAAAAAAAGTCTCTTTCAGAATTTATAAAAAAAAAAAAAATCTGATATTCAATCTGATAGCAGAAAAAATTGTTTATTTAACTCATTTTATGTCTTTTTAAAGACTGAATGTAGAAATCAGGTATTTTCATGGACTGATGGCTGTTGCCAAGGGGTACTGGCATTTATTCACGGCCTGTAAAATTTTTACAAATATTGCATTTACAGATTTAATTTTTATGTATCTACGTGTAAATCTTGATGCGTATTCCGAATATGTAATTTTCGTTAAAATCAGGTAATTGGAAGCTTAGGAATTAATTATTTGTGCATTAACTGGATAATTCCTTTTAAAGCCTGACCAAGGCTCACAGCGTTCCTAATTTTTTTATTTTAAATCCGAAATCTTCACGGCAGATACCTTTAACATCTACAATAAAATTCTACAATAAATATTATCGTTTTAAAATTCTTATAGGAAAGTGTGAATTTGCAAAATAGAATCATTTCTAATAATTTAAATTATAATTGAATACTACACTTTTAACATGTTCATTACCACAAATATTAAAAACGCAGGATATCTCAAAGATAAAGCAAAAAATATAGTTATATTTTTTACATAAAATACATTTTTTTAAACGAATACTTTTTGACATATTTATAAAAAAATTTATGACAATGAATATATCACGTTTATAAATATATATATATATATAAATGAATATAAAAAATATAACATACTTTTCTCTATATTAAATGTGTTGTTTTATGTAACAAGTAAACATTTTGAAACTATGTAAAAGGTTCATATACTATTAAATTATATACAAGTAACAATTTTCTTTTATATTTTTTTTAATGTTTTATCTATGAATGCTAATGCTCATCATATTCCGGAGTAAAAGCATCCAGCATCTTCGTCATGACCAATTTTAGAAATCTTCTGTCTTGATATTGATTTAACTTTTGTGCAATTTAAGGAAATGTTCGCTATAGTAAACGAAAGATAAAGATTTTTAAACATTCATCCTTTAAGAGTTTTGATAAAACATATTTAACATTAAAGTCTTTTACATATTGTGAATACATAATTGAATAAAAAACACAACTTTACATATGACATATTCGCTTAATATAAAAAATCACTTGAAACACTCATTGTTATGTGGCAAAGTAAATTATTGGTACTCTGAAATAAATTTTACCCTAGGAAAGTACTTTCAGTTTATGAATTTTGTTTTTTGCGAAATGTATTTCTATAATAATTCTTTGATATGTGTACGTCGTACCCTGATTGAGAAAGGCAGCTGTTTGTCTAGGTTGTTTACAAAGAGCTTGGGTAATTTGAGAATCACCTGCTCTAACTAACCTAATATTTTCCAGGCTAACTGAAAAATGACCAATTCTTTTCCAAATAGCATAATTTTTCACATGTGAATTGCAATTATCAGATGAACGTTTAGGCAAATTTGAAAAGAAAATATTTTTTGCCATGTAACCTGATTTTTTCCAGGCTTAATTGAAAGCGTAGTAGTGCATATACAAAAAAAAATTTGGAAATGTTTAATAACCCATGACATTCAAAATTTCAGCATTTTCGAAGTACATTTTTCGAATGAGCGGATGAAATTCCTTCCTTATGACCATCAGCAAAATAATAAACTCATCCTTTACAACCAAAGGCAATTATCTTTAATAAACTTCATTCGATTTGCGTTACACACCCGTTTAAAAATTATATGTAGTCCAAAATTGTTATTCAAATCGTCCTTTATCTTCAAATAACTGTAAATTTGAATACCTATACCATTAGTTAACAACAATTCAGATTAGGAATTTCAATTCATTTATTAAAATGTGAGAGAAAATTAAGAGAATTTAGTTTTCATTAAATGAAAAAATTACTACAGAAGTTGTAAGGGTTCGATAAAGGAAGGTAAATGTACATAAATAATGTGATATAGCTACTTTTGCATTACCTACATTTAAAAAGAAAATGAAAAGAAATTATATACTGAGCAGAATAATATACAGACAGTAATGACACGGCTACGGCTGGAAAATATCAGGCAACTGATGAATCTCTATACAGTTCATTTGAAGATATTAAATCAAACTAAATGCGCTTATTAGTATTTATAATGTTACCTGACACAATCAAAGGATATTCAGAGGCAATGAAAGTACAGAAAATTCAGGAAGGTCCCAGTTAGTTATTTCATTTCTGTGAGCATATGGAATAACATAAAACAATTTCTCGAGAATAAATAGTACTTCAGTGTTAGCTGCACAGTAACATAATGAAAGGATTCTTGTTCATATATTAAATAAATATCCAACAGAGAATATTTTTAATGCCAAGAAAATGCTTTTTTATTATCTACCAATTAGCATCAATGGCAATGAAAGGGAAAGAATGCACATGACAGAAAGGACCAAAAACATGACTTTCGATTTGTTTTTCCGCAGTAAAACCGGCACAGAAAAGCTACAGCCCTTGAACACTGGAAGGAAGATACAGTTCGAAAGCAAAAATACTACTTTTATATTTCGTTAATTTGTTTTAACTAAATATGAAACTAAAGAATCTTTGTGCAGAATTATTTTTCTTTTCTTTTTTACAATTCAGTTATTTCAAACTCTAAAGCCGCTTAAAGAAGTCTTTAGATATCGAAAATCGTCTGTTACTTTGTTAATTGCAGGAAGATTTTTTGATTTTTTTAAAGTATGATTTTACAAATTTTCCAATGAGTAAGGAAGGACTCTATCTTTCTGCGCCGATGGCACTGCTGCGAACCAAAAGTTTCAGAACAAAACCAAAGTTTCAGGAAGCAAATCAAAACGTTCAATTCGCTATTTAATTAGTTAATATTGTTAATTTTCGGATAACATTCGACCAAAGGATGTCAACCTTATCCTACAAAGTTTGTTGCTTCTCAACATAAAAAATTTTGTTTCATTGGATAGGGAAAATTTAACATTAAATATGTCAAGTAATTCCTCGTTCAACAATTTAATTTTATTTGCAAGTAAAATAAGTTGAATAGAATCAAATTTATCAATAAGGCTAGTAATCTGTTATTCTAATTTTGTAGATTATATTTCAATAATTTTTTTTCACTAATATATCTTCATATTCCTCTATAACGAGAGAAAGTTTTAACAAAAAAAATTTTCTCACCAAACAGTACAGATGAGTTGCTTAAATAAAGTCTCTTCCAAAATGGTTTTTAAAATTATTTCATTCACTCAATTTTAAATAAAAACATTTCTCACTAGCTCATCGGATCAGTAATTTTGAGCTTAGTTAACTCTAGAACGCCCGGAAATATTACTCAAGTTTCATAAAAATATTTGACACCAGAATTTTTTTTTAAAATTATTTGATTGATTAATTTAACGTAAATCTGCGTGTTTTAAATTTAACTTATCTTATAAAAGAATTTCTGGTTCCAGATGACATTTAATCATGTGTTCGGTGTCGGTGTGACTGGTTCCGGGAGTTCTAGTGTTGAAATGCATAAAAGTATGTTGCTCTTTCATATACATGGTTCTCGAAAAATTAATTTTTTAAAGATTTATGTGTGTGACGCCCCCTTTAACACATTTCTGTTCCGAAGTTTAATATCAAACCTAAAATTTTATACAAAATAATATCTCACCATTTTTGAAAGTCTTTGGTACGCCTAGATATCTTTTCAAATTCATATATCTAAAAATATCATTCATTGCAGAACTGTCCGACAGTATGCAATGTACGCACACTCTTTGGAAATTCCAAAAAGTCTGGCACCAATATTAGTGTTCGGAAAATTTCTATTTAATCTTCAAAACACTGAATTCGCAACCGCCCAGTTTATTCTCTGAATTTACGATATTTTTCTGCTTTAAACACTAAAACGCCCGGAAATTTTACTCAAGTTTCATAAAAATATTTTACACCAGAATTTTTATTTAAAATTATTTGACTGATTTATTTAACGTAAATCTGCGTTTTTAAAATTTAACTTATTTTGTGAAAAAATTTCTGTTTCCAATTGACATTTAATCATATGGCCGGAGTCGAATTGATTCCTTCCGGGCATTTTAGTGTTAATTGTGACTTGCTTTACATTCATAATAAAAAAAATGAGCAGTACCAAATTTTAAGTAAGTCCTCTTCGTTTCCATAACTTGGATTAATACACGATCTCACAGTTCTGTTTCCAAAAAAGATTACTTGTGAAGTATCGCTTTCGATGCCTTAATTGCTAGGAATCAGCAATAGTAATAGCCTGTTGATTAAAAATTGTAATTGAGAAATTGAAAAATAGAAAATAAATGGGCCAGTTTTATGAGAAACCGTAGACTGACAACAATGCAAGTAGTTTTGTAAAGTTATATAAACATTCCTTTTGTTCCTATCAAAAGGATTATGAATACAAAACTAACAAAGACACAATTTTACGGATTATCTCGCATTCTGATCCATTATAACTTCAGCTTTTGTCAAGCTATTTTAGTCAGTATATATATATATATATATATATATATATTTTTATAAAGCAAATAGTTGAAGTTTTCACTAAGTACTTTATTGCCATGTATACTGTTCGATAATGAGAGCATGAATAAAAAAGTCCGAGACACTAGGGACTATGCATGGATACGTTATCAGCTCCCCATTATAAAATACAAGTGCATTTTCGGTATGCACCAAACGTTCGGTTACTTTTTTATTAAACCAAATACTCACCGAAATTCGCCGAAAACGAAATCTCGGTCATTTACTAAATTATGCTATTTATTCTGTTATTTCGACCCCAACTCATACCTTATGGGAACACATCGCACATATCATTCATTTTATTCTCTTCCGTCTTCTGTATTTTCTATTGCAAAAAAAACGTATTGCATCTTCCTCATCTGGTGTACAAGCTTATAAAAAAAGCTTCTCGTGTGATTCAGGTGGAATGATTGTTCATTTTAACGAGAATTGTATTGAAATAATTGTTTAGCTGATATTCCATATAACAGGCATCTTAAAAAAAAAATAACCTCTTCACTCAAAACAAGTTCATATCATAAAATCAAACTGACTAACGCAGCAATAAATATGACTGTACTAGCTGTTTATCCCGTTCTACGCACGGAAGAGAATAAGAATTGTTAAAGTGTTGAGTTATTCAAGAACTATCCGATTTATAAAAATATTTTCCTACTACTGTGCATTGTTTTAATAAAATTTAATTTATCATGTTGCTATGCCAGCAACGATAAAACGATATCTTTGGAATAGTAGAATAAAAAGTTTTGTTGATGTTTTTGAAAAAAATATTTCCTTCATTTAAAACAAAAGATAATAATTAAGCGCAATTATATAATCTCTAATTATTTGCATGCAAGGTATAAGAATTATCATAATACCCGCTACAGCTCCTTAGTATTGCAGCGTGGCGTATGTAATGTGTATAATTATTTGCATGCGAGGTTAAAGAATTATCCTAATAACCGCTTCAGCTTCTTAGTATTGCAACGTGGCGTACGTAATATGTGTATCTCACATTGTAGTAATCATTTACAACTGGTTAGAACTCGCACGATTACGGTTTGAACGTAAAAAAGTCAAAAGTTTGTCAAAAATAAAAATCAAGTTTTCGAATTTTATGCCCCAATTGTTCAAGTGCCCCCTACCAGCAACCCGCGTGCCAAATTTCGTAGTTTCCGAGTTTTTGAGGTTACATAGATACGCGCACGGATTTTAATAGGGTAGACAACCGAATACTGAACTTGGATTTACTCCTCAAACCCGATGAATCCTATAAGATATACATCTTTACAATTTTTTGCGTGTATATAAACAATGTTTAAAAAATTAAATTGGTGTGAATGGAGCCTAACAAATAACAGAACTAAACAAAATAGCAGTTTGTTTTTAATAGCGCTTTTTAGCGAGATAATTGTTATATCAAAATGGCTTGCTACAAAAATGTACGAAATGTTGAAAAATGAAGACGTAAATCATATTTCTGTACATTAAGATACCATTTATAGAGTCAATTTGTAATAAAAAAAATTATTAAATTTATAATTATTTCATGTTTAGCATTGTTTGTGCACTGCAATGGAAAGATAAAATAAGATAAAAAATCATCATAAATTGTCAACAAATGTAATTATTGAGTCCACGTGTACCATCAAATTTTATGTACAAAAATATATATTTAAATTTTTTTCGTTTTTCAATCTTTCTTAGTTATCAGTTTTTTAATATAAATTTACAACTGAAGTATATATATATATATATATATATATATATATAAACCCTGGAGTCTGAAGAGGTTAACATCACTGACGAAGAGGTCATATAATCAATAACATAGTTATAAAACTTACCTTAAAAATGCAACATTTGAGAATAAGATTTCATTTCACCGCGTGACTCGAACAACAGGTATCTAAACACAACTCATCGCAGTGCCCCATGGCAGTACTAGTCTGTTAGTTTTACGTTTGGCTATAGCACCGTAAGGCCAGATATTGAAGTATACAATATTACCCGACCATTCCATATTACCCGAACGTCCTCTAGTACTTTTCCTCAAATGGGGTTAAAAAAATAATTATTCTCAAAATAAAATATTTTAAAACCCTTTCTAAGAGAGGTAAAATTACCTATTAAGTATATGTATCAGAATTTCAATCATTAATGTAAAATAATAAGATAAAATTATTTCAACGAAATCAAAAGTCGATATAATGAAATGAAAATTGAGAATCAATAATCGTAGTATGTTTGAACGTATTATAGAATTTGAGAATTCTGATAAAATTCTAGTATATGATACCATTCCAAATAAATTTCATGATTTTTTTTCTGGATAGCTCAATGTTTTTGTTAAAATTTTGCATTTTTTCTTACTGAATGGAGTTTTAAATGATTAATATTTTAATATGTTTTTGCTTTTAAAATACTATATGTTTGTCCAACATACATCACTGAGTTATTTAAAATTTAAATACAAATTGCAAAAGTACTTTTTTAGCACCAGAAACTTATGTTATTTCTGTTTCCATTAAAAAGAAACTGAAAGATTTTAATTTGAATTAGAAAAATAAATTGCCAAACAAAATTTGGTTTTTAATAAACTAAAATTAAAATTTGTTAAAATATTTTTTGATAGAAGTAAAAGCGCATACAAAATGCATTTATATGAAATCCAGACATTCAAATAAATTAAGAGGATAAAGCTATTTCAATGAAATCAAAAGTCGATATAATGAAACAGAAATCGAGAATTTATTACCAAGTTATTTTAGGAAATATTATTAAAGTTAAACGTTTCTGATTAAAAATGTAAAATATGATACGCTTGCGGAGTAAAATTAATGGAACTATTTCAGGAAGATCTAATGTTGTTTAAGGAATTTTCTCATATCTAACTGAATAAAGTTTAATAGAATAGAAGGATCATTTTACTCTTCGATTGCTTATATGAACTATGATTTGCTTTTAAATTAAAATTGTACAAATAATTTTATTTTCATATTTTTCATTTTTCTATATTCTCAGAACTACATTTTATAATTCTTCTCAGGTAGATTAATTAAAAATATTTAACCTGCATATTGTATTTCCTATATATTCAGAAGATATTTAGTAAATTGATGTGCAACTTCAGATATTTCCCATTTAATTGTAATTTAAAATTAAAATGAAAATGTATACTCATTAATTAATTTTGAAGTTCATTTGCTAACATTTCTTTTCTACTAATTGTCTTTTAAACATAGTTTTACATACATGTAAATAAATATCTATCTAAAGTTTGTGTCCGCGATTATATGTTCTTTATGACCAGTTTAAGAAGTGGACATGGTAGAAATAATTTACATTTTAATGATTTTACGATAAATAAGATTTAATTTTAAGAAATGAGATTGAAACAAGCAAATAGCTGCAATTAAAATATATTTTGTTCCAAAAATTAATACGTGAATTACACATTTAACTTAATTAAAAATGAATACAGATGTTAATGCTAAATAATATGTATAAAAGACTATTTCCTGTAAAAGGAAGGCTGTATTTTTTTATTTTTTATTATATAATAAAAGTATTTAATGTAAAAATTAAAACCACAAACTTCACAAGGGCTCAGAAGTGCATTTTTGTCGTCTTAAAAGGAGTTCATTTATTCAAACAGTTGCAGTGAGTTTTGACTTATATAACACGTACGTTGATTGTATTTTAAAACCAGTATTTCTGAAAAATAATTTTGACCTTACCTAAAAGTAGAAATTATAACCGGGATTTTATTGTTTTTAAAAAGGTGGAACAATATTACTGAACATAGTGTATAAGTGAGATGTCACTGCATTATTTTTATTCTTTTTCTAATTTATCGATAATGGTCGCATTATTACTTTGACAGTTCATCAAATTTCAAGAACATAACTTACACAGTGCAGAATCTTCATCCAACAAAATCATCCTAAAGCTTCTTTTTTTAATTTCTTCATATAATTTTAGATCAAAATTAAATTTTTTATGACTGAATTTTCAATTGTAAACTCTTTCGGAAATAATATTTTACGTCAATTTGATACGCCGAGTGACGCCATGGAATTAATACCATAATAATTAATAATTAATAATTAATAATAATGGAATTAATGTTAGACGTTAGTCATTAAACACAACTATTTGTTGGACTGTATCTCTATTTATTAAAATCACAATACGATGAGCGAACACTCTGGTCGCCATCTTACTTCACAACAACATTATTCTCTATTCCGTTCCCTTCACATTTTCAATCCAGAGGAATTCGCGACGCCCTCTTACGGGACTTATAAATTCTCAGTTTTTAGCAATAAACATTCTCCCCCGGATTGAAATGTACAAATTACAATATCTCAGAATTTTACAATAAATAAATTTACATAGAAATTACAAAATAAATTACACAACAAACAGATATATACAACATAACAATTAAAAATTTAAAGTTTACAATAATTATGTAGCTATAGTTTCAAACTCTTCATAATTAAATAATTTTCTAAAATTTTCTCTCGAAAATTTATCATTTACTAAAACTTTTTCAGTTTGGAATTTTCCCCCACGAAATTCCTAGCATTATGCATAAAAATCTTAGAACATTTTTCACGTATAGCCATAAAACGCTTAAGAGTGGCAATCAGAGCATATGAGGTTAAATCCGAGAGAAGCTCTAGATGAATGGCGCGAGTTACAAAACATATGCAAACACAAATAAATATATTTCAAATGAAAATCAAATTTCAAAGTAATTGCTTAAAAGGCGCAAAGGCCAACATAGTGAAAAAGATTCGGGTCCGAGGCCCGGCTTGGAATCTTTTTCACTATGTTGGCCTTTGTGCCTTTTAAGCAATTACTTTGAAATTTGATTTTCATTTGAAATATTATATCCAAGGCGAATGTTTCTCTCCCTGGAATAATTTCCATGTATTAACAAATAAATATTTTGTTCAATGGACCCTTGCGCTGATTTTTATAGGTTACATAAAATGGACCACATAGATCTAAACCGGTACAATTAAATACTGTTGACTCATTAATACTTTCATAAGGTAATTCACCCATTAGCTGAGAGCATGGAGTTGGTTTTACCTTTAAACAAATGACACAAGAATGCACCGTTTTTCGTGCCAAATTTCTACCCCCTAGAGGCCAAAATTTTAATCTAACAGAATTCAAGAGTCCTTGGGGACCAACATGAAAAAGACGCTTATGCATAGAATAAAATAAATCTTACTTAATTTAGAATTTTTCTGCAAAATAGCTGGATGTTTCTGCTCATAAGATACGGAAGCTTTGTTGAGCCTTCCGCCAACACGTAAGATTCCCTTATCATCTATAAAGGGATTTAAAATATTAAGATTACCTGTCACAGCCTTTTTACTACATAAACATTTTTGTGATACTCTAGTCAAAATGTTTCCAGCTTCCTCGACTTCTACAAAAATCAAGTTACCCTTTCTTTTATCAGCATTTCTACAACTGTATATAAATCTGCAAACAAAGGAAAAAATACATAAAAGTTTATAATAGTCATTACTAAATAAAAAAAGTTATCAAAAAAGGATAAATTCTCGGTGGCTAGAAATAAAGTCGTTTCAAAATTATTTTTCCTTTCGGAACATTTCATTTCACTTAAATAGTTCTGACATTCACTTTCAGTTAGTAAGTCACTTTCAGAAAAAGATGATTGCAAATAACTCGAGGAAAATTCTGGATCCATCAAAAATTCGGGGCCTGTAAACCACTTGGAATTGTTCACAAAGGACTCCGCACTTATTCCTCGTGAAAGAAGATCTGCTGGGTTGTCTTTACCTGCACAATGAAACCATGTTTCTGGTTGAGTTAATCCTTGGATTTCATCCACACGATTGGCAACGAAGGACTTCCATTTTCTGCTAGATCCTTTAATCCAGAATAAAGCTATTTTTGAATCTACCCAATGATAGATTTTAGAAGTATTTTTACGATCAATTACCTTTTTCATTTCTGATCCTAAGCGAGCTGAGAGTAAAGCACCAATCTACTCTAAGCGTGGCAAAGTTATTCTCTTTACTGGGACAACTCTGGATTTAGATGCTATGAAACTAACAGAAACTTGATCGTAATCTTGTACTCTCAAATAAACAACAGCACCATAAGCCTTTTGACTTGCATCATAAAAGCAGTGAATTTCAACATTGTTTGTATCAGATGACAGGAAAACAAATATAGGGATTTTAATTTGATTTAATTTAGAGAGTTCTGAACACCATTGTGTCCATTTTTCGCAGATGTCCATGGGGAGCTCAGTATCCCAAGACAGCTTGTGGATCCATAAATCTTGGAAAAGACATTTAAGTCTTATAATAAATGGAGATAGAATACCCGTAGGGTCATAAATTCTTCCAGAAGTCTGTAAAACAAACCGCTTAGTATTTTTCTTATTCTTCAAAAATTCTATTAAACCCGAAATGTCTATGCTAATAAAATCTTGTTCAACATCCCATGATATTCCTAATACTTTCAATGAATTTATAATTCTATGATTTTGACCAAATGGATAAATCTCGAACCCTTCTTTCTTCCACCGTTCTAGTAACGTTTTGTCATTTGTTAACAATTTCCTCAAATTGAAACTAGCTTGATTCATGATTATCTTAGCCTCATATGAAATCTTCAAAGCTTCTTCAATATTATCGGTACCACTCACCAGATCATCGACATAAAGACAAGTATCGAGAATTTCAAAAGTTTCTGGATATTGATCCTTAAAGTTTCGTATATGCTCTTTTATTGTGGCAGCTAGGAGAAATGGGCTAGCATTCAATCCAAAAAGTAAACGTTTAAAACGATACACTTGAATTTTCAAATTATCAGACACTTTATCTGACGGATCTTCGGTAACTTCCACAAAGAGAAATCTGACAGCGTCTCTGTCCTTTTCTGATAATGAAATTTGAAGAAATGCTTTCTCCACATCCGCTAAAATTCCTATCTTATTCAATCTAAAATTAACGAGCAGCTGAAAAATACTAGGATTTAAATTGATACCAGGACACAAATAATCGTTTAAAGAAATTTGACCAACATCGTGAGAACTAGCATCAAATACAATGCGTGTTTTCGTGGTGACACTGCCTTTTCTAAAAAGTGCTCGATGTGGCAAATAGAACATGGGTCTGTCTGGGCTAGTTGAATCTAACACCTTTTCAATAATATCGCAATCCAGATATTCTTTCAAAATCTCTTTATACTGAGAAAACAAATTATCATCGTTTCGCATTTTATTAATTATATATTTAAATCGTTTCTCAGAGACTTCATAGTTGTCGTTCAAATTTATCTAATCCTTTTTCCACGGAAGGACTACTTCGTAACGATTATCTTTACAGGAAACTGTTTCTGTAAAAATTTCCAATGCCTTATCTTCATCATTACAGTAAGGATCATCCCTAATTCCAATCTATTCTAAATCGAAAAATTTGCTTAATTCTTCTTCTACATTGCAAATTAATCCACAATAATTATCATTATTATCAGTATTTGAATCATAGATGCAACCTCCCACCACGTACCCAAATACGGTATTCTACAAAATGACGTTAGAACTTCTTAAGCAAATTGGACCAGTTCGCAATAATTCATAGAAACATTCAGTCCCTAACAAAACATATATTTTATAAGGTTCATTTAATTTTGGATCTGCCAATCTCACATCTTTAGGCAGCTCGGAAAATGGAAATCTAAAATAACGCCCTGGTATAAGGTTTGTTATTTTTGGAAGAATCAAAAATCTATTGTTCTCTTATAATAAGCCTTATTCGAAACAGTGGCCCTAATTTTCCATTTGACACTTATTTGAGAATCATGCAAACATGAAACAGAAACATTAAATTTCTCCCTTCTAATTCCTAATAATTTTGCAAAGTTATCAGAAATATATGAGTGATTTGAGCCGACATCTATTAATGCACGCGCAAGTATAAATTCACCAGACATATTCTCAATATCAATTAAAGCAGTAGATAAAATAGTGGCTTTTCTCCTTTGACACGAATTATTTACAGAAGTGCCTACGAAATCACTGTTCCTATTTTCAAAACACTTAGCTTCGGGATTTAAGCTGTATTTTTCATCCTGGGTGGGAGTAGATGAACTCGCAATCATATCTGACCCTCCTGATGACTGCTGACTGAATTCCATGTACATTGGTGGATAATTATTTACTTTTTCTCCATGTATATGAAGGAGAGATGAATGACGTTTAAAACAATACCTACACGAATAATTGGACGTACAGTTTCTCGCAGAATGGTTTGAATTTGATAAACAGTTGAAATATATTTTGTTTCTTTTTACGAATTCAATGCGGTCATTGACAGGCATTTTCTGAAATATATTGCATCTAAATAATGAATGTGAATCATTTTTGCAGCAAATGCACTTTGAATTCTTCGCACTAGTGTAAAATGATGCCGCCTTTTCTTTGGCTTGCCTTTTTTGAATGACGGTGTTAATGTTTGTTTTAGAAGCTTCCAAAGTTCTAGCATGATTTTTTAGAAAGATTATCAACTCTGAGATTTTTGGCAATTCATCTTTTTTGGATTCTCATTCCCACCAAAGCTTACAAGAACAATCTAATTTCTGAATTAACATGTATGCAAATATGGTTTCTGAAAATCCCTCTATTTTTTGCTCGAGAACTTATAATGACCTAATGCATTCAGTTACATTGTCCACTAATTTTAAAATAGAAGACGGATTGTCAATTTGAATGGAGGGAAAAGACATAAAACGCTTCAAATGCGCAAATACTCGATCCCGCTTATTCGAATATCTGTCTTCTAAAAGATTCCATGCTATCGCATAATTAGCATCAGTAATTTGTATCGATTGAATGATCCTTAAAGAATCAGCTTGCAGCGATAATTTCAAATAAGAAAGTTTTTGCGAATCTGATAAAGATGAATTATTATGAATACTAGAAATGAAAATGTCTCTAAATGATAACCACTCATGTAATTGCCCACTAAATGTTGGCAAATTTAATTTAGATAAGCGAATTGTTTCGCTAACATTTTCTTCGCGTTTCGTTAAAACTGGAGCTAACTCACTTAATTTTCTTTTTACAATTAAATATAATTTGTCTATATTCTCTTGAATAGATTGTTGTTCAGATATATATTTATCATCATCTTTATCGTCACAAAGTTGAAAAATTTTCCTAAATATCTCTGCAGATTCTTTTTCGAACGCAGACGATTTTTTTTCGTAAAGTTCCAACTCAATTTTATCCAAACCACTTTTATTCGTAAGCTCATTTGTTGCCTTAGTTATGTTGGATTTCAATATTTTTTTTCTTTTAAAATACATTCCATATTTAAATAATATATCAGAACAAATACTAATTATAATAAAGCAATAAAGAGGTCAGAACTTACCCCTTTACATCGTATTCAAGGCCGATATTAATAACACTTAGTTCTTTTTTAATAATGTTCACAAAAACATTGATGCAAAATGTTCGAAGCTAAATTTTATGAACATGATATATTTGGCGAAATGAACTACTTATCCATAGTGCTCCTTCGCGCTCGTACGACCACAAAATGTTAGACTTTAGTCATTAAATACAAGTATTTGTTGGACTGTATCTCTATTTATTAAAATCACAATACGATGAGCGAACACTCTGGTCGCCATCGTACTTCACAACAACATTATTCTCTATTCCGTTCCCTTCACATTTTCAATCCAGAGGAATTCGCGACGCCCTCTTACGGGACTTATAAATTCTCCGTTTTCAGCAATAAACAACCGGGGTTTTATTGTTTTTAAAAAGGATGAACAATATTACTGAACATAGTGTATAAGTGAGATGTCACTGCATTATTTTTATTATTTTTCTAATTTATCGATATGGGTCATTATTACTCTGACATTTCACCGAATTTCAAGAACATAACTTACACAGTGTAGAATCTTCATCCAAAAAAGTCATCCTAAAGCTTCTTTTTTTAATTTCTTCATATAATTCTAGATAAAAATTAATTTTTTTCTGACAAAATTTTCAACTGTAAACTCTTTCTGAAATAATATTTTACATCGATTTGATACGCCGAGTGATGCCATGGAATTAAGACCGTTCATCTATTTCAAAATAAATTGTTAATCTGATGAAATTTCTCAGTATAACATATGAAAATTGCTTGCGAGTACAATTTGTTTCTCCATTAAAAGTTAATAATATGAAATGTTCGAGAATTTTTTTAAGTAACAAAACAGAAATACTTTGTCTTTCGCGGTGTAATTGTATATTCCCCATTTCATTTGTCCAGATAACAAACTTATAATTTGTGTGAAAATCAAAATACAAATTTTATTTATTGCATATAGTTTAATGCATTGGTTTAAAACTAAAGTTTTGTATAAATTTTTCTCAGTAATATAATTATAGTATTTTTATTAACATGTTTGAAGGAAAAAATTGAAAATCTTTGCGATGGATTTAAACCATAAAATGCTTCTTAATTTTAAACAATTCAATTTTATATCAAGTGATTTTATATTGAGTAACTTAGTCAAATTTTAGTTTGATGTTTTGTTGCATATTTAAACATTTCAAGACGAAAACAGCAAGTGCGATTTTAAGGAGTTTTGAAAACCTAATAATACTTTGCAAAAAGCAAAATATAAATATAAAGATGAAAACGAAGCAAATAATAAAATGTGATTTATTGTAGAAATTTAATTTATTAGCGAGGGAAAGTAGTTTAATTTTACGTACGCTTTGCTGAAACTTTTTTATTTGATATATAATCTATATACATTATCTGCAAACATCTATATACTATTCACAGTTTGTTATGCGTGCATATATCTTGCATATTTACATCCATCGATGTAGTTGATTTAACCCATTTATGCCTAGAATCCCATTTTTAAGACGCTTCGAATTTTAATAAATTTGTATAATTTTCTTCTTCTTTATAACATGAAAATTGTATGAAATAATTACCAATAAATGTCTTTATCAGTTGCCGAGCGATGCCAGCATGATATGTATATTTATTTATTCAAATGAAGGCTTTTTCAGTGTTTATAGATTTTATTTTGTTCCAAATGGTGAAAAGTATAAAGTAAGTTTATTAGTACTTTTTTTTCTATCAAGGATCCAAATAACTAAGTCATAATCTTAGCTTGTAGACTTCTTTGGAACACGTATTTTTTAAATTGTGAAATTATATGTTTAAGCCTATTTTTATGCATATTTGTAACTTACAAAATATAGGGCCTTAGGCACGTATGGGTACATATTTTTATTAGCCAGTCATGGAAGAGTTATTTATGTAAAGTCCATTTCAAGAGGATTATGAAATAAATTGTTTTTAAACATCAAATATGATTATTCCTACTTTATTATTAATAATACTTATGACGTTATTAGTCTCTCTAAAGAAATAAATATAATTTTTAGTAGTTCACAAAAATTCTAATTGTAGTATATAATATACAATTTAAAAGTTGCATTTATATAAATTTAGACAAAACATAAAATTTTGAATATTACACTATTATAAGTATTGTGCACATTCCAATATTTAGTACGTTTACAACTTACCAAATAAATACAAAAAATATTTTTAGCGTAATTTTTTTTAGTATTTTCCGGTTCATTTTGCAACATTTTAAACTGATTTTGCTAACAAATTTGAGAAAACAAAAATTCAGGCATAACTAGTTTAATCTTATACACTTATATTCATCTTAGAGATTCATTCATGCTTAATAACATGCATTTTTCAATAGATAGAGTGTATTTAAAAAAGAATCATCTTGTTTCAAAAATCATAACTATCCAGCTTTTAATCCGTTTTGATTCACCACACTGAAGCCTTGACGTTTGAGAACTTTTGAGCAATCGCATTCCTCAATGTATCGGCCGTACGAGACATTTCGGTGGTACGTATCGGACGTACAGTAGGGTGGAACTTAAAGTAAAGGGTAAAAAAAAAAACTTTTTTATTTTAATGTGTAATAGTGAAAACTTTTTTCCTTTTTGGATGTCTAAACTTTTGGCTGAAAAGGTTTTTTTAAATTAAGTTGTTTTCCGGTTCCTCAAGGAGGTCAAAGTTTTGAAATTTCAGTATAAAGTAACTGAAAGTAAACAACGTAGCTGTTAGCTCATATCTACTTTTATTTAGCAAATACTATCCAGGAGTCACCACGAGGAGGTGGTTAAATATCGACTTCCACCCTCCTTACCTCCCTTTGTTATGAATTAATTAAATTGGATATTCAACCTACTGTCTTTTTAGGCAAACTTTGTCATTACATTGTGGGAATTCAACTTTCCCAAGATTAAGCTGTCTTTTGCTTAATATTTAAAGACGGTTGACGCAGCTCGCGGGACAATTTTGACACACGTTTCCACTGTTTGAGTATGACAAGGAAAATCTAAAATTCAGGTGTATCCCCTGTTTGTACTTTCTTTAAGTTCTTCATCCGATCAGACCGTCAAGATAGGATCAATGTTTTTATAGTCTATAATTTCAATATGTTCGCATTTTTTCAAGTCGCTTTCCTACTGGTCCAGAAAATCCTTTTGTACCCGTAGTTTTTCAGCAAGATGGTGAAATAAGTATCTAAGAAAAAAGTTCATTTGCATGTAATAATCAAATTATCCATTATAAAGTTTTTAGGGTATTGCTTCCGATGTTTTAACAACTCCAGATTTGCATCCTGCATTAAAGGCGTTTCTGTTTCACCTAATTACTCTCAAACTTGAAATGCCTGTATTATTATTATGAAAATACACCAAAATTGCAGTGGCTATATTAATATAAGAAGAAGATGTCAATGAAATATGACCAATATATTTTTATCCTAGTTTTTGAACTGAGACCAGATGTTCGTCTTTAATGATTCTTTATACTTTTTTCCCTCTGCTTCAGTTATCATAGCGTTATCCTTTCTGCCATAAAAATACTAACCTTCTAAAATTAACTCATTTCGTCATTCCTGTTCTTTCGAATTCTTCCTTTTCTTTTCTCTTTGTCATCTTCAAGTCCTTCTTTCAGTTACCTTTTCTTTATTATCATCAGAAATACCCATATCTTCTAAGGTGCCATTTGCAATAATATTTGCAGTTCTGTCTAATACTCCGGCTCTTTCACTGTGTTGATTATCAAATTCAAGTTTAGAAAAACAACCGATTGAACTATTTCCTTCTGAACTGTTTTTTACACTTGACGACCATTCACTAAAAACATCATTTTTTTTGTTTCAAAATAACTTTTTTCCTTGATATTTCCATTTCCAGTCTTGCTACACATTTTTTGTTTTTGTAGTTTTTATATCTATTGATCCTATTGTCATCACTCCATCTCTCTTTGGTCTTTGAGAAAGTGAAGTTCTTGTTCTGATACACGATAATATTTAGTGCTTTATGTTTTTTACAGGATTACCTAACATTTTGCAATTTTATATTAGATGTGGAATTATTCTTTCTAATCTTAATATTTTTCTTCAAATTTTGACACTTCTCGCACTAGTCTCTAATCATTTTTTATGATTTGTGTATCAGAAACCGTTGGAATTGACGGTCTCAGCAATACATTTTTAATTGTATCATCAACAGCTTTAGATATTTTAGAAATAGTGTGTACCAGATTCCAGCTGTCAGATTTTAAGTTAAATTGAACCCAAAAATAATGTTTCATAACTTCTTCATATGTTCGTCAAAGATGACAGTCTAATGTTAATTGTTTTGATTCACGAAACACAGGACACTTCAACAATTATCTAGATTTAGGTACGTTAACAGACTTTGTCACTTTTGACACCGAATGTTTATCGAAAAATAATTAAAGAAACTGTTAACACCCGTTAAATCGGACTAACTTGTTATGTGTCGCAGCCAAATAAATCAGAGACAATGAAAGCCGACTCCCACGACGCTGGCTTCTACAAAAGTCAAAGAAAGTGTGTCTAACTTTTCTAAGGCACTCAAACTAAATTATTCTCTTTATTACAGGACATTAACACTTAATTAATTTAATTTTCAAAATATAAATTTAACAATAAGCTTAAAAAACTTTTCATGCAATTATTGGCTTTTTTTCGTTTTTTATGGAAAATCAGGCGCTTTGAGGAACCGGAAAATATCATTTTAAAATTAAAAGAAAAATATTTTCTTTTTATGGAGTTAAAAAGGAAAAAAATAATCACTATTAGAATATAAAATTCGAAACTTCATTTTTTAGTTCCACCCTAACGTACAGTTAAGCATGTGCAATTTCTCTTGTGGGGTTTTATAAAAGACTACGTTTATATGACTCCCTTTTCAGCTACGTTAGCTGAACTAAAGATACGCATAACAGCAGCTGTTGAAGCAGTGAATGCAGATATGTTCGCAAAAGTTTTGGCCGAATTTGGCTACCGTCTAGACATATGTCGTGCATCCAAAGGTAGATATATTGAGCACCTTTAATTTGATTTGTAAAAAAAACAACTTTACGTTTAGCCATGTCATATAAAATTAACCTTAAAAGCCTATGTCGTATATTTTTCATACTATACGCATTTCAAATCGAGGATTGTTTTTGAAACACCCAGTACATTAAATATAAGAACTTTTCTCAAAAGTTCTAATATTCCTTTTTTTCACAAAAAGTGAATGTGATAGTTATTAACACGCATACACCGTAAAACCGCATTCTCGAATATATGTTGGGGATTTTATGGGAAATTTTTCTTTTTTGCGAAAACTTTTTGTTTTAATTGTAAATCGTTTTCTATGAATAAATCGAAAATTGTCTTTTTATCCTTACTTGTTGAATTGCTAAAAACAAAAAAGTTATTTCTAAGTAAGTCGAGCGAAAATGTTCCTGTTCAACTGCTAGAAAACGAAAAAATTCCAGTTAAAATTTTTAAATTGATATTTTGGCCTATAATCAAGTCGTTTGATGTGGCCAGGTGGTGTAGAGAACAGAGCATTCCTCCTCTTGAATGAAGTTCCAAGGTTTGAATCCTGAGTAAGGTAAGGCGTTGAAGAACGGATGTGATAATATGCATGCAATATTGATACCTGTTCCCTATAAATGCATCAGTATGTATAATTATCATACAGATTTTTTTAAATTGTGAAATTGCCCAGATTTATTCATAAAAAGAGAAATTTCCCATTTTGAATTGCTAAAAATTTGAATCTTGAAAACGGGGGAATACCAAAAACGAACCTATATATTAAAAAACAAACGGAGAATAAACGACATCTATGCTACCAATACATTTTCCGTTTTTTTTTTTTTTTTTTTTTTTTTTTTTTTTTTTTTTTTTCACTGTAGTAAAATATATCCTGATGTAAAAGTTTTCTATATTTAATTATGTACAGTACAGAAATATGAGTCAGATTTTTGAACAGGAAATAACAATCATTGCAGTAATTTTTGTCACGATATCGATGTTTTTCAAAAGTAAGGTGATATTTTTTTCATCGTTTAAGACTAATAAGCAAATATATCGAATAAAAACTGTATAAGAACATACATGGATCATATTTCTAATTTATTTCTATAAAATACATTGCTACTGAAATCTTTTTTATGGTACATGGTGCGTACCATGTACCATAGTTACTTCAATTAGTTTAAAAAAAATTAAACAAAATCAGCTTTAATTGCCGAAACGTCAGTGAAGGCTTACTGTGGAGACACGAAAAGTTTTGATTTCCGTTTGTCTGTCTGTCTGTCTGTTCCGCGATAACTGCAGCAAAAAGCACCCGATCAGCTTGAAATTAATTGGGCATATTCGTGAGGTACCCGGACGTAGCTGTATAGTTTTTGGTTAAATTTGGTTCATTCGTTCGGAAAATATAGAAGATTTTATTTTTCTTTATAATGCTTTTCTACGGCAAGTCAGACGATTTTCAAATTTCGATTAGTTGAAAGAAAATGGCACGTTTGATTAATGGATTTAAATGTCAAATTATGGATACTAAAATTCCAAATAAGGGTTTTAAACTAGTAAATCTGCAGATCAAGAGCCTCAACGTCATCTCTGCAACTTATTGTTTTTAGCAAATTTTGCTTAATATTAATCTTTCTACAAAAACAAAATTTAAACTTTTAAATTACACAAACATTTATAGAAGGAGAAAAAAATATTTCGATGGTTTCAGACATTAGAAGCGTTAAATTAAACACGTTGTTATGTAATGATATTCTGAAATTCTCACGAGCTACTTATTCTAGTAATTTTTATATAATAAAGCAAATTTCTTCAGGGGGGTGCCCCCCCCCCCTGAACCCCCCGTTGTGTAATTTATTTTGCATTTGTAATTTTCTATTGATTGAGTTAATGATTATCCTATATCTTAGATTCATTTTTACACTGCGATTTATAAGGATAAGCAACAATTTGGTCAAGCATTTTACGTTATCCTAATATCTATACAGAAGTATTTACTTGCCTGCTAACCACAAACATCTGTATCTAATGGATAAAGAACTTTTGGAAATGTAAACTGAGACATCTAATTTAGAAATCTAATAATAATTTGTATTACCATTCTGCAATATTTATATCTAAGATCTAATCTAAATATCTAAAAATGTACTCGATAGCATTAACTTACTAAAATCACCCTAAAGTAGGGGGAGTTCTAAACCTAACGGTTAATAATTCATCATCGTGTCCACTTCCAATTGACTAAATAGATAAACGTGATATGGCGCCGTTAAGTATTTTTTGTGATAGCCTTTTAATAGTATCCACATTTAATTTAAAATCGTGATGTTACAAACACCGTTGAAATTTGATGCACACATGTGTTCAGGTCAAATTACGAAAGGTTAACTAACCTTTCATTTCCCTTAGCCGGGCATTTTGTTTCATTTTTCGTAATAGGGATTATTTTAATAATTTATTTTACACTCTACAAGCTGTTACACGGGACGTTGTTCACGTAGCATTAAAATAGAGATAAATGCATTAAATAAAACATTTCACTCACCACCAGACATGGCAAGTCTCAGGCTTTTTGCACAACACTATTACCTTACAGAAAATGTTGTTCTTTTAAATCGCGCAAATGTTTCAATTAAATAAAGTAACATTTTTTGTATTAAAATACTGGTATCCAGAACGCCGGAGGCTTGGCAGCCCTGCACCTCTTAATAGAAACATATATAGTTAACCAACACTTTATCACATTTTATAGGAAACAATACGGAATTTCTTATTTGTATGGCCTTACATATACCTCAGTCATAAAAATGTAAAATTTTGTGCCAATTAATATACGCAATTGCGAAAAGGAAATCCCAACCAATGAGAAAAGGAAGGCCATGTAAAATCGTGTAAATCGAGGAATCGTCCTTCGTAGTGTGGGAAAATACCACTACAAAAATTAATTTAGGTGGTATTTGGTGTGAAATGTTTATATGTATTCATTCCTGTCCTATTTATCTTTTTTATTATTTGTAATTTTCTGCATTTTCCCTTTGCACGTGAAAATCTTACAAATTAAAATGAACTCTTTGGGAGAAATTGTTATTCCTTTTTTTTTTTTTTGGCAACAATAAAGTTTATAAAGTTTAATAGAATAATGTCAGTTTATTCTGTATGAAAATAACGAACTTTTTCCTTCATAATCAAAATAGTTGAATACATAAATAAAGATATTATTCTATATAGTATATAAATACTATTTTCATTTCTGCGTTTAAATCAATCTATATGCAAATATCTATACAAAGGCATTCATTAATTCATTCCTTTTAACTTTGATTTGACTTTAAAAACCATACATACTTTCACATTTATGATATTTTTAGATGAGATATAGTTGCTACGCAACGGTTAAAAGAAAAAAAAATGAAATATAAGTAAATTCATAAAATAAAATGTTTTATATTATTCGAACACATGTATAAAATTCCATCATAAGTTATACACCTAATTTAAAAGCTCTGACAAATGTTTTGACAAAATTACAAACTAATAGGAATAATTTAGTACTCTTATTTAAAAATTTCAGCATCAAAAATTTACCATTTAAATCCATTTTTTATATGAGCCATTTCTTTCAACAAATGAAATTTGAAAATCGTCTGACTTGCCATTGAAAAGCATTACAGAGCAAAATAAAATGTTCTATATTTCCCGAACGAATGAACCAAATTTAACCAAAAACCATACAGCTAAGTCCGAGTACCTCATCAACATGCCACATTAATTTCAAGCCGATCGGATGCTTTTTGCGGCAGTTATCGCGGAACAGACGGACAGACAGACAGACAGACAAACGGAAATCAAAACTTTTCGTGTCTCCACAGTAAGCCTTCACTGACGTTTCGGCAATTATTCCTATTATATTGAAGTTTTATTAATATATCTATCAGATTTTTTTATTTACGTGTATAATGTTTTGAGGACATTTATACATGTATTCCAATAATATAAAGAATTTTTAAATTAATTTTCTTGTTTTACATGATACATATTTCTTTTTTTTTTCCTTTTCTTCGTTGCCTACACTGTTAAAAATTTGCAGCATTCTGGCAGGTCATTTGACCGTTTTTTCCGAAAACGGTTACACAACCGTAATTTAATACTATTCTGACAATATTATTCGCCATTTTATGGTCAGAATATAGTTAAATTATGGTTATGAAACCGTTTTTTTTTTTCAAAAAACGGTCGAATGACCTGCCAGAATGCTGCAAAATTTTTAACAGTGTAGCGACTGTTATTCGTAGCCTATCATTGCGTCAAATATGAATGAAGTTAGTAAATTACGTTAATTTTGTTGCAGGTACTATTAAAAGGCTATCACAAAAAATATTTTATCGCGCCAAATCGATGCAATTTATGCAATTAACAGTGGACACGATAATGAATTATTTTCCAGTAGATTTATAGATCTCCAGATATGCATATTTTGGGGGGCTTTTAATATGTTATTGCTATCGCATGGATTAGGATGTTTAAACTAATGTTTAACCATGCTGAAAAAAAAGTACAGTTAAAGGCATGTAAATCCTTTTTAACACTTTCCAACATGGATGAAAAGTATTTATGACTTCAGTTTTTCTATCTGTCGCCTGCCGTGTTTCTCTACGTGCTCTAACTCGCGTAAATATAGTCGGGATTACATGTAATTGATATACATTATTGAGGTTTGCCAAAGTATGTTTGGTATTAAAAATGAAGAGTGTAGCATTCATAGCTTAATTACAGGGGCACTCAAAACTATTCGTTACATTATAGTCTTTGGGAAAAATCGTCTGCGGTGTATTTTAATAATGTTACACTATTTTAAACGTAATGATATTTATATACTTTAGGGTGCACTAGAACCTGGTTACTATAAAATATGTTATGTGTAGCACTTACAGCATGCGTACAGGGAACTCAAAAGTATAATATTACAATCTTCATAATATTACAATCTTTGAAGAAAATCCTTTTGTGGCGTTTTTTAATGATGTTACTCTGTTACAAAATAATAAAATTGATATGTATTTTTGAAACATTTTTGTAGTATATGGGGTGCAAAGCATATGTTTTTTTCAGGGTCACACAAAAGCGTTCGATTAAAATGTGGTCTACGGGGGAAAAAAACTCTTCACAGCTTATTTTAACACATTAGCGACGGGAAACGAGAATTCTCGTTTTTATTCAGAATACATCATTGGCTAAGGGAGTGACTTCTACCTTACAGAAAAGACATTTATATTGTGTTGTCCATATTTTTTATAGATTGTAAGACATTATATATTACATCCGTACATTGAAAGATATTTACTGCTGCATAAACATGAAAAACATATCTCAGAAACCAATTTCCGAGACACTTTGAGAAGAGGGAGGAGCTTCTACTTTTTTTAAACCCAGATTTAATTAAATTGCCTGTCGTCAGTGTGTTAATTGTGTTGCACTAATTCAAACATTATGAAATTAATTTACATTACTGTGGTTGACTACAAGAAGCTTGAATATGATTTGTATCGTATTTATCGTTCATTTATAGGGTCACATAAACAATTTCGGATACAGTTCTGGTCTATTAGGGATGATTGCTGAAGAGCATTTTCGATTATGGTGTGCGTTTTAACGTTAAGTAAATTTGTGCTTAATAAGTAGTGCTTAAATATTGTATAGACCATGTACAGGGATACACAAATGAATTCGTAAGTATAAATGAAAATGCGCGCGAATTGCTTCCGTGTTTTTTTTTTTTTTTTTTGAGTTATGTATTTCCCAGCCCAATTACATTTAGTATACTAACAAATGTTTGCAGAATTTAAATAGAACCATATACAGGACTCCGCAGAAACTGGATATATGGTGCACACTAATGCAGACTAATCCCCGGAAATGTGATATGAGCAGTTTTAAGAGGGGTTTTTGTCTGCATTAAAGTTAAATGTTATAGACGACGCGTAAAAATCTTTACGTAATATACAGGGCTGTAAAAAAGAATTCATGTTCGTTTCCGTCTATTGGTAGAATTTACTAAAGGACATTAACACGATTAATTGATAATTATAAATGTAAATTGAATTACACTACGAAGGGGTTCAGGGGGGCTCTGCCCCCCTGAAGAAATCTACTTTATTATCTAAAAATTACCAGAATAAGTAGCTCATGAGATTTTCAGAATACCATTACATAACAAGTGGTTTAATTTAACGCTTCTAATGTCAGAAACCTTCGAAATATTTTTTCGTTTTATAAATGTTTATGTAATTTCAAAACTTTAAATTTCGTTTTTTGTAGAAAGATTAATATTACTCAAAGGGTGCTAAACACAATGAATTGTAGAGCTGACGTTGAGGCTCCTCATCTGCAGATTTACTAGTATTAAAATTGAATTATTCCACATGTATTGGTTTCGATAAGGGATTATATCTTGCGGAAAGTGAAACTGTTGACATAAACTAACACAATATGAAATATTGATTTTCTTAGCTCTGATACAAAAGCTTTTAAAAATGCTCAAAAAACTGGACATTTTAAAAATTATGAGAGAAGATAAAATGATATTTGATACTGTAAAGAAAATTGTTTCGTGGTAGAAAAGAAATTAGTTTTGGCATCGAAAAGAAAATAGAAAGCTCACTTTTTTTACTGAAGATGCTATTATTATTTAACGGTATTTTTTGTATAGATTAAATGCATTTTTTTAAACATTTGCTTCCGACAAAATAGTTTCTGCAACAGTTGTTCGAAATTAATTTTAAAAAATGATGCGAATTATAATCTATGAATATTTTAACAGAAAAATATACCTCATTGCGCCATCTAGTTGTTGTGTTAGGTTGAATAAATTAACCTAATTGCGATCTGTTTTGCATAACTGTTTTGAGATCTCGTTTCAATAACGAATGAACTTAACATTAGAGTTAAAAACTTTAAACCTTCATAATTCCTAAACTATTTCAACAAACGGCTTCCCATTCTGTAGCCCAAAAGAACAATTTATCGAAACAACATAATATACTGTTAAAATTGGATGTTCGCATATTAATTTTCAAAGTTTGGTAAAATTACTATATAAAGACGGTTTCCTAAGCCAAAACTTTTATCTGACGTTCGGCGAAAGATCTATATATATATATTACACTAACGTACGTGGCACAGAAATCGCGATTATTTGTTGTTGTTTAATGGCAATGCCCGAGAAACGCATCTCATTGGTTATTGTATAAGGGTCTTTTGGCAGGATTTAGGGCTATAGGGTTTGTTTACGTTTCGCTTTTTCGGTGCAATATCTTTCGTTGCAATTATGAAGCTTCAAAATATCATTTGAAATGCCCGTAAAAAATCACGGCGAATGCTTGAAAGTGAAGAAGTAGCCGAATTCGAGTCGAATCGAAATAGATTCGAAATCCAAATAGAATTTATCGAGAACGCCATTAAACAATCGACGAAATAGGCTTAATAACTGTAGTATGCACGCGTTGCTTCTGAAATCCAAATTACTCATTTAAACGTTCCGGGGCATGCATAACTGTGGGTGAAAACATGCAATTTCTGCAAAGCTCTGTTTTGGAAATGCGAATTAAACAGCAGCAAGAAGTTTACAAAATGTTGTCATGACGTAAAACATAATTTTGTTCGGACAGGCAGTTTTGACTGTTCGGACCTGCAATACGAATTTCAGGTTCATTTAAGAATATTATTAAAGGGCCCCGATACAATAAAACTTACTTAGACGGAAATGAAAACGACTAGTGATAAATGCCGTTTTATCCAGGTTATTTAAATTGAACAAAGCATAATAGCATTTTTGGGGGGAGGGGGGGGGGAGAGCTTGAACTATTTTTTTCGTTTATTGCTGGATTCCGATATAAACAGGTTTTGCTCTATTAGAAATTAAATTTGCTGTATGGTAATTTTTAAAAAATCTATGTAGTAATATTTGCTTTCAATTTTATTATTTCTTTTTCAATATTACACTTTATGTTGTATTTGTAAGTACTTTTTCATATAAAGATTTAAATAAAAATTTCAATTATTGAAAATATAAAAACATTTTAACTAAATTCATCAGTTAATTTGGAATAAAAAAATTTAAACTATGAGACATATAAAAGTTAAAAAACGTAACCTTTGACTTTGCACAACTTTGGAACTGAACAAGAGTCGGGCCCTGGTAATTTGCACCGTCTCCACCGCCCCCCTCTGTACGGATCTGCAATAAAAATTTCGGTTTCATTTAAGAATATTATTACGCGCTCGGGCAACGCCGGGCGGGTCAGTTAGTATTATAGAATGTGTTTGCAATTTTTTGCTATGCAGCTCCACGCATAACTCGACGGATGATTCAATTTTTATACTTTCTGTTAGTTGAAAAAATCAATTTCTGCTATTGTACAATATCTTTGGTCATCATCTTCATTTTCACTGTTATTTGCTTCTCCTTCTATCACAAAGTCTATGGACAATTTTTTTATTTGTTAAATGTACAATCGCGGAATTTCTCTAACAGATTTTAACTGTTGTAAAAGATGTATTTTTCGAGGGAGACAATATCAATTAAATTGACAGTCTCACATCAAATTTTGCAGAACCGGAAACAAAACTTTTCCTACTAGCCTTTACAGAAAACTCCCTAAGGCATTTTTCTAATTATGTCTTGATCTATTGGCTCCATAATGAAAATATAGTACGAATAATGAGAATAATGCTGGTTATAGTGTTATTCTCAAAGACAACAAAGCTAGTGTTAAAAAAGATCAAGATTGTTTTGTAATTGCTGAATTAAATGATAAAGGACAGTGTGTTAGTGATTTTTTACCTGTTAGGGCTGTAGCACTTTCTGTTAATGAAGATACAGGCTTGTGGCATTGTCGGTTAGGACATTCGTCAAATAAGGTTTTTCAGGAAATGGGCCTTCCAATATCTGACGCCTTTTGTGAGGAATGTGTTGCAGCTAAACAATCAAATGAGCCCATAGGAAAGGCCCCAGAGAACATGGAAACACGCCTATGAGAATGATTCATACAGATATCTGTGGCCCTGTAGATCCCCCAACCGTTACAGGATAAAAGTACTTTGTGATAATATTGGATGACTATTCTAGATTTTGTGAAGTCCATCTATTGAGAAACAAGAGTGATGTAGTAGAGATCTTAAACTTTTTCTTTAAACAAAATCCTAGAATACACAAAGTTAGATGTGATAATGCTAAAGAATACGTTTCTGGTGAACTTGCAATTTGCTGTAGAAAAGCTGGTATTCTGATAGATCCAGCACCACATTATACTCTCTCCCTCTGAATGGAATTGCCGAAAAAGCTAACAGATACTTGCTGGAAAAAGCTCGTGCTCTGATATATGATGCAAAACTTCACAAAACCTTTTGGGGTTATACTGTTCAAACAGCTGCCTTTTTGAAGAATCCAATACCTTGTCAGAGTACACAGAATTGTATCCCGTTTGAATTAATGTATGGGAAGTTACCTGATCTTGATGTCAAAAAAGGATTTGGATGCGATGCTTACATGAGGATTTCCGATAACCAGAGGAAAAAGCTTGATCCAAAATGTAAAAGAATGAACTTTGTTGTATATTCCAGTATGGGTTATCGCCTTTTTGATCCAACTACTAAACGAATTGTAATTTCTCATAATGTGAAATTCAATGAAGAAAAGAAAGTGTTCATTAGTGATGCAGTTCGTGATGAAACTAATGTAGATGATGATGATGAGAAAGATGAATCAGCAATGCATGAAATAAATACTTTGGCAGAAACAGAAGTGGAAAGTATAAGACCAAAGAGGAACGTAAAATTATCTGCTAAGCTGGATGATTACTATGATTACTAAGCCTTTACAACAAGTTCAAGTTCAGTCTCCTATGAAGATTTAGAAAAATTGACTTCGGAAGAGCAAAAATCTTGGAGAAAAGCAATGGATGATGAAATTGACTCGATGAACAAAAATAGAGTTTGGGAAATGGTAGACTTGCCAAAAAATGAAAAGGCAATATCCTGCAAGTGGATTCTAAGAAGAAAAAGAGATGGTGCTTATAGACCACGATTGGTGTGTTGGCTACAGTGAAACCCATGCACCTGTCACAAACATGCTATCACTTGGATTAGTACTTGCTGTTATTCTTCAGAAAGAGTTAAAAATATTTGTATTAGATGTTAAAACAGCCTTTTTAAATGAAGGTTTGGATGAAAGTATTTTCATGGAGCAACCAATAGGATATAATGACAATAGTGGTAAGGTTTGTAAACTTCTTGAAAGTTTATATGGGCGGAAACAAGCTCCTAGACAATGGTTTCGAAGATTTAACGAGTGTCTATTTCAACTAAATTTTCAGCAACTCGGTAATGAAAATTGTATTTTTGTGAAACATGCTAACAACAGTGACATAATAATGATGTTATATGTTGATGATCTATTAATTGCAGGCAATGGTCAGTCAGAAGTGAATATTGTAATTGATCTACTAAAAAGTGAGTTTGAAATGTCCAAAGCAGGAGTTGCCACTGAATGTCTTGGAATATGCTTAGATTATTTACCTTATCGTCATTGTTTAAGTCAAAAAGCATATGTGAAAAGACTTCTAGAAAAGTTCAGAATGTCTGACTGCAAACCTTGTGATACACCACTTGCTCCAAAATCAACATCTTCAGATTTTGATAAAGGTGAGAAATTTCATGGTCCTTATCGTGAACTTGTTGGTGCTTTGCTGTATTTATCCACGACAACTCGTCCCGACATACTATATTCTATGAACTGTCTGAGTTAACTACAAGAACTGCCAACTGTTGCTGCATGGACTGGCCTAAAGAGAATACTGCGTTATTTGAAAAGAACTGCTGAATTCAACCGAGTGTTTCAAAAATATAACATTGATGATCCTATTATTTCTTGTTTTGTAGATGCAGATTGGGGATCAGATGCAAGAAATAGAAAATCTGTTTCAGGTTATATAATTATGTTTAATAACTGTCCTATAGCTTGGAGTGTCAAGAAGCAAACTTCTATTGCATTATCATCAACTGAGGCAGATATTTTAGCCTTGGCAAAGACGATACACGATCTAATTCCTTTGCATGATGTAACTAAAGAAATTTTTAAATGTACAAAGGTAAATGTAAATATTTTTGAGGATAACCAGTCAGTTATTAAAGCAGTACTTAACGAAAATAATTGTGGTAGTCTAAAGCATTTAGACATCAAGTTAAAGTATATTCGAGAAATTTTGAATTTGTATTACATTCATCTTGAATATGTATCTAGTGAAAATCAGTTGGGTGATATTTTTACCAAAAGTATGCCTAAGCCTAATCTATGTAAATTAAGGTATAGCTGTTGCATTATGTGCGATTAAGGGGAGGTGTTGAGAATGTTATCGCACATTAACTGTGATTTTAACCTTATAGTACTTTATATCCTTGTAAGTGGCAACGGCAAGGTTGTTGTTGGTTTTAAGTTTGAGTTGTCTATGAGACTCAAACTTAAAACCAATGCTCGTTTTTAAGTTTGAGTAGTCTATGTTTGAGTTCTCGAAGTTTTTTTTTCAATGTTGTGTTACCGTATGTGTGTTCTATGTGTTGTCTTTAGTAATAAAGGCTTGTGATGTTTTTCATCGGACTCTGATTAATTATTATATCACAACAAAGGTTAAAAGAAAAGGTTTGAGAATTGCATTTAGTACTTGTGCTAATAAAATTGAAACTGAATTGAAAAAAAAACGATACTACTTGAAGGTTATTGCTGTATTAGAAGTACAATTAAAAGACAAGTTTAAACGACTTGAAGATAACTAAAATGAAATAGAAGATAATTTTGGCAAATAGAAGGTACTGAAAAAGACTATGAAGAAGATTTTACGGCCGCAGAAGAATAACGCGATCGATATTCCGAAATAATAATGAAGACTGAAAGTTTGATGGAAGAAATGAAATTACCGCAGGCGATAATTGCGTAAAAGAAAAAAAATTAAATTACCTAAAATAGAGCTGAAGAAGTTCAGTGGTGAAGTGAAAAATTAACTAGCGTTTTGGTCACATTTCGAAAAAATTCATTTGAATGAAACTTTGGGTGACGAAGATAAGTTCCAGTATTTATTATCAGCGATAGTTCCTCAGCCGAAGTCTGCAAGGGTAGTAGAAATATTCCCCCCAACCCTAAAGCCATAGAGCAGCTAAAAAATAGATTTGGAAGAGAAGACCTCTTGATTCAAATTTACGTTAGAGAACTTTTATCTATAGTTATGAAAAAGGCTGTTTCGAATCGGACAAGGGTTGACTTGGTTCTACTGTATGATGATCTTGAATCTAAGCTGAGAGCGTTAGATAGTTTAGGGTGCAACCAAGACAAATACGGTGATTTTTTGAGTCCTCTAGTTGAATCTTGTTTTCCTGAGGGAACTTTTATCGCTTGGGAAAGAGCGCAGTGCTGAGGATTTTGGAAAACGTTCGTTAGAAAAATTAATGACTTTTCTTCAGGAGGCAGTGCAAGGTTAAGAAATGGTTGCGCTTGCCCGTACCGGGTTTGGAATTACACAAATGAAAGACTCTTGTGAAAAAATAGAAATTTCCACAGCCTCTACCCTTGTAAGTACGGTGAATGAAAACAGCAGACAAGGTAAGACGATTTTACATTGTTTATTTTGTGAGGGGGGGGGGGGGGGGCATGCAAATCAAGACTATTTTTCGTCAGAAAAGATGCCGTTAAATGACAAGCGGAATATTTTGCTTAAGAAAGGCTCTTGTTTTTCTTGTCTTAAATTAATAACCCAAAACCACCCCCACCTTGTTGCAGCACCTTTCGTAGTTCCCATGTTTGGCGGCTAAAACTCCGTAACCAGGTAAGCTAGAAGCATGATTCCTGTCTCATTCTCTTCCTCTTCATAAAACGAAATTTTTGATATATTGTGGGCTTATTTTCATGTATTTATTCAAAAGTTGTGGTTTTTTAAATTTTTGTTAATCTCGCCCCAGCGATTTTCGCTTTTCTGACTGCTCGAGCTTTTAGTACTACATACACTTGTGTAAATATTTTTATGTTGTTTTATTATTGTTCTATATTTAAATACGAATATTTTAAGCTATTATACATGTCTGTAAGATCTTTATTAACCAAGTTAAAAATTTTTGATTTTTTTGCAGTTGTAGTGCAAAATAGCGCCATTTTCAAAAAGCCACTCTTTCATGTACTTATTGTGTATATATAACGTATTGATAACTGTTTTTTCTTGCATGATTTGTGTTCATTAGAGTTTTGTCTTTCATTTAGTACTTATTTCATCAAGTTATCTGCAGTATTAAATTTTGTATGAGCATTTGTTTAAGCATCACTTTTTTACTTTGGCAAAATTTTTTTCCCATAGACTTAACATGGTGGCGTCACCTCTTTTGCTAATTCTGTAAAGTTGTCATATCTAAATATATTTGACAATTGTCTAACTTTGTATAACACTGCATTATTTAATGTCCTTATGTTTGTTTCGCAAAGCTTGCTAATGTAACATTTTTTTTTTTTTTTTTTTTTCTTTTATAAAATCTTATATATACCACTCCGCCCTCTGTCGCGCGTATTGGCGGGCTCAGCCTCGGCTGAAATTTGTAACCTTTTTTTTTTTTTTTTTTTTTTTTTTAGACCTCAATAAAGGGGACCGGGAGGGACAATCTATGCTCTACAGACTCACTTCCTAGTCTGAGCAGTCTTTCTCGGGCAGTAAAAGTAAAAGTAAAACAAATGCCATGGTATTAAAATTTGAAATGTCTTCTTTCTTCCGATACCACTTTTGTATAGTTTTAGTATTTTAAATAATTTTTTCAAAAAAGACTGTTTTGACACCTGTCACGTTGGCGTTTCCTATACAAATACATGGGAAATGGCGGTTTGTTTACCTTTTTATCATTGCTTAAAAGTTATCAAGATTAACTTTTTTTGACTAACAAATGCCATCTCTGATAACTCTAGACCTTCTAGTTTGCTCCGCCGTCACTTGCGTTATTCTAAGTTAACTATTAATATTTTTAAAAATTCTTTGAAAATGTGTCGTTTTGCTAACTCATCATTTTGATTTCCCCATAGGTTAACATAGGAGTGACCTTTTTAAAAAAAAAATCAAATAAAATACTTAAATTTGAGTTATTTAGTGTAGTGGTTTTTCGGAAAGATAAGGCTCTATATTTTGCTCCGCCTCCATCCTCGTATTTTTAAATTGACTAGAAGTATTTTTAATTAGCTCTTAAACTTTTGTGTTTTCTGAAATCTCAAGATTGATTGATTGATTGATGCAAATACCGGGATTCATATCCCATATCTGAAAGGAGTTAAAAACGATGGAGTGGTATCTACCTGACTTAATTATTTTATCGAATTTGGGAATGTTCACGAATAATAAGTGTTACGTAGCAAGAATTATATTAATTCAGAGATTTAGTCAGCATACATGATACACAGTGGCGATTGCCACTCATTTTGACAGTTTTACAGTAAAACTGAGCATTTACTATCGGTGTTTACTGAATTTTCGATTTAGTACTCTCCCACAGTCAGCATTTTAACCCTTTGAAGAATTGCGGGCTCCTGTGCAGTCGTACATTTATTTCACATTTATTTTGCTTTTTTATTAAAATTTTAAAATTGATTTTTCACCCTTAAATATTGTGTTTAGAGGCTCGTCTCCCCTATTCGGACTAATTTGGGCACGCCGCATCGATTGGCATACATCGTTTTTCTCTAGCTATGTCGGGGGGGGGGGGGGGAGGGTAGGGGGCAGGGGGCATTTTTTTATTTAATTTTATAGGGACTTGTACTACCTTGTTGGAAAGGTCTTGGTCTAAGGTTCTCGTAACAGTTAACATTTTTAAGTTTAACTCACTTTTGCACCGATAGGGTGCGCCATAAGCCTTCAATTCTCCCCTTATTACTCTTCCACCACATGTGCAGGGTTTATTGTTTTTATTTTCATATATTAGCCTTCTAGGATCCCTTGTTTTGCCTTCCCACTCTTAATTTCCTTCCCCTTTGAAGGCCTGCAGGTATTAGCGCAGCTTCAGATTTATTAGACTTATTTATTCTTTTTTTTACCTCAATTATTGAGTTTAGAGGCTCATCTTCCCTATTCGGATTATTTGGGCACGCCGCTCGTTTGGCGTATATAGTCTTTCTCTAGCTTAGCAGGGGGAGATAGGGGGGAAGGGGGCTATTTCTTTAATTGTTATCCAAATTGGCACTTGTAGTACCTTGACGGAAAGGTCTTGGTCTAAGCGTCTCGTATCCGCATTCTATTCTATGATTACCTCACTTTTATGCCAATAGAGGGCACTTTCTGCTTAATTTCCCCCTCTATTGTTCCCCCTTCACTTGCAATACCTTGCAGGAAAGAACTAGGACTAAGCTTCCAGTTTCTTGAGTCATTCCTAAGCTAACTTCATTTTAGTGACAATAGAGGGCGCCATAAGCCTTAAATTTCCCATTTTTATACTTTTTTACTGCCCCATTGGGGATTACAGCTTACTCAAGCGCAGCAAGGAACACAGACTTCAGTGGTGAGTCCTATTTTTACTATAATTTCCCGAATCTATTATAGCTTTGGAATAGACTATTACTTCTTTATATAGGCTATTACCACTTTCAAAATTCTTCTCACTGGCTCAGAAACCCACTCATCAGGTCCACCCAATGTCATTAACTTACTGCAGTGTTTGTTTAAAGACTAATGTCAGTCAAAGTGTTATAATAACACTTCACATGAAAGCATAGTTTCAATTCATTTGATCTGTTCACCATATGGTTTATTGTAAATATTATTGTAAAAATTATGTAAATATCTTTAAGTGTACACATTTAAGTGTACATATTAAAGCATTAACAGTGCTTCCAAGCTCGGGAAGCTAAGCCCACAATATATCCTGCCGCCTTAACTTTAAGTGTATCCCCCCGTAACTTATTATGTATTCCAAACTTTTGTACCCACTCTCCACATTAAAATAAGTCTCACTCCTTTCTCTTCCATAATATCCATCCACTCTAAGTAATATCAATAAGTTTTAATTTTTTTCCCCTCTCAAAAGTTTAATAGTTCAGTTTCGGCAATCATCTTTTTTCTTATTATTTTCGATGTTCTAGATCACTGGTTTTAGCTATTCCCTTTACTATTTTTCCTTTCCTTCAACTTGACCGGAATGTGCTCTAGCAATGCGTGGTAGCTACTATTAGATAGTATTATCTCCTAATTTCTAAAAGCTAGTAAACAATTGTTATTTAAATAATCATTTCGAAGAAAAGAAGAATAGGCACAGACGCTGAGAAAAAGTATCTGTGGCCACTATTTCTGTACTCAGCTTGAGCTTATACAGTTAAAAATGAGTATGTCCTTAGAAAATGAAAATGAATTAAATATGTCTAACATTCAATCACAAACCCCAAAACTCCTCAGAAATCGCAAAGGAAGATTACCAAGATCTTACCCCTCCTCCTCAGTGGAGGATCTAACAAAAAGTATAAAAACACCTTCACAGTCAGTCATTAAAAGGGGATCGAGAAAAGCGCCTACACCTATACAAGGCAACAATTTAAAAACTTTTGACACAGCAATGGAAAAAATCATGAGCATTGAGGAGAAGATAGAAATGATGGACAGATTACTACGAAAACATGATGGAAAATGCGAGATAGAGGCAGCAAAATATCGAGAAAACATCCTCCAAGAGTTAAAAGAAAACAACATTAACTATGAAAAAGTAAAAACAAATTTAAAAAATGAAATATTCGAAGCAAATGAAGCCCTAGAAAAGGAAGAAAATTTGACACTTAAACTACAACAATTAATAATGGAGAAAGAAAAAGAAGTAAATCACTTGAGGGAATATAGTGAAACCTTGAAAGGAGAAATGGAAGAAAAAATAAACAAAATAAAAGGAGAGCTCCATCAGCAAATAAGATACAGAATAAGCATCAGAAAATCAAGATACCATAAAAATGAAGGACCAGGAAGTGCAAATGCTAAAAGAAAAGGCACAAAACTATATCAAATCCAGAATAGAAGAAAACTTTGGAATATTGGAAACCGTAGAAACAATACTGCAAGAAAAGAATATAACTATGGAAAAATCAAACATTAAATTTATACAAGATGAAATAAAAAAGTTCTTGTATACGTTAGAAATGCAAACAGAGAAAATAGAAGAAAAAGAAAACCAAATTAAACAGCAGCAAGTATATATAGAAACGACTCTCCACACCCTGGCGATAGAGGAAGAACTAAAGCATGAAATACAAACAAACTTTCAACAGCAGGAATTAAAAATCCAACAGATATTAACGTTGATAGGAAATCAGAAAAGTGTTGAAATCTCAAATCAACAAACACCATCAATAATCTCCCAGGCGGATGCTGACACTGCCAACTCAACCTCCTACTCAAAAATAGCACAAAAATCAATTCCCCAACATAATCAAGCCCATCAACAAATTTCAAGGAAAATGCCACAAATGTCTAAATCGGCAATATTATTAAGAGGATGAAAGAAACCAAAATGTCAATGACCATATTAAAGGGGATTGTGGATAGAGAACTAAAAGGAGAAGCAAAACTACCCAAGCTCTTCTGTACAATCTCAAGAGATAAAAACTCCTTTATAATAAAAGCAACAACCTCAAAAGAGGTAGATGACACACTAAATATCTTGCAGAAAAATGAAAAATTACAGAGCTTATTAGAAATGAAATTCTTACGGAAAAAAAGGAACAAGATAATCATACTTGGTATTCCACAATATGTACAACATGAAGAAATACAAGATATACTGGAATCTGAATTAAACCACGACATAAAAGATAATACCCAAAAGGTAATTTCACGACCAAAAAATAAATTCTATCAATTAATGGTAGAACTAGAAGAACAACAAGCATTTCAGTTACTAACACAAGGTAGAATCTTTATCGGCTTAGCATCTTGTAGAATATCACACTACACTCCACTCACAAGATGTAGTAACTGCCAGCTTTTCGGACACCCAATAGAAAGATGCCGAAGAAAACAGACATGCGAATATTGCATGCATAACCACAAATCAGATTACTGTCCTAAAAAGAGTACCCCAGAACAGCATCAATGCGTAAATTGTTTCAACACAGTGGACAATTTTGGTAACCGCTTTGAGTACAGGCATAGTGCGCCGTCGAGCCAATGTCATGTATCTCAAAACTTTTATTATAATAGAAATCAACGTCTAAATCTTTCACAGGCGCAATATTCAACATAGAGAACATTTCTGATATCTCCAAACCCTCGTCTTCAGCATCATCATCAAATATCAACAATAACACCAAACAGCTAATTTCCATAAATACTTTAACAATAGCCCAGATTAATCTGCCAAACAGCAAAACGGCGACAGCAGATTACATACGTTATGCAATAAAGGAAAAAATCGATATATCCTGCCTCCAAGACTACTATATCTCAGATAATCGCCCATTAGGACTACCACTTTCAACACCGTATTACTTCTCAGTAGCAAAAAATTGCTGCATTATAATTCAATTAGCCATCTTCAAATTAAGGAAAACAACCATTCAGTCTTCATCAACATTCAATTAATAAATAATTTACTAACAATAGGATCACAATATTCACCCCCGTCAACAGATTTACAAAATGACCTTAATGATTGGCTAGAAGTAAAAGGCTCCAGCAGTTTATTCATATTGGCTGGAGACCTAAACGCACACAGTGCCTTGTGGGGTTACAAAAAAGATGATGACAAAGGGCAAAAATTAATATCGCATATGGCAACGAAAAGACTCTTGTTACTAAACGATCCCCATAGTTTACCAACTTATGAATTAATTAATAAAAAGGACAATACAACTTTAAGAAAAGGCTGGCCCGATGTTACACTATCATCAACGTCACTGTTCCCTTTTCTGGACAACTGGATGGTACATCCAGATATGGACTTTGAGATCATAGACTGATCACATCAAGCTTTAATATTGAAATCCCGCAGTTACCAAACAGAAGATATCGGACAAAACAAACATCATTTAAAATATTCAACTATAAAATTAAAAAAGAATTAAACCAGCAAAATTTCAACTTCAAAAATATAAAAACCACTGAGGAATTTGAAGAAATATATGAAGAATTTTACCAACTACTTAAAAGAACATGTGATCAGACACTCAAGAAAAGAAAAAGTACCCACCAACCGAAGATAACATGGTGGAAGGATGAGCTACGTACAAAACGTAATTTAGTTAGGGCACTAAGAAGAAAAACAAAGCTCCCGACAACTACAGTACAAGATATAATTAAATTTAAATCACAAAGAGCCATGTATAAAAAAGCAATTTTGAACGCGAAAAAACAGGCATGGACAAGATTTTGTACACAATCCAAAAACCCTTATGGAAAAATAAAAAAAGTAGCTTTTAAAAATTATCATAATCGAGAACTGTATTCATTAGAAGAACAAGTGGAAGAAACAGAAACAGCAGAAAGATTCTACGAAACTCTAACCACAGAAATATTTGGCCAATCAGAAATGCCAGCGGACTCAATATTTAACCAGCAGAAGGCAGAGGCAATTGAAAATTTTACTTTAAAAGAACTTAAAAATGTCATCTACTCATTCAACAGGAATAAAGCCCCGGGGCCCGATGAAATTGATCATAACATAGTACGACAATTATTCAACCATCATAAGTTTCTCTTACTAGAAATGTACAATGTTCTGCTATATTTAAATTACTTCCCCAAAACATGGAAGATTGGAGAATTGGTTTATTTCATAAAGCCCTCTAAAAAACCAGACATCGCATCTTCATATCGGCCAATCTCCTTACTGCAAATCTTCGGTAAAATATATGAAAAACTATTATTAAAAAGGATAAATTTTAACTTATACAGCCAAAAAGAACTACAAAAATCACAACATGGCTTACAAGAAGGTCGTTCGACGGAGTCAGCGATTGCCGAACTTTTCTCATTTATAAATCTGCTCAAAGAGAATAACAATTATATTTCCCTAATATCCCTAGATTTCAAGAATGCATTTGACCGACTACCCTGGCCAGAGACCTTAGAAGAATTAAAATTCCTAAAACAAAAACAAGCATTAATAAACACAGCAGCATCATTTCTTTCAACAAGAGGAGCAATGCCGAATTGGCTGTCAAAAAAGATCCACTGGTTTAGAAGAGGTTGCCCACAGGAGTCCTGTTTTGAACCTTTTCTTTGGAGAATATTCCTGAATAAATTACTGAGAATATTAAAGAAACATGGCTTTAAGATAATAACATATGCCGATGATCTTCTTCTAATTATTTTTCGCCAAACAAGAAGACAGTTGGAGCAGATGGGAAGAGAGATACTACAAATAATAAGTGATTGGGCGAAACAAACGGATATGAAGTTCTCATATGACAAATGTGTAGTGTTAAATCTTCGAAGATCACGTTTCCTGAAGAGAGGACCAATATATAAATTGGATGGGCACTCCCTTAAATCTTAAAATACAATAGACTACTTGGGCTTAACATTGGATAAAACACTGTCTTTTCTTCCGCACCTGAATAAAAAACGCATAGAAATTAATCAAATATCACAAAATCTTCTAAAATTCGCCGCTGCATATGGAGGGCTTTCGAAGCAAATTTTAAAAATCTGGTACTTGCAAATATTAGAAAAAAAATATCCTATGCCGCTTCATGTTGGTTTCCACACCTACTAGTCTCACACGGCTACAGGCTACTATCGGTAATTCAGACACAATGCCTTTTGCTTCTGTCGAGAGCTTATAGAAAATCATCAACGGCATCTTTGAATGTATTGTGCGGCATTCAACCATTGGCGATCCAATTAAATACATTAGCAATTTCAGGACAGGTCCTACGTTTGGGAATTCCAATAGAGGACAACTTTCCAATCTTCTATCAACCGAAAATATCCTCATCAATACCTTCCCACACCAAGATTATCTTTTACTGCAAGAAGGAGTTCCATCCACTTCAACAATAAATATGTACACTGACGGCTCAAAATCAGATGCTGGCACAGCGTATGCTTTCTGTGTTTATAAAGAAGGAAAATGCATCCATACTCATCAAATAAAGTTATAAATATCAAATTGAATTTTTCAAGCTGAACAACTCGCCATATTAGATGCAATATTATGATCAGACTCCTCAAGGGACGGGAACTTCGTCATTTACACAGATAACCAGTCAAGTCTTGCATTATTGGACAACGTTTTTAGTACAGATTTTATCACATCAAAAATTATAATAGCCTTACAGAAAACATCTAAATCAATTAAATTTCAATGGGTACGGGGACACACAGGTGTTAAGGGAAATGAACATGCAGATCAACTAGCCAAAGACGCTATAACAAATATTAAGGTACGAGAAATATTTCATCCATACCCAGCTTCACACCTTAAAAAGAAATTGAAAAAAGAAGCCATAGACAAATGGCAGCAACAGTGGGATTATGGTACCACTGGCAGATTTATTTACAAATTAGGTCCAAAAGTATCAACAGACTTCATGTTAGTACATAGAAACCTGTATATCTTCTCAACTAATCATGGACCTTTCCCGTCCTACCTATTCAAAATAAATAAAGCTCCGTCGCCACTGTGTACCTGTGGTGAAATTGGTAACTCCCTTCACTATGTGCTCAGCTGTCCATTAACATCAAACCTCCGTATCCGTAAATCAGTCACAATAGAACATCACCATTGGTTCAAATTTGTGCTGAAATCACCAATGCTATATACTAAAATAATAGAATGTGTGCGGTTACTAGAAAACAATTAATTAATTTTTCAAAACCCACAAATGCCAATAGGTGAACAAGATTAGCACTATTGAACAGAAACATGAACTTTAGGCCAAACAGTGCCTAACTAAATCGAGAATATAAAACTTAGAAAACTCTTGTACCTAGAACAGCCATACACTCAGGTTATCCATAACCTAAAAGTTATCTCACAACAAAACACTTGAACTCGTGATAATAACTATTAAACTAATGCACCTGAGAAAATGTAGAGCTTAAGAACATCTTATTCATCTGCTGCTATTCGTAATTAATCAATCATATTCGTGTTCAAAATAATACACATTTTCGTCTGTAAAGCGCTCAGCTCATCTGTTCTATTATTACTTTTATTATTATATTTATAATTACTATTATTATTATTTGTACTATTACCTTTAATTCTTATTGTTAAAACTATTGTTAAATAATATTGTAATTTTTTTTTTGAATAAACTTGCAACGCGGGATCTGGAAGCCTATGCCAATGGTGGGTTATCCCGTGTTGTAGAAAATGTAAAAAAAATGTCTTAAATTAGGTCACACATTTAGATTTTGTAAGTTTAAGCCTAAGTGCAATTTTTGTGATAAAAATCATTACCTGTTGATGTGTCCAGATTGAGATAAGGTCACGAAAAAAAAAACCAGGATAATGCAGAGACTTGCATTGCCTTGGGAAGCAGTTGTAAAATTGATAATGTATATTTGATGACATTAATTCTAAAAGTGAAAGGTCAAAAACATGAGCGAAAAATCAGAGCTGTTTTAGATACAGGATATCAGAACTCATATTTCAGTAGTAGAGTTATTAAAGATTTTAATTTAAAACCTAAGCGTAAAATAAAACTGATTCATTGACTTTTTTAAGAGTAACCGAACCCCGTTCACATGAAGCTTTTGATGTAAAGATTTGTAATTTGAAAGATACCTTTTCCTTCCCAATTGAAGTGTTTTTATGAAGCTAAAATTTGTGGTTTGATACCAAGAGTATCTGACAGTACGACAATACGGGAGTTAAAGGAATTGGGAATTGAGGTAGATGATTTAAAAATATCTGATTATGAAATAGATTTGCTTATAGGAGCTGATGTAGCAAGACATTTGCTTACAGGGAAATCAAGTAAATTTAAATCGGGTTTGATGGTAGTAGAAACAACTTTCGGCTACTCCTTGACACGAAAAGATAAAAGATATAAGGATAGTTTTAAAAACTCTACTGCTGAAATATTAAAAAAACATGAGTAAGAAAAAAATAGAGATAGCTCAAGATTGCCACATAAGCATTCTAGAAGCTCATCAAAATGTTATTACAAAATTAAGAAAAGAATTAACTTCTAAAGCTGAATCTGAAATGAAAGTTACTTGTTATAACTTCGAAAATAAGATGGAAGATTTAGAAAATTAAATACAGATGTTACATGATCAGTTGTATAACGCTAGATCGGAGGTTGTCATAATTTCTAAAGAAAATAAATCACTCCAGTTGAAAATTGATTCAATGCCGCAAATAAAAGAGAGAGAAGAAATTGAAAGAGAAATACAGCTTGCTTATGACAAGAAGTTGAATAAAATGAAGGAGCATATTCAAAAAGAAAAAACTCAATTTGAATCAAATTTAAAAAGTGAATTAGAAAAGATCTCAGGTTCGAATCTAATACAGATTGTTCCCTTCCGTGCCTAGTCAATGGTAACTAAATCCGACCCTGTTATGAAAATTCCTAAGAGAATTGATGTGCGGCTTCTCTCCAGCAAAGTGGTTTTGAGCCAGCATTCGCCGACTCAAAAGTGGGGAGGATATGTTGCGTCAGTTACATGAACTGAACTGAACTCATGTTTACCTCGAGAAAGAAACTGATACTTTTCTGTTATTCCATTATTTTGTTTTGATGTTGTATTGTGGTGTTTTTTGTGATCGTGAATTAAATGTCCTTTATTTAAAAGTGAAGTTCTTTGTTATTTTTAGACAGCTATAATATATCTGGTAGATATCCGTCAACGAATCCTTAGTATATTTTGAATACAATTCGACCCGTAAAGCGGTGTAAATCATTGTTTTTGGTTGTTCCTGCAACAGATTATTTATATTTTAATACATGTAAGTTAGAGAGACTTTAATTACGATTTACGTCATTTCAAATACTTATTTTGGCGTTAATGTGAAGTTCTGTTTTGTTATGAGGATTTATAGGTTCTACATCTAATAACTCTCAAATTTGGAGAAGGTTGATTAATGTTTATTGCTAAAATATACTCTGTTTACTTGAAGTAATCAACTGATTCTAACAGCCCTAACATTTGGAAAAGATAATTGCTATTTATGAGTTTTTACAAATCATATAAGGTTTATTTTAAAAGAAACTTATAATTTTATATATTCATTACATCAATCAATGTCAAAGATAAAACTTAGCTTCACCATTAGAAAAAGAAGTTAGAAATTATGAATATTAAGTTTAAAAAAGGATTTAATTTTTCGAATTTAAAAAAAGATTTAATTTATTGAATTTAAAAAAGGATTTAATTTTTCGAATTTAAAAAAAGATTTAATTTATTCAATTTAAAAAAGGATTTAATTTTTAGTCTTTCATATACATATACGAAATTCAGCCGAATCTGAGCTCGTCGTTGCGCGCGACAGAGGGCGGGATTGTGTATACACTACCTACATAAATACAACAGTAACTAAATTAGTACGGTAACTAAATAGACGGTAACTAAATTTGTAAAATGACAATAATAGTCAATAGTAAGTAATAAATCAATATTATACAAATCTACGATATGACGTTGGGTACTGAATAAAGGGCGACCTGAGCCCCTGGTTCAGTGATGCAATAATATAAAGGTCACACAGAACGTTAAAGGTGTTTTTAAGTTTTTAGAGCAAATTCGAGAGCGATATAATATTACCTAGCCAAACGTCAGGAAGAACAGGAGGATGGCTAAAATGTCAGCGAGTTGTTAAATAACAATTATGCCAACAGCGCTATCTTTCACCATGAGAACGTGAGGTCTGAAACGGCTTTGTTGCTGAAAGCTAAAAAAATACCGCCATGTTAATCCAATTGTTGTAAAATTCTGAATTGACATGTTGGGACTTCTTTCTGTTCACCGAAATAAAAAATAACCTTATGAGATATACTTTTGAATTCTTAGAAAACATTCAAGATGTCATGACAAGACGTCTGCTCAGCATCCAGAAGAAGAGTCCAGTCAATGTGGCAACGATGCTGGATTCAGTGTATTGATTATCTATACTGAGAAATAATAATGGCATTTGCATTATGATATCGTATATAAATATATATTATATTTTTATAGTATAGCGTATATATTTTTATAAATTTTTTCTTATAACTTTTAATACGGATCTTGTAGTATTACAGTCTTATCTGTAATGTGATTTATTGTACATAGTTTTGTTGTAAAAATGTTCATTTTTTCCTGTTATGCACAGGGGGTGGACAAAAATATGGGATCGTCTTCTAAATAGAGTGGTTTTTGAATGGCACTTTTTTTATAAACACATTCATTGGAGAGTTCTCTTCGTACTATTTTGGTACTAATAGGATTTATTAGAACGGTATGATTAGCTTAACAGTCACTTTTGCAGCAGTAGACTTCTTATTTTTTATCACAACCCTATGGAACGCCTGTCTGTCTCTGTTAGCCAAAAAGCATTTCTATCGCCGCAGGTGTTTGTCACATGCAGGTTTTCTAGTTTTGTTGTTCAGGGTGATTCATAATGAATGGGCCAAAAAGAATAGCACAGTGTAACTGCCGTGATGGATTTATTCAGCCGAAACAAATTTATTCTGCAACTACAATTATACAAGTTTTATTTGGCAACAGGGAAAAATCATCGAATGACGAACTCGCCGCTAGAGGCCCTGTTAAACAAAATGTCGTCCATGCAGGAGAAAGCGTACTGTGTTTTCGAATATGCCAAAACCTCCTCGGTAACTGTTGTGCAAAGACATTTTCGCACGAAATTTTGTAAACAACCACCGCGTCGGCATAACATAAGCAGTTTGGTGAAGCAGTCCCAGGATACCGGCTGCTTATGCAAGAACAAAAGCCCAGGACGAAAAGAAACAAAACCCGAAGTCGTTGAAAGAATTCGTGAACGCCCTGTGATTTTTTTCTCTGGTGTTTCGTTAAAGACAAGGTGTTTGTGCCTCCACTTCCTCAGGACTTAGAGGAACTGAAGCAGCAGATAACTGCAATCTTGAACTCCATCACAGGGGATATGCTATCAGGAGTGTGGCAGGAGCTTGATTACCGTGTAGACATTTGTCGTGTCACCGGAGGGGCACATATTGAACTCCTGTAGAAACTTGAATAAATGTAGTTTTGAGGTAAATTTGAATTTTCTAAATATATTAATTACAATGTTCACAATCATGTTTTCTTTTTGTCCCATTCATTATGAATCACCCTGTATAATGTTATAATCTTTAGCATTATACCTTGCGATACACCACACACTTTCGCTACCTTGTTTATAGAAGCAACCGTCATACGATCCCCAACAATTTGGCAACAATGTAATTTATTCACATTAGGTTCAACAGAACAAGGCGGCTACCAGTAAGATTTTACCTTACAGTCCTGCCGATAGGAAAATTTAACCGCGAGCCACAAACAAAATGGAAAAATCTGAAAACGAAGATATTCCCGGCCAAAACTTCGATTAAGTTAATTTTGACAAATTAGCATTAAGCTTACATTATTTTACACAGAGAGACAATACCTAAATAGAGTACAAAACAGAATAATATACAATAATAAAAATATTATATACCATACTTAATAACACATATAAAATCGAAAAAGCTATACTTAAGTTAAACCAATATATACTAAATTTTACCAAATGCTAAAAAATTCTTTAACAAAGATTATTCAACTTATCACACTGTGAGTACACTTTTCCATATTGAAATATTTACAAAACCTATGACAGTTTTTCCTCCCTCCCTTTTTATCCTAACTGTGCATGTAATTTGACAGGTTCAGATGAGGCGAGGAGGCCTTCTTAATGGCTTTAGCCCATGTAATTTGACAGGGTAAAGGTCAGCCAGGTGGGGATGCCTACCAAACGGCTAAAGCACTCACCCAGATCAGAACAATGTCTTGAACCTATGACAGTTTTCCCGCTCTCCCTTTTTATCCTAACTGTACATGTAATTTGACAGGTTCAGGTCAGGCTAGGCCTTCGTATTGGCTTTAGCCCATGTAATTTGACAGGATCAAGGTCGGCCAGGTGGGGATGCCTACCAAACGGCTAAAGCACTCACACTGATCAGAACAATGTTTTGACGAGAAATCATGCGTTCACCATATAAAGGTGCTAATGTAGGTAGTTACTTTATGCAAAAACTGCAGCGCCTTCTCTAAACATCGCTATAGCAAAAATATATTTTAAAGCAGTTTGCAAGATGTTTCGATATTTTTGCACACCCTCTATATGTTATAGATTAACTCTTTTCAGATACTGTTACTGTTTCTCAAATTGAAACTAGAAAAATCTATATAATCATAACAGGTCAGGTCAGGAGGGGGGGGGGGGCAACCAAGTGGCTTAAGACCTGCAAGCCACGTCCAACAGGGATACCCTATTTATTTGAAAACCAATGATCATATAATTATTTCACAAGTGGCAACCCAGTCTGTTCTGTGCGTGCCAAAAAAAAAATTTACAAACATTATTTGTGATATGCCTCTTAATATTAATACAATAGATAGGGGAAGGAGAGAAAAAAAAGTGAGGTCCTAGTAATGTCCAAGATTCAAGAGTGAATGAATTTCTTGTCTGAACTGAGTCGGCTAATTTTATTAGTGAAATTTCACCTAAGAAAGAAGTCTTAATTTTAGAACCACTAGGACACCAGGATTAACATTACTCATAATTTTACAGTACTTCAGTGTTAGTAAAAAATATATACAAGAACACAATGATAGCACAGTGCTGGTAAAAATACATACATATATGAAATAGTAGTACATACTACAACACCATTCTATTTGATGCGAACAATTTCACTGATCTTCGATCAACACCATTTCTCAAACATTTGCAGAGCACTAATACTACGAAGAAAAGAAAATTTTGTTCTATAAAAACAAAAATAACAGAGATAATAATTAAAGAAAAACACAGTGCAAGAAAACAGCTGTAATTTGAATAAAACGCTACTTGTACAGATGGAAAGTTGCTATAGTTAAACTAATTATATAATTTTTCCCAGTTCATTTTTAATATATAAATGTCCATGAGATAGTGTTAATCAAGTCCAAGACAGGGTGAGATTAAATGTTCGGACCTAGTGGAGGAAGATGGAAGAGATGTTGATTGTTTTCATTTAGTTTTATACAGTCAATTATTTTTTGTTGCCATGATGGGTTTTGAAGCACAATGCTGAATCACCGATGGTTCAAATGTGAACTAACTTTTCGAATGTGGTAGAAGGATGCCAAAGTACACTCGGAGATATAATATAGAGAATCACCGCTTTGCCCACATGTGCATCTGTCAGAGTCCGTTCTTCCAAACTTTGATAAGTAGACAGGAAAAGACCATGGTTTGTTGCGAAAAGATATAATTTCCTATGAGGAAGCAATTTATCAAGGGGCATTTTTGGTAGAAGGGAGTATGTGTATTTACTAGTATTGGAGTAGTCCCACTCTTGTTGCCATGAAGTAAGAGAAGACGATTTAAGGATCGATTTCAAGTTAGATATCGGATATGCGTAAAAATTGAAGTTTATTGATATAGAGTCTAATGTTGCGTCGACTGCTTCTTTAGAAAATTTGTCTGCTGTTTCGTTTACTTGTATACCAGAATGGCCTCTTACGCATTTAAAAAATATTATTTTTGATGTTTGTTGATGGATGTTTATTATTTCTAGTACGAAATATTTAGTTGTTGATATGTCTTCCAATGCTTGTATACTTGAGTAACTATCTGTGTTAATTGTTACAATATTATATGGGCTTTCCTCGAACCATTCTAGCGCCTTTTTGATTGATAGCAGTTCTGCCTGGAAGATGCTATTTTGAGGGTGAAGTTGAGTATTTGAGGTGTATATTAATACCTGTTTATTGTAGGTACACATTGCATGGCAGGTTTCTTTTTCTGACTTAGATCCGTCAGTGTAGATTTGAAGATCCGTTTCCACATCATGATCACTTTGCATGTTCAAGTAGTGTACGAATGGTATTATTTGACTTGAACTTGATTTTGTTTGATGCACAAATGGAAGGTGTCCATCTACCGGTGAACCAAGACGAAGCACTCGCCCCATTGTTGAGATTTGGTGAAGGCGAATTCTAAAAGGTAGAATGCCTGTTAACACGCAGAGTGCTGCGCTTGAGGTTTTTCGATATGCACGGGAAATTACAAGGAGCATATAGTACTGGATTGTTGATAGAAGTTTTAGTCCATGTCCCTTCTGTAGTTTAGGAAACCATACGAGAGATGCGTATGTTATCTTCTTTTCAATTATGTTATTATACAATTTTGAGTATTGATTTTGAAACGCCTCCTGAAATCGATGTGAACTTTAAGAGATTTTAGAATATTAATGAAACTTCCTGCCTTTTGACGTGCAGGTAAGGTAAGAAAGACAGATTTGAGTGGAGCATGACACCTAAGTATCTTATTTTCTGGGAATTGTTTTATGGAGTTGCCATCAATTCTAAACACTGGGAGCTTTTTAAGTACCTAGGACGACGTAGTTTCAATACTGAGCATTTGTTGTAGGATATGGCTATGTTGTGTGCAGATACCCATCTGCTTACAAAATCTAAGTCCAAAGTACCTAATTGGTTTAAAAGTTTCCGTGTTAATCCACTTATGACCAGCAGGACATCATCCGCATATGTTACTGGTGTAATTCCGTGTTCTTGAAGCAACCTCAGTAGTGTGTTTATGAAAATTCTCCACATGAATTGGCCGAAGCACGATCCCTGTGGACATCCTCTCAGAAACCATTGGGACGCCTCAGACAGCCAAAGGGCAAATGCTCCTCTTTTTGATAGGAAGGAACGACTGCTCTAATGTATGGTGGATCTATATGTAGGTCTTCAAGTTATTCGATTGTGGCGTCCCCTGGTCTGGCTGTCAAATGCGATTTTAAAGTCTAGTGATATTAAGGAAATATATTTTTCTTCTTGAGTGTACTGATCTATGTAAGACATTACTTCTTGAATGGCTGTTTCTGTCGACTTACCCTCGACGAAACAACGTTGTGAAGGAAGACGTTTTTGTGTTTCGTTTAATGCAGGATTGATTCTGCGAAGAAGTAACTTTTCGAAAACCTTGCCGAAAACTGGGAGCAGTGAAATCGGTCTATATGAGCTATCTTCTGGTGGTTTGTGTGTCTTTAAAAAGTAAATCAATTTCTCCTATATGTGCCATCTTTTTGGAAAATAACTTAAGGGGTCTCAGGACTCTTAAAGCTTTTAAATTTTCGAAATTTTAATTTTTTTAGATGTTAAACTCCTATCTTTTCTAAACATTTTGATATAATTGTTTCCTTGACATTCGTATTAGAACTGAAGTTATGGCTTGTACATTTATACACGTTCAATAGCTAAAGCGTTGTTTCGGAAACTTTGAAGCCATTTTTCTCCAAATAACGTTTTTGGGCAGAACGCGCACGATATCTCAAAAACTTATGAATATTTTTTCATGAAATTTTCGAAGCATATGTTTCATGTTAGTCTGTATAAACTGAACCTAAAATTTCCCTTTTATTGTTCAAAACAATATTTTTTAGGTGATTATACTGTTGAAATTTTCTTAATTTTGCATTAGCTAAATACAAGTTTGTATTAAAAATATAAAAAAGCTTTAAATACAAATTTATTTAGGTTCGGGGTAACTATTGCAATCTGAAGTATAAGCAGGCATCAAAGTTTTTATTCTAGTTGCAATACTTATTTTGTAATCGTGCGCGTAAGCTGTTATGCCGATTTTTTGCTCGTCAAATGTCTAACATTTTGGAGCTCCCTGTAAATGCTAATTCTGCATCTTATAATTTTTTAAATACATGAAATTAAAGAACGTACTTATATATTTTATTCCAATAAAAATTGTGTCTTAAAATCAAATACATTTTAAGATATTAAATGTTGAAAATGGTCTTTTTTTTTTCTTTTTTCCAATTTTAAGAGTACTGAGACCCCTTAACTTGAATAATGTACTATACATTTCTATTATTAACGCACTATGGTTATTGAATATATTTCTTATTATTCATTGGTCTATATTGTCCAAACCATTGTTTATTTTTATCAAAAGAGAAAATTGCTACATTAATTTCTTGAAAAATGAAAGGCGGAGTTGTTGTGTCTGGATCTGTGTATACGTCTTCAGATTGTTCTGATAGGTCGAAAATGTTATCCGTTAACTCTTCATAGAAGTCCAGCTTTGACTGTGTCGATGATGTTGATTCCGTCAGGGCATATATTTCTGATCTGTAGAAATCCTGAAATGCTATATTTTTTATCATTCCATATGGCTCCTTTGATTTGGAAAGGTTAAATGTTCGAGTAATCGATAGAAATATTTAAAAAAAATGATACTTCGTTAATTTTGCCTATTTTTTAATAACTACCATTTTATCACAGTGATATTTTTATTGCAGATTATTTAAAAGATTTAACTTATATAATATTTTTTTATTGTTAGTGGTGGTGAAACAATAAAAGAAGACATGCTGCTAAAAATTGAAATATTTCCATAAATATAATTTATAATTCTACAATTCTCCGATGAGAATAAGGTTTATATTGAGTAATTAGATGTATTTATTACTCAATTCTGAAGTGTTTTTATAAACAGTTTGAATATAGTCTATGATTATAAAGCTATTGCTTAGTTTTGAAATGAGAATTATCAGAATTATATGCTAAGTAGAAACTCATTTTTTAGAATTGCTCATAACTTCATAAACGTTGATGATATATATATTATGTTTTGCACAAAAGTTTACTTTTAATTAAATTTCTTTATTATTTGATATAAATCTCTGGGGTAATTGCCAAAGAGCAAAATTTTAAAATAGTGTTTGAATTTCTTGAAAATGATAATAAATTGAAAAGTTTTATTTTTCATTTTTTAAGAGAAATATCCGTTTTGAACGTTATTAATTAAAGTATTTCACCCTCTACTACTTTCACAGAATAATTTTGAAGAATCCTCTTTTGTGAAAATGGTTATTTTCCCAGTATCGTATTCTAGTTATTCTTTTTCGTTTTCCCCAAAGTACTTGCATGTAGCAAACAAAAGATATGGGTATTTACGACTAAATTTTAATATTTGCAGCTAGCTTGTAGTTTTTGACCTTCCATGATTTGAATTTAAAGTTTAATACCTTGTATTGTTAATTTAGACAACATGACGCTACTGTTCGCTTTAAGGGATCTCAGGATTCTTAAAGCTTCAATAATTTCGATTATTTTATGTTTTTTAGATGTTAAACGGCTATCTTTTCTGAACATTTTGATATAATTGTTTTCTTGAAATTCCTATTGGAAGTGAAGTTATACCTTTTAGAATTATATCCACTCAATTGCTGAAGCGGCGATTCCTAAACTTTCAAGTCATTTTTCTCTAAATGACGTTTTTGGGCATAACGCGCACAATACCTCAAAAACTACAAAATATTTTTAAATGTAATTTTCAAAACATATGTTTCATGTTACTTTGTATAAAATGAATTTAAAATTTCCTTTTTATTGTTCAAAAAAATATTTCTTAGGGGTTATACTGTTGAAATTTTCATAACTTTGCATTAGCTAAATACAACTTTGTGTTAAAAATTTTAAAATGCTTTAAATACAAATTTAATTAGGTTCAAAGTACTTATAATCTGAAGTATAAAGAGGTACCAAAATTTTCATTATAGTTGCAAAATTTATTTTGTAATCCAGCACGTAAACTATTATACCAATTTTCTGCTCGTCAAATATCTTACAATTTGGAGCCCCCTATAAATTCTAATTTTGCATACGTTAATATTTAAAATTCATGAAATAAAAGAACATACTTATATCTTTCATCCCCCACCCCCCAAAAAAATAATTCTTAATCATATACATTTTAAGATTTTAAATGTTGAAAATATTCCTTTTTTTATTTTTTCCAATTTTAAGAGTCTTGAGACCCTTAATATAATTCTATATTATATCAAAAGTATGATTCGTAGCTATTCATACCCATTATATCTGATATCTGCTGATTTCTTAACTTAGAAGGTGCAAAACCATTTCTTGTATATCGATGTATGTGACATTCTCCAAATTTTTGTAAACATTAACTTAAAACATCTATAAATTACATTGCTTTAATTCTCGATTTTTAGCTCCAATTACTATCCACTAAAAAATTATGAAAATTTTAGATAATGAAATATTACTGAAAATTTAAAATGTCTGGAATTTATTACTATGTTCCTTAAATATATTTTCCATAACGCTTAAAACCCGTAGGAAATTACATGCTTGGTATTTACATAGTTGAAATTAAGCCTATTTTAGGAATAAACTGTAACTTTGGAAATCTTACAGTAATGTTATTCTAATTTAGACCAAACATTTTAAAATTCAATCAGGAAAGTTAAATTATTAAATATATATTTCAGCAAAAGTAAACTATGTAATGATATACGATAAATAAGCAGACTAAAATTTGGGAACATGCGGAACAAAATAACACGAGCTTACATTATTTAACAACAGAAAAAAAAATATTATACTACAGCTTGTAAGAACGTGTTGTATTGTACAATCTAAGAGCATTATTGTGACTAAAACACTATCAACTGGATAGCTGAGTAAAACATTACTGGGTACCTTGTCAATGGCACATGCCGTTGGGGTTGTGTTGGAGGAGCTTTAACTAATGGAGAAGACAACGTTCCGCTATACAGTGAAGACTGCCACGCCCCCTCAAGCTCCCAAAACATCGAAGAACGCATAGCGATATATTGAAAAAAGCGTTCAGGAAATCTCGAATAAAAATAATTTAATAGTTAATATGCGATTTTTTTTATTATTTTACATTTCTTGAAGATTGTTTACACGTATTAATGTGCTTTTTATTGTATAATTTCAAATATTTTTTCTTACATTACGTTTTAAACACAAAGAGACAAAAATCAGTTGTTATTATGATTATACTTATAAAACTGGTTATATTCCAAGAAGTTTCACTTTTATTAACGATAAATAATTTTATTGTAAAAAAAAATTATTTTTTACACTTCTAAGAAGAGATTTTTCTTGTAACATGTACTAAAATGAATTTTAGTTTTTTTTTCCACATCTGCCTTTATTATCAAAGTACTTGCGTTAGATTTAAAATAATTTCCAGTCATACTACAGAGATTAGAAACAAGAATGCAATTTTAAATTTGTTAAAGAAGATTTGTGAGGTATTAAATGAGTATGAGAAATAAACTCTTTTATTTAGATATGAGCAAACAAATAATATACTTCAAACTTTTTAGGTCAATTTCATTTATTTCTATTAAATAAGGTTTTCGAAAAGAAAAGAGAGAGAGAGGGGTGACGAAAGCCCCACCAGTGGCTGAGGGGTTCTGCTCTCAAAGTTGGTGTAGACGGGAGGTGCTGGGTTCGAACCCAATCACGCCCGTCCACCTAACCGTTTGGAGTTTTCTTCTAATCTTGGGTATCCTTATGTAAATACGTGTTAGGTTCCCTTAGAAAGACCCCCCACGGAGGGCATCCCCCCTCGGGCCCATATCCTCGCGTAGATAATAGGCCGTCATACATAACACCAACAACATCTGTTTTCGGAAGTAATAAAGAGAAGATTTTAATTAAGAGAATTTTAGTCTTAAGAAACCGTATATCACAAGAAAAACAAATCTGTTTTTTTTAAATAGGCACCTGTAAGGGGCCAAAGAAGATTAATTGTCTCTCCCTGAATTTTCAGATTTATTACACTCAACATCCCTCTTTATTAAAGAAGAAAAAAACTTGTGTGATTGAAATAAACACCAAGAGAAAAGGGAAATAAGGATTTTTCATTAGCGTGGCGGGGAAGCATAGAAAGGACTTTCAAACGGTTTTATTTAGTTTCCCATGAATTTAACAACTTTTCACAGTTACCTGCAAAGTACAATATCTTATAAAAAAAAGTACTGTTGGAGAAAGTACTTTAACACTTTCAGTACCCAAAGCGTCGCATGCGGCTCCTATTTTAAATGATAAAATGGAATATTTTAGAAAAGGATTTCAAATAAATTTTATTTTGAACGATGTCTTTATTATTTTGTCGAGATGTGGCATGCGGGTCAACTTCAAATAGAATTTTCAGGTTCGGATCGGGTGCAGGCAAGGTCAGATCCAGCCCTGGATTTATAGGGGGGGTTCATGGCTCATTTTTTTTGGGTGTGTGTGTGTGTGTGGGGGGGGGTGTTCATATCACAATATGATCAATTTTTATATTGAAGGCTATTCCCAAATTAAAACTGACGATTTTTCTGATACTTTCGCAAATTCATTTTCATTCGTAAATACATTAAAATAGCATTAGTATTCGTAAAAATATATAATTTAGAGATTTCATACATATACCAAGAAATTAAAGCGTTCCCAATTTTCTTATAAAGTCAAAGAATGAGTCAGAAATTTTGTCAAAGTTAGAGTTTTAAGGCAATTTTTAGGACTTAACAGCCACAGAAATGTCGTCATGAGGGAGCAATTAGCAGTCGCATCCTGCAATTCACTTTTAAACGCCAAATTTTAAAAGAAGTTTTTGAAAGATTCTTTGCTTTTATTGAAAAATCGAAAACACTATTTAATCACATAGTTTCTGAATAAGTGCACTTGCAAATTTCTTGAGATTAAATATAATTTCATGGATGTGTCAGAAATTACCTAATTTTGATTTGATTAGAGCTTTAGGGAGTCACAAAGATTCGCATTGTTGAGCGGGGGGGGGGGGGGGGATTGAAAGAATTTAATATATATTTAAATTTTTTAAAATGATTTTTAGCATTTTTTTGTTGTTGTTGTTCAGGGGGACCACGACCCCTCCCCCCTGGATCCGCCATTGCGCGTAGGGCTCCACCTCAAAGTACAGGATATCAACGTAGGTGAAAGACTAGCACAATAATAATCTCTTAGTCCCGATTGCTGTCCGATCATTAGCACGTACTTTAAAAATTGCCAGTTGTTTTAAAAATAAAGAGTGAAAACGTCATAAAATCGAAATCAGATGTATTCTTAGATTTAAATTCAACAAAAGTGTAAGCGGGAAACATTAAAAAAATCTTTCAATAAAGCACTTTTATACAAGAAAATTTATATACTTTCCTATTAGGCGACCCGATGTTTTGGGAGGATGAGGGGGCGTGGACGTTAGCTTCAACAACGGGGAAGAACGGCTTCTCCTTGGTTTAAGCTCCTTGGTTTTGTTACGTCTAAAGTGACGAAAATATGAGAAATAAAGGAATGATGCATCATTTCTTCGCATACGTCCTAAGATGATCTTTGCTTTTGCTGTGACGCTTTTCAATTCTTAAAAAACAATGTTTTTAGTTAAAGTGTGGCATATAACTTAGTAATGACATTTACAACTTATGCTTTTGAATATTGAAATTTAATTTTTTTGTTTAATTAAACTGGTCCACAATAATAGTAAAGAAACTTTAAACAGCCTCTCCATTTTTTATTAAAGAACATAAAATGTACAATTGATGATAAAATTGATCAAATTACAACGATGCTGTTTTTCATTCTCTCAAAATTGCCATATTTTCAAAATTTATTAATCGGCAGGAGTAAAATAAAATAAAAAAATGTTTATTAAATATCCATATTTCCTGCTTATGTCTCATATTTAAATTAATCACATTTGTTACAATTTTTTGGACAGTCGGTCCTAAATAGTATTTAAAATTCCCTTAACATCCCTTTATAACGTGAAATTTATTTGATTTAAAATGAAAATTAATCACCGAAATAAACATTCTACTTAAAAACTAAGTAGATTACTCACATGGTTTGGGAAAAAAATTGAAATGCTTGAAACGTTTTCTCCCACAGTACCTCATTAAAAGAATGTACTTTCCTCCTCTTTTTTTCTATCGCAAAAAAAAAAAAAAAAAAAAAAAAAAAAAAAAACCTTTGAGACTTGAAAATATGCATGGAATATCTTTACCTAGCTTGTAATTCATTGCATCAGTATTTAAATTATTTATATATAGAAGATCGACTTATAAACATGCATTTTTTTTTTAAATCTTTGAAATAAAATGACTGAACCTTTTATATATATATACAGTGTGTCCACGTATAACCTGACCGACCTTTATTTTCGCAACCGTTGGTCCTAGATGCATACTTCCAATTACAAAAATCGTCAAAATTAGGTACAGAGTTAAGATAAAAAATGTTTGAAGCGAAAAAACAATTTAGTGTAGAATTACAGAATCTAAATTTTTATACGGTTCTCAGGTCCTATAAGTTATATTTAATAAAATTTCCCTGTTACACTGGCAAGTAAGGCAAAAAAAGTCCCGTTATTCTACGATTAAAATTGACCAAGTAATAGCTGTTTAAAGTTGGAGTATATTTTTTGCTACATATTAGGGGTCATTCACAAATTTAGCAGAAATATAATTTCGTCAGATATGTTAAAGAAATTGTTGAGAGTAAAATTAGCATTCCAATATAAATTTAAAATCTTTAATTATTCTGACATATTACTGCAAAATGTACAATTTGTACTGAACATTATAAGAGGATAAAAATAACAGATTTTTTATTGAATAAAGGGATGAAAAACAGCAGCCTCATTAAAAAAAAAAAAAAAAAAAAATGATACATATTTTAAAATGCTGTTAGAATGTGCTGTTAAAGAATCTGTAAACATTCTTTCAAATTTTGGGTTATGGCATGTTTTTTAGCTTTTGAAAATTGATTCTTGTGTATTTTTTAGCACTGAATCCGAAAATGACTTTCATTTTAAACCATCACTTCAGGAATTTTCTCAAATCGCAAAATTGAAAGTTAAAAAGCTAAAAGCTAAAATTGATCCCCTTCCACTCCCAACCTCATTGGACCTCCGAGCTGTTTAGTTGTAAAAAACAGAGTATAAGCCAGAAAATCTAATAAATTATTGAATTAAATAAAATTAAACTGAATAACAAAGTCTTACATCTATTTCATAGTATCGGATTTTTCGCTATTTTTTAACCTTGAAATTTACGATTTACGAAAAATCTTGACATGATGGCTAAAAGTGAAGGTAATTTTTTTGATTCAGCGTTAAAAAATACATAAAATGTAATTATAAAAGTTTTAAAAAATCGCAGGTTAATGTTATCTAATCTAAAACTCTTTCTTAAACTTCTTGACGGTAATCTATCCGATTTTTTTTTTTGTGTTATACTCTAATATAAGTATGTATAAGATGGTAAGATTCGAAATACATAGAGTCAGTATGTAAAATTTAACTTCGATCGGACATTTGGAAGTATGCATCTAGGACCAACGGTTGGGAAAATAAAGGACGGTCAGGTTATACGTGGACACACTGTATATTAAAAGCGCTGTAATTTTTTCTTTTGGAATAAATCATTTAATAGACATTATAATACTTAATTCTCAAAGATATTTAAATAAAACTATCTTTTATCTTATCTTAAACTTATCTAGCATACGTTCTATTTTGACATTCTGTATAAAAAATGCAGATAAGTTTATAATTAAATACGACAATCACCAATTTTAAAATGGGTGGAAATGATTCCCTTAGACGTGAAATTGTTAATTCAGATTGTTTCATTCCCACCAGTTTTTTTTTTTTTCTAAATAGTGTAATTGGCTTTATACTCGCATCATTTTATCAGCCATTATATAAAGTGAAAATAAGAATAGAAAGTTTTGAGAAATACAGCAAGGTTAATTAGACAATAATACCTTCAATGATTACCTTTGATAGACAATGATTGCATAAACGTCATCTGGCCCAAAATTAAAACAGAATAGGAAATACCAATTGTTTCAGAAACTTTTCGCTTAAAACGCGTGTATCAATGTAAAAAAAAAAAAACAAATAATGAAAATAAAATGAAGAAAAGAACTCAAAGAAAAAAAAACAATTTAACAAAATACAACGACCATTTGGAAAATGATTTTTTCAAAGGCTAAAATTTAAGACATAAAAAATCGCACAGAGTTAATCATACATTACGTACGCCATGGATTAAACATTAACATTCCTGGACCCATCATGAACAAATTTTAAAAGAATTTTCAGTTTTAGAATTTTCGATACTGTAAATTTTTAAACTTCTACGGAGATGGTCATACATTACGTACGCCAATAATTAAACATTAATATTACTGGACCAATTTTAAATGAAATTTAATTTTTAAACTTCTAAACATACCACAATATTACTTTTTATATCGTCGTATAGAGAAAAAAATGCATTTTTAATTGCAATTTGTTTGAAAGCTGTATCTCAATTTGTTTCTGAGTTATTATTATTTTTTTGTAGTTTTTATTACTTTTTGTCATAGTGGCAACAGAAGCATCCATCTCTGTTGAAGGTAAAGAGAAAATACAGATTACTGTATAGACCAATCAGAAAATGAATAAAATGCTGATTCAACTAATAAAAAGCTTCAGATATGTTTTTGATTTCGTACCCAGACCGAGGACAATAACCATTTTTCCAAATCGTTAATAAGGTGAATATTTCAAAAAAGTGGTGGCAATCAAATAATCTGAATGTTAAAAAATTAAACCTACAGTTATTGAGCGCGATGCATAAAAATTAAGGGGGCCGTGAACCTTTATTTCAGCAAAAATCGATCCCAAAATCGACATTTCTTTTTGTGTGTATTAATATTCTCCAAATTTTACTACGTCATTCGTGAAAAACTGCATGCAGATGCGATTATTTTACACAAAGTTACAAGTGTTTTAATTTTGTTCCAAACAATTTTTTGGCGTTTTAATATACTTTAAATCTGTTTTTCTCAATACTTATGTTTCAGCTTCGTTTTAAATTCTGAAATGATCCTTGTACTTAATTTTTGATCAAAATTCGTGAAACTGATAAGAAAGAATCCTGGTATTGCTTAAAAAGAAACGTAGTATGCATTTTAAAATTCGACTTCATTAAGACAATTAAATTTGATTTTTAACTTATTATAAGTCACTCTTTCAGAGGAGTGACTATTCACTCTTGAAAAGATGTGTATTTTAGAACCAAATCAGCGTAACTTCCAAGGTTACACTATGAAACGGAGTTTTTGAAAATTGAGAAATGACATAATTTGGTGCTTTTCATTATTTTACTCCAGATATTGTTTCAAAGTTGAACGGAATTTTTTTAACCCTTAAATGTCTGACTTTTCAAAAATCATTGTAATAACGTAACATTCATTGTAACTTTAATTTTTTAAATAAATCATGGGAAAAATACTTAAAAAAATCATATTTTGTTTTAAGTATGGTTTACGGCTAAAAAACTGTTTGTTACTAATCGGCAATACTGGTCTTTAATTGAAAAAATAGTTTCCCTTGATAAAATTCTATAATATTAAACACACAAGAATTTTAGGAACTATAATAAGAAATAAATTTTACTTGCTCACTGCAGGTCAAAATAGGGTATTTCGCAAGCTTCTAAACAAAACAAAAAGAACAAGTAGCAGCATTTGAAAAAATAAATTTATCTTTATTCTTATATAGCACAAGTGTTGCCATCTAAATGTTAAAAATCGATTTAATAATAATTTCAGAATGTATTTTATTGGCAACATTAGGCATTATAGCTTCAATATTATTCTAATAGTATTTTAGAGCCTAAATTTGGTATGTTGCCGAAAAGCAACATCAGGTATTTAAGGGTTAAAAAGTGTATAATGCCAGGATTTCACTCTCGTCAGCGGAGTGAGATATTTTACTCTCGACACGGAGTGACATATTTCTCTCTCGACAATGGAGTGAAATATGTCACTCCTTTCTAGGGAGTGGTAAATCCACACTTTAAGGAGTGTATTTCACTCCTATATTTAATTACTCCTATATTATTTAATCACTCCTATAAAATTCACTTCAAAAAGAGTGAAAATGCATGTCACTCTTTCAAAGAGCGAATTCTTTACTCCTCCCGCGTGTAGGAAATAATAACAATGCATTTTAATTAATATTTAATATTTCATGAAAGCTTAGTTTAATTTTTTTACTTTTGTACCTTTTCTGAATTGTAGTAAAATGCAAAAAATAATGAAATACATAATTATAATTTATTAGAAAAAAATCAATCTTTTTTTGTGTCTCAATAACCTACCAAAATAATTCACATTGATAAACTATATATATTGTTTTTACAATACTGCAAAGCGTATAAAATGTAGAAACCACAAATTAAAAACATTTTCTTACTACTCATTTAAAACTAAAAGTACATGAAACATTATTCTTTCTTTCTTCATTTTGCACGAATTATATGTATACATATTTTGCAAAATTTTTACTTTTAGATTATATATGCATTTTTTGGTACTTGAATATTTATTTTCTTTTTGCTATTGTTAAAAAATTTTCTTTAAAACAATCTTTTTCTAGAAAAAAAAGAAGTTCTAAGTATGAATAATGTATATTCATATTCTACTGCTTTTGCATGAAAATATATTCAGATCTATTGTGATGTAGATTCTTTTATTCACTTTTTTATATAAGTTTACATTCCTATACTTGACTTGCAATATTAAGAATAAATATACTGCATATTTACTCTGAGAATAATGATTCAAAAGAATATTATTCTCCTGTTCTTTGTAGGCAAGTAAAAAAAAATTATATATATATATATTGTTTGCTTCAAAAACGTGTCAAAGTTTGAATTGAAGCTTTGTAAATGTTATATAGACAAAACATTTTGCTGAAAGAAGAAAAAAAAACATTTCTTTATAAATATGATTTTTAGTTTAAAAAACCAATTTAATCAGATTTTCTACTTTAAATAAAAACATTGTAATATTCAATGTTTAAGGAAAAGAATATCTTAAAAAAATAATATGAAAACATTTACAATGACAAAGATGTGTATTTAAATTACTAAAAACGGTTAATAATTCAGTTTGACACGTGCATTAAAAATATTAAGATGAGCATATGTTATACATTACTACGCCGTGTATTAGTATGTATAGTGCCGCCGTTTGTCAGCTTTCTTTCCAAAGAAAGTCTAGCGCATATGTACGTGAAGCAATAAAATCACTTAAAATTCAATATCTAAACTCATTTTTCTGTCACTTTAAATTAAATTACTTTCTCATATTTTTTTAGTTTTGTATAATATAAAAAAATCTCACGTAACATTTTGGTTTTCTCTATCAAAATCAATAATTTTCGAACCGACTATTATGTTTTGTAGCTTTTTAAAGCTAGAACAGAAGATAATATTTCTTGAAAGTAATGTAATAAAAATATTGTTCTCTCTTTATCAGCAGAAGTTGAGTTTTAGAGATATATCGATGGTTTTTATCAAAAATAATTCGGATGATTCAGGAACGTGAAGGTATTTTCCTTGATGTCGCTCCAATATGATTAGAGACCATCATATTCATCTATTGCAAACCGAAACAATGGCTTGTTGCTTTCAATCGCCTCATATTATAAATATGGTCATTTATAATATGAGCGGTCTGATCATCGAAAAAAATCTAATTGTAACAATTATTGTGTTGTGAACTAGGATTATGGCCGATTTCTCAGTTGTCACTATTTTATTCCTTTTTTAAATCAGTGCTGTTATTGTACTTATATATTCAATCCCGGTCATGATAAATGCACTTCAGATAACTTCTGACAGAAGATGCAGAATAACAATGCAGATAACTTCAGACTTATGTAGTACTAAACGAATTTCCCACAGGCAAACACTGTTACTCAGGTAGCTTTGCGTTTAATATTTTAGTATGCTGAAATTTTTACATGATATTTGACTTTAAATTTATTCACTGCAGAGGAGTGAATAGTCACTCTATCGCAGAGTCAAAATATGCCCAACCTCTTTAGAGTGACTATTCACTCTGAGCAAAAGTAAAATTTTTGACTCTCTGCAAGTGTGAATAGTCACTCCTGGGAAGTGAATATTCACTCTAAACAGGGGTGGATAATCACTCTTTCGGAGGAGTGACTATTCACTCTTTCTAAAGGAGTGGGGTATTTCATCCCTGGTAGGAGTGAATAGTCACTCTTTCCTTTTTTTGTTTTGCTTTTATGGTCATTTTAAAAGAATCACATCTTTTACAGCATGCAATGAAAATAGATACAAGCGTGGTAAAGATTGGAATAAAATACTTTATCAGCAATATTTATTTAATTCATAGTTTGTAACACTAATTGAACTTTTAAGGAAAAAATCAGTTAAAGTTACATATGAATTTAATTTAGATTACTGACAGAAATAAACTAATATATTTTATTCCAATTTTATCCTTTGTGTTTGCTTTTATTGTATACCGTATAAAAATATTACTTTTAAAATTTTATAAATAACTTTTTAATAGGTGGATATTATATGTTTAACAATGTTTGATGTCATTTTAATTTTTGGATTTAAATATAAATTCCTATCATTTTACCGTACTTTTCCCGTAAATTATTGCTATTTTTGCAAAGTCCGATTGTTCTAAAATATTTTTACTTACTTAAAAACAATGCTTATAAACTTACATATTTTTTTAAAAAATTAGTTCTAAGTATGATTTAAATATTAAGAATGTGTATTTTTTTCCGCTGTGATTTGCTTTTGTTTTATTTAATATGATCATGTAGTCTAAATTTTAAGTTCTCTGGGAATATGTATTTATATGTCTTTTAAACATATTCCTTAATTTAATCATGATTTCTAATTTTGGCCCATTATTGTTGAAAACAATACTTATTAATGAAACGACACGGTAAGTCATATTTAATTTAATTTTTCTATTCCCGTAGATATTTTGGGAATATGAGCAAAATAGATTTGATATGTTTTATAGGAAAAGATTGACCTAGGAAATAGAAAAAAATAAATATAAAAATAAACACATTACATTTATTTCTATCTGTATGTATTAATAAAAATAAAGTGAATAACTGCATATAAAAGTTCTTATTGTTTGAAAAACATTTTAATGTAAAAAAAGTAGTTATTAATCTCTTTAAAAATATATTCAGTCCTAAATCTTGTAAGAAAATGTGAACTTTCTAAAAAATATACTAAAGCTGTCTTATCGATAAACTTCAAAACAGGCATAAAAAACATTTTATTTCAATGCTTAAATATCATGTTTTATTTTTTAGTGCCAAAAATTACGGGCATCAAAAACGTAGAAAATGCGCTTAAATTGAAGGACATTTAATAACTGATGCAGAATGTGTATAATTATTTTTTTTTATATTACTCAGTCTCGAAATTTTAAAATCATAATCCGCGGAAAAATGTTTAGATACAATTTTTAAAAAATAATATACAGTAAAACCTCCCTAAAACGACCACGTACTGTTCCAATAAAAATTGGTCTCTCCGAGAGGTGGTCTCTTAATGGAGGTCATGTTTAAATCTAGATTTTAATTGTTGAAAAATGGTAACAATGTTACTTAAATTTATTTTTCACACTAGGAAAAAATATAAAAATTTAAGTATCAAAATAAAAGTTAAGTACATAAGTTAATTACTGCAGAGTTTAAAAAATGAACACATTGAGCTTTGCTTTAATTTTACAGTTTTATATTTTATAATTTTTATTTCAAAATCCTTTCAAAGTTCAATAAATAAATGCATTTTTTTTTGGACGGGAACAAATAATGACAATTTCATTAATTTATCTATTTCTTTGAGAGTTTTCCGACACAACAGGGCAGAGGAGTTTATTAACCGTCAGTCTTAATTTGTAATCAGAGTTAAATTCATTGCCTAAACAGGCTCAAAGGGGATTAAACACTTAATTGTTACCGGGATTTAAAAAAAAATCTAAACTTAGTTTTGAAGTTTGATGAATAATGCACTTTCCGGAATTATTTTTTTAATAAAACGTTCTTCAAGCGACCAGGAAAAAACAGAATTTATTTCATTTTCTTCAAAGATATCGGTCTCTCATGGAGAGGGTTCAACTGGGATGGTCTCTGAATGGAGGTCAAATTAGTATTGAGCCTATGGGAATAAATTTCGTTCCATGAAAAAATGGTCGTTGAGGGAGGTGGTCGCCTAATAGAGTTGGTCGCACATGGAGGTTTCACTGTACCAACCTTTTCGTAATATCATAAACATCAAATATCATATTTAACTCCGAAACAATAATAAATACTCTTAACTGTATATAATCCGAAATCAAAATTAAACCAAAAAAAAAAAAAAAAAAAATCTCATAGAACGGCAAATAAATGTTTTCGAATGACGTGTCTCCTACGATTGAGAAAATCTATCTTCTCTTATGAGTCAGTCAAACGAAAGAGATAACACTTCTTTGTTTTGGTCGTTGGTAAAAGTTTTATAATTTGCAAATTATAAGGGAATAAAAAAATATTTTCACTCATTTTTTTTTATTCATATTTCCCCGAACAAATGAAGTTTGGATTATTTGTTTTGCTAAGCATTGTGAGATTAGAGGTCTGCACGGGCCGAAATTTCCAAGGACCTGGCCTGACTCATAGAAAAAAAAATCGGCCCGGCCCGTAGAAAAATATTTGGTCCGGCCCGGTAAAAAACTTAAAAGTTCTGCCCGAGTCCGGCCCGGAAAAAAGTTAAAATCTCGGCCCGAGTGAATTTCAACAAAACATTGATTTTTTATTTATTTTTTTTTGAAGTGTTAAAAATCTGGAAAATGCTGTACAGTAAAATGGAATTGTATAGAAAAGAAAAAAAATGCGTTATAGACAAGTTCCCTTCTTAGCGAGTGTAAATGTATTATATATTCTTTTCTTATGTATTAGTATATTAATTATGCATGGATCAATAGGTTAGTGAGTTTAAAACTGGGTTCCGTCATACGCATGCTCTTTTCACACGTTTTACTATGTTCTAATTTAGCTATATTTTAATAAGCGCAGAAATCTAGTGTTCTTTAAAAATAATAAATTTTAATGTTTAGGGGTAGAATAATGACGATTTAAAAATGTATGCATTTATTGCAAACATTTTTGGGCCAGACCTGATTTTATTGACCTTTGAATAGACCAGGCCACGGTGAGACAATGATTTTCATACGGGCTGGGTCAAAATTAGGACTGAAAATTTTGGGTCGTGAAGACTCGGAATGAACCAGTCCCGGTTTTGTATAGAAAAAATAAGCTAGGACCGGCCCGAGTTCCGTGAGTGAAAATCGGCCCGAGCACGAGCCGGCCCGTGCAGATCTCTAGTGAGTATTCAATTGATAAAAGAATTATATTTCAAACCGCTACATGAAGAAATATAACAGACAATCACTTTTGAACACTCTAACGATCAATCTTTTTGTATACAACATACAACTATTTAGTGCATAATCTTAACATATCTACACGAATAAATGGTTAAAGTTAAATAAGACTTACCTTTATTTTATGTATTCCATTAAGAATAATTTTAATGATATCCTTATCTGTTAATCCTAAGATGGCGGACCAGATGAAATTTTATCATTTTTCTTATCTTACGAGGGTGCTCTCGCCTTGCTGTTCTGATTGGCTAATAAGCAATGCATACGCAAGCCACTCTTTCAGGAGTGACAACTTCACTCTCGATAACGGAGGGAGATATTGCACTCATTTCTAGAGAGTGGGAAATTCCACTCTTTAAGGAGTGTATTTTTAGAAAATTTACTCCAAAAAGAGTGAAAAGTCCTGGCACTCATTCAAAGAGTGAGCTTTTCACTCCTCCCAGTTTTAGAGTGTATATCAACAATCGTTAATGCCAGACATAATAACGCTTAACCCTAGAACGCTCCCCGTTTAATACTTACGAAGTGGTTCCACAGGTTGAAAAAGACCCATGCATGTTTCGCGCTTAAATTCGGCAATCTACAAGTCATACATTTATTGTTTTAGATTGTTTAGACAAGTCATACATTTCGTGTTTTAGAGTTCGGGAGCAGTTATTATGACAATAAAAATGTGAAATAAAGGTATTAAGTACATACAAAAACTTCTTTATATGTGCATCTTAAAACTCCAAATGAATCTTTAATAGTAATTATTCCTTATAACAGTTATGGCAAACTATTCAAATGTTTTTTGCATGTAAAGCAGCGGCATGTTACACACTTAAAAGTACATTTATTGACCGTTTTTACGCATGGGTGACATCTTCTTCGCTTCTTGACAATTTTCCAGTCATCTAAAGTGCAAGTAATTTGTTTGGGAATTTGCTTCGCCCTTTGAACTACCACCTGTCTTCCTCCATGCACTCTTAGATAATTCTCTCTTGTCTCCATATTCTTTTTCATCCAAGTTTTTCTCCCAAGTCTTTCAAAAAAATTCTCAGTCTATAAGGGCTGTCTTTCTTCTACGAATTATTTATTTTGCAATAAAATACAAAAGCGTTATATGCAGATTACTCTAAAATATTGCAAAATACAACAAATGGCCAACGATTAGTTATCCTCTTTGTAGTGTAGGTACCTACAATTTTGTCCAGCATGTCAACTGCTCCCTTAGTTTTATTATAATCAATGATGATCTTTGGTTTGCAATGAAAACTTTGTTCAATTTCTCATTCTTATGCAACGTGCTTTAGAGAACAACGCATTTCTTTTTTTTTAATATAAGACGCAAGCTTTGTATCTTTAATAAACGCAAGTGTTGAACTACTCTATCTTTATTTTCCTTTTGTTTCGAAAATTTCTGTTGAAAGAGGTGATTTATTTTTTCTTATTGTATGTACCAATCATTGTTTTATTTCTTTTGAGTAACATTTGACCTAAATCATAAGATGTAAAAACAATTGTCACAAGATATATTATGTCCTAGTAAACCATACGATAAGTCCAAAACTACTCTCAAACCTTGGTTTCTTTTGGGTGCATTTCCTGCTTGTTTTCCTAAATATTGCTAGATATTCCACAAATAGCAAGTTTCATTTTCGCAGAAAATTCAGAATTGTATACCATAACTAGCAGGTTTGCTGAGCAAGTATTGCATAAAAGGACACTTTCTTCTAGAAGTAATAAGTTGTTCCTCCACCGTTACATATACTTCTGGATTGAAAAGTTTAGATAAAATTTCTATCAATTTATACCATAATTCTCGAATTTAGGAAGAAGTATGATATGATCTTCCCCTCTGATAAGGTTCCTTGTCATCAGATCCAATAATTATATATATTATTTTGAATTTCTTTAGAGGCATTGCTACTGTAAGCAAATGTCTTCCCTTGAATTCATCCCATAGACTTATCGTTCAGCCATTGTTTAATTTGCACACACCTGAGATCAATAAAAGGCATATGTACGAATCTAAATCTACGATATTTATATCTGTCCAATGTTCTCCATATACACGTTTGCATTCTAAATTTGTATAATTTGATCATAGTTTTTAAATCATGAGAAAAAAAAGCAGTTCAAAAGCGCAAATTCAAATTCGTGTTCTATTCTTGCTGTTGAAAATCGAGTTGGACCAGGGGTTAGTTTCAAGATATTACTGCTTTCTAATCGACCAGCACTTGTATGTGGCTTTGCAAACCTCGTTACTTTTTTCCATCTCTGGACTTCATTGTCTCAAGTAATTTATGTTTAGCCTCAATTTCTTCTTCAATTGCAGAAGAATTATCAACAGATACATGATCCTCTTCTTCCGATACAATTTAATCCTCATCAAATTAATTTTCATCTTCTGTAGGGCCATCCATGAAATCGAAATAAAACTTTTATATAACTAAAATATAAAACATACGCTACCTTTCTCCTTAAATAAATATGCAAACTGATTCTAAAGTTAAACTTTTTACTTCTAACAGAGAAAAAGAACGAACAAGATGAATTTCCGCTATGACTTGACCGCCAGATGTCTCATAACGTCATTCCCTTCCTTGTAATTTTTCTCTTTTTACACCCCTTACATTTTTGCAGCAGTATAGCACAAACAAAACAATATCAAAATGTTTTCAAAAAAGCTATGTGAATGTAGTTTTATGCTTGGACAAAATAGACCCGAGGGACAGATTAAGGTGTTTTTTCTTGCTTCGTTAAAACTAAAAGACCCAATAACTTAATCTCGAAGCTGGTAGACAGGAGGTGCTGGGTTCGAACCCAATTGCACCCATCCGCCTAATCGTTTCGGAGTTTTCTTGGTTTTCTTTCAAACTTTGGATTTCCATGCGTAAATATGGGTTAGTTTCCCTTAGAAAGACACCCACGAAGGGCATTCCGTCTAGGGCCTATATCCCAAGTGTAGATAATCGGCAGTCAAAAATCAACCAACGAACCAACACAATAACTTAGAATTTTACTATGTGTTTGTTAAAATCAAATCAAGAAAAGTCATGAAATTTCAGAAAATTCTAATGAGTAGTTTTTGAGTAAGGTAAGCTGAAACATGCGCATGGGTCTAAAAATAGCCGATGAGGTTTCTGGAGTTAACATGCTATTTACAGTAGCCTAGGCTTTCGGTTCTTAAATTACGAAATGCGAAAGCTAGATAGTTTCTTTAAAGTGTCTACAAATAAAGAATTTTAATGAATGTTTATAACAAAAATAATTGAAAATTAAAAATTCTGTTAACATATAACTTGTTTTCAAATGAACCGATTTCAGAAAACACAGTTGGTTAGGCGGTCTTACTATTCAATTTTTAATGTGTTGAAGATTTTTATATAACATTTTGACATGCAGTTACACATACACACTCTCGCATTTGCGGGGTTCACAACCATAGTATACGAAGTCCATTTTGAAAACTAGTCGTTGGGGGCCACCATGATACTTACCCATCATGGATATAGATAATATAAAATATGAAAATAAAACATGTGATATTTGCTAAGCATTGTACGATGTTACTTTAATTCATAATTTAATATATTTGGACTTCCTTAAATATAATTAATATAACCCCTTAAGCTAATATTACTTTTTGTTGCATTAAAATATCTCAATTTGTTGATTTTCTGTAAGCAAGTAAACGCTATTGGTTTACAATGGAAATTTGTGGGAATTTGGCGATGTACCGCCAAGTTGGCGACAAACTTGGCGGCATTTGGCGACAGAACAGGGTCCCCCCTATGGTAAACCCCCTTATAGGTATGCAGATGCAGTAAATGCTTGACATTTACGATAAGCCATTATTCGCATTTAATCTTATAATTTGGCGATAGTTTTTGGGTCGGCGGGATAATCGAGTAGTACCGAATTGCGTAAAAGAAACATCCTTATAACTCAAAAATTATAATCCTATATCTAACAGTTTACTGCGTTGGATTAAGCGTCTCATTTCCAATTAAAATGTATCTTTGAATTGAAATTTGAATGAAATATGAAAAATCGAAGAGTGTGAAAAATATGATTACAAATATCTGAGCAACTAATTATCCGATTAACATCATTCTTGATGTAAAATTTATGTTTCTTTACTGTCTTTTATATTCACTCCTTCAAATAAACAATTTTGAAAATTTTTGTATACCTTTTATCAGAACGGATATTTCGAGAGTCCGCAAAAAACAGTTCCGCATAATCGAGGTTACTGATATTCAATAGGCTTCTTAACATTATTACTTCCTAAGTACACACCGAATTTCAAGTTTCTATCTCAATTTGTTCGGGAGATAGACCGTTTACAGACACACACACACCCAGACGGATGGCAATTTTTTTTTTTTCTAATAATATGTTTTTCGGAATCTACAGTGTCTGAAACGTGTAAATCCGTCAAAAAAAATTCGATTTTAAAACGATTACAAGACCTACCCTATACTACGTATGATGGGTAAGTAATAAAACATGTGATATTTGCTAAGCATTGTACCATGTTACTTTTATTCATAATTTAATTTACGTGGACTTCCTTAAATATAATTAATATAACCCCTAATGCTAATATTACTTTTTGTTGCATTAAAATATCTCAATTTGTTGATTTTCTGTAAGCAAGTAAATGCTATTGGTTTACAATGGAAGTCTATGGGAATTTGGCGAAATATCAGAGATGCCGCCAATTTGGCGTCACTTTTGGCGACTCATTTTGGCCGCCAAATTTGGCGATATACCGCCAAGTTGGCGACAGAACAGGGTCGCCCCTATGGTAAACCCCCTTATAGGTATGAAGAGGCATTAAATGCTTGACATTTACGATAAGCCATTATTGGCATTTAATCTTATAGTTTGGCGATAGTTTTTTGGTCGGCGGGATAATCGAGTAGTACCGAATTGCGTAAAACAAACATCCTTATAACTCAAAAAATTATAATCGTATTAACTAACAGTTTACTGCGTCGGATTAAGCATCTCATTTCTAATAAAAAAATATTTTTGAATTGAAATTTGAATGAAATACAGGGTCATGAAAAATCGAAGAGTGTGAAAAAAAGAATTACAAATATCTCGGATTATCTAGTGTATTCATGATGCAAAATTTATGATTTTTTATTGTCTTTTATATTCATTCTTCAAATAAACAATTTCGAAATTTTTTGTATACCTTTTATCAGAAAGAATAGTTCAAGAGTCCGAAAAAAATTATTCCGGTTAATTGAGTTACTGATATTCAATAGGCTTCTTCCCATTGTTACTTCCTAAGTACACACCGAATTTCAAGTCTCTATCTCGATTTGTTCGGGAGATAGAGCGATTATAGACACACACACATACAGACGGACGGACAAATTTTTTTTCTAAAAATATGTTTTCCGGAATCTCCAGTGTCTGAAACGTGTAAATCCGTCAAAAAAATTTTTTTTCGATTTTCAAAACGGTTACAAGATTTCCCCTATACTACGTATGATGGTTAAGTAAAAAAAAAAAAAAAAAAAAAGAGATAGTCGATTTATAAGGTGCATAAAATCTATTTTATCCACTCCCACAGTGAACCGAATCTGTTTTCACATACTTTCTCATATATGTCATCTGTTTACAGACTTGGTTTACTGTGGGAACAGGTAAAACAAATTTTATGCCCCTTCTAAATGGACTATCGCATTTTTCTTCAAAATGGACTGGTCTACTATAGTTGTGAGCCCCTCATATAGTCATATGTTTGTGTGTGTGTGTATTTGAGCTATATCATATTTATTTTTCTATTTACTTGCGGATGTGAGTTAGATTTCATAATTCATTTTGGAAGAGCAATGTTCCATTAAATATCAGATTTTTGTGACATGGTATAAATTCAATTACATATTATGTATGGACCTAACGAATAATACACCTGTTAGAAAAATATAAGCATTTTGAAATTATGGATTGATATGGCCCACAGGTTAATAGTTTCGACGTCTTGTACATCATCTACAAATATTATGAGTTACAATAAAGGATTCCTCATAGGGGTAAAACAAAAAATACAGTTTATAGAGTTTCTTAATACAAAACGAAAAATACACAATTTATTCATCTAAAAAAAACCTAAAAAGTGTATTTCTTTACAGAAATTTTTTTTTTAATATGAGGTCTAGTTTCCTTTGACGGACAATAACGTTGACCAGCTATGATGCAGGCGATAATTCAGTTAATGAACGCGGGAGTGGGTTACCCCTATCCACCATGTCCAAGCCGTTTGTTAAGGAGATAGCCGGGGAACGAACTCTCTACACTTTATATTCCAATGAGATTATTTTTATTTCTTATCGGGAAAACATGCTTACTAAATCATTCGTATGATCTATTCGGCGTTAAAGAAGTTGTTCGTCAGCGCAGAAGTATGTGCACTTCATTTATCATCCATTAAAATGAAATTGTCTCTGATCTCTTCAATTTTAGAAACTTCAAAAATATAAGAATAAAATACGTAAGAATATATATATCACTACTGTGTTGCCCGAGATTTGTTTGTACTTTTGTGATGGTCTTTTCGACCTTCCATGGGGATACCAGTGCGGACTATTACTCCACCTCTTCCAAATCTCATATTTTCTTGATTTTTTTTTTTAATTCTCAAGTTTCTTTCTGATGTACATCCGTCTCTTATTAGAATGAACTGCAAAGAAAATCATTACAGAAGTCGGCATTGCTACACTCACACCTCTTTCCGATAGGTATGGTCTCCGGTTAGCTCAGTATATAATAAAAAGAAACGTGCCCAGTTAAACTGATGGCATTGAGCTCACAGGCTATTCACACTAATTGTATATTATACTCTTATTCCAAAGAATAATGCCCTCGAAAAATAAATTAAAGGGGATTAGTCCCCTTTCCTCCACTTTAAACTTAACCAATGAGCCTCCAAATCTAATTAGGGAAGCACCTTAACATAATAAACCGGTACCAAATTTGAAGCAAATCAGATAATTCTGCATGAAAAAACATTTCGCTAAATTAAGGGGTGTCTAACTCCCTTTCCCCCTTTTATACTTAACTAATAAACCTCCAAATCTAATTAGGAAAGCTCCTTATCAGAATGATCATAGAAAAAAAAATTAAAGCAAATTGGATAATTCTGCATGAAAATCCATTTATCTAAATTAAGGGGATGGGTCTTGCCCCCCTTTCCCCTTTTTATACTTAAGCAATGAACCTCCAAATCTAATAAAGGAAGCACCGTATCGAAATAAACCGGCATATCAAATTTGAAGCAAATCGATTAATTCTGCATGAAAAACCCATTTATCTAAATTAAGGGGGGTCTAGCCCCTCCCCCCTTTTAAACTTAACCAATAAACCTCCACAATTAATCAAGGCAGCTCCTTAACATAATAAACCGGTATACCAAATTTTGAAGAAATCGAATAACTCTGCATGAAAAACCCGTTTATCTAAATTAAGTGTGTGTGTGAGGGGGAGTCTAACTCCCTTTCAACCCTTTATACTTAACTAATGAACCTCCAAATCTATTCAAGTCAGTTTCTTATCATAGTAAACCGTTATACAAAATTTGGTACAAATAGAATAATTCTGCATGAAAAACCCATTTATTTAAATTAAGTGGGGGGTCTAGCCCCTCTTTCCCCCCTTTATATTTAACTAATGAACCTCCAACTCTAATCAAGGCAGCTTCTTTAGCATAATAAACCGCTACACCAAATTTGGAGCAAATCGAATAATTCTGCATGAAAAACCCATTTATCTAAATTAAGGGGGGGGGACTAGTCCCCCTTTCGCCCCTTTGTACTTAACTAATGAACCTCCAAATCTAATCAGGGCAGCTTCTTAATATAATAAACCGGTATACCAAATTTGGAGCAAATCGAATACTTCTGCATGAAAAACCCATTTATATAAATTAAGGGGGGGGGGGTAGTCCCCTTTTCGCCCCTTTGTACTTAACTAATGAACCTCCAAATCTAATCAGGGAAGATCCTTAGCATAATAAACCGATATACCAAATTTGGAGCAAATTGAATAATTCTTCATGAAAATCCCATTTATCTAAATTAAGGGGGGGATAGCCGCCTTTCCCCCCTTTATACTTAAACAATGAACCCCTAAAACTACTCAGGGAAGCGCCTTATCAGAATGAACCTAGAAAAAAATTTTGAAGCAAACCGGATGTTTCTATCAAGAGTTATCGCGTTACGTACATACATACATACGTACATACGTGCATACTTACATACAGAACCGGCGGGCACATTAGCTCTCAGGCTTTGATAGCCTGTGAGCTAAAAATGCAAATATATTTCAGTTTCAAATTTCCGATTTAAAATTTTTTTATAAACATCATCCTTATCAGTAACGAATGAAGTTTGTTTTACCGAATATTTCATGAAAACGGTGACAGAACAGTGTCCGTGGTTGTGAAATGAAAATATATGAGCAAACAGCAGTCGAACAAAATTCTTGTACAGGAAGAGTTACTGTCAAAATTTGTTTCCCCTATCCACCAGCCCTAAATATACATACCGTTTTAGCAATTTTGGCTGCGACCTTGGGCCGTTCTTTTGTATGCATCTCTATTCTCCAAGAACGACCCCAGATCATAAAAATCATAATTTCTTATACTCATATGGCTTTTGCAGTTATGAGATTTCTACGGCTTAGTTTAAAGCGTCACATAATTCTCTAAACTTTTGATTCGGAAAAATAACATCATTCCGACATCGCACTCACTGAAACAAACCAGTCAGTGCACATCAATCATTACGTTTCAACCTTTAATAAATAATTATGATACCCAAATTTCTTTCTTCACAAATAAGAATTATTTTCAACATAAAAACAAAATATGCAAATTCCGAAATTATAGAAAGTATAAAATTTGTATTTTACTTCTCTCCTTTCTTTTTCTTAAACAAAATTTCCTGTCATAGAGCTTTTTCACAGAAAAATTACATTATCCTGGATTTTTTAGGATGAAGAAAGGTCGCTGAGTAATATGTTTCCGAGCGAAAGGAAGTTTTCAATTCATTTTATTTTTAATAAATATATAAACAGCTATTTATAATCATTGATAAACTACTGAAATATCAGAACATGAAATAAACCAAATAACTTCCTTTTATTCTAGCATCTTAGACTTTATATTAATTTGCGGACCTGAAAACAAGCTTTATTTAATTATTCTTCAAAATTTGATCTGCGTCAACGTTTTCTATTTCTATTTAAACATTATTATAATCATTAATAAGAAAGGATTTTTTATGATTCGAAAAATTTCATAAATACCAAATTCAGTCGACATTCTGTTAAGTTTATCACTTTTTTTTTAACTTTTAAAACGAAAACAGGAATTTCACTAGTTAAAAAAAATTGCTGCCGGCTCGGCCTACAGTCGGAGGTAGATTTTGAAGTTAAGTATACTAATTTCACAAACAAAAACCAAATCATGATTAGAGATAAACCCACTTTAACAATTGTCTGCTTTTGACGAGTTTTTATTTCATTTTTATATAATAACTGGTTTTATCAGAATCATGTTAGGGCGGTATTCAAAAAAATACATTTTCATGCTCAACAACTCGAAATTTTCTGGCTTAACTCCAGATTCATTTTTAACAGGAAAAACATGAAACTTGTTGACGTGATTTTTGAAGAGATTTATAAGCGACCTGTGTTTTTAATTTTCGTTCAATTAATTAAAACTTGATACATAAACCATTATTTTCTCAGTAAGACAATATTTTTCGTTTCTAACACAATCGCTTCGGGAAATTCCGTTCAAAATGCCCACTTTGACTCCATTTTTTGAAATATATTCTGCCTCTATCAAAAAATCGATCATTACGATACATTATATAGTTTCTGAATAAGCGAATCTACCAATTGGATGCGTTTGAGAGCAAAAATGAATTTAAAAATGAGTCAGAAAATAAGCAGTTTGCATTTGAATACTCCCTTAATACGATGATTTTTCCAACACAATCCGCTTCGGGAAATTCGGTTCAAAAGGCTCACTTTGACAGCATGTTTAAAAGTATATTCTGCCTCTATTAAAAGATTGACCATTACGGTACATTATATAGTTTCTGAGTAAAAAAAGGTACCAATTGGAAGCCTTTGAGAATAAAAATGAATTGTAAAATGAGTCAGAAAATAAGCAGTTTGGATTTGAATACACCCTTACTAAGATGATTTTTTTCTTCAACCGCTATGTATTTTTAATTTGTTTTTGCTGTAAGAATTAGTCCTATCCAAAACTTGTCTATATAGATGTTGTAGACAATATTAAGAAGATATATGATAAATTCATGGGGATTTTATATCTTGTGAATTGACGGAGTTATGGAAATTTTTCTTCTTCACCCCCCCCCCCCCCTTTTTTTTCGTTTTAATTTTTTTTTTTTTTTTTTTTTTTTTTTTTTTTTTTTACTGTACGAATTGGTCCTATCAAAAAATTGTGAATATAAAGGTTGTAGATAATGTTAAAGAGATTCATGATAAAATTAATTAAATTTGACACCTTGAGAATTGACGAAGTTATGAATTTTTTTCTCCCAAAAACCCTATTTTTTTCGCCCCTTGAGCCCATTTTTAATTTTATCAAATATCTGTGATACATAAATTTTTGGCCCTATTTTTAAAAGTGATAAAAACTTTAAACTGATTCTATATGTACAAAATTTAAGAAGTTATGGGTTTTTTACGGTTTTCACAAAACCCCTCCCTATTTCCATCCCGTTGGTCCGATTTTGCCCATTAACGAACTCGACCCAGATTTTATGCCCCTTGATTTTATGTATCAGTTTGGAAGAGATTGGTGCAGAATTGTGGAAGTTATCGTGTCCAGAAGAAAGTGATATATATATATAGATACATACCCGTAAGTCATGGTTACGTCACGGCGACGTCGTTGTGAAGTCACACTGTGATTTTCTGACCGTCGATGTGACGTCATAGTGACTAGAATGCGAGGTCGTTATGGCCGTTTTAGAGGTCGTTTGTGACGTCACATTGTGACCACTCTGTGAAGTCACGGTGTGACAAATTTGTGAAAAGTGTGTCATTTGTGACTATTTTGGCATTAACTTTGTGACGAACCTGTGACGACAGCGACAATGCTTTGACGTCACACTGTGACTAATTTGTGAAATATGTGTCATTTGTGACGAACTTGTCATAAACAATGTGATGATTTCAAATGGAAATCAAATTTCAAATTAATTGCTTAAAAGGGCAAAGGCCAACATAGAGAAAAAGATTCCAAGCCGGGGCTCGAATCCGGGCCATCAGTGTAGCGCACTGACATTCTACCGACTAAACCACATGGAACGAGACCCAGCCTGGAAAATTTCTTACTAGTACATGTTGGCAAGGCTACAAACGTAGCACAAGATGGAATATTTATCGTGAGCCGCCAACATCGGGTAAACACGAAACTTAATTAAATCCAGCATCGATTCAAACTATATAAATACTTGGAATTTTTTCCATAGAGAACCATTCGCCTTGCATACAATATTTCAAATGAAAATCAAATTTCAAATTAATTGCTTAAAATGCAATTTTAATTAATAAATATAAATTAAAATAAAAAAAAAAAAAATTAAAAATTTTTCTTCCTGCAAACTAAATATGTAAAGTGTATATATTTAATATTCCTAATCCTAAATATGTTATCTAAATTGCTCCAGCACGTACCATTTCTCCGAGAAACACTTTTATAATAATAAGAATAAGAGAAGGAATATTATATTAAATTGCAATACTAGATAAAATTGAAATCAGGAAAAAGTATACTTTCACACTCTTAGATATCAAATTGATAAAATATAGCATGAAAATCTAGTTTGTTGATACCGTGCATTTTCCTTTATATGCCCCCCCCCCCCACCATCTTTTCGTGTCTGAATTTACTATTTGCTACCCACTAATATATTTTCATTCCTTATGCCGCTGTAACTCGGGCCTTTTTAAAACATTTCTCTTCATTTTCAAAGATTTTTGAAGTTCATATTTTTCTCACACTGTGACTTACAATATGGGTTACAATTTTTTACAATTTATTACAATTTTTTTTGTGAGTGTGTCGTGACTTACGTTACATGCAGTGACATAACAATTCTTTTTTATTACCAGAAAAATAAAATTTTACAGTAACAACATGTTTTGAAGATTTTTTGTAATTTTTTAAAGTTTTCTAAGAAGTTCACATTGTGACATCACTGAGTGGTGGCATTTCGGTCACAGATGTGACGTGACCACAGTGACTCACAGTGACGTCACAACGACGTCACTGTGACCATGCATGCTATGAGGGTAGATAGATAGATAGATAGATAGATAGATAGATAGACAGATAGATAGATAGATAAAGTTTTTTACTAAGGGTGATTTTGGGCTCTAGGGGTCATGATCGGTGTAGATCTGCAAAAATATTTCAGAAATTCCAACATAGGAACGACGCCAATAGGTAGTATTTCATACGAAATCTACCTAATATCGTGAAAGAATGTAAACTACAATATTTAACTACAAGTTTAATTCATTGTTATATGTAAATGACATGTAATTCATTTTTTACATATTCACATTAACTATGTTTCATTTTATTATTTAATTAAGCAACGAGGTTGCTTATTCCTTACAACTGCTTTTTTCGATAATTTGATCTCTATCATGGAAATAAACATTGTTTTAGCGATTGCTATGCTATCACCAGAAGTTAAATCGCTACAAAATGTACCTCAGTAGATGCTGGTTATAAATAAGACTATAAATAAATATTATGGTTATAAATAAAGCCTCAAGCTGGTTATAAATAAAGCTATCCTAATAAGAACTATGCAGACGGTTTTTTGATTGACGCACTTCTCTATAACTTGTTATTTGTTAGACAAATAATGTTGAAACGATATATTTAATTAAAAGTTAATGCTCAAATTTTGACCACTAAGCAGTTTAACACTCGGATGACCAGGTGGAAATCTGAAACATGAAAGTCCAGGTGGGGTCAATCAATGACCCAATTGTTAAAAAACACATACTTATTTACCATATCAAATAAAACACAAAACTTAGCTTTTAAAATTAGTTTAATAATGTGTATAACAGAAACAGCCACAAAAAGAAATAGAAAATGAAATATTGTTGAAACAAAAGATCTCAGAACGTTAACGACCAGGTAGGGTCATTTACTAACCACAAATCAAGATGTAATATACAAGTAACTTATACATACTTATACATACTTGTACATACTTATTTTTTTCATAAGAAAAGCGGTAATTTCTGAATGCATAATAAAATAGTATAAAACTCAGCTATAAAAATGCTGAAAGCACTACATTTTGTTTTATTAAATATTAGTCAAAAACTTGTGCTGGGTTCATAAAAGGACCCCACTTGGTTATCCGAGGATTAGGGAAAATAAAAAGGAATGGGACAATAAAACGTTATTCAATCACAACATTTATTAAATGTACATTTCATTGCATGACTCAAGATGCTTTAAAACATGTTCAACGTAACCGGAAAAGGCTTCTGGAGTAACTGACATAATATAGCTTATTGAGCTTTTTTTTTCAATTCAGACAACCTGTATCCATCCTTCATGAACTCGATTTTTAAAACGTCTTCGAAACTAAAAATACGGGGTCAGGTGCCATAAACGTGGAGAAAATGCATTTCTAAAACGTCTCGAAATTACACGATCATCTCGAAAATGAGAACGAACAAGTTCTTATTTGTGTCGGTCAATATAAGATATTGCACCGTTTTTAAAGAAAAGAAACGTGTCTAAACATTCTTATTCTTATAAGATTGGACTGGCTTTATGCAGCAAATTTTTCAGAACAGGGCATTCGCGAAAGACTATTCTGTTGGAGTTTTAAGTGGCGTGTTAAGCCAAAACACTCTATTCTCGATAGCGGGAGCTCGCTCTTTCATATTTAAACTAATAGAAAATAAATCGCTTTGCGGCTATGCTGCTTTTTATAATGAAAATATGTAAAGTCGCTTACCTTGAATTCATCAATATCGTGATGACTCATATAACATCATCCGTGTGGCGAGGCGAGGTGCAATCCAAGTGCTTCTTGAAGAAATTATTTTATTTTTTGTGAAGCATTATTTATCTGTTAAGGAACCTTTGAGAACTTATCCAGGGGAAGCTGTAATATAATTTGGATTAGTCTTGTGTTTTGGCGATAAAGAAAGATCAAAATTTAAGTTTAAATACTTATAATTAAACATATTACTGGGGTATAAGAAACTCCGTGTTAATAGAGAGGCTACATGATTAAAAGAGAGGAATACATAAGCTGCTAGAAAATATATTCGCAGCGTGATAAAAATACATTATCAATTAAAGACGTCTGGCAAAAGTCAAAGTGTTCAGATGTTTCTTTGAGTTACATATTAGTAGTGCAATCTCAGTCATTAGAACAAGGAAGTAAAATATTTCGTAAATTGCCTTGTTAAAGTGTTCTGCGTTTAGTAACAAGTTTTCTTTTCTTATTTAATTGCTTTTAGTAGTTGTCGAAAATCATCTGGGGAATTAAATTTAACACCCCTCCTTAATATCCTCAGATGGATACGGTAACAAGTTCATAGTCTTGATGTCACACAGAAGTTGATGTTTGGGTGTGGGCTTCGTCACGCAGTCAGCAATCATGTGTTGCGTGGGACAATATTTTAATTCGATAATTTTAACTTCCTTTAATTGCCATATGGCGTGAAAGCGGATGTCTATGTGTTTTGTCAGCTTTGAAAAATTTTCATTTTCTATCATCTTTATGCTACTTTGGCTATCATGGTAAAGTAAAAAGTTTTTACTTGATGCAAGTTAAGATCTTCCAGCAGTTTTACTATCCATAAAATTTTTTGTCCTGCGGTTGCTGCAGAAAAATATTCCGCTTCAGCGGAAGAATATGCATTACTTGACTGTAATTTTGTAGTCTTCTGAATAGGATTATCACCCAGAAAAAAAAAATTACCGGTGGTTGATTTTCTATTTTTAGTGTTGTCACCAACCCAGTCAGCATCGGCATACGTGATAATTGTTGGTGGTTTATTTTTGCTTACCGTTAGGCATAGGTTTTTTGTGCAGTTGAGATAAATAATAATTCTTTTTGCCGCTTTCCAGTCCTTTTCGCGTGGTGTTGCAATTCTCCTACTAAGTATATTTACTGGTGCCATAATGTCGGGTAGAGTGACTGTGGCGATATACAAAAGCGAACCGATCGCTTGCCTAAACTTTGTATTGTTCGGAAGTAAATTGTCGCTATCTTCTAATTTATAGAAACCTTCTTTCATCGGTGTACCAATAGTTCTTGCGTCTGTTAAATTTAACTTTCTAACCAAATCTTCTATTTTTGACTTTTGGTTTAATTTGTAACCATCATTGGTTTTGATTATGTTGGTTCCTAGGTACTAGGAACTTCGCCTAAGTCTTTTACTCCGTACTTATTTTGCAATTGTTTTACTACATCTTTAATTATTTCACTTTTACTCGTGATTAAAATACCGTCAACGTAGACGATGATATAAGTGAAATTTACCTTTTCTTTTTGTAGTAAACAAACATGAGCCAGCAGTGCTTTGCACAAAATTCATGGTTTTTAATGATTCTGCGATCTTTTTGTGCCAGGCTCTAGCTGACTGCTTTAAGCCGTAGATAGTTTTATAAAGTTTACACACTTAGTTTTCACTTTTTTTTTTTTATAAAACACTCTGGTTGTTTCATGAAAATTTCTTCTTCTATTTCGCCGTGAAGAAATTGAGTGTCAATGTCGATGAGTTGAACGGTAAGATTTTTATATGCCGCTGACGCTAAAAATGTGCGGATTCTTGTGTGCGGAACTACGGGTGCGAAGGTTTCATCATAAACTTCACCGTACTTCTGATTGTATCCTTTCGCTGCTAAGCGGGCCTAATATTTTTGTACATTTCCTAAATTATCTAACTTTCTCTTAAAGATCCACTTACAACAAATAATTTTCTTATTTCGTAGGGGATCCACTAAGTCCTAAGTTTTATTTATTTATTTATTTATTTTTTGTGAGTTGATTTCTTGTTGAGTGGCTTTGAGCCAATTTTCTTTTTCTACTGGGTTTTTAATGTTTGTTATGGCAAAAAAACGGTTGATTCGAATGTGTCATTTGTTTTGACGTGACAGACGTATTTGTCTGGTAGTACTCATCTATTTAATCTCTGAGACCTTCTCTGTTCTACATCGGGTTGTTTGGACGCGTTTGGTTCTTTGTCCGCTTTACTTAACTCTGTTTGAATGTAGTTGTTGTCATTGTTTGAGTTTTCTACCTCTTCGCTTTCTTTTAAGTTGTTTGCACTTTTTTCTATAAATTTAACTGTTCTCGCTATTACTATTTTGTTTTCTTTTGTAAATATACGGTAACCTTTGTTTTGTTGTCATACCCCACAAGTATTCTTTTCTGCGCGCTATCATCTAATTTGTTTCGCTGATGTTTCTGTATATATGCATAAGCTTTACAGCCGAATGTTCGCAGGTAGTGTGAGGTGGGTTTTCGTTTGAACCAGATTTCGTACGGTGTTCTGCTTGTTATTTTGGTTGGTAGCCTATTCTGCAGCTGATTGGCGGTATTTATGGCTTCTCCCCAGAATTTTTGAGGTGAGCCTGTTTCGGAGCGTAGATTCCTGGTCATATCTAATAATGACCTATTCTTTCTTTCAGCTACGCCGTTTTGGCTCGGACAAAATGGTACCGTAAACTTGTGTTGGATACCTCTTGCCCTTTGGTATTCTTTCGTTTGTTTACCTAAATATTCCCCTCCATTATCGGATCTAATAGCTTTAGGGAATCTGCCGAATTGGGTTTTCACCATAGCTACATAATCTTTTAACTTATCGTGAACTTCATTTTTATGCGAAAGCAAGTAAATTACTGTGAACCTTCAATAATCGTCTATAAAAGTGACGAACATTGTTTTTCCGCCGATAGTGGGTGTACCGATAGATGTGCATATGTCCGTTTGTATCAGATCAAGCGCTTTGTCTGTTTTGGGTCTGTTTGTTGATTTAGGATATATGGCATCACTAATTTTAATTTGGATACATATTTCACACAATGCATTATGATTACAGTTATTTATTTTTATACCTTCTGCTAAGTTTTTATTTATCAGTTCTTTTATCGCATTATAGTTACGATGGCCAAGCCCTCTGGGCCAAACTTCTATGCAATTTCTATTTTTACAATGATATGTAATGTTTACTATATTAGTTTCAGCGCTTTCTAATAATTCGACTTGATATAAATTATTTTCCATTCTTGCTTCAAGATAAATATTCCCGTTTAGGGGAAACGTGCATTTTTCTTTATCGAAAATTAATTTATAGCTATTCTGTGTTGCTTACCGAAATGATGTTCGATTCGTATTCTGGTACGTATAACACCTCTTTTAATGTGATTGTATTTACCCCTTCATCGAATGTTTTGGTTTTAAATGTCGTTTCACCTGTTCCGTGTGAATTCAGAGTTTTGCCAGTGGCAATGATGACTGTCGTTTTTCCAGTGTCATTAAACTTAGTGAATTCATCTTTACTGCTTAGAATGTGTGTCGATGAACCTGAGTCGATTATCCAGATTTGTTTACCTGGTTTCTGGACTAAAAAAGCTGCGTCGCTGCCTTTTCCTGAATCCCTCTGTGTTTTATTAATCCGAATTCGTTCTGCTTTACAGTTTTTGTTTTCTCTATAGTAGTTTCCGCCTTCATAACATAACGATGATGTGTAATACTTGAGTTTGTGCGGCTGTTGTTTTTGTGACGGCGAGTAAATGTTTCTGTTCTTAAGATGCCAGCACTCCATATATATATGTTTTTTTAATTTACAGTACGTACAATGTTTGTCCTTTTTATTGTAGTGTTCATTCGGAATCTTTTTATGTGTTTTAATCGCTTTTGCGGAATTCTCGCTCTGATCTGTGTTTTCTAAACGTCTTGTATATTCATCAGTGAGTTTCCTTTAATAAACTCTGAGTTAAGTTCATTTTCTGGACGGGCCTCCAGGGCTATAATCAAAGTATTATAGGTAGGTGGTAATAAACGAAGTAACAGAGCTGAAATGTGCGAGTCGTTAATGGTTTCCCCTATAGCTGAAAGTTTATCAACGAGTTATAAAATATCTGTGATATGTTTTATTAGATTACCGTTTTCTGGGAGTTTTGCTCCGTATAACTTTCTCAGCAAATATAACTTGCTTGAGAAATTGGCCCTTTCATGGATTGTTTTTAAAGCTTGCCAGGTTTCTCTGGCAGTGTTTAAGTGCTTAACATGCACGATTTGTGAGTCTTCGATACTCAATTTGATAATTGCACCTGCTTTACGGTCCCTCTTCGTCCAGTCCGTGGTAATCAGATCTGGGGGATTTTGTGTTATTACATCAAACAATTCTTCTTTCTACGAGATCATTTCTACGCATCATTTAAATAATTTCTACGCGAAATTTCCAATTTGCGTAGTTATGCGAATTTAATTTTTCGACAATTTGGGCGTCTTTGATCCCTGCCATGTTTACTGTTTTTATTTCTTTATTCTTGTGACCAGCCTATTTCTCTTTTTAATTTATTTACTGTAAAATGTTAGATTTTATTTTTTTAATTCAGAACCAACAAATTGTTCATCCACTAAATATTTAAATGTTCATTTCATAAAACATAAATATTCAAATGTTTCTTTATCAATCACCTTTATATTTCTGGTACAATAACTTTCATTTTTTTATTATTCAATGCAGCATTTTTTTTTTATTATTCAGCACAAGAATACTTTTAATATTTGTAATCTAAGCCACTATATAAATTTTTTCTTCTTTTTCTCTAAACATGAGCACTAGATCTGTCTCATTAATCTATTCTGTTGTAGTTTTAAGTGGCGTGTTAAGCCAAAAAACTCCATTCTCGGTAGCGGGAGTTCACTCTCTCATATTTAAACTAATAGAAAAATAAATCTCCTTGTGGCTATACTGCTCTTTATAATAGAAATAAGTAAATTCGTTTACCTTGAATTCATCAATATCGTGATGACTCGTATAACATCATCCGTGTGGCGAGGAGAGGGATTATCCAAGTGCTTCTTGAAGAAATAATTTTATTTTTTGTGAAGCATTATTTATCTGTTAAAGAAACTTTGAGAGCTTATATATATCCATGGGAAACTGTAATATAATTTGGATTAGTCTTATGTTTTGACGATAAAAAAAGATCCAAATTTAAGTTTAAATACTTATAATTAAACATATTACTGGAGTATAAGAAACTCCGTGTTAATAGAGAGGCTATATGATTAAAAGAGAGGAATACATAAGCTGCTAGAAAACATATTCGCAAAAAATAAGGTATTGGAACATATTGAAACATATTGGAAAAAATATATAATCAATTAAAGACGTCTGGCAAAAGTCCAAGTGTTCAGATGTTTCTTTGAGTTACATATTAGTGTTGCAATCTCAGTCATTAAAACAAGGAAGTAAAATAATTCGTAAATTGCCTTATTAAAGTGTTCTGCGTTTAGTAACAAATTTTCTTTTCTTATTTAATTACTTTTTGTAGTTGCCGAAAAACATCTGGGGAATTAAATTTAACAACCATTTGTGACCTAGAACATCTCTTCAAAAGAAAAAAAAAGAAGCCAAGCTTTCAAATTTCAAACGCGTGGTTTAAATATTGGTCAAAATGTATCATTTCTTAAAATGGCGTAATGATCTTAAAAACTACAAATCAGTACTTCTCCTCGCAGTCATTGTTAACCTGTGCTCTGAGGTCGTATGGTTAACACTAACTGTGTGAAAAAAAAAAGTCGTTTCTGAGATTTATATGTATCCTTTCAAAAAGTGCACTTTTCACAAGCGTTTCAGATATCTTCATTCCGGTAATGCAGCAAAACCATATCTGCAATTTTGATTTAAAAAAAAAAAAACTTGACCACTACAGGTCAATATTTATTCACTAACCTCATTATTTAGATATTTGTATCACAGTGTAAAACAAAATGCTCGAAATGATATGTATCTGTAGTACATCCGTATATGGATTTTGAATAATGATTGTGTTCATTTGTGAAAGAATAAACCGCATATTGATCGACATATGATGATTTCTTTAAAAAAATCGTGAAATCTCCGCATATTTTTACGTTTTTCTATCCTTAAAAGGAAAAAGTATTGGATTCGCGTAAATTTCAACTTCAGTTTTCAAAAGATTTGTATGTTTTAGATGGTCCGGAATACCATTTTACGGATTACAGAAAATACATGATTGGCAGTGAGTCCGTGGTCTGTCTCTTTGTCTGTATCTGTGCCAGTGTGTGACACCAATTTTTGGGGCGCTCGATCTCAAGACTATCTCAAGAAGTAATGTGCGAAATTTAATCAAACTTCAGATTCTGTTACTCAATAACATAAATATGTGCTGATCAGGCAGTTCTGCAAATCGCTCAAGAAGTGGTACTGATATACTTAATTTTGCACGATTACCGTGTAGCTCTATCTCAAAACTTTTGAACAGAATTTCATAAAACTTCATATTCTGTTAGATGTTGATATAAATAGACAGTAGATATTTTAGGTGAAAACCATCCATAAGATGCTGCTTGTATGCTGTGTTGATCCCGATTTCTGAGATAGCTGTGCCTTAAGAAATAATTCACGTAATTTCATCAAACTTCATGTTCTGTTGAATCTTGGCATTCCAATTTAACCCTTGTACCTCCTAATATGTGTCACTTCTATGATCTCCGCTTTCAATATAAATGTATTAAACATTGGATGAAAAAAAGAAGCATTTCTATACAGTGATGTTCAAGTATACATATACAAGCTATAAAAAATATTTTCACGTGATTTATTAGTCAACAATACAACGCAACTCATATAAGAAAGACAGTTCAATATCGCAAAAAATAAGATAGAAAAGGGCAATATAATGGGCTGAATACAATTGCTTTCACAAATACTGGATTATAAGGGATTTTCAATAGTTCATAATTTATTAAGGGGGCAGTATCCCTTGAACAGGTCTTAAATACTAGAAAACTGATTCAATTTCCATACCTTTTCAAAAACTAACTAATAAAGCAAATCCAATGAAATTTTTTTTATTCTTAAGTATAGCATTAAAAATCAGATTGATGAAAAAGGTTTAAATTATTTAGAAAAGTTTAATTAAGCACCTACTGTTTTTTTGTTTTCGTAATTACCATATATCACTGCGCGCATGATTTCTCAAAAACTATTAAAGGTAATGGATTAAAATTTTCAGAGTGCATTAATATTATAGTTCTGCACAAAAGGAACTAATATCTTAGAATTATCTTAAATAAAAAAAAAATTATTTAAAAATATATGCGAGAAATTTTACAAATTTTCTTTTTTAATTTTTATTATCAATTATAAATATTATAAATGAAGATATTTGAAAGATTTTAGTTCATTATGTTAAGGGAAAGATTATCTTTAAATTAAAATCTATTTAAATTTAATAAATTAAAATTAACACGAGATATCATGCATTTGGTGATATATAGTAATTACGAAAACAAAAATACAGTAGGTTACTTAATTAAGTTTTCCTAATGCATTTAAATATTATTCATCAATCTGTTTTTTTTTTTCATTATGATAAGTACTGTTACAAATAACAATTCAAAAAATGTCATTGAATTGTCTTTATTAGTTAGTTTCTGAAAAGGTCTAGAAATTAAATAAGTTTTTTAGCATTTTTGACTGGTTGAAGAGGAACAGTCCCCTTAATATCTGATATCCAACAAAGCAGTCAGTATTTAAACTATGTCCAAGCTAGCTTTGGATGTTTCGATTTTGATCATTCATTTTGCTGTTGTTGTTGTTAAAATAGGCTTGATCTGATGGTTCTTTCTAAGAAAACTAAAGGGTAAAAAAAATTTAAATAAAAAATTAAACGAAATTTTGTGTAAAATATCTTATCATCTTCCTTTAGAAAGCCACTGAAATTAATTTCATTGTATCGATAATATCTACCAGATTTTTTACGATATTAAACTAGCCTTTTCATACTAGTTGCCCTATATAGTTATCTAATAAATTATATAAAAAGAAATTTCTTATAATTTGCCATGCGTATCTAAAATTATTTCATACAAATGCATAAACTTCCATCCCAGAACTGTTTCCGCGAAGCTTTAATAATACGTTAATAACCTTTGTCAAAACAGAATATCGAGTTTTAGGATGCTGTCAATACTGAAAAAAAGTTTTTCAGCTGTCTAACTGAATTTCTATATCCAGGAGTAACAAAATAACATTGTTTTTTATGTTAATACTAATGCTGTTAATTGATTATATATGCATGTAAAACATATTCGTTGAACATGAAAATATTTATTAAAAATAGCAGCACCCTCCCACCAAAAAAAACCTATATTCCGTTTTGAAAAAACAGTTTGATACACTATGAAAACTACTTGGAAAAGTTTCGAAAATTAATGGCAGTGAAAGAAACTACGTTTTTATATAAGGATTTTTAAATCTCAAATGTATAATGGTTCCTGATATTTATAAAGATAAAGAATGCTTTTCGAAATCCTGGTGAACGCAAAAGTGGTTATTATACATTTTCGTCCGTGGTTATGTTATATTTTCTTAAATTAAGAAACATTTGTCTTTTTTATATATACGTACTTTGTATATACTTATATATAAGAGTTTCTCCTGACTGACTCACGATCAACTCACAATCCAAAATACTGAACCTAGAAACATGAAAATTGGGGAAAGATACTTCTTATGACATAAGTCTACAATAAGAAAGGATTTTTGAAAATTCCCTTTCTAAGAAGGTTAAATGAGGGGGTCGAAAATTAAAGAATGTCTGTCCGTTCATATATCAGCATCCGTTTTAGGTAGGAGTGTAAAATCTCAGAAAATAAATCTACTAATAAAAATAATTAAATACGTACTTCAGCATTTTACAAATTCCCCAAAAGGGGGGGGGGGGGGTCTCGAAAATTTTGGAACAATTGGCATTTCTCAGCAGCCGTTTTAGGTAGGCGCGTGAAATTCCAGAAAATAAATCTACTACAAAAATAATTAAACACGTATTTCAGCGATTTTAGAACTCCACCACTTCCCGTATGGGGTTAATTGGGGAGTCGAAAATTTTAGAAAATTTTGGCATATTTCAACGACAGTTTTAGGTAGACGCGTAAAATTTCAGAAAATAAATCTACTAAAAAATAATAAAACACACATTTCAGCAATTTTAGAAATCCCCTCACCCTCCCCTAAAAAAGTTAAAGGAGTTATCAAAAACATTTATAGCATTTGGCATATCTCAGCAGCCGTTTTAGGCAGGAATATAAAATTCCAGAAAATAACTCTTCTAAAAAAATAATTACACGATATAAAAATAATAACACGTTTTTTAGCGATTTTAGAAATTTCCTCCGGTAAGGGGTTTAAATGGGGGGTCGAAAATTTTAGAACATTTCAGCAACACTTTTAGGTAGGAGCGTGAAATTGCAGAAAATAAATAAACAAAAATACTAATTAAACAAATTTTGCAGCAATATTAGAATCCCCCCTAACGGGGTTAAAGGGGGTTGAAAATTTTAGAAATTCGGCAGCAGCCGTATAGGTAGGCGCATGAAACTCCAGAAAATAAATCTACTGAAAAATAATTAAACACTATTTCAACAATTTTAGAAATTCCCACCCAAGGAGGGATAAAGGGGCGAGTCGAAAATTTTATAATATTTGGCATATCTCAACAGCAGTTTCAGGACGGTAAAATTCCAGAAAATAATTCTAGAAAGAAATAATTAAGCTCATATTTCTGAAATTTTAGAAATCCTCCCCCTTATGGGTGTTAAAGGGACAGGGTCGAAAATTTTAGAACATTTGGCCATATCTCAACAGCTGTTTTAGGTGGGGGCCTGAAATTCGTAATAACAATCTTATTTAAAAAATATTTAAACAGATATTTGACGGATTTTAGAAAATCCACTCTAAGGGGTTAAAAAAAGGGGGGGGGGGCGGTGTTCGAATGTTTCAGAACATTTGGCAATATATCAGCAGCCGTTTTACGTAGGAGCGTGAAATTCAAGATAACGATTCTGATAAATAAATAAAGAAACACGTATGTAATAGATTTTGGAAATTTAAACCTGGGGGTATTAAAGGGGGGGGTTCGAAAATTTTAGAACATTTGGCCGCATCTCAGCAGCCGTTTTATGTAGGATCAAGAAATTACAGAAAAAATCTACAAAAAGAATAATTAAACACTTATCCCAGTCTACAGCGTCTTTAGAAATTCTTCCTAAGGGAGATAAAGGGGGGGGGTGAAACTTTTAGAATATTTGGGCATATCCCAGCAACAGTTTTAGGTAGGGGCATGACATTCAAGATAAGAAAACCTATTAAAAATAATTAAACGTGCATTTTATTTATTTTAGAATTTCTGCTCCCCTTTAAGAGAATTAAAGAAGGAAATATCGAAACGTTTAGATCATTTTGTCATATCTTAGCAGATGTTTTAGATAGAGGCATGAGTTTCAGGATAACTGATGTACTAAAACATACTTAAAAATGTATTTTATCGAATTTTGAAATTCCCACTTCAGGGTATTAAGTAGGTGGTCGTGCATTTTAGGTCATTTCGCCATACCTCAGCAGCAGTTTTAGGTTCGAAAGAGAAATTCATAACAACAAATGCATTAAATAATTAAACACATAGTTCAGTGATTTTAGAAATTACCCCAAGAGGGGGGGGGGGGTTAAAGGAATGGTCGAAACTTTTATCACATTTCGCCATACTTTAGCAGGAGTTTTAGTTAGAAGCGAGAAACCGAACATAATAAACCTAGTAAAAAATTACTGAAACACAGGTACTTCAGTGATTTTAGAGCTATTTTGTCTATTATGTCGTCAACACCGACTTTGAAATGGATAATGTAAGATTATACGAATAAGACAACAATTATGGATATTTGATTAGATGTTAAATTTTTTTTTTTTTATTTCACTTCTTCTAGACGTAATTCGTTTGTATTAAGACATAGCGACCAGCGTTGCTGGTGAAGGCTGGTAGTACTTTATAAGTCACTTAGTGCGCAGCTGTTTATTAATGGGAACGTCCACTGTTACTCTTGCGACCATCAGAGCAAATTTCCATATATATTTCCAATTCTTTTATTACAAAATATATTTAGGATAAATTTGATGGAACTACTTAAAAATACATGTACTCTACTTTCATAAACCATATACAGTTTGTAACAAAAAGCATTTTACTTGCCTTGATAATAAATGAAAATATTGTTACTCTTGTGACCACAAAAAAATGCAATTTTTTAAAATTGTGTTTGACTCAGAAATTCTGTGAATTATATGAGACTATAGAAATAAAATTTACAGAATATAGCAGAGTAATTATATCTTTTAAAAAGCATTAATCATTGAACTAATCTGATAACGCATGAATTAGTTACATTTGATTTTGCAAAATGCTAAGTGTTACTCTTGTGACGTTACTCTTGTGACATTTTTTCCATAAAGTAATTTTAGCAAAATTTCACTTTAAATACTAAATAAAATAACTAAAATAAGTTTAAAAAAATTATTTTCCATAGAGAACAACTATTAAGGATGGTTTAATTTTAAAATAACATAAAATAATGTTAAAAATTCTAAAATTAACAAACACTATAACCACATAGCAACCTCTCAGTTTCTGCTAATTAACAGAATAAGTCATTGCCTTCATTATCAATAATATCATTTGCAACTTCTCCTGTATCATGATTTACTTAATGAAACACAAATTCTTTGTACGAATCATGTTAGCTTAAGGTTTGTAGTAGATAGTGTCATTTTTCATGGTTTTAACAAATTGTATTTGTTGAATGCCCTTCCCTGTTGGTATTTTCTCGCAAAGTAATGAAACTTTATTATTTTATTTCTTTTGACAAAATAAGCAGTATATCTGAGAATTGCTTTTTTAGCGCGCACTTCATTCCATATATATCATTATACAACAACACAAAATAAATCTACAGCTTCTATACCAGGAGTATTTGAAAAAGAAAAACCAATTAAGTTAATTGAGAAAGGAGTCTGATTCATTGCAGGCATATTTGCATAGTTATATTTTCGTTTAAATTGGAAAGCACAACCATCATATAAAAAAGTAAAACATGTACATTTTATGGAAATACAAATTCCCTTAAAGATACAATGTTGAAATTTTACGTACGAAAGCATTTACAAAAATTTGGTTATGAGTTACATTGTCTAAAATAATAGCATGAGATTTTACTTTATTGGGATCATACTAAATAAGAAGCTGAAAATACAGTCGCTTGTGGATTTGACCAGTAATGTAGTATTTCATTCCAAAATTTCGTCTTGTCATGAAAATAAAACAGGTTCCAGAAAATCCACTAGCATAACTATTCTTTGAGAAATGGTTATTTTTTTGGCATTACGAAAACAAGTTTCCATGAATGTGTGCCACAGAAATGGATTTAGTTTCTTTCGAAAATTTTTAAACAATCAGAAATGGTTTCTTTAACTGTGACTTTTTCAAAATGTTTATCAACGTTTTGAAAAAGTAACAGTATTGATGGAGATGTTGATAAAAGTTATGCCAATACCAAAACGTCTATCAATGTTTTGCTATTTACAATAACTTATAAGAAGTTCTGTATTATGGATTTCACGTTTCAAATAATTCTTCGATGTTATCTCCGCAAATTAGACATTCTGAATTCCTGAATTCTAATTATCATGTACCTATCGGCAGACAAAGTCATTAAATCCATCATAGGAATGTTTAACGCTTTAATACACCAGTTGCTACATTATGAATTGCTTGAATGTTTTCGTGAAAGCAACAAATGGAGATATTCTGATGAGTTATTTTCTATTGTTTTATGAAACTAGGCTTTAAAGCTGCAAAGGATTCTCCAATTTTTCAATTTAGGAAAATTTCTTTAAACAAAAAAACGTATTCTTTTATTAAATGTCCCCTAGAATTGATGAAATTATGTGACCTTTTTCACGCTTAACTAACGTAGATTTAGCTGAAGAATGACCTCTTCTTAAATATTCATGGGCAAAAAATTCTCCAAAGCTGTGGGGTTAGATTTTTTTCCGTTACAGTATCTGAGGTTAGCTGTTTCTCTACTTTTTCCTTTTCTTAATATTTCCATTTTCTTGCTGAAGCTTTTGCTGGTTCTAAGACTTTTCTTCACCTTATCGTAATATATTTTGTTTTGTTTCTTTCTCACAACAACATATTCAATTTCATTATTATTTTTCTCTACTATTTTTGGCGCTTAGCAGAAATTTTCCTGCTCTATAAGACAATGTCGTGTATAAGAAGCAATATTAAAATCTTTCCTTTAAAATATACTATCAGAATCCTTACCATAGGAGTTACTATAAGAACCTCTGTAGGTTATACAGCAGGATCTAGTAAACGAAACTTTACAAAGCCTATAAAATATCTAATGAAAGACCATGTGCTTCAAACCAAAAGAAAGCACACAAAAATAACACGAGTTGAGTTGTTTTATTATATCTTTAATTACTTGTCATGATTAATTTATAATCTCAAGTAATACCAAAAATGAATAAAAATAAATCCACCCATTAAAAAACACTAATAAAGATAATTTATCTTCCTTAAAATTTACAAAATAACCTTAGTTATAGCTAAAACTATTTCAAGAACTGCTGTAATAACAGAGATAAAACAACAAAACTTTAAGCATTCTGTTTGTTTTGGCTGTAACGCAGTGTTATATCAAACTATCGACAAAAGTATTATGTGCTACTCTTGTAACACAGACGTTTGTTACTCTTGTGACAACTCCCGAGTGCCTATTCCATGCATAGCATAAACAAAATATTTAATGTAAAATATGTCGTATACCTCGAAATCAGAGAATTAGAAGTTTTGGGTAAAAATTTTAAGTTTTTTTTTTTTTTTTTTTTTTTTTTTAATTAAAACTTTTGTATGTTTTCCGTTACCCTTGTGACATTTAAGTATTAACGTTTAAATACAGCCAAAATATACTAAAGACATTATCTAAAACATTTTATCTATGTAGATCTTAAAGATATGATAATTGTTTGTTGATTTGAACGCATAGTAATTGTATTGAATTCTAAAAAGTAAAAAAAAAAAAAAAATCATACATTTCAATAAGTTGTATTTTAAGCTCAAAAGTAAATGTAGTTTTATACTGTTAGTATCCAGCTCATTTTCAGTAAACACTTGCTCTTATGATATTAAAACTTACAAATTCATATACTTCAACTCTTTAGCTATAAACTGATGTATCACACCTATATTTACGGTTTAAAAAAAAAATTCAGCAAAAAATTTTTTCTGCCGTGGACGTTCCCTTATGTATTTCGGTGCCTTATCCAGCGATCGCGTAAATAATGCGATTATGTGTTGATCTTAGAGCATTGATGTATCAACAAGTGCGATATAGAGCGATGTAAAGTTTATAAAAACTTATAAATAATATAGACTTATAGACTGTGTTCGGATTGTCAGAGACAATCGGCTGTTTTCGTTACGGTTATGTAGTCGTCAAGTGTGAAAAGTGTCCCGCATCTATAGGTTTGCATGTCTCAAAGACATAAAAGCATAATAAAGTAACATATAACGCATGCAATTTTTTATAGTAAAACTATAAGCGAAATGCTACGCAGTTGAACGCTGTTTGACTCTGCACCAGCTTTTTTTGTCTCACCGTGTTCTGCATCGATTAATTGAAGAGTTGATTACCTACGTTTTCCTTTGTTTTAGAAAGAGTTAAGTTCTTGCACGTAAGAGGTAAAAAAGTGCAGCATATATATGATATTCCAACTGAAGTACCACATAGAATTATACAGAAGATATATGATTTTGGTACAGAGATAAATGAGTAACTATTAGGATCAAGAAATTACTTCATTTCGTAATTTTTAATTCAAAATAATAACATCACTTAAAATGTCATCTCAGAAAGCACCAAACAAAGCATTTAAAAAAAATTTAATTTCAAGATTGTATTTGTTTCACAGAGTACATTGTTGCGTTGTGTAAGACTCCCCTTTATTTATTATTTTCTCAAACTTTTACTTTTACCTCATTTTAATATTCTTCACAAATGTGCTATAAAAAATAATCTTAAAAGGAGTGATGAAATCGTATTTTTTAAAAGAATCTATATACCGAAATTTTGGTGTTTTTAAAATAAACTCTATGAATATTAATTATCCCCAAATATTGAAAACGTAAGTAAGTATTCAAAATTAGTTTCGCCTCATAATTTCTTATCTAAAATAGTTTTGGTAATTACATGAGAATTTCACTGTAATGCAAATTCTCTTATAAATAAAACTATTTATTATTAATCTAAATGCTAAGCATCTATGAATAGAGGCTGTTTTTTCCATGTTTATTTTCTGCAGTTATTTTTGCGCTCATAAATGCACGTATAACAAATAAAAATGCTTGTTTGGTTGTTTTTCGTGTATATTTTATGCAAAAGTGAAGTCATTAAATTAGATGTTATGCAACAATTAATAAAGTTTTACTGAAACATATATTCTATGTGAACGCTCATATATAATGAATTGAAAGTTTTGTTTGTCATATTACATTTTATTAAAATCGAAATTAATTTGAATCATATATTAATTAAAGTCATAAACTTTCCTGAAACCATTTACAATAAGGACCAATTTAAATAATACTGTGATTTAATGTTTCTGCTTTTGTGGCTGAAGTAAAACGTTGCAAAGAAATGCATTATTTAGTTGTATATAAACAAAAACGACGGTATACATATGAAAACAAAACGAATTTTTCATTTCTCGCTCGGCAATTTTCACAGATAAAATTAATTTAAAGGAATTCATTTTAAAGAAACTTATTTCGTAGAATACAATCTTTATTAATTGTATTGATAAAAATATACATATTAAGATATTATTTTCTGAAACATATATTTGGGAAAATTGAGCGAATCTAGATATTTTTTTACTAGCCTCCATTTAAATTAAGGATCTTGTGAAACATTGTGTAAATACGCTTACCGAAACTTAATTAGGTTAGAATTTAATTTGTTAATGAACAAAATACTTTATTTTTCAACTTTAACTATTTGATTAAAATAATAATATTTCAGTTATAAGTCTAGAGGTTTATTATCTTAATACAAAAGAAAAATTTTCTTTATTCAAATTTAACTTTAATTCTTTCGGGTAACAGCAAAAATAAAGTACATCTCTTTAATATCATTTTAAAAGTCATAATCATCTTCCCTTTTTGCACACGGGTGCTTATCAAACTAAGATATCCATTAAAGATGAATCCGCCACACTACAAACATTCATGCCTGAGTCTGTTTTCGAACCAGGAACCCCTTGTATAATTTCAGCGTCTTAACCACGAGACAAGCAGATTTATTCCATGTAGTATATCTAGTCTTACATCAAAAGCCTGAGGTTTTGAAATCCAGCCGTAAAAATAATCAAAATTACTAGCAAACGTTTCATTGTAGGAAATAAATGCTCATTAAACATGCTAGTAATCCTCTTCTTTTTAAGTTTCACTAACTTCAAATGAGTTCATATTTTGAAATTTGTAAAACTGGAAAAATTACAAACAAAAAAATAAAAGAATATTTTCTTGACAGACAGTACACAAAACTCAGTATCGTGTCACCGTGAAAGCTATTGCTTCTTTTTTCTGAGAACCAAGTAATCCAACAATTATCCGTTAGAATGCTGCTCAAATTAACTCAAAACTGAGATATCCAGTTTAAAACGTCTACAATAGTACCTCGACTTACGTCCCCTCAACTTACGTCGTCTGGTCTGAAAAGAAAATTCTTAATTAACATGCACTTTGGAACTTTTTTGATGACTTTTGGTTCTACGCGACAGTCAAGTAATAGTGACAAACAAATAAAAACAGTAAATGGCAAACCTAAAACTACTACATGCGTCTATGCGCTTTTCAGAGTAAATATTTTGAGAAAAGCGAATTTTATCTTATTTTATTTATTGTATTACGTGGAAATAGGCTACAGAGCGAAGTGTTGAAATGAATATGTTTTGTTTTATTTATCTGCAGGATCATGAAGGAATTGATAATGACAGAAACGAGAGAAAAAGTTAAAGTACTTTTATTATTCAATAAAATTTTTATCTTTCAATGAGGCAGCTAGGAGTACAATAAATTGTAAGTTAATAGCTTAATGATTTATTCCAAATTCTTGTATTGCAAACGCATTTTTTTGCAAATGTTAAATGGATGTAACATAATCCCTAAATACAATCGAATATGCTCATTAGATTTTGATGAATTGTTATTCCATATTCTTTTTTGCTTCTGTAAATGTTCCTCGACTTACGTCACTAGTCTTAGATCAAATTGCTGACTTAAGTCAAGGTATTACTGTATATATTTTTATCCTGCTTTCTCTTACTTTTTTTAGATTAGTTAATATTGCATACGTCAGTGACGCTATACAGCCAATGTATTTGCCTATTGACATTAGTTGTTCGTCATAAATCAAATGCCAGTTATTGCTAAATTGGTGTCACAATTTCAAGATTTTTGAAAAAAAAAATAGGCCATTAAAATTAGAAAGTAAACAGCAACGGCTTATTCATGAACCCAATAACTTGTTTTAGAATGCAGTACAAATACTTTTTTTAACGTGGCTTTTCTGTCTGAGAACTGAAAGCTTTAGTAAAGAATTCTCGCAGTCCGGGGAACTTAGCGGGTGGAGCAAATAGGATCTACACCGTATCCTAGCGATCTGGTAATCTTTCTCCATTTAGGCATAAATAAATAAATTCTATACTGCATATGAAATTTCGTTCAAAAGATCTAATATTTATTAGTGATCATGTTCGTATTTACTATTCAGTAGATTTTGAAAAAGGAGATGCAAACTCGAATTAACCAAATGTGGATTGATTGACTTCAATATTGATTTGGATCTAAATAGCATTGAGACGCATGAGATGGTCTTGAGTGAGGCACTGCTAAGCGTAGACCACCATCTATACTAAAATAATGTTTTGATAGAAAATAAAGATAAAAGAACCCCCAAAGGAATTATACATTGGAGAACAGAACGCGCAATTTCTCAGAAATTGTTTAATTTCTAGTATGCATAGAGTTTGATTCCCATGATAGACAAATGAAAGTGGTGATGAAACAAATAATTATAAATTCAATTTTTTTCTACAAATTATTTGATTTTTGTCAAATTTTCAAATAGGCAGCAAATTGCCATCCCCCGTTTTAATTATAAAAATTAATTTCCTCCAGCTGTCGTTTGTTGAGTTTTATTGACACTGTATTAATGTTATTCCTAAATCGTTTCACCATCGATCTTATACATAATGTATTTTTTAAGTGTAAATGTCTTTATGTTTTAGACACCAATTAAAGGTATCCATCTATGTACTTGAATTTACGAGATCAATCATATCATACTGACTTTCTCAAACTTATAATCTATCATACTCCACGCTTTCATTTATACATTAAAACAACCATACACTAAAAAATACTTCATATTATGTAAAAATTTCATTTCTACCCAAAAGCATTCATCTTATCTGTTTCAAGTACATATTTACACATTTTAGAACAAACTAATTTTATTGAACAAACCGTTATAATATTTGTAAATAAACTAATTCAGCATTATGTTTGCAACAAACGTTGAGTACATTTAGAAACAACATTTTTCCATGTAAATACTATATTTACAAACAATAATCTTTCTATTGTCAGCTTTTATCAGGTAACAAATTGTACATTGTTTTCTTCGTAGCATGAAAGAAATTTCCTTGGTTCTTCATTCTCAAAAATAATTAGACGATAAAAGGAGATAATGAATCCTAATAGTTAACAATAGTTAAGGAAAAGGAATTTGTTGAAGCAATAGAAAAGTTACAGAGGGTTTCTTATTTTGTAAGTGTTTCGTGAATATGCATTTTAGGTTTCATATTTATATTATTATATACACATTATGTAACATTAGCTGTCACAGAGATAAGTAAATATTGGCTCTTGAGTAGGTATGGATAAAAAATATACATTTTATATTTCTATTTATTTTTTTCGTTAAATTTAAATAATCTTCCAAAAATATATAATTTAAAAATCTAAAATTTTTGAATGGGTATGTTTAAAAGTGTATCTTAAAAGAAATTTGTTTAGAGTTTTTGTTTTAATATTCGTTATGTTATTAAAATTTCTGAACAATATTTATAAATAAGTGAAAATACTTTTTAAAACCAATATTAATTAATAAAAGTGTTTAATTTTACTAAAGTTTAAATTAAAAGAAATGCGTTTTTGTTTTATTATTTCTTAAAATATAAGGTAAGTTACCAATAGTGTTGCATGGAAGGATATTTAGTTAAATATATTATTAAAATGTTAGTTAATTTCAAAAGGTTCGTATTGTTTAAACCTAGTCCAAGTTTTCGTCTATCAGTATAAATATTAAAAGTTTCGAAAAATATTCCTTGGAAAAGTATAAAGCTAAACACGTTGTCTTCCACCTTCTAATAATGGGCATAGTAAATTTGCAAAGCATAAGTAGTGAATACCACAGAAGTGAGGCACCCAATTATTTTAGTTCAGTGTTTACCAAACAGAAGTTATAATTTGTCTTTCAGTCGTATAATTAAATATATACAATAAAGAAAACGTATTTAGAAGTTTAGAGCGTTATGTTGAATAATTTTCCTAGTAAAGCTGCAGATCAATGACACCAACTTCAATTCCGCAAATGGTTTTCTTTTTTTCTAATCTCACTTTACATAATATAGAATTCCCTACGCATGCATTGTATATTTTTTTGCTATATACAGGTTATCTCTTCTTATTGTTGCCAAATAGCTAACCCGTAAACCGCTAGTTTTACATGCGGGTGAAAAAAGAAAGCCAGAGGTGAAGACCATTTTATAAAGTGAAAAATAAATTATTAGTTACATGCCTGACAACGGGTATTGGCAAGTAGTTTATGCAATATTATCATCCATTTTCTGAAACTGTCTACTTATGTAATGATAAATATAAGATAGTAAGGTATTTTAAAAATCGTTTATTTCATGTTCAAAACAAATTACTGATTTTCAGGCAAAATAATTTTAGCTTTCTGTTTATATGATTAAACAAAAACTTTTATTCGAATTCCGACACGCCTTGAAATACTTTTATATACATCATTTGACACAATATGCTGAGAAAAAAAAAGATGCGTCATGATTTTGTTTTATGAGGACCTTTCTAAGAAATAGGGGTGATGCACAGATCTGATAACATACTGATATTCAGTTATGATTTAAAATGTATAAAGTTAAATAAATCTTTGTCATGTGAAAACAAATCATATATTGTTATATATTTTATAAGCGATGATATAAAGGCCTAAAAATAATAGCCGTACCAAAATTAGTTGGAAATATTAGGTTGTGCAGTTTATAGTTTGGATAATTACTGAAAATAAAAACAATCAATTTAAACTACATTTATTTTTTAAACATTTTGTACCACGAATTTTTAGCTCTACTGCTATCAAAGCCTGAGAGCTCATGTGCCCACAAATTCTGAATATACGTATATATGTACGTAACGCCATAACTCTTGATGTACGATTTGCTTCAAATTTTGTAAATAGGTTCATTCTGATAAAGCGCTACCCTGTTTAGTTTTGGGGGTTCATTGGTTGAGTATAAAGGGTGGAAACGGGGCATTACCTCCCTCCTTAATTCAGATAAATGGATTTTTCATAAAGAATTATCAGATTTGCTTCAAATTTGGTAAACCGGTTTATTATGATAAGGAGTTTCCAGATTAGATTTGGAGATTCATTGGTGAAGTATAGAGTTGAAAAATGGGGGAGCTAATCCCCACTTTGATTTAGCTAAATGTGTTTTATTTTTGCCGGTTTCTTTGTTTTTCAAGGGGCATTATTCTTTGAAGTTAGAGTATAATATACAATTAGGGTGAATACCTGTGAGCTCAATGCCATCAGTTTGAATGGGCCTTTTTATTTTTCCTTTTTTATCATAACTCTAAAGAAATATTGGCGGTAATCTGTTAGTCGATTTCATATATGAAATATTATTATTTCAAATAAAACAACTTTTAGATACTAAGTTGTGACAGTGATAAACTTAACATTATGAACAAGGTCTGGTTTATCTCCTAAACTTCAGGACAAATTAATCTTTACCTCTCGTATGTCACTAAACTTTTTTAAACACGGTGCTTTAGCGTCCCCAAGTTTTCGGACTGCATTTTATACAGCTTATGTAATTTTTAACCACGTAATATTTAAAACGCTAATAAGATTTTAAGAAGGTGATAAGTTCTTAGGATAATGAACTTGAAGCTTAAAAAAAAAAAAAATGGAATGGAATCTTTAAATAATGTTCTGTAGACTTTCAGAAGGTGGTAAACTGCCAAACAAAAAATTAAAGACTAAAGTGTTATAAACTTCAAAATTAGGAAAGCTTTAAATAATGTTCATTATAAAAAAAATGGTTACATTACTTATAAAACTATTTTAGTGAAAGCGTGCATGTTTATTATAACGTCAGCTGCTGGTACAAAAGTTTTACCTTAAATCTTGCAATTATGAAGCAAAACATAATCGCAGTTATTTCTTTAAGTTTTATTACTTTAGTTATGATTTATTATTTTTTTTTTATTTTTCTTCTTATTATTTTTAACGGTTATAGTTTTAAAGATAGAATTTCTACTACGAAAATAAAAGTCCAGCAAAATGAAATGCTTTTTATAGTTTAAACGAAAAGCATTTCTTTCTTGAAAAATTAAATTACGAATGCTCTTCAGACCTAAGATTTTTATTACTGCTGTGGAGAAGAAGCATAAAATTTAATATTTGTTCTACATTGATTTTTTACATGAAAATGGAAACATTTATTTTATTTTCGTAGAAAAAAATTGGACACGATTCCTTTTTTTTCCTCAGAAAATCATATTATAATATACTGAATGTATATTTGTGCATTGTTACAAGATAACTTCGAAATTACTGCATATATATTAAAGAAAGTTTTATTAACAGAAAGCTTGATTGATATTTTATCAAATATTGGGAACAGTAGCCAAATTTGGACCACTTCACTTAATTTCGGGTGTAACTCACTTAATTTTTGGAATATCTGCAAAACATCACTATACGGGGTCAATCTATTCTTCTACTAACAAAATAAATCTTTAGATCAGTTTCTTTTTGAAAATCTAAAATTTTATTTTAATTTGAAAATTTTGTCAAAAGTGGTCCAAATTCAGCAACTGGTCACCTAAGTTGGACTTCCAGTCTCCCAAATTGGACCATATAATATCAGGTTTTTTTAATGACTAGGGAATATAAATATTTTTTTAAAAAAAGCAATGTTTGCAATTAATGAAACAATGAAACACAATAACAGCAATCAAATATAATCAAATCTAATATCTGAAATTGAGAGTAATTGTTTTAAATCAAAATGTATTCAAAATATAAATCAAAGTTATCAGTAATTAAGAATAAAAATTATGAAACTAATTGCCAGTTATTTGAATATCATCGAAGGAGTGATGCAAAGTTTACACATGAATTTTGTTTATTCATTTTGTATTCCGCAGCATACAACATGGAACCGTATTTGGCAATCTGAACACTGAATCAGTGCCAATTTTGCCAAAATTTCATACTTACGACAGACAGCGTGCACTCAATTAAACTAAATATACTTAGATTGCCTTTTCACTACGCACACTGTAAAGGCGTCTCGATTGCCAGCAGTATTCCCATATTTTAGTCCGTTTTTTTTTTTACAGTGTACCACTATTACACTTACCTATACACTCAACTAAAAGTTTTGAAATAACTATAAATTAGCGGAAACATTTCGCAATATGGCAAAAAATACATATCTTTAATAATTTTTACCATATTTGTTTGTATTCGAATACCCATAAAATTATTACATAGAGCTTGGATTCTAGTTCAAAACATAGTGAATAATATGATATACATTCTGAGAAAATTTCACAGAAATATGTTTAAAACATTTTATGAAATAGAATTTAACGCACATGGAAATAACGAAAAAAATTATAATCAGAAATCGCATTTAAAGATTTCTCACCTATTAAATTAATTTAAAAGTATCAATTAAGGTTTATTAATGTTTCTCTCTATTCTAAAAAAAAAGTAACTACGCTGTCACCGCCGCCGCCGGTTTTGAATTTTTTGTGACCGGAGGTCTTTCTTCGTTAATATTAAGAAAAATATTGCATACAAAAATATGAAAATCCTTCGTATTATAGACAAATTTTTGATAAACACGCTGATGTAGACAGTTTTCAAATCGAAGAATTATTTTAAGAGATATTTAATGCTAAAGTTGGACAAAAATCGCTCCACTGAAGAAGTTTTATAGGAGCAAAAACTATACATGGGAATTTGATCATTTTTAAATCATTTTATTCGTCAAAAGATCCCGGTGTGCAGACTGCATTTATTTTTCTATTTGACTCATTTTTCAGGTTTTATTTCTATTTTAAATTCAAATTTTCAGCATTTCGAGAGATATTTTTTACATATTTTAGAATATGGTATTAATTTAAATTATTGACAACAGTATAAACAGCGCAAACAATAATGTTTGCTTCAAATAAAAAAGAAAAAAAATTACACGTGACTATCTTAAACAGAAAAAACCCTTCAAATTAGAATTAAATAATTAGGTATAAAAATCAGGTACTTATTGAAAGTTACGTCATAAAAACTATATTTACAAGTGAATTTTAAAAGAGAAAAGATATTGTAAAATAATAAATTCATTAACATTTTTTCAGGAGCGTTAGAAGTCTTAAATATGAGAAATTACGTCACATTACACTTATTACGCAAAGTGAACAAAAAATAATATTGCAAAACAGTTTAAATTTAAAAATTGCACGAGACATTTAGTAGATATTTTCATCTATTTTTGTTAGGACAGCGCAAACAATATTTCATTTCTAACAAAAGAATTTTCACGTGAATATAAAAAATAGAAAGAAAAGTTTGGTGAAAATTACGTCAGATTAGAAACGATTCATTTAAAATGTCTTATTTAAAAGAATTTTCTTTTCGCTTTGTTAAAAAATACCGGGAGACAAAGGATCTGTTTACTTAATTCATTTTATATTAACTTATTTTGAAATGGTTAATTGATTTTATATAATCAAAGACTAAAACAGCCATTGTATCTTTTAACAGCAGCTGATTTGGCCTTAAAATTTCCCAATCAAAGAGAAATGAATAGAAACCCGAATATAGGTAGATCGCTACTGTTTTTTAAATGATAATTCAATCTTCCGAAATCTTTTTAAAGCCGATCAAATTAGCGTACTTTTAGAGTCTGCGGTGTCTGAACAGGGGGTTGGCGATCTTAGCTCGTAGGGGGCAGAGTCTACTAGTTTATGTAAAGAGAAAATTAAGAAAGAAATATTGTTTGCATTTCTCTAGTCCTTCCTACGCCCACTTCCTGTAGTTGACTCATTACTTCTTGCTTATTTAATTGACCATAACTAATGTTCTAATAATCGCAGATAGAAAATTAAAACAGGTTCGGAATAGTAACAGCTCTTTCAAATAAAACAATAAAAATAAATCCTAAATTTTCCCCTAAACGATCACTTTAGTGAAAACCTATCGCTTTCAATTGCACCACACTTGCTATAAATCGCTTTAACCGAAACTATATTCAGCGAGGTATGTCTGTATATATATATATATATATATATATATATTATTCCAAAATTAATGATAAATTACTGCATGAATGGCGCTACAGCAGCACATATCAAATGCAATAAAGCATATTATATCATTTCAAAATGCTACAACAACTTCAAAAGGAAGGTGTATATCTGCAGAAATTTTTAAACTATAAAATATTTATAAAAACAAGAAAGACAGGTAAAAAAAAATTTGAGTACAGACTTTTGAGTATATGAAGTACAGACTGTTTTTTTTTTTTTTTTTTTTACCTGTCTTTCTTGTTTTTATAAATATTTTATAGTTTAAAAATTTCTGCAGATATACACCTTCCTTTTGAAGTTATGTTGTTTTAGCATTTTGAAATGATATAATATATATATATATATATATATATATATGTATACCATACATATGCATATGCAAGATTTGACAATGGCGATATCCATATCACCACTGACAACCAAGTTATTTAATCTGCCGTTTTCTCTTTTTTTTTTACTGTTCACAACAATAGCATTAAACTACGGCACAAAAATTAGAGGTGTGGGGCGGGATGGGTTGTGGATTTTATCCTTAAATTCTCGTCGTAGATCGTTTGATCAAAATAAATCTGCTGCTGATTCCGATTACGTAATTGTACGAGAGCGAGAAAATAGTGTATTTCAGCAATGTTACATGATAATTCTTGAATGATTTTGAAAATGTATTAGTTTTAAAATTATCATATAGTGATTTATTTTATAAGCACATACATGATTTTATTATGCGAACCGGCTTATGTATATGACTATATTTTACAGTCAAAATGTTATCTGCGTGATATTTCTCTTTTCTTAATCAAGATGTAAGGTTACACTGTAAAAAAAACCACTGTAAATTTGCCAGCACAAACTCGATCACAGTTGAATGTACTGTATCTTCTTTGGTTTCCTGACTATTTAAACATGAAAAATACAGTAGTTGCGTAAAATTAACAGTACAATGTACTGGCAATTTGAACGCATTTGGACGACAGAACAAACTACTGGTGTCCAAATTGCTAGTACATTGTGCTGTTAATTTTACGCAACTACTGTATTTTCCATGTTTAAATAGTCAGGAAAACAAAGAAAGATACAGTACATTCAACTGTGATCGAGTTTGTGCGCGAGATGAACAGTACTTTGTACTGTAAAAATGTCGTTTTTTTTTACAGTATAAAACTCTTGTGAGATGTTTCATTATAGCTGCTGCAAAATTACATAATATAAAGAAATTAATTTAAAACTAAACTAAAAATATTTTTATCTTTCGCTTTTAATTTTCCAAATGTAGGTTCATCATATGCTATCCATCTTTGAAATTTTAAAATAATAAAAGCGGAATTATTTTTCTAACGTCGCCAGGAAAATATGCAAAAAAATTGTTTTCCTGCTTCATTATTTCATCGACGACCCTCTTATCAAATAAACATTTCGCAGCATTCATCTTAAAGGACATTTAAAGCATCCGATTGACAGCAAAAAGTGTGTCCAAATATCCGTTGATTAGTGACAATATAGCGTATAAAATATTGCGCGTACTACTGTATTTGAATACACCCCTCATCTTTTTGCTTCCTTTTGGGAACAACGGATTTCGAACTTTTTCTGTCGATGGTAATTTTAAGAATTTTCAAGCTATGTTTTTGAGACTATCGCAAAAATAGCGCTATACAAGCAATTAATACATTATGCACATTATATTTTGCGCATGCATCGTGAAACATTATTTAGTAAACCTGTTCATTTTGCATCCAATTATTATTATTTTTTTAATTATGATTGCAAGGTATCGTGCACAGTGTTTTTTTTTTGTTTTTTTTTGTCGCAGTTTCTGAAAAGAAATTTTTTTTATATTAAGAAAGCTGCAAATTATAAGCAAAAAACTTGGCGAAATTTGGGACTGTATTTATAAAAAAAAACTTAAATTCTCTACTAATACACATGTTCACATGCTATCCTCATAAAAATGAACACAGTTTATTACAATAAGACCCATAATCATATTCTAGAGTTTTAACGCTTTTGCTACATTAGTTTTTACAGGGTTATTCAAAAGATATTCGTTCTTTTCCCATTTGTTGACGGTCTCCTATGGGGTTTCGGGAAAAAATATAAATATATGACCTAAACTTTCCTATGACACGTAAATATATAACCTATACTATTCTGTTTACACACCTGGATTTTCAGGATAATTCCTCATGTATTGTTCTATATATTTAACAAAACGTCTAAAATCGTAAGTGATTGGTCATCATTGGTCATGCAGTGTATATATTTGTAAGTGTGTGTATGCTTTAAAAAAAATTACGTTGGATTTTATTATTGGTGGCGTTCTTATGAGTCTTAAAATCTGCTTGAAGCTGTTGCATGTAACGTGTTTTGCAGTTTATATATTCAATGGTAAAACATATGCATTTTTAAGTCGTGAATGAATTCCTGAAAAATTTTTAAACTTCGAAAACAAAAAGAGATTTTTACTATTTGCGGTCTTTGAAAATTCCGTGAATATATTTTCTCCATTTTTTCTATATTTATTAAGTTGTCTTAAAAGACGTGTCGCATAGACGCCAACTTTACGGTTCGTTGTCACATCTATTTGAATATCAATCTAAGCTTTATGAATTCCGTGATTAAATAAAGTGATGGTAGGATTCGTCAGCAATACGTGAAGTCTTTCCGGAACACATAATATTATCTGTCTTTTTACTTCAGAAATTTTCTAACATACTTTTTGTAAGAAAACCTATTCAAAATACATAAAATTTCTTTTTACCACGCCCTTAATCCAAACAGAAAGTGTTTCACCATGAATTTTCTTATTTATTCTTTTGTTAACCTAACTAATCTTTAATTTTTCAAACTACATACTTAAGTACGGTGATAAGTGTATGGTACGAAATTCAAAATAAATTTAATTTAAATACAATTTCTTTATAATCCCAGATTAAAAATCGATATTAGATTCTAGGAATAGTTTCGGGTAAAAGCACTGAATAATAAAATTGATTATTAAGAATTTAATTATAAATTATAATTTTGCATATATTTCAATTTATAGTGTACTCCATTATATTATATTTTAAGTCTGTTGAAATTTGTAAGAAATAACGAAATATTTTTTAGTATACAAGTTGATTTTTAACAAAATATATTCAAGATATTTTCATATTTAAATCAATTTGTTTTACTGCTGAAAATTAAACTGTGATAAAACAGATTAAATAAAATGTTATAACTCAAAAATTAACTTTTGTGCTGAAAAATATTCAATTTTCTTTTCCACATCTCATGCATTATTAATGTGATTTGAATAATATTTTAATTGCACAGTCGTGCCTCATAAAAGTCTGGATATTAAGGTTAGTTTACTGAATTATTATGTCCATTAGTGGAGTGTGGGTAATAAAAGTAAATAAATATAAATTTTATGTATGAAAATGGTTCAACTAACAATATAATATGTAAAACATCCAAGCATACATATTCAGTTGAAAACATTTTATAAGTAAAAAATTAATTATCTTGCATAATTTATTAAAGCTATTTCTTCATTTAAATAAACATGTTTCTTATTTGAAAATATAATTGTGGGAAAAGATATTGAAAAAATCATTATGTTACAAAAAAACTACTTCTTGTACATTGTTTACGAAAACGTTTAATTTTCATTTCCAGATCTCATGCATTATTAATTTAATTTACATTTCAAAATACCAAAATAATATATTTCAAAATACATAATTTAATTCCCTAATCTTAACTAAAAAACATGCTTTGCGATCAAGGTTTTACTGAATTCTTTCAAATTACGTTCATTAGTTGAATGTGGGTAATAAAAGTTAATGAGTCTGACGTCAGACTTTAAAAAGAGGGTGTTCTAAGTTTTACATATGAAAATAACTCAGCTGTCAAATTTTTAATAAAAGGTGCAAACATATGTATTAAAATATGTAACATTTATATGAGGACATTTATATTACATGGAAATATCTAACTGGGCAAAAAATGTCCGGAACGAATCTGGTAACCAGATTCGTCCGGGATAGCTCAGATGGTAGAGCACTGGCGGCTTCAGCCAGGAGATCCCTGGTCCCGACATTTTTCGATCAGTTTCAAATTTACATCTTATATATATATATTAAAAAGGTAAGGAAATAAGTGTTATTATTGTAAAATTGTCCATGGCTTTGATGATTATCAGTTTTTGAATGACTTTCAAATTTAAATGGATATCGTAGGGGTCCTTCTGTCTCTTTATTCAATAATTTCCTTAGATTACCTGCTGTTTAATGATTTCTTAAAACTGTATTCATTAAGTCCCTTTAGGAGAAAACTCTCTCACAGTCTGCACTTTGCCTAGATACGCTAGCAGCATACTCTTTTATAAAAGTTAGTAAAGGAAAATCTTTCTGCATTTCATTTTTATGTGAAAATTACATTAGCTTAAAAAAAAACACTTGGGAGTTATTACTTTTACACCTCACACTTAAATTTTTTTAAATATTTCAATCTATCAGCTATGGAAAATGTGATTACTGAATTTTTCAGGAGTTTTCCAAATATTACCCCGGGAATATTTGCATAAAAATTAGAAATTTGTATCTATAATATATTTTTTTCGTAGTGAGGTATCTCTCAGTACTCTACGGAAGCGGTTCTCTAATATGAGGTTCCGCTTAAGGAGTCGATGATGCGCCGGCCCTTTCTCCAGGACCGGACCTGTTCCGCCTCCTTTACAATATGTTGATATGAATTTTATCACAGCGAGCGAACGTCGGTTTGATCAAAAGTGATATCCAGTATTGGATCAGTACACGTAACAATAGTTTTTTTCACTAAAATGCAAAATTTTTACTCACATGCTTTCGCAAAGTATTTAGTCCTTTTGCTAAATGCGAAAGAAACTAAGTCATGTTAACGCATGTCTCGTATTTGAAAAAACTTGGAACCCATCACTAACAAACAGGCCCCATGTTCTCTTTTCCTGATATCGCTCTTAATGTTTTTCGAAGATTTTCGCTCAAAAACAGCAGCAGCTGTGCTAAATTTCAGATAGTTTGTTAAAATTTCACTACGACGACAACCCCAAAAATGAATTTTTTTTAACACAAATTGAAAGAAGACGTAATTTCTTATCGAATACTATTTCCATTTATTTCACGTTAATGCTGTGATTGACAGACTATTCGAATTCATTGTAAGTTATTTGTTTACATGCACTATTTTTTATTATTCAGTATTTTCCATTTTCCACTTTTAATATTCAGAATAAACGTATTGATTATTTACTTTCTGAATTTATCGAACAAAAGAAATGTATTTTCCTGTTTTATAAGTAAATAAAAAAAAGTATATCTTGTATATTGAAAAATTTCAATTTAATATTTCTTTACTATTTGATAAGGAAAAGTTATGTTGAATAAAAAAAAAAACAAAAGAATGGACATTTAAAAAAATATTTTATTCATGACATGATATCAGTCACGCAATACGTACCTATATTTGCATTATAAATATAAAATTAAATTAAATAAACAAGTAAATTTTCACAATTAATCATTTTTTGCTTCAATTTATATGACTGTTAAGTTATAACACTTTAATGACATTTTGAAATATACGAAAAGGCAGAGGCTTAATAATTCAGAATAAAACAAATAGTATACACGCTTTGCTATTAACCAAATTGTAGTAAATTTTGCAGAAATTCCCATGATGTCGTCACATTTTAAAATTCAGACAATCACATTTAGTGTGTTGACAATTTGTCTAAAATCTGTTTATAATTGTGAAAGAGATGTACAAAAATCAGATTTCGATTAGAATGAGACAGTCTTCATTTTTGAATGAATAAATGATTAGGGTCCTCTATGTACTACAGAAAGCATATGTGCTATCACCCAGTTTGGAATGAGTATACATCTGGGGTGATAATGAACCTTTACGGAATACAAGATGTGAACATATTCATATTCAAAACATTAAATATTTAACAAGAAACACCTGGGCTTTTTGTGTTAAAATAGAAGGTCTTGTAATAACCATATTTTCAGTTATATCAGTCTAAATAATTACTAAATGAAGGTTTTATAAGCAACATCAAGTATATTTTAATCTATAAAAATATATTACGGAGGTTAACCGCGTTGTTTTACAAAGCTAAAAAACTTTCATATGTATATTTTACAAAACAAATTAAACTTTAACTTAAGTGTGCTTAACACGCGAGGACGCGCACCGGACCTGATAGACCCAGAGTTCGTACAGTTTTTACAATTGTCACCATTGTCTTTATAAAAGTAATCTCCAACTTCTTTTATCGCAAAATTATCTCCAATTAAATAAGGTGACCGATCTTTATTTCTATTTATTGGTAGCAAAGTAAAAACCATTCGTAGCCTGGGTATGCGGGCGTTCTCCCAGATTAAAGGTAAAATAGTTACTTCCACAACTCTAAACGGCAAACTCAAAAGTATTTATTAAAAGTTTCAAGCACTTCTTTATCGAACTTTTCAATTTTTTAAACTTACGGGTTACATAAAACGAATACTATATTTATTTGGAAGTACAAAATTTGAATTATTTTCCAACGGAAATGATCACTTCAACCAAGTTAGTTCAATTTAACTGGGGGGGGGGGGGGACAAAAAATTATAATTACCGATTTATTTAATAAGTTAATGAAAAACATATCTAAATTTCACATTATTATTATTTAAAAATTCCAGTATATCTTGAGATATTAAATAAGATGATTAATGAAGTGAAGCAATTTCTTGATAAATAATTCCGTAAATAAAGGGTTAAGTAGAACATTTATAGAAACACTTTCTAAGCAAGAGTAGTTGATAACTAGTCATAAATTAAATTAATAATATATATATTTAGAACCAGATAATAAGGCTGCCTTTTTCGTTATCTATCTCAAGCTTCCTACTGAAACAATGGTGATAATTATCATTTTTAAAATAAGAACTACTCATTTGCAGATGTGTCGACAATGGCATTTTTTTTAATATTTACATTTTTATATTTTACTAGGGAACTCTGTCCCCTGCCAAACCCCGTTAAGGCACTGCAGAATCTAAAAGCACGCTAATCTGATCGGTTTTTTAAAAAATTAGAGAAGATTGAATTATACGGAAAAAACTTGTAGCGATCTCCCTGTAAACGGGTTTCCATTCAATTCCCTGTGATTTAAAAAATTTAAGGCAGAATCAGTTGCTGTTAAGACATCTAATGGTTGTTTTCATGTTTGAATAAAGAAGATAAGTTAAATATTTGAAAAAAACCTGAAATAAAATGAATTAAATAAACAGAGTTTTTGCTTACCGGTATTTTTTAACAGCGTTATAAAACAATTGACGTAATACAATTTAGTACAATTACTAAAAGTTACTGCTTTAACCCATTCAAGGGCGGTGGTTCATTTTAAGAACACTTAGCTTTAATTCGTAAATGCCACATTGGAACCCGAATATTGGGATGAAAATTTTCCTTTTATTAAGTAAGTGAACAAAAGCATTTTTGTATTTCGAAATTTGTTTGTAAATTCTGGTGCCATTCACAGATTTCAAGATTTTACAAATAGAAGTACCTTGCCCCTGTTAGGGTTTAACACATATTAATGTATTTATTATTTTAAAGTATCCTTTCTCTTTTAATATTCACATGTACATACAATTTCCAAGACATAATTTTCAATATTTTCTTGCTTTTAACAAGCACTCATTTAATAGTAATTTTAAAGGTTATTTTCTGTCTTTAATAGTCACGTGTAGATGATTTTTTAATATTTAGGAAATATTATTCTTTGGGCTATTTTTAGAATTGAAAACAATCTCTGTAATAATAGCCTAAGTCATATGACTATCATCAAGAGTTCCGGGCGGATCCCTTCGCTTTTTATAATCCAGGCGACCATTTTGGTACTTTAATTTTATCCAGCCACATGTGTGATAAGCCGCCAAATATTATGCTATCGCCATTATTTCACTTATATTATAATAGTCCAAGTCATAAATAATTATGGACTGATCACTTCGCTTTTCATAAGAAAGGTTTCCATTTTGATTAAAGAATCAAAATTATTTTTTCGAATAAAACTACATAAAGTTGCCATGAGAGCAAAGAATTCCTCGTACTTTTATGTTAGCCGGGTGCAAATCTCGCCAATAGCTTTTTTTTAATTCGCCAGTTAGCATTTTTTTTATTTTTCGAGTGGTAAATTAAAACGGTGCTACTTGGTTATCCCATCGACCAAAAATCTGCCGCCAAACTATAAGATTAAATGCCAATAATGGTTGATCGTAAATTACACTTTCACTTGACTTTAAGGAAGTTGCACGTGTTTACGCCACAAGTGATTTTTATATCGACGTTTTATTTGTATTTTTATTAAGATTATACTAATTTATTTGTTCTTTCGTTATTTAAAATAAAAAATTATGCCAATTTGTATAATTTGGCGAGTTGTTTGTTGAAAATATTCGACGGGAGACCTCGTTTTCGAATACCTGTTACATATGTATTTTTAAATTATTTTATGTTATTTTTAAAATGAAATAATAATGATTAAAAAAAAGTTTAATTAATAACTATAGAACAAAACAATTTAGAACATATTTTGTAAACAAAAAGAAAATAAATTCAAATAAAAATTTATTAAGAATATAAGCAACAATAGCCGGGTTACCATGTCAGGCAATATAACGCCATGTTGGCGCCAATCAGGTACCCCGTTGCGTACATGACATCTGTGCCTAACATTTTTCTTAACGTTTCGTTTTAAAAAAAGAACGAACTGATGGCCATTTATTTTAAATGTTTCAGTTATAAATTAAAGTATTGTATTAAATAAAATGATAATGAAATACAAATTGAATTATGAATAAAAGTAATATGATACATTTCTTGGTATACATTTAAGGGAAGCCAAACTGTTCGCCAAATTGGTTTAAAATAATAACCTTTTATAAAATATGAAAAAAAAATATCTGTTATGATTAAAATTTGAGTTGCCATAATTAGAGATATTTATTTAAAATTAGAAAAAAAAATAATATTTTGAAAACTAATTCGAATTTAAAAATTATAATACCAGTTGTGAAATCTGCGGATCAATACGGATTTTTGGTGTTAATTTCATCCCAAAGTATTCCATATTTTATGAGAATTCACAGTGAAATATAATTAGTTGTTTAATCAGTCATTTCATAGAATCGTTTCATAAATTCGTTTCATTTCAGCCGTTTCATAAATTCGTTTCATTAGGATTTTATATATATAAGTTAGATTTTTAATTTAAAAAGTGTTTTATGGAACTTCTTCAAAATGATGACAATGAGAATAAACAATCTCTCTGTAATATGAAATTAATTTTTTTGATCATATTCCACCAATCAGAAGCATGTTTCAAAGAGTAAAAGTGGCTTTTATAAAATTTAAATTAATTAAAATGACTGCCGTAAATTATACAATAATCAAGAGAAACAGAACATATTACTTTTTGAGAAAATAATAGTAAGTTATAATTGTAAGTAAAATAACATATAATAAGTAATATGTGCCAGAGAAATTGTTCCAATGTGGAACATGACGCAATTCCAAAAAAAAAAAAAAAAAAAGGGTGCCTTTTCAACAATGAATAGAAACTATTTTACTATGACTAGGTCTTTATGATTATTCATTTCTACGCCTGAATAGATTGGACACCTACTATTTACTTTAATCGAACGTTTGAAAACAATTGATTAAATGACGGCCTAATCTCGGAAGGGAGGGTAAAAATTATGTCATTTTGTAAAGGAAGTATGCATTTCCATATCGATTTAAATGTTAGAAGGGTTTTAAACAAAGAGTCTGTCAAGGACTCGCCGTCAAGAAAAGTATAACAACAGTCAGGTAATTTTGCTAAACTTTTTCTGTCTATCTCGTGGCATATGTTAGAATTAAGGCATACTTATTTGCCTATTGTATGAAGCCAATCACTAAAGGACGCTGCCACATTCCACCAAAATTCTGACCAGCCTTTAACCAAAACTGAAGAATGACTCTGATAATTAGTTGCCGAAACGTCAGTGAAGGCTTATTATGGAGACCCGAAAAGTTTTTGGTTTCCGTTTGTTTGTTTGTTTCTCTGTCTCTCTGTCTGTTCCGCGATAACTGCCGTAAAAAGCATCCGATAAGCTTGAAGTTAAGCAGGCATATTGATGAGGTACCCGGAATTAGCTCTAGAGTTTTTTGTTATATTTGGTTCATTCGTTCGGAAAATAAAGAAAAAGAATATTTTATTTTGCACAATAATGCTTTTCTACGACAATTCAGACGATTTTTCTATTTTTATTTGTTGAAAGGAAATGGCTCATATGATTGAAGGATTTAAATGATAAATTATAGATGATGAAATTTCCTAATTGGAATTATACATTATTCATATTAGTTTGAAATTTTCTCTATGCATTTGTCAGAGTTTTTAAATTCGGTGTATAACCTATGGAGGGATTTTATATATGTGTTCCAATAACAAAAATATTTTTATAAATTTACTTCTTTTAAATGTACACATTACATTGTTTTAATTTTATTTTAACTGCTGCCAGCAACGGAACTACACCTAAAAATATCGTAGATGTGAAAGTATGTGTAATTGTTTGAAGTCAAATGAATGTCAAAAAGGGATGAATTAATACCTTTTTGTCTTTACAAGAATATAGATTGGTTTTACCCCGGAAATAAAGGCAGGCTATGTTCTATTTATTTTGTTCAAATATATTTCTTATAAATTAAAAAGTTCATTCATTTCATAAGGAATAAATTGACATTTTGCTATAAAATTTAACAATCTTTTTTTTACCGTTGCAAAGAAATTCATATCCCGAAATAATAATTTGCTCTAAACAGTTAATTTTAATTTGAAAGATTTTCATGTGCAAGAGGATAATGAAATAAATAATAGACATGAATATAGGTCTTCATATTGGAAATAAAACGAAAATGCGAAAAGAAGGTGAATTTGATCTCATATATCAAAAACAAAACGCATATGCTTTGAGGTTGAAATAAAAGGGCCTTGTGTTATGATATCAATTCTTAATATTAAAAAAATAAAATGTTACCAATATCTCACGGTTTATCGTCTAACACGGCTAACAGAAATATTTAACTTTTAATCGAAAATTTCAATAAGAAAAAAAACTTTAGAAAAGCAAATAGATAGTAAATGTCAAAATTATGCACCGAAAAATTATCGGTCGAAATTGACGTCATTGTATCGGGAAATAAATATTTTCATTCTTAAAAGTCAAACATTAACTAGATTGCCTGAAAAAATATATTTTCATGAGTGTTACTTCCTAATGCAGCCAAATTTCATAAAATATGAATGAAAATTATTTTATTTTTAAAATAAAATTATCTTTTCGTTCATAAAACCTAAACTTTTAATATAATTGCGTCAATATAAATTATCTTTTGTCCACCGGTATTAAAAAATAAGGCTCCGAAGTGTAAAAATCAATATAAGATTTACGATAGCCACTAGCACAATGAATAAAAAGTTACATATGTAAATTTAATGAGACTACGGGGGGTCTACTTTATTATCTAAAAATAATGCCAGAAATAGCTGCTCATAAAAATTTCGGAATATCCTTACATAACGTTTTTAAATTAACGTTTCTAATGTCTGAAAACTTTGTATTTTTTATTCTTATAAATAATTACGTAATTTGAAAACCTTAAATTGCGGTTTGCAGGGGGATGAATATTACCCAAAAGTGTGTCTAAAAATAATCCCTTGCAGAGCTGACGTTGAGGCTCTGATCGGCAGATTTACTAGTTATTAACATCTTTCATTTGTACAATAGATGCGTTATTAACGAAAATATCTAGCACATAATCTGCGATCAGTTTGCTTAAATATCGTTTTTTAAAAGTATTTAAAATACATTTTTTAAATGCTGTCTACTATTTCAAATTAAGTTAAATATATGGTAACAAATAAATACATAGAAATTATATCAATATCAACAATAATTTTATTATGTACGAAAACAAAACCTTTTCATGCTAAGAGTTATCAAATATTCACTTTGGCATGTTTAATAATATTATTATCATCTAATGCGTCTAATGTGCAAAGTTTTCTCTAAATATCCAACACAATATATCTTGTCAGTTTTTTATCTTCTGAAAGTCTGGCGTGAAGGGACGAAAAAGCTATAAAACTACTTAAAATGCAACTCCTAAAGCAATTTTTTGTGGTATTTAAAATTAAATTACTCTCCAACGAATTTCAGCTTCTTTCCTTTAATCCAAACTTTAGGTTATATTTTTCCTTCGCTAATCTAAACTTGCATTCTATCAAACATAATAAATTTTAAACAACAAATTGTATTTTAAATCTGAACTGTTGAGAGGAAAAGGAGATATTTTTTACGCGTAATAAAGTTAATTATAGTCTTCTTTCGTTCTAAAGGGACTGAAAAAAGTTTTAAAAAGCACAAAAGTGTATTTTTTAAATTAATTTAATTTTTTGAAAAATTAAGAATGTTGTACAGTTAGTACGTTAGAAAAATCACTAAAATTACTCTCGCAATACATGCGATGGACAAAATTTTAAAATGAATTATCTTAAAACACAGTTTTCAGTCATTTTTTTTTTCGCGATAGCTTATGGACAGGTTAATGGATTTACATATTTAATTTTCTAAAATAAAGAAAATTACATTGTATAAAAAATATACCGGAGAAACCAAGGAAAAAAGGTTATGTTTTTTTCTAAGGAAAAAAAAAGACATTTTGTTAATTTTTTAAATTATAACTTGTTTTAAATGTCTACAGTTTGTTGAAGTGCAATCGAGAAACAGCGTAACAAGCAATGTAAAATGAAAAAAATTGAACTTAAAAATATCAAACGAGGACTTCAAAAATCATTTAGTTAACTAGTTTTGCAAGTTCAATTTTGTCGTCTAGTATTAAAATGTTTGGTATTTATTTATTTTTTTTTTTTTACAATTTAACAAATATATTTTCATGTCTGTGAAATATAAGTAAATAAAATGAAAAATAATTAATAGTCTTAATTGCTGACTTCCTAATATATGATCAAACTTCCTTCAATTTTTATCATTTCAAACTATTCTGCTCACATTAAGTAATTTATCAGCAATGTACTAAAGGAGACTTTATTTTCGAAAACTTTTTTTAGAACTTTATTTGAGAAATTGTCACATCCAGATTATTTTATATTTCATTTTATCTTTTAATAAAAATATTAGGTGATTTTTGAAAACTTCTATGTTGTATATATCTGTAAAATTTAAAAATAGGGAGAAAACCTCCATAACAGACAATTCCAAACAGCGAACTATAGCTATTTAGTGAATATTTTTTTAATAGCCAACAACTACCTATTTGTACGTTTTACTTTTTAAAAGCCGACTTCTTCGAAAATCGGACAAATTCCATGGTCCCAGGTTTGCGTTATTTAGAGATTTTACTGCAGTTGGTAATTTAAAAATAAAGGTGTTATCTAGTTATTTGTGAAAAATACAGGACATCTCAGGAATTTAAAAATAGTCCCCATCTTCGCCGTAATGAAAGATTTAATCTTTTGCAAAAAAAAATATTTATATTTATAATATTAAAATTCTTAACTATTAAAAAACTCAGTTTCACATACTTAAAAAATACATTTTTTGTATAATATCTAAGCTTAGTAAAAACATCTTTAAAATATTTCTTGTCAATGTCTTGCATATTTTTGCGTAAAATAATCAAAAGTCATAATATCAATTAAGATTCAGCTCCTGAAGTCAATGTTTTAGTTATTTTAAAATAAATAACTTACCCAACTTTTCATTACTTAATGTAAGACAACAAAGAACGTTTTTAACTTTATTAGTTTAATAAGAAATATTTTGTACGTTTTAATTTTTTTAGAAAAACACTTTTTTAAGTATCAGACATTTTAGATAGCAGATTTCAGCATTTGAAAAACTGAGATTTTTCTCTGGGCTTAATTTGCTGATATTTGCAGTTGGATGTTTTTTTTTTAATGTAAATTTTAGGGCGATTTGAAACATTTTTAATATAAAAATTAACTTCATTTCGTTAGTTTCGTTCATCTTAGGAAACCCTATTAGTCTTAGTCCTCTTTCTGTCTGACCTCTCCTATGTCTGTTCAAAGCTCGGTGACGGACTTTGAAATTTTTCCCCGAATAGATTTCGTTACCTAACACGTGTTAGGTATATTTTATTAATTATTTTATTAATTCAAAAATTCTATTTGGGAAATTCGTGAAACTTAAAAAATGTTTACATTTCACTGTCCAATCGATTTAATTAAATGAACTTCCGTACTTTTGCGTGTATTTTTCGTATTTTTATGAGTTTTGCGTGTTTAATTAAAATTAAATCATGTAATTAAATGGCTAGTTCTGAAATTAAGTGGAAATTTGATTTTGGTAATTTGTGAGAAATAAAAGTTCAAATTGTCGCGTTTAAGTTGTTTTCCAACATTTTCTTAAGGTTTTAAAGATAAACAAATCATGATTAGAGGTCAAGGTTAATTATTTTTTTTTTTAGAATTGAATTTCATTTTTCATATAAACATGGAGGTGACAACCTTTAATAGTAATGATGAATATAAGTTTTATTGTCCATTTACTAGATTGGAAAACATTTATGGTTGCGATATTAGGCTGTTTTATTGTTTAAGTGGTATAATATGTTATTTTAGTGAAATACAGAAAGATAAATAGCACATAAAAACAAAAACTGGATTATATATGTAAAGAATACTACTCAGTAACATGTTAAAAAAGAACAAAGTTCAAATTTAATTTTTTATTAAACAATATTTCAGTTTTGTGGGATTAAATCAAAGATATATTGTAACCGATTATTCACTTTCAACTGTTTCAACCACACAAATTTATTTTTTAAAGCTTATGATTGCTTCTTGTTTTTTAGTGAAAACAAATTTGTTCTCGGATCCCGAATATCTTTGCATAAATTTAACTTCTACGTAATTTTCAACTTAGGTGAAATTTGCTAAATACAGATTAACAGGACCTAACTGAAATCTTGTGCATACTGCTGTACTTCTTATGGGCAATTCCACAGAAAATCATCATTTTTGGGGAGGAATCAAACTTATAATATGTTTAATTTAAGGGTATGATTGAAAAACTTGATATTTTTTATTGTATAGAATAATCCTAATAAAAAGGCATTGTAAAGTCTGTTTACAAACTAAGTTAAGTACCGTTATAGGCTTGTAAAGTCATAATGTTACATCAGTTATACAATAAAAGTTACGTCAGTGGCTTGTTACTTGTCAGTTACTTGTAAATGCCATTTTTTTCTTTTTTATTATTCATAAATTAATAAAATAAGTTACTGTTATAATTTGGCATTACTTAGTGTTGTTGAGAACCTTAAATCACTTTTTTTTAACTGGATAGTTTTGATAATTTGTACACTTCAATGAAGGCAGAAAAACCTTTGTGTCTATTTTATGTTGCGTCAATTACAAAAATTTGAATTGCAATTTTTGGGATTTAAAGAGAGATTGAAATAATCTGCAGGTATTTGCGTATTAAAACCTTAGTAAGAAATATTTTAAATTCTAAAAATTTTGTTCTAGCTTTATTGGTAAATTTTCTACATAGATTTGAAAACAAAATTCGATGAAAAAATGTTACGTCATTTACGATGGAATTGCCCTTTATTATTTTTTCAGAAAGGATAAGTCCAAAGGCTTCCTTTGACTGTACCTTCTCTTTTGGTCTGTTTAAATTTTTTCTTTTACTTATGATGCGTTAATATCTTTTCTTATAATAATCGTTTTCTCCTTTGTATTTAAATTTTTCATAGCATTTTTAAGCTCTTTTTTAAGCGATTTTATTCTTTAGTATGCCTTTGTTTTGTTTCTGTTAACAATTTTTCGACCACTTTTTACACGACTGGTACTGCTCTTCCTATCACATCTTTAAAATTTGCCATTGGATTGTTTATAATTTCTGGAACATCATTTATTTCTCGTATAGTAGAATTTAAAATACTTGCTGTAAGTTTTCTTTATTTGCTTTCTTATCTCGAATTTTCCTTGTCTTTTGGACCCCGATTCTTTCTTTGTGCATGCTTCTTTCGTTCACTCAGTTGAGAAATAACTTTTATTTTTCCTTCTTTTTTCTTCTTGTAATACCTTTTGCGTTTGTTTCTCTTACATTCTTCATACAATTCTGGATTTTCTTTAATTTTATCCCATATTTTCTGCTCTGCTTCTCGTTTGAGTTTTCTTTTTTTCTTTACAGAAATCTTTTTGTTTTTTGTTCGAACCATGATAACTAAAAATATTTAAAAATATTAACGTGCAATTAGATAAAAATAAGTAGACTATTAGATAAATAGAAAATACAGAACTTTAAATATACGACTGTAGACTACTCTAGTGTGGTCATATTATTTTAAATATATTAAATACTAAACACACACTCACACACACATATATATATAATTTATCAAATTGGCTAGCATTGAAAAATTGAAAATTTAAATTTATTTATGTTTTTCTTGTTTTTTTAAGTTTAGGAGATCAGGATATTCAATAAGAGGCTTTAAAATAAAGTTTAATCAAATCTAAAATTTAACTTTTATTGAATTGTATAAATCAAACTTATACAATATTTTAGAATTACAAATGTTCAGTTTCATTTTTTTTCATTAATATAAAATTATCCCGAAAATAAAAATATAGGTTCAATAATTAAAAATATACTTTTAGCACCCTTAAAATATTGTTTACATCAATAAATGTCACATCCATGGGTGAGTGTCACTTCCATCATACAACAACGGCATGAAGGTGACATCCATGGAGGTGACATATCTGAGATTAGGCCTAATATTGTCTAAAGTATGCACAACATTAACATAATGCTACTTGGATGCAAAATTAAATACAGCAATTTAAAGCTACTTATCAACAGAATTCTGCTATTTTTAAAACTGACAAACTTAATGAGGCCATGGAGTTGACATCCAATTAAAGTACACTATGGTAATTAAAAATTTTTAATTAAAACTATATGAAGTAACAACTTACCATGCTTCAGAAATATTCCATGCGATAAGTAGCTGCCTGTAGTTAATTTGTATTCCAAGTTTTAGATTATGCTGCCATCATGATGAATTTTATATAACTATAACTGATATGTCATGGAAGTAGTTATAATTCTGGGGTCTGAAGTGTCTTGGTCTGTAATTTTTAAAAATATATAAATTTTAAAAAATTTCTTTTAAAAAGTAAGTAAAGTATATCCATTTTTTAACTTAATATATTTTACATGTTTTTTTTCGTTTATCTTATGGGATACATTCATGTTGTAAAGTAAAAACAAGCATGGAGGGATATACCATGGAGGTGACAGTTAGTATGATTTTAATTTTATTAAAATAGTTTTAAATTTCAAATTCATTCTAAAATATTTTTTAATACAAGTTTTATATGTGCCTTCATAGAATATCTATTTAGTTGAACAATTATTTGCATAAAAGTACAACAAAATTTGATTGGGATTCAAATTTCCACTTAATTTCAGAACTACCCAAATATGACTTTCAGATATACAAACATATCCTGTTACAATTTTCTGAAAAGCAGTTCGTGAATATTTTAAATTTTATTAAAAAAATTTCCTCCAATTTTAATCATTTTAAAATTAAACTTAATAGTGCTACCATATAGGTTCTCAGTGAAAAAGGCTAAGGATTATAAATTACAACTTGGATTTATTAATTAAATGCGAAAGTGTTTTAAATCGAATATTAATCTAAACCCCCTGTGCGATCTTCAATCACATTTATCCAGTTTTTTAGGATTACGCTCATTTGACGAAACTCTGTTCGTCTGACTCCTCTGCCTGCCCACCACAGATTTCGTTGTATAAGTTAGTGACCCGAAATTTTGCATACTTATAGATGAATACCTCCGACCACACGACAAATCATAAAATTTTGAAATTTTCTTATATTAATTTAATTTAATGACGCCCAACCATTTTTGCTGTTTAGATTTTAAAACAGAACCTTAATATCGCTTTCGCACGGGCTAGATGGTAAGGCATTTCCTGCTAATGAAAAGGATCCCGGTTCAATACCCGGTCGCAATTTGAGATATTTCCACCATAATAGACTTCAGTATCTAATAGATGCAATTTTACAGAAATTTTTTTTTCCACATTTTAAAGCCAAAATTTAAAAATATTTTATCAATTCTTTAATTCAATGATTTAATTTAATGACATCCGACTATTTTTGCTATCTATATTTTAAAACAGAACCTTATTTCTAATCGCTTTCGCTTATGGGTCAGATGGTAAAGCATTTGCCTGGTAATCAAAAGGACCCCGGGTCAATTCCGGCGTCGGAATTTGAAAATTTTCCACCGTAACAGACTTCATTATCTAACAGATGCAAATTTACAAAAGTTTTTTAATTTTTTTGCCATTTTATGGCCAAAATTTAAAAAATATTTTATCAATTCTTTAATTCAATGATTTAATTTAATGACACCCGACAATTTTTGCTATCTATATTTTAAAATAGAACCTTAGTCCTAATCGCTTTCGCTTGTGGGCTAGATGGTAAAGCATTTGCCTGGTAATCAAAAGGACCCCGGTTCAATTGACGGCGTCGTAATTTAAAAATTTCCCCCGTAATAGACTTCATTATCTAGTAGATACCATTTTACAGAAATTTTGAATTATTTTTTCTTTTTTTTAAGTCCAAAATTTATTGTAAAATATTTTATCAATTATTTAATTCAAAAATTCTTTCTTTATAAAATTTACGAAATTTAAAATTGACTACATTTCAATGTCCGATGGATTTAATTAAGAAAACTTTCGTGTTTCTTTGCCATCTTAAGGATTTCGTTTCTTGTTCAGATGAAAATAAATATACTTAAATGTACTTTTCAGATATGCAAATATATGCTGTTACATTTGTTTGAAAAGCATTTTTTTTAAATTTGATTAGAAAATATCGTCCTATTGAAATCAGTTTAAAATTAAATTAATTGGCGCTGCCATCTATGTTCTCATTGAAAGGGTTTAAGGATTTAATAATGATAAATTAACTATTCTGATTTATTTGTTAGAAGATAAAGTATTTTGAAAGGAATATGAAACGAAACCCTCTGTGCGATCTTCGATATTTCGTTATTTTTGACAAAGTATAAACATACCTAGAGTATGGCACATATTTCATGATAATTCACAATTTTATGCTATTTATAAATTATCAAATTTACCACTAACACCCTAAATACAGTAGTGCTCAAAAGTATTTTTACAACCTTATATTATCTCTTATTTTATTTAATGTAAAAATGTAAAAGAAAATATATACCCTATAATTGAGAACACTATGACTGCAGTTATTCAAATGTATCGAGTTTCAACTTAACATACTACATTCGGCGCCACCGAAGAAATATGACTCCTCCTTAGCTCAAAAGTATTTTGACAATTGGTTTGCATTTAATTGTTGAAGGTGTAAGTGGCGCTATAGCTTCTGTTAGTGTTTATATCGACTGATTGTAATTATTTTTAAATGCCGAAATGTAAAAAATATTGAAGTGATTCTAGAAAATCCGCCGTAAATGCACTTAAGAAAGGTAGACTGCAAGCAGAATTAGCTCGTTCTTTTAACGGGTCTAGGCAACTTGTTATTACATGGAATAAAGTTTTTAATAAACAGAAATACAATGAAAATAAGCCTCAAAGTGGCCATCCGAAAAAAAACTTGCAATGTTGACTGTATTATAAAAATGATATCTACAAGTGATTGTCGTAAGTCCGCTGTAATAATAAAAAATGAATTGAAAGAAAATTACGGCATAGAAATACACGTTTCATCAGTCAAACGACGCCTAAACCTCTATGGTTTACATGGCAGAAGACCAGCAAAACCACGTTTGTTATCTACTAAGAATAGGAAGGCTAGAGTTGCATTTGTAAAACGGCATAACCCTTTCAGGGGCAAAACAATTCCATCGTTAAAGTGTTGAATTTAATGACTGACACCGGAATTTGAAAACAAATTTATTTGTAAATAAGAAAAAGCTATATTTCACGCACATAATAAACCGAAGTTTTTTAACCAGAATTCTGGTGTCAATCATTAATTTCAACACTTTAGCAATGGAATTGCTTTGATCCTGAAAGGTTTATGCCGTTTTACAAATGCAACTCTAGCCTTCCTATTCTTAGTAGATAACAAACGTGTTTTTGCTGGTCTTCTGCCATGTAAACCATAGAGGTTTAGGCGTCGTTTGACTGATGAAACGTGTATTTCTATGCCGTAATTTTCTTTCAATTCATTTTTTATTATTACAGCGGACTTACGACAATCACTTGTAGATGTCATTTTTATAATACAGTCAACATTGCAAGTTGTTTTTTTCGGATGGCCACTTTGAGGCTTATTTTCATTGTATTTTTGTTTATTAAAAACTTTATTCCGTGTAACAACAAGTTGCCTAGACCCGTTAAATGAACAAGCTAATTCTGCTTGCAGTCTACCTTTCTTAAGTGCATTTACAGCGGCTTTTCTAGAATCACTTCAATATTTTTTACATTTCGACATTTAAAAATAATCACAATAAGTCGATATAAACAATAATCGAAGCTATAACGCTACTGACACCTTCAACAATTAAATGCAAACTAATTGTCAAAATACTTTTGAGCTAAGGAGGAGTCATATTTCTTCGGTGGGGCCGAATGTAAACAAACTAGTTGAAACTTGATACATTTGAATGACTGCAGTCATAGTGTTCTCAATTGTAGGGAATATATTTTCTTTTACATTTTTATATTAAATAAAATAAGAGTGAATATAAGGTTGTCAAATTACTTTTGAGCGCTACTGTATATAACATAATATCCACTTTTTTCCTCTCTCATTTGATATCGAGAAAATCCAGAATACAATTAAAAGTTTTAGGCATAAATTTTTGTAAACAGAAAATCTTCAGCATTATATTTAGAAATATAATTTTATTTACTAAAAGCTTCCTCAGATAATTTTTTATAAAACTTTGCATTAACGTTATAAAATTTATCTGTTTTTTAAAATAAATATTTTATGCCAAATGTTAGTATATCTATTACAGTGTGTGCATAGGTCGAATCGGAATGAAGGTTTGAAATATACCTGTGGAAAGAAATCTGCATGAAACTAATGCAAATGAATAATTGTTATATTCCGAATAAAGTATAATAATTATATGTATATAATAATTATATAATAATTACTAATAATAATATAATATAATAATTATTATATTATAAGAATGAAATATAATACGTATATAATAATGAAATAAAATTTATTTCTTTGTTTAGATAAATATTTTATGTCAAATATTAGTCAGTCTTTTATAGTGTGTGCATAAGTCGGATCGGAATGAAAATTTCAAATATACATGTGGAAGGAATTCTGGCTGAAAATAATGCAAATTAATAATTATTATATTCCTAATGAAATGTCTGTGTACATTTTAATAATAAACTATGGTCATCAGTATAGTTTTATAAGGATTATTGGGTGACTGCAATGGAAAATGTTATCAGAAAACAAATAATCACTTCATGATTTTTTAACCTTTTATGTACTGAATTATGAATTCAGGAAAATTTTATCTTCTAAAGCATTTTTCGTGAATTTTTGAAACTGCATTAGAAGATTTACATAATCATTTAACAAATTTTAGAAGGATTTTAGAAGGATTGAAGGATTTAGAAGGATTAATTAAATTTGAATTTACAGGACGTTTGTGCAATATTTATAACCCCACTCAAATCTTTTATTTTAAATATTTTTCTTGGTGTTTTGTAGAATTAGGAAATGTACAAATATAACGTTCTTACAGTAGAAATATAAAAATATCTCTGAATTGAAAAATCCCCCACCCCCAAGCGCCAAGAAAGCTGAAAAGATGCAAAGGCAAAAGAAATCATACTTAAAAAAATATTTTTGTTTTGTATAACCAATAATGCTTTTGGAACAAGATAAAATAATGCATCTATTACTCATTCTAAACTGTATAGCTACTAATCGATGTATTAAATGAATTTTATATTAAGTTCTTTTAATGGTAATTATAAGTACCAAACAGATAAAGGGTTAAAGCTTTTTTTTTCAGAGTGTACACAGTACAGTGGTTTTTCTTTTACTTGAACTGTTTCTTGTTGTATGCCCTATCATCTCCTAAATTGTTACCGGTATTTTTTTTTTATCCCACTGTAAAATAAAATATTCACTGAATTAAAAGTTTGATGAAATGTAAAAATCATTAACTATAGTTAAATTATTTTTGTTTTAAAACATTTTGCTGTTTTCTACTTTTTAGAATACTAATATATTCACTTTATTTTGCTCAATTCATTAATTCAATCTATAAAGTCATCAGGATTTGAAATTGTTTCAAGCAGAAATCATTTACTTATTAATATTCTTTTGGGTATGAAGGTCATTTCAATCAGCCTGGAGAAAATTATTAAAATCGAAGTTTGGAGAATAATGTGTTTTTAAGTTTTTTCAAGTGTGGTGAATAATCTACACTTAACTGTTTGAAAAATTCGTGATAATTTGCAAAATATTTCAATTGAGTTTTAAGTATCTAAAGGAAACGTATACATCAAATAATTGAATTTGAAATAAGTACTGTTTCTAAAGTTTTAATTTAATGACATATTTTATGATATATTTTATTACCACACATAAATGAATTATTTTAAAATGGATATTAAATAGTATTTTGCAGATAAAAAAAAATAATAAAATGGAAAATGGAAGTCTTAAAATCTTAAAATGGAATTTTAAGAACAGATTATTTAATTTTTTTAACTGCGTGAATAGCAAGATTACAAAACAAACCTCAAGGGGGGGGGGGGGGGGGGGGGGGGGTTCAAAGAATGAAACTTTTTTTTATAAATATATTTTAAAAAGATTTTGCCACAATCCACTCTTTTAATTCATTGCCACAAGGGCCAACAAATATCGATTTTACTCATGTTTCAGTTTAGACCCAAGTTTCTAAATTATTAGAAACAATTTGATCTGATACAAAACAGAAACAATTTTTCAAAGGCAACTTTCAAACAGAATGTTCAGAAATAAAATGTTCTTTTATCTACTGTTTCTTTCACAGGCATTATGAAATTTCCTATGAGGTTTATATACAATAAACCAGTATAAATTCAGATTACGATTATAAACGAGCATGAATTGTTCTCCAAATATTGTTCTACAACACAACCTTAGGAGATTACACAGCTTAATATGGATATTTATATATTTATGCGCAAAAATAGTTACAAACAGCTGTTAATTTACAAAAACAAATTAACTAAAATACAAAATTCAATGAACTATACATTATTGAGTTTAAAATAAACTCAAAATTCTTTCGTGGTTAACGTAGCAATTAGAAATTACCAGTTAAAATAATTTGCAATTTCAAACCGTAAAAATATATACATGATCATACGTACAAACTTGGAACATAGAACAAGATCATTATACAGAAAGCTTTAATTGAAAATCTTAACATGCAACAGTATATGGCTTTTTGGATATTTTGTTTATTGATAAACATTAAGAAACTAATTAAGTAATAATTCTATCTAAAAATTTACGACTTTAATAATGAAAAACATGATTTATTCTTAAATATAATCGTTGGCTTTTTTTTTTTTTTGTGTGTGTGTGTGTTAATTTATGTAATGGCATATGTCATTTTCTTAATTATGGGTAAATGATGAAAATAAATAGGTTCAAAATGTAAACTACGTTATGATGTATTGTTAATTATACATTGCTTTTTAAGTACAACATTGGTACATAAAATATACTATTTTGAGAATACACTGGAGTATTTCTCGACAGAAAATATATTTATTTATTTTATGTATTTGGATTATAAATAGAACATGGCTAAAAATACTTTTGTGTTTCTGTCTGTTTACATTGTATTATAATTTAAGGAGTTTTTTTAACGAAATAATCTTGCTTATTTGGAATTTTCTACAGTAATTTAATTATCATATTTAAAGTATATTTTAAATCTTAGTAAGTATATTTTTAATCAATAATAAATGAAATATAAGTATATTTTTATCAATTATTAATAAAGTATATTTTTAATCTTATACAGATCCGTATAAGTGGGATTATTTATAGCATATCTCATTATTCAAATTTATTAGCTGCTTTGCTTCTTTAATTATTTTCATCTATCTAAAACTACGAATATATTTATATATATCATGCAAATATATTTATGTATATTATACATATCGTCTTAACCAATACTCGGAAGTTTTATCGAAAGATGTATAAAAAATGTAATATTATAATTGTAATGTTATTATAATGTAATGCAATTGTAATGTTATGAGTTTGTAGTATTGTACTAATGTAATATTGTAATCTATTAACAATCAATTTACACACGTAAAAGAATTATAATAGAGGTTTATTTATTATATTCATAGGCATTTTTTACATGATGTTTTATCGAGTAATAAAACAAAACCTACAGGATAAAAATGCAGATTGCTCAGAATACAGATTAAAATGAAGCCGTTTTGTTGAAAATTATATACATACATATTTGTTTGATTTAAAAAAATATATAAGAAATATTTTTGATGGTATCTTTCAATTTGAACAGCAATATTTCTAATAAAATGACAATATTACAGATATATTGGTGATGTAAAGACGTCATATTTCTCGCTAATAGTGAACCGATATTACTACACTTTTCAAACAACCAATATTCGGGCAATATACAGATATTAAATAAATTATCCGGCCAAAATAGATTCAATATATTACGAATATAATAAACTATAATAATACAAAAAAAAAAAAAAAAAAAACATCTTTTTTTTTTATATATATTACACTGTACCGATGACATTAAATTTTATTGTAATTTTCCATAATGAAGTTAAACCTAGAGTTTGAATAACATCAGTGCATTTTTAATTAACCAATTTCTTTTAAATTCGCATTCGTATCATCCAGGCAGTAACCAAACAAATATTAAGCCATTTTCATTTGTTTGAATTTCTTTTCATTTATGTTTACTCAACAGATTTCATTAATAAAACAAATAATGTGAAAAAACACAATCCCCTTTAATTTTTGCTCTTTGTCTTTTCAGTTTAATTTAATGCTTCACAGAATACTTCAAACAAATTCGCTTACCGTATAATAATAAAAAGAAATGTCCTTACGAAATTGTTTAATTTGAAATATCGACTATTAACAGGAAGTTAAATTGCTTATAATAAAAGGAATTCTTTAAAGAGTAGGTAAATAATGGTAAAGCGTTTGTAGAAAGTAAATATTTTTAAAGTTTAATTTTTATGCTTTAATTACAGTCTGTTAATGAAGCATTTCTATTTTATTTTATATTCCAAAATTTATTACGTTTATTACTTGAATGGCTTTTAGAAATCATTATTATGAATAAGTAATCATTTTTTCAAGATTTTCAATAAATATGCAGATTTTATTAGTTTGCGATTTAGTCTATCAATTTAATGAGTCGAATTCAACCGATTTCTAACAATTACATTTTACGTGTACTTACACATTTCGTTTTGCTAAGTGTTAATTTTGTAATTTTTATCAGGACTACAGTCCAAAACAGATCCAGAAGTCAAAAAATAATTCTTTTTTTTCTGGTGGAAGGAAAACCGAAACTGAAACTAAATGTATCATTTTCAGAATGGAAGCAAAATGTAATGCTCTGTAAATGAACAGTAATCTTATTTTAATTTTAACAGCCCGCCAACTCCATCGTCAAGCATATGGCAGAAAATCTGTTTGCAAATTCGACTTGACCTGTGGTTTTTAGTAAGCACATGCAAGTTTTTAGCGAAATTATTAAGTATCAACCAAGCGTATTAAGCCATACTTACCAAGAGTATTAAGCCATCCTTTTATGTCTTATTTTTCTATGTATTTCTATGCATAACTATTGTTCGGATGGTCCAAGATTCATAATAATTTTTTTCCCTGTTGGACAGGTCTTGGTCATCAGATGGTTCCGTTATCAAAATTATTAGGCTCTACATTTGTTTTCTTCGTCTGTTTTCATGTCTGTTTTATCACGGAAATCACGGAATTTGAGTATAGTGTTACGATACACAACACTACTTTAATTTTTTATGTAGTAGTCATGTCGAATGGATGTATGAATTTTTGTAAATGTTATGTAGTAGTCAAGTTAGATCTTTGAAAGTGATACATAAAATATTTTAATTCACGCTTTTAATATTTCAATTTAAAATATTTTAATTTTACTATTTTAATTCATTTTAATCCTCTACTGAGAATCAAAATAAAATAGGTTTCAACTATAAGATTTAGAATAAATGTCGATTAGAGTCCTGAATACCTCATATATATTAATTTATCATCGCCCAAAAAGAGTCAAAATAAGATATATTGTGACTATGATATTGACAATTAATGTGGATTGGAGTCCCTCATCCAGCCTAGTAACCCGAATTTACCCGAACCCGGTACGACCGGCAATTTTTGTCAGGTCGGCCCATAATGTTCATAATATTATAATAAAAATTCCCAGGATATTGCATAATTATGTAGTATTTTTTTCATAATTACATTAAAGCCTCAATAAATGTTTCATATGTGGTTAAATTGCATCTGTTTCGGGTCGTGTTTCTGGTTGATTTTAAATAGAACTTTCGTATTTGGGTTTCTATGGACCAACCTATACATAATTCTAATCTGGATAACAATACAGAGGATTGTCACAAAAATAAGAAGATAAAAAGCAATCCCTCGAAGTTTTTTGTTAAAAATTGCTTGTCAGTGATTAAAGTAGACTGTTTATAAAAATAAGACTGGTCATGTATTTAACGTTATAAAATTTGAAATAAGTAAAAGCTAGTTTTTATAACATCAGACTAAAGTAATTTTTCTTTTGGAGGTATTTGTTTTACATTTAATTAACTATTATATTTAATAACACAAACTGTAAAGAATATTTCATCGACTTCCTTAACTTCGCAGATATTTGTGATTAAATAGGACGAATATTTTATTTAAATATATTGATTTCATGAAACTATATTAATTGTAATTAATTTGTTAATAGTTAAACTTTAATTGATATTACTGCACATTTTAGGGTTAAAACATAACACATGAACATCATTTACTCCTAGTATTGCAATTTATTTACAAAACATTTCAAAAGTTAAGACTGAATTTATGTACATTGCTTTCATTTACAGGGGTACAAAGGAGTCTTCGGTGAACGTACTGTATATTAGCGATGAATATTGGAAGTCTGTTTTTAATTGTGGTATGCGTTTTTAAGTTTCACTAAATTCTTCTATACTACTTCTATATTTTTCTAGTGTGCATAAATTCTATAGAGCATATACAGGGGTAGATGAAAGAATTCGCAGAGATTACTCGTTATCAACGTGACTTGTTTAAGGGTGATTTTTTTTACAGAGTTATGCATTTTCCAAGTTAAGTACTGTCTACCCATAACGAGAAAGACCGCGAGAAAAAAGATTCTTCCCATGGTCACTATAGAAACGGACTCGTCCACTTCATTTTCGGGTGTTCTTAGTATTGTTGGCTTCTTTTGTATGTACTAGGCATGAAAAAAAAAAAAGGAAAAAATGTCTGTTTCGTGTTTTTTGCCATCGCCAGACAGTTATTTTCTTCTCTCCTGATTATTGCGTGTTTGGTTTTAGTATATTTTTTCACAGATTAAATCTTTAATCATTGCTTGTCATATGCAATTATTTAAAATTCTAAACATAGCACATTTAAAATCTTTACATCTTCGAATAGGGAACAATATGCACTTTCAAATGCAGTTTGTTTGATAGCTCTATCTTAATTGATTGATTTTGGTTTTTAAAATAATTTTCAAACATGAATTTTTTTGGTTTATTTCCATCGCGTACCGGCTCCATTACGAAATAATAATAAACAATTTGCACATAAAAAAAAATAGCATTTGTCTCCGACTAATTTTCGATAACAAAATTAAAGCTTCATCAATAAATAAAATAGCAATAATAATAATAATAATAATAATGGTAAAACTTAACACATATTTGATCGAACAATTTCAATTTTTATACTGCCAAATAGGAAACAAAAGTAATAAAAAATACTTTCAAATATGATTTGTTTGAAAAATGTATCTCAGTTTACTGATTGTCTATAGTTTTATAAAGTAATTTTCAAGCATGAATTATTTTTTTTATTTTCCTCTATCGCGTGCAGCTCGATTACTAACGATTCATCCGTTTTTCCTTAAATCAATGTAAAAAGTTCAGCATTTGTTTCCTGTTAATATTCCATAACAAAACTAAAACTTCCTCTATAAATAAAATACAAATTTAATAGACATGTAGTTGAACTAAGCGCTTAAAGCACTGAAATGATCAGGATAAAAATAGCTGCAGTAAGTAGAAAAATCTTCAGCTAATAATGCCTGGCATGCGGCTAATACGAAAGCTTTTGATAAATTTCAAAACTTTATTTGATTGCATAATTTTTTTCAGATAAAAGTGCGTAAATATGGTTTAGGTTCCCTTAGATAGGACACTCCCAACGAAGGACACTCCCCTCTGGGCCTATATCCCTCGAGTAGATAATTGGCCTTCAAAAATCAACTCAACCCAACCTAGATAAAAGTGCTTTTAAGTGTTACCAGGCAATCTGAAAACTATATTACACGTAAAAAATTTATTATTTTTTTCAAAAAACAAAAAATTAACCTATACTTTGGAGCCCGGAGAACATGGGCTCGATCCCCTAGTATTATTAAATTCGATAAATTCGCGTAGTCGAAAAAAAAAACAGCAAAAAAGGAGAGATTCAAACGAATGCTAATCGCGCCAAGACTGTTACCAGCTCCGATTCCGCACCATCTCTCCCATTTGGTATCTTCCGAAGAAGTAACCCATCTCACGGTCTTTCTCCTGAGGGTAGATCAGTATATTTAATGCACTAAAGCTGTTACCAGATACAACAATTTTTCTGGCAATATTTGAGTCAACTCTTGATTTCTGACAATTTTCCGTGAGAAATTATTTCAACTCCCAGTGTGATAGTGAACCCAGTGTGATATTGATGCCCTCAAATTTTGATCAACAGCTCAAAAATAAATAAAAAATCTATGTGCAATTTTGTGCCGCGATAATCCATTTAGAGATAGACGCATTGGAACTTTTACGAAAGAGATAAAAGTTAATAACAGTGATAACTGGTTTTTCTCTCCCCTCCATCCAACTTTAGCAACAACAACTGCAACACATATTTCGCTTTGTAGATGGAAAAAATAGGGCTAAAATCAGTTCAAAAGTTGGTTGAATAATTTTTTTTTTAATCTGATAGAAAGTTAACATATTATTGTAGAAAGTAAAATAAATTCATATACAGGACTACACAAAGTGCTGAATAAATTATGGTCTACAGATGGTAACGTCTAACAATAGTTTTACCAATTAGGTTATCCGTTTTTTCCATGAACTAAAATTTAGTTTCATATGAGACGTGTATAAAAATATGTAGATAAGAAAGAGGTCTGTTCAAAATTATTAGGGTTGGGTTGGGTTGATTTTTGACAGCCAATTATCTAATCGAGGGATATAGGCCCTAGGGGAGGTGCCCTCCGTGGGGGGTCTTTCTAAGGAATCCTAACCCGTATTTACCCAAAGTTATTAGAGTGCATTTACGTCTATTAGTGATAATTGATGAAGGCTAGTTTCTGTCTGCGTTAAGAGTGTTGTGACTAAGCTACATTTTAGCAGACAATGTAGTGCATATACAAATGTATATGCACTACATTGATGAGATTATTCACAGCTCACATATACAAATGTATATGCCATGTACAGGGATGCACAAAACGATTCGAGTGCTTTTCCGGCTACAGACTGCAATTGATGAGATCTGGATTTGAAATGTGTCATGCATTTTCTAATTATTTTATTTATTTAAATACATTCTTTAACCATTTTAAATGTTGAAATTCCGTAACAACTTTACGGAAGTGTTCGGAAGTGTTTCATAATATATGCTTGATACATGATGTTTCTATCATGTTATTTATAAAATTTCCTATTTCACTAAGTAATAAACATATTTATATATATATGCACTACATTTCTCCGAAATTTCTATTTGAAATACATATCGTATTTTAATTAACAAGTTATTCAATCACAGATTACAGATGCAGGAAATAAAATTAGATTAACCTGCAAATATATATTAAAAAATGAATAAAATGATAAAAGTTCCTTTAATTCTGAAGCAATGCGTTTGAATGAATGAGATACAATTTGAAAGGAAAAGAAAGTAAGAATGTATGTTTCATATCGCATTTTTGTTTAATCGATATGAGTAATGGAACTCCGCAAACTGATATCGAAAGTTAGTCTACTTAGATTAATGTGAGCAAAAGTATTAAAAATCCCCTCAGAAAATGAGAAAATATATGCTTTGTGGCAATTTAAATTATCTATCACTTTTATTAAGGAAAATGTTATCTCATTTAACTTGGAAACGTTATCCTCAATAAATAAACTAAACTGCTACTAAATTTCCTTCAATAAATTTTAACGATTATTTTATTAATATGTTTCCTATTAAAGTATTACAGATGCAGGAAATAAAAGTAGGTCAATCTTCAAAAAAAAAAAAAAAAAAAAAAAAAAAAAAAATGAAAGCAATTAAATGAGAAAGCCGCACTTTTTCATAATCATAAACGATATTAAACTAAAACAAATGTAGCATTATCTAAAATGACGTCACAGTACGAATGTTTGTTTAACGTTGCACTTTTTATTTAGACAATGGGATTAATGAAAAATTCTAATTCAATAATAAAAAAATTAAGTATACAAAGTCATTAACAAGCAAAAATTGTATATCACTGTTAAACATTTAAAGATATGAATAAAATTCGTGTTAAAATGCTTTTTTTAGTAATCCCGTGGTGAGATTATTCACAGCTCACTATTTGTCACTATGAAGGCTAATAAATTTTGAAATGGATATTAAATTAATCATAATCATTTAGAGTTTTTTAATTTCTTCTATTTTCTATAGAAGGAAGTATTGCAATCGAAATTTTTTTAGACTTCTGGTTTTCGACGGATTTACACATTTTAGGGGTCAGAGATCCCAAAATATATGTTTATATAATATGTCTGTCTGTCCGTGTGTCCGTATGTCTGTCCCCATTGTACCACCAAAAACTGTATGAAGTTATGTATAGAATTGAACCAAATTTTTAAACGTTTTTGGCTATGGCAAGCAGGAGCTCCTTTAATTTGGAAAAAATCCACCGGTAGAGGGCGCCGTAATAGAGATGTTTGTGGCATTTTGCATATTGTACTATCGAAGAGTGTAAGACGTTATGCATAGAATTGAACCAAATTTTTTCAAAAAGTTTTTGGCTATGGCAATAAGGTTCTCCCATAACTTGGGAAGAAAACGCTGTAGGGGGCGCTGTAATAGCGATTTTTGTGCAATGTTGGTGGCATTTTGAATATTGTACCATCGAAAAGTGTATGAAGTTATGCATAGAATTAAACCAATTTTTTTTTTTTAAGTTTTTGACTATGGCAAGCAGGTCCTCCCTTAATTTGGAAAAAATCCGCCGGTAGGGGCGCTGTAATAGCGATTTGTGTGCGATTTTCATGGCCTTTTGAATATTGTACCATACAAAAGTGTATGAAGTTATTCATAGAATTGAAACATTTTATAAAAAGTTTTTGGCTATGGGAAGCAAGTCCTCCCTTTATTTGGACAAAATCCGCCTGTAGGGGCGCTGTAATACCGCTTTTTGTGCGATTTTGTGGCATTTTGAATATTACACCATAGAAAAGTGTATGGAGTTATGCATAGAATTGAAGGGATTTTTTTTTATTATATTATTGAATATTGATATATTATTGAACCAATAAAAATGAAATATTGACATTTTTAAGAGCATTTTGAAACATTAAAATATATGAGATAGAAGAAAGATTTGGGATTGGCGCATCCAACTAGTTTAAAAACACTTTTTCGAAATACCACTTTGACAAATTACATTTTAGAAATTGGCGAACACTCTGTCACCGCTGATTTCAATCATGATGTTTTTGATAATTAATCATCGCATGTTATTCTTCTGAAATAAACAGAATTGTTTTCGAATACGTAAGCCTCCTACATGTTTTGTTTAATTTTAAGTAATGAAATATTTGGTTGTAATTTTACATTTTATTTTGAATTGGTTGCATTTCACCAAAAATTCATATTTTTTTCAAGCGGTTTTTTTAACTTACTATTTTGAGTTCAAAGCCCTTTTTGCTTTTCGTTACGGGTTAAGACTATGATGAATTATCCAAAGCTTGGTCCTTTTTAGGGTTCCGTACATAAAAAGTAAAAACGGAACCATTATAAGATCACTCCTGTGTCTGTCTGTCACAGCCCTTTTACTCGTAAACTATGCAACGTGGAAAGTTCAAGTTGGGGAAAATAATAAAGATTATTGACCCACATAGTTGCAGATTAATAAATATTCATAAATATATTTAGTGTAGAGGGGCTAATTAAGTTACTTGAAAAAAAAATCTTTTCTTTGTATATCGTGTGGGGTATTGTATGAAAGCTTAAAAACGCTGAAATCACAAATATATTTCATTTAATTTTAGGTATTAAATTTTCAAAGTGATGGTGGAAAATGTAGTTCAAAAATATGTCCCCCTATCTAATTCCAAATCTATTGAAACTAAAATTATGAAAAAATTAGAGGTGGTAGACATTAATTTAGGCATGAAAATTATAGTGATTACCCTAAGTCACATAGTTTCTGAGAAAATCGCATTTTTCCGTTACATTCAAATTTCGATTTACGGGCTTCAGCAAAAGTGTTGAGCCGAGCTGGAGGGACCTATCGTAGCAGAAGTATAAAAGCATTGTTGATCATGAATTTCGAAAAAAATCGTCGGTAATTAGCCGAGTTATTAACCCTTAAAGACACGGACGGTTTGGACATACATAATGACAGGGACGGCGTATTCTATGCTCCATCGGCTTTTAACGCATAGATAACAAATTTTAAGGATATTTTTATGTAATTCGGTGCCCAGTAGCAGTATAAAAGCAATAAACGTCAAATTGTTAAAAACAGACTAATTTAATGAGAATTTAATTACCTGCTTTGTCTTTAAAGATTAACTAAAAACCTATATGGAATAACAAATATACAGAATAGTTATATTTGCTATTATTTAGGTTCCATATGTCTTTGAAATTTCATGGTATATCCATTTATACTTTTCTAGTATACAGGTTGCAAAGGAAAGTCCCTTTAACCTGAAAATACTTGTGAACAGAGAGAGCTACAGCGATGCAAATGAGGTAACGGTATGGTAAAGCGACTACGCCCGATTAATTAAAAACAACAGCAGCGCACCCTAGTGGCGAAATTTGAGAGATAGCTAGTGCAAATCGAAAACGAAAAGACATAGAGCAAAATTTCCAGATAGAAAGTTTTAGAGCATCAATTAATTAGTAGAATACGACATTTGATTTACATGGATAAGATAAATCTTCGCCTGTTTACCCAAAAATATCCAAAATCGATGCACTCCATTTTGTGTAAACTTTAGAATGGAATAGTCAGAAGTATGAAGAAATACTCAGAATTTATGCTATAAATACGGGCTTATCTCAATACATTTTGAGACATCACACACACACATAAAAAAAAGACAAACTGCCTTACAGTGATAAAAAGGTAATATTTAGTATGTTCGAAAAGTTCGCCACTGCTCACGATACACGTTTGTATTCTGAGAGTAATTCTACATGCACATTTCTCTGCATGGAACGTCTATTGCAAGCCTCTTCTATACGACGACATAGATTTAACCCTTTCAAGGGCGGTGGCCATTTTAATTCCAAAACTGACAAATGGCACCAAGAATATTTTAATAAAATTTTGCTTTTGTAATGAAAGTGCAAATTAGCGGGTTTTTATTTTCTGAAAAATTCGTTTGAATATTCTGGTGTTAGTCAATTATTTCATCAGTTTACGAACATAATTCTTCTGGCCCCGAAAGGGTTATTCTAAAATTTTAAAGGCATTAGAAATTCAATCTTTACAGACATCAGACATTACAGCGCAGCACAACTTCACAATCTGCAATTATGCACTGCTACATTTCCGGAATGTGAATATGCGATGCAGAATCGTCGCTCATCGATTTCGGACATTTTTGGGTATGTAGGCGATGATCTTATCCGTGTGAACCAAATGTCGTTTCGTACTAATTAATTTATGCTCTAAAACTTTCTAATTTGAAAATTTGATCTGCTTCTTTTCGTTTTCGATTTGCAATGTCTATCTTTCAAATTTCGTCACTACGGATGCTGCTGTCGTTTGCATTAGGTCAGGCGTGGTCGCTTTTCTGTGCCGTTACTTCACTTGTATAGTTGTAGGTCTCTCCGTTTTCGCAAGTATTTTCAGGTTAAACGGACTTTCCTTTGCACACTGTATACTATACAGCTATACCCAACTCTACGTTGTATAGTTTTTACAAAGTCTTAGTATTCTTTTAGCTACAATATTTTTTTAATAATACACTTACTAATTCATATATTATTGTACGGAACCATCTGTGCGCTAGTAATACTCGCACTTGACCGTTTATTTTTAATATAAGTTCTCCACCCAACTAGCTGTTCAGTTGCCATTTTTTAATACGTCGACTTAAGAAAAAGGTTTTTATTTTAATATATGTATTTGAATAATATAAATGAATTTTAGTAAGTACTTTACATTTCTTTAAGAAACAATTTCCAAACAAACAACATTTCAAAGCGCCAAAGTTGATTCTTCGGAGTTACAGCTTTGTTACCAATTTTAAAGAACTGAAAGATATTGCACAAAATTACTTTTGTATAAAAAACAGTAACATTTAATTTTTACACATTAAATTTAGTTCCATAGAATTGACATAAATGTATACAGAAATAACTGTAAAGATTTTGTTTGTAACCTGCAGAATTAAAATGATAAAAGCATTATTTTTTTCATCGTACATAGTAATTTAAACGGAAATATCAATAATTGATAACATTATTTATAATGACTTATAATTGGCACAAATAAAAATAAAGCAAAATCATTTGAAAAAACAAATATTTTTAACATATATATTCATTATTTTCTTTTGATTCATTTAATAATTCTAATTTTTGTAAAAACATCTTTTAAAAATATCCTCCTTTATCAGTGTTATTGCATAGCATTCTTAATGTAAATGGACAGCTTATTCATATTTCATTTAATGTTGCATCATTTAGATTCTTTATAAAATTCATTAGCATTTGAAATAGCTAATATTTTTAGGAATACGACAAAGGAAAATGAATACATGGGTTCTGAAACAAATAATATAGAAAAGAATAAACGAATGCAAATGATTGATGATATAAATTATATTTCCTTTAAGACAAGAAATACAAATCATAATTATGTTAAATGCTTCCCTGAAAAATATAGCACTTGCTCAATCAGTAAATTTCGGTACAAAGTATACATAAAATCTTTTATTGTATTTTACGATTCATTAAAGTTGCTTATTATTCCAGACATTAATCATGCTTGATGATACATCTTACTTCCTTACTATAGTTTTGATATATTGCTAAGTGAATGTTCTTTTGATAAATAATAAACGAAGATATTCCTTTCTTGATTAGCATTTAGAGTTAAGAAAATTGAGAACGAAGTTTAAAATTTACTGAGAAAAATGAATGAAAATTGCGTATTTTCTGGAAAAAACAAGCATATTTTAAATAAAAAATAAATATTTAAATGATTTTGTTTTAGGACAAATTTTGTAAGCGGTAAATATGAGACTTATACTTTCAGTCATAGAATATATAACATAAAATTAGTTTTTATTTTTCTCTGAGGAACTGAGTTTCTGAGATCTGTGATGCATTCGTACTTTTACACATACCCCCATGAGAATCAATTGTTGAGAGATATATAGAGGTTAATTATAGGGATTATACTTAGAAATACAATAATTACGTGTCTTTTATGCTGTGTGTTTAGGTCAAAGATTATTTTAAAGTGAAAAAGTGCATTTTTAAAACTTTACAACAAAGTTTAAGAGTGTTTATGCATTCGGTTTGTCTGTCCGACTATCTGCGTTCTAACTCCCGTAAATATACCCGGATTTTCTTGCAATTTATAATGATTATTTAGTGTCATCAAGCCGTGCTTTGTATTGTATATGATGTATGTGGGATTAGTATTTCATTTACAGGGGCACTCAAAATAATTCCATTACATTATGGTATATAGGGAAAATCATTTACAGAATATTTCATGAGATTACACTATTTCAAATGTATTGAAACTGATAAAAATCACTGAATTTCGCTCCAAGGCGATAAGGATAGAACAGGGCATTCATAGCATTTGTCGTTCATTTACAGCGACACACAAAAAAAATCAATTGCTGTATTGTCATTGAGTATTGATTGAAGTGCGTTTAAAATTCGGCATGCTCTTTTAAATTTAACTAATGTTTTGCATGTTACTCGTTGTAAACAAATTTTATACTCCATATACACTGATGCACAAAAGAATTCAAGTACAATACTCCTTAATAACGGAAATATCTGAAAGGGAATTTTCAACTGAGGTATATGTATTTCTTAACTGAACTAAACTTTGGCATGCATGAAGTTAATAGGTACAAATCCATATACCATATACAATGCTGCTCAAAGAATTCGGATAATTTTCCGATTGAAGATAGGAACAGCTGAAATTCGGTTTTCAGATGTGTTATGCCTTTCCATATGGTTGAATTAAATATAATATTTTAACTTATTAAAAGGTGCTATTTTGTTACATTATTATGAATGTGTCGTAAAGTGTTTCGTAATCTATACTTGAAGCATGTTTTTTTTTTCTTTCTTGTTTAAAATTAAAACTACTAACCACCTATTCGTCGGATGCAAATTTACTTTCCGTTAGTTATTTTTTTATTTCCAATAACATGACCTATTCCATATAAATCAGAAATGTATTTGTATGAGAAACTCGCGCTATAGAGGACGCGGGCTATAGATTTACCAATATACAATTTCACTCAATAAAGTATAAAACAGATAACATACTGTTTTATATTGAAAAAACGTTTGGCATAAATTGGCGGAAATTCTTTTGTCTTTTTGTTCATGGAGTTTATTCTTGTGTTTGGAGTGAAATTGTGTCACATTTCTATGATAATGAAACTAGTGCCAAAATTTCTGTGCTTGTCAATGGAAATGAGACTTGCAAGCTTCAAAATTTCTTTTTTCCTACAATACTACTATTTAGTATTCATAAGATCAAAATATGTATTTATAGACTTTAATTTACTGATGCTTCATTAGTGCATTAAAAAGGTGTCGGTGGGCTCGATTGTACACTTAGCTGATATTTACCACTCGAGAGAATTACAAGGCTTTGTGTGAAATTTGCACAGGGCTCGTGATGATGCAGACATACAGTTTTATGATACACCGTTTCAGTGATTTCTAAAAATCGAGCTACGTCCGCTTGAAATTATGAGCTTAGACTCAATCTCTTCATACTTCTCATTTCGTCATCAAAATAACTGTAAAAATACATTTTAAGGGCAGTTGGTAGTACCTATTCCTACTGTGCCTGTATTCCTACTGTATTCTTAAGGCGTTTTAGGACTCTTAAAATTAGAAACAATGAAAAAAAAAGACCATTTTCTACATTTAATATCTTAAAATGTATACGATTTAAAAACATAATTTTTATTGGGATGAAAGATATAAGTATGTTCTTTGATTATGTGTATTTAAAAATTGCAAGACGCTGAATTAGTATTTATAAGGGGTTCCAAACTGTTAGACATTTTTCGAACAGAAAATTGGTTTAACAGGCTATGCGCAGGATCACAAAATAAATTTTTCAAATACAATGAATTTTTTTTAGCGTAATTATATTTCAGATTGTAATAATTAACCTGAACCTAAATAAATTTTAATTTAAAGCATCTTTATATTTTTAATACAAAGTTGTATATAGCTAATATAATTTTAAACAATAAGAATGAAATTTAAGGTTCCGTTTATCAGACTAAGATGAAACACATGTTTTTAAATTTTCATAAAAAAGTAGCCAGGAGTTTTTGAGATATCTCTCACTTTATGTCCAAAAACATCGTCTAGAGAAAAATGATTTCAAAGATTCGAAACGCCACTTCAGCTATTAAGAGAGCATAATTCTAATAGCTATAACTTCTTTTCTAATGGGAATTTCAAGGAAACAATTATATCAAAATATTCAGAAAAGATAGGAGTTTAACATCTATAAAAATTAAAAGTTCAAAAATTTTGAATCTTTACATACATTAAGGGGTATCAGTACTCTTAATCTCAGAAACTACAGAAGATATTAACTTGATACCTTTTTATGCAATATGAATAATTCCTAATAAAGGGAAGTCAACTTTGTAGACAGATATTCTTTAGTAATTTTCAGAAAAAAAGTTTGAATAAAAACCACATTTATATAACAAAAAACTTGTATTTTTCGAAAGAAAAATTTTAATAAAAATTTTGTACAAATGTTTGTAACAAAAGTTCGTTTCATATTGATCAGGGATATGTGTGAAATAATATGAAAAGATTGCAAACAATAATATGTAGTAGTTACTATCAAAAAGTACATCGAAGTTCAAAAGGCAGCATGTTTAGAAAATTGAGTTTAAAGTTTACGTATGTAATGTTTATGTATCATGTAAGCACACTAAATTACTTAAAAATTTTTAACTTCTTGTTGCCGTACAAATAAAAGAAATATACAATTCGAAAGGTGAGAAAAAAAGGATTCAAAATATTGAAAAATAAAAATAAAAACGAATTTTGTCATGAATTTGACTTGCAGTTGCACTTTGAACTATTATTTGGCATTTTTTATGGTTTTCCTGGAAGAAGGATATGTACTCTACACTATATTCACCGATTGGGAAAATAACTATTTTCAATAATTTTGAAAAGAAATGCATAATAAAAACTAATTTTTATCCTAAATTAGGAATGCGCAACCTTTTTGTCTAAAAGTCATTACTACCGGAATATTCTAAAGGCAGTCTTCTCTTAAAAAATTGCAAAATTTTTGCCGTTAACTTGTGCCCAAATTACTTTTTTATAAAATAATGCTAGCTTGTTTGGCCGCGGGCTACAGATTGTGCGCCTAAATGCTATCCTAACTATTCGAAATGCTGTATTTTTCAAATTGCATATAACATTTTTTTTTTAAATATTAGTGGTAGCTATTATAAATTGTCGGCTTTGCTTTCTTATGTGACTTTTATATATTAATCCATTACTGAGCCAATGTCTTGGATTCACCCTTATTGCTTGCCATTGTTGGATCGAAGCATTGTCTTCATCGGCAGTTATATTACTTTGTATTAGTGTTTTCGTCATATTTATTTATATATTATATTATATTTTTATATTATTATTTTATATTATATTTTTATTTATTATATATTTATTTATTATATTATTATTATTATTTATTATATTATTATTATTATTTATTATATTATTATTTTTATTTATTATATTATTATTTTATATTATTATTTTATATTATATTTTTTATATTATATTTTTATATTATTATTATATTTTTTTTTACTTTTTTGACTGTAGTTAAAGAAATCTCATTTCATCCAGGCCCAAATTATAGCTCCTAAGATATTTTTTTATCGCAGAAGAGATACATAAATATAGCTTTTATTTCGACAAGCTTAAAAACTCGTATCTATTTTTGTAAAAGATTTCATTATACCTATTTCAATACTAGAAGCTATCAATTTCAAGACTGCATAACTCATTGATTATTGGAATGACAGCAAAAGATTTAAAGATTATTGACAGTATATAGAGAGGTCCTTTCTTTTAAAATCGCATATCAACACCATTTCCCTCTTTTGAATTACAAATTGTTAAAAAAGCTGATTTTTAAAATACTTAATTTAATTTTAATACTCTAGCGTGAAAAGTTTTTGTCAAACGTAAAATCAACAATAAAGAACAAAGTGTTCTGCATAATAATTTTTTAGCTTTTACATGGTAGCTTAAAAAATAAAGATTAATAAATACATAAAGTGTTCTTCGATTTATGTCTGAATTATGAGAGTTTTCTTTAACATAGATTGGTTCATTTTTTAATAATTTATTTCTAGCTAAAAAAACTTTGCACACGTAGATGTTGAAATATGCCAAGTGGTATTTGTGTGCCTATTCTTATTTGATGAAGTTATGTTGCTACGGACAGTTAAAAAATTACTACTGAAGACACATTTTAAGGAATATTCATTCTTAATTAGCATTATGCGAACATGAGACTTAAATTAATGAGAACTAAAATTAATTCCAAATATATGATAATTTAGATTATATTTAGAAAATTTCCTTTTTTTTTTTTTTTTTTTTTTTGAAATTTAAATTTTTTTAGAAACCGTTATTAGCGAACATTTACATCTTAAAAGTAACCACCGTTGCCACATTCAAAACTTATAGTTATCTAAGGGGCTGTGCATATATAACGTTATCACTTTAGGCGGGAGGGGGTATGGAACATGATATCGTAAGATATCTATAGGGGGAGGGGGGTTGTCTTTTGATATCGTAACCATTCTTGATCCAACCAAAATTTTCATTTTTTATTTGTAATTTGTTTTGTTTTTCATCAGAGTAGTCCATTACCTTCCTTAGTTTGTTATCTATTTTTATAAAAATTCAAAGTTATTAAAATAATTAAATGATTGTAAAATTGTTTAATTCCAAAATGCGGAATACCCAACATTTGGCATTCCTATCCTTCTGCCATATGTGTATGCATATAATAATCCGCTGTTCAAGAAACCAGATACGAAGTATTTTTGAAATGATACTTGTTGTGTTTACTAGTAAAGTAAAGAGAAAGAATGATATTTACTTATTTTTTTAACAAGTTCTGCTCGCTCCCCTCTTCCGGTTCAGAGCAGGCGCACGAAATACATTACTACTGTTGAATGCATTATGTAAAAAAATGTTTTTTTTTTTTAATATTTTTAAATAGAAAATATTTCGTTAAATTGTTATCTATACTTCTATACTAATATTATAAAGAGGTAAAAATTGTTTCTTTGTAGGAGGTAAGCTCTGGAACTACCGAAACGATTCCAAAATAATGGTATCAAAATGATGGTTTTAGTCCAACTTAGAACATAGACTATATCTTATGTCCGTGCAACTGGCCAAAATGGGGTGCAAGAGCAAAAAAGTTCTAAAAATGCGATTTTTGTGCTACTGAAGGGCCTAGAAACATGTAATTTGGAATGGTAGTTACATATAAGATACTAATGATCTCTAAGGACATTTCTTAAAAAAAATCGAAAGTAAAAAGGGGTGAAAATGTGCGAAAAGTATTCTAAAAAGCGTTCTAAATTTTTACGCAATTTCAGGAAGTACCAAACCGATTCCAAAAATAATGGTGTCAAAATGATGGTGACAACCCTTGCTCCAACATAGGCTACACTTTATGTCGGTACCATTACCCCTAAAGGGGGTGCAAGAGCAAAAAACGTTCGAAATTGCGATTTTTGTGTTACTGAAGGGTCCAGGTACAAGGAATTTGGCATGGTAGTTACTTATTAGATATAAATGATTTCTAAGAATATTTCTTAAAGAATTCGAAATTTAAAAGGGGTGAAAATGCGCAAAAGCGTTCTAAAAAAAGTTCTAAATAGCAATTTTTGCGCAATCTCAAGAAGTACCAAATCGATTCAAAAAATAATGGTGTAAAAATGATAGTGACAACCCTTGCCCCAATATAGGCTACATTTTATGTCAGTGCCTCTACCCCTAAAGGGAATGCAGGAGCAAAAAAACGTTCGAAATTGCAATTTTTGTGTTACTGAAGGGCCCAGATACATGGAATATGGAATGGTAGTTACTTATAACATATAAATGACCTCTAAGAACATTTCTTAAAAAAAAAAAATCAAAATTTAAAAGGGGTGAAAATGCGCGAAAATATTTCTAAAAAACGTTCTAAACGGCGATTTCTACGCAATCTCCGAAAGTAACCAATCTATTTCAAAAGTAATGCTTGGAAATTGATGGTGACAGCCCTGGCTCAAACATAGGCTTTATTTCATGTCGTTGTCACGACCACCTTGGGGTTGCAGAAGCAAAAAACGTTCTAAATTGCGATAATTGTGTTACTGAAGGTCCTACAATCCTGAAATTAGGCAGTGAAGTTATTTATAAGATACAAATGATCTCTAAGAACATTTCGTAAAAAATAAAAATTAAAAAGGGGTTAAAATGAGCGAAAAGTGTTCTAAAAGAATTTCTAAATTGCGATTTCTATGCATTCTCAAGAAGTACCGAACAGATTTTAAAAAATAATGGTGCGAAAACGATGGTGTCAGACCTCGCTCCGACATAGGCTGTATTTCATGTCGGTGCCACTAACCCAAAGGGGGTGAATGAGCAAAAAACGATCTAAATTGCGTTTTTTGTATTACTGCAGGGGCTAGCAACTTGAAACTAGGCATGGTAGTTACTTATAAGGTATAAATGATCTCTAAGAACATTTCCTAAGTAATTCGAAATTTAAAAGAGGGTAAAAATGAACGAAAAACGTTCTAAATTGCGATTTCTATGCAATCTCAGAAAGTATCCAACCGATTTCAAAAGTAATGGTTGGAAATTGATGATGACAGCCCTTGCTCCAACATAGGATCTATTTCATGTCCGACAGGAGCAAAAAATATTCCAAATTGTGTTTTTTGTGTTACTGAGGAGGTCTAACATTTTAAATTTGGAATGGCAATTACTTCAAAGATACAAATGCTTTCTAAGAATTGTCGAAAGAAAATTTCAAATTTAACAAGACGAAGTGAGCGAAAAGCGTTCTATAAGCGTTCTAAATTACGATTTTTACGCAATCGGATGAAATACGAAACCGATTTTAAACATTAGTTTCAAATTGATGGTGATAGAACCTGATCAAACATAAGCTATATTTTATGTCGAGGGTTGCAGGAGCAAAAAACTTTCTAAATTACGATTTCTGCGGTACTGAAGAGGCTAGAAACTTTAAATATAGCACGGTGGTTACTTATAAAATATAAATGTCCTCTAAGAACAGTCGAAAATAAATTCAAAATTTAAAAGGGGTAAAGCAAAGGGAAGGAGCGAAAAGCATTCTAAAAGAGTCCTAAAATACGATTTCTATGGAATCTCAGGAAATAATAAACCGATTCCGAAGTTATTGGTTGCGAATCAAGGGTGATAGTCCCTGATCCTATACGGGCTATATTTTATGCTTGTGTCACTACAACTTGGTCGGCAGGAACAACAAGAAAGCCTTTAAAAACATCTAATTTCCGTTTTCTATAGAATATTAGGAAATACCAATCTATTTCAAGGTTAATGTTGGCAAATTAATGGTGACAGCCTCTGTTGCAACATTTTTCGAGACATTTTATTTCAACTCTGTTTCGGCATTTTATGTTGCTGCCACTAACACCAGAGAGTGGGTAGACTGTTAGACAAGAAGCTTGGAATTTGACATAATGGTTAATTTTAAGATGTAAATGTGTTAAAATGGTTTTTAAAAAAATTCAAATCTTCAAATCAATATTAAATGAGCATATGAAATGAGCATAAAAGTCTCAAAATACTTTCTAAATTATCATTTAATTGGAATTAGTTTTAGTTCTTCTTATTAATTAAAATCTCATTTCTGTCTATTGCACTTTTATAATGAAGTTTAGCCAAACCGTGGCTTGATTTGTAATTTTTGAATTATTTCAAAAAGTGTTCTTCTAATAAAAAATAGTCATGCAAATATCACTTGCCATATTTCAACTATTACGCGAGCAAAGCCGCGGGGTTTGCTAGTTTGGTATAAAGATATTTCATATATAATAGTAATATTTTATTGACTTCTCATTTGAATCAATAAAGTATGCGAATAGTAAATGTATAATTATATCTGTATATCACTGTAAACAAAAGAAGAAAATTCCAAAAAGCAAAATTACTTTTAAACATTGATAACGATATCATTAGGAGGGGGGGGGGGTCGAGGGATGGTAACATATAATATCGAAAGGGGGAGGGTTGAAAATTACAAAAAAGTTGATAACGTTATATATGCACGGCCTCTAAGATTGTACATCAAGTATATCATAGATATCGCAATTTTTGAAAGTTTTTTTCTTCTGCACACTTTAAAATTTCGAATTTTTTAAAAACTTATTCCCTTCATTTAAGTCTTTAAACTAACAGCCATACCAAATTTCTAGTTTCTATCACAAGCATTTTCATATAAAACATACTTTAAGAAGAATTTAGAATGTTTTCCGCTTATTTCAACCTTTAAATTTATTATTATTATTATTTTTTTTTACAAACCCATCTTAAAGACTCATTTAAATATTAAAAATATGCAAAATATCAAGATTTTAGCACACCACCATGACCGAAAATAAACTTTTAGAACGTATTTCAAATGAAAATCAAATTTCAAATTAATTGCTTAAGAGGCGCAAAGGCCAACATAGTGAAAAAGATTCCCTGCCGGGACTCGAACCCGGCATGGATATATCAATATTCCATCTTGTGCTGCGTTTGTAGCCTTGCCAACATATAATAGTGAGAAATTTCCCAGGCTGGATATCGTTCCATGTGGTTTAGTCGGTAGTACGTCAGTGCGCTATGCTGATGGCCCGGGTTCGAGTCCCGGCATGGAATCTTTTCACTATATTGGCCTTTGCGCCTCTTAAGCAATTACTTTGAAATTTGATTTTCATTTGAAATATTGTATGCAAGGCGAATGTTTCTCTCTGGAATAATTTTCATGTATTAATATACTTTTAGAACGTTATTGACATCTGAACCCTTTTAATTTTCGAATTTTGTAAAACCTATTATGTACGAGCATCTACGTCTTTAAAATAACAGACATATCAAATTTTAAGTTTCTATTCCTAAAAATTCTAAAACAATCGTAAATAATTCAGAAAGTTTTTCGTTCATTTCACACTTTAAATTTTTAATTTTTAATTAACTGTTTATATCAAGAATCTGCATGTTAAAAGTAAACACCACCCTAAATTTAAGTTATCTCTAACGATTTCAACTAAATCGTTATTTAAAACGTTTTTAGAAAAAATTCCACTGATATCATACTTTTAAATTTCGAAATTTGTAGAAACAGTTCTTGGGGTGCATCTGCATCTTAAAAGTAATGCCAAATTCCAAGCTCCTCTTTTAAATTTCGAAAATTTGAAAACTGTTTTGATCATGCATTTGCGTCTCTAAAATAACAGTCATGTCAACTTTTAAATTTCTGTCCCAAACTGATCCTAATCAATCGTTATTTACAAAAATTTCCGCTTATTTTACCCTTTTAAATTTTGAGCATTCTAGAAACCGATATTAACAAGTATTTACATCTTAAAAGTAACCATCACTTCAAATTTCAAGCCCCAAAATACAACACAAATAACTATTTTAGAAAACATTTTGCCTGCACACACTAGGGGTTAGTTTTGCCGACATAAAATATCGTTTATGAAGGAGAAGAGATGGTCATCAGCAGTTTACAATCATTATTTTTGAAATAGCTTTGGTAGTTCCAGAGAACACACTGAAAAACAACCATACAAACAAATATTACTTCCTTTATAATATTAATACTGACTAATTAAATTTTTATTAGATGTAAATTTCCAACTGGGCGAAAAATGTCCGAACCAGGATTCGAACCAGGGATCACCTGGCTGAAGCCGCCAGTGCTCTACCATCTGAGCTATCCCGGACGTATCTGGCGGAACTTTTTCACCCAGCTAACCTTAATGATTATAGCATCGGGTCTGAAACCTGGTTCAGCTCAACAGAACAAATCTCAGGTAATGGAACTCCAGAAATCGCTGGATACATAATTACACTAGATTAATTTTAACACAATTATTCTAATTGGTAATTAAATCATATTAGTTGTAAATTTCCAACTGGGCGAAAAATGTCCGGACCAGGACCCCTGGTTCGAATCCTGGTCCGGACATTTTTCGCACAGTTGGAAATTTGCATCTAATATGATTTATTTACCAATTAGAATAATTGTGTTAAAATTAATCTACTTATTAAATTTTGTTCTATGTAGTATTAAAGTTTTTTATATGTGGAATGTAAATTCTAATAAAATTATTCTGTTACTATTGAACTTTTTAAATTTTGGTTCACCTTTAAAGTGTAGATGAACCCATGTTATGAAATAAACGATAATGCAATTTCAAAGTATTTTGTACGAATTAAAACATTATATTTTTATTTTTATAACTTTAATCCGAACAAAAATTATCGAAAAAACCTTTTGTTGATGCAGATAATAATTCAAATTATTAAATATTCAAAATAACGCCTGAACCATTTAATAATGTTACCAGAAAAATGTAATGAAAATTCTGAAATCATTTACTCATAACAATATGAAAATATTTCATAAAGTTTAATTTTTCAGGTAAAAAACAATGCAAATATCGTGGTGTAAAATGTCAATCCTTAGAAAAATTTTACCAGCAAAATGCACAAGTTTCTTTCGTTTCTTTTGTGACATTTGTTAAGCAGCAAGCATTAATCTGTACGGATTTTTTTTCCTCGTAAATTTATATTTAATGCATTTCCTTAGCAAACATAATGTTAATGACTTTTTTTTATATTTAGGGATAAGTAAATTTAATCTGCTTTTAGTTTTTCTTGGTAAACTACATTTGACATAACTTATAAATTTAAGAATATTTGTTTTACATTTCAAATAGTATTAAAATTCATAAATGCTAACACGTGTAAAAATTAACAATTACATTTCTTCTTGTATAAATATATGATAACTTGACATTAATAATCTCCTTCCTTTAAAAAATACATGCACAATTTTTTTTAAAATATTTTGGATGACAAAGACAATCTCAAGATATTAAATTATCTCTTAAGTGCAGAAAAGATTCTTAAAAAGAGATAACAATACTTTTAGTTAAAAGCAAAATGCCATATTTAAATAAAATTAAGTAAAGTATATCCATCAGTGTCACAGTTTTACTTAGCTACACATTTTTTTCTTTTAAATAAACTGTTCTTTAAATAGCATTAATTTTTAAAGAATAAATTAATCCCGATTTTAATTTCTTTACTAAGGAGAATGTATTGCAACTGATAAGATTATTTGAAAACAGAGTATTCTACTTTCTGAGTAAATAATTATCAGTCATGATGTATAAAGTTAATAAATATGCATTTTTTAAAGATGTTAGTGCTTTAATGATTTTATTTTAAAGAGAATTTACAATTTGAATCATGTTTTTTGTATTTTCTTAAAATTAATAATAAAATATTATAGTTTAATAAATTAATAAATTACTGACGTTACGAAGTTTTGTGACATTACAACACTTACAAATTTTCATTTTTTTACATATATATTAGCTCTTTAGAATTTCATGTAAAAAGGGCAATTATCCATCTTTATGTTTTATATAATATGTAGTCATAATTTAATGGCTATTTAAAAATACCCGAAACATTTTTTTCTCTTGTTATCCCCCGTCTTTTTTTATATTTTTCTTTATTTTCGATTGTTGTTTATGAGCATTTTTTGATTTCTTCATAGAATGAAAAATGTAGATTTTAAAAGTCAAACACTGTAATTAAATTAGATCAAACATTGAAACGAACATTAATGTTTGAATGTAACATTTAATTAGACATTTTTTTTTCGAAAACATTACAGAATATTTATAAAATATAGTCTAAAGCAGAGGTTCCCAAAGTGTGCTCCGCGGAGCCTTAGGGGCTCCGCCTGAAGTTTCCAGGGGCTTCGCCCCGCTTTAGGAAATAATGAAAATTTGAACGAAACAAACACATTTAAAGCAAGATTTTTTTTGGGGGGGGGTTTTTCCCTAAAATGGGAATAGATTTTTTCCGTTGCAAAAGTATTTATACATTGATGATAATGATCTCCTGCTATTTCAACTCTTTTAATTAACTAAATTTTATTTTCTTTAAAATTTCCGGTGGAAATATTAATTTATGTTCCATTTTTGCGTTTTCCGATCAAAAAATGCGATAAATGCAAAAACAAACGTATATTTACGGTAAGAAAGCCAAAAATTTTATTCTGAAAGAAAATTTGGATATTTGAATTTCCCAGCTCCTCTTCCCAATGTGACTTGAGGGGAAGTGTTATCCAATGACTCCACGTTTCATGGTCAACTACGTTATCATTCCGAAAGAAATCAGTCTGATTTGAAAGATAGACCGCCTGATTTTTTTTGTATGAAGGACAAAGTAATGTATGCATGCTTCAAAAGAGAATATTACAACACTTATAACAAATATGAAATGTCCTGGACGTAGGTGTTGACTTCACTGGTAGCGAAATAGGCAATAAGATATACTTCTACAACTAATTTAATTTTTTCCTTTTACCCTGATTAATCTCTGTGATAAATTAGAACAATATAATGTTCCATAATTGAAGAGCTGAGCGGAAGAACATGTTATGCTACATTTTCTTAAAAATTATTTTATCTTTTGGACGAAGGTGTTATCAGGTATTCTATCACATGGTAAAGCTAAAATACCAAAGGTCTATTTAGCCTTGATGATTTAAGACATTATTCATTAATATTTAATATTTTAATATTTAATAATGCAAATAATATTAATGTTTTTTAATATTTAAAAATTAAATCTGAATAAGTTTTTTTGATAGAGTACCACACCTCTTAATATTTTAAACACATGGTATCAAACAGAAAATAAATCATTAAAATTGACAACAAAAACTTTCACATCAAATTCCTTCAAATGTAATTTTTGTTACTTAACATGTTCTTCCACTTAGCTCTTCAATTAGTGATAGAAGTTTGCCTTGTTAGACCCCTTCACCCCTGTTAAGTCGACGCTTATTATATCATGGCTTTTACCTGATATTTTAACGAGTCGCTTGAGTTTGTGAAGATCATATAATTGCAAAGACTCTTAATAAACCTCGTAAAATTGATATTGTCTTGAATTTGCTTTGTGAAAAAGTTGTTAATTTAGTGTCAATAGTTCCTTCTCAAGTAGATCATTTTTTTAAAATTAACGCTATAACAGGTGACGTAAAAGAACACTTAACAGGATCTTCAGATGCACAAAATTTTCTTTACAAATGAATGAATCTACTGACATAACTGGATTAGCAGTTTTGTTAGTATTTTTCTGTTACATATACCAATATCCCGTTCAGACCAGCGAAGTTAAGAGTCTTAACTGACTGTTTTGAAACGGCCACCCAGAATTTTAACTTCTCTTTTCTATTATTACTGTGTTTGAGAACATTAACTTGATAAAAATTAAGCACCTTACTAACGACAGTCTGAAACAGGTTTCACAAAGCTATCGGGATAATATTTTTTGTAGATCACTACAAACCAACGCACTAAAATACGAATTTTTTTTTAATTAATACATAGGAAAACACATAGGAACATGAATGCACTGATGCTGCGAAATCAATGATGGGTCACAATGCCATTGCAAAAATTAAAGAGATGATAAAGCACCGTAGCACCATCTATTGCGTTCTGTATAGATATACGCTATCCCTGGGAAAATGTCTTCTGAACTTATGAAAAGGTTAAATGCTGCTATTACAACAATAAACTTTATAAAATCACGAACTCTTAAAAGCAAACTTTTTAAGCTCATGTATGAAGTTATTGGATGCCAGCATCCACTGCCCCTACTACATACCTAAGTCAGATGGTATTTATTGTCTATGAAGAATGTTCACACAATTCTTCCAACTGAAGAGGTGATATTAGCTCTAAACTGGCAAAGCTTTTAACTAATGGAGATTGTGAATTCTAATTGCATAATTTTCCGATATGTTTAGCAAAATGAAATAAATGCATCTATCATTGTAATGAAAATCTGTCACAATTTGTGATTCATTTACCAAACTTTTCTTTTAAGATGGAATGTGTGTTGATCGGATTCTGAGTCAAACGGCGATATCGATTACGTTCCTCTTGTTGAAAAAGAATGCAAACAACACCAGATTAAAAAAAGTATACAAATAAATAAAAAAGAAAAGTGCCCAGCTAAACTGATGGCATTGAGCTCACAGGCTATTCACACTAATTGTATATTATACACTTATTTTAAAGAATAATGCCCTCAAAAAACTATGTGAAGGGGAATTAGCCCCCGTTTTCCCCTTTATACTTAACCAGTGAACCTCCAAATCTAATCAGGGAAGCCCCTTATCATAATAAACCGGTATACCAAATTTGGAGCAAACCGAATAATCCTGCAAAAAGAACATTTATCTAAATTAAGGGGGTGGACTAGTCCCCCCTTTATCTTTAACCAATGAATCGCCAAAACGAATCAGGGAAGCTCCTTAACATAATAAACCGGTATACCAAATTTGGAGCAAAGCGAATAATTCTGCATGAAAAACCCGTTTATATAAATAATGGGGGGTGGCCTAGCCCCCCTTCCCCCTTTATCTTTAAACAATAAACCCCCAAAACTAATCAAGGAATTTCCTTAACATAATAAACCGGTATACCAACTTCGGAGCAAATCGAATAATTCTGCATGAAAAACCCAATTATCTGAATTAAGGAGGTGGACTAGCCCCCCTTTTCCCCCTTTATTCTTAACCAATGAACCCCCAAAATTAATCAGGGAAGTTCATTAACATAATGAACCGGTATACCAACTTCGGAGCAAATCGAATCATTCTGCATGAAAAACCCAATTATCTGAACTAAGGAGGTGCACTAGCCTCCTTTCCCCCCTTTATTCTTAACTAATGAACCTCCAAAACTAATCAGGGATGTTCCTTAACATAATAAACCGGTATACCAAATTCGGAGCAAATCGAATTATTCTGCATGAAAAACCAATTATTCTGAATTAAGGGGGGGGGACTAACCCCGTTTTTCCCCCTTTATCCTTAACCAATGAACTCCCAAAACTAATCAGGGATGTTCCTTAACATAATAAACCGGTATACCAAATTCGGAGCAAATTAAATGATTCTGCATGAAAAACCCATTTTTCTGAATTAAGAGGGGGACTAACCCCCCTTTTCCCCCTTTATCCTTAACCAATGAACCCCCAAAACTAATCAGGGATGTTCCTTAACATAATAAACAGGTATACCAAATTCGGAGCAAATCGAATGATTCTGCATGAAAACCCCCTTTTTCTGAATTAAGGTGGGGTGGACTAACGCCGTTTTCCCCGCTTTATCCTTAACCAATGAACCCCCAAAACAAATCAGGGATGTTCCTTAACATAATAAACCGGTATACCAAATTCGGAGCAAATTAAATGATTCTGCATGAAAAAACCATTTTTCTGAATTAAGGGGGGGGGGGACTAACCCCCCTTTATCCTTAACCAATGAACTCCCAAAACTAATTAGGGATGTTCCTTAACATAATAAACCGGTATACCAAATTCGGAGCAAATTAAATGATTCTGCATGAAAAACTCATTTTTCTGAATTAAGGGTGGGGGGACTAACCCCCCTTTTCCCCCTTTATCCTTAACCAATGAACCCCCAAAACTAATCAGGGATGTTCCTTAACATAATAAACCGGTATACCAAATTCGAAGCAAATCGAATGATTCTGCATGAAAAACCCATTTTTCTGAATTAAGGGGGGGTGGACTAACCCCGTTTTTCCCCCTTTATCCTTAACCAATGAACCCCCAAAACTAATCAGGGATGTTCCTTAACATAATAAACCGGTATACCAAATTCGAAGCAAATCGAATGATTCTGCATGAAAAACCCATTTTTCTGAATTAAGGGGGGGTGGACTAACCCCGTTTTTCCCCCTTTATCCTTAACCAATGAACCCCCAAAACTAATCAGGGATGTTCCTTAACATAATAAACCGGTATACCAAATTCGGAGCAAATGGAATGATTCTGCATGAAAAACCCATTTTTCTGAATTAAGGTGGGGGGGGGGGTGGACTAACCCCGTTTTTCCCCCTTTATCCTTAACCAATGAACTCCCAAAACTAATCAGGGATGTTCCTTAACATAATAAACCGGTATACCAAATTCGGAGCAAATCGAATGATTCTGCATGAAAAACCCATTTTTCTGAATTAAGGGGGGGTGGACTAACCCCGTTTTTCCCCCTTTATCCTTAACCAATGAATCCCCAAAACTAATCAGGTATGTTCCTTAACATAATAAACCGGTATACCAAATTCGGAGCAAATCGAATGATTCTGCATGAAAAACCCATTTTTCTGAATTAAGGGGGGGGGGGGGCTAACCCCGTTTTTCCCCCTTTATCCTTAACCAATGAACCCCCAAAACTAATCAGGGATGTTCCTTAGCATAATAAACCGGTATACCTAATTCGGAGCAAATCGAATGATTTTGCATGAAAAACCCATTTTTCTGAATTAAGGGGGGGGGATGGACTAACCCCGTTTTTCCCCCTTTATCCTTAACCAATGAACTCCCAAAACTAATCAGGGAAGCGCATTATCACAATGAACCTAGGAAAAAATTTTGAAGCAAATCGGATGTTTCTATCAAGAGTTATCGCGTTACGTACATACGTACATACATACATACATGCATACAGAACGGGCGGGCACATTAGCTCTCAGGCTTTGATAGCCTGTGAGCTAAAAAATATTCAGGGTATCTTACAGCTTTGAAAAACTCTTTCAAACAACATTTTTTCAACAGCTGAATAGAAAATGCTTTGGATGACCTAAAAGTGTTCAGCGTTAAAAATAAAACATGCAGCTTAAACTCAGTGAAACACTGATGTCCTCGTTGATTTGACATCTCATAGAAAATTACATTAAATGTACCAACAACAACCGGTTATTTGGTGGTACCAAATGAATTTTTTTTTTTTTTTTTGAAACAGAAAATTTTTAAAAAATAAATATAAATCAAATGGAAATAAATTAAATAAAACAGTTGTATAGTTTTAAATACAAATTATTCGTCTTAAATACTTTTTATAAAACTTGGGTAAACATTTTGGTATATGTATTAGTGTTAAAGATCTTACTTTGACGGCAAATCGAAATAGAAATGTCTTTTAAATGCAGAACCAAACATTTGCCTGCAATTACTATCAACTGGACCTGAATTCAGATGTTTGTGCAAAACAATCCAATCAAATTAGGCGTTTATGCGTTATTGTTCGTCACTCTAATAATGTAAAACATATTAAGGCAAAAATTACGATTTCTTGAGTTTTGGAAGTTTTTTAAGTTTGTAAACTTTGGACAATTCCATCTGTATTGATGAAAATTGAAACTAAATTCAGCATTACAGTAAAAATTTCAAAATATAATTCTATTGCTGGGACAATGCACAATTGTTTAGATTACTATTCGTTCACTCTTCCTGTGATCAGTAGCAATGCGCCTAAAAAACATTACTTTGTAACACAGGGTACGGCAGGCTTCAGGGGCTCCGCCATAGAAATTCATTCTAAAAAGGGTTCCGCCAGTCAAAACGTTTGGGAACCACTGGTCTAAAGATTAGTTAGTACTTTTCGGAATATTTTTTTTTAATTATACATTTATTTTATAAAAGATTTACGTACTCTGCACCTAAAAAAAGGAAAAAAATATCATTGCGATTTTACATAGCCATGTGTGGTGTCTGGAGGCGTCTGGATAGTTTTCCTTTGATTTCTCTGGCGCCATTGACACGTGACGTGTGTGTTAGGGTGGAACGAAAAAAATAAAATTTTAATTCCGATATGTAATAGAGATAAAAAGTTGTCTAATGCCTTTGTTAAGACAGTGTTAAAATATTTTAACAAACATAATGTATTTAGAGGTGCCGCAAAAGACTTGAATATATATTTTTTAAGTAGATTTTACGAATTTATGATAAATTTGGTTTGGAAAAAAAATATATTTAAAATACCAAATGCCTGTTTTCAATTTTTAAATAATACACATAAACTACTTTACAGTAGATATTTATAGTTTTGTACTGCATATCTTTAATATTTATGCTACTAAATCTTACATCTTTTAACCCCTTAACCTACAATGACGGGCATAGCCCGCGTACGATGATCGAGCCAAATGTAAATTCTTCTTACCACTAAACTTTCACAGTAAATATAGTTTAATTTAATCGTCGAAATTCCATGATTAAACAAGCCGAAAATCTCTATTAAATTTTAGTGGTAGCTATGGATTTGCCAAACCGTGGAGCTGTTGAGACTAAATCGTAGGTTAAGGGGTTAATTTCCATTTTTTTTTTAACAGTATTTCGTAATAACATTTCAATTAACCTTACTTTTAACTTAAAAATCCGGCAAAACATTTTTTAGTTTTGAAAATTAATAGTCAAAAGGAGAACAGTACTTGTTTTAAAGTGACCTTGATTCAGCCGGCATATTATTGTCTGGTGTAGAGTGGCGAAGAGGAAGGGAAGCATGTAACTCTAGCAATGGTCTGGTGACATGTTTCTGTCGTCAGTCAGTGCAGGCAAACGAATCGTTTGAGTAACAAATGTTTTTATGTTGTTCTTTACTGGATTTTGTTTCTTTTATGAATATGTCAGTTTGAATATTTGTATAATAATTTATTAGTTAATACTTTATCTTTAGTGTGATGGCAGTGTCAAGACAAGTTCAGACCAGACAAAAGTTAGAATGCCCAATTTTTGGGTACTATAAACAATTAAGTGATATAAGATTTTCAACTTATTATGACATTATGAAATATTATCTTTATATTCGACATGAGCTGAAACCAGGCAAAACATCAAAAGAACGAACGGTGAGTGAAATACTTGATATTCTTATTACGAAAGTTGAATCTAATTGGTCGAAAGCATCTATTCCTGTAGTATCTCGCACTCGCATGTTACAAATGGGAAAAAACCTATCACGATAAATACAGAAGTATTTTAAGATCAAAAGTTAGAAAAGGTACAGAAAAATATGACTTAATTGCAGCAAAACTTTTAAATGAAAGCAAACGTCTTTTTTATATAGCAACCTGTAAGTGCAAAGAATTTTCTCTCTGTAAGTGCGAAAAAAGAAAAAAAAGTATCTAAACTTGAACAAGATTTTTTAATTGACCAAAGAACAGTGAGTAAAATGTGTATAAGTGGAGTCGATAAAGTTATTTTCAAGATTTTAACACAAAGAGAAGAGAGGAAGCCACAGGCAATACAGCAACAATTAAAGTATAACTACAATCAGAAATTAGTAGTTAAGGCTACTAGAAAAGCTAAAAATGATGCCATTCAAATAGATCCTGAGCAAACATTTAAAGGAACCTTAATATATAATCCCAAAAATTCCTGTACTTCTATTTTAGATTCAGCTACAAGCGAGCAAATGCGAGTAGAACTTCCAACAGTAGCAAGTGCTTGTGACCGAACTGGGATTTCAGACAGAGTTGCTCTGCAAGTGCTGTTCTTAAAGATGTTGGAATTATTACAGAGGAGAACAAAAGTAAGGTAATTGATAGGAGGAAAATTCGAAGAGAGAGCCAAGAATCGAACAAAAGAGATAGTACGAAGCCTTAACCAAGTTGGATATAATATAGGTTTGTTTTTCGATGGAAGAAAAGATAAAACAATTGTGCAAGATAAAAAAGAAAACAAATTTTACAAAAAGACGGTCATCAAAGAACATATTCCTTTAGTAAAAGAGCCCAATTCATCCTTTCTAGGACATGTAACCCCTGCTTTTGGAACAGGTGAAGCCATAAAAAATAGCATAACAGCCTACTTTAATGGTAACAATCATTTGAACATATCAACTGTAACTGCTATTGGGTGTGATGGGACAGCCACGAACACTGCAGTTAATAACGGTGTGCTTGCTTTAACAGAAAAAGATCTAAATAAGCCACTGCAGTGGCTGATTTGTTTGTTACAATTAAAGAATTGCCTTTGCGCCACCTGTTTCTTGAATTAGACGGAAAAATAAAGGCCCCTAATAAATTTGGTGGGGTTTTAGGCAAACAACTTGAAAATTGTAACGAACATCCAGCGGTTAAGTCCTTGCCTTTACAGCACAACCTTCCTAAAGTTAAAATAATTGAAGATTTGAGCACAGACCAAAAATATTTACTTGAAATGTGCACATCGATCTCAAGTTGTGCATGCTTTCCGGATCTGTCCTTTTAAAAAAAAAAAGGAAAGTTGGCTCATTTTCGATGGCTTACGTTAGCAAGTCGCATTTTTCATTTATATGGTGGAACAGAGAATCCTTCAGATAATCTTGAAGCTTTAACAGAGCATGTTATGAAAGGGTATGCCCCATCTGGTTCCATATTAAGCTTAAACCATCATGTGTAAATGGTTCCAAACATTTTTGGAGACTGATAAAATTTTCACGTTACCTTTGTGAGCAACATCTAAAAATAATTGACCCAGTTATTCAGAGAAATAGTTATTACGCTCACCCAGAAAACGTGCTCTCTGTATGTTAAGTGATGAGAGAAAGCACAAAAGAGAATTCGGTCTTCGCCGACTTCTAAAAGCAAGATTCGAAGAAAAGAATGGCGTCGGAAAGTTTATGGTCCCCAAGCTCAATTTTCATCTTGAATATTACGTAAATATGAGTATGTGGGCTGATGTAGCAATCAAAGAGTTTCCAATGACAAAATGCATAACTGATGAGCATTTAAAAATGTATAGGGGAGACTAGGGAGGGTTGACCATAAGGGAGGCTTGACCCAACCATCAATTTTCATATTTAAAAGAATTTCAGAGTTTTATTAATAGGTGTCAACCAAAGCTACCGGAATGCTCAAAAAACAATATCTGTTTCATACAGATAATCTAAATAGGTGTGGAAAAAATCAATTGTGAGGTGTTTTCAACCTAAAAGTTGTGTTTTTTAGAAATATTTTGTAAGCTTTTTTCAGATAAAATATATCACAGAAATTTAAGTAAGTAGGTTTTAAGTAATGCAGAAATATCGAGCTTTCATTCCAGGCATAAAGATTTTACAGTAAGTTAGGCTAACATAACAATGTGCTATTCTTTAGAAAAAGGCTATGTGGGGAGGCTTGACCCCGTCAATGTGAGGGACGGTTGACCAGATGTTCAATTCTCCTTTAACACATTCACGACGGGAAACGAGAATTCTCGATTTCATTCAAAATACATCATTGGCAAAGGGCGCGGCTTCTACCTTACAGAAATGCATTTATATAATGTTGTCCATATTTTTTTAGATTGTAAGACATTTTATATTAAGTTCGAAAGATACTTACCTTTGGATAAACTTGGGAAACCTATCTAGAACACCAATTTATTAAGACTTTCAGAACAGGGAGGAGCTTCTACTGTTTTAAAATTCTGATTTCATAAAAATTGCCCGACGGCAATGTGTTAATTAAGGGGCTTTGGAAATTTTTATTATAAACTGTGCATAATGAGAGATTAATGGTTATATATGAAAATGAACGTAAATTTATTCTGCAAAATGGGATGATGAAAAAGAAAACTTTTAAAACTGATTAAAGAAAGATATAATAAATTGATATTTGCACTGCACGAGAAAAATTAATGTATTTAAATGCGAAAGTTAATAGGAACTTAGTCCATTTAAATGTTACTTACAATAGGTAAATGGTAACACTGGAAAAGACTAAAAAGTACGAAAGCAGCAGCCTTAGCCGTTTCAGGGCAGTGGTATGTTTATGAAACCACTTTATTTTAATTCCCAAACTCCACAATAGCACCAGAATTTTGCTAAAATCTTTTCAATTTAATAAGTATGTGAAATATAGACTTTTTCATATTTCCAAATAAATTTCTTCGTATATTCCGGTGCCAGTCATTTATTTCTACATTTTCGTACTGAAAGTACTTTGCCTCTGAAAGGGTTAAAAAATGTTAATGATAAGTTACGTACTCATGCGGCTGCAAAAGAACATAGCATGGATCAAAAAACTTTAGAGAGGTATGTAGACAAATTTCAGCATAATGGATAGAGTTAGATGAAGCCAAACTATGTGACAACCAGAGTTGTCAGGTCGAATGTCACAAAAAGTAGGACAAGGAGAAAAAAAAAAAAAAAAAAAAAAAAAAAAAAAAAAAAAAAAAAAAGGGACAGTAGTTATCTAGACATTATAATGCATGAAACCCTATGGAAACGGAACCTGTCTCTAGCGGAATATTGTCTTAAATGTTAAAATTTCATTTCCCTGTTGTACAATTATACCTGCTCAGACAAAATCCTGTTTAAAACAAAAATTTTCTCCTCTGACATGCGATTACGCCTAAACAGGTTTTTTGAAGCATCATATTTTCAAAAATATTTTTTTATGATAATTAAAGCATGTAGCATAAAGTTATTTTGCTTTTTTTAAACTGATTTTATTTCTCTTTACAAATATTTCAATATAAGACAAAGTGGGTCAACCCTCCCATATAGTGGGTCAACCCTCCCATAGGTGGGGAGCCTTGACCAATTTTTTTCTCATGATTAAAATCAATCATTTTTCAAATTTCTTATGTATTACACTTATGTGGCAATTTTATTTTGATAACTGATTGTATAACAAATAAAATGATATATAAAACTTCATTCTACATTCAACATCTAAATAATAAAAAATCATTTTGTAAAAAATGGGTCAACCCTCCCTAGTCTCCCCTATAAGTGAAGTAAGAGAACCGAGTTGCCAGTTGCCATCTATAGATTTCCCTCGTTTACCCTGTAATACACAAGCAGTAGAAAGAGTTATAAAGCTTATGACAGAGTCATCAATAAGTGTCTGTGGTCCTGAAGCAGGAGAAGGCTTTATTAAAGCAAATATTGTTTCCCATAAGATGATACCAAAATTTGAGACCAAAAAACATTTTATCTAATAATCAAGAAAATTTAATAACAAGATAAATGTGAAACTAATAATGTAATGGAATATTCTAGTTATTCTTTAATATTTGTTTTGTTTCAATAACACTTATTATTAATTATGTCACGACATTTGTTCTATTTTCTTGTTACTGTTTATGTTGCATGCTTGTGCTTAATCCCTTTCCAAAAAATCTTAAAAAGAAAATAACCCAAACAACTGGTAAGTTTATTTTTATTAAGAATTAATTATTTTTAAAAGTTTTAGATATTATTTAAAAAACTGTGTTTGAACAACTATTTGTAAGCAAAAAAGTAATTATAACAGTTTATAACAGTAATTATAACAGTAATTATAACAATTATAAAAGTTTGCCCTATACTTTCGTTCAAACTGGTATTACATCTGGATTTTTTTTTTAAGAAAAGCCCATTTATTTCACTTTTTCAGAAAATTAATGCATAAATTTAGATCAATTAAACTTAATACTATTGTTGTTATAGTAAAGAAGCATCTATAGATTGCTGTTAATAACAATATTTTATTTTAAAAATGTGAAAATAAAACAGTGGAAAAAATTATAACTTTATGTTAAATTTGGAATTTTTGTAAAAAAATCCTTATTTTTAAGGCTTTTGCGGCACCTCAAGATATAAATTTAGAACGAAAAAACTTCGTAGTTTTATTGTTAACATACAAAGACAACTTTTAATTGCTATTAGAAAATTATTTGCTGAAAAAATTTTGCCCTATACTTTCGTTCCACCCTAGTGTGGGTGCGCGGAGAGGGAGGGTTATAATAGTTGTAATATAATTAGTTGTATATAGTGTGACGTTCAATTGTTTTGTCTTCTATGTTTTTATGTATTCTTATAAATAAACTAACTTAGTGTTGTGAAGAAAACTAGTGATGAATTAAACGAAGGATTACACACTTGGGATGGTTGGCGAATTTCGAGCGTATATGACACGCTCTCATGTTCGAGAACGACAGTTGTTATTAGAAGTAAGGAGCATGTTTATTTATTTTTAATTAAAGATAATCTGAAAAAGAAATGTTTCAAGATATTTTAAGTAGATAAAGATATAAAATGTGAGTTTTTGTTATGAGTTTGTACATTTATGTAGATGATTGAAGGAGACGAGGGAAAAGTATATAATTTATTATTATGATTGATTTAAGCATCTCAGAGGAAATATGCTATTTATAGTATGACATTTATTGCTTGATTTATTTATTTAAGATGATAGTATCTGTTACATGTAGAATTTATCATAAAAGTGTTTGAAATTGAAAAAGTCCTTCCGGCCAGTGCCGGGAGGAAGAGGTAGCTTTCATATTCCTTATTTAAAAAAAGCCAACTTATATTATTCAAACACACGAAGCTCAATTAAGTGGAAACCGAATGTAGGAGATTCAATACTAATTTTTATCAATACTAAATCATTATGAATGAGAATTTTGCGAAATTAGTCAGCTTTATCCAAACTGCTTTTATTTAAAGTCACTTATATTTGGCTGACAAATTCGGCGATTTCTTAAAATGCCTGCCATTTTAAGACAACATGGTAGATGAGACTAACCAGTGAACTTGGTCGAGACCTTAGTAATTGCTGTGCACATGCTCACTCATATCGGAATCGGTTGATATATACGAGTGCTGTCGCAGGCAAAAAAACAGATTTTTCAAAATGTCACCCACTTTAGAAATTGAAACTGCTATATCTGAGCCATTTTTTAAGATAAAGACAAACAAAAAATGCTCCTAAATCCTTATATCAAGGTCAAATACTTAAGAAAGAAACCTTTTTCAATTTCTAATTTTTTTGCACCTCACTTTAAATATAATTTTTTTAAATTTAATGGCCGCCATTTTGAAACAAGATGGTTGAGGAAGCTGGCCAGCGAACTTGGTCGAGATATTGATGTATACTATCCACATGCCTTCTTACATCGAAATAGGCGAATACGTGTGTTATCGCGTGACAAATACAAGATCGTTTCAAAATGTTAGCCATGCTAGAAATTCAAATAGCTATAATCCATACATTTTTAAAGATATAAACAAAAGAACGAATTTTCAGAGACAAAAACTGCTCCGGAATCTGTGTATCAAGGCCAAACACATAAAAAAAATCTTTTTCATTTTCCAATTTTTTAATACCTCATTTTAAATTTTAAATTACATTTTTTTTAATGGCAACCCTTTTGAAACAATATGGCGAATGAAGCTGGCCAACGAACTCGGTCGAGACATTGGTATGTACTATGTACAGACCAAGTTACATTCAAATCGGTTCATAAATACGCCTGTTATCACGTGACAAAAATCAGGTCGTTTTAAAATGTCAGCCACAATAGAAATTCAAATTGTTATAACTCAGCCATTTTTTTAGATGTAGACGAAACAAAACCTGTTCCGGAATCTTTGTATTAAGGTCAAACACATACAAAAAAAATCTTTTTCATTTTCCAATTTTTTGGTATCTCATTTTAAATTAAATTTTTTTTAATTTTGTTTAAATGGTCGCCATTTTGAAACAAGATGGCGAATGAAGCTGGCCAACGAACTCGTTTGAGTTATTTGTATGTACTATGTACACACCAAGGTACTTCCAAATCGGTTCATAAATACGTCTGTTATCACGTGGCAAAAATCAGGACGTTTCAAAATGTCAGCCACCCTAGAAATTCAAAATGCTATAACTCAGCCATTTTTTAAGATATAGACGGATCAAAAACTGCTCCCGAATCTTTTTATCAAGGTCAAACACATAAGAAAAAAATATTTTTTCAATTTTCAATTTTTTGATACCACATTTCAAATTTAAATTTTTCTTAAAATTTTAAATGACCACCATTTTTAAACACGATGGCGGATGAAGCTGGCCAACGAACTCGTTCGAGACATTGGTCTGTACTATGTATAAACGAAGTTACATCCAAATCGGTTCATAAATACGCCTTTTATCGCGTGATAAAATTCAGGACGTTTCAAAATGTCAGCTTCGCTAGAAATTCAAAATGCTATAACTCAGCCATTTTTTAAGATATAGACGAAACAAAAACTGCTACGGAGTCTTTGTATAAAGGTCAAATATATAAGAAAAAAATATTTTTCCATTTTCAATTTTTTGGTACCATATTTCAAATTTTAAATTTTTTTAAATTTTTTAAATGCCCCATTTTGAAACAAAATGGCGGATGACGCTGGCCAACGAACTCGGTCGAGACATTGGTATGTACTATGTACACACCGAATTACATTCAAATCGGTTCATAAATACGAGAGTTATAGTGTGACATATGTCATATATATATATTGATATATATTGATATATATATATTGATATATATTGATATATATATATATTGATATATATTGATATATATATATATATATATATATATTGATATATATTGATATATATATATATATATATATATATATATATATATATCAATTTTGAACGGAGGGTGGTTTCGGGGTCTGGTGGTCATGATCGATGAAAATATACCAAAATTTTTTTAAATCGCTTTCCTCCGAACGGCTGCAATAGGTAGCTTTTTGTAAAGAAAGCTACCCAAAAGAAAAATGTTTAGCATTAAAGGGCTGAGGAAAGAAGATTTAGATGTGGTCGCAACTGAGTTAGGCTTAAAAGTGGGTTCTGAATACAGAATTATAGATTTGAAAACACTCATTGAGGGAAGCGACCAGTATGCTAAGGATACTGAATTTGTAAAAGAATTTTTAATTACTACGATATCAGATAGAATAGAATAAGAAAAACGGGAAGCCGAGCTACTTAAAATTGAGAAAGAAAATGTCAAAACAGAATAGAACACTGCTCTAGAATTAGAGAGAACAAAATTAGAATTCATAAAAGCCCAATGCCCCACCAGTGGCTGAGAGGTTCTGCTCTCGAATCTGGTAGACGGGAGGTGCTGGGTTCGAACCCAATCGCGCCCGTCGGCCTAATCGTTCGGAGTTTTCGTGGTTTTCTTCGAACCGTGGATTCCCATGCGTTAATACGGATTAGGTTCCCTTAGAAAGACCTCCACGGAAGGCACTCCCCCTCGGGCCTATATCCCTCGTGTAGATAATTGGCCGTCAACAATCAACCCAACCCATAAAAGCCCAATTAGTAATGGCGAAGATCCAAACTGAGGATAAGAATTCGGATTCGGGGGGGGGGGGGGGGATGGACAAAAATCTCATACTAATTCTTTAGAATCTTTAATTAAAAGTGTTAGGACTCTGAGTATACCAGTTCCTTCTAAACCGGAAGCGTGGAATTTATTTTTAGTTCGCTCGAAAAACCATTCGAAATGAAAAATGTTGCGGAGGAGTTAAAAGTTGAAATTTTACTAATTTTAATAGGTGAACGCGCGGCACATTTATTAGTTTATGTAAATACAAATGAAATGAAGAGTTATCCGAAGGTTAAGGCTTTAATGTTAAAAGAATTTCAACCCACCGCAGAAGTTTGTCTGGAAAATTTCCTTACGGCAAAGATAATGAAAAATGAAAACCATTTACAATTTGTAAGCAGTATCCAAGCTAATTGGGATTTTTATTGTGAGCTTAGAAAAGTAAATGATTTCGATACGCTTAATGAATTAATTGTTACCGATAGATTATTGAGTTCATTAGATTCAGAAACGCGGAGTTACGTTAAATTAAAGCAAATGAATGACTGACTAAAACCACGCGAGATCGCGGAATTATGCGATAATTGGTTTACTTCAAAAGGTAGAACTTTTTCGGAATTATATGATAGACCGATAAAATCCTTTCGCAACTATGATGAAACCGGAAGTGTGAATCATGGAAAATATATCCCACCTTATATCAGAAATAATGTTCTTTCTCAGGATAGGAAAACTAACGACATTTGTAGGCTGTGTAAACAAACAATTCATTTGCGCTTCTGTCCGAATAATAAAGATAAAAATAAAATGGGGGAATTTCCGCTATCAAACGAAAAAGGAATCGGGTATTGAGAAAAATAAACATGATGAAAAGTTAGTTTCAAAAGTGACAGCTTTATGTTCTGAGAAGGAGGCAATAAATACGCAAGCTTTGCAATACCAATATGTGTTTAGGGGGGCGGAAAATGAATACATTAATCGATAATGCGGCCAAAATTCCAGTAGTTAATTCAAATCAAATACCGGATTCATTTAGAAATAATGAAAATTCAAAAATTTAGTTGATATCTGCTTTTGGAGAAAAAATAACCGCTGATAACTTTACCCATAGCTTTAGATTCCGGAGAGTGGAATAGTGTAGTTAATAGCGTAGATGTTTTGTTCGCAGCAACAGATAAATTATATGGGTCATGTATTATCACACCAACGATTTATGAGTCATTACGATCAGCTCAGAGTGGAGGGGAAGAAAATAGATTAGGTGATGTATCTACGGATGAGATGCAGTCAGAAAGGGGGGAAGAAATTAAATATCAAAAGGCAGGGTGTAGTGAAATGGAACAACAAAGTATGAATGATGAGAATTTATGTTTATTAAGTTAAAATGAAACTACAGAAAAGAGTTAATGATTAGCTTATTGAAAGGAAAAGTAATAGCGAAGATTTAAATGTGGGTCATTAATCAGATGCGAGTATTTACAGGGCGCAACAGAAAAGTTGCGAATCGTTACAAAGAGCTTTCAAAGATGCAGAAAAAGAGAAAAACGGGTTTGTTATGGTAGATAATTTGCTTTATCATAGGGAAAGAGTTTCGGGAAATCAAGTTATGCAGTTAGTGGTACCAAAGGTGAGGAGGGGGGAAATTTTAAAAATTGCGCACGAATCGATTTTCGCTAATCATCTCGGCATGAAAAAAACAAAAGAGAGAATTCGTTATTCATTTTTTTGACCAGGTATGTCGCGGGATATGGAAGAATATTGTGCGTCGTGTAAGGATTGCCAACTACGGAGCAGGGAGAGGGCCAGCGATCAGATACCCATTGTTCCAATTGAGAGACCGAAACATCCATTCGACGTTGTAAATATTGACAGAATTGGAAAAATTGAACCTCCTTCAGCACGTAGGCATCAATACGTACTTACTTTGGTAGACCAACATTCAAGATGGCCAGAGGCAGTTCCGTTACGGTCAATTACGGTTAAAGCTACGTACGATGCATTGTTAGACATATTTATGCAAACAGGAATACCCCGCGTAATAGCGAGTGATCAGGGCAGAAATTTTGTATTAGTGTTAATACAAGAGTTTCATGTTAGGCGTGGTGCGGCTCCTGGATTTGCTACGCCGGGGCACCCACAGAGCTCGGGATTAGTTGAGCGATATAATCAGGTATTGGAACATATGTTGCACCATATAATTCGTAGCGACCCTAAAAATTGGGATAAACACATTCCCTATCTATTATTTGCTTACAGAGAAATTCCGAATAGCACTACGGGCGTATCGCCATTCAAATTAATGTACGGAAGGGAGGTCAGGGGGCCATTGGCGGTATTAAAATCTACATGCGCAGGCGAAATCCCACTACCTATAAATCTAGGAAAGAGAGCGACCGAATATCTCCAAGAGTTAAAAATTAATTTAGAAAAGGCGGCGGAGCAAGCGGCAATAGTGTCGGAGGTTAAGCAAAGCTCGTATGCGAAGTACGCTAATCGAAGCGCGGTTTACAAGGAATTTAGACCGGGGTACCAGGCATATTTATTAATTCCGGACTCCATGAACAAACTTTACGCGAGGTGGACCGTGCCAGCCGAAATAGTGGCGCGCTGTAACCCTGATTCTTACAAAGTGAAATTAATGAACAGGAATGTTAGAAATGTCCACGTAAATAAGATAAGAAAATTTACTCCTAGGGTACAGGCGGTGAGAGTGATCTTCGAAAATGAGGAAGAATTAGGGGAGGTCCATCCCACCCACAGTACGAAAGATAACTCCGACCTGTTCAATATTGAGGAAGTTGATCTAAGTCACTTAGGAAAGGTGGAGAAAGTAAAAATGTTAGACTTATTGTATAAATATAAAGAATTATTTTCTAGAAAAGGGCAAATAGCCAAGGTAGGAGAGCATAAAATAAGAATAAGTGACACAGAAAAGAAAAAGCCCTATGTTTACAGAATCCCAGAGGCCTTTAAACCACAAGTTGACAAATTGAGGAGTTATTGGAAATAGGTCTGATTGAAGAATGTGAGGCAGAGGGGCCACACCCAGTAGTGTGCGAGATGAAGAAGGATGGGGCCTTGCGCTTATGCGTAGATTTTCGAGAGCTAAATGCGATTATGAAAACTGATGATTTCCCAATGGAAAATGCCACCGATCTGTTGTTCAGTATTGGCAGGGCCAATGTGATAACCACGATAGACTTACTCAAAGGGTATTGGGCCATACCACTAGAAGAAGATAGTCAAAATTTAGCATGTTTTAAAACTCACAGGGCTCAGTATCGCTTTAAAGTAAGAGCCTTCGGGCTCCAAAACGCAGCTGCGACTTTTCAACGAGAAATGAACAAAGCACTGTCCGAATACAAGGAGTTCGCCAGAGCATATATAGACGACATAGCCGTCTTTTCTGAAATATTTTCTGAACACCTGATGCATTTAGAAAAGATATTTTCTAAGTTATCACAATTAAGGTTCTCAGTGAACTTAAAAAAATGTGAATTCGCAAAACCGCAGATCAAGTACTTAGGACATATCATCGGGTCCGGCAGCCATCGAACCGACCCCGGAAAAGTGGAGACTATTCGAAGGCTAGCTGTGCCTAAAACGAAGAAACAGTTGAAAAGTGTTCTTGGTTTGTGTAATTATTATAGAGATTACATTCCCAAATAGGCTGAAGTAGCATATCCTCTAACAGAACTGATGAAAAAGAACAGTCCAGAGCAGTTGTGTTGGTCAGAAAACCATGTTCGGGCATTCAATCAGTTGAAAAGAGGTCTTATCGAAGCACCTAGTCTACATACTCCCGTTATAGGAGTGCCATTTGTCATCGAGTGCGACGCATCTGCAGTCGGCATCGGCGCGTATTTATCACAGCAAAAAGACGGAGTACTGTATCCGGTAAGCTATGCCAGTCAAAAGCTCATTAAAACTCAACAAGCTTGGCCGACGATTGAAAGAGAGGCCTATGCGGTCATCTGGAGTCTAAAGAAGTTCGAAACGTGGATTTTTGGATCACCTACAGAACTTATCATCGATCACAACCCACTAACTTTCATCACCAAAAGTGCCCCCCAATCTTCCAAACTGCAGCGATGGGCATTAGCACTGCGGAAATATGACATTATGATTTCCCACCGACCTGGTGCTAAGTTGATAAATGCAGACGCACTGTCTAGACTTGAGACTATTGGATAAGAAAACAAACTGCGAAAAACTTTGCAAACTGTATAGACTTAAAAAAAAAAGACTTTAACGTGTTAGTTCAGCAGTAATTTAATTTGTTCCTGCAGCTATATCTTTTATATGTTCTTTTTTTTGGTTTATTGCATTTAATATTGTTATTATTAAGTATTAATTCTGTTTTGCATTAGTAGGTGAGAAGAGTTTGAGTCGTTGTGCCCTGACTACTTCAAACATTTAGTTTGTATATTTTTATATATATTTATAAATTTGTATTTTTATTTGGGTAATTTATTTTTAAAAAAAGGGGGTATGAGGACGTCTCCAGACTAAATTTCAGATAGAAAATGAGGGACCCCCTCCCCCATTTTAAATCTTGGGTGGGAGGTGTGGTGTCTGGAGGCGTCTGGATAGTTTTCCTTTGATTTCTCTGGCGCCATTGACACGTGACGTGTGGGTGCGCCGAGAGGTAGGGTGGACCCTGTTTATTCAGAGTGTGGAAGGGAGAATTGTGGTGTAAGCCGGCATGTGAGCGTGCGCGGCTATTTTTTATGAGAAACCAAAAGATTGTAATAAAAGCGAAAGTATTATAATTTGAGTTTTTGTGAAATAATTTAGCAATACAGTGAAGTGTTGTTTCGGAGTGAAATGTGAAGGTGGTCTGCAGCTATGTGAAAAATATAATTATTTGTATATAGTGTGACGTTCAAATGTTTTGTCTTCCATGTTTTTATGTATTCTTATAAATAAACTTATTTAGTGTTGTGAAGAAAACTAGTGATAAATTAAACGAAGGATTACACACTTGGGATGGTTGGTGAATTTCAAGCGTATATGACACCATGATAAGAAATATGATCTAGGAATTGGATTTATATCGCTTATTGAGTTAAAGCGAAAACGATTGGCATTGTTATATTAAAAAAAGGTGAAAAACTGTCAGCGAATTATAATCTTTCCTGTGTTCTGAGATTTATTTTCAAGTGTTTTATTTTTAACTAATTCATTTTAAATTGCAAATTATCGTTTTTGTATTTTCGTTTTATATTCAAAAATGACGTAGAAATAGTAAGATATATTTCCGAAATTCGGTGGTTTAAATTTAATCAGTGAAATTAGAAAATGATGCTAGCGTTTTTATCTTATGTTAATAGTACTAAATACGAATGATTAATTTTAGTAATTTAAAAATGTATAAATGTTATTGAAGCTTACTATAGCAAATCTATCTGGAAAATGGTGTGTGTTGAAACTGTCTCTAGCTTACAGGAAATGACATTTGAATAATTATTACCTATGTATTTTAATTTTATGAAATACATGTTAATGAAGTTATACTTTTTCAAAGCGAACGAACGTCTTATGTACTGCTACATGCTTTACATAAGAATAAGCTGAAATAATGAGTGGCACATTCATAGCTCTTATCACACAAAGGAGTTAGAAACACCTATACTGTAAAAAAAAAAAAAAAAAAAAAAAAAGCAATTTAACAAATTACAACGACCATTTGGAAAATGATTTTCTCAAAGACTAAAATTTAAGACATAAAAAATCACACGGAGTTGATCATACATTACGTACGCCATGAATTAAACATTAATAGTGTTATTACACGTAAATATTGCAAGCGACAAAAATCGGCTGCGACTCCTCAGATTTCCTGAAACTTATGTATTATCCACCTGAAATTTACATATTATCCAAGCTTTTACATATTATCCATTGGCTTTTCGGGAAAAGGCTTTTCCATCGTAGAAATCTGATGACCAATTTTAAATGGAATTTCATTCTTAAACTTCTAAACATCCCACAATATTACTTTTTACACCGTCGTATAGAGAGAAAAAATGTACTTTTAAATGCAATTTGTTTGAAAGCTGTAAGGTTTGTTGGGGTAACTGGAACCACGAGGTAACGGGGCCATAGGCTATTTTATAAAAAAACTGTTGGTGTTTTTTAAGTTTTAGCCTTTGTGAGCAATGCCCCTTTATCTCTACTTCCTAAAACAATATGTATCAACTCAATCATAACTCTCACTTTGCTGTGATAGGTTGTCAAAAATTTACGTTTCTTTTTTAAAAATCAACGTCAATATGGTTGAACTTCCTCGGATTTTTATCAAAATACTGTAAGTACTTTTATTAAACAATCTTATTTTTAAAAGATTAGACGTATAACTACATTAATATTATTAGGTAACTATACATATTTACTTCATGTTTTAAATGTAAGCCGGGTGTCCTAGTTACCCCATAAATGTTTCAAGAATGGGGTAACTGGGACATGTATCCAGTGTAACTGGGCCATGCTGGATCCAGTTACCCCAATAGTTATAAATAATTTCTTTGTGTTTCTCTTACTACGGGAAGTAAATTTCGCCATTGGTTTTTGCTCAAAATAAAGAAAATGATAGAATACCTTATTAAAGTAATGAAATTAAAAAAAAGGCATATTGAGTGGTATCAAACCAAATTTCTTGAACCTTGAGAGGCGGTGATGCCGTTATGGCATCACTTAATTTTAATTGCTAATTGCCACATTGGTATCTGAATTTTATAATTAAAATTTAACCTTTATTAAGTACGCGAAAATATACTTTTACATATTTTGAGATAGATTCTCTTGTAAATATTGGTGTCATTAAATTATTTAAACATTTTATGTATGCAAGTACCTTGCCACTGAAAGCCAGATAGCCAGACCTTGAAATTGTACTATACACAGGAGTCGCATTCTATAGGAATAGCTGCCAATTTTTACGCTTTCTTGCTACCACTAAAATTTAATAGAGATTTTCGTTTTGTTTAATCATAAGATTTTGATGATTAAATAAAACATGATTTACTATAATATTTTAGTGGTAAGAGGAAAGCGTAAAAGTTGGCAGTTATGCTATAGGGAATCTTTTATCGTCCCTACCACTATTTTGAAAATAATATCTTCATCGCACCTTTCTTTAAGGAACAATAACATTTTCGCTATATAATGCGACCCCTTGATAAAGATAAAGTGCTTAAGTAATTACGTAGCCTTTTGTTCAGAGATTTACCTTGCTATTTTTTCCTTAAAATACCCATGTGACTTTTATACATATTATCTATACTAAAGTACATAAGTACTTACTTAAGTTTTATATTTTTGGTATAAATAAATCTAATATTTTCACTTTTAGTGCTTTTTTTAGGCACGCTGATAGCAAAGGTTTCCCTTACACCGCTGTTTATTGACATATAATTAAATGATCTGCCTGGTTTAAATTTTTTAAGTTGTTTACACTTTTTCAAACAGGACCTGATATCCGATATGAAAAAATATAAACGTGTGTGGAACATAGACCCCCCCTGGTCCAGTTACCCCATTTTGGGGGGCAACTGGACCCATGAGGAAAGAAAGATGAAATATGCATATTTTTATATTTTTAAATATTAAAATGTAATTTTGAGCGTTTCTGTCTGATAGAGGGAACCTAACTGAACACATTTACAGAAGTTCATACTTTAATTGAAATGAACATTAGCTTTTTGAAACTGAATTGTCAGAAGCTCCAGAGTCACATTGTAAAATCATGTCCCAGTTTGCCCCAACTAACCTTATCTAAATTTGTTTCTGAGTTATTATTTTTTTTTGTAGTTTTTATTACTTATTTGTCATAGTGGCAACAGAAGTATCCATCTCTGTTCAAAGTAAAGGGAAAGAACAGATAACTGTATAGACCAATCAGAAAACGAATAAAATGCGGATTAAACCTATAAAAAGCTTCTGATATGCTTTTGATTTCCTACCCTGACGAGGACAGTAATACATACTGTACTAGTATTATTCAAACAAGAATAAAAATGCCGTATGTATGAAATGTCAAATTTGAGTAGCTCCGCCCCTAATAACGCCTTTAAATGAATTTTATGTATTTTACACATATTTGTAAAAATATTTACATGTTATATCTAATGCACACTTTTGGCATTTATAAAAAATATACGTGCAAATATGGGAAATTTTTGGCAGTCGCACCTGTAATCAGTAAGTTATAAACCTCAGTATAACATTGAGCCGGCTCAAAGTTACCCTGAAAATGTGGTAAAATGTTAGTGCCTTTTTATTAACTATTAATAAATAAAAAATCACAAAATATTAACACATTTACAACATTTAGATAATAATATGTCTGATAAATGAGTATATTATTACTTACTATGAAAATTTAATTGATGTACAACAACTTCAAAACAGTATTCAAAATTAACTTGAAAACGGTATTTCACAAAAATAGTTAGATGATGCAATTAATTGCGCATAATGTTGCTAATTTATTTCCTAAAATAAAGAGTAGAAATCCCAATTTAGAACCTTGCCAACAAAGTACAGTTCTGGAGCTGATTTAGTCTTTTCGAGTCAAAAATATTTAAAATTAGGAGGTGGTGCAAAGTTACATCCCATCCCTCATAGCATGCATAGTCACAGTGACGTCATTGTGACGTCACTGTAAGTCACTGTGGTCACGTCACAACTGTGACCAAAATGCCACCACTCAGCGATGTCACACTGTGACTGATATGTGAACTTCTTAGAAAACTTTTAAGAATTATAAAAATTCTTTAAAACATGTTACTTACTGTAAAAGATTATTTTCTGTCAATTAAAAAAAATTGTGACGTCACTGTTATGTCATTACATGTAACGTACGTCTCATTATATGACAAAAAAACCCTACCATATACTCACAGTGTAACTCGCAGTGTAAACTCGCGATAAAAAAAAAAACATATGTTAAGATTAAAAGTTTCCACATCAAACAATAAAAATAATTCAGTGTTTGTTTCCGACTAATATTTCACAACAAAATTAAAAACTTCACCAAAAAATGTACATAAATAAAACACACAAATTTAATAGACATGTAATCAAACTGCTCGCTTAGACTACTAAAACTTTTTGAATAAAAAAAAAAAAACTGTTGTAGGTAGTAAAATATTTTACGATATTTACGACTATTAACTCTTGGAATGTTGCTAATATGAAAGTATAGCTATTGAATTTTAAAACTTTATTTGAATACATAATTGATATTTTTCATATAAAAATGTTTTTTGGTGATATTAGTGGTCAATCTAGAAAAATGTATTAACTGTAGAGATTTCAATAATAAGAAAATGTTTTCTTCCTGTATTCTATAATCCGGGAAAATGGTTTTTATTTATAAATTATTGTATGTATAAATTGTGTGTGGGTATGGGAAGGGACGGAGTTTTGTAATAAAGCAATGCTTTATTATAAGAAATAAAAACAGTTGCCTATTTTCAGTAATAAATTTTTCTGCTAGTGTTTAATTATTTTAAGTTATTCTTAAAAAATAAATTTGGCTACTTGTTTCACATTTTTTAAATAAATTTAACTTTTTCCGAATATAAAATAAAATACAGTAAATCCACTTTAAAGCGACCACGTTCCGTTCAAATAAAAATTGGTCGCTCCGGGAGGTGGTCTCTTAATAGAGGGCACGTTTAAATCTAGATTTTAATTGTTAAAAAAAGGTAACAATTAATGTTACTAAAATTTATTTTTCACATTTTGAAAAAATATGAAAATTTAGGTTTCAAAACAAAAGTTAATTACATAAGTTAATTACTGCAGAGTATAAAAAATGAATATATTGACGTTTTTTGTGATTTTACGGTTTTATCTTTTATAGATTTTATTTCCAAGTCCTTTCGAAGTTCAGTAAATAAATGCATTTGTTTTTCTTTTTTTGGACGGGAGCAAATAATGACGATTTCATTAATTTATCTATTTTTTTTTAGAGTTTCTTGACAGAATAGTGCACGGCAGTTTATTGACCGCCGTTCTTAATTTGTCATCAGAGTTAAATTCATTGCCTAAAGAGGCACAAAGGTGTTTAAACACTTAAAAGTTATCGGAATAAAATATTAAAAAAAAAAAAAAAAATCTAAACTAACTTTAGAAGTTTGATGAATAATGCGCTCTCAGGAATTAATTTTCTAATAAAACATTCTTCAAGCGACCAGGAAAAAGCGGAATTTATTTCATTTTCTTCAAAGAAATTGGTCGCTCATGGAGGGAGTTCAACTTAAATGGTCTCTGAATGGAGGTAAAATTAGTATTGAGCCTATGGGAATAAATTTCGTTCTATGACAAAATGGTCGTTGAGGGAGGTGGTCGCTTAATGGAGGTGGTTGCACAGGGAGGTTTCACTGTATACAAAATATATGTAAAACTCATGGCGTAATTAATTATTCATATTTTTTTTTGTTTTGCAAAACTTAAATAGCTTTACAAAACTTAAAACTTGAACTATTTTGAAACACATAAAAAAAAAGTTAAATGCATCAAAAAATTCTTCAAACAAGAAATTTTAATTGGAAGTAAGTTTATAAAAATATTATATCATATAAATGTATAAAAACGGAAAAGCCATCTGTTCTTGCTTTGATAAACAACCGCAGTGCTAACCGCAGACGATAAAACTATTAAAAACAACATATTGCGTTTAATCTTTGGAACAGGCAGATGGAGTTTTTTGCTGGACAATAGGTAGCGTTATGAACATGCAGTCTGTCAGATAAAAACATTTAACCTAAAAAATTCATAGGAATAATCATCCCAAGGTCATACTTTAGACGAAAATATGAGTTCGAGATATTTACACTAGCTTTGGTGTGGTTTAATTGATTCCCATCATTGCTAGTGTATGTATTATTGACATATTTTCTACTGCCAAAATTTGTTCTTCCTAAAACATGGATTACATCGGAATTTAAAGAATGACGTTAAGGGGGAAAAAAAGGTATGAAAAAATATTTTATTCCAGAGTTTGCTTTTCTTTAAATTATAACGCTTTTAGTATTTTCTTATAAACATTTCATTAACCTAATACAGTTTAGTAGATTTATTATTTAATTTATTGAAATAAATAACTGTCTCAACAATTTTAATCAGATGATTAATATCAATTATATAAATTTATTTTAATCAGATTTGTTTTCTTTTAAAATATTATAGGTTAAAATCACATGTTTTCTCAAACTTTAAAATGACATATAAAAATATTATAATCAAAGTTTAACATAATTAGCAAATATTTAAATGTATTTAACGTACTAAATAAAAAGGCCTTTTTATAGAATAAAATTTTTTGATTGTCTCAAACAATTTGCGTTGCACATTTTTATTTAAAAATTAATATACGTTCGGAAGAAAAGAAGATTGTTTATTCTATTTAGAAGAAATAGGAAATTTTTACATAATGGAGAAGTACTATTTAAAGGATATCATACATATGTAGTATTAAGAGTGAAAAATCAGTGTCAATGAGTATTATTCGATGTGAAAAAAGTTATAAAAAATTATAAAGAGATATCCTTAGCTGGTAAGAACTTTTCAGTTAGACACTATGAACGAAAAGCTTTGAAAGTAAGCCGGTGTCTTAATTTGTTGACAAATATAGAAATTATGCAACCCAGTGAGAATTTAAATTTGGTTATATTGAAAGATTTTAATTTTTAAAACACATATCCATGTACTTGAATGAATGAAACTAAAATGTAAAATATATTTCATTATTTTTTTTCTAGACACTTTTAATATTTTACTTTTTGAATGATTTTATACGCATAAACTTCAAAATATCTATACTATACACTCTATTAGAAAACAGACTGATTAAAGGGGGCTTGTTATTTATGATTATCATCTAATCCTGTAAATAAAATAATAATAGTAATAATGAACCAATGTGTGCTTCTATTTTTTGCTTATGGTTTGAATTTTTATACTTTATTCACATAAAAATGACTAACTATTTTACATTATTTTCATTATTTTTTATTTTACTGTGTCATATAAAAGTAAATATGATTACCTGCATTTGTAACAGACTGTATATATAAAATTTTCACCACACGTTATTCTAAAACCTTTATAACAAATTAAAAACGTCATCAAACATTGTTCATAAATAAAACACAAATTTAATAAACATGTAATCGAACTGCTCGCTTAAACTACTAAAACTATTAGAATATTAATAATAATTTAAAAAAAAACTGCTGTAGATAGTAAAATCTTTGGCGATTTCTTCGACTATTAACGCTTGGATTGTTCCTTATATGAAAGTATCGCTATTGAATTTCAAAACTTTATTTGAATAAATAATTTATATTTTTCATATAAAAATGCTTTTGTTGTTATTAGTCAAATGCATTAAAAAGAGATGCTAGTTTATAAAAACAGAGCATGATGACAGAGCTTCATGAGTAAATGTAATATAGTAATGTGTTTTGTAATGCTATAAGAAAAAGTTTATAATTTGTTAATATGATAAATAAAGTGACATTAATTTTTAAGGATTTTATGAATTACAAATTGAAAAATACAATTAAATAACGACACGATTTAACAATATCTTGTATTTTCTGAAGAAATAAAGTTCTATAATTTTTGCAAGGTCTTGGACACACTGATTTAGGAATACTGTTGTATGAGGTAGTTTTTTAGAAGAAATTTCTGATTGCAACTAAAGGTGAATTTCACTTTAAAAAAAAGGATGTATTTCGCCCATTTTAAAAAGAGCAGGGTACTGCAACTTTAAAAAATGGCCTAGATTGAACAGTACGTAATTGCAGAATTAATAAAAACAGCAAATAAATATAATTTAAGGTTGTATTCCGATCCAAACTGCTTATTTTCTAATTCATTTTAAAATTCATTTTTGCTCTCAAAAGTATCAAACTGGGAAATTCTCTTATTTAGAAACTACATAATGTGCCGTGCTTCTCAATTTTTTGATAAATGCAGAAAATACTATATTAAACGCTGTCAAAGTTAGCGTTTTGAACCGAATTTTCCGAAGCATGCAATCTGGGAATGAAAAAAAGGGTCATACTGAGAAAATAATTGTTTAAAAATCAAATTATAATTAATTGAGCTGAAAATGAAATCACACGGCACGTTAAACATGTCTTCAAAAATCCCTCCTAGCAAGTTTCATGTTTTTACATTTAAAAATGAGTCTGAAAATATCTCAGAAAATTTCGAGCTGTTGAGGGTGGAAAAACATTTTTTCGAATATACCCTTAATTAGTGGCACAAACAACAAAACAAGCAAATATGGTTACCAGCTCATCTTGCATTTGTACAAAGGAATATTATTATTAATCTCCGACGCTTTGAACGGAACCAAAGATGACATTTTATGGAATGACGGAGATTCTTCATACACCGATTCATATTACAATAGTGGTACTGCTACCTTCAGTGAAAGTGATTTATTATGAGAATTTTTTGTCAAAATTTTCACAAAGATTATTTGTAAATTTTACGTCTATGAAAATATTACTATAAAAAGAAAAATGGTATTTAATAAACAGCATATAGTTTGGAAACATATGATAAGTTACTAATTTTATTATAATGTGTTTTTTTTATACCAGTAATGTTTTAGCATTAGAGTGTACAATATTGTGTAGTAGATTTCCCCGCATAATAGTCGCACTTAGACTTTCACAATGAAAAATTGGCAAAAAAGTGCGACTATTACGCGAGTAAATACTGTAGTTGTTAGCTCCAATTTGCTGTAAATTTATTATTGCAAAAGCAGAATGAGAAAATATTACCTAATTATTCTTTTACTCTCAAAAGTTTTTAATACTTGCTGTGATGTTTATAGAAAAGAAAGAATAACTTGATTGATTAAAGATGAATTTCGTAAAAGCTTCGCGAAAAAATGCAAATTTCGTCAAAAGATCATGAAAAAAAGCGAATTTAATCTAAGATTAGCAAATTTTGTCAAAATATTGTAGAAAAAACGCGAATTTCGTCAATGGACCGCATAAAAGGCGAAATTTTTAAAATAAATCTCGCAAATAAGGTGAATTTTGTCAAACGATCGCGAAAAAAATTCTAAATTTCTTCAAAAGGTCGTTGAAAAAAACGTGAATTTCATCTAAGAATCGCAATTTCGTCAAGAGATTGAAAAAAAAAACGTGAATTTCGTCAAAGGATCGCGAAAAAATGCAAATTTCGTCAAAAGATTGTGCAAAAAACGAATTTCATCTAAGAATAGCAAATTTTGTCAAAAGATTGTAGAAAACACGCGAATTTCATTAATGGACCGCATAAAAGACGAAATTTTGTAAATAAATCGCACAAATAAGGCAAATTTTGTCAAATGATCGCGAAAAAATCTAAATATCTTCAAAAGGTGGTGGAAAGAAACGTAAATTTCATCTAAGAATCGTAATTCCGTCAAGAGATTGAAGAAAAACGTGAGTTTCGTCAAAGGATCGCGAAAAAATGCAAATTTCGTCAAAAGATCGAGGAAAAAAAGCGAATTTCATCTATCAAATTTTGTCAAAAGATTGTACAAAAAATGCGAATTTCATCAATGGACCCCATAAAAGGCGAAATTTTGTAAATAAATCGATGAAAAAAGGTGAATTTTGTCAAACGATCGCAAAAAAATCTAAATTTCTTGAAATGGTCGTAGAAAAAAAAGTGAATTTCATCTAAGAATCGCAATTTCGTCAAGAGATTGAAGAAAAACGTGAATTTTGTGAATTTCAAAGCATAGTAAAAAAAAGCGAATTTCGTCAAATGATAGTGAAAAAACATAAAATTTTGTCAATAAATCGTACAAATAAGGTGAATTTCGCCGAAGGATTTCGAAAAAAAAAACGTAAATTTCAATAAAGTATCGTGAAAAAAACATTCTGAAATTTTTCTGTGAACTTCAGAATTTTTTTTTACTCATAATCATTCCTGCTTTCATTGCCATGGTGCATTGATTGAACTCGAATAGCGATTTCATTTTTCAATAAATATATTGCATCTTAACGCTGTCACAACTTTGTCATTGTAGTCACATATTCGTCACAAAGTTAATGACAAAATCGTCACAAATTACACAATTTTCACAAAATTGTCACAATGTGACTTCACAAATTGGTCACAATGTGACGTCACAAATGAGCTCTAAAACGGCCATAACGACCTCACATTCTAGTCACTGTGACTTCACATCGACGTCACGTGACGTCACATCGACGGTCACAAAGTCACAGTGTGACTTCACAACGACGTCGCCGTAACGTCACCATGCCTTACGGGATGGTTCAAAGTTAAACTGAATGGCTGTAATTTATAAAAATACAATATAACCAGGAACAAAAATATACAATAACTACTACCGAGTTACATACGACTCCGAAAAACGTTCTTGATCCTCGGAAACAAAAAATATTTTTGTAATTTAAAAGTAATTTAAAAAAAAAAGTTTTTTTTGCTGACACTGATTTTTGGAAATGTACAAATGATTTTATAATTTTTTAATCCGCTATCCTCCAACCGGAATATATTTTTTTCCGATGCTATCAATTCTGAAGTAAACATTTTTATATTCAACAAACACGTGTTACGGAGAAACATGATAAATTAAAATTATCAATATTAACATTCAACTTTATATTACTTTGTTACTCTTGCAAAATAAATTCAGTTACAGATCTAAAATACTTAATTGAGAATCGATAGCCGCCTAAAAAACGATATTTCGGTTTCAGAAAACAGATTAATACACTATCAAATCTACTTGGAAAATATTTCCGTAAATCGTGGCAGCAAAATAAACTTTTATTTTTATAAATGCTTTTTTAAATCTCGAAAATATATTGTTTTATGATGTTTCTAAATATAAAGTACACTTTTTGAAATCACGGGTTAGTCGATAGATGTTACTGTATATTTTCTTCCATTGTTATATAATATTTTCGTAGATTAGGAGGCATTTGTCTCTATTGGTGAATTCGTAATTATATTAATACGTAGCACCTATATTCATCGTTTGGTCCATCTGTTTGTCTGTCTGTCTATCTTTCCAGGTATAACAGTGCAAAAACTACCCAAGCGAATGGTTTGAAATTCAATATATATAATCGTTGAAAAACTTTGTTTAGTCTTTTCAAATATTTTTTTGAAAATCTAATCATAACTTGAATCAGAATTGTGTATAGTAATTTCAAATATTATGCAAATCGAATCAAAATTTAAAAATATACTGATAAAAGTTTTCTTCATTCTATTAAATTCTATGATGCGCAAGTAATTCAATGATATCCTATGATAGGTAATGATTATAGGTTCCTATGCTGGTTACGTTATAGTTAAGTTTGAATCATATTGTTTCCGTATTACTGAATTTAATATATAGAATAGTTATAAATTTTATTTTCATGCATTTTTGCATAAGAATGCAACAGTTATTGCACCAAGATCTGAGTATTTATAAAACTAGTTATAGTACGAACGGACCTCATTTGCCGCGTGTTACGTACAATTTTCCACTTGTTTTATAGTGTAGAAAACAAAATTTCAAGCTTTTTTGCAAATTTATCTATATCTATGAAACTAACGATTTAGGAATTATCAGTTTAATAATGATAAAAGGGAATATTTTGTATATAAATATACAAAATGTAATCCCTTTTCCAAGGCATAATTGAAAATAAATAATAATGCTAACTACATATAATATGCGAAAGAATGGATTTTTTTTTATTTGTATTGTTAAATGTTTGAGAAATGCAGAATTAAAGAATATTCAAAATTTCATTCGTTGATGAATAAAACAATAAAAAAAAACAACAAAGTTTTATTTTAAATTACTTTTCAGCGGCGAGAAAAGATATATCTTTTATTATTTAAGGTATAATAAAGGCGAGTTTAGAAAATGTTTCTCTTATTTTAATTTAAATACGTAAAATGAATCCAACGCATGTATTATACTTTGCAAAAAAGCATTCTTTATTAATGCAAGAAAGTTTTATTTATGTTTGTTTATAAAAAAAAAAGCGATATTATCTTACATTCTTTAACTTTTGTAATTACAATTTTCAGAGAATCGGAAAATATTTTCCAAAACGCTATTTTAATTAAACCCAAAATTAATCTCATGTGTACCACAAAAACTGATATTTGAGTAAAGGAAGTTGGCAGCGGAAATTAAAATTGATTTACCTCCAAATTTATAGCTTCCGGTAGAAACAGAAGATTAAGTCATGCCAAAAGCGATAAAACACCCCCAACGCAATATTTCTTCTAATGCATTAGCAAAAAGCATTTTAAACTGCGAAACACAATTAATAACATTTTCATGATATATTGCAGGAAGGTTTTGTTCAGTAATTCACGACAAGAAAACAGTTTCAGGTTTAAATGAAAATATTTTATGCGGACAGAGAAATTTGTTCTGTCTTTTGCTTTAATTTGTTTTCCCAATTTACCATGTAAATGATTTTTCAGAAGATTATGCTAATAATAGGAATTTTTAAAATAGGGAAGATACTCAATATTTTGAGTATTCATTTTTTGAGCTAAAATACTTTCCATAATAAATATTCGAGAATTAAAAAAATATCTAATATTTATGGGGCATATTAAATGACGCTCTAAATATCTGTAATAATACAATCAACATTATCGATTTCTGTTCTTTTAATTAATTTCAAAATTATAGAAATTAACATGGCATATCAGTTCTTGATCATCCTCTTTTCTTTTTTCTGTTTCTGATGAAACTTACTAAAACAAAATGCACTTTATTATTGCTTTATCAATTCGATTTTCCTGAAATGTGAAAACAAAATTAGTTCAGAGGAATTAAAATAATAAATTAATAAACCAAAATATTTTGTTGAAAAATAGAGGTTATTGGGGTTCCAATTGACACTTGCTTAATATTAAAAACGTGTACATTTTTAACTCAAGTGAACTCACTTTTTATCATCAGACATAAATTTATAAAGAGTAATTTACGAAATTATTTTAATTTACAAACATCATTTATTTTTTAAAACTATGTACTTTTTCTATGATGGTTCTTCTTGAGGTTTAAAGTTTTTGATTATACATTATATATTGGCTTTAAAAGGCATATAGTTTTCAGGAGTTGAAAATATGGTAAAAGTCTGCAAGTATTACAATTTCTTACTTTAGAGATGGCTAAATTCTCTGTAGTCCTTCTGCACGTGGGGTTTAATCGCTAGTATCACCTAACGTAATAAAATTGTAAAATATCTGCATATATAGATTTAATTCAGTTTTGGATTCCTTTATAAATATACGTAACAAATCCTTAAATCCAAACGTAATATACTTCATTATATTACAGGTAAAATAGACTTTTTCAGAGACAATTGATGCCATTCACCGAAATTTTCGACGAACTTAATTTTGGCCCTAGAAAGGAAGATCCGATGAGTCCCCAAAAATATAGCTTTTTTACCATGTTATTTATTTTTTATTTATTTTTTTTGCGGGGGGGGGGACGCGATCGGGGGGGGGGGGTAACTCAGAGAAGGTTAAAAATCAAAATATGTTTGAGTATGTTAAGTGGCACATAGTTTATTATGATTTTTTAAAATCTGAATCGAATGACACGATACGCAAGTCTATACGATCATTTTTTACAACGTTACGGCAGTTTTTATGAATACCGAATTCAATGTCACGAATCTGTGCTCAGTAATAAAGCAAATGTTTCGACCTTGTTTTTATAAAATCTGACGTAACTTTGTAAAAAATTATTGTATCGAGTGGCAGATGGTGTCGTCATTTGATTCAGAATTAAAATATACATAATAAACGATACCCCAATTGACCTATAAAAAAAAAGTTGGGTTTTCCTCCTGAATCCCCACCCTTTTTGAACCCCCCTCCCCCCCCCCCCCCAAAAAAAAAAAAAAAAAACTAGCCCAGTAAAAAAACTTTCATTTTTTGTAGATAACATCAGATCTTCATTTCTAGTGCCAAAACGAAGTTCTTCTCAAATTTTTGCCAATGGACATCAGTTATTGCTCTTAAAACGTATTTTATCTGCACCGAAGTATAACTTTTGTTTTGTATTCATAAAACCTACCTAACTTTGTAACAAATGATCGTATCGACCTGAGAGTGGTGTCATTCGATTTAAAATTTAAAAAAAAGTACAACAAAGTGATACCCCACTTGACCTACTTAAACTTTTTTTTATTCACTATCTCGCTGAATTAAAATGCCTTCTTTTTCCCATCCAAAACATGGTAAAAAAACTTTATTTTTTGGGACTCATCGGATCTTTCCAAATTTTCGTGAATAAACATCAGTTGTTGTATCTTACTCATTTTTTGTCAACTTTACTGTACTATTATTAACTAAAAGATGTTAAATGAAAACTATAAAACGTAAAATAATAATAATAAAAAGAATATTAATAATAATTTGTCTACAAATTTCGGCTTCACCAAACCCTTTTCAAACCAAATGAAAATATTCTACAGTTGCAGAATGTGTAATTCAATTATTTGAAACACTCCATCACAATGGAGTAACTTAACCCACAATTTTTGTAAGTTAAATGATGCTGCATTGTTACATGCTATTGGATTTTTATGTATTACCATCCCTGTGGATTCTCACATAATGGAAAACTGGTATATATTGGAGGAAAAACTATTTTGCTTTCATTGATATAATTTTACAATGGCTGTGGTTCTTATTTTTTTTCTATTCCAGCTTATGTGCTCCGTTTTTCTACAACTACACTTCCTGCTAGTCTTGCCAATAAAATATTCCTTTGATTCATCTGTGATAATAAATTCTATTTCCTATACTCATGAATAGTTTTCAAAATGAATCGTGTCAATTTTAGCCCAAAAATTTTAACTACGGTGGTGAGAGAAGGGGGAGAGGCGTTGAACTATTAAGAAGATATTAAATCTTTTAATGCTACATTTAATGTAAAGTAAAAGTATTTTAGAGTGAAGTACGAAAATAATTAACTCCACTGGCTCATAGTTTTGCAAATACAAGCCAAAACTTTTCATAGATTTATTTAATGAAACTTGCTTTTTTGAAACACATTGTGAAATTTTCAATACATTATTTATGTTTTACTCACGATATTTATTATTAAAGCACATATATATCTTTCCTTAAATGTTGAGTACATGTTTGTTATTCGACACGTGATTTATTTTTTATTTATTTTATTCTTTTTGTCTTATGTTGCTTCCTGATGTTGATTAAATCTTAGAAATTAAATCAACAGCAAAATCTTTCTTATAATTAATCATATTAATATCTTTTACAAATGCATTTTTTCTAATGGAACCGTTGTTATGAATTTTTCCTATAAGTAACACATTCCTTACATAATACCTGTATATACCATAATTTATCTAGGATGAATATTGACTTTTTTAAAAATACAAGCACACTAAATCTTCCGTTTCTTATGTGTGTCATAGCTAGAGTAACCTGAATGAATCTTAGAGAGTTTGTGTTGGATATTTACTACGATTAATCATGAAACATGAGAGCATCCTTAGTAAAATTTGATACCACAAGGGCATAACATAAACACGCTTCTAGAGAAAAATGATAAAATTAATTTCTTACATCATCGTTATTTAAATAAATTATTACAATAAACAGAAAATTGTCCATCAAGAATATTTCAGAAGTACAAATAAATATTCACTAATTCGTTTTTAAAAAGCTGTGTATGATAACAACGATATTTTGATTAAGTTAACTGAGGGTAATACGACCTGACTTAATTAAAACAAAAATTGTAATGGATTTATAGTCGAGGCAATAGGGAATTTTACCTAGCAAAATTAATGGTAGTTCTGGAAATGGGCTTACTTTATGTTTTTTGGGTCGCTGAATCCGATATTGTAACTTCCCACCAAAATTTCACCCGGCAACCCCCCCCCCTCCCCCAAATTTTGGTAAAAAGCCATCCGAAAAGGTTTTTATTAAAAAAAAATCATTTTAATTCAGAAAGTAGATAGAATTTGCAACAAATAGGGTATATGACATTATGACGTAGGATAAAAAACGGGGAGAGAGGGGGCTGCCTCGGAACATTCTCCGCGCGCTTTTCTCAAAAACCAAATTTAAAAAAAATAATAATTTTTTGGGAGATTGCCGGATGAAATTTTGTTGGGAAGTTACAAATTCGGATTCAGCGACCAAAAAAGCATAAAGTGAGTCGAAATCCAGAAATAGTATTAATTTTTCCAGATATTATCCCCTATTGCCTGGACTTCATAACTTAGTGCACGTAGCGTCGCAGTGCATGTTCAGATGCAACCATTCCCCTCCCCGTTCATCTTACGTCATAATGTCATGTATCCTAATTGTTGCAAATTTTGTCTAGTTTCTGAATTTCGTAATGCTTTTCCCCTAAAACAATAAGAAATTTAAGTTAAAAACAACTATTTGGGGGTGGGGGTTCGGGGGGGAAGATAAAATTGGGATTCAGCGACCCAAAAAACTTAAAGTAAACCTAATAGAGAAAGTTCGGAGGGGAGATGGTAGGGCGAATGTAAACCTGTGAGTGGTTAAGTGGAATTGCGCAACTTAGTTCACGCAGCACTGCGTGCATGTTCCGAGGCAGATCTCCCTTTCCCTTTCATCCTAAGTCATAATGTCATATATATAATTTGTTGCAAATTTTGTCTACTTTCTGAATTTCTAGATACTTTTTCCCTAAAACAATAAAAACATTTTTTTTTTGGGGGGGGGGGGCATTTTACCAAAATTTGGGGGTTGCCTGGGGAAATTTTGGTGGGAAGTTAAAAATTCGGATTCAGCGACCCAAAAAACATATAGTAAGCCTTTTTCCAGAACTACCGTGAATTTTGCTAGGTAGAGACCCAATACGGTCTCTATTGCCTGGACTATTAGTTAAGATTTAAAAATGTACATAAAACGCGCTGTTAAGGTTTTTTTTTTTTTTTTTTAAACCTTTAAGTTTTGAAAATATTTGTTTTCTTTATATCTATATATTATTCTTTCTTAAAATTTTGAAAAACACTTTTTTTTAAATGTAATATTGGCAGTAAAGTGAATTGGCACAGTTTCCATTTTTTTTCACTAAATCTGTTTCTACCGAGTTTTATTTGAGTCTAGAAAATATAATAAAGGAAAAAGACACAAATTTATTATATTTAGGAATAGGACAATAGCTCTGTTTGAAATAAATCGAATCTAAATAAAAAAATCAGGAATTTAAATGAAACGTTGCAAAATTCTGACAAATATTGGAATGGTTGAAAAGTTTGAAAGGTCACCTATATTTCTCCTAAAAGTGACATAATAGTGACATAACCCTGCCTGTTCAAACTCACAGGATTGACATATAAAAGTAAATTTTTTCTTGGTTAGTTCGTGGTGACCTTTTACCTCCACAGTTCGGTTTCTGAAAATTCTTTCAATCCATGCATGAATCATAAATGGGTTGAAGAAAATAATCACATATCATTAAAGATTAATAAAGAAACTAACGGAATGAACAGTGCATTTATTTTTTCCAAGTTAGAAGTTATCAAAAAAATAAATAACTTCCTATATAAATTAATAACGACCTCTTACGAACCGAAGTTCAGGGAAAAAAAAAAAATTTCTACTTTAAAGTTATTTAACAAATCTTCCATGGCATACGGCTGTCTTTTTGATTTCCTATTCAAGGCAATAGAGACATTCGGTTGGTAACAGTTAAAACTTACGCTTAAACCGCCAATTGGCCATATTAGCAGTAGTGGCTGTATTGCAGACAGTTACCTTACGATTTTTTACTTGATTATTGTTTTAAACGCACACATTTTTATGAAATTTGCCATTTTTATGAAATTTGCCTTTCCAATACTATATCTAGCCATTTTTCGATTAAATTTAATGGTTTTAAATACATTTTATCTTAAAAGTTTAACTTACTATAAGTAAGGTTTACTTTAAGTTTTTTGGGTCGCTGAATCCGAATTTTTAACTTACCGCCCCCCCCCCCCGGACCCCCCCCCCCCAAAACGGTTGTTATTAATTTAAATTTCTTATTGTTTTATTGAAAAAGAATTACGAAATTCAGAAACTAGACAAAATTTGCTACAAATAGGATATATGACATTATGACGTAGGATAAACGGTGAGAGAGGGGGCTGCCTCGGAACATTCCCCGCTCGCTTTTCTCAAAAACCAAATTTTTTCAGAAAATCAATTTTTGGGGGTGTTGCCGGGTGAAATTTTAGTGGGAAGTTACAATTTCGGATTCAGCGACCCAAAAAACATAAAGTGAGTCGAAATCCAGAACTAGTATTAATTTTTACAGGTAAAATCCCCTATTGCCTGGACTTCATAACATAGTGCACGTAGCCCGGCAGTGCATGTTCAGAGGCAACCCTCCCCCTCCCCGTTCATCCTACGTCATAATGTCATGTATTCTATTTGTTGCAAATTTTGTCTAGTTTCTGAATTTCGTAATGCTTTTACCCTAAAACAATAAGAAATTTAAGTTAAAAACAACTATTTGGGGGGAGGTTTGGGGGGAAGATTTGGGGGGAAGTTAAAAATTGGGATTCAGCGACCCAAAAAACTTAAAGTAAACCTTATAGAGAAAGTTCGGAGCGGAGATGGGAGGGCGAATGTAAAGGTGTGAGTGGTTAAGTGGAATTGCGCAACTTAGTTCACGCAGCACTGCGCGCATGTTCCGAGGCAGATCTCCCCTTCCCCTTCATCCTAAATCATAATGTCATATATCTAATTTGTTTCAAATTTTGTCTACTTTCTGAATTTCTAAATACTTTTTCCTTAAAACAATAAAAACCTTTTTGGGGGGCATTTTACCAAAATTTGGGGTGTTGAATGGGAAAATTTTGGTGGGAAGTTAAAAATTCGGATTCAGCAACCCAAAAAACATATATTAAGCCTTTTTCCATAACTACTATGAATTTTGCTAGGTAGAGCCCCTGTTTATGTAACTATCGTCTGCTGCGTATTCCGTGGTTTCGTGTGCTCCGAATCCATGTAAGTTTCTTGTTCTTTTTTTCCGCATTTGGCAACACTCTCTGTTTTATTCTGTTTTGATTCGTGTTGTGGTAGAATGTGAAAAATGATGGAATGTAGTAAGCCGCTGTTGGCTCGCAAATTTTTAGTGCTATAATAAATTCTTGTTTACAGTCCGCTTTGGTGTTTATGTGAACGAACCAGTAGTGTAAGTGATTGTAGTTAAAAACGCAATATCATTTGTTGGTACAAGTCTAGCCGGAGTGCTAGTGAAAAATAAAGGAGTACAATCGAACAATTTATGAACTGCAGTATGATATCGTCTGTCGACGGAAATCGTGTGATATCGAAGGAAAAATTACTTCAGGTTGTGAGGTAAGTTAACTTTGAACATTCTATTTCATGTCTAAAAATAATTTGTATTTAATAGTGTAGAATTATTTTGAAAGTATACAGTTTAGATATTTTAGAACTAGTTTTGGGCTTCATTTAAGCAAAAATGAGTGAAGTGGTATCTTTAAAAACAAAAAGAACTGCTCTACGGAGAAGTGTAACAAATTACATTAAGAAAATGGAAAGTATAATCGCAAGTGATGACATTAATGTAATAGAATTAGAAGAAAATATTGAATTATTAAAACAGCAAGAAACGGATCTAAAAAAACTGGATAGGGAAATTGAAGTTTTAATTACAGAACCTAAAGAATTAGAAAGTGAGATTGATAGCGCACAGGAAATCTCAGATAAAATTGATTTGTGGAAATTTAAGGGTGAAAAAATGTTGAAAATACAAAATGCTGAGTTAAATAAGAGTGAAATTAAATCTGATAGTGTAATTTCAGAAAACGTTTTTGAGAATATTAAATTACCTAGGTTATCTTTACCTACTTTTGGAGGAAATATAACAGAATGGATAGCGTTTAAGGATCTTTTCAATGCATGCGTAAACAGCAATACAAGTATATCTAATGCTCAAAAATTACAGTATTTGAAGGCTTCGTTGAAAGGTGAAGCTTATCGCGTCATTCAGTCTATTCAAATTTCGAATTCTAATTTTGAGATTGCATGGAATCTCTTAGACGAAAGATATTCAAATAAGCGCGAACAAATATTTGCAAATATTAAACGATTTTTAAGTTTACCAACTATTCAAATAGAATCAGCTACTGCTATTTTAAATCTTAGTTGACAACATTAATGAAGTCATTTGCTCATTAGAAGTATTGAACCAAACCATTGACAAATTTGGTGATACATTAATGACTTATTTAATTTTGCAAAAATTGGATACTTCTACAAAATTGTAGTGGGAACGTCAGCTTAAAAGCGGGGAAATTCCGAAACTTAAAAACTTAATCGAATTTCTAAAGAATTACGCAAGAACTCTTCAAAATAGCAAGCTAGTGGTAAATAAGGTACCTAAATCTGTAGTTCCGAATAAGAGTAATGCTTTTGTAGCTCAGTTAGGTTGTGGTTATTGTAAGGAAGACCATAGTTTAGCTAAGTGCTCGAAGTTTCTTAATTTACCTGTTCAAGAACGAAAGATTTCGTAAACCGTAATCATTATTGTTTCAATTACTTATCTAATATGCATTTCTTCAATAAATGTAAGAGTCTAAATACGTGCCATCATTGCTTTAAGAAACATCATAGTGTTTTGCACATGGCAAATTATTCAAGGAATAAGAATCCGTCAAATAGTATGTCTCCACACGCGCAAGATTTTATTTCTAAATAAGTTGAGTCAGCAAGTGAAATTGTTTCGTCTACAGTCTGTGTCTCTCATTATGAGTCAAACGAAAATTATAATCAAAAGAGCCATATTTTGTTGTGTACCGCATTAGTAAAAGTTCAAAATTCTAAACAAGAGTTTATAAAATGCAGATGTTTATGTGATATTGGCTCTCAGGGGTCATTTATTTCACAAGAATGTGTAAATAAATTAGGATTAAAGATCAAAGATAGTTCTATCTCTGTGTCATGTTTGGGAACATTTAATACTGTGAGTAATGGGGAAGTTGATTTACTTCTCACTTCTCACTTCAAAAGTGATCTTAGATTATCAACATCAGTATTCGTGATGGATAAGGTGACAGATAATATTCCCTATGTGCCTTTGCCTTCAATCATTTGCAATAATTTCAATGATTTAATGTTAGCTGATCCATTTTTTTTTTCAAATGACAAAAAATTGACATTCTATTTGGTGTAAATGTATTCATGCATTTAATGACTGGAGAAATTGTCAAACGTGAACCTCACCTTCCATTTGCATTAAATTCGAGACTTGGTTGGATAATTTCGGGTACTACAAATTTTGAAACTCTGGCAACTGATTCAGTATGTGTAAATCATTTAAGTACAAAAACTGACGAGTTAGTAAATTCATTCTAGGAATTAGAAAAAATTCCAAATGTGCAACCTTTAACAGCTGAAGAAAAACTTTGTGAAAGGCATTTTGAGAGTTCTCATTTCAGGAAAAAAACAGGCCGCCCACTCAGTCGCATTACCGTTTAAACAGGATCGAGATAATTTAGGTGATTCTCGCCAAATGGCACACAGAAGATTTCTTTATCTTGAGAAGAGATTAATATCCATGCCAGAAATTTACAACCAATATGTTCAATTTATGAAAAAATATTTATCTCTGGGCCACATGGACCTTGTTTCAAATACAGATCGTGAATTAGAGAATAAACATTATTACATCCCACATCACTTTGTCTTGAATAGTTCTAGCTTAACCACCAAATTAAGAGTAATTTTTCATGGGAGTGCTAAAACAACAACAGGTGTATCTTTAAACGACACTCTAATGGTAGGTCCCAAAACACAAGATGATTTAATTTGCATTTTATTAACGTTTAGATTTCATAATATTGCAATCACAGCTGATATAAGAATGATGTATAGGCAGGTAAAAATTCATGACAAAGATAGGGATTTTCAGAGAATATTATGGAGAGATAGTCAAGATTAACAAATACAAGTTTTTCGCTTAAACACTGTCACGTATGAAACTGTTGCTGGTCTATATCTTGCAACTAAAACTTTGAGTCAGTTAGCAATTGATGAGGGTCTTAATTTCCCAAAAGCAAAGGCTGTAGTTTTAAGAGATTTTTATGTTGATGATGTTTTAACTGGTGTTGAGAATAGTCAGGAAGGTAATGAATTGATATATGAATTGCAGAAAATGCTAAAAAAAGGTGGGTTTGAGTTACACAAATGGTCCACAAATGAACCATCACTATTCAAAAATGCTGGGTTAGCAAACACAATTAATGATAATATGCATAGTGTAGTGGGCAATAAAGCCATAAAAGTTCTAGGAGTAGAATGGCATCCTGATAATGATATGTTCAAATGTAATTTCAGTCATATAGATTATCAAAGTGTCCCTACTAAAAGAATTATTCTGTCATTTGTATCAACGCTTTTTGATCTATTGGGATGAATTGCACCTTTTGTAATTCTAACTAAAATGATCCTTCAAGAACTGTGAAAATTACAATTATCATGGGATGACCCAGTACCAGAAAATATTGATCAAAAGTGGAAAATCTTGTGCCAAGAAGTCAAACTCTTAAATTCCATATATATATACTTAGAAAAGTCATCTTGCCCAATTATTCTCGATGTGAACTTCAGGGATATTGTGATGCTTCAAAAAAGGGTTATTCAGCAGTTATGTACGTTAAAACTTGTGATAACTCTAACACTGATGTGAAACTTTTAACAGCTAAAAATCTTGTAGCACCACTTAAACCTATCACGATTCCAAGACTGGAATTATGTGCTGCAGTATTGCTGGCACACTTAATACAGGCGGTTAGAGATGCATTACATATAAAACCTGATTCTGTGCACGCATGGAGCGATTCATAAATTGTATTGTCATGGCTAAGACCAAATCCTAAAAGATGGCAAGTCTTTGTAGCCAACAGAGTATCTGAAATCCAATCCATTTTACCAGCTGAGAATTGGAACCATGCGAACGGAAAAGAAAATCCTGCTGATTGTGCATCACGTGGGTTGCTTCCTGCAGAACTACTGTGCCATGACTTGTGGTGGAACGGCCCACTGTGGTTAAGAAGCAATGAGGTTCCCGAGCATGAACCTATTACCATAAATGAAGAAGAATTACAAGAAGCACGTAAAACATTATCATTTGTAGTTTCTGAAAATGTAAAAGAACTTGATATTATATCAAAAATATCTTCGTTTTCCATGTTGCAACGCATATTTGCTTGGCTATTGAGATTAGTCTCCAATTCAAAGGTAACACATGCAGAAAGAAATACATCCTTTTTATCAAGCAATGAAATTCAAGCCGCAACACGCTGCATTATTCGAATAGTTCAACAAGTGAACTTCAATAAAGAATTTCAATGTTTAGAAGCTGGAAAAGAGATACTTACAAATAGCAGTCTCGTTTGTTTGTGTCCAAATTTAGATGATAACAAAATATTAAGAGTAGGAGGAAGGTTGAAAAACGCACAGCTGTCAGAGAATGAAAAGAACCCAATCTTATTACCATCAAAGCACCATGTGACTAAGATCATAATTCAATATTTTCATGAAAAATATTTCCATTCAGCTCCAGAGCTTCTTCTTTCTTTAATTAGACAGAAATTTTGGATCATTACTGCTAGGTCTGTTATTCGGAAAATAGTAAAAACTTGTGTTGCATGTTGCAGATATAGAGCTCAAACTGCAAAACAAATAATGGCTAATCTTCCAGTATCTAGAGTAACACAGTCACGACAACTTTATACAGTTGGAACAGATTTTTCAGGACCATTCATTATTAAATATCATGCAGGACGCGGACTAAAACCATTTAAATCATATGTTTGTGTATTTGTCTGCTTCGTCATCAAAGCAGTCCATCTTGAAGTTGTAGAAGATCTTTCAACAAAGGCATTCTTAAGTGCATTAAAACGATTTATCGCAAGAAGAGGGAAACCTTTTGAGATTTTTAGTGATTGTGGAACCCACTTCAAATGTGCAGAAAAAGAAATCAACAAATATCTTTTACAGTGCAAGCAGAATGAAGAAATAAAAAAATTTTTGTCGTCAGAGGAAATACGCTGGACTATTAATCCGCCTTCTGCTCCACACTTTGGTGGACTTTGGGAATCTGCAGTAAAATCAATGAAATCGCATCTGAAAAAAACCGTTGGTGACACTGTCTTAACCTATCCTGAGTTCCTAACTTTGATTACGCAAGTTGAATCTTGTCTCAAGTCTGGGCCACTGTGTCCCATATCATCTGACCCAACAGACTTAACTGCTCTAACGCCAGGTCACTTCCTAGTTGGAACTTCTCTAACTGCCATACCTGAAAAAGATCTAAGTCACAGTCCTTTGAGTCATCTTGATAGATGGCATGTGAGACAGTTTATTCTTCAGCAATTTTGGAAAAGATGGAGCCTGGAATACCTATCTCAACTTCAGCAAAGACCTAAATGGCAAAAAAGTCAACGATATTTAGAAGTGAATGACTTAGTCCTCATCAAAGATGACAACCTTCCACCACTTAAATGGAAATTAGGACGAATAATAACTGTTCATCCAGATTCAGACAATAAGGTCAGAGTTGTTACGATCAAGACTAGTAGTTGTGTCATCGATCGTCCAATAGTGAAACTGTGTCCTCTTCCTAAAGAAACTAAAATCTGTGAACTCAGAACAGTCGAATATTTTCCTATTTTTTGTATTAATTTGTTTGTGTTATTAATTGTTCTTCCATTATAGTTATAAATTTTAAGTAACTAACTACTTGTTGAAATCCCAGGGGATTTCAACGGGGGCCAGAATGTTTATGTAAGTATCGTCTGCTGCATATTCCGTGGTTTCGTGTGCTCCGAATCCATGTAAGTTTCTTGTTCTTTTTTCCGCATGTGGCAACACTCTGTGTTTTATTCTGTTTTGATTCGTGTTGTGGTAGAATGTGAAAAATGATGGAATGTAGTAAGCCGCTGTTGTCTCGCAAATATTTAGTGCTATAATAAATTCTTGTTTACAGTCCGCTTTGGTGTGTATGTGAAAGAACCAGTAGTGTAAGTGATTGTAGTTAAAAACGCAATATCAGCCCCTATACGGTCTCTATTGCCTGGACTATTAGTTAAGTTTTAAAAATATACATAAAACGCGCTGTTAAGTTTTTTTTAAACCTTTAAGTTTTGAAAATATTTGTTTTCTTTATATCTATGTATTATTCTTTCTTAAAATTTTGAAAAATACTTTTTTTAAAGGTAATATTGGCAGCAAAGTGAATTGACACACTTTCCATTTTTTTTTTCACTAAATCTGTTTCTACTGAGTTTTATTTGAGTCTAGAAAATATAATAAAGGAAAAAGGCACAAATTTATTATTTTTAGGAATAGGACAAGAGCTCTGTTTGAAATAAATCGAATCTAAATTTAAAAAAATCAGAAATTTAAATGAAACGTTGTAAAATTCTGACAAATATTGGAATGGTTGAAAAGTTTGAAAGGTCACCTATATTTCTCTTAAAAGTGACATAATAGTGTAATGCCTATTCAAACTCACAGGGTTGGCATATAAAAGTAAATTTTTTCTTGCTTAATTCGTGGTGGCCCTTTACCTCCACAGTTCGGTTTCTGAAAATTCTTTCAATCCATGCATGAATCATAAATTTGTTGAAGAAAATAATCACATATCATTGAAGAGTAATAAAGAAACTAACGGAATGAACAGTGCATTTATTTTTTCCAAGTTAGAAGTTATAAAAAAAATAAATAACTTCCTATATAAATTAATAACGACCTCCTACGAACCGAAGTTCAGGAAAAAAAAACATTTTATACTGGAAAGTTATTTAACAAATCTTCCATGGCATGCGGATGACTTTTTGATTTCCTTTTCAAGGCAATAGAGACATTTGGTTGGTAACCGTTAAAACTTACGCTTAAACCGCCAATTGGCCATATTAGCAGCAGTGGCTTTATTGAAGACAGTTACCTTATTACTTTTTACATGATTATTGTTTTAAACGCGCACATTTTTATGAAATTTGTCTTTCCAATACTATATCTAGCCATTTTTCGATTAAACTTAATGCTTTTAAATACATTTTATCTTAAAAGTTTAACGTTTTAAATATTGATGAACATAAATAAATCTAAATTTTGGTTTTAAAAAGTGTTATAATGGTCAGTTGTAACAATAACTCTTAAACAGAAAATTTAGCATGCGCATGCTTAATTAGCTATCCTCCATCAATGCACGTTGATCAACTCCCTCACCTTTGATTGCAGGTAATATTAGCCTCAAAGACCGCTCATCATGTTGTAAAACCCAGCTAGAAGTTCATCACAATCAGAGCTGATAATTTGATTACTGCACCGAAAATGTTATGCCCTCATATATATTGATTTTGCTGCTGAGAAATGTTGTAAATACAAATAATTTTAATTGATAAATATGTTGCATGAAAAGAAACTCAAGTGATCCACGTGGATCTTTTATAAGCTATTATTGATGAATATTCGCAAAATACGACTGTATACGCAAGATCAGTCGATACTATAAATATACAACGGAAATGCACAGTTAGATTAGAACACATGAACTAACAATACTTAAGACGCGTAAGCTAGAATAATAGCTTATATCAATGTTAATAAAATTAATTTTTACGTGGAATCTAATTTTTGCCTATGCAAAATGTCCCAAAAAGATTTATGAATTCGTAACAAAAATAATAATAGTGGCGAAATTGGTGTTATATTTTGTATTTATAAAAAATACTGCGAATGAAATTCCAATACTGTTCTAATGTTGGTTTTACAATACAAAATATGCAATATACTAGCGAAATATCTTTAAACCGTATTAGGTCAATCAACAAAGTGTAAAAACCTGAATTATGTGGCAAGATTTCATGTCAGTATTATCAATATTGATAAATAGGTTATAAATCACATTGACAAATACATAACCAATTTACATAATATGGTGAAATATAATTTTTTTTTTCTTTGGGGAATTATCCATATTTACCTTAAGACTTTAAATTTGATAAAACTATCTATTTAAGACTAAATGAAAAAAAAAAAAGCTTCATACTAAAAAAACCAAGTCAGTCTTTTTGAGACTTCAAGTGCAGCAATTGATTCAAATGCTATCAACTTTTTTCCGTATTGAATGAAATTTTTAAACACATGTATCTTACTTTGTATTTTGTGGTTTCATTTTTTTGTAAATGGCAAGTCTTTAATATATTCTTCAAAATATTTCGGACCAGTTCTACTAAAACTTTATATCACATGTAAAATATTTAAGGATTGACACTAAACTATTAAAAAAATTATTTGATTAACTTTTTATTCAAATGTGAATTTATTTACAGTTTTTCCTACATATTCTACTTCACATTTTCTCAAAAACTCATATTATTTAAAAACGCATGTCCTAATGTTTCTTGAAATATGTAATAAATCAAAACTTGAGCAACATATAAAAATTGAAGAAAAATATTAAAAGATTATTCAGGTACATTTTAAAATATCTAGTTAATAATTGATTAATTTCTCTTCGTTTCTGAAAATTATTTCGATAGTAAATTTATTTTACCTTAAGTTAATAGGTTTAGTTTTTTAAGCAACATATAATATTTAAGCTTTAAACTTTTCATAATTCAAGCGAAACTTACGTATAGAACTTCTTTCGGAATCAATTTAAGTATAATATTTGCAATATCTACTTTAATCATTTTTATACAATCGCATTTTATTTTTAAAGGTGAATCAGTCTCATAACTTTACAATGCGTTATGAAGACCTTACCTATGCCCTTGAATGCCCTTGAAGACCTTACCTATACAATTATGTATGCAACCCTAAAGAAAAAGAAAAAAACACTTTTTGCGATTTAAAGTCGACCTTGAACCCACAGAATTACGTGAATTCTTACCTGGCATATTCTGATATCATGTATTTTTTTTTAAATGTTATTTCAATATAATTTGATACTATTAATTAGGAATTAGGGTAATTCACCAATACTTTTCATTTCTACCAAAAATCTTCAGGTCTTAAAGGGTTATATTTTTCTTATACAATATGAATATACACTCTAAAATTGTGAGGACGGAAAAGTTCACTCTTTGAAAGCGTTACAGACATTTCACTCTTTTTGGAGTAAATCTTATAAAAAATACACTCCTTGAAGAGTCGAATTTTCCACTCCCTTGAAAGGAGTGACATATTTCACTCCATTATCGAGAGTGAAATATGTCACTCCGTTGTAGAGAGTGATTATTCACTCTAAGTAAGAGTGAGTATTGTATGAGTATTACTAATCAGCGAATCAGAAAAGTCTTGTCTACGACGCTTTTTTAAGCTAAGAGAAAGACGTTCCCCATTTTAGAATTAAAATATACGGACATTATTAAAGTAATTGTCTATGAAACTTTTTATTTTCATATAAAATTAAATGTAATTAATTCATAAAGGATACAAAATGATAGAACATTCTCAAAGAGTTTTTGCGGTTTTTGCGGTTTCATACTAAATCGTTTCTATTACCGTTACGCCTGCAGTTTTTAATAGGCGCGTAAAAAGATATCTTCAAAGTTGAGTCATGTATATGTATGCATTGCTTGCATTATAGTTTTCCCTTCCGTCTTGCGTCTGTCACGACTGATTAGAATAGTCATAAATAAAGAGTGTCTCATTTGATCCGATACAGCTGGCATGGATGAGTAATATAGAAAATTTCCGAAGATAAAAAAAGGAATTTCTGAAATATAGATAGTTTCGGTTGCGTTTCGGTCCGGTCGAAGTTTTGGCAGCATTTTCGCCGAAAATTCGTTTTCGGCGAAACTCACATTTTGGGGCAAAAATTTTTCGGTTCATCTGTAATTGTATGTATTGGTATTACTCATCAGATAATATGAACAGCAAGTCTATGACATTTTTTTTAAGATAAAAGAAAGGCGTCTACCATTTCATGATTAAAATATATAGGGCTATTAAAGTGATATTTTATGTAACGTAACGGAAAGTCTTATTTAGTTATAATATGTTATTCCTGTAGAATTTGTATGTTATGATTATGAGTTAAATAGTTTAATGTTATATAGAAAAGGATTGAACTGGAATTATTTTCCTTTGAGATTTCTTGAAAATATGTTGAGCTAGTGTGGTTTTGTTTCGTCTGTTGGATTTTTTTCGTTTTTTTTTTTTTTTTTTTTTTTTTTTTTTTTTTTTTTTTGCACTTTTTTCATTATAAACCCTTACAGTATTTATCGTTATTATTGTTGTTGTTTAATAGTACAATTACAAAATACCAATTATTATTTTTAGTGTTTTTCAATTTGGTATATATATATTTTTTTTTTAAATTTTATGTAAGCATTTTTCTGCTGTTTAATTATACACATTCTGAATCAATCATTCCCTTTTCTTCTATTGTAAACTCAATTTATACATTCATGAAACACGTAATTATTGGTACTAAAAAATAAAACATGCTGTTTAAGCACTGAAATAAAGTGTTTTTTATTCTTGATAGGAAGATTATAGATTAAACTGTTTTAGAATATATTTTTAAATGTTCATAGTATCACCTTATATAATGTAAAATTGAATATATTTTAAACAGCTAAATAACTACTTTTTACATTAAAAGTGTTTTTCAAACAATAAAAATAGTACATATACAGTCATTTCTTTTCTTTTTATATTTCCTTCTTTTTCCTATTTCTTAGATCAATCTTTTCCTATAAAACATGCGAAATCTACTTATCTCATATTGACAAAATACAATATATACGGGAATAAAAAAATTAAATTACATACGGCTTATCATGTCGTTCATAAATAAGCATTGCATTAATATTTTTTTTTCGGCAATAGCGGAAGAAAATTCGAAATCATGTTTAAGTGAAGGAATATGTTCAAAATATAAACATATTCCAGAAAATATAAAAAAAACTAGACTCCAAGTTTATATTTAATAAAATAATGAGAGATCACAACACATAAAAAAACACATTCTTAATATTTAGATCAAACTTAGAACTTATTTAAAAAACATGTGATTTGATAAGCATTGTGTTTTCAGTTTAAAAATAAAAAAATATTTTAGAACAATAGGGTTCTGCAAAAAGCGAAAAACTGAAGCTTACTTAACTGAAATGTAAGCTAAAAAGATAAGATTTTATATTTAAAACAAAAATTTAAATTAAATCACATGTTGTTAATCATATAACATCCACCTATTATACAGTTATTAATAAAACTAAAAGTAACTAAAATACTGTAAACAATGACGTTTGATTAGATTTAAATTAATTTGCAAGGAATACTTACTAGTATCTAAATATTTCAAACTTGAATTACACATGAAAAAAGAACATAATTAACGTACATCACGGAAATTATTAAAATACTAAATACAACTTAATGGGTATCTGAAAAAATATATTAACTGATTAAGATTTCGGTTACTTAATTCGCCTAATGGGCATTTTAAAACTATCATATATTTATTGGGCATGCAATGAAAGCAAATACAAGGGATGAGATTGGAAGAAAATATTTTAGTTTATTTATGTTAGTAATTTAATTTAATACATATGTAACTTTAATTGAGTTTTTGCTTAAAAGTTCAATTAGGTAAACTACGAATCAGGCCATTAAAGTATGTTATTCCAAACTTTACCAAGCTTGTATCTATTTTCATTGCATGCTCTAAATGATATGCTTCTTTTAAAATGCCCATAAAAGAAACATAAAAAAGTATTCACTCCATAACAAATGAACATTCACTCCTATGAAAAAGTGACTATTGACTCCTATTAAAAAGTGATTATTCACTCTTGCCAGGGGGGAAAAACCCACTCCTTTAGCAAGAGTGACTAGTCACTCCTCCAAAAGAGAGATTATTCACCCCTGTTTAGAGTGCATATTCACTTCCCAGGAGTGACTATTCACCAGTTCAGAGTCAGCCATTCCACTTTTGCTCAGAGTGAATAGTCACTCTAAAGAGGTTGGGCATACTTTGACTCTGCGATAGAATGACTATTTACTCCTCCAGAGTGAATTGTCACTCCTTTTTAACACTGTTCATCGTAAGTAAAGTTTTTATCTATTAAGAATACATAAAACTTGATATTGATAAATATTGATAAATATTGATAAATATTGATAAATGTATGTTTTTCGGACCAACTTGAATGAGTTTTTGAGAAATTGTATATTAATCATTCTTATTTATGAACATGAAAATATCAATACAAGAATCGATACTAAAAGTATGTAAATGAAATATGCTACTCATTGTAACAGATGGCCATTTTCAAATTACTGAAGTAAAATTAATCAGCTACAATCTTTGTTCTTTCTCGTCAATATTATTTGAACAAATTATCACCCAAATTCTAAACTTTACTTATAAAAAATAGTAACTAAAAATTGAATGTTATACAGTAGTTCTTTCAAACAAACATATGTATACTAATAACAATATCGCTACTAAAATATTTTTGCATCATCTTTGATATTGCGTAAATTTTTGAATGAAAGTGTTGCGAAGAGAAACTTTAAATTTCTACCAAACTACCGATGTATATATAACTTGTTAACACAATTCTTTACTTGTAAAAATTTACTTTCATTTCATACCGTTACTTAAATAATAGTAAATACGTTGAAGCCAGGTATATAGTTATTCGCTGGTTATGCAAAATCTCTGGTGCGAAACACCTTTACTCGTCTGTGGATTATACGCCGTGTATTATAGTAGTTTATAAGGAAATGCAAGTTCCCTAATCTTATCTGTATATATACCTACCATAATTTATTTTAACTCAATGTATATCTTTTCAAAAACATACATCTTAAAACTTTCGTTTCATAAATATTGAGAAATGTGTTAAATCCGAATACCTCTAGAAAGCTCGTATTGGAAATAGATAATTATTATTCATGAAATATGAAAAAGTCTGTGGCATCAACTGATACCACTAGGGTATAGGAGAAACTTGGAACTAAATTAAAATAGATGAGCAATTTTCAGAACTCTGAAGTAAAATTAATGGCTTCCATCATTGCTGTCTAAGCAAATTATCACATAGCCTCCAAAATTTATTTATTCAAACTAAATTAACTAAATTTATTACAAAAAAAAACCTAAATAAAAATTTAAAATTAAATTTAAAACGGAAAAAATGCATATGCGTAAATGTTGGACCCCTATTTTGGAAAAGGGTATTTATGCAAAAAATTATTTAAAGAAAAGTCTAATTTCAAGATGAAGCATCTGTGGGAATGTATTAAATAATGAGTCAAGATTACGAAATACTATAACCGCATAGGTGTTGTGCATATATAACGTTATCAGTTTAGGGGAGAGGGTGGGGTCTAGTACTTGATATCGTAAGATATCTCTAAGGGAGGAGGGGGTTGTCTATTGATATCATTATCACTTTTCATACAACCAAAATTGTCTTTTTCGGTAACTTTTTCTTTAGAACAAAATTAGGGTGTAAAAACATCACGATTTTTTTAATCGAATTTTTGTTATTTAAATCAGATTTTTTTTTATTTAAAGCGGATTTTTATGATTTTTTCCCTCTCTGTTAAAATACGGAAAAGCTACCAATACTTTTCGGTATATTAAATACTACTGAGATTTACATTTATTAAAATTATTAACTGCATTTAATATTGAATTATTAACACCGCTTAAAATCAATAATTATTAAACAGTCAAATCTGTAATAGAAAAATAATATACATTTTTATGATGCTATAATCATTAAGGTTAGCTGGGTGAAAATGTTCCACCAGATTCATCCGGGATAGCTCAGATGGTAGAGCACTGCGGCTTCAGCCAGGAGATCCCTTGTTCGAATCCTGGTCCGGACATTTTTCGTCCAGTTGGAAATTTACATCTAATATACATTTTTATACTTTAATTATTAAGAGGAAAATTAGTAATACTCACAGTAAGTAAATACAGAATTAATAAAAACTGCAAACAAGTATAATTTCACCAATTAGTAGCACAATAAACAAAACAAACAAATATCATTTTTCGTTTTGCATTACTATTAATAATCTGAATCTAAACTTACGCACATATATGTGTATGTTAACCGAAATAATTATGAAAAAGAGTTATCCATACACCCATACAGAGTAAATATAAAAACTGCAGTTATATCTGAAATCCTGAAAATAATAAATAGCAGCATTATTAACAATCAGTAAAGATTATTTAAAAAAAAAAGTTTTGTTGCCTTTTCAATCCCTTACTAATTTCGTTATTTAGTGTATATGCACAAGTAAAAAAAAGAAAAAAAACATTTATTTAACCTCTACCAAAAGAAGCTCTTTCTGTGCGAACATTTTTATACCAATTAGTCAGTTGTTTTATAATAGTTGTTGGGCAGTTGTCATTCTTTCATTTTTTTTAAACTCCAATTTCCATAAATTTATTATTGCAAAAGTAAAATGAAAACAAAAACCATAGTGGCTACTTATTCTTTTACTTGCAGACATTTAATGTACTTGCCGTGCTTATTTTACATAAAAAAAAAACGAATGAATTGATTAGTTGAAGGAAATTACGACATTGCAAATTAGATTTAAATATCATTTAAAAATAAAATGCTTTTATGCCAGATAAAAAATTGCTTTTTGCAAACTTATCATACCTAATTTTTTAGAAGTCTAAGTTTAAAAAATTATTTATAGCTTTTTTTTTTTTTTTCAAAAGACAAAATACCTATAGAAACTTTCAAATTATGTAAATTATGTAAAAATAAAAACGGAACCACTATAAGATCAATCCTGTGTCTGTCTGTCACAGCCATTTTATTCGTAAACTATGGAACGAAGAAAGTTCAAACTGAGAGAAGCAATAAATTGGGAATTGACCCACATATTTACAGATTATTAAACATTCACAAATTTATTTAGGAAAAATATAGAGGGGATAATTAAGTTACTTGAAAAAAAACACAATCTTTTAGTGGTATGTCGTGTGAAAGCTTTCGTAGCGCTGAACTCAAAATGTATTTATTTTAATTAGGTATTATATTCTCAGTGATATCGTCGAAAATGTAGTGCAAAAATATGCCCCCCCACCCTCTATTTCCGAATATACTGGAAATAATTATGAGGAAAATTAGAGGTAATAGACGTTAACTTAAACCTTGCAGGAAAACTATAGTGATTATCCTAGGCCACATAATTTTTTAAAGAGGCGGATTTTTCCGTTCCCTACAAATTTCAATTTGCAGGCATTCAGCAAATGTCTTGAAGAGTGCTGGAGGTACCAATCGTAGCAAACGTATAAAACCATTGTTGATATTCATTTCCGAAAAAAATCGTCGGTAATTAGCTGAGATATTAACTCTTAAAGGCACGGGCAGTTTAGACATACATAATGACAGGGGCGGCGTAGTCTATGTACTATAGGCTTTTAAAGCCTAGATAATAAGTAGTAATTATATATTTGTGTAATGCTAAGCCCGGTAGCAGTATAAGAGCAATAAACTTCAAACTGTTAAAAACAGACTAATTAGATTAGAATTAATCACATAAGTACTATGATATTTGCGACTAGTTTGCATTGAGGGGATCTCTCAATACTCCTCCCGTGTCTTTCAAAGTTAATTGAAAACCTATCTGGGCAAACGCGGCAAGGTCCAACGCGGCATTGGAACTTTCATTGGAAAGGTGATCTGCTTTCGAAGCGCGCTTAGCACAATGCCAAGTTTAAACTTTGAACAAGGGTTTTGTTTTAACTATACTGTAAAACAAAAAGATTATTGCTACGCTGAATTTAGTTTTATGAAATGCGAAAGTTTAAATATGCACTACTTTATTGTCAGTACCGGATTAAGTTCATCATAAACAGATTGGGATAAGATTAAAAATAGAGTTATACAGAATAGCAATATTTGATATTATTTAGGCTTCATATCTCTTTGAACTTTTATGGTATACCCATTCATACTTTTCTAGTATACACAGCTATACCCAACCCTACGTAATATAGTTTTTTATCAAGTATTATTATTATTCTTTTTGCAATGATTGTTTTTAATAATATTGATAATAATTCATATATGTATTCTACGGAACCCTCTGAGTGCAAGTAATATTCGCACTTGACCGTTTATTTTATATAATTTTAAACATTTTAATCAATGATTTAAAAAAAATCATTTGATTAAAATCACGATTTAGTCACTGATTTAAATCATTTGATTAAAATCTTTGATACCCTAATCAAAATACAGTCGAGACTCTCTATAACAAAACTCCATACATCGAATTTCTCTATATAACGAATTTTTAGTAGGAACGGTCCCTTTTCCCATGATCTCATTAAAAACAGTTTCCATATAGCGAAATATCTATCTCCATATAACGAATTTTTTCATAAAATGTTTTTTATTTATTCAGTTTATAAAAAGCTTCCAAATGACATGGAATCAATTTTCCATCACTGATTCCTGATTTATCGTTCAGTGCTGAGTTTTTCATCTTACAGCTCATGGACTTAGGAATAATAAAAAATCTAAAGGTGCACTATAAGAAAAGAATTCTTAAAGAACTGATCATAGCTACTGAAAAAAAAATGATTCCACCGAAGACTTCATTAGTCTTAGAAAGTGCGTTGCGGAACTTTATAAAGCCTAGAGATTTGATGTAACTGAAAAAACAATTTAAAATTGCTTCAAAAAGGCTGGTTTTTCTAAACTGGAAAATAATGCGAATTCTGATGACGAAGAAGATGTAGCTATAGTAAACTTAAAAGATAAATGGACATTAATTAAGGAACGCGGAAATGTCGAAGAAAATGTTATACTCTCTCTGATTTTTTGGAAGTGGATGAAAATCTCATTATTGTGCAGTATCCTACTGATAGTGATATTTTAAGCAGCGTTATGAACAATGATGGTAAGAGTGACAATGAGCATGAAAATGAAAACGTGCAACAAGAGAAAAAAACATCACGCAGTGGAATGATGACTTCTTTTGATCTTATAAGGACAGGACTTTAAGTAGAGGGAAATGTTCCCGATACAATTTTTCATTCCTTGCTAAAGTGTGAACATTTTTTCGAGAATCTAACATTTTTGAAATCAAAATAGCGAAAAATTACAGATTTCTTCGTATAAAATTAATGTAAGTTTTCCTTATGTGATTTTTATTATGCTTTCAAAATAAATGTCTCTTTTCTTTTTTGAAACTGTTTAATTAAGACGTACAATATCTGGTTAATATTTATAGTTAAACATTTCAAATTCTTAATTAAGAAATACAATATTAGGTTAATATTTATAGTTAAACATTTAAAATAAAAATAATTTTTGATCAAAATTTACACATCAAATAGGAATTTTTACTTATTCTCTATATAACGAATTTCTCCATATAACGAAATTCTTACTGGAACAATGGATTTCTTTATATAGAGACTCGACTGTAGTGATCTATTATTAGTCTTGTCTATTTTTATGAAATACAAAGTTATAAAACCATTAAATGACTAGAAAATCATTCCAGTACAAAATATGGAATATCCCAATGTTCAACATTCCTGTTCTTCTATCATATGTGCAATAACGCGTTGTTAGAGAAATCAGGTTTGAAAAGTTACATGCTATGCTTACTAGGAAAAATAGGGAAGAATAAATCGTCGAAAATAAGTTCTACTTACCTCCTCACCGTGCTGGGGAGAAGTGCAAAATTACAATATAACTTTGAATACATTATGTGTCACATAGATATTATTAAAAACTTTTAAATAATAAATGATTCCTTAAAGTGATATTTGAGAGACATTTATATCATAAATAATAGTGGTATTTTAATGTCTTCTTCTCTTTATTTAACTTAGTAAAATTTGCAAATAAATGTATAACCATGTATGTATATCATTATTAAAAAGAAAAAAGCAAGAAAATATTGTAAAAAGAAAATATTTCAGACACTGATAAAGATATTATTCTGGGGATTGGGGAGGGGGGATTCTAGAAATGATGACGTGTGATATAGTAATGGGGGGGGGGGGGGAGGTCAAAAATTGCCAAAAAGTGGATTACGTTATATGCGTATAGCCTTTTATATATCCCAGTGAGTTTGATTTCAGAATGATATTTAAAGTCTATTTCTGTTTATCCAAAGGCACATATATCGTTCTATATTTTCAATTTTCTCCGCTCCACGAGTGCAGGTGATTTTATGACCAATAATGCTACATGAATAGATGCGTGATATATTAGTACTTCCTGTTGAAAAACATTTTTTCATAGTTTTGGAGTTGAAAAATTATAATAGTAAAAAAAAAAGTTTATTCCCATGTTGTAAATTTAAAACTGTCCACTTTATGGGAAGATATAGTAAGAGAGTTTTTAAATTAAACTCGTGTTTCCTGCTGACTTAGTTTTTTATTATAACTGTTATTATAATGTTAATCTACTCCTGAAAACTATTAAAAGACACTTTTACCCCCTGTTAAAAAATACATCTTGGGTAATATATTTTTTTTTCAAATTAATCACTGTTTAAAATGTTATAAGTATCTAAGGGATAGATATTTTTAAATTATTTTAGATTTTGCTCTTAGAGAATGCAATGTCATAAAATACTTAAAGAAAATTAATCAGCGTATTTTTCCCATAGCCTCTTTGTATCGAAGAAATGATAAAAAAGGTGCACGACATAGTATGTTTATTTATTTTAAGCGATTGCAAATGCGAACACCATTTTTCTTTTCACATGCGCTTCTGAAAATATTTATCACTTTTCACGTCATTTCTCAGTTCCATTTTGTTTCACGTACTTCTGGTGTTTAAAAAAATAGTTGTTTTTTTTATGTTTGTTAGAATACTTTCCTTTTTACAAAATTTATAAAACATTGTAAAAAGAATTTGAATCCATATTAAAAATAGGCACGTCAGTACAGGGAAGTCAAACAAGATGTATTAGATACCATCGAACTGAAGAAACTTAGATGGTAAGGGCAAGTTCGCACAACGAATGCCGGCCTTCAAGAGAAGAGTTCTGGCTATTTTTTCGGTACAAGGATCACCCCAGACGGAAACATTTTGTGTCATCAGAGACTGAGCCTGATACAGCATTGATGAAAATAAATTACATAATGTTTAAAATATTTTCAAAACTAATATCTCAATTTTAAACAACTTCTTAAAATAGCTAGTTGGATGTGCCAATCCTAAAACTTTCTTCTATCTTATGCATCTTAATATTTCAAAACCTAGTTACAGATGCTAATACTTCAATGTTATTCGTTCAATTCTATACCAACTTTGATTTTCATCTTAAATTTCTGCTTCAGTCAATTAAACGGACTAACAACGAGTTAATCTATATCATGATATTTGTTAAAATTATTAGTTTTTCCTTATTCTGTTGTTATCAGCTGTTTGCGAATAGCCGGTTTAGCAGGAAGCGAGTTCCCGCCACTGCACGAGCCGCTGATGCACAATAGAACTACGAAAAATAAGAAAAAGTAAACAAAAATCGCAATATTTCCAAATTCAAGGAGGACCAGTTGGCCAAATCCAAAAACATGCACAGAAATTTTGATTCAATTGTATGCATAATTTTATAGACTTTTTGATGGTACAATAAAGAAAATGGCTCAAATATCGCTATTACAGCGCCTCCCTTCCGGCAGATTTTTTTCAAATTCAGGGAGGACTTGCTTGGCATAGCCAGAAATATACACAATAAATTTAGTTCAATTCTATGCATAACTTCATACACTTTTCGATGGTACAATAATGAAAATGGCAGAGACATGACAATTATAGCGCCCCCTTCCGGCGGAATTTTTCTAAATTCAGGGAGGACCTTTGTCACACGACCAAAAACAAACACAAAACATTTGGTTCAATTCTATGCATAAAACTTCATACACTTTTCAATGGTACAATATTCAAAATGGCACAAAAATCGCCATTATAGCGCCCCCTAACGGCGATTTTTTTACAAATTAAGGAAGGACCTGCTTGCCATAGCCAAGAACTTAAAAAAGAATTTGGTTCAGTTCTATGCATAGCTTCTTACACTTTTCGATGGTACAATAATCAAAATTGCACAAAAATCGCTATTACAGCGCCCCCTTCCGGCCGATATTTTCCAAATTCAATAAGAACCTGCTTGCCATAGCCAAAAACTTAAAATAAAAATTTGGTTCAATTCTATGCATAACTTCATACACTTTTTGATGGTACAATATTCAAAATCGCACACAAATCGCTATTACAATGCCCCCTAACGGCGATTTTTTTCCAAATTCAGGGAGGACCTGCTTGCCATAGCCAAAAACTTAAAATAAAAATTTGGTTCAATTCTATGCATAACTTCATACACTTTTTGATGGTACAATATTCAAAATCGCACAAAAGGCGCTGTTACAGCGCCCCCTACCGGAATTTTTTTCCAAATTCAGGGAGGACCTGCTTGCCATAACCAAAAACTTAAAATAAAAATTTGGTTCAATTCTAAGCATAACTTCATACACATTTTGATGGTACAATGGCGACAGACACACGGATAGACGGACGGACGGACAGACGGACAGATATTTTCTATAAACATTTTTGGGGGGATCTCTGACCCTTAAAACGTGTAAATCCGTCAAAAACCGGAAGTCGAAAAAAATTTCGATTACAATACTTTCTTCTATTGAAGATAGAAGAAAGTAAAAATAATACCTATCACACAATTTTATGAAAATTTACAACCAATCTTATCCAGAAGTATTTTTCGGTATCAAATAAAGATATTATTTCATACATAAAAGGATTCTCACTTCTTTCTCCCCCAACAAGCAATTCTGATGGGTACATTAAGGAAGTGCGTTTTAACTATTTATATACCGAAAAGTCCAACAACGCTTTTCAATTTCTTATAAAAGCTGTACATCTTAAACTGCAATCGATTCATTCCTCATAATAATTTTTCGTGCTTGTCGTGTTCCTGAAAAGCAGCTTAAACAAAAATTTGGCACCGTTACATGAAACGGGTTGTTGCTTTATAGAAAAAGAGAAAACACTGCTTTCTATCTGAATAGCAGTACATGACAATTATATCTACTTACGAATGAAAGTGCTTTCGTAAGTCTGCAGAGCACAGTTTATGATGAAAAATAGATATAAAAATCAAAAACGGCATTTCATATGAAGAGCTACTGTGACAATAGAAGTCTAAAACATTTGAAAACCTCAAGGTAAAACAGGTTGGCTAAAACAGAAGATTATATTAACCTGCTATTATGTTGTTCTTTTAGGTAGCTTTCATTACAAAAAGCTACCTATTGCAGCCGTTCGGAGGAAAGCGGTTTCAAAACATTTTGGCATATTTTCATCGATCATGAACCCCAGACCCCGAAACCACCCTCCGTTCAAAATTGATATATATATATATATATATATATATATATATATATATGACCTATGTCACACTCTAACTCTCGTAATTATGAACCGATTTCAATGTAATTCGGTGTGTACATAGTATATACCAATGTCTCGACCGAGTTCGTTGGCCAGCATCATCCGCCATTTTGTTTCAAAATGGCGGCCATTTAAAATTTAAAAAAAAATTTAAAATTTGAAATGTGTTACCAAAAAATTGAAAATGGAAAAATATTTTTTTCTTATGTATTTGACCTTTATACAAAGATTTCGGAGGAGTTTTTGTTTCGTCTATATCTTAAAAAATGGCTGAGTTGCAGCATTTTGAATTTCTCGCGTGGCTGACATTTTGAAACGTCCTGAATTTTGTCACGCGATAAAAGGCGTATTTATGAACCGATTTCGATGTAACTTCGTTTATACATAGTACATACCAATGTCTCGACCGGGTTCGTTGGCCAGCTTCATCTGCCATCTTGTTTAAAAATGGCGGCCATTTAAATTTTTAAGAAAAATTTAAATTTGAAATGTGGTGCCAAAAAATTTAAAATTGAAAAAATATTTTCTCCTTATGTGTTTGACTTTGATAAAAAGATTCGGGAGCAGTTTTTGTTTCGTCTATATCTTAAGAAATGGCTGAGTTGCAGCATTTTGAATTCCTAGCATGGCTGACATTTTGAAACGTCCTGATTTTTGTCACGTAATAACAGGCGTATTTATGAACCGATTTGGATGTACCTTGGTGTGTACATAGTACATACAAATATCTCAACCGAGTTCGTTGGCCAGCTTCATCCGCCATCTTGTTTCAAAATGGCGGCCATTTAAAAAAATAAACAAATAAAAAAATTAAAATGAGATACCAAAAAATTGGAAAATGAAAAAGATTTTTTTTCGTATGTGTTTGACCTTAATACAAAGATTCCGGGACAGTTTTTGTTTCGTCTATATCTAAAAAAATGACTGAGTAATAGCATTTTGAATTTCTATTCTGGCTGACATTTTAAAACGACCTGATTTTTGTCACGCGATAACAGGCGTATTTATGAACCGATTTGGATGTAACTTGCTCTGTACATAGTACATACCAATGTCTCGACCGAGTTCGTTGGCCAGCTTCATTCGCTATCTTGTTTCAAAAGGGTTGCCATTTAAAAATAAATTAAATTTAAAATTTAAAATGAGGTATTAAAAAATTGAAAAATGAAAAAGATTTTTTTTATGTGTTTGGCCTTGATACAAAGATTCCGGAGCAGTTTTTGTTTCTGAAAATTTGTTCTTTTGTTTATATCTTAAAAAATGTTTGAATTATAGCACTTTGAATTTCTAGCATGACTAACATTTTGAAACGATCTTGTATTTGTCACGCGATGACACACGTATTCGCCTATTTCGATGTAAGAAGGCATGTGGGTAGTATACATCAATACCTCGACCCGTTGGCCAGATTCATCAGCCATCTTGTTTCAAAATGGCAGCCATTAAATAAAAATATATATATATATATTTAAAGTGAGGTGTAAAAAAATTAGAAATTGAAAAAGGTTTCTTTCTTAAGTATTTTACCTTGATATAAGGATTCAGGAGCATTTTTTGTTTGTCTTTACCTTAAAAAATGGCTCAGATATAGCAGTTTCAATTTCTATTGTGGGTGACATTTTGAAAAATCTGATTTTTTGCATGCGACAGCACTCGTATATATCAACCGATTCCGATGTGAATGAGCATGTGCACAGCAATTACTAAGATCTCGACCAAGTTCACTGGTTAGCCTCATCCACCATGTTGTCTTAAAATGGCAGGCATCGAGATCGGCATAAGAAATCGCCGAATTTGGCAGCCAAATATAAATTACTTTAAAGAAAAGCAGCTTGGATAAGGCTGACTAATTTCGCGAAATTCTCATTCATTATATTGATAAAAATTAGTATTGGATCTCCTATATTCTGTTTCCACTAAATTGAGCTTCGTGTGTTTTAATGTTATAAGTTGGCTTTTTTGAAATAAGGAATATGAAAGCTACCTCTTCCTCCGGGCACTGGCCGGAAGGACTTTTTATATTTCATCTTTGACAGATATAATTGGTTTGATTCAAGATTTTTTTAGAGAAACCGACCAGCGTAGCGGACGAAAGCTGCTAGTCTCTTATAAAGGGCTCTTATCCTAAACATGAAACAGATAAGTAAAAAATGGAGCTTGTAAAAAAATACAATTACCAGAAAAAATATAACAGTACAGCTCTGTGTTTACTAAATTTAATGTGACAAGTGTTTAATATGACCGACACCATGTAGAACAATATAGAGTTATTCAAAGTTTTTTTGAAGTGAGACCACTTTTGTATATAATTCAAAATGCTCTACGAAAACATTACACTAGTTTCTTGCAAACCAAAAATTTTCTATTTATTTTAGGAGATATTAATGCTAGTTTTCATGTACTTGTAAAATAGAATAATTTAAAAATTCTTTAATTTATTACATTTTGTATTAGTATAGTCGGTTAAAAAATTCACAAAATGCTAGTCCTGGGAGAAAAAAAAAGAGAAAATGTGTAAATTCCAAATCTGAGATTTTAAGCTGTAGCTTGTGATTCTCATTTGAATTTCATGTTTTCTATCTTTATTCGGCAATCTAAGACTATTACAAGTCACTAATGGTTCACGGATGATGATAATCATTATCTCTGTGCTGCCTGACATAATATAAGAGAATAAAGCCTTCTGAATTCTCACAACAACTGTAACAGCAGCATGTAGCATGACAGGATACATTCCACATACGGCACGCTAAATGGTATAATTTAGACCTTCTAATGAGAAGGAAGAAATCATTCCGCATCCATTTGATTGACATAAAAAGTTTTACCAATCTTAAGTCGGTTCACCATGTAAAATTATCACAGTGCTCAAGTTACAGATACTTTTGGAGGACAATTTTCTTTTTATTACAAAAGTTCGATCTCTCCCTGATACAATTCGTTAAAACCGAATTTTCTTTATCGTCATTTGTTCTTTTGTAATTAACTAGCAACATTCGCCCGCTACGCTGGTCAGCTTCTTGAAGCGAAACTTGAATCGAAGGAACTATATCTCGTTCATTTTTTACAGTAGGAAATTGGTAATAAACTATTGAAGAATATGCATAATATACTATATTCCGCCCTGAAAAATTAAGAATGCTAATCCGTCTGGGAGAAACTTTAAAAAAGCTAATCTCTCATAATCGGGTTCATCTGATTATGGAACTTTCGCCCATAATTCTACAACAAAGCAACGTAGAACTATATGTGTTATATACTAAAAGCCTACTATTTTTGTTTTCTAATCTACATACACAAAATGTAAATACTGCTGTTGGCAATTTAAATAAATGCTATAGGCGAAATTTGCGCACGGTTAACATAAAAGTGGGCATTTTTTTCTTTTAAACAGGATCAAATTATAAATCCCAAAATTTCCAATCACTTCCAATGAAAACATTTTTTTTTTCAGCCGTTCAAACATTGCTTTCATACTCCAATTAAATATTTTCGTTTTATAATTTTAATTTCTCATTAAACCTTAAAAAAAAAAAAATAAATAAGAAATCAGTAACAGCTCTTTTTCTTCAAACTGATATAGTCGTCATAATTCTTTAGCCATATCAATTTATTGACGAAAACATTTAACTTGAATTTCTTCCGTCTCTATATTAACGTATGTAGTATGTGAATGAATATGGATAAATTAACACCTCGAAGGACGATGGTGCTGTTATGGCATCATCTAATTTTAATCCCTAATTGCCATATTGCCACCCGAATTTTTGAATGAAAATTTTACTTTTAATAAGTACATGAAAATATACATTTTTCTTGTTTACAAATAAATTTTCTTGTAAATACTGGTGTCATTCATTTATTTAAACACTTTACGAATGCAAATACCTTGCCTCTGAAAGGGTTAAGGCTTGTCATGTTCGGTTTTTTTCGTCAATGTCATCGCCAAATTAGAAAAATATGAAATATCTCACGAACTATTGAATACGTGGAAATTATGACCCTCATGTGACTGTCATTTTGAGACTCAATTTTATAGTCATCATGAACGTTGCATTATTGTGAGTCACCAAATAATATCATATTATAGCCACATGGAGACTTTTCTCAAAAGAGCACAATGGTGACTTAACAGTAGTCTCTCTGTCACCTGAAAGTCATCATGTGACTTTCATGTGACATAATTTGGTAACTTATCACAATTCAGCGTTCACGATGACTTTGAAATTGATTCTACAAATGAAGTGTCACATGAGAGTCACAATGTAACTACATTGTAAAGTCACATGGTGACTCACCACAAAGCAGCAGTCACAGTGACGTCTCAGTGGAGTCACATATAGTGATCGTTTGAGACTCATAATGAGATGTATGGAATTTCCTATTTTTTTGCTTCACCGTAGTGACTGTGACACTTGTGACCATGTGTGACATGAATGAGATGTTATATGGGCTAGCTGTGTTGTAGAGATAGTAATTACTCGAATTATATTACTTCCTTTTGAGTGTTCGCGTATTTGAAAATTAGCATTTTGTGACTTTTCATTAATTTTTGATAACCAGTGTATGTATGTATACATAGATTTATAATTTGTAACGGAACGTCGAAGTACCCGGTATTTAATATAATTTATCTTACCTCAGAATTTAACTTATTTTAAAGTACATATACCTTCCGTTTTATAAATCTTTTATACTCATGGCAGTATACGGTGAAAAATAAATTAATGTTAAAATCTTGAATTGTGTATAAAGACTAATTGTTTAAAACACATGACAATGTATTTAGAAATAATCGATACTAAATGCATATAAGAAACACAAGCTTATATATTTAAAAAAAGTTATATTTTTTAAATCACTAAAGAGAAATTAATGACTTACATCGTTGTCATTTGAGCAAACTGTCACATACATTTTAAACGCTACCCGAGTAGTATACACTGCTCAAAACAATTAAAGGATATTTGAAGTTTTATATAAAATAAAGATATAAACGAAATTTTTTTTGCCGAAAATAGAAGAAGAGAATCACAAATGCAAATTTTTCTGGTTTTCAAACTGTGGAGTATGCAAATTTTGAGTTCGACGTCAAAAACGTCGCTTCAGCGCAGCGAATGAAATTTGACTTTCAACTGGATAAAAGAGAATGAAGACAAGGATGATCGGTATTCAGTGATTGCTTTGTTTCGATGAGTACGATGTCTCAGCGAAGTCATTTGAAAGATTCAGAAGCTTTGAGAATTGTTGGTATGTTAGAAGGGGGCCAAACTCAAGCCGAAGTAGCGCAAGCCATTGGAGTGTCACAAAGTGTCATTTCCAGGATCTGGAACCGTTTTATGGAGAGTGGATGTGCAGGCCGAAGACCAAGGCAAGGTCGTAGACGGGCAACAACGCCCAATGAAGATCGGTATTTAGCGTTAACAGCTCGGAGACACCGAACCATGAACGCTACTCTTCTCCAACAACAATTTCGCTCGGCTACAGGCACCCCGATTTCAACTCAGACTGTCCGAAACCGGCTCCATGCTGTAGGTCTATATGCTCGCCGACCGATGGTATGTGTTAGATTAACATCAAGGCATCGTCGCGACCGCAGGGAGTGGGCAACCGAGCATGTCAACTGCAGGAGAAATGAATGGAGCAATATTCTGTTTTCTGACGAGTCCCGTTTTTCTGTGCATCCGGATAATAGGCGTATTTTCATCTGGAGGGACCGTGGTAGTAGGAATAATCCTGCGTTCGTGCACGAAAGTGTCAGATTTGGCGGTGGAGGAGTGTTGGTGTATGGTGGCATCTCCATTGACGGGCGCACTGACCTCTACATCATTCAAGATGGAGCTCTGACTGGTCGCCGATATAGGGATGAGATCCTCAGACCTATTGTAGTCACTTACGCTGCAGCAATCGGAGATAACTTCATTTTAATGGACCATAACTGCAGGCCACATCGTGCAAACCTGGTGGAGGATTTCCTTTTCGAGGAAGGAATCGTTCGAATGGAATGGCCAGCGTGTTCTCTAGACATGAATCCAATCGAGGATGTTTGGGACGCTCTAGGAAGACGAGTTTCTGGCCGCCAACAACCCCCACAAACTCTCCAAGAACTGGAAAGAGCTCTTCTGGAAGAGTGGGGCAGAATACCCCAACTTGTCATTAATAGCCTCATTGAGTCCATGCCTCAAAGGTGTTCAACGTTGCTGGCCGCCCGTGGAAACCATACCCCCTACTGAAAATGATTTTCTTTGAAGAAAACACCTTTTCTTATTCTTTTTTTCTCATATGCACAAATTGTGTTTTTTTCCTTTAGTACACAAATGCGCAATAAAATGCATTTTTTTCTGCCAAACATGTGTAATTTGTTCTCATATAACCTACTATGTCTGTCGACCATGTATCAATCAGCTAAACAGTTTACCAGACACAAAATCCACCTAAAACTGCAATATCCTTTAATTGTTTTGAGCAGTGTATAATTATCAAAGATTTGTTACAGTATAAAATTGACAACATATAAATAACTATACAAATGACAATATGCAAATAAACAAATTTCATAATTACGAAATATGTATTAATTTGTATATTTTTTGTAGTAAACACCTTTCCGGATTTATACAATACATCATGTTTTTTTAATAAAAACTAAAAGTTTACACGAAAATATCAATCTACATCATTATTTTTGATCTGGTCTTTAATGTTTTTGTAATGTATATTTTTTAAAACTATTTTTTCATAAATATTAAAAAACATATTACAACCAAGTAGTCTCAGAGAGCTTGGATCTAAATTAATAATTAGTTATAAAACAGAAAATCATGCGTGAAAATAAACGATACCGCAAGGGTATAAGGGAAACCTCGCTATTAAATCAGAACAGATGAGCACTTTTCACGAGTCTAAAGTAAAATTGATGGCTTTCATCATCGCTGTTCAAACAAATTATCGCGCATTCAAAGTTTATTCCTCCAAGCTGTTTAGACAAGATTTTTCAAAAAAGAATGGATTGTTTCAAATAATTTTAAATACAAGACGTTCGATATAGTTGCAATTTTTTCAAAATTATTTTACTAAACCATATAATATAATACGTTATTTTGGATTAAACGTTAAATTATTGATAAAACATTTGTTATTCATTTAGGTTTTAATTTTTTACAATGTATATTTTTTAAAACTACTTTTCTATAAAAATTAAAAGATATATTATAATCCAGGAGTCTTAAAAAGTTTGGATTACCTTTTAAACGCGATGAAATTTAAGGAAAAATTCAAAGTTTGAATTAGTCTATCTTCAAAATCTTTTTATGAATAAACATGAAATTTTGGATACTGATTAAACTGATTGTGCTTTGTAATATGCTGTCATTAGAAATTTATTAGCCTTTTACAGAAATTGTGTTATGTTGAAATCACAGTAGCTTTCTTTTTTACTCCATAAGTCATTGCGCGCATGATATCTTGAGAAAGTATGTATGGATTAACATGGAATTTGGTAAAGATACTAAACATTTATTTGTGCTTAAAATGAATTACTGTTAGGCCAAAATTGTTTCATTAACTATATAAAAAATATATTTTTTGTAAAAAACAATATAAATTTTATATTTTTAATGAATAAAAATAGTCATAACTAAAAATATTACCACTGTAAATACTTAAAAGTGGTTCATTTTAAACACGCATATTTGTTTAGTATCTTTACCAAATTTCATGACAATCCATACGTACTTTCTCAACATATCGTGTGCGCAATAACTTCTGGAGTAAAAAAAGGGCTATTTTGATTTCAACAACACACAAATTCTGTAAAAGGCTAATAAATTTCTAATAGTAGCATGTTACAAAGCACCATCTGTTTAATCAAATCCAAATTTTCATGTTTATACATAAAAAGGTTTTGAAGATAGACTAATTGAAATTTTTAAAGTTTTTCGTTAATTTTCCACGCGTTTAAAAGGTACAATAAGAACTCTAATTATTATTTATAAAAAACGAAATCATCCGCGGAAACAAGGAATACCACAAGGGAATAGGAGAAAATGGCTGATAAATCAGAACAGATTTTTACTTTTCAAGGGTCTAAAGTAAAATTGTTGGCTTCCATCATCGTTGTTCAAACAAATTATCGCATATTCTAAATTTATTCGTTCAAGCTGTTTAGACGTTTTATCAAAAAAGAATAAATTATTTCAAATAATTTTTAATGCTAGACGTTCGATATAGTTACAATTTTTTCAAAAATATTTTATTAAACCATATAATATAATACGTTATGTTGGATTAAACGTTAAAAATTATTGCTAAAACATTTGTTATTAATTTAAGTTTTAATTTTTTTACAATGTATATTTTTTTAAAAATGCTTTTTCATAAATATTAAAAATACATATTATAATTCAGTAGTCTTTAAAATCTTGGATTTTACATTAATAAATATTATTTGTAAAACACGAAATTATCCGTGGAAATGAGCGATACCACAAGGGTATGAGAGAAACTGGGTGATAAATCAGAATAGATGAGCACTTTTCAAGAGACTAAAGTTGAATTGATGGCTTCCATCATCGTTGTCAAAACAAATTATCGCATATTCAAAGTTTATTCCTCCAAGCTGTTTAATCAAAAGAGAATAGATTGTTTCAAATAATTTTAAATACAAGACGTTCGATATAGATGCATTTTTTTTTTTTTTACTAAACCGCATGATATAATACGTTATGTTGTATTAAACGTTAAATTATTGATAAAACATTTGTTGTTATTTTTTTTCTAAAATAAGAAAACTTAAAATCTTTTAAGGAAATAGTATGAAATATTTCATATATACAGTTGTATACTCCATAATTTAGGGTAAAACGCCTTAATTTCGTCCCCCTTTACTTCTCCTGGTCTGCAAAAGTAGCTCCACTTATCATGCAAGGCACAGGGAACGGAAGGTTTTCACCTTCCGTCACTAGTGAAAATTTCATTCGCCAAGACGCATACATATATTAAAACCCTTTGAGCTCTGCCGGGTGAATTTTCACCCACATAAAATCAAAATCGTTTAATTTCCTTCAAAAAGTCTCCATTTTAATTGCAAAAACTGGGTTTTGTAGATTTTACTTGCCTTCTTAAAATCTAGATGGCAGCACTATTCTCTGCAAATATCTAGTAAGTTTTTAATGCGACCTTAAAAACACTCCAATTTCGAAGGTTTAGAAATTTTGTATTTTTCAAGCATTATAAAGAAATACTTTTCAAAGGAGATAACATTTTTTTTCTCTTGGACACATCAAACATTTAATAATAATTACATGCAAATCACTAAACTGAAAATTTAAATAATTACAGGGGATAGAAATAAGTAATGGTAGAATTTTCTACCAGCAGAGCTCTAAGGACTACAAAAATGTGCTGTGTCACTAGATGGCAGCACTAAAATTACATACCAGACAGTGTTTCAGAACCAAAATTTAGATGCTTATAATTTATTTCCAAGGAATTTAAATTTGTGTTTAATTCAGCAGATTGACGAGTTTATTATGTTTTAAATATTTCTAAACAAAAATTAAATATTTTTAAAATCTGTTTCATCTATAAATTTGATTAGTTTGTATTTTTATATTATGATTTAAAAAATTTTAATTTTTGAATTTTCTCATTTAATAAATTTTTAAAATATTTTAATAGTCTTAGAATTTGTTTAAACAATGTAACTGCTTAAAATATGTTGAAATTTCAGCAATTATAGTAATTTTAGAATAACTTTGCGTTGTCATTTCTTGTATTTGCGTGTTGAAATGAATGCTCTAGATCTCTGATGGTGGAAAAACGTCCCACGTCCCCCAGCCTAAAGGGGGTATTTAAAAAAAAATAATAATCATATGGTTCAATTTCAGACAGTCCCCTAATCACATTTTAAGTGTTTTTCTAGTATATTTTTAAAATTTTAATAACCAGGAGCTCAAAGGATTAAAAACGCTGGATTTCCAACTTTCAGAAGACTTGATTTCTTATTACGTCGTTTGTAGAACGTTATTTACTGTATTCTAATTATATATTTCTTATTCATTGCATGTATCTTACGTAGATAAGATGCTGATAGTTGCATACAGTGAGTTTTAGGACGCTCAGTTCATCTTACGGGAACTGAAGCTCCGTGGTCCCAATTTCGTCCCCCTTGAAGTTCTTATTTTCGTCCAGGGGACGAAATTTGGAATACTCTTTCATGACATTTTTTTTTTCAATTTTTCCCTCTTGTTTGAATGGCTAATGTTTCGTTATGTTATTTTTTCACTGATAATTAGGACACTTATTTGTGCCTAAATTTAATGTAAATTAAATTACTTACTCATTTAGAAATAAATGTTGATTTAGTTATAAGTTAAGCCTCGGCGTATTGGATTTTTTAAGGGGGATGAAATTGAGACCATTTTTTTTTTTTTTTTTTTTTTTTTTTTGCCATATATAGATACTTTTGAAAGAAACAATTTTTCGCATTATTAAAATTTTTAGCACGATATTTGCCTGTGTTTCTATGTGCGTGGGTAGTTAGTCTATATAAAATCCAAATTTGCAGGTTTTCACTGAAAATTACAACATTTAGGGCCTAAAAGTCATTGGGGGGACGAAAATAGGGCATATATGCCTCATCTTATATGCAATTAATGATTAAATTTTCCAAAGAACAGACATATTAAAACTTCCGGTTTAAAAGTTCATGGAAAGACTGGATGGCACAAAAATCAAAGAATCAATGAATTAATTAACGTAACATAACCAAAAAGTCAAAGAATTATTTAACATAACTTTATTAATAAAAAAGATGTTGAAATAAATATGGCATAACCATTACTTTAATAAGTTCATTAATATAAGAGAGAAAATTAATGTAAATTAAAACATTTCAGAAAACTTAAAAAAATTACCTTTTAATAAAATCCTTTAATTAGCATATATAATGCTTTAACGAAACATTAAGAAACGTAATAAAGACAGAGGATAACGCAATAGGAAAAAAGTAATGCTAATGAATTTTTCATTAAGTCATCTGTAAAATAAATCATAATATGTTTTTAACATATAAGTAGATCAAAGAAATCAACTTACGCTACCAAAACAAGTAAATAAATAAAAAGGTGCATACTAATGATTATTTTTACATGTTTTAAAAGCGACTTTTTTATTTTAAGTAACACAATTTTTGTGTCTTCAAAACGTTTTTTATCGAATGTTGCATAATATACGATTATTTTTATTAGCTATGTATTTTCATGACTATGATAAAGCACTAATAAAACAATTTCATAGTTTGATATATGTATATATATAATATATAATATTTGACACTTTTGTATTTGTTTCAACTACACTTTTAGTTTTTTTTTCCTAATAAATGTTTTTAAGTAAATATACTTAAAGAAAAATCCAGATATTGATTTTTATCTAGTCCTATGAGCTACAGTATGTACTCTTGATTATAAGCATAATTTTTGACCTGGCAAAAAACTGGGTATTGTTTTGATTGTAGATATGGCAAAGTCTTATTTATGAAATCAGGAATAGATATATCTATATAAATGAAATTATATTTTTCTTTTATATTTTACATTGTGGACATTTTATTCAAGAAAGTATGATGCTCTTTTAGGTAGCTTTCTTTACAAAAAAGCTACCTATTGCAGCCGTTCGGAGGAAAGCGATTTCAAAAAATTTTGGTATATTTTCATCGATCATGACCCCCAGACCCCGAAACCACCCTCCGTTCAAAATTGATATATATATATATATATATATATATATATATATATATCTGACCTATGTCACACTGTAACTCCCGTAATTATGAACCGATTTCGATGTAATTCGGTGTGTACATAGTACATACCAATGTCTCGACCGAGTTCGTTGGCCAGCTTCATCCGCCATTTTGTTTCAAAATGGCGGCCATTTAAAATTTTTAAAAAAATTTTAAACTTAAAATGTGGTACCAAAAAATTAAAAATGGAAAAATATTTTTTTCTTATGTATTTGACCTTTATACAAAGATTCCGGAGCAGTTTTTGTTTCGTCTATATCTTAAAAAATGGCTGAGTTATAGTATTTTGAATTTCTAGCGTGGCTGACATTTTGAAACGTCCTGAATTTTGTCACGCGATAAAAGGCGTATTTATGAACCGATTTGGATGTAATTCGGTGTGTACATAGGACATACCAATCTCTCGACCGAGTTCGTTGGCCAGCTTCATCCGCCATTTTGTTTCAAAATGGCGGCCATTTAAAATTTTTTTAAAAATTTAAAATTTGAAATGTGGTACCAAAAAATTGAAAATGGAAAAATATTTTTTTCTTATGTATTTGACCTTTATACAAAGATTTCGGAGCAGTTTTTGTTTCGTCTATATCTTAAAAAATGGCTGAGTTATAGCATTTTGAATTTCTAGCGTGGCTGACATTTTGAAACGTCCTGAATTTTGTCACGCGATAAAAGGCGTATTTATGAACCGATTTGGATGTAACTTCGTTTATACATAGTACATACCAATATCTCGACCGGGTTCGTTGGCCAGCTTCACCCGCCATCTTGTTTTAAAATGGCGGCTATTTAAATTTTTAAGAAAAATTTAAATTTGAAATGTGGTACCAAAAATTGAAAATTGAAAAAATATTTTCTTCTTATGTGTTTGACCTTAATACAAAGATTCCGGAACAGTTTTTGTTTCGTCTATATCTAAACAAATGACTGAGTTATAGCATTTTGAATTTCTGTTGTGGCTGACATTTTAAAACGACCTGATTTTTGTCACGCGATAACATGCGTATTTATGAACCTATTTGGATGTAACTTGGTCTGTTCATAGTACATACCAATGTCTCGACCGAGTTCGTTGGCCAGCTTCATTCGCCATCTTGTTTCAAAAGGGTTGCCATTTAAAAAAAAAAATTAAATTTAAAATTCAAAATGAGGTATTAAAAAATTGGAAAATGAAAAATATTTTTTTTATGTGTTTGGCCTTGATAGAAAGATTCCGGAGCAGTTTTTGTTTCTGAAAATTTGTTCTTTTGTTGATATCTTAAAAAATGGTTGATTTATAGCACTTTGAATTTCTAGCATGGCTAACATTTTGAAACGATCTTGTATTTGTCACGCGATAACACACGTATTCGCCTATTTCGATGCAAGAAGACATGTGGATAGTGTACATCAACACCTCGACCAAGTTCGCAGGCCAGATTCATCAGCCATCTTGTTTCAAAATGGTGGCCATTAAATTAAAAAATATATATATATTTAAAGTGAGGTGCAAAAAAATTAGAAATTGAAAAAGGTTTCTTTCTTAAGTATTTGATCTTGATATAAGGATTCAGGAGCATTTTTTGTTTGTCTTTACCTTAAAAAATGACTCAGATATAGCAGTTTCAATTTCTATTGTGGGTGACATTTTGAAAAATCTGATTGTTTGCATGATATAAGTTGGCTTTTTTAAAATAAGGGTTATGAAAGCTACCTCTTCCTCCCGGCACTGGCCGGAAGGACTTTTGATTTTTGCTCTTGATTTATCGTTAAGTATTTGGTTGATGCATAAGTTCGATTTGATTTCTTTGGTATTAAGAGAATATTTATCGTTTGCCATGCGTCATTTATTATTGGGAGCATTGGGTTTATAAACACAACAGAAAAGTAATATTTTCGAAGAAAGTTCCTGTATTTTTGGTGCTAAAAAATGTAGCAACGTGTTTATGAAAAAGAAATATTTCAAGAAGTCAACAGTTTCGATTTTAACACATGAGCAAAATAAAGTTGAAATAATTTTCATCGGCTATGTAGTCTACGGAAAAGTGAACTTGGATAACTCCCAAAAAAATTTAGGCTATTATCTATACAAACATTTCAACAAAGTGTCATATTTAGGAATATTTTTGGCTCTTTCTGAAGTAGCTCTTAATGTTTTACTGATTATACGATAAGCTACCATAGAGTTTGTCAGGTTCTGAGAAACTATTGAACTCTTCTGTGATGTTACTATATGTTCGGGGAAAATTAGCCCCTAATTGGCATATTTTCCGCTAAGGTAGGGGGTGTCAGGTTCTGAGAAACATCTGCTATTAGAACTATGGTTCTATATTATTTTTGTCTTACTATATTATATATTGTATGGTCTGTGTACTGGAAATTTCAAAGTAACATTCTTTCCTTGTCTGAAACTGGATCTGAGCAGGTAAGTTGTACAGCTTGGATAGAGGGGTTTGCCCGACCTTTTGAGATGTCTGTTGGAGATGGGGAGACAAAAGAATTCCCTGAACGAGGGAAGAGATAAGAAATTGGTCAGGGTGGAAACCCCGGTTTTTACGTGAAAAAAAAGCAGAGGGTTGCTAGAGAGGGAGTCGCTTCTGCTGGGAGAAGGTGAGTTGAAGTCTGGTACGCAAAGTGGAATGTTGTTCCTGTGTATAGCTCTTAGATAGAGCGTAGGGTTGAGTGAAGATCGCCGAGCTTAGAGCCCTTGTGTTGAGAGATTAAGAGTAATCTCCGGTAACGCTAATTTAACGAGTGTAGATTGAGAGTGATATAACGTAGTTTTAACAGTACACAGCCAGCATTTACTGTATTTAATTTAATGTTGAACCGGATCACCTACATCCGAGTTTTAAGTGTAAATAGTGTTTTGTGTTTTGTAAATAGTGTGTAAATAAACTGTTAATTTAGTTAATTGAACGAGTTGATCTTCATTTAAACAATCCTCCCAGAGCGTGACCGATATCACGTAATCATATCGGTGGTGGCAGCATATAAATACCAAAGGATTTTCTTCAAAGTTGTGCGGACTAAGAGGAAACTCCGAGAAATTGGTGGCAGCGGTGGGATAGAACCGTCTGAGACCAGTGACCAGCGAGCCGTGTTGCAGTGTGTTAGTGCCGGAGCACCCAGTGGAATTCTTGCGTGGTAATGCCGGATCGTCGAGTAGAATTTTAGAGAGATAACAACCAAGCGTCGAGTGGAAGTACAGAGTGTTTGTGCCCTATCGTTGTTACAGTGAACCGAACTAAAGTGTGGTGTCCTATCGTCGTTACAGCGAACCGAACTAAAGTGTTGTGCCCTATCGTCGTTACAGCGAACCGAACTAGTGTTTGTGCTCTATCATCGCTACAGTGAATCAAATTACACTGTGTTACAGCCCGAGTGTTAGATTTATTGAATTCATCGTGCAACTACGTGTGAGCAGCGGAGTACCCCAGCAGATAAAGTATAAGGTAAGGTGTTTTGATCATTTCTTTCTGCTGACATTCTCGAACCATATGTATTTGTTGTTGTATAATTAATAGTAATTTAAGATAAATTGTCTAAATCAGGATAATTTATGTTCAATCAAATAATTGTGTTCAGATAGATAGGAGATATTAACAACCATATTTACTATTGTTTTAAGAAAAGGTCATAATAGCTTGTGCGAAAATTGATTTTCTATTATTTTACTAATAATGGTAGTGAGCAAAATCAATTCATTATGTTAATAATGGTTGGAAGGAATAATTGAATTTACTTAAATTTAAATTATTATTAAAGTAATATTTAAATGAAGCAATACTGTTTTAAGTTTGAAAAGTTGATAACAAACGAGCAATGGACATTTGCTTAGAATTTTAATTGGCTAGAAATAAATTTCGAAAAAAAAAGGGGGGCTCACAGTGGAAAATAAAAAAGGCTCACAAGAGAAAAAAAAAGTGATTGTTTTGATTTTATTTGTTTTAAGTGTGAGAACCATTGTTGAATTTGGAAATATTTTATTTAGGATAATTGTAGGAATTTATATGTGTATGTTATACACAATTTTCCTTTATGTGGATGTTTCTATTGGCATCAATACTTTTACTCAATTTGCAACGTATCAGTATTATTATATAAATTGTATGTTATTATCTAATTGTATAAATTGGAATCTGTATTGCATAGTAATCAAATCGAAATTATCGTTTTATCTTTTGTTTTATTGGAAGTAAATTGTGTGATATCAATGGTTGAGAAAAATCAGGTTATACAGTAGGTTAAATTAGAAATAGAATACATCGATTATCTGAAAGGTATTAATTAGGGAAAAAAGTGGAGGTAACTGTACTAAGGTAGAAATTTAGGAAATATTAATTTAGTAGGTGTAAATATTATTGTAGAGTCGTAACAGTAATCGGTGAAAGGTATGGCTTTCTTGTTGAAGTTAAAAAGGGTGGATCTTCAGATGATAGCCGAAGAATTGGGGGTTGAATTCACAGAAGATGATACCAGAATTCAGCTTAGGAAAAAGATAATGGACAGCGATGACTATGATGAGGGGGTTATTATGGAATTATCTAACACTATTGTTGCGGAACGACTAGAGATCGAAAAGTTAGAAAAACAGGAAAAATTAGAGCGCGAAAAGTTAGAAAAACAGGAAAAATTAGAGCGCGAAAAGTTAGAAAAACAGGAAAAGCTAGAGCTCGAAATGTTAGAAAAACAGGAAAAATTAGAGCGCGAAAAGTTAGAAAAACAGAAAAAGTTAGAGCGCGAAAAGTTAGAAAGAGAAGAAAGGCGGGAAAAGTTAGAAAGAGAAGAGAGGGCTGAAAAATTAAGGATGGAACATGAATTAGACATGGAGAGGCTAAGGATGCAAGGTTCGGCAAATAACTCTAATGGGTCTAGGGAATCTAATAATGAAAGCAACATAGAAAAATTGATCAAAAGTGTTAAAACTCTGTCTATCAAGGTACCAGAAGGGACTGAGGGATGGAATTTATTTTTCAACAGTTTAGAAAGGGCATTCAAAACAAAAAATGTACCGGAAAACCAGCAGGCCGAAATTCTACTAAATATGTTACGAGATAAGGCGGATAATTTGTTAATTTATACCACTAGGGAACAAATTGAGAGTTATGAGGAACTAAAGGAGTTAGTTCTAAAGGAACGCGAGTCGACACCGAAGGCGTGTTTGGAAAATTTTAAGAAGGCTAGGAGAAACCAGAATGAAACTCATGTATTATTTGTATCGCGTTTAATAGCAACATGGGAAAATTATTGTAAGATTAGGGGTGCTGGCTCATATGAAAAGCTCAATCAGTTAATAATTACTGATAAGTTATTAAACACGTTAGATGAAGAAACCGCATCATATATTGTGTTAACTCAGCAGAGTAAATGGTTAGAAGCTTCTAAAATTGCTAAAGAATGTGACAATTATTTTGACGCTAAACACAAGTCTTATGCAGTTACGTATAAAAGTTTTAAGGGTGAAGATAGGTATGTAAACAGTGAAAAAGTGAGACCGAGGGAGAATAGTAAAGTTAGTGGTAATTGGAGGCAAAACGGGAGTAATGAGATTAGTTCTTTTTCGGGTAGGAAAACTGATTTTAAGAAACCTAGTGAGGATTCAGCTCCTAGATGCTTTAAATGTGGTTTAAGAGGTCATTACCAACGTTTTTGTAATAAAATGGGTAGTGGGGGAACTAATAATGCTAGTAAAGGGCGTGAACAGAAAGCGGGTGTAAATAAGATTGTCGTGAAAGGAAACAAAGAATTACCTAAAGGGGCTATTGTGGCGAAGATATCGGCAAAGTTCGGACAGAGAACTAATGTTATTGGTGAGAAATTAAATAAACTCGAGAAAATTGAAGTTAGTGTAAATGGGCAGAAAGCGAAAGGATTGGTTGATTCTGGATATGAAATTAGTGTTATTCATAAAGATTTGGTACCGGAAGAGAAATTAAAAGGAGCGGTTAGTATTTATTTACAAGGATTATTTGGTGAAGCAGTTAAATCACCGCTGATTAAATTACCATTAGCTGTTCCGCAATTCGGACAAACTAATATAATTCATCAGGAAGTACTTTGCGCGGTGACCGATAATATTAATGAGCAGGTGATTTTACATACCGAAGTGATTAATGAGTTGTCAGTTGTCGATCGCGAGGAGCCAATAATAGAGTACCAATAATTAGAAAGTTCGAGAATTAGTATTGATAACTCGAGTGAAAAGAAAGATATGAGTAGAGATAATTGTAATGTTTACGCAATAGAAACGAGATCGGGAAATTTACAATGTCAAAATGTAGAAATAACGGAAATAGAGACAAATAATAAAGTTATCATTAGTAATTCAGATATGTTTAAGAAATCCCAATTGGAATGCAAAAATTTAGAGAGAGTTTGGGAATTGGCTAAAATGGATAAAGGAGATTATTATATTGTAAATGGTTTATTACATCATAAAGAGAAATGGTTAGGCGAAAGTATAGCTCAATTAGTAGTGCCTAAACTCAAAAGAGAAGGAATCTTAAAGTCGGCGCAGAAGCGGCAAAGAAAACCTTAGAGAGAATTAGGCAATCTTTTTATTGGGAAGGTATGGCTAAAGAAGCAAAAAAGTTTCCTAAATCGTGTCTAGAATGTCAATTATCTAGAAAAAGGAAAGTGCGTGATAGAGTCTTAGTTGAGATGGCGGATGGTAGCAAAAAGTTTGTGTATCAAAATAAAGGGGAATTTATTGCTAAGTGTAATATAGTTAATATTGTTTTTGAAGGTGATGAGGAATTTGGAGAAGTTGCAGAAATTCCTATTTTAAACCGGCAACAAGAGGTAGAACGGGACATAGAAAAGTTCGAAATAAAAGGGTTATTTAATAGTCAAGTCAAGGATATAAAGTCCATTTTGAGGGATAATAAAGAGATATTTATGGGTACTGTGCGACCAGCGGAAGTAGAGGAGCAGCGTATTGATTTGAAACCGGATGTGGCAAGGAAAAAGGCCAAAGTTATATAATGTACCTGTTGCTTATAAAGAGGAAGTAGATAGACAGATTCAGGAGTTATTAGAATTAAATCTAATCGAAGTGTCAAATGCAGAAATTAGTCATGCAATTGTTTGTGTGGCGAAAAAAACGCAACTGTTAGGCTTTGTATAGATTATAGAGCTTTAAATTCAGTAACGCAGGTCCCAACATTTCCTATGAAAGATTCGCAAGAAATCATGATACTGCGGGGGAAGATAAATATTTATCTTCGATTGATTTATTGAGGGGTTATTGGCAGATTAAAATGGCTGATGAATGTAAATATTTGACAGCTTTTACAACTCATAATGGGACTTATCAGTGGCGTACTATGTCTTTTGGTTTATCAGGGGCGGCTGCAACTTTCAAAAATATATGAATAAGGTCCTTCAAGGCCATCGGAGGTATGCACAAGCATATATTGATGATGTCATCATTTTCTCCGACACTTGGGAAGAGCATTGTGAGCATGTTGGGGCTGTTATAGAAGAACTTAAAAATAGAAATTTCACGATTAGGATGGATAAATGTAAATTTGGAGAGAAATCGACTAAGTTTTTAGGTCATGTAATTGGGGGTGGAAAGCATGTACCAAATGAGGAGAAAATAGGAGCAATAAGGGACCTAAAGAGACCGAAAACTAAAAAGGAAGTTACATCTGTTTTGGGATTAATGGGATTTTACCAATCTTATATTCCAAATTATGCAGAAATTGCTATACCTTTAACTGAACTAACTAAAGGGAAGGTTTAAAATACTGTACCATGGGATGAAAAGGCAGGAGAAGCATTTAATACCTTAAAGATGAGTTATGTAACGTGACGCGTTTTGCTACACCTACCGTAGGCCTGGAATATCAGCTTCACGCCGATGATTCAGACCTGGCAGTGGGATGTTGTCTTACTCAAAAAGATGAAAAGGAGCAGTTTAAGCCGATAGCTTTTGCCAGTCAGAAATTATCAGGGGCTCAGCGGGCATGACCGAGTATAGAGAAAGAGGCTTGAAGTGTTCTCTTTGGGTTGCGGAAGTTTGAAAAATGGACATCTGGATTTCAAATTGAGATCATAACGGATCATAATCCATTATAATTTCTCACTGAAACAACCCCAAGGTCCCCCAAACTCACTAGATGGGCTCTTGCCTTGCAACACTGGAACCGGAGTATTTCTCATCGTCCAGGAGCGCAACATTTGATGCAATTTCTAGGCTACATAGGAAGAGCTGGGAAGAACAGCCAGTTGCTAGTCCATCGGCATCAGTGACTAAATAGTGGACAAACCTTAAAGGGGTGTCATAACGTTTTAAATTTTTTTTGTGTATGTGTAATTGTATTTGAATCTTGTGTTTATAATAGTGTATTAGTACGTGTAGTTTTTCTGTAATAATAATATTAGTACACGGTTCATTAGAGATGTCAGTAGATAATGTTCAGACACCTTGAAGTATATATGTAATAATAATAATGAAGAAACCTGCAAAGAGACTATTGAACTCTTCTGTGATGTTACTATATGTTCTGGGAAAATTAGCCCCTAATTGGCATATTTTCCGCTAAGGTAGGGGCTGTCAGGTTCTGAGAAACATCTGCTATTAGAACTATGGTCCTATATTATTTTTGCCTTACTATATTATATATTGTATGGTCTGTGTACTAGAAATTTCAAAGTAACATTCTTTCCTTGTCTGAAACTGGATCTGAGCAGGTAAGTTGTACAGCTTGGATAGAGGGGTTTGTCCGACCTTTTGAGATGTCTGTTGGAGATGGGGAGACAAAAGAATTCCCCGAACGAGGGAAGAGATAAGAATGTGGTCAGGGTGGAAACCCCGGTTTTTACGTGAAAAAAAAGCAGAGGGTTGCTAGAGAGGGAGTCGGTTCTGCTGGGAGAAGGTGAGTTGAAGTCTGGTACGCAAAGTGGAATGTTGTTCCTGTGTATAGCTCTTAGATAGAGCGTAGGGTTGAGTGAAGCTCGCCGAGCTTAGAGCCCTTGTTTTGGGAGATTAAGAGTAATCTCCGGTGACGCTAATTTAACGAGTGTAGATTGAGAGTGATATAACGTAGTTTAAACAGTACACAGCCAGAATTTACTGTATTTAATTTAATGTTGAACCGGATCACCTACATTCGAGTTTTAAGTGTAAATAGTGTTTTGTGTTTTGTAAATAGTGTGTAAATAAACTGTTAATTTAGTTAATTGAACGAGTTGGTCTTCATTTAAACAATCCTCCCAGAGCGTGACCGATATCACGTAATCATATCGGTGGTTGCAGCATATAAATACCAAAGGATTTTCTTCAAAGTTGTGCGGACTAAGAGGAAACTCCGACAGAGTTCTAAGAGAAATAAATGGTGGAGGTTGTTGCTTAATTTCCACATGTTATCTATCAAAAATATATTCCTGTTGATTATTAAGATGATACTTGGCGCAATACAATATAAACATAAATAATATTGGAAATGTAATATAAATAGAAATATATATTGGACAAACGGAACTTGCCTTAAAATATCGTATTGAAGAACACCAACAATATATTGAAAAACAAGAAACAAACAAATTTTCAACTGAAAAATATTGCTGGAAGGTGAACAACAATTTTGACTTCTATTTGGTTAAAAGAATCTCTAATCCTAATTCTATACATGAACTTAACTTTCTTGAAGCATTTCCTATCTATAAAATTTATTAAAATATTGTTATTTGTAAATTTGATATCTCCATATTATGAGACTGTTAGAAATAACTAAGATAATAATAAATAAGATTGTTAGATTATATAAAAACCAATTTTTCTTAATTTCTTCCAACATTTTTCAGATTTACGTTCCATTCCCTATTCAGTTTTTCTGTTGGCTGTTACTCATAATCTCCTGTTTTCCTATTGGTCAATAAATCTTTCACTTGAATCCACGTTTTTCCTATATATTTAAGCAAATTTCCGCCATTCTTTGCACTGACGAAGGTAAGCTAAATGCTACCGAATCTAGTTTGCTATTAAATTTAAAGTTCTGGCTTTATTGACGTTGTTTTTCTATTTATATACATTCCTGTTTCTTTAAGCACAAATATCATCAGAATTGCGATTGTCTGCGACATTACTATTTTCTATCTTAGTAAATTTGGGCTACTTTAATACACATGAACTATGATGTGACAGTGTCATTTTGCTGCACATTTAATTTTTTTTTTGTAAGATACCATCTATGAAGATTGTTTATTTTCAAAGGCTTATGTTTTGGATACATACCAATTAACCCCTTCATAACTAAAAGTATTTCCAAAAACAAAAATGCAACTATTTCAATCCCTTTTTTTAGATACTTCATACTATTGTACGAAAGATAAATTCAAGACCCAATTACACTACATACAAAAATGTGTATAGTTGATTAGGTAAGAGTTTAACATTTAAGGCATCAAAACGTATATAGGATTTCAGAATAAAGCAGCAGATTTATATGTACACACACGCACACATATATATGTCAATCATTCACAATAATGCGGTTTTTGATGATGGTCGGTAATGTTTAATTAATGGTTATATATAAATATATATATATATATATATATATATATATATACAGGATTTTATCATAGATACTTTTTAAAAAAATTCATAAAACATCCTTACAAAAGTTACTTATATTAAATAATAAATAATGTAACCTAAATTTCAGTAGAATAGAAAACGCACGCCGTATCGTACGTTCCGTTATCTAAGATTTAATTTAAGATTTCCTTCGGTTTTAAAGAGCTATCACAATAAAAATAAAGGCTATAACCTTTCACATAAATTTACTGAACTCTACTACAAAAATATCGATTATAAAATTGTATTATCTTTGAACAGCTACATAAATATACTCTAAAAGTCACCCTAACAAAATATTTCAGCTGAATGAATATTTAAACTCCTTTCATTATTAGAAAATCAGCCACTTTCAGTAAATTCATGGACATATTCTATTTCATTTAGTATAAAGTCTCAAATGTCATAAAACCAATTAAGTTTTTTAGCTACGCTTCTTAAAATACAAAATATGTTTTTCTGCATAAAATATACTTCAATTTTATTGTAACTACATGTTTAAAAAGTTAGTAAACAATTAATTAGACAATATAAATATTTTTTTTTTAAATAATGATATTTTTATTTTATAGGAATTTTTAATGGCAACTACAATTATAAGTGCATAATGGTATCGCAATTGTTTGCTATATTAATACCATATGTTTTGATTTTACTATATACTAGTTATAGTAAGAAGAATACACAGTGTAACAGTCAGAGAAAAATCTCTGTTAAAATATCTCTCAATTACCTTATGTTATTAAAATATAAAGTTTTATGTAAATTTGATAGCAATCTCCATGCAAAATCAAAATGCAAGCAGAAAGATTATCCCTATCGCTTATTTTTTAAACAAGAAAAAAAGCTAATAACGAAATGTTATTCGCTTTGCAGTTATGTTATTAGCAGCGCCCCTTACCACACACACACACACCTCCTCTGAATCTACGGAAAAAGAAACTGGTGAATGTTCAGATGTTTTGAAAACAGAATGAGAACTGAAACATAGTCAACTTAAAAAAAAAAATTAGATACGTTCCACGTGATTTGATACCAAACAAAGGAAAAACTTCTACGGATAAAAAGAAATGAAACTTAAACTTCTAAGTCAATGGGACTTACAATTCTTTTCTTATTTAATAGATACTTTAAAAGGTGAAATAAGATTCGCGAATAAGTCATATTGTTGTGTCACGGCTAAATTACAGGGTTAACTTCAAAATTATTTCTTTCATTTACATATAAATTCGTCTACGGATTATAAATTCAATTTCATGTAGTATTTTAATATTATGTTGACAAGAAGCTGTGTGAAAATACTCATTACAACAACAAATTAGTTTTCATTTTTTAGTTTATTTAAATAACGTTTATAATATTTATAATTTGTATTTATTTCCATTTATGTAAGTATAAAAAAAAACGAGTATTCTTCGCAGCAGCGTGATTTATTGCCTGTATAAAAACATACTTTAAAAATTAAAAATTTGTAAATATTTGACTTTTTCAATTATTTATCAATCAATATTCATCAATGATTTTTAATTATTTGAATCATTATAAAATATTTTTATTAAGTGTATATTACTGATAATGTAATATAATTTATATACTACTTTGTTTATTTTTATTGCTATAAGTGTCGGTGCATTTGTTTTCCTCTCTCGTCTAACGTAATTTATTATCAAGCATATCGCTTAAAATATATCCAACAAATATCAAGCTCCTTAAACATTTCTTTCAATTGATGTATCTTCTGAAACTTTTACATTATTTAATAAATTATTATAAGAAAGTGATACGTTTCTTTGTAGTATAAAAGGGTAGTATTTCGTAACACGGAGATAGAATTTGTCATATTATAAGTACATTATGAGAAAAAAGAAGATAATGATATTTACGTGCTTACAGCTGATATATTATCTTTGAAAAGCAAAGTTTGTTCTTCAAGTAAAATATGAGTAAAATTACCAGCTGCATTTGACGTAAACATTACCAAATTTAAGAAAACAAAACTTCCTTTACAAAGATTTTGTAGCATGTTTTTATTATCACAGCGGTTTAAAAGTTGAGCTATTTATTATCAATGTGGTACTTTTATTATTTTTTTAATAGAAAGTAAAGCGATTCTTTGAAAGTCAAAGAAAAACGACTTATTTTCCTAAATTTATATCAATAGTTGTATTCCATTCTCCATGTTATTCCTTTTTGGATGTTAAAATGAAATCGTTATGTAACGATCGTTCCTATAAATTGTAATGGTATCATATATTTCACTTTATACAAGAATTGCATTTCCTTTCAAGAAGATAACAGAAAAATATACGGTTTAACGGGAGTGGTGGTTTAGTGTTAATAGGGGCGGGCAGTTTGGAAGTTCATTTTTAATTTTTATTTATTTATTTATTTTTTTTGTCTAGAACGTTACTCTCTTATTGTAGTATAAATACAAGAACATGTAGGGTTAGCTACATTCATTACATATCGCTCCTATTTTGAAAGCTTTTTAACTGAGAAAGAAAATAAGTTTCCGTAAAAAAACACCAGCACCCGACGACTTCTAACACCAAATTTCCCATGCTTGCCCTACAATAAATGATTGTAAACTTTCTGAAAATAAGTAAGTTTTCTAGAAAAATTTCATGTAGCTCGTAAATCGACGTACGAGAAATCTAATATCGATTAAACTAATTTCATAGGGCACATGGTTCTTATTGCTGTGTACCAATATTTAAGAGTAGTAAGTTCCATTTACTTTATCGAAGAATTTCTGTCATAAGGAAGGTCGAAATTTACAATTCTAAAATAGTGGAAATTAAATGTAGGAACCCTGCGAGTCATGTAATATAATGTAATATTTATTTCGGGATTCAATGAATTTATAGGATCAGTAAAACACTGTTGCACAATCTATTAAAACGTAATTCAACAGAAATTTCAGGAACAAGTATCCGGTAAAATGACTCAAACAGACTAAGATGCACAATTTCGGTGATTCAGTATAATGAGTTTTTGTAGAAATTCTTATTCCAACAGTTTTCACAGAATCTCTCTGCCAAGAGTCTTGGTATAGTTTATCTCCGTTCACTTATGGTGGTCATATGCACTTTGCGAAGCTAAAACGTTAAATAAGGCTTTACACTGTAGACACGCAAGCTTTATCAAGTCTGTGACTCTCGTGAAAACCTCCGAAAAAAACATCTTATTTGAGTTGCATTTGCAGGATATGTTTGTGAAGTACACCGAATAAGATGTATAGTTTATGGTAAAATTTTAACCATTCGATTGCTTTCTGGTATTCTTAAAACATCTTCGATGTATTTTTCTATACGGAGGATAAATGTTTGAAGCTTGTTTAACTGATGTTACAGAACTTCAAAAATAAAGAAAAATACATGTCCTCTTGATCTGCTTACTTGACATGCATCCAAAAGAAACAGGCGTTTATAACATTTATTATTCATTTACAGGGACACACAGAATGATTTCGCGTCAATATTGTCTATAGGAATAATTATTTGAAATTAGCTTTAACGATGCTGCGATGTCCCTAATACGTTATTGAGGTGCACGCTAATATCTTCTGTATACAATATGGGACATTTAAAATTCTTTTACATGACCGCACGAAATAATTCATTTACATGATGGTCTATGAGCGATAATTAAATAAGATATGTTTTCAATTGTTTTAGGTGTGTTCAAGCTTAAAAGAAAATTCGTTAATAGTTTGTTGTGTATTGTATATACCTCCAAAATTCTATGTATCATACACAATGCTGAGTTAAAGAATTTGATTAGATTGAAGTATAATGCATTTTTAATTATATTATGTGTTTTTATATGAACGAAATTTTCTAGTACTAAGTAGTGTGAGCGTAGAGAAAAACAAATTCATATATGCTGCGATACGATGGGATGCTTTAATTTCTAAGTGAAGTAATTTCTGGAAAAAAGTTTTCAGTTCAGCTATACGTTTTCGAGCTTAATTAAATTTTAATATACTGCATGATATGTGGAATATGCTTCATAATAGTTTTAAGACACATCATCGTCTATGAATGTGGATGTTGTAGTGAAAAGTTTTTTCTGTTGAAATATAATAATAAGAGCTTTACAATACTAAGGGGCTTTCGGATATTGTAAATAAATTTATAAACAGGGTATCACAAAAATATATGCAATATTGCCTTCTATGGATAGTAATTTCTAGAAAAGAGTTTATAGATGTGATATACGTTTAAAAGCTGAATTAGATTTTAATATACTATTTCATGTGCATAAAATATAAATATATCATACAGGAATTCACGAAAGTATCTGAATACATTAATATCTATGAAGATCTTTCTTACTCGAGGTTTCTGACAAATCATCCTTCGAGGATTACTGTCGAGAGACAAAAAGTTTTTTTGTTTGGGAAAAGGAGTGTTTTATCTATCCAGTGTTTCTTTTAATTCTGTGCGGAAAACTCTCATACATGCGTGTGACAGCAGTTTTAACGTGTTTCGTGCAATTTAGTGATTGCTTCATATGGAATTTGCTGCATCCAATGACGTTTTTTTCTTTTGTTGTTGTTTTTTCCCTGTGCATGCAGCACTCATACGTGCGTTAGTGACCGCCGCTATCACGATATAGGTGCATTTTAGTGATTGCTGCACAGCGAGTTTTCTGCATCCAGTGATGTTGTTTTGGTACTTTTTAGTTGGAGCTTTGACTGGCGCCGAGCTCATTGAAAAGTATCGCTTAAAAAAAATCTCCTATAACAGCCGACATTTTTGTATCAGCGCGTAGGCCTAGTATTGAGGGGACTGTGTCCAACAACGATAAAATGTCAGCGTTACTCACGCACATATTTTTTGGTTTATAATACAGATTTGACATGACCCTGGCATGTCAAAAAAAAGTACTGGATAAAAAATAAAGAATTAAAATACTGGAAACTTTGTTATTACGATTGAAATTTTTTGTTAACATGTAGGTATTACATGTAGTAATTATAGTTAACAATTTTATTTTATTAATAAGAAAATAGTTCTGTTCTGTGCTGTGGCTTGGATGCTAAATGATATCTCTTTGCTAGTTATGCATTTCTACTTTAGTGTAAAAATAATAATAATTCAAATAAAGATTTGAAAGGTTCCTGTTTAAGTGAAAATGCCCAGTTTACCTATAAAATATATTAAAAAAAAAGAGACACTTTTCATATTGGAAGATCAAATTTTCCAGATTTTTAGATGCCTCTATTTTTATGTCTTCGTATGATATTTTTTATTAATTAAAAGTAAAAGTTTTAATATTCCTAGACGTTGCTTTAAATAAAACTTTCTTTTTTCTGATAAGATACTATTTTATATTCACTAAAATGTATCTAACTTTTTTATTTAAAAAGAAATAAATTAAACAAAAAATTCAATTAGTTTATTCAAGGGATTTTTTTAAAATAAAATTTAATATATACATATATTCACTGAATGAAACTGTAAAATACGTATGTCCATAACATTCGTAAACGATCTACCCTTTCACCTTTTATGAGGCTAGAATTAAAGTTTAATTTCTAATAAATTAAAAATTATCAATATTTTTCTAAGAAAATTTAATGAAGTGTACTTTATTGCCTTTCCGCAGCATAAAAAGGAAACGAACGAACGTAACTGATGTAGAAACAGCTTTAGAAAACTATTTTACGACAAAGAGGCATAAAGATTACAGATTACATAAAACGCCTTCTTACCGAAATCTTCTACAAGCTTTAAATGCACATTGCGCTGTTTTTCATTAAATTTATAGAACATTAGCTTTGTGTAGAATTTTTAGCTTCCTGCCCTCTAGAATTACTATTTTAAAAGCAGCTAAAAGTTTTGAAGAAAAGTTGTAGTTTTTTTTTTTTTTCGAATTAAATAATCTAACACACGTAATGATGTTAATTTCAGGATTATATAAAAAAGTCGAATATTTTTATTTATGTATTTATATTAAATTCGTTTTAAATGGTAGTATTCGTTTAGTATCTCTTTTTGGAAGATACATAAAATCAACTATCATTACATAACAATATATTAATAAAATATTATAAGTTTCAGTTTAAAATATTACTTAACTGAAGTATTTGTAGAGGTACTTTGTAATATTTGGATATTGTTTCAGAAGAATTTGTTATAAGAAAAATAGAAACGTGAAAACAAAGGCGACGCATGATGTTGCGACGCTGAATGTGCAGAGACAGAAAAATGCATTAAAGGAAAATACTATAGATCCTTATCAAATTGCTTCTAAACATATCTAAAGTGGAACCAGTCGTTATGGAATCGACTGTATTCCTTTCATAAATCTTTATTTGAAGAAATAGAACTATACGAAAGCTAAACAGCAATCAAGAGGCTTATTGTTATATGAATATATGTTAGTGTCTAGTCCTGAAGTAATAAGTTAGGGGCAGTGCTTAATCCTAAAAAAATATACAGGGTACTAAATAATATTCTATCCATTTCAAATTAGCGTTCGTATTGTGGATATAAAAGAAAAAAAATGCAATCACTAGGTTGTAACTCGCTCTCAATTTAGTGTGAATGAATATCTTATATGTAAAATTAACTGTATTAAAAGACCTGGAGTGTTATATTTATATCCTATCATTAGCTCAAATACGCCACAAATTGCATGAAAAAATGTTGCATTATAAGAGATATGTACATTTACTAATAAAACTGATAAAAATAATAAAAATAATGAAACACATGTAAGCAAACTAGCAGATTGTTTCAAAAAGTAAAACGACTAAGTATAATAAATGCACCCACCATCCAAACATATAAAGAATGCGTGATTCATTATTACCGATGACGGACACATTTAGCATACTTATTGAAATAAACTATACCTTGATTACATTTGTTAGCTGTGCTAATAAATGCCCATCTGTCTTAAAATGTCACACATGTGCGTACATTTAGTGATGCATTTGATCTGATGTATAAATATAAAACAGCTATATTTCAAGGCTTCTAATATAGTTATTTTTACATGCAACGTTATTGTTGTATCTTTTTATGCTAAATATCGTGGAAGTTCAACAACTTCGTATTTGAAATTTTCTCCATATTCCTACTGTATTCGAGATAGGAAAGCTAACTTCGCTATTAGCTACTAAATGCTGCTATAAACAATCTCATCACATTGTGCACAGTCACTTTACTAGGATTAAACTAATTGTTTATGACTCTAGCGTGGCCTTTCAGAAGTGAATGAGATTAAGTCAGATTGTAGTGGGCAACTCTGTATACATTGGTTCTACATTCCTGTTTCTATCTGTGTACCAAAACGATACCATTGTCCCACGAACTTTCTAAAGTAAACGGTTACAAATGTAAATATTAGTCATTCTATTAATTTATTTCCTAGAGGTATTTAGAATAATCTTTTTAGTTAAGTGGACCCGGCACCCTACTGATATAGATATGTCGTAAAAATTTTGATTTTCAAATTTTTATCTTGTCACATATGAAATACTCTCGGCTACATCCCGAGAAAATTTCAGACTGACACTGCATATATAACCAGTTACGGCTTATTTGATTTACATGTAATATCCTATTCTTCACCTTTAAAAGAAATCTTTACACTAATTTATCTCAGTCCGTGTTTTCTGAACCATTTGGAAATGGTTGTGGTTTTCCGTCGAGGATGGGGCCAAATGATGCTCGCATTTTATTTTTATTTATTTATTTATTTATTTTTTTATTTTTGCGAAATTCAACGATGTTCTTTACTTTTAGAAGAATTTTTATTTGAATACGTAATAGAAAGGCATAAAATCGTTAATAATTGAAAAAGTTACAAAATGGGTAGGCGCAAATTATCAGATATAGAAAAATCCAAAGACAAAGAGCGACGCCGAAATGAAAATCGTCTTGCAAAGCAAAAATAGAGGTCTTCAACTCATTATGTAGGCCATGAAAAAATCGAGGTCTTCAACTGATTATGTAGCCCATGAAAATCGAGGTCTTCAACTGATTACGTAGCTCATAAAAATCGATTACAGAATAAAAGACGAACGCGAAAAAGAAAACAATCTAATGTTTAATTTATTGATAGCAAAAGGCCAAGTCTCGAGGGGCTTCAATCCAATAGTCACGGCGTTTTACAATCGGTCGAATCTAACCGGGAAAAATTGAGCTCATCGTAGGTAATTTGTCGCAATCTGTGGATGATTCGGTGGAACTGCTTTCGATTTGTAAACTATTTTACTTTTCGAAACGAGACATGGAGAGTTTATCGATGAAGGTTTTTGTCGTCTGAAGTTTGATCTTTGCGATCTGTTGTTGAAGAGGATGCGACGGAATTTGGCGGATGAAATTTAGATTTTTCGGTTAAATTTTGTTACGAAGGTAATTTGTCGCGATCTGTGGATGATTCGGTGAAACTGCTTTCGATTTTTATTTATTCGATTGTTAAAAAAATTCCAAATGGTCGTTGTAATCTATTAAATTACAATTTTTTTTTTTCAGTTTTCAACCTCTTCAAGCCGATGATGATGCGACGACCTTTTACTGAGGCAACCGGGGCCTATGTCCCACATCCCAGGAAACAGAACAGCTAGTGAATGACAGGGAGCCTTGTATCGTGAAATAGTGGGTCGCAGAAGCTCACTGCAACAAAAGCATCGTAAAATGGGTGATAGTAGCGAAGTGCAGGGGCCAATTTCCCATTTGTTGGAGAGCCGCTTTTCAAACTGATAGGGCATATGAATGAAAGGGCTTGAATTTTTTTTTTTTTTTTTTTTTTTTTTTTTTTTTTTTTTTTTTTTGGTTGGATATCAAATTATATATAAGAAATTTAAGGATCTGATTTTAAATATTTTGATGCGTTTTGTTAAAATAAATCCTTATGTATAAAAATTACACATTTTAAAATCTTTCTTACGTTTGCATTTAGTTATTATTATTTTTTTTTATTTAAGAGTATTGTTATTGAAAAAAATCCGATTCTTAAATCTCCTCAAAATATCATTACTGATCTGGAATAAAAAATTAGGTGAAAAAAATTACTAGAAGCGTTTCAAATTAAGTGTTTAAAATAGATTTTCTTTTCCAATTTTTGCAAAAAAATATTTTAAATTTTTAGAGTAATTTTTTCGTATTAAATTCTTTGTAATTAATATTTAAGTAATAATATATATATTTTATTTGACTAGGGGGCTCTGCCCCCTACGAGCTACGCTCGCAAACCCCCGCTAAGACAACGCAAATTCTAAAAGCACGCTACGGATCGGCTTTAAAAAAAATTCGGAAGAATGAATTATAATTAAAATAACAGTGACCTAAATAACCTATTAACCGGTTGTTTTGTCTTTGATTAAATCAGATCAGTGAAACATGTAAAAATAAGTTAATAATTTTAAAGTGAATTAAGTAAACAGAGTCTTTGTCTCTCGGTATTTTTATAAGTTTTTTTAAGTAAGACATTTTAAATGTATCGCTTTAAACCTTACGTAATTTTCACAAAAGTTTTCTTTCTCGTTTTAATAATCAGTGAAAATACTTTTGTTGTTAGAAAGGAAATATTATTTGCACTATCTTAAATATATAACTCTCTATAATACATAACTAATCTATAAACAATAGTTTTAAAAGATTATCTCAAAGTATCAAATACATGTCTCTCGCAAATATATTTTTAAATTTAAACTTTTTGGCAATATTATGCATTGGCAATTTTAAATATGACGTAATTTCCTCCATGTACACTTTTAACGCATATTAATAGATTTATTATTTTACAGTTTTCTTTCTCTTTTAAAATGCACGTGTAAATATAGTTTTATGACGTAATTATAAATATCTTCCTACTTTTAATACGTAATCATTTAATTCTCATTTGAAAGTTTTATTCTGCTTATAATAGTCACGTGTAAACAAATTTTAATTTGAAGGAAATACTATTCATTGCGCTGTTTTAAAATTTGGCAGCAATTTAAAATAATACCCTTTTCTATATGTTGTAAAAAATGCCTCTGAAAATGCTGAAAATTTGAATTTAAAATAGAAATAAAACCACAAAAAATGAGTCAAATTAAAAAAAATAAATGCAGTCTGCACACCGGGCACTTTTAATGTATAAAATGATCTAAAAATGATTAAATTCCCATGTATAGTTTCTGCTCCTATAAAACATTTTTAATGGAATGATTTTGACCAAGTTTAATATTAAATATCTTTTAAAATATTTCTTCGATTTGAAAACTGTCTGCATCAGCGTGTTTATCAAACATTTCTCTATAACACCTTCATATTTTTTATGCAATATTTTTCTTAATATTAACGAAGAAAGACAAAAAAAATTCAAAACCGGTCGAGCCGGCGGCGGCGGTGACAGCGTTAGTTATTATTTTTTTTTTTTTTTTAGATAAGAGAGATAATAAAAACATCGTTTTTGGTGCCGAGTCCGTGATGGTGTACTTTAAAGTTGATTTCAGGAAAATCACATTAGTATAGAAAGGGCTATACATATATAACGTTGTCAACTTTTTGGTAATTTTAGGCACCCCCCCCCCCCCCCGCCCTAATGATATCGTTGTTAACGTCTAAAAATTCTTTTGATTGTTGTAATTTTTTCTTGTGTTTGCAGTGATATACACATATGGTTAGGTTATACATTTATTATTTGCATACTTTATTGATTCAAACGGAGAGAAGTCAGTAAAATGTCACTATTATCTCTATAATAATAGGCTAAGTCATGTGACTGTCATCAACAGTTCCGGCTGACCACTTCGCTTTTTATATGCCAGGCGGCCATTTTGGTACTTTGCAAGGTGATTGATCGACAAATATTGTTCCATCGCCATCGTTGAATTTATGTTCAAATCATGTGACTGTCATAAGCAATTACGCTTTTCATATGCGCAGCCATTTTCAATCAAAATCATTTTTTCTAATAAAACTAACATAAAATTTGCCATGATCGCAAAGAATTTGTGGTACTTTTATGTTAGCCGGGTAAAAATATCGCCAATAGCAATTTTCACTCGCCAGTTAGCATTTTTTATTTCTCGCGAGGTAAATTAAAGAAATACTTTGATATTTAAATTAAATGCCATAGTTTACGGTATCAGATTTTTTTTTTTTAAATAAGTAAAAGTCATGAATTTTAAATGTTTCAGTTTTAAATTAATGTTGTGTATTTTAAATAAAACTAGTGAAAAGATTATATTTTAAATGAAATTAATAAAATACGAAAATATGCGACAGGGACATTGTTTGGCGAATTATATCCTGAGTCCGGCTAGCATAAATATACCGAGTTCTTAGTTTCTCTATCAGAATCTTCCGATTTGGCGAAGGATTGAACAAGTAAAATAAATTATGAATAAAAATAACATGATACAATGTTTAGCATTACATTTTTAGACCAAACTGGTCGCCAAGGGCGGCTAGTATATAAAATAATTTTATATGAAAGAAAACATAAAAAAGATATAGTTACTATTTATTTACTAAGTACTTTACTAAGTATTTAATAATAACATTTGTTACATAATGCATTCAACAGTAATAATGCCTTCTTGCACTTGCCACTGCAAGGGGAGGGGGGAGGGGAGGCAGAACTTTTTAGAAACAAAACATCTGAACAACATTCTTTCTGTTTTATGTATTGGTAAACACAAGTATCCGTTCAAACATTCTTCGCACCTGGTTTCTCGAACAGCGGATTATATATGCATACACATAGGACAAAAGAATAGTAATGCCAAAAGTTCAGGTATTTCATATATTGGAATTAAATTTTTCATAATCATTTAATGATTTTAATAATAACTTTGTATTTTCATAGAAAAAGAGAACAGACTAAACAAGATGGCGGACTTTTTTGCTGTCAAGAACAAGTTACAAATAAAGATGGAAAATTTTGGTTGTATCAAAAATGATAACGATATCAAAAGACAACCTCCCCCTCCCCCCTAAAGTGATACCGTTATATGTGCACAGCCCAAAGCATTGTGACAATGGTGTCATTGGAAGTCACGTCACATCCGTGAAAGAAAAGCCATAATTTTATGATGTTTCACCGTAATATAAGCGTTCTGGAAATACTTAGATTAACTAAATTAAAATTTAAAGCTGTGTGTGTAAGACCCTTTTTTTCGGGTTTTTATTGTGATGTTGATGTGACGTCATTGTTCTTTATGCACATCAGGTCACAAATGTGATTAAAATTTCATTAAAATATCATGCCACATATTTTGCCCAAATGGGAATTTGAATAATCTTCGATTATCGTTTCTCTTTTCTTCAGCATGGAGGTAGATAATATATAAGTGTTTGAACTATTATTTTAACACAGTCAAACTGACTGGTAAAGTTATCATACGAATTGAATATTTCCAACTGAGCGAAAAAATGCCCAGGCCGGGAATCGAACCCAGATCCTTGGCTTACAAGGCCAATGCTTTTCCATTTAAGCTAAATGGGCCGACAACCAGCCAGCATATTTCGCTCAGATAACCTTATTGGTAGGAACATCTGGTCTGTCATGTAGACAGCTCAACAGAATAAACCGCAGGTTAAGGACCTCCATATAAACGATGGATACGTCGATGAACTATTATTTTAACACAGTCAAACTGACTGGTAAAGTTATCATACTAATTGAATATTTCCAACTGAGCGAAAAAATGCCCAGGCCGGGAATCGAACCCAGATCCTTGGCTTACAAGGCCAATGCTTTTCCATTTAAGCTAACTGGGCCGACAACCAGCCAGCATATTTCGCTCAGATAACCTTATTGGTAGGAACATCTGACATGGAACTTGGTAGGAACATGACAGACCAGATGTTCCTACCAATAAGGTTGTCTGAGCGAAGTATGCTGGCTGGTTGTCGGCCCAGTTAGCTTAAATGGAAAAGCATTGGCCTTGTAAGCCAAGGATCTGGGTTCGATTCCCGGCCTGGGCATTTTTTCGCTCAGTTGGAAATATTCAATTCGTATGATAACTTTACCAGTCAGTTTGACTGTGTTAAAATAATAGTTCATCTACGTATCCATCGTTTATATGGAGGTCCTTAACCTGCGGTTTATTCTGTTGAGCTGTCTACATGACAGACCAGATGTTCCTACCAATAAGGTTATCTGAGCGAAATATGCTGGCTGGTTGTCGGCCCAGTTAGCTTAAATGGAAAAGCATTGGCCTTGTAAGCCAAGGATCTGTGTTCGATTCCCGGCCTGGGCATTTTTTCGCTCAGTTGGAAATATCCAATTCGTATGATAACTTTACCAGTCAGTTTGACTGTGTTAAAATAATAGTTCATCTACGTATCCATCGTTTATATGGAGGTCCTTAACCTGCGGTTTATTCTGTTGAGCTGTCTACATGACAGACCAGATGTTCCTACCAATAAGGTTATCTGAGCGAAATATGCTGGCTGGTTGTCGGCCCAGTTAGCTTAAATGGAAAAGCATTGGCCTTGTAAGCCAAAGATCTGGGTTCGATTCCCGGCCTGGGCATTTTTTCGCTCAGTTGGAAATATCCAATTCGTATGATAACTTTACCAGTCAGTTTGACTGTGTTAAAATAATAGTTCATCTACGTATCCATCGTTTATATGGAGGTCCTTAACCTGCGGTTTATTCTGTTGAGCTGTCTACATGACAGACCAGATGTTCCTACCAATAAGGTTATCTGAGCGAAATATGCTGGCTGGTTGTCGGCCCAGTTAGCTTAAATGGAAAAGCATTGGCCTTGTAAGCCAAGGATCTGGGTTCGATTCCCGGCCTGGGCATTTTTTCGCTCAGTTGGAAATATCCAATTCGTATGATAACTTTACCAGTCAGTTTGACTGTGTTAAAATAATAGTTCATCTACGTATCCATTGTTTATATGGAGGTCCTTAACCTGCGGTTTATTCTGTTGAGCTGTCTACATGACAGACCAGATGTTCCTACCAATAAGGTTATCTGAGCGAAATATGCTGGCTGGTTGTCGGCCCAGTTAGCTTAAATGGAAAAGCATTGGCCTTGTAAGCCAAGGATCTGGGTTCGATTCCCGGCCTGGGCATTTTTTCGCTCAGTTGGAAATATTCAATTCGTATGATAACTTTACCAGTCAGTTTGACTGTGTTAAAATAATAGTTCATCTACGTATCCATCGTTTATATGGAGGTCCTTAACCTGCGGTTTATTCTGTTGAGCTGTCTACATGACAGACCAGATGTTCCTACCAATAAGGTTATCTGAGCGAAATATGCTGGCTGGTTGTCGGCCCAGTTAGCTTAAATGGAAAAGCATTGGCCTTGTAAGCCAAGGATCTGGGTTCGATTCCCGGCCTGGGCATTTTTTCGCTCAGTTGGAAATATCCAATTCGTATGATAACTTTACCAGTCAGTTTGACTGTGTTAAAATAATAGTTCATCTACGTATCCATCGTTTATATGGAGGTCCTTAACCTGCGGTTTATTCTGTTGAGCTGTCTACATGACAGACCAGATGTTCCTACCAATAAGGTTATCTGAGCGAAATATGCTGGCTGGTTGTCGGCCCAGTTAGCTTAAATGGAAAAGCATTGGCCTTGTAAGCCAAGGATCTGGGTTCGATTCCCGGCCTGGGCATTTTTTCGCTCAGTTGGAAATATCCAATTCGTATGATAACTTTACCAGTCAGTTTGACTGTGTTAAAATAATAGTTCATCTACGTATCCATCGTTTATATGGAGGTCCTTAACCTGCGGTTTATTCTGTTGAGCTGTCTACATGACAGACCAGATGTTCCTACCAATAAGGTTATCTGAGCGAAATATGCTGGCTGGTTGTCGGCCCAGTTAGCTTAAATGGAAAAGCATTGGCCTTGTAAGCCAAGGATCTGGGTTCGATTCCCGGCCTGGGCATTTTTTCGCTCAGTTGGAAATATCCAATTCGTATGATAACTTTACCAGTCAGTTTGACTGTGTTAAAATAATAGTTCATCTACGTATCCATCGTTTATATGGAGGTCCTTAACCTGCGGTTTATTCTGTTGAGCTGTCTACATGACAGACCAGATGTTCCTACCAATAAGGTTATCTGAGCGAAATATGCTGGCTGGTTGTCGGCCCAGTTAGCTTAAATGGAAAAGCATTGGCCTTGTAAGCCAAGGATCTGGGTTCGATTCCCGGCCTGGGCATTTTTTCGCTCAGTTGGAAATATTCAATTCGTATGATAACTTTACCAGTCAGTTTGACTGTGTTAAAATAATAGTTCATCTACGTATCCATCGTTTATATGGAGGTCCTTAACCTGCGGTTTATTCTGTTGAGCTGTCTACATGACAGACCAGATGTTCCTACCAATAAGGTTATCTGAGCGAAATATGCTGGCTGGTTGTCGGCCCAGTTAGCTTAAATGGAAAAGCATTGGCCTTGTAAGCCAAGGATCTGGGTTCGATTCCCGGCCTGGGCATTTTTTCGCTCAGTTGGAAATATCCAATTCGTATGATAACTTTACCAGTCAGTTTGACTGTGTTAAAATAATAGTTCATCTACGTATCCATCGTTTATATGGAGGTCCTTAACCTGCGGTTTATTCTGTTGAGCTGTCTACATGACAGACCAGATGTTCCTACCAATAAGGTTATCTGAGCGAAATATGCTGGCTGGTTGTCGGCCCAGTTAGCTTAAATGGAAAAGCATTGGCCTTGTAAGCCAAGGATCTGGGTTCGATTCCCGGCCTGGGCATTTTTTCGCTCAGTTGGAAATATCCAATTCGTATGATAACTTTACCAGTCAGTTTGACTGTGTTAAAATAATAGTTCATCTACGTATCCATCGTTTATATGGAGGTCCTTAACCTGCGGTTTATTCTGTTGAGCTGTCTACATGACAGACCAGATGTTCCTACCAATAAGGTTATCTGAGCGAAATATGCTGGCTGGTTGTCGGCCCAGTTAGCTTAAATGGAAAAGCATTGGCCTTGTAAGCCAAGGATCTGGGTTCGATTCCCGGCCTGGGCATTTTTTCGCTCAGTTGGAAATATTCAATTCGTATGATAACTTTACCAGTCAGTTTGACTGTGTTAAAATAATAGTTCATCTACGTATCCATCGTTTATATGGAGGTCCTTAACCTGCGGTTTATTCTGTTGAGCTGTCTACATGACAGACCAGATGTTCCTACCAATAAGGTTATCTGAGCGAAATATGCTGGCTGGTTGTCGGCCCAGTTAGCTTAAATGGAAAAGCATTGGCCTTGTAAGCCAAGGATCTGGGTTCGATTCCCGGCCTGGGCATTTTTTCGCTCAGTTGGAAATATCCAATTCGTATGATAACTTTACCAGTCAGTTTGACTGTGTTAAAATAATAGTTCATCTACGTATCCATCGTTTATATGGAGGTCCTTAACCTGCGGTTTATTCTGTTGAGCTGTCTACATGACAGACCAGATGTTCCTACCAATAAGGTTATCTGAGCGAAATATGCTGGCTGGTTGTCGGCCCAGTTAGCTTAAATGGAAAAGCATTGGCCTTGTAAGCCAAGGATCTGGGTTCGATTCCCGGCCTGGGCATTTTTTCGCTCAGTTGGAAATATCCAATTCGTATGATAACTTTACCAGTCAGTTTGACTGTGTTAAAATAATAGTTCATCTACGTATCCATCGTTTATATGGAGGTCCTTAACCTGCGGTTTATTCTGTTGAGCTGTCTACATGACAGACCAGATGTTCCTACCAATAAGGTTATCTGAGCGAAATATGCTGGCTGGTTGTCGGCCCAGTTAGCTTAAATGGAAAAGCATTGGCCTTGTAAGCCAAGGATCTGGGTTCGATTCCCGGCCTGGGCATTTTTTCGCTCAGTTGGAAATATCCAATTCGTATGATAACTTTACCAGTCAGTTTGACTGTGTTAAAATAATAGTTCATCTACGTATTCATCGTTTATATGGAGGTCCTTAACCTGCGGTTTATTCTGTTGAGCTGTCTACATGACAGACCAGATGTTCCTACCAATAAGGTTATCTGAGCGAAATATGCTGGCTGGTTGTCGGCCCAGTTAGCTTAAATGGAAAAGCATTGGCCTTGTAAGCCAAGGATCTGGGTTCGATTCCCGGCCTGGGCATTTTTTCGCTCAGTTGGAAATATTCAATTCGTATGATAACTTTACCAGTCAGTTTGACTGTGTTAAAATAATAGTTCATCTACGTATCCATCGTTTATATGGAGGTCCTTAACCTGCGGTTTATTCTGTTGAGCTGTCTACATGATAGACCAGATGTTCCTACCAATAAGGTTATCTGAGCGAAATATGCTGGCTGGTTGTCGGCCCAGTTAGCTTAAATGGAAAAGCATTGGCCTTGTAAGCCAAGGATCTGGGTTCGATTCCCGGCCTGGGCATTTTTTCGCTCAGTTGGAAATATTCAATTCGTATGATAACTTTACCAGTCAGTTTGACTGTGTTAAAATAATAGTTCATCTACGTATCCATCGTTTATATGGAGGTCCTTAACCTGCGGTTTATTCTGTTGAGCTGTCTACATGACAGACCAGATGTTCCTACCAATAAGGTTATCTGAGCGAAATATGCTGGCTGGTTGTCGGCCCAGTTAGCTTAAATGGAAAAGCATTGGCCTTGTAAGCCAAGGATCTGGGTTCGATTCCCGGCCTGGGCATTTTTTCGCTCAGTTGGAAATATTCAATTCGTATGATAACTTTACCAGTCAGTTTGACTGTGTTAAAATAATAGTTCATCTACGTATCCATCGTTTATATGGAGGTCCTTAACCTGCGGTTTATTCTGTTGAGCTGTCTACATGACAGACCAGATGTTCCTACCAATAAGGTTATCTGAGCGAAATATGCTGGCTGGTTGTCGGCCCAGTTAGCTTAAATGGAAAAGCATTGGCCTTGTAAGCCAAGGATCTGGGTTCGATTCCCGGCCTGGGCATTTTTTCGCTCAGTTGGAAATATTCAATTCGTATGATAACTTTACCAGTCAGTTTGACTGTGTTAAAATAATAGTTCATCTACGTATCCATCGTTTATATGGAGGTCCTTAACCTGCGGTTTATTCTGTTGAGCTGTATACACGACAGACCAGATGTTCCTACCAATAAGGTTATCTGAGCGAAATATGCTGGCTGGTTGTCGGCCCAGTTAGCTTAAATGGAAAAGCATTGGCCTTGTAAGCCAAGTATCTGGGTTCGATTCCCGGCCTGGGCATTTTTTCGCTCAGTTGGAAATATTCAATTCGTATATATAAGGGTTTGGTTTTAATTGTTAAATAAGATTTTTTTCATGCTTTCATGATTGGGATGGTCAGGATTTTAATAAATATACAAGACAAACAGTTTGTTTTTAATAAAAAATGTACATTTTTTATATTTTTCTACATAACTTTTTATTTAATTGTTGTTTTGTTATTTAAGCGCTTAAAAGGCTGCTTCAGTAAGTGTAAAGACCCGTTCGCTAATACTAATCCTATCCTATGGAAGAAATGTATAACGATATCTCGGTTGCATTTCAATTTTTAAAATCTTTTTTTTTTTTTTTTTTTTTTGCTTTGGATAGCTGAGATCGATCTCTAGAAAGGCCTTTTTTTTACTTTTTCGATTTCAATTGCAGATTTTTTTTTTATGAGGATGCTTTCAGTTTCGAAAATGAAAGTGTCCTCATTAAAAATACGTGTAAACAAAATCAAAAAGTAAAAAACGGTCTTTCTATAAATCGATCTCAGCTATCCAATGCAAAAAAAAATCGTTTAAAAATATTAAAATGCAACCGAGTTATCATTATAAATTTCTTCCATAGGATTAACATTAACGAACGGGTCTTTTCACTTGGCTGAATTAGCCTCTTTATTGAAAAAAAAAAAAACAATATTTTTTGTAAGGTAATTACACTTTATTAAACATCTTCCATTTAAAAGTAAACGTGACATTAAATTAAAAAATAAATTTAGAAAAAAAAATGAAAGGGAATATGAAGTATGGAATATGATTATAAGAGGATATCACCTATTATAAACATGTGCCACACAGAAATCACACTATATTTGTAATTTTCTACATTATTTTTTTATAGTTTTTTATTGTTCTTATTTTTTAATCGTTGTGTTCGAATGCATTTCTGAGATATACGTGGGCGGTTTAATACTATTGTCCCTAGTGTATATAAAATATTTGTACCGCGATGGTTGATGTGCCACAATCTCATGCCTACTGTCTTAAATGCCTATATGCTCAATTTCAGTACCGTAGCAGCTATATTAACATTGTTTTGGAAGGAGGGGTGAAGTTTTAAAGACCTATTTTTGAGGGGGGTTTTAAGGTACGGGGTAAGGGTGAAATGCTGGTTTGGAGCTTATGGGTCTGCATTTGTAACAGTGGATAAGATGTGGCTACATCACTATGATCCCGAGTCCAAACGACAGTAGTTACGTCTCATCCACAGTCCCAAATCTAGCCCCATAAGCTAAAAATCAGCCTTTCACCCCCACTCCCTTCTTTTCACTCCTCCCTCCAAAACTATGTGAATATAGCAGCTACGGTTCTGAAATTGAGCATATAGGCATCTAAGACATTAGGCTTCGATATTCCACAACAACCATCGCAGTACAAACATTTTATATACACTAAGGACAATAATTATTGAAACACCCACGTACATAGTCTCGATTGCCTTACTATTTTGAATTCCACATTTCTGGAAATTTTTTATCCATTGCATAGATCCAGCTATACATTAACTTAAAAAGTATATATTCTTAAGGCATTTGCCACATAGACGAGGAAAACATGTGTGTATTGAGGAAAATTCATAAAATTAACATTTCTTTAAATAGTAATGGTAAAAATAGGAATTAATTTTCCAATTACACATTTTGAAAATTGTGAAACATATCGAATAAATATGGTTCACAAAATATTTCAAAGAAATGAATTTTCAGACTAACTGCTATCCTGCGATCGAAGCAAGTAAATAACTAATTTTATGGCATATCGCTTTTTTTAGGATTTCTGCCTTTAAAACATTTAAAGAAAATAACAGTTTTGTTTTTGGATTATTTGTATATAAATTTGCATCAATTTTAATCTGCATATTACCACTTATAGGCCTCAATTTTATTTATGAATTTTTTTCTATGAATTAACAGGATCCTTATCTTTTCCAACCTCAATTAGAGATTAATTTAGGGCCTACGTAACACATAGCCTGAACCCATATATATACTAGAAACATAACACGTCAAAGATGACTGAAAATGTGATATAAAGATATATACAACACATGCGCATGAATATGAGTAGTTTTTCTACACTGCTCAAAAAAATTAGTGGAGCAAGCAAAAAAGTGAAGAGAACAGTGCAAAACAGCAATGTATGTGCATAAAATGGATAGTACACGTGTAGCAATGCGCAATACATAAAAAAAAGACGCAAAAAATGGTAAGGGATCTTTTATTTTTTGAAAAGATGAAAAGAACATGAAAAGATGGTTTAGGGCAATAATTTGGTTTCATGTAAATCATAAAAAAAGTATTGTTTAGAAATGATGCAAGATTTTTAATATGGCACGTGATCTCCTCGAACAGCTAAGACTGCTGCACACCGGTTTTCCATGGATGCGATGAGGTTATCGATAAGGCTTGGGGAGTATTGATCCAATGCTCAAGAATTGCAATCTCCATGCCCTGTACAGTAAAAGGAGGCCTCAGTGTCGTAGCAATGCATCGTCTGAGTATGTTCCAAACATTCTCGATCGGATTTAGGTCAAAAGAGAATGCTGGTCATTCCATACGCTGTATTGTTTTAGCTTCAAGCATGTTTTCCACAAGACGAACTGTATAAAGTCTAGCATTATCATGCATGGAAAAAAGAAATCACTAATTACTGCAACATAAAATGCGACATGAGGTCTCGGTATCTTGTCTGTATTACCCCGGACCGTCAAAGTGCCATTCCGAATGATATGCAGGCCCGTACGTCCACCTATGCTGATTCCAGCCAAGAGCATCAACCCACCTCGTCTGTAATGTGATCTTTCACGAGCGAATGTGGGATTATTTTGAGTGCCTCTTTCTCTCCATGCCAAAACACATCAGATGTCACACCCAGACTGAATCGAGACTCGTCTGTAAACAGAATTTCACTCCAACAACGTTGCCTCCAAACTCGATGTTCAGTTCCCCACATTCTTTGGGCTGCACAGTGGCTTGAGGTCAACGGAATACAGACCATTGGCTTACGTGCATAGAGACCACCCTGATGAAGCCTATTACGGACTGCTTGACTGGACACCCTTCGTCCTTTGGCCAAGAACAACTGTGTTTGCAGCTGCGTAGCATTCTTCGTACAGTCTCGACAGGCTGTTAACAGGATATATCGGTCATCAATTTCCGTGTTAGCACATTTTCGACCTTGCACTTGTCGATGCCTACCATTCCATGTGTCTTGGAATCGATTCCACAGCCTTTGATGGACACTTCTTGCGACTCCAACAGCGTCCACTACACTTCGTTGTGTTTCACCAAATTCAACTGTCCCGATAATACGCCAAGCCATGGATTGCAGTAAATCATATTATTGTGACATTTTCAAGCCACCTTTTCTCAAAACACAAGCTGAACAATTGTATTTTACAACTGAGGCAGTGAAACAGACGTTTCTGCAAAATCCCGATTTCTGCACTTATCACCTTTTTCCAGTTTTTGACGTCATAAATATTATTTTACGTGTGAAGTTTTCTTTATCTGTTTTCTACATCACTTTAAATTATGGATGTTTTATTTTACGTTACTTATCGGTGTAAATATTTGCGTAATTTCGTTAAAACCATGTGCTCCCCTAATTGTTTTGAGCAGTGTACCTTGTTCCGCAGTGATAAATGAAAATAACATATTTTAGAACATGGAAATATATTGCTAGAATTGTTGCCAAATTTCCTTTTTCGCCAAGGCAGTTTTCCCTATTTCGAGAAGGCCCCTATTCTGGAAGAATACCGAAAATTTTATTTCTGTACCCGACTTTGTAAAGCACATTAAAATCGGACAGTTAGGTGTTCAGGCAGCACAGCGCTGTTTAGTGGGGGTTATTTTATTGGTAGCATCGGGTTAAAGATGTAAGGACGTACATTTTCGAATATTTCACTTTAAATTCTGACATAAATTTTGAAAGAAAAATAACTTAAATACGGTGAATTTAAATTAAATAGCGGTGAATTTAAATTAAATAACGGTGAGCTCAATTATGTAAGATTAATGAGTTTTAGTGGGAATTTCGCCAAATTAACCAGCTGTCACCAAGTTGGCTTCATATATGGCAACATATTTTTATCCCCAAATTTCGACAAATTTGGCGCAAATATTCGAAAAATATTTTGCCATATTGATCAAAATTTGACGCTATTGTGGCAACCCTGCTGTTAGTATTTTGCAACAATTATTCATTGTTGAAGCTGATACCGATTTCTTCATAGGAAGGCTAACATGGTCGCGATCAATGAGGCGGTCCAACCGGAATTGTGAGGGACACACAGAGACTTGGATTTTATATAAGTAGATATATTTTATTTTTATTTTTTTTTGGTGGGGGAAGGAGGGGGTTAACAATGTTCATAATGATTAAGGTTTTATTTATTTATTTATTTACTTGTAAACTGGTGATTTTAATATTCCTATACATATAGTCATTCAGGGTAACTTTGATCCGCATTTTCTCTATTTTCATATGCCACACTTTTATTTTAAGAATATTGTTGCAACTAGTGGCATAAAAGAGAAGAAATGATCCCAAATTATTGTTTGACTATCAAAAATTAAGGAATAATAAGGATAAAATATATAAAAAAATGAATTTTTAGCCTGGTTCAAAGTTACCCAACCATTAAAGGTAACTTTGCACCATATGATAAATATTATCTAAAATAATTCATTATAAAAAAAAGTATTACAGTTAGGACAATTTTAAACCGCAAAAAATGTTTTCAGGTATGTAAAGACACCGAATTTACATTTCCCAACATCAAAAGATTTCTATAATTGATGATATTACAACAAATATCAGGCATAAGAAAAGTGGAAGAAGAGAACCATGAACATTTAGAAATAAAAAAAACCCTGTTTATTGTTCATATAAAACATAAAAATGCAGTGTAAAACAATTTTCAATGTTTTATCTCAATAATATATCCATAGTTACAGTAATGCATACTACTACTAGTATTATTCAAACAAGAATAAAAAATGTCGAATGTATGAAATGTCAAATTTGAGTAGCTCCACCTCGAAAAACGCCTTTAAATGAATTGTATGTATTTTACACATATGTGTGAAAATATTTATATGTTATATTTAATGTTCACTTTCGGCATTTATATAAAATATACGTGCAAATATGGGAAATTTTTGACAGTAGCACCTATAATCAGTAAATTAAAAACATCAGTATAACATTGAGCCGACTCAAAGTTACCCTGAAAATGTGATAAAATGTTAGTGACTTCTTATTTTACATTTTAGTAACTATTAATAAATAAATAATCACAAAATATTATCACATTTACAACATTTAGACAATAATATATCTGATAAATGAGTATATTGTTACTTAGTATGAAAATTTAATTGGATTACAACAACTTCAAAACAGCATTCAAAATTAGCTTGAAAACAGTACTTCACAAAAATGGTTAGATGATGCAATCAATAGCGCATAATGTTACTAATTTATTTTCTAAAATAAAGAGTAGAAATTCCAGTTTAGAACCTTGCTAACAGAGCTCAGTTCTGGAGTTTATTTAGTCTTTTGGAGTCAAACATATTGAAAAATAGGAGGTGGTGCAAAGTTACACCCCATGGTTCAAAGTCACCCTGAATGACTGTAATAATTCGAGAATTACCGATCATTAATAATCTAACTCTTAGAAATTTATCTATGGATTTATATTTGCAATGGATCGCTTTCACGTGTAACTCTATATTGATAAACAAACAAATGTGCAAAATTTGCAATTTCCGAAGATTTTCTAGAATAATAAATAAGCTTAAATAAGCTATAACAAAAAAATTATAGACAAATGAAATACATTTCACTCTCTTTCATCTTACGAAAACAAGAAAATTTAAATCAGATAAAAAATACCAAATAAAATAGAAAACAGGAATTCTGCTTTTTCAGAATTTAGTGTCGCCTCCGATAAATAAATAAATAAATATATATATATGTTTATAAATATAGATAGTACAAAACATATTTCAGTTTTAAGACACACACGCTTTTATTTTATATAAAATGACGTCAATCGCATCCGCTGAAGAATTCCTCATTTACGATCCAGTCTTAAACAACATCTACGGTAAATTATGCATAGGACGTCACTATCGCTGAGTAATACACATATCCAAAAAAAGAAATGCCGTCATTCAAGAAACTCAACAAAAGAAATCGTCTATCTAATGATTCATATGCCTTCATTTGTTTGTAATATTAATATAGATAATTAAAATTAAATACAGTTTATAATAGCTCCATTTTTTATCAGAATTTCATTGATTTATACTTTTTTCAAAATAGCACATATTTTAATTACAATTTTTTTCAGCTGTTATGAGAAAATGGCAACAAAAAGATATAATTAATAATTTCCAACTATATTTCTTTAGTTTCTACAGAAATGGAGTACTTGAGTTGCCAAAATTAAACAAATGGCGCTAAAAACTAAAAAAAAAAAATTAATACCGCAAAAATAAATTGAAATGCAATTTTCAAACAAATTGCATTTAAAAGTACATTTTTTCCCAATACGGCGGTATAAAAACTGAAAATGTGCAATATTTTGAAATTAAAAAAATTGCAGTAGAGTATTTAACCGTTCAATGATACACCTGCTTTGTTTTACGGCTGGCCTTTACAACGGAACCTTATTTTTTAGAGACGACTCTTTAATTGCTGGCCGAAAGAAATAGCATATCGGGGGCTAATAAGAAATTACGCCAGTGTCTGGAAGGTTATTGATATATTTAACATTTATCTAGTACTAATGATATAATCTTTTTCATCTGTTAGTACAAAAAAAAAAAAAATTACGAGTGAATTTTTCTAAAATATTACGAACATTACATTTATACACATTTATATATTAAGAAAACGATTAAGTATTTACAAAAAATATTTTAAGAAATTTATAAATATTCTCATGACAAAAATGTTTTAAAAGTTCTTTAAAAAGTCTTTTTGACTTAAGTTTTATAATGATTACGTCAATAGCAGCTGTTCTACTCAGTTTCAAATTGAAAAATAAACTTTCTTTACAAAGGTAATATATCAAGTTTTAAGCACGAAATTGTCAGCAGTTCCCTTTTTTACACGCAATTTACTTTTGATATGATAAATTATATACATCATATCACGTAATAATCAACTTGTTTTACAATAAAATGATTCCCTTTTTCTTACGATGCACTTATCTAACGAAAAAGATCACATCAGATACACATCATTTTTAATATACAACATAACGGTTACAAAATTAAAGCGTAATCGCATTCTACAAGAATGGCTAATTAATAAATGATTCCAATTTTTAAACATATATGGGGCATTCTCACAATCTTTTGATTTTCATGTCCCTAAATAATAATTTTTAATTTAATACACTTTTTTGTGTTTTTTTTAATTTCATATACTGGGGAACATCCCAACAACAATATTAACGAGATAAATAAATTTTGGACAATGTTGGGTGTCCAAACACCTGGAAAAATCCTATACCGTCCCGTGTCCCGGATGCTGATTTTTAAGTTTGGAGCTGTCTGGATAAAATTGTTTCAATAAAAATAATTCGATGTAATTTTTTTCTGAAACTAGAACTATTGTTTTATATAAATATGTAGCTAAATATTAACCTGCGCACATTTTTAAGGTTGTTATTATTTTTTAAAGTCTGTCCCTGGGTTTTAGATTCCTTACCATCCTTCTTCTAAAATTATACAGAAAATCATTTCAGATGCAGCCATTGAATTTTTTTCAAGTTTTTTCTCATGCAGAAGTATGCTAGAGAAATAATGTCTACAATTCTTTGTCAGGAAATTTACTGTAGAATTTAAATCAGCATTTAAATATCAATTTCAAGCATCCTGGCTTTATTGGTAGTCTCACCGTCCCCAAGGTTTATTCCTGCACTTTTCGAGGTAAATTAAAAATAATAATAATTTAATCCAATATTAACAACTGTTTCTAAAAATCAATGAACATTGTGGCTATCACTTAGTCTTAACATGATTTTCCTAAAAATAGGTCTTAATTTTCCTTACCGTTCCATCCTTACCGTCCCTTTTTTCCAATATCATCCCCTTTTTTTTTACCTTACCGTTCCTTCTTTAACACCCCTTTAAGACAATGTTATACAAAAAATCTGTATTAAAAGTACTACATTGTTATTATTTCTTATTTGAATGTCCTGTGGGCACTATGCAAATTCATTATAAGTAAAAATTTCGAAGAAAATAAAAAGTTATAGGGGTAAAATGGTAAGGGAAATTAAACTCGCGAGTTTAACTTAAACCTCAGTTAAATAAAAAAAATTTTTGCTGCTGACTATTTTTTCTTTACTTCGAATCATTAAGCCATTCGTCTATCAGATTAAAATGTTATTTTAGCAAGTTTAATTTTGTCAGATTTTTTTTTTCCCAAAAGTCAAAAGATTGTGAGAATGCCCCATATAATGACGTGACATCAGCAATAAAGGCAAATGTTTGCATAAAGTTCTTTGATATTTACGTAACGAAGAAATTTATTTGTCATAAAATAGAAAACATAGAATAATCTCGGACTTTTACACTGATTCACTGCAAGTAGATTTGCTGCGAAATAAATCAATTAAAGACTTTTCATTTGCGTATTTCCTGAGAATATGAACTGCATTTTAAATAAATTTTATTATTAAAATTGCACGAAATCTCTTTTACAATAGAGTTCTTAATTTTCTTTTATTATATGATAATCTAGTGTAAAAATAATATACCGGGTGTACTAAAAAGGACTGACTGATTTTAAAATTCAATAACTTGCAAACGGTGACAGATATTTAAAAAATTCTTGCAGGTGGGTTATGCATAAGGTCAAAAGTTTTTTTTTACAGTGATTTTCGATTCTAGTTTGAATTAAAAACAATAGATGGCGCTGTAAGCAATAGGCGCAAAATACAGGCTCGATTTTTTTGGCCGATCTCTTCTTCCATTCGGAAAAGGGAGATTAAAATGTATTGAGTGTGTCCCGAAGGACCAAAAATCGAGCCTAAATTTAGTGTCTATTGATCACAGCGCCATCTATTTTTTGTAATTCGAACTAAAATTGAAAATTACTGTAAAAACGCTTTTGACTTTGTGCAGAAACCTCCTGCAAGAATTTTTTAAATATCTGTCACCGTTTGCAAGTTATTGAATTTTAAAATCAGTCAGTCCTTTTTAGGACACCCGGTATAATACACATATGTTTCATGTTGCAACTCAACAGCAGCTAGCTAAGAAAATGTAAATAATTATCAGTGCATAGAAAACCATTTTCATTTAGCTGTAAAAACAACATAAAATATCAATATAAATGCTTTAATATGGGTATTTTTGTTGACTTGTAGTGATGTTTATCTAGTTGAAATATTTTGGGGGGATTTCTGAATTGTCATAAAGCAATAAAATATACTGAATGATCTCAGTTTGTTAGACTAATTTAGATGTATTTTTAGTTCAGGCTAAATACACTGTCACATAATTTATTCGGTAAAATATGAGAAGTATTACAGACTTTCATTCTGCATATATCTTGGCAATAGCAAATGTATTTTAAAATAACTTTTAAAGGATTTATCTGGACTGAGATTTGAGAAGTTTACAGAACATATTCATTTTTAATTATTCAACTTCCTTTCAATCACATTAATTATCAGCGTCATAATAGGAACATACAGTATAATAATACATTATACAGGTTTTGTCATATTATGTATTTATGCGGGAAATTGCACTCCAAATCATAATTTTTGAAGAAAAAATTATAACTATAATTTTATGTTTATTTGTTATTTATCATACAAAAGTTAAGACAGCGTAGATGCCACATTTTACCGCTAAAATGTAAAAGAATGTTTGGACTTGTTTAATCGCAGATTTTGTCGATTAAATAAATAAAAAATTACTGTTAAATTTTAGTCGTAAGAAAAAACGTTAAAGTATTTTCAACCAATTTCTAAAATGTTAGTCTCATAATTTATAGACCGCATAAATTGTTCGGACAAATATACCGCTACAATTTAAAAAAAAAAAAATGTTTTTTTTTTTTATTGCAAATTTCGTCGATTAAATAACTGAAAATATACTCTTAAATTTTAGTGGTAAAAGAAAAGCATAAAAGTCGGCAGTAATGTGTCATTTGGAAATTCATGTACTTTCTGTTAAATTGATCCCCATAGGAGCATAAAAGAAAAACACGTTTTGTAGTTTCAAACTATTTCTGAAATGTTAGTCTCATAATTTATAGAGTGCATAAATTGTTAGGCCATATACTTGGTCTGTCAACAGTCTATTTAGAAATTTTGAGTGGAGTTAAAACACATCTAAATGAACCATACTCACATGAAAGCATGGCTAAAAACGTCATTTAGCAAAACCTAGAAAAGAAAGAAAAACATATGAATAACATAATACTGAAAGCATGTGAAGCACGCTATTAGAACGCAATAAATAATAATTGGTAAATAACAAAACAAAGTTGTACAGCAATTGGTAAAGACTGAGTAATGTTTGCAAGAGTGTGTTGAAATGTTCCAATATTATAGTGCCTAATTCTGAAGAGTGCTGGATTGATCTGATGTATTTTTTATTAATTTGTTACCACTATTTCAAAGCAATACTATTTTGTTGAATTTCGACTAGTGTTAGAGGTTTATATTATTACTTCTCAGAAATACTGGTAGACAAAATAATAATAAAAAACTAGTCTAAAATGGTGGATCTGCACTAGATCTATTTAAGAAGAAATGGACTATGTAAAGGATATAGCATTTGAGGTCTACGGCAGAAACAAATTTATACTCGATAAATCATGTAAATGTAGGGACATGCGATGGTAATATTGTTTGCATTGTTTGCAAAAGTTTTCATGCAATGTCATCGGTTTTTAAATCTCACGTTTTTCTACGAGAACATTGCTCACAATTCATGTATCTACGTATATACAAACACTCACTGAAAAATAAAATCCTGTTGATTACTAGCACAATTTCCGCTAGATTTTTTTTTTAAACTGTTTTTTTTTTTTTTTTTTTTTTTTTTTTTTTTTTTTTTTTTTTTAACCGATGAAGGGGATTTTGAATATGTCAAAAAGTATGGTTTTCAGACTATCTTAGTTATAAGAAAATATCGATAACAATACATAAATTTCATTGGCAAAATACAATATTATTTAAAAAAAATTAATTAAAAAAATATTATTTATGGAAATTTTTAGAATGTTATAAAACATGAAAGTAAGTAAACATCGACTTTATTAAAAAAATTAATTTTTTATCACTTAAAAACTTTCAAACTGTATCATCAGAATTCCAAAAATATGTAAGCACTAAAATGAAAAAATATCTACTCTATGCATTCCAAAATCTATTTTTTAGACAAACTATTTTTTTTATCTGCGTTTAGCTTAAATAACAATTAAAAAAATATATGTGTTATGCAGAAATTTAAAAACACTTTTTAAAGATAATTCGATTTTTACTACCTACATTAAAAAAAAAAAAAAAAAAAAAAAAAAAAAAAAAAAATTGCAAGATGCTTTTTTTTTAAATATTTTAAAGAATAATGCATATGCAGATTTTAATTTATACACATATATTTATGTAACGTAAATGCATTTCTTTGATCTAAATATATATTAAAAACATCAAAGAAAATTATTTGGGCGGATGTTAGGGAAAGAATTTCATCAGCAATTCTTTTTTTTTTTCTTAACTTTTTGCTTTTAAATTTGCATATCACTTGCTTGCATTTGTTGTGTTACATTCGATAAAAAAAATCCCACGTATTTAAAAGTTTTCATCATTAAAAAATCTATGTTAATTATATACTAGGAAAAGCTAGGTGCATTAATTTTTCAAAGTGATTTTAATTATTTAATTAAAAAATTGCTTAGGCCATTAATATTTTTATATTTTATATATTACTAAAACTTAATTATGAGTAACTAATTTCTACCCTAATGTATAGTGTGCATTTATGCAATATTATATCAGCGGATTTACACAGTATTTAAAAGCACTCGCATAATTTGCAATTACGTCAGTACATATTTCTTTTATGTAAAATGTTTCAGAAAATAATCCCTAGAAATATTGTTTTATTTATTTATTTTGATTTTGTGCTGTATAGTTTAAATTGCAAAATTTTAGCTCTAGAATGAAATTAGTTTCCTTACTTAATTTTTAATATAACTCGAAAAAATTGTATCCAGTCTTGTTTTTATCTAAAAAAGTTTAATACGACCTCAGGATTCGTACAGGTCCATAAATTTCCAGACAAAGAAATTCTTCGTTACCGGTATCTGCGTATGGAAAATCTCTCCTTAAATAAGGCGAAATTTCATCCGTTTAAACTAGATTTATTTTTCTATACAAAAAAATACTGATATTTATACTTGAAAGTAACGATACCCATACGAACCCTCGAAATTTGGTGCAAAATCACTATTTGGTGCATCAAAAAAGTTCTAGAACGTATACGTTCAAGCATGTTTTCCAACGTCCAGCTTCCTTTAAATTAACACTTTCAGGTAAAGTAATTGTGTTTCTGTAATGTTAAATTCACTGCGGAATTTTCGAAAATTCTCATTTCAAAATAAGAAAAAGCAATTTCACAACTTTTTTTCTCCAAATTTATAAAAGAAAAGTTTAATTAAAAGTTTGTGGCGCAAATCTTGATTAAAATTAGCTTGAATATAATATATCCTACCGCCTCTCAGTGGGTTAAAATAAACATACTTAGACAAGATTTTTTTAAACTATATGTGTATTCCTTCTATGTGATAGTTATTTGAAATATATTGAATTTCATTCATTAAATAGATATCTGGTTCTACATATGTTATTTTATTTTTTTTAAACTAGAGCTTGGTGCATATGGTTTAAGGTATGAATTACATAAAAGTAAAGAAACTTAGTTTACGGCTAGCAAAAATATTTTATGCTGCAGCTGGTGTCATAAATCAATGTTTTTTTTTTTTTTTGGTTATTATTCTTGTTTTTTTTATCTTCAGCAGTTTTGAAATATTTGGCACTAAAGTCGATACAAATGTGCTTTATTAATGTTGTGTTCTGACATATATTAATAGAAAAAAAAACATTAAAAGTTTGTTTATTTTTGTTTAATTAGCTTTTTAGCTGACAGCCTATCAAAGCCTGGGAGCTAATGTGCCCGTAGGTTCTTATGTATGTACGTATGTATGTACGTATGTATGTCCGTAACGCGATAACTCTTGATAGCTTCATATTCGATTTGCTTCAAAATTTGGATATAGGTTTATTCTGATAAGTCACTTCTCTGATTAGTTCTGGGGGTTCATTGGTTAAGTATAAAGGGCGACGGATGGAGGGCTAAACCCCCCTTAATTTAAAGAAATGGGTTTTTTATGCAGGATTATCCGATTTGCTTCAAATTTGGCATATCGGTTTATTCTGATAAGGCACTTCACTGATTAGATTTGGAGTTTCATTAGTTAAGTATAAAGTAGGGAAATGGGGATCTAATCCCCCTCCTTACTTTAGCTAAATAGGTCTTTTGTTGATTTCTTATTTTTCTTGGGCATTAATTTTTGAAATAAGAGTTTAGCATACAATTAGCGTGAATAACATATGAGCTCGATGCCATCAGAATAATTGGGCACTTTTATTTTTATCTTTTAATTCGTCAGGTGATTGTATGCTTTTTTATAGCTCATTAAATTGAAGTTTTCTCTAATACCATACGCCACCGTTTAACCGTCTCATATAACGGTTCGCGATGTTTTTGGTTTGCGGAGCATTTTAGAGATTTATTTTCTGTTTCCATCATTTACCCAACATTGTATTATGCATCCATCATTCACCATAGGGCAATTCCATCGTAACTTCGTAACTGACGTAACATTTGATCATCGAATTTTGTTTTCGAAACTATGTAGAAAATTTACTAATAAAGCTAGAACAAATTTTTAGAAATTAAAATATTTCTTACTAAGGATTTAATACCCAAATACCCGCAGATTATTTCAATCTCTCTTTTAGTCCCAAAAATTGCAATTCAAAATTCTGTAACTGACGTAACATAAAATATACAAACATTTTTTCTGCCTTCATTGAAGTGTAAAAAATTATCAAAACTATATAATCAAAAAAAGTGATTTAATGTTCTCAACAACACTAAGTAATACCAAATTTTAACAGTAACTTGTTTAATTAATTTCTGAATAATAAAAAGAAAACAATGGCATTTACGCGTGTAACTGACGTAACTTTTATTGTGTAACTGACGTAACATTATGACTTTACAAAGGCAATAATTGGTACTTAACTTAGTTTGTAAACAGTAATTTACAATGCCTTTTTATTAGAATTTTATATTAGAATATAAAAATATCAAGTTTTCTATTCATATCCTTAAATTACACATATTATAAATTTTATCCCCCCCCCCCCCAAAAAAAAAAAAAAAAAAGATAATTTTCTGTGGATTCCGAGAACCATATTAACATCTTCAAGACGAGCGTCATTTAGAAACATTTTAATTTTTTTTATATGAGTAGCAAAGATTACGAATATATAAGTAAGTTAAGGAGACAACTGAACAATTGCACATTGTTCATGTATTGAATTATATTTATAAAATATTTGAAAATTCTCAGAATAATCAATTTATTCTGCACTACTCAAAATACACATGGAACATGGTATTTCCATTGTTCAATAAATCGATAATAGTCTAGATTAATAATATCTTGTATGCAGTTTGTCACCCATCAAGCAGGACGGTCGTTCTGCCAAGCCAAGCTGGAAAAAAAATGCTAACCCCGCCAAACAAACAAACGCCAAGAATAAGGCAAGACACCGTAACTGCTTATTATACTGATGACAACTTCTCCATGCTAAATGAACGAAATATGCCAGCGTAAAATTTACCATATCAAAAGAAGCAATCATCGCAGAAAAATAAAACCAACACTAGAAGGACCTAATAAAGAAGATCTTCAATTTGAGATCAAATGCATCCTCATAAATTAATTATAAACAGAGATATAGATTTTTTAAAATAACGTCGAGATACTGAAAATGACAGATTTCTTTTCTTCGTCACAACTTATGTTTCAATCGAGGTAGAGACTTAAATAATGGACAGAAAAAAGTAAGGATTGAATTTTTGGATAGATATTTACTCAATCTACGTGCTTTTATAAAATTCAGCTTTAAAAACATTAATTTTCTATTCATAATTAGCGAAAAACTGTTAATTAGTTCTAAAGTTTACAAATTATGCCAAATAGCGATAAACCCGCCAAAATATTTTAGAAATCTTATACTTTTCTTTTATATTATCCTTTTGCATTGATTTCATCGAAGATAACTATGGCTGAGATTCAGATAGATTTTTCGCTGTTAGCGAAATGAGTTTGACCAATCAGAAGCCTGCATGTTTGAGAATATTTGCTGTTTGTGGATCCCGGCCTATGTCATGAAAGTTTTGAGTCATTTTTTTAGTACCGTGGATGAAGTGCAATGTTTGTAGAAATGTAGGCTAGGATTCAGATAGATTTTTCGCTGTTAGCGAAACGAGAATCGCCAATCAATAGCCTGCATTTCTGCAAACAGCGAAAAGTTCACAAAAATGCAGGCTTGATGAATCTCGTTTCTCTGACAGTCAAAAATCTATCTAGATTGCGCACAATGGAGGATATTCCAAATATGGGTTCGAGCTTAAAAAGTCACGTGATACCGGTAATTTATCCAAGGAACTTCTATCTGATAAGAAGGGAAGATACTACTACTTTGCCTCATGAACCGTTTCATTGGCTAGCGGGGATTTACATTACACGTCTACGGAGCCTTCCCTTCTTGACGATAGAAGTTTTTACCTTGACCACGTGATCAAAATGTAGATGGAATATCCTCCATTATGTTGAACACAATTTTGCATTTCCACATCCAGGTAGGGTATTAATTGTCATAACAACAATACATATTCGAAACTATTTAAGGCACTGATTCTGAACTCCTTTGCTATACCTTTCAGTATTAAAAAAGTTGTTGTTCCCATAGTAACAGTACTTTTCTGTATTGCTTTTTCTAAAACACAAATATAGAAATTTAACAAAGAGCGCTCAGAATCAACACCATAACAGAGAGCCTTCATACATAAGAGTGGTGATATATGCACAGGAAGCATGCTCATTTCAAGTTTTTGCCGAAAGTATGGCTACAGCGTCTAGAATACCTTGTGTGGAAATATGCTATCCAAACAACGCTAAAAATTTGTATCCCTTAAATGTGCGACGATACTGCTAAAATCCCAAGTATCGATCACAGCGGCATCTGCGGGATTTAGTATTACATTGTATAGACTAGCAATATCTTGCAGTTTGAGAAAATATTTTGCAGATGTCGCTGTGATCTGTATATTTCAGCAGCATCATTGTACAGTTAAGGGATACAATATTTTAGCACTTTTTAAAGTATTACAGGGATAGCCAATTTCCACACTATATATACAGCGCCTAGAAGACACAGTGTGGAAAACGGCTACAAAATAGTGCTAAAAAATTGAATCCCATAAATGTACAACGATGCTGAATAACAAGATGTCGATAGTAGCGCCATTGTAGTGATTTAAAAACGATAGTCATTCTAAAAGAGACTCTTTAACCTTTTTCACGTCATTCCTTAACTAAATTATCTTATAACAGACCAAAATATCTTATATTTATAGTTTCCGATATTTAACATTCTATAATTTTTTAAAACTCAGTGTTTATATTGAAAAGAGTTACGAGATGGCGCTCGTATCAGCATATTGCCGCTGAGCATTGTTGGAGATTTATGGGATACAAGTTTTTAGCACTTTTTAAAGCATTATAGGAATAGCCGTTTTTCACACTGTATCTTCTAGGCGCTGTACTATATATTCTAGGTGCTATAGTACGGCAATCCACTTTCTAGAATAGAGGCTATTCTATCTACGTTATGATCACGTGATCAAGGCAAAAACGTCTAACGTAAAGAAGGGAAGGCTCCGTCGACGTAATGTAAATCCCCGCTAGCCAATGAAACAGTTCACGGGAGAAAGCAGTAGTAGTTTCCTGTTTCCCTTCTCATCAGTTAGAAGTTCTTTAGGTAAATTGCCGGTAGCACGTGACTTTTTCAGCCTTGAACCCATATTTGGAATATCTCCCATTAGACTATACGCGCATGGACGAGCTTTATTAGACTAGGGAAATAATTCAATATGCATTAGTCTGACGATAATGACACGCTCGCAAAGACCTTTAAAGATTTGTTTTTATCACTTCTACCAATAAACCTTTATTGGCCATATGTCGCTACTTCGTTATAGCGACACACTTGTTCCTAATTGGATCCCGGCCTTAATGTATCAAAATACGGAGTTTGCTTTCTGTACTATTCCTGAGCTCAGTTATAACATCTAGAAATATAGGCCGAGATCCAGGTATATTTTTGCAAACAGTGAAAAGTTAGCAATAATTCTGGCTTCTGATTGGTCAATCTCGTTGCGATAACAAAGAAAAATCTTCCTAGATCATGGTCATTGTGTGGAAACCGGCTATTCCAGTAATACTTTAAAAATTGCTAAAAATTGAATCCCATAAATATTGAAAAATACTGAATGAGAAATGTCGATAGCAGCAACATTTTCTAGATCTTCCATGAGCGAAACGCTTTCTCATTTGATGTCTTTTGAAATAGTTACGTTGGAATTACCATATGTCGCTGTGATCGACATTCATCGTTCAGCCTCGTTCAAAATTTATGGGATACAATTTTTTAGCACCTTTTTAATAAGCCGATTTTTAAACTATATCTTCTAGATACTATAGCTACAGCGCCTAGAAGATACAGTGTGGAAAACGGCTACAAAATAGTGCTAAAAAATTGAATCCCATAAATGTACAACGATGCTGAATAACAAGATGTCGATAGTAGCGCCATCGTAGTGATTTAAAAACAATAGTCATTCTAAAAGAGACCCTTTAACCTATTTCAAGTCATTCCTTAACTAAATTAGCTTATAACAGACCAAAATATCTTATATATATAGTTTCCGATATTTAACATTCTATAATTTTTGAAAACTCAGTGTTTATATTGAAAAGAGTTACGAAATGGCGCTAGTATCAGCATATTGCCGCTGAGCATTGTTGGAGATTTATGGGATACAAGTTTTTAGCACTTTTTAAAGCATTATAGGAATAGCCGTTTTCCACACTGTATCTTCCAGGCGCTGTACTATAGCTCCGTTATAGGCCTAGATTATATGTTGTAGAAATCGACTATCCCAGCAATACTTAAAAAAGCGCGGAAATAGTGAATCCCTTAAATGTACAACGATGTTGAATTCCAAACAGTCATTTACAGCGACATCTGCAGGATATTTTTTAAAGAAGAAAGAGACACGTGTAATGCACCGCTATAGCGTCTAGAATACATACTGTGGAATTTTGCTATGCAAGCAGCGCTAAAAAGTTGTATCCCTTAAATGTGCACTGACGCTGAAATCCAGGGAGCTGATCGCAGCGACATCTGTGATAAACTTTCAAAGTAAACATCGTATTATTACAGCGGGCTTGACGCCAAGCACACAGGTCAGATGTATGTTATTAAAATGTAAAAAAAAGAACGCTACAACGTCTAGACCAAATTATAGCGCCTAGAATATATATTGTGGAAATTGGCTATCCCTGTAATACTTAAAAAAGTGGTAAAATATTGTATCCTTAAATGTGCAACGATGCTGCTGAAATATACAAATCGCAGCGACATCTGCAGGATATTTTCTATAACTGAAAGATATTGCTAGTCTATACAATGTAATATGAAAATCCCGCAGATTTCGCTACGATCGACACTTGGAATTTTAGCAGTATCGTCGATCATTTACGGGATACAAATTTTTAGCGTTGTTTAATAAAATATTTCCACACTAGGTATTCTAGACGCTGTTACCAAATCGTCATGAAGTTTTAGGAAATATCCTGCAGATATCGCTGTGATCGACTCATTGGATTTCAGCATCATTTGAAATTTAAGAGATCCAATATATTAGCACTTTTTAAAGTATTACTGGGATAGCCGATTTCCACACTATATATTCTAGGCGCTGTTGCACCACGGTAGCCTGTCTTTTTCGTTTACCTCCGAGTAGATATAGATGAAGTCATTTGTAGCTGTTCCTAAACTGTGGCCAACAACATATAAGGCCAGTTCATAATGTCACACGGAGTTGATTATCTGTACACGGCAATGGACACAAAAAAAATTGGCTCGCAGCTTTGTACTAATCATCGTGTAAAGATGATCCAACTCTGAGACTAACGAAAAAGACAGGCTACCGTGGTGGGTCCGATTCTTCTTTTTTTACAGACCGCTGGAGTCACGTGATGCTCGAATGCACCAAAGAAGGTGCGTGAAAATATTATCACGTGACTCCAGCGGTTTGTAAAAAAAGAAGAATCGGACCCACCGCGGTAGCCTGTCTTTTTCGTTAGCCTCGATCCAAATGCGTGTGACTTTTAAACATCATGAAATGGCCTATTATGTCATTGGTCGCGCTAACACCCTCCCTCCTGCGTCCACCGTATATAGCGGCATCTTGTACTGGAGACTGCTAAATGCGTTGCTATCGGTCAAAATCAAGAGAGAAAAGGGCAGAAGAGAGGGAAATAACTCGTTTTTTTTGGTAACTAGTTTTTCACACGGGAAGATTGACATGTCTGTTCCTCTCCTTTCATAACTTCATGGTGGTGAAATACGCCAAAGCATCCTAAATATCTGAGAAAGTCTTGACTCGCGTCACGAAAACATCACACAAAGCAGGCAAAGCAAAGAAACAAAATCATTCATCGGCTCGTGAATATGAACGAGCTAATGAATGATTTTTCTTCTTTGTTTTGCCTGCTTTGTGTGACGTTTTTCTGACACGTGTCAAGGCTTTCTCCAATATTTAAAGGGCGTTGAATAGGCCGGGATCAAGATAGGTATTTCGCTATTAGCGGGATGGGATTGATCAATCAGACGTCTGCATTTTTCCGAACTTTTTTATGTTTGCAGTAAACACCGAAAAGCCTGCAAGGATAAAGGCTACTGATTGGTCAATGTAATTTTACTAACAGAGAAAAATTTATCTGGATCCCGGACATTAACTTTGGTTGGTTAAAACAATTTTGAATAAAATAAAATCAGGAAGCCAATGTTTGTTAACTTTTCTGGTTAGTTTAATTGACATCTTCCTCGTCTATTACTGAAAACTGAGTTATTGTACTTTGGACAAAAAATTGAATATGAGTACACGACTTGTGCATATGTCACCACTCTAACACAGTGTTGCCAGATGGGCTACTTTTTTTTAACTCAGATACTTGATTGGCACCACTTTTTTGAAATTGTAAAATGTGCCTTATTTAATGACATATTAATTAAGGCGAAAACAATGGGAATTTTACCGCTTATAATAAGTGCTGGCAATCAAGAAATCTGAATTAAAAATAAGTAGCCCACTGGCAACACTGCTCTAACATATAAATGCAGTTGGTTAAGTTTGAGTATATGGGCATTACAGAAAGCAATAGTGGCCCACTGTGGCTGAGTGGATAAGACACAATGCCGCTAATCGCTTGAGAGCGTAGGTGGAAGCAGATTCGAATCCCGCAGTGATCCGCATGTGATATGATGTATGTGTTCAATAAATCAAACAAACAAACAAGCAATCAGTAGTGAAAGGTACAGTTGGCATGGAAACAACGACTTCTTTAATTCCTATAGAAAATTAATGAATAGTAGTAAATGACTCAAGTTTGAAATGTAGGCAAATGGTCTGGAAATATCAATGGCTCCAATCTAGTATTTCACAAAATTAATTTAATAGATTCACATGATGTATAACTTGATGCAACTCTTAACTAATGAAAATTCTGCAACAAGACTTATGTAGGTAGATCTTTTGAATGAATAATTCAGAATTCTGAGAACAAAACTAAGTTCTTAAGGCTCTTCCTCACACCCCCCTCAAAAAAGGAAATACGATAGAAAGATATAAGAATTTGGATAGCTTCAATATGTCTGTGATCTTTTGTCAGAGTTCAGAAAAAGAGTCTGGGCATAAAAAAAAAAAAAAAAAAAAAAAAAAAAATTAACGAACGATAAGACTATAGATTTCAGGCAATTTTTAACCGAAAAATATTTAATTCTAATGTATATGCGGCTTTAATAATAGACTATTAAAGATAATCAATTTAGGGGAAATTTTATAGTAAGTTAATATCCTCACATTTATGCAAATAGGTATGGATAAACAGACTTGAGTAAAATTTCATATTTATTCTTTCTTCTCTATAACACGATCTAAATGAAGATGAAGTTATATGTACAGTTTATATCTTTAAATTTTCAGATTTTTTTTAATCAAAAATGTTCCTTTATTATGTCTAGAATTGCTAGATTTACAGATCTTCGATTCTTTAGATGCCTGCGGGTTTTCATTCTCGGATTAACCGTAGGTATTTGTAAAGGTAAATTTATTTTGCAAAACCGTCAGCAAAAAAAGTTAGAAAAACAATTAACTGACAGACTAACTGTAAATATATATTTTATTTCGACTCTGTTTTTTACTAAATTTTCTTCTTTCGTAGAAAATTTTAAGGAGATATAAATTGAGAAAGACTGATACTTTGAAAGAAGAAATTGACTTTCCTTACTTTTAAATTATTAATCACTATAAAAAATGAATGATAGGTAAACAAAATGTATAATATTGTGTTTGCTCCCTGCTTATAAAGGCTATACAAGGACTAATTTTAATTTGAGCTAGTAAAATTATTTCAGTTATATATCATTTGTTTTAACCCTTTCAGCTCTGCCGGGTGAATTTTCACCCACATAAAATCAAAATCTTTTAATTTCCTTCAAAAAGTGTCCATTTTAATTGCAAAAACTGGGTTTTGTAGATTTTACTTGTCTTCTTAAAATCTAGGTGGCAGCACTATTCTCTGCAAATATCTAGTAGGTTTTTAATGCGACCTTAAAAACACTCCAATTTTGAAGGTTTAGAAATTTTGTATTTTTCAAGCATTATAAAGAAATATTTTTCAAAGCAGATAACATTTTTTTCTCTTGGACACATCAAACATTTAATAATAATTACATGCAAATCACTAAATTGAAAATTTAAATAATTACAGGGGATAGAAATAAGTAATGGTAGAATTTTCTACCAGCAGAGCTCTAAGGACTACAAAAATGTCCTTTGTCACTAGATGGCAGCACTAAAATTACATACCAGACAGTGTTTCAGAACCAAAATTTAGATGCTTATAATTTAATTCCAAGGAATTTAAATTTAGCTGTTTAATTCAGCAGATTGACGAGTTTATTATGTTTTAAATATTTCTAAACAAAAATTAAATATTTTTAAAATCTGTTTCATCTATAAATTTGATTAGTTTGTATTTTTATATTATGATTTAAAAAATTTTAAATTTTGAATTTTCTCATTTAATAAATTTTTAAAATATTTTAATAGTCTTAGAATTTGTTTAAACCATGTAACTGCTTAAAATATGTTGAAATTTCAGCAATTATAGTAATTTTAGAATAACTTTGAGGTGTCATTTCTTGTATTTGCGTGTTGAAATGAATGCTCTAGAGCTCTGATGGTGGAAAAACTTCCCACGTCCCCCAGCCTAAAGGGGGTATTTAAACAAATTTTTAATCACATGGTTCAATTTCAGACAGTCCCCTAATCACATTTTAAGTGTTTTTCTAGCATATTTTTAAAATTTTAATAACCCGGAGCTCAAAGGGTTAAAAAAAGAACTGATATCTACTAAAAAACAACTTTTCAAAAGTAAAAAATAAGCCAAGCAAAAAAAAAAAAAAAAAAAAAAAAAAGAAAAGAAAAGAAAAGAAAAGAAAAAAGTTGAAAGTTGTGGCTAAAAAATAGTGTGATATCAAATTTCCAAGCTTATATTGCGGTACTTATTTAACATTTTTTGATAAAAATTTACCATATGTAAGTCGAGTACCTAAGTATGCGTTGATAGAAAGCCTTTTCTCCTTTACTAAATACATCATAACGTGTTTCTGAAAATTAATTTTTTTTAAATTATGCATGATGGGCTTGGCGGCCATCTTTCCATATTTTACACAAATTTCTAAGCACTCAAGCTCGTAACATATTTGCATTATTAAGAATTTCGAACTTATAGTTTTAGCTACAGACAGATAAAATAAGAAAGTTTTTTATTTTGAAAAAACAAATTGATTTTTACTGCTTTAACTAATTAATTAACCCCCTCCGAAAAAAAGAGAATCATAAGATGAAACCTGAAGTTACTTCAGCTTTATTTTTAGACACAAATTTTTAGGCACTCATTTCCATAAATTAAAAGAATAAAATGTTTGCTTTAGTAACAATTTCGAACTTCCAATCTTAACAATGAACTTGTGTGCTTAGAAATTTGTGTAAAATATGGAAAGATGGCCGCCAAGCCCATCATGCATAATTTAAAAAAAATTAATTTTCAGAAACACGTTATGATGTATTTAGTAAAGGAGAAAAGGCTTTCTATCAACGCATACTTAGGTACTCGACTTACATATGGTAAATTTTTATCAAAAAATGTTAAATAAGTACCGCAATATAAGCTTGGAAATTTGATATCACACTATTTTTTAGCCACAACTTTCAACTTTTTTCTTTTCTTTTCTTTTCTTTTTTTTTTTTTTTTTTGCTTGGCTTATTTTTTACTTTTGAAAAGTTGTTTTTTAGTAGATTTGTAATACAATAAATTTTACACAATTACACAAACATTAAGGTTATATATTAATTGATGTGTAATGTTAGTTGTTCGTAAGTAATTGATGTGTAATGTTAGTTGTTCGTAAGTAATTGATGTGTAATGTTAGTTGTTCGTAAGTAATTGATGTGTAATGTAAGTTGTTAATGTTAGTTGTTCAAAATGTATTTCTATTATTTATGTAACCCTTTAAATGTAGAATTGACCATTGAGAATATAATTTCTAATTTTCTAACTTTTATTTCTTAATATGTATTTAATCATCATTTTTATTTTATTGGAACATGCAGATACCCTTGGATGCACATAAGAATCCCCATAAGTAAGTATCCGCTGCTTTAATATAATGAACGGTAATATGCACGGTGATTCGGAATCCTTGTGATATTTTGCAACTAAGAAAGCCAGAAGCAATAAGCAATAATCACGTGGGAGCATCGATTTCCAATCGCAACCACACAGCGCCGCTACAAGGACACTGTAAATCAGTAGGTGAAGTGACAGGCTGATAGACGGCCACAGTGGGACGTTATGACGATCTAGGTGGACAAAATTATTTCATTGAAGTTTAATTAGTTTTTGCTGTTTTTTTTAACGCATCACTAATAAAATACTCAAACAGTGATAAATATTTGGTTATTTAACAACAATGTCTTAAAAAGAAAATACAGGGTGTCCACTAAAGTCCGATCCCACCCTCTTAACTGCCGAACGACTGCTTCTATATTCATAAACGTGGTGTCTAGGTATAGTAAAGAGGCTATGCGCTACTAAATGAGACCGCTTACAGCTCCACCTAGTGCAAAAAGTGAATGACAAATTTGTAGAGCATCTTCGAGTTAGTTCGAAAGGACACCTAGTGAACATGAATGCTAAATGAATCTCGTTCTGAGCATGAATCTCGTTTTCGAGATAGGAATACTAACTCAGCTGTTCTTAACCAGGTGACGCTTGAAGCGGTGTCATCTAGTACAGCATAGCTCCTTTACTATACCTAGACATCACTTTTATGAGTATAGCTGCAACCGTTCGGCAATTAAGAGCGTTGGAAGGACTTTAGTGGGCACCCTGTATAATGCATTACAAATAATGCGTTAAACATACTTATTTTACAATTATGTAAAAAACAATTGAATGCACACATGTAAGTTAACATTTATTTCTTTTTTCTACTCAGAATTTCTCGAGAAATTTGTGTTGACATCCTGAAAAGAAAAAAAAAAAAAAAAAAAAAACTTTAGTGTTTTGTGGTACCCTGTAAAACATATAAGTACTACCAAAATCATTTTCGGTTGAAAAAATGTTGTTGTGTGAATAAATAACCTATATAAATTTTATTCAATTCGAAATAAAATTTCTGCATATAGACGGTAATGTATTCGAATTTTTTATGTGTCCCTGTAAAAGAAATACAACTGCTATGCACTTTGTTTTCAATTTAAAAAATGCTGTTGTGATATCTCTTTAACCTATAGTAATTTTGTAGATATTTAATAAAAAATTCTGCATTTTAGCAACAATCTTTCCGCGATTTTTTGTGTGGCCCAGTAAAAAATGCATAATTTCTATGTTCTTCAAATTATAATTTAATAGAATTGTCATCGGAAAAACACATTTAGGCAAAGTTTCAGATCAATCAGATATTTCAAAGTGGTTTAATATTGTCTTGCAAGATTTGAACTAATATTTTATGTGGCCCTGTAAAAAAAGCGTAACTGCTACGTTCCATAAATTATAATAATATTGCATTGTCATCAGAATTACCTATCCTGAGCAAAGTTTCAGCTCAATCAGATTGTTGAAATTGGTTTAAAATTAACTTGCATGTTTTAATCTAAATTTTTGTGAAGCCCAGTAGAAACAGTATTCTAAACAAACTTCAAAGTTATTTAAATCATAATAATATTGTATTGTCATTCAACTTACACACATATTCATTGTTTCGGCTGAATAGGATAATTAAAAGTGATTTAAATCTGACTTGCAAGATTTGAACTAAACATACATACATGCACTGGATGTTAATATGATGCTTGTTTATTAATAAAAACTCACTGATCTGCAGCTATTTACAGAAGTTTGTTTAATTTTACAATTCTTTAGGAATGGCACTTTGATTTTTAAAAAATGCTTATCGCTGAATAATGCTGAATAATTTGTTAAAAGTCAAGATGACATTTGTAAACAACATCAAGAATTATACAGAATTTCAGCTTTTGAAAAAAGCGGTAAAGCGGGTTTAATATCGCTTATTTTCAAACAAAAATGGGTTACATTGGACCTTCATGACCCTGTGACATTTCATCAGCAAACTCGTGCTTTCAAATAAAACAGAATAGTCACGACGTGCTTTCAAACTCAGAGGCAGCTAGTGCAACTTTTGAAACTCCCTCAAACCAATTGCCCAAATGGTTACTTTCAATTAATTAAAAAAATCAAAATTAATCGGCACCTCTGATTTTTTAAGCCAAAACTAGTCGGATCTCGAAAATACAGACATTCAGATACCAGTACGCGCGGTTTTGTCAAATTCCAAGATAATCGGAAAAATGCATTTTCTCCACCTAGATCATCAAAACGTCCCACTGTGCGGAGTCAGTAGAGCGCAAGGAAGAGCTGTATAACGACGGGGATTCATCTTATCTACCGGGTAGCGAACTTTGGTAGACTAGCAGTCAATCACGGTACCGTGGATAATCGGTTAACGAACTGTTCGGTTATCGAACAAATCGATTAACGAACACTTTCGCGAGAGATTGTTATATTCGGATAACGAACACATGTTCGGTTAACGAATACCTCCCGAAGCAAACCCAAGAAAAAGCTATGCTGTGTTTTAGATTTGCCGAGCTGTATTTAATTGCATATATTGTCGACTTACAGAGGGGGGGGGGCATTTTAAGACATTCCGACATTTTAAGACCCCCAAATTAGAATGAACGGATCACAAACTTTAATTTTTAAATTTTGTGCCCCTTTATTAAGAAATATTTTTCATTGTTAATTAATTATTTTAATTGAAATATAGTTCACAGTTTATTAACAGACTCTATAGGCTCCACTTCAGCTTTATCGCGCCTTGCAGTAAACATGATATTTTAGAGAACTCAGGAGTTTTTGAAAGGTCAAAGCGACAAATTGATATGATTTAAGACCGTAGTCAATCAATATAATTTTAAAAGTTTTTACAAAGGGCAATTTATTATTTTTTTAATAGGCGACGACACGGACAGATCGTAAACTGAATTCCCATACAAATCAATACAAAATCAATGGTCGGTTAACGAACAATTCGGTTAGCGAACACTGTTTTGGAACGGATTAAGTTCGTTAACCAATCAGCCGTGTACCAGGAAAATTCCCGTAATAGCTGTCATTGCCAGGCTTGACACATGCTACTTTCTCAAGTGCAGTATAAGCTCGAAAATCTGGCGTCGTCGGGATCGAGACTAAGCCGAATTTGTAAAAATTCCGGATTTCGGAAAGAATTTCAAAAATACTTTCTATATACTTAATGGTTCTTTTATTCATAATTTAATTCATAGGCAAGTGATATTTATATGTGAAACGAGAAAATTAATTATTTAAAGAAAAAACTTACCTGAATTGTTACTTTCTATGTTACAAAAAAAAAAAAAAAAAATAATAATAATAATAATAATTAAGAGAGAAGTGATTTCTTCTCATGTAATTTCCAAAAAATAGATGCCAATTTTATTTGTTTCAATTTTTCGATCATTCTTTAGCTAATTTATCTGGGATTTTCATTGATGTGAAGAATAATGCAGATATTAATTTCCCAAAGAAATCTATGCCTTTTTACCGTGACGCGTTTTCTTCTGCAAGGTCCATGTCCTCGTTCCCCTGAACTACTACCAGTATTATCAGCGGTTTGATTTATCACAACGTCAGCGATCTCACTGCCCATTAATACATCGCTTTCGAACTCATTTCGAAAGTTTATACTTTGTAAATGCTTGCTATTTTGTTTTCTCACGTGAGTTGAAAGTGTAAAAAAAGCGGGGCATAGATGCTGGCTTTGATGCCCTATATTTAAAGTAGCTGAATTTCCTAATGCCGGATTTTCGAAGTTACGCTCTACTTTGTCTATAATTTTTAATTACGAAACTACTTCTAAGAATTAATAATCTACCTCGAGGTTTAGTAGAAACAAACCACAATGATCATAGTTTACAAACAGTGGTGGAGAAAATAAAAATGTTTTCTGGTCTATCGCGATAATTATTAATTAGAAATAATAGTGACAAAATAATGAAAAAAAGTTCTATGGCGATTTGCATTCCGATTCCCGTGTGTTCAGGATTCTGCATACTCGATTGAATGAAAATAGAAATTTTGATGTACGAAAGCAATTGGACTTGAGCTGTACTTTTAACCGTAACGTTGCAATTCTAAACTGCAAATAACACACAATTAAATAGTATAATAATATATTATCTTACAAATTTAAAAATGATAAATTTCTTTTTAAATGCGTTTAAAAATGTGATAATCAGATAATAACCTTGTAAATTATCACTGAAAAAAATAGAGCTAATTTTAACATCCATATATTTTAAACATAAAAACTAGTTAAAAATTAGAGATTATTCCAGAAATCAGATTTGATTTCCGATGTTTTATTCTGTTTCGCAACATTTTCGTTACTTATTAAGTTGCAAACTTTAACTAAATTAAACCTAAATGTTAAAACTCACACAGCAAATCTAATTTATAAACGGCAACTTTCTCTTGTAAAATTCTAAATTTCTTTGAGATTAATTATAAAAATACAAAGTTTCTTGTACATATATTTTTAAAAAGTAAATGAAAATTCTGCATGCGAAATTTTCTTCTTAAAATGAGGCGGATTAAAGTTTAAATAAAAGTAAATTTTTCAAAAATATTTGCAGAATTTGTTGAATGTAGTTTCTTTTCAGTATTAAATTTTTCTATTTTAAGAACAAGAAGTATACTTTGTTGAATATCTATTTTTTAAAACTAAATGTCAAATATATATAATGTATGTAGTAATTGTGTATCCTTTTTTTAAAAGAAATAATTGTAATATTGTCTTCAGTATTTTTTAAATGTTTTTTATTATTAAGGAAATAGAATAATCACTCATACTTTTTAAATTTACAAGGTTTAAATTACGTAAATAACATATAAGATATGGCTTTTTTCCTAAACCTGATCTATAGAATCCAATTCCATACATACTTTAGTTATTAGAATAAAGTTTCACAAAGGAAATTATTAACATATTCTGCATATGTTATGTAATTTCAAAAGCTGTATAAAGATTAACATGAAAATTGAACTTTAAAAGAAATTAAAACTTCCAAGTGTAAGAAAATTCTAAAGGGGTTTTTCATTAAGACACTATACAATGTGATTGATAAATATCGAAAGAATAGGCTTTTTCCTTAAATATTCCCCCTAGACCCAGGGATGGGATTCAACCGGTTCGCACCGGTTCGGTAGAACCGGTTGTTAATTTGTGTTGAGTTCGGTGAACCGGTTGTTAAAATGGCACTATTTACTTTCTTTAAATGTTTATCAGCACAACAGAACTATTTTCAAAACATAACACTGTGAGATGTTCCGATTTATTTCGTTTAATAAAATAATGTTATTTGCATAAAAAAATATGCATTCATCAGTCCAATAAGAAGCAAATTCAAGTTAAAAAAATTAAATTTTGAAGTTTGAATGAAGATTTTAAAGATTTCAGAACCAAATCGGCAGCCTAGACAAACACTAGTTATATGGCATGTTTTTGTAACATTACAATAACTACCTATATTAGAATAAAAGGTACTTTACTTTGGCACGGGAAGTTCCTGTTATTCCATGTTCCCTGTTAATAGTTAAATCGTTAGATTTAGTGGTATGCATCCAACTGCGTTTTTTTTTTCTTTATATTGTTTTTCATGTGTTAGAAGTCATTTAAATAAAAATAGTTATTTTTGTAGATGCAAAAAATTCTAAAAATTTATAAAATCCCTGTGTCATATAAGTTATATTTAGAATTTTTCCATGATCTAACAAATAAAGAATATTGCATGGTGTAAACTTGCCGAGTCATGATACTTTGTATTTTACGCATTTCCAGCCTGCCCTGGCCCGTGTTTTGTACCAGGGTTGGCTTTTTACCGGTAAAAACTGGTTTTTACCAGACATGGTAAAAACTAGGTTTTTACAGGTAAAAATCTAAGGATACAATAAACTCTACCAGTCATTAAACTGTATTTAAATACTTTTGATTGAAGCTGTATTTTCATGTAACTGATGCTTATATATATATATATATATATATATATATATATATATGTATGTTTTTGGTATCCATTCAGTATGTTTGGGGACACTGTATTGTTTTAAATTCATTCATACTATCATTATTGATGGTGGCCAGTAATGTTTAATTGATGGTTATATATATATATATAAGGAGATGGGAAATAAAGAATTAATTCTCTAAAGCTACTGATATAGTACTTTAATCATATAAATTTTACCATATTTTCTATTCCCCATCTATAAATAGAATAACAGATGTTCAGTATCGGTTTTGCAAAACAGGGTTTCCATTTCACTTGTACTCTAATATGATTGTTTATGGATGTACAGCACATTTGATAAACTTACTGACAGAAAATAAAACTCCAGTATCCATTACTAAACATGTTGATATACAGAAGTATTTCCGAAATCATCATCTGATAAGTGAAACACCAGTTGCCAAGCGAAGTATAATGGAATAACTATATAAAATGTATCTCCACATTTATAAGAATAGTCCTGCATGAAACATGACATTTGACAATTGAATTTGACACTTGAACACTTGACATTTGAAAAAATCATGAAAAAGATATTGATATTAAAATTTAAAGGTTAGTGAATGACTAATTTATTTAAACAATTGAAGGATCTATTTCAACAGCTACAAGTAGCCAAAGCCTTAAATATTCGTCAAAGCTGATGCTTGTTCTGAATGGCTGAAATTAGTGCATTGTTCTGAATTAATTCCATATAAAGATCTTGTTAAAAAACAAATTGATTTGGCTTTAGAGCTCTTTCACCTTTTAGCACGTATGACAGATCCAATGCACAAAAAACAAGATCTATTAAGTGAAACACAAAAGGAAATGGAAAGGGAATGGCTCATAGATTTCATACCTAATTCTTTTTCACTCCTCTTGGCATATGAAGTTGAAGGACAACCATTTCCAAGAAGCTTCTTTAAAATAAAAGATGTAAAAGCCAAAGTTTGGTGGAAAGCACTAAATAACAAAGAAATGAATCCTGAATTCATACATTTAATAATGAATCTCCACTCCATACCCTTATATTTCTTCATCCATAGAGTTATTGTTTTCGAACTTTTCACATATCTACAGTAAATTAAGAAATAGGCTAGGGTGTACAGAAAGCTACAAAGCTTTTTATAAAATGCTAAAAGGCTTCAAGGGTATAGACTGGTAAACTGTACTAACATTTGTACAAACTATATTATGTGATAATTAATATTGTAAACATTTGGGTTTTATTAAAATGATTAAGGTTTTTAAATATGATAAAAGTGTACTTATAATTTTCCATTTCGTTTCAGTAAAAATTAATAAAATAGTCTCCATTAAGATAAATATATTAAGTATTATAATGTGTGTTGTCATAATGATAGTTATAATAAGCATTAGGTTTTAATAATGAAAAATGTGCAATAATATCTTTAAAATTTTGAATTCTTGTAGCTGGTAAACATGGATGAATGTCTTCCGGGCTTTTTATATTCCTTAAAAACCGCAATTTTCATATAACATTCTTTTAATTACCTAATCCGAAACTAAATTAGGTGAATATTGCTAAATAGAAATAGTGGTATAAAATAACCGGAAAATTTTCACCCCTGGGAAAATGAAAAATTGAAAGATAAATTTTCATAAAAGTGACAAAAAAACAGTCAAACTCATAAGTTTTTCGAAGGTGGTAAAAACCACGGTAGAAACATGTTTTTCCAAAAACGGTAAAAACCATCAGACGGTAAATACCGTCCAACCCTGTTTTGTACCAAGAAATGGCAAAAATTCCTAAAATTCTAAATATCATAACGCGAGAAGTTTTGGTCGGTCAAAAATTTTTTCACTTGCTATAGCATAGCTAATGTTTCTCTAAATATGTTATAGGAGACAAAGGACCGCATAAAATTTTTTTGTAACTTCTTTTCTAAAGTAAAAACAATATATAAGGTGAGGAAGAACAACATTTGAAATATTTTTGAAATTAGACGTATTCTAAATTTAAAGATTTATGAATTAGCTCTCAGATAAGAAAAGACGCCCTGCATATTTTGTAACAGAAATTGCATTAATATGACTGTATATTTTAAATGAAACTGTTCGTATTTCTAAAGCACTGCGAATAAGAAGGATAAGCATCATAAAGGACGAAAACTTAAGATAAAATTTATTAAAATGTTTGAAATACTTCGAAAGAAAAAAGCACATACAAAAGAAAGACGATGGAGGTTTTATTATTCCAGAAACTTGAAAAAATATCATATTTGTAGAAGATCATTACAGGAACGTGTTCTTTAAAAAATTCAACGAATTAAAAAATGATAGGCTACTGAATTCTAAACATTTAAAACCAATTTGTAGTCAATTAGTGTATAGGAATAAACTACAATTTTTTCTCCGTCAGATTACTGGAATATTGGAGGAATAATACTTCCCTGCAAAGTAGCTGAAGAACTATTATTTATATTTAATGACACTTATAATTAATATTAATGATCATCGAGGGGTTTTTGGCTATATTTTCTAAAACTACGGAGTTTTTGAAAGCATTCAAAAAGCTTAAAGCTTAAAGTTAAAGTTGTCAGAATTATTACTGCAAGTTCAGCAGGAATAGAAAAGATGTTTTCAAAGATATGGTCAGAGAAGAGAAGTCAATTAACTATTCCTAATCTATCAAACATAATGACGATTAGTCTATATTTAGTCTATCTGATAATTGGTCTAAAACAACTCTAAAAGAATGGTTTCCTACTTTTATAGTGAATGTATGTTAAAAAAGAAACACGCATCCGATAATGTTCGAGTAAAGATAAAGAGAATAGAAAGTGAGGGCGCTTAGCAAGAAGCTGTATATAAAAATTTCAAATAATACTAATTATTTAATATTTTAAAACTTTTTTCTATACTATGATCTATTTTTTTCTACATCCTTTATTGTTTTATTTAAGTAAATATCATATGCAATAATACACAAACTTTTTGAATAACTTTTTAAACTTTTCAACATCATAAAGTTATTTTCGGTACAGGATTCTCAAAATAATTCTAATTTAGTTTTGTTGGTTTCAATCCGAAAATGCATCCTAGTGTACTGATATATTTCATGGGAAATTGTTGTCGATGACAATTATTGTATGAAAGGTGTTGGATGTTTTTACACTAAGCAAAATTTTAGCATTGATACAAAATTTTCGTTATAGATTAGAGACTTTATCAATACATGAGCTCTTTCTACAAGTAGTGTTTTTACTATCTAACTTATTGCGACTTCAGATCATGGACGTGGGTTAATTCTTAAGCTTACATTTCTGCTATTTTTGCATCATCCTTAATGTGTTATTCTGTTTTGATGCATTTTCTGATAAAAAGTTTGATTAGGGTTTCCTCATTGCCGAATATTTATTAAAGAAATCACGTCCTTTTATAAGGAAACATGTTTCAGAATTTTTTTTTCAGTTACCAGAAGATCAAAGTTTTTAAGAATGTTCTTATAATATTGGAAAGTGTTTCATAATCTATGTGTGATGTCTCCTTTTCTTTTCTCGTTTATATATCAAAAATCATTCGGACACCGAACCGGTTCATAAAATATTTATATCCCACCACTGCCTAGACCCATACATCCAATTGCAAAGTTTCATAAAAAAGGTGCAAAATATGATGACATAAGTTTCAACTCCATAGGAGAGGGGGTGGGGGGGAGGTCTATTTGAAAAAATACGAACATTAAATTTTTATCCTGGCCCCATAGGGTAAAAATTCCAATTAGGAAAACTTTCCTTATCCATTCCTGAATTAAACACAAAAAATTGAATCTTCATATCTGCAAAACTTGCAGAGTTATGGCCATTTAAATAATTCATCAGATTTTAAGGGATTAGACACAAATTGAAATGCGATCAATTCAAGAAGCAATGTTACTTTAAGTGTTCTAGGAAACATGTAAAAAATATATTTGTTGAGTTAGAATTGTGATTTTTTATTCTTTTTTGCGATGGTTAATCATACAATTTGCAAACAAAATCACATCTTAAAATTTCTCATAAAGTTTTAAAAAATTTTACATGATTAGTATTTTTTAAGTGGATTTAATTTAAAATCGTTATAACTCGAAACATTATTCATCGGATTTCAAATCGTTATCATTTAATTAAAGGGGAAAGTATAATTTTAATTTTGTTTCAGGATTTTTTTTAAATATTAATTTTAAAAATATTAAAAATATTTAATTAAAAAATTATGTAATTATTTTTTTAAATCATATTTTCGAAAGTATTTTTTTTTTAAATTTGCCGAAACGAAATTAATGTAGAATAACAAAAAAAAAAAAGACATGTTCCAAGTTTTCACATTTTTTATTCAACGATTCTTGCCTTATATTAATTTAAAGACAAGAAATGGTAAAAAAAAAAATAAATCATGTAGAGAAACGCATTTAAAGATTAAAACCTAGATTGGCTCCTAATCAAATGTTTAAATGCTTTTTTAAATATTGCACGTGAAATAGTAACTTCTTTCTGTAGCTTAAACTTCCGATTCAGTTTAACTTTTGCCGTTTCCATCTCCTTTCTGTACTATTTAAATCTCCGTAAATAAATGTTAAATGTGTAATTTAAAACAATGCTTTTTCTAACATGCAGATTAAGAATTTTTTCATAATTTTAGACTACAACTTCAGGCTTTTTATCGTCCCGGCGAGGCCGTTAAATAAAGTCTGTATTCTGGGGTCTGAATGGGCCAGGCCTAAGACTCACCACTTTTTACTACAGACTTGCCCACATCGGGCCTAACGTATTTTTTCATACCGAACCATGTGTTAGTGTGATTTATTACAGCCAATTATCTACACGAGGGATATGGGCCCGAAGGGGGGTGCCTTCCAGAGGGTCTTTCTAAGGGATCCTAACCCGTATTTACGCAAGGATATCCAAAATTCGAAGAAAACCACGGAAAAGTCCGAGCGATAGGCCGACGGGCGCGATTGAGTTTGAACTTAGCACCTCCCGTATACCAGCTTTGAGAGTAGAACCTCTCGGCCACTGGTTATACCGAACCGGGACTGGCTTCCTTCTTCCTAGGTCTTCACGGGGCAAAATTTTCAGTCCTGGTCTCGACAGAACCCGTATTAAAATCATTGTCTCTGACAGACCTAATCCGAGCAAAAATAAGTAAAATTTGGCTAAGTTTTTATAAATCCAAAATGGCGGTAGAGACGAAAAAAAAATTACGCTCCATATTGAATGACATATCATTGGATAGGTCTTTCAAAATGAAGACGATGTTTCATTGATTATTTTACAGTCAGAAGCTCCGTTTAAATATTACACAGTCTGGAAGTTGTGTAGGCAGGATCTCTAGATTTACTGCCACTCTAACTATCATAGACATCTATAGGCTTTATTAAAACAGTGTTTATAGATAAGAACTAACAATTAAACACAACTTAAAAGTCATCAATCGAAGTTAAATAAAAAAAAATAAGTAATATAAAAAATAGTTTCACATCGATGAGAAATAATTAATTAATTCGCTTTTTACGCAGTCGGGTTTTTTGATTTTTTAAATTTAATGCATTTATTATCAGAACGTTATTAGTCTCGCTCGGTCTTTTTCACGCTGGCTTCCGGCATACAGAAAATGTAAAATGAAGAACATTTTTCATTTAATATTCGAATATTACATCTCAATGAAGTTATAAATTTTCAGTTTACTTAAATTATATTTTATTCGTGAGATTTGGAATAACAGAAAAATATCTCTGCCGGCTCGGCCTACAAGCGGAGGTGCATGTCGAAGTTAAGTACTAAAATCACCAACAAAACTTAAATCAAGATTAGAGATGAACGCAATTTCTTCACTAAGAATGAGATCTAGGGAGCTAAACTTTTTGTGAAAATTCTAATATACACGAATACACACACGCATGTAATATGGGATAGGTTTAAAATGACTAAAGCAAATTCAGAGAACCTCAAAGTGTTAAAATATGTTAATATTTTCATAATCGGTATTTATCATATTTTAATATGTTTCTTCAAATTCACATGACGTTATCTATTCGCCTGCTGAGATCCATTATATTTCCAATATGACGCAATATTTTGTTTTTGTTTTTTATTCGTCAAACCGTTTATTTCATTTTGAGTTTTCATGCGGAAATCTTGCTCTAGAAAACTTATGACGTAATATTCAACTTGTTTTCAATTCATCAAACTATTTAATTTTCCATGTGGAAATCTTGAAATAGAAAAGCAAGTGTTGTGAGGAGAATTTTATTGCTTTTTTTTAATTGTTAGCAACTGCTATAATGAAAATTATCTATTTTTTCCTGATATTAACCCTCCCATTTCCATTCCCTTGGACCGATTTTGCCCATTTTCAATCCGCGCCGAGATATTAGCCATCTCAAAGTTGTTGGCAAGTTTGAAGACGATCCGTGCATAATTGCGACTTGTATCATGCATGTATGTTGCGTGATATATATATATAAACTTTTTAAGTTGGGGTGGTTTTGAGTTCCTGGGGTCATATAATGAAAATTTATGAAGGAATTATTCAAAAGTCGCACCATGGTAATGACTGCAATAGGTAGTATTTCTTACGAAATCTACCCAAAAGTAAAAATGAGCTGACACTAGGGATCTTTGCATAGACTTTTTCACCTATTTCAAATTTGCTTGTAAAAATGTACCTGAAGGAAAAACAGAGATGTCTTGTTACCTCACTATGGTGATGGATAAACGTTTAAAGCCAGCTACATGGTAGTTCTCATAGTATTTGTAAGGGGATACGAGTTAGGACAAGATAAATTATATGGGCAGCAAAAAGACTGACTTGCGACTATTGCCGGGTTAATAAAACAAATAATCACAGCTTTTGGTGCTTCTTTAAAAATTATAAACGTGAAAAAAGAAAATCTATAATAAATATTTTTGGTCAGAACTCCTCCATACGAAACAATTTTTAACCATGTCGATGTAAAAAACTATATAGAAATTCAGTCAGGCCGATCCGGGCTGTGATTTGAATTTTTTTCGACGCAAGTCCGAACTTCTTTTTCTATGGGCCGTTTTGGGACCGGACCTAGGTATTTCTACCTTACAGACCTCTAATGCAGACCACCAGTATATTTATGCCCAAAGGAGAGGCGTTGTCTGAAATCGACTTTTAAAAATGTAGAATTTGTGGATGATACCTATCTTGCATTCAAAATGAGTCAAAAACTCGTCGATGAGAGGCGTGGATAAATGGTGTAAGTCACGAATTTTGGATTTTAATATCTCTGAGAATTTTGAAGATATGGAGATGAATTTTTTTGTGTTTAATTCAGGAATGGATAAGAAAAAATTTCCTAACTGGGAATTTTACTCTACGGGGTCAGTATAAAAATTTAGTTTTTGTATTTTCTCAAATAGAAACCCTAAAGAGTTGCAACTTATGTCATTAAATTTTGCACCTTTTTTTGTGAAACTTTGCAATTGGAAGTATGTGTCTAGAGGCAATATTTAAGGGAATAGCTTATTGTTTGGATACTTATGAGTCACACTGTATATGCAGAAATAGTCAAAGGTCTAGTCGTAAATAACAAAGAAAGTATACTCTAGTCTGAGAATATACACTAGAGAGTGTACACTAGGGTTGAACGAAAAAAATAAATGTTTTATTTCGATATGTAATAGAGATAAAAAGTTGTCTAATGCCTTTCTTAAGACTGTGTTAAAATATTTTAACAAACATAATATATTTAGAGGTGCCGCAAAAGACTTGAATATGTGTATTAGGTAGCTTTCATTACAAAAAGCTACCTATTGCAGCCGTTCGGAGGAAAGCGATTTCAAAAAAATTTGGTATATTTTCATCGATCATGACCCCCAGACCCCGAAACCACCCTCCGTTCAAAATTTATATATATATATATATATATATGTATATATATATATCTGACCTTTGTCACACTGTAACTCTCGTATTTATGAACCGATTTCGATGAAATTCGGTGTGTAGACATACCAATGTCTCGACTGAGTTCGTTGGGCAGCTTCATCCGTCGTTTTGTTTCAAAATGGTGGCCATTTAAAATTTAAAAAAAAATTTAAATCTTGAAAAAAAATTTAATTCTTGCTGCCAAAAATGGGAAAATGGAAAAATATTTTTTCTTATGTTTTTTACCTCTATACAAAGATTCTGGAGCAGTTTTTGTTTCGTCTATATCTTAAAAAATGGCTGAGTTATACCATTTTGAATTTCTAGCGTGGCTGACATTTTGAAACGTCCTGAATTTTGTCACGCGATAAAAGGCGTATTTATGAACCGATTTGGATGTAACTTCGTTTATACATAGTACATACCAATGTCTCGACCGAGTTCGTTGGCCAGCTTCATCCGCCATCTTGTTTAAAAATGTCGGCCATTTAAAAATTTAAAAAAAAATTAAAATTTGAAATGTGGTACCAAAAAATTGGAAATGGAAAAATATTTTTTTCTTATGTATTTGACCTTTATACAAAGATTCAGGAGCAGTTTTTGTTTCGTCTATATCTTAAAAAATGGCTGAGTTATAGTATTTTGAATTTCTAGCATGGCTGACATTTTGAAACGTCCTGAATTTTGTCACGCGATAAAAGGCGTGTTTATGAACCGATTTGGATGTAACTTCGTTTATACATAGTACATACCAATGTCTCGACCGAGTTCGTTGGCCAGCTTCATCCGCCATCTTGTTTAAAAATGGCGGCCATTTAAATTTTTAAGAAAAATTTAAATTTGAAATGTGGTAACAACAAATTGAAAATTGAAAAATATTTTTTTCTTATGTGTTTGACCTTGATAAAAAGATTCGAGAGCAGTTTTTGTTACGTCTATATCTTAAAAAATGTTTGAGTTATAGCATTTTGAATTTCTAGCGTGGCTGACATTTTGAAACGTCTTGATTTTTGTCACGTGATAATAGGCGTATTTATGAACCGATTTCGATGTACCTTGGTGTATACATAGTACATACAAATATCTCGACCGAGTTCATTAGCCAGCTTCATCCGCCATCCTATTTCAAAATGGCGGCCATTTAAAAAAATTTTAAAAATTTAAAATTTAAAATAAGATACAAAAAATTTGGAAAATGAAAAAGAATTTTTTCGTATGTGCTTGTCCTTAATACAAAGATTCCGGAACAGTTTTTGTTTCGTAAATATCTAAAAAAATGGCTGAGTTATAGCATTTTGAATTTCTATTGTTGCTGACATTTTAAAACCACCTGATTTTTGTCTCACGATAACAGGCGTATTTATGAACCGATTTGGTTCTAACTTCGTCTGTACATAGTACATACCAATGTCTCGACCGAGTTCGTTGGCCAGCTTCATTCGCCATCTTGTTTTAAAAGGGTTGCCATTAAAAAAAATAAAATTTTAAATTTAAAATGAGGTATTAAAAAACTGGGAAATGAAAAAGATTTTTTTTATGTGTTTGGCCTTGATACAAAGATTCCGGAGCAGTTTTGTTTCTGAGAATTTGTTGTTTTGGTTATATCTTAAAAAATGGTTGAATTATAGCACTTTGAATTTCTAGCATGAATATTTTGAAACGATCTTGCATTTGTCACGCGATAACACACGTATTCGCCTATTTCGTTGTAAGAAGGCATGTGGATAGTATACATCAATATCTCGACCATGTTTGCTGGCCAGATTCATCAGCCATCTTGTTTCAAAATGGCGGCCATTAATTTAAAAAAAAAGTTATATTTAAAGTGAGTTGCAAAAAAATTAGAAATTGAAAAAGGTTTCTTTCTTAAGTATTTGACCTTGATATAAGGATTCAGGTGCATTTTTTGTTTGTCTTTATCTTAAAAAATGGCTCAGATATAGCAGTTTCAATTTCTAATGTGGGTGACATTTTGAAAAATCTGATTATTTGCCTGCGACAGCACTCGTATATATCAATCGATTCCGATGTGAGTGAGCATGTGCACAGCAATTACTAAGGTCTCGACCAAGTTCACTGGTTAGCCTCATCCACCATGCTGTCTTAAAATGGCAGGCACTTTAAGAAATCGCCGAATTTGGCAGCCAAATATAAGTTACTTTCAAGAAAAGCAGCTTGGATAAAGCTGACTAATTTTGCAAAATTCTCATTCATTATATTGATAAAAATTAGTATTGAATCTCCTATATTCGGTTTCCACTAAATTGAGCTTCGTGTGTTTGAATAATATAAGTTGGCTTTTTTAAAATAAGGAATATGAAAGCTACCTCTTCCTCCCGGCACTGGCCGGAAGGACTTTTTTAAAGTAGATTTTACGAATTTTTATAAATTTGGTTTAGTAAAAAATAAAATAAAATAAAATAAAATAAAAAAATAAATACCAAATGCCTTTTTTCAATTTTTAAATAATAAACATAAACTACTTTACAGTAGATATTTAAAGTTTTATACTGCATACCCTTAATGTTTATGCTACTAAATCTTGCATCTTTTAATTTCCATTTTTTTTTTTTAGATTTTAACAGTAATAACATATCGATTAACCTTACTTTTAACTTAAAAACACGGCAAAACATATTTTAGTTCTGAAAATTAATAGTCAAATGGAAAACAGTACTTTTTTTGAAGTGACCTTGATTCAGTTGGAATATTATTGCCTGCTGTAGTGTGGCGGAGAAGGAATGAAGCATGTAACTGTAGCAATGGTCTGGTCACATGTTTCTGTCGTCAGTCAGTGCAGGCAAACGAATCGCTTGAGTAACAAATGTTTTTATGCTGTTCTTTACTGGATTTTATTTTGTTTATGAATATGCGAGTTTGAACATTTGTATAATAATTTATTAGTTAATACTTTACCTTTAGAGTGATGGCAGTGTCAAGACCAGTTCAGACCAGACAAAAGTTAGAATGTCCAATATTTGTGTACCATAAACAATTAAGTGATATAAGATTTTCAACTTATTATGACAGTATGAAATATTATCTTTATATTCGAAATGAGCTTAAACCAGACAAAACATCAAAAGAACGAACGGTGAGTGAAATGCTTGATATACTTATTAAGAAAGTTGAATCTATTTGGTCGTCAGCATCTATTCCTGTAGTATCTCGCACTGGCATGTTAGAAATGGGAAAAACCTATCACTATAAATACAGAAGTATTTTAAGATCAAAAGGTAGAAAAGGTACAGAAAAATATGATTTGACCGCATTAAATGTTTTAAATGAAAGCAAACGTCTTTTTTATGTAGCAACCTGTAGGTGCAAAGAATTTTCTACCTGTAAGTTCGAAAAAAGAAAAAAGTACCTAAACTTGAGAAAGATTTTTTACTTGACCAAAGAACAGTGAAAAAAATGTGTATAAGTGGTGTCTAGAAAGTTATTTGCAAGATTTTAACACAAAGAGAACAGAGGAAGCAACAGGAAATACAGCAACAATTAAAGTATAACTACAATCAGAAATTACAAGTTAAGGCTACTAGAAAATCTGAAAATGATGCCATGCAAGCAGATTCCGAGCAAGCATTTAAAGGAATCTTAATATACAATCCCAAAAATTCCTCTACTTCTGTTTTGGATTCAACTACAAGCGAGCAAATGCGAGTAGCACTTCCAACAGTAGCAAGTGCTTGTGACCGAACTGGGGTTTCAGACAGAGTTGCTGCGACTATCGCAAGTGCTGTTCTTAAAGATGTTGGAATGATTACTGAGAACAACAGTAAGGTAATTGATACGATGACAATTAGATGAGAGAGCCAAGAATCGAACAAAAGAGATAGTAAGAAGGCTTAACCAAGTTGGAGATAATACAGGTTTATTTTTCGATGGAAGAAAAGATAAAACAATTGCGCAAGATAAAAAGTAAACAAATTTTACAAAAAGATGGTCATTAAAGAACATATTCCTTTAATAAAAGAGCCTTATTCATTCTTTCTAGGACATGTAACCTCTGCTTTTGGAACAGGTGAAGCTATAAAAAATAGCATGACAGCCTACTTTAATGGTAACAATCATTTGGACATATCATCTGTAACTACTATTCGGTGTCATGGGACAGCCACAAACACTGGAGTTAATAACGGTTTGATTGCTTTAACAGAAAAAAGATCTAAAAAAGCCACTGCAGTGGCTGATTTGTTTGTTACACTTAAAGGAATTGCCTCTGCGCCACCAGTTTCGTGAATTAGATGGAAAAACAAAGGGTCCTAAGGAATTTGACGGGGTTTCCGGAAAACAACTTGAAAATTGCAACGAACGTCCAGTGGTTAAGTTCTTGCCTCTAACATTTCTAAAATTTCAAAATTTCCAATGGCCGCCATTTTGAAACAAGATGGCGGATGAAACTGGGCAACGAACTTGGTCAAGACATTAGTATGTACTATGCATATGAAAAATTGCATCGAAATCGGTTAAAAAATTCGAGCGTTACAACATGACAAAATTCAGATATAAATATATATATAATATATATATAATTTTATTAATATTATTAATATTTATTGTAAATTTATTAAAATTAATACATTGAATATGATTAAATAAAATACATGATTGTTTTTTGTATTTTATTATTCTTTACAACTAAGTGAATTATTATCTTTGTCAAAATACTTTTGAGCGCTACTGTATTATTTAAAAAGCTGTGTTTGAACAACTATTTTTAAGCAAAAAAGTAATTACAACAGTTAAATTCAAACTGATATTACATCTTGATTTTTTTGAAAAAAATCTCATTTATTTCACTTTTTCAGAAAATTAATGCATAAATTTACATCAATTAAACTTAATATTATTGTTGTTATAGTAAAGAAACATCTATAGATTGCTGTTAAAAACAATATTTGATTTTTAAAATGTGAAAATAAAACAGTGGAAAAAATTATAACTTTATGTTAAATTTGGAATTTTTGTAAAAAAATCCTTATTTTTAAGGCTTTTGCGGCACCTCAAGATATAAATTTAGAACGAAAAAACTTCGTAGTTTTATTGTTAACATACAAAGACAACTTTTAATTGCTATTAGAAAATTATTTGCTGAAAAAAAATATTTTGCCCTATACTTTCGTTCCACCCTAGTGTACACTGTAGTTTTATCTGAGAAAGAGAAGCTACACGGAGTTTTTGAAAAACTACAGAAGGTATTCAGGGTATACTACCGTATATCCTTCATTACTTTCCTGAAGGGATTCAGTTTAAAGCGCTAAATATAAATCTTTTTTGTGTGTGTATGTAATTAATGAAACATTAGATTAAGTGTAATATCTCAAATATTTTATTGGTTTAAGGAGAATATAATGAATAATAAGATTAACTGACAGGGCAAACACGAAGGGATATCGGCACATAGCTTTTTGATTGATGAACATGGAGATCAATCATGAAGACGACTTTGTCGACATAATTATTACAGAAATTGTGTTGTAATTTTTTTAAACTATCCAATTATAATGCAAAAACTATTCATAGAGCTGTAATTGCTATAAATGTATAAAAGCAATGCTTCTATACTTATAATAAGACAGTTTTCGGCTTCCGTGTTTTGATGGATTTGCACTTTCAGAGTTTTCTTGAATATTATTTGTCTGTGAATAATGAGTTAAAAGAACTCAGAAATATATATAATATGTATGCTATATCAGTGTATCATGGGAAATAAAATATACATGACATTTACTACAACTATACATGACACTTAAAATTTTAAAACGATTTTTAAAACTTCCCGACAGTTTCGGACAAAACTACTTGGCCATTGTCAAGGGATTTCAAGAATGAACTGTCGAAGGCTAAAATTCAAATCAGATGAAAGTGGAAGGAAAACATGGAGATGAAACAGTGACAAAAGGGCCGAAATTGTCGGGACGTTTTTAGCATAGTTTTAATTTTTTTAATATCATGTATATCATTAAATGTCATATATATTTTTAACTGTCTTTTATATTTTATTTCCCATGATACACTGATATAGCATATTATATATATTTCTGTGTTCTTTTTACTCATTATTCACATATTACTCAAAGTGTAAAGTCCACTTTTAAAGTTTTTTAAATACTACTATTTGTCTATTTTCAAAAATTCGTCTACTATTGCAGTGAATTACAAAAAGTTTCATATTAGCGTAAGCCGTGGCATAAATTACTGCTGATTGCATTTTGGGAATTATCATTCAAAAAGCAGAGCTGCTAAGCTGCATTTTTTTTTTACAATTTTAAGATTATTATATCTTAAGAATAAATGCACAGAATTCCATCAAATTTTAGAACTCCATATAAATCGGAATTAAATGGCTTTTATAATTCAACAGCGGTTTTTCTTTTTCCTGCTTTTTATGATGAAGTCTAAGGCTTTATCTAAGTTTCTATTTTGTAGAAAGGAACGAACCTTTATATTTGATATTGTTAATTATTAGCTAATAATAAAAGAGATTTTTAACTGATTATTAAATATTACTGTATAAATTCAGGGGAATGCATTAAGCTTTTCCGGAACAAATTTGTATTATAAAATGTTAAATGATTAAATAACACCAGGATTAATGAACAAATTTATTTGAAAATGAGTAAAAGATTTTCTTAATGTACAAATGCAAGGAAATGTTATTTCCAAACTTATCTTGTTATTGTGGCATTTGGGAATTAAAATTAATTGAGATATATAATATCCTACCGCCCTTCAATTGGCTATACTTCCTGTGGATGATTGTTGGTGTTTAACAGGCGATTCAAATTAAAATATCAGAAGGGCATGAAGTACGCCCCCCCCCAAAAAAAAAAGAAAGAAATATATATCCATTTCAGGTACCGAATGGGAAGTCATTCACGCAAGTAGTTTCGGAGTTATGCAGATGTAGATTTTAAAGCCCTAATTCAAAATTAATTTTAAATCGCTTTAGTGTACGGGCATTTCCGGGTAGTCTAGAATATAGGTGGCTTGAGAGCAGAAGGATGATCGAGAGCTCGGCCGAGGACACCATAGTGGACCTTCTTTTTCGGAAGAAGACCAAAGCGGGGTCCCTGAAGCGTGCAAGCCGCTGATGGAGTCCTAAGTTCAGCCCGGAGACTAAGGCTGCATACAGACGCGTGTTTTGCCATCTTCTCCAGTTTGCATGGAAAATCTTTTATTTTGAATGGTTCTGCGGTTTATTCACAAAAGAATGAGGGGAATCAACAATGGGTCAGGAGATAAGGAGCTCGACTCTACTTGAGGGAAAGTTCCTCTTATGCAGGACATCAGTCCCTTTCCTGTTAAAGTCATTAAAAATCAAAGACACTGCGTGGCCACAACAAGCTATGCCGACACTGATAACAGTTAGAAGGATGGTGCGTTCGCAGCCTAAGTCATTGCTCAACTTGCACCTGGATAGCCTTTCGCTGGGTCATCGTTCGGAACAATCGCAGCCCACTACGGAATACCCATTCAGGGCCTTGGATGGCTATGAGATGTAGTCCTCCTTGGATGGTTCTGAAGCAGAGGGATACCCTAGCAAGAGGTGAACGAACGGAACACAAATGGATGCTACAGGGTCCGTATAGACCATGTCTTTGCTTAACCATGCTACGCACGACTGGGAGGGGGATAGGGGGCACCAATTTTCCTACTTTTTTTATTTTACCTTTTTATTTACTAACTTTATGCTTGTGTTGTAAATATATGTTTGTATTCGCCCATCCGCTTGCATCCGCTGCAAAGATAACCTGACAACACGGGATCCTCATTTTCGGCTGGCGCTAGAGCAAGACAGTGTTTCCGGTGACCATCACTATACTAGCTGTAGAAAAAAAGGCCGTTCAAGGTCAAACGTCCTCTTTACATTTTCCCTTCGTTGTCATGGCATTAGAAGACGCCAGCCCCTCGTCCCTTTTTTTCCACTGCACTTCCGCAAAACAAATTTACCCCTGAAAGAGTATGAGTTACTGCGGTATTCGAAGACTCTTTCTGCCGTAACACAGATCTTGATTTTCTTACGTTAAGAAAAAGCGAATCATTTGTTCCGCTGATTTTATAACACCTGTTTGTAAGGCTATTTGTAGTTAGAAATATGGGTAGATATTTAGACGACAGATTAATGGTATTCTTATTTTTTTTTATTTAATTAATAATTTGTAATTGTAACTTATTACTACTTACTTATTACTAACTTATTAATTTATAATTATACTGTATTATTAATTTAAATTAATTATAAATTCTATGAGCCTAAAATATCTCCTGCTTTTGGAAAGAAAGGGGCGGGGATCATTCATATCCATATTAAATTCTGCATCATTTGCCACGAAATCTTCCGAGGTAGGGGGTCAATGCGTGCTATAAACTATCAGGGTTTTTTTTTTCTCTTTTGATTTTCTGAAAAATACAAGGAAATTAAAATAGCTCTTCCATTCATTAACCTTTAACTGGTGTGACAGAAATTGTTACATAACTACTGTGAAGTGGTCTATGAGACCGCTCCATCGAAAGATGAATAAAAGGCGCGATTAACTCATAGGATGATGTTTTTGTACTAAACTTTTTGTAGAGAACTATTAAAATTCCCCTATTCAAAAGTCCATAGTGATAGTACTAATGTTCAAAACGAAACAAAATTTCGGTAGTGTTTGTAGTTAAACTGAAAGTTACAAGTTAAACTAGAAAAATTGAAAAAAGCAGCGCTCTGTGAGACCAGTAACATCAGTTAAAAGTTAAAATCTGAGTGAGAAAAAATTCATGTATTCAATTTTCAAGGATGAAAATGGGCTCATAAAGTAGCGAGTAAGATTTTCCGATTTGAATCCGGGAATTCGAGCTTTCACTGACCAACAACATTAGAACAGCAACGACAAAAAAAAAAAAAAAAAAATACACATAATTTTAAATTACACAGAATTACACAGTCATTTTAATTAATCCTCATTGTTTCAATGCATTAAATTTAATTTAAAAAATCAAAAAACCGGACTGCATAAAAAGCGAACTAATTAATTATTTCTCATCAATGTGAAACTATTTTTGTTTATATTACTTACCTATTTTTTTATTTACTTGTATTGATGACTTTTAAGTTGTGTTTAATTGTTAGTTCCTATCTATAAACACTGTTTTCATGAGATCTATAGATGTCTATGAAGGTTAGAGTTGCAGTAAAGCTAGAGATCTTACCTACACAACTTCCTCCAGGTTGTGTAATATTTAAACGGAGCGTCGGACTGTAAAATAGTCAATGAAACATCGCCTTCATTTTGAAAGACCTATCCAGTGATATGTCACTCAATAGGGTGCGTAAATAGGTAGTGGTTTTTTTCGTCTCTGACGCCATTTTGTATTTATGGCAGCCATTTTGAATTTATATAACAAAACCTAGTCTATGACCATCGGACGGTTAAGACTACTCTGCATAAATATATCTTTGAATTTGATTTTTACATCAGGATTGAAAGCAACGAGCTCTTTAAAATAGTTGTATACATTATAAATAACCGTCTTCGACTGTTTTCTAATATCAGGACTGGCTGCCACAATTAACTCAAATCCAAAGTTTACCTCACCAGTGGCTGAGAGGTTCTGGTCTCGAAGCTGGTAAACGGGAGGTGCTTGGTTGGAACCCAATCGCGCCCGTCGGCCTAATCGTTCGGAGTTTTCGTAGTCTTCTTCGAACCTTGGATGTCCAAGCGTTAATGCGGGTTAGGTTCCCTTAGAAAGACCCCCACGAAGGGCACTACCCCATGGGCCTATATCCCTCGTGCAGATAATTGGCCGTCATAAATACAACCAACCAACCAACCAACTCAAATCCAAAGGGTCAACTTTCTGACATAAATTTTAATTCATTTTCGTTCGGAAACGCATGAAACTAGAAGGTGTTGTTATTCAGAAACTATGTCATCCAGCTGTTTTTTCCATTTTTTTGCAAACGTAATAGGTCTTTCAGAAAATACTGTCAAAGTTAGGATTTTGAACTGAACTTCCAAACGAAAGAAGAAAATCCAGTCAATAAGGGGAGAAAATTGACGTGTCACGTGATCAAAATCGCTTATAACTCAATAGGTAATTGATTGATTGAAAATGGAAAACACAGTTCGATTCCAAATCGCTTCCATAGCCAGGCTTTCCAATTTTATAGCTTTCCGTTAAAAAATGAATTTGTAAATGTGTCAAAATGGTTTATTTGCGTCAAACTATCCTTTTTCATACATTTCATGTAGTTTGGACACAATGACGCAAAGAAACCATTTACATAAATCTTACTCACAATTTTGAATAGCGTGACACAAAAGATAAATCAATTTATTGAAATAAATACATTTCAATGCATAGTATAGATTCAATGAAAGTGATATATTTAACAGTGAATTGGAAAATTAAAAGTATTGTGTAGATGTAAAAAAAATATTTTAACCAAGTCAAAAATAATTTAAATTGAATTTTAAAAAACAAACCTTTTAAAGTCACATCAAGGCGTCACTTAAATTTTATATCATATCTTTTAAAACACATATTTTGAATTTATGAGAGATGTAAATGATAAAGCAACAGCGAATAAAATTTTATGCAGCTTTTCATGTTGAACATAACTTTTGCACATGCGATTATAAATAAAACAAAAATAAAATGGTGAAATAAATACAAATATATTTTTTAAGAAATAGCATAACTTCACTCAAAATTTGATATCAGTATTTTTAAGTTCCATATTTAAAATTCTTAGAGCATAAGATAAAGTGCTGCGTCAGAAACTTTTAACCCGTCAAGGGTTTTTGCATTGATATCATTACTTTTTTTGAGGTTAGTGATAAAATGATTAAAAAAAAAGATACTTATGGAATTTAATGCAGATTTAATTTTTACTATTTTATTACAATTTTCCTTATAGCAGTTTGTATATAAAAACAACTGGGTAAGTATAATCGCAGATCGCACAGAGGGTTTCATTTGATATTCCTTTAAAAACACTTTATCCTTAAATTAATAAATCCAAAATGTTAATTTATAATTATTAAATCCTTTCATACATGTAGCACCAATAGTTCCAATTTTCATGGGGCAGGGAACGCACTCTTTTAAACAAACCACCTTCCAATTGAAGTCATCAAAAACCAAGTTGAATAAGCCAGATCCCGTTGTGTTGTTTGACAAACAGCTGTCTCATGTCCCCTCCTTCCCCCCTTTTTCAAAATTTTTCAGACCAGTACCTAAGAATGGAACCGAAATAATTTTTTCTCTTCAGAAATTACGATAAAAAAATAGTATGCAGTACTCATAAATTTACTTTAATGCTATATAGGATAATTATTAAGTTAATTATAACGTTTGGAATCTGTTGCATTGATGTCCGAAAGGTAGTTTCTGAGTTATGGAAGCTGGACCCATAAGGTGCCATAGAGGGGCGAAGCCCGCTAGTGTCTATCATAATTATATCTGCCATGTAGACTAATTGCGATATTTAATCAAAATAGCCCCCCCCCTCCTCATCCCCGGAAATATAACAAATGCAAAATGTGTCTTTATAAACCTATCGTCAAATAGGTTTTTATTTCTTTTTCCCTAAAAAAAAAACATGATTTTTATATCCGTAACGTAAATAGCGGACGAAGCCCGCTAGTTCCTATCATAATATATATTTTTAATAATTTTATATAGTCTATAATAAAAATCAGACTTAAAATAGTCTAGTTCCATGAGTACTTGTAGTGTCAGTTACATGCTACGATTTTTGGATACCAGTATTTTAGAACGGGAAAATGTGACTTATTTTATCGGAGATATCTCATTAATTGAATAAGGTGAAGCAAACTTTTTGAAAAAAAGTTGGCCAACAAGCATGGCAGTTATCAGCTATGTGACTTTGTGCTAAAGTCCATTAATTTGATCTGCTTTAAAGAGATTACGGAAGATTGAATTATAGTAGAACCTGGATTAACCGAGCTTCGATTAATCGAGGTTTCTGTTAACCGAGCCGATAACAAAGTCTGATTTTTTTTTCCTTTTGAATGAGCCTTAAAAATAACCACACTCTTTAGCTCACTGTCCGTGCTATACAGGCCCTTCTGCCCCCAAAAGCCCTCAACTCCAAAGAAACATTGGACCCTGAGAAGTCAATAGCGAACAATGCTTTGTTTCCAGTGGCTGTGTGAACTTTCGTAAATTTTTCAATTTGCATTTTAAAATTTACTACTGGTAGTTGATTTTCTTTTTAAATTTGTTAAGCTGTAAAACAGAACTTTACATATATTTACTTTTATTATTTAAAAAACGTTCTATATATTTTTTTAAAAGAGATGTTAAATTCGCAAGCACGGCGAGTTTTTACACACAGTTTCTATTAACAGAGATTTCCGATTCCGATTTACTAACAGTCCCAATTAACTCGGATAATCGAGGCTGCTCTGTATAATTAAAAAATCAATGGCGATCTTACTGTAAACGGGTTTCCCTTTTACTGAGGGATTTCAAAACCGAATCAGCTGATGTTAGTTGCTGTTTCCCTGCTTGATTAAATAAGATTAGTTGAACATTTGAAAATTACCAAATATAAAAGGAACTAAGTCAACAGAGTCTTTGCTTTATGGTATTTTTTAACAACGCTATAAGAAAATGATTTTAAATAAGAGATTTTAAATGTAACGTTTTAAATCTGACATAATTTTCACCAAACTTTCCTTTCTCTTTGTAACATTCAACTGAAAATATTTTTATTATTAGAAAGATAATATTATTATTTGCGCTACCTTAAAATTAGCAACTATAGTTAAAAATATCATCTCGAAATTTGAAATAAATCTCTCATATAAATATATTTTTTAATTTACACTGTTTTGCAATATGTTTTGCAATGTGTTTTGTAAACTGCTTTGGCCACTTTGGCCAATATGACGTAATTTCCTCCATTTACGACTTTTAACACGTATCAATGAATTTATTATTTAAAAATTTTCTTTTTCTTTTAATATTCACGTGTAAATATAATTTTTATGGCGTAATTTTCAATGTTTTCCTTCTTTTAATGCGTAATCATTTAATTCTAATTTGAAAATAATTGATTATTTTATAATTTTCTTTCATTTTAAGTAAGCATGTGTAAAAACAATTTTTATGACGTAATGTTTAATATTTTCCTGCTTTTAACACGTTATCATTTAATTCTAATTTAAAAGGATTTTTTTCTGTTTATAATAGTCACGTGTGAATAAATTTTTAATTTAAAGGATATATTATTCTTTGCGCTGTTTTAACATTTGGCAACAATTTAAAAGAACCTTTTCTAAAATATGTAAAAAATATCTCTGGAAATTCTGAAAATTTTAATTTAAAATTGAAATAAACCGTCAAAAAATTAGGCAAGTTAAGAATAATAAATGCACTCTGCAAACTTCGAGTTTCTATTGAATGATTAAATTGAATGAAAATGATTAAATTCCCATGTATATTTTTTTTTTCCTATGAGACTTTTTTAATGAGATAATTTTATCCAGATTTAACATTAAATATCTCTTAAAATAATTCTTCGATTTAAAAACTGTCTACTTCAACATTTTTATCAAACATTTCTCTATAATACTACGCAATTGCGTCAAAAGATGGCGACACCAGAATTCTGATATGCTTATTATGTAAACTGTAAATATTGCAAAGAATTGTCTCGGGGTTATCAAACTTCATTGATATTTATAAATAAAACATTTCAACTAAATTATTTATTATAAAAGAATTATTACATCACAATAGCTTTTATGCAAGGAAAATAATAATTATAATAATAATAATATTATGGATGTCAGTGATTATATATTGATTGACCGTCATAATAATAAAAAATGATATTATAAAAAGAAGAGCTGAAATGAATTATTTTTTTACGTTTCTGATCGTGTGATTTATATTCAAATACTAATTATTAATGTATATTTTTTGTAAAGTGATTGAAATTAAATATATTTATAAAATTTATGGTAATATTTTTATTGTTGAAAAATTGCCAAGAAATAATCATCATCAAATTGGCGTCATTATAATTGTAATTTTATTTAACTTAATAGCAATTAAAAAAATTACAAAGGAACTGAGAATAATGGTCAACTAGCAGACTTTAAAAAAAAAAAAAAAAACATTCACATGTGAAAACACGTACCAGCGAGTATCGAACTGCCTATCTTAAGGTCATCAAACGATGTCCCTTAGCCACTCAGCCAGTGGGAAGACAAAATTTTTCTCCCCAAAAGTGGTTAAAAGAAAGCGTGTGTATGAATACAGTGTCATGCATTTTCGGTGAAATTTCCATAGAATGGCGAAGAAATATAGTCCGATTTTTCATGCGCATTATAAAACGAACAAGAGTCTTGCTGGAAACAAGTAAATTGTTATTTGGTTCATCTGAAACATATTTATTTGATTTTTAAAAAATCGCCCGTGTCATTTTCGAGAGAAAAAAAATCGAATTATTTAACGAACGAGAGTTTTCCCAGAAAAAAGAAAAGTGTTATTCACCTCACCTTAATCACATTTATATTATGTATCAATTTAAAAATAATCGTTAGAACCGTTTTCGAGATTTTCAAATTAGGAACTTCCTCGATATTATACCAAGGTTTTCAATTTAAAAATGGCTATTTAGATCTCAAAATATACTGCACGTAGAAATGCAAAAATTTCAGTATACGATTAGACTGCAGATATAAGACTGTTCTAGAAAATTCAGAACAATAAGACATATATCTGCTGAGTTATTAAAAGGCGGCTTTTCGCGCTTTCTTTGATGTCGAGTTAGCTGTATATATGAGTTCCGCCATCTACTAATTCTATGATACGATACGATACGATTTTAACGATACGATACGATACGATTTTAGGCTTAAGGCTGCGTCACTCGAAATACTACCGTCTTCCATGATAGTATTATAATTTTTGGGTTTAACTTGGTGGTAATAAATATGCGTTACCCCCTGAGACAATATTTTCTTCGACTCTTAAGGAAATACGTTGTTGGTATTGCTGGAATTGAATAATCTGCCTAAAGAGGATCCGAAACGCACCTCATTGTCCACTACACATACAGATTAATTAAATAATAATGTATTACCCCCCAAACAATATTTTCTTCAACTCTTAAGGAAATACGTTGTTGGCATTGCTGGAATTCAATAGTCTACCTAAAAAGGATCCAAAACGCACCTCATTGTCCACTACACGTACAGATTAATTAAATAATAATTAATATCTCAGCTTTTAATTAAGCTATCACGCACTGAAATTATCGGAAAGCGGTCGAAGCACGTCATAATAATATCTGTAATGCGAACTAACCCGGATAGTTAATCAAAAGTATTTCCTTCCCCCCCCCTCCCCCTTTCCATTGACACAAACCTAACAAATAAAAAATATGCGATACAGGGCGAAGCACGCTTTTGCCTCCCCTCGAAAGGTATACCTGTCTGATAGAGCTGAACCTCGCGCAAATTGATAGATTTCCTAATTTAAATTATTTCTTGGCTAAAAAAGCACGTGCCGCCATTTTATTCTATTCATTAGAGAGAAAGGAAACCGATTAATTAAATAAATAATTAATATCTCAGCTCGTAATTAAGCTATCTCTTTGAACAGGGTATGTATGAAATCTGCGAGAGATTTCCAGCTCGGATGTCAAAAAAATTAATCGAAAAATTTAATATTTAAAAAGTTTAAATTTCGTATTAGACTTTCCTCCCCTTAAATTTCTCCCGCGCCGATATGTCTGAGAGATGACGACAGCTGCGTTCCGGTGAATGGAAATCTGTTTTCATTGTCTTTTGGAATACACAAATTAAATTTTTATCGATCGATTTTTAGTGGATATTTTGCGTTTTAACCTACGCAGAAATTTGAAATTTATACCAAAATAAAGTAGAATTTTTTCCGCGTATTTCTACACCTGTTACGAGTTTGTGCGACCGATACTTCGGCAGATGCGATTTTGCTTTTTAAACGTCCACTTCATTTATTGCTTAAATTACTCCGTGGTAACCCTGCATCGGCTGATTTTACAAAGCATCCGCTGAATTTACTGGCAACCCTTAGGAGAAACTGAGGAGGATTTCGATAAAGTGCGTTCGCACCTGCGTTCAAAAGGTTGATTGGTTAATTTTAGAATTTAATTAGCCCGTAATTCGGTTAATTACCGACTTTTTCAAAATTTTATGTTTTATTGTTTGATGTGAGGTGTTCAGCTATAAGTACACAAAATTTCAAGTCTCTAACATGTATAGTTTCTGAGAACTGGCTCTATGACAGACGGACAGACGGACGGACAGACAGACAGGGGAGCGAGACGAATAGGAACGAAACCCTAAAAAGAAGAGCTGCCAATAGGTCACGTGGCTGTAACCATAGTTACTAACCTAAGATAAGGGCCGAATGAGAGGGGGACGTTTGACCTTGAAAAGCCAAGTTTTTCTACTGTCTCCGGAAGCGATTCCTCCTGTGAAAATTGGAGGATGTGAAGGTTTTTCTGACGCTCGATTGGACCTGTTCCGGCCTTTCTCCCACGTATTCGGTTGGGTTTTACCGAAACGTCAGGATGTCAGAGTGATTTAGTGCGACAGGCAGTATTGGCAGCAGACACTTATCAACAGTCTTTAAAGCAGATTTCAATGCGGATATTATTTTCAAGCATAACTCAAAAAATACGTGGAGAAACAAGCTATAATTCTGGATTTGGATACTTGAAGCTTTTAAAATTTTATTTCTGTTAGAATTTCATGGGTTAAAACTTATATGTTTCTGAAGATCGAACTGACATTTTTTTTTTCAAAATTAATTTTAAACGTTAAATACTTGAGTTTTCACATTTCTAACTAAGCATAATACGAATGCAGCGAAAAATGTCCAAGCTGATAATCGAATCCGGATCCTTGGAATAACGCTCCATTGCTCTACTTTTGATCTATGATTACTATATAAGTATTTTTTAATTAATTTTTCATTACTTTTAAGTAGTAAAGTTACGCCCGAAATTATTGAATTTTAGATATGCGAATTGTCATATTGGTAACTAAGCTTAAAACCAACAAAATGCTGAAAAATGTCCAAGCCGGAAATCGTACGCTGATCTTTGGAATAACTTGTTATTCCATTGAAAATGTGGCATAGTTTGGTGACTACAAGTCATGTTTTTCCCAAACATTTCCGTTACAATGCATTAATTTGACGTAGTCAACGAACACGATTCATAAAAGTTCACAGCTTTTTTTAGGATTGGTAGAAAGCTGAAACATGTGAGCTTAGTAAAAAGTATGTAATTTTCGTTATTTTTATTTTTTAAGAAACGGAACATGAAAGAAAAAATTAAACATTATTCATTTTTTGGACTTCTGAATTGATTTATCAACGTATAATTGTAAATTAATTAATTTTTAACTATAAATTAATAAAAGCGTTTTTTATATTACACTCCACTTTTCTTATTTATAATTTATTTTCTACTTTTAAGTCTTTAAAATGTTTCATTGTTGTATCTTTGTAGCGCTTTGGTAAATTTTCGCAAGCATTTATATTTTGGCAAGAGAATGTTTGGCAACTTATCACCTATAGCGGACTATTTGGAAAATGTCTTAATATAATGTATAAATTAATGTACTAAATGTAAAACTTTAAAATGCTTTATTGTCATCGGAAATACACCCTTGTACACAATTTGTATAATTCCAGCATATCAAAAAGTGGGATAAAAATGGATTGAAAATTTTCATCTTTATATGCAAAAACCGAGACTAACGAAAAAGACAGGCTACCGCGGTACATTTTACGTATATTTTTTTACAGACTTCTGGAGTCACGTGATGCTCGAATGCACCAATCCAGGTGTACGAAAAGAGCATCACGTCGCTCCAGGGGTCTGTAATAAAAGACACATGGGATGCACGGCGCTAGCCTGTCTTTTTCGTTAGCGTAGAGAAAAACCGTGTTGAGTTAAATAAAAGAGTCTAAAAAAATATAACACAGAGAATAATAGACAATGGATTTTGATCTTAAAATTTTAAAGGTGTGAGACACGATGAACTGAAAAATTTAGACTGACGAGCTCCTATTTGTCTCGTCAATTTTATAACCAGTGTAATCGGTTCAAATATCTTTAGACAAAATTTCGCAATGACGATCACTACGAGTGGTAATTGAAAATAATTCTAGTTTTTGATCATTAAAAAAATTAATCATAATTTAAAATTCCTCATAAGATTTCGGGAAAAGGTATAATGGTAATTAATATGGTAACCATTCGCTCTTTATCGGTATAACATGTCCTAATTTATTTTTAAGATCATTAATAACATTTGCCAGTAATGAACAAGTTTAATACTAATAAGAATATGCAATATCTTATATACAAATAATTTGCATATATCTTATATACAAAATAAAATATTCAGTTTAAAATTGCACAAAAATTCTTGTTTTACATAGCAATGATAACTCTTTATTATTACAAAATATTAAGACGTTGTCCCATTATTCTTGCGGATTTTATTTATATATATGTATCTTTTTTTATTTAATTCGCATCTAAAAGAATTTAAATTCGCTTGTCTCAACATATGAAAATTTAAAAATTACAATACTTTAATTTTTTTTTAAAGTCCCTAGTACATTTCTAACCTCAAATTATGACACTTAACATTCCATTTTACTTATATTACAGATTTTTTCCTCCACTTAAATTAATTGATAAAAATATCGTCATCTTTTTCCCTTTAAGATGCTCAGTGTTTGCTAAAACGGGGCTATAATAAAATCAACTAAATAGAGACATGAAAAAAGCACATATTTTTTGGTTTTATAATATGCTTAATCTGCATTACACATAAAAATCACTTTCCACAATTCAAAAAACTGTGTTTTATTCAAAACATAAAATGAAAAGCAATTTTCAGTAAGGTACTTTTTTATTCCATCGAAATAAATTTATTGTTTCATAAACCATTAAGTGCTTATCCAATTTTTTTAAGCGTTCTAATGCAATGGTATATTTTTGAAATGTTAAAAATTGCATGGTATTAAAAGAAATTTTTTTTAAATATAGCCTTTTGCTAGGTTTCAAAATATGATTTGTAATTGGTTTTGCAAAACAAAAAAAATATATTTTTCTTTCATTCATTTATTAATCAATGCATTTTTAATCAGTAATGCATTATGTTTTGTTTATATATCTTTAAATACATATGACTTATTATAATAGTTATCACATTTTACATAAGTGTGATATATGAAACTCATTGTAACAACAGCTGACATTTAGATTTAAAAGAAATCACGTTCCTATTTCAATATTTTTAAGAAATAAGCCCAGACACGGCTTGCTTTCTTATCGTACAGAATAAAATATAAACATAGACGTTCATATTTAAGTTGTCTAATAAGACAAAAACTTGTATCTCCGAAATAAAATGAGTCGGTCTTATATAATTTTTTGCTACAAAAAATGCATTAGGATTTAGGATTTTTTTTTAATACAGAACAATATTCATTTATTCATTTTCAACGATCTACACACTGCAAATAGAGGCATCTTAAATTAAGACATATATGTGACTGAAAAGGAATTTAAGACACTTAAGTATCTGAATCTGAAAATTCAGTCATGATAGATGTCTTAATTTAAAACATATAAGTGTCTTACTATGATCATGGTGTAAACGAACTGAGAAATGTGTCTAAAAAATCTGCAAGTGTCTAATTTTAAGACACTTTGTAACTCCGTTCGCATTAACCACTAGGGGGCACTCTCAGTTGCGCATGCGTTTTAGACGCCTTTCGTTCAAATTGGATGTTCGTTTGTAATTCAAACTGAACGTTTGTTTTTATGTACGCGTGCATTTTAACAAATAATTTATTTTGACTTGATGCGGTTTTTGCGGAATGTAAAGTTCCGGGATTTAATCCTTATCGACATAGTGGTATTCCGTATTAATTTATAGCAATAACTATAATATAGTGTTCTTCGTCTCGTCAAAGCAGGTAAAGAGAACTGTTGTCTGACGGGCTATGTTTTAAGGATGAAAATATTCCATTCTTTTAACAGAGCTAGTCGGATGTGCAAAAGGATTTTCTTTTTCAAATATCAAAGTCTGCTTAACTCACGGATACTAACGTAGCCTCCAATCCGGACGTCCCCTGGGCGGATGTGTTTAGGAATAATCAGACCTTTTTCCAGGTAAGTGAGGCCTTCACTATGTATTGGAAAACTCTCTGCGAATGTTTTCTCTTTAAATAGAGACCTCGCATGAGTCTATAGCTTTATTAGTTCCTGAGTTATGCCAAAATTTGTTTAAAGCATTTTGCCTACGGGATTTCCATGTTAAAATTTTATCTTGCTAATATTTAAATATCTACTATTCAAATCATCTGCAATCATGTTTCTGAATTATTTTCCATCCAATGTTATCCTTAAAATAAGTTTTGGCGAGTCTGCATGGTGCATTAGTGGTTACTGAATCTACTGAGATACACCATCCTAAGCCTTCTTTCTCTGTATACTCGCACGCCATTACTTTAAAAATAGCAGTGACAGCACCTGTTGATTGGCTCATAATTTCTTAACTACCATCAAGACTATATTAACAGCGTTTTTTTAGAGTAATTATTACACCGGAGTACCTTTTATTTGGGTTTTATTTATGAATACAATATTTTTATAAGCATTTAATGCGACAGCATTTGTAACGTTCACATCGGTTTTACATTTCCCATAGGTTTAATATGTGATATGTACTGAAATTCCCAACTCTTTATAGTAAACATCCTTATTTAATTTTTATTTATTATGTATGCTTTTATTTATTATGTATGCTTTCATGTCTGATGACGTTTTCTTGCGTGTCATATTTTATACACCGCGATAAATTTTAAGTTATTTAAAAGAATATAGTTCGAAAATCCTTCCATTTACACATATCTTTATTTCCCCAATACATACAGCGAATTACTTGTATTCATTTATTAATTTAAACTGTTTTGACTGATAAAACTCATTAAATCCGGTCATGGAATCTGTTTTTTCCTTCTGCTATATACTTTTGTTGTTTCCGAGCATTTTAGAACTATTCTATTTGCTATACTGAAAGTAGTCAACTTCAGATGTTTTCATTTTCAAGCCCGGTGATTCACACCACAATTTTAAGACTCATCAGAAATCGTCTGAAATCTGTAGACGTAGAAGCGGAGAAAATTTTGTTGGCGTCGCCAATAAATCTTCTTATTTAACGATTTAGAAAATGTTCTCGCCTTATCTCTGTATTAGTCATGATTATTTGTAGACTCTTAAATTCATGTAATTATGTGCTGTTAACATAATTGTAAAAATACGGTAAATATATACAGCTATATTTCATTTGAAATCAATTATAATGTTGATTTTTTTATGATTTTTAGTAAAAAAGAAATCTGAAATTTAAAATGAATATCAGTAAAAAGATTTACACTATATTTACTTGAGCATAACTACTAGATTTTGCACTTAAAGCTGAATTATTCTATATTTATCGAATCACGATGCAGAGTTGAAATTTTTCTAGAAGGACTTGATTAAAGCACGGGTAAACTTTGGCATGTCCCCCCCCCCGCCCCCACCACCATCACCTACGATTTTTGCTGCCCCAAATTCGATATGCAATTTTTTTAAAGCTTATACGTTAAATGTGTTTCGACATTGTATATTGGTTATAATCAATATTTTGAACTTAAAAAGTAGAATAAGATTAAAAGTTAAGTACAAAAAATTTTAAATACAGTAAAAACTCTTAATCGCGGACACCTTCAGAACGCTGAATCTGTCTGCTATTCGATTGTGTTAGCTTTTATGAGGTTGTCTACATACAGTGAAACCTCCCTGTGCTACCACCTCCCTGAACGACCATTTTTTCATGGAACGAAATTTATTCCCATAGGCTCAATACTAATTTTACCTTTATTCAGAGACCACCCCAGTTGAACTCCCTCCATGAGCGACCCATTTCTTTGAAGAAAATGAAACAAATTCCGTTTTTCCGGTCGCTTCAAAAAGGTTTTATTAGAATAATAATTCCGGAGAGCGCATCATTTATCAAACTTCTAAACTAAGTTTAGAATTTTTATTTATTCCGGTAACTTTTAAGTGTTTAAACCGCTTTGTTCCTTTTTAGGCAATGAATTTAACTCTGATGACAAATCAAGGATGACGGTCAACAAACTCCCCTGCCCTATTCTGTCAGGAAACTCTCAAAGGAACAGATAAAGTAATAAAATCGTCTCAATTTATTCGAGACAAAAAAAAAAAAAAAAAAAAAAAAAAAAAAAAAAAAAAAAAATTATTTACTGAATTTCGAAAGGACTTGGAAATAAAATTTACAGTAGATAAAACCATAAAAGCAAAGCAAACGTCAATGTATTCATTTTTTAAACTCTGCAGTAATTAACTTATGTAATTAACTTTTGTTTTGATACTTAAATTTTCATATGTTTTCTTAATTTCAAAAATATAATTTTAGTAACATTAATTGTTACATTTTTTCAACAATTAAAATCTAGATTTTAATATGACCTCCATTAAGAGACCACCTTTCGGAGCGAGCTATTTTTATTGGAACGGAAGTGGACGCTTTAGGGAGGTTTTACTGTATACTGGTAAAGGTGAGTGTTCGCTAAAGACAACTGTTCGTATGAAGGCTTTGCAGTAAAATCTCCATAACGTACACTCCTAAATAAAGGACGCCACTATTTAGGAAACACATTTTTTTATTGAAAATATGCAAAATTTTTATACACTTATACCTCAGAAAAGCAGACACCTCCGAACGTCGGATAAATTCCACGGTTCCGAGGTACCCGCTATTGACAGGTTTTACTGTATTAAGACAAATATATTTTGTTTTTAACCTTATTCTACTCTAGAAATTCATAATATTGGTTAATAATAAATATTGATTAATAAATATTACAATATAATACTCATATACTGTAAATTTGGGGGAATCCAGTGTTAGATTTTATTTAACACAGAAATAAAAATGCTTAAACTAATTTACTGGGAATATCTTATTTAAATGGGAAAAAATTGCACAACATAGCAGGGATGGGATTCTTTCTGAAGGAGTGAATCATTTTTTATAAATGGGAGTAATTTGTTACCATAAAGCAGCATGGGCAAACTGGGCTGTTTCTATGGGCCTTTAGCTGTACGGGCCCCTAAATTTGGTACGAAATTTCCATAAAGCTGATATTTTAAATTTGGTTTGATCTTACACTTATTTTAATAAATATTTTGCACTTTTAGAACATGATTGGGCTAAAGAAAATGATATATTTATCCAAATATGTATTTGACGGCATACAATAGGCTTAATTTTTTTTGTAACAGTATATGTAGGCAATGGGGGGAGGGGGTGAATGAATACTAGGTCTTTGGACTAGCAGCAATTTGAAGTTCTCACTAAAAATAATAAACATTTTTGATGCCGTAGGGCATATATGATAACACATAAATACATATTTAGGTGAAAATATCAAGCAGGACGGTCGTTCTGCCAAACCAAGCTGAAAAAAAATGCTAACCCCGCCAAACAAACAAACGCCAAGAATAAGGCAAGACACCGTAACTGCTTATTATACTGATGACAACTTCTCCATGTTAAATGAACGAAATATGTCAGCGTAAAATTTCCCATATCAAAAGAAGCATTCATCGCAGAAAAATAAAACCAACACTAGAAGGACCTAATAAAGAAGATCTTCAATTTGAGATCAAATGCATCCTCATAAATTAATTATAAACAGAGATATAGATTTTATAAAATAACGTCGAGATACTGAAAATGACAGATTTATTTTCTTCGTCACAACTTATGTTTAAATCGAGGTAGAGACTTAAATAATGGACAGAAAAAAGTAAGGATTGAATTTTTGGATAGATATTTACTCAATCTACGTGCTTTTATAAAATTCAGCTTTAAAAACATTAATTTTCTATTCATAATTAGCGAAAAACTGTTAATTAGTTCTAAAGTTTACAAATTATGCCAAATAGCGATAAACCCGCCAAAATATTTTAGAATACTTTTCTTTTATATTATCCTTTTGCATTGATTTCATCGAAGATAACTATGGCTGAGATTCAGATAGATTTTTCGCTGTTAGCGAAATGAGTTTGACCAATCAGAAGCCTGCATGTTTGAGAATATTTGCTGTTTGTGGATCCCGGCCTATGTCATGAAAGTTTTGAGTCATTTTTTTTAGTGCCGTGGATGAAGTGCAATGTTTGTAGAAATGTAGGCTAGGATCCAGATAGATTTTTCGCTGTTAGCGAAACGAGAATCGCCAATCAATAGCCTGCATTTCTGCAAACAGCGAAAAGTTCACAAAAATGCAGGCTTCTGATTGATGAATCGCGTTTCTCTGACAGCCAAAAATCTATCTAGATTGCGCACAATGGAGGATATTCCAAATATGGTTTCGAGGCTGAAAATGTCACGTGATACCGGTAATTTATCCAAGGAACTTCTATCTGATAAGAAGGGAAGATACTACTACTTTGCCTCATGAACCGTTTCATTGGCTAGCGGGGATTTACATTACACGTCTACGGAGCCTTCCTTTCTTTACGATAGAAGTTTTTACCTTGACCACGTGATCAAAATGTAGATGGAATATCCTCCATTATGTTGAACACAATTTTGCATTTCCACATCCAGGTAGGGTATTAATTGTCATAACAACAATACATATTCGAAACTATTTTAAGGCACTGATTCTGAACTCCTTTGCTATACCTTTCAATATTAAAGAAGTTGTTGTTTCCATAGTAACAGTACTTTTCTGTATTGCTTTCTCTAAAACACAAATATAGAAATTTAACAAAGAGCGCTCACAATCAACACCATAACAGAGAGCCTTCATACATAAGAGTGGTGATATATGCACAGGAAGCATGCTCATTTCAAGTTTTTGCCGAAAGTATGGCTACAGCGTCTAGAATACCTTGTGTGGAAATATGCTATCCAAACAACGCTAAAAATTTGTATCCCTTAAATGTGCGACGATACTGCTAAAATCCCAAGTATCGATCACAGCGGGATTTAGTATTACATTGTATAGACTAGCAATATCTTGCAGTTTGAGAAAATATCCTGCAGGTGTCGCTGTGATCTGTATATTTCAGCAGCATCATTGCACAGTTAAGGGATACAATATTTTAGCACTTTTTAAAGTATTACAGGGATAGCCAATTTCCACACTATATATACAGCGCCTAGAAGATACAGTGTGAAAAACGGCTACAAAATAGTGCTAAAAATTGAATCCCATAAATGTACAACGATGCTGAATAACAAGATGTCGATAGTAGCGCCATCGTAATGATTTAAAAACGATAGTCATTCTAAAAGAGACTCTTTAACCTATTTCACGTCATTCCTTAACTAAATTAGCTTATAACAGACCAAAATATCTTATATTTATAGTTTCCGATATTTAACATTCTATAATTTTTGAAAACTCAGTGTTTATATTGAAAAGAGTTACGAGATGGCGCTCGTATCAGCATATTGCCGCTGAGCATTGTTGGAGATTTATGGGATACAAGTTTTTAGCACTTTTTAAAGCGTTATAGGAATAGCCGTTTTCCACACTGTATCTTCTAGGCGCTGTACTATAGCTCCGTTATAGGCCTAGATTATATGTTGTAGAAATCGACTATCCCAGCAATACTTAAAAAAGCGCGGAAATAGTGAATCCCTTAAATGTACAACGATGTTGAATTCCAAACAGTCATTTACAGCGACATCTGCAGGATATTTTTTAAAGAAGAAAGAGACACGTGTAATGCACCGCTATAGCGTCTAGAATACATACTGTGGAATTTTGCTATCCAAGCAGCGCTAAAAAGTTGTATCCCTTAAATGTGCACTGACGCTGAAATCCAGGGAGCTGATCGCAGCGACATCTGTGATAAACTTTCAAAGTAAACATCGTATTATTACAGAGGGCTTGACGCCAAGCACACAGGTCAGATGTATGTTAATACAATGTAAAAAAAAAACGCTACAGCGTCTAGACCAAATTATAGCGCCTAGAATATATAGTGTGGAAATTGGCTATCCCTGTAATACTTAAAAAAGTGGTAAAATATTGTATCCTTAAATGTGCAACGATGCTGCTGAAATATACAAATCGCAGCGACATCTACAGGATATTTTCGATAACTGAAAGATATTGCTAGTCTATACAATGTAATACGAAAATCCCGTAGATTTCGCTGCGATCGACACTTGGAATTTTAGCAGTATCGTCGATCATTTACGGGATACAAATTTTTAGCGTTGTTTAATAAAATATTTCCACACTAGGTATTCTAGACGCTGTTACCAAATCGTCATGAAGTTTTAGGAAATATCCTGCAGATATCGCTGTGATCGACTCATTGAATTTCAGCATCATTTGAAATTTAAGAGATCCAATATATTAGCACTTTTTAAAGTATTACTGGGATAGCCGATTTCCACACTATATATTCTAGGCGCTGTAGCACCGCGGTACCCTGTCTTTTTCGTTTACCTCGGAGTAGATATAGATGAAGTCATTTGTAGCTGTTCCTAAACTGTGGCCAACAACATATAAGGCCAGTTCATAACGTCACACGGAGTTGATTATCTGTACACGGCAATGGACACAAAAAAAATCGGCTCGCAGCTTTGTACTAATCATCGTGTAAAGATGATCCAACTCTGAGACTAACGAAAAAGACAGGCTACCGCGGTGTGTCCGATTCTTCTTTTATTACAGACCGCTGGAGTCACGTGATGCTCGAATGCACCAAAGACGGTGCGTGAAAAGAGCATCACGTGACTCCAGCGGTTTGCAAAAAAAGAAGAATCGGACCCACCGCGGTAGCCTGTCTTTTTCGTTAGCCTCGATCCAACTGCGTGTGACTTTTAAACATCATGAACTGGCCTATTATGTCATTGGTCGCGCTAACACCCTCCCTCCTGCGTCCACCGTATATAGCGGCATCTTGTACTGGAGACTGCTAAATGGGCTGCTATCGGTCAAAATCAAGAGAGAAAAGGGCAGAAGAAAGGGAAATAACTCGGTTTTTTTTTTTGGTAACTAGTTTTTCACACGGGAAGATTGACATGCCTGTTCCTCTCCTTTCATAAATTCATGGTGGTGAAATACGCCAAAGCATCCTAAATATCTGAGAAAGTCTTGACTCGCGTCACGAAAACGTCACACAAAGCAGGCAAAGCAAAGAAACAAAATCATTCATCGGCTCGTGAATATGAACGAGCCAATGAATGATTTTTCTTCTTTGTTTTGCCTGCTTTGTGTGACGTTTTTCTGACACGTGTCAAGGCTTTCTCCAATATTTAAAGGGCGTTGAATAGGCCGGGATCAAGATAGATATTTCGCTATTAGCGGGATGGGATTGATCAATCAGACGTCTGCATTTTTCCGAACTTTTTGATGTTTGCAGTAAACACCGAAAAGCCTGCAAGGATAAAGGCTACTAATTGGTCAATGTAATTTTACTAACAGAGGAAAATTTATCTGGATCCCGGACATTAACTTTGGTTGGTTAAAACAATTTTGAATAAAATCAAATCAGGAAGCCAATGTTTGTTAACTTTTCTGCTTAGTTTAATTGAAATCTTCCTCGTCTATTACTGAAAACTGAGTTACCGTACTTTGGACAAAAAATTGAATATGAGTACACGACTTGTGCATAAGTCACCACTCTAACACAGTGTTGCCAGATGGGCTACTTTTTTTTAACTCAGATACTTGATTGGCACCACTTTTTTGAAATTGTAAAATGTGCCTTATTTAATGACATATTAATTAAGGCGAAAACAATGGGAATTTTACCGTTTATAATAAGTGCTGGCAATCAAGAAATCTGAATTAAAAAAAAGTAGCCCACTGGCAACACTGCTCTAACATATAAATGTTCTGTGTTATGACCATGATTCTAAGTGCAGTTGGTTAAATTTGAGTATCTGGGCATTAGAGAAAGCAATAGTGGCTCACTGTGGCTGAGTGGATAAGACACAATGCCGCTAATCGCTTGAGAGCGTAGGTGGAAGCAGATTCGAATCCGGCCGTGATCCGCATGTGATATGATGTATGTGTTCAATAAATCAAACAAACAAACAAGCAAGCAATAGTGAAAGGTACAGTTGGCATGGAAACAACGACTTCTTTAATTCGTATAGAAAATTAATGAATAATAGTAAATGACTCAAGTTTAAAATGTAGTCAAATGGTCTGGAAATATCAATGGCTCCCACCTAGTATTTCACAAAATTAATTTAATAGATTCACATGATGTATAACTTGATGCAACTCTTAACTAATGAAAATTCTGCAACAGGACTATGTAGGTAGATCTTTTGAATGAATAATTCAGAATTTTGAGAACAAAACGAAGTTCTTAAGGGTTCTTCCTCACACCCCCCTCAAAAAAGGAAATACGATAGAAAGATATAAGAATTTGGATAGCTTCAATATGTCTGTGATCTTTTGTCAGAGTTCAGAAAAAGAGTCTGGGCATAAAAAAAAAACAAATTTAACGAACGATAAGACTATAGATTTCAGGCAATTTTTAACCGAAAAATATTTAATTCTAATGTATATGCGGCTTTAATAATAGACTATTAAAGATAATCAATTTAGGGGAAATTTTATAGTAAATTAATATCCTCACATTTATGCAAATAGGTATGGCTAAACAGACTTGAGTAAAATTACATATTTATTCTTTCTTCTCTATAACACGATCTAAATGAAGATGAGGTTATATGTACAGTTTATATCTTTAAATTTTTAGATATTTTTTTATCAAAAATGTTCCTTTATTATGTCTAGAATTGCTAGATTTACAGATCTTCGATTCTTTAGATCGGGTTTTCATTCTCGGATTAACCGTAGGTATTTGTAAAGGTAAATTTATTTTGCAAAACCGTCAGCAAAAAAAAGTTAGAAAAAACAATTAACTGACAGACTAACTGTAAATATATACTTTATTTCGACTCTGTTTTTTACTAAATTTTCATCTTTCGTAGAAAATTTTAAGGAGATATAAATTGAGAAAGACTGATACTTTGAAAGAAGAAATTGACTTTCCTTACTTTTAAATTATTAATCACTATAAAAAATGAATGATAGGTAAACAAAATGTATAATATTGTGTTTGCTCCCTGCTTATAAAGGCTATACAAGGACTAATTTTAATTTGAGCTAGTAGAATTATTTCAGTTATATATCATTTGTTTTTAAAAAAGAACTGATATCTACTAAAAAACAACTTTTCAAAAGTAAAAAATAAGCCAAGCAAAAAAAAAAAAAAAGAAAAGAAAAGAAAAAAGGTGAACGTTGTGGCTAAAAAATAGTGTGATATCAAATTTCCAAGCTTATATTGCGGTACTTATTTAACATTTTTTGATAAAAATTTATCATATGTAAGTCGAGTACCTAAGTATGCGTTGATAGAAAGCCTTTTCTCCTTTACTAAATACATAATAACGTGTTTCTGAAAATTAATTTTTTTTAAATTATGCATGATGGGCTTGGCGGCATCTTTCCATATTTTACACAAATTTCTAAGCACTCAACCTCGTAACATATTTGCATTATTAAGAATTTCGAACTTATAGTTTTAGCTACAGACACATAAATTAAGAAAGTTTTTTATTTTGAAAAAACAAATTGATTTTTACTGCTTTAACTAATTAATTAACCCCCCTCCGAAAAAAGAGAATCATAAGATGAAACCTGAAGTTACTTGAGCTTTATTTTTAGACACAAATTTTTAGGCACTCATTTCCATAAATTAAAAGAATAAAATGTTTGCTTTAGTAACAATTTCGAACTTCCAATCTTAACAATGAACTTGTGTGCTTAGAAATTTGTGTAAAATATGGAAAGATGGCCGCCAAGCCCATCATGCATAATTTAAAAAAATTAATTTTCAGAAACACGTTATGATGTATTTAGTAAAGGAGAAAAGGTTTTCTATCAACGCATACTTAGGTACTCGACTTACATATGATAAATTTTTATCAAAAAATGTTAAATAAGTACCGCAATATAAGCTTGGAAATTTGATATCACACTATTTTTTAGCCACAACGTTCACCTTTTTTCTTTTCTTTTCTTTTTTTTTTTTTGCTTGGCTTATTTTTTACTTTTGAAAAGTTGTTTTTTAGTAGATATATATATATTATCCTATTCTAAAACTATAAAATACTGATTACAATCCTCATAAGGTGAAAACTGATTTAAAATATCAGCTTTATGAAAATTTCATACCCAATTTGGGGTACCCTAAAATCAGGGGGCAGAGAAGCATCCCAGTTTTCCCACGCTGCAATCAGCTCTGCTGTATGGTAACAAATTATTCCCATTTATAAAAAAGGATTCAATGTGGTCAAACATGGCTGCGTATAGGGCTTAGAAAGAAAAGTGGCCAAAGATGGCTTCATATTGGCTAGAAGAAAAAAAAAAGGCTCAAAGATGGCCGCAATTAAGACATTTGAAATATCTGAAATTCAGACGTAAGAAGTGTCTGAAAATTTTAAGACACTTTAAAACGTCTTAAAATTGAACACCCTTGTTTCAGACACTTAAGTGTCTGAAATTCAGACGCAAGAAGTGTCTGAAAATTTTAAGACATTTTAAAACGTCTGAAAATTGAACACTGCGTTTCAGACACTTAAATGTCTGAATTTCAGACATTTTCATTTGCAGTGCAAATACTCATAGTGCACAACCACAAGCCAAGCACGCTGTACACGAAGCCATATTTACGAGTTGGAAGTTGGTTTGGGCTAGCGCGTATTACATTATTCACAGGAATCCATTCGAACCATTTTTTTAAATTAAAAAATGATGTTAAAAGTGGCTATTACAATTTAAAAATTCTAAAGTGGAGCAATGTTTTATAAGTCAACCTCTTTTTCAAGGATTGTATTCATACTTGGAAAATGGACTCAATTCTCTGTCAAAAAAAAAAGTTCTTATTTTCTGTTTTGTTTTTGATATTTTTAAAATTATTTCTAATTTACAAAAATAAAATATGCGTAGTAGAGGGTAAAAAATACTATTGGTGAGATTTACCCATGGCTAACAAGAAAGTAACTTATTCGAATAAATTTGATCGAGTTAATGAATTTAAATATTTTTCTACACATTCTGAATACATTTTTTAAATATTTTACAAATATGCAAAAAATTCTTGATAATTGCTCTCACAGACCTGTTACATTTGAAACCACCACCTTGTTTCCAACATCACTATTGTTTTTTGCCACGCTTGGCGACATACTTACTTATGAATCTTTAGCTCTGTAATCTGAAATTCTCCACAATAGAATTACATAGACGGTAGGGTACATAATCATAGTCAGTTGGTCTAAATATTTTAATTTTATAAGGTATACAAATATTTAATGTAAGTACAGGATTTTAAAAAATATTAACTGAACTGAAAATCTTGAATGATGTATCATATGAAAAAGCAAACAAGAAAGGGAAAATCATGCGTCAAGCATAGAATATGAAACATTTTGCAACAAATTTAGAATAATATAACAAAACTAATAAGTTGAAATATGACATCTAATTGAACCATTTTGAAACGCGTAACACATTTGAAACCCAATTTCAGAAACTCCCAACTACAGCTAGAAAATTATCCGAATTGTTTGAGCAGCCCTGTATATGACATACAGATTTCTATCTAGAAATTATATATGCATCAAAAAATTTAGTTCCGTGAGGACATATACATCACAGTTGAAAATTCGCCTTCAACAATTTCCGCTAATAAGGAGAATGGTACTTGAATTATATTGTGTAGCCCTGTATATGAACTATAGAATTTATATACAACGAGTAAAATGCCATAAATTTAAAAGTGCATGCCGAAATTGAAAACGCACTTCCAGCAATTATCCTCTGCTAACAATTTTTCCCCCATACACTATAATGTAAAATAATAATTTTGAGCACCCATGTAAAAGAACTATTAATCCCACACACTTTGTATACAATACCAAAAATGCCACGGTGACCCTAAATAAAGTCTATCAATTGCATGAAAATCCGAGTATATTTACGGGAGCGTGGCCTGACAGACAGATAAACCGAATGCATAAACACTTTTCAACTTTGTTGGAAATTGTTAAAAATAAGCAATTCAGCAAATCTGTAATAATATTCGAATGTAACAGCAATTTGTTATTGTAACAGTAAAGTGTTGCAATATATCGAAAAAAAAAAATCTTATAAATTGTATAAATTTGAAGGGTATAAGTAATGGTTAATTTGAAAAATGCAATTAATATTTCTCAAAGAAAATTTTTCTCAAAGAAAGAAGCAAATGCGAGCCGCTATCATGGTTGGGTATGATTATAAGAAAAGATCACGATGATACCACGCTAAATCTTTGTGCATGATTTGTTATGAACCCGGCTACGCTTTATCTTCACTTTTTAGAGAAATAAACACGCCGTTACAAGTATTACGTACGTCACGCCAATTCCTATTTATACTTTGGACGAAAGATAGTGCTGTGCTTAAAAAGAGCTTCTGCTCTGAATTTTGATTTACTGAATCCATCATGCGACCGTAAAATAAACCACTTACAATCGTCTCCCCGGAAACTGTGGTTTCTGACGAACGACAAGTTACAAATTCAGCCTATTATCGTTCCACGTAAGAGAAATATATATATATAGTTTCTCATAATCAATCGGTTTAAAATTGCAAAAAAAAAAAAAAAAAAAAAAAAAAGAGTGTGAGCATTTTGTAAAATTTATTATAAGCACCAGCAATGTCTATAAATTTTTGTGAATGTTTTAGACAGATTTCTTATCTCTCTATTCTAAAAAAAAGTAACTACCGCTGTCACCGCCGCCGCCGGTTTTGAATTTTTTGTGACCGGAGGTCCTTCTTCGTTAATATTAAGAAAAATAATGCATAGAAAAATATGAAAATCGGTAGTGTTATACAGAAATGTTTGATAAACACGCTGATGTAGACAGTTTTCAAATCGAAGAATTATTTTAAGAGATATATAATGCTAAAGTTGGACAAAATCGTTCCACTAAAAATGTTTTATAGTAGCAAAAACTATACATCGGAATTTAATAATTTTTAGTTCATTTTATACGTTATAATTTCCCGGTGTGCAGAATTGATTTATTTTTTTAATTTGACTCATTTTTCGAGGTTTTATATCTATTTTAAATTCAAATTTTCAGCATTTCGAGAGATATTTTTTACAGATTTTAGAAAGTGATATTAATTTAAACTGTTGCCAACTGTATAAACAGCGGAAACAATAATGTTTGCTTAACAAAAAAAAAATATATATATATACGTGTAATAAATTAAAAATTTATTTACACGTGACTATTATAAACAGAAAAAAAACATTTGGATTTAGAATTAAATAATTATGTACAAAAAGCAGGAACTTATTAAAAATTACGTCATAAAAACTATAATTACACGTGAATTTTAAGAGAGAAAGGAATTTGTAAAATAATAAATTTATTAACATGCGTTAGAAGTCTTAAATAGGAGAAATTACGTCATATTTACGTCACATTACAGTTATTACATAAAATGAACACAAAATAATATTGCAAAACGGTTTAAATTTACAAATTGCGCTAGACATTTATTTGATATTTTGAGAGGATCCTTTTCAACTATTTTTCTTAGGAATGCGCAAATAATATTTTATTTCTAACACAAGTATTTTCACGTGAATATTAAAAAGAGAAAGAATAGTTTGGTCAAAATTGCGTCAGATTAAAAACGATTAATTTAAAATGTCTCATTAAAAAGAACTTTCTTTTCGCTTTGTTAAAAAATACCGGGAGTCAAAGATTCTGTTTACTTAATTCCTTTTATATTAGCTTATTTTGAAATGTTGTTACACGTGTCTACGTCATCAAGTTATTTTTATTTCGACGTTTTATTTGTATTTTTATTAATGTTGTACTAATTTATTTGTTCTTTCGTTATTTAAAATAAAAATTATGTCAATTTGTATAATTTGGCGAGTGGTTTGGAGATTCATATAATTTGGCGAAATTAGTCGACGGGATAATCAAGTAGTACCGCAGCGTATTTGGCGTTAAAATTTCCCCAATCAAAGAGAAATGAATATAAATCCGTTTATAGGAAGATCGCCACTGTTTTTTAAATTATAATTCAATCTTTCGAAATATTTTTAAAGCCGATCACATTAGCGTGCATTTAGAGTCTGCGGTGTCTGGACGGGGGTTGGCGAGCGTAGCTCGTAGGGGGCCGAGCCCCCTAGTTTATAAAATAATAATAAAATTATAATCTCTCTATTCTAAAAAAAGGGAACTACCGCTGTCACCGCCGCCGCCGCCGCCGCCGGTTTTGAATTTTTTGTGACAGGAGGTCTTTCTTCGTTAATATTAAGAACAATATTGCGTATAAAAATATGAAAATCGGTGGTATTATAGAGAAATGTTTGATAAACACACTGATGCAGACAGTTTTCAAATCGAAGAATTATTTTAAGAGATATTTAAGGCTAAAGTTGGACAAAATCGTTCCACTAAAAAGTTTTATAGCAGCAAAAACTATACATCGGAATTTAATCATTTTTAGATCATTTTATGCGTTAGAATTTGCCGGAGTGCAGATTGCATTAATTTTTTTATTTTGTCTCATTTTTTCAGGTTTTATTTCTATTTTAAATTCAAATTTTCAGCATTTCTAGAGATATTTTTTACAGGTTTCAGAAAATTGTACTAATTTAAACTGTTGCCAACTGTATAAAAAGCGCAAGCAATAATGTTTGCTTCAAATTAAAAAAATTACACATGACTATTATAAACAGGAAAAAAACTTTCAAATTAGAATTAAATAATTACGTATAAAAAGCAGGAACTTATTAAAAATTACGTCATAAAAAGTATACACGTGAATTTTAAAAGAGAAAGGATAATGTAAAATAATAAATTCATTAACATGCGTTAGAAGTCTTAGGAGAAATTACGTCATATTTACGTCAGATTATAGTTATTACATAAAATGAACACAAAATAATATTGCAAAAAAGTTTAAATTTAGAAATTGCGCTAGACATTTATTTGATATTTTGAGAATTAATTTAAAATGTCTCATTTAAAAGAACTTTCTTTTCGCTTTGTTAAAAAATACCAGGAGACAAAGACTCTCTTTACTTAATTCCTTTTATATTAGCTTATTTTGAAATGTTGTTACACGTGTATACGTCATCAAGTTATTTTTATTTCGACGTTTTATTTGTGTTTTTATTAATGTTGTACGAATTTATTTGTTCTTTCGTTATTTAAAATAAAAATTATATCAATTTGTATAATTTGGCGAGTGGTTTGGCGATTTATATAATATGGCGAAATTGGTCGACAGGATAATAAAGTAGTACCGCAGCGGATTTGGCGTTAAAATTCCCCAATCAAAGAGAAATGAATAGAAATTCGTTTATAGGGAGATCGCCACTGTTTTTTAAATTATAATTCAATCTTTCGAAATCTTTTTAAAGCCGATCAAATTAGCGTGCATTTAGAGTCTGCGGTGTCTGGACGGGGGTTGGCGAGCGTAGCTCGTAAGGGGCCGAGGCCCCTAGTGAAATACTAACAATTGATATCTCAAGTGTGTTGGAATTTTTCAAACAATTTCCCAGATCTACCCCGATCATGACTCCTAAAGAACCCAAAACCACACCAGTAAAAAACTTTATCTATCCATCTATCTATTTATATACACTGGTGTACAAAACTTAAGGGCCAAGAAGAAATGTACACGTAAATGAAAATCTACGAGAGAATTGTGGGTCAAGAAGCAAACAATAGTAATAATAGAATGTTATACAGGATTAAATATAAAAATTTTATTGAAAGGATGTATACAGGGTATTACCAGAGGTTCTTTTTCTGAAACGTGAATATTATCCGAAAACATGACTGTAGAAAGAAAGGAAAATACTCACAATTAACAATCATCAGTGCCATATCAATAAGGGATGTGGCCACCGTGTAATGTGTGACAACTTCCAAGACGGCGTGACATACTCAGAACAACATGATTGATTAACTGTTTAGGCAAGGTGCCCCATTCCTCCTTCACTGCACGAATGAGGGTTTCCTTCTTTGTAGGAGGACATTGTCGAGCAGCAATATGTCTCCTCAACGCATCTCATACATTTTCAATGGGATTCAGTTCAGGGGAACGTTCTGGCCAGTCTTTGCGATGGATATCTTCGGCCTCAAGACAATCTTGTACAGACTGTGTGCGACGACAAGGTGCATTATCGTCCATAAAACGAAGCTTTTCGCCAACACCGCCTCGAAAAAGTTGAACATGTGGAAGCAGGATGTCTTCAATGTACCGTCTACTGGTCATGGATCCATGGTCAAGTACATAGAGATCCGTGCGGTCATTGAACATGATGCCTGCCCACACCATGATACTTGAAGTCGCATATCGATCTCTTTATTGAATATTTTCGCGACAGTAAGCACTACCAGCCTCGCGCCATATCAGTTTACCTCTACAATCAGACGATAGACTGAATCTACTCTCATCTGAGAAGAGCACGGTACACCTGTCGTCGTCAGTTGAATTGCGATGTATACGGAACCACGTAAACGGACGCTACGTTGGCGTCTCGAGAGTGGTACACACACAACAGGTCTTCGGGCGTATAGTCCATCCCTTTTCACACGTCTTGCGACAGTTTTCCGCGATGTTTTAGTTCCTGTGGCAGCACAAAATTTATTTTCTAATTGACCAGCTGTGCTGCGTCGGCCCCTTTTTGCCGAAATAACAACATAGCGACCTTCTTAGGACGTCGTGCTGCTAGGACTCCCGTGAGCCTAGTAGATATCCCACTCTTTTGGAATGCCGCCCATAGCCTAGAAAAAATACTGTGCGCGATGTTAAATTCACGGGCAACATCTCTCATTTTGCGTCCTTCTTCCAACTTTCCGATTATTCGACCCCTAGTAATATAATCTAAATGATGACTTGAATATATGTTCAAAATTTCAATGTTCAAGCTTCACTCCATATCCTTCAATTTTTACATCTATTGAAAACTCGCAGCACCCGCCCATTGGTCAAAATCTCTTATCTCTGCTGTCACGTGATTGAAAAAACCGGAATTACAAAATTTGCATAAGTTTTGCAAAACAAAGTAAATTCCACATTCCTGCAAATTCACACGTGCTACTGCGGATCAATTTCTAACTGCAATCGTTGAAAATAACAGTGGTTCTTAAGTTTTGTCCACCAGTATATATATATATATATATATATATAATGAAGATGAATCTACAAATATATGAACTAATGGTAAAATTCTCAAGATGAACGAGATATGAACATAGGAAAGCAGTATGTAAAATAAGAAACTATGAATAACCCACAGAATCATCAGAGGTGCTTGTTGGTTAATTCATAGTGAAGATGCGTTCTTTCATCCAATTTTTCTAGAATTAAGGCTAAAATGACAAAATTTAGTACCTAATAGCACATCATAAAAGTAAATAAAATAAAATACCAAAAGATCAAAAGAAAGATACACCTCACACAGGATATTAAAAATTATAAGCGCACAATACCTCAATTGCATGCAAGGATCCAAAACATCATAAAGTTGACTCACAATGTTAATACATGTGAGGATGCGAACAAATATAGGACTAGTAGATCATGTGGGCAGAAGTTGCTGAGAACGAGAACGTTGCTGTCAGCTGGTGTGAAAAAGGAAAACTATATTGTAATTAGGTTTTAAAAAAAAGTTTAGTGCTGCCATGTATACCCATAAAACATAAATGAAATTAATTGAAGAAATTAAGGAATGAGTTCATCTTAAATGTTCATCTTAAGATGAACATTTATGTAAAGTAGAGTGAAAAAATAGGAATAAACTTAATAAGTACTGAGTAAATAAAAAATAAAATAAATAAGTATATAAAAATAAGTAAATAGAAGGGCATTGATTAAATTAACTAGTTTAAAAATGAATATTATAAAATAAATAATGAGTATATAAATAACATTTAAAAAACAATGAGGATTATTTTGAGATAATAAAATATAGCCTTGTATTATGTACCAATATGTGAAAATTAATGAAAATATGATTTTAAATGCATACCCTATGTTGTTTATTTTTAATATCCATATAATATATAAGCACAGATAAATACACATATACATACTCACACACATGTAAACATATAAGGTTTTAAAACTTTTTTTTAGCATTCCAGACCACAACCCTCCATAATGGTATTTTTAGTTTTTAGTTTTTTTTATAATAGTGTATGCATTTAAAACATACACACACATTTTTTAAAGTAAATTTTTGTGTATGTTTTATAATTTTTTCAGCAATACGCATCCCACCCTCCGTAATACTGTTTTCGATTTTTATTATTATTTTTTTTAACATATTATATTACTATACTGGTAAAAAGTAGAAAAAATAAATATTAAGATTTCAGCCATGCAGAAATAAAAGAGGCGGGATAATTATAAGACAGTGCTAATTGCTTTAATATAAAAATGTTAGGCTGTAAGAATTGGGAGGAAAATAAACGTTTGATACGAAGACTATGATTAAGTAGAACATTTCTATATATACATGTCGAGTCTAAAATCATAGGACAAACTTTAAGGGGAGGTAGAGGACATCACAAGGATTCAGATTTGCATAGCAACCCATGGTAGGAAACGCTTTCCTGGAGCGGGTGGTGAGGACATAAAACACAAGAAAGACAGGACACGAATAAGAGGAGAAAACATGTTTATTATCCTTAATACAGTAAAAAAGTAAGAAAAAAGAACATTAAAGAGATAATGATAGTCATAAATGTAGGTGTTCGAAATTACGACCTCGGGCCGTGATGCATGAAAGCGCATGGGAGGTCTGATGTTCCCGAAAATACCGGCAGTGTCCCGGACATCCCCAGCAGCTGCCTCTATGAGTGCAACACATCTTGAGGCACCCAAGAACTTTCCAGCATTGTCCCGGCATTTTTGCAGCACTGAGAATAATAAACATGTTTTCTCACCCTGTGCGTGTCTTTCCTTTCCTGTGTTTTGTGTCGTCACTACCACGTCAGGAAAGCATTTCTGACCATGGGTTGCTATGCAAATCTGAATCCTTGTGATGTCCTCTACCTCCCCTTAAAGTTTGTCTCGTGATTTTAGACTCACTCTGTATATATGTATACATATATATCACATTTTATGGGCACATTAACTTTCATAATTCTACACAAAACTTTTCCAAACTGATACATAAAGTGAAGGGGTATAAAATCTCGGTTAAGTTTGCTAATGATCAAAATCGGCCTAAGAGGGTGGAAATAGGGAGGCATTTTGTGAAAAACGAAAAACCCCCATAACTTCTTAATTATAATACGTATCGACTTAGTTTAAAGTTATAATTTATATTTCGCTTACATTTTTTTTCTTCTTTTCATTTTTTAATAGTGAGAAGCGCACTGAGATTTCACCGAAAATTCCAAGACCCAGGCCATTATCGACCCAGGCTGTATGAAAACCATTGCAGACATCCTGTATGAAAATAAGCGATGCAGCTCACATCTTGAGGCACCGGCGAAGTGACCAGTTCGCCAGTGCCTTTTATACTAATGATGGAACTTTAGAAGCTTTGAAACTCCTTTTCTGTACTTTTTTGTACACGCATAATTACAATTTCTGCTATTTCAACTTTTTCCATTTATATCTTAGTATATCGTAAGAATATTCATACCACCCAGTTTAACTATCAAACGATATATTCAAGTTTAAATGAAACAAGAGTATCGTACCTCATGTAATATGCTTGATAATATTATTTTCCCTCATATTTACAAGAAAATCTCCTTAAATGCCTTTGATTGGCACAAAGTTAACTTTTAAAGCTGCTAATGAATAGCTCAAATAATCTATACATATATTACGCTATCGTACGTGGCACAAAAATAGCGATTATTTGTTAATTGTCTAATGGCAACGCTCGAATGAAACGCATCTCATTGGTTATTGAACATCATTTAATGCATCTCCATACCTATAAGGGGGGGGGGTTCCATAGGGAGCCCTATTTTGTCGCCAAACCCGCCAAGGTTGTCGCCAACTTGGCAATATATCCCAAATTTGGCGATAAAAATTAGTCGCCAAAAGTGACGCCAACTTAGTGATATCTCTAATATTTCGCCAAATTTCCCATAGACTTCCATTGTAAAACAATTGGTTTTACTTGTTTATAAAAAATCAACAAATTGAGATATTTTAATGCAAAAAAAAAACTAATATTAGCTTAAGGGATTATATTAATTCTATTTAAGGGAGTCCAAGCGAATTAAATTACGAATAAAAGTAACATGATACAATGCTTAGCATGCTTTCCCAAATATAAATTTTAAGAGAGACCAAACTGGTCGCCAAGAGCAGCTAGTTCGATTTAAAACGTGGATTACTGCAGCATATAGCAACACACGTACTCACGAGTTAATCGTTTTTCTAATAAGCCGAAAATAGACTGTATGGCATCCAAATTTACAATTTAGAAAATTCATTTTATTATATATTATGTATAGTTTTAACAAGTGAAACATTACGATTTTTACTAAACTGCTACATATTAAGTGTTTGTTTTAATTCAAAACTATCCAATCCGGGAAATTTAAGATACTTCCTAGTTATTTGCTTACATCAAGAAAAAAAGATCTTAAGAATTAAGTAATTTATATTTTATTCATCATTTTAGAGGGTTGTTCGAATAAAGTTAATTAAGTATTGTTGAAACACATTTTTTAAAAACGAGCCTCTTCAACTAAACTTAGAAATATTTTAATTTGCTGAAAACTTTGATTTCTCAGAGGTTTTTAAAGTAATTGAATTAAATGCATTTATGTTTTAACTGATTTCTCTAAGGAATTTGAAACATTATTAACTTTCATCGTTCCCCAACTCTTTAAAGAAATGATTGCTTGACATATCTTTGCTCTTAAAAATCAATAAATGTAAAAGGAGATAAAAAAAATATTTATGGAATATAACAAGCTTTCTACAGAATGGAATATTGTGATCGAAATTTATTAATCATTCAATATGTAATATATTTTTAGGAATGGAACTATTTCAATTATCAAAATATTCAGTACGTCACTGCTTAAAATATTATTCAATTTAAATTGCAATTTTGTTTTTAGCTTTTATACAATTTTTGTTGCAAAAGAAAAAGTTTTATTGGTCTGATAGATTTCACCAACGTGAGAAACGAGTATTGCAATTTATTATTATTAAATTACATTAAATAATTTTAAATAATTTAATAAAATTTAATAATAATAATATTATAATAAATAATTTAATTTAATAAAAATAATAAAAATTTATTTAATTAATTAGATTATATAATTTAATTTATTTAATTATTAAATTTAAAATTATATAAATTAAAATTTTAAAATTAAATAAGTTAAATTTATTACTAATAAACTAAAATAATTATTAAATTATCGATTATGGTAATTTAAGTCTCATTTAGTCTTTTATATATGTATTTTTTAAATCATGTATTTTAACTGTTTACTGTTACATTTTTTTGTATACTGAGCGCCTAAGAGCGAACGTTCATCAAGGAGTACAGCATTATGTCACCACATGTTTGTTATATTTTCAATAATATGAGAATCTCAGGTGATAAAGGTGGTATGTGACAAAAAAAAGAGTTAATCATATGATTGAAGATAATCAATGTTTCTCTACAAGCTGTTAAGTTACTGTTTGAAAAAACATAATATTTATTTTTTAAACACTGTATTTTAACTGTTTACTGTCACAATTTTGAGTAAAGCATTATGTCACCCATGTTTATTGTATTTTTAATATGAGGAGCTCAGATGATAAAGGTGGTATACGTCAAAATAAAAAAAGAGTTAATCACATGATTGAAGATAATCAATGTTTCTCTACTAACTGTTAAATTACTGTTTGAAAAAAACTAATATTTATTTTTTAAACACTGTATTTTAACTGTTTACTGTCACAATTTTTTATATTGACAGCCTAAGAGTGAACGCTCATCAAGAAGTAAAGAATTATGTTACCCGTGTTTGTTATATTTTTAATAATATGAGGAGCTGAGATGATAAAGGAGGTATGTGTAAAAAAAAAGAGTTAATCATATGATTGAAGATAATCAATGTTTCTCTACCATCTGTTAAATTACTGTTTTAAAAAACCTAACACTCAGAGAGATTTTAATTTAAGGAGGTACTTGACAAGAAACGCAAATAGATATTTTGAAGTTCACAGCTCATTACCTGAAAATGATTATTAAGTCAATTAACAGCTCTGTCATATGAGATATTCCCATATATTTTCAAAAAACTGATCGATTCTTCCGTGACCCACTAAAATATCTCTTGTGACCCACAGTTTGGGAACCCCTGTTCTAACTTACTACACTACATATAAAAATAGGCTAGAAAGATTTCTACATATTTCGTTTTTGTTTTTCAGTCACGATATATTAAAAAAGGCGAATTATCTTCTGCATAATTTAGTATTTAAAAATGAAATTTTTCATTTTTAGGAAATACCTGTATTATCCATTTACCAAATTCATTAACATTTTAACAATAATACATTTTTTAATTAATTGGTCACACTATGTATATGTACGGCGATATGGTGCATTTGAGTAATAATTCTTTTTAAAGAGACAACATAAATAACTAACGCCTTTCGTTCGTATTTCAACTCTTAAACTCAAGAAAACTATTGACACATATGTGGAAAGTGTGGTTGCAATAAAAAAAAGGGAAATTTTAATTCGTGTAATTAGATGTTAAATTTTAACTGTGATTTAACTCATGCATATATATTTTTGCTCATTACTTTAAAATGCACTATATAACTTCATTTACATTGATAAAAACTTAAAATTCTTACCGGAAAAATTATCAAAATATTTTAAATATTAAACACTGCGGGACGAGCGTCTTTTACAGAATTTTTAACATCGGTTTTTCAAAACAGAAAATTGTGACTAATTGAATCAAGGAAAATGTTCAGATTAAATAAGCCAACATTTAGAGTAAAAATTTACTGGTGAGAATAATCACGGATTCCGAGCACCTTACGCGGCACGTATACCGGTCGCTCGTACCCAAGGGGTTAAAAAAATTCCTTTATTATAATGATCAAAATATCGAATTGTGCTGTTGCGACTCTTATATAAGATATAATTATACAGTGCTCCCATGTCCACTTTCATCGATCTCCAATGGCTAATTTCTAAACCGTTAGCCATATACATACATATGCTTCCAATTAGAAAAATGTTTTAAAGAGGTAAAAAATTATACTGAAAATCGTTTGGATCAATAAAAATATTTCTTAAAAAGTTACGAAATTTATTTTTTTTTATCCGGTCCCTCGGTGATATTTAGTAAAAATTTCCTGTTATATTAAAAATAAAGACAACAAAAGTTCCATTCATCTAATACTGAAATTGACCGAGTTATGAAACTTTGAAATGCACGACTTATACTGCTTTTCTGCATCTGAACATAGGTGAGTTCGGCCGTATACAAAGTGCTTAAAAAATTAGAACTTAATGCACGTGTACATGCGCTTTGAATGAATCTTACAGGTATTACGATTGAGTTAAGTTTTATTAATTAAATTTAAACGTGCTTTATTTTGGAAGGATTTGAGGCTGTTTCTTTTTATCATTTCTTTTGACAAGAGTTATGTTACTTTTATAAGCTCTTCCTTAACTTTCAACGATCGTATGCATATCTTTCCAGTTCAAAATTTGTACTCGAACTTTTTTATAAGCTTTTATTTAACTTACAACGATCGTATGTATGTCTTTCCAGTTCAAAATTTGTACTAGCACTTTAACTCACTTTCAAATATCCGATCGAGACTAAATTTTACATATTTACCTAAATCCGATGGCAATGTAATATTTTTATGATTTTGGGTGCTTACCATTTATACTTATTTTACATGATAACACGAGAAATTTCTGATAGATTACCGCCAACAAGTTTAAGAAAAATTTTTGATTAGACAGCACAAGATTGCAATGACTGTGTTTATTTACTTTTATAATTAATTGTTATGTATTTTTTAGAGCTGAATCCGAAAATTTCCTTCATTTATAACCATTATGTCAGGATTTTTTGCAAATCGTAAATTTCAAAGTTAAAAAATAGCGAAAATCTGACTCTATAAAGTAGATTTAAAACTTTATTTATTCAATTTTATTATATTTAACTCAATACTAATTCATTCAATTTTTAGGTGCGATCGTAATTAGATAAATACGTAGCGCCTATAGTCGTCGTTCAGTCCGTTCGTCTGTCTGTCCGTCCGCATATAACAGAGCAAAAATTACCTAACCGAATGGTCTGAAATTTTAAATATATAATTGCTGTAAAATTTTGTCAAGCCATTTCAAATTTTATGAAAATAGGATGAATAGTTTAATAACAGGGACAGTCAAAATTTTCCGTTACATTACGGCCAATGGGAAAAAATTATTGCAAGTGCATTTTAATGATGCTACAGACTATGCACTTATGAAGTGCAAAATATTATACATTCAGTACAATATGGGGTGCAAAACGTATTTATAAAACTAGTTATAGTACGAATGCCCCTCATTTACCACGTTTAAGAGCAATTTCCAGCTTGTTTGTCTTATACTGGAAGTCTTATAACTAAATAGCTCAGAGGTCCGATGAGGTATGTGTGTGTGTTGGGGGGGGGGGGGGGGGGGGTTCAATTTTAACTTTGAAATTTACAATTTCTAAGAAATCCTTACGTAATGGTAAAACAATTACGGCCATTTTCAGATTCAGCAATACAAAATACGTAAGAATCAGTTGTCAAAAGCTAAAAAATAGGACAGAAACAATTTTTGTAGGGTAGTGTTATCTTATAGCATTTTAAAATATGTATCATTTTATAAAGAATTGAGGCTGTTACTTTTCATCAATTTATTTTACACTTAACCTGAAACGTACCGTATGCTAGATGGTTGCGTCTACATATCTGCCCTTAAGGCGACGTTCAAAAACATTTTCTACAGTTTGTGCTCAATTGTTTTGAAATTTAATGCACCTATAATTTGTGCAATAATTAAGAAAATTTCTTCATTTCATTACAAAAATATTAATATGCAAATGAGTAATTAATTAATAATATGCTATTTTGTGATACAAATTAAAAATGCTCCATGCGCATTAAATTTTGTTTCAGAAAATTGGAATTTTTTTTTAGGATAGCTTTATGATATCATATCAAAAATTGGTATGCATTTTAAAATGTTACTGAGTACCTTGGCAGAAAAAAAATTATAAACATATAATATTGATCATTTCGGATAAAATTCAATGATAAAATATTACCTTTTTTTCCCCTTTATATGAAATAATGTACACATATTAATAGCAAGTTTTGTAATAAAGTATATCAACAACAGTATTACCAAGTAATTGGTATAAAAATTGGTATAAAATTAAGACGCATTTTGAACTTACTCACTCGGCGAAAATTCTCGTTTTGAGAAAACTGGATTTAAAGTTTTATTTTAAGTGTAGATTAACGATTGTTTATCGTATTTGTATATATATATTTTTTTTTAATTTGAAAGTAGAAGATTGCCAGAACATTTTTTCCTAAAAACAAAAAAATGATTTTTTAATGTTTTTTGCGATTTTGAACGTCCACTGTCGCCTCAATATTTTCTCTTTCCAACATTAAAAACTTATTTTTATGCTGTTATATTGAAAAATTGGTCATGTTAATACATTACTATTAAAAATTAAATGTTTAAGTTCATTATTTGGTAAATTATTAAGTGTTCTGTTTGTGCTGGGGATTTTCACGTTTCCGGTTAAGGGTTAATAAAAGTTCTCTTACTTTTTTCCTCTTATATATTTGGTAGAAGTTGTATATTTTGCATTAATATGTCAGAATGATTATAGATTTAAAATTGATATTACAATGCTAATTTTACTGTTAATTTTTTTTAACACAATCATACTGATTGGTAATGTTATCATGCGAATTGAATTTTTCCAACTGAACGAAAATATGCTCAAGCCGGCAATTGAACCCAGATAACTGGCTTACATTTTGAATGCTATATAGAAAGCATGCTGCAGTATACCTGAGTAATGTGTCTAAATTTCATTCAAATAGTGTAACACCATTAAAATTAACTGCAAACTATTTTTCCCACATAGTTCATAATGTAATAGAATTCTTTTATATGGCCCGGTATATGAACTTTAAATGCTTCTTACTCTATACTCCCTTCTTCTTTATAGAAAGCCTTTTCCCAACCGCTTCAGTGATGCATATAAACTTCATTATGTTTGAAATAGTTTCATATCATTAAAATGCACTGAAAAATATTTTAGTTTGCATTCATTACCGGATCTGTGATTTAATTTAATATAGACAAATGTTCTGACACTATGCTGCGAATGAACGTTAAATTAGAAAATCGGCTGCATGAAGAAGTATTATGATCAGATATTAAATATTAAGCCATACTTTTATATACTTTGCAGATTATTCAGGAAACTCATTTATATTTTTCATGAAATACATCTGTATTGTAAAACAAAAACATGAACGTCATAACGCTGACGTTATATTTATGGTGGCAATACGAATAAATGTAATTTTTTTTCAGCTTTTAAACATAGCATATTTTCATTTATTATACGAGGGTTACTCTGAAATTATTGAGATACGCGCAGACGAGAATTTACAAAATAAAAATAACGGTTTAATTTTAAAATACATATTATTTTAACACCGTAGACGATTTTTTACTGACTTACTTCAACTTGTTTAGCGTATAATAAATTTTAAACAGAAGAGAAAATGGAGTTGACGCGAGAACATTTCCGCGCTATGATTTTCTACGATTTTAAAGCAGGATTAAATCAAGAATAATGCGTTCAACGGTTGAAATTAGCATTTGGTAATGAATATCCAGCTCGTGCTACTGTATTCAGATGGTTTAAAGCACTTAGCAGAGGTCGCAATTTTCTTCAGGATGAAGAACACACAGGAAGGCTGCCGTCGGCAGTAATCCCGGATAATGTGTCTGCCATACGAAAAATGTTAATGGATGGTAATCGCTGTACCTATCAAATGATACAGAAGGAACTTAACATTGGATCCGCAGCCATACACAAAATTATTCATGAAGAATTGTATATGAAAAAGGTAGTTTTCCGTTGGGTTCTCCATAATCTAACTGAGCACCAAAAAGAGGAGCGTGTCAGAATCAGTAAAGAAACTCTTAAATTGCTAAATGATTGTGGTCACCGCATCATTTCTAAAATTGTAACGGGTGATGAAACGTACATACTATTTTTTGACGTTCCAACATGTCAAGAAAGCAAAGCATGGATCTTTGAAGATGATCCCACGCCGACTATGGTGAAAAGACAACGCGCATTGAAAATAGTGATGTATGCCGTTTTCTTCAGAAGTACGGGATTGGTCAAAGCCATCAAGTTGGAATGACAGAAGACAGTAACAGCAAACTGGTATACCACTAAATGTCTTCCAGAAATTCTACAAGAAGTGAACGTTAGGGGACTAATGCTTCACCATGACAATGCATTCTCACATACAACCGGGATAGCAGTTGAGTTTCTTAAACAAAAACGAATTAAAGTGGTAGAACATCCGCCGTATTCACCTGATCTAGCTATGTGTGACTTTGGTTATTCTTTAATCTAAAAAAGAACTTACGTGAACGTCGTTTTTATTCAGAAGAAGAGATTGATATGGCTATAAATGCATTTTTTTCATCTATTCCAAGAAATGAATGGCTTGAGGCATTTAATCTGTGGAAAATTCGTCTACAAAAGTGCATTGATGCTGGAGGAGACTACTTAGAACACACCTAAAATTTTGTAAGTATAAGTTTAAAAACCTAGTTGTATCTCAAAAATTTCAGAGTGACCCTCGTATACCTTCTAAGTAAAAAACTACTTTCAAATGTAACTTGTTTGAAAACTGCATCTCCCTTTATTATTTTGTTCATGATTTATAAAATAATTTTCAAGCATTATTATAATTAGAATACAAAGATAACCCGCCAAAAATGACGAAAAAAAGGATATATCCAACACATGAGCAATAATGTGTTTTTCTCGCGTGTTTCGGAGTGATAGATCAAAACAACACATTTTAAAAACGAAACACATTTATGAAAAACTGTATCTGTATTGAATACATTAAAAATGAAATTTAAGGATAAATCAAAATTTGACCACAATACTTCAGGATTTTCCACTATAGGGTCCTTGACGTTTTTAAAAAAAAAAGCTTTGCGGAATTCGGGCATCAGAAAGTGAGATTCATTGCCAATCACTGTGATTCAACAAATAATTTGGAGTGTCCATGTAAACTGTCGACACATCGTACTCATTTCATTTTCGATACTGGGTTTGTCATAACAAGCTTTAATAACATGTATCAATTACATGGCAATCCGAATATATTTACGCGAGTAACAGTGCTGGCAGGCACGCCGTCAGACGGGCAGTCAGGCGGTCAGACAGACAGTAAAACAGAATTCGCAAACACTTTTCAACTGGTGGGAAGTGTTAAAAAGCCTGAAAAAACAATATTTCTAAACAACGTATTTTCAATTATATATATATTCTCCCGTGTATATTGAAAATACGTAAACTTTTAAATTAAAAAAATTATGTCACCCAAAAATAAAGGAAAACTGTATTGGAGCCTTCTCATTGCTTTTAAAATAAATATTTTGTTATGTTTGATATGGTTGTTATTCATTACTAAAGAGTATTTTTAGCATAGATACAGATATGATTTATATATTACATGTATAATATTGTTATCAAATTATATTTTTATGTAAATAAAAAACAATATTAAAATGTAAGTTTAACAAAAACAAATATTATGCAATTTCCTGTGAAAATTTATTATAAATCAAGACATCACATTAAAATTTTCTTCACAGCAAACATAATTTATTTTTTCTTTTAATCTTTCAACCTTCTTCTTTCAGACCTACAAAAAATTCTAACTTCATCAAAAACGACATATCGGTTTTAAAACTTGATAATTATTTTGATGTAATATAAAACTCAATGAAAATATTCCTGCGAAGAGGATTTATATTTACATAATTTCTCCTCCTACATGCATTTTGAAAGTTGATAAATCGACAATTTCTTTTAAATTATCGCATTTAAAAATGCTTCCTGTGCTAATAAAATTTATCCAACTCAGTTTTCCGATAACAGTATTTTCACTTGTTTTGAAAGAAATATAAAATTTTGATTTTTTAATGTTACAAACTACTGCATTTTTAATGAATCCATATGAATTGTTCACATTTTTATGAAAATATAATAATACAATTTTTAACAATTATCCTTGAAATGTTAAAATAGTTAGTATTATGATTTGTTGTATTACAATAAACAAATAAAAAGTGCTTTTTAGTTGTAGATTTTAAAAATTGTTATATATAAATTTATCGTTCCTTTAAAAAAACTTAATAATCATAGTTAAAAATCTATCATTTTATTTATAATTTAAAAAATTTATGTATCTAAAATGTAACTCATCGGAACATATTATATAATAAATTCTAAAAATCATCTAAAAATAATTAATAAAAACAATATGAAATTAGTTTGATTATTTAAATCCAAAATAATCCCTAGGAAAAAATAAACATATATTACATTAGGACACTATATTTATTTATTTTACTGAAAATGTTATATAAAATTATGGTAGAAAAGAAATTTTATCATTTTGTCATGTGTTATTAGAATAAAAATCACATATTCGAATATTATCTTAACAAATCGTAAAAAATCTGTAAATTAAGATGTAAAGTTTTTAATCAAACGTGATTTTAAAGCACACATTTTTCTCTTATTGATATAATAAAAAGTATCTGGTAGATCGAATCTCGCTCGGTAGTTTTTTTACTATTCATACTATATTTCAGTAAAGACAAAATTGCATTATTTATTTCTACATGAAAATATACTTTTTATTTTCTAAAATTTAAAATAACAAATGCTTTCAATTCATATTTTGCGTTTTTTGTATATATATTGCACTGTATCTAATTTCTCTTTGATTTTTGCCTGATAATTTTTCATAACACAGGCTTAGCCAAAATATGATTAATCGGGTTTCAAAACACTGTTTTTTTTTTTTTAAGTATACGACGTACAAAGACGATTGATACATGAAAAGACACATACAATCACAAAGCTTCTGGTACATACTACAAATGTTCAATGTGTGAGCCATTAGTCACACGGCACACACCTCAACAGTAATCCTGTTTCGTCCATACACTGTAAGAAAAATTCCGTTAAAATATGGAATGGTATTGGCGTCTCGATTGCGAGTCCAATTTACTTATTTTAACGGAATTTGTTTTTACAGTGTACATTCAGTAGCACATTTCTGTCAATGTCCGTCAGAGCAGTAGTTATACGTTCAGGTAATGCTTGAATCGTTGTTGGCATTGGTGGTACATAAACTTTGTTCTTCGCATAAACCCATAGTAAGAAATCATATGGCCTCAGATCGGACGGCCGGAGGTTCATGGCAACAGACGAACATCACCCAGAGCTCCCTATATAGTTATTTTGCAGTTCTTTGTTGAGAAAGACGCGGGCAATTTGAAGCTTCGTCCTGTTGAAAGATGAAGGTCGAGGAGTCAGTAGTCATTTGTGGAAACAACCGCAACTGCAACATATCTGGGTACAAATTGAGGTTTTGAAACCCGATGAATCATTTAGGCTAATCCTGTATATTTCCGCAATCGTAAAATACAAAATTACTCGAGATATTCAACATTTTTTACATGGAACATTATGTTTGTTACGGAGATTTTATGAAAGTAGAAATAGTTACTGTTTCGCCTCTTAATCCTGAAAACGAACGTAGCGCATTCCATGTATAAAAAGTTATATATACTTCAGTTTCCAGAAAACAGCGAAGATGGATTCAGGTAGCCAAACTGTGGTGAGATGTATTTTTTTTTTAAGCTCTGAAGATGCTATTGACGAAAGACTCTAATATGCTTTCAACCATCGAATTACCCGTAATGATAAGATGAATTAAAGTTGCGAAACAGCGTGCAAATGTCGGAGGAACGTGAACTTATCAAACTGCACTTTACAATGCAAGAAATTGCTTTTTAACCACTTACCAGTTCATTTTCGAGAAAACACTTTCCAAAAATGCCTATTTCTTTTATTGCAAAAATCCTGTTTTCATGCCATTTTTATATGAAATATATTTTCAAAAATAAAGATGATATATGGAAATATAAATTTGTGTATTTCCGCCTTAAAGTTGGCTTTTTGTATACATTTCGATATGAGAGGAAAGCTTTGATTACGTACCTTGCGTTTTTCAATCAGTCGAATTTTGGAAAAAGTATTAATATTTCAACTGTGTTCCAATATATTCGTGTCGAAAAACCGAAGAACTGCCAGATTCCCTCACAGAAATTTTACAATCACTGAAATCAGAATTTTCTCAATGTCAACAATTTTTAACAAATACACAAACTTTACATATAAAATTAGAAATCAATGTTGGAATAATGATATGAAACTTATATGGAAGTCAGTTATCAGAAATAGACAAACTTAAGCACATAATATAATTCTGAACACAGTGTCAGACACAACAACGCGTGACGTTTGTGTCAGACACTCACACAAACGTCAGCAAACGCAACACACTATTTCGAAAACAAACATGTGCTTTATGTAAAATACAAAAGCTAGATAACAGCAAAACATGTTTGTGGACAACTGTTATAAGAAATATTGTCAACTAGATTTAAATGTACCGGTTAAACAAAAATGTAAAACTAGAAAATGCGATGCCAGTACGTAGCACGGGCAAATCACGCTGGGCGAAAGTACGCTGCCCATATGAGGTATGGGCAAAAGTGATAAGAGGTTAAAGAAAAGTATTCGTTGTTGTTGTGTTTAAATTTAATTCAAAGCTTCCTAGTTAATGTATGGTGGTAAATCAGCGTTTGATAGAAAAAAAAACTTCCTCAATTTACGTAATACAGATACTTTTACAGATACAGATACAGACTGTTCGAACCTTTTACATACCCACTGTTTTACTGAAAGGGCACAATCGGCAAAAAAAGGGAAAACACCCTAAGCATTTTAATGAGCAAATTTTCTAGGAAAAAACGAAAATAACTATTCGACTGGAAATTATGCCTTCGTTTAATTTATGTTAAAAAAAAGGCTTAGGGTGCGGCAGAAGGTGTTTCTTTATTAAAAAGTTTCTTTCACTTTTGACCCAAAGATTACCTGTTGCATTACACCAGTAGTCTACAATCCCAATTAGGAAAGAGTAACTATCAAACGTTTAAAAAAATACACAAAATACGAAGTTGTTTCATTTAACATACTTTTGCATTTAAGGAACAATTTATTATTGTATTGTAAAAGAACGATTTTCTGAAAGATGTTTAAAGATTTTTTTTGGCCTTACATAGAATATTATTCCATGACATACCTTTGTCATTTAAAAACACTTTATTTGTGAAATTTAAGCTCAACAATTTGTAACGCGATTGTGAATAATAAAACGTCAGAACATTATTAGAATTAATATTTGTTAAGCAATCAAAATCAACTTTGCTGCATTCGATTCTTATTTAATCATTTTCTCGTATTTGAAACAGTTCATAAATCTTGTTTTATATAAATTGTATTAGACTGTAAGGCGGTGGCAGAAAAATGGCTTTATCACAGTCCATCATTATTCAAAGGATAATGCTGTCTACGGAAAAATCAAATTGGCCGTTTCCCTGGATGCATTTGCCTTAAGACTATCTCAGATCGACTCGACGTTTAAATTAAATTATATTTTGTAACCATGGTGCTGATCAATCATGGTGACTGGTCAGAAGTGCAATTTTGAAAGATTATCGAGGAAAAAAAATGTTTAAACCTATAAAAGCGCATGTGTTCGAAGTTGAGTCGTAGTTAGAATGTTTCGAAGGTTTAAATATTTTAAATAAGCATTTTTAATGATGGATTTGTGCTGGTATTGTTGCTGATCAACGATCAATTGGGGAGAAATCCGATTACTGAAGATTAATATCGAAACTTTCTTAAACTTTTAAAACCGAATTTTTCAGAAGTCGGCACCTAGTTAGACCATCTTCTCGTACTCGAATAAGGCTTATTTCATGAAAAGCGCCGGAATTATTTTCAATTTATCGCAGCATTTTCAGTACTGAGTTTGTTTTAACCATATGGAATAAATTTTAACATATTAAGTACGTAGCTAGATCATTTTCCCGTGCTCGAGTTAGTATGGGTGCCGAGTTTTAGGAAAATCTTTTCGGCCGTTTTCGATATATAGCAGCATTTTCAGCACTGATTTTTTTCAACCTGTTAAAATGATTTTTCTTGAATTAGAGACCGAGCTAGATCATTTTCTTGCATTCGATTTACTGTAGTACTCACGTTTTGATAAAATCGATCCAGCTGTTTTCGATATCATCGGTAATCCGGAAAGTTGCTTGCTCGTTTAAAATTGTGTTACACCTAGATAGACAACGTATGTTATCATAAGGAAATCAATTGCAAATGACTTCACATTATTGCTACTTTAGCGTGCAGGATGACGGACAAGTTAGAGCTGTATTACTAAAACCTGAGATGAGGCTTTTAATAGAGAAAGATCGAAATTTCATGTTTGTATGCAACTAAGATGCTACTTGATATTTTGTAAGTAAATGAGTTAGGCAGTTTTAGCCATGCTCTATACCAGAAAGTTATGGGAAAAGTTAGGACAGTTATACCATCATTGAAATATATAACAACAACAAATATGCTGAATGCTTAAATTATGGTAAAGTATTCTTCCCATTCCTATAATCAATTTCTCCCTTTTGACGGAAAGCAAGGCAACTAATCAGAACCGAATATACAAAGATCATGCTGCAATGCACATTATCCATTCAAGAATGACCAAAGTGGTTGTCACAAACCACTATTTCAATTGAATTTCCACAAGTTTATTCCAAAAATATTATATTGGGATGAAGGAATATATTTGTATTTATTTAGACAAGAACTCTTTTCTAAATACTACAAAATGGACAAAAATCTGTTTTCTTCTATTTTGTTTTTGCCAAAACTTTATCAAAACCAAGTAAAGTATAGTTTTTTCAAAAAAGTTGTAAATTGTTACATGAGATTTTCTTATCCAGCTTCAGAAACCCATGAAGACCAAATAGATGCTTACACTAATAAATTCAAAATGAAAATGCTCCCGTTGATACATGTGAAATCTTATATTGTTAGAAATATATTTGTATATACAGCTCAAGTCAAAGAATTAGAATAATTCATTTCATATGTGTTTGGAATTGCATTTAGCTTTATTTCAGTGTAGTACAATTGAAAAAGATCAACAGTTGATGATTTAATAAATTTGCATCTTATTGAAGAAAATTAATGCTGTAAAAGATTAAATTTTGAGTGAATATTGTATTTTTGTAAAATTATTTTCATTATTAAAAATATTAGAATACTAAAATAGGTGGTAAAAAAATTATAATACTTATGAATTTTCCTGATTGGTTCAGAAGGTTGCATAAATTAAGCATAAAATTAGCGTCTGCGGAACTTCTTCTTACGTTATAAAAGTGCTTTCCATCATCATTGTTTTCATTTTATGTGAAACATGAGTCGTTCGTCCGACATAACGGAGTTTACAAAGTATCGTATTATTGATTTTAATAACGGAGGTCGTATTCAGCAATATATCGCCAGTTATTTAAAATTTTCTCAAACAAGTGTTAGTAGAGCAATAAAGCAGTATTTTAACGGCGGACATTTTGAAAACAAGCATATGAATAGCGGTCAAAAGCCAAAAACGACCCAGAGAGATGATAGAAAGCTAAGGAGTATTGCTAAAAAAACGTTTTAGATGTGTAAGATATTTGCATCGAATGTGGAAAGAACACGGTGTTGATGTTAGTAAATCTACAACAGTATAACTCCATAAACGTGGATTTCAATCTCCAAAGATAAAGCCCCTCATGACTCTTAAACAGAAAATGGAGAGAAACTAGTGGTTAAAAAAATAGGCTATTACGGGGTGTGAATGATTGTATAAAGATATTGTTTAGTGATGAGAGTGTGTTTTGCGTAACATATGGTGAGCAAAGTGATCGTGTATGGCGAATGTAGTAAGAAGCATACGACAAGGACTGCAAGAAACGAACAGTAAAATTTGCAGCTAGTGTAATGGTATGGGCTTGCATGATTGCACACGGTCCTGGAAGCATATGTATCATTAACGAAAGGATTCATTCTGAGATATATCGAGAAATTCTTAAGCAGTACTGATACCATCGTCGGAAGGTCTGTGTAGTGACGATTTTATTTTCCAACATGATTTAGCACATCACACAATTCAAAATCCACCAAGAATTTTCATACCCAATACCAAATTAACGTACTTCCCTGGCAGGCTAAATCGCCGGATATAAATCCAATAGAAAACTTGTGGGTAATAACGAAGAAAAGACTGCAAGATATTGCGCCAACAAAACATAGTTGAGCTTCTTTTCAGCACAAAGTCGATATGGTCATGTTTGGGCAGAAAAAATTGTAAAGCAATTGTAGCTAGCTTGGCAAAGCCAGTTCGTGCTGTTATAAAAGGTAAATACTACAAAATGTTAAATAATAACTATTTTTTCCCTTTTTTTTAAACACGTATTATTTACAATGCATTATTCTAATATTTTGAAACAGGTAATTGGTTATTCTAATATTTTGATTTTTTCCAAGCGTGTATAATTATTTTATTTTTTGCATTATTTCCTTTAATTTGTATACTAAAAGATTCTACAAACTATGCAGATTCTTACAATATTAAGTTTTATCCTGTATTACTTTTTGTACAAGCGATACATAAAAAACATTTTACACAATTCTTTTTTTCTATTATTCTAATTTTTTTACTTGGAGCTGTAGATATTTTAAATAAATTGCAGGTTGCTCCATATTACATATGTAACGACAGATAAAAATACAAATGTCTGGTGCTGAACTCCTGACCTAATATATTTATTAAAAAGTGTTAATGAACTGAAATCAAAGAAAATTTTGAAGCATGAAGAAATAGGTAGAGAAAATTAATTTTTTAATTTATGATGAATAAATAAATAAATAAATACTAGATAGTGCCCGTCAAGATTTGACGGTAAATAGCTTGAATGTTTCATTAGAAAAATTTTTGAATTTTTAATTAGTTGCTTTTAAATTAATTATTGAATGACGAATTATGTGACTAATTTCTGTATTGCATAAGTGATTCACATTTCTTTTAGGCGATAGATGGTGCTGGCAGTCTAACTTATTGAATGAAGTGAAAGAATTTATAATTTACAACCAATTATGCTTGCTTATTATCAGAAATTTACCTAAAAATACTGGTAAAGAATTAGGTATATAACGAAAATTGTAGATCAGCTCAATTTATTTAATTGATAATTACATGCAAAATATTTTAACTATAAAATCATCATTTTTTTTCAAAATATTATTGAGTGTTAAATTTTATTTAATTAGAAAGCATTCAAATAATAATAATAATAATAATAATAAAATAAAAATCCTATAACTTCTCTTCCTAATAAAATAAATTATCGGCAAAAGTATTACACATTTTGCCAGGCTTGGGTTCGAACCTGAGTTCGCTACAAAAAATCAGAGCTTTAAATTGCTGCTTTTAGCGGCTACGCTAGTAGGAACTCGTTTTTCTTCCTTCTAAATTGAAGAGTTCGAAAAACAGCTGACGCATACGCAATTGTCTCGAATTTGAGTTCTGATCTTACAGAAATAGCTTTACGTTTTAATGTTTATGATACATTATTTTTTCAAAGAAGCAGCTACAGATGAACTTGCTAGTTTCACAATCTTCGTGTGTAACTATTGGCAATTCATAAGATGGATCATCATCCATAACTTTTACTTTTAGCCTCAAATCAATGTGTTTATCTTCTGTGCGTAATATTACCAAAACAATATGACACCCCCGAAATAAACCGTATCTAGATCTTAATATCGACACAATAAATTTTTGAATTGTTAATAATGTTGAAAGAATCAAATAATAGTAACTTTGTGAGAGAAATAAAAGCTTTAAAACACCAAATAAAATAAACTAAGATAAACTTGAGCACAGTTAAAAAATAAAATTTATAAAGAATATAATTAAAAACAATTAAAAATACAATATGTAAACGTTTCGCCAAGCGACACGCAATGCATCATCAGTACAAAAAATATCCATTGCATTTCAAACGACAGAACAAATCAAGAACGGTTAAAGTTAGTTATTAATAATAATTTTAATATTAATATTAAAAATAATAATAAATAAAGTTAGTTAGTTTTTTAACTGTGCTCAAGTCTGTCTTAGTTTATTTTATTTGGCGTTTTAATGGTTTTTAAATTCAGACGTTAAATGTATATGTACTGTAAAGAAAATCTTGTTTACAGTAAGATCGAATAGCAGACGAACTTAAAACAACTTCTATCTGTGATGTGATAGTTCAACTGAGCGAGGATCTTTGCTCATGTGCAGTGCATCACTCCAAAGGTAGACTTGTACTTATATACTACACATGCTCAACATAGAAATTTTAATTTAAAATTGCGGCCAATCAATAAAACATTCGAACAAATGAATGTAAGATAACAAATCTGTGGTCAAATATCTTTCATTAAAAAAAAAAAAAAAAAAGATTGGTGTAATTTGATGCAGTAGTTTCTTCTCACGGACTGTCGAAAGAAAACGCCTAGCGTTTTATATATATAGATGGTTTTATGTTTATGTGTGATTTCACAAATCTTCACGCTTTTTAAAATTAAAAAATATGTACGTTTAGCCTCACAAGAACTATTGGATAAAAAATTTATACAGGTGGGTCTCAACGAGTGCTATATTCGTTCTTTTCGCCCAATAATTAGATGCGGCAATTGCCAGCTGTATGGACATCAGACATCTTACTGCAGGAGACAGCCAATTTGCGCCAAATGTTCGAGAGGTCACTGCACTTCGAAGTGCCCTTTTGAGGGAGTTCCCTAGATGCACAAATTGTTTCCACTTACCTAATTATAGGAAACATTCAGCGGATTCCACTGCGTGTCCGGTTTATCAATCACACTTGGCAAATAGAAGATGTGTTCAGTAGGATCATATGGTCATATTGTCAAATATTAAAGAACTCAAAAGAATTTGTAATAGTGCATAATATTAATTATTGTTCGCATATTGTACCTTAATACTAAATTTTTAGTGTAGATTTAAAAATAAGTTTTGCATCATGTATCTTACATAATATCTCAAACATAGTATCATTGTATTATAAATTTGTAGGTAATTATTATCTACAATTACTTATACTTTCATAATAGTGCATAATATTAATTATTGTTCGCACCTTGTACCTTAATACTTATTTTTAGTATAGAGTTAAAAATAATTTTGCATCATATATCTTGAAAATAGCTTTAAGTGTTGCAAATATCACATTTGTACATGGTTTAAATTGATGTTAGTATTGTGAATCCTGAAAATAACATAAAAGTGTTGCAAATATGTAGGTAATTGTGTTAAAAAAAAAGTTTAATATCAAATTCTAAAAACTATGCATATTTATATGTTATAATAATGAATATTTCTTTCTCTCAAATGTAATTATAGGGGTCATCTGTAAATATTTATTGCAAACACTGTCAATAATTGTCATATATCTAACATTGTTATTTCTCCTAAACTGTAAAAAAAAAAAAAAAAAAAAAAAAAAAAAAAATCATTCAAGGAGTTCTGCAGGTAGTAAAACTTTGCCTGCCCTAAGCTTGGGGGTTACACCTAACCATAAGCCAAAAGCGGGTTCCCAGGGTGGGTGCTTACTTACTTACTAATTATGCAGAGTAAAATTTCCTTTAACTGCTGATTAATGTTGCCAAAGTTGTTATTTTCGTAAATTATTCTGTCATGAATGTTTGACTTTAAACTAAAAAATATGCTCTTAAAAGATGATAAACCTTATTTTAATTTATACAATAATTAAATATTTTAAAAAATGATATTTTAAAAAATAAATCAGCGTAATTGTTCCTAATTTAAACAATTTTTTTGAAAATTCCTAAGAGCAAATGTTTTGACGCTAATCACATTGTAACTAATTGTTTGATTTTAAATCACTTTTGTTTATCATTCTTATGCAGATTCGCAAATTAATTTAATTTAGAACTAAATATAATACTATAAATACAAATTTAATTCAATTGCAAATCTCTTTTCATTATCATTCTTGTGCAGATTACGTACTTGATTAAATATGGATTGAAGGCAATATTCTCGGTGCGAAGTTAGTTTATATTGTAAATGACATGTGATTCTCATTCATATACACATTGTAGTTATAATTCAGATTGAAACTGAAATTTTAATTTTTCATGTGAAACTGTAATTTAAAAACGCTTCATATAAAGGGGCAACAGTTCAAATATAATCCCTCGATCTAAAAATAAAACACTTTACTTATAGAAATTAATCTTTTTACCTATGAATCTACACCTATATATATGCATATATAGGGTGTCCCGAAAATATAGACATCGGCTTTTATTCCTTAAAAATTGATCATGGATATCTCTATATAATAAAACACAGTGTAACGCGTCAGGGGCGAACCCAACCTCCAGAAAAGCAATTATCGCGGCCATGTTAGGCATAAATATTCAACAGACCGTATGTTTGCCGATTGTTCAAAGTATGGTTCAAAGTTATACACATAATCTGCCTTATATCACATATATTCTTCGTTATTTTCTCTAAAACTTTCCAAATCTATCAAATTATAATGTTTTAAATTCTAAATTAAAAATAACGGATAACCAGCTATTTCCATGTAAACAACCGATAACAAGAGTGCGAGATGAGTTTAAGTATGCTTTGCGGCCATCTTTCGGCAATCAATATAAATGAAAACTTTCGATATCGATTTAAATTAGAGTTTCTTATAAGAAAAATAAAATGCAGATGTAATGATGTAATTCGAGATCAATTTTTTAAAGCTTCATTTATATAATTTTAAAATTTCATTCAATATAACTAAAATGAATATTATTTTTATTATGATGATGACTTCGATAGAATTTTAATTTAGTTTTATTTAGCTTAACATTTATCTGCTTTTTTTTTATTTTGTTTGCATTATAAATGTCTTTTTTTTTCTAGATGTAACTGAAATATAAGATGTTATGATTGCATTAGTATGGCTGAAAATTATCTTTTCACTTATTAAATTATAATTTTGTTTATTCAAATATTATTACGTTAAAAATCGAAATTTTATCTCCATTGATATAATTAATATATGTAGTACATAACATGGTATTGTGTATTCCGTACATTTTAATTACATTTGATATAAAATATAAAATTTACTTACAATGCAAGTGAATTTCAAGTGGATATAAGCTAAGCAGTGGCGTGGCGTCCGGTCATCGCTGGATGCAGCGATGACCAAGCAATATTTTAAAACTGTTAATAAGCTTTTAAAACTCTACGATCCAGTTTTAGCAGAACATTTGGAGTTCATGTATAAGTGAAGGTAAGATTTAAAGTTTCTTTTTTGAACATTCAACCATTGAATTTTAGAGTTAATAATTTTTCACCACAAACTTAAATAATTGCGATGACCACCGAAAATTTTCACGCCACGCCACTGAAGCTAAGCTCCACTGAAGCTAAGCCACTGAAAAAAAAATAAATTAAAATTTTACGAAAGAAATAATAATAATAATAAATTTTGATTTTATATACCAAATGAAATTTTAAAGTTATATAGCTGAAGATTTCAAAAATTTAGCTTTAATTAAATCAATGTGTCCTGCATATTTTCTGTACAAGAAGAAAAAAAAAGACCCTACAAATTTTAATTCCTTTGTTTACATTAATTGATGATAAATGACGCGAAGTCCATACTTAGAAATGAAACGTAAATCTCCATAGATGAGTAAAATCAACTGACTTGATCCCACAGAGTTCCAATACAGTATCTCCATCTATTGACTCCGTGCCTTGATCCACTCCTAAAGAAAAGCGGTTTGGACATTCATTATTCAGATTCATTCATTTTTATAAAAATAATATATTAAAAAAAAAAAACCTTTAACGCATTGAATATTTAATTTTAACATTTTGTGAAATCTTCAAAAATTGTGTTTCACTTTGCTAATTATTATTATTGTTGCAATAAATACTGCTGTTTGTTTTGTCTAATTGTTAACGCAGATCAATATTCCGTCATTTTTGACGGGGTTATACACTAGTATATTATAAATTAGAAAGTTACGTAAAAAAAGAAATTTTCAGGGGATTAAACTTGAAGAGATACAAAATCAAAATTTTTATACGGCCCCATGCAAAAAAAAAAAAATTCAAGAAGTAAAACGTGCAACATACACTAATAAGATCACGTACAAAATTTCAGCATTTTATCATAAAAAGTCGTTATAATTTTCATATTTTGATGAAATAGTATACATTTGTTGCATATTTAATCAGCTGCTTTTGTGCCTGTTATGCAATAATTTTGATTATTTATATTTCATATATATCTATACTAATATTATAAAGATGTAAACTTTGTTTGTTTGTTTGTTCGAGGTGATCTCTGGAACTACCTAACTGATTTCAAAAGTAATGGTACCAAATGATGGCGTTAGTCACTCTTCCAACAAAGACTATATCTTATGTCCGTGCTGCTACCCCAAAGGGGTCGCAGGGGCAAAAAACATTCTAAAAAGGCTGTTTTTCTGTTACTGAAGAGCCTAGAAACATGAAATTTGGAATGTTAGGTACTTATAAGCTATAAATTTTCTCTAAGAACATTTCTTAAAAAATTCGAAATTCAAATGGTATTGAAAATGCGCGAAACGTTTTCCAAAAACATTCTAAATGGCAATTTGTACGCAATCTCATGAAGTACCGAACCGATTTAAAAAATAATGATGTCAAAAGGATGACGATATTCCTTGCTCCAATATATGCTGTATTTTATGTCAGTGCCATGACTCAAAAGGGGTTGCAGGAGCGAAAAGCTTTCTAAACTGCGATTTCTGTGTTATTGAAGGGTCTAGAAACAGGAAATTTGGCATGTTATTTACTCATTAGATATAAATGATCCCTAAGAACATTTCTTTAAAAAAACCCGAAATTTAAAAGGGGTGATAATGCGCGAAAAGCGTTCAAAAAACGTTTTAAATGGTGATTTCTGCGCAGCGTCAGGAAGTATCAAACTGATTTCAAAAGTAAAGGTTCGAAATTGATGGTGACAGGCACTTGCTCTAACATAGACTCGATTTTATGCCGGTATCACAGGCACCTGTGAGTTGCAGGAGCAAAAAAACTTTCAAAAAATGCGATTTTTGTGTTACTGAAAGACCCAGATACATGAAATTTGGCATAATAGTTACTTATTAGATATAAATGATCACTAGGAACATTTCTTAGAAAATTCAAAATTTAAAAGGGATTGAAATTGCGCAAAAAGCGTTCTAAAAAAATTCTAAATTGTGGTTTCTAATCAGTCTTATTAAATATCAAACCGATTTTAAAGTTAATGGTTGCAAATTGATGGCGACAGCCCTTTCTCCAAGATCAACTCTATTTAATGTCTGTGCCACTATCCCAAAGGGGGTGCAAGAGCGAAAAACTTTCTAAAACTGCGATTTTTGTGTTACTGAAAGGACCAGATACATGAAATTTTGCGTGGTACTTACTTCTTAGATATAAATGTATTATAAGAGCATTTCTTAAAAAATTCAAAATTTAAAATCGGTCAAAATGCGTGAAAAGCGTTCTAAAAATTTTCTAAATGACGACTTTTACGCAATCTCAGGAAGTATCAAACCGATTTCAATAGTAATGGTTAGAAATTAATGGTGACAGCCCTTGCTCTAACATAGGCTCTATTTTATGTCGATGTCACTACCACTTGGGCATTGCAGGAGCAAAAAACGTCCTAAACTGCGATTTTTGTGATCTGCAGGGGCTAGGAGCTTTAAATTATGCATGGTAGTTAGTTGTAAGATATAAATGATTTCTAAGAACATTTCTTAAAATTTTGAAGTTTAAAACGTATTGGAAATGCGCAAAAATCGTTCTAAAAATGTAATAAATTGCACTAAATATCAAACTGATTTCAGAAATAATGGTTACAAATTAATGGTGAAAATCCCTATCACTAAGACGTTTCAAGAGCATCTAAATTTAAAGCTCTTTCTATGATTTGTTGCGTAAACAATGATGGTAGAAGAGATAACACTGGTCGGCAAAAAATTTAATTTTTTTCCTCCCTGCAAACTAAACATGTAAAGAGTACAGATCTGATATTCTTAATTATAAAGGGATTATCCAAATTGCTCCAGCACGAACCATTTTTCGGAGAAACAGTTGAATAATAATAACAAATAGTGAAGGATTATTATATTAATTTGGAATACTAGATAAAGATGAAATCAGGAAAAAAGTGCTTTCACTGTCTTATGTATCACATTGTTAAAATATAGTATGAAAATCTAGTTTGTTATACTTGTATCGTGCATTTTTGTTTTTAACCGCCCCCCCCCCACTTTCGTGTGCGAATTTACTATTTGTTATCCACTAATATATTTTCATATCTTATGCCTCTGTAACTCTGGTAATCATATTTATACGTTTACTGATATATAATTTACGTATCATTATCTACATTTTATGGTTTACAAAATTTCCATTTATGTTTTAGCAAGATATAATATACCTTAATATTAAAAGCAAACCCACCTACCAAAAGAATGGTACGTGATATGGTAATTTCGTTACCATATTTTTATTTAGCAGCGTGAAATCTATATGAATCAACTACTATTTTTACAGAGAGGATTTTAGTACCGACCAGTGTAATTAATGAGTATAGTGAAATAAATTGTTAAACTACACTGTTAAAAATTTCGTGAAAAATTACCTCTGTTTTTAAAGGCTATCTGTATTCTGACCAATGAGAACGCTTCATAGGCGTTTATCTAGCGTTCTCATTGGTCAGAAAATAGAGAATCTTTAAGAACAGAGGTGATTTTTCACGATATTTTTAACAGTATACAGTACTGCAGAAAATACTCTTTGTGATAAAAATTTCTATATATATATTTGATAAAAATTTCTATATATTTCTTTCAAAATATTTCAAGAAAATACTGAAAAAATTACATAGTTGTTTCAATCAGTACTCATGTAATAAAGAATAGTAAAAACGTAGAACTGAAATGATTTATCTTTCGTTCTGAATATGATACGCAATTACAAAGTAAAATTCCATAAGGAACTAAGTCGAGACGTATGTTCTTGCATTAAAAAAAAATATCTAAACCGTTAGTTAAAACATACTAAAAAAATCCAGTTACATAATCGTTATTAATGATCTTTCACTCTTTGAAAACATCATTGTGTATATTTCATTTTACTTTAATAAGCTATTTTTTATTATTTAATGAACATTTTATTATTTAATTAACTGGAGCCTCAGTGGGGCTCTAATGGGTTCTCCTATATCGAGACTTTTAAGGGAATTTATACTACAGACTCTATAAATAGATATAAACAATAAGTTGGATTATACCATATATGCATCAGATACGTAGATGATATTTACATAATATGACAACATACAGATTCCTTACTAAATAGCATCTTAACTCATATTAATAGCGATGATTCTAAAATTAAATTTACTGTGGAAATGGAACAGATTTGTATACTACCTTATATGAATGTATTATTAATCAAAACGCAGCAAGGAATAACAAGTAATAACTGCAAGGAATAAGCACTGTTTACAGAAAATCTATAGCCAATCAAACCACTATCCCTCATTATGCTCAAACATTGTTTTCCTACAAAGTTCTGGCATTTAAACCTTTTGTTAGCCTTTAACTGATGTTACCCGTCTCTTAGACCGCGACTTTTTTCAATTTTTGTAGTTTGACTTGCAATTTTCAGTTTAACCTTAAACACTACTCCCGAAATGTCGTTCCGTTTGGAACTTTAGTACTATCACCAGAGACTTTTGAATAGGTGAATTTTAATTATAACAGTCCTGTACAAAATGTTTGTACAAAAACACCATCCTGTGAGTTAATCGCGTCTTTTATTCATATTTCGATGGAGCGGTCTCATAGACCGCTTCACACTAGTTATGTGACAATTTCTGTGACAACAGTTAAAGGTTAATAAAGTTATCACAGTTTGTACTCCTGAGCAGTTAAAGAAAAAAATAAAAAAAGATATATATAATATCGCAAGAAACAATGCCTATAAAGTAAGCACTATAAATAGATTAATTATGAGCATGAAGAATTAGAAGAAAGAAGCTTTAATGTGCAAATTTCAAAGATAAACACTTTACATTATTTTCCTGGGTTCTTCGAAAGATTCAAATATAAACTCAATAAATACAATAATTCTCTTATTACAAAACCTTCCGTAAAATTAAAAAAAAAATAGTCTGTAATAAAATAGATCCAATAGAACCAAATCAATTATCAGGGGTATATGAAATACCTTTCACCAAAGAGCATGGAAAAGTACAATTTTATATAGAATGACAAAATGAAAGCTTAAAACCAGGATCAAAGAATATATAGCAGACATCAAATACAACAAGAAAACTACATCTTTGGCCAGACTATAAAGCAAATAACCTTTACAGAATGATTTTTATAAAAGTAGATAATTTATCTATCAAGATTTTATTTGCTGTACATTATCCGAGTTTCAATCTTTTTAGCTGCGTTCGTAGTTATATAAATACGTAGCACCCAGGGCTTAATTTCTAACAAAAAAAGTACCGGAGCCCTAATATTCTACAGTACTAACAACCGTAGAGTGCCCCCTCGCCCCTCCCCCCCGTCACTTCAATCTGCATATTTATATTTCATACATTATTTGCAAAATTTAAAGCTTTTTTTTTTTTGTTTTTGTTTTTTTTTTTGTTTTTGTTTAGGAAAATAAAAAATGTACATATATCTATCAGCTGCCAACTATTTCACTTTTAGTTACCAATCTTTCTGAATACCAATCTTTACCAGAATTCTGGGATTAAATGTGGTAAGGATTATGATTCGGAAATAGTGTTAATACAAAAAAGAAATAGTTCGCAGCTCTGAATTTTTATGAAAAAAATGAATAAAATTAATAGAAATTAATATTTATATGCTGAAGAAAGGAACAACGTTTTTCAATTTCCTATAAAAAGGTGCATATCTTAAACTATAATCGGTTTCTTCCTCTTAACAATCTTTTGTGGTGAGTGTCCCTGAAAATCGGATTAAATTAAAAACTTGGCACCGTTATCGGAAAGATTCGATGCTTTTATAGAAAAAGGGGAAACACTGCTCGATTATTTTCTATCCGAATAACAATACATATATTACTTACAAATGAAAGTGACTTCGTAAATGTGCAAAGCAGAGCCTTAAAGTGGGCAGCGTTCATGATACAAAAAGAGCGCAATTGCACTGGGCTCCGGAGCCCTGTATTTATGAGCTCCGGTGAATTCCGACCAATATTTAAATACTTACTGAAAGCAGAGAAGTACCGGAGCTGAGCTCCAGTGGGCTCCGGCGCAAATTAAGCCTTGGTAGCACCTATAGTCGTCGCTAAGTCCGTCTCTCCGTCTGCTGTCCGTCTGTCCGCATATAACAGAGCAAAAACTACCCGACCGAATGGTTTGAAATTTTGAATCTATAATTGTTGCAAAATTTTGTCGAATCATTTCAAATTTTATGAAAATCGGGTCTATTGTTTAATTACAGGGACATTCAAAAGTTTTCCGTTACATTACAGCCAATGGGAATAACTTATTGAATGTGCAGTTTAACGATGTTACAGCCTTCTGAATGGTCTGAAATTTTAAATATGTAATAGTTGCAAAATTTTGTCGAGTTATTTCAAATTTTATGAAAATCGAATGTATAGTTTAAATACAGGGACAGTTAAAAGTTTTCCGTTACATTACGACCAATGGGAATAAATTATTGCAAATGTATTTTAATGATGTTACAGCCTTCCGAATGGTCTGAAATTTTAAATATATAATAGTTGCAAAAATTTGTCGAGTCATTTCAAATTTTATGAAAATCGGATGTATAGTTTAATGACAGGGACAGTCAAAAGTTTTCCGTTACATTACGGCCAATGGAAAAAATATATTTCATGTACATTTTAATGATATTACAGTCTTTCGAACAGGATGAAATGGATATGGATGTGCACTTATTGAAATGCACTAAAATATACATTCAGTACAATATGCGATCAAAAACATTTATAAAAGTAGTTATGGTACGAACGCACCTCATTTGCTACGTTTGACGAGCAATTTCCAACTTGTTATGTACTGAGAATATATGCAATGATTTAGCCTGCATGAAGTTCCCTAAAATTTGGTAAAAATGCTCTGCAGAACCAGAAATAATAGTATAGAATGTTCACTAATATCCCTTTTTAGGTGGGTTCGTAATTATACAAATACGTAGCACCTATACTCGTCGTTCAGTCCGTCCGTCCGTCTGTCCGCATATAACAGAGCAAAAACTACCCGACTGAATGGTCTGAAATTTTAAATATATAATTGTTGCAAAATTTTGTTGCGTTATTTCAAATTTATGAATTGGATGTATAGTTTAATTACAGGGACAGTCAAAAGTTTTCCGTTACATTACAGCTAATCGGAAAAAGTTATTGCAAGTGCATTTTAATGATGTTACAGCCTTCCGAATGGTCTGAAATCTTAAATATATAATTGTTGGAAAATTTTGTTGAGTCATTTCAAATTTTATGAAAATCTCATGCATAGTTTAAATACAGGGACAGTCAAAAGTTTTCCGTTACTTTACGGCCAATGGGAATAAGTTATGGCAAGTGCATTTTAATGATGTTACAGACTTTCGAACAGAATGAAATTGATATGCATTTATAAAGTGCACTAAAATATACATTCAATACAATATGCGGTGAAAAAAATATTTATAAAACTAGTTATAGTACGAACGCGCCTCATTTGCCACGTTTGACGAGCAATTTCCAACTTGATATTATTGCACTTGATTTCTTTATAAATGCGATCTCGTGATTTTTCTTTACCTGTCTTCAAATTTAAAAATAAAACAATTTTGCGAAAATATTTGTATCATTATAAATATTCAGAATGTCATCCTTCGAGAGATGAAACATATGGATCTGAATAATGATGTTTATTAGCCTTGTAATTGAATTTATATCCTTTTTAGAAAGTATTAACATAATTTCATGATTTCAAGTGATTTCCAAATATAATTTTATAAAACATTTTACTAATCTTTCATACATTAAAATTCATCGTCTGTTAAAATCAAACAAAAAAAATTACAAATTATGTACAATTGGAAAAATTATTTTTACGTATGCTATTTTGTATTTCCTAACCTAGCGTTATCCAATAACTCTGTAATTTTATGGGATTGGGTAAAAAAAATGCAAAATAAATTTTGATGTATTTTACGAAATATTTTATAATCTATCTACATATTAAAAGTCATAAACAAAACAAAAAATAATAATAACACAAACGGTGTTCTTTAGAACGACACCTTTTGTTTCGTGAGTAAAAACCGTTTTGAAATTTCCTATAATGGCAGGTAAAAAAATTTGAATTTAAAATCTTATGCATTGCATGAAAATGAATATGGGCTAATAGAGACAATACAGGGTTATTACAAATGAATCATCGAGATTTGATACGTTACTACGTGCGAACAAAGAAACGCATATGTTTACATGACAATTCAAACGAGAGGGTGTTAACTACAGTTTCGCTCTGCGTATGTGTCATGCGCGTGTGGTTGCCATGGTTGCTGCGTGAACATCATATTTAAAATGGCGACTGGACAGCTGAAATTTTCCACGCAGTTGGTTGTGGAATGGAAAGTTCGCGGCTAGCGCGATTTGTTGATTTCTTGGGACTACGGATGAAACTCTCTCTAACTCGGTTCACTGTTTCTTCAGAATCGCTTGGTCGGCCGGAGCTTTTGCCTTTACACAAACAACCGATTTATTTGAACTGTCGATACCAGAGCCGAATGCTTTGTTGGGTTGGAGGTTTGCATTTGTATGCCTCCCGGAATGCTCTCTGAATGGTTATAAGCGATTCACACTTTGAAAATGCTAGTACACAAAACACTTTCTCCTGCCAGTCGCCATTTTGAATATAATGTTCGCACAGCGAACGTCACATTCGTTATATTCGAGCGTTAACGCAGCGCGAAACTGAAGTTAACTCCCTTTCGTTTGAGTTGTGATGGAAAGAAACATATATGTTTCGTAGTTCGCACGTAGTAACGTATCTAAACTCGATGATTCATTTGTAATAACCCTGTAATTTGATGGAATTCTTCGAGCTATGAATTCTAAATCCTTTATTTTCTATAGCGAGTATGCTATAATATGAAATCTCAATAACACATATCAATTACACATTTTCATCGGTATATTTACGAAACTGGTAGACTGACGGCAGACGAAACGCTATTATTAACACTTTTCAAATATGTTGATTTTTTTTTTAATGAGCTCCGATTTGTTTAAGCATTTTTTACTGAAAAAAGTATCCGAAATTTATAATTTTGACATTTATAATTTTTTTGCTGATCGAATATTAAAATAAATCTATTTATTTCTTGTTATTCTCTTAATTTCGTTAAAACAGAAAAAAAAATACACACACACACACACACACATATATATATATATATAAATAAAGTAAGTAAATTTAAAAATAATACTCCTTCCGTCCCAAATTAATTTTTTCCAAAATTAGTTGCTACATTTCAAGTAGGTGGATTAATAAATAATTTCCGATGCAGTTTAGTAGATCTACATCAATAATATTATACAACAATGAATACAACGCGGTATACTAGGTGATAGTAGTTTCAAAATATTGAAATAGGAAAGTTTGGCAATGTATTTTTAATTTTACAAACATGTATGGGGAACATTATGATGCCAGGCGAAAGCAACTCCTATAAAATAACCCACCTCAATAGGGAAAATCTTCGTCGTAAAAATCTTCTTTCGCGAAACCTGGCATGTTATCACGAATTCATACTATGTGCAAGAAATTTCTGAAATATCAATTAAAATTCTTTTATTTGCAATTAACACTATTAATACTAATTTTTTACTTTCCACAAATGTAGCACGTACTTTGGGACAAATATTTCGAAGCAAATTTACAGGGTTCGCACGCTCTTAAGCCACGCCCCATTCTGTAAGGACCCTACCACCAGTATACCAGAAAGATAGTTTTCTTCCTAATGAATTCGCGATTCATTAGCTAGAAGACAGTTTTATGCGATTACTGATGGAAGAATCGTAACAAAATGGGTCGTGGCTTCAGACCGTACAAAGCCTGGATTTTTTAAACTAATTTGGTACTGATTTACGGAGGAACGGAGGGAATGCTTCATAAGTAAATGTTGTTGATAGTACCCTGAAATCTCTGAAAAATGTTCAAACAAAACCACAAAATCATCAGTATCAGTAATCAGTACAAAAATATTCAAATGTAGCAACTAATTTGGGACAGGGGGAGTACCATTTATGTGATAAGTGCTGTAGCTGCAAATAACACTATAAATTATATAGCAGATTATATTTTATAAGTATTTGGCAGACGCAAAATTCCACAGCATAAACATAAATAAATATGAACCAATAAAACGCAAGTGAAAAACTGTTATCTAATCATACAGGAACAAGAAAAGAAAACTGAAAGGATGTGACCTCACCGGCAGTCGGTGTAAAATAAGAGCCAATATACCCACTTCCTTATCTGTTATTTTACATTATACTCACTGGCGGTAAAGCCACCGCCTTTAGGTTTTGTTTTCTTGTTCCTATTTCATTAGTTAACAGCTTTTCATGGATGTTTTGCTGGCTTATATTTGTTAATGTTTAATTATGGTGTGAAATTCCGGAGATGAAAATACAAAATATAATATATATATTATATATATATATATATATATATTACAATACAACAACCAAATAATAAAACAGAAATTTAATTCCGCTGTTAATACAAAAAATGTTAATAATGCAGAATTTTTTTCTTTTTAAAACTTAAAATGTCTCTTTAAGTTTACATTCTTTTTGTATGATAAGAAGAGGCCTTCAATCGAATTCCATCTAACAAAAAATAAAAATATCCTAAATTCCTGTTATCAGTATTTATTTCAAAAAATGCTTTTAAAATATACTCTAAGATGCAAAAGTATTATTCTTGAAATGCGTAGAAGTGTAATGCATTTAAAATGGGGCTTCTGGGTATACATTAAAGTACTTTTCATATGGTAATGAAGTGTGAAGATATTTTCGCAGAATTTTTCTAAAACATTCTGTTTAAAATGTTTTAAATCTTGCTAAAATAAAATTCAGAATAATTATTTTATTTTTTAATGAAATTGTAAGAACATTTTCATAAATGTTTTTATGTGTAACCACTTGAAATCTTGATGTATTTTTTCAACAGTTTTTATGCACCAACAAATACGGAGCGTTAACTAATTAAAGCATTTTTGTGATTTAAAATACATAACAAGTCTACTATGTTAATTACATAATGCGAAATATTACTTTTATTTATATTTAATATTTTTTATGAACTTGTCAGCAACCATTTTTGCAGGACCTAATACATTGTTGAATGTAATAAAATTATAGAAACCAACAGATAAAAAAAATATATATATATGGAAAATAGACAGTCCAAAATTTGCTTAATGGTTGTCAGAAAGAATTGTGTAGGCCTTGTGTCGTTAACGTAGCATAAGGGAAGACAAGTCTGTGTGCAATACTATGTGAAATATGCGAGTTTTAAGACCCGTTTCCTCGTAAACTACCAGACCGATTTTGATGAAATTTGGAATCCATATTCACTGGATGTTTCAAAAATTTTCATTTTTCAGAAACTTTTTTTTTTCTGAAACTAATAAAAAAAAAATTTAAACTGTCTCCCACATATGATCTTATATTTATACTGTACAACCGAAAAAAAACTATCAAAATCGCTCGAGTACTTTGTGAGATAATGGGATTTGTACCTGCAAAGTACGATTTTTCAGGTGAGCCAAAAATCTTAGATATTCACAATCCCCGCTCTTTGCGAATGACAAAGCAAGTTTTCTGGTTACATATCGAAAGAACAGACGTTGGGAGAGTCGATATTCGGCAAATGTTTGTAAACCTTCTTAAAACCTTCTGATAGTTCAATCAAATGACGCCAACTTTTTGTATTTTGTTTTGTGTTGAACAGTGACTTCTATCTTTTGAACTTTTACTTTGTGTTACAAAATGACAAAGCCAAAAGGTGTTTTTGTGGGAAGACAAGACTGGGTGCAATCATAGAGAAAATATGTGATATTTAAGACCTGTTTATTGGGAAACTACCAGACCGATTTTGATGACATTTTGAATCCCTATTCACTGGATTATACTCAAAACTTTTGGAAAATAGTTTTTTTCTGTGCCTAAATCTTTTTATTTTAGAGAAATGGCAATTTTTCAGAAATTTTCTATTTTCAGAAATGATTTTTCTGAAACTAATTAGCATTTTTTTTAAACTATCTGTCACATAAGATCTTATATTTATACTCTACCACCATTTTTGCTAAAAATCGAAATCGCTCGGTTACTTACTCGACCGATTTCGATAAATGTGGTTTTTAGCTGAAAAGTACAATTTTTCGAAGAGCTAAAAAATTCTAATTAAGTTCTAATTAAGTTCTTGCTCAGTTTTATCAAACACATGAAATATATATGAACTCCTGGATAACATTTAGTTACGTATAATAAATGAGTATAAAATGTTAGAGAAAAATTAACTGGGCGCGGGGTCCCAGTCGTGTCTTTTTTTAATGTGAGTGGGCGTGTCGTCCGAGTCGTGTCGTTCCATGAATTTTTACAAGTGTTTCTAATGTTCGGAAAAAACTGGGTATACGAATGGATTCAGGAAGGTTCAAAGAAATTTTTAAGCCAATTAAAAAAAAAAAATCAATTTTTTCAAAAGATTTCCCTCATGTCTTCCCTATTAGACGAAACCAATGATACTGAATTGGAATCCTGTGATTGCTTTACAAATAAATATGATTAGTATTAAAATAATAAAGTGAAGTTACTCATCCACTGTTTGTTCAACCCAGTTTGTTAATTCGGTTTTTTTCTATTCAGCTGTTTCAGATAACAGCCAAGTTGATGTTGTCAAAATGGCTATCAGAGTAAACTATCTCGGTCATGTGTTATGCATGTAACCCAATTAATATAGAGTTGGCAATTTAAGTCAAAGGTTTGTGTTGTACTTTTCCCCTCAGAGTGTTAGTTTTGTTTTAAGACGGCCAATTGCCAACACAAGGAATATAGGCCCGAAGGCTATTCCCCCGTGGGGGCCTTTCGAAGGCATCCTAACCCGTATTTACTCAAGGAAATCCAAGGTTCGAAGAAAGCCACGGAAAACTCCGAACGATTAGTGCGATGGGCGCGTTTGGGTTCGAACCCAGCACATCCTGTCTACCAGCTTTGAAAGCAGAACCTCTCGGCCACTGGTTGCAAAACTTTTCCAACCAGTGGAAAAACTTTTCCAGTCAGTTGGAAAAATCGCAACCAGTATTAAGTCTAATTATATAACGAGTTTAATTATACAATCACTAACCCCAACAACTAGTCATAAAATCATAACATGTGGTGGACAGGTACATTTTCAACCGTAGGTACCCACAAAATGAACCTTTAAAAATAAAATTAATAATAAATTAAAAATTATAAAGTATCTTTTATATTATTCAATCTAGTGTAAATAAAATCTACCAATAAAGCAGATATTTAAATTTCTGCTGTAATTATATGAAATCTGAAAATTATAGATTTCTCTGTTTTAATTTTCCTACATAACATGACTTAACAATAAGTCGAATAAATATTAATCGTTTCATTACAGACCATATTTTACTTTATCATTAAATATTTTATTATCTATCCAAAGAGATGTTTCATCTCTTACAGAAATTAAATCAAATACAATGAAAGAAAAAATTTTATTGAAATATGTAGATAGTATAAAATGAGTATTTTAATGAAACATTTTATTGTGTTCATAAAAACCATTTTTTTTTTTTACATTCTAGATAAAAACTATTCTAAAATTACAGAACAGAAAAGAAAGCCATAAATGTATTTATCAACGTAAGAAAACATATTATATATATCGAGTTCCGCAGAATTATTTCAAATATCAGCTGCCAAAAAACAATGCAAGCATTATTTAGTATATATTTCAAGTATTACCTTTTGATATTCTCATATTTCATACAATACCATATGGAAAAATTATTACATTCAAGAATTGAATACTGCTGGTCGATCAACCGAGGCTTGTTAAAAATCTTGTTTTGGAAATTATAATTAATTATATATATATATTCTGTTATATATATTCTGTTATTAATGTTTAAATTTTATGCATTTTGAATTTTTATAATTTTGAATACATACACTTTTGAATATTATATGTATATATACATATATATATATATAAGTATGTGAAAGTCAAATTTATAACGACAAGGATCAATATGAAGACAAACAGAATCATTTAATGATTCTTAGAATAGGCAGATGGAAGTTCAGTACATAAGTATATTATTACCAAAGAATGATAACGGTCTCTTAACTAATCATTTTCTGTTTCCCATAATTAAACTTTGCAAGCTTCTTAAGTCTTGCGTTTCATCTTTTACCAACCGTTATATGCCGATGTCACTTTTCTACTGATCCGATTCCGTTTTCGTGAATCGTGAACTCGCGCTTATCATTCATGAAATTATAACAGCCAGTGGACTGTTGTATTTCATGAGTTGATACTTTTCGTATGAACTTTGCTGTTCTTTCCTTTTCCCACATTCTCTGCCATCTTGACGTTAATGCCGACCTCGCCAGTTGTTATTCATTTCATACAATTTGGATGCCTCACATTAGCCTTTTAAAAAAAAGCAACTGACAAGCGTCTGACTACATTGATCTCCTTATGGCTGAAATTGTTTCCATTTCTTCTTCAGCTGCATCACCTCTACATAAAAAGTACAGTTTCATTCCTTCCATAATAATCAAAGTTATTAAGAGGATCTAATAATTGTTCGTGTTGAGCACGATTCCTTTTATACCAAAAGTATAGGGCATTATAAACCCAAATATTCTTTACGCAATTTAACCTTTTTTCCTTTCAAAATTTTCTTTTTCTCAATTGCTAGGAGAAGTGAAAACAACGTATTTTTGTTGATTTAAAACCACATTTATGCCATGCTGATCAGCTGTCCATTTTTTTGCATCATGTACAGTCGTGGAAAAAAAGTAAACACCCCTACTAACTCCTCAACAAATTATCGTAGAAGAAAGTTACTGGTACTGAAAGATTTGAAATAAAATCTACTTTTGAATGATGTATATAAAATTTGCTTAGGGGGCCATCTACTTTTTAAAACGAACAATTACTTTGTTTTTTTCAATAGCAGTACACAATTCTCACAGCATAAATGAACTCTACACCCTTCAATTAGCTTAAAAACAAATTTTTATGCAATTTGTACCATAAGTTTCCGAGAAATTAATTATTTTAAAACGAGCGTATTTTAAGGGCTGTATCCAAATTGAAGTTTCGTTTTCGATTGTTAACAGGGAGAGCTCCCTTCTTGATCAAGGCACCTTAAGCACCACTCAAGCAATCAATGAAGCCTGCTAGATTACATGAGAGCAGAAGAAATTTCAAAATATCTAGTCACTTCTATCACAGACGGCCCCCTAAAACACCCTTTTGCCGTTTTTTAAGTATAATTTGAAAACTACTTGGAAGAAAAATGTGAAATTTTGGATATCCATAAAGCAGGACTTAATAAAACTAAATCCACCAAAAAAAACTGTAAGTTGCAATTCATAATTTTTTCGAATATTAATTCCATAATTCATAATTCATATCATACAATTATAAAAATTGCAAATTCAACGTATTTATGTTTGGGTATATTAGTATTATTGCTACACGAAAAATTAGCACATTAGGAGCATAATTTCAGGCGATATAAATAAAAATATGAAAATGTAGTTTAACATTAGAAGCACTAAATTTTGAATGTTTATAATTCAAAAACTTATTATTCAAATGACTTGAAATTTGGTGTCTAGGCATAGTTTTAACCGAAGATTTAAAATATCTCTTTAAAATTGGGTATTGCCATTGAAGTTTGGATTCGTTTTAATATATAGATAGCCCACTAAGCAGATTTTATATGCATGATTTAAAAGTAGACTTAATTTGCAATCGTTCGGTATCAATAACTTTCGTCTACGATAATTTGTTGAGGAGTTAGTAGGGGTGTTTACTTTTTTTTCCACGACTGTACAATAAACAACAACTGTTTGATTAAATTTGAATCATTCCAACTACTTCTAGTATTAACATTTGTAGTATTGTTAAGTACCCGTGTGTGCATAATTGGAAAAACTTACCGTGGAATGAAAGGGATCCGAAAATGACTCTGCTTTCCACTGAATTATGTGGTTAATCGGACCCTGTTGCCATTTTAAATGAAACATTTCCGGCAAAGAGATCAAAGATTTGGTCAAAAATTTTTAAAAGAATTTCTTTGTTAATTTCTCCTATATTTACAACAAGAAATTATTGGATTCATGATAATTTTTGAATTCCAGTTTTCGACGGATTTACACGTTTTAGGGGTCAGAGAACCCGAAAAACATGTTTTTAGAAAATGTCTGTCTGTGAGTCGGTCTATCTGTCCGTCTGTCTGTGTGCGTGTGACACACATTTTGTGGGCGCTCTATCTCAAGAACTAATGAACAGAATTTAACAAAACTTTAGATTCAGTTAGTCCCTGATATAAACTTGTGCTGATTACTTTTTGGTGTAAATCTCCCAAAAGGTGGCGCTGATATGCTGCATTTTTCATGATTTCCGAAATAGCTATATCTCAAGAACTTATAAACGGATTTCTATAAAACTTCAGATTACGTTAGTACTTGATATAATTTGATGCTGACTACATTTTAGTGTAAATCGCCCAACAGGTGGCGCTGCTATGCGGCATTATTCAGGATTATCTCAATAGCTCTATCTCAAGAACAAATAAACGGAATTTAACAAAAAAATTAGATTCAGTTAGTCCCTGATATAAACTGGTGCTGTTTACTTTTTGGTGTAAATCGCCCTGCAGATGGAGCCGCAGTGCTGCATTTTTCACGATTTCCGAAACAGCTATATCTAAAGAACTAATGCACTGATTTTTATAAAACTTCAGATTCAGTTTGTCCCTGATATAAATTAATGTTGTTTAGTTTTTAGTGTAAATCACCCAACAGATGGCGTTGCTAGGCTGCATTTATCACGATTTTCTCAATAACTGTATCTCAAGTACTAGCGCATGAATTTTCATTAAACTTCAGATTCAGTTAGTACCTGATATAAATTGGTCCTGATTAGTTTTTGGAGTAAATCGACCAACAGGTGGTGCTGTTATGTAGATTTTTTTTACGATTTCCGCAATAGTTTTACCTCAAAAACTAATGCACGGATTTTCATCAAATTTCAGATTCAGCGGCAACTCGACATAAATTGTTACTGATTAGATTTGGTGTAAATCATTTAACCGTTAAGACTAATATGCTTTATTTTTCAGGAAATATTAACATGTATGAAATTGAAGAAAGTTTTGCGATTTCCACGTCCGACTAATTGTATTTTGATTTGAAATGTATTATATGCATATGCATACATATATATGCAGAGACAGCGTAATAAATGTATAGATTTTTATCGCTTAATTAATAATGTATTGAACAAAACAGTACACCGTTTTGCTTCCATGGAGGATTGATTAAAAAAAAATAGTTTACATTTTTCTCACCAGTGGCAAATTTAGCATTGCCTGCACATTTGGGGCAGTAAAATAGGTATTAAAACATAAACCAGGGACCTGTTATTGTTACCAACTAACATTTAATGGTTATCTTTAACGTTAAATACATTTTACCAGTTGCAGTTATATTTTTAACATTTTCAATTTTTGTCTTGCTAAAAAGTTATGTTAAGCCTTTTTCTATTTTATTGCCTAAAATCTGATATATATATAATAGCTTTATATATATATATATATAACTGTATCAGGATGAATTTCAGTTGATATATTGTCGAAATATTTTTATCGGCATTTCAATGAATTCAATTTCCTTTAAAGAAATCAGTTATCGAATATGAAACTCAAAAATTTTGTTCAGCAATATATCGATTTTATTTATCTCTAACATTAAAAGCAAATCTAATAATGAAAATAAGCTTTATAGGAAAACAGACTGACAGCTTATCGATAAGCATGATTGACTTGATAAATGCGGTTTTGTAGGAGCTTAATATAACTCAAATAAAGTTCAGAAATACCGTTTTTCTTTTAAATCTGTATTCAGTCTATATTCACAATATAGCGGTTATTCTTAAGTAAATAATAATTTTTTTTAAAGAAGGATATATTTAAAAATATAGTTTTCGTTTTTATGTTCTCTTCTATTTTAAAAATGTATGATAAATTACGGAAGGAAATTTTTAAAACTGTATTCTTATTCTATTTTTTATACTATATATACACTTAAATGTCCTTCCGGCCAGTGCCGGGAGGAAGAGGTAGCTTTCATATTCCTTATTTTAAAAAAGCCAACTTATATTATTCAAACACATGAAGCTCAATTAAGTGGAAACCGAATGTAGGAGATTCAATACTAATTTTTATCAATACTAAATCATTATGAATGAGAATTTCGCAAAATTAGTCAGCTTTATCCAAGCTGCTTTTATTTAAAGTAACTTATATTTCGCTGCCAAATTCGGCGATTTCTTAAAGTGCCTGCCATTTTAAGACAACATGGTGGATGAGGCTAACCAGTGAACTTGGTCGAGACCTTAGTAATTGCTGTGCACATGCTCACTCACATCGGAATCGGTTGATACATACGAGTGCTGTCGCAGGCAAAAAATCAGATTTTTCAAAATGTCACCCACGTTAGAAATTGAAACTGCTATATCTGAGCCATTTTTTCAGATAAAGACAAACAAAAAATGCTCCTGAATCCTTATATCAAGGTCGAATACTTAAGAAAGAAACCTTTTTCAATTTCTAATTTTTTTGCACCTCACTTTAAATATATATATTTTTAATTTAATGGCCGCCATTTTGAAACAAGATGGCTGATGAAACTGGCCAGAGAACATGGTCGAGATATTGATGTATACTATCCACATGCCTTCTTCCATCGAAGGCGAATACGTGTGGTATCGCGAGACAAATACAAGATCGTTTCAAAGTGTTGGCCATGATAGAAATTCAAAGTGCTATAATTCAACCACTTTTTAAGATATAAACAAAAGAACAAATTTTCAGAAACAAAAACTGCTCTAGAATCTTTGTATCAAGGCCAAACACATAAAAAAATCTTTTTCATTTTCCAATTTTTTAATACCTCATTTTAAATTTTAAATTACATTTTTTTTAATGGCAACCCTTTTGAAACAAGAGGGCGAATGAATCTGGCCAACAAACTCGGTCGAAACATTGGTATGTACTATGTACAGACCAAGTTACATTCAAATCGATTCATAAATACGCCTGTTATCGCGTGACAAAAATCATGGCGTTTCAAAATGTCAGCCACGCTAGAAATTCAAAATGCTATAACTCAGCCATTTTTTAAGATATAGACGAAACAAAAACTGCTCCCGAATCTTTTTATCGAGGTCAAATACATAAGAAAAAAATATTTTTTCAATTTTCAATTTTTTGGTACCACATTTCAAATTTAAATTTTTCTTAAAATTTTAAATGGCCGCCATTTTTAAACAAAATGGCGGATGAAGCTGGCCAACGAACTCGGTCGTGACATTGGTCTGTACTATGTATAAACGAAGTTACATCCAAATCGGTTCATAAATACGCCTTTTATCGCGTGACAAAATTCAGGACGTTTCAAAATGTCAGCTTCGCTAGAAATTCAAAATGCTATAACTCAGCCATTTTTTAAGATATAGACGAAACAAAAACTGCTACGGAGTCTTTGTATAAAGGTCAAATACATAAGAAAAAAATATTTTTCCATTTTCAATTTTTTGGTACCACATTTTAAATTTTAAATTTTTTTTAAATTTTTAAATGGCCGCCATTTTGAAAGAAAATGGCGGATAAAGCTGGCCAACGAACTCGGTCGAGACATTGGTATGTACTATGTACACACCGAATTACATCCAAATCGGTTCATAAATACGAGAGTTACAGTGTGACATAGGTCAGATATATATATATATATATATATATATATATTGATATATATATATATGTATATATATCAATTTTGAACGGAGGGTGGTTTCGGGGTCTGGGGGTCATGATCGATGAAAATATACCAAAAATTTTTGAAATCGCTTTCCTCCGAACGGCTGCAATAGGTAGCTTTTTGTAAAGAAAGCTACCTAAAAAAGCAACATACTTTCAATAAAAAATATTTCTTCTTTTCATTTATCACAAAAAGTATTTCTTCTAGTTTGGAAGAATGCAATATTAATTATAGAAAGTAGCTAAGATAAATAATAGGTAACTTTTAATTAGTCGATTTTGTACATTTGCAGAATCGTTAAGCGATAAAGTTTAACCAATTGTTGTTTCCAGTATTGAATACGCGCCATTCTGTTTATTATAAAAATACCCCAATTTTGATTATAAAATCCGTTTGTATCTAATTTAAGTAATATATTTATAATAAAAAATTAATTTATGGAAAGTTTAATATCAGCCTAGTAGATTCATTATGTTTTAATTGAATCAGGATATAAAAGATTCATGGAGCCTATAAGGTATCGATGCCCCTCTGCAGTAGATTCTGCCATAAGTGTAGCAACTGATAATCTAGTTCGGCGGTATAACGAGACGACTGAAGTCGCCTTTCCAACATGTCCCAAACATTCTCTGATGGAGCAAGATCTGGTTGCCTGGCAGGCCATGGAAGGACATTATATCATTACAGATATTGTAGCGAGAATCGTTCAGTATATGGCTGTTCGTTATCTTGATGATAAATGGAACCTAGGTACTTGATAACATAGGCCGTAACGCCGGCTTCAAAATGTCGTCTACGTACCTGCGGGGCATTAGAGTACATGGTTACACGAATAAATTTGATGAGCTGTTCCAGATCGCTCCCAGAATGTCACTGCATGTGTTATGGTAGTGTGCAACTCAGGAACAAATACAGGATTGACCGCCCTGCCTACACACACATACGGCAGTCACCAAGACTGAGAGAAGAGCGGGATTCGTCGCTGAATATCACATTTCTCCAGTCAGACACTGATCAGCTTGTTCTAGATAGACACCAGTCCAGACAACACCCCCTATGTTGAAGGGTTAGAAGTAACTGCCTAAATGGACGTCGAGAGATGACCCCAGAGTCGGCCTGTCATTTAAGTATCAACTGGCAAATTGCGTCGAATAGATGATAGTGACATTGTTGGTGTATATGTGGCTGCTCGTCTGATTGCTCGATCCTGTCACGAATTTGCGGCTCGGAGGAGTCCTGAGCCTGAGCCAAGGCACTGGCTGACCGTTCCACAGTGCGGTATTTAGCCCCAAAACCTGGCCAAAAATGATTTTTTTAAAAATAGGTTTCCTACCCTGCTTTATTATTCCTCATTATGTTAAGTAGTTTCTGCATCTGATTGCGAAACGCTCAATGCGCTTGCGCGCCACAGCGAGTCACGTGATCAGTCGGAAGTTGGCGTTCGCCAACAGTGGTCGCGTTATTTTCCGATGCGCTCAGATTTTAGTGTTTTGGAATCTCTTGTAGTTTTGCGTCTTAATAAGTTAGTGATTATTGTTCTGATGGACTATTCTAAACCAGGTATGTACTTTATAAACACTATATTTGCGTGATAAATATCCAGCTGTTTTTTGTCGTTATGGTCGATAAGTTAGATGTAATTAACAGTGTCATAAATATAATTATCTGTAATATTTAGAAAGGATTTTGTTATATTTCTAAACATATCTAAGCTATGAAAACTATTGTGTAACATGCAGTCCTTAGTATACAAGATAGTTATAAAAAAATCAGCCGCCCGAAACCGCCCCCCTATTTTTAACGATTTTTTTTGTTAGGTTCTACAATTTCTGATATAAATGACTGCTATTTAGTTTTTTATTTATTTTGTTAACAGGGCCTTTTGGATTGAGGTCTATGACTCGAAATGAGTTGTATGCCATCATGAAACACTCAAATGAGTCAACGTTTGATGGAAAGCTTAAATTTATGGAGGAAGATTTGTTAATAAGTTATTCTGAAGGTGATCCAAGGACAGCTGAGATGAAGCAAAAGCTCTCTGCTATTAAAAACCAATTCAAGCAAAAATGGTTAGCTGCTCATAAAACAAGGTCAAGATTCGAAGAAAACAATGTCGAATGGTTAAACGGCACTATATTGCTGCCAATTGCATATACGTGAAACACAACAGATGCAAACCCTTTACTTTATTATTATTGTGTACTTCGTTTTTTGCTTATATTTCGTTTTCTTTGCAGTAAAATGAAACTTGTTTTTATTATTAGAAATATATTTTGTAAGTAATTGTTATTGTTGCAGGAGTCAATCCCGATCGTCCTCAAAAATCTTTTGTAGAATCAAGTGAAAGAAGCAAACGCCGCAAAACCAAAGACCTTCGATCAAAAGACGTGGAAGTATTGACCTACGCTACCCAAATGAAACTGCGGGAATCAGGCAAAGTAGATGCTTTCAATATCGCAAAAGATCTTACAAAAACTCCCCGAAGAACAAAAAAATATGTAAAATCCATGCAAAAAAGTCGTGAAGAACAAGAGCAACCTCGCAAGCTATCACCTTTACATGCTTTTTCCATTTATACAGAAGATGGACTTACTAAAGCCCAGTATGAGAGAATACGAGAAACGAATAAAAGTTTTTTTCCGTGCTATTCTGTTCTTCAAAGGGTAAAAAAAGAATGCTGTCCAGAAATTCACAGGGTGACAGAGACGTGTGCCGAAGTAAAAGTGCAAAAGTTGATGGATCATACGGCAACGCGACTGATTTTACATCTGAGAGAAGTTGTAGAACCTTTGAGTGATGATGAAAAACGTTCTTTAATTTTAATAAGTAAGTGGTGTTGTGATGGGTCACAGCAGATGAAATATAAAATGAAGTTTGAAAATGAAGCCGATTCTGACTCCAATATTTTTCAAAGTTCTGTGTTCTTCTTCAGTTACTTTACGGGCCCGAAAAGAAAATTCTCTGGCGAAACCCAACACCATCATCACCTCGCTACTGTCGACCTATAAGAATTCGATTCATCAAGGAGACAAATGATGTTACAAAAGAAGAAATAAAAGATATCAAATCACAAATCACAGCACTTACCAGCACAGAAAATTGGCAATGTGTCCATAAGACATAGAATGTTATTCACCATGGTGGATGGAAAAGTATGCAATGGCGCAACACACACCAAATCTACGATGAGGTGCTACATATGCGATGCTGCTTCATCTGAGTTTAATGACTTATCAAAAAAGAGGGAGTGTAAGAAAGAAATTGAAGTTTCGGACTTTCCTTGCTACATGCTGGTATACGATTTTTCAAGAGTATCAGGTAGCATATAGATTATCTGTAAGAAAATGGAACGCCCGCCTTTCTTCTGAGGAGAAACAAGCGGTAGAAAATAAAAAAAGAGAAATTCAGGATAGTTTCAAACAAAAACTCGGGCTCTTAGTGGATATTCCCAAAGAAAATTTTGGGAATACGAACGATGCAAATACCAGCAGAAGGTTTTTTGAAGAATATGAAATATCGGCAGCAATAACCGGAGTCGATAAGATTTTGATATATCGACTAAAAGTGATATTGGATACATTGTGTTGCGGATATAAAATTAATACAGATTAATTTGAAAAATATTTCCAAAAAACTGCTGAAATGTATGTGACGCTATGTGGTTTTTATCCCACGTCCCCTACAATGCACAAGGTACTTTGTCATGGAGTAGATGTCATAAAAGAAGCTATTCTGCCAATAGGTCAACTAAGTGAAGAGGCAGCAGAAGCTCGCAATAAACCTATTAGGTCGTTCAGATTAAACTACACAAGAAAGTTTTCGTGCGTGGCCTGCAATATGGATGTCCTGAATAGGCTTCTTTTAAGGGGTCTTGTACCTTTTAAACGCGTCGAAAATTAATGAAAAACTTCAAAGTTTGAATTAGTCTATCATCAAAACCTTTTTATATATAAACATGAAATTTTTTATATTGATTAAACAGATTGTGCTTTGTAATATACTACCAACAGAAATTTATTAACCCTTTACAGAATTTGTATATTGTTGAAATCAAAATAGCTCTTTATTTTACCCCATAAGTCATTGCGCGCATGATATCTTGAGAAAGTATGCATGGATTGTCATGAAATTTGGTGAATATACTAAACAAATATGTGTGTTTAAAATGATCTACTTTTAAGAATTTACAATGGTAATATTTTTAGTTATGACTATTTTTATTCATTAAAAATACAAAATTTTTATTTTTTTTTTACGAAAATATTTTTTTATATAGTTAATGAAATAATTTTAGTCTAAGAGTAGAACATTTTAAACACACATATATGATTAGTATATTTACCGAATTTCATGCGAATCCATACATACTTTCTCAAGATATCATGCGCGCAATGACTTATGGGGTAAAAAAAAGAGCTACTTTGATTTCAACAATACACAAATTCTGTAAAGGGTTAATAAATTTCTAATAGTAGCATATTACAAAGCACAATCTGTTTAATCGATATCCAAAATTTCATGTTTATACATAAAAAGGCTTTGAAGATAGACTAATTCAAACTTTGAAGTTTTTCGTTAATTTTCGACGCGTTTAAAAGGTACAAGACCCCTTAACTTCTGACCCCCCTAATAACGGGCATGAGATGCAACACAAACAAGAAAAGAAAGCCCTTATCTTCTGAAGTATTAAATTTGTTATCAGAAAGTGATATCACAAATGTTAATATTCTTGATGACAGTAACTGTGAAGAAATTGATGAATAAATGTTTTGATTTATAAATAAGACTTTGTTTTACCATTTTTACTCCATAATTCAAATAAAAACGCAGATCTGTAGCTGTTAGAGGAAAAGAATAATTTTGGCCAGGTTTTGGGGCAATTATTGGTCATAGACTTCAATATTCAAATTTATTCATCAGCCAAATTCTTTTGTGTGTCCCTGTAAATGAATGATATATTCTATGCACACTATATTCTACAATATGTGCCTTAGTACACCTTAGTGATGTATATAAATTTCAGTGGGTTTAAAATAGTGTGATATCATTAAAATACAGAGCAAACGATTTTTTCCCCATAGACCATAATGTAAGGGAAGTCTTTTGGTTGTCTCTGTAAATGAATCGTCAATGCTATAGACTTTATTTACAATACCAAACATGCCATAGTGATACCCAATAACATCTAACAATTTCAAGGCAATCGGACTATATTTAAATAGAAAAATATTTTTGGCCAGGATTTCGGGTCAAATACTCCACTGTGCGTTCCTTCGCTGATCCACTGATGCTGGTACCGCGGAACTACAATATCGCTTCGAGCAAAATGCTACCTGATACGTCTGTTGGTCCAACCTGCTTTTCTGAGGCCTGTGATTCGACCCCTTTCGAAGTCGAACCGCCGTCGACTACGTCTTAAAGGTATTTTTTAAAACCCCATGTATGAACAACGGCAGTCTAGTTCTAATTATCCGTGAATTCGATTACCGGCTCTTTTAAATGTTTCCTTCTGTGCATTTTAAATGCGCATTACACAAGCCCCCATTGGTCAGTAGTGCTGAAATATTAATCATTTACATAATTCATCAAATATAAGCAGCGCGCTCATTTACCTAGATCTGGCTCAATTCTCTCTGGATGAATATATTTTTTTGCAACAGGGTCTATATAAGAAATAAAAGAAAACCAAGAATTTGTACTAAAATAATAATTGTTATTAAGGAACTTAAAAGTCAGAATACTGTAAGAATATCTCATGTGTTACAATGGTAGACACACTGAGCATGCTTTCGCTGTATTCTAAAAATAAGTTACTAACGGCGGTTTATGAATCGACAGTGAACATTTAACTGTCTGAGTTTATACTGCAACATCTATTGCATAAAAACATGAAAATTTTGCATTTGTATAAAGAAATGTATGACAAACTTCCTGAAGAAAACGGTTTTATTATCGAAGAAATTATTTTAGAGTTATTCGATGTTGAATTTGGTTAATACATTTCAATTCTATAATAAGTTCTATAGGATGGAAAACTGTGAATAGCAACTATATTTTACAGTTACATACTTAACTCTATTGTAGTGATATAACTTAACTATATTGTAAATTTAAGCAAGTTTTATTTAAATAAGTATTTTTTTATAACTCCAGCTTCGTCAAATATATAAATATTTATATCTGTTGAATTTAACAAATTTAATTGACAGGTTATAACAAAATTTAATTTTTTTTTGTAATTCAAACTTATGTTTAACAAGAAAGAAAAATCATGCGTTCAGCATAGATTATGAAACACTTTCCAACACTTCCTGAATGCTTTAACAAAACTTCGTTATTTAGGGAAATAAGGTAAATAAGATAACTAAGCAAACATTTTGTAAAACGCATAAAAACATTTGAAAAACTAATTTCAGTAGTTACCGTCCATAGTCAAATATGTATTCCAATTCTTTTGAACAGCCCTGTATTTGATCTGTAGGTTGATATATATACTATATAATGGGAAAATTTAGTTTAGCAAGAAAATGCATAACATGGTGAAATTAATCTCTCAGCAATTTATGCTAATAGATGGAAACATACTTGAATACTTTTGTACAGCCCTGTAGTTTACCTAGTACCTTTATTACATGCCACTATTTAGCTAAAATTTAATTCAAACTAAAACACTCCTAAAACTACTGAAATTACATTTCCAGAAATTATCACCCATAGACGGCTATGTATCCAACTCTTTGCGTGACCCTGTATATCATTTTATCTATATTCTACAAATATTTCTAAGTAAACTAAATTCAGTTTAGCTTAAAAATGCGTAACTCCTTTAAAACTCACCTTTAAGCAATTTATGCTCATGCTCAGTAACCTTTGCAAATTCATTTCTGTAGCTCTGTATATGCATTTATACGCACTTTATAGCATACATAAATATAGTGAAAGAAAACGCGTATCATAATTAAAAATGCATTTCTAGCAATTATTACTAATATACAGTAATTCGGATACGATATGATATCTGAAATCTTTTCAAATACACCGCAAACAATTCCCCCTATACTATTATGAACGGAATTCTTTTGTGTGGCCCTGTAAATGAACAATAACTATTCTTTGAAACACATATTGAACATAATGCATATGTTAAAGAACTTCATAAATTAATATCAATTTTACTATGTTTGAAAGAGTGTAACACCATTAAAAATCATTTGAAACATTTTTTTCCCATTGGCCGTAATGCAACGGAAAACTTTTTACTGCCCCTGTAAAAGAACTAAACATGCTACAAACTTCATTTGAAATAGTAAACATTCTATGGTAAAGGTTACTAACATCCAAAAATTTTAGAACGATCCGAGCATATTTACGAGAGTTAGAGCGTGGACAGACGGCCAGATGGACAGACGGCCAGACAAACCGAAATCATAAACACTTTTCAACTTTGTTGGAAAGTCTTAAAAAATACAGGATAATTTGTTGAATTTACACAACAGTGGAACTTTCTAAAAACCTTGAAGTAGAAGGTTTAAAAAAAAAAAAAAAAAAAAAAAAAAAAAAAAAAAAACTCTGTGACAAAGAAAAACTATTTATTTAATGTAATTTAAAATAATATTGCTAATTATTTTTCTGAAGAAATATGTTGAGATGGCAATTTAATATCCAACCGTGCTCAATAGACTGAAAATGTTTTTAAACAAGAGGAGAGGAGAAGGGATATACATTATGTCTATTCTGAAAAATAAAATAACCACCGATGTGAATGAATGTTTTCTGACCGGAGGTCTTTCAAAGCTTATGTTAAGAAAATTATTGCATATAAAAATACGAAAACTGGTATTTTTTTATACAAGAAAGTGCTATTTAATGTTGAAGTCTGTCAAAATAGCTCCTTTAAAACAGATTTATATGATAAAAAAAATATGCACAGCAAATTAGCCATCTCTTGCTGACATGTACTCGAAGAGTTTGAGCTGTGCAATGTGCAGTCATTTTATTCATCATATTTGACTATTTTTTTAGGTTCTTTTTCAATTCTATATTCAAAATTTTATTATTTCACTACAGATTTATTTCGTATTAAGAAAACTTATTTTTGGCCAAATTTTAAAACAGCACAAATAATAATATTGCCTTTCAGTAAAAGATAAAGGAATATCAATATTGGGTAAATACTCGATTTATTTTGGAAATTTTTGCAGTAAGAAGGTAAAATATCCACAATTATACAGATTTGAAGCCTCTAATTTTAGTTTCACGTTCTTCACAATTTATACGAACAGGGAGATATTTGTCTAAACGATCCAGAAAAGTCAAGAGGAAAGTACCATAAAAAATATACACTAAAAAAGGCAGAAATGTGGGTAGATGGGCAAAAGAGAAAAGCAAGGTACTATTTTTTTAAATAAACCAATATTTCTTGAAAATAAATTTTGTGTAGTAAGCTGTACCCAAGTAAAATGTATAAGAAAAATAAATAACACTTAAGGAGAAATAAAGCATCATGATATGACATTAATTATTTAATTGAATATTAAAAATAACAGGCATTAACTTAAAAAATTATAAACATTATGTAGGGTGTATCTGAAATGTTTCAACAAACTTAGAGGAATGATAGTAATCATAAAGACGAACAAAAAATGCAATGGAACACGGGGTCGCAAATGTTGTTTAAAACCCTCCGACTGTCTTGGAAAAAGGCAAAATTGTAATGTTGTTTTCTCTGCATTTTGTTTTAAATGCTAAAAAAGGGTGATTATTTGAACATTTTATAAAAGAAATTAATAACAAATATGAATGCAATCATTTGAAGTATTTATCATTGTTCATTGTATTAAAAATACATTAAATCAATAGAATTATATTACTTTACATATTGCTTGTATTGCAGTGAAACCTGGAGCTTAGTGAACGTATTAACACGGGCTTGTCAGTGAGGGGGTTAAAGGATGAAAATCAAGAAAATGCGTCTGGAAATGGACTAACTGAGTCAAGAAAGAAACACTCCAGAAAATTATTTATTGCACAGAATAGATACAACACAGCTCGTGATGTCTAGAGAAAACATATATTTTACAAGAATTGTTAAAAGTGTCGACCGCGGACATTATTTCATAGGGTACATCTACGGAAGAACGACTGGCGGACACACTCAAATTTGCATACGTGGATTCCTACTCACAGATTTGTTTGGCTTTCTTCTAAGTTTTTGTTATCTCTTTCTGATCGGATAGGCACAAAGTGAAAGGAAAGCCGGTTTCGTGTTACTAGCCAGTTCTGCAGAAAAAAAAACATGCAATATTTCGATATTTTTATTAGTTTTTCGATTTTCACGCTTTAAACGTCATTTGCGACTCCACATTCCATTGCATTTTTTTTTTCGTGTTGAGGAGTACTACCATCCCCTAAGTTTTTTGAAACATTTCTAATACACCCTGTATATTGAATCATCCTTTGGAGTAATTATCCATACGTAGTTGCGAATTTTTTACAGATGAAACTGTAATCATTGTATCCTTCAAAAACATCTATTTCTCTATTTATATATATATATTTTATTGACATTTCGTATCCAACTAAATCTCAAGTTTGACTTAAAATTACATCGGTATTTTGTTCAATATCAAATATCATTAATTCATAGGCCGCGTAAAAATCAATTTGATTTTATTTAATCTCTCAGCAATAATTCATAGAACATGCGGTCAGAAATCAATTTTAGTTTACGCTTTCTAATCAGTTATTTTAAACTACCGTGAGATACATCCAATTATGTTTATTGATTAAAAAAATCCGTTGATAATCCGGCAAGCATTACAAATAAATCTATATTGAACAACACCGCAAAAATATTGTTGTCTTTTTTAAGGAACTAAGTCCAGTGAAAATAAATTATTTTGAATTTTATTGCTATGATTGGAAAAAATATATTCTATTAGACTTTTAGTATTTAATATCAATTTAGGGGTATTATTTTAAATATTGCCATTCGACATTTTAATAACATGCATCTGACATGTGTGCTTGGCGTCAAGCGTCCGCTTATAAGTCATCGTCAATATATACAGGGACTAGATAAGACACACAAGGAAATTTACAACGCAGAGAAATACAGCATGGAGCAACATAGTTAAAAACACAGCTATTCGAACTCAACGAAATATCTTTAGAATATTTTAGACATGTAAATGCATAATTAAAAAAACTTAAACCGCTATTTTGTAATAATTTCTATGTACATAGTATTAAATTTTTAAATAAGATGTTTCATTATGCCTGAAATATTTTTAATTCTAGCAAAACATTCATGTATGATTAGAGAACGTCAGTCCTTTTAAATCTTTGCTTTAACCATTTCGGGATCATTCGTGCATATATGCACCCTCAAAAAGAGCATACAGAATTTATTTTAGGCACCAATAAAAAGGAAAAGTAATATTTAGTTTGTTTAATTAGAGCATTTTCGTGAGGGTTTAAGTAAAGCTAACTTAAAAAAAAAAACTGGTGACAACCGAATATAATTTGTGTAAAATCCATCTGTGCCGAAGGCGTTTATTCTAATTGGCATACAATTTTCAATGTGGTAAATAACATCTTATTTTTATCTTTTGTGAAGAAACACACTTTTCTATTTTAATTAATATTAGCACGACCTGAAAGGCATAAAGTTGCTTAGATGATTTTTTTTCTTAGGTAATTTTAAAACTTTTTGTTTTACTTTGACATTTAATAACATTTAGTTCATTGCAAGTCAGAATAAAATTGGAATAAGTTGACTGGCATTAGTCGTGTGTCTTTGCATCCATATCAGCCATCTTAAAACACCACACATCCCCTTAAAACAACATTGGGTATTTCCATGTAGTTTTTTCCAACACCACTGTAGAATTTAACTTTCAAATTCCAGTTTTTTCTCAGATTTACATGGTTTAGGGTTCAGAGATCCCGAAAAACATGTTTTTGCAAAATGGCTGACTGCCCGTGTAACCTTATGTGTATATGCTCGCGGGTACGTGTGTCTATGTGGCTGTGTGTTATCTTTGTACCATAGAAAGGTGTATGAAGTTATGCATAGAACTGAATAGAACTTCGTATACATGTATTTGGCTATGGACTATAGGTCGCAGTTCAAGAAGGGGATATTCCCACAGAAGGAAACTCTGTGATAGCGATTTGTGAGCTATTTTTTCCAGTTTAAGTGAAGGATTTATGAATACCTCTAGTCGAAGTTTATAATTGAAGAAAATCGGTCTAAAGCTGGTAACTGTAATAGCAATAATAGATACTATTTTTCTTTGTACCATCGGAATGTAAATGGATAGAATTGAACCAATCATCAAATTTATATGTTTTTGACTATCAAATATATATGTTTTTGACTATCAAATATATATGTTTTTGACATCAGGTCCCTGTTAAAAATAGATATATTACCCCGAAAGAAAGCACTGTGATAGATTTTTTGTGCGATTTTCTCCATTTTTTGCAGTCTAAGTGAAGAATTTATGAATATTTTTTGTTTAGATGTATTGCAATAGGTCGAAGTTTGTGTAAAATTTTAGGAGAAGTTTGTCTGAAGGGGGATCTGTAATAACGAATTTTGTTTGATTTTCGAGACTGTCGCGTTATCGTTTTTACATCTTATTAAATCGCCCAACTATCCAATCAAAATATAATCCTTTAATTTGCATATTTGTAATACGCAAACATTTTCAGGGCTTTTGATATGTTACAAGCTGATTTGACTTAATTGCGATTTTTTTCCTCACCCCTCGATATTAAAAAAAAAAATATATTGACAAAAACTTGAAGTGTAGTCAAAAAACAAATAACTGATACGTTATCTACTCCGTTTTAGGTGCGTTCTTAATTATATATATAGGTAGCACCTCTATGCGTCATCTGGTCCGTCCCTCTGTTCGCATATATCAAAACTTAGAAAGATAGTATTTATCATAACTCTATTAAATCATATCATACGTAATTAATTCAGTGATATCTCATGATAGGTACTGATTCTAGGTTGGCTTGGTGATTAAGTCCTATTTAAGACGGAGTACTATTATTTCCGTATTACTGAATTTAATATATCAACTGCTCAAAACAATTAAAGGATATTTAGGTTGTGGATGTATCTTGCGGCTGGGGAGATTGTTTAGATGATTTATGCATGATCAACAGATGTGGTAGGATACATGAGAAACAAATACGCATGTTTGGTTGAAAAAGAAACCATTGTATTGAGCATGTGGTTACTAAAGGGAAAAACGTAATTAACGAACATGAAAAAATGTGTTCTTTTTTTCAAAGAAAATCGTTTTTAGTAGGGGATATGGTTTTGCCGGAAAGCCAGCAACGTTGAACTCCTTTGAGGTATGGAGTCAATGAAGGTATTGACGAGGAGCTGGGGTATTCTGTATCACTTCTCCAGAAGAGCTCTTTCTCATTCTTGAAGGGTTTGCGAATGTGGTTGGCGGCCAGAAATTCCTCTGCCTAGAATTTCCTAAACGTGCTCTATTGTGGTCATGTCCGGATAACACACTGGCTATTCTAGTCGTATGATTCCTTCCTCGTAATGAAAATCAACCACCAATGCACCCTTTGTGGATTGCAATTGTCGTATATTAACATGAAATCACCTCCAATAGCTGTAACATAAGGGGCTAAAATAGATCTGAGGCTTTTATCCCTATATCGCTGATCGGTCTCAGCTACATTTCGAATGATGTCTAGGTCGGTGCGTCCCATCAATGGATATGCTAGCACAGACCATCACCCGCCAACGCTAAATCTGAAAATCCCTTGTACAAACGCAGGATTGTTTCTAGTGACACGTTCCCTACAGATGAAAATAGGGCTATTATCAGGATGTACAGAAACACGGAACTTGTCAGAGAAAATAATATTGCGCCATTCATTTCGCCTCCAGTTCACATGCTCTGTTGCCCAGCGTGGAGCCAGTTTCGAAAAATTTGATTAGAAACTCTGGTGCCAGTAGCCGATTGAAGGTGTGGTTGAAGAGTGGCATTCATATTGCGGTATATCCGAGCCGTTAGCATTAAATATCGATCTTCATTGGGCGTTGTTGTAAGTCTACGACCTTGCTCTTGATTTCGGCCTGCATTTACATTCTCCAAAAAATGGTTCCAGATCCTTGAAATCACACTTTGTGAAGCTCCAGTGGCTTCAGATACTTCGGCTTGTCTTTGCCCCCGCCCCCGCCCCCTCTAACCGATAAACAAATTTCCAAGCTTCCGATTTGGTTAAATGACTTCGTTTTAATTTTATTTTTCGAAATTTAGAAATAAACCCTTCATAAATATTTATGAGATTAATAATTTTGGTAGCTGTCTTGATCTAAAGAACTTAAATGTGTTAACGAAAATAAATTTTACCATTTCAGATACCAAAGTTGGTGCAAATTTGTATATGTAGACAACCTGTTACACATACAATTACAAAGTATTTCATACAAATTAAAACTGTATTTTTAGTTAATATTTGCATTAGAACTCGAGTTACAGTCATCGTTCGATTTTTTGGAGATTGCTATACAATGTAGCAAATACATTGCAATGATACCTAATAGTATTGTATTTTAATGTCGAGGTCTTAGCACTGAATTTATCTTCTTTGTCAAAAATGGTTTTCGCATTCAGTAAAATTTTTAGATCAATTCTACTAAAAAATGCTGTATTCGCATGCCATGTTTTAATTCTTGTTAACAAAAGATCTTGACTAAAGGCCAGCTAAATAATAAAATAAAACAACTCAGAAATTGTACGTAAAACGTTACAAATGATACTATAACTAGTTCGTACTATAACTAGTTTTATAAATATTTAGATCTTGGACCAATATCTGCTGCTCTCTTATGCAAAAATGCATGAATGCAAAAATTATTACGATTATATGTATTAAATTCAGTTTTGCGGAAATAATATTACTTCATCTTAATAGGACGTAGCCGTTATGGCAACCTAGAATCATTACCTATCATGGGATACTATAGAATCATTACGTATGATATGATTTATCAGAATAAAGAAAACTTTTATTAATACCTTTCTAAGTTTTGATTCGATTTTCATCAAATTTGAATTGACTCGACAAAATTCTGCATCGATTATATATTTTTCTTTTTTTTCAAACCACTCGTTTTGGTAGTTTTTACGCTGTTTAATGCAGACAGACGGACATAGCAGACGACGACTATAGGTCCTACGTTATTTAATAATGTTAAATTTATATAATATGAACGCGTCTGAAAATCTCTAATGCACTTTAATATTCGTGTTATTTTTTTTCTGGAATTCCTTTACTGCTTTTCAAAGTGATGTAGTAAAATGGCAAAATGAAAACATTAAATCATTACTTGTTGTCTTTTCTATGGGATTGACATTACTGGTGCTATTATGCCTCATTAAATTTTTGAATGAAGCTTAAAATGGCGCGCCGATTGGAACACATCTAGCTTACTAACTGATACCATAAGAGGAAATATAAAAATATGAGATAATAATATACTAATATGTGGACGGGTTAAAAACACATCGGACGCTATATTAAGAAAAATCATCACCAGACCATTCCAATAATGTTGCGTCAGCAACGGAGTTGATTGCACATAGTACGATGCATTTCATTTTAAGTGGCAATTAAAATGATTTACATAAGCATACTGATAAGACTTAAGATATATATAAAAAACTGGCTGTTAGGTGAAGTCTTTGCTAAATTCTTTGAAACATCTGATATAGAAATTGAATTTTAAGGATGTTAATTATGGGGTTACATTTTTGTATTTTGTTCAAATCTACTTTTCACTTTTTAGACAGATTACTCTTTTCTTTTAAAGTCAGTTTATGTATTAGTTTTTGTTTTCGTTATTTTTTTTCCTTACAGCACTTATAAAGACGAAAGATAATCAACTTATACGCGAATTTTGGGATTTTTTGATAATTTTTGACATTTTATTTGCTATATTTCGCCCCCTCTTCTCAATATACGTTTGACGACATTTTCGCTTCCACGTACAAATTCTAACCTTAATACTGACATAAGAAGTTTCACTTCGAAAAAGATTAGATGCAGGTTATCATTTTTGAGAGTATTTTGGTTACAGTGAAAATAAACGAAATTTATAAAATTTCTGATTCATCTTTTCTGTCTGAAATAGGAACATTCCTTCGCTAAACAAAAATAAAATGGATCTCGTAAAGTTTGTGCATATCAGATATACACATTTTTTAGAAATAAATAATTGCTAATTATAGTTGTTTCTTCCGTGTATTTCTACAAGATTGAGATGTTTACTTTAAACTCCAATTTTTAGGAAATTAATTTATACGTCGAGTTATTTCAGGGCATAATTATTTCCACAGGTTTAAATCAGCATCGAGATTTAATTTGGGAGTAATTTGTTATGACTTTCTAAAAATAAATCCATTAATATACATTAAATAATTATTATATAGCTTAATCGTACAATGAATATTAATTATGTTCGGAAAAAGCTTTGCGAAATACTTTGAAATTTTCAATAAAACATTTTCTAAAATAATTATCTTAATATTTACGTTTCTCTTGAGTATTTTAGTATAACTATTATTAAATATATGTTAGATTATCACAACTTTATATCAATATTTTGGAATACATATTTAATGAAATAATCATTAGCCTGTCTGGAATTTAAGTTGATAATTTCTTAAAAAAAAACCGATATTTCATTTTAACATAAAAACATTTCTTAAAGGGTATAAGTAAATTCAAAAGCAGGTAATAGTTAACGAACAAAACTTAAAATTATACCTTTGGAGGAAAATTAAAATTTCTAAATAAGAGTGAAAAAATCCCCTCTCGTAAAAATATACATAAAAAGGACTTACATTACAAAGTTGCTAATGATAAAAATGTTCGTAAGAAAGGGGTAGTTATTAAAGATTTCACATAAAGTCAGAAGCAAGTGAACATTTGACACAAAGAAAAATTTCATCTTCTTATATAATTGTTAAAATTACTGAAAATTGTCAGAATGTTTACCAAAAAGCCACATATACTACTATTAAATGAACTATTGGAGGTTAACACGACTGCATTGTTACTTACAAAATATGGGTTCGTAAATATACAAAAGGGAAAACAATTATATATATGGGTTAAACATTTTATCTGGATTGTTTATAAGATCTTCATAAAACATACACAAAAGTACAAGATACGTTACTGCCAATGCAAAATGAAAACATATGGTAGATGCAGATGTAGATACAGATATAGCTATAGCTATAATAATTTAGATTTAAATTTAACATTCGAGAATTATAATATCAAAGATCAAGTTTTAATAATTATTAATAGAAAAATATCCAGAATTCTTTGAATTAGAAAAATTGACAAATATATATTTTTATACATTTTATAGTGGCTTTTTAATTACATTTTAAAAATTTATTTAAAACGGCTTTAAATAATCGTAAAACAAAACGGACTCATAGACATTAAAATTAATAAAGGATATTTTTAATATAAAGGTAATTTTAATTATAAAATAAATTAATATATTGTAAGATTGTGCACATTTCATATTATCACATCATATTTGCATGTACTTATTTTTACATGCTAAACGATAATATTAAATTGATTTACATTTTTAAAGAATAAAATAATGTTAAAAATAGCAATTTAAAGCCTTTGGCACGGAATATTAAAAAGCAGTAAACCAACGTTTAAAATGCACAAATAATGCGTGAAAAGCAGCAAACAGCTGTTGCTCAGCCTGTCTTTTTATAGCACGCTGTTCTTTTTTCCCTATCTTGCACTGAAGAAGAATCTCGCTGTAGATTCGAAACAGCTGTTTGCTGCTTTTCACGCATTATTTGTGCATTTTAAACGTTGGTTTACTGCTTTTTAATAAATAAAATAATGGTTTAACCTAATTATAAATGTAGAAAACACATGAAATATTCCTACGATAAAAGTAATTCTGATTCCTAAAAGGATTGTTTAAAAATAATTTTTGTAACTGAAGTACAGCTGGTAATTCATCTTATTATTACTAGGTTAGAAATTTTGCAACATTATTTTAAGAACGATGCATCAAAGTGGGATCACGGAAATGTCCATAGCTTCTGCTGAGACTATAATTTTTCTCTTGAGTTATACATTTTAATCCACGAATAATGTCTTCAATATTGCTTTTCTTTCACCAGAGAATGTCTATTTTCTTTTACATAATATAAATAATAAAGATGCATGATTTTCGTGCTTATTTTTGACAATGAAGAATTACGCTTCGGAATATTTTATAAGAAAAATTTCAGTTTTACCTGTCATTTTAATACGAAATCATGTTTATATGAAGAGTAATTTTATCGAGAAGCTTGAAGTCAATTTCAATTTTAAAAATTTGCTTAGTGAAGCGAAAGTGAGTAACTTTATGTGTTGCGGGATATTTTAAAAAAATATAATGATAAATTTAACGAAGCTAAAATTTAGCTATTAAATAATAAAATTGTCCCGAAGAATATTTCCTAAAATCTGAGTTAGAATTATGTATTTTCACAAAAACATTTCCGAGCATAAACGATGTACATACATTATTGTAAAGCAAATTCATAACATTAATATTTCCGAACCCAATATGAGAGACTTAGGTAAGATAGATACTCGTAGATTCATACATAGGTTGAAAATAATAAATATTTTAAGTATTCTACTGCAAATATATATAAATATATACAGAGTGAGACATATTTCGTGGCAAATTTCAAAATTTAAAAAAATCCCAAAATAAACTAGTTAATTTGCATTATTGGCTTCATAAAATTCTTAATTCACGTAGAGAGTGCGGTTTAGACGAAAGCAGTTTTCATGCTCTGATATTTCGTTTAAGAAAATACTAAAATTAGTTCCAATAATTATTATTAAATACTAAAATTAGTTCCAATAATTATTATTAAATAATAAAATTAGTTCCAATAATTATTATTAAATACTAAAATTAATTTTAATAATTATTGTTAAATAATAAAATTAATTCCAATAATTATTATTAAATAATAAAATTAGTTCCAATAATTATTATTAAATAATAAAATTAGTTCAAATAATTATTATTACATAATAAAATTAGTTCCAGTAATTATTATTAAATACTAAAATTAGTTCCAATAACTATTATTAAATAACAAAATTAGTTCCAGTAAATAGTTCCAATCCAGCTATACACATGCTAATCTTCCCAACAATGCATCAAAATATTATGGTAAGCAAGTATTTGATCACAGATGGTGCCATTAGGATCAAGGGTCCTTCACGGACGAGACACTTACTTGTCCCTGTACTACCTGAAATGTCCCATTTCATGCTGGAATTTTCGAAAATTTCTAGATAATATAACAGAGCGAAAAAGTGTTACCATATTTAAATCCGTACTTTAATCCATACCAATCTCAAACTTTCAGATGATGCATTTTCATTTGTTGTACAGGTATGCAATACAAATCAAAGTAAAAATTTTGTTAGAACAAATGAAAATAAAAAAAATGCATACTTTCAAACAGCAGAAAAGACGGGAAAACATGTCATTTTGCACAGAAATTACTTATTAATAAAGGTGATAAGTGGAGTCCGGATTATATGCAGTTGTGCATGAGAATATTCATATATTGACTATATTTTCTATAAATGCATAGAAATGCATATAAGTGCAAAACGTTTGTAAAATTCCTCAAAAGGAATATTTGATATATTTGTTTTGGGATAATAAAAAAAATAAGTATATAAATTTACGCTATCCTCTCATATGTTTAAATATTTTTGATTTGGAAATATAGATTAAGTAGAATGTAGGGTATCTATTTCATATTGGAAACATGTTCATTCACTTAATCTCTTTGATCAGTGTGGTATCAGTAGTGCTCTGAAGTATTAAGCTTTCGAGCCTCCTGGACCCGCTGTAGATGCATGAAACTTGTGGAATTTGGCTTTTAAACTTTTCTGGTAGAATCTTCCCTGATCGGGACCACTATACCGTTCAGTTCAGTGTGAAAGCAGGGATCCCGATGGGGGTGCCCACCTTTTCTGAGACTTCGCTGTGGTTTATTCAAGCTCTTAGACCTATTTATGAAAATAGGATACTGTGATGTCGCAAATAAATACAATTAAGTAAAATTAAAGGAGTTTAATGCACACGTGTATAAATGAAAACAATGAAGATTTATTTCTGATAGTAAAGCTATATATTGTGTCTTTTCTGAAAACTATACCTTTTGAAATAATGTACCAGACCGACAAAGACTAATAGTCACATACCAAAAAAGAGTAGTAAAAGTGGCCTTTTAAAAGTGCAAGCATTTTTGAAACATCTATCTTTCTGAGATAAGGAAAGCATACCTTGCGAGAGAAATTACTTAACTTTGAATTTTTGTCAAGCAACGACTAGGAGTAATAAACCATCCCACAAGTTCAATATCCCCAATTTCGATTTGGTTTCCGATTTCTAAAAAAAATTACTTTCACTTTCGGAACCTATTGGAACCGGGTCTGAAACTGAAACTATCCAAATAAAATAAAATATATATATAACTGAAATCGGAAAAGTAAAAACTAGCCCGGTTAGAGGTAGACTTCATCTATCATATTCAAAAACAAAAACACTTCAAAATATTAAAATGCAAGCAAGCAATTTGAAAATAACATTCCCATAGATTTAACATAAGCGTTTTCGTTTCTTCCAATGAACAGTGTGCTTCATAAATTTATAAATAGCGACTGACCAATGGAATAGCAAATCCTTTTACTACTCTTTAGCTCTTCCCCTACCCTCTGCACCGTTGAAGAATAAACTTTGTCCTGGTTGAGACAAGAAAATTATGTTATGGGTATATGCATGTGTGTGTGTGCGTGCGTGCATATGTACTTCTTTATATATTGAAGCATTATTAAACTATTTAGAGAGTAGATTGTAAAATGTTTAAGGATATTCAATAATTTCACAGTACTTTTAATTGCGAAAGTGCTTTTACCTTTATTCCATGTATAATACTTTTCATCAGAATTATTTGATTTATCTGACTCTTCAGAAATTGCTTTTTACAATCTAATTGTTATATTCCATGTTCTATTTTTATATCAATGAATAAAATTTTCAATTATGATACGAAAAACATTCGCTTTTTAAAGAAAAATCAATTTTAATATAATTGTTGCGTGTAACCTTATAGTCACAAACACTAATTATTTGTTGCAGTTCTGAATTTTTATAAATGTAAATACTTCAGATATATGCAAAGACTTAAATGCTTCAGAGTATAATGAAAAGTGTTTAATTGGAGAAGAATATATAATTAATTTATGGAAAATATTACATTCAAAAACACATTCCAATCCCAACAAATTAGACATCCATCGTATATTTTACAAATATATATATATATATATATATATATATATATATCTCAATGGTTATATATAATATATTTATTATAATGATAATTCAAAACTGTGACTAAAATTTAGTTTTTGTTTCCGTATTGTTGCTTGCAATAATTGTGTAATTGTATTAAAATTTATTTTTTATAATTAATGGTAAATATTTCTCATATGATAAAAATAATTTTTATTCATTGTTATTAAAATGGATCATGGAATATAATAACTAGACTACAAGGAATAATTTCTGAATAGTAGGTTTAAATCGAATAAGCCTAAGAAATCTACGATATACAAAATGAAAGTTTTAAAAAAATGTCGTTAAAGGTACCATAAAATTGATCAACCACCTTAACAAAGCAAAACTTTTACGCGAGAAATGTGTTCAAATTACTAGTCGTAAAGTACATCGAAAAGATGGCGAAAAATATGGCACATTTTTAACCCAATATTAAATTTTCAAAAGCAATTGAATTAAGCTAAAAATGACTGGCTTAAAAAGAAACAAGTTCTTTTGTAATTTTTTTCAATACGATACGTACGAAAATAGCTATAGTTATTTTTGATAAATATATGATAATTAATCATTATTATAACATATCTGGGGAACACTAAAATATTTAATGAATTATTGCGATATAGGATGATAATGAATTATTGCGAATAATGTCATACAGCAATATGATCTAGTACTTATTATTTGTAACGATAAAATTCTTTTGCAGATACTATTTAAAAGTTTTATTTTGATCATATACAAAAGAGTATTATTGTATATTATTTAAAATATCGCATTTGATATATCTTTCTACGATATAAATTCGTATCATCAAAATAAAATCGTTTTGGAGTATTTTCCAATTATTGCAGTTAAAAACGCAAAATATCTTAATATACTATAATTTTTATTTTATTTTTTATTTTAAAAAACTCCGTTTTCCAAAATTGGAAAATAAAGAATGAAGCAGTTATTTACGAAATATAATAAATAATCATAAGAGAATCATATTTAATAAATCATCATAAGAGAAAATTGATAAACGAAAAATGAAATTCATGTAAGTTTATTAAAATTTCTTCGCAATTAATCTCCATTATGTAAAATAAGTTAGTCATATAGCGAAAACTTTTCGTTCTGAAGAACCTTACAAATAATGAATACAATATGAATATATTGTTAGATTATATGTTTTAAATCAAATATTAAAATCGAGATTTGTTTGCTTTATCTTTTTACTCAAAATTATAAAAAATGTATCTTTCAGCGTTCATATTAATTTAACATTTTGATTACGGGCCAGGAGCATTTTTATACTCAATCATACCGCAATTAAAGAAAATATCTTTGTGTAGAATTATCTTTAAAGTATACTGGTATAAGTGTATTGCAGATTTTTTTTAAGTGGTACAAATAGAATACAAAATAATCGCTGGGACGATATATGTCCCGTCCCCACAAATCAAAAGATTACATTCGCGCATGTTTTAAAACAACGGTAATAGTTCAGGAATACATTAAAATAATATTCTGTTATTAAATATTTCCATAGCAAAATAAAATAAGTAGAAATATTGGTTTTCGTATACATAATTATTAATATGAAAGCTGACATGAACATGAAAGTATCGAGCAAGATTACTTTTTTCAGTCAACGGGCCACATTTCTTAAATTATTTCGTTACCTTCATGTATTCAGGCCACGTAGTAAGAATGAGAAGTTCGTGATAAATGTTCTTCACCGTTTTACTCACGTTTGTATATATATAAAAAAATAAATAAATAACTTCCAGAAAGAAAAATGCTTATGCAAAACTCGTGTTATGGTAATTGGGTTAAGTTTTATGCAAGCGTAATTTCCTTTGTGCAGTTATATGTGTACTTAGCTGTACTTCTTCATGCCTCGAGAGTCTATGATATTTGCCCAGACGTGTACCTTTCTCAAAACAATTAAAGATACTCGGTTAAGATGTGCCATTGCCAAACAAAGTTGTTAAAAATTAAGAGAAAATTCCAGAAAGAAATTGCTAATGCAAAGCTCAAGCTATGGTCATTGGGGTATGTTTTCTGGAAGAGTAATTTCGTTTGTGCAGTTATATGATATACTTCTTTATGTCTGGAGATGTCTATGATATTTGCCTAGTAAGAAGTACAGTCGTGGAAAAAAAAGTAACAAAAACTGCTACTAATTTTGCAACAAATTATTGTAGAAGAAATTTACTTGTACCAAACGATTGGAAATAAAGTCTACTTTTAAATGATGTATAAAACATTTGCTTAGGGGGCCATCTATCTATCAAAATTAATCTAAACTTTGGTTTTTCAAGAGCAATACCCAAGTTTGACACCATAAATAAATTATACACCCTACAATTAGCGTAAAAACAAATTTTCATAAAATTCGTACAATTAGTTTGAAATAAATTAATTATTTAAAATGAGCATGTTTTAGGGGCGTATACCAAAGTTGAAACCCGGTACTCGTTTGTTGAAATTCCACATAATGACTATGTCACTTTTATTAATATATTACTGCTTGCCAATATGAATATGCTTATAATTCAAAAACTTATCATTCAAATGACGTGAAATTTTGTTTTTAGGCATAGGTTGAACCGAAGATTTAAAATATGTTGTCAAATTTGGGTGTTGCCACTGAAAAAAAGTTTGGTCTTGTTTTGCTTTGTAGACGACTCCCTAAGTAAATTTTATATACATCATTTAAAAGTAGACTTTATTTCCAATTGATTGGTACCAGTTACATTCTTCTATTATAATTAGTTCTAGGTGTTTGCTTTTTTTCGACGACTGTACCATGCCAAGCAAAGTTATTTATCAAAAGGAGAAAAGAAATTTCTGATGATCGTAAAAAAAGAAAGAATTGAATTATTGACGATTTTCAAGTATTGCATATTATATACTAACCATCTAAGAGTTAAAACACCAATGAAAAGATACTGAAAAACCTAATTTTGATTATAAATTATCGCGTTAATAATAAGATTGCTAGGAAGATAAAGAAGAAAATTTTTAAAGTAATTATACATAATCTTGTTTTATTTTAGGGGAAATATTGTCCAGAGTTAAGCGAAATTCATGGATAGAAATACCAAAAGTACAATAATCTGGCAGTCTTTAAACCTAATATCTTAAATTACACTAATTGCTTCAGGACATGCAACGTTTTTTTTCTTCCGCTAATTACATGGCTAATAAAAAGCTATGTTTCTTTAAAGTACTTCATTACAAGATCCTCAATGTTTATTACCATTGTTAGGTTTCTCTCTTTGTGACTTTAATTTTTACTTAATGGAATAAACTCATGCAATCTTTAGAGATGTACAGAAAACATTGTTACATTTTTGTTTAAATTTATTTTGCACTAAAAATATTAGTATTATATTTTTAGTAAAAAATATTTTTCTACGATTACAAAAATTTGAATAGGTAAAACAGTTTTGTATTCAAAACTGTGTTTAAAACATGTTTATTTAAAATAAAAATTTTAATAAACTATATTAATTAATTATATGATGATTAACTTTATATTGCAGTTACGCTTTTAAAGCATAATTTTAGTTCACATTGCATTTTTATGTACTGTTTGTTTTTTGTTTCTTTTAACTTAAAATTCTGAAGGTAGCTCTTTGAATAAAAAGGTATGTATTAAAAAATAACAAAAAAAATATGCATACATTTAATTTAACTTTGAACTGCAATGTACAGTCGTGGAAAGAGATGGTATACTCCATTGTAACTTTGCCGCAAACATCGTATAACAATGTAGCTCTTATCATTCAATTAGCAATAATGTCTACCAATTAATGTTATACTTCTCTTTTGCTTAAGGGGTTGTCTACATATGGAAAGTGTATCATATTTTTTTTTCATTCTGACATCTAATTTTGACATCATATTTGATTTTTCTGGTAAATTTAACTTTTGGATACTAAGCGAGAAGTGATTCTCTCAAGTAGTTTAGGAGTGATTCAGGTTTAAAAGTTAGAATTATTAATGTTAAATTCTTTTTTAATCGCTGCAAAACAAACTGCACTTCAGATAGTTTGTAAACTTAACTCGGAAAGTGTTTAATGAGCTGTAGTTTTGTATGTGTAAATTTAAAACTTCTAGGAATTGATTTCTGCTAAAAATTCATTGATTACTAGTCATTTTTTTTAATTTTAAAAATAATTAAAACATATTTTTTTTAAATTGATTTTCGACAATAATTTTATTTATAGCACATGACATTTTTAATAGAAATCATTTTCTAGAAGTTTTAGATATACACATCCAAAGTTACAGCATGTAGGTTTTGAGTTAAGCGAAAAAAGCAATACGTATTGTAGTCTGTCTTGCAAAGATTAAAGATGATTTTAACGCAATTATAACCAAATATTAAATCTGTATTTATTAACTCTGTGTTAAAATACTAAAGTAGTTGGACGAATAACTTTCTGAATATTATCCAAATGTTAAATCTGACTAAATATCCAAACATGATCTCAACATTAGGTGTTAATATGAAAAGTTTTAAAATTTAGCAGCTTTCTATGAGTAGACGACACCCTTAGAGATATTAAGGGGCAGCATTATTAGCAGGCGTTATTACTAATGGTTTATTACCAGTCACCATTTTTATAGTTTTATTTGCGCGGAGTTAGTATAGTAGCACACTTTTTTCTTTCCCCGACTGTATCAATAAAATGCTTTTCAAAAATTATATATTTCTTTCTTCGCATAGCACTGAATCGCCTTTCGCATACAGATACAACGACTGAATTTGATTCAAAAGAGGGGGGAAATGTTGTATCGCATGATACATATCTGTTATTATGTAAAACAACTCGTTACTTCTTTTATATTTTATATAACTTTCTTTTATTTGTACAAACATTTAAATAATAAACTAAGATTAATAATGACTAGATTAGCTAAGAATGATGGGCCAAAAAGTCTGGAATCTAAATTTTTTTTGTGTGTCTGTCTGTGTGTGAGTAAAATAACCTAGAATCAACTGCCGGCATTTTATGTCTTATTTAAATTTATTTTACTTTGAAAGCTGCGATTATCTTTAAAAAGTCCTACTGGAATGCACCGAACATTGTAAAAAAATGTCTGTAGTTCTACAGATGTAAAGTTACATGCTTACTAAACTTTCATCTGTAAATGTACAAAAAAAGCTGCAAATCTACAAAACTAGTTTTTGTAAAGCTACAGAAATCTGTAACTTTACAAATGAATCTGCTAAAATTACAGTAATCTTACTAAACTTTTATCTATAACCCTGGCTGCAATAACATGAAAAGTTATAGGCATCCCAGATTCCTAAAAAATTCTTAGTAACCTTAGAGATTTTTTTATTTCCGGCGCAAAAGTGTGTATGTTACATGAATTTTTGTTGTTGCCGTTACATAAATAGTTCTAGGAATCCCAGTTTCCTAGTAAGACTTTAGTAACTTTACATGTTTTTTTTTACAGTGAAGGAGAAAGTGCCTTTCCTTTATTTCGCTTCTTTTATTTCTTCTTACATATTTTTACTAGTAGCCTTTGACTGCTACGCTGGTCGGTTTTTATAAAGAAACCTTGAATCAAACGAAATATATCTGTGAATTTGATCACGCGTTTTAAAGCAATATCGACATTTGCCTGGAATGTCCAATCGAATTGCTGAAAACAATATGAACATCATTATGCTGTTATATCTTTTATTGAGTCATACAAAATTTAGGCTGTCAAGGACCAACTTCTTCAGTTGATCTTTTAGATTAGGATTCGATAAAAGAACGATAGAATAATATGTAATATACTAAAAGCGTTCATGACAAATTATCAAAGCAAGTCTCATCAGAATCCGCTAATTGTACTTATTGAAAAGGCTTATCGTTCATAATAATTGAGTTCACCTGATTCTAGAACTTTTAGCCATAATTCTACAGTCAATCAACCCGACGACCAAGCAACACCAAGCAAACTATATGTGTTTTATACTAAAACATTCACTGACAAATTAACTAACCATCGAAAGTTCCATCGAAATACACTTAGCAGAATCTTTTAAACTGGAAAATGTACCGAAACCTTCTCTAAAAATGATCTAATTAACAGTTTAAATCCCACAAAAATTCATTCAGCGGAACCTTTAAAAAAGGCCAATCTTTCGAAATTGGGTTCATCTGATTTAGAACTTTCCCCATAATTATTTAATTAAGCAACGTAGAATGTTATGTTTTATACTAAAAATTTTTCTGAAAAATTATCTAACTAAAAATGTAAGTCCCATTAAAATCTATTTAGCAGAACTCAAGTTATAAGCGGTCGGAATGAAATTTCTCTTTACATTTTATATGCAGGGAGATAGTTAAATATAGCTTTCATAATCGCGTTAACTTGATTATAGAACTCTCGGGGATGTACAAGTAGGGTAACGCTGGATCACTTCTGGACTTTTTAAGAATCTCTGCGCAACTTCCGTAACTATAACATATATACTCTCTAGTACATACCATCTGTCTGTTGCACGTGAAATGTGAAATATTATCTAGCTAACTGTGCAACTGTCATTAAAATCCATTCAGTAAAATTTGAAAGATTTCATAATCGAGTTTACCTAATTTTAGAACTCTCGTAGCTATTACTAAGTAACTTAGAGCGATGGGTTTTACATTAAACCATTTATAAACGAAATTTACTGTCTATCAGTGTAAGTTCTACAAAATTCTGTTCAGTAGAATCTGAGTTATAATCGATCGGAATGAAATAGGAATTTGCATTTTACATGTGTAGTAAATGATGATGTGTAAATATGTAAGAGCTTTTATTTTCGATTTCAAAATCGTTATTTGCGATATTGCGCACGGCAAACATAAAAGTACTCATTTTTTCTTCTAATCCAAGAGCAAACGACAAATCACCAAATTCAAGTATAATCTTTGAAAATGAAAACTTTTTTTTTTAAAGCCATACAAACATTGTTTTTATATTTAAACTAAATCTTTTCGTTTTAAAATATTTATTTATTTCTCGTTAAACCTTTTATCTTTGCATTTGAAATAAATCAGTAACTGTTTTTGTATTTTTCCGTTATGCCAACACCATTGTTGCCAAGCGTAATAGTTGACGTAAAATGAAATGCAATATTTGAAAATAATAATAATAATAATGATGATGAAAATAATAATAATAATAATAATAATAATAATAATAATAATAATAATAATAATAATAATAATAATAATAATAATGAGCATTTAAAAAGGTCTAATTTTTGAAAATTACAGACTTTGACCAACCATTTTTTTTTAATCAATACAAATAAGTACTTAAAATAAAAGAACAAATAAATATTTTGCAAGTAATAAAATATAGTCAATTTAAACTGCATGCTTGAAATTGTAAATGTATGTCAGTACTGCAGTCTGGCGTACGTAATACCTATGTCTCACACTGCCGTAAACACTTCAATTTTTGAATGAAGACATTCATGGTTTTTTGAACAAAACTTTTTTATATGTATAATTCCTAAGTTCTGAAATAATTTTAATTTAGTTTCCTCATCATAAGACACTGTCAAATGGTAAAATCCATGTTAGTATCAGTAATAAATGTAAGTTTTAATTAATAATAAATGTTTTCTTTTCAAAAAATAACAAATTAAAAAGTTTTGAGAGATTACGATTGAATAATACTCATAAAAAATATTCACATTCAATAAATAGACAATGTTAATCTTTGATACAGTTTGCAATAAAAATCCTTGCACGGTTAGGGTTGAAATAAATGGTGCGATACCATACATTTTGGCATAGTGTTGGCAAAACAAAAAAGTACCACAGTTTTTTTTTTTTTTTTTAATTTTAGTTTTAGTTTTTGAGGCGTATGTAATTTTTTCCCTAACTGAAATAGTTTTTATAATTATTTAACCAAAAGAGTTGATTAAAAAATTATTCAATTTGAATTCCTTCCCTTGCTACGGTAACAGATGCATTTTTGGAAATTATCACTTGAAAATTTGTGGTTTTGGCACCAAAGACCCAAATTAGAAAAATATGAAATATCTCATGAACTATTAGACTTAAAAGAATTTGGTTAGTAGAATTAGATTCAGCATACAAAAATACATTAAAATATGTTATCGGTAAAAAAATAACTATAAAATCAGATTTTTAAGGAAATTTTTAAAAGTTTGTTCTCTTTTCCCCTTCTTAGGGGTAGAATTTTAGAAAATCCTTTCTTAGTGGCACTCTATGTCATAATAAGTATTTTAACCCCAATTTTCAAGATTTTAGATTCGGTATTTTGGGCTGTGCGTTGATTAATCCCCAATCCAGACTTCCTTTTATATATATAGATTATTTTTTTAAATTCAAATACGCGAAGCTTAAATCTGTCGAATTATTTATGCCATTTCTTTTTCTCGACAAATTTGGAAATATTTAGCAAAATATCGCCAAGCATAATGAGAATTTAATATCGCCAGATTTTAACTATTAAATTTTAAACGTATGAGAGTTGGAACAATGTTTACAACAATGAAAGGAATTTTTCGAGAAACCACCACTAAAAGTTTTAATTAAACCAGTTTATTGACAAATTCCTCATTTTTAATCTATTCCCTTATTTCAAAATGTCAGCAACCTTAGAATTTCCAACTGTTATATCTCAGCCAATACTTTTTACGATAGATGCAAAAAAAAAAAAAAAAAAAAAAAAAAAAAAAAAAAAAATGCTTCGGAATCTTTGTGTATCAAGGCCGTCATTTTGAATATGAAATCTTAAAGAAATCTTTTAAATATTTTAAATCAAGATATCGGATCAAGATGGCCTGCGAACTCGGTTGAGACCTTGGTAAGGGCTGTACATATGTCCAGTCGCATCCAAATAGCTTCATAAAAACGAGTGGTTTCGCGTGACAAAAATAAATAAATATATATGTATATTTACAATAAACATTTGGACGGAGGGTGGTTTTGGAATCTGGGGATCATGATCGATGAAAATAAACTGAATTTTTCCGGAATTGATTTCTTTAGAACGGCTTCTTACTTTTTGTAATGAAAGCTTCCTAAAACGGTGAAGCTAATCAGTGAATTGACCGTAAAATCTGTAAATTTACATCTGTAGAAATACCCAAGAACCTGTAAATTCTTAAGCATAAAAATACTGAAAACAATATAATTTTACATGAAAAATAAAAGCAAAGATTATTTTATATGATTGCCTCATATGTAGGTATATTGTACCATCGCATTACAACAAAAAACAGCCATTTATTATCATTATTATTATTATTATTATAAAATGCACAATGAATTAAACTGCTACACCAGAACTGTAAATTGAATTGAATTGAAGTATACTTCTTGCCTTCGTCTTTAAAAGTTTCTGATTCAGGGACTAATTTCTCCAACAATCTATAAAATAACGTATCATCTAATGATCGAGAAGAAACGTTTTAATCAGAAATAACATACATTTACCGATAACATATTTGTACCTCTGATTCCCGTCCCTCTGTTTTTAAAGAAATTTTAACTGTGTACACTTGATATTGGAGAGTATAGCTTAATTCAGCATGCTAGCTTCCTTAATGGAAAGGCATTTTGTGCATTAAAATCCTTTGAGTATTAAATAAAGGTTTAATAATCACAAAACAATAAATGCATATTAAGCATACAAAATTAAAACATTAAATTGCTTATAAGAAAACAGAAATAGAGATATCCTGACACACATGGATGTAAAACATCACCGATTCAGTCGATGCAAACAACCGCCATACTTGTCTAATCGAAAATTAAGATAATGTGTTTGTAATAAATTATTGAAATTTAAAGCAATAAATGAAAAGTTTGGTAATTTCTATAATGAAAAACTTAATGTTGTAGAACAATTGTAGAAATTTCTTAAATCTGAAATTATTGTTCGCAGAGGATTTCATATTTTACGTCCATGGTTTTTCGATGGGCACTTCAGTCTCTTTAAGTCCAACGTCATATTAATGACGTCACGACTCAAAGGCAAATTTTAAAATGTCTGAAAATTATATTATTTTCGTTTTTTTTTTTTTTTTTTTTTCTTGTATCTGTCAAGTGTCAACAATAGGCAAAAAATTTAAGTTTTTCGAAATAAGCAATACATCGCTATAAATATAACGAAATTTTTAACAAAAATTGAAAAATTAAAAAATAAATAATTTTTTTTAAATTACGATTAGGTATTACACTCCACAAACTAGTTACTTATGTGTGTTGTTAGATGTTTAAAATGTTAAGCATAGATTTTGATATTATAAAACTTTTTTAACCGAACTATTTCCACCGACTTACACATCAAATAGCACTTAAAATAATTCTTCGATTTGAAAGTTGTCACCTTCAGCATGTTTATCAAAAATACCTTTATTAAACTACCAGTTTTCATATTTTATATGCAATTATTTTTTAGTGTTTTTAATGAACCGAGAAACTGAAAAGATTACAGTTCAATTACACCAGTGGCACGGATAACAATAATTTCTTTTTTTCTTTTTTTTAAGAATAAACAGAAAATTTTAATGTAATTATATATTGCAGCAAAACTTACCCTTTTCTGTTGTAGCTAAATAATTTCTAAATGTGGTATTAAAATTACAAACACCAGCTCCCTCCTCTGGAGAACGGATGAGTTTTATTGAATAAGAAATACATTCTGTTGCTACTCATATAGAGCAGCCTGCATTTCATGTAGAAAAATTAAAAGTAATCTATAACATATACATTTATCCAAAAATTAATAACGTTCTTCTAAAACTATATGGATTTTGTATAATTAAAATTTTTCTACACATTTGCTTTTATGTTAAAGAAATTAATAATGTGCTATCTAAAATATATTGATATTGCATAATTAAAACTTTTGTATATGAATACTTTCACGTTATAGAAGTATGCTTTAGAAAAGTCGATTTCATAGTATAATAAAACTATCTTAAACTTATCAAAACTAAAACATCGTAACTATAAGATTTTTTTTATGAAAATTCAGACAAGATCAAAATTTTATAATTCTAATGATAAAATATAAGCATTATAATATATGCATAGTTAATGTAGTAATTTAAATTTTTATAATTATGAATTTTAAAAGGCAGAAAAAATCTGGATTAAAAAGCTTTAAAAAGTTTTTTTTTTTTTTTAAGTAAAGAAATATGTTTTTCTCTTATTTTAATTTTTTTAAGAATTTGTGTTATCTCTTTCTTTAAAATTATCAAAACCTTTAACAAGCGAAGACATATTTCATTTCTGGTAAATAATATGTACAGAGATTTTTTTTTAATTCAGTAAATTAAACCTAAAATCATGATATGTATATCAATAATTTTCTGATCTCTAATACATTTCCACAGTAACAGACAAAAGCTATTAGGTTTACATAGTTTTAAATACCGTATATATTATTTCAGATGTTTGTTATTTTTCTTTATACATACGTAAGATGCAAGCAAAAACATCGACTTTCCGTTCAACACATTTATTTCGTGGAATTTCCTGCATAACCAAGCACATTCATATTGACGCCATTGAAAGTCACGAACGTCAAGTTACATATGTGACAAAAATTCCAAAACCTGTGACCTAAACGTAAACGACTTCGAAATCTTAAAAAAACGTAAAATCATATAATAACAACAAGAAAATTACTTTGAGACAACTGACTTTAAAATTTCTGTGACGTTAGAGGGGCATCGTTTTAAGTTACGTAAGCCATACCACAATTGTGAACCAAAATGACAACACTCTGCGACACCATATTATAACTAAAACGTGAATTATATATTCTAAAAGTATGTTTTCTGTCAAATTTTTAAATTTTCATGCCGTCACAGTGACGCCAATTTACGTCATGTACGTCACGCCACAAATATGGCACAAACACAATCGGCGCCGACATAATAAATTCCAAGTGTGGAGTTTTATTTTTTTTTTCCGGCGTGGATGGAGAGATGTTTTGTGACAAATTGAAATCCTAATATAAAAAATCCCATTTTTGTAAATTTAATCTTTTTTTTTTGTTTGTTTTACTGTTTATTTAGTTTAAATCAATAAGGAAAATTAACATTTTATTAGAATTCCTGTTTTTTTTGTGTGTGTGTCTTAAACGATAACCATTTCATCAGCGCCAGTGACTTTTTTGAAAGAAAGACCAGGTTTTTATTTAATCGTTCCCGAGTCCTAAAAAATATATGAGGCCCTAAATAATTTCCCATTACACTAAATATAATATATAAGACAACATATCCTATGGTATTATTAGGTCCACAAACAGCGAAAGTAGTCATTGCGGCAAGTTATTTCTAAAAGGATGTCATATCTAAACTAGTCGTTGGGGGGCCACTATAATACTTACCCATCATGGATATATAAATATATAAATATATAAAGATAATATAAAATATGAAAATAAAACATGTGATATTTGCTAAGCATTGTACCATGTTACTTTTATTCATAATTTAATTTATTTGGACTTCCTTAAATATAATTAATATAACACCTTAAGCTAATATTACTTTTTGTTGCATTAAATATCTCAATTTGTTGATTTTCTGTAAGCAAGTAAACGCTATTGGTTTACAATGGAAGTCTATGGGAATTTGGCGAATTATTAGAGTTACCGTCAATTTGGCAACTCATTTTGGCCGCCAAATTTGGCGATATACCGCCAAGTTGGCGACAAACTTGGCGGTGTTTGGTGACCGAACAGGGTCCCTCCTATGTTAACACCCCTTATAGGTATGAAGATGCATTATACTTGACATTTAAGATAAGCCATTATTGGCATTTAATCTTATAGTTTGGCGATAGTTTTTTGGTCGGCGGGATAATCGAGTAGTACCGAATTGTGTAAAAGAAACATCCATATAACTGGAAAAATTATAATCCTATTAACTAACAGTTTACTGCGTCGGATTAAGCGTCTCATTTCCAATTAAAATATATCTTTGAATTGAAATTTGAATGAAATACAGGGTCATGAAAAATCGAAGTGTGTGAAAAATAGAATTACAAATATTTCGGCAACTAATTATCCGATAGAGTTCATTCATGATACAAAATTTACGTTTTTTTATTGTCTTTGATATTCACTCCTTCAAATAAACAATTTCGAAAATTTTTGTATACCTTTTATCAGAACGAATATTTCAAGAGTCCGAAAAAAATAGCTCCGGTTAATCGAGGTTACTGATATTCAATAGGCTTCTTCTCATTATTACTTTCTAAGAACACACCGAATTTCAAGTCTCTATCTCAATTTGTTCGGGAGATAGAGCGATTACAGACACACAGACATACGGAAGGACTGACAATTTTTTTTCTAATTATAACTCGAAAAATTACAATCCTATTAACTAACAGTTTACTGCGTCGGATTAAGCGTCTCATTTCCAATTAAAATATATCATTGAATTGGAATTTGAATGAAATACAGGGTCATGAAAAATCGAAGAGTGTGAAAAATAGAACTACAAATATCTCGGCAAATAATTATCCGACCGAGTTCATTCATGATGCAAAATTTATGGTTTTTTATTGTCTTTTATATTCACTCCTTCAAATGAACAATTTCGAAAATTTTTGTATACCTTTTATCAGAACGAATATTTCAAGAGTCCTTCAATTGTTCCGATTAATCGAGGTTACTGATATTCAATAGGCTTCTTCCCATTATTACTCCCTAAGTACGCACCGTATTTCAAGTCTCTATCTCAATTTGTTCGGTAGATAGAGCGATTACAGACACACAGACATACAGACGGACGGACATTTTTTTTTTTTTCTAAAAATATGTTTTCCTGAATCTCCAATGTCTGAAACGTGTAAATCCGTGAAATTTTTTTTCGATTTTCAAAACGATTACAAGACTTACCCTATACTACGTATGATGGGCAAGTAAAAAGGCTTTGCTCAGCTTTAATATTTAAAAAAAAAACATTTAGTTTAGCAACAAATAGTAGATGGCGGCTCAATAACTCTGTCGGAATCAATTTGCTATCTTCCATTGTTATCGGGTCAGTTTTTGTCTAGATTTGTAGAAATTAGAAGTTATGTTTAAGTGTTTTCATGAAAGAAAAAGAATGGTTGCATGAAAAATGGGTATGTAAATAGCTTAATTTTGTAAAACAAAAGTATTGTTATAGCAGAATATGAAATTAAATTTCATTAGCCATAAGTTTTCATGAATTCTAACTAATTTAATATTTATTTGATAAAAAGGAAAAAAGCGTGTGTTATGTTTTATTCAGCTTAATGCTGAATATTTTCTTTCGTGTAACTATTGTTATGTTAAGCAACATCTACAAAAATACGAGATTTTGATTCTTTGTAATTAACATTTACACTGATAAAAATATTTTATTCTTCCATATGTTTAAAAGTATATTTTCATACTTCTTGAAGATGCAACATAAAAATGAAAATAACGTATAATAATATATTTTTAATTACTTTTTCTCAAAACAAATTTTCAGGTCTTTTTGTCATTAAAATGCTCCATCTGTTTTAATTTTTAGTATATTTAGTATCTATTCAGAATTTTTTGTATGTATAAGTTATGATCTTTAAACACATTCATTTTAGAATGTTGGTACTATATTAAGGTCTTCGAATTTGTACTAAAACATATTAACACGTAAAGTGTTTACAAAATTCAGTTCCGTTTTTTACATTTTTTAAATAACTTTCTTAGGATTAAAAGTTGATGTTTTGACAGAAATCATTAAAATAATAATTAAAAAATATATGGAAAAAATAAGATATGAACGCATGGAACATTATAAAGTATTTTAAAACTAATTAATAGATTCAGAATTTTATAAATTTTCAGTAAATTTCTATTTTTTAACACTTTCCAACGAAGGTGAAAAGTGTTTATGACTTCGGTTTGTCTGGCCGTCTGTCCCGCTCTCTAACTCTCGTAAATATAGACCGATTGTTCTGAAAATTTTGGATGTTATTGACCTCTACCATAGCAGGATCCATATTTCAAATAATGTTTGTAGCATGTTTAATTCATTTACAGAGGCAGTCAAAAGTATTTCGTTTCATTACGGCCAACGGGAAAAAATCGTTTCAAATAATTTTTAATGGTGTTACACCCATTCAAACATAATAAAAGTGATATGCATTTATAAATTGCACTAAAATATGTATTCTGTAGAACATGGTGTGCAAAGAATAGTTATTATTCATTTACAGAGCCACACAAAAGAGTTCCGTTACATAATGGTATAAGGGGGGAACTGTTTACGGCGTATTTCAATTATGTTAAACTATTTCATATATAATGAAATTGATATACGTCGCTAAGGTTTATTATAAGTTATTACACAAGTAAAGTTATACCATTACACAATTTCGGGTTAAGAGATTTTGCTCCATTTATAAACTAAAAAAGCTGAAACTTTGCAAGACGGACATGACATTTGAAGCTAATAGATCCCTCTGTCCTATCATGCGTAATCAATTGCGTATCATGCTTGCAACCTCTATGCGTACTGATTTATCTACATCGTATCGTTACTGTAATACAGGTCGGGCGAATATTTTTAAATGCGCGTGGTAAAAATTCACAACAAATATCTATAAACAGTGTAACGAGCCAAATTTTAACCTAAAACAGAGGCTGCTTAAAACATAACAGCATACAGGCTACTGTTATGATATAATGGGTAATAGATCTAGTTGCTTTCACGGATAAAATAACTAAGAGAAAAAAAAATCAAAATTAGATATTTCTCCATATTACAAACCATTGATTTAATGAAATTTTGATTAGGAAATATGTCTCATTTATGTGTCATGGACTCTAATATGGTAATTTTACTTCATCTTTAATTTATTTTTACCTTATATTTATTCAACGACAAAGTTATAGTAACCCAAGTTAAATAACAAAAATGTATTATTCTTGTATTTCTGACATTATTTCTGATGTACATTTGATGGACTATATTTTCTACACAGTTCATATTGTGCTATTTATATTAATATACACACGGAAATTGGGTTCAATTGACATTTTATTGTAATAACTGTCCTGTCAAATTCATTTGAAACAATAAAGCTTCCTAAATTCATTTGGAAAGGCAAAATAGTTTTATGATATATAAACACGCTGCATAGTATAACTGAAAAAAATTGTCTAATGTGCTGATATATTCAAATACAATTGCATTAAAATAACAATTAAAGCTTTTGTGCAGGAATATTAAAAAGCAGTAAACCAACGTTTAAAATGCACAAATAATGCGTGAAAAGCAACAAACAGCTGTTTCGAATCTACAGCGAGATTCTTCTTCAGTGCAAGATAGGGAAAAAGGAACAGCGTGATAGAAAAAGCAAGTCTGAGCAAAGTGATATACAGAGACGCACTGCCTTATATACCTTATGCGGGTAGCGAAAGCGCCAGAAACAACCAATGAGAGAGAAGCAGTGGAAATGACTGGGTGGACAAGTAGCGACATCTGCCGGAGAATGAGAGAAAAAGAAACCAAAAAAGAGGAAATTAAATTAATGATGTGGTAAGCTTCCCAAAAATCAAGATCAAGGTTAGAGGAACATTTTTGGATAATGGTAGCTGGGGAAAAATCGAACCTATGTTGAGAAGATCAAGAATGTTGAGCAATAGAAGAACGTTTGAGCTCCTGATTTTTAACTTGACCTTCATGCTCTTTTAAACGAAATCTAAGAGCACGTTTAGTCTGACCAATATAAGAAAGGCCACACTGGTCCAAACTTAATCATTACTAAGGCTGACAAAGGTGGTCAGATTGTTCTTCTCGACAAATCTTCGTATTTGGAAAAATCCCATAAATTAATTAAAGGTGGTCCTTATGTGGACATCCGCAAAGACCCTTCCACTAGTGAAATTAACTCTATTAAGTCTGCCATCAAGTCTTCTTCCATTATTCCTGCTAACTTTAAGAAGTCTCTTATTCCATCTATTGCGCATTGTGCCAGGTTTTATGCTTTACCTAATCCATAAACCTGACATTCCTTTTAGACCTATTGTCTCTAGTATCGGTACAGCTTCTTATAAGCTTGCCAAATATTTAGTTTCTGTCTTTTCCCCACTTTTGAGCAGTAACTGTTTCACTGTTAAGAATTCTTTTGATTTTGTTAAAAAACTTCATAATTTTAAGCCGCAGGTTCACATGATGGTTTCTTTTGATGTTAAATCATTATTTACCAACGTTCTGGTTGAAGGGGGCTTTAGATTGTCTCAAGAACAGGCTTTGTGAATTCCATTTCTCTTATTTTGAAATCGAGGAACTTATCCTTCTCACTCGCCCTTGCTTGTCGCAAAATACTTTTGTTTTCAATGGTAATTTCTTCCGCATGATTGATAGTTTGGCTATGGGTAATCCTCTTAGTCCAATTTTATGCGATATTTATCTGCACTATTTTGAGGTGAAACTTTTTGAAATTTTAAAATTTCCGTTCTATGTTCGTTATGTTGATGATGTTTATGTCCTGGTTGAAATAAATTCGGATATTAATCATATTCTCTCTATTATGAATTCCATTGATCCCTGCATTCAATTTACCTCTGAAATTGAGACCAATAACTGTCTTTCTTTCCTCGATGTCCTTGTTATTCGTTGTGAAAATGGCTTTCAGACTACCATCTTTCGTAAACCTTTTGCTGTCAGTCTCCCATCTCACAGGCATTCTTCTCATCCCCCTAACCAGAAATTCGCTGTTCTCAATACATTTGTTTTTCGGGCTACAAATATTTGTTCCACTCCTCAGTTACTTAATGCTGAACTTAATTACCTCAAAGCTATTGCTGTTGATCGTGGTTATTCCTCTAACATTATTGATTCTATTTATAAGAAATTGACGAAATCCATCCATTCTGAAAAGCATTCTAATTCCAACTCTAATACTTCAGTTGTGTTGCCATTTTTTTTCTCCCAAAATCAGTCAGCAAGTTGCTAAAATCTTAAGAAGGTTTGATTTTAATGTTATTTTTTCGCCTGTTAATAAAATCACTTTTTCAGATCTCAAACACCCCGTTGATCGCCTAGATAACTGGGGTATTTACCAAATCTCTTGCCAGTGTGGCCTTTCTTATATTGGTCAGACTAAACGTGCTCTTAGATTTCGTCTAAAAGAGCATGAAGGTTATGTTAAAAATCAGGAGCTCAAACGTTCTTCTATTGCTCAACATTCTTGGTCTTCTCAACATAGGTTCGATTTTTCCTCAGCCACCATTATCCAAAAATGTTCCTCTAACCTTGATCTTGATTTTTGGGAAGCTTATCACATCATTAAAAATTCTCACTCTTTAGTCAATGACTTATCCAGTACTCCAGATTTCCCAAGTATTTGGACAGCATTAATTTAATTTCCTCTTTTTTGGTTTCTTTTTCTCTCATTCTCTGGTAGATGTCGCTACTTGTTCACCCAGTCGTTTCCACTGCTTCTCTCTCATTGGTTGTTTCTGGCGCTTTCGCTACCCGCATAGGGTATATAAGGCAGTGCGTCTCTGTATATCATTTTGCTCAGCCTTGCTTTTTCTAGCACGCTGTTCCTTTTTCCCTATCTTGCACTGAAGAAGAATCTCGCTGTAGATGCGAAACAACTGTTTGCTGCTTTTCACGCATTATTTGTGCATTTTAAACGTTGGTTTACTGCTTTTTATTACAATTGCATTGTTTGTGATAGTCGAAATCTGTTAAACAATACTTTATTTATTATAAAAAAAGAGACAATTTTTTATATAAACAGTATCAAATTTACTTTTTTTCGCATGTGAAAAACATTGCTGTACGATCCACCTCTGGTACGCCTGTCATAGGTACGCCGATATTGCTGTAGTAAGTATGTACCTGTGTCTCTCGCATCCTTCGCCTCATGAATGATACCAGACGAAATTTATTTTCATGTACAACTAATAATAATACTTAAAGAGTTAATTGTATAGAATTTCAGCTGATAAAATTAAACATTGCGAGCAAGTATAAAATGTTTTTTTATGATCAAGAAGAAAATGAGAATTCGGAAATTCTGCACCTATATATGACATACTTTATCAATAAATAAAAAATAATTGAATTTTTTATAATAATTAATTTAATAATTAAGGTCTTTACGCATTAAAATCTAATACTCTATAAAAAAAGCCTGTTTTTGTAACTTATATCTGTATACGTTTCTTGGCTACGCTATTTAAATTACTCAGGGAGGTTCCTTAAACTACGGCCAAACGCAATTCCCCTTATACAGTCATAACAAAAATCCTTTGTTTTCGGGGAATCAGAGTTTATCTCCGGAGAATTGTTGGGAGCGCTTTTACCTACTATGTTTAATGAAGAATTTCGGTTGCACATTTATGTTTCTTAGGTATAACTTAATTGAAATCACGATTTTTGATTTTTTAAAATAAAAAACGGCTTATTGCTATGTTCCATACTGCACTTACGATTCACTAAAAAAAATCCTGAAATTTCTTTTCATGAATTTCCTTCACATTTGCAGCACAACCTGTTGAAAGAAAAAAAAAAAACTAGTTGATTCTTTAAAATAATGAAACATGAAAAAAAAATATTATTTATTTATTATTGGTTTTTTGTTTCCCCGTATTTCATGACCAGCACCTACAATATTTAAATTTACGGAAAATTGTTTACAATGTACACATATTTATATTTTTCTAAATTAAGAATCGTGTAAATATTCATGTTCTTTTTTTAAAAGAAAAGAAAAAAAATCGATATTTTTTGATTGCCGGATATTGTCGAAAAGACCTGCTTATATATATATATATATATATATATATATATATATTATAAAATATGTAAATATATTTTTATTTTTATCGTACACTTTTATATGATGACTGTCCAGAATTAGAATATTTAATTTTATCATGTGATTTTGTAATTTTTTCTATATGCTTGTTTAGTTAAGATTAGCCCATATAAAGGTTAAATTTATTAAAAATCTTTCGCAATGTACTGATATATATATTTTCTAAATAATTAAGAATTATGTAAATAATTATGTTTTGAAAAAAAAAAAATCGAAATGTCTTTATTGTCGGATATTGGCAAAAAGACTTTCTTATTTTTTATTTATATTATGAAACATGTAAGTATATTTTTATTTTAATCGTATACTTTTATACCATGACTGTCCAGAATTGGAATGTTTAATTTTATATGTAATTTTATAATTTTTATATATGCTTGAAAATTTCAGATCAATACATATAATGGCCAAATTTATTGAAAAATTTTTTGCAATGTACAGACATATATATTTTCTTAATAATTAAGAATCATGTAAGTAACCATTTTTTGAAAAAAAAAAAAAAAAAAAAAGAAAATCGATATGAGTTGATTGCCGGTTATTGGCAAAAAGTCTTGCTTATTTTGTTGATATTATGAAATATTCAAATATCCTTTTAATTGTATCATAGTTTTATACCATCAGTGTCCAGAATTAAAATATTTAATTTTATATGTAATTTTGTTATTTTTCTACATGCTTGAATATTTCAGATCAACACATATAATGGTCAAATTTATTGAAAATTGTTTGTAATGTACATATAAATCTATATTTTTTTAATTATTTAAGAATCATACAAAAATGATCAATGTTCTGAAAAAAATATTTCGTTATGAGTTGGTTGCCGGATACTGGCGAATTTGCGTATTCTCTTAATATTATGTAAATATTTTTTTATTATAGTTTTTACAATATAACTGCCTGAAATTCAAACATTTGATTTTATAATTTCCCCTGGTTTTTATTTATTTTTTTCTAAAAATGGTAGAAACATATAATTATTATTATTTTTCTACTTCCCTGTACACTTCATTTTCAGTATCTCTAATGTTTACTATTATCCAAAGTTGTCCTCAATCAACTTTATATACCTATATTTTACACCAGAAGTCTGGTGCAAAAAATAATTGAATGGTTTAAAAAGTTATCCTAATTTGGGAATAATTTGGTTTTTAGAAAAATTTTTGGTTAATTTTCTTAATATTTTGAAACTAGTAAATAATATTTCAATTTTTTTTTAATTTGCAATTTAATTTAAATTAAATTATTTTTTTTTTAAATATAAATGCAGAAATTTACTTATAATATTTTTTTTCCGCGTTACAGTAGCATGTCATTTAATATATTTTTAGTTGCTTATGTTTAATGCATGGCATTTATTTATTTTATCTCCAAATCCTTCAGTTTTCCTGTTTGCAGTATAAAAAACGCCGAGGCAAAATATATGAATGTTATCTATAACTTTTATACGCATATAAAGAGACGTTTTTCGTATTTTTATGTATGAAAGTAACACTTAATAAGCATTATTTACAAGTAGAGAAAATGCAATTTACAGTAGACATTCGCGTCATATGGCGACGAATATAGTCTTTAACGATTCCGAAACTAAGGGATATTTTGAAGGCCGTATAAGGATCGAGTTGAGAGGGCGATCGGCCGTGGTTGAACTTAAAGAAATTATGATGTGGTCCTCGAGCGGACCGGTACTGCAAAAGAAACGATACCTACTTCTTTAAGGTTAGTGATAGATAGCTTATAATAAAAGCAGGTGGTTTCTTGGGAGGGAATACTTGCTTCTGAGTTTGTATAAAAGCTGTGTTTTGCACACATCGAACTCCCACTTTACAAGTTAATCCACTCTAAGGCTCATAAAATAGAGTTCAATTTTTGACTAATTCTATTTTATTTATAATTTAGAAAGTATATGCAATTCCTAATAAGAGAAATGCTACTTTATTTAATGTTTTAAGTTAAGGAATTTAATGCTACAATAATGTGAGATAAACATATATGTACAGATTTAAAATGAAATAATCTTTTGAATAATCGATAAGCTCTTTTGAATGACGGGTTATAAATTTTAATTATTTCCCACTTCTAATTTAACATTATATTTCACTTCTTATATAAATATTCTTTTATATATTTATTTCAAGCTTTTCGCTTTAACATATGTTGTACATTACTAAATTTCATAAAAAAATATATTGTTATATATGTTTATTTGTCTCGAAATGTATTGCTACCAAAGATACTTCAACAATGTTCGTGTGATGACATTAATAAAAGAGTTCTTTCGAGAAGAAAAAAAAATAACACGATACAAAAAAAAAAAATACCAAATACATATTAGTAAAAAAAAAAAAAAAAAAAAAAAAAAAAAAAAAAAACTAAATAATTTTTTACACACTCTATGAGATTTTATAAACAAAAATTTTAAATTTATTCATAATTTCATATTTTTGTAGTTGCCTAATTTCATGGAAATGAAATATCATGGGAAAAGCAAGTAGCAAAATATTAATCTGTACTTAAAAAACTTATTTAATGTTATTTAATGGAAAAAAAAATATGTTTTTATTTATAAATAAATAAAGATAGTCTTATCATTAAAGCCAGTATTTATCAAACATAAATATGTGGTTTAAAAATGCTTCGTCGTTAATTGGGAAAAAAAATACGCACAATAATATTTAAAATATATATATTGCAAAATTTTATTATTTCAACAAATATTTGAACATTAATTCAAGAGCGTTTTTTTGAATTAAAAAAAAAGGCTTTGCTGTAAGAATGTTTGTAATAAAAAAGATGTTATTATTTATGATTTTCTATATTCAATGTATTTGAATATAAATGATGTTTTAAAGAACACTTGAAACGTTTTAATGGCATACTTTATCAATAAACTAAAAATAATTGCATCTTTTATAATCATTAATTTAATAATTAAGCACTTTAAGTTATAAAGTCGAATATTAAACAAAATAGAGACTGTTATCCGATGTATACTTTATTCATAAATTTAAAGATCAAATAAAAATACATGACTAAAACTCAATGTTTCGATTTAATTTTCAAAACCATCTTTGATAACTAAACCAAAATGTTGAGTTTTATTTTATTCATCTGTTTTTATTTTTACATCATCTTGTAATTTAAGAATAAAGTATACTTGGGATAGCAAACTCTATTTTGTTGAGTAATTAATTTATCTTATCATTTCATATACAGGGTATAGTTAGACAGTTTAGCCAGAGTTTTATGCAGGCATTATCAGCAACTAATGTAGGTAAAATTCTGCATACGAAGCACGAATACGTTCGAGGCATTGTTCTGATTCCTAATTTTATCTAAACTATGGCATCCGGAATTACAGAACATGGTGATACATTCTGAGAGGATTTCGCTCGTGAAAGGCTGTTATTAACACAACCAACGTAATTAAGGAGTGTATAGGACTTTGTTTGTATGTCTGTTTGCTGTCTGCGCCTGTCTCTCCGTACTCTAATTCTGGTCGAATTGCCATGAAATTGTTATACAGGGTGAGTACAAATAATGGACCCGATTTTAAAAAATCATATTTTCGAAACAACTGCACATATTACAAAAAGTGATACATGAATTTAGAGAGAAATATACCAAGTTTTTTTCAGTTACAATGCTCGATGTGTGACCCTCTTGTGACACGGTATACGCTCAATGTGTAATCCAGTTCGTTCCAAATATTTTATAACATCACTCAGTAAATGTTTCTAAATGTTGCACAAATGTGTTCTTTAATTTCTGGCAGTGTCAAAGACATTGTTTACGTAGCCCAAAACAGTGCCAGAGCTTAAAGAACGCATCTGTGCAGCATTCAGGACCACTGACAGAGTGATACTTCAAAATGTTTGGAACAATATGGATAACAGACTGGACGTATGCCGTGTAACAAGAGGGTCACACATCGAACATTTGTAACTGAAAGAACTTGGTATATTTCTCCTTAAATTCATGTATCACTTATTCTAATATGTGCAGTAGTTTCTAAAATATGATTTTTTTTAAAATCAGGTCCATCATTTGTACTAACCTTGTATGGTATACAATGGAAAGTTTTGTATTGAAAATAAAGTGTGTTAGGTTTATAGTTCGTTTACTGGGAACTATAATTTCTGGCAGTGTCAAAGGCATTGTTTACGTACCCGAAAACAATGCCAGAACTTAAAGAACACATTTGGAGTTATTATATATTCAGAAACAATGGCAGAGTGATGCTACAAAATGTTTGAAACGATATGGATTACAGATTGGACGTATGGCGTGTAACAAGAGGGTCGCACATCGAACATTTGTAACTGAAAAAAAACTTGGTATATTTCTCCTTAAATTGATGTATCACTTATTCTAATATGTGCAGTAGTTTCGAAAATATGATTTTTTTAAAAATCGGGTCCTTCATTTGTGCTCAGCTTGTATGGTTTACAATGAAAAGTTTTGTGCTGAAAATGAAGTGTGATACGTTTATAGTTCGTTTGCTGGGATAAATAAAGGAATTCGGTTATATCATGTCCTATGGGGATAAATAGTTTGTGGTACTTTTATTGGTGTTAAAATATTTCAAACGTAATGAGATTGATATGCATCACTCAGTTGTACTAGAGTATGCTTTGTACATGTACAAAGTACTAAAACATGCTTTCCCAGGAGTACAGATTAAGTAACATTTATAGTTCAGGTTGTTTTCAGGGACATACAAAATAATTCTATTACATAATGATCTATTAAGAAAAATCATTTGTGACTTTTTAAATGATGTTATGATACTTCAAACATAATAAAATCACTCAAGTGCAATATATATTTTTCTATAAACTACAACATGTTTTCTATATACTATGGAGGGAATAGCATTTAAAGTTTATTTCCAGAGACACAAACAATAAGTTTACAGGAACTGTCTGAGATCGATAATTGCGGTAAATGGGTTTTTCTCCAAAGTATGCATTTTTAAACTTAAGTAATTTTTACTGTATTACGTGGTGTGTATAAATTCTGTAGATCAAACACAGGAATACATAAAATAAACCACACAAATTCCCGGATATGGGCAGCAAGTGCTGAAAATGGATTTTTACTGAATTGTGTGCTTATTTAGATATCTCATTTCATTGTATGAAAAAATGAAACAATCCAACACAGTAAAAAAGTGTCCAAGTCAGGACTCGGACCCGGATCATTGGTATAGCGTGCCAACTTTCTACCAACTGAATAACTCGGGCAATACTCAGCCTGGCACCCTTCACTCTTATATGTTGGCAAAATTGCATCCGCAGCACAAGATGCAATATATTCATGAGCTATAATCCTATTAGCCCAGTGGTTAGGGAGTTGAATTCGGAAATAATTAGGGGAAAGCTAGAAATTGTTTTAACCTTTTCAGTTTAGGTCTAGAATGAATATGCTACGTTTCCCCCCTCGTACTAGGTTGAGCGTTAGGAATTACACATTGATTTATAGTCAAAAGACTGGTTTTTTTTGTTTTTGTTTTTTTTTAATACCATAACACTATCTCGAAATCACTAACTTTTTCAAAAACATTGTCAATGCAAATGTTGTAGAACTTAAATTTTGAATAAAATGAGTACCTACACTTAATACCTTTGTTGAATATTGCGGTCGCTATTCTGCTTTAAAGTTTTAGCACCGTGGTCAGAGGGTTGAACTCATAATTAATTAGGAGGAAACTGGAAACCATTTTAATCCCTTCAGATTTGGTCTAAAATGAATATTCTATGTTTTCCCCCTCGTACCAAGTGAGCGTTAGGAAATATGTACGTATTTACATTCGAAAAACATGCTTTTCCTTAATATTTTTAACAATATCTCAAAATATTTAAAATAAAATGAGCACCCACATAGTATTTTTGTTCAAAATTAAGGTCGCGATTCTAATTTTAAAATTTTGCCTTAATCGCTAATCAAAAGCTTAAAGTCCGGAGAGACCAAGTTATCTAAGAATATCGCAAAACAACTAAGTCTATCAAAAACATTGTCAGTACAAATGTTGTAGAGCATAAAAATCTGAATAAAAAGAGTACTCACATTAATATTTTTGTTCAAAATTAAGGTCGCAATTCCATTTCAAAATTTTGCCTTAATCACTAATCAAGAGCTTCAAGATAAGAGAGACCAGATTACCTTAACAATATCTCAAAACAGCTAACTATATCAAAAAATTGCCAATACAGATGTTGTAAAGTTTAAAATTTTGAATAAAATGAATACTCACATTAATATTTTTGTTCAAAATTAAGGTCGCAATTTCAGATATTCTTAAAAATATTAAAGAAAAACGTGTTTTTCGAATGTAAATGTGCACATACTTCCTAACGCTCACTTAATACGAAGGGGAAAACATAGAATATTCATTTTAGACCTAGTCTGAAGGGATTTAAACGATTTCCAGTTTTCCCCTAATTAATTCCCCTAGTTCAACCCTCTGACCACGGGTCTGAAACTTTAAATTAGAATTGTGACCTTAATATTCCACAAAAGTATTATGTGTAGGTACGCATTTTATTCATAATTTTAAGCTCTACAACATTTGTATTGACAATGTTTTTGAAAAAGTTAGTGGTTTCGAGATAGTGTTATGGTATTTAAAATAAACGTTTTTTTTTTTTTTTTTTTTTACTATAAATCAATGTATAATTCCCAACGCTCACCTAGTACGAGGGGGAAAACGTAGTACAGTCGAACCTCTATATAACGAAGTCGCTAAATCTCGGGGAAAAGTTCGTTATATGGAAAATTCGTTAAATAGAGATTCACTTTTAAAATACTTTAAACTACATAAAACAGATTTTAAATTCATAAACATTGAATATTTTATTAAAAGTAATTAATCACATTTTTTAATAAATTATATCGATTTGCTTTATTTATTTTATCCACCAATATGCATCATCAATTCATTTTTTTCTATGTGTTTAAATCTTTGAAATCTGCAAGGAAAACAAAACATTGTCACAGAATACAGTGTACTTTCTGTTTAAAGTAAATAGTTTTACATTAAAATTAACGAATTTTAATGACATTATCGTATTTATTATTATTATAACAAATAATTTTAACCATACATTAACATATGCGTCCTTAAATTTAATTTCTGAAATACTCTTAATTCTGCCCAATTTTTTTCATTTAAAAAAATTTGCTTTCTCTCATGATACGTCTCGCAGCTTTGCAATGCATCAAAAACCCCTTCATGCATATTTTCTTCTAACTATAATCCGCTTCTCGAATTGTTTCAAATAATTTTAGCATTTCATCATACGAAATTTATTTAATTCCTGCATCATAATCATTTCCATCATCATCATATTCGTCTTCATCGCAATTCATTGCTGTATTGTTTTTATTTTTCACACTGTCGAATATATCCAATTCGGATGGTGTTTCCGAGGTCTCAATTTCAGAATTAAGTGAAATAGAATCATCAATCATCACACCATGGTTAATTTCTTTTGTTTTTCTCATCTGTATCCACATTTTTTAAAGTTACTCTAAGGGATTATCGTCTTCGTCCTCCGTACTTACCGAATTCTCACTGCTGACAAAGAAGGCGGCTTGTAAAACCAGTTCAAGGCCATTGAACATCATAAAATGTGTTTAAAGAAAGAATAAGTTTGAAATGTCCAGAAATATTTTGAGAAATGGAGAGAAAAAAAAATTAGATCACAAGAAAAAGTCCGTTAAATAGAGAATGCACTTCGCTATTTGGAGGTTATTTTACGAAGAAATTCGCAAAATGTTCTTGGTTCCAAGGAAAAGTTCGCAAAATAGAGGTTCGTTAAATAGAGATCCGACTGTACATTTATTCTAGACATAAACTGAAGGGATTAAATCAATTTCCAGCTTTTCCCTAATTATTTCCGAACTGGGCCTTTTTTTGCTCCCCTACCACTGGGCTATATGGCGAACATGAGCTTAAAATAATCTCGGCATCGGTGAAATGATATGCACATATATTTTTTCTAGTTACTAAATACTCCCGAAAGCCACAAAGCTGTGACAAACATGAGATGAAAATAATCCCAGCATCGGTGCAATGATATACATATATAATTTCTGTAGTTATTAATTGCTCCTGCCACAAACCTGTGGCAAACCTGGCAAACCTGACAAATATGAGACAAAAATAATCCCAGCATCGCTGAAATGATATTGGTATAATTGTTTTAGTTATTAATGAAGTGCGAATTTTCGTGCGTAATTAATTACTACAAACATTAAATCTTTAAATCATTCCACCGATGGTGGGATTATTTGCGGGCGTTCGAGATTTGTTGTTTTAGCTTCACAAGCCATATCATATAAAATAAATGTTGTCCACTTTCATCAGTTGAAAGTACGCCAGGTCTCTAATAGGTCAAAGCGAACCATAGATGATTAACTCATATTTTGGTCATACTACATTTTTACCAATATTAAGTTTTTATTTTCTTAATCTAAATTTTTTAAAACTTATTCTGAACACTTTATAACAATTATGACGCATTAGCAAAACTTTGTATCAAAATAGTATGATGATGTTACATATTACGATATCTAAATTGTATGACCAAATGTGTCACTATACGCTTAAAAAAAAAAAAAAAAAATCAATCAATTTTAAATATTCAAAAAGTTAATGTTTGGATTGCTCAAATTTTCATGAATGATACTTAATATACACATATCGGATTTGAACAATGTTTGAATTTGTCATTTGTTCTATTATTTGGTACGTGTATATGTATATTTTAGCAATATGTTGATTTCTTATTATCTGTGTACATGACTGTACATGTACATACTACTCTCTTTACCTTTGTGGACAAAGACAGTAAAAAGGTATACGAGTGAAACATTTATTGCAATTTTTAAGTTATATTGGGTCTAAAACTTATTTAAAAAATGTTGTTTCATATCTTAAGTTTCTTTGACGGCATGCAGAAGTGAAGCGTTATCTGTTTTGACATACGTTACGATACTTTCCAAATGAAATAATAGAATTTATGAGGAAAGTTTCCTAAAGAAGTGACACTCCTTTCCAAAAAGCATGAAGCAAAAGTGACAGTTCAAGTTTCTTTTCTCAAATTTTCTCTTATTCTATATAATGTTCTTAGGAAAGCTTTTATCAGCAACGATTTTGATTCGCTATTGATCACATACAATACACAAACAAAGTGTTAGAAACTTTTATATGTATATGATATTAATTAACTGAGTATAGCATTAACGCTGCCTATCAAATTTGAAAGGAATTGGCATGTGTTTTTTATTTTATTTTCAAAATAGTCTGTTTATTAGTATGCTATTTTCGTAATCTAAGTTAATATATTAAAAATATATTTCTACATAAAAATGTACCTTAATTGAAATAAAATGTATTTAGTCTCATGTAAATAATTTCAGTGCAACTGTAGTTTATCAATAGGAATCTATTAAATTTCGAAGCTAAAATTATATTGTAAAATTTGTATTTTATGTTTTCAGTTAACTATTATCTTTCTTGAAATCTTTGGTATATTTTCTACTTGCTTTTGGGATTTTTATGGCTGTTACCATCCTGATTTAATAAAAATAAATGTTTGTCTGTCTGTATGTCTGCTTCTCTGCGTACAATCTTGCGCTTTCACGAGAAAGTGTGTCCTTTTTAAATTAACAAATTACCAAACATCATAAGTATACGATATTATAAAAGCTGGTTTTACATTCAAATTTTACAAATGTCACACTGCAAATAGAGGCGTCTTAAATTAAGACACATATGTGACTGAAAAAGTTATTCAGACACTTAAGTGTCTAAATTTGAAATTTCAGACATCACAGGTGTCTAAATTTTAGACACATAAGTGTCTTACTATGATCATGGCATAAATGAACTGATAAACATGTCTGAAAAATGGCGATATGTCTGAAATTAAGACATTTAGAAATTTAGACACTTAAGTGTCTAAATGCGATACAATTGTATCATATGTGTGATGACTGTATGTATAACTGTATTGCAATATGTATGCCAGCACCACCAGAAAATTGTTTTCGAATGGATAACAGATGTTTAAAATATTTTTATCCATTAAATTTGGTATATTATTTTTTTTAAAAAAAAAAGTAATTTGTTTAGATTATGGGACGTCTGGAAAATTGAAATAGTTAGCTTACTAAAGTTTTGGGACTTAGTTATTTTTGGCGCAATAAATAAATCAGTAATTGCTTTTCATGAAAAATATTTATTTTCAAAAATTACTCGCAATCATGGACGTACGCACGTATGTCCGAGGAAGAGCCACACCCTCCCGTTAAATACTAAGAGATGTACCGGTGGAAAGAAATTCAGGGAGGGACAAGATTTTGGAATAGTTGGGTCTGGGGTCAACAGCGTAATCCGCTTTTCTAAAATGCAGAACATAAACATGAAATAGGCAAACTAAGAATATTTTGACAGAACTCCTCGGGCAAGAAATGTTTAAAGATACAAACATAAAAATAAATATAAAAATTAGTCGTTCAAAAATAAGTTTCAAACGACATTTTTGAAAATAAAACTTTTTTTTTTTCTCAATGGACTCTTCCCCCCCCCCCCCCCGACACACACACACCGTTTTGAGATAAATTTGAAATATATCAATATTAAAAGAAGAAAAGAATTAAAATTGTCTTCTACAAAGTGTTCAAAGGAAGGTGGATTTCTCTGAAGTAAAATTTTTAGTAACATTTTCCTTAACGTAAAATTATTCTATAGCCATTTATAAGAAAAGAAATATCATATATTTTTAATTATCAGACGTAAAGAAAGCATAATTGATTAAATTTCACTATACTGGGAGCAAAGCCCTCGAATATACCTTTGACTGGGAGGGAGAATGTATCCACCAGGGGGCACTGTAGTTGCGCATGCGTTTTAGATGTATTTCGTTGGAACGTACGTTGTAGTAACTGAAAGTTTGTTTTATGTACGCGTATTTATTTTTTTGCGAAATTTCAAGTTCTGTGATTTTAAGTCGTATTCACTTAGTTTATTTATGTATTGAATATATACATCTGACTTACGTGCTTGACACCCAATGACTCTTATAAGCTGTCGTCGATATAATTCGGGATAGAGACAACACTTGAAGATTACATCCGGGAACTCTACAAAGTGTGTGGCAAGGTGTGTGTGGTGTGGAACGTACTTAGTGTTAATTTGTATCGAGATTTAGTGTTATTGTACTTCGTCTTTATAAAAGCTGGCAAAAAAGAACTTTTGTCTGGCGGAGTATATTCTGAGGATGAAGCATTTCATTCTCTGAGTATGCTTAGTCGGATGTATTAACGTCTTCTTATAACGATGTATAACGTCCCTTCTAAAGAGATGCAAGTCTTTGCTCCTCACTGTAATAGTTTTTAAAATTTCAAATCGAGGAATTTATCTTACTTCTTGCAACAGGATTAAAGTAAGTGTCACAATTTTTCTTTTTAGTACTAAATTTAGTGTTCTTTTTTATGATTTTCTAAATAGCACTGATCAAAATCTTGCATAAAATGGTATTAGTTTTTAATCTGTTTGCAAAAAGCCCGCTAATTCTAGAAGTATATATTTTTTAACTTATGACGTTGCCTTTTATTACAAATTATATATTTTAAATTCTCATATGTTTCCCCTAATTTAAAGTAATAATATCACATTTTAAGTTAAATGCATTCTCTTGTTTTCCATGGGAGTTCTTAGTTTCAATTCTTATCTGTTTCAATTCTAATTCTTATCTATCACTAAACGACCACAATGATATAAAGAAAAAAAAAAGCTTTGAAAGATTTCCTAATTCTTTCTTACTTCCTACATAGGGACTACAATCCCGTATCCTGGGATTCCGGGATTCCGCTCTATTTTTAATCCCGAAAATCCCGGGATTTTTTCTGTCAAATCCCGGGATTTTCGGAGTTTTTTTTTTTTTTTTTTTTTTTTTTTTTAACAGAACAATATTCAACTGAAATTAAAAAAAAATATATTTATAGACTTTTGCTTTTGAAATAAAAATCAATTTTTATAAATTTATGTATATATGTATCATTGAAAAAGAATGTATATCTCGAGTATTTTTTACATATATTTATAAGCGATTAAACATTTTAACGTGTAAATCTGTTGACCTGCTAACAGGCGTCACAGCGATGAGTCAGGAAAAACGAAATCATTTCTTTATTTCGAATTCGCTGCGTGTAGAAAGAAAGATCTATTCCATGAGTCATTTTGAGATTAACGTTTACCGATAAGCGTTTGTTTCTTTTCGTGCTTTTAAATTTATTTTTCTTTGAAGATATCTAATGAAAAGGATTTTCTATCGTAGAATTGTAATCTTTAATTACATGGTTATGAGAATAATGTAAAATTTAATTTGTCATAATAATTACTTTTTAATATTGTAAATATTTAGTCATTCAAAAACTTTTTTAACAGGAAATAAAAGGAAGTATGTAGAAGATAAAACATAAACTTATACGAAAAATACAAAAATGACAGATGTTAAGATATATATTTAAGACAAAAGAAGTTTGGAGACTATAAGTTATTTTTTCTTCGTGTTATTAATATAGAATATTTATTTATTTTTATTGATAGTTGAATAGCCTTTGTGATTACCCTCTGATCTACATAAAAACTTGCCCATGTGGAAATATAAATTTTTTTTAAATCTAATTTTTAAATGATAAGGATTTTAATTTTTTTTTTTTTTTTTCTGGGAGGGGGTCGGGATTTCTTTGAAATTTTCGTAAAGCTGATATCTTAAATCTTGCACTGATTATAATTAAAGTTTTGAAGTTTTATAGTAAGGCAAGATTAAAAACCCAATATATATTTAACAAAATACAGAAGTAATTTTTTTCTCAATGTTATTAAAGTAGAATATTTATTTTTTTATTAATAGTTAAATAGCTGTTGTGATTATCATCTGATGCATATGTAAAAGTGCCTATGTGGCAATATAATTTTTAAAAAATCTAATTTTAAAATTATGAATTTTCATTTTTTTCTTGGGGGGGGGGAGGGGGGATTTACTTGCAATTTTCTTACATCTGATATTTTAAATGTTTTTCGACATTCAACCGCCGAGTATATTAAATATTTTGAACTTTTAGAGTGGGAAAAGATTATAAAATATATATGCATATATTTATCCGTGTACCTTAATAGAGACACTGCGGGGCAGCTGAATTTGCCCGATAATCGAAGATGTCTGCTTTTGTGAGGTAAAAAAATATACAAATATCTATGCCTTGCGGATTAAAAAAGTATTCGCTAAATAGAGGTGTCCGCTATTCGGGAATGTCTATTAACATCCACAACAGATACTCCCGAATACCGGACATCTCAATTTAGATAACAATAATGCAGGGTTGCATTTTTTTCAAAAGAACTTCTTGATTAAAGCATGGGCATACTGGGCAGTGCCCCCCCCCCCCTCTACGATTTTAGTGCCACCAAATTTGATGTGAAATATTTGTAGAGCTTATATTTTAAATCTGTTTCGAAATTGTACTGATTATAATCGATATTTTGACCTTTCAAAGTAAAATAAGATAAAAAAAAATCTTAATATTTAAATAAATATTTTTTGTTTTAATTTTGTTCTACTCCTGAAGTTCAAAATATTGATTATAATAAATACAATGTGGTAAAAGATTTAAATTATCATCTTAACGAAAATTGCTTACCAAAATTAGGAGCACAGAAGAAAATCAGGCTGTATGGGGGTGGAGGGGGCAGGACCACAGCCAAATATTTTTTCAGGATTCGACGTGGTCAAACATGGCTACGTATGATGCTTACAAAAAATGGGTGCGATTCAGACGTTTGAAGTGTCTGAAATTCAGACGCAAAAAGTGTCTAAAAAAATTCAGACATTTTAAAATGTCTGAAAATTGAACACTCCGTTTCAGACACTTAAGTGTCTGAATTTCAGACATTTTAATTTGCAGTGCATTTTTTTTTTTTTTTTTTGTAATTTTATAGAATACTGATTTTTATGTAATACAATTAAATTTAAAAAATATTGTTTAAATTCTATGTATACATTTTCTAAGTCAAATTGTTAATGGTCTTATACCTTACTTTCTAAAATAATTTTAGTATTAAATAAATTTTTTAAATTAATGTTTTTCCTGAATTATAAATTTTTATTTAACTCATTATTTCTTTTTACGAATTTTCTTATTCATATATGAAACTTTTATGTCTTTTCCTGGAATATTTCCTCAATTAAAACTCATATTTATTAAATCATTCTTTATCAGACTTCATTTGATAAACTAGAACTAGTACTTTGTAAAACCCAATTGATATGCTAATCGTATTAATTCTAACTTCAGCTTTCGTCTTTGAATTAAGTTTCCTTTTTCTAATACAAAGCTATCTTCAGATAAAATTTTACTTATCAGTGGCACTCATTTTTTTCTTTTGATAAAATTAACTTTTAAAGTTAAGTTTAATTAACAAAACTGACTTTTTAAAAAGTCAGAAACTTTAAGATATTAAATATGGGAATCCTATGGTGTGCTTCTCCTATCATAATGAGACTTAAAAATTGACTCGCATTTTTCTTTAACATGCACATTTAAATTAATACCAATCTTATAAAGAATATGGAAATATTAATTTAATGTATTCTTTCTAATATTACTCGCAAATGAATGACATTTTTAAAAATAATCAATTTATGATATAGAAGCAATATTTGGTAGCTGAATAATATGATTTGTATTAAAAGTATAAAACTAAAACTTTTATTAAGAGACCTTACTTAATTGACTTTTATAAAAATTGCGCTTTATGAAGAAAGTATGTCATTCCCACGAAACGTAAATATCCAAATCCTGATACATCCATGAAATAAATAAAAATTTCTGTTATTATTTTAATTTGTTTAAAAATGCTGTCGTAGCTTAAAATTAGTGACACCATCAATATTTGCTATCACAGCCCCTGCCATCACTGTCTAGTGTTGTTACTGTATTATTTATGTTTTAATTTAGTGAAATGAAATAAGTTTATGAATTTGATTTTTCTATATGTGTGTAAATCCGCGCACTAACTCGCGTAAATATAGTCAGATTCTCAAGCAATTTATATATGTTTTTAGTGTTTACTATGGCATTTTCGGTATTGCGTAGGAAGAATGTAGCCTTTGCGGTTCATTTACAGGCACATTCAAAAGAGTACATTACGGCCTATGGGGAATTGTCGCTTCCGGTTTATTTTAATGCTATTACACTATTTTAACCACATTGAAATTTATATCTATATCACAGAAGTGTACTACTATACACTTACTGTAGAATTTGGTTTGCATATATTTTATTATTCAATTACAGAGACACACAAAAGTATTTAGTTACCGTACTATCTATTAAGAATAATTGCTGGAAATGAGTTTTCAGTTTTGGTACGCGTTTTAAAATTTAACTAATTTTTTTCCATATTACAATTTGTGTAAAAATTGAATAGATCATATACAGGACTACACAAAATACCTCAAGTACATTTCCGTTTATTGATGGAAATTGCTGAATAGAAATTTTCAACTGTGCTAGCGTTTTATTAAGCTAAAGTTTTGCATACTATGTAGTAAGCATACAAATATATAGATCATATACAGGGGTTTGGAAAAATACGAATATTTTTCCGATTATTGATGACGATTGTAGAAATTTGGTTTTCTACTGCGTTACGCATTTTGTAAATTGTTTATTTAGACATATTTCACATTAATAAACTAAAAAATCCAATTACAGTATTTTGCATGTGTTGGAAAGTGTTAGATAATATATGCTGGACGCACGATTTTTCGTTTTTGTTTTATGACGACGACGGAAAACACCTAGGGTGACTCCGCCAGTAGTTGATACCTTTCCAGTAGTTGATAAATGTTTTTAAATATTGCGCCATTTCAGGCGGAAATGAGTTTTATGTACTTACTATGGCACTAACATTATATGGCTATATATAGCTATATATGGCTAATATTAATAATACATAATTGATAATATATGGCTTAATATCTAGTGCTTAATATGGCACTAGACATAACATTTTTGTTTGAATGTTAGCGCACCTGTTGTCACATTGTTGCTGTAAGAGAAGGGATTTTTTTTTTTTTTTTTTTTTTAGAAAATATAAACATTTAGTTTTTGATTAGTTGGAGACAATTGCGATAAGTAAAAATAATCCACTTCCTTCTTGCTTTTTTCAAGTAATGTTTTTATGAGAATTATTGTTAATCACAGCGCGAAGATGATATTTTAAAGATTATTTTATTTATTTTCGATTGACTTTTTTCGCCTGATCAACTACTGGGAAAATGGAAATTAAAAAAAAACATTTATTTATAATTTTATTGCTGTTTAATTTCAGTGGATTTCACTTTTGTCGTTATAGGACATTCATTAAGGGTTGTAGCAATCATGTTAGTTTACTTCTAAAACTTAAAAGGGCGGAAAAAGAATAAAAATTCCGTAGCACTGACTTTATTTGATCAGCTACCGGCTGGGCCACCCTATTTCCAGAGTATATAACTATTGTGCGATATAACCCGACAAAAGCTCGAAACATGTATGGGGAGTGCTTAATATAACTCTGACTTAATAAATTAGACTATAACATATTTTGATTGTTTATACAACAAAAAGAAAGTATGGATGTAAGTGTTCCGTGACAAAAAAAAAAAAAAAAAAAAAAACTAGAGAACAGGAATTCTGCTTTTTCAGAATTTAGTGGCGCCTGAAAAAACAAAAATTATTTATATATAAATAGTACAAAACATATTTCAATTTTAAGTACACACTTTTATTTTATGTAAAATGACGTCATTCGCACTTAAGAATTCCACATTTACGATTCACTCTTAAACAACTACAGTAAACCATGCATAGGAAGTCACTATCGCGAAACAATACACAAATGCAGCAAAAAGATGCCGTCATTAAAGAACTTCGACAAAAAAAACCCGGCTATCTAATGATTCGTAGGACTTCATTTGTTTGTAACTTTAATACAGATACTTAAAATTAAATATAGTTTATAATAGTTCTATGTTTTAACAGAAATCATTCCTTTATATATATTTTTTGAAAATAGCATGCATTTTAATTACTTTTTCTTTCGGTTGTTATGAGAAAATGCCAACAAAAATATATAATTACTATTTTACCATTATTTTTCCTTTACTTTCTACAGAAATGGAGTACTTCCGTTGCCAATATTAAGCAAATTGCTCTAAAAACTACAAAAAAATTAATATTTCAAAAGTAAATGGCGATGCAGTTTTCAAACAAATTGCATTTAAAAGTACATTTTTTCCCCAATACGACGGTATAAAAATCGAAAATGCGCGATGCTTAGAAATTAAAAAAATTGCTATAGAGTATTTAATCGTAATGCTTTGTTTTACGTCTGGCTTCTGTAAGGTAAAGTTATTTTTTGAAGACGGTGCAAAATAAGCTGGGAGAAAGAAATAGCATATCGTTCCGGAGGCTAAAAAGACAGACAGAAAGAAAGACAAACCGTGAACTGCACTAATCAATTCAAAGTTTTAGTAATAAGTCACTTTTTTAATAATAAAACTCCAGGCACTAAGTATAAGCTATATAATTTTAAAGTTGCAACCTCCCCAACACGGTACGCCCCTATGACCTAAATGTTTTTCATAAAATGACGTCCTGCTCAGATTGATCGGACCAGAGACTTACAGTTGTACAAAATTCAAACGCTTTCTCAAAGTAGAGAGAAGACTTTTCGCGGACTCTGTATAAAAATTATATTAAATCCTTCTATATATAAAAAAAAGTTTTGATTTGGAAATGGACCAATGAAAATCTGCGTAGATCATCCAGGGATACTCCTACTAGATCGACATCCATATTTTTTATGACCGGGGTCTTTCTTCGTTAATATTAAGAAAACTGTTTCATACAAAAATATGAAAATCGGAAGTATTATAGAAACACGTTTGATAAATACGCTGATGCAGACAGTTTTAAATCGAATAATTATTTTAAGAGATATTTAATGTTAAAGATGGTCAAAATTGTTCCATTAAAAAAGTTTTATAGGAGAAAAACTATACATAGGAATTTAAACATTTTTAGATCATTTTATACATTGGAAGTTCCCGATGTGCAGACTGTAATTATCTTTTTAATTTGACTCATTTTTGAGGATTTATTTCCATTTTAAATTCAAATTTTCAGCATTTCGAGAGATATTTTTTACACATTTTAGAAAAGGGCAATTATTTTAAACTGTTGTCATTTTTAAAAATATTATATCCTTCAAATAAAAAAATTATTTACAAGTGGCTATTATAAACAGAAAAAAAAACTTTCAAATTAGAATTAAGTGATTACGTGTTAAAAATCTGGAAAATCTTGAAAATTACATCATAAAAACTACAGTTACACGTGAATTTTAAAAGGAAAAGAAAGTTTTTAAATACTAAATTCATTATTATGCGTTAAAAGTCACAAATGAAGAAAATTACGTCATAATGAAAAGGCCAAATAAATAAAAGTTGACAAAACACTTCAAATTAAAAAATATATTTGCACCAGACATTTATTTCTTATTTTGAGATAATCTTTTCAACTATTATCGTGAATTCTAAGACAGTGCAAATAATATTTCCTTTCTAACAACAAAAGTTTTTTCATGTGAATATTAAAAAGAGAAAAGAAACTTTGGTGAAAATTACATCAGATTTAAAACGATACATTTAAAAGAAATTTCTCATAGCGTTGTTAAAAAATACCGAGAGACAAAGACTCGGTGTACTTCATTTTACATTAGCTTACTTTCAAATTTTTAACTAATTTTTAACACTTTCCAACAAAGTTGAAAAGTGTTATTGATTTCGGTTTGTCTGTTTGCGCTCTAACTCTCGTAAATATACTCGGATAGCACTGGAACTTTTGGTTACTGACGTTTAGCCTAGCACGAACCCTATTTCAAATTAAGTTTGTAGCATGTTTAGTTCATTTACAGGGACAGTCAAAAGTATACCGTTACATTACGGCCAATGGGAAAAAATCATTTCAAATGAATTTTAAAGGTGTTACACACTTTCAAACATAATAAAAAACATATGTATTTACGAAGTGCACTAAAATATGCAGAATATTCTGTAGCATATGTGGTGCAACGAATAGTTACTATTCATTTATAGGGCTACACAAAAGAATTCCATTACAAATGGTATTGGGAGAAATTGTTAGCGGCGTAATTTAATTATACAAATTCATATATAATAAAATTGATATACGTCGGTGAGGCTTACTTAAGTTAGTTCATGTATAATACAAAGTGCATAGAATTTACAGGAACATACAAAACATTTCAGACAAGTATTTTTTATCCGAAGTACTATATATTAGCAGCGATGGCAGGGAATACATTTTTAATTATGATATGCGCTTTTAAGTTTCACTATATTTAAGCATACTATATGGTGTGTGTAAATGTTATAGTTAATATACAAGGCTACGCAAAAGAATTCGTAAAGGTTACTGGAGTATGACCGTAAATTGAAAGGTGGGATTAAAATTAAAGATGGGTCTAAAATGTGTTATGCTGAACTGCTTGTAGTTTTCTATGAAATGTTTGTAGAATATAGATAAAATGATATACAGGGCCACGCAAAGAATTGGATACATGGCCGCCTATAAATGATAAATTCTGGAAATGCGATTTCAGTAGTTTTAAGAGTGATTTAGTTTGAATTAAAGTTTAGCTAAATAGTGACGTGTAATAAAGGTACTGGGTAAATAACAAGGCTGAACAAAAGTATTCAAGTATGTTTCCATCTATTACTATAAATTGCTGAAAGAGAAATTGCAACCTGTTATGCGTTTTCTTGCTAAACCAAATTTTCTATTACATAGCATATATATCAGCCTACAGATCAAATACAGGGCTGTTCGGAAGAATTGGAATAAATATTTGGCTATGGATGGTAACTGCTAGAATAAGTTTTTTAAATGTTTAGTTAGTTATCATATTTACCTTATTTCCCTAAATAACGAAGTTATGTTAAAGCTTTCAGGGAGTGTTAGAAAGTGTTTCATAATCTATGCTGTACGCATGATTTTTCTTTCTTCTTTTTAATCAAAGACGAAAACAGCCATTATATCTCTTAGCAGCGGCTGATTTCGTCTTAAAATCTCCAATCAAAGAAAAATGAATGAAAACCCGTTTACAGGGAGACCGTCACTGTTTTTTAAAATTATAATTCAATCTTTTTAAGGCCGATGAAATTAAAATGCTTTTAGAATCGGGGGTGTCTGAACGAGGGTTGGCGAGCGTAGCTCGTAGGGGGCAGAGCCCCGAGTAATGTAAATAATTAATTAAAATTTTATTTAAAAATTTAATATTTGGAGCAAATTAAAATTTTCTGGTTTGTGTACAGCCGTATTCTTTGCTTAGATTTATTTTATTTTAGTAAGAACATATTACTTAAACAGATTGCTTTTTAATTTACTTTCTTGTCTTCTACGATAAACGCTCCGTCGGTCGACTCTCTGGGACTCCAGAGTTCGGGCGCAATGCGCCTGACAAGCGCATGTTAGAAAAAAGTTATTAGCAATTAATTGACGCAAATTTGACGCTCTTAAAGTGACTAGTGACCTTCATTAGGATGTACAAAGAAATAATATTTCGAATTTAAATGAAAAAACCTCGTTTATTACACTCAAAGTTAGTGACCCTTTGCACTCTAGTGACGGAGAAGAGAACGGAAATAATTGTACCGTACCTATCAGGCCTATGCGACGGAGGGTTAAAACTAAGCTGATAAATTAATTGAAAATATTTTAAACAAAATACAATGAAAATTCGAAAATATGAAAAATAAAAAATGTCACTGTTTGAAGTAAATACCTTTATGAATCTAAATAAAATCGTACGTGGCACAGAAATCGTGATTATTTGTTAATTGTTTAATGGCAGCGCCCGAATGAAACGCATCTCATTGGTTATTGAACAAAATTTAATGCATTTCCATACCTATAAGAGGGGGGGGGGGGGTATCATAGGAAGGACACTGTTCTGTCGCCAAATGCCGCCAACTTGGCGATATCTCTAATATTTCGCCAAATTCCCATAGACTTCCATTGTAAAACAATAGGGTTTTCTTGCTTATAGAAAATAAACGAATTGAGATATTTTAATGTAACAAAAACTAATATTAGCTTAAGGGATTATATTTAAGGTGTTCAAGTAAATTATGGTAAAATCACCTATCATGGCCCATATACCAGTAATGGTTCATTTAATATTCCTACGACGCTAGACGCGAAACACCCAACATTTGAACTTAGCGCAAATCAAAAGTGATAAAATGGTCTTTCGACTGTTAAATTATGCCTTTGTTTTGAAATATCAATGCACGTTATGTGAACAGGTGCTGCTCCTACCGAAGCTTCTTTTTTTTCCTGTTTGAGCTGTCGTTTCTTAGCAAGATTTTTAGCGAGCAAAGTTGGATTTCGTGCTCTGTACGAAAATTTCAACAAAGATAAACGAAAAAAGTAATTTTTAATAACTTATATAAAGTTTTAGGAATATGTAAACGTATTGGTGTTATCAAAATAAGCTTATTAAGGCAGCTATTGGGGTGGGACACTAGTGATGCTTTTTTTTTTCATGATCGCAGTAGTGATGGCCCACACTTCCTTTTTTATATTTTATAGCTATTTGTTGTCATTAATTAAAGTTTTCGAATACATCTATTTATTTTAAACATTTAAAGCAAAGTGTTTGATTACAAATTTATATTAGCATATTCCTTTTATTTATGTCCAATTTATTCTATACTTTTTTACTCGCGACATTCCTTTGTAAATGGCATAATTGATTACTCTTTTAGGCTAGAATTTACACCCTAACTGCATAACTTTGGTATCACAACTAGCGTCTATAGCCAGCGATGAATATTTAAATTTTAGTTTAAGCTTTCAAGGGTGCAAAGTAGTTCAGCGGTATGACGTTTGCTCAAGAGGAATTCATATGCAGACCGGGATTTATAGCTTGTGACCGAAAATCTTGACAAAAAAGAAAATTTTTATTTAAGTTAAAAAATAATTCAAAACAATGTTAACTTTAAATATTTTTAAATATTATTTTTATACTAATATTATAATTAAGAAAGGTTTGCTTGTAGGAGTTAATCTATGGAACTACTAATCCATTTCAAAAGTAATGTTGACCAAATCATGGTAACAGTCTGTACTTCACCATAGGCTATATTTTATGTTGGTATCATAATCCCAACGGAATGCAGATGCAAACATTTTCTAAAATGCATATTTTGTTATTTTGAAGGGTATAAAAATTAGAAATTTTACTTGATAGTAATTTGCAAATGTAAATACTCTCTAAAAACAGTTTCTAAAAAATTGAAAATTCAGAAAGGATTTAAATGCGCAGAAAACGTTTTCTATAGAATTGTTAAGGGTATAAAATTTAAACTTGATATGACTGTTATTTTTAAGTCACAAATGTATGCACAAAATAGTTTTTTTTTTTTAAGTGAAATGTGTGCTGAAATAGTTTGTAAAACTCCGATTTTTGTGATACTGAAAGGGCTAGAAACTTGACATGTGCTATGGTGGTTAAGATGAAAATGCTCGTCAAAATTGTTTTCTAAAACTTTTTTGATTTAAAAGGGTCAAATGAGCAGCAAACGTTCTAAATTCCGATCTGAGTGGTCTTTTTGGAATATAAACATGAAATCTGACGTGGTTGTTACATTTCAGACATAAATTTTTGCACAAATCTGTTTTTAAAAATTCGTACTGTAAGAGAGTGCAGGAGAAAAGAAAGTTCCAAAGTTCCAAAGTTTCAATTTTTTTGGTATCGCTGGGTCTAGAAACTAAAAATTCTAATGGCGGTTATTTAATTATAAATGTTCATTAAGAACGTCTTCTAAAATATATTGAAAATGGAAAAGCTTAAATGAGCTGAAAACACTCTAAATTACGAATCACTTGGAATTGTTTAGAGAAATAGAAATTTTTATTTGCATGTTAATTTTATTATGTAAACGCTAGTCTGAAGGTATCTCATAACTAATTCATGGGATGGGATGATACAGTTAAATTAGTTTTCTTTTGGTATCAAGCTAAGCAAACAATAAAACTTTAATTCTCAGATTCAGCTGTATTGATACAGCTAACTCATTTTTTTTATTTTATAATACAGATAATGGCTCCAAAGAAATAGAGTAAAGAACAGGAGGATCGAGTTCAGAAGGCAGTCGATGCTGTTACGCATAGAATGTTTGTATGAACTGCAGCATCTTGGTTTAATATACCAAGGTATACATTGAGGCATATAGATTGAGTGGAAAATACCACAATGAGGACCTCCCACAATTTTGAAAACCCAAGAGGAAATTCTCCTAAAGAACTGGATTATTCACGGTGCAAATAAAGGATTCCCCAGATGCAAGCGAGATCTTATAGAAATCGTGAAGGAATTTTTAGAGATATATCCCGAAGTAAAAACAAGTTTTACCAAAGATAAGAGTTTAATCATTTCTGTTTATATTTTTAGTTTCTGAATGTTTCATACGTTCAATAAAGCGATTTTTTATGAGAATGTAATGAAAAAAGTCGAAAATACTTGACATAAAAAATAGAAAAAATAGAGCAGATCCTGCAGATTACAAATGTATATAATTTATGTACCATTTAATTATCTAAAACTGCGTATTACAAGCTTTAAAGAGTAAACAAACATGTAAATACCATTTAAAGGGACAAGTCTTTTTGGGAAGTTTTCTCAAGATGTGATTTTTTCATGCAATGTTACACTGTCAGCAAAATCTGTTTGCACGTACATCTCTGTAATTTTAAAATATGACAGATTAAGCGTTACTATCACCTTGTGAATCTGTTTTTTAAAACCTTTGGATATTTCTGAAAATGAGGAATACTCGTATGTCTGATACAAGTACGCAGATTTCTGAAGTGAAATTTATCCATTTTTTATTTTTTGAGAATATCTAATAACGGCTTAAATAAGTTCATTATATAAAATCAAATACTTTTTGATCATCACAGAAGATTTCAAGAAAAGATTTTCATTAGTTTTTTTTTTTTTTTTTTTTTTTTTTTATAAGCGTACCAAAGTGTATACCTCAAAATATGCATGAAGAAAAGATGTGTTTCTTCACATTGTTATTTTAGATTTATCTTTAAATCCGAATGGTAATTTTTTATGTTAAAATATTTATATTCTAGCTAAACTAGGAGTAAAAATCGTAATAATGCATGCAAGTTTCAAAGAGATATCGGGTTTAAAAGAACTAGGTGATCGAACCCGTGCTAACCGGGTTACAGAATATAGGTTAAAAGCATTTTTTTAATTGAAAACTCTAATATTTTTTTACATACAATATATTTTTTAGATTACCCACTAACACCAAAAAAGCTTTTTTATTTGAAAAATATCAATTATGCAATCAAATAAAGTTTGAAATTTATCAAAAGCTTCATTTTCGTATTAACCGCGTGCTAACAGTTATTAGCCCAAGATTTTGCTACTTGATTACTTTGCTATTTGCCTTTTTGATTCTGATCATCTCGGTGATTTAAACAGGTAGTTCAATTATATGTATGTTAAATTTGTATTTTATTTGTATTATTTTATTTATTTATTTATAGAAAAAGCTTTAATTTTTTTCTTCTTTTGTTGGGGTGGGATATTAGCCGCAAGAAAATACTGAACTCATTTCATTGTTTTAATGGGCAAACGGATTAATCTTTCTTAATCGAGCTGCACGCGATAGAGTTAAATTTAGAAATATTTCATGGTTGAAAATTATTAAAAAAAATAGACAATCGGTAATCTGAGATGCAGTTTGCAAACAAATTTCATTTGAAAGTTTTTTCCCCCTATTTGGCGGTATGAAAATTTAAATTGTTCCATTACATATACAGGGTGGCGAGTGGTCAGGTAAAAACACAATAAAAAAAGTGGAAACTACCAGTATTTTCTTTTAGAAATTACTTCCAATAATATAAAGGGATTAAAGAAGCCGCATTTCACTTTAACAAAATACTGATATTTAACAGCTTTTTTGATGTGATTTTCCCTGACCGCTCGCCGCCCTGATATATGTTGAATTTGTGTTTTTTTCTTAACATTATTCTTTTATTTGTTTATAGAGAAGTTTTAATTTCGTTATGGAAAATTTTTCGGATGCTGAGCAATTTTTATTGCTTTATGTTCAAAATGTTTATTATTATTAATTATTATTCAATGGAGCAGTCACGTGATAGAGATAAATTACAAAACTTCATGTTTGAAAATTATTTTAAAAAACATAATAAATCAGTTAATTAAGAAAGAGTTTTCAAACAAATTGCTTTTGAAAGTACATTTTTTCCGTCTATCACGCGAGAGTGTAAAAAATGAAAATGTACGATGACAAGAGGTTAAAAAATTGCAGTGGCGAAAACAGCAAAACCGAAATTTGATCGTGAAGTGTTGCCATTTGCAAAATGACGTCAGCGTTACGCACATATATGTTTGTCTTTTATAATATAGATAGATAACATGAATTTCCAACTTCTTAGTTGTCGCAGTTATAACAGTCTTGGTTAACCCACGTGACTTGGGAGACGTAAAATTTCCAATTTGCTGCCAAGAAACAATGCACGACGGTATTTAAACATCAGGAATGTTAATAATATTTTATTTTGTAGTAAAGATATTTAAATTTACAAACTCGAGATCCAACTGGTTGATTTCGATGTTTTTTGTCACAACATTTCTATTTAAAGAGAGGAAAGAATGAAACAGGTTATATAAGGCTTAGAGCATAAGGCGATGTCTTTTTTATATTAATTAAATTCTCTTCAGCAACCGTTGATCAAAAAGTAAAAGGTATGCAGTCTGAAATAGTAAGTGTCACATGTTAAATCGTTAATACGGCATTCTGTATAATGGCGGCTTCTTCCGTTTCTTGGAAATGCATTGTTTAAACGACATTGGAGGAAAAGAAAAAATCCGAAAGATTATCACCTAAAGTCCTTCCGGCCAGTGCCGGGAAGAAGAGGTAGCTTTCATATTCCTTATTTTAAAAAAGCCAACTTATATTATTCAAACACACGAAGATCAATTTAGTGGAAACCGAATATAGGAGATTCAATACTAATTTTTATCAATACTAAATCATTATGAATGAGAATTTCGCGAAATTAGTCAGCTTTATCCAAGCTGCTTTTATTTAAAGTAACTTATATTTGGCTGCCAAATTCGACGATTTCTTAAAGTGCCTGCCATTTTAAGACAACATAGTGGATGAGGCTAACCAGTGAACTTAGTCAAGACCTTAGTAATTGCTGTGCACATGCTCACTCACATCGGAATCGAGTGATATATACGAGTGATTTCGCAGGCAAAAATCAGATTTTTCAAAATCTCACCCACATTAGATATTGAAATTATTATATCTGAGCCATTTTTTAAGATAAAGACAAACAAAAAATGCTCCTGAATCCTTATATCAAGGTCAAATACTTAAGAAAGAAACCTTTTTCAATTTCTAATTTTTTTGCAGCTCACTTTAAATATAGTTTTTTTTTTAATTTAATGGCAGCCATTTTGAAACAAGATGGCTGATGAAGCTGGCCAGCAAACTTGGTCGAGATATTGATGTATACAATTACATGCCTTCTTACATCGAAATAGGCGAATACGTGTGTTATCGCGTGACAAACACAAGATCGTTTCAAAATGTTAGCCATGCTAGAAATTCAAAGTGCTATAATTCAACCATTTTTTAAGATATAAACAAAAGAACAAATTTTCAGAAACAAAAACTGCTCCGGAATCTTTGTATCAAGGCCAAACACATAAAAAAAGTCTTTTTCATTTTCCAATTTTTTAAAACCTCATTTTAAATTTTAAATTTAATTTTTTTTAATGGCAACCCTTTTGAAACAAGATGGCGAATGAAGCTGGCCAACAAACTCGGTCGAGATATTGGTATGGACTATGTACAGACCAAGTTACATCCAAATCGGTTCATAAATACGCCTGATATTGCGTGACAAAAATCAGGTCGTTTTAAAATGTCAGCCACAATAGAAATTGAAAATGCTGTAACTCAGCCATTTTTTTTAGATATAGACGAAACAAAAACTGTTCCGTGATCTTTGTGTTAAGGTCTACACATACGAAAAAAATCTTTTTCATTTTTTATGTTTTTGGTACCTCATTTAAAATTTTAAATTTTTTTAAATTTTTTAAATGGCCGCCATTTTGGAACAAGATGGCGGATGAAGCTGGACAACGAACTCGGTCGAGACATTTGTATGTACTATGTACACACCAAGGTACATCCAAATCGGTTCATAAATACGCAAAAATTAGGACGTTTCAAAATGTCAGCCACGCTAGAAATTCAAAATGCTATAACTCAGCCATTTTTTAAGATATAGACGAAACAAAAACTGCTTCCGAATCTTTTTATCGAGGTCAAACACATAAGAAAAAAAATAGTTTTCAATTTAGTAATTTTTGGTACCACATTTCAAATTTAAATTTTTCTTAAAAATTTAAATGGATGCCATTTTTAAACAAGATGGCGGATGAAGCTGGCCAACGAACTCGGTCGAGACATTGGTATCTACTATGTATAAACGAAGTTACATCCAAATCGGTTCATAAATGCGCCTTTTATCGCGTAACAAAATTCAGGACGTTTCAAAATGTCAGCCACGCTAGAAATTCAAAATGCTATAACTCAGCCATTTTTTAAGATATAGACGAAACAAAAACTGCTCCGGAATTTTTGTATAAAGGTCAAATACAAAAGAAAAAAATATTTTTCCATTTTCAATTTTTTGGTACCACATTTCAAATTTTAATTTTTTCTTAAATTTTTAAATAGCCGCCATTTTGAAACAAAATGGCGGATGAAGCTGGCCAACAAACTCGGTCGAGACATTGGTATGTACTATCTACACATCGAATTACATCCAAATCGGTTCATAAATACGAGAGTTACAGTGTGACAAAGGTCATATATATATATATATATATATATATCAAAAACCTTTAAATATCCGAATACAATTGGGAGAAAATTTTTTAACTACAATACATTTTCAAAAAATACATCTGCTGCAAGTACTTTTCCGTGTAACTGCAAAGACCCCACTCTAAAAAAATACATAAACAATGATCATGGACATATAATCACTGGAAATCTTGATATTGTTCATGATTTTAAATTGAAACAACTAATGGGTTATGGTACTAAATATAGACTTCCATCTAAATTTAATGTTAAATCTATTATCAAACAGTTTACATATGATATTGATATTTTTATTTATAAAATTTCTATCTCTTATAATAAGCCTGTTGAATATTTTAATCAATGGAAGATATTAGTAATTGAAAAATTAACTATGGCTTTAAAAAATAATATTGCTGATTTGGTTTCTATTAATACACACCATTATTTCCAACAAATTACTAAATTACAAAAAAACTTCGTTATTACATATGTAGACAAATCTCCTAACAATTATGCTATTATATGTAAATCATATTATCACCAACTTCTTACAAATTCTATTTCTTCTAATAAGTCTTTTCAAAAAACTAATGAAAATGTTATTGTAAACAATCGTAAAATTCGAAGTTATTATAAACTTTTAAATATTTTATCTACTAATTTTAATTATCCATATTTAGTTCTTATTCCCAAATTTCATAAAACTCCTATTAAATTTAGGACTGTTACTATTGGTTGTAATACATATAATAATAACGCCAATACACTTCTCTTAAAAATTCTTAATCAAATATATGAACTTACTACAAACAATGATAATACACATTGTATAAAAAATAGCTATCAACTTGTTAATATTTTAAAAAATCTTCATTCTGTTTGTAATATAACGAAATATGACTTCAAAGATCTTTTTAATAATATAGACCTATTAGATTTACATAAAATTATAAATGCATTATTTAAAAAGTATTATAAAAAACTGGAATTACCATCTAATATAGATATTGCATATTTTAAATCTTTAACTAACTTCATTATCTATAATAATTATATTGCAAGATAATACTTTATATTTACAGCATGTCGGTATATCACAAGGCGGTTGTACTTCCAGTTTACTCTCAGACTTATACTTATCTCATTATGAACGTAATTTTACTAATAATAATCTACATTTATATCGTTATATTGATGACATCATTTTAATTGAAACTGATCAATCTGCAATTACTCGATTTCCAGTTGATTATCCCACTAATTTGGAATTAACGGAAAACCTTTTATCTAACAATACAATTAACTTCTTAGATCTTAAAATTACAATAAAAGACAATAAAACAATCACAGATTTATATGACAAACGTAAAGAATTTAAATTCACAGTTAATACATTTACAAATTTTAAATCTTGTCTACATCATTCTGTATTTCGTAATATAATACTTAATCATTTATATAGAATAAAATCTTTATGTTCTTCTCCTCTAATTAACAATAATATTAAAAAACTAATTTATGATGCATTAAATCATGGTTTTCCAAAAAAATTCATATATTCATTAATATACAATTAGTACTTTTCTTACATGATCTATAAACACAAATTAATACATGCGTAAACAAAATTACAAAAAAATTATAAAATAAAAAAATATCTATAAAAATTAAAAATTGTAAAATAATATAAAAAAATATTATAGGTTGGTTGGGTGGGCAGATGTTAGAGTACGGAGGAGGGTGGTGTTGTCTGGATAATACGCAATGGTTAATTATATATATATATAAAAAAAAGCGGGGCTCTTGTATTATTACTATTTTTTTTGTTATGTATTTTATGTGGATGTTGATTTGATATTTTATATGTAAATTGGAGATTTTCATTAATATTATAATTAGCTTAATTATTCATTAATCTAATTTACAATTATTTGTTATTAAATTTTAATTTACTAAGGACAATATCATATTAATTACTAATAGTATGCCACTCTTAGTTTAATGTTTTTGAATGTCCCACATTCATACTTTATGGATTTTTATGGATGTCTGAAAATAATCCACATTCTATATTTGTGCTTTTTAAGTAATGGGATTTTAAGTATTATTTAACCTTCTATATACTACCACATGTTTTTTATTTCCTGTTCGTTTTATAAATATCTTATATATAATTCATTAAAAAATAATTTTTAAATTATTTTTAATAATTATTTATATTAATTATTACTGAATTTATTTTGTTTTATAGCATATAGCTATATGCTATATATTATCAATGTTCTAGCATTATTTAAACTCTTAGTTTAGTTTAAATAAGTTAGCTAATAGAATATATTGTATGCTTTTAAATTTTATTAACAATAGTTTTAAATACATTGTGTGATTTATATTAGGTTTATAATTCTCTATATATAAGGATTTGTTTGGTTTTGCTGTTTAAACAGTTATTTACATTCAAAAGCTTGCAAATTTTTATCTTGCGATAGATGATTAATATAATAATAGATGGCAGCATCAAAATTGTTTCTTTCAGATTGCTCTAATTTTTAATTTTTCTAGCTCCATTTCAGTTATAATTTATACACCAGGGTGTATTTTTAGCTAAATTTTGACGATATTGTTAAACTGTTATCTATTAATTTAATAGTGCATTTTAAATAATGTAATTAATATCTATTTATTTTATATTAGATTAAATTTGTTTTACAAGGTATTTCAAATTTTATTTCAAAATGTATTAACTGCATCCTTTGGTATCATTTACTGTGATTTCTTAACTGTTTTATTCACCTTAATCTTTTTGATATACTGGTAGACCTGTGCACATGGATTTTTGTAAAATACTGAAATATTAATCGGTATGGTGTTTATTATTTATATTTTATATCCTATAAATATTTAAATACGTTTTATTGTTTATATACGTTTTATACGTTTTTATATACTTCCATTTCATATTATTTGTTTCTATTCTGCTTTCATTTTTAATCAATTCACTTGATTTTAGTGGTTGTTCGGGCACAGGGGAAAATTAATTTTAGCTTTAGCTTATTTTTCCCACAGAAAACAACCATTTTGCTTATATCATTGAATTCTGTGCCCTTGATAACGTAATTCAATGTATAAACTTTTCAATTTTTGTCGGTGTCCACTTTTTTCTTTTTTCTTCCATAATAATTCTTATAATATATTTTTTTTTTAATACTTACAGCTTTAATTCATAATAATTGACGGTGGTAGGTTATGTTTAATTAATGGTAATATATATATATATATATATATGTATATATATATATGTCAATTTTGAACGGAGGGTGGTTTCGTGGTCTGAGGGTCCTGATCGATGAAAATATACCAAAATTTTTTGAAATAGCTTTCCTCCGAACGGCTGCAATAGGTAGCTTTTTGTAATGAAAGCTACCTAAAAATTAAATATCAGGATTATTTAAGATTCATTTGATTCAAGAACGGAGCGGGAGGTGTACTCTATCTACTGCATGGTAAAATTTCCAAAATCATTTTCGTTTTTACAAGCTGCACAGTTAAGTAAACGAAGATCTGCTAGCGTGCTGTAGCAAAGTTAAAAATTCAATTATTATAAACAAATTCCATAGATATACTGATAATCAGGATTTCCAATACAATTTCCGCAGTTTTATAGATTTTTTTAATTGATGAATTAACTCAATTTTCAGCATTAACCCTTACCAGCGCGGTGTCCTTAAAAAAGGACACCTAATTTTAATTCCAAAACTGACAAACGGCACCAAGAATATTTAACTAAAATTTTCCTATTATAATCTACATGAAAATGAGCAAGTTCGTATTTTCTAATAAATTCGTTTATAAATTGCGGTGTGAGTCCATTATTTAATCAGTTTATAAACAGAATTACTCTCCGCCGGTAAGGGTTAATCAATATTGAGGATTTGCAAGAATATCCTCATATCCGCATTAGCTCTTTTTAAAAATATAAAAATTGTATTGACAACCTCATTACCAGTATAATTTTTGTAGTTTTAAGGAATTATTTTATGCTGCTTGTTTTGACAAATATTCTTTCATATTATTTACAAAATATTAGTTATCAGTTCGATATAGCTTTTCAAAAACAGTTTTTGGAATCTAAAACTATCAATATTTTTTAAAACACTCAATAATACCTTTGTTCTATGCAACAGATAGTTTGCATTCATTTTTTTTTATTATCGTAACATTTACCGTCTACTATAAAAATCAGGCAATGTTTTAGAAATTTATTACATATTTTAATACTACATTTAAAATCATCCCATATAATAAGAAATAAAGTTGTGATACAATACATTGCACAGGTATCCTTAATATAAAACTTAGAATGCATTATGCATATTAAAAAATCCTTTTTTCTTACTATAATAAACCTATTTAAAACGTTACATTTGATAAATAGCGTAAGATTAAATTTTTCATGCACTTTTATAATTTATAAAAACATATTCTTGTTATTATCCTTTTCATGAAAAACATTTTGGGTCGTTAATTTCTTTCAGTATCGTATTCATTAATCAAATCTTTATATGTATCAATTTTTAGCTAATCACTCTGCTACTAAGAAAATGTATTATCTAACCTGTTAAAAAAGTTAAACCAATTAAAATGGTTAACGTCGTTTGTAATATAATTTTAAAATCTTCAGGTAATAAGATTTATCAAATGTGAGCAAGTAAACTATCAAACAAACGATTATTGTAGAGTTTTCTACACAAATTAATTCTTTTGATTTTTGCAGAAACAAGTTTTCTTTCTTCCTTTAAATGTTAAAATAATAAGTTTAACGCAATGTATTAATGGTCGAGATAATGAATAAGACAATTTTTATACGGTTTTCTTTTGTTCTCTGCGTTTCCTATAATTATCGCTTGCGTACCCTTACCTAAACACTATAGAAAACGAGAATTGTTTCTTAATCTATAAAAATATAGTATAAATAGATACAAAATTATAGTACGACTTAGCAGTAATTTATCCATCTGAGTTAAAATGTGTCCAGGCTGGGACTCGAACTCAGAATCTATTTCTTTAATTGCCAATGCACTACCAGATGAGCTATCTGCACGACACCCCAGCCAACACAATCTTCGCTCAGATTAACCTTTTGAGCATGATATCTGTGCTGTTATTTGAAACAGCACGCCAGAATAAACCTCAGGTAAAGGAATTCCAATAAACTATGGATTAAATTAAAGTATATTAATTTCTCCAGATTTACCATTGAAAACCTATTTAGAAAAACGTTACTCTATCTTTCTAAACCTCAGAAACGGATATATTTATCGTAAATTTAAAGAATAGTTTATATAAACAAAGATTCTTTTGCGGCCACCAATTTTCAATGCAGTTTTTATAGCGTATTAATTAGTTTTTCATACTGTAAAAACTATCAATTCACAGTTAAAAGTTTTCAGCTGTGTAATTGAATTTATACAAGCAAATGTAACAAAATAACATGATAACAAAATAATGATAATGTTAATGCTGTTAGTTTATCATGTTTGCTTGCGAAACATGTTTATTGAACAATTAAATAGCATTTTACATTGATTGCACCCGAAAAACCTATGTTTCGAGTTTAGAAATCTGATTAATATGCGATAAAAACTACTCAGAAACATTTCCGAAAATCAGTGATACCAAAAAAATTTTTGTTTTGTTATGCTTCATTAAATACAAAAAAATATGCTGATTTTTGAGCTTTCTAAAGATACAGAACGGTTTTCGCAATCATGAGTAACTCGGAAGAGTTTAATGCACATTTTCTTTCGTGGTTATATTATATTTTCCTAAATTAAGAAACATTTCTGTTTTTTTACAATGTAAAACGAAAATAATCAACATGCGAATTTGAATATAATATAAAAATTTAAATAAGACTTTTGATGATTATTTTTAAAAACTGTTCTATCCTTAAAACTGACTTTTGCATTATAAACATGCAGATTATATACATGGGTGTCAGGAATGATCGTTCAAATCGTTGATGAATGATCATCGAATGATCATCATCGTTGGTGGGTAGAGTGAAAATAGAAAAAGAAGAAAATTTCCCATAGGAAAGTCTAGACGCAAACAAAAGCATGACGTTGTTGAGGGCGCTGTGTAGCCACAATTTCTGCTCATACGCAAAGCTCTCTCACATGTTCAGTACGGCGCTATTCAACTAAGTGAATTTGCAGAAGTAATGTGAGTCATTATATGTTAAATGAATGTGCAGATATGCATCTAATTTACGGTGCGATACAGTAAAGTGGTCGGAGATTTGCGCAAATGTATTCAGAACGCTGCAAGATAGTTTCTTCGATTGGAACTCTCCGTGTCGATCGATTGCCTCCTCTCTCATGACAGGTACTGGTAAAAGATTCAGTTTCGCACAGTTGCTGATGAACACATGCAGGCATTTGATGATGTTTTAACCAGTTGAAGTAGCGTTCGGCATACATTTGTGCAACACTCCAAACACTTTCCCCTATCGCACCGTAAATTATATTCATATCTGCATATTATATTCATGTATCATGATATTTAACATATCATGACTCATTTACTTCTGTAAAGTCACCTTGTCTAATGACGATGGGCTGCACCTTGTCAGAGAGCTCTGTGTGTGAGCAGAAATTGTGGATACAAAGCGCCCTCTACAACGTCATGTGTTAATTTGTACCCCATACTTTCCTGTGGGAAATTGTCTATTTCCTATTGCCCCACGAAATTTTAACCATCATTCTTGATACACCCTGTATATTATTTTAAATATTAAATTACAAATAAGTATATATGTGTATAATATTTTTTTCTCTGATATTTAACTACAAAACTATTCAACTGCCTTAAATTTGCTTTTGATGAATAGTTTTAATCTTTGATTTTAGGTTTAATACTAATTTTTATCGATATACTTAAACATGTATTTTTCAGAATGTATTTAAATAAAATGCACACATTATACAATTAAAATCTTTGCTTTGTACTACATTTACTGCCTTAAAAAGTTCATAATTTTCCAGCCAAGTGTTTTCTACAATTGATGACTATCCTCATGCTTTAATAACACTAGGTGTAGTGGTTAATACTTCTTAATATTTTCACTGAAAAATGCTTATTTTTTGATCGAAAGCTAACAAATGGTTTATTCAACGTATGTGCCATATCTGGCTATACATTTTCCTTCTTTCTGGCTAGTTGTAACTCACAGAAAAAAAAAAAAACACACATCGTTTGAGGTAAACCAGTCATCAAGTCATTTTTCGACATCTCCGTAATTCTTAAAGTGTTTCATGGAGAGTGCTTGAGACATCGATGAAAAGAAGTGGTAATTGGAAGGAACCAAGCTTGGTGAGTACTACGGGTGAGCAAGATTTCCCAGCAAGTATAAAAATGGTGTCTATAGCCGTTTTTCCTGTGTGTGAGGGTTGAGAGGGGTGTCGTGCAGCAAAGTCACTTTTCGTGTCTTGTAGTACATTTTCGTCACTTTGGGATCCATGCATGATTGAAATTAATCATTAGTTGAGGGAAGGGAACAGCATTAACTGTTTCACCTGATTTTAAAATTTCGTGGTACACGACACCTTTCTGGTCCCACAAAATGCACAGCATTGTCTGCTATTCAAAGTGATTCGGTTTTGTGGTCGAGGTTGCTGGTATTCCTGGGTCAACCTTTGACCTTGCGTGAGGACATTGTCACTGTAAGTTTCGACAAGTATACGACGACTTTCACGTTCGCGTTTTTTCTTATGATTGAACAAGAAAAACTGTACGTATCGCACATGCTCTTTATTTGGCCGCAAACTTGGCATATTTACCACAGGACACAAATTTGACGCTAACTCGTGAACGCTGAAGCTTTAGTGGCATTTTGAAAGGTATGGTCATAGCTAAAAATGACATGAATATTTAGACTTTGAACCAACCCTTTTTTCCAGCGCCATCTCTTGAAAAAATTAAGAATTATTAACCACCACATCTGGTACATTGTACTACTGTACATGAAGCAGCAGTTTAAGTATAAATAGAAAAGTTGTCATGCAGTTAACTCATAAATTCTCAAAGTGTCTATACTTCGTTAAACTTTATAATCATTTATTTGTAGAATCACTTCAGTAATTTTCGCATGAAAGATTTGGAACGTAGAACTATGGCGATGTTGCAGTTCACGCACATCCTACAGAAGAAATCACTTGTATACAATACCCTCTACATATACTCCCGGAAACAATTCAAAGGGTTTAAGGTATATCAACTTTACACCGTTAAAATATGCATAGACGAATATTGTGCTTTAATATGTGTAGAATAATAGTCTGCTCACATTTCTTTGCTGGGCGGATTTAAAATTACAAGTCAGTTTTTGGTCAAATCAGTATATTTGCATATTTCACAGTGAACATATGATATCTATGGGCGGTTAAAGGACCAAGGCAGGCATTCAGTTGTCCGCTAGGGCGCACTAAATGGGCAGAAATCCTTGTTCCCGAGTGAAATCTCAAAATCGCTATTCAGATGTCCATTTAGCGTGCCCTAAATAAAGATTCGCGCTCGAATTTAAGGAAAGCTAAAAGGCTGTCCTTAAGTTAAGGTTTGGTAGTTTTCGACGCCATTATTTTCTTCGCGCATTTTTTAAAATTGATATTTTTGATTATTTATTGCATAAAAATATAAAAGAGGTTTAAATAAAGCAATAAATATTTGTTGCATTCATCAAAAATATCTTAAAGGTTTTTTGGAATCATAAAGTATTATTTTTTAACTTAATACGCAATGTTTTCATTTCTGTAAACAAACTGTATGTTATTTAATGTATACTACAGATCTGTAATCGGTATGTATTGCTTTTATTTATAATCTTTAGAGTTTTGTGATCATATTAACATGTAATTTTATATATTTAATCACGTTTTTGTAATTTAAATTTATTATTATTATTATTTTTATTTGTGCCCTTGTGCAAATTTGAGATATCCTAACCATAAACTACTGTATAGTTTCATGTTTATACATAACTAAATTTATTTCATTGCTTGTCTCGATGCTATAAACTATTTATTTTATCGACAGATCGAATACGCTATGTACTGAGTTTTATATTTTCTGTATTAAATATTTTATACATTCATTTAGCATGAAGTTTGCTTTTAATTATCGGTCTAAAAAAATTATGCAGGTTAGTCATATAAAGTAAAATGTATTTCTAAAATATTTCTTATTTTTATGAGATTCAATGATTTTATTTAATTCACAATGTTTCTGCATCTTGGCTTTCTTTCTTAAAAAAAGAAAAATATATAATAATAATAAATTGTAAAACTCAAGATAACTAAATTAGTATTCTTCAGACGATTATTTTATTAATAAAACATACACGTTTTATATTTTAAGAAATATTTCTGAAATACATGCATATTTTAATTTATCAATATGCAACTACCTTATTTTCTTTATGTTCCTAGAAAATGTGTTTTCATAATCCTTCACACAGACACACAAAAAAAAATTAAATGTGTTTATTGGAGTTTTTTACTTTTTTTAAACAGCTAATATTGCCCTTTATTAAAACATTTAATATGCAAACACAAATCTTCCCATTTCTTTCAAGTTAAATAAACATATTGTGAGTCAAAAATTTTACTTAAATGAAATTAAAACAAAGCACATTTTATAAATATTGTGTTGATTTAAATTTATAAACTATGTGCAAAATAAAATCTAGTTTGTATGTATATTTATAAATAATTCCTTACAATGTACTAAACCTTTTATCTTAAACATAGATCTAAAGACTGTTCATTGAGTTAAAAAAAAATTTTGTTGTTGTTGTTTTTCAGAATCTTAACTTTATGGTCTTCACAAGTTAGAATAGTCTTCAATCTACTCCGTGAACCTGTTGTGGCCAAAAAAGTGTCACAGAGTGCAAGGTTTGTATTTTTAAAATCACCATGCCTCAGTGATACTTCTCCGGATAAATTATCTGCATATTGATGACAGCTCAATCTCAATGCTTTGCAGTTCTGGCTTCATTTTCCATGGTTGTGACTAGCACTTCAGGTATGGCTTTAGATGTTAATATTATATTCTTATTATGAAAAGTTACAAATGAAACAAATCTTAAAATTTTGTTAAGATTGTTTGGTACTTTTCGGTTAGCCGGGCGCCAGTATTATATATACATAAATATGTATGTATATATGCTTATTTATATGCATAAATATGTATGTATATATCCTTATTTATATACATATATATGTATATATACAACATATGCATATATATATATATGTATGTATATATCCATATATGGGTATATATATATGTATGTATAGCACTGGTGCCCGGCTAACCAAAAAGTACCGATTATTTTATATAGATTATAAAATAAACAACTGTCTCAGGAACAGTAAAGTGACATTGATTACCAGTTATTTTAGAAAAAAATACTGTTAAAAGTCTTTGCTGGAATATGTAGATTACTCTGCATCCCATACCTTATGTATTTATAAAAAAAAAAAAAAAAAAAAAAAAAAAAAAAAAAAAAAAACTTGTTTAAAATTTAACTTTTTTTCGCTAAATACAGAGTAAAGTTACCCGCCTTTTTAAGAATGGCTCATATATATTTTCCATGTTTAATACATTTTCCATGTATATTTCATTATTGTAATAGTGTCCAATTTATTAAATCTATTAAAATTCAATGCAAAAAAAACCCAGAAAACCACTGTTAGCAATGTTACTTCAAGTAGGGGAGACGGGGGTACCTTTGATCCTTTGAACACTGTAAATATTTTCCTTTAAATAAATTATATTTTTAATTATATACGGCAACACAGTACTACTATTTCAATGTAAAAAGAATACAAAGCTTTACTATTTTGCATGCACACTACTGTCTAAGCAAGATATGTATATTTTGCTTTCATGAATCTAAACTTAACAAAATAAAGTTGTAAGTGTTTTGTTGATAATCTTGTATCCCTAAAATTATAATTTACTATTCAATATATAAATAAAGATGTTAGCTTTAACTTATAAGGTTTGTTTTATTTAAATTCTCAAGCCTAATTGAGTAAATAGTTGTAATGCTAAACTCCATGTGATGGGGCCCCATTGAACAAATAAAACTATGAAGTAAAGAGTTATAGACGTATCTAAATATTATTGTTGAATTTTTTTTAAATATGAAAATTAAGAGATTAATTGTTATTATGCTTAATATGAAAGTTGTACTAATGCAGGGCTTCAACTACAGGCAAATTCAGGACACACAACAATAATTCATGATTTAGCAGATCTGTCTAACAAATCCTATACTGTTTCATTTACAATGGTAAACATTATTTCTGGATTTCATAAAACAGGGTTTTATCCATTTTATATAACAATTTGAATGTAAATGATTTCATTTTAGTTCAATTTCATGCAAAAAGAACTCTTTATTACATTGGTCAGATTAAATTGCTTAATGTCTTTGTAAAAAAGAACATATGATGTATTTTTATAAAAATTATATGTATTATATAAAAAAGTTATCACAATTAAACAAAATTGGAGGGATTCTCTGTTCTATCTCAACAATGTGCTTTGATGGATACAAAGTTGGTTAAATAATAAAAATATAGTAATTTTAGTTAAATGTAATTGTGTAATTTTATTCTTGTTATTTTATACTTTGGAAAGATACGCAGTTTTTAATAAAAACTGTCAATATTTTGTTTATTTGTTCAAAGGTGCCCCTAGCTTGTTCAAAGGTACCCCTAGCTTGTTCAAAGTTACCCCTATGTGGGGCAGGTTTGAACAGAAAACATCCATCTTTTTAAAGCGTCACAACATATTTAATTTATCTGAAAAACTGTAATTTTTTATTTCATATGATGCAGAATTACATTCTTTCACTCGCAAAATATTTAAAATTCAATAAATATAATTCAAATAAAAAATATGTGGATTTAAAAAAAAAATGTTCAAAGGTGCCCCCCCCCCCCCCTCTCCTCTACTATGTCAGCGATCTTATTAAGTCGGGTTAATTATTAAAAATTGTTATGTTAACCTGGTATTTTTATATTAATACATAAGCATTATTTGAGTCTACTCTCATAGCATGCATGGTCACAGTGACGTCGTTGTGACGTCACTGTGAGTCACTGTGGTCACGTCACATCTGTGACCGAAATGCCACCACTCAGTGATGTCACATTGTGAATGAGATGTGAACTTCTTAGAAAACTTTAAAAAATTACAAAAAAATCTTCAAAACATGTTGTTACTGTAAAATTTTATTTTTCTGGCAATAAAAAAGAATTGTTATGTCACTGCATGTAACGTAGGTCACGACACACTCACAAAAAAAATTGTAATAAATTGTAAAAAATTGTAACCCATATTGTAAGTCACAGTGTGAGAAAAATATGAACTTCAAAAATCTTTGAAAATGAAGAGAAATGTTTTAAAAAGGCCCGAGTTACAGCGGCATAAGGAATGAAAATATATTAGTGGGTAGCAAGTAGTAAATTCAGACACGAAAAGATGATGGTGGGGGGGGGGGGGGGCATATAAAGGAAAATGCACGGTACAAGTATCAACAAACTAGATTTCCATGCTATATTTTATCAATTTGATATCTAAGAGTGTGAAAGTATACTTTTTTCCTGATTTCAATTTTATCTAGTATTGCAATTTAATATAATAATCCTTCTCTTATTCTTATTATTATAAAAGTGTTTCTCGGAAAAATGGTACGTGCTGGAGCAATTTGGATAACATATTTAGTAGAATTAGGAATATTAAATATATACACTTTACATATTTAGTTTGCAGGAAGGAAAATTTTTAATTTAATTTTACCGACCACTGGTATTCGAAACACTTTTGTGGCTTCAAACTAAAAAAATTCTATTATAGTTAAGTCTGCAGCTTTTAATGAGCACGTAGAAAGAGTCTTCAGAGTTTAGTCATACATACATTTCTTGCTTTATAATTTGCATTCAAGTCATATTTTTTCCTGTTAGTGTACCTATTTTAAGTAACTATTTTTTAAAAAAATTCTACTTCTTTCAGACTTTTAAAATAAAATTAGCATTTTCCGAATAAATAAAAATAATACAAAATTTATGCAAAACCCATGATATAATTTATTATTCGTATTTCAAATTTGTGTTTTAGAGATATGACTCTAAAAAAAAGTTATTTTACGAATTGTTTTATTTTACAGGAAATTAACATGAAAAGAATGACGATTGACAAAGAAATTTTTTTTATCCTCGATATTTATTTATATCTTTTTATTTTTTAGAAAGATATTTTGTATTTGTGCGAAACAATCTTTACTTAGAAAAAGGGAGGGGGGGGGGGGTTAAAACTGTTAAAAAGAGAAGGTAAAATACATTGGAAAATTCTTCAAATACAAAAATTTAAATACAGACAGTCTCATAAAATGATTGCACATATAAATTCCATATCTGTTTATATAAAAGGAAATAAACTCACACCTGCCCCAAATCGTCTGCCACGATACCGCAGGGTAAACAGAGAACTTTTTGTTCTAACAGATGCGGTAAGTTACTAGTCTAAAATGTAAGCTTTTGCGTGTGCTTTTTTTAATGGAAGAAAAAGACGTCGCCATTTTCGGATACACACGGATATTAATAATTAATTTATGGAGCTCAAAAAGTAAGTCTTATTTAATTTAAATTGTTTGTTCCTGTTTTGTATATTTGGTGAGATGAGTTAAATAGTTTTATATTATACCTATAGAAAGAGACTGTTCTGGGATTGTTTTTCAGATTAGAAATTAACATTATACTGAATGGGAAATGCCGTTTTACATACTATAGTAGTGAAACTTTTGAAAGACTTTTTTTCATTGCTAATAATATTTTAAATTATTATTTAAAATCCTAAATCTTCATATCAATGTTTTCAGATTTAACATTTGCCAAAATTATAAAATAATAGGAATTCCTTGTAACATATGGAGAGATTTTTGAGAAATTGTTAAATCTAATAATACATTTAATTCATCTATTGTACTTTGTTGTTGTTTAATAGTACAATTATAAATACTAATTATATAGTGTTTTTCAAATTGGTATATTTATTTTTTTAAATTGTATGTAAGCACGTTTTTGCTGTTCGTGATTTTAATCAAACATTTAATTGTAGACATTCAGAATCAGTTATTAAATTTTCTTCGATTGTAAACTCATTTTCTACGTTTTCGATGCACGTTCGATACTTCGCATTAAAAAATAAAATATGACAATTAAGCATTGAAATAAAGTGTTTTTCATGCCTGATAACAAGTTTATAGATTAAACTGCTTTACTATACTTTTTAAAATTTGATATTTATAATATTTATAAAAAAATATTTATAATTTATGATATTTATAAAAGTTGATATTGTACTGTTCATTAGCGATAATTGCTGGAAATGCATTTTTAATTATAATATGCGCTTTTATGATCCACTATATTTATGCATAGTATATGTTTTTTTTTAAAGCTATAATTCATATACAAGGCTACACAAAAGTATACGTAAGAGTTAAGGGGTATGGGCGCAAATTGCTTAAAGGTGTTTTTTAGATGAGTTATGGATTTTTATGTTGAACTGGATTTAATTTACTAAGAAATGTTTGTAGAATATGGATAAAATGATACACAGGGCCACGCAAGGAAATGGATATATGGCCGTCTATAAATTATAATTTCTGGAAATGTGATTTCAGCAGTTTTAAGAGTGTTTTAATTTGAATTAAATTTTAACTAAATAGTGGCGTGTAATAAAGATTCTAGGTACACTACAGGGTTGTACAAAAGTATTCAAGTATGTTTTTATATATTAGTATAAATTTTTGAATGAGAATTTCAACCTGTTATGCATTTTCTTGCTAAACTAAATTTTCACATTATATACTAGTATATATCAACCTACAGATTAAATACAGGGCTATTCAAAAGAATTGGAAAACATATTTGGCTATGAACGGTAACTGCTGAAATCAGTTTTTCAAATGTTTTATGCGTTTTCTAAAATATTTGCTTAGTTATCTTATTTACGTTATTTCCTTAAATTACGATGTCTAGTTAAAACATTCAGGAAGCGTTAGAAAGTGCTTTATAATCTATGCTTAACGCATGATTTTTCTTACTTGTTTTTTCTATTTCCCAGATCAGTCATTTCCTATAAATCATACCAAATCTATTTAGCTCATATTAACAAAATACAATATACACGGGAATAAAAAATTTAAATAAATATGGCTTATCTTATTCTTCTTTAAATAGGAAATGTATTAATATCCGTTAGACTCCATGTTCGTATTTAATAAAATAATAACAAATCACAACACACAAAACATTCTTAATATAAAGCTTGAACTCAAGATCACGCTTAGAACTTAATAAAAAAGGATGCCAGTTGATAAGCATTGTTTTTTTCAGTGTAAAAATTAAAAGTATTTTAGAAGAATAGGACTCCAAAATAGCGATACATTGCTAAAAAGCACGGTAAAAAGATAATATTGTATATTTCAAACAAAACTTTATTTTAAAATTCATCACAGTGTTTATAACAAGAATCATCACAGTATTAATGCTTGGAAATTTTTCCAGAGAGAAACATTCGCCTTGCAAACAATATTTCAAATGGAAATCAAATTTCAAATTGATTGCTTAAAAGGCGCAAAAGCCAACATAGTGAAAAAAATTCCATAACGGTACTTGAATCCGGGCCATCAGTATAGCGCACTGACATTCTACTGACTAAACCACATGGAACGAGACCCAGCCTGGAAAATTTCTTACTAGTACATGTTGGCAAGGCTACAAACGCAGCACAAGATGGAATATTTATCATGAGCCACCGACATGGGGCAAACACGAAACTTAATTAAATCCAGCAGCGATTCAAACTATATAAATACTTGGAAATTTTTCCAGAGAGAAACATTCGCCTTGCATACAATATTTCAAATGAAAATCAAATTTCAAATTAAAATTGCATTTTAAGCAATTAATTTGAAATTTGATTTTTATTTGAAATATTGTATGCAAGGCGAATGGTTCTCTATGGAAAAATTTCCAAGTATTCATATAGTTTGAATCGCTGCTGGATTTAATTAAGTTTCGTGTTTGCCCCATGTCGGTGGCTCATGATAAATATATACCATCTTGTGCTGCATTTGTAGCCTTGCCAACATGTACTAGTAAGAAATTTTCCAGGCTGGGTCTCGTTCCATGTGGTTTAGTCGGTAGAATGTCAGTGCGCTACACTGATGGCCCGGATTCGAGTCCCGGCTTGGAATCTTTTTCTCTATGTTGGCCTTTGCCCTTTTAAGCAATTAATTTGAAATTTGATTTTCATTTGAAATCATCACATTGTTTATGAGAAGTTCGTCACAAATGACACATATTTCACAAATTAGTCACAGTGTGACGTCAAAGCATTGTCGCTGTCGTCACAGGTTAGTCACAAAGTTAATGCCAAAATAGTCACAAATGACACACTTTTCACAAATTTGTCACACCGTGACTTCACAGAGTGGTCACAATGTGACGTCACAAACGACCTCTAAAACGGCCATAACGACCTCGCATTCTAGTCACTATGACGTCACATCGACGTCACGTGACGTCACATCGACGGTCACAAAATCACAGTGTGACTTCACAACGACGTCGCCGTGACGTCACCATGCCTTACGGGTAGTTGTAAAATAAACAAAAATGCTTAGTTGAATTCTGTGTGTTATTTTGATTAATTGTTTTAGCAGATGATTCATTCAAAAATATTTATTTATATAATAACTATAATTTTTTGTAATTAAAAAAAATAATTGAAATCCCCCCCTCCCCCAATTTTTTTTAAAGAAATGGTAAATCTTTCAGAGTTCATTATTACTAATTTTAATTTTATACATTAAACATTTTGCATCTTTATAAAAGTAATATGATTGTCTATAAAAACAGACATTGCATTTTTCCATATGCTGAATTATAGAAAATTAAATTGCCTAAATTAAATAAAAACCCCAAGTATTGCATTGATAAAACTGAGTTTATTTTATTGATAGCCTTTACAGTTTAATATCTATATGTATTCCATTATGTAAAATTGCAAATGTCTGGGTAAAGAAAAAAAAAATGTTTTCCTCTACTTCTCAGAAAATAAATATAAATTTAGGAGTTGATGCAAGTGCAAGGTTTTTCTCTTGGAGCCCATTTTCTGAAAATAAAAATTATTCTAATGAAATATAACATTTTGTAATGAAAGATGAAATCTAGTGACTCAAATTCAAATCAAGCATTTATTAATAACTTATTTAATCCCTGCTAAAATTTTCCTTTCTGGTAGAGTTGTTTTGTTTGCAAATTAGATATTTTACAACCTAACAATCACACAAAAAATGTATTTTTTATGGAATGAAATTTTGTAAAGGTTTATTCATAAATATCTCTTAGCCATGGCCAAAACCTTTTGCTTGAAAAATTTAAACATGAACTCAAATAATTAAAAGTGAACATCTTAAAAATATATATTTCAGGAAATAAAACTTAAAAAGAGTCTGTAAATAATAACAGTTATTATTTCCATTATTTAATTAGGTTTAAAAAATAAACAAAATGTTTTACTTTTAAACCATTTGTAATTCAGGAATTACTGGAACTTTTAAAATCTACACAATTTCCCCTCTGCTTTCTTTTTTTTACATGCTTTTTTCTTTTTCTTTTCAATGATAATAATGAACAGAATAGCAGCAAAATTCATATTCAAAAAGCGTGCAAAACTAAGAATGGCAGATAATGCGCTTGATTGATTGATCGAGAGCGAAGCGATTCTTTGTGCTGATTGGTTTATCGTCTGTGTAATCGGTATCATGTTCCGAAGATTGACGAAGCCAGATCGTAGATAAGGAAAGCCGAAGCTTGTTTAGGCAGACCGGTCTGAATAGCGTTTTAGGAATCCTTAAATAGTGATCGCTAAATTTAAGTTAAGAATCGCTATTTAGTAAACCTTATTCAGTGGACATCTGAATGCCTGCCCAGATGTCAAGGTAGAAGGTAATGAACTTTTTAAGGTAGTGATCATAACCGTACAAGAAAGAAGTGTTCACTATGTTTGTATATTACATTACTCACTGCACAAAACCAAACAGTAACAATTATTACTTTACATTAGAAAAACACTTTTCACGATTAAATAAACTGATATTAACCAAAACAGACCGTACATAGTTAAACCAAAAATAGTCATGCACAGTATTTTCCCTTTCCTCTAAAATTCCATAAAATCGAAATTGTACTGGTAATACCGCCCACCTAAGATTTCAAAGTTAACTTTGCAGTATGATATGTCATTTTAACGTGTATTAGTGGGAAATATATATGTGTGGAATTATATATTATTTCAAAAATTCCAGAATAAAATATAATGAATTGAAATCATTTACATCTATCAGATACAGACTGTGGGTTTCAAAATGTACTAACAAAATGTGGTTTCATGTTACTAACTTTAATACATTTAATTTTTTAAATGTACTTTTCATGTGTTATGTAAAAAATAAATTATCTAAAAGGAAAAAAAATGCAATAAAATTACACAGAAAATACCATTAATATCTTCAAGGAAATACATTACTGCGTTCATAAAATATTCAGTTAATATTTTTCAAATAAAAATTTGGATTAAATTAAATAAAAAGTATTAATAATGAAACATATATTTCCAAGCATAATAAAACACGAAAAGTTTCATTTATATCTTCCAGTTATTAATTTTATTTGAAGTTGTTATAATTCGGCGATAACAATTTATTTTATTTTAGGTATTTTATTATTATTATTATTTCTTCCAATTTGTAAACGGATTAAAAAAGCTAATTTAATTTTTTTACAGTTCCTCCAACAAATACATTTTTATTTTTTTTTTATTAAATATAATTTGTTATAGAATTATATTCAGATTCATAAATCATCAACATTATCGAATTTAGCATTAATTTAATGAGAAACGTGTAAAAGGAATTTAATTTACATAAAGATATTTGAAATATGATTTCTAAGGTTTTATCTAAAGATTTTTTTTCCTTTTCTTTGCGTTTTGAACATCATAACAAATATGACAAATGTTTAAAAGTTCATAGCAAAACAAATTGCCAGCCAGTCTGTAAGCATAACTGATTTTATACATGTGAATTCTCTGAGTTACTAAGACAACACAAATAAAATGAACAAATCCCATATTACATAAATCTGTATTTAATGCCAATTTATGTACAATTATTATTTATAAATCTGCATTTCTAGAAAATATGCAATTATACTTAAACTTTCTTAGAATGTTCGCTCAAAATTGGTAGACGGGAAATGCTGGCTGCCGCTGTGGCGTTTAGTGATGGGCGATTCTCGAGAATTCGACAATCGAGAAAAATCGTCATCGTAAAAAATCACAATCGATACAGCCATCGATTAATTCATAGAATCTACAATCGAGATGTTTTACAATCGATTATAACGAGAAAAGCTAAAAACAGTTATTGGAAATCTTAGCTATTATTCTGGCCGACAATTTCATAGTAGTGATAGGGCTTAGTGATGGGCGATTCTCGAAAATTTACCAATCGAAAAAAATCGTTATCGTAAAATGCACAATCGATACAGTCATCGATTACTTTCGAGAATCTACAAAGGAGATGTTCTAGAATCGATTATTGAAATCATTGTTTTTACATATATATAAGGCAGATTTTATTAAATATAGGGTAACTGAAAACAGATGGAATAAAAAACAACAAACCAAAGGGAAACTATAAAGGAGCCATAAGACTGGAAAAGTCTTGTAAGGGTGCCCTCTGGTTGAAAAAAGCTGAAAAAACGCGAGTAGCTATGAAGCGGTAAGGGGAGTTTAAGTATCAAAAATTAGAATTTTTCGGCAATTAGTACCAAAATGGCCAAAGAAATAAGAATCAAAAGCACCCCCTAGTGGCAAAAATATGAACTAAAGGATGATAAAAGGGATCAAAAATTTTTATTGATTTTTCTACGTCATTTGAGATTGGATCTTTAATTTCCCCATTTTTATAAAGTCTTCGACTGGAATACATTAAACGAACTCCCGCGGGGAGCAAAGTAGGAGGGAGGGGCAAGGAAAGTGCATAATATGAATAAGTGGTCACAGGACTTTCCAACGATATGGCACATGAGGGGTGTCGGCTAAATTTAGTAAAGTGCCCCCGCTCGGGGGCAAAGTAAGGGGAGGGGCGCGGGCGATATATAAAATGAAATAGTAGTCACAGAGCTTTCCAATGATATATCACATGAGGGGTGTCAGCAAAAGATAGAAAAGAGTCCCAACTCCCAGGATTCCAATTATCGTGCCCCCCCCCCCTCCCGAAATATACCCTGCCCATCCTTCTCTTTGAAATTTTCATATATTAAAAATTATTTATCGGAGGGCTCCGTAAAAAAATCCGATCTAAAATGTTTAAAAACGCTACGATTTCAAAAAAGTTCGAAAAGTGCCTCTCTCGGGGCGCCAAATTAAGGAAGGAAGAAGAAAGGTTCATAATATGAAAGAGTAACTTTGCGATGATAACCGAAAACTTTCCGATGATAGATCAAATGACTGGTCCAAAAAAAGTTTGAAATCTACCCCTCCCACGTGGATTCCCTCTTTTATCCTAGAATATTCCCGGAAATCACGCAGCCCCACTTTTAAAATTTTATATTTAATAAATAATATTTATCGGAGAGCCCCATTAAAAAAACTCATTTAATGATATTTATTGTAGAAATCTCTACAATTAAAAAAAAAAAGTCACCCCCCCCCTCCCCCCCCCGAACCCCTTCCGGAATTTAACTCTGGGAGGAGAAAGGTTCATAATATGAAAGAGTGGTGAAAGGACTTTCCGATGATATGTCAAGGAGAGGTTTGGTAAAAGTTTGAAAATTACCCGCCCCCCCCCCTATCTTTGTGCACTCTCGCGCACCCCAGAATTCACTCACCTTCCTCTTTGAACTTTTTATATTTAATAAATAGTATTTATCTGAGTCTCCAGGTATGGGGCAGCTTGGCAGAGTTAAAATAAGAGAAACATTGAAAATTCGTGGCAAAATGACACTAAATTTAACAGTAAAGTTTGAAACTAGGACTATACAGAACTGAATACATAAACCACTATGCTTCATAACCCACATCGGTTAATAGCAATAAAATGATAAGTGCCAGTTAAACTGATGGCATTGAGCTCACAGGTTATTAACACTAACTGTATATTATACTCTTATTTCAAAGAATAATGTCCCTCAAAAAATAAATGAAGGGAAATATCCCCCGTTTGCCCCTTTTATACTTAACCAATGAACCTCCAAATCTAATCAGGGAAACTCCTTAACTATAATAAATCAGTATATCAAATTTGCAGCAAATCAGATAATTCTGCATGAAAAAAAGGAACATATCGCTAAATTAAGGGTGGTCTAATCCCTTTAACCCTTTTATACTTAAATAATGAACCTCCAAATCTAATCAGGAAAGCTCCTTATCAGAACAAACATAGAAAAAAAAAATTAAAGTAAATTGAATAATTCTCCATGAAAATCCATTTATCTAAATTAAGGGGACTTGCCCCCTTTTCGCCCTTGTATATTTAACCAATGAACCTCCAAATCTGATGAAGGAAGCGCCATATCGGAATAAATCGGTATATTAAATTTGAAGCAAATCCAATAATTCTGCATGAAAAACCCTTTTATCTAAATTAAGGGGAGACTAGCCCCTTCCCTTTATACTTAACCCATAAACCTCCAAATCTAATCAAGGCAGCTTCTTAACATAATAAACCGGTATCCCAAATTTGGAGCAAATCGTATAATTCTGCATGAAAAACCCATTTATCTAAATTAAGGAGGGGGTCTACCCCCCTTTTCCCCCCTTTATACTTAACTAATGAACCTCCAAGTTTAATCAGGGAAGCTCCTTAACATAATAAACCGGTATACCAAATTTGGAGCAAATCAAATAATTCTGCATGAAAAGCCCATTTATCTAAATTAAGGGGGGACCAGCCCCCCTTCTCCCCCTTTATACTTAACCCGTAAACCTCCAAATCTAATCAAGGCAACTTCTTAACGTAATAAACCGGTATACCAAATTTGGAACAAATCGAATAATTCTGCATGAAAAACCCATTTATCTAAATTAAGGGGAGGCGGACCAGCCCCCCCCTTCTCCCCCTTTATCCTTAACCAATGAACTTCCAAGTTTAATCAGGGAAGCTCCTTAACATAATAAACCGGTATACCAAATTATGAGCAAATCAAATAATTCTGCATGAAAAGCCCATTTATCTAAATTAAGGAGGGGGTCTATCCCCCTTTCCCCCCTTCATACTTAACTAATGAACCTCCAAGTTTAGTCAGGGAAGCTCCTTAACATAATAAACTGGTATACGAAATTTGGAGCAAATCGAAGAATTCTGCATGAAAAACCTATTTATCTAAATTAAGGAGGGGGGGACCAGCCCCCCTTCTCTCCCTTTATCCTTAACCAATGAACCGTCAAAACTAAACAGCGGAACGCCTTATCAGAATCAACATAAAAAAAATTGAAGCAAATCGTACATTTTAATCAAGAGTTATCGCGTTACGTACATACATACGTACGTACGTACGTACAGTACATGCATACACACAGAACCGACGGGTACATTAGCTCTCAGGCTTAGATAGCCTGTGAGCTAAAAAGAGATTGGATAAGCAGATGGACTCCTTTGAGAAATTATGACTTAAACCAGAAATGCGGTAAGTTTGACTCTGAAAGCTTCATTTCCATCTCGCATTTCGGCAAATCTCATCTCGATGATTTTTCCAGCATTTCGACGCTTCCAGGTGGCAAGCTGCTCGATGCTTGGTTCTCTCGCGGTTTTAAACCTTTCGGGATGGGAAGTCTCTCGAGAGTTTCCTCTCGCCCTTTTCAACCTCTCCCGATGGGAGGCCTCTCGCTTGTTACTCTCGTCCTTTTCGAAATCTCCCAATGAAAAGCCTTTCGAGGATTTCTCTCGCGCTTTTCAACATTTCGCCCTGAGAAGCTTTTCGAGGATTTCTCTCGTCCTCGGCAGAGAAGAAAAGTAAGAAAATTTATCGAGAGTACCAAGGGACGAGATAGAGAAAAAGGCATGACAATGAGCTGTGAAATGAAGCTTTAATTTTCAAAGTTTCTCTTATTTTAGCCCTACCAAGATGTCACATACCTGGAACCCTCCGATAAAAATTATTTATTAAATATAAAATTTTCAAAGAGGGAGGTGGGTCGGGTGATTTCGAGGGAGGAGGACGTGAGAGTGGGCTCATGGGGTGCAATTTTAAAAATTTTACCGAACCCTTCCTGTGGCATATAATCGAAAAGCCCTTTGACCACTCTTTCATACTATGAACCTTTCTTCGCTCAAAGGGGTGTGGGGATGGGGCGAACAAATTTTTAAAACCGTAGCCGATTTCTATAATAAATTTAAATATCACTTTAAATATGGGTTTTTTATGCAGTCTTCCGGTAAATATTATTTATTGAACATAAAAATTTTAAAGTGGCGGCTGTGTGCATTCCGGGGTGAAAGAGTGGGCCCACGGGGGGAGAGAGGGGGAGCAATTTTCAAAATTTTTTTTGGACCAGTCATGTGATATGTCATCGGTAAGCTCTCGGATGACTCTTTCATATTATGAGACTTTCTTCCTCCCCTCCCCAATTTGGCCCCCACTGAGAGGGTAGTTTTTTCCGCTTTTATCATTTTAGATCGGATTTTTTTATGGAGCCCTCCGCTAAATATTATTTATAATATATGAAATTTCAGGACACTTTTCCAAATTTAGCCAAGACCCCTCATGTGACATATCGTTAGAAAGGTTTGTGACTACTTATTAGTGCTATGCACTTCCGGTGGCCGCCCCCCTCCACTTTTCCCCCCCGGAGGACACTTTTCCAAATTTAGTCAGTACCCCTCTTATGAGATATCGTTGAAAAGGTCTGTGACTACTTATTGATGTTATGCACTTCCGGTGACAGTCCCCCCACTCTTTGCCCCCCCCCCCTGGGGGACACTTTTTCAATTTTAGTCCAGACCCCTCGTGTGAGATATCGTTGGAAAGGTCTGTGACTACTTATTGATGTTATGTACCTACAGTGTCCCCACCACCACTTTGCCCCCCCCCGGGGGGGGCACTTTTCCAAATTTAGCCAAGACCCCACACATGTGAGATATCGTTGGAAAGGTCTGTGACTACTTATTGATGTAATGCACCTCCGGTGACCGCTCCCCCCCCCCCCCACTTTTCTCCCACGGGGGTGTTTTTCTAAATTTAGCCGAGACCCCTCATGTGACATATTGTTGGAAAGGCTTATGACCACTTACTCATGTTATCCACCTCCCGCACCCCTCCCCCCTTTCCCCCCACGGGGAGGGCATTTTTATAAATTCAGATCCAGACTTCTCATGTGACATATGGTTGGAAAGGCCTAAAGACCTGTGACGACTTAATCATATTATGCAGCTGCTGTGCCCCTCCGCTCGCTTTGACCCCTCCCCCAAGAGATCTGGTCCGACGTTCATTCGTTTCGATATTATATTTTTTACAAGATTTTGTAGTGCGTGGACACCACACCCGCCTGCTATCATATATCAGTGCCGTATATAGCGGGTAACCTGTTCGTGATTTCATATTACAAGATTACGTATAAATTAGGGGCCCCGATTAAAGGAGGGGCCCGCTAGCAGTCGAAGTCACCTAGTCTTTATTAACATCGACTCATTCCAGTTCACCCGCAGACGATTCTTGATAAATGTATGACGTATATAATACATAATATATGATTTATAAAAGAAATTTGCAAACTGTAGTCATCAAGAAAAAATTTATACAATCGAAAAATATCGAGATGTCCATACAATCGATAAAATCGAGAAAAACATCTCGTTATCGCCCATCACTAGTGGCGTTTCTCTGTCATCAGTCTGTCAGTTCTTTCGCCGTATTCTTCGAAGCTAAGCGGTATAATGGGGATAATTTGAAGACACTATAATTTCCGCAACACAACGATCAAAGCACCTCTCCCATCAGTTATCCAAACATTTCATTAGCATTTCGTTGGCTGTTCCGGGCGACATTGCTCGACATTTACTTTAAGCAAACGCTATACGTGATAAAATTGTTCCTACAATAAAGAATTGCTTGTTTTACGAGCAATTGCTTTTGAAGGAATAGGTTGACATTGTGTCACCTGAAAGTAGCGGCAACTTTAACGGGTTGTGTAATAGCACTTTTAGGATCCGAAAGACTCCGACGGAGGCAGTTCTACTGGTCTTATATGCCTCGCGCAGATAATCGGCCTTAACAAACACCACCATTACCTTTCTTACAATTATCAATGAATGACATCTTTTACTAATAAAATCCCTTCAAAGTACTTGAAATTACACAGTGCACATCACATTTGCGCATGTATAATCATATTTTGTAAAAAAAATAATAATAAAAAATAAATAAATAAAAAAGTAAAAAAATTATATCTGACATGTAACAGGCAGCATAATTAATTCGTTGAAAAAAATCCAGCAATTTGAAAATAAAATTCTGAAAAAAAAATCTCTCAGAAATAGTATATATCATAGAAACTCGACAGAGTTTCTCATCAAGCAAAAGAAACAACAATGCAATGAACCGTAAATGAAAGGAATTTCAGCCAATTGATACCAAAAGATATTACAAAAATTATTTAGTACTCTGTTTAGTTTATATTTTCCGGACTGACCAAAACGGGATTTCGACACTACCATAGGTTGTGTTCTATTTATACACTGTAAAAAAACCCTGTAAAGTTGCTAAAGTTTTTCTAGGAAACTGGGATTCCTAGAACTTTTTATGTAACGGCAACAACAAAAATTTTGTCGGCATTAAGCCTAAAATGACAAAATTTAGCTCCTTATAACGCAAGCATTCAGAAAATAGATTGGATCTGGATTAATAAATTGGAACTGGATTAATAACAATAATGTTTAGAGTTGCCATCTTAAGTCCAAAAAAAAAAATAAATAAAAAATAAAAGGAATGAAAATGATTGAAGAAATCAAGAAAATACTTAGATTAACTTTTAGTTAAACTAGAATGAAAAAATAGGAATAAACTTAATAAGTACTGAGTGAATACAAAATAAATTAAAGAAAAGGAATAAATTAATACAAATAAATAAATAAATAAATAAAGAATTATATAAAAATAAATAAAAGGGCAATCGATTAAATTAATGTTTTAAAGACAAAAAATTATAATATAAAAACTGAGAATATAAATAACATTTAAAAAGATGAGGAATATTTAAGATAGTAAAATTTAGCCTTGTATTATGTAAATAAATGGGAAAATTTAAAAAACAATGAGGAATATTGAGATATTAAAATATATCCTTAAATGATGATGCAATATGTGAAATTTTATTATGTTAAATGCATGATACACCATTTTATTATTATTATTATCTGTCCATACAATATATAAGCATATATACATACTCTTATACACGCTCGCACACATAAAAACATATAAGGTTTTAAACTTTTTTTAGCATTTTTTTTTTTTTTAGCATTTTACAATGATATCTATATTTTTACATTTCGATTGTCATATTTTGATATCACTATCTTTTTCTTTAATAAAATTGTAAACGTCCTTAAAACTTATTCCTGTTATTTTGATAAATATGACATCCCTAATCACCATATTTCGCCGCATTCAATAGAATATGACTGTTTCTAATACAATAATACCAATTCATTAAACACGAGCTTAGAAATCAATTTCAATTTTCCTTTTAATAATCTCTTAAATAAAATTGGATTAACGTGTATATTAAATGAAATATGTTGATTCAATATTGATATTAATAATGTAGCAGAATGAAGCTGTTATTATATTTCACTTACTTAAGCTTTTATTTATTTAAGTCCACAACATATGAATAACTAATAATTATTTAATATACACCAAATATAAAAAAACGAATTTAGTGCTGTGTTTTTAATGTATAGTCTATTATAAGCTCCATTATAAAATAGTTTTAGATCTAATTAACAAGATCCAAGGATTTTTATATTTTGTTCGTAGTATGCATTATTTAGTTAACAGTTTAAGTTTGCATATTTCTAATTTTTTATGAAATATTTCCTAAACACCAAATGTAAAATCATACTTTTACAAGATATAAAATGGTAAATAAAATCAGAAGACGAAATGCAATATTCCACCTTGATTCAGTCCAAAATACACAATATGAACTTCAAAAAGCTCATTGTTTTACTTAAAAAGCGACAAAAAAACTTATACCTCTTGAACGAATGCTCAAATTGAATGTTGATTGGATTATCAATTTTTCACAATTCAACACCTTGCATTCCCTCTTTTTTTTCATTTCTACAGCCAACAATAAACAAAATTAGGGTTAAGTGAGAAAATATTGTGAATGGTATTATATGAATTAACAAACCATACAGCACAGACAATACTCATTCAATTAATATGCTATGAGTTGCTGGTGATGATAATGCCGATGAGCAGCAACTGTCGCTGAAAAAAAAGTTGACACTTTCGGAACACGGATAAAGAATATCAAAAATAGAGTTTACTACTAGAGAACAGGAATTCTGCTTTTTCAGAAAATAGTGTCGCCCCCGATGAAAAAAAAATATATATGGATATAAATATAGATACAGATCCCGATTATCCGATTTAATCGAACTTATACCTTTGGAACGGATCCTTTTCTTCTGATGAACTGATGGCTTCTATTATTATGAAACAGCCATTATAAATTAAGTGTTAGGTGAAGATGAAAGAGCAGCCGTAAAAAGTTAGAACTCTGACTTGCCATAATTTCTTTTTACACTTCATTTATAATGGCTGTTTCATAATAATAGAAGCCATCTCTCCATAAGAAGAAAATAACTCGGTTAAAGTGGCAACTCGGTTAAGCGGGACTCGGATAATCGGGATTCTACTGTAGTTCAGTTTAAGGCTTAAAACACACGATTTTATTTTATATAAATTGATGTTATCCGCATCTGCTGAAGAATTCATCATTTGAGATCCAGTATTGAATAATATCTACAGTAAAGTAAGCATAGGACGTCACTATCGCTGAATATGTCACTAGCGCTGGACGTCACTAGCGCTTATCACACATTTTAAAAAAAGAGAGATGTCGTCATTCAAAAAACTCGACAAAAAAAAATCGGCTATCTAACGATTCATATGCCTTCAGTTGTTTGTAATATTAATATAGGTACTTAAAATTAAATTTAGTTTATAAGAGCTCCATGTTTTATGAGAAATCATTCATTTCTATTTTTTCTAAATAGCACGTATTTTAAGTAATTTTTTTCAGTTTTTGTGGGAAAATGGCAACAGAAAGATATAATTGCTATTTTCCCTTTACTTTCTACAGAAATGGAGTACTTGAGTTGCCAAATGTCTTTAAAAACTACAAAAAAAATTAATATCTCAAAAATAAATGAAGATGCAGTTTTTAAACAAATTGCTTTAAAAAGTACTTTTTTTCAAATACGACGGTATAAAAATTGAAAATGTGTTGTGCTAAGAAGTTTAAAGATTAGCAGCAGAGTATTTAACAGTGCAATGAAACATCTGCTTTGTTTTACAGCTGGCTCATACAACGTAAAGTTATTTTTTGGAGACGACACAAAATAATCAGGGCGAAAGAAATAGCATACCGGGGGCTAAATATATAGATGTTACAAGTTAAAAATATACATTTTATTTATCTTTTTTTAGTTTTTTTTTTTTTTGGCCTGCAATTCCCGCAGCCATCGTCAGAGAATTTTTTTTTTTTTTAATTGCTGTTCCATACATACAAATACGTCACTACGTTTGAAATAGACTATTGTTATAAACCCTCCTATATTTAAAACTATAATATTTTAAATATATTTCTACAATAACTGCCACAGTCAGTTTTCTTTTAAATAGTGGTATGAACTAGGATATGAAATGTATCGACCCAATACTCAATAATGTATCGACCCAATACTCAACTTAATACTGATGCAACTTACAGAGACAATTACTCTATTTAATATTTCAGCGGGTGTGTGTAATCATCCTAATATCATTGGGGTCATTTTCAAACCCTTCTTCACTTTGTGTTTCACATTTCGAACCAGAAAAAATACTAATTTAAACTTAATAATAGAAAATATATAGATACTACTTTAGACCTGCAAATTCCATCCACGATCTACATAATTCATCTATGCGCCAGGAATATTTGACACCACATCTTCGAAGAAAGGTTTTTAAAGGCACTTCAAGGAAATCTCCCTTGGTTCATTGGTTCAAAAGGCTATATTTATTAGGATTAAATGTCTGCTTCTAATCTTATATAACTCCAAATGCTCATCCACATTTAAAAGCCGTTAAGAGTGTTAAATTGAACGAGCATTTTGTGATAGCTCTTGCGCATAGTAATTATGCTATTACAAATGAAAGATATTTAGTACTGTAATAACCTGCTTGTTAGAAGAGCAATTATACAGTTAAATTATTAAAATGACTCTATATAATATTGTACAGTCTTCTAAAATTAAACTAAAACGCATTACACAAACAAAAAAAAAAAAAAAAAAAAAAAAAAAAAAAAAAAAAAGACACAAAATGTGAATGACTTTACTGTTTTATTTGTTTATATCAATTAAAAATATACCGCACCTGAAATTGTATTTGTGAAAACATTTAAAACAAATTCAAAATATAAGTTATGTGGCGATAAATAAAAATTTCGTTAGAAGTATATTTTCATGAGATGTATAAAAATCATTTCCGTGGCGGCAAAACCTCGGGTGCGAGATTTTAGTACATATACTATTTAGTTGTTCTGTCAGTAATTTAACTATGTAGCCAAAGAGAACAAATGAAAATGCCTATGTTACATTTTACTTACCGTGAATACGCAAAAGGTGAAAGCGAAGTGTGAAAAACCGTATTTGAAAACATATTTTTCATAAATAACAGCTGAAAATTGATAGCTTGAACCAACAGAATGCGTAGGATGTCTTGGTGAAAAGAAGCAGTATTAACATGAAGCTTTGAGTTAACTGTAACAGGTACTCCTCCAACCTGGCAGCCAGTTTTGTGTTCAGGCGAAGGTTGAGAGATCTTCAGAAAGCCATAGTAGTAAGAATTTTGCATGTTGTATTCTTATTTAATCTAAATATTTTTCTTATTCTCTCATTTTTAGTTAGGGAAATATTAAAGCCTAAAGTGTTATTTTATTTAACAAGCAAATTCGTAAAAAATATATTGTATCGTAGATTCAGAATGCCACATGTTCGTGAAACAATAACCGAATTATTTGAAAAGTCTGTGTTATGTTACAAAATTATTCTACAATGAAAGCATCATTTACAAGCATGTATTACTATTTAAAAATTAGCTTTAGAAAAATATATTATCTAACTTTACAAAAGCGAAATAATTTATTTTGGAACTTAATCATTAGATATAGTTAGTTTCTTCTTTTATCCATATGTGAACAATGCTCTAGACGTAAAACTGCTATCATTATGTTCTTCCATAATGTTATCAATATTTGGGCATTTCATTTGTTATCTCCTTCGAATCTTCATTTATTTCTTAAAGAAATATTCAAACCTCGTGAAAAGCTATTTCTGTATATTTGTTCTATATCATTAATCCTCATCAGAAGCCGCATTTATATGATTATGACTCTAATGTGATAACATCAATTCATTGAACAAGCGCGAAGAAATGAATTTCAATTTCCGCTTTAGTAATCTGAAAGTTTCACTAAATTATGTATGAAAAGAATTATATTGAATCATTTTTAACAATAGTAATGACTTAAAACGAAGAGAGAAAGTAAAATTTATTTCAGAGGTAAAAATCAATTATGAATGGACAAAAATATTAATTTTAAAAGCATAAAACATATTTTGTAAAAACTGGTAAGAAGGTTTTAGGGCGAAAAAAGATTTTCCATTTAAAACTGATTTTCCTCCTTAACAGGTAAAATTATATGGTGTACTTTTCCCAAGGAATAAGATATTTTTCACATTATAGCAGTAAGTCCCAAATCTTATTGTTAACCCACTTGAAACTTTTTCACGACCCGCATATGAAGCAGATGCCTAGAACCTTTTGTATAATGTCTATCATACAAAAAAAAGAATCTTCCCTCCAAAGGATGTATACAGAGACATTAACAGGTAATCCTAACATGAGAGGGGAACAATCAGATAACGAAACCTACCCTTATGATGTTATAACAAAATGTTATTGCATGTATTATAAAAAAAACTGTTTAAAAGCGAATTATATTTAAGACATTGTTTTATGTTTTATACAAACAAGGAAGTCTATATTAAATCTGAATTGTGTTAAATTTACTCTCAAAACTTTCTTCATCCAAAGTGAAATCACACAACTATGTTATTGTATTTTTTTTTTCGTTTAAAGTTGTAGCATATATTGTGTGCGTTAAGATATCATTAATAAACGGAAAATATAGGACAAACGTACAGAAATATTGGTATTCCATATATTAGGAATATTTGCAATTCTTGATTAATGTTGAAGAAAGTCAGGTAGATTAGCTTTCTTTATGTTAAATAAAATGTTATTTAAGAATTGCTTTTAAGCAAAGCTTATTACACACGTGATTTAGCACTAACGTATATAAACTCAATTAAACAAAAATATTATTTGCAGAACACATTAAAAAACTAAACAGTTTATTTCCTAGATTGTTTAAGTCCGAGAATGGACAGATATTAAGATATTGAATTCAGTTAGTTCTACATTTAATGCTCATTTTTTTAAAACAAATAATTTAAACCAATTGCACATTAAAAAATAAAATTCAACTAATCCGGTACTTAAAAACAGCCTAAAAATTTAATTGTTTAAAAATGTTTCAATTTTATTTTTCACGCAGAAATCACGTAAAAAGGGTTACATTTTGTGGGGAATATGTCTATTGATTCTCAATGAAAATAACGAAATTCTGAACTATTAAAAAACATATTTGAATAAAATAAATAAAACATAGCCTACCATACTTTCTGGGTTGTAATACAGCTATACGCAAAAACATTTAATCATGCGTTTTGATCCGTAAGCCAGCCAAACATTTTAACACTTTCAAATTTACAATATTAGAATTAGCAAAGAGTAGAAATTATGTGGCATCAGGGACAAAATGGTGGGAAGAAATCAAAAAAGTTATGAGGTCCACATGCTTTGATATGTTAAATTAACATTCAGAACTGTAAATAAATAACTAAATAGAACTGTAAATAAATGTCACACTCTAAATAAATAAGCAATACACTTCTGCGCAATACTTAATAAATAAACATATTTCCAGTATTTTTCATGCAATCCATTTAAAAACAGTAAACGGTAATAGAAAAGCTTTTTTATAGCCCGATCCTTTAAAAGTTGAGGGCAGAATAGTTTCTTGCAATAACGTGTCAGATTCTTTTAATATCTGTATTTTTTAGAGTACGATAATATTTCACCAGTTTTTTTTTTTTTTTTTTTTTTTTTTTAATGCAAATCTCTAAATATTTCTTTTTATGGGTCACACAATTTTTATAAACTTCTTTCTTTAACAATAAAAAAAATGAAATTCATTGTAAATAAAACTACCAATTTAGTGCATTTGTGAAAATCACAACAATCCACCTAATAGATAAGATTCACGAACAAATAATGACAAAATATATATATATATATATATATATATATATATTTGATACTTTGTCGCACAGGAACGTTATTTGAGGCAATGGGATAGAGTAAGTGAGGCTCTTTTTCAACACTTTCCAACTTTTCCAAGTTGCAAAGTGCTTATGAATTCGGTTTGTCTGTCCGTCTGTCTGTCCACGCTCTAACTCACGTAAATATACTGGACTTTCATGCAATTGATACATGTTAATGATGTTTACTTTGGCATGTTCGGTATTGAATATCAAGTGTCTAGCATTAATAGTTCTTTTGCAGTGGAACTCAAAATAATTCCGTTACATTATGGTCAATGGGAAAAAATCCTTTGCAGAGTATTTTAATGACATTATGCTATTTCAAAAGCATTCAAATTAATATAATCACTGAATTTCACTATGAGAAGATTACTATGAATAGGACATTCATAACATTTGTCGTTCATCTACGGGGACACACAAAAGAAATCGATTACATTACTGTCTTTGGGCAAAATTGCTGGATGTGTGTTCTCAATTTTGGTATGCGATTTAAAATTTAACGATTTTTTTGCATGTTACGCGTTGTGTATAAATTCTATACCTCGTATACAAGGCCGCAAAAAAGAATTGATGTATCATTCTCCTTATTAGCGAAAATTGCTGAAGGGAAATTTTCAACTGAGGTATATACTTCGTAAATGAGCTAAATATTTGTATGCATGTAGTTAACAGATACAAATATAAATATCATATAGAGGGCTTCTCAAAGAATTCGGATTATTTCCGATTGTAATGGGAGTTACTGAAATTATTATTTCAAGTGCGTTATGTGTTTCCAAATGGTTCAATTAGACATCATATTTCAACTTATTAAACAAATAAAAACTAATTGAATGAGATTAATTTATAAATGCATGTTAAAAATACTTAAAGTTGATTTTAACATGCAAAATATTAATTTCTAAGAAGCATCGTTTTTTCGGATGTGAAAAACGATATAAATCTAGAGTCCACCATTTATGTTAATAATCGGTATTTTGAGACCGAATATATCAATATTTTGCAACCATCTCTATCTTCGACCCACCAAAAGTGGCAACCATAGTTTGCGAGCCGTTGCGTTAGACACATGTTATTTTTTCACTTGTTTTAGTGTGCGAAGAGCTTACCAATATTTTTCTAAAACAAAACTTTATACAAGCATATATATTTTATCTTTAATTGGCAGGATCTTTGTTTTTATGTTTTTTTCGCACATAACGTGCATTATTAACTTAACATTTAACATTTATTAACACTGTCTTACTGATGGACTTTAACATTGATTTACAATTACAAAAACAATGATCAGAGTTTTACAGGATTTAAAATGTTAATCATACACTGATTTCAATTAACTGCAATGTCAGTAGAGTCCGATTGATGCGAATTAACTGGGGCAGTTACTTGTTTGATGAATTAAAATCAGCATTATTTTAAATTCCGAAATTAATATAATGAGTAAGAAAAAACATAAAGGGAAATTATGACTTACATTTTTTTTTTTTTTTTTTTTTTTTTTTTTTTAAGTAATAAAATATGCGAATGTTGCAAAATATTTAAATCTTTAATATAATTCTTCTTTAAGAATACTCACTTAATTTTCTTTTTCAAATGAAATTTTGTCCAGATTATGCAGAATTTCAGGCTAGGTTCAAATTAACAGTGTTCAGATTAGCGAAGTTCTTCTGTAGTGTTAAAATCTATGGCATATTTTAAGTATAATCCATAAGAAAACATTACATGATAATTTTATCGCTTAATAAACAGTTCCCTAAGCCTAATTATAGAAACTTTAAAATAATAGGAAAAACATTTATAAAATGAATCATCAAAGATAGTTGATTACAAAAACAAATGTATTTTATTTTATTTTTATTTCATTATTATTTTTTTATTTACGCATAAAACAAAAATCGTTACCTATGTTTTTGTATTTAACCTTTTATTTTCAACATCATGTAACAACTATACAAAACTCATTAAAATTTGTTTCTGTAACTTTGCTCAAATTCATTAATCCTCATCTGAAGCCGCATTCAGCTAAATACGATGCTTCTTGATATGATTACAGCAATTCATTAAATGTGAACGTGGGTATCAATTTCAATTTCCGCTTCGGTAATCAGCTAATGAAAGTTATACTAAGTTGTATTCTATGATATATTATACAATACAATCATTTAATGCGGAGTCTAAATGCAGAGCAGAAATCCATATTAAAGTTAAAATTTTTCCCTGTGTACCGATAATCAAGTTATATTTAAAAATCCATAAATCATGTAAATCTACAAAACAAGATCAAATCTAAGAAGATTTCTTCTTATTATATTTTTTTAGCTGTAATTAAAATTAAAATTAATTTTTAAATTAATATTATAATTTTTGTATTTTATTTAAATAATTTTCAAAGTTTAACCCTTTCGTATTTTTCAGACTGAATAAAATCATAAGCTATAGTTGTGTACAAGAGATATATCGATGACGCAAAAGAAAATTTTATACTATAAGTTTAATCTACGAGAAAAGTAATATGGTGTAATTTTCATCATTTAAAAAATGTGATTTCTGACAATAAATTTTATAAATTTACAAGGGTATTAGAAAATTATTTTCAACATTATATATTAGTTATGTTAGTTAATTACTTTTACCAATGGTTATGAGGCCGCCCCTCCGGGTGGTCCGAAACCGACCCTTGAGTGGGGGAGTATACTTGGAACCCGGCCGAGTTCGTTGTACTTGAATGCGAGGGTTGCGTCAGGTGGCTCATCCCGACAAGATTCATGTAGCTGGAGCAGTTGTGAGCCACACTAAGGTGGGTAGGGTTGGATGGTGCCCTCGTCGACCAGGGAGCGGTCGCAGAAGGAGGCTAGTATGGCTCTGAATGCCGGATGTCGTGCCGTAAACCCTGGGAGGGCTTCAGAAAGCAGGTCCGTTATTGAACATTATCCCCGAAGGGAACCGGGCCGGAGGCTCGCCGACTAACGCGGTGGCGCTTCGAACCTCGGGTTAACTCTTGGTCCGACCTAGGTCATGCATGTCTGTGCGCTACTGGGGTTTGCGGCACCCAGTGGAGAGGATCTAGTGGTGCTTCAACCTAACTTTCAAAGGCAACTAACAGGTAGCGGTCGGTCACTGCACACGGTCCGGAGCATTCGCGCTTGGGTACCCTCGACGGCCGTGAGGTAAGGTAGCGGGGTCCGGACTTTTGCCGGTCTCCCGCGGCTTTTCCACTCCCGGGTGGAGTCGAGTTGTGGGGGTCTGGCGAGACTCCGGACCCTCCAACCACCCAGCGAGACGGGTTCTTTCCCGTCTAGGAGAAACTTTCCGTGCCCTCCTAGGGTCGCTAACGGCACCTAGTCTGGTCTCTCTTGACTCCCAGCGTCGAACCGTGAGGGGTTCCGCAGGTTGATCGGAGAGATTGGGTGAAAAACCCCTACCGAGGCGATGTCTTTGTCGTCAGAGGAGGAGTTTCCTTGCCAACCTCGGTGTCCGCTAAAGGCGTCTTCATGATCCCCTGAACGGAGCGTTATCTGTGGCGTCAGGAGGGATTTTCCCCGTCCCTCCGGGGCGTCTTAGTTAGGGGCACCTCTCTCTCCTATCGGTTGGTTCGCAAAAATGTCTTTGCCAGAAAGTGGTATTTGATTTTGAGAGCCCCCCGTAAAGTAACTCCGGTTCGGGACACCTGGTGAAAGTTCGTGGCCCAACTCATTTATAGGTGTTTGGTTCCTGCGAGCTGTCGGGCCTCACCGGGTGAGGAACCAAGAGAAGGGATCATTTGGCTCTTCTAGCTGGGTGGTGAGGATTGTCGCATGCGACTAATTCAGCTCTCTTTTGGAAGTAGCCGTCGTGACGTGCTCTGGGCGGTGCGCCGGTCTGACCGGGGGTTTTGTGAGGGACGGCCTTTGCTGGTGATTCCTGGTGGTTGCGGCCTTCGGGATGCGTCGCAGGGTTTGGTCTCCGGGTCGTCCCGAGCAGGGGGAAATGGGCCTGTACGGGCCTAGGACCGGGAGATGGGACCCCGTCTTACCAATGGTTATTCGAGCACTTTTTAACACTTTCTAACAAAATTGAAAAGTGTTTATAAATTCGCTTTTTCTATATGTCTGTCCGTCCGTGCTCTATTTCACATAAATATAGTCCGATTTCTATGAAATTGATAGGTGTTACTATGCATCATTATTGCATGTTCGGTATTGAAGATGAAGTGTATAGCATTTAAGGTTCATTTTATGCCGTTACATTACGGCCTATGAAGAAATATCGTTTTCGGTGTATTTTTATGATGTAACATTATTTTAAGCACCCTGAAATTTATATATAGGACTGAGGGGAACTACACGGCGCTTACTGTGGAATATGGTGTGCATAGAAAATATCGTTCATTTACAAGGACACACGAAATAATTTGGCTACAAAAGAAATTGAACTATTGAAGTCTATGAACAATAATTCCTGGAAGTGCGTTTTCAGTTGTGGTTATGCGTTTTTAAATTGAACTATTTTTTTAAATATTACTTAGTGTGCATAAATTATGTAGATCATATACAGTGTTGCATTAATTTTCTCAAGTACATTTTCGTTTATTCACGGAAATTGCTGAATGGAAATTTTCAACTGTACTATTCATTTCAATAAAAGAAAATTTAGCATACTATGTAGTATACATACAAATCCACAGATCATATACAGGGCTGCACGAAAAAAACCCGAATATTTTTCTGACTATTGATTGTAATAGCAGAAATTGTATTTCGAATTGCGTTTTGAGTTTTTAAAATTGTTTATTTATACATCATATTTCACCTTAATAAACTCTGAAGTTTTGTTGCAGTAATATGAATGTACTGGAAAGTGTTACATCATCTATGCTGGACGCATGTTTTTTCGTTCTTGTTAAGCGTAAAAAAGAAATCGTTATGTTCTTTCGAAATGCTATTTATATTCGCTCATTTCATTTGTTATCTTCTTCGGATCGCCATTGATTACTTTAACAAAATTCCAAACCTCATTAAAAGTTATTCCTGTAACTTTGTTCAATATCATTAATCTTCATCTGAAGCCGCATTCAATTGAATATGACATTTTCTGATATCATAACAACAATTCATTAAACATGAGCGTAGAAATCAATTTAAATTTTCGCTTTGGTAATGCGTTACTGAAAGTCGTACAAAGTTGTACATCAAGAGATATATGTTAATCCAATATTTTCATTATTACTGGGGAAAGAGCTGGGAGGTATTGAATCATATTTAAGTTTTAAAAAAAATGCGGCATATAAATAAGCAAGATTCAATTAAAAGTCATAAATAGTGCATGTTTATAAAGAAAGCCTAATCTTAACATATATGTTTTTATCTGTAACACTAAAAGTATTTTTAATAGTAATTAATATGATAATTGATTATATATTGTCACATTAAGTACATAATCCACTTAATTACTGACGTTTACTCATTTCTTATTTTTCAGATACAAATAATAAATTAAAATACAATACTGTATACATCAAAATAAAAGGCGACCTTGTAAATATCTTAACATGTCTACGCATTGAATGTTACATTAACAGTTTTTTTTTTTTTTTTTTTACGAAAACAGCTTCACAAGTGTAATTAAAACAGTGATTGCGAAAGGTACAAATCCACTTTTTTTAACATTTTCCAACATATTTGAAAAGTGTTTATAAATTCGGTTTGTCTGCCCGTGCTCTAACTCTCTTAAATATAGTCAGATTGCCATTAAATTTATGTATTTATTAGGGTTTACCATGGCATGTTTGGTATTGAAATTGAAGTGCCTAGCGTTTACGATTCATTTACATGGACCCTCAAAACTTTTCTGTCACATTGCAGCCAATGTCGAAATATCGTTTGCGGTATATTTTAATGATATTGCACTATTTTAAATCTATTGAAAATTACTTCTATCACTGAGATGCGCTACAAATTGTATTTTTAGAATCTGGTGTGCATATATTTTTTTTTTTTTCATTTACAGGGACACAAAAAAATGTTTGGTTACAGTACTACCTATAAAGAATAATTGCTGGAAGTGCGTTTTCAGTTGTGGTACGCGATTTAAAATTTAACTATGTTTTTGCATATTACTTTATGTGTATAAATTATGTAGATCATATACAGGGCTACACAAAAGGGACTACAGACATTGAATATCACTATTTTCTACAATTTCCTTCTTTTATTATTCGATTGCATGATTATGTAATTTATAAGAGGGCGGATATTACATAATGAATAGGTGCAAATGATTACAGACATGGAGTACGACTATTTTCGAATAATAATATTCTCTTATTATTCAGTTTCACGATTATGTAATTTATAAGGGGATATATTACTTAATGAATAGGTGCCAAGAATTACAGACTTTGAATATCATTATGGAATTTATAAAGTAGAATATTATTATTAGGAAACAGTGACATTCAAAATCCGTAATATTCGTCCTCTATGCCTTTAATTGCAATCACTAACATTTAATTACCCGTAATTATTTTCTACACCAATGAATGTTATGAGTTTAAATATCCGTGTTGAAAACTTGCATTTTTTTTAGACTATTGTCACACATGTCTATATTAAATGTGCATATATATATGTGTGTGTTACCTTATGGTAATTTTATTTGATTTATAATTAAACTTTCAAAACATTATTTAACTTTCGAAGAAATTTAGAAATATACAATGTAAAAATATTCTGCGCAAGAGGTTTTTTATTGTCGATCCACTGGTGTATTTAAGGTTTACAATGTAAAAGTAATTGATTTATATATTATTACGTCCAATAACTAATAAAAACATCATTAATATGTTTCTTTTGTATCATTTGTACAGCACTAAATCCCATTCACTGCAAAAAAAAAAAAAAAAAAAAAAAAAAAAAAAAAAAAAAAATTAAAGAAACTTTTGGACTTATATGATTTTTGACGTTCAATTTTTTTGTAATTTCTATTTCTTAAAATATAAATATTTAACAAATAATATATGTATTTAAAGTTTTATAAATTATATTGAGCTGAAAATAAATTGGAAAATATCTAGCACTTGTGTGTGTTATGTGTTTTTATTGATCTTCCAAAAACATTTAAATCTAGGACATGTAGCTTGTGAAACCACAGATTCGTTTCTGATCATTTACAAAAAATAAACAAATTGTATAATTTAGACAAATTAAAAGAAAAATACTTTATCCAGCATTGTTGAATAGTTTTCCTATGGGTACAAACATCCCTTTTCATTAATAAAACCGAAATTATTATGTTATTTTGCGAATGTTATCTTTATTTTCTTTTTTCAGTTGCTATCATCTTCGGAATGCCATTTAATCCGTTAATAAAATTGCAAACACCTTTAAAAGTTATTTCGGCAATATTGTTCAAGATCATTAAACCTAATCCGAGGCCGCATTTAATTGAACCCCGTGCTTTCAAATATAACAACAAAGCGTTAAACGTGAGTGTAGAAATCAATTTCAATTTCCGCTTAGGTAATCAGCCGATGAAAGTTGTGCATCAAATAACTCTATTTATTTAAGTTTATTTATTTTTATTTCTTATTTCTTGTATCTTATATATTATTTCTTCTGTTTATTTCTCATTTTTTATTCATTTATTTATTTATTACGTATTTTTTACTTTTTTATTTCTTATAAATAAACATTTAATAAATGATACACACATTCAAAGATTCATGAATTATATTAAGAACAATAAATAAATAAATAAATAAATATCTAAAAGTTGTGCGTTTTTTTTTATTCCTGAAGAATCTTAAATCTTGTACATTTAGCATTTGAAATCACAGATTCGTTTCTTAGCACTTTAAAAAAATTAAAAAATTGCAAAATTTAGATAAATTATGAGACAATTACTTTACAAAAACTATTTAACATTGTTTAATTCTTTTCCTATATGTACCAACATCGCTTTTCGTTAATAAAATCGAAATTATTATGTTATTTTGAAAATGTTAGCCAATGTTAGCTATATTTTCTTTTTTCAGTTGTTGTTATTCTCTTCGAATTGCCATTTATAACTTAAATAAAATTCAAACTCAATTAAAAATAATTCCTGCAATCTTGTTCGTGATCATTAAACTTCATCTGAGGCCGCATTTAATTGAATCCTATGCTTTCAAATATGATAACAACAAAGCGTTAAACTTGAGTGTAGAAATCTATTTCGATTTCAGCTTTGGTAATCAGTCGATGAAAGACGTGCATAAAAATAACTGTATTTACTTAAGATTTTCATTAATACTGGGGAAAGCAGCAGAGAGATATTAACTTTTTTCCATAAAGCATGATTCAATAGAGTCAAAACACTGTATTAAACACTAGTGTCGTTAAGGTGTCTCAGTACTCTTAAAATTGGAAAAAATGAAAAAAAAAGGACCATTTTTAACATTTAATATCTTAAAATGTATTTGATATTAGGTTGGTTGATTTTTTGACGGCCAATTATCTGCGCGAGGGATATAGGCCCAGGGGGAGTGCCCTTCGTGGGGGTCTTTCTAAGGGAACCTAACCCGTATTAACGCTTGGAAATCCAAGGTTCGAAGAAAACCACGAAAACTCCGAACGATTAGGCCGACGGGCGCGATTGGGATCGAACCCAGCACCTCCCGTCTACCAGCTTCGAGAGCAGAACCTCTCGGCCACTGGTGGGGCCTGTATTTGATATTAAGACACAATTTTAAATGAGAATGAAAGATACAAGTATGTTTTTTCATTTCAAACATTTGAAAAATTGAAAGATGCAGAATTAGCATTTACAGGGGCCTCCAAACTGTCAGACATTTCACGAGCAGAAAATCGGCGTAACAGCTTATGCGCACGATTACAAAATAAATTTTGCAACTAGAATGAAAATTTTGGTGCCTACGTATACCTCAGATTATAATAATTACACTGAACCTAAATACATTTGTATTTAAAGCATTTTTATATTTTTAATACAAAGTTGTATTTAGCTAATGCAAAATTTAGAAAATTTCAACAATATAAACCCCTAAAAAATATTTTCTTTTTTACAATAAAAAGGAAATTTTAGGTTCAGTTTATAAAGACTAACATAAAACATGTATTTTGAAAATTTCATGAAAAAATATTCAGAAGTTTTTGAGATATCGTGCGCGTTATGCCTAAAAACGTCATTTGGAGAAAAATGGCTTCAAAGTTTTGGAAACACCGCTTCAGTTATTGAGCGAGTATAATGCTAAATGCCATAACTTCTGTTCTAATGGGAATTTCAAGATAACAGTTATATAAAAATGTTCAGAAAATATAGAAGTTTAACATATGAAAAAATTAAAATTTCAAAAAGTTTAGAGCTTTAAGAGTCCTGAGACCCCTTAAGGAAATTTTCATCTTGTTATTAATAAACAATATAACATATAACTACTTAAAAGGTGACTCAAATATACAAAAATATTATTTATTGCAACCCGAGATCTTTCGAACACACACGTTGACGTAAAAATAAGCATGATTCATTTAAAATTATTAAACAGTATGCGTTTATAATTTAACAAGTCGGAAATTGTATGTCAAACGTATCAAATATGTTCGTACTATAACTAGTGTTTTATTAATACTCAGATCTTGGTGCAATAGCTGTTGCACTCTTATGAAAAAATTTAAGAATTTATTACGATTGTATGTATTAAATTCAATATTACGGAAATAATATGATTAAATGAAACGTAATCACCATGACAACGTAGAATCATTACCTATCATGGGATATCATTGAAATATTATGTATGATAGGCTTAAATAAAATTAAGAAAACTTTTATTAATATATTTTTAGTTTTGAATCGATTTTCATAAAATTTCAAATGACGCGACAAATTTCTGCAGCGATTATACATTATGCATTAAATTTTTTATTCTGTTGTACCGTTTTTGTGCTGTTATATGCGAAAAACAGACAGGCGGGCAGACTGACAAACGGACCAGGAGACGATTAAAGGTGCTACCCTTTTTTATAATTACGAACACACGTAAAAAGTAATCTAAACATTGTTTAATGGGTCTCAGAAAACTTAAAGCTAAATTTCCGAAATTTTAATATTTTTAGATGTTAAACTCCTATATTTTCTGAACATTAAGATATAATTTAAGATAATTTAAGATAATTTAAGCGATAATTTAAGATATAATTGTTTCCTTGATATTCCTATTAGAACAGAAGTTATGGCTTTTAGAATTACACCAACTCAATAGCTATAGCGGCGTTTCCGAAATTTTGAAGTCATTTTTCTCCATTTGACGTTTTTGGGCATAACGTGCGGGGTATATCAAAAACTTCTGAACATTTTTTCATGAAATTTTCAAAACATATGTTTCATGTTAGTTTGTATAAACTAAACCTAAAATTTTATTTTTATTATTCAAAAAAATATTTTTTAAATGATTATACATTTGAAATTTTCAAAATTTTGTATTAGCTAAATACAACTTTCCATTAAAGATATAAAAATTATTTAAATACAAATTTATTCAGGTTCAGAGTAGTAATTATTATAATCTGAGGTATAATTAGGTACAAAAATTTCATTCTAGTTCCAAAATTTATTTTGTAATCCTGCGCATAAGCTGTTATACCATTTTTTTGGTGAACAAATATCTTACAGTTTGGAGTCCCCTATAAATACTAATTCTGATATTATAATTTTTAAATAAATGAAATGAAAGAACATTCTTATATCCTTCATCCCAATGAAAATGGTGTTTTAAAATCATATACATTTTAAGATATTAAATATTGAAAATTGTCCTTTTCTTTTTTCCTTTTTCCCAATTTAACAGTCTTGAGAGCTCTTAACACTAAAAATAGCTGTAATTAATACGATACTTGTTCTCATATACTGTACAACATTTGTTAAGAATTTTATAAGTAAAAATAAAGTATTGATCTCGATCACCCTAAGTATATTCTAAAAAAGAAAAAAAAACCTCAGAAAAATAAGTTAAATAATTAACTACGGGTGACTGAAATTAAATTTAAAAGTTTAGGACACAAGGATGGTTTTAAAAATTAGGAAGCAGAAAATAAAATCATTATAAAATATGTTTTTACAGCTGTTACTTGAACAACAGTTTTGGCCCTTATTACGAAGAACTTTCATATTTTATATTTCATAACAGTCTAACTGTATTAGAACAACAAAGGAAAGTTTATAAATTTCCATGTACCTTTGTTGACTTTTCCCATTAAGAGAATATTTTAAGTAGAGGGATATTAACAGTAAAAAACTAGATTTAAAAGATTTAAATAATTATTATTTAATTAATAGACAATAACTTATGTAAAAATAACAAATTTTAAATGATAATTTAAATAATAAATTTTGATGTATTTTTTTTTAAATTTAGAGATAATTCAAATAGTAACGTTACTATAAAAAACACATGAGAAGATTTTTTTAATGAATGTAAACTATAATACCAATCCTATTAAATACATTTAAGAAAAAGTGGCTAATATTAATTAAAAAAATATGTTAAATAATTAGTTGCTGGAACTAAAATTAAATTAATTTTTTTTAATATATCGATGGTTTTTAAAGATAAGAAACCGAATATAAGATCATTATAAAATATTTTTTAATATTGTTACGTGAATAACGTTTTTGGTCCCTATTAAAAAGAATTTGTATATTTCAGATTACATAACAGACTTAAAACGACAAGAGAAGAGAAATTTATACTGGTTTATGTTCCTTTGTTGATTATTCATAAGAAGAGAGTATTTTTTAGATTGGAATATCGTTCTAAAATTTAGACTTTTTACATCTGGTAACTTTACATGAAAAAAATAATAAATAAAACGCTTGTTAAAAACTTTTCAAATAAAAGTAAAGTGTTAATCTCAATAAGTGTAGATGCATTTTGAAATAGCAGCTAAAATTATCTAAGAAAAATAAGTTAAATAGTTAACTATGAAAACTGATATTAATTTTGAATCTGTATTACAAAATGTTTATTTCAAAAACTAGAAAGTGGGAATAAAATCATTCTAAAATATGACAATTTTTTTAACAATTTTCCACGAGCTACAATTTGATAAACATTAAGTTTTGCGGTCGGTAAAGAATATGAAAGAAAAAAGTAAACTTAAAAATCACACTATGTACAAAATACTTAAAATATGACAAAAATATTTATATAGATGTTAAGTTAGTTTAATTCTGCTTAGTACTTTCAGCTATAAACATAGCCTTCGTTAGAGAATACAAAAAACACTGTTATTAACTGTGTTAATAACAATGTTTGTATGTTAATAACAGTGTTTTTTGTATTCTCTGATGAAGGCTGTATAGCTGAAAGTAATAAGACGAATTAAAGTAATTTAACATCTATTTAAATGTTTTTCTCATCTTTTAAGTATTTTGCACATAGAGTAATTTTTAATTTTAACTTTTTAAAGATAAATTTAGCATTCTATTTATTTATTTTCTGAAGTGACAATTAGTATGGGATTCGTTATTCTTATTATGAGTTTACCACAGGACAAAATACCTGTATTTTCCGTTTTTAGTACGGAAGGCACAGAAAATTTATACAGTTCAAAGTATCATAACTCAGGAAGTTTTTGAAGAAAAATAATGAGGTGTTTGATTTTTCTTCTACAACTCAGAGCAATATTTTTGTAGATAAAGTTTTCTGAATAAAGTTCGCTTGAATGTTTTTCTTCTTCCTAAAAGCAACATACCATACTGGACATCAACAGTTTAATAATTTTATGATGCCATACACGTAACATTTTCCTCTAGGCCAGGGGTTCATAAACTTTTAGACCGACGTACCACTAAACAGAAGTTCATACTTTCGCCTACCACCAGGTGAAAAATTCAAAGCTAATGCAGAGAAACCTCTAGAAACGGAATATGTCTAAAACGAAATATTTTCCAGGCTTTTGTGCTTCTGTCTGATCACATTTTACTGTATCTAACTACATAATTACATTATTAAATTGGAAGTTAGATTGACTGCTTTATTTTAGCATTCAAGTAAAAGATATCATCATCATTACATTTTAATTATAAGCACATTATCAAAATACATTGTTTTAGCACAAAAAAAGCTACAACACTTAATGACTTATTGGCGTAAGTTGCTACATATTCCGTAGGGTGAGTCTATTAATTCCCGAGTATTGCTAATGAGAACGGTGTATTTATCATTATAATGTGTATCATTTTTGGATGGTAAATATTATTTCAATCTGTTAATAGATCTATTTAAATGGACAACATAAATATTACATAGCTTTGTTAAACTTAAAAATATATATGGTGTATTTTCACAATCTTTTGACTTTCAGGAATAAAAATCTGGTGAAATTAAACTTGTATACGTTTAGCAAGAGGGGCGGTAAGAATTAAAAACCCAGGGATAGAGCTCAAAAAATAATATCAACCGTAAAAATGTGTGCAGTTAAATTTGCTACATATTTATATAAAACACCCAGTTTCGGAAAAAATTACATCGAATTACTTTTATGGAAACAATTTTATACAGACAGTTCCAAACTCAAAAATCAGCATCACGGACGCGGGACGGTATAGGAGTTTTCCTGGTATTTGGACCCCCAACGTCGTCCAAAACTTATTTATCTCGTTAATATTGTTATGCAATCATGCAAAGGGATGTTTCCCAGTATATGAAATATAAAAAAAACACAAAAAAATGTATTAAAATAAAAATTATTATTCAGGGACATACAAGTCAAAAGATTGTGAGAATGTCCCATATGTCGTACCCTAATTGAGAAATCAGGCAGGCTCTTTGCAAAGGGCCTAATTTTTCAATTAGCCTACAACATATAGGGGAGAGTAGCCTAATTTGGACCGCCGCTTTAATTGGACCGTTGCCATTCTGCCGTTAATTACAGGAAGAGACGCCATCTACCACTGAAATCCTACTCATCAGAATGACGTCACTCACAATTAGAAGAAGCAACCGCCTACCACGTGTTGTTGTCAGACAATTTAAAAAAACCTAAAGTTAGCTGTTTTGATCTACTTTTTTTCCTACTAAACGTAAGTGAATACTTTAAAACTAAGGTAAGTTGTTATGTTTTCATATACATATATAAATGCATCTGTTAATTGCGCATATTTCTCACGCGGCTTTGTTTGATTTCGTTTTTGTTCTTAGTCTTGAAATTATCTGTTTTGAAAAATGGCACAGTTGCCATAATTGGACCATTTTAAGTTGCTTAAATTGGACCAGATATGCGATCATAAATTTAGAAAATTAAGTAATGAATTTCGAGGACGGTACACTTTGTACACTATTTATTAATTTTTTTAATATTTTATAAAGGATTACTATCTCCATGCAAGTTTTTTATTGTTTGGGGGGGGGGGCGGTGTTATATCTGGATTAATTTTTTTATACAGTTTAGGCCTATATAAACAAAAAAATATTTTTACATATTTATGCAATAAATTTTGTTTGCAATTTCTTTTATCTTGTATGTATTTGTATTTATTTTCTTTGAATATTTTATTCCTACGGCGTATTTGGTTTACAGAGTTGAATTCAAATATTTTCTTCTTGGAGGATATTTGCTATTTCCTGAGGAAGGGCAGACTTTTTACAGTTCTGGAGGGTGGAATTACACTTTTTTGCCATTAAAACTCATAAAACGTCAAACCTTCCGGTGGGAGGGGGGTGAATTCAATACTGTTGAATATATAATGCTTGCGTATAATTAATCGTAGCGTATTTTTCAAGAGAGCATATTTTTTAAAAAACTTTTATAATATAATGTTAAAAATGTTGAAAAAGACACGGACAAGCTGTCTGAAAAAAAACAGGTGACAGCAAAAGCTGTTAAAGATATAGGAAATAAAAAGGAGAGAGTAAGTTGTCGAGAAATTGACCTGCAATAAGGCTGTAGCTACAAATCCTCCCCAAAAACGAAAAAAATCATTAGAAATATTATATCTTTTGCAAAATTTAGTTTTTAAAAGTACAGAGGGAGCCAAAAAACAGCTGTTTTAACATCTTCGCCATATAAAGTAAACCTTAAAATGAAAAAAAATACAAAAAATCGACTAAAAGGAAGCTATCACAGCATAAAAGCAAATGGAACATCAAGTTTTAAAAAATAGGCGTAATGCAATTATCAAGGGAATGATGAAAGGGGAGAACTACAATCATAATGTAAAGAAAACTTCTGTTGCAAAAAAAAAGTCTAATAATTCAGAATCTAAAAATAAAAATCAAAATAGTGATGATTGGTTTTGCCTGATTTGTAAGAAAATAAAACAGTAGAAATAATTCAGTGTTCATATTGCCAAATAAGGTTCCAAGTTGTGTGCGCTGGAGAAAAAAATCAATAAACGAAATTCATGTGTAAGCTTTGCATCACTCCTTAAATGATATTCAAGTAACTGGCAATTAGTTTCATAATTTCTATTCTTAATTACTGATAACGTTGATTTATATTTTGAATACATTTTGATTTAAAACAATTACACTTATTTTCAGGTATTTTATTTCATTATATTTCATTGCAGTTATTTTGTTTGATTGTTTCAATAACCGCAAACTTAGCTTTTAATAAAATTACTTATATTCCCTAGTCATTAAAACAACCTGATATTATTTGGTCCAATTTAGGAGACTGGTGGTCCAACTTAGGCGACCAGTTGCTGAATTTGCACCACTTTTGACAAAATTTTCAAATTAAAATAAAATTTAAGATTTTCAAAAAGAAAATGATCTAAAGTTTTATTTAGTTAGTGGATGAATTGATTGATCCCGTATAGTGATAATTTTCAAATATTCCAAAAATTAAGTGAGTTACACCTGAAAATAAGCGAAGTGGTCCAAATTAGGCTACTCTCCCCTACATCTCCACGAAGCAGAGGTACGTACCGATCTTTAGTTTAAATATTTGTAAAAGCATAATCTTCACAGAGAATGTAATGACCGTAGTAGAAAATGTGAACTGTCACAGAAAGGTAATTTTTTAAACTTGTTAGTGACTAATAAAAACGAGAATCCATGACATAAAAGGGCAAAAGGTTTTTTATTCTATAGACTTGTAGTGTCTCTTCGAAATAAAATGAAAAGAAATGTAACTGTAAGTATCCATGTGCTTGATTATTAGGAAAATTCATAAAGGAGTTCTGAAAAAATTTTATAGAATCTTCCTCTAAAAACTGATTCCCACTATTCTTGAAGATTAAAATTAAAAATGAACCCAATATTATAAGTTAGAGTAATTTTTTCACCTTGATAATTCACTTGATACTCTGTACAAAAAGTACCGACCGAGCTGTATAAAACCTCGGATATATTTCGAGTAGGTTCTTAAGGTATCTTACAAGGTCTGACTCCCAAAAATAAAAAGATTTTCTTACCTACAACAACCATGTATTTGAGATATAGTCGGAGACATTTTTTTCCCGTTGCCCAAATACCAAATCTGCTACTTTTTGTAGAATAGTTTGTATAGCATTTTCTTTACTTGCAAATATCGCGTTTTTCCATAAACAGCCCTAACATATTTTGTTAGATATGTTACGAGATCAAATTTAAAGAAGAATAGAAGAATTCGTCACATCTTGTACAGAAAACTTACGAACTTATTTTTGACTGTACGATCGCGATCAAGAAAAAGTGTGAACACCAAAATCTTACTGTAACTCATTATCAAGTTTGCTTTCTGGTTGGTTAAAAGGTACGCTCAAGTCAATGCCTTTCGCTGTTCCAGTGGTATGGTCTTAATCACAGATTCAGTTGGATGACTGCTATCTTTACATAACTAAAATCACCAGCTTTAAAAAAAAAACTGTAAATTACATATTTCAATATAACCCCAGCAGCTTAATCAGAGGCAAGAGCAAGTATGCAGGAGAACCAGGAATTTTCTTTTCCGTGTTGTTCAGGGAAATGCAATATTTCTCAGCCTGAATTACTGGTTCGTGATTTAGATCTAGCGAAAACAAAGGGCCAACTTTTCGGGTCTTTGAATGACCAGTGAAATTTATTACAAAAGGATTTAAAAGTTTCTTTTTATAGAAAAAGACAAAGGTGAATTTCACGCGATTTCTCGATAGAAGGTGACCTGGTGTATTGAAATAATTCTCAAGTTTTAATAGAAGCGTTACATGTTGAATATAAACATAGGTAACGGAGCTTTTAATAGCCTAATCTAAGATTATTTTGAAGACATATTTGCTCCATAATGGAAGTGTCCAGCTCTAATATCTGTTATAGCTATATAAACAACGGAACTTAGCCTGAACTCATCTAAGATATTTTGAAGAAACTTTGCTTCACAATGGAAGTATACAGCTTCCATATATAATGCACACGTAAGTCATATGAAGGAAACGTATTTAAAATTCAAAAATCATTCCAAAAAATACACTACTAAGTTCTTGAATGGAACATATGGGCCGATCTGAAAGTTGTAGAATTTCTAATTGCATTACAACGTTTTTTTTCGAAATTCAAACATTTTAAACGTGAATAGGACAGTCAAGAAACTGATATGCACTTGTGTGTGAAGTCATGTATACTGCGAGATCATAATAAAAGAAGATATTATTGCTGCATTTTAAAGATTCCGCGTTGAGGTATTTTCAATGGCATATTTAGAATCAGGAATGTCAAATTAAAAAAAAGTTCACACTTTTTTTCATTAATTTAATTTAAATTAAATTAAAAAAATAGTTTTGCTTATGACGACCAGTGTAATCAATGAAAATCCCTGTCTTAGAATAATTGAAAATCTCTGTCTTGTAATCAATGAAAATCAATGACTGATATTTAGTAAAACAAAGAACAGCACTCTCCTTTTCTTAAGAAGAAGCCTTTTTTAAGTTGAACTGATATAGGTTTAAAATGCATTGTCGTGTTAGGTACATTAATGTTTTAACTAGAAGCGACACATATGACCTAAACGCGACAACCGTATGCCATTTTATTGTGTTACAGATAATGATTGCATTTCTACATAAAGCGTTATTTTGGATTTAAAATCTCAGCATTCAATATTTGCCTGATTAATAAAGTATGTATTTATTGAATAAAAAATGTCAAATACAGCCTAAATGTGACAAAACTATGGGAAATCGAGTCTCATTTAAGTACAATGATCTTAAATATTTTATAGGTCGTAATATAAATAACAATAATTTAAACAAAAATTAAATAATTTTTTCAAACCTCTACTTTACAAATATAACGATGAAGTTAAAAACGACTTTCATAAGATATACCTACGTAGTATTTATAAAAAAAAACTATTATCTATACTTTTTATATAAATAAATTAACACATCTAGAGTAAAAATTATAATGTTTATTTAATCAAAATATTCTTCCTGTCGATACAGGGAGTAAGAGTAGCTATTAATTCTTCTTATTCATAATCTGACAAAAGAAATTTTTAGAAGAACGATGCATCAATCTGTGATCACGGAAATGTCAGCAGCTTATGTTTAAACAATGAGTTCCGCTTAAAGTCATACATTTTAGTCTACCAAATAATATCTACAATATCGCGTTTCATTCAGTGAAGAACGGTCATTTTCTTTTGTTCCGTATAAATTACAAAAATATGTGAGTTGTGTTTCCATTTGAGTCAAGAACTTGGCAGGCGAACATTTAAAGAGTAAACATTGACTATTGTTTTATCTTTAAAAGCAATCAGGTGTCATGTTTGTTATTGTTATATATTTTAAATGTTATGAATGCTTGAAACTAATGTGTATGCATTTTTTTAAAATTTAAATGTATGAACATATATTTGAAAATGCGCATAATATCGAGTAACTAGATTTAGTTTCTTTAAAAACCTAAAATCAGATTTGTTTAATTTGTCATTTTATTTTTTTACATGGAAGGACACAAATTTGAACAGTCGTTAGATAATTATAGTACTCTCTAAAATTTTACTTTTTTATGTTTAAATATATTTTTCACTAAATTTCAGTTATTATTTAAAAATGGCACATTTACTATCATTCTTGTATATTTATTGTATACCGATTAATCATAATTGCAGCATAGAAAACTATTTTCATTATTCTTTACGTTTTCGTTTATATTGGTTTAAAGAGCCCACATTTTCTAAAACCTTCATTGCATTCTGCCAGTAAATATTTCGATTAATTTCTGGTTATAGCGTGACTGATTCTCATTTCCTCCTGTTGTATAATTCTTGCTTTGTTGCAATCTCTGTAAAATTTGCCGTTTTTCATCTATTGGTTCTTAAATTTTCTGAATGATTTTCATATCACATATAAAATAACAATGTGCTTAAGAAAACGAATAGGCAGTAATTTGAATAGTCAACCGGTCGTAGTACTTTTTTTGTACTACTATTTATGAATAGCAGACAAACTTTTATTTTATTAGAAAACTTTGTGATTGAATAGGACACAAATTGTGCTCATAAATAATCACTGGGGAACATCACTCTACGCTTCCTGATATATTTTTCTCAAAATGTAAAGTTATCTCGATCTAAAGTTAAACGATCTATTCAAAATATGATATATCTACATCTCCATTTCTATTTACTTATTACGTACACTTAATGATAATTAAATCACAGAAAATACTTTCAATCCATTATCTGTATTTTCAAAATATTGGTAAAAGAGAGAACAGCTTCTAGAACTTCTAATATGATAATAAATATTTAGATTAACACACTTTTCCAGTGATCGATTTCAATTTCCGTAGGCGTCTCTTCAACTGTCGAAATTTTGCTTTGTTGTAATATTTCCTGAATTCATTGATTCTTTATATTCGTTAACACATTTAGAAATCATAAGTGTTATTAATGTACCTTGCTAGTTGAAATTCGCTGTTATTTAAAATATAGGGGAGGGTAGCCATATTTGGACTGCGTCTTAAAATGGACCGTTGCAATTCGGGAGTTAATTACAGAAAGAGACGCCATCAGATGCTGAAATCCTACTCATCAGAATGACGTCATTTATGATTAGAAGAAGCAGCCACCTTCCACGTGATGTTTTCAGATAATTTTAAAAATCCTAAAATTAGCTGTTTTGATCTAATATTTTTCCTACTAAACGAAATTAATTTAAAACTAAGGTAATTTGTTATGTTTTCATATGCATATCTAAATTCATGTGTTTATCGCGCATATTTTTCACGTGGATTAGTTTCCTTTCGTTTTTGTTTTTAGTCTTGAGATTATCTGTTTTCAAAAAAGGCGCAGTTGCCTTAATTGAACCCATTTGAGTTGCTTAAATTGGGCCAGATATACGATCATAAATTTGAAAAATAAGTAATGAATTTCTTGAAGGCTGCAGCTGTGAAACCCTCCAAAATGCATAAGAATCATTAAAAATGTTATATCTCTTGTCACAATATGTTACGCCAAAATACAGAGAGCCCCAAAACAGCTGTGTTAACATCTTAGCCATATAAAGTAAATTTTGAAATGAAAAAGCAAAAAAAAAAAAAAAAACGACCAAAAGTAATCTCTCAAAGCACAAAATCAATTGGAACATGAAGTTAAAAAAAACAGGCGTTATTCAAATGGTAAGAAAATGATAAAAGGGAAGAACTACAGATATAAAGTAAAGAAACTTCTGTTGCAAAAATATCCTAATGATTCAGAAACTAAAAAGAGAAATCAAGATAGTGATGTTTGGTTTTGTCTAACTCACATATAAAAAATAAAATACCAAAAAAGATTCCGCGTTCAGATTGCCAAACATGGTTCAACGTTGTGTGAGACTGAAAAAAAAAAAGACAAAAAAGAAATTAATGTGTAAGCCTTGCATCTCTTCTTACCTGATATCTAAGTAATTTGCAATTAGTTCCATAATTTCTATTCTTAATTATTTATATTTTGAATATACATTTTTATTTAAAACTCTTACTTTCAGACATTTGATTTCATTAAATTTACTTTCTGTTGATTTATTTGATTGTTTCATTAATAGCAAACTTTGCTTTTAATAAAATTAGTTACATTCCCCACTCATTAATTCAGACTAATATTCTTTAGTCCAATTTAAGAGACTGGGGGTTCAACTTAGGCGACCAGTCGCTGAATTTGAACCACATTTGACAAATTTTTCAAATAATAAATCTTGAGATTTTCATAAAGAAATTGTTCTAAAGATTTATTTAGTTACTAGATAAATAGATTGACCACATGTAGTGATATTTTGCATATATTCCGAAAATGAAGTGAGTTACACCTGATAATAAGTTAAGTGGTCTAAATTCGGTTACTCTTCCCTATGTATATCTTAATTTTCTTCATTTCTGCTTTTATTTCAATTAAAAATCTTTAGACGTAACGCGGTAATATAAAACTAGGTATGTTTCAATATTAAAAAAAATATTTTATCTAACTTCATAAAACCAAATAAAGTATGATGCAAAAAATGATAAGTTTAAGAAAAATCTCCTTTATTCAATTCTGGAAATGCTTGAAAAGTATTATACAGGGTATCCCAGGATTATTTGGACAAACTTTAAGGAGAGGTCACAATGATTCAGATTTGAATAGCAACCCATGGTCGGAAACGGTCCTCATTTTAGCTATGTTTTAATTGCTGAACCATGTCCCTTTCAAATTTTGAAGAAGATATCAAGTCACCGGCAAGTTCATCATAAATAAAAAAAGCATGAGGCTATCGAATTCACCGGATCTCAGCCCGGCCTCATGGAACACAGATAAGTTCCATTTATCTCATCAAGTATTATCTTTGATTTTAATATAAGTTTAAATGCTATATATAGAGTTTGTTTATCGTTAAAGATAAAAGAAATAAAGTGTGTTAATAGTCAGAATAACATCCAATTTAAATTAAAAGAATTCTCTTTGGAATATCAAGATAGGCTTACGCCTGTACGTGGTCAAAAAATTAAAATATTTGTAATGTCAGACTATTCAAATATTCATGATCTCAGAAATAAACCTATTTTATTTAAAACTATATCTATATGTCATCTATTATGTTGTCTACCTTTTGTGGGCATTTTAGTGAAGTAAAATTAACTTTTCGGGCAACTCTCTCACATAGTCAATAACTTAATTCACTGTAAAAAAAATCTGTAAAGTTACTAAAGTTTTTCTAGGAAACTGGGATTCCTAGAACTCTTTATGTAACGGCAACAACAAAAATTCCTGTAACAGACGCTGTTACATAAATTTTTGTTGTTGCCGTTACATAAAGAGTTCTAGGAATCCCAGTTTCCTAGGAAAACTTTAGTAACTTTACGGATTTTCTTTTACAGTGTTCAGTCTAAATAAGAACGGTTACGATATAATATTTTGTCACAACAATATTTATGAATGGTTAATAATCTATAAATATGTGGGTCAATACCCTTTAATACTTCTGCCAAAATTGAACTTTCCACATTCCATAGTTTACGAGAAAAACGGCTGTGACAGACGGGCAGACAGATAGACGCACACGGGATCATATAATGGTTCCGTTTTTACTTTTTAAGTACGGAACCCTAAAAAAGAGAAAGGAACTTTATTAACGTACAATATACATGTTTAATAATTCTCTGTGCCTGAGAATTTCGTTTGATTTGTCTAACGGAGGAATATGGATCTGCACAATGAAGCAATAGTACGCTAATGTGAATATGTCGTCAATTGCCATTGTGTCTGAATACCTTTGAATACTAAAAATATTTTTTAGCAAGTCTATAATTTTATTATTTATAAAACAGCGAAAGAAAGTGTATATAGTGTATATTAAGATATCGAATAATTCTTTAATCATTCTGTGGGATGGCGAATTCGTATGATTCGTATAACTAGAGATGTGAATCAGCATAATGAAGTAAAAGTACGATAATATGAAAATGTTCAAAATATTTAACACTGCTTAAAAACATACTAAGTTTTCTACAGTTACTTACATTGTTATAAACAAGTCTAACATTTTAAAATCATTACTGGGTAACACTATACTAAATAAAATTAACTGCCGAAATATATATAATTAATTATAGATATATTTACTCTTCATATAAAAAGACACTTGCAATTGAGCGAAAATTTTTATCGATATTGTTATAGCCATTTTTTTTATCGATATAGTCAAATCATAATATTAAAATAATTTGACTACATTCTAAATGTAGAAATCAGAATGTGATGCGTGGGAACTATCTGCCTCATGAAGTTTATGGGTCCGTAAGCCAGGTTTTTGACCCCTAAAATGATGTAAAACATTATGTTGCACTTCCATAATAAATGTATTATTTAAAAACGAATATTATTACTTTCACGTTTAAGCAATATTTTTACCTAATTAACGTGATTTTTGTATTATTATGGTCTACAAACTTAGTATGTTTATAATTAATATAAAATGATTGTTTTGGCATGTTTGTCTCTGTTTATGACATGATCGCAATTCTGCAGCAATTTTACTTTCGAAAGTAGGCTGCTAGTTACTCAGAATCAGAATTCCTCACGCTAATGCTAAGTCTAAAGTCGTAGAATACATTCGTACATTTAAAATATCTCTTCGAGAAATTAATATTTTTAACTTTTTTTCCCTTCTTAAAGGATGTCTCTCTTGGTGTCTTTTTTAATTCTCAAAATATCTCTAATAGCCCAGTGGTTAGGGGGTTGAATTCGGAATTAATTAGGGGAAAGCTGGAAATTCATTTAATCCCCTCTGTTTAGGTCTAGATTGAATATGCTATTTTCCCCCCTCGTACTAGGTGAGCGTTAGGAAATATGTATAGATTTATAGTCAAAAAACACTTTTTTTACATACCATAACAGTACCCATCTAGAAAAAGTTTGCAAAAAAAGATTTCCAGAAAGAACATATTTTCTAACGTTCACCCAAGTACGAGGAAGAAAACATAGCACATTCGTTTAAGACCTAAACTGAAGGGAATAAAACAGTTTCCAGTTTTCTCCTAATTAATTCTGAGTTCAACCCCCTGTCCACGGGTCTAAAACTGTAAAGGGAAATTGTGACTTTAATGTTCAACAAAAATATTAAGTGTAGGTACTCATTTTACTCAGAATTTTAAGCTCTACAACATTTGTATTGACAATGTTTTTGACAGTGATAGCTGTTTGGAGATACTGTTATGGTATGTAAATAAACGTGTTTTTTGACTATAAATCTATGCATATCTCCTAACGCTCAACTAGTACGAAGGGGAAAACATAGCATATTCATTCTAGACCTAAACTGGAGGGATTAAAACTATTTCCAGCTTTCCCCTAATTAATTCCGAATTGGGCCTTTTTTTGCTCCCCTACCACTGGGCTATAAACTCTATGCTTAATTTAATATTTTATACGTTAAAAGATGATGAATTGTGAGTACGATTTTAACACTTCATATAAAATTAAGCATAGAATTTAAAAATATTTTGGAACTAAGAAAAAAGAGACATCCTTTAAGAAGAAAGCACGCAGAAAAAAGAAGTACACACACACACACACAAAAAAAGGAATAAAAATATTAAGCAAAAACCTAATTTGCAGAACAAATTAAAAAAAACAAAATTTATTTCCTAAATTGTTTAAGCCCAAGAAGGGGCAGATATTAAGATATTTCATTCAATTCGTTCTACATTTAATGTTAAATTTTTGTAACAAATAAGTTAAACCAATTGAACATTAAAAAATAAAAATGAAATTCATACAATATAATACTTTAAACACCTATATACTTAGATTCCGTTCAAATGAAATCGAAATAAATCTTAGACTTTTTTAAAGTTTTGTATTTTACATGTATCTTATCATTTATGTACAATCGTCATAAACATAATGCAAAATCTGCAGTACAAATATTTACAACTGAAAAATGGAAAAAGTCTAAAATTTATTTCGATTTCATTTGAACGGAATCTAAGTATATAGGTGTTTAAAGTATTATATTGTATGAATTTCATTTTTATTTTTTAATGTTCAATTGGTTTAACTTATTTGTTACAAAAATTTAACATTAAATGTAAAACGAATTGAATGAAATATCTTAATATCTGCCCCTTCTCGGGCTTAAACAATTTAGGAAATAAATTTTGTTTTTTTAATTTGGTCTGCAAATTAGGTTTTTGCTTAATATGTCAAGTTTTTTAATAACTACTGAATTCAGACCAAGGCATACTTAGATACTACTACAGGCAGAGCGATTTGCGTTTAATTCTATGAAGTCGCTCGCCAGAGGACTCTGATACGCTGCCCAAAACAGAAATTTGGCTCTAACCGTAACTTCAACGACGAGAACCAATTAAACCGCTCTGGGTAGGGTTCAGAGAATTCCAATGTGTTTACATTTTTTTTTTCGTATAGATATGATTCAAAAAGAGTTTGATAAAAATATTAACTCTAATCATCAAATTAAAAAGAAATATATATATTATTTTAACAATTATCGGAATAATAAATGGTGCGACCGAGAATATTCTACTTCTTTGGTGCGATTTCAAAAAATCGCCAAATCGGCGCGTTTTTATAACATCCAAGGTTGCCACTTAATACCAAGTTAATACTAAATACCAAGGTTGCCATTTTGGCGCATTTATCGCCAGGTTGAGGAGTAGAGTATTCTACGATTCGCCCCAATAAATAAAAACATGCATAGTCTAAAAACATCAATGTCATAAATTTATTTACTATCTTCATTGCTGAAACAATAAAACTAATGGAATTTCTTTTATATATATTAAAGTACTCATAAAATTCCTTGTAATAATTAATAAATGTAATTTATTAAATAACAAATACCCTTACATGATTTAATCAAAATTGCTTGGATAACATAAAATACTGCAACGATATTTAAATCTGCGATCACCATTTCTTTCTCTGATTAAAAATAAGAATATTTAATGTTTAAGGAAGATCGTGTTTTTCTTTTTTTAACCATTTGGAAAAATGGTTATTGTTCTCGTCAGGATGGGAAATCAAAAGCATATCTGAAGGTTTTTATTGGTTTAATCCGCATTTTATTCGTTTTCTGATTGGTCTATACAGTAAGCTGCATTTCCCTTTACTTACAACAGAGATAGACAATACAGTGTTGCCACTATGACAAAAAAATAATAAAAACTACAAAAAAAAAAAAAACTCAGAAACAAATTGAGATACAGCTTTCAAGCAAATTGCATTTAAAGGTACATTTTTTTCTCTATACGACGGTGTAAAAAGTAATATTGTGGGATGTTTAGAATTTTAAGAATGAAATTTCATTTAAAATGGCTCGTCATATTTCTGGGAAATCTCACGATGGAAAAGCCTTTTCCCGAATAGCCAACTAAATGCTTGGATAATACATAGGTTTCAGGTGGATAATACGTACGCGTGGCAGGCGATTTTTGTCGCTTGGAATTTTTACGTGTAATAACACTATTAATGTTTAATTCATGGCGTACGTAATGTATGATCAACTGTGTGCGATTTTTTATGTCTTAAATTTTAGTCTTCGAAAAAATAATTTTCCAAATTGTCGTTGTAATTTGATAAGTTGCTTTTTTTTTAGTTCGGACAATATCAAAAACAAACATTTTACGGGTAACAATAAATTCGTCAAAAATAACTGCTTCAAGCCAGTTATGAGAACTGTAGTTTGATAAAAACCAAATTTTAATTTTAAAACGTGTATATGAAACACAAGCCATTTTTATGTAAATACGGGACATTCAAAAAAGAATAACAGAATGAACCAAACGATCAAGTGAACAATAAGTAATTTAGCTAATCTTAAAAGTATGTGAACACTAAAATACTACAGTCTGTGTAAAATATCCTTTTAAATCGAAGGAAATTGAAGAACATAAGTATTTAATTTATTATTCTGAAAATGCGATCAATGATTCTGAAACTTTGACGATGAGAAACAAGCCGCTATCTGGGCAGGGTATAAATGTAAACAAAAGAGAGCATGTTGTGATGTTTTGGTTCAGGGTTTGAAGCTGAATGCGACTTAACTTTTTCGACGGTTATCTGCGAAATGCGTGGGCCGTATATATCATAGTAGGCTATGATTCAGACGAACACATTTCAAAATTAATGGAGGGTATATCATCATCAGGCTTTGATTTGTGCGATATCGCATCACAATTTTTGATGCAATTTACCTATGTATAATTCAAAATGTTTCACCAGTGCAGTAATGCAGGTTGCTGTAGTTTGGTCAAAAAATTACAATCTGAACTTTAAAAAAAATGTCATTTTTATTTCCACTATGACGCCATATTCATCTTCTTTTTAATTCTTAAAAAAAAAAAACTATTTCATTTTTATGTTTCACGTGAAAATCATTCAACTAAATATAGGCAAATTATTATTACGGCTTTTGAATTATTTACAACAATGAAGGAAAAAAAGTTAAATTTTATTAGAAAATGTCCGTTGATTCTCAATGAAAAAATATCATCTCTATAGGCTGTTATCATCTCTATAGGCTTTCCTATGTTAAATTAACATTGAGAAGTGACACTGGAAATAAATAAGTATTGCGCTGCCGCGCAATACTTAAATTAATTTTCCGAAGAGCTATTTAAAATATACGAATGCATCAAACGCCCATAGGCTTAATATTAGTGAGGGTAATTCGGAAACTGAGTGATTCTGAGGACTAGAATCCTTAAGAATATCACAACGTATAATATATAGAAAAGGGAAAATGTGGTAACATTTATCTGTTTATGTTATGTTCGTATATGAAAAACACAACAAGTCGTAAATTGTTGTTTCGAAACGTCAATTTCCGCAAAGCTCTTAGTTTTATTTCGGTTTAAGAGAAGTACGTATGTTTTCATAATAATTCTTTTAATTAACTGTATTAAATAGTTCATAAAAAACTATAAGTACTACTTGTATAATATTGAAGATACATTGCATAATATTTACAATCAGTTATATTCAAAATTGTTACTAAAATAATCGAATTGAAAAAATAAACAAGAGTGCTATTGTTGTCGTTGTTTGAAGAGAGTCAAACCAGTAACATGTGTTAATTTCGTATGCTAGTCAAAATTTGATTAATAAATGGATTGATAATCGATATACATTTTCAGGAAGTGTTCGAGAGGTTTTAAATTTCAATCTTGACAATACAACATCAATAAATATATATTCCTTAGTTAACCCATTTATGCCTGAATTTTTGTTCTCTCAAATTTGTTGGTATAATCACTTTAAAATACTGAAAAAATCAACTGGAAAAATGCTAAAAGAAATTACGCTAAAATATTTTTGTATTTATATGATGAAATGTAAAAGTACTAAATATGGGAATATCCATATGCAGAAAAATGCATAATTATATGTTTTTTTCTAAATTCATATAAATTAAGCTTTTAAATTGCATATTATATACTATAATTAGTATTTTTATGAATTATTAAAAAATATATTTATTTCTTTACAAAGACTTATAACATTATAAGTATTATTAATAATAAATTAAGAATAATCGTATTTGAGGCTAAAAAGCATTTTATTTCAAAATCATCTTGAAAAGGACTTTACATAAATAACTACACCCCCTAAATGTCTAATAGAAATATGTACCCATTTGCACCTTTTGCCCTATATTTTGTACGTTACAAACATGTATAAAAAGCAGGCTTGAACCTGTAATTTCGCAATTTAAAAAATACGTATTTCAAAGAACTCTACAAACAAAGATTATGACTTATTTATTTGAATCCTTGGTATAAAAACTACAAATAAACTTACTTTTTACATTTCGCTATCTTAAAAAATGAAAAATCTATAAATACCGAAAAAAGGCCTTCATTTAAGCAAATAAATATCAATCTAATGCTGTTATCTCTAGGTAATAGATAAACACATTTATAGACAATTACTTCATGCAATTTTCATGTTGTAAAGAAGAAGAAAATGAAAACAAAATATTGAAATTAGAAACGTCCCAAAAATGGGACGCTAGGCATAAATGGGTTGGTACAACAACATTTGTTCACTAAAGATTTCTTCTTGTTATTATCAGGGAAAGTGGAAACACGTGTAATAAGGCATTGATCTGCTTAACTTCCATATTATGGTTTTTAGATTGGACTTATGGTCCCAGAGAAAAATTGATGAGGTGAAGCCTCAAAACACTATTTTAAGCGATTTTATCTTACATCTAACTGGTGAGAAAGAGATGAAAAAAGACTTATAAAGATAGACTTTACGATGTTTTTATTTTTTTTTTCTTAATATATCCTTCTATATATAAAAAAAAGTTTTGATTTGGAAATGGACCAATGAAAATCTGCGTAGATATTCCGGGTAGAACTCATCCAATTTAAATGCTTAAGCCAAGGCCTCCTTATCGAAATAACAAGCCTCGCAATCGCTAAGTTTCCTTTGTCCGTTGTACACGTGGTTAGAAACCACATGGTTTCCCGTGACTAGCGCCATCTAACGTGAGAAACAAAAATATTTTTTTATTTGTTTTCCATTTGTCTTTTACCATTTTCTTTACGATGTGCTTTGTAGTTTGCAAATGATAGTTGTTAATCTTAAAATTTTCATATGTTCTAGACATTTTATTTAAAAAATGGACTTATTTTACTGTTAAACAAAAAATGTTTACTGCTGTATTCCGTTATGTAAATAAATGATGATAATAATAATAATAATAATAATCAGGCAAGAAAATTATTTTACCATAAATTTCTCAGTGATATTAGTTATTGAAATAAATGGATAGCATCTAGATCCGGAAAATGTAAAATATTTCATTTTCTCTTTTATATTTTCAAATATGTGATTTATTTTATTTCTGCTATTTCTTTTTACAATTAATTTCACCTTACAGTATTAATTTAACATCGCTCCTTCAATTTGTTTCAATGCACAGTCTCATTTATTTATTTATTGGCCTATCATTTGTTTTATTTTTGAAGGTATGGGGGATCATTTCAGTTTAACATACTTTAGATGAAAGCTTCACTGTTTTTTCATATAAAGTTTGTATGTATTAATCTATGGAATGTTTCATAATTGGCTCCACAGCCAATTGGCATATCTTGGCGGGCATAGTTTGGTGCGTAATTAATTTCCTTGTTTTAACTCACATATGTTATGTAAGTTTTACTAAAATGTATCAAAGTATTTTAGGAAAGTTAAAACACGCATAGATACACAAAAAAACAGACTGAAGTCATAAACACTTAAAAAATTGGAAAAATAAAGTTTAATAATCACTTAAATTTATACATGTCTTTCTACTTTCCGCAAATACCGTATTCTTGTCATGCTACGATTTTGGTGTTTGTAAATCTTAATTTGAGTATTCTTCCTTAATCAGACCTAGAACCAATTGGCGTAAGTGTAGTTTGGCGCAAAATTAATTTTATTTTTAAACCGTATACTTGATACCACATTATTCCAGCATCGCGTTTTTGCAGTCAAATTTGACTGTGGAACAGATTAGAGAACATGAGCTAATACTACATTATATAATAATAAATCGGTATTTTTCAAGTATAGGGGCCTTGGCGAGAGAAGAAAATTTGGCAACGTAATTTCTGGAAGTATATTCACTGTTTCACATAAAGAAGCAATATTTTCCAATATTTGTACAATTTATTTAATATAAAACAGGCATTTATCTATTTTATATATATACAAATATAAACAAATCGTATATAAAAAACAATAATAATATCTAGAAACTAAATTTATACATGTAAATTCGGCACAGATATCATATTGGCACGATTTTTTTTCTGGCGCCAATGTCATATACGCACCGGATACTTAAGTGGCACCAAAATGTCGTTATTTTGCTTGATATGGTTATCCGGATATAGATGATATGGTAACGAGGTTTTCGCAAAATTGGCATCTGTGCCGTAAATTCTTATAAAACAAGCTGACAGTTCGTAAGTTTTGTTTTCATAACTGTTTATATCAATCGGCAACAAATCGCTCTTTCCGAAGCCCAAATTGTGCCAAGATTTAAAAAAAATAACCCGCAAAGTCCTATATACTGAAAATGGTACTTGTTAGTTATCCCGTCGACCAAATTACTGTCGCCAAATTGTAAGATTAAATGCCAATAATGGTTTGCCATAAAGTAATTAATTTTAAGATTAAATGCCAATAATGGACAATAAAACCAATATTTCGACGTTTTATTTCTATTTTTATTAATGTTATACTAATTTATTTGTTTTTTCGTTATTTAAAATAAAAAATTGTGTCAATTTGTAGAACTTGGCGAGTAGTTTGGCGATTTATATAATTTGGCGAAATTGGTCGACGGGATAACTAACAAGTACCCTGAAAAAATATCAATAAATCTTATATTTAAATCTTCATTTTTGATATGTTTCATTTTTTAAAGCCAGAACATAATTGTGCAAAATATTTTTTTACGCCTTTATTTTACTGGAATTCGAAAAATATTTTATACAATTTTGCCAATAACACAACATTTTCAATTTTTTACTATGCATTTGTTTATGGAGTATTACCAGGAGAATACACCAGGTGGCGTAACTTACGGGAAAAAGTCAGCTAATAAGTTGGCAATTATCGGGGACATTTTCATCCATAGACTTTCTCCGGATTGTCAAGTCTGTTTTATGATAAAGGAGTCTTGGCTTAAGCACGGTCATAGCCTACTATGATATATAACGGCCAGTGCATTTCGCCAAAAAAGTGAAGTCGGATCCAACTTCAAACCCTGAACCAAAATTTCACAACGTGCTCTTTGTTTACATTTATACCCTGCCCAGATAGAAGCTTATTTGTCATCGTCGGGGTTTCAGAATCATTGATCGTATTTCCACGTAATAAATTAAATATTTATATTCTTCAATTTCCTTCGATTTAAAAGGCTATTTTACGCAAATTGTAGCATTTTAGTGTTACACATACTTTTAAGATTAGCTAAATTATTTATTGTTTACCTTGATCGTTTGGTTCATTCATGAAAAATGCCGGTTCTGTTATTCTTTTTTTAATGTCCCGTGTTTATATAAAAATAGCTTGGTTTGATATACACGCTTTAAAATTAAAATTTGCTTTTTATCAAACTACAGTTCTCATAACTGACTTGAAGCAGCTATTTTTGATTAATTAACTGTTACCGGTAAAATATTTGTTTTTAATATCGCCCGAACCAAGAAGAAGAAGAAAAAAAAAGCCGATCTTCCTTAAACATTAAATATTCTTATTTTTAATCAGAGAAAGAAATGGTGATCACGGATTTAAATATCTTTGCAATATTCTATGTTATCCAAGAAATTTTGTTTAAATCATGTAAGGTTATTTGTTACTTAGTAAATTACATTTATTAATTATTACAAGGAATTTTATGAGTATTTTAATATATTAAAAAAAAATTTCCATCAGTTTTATTGTTTCAGCAGTGAAAATAGTAAATAAATGGTACTTAGTTATCCCGTCGACCAAAAATCTATCGCCAAACTATAAGATTAAATGCCAATAATGCTTGATCGTAAATGTCATATTCACTTGACTGTAAGCAAGTTACACGTGTTTATGTCATCAAGTGATTTTTATTTCGACGTTTTATTTGTATATTTATTAATATTATTCTAATTTATTTGTTCTTTCGTTATTTAAAATAAAAATTGTCAATTTGTATAATTTGGCGAGTGTTTTAGCGATTTATATAATTTGGCGAAATTGGTCGACGGGATAACTAAGTGGTACCAAATAAATTTGTGACATTGATGTTTTAGATTAAGCATGTGTTTTTTTATTTATATATTTTTATGTGTGTTGGTTTAACAGTTTTAAAGAGAAACACATTATATTAGTCACTTAAATGAATAGAACTTTACATTTACATTGATAACGACAGTTTATAATAACCCTTAACAGCTGTATTCGAATTAGCTGTCATTTCTAAGCTTGAATGGAATGTCAGCAGAATTGTAAACGTAACCATGGCGACATGACGTAATTTTGGTGTTTGTTTACATATCTACCCTTCCCAGGTTGTTTCAGTTACGGTCAGAGTCAAATTTCAATTTTGGGCAGGGTATCAGAGTCCTCTGGCGAGCGACTTCATACATTAAACGCAAACCACTCTGCCTGTAGTAGTATATCTAAGTATGCCTTGAGCATGGCCTTTCTTCGTTAATATTAAAAAAACTGTCGTATACAAAAATATGGAAATCAGTGGTATTATAAAGAAATATTTGATAAACACGCTGATGCAGACAGTTTTCAAATCGGAGAATTACTTTAAGAGATATTTAATGCTAAATTTGGACAAAATCGTTCCATTAAAAAAGTTTTATTGGAGCAAAAACTATACATGAGAATTTAATCATTTTTAGATTATTTTATAGGTTATAAGTTTCCGGTGTGCAGATTGTATTTATTTTATTTTATTTGACTATTTTTTGAGGTTTTATTTCTATTTTAAATTCAAATTTTCAGTATTCGAGAGATATTTTTTACAAATTTAAAAAATGTTATTAATTTAAACTGTTGCCAACTTTATAAACAGCGCAAACAATAATGTTTACTTCAAATTAAAAATTTATTTACACGTGACTATTATAAACAGAAAAGATACTTTCAAATTAAAATTAAATATTTGCGTAAAAAGCAGGAACTTATTGAAATTTACTTCATAAGAACTATATTTAACGTGAATTTTAAAAGAGAAAGGATATTGTAAAATAAAAAAATCATTACTATTCGTTAAAACCTGTAAATGGAGGAAATTACGTTATATTTAAAATGGCCAAAAAATATGGCAAAATAATTTAAATTAAAAAATATATCTGCGCGAGACATTTACTTGATATTTTGAGATAATATTTTCAACTATTATCGTGAATTCGAAGACAGCGCAAATAATATTTCCTTCTAACAACAAAAGTATTTTCACGTGAATATTTATAAGAGAAATAAAACTTTGGTGTAAATTACGTCAGATTTAAAACGATACATTTAAAATGAATTATTTAAAAGAACTATTTTATAGCGCTGTTAAAAAATACCGGGAGACAATGACACTGTTTACTTAATTCATTTTACATGATCTTATTTTCGAATGTTTAACTAATTTTTTAATTAAATACGAAAACAGCCATTGTATCTTTTAACAGCAGCAGATATGGTCTTAAAAATCCCCAATCCAAGAAAAACGAATGGAAATCCGTTTACAGAGAGATCGCTACTGTTTTTTGTTTTTTTAAATTTTAATTCAATATTTTTAAAGCCGATCAAATTATCTTGCTTTTTGGATTTTGGTGTCCCTGAACAAGGGTTGGCGAGCGTAGCTCGTAGGGGGCAGAGTCCCCTAGTCTATAATAATAAAGAAAGAAGTTTGCGTGTGAGTGAGTGAGTGAGTGAGTGTGTCGACGGTGTTCTGAAGAGACCATTGCACGTAGAGCTACAAAATTTGGGGAAAAGGTACGTCTATATATGAAGTTTTGCACCTCGAAGCCCGTTTTTCGATTTTTTGATTAGATTTTTTTAATTTAATTTTTTATGCGATTTTTAGCGTTTTTTTATGTTTCCAGGCGATTTTTCCATATAAGTGAGAAGAATATGGTTTCTTTCTTTTAACCCAATGTAGTAAATTTTGTTCTCTTTTCAAAAAAGTTTATTCGGAATTCGTGCAGTGGTTTTTGAATTTTTAGCGACTTTTTTATGCAATTATTGAACAGCATTTAATGCATTTAATAAGGAGGTTACCGTAGAGGGACACAGTTCTGTCGCCAAACGCCGCCAAGTTTATCGCCAACTTGGCGGTATATCGCCAAATTTGGCGACCAAAATGAGTCACCAAAAGTGACGCCAACTTGGCGATATCTCTAATATTTCGCTAAATTCCTATAGACTTCCATTGTAAACCAATATGGATTACTTGCTTACAGAAAATGAACAAATTGAAATATTTTAATGCAACAAAAACTAATATTAACTTAAGGGATTATATTAATTATATTTAAGGGAATCCAAGTAAATTAAATTGTGAATGAAAGTAACATGATACAATGCTTAGATTATTGTATTTTATTGATATTTTCGACGAAAGGGTTGCCGGTGGTCATTTTGGTGAAAATTATAGTTGATAAATATATTGAAATGGCTATATCCGTTAGAAAATAATGTAAACAACTCGCAAATTAAAAGAAAATAACTGTTATTTGTTTAATTTAAAAAAAAAGAATCAAAAACCTTTTTAATGCGAGATAAAATTTATAAAATGAAAATATTTAATTTAAATTTGAAAGGAATAATTATAAAACTTAAAAAATAAATTAATATGAAAGAAGCAATTGATACATTATTTGGCGATTTTCGCTTCGCCAGGTTAATAAAAATGTGCCTGAAAAAACTTGAAGAAATAAAATTTAAGTAACAGTCTTTTAGTCCTTCTTTATTTTTTTATTCAATTTAATTATCATTTTTATGTAATTTTCCCATCGTATGTCTTACAGGAGAAAGGCTTTATTTTTGAGTTACATGCTAATTAATTATTACCTTGTTCACCAAACAATGCAATTTTAAGCCACAAAGACAGAAGCGTGAAATAAGCCAGGCGAAGGTCGCAATATATATATATTTTTTAAGTATAGGAGAGCATTTCGGGGTAAATCTTTATATTCAAATGTAAATTATATAAAAAGGAGTTACAATTATAACTATGTAGTCAAGTATTTAAATTTTAATGTAAAAATGTGCCATATACACACATATTTTATAATCTTCGATAATCAAGCCACCACCAAATGACATATTTACTATATTATTGAAATTTTTGTCGGCGCAGGTGTCATATACGCTCCATGGTACAAAATGTGCTCCAAAATGGCGTTATTTTGCCTGACATGGTAACTCGGCTATTGTTGTTTATTTATTAATAAGTTGTTTATTTACTTTTATTTTCTTTTTTACAGTTATATAAACTGTTTTGTTCTATAGACATTAATTAATCTTTTTATTATTTATTGCTATTTCCTTTTAAAATCTACCTATATATATATAATCCTAATGAAACGCATTTTATGAAACGGAAGTATGTAACGGAAGTATGAAACGCAAGTATGAATCGACTGATTAAACAACTGATTATGTTTCACGGCGATTTCTCCTAAAATATGGAATATTTTGCGATAAAATTAACACCAATAATCAATATTGATCCACAGATTTCAAAACTGGTATTACAATTTTTAAATTCGAATTAGTTTTCGAAATATTAATTTTTTTCTAATTTTATATACATTTTTCTAATGATGACAACTCAAATTTTAATCATAACTGATATTTCTTTTCGTATTTCAGAAAGGGTTATTATTTTTAATTAATTTGTGACCAGTTTGGCCTCACTTGAATCTATGCTAAGAACAATGTTTTATTATTATTATTATTATTATCCTTTATTTATTTATTTATTTATTTAATACAATGCTTTCATTTGAAACTGAAAAATTTTAAATCAATGGCTTTAACTTCTTTCTTTTTTTAAAACGAAACGAAAAGAAAAATATGTCATATACGCACCGGGTTACCTAAATAGCGCCAAAGGGCGTTGCTTTGCCTGACATGGTAACCCGGCTACTGTTGCTTATCTATACTAATATTATAAAGAGGTAAAAATTGTTTATTTGTAGGAGGTAAGCTCTGGAACTACCGAACCAATTCCAACAATAATGGTATCAAAATGATGGTGTTAGTCCAACTTAGAACATAGGCTATATCTTATGTCTGTGCCACTGGCCAAAAAGGGGTGCAGGAGCAAAAAAAGTTCAAAAAATGCGATTTTTGTGTTACTGAAGGGCCTAGAAACATGAAATTTGTAATGGTAGTTACTTATAAGATACTAATGATCTCTAAGGACATTTCTTAAAAAATTTGAAATATTAAAGGGGTGAAAATGCGCGAAATGCGATCTAAAACGTTCTAAATGGCGATTTTTACGCAATTTCAGGAAGTACCAAACTAATTAAAAAAATAATGGTATCAAAATGATGGTGACAACCCTTGCTCTAACATAGGCTACATTTTATGTAGGTGCCACTACCCCTAAAGGGGGAGCTGGAGCAAAAAAAGTTCGAAATTGCGATTTTTGTGTTACTGAAGGGCCCAGATACATGGAATTTGGCATTGCAGTTACTTATTAGATATAAACGATCTCTAAGAACATTTCTTACAAAAATTGAAAATTTAAAGGGGTGAAAATGCGCAAAAAGCGTTCTAAAAAACGTTCTAAATGGCAATTTTTACGCAATTTCAAGAAGTACTAAATCGAATTAAAAAATAATGGTGTCAAAATGATGGTGTCAACCCTGGCTCCAACATAGGCTACATTTTATGTCGGTGCCACTACTTCTAAAGGGGGTGCTGGAGCAAAAAAACGTTCGAAATTGCGATTTTGTGATACTGAAGGGTACAGATACATGGAATTTGGCATGGTAGTTACTGATTAGATATAAATGATCTCTAAGAACATTTCTTAAAAAATTTGAAATTTTAAAGGGGTGAAAATGCGCAAAAGGGCGTTCTAAACGTTCTAAATGGCGATTTTTACGCAATCTCAAGAAGTAAATCAATTTAAAAAATAATGGTGTCAAAATGATGGTGACAACCCTTGCTCCAACATAGGCTACATTTTATGACGGCGCCATTGCCCCCAAAGGGGGGTGCTGGAGCAAAAAAAGTTCAAAAATGCGATTTTTGTGTCACTGAATGGCCTAGAAACATGAAATTTGGAATGGTAGTTACTTATAAGATATAAAGGATCTCTAAGAATATTTCTTAAAAAATTCCAAATTTAAAAGGCGGGAAAATGCGCGAAAAGAGCTCTAAAAAAAGTTATAAATGGCGCATTCTACGCAATCTCAGAAAGTACCCAACGTATTGCAAAAGTAATGGTTGGAAATTGATGATGACAGCCCTTGCTCCAATATAGGATTTACTTCATGTCGGCGTCACTACCACCTTGCGGTGGCACTTTAAAAAACTTTCTAAATTGTGATTTTTGTTATACTGGAGGGGCTAGCAACTTGAAATTTGACATGGTAATTACTTATGAGATGTAAATGCTCTGTGAAAACAGTTCCATAAAAATTTGAAATTTAAATCGGATGAAAATAGACGAAAAGCCGTCTAAAAACTTTCTAAATAGCGATTTCTACGCAATCTGAGGAAAATAAACCGATTTTAGAAGTAATGATTTCAAATTGATTGTGACAGTCCCCGCTCCAACATAACCTATATTTTAGGTTGTTGTCACTACCACCTGGGCGTTACAGGAGCAAAAAATGTTCTAAATTGCGTATTTTGTGTTAAAGTGTGGGTCTAACATTTAAAATTTGGAATGGTATTACTTCAAAGATGCAAATGCTTTCTAAGATTTGTCGAAAGAAAATTCCAAATTTAAAAGTCCTTCCGGCCAGTGCCGGGAGGAAGAAGCAGCTTTCATGTTCCTTATTTTAAAAAAGCCAACTTATATTATTCAAACACACGAAGCTCAATTTAGTGGAAACCGAATATGGGAGATTCAATACTAATTTTTATCAATACTAAATCATAATGAATGAGAATTACGCGAAATTAGTCAGCTTTATCCAAGCTGCTTTTATTTAAAGTAACTTATATCTGGCTGCCAAATTTGCGATTTCTTAAAGTGCCTGCCATTTTAAGACAACATGGTGAATGAGGCTAACCAGTGAACTTGGTCGAGACCTTAGTAATTGCTGTGCACATGTTCACTCACATCGGAATCGATTGATATATACTAGTGCTGTCGCAGGCAAAAAATCAGATTTTTCAAAATGTCACCCACATTAGAAATTGAAACTGCTATATCTGAGCCATTTTTTAAGATAAAGACAAACAAAAAATGCTCCTGTATCCTTATATCAAATTCAAATACTTAAGAAAGAAACCTTTTTCAATTTCTAATTTTTTTGCACCGCACTTTAAATATTTTTTTTTAATTTAATGTCCGCCATTTTGAAACAAGATGGCTGATGAAGTTGGCCAGCGAACTTGGCCGAGATATTGATGTATACTATCCACATGCCTTCTTCCATCGAAATAGGCGAATACGTGTGTTATCGCGTGACAAATACAAGATCGATTCAAAGTGTTAGCCATGCTAGAAATTCAAAGTGCTATAATTCAACCATTTTTTAAGATGTAAACAAAAGAACAAATTTTCAGAAACAAAAACTTCTCCAGAATCTTTGTATCAAGGCCAAACACATAAAAAAATCTTTTTCATTTTCCAATTTCTTAATACTTCATTTTAAATTTTAAATTACATTTTTTTTAAAAATGGCAACCCTTTTGAAACAAGGTGGCGAATGAAGCTGGCCAACGAACTCGGTCGAGACATTGGTATGTACTATGTACAGACCAAGTTACATCCAAATCGGTTTATATATACGCCTGTTATCGCATGACAAAAATCAGGTCGTTTTAAAATGTCAGCCACAATAGAAATTCAAAATGCTATAACTCAGCCATTTTTTTAGATATAGATGGAACAAAATCTGTTCCGGAATCTTCGTATTAAGGTCAAACACATACAAAAAAAATCTTTTACATTTTCCAATTTTTTGGTATCTCATTTTAAATTTTAATTTTTAAAATTTTTTTAAATGCCCGCCATTTTGAAACAAGATGGCGGATGAAGCTGGCCAACGAACTCGGTCGAGATATTTGTATGTAGTATGTAAACACCAAGGTACATCCAAATCGGTTCATAAATACGTCTGTTATCACGTGACAAAAATCGGGACGTTTCAAAATGTCAGCCACGCTAGAAATTCAAAATGCTATAACTCAGCCCTTTTTTTAAGATATAGACGAAACAAAAACTGCTTCCGAATCTTTTTATCAAGGTCAAACACATAAGAACAAAATATTTTTTCAATTTTCAATTTTTTGTTACCACATTTCAAATTTAAATTTTTCTTAAAAATTTAAATGGCCGCCATTTTTAAACAAGATGGCAGCTGAAGCTGGCCAACGAACTCGGTCCAGACATTGGTATGTACTATGTATAAACGAAGTTACATCCAAATCGATTCATAAATACGCCTTTTATCGCGTGACAAATTTCAGGACGTTTCAAAATGTCAGCCACGCTAGAAATTCAAAATGCTATAACTCAACCATTTTTTAAGATATAGACGAAACAAAAACTGCTCCGGAGTCTTTGTATAAAGGTCAAATACATAAGAAAAAAATATGTTTCCATTTTCAATTTTTTGTTATCACATTTCAAATTTTAAATTTTTAAAAAAATTTTAAATGGCCGCCATTTTGAAACAAAATGGCGGATGAAGCTGGCCAACGAACTCGGTCGAGACATTGGTATGTACTATGTACACACCGAATTACATCCAAATCGGTTCATAAATACGAGAGTTAGAGTGTGACATAGGTCAGATATATATATATATGCCATTTTTATAGTGATTAATATACATATAAGTATATTTAATATAAATAAAGTTATACTGTATGTATTAAAATTGGGTAATTATATTTATTATTATTCCTCTATTCTTATTAATATTTTAATATTTATTTATTTTCACTTTGTGTTATATAATTTATTATCGGTTTAATGTTTTTGAATGTCCCACATTCATACTTTTAGGATTTTTATGGATGTATAAAATAATCCACACACTATATTTGTGCTTTTTAGGTAATCGGAATTTAAGTATCAGTTCACCTTCTTTATACTACCATATGTTTTTTATTTCCTGTTCATTTTATAATTATCTTATATATAATAGTTTTTATTAAAGATTTTTATATTTTTAATAATTATTTATATTAATTATTAATGAATTTATTTTGTTTTATAGCTATATGCTATATATTATCGCTGTTCTAGAATTATTTAAATTCTTAGTGTAGTTTAAATAAGTTTGCTAATAGAATATTTTGTATGCTTTTTAAATTTTATTAACAATAGTTTTTTTTAAATACATTGTGTGGTTTATATTCAGTTTATAATTATCTATATATAAGGATATGTTTGGTTTTGCTGTTAATAAAACAATTGTTACATTGAATTGCTTACAACTGAAGCAAGTCTTTTGACAATTAAATCATAAAAGTAATACTAGATGGCAGCACCACAATTTGTGTTTTTTTTTCGCTAAGTTCTAGATTTACTTATTCCAGATACATTTCAGTTATAATTTACTACACCAGGGGGAATTTTTAGCTAAATTTTGACGATATTGTTTAACGTTTTTTAATTAATTTAATAGTGCATTTTAATTATGTAATTACTTTCTATTTATATTATTTTATATTATATTAAAAGTTATTTAACATTTATTTCAATATGTATTAACTGCATCCTATGGTATCAATTACTGTGATTTCTTAACTGTTTTATTAACCTTAATCTTTACGATATGGGTGCCATGTGCGCGTGGATTTATTCTAAAATATTAATCGGTATGGTGTTTATTATTTCATTTTATATCCTATAAATATTTAAATAGGTATTATTGTTTTTTCCATTTCATATTATTTGTTTCTATTCTGTTTTCATTTTTAATCAATTCACTTGATTTTAGTGGTTGTTTGGGCACAGGGGAAAATAACTTTTAGCTTTAGCTTATTTTTCCCACAGAAAACGACCATTTTGCTTATATCATTGAATTCTGTGCCCTTGAAAACGTAATTCAATATATAAGCATTTCCATTATTTGTCGGTGTCCACTTTCTTATTTTTCTTCCATAATAATTCTTATAATTAATTTAATCTTTTTTTATTTTTTATTTTTTTTATTTTTTTTTATTTTTATATATATATACTTACAGCTTTAATTCATAATATTACGGTTTTTGATGGTGGTAGGTTATGTTTAATTATTGGTTATATATATATATATATATATATATATATATATATATATATATATATATATATATCAATTTTGAACGGAAGGTGGTTTCGGGGTCTGGGGGTCATGATCGATGAAAATATACCAAAATTTTTTGAAATCGCTTTCCTCCGAACGGCTGCAATAAGTAGCATTTTGTAATGAAAGCTACCTAAAAGGATGATGTGAGAGAAAAGCATTCTATAAGCGTTCTAAATTAGGATTTTTATGCAATCGTATGGAATACAAAACCGATTTCAAACATAATGGTTGCACATTGATGATGATAGAACCTGCTGTAACATAAGCTATATTTTATGTCGGTGCAACAACCCATAGAGGGCTGCAGGAGCAAAAAACTTCCTAAATTGCGATTTCTGCGGTATTGAATAGGCTAGAAATTTTAAATACAGCACGGTAATTACTTATAAAATGTTAATGTCCTCTAAGAACTGTCGAAAATAAATTCGAAATTAAAAAAAGGTGAAGCGAAGGGAAGGAGCGAAAACCATTCTAAAAGAGTCCTAAATTACGATTTCTATGGAATCTCAGAAAATAATAAACCGATTACAGAAGTTATTGGTTGCGAATCAAGAGTGATAGTCCCCGATCCTATACGGGCTATATATTTATGCCGGTGTCACTACCACCTGTTTGGCAGGAACAACAAGAAAGCCTTAAAAAACATCTAAATAGCGTTTTCTATAGAATATTAAGAAATACCAACCGATTTCAAGGTTAATGTTGACAAATTAATGGTGACAGTTTCTATTTCAACATTTTTCGAGACATTCTATTTCAACTCTGTTTCGGCATTTTATGTTGGTGCCACTAACACCAGCGAGGGGGTAGATTGTTAGACAAGAAGCTTGGGATTTGACATAATGGTTAATTTTAAGACGTAAATGTGTTAAGATGGTTTCTAAAAAATTCAAACCTTCAAATGAATACTGAAATGAGCATAAAAGTCTCCAAATACTTTCTAAATTACCATTTATTTCGAATTAGTTTTAGTTCTTCTTATTAATTAAAATCTCATATCTGTCTATTGCACTTTTATAATGAAGTTTAGTCAAACTGTGGCTTCATTTGTAATTTTTGAATTATTCCAAAAAGGGTTTTTCTAAGAAAAAATAGTCATGCAAATATCGCTTGGCATATTTCAAATATTACGTAAGCAAAGCCGCGGAGTTTGCTAGTTTATTAATAAAGGTTTATTTACCTTTATTTTCTTTTTATTTAAAACAAAAAAAAAGTTATAAATTGCTTTGCTCTATAGTTATTAATTAGTTTTATTTATTATTAGTTCATTTTAAAAATAATAGAAAATAATTTAAAAATACATATACATATGTAACTGATATTCGAAAACGAGGTTTCCGCCAAATTGTCGTAAAAAAAAAAAAAAAAAACAAAAAAAAAAACACCCCAAACCCGATTAAATATTGCAAGAAATCCTGACATTTAATTTCAAATTCAAAGCAATGTTTTAAATGTACTCTTAGTTATCCAGTCGACCAATTTCGCCAAATTATATAAATCGTCAAAGCACTCACCAAATTATACAAATTGGCGTAATTTTTATTTTAAATAACGAAAGAACAAATAAAGGCACAGAAGTCATATACATATATTGGCGCGGTTTTTTCTGACGCCAATGTCATATACGCAAAGGTACTTAACCCTTAACCGGAATCGTGAGTCCATTTTGACCGGACAACGACAAAAAAAAAAAATGTTTAATTTTGAAACGCGCGCATCAACACTTGAAGAAATAAATTAAATATATATATATATAATTTCAAGATATATATCAATAAAAGTTGATTTATATAGTACATGAAACTTTTTTCAATGCGCTTATAACCCATCTAAGTGGTAATTTCATATATATTAGAAAGTAACTTGGATTTTAATTAAAGGGTCCTTTTGGACATAAGATTCCACTAATGTGGAACAATTTAGCGATTCCGGTTAAAGGTTAACTGACGCCAAAGTATAGCTATTTTGCTTGATATGGTAATCCGGATGTTGTTGTTTATGGTGGTGATGTTTTCGCTAAAATGGCGTCGGAAAAAAACCGCGCCAATATGGGGAGTATATGACATCTGTGCCGAAATAAATTAGTATAGCATTGGGCACAGATGTCATATACGACCCATATTGGCGCGGTTTTTTCTGACGCCAATGTCATAGATGCAACGGGTACTTAACTGGCGCCAAAGTGTCGTTATTTTGCTTGATATGGTAACCCGGACGTTGTTGTTTATGCTGTTGATGTTTTCGCCAAATTGCCGTCGGAAAAATGTAGCGCCAATATGGGGTGTATATGACATCTGTGCCTAGCACTGATAAAAATAAAAATAAAACGTCGAAATAAAAATCCCGAGGTGGCGTAAACACATGTAACTTCCTTACAGTCAAGTGAATGGGACATTTACGATCAACCATTATCGGCATTTAATCTTATAGTCTGGCGATAGATTTTTGGTCGATGGGATAACCAAGTAGTACCGTTTTAATTTACCACTTGAAAAATAAAAAAAATGCTAACTGGCGAGTTTAAAAAAGCTATTGGCGAGATTTTCACCCGGCTAACATAAAAGTATCAAGAATTCTTTGTGATCGTGGCATCTTTTATGTAGTTTTATTCGAAAAAATAACTTTGATTCTTAATTCAAAACGGAAACCTTTCTTAGGAAAAGCGAAGTGTTGTAATTGTTTATGGCAGTTACATGACTTCCACTATTGTAATATAAGTGAAATCATGGCGATAGAATAATATTTGGCGACTTATCGCCTGTGTCTGGCTAACATTAAAGTACCAAAATGACCGCCTGTAATATAAAAAGCGAAGGAGTCCGCCCAGAATTGTTGATAATAGTCACATGACTTAGGATAGTATTATAGAGATTATTTTCAATTCTAAAAACAGCGCAAAGAATAATATTTCCTAACGATTAAAAATTTATTTACACGTGACTATTAAAAACAGAAAAAAAACTCTTTAAAATTACTATTAAATGAGTACGTGTTACAAGAAGGAAAATATTGAAATTTGTATTTACACGTGAATATTAAAAGAGAAAGGAAACTTTAAAATAATAAATACATTAATATGCGTTTAACCCTTTCAGGGGCAAGGTACTTCTATTCGTAAAATGTTGAAATCAGTAAATGGCACCAGAATTTACAAACAAATTTCAAAATACGAAAATGCTTTTGTTCACTTAATAATAGAAGGAAAATTTTCATTCCAATATTCTGGTGCATTTAAGAATTAAAATTAAGTGGTCCAAAAAGGAACTACCGCCCTTGAAGGGGTTAAAGCGGTAAATTGTAGTAATTGTAGTAAATTGTATTATGTCAATCGTTTTATAACGCTGTTAAAAAATACCGGGAGGTGAAGACTCTGTTTACTTAATTCATTTCATTTTAGCTTCCTTTCAAATGTTAAACTGGTCTTCTTTAATCAAACACGAAAACAACCGTTGGATGTCTTAATAGCAAAGGATTCGGCCTTAAATTTTTGCAATCAAAGGGAATTGAATGGAAACCCGTTTACAGGGAGATTGCTATAGGTTTTTTCAATTATAATTCAATTTTCTCTAATCTTTTTAAAACCGATCAAATTAGCGTGCTTTTAGATTCTGCGGTGTCTGAATGGGGGTTGGCGGGCGTAGCTTGCAGGGGCAGAGCCCCCTAGTAATCTATAATAATAAAGAAAGAAGTTTGTGTGTGAGTGAGTGAGTGTGTCGACGGTGTTCTGAAGAGACCACTGCACGTAGAGCTACAAAATTTGGGGAAAAGGTACGTCTATATATGAAGTTTTGTACCTCGAAGCCCGTTTTTCGATTTTTTGATTAGATTTTTTTTATTTAATTTTTTATGCGATTTTTAGCGTTTTTTTATGTTTCGAGGCGATTTTTTCGTATAAATGAGAATAATATGGTTTCTTTCTTTAAACCCAATGTAGTAAATTTTGTTCACTTTTCAAAAAAGTTTATTCGGAATTCGTGCAGCGGTTTTTGAATTTTTAGCGAATTTTTTATGCAATTATTGACCAGTATTTAATGCATTTAATAAGGAGGTTACCGTAGAGGGACACAGTTCTGTGGCCAAACGCCGCCTAGTTTATCGCCAACTTGCCGGTATATCGCCAAATTTGGCGACCGAAACGAGTCGCCAAAAGTGACGCCAACTTGGCGATATCTCTAATATTTCGCCAAATTCCCATAGACTTCCATTGTAAACCAATATGGATTACTTGCTTACAGAAAATGAACAAATTGAAATATTTTAATGCAACAAAAACTAATATTAACTTAAGGGATTATATTAATTATATTTAAGGGAATCCAAGTAAATTAAATTGTGAATAAAAGTAACATGTTACAATGCTTAGATTATTGTATTTTATTGGTATTTTCGACGAAAGGGTTGCCAGTGGTTATTTTGGTGAAAATTATAGTTGATAAATGAATTGAAATGGCTTGTAACAATTGTAAAAGTCTTTTAGTCCTTCTTTATTTTTTTATTCAATTTAATTATCATTTTTATGTAATTTTCCCATCGTATGTCTTACAGGAGAAAGGCTTTATTTGTGAGTTACATGCTAATTAATTATTACCTTGGTCGCCAAACAATGCAATTTTAAGCCACAAAGGCAGAAGCGTGAAATAAGCCAGGCGAAGGTCGCAATAAATTTTTTAAGTATAGGAGAACATTTCGGAGTAAATCTTTATATTCAAATGTAAATTATATAAAAAGGAGTTACAATTATAACTATGTAGTCAAGTATTTAAATTTTAGTGTAAAAATGTGCCATATACACACATATTTTATAATCTTCGATAATCAAGCCACCACCAAATGACATATTTACTATATTATTGAAATGTTTGTTGGCGCAGGTGTCATATACGCTCCATGGTACAAAATGTGCTCCAAAATGGCGTTATTTTGCCTGACATGGTAACTCGGCTATTGGTGTTTATTTATTAATAAGTTGTTTATTTACGTTTATTTTCTTTTTTACAGTTATATAAACTGTTTTGTTCTATAGACATTAATTAAACTTTTTATTATTTATTGCTATTTCCTTTTAAAATAATAGAAAATAATTTAAATATATATGTGTAACTGGTATTCAAAAACGATGTTTTCACCAATTTGGCGTGAAAAAAAATCGCGCCAAACCCGGTACGTATCTATGCCTAATAGTTTTTTACATTATTGTGATTACTTAGTATCAGGCAACAGATTGAAGAGTATTTGGTATATTTTTGATATATGGGCTTTGGTGAGTTAGAGAAAATGACCTTGGCGAGTGAAGTGAATTTTACGTATATTTACTGGCAAACTATTTATTTTTCATATACATATAAGCATTTTTTATTCAATATTTATTTTATTTATTTATATAAAGTAGAGCTATTTATCTACCTTTAAATACGAACAGAAATAATTTGTGGTTCTACCTGATTATCCCGTAGACCAAAAAAAAAAATATCGCCAAACTATAAGATTAAATGCCAATAATGGGTGATCGTAAATGTCAAATTTACTTGACATTAAACACTTTACACATGTTTTTTACGTCATCAGGTGATTTTTAATTCGATATTTACGTTTCTTCGGATTTTGCTGCAATTTTTTGACATTCCATTTTTGACCTATAATACTAAAGTAATTTCTACCTTCATTTCAATAAAGTTTATTCGGATTTCATATAACAATTTTCGAATTTTTCGGGTATTTTGTATGTGATTTTTAGTGTATTTTAGCGATTTTCTACCAAGTTTCCACATTAGTGAAAGACGTTGATAGAAGTTGAATCAACTTTCAATCTTCGAGCACAATATATAATTTTTCTTTCTCTTTTCGAAATTTGTGCAGCGATTTAAAATTTTTCCGCAATATCTTATTGTGATTTTCAGAGGTTTTTCGGGATTCGTGCAGTTTTTTTATGTACCCGGGCAACGCCGGGCAAGTTAGCTAGTAGGTAAAATAAAATATTTGTCTAAAATCCTCATTTTGCTGCTACGTGCATATTTCTTTATGTTTCACTCCATAAAAAGGATTTGACATAAAATAGTCTGATCTAATTTATTTGTTTCCTTATTTTATATAACATTTCTTAACATATAAGCAAGTTATGGATAGTATATTTTTTGGACCAAAAATCAGCCCTGTTGGCCCTTTTCCTTTTCTTCAAGATGAGAACAATCTTTAAGTTTAGAATGAGTTTCTATTATGTCCGTTTTTATATAAACTCCGATTTCTTATGCTTTCTCCCATTCTACTGATATCGGAATTTTGAGCAAACCAAATTTTGCTAATCCGAACAGGTGACAGTCAAATTTAGGTCACATTCGCGAAGTTCTACCGTACTTAAAATTTCAGAAAAGTTGCCAAATTATACCAAACATTTGGAAATTTCAATAAAAAGATTAGATTTATATAATTTAAAAAAATTATAATAAATATTAATATACCTTGTAATATTGTAATATTTATTATTTTATAGAAATATCCTTTTCAAATAAAATTCCTGCGAAATATTTCGTTTACATATTGCTTTATTTTACATTCTGATAAAGTATAAAAGGTTTTAAAACTAGAATGTTGAAAATTTCAGCATAAATATTTTTATGCCTCATTAACATATCAAAAGTGTTTCTAATGCATATCCCAAAAGTATCATTCAGTTTTTCTTAGTTTTTTAGCATTTTCACAATGCTGGTATTGTTAAAGCCTTAAAGGCGATTTTCTATGCATAGAAAAAAATATATTTATCTCTTCACAGTTAAATTTCATTAAGAGAAGGCCACGGATTTAGATAATTAGAAAAAGGTTTAAAAAAAATCTCCCAGGTTCGATTACATGTTTTGATTTTTTTTTTTTTTTTTTTTTTTTTTTTTTTTTTTTTTTTAGGTTTCTTTTCAAAAATTCACATTTATGTTTCCTTTCTCAGTCATCCATTTAATAAATTCGATTTACTAAGAAAGCATTCCAGAAAAATAATGATCATTCATTTCAAGCTAATAATTGTTACCAGTAAAAATAAAAATATAAAATAAAAGTTTAAATATTGAATAATGAGTAAGTGTTCTTTCAAAAACAGTTTTACTGCTGAAATTGTGGATTGCAAAATTCATTATGTATACTGAAACTACGTATATATACCTACCAAGTCCATATTTTCAGTATCATTACATCCGATTTGAAATAATCGCTTTATTTATTCACAAAAAGTTAGTATTAAATATACAAGAATTACTATTCGGAAATGGAGATACTTATAATACGGAAAACTGAAATATGCTGCAAGTTTTTGTGCATGGCAATAATACTAAAATTTCTAACTAAGAAAATATATTCTATCGTATTTAGAGAATTAGGGGAATATAGAGAGGTCTAATAATAGTTGCATTATAATGGTAATAATATGTGTTCCTTATTAATAACTTGAAATATTAGTATGTACATTAATATTTAAAAAAATGATTTTCTGAGTAGAAACATTAAGCTTTATTTAATCACAGAAAGTTACAATTAAAGAGGACGGTGATTTCTTTTTAGAAATAGTGGAATTTAAAGCAGGAGACTTGCAGATGCGTATTTAACTCAAAATGTGTATGGATGGCACGATTTAAATAGAGAAAATTATTTCTTACAGTAATTAGACAATTAAGCTAATGTGTAGATCTAATACTATTTACAACTTATCAATTTATGCCGTATTACTAACTTGTAATATTGTTGTATACTTAAAAAAAGAATTTATAGCGATATTCCTTTAACAAATAAAATGATATAATAATAAACAGTACATGTACAGTCGTGGAAAAAAAAAAGTAAACACCCCCTACTAACTCCTCAACAAATCATCATAGAAGAAAGTTACTGGTACCGAACGATTGGAAATAAAGTCTACTTTTAAATGATGTATATAAAGTATTCTTAGGGGGCCATCTACATATTAAAACGAATCCAAACTTCCTTTTTTTCAATGGCAATACCCAATTTTAACGAGATATTTCAAATCTTCGGTTCAAACTATGCCTAGACACCAGATTTCAAGTCATTTGAATGATAAGTTTTTGAATTATAAACATTCAAAATTTAGTGCTTCTAATGTTAAATTATATTTTCATATTTTTATTTATATCTCCCGAAATTATGCTCCTAATGTGCTAATTTTTTTTTTTTTGTGGTAATAATATTAATATACCCAAACATAAATAAGCTGAATTTGCAATTTTTATAATTTTATGATATGAATTAGGAATTATGAAATTAATATTCGAAAAAATTATGAATTGCAACCTACAATTTTTTTGATGGATTTAGATTTATTAAGTCCTGCTTTATGGAAATTCAAAAATTTCACATTTTTCTTCCAAGTAGTTTTCAAATTATGCTTTAAAAACGGCAAAATGATGGTTTAAGGGGCCGTCTATGATGGAAGTTAGTAGACATTTTGAAATTTATTCTGCCGTGCTGTAATCTAACACGCTTCATTGACTCCTTGAGTGGCGCTTAAGGTGCCTTGATCAAGGAAGCGGCTCTCTCGGTTAACAATCCAGTACGGAACTTCAATTTGGATACAGCCCTTAAAATACGCTCGTTTTAAAATAATTAATTTCTCGGAAACTTATGGTACGAATTGCATAAAAATTCGTTTTTAGGCTAATTGAAGGGCGTAGAGTTCATTTATGCTGTCAGAATCGGGTACTGCTATTGAAAAAAACAAAGTTATGGTTCCTTTTAATATGTAGGTGGCTCCCTAAGCAAGTTTTATATACATCATTTAAAAGTAGACATTATTTCCAATCGTTCAGTACCAGTAACTTTCTTCTACGATAATTTGTTGAGGAGTTAGTATGGGGTGTTTACTTTTTTTTTTCCACGACTGTACATATGACTTTTGAAATATTCGGCATAATTTGTTTCACTCCTCATTAGGAAGACAGATGTATTTCTAATACATATCCAAGAAATAAAATTTTGTTTTTCTTAATATTTTTTTTATCATTTCTAAACATTCTTTTCTTCAGGTTATTTTATTAAAATAAAGTTTTTTAGCTTGGCAAAATCACAATTTAACTTTTTTTTGTTAAATTTTATTTAAAGAAAGCCTGGGAATTTAAAAATAAAAAAGAAATTTTAAAATAGATTCTCAGTTTTTTAAAAAAGTCGCATATTTTTCATTATTAGAAAAAAACGTTGATTTTAAATTTTCGTTCCATTAATAATTTTCCTGTGAAGTATTTTTTTAAAGTAAAAATACCAATGCAATTATAATCATTAGTTTAAAGCAGAAATAAGGTTGTCAATAAATAAAGAGAATAGAAAGGATGATTCGTTGCTTTAAACATTATAAAGTCGTATAAATTGAGAAATCTTTCTTAAAATTTTTGCTTAAACATTACAATTTTATCATGTACACCGTAGTGACATAATTTTCATGAAATAATAATAATAATAATAATAAAAATAAACCATAAAAATGACATAGTAAATCTTATACAAACTGCACATACTACATTTTTAAATTTGAAAATTGAAATCTACATACGTTGTCTTCATTCAGTACATGTCTCTCAGTACATTCAGTACATGTAATTTTCGCACTTCCTTTATTAACTATGCACAGTTGAAATACCCAATGTAGATAAAGGTTTTAATCAAAAACAAATTTTTAGAACAACACATAGTTACGATTTAAAAAATCTCCTTCTTTTCAAAACACACCTTATTTAAATAAAATAAGTTAATATTTTAATAACCGCTATCAATTTAATTATTTTTAATAAATTCAAATTTAATATTTTGGGGATAAAATCTTTATCATTTGCAACAGTGTTGAACTTATTTTTTTTTATAAGTATGTACATATATATTGTTACTTTAATCTACGTCCAACATGGGCTATAACACTAAAATTAGCTTTAAACAAGAATTTTATTTTAGCAGTTATTCGTTCTTTTATTTTTCGATAAAATGTGACACTTTACAACTTTCTAAAACTTCCCAATTGTTTTGTGCATTATTATGGGGGGGGGGGATACCTCCAATTTATTATTATTGTATTTCCTTTATTTATAAATAGCGTATATGGAATAATGTCTTGTACCTGTTTATTCAGAATAAAATAAAATAAAATAAAACATAACATTTCATGTTATATTTCTATAGAAATAAACATATGCCGTTACTGTGAATATGAAGTTGTCCATGTCTTGTTGCTGTTTTTATTCAACTTTGCTAATGCGAAGTGAATAATAAAAGAAATAGAAAGTCAATCAAGAAAGTTGAAATGTTCGTAAATTTAATTCGTTTGTATAATGATCATATTTATGATTATTCATTTAAATTAAATACAGCTCTTCCCTTTCTACTGCTTACATTTTTTAGATAAAAATAGTATTTTGAATTTAATAATATTTTAAATTCCGAAATCCAAATCTCGATCGGATATGAACCACTAATAAGACGAAGGGAAATCTAAAAATATTCTTCACAAATCTATTATGAACAATGCTAAAGAACTGTTATAAACAACATAACAAATAATATACTGGAAGCGTATAGAAGTAGACTGGTTTTATTTGTCTGTATAATCACCAAGAGCATAGATGCATTTGTTGTAACACTTAACAAAAATTTAAAAGACCTGTTCCAAAATGTGTGTTCTTCAGACAATAGAGCTGTTTCATAGTAGTCTTTATTCTTTCATTAAGGATAAATGCCTTCATGTGAGAGCTTCCGTCTATGCCGAAATGAAGTGAGCTTGGTAGTAGAAGGTCTGGCATTCCATTACACGGTCACGACACTCGTCGAACAGTCTTTACCATCACTGAGCCATTTGTTTTACCACGGCGCCTAGTCCACACAATTCCATGAGCTGTTTCTGGATTTTAGCACCCTGGTTATGCATTTCAGCACTAACATACCGTGGGTTTATTTATAACACAGAATAGCTATCTCTCCTTTTATTTGCTATTCTAACCTTGCTGTAAACACAGAATGCAGCTCACGTTAGATATTTTGTGCTTTAAATTTCTTAGCGTTATAAGCGCGATCAAACGTCATCAAATTACAGAAAAATGGCTCTGGCTTAAAATCGACCTTTATTCGCCTAATTTCTTTACGATTTTGCGAAATAAAAGATAAGTAATTTTTTCGACTTTTTTTCGTATATAACAGTTAATGAATAACAAAAAAGTATTTGTTCAAAATTCAGATTTAACGTAATTGCTTCATGTTGCTTAGGCATTGAAAACCGGAAAAAATATATTATCTTAAATTTTTCATAAGGTGTTTCAGTACAAAGCACTGAAAAAAGGGGGTAAGCATTCTTATGAGTTTCAGTATAATAATAATACAAAAGTAATTAATTACTAATCAGTTACGAAATTCTTGTTTAAATGAAAGAAAAATACTATTGTAAAAAAAAAAATACTATGGTTACAAACATGTGATTTTTGAAATTTTGTATTTAGTGATAAACTCTCTACGTGATTGGATATATCTAATGAAGCAGAATAACAGTTGTCTTTCTGAAATTTATTTTACGCAGAACTACGAAACTATGAGAGAATAAGATTATCAAATAATCTCTTAAATATTTTTTTTTTATTTGTTAGGGACTAAATCTTTCAAAATAAATTGTTCAAACTTTATATATTTTTAAAGAAAACATTTATTGCTATCTGTCTCTAAGGAAAAAAATCAGAATTCTTATCATTATTACTTATTTTCTTTGTCACGAAAAATTAAGGCACAATAGCCAACTTGAGCTAATAAGAAACTTTTTTTTCTTGTGACAACCGTTTGACGGAAGTCAATGGTTATTCAAACAAGCATCAACGTACAATAAGAAAACAAAAATCCTGTTCTACTTTCTATAAGGTCTACTGTTTTCTGACAATGTAAACAATTTAATGGATTCAATTGCTTTACGATTAAATATTACTTTAAATATTTCGTAAATAATTACATAAGATCGTCTAAAATGAAAAAGGGTGGCCATAAAATAACTTCCGCAGCTTGTAGGCATGTGTAGCTAAAGATGGTGGACGGCCTAATACTGTTCTTTATATTTAGATTTTAGAAGGCATGGTCAGACAAATTTCGCTACAAATATTTTACCATGAATAAAAAAAAACAAGCATTTTTCTGTACTTTGATATTGAAAGAATCGTAGAATACTGAACACAATTTGTCAGTCATTCAAACATACTATTCAAACACTTGACTTTTCCCAAGGCATTTCAAAGGTTATTAGTGTATCTGCTGCTACCTTCGCGCAAAACAATATACATTGTTAATTTTACTAGTAATCAATGCAAATATCCGAATTTTTCAACACAGAGACTACCAAAATTTCCCCTGTCGTTAACTTTTCTACTAATTACAATATTTATTTTTTTTTTGGGGGGGGGGGATTTCTTTCATTATGTCTTCGAAAGTCAAAAATTCTAAATTTGTCTCATATCGTCCATTAAAGTACTGATAGCGCCAAACAGGGAAATTTTTATGGCACCCTGTATTTAATGAATTAGCTAAATCTAAACTTTCCCTTGACACATTTGGTACTTTTATAAAGTACATGTTCTGTTCATACACCTTATTTTATATTTTATTATTACTGTGTGTTCTGATTTATTGCGCCGATTTTCACTAACTATTTCAATATCATGATATGAGATTTTAATAATATAAATGGATCGACAGCAATTATATATGTATATATATTTAAATAGACAAAATGCAATAGCTCGGTGCGAATTTACTAGTAAACATAATTTTTAATTATTAAAATTTGCGATTTTCTGTAGTTTTCTCAAAATTTTTAATCATTCCTATTAATATAGTCGTACACAATTATTGTGCTATTGTGCTGTTAAATAAAGTTGCATCTTTCGCTCTTTCGTTTCATTTTCATCCTTTTTATCATTTTATTAGACTTTGATAAGTTAGATTAATTTCATTATTATCTCATTTTCATCCCTCTATGTCCTATCATTAATATTTGATTTTTAAATGCGCCGCGGGATATTTTTTCTGGCACGTCGTGGGGGTATACGACGATGAAAAAAATTAGTAACAAAGTTTTATTTAATCCCTTATTGTCAAATAACATTTTTTGGGTTCATTTTTTTTTTAATCTTTCTATCCAACAATTAAAAAGTAAATTATCGAAACAGAATTTCTTTTATTAAAAAAAGAAATTAGTTAACAAATTCAGTGAAGCAAAATCATTTCGCTATGCATTCCAATGTTAAACTTTTTTCTTTCGTATCTCATTAAAGAACTGTATTTAAAACAATTAAGGTTTTTTTTTATACGTAACATTTATGTAATAGTTCCGAAACAATCGCATGAGAAAAAATCCCAAAAACTTCAATAATGCATGTATTTTTTCTTTTTGTAATCTCCTAATTCAAGTAACACTATTATATTAACTTGCAATAAGAAGGCAGACTTGTGAATTTTAAATAACCTTTTTTTCACATGTTTATCCTCTGCACTATGTATAAGCTACTAATTAAATTCATTTAAATTGAAATCGATTGACTTATTTTTTTATTTACTATAATTTTCTTAAATGGAAGTTAAAATTATCATGCTAAATTCACCTTGAGTTAAATAATTAAAATACAGAAAAACGCACAAATAATTACTTTCAGGTGCATATATACATAGTGTGTTCACAAAGTTTCAAGACTGGTCTGAGAATACACAATTTATTAAACATTTTTGTACAGTGAACTAAAATTCTTCAAAATATGACCCTTGGGCATCAACACACCGCTGCCAGCGTTTTTTCCCTGGTTCATAGGCTCCCTGGAAGCCTTCACGCGCAAAAGGTTAAAGGACCTCGTCGAAGCTGCCTGGATTTCTGGAATTGTGTCGAATCGCTTCGCTTTCAGATCTTTCTTGATCCGGGGGAACAAAAAAAGGTCGCTGGGAGCGAGGTTGGGGCTGTAGGGCGCTCGATCCTTCAAATGGCGGAGTACTCTAGCGTAAAAATGACCTTACCCGGCGCATCCGCTCAGATATCAGATACGATTGTATTGTTCACCACGACAATGCGCCCTCTCACACGCCACTTGCCACCGCCGAAGTTTTGGCTACGTTTACCGTGTCAATACTCTCGCTTGCCTCTTACAGCCTCGACCTCGCTCACAGCGCCTTTGTTTTGTTACCCCGGATCAAGAAATACCTAAAAGGGAAGCGATTCGATACAATTCCGGCGATCGAGGCAGCTCGACGAGGTCCCTTAACAGCCTTGCGCGCGAAGGCTTCTAGGGAGCCTATGAACAATGGAAAAAAAGCTGGCAGCGGTCTATTGATGCCCAAGGGTAATATGTCGAACAATTTTAGTCCTCTGTAAAAAAATGTTTAATTAATTTTGTATTATCAGAGCAGTCTTGAAACTTTGTAAATACACCATGTATAATATAAAATTATTTGAAATACATTGAAAGTATTTTTAAATACACCAGAAAAACCCAGAACGTTTTCAGCCATTACAAGGTCGCCACCAATGGGATTTAAGTGTCGTTATGATTTTCTTTGCGCTTATTCGTACATTTATTTGTGTTTTTTATATGTACACTGCTCAAAAAAATTAGGGGAGCACATGGTTTTAACGAAATTACGCAAATATTTACACCGATAAGTAACGTAAAATAAAACAACCATAATTTAGGGTGCTGTGGAAAAAAAATAAAGAAAATTTCACATGTAAATTAAAGTTTATGACGTCAAAAACTAGAAAAGGGAGATAAATGCAGAAATCGGGATTTTGTAGAAACGTCTGTTTCACTGCCTCAGTTGTAAAATTCAATTGCTCAGCTTATGTTTTGATAAAAGGTGGCTTGAAAATGTCACAACAACATGATTTACCGCAATCCAAGACTTGGCGTGTTAATGGAGCAGTTTAATTTGGGGAAACACAACGAAGTGTAGTGGACGCTGTTGGAGTCACAAGAAGTGCCCATGAAAGGCGGTGGAAATCGATTCCAAGACACATGGAATGGTAATCATCGACAAGTGCAAGGTCGAAAATTTGCTAACACAGAAACTGATGACCGATATATCCTGTTAACAGCTCGTCGAGACGGAACGGGCAATGCGACTAAGTTGCAAACACAGTTGTTCTTGGCCACAGGACGAAAGGTGTCCAGCCAAACAGTACGAAATAGGCTTCATCAGGATGGTCTCTATGCACGTAAGCCAATGGTCTGTATTCCGTTAACCTCAAGCCACTGTGCGGCCCAAAGAAGTTGGGGAACTGAACATCGAGTTTGGAGGCAACGTTGTTGGAGTCAAATTCTGTTTACAGACGAGTCCCGATTCAGTCTGGATGTGACATCTGATGTGCTTTGGCATGGAGAGAAACAGGCACTCAAAATAATCCCACATTCGTTCGTGAAACATCACATTACAGAGGACGTGGGTTGATGCTATTGGCTGGAATCAGCATAGGTGGACGTACGCGCCTGCATATAATTCGGAATGGCACTTTGACGATCCGAAGTTATACAGACGAGATACTGAGACCTAATGTCGTATTTTATGTTGAAGAAAATAGCGATTTCTTATTTTCCGTGCATGATAATGCCAGACATCATACAGTTCGTCTCGTGGAAAAAAAAGGTTGAAGCTAAAACAATACAGCGTATGGAATGGCCAGCATGTTTTCCTGACCTAAATCCGTTCTAGCATGTTTGGGACATACTCAGACGACGCATTGCTGTGAGACCGAGGTCTCCTTTTACTGTCCGGGACTTGGAGATTGCAATTCTTGAGCAGTGGAACAGTATTCCCCAAAATCTTATCGATAACCTCATCGCCTCCATGGAAAACAGTGTGCTGTTCTTAGCTGTTCGAGGAGACCACACACCATATTAAAAATTTTGCATCATTTCTAAACAATACTTTTTTTTATCATTTACGTGAAAACAAATTGTTGCCCTAAACCATCTTTTCATGTTCTTTCCATCTTTTCAAAGAATAAAAGCTCGCTTACATTTTTTTCTGTATTGCGCATTGATACACGTGTACTATCAATTTTATGCCCATACATGGATGTCTTGCACTGTTATCTTCACTTTTTTGCTTGCTCCCCTAATTTTTTTTAGCAGTGTTTTTTAATTCAAATATTCTTGTAAACATTTGTATTGGTAAAATTTGTTTACGTCTTGTCACATAAAGGTTTATTGCCAGCACAATACAAGTTCAGGAATTAACTTTAGTTACTGGATAGTGGTATGATTATATTTTACCAGGTTCTTCTGAATTCTTTTCTTTTTATTTTAATCACCGTATATGCATCATCAAATGTGTTACTGACGTTGTTACAGAAATCCACATGGTTTTATAAGTCGCCGTTTCACAAGATTATAAATATATAAATAATGTCCAATTTTCTATGATAATGCAACTCTCATGTTGTACACACATGCATTTAAACTTCTTGTCTGGGACTAAAAACTGCCTACACTGCAAATAGAAGCGTCTTAAATTTAGACACATATGTGACTGAAAAAGAATTTTAGACACTTAAGTGACTTAATCTGAAAATTAAGACACTATAGATGTCTTAATTTAAGATACATAAGCGTCTTACTATGACCATGGTGTAAACGAACTGAGAATAATGTCTAAAATATCCGCAAACGTCTTATTTTAAGACACTTCATTGCTTTAAACGTGTCTTAATTTAAGACGTTTTGATTCTTCAGACGCAATAACCACCAGGGGGCACTAGCATTCCCAGTTGCGCATGCGGTTTAGATGTCTTCGTTCGAAGTGGTATACGTTGTAATTCAAACAAAGTTTGTTTTTATGTACGCGTGTATTTTAATTCGTTTTTTGCGAAATGTGAAGTGCTGTGATTTTAATTCGTATTAACTTGGATTATTTATTTATTGAATACATACATCTGACGTGTGTGCTCGACATCAAATGTCTCTTAGAAGCTGTCGTCGATACAAGGGCGGGATAGACACAGAACAGAAGTAGACGACGGTTGAAGATTACACCCGGAAATTCTACAAAGCGTGTGCAATGGGCTTAGTGTTAACTCGTATCAATTTATATCAATAATATTGTGTTATTCATCTTCGTCCTGTCGAAGCTGGCAAAAAAAAGAAACTTTTGTCTGGCGGGTCCTGTTTTTAGGATGAAACATCTCATTATTTAAATATGGCTAGTCGGATGTATTATGGGATTACCTTTTTAAATTGATGAAAGTCTTTCTCCCTCACTGTGGTTGTGGTAGTTTTTAAAATTTCAAATCGGGGAATATTTCTTACCTCTTGCAGCAACTCAAGTAAGTTTCTTTATAGTAGTAAAATTAGTGTATTTTATGATTTTATTTATTGTACTAAACAAAATCCTGCATGAAATTTAATTAGTTTTGAATCTGTTCGCAAAAAACCCCACTAATTCTAGAAGTATATATTTTTAAACTTATGACGTTCTTTTTTATTACGAATTATATATTCAATGTCAGTTCTTAGTTTCAATGGATAATTTTTATCTCGCAGTAAATGACGGCCACAAGGAAGTAAAGAAAAAAAAAAACTTTGAAAGATGACCTAATGCTTTCTTACTTCCTGGCATAAAACCGCAGATTAAAAAAAGATAAATAAAGTAAATGAGACTGGTCTATTATATGAAGCTGCCTGTAAAAATATACATATGTATTTGATTTGAAATCAACTCTAATACTGATTTTTTTATTATTTTTAATAAAAAAGTAATTTGAAATTTATAATGGGAAAAAGTAAAAACCTCTAACTAGATTTCGTATTTAAAATTGTGGTAACTTTATTTATATGCACTTATACGAAAAATACAAAAATGACAGATGTTACTGTATATATTTAAGACGAAAGAAGTTTGGAAATCATAAGTTATTTTTTCCTCATGTTTTTAATATAGAATATGTACTTATTTGTTTCTATTGATAGTTGAATAGCTTTTGTGAGTACCCTCTGATCTACATAAAAACTTGCCCATGTGGAAATATAAATTTTTTAAAAACATAATTTTTAAATAAGTATTTTCATTTTTTTTTTTTGGGGGGGGGGGAGGGGGGGATTTTGCATGAATTTTTGTAAAGCTGATATCTTAAATCTTGCACTGATTATAATGAAAGTTTTGAACTTTTAGAGTAGGACAAGTTTAAAAACGCAAATATATTTAACAAAATACCAAAGTCATTTTTTCCCCAATGTTATTAAAGTAGAATATTTATTTATTTATTTTCATTATTCATAGTTAAATGGCTGTTGTGATTATCAAGTGATGTATATGTAAAATTGCCTATGTGGCAATATATTTTTTTATATTTTCATTTTTTTTTTTTTTGGGGGGGGGGGGGATTTTTGCAATTTTCGTACATCTGATATTTTAAATCTTTTTCCACATTCAGCCGAGTATAATAAATATTTTGAACTTTTAGAGTAGGACAAGATTATAAAATATATATATATATTTATCTATGTACCTTAAAAGCCCTTAATAGCGAACACTTCGGGACCGCGGAATTTGTCCGATAATTGGAGATGTCTACTTTTTTGAGGTAAAAATATACAAATATGTATGTCTGCTGACTAAAAAAGTATTCGTTAAATAGAGGTGTTCGCTATTCGAGAATGTCCATTAACCTCCACAACGGATACTCCCGAATACCGGACATCTCAATTTAGACAACTATAATGCAGGGTTGCGTTTTTTGCAAAAGTACTTCTTGATTAAAGGAAGGGCAAACTGGGAAGTGCCCCGTCCCCCTACGACTGTTGTGCCCCCAAATTTGATGTGCAATATTTGTAAAGCTTATATTTTAAATCTGTTTCGAAATTGTACTGATTATAATCAATATTTTGAACTTTTAAAGTAAAATAAGGTTAAAAACAAAATAAATTTTAAAAAATCTAATATTTAGATAAATATTTTTTGTTTTTTAATCTTGTTCTACTCCTGAAGTTCAAGATATTGATTATAATCAGTACAATGTCGTAAAAGATTTAAATTATCAACGTAACGAAAATTGTATACCAAAACTGAGAGCACCAAAAAAATCAGGCTGTATTGGGGGGGGGGGGGGGGGGAGGGGCAGGACCACAGCCAAATATTTTTCCAGGATTCAACGTGGTCAAACATGGCTACGTATGATGCTTACAAAAAAATGGATGCGATTCAGACGTTTGAAGTGTCTGAAATTCAGACGCAAAAAGTGTCTGAAAAAATTCAGACATTTTAAAATGTCTGAAAATTGAACACTCCATTTCAGACACTTAAGTGTCTGAATTTCAGACATTTTAATTTAGAGTGTATGAATTTTAGAGTTGATGCACTAATGATGAATTCGTGATCTTTTTTCCGAAACCTAGGACTCAAAATCTCAGTATTCCCAAGCAAAGAAAATGTGTGTCCTCAAAGCCTGAGCACGGCCAGGCCGATACCAAAAGTACGTACAAAACCATTGTTAATAACATTTAAAATTTGCTTCAAGAGTAATTTTCTCATTTGAAGGTATCTTTTTACATCGAAATAACAATTAATCCTAAATACTCACCCTCCTTGAAACCCTCCTAGTATTACTTTGCTACATCTTTTTAAAGGATACGATAAAAACAACTTGGCTCCTTTTGTTTTCCAACAATTATTGGCAGCACACCGTGCAAATGACATGAACTATATCGATGTTTACACAGATGGCTAAAAGAAGGGAAATATTGTTGGTTGTGAGGTTTTTTGTGTAAACACTTCTTTAAGTTATAGGCTTAACTCCTCCATTTCTGTTTTTACGGCTGTGATTGCAATAGAGAGAGCCATGTTGCACATATCTCATCATCATAACACATCTTTCACAATGTATGCTTACTGAAATAGTTCTATTGACGCAATTAAATCATTTACTAAGCATCCTTATGTCTCATCCATCTTAGATTTTTATAATTAATTGACAAGACATGGCTATAGTATTTTATTTTGCTGGGTACCTGCGCACATGGTATTCCTGGAAATTAGACAGTAGATGGGGCTGCAAAACATGCTCTTAATCCATTGCATTATACACTTCCTTTCTCAGACGTTAAACTACTTATCAATCATTTTATTCAGAATAAATGGCAAGAAAGTTGGGATCTATAATACAATAACAAACTGCATCATATTAAACAAACAATCATGACCTGGCTTCCAATTTATCCCCGGAAAACTGATGTTCTTCTGACCCGTCTGAGAATTGGTTATTCAAGAATCACCTACAAACATCTCCTACTTCGACAGGATGCACCCATGTGTCCCTGCTGTCACTTTGATATCCTGAGCATACATCATATTTTAACTGACTATCCGGGTCTCCGGCATTTGTATAGAGTGTCTTTTAAATCCTCATTACCCACTTTGACAAACCTCATTGGGGAAACACCTCATGGGGCACTATTTGCTTTTTTAAAACACGCTGGATTTTATTTTGAGATACAGGTTTTATATGCTTCTAAGTTTGACTTTTTTATTGACATCTGGAGGGAAACCGAATCTAGATAACATTTTTACTTTGCTTTACTGGATTTCTGATTTACATTGTTTTCTATCCTTGTTTGATGACTACATCTGGATGGGTAATCCCATCCAGATAGCTTTTCTATTTCCATTTTAACTCATTTAATTATTTTTTCTTTATATAATTTTCTTAACTCACTTTTTTGTGTTTCATTCTTAGTTTGGCGCAGCATGTCCTTAAAGGGATTTTGCACCATAAAACCCAATGCAACCAAACAATCTAAATATTCACCCATTACGACGTTTCGGGATTTTCCTGAAATCTGTTTAAAATAACTAATTTGTTATTTCTACACGGGAATGGCAAAAATCTACAAAAGTCACAATTACTTGTTCTTTTAAATTGTTATTGTATACTTATGGTGGAAAGACATGATTTCTGTTTTCCAAAAGTTTTGAAAATGACTGCAAACAGAAAGAGGTGATTTAAAATGCCTCTTTATTTCACAAGGACCCTTACCAAAGGTTATGTTCAAATAGTCTTTTAGAAGACTGTAAAAAGCTTTAAGACAGTTCTGAAAAAAATATTTTCTAAAGTTCAATAACGCGAAACTTTCTGTGCTTCTCTGGAGCTTCTATGCTACATTTTTCGCGATTTCCGCAACAGCTCTTTCTCTAGAACTAATGCATGAATTTTCATGAAACTTAATATTCAATTAGTCCCTGATATAAATTGGTCTTGATCAGTTTTGAATGTAACTCAACCAAATAGATGGCGCTGCTGTGCAAATTTTTTTACAGTTTCCGCTATAGCTCTATCTCAAAAACTAATGCACGGAATTTCATCAAGCTTCAGATTCATTTAGAAGTTGACATAAGTTATTGCTGATTAGATTTTGGTGTAAATCACCTACGCCTTGGCGCTGCTATGCTGAATTTTCAGAAAGTATTAACATGTACGATATATAAGAATGTTTTGCGAATACCACCTCCGACTAATTTGAAAGTGTCTTCAGATTGCTCATATAAAATATTTATTAGATATTTATCAGTTTTCCCCTACCCGTAACAGGGAGGGGGAAAAGTAGGACATAACAGCGGGCGTGTGGTCTCAGAGGCCGTGACACATTATAAAGTTTTAAAAATCATCTAATTGAAATATCATCTTGAAATTTCACTTAGATGTTGTTCGAAATTTAACTCTCAAAATATTTTTTTTACACTTTAAAGTGAAATAAAACTTTTCCCATAGCCTTAAATTTGTCGCTGAATATCATATACTACGGTAATTACTGTAACAAAATTAAAAATAAGAGCGTATGTATTATGAATCAACTATTTTTTTTTCATTTAATATGTAAATAAAATGTTATTATATGAAAATTATATGTAACACAATACAGAAAGCTTTTCATAGTAACTGAAGTATTATTATCTCACCGACATTGCGAAATCAAATACGTAATAATGTTAGTGGGAACTTTTACAGAAATCTTCTTCTCAGTCATCTTCTTCACTAAAATCGCTAACAACTTCATTTAGAATTTTTTGCAGTTCTTCCGCATAACGCGCATCAGAAGGATAAATGCATCTCCACAGACGTAACTTCAAAGCCTACTAAAGTACTTCTCTAAAGTACTACTCACTGCCGATAATTGTAACACTGAGAGGAAGGTGACGTCTCACAGACCGCTATAGAAGAAGTTCCCCTCGGTGCAGCTTCCAGAGCATTCTGATAAAAACAAGTTGGAAATTGCTCGTCAAACGTGGCAAATGAGGTGCGTTCGTACTATAACTAGTTTTATAATTATTTTTTGCACCCCATATTGTACTGAATGTATACTTTTTTGCGCTTCATAAGTGCATAGTCTGTAACATCATTAAAATGCACTTACAATAATATTTTCCCCATTCCCCGTAATGTAACGGAAAACTTTTGACTGTCCCTGTAATTAAACTATACATTCGATTTTCATAAAATTTGAAATGGCTCGACAAAAGTTTGCAGCAATTATATATTTAAAATTTCAGACCATTCGGAAGGCTGTAAAATCATTAAAATGCATTTGCTATAATTTTTTCCCTTTGGCCGTAATGTAACGGAAAACTTTTGGGTGTCCCTGTAATTAAACTATACATCCGATTTTCATAAAATTGGAAATGGCTCGACAAAATTTTGCAGCAATTATATATTAAAAATTTCAGACCATTCGGAAGTCTGTAACATCATTAAAATTCACTTGCAATAATTTTTCCCATTGGCCGTAATGTAAAGAAAAACTTTTGACTGTCCCTGTAATTAAACTATACATCCGATTTTCATAAAATTGGAAATGGCTCGACAAAATTTTGCAGCAATTATATATTAAAAATTTCAGATCATTCGGTCGGGTAGTTTTTGCTCTGTTATATGCGGACGGACAGACAGACGGACGGACAGACGGACGGACAGACGGACAGACAGACGGACTGAACGACGACTATAGGTGCTACGTATTTATATAATTACGAACGCACCTAAAAAGTGTCAGGGCGAAGGACACGAAACATGAATCTTGAGGAAGAATCGCTTTAATTCGATAAATGGGAACATGTTGTGCGGTATGTGAGAACTTTACGTCCCTGTTACGGGTTAACTGTAAAAGTTGTTTGCAGTACATATAATAAGTGTATTTTTGTGCGCTATTATTATTTGTGTATATTATGTGGATAAGCTGGTATCTGAGTCCTTATGTCACTCTCATCGAATGATAAATTATTCTTTTTTCTTTGACGACTAATTTTGTTGTTACGGGAGCTACTAAATTCCTTCTATATAATATGCAACTTTCAACTGCGTCATTTGTTTGTTGCAACATTTATTTTAATAACTACATAAATGAAAATGCGAAATGACCAACGTCTGTCAACCACACAGTACAGAGGAAGAACCATTTGCTTACTACAATAATGAAAACATATGTATTGTATCAAATATGATATCAATGGAGTAAAGGGAGAAATTAAAACTTCATTAATGTGACAGGTTAATATAGTCGAATTTTGCAAAATGAATACAATGTCATTTTTTTATCTACACGATTTGTAATTTTAGCACTGGTTAAAAAAGTAGACTAGGCCAGGATTGGAACATGCGACTTTTTGCCTGAAGCTGTTAATGCTCTGGTACATGAGCTATCCTGAACTAATCTGCTGACGCAATTCACCCAGAAACATTATTGATTATTACATATGGTCTGATATATTTAAATTAGCTCAACCTGATAAATTCAAGGTAATAGAACTCCAACAAATGTATATACGTAATTACACTTGATTAAAATTAATACAATTATTCTGTTTGGTAAATAATTTATACGACTTGTAATTTTCCAATTTGGTGAAAAGGTGTCTAGGACAGGATTCGTAGCAGCACCTTTTCGCTCAAGCTGTCAATGCTCTATTAGCAAAGCTATCCTGGAAAAATCTTTCGGGCACACATTTCCCCCAGAAACCTTATTGATTATGACATCTGGTCTGGTGTATTTGAATCAGCTGAACCTGAAAATTTGCTGTTAATAGAATTACAAGAGGAGTTGGTTACGTAATCACACGAGTTATAATTTTCCAAATTGTTTTGCCCAAAAGTGTAAAAGCCAGGATTCATTGCAACGGTTTTTCGCTGAAGCTGCCAATTCTCTGCGAGCTGAGCTATCCTGGAAAAATCTAGCGGGCACACAATTCATCCAGAAACCTTATTGATTATAACGTCTGATCTGACTTACAAATTAGAATAGCGGTGTTAAAATTAATCAAGTATATTTATCTATATTGGAAAAACTTTCAATTTACTTTTAAAAAATTGTTAACTTGATGAAATCAGCTAGCTAAAAATATTTAAATTTTGTGTTATTATTGTTAAAGCGTTGTTGCTATAATTATTATTGTTAGAAAGTTGTTCTTTTGTTTCAAGAACATGCTACCAGATGGCAGCATCAAACAACAATTTTTTTTGTTTACTGAAACAGATATTCAAACAAGTTGGATCCATGGTTTTATAGCTGTATGCAGCAAAATGGTGCTGGGATTAAAAATGCTATATAACTCACTAGTATTCAGAAGGAATAATATAATCAAAAGTGCAACAAACTAAGGTTAAATAGCTCAAAGTATTTCTTTATATTTGTACTAGCTTACCCACCCGGCGTTGCCCAGGTCCAGGATGAATGACCTTTAAATTAATCTCAATTTTTTATGATTTTATATCTTCAACTCCATTTTATCTGAATTTGTATTTTTAAATGAAAAATATTGAATTGAATATATATTCTATTTGGTATTTTATTTCCTGCGTAATTTGATTTTTGGTGTCTAAGCGCAGCGAAAGCGAGCGAAACCTCAACGAAACACTCAATTTTTTACGGATTTGAACGAAATTTTCACACATTTTATTTTGAAAAAAATAATTCTACCCGTCCGAACGTTTCAAAAATTTTGTAAGGGATGCAAATCTCGTCTATCGAGATGCTGTAAAAAGATTGTGTTAAAATACGGACGTTTAGTTACTTTTAGCGTAGAAAAAATATAGTCTCCGTGAAGCACGAATTGGCATGCGTTCGCCAGTTTATTTAAAAAGATAAAATTCATATTTTTTTAAGCCGATTATACCATCGATTAGAAGAAGGTTCTAACCTTAAGAACATATTTTTAATTTGTCGGTACCTCTAAATTTGCTTTCTGGAATGGCATTGCAATAAGGAAGGAAAATGTTTGTTGGAAAAACGACCCTTTTTGAAAAAAAAAATCAAAGGGTTAACTGCGATGTTTTTTTTTAAATTGATTGCGGTATTAGACACGTAAGAGTACGTTCTTTCAGAATATGTCTCCCGTTTTTAACTTTACTAAGCGGTTTGGACGATGAAAGTTAATAGATAATGACAAAATACCCACCGAAGTTCCTTCTGTTTCATCTTCATTTTATGCCGATACGTAAATAAGGCTTTTACCCATGACCCAGCCGTTTTTCTCTCCCGTAAAGTCCGAGATGAGTTGTTAATGAGTGTGCATTGCAATTGTTAATTAATAACTGAACTAATTATTAGGGATTTAAAAACCTGAGTCACAGGTACATCAGGATACACTTTGGGGTAGCCTCACAAAAATTTTCTGTCTCTTACGTGCCGTATATTTTCCTAACTATCGCGCACTCAGAGAGAGAGAGAGCAAAACTTTCTTTTATTTGTATAGATTTGTAAACAGTTTCAAGAATTCGTCTTTTTTCATATTATGAGTATTGTTTCAGCATCTTATTTTACGTGTATTTTCTTCTAATAAATATTTGTTGCTCATCTTAAGAAGAATCTTATTTAATTGAAAAATTCAGAAAAAATAAAGATAAAACTTTTAAGTTTTTTATTATTTACTATTGAGAAACTGCTTATTCATACCTTTATATGGAATAACATTCCAACAATTATTACAGCATTATTACTAAAATATTGCTTAGCATGGTTTATGAGTTCTTATGCGCATAAAATTACAGTAAAAATTATATGCTCTTAAGTTATTATTTAGCAAGGAATATCAACTTAAGGATTATGAAGCCTATACAAAATCTCAAAAGAAAATTTTCAAACTCACCATCATATGAGAATACCGTCAATGCATATCCCAGAAGCCCCATTCTAAACGCTTTAAAATTTCTCACGTTTAAAAAAATCACTTTTGTTAATTAAGTTTATACTTTAAATACAGTTTTTATCAAACAAAAATAAAAAGAAGTGGTTATCTAAGCTAAGTTAAAATTTATTCAAAGAAAGTTTTGAATCAGAAAAAGAAACTGAATTCGAATGAGGGATATTGAGATTAGAATAAATAGTATTAGCATATCAGTTGGGTTTTAATAAAAAGCTACATTTAATTTCCGGAGTTTTATCTACTAACATTTTAAATAGATGTATATTTTAACTGGAGAAATATTATGAAGTAAAGTTCATAATTTATCGTGAAAAAGACTTTTTTGACGAAAATGAAATGAAGAGGAAAATCAATGCTTAAAACTTCCAATTCTGCACAAGCTTTAAGCAAAAAACTCAATCCGCCAAAGACATTTATTGAAACAAAAAAGTATTTTACTATTAAACATTTAAATATATATTTTTATAAAACATATAAAAAATGTAAACAGAGTGACGTTAAAAAATTTTTTTTTAAAGCATATTTAACATTTGTGCACGTATGCACTAAATATATAATTAAAAAATAAATATTTGACCTTTTACAATAGTTTTTCTACGGTAAAAAAAATAAAGAGCACCTAAGTCATAGTGTTTTGATTTTATAAGTTTTCATGTGAATTTCGCAAAAAGTATTTATATAACTTAATAGAAAAATACAGAAATTACAGGTGTAAAGGAAAAAAAAATATTGAGTTATATCAAAGCATCAATATGTGTCAACAACTTTGTACAATTAGATTAAATAGAACTTTTTCTTATTGCCGCGAAAAGGTTTTTCTCTCCATTCTTTTTAAGTTATGACATCGTGTCCCACGAAGTTTTTTGAAAATAATATGCTTCCCGATAGATCATGTTGCTAAATTTTTATAGTAAGGCGTTTTGTATATTACAGTACGCATAAACAAAAACAAAATCCGAACCATATTCATTCGAACCCTTAAAGAATAATAATTGCAGAATAAACCTGTTTGCTCAAGAGATTCTTGATCATGATTTCTTATAATCCAGATATAGTATTATTATAGGGGATTATATAGGAGGCATTTTCTTTAGAAGACATACAGTGAACATTGAAACGGTTCTGAATTGATGATTGAACTGAATCTGTTTGAAACTGTTGAATTGCTTTCAGACATTTACCTGCTATGGATTTTGTCTTGAATGTTCCATTTTATTAACATAATCTTAGAATACATTACTTCACACGAGTTTCTTCCCTATTTATATTATATCGTTATCTTATTTATCCTCTTTAGACCCGAAGGTAAAATAACTCTGCGAATACACATTCATTGATTTTCCACAACACAAAGACACCATAGATGATAGAAGGAGCCGTTATTCTGAAATCGATACTTTATGGGGCTGGTATTTTAGATTCACAAATACGGATATGAAATGACTAACAACCTTAAAATATCAGTTTAATTATCAATAACAAATTAAACGTATTTTGTTAATTGAATGATCTTCTAATTATCAAAAAAGTTTATTGTAAATCGTTTAAGTTAAATAATTATGAAACTGTCTTATTTTCTTGGACACACTGTCTGGAATACATTGTTCAAACTCAGATGATAATAACAATTATTTTATGAAAAATAAGCATCAGCGATACCATTTATTGGTTTTGATCCAAAGACGAACACATTCAGCTGTATAGAAGTAAAGTAAAATTGGAAAAAAGGAAATAGTTTAGTTTATATTTTCTTTGGTTCGGAAGTATAACATATAAGAACCGAAGAGGTTATTCTTCGTTCAACAGGTGACATCTAATAGAGAATATCCAATAGAGAAAATTAATTCATATTTTAAAATATTCCCGAATTGATAGAAACCACGGATCCAGTCTGTGTCAGCTAAATTTGTGTTACCCAACCTGAGGCAAGAATCTTATCCTCATTCACTTTAAATCTCATTGTAGCTATTATCGATCATTTTCATGCTCAGTAGAGAATGATCAATATTAAAATGTTAAAAGATTTCTTGTATGAGATAACACAGGTACCCGATACGACGACTATTTTTATAAAGTAAAATTGTAATTTGTGCTTACACATCTTATACAAAATTCGTAAAGATTGGAAATTTTAAAAAGAGAAGTGATATAAAGTAAAAAATAACAAGAAAACAGACAGACAAATGCATAAAATTATTATACTAATAAATTTCAAATGACACCACAGGGAAAATGAGAACTTCAAATAAAAAGAAATGTAAAAAGTAGAACATCGTTCTTATATTCACATTTCTTCTCGTTTAAATGTCTCGTTCTTCGTATTGCATCTTTTCAATTTTATTTACCATAGACATGTACTAAAGAATTGTGCATGGACATACATAAAAAACATGTAAACGATTTTTTAAGTGACCACCTTTTAGGAAGACGGTTCAAAACTAGCATTTATTAAGCTTAGTCTAGTTTTTACAATATTTCATCTGATCATGGGACACAGAATTACAGATTTAAAATGATTTAAATAGTTTTCTTCCAAAAGTAGCACGGTAAAAAATAAAATTGATGATAACTTAATTTTTTTTTATTTAAAAGCGAATATGTAATGATGATAAAAGGTTTGGCTTTTAATTTCCAAGACTGTAGCAACAATTATTAGAATTGAAAGTTCGTTGGTTGTTAACGATGGTATTGAATGGACATGTATCTGTGTACAATATCTGCACTGCACGTCATTTTCGTTTTACTTTTTGGTCTTGAAACACGCAAGCAAACGTTCTGTGTTAAAGCACTGTCCCAAAGTGAAGGAGTAGAGAATGAACATTAAATTTTGCTACAAATGGGAAAATGTGTAATTGTTCCTAAAACTTCTATTTCCAACCACTGTGGTGAGCGGCCTCTTTCCACCCGCAGTCCTTTAAGCTTTTCTTCTCTTAGTCCGACTCTTTTGCGGAAGACAGGTTCATAGGTCCCCAGCCACTTCCCGAGTATAAGAGACTTTAGCGGAAGCCAGGTTGAAGAAAAATCAAAAATTAAAACAGGAAAAAATTAAAACAAATTAAAAAGAGAAATTACACAACTGAAAGACCCCGAAAAGCGGGAGAGTAGCTCGGGGCTCTGAAACTACCGAGTGACCGCTGCTGCGTCGAGCTTATCATTAGAATCTATTTAAGGAAGTATATTTCTGTTTGATACTAAAATAATCTTTTGATGAGATTAAATGTAAAACCCGTAAAATGTTGCAGCAAATGTAATGTAAAGGCGCATAATCACGTTCCCTCGTTTTTCAGTAGTTTCGCCGTTTTACATGTTCTGGATAACGGTAATATTACGGAAAATGTGACGTTCTAATATAAGAGGATTCCCAAAGATGACTTTGCAAGTTGTTTTAAGCAATTTTACAGCCCCGCGCAAAAGTGTATTATGTCAGACGGAAAATACTTCGAAACATGTTAAACAGTTATGTGCTGTTACATTCATATTTAAGAAGTTATTTAACTAGTCCCGAAAATTATTAGCAACACCTTGTATTTGCAGCTACAATTAAAATAACTGTCATTGGTACTTTGTTATAAATTTAAAATCGTATTTTTACTTCGTATAAAGAAGTATATAATATTTATACGATTGTAAAAACAATTTATTAAATATGACATTCTATTCGACAAAAATTTGAATTAGGAGAATTTTGAAACTACACCATAGCTACAAGTAGAAGGAAATAGGAATATTACATTCATGTAAACACAGAACTTTTAGACATAATGCATAAGATCTTCTTTAGATATTTCTTTTTATATTTGTAATATAAGGAATTATGTCAAGATTAATATTGCGACAGAACTAAAAATGTTTTATTCGATTTTCTAAAAAAGAAAATTGTTCATAGAACTTGACATCAATTGCAATAAAAGTGAAATCGATACTGATAAAAGTTTTACTTCAAACAATGAATTGAACATAGAAAAAATTTTAAAAACGAAATTCAAACTGCCACTTCCGTTTCATTTCATACAGAGAGCAATGTCACTTATATAACGTAACTTTCTTAATACATTCCATCTTATTTTCAAAATATTGTAACAAATGTCATAAAAGATAATGATTCTCCCCTGTAACACAGCAAGAAATTTACGATTTCTAATTCAATTCCTATGAAATTATTTTCTAAAGTTTGATGCACTACTCGAATATTTGTATAAAAAAAACTACTTGTTAGTCAGTTTTAATTCGCAAGTGAGTTCAATAAACACTATGCATTATCGCAAAGTATTATATAAATATACTTATTATATTTTCAATTTAGTTCGTGAACTGAAAATACAGAATTTATAGTTTCTTCTTATAAATTACTAAATACGATTAACTTGTCAAGATAAGGATATTGAAGTTAAACTCTAACAAAGTTGTAAAGCGTAATTTAACACTAATAAACTGAAAAATAGACATCTATAGTAAACATATATTTCATAATTAGACCAAATTAATGCTACATGCAATTTATATATATATATTCATACGTATATCCTTCTCTTAAGTCAGTATCTATGTTAAGAATGTTAAACTCTAACAAAGTGCTAAACCCTGACGCAACCCTAATAAACTGAAAATTAGACATCTATATTAAACATATATTTCATAATCAAACCAAATTAATGCTACATGCAAATAAAAAAGCATATATATATCCTTCTCTTAAGTCAGTATCGATGTTTCGAAAGATATAAATGTAATTTGCTATTACATTTTTTTAAAATTTAAATACTATAAAACACTACCGTTATAGCCTGGGCCCGAGTTCAAGTCGTAGTCAAAGAAAATACTACGTTTTTCATGGTTTTTACAGAAATTGAAAAAATGACTTATTTTTGAAATGCCGTACTGCGCTTACTGTTGAGTGTATAAAAAAGTTGTAAATATGAAAGTTGTCGCGAATTTAACTTCTTTAAGATTAAACTTAAGAAATAACACTCTACGACAATGGATATCGAGATAGAAAAAGAACCCCAAAAAGGCCCAACATTTTCTTGTTCTTTGCCACAGAAAATTCTCCCTCAGGAAGTTTTGTTGGATAATTCAGTATTTCTGTGCTGCCTTCAAATACAAGTTGGAAAAAAAATCTTCTACCCGGCCTTTTTCAAGGTAATGCCTTTTTTCGTACATTTTCTCTGGACTTTTAAATAACTGCAGAAACACGAAAAATATGAAAATGACCACTAAAAGAATTTTTTAATAATAAATATTCATGTATATTTAAATGAAAGGCCGGTACTCTTGAAAGCGGAAACATTTCTTCAATCCCTGGATATATATATATATATATATATATATATGTATGTATGTATATGTATATCTATATATATGTATGTATATGTATATATATATATATATATATATATTTGTATTTCCATCCGGGCTACTGGGATACAAACTGCAGTAAAAACGAAAAGTATAAAATAACCTCAATATATTTTTTTAAAATAGTAAATATTCATTTTTTAAGTGACACCACCAATACCAAGAACATACCGACGATAGTTAGGTATTTTTTTTATTTTTCAACACTATTCATTATAGTTCAAATGTGTTTAGGAATTCACTTTGTCTGACTGTCTGCCTGTGCTCTAACTCTCGTAAATATGAACAGATCACCATGTAATTTTATATATTATTGAGGTTTATTAAGAATGTTCAGAATCGAAAATGAAGTGTGCTGCATTTCTCTTACAGGGAATCCCAAATACTTTCATCCCTTTATGGTCTTATGTATGAGAAGACATGTCTTCCAGTTTAGTTATTTTTTTATTGTTACGGTATTTTAAACATAGAGAGCACTGAGGTGGATTACAGCATGCGTTACCGGGTATACAATTAAAACCATTTACAGTTTTTTTACCCGGACGCACAGAAGAATTCCATTACATTATTGATCTATGTGGAGGGGGATTGTTTGCGGTACGTTCTAACGATATTTAATTGCCTAAGAGGGTCTGCTCAGACAAGGAAACTCAGTCTGTAGAGTATAGTGTCCCTCCCGGTCGCCTATATTAAAGTCTTCAAAAAAAAAATATATATATATATATATATACAGTTTTCAGCAAGAGCTGTAGCCGCCTTAATCGCGACAGTGAGCGGTATTTCCATAAATTTCCGTGACGATTAATATTTACAAATATTTACACTCTGTCCGCTGGGGCACAGACTACACCCTCCCGACAGAGAGCGGGAATGAAGAATGAGCTGTGCAGGTTTATTGAGAAGGTCCTACCCGCTGGGGCGCTTTCTCTCTCGCGACAGGCAGCGGGTGGAATGGAATGAGTAGAATGAGACTGCGTGTGCGTGACAGCATGCAACATCAACTCAGTAAGTTGCGTGCGCTGGATCATACCGAGAGTCCAGAAGTGTAAAAAATTATAACGGTGAAGAGCAGTCGAAGTTAAAGGAGACAACAGATTACTCTCAACATCCCGCTACACGACAGAGAGACAGACTGCAAAGAGGCTGGGATGGAAACATTCATTAAGTAATTATAAATGTTCCCGAGTTTGTCCAGAAACGCTGTCTGAAATAGTTTCCCTTGTAGCCAGGATTTAGCGGGAAAGACAATCAAGGGGTACAATGATAGTAGGTGTGATCTTGGGTTTCCACTTCGCCACATTCACAGAGTTGTGATGAGGTGCGATGGAATTTCTTAAGGTATTGTTCAAAGTGTCCGTGACCAGTGAGGAATTCTGTAGTTGGTGTGGAAAGGAAATAACGTTCTCTGAATACTTTTGGGACGAGGTTGTAGTTACGGTGTTCCTTGTCAGACTTGTCCCACCTAGCCTGTCAGGCAGGTAGTATTCTTTCTCTTAGGACTCGTTTGACATAGAGAAAGGAACCGGAAGTTCAAACTCTATTGTTGATGATTCTTCAAATATAATTAAATTAGAATGGATCACTGAGTTTGACTATCTATACTATAAAGGATAAACGTGTCCGTTCGTAACTCTGACGTCATTTCGACGGTGGCTACAGCAGACGATTAAATTTATATTTTAGTGCAATTTTTAAAACTTCTAACAAATGATCATTTTCAATAGCTCAGCATTTGTGTCCAGCTTAAATTCCATAACGCAATTAAAACATTCACCAATTAATAATAGAACAATAAAATATAAATAAAACACAAATTTAAGATGTGAAATCAAACTACGCTCTTAACCCTTATCATCTGCATTATGATCTACCTCAATTTTTTTCATCTAATTTTGTTTTCAGTTACTACAATGACAATTAAAGTATAAACATAAAAAAATACTCACCCGGGATAAATTTAATTCTTTAGAGGTAATTAATTAAAGGGGTACTTTAAAGTACTGTCAGTACACTGTGACTAAAATATCGTAACAGAAAACCCTCAAGGTATTTCAAAGGACACTAGAATTGTAGCAAAATATTTTCGATTTAATAAGTATGTGAATAATAGCCTTTTTCTTATTTACAAATAAAATTCGTGGCGAATTCCGGTGCCAATCATTTATTTAAACACTTTAGCATTCAAAATGCATTGCCCCTGAAAGGGTTAAAAAAATTATTTTTTTTTAGGCTTAGATCTTGTTAACAACCCTTTAGTTTTGCGACATATTCCAGGGAGAACATGTTCTCTCACACCTCCACATATGCAGTATATGAATTTACATATGGTATTTCTAGAATAGCAAAAAAGAGCCGGTGCCACAACTTTTTCAATTTCCTATAAAAAAATAATAATGAAACAGAAAAGAAATACTAGAAAAATTATTACGGCACTATATTTTATTAATTACAATTTAAAGCAGATGAAAACGATGGATAACTACACAGACGAAAAGTAAACAAGATGTTTTTCTCCAACACCCGGTGTACTGACCGTACTTATAAGTACCACTGAGTAATTCAACTGTTAAATGAAATACGTACAACGTTCACCTAAAATAGCTAGTCAAATTGTATTCTAAGATCATAATGAAGACATAAAAACAATCCAACACTTATCTTATATCCTTTACTGTGTTTGTAGCAATAAAAAGACGAGCGTAACAATCTGTACAAAATGTCGGCACAAAGCACACCGACTGTTTCAAAGATAGCCTTCTTCCCCGCTAAAATAACAAACCTAGAACTACTGCTGTCATGTATCCGGATAAAGTGGTGTTAAAAGACTGTTTTTGCAAAGTACCATTAGAATATCGGTGATATTCACTATGGGATGAAAGTTTAAACCCAGTGGTACTTATAAGTACCGCCGGTAGATAAAGGGTTAAACCACTGAAATGAACAGAATCAAAAAGTCTGATTGTAAACAGTAATCTTTAGCGATTTAATTAGGCTGTTAACTCCTAGCACGAGGCAAATAATGGTATCGCTTTTAATACATTTCAAAACATTTTAAAGAAATATTGCTATTTTCAAAATAAAATATAGATTTTTGGTATAGTTCGTGGATACTAAGAAAATATATATATTAAATGAAAAAATCTGTTAAAAATATCAATTTTAAAGAATGGTTTTTACCTACATTCTATTACCCGAAAAAGGTTTATATCCTTGTGATTGATAATTGCTGGATGAGGCTCATCTGCTTTGGTATGAATTTTTAAATACTCTAATTTTTACTGCATTACGTAGTGTGTATAGACTCTATTGATCACAGAGCTGCACAAAAGAAGTTGCACTCATTACCGTATATGGACATAAAATGTTAAAAATGTATTTTTATTGAGTAATGCAAAATTTTTCGTTGCTTATTTAGATATCTCATTTCATTGTCAGAAAAAATAAAATTTAGTTATAATATTCTGTTAGCTTCGGAAATTTTTTCATAATCAGTACCTGATGAAGAATGTTTCGTTATTATTTACAACGCTATCCGAGTCCTGGCGATTGTAATTTTAAAATTCAGAAAAACGTAAATGAGAAAATAACTTACTTTTAACAGAATATAATTATATTTTATAAAGAGAAAGTATCCCTAGTAGTACTGTTGACACGTGGACATCCATATTTTATTCTTTTGTTTATTTTGTTTCCTTCGGACATCGAGCGTTCGCAGTTTTAAATTCACGAGAAAACGAAATAGAATGCTTTACCTGCGAGCTATATGCGTACATAACCACGTTTTGCCCGGACAAGCGCATAAGCGATCTTAATTCCGAATGTAGAGTTTGGCCATTAATATATCGACTAATTATCAAAAAATGAAAAAATCTGAACTCAGGTGCATTGGAACCTTACTTCTTCTATCCAGAATCAAATTGTCCGGTCTCTATGGACAGTATATTTTTTTAACGTTTGCCAACAAACAAACAGACAGATATACAGAAGCCAAAAACTTTCTTTTATAAGTATACGTTAAAATATTGATAGCAAAATTTACGTTTCTATGAATTGAAAGAGATTTAACTGAAAACAACGCGAGAAAAGTAATTGGTGATGACTTAAAAGTGACAAAAAGTTAAAGTTTAATATTGTTATGAACTCTTTCAATCAATGTCGTATTTGTAATGATACGAACAGCTTAGATACTTATTCGATTATATGACATCGTTACATATTTTTAATTTTAACTTGTATTACACATCGATATATTATTCACTATAGGTTTGACACTAATTATTTTTTAGTCGATTGATTAGTCAACTAAATGTTCAGTCCTAGGAAATTTAATCCCGATTCTTTTAATCACTATTGAATCTGAAAAAGTAATTGCTCTGTAAAACATTTTTAAGATTAATTCAATCATTAATCTAATTACACAGACGAAAACAAAACATGGCCGCCGTTTAAATTTGTTAAATCCGCTCCCATTCCTACGAAATTATTATTAAGTATCACTATGCACGAAATTATTATTAAGTATCACTATGCGATTTTCCCTATTGAATATATACTGTATCAGATAAAAATATTCACATATATTTAGTTTAAAACATGTAAATTATTCAGGAATATTAGAAACAGTTGAAACACCTTTTATAAAACTGATATGTTCTTCTGTATTCTTTTAGGTAAATGGGAACAATATTATCAATCAGTTTAATTTATGCTAATAGTATAAAGAAGAAACGGTTGTTTGTTTTTTTGTTGAGGTAATCTTTGGTACTACCAAACCGATTTGAAAAGTAATAGTTGAACATTAATGGCGACAGTCCCTGCTCCAACATAGGCTAAATTTTATGTCGGTGTCACTACCCCCCAGGGTAGGTTCAGGAAGTCTTTCTGAAATTGTGATTTTTTGCGATACTGAAGGGTCAGAAATTTGAAATTTGACATGTTAGTTACTTATACAATTTAAAAGCACCTTAAGAAATGTTTCTAAAAAGTTCGAAAATTAAAAGTCTGAAATGAGCAAAAAGTGTTCTAAAAACGTTCTAAATTATGATTTCTATGAAATTGTTAAAGATAGGAACTTGAAATTTGATATGTCGGCTACTTTTAACCCTTTAATTCCCATGATAGAATACTTTCTAGAAATTAGGTAGTTTAGAGAATCTGACTTTACACCAGAAAGTTTCAATAGTTAATTTCACTTTATTTAAATACGGAATGGTTGTTATTAATTAAAGCAAATATTGCTATTTTAATTTTCTGGTGAGATTTAGGTATATACGAATAAAAAAAACCTATTAAATTCAAAACACTGTTGTTTGCAGATATGCAAAGCTGCGCACTAACGGGTTAAGACGCAACTGCACGCAAAGAACAGGTTTTTTTTTAATTAAAAATTTAAAAGGTAGCAGGAGAAAAAAAAGTTGTTAAATATGATTTTTATGAGAATAAAAGGACTTGATGGTTATTTTAAAGATGGTTATTTCAAAGATGCAAATGCTAGCTAAAAATTATTTTGTAAAAAAAAAAAAAAAAAAAAAAAAAAAAATTGAAATGAGCAGAAAACTTTCTGAATTCCGATTTCTATGGAAATGTTGTGGTTGTTAAGGATAGAAACTTGAAATTTAACATGGATGCTAATTTTAAGACGCAAATATAATAAACATGCTATTTGTTCACAAATAATAGTTTTCACTGTCAGATTACCTTTTCAAAAATTCCGTTTATTTTTTAAAATATGGTTCAAATGGTCAACTAGCTGCATTTCAATGTTCAACTAAAAGTACATTTTGATATTTAACTCCATAGTTATTTAAAATTTTTAAAAAGTTCACAAAAAAATGAATTTTTGAAAATCCCTATTACTTTTTCAAACATTGATATTTTTGCCCAATTTTTTTTTAGATTTTCAAATGTGTATTATACAAGACTGCGAAAGGATTTCAAGATACATCTAATATGACATTAAATTTTTTTTATTCATATATATAGTGAAAAACGGTGAGATCTAACACATCCTCATTTTCTTTCCTTAAAAAAAGAAAAAGAAAAAAAAAAAAACCTGAAGACTCATTTTATGCGCAGATTTATCACATATATACTAAAGAACATATACAAAAAGTTTAAATCTCTTTCTCAAATACAAAACAAGCCTTAGCATTTTTAAATATGGAAAGTGAAGAAAATAAAAACATGGAGAAAATGCCATTTAAAGTTTTAATCTGTGTGGCTGATTGCGCTCGGAGTATTAACAAAAATTAAAATATCTCGCGATATAATTGCGGTATGGGTAAAAATGAGGTGTCAAAATATTCACAAACAAACTTTCATTTAAAAATTTTAAAAAGAAATTCGATTTTTCGTACCAATTTTGCGGTAAAGTGTCCCCTTAAACATTTTAATAATCTTTAGAATTAAGGTTTTAGAAATAGCGAATTATAAAATTCTCAAAGAAAAAGTATTTTGATTTTTCTCATAATTGGAAAGGAGTGACTTAAATTATAGTCTAAATAATTATGAAATAACGTCTTTAAAAATAAAAGCAAAATAAAAATGAAATAGCGTGTTTTTTTCCTTTATATTTCTGAGAAAATATATTAAATTCTATATGGCATAAATTGAGAAAATCATTATAAGAATCATTATTTATATGTCAGTCTAGTTATAAGGAACGTGCAGTTCGAAAATATGAAAACGACATCATTGTTATGATTTTCTTAATGATTAAGAGACACGTTTAGTAAACTATTATAATAACAAGTACTTCTAAATTTGTTTCCAGAAAATAAAATTTTCTGAAGAATAAATAATGCAAAAATATTTTATGCATTTTGAATATATTTTCGTGGAAATTTGAATTAAATTGTTTTATTAGAATGATATATTTTAAACAAATTGCACTTGACAAGTATTTAAGTAATAAAATTCAATCAACTAACAAAATAAAAATTTTCAAACCTTCTTTGAATCAAAAGTAGTAAGGATGGACGAAATAAACTGATGTAAGTAAATATGTTATATATGTATACGGAATATTTTATAAATCTAAAAGATAAAAAATTATAACTAATATGGTTGCAAGCTTTAAGATTTGAAATGGTAATTTTTTTGCATAGTTTATAAAATTATTATAAAATAGTAGATTTTAAAATAAGCATTTTTAAGGAAAAGGGGTTTTACGAAAATTAAAGAAATATTTTTTCTATTATTCATATCGAAAGGAATTATTAACGAAATTTCAATGCAAAAAGTGTATATATATATATATATATTTTTTTTTTTTTTTTTTTTGGGGGGGGGGGGGGCGATGCTCTGAATATTGAAGAAATTTCTTTTCTTTTTAGTACTTTTGCTTTAAATGTGGTTGTTATTTTTTTTCTTCTGTACGTGGTGTTCGTTTGTAAGCTTTTAAGAAATTTCTTATGGGTTTTAAATCTTATGTATTATTAATATATAAAAAATTCTAAAAATACTATAGTCTTAAGAGATGAAATACGTTTAATATGCAAAACCCAGAAATGAATTCTCTGCAAAACAGTGCAAATGCAGAGAAATATTTAAAACATCAAATTTTGATAACCCCAAGTAGTTCAAGTTTGTTGAATATTCAAATTTTCTGAAAAAATCTACAAACGAAAGTATCACGATTGCTTTCTCGAAAACAGCTGATTTATTAAGACAATTAACCTTCAATTAACTACGTGCAGTACTGTTTGTCTCCATTTTGTTGTCTTTGACTTAGACTAAAGATTTGTTTCACGATCTAAAATTCATCTTTGATTATAATAGAATTTATTGAGTAATACATAAATCTTGTACTTTTAAATGACTGTTAGAATTCGGTTAAATAATGTTATATGAAAAACAAAACATTTACCATGTTTTACATTCCAACACTTCATATGTTCAGTTCATAACCTTTAGACACTATAAAGAGTGTTCATTCTTTAAAAGCTAAAACTTAAAGCAATATATTAACACGTAACGCTGAATTTTTTTTCTGTAAGATACAAATGTTTTAATTATGCGTATTTTTAGTATAATTATGGTTCATTCACTATGCGTGTAATAATGTTTATCATCTATTAAATATATCAAGTTCACTTAAGGGAACAGTGGACGCTTCAAAAAAATTCTTTTAATTTTCATGATAGAGATTTGAAATTTTGTGCAAATATACATTTCACCATAAGTATATAGAACATCTTAAAAGATATTTCCAATCTTATTATTTTCCAATCTTAAGATCTTTTAAAAAATTTAAAATTTCAAAGGAAATCTTAAAATCCTCCTTGCGTATAGATTTTTTAGATATTTCCTCGATTTTGGATATTAATCGCGTAAAACTGCATTACAAACTTATCTATGTATCGATTTCTTAATCCCTTAAATTCTTAATTTTTTTAGAGATATTTTTCCGAATTCCAGATCGGTTTTCATAAAAATTCTGCCGTACAATCAATTAAAAATCAAATTTAATTGTCTTAATGAAGTCGAATTTTAAAATGCATGCGCTGTTTCTTTTTAAGCAATATCAGGATTCTTCCTTATCAGTTTCATGGATTTTAATCAAAAATTAAGTAGCAAGGAAAATTTAAAAAAAAAAAAGTTGAAACATCAGTATTGAGTAAAACAGATTTAAAGTATATTTAAAAGAAAAAATGTTTGTGAACAAAATTAATACACTTGTAACTTTGCGTAAAATAATTGCATCGGCATGCGGTTTTCCAGGAATGACGTAGCTCAAGTTGGAAAATAATAGAACACAAAAATAATTGTCGATTTTGGGGTCGATTTTTGCTCAAAGCCCTTAATTGGGAAGGAATAACAAGACATTTTTTCCGCAGAGAAAAATATCGTAAAAATAACTATACAAGTTATTTAAGTTATTTTTCAAACTCCAAATAATACATATCAAGGAATAATTTTTCAATATTTCCCTTTTAGTGAGTGAAATGAGTGCTTCAAAGATGGACGCCGTCAGCTGAATATCATGCGGCTAAAAAGCATGGATTTCAAAAGAACCTAATTTTGTTTTCCTTTTGACTTTGATATTTTTGCTACTACAGTTTATTGTATGCAAGTACCTTTTCCATTTTATACACTGCTTTGAGAATTTTACTGAAATATCAGTTATGTTACTTCTTTAAGTTGCTGTAAATTTATGTTCCACAAGTAAAGAACTAACAATAGTTTTTGAAATTAATACTGAACCAAGAATTATATTTTTAAATGGATTATAAAGAGCCTTATTATGTATAAACATTTCCCAAATATATTTTTAAATAATATCAATTTATAAATTAATAAAACAATACTTTATATTTTCCCGCACGTGCCATCACGTGTGTTTCATGTCAAATAAAATATTTCAAAATAATAATTATGAATGCTATTAATATGTTTATTTAGAATGTTGATTTGTTTAGTTAACAGGTGTATTGTGTGACAAATGTTGTGATAGAAAGCTCTTTACAATTCCTAGTGCTTCAAATAAACTTGTTTCGTGAAAAACACAGGAAAATTTTGATGGTAAAACTCTACCTTGTACCCAAAATTTCGCAAATTAGAGATGAATATGAATCAATAATTGAAAAAAAAATGAATAAAATTATGAATCATTTAAATATTTAAAAAACATTATATAAAATTTGAAAATGATAAAAAGAGAAACACGTAAATATTTTGCAAATTGAGTTTTGAATGTCATTTGTGTTCGATTATCAGAATGAAGTATAAAGCTCTTTGTGGTCGAGAGCAAGTGCATTTTTGTTTACTACTGCAACGTTGTTTCAATGGCAACTATCAGACTTCTCCCACATGTTTAACTACCACAAATAAAGACAAAAGTACTTTTTAGCTTTTATCGAATTTCTTTATCAAGAAAATTTTTTTCACTTAGACAAAAAGCATCCACAGAAAGAAAATTATGTGAAGTGACGGACCATAATCTAAGTTTAAACATAAATCCTAATGTCTAAACAAAACACCTTTTCAGTGAAAAGTATGGAGGGAAATCATTCAAAGGAGGAAAGGAAGTAGTTGATGTGGTGGGTGGTACCATAAAAACACTTGTGCACCAAAAGATGATGTGTAACAGCAAAATGCACACAGCTCAATTTGCAAAAGTCTTTTTCTGACTTAACAGGCTAATTTTCCCAGAGTACATAAACATCCTACATTGGAAAAAAGGAAGTTGAAGAAATAGTACACAAAGGAAATTCTTAGAAAAATGTGACTAAAATTAAAGGAATACCAAACTCCATATCATTGAACACAAGGAAAGGAACGAAGTTCGTCAAAACCACTATCTGTAGAAAGAAACACAATTGAATCAAACAATTTTATAATATTAAACCGCAATAAAGATATAAAGTTTGTAAGATAGATTATTTGTAATTATGAGGACAAGCTTTGTCCAAGAAAGAATACTAATAAACTAATCATGCATTTTTTTGTAAATTCCTTAGAAGAGTAAAAAATTCTGAGATAATTTCAAATGGTCCAAATATAGAGATTAAATTTCATACATATGTGAGGAAATAGTAAAAGATATTTATGCGCCACTTGTTGCTAATAGTAAAGGCTCTTAGAACTATGTTTTTAAACCTCTAAAGCAAAACAATAAAATTTATTTTGTTATTTATACTTTGCTTTTATTATTTTTGTTGAAAGTGTTTGGTTTTTTTGCCATATAATTTCTATTCGTGAAAATTTAATTTAAAATAAGACATACCTGTTTCTTCATACTAATGTTAGTCCATGCAATAGGGGATTTTACCTTTCAAAATTAATGGTAGTTCTCGAAATCTGCTTACTTTATGTTTTTTTGGGTCGCTGAATCCGAATTTGTAACTTCCCACCAAAATTTCCACCGGCAACCCCCCCCCCCCCCCCCAAATTTTAGTAAAATGCCCCAAAAAAGGTTTTTATAATATATATATATATATATATATATATATATATATATTGTTTTAAGGAAAAAGTATCAAGAAATTCAGAAAGTAGACCGAATTTGCAACAAATAAGAAATATGATATATTATGACGTAGTTGAATGTGGAGGGGGATCTGCCTCGGAACATGCGCCGCGGTGCTGCGCGGACTAAGTTGAGCAATTCCACTTAACCACTCATAGCGTTTACATTCGGCCTCCCGTTTCGCCCCGAACTTTTCCTATAAGGTTTATTTTAAATTTTTTGGGTCGCTAAATCCGAATTTTTAACTTATCCCCCAAAATCCTCCCCCCGCAAGCCCCCCAAAATAGTTGCTTTTAAATTAATTTTTTTATTGTTTTAGGGGAAAAGTATGTAGAAATTCAGAAAGTAGACAAAATTTGCAACAAATAGGACATATATGACATTATCACATAGGATAAACGGGGAGGGGGGGGGGCTGCCTTGGAACATTCCCGGCGCGCTGTTCTCAAAAACCAATTTTTTCAAAAAATCAATTTATTTATTTATTTATTTATTTATTTTTTATTTTATTTATTTTTTGGGGGGGGAGGGGTGGGGGGTTGCCGGGTGACATTTTGATGGGAGGTTACAAATTCGAATTCAGCGACTCCAAAAACATAAAGTGAGTCGAAATCCAGAACTAGCATTAATTTTGGCTGGTAAAATCCCCTATTGCCTGACGTGGATTACTTAGTGCACGTAAGGTCGCAGTGCATGTTCAGAGGCAGCCCCCCCCCCGTCCCTGTTCATCCTACGTCATAATGCCATCTATCCTATTTGTTACAAATTTTGCCTACTTTCTGAATTTCTACATACTTTTCCCCTAAAACAATAAAAAATTTAATTTAAAAACAACTATTGCGGGGGGGGGGGATTTGGGGGCGGAAGTTAAAAATTCAGATTCAGCGACCCAAAAAACTTAAAGTAAACCTTATAGGGAAAGTTTGGAGGGGAGAGGGGACGGCGAATGTAAACGATGTGAGTGATTACATGGAATTGCGCAACTTAGTCCACGCAGCACCGCGGCGCATTGTCCGAGGCAGACCCTGCCTCCCCATTCATCCTACGTCATAATATCATATATCTTATTTGTTGCAAATTTTGTCTACTTTCTGAATTTCTATATACGTTTTCCCTAAAACAATAAAAAAAATTGATTTTTTTAATAAAAATCTTTTTTGGGGGATATTTTACCAAAATTTGGGGGGGGGGGGGGTTGCCGGGGTAAATTTTGGTGGGAAGTTAAAAATTCGGATTCAGCGATCTAAAATACATATAATAAGCCTTTTTCCAGAATTACCATTAATTTCGCTGGGTAGAGCCCGTATTCGGTCTCTATTGCCTGGAATATGTAGAAAGTTTCTTAAATGAATATTGAATTGACTTTTTCAATTAATAAGCAATTGATTACTTTTTTTCGCCAATTGTTGCTAAAAGGCTCTTAGAAATATACACATATATAGATTTATGCTTACAAACTTCTAAAATAAAACAATAAAATTTGTTTTCCTGTTAATACTTTGCTTTTATTATTTTGTTCAAATTGTTTGGGTTTTTTTCATACAATTTCTTTTCATGAAAATTTAATTTAAAATAGTACATTTTTAAAATTTTAAACCTGTATCTTCAAATTAATGTAGGAAGTTTCTTAAACGAATGTTTAATTGACTTTTTCAATTAATAAGCAATCGATTTCCCTTTTCTTAAAATTAGGAATTCACACGTTATGTCACACGTGACAAAAATGTCCTGCAAGTGGCATCTATTTGAAAAACTATTACTAGTACTAAATTTCACTTTTTGAAACAAATTACAAAATAATTAGTTAGTAAGGTGTCTAAGCATATGGTAAAGCATTTCACATCTGTATAAACACAGCAGATACAGAGGATTTCTTGTTATAAGCAAATAATTTGAAAAGTCCTGTCCAATAATGTGTCTTGTACATGACAGCTTTAATTTTTTTTCATACAAAAACATGATTTTTTTGTTGTTGTTCATAATAACACATATGTAAAGTAATTACTCTCGGTCAGCAAATGAGTTCCAACTTCAAATAAGTTCCACAATTGCAAAATCTTTCTTGAAAATTTTGTGTAATTACCACACTTTTGCGGTGAAATTGCCAAAGTATGCAACAAATAAATTACACCGAATTGAGAGCGAAATTTCAAATTAAAACATCATACAAGAAGTTCTATCCCTAATGCAGATCTTCTCTTACGATGATTCTTCATTTCATTCATTAAATGAAAATTATCGGAAAATGAATATAAAAAATATATATATAACGTTGATACAGAAGTAGTTGAAATTGCTCTAACTTCCTGTTACAGTTTTGATACATTTAGGCCATACTCACTTGAATGACATTTTTAGTGTTTTAGTGATCAATAAATGAAATTTTTTGTAGCATATCTTATGAGAAAATTATTTTAAATATATACACTTGTTTTATTTTTAATTATAGATTAAAAATGTCTCATGAAAATATATATTTATTCAAGTAATTTTAATGTCAATTTTCAAATACAAATACAGTAAGCTTTGCTATGGAAAAATAAAAAATTCTTCAAAAAATCTTTAATAATCTTATCGATAATGTTGACATCAAGTGCAGCTGCTAATTTTTCTATTTCGTAGTGTGTCGAAAAAAGTTTGCTACATGTTGAAGAACAATGAATAAAACTGTGATTATGGAAATGTCAATAAGATCTTGTTTAATTTCTGATTTTTAATCCACAAGTAATGTTTTCAGTACTGCTTTTTTCTCAAGAAATATCTACTTTCTTTTGTTTTATATGAAGGATAAAGAAATATGAATTTTGAGTTTTAATATTCAGGTATTATGTCATCAATATTTTCTAAAATTAATTTTAGAATGTTTTACTTTTTGTAATGCATTTGAAAATTCCTTATTACGAGTAATTTACAAAACATGTATTTTCAAAGTATCTTATAATATTCTATGCTATAAGTGATTTTTAAAGCATAAAAAGGTAAAATTTTGTAATTACACCAGTTTGAATCACCAATCCAATATTTTCACTAAAAGCATAGAAAATATGTCCTTTGTACATATTCTCTCTTACAATATTTATTGATAATACGCTCTTAAAGTAAAAATAATAAAAAAAATAATAAAACAATACATGGAGTACAAAAATTCTACAGTTGTATCCCAGGCATGTAAAATGACCAAGCAGACGACCACAAATTAGGTGGAGTGACGAAATCAGAAAAGTGGACTGGGTTAATTGGATCACAAAAGGGATCACACGGGTAACACGAGAAAAATCTAGCGGGTACCTACATTCAGCAGAGAACTGAAAATGGTTCTAAATAATACCCTTGCTGAAGATGATGTTGATAATAATTTTTATAAAATATAGCCACATGTTAAACTGAAAATTCTTTGCTTCTTTTAAGAATTGCGGCAGATTTAAGACATGACCACTTTATTGCAAATATTTAGAGATTTAATATTCGTGGGCAGTACGAACCCATAGGAGCATGCAAACAGTTCCAAGATTGTCTGTGTGCTGTCTAACAGCTGTAATTGATGGAAGCGAGATTTCCTTTTTCTTTGAGATTTTATGTTTAACCACCGGATGCCCGTAGTTGAAGTGCACGTATTTGAACGGCTATACAAGCTGCACTATTTGCAATTTTTTAAAAAGAATTGGTTTTTATACCATTTAGAGTATTCAGAAACATGTTCTACAATAGAGAAACAAGTTCTGCAAAATAATTGCCGAAACGTCAGTGAAGGCTTACTGAGGAGACACGAAAAGTTTTGGTTTCTGTTAGTCTGTCTGTTAGTCTGTCTGGTAGTCAATCTGTTAGTCTGTCTGTTAGTCTGTCTGTTAGTCTGTCTGTCTGTTCCGCGATAACTGCCGCAAAAAGCATCCGATCGACTTGAAATTCACTGGGCATGTTGACGAGGTACCCGGACTTAGCTGCATAGTTTTTGGTTAAATTTGGTTCATTCGTTCGGGAAATATGGAACATTTTATTTTGCTCTATAATGCTTTTCTATGGCAAGTCAGACGATTTTCAGATTTTCATTTGTTGAAAGAAATGGCTCATATGAAAAATGGATTTAAATGGTAAATTTTTGATGCTGAAATTTTTAAATAAGATTATTAAATTATTCCAATTAGTTTGAAATTTTGTCAATGTATTTGCGAGATTTTTTTAATTAGGTTTATAATATTGGGGGGAATTTTATGCATGTTTTCCAATAATATAAAGGATTTTGTTTTATCAATTTGCCATAATGCATATTTCATTTTTTTCCTTTTCTTTCATATGTTGCCTAGCAACGTATTTGGTCCTAATAATACTAGTATAATTGCGTGTATAATGTTTGAGTAAAGCCAACGTCAAAGCGGATGGATTAATGCATTTCTATCTTTGCATATAGATGGATTTTAGCCCAGAAATAAAAATAGGCAATATTTCATTTATTTTATTCAAATATTTTGCTTAAAAATACAAAAGTTCATTATTCTCATAGATAATAACGTAACATTTTTGTATGACATTTACCAATATTTCTTTAATTGTTGCCAAGAATATCAAAACCCGGAATAATATTTTCTTTTAAACAATTTTCAATCGAAATGTTTTGTCGTGAAACAGGAAAATGAAAAATAAAATTAAGAATAGAAAAATTAATATAGTGGCATATTGGAAATAAAAAGAAAACTCTCGAATATTTCTTAATATAACAAGATGAAAAGTTTTGAGTAAGTACGCATAGCAGGTGAATTAGACGTCATTTATCGAAAACAAAGATGCTGGAATAAAAAGGGCTTGGGAAAATTAAAATTAACTATTATTCACGGAGGAAAGAGATAGATGGAGATGCAGTATGCCGTAAAAACAGTTTGCAATACGATGTGCGTTATCGCTCAGATTTAAATGGCCTCATTCCGCCCAAACAAAACAAGCGCGTGGAACAGGGATCGAATTCTTTGACTTCATCCGTGCATTTTTTCTGTAAAATGAAAATGATCTGCTTATATTTAAGCAATAAGCATTCTAAGGTAGCATTTCATTGTATTATGAATTAAAAACTGTATTACTAAAAATATTATTCTGTTTTTTTTTTGTTGTTGTTGTTTTTTTTTTCTTTTTTTAAGCACGTCGTTGTGTTGTGCCGAATGTAGCGGATTTTAGGGTTACATTTTTGGCGTCACTTCAAGATTTATTGTCTGCGTACGGTTAGCATGAATATTTTATTTTAAATTTAAATTTTATTAATTTATATAAAAAAAAACTTATGCATATCCTTATAAATCACTGCGTAAAAAAATCTAAGATATACTATAACCATCCGCACAATCAATAAAAAATTACGAATGTAAATTTAAATAGACTACGGGGGATTCAGGGGGGCAGAGCCCCCTGAAGAAATGCAATTTTTGATTTAAAAAGTTACCAGAATAAGTAGCTCATCAGAATTTCAGAACATCAGTGTATAACCACTTGTTTAACACTTTTAATTTCCGAAACTTTACGAAGTATCTTGTATGCTTATAAATATTTATGTAATTTGAAAACTTTTAAAAGTGATTTGTAGGAAGTTGAATATTACGCAATGAGTGTTAAAAAACAATGACTTGCAAAGATGACGTTGAGGCTCCTGATCTGCAGATTTACTAGTTTAAAATTTTCCCGATATATGGCGTTATACATCAGTTTAAAAAAAAGAAAGATTGTCGACCAGTTTTTAAAACTTCTAAATTTCACATGATTCTAACTTAAGGTTATAGTCATGAAGAGCATTATGAACCTTTAAAATCCTCCCCCTCCACACACACACACACAAAAACGCAATAAAATGATTCTATCACAATTTTAATAATTTTAGATCTGATATTTAAGAATATTGTCGTCCTCGAAGATGTTGATTTAAAATAAGTTATGTTTGTTAAGATTTTTTAATATAACATTTCTAATATTAGAAAATCATTACATCAATCGGTAAAATTTTGAATTATTTTTTATTACAATAACTCGTTTCCGCATACTTGAAACAGGATAAATATCAAAAATTTAAAAAATATATTCCCAATAGTTTAACTTGCAGAGCCCTTCAAACACGTTCACTTTAATTATGGCCACCCTAGATATATTTTTAATAGTAATTAGTGTGTATCATTTCTGTTGATCATATACAGACCTACACAATGGAATTCGTAAATAACACTGACTATGGGAATGCATTGCTTAAGGATAGTTTTTAATATTGTATGCATTTTCCCGCTGAACTATATTTAGTACGTATAATAAAAGTTTGCGGAGTGTAAATAAATTCATATACAGCGCTTCACAAATAACAATATCCATTGACGTTTATGAATGGTGGATAATTGCTGCAAGTGCATTTTAAGTTTTGTTATGCGTTTTTTTTACCTGAATTAAAATTTGGCTTAATGTGTGGTGTGTTCAAAAGTCTGTAGATTATATACAAAACTGTAAAAATGAATTTTAAAAATGAGTTTTTCCATCTAATGGCGAAAACTGCTGAAAGTGAATTTTCTTTCTAACTGAACTAAATTTTAGCATACTGTGTAGTATATTACTACACTAACTAATACAAATCTATAGATGATATACAATTTTGCGCAAAATAATTAGACAAATTTTTGACTATGTAAGGTAATTGCTAAAACTGGATTTTTAAATGTGTTATATGTTTTCTAAACTTTTTACTCACATTTCTTCGTTACAGTTTTCTGGATGTGTTGCAAAGTATTTCATAATAAATGCTTGGCGCATGATTTTTCGCCTTTATTATCTATTTAGTGCAAGTTATAAAATATGCTACACTGTAAAAAAAATTCCGTTTAAATACGGAAATTGTACTGGCAATCAAGACGCCAGTACTGTTTCCGTATTTTTACAGGGAAAAAATTCCGTAAATTCCAGAAAAATTTCCGCTTTTTCACTTTTTTTTTTTTTTTTTTTTTTTTTTTTTTTTTTCATATTTTCGTATTTAAAAATTTCCGTTTCAAGGACAAAAAAATATTTTTCAAGGACAAACTTTCATCTTTATGAATTTTTTCATTACTTTTCAAGGCCAAGTTTACATAAAAGTCAGAATACCTATTTAATTCAAAGAACAGTAAAGAAGGAACACTTACCCACCCACCCTTCCCGGCTTCGAACTAGTGAACTGTTCTCTTCCAGCTTAATGCGCTTAGCCATTACACCTAGGTTACACAAGCTACTTTTTCAAATATCTTTACTTACTGCAGATGCGTTTTTTGATGCAAATGCAAGATGTCAAACAATTTACTTATTTTTATAGAGATAATATTTTTCAATTGAGTATACAATTTTGAATATTTAGCTTTTTAATTTCATGGTTTATAAAAGATAAATTTTACTCTTTAAAATATCACATGCGTGAAAGAATGTATTAAGAGTAATGTTTCCTGCTTTTTTGCAAGAGTTTAAAATTTTATTGCAAAATTATTCTTATTTATTTATTTATTTATTTTGCAAGAATACTAGCATATTTTTCTTCAAACACGAACTTCTTAAAATTATTTGTGTGGCGACTTACTGTAAACTCAATAAAGGTAATTGCTACACGGTGTTAAAATAAATTTACTTCTTTTTTATTATAACTTTGATAAACGTCAATTTTATAATAATTTTATTTCATATATGTTTTAAGTTTTATGTGCGAATTTATTAAAGTGAAAAATATAGACTAAAGAAAATATAGACTATAAAAATATAGAACTAGATTAAAAAATATTCAAATTAAAAATAGATTCTTTTCATTTTAAAATATCCTACAGAGACTTAAAAAAATAACAGCTTACTATAAATAAGTCAAACATTATTTTAAAATCATAATGACAAATAAACTGTAACTTTCCTTTCCAACTGTCTCAAACTTAAAAAGAATGAATAAGATTTTAATTTTTTTAATTTCGTAAAAATATATTAGATTTTATTATTTAAAAAAAGAAAGAAAGAAAAATATTAAATCAAGTTGTTTAAAAATACATACTGTACATGGTACCATAACTTTTATCGGTTTTACTTAAAAACCAAATTAACACCGAAACTATTTAGCAAATATTCGGAAGTGATTGGATATGTTTTCAACATAGAGCCACATTTAGCCAATATAGGGGTTTCGTTAAAAATAATATCACTGAAAGACAAGTATATACAACAATTAACTACTTCGCTTTCCAAACAGAACACCTGCTTATAAACATTATTTACGGAAGTTGTACTCTTTTGAAAGCAATAGAGAAATATTCCGTAACGTTGATCTGAAACTTACTGGATTTATCCACATTTGTAATCTCAAAATGTCAATTACGTAAAATGTACTGTTTGTTGGAAAAAATGAAACTATTCCGTAAAATTTTACTGAGAAATTTGTGTATATTTACGAATTTTTTTAACAGTGTATATATTTACGAATTTTTTTTTAACAGTATATACATTTAATTACCTTTAATTAATAAAGAAAAATCTTTAATTTAAAAATGAAATTTCAGAAGGTTTGAAACACTGCTTGTTGTTTCCTCGAACTGTCATATTTAATAATTATTAGCACTTTTTTAATAATAAATAATGTTTTATATATATACAAATAGATTAAGAATTGAAATAGTATATAATATTTCAACAAGAAACAAAAAAATGTTTTTATATCTCTTCATAATATTGTTTGTAGTTGTATTTCAAATCCCCATTTTAAAGTTTCGTGTTGTCGTAGATTACATCAATATGAATTATATTTCAATAGGAAAGCATGGCATGGAATTTATAGATAACGGCGCTCTATGGTTTAAATTTGACATAATGGTTTTGTGGCTTTCTATTGCTTTATCCACCGTCCTACATTTCTGTGGTGGACATTTAAGGTCACTGTGAACGAAATGCATTGTTTCAAACATGTGCATCGCGGTGATAATTGCCATCATAGTGACTAATAACTCAAGATATCATCACGATATTGATTGAAAATGTTTAAAATACATACAAGTAAATGGCAGTACTCAAAAAGTCAGAATATTAAATAGCATTTGTCAAAATGTATACCGCGTCTATGTCTATTTTATTGTTAAGTTCACCAAAATGTATGGCTTTGTATTACCTTTTGTAATATGTTTTTGATGTGTCTTTGCGATTTTGTCTCATCGGAAAGGATGACATGGAATAGAAAGGTGACGTTGTACGTTAATTCGTGGATTTGATGTAACGGTCTGTGGCATTAAATGGATTTATCCAGCGTCTTATATATTTCTATAGTAAACCTTTTCCTTTACAAAAATTTCCTATAGAATTCTAAAAATAAAAATTATAGAAAAAATCTTATAGAATTCTATAGAATTATGGCCCGTTTTTCTATAAACTAGTTTAACTAAAATTTATAGGAATATCTGTAGAATTTCAATAGAAATTTCTGTAGAGCTGTATCTATAGAAATTATGTAGAGTTTATATAAAAATATTTCAATATAGTCTATAATATATTCTATAGAAACATTCGAATATCGGCAGCTGTTTTCATTTGGACACCCTCCCAAGTACTAACCGCGTTCGTCGCTGTTTTTATTTTGGTGGTCGATTTTGAACGGGTAATTTCAGCTTAGTATGTCCATTAACAGCTTGTTATGTCTTTTTATTTTATTTCAACTTTGTTTCTTTTGTGATTTGCATTCCGAATTATTAAACCCATATGGAATTTACAACGATTCTCGAACTGTGTGAATTAGAAAACCAAAACCATTTGTAACTTAACCCTTAAATGCGAGATTTTTTATTTTGTTTCGAAAAAATTATATATGATTCTCTGAAAGGTTTATTACACAGGAAAAATAATGAAAAAATTGAGAGATACATTTTTCATATAATACGTCAATCTCTTCTTCTGTTGCACATCTGTAATACAAGTAAAAACTACTGTCGTGTGGCTGTTTTACGCTAAAATAATGCAAATTAGCAAATATTTTAAAAAGTATGTCTATAAATACCTTGTTTTGTACAATTATTTATTTTATAAAACTTAACCTTTAATCTTTTAATTGCCATGATAGAATACGTTCCAGAAATAACGTAGTTCAGATAATTTGACTTCACACCGGAAAGTTTAAATGGTTAAGTCGCTTTATTTAAAAACGGGATATCTATTATTAATTAAACCAAATATTGCTATTTTAATTTTCTGGTGTGAATTAGGTATGTACGAATAAAAAAATATATTAAATTCAAAACACTGCTGTTTGCATATATGAAAAGAAGCGTATTAAAGGGTTAAAAACACAGATTTCAGGATTGAAAAGAAATCCATTAAAATAAAGAATTTATTTATTTATTTAATTTATTTTACTAGCAGTGTTTAAAAAAATAATGAATTATAACAAACTAATTAACCATAATTTAAATCAGTAATTCGACTGATATATTATTACATTAAAAATTTAATCACAATCTATTTGAACTGAATTAAATTATAATCATATTAAATCTATGCAATACTATTATATTAAACTAATGTATTAGAAAATTAATTTTTTAGTATATAGGTGTAAATAAATTATAACACATAAATTTTAAAAGACCTATATATATATATTTAAAAAAATCTATAGAATAATTAGTCTATAGAAATTCTATAAATTTAATGTACGCCATAGAAAAAAAATATATATAGAAAAAAATTCTACAGCACTCCTATGAATTCTACAGAAACAATTTCTTTAGAAAAATTATTCTATATAACTCCTGAAAACTATATAGAAATAATATTCCATAGAAAGTGTATTCTATGGAAATATTTTCTTTAGAAAAAGTAGTCTACAGAGCTCTTCAAATCTCTATAGAAATAGTATTCTACAGAAACGCTATTCCATATAAACGTTTTCTTTAGAAAAAGTATTCTATAAAATTCTTCACAACTCTATAGAAATAGTATTCTATAGAAAGTCTGTTCTATAGAACTTGTAAAGAATTATATAGAGTTCTATATAGCTCTATGAACTGTTTTCTTAAGGATTGTGCAAGAAATGCATTGTTTCAAAAATATACTTTTGGGCAAGAATTACCATCACATTTTGCTAATAACTGCAAATTTCATCGCAACATATATTGAAAATGTCCGAAAGTGTACGCGGTACATGTAACCAAATAGTAGTCGGAAATTTAAGCACAACTTGTAAAAATGTATAATGCATACATTTCTATTTTACTGTTAATTTCAACCTAATATATGGATTTGTCTTTCTTTTGCAATATGTTTTGATATGTCTGTGCATGTTTTTTTGTCTATTTGTTAATCTACTACAACATTTTGCCAAATACAACGTTTTGCGCTTCTTTGTGTAATGTTTAATTGATCTGTCTTTGAGATTATTCAATCGATTGCGTGCACCATTTTCAATAATTCTTTTCTCTCTGAATATAGTTCATATCTATATAACACCCTCATAATCTATACGTAGATAGTTTAGCCATAATGTACAGAATAGCAACACCAATTACATATTCTCTTTTAATAATCTTACCAATTTTTGAATTTATTTACCTAATATATATTAGCTAAACCTCATATTGAAAATTTATTTTGTTTAAAAAATAAATTTTAAAATTCATTTTTTTATAAAACTATATTTATTCTAACAATTTTAACTAAAAACTTCTTTGAATTAAGCTGTATTTTTAAACATTTGAACATTAGAAGGATTTTCAAAGAAGTTGCTTGAAAATGTTAAATATTATTTTTGTATATTCCGGCTTATAACGCCCAGTTTTGATACAAGAAAATTAACGGAAATTTAAAGATACGCAATTAATAATAGTCGTACACAATGACACATGGGCACTTCTTACTCTCTAATGCCCATGGTAGAATGCGTTCTAAAAATTCCGTTATGCGGAAAATCCGAATTCATACCAGAAAATCTAGATAAGAATTTTCGTATTATTTAAATGTAGGACTATTTGTTATAAAATAGTGCAACGTTTTCTATTTTAAGTTTCCGGGATGAATTCATAACATCTAAATAAAAATTTTCACTAAATTGGGAATACTGATTTTAGCAAAAAATCTACCAATGGGTATTAGAGGGTTAAAACGAAGTTTGTGTGTGTACCTCTAAATTTTAAGCTGCTGAGTGATGCTTTGTTAACCAACAAATTACAACTGCACATGATGTTTCTTTTGAGTATTATGAATAGAGGCTCTCTAAGTAGTACTGTTTTGGATCTCAAAGTTACTCATCTAAATCTATTACATATCCTATATAGAACGAGAGCCGACCTCATAAACTACCGCCTCATCGAGTTCATGGATAAAATTCATGAACTAAATAGAACTCGATTAGCAAATTAAAATGAGACTGGTCTGCCACCTAATATCTTGGTGGAACACCCGGTCAGACTGGATTTTACTGGTCGAATTGCAGGTCCCCAACTACCTCATCGAGTTCACGGATGAAATTCATGCACTAAATAGTACTCGATTAGAATAATGAAATGGATTTGGTCTGCCACCTCATATCTTAGTTCTATTTTAATATGCTAATTGAGCGCTATTTATTGCATGAATTTCATCCGTGAATTCGATGAGGTGGTTGGGGGCCTGAAATTCAACCAGTAAAATTCAGTCTGCCCGGGTGTTACACCAAGATATGAAGTGGCAGACCAGTTCCATTTCATTGTGCTAATCGAGAACTACACTGTAAATTAAAATGTCTGAAATTCAAACACTTAAGTGTCTGAAACGGAGTGTTCAGTTTTCAGAGATTTTAAAATGTCTGAATTTTTTCAGACACTTCAAACGTCTTAATAGCATCCATTTTTTTTGTAAGCATCATACGTAGCCATGTTTGACCACGTTGAATCCTGGAAAAATATTTGGCTGGGGTCCTGCCCCCCCCCCCCCACCCCCCCTACAACCTGATTTTTCTGGTGCTCCCAATTTTGGTACGCAATTTTTGTTAAGCTGATAATTTAAATCTTTTACGACATTTTACTGATTATAATCAATATTTTGAACTTCAGGAGTAGAACAAGATTAAAACAAAAAATATTTATCTAAATATTAGATTTTTTTAATTTGTTTTATTTTTAATATTATTTTACTTTAAAAGTTCAAAATATTGATTATATTAGTGGAATTTCGAAACAGATTTAAAATATAAACTTTACAAATATTGCACATCAAATTTGTGGGCACTAAAATCATAGGGGGGGGGGGAGCACGGCCCAGTATGCCCATTCTTTAATCAAGAAGTTCTTTTGCAAAAAATGCAACCCTGCATTATTGTTATCTTAATTGAGATGTCCGGTATTCGGGAGTATCCGTTGTGGAGGTTAATGGACATTCCCGAATAGCTATTCTGAAACATCTATTTAGCGAATACTTTTTTAATCCGCATGGCATACATATTTGTATATTTTTACCTCACAAAAGCAGACATCTCCGATTATCGGACAAATTCAGCGGCAAGGGCTATTGAGGGCTTTTAAAGTACATGGATAAATATATATATTTCTTATAATCTTGTCCTACTCTACTTCATATAATTTAAAAATAGATTTTTTAAAAATTTATATTGCCACATAGGCAATTTTACATATATATCAGATGATAATCACAACAGCTATTTAACTATGAATAAATAAATAAATATTCTACTTTACCCTTTGCACTCGAGGGCTCGGAAGCGGAGCCATTTAAAATTTGTCTTCAAACTCGAGGGCTCCGCTACGGAGACAATGCAAATAATTTTGTGATACCTGTCTAGAAAAGCCAAGATTACATGGTATCACAAAATTATTGCATTGTCTCCGTAGCGGAGACCTCGAGTTTGAAGACAAATTTTAAATATCTCCGCTCCGGAGTCCTCGAGTGCAAAGGGTTAATATTGAGAAAAAAATTACTTCGGTATTTTGTTTATTTATATTTTGTGTTTTTTAATCTTGTCCTACTCTAAAAGTTCAAAACTTTCATTATAATCAGTGCAAGATTTAATGTATCAACTTTACGAAAATTTCATACAAAATCACCCCCCCCCTCTCCCCGAAAAAAAATAAAAATCCGTATCATTTAAAAATTAGATTTTTTAAAAATTTATATTGCCACATGGGCTTATTGTTATCATTCCTATGAGGTACTAAACAAGACATCTTTAAAGCAAAATAAAGCCAAAAAAAAAAAAAAAAGTTAGCACATGATATCACTATGATACAAACTTGCGATGTTTATCAGTAAAGTCTAATTGGAAAATGACCTTCGAATCCACGCATGGAGCGAAATCTAAATAAACAAATGATTTCCTTTTTCCTGACTGGCTTACTTCTATGTTTCCAAATCAAAAGTTTTCACACATTAAAAGATTTAATAGCTTTAGAAATATATCTAAGAAATACTTGAGATAAACATTCATTTTCAATTATATATAAATTTCATGAAAATCAATTGATTTTTTTTTTCCAAAAGCGAAAGTTTATAAATATATTTTTTAAATTTCAGCTGAATATTGTCCAATGGAAAAAAAAAAGGCAATCCCGAAAATCCCGGAATTTTCCAGTAAAAATTCCGGGATTTTCGGGGTTAAAATTAAAGCGGGATCCCGGGATCTCAATCCGGGATTGTAATCCAGCTAGGAAGTAAGAAAACTTTAGGAGATCTTTCAAAGTTTTTTTTTATCTATTTCCTTGTGGTCGAGTATGAGATAAGCATTAGCCATTGAAATTGAAACTAAGAACTGCCATATTAAAAACAAAACAAAACAAGAGAATGAACTTAACTTTTAAATATGTCTGTTTTTTAGTGATGTTATTACTTTAAATTTGAGAAAAAAGATGAGAATAAATAATACATAATTTGTAATAAAAGACAACGTCATAAATTTAAAAATATATACTTCTAGAATTAGTGTTTTTTTTTTTTTGCAAAAAGATTCAAAACTAATTAAATTTCATGTAAGATTTTGTTTAGTACAATAAATAAAATCATAAAAGACAATAATTTTAGTACTATAAAGAAATTATAACACTTACTTCAATCGCTGTTTGCAAGAGGTAAGAAATATTCCTCGATTTGAAATTTTAAAAACTACCACAACCACAGTGAGGGAGAAACACTTTCATCAGTTTAAAAGGTAATCCCATAATACATCCGACTAGCCATATTTAAAGAATGAGATGTTTCATCCTAAAAACAGGACCCGCCAGACAAAAGTTTCTTTTTTTTGCCAGCTTCGACAGGACGAAGATGAATAACACAATATTATTGATATAAATTGATATGAGTTAACACTAAGCCCATTGCACACGCTTTATAGAATTTCCGGGTGTAATCTTCAACCGTCGTCTACTTCTGTTCTGTGTCTATCCCGCCCTTGTATCGACGACAGCTTCTAAGAGACATTTGATGTCGAGCACACACGTCAGATGTATGTATTCAATAAATAAATAATCCAAGTTAATACGAATTAAAACCACAGTACTTCACATTTCGCAAAAAACGAATTAAAATACACGCGTACATAAAAACAAACTTTGTTTGAATTACAACGTATACCACTTCGAACGAAGACATCTAAAACGCATGCGCAACTGGGAGTGCTAGTGCCCCCTGGTGGTTATTGGGTCGGAAGAATCAAAACGTCTTAAATTAAGACACGTTTAAAGCATTGAAGTGTCTTAAAATAAGACGTTTGCGGATATTTTAGACATTATTCTCAGTTCGTTTACACCATGGTCATAGTAAGACACTTATGTATATTAAATTAAGACATCTATAATGTCTGAATTTTCAGATTAAGACACTTAAGTGTCTAAAATTCTTTTTCAGTCACATATGTGTCTAAATTTAAGACGCTTCTTTTTGCAGTGTATTTTGTGCATGAATTACATCTATGAATTCTATGAGGTGGTAGTTTATGCGGTCAGCTCCCGGTCTAATATCTCCAGTTTTCTTGAATATTGGAATTTAGGGTAATATATAAGCCACACTTTTCTGCCACTTAATACCAAGTATGTAGTTCTAAAAATATTGCAAAAAGAAATACTTAGCTGTTTTATTTCAACTAATCAAAGTGGTCCACAGCGTTCCATAGATCGCTGGAACACAGTGAAATGTGTCCAACTGCATAGAATTATGATTATATATTACGATTTCTTCATGATGAAAAGTATACACTATATCTTACTTTAATAATTTTTGCCTTTTAGATAAATGACAGCCAAAGCCAAGAGACACTTTTTCCTTTTACCACCACATAGCAGCTACAAACTACAGTCCTCGATTCATCAGGTTTTGTAATCTATAAAACGTTCTACAATACAGCCGTTGATGCATGAATGCTCAGAATTCCAGGCTCAGTCTTTTCAGTAACAAGATTACTGAATATGCTGATAACAGACAATAAGTACTATCTAATTGTAAACTTGTAATGACGCACATTAACGGATTGATGAATAAATATGTAACCGCGCCGTTAAGCTAATTTTTATAGCTTTATAGCAAGTCCCTGAGGAAATACATACGAGGGTTGATCCAAAAAAGGCTACAGGCTTCAGTATTTCAAAAGTAATTATTGTAGAGGGAATATTTTACCCCAGAGTGGATACAGATGGCGCTAGTTGTCTTACAGTGGTTGTGCGGGTAGGTAGTGTAATTACGGAGATGCATCAGAGCGATAGAAATAGCAAGACATTTGTAAAACAGGTCTAGCTTGGAGGTGCAAGCCATGATTCGTTTCTTACGGGTGAAGAATGTGTCTGGAGAGGAGTAGAGAATTTATGACAATACCAGGCCCCATACTGCTTGCCAAAGACAAGAATTGCTGCAAAAGTTTAAGAGCGAAGTCTGGAGCCATCCCCATACAGCCCAGATTTGGTACCCAGGGACTATTTGTTTTTTCCGAAATTGATAGAACACTTATCGGGAACAAGGTTCACTTCAGACAGTGGTGCGAAAACAGCTGTCTAACTGGCTCAATGGAGAGGGACGTGATTTCTACCAAACCGGGTTAAACTTGTTGGTCTTGCGTTCAGATAAATGCCTAAATAAATTTCGTGATTATGTGGAAAAGTAATCGGTAAGTATGCCTCTTAATTCCCTTTTATGTTTTCGGCTATTTTTTATAAATAATTTTTTATTACTTTTGTAAATTTTTTTTTATCCATCCTCGTAATACGAACGGTAATGTTTAATTAAACGTTTTTTTTTTCTATGTCTTGTGTATTAGTAAATGTTCATGTATATTAGTAAAGTCAGTATGCAAGATGCTTAAAAAAAGCTTCTTTTGATATGCAATGGCTAAAACTTATTCAGTTGATTATATCTATTTCCTAATTAAAGTTTTAAAAATAATGTCTTTCACTAGAGTCTTCTCTGAAAGCCAGTTATAAAAATGAAAGATTAAAAATTACGAAAAGAAAGAGATCAGCACTGCATAGTTGTAATCTTCCAGTTTTTTTCAAGTCAAGTAAATATAATTTGAGCCTATCCCTCCAATAAAAAAATAATGAAATGTGTCTTGTTTCTGTTTGGTTATTTATTACTTACATTTATTTAATAACATTTCTTCTTGTAATTAGAAAACGGGATATTTGTAACTGTGGATGTGTGACTTATACAATAATTAAACAAAAACCTAATTTGAAGAACAAATTAAAAAAACAAAATTTATTTCCTACATTGTTTAAGTGCGAGAAGGGACAGATATTAAGATATTTCATTCAATTCGTTCTACATTTAATGTTAAATTTTTGTAACAAATAAGGTAAACTAACTGAACATTAAAAAATAAAAATATAATTCATACAACATGATACTTTAAACACCCTAAAAACTTTGATTCCGTTCAAATGAAATCGAAATCAATATTAGACGCTTTCAATTTTTCAGTTGTAAATATTTGTATTGCAGATTTTGTATTATTTTTATGATGATTGTACATAAAATGATAAGATACATGCAAAATACAAAACTTTAAAAAAAATCTAAGATTTATCAATCTTAGACGTTTTCCATTTTTCCGTTGTAAATATTTGTATTGCAGTTTTGTATTATTTTTATGATGATTGTACATAAAATGATAAGATACATGCAAAATACAAAACTTTAAAAAAGTCTAAGATTTATTCCAATTCATTTGAACGGAATCTAAGTTTTTAGGGTGTTTAAAGAAGCATGTTGTATGAATTTTAGTTTTATTTTTTAATGTTCAATTGGTTTACCTTATTTGTTACAAAAATTTAACACTAAATGTAGAACGAATTGAATGAAATATCTTAATATCTGTCCCTTCTCGGGCTTAAACAATGTAGGAAATAAATTTTGTTTTTTTTAATTTGTTCTTCAAATTAGGTTTTTGTTTAATATGTCAAGTTTTTTTAATAACTACTGCATTCAGACGAACACATTTCAAAATTAATGGAGGGTACCATCATCAGGCTTTGATTCATGCGGTATCATATCACAATTTGTGATGTATTTTACCTATGTATAATTCAAAATGTTTCGCCCGTGTAGTAATGCAAGTTGCTGTACTTTGGGCAAAAACTTCTAATCTGAACGTAAAAAATCTGTTCGAAAATGTCATTTTTATTTCTACTATGACGCCATTTTCAACTTCTTTTTAATTCTTAAAAAAACTATTTCAGTATATTTTCACGTGAAAATCGTTCAACTAAAAATCGACAAATTGTTATTACGGCTTTTGAATTATTGGCAACAATGAAAAAAAAAATAAATTTTATTGGAAAAATGTCCGTTGATTCTCAATGAAAAAAGCGAAATTTGGAATTATTAAGAAAAATGTTTGAAAAATATGTCAATAAAAATTAGCCCATGTTACTCTCTGGGTCATAATTCACCCATATGCAAAGACAATTTATCAACCGTTTTGACCCTCACGTCAGGCAAACATTTTCACACTTCAAATTTATAATATTATAAGAATTAATAAAGAATAAAAAAATGAGTGGCATCAGGGACAAAAAGGTGGGAAGAAAAAAATGAAAAAGTTATGATCTCCATAGGCTTTTATGTTAAATTAACATTGAGAAGTGACACTGGAAATAAATAAGTATTGCGCTGCCGCGCAATACTTAAATGAAGGTGTATATCATATGTTCCATTTCGTATATCCCCATTACTTCCTTTGTGTTCATGATATTTATTTTTACATTTCACTGTTCTTTGTTGCATTACCGCGATAAGTATTTCATGAATGTCCCTTTGCAAGGAAAGTGATGCACGTAATACAGCGAATAAATCAAAATATAAGAAAAAATGCAGTGAAATTTTAGATGAGTGCAAAACGCCAGGCTGTATAATATTTATCTGTTTGTTTGTTTATTTTAAATAAAAAATTAAGCAATTAAAAAAAAAAGGGGGGGAAAGGAAATTTATTTAACATACAAAAGAACATTTTAGCTGAAAACATAAACATAAGAAAAAAATATTTGTTATTTTAATAGACATGTTTTTAATTGTCGGCTTTCAAAAATAGGTTTTTTCGATTTACATATTTATCTAACATATAAATAATAGTAGAATATATATTTCTCAATTCAGAATATTTTACTAATCACATCAATAATGTTAACATCACGCGCAGCTGGTAATGTTTCCTTTCATATTATCACGAAGACATTTTGCTACTTTTGAAGAACGATGCATCAAACTGCGATCACGGAAATGTCAGTTGATTCTGCTTAAGCTGTAATTTCCGCTTTATGCTAGATATTTTAATCCACAAATAATTTCTTTAACATCGCGTTTCTTTTAAAGGCGAGCGTGAAATTCTTTTTTTTTAAATATTGATAATAAAAGAAAATATTAATTATGTGTTTAAACTTAGCGATCGAGAATTACACTTGTGAATTTTTTAGGATAAATTTCAGTTGCTTTTGACAAAATAATTACTAATTTTATGTAATAAAAACATTTATTAGAACGTTTAAATATATTTCCACCTTGAAATATTTCATGATGTAATACAGAATCTTTTATTTGGATATAAATAGAACACCCATGATATTATAAACAGCTATAAAAGCATGAATGAAACTGAAAATTAATAATAATAATAGTGAATCCCAAACAAAAAGGAATTTATAATTTCGTGAAAACTAAATCTGTACCATAAGTATTGATTTAAGTTTTTAATAGGCTTCTTCTACAAAAGATGTGCTAAAATTTGTAAAATAATTTCATGAGTGACATTTATTCTTAATGCTTACACTTTAAAAAAAATTCCGCAACGTTCCTGGGAAAAAATGGGCAGCTGAGTTGCCCATTATTTCCAAGAAACATTTCTTGAAAATGACTGGAACTTTACTGTATATGTTAAAAACTTTCTACAGAAATGCCAGTAAGTTTCCTGCGAAATACCAGGAATATTTCTGTTGACAGCAAAACATTACTGACATTTCACAGCATGCGGGATCCGCAGACGATTTTTACATTTCGAGTTGACAATTTTCGCTTTATTATCATTATTTGTTAGAATGAAAAAATATTTTGAAATTGACATCAAAATTATTATTTATAATTTACACGAAAAAATAAATTTTCAGTTAAAATTCAATAAAGTAAATATATATATGATATATTGTTTCTGAACTTTGCTTAAAATATAAAAATATATAAATGTAAATAATAATTAGAAAAAAAATCTAGACATAAAATATTTTGGATTTTCGTCAGTAATTATGTTAGTTTACAAGTTAGACAAAATACATATAAATTTTCATGAAAAAAAAACCTAAACGTAATTGTATATTTTTTCGGAAAAAAAAATTCAAATTTGCAGCAATTCAAAGTGTCAAATATATATCAAATTTAAATCAAATTGTAATAAAGTGTTAAAATATAAAATTAATTAAAAAAGAAAAAAGAAAGTCAAGAGGTAGCATCGAAATCGGGCCATACGGGTGGCGTGCGAGCTTTCTGGGTCCACACCACGAAAGACACGTTGAGAGCTGAAAACTAATGGGTATTTGAAATGCATGCTAAACCTCGGCATCTATTTTCTGAAAATCTAAGGCCCATTTGAAGAAATCCTTTCACAAGAATAATTAGAGATAAGAACTCTATAACATACTTTAAATTAATCAAAATCGGTGAGAATCATGTTTGATGGTCGCCTGGTTAATGGAGATCCAAATAATAGGTGTATTTTTTTACACGGTCTGCTCGTTAAACATTCCACAGACGACAAGTACGAGAGATAATCTCTTAGCGATGTCACAGAGGTATTGTATTTGCATCTGAATTGTCTTGACAATAGAGACGTAAAGAATTATGTCCTATTGATTTATTTGCATTCCATATTGATTTTTTTACATTCATTTAAGGAATTAGTTTTCGACACTCGCGCGCGAGCAACCGATTATAGCAAAAAAATAATAAATGGCGGCCGCAGCGTTTTGCTGTTTCCAACTTTTGTTCAGGAACGTTTCAGAAAAGAAAACAAGAATTTCACAGGAAAGAGCTAAATTATTCTGAAAACCTGAGAAAATGCGAAACGTTCCTGGATTTTACATGGAACGTTACCATTTTTTTTACAGTGTATAACGAAGGCGCCATATTTAAAAATGCTTTGTTAGTATTGTATTTGTAGTTTTCTCAGCTAAAATCTCATTGATAATTAATTCAAGAATATACTTTCGAATACTTCTCTCAAAGGTAAAATGTTTTGGATGTTATGATGTTTATATTTGTCGATTACAGATCAAATATTGGTAAATAATATACACAAAATATGTAGAAAAGTGACTAAAATACCTTCATATACAGGTTGTCCCAGGATTATAGGGATAAACTTTAAGGGGTGCTAATGGGCATCACAAGGATTTAGATTTGCATAGCAACCCATGCTCCTGAAGGTCATGGCAAAGTAGTATGATAGGTACGGGAAAAGAAAAGACATAAGACTGAGATCATCTGAAATAATTTATTTGTTAAAGATATTACATGTGCTTGGTACATGATATGTGAAAATGTCACAAAGATGTTGAAAGTTTCCACCATTGCTAGCGATGCATGCATTGCAGCGTCGGACTCGATCAAATACACCTTTATTTTGTTGGATATCCGCTGCAGCATCGACGAGTCCTGAAACCCGATCCATATCGGAATCCACCGCACTTTTCAGTACACCCAAAAGAAAGAAATATACGCCGCTTAAATCAGGAGATCGTGGGGGGCAAGAAAGTGGATCTTCTGAACAACAGCACCTAACTACGAACGAAGCCGTTTCCGACGATGTAATGCTATGCAAATCTGAATCCTTGTGATGTCTCCTACCTCCCCTTAAAGTTTTTTCCCAATAATCCTGGGACACCCTGCAACTGTTAAACCAAATTTTAATATTTTAAATATATATGAAATATTCTTTAGACTTTTTAAACATTCTAAAAATAATTGCAAGTAAATGCCATATTCTAGAACTAAATTTTATATGAGCGCTTTTTAGTGTTCAAGTCATTTTACAGTTGATTGTGCGCAAAATATATTTTATAATGTTCCTAAAATAATTAATTAAAAATTACCTGTGAAAATTTATACAAGCAATAAAAATTGTATTGTGATATTTTTAAAGGAAAATTTTAACTTACTATGTTTCAGATGTAGGCTAAGCATCCGTATACAAGAGAAGTAATTTCATTAGTAACCATATTACATTATAAACTCTTCCGTGCCTTGACATGCCTACGTCAATTTTTTAGGTTGTCTCAGCCAAGAAGTATCATAATCAAAAAAAGTTTCATTGAAAAAAGAAATGCAGTATTTTTGCATGAAATTTGAAAAGTTCTACAGATTTTCATAATAAGTTACACTATAAAAAAATATGTATCTACAACAAGATGTGCTGGCACACCGACTAAAAAAACAGTTCCTGTAAAATTTCTCAAATGTGTGAAAAGTCGCGTTGCTCTTGGCTGTGTGATGCACGTGACAGAAAGAATTTGATTTTTTCATCTTTTGTTGCATGAATTCACTTTCACATCTTCAGTTCTTGAATTCGATTTCACAACATAGGTTTTAACAAATTAAAACAAATTAAAATTAAAACATAATATGTATTAAAAGTGAAGTCAATCTCCTAATGCAACTTCATAACACAAATGTAAAATCATGGAAATTACATATGAGAACTATGGTTATTTCATTTTAATTAGGAAATTAAATTTTTATTAATCTATGAAAATTGAGTGTGGCAATTCAAATTTTTAGAAAGATGTTTTTATCTACTAGTTTCATGGTAACATGAAAGAAAATGTTTTATACGAAAATAATTAGGAATTTTGTAAAAACTTCTATCAATGTGAAAGTCTGAAATTTTTCATTTTATTCTTGAATTCCTTTCAAACTCTCTTTTCATTATTTTTACATAAAATTCCTTATTTTTGTCCAAAAATCACCAGATCCTTATTAAATGATATTTGAAAGCACTTTTGAAGGTAGATATCGAATTAGAAATTTATGCTTTGCATGTGATGCTATTATTGTTTCGTTTTCGTTTTCATAAACCATAAGCTGTTTAGAAATGTATGAAAACAGTTTGAATTAAAGCTAAATATATAATAATGCTTTATTAAATAAGCTTTATATTTTATGTAACTTTTTTTTTATACTTTATAAATTTAGTTGATGTTCATACCATCATTTCAGATATGTCTTTAATAGTTTTAAAAATTTATGTCTTATCAACCTCGTTTAAATGAATAACTTTTAATCGGGTTATATCGGATATATAAAAAATTTTAAAAGTATATGTCTTGTTTGCATTGCCGTTGTTTCCTCTTACAATAGCAAAAAGAAATGTAACATTACAGGCATTTGAATTAAAAAAATATTTTACCCATTCAGAATATATTTATCTATACATACTAAATGATCACGGGAGTTTTAGGCTTGAAAAATTAGTCTTTTAATGTTTAGATAAGACATAGAAATGTGCAGTTTTTTTAAACGAACTTACATATAATGAACTTTGAAAATACGCATTTTTAAAAAATTTACTATAAAAAGTGTCTTTTTGAATTACTTTTTTCTCAATGCTGCGCAGGGTGTAGCTTTTGCTGTGCGCAAAATTTTATAGAATGGTTTCAACTAAAACCAATTAAACAAAAAGTATGGGAAAAGTAGATAATTATTTATAATCATATTTAATACTTCATTTGTAAGGGTTTGGATTTAGTCTTAAAAATTCATTGTTTATTAGTTAATTTAACAATTGATGTTCCAAATTTTAAAATGTGTAATGTTTGTATCATTTCATGATACTCAATTTATAAATTATATTTGAAATAGATGATAATTTGTAATATTCTATAGTGGTTATATATATATATATATATATATATATCATCATCATCATCAACCGTTTTAAATCCACTGCTGGATGTAGGTCTCCCCCAGATTTTTCCAATGTTTTCTGTCTAGTGCTTTAGTTATCCAATTTACACAGGCTACTTTTCTGATATCATCACTCCATCTCACTTGATGTCGTCTTCTTGGCCGTTTTACATCTCTGGGATGCCACTCTAGGGTGTTTGTGCTCCATCTATTGTCTTGTCTTCTTGCAATGTGCCCATTTGGGAAGAACGATATTATTCTGAAGTGTAGCATGCCCCTTTGTTTGAAAAGAAAGGTATTTAACCAATGTGTTTTGCCTGTACTAATTTATGGAGCAGAAACATGGACGCTAAAAAAACGGATGGTACAAAGATTACAAACAGCACAGAGAAGTATGAAAAGGTGTATGCTAGGTATAACTAGAAGAGACAGAAAAAGAATAATGTGGATAAGAAGTCAGACGAAAGTTTTTGACATCATTGAAAGAATATATATATATATATATATATATATATATTACAAATTACCATCAAACATAAACAATAAATAAAAAAATAACATGAGCAGAAAAAGAAAAATGGATATTTGTAGAACTTAGACAGAATCTTCAGGTCCATATATTATATATACATATATATATATGAGTTAATACTTTGAAAATATTAGATAGAATTTTGGAATAGAATTAATTCAGCATAAAATTTGGGGCAATGTTTTCTCAATTTCGGGCTTCTTCAAAATTTTCCAAGGGAAGCACGTGCTTCTCGTGCCTATACACTAATCAATGCCTGTACTTGTGTTGTATTACAGGGTTTACGTTTTAATAGTATGCGAAGTCTCCATCATTTTTCCAGGAATGTATTCCAGTCTGAATAAGCAACAGTAATGCGCATTTAAATAAAGTTTTTCTTTCATTATAAAATAAGCACTATATTGAAATTAATATTTTAAAATCTAACACAATATAATGTTTTGTTTATCTTAAAAAGATAAATATATGAGTTCATTGGTCTTGGAATTCACTAGCTACAAAAATGAGAGGATCATGTTAAATATTCGTCGCTATTTCACTCACGTTCGAAAATTTTCCAGAGAAAATTTGGAAAGAAAGAAACTCATACACCTTTACAACATCTTTACATTAATTCGTATTCCCAAAACGTAACTTTATTTGTCAGTATTCTCGGATATAATTTTTAAAGACTTTAGGTGTTTCCGGATGAGTATTTTTGCCTACCAGGACACAGGTGCTGCACATTTTAATAAAAATTCTTATATTTCATTCAAAATAATAACAATGTACACTGTAAAAAGAAATTGGAGTTCTATAGATGCAAAGTTATAGAAATCTGTATGCTTACTAAACTTTTATCTGTACACTGTACAAAAAAAGATGTAAATCAACAAAGCTAGCTTTTGTAAAAAGCCACAAAAATCTGTAGCTTTACAAAATAATCTACTAAAATTACAGTAATTTTACTAAATTTTTATCTGTATCACGGATTGTAGTTATATAAAAAGTTCTAGGCATCCAATTTTCCTAAAAAATGCAGCCTTACAGATTTTTTGATTTTCGGGCGCAAAACTGTATCTGATACATGAATTTTTGTTGTTGACGTTACATAAAAAGTTCTAGGAATCCCAGTTTCCTTGAAAAATTTTAGTAACTTTACTAATTTTTTTTTACGGTGTGACGATTAACATTTTAATTATTTGCGGAAAATGTAACACAACGCTTTTATTTTCGTAATAATATAAATGTATGCGATTTCACTCGTAATTCTCATAAATTCCATTTTTTAATGAACTGATAAATATTACATATTATTCTATAAGACCAGAATATTCATTCCACCTATCTAGAACGGGAGCATCGTGTTAAATATTCCTTTCTAATTCCGTAACGTTCGCAAACTTTTCAAGAGGATACCTTACAGTAAATGCTGAAGCATCATTACAGTTATGAGTATTCATATTAACAAAAGGTAATTTAATTTGGGCCTTATTTTAACATATTTCTTTAAGGGGTCTCAGGACTCTTCAAATTGGATAAAATGAGAAAAAAAGACCATTTTCAACATTTAATATCTTAAAATTTACATGAATTAAAAACACAATTTTATTGTGGATTTAATAACACAATAGTGTATTTATAGTAATAAATACACAATTTTACTTCACAATTAATATTATTTTTATCACTTAATTGATAAGTATGTTCTTTATTTCAAGTATTTAAAATCTGGAAGATGCAGAATTAGTATTTATAGCGCGCTCCAAACTGTCAAACATTTGTCGAGCAGAAAATTGGTATGACAGCTTACGCGCAGGATTACAAAATACATTTTACAACTAGAATGAAATTTTTGCTGTTTAATTATACTTAAACTATAATAATTAACCTGAACCTAAATAAATTTGTATTTAAAGTATTTTTATATTTTTTATACAAAGTTGTATTTAACAAATACAAAATTTTGAAAATTTCAACAGTATAATCGCCTAAAACTTTTTTCAACAATAAAAATGAAATTTTATGTTCATTTTATACAGACTAACATGAAACATTTGTTTCGAAAATTTCATGAAAAATATTCAGAAGTTTTTGAGATATGTTCCGCGTTACGGCCAAAAAAGGTATTTGGAGAAAAATAATTTCAAAGTTTCGGAAACGCCACTTCAGTTATTGAGCAGGTATAATTCTAAAAGCCATAACTTCTGTCTAGTTGGAATTTCAAGGATACAATTATATCAAAATGTTCAAAAAAAGATAGGAGTTTAACATCTAAAAAAATTAAAATTTCGAAAATTTCAAAGCTGTAAGAGTCCTGAGACACCTTAAAGAATTTAAATGGCTGCATCATTTTCGATACGTCTACTTTTCTAAATGAACAACGATGCTCCACTTTTTTAGAAACATCACCTTTTGTTCATTCAAAGTAGTAACAATTTGGAATTTAATGTTTAATTTTCTACTTTTGTTTTCTTGATGATAAGATGAAGATGCGATTTCACTTGTCTTGAAATACTGTATCTAATTTCATTTTTATATATATAAATGAGTAATTTTTTTATTGTCCTACTAGCCAAACCCTCATCAGTGGCCGAAAGGTTCTGCTCTTGAAGTTGGTAGACAGTAGAAGCTAGGTTTGATCCGAATAGGGGTCAGAGATCCCCAAAAACATGTTTTTACAAAATGTCTGTCTGCGAGTCTGTGAGTCTGTGACTCTGTCTGTCTAGTTGTCCGTCTGTCTGTCTGTATGTATGTGACACTAATTTTGTGGGCGCGCTATCACAACTAATGCACGGAATTTAATAAAAATTTATATTAATTTATTCCCTGATATAAGTTGATGCTGATTAGATTTTGGTGTAAATCGCTCAACAGGTGGCGCTGCTATGCAGCATTTTTCACAATTTCTCCCATAGTTCAATCTCCACAACTAATGCACAGACTTTCATCAAACTTCAGATTCAGTTATCCCTTGACATGAATTGACGTTTTATATATTTTTATATAAATCGCTCAACAGGTGTCTCTGCTATGCTGCATTTTTTGTGATTTCCGCAATAGCTCTATCTCAAGAACTAATGCTTGGATTTTCAACAAATTTCAGATTCAGGTATACCTGGATATGCATTAGTGTTGTTTTGTTTTTGGTGTAAATCGCTCAACAGATGGCGCTGCTATGCAGCATTTTTCACGATTTCTTCAATAGCTCAATCTCCAGAACTAATGCACGGATTTGCATCAGTTATTGAGATTCAGTTAATCCTTGACATGATTTGACGTTTTATTCATTTTGGAGTAAATCGCTCAACTGGTGGAGCTGCTATGCTGCATTTTTTGCGTTATTACCGCAATAGCTCTATCTCAAAAACTAATTCTTGGATTTTCAAAAAACGTTAGATTCAGGTATACCTTAATATGAGTTAGTGCTGTTTATGTTTTGGTGCATATTACTCAACAGGTGGCGCTGTTGAGTAACATTTTTTAGAATTTCCACTATAGCTCTATCTCAATAACTAATGCACAAATTTTCATCAAACTTCATATTGAGGTATACATCGATATCAGTTAGTGCTGTTTATGTTGTGGTGTAAATCGCTCAACAGGTGGCGCTGCTATGCTACATTTTTCAGAATTTACGCTATAGCTCTATCTGAAGAACTAATGCACAAATTTCCAAGAAACTTCAAATTCAGATAAAATTTGATATGAATTGGTGCTATATTGATGTAATTTCTTGTACTCTTTAGATGATATAATTGTCGTGATTTATATAGAAGAAAGTTTTGTGATGGCCACAACATACTAGTTTTAATATACGGATAAAACTTTTACTTGTACATCTTATTGCGAATTATTGGTTCATGTTAAATATTCTTTGATATTTCAGTCACGTTCGAAAACTTTTCAAGAGAAAATTTGAAAAAAGAAATGCTCATGCACCTACCTAGCTATGGGAATTCGTTTTCCCAAAAAGTTATTTTATTTCTGCGGTATTACACGACATATTTTTTAATGCATTAGTGTGTCTCATCATTTTTCCGGACGTGTATTTTTACCTTTCTGAAAAAATTATACTAGCGCGAGAACTTTCAATATAAAACAAAGTTTCACTAAAAGAAACAAATTTAGAGAAATATAGATGCATTATTTCCTTATGACCGACAAAAGTATGAAGCACCTCACCAGTAAGCTGATATACCACATATTTTAATTTGCATTGAAAATTAAAAATTGTGACAAATATTCCTGAAAAACAAATAAAGTTTAAAAAATTTTATTCTTATATATAAGGAACTTGTAAAACAGGTTAACAATTTTTTAAACATTTTGTCAATTAGTTTGACTGTAAAAGAAAGGCAGTAACCTATAAATATAAGGAATAAAGTTGTATTTGTAAAAGTAAATGGTATAACATATGGTGCCGATTTTGAGTAATAAAAATGCTGTAATGATCATGGAAGTAAATTGTTATTGTATTATCCAGAAAATTCAATTTTTATTATTTTCTATTAGCATAAGAAATAAGGATTGAAAATTCTAAAATTGTAGACTAACTTATTTTGATAGATTTAAATGTTTTTGAATGTTCTTAACATGATTAGATAATTTTCGGACAAGAAAATGTGTCTAGCCTATACATATAATTTTTTTAGATGATCTTACTTAAGAAATAAAGGCCAGGAATTTCGTAAAACGTAATATTCTGTAAGACCTTGAGATGATTGCTGCTGATTATATTTGAGCGTACATCGTCCCACCGATGACATTTCTATGCCTATATGCTATGTTTTCGACGTTTAACGATTACCTTGATAGCTATACATCAAAACTTAATTAACACAATTTCATAAAACTGTACATTATTTTAGACCTTGGCATGAATAGATGCTGATTAGATTTTGTTGTATATTGCCAAATAGGTCCTCTACTATACTATTTTTTGCGCGATGTTCTCCTTAGATATGTTTCTCGATATGTATGGGGTGGAGTTTCCTCAAATTTAATATACAATTAGAACTTGACATAAGTAGATCTTAATTACATTTGTTTGAAAATATCACAATAGATGGCGGTATTGTCTTCATTTTTCTCGGTGTCGGTTATAGCCATGTTCCAGCATCTATGGAAAGGGGTTTGATATAATTTGTTTTACATTTCGACTTTGATATAAGTTGTGTGGATTGGGTTTGTGTGCATCTTGCTCAACACATGGTTGTGCTGTGTTTTTACCGATTCCTGTGATAGCTTTATCTCGGATTCTATGGGGTCGAAATGCATCAAGTTTAAGACATTTATTAAAAACTAGCAGAACTGCCTGGCTTATCCCATGACAACCAGGAAGGCTTTATAGATAAAATAATTAAAAACGTAATAATTTTACGATCACAGTAACGGAGCTCTGTACATTGCAGAACATAAATCGTAAAAAGGCAAACAGTAAAAAAATGAAATTACATCGATATAACCACAGAAATATATCTTCGCTTTATAAATGAGAATATACATTTTCTTCGGAGCATGCAATTGTAAAGATACGATTTCCTTGACACTACGAAAAACTAAGCGTAAACCAAATGGCGTAACAATTAGCGGAACTGTATTTCGTATGGCATCTACGTGTATTAAGAAATTAAAAAAAACTTTTCCTTGGAAAAATGTCCTAAGCAAAACATCTAATAAAATATAAACAATAGTTGTTTTATACGTCTAAACTTTCATAATCGTTTTATAGTCGATGTTGGTGATGAAACTGCTAAGATAGCTCTAAAATCGCTGAAATACGTGTTTAACTATTTTTTAGCGGATAGTTTTAGTTATATTGTATGCTCCTATCTAAAACTGAAGTTGAGATGTTGTGAAATGCTCTAAAACATTCGAACCCCCATTTAACTCCCTTTGTTGTTGAATTTCTTAAATCGCTAAAATACGTGTTTCACATTTTTTAAAGAAGATTTTGCATGTTGAATTTTATGCTACTACTTAAAACTGCTGCTGACACATGGAGAAATTGCCTAAAACTTTCGAAAACCTCATTTAACATCCTGAGGGAGCGAATTTTCAAAAAGCGTTTCTTATTGCTTGTCTGGGTCATAACCGCAATCTACTGTCTAAATTTTGCGATTCTGACTTTAGTCGTTTCAGCTCTGCGAAGATGAGGTAGCCAGTCAATCATTCAGCCAGAAGTTCTCTTTTTATTATATTAGCATACATTAAGCTTATCACTTTTGATTTGCTCGTTGAACAGGGGAAACTACTAAAATGTGCAGCTCTCGATTTCAGTGATTTCTATATCTTGGAATATACGTGATAGAATTTGACGGAATTTAATGTTATTTAAAATTACCTTGTCATAAAATCATGATATGTTAAATTCTGCCAAAAAAATTAAATTAGATTAAATTAAAAAATAAAAATAAACCGTAAAATGGCTAAAAAATACGAAATTTCTTTTAATTAAATTCATCGGATAACTAAATGTAAAAAATTGAAAATTTCAAATTCAGCCGACACGTTTCGTACCCCGACCTATCGGTAAAAAATAACGCGTTCTACCACGGGACTACCAAGCTCATGAAAAGATTGTTGAAATTAAGATTGTATTTTAAAATCGAAAAAATGGTGTGATGCCGTTACATTAATTCATTTAATTAAAATAACATAACCTTTTTCAAAATTTTATGATTTGGCTGTGACAGGGAGTATTCAGCCCTAAGTAAAAAAAAAAAATCAAGCCTGTAACTTAAATAGTTTACGAGTACGATCGTGTGATGGACAGACAATGGAGTTAAGCTATAACTGTTTTCAACTTTCGCCGACATGCTTCGAGTCCGGGACCTTTCGGTTAAAAATAACACATTCTACTACGGAACTACCAAGCTCACGAAACGATGGATGAAATTATTTTGAAATCGCAAAAATGGTGGGATGTCAGTACATTAATTCATTTAATTAAATTAACATACCTTTTTAAAATTTTATGATTTTGGATATCACAGGGGGGATATCACAGCTATATATAAAAAAATCCAAGACTTACCCTTAAGTATTTTACGCGTACCACCGTGTGGCGGATAGACAATGAAGTGAGACTATAACGGTTTTGTGAGATGAACGAAACCCTAAAAATGAATATGGATGACCAATTCCTTTTTTTCATAACCAACATCAGGCGCTGTTTATCCCTGCCATGTTGTGTTCACTGATCACCGTATATTTGACCTAAATTTGAATAAATGTACACTACTTCGAAATGTTCACGTGTATGAGTGCTATGAATTAAATTAATAATATAGATTAAATTTCTGGTTTTAAAATAATATACTAGAAAAGTAAAGAAGAATGTTTTGTGATGGCCGCAAAATATTAGTTAATCAATATTTTCTAGCAATACTTTAAATTATTCCACAAGCCGATACGTTTATTTCACGTCCACGAACAAGAAATTCGCGAAAAATATTTTTCGCTATATCAATCACGTTTGAAAATATTTCAACGGAAATTTTGAAAAAGAAAATGCTCAAGCATTTTTCTAGTTCTAGTAATCAGTATTCGAAAAAATAACTCTTTTGTGTCTTATTATATGATAGACTCTTTAATACTTTGAGATATATCCGTCATTTTTCTAATCGTGCATGTCTACATTAATTAACAAGGATACTCCGCATTTTAATAAACACAACTTTTATCTTATTAAAAAAAATGATTATTTGGCGATTAATATTTTAACAATCTGCTGTAAATAATATCCGATTTTTCCTTCTAAATGATAACATAAATATTCCATTTTATTGGAATTGTAATTCAATAGCTAATTCCATTTTTTAATCAACGGGTAAAGCTTTTATATTATTCTTTAGCTCCAATATATTCATTCAACGTATCACAAACGTGAGGACCGTGTTAAATTTTCTTCTCTATTCCCCTCACGTCTGAAAAATTTGCAACAGAACACTCCAGAAAGATCATGCTTATGCACCTTTCGCGTTATAGGAATTCGTATTCCGAAAACGTAGGTTTCATTTTTTTTTTTTTTTTTTTTTTTTCAAAATTGCAAGATATGGTTTTTTTTATGCTTTGAAATGATATAATTTTTCCATACGTGAACTCTTCTAACTAAATGAACATCATTTATAAAAGAAAATAATACATTTATTTCGCATGACGTTTTAAAAAAAAATCTTTGGACTTGCATATAAGGGGCGTTATAAAAATTTCAAAATTAGGGTATTTATTAATTAAAACCATTTGATATTTTTTTAAACTGAGATAATATATTTCTGTTAAATGATCGTTGAAACTCGACAAAATTTCTACCTAAGCAAAAGAAACAACAATGCAATGAACCGTAAATGACAGGAATTTGCACCAATTGATAACAAACGATTTTACAAAAGTTTTTTTAGTACTCTCGTTTATATTTTGCGAACTGACCAAAACGGGATTTTGACACCTCTGTAGCTCGCGTTCTATTTATTAGAGAAACATCATTCTTCTTTGTAATAAATATGAAAGTGACTAATGAAACAAAATTAAAACGGAATCCGACGAATAGGTTTTTGTTAAATGCGATTTTAAAAGTGCTGTTTTTTATCGTTTTAAAATTCGTGTTCAGCTCAAATCTATTGACAAGGCTACAAAGATGTGTAATTATCAGATTTTTACGCGGTTTTCTACATTTGAATTGTTCTTTTGAGTAGTTCTGACCTTTAAAGTTTCGTGTAAAAATATTAATGTTCTTAGTTTATACCAGTTTAAAGAAATGTATTCCTGTAACTAACATAGAGAAAATATTAAATGGCCCAACTCTTGTCAAAATGATCGTATACCCACTATATTCATATTTATTACTGCATTTGGCCCAATTAAGATCCCTATTGTAAAGCGACATTAAAGTATTTACGGTTCGTGTACAAGATCACTTAAATAATATTGATTACATTACAACCGACGGATATTTACTTAGTGGCATATATTTTAATGACTTTATACTAATTCAGTCTCTGTAAGGTTTTATTACGTTACTCGGAAAATGAATATGAAATCGGTTTGTTCGTCTGAAAGATTGTGTTTCAAGGTTTCCACTTTATTAAAGATGTTTGTGTTATCCACTTTATTAAAGATGCTTCTCCATTTCAGCAAGCACTCTTTTGAAAATCCAATACTAATGGGATTTTTGGACACAAAATTTAGATAACAATCAAAAGAAATTTTATTTCACATGAAATCGCGATTATTTTTGACAGAGGTACTGTGAACAATAATCATCACGGTATGTCCTGCTCAGATTCGCGGAGAAACTAGATTATGGAAACGTGCAAGTTGACCTCGATTATGAAAAGATTCTAGGTGGACACCGACTACAGAGAAACCAGCGAAAAATGCTCAGAAAGATGATGCAATTAGGACCTTTGTGACTTTGTTGTTAACGCACTGAGTCGCTAAACGCTTGAGAGCGTAGGAGGTCTGTGGGTTCGACTCCCGCTAGCTCCGTTGCACATTCTTTGAGGAGCTCCCGGCTGTGATTCTCTGGTGGTGTAAATTTCCTTGAGCTATCTCGTCCTTGTATATTCACGTATATGTCTGTTTTTTGTAATTATCTCTGTATATAAAACAAAGGATCATTCGAGGCGACAGCCATTGTAGCTATAGGCCCTAAAGCAATCCCCACTTCGGTGAACTTCAAATGTCAAATGATGATGCAATCACCTTAATTAATCCCATAATACTTTCAGTCAGGAAAACAAAATCAAAAGTACTTCAGGATAATAAACAGGCATTTTTTTCAAACTCAACACAGTGTTTGAAATTGTTTAACAGACTTGAACAACATATATCAAATACATGCATGATATGGACGGTTATAAATTAGGACACATTTTAATAATGTTATTATTTTCACTGCCCAGGGCTAAAACAATTTAAACTAACGGTATCTCAATTATGGATAATTGCCACCGTCGCTTGGCAATAATGCGTATAAGTAGATCCAGTTGATAGGTCAACGTTCCATAGCTAGTTCTAAATAGTATTTGTTACCTAGATACTGTTCATTTTACATTTATTGTAGGATGTTGTGGTACCTCCGTATCCTCCGCTGTTGCGACACAGCTGACTACTGATTTCATGATTGATTCAGCAAGCTCAAACATATATCTGAAAAACTGCCCTGTATGGTATCACTTTGAAATAATGAAAGCGTATTATTTAAAACTTATACTACATTTTGTTTTATATTTATATTTTTTATTTTCTACTTTTTAGTGTTTAAAATATTTTTTTTGTTGTTGCAGTTTAACAGCAAGTATAATTGTTTTAACGACGTGTTTTGGCTCATAATTAACTAAATTTTTGTCGCAACTCGTATCTCGTTGCAACTATGATGAATATTACCAATTGCTTCAGGCTAACGGAACAAAACTTTAAATTAATTTTACTAGTTTGTAATTAAGCTCTAGGATGATCCAATAATAGTCCAATATTATGTGTTATAAGGTATATTACGAATTTGAAAACTTCATAGCAACACTATTATTTTTTTACCTCTATCATCTTCGGTAATATTTTCTTTTCTGAATTAAAATTAAATATGCATAATGCAAATGAAATCCTTCTATATATAAAAAAAAGTTTTGATTTGGAAATGGACCAATGAAAATCTGCGTATATCATCCGGGTATACTCCTACTAGATCGGCATCCATATTTTTTATGACCGGTGGTCTTTCTTCGTAAATATTAAGAAAACTGTTTCATACAAAAGTATGAACATCGGTGGTATTATAGAGACATGTTTGATAAATACGCTGATGCAGACAGTTTTTAAAACGGATAATTATTTTAAGAGATATTTAATGTTAAAGATGGTCAAAATCGTTCCATTAAAAAAGTTTTCTAGGAGAAAAACTATACATAGGAATTTAAACATTTTTAGATCATTTTATACACTGGAAGTTCCAGATATGCAGACTGCAATTATCTTTTTAATGCGACTCATTTTTTGAAGATTTATTTCCATTTTAAATTCAAATTTTCAGCATTTCGAGAGATATTTTTAACACATTTTAGAAAAGGGCAATTATTTTAAACTGTTGCCAATTTTAAAAACAGCGCAAATAATAATATTTCCTTCAAATAAAAAATTATTCAGACGTGGCTATTATAAGCAGAAAAAAACTTTCAAATTAGAATTAAGAGATTAGGTGTTAAAAGTCAGGAAAATCTTGAAAATTACATCATAAAAACTACAGTTACACGTGAATTTTAAAAGAGAAAGAAAATTTTTAAATACTAAATTCATTATTATGCGTTAAAAGTCACAAATGAAGGAAATTACGTCATATTTAAAAAGGCCAAATAAATAAAAGTTGGCAAAACACTTTAAATTAAAAAATATATTTGCACGTGACGTTTATTTCATATTTTGAGATAATCTTTTCAACTATTATCGTGAATTCTAAGACTGCGCAAATAATATTTCCTTTCTAACAGCAAAAGAATTTTCATGTGAACATTAAAAAGAGAAAGGAGACTTTGGCGAAAATTACGTCAGATTTAAAACTATACATTTAAAAGAACTTTCTCATAGCGTTGTTAAAAATTACCGATAGACAAAGACTCTGTGTATTTTATTCATTTTACATTAGCTTACTTTCAAATTTTTAACTAATTTTTAACACTTTCCAACAAAGTTCAAAAGTTTTATTGATTTCGGTTTGTCTGTTCGCGCTCAAATTCTCTTAAATATAATAGGATCGCACTGAAATTTTTGGTTATTGACGTTTAGCCTAGCACGAACCCTATTTCAAATGAAGTTTGAAGCAGTTTAGTTCATTTACAGGGACAGTCAAAAGTATTCCGTTACATTACGGCCAATGGGAAAAAATCATTTCAAATGAATTTTAAAGATGTTACACCCTTTCAAACATAAAAAAATATACATTTACGAAGTGCACTAAAATATGTAGAATATTCTGTAGCATATGCGGTGCAACGAATAGTTATTATTCATTTACAGGGCTACACAAAAGAATTCAATTACAAATGGTATAGGGGGAAATTGTTTGCGGCGTATTTTAATTATACAAATTCATATATAATAAAATTGATATACGTCGGTGAGGCTTACTTAAGTTATTTCATGTATAATACGAAGTGCATAGCATTCACAGGATCATACAAAGCATTTCAGACAACTATTCGGAAAGAATCCGAAGTACTGTATATTAGCGGCGATGGCAGGGAATGTATTTTTAATTATGATGTGCACTTTTAAGTTTCACTATATTTATGCATACTATATGGTGAGTGTAAATATTATAGTTGATATACAGGGCTACGCAAATGAATTCGTAAAGGTTACTGAGTATGACCGTAAATTGCTGAAAGGTGTGTTTAAAATGTGTTATGCCGAACTGCATGTTATTTTCTATGAATCGTTTGTAGACTATAAATAAAATGATATACAAGGCCACGCAAAGAATTGGATACATGGCCACCTATAGATGATAAATTCTGGAAATGCGATTTCAATAGTTTTAAGAGTGATTTAGTTTGACTTAAAGCTTAGCTAAATAGTGACGTGTAATAAAAGTACTAGGTAAACAACAGGGCTGAACAAACGTATTCAAGTATGTTTCTATCTATTAGTATAAATTGCTGAAAGAGAAATTTCAACCTGTTATGCGTTTTCTTGCTAAACTAAATTTTCTCTTATATAGTATATATATCAGCCTACAGATCAAATACAGGGCTGTTGGAAGAATTGGAATAAATATTTGGCTATGGATGGTAACTGCTGAAATCAGATTTTTAAATGTTTAGTTATCTTATTTACCTTATGTCCCTAAATAACGAAGTTTTGTTAAAGCTTTCAGGGAGTATTGAAAAGTGTTTCATAATCTAATAATTTCATACGCATGATTTTTCTTTCTTGTTTTCAATCAAAGACGAAAACAGCTATTGTATCTCTTAGCAGCGGCTGATTTCGTCTTAAAAATCTCCAATCAAAGGAAAAGGATTGAAAGAAAACCCGTTTACAGGGAGACCGCCACTGTTTTTTTATATTATAATTCAATCTTTTTAAGGCCGATGAAATTAGCTTGCTTTTAGAATCTGGGGTGTCTGAACGGGGTTGGCGAGCGTAGCTCATAGGGGGCAGAGCCCCCTAGTACCTTACAAAAAAGTGCCATCTCATCATAAACAACTCTTTGTAAATTATCCCATACTGCTACAAATCTAAAACGTCAGTCATACAAATTATTGATATCACATAAACAGAAGCGATATAGAAGTGCTTAATCTGAGTGCCAGATATTTTTTATTTGAATCATTGACTGACACTTTTTAGTTCAGTAATTGGCTGTATAAATTTTAATGATTAAGAAAATATATTTTACGACATTACAGTGTAGTCCTGAAGTAACTAAAACATTTTAAAATCCAATATAAGACAAACTAACTGACGTATGTGTATGCGTTATGGAGTGAAATGCATCCCATAAAAATAACTGGTTTCATCAAATAAATATTTAGACCTTAATTTTGCCATTAGATAAGGCCTATCCAAGAAAACAAGCAAAAAAGTATCAAAAACAAAAACCAAGCAGTTATAGATAGTTTATTTTGTCACAAAAATAACAGAGAATTTACTTCGTGCAATTCACAACCATATAAAGCTCTTAAAGGTATATACAAATATTATACAGACATACATACAAAAAATACAATAAACACAACTTGAGTGAAAAATTAGCCAGAGCCAAGAACAGAACTTGTGACCGCATACCAGGCTGTTGCTCTAACAGCCTAGTTTTACGTAAGTTTTAGTTTTAGAGTAACAGCCTAGTACGCTGTGGTCCCAAGTTTTATTCCTGGTTCTGGCTAATTTTTCACTTCAGTTGGGTTTATTGTATTTATTTTATGTATGTCTGTATAATATTTGCATATACCTTTAAGTGTTGAATGCAGGAGTTATTTATGTGTGTTTTAATATATATTGTAGATCGATGGAATAGTAAAATGTATTCATCGTTTTCCCGCCATCCAGGGCTATCTGATAGATGACTGGTGACTTTCCCAACATGGTTTATTAGTAGATAATTACAAACCCTGGTATCGGCCGCAGTGGCTATGTGGTTAGAGCATCAACCTAGTACGCTGTGGTCCCAGGTTCAATTCCTGGATGTGGCTGATTTTTCACTCCATTTGGGTTTATTGTATTTATGTCAGAATAATATTTGTATGTACCTTTAAGTGTTGAATGCAGATGTTATTTATGTGTGTATATGTGTTTTCATAAAAATCTCTATTAGGTCATTCCACACAAAATGAGCAAAAATTTAAAAAAAATTCGTGGCTGCATATTAACCGATTTTAATAGAATTTGATACACAGATTCAATTCATATTCAAATAGAGCATTGCAAAATATTTCGACAATTTTTTTTTTTTTTTTTGGAAGTTCTGGACATTTAAAAAACTTGTGACATGGAATGGCATGTGTACAATCGTTCAAAGTTGCAAGTTTGAAGTTCCGTATCTTGAAAACTATTTAACATAAATTAAATCTTTTTATAATATTGTAATCTCTGGAAAATTATCTTCATATTTATTTAATAATAATAATTTGGTAACGTCATGATTAATTTTAAATTTGTTGTAAAAATTGAAAATTTGTCAATTTTGAGAAAATTAAAAACGTTATAAAAATTAAAGAAATTCAAAACCATCTGTGAAATTGATGCCTGGTGTAGTGTTACATATTAAAGCAAATTGCTAAAGTTTTTAAGTTGCCATGTATTTCCTTCACCTTTAAAAAAATTTAGAAACTTAAAAAAAAATGACAAAATCATAATTTTTCCTCTTATTGATAGGCAAAAAAAAAATTGAAGGAAAGGTCAGACATTATAGTTATTACACAGACATAAAGACCAATAAGTCCATGATATGCTACAAAAAAAATTTCAAGATTGCCTTTTGAATACTAACGTCAGAATATATGGTTAAAAAAATAATATTTGTTGCATTCCAAGAGCTTTACTCTTTGAATACGGGCTCGTTTTTTTTACAATATTGCGCGATTTCAAAAGAAAAAAAGATGCAGTGCTGCCATCTATGGATTTAGAGGATAAATATATAATTTTTTGTTAAACGTAATATATATGTATTTTTTTACTGCAGTTTAAAATAAATATATTAATAGCCAAAAATAAACTGAAAGAAGGAATTAAAGTTTCTATATTTTAAATATACACTTTTATCTATAATATCAAATAATTTAAAAGTTTAATACAGCTTTTTTTTACTTAAAAACAAGTGATAGAAATATTGCATTTTACCCTGAATATTTTTTACTGTTTATTTTTTTCTCATTAAGTAATAAAAAGGTAAGAATGAAACTTTCTATATTTAAAATATATACTTTTAGCTATAGCGTCAAAAAAAGTAAAATTGTCGAAGCTGTCCGTCATGCTTAAATAAGCAATAGAAATATTGCATTTTTACCTCAAAATTTTTGAAAAATAATTTTTTTTCTCGTTACGGAATGAAAATACAATTACTAACTTATGCCAATCTGTTAATTATTATTAATTACTAATTATATATAATTTTTAATATAGTCTTTCCATTCCTAAGGCTAATAATCAGAAATGAAATTTTATGCATGTAAACAATACTTCGATTTTGCATTCACTTTTAATGTATATTTTAATACTTAAATAAACAATCCTGAAATCTATTATTTTACATTTACACATAAATAGATATGATCTACATATAGACTGATTTTCATTAAAATCTGTGACATGTCTGCCACAGCTGATTTGTTCATTTTGCATGGAATGACCCTATTTAAACTTAGTCTGTTGCGTAATCAGTGCTAGTGATAACGTTGGATTGCAACTGTGTGCTATTTGGATGTGAATAAAGATACAAAGAGCACATGCTTTGAATTATCGTAATGAATTACACATGATAAATCTGTATTTCTTGATAAAAAGTTTCACAGTTCCCTTACTTCAATTGTTTTTTTAAATATACTATCAAAATAGTAAATTTTAAAGATTATTTTTTTGTTTTGATAATTTATGTATCTATCTATTTATAGACCTCTCTGTATATAGATTTGGAAGCATTTTAATCCTAATAGCATAATCTAACTGCACCCAAATAGTATCAATTGTTTGATTTTATATTGAATTTTAAAATGTGTCAGTTTACTTGTGTATACCCTGTGTTTAAGGTTTAATTATACTTTGATGCAACTTATCATGTGTTATTACTCTTTCAAATTAGTTAAAAATGCATTATTAAAGTACAAAAAAATTTTAGAAATGTTTGCGAAAATAATTCTTTTTTATTGTCGACTGAACATCGTGCACACCTACGCGGGTTTTTCGAAAATAAAAACCAAATGTTCAGTAATTCATCTATCATTAAATCGGATGTTTTAAACCGCCATAATTATTTCATGACATGCGATGATTTTTTTTTCCTTACTGTAATTACATGCCTATTTAAAAGTCAATTTTCTCTTAAATGCTTCATTAAAAGATCCTCAATGATCATCATTATAATATTCCTTTCGCTGTAACTTTAATCTTTTATTAATGAATGAAATACACGCATTCTTACGAAATGTACAACAATTGTTATAGTTTTTTCTTCTTTCTTCCTGTTTTATTTAATTAATAGCACAAACACTATAACGGCTTAAAAAATTGAAAAAAATATATTTAAATTATGTTTTTAAATCAGTTACTGCCTAAGATTATTGCAGAAAAATTACGTATATACTCGCGTATAAGTCGAGGAATTTCTGACAATTTTCGAAAAGCAAATTTGGGGGGTCGACTTATACGCGAGTCAATTAAAAAATCAAAAACAAAAACTTCTAATACTGCAAAATTATGGCTTTTTATGCGTATGAATTAAAAAATAATGTATAAAATATACAAATAATAATAATTTATCACTTTAAAATATTTCAGTGATTTGTTTTTGTTTACCTACTACCTCTTCGCATTGGCAAGTTAAATCTTTGGTTTGATTTTCAGCAAAATTGAAGTAAAAATTATGGGGGTCGACTTTTTCAGGATTGATTTTTTCGGTTGATTTTTTCCAGAATTTGGATTCGAAAGTTAGGGGGTCGACTTATACGTGAGTATATATGGTATATATATATATATTGAAATAAATGTTAACAAAAAATAAAAATAATGATGCATTAATTTTTTTTTCTTTCGGATATGGCAGTACTGTTATTGTGCACTGTTATATTGTTATTTAGGTGCATATGCTTTTGATTATTGAAAATGATGAACACATTAAATAATGTTAATGAATTTTTTCTCTAAATCTTTTTTTCATATTTTTCATGACAGGTGTTGGATTTTCCAAGTGCATTACTAAATTTTTATATTAATGCCTTCAAAAACTATTAGTAATATTCACTTGCTTAATAATGTCATCAACAATCTCTGCATGCCTATGCATATGAAATTACTTCTGCATTATGAATATGAATGTTTACGAATATGGATAATTCTGAAAAACACCATCAACTACTGAAAACCTCTTATTTAAAAGATTTGAAACAGACGCTTTTGCGAAATCGATATCTTACCATGTTTTCTTTCATCTATTTTTTTCTTTCGTTAAACTGATATATTTTTTCTTCTTTTGAGGCACCTTGAAATAGTGCCTACATTTTCTTCTAATTAAGGTAACCGTCACGTTGTTGTAACGATATTTTAACAGACCTATTTTTGTTTGAAATAGTATAACAGGAGGGGGGGGGGGAGCTAATAGAATTTTAGCTCTGGCGTAAGCCTCCACACCTAGTAGAAACTAGAAATGGTATAACTTCATGAGAAGCAATAATTCAGTCAATAACACCAGCTACTCTATCAGCTCTCACCCCCATGATTTTCTCCAATCTCTTTAAGGATAATAAAATATTTTAGACAACGTTTTAACGTATTTACTTCTGATTTTTAATTTAACATGACGACATTACGAGAGATGTTCTCAGTGCCCCCTATTTGTTAACAAAAATTGAATTAGATGCCGCATTTTCAGAACGTACTGAAAACTATACAAAATGTAAAAGAAATATCGTACGCTTTCAATAAATCTGCAATTTCCCCGATTTGTTCATACATATTAAAATAAGGCTGTTGAAAATGTTATTTTGACATATTTATATACATTACAGTTATGCATGAAAGTCCAATTTCTGTTTGGAGCTAGATACTATATATTGTTAACTTATTAAGTGGAGTCTGGTGTAGCTTCTCGGCAGATATCGTTCGCCTTGCTATAAATTATCAGCGCTTTTCTTTGATACAAGATTTTTGGTCAATTCTCTGTGCGTGCAGATGTTTATATGTATATGTAAATGATGAGAAATCCATTTCGTTAATGATATCTCTAAGTTATATAAGTGCAGTACACTAAACGTTTAAATAAAAATATGTACTATTAATAATTATGAATTAAAAGTTGATTTAACATCTGTCAAAAGAACAGCTGCCCGAAAGACATACGCCAGCATTCTCTCGGGATCATCATAATTCTGTACACAAAAGTGCTGTCGTTTTAGATTCAGCATTTTAATTATGCTGATACAAATTATTTCCTTTTGTAAGAAGATTAAAACGTTGTTCGTTTTCCATCGTAGAAATGTGTTGAGTCAGCTGACTTCTTTGCTATAGCAGCAAGACAGATATTCACACTTGAGCTTCCTGACTGAGGCACATAAGTCCTCATGCGCCTGCGTACCTCATAAAAAATAAAAGAAATAAAAGAAAGGATATCATGTGAAAGAACACCACAAGCATAAATATACAACTATATATATATATATATATATGTAACGAATTCGCCGCTACTCCAGTTATGGATCTTCTGTCGTGGCGTCGGTCAAGGCCCGACCGCTGGGGGCAGGGGCGCGAACCACGGACGCGTGCGTGCCGATTTCTGAGCGAATCCTCGGAACTCCTATCATAGTTAAAGGGTCGCAGGCCGTTAGTGGTATCCGGGAAATCGAAGTCAGATTAAGATAGCAATTGTTCCAATAAAGATACAGTTTTTCAGGGGACCTGATTTATTGTTCCTTTGTTACATCCTTTTGAGAAATCAGGCCCCTTTTGGCTTGAGAGCTGCCAATTTATTTTATGGACATCGGGCTTGTGAATTATGTGTACCGCTAAGCGATACTTAGAGAGCCGAGTGTCGTGGAGTTAGGACATTCTTTTGATGGTAAAAACTCTGTCCGGGGACCTGTGCATCGGTATAAATAGGCTGTATTTCGCATTATTCCTTGAAGTCAAAAGAGGCGTCTTTAAACTATAATTGGTCGTTAGTTGAATGATTGACTGCCCGGGATAAAGGCTGTGGTTTTAGTTTGGCCGATCGAATGCAGCAAGACTTACAAATTGCACTTATTCAGCAAAAGTATTCTCATAACGATTCCACTCATATAATCCAAAGGCAAATGCCAGCTTCTCCGTATCTCGAGGGTGGATAGGGATGTGCCAAAACGATCTCTAAAATTTATAAAATGCGATACGGGAAAACTGACTTAACAGGGGCAACCTCATTTAATCAACTGAGACACAATTACAAAAGCATTTTAAAAGTTTTACTTTTAATTTCTAAATTTAAATTTTAAAACGGTACAAAAAGGGGATTTTAAAAAGGGGCTTAGCTTTTATCGTTTCATATCCCCCCTCACTAAAACAAGAGCCACAGGGCTCGCCTGCAAGACCTGAGGGTCTTATCTCATAAATTTTACCCAGGTTTTTTTTTTCGATTTTTATTTGCTCCAGCTCTCAAGTCAATTGGACCTATTTTTACATTCATATCAAGTTACATAAAAATATTGTTCACATAAAAATATTGGTTACACTAAAACATTGGAATTTTTTAAATGGTGCTGCAGCAAAATAATAAGGGGACAGTCTCGAGACATGGGACCTTTAATTACACCAAACTGTCTCTAAAGCAAGTCTTTTGGATGTTTTTTGTAAATGTCTCTGGGTATTGTCCATTGAGAAACATCCTTTTTTGGTGTAAAATTGTAACATTAACATATACAGAATATATAACATATACTAAAATATTCAAAGATAAACATACTGAAAACTATATAACATATTCAAATGCAAAAAATATTCACACATACAAAATATTCAAAAATATAAAATGTTCAATAATACACAATATTCAAAAATATAAAATATTCAATACTACAAAATGTTCAAAAGTATAAAATATTCAATAACATAAAATGTTCAAAAATATAAAATATGCACTAATACTATCAACACAAATATATGATTTACCAAAATGCACTTTGGAAAATTTGCATTTCTAAAGATACTGAATTTTCACACTGAGATAAAATAAAAGTAAAACACACTATAATACTAATAACAACAAACACATTCCTTCTTATTCTACCTTTCTGCTTCGTTAGGGACTTTACTACTTCTTTGATGCAGCCAAGGGTTATCTTTATGAAAAACAAACTAAGTTGTCTTAAAAAAAAGGAAAACTATAGCTAAAAAATTATAAATATGCGTTTGCTATAATTTTCACCATGCCCAGGGTTAGTGTGACATGGGTTTTCATACTCTGAGGTGAATATCATCCCAAAAAATGTGCCTCTTGCATGACCGAAAAAGGAAGGTGGGCAATCGACATTCACCTACAGAGGGGAAGCGAAGCAGTTTTGCCAGATTCTCCGTTCAACCTGGAAAGAGAATCTGGGAAAACAGTCCGGCTAAAGATGGGTGGCCACGGAGCGGAGGACCCCTTCATATGTTACAAAATCATCATAATAATAGAGTTATAAAAAAAACAAAAATTCTAACAGTGCTTTTAAACTGTCACCATCATTGTACGTCGCTGGTGGGTTGGGTTACACGTCCAGCTGGGTCCTCGTCCAAATGCTACGAGCAAGGGACGACAGGAAAGCAAAAATAAAAAAATATTGAAAGATGAAAGAGATAGATTGGGTTTATTCGTGGTTGAGCTTAAGGTTTTGAGGTGGGTGGTAGTATCTTAACTTGGAGGAATGGACAATTTCAGAATTTCTCTTAAAATGTGGACTGGGCTTATCAATTTCAAAGGATACATCAGAAAGTTGTTTTAAAATGGTGTATGGGCCAAAGTATGGCGAAGTCAGTTTACGGATATTAGGATAATGAAATTCTTCATACATTACAATGTCACCAACTTTAAATTTTACAGAAAGGAAACGAGCATCATAACGGATTTTGTTCTTTTTATGGTAAGCAATTGTTCTCTCTTTAGCCAATTTCTAGCTTCCCCCACAGGGGGATAATAACTATTATTTGGCAAAGGAGGATCATATGGTAATTTTCCTAACAATAAATAACTAGGGGTGAATTGGGTTACAGAATGAGGAGTATTATTATATTCATATAAGACTTCATCTAAAAGCTTAGTCCAGGGTATTTTCTTGGTTGTGGAATTGACTTTACATTTTAATCTAGTGACAATAGTCTGATTTAGGCGTTCAATTTTCCCATTCGTTTCTGGGTGATGGCTGCTCGTCAATCTGTGTTTTACATTGTAAGTACGAAGAAATCTTTTAAACCTGGAAGCTGTAAATGCTCCATTTCTGTCGGTTAACAATCTATCTGGTACTTGTATCTGAAATAATTGCTTCAAAATGTTTGTATAAGTTTCGGTAGTTACACTTTTTGAAGGAAAACCCCACACATATCGAGTTGCATGGTCAACGACTAAATGCAAATATTTTTTTGTAGAATTGTAATAATTAAATCCGCCAACAGAGTCTACTGCTAAACATTCAAAAGGTATATCTGTTGGGGGCATTAATTGCAATAAGCCAAATCTTTTTTGCCTACATTTTTTGTTTATCTGACAAGTGTGACAGTGTTTTACAAAATTTTCAATGTCCTGATTAATGTTAGGCCAATAATACTGCGGAGAGATTAAATTTATCATCTTATAAATTCCAGGATGGCCAAATTGTGTGTGGGTTTTTTCTAAGAGGGGTAGACGTAAAGACATGGGGACCACAATCTTATACAAACTTTTCTTTTTAATTACAACAACATCATTTATCTCAGTGTACTTTTTACCATCAACTGTTACATTTTCTTTTTTCTGATTGTCTCTTACTTCATTCAAGTCAAGGAGATGTATAATATGGGGTAAATTTTCTGAAACAGGCTGTCTAGATAGCATAACAGCTTCAACATCAGTGGAGCCTTTTTGGTATTTAATTTCATATTCAAACATACTAAGTTTTAGGGACCAGCAGAAAAGACGTCCTCTTAAATTTTTAACACTTTTGAGCCATGTAAGTGCCGCATGGTCTGTATGTATGACAAATTTTTGACCGTGTAAATAATGATAAAATTTATCTAAAGCATCCACAATCGCCAAATATTCTAACTCAAAAATTGCATAATTTTTTTCATAATCGCGAAGATTTCTAGAGTGATATGCTATAGGATGTAATATTCCTTTTTCATCAACTTGTTTCACAACACATCCCACTCCATGACTTGATGCATCTACAAACAAATGACAAGGTGTTTTGGGATCAAACAACTTTAATATAGGTTTTTCAATTAAAGCACTTTTTAACTTTTCGAAAGAATTTTGACAATTTTGGTCCCATACATAGGGGACATTTTTCTTCAACAAATTGTTGAGATGGTATCGAATGTTAGCATATTTTGGAATAAATTTGTGATAAACATTTATAGATCCCCAAAAACGTTGTAATTCCTTTACATTCGTAGGTGGTGTTAATTTCTTAATTGTCTCTATATTAGGGTTGTCAGGTGTGATACAACCATTCGAGACTTCATATCCTAGGAAATTAATTTTGGATTTAACAAAATTACACTTTGACAATTTCAGTTTAAGGTTTTCTTGGACACAGATATTAAATAAGGTCTCTAAATGACACAAATGTTCTTCTTCATTTTGGGAGAATACAATAACATCATCAAAGTAACTACAGGCAAAGTCAATTTTGTATTTATTAAGGATTCTTCTGAGGGTACGGTTAAACCAAGCAGGCGCGTTTTTCCATCCGAATGGTAAACGATTCCACTCATATAATCCAAAGGTAGTGGCAAATGTCAGCTTCTCCGTATCTCGAGGGTGGATAGGGATGTGCCAATATCCACTGGCCAAATCAAAGAGTGGAAAAAAATTTAGCATGTGCCAATTTATCTAACAGGGTGTCTATTCTAGGTAAGGGTTCTGCATCTGTTTTTGTAATGGCATTCAATTTTCGAAAGTGAATACATAACCGGGTTTTCTTCCCTTCTTCACGTTTATACACCAAAGTTACGGGTGATGAATAAGGAGAATAAATTTCTTTAATGATACCGGCTCGCAATAGATTCTGAATTTGATCTTTAATTTCCTCTTCTTCCTTAGGGGAAGTGCAATATGCTCTTAAAGAAACGGGGAGGTCTGATGTTAACTGTATTCTCTGGGGTTCAATGTTTACACAGCCTACATCATATTTATCTTTAGCAAAAATACAGACATATTTGGCTAGAAGAACAGGTAATTGTTCCTTGACAGTGTGAACATTTGGCACATGTTCAGTGGTCTCGAACAACTCCCGCTCAAAATTTTCTTCGAATATCTCTGCATTTTTAACTGTATTTTCCATTTCTGGCTGGTTAGTATATGTTTCTGATAAATGTAAGGTATGATGGGATGAATTTGTTCAAATATTGTCCATGAGAGGTACTTTCTTTTCTGTTGCGTGATTTGCATTTTAACACAGTCAATATTCAATTTAAACAGTTTACAGTGGGGTAGCCCAATCAAAGCATAAGGTAAGTGATTATTAATTATAAAAAGTTCAACATTCTTAGAGATATGTCTTAATTTCAAACTAACAAGTCATTTTTCTTTCAAAGCCAGAACACCTTGGGTTTGGGTGACCGATATACTCTGCTAAACGTTACCTATTTTTAAATAAAGTTTGTGGGCTAAATGACCAGGAATCACACTGATTGAACTCCCTGTATCGATCAAACAAGGTAGTGAGTCCTCACATTTTACATCAGTAATTTTTTGACAATTTCTATTTGATTTTTTGTAGCTAGCTTTTTCTTTTTGTATATGTCCGGACATGAGAAACCGTAATTGATTACTAGATATATTTTTGGATGACTCATTAGCTCTCTGATCTAGGTTGGGTTTCGCAAAGTTCATATTGGGACTAGGGTTTGGAACTGCTAAGACTTGTTGTCGAAAAGGGCAGTATTCCACCCAATGATACGCATTTGGTATTTCTATATTAAGACAAACTTTGCATGGGGAGGGGGGCAAAGTGGTCTGGTGATGTACATTCGGTCTCGGTTGAACATTTGACGTCGGTCTAAATGTATTTTGAGGATTTCGTGTTTGATTAGATGCAAAAGGTCGAATGTTGGGTGTTTGATAGGGAACTCTGTAGTTCCACTGTCTGTTAAAATTCTGTCCTGTCTCATATGGGGGGCGAAACGGTCGCCATTGTCGATACTGATTGGGGTTTTGCGGGCTTGCATCTACTTTGCTCTCATTTCCTTTTCTGTCCAGTTGCAGCTTGCAAATTCTGAATACTAATTCACGCCATGAATATGTAGTTGAGGGGTTGCTTGCAGTAACTAGCTTTTGCATTTCTAACGGCAAGCCCTCCGTTAGTCCTTCGAAGATAAGCTTCTGGTCTAACCCTAAGGTTATCCCTATTTTAGTCTTTTTCTGATAGTATTCGTTCAGGTTCTCTCCAATTTTGTATCTAATATGGGAAAAATCAGTTAAAGAAAGAGTGTCAGGAATTTCGTAATGTTCATTGAACAAAGTGACAAATTCGGACCAATGCAGCACATTTAAACAATTATTAATGTACAACGTAAGTGCACTGTCTTTTAAGTATTTCTGTATGTGCCTAATTTTCCAGAAGTCGTCTTTTTTCCTGTTCTATGCAGACACTCTCAAAATAGGTGAGCCAAGCTGTCCAAATCATATCCAAATTAGGCAAAAACGCAATAATATCAGGTTCTATGGACATTTCCGGGCTAGCGGTTACTGAGTTGTGACCAGACTCAGCTTGAGCTGACAGGGTCTGTTCACCTAATGTTGTTACATTATGTGTCTGTGTGGCAACCCCGGATTTCTGACTATCTTTCTCTTCAGGTTTAAGACCTGAACTCCCATCGTTACCAAACGCTGATTTTTCTCATTTCCGGAGTCACTTGACTTATTTTCTAAGTCATTCACTTCGTTGGCAGAGGTTGGGGTACTCATGTTGAAATACAAAATATCACAGGATTACACAAAAATATAAGGCACAATTTAAAACAAATAAAAATATATAAAAATTTTCAAAAATTGCAACACAATATTTGTAAAAAAAATGAGCTTAAATCTAAATGAAATTCAAATTTGACACATCATTTTTTTTTCCAAATTGAGATAAAAAAAACGAACTTTGAACTAAACTTTTAAAATTCCAAAGATGTAACTACTGTATAAATTTCAGAAAAGTACCTTCTTTCATAACAAAAAGAAATAAAATAAACCTTTTCTTATTTTATTTCATTTTTTTTCTATTAAAATAACAACCTACTACAAAGAGTCAATTTTTACCTCAAGAAAAACTTTTCTTTTCTTTTTCTAACAAAAAAAATAAGCTAAGTCGTACTCTCAAAGCTATGAAAAGAGCAGCAAAAATGTTTCTTTTACATCATACTTTTCACATAAATTAAAATTTAAACTGTTTTTACATAAACTACTTATAAAAAATAAAAAATAAGACGCTACTATCTGGTCCCTTTTCACTGGTTTCCTTTCTCTAATTAATAAAAGAAAGCGCTTACCTGTTATCTTTTTACACATTCAAAATAAAAATAATCGTGTAGTACAAACATCATAATACGCAACACCTGTCTATAAAATCCGTTATCCATGTTTTCTTCTGATAGAACGTAAAACAGTCTCACTATGTCTTTTCTTTTTTCTTTTTCTACTGCTTTTAGAAACCAAAACTAAACACTGATGTTCACTTTGAAGATAACAGATGACCGCTATTTGGATGAATCACTAGTAACCTGGTGACCTACTTTTCCGCTGATAGCATTTCTTCTCTTTCTTTCTTGAAAAGACTGTTTCAGAGGCTTGTTCGTTAGAGAAAGAATTGATTTTCAGTAACAGATAATTTTTTCTTGATTGATAGGCAGATAAATGTTTTTCCCGTTCTTTTTTTTTCTTAATTAATCATTAGGGAAAGACTGTTTTTTTTTCGTCTTCGTTTTCTTTTTCTTTTTCACCCATGGAAGGCAGAAGAAGGATTTGAAAACTGTTCTTTTTAGAGATTTCTTTCGTCACTTGTTACACACCTCTTGAGTTTTGTTGGAATTAATTGCCGGTTAAATAAACAGTAGATACGTCATTTTTTAGGACTTCATTACACACCTCCTGATATTTGTGCTGGAACTCTGGGATTTGACCCGCTTAGATGCACCGTACTGCCGACTTTTCAATGTAACGAATTCGCCGCTACTCCAGTTATGGATCTTCTGTCGCGGCGTCGGTCAAGGCCCGACCGCTGGGGGCAGGGGCGCGAACCGCGGACGCGTGCGTGCCGATTTCTGAGCGAATCCTCGGAACTTCTATCATAGTTAAAGGGTCGCAGGCCGTTAGTGGTATCCGGGAAATCGAAGTCATATTAAGATAGTAATTGTTCCAATAAAGACACAGTTTTTCAGGTGACCTGATTTATTGTTCCTTTGTTACATCCTTTTGAGAAATCAGGACCCTTTTGGCTTGAGAGCTGCTAATTTATTTTATGGACATCGGGCTTGGGAATTATGTGTACCGCTAAGCGATACTTAGAGAGCCGAGTGTCGTGGAGTTAGGACATTCTTTTGATGGTAAAAACTCTGTCCGGGGACCTGTGCATCGGTATAAATAGGCTGTATTTCGCATTATTTCTGCTAGGGGCCGTTGAAGTCAAAGGAGGTGTCTTTAAACTATAATTGGTCGTTAGCTGAATGATTGACTGCCCGGGATAAAGGCTGTGGTTTTAGTTTGGCCGATCGAATGCAGCAAGACTTACAAATTGCACTTATTCAGCAAAAGTATTCTTATAACGATTCCACTCATATAATCCAAAGGTAGTGGCAAATGCCAGCTTCTCCGTATCTCGAGGGTGGATAGGGATGTGCCAAAACGATCTCTAAAAGTTAAAAAATGCGATGCGGGAAAACTGACTTAACAGGGGCAACCTCATTTAATCAACTGAGACACAATTACAAAAGCATTTTAAAAGTTTTAATTTTAATTTCTAAATTTAAATTTTAAAACGGGACAAAAAGGGGATTTTAAAAAGGGGCTTAGCTTTTATCGTTTCATATATATGTATATATATACCAGCAAACCCCGCGGCTTTGCTCGCGTAATAGTTGAAATAAGCTAAGTAATATTTATATGTCTAATTTTTTTAGAAGAAATTAGACTTTTAGGAATAATTCAAAAATTATTATTTAAAACAGAGTTTGACTAAACTTCATTATTACACTGCATTAGGCACAAATGAGACTTAAATTAATAAAAAGAAATAAAACTAAATAAATGATGATTTAGAAAATATTTTGAAACTTTTATGCGTAATTAATACGCTCATTTCAATATTCATTTGAAGTTTTGAATTTTTTAGAAACCATCTTCTTACGTTTTAAAATTAACCATCATGTCAAATTCCAAGTTCTACCATCTCTCTCAACATAAAGGGCTATGTTGAAATAAGAACTGTCACCATTAATTTGCCAACATTAATTTAGAAATCGGTTTGTTATTTTCTAATATTCCACAGAAACGTAATTTAGAAAGCTCTTAAAGAGCTTTTTTAGAACGTTTGTTGTTCCTGTGAACCTCGGGTGGTAGAATCATCGGCCTAAAATATAGCCTGTGTAGGATCAGAGACTGTTACCATTTATTTGAAACTATTACTTTTATAATAGGTTTATATTCCCTGAAATTGCATAGAAATCGTAATTTAGGACTTTTTTACAACGCTTTTCGCACCTCCACTTCGCTTCACTCCTTTTTAACTCGAATTTATTTTCGTCAGTCCTTCGAGGACAATTATATTATATAAGTAACTACCATGCTATATTTTAAGTTTCTAGCCTCTTCAGTATCACAGAAATCGCAATTTAGAAAGTTTTTTTCTCCTGCAACCCTCTGGTGGTAGTAGCACATACATAAAATATAGCTTTTGTTTGAGCAGGCTCTATCACCAACAATTTGTCAACATTATTTTTTAAATGGGTTTGGTATTCGATAAGATTGCATAAAAATTGTAATTTAGAACGCTTTTCGCTCGCTTCATTTTTTTTTAAATTTGGAATTTTCTTTCGACTGTTCTTAGAAAGCAGTTGCATCTTGTAAGTAAATACCATGCCTTATTTCAAAATATTAGACCCCTCAGTTGTCCAAAAAACGCAAATTAGAACATATTTTACTTTTGCAACCCCCAGATGGTAGTGACAGCAACATACAATTAGCCTATGTTGGAGCAGGGGCTGTCACCATCAATTTGCAACCATTACTTTTGAAATAGGTTTTGTACTTCCTGAGATTAAGTAGAAATCGCAATTTAAAAGTTTATAGAACGCTTTTAGCGCATTTTCACCCCTTTTAAATTTCCATTTTTTCCGAAGTGTTCTTAAAGATCATTTATATCTAATAAATATGTACCTTGCCTAATTTCAAGTTCCTAGCCCCTACCGATCACAAAAATCGAAACTTAGAAAGTGTTTTGCTCCTGCAACCTCTAGGTGACAGTGACACCGACATGAAACAGCATCTATGTTAGAGCAGAGGCCCACACAACACATACGTCCAGATTATATTCAGTTTTCATCTACTATTTCCGAAATACGTCTATATATGTAATTTGGACGTATACAGCCAGCTAAAATACGTTCAGAATTTGTTGAATGTTTGACATAGACGTAACTACGAAATAACTACAAAAGATGGACACCAGTTTAAGAACATAAAGTGGATGAAAACGCAACTAATCCAATTTTCGTCAACTCCCAAACTAAACCTTCACCTGTTTGTCCAATTTTCTGTTTTAATAACTTAAACTGGATGGAAACAGTACTAATCTAATTTTCGTTAATTCCGGGACAAAAACCTGACCTCGTCATGTACGGACATAATCTGGACAAAAACTTAACCTATCAACCGCCATCTTAAAATGGCGGCATATACAGACTTAGGCCTCATTGACCGAAACTTGTATTATTAATTTTTGTTTGTTTTATTAATTTTTTATACAGCTTTCAACAAGTAAAGAATTTAATGCATTGTTTATTTTTACCAGAATATCACTTTGGCAGGCATTCAGTTGTCCACTAGGGCGCACTAAATGAGCCAGAAATCCTTATTGCCGAGTGAAATCTCAAAATCGCTATTCAGATGCCCATTTAGCGTGCCCTAAATAAAGATTCGCGCTCAAATTTAAGGAAAGCTAAAACACTGTCCTTAAGATAAGGATTGGTAGTTTCCGACGCCATTATTTTCTTCGCGCATTTTTAAAAATTGATATTTTTGATTATTTATTGCACAGAAATATAAAAGAGGTTTAAATAAAGCAATAAATTTTTGTTGCATTCATCAAAAATATCTTAAAGGTTCTTTGGCATCATCAAGTATTATTTTTATTTTTTAACTTAACACGCGACGCGATGTTTTCATTACTGTAAACAAATTGTTATGAATTAATTTATACAACAGATCTATAATAGGTATGTATTGCTTTTATTTATAATCTTTAGAGTTTTGTGATCATATTAACATGTAATTTTATATGCTTGATCACGTTTTTGTAATTTAAATTTATTATTATTTTAATCTGTGCCCTTGTGCAAATCTGATATTTCCTAACCATAAACTACTGTTTAGTTTCATGTTTATACATAACTAAATCTATTTCATTGCTTGTCTCGATGCTATAAACTATTTATTTTATCGACAGATCGAATACGCTATATACTAAGTTTTATATTTTCTATATTATTAAATATTTTATGCATTCATTTAGCATGAAGTTTGCTTTTAATTATCGCTCTAAAAAAGTTATGCAGATTAGTCCTATGAAGTAAAATGTATTTCTAAAATAGTTCTTATTTTGATGAGATTCAATGATTTTGTTTAATTCACAATGTTTCTGCATCTTGGCTTTCTTTAAAAATAATAATAATAAATTGTAAAACTTAAGATAACTAAATTAGTATTCTTCAGATGATCATTTTATTAATAAACATACACATTTTATATTTTAAGAAATATTTCTGAAATACATGCATATTTTAATTTATCAATATGCAAGTACCTTATTTTCTTTATGTTCCAATAAAATGTGTTTTCATAATCCTTCACACACACACAAAAAAAAAAAAAAAAAAATTAAATGTGTTTATTGGAGTTTTTTACTTTTTTTAAACAGCCAATATTGCCCTTTATTGAAACATTTAATATGCAAACACAAATCTTCCCATTTCTTTCAAGTTAAATAAACATATTGTGAGTCAAAAATTTTACTTAAATGAAATTAAAACACATTTTATAAATATTGTGTTGATTTAAATTTATAAACTATGTGCAAAATAAAATCTAGTTTATATGTATATTTATAAATAATTCCTTACAATGTACTAAACCGTTTATCTTAAACATAGATCTAAAGACTGTTCATTGAGTTAAAAAAAAATTTTTGTTGTTGTTTTTCAGAATCTTAATTTTATGGTCTACACAAGTTAGAATAGTCTTCAATCTACTCCGTGAACCTGTTGTGGCCAAAAAAGTGTAACAGAGTGCATGGTTTGTATTTTTAAAATCACCATTCCTCTGTGACACTTCTCCGGACAAATTATCTGCATATTGATGAAAGCTCAATCTCAATGCTTTGCAATTCTGACTTAATTCTTCATGGTTGTGACGAGCACTTCAGGTATGGCTTCAGATGTTAATATTATATTCTTATTATAAAAAGTTACAAATGAAACAAATGTTAAAATTTGGTTAAGATTGTTTGGTACTTTTTGGTTAGCCGGGTGCCAGTATTATATATACATAAATATTTATGTATATATGCTTATTTATATACATATATATGTATAGATACAACATATGCATATATATATGTAAGTATAGCACTGGTGCCCGGCTAATCGAAAAGTACCGATTATTTTATATAGATTATAAAATAAACAACTGTCTCAGGAACAGTAAAGTGACATTGATTACCAGTTATTTTAGAAAAAAAATAGTGTTAACAGTCTTGTCTTTGCTGGAATATGTAGATTACCCAGCATCCTATACCTTATCTATTTATAAAAAAAATTGTTTAAAATTTAACTTTTTTTTCGCTGAATGCAGAGTAAAGTTACCCGCCTTTTTAAGAATGGCTCATATATATTTTCCATGTTTAATACTATTATATTCCATGATTGTTATAGTGTCCAATTTATAAAAGCTATTAAAATTCAATGCAAAAAACCCCAGAAAACCACTGTTATCAATGTTACTTCAAGTAGGGGAGACGCGAGTACCTTTTGAACACTGTAAATATTTTCCTTTAAATAAATTATATTTTTTAAATATGTATGACAACACAGTACTACTGTTTCAATGTAACAAGAATACAAAGCTTTACTATTTTGCATGCACACTACTGTCTAAGCAAGATATGTAGTATATTTTGCTTTCTTGAATCTAAACTTAACAAAATAAAGTTGTAAGTGTTTTGTTGATAATTTTGTATCCCTAAAATTATAATTTACTATTTAATTTCTAAATAAAGATGTTAGCTTTAACTTATAACGTTTGTTTTATTTAAATTCTCAAGCCTAATTGAGTAAATAGTTGTAATGCTAAACTCCATGTGATGGGGCACCATTGAACAAATAAAACTATGAAGTAAAGAGTTATAGATGTATCTAAATATTATTGTTGAAATTTTTTTTAATATGAAAATTAAAGAAATTAATTGTTATTATGCTTAATATGAAAGTTGTACTAATGCAGGGCTTCAACTACAGGCAAATTCAGGACACACAATAATAATTCATGATTTAGCAGATCTGTCTAACAAACCCTATACTGTTTCATTTACAATAGTAAACATTATTTCTGGATTTCAAACAGGGTTTTATCCATTTTATATAACAATTTGAATTGAATGTAAGTGATCATTTAGTTCAATTTCATGCAAAAAGAACTCTTCATTACATTGGTCAGATTAAATTGCTTAATGTCTTCGTAAAAAAGAACATATGATGCATTTTTTCAGACGCATCAGATACCAATTTGGTTGATTTTAAGGATATTATATAAAAAAGTTGTCACAATTGAACAAAATTGGAGGGATCCTCTGTTCTATCTCAACAATGTGCTTTGATGAATACAAAGTTGGTTAAATAATAAAAATATAGTAATTTCAGTTAAATGTAATTGTGTAATTTTATTCTTATTATTTTATATTTTGGAAAGATATGCAATTTTTAATAAAAACTGTCAATATTTTCATATTTTGTTTATTTGTTCAAAGGTGCCCCTAGCTTGTTCAAAGGTACCCCTAGCTTATTCAAAGGTACCCCTATGTGGGACAGGTTTGAACAGAAAACTTTCATCTTTTTAAAGCCTCACAACATATTTATCTGAAAAACTGTAATTTTTTATTTCATATGATGCAGAATTACATTCTTTCACTCACAAAATATTTAAAATTCAATAAATATAATTCAAGTACAAAATATGTGGATTTTTCTTTTTTTAAATATTCAAAGGTGCCCCTCTCTCCCCTACTATGTCAGTGATCTTATTAAGTCAGGTTAATTATTAAAAATTGTTATGTTAACCTGGTATTTTTATATTAATACATAAGCATTATTTGAGTCTAGTTGTAAAATAAACAAAAATGCTTAGTGAAATTCTGTGTGTTAGTGTTATTTTGATTAATTATTTTAGCAGATGATTCATTCAAAAATATTTATTTATATAATTGCAATTTTTTGTAATAAAAAAAAAAATTGAAATCCCCCCACCCCCCATTTTTTTTAAAGAAATGGTAAATCTTTTCAGAGTTCATTATTGCTAATTTTAATTTTATATATTAAATATTTCGTATCTTTATAAAAGTAATATAATTGTCTATAAAAACAGACATGCATTTTTCCATATGCTGAATTATAGAAAATTAAATTGCCTAAATTAAATAAAACCCCCAAGTATTGCATTGGTAAAACTGATTTTATTTTATTGATAGCCTTTACAGTTTAATATCTCTATGTATTCTATTATGTAATATTGCAAATGTCTGGGTTAAAAAAAAAAAAAAGTTTTCTTCTACTTCTCAGAAAATAAATATAAATTTAGGAGTTGATGCAAGTGCAAGGTTTTTCTCTTGGAGCCCATTTTCTGAAAATAAAAAATATTCTAATGAAATATAACATTTTGTAATGAAAGATGAAATCCAGTGACTCAAATTCAAATGAAGCATTTATTAATGACTTATTTAATCCCTGCTGAAGTTTTCCTTTCTGGCAGAGTTATTTTGTTTTCAAATTAAGTATTTTACAACCTAACAATCACACAAAAAAGTATTTTTTATGGAATGAAATTTTGTGAAGGTTTATTCCTAAATAGTATGTTTTAGCCATGGCCACAACCCTTTGCTTGAAAAATTTAAACATGAACTCATATAATTAAAAATGAACATCTTAAAAATATATATTCCAGGAAATGAAACTTAAAAAGAGTCTGTAAATAATAACAGTTATTATTTCCATTATTTAATTATGTTTAAAAAATAAACAATGTTTTACTTTTAAACCATTTGTAATTCAGGAATTACTGGAATTTTTAAAATCGGCACAGTTTCCCCTCTTCTTTCTTTTTTTACATGCTTTTTTTTCTTTTTCTTTTCAATGATAATAATGAACAGAATAGTAGCAAAATTCAATTTCAAAAAGCGTGCAAAACTAAGAACGGCAAATAACGCGCTTGATTGATTGATCGACAGCGAAGCGATTCTGTGTGCTGATTGGTTTATCGTCTGTGTAATCGGTATCATGTTCCGAAGATTGACGAAGCCAGATCGTAGATAAGGGAAGCCGAAGCTTGTTTAGGTAGACCGGTCTGAATAGCGTTTTAGGAATCCTCGCTAAATTTAAGTTAAGAATCGCTATTTAGTAAACCTTATTCAGTGGACATCTGAATGCCTGCCTTTGTGGAGTTACGCTCCGCATCAATCAATCAACGTGTGGAAGATTTGTTTTTTGTTTATCTCATCGCGGAAATCAAAGCCATGCGGAAATAGTGAAAATGAGTGTGAATGCAGGTAAGTAAATTGACTTTGTTTTCTAGATTTATTGTGTTTGTGTGCATATTTTACATAAAACATTTCTGTCACGATTTTGTGTTTTGTTATTTATTTGATTTATCAATAGTTTTGACTTTAGTCTGGACTTTTTGGAGAGATCAGCGTTTGATTACGTAAATAAGAATGCTTTGTTTACATGATTTTTCTCGGTCATAATGCAGTTTTATAAAACTAAAAAAAACATTTATTGGGTTGAAACGAATTTTACATTGATTTAGGGGCATATTTAAAAAAAAAATTCTTTGACAATTAATATATTATGTGTTGCAAGTACGCAATTTCTAAAAACTTCCCATTTGATAGCAACTTCTTTTTTTGACTGATTTAAATTTATGTAATATCGAGTTCTTACTAAGACACCAAACTTTTTATATTTTAAATTTTCTAGTGCTCTAAGGAAAGATCATTACTCAAATGTTATTCATTCATTATCATATTGTAATGTGAACTTATTTACTTAATACTAATAATTTTAAAAGAAAGTCTGAATTATTTTGCTGAACAACATAAATTGTTATATTATTATGCGCATGAAAAATGTATGAGGAATTTTTACTAGTATGTTCCAGATACAACTGAAGGTTCATTTCATAATTTTTAAAAAGGACAGGATGCATTTTGCCAATTTTAGAATAAGCAGGGTGCTGTGCCGTTAAATGATGGCCTAAAAGAAACAGTACTACTAATGCTCGTATATATGGGCCTTATATGTATCATTATATGCATATTATTTACTTCTTGGATGCCATTTATACATTTTATATCATATTTATATTATATAGGGCTGAAACTAGGGCCCACACAACACAGATTCGTCCAATTTTCGCCTAAAGTACGTAATTTGGATGAATGGACGTGTCCATTTGAAGTCTAAAAGTCCTCCGGACTTCACCTAAATTTCGTCAAATTACGTCCAAATGTCACCCCCCTTTACGTCAGAAGTACGTCTTTTGGGCCATGAAATGAGCATAAAATGAACGAAATTTGGATCGGCCAAAATTTGTCCATATTACGTTCAAAAAATACCTCCATCCGGACGAAATACACACGAATTTTGGCTGCAATATAGACGTCCAAAATTTGTCCATATTACATCCGAAAACACCAACCACATTTGGACGAAATATAGACCCCTTTTAGCCTTAATATGAATGTGTTTATTGATCCAAAATACGTAGTTTGGACCAAAATGAGACGAATCTGTTATCTCCCCCAGGCAAGGATGACGTTATATTAAAAAACTGAAATAACAAAAACTTTTAATATAAATAATTTTGATAGAAATTTACTTAGAACTTTTTTTCCCAAAATCATATTAAATACTTAAATATTTTAAATTCCTTGCCAGGACTCATTCATATAAATCAGTAAAAGCATATATATTTTATACATATTGCTAATAAACTTTTTTTTATGATACTTTTAATTTTCTAAGATCTTTAAAGAAAATACATTAATTCCTAAAGTATATGTTATAGCTTGATTTGAAAAACAGAGGCTATACGAGACTTTAATCCGCTACATTCGGCCCAAACACAACTACGTTCTTTCACGAAAAAAGAAGAAAATTTTTAGCAATACAGTTTTTAATTCATAATACAATTAAAAGCTACATCAGAATGCTTTAACATAAGCCGTAAATTTTTTAAACTTAAATGAAAATTTTGCACTACTGGAAAGAAATGAATATAATGGATAATGAATACAAGGACATTTAATCATTTGTTTTGACGTTAAGTACAGCCAAACATTTTCAAGCTTCCACATTTATAATATTAGGATTAGTATACTATGATTACTACATGGAGGTAATAACAAAACTAATCATTAAGATAACACTCTATGAATTCAACAACACTCAATGAAAAGAATAGCGTCCTATTAAAAGAATTATGTTTTGTGCATTACTAGATTCTAGAAATCTATGCATTTCTGCTATTCTTCACATTTTTATTTTATATACTTTTTCTCGTGGAAAAAAATATATATATTTCTTGGTTTTCTTTTATATTATCATTGGTGATGATAATGCTTCTAAAAAGGTCTTATATTTGCATAGCTGCCAACTGCTACAATTTTTAGCTAGCACTAATTTTTAATGGAAATCTTCGCTTTACTTAATAACATATATCTATAATTAAATCAGATGAAGATTTTTAAAAGAAATTAGTGATGGCTAGAACTCGTAGAATTTTGCCGTTGTATTTTGAAATTTTATTATATTATTCATTAGCATACAATATCGTCAACTGCAAAGTTTTACATTTTGTGAACAATGGATTTTTTCTCTTAAATTCTTTGTAAAATCAGTGTTATTCAACTACTCCCCTTTTTTTTTTTTCACTTGAATTAAAATAGCTCTAACAGGGAATATGATTTTCCTTTTAAGGATCCACTTAAGAATGGAATGCATCAAAGAAATTGAAAATTTTGAGTTTTTCAAATGCTGCTAATTCATGGAAGAAAATGTGATATTCCCTAACAACTTTTATGTATTGTGAATAAAATTTTACACACTGAAATTTGCATTTGTTGCCAGGTGTGCAAAAAAAATATTTTACATTTTTAATAATAATAACAAACATTATTTTGAAATATCATTAAAGAAATTTAAAATGTAGTACGAGCGTGAACTTTGTTTTTCATAAGCAGACCTACTTCCTACTGCTCCATCATAATATGTAAAAAAAAAAATATCCCTAGACTGCAAGATTAACTTTCCATTACTCATGCATGGATTATTAAAAATAGTTCCATTTTATTTATTTTAGTAATTGACTTTTCACTGATTAATGTAAAAATACATACTGTATGTTCTGGTATGTAACAATAATTTTTGATAGAAGAAAAATTATCAAAATTTATAGGTGCATATTATGAATCAATTTTAAAAATAAATTATAAAAAATATGATCATAAGAACTAAGATTTTTGATTTAATAAACATGCAATTTATGTTTAAAAAATGTTGCTATTAGAGTATATGAAAAATAATAGTATTGTACTTTAAAATAATTTAAATCTTATTTTTCACTATGTATCTCATGAAAGTTTTTGCGAACAATCTGCACAACATATGGCAATTATAATAAAAAATACAAAAATTAAATCTAAAAGTATATGTATGTGTTACATGCCAGAATACAATATGAGTAAGAGTACAAAATTTAGTATATGATCAAAACTTATTCATTAAAATACTGATTTTTATTTAGGTTATCACCAAACTAAGTCTTAAAAAATTAATCTATGCTCTTAATTAAATATCATTCAATTAAATATTGAATAGTTATTTATAAATGAATTTACATTTTGTACAATTAAATATGTAAATTATCAAATATATTTCAGATTAACCTGATTATTTGTAGTACATTATAAAATAACAAAAACAATACATTCAGTGTATTTAAGTAATGTTTTGAAATCAAAGTTTATTTAAAACATTGCTTAAGCATAAAAAATGAAATTTATCAAATATTTTCATGCATAAAATATGGTTAAAAATTATGTACAAACTTTTAGTTTAAAATTATTCAAAATCTTTAGTGAACAGTGTACATATATTATCATTGTTATAAAGGAATATACAATAAAGATGCAAGAAATATTTTCAAAAATGAAGTTTTATTTATTTATTTTCCAATTTGGCTCTTGTTGACAACAATATTTTCTTTTTACAATTCATATATAAAATATATTTTTCACAGAAAGGCAAAAAGGGTGCTATATTTCATTACTATAAAGTAGGCAGGATGATCCTGCGGAAACTGTTTGGGGAAAACTCTGTTCTACGTTAATGCTTCTCAGACTTATTTTCAGTATATTTAACAGACAGCAGCTTCAAAGCCTATAAATAAAAAGAATAATAATTCATTAAATAGCACATATCAATAATTCATAACGTTAGATGCAAATTAAAAATAATTTAATTTTAGTTTTAATTTTTGCTTACAGATAGATAGCATCATCAGACATCTTGTATTATTTCATAATAAAATGAAGTTTTTTCATCCAGCTTTGAATGATATAAAAAAAACCTCTATATATTTTTAAAAATTACTAGCCGGTGTTTAATTTAATCTATTTATCAAATTTTTATTATTATTTTTTAAACAAACAACTACTGATGCAATGTTTACAAAATATATAAAAAAGTACTTTATAATGTTCAATTGTGTCCTTTATTTTGAGTATTTAAAGATCTATATTTATATAAAGTAAGGATAAGAAAAGAAAAATCAAAATTTGGTGCTTTCTCGTTATAGCAGCCTCCTCATTTACAATTATGTCAAGGTAGCAGTTTCAAATTTGCAAAAGATCAACACCAAGCTTATACAGTACAACCTCGATATCTCGAATCTGTGGGGAACTGAAAATAATTCGAGATATAGAGGTTTCGGTTTATCAAGGTTTTGACAAAATTTAATCTCACAAACTGCTTTTTGCTGTAAAAAACAGGATTCATCAAAAACGACACATAATCTATTAACAAATTACACTTCTCAAAGCCTTAATAATTTCAAAATTGTGTTACACACAAACTTGTTTCGATTAAATAATATCCAATTTGTCATTAAGAAACGCAAGCAGTTGTTTCGGAAGAAAAAGTTCTTAATTGAAGTCTGCCGTCTCGCAGAATCTTTTTGCAATTGCACAGTCTCCTCTCACATAGCAATGGTACCAAATGCTGATGTTCTGATATTTTCATTTGATTCAAGAAATCTCCGCAGCAATTAAACTTCCGTCTCAGCTTCTTTCACTGTAATTTTTTCATGCTGTTGTTGATCATGTAAGTCTTTTAATTTCTTCATCAGAAATTTCTGCATTAATACTCGAAACAATCTCCTCATCCGTCATAGTGTCGCATGTTTCAAGCTCATTGTCTACATTCAAGAATTCTTCGAATGAAATCTCAGTGTGACACTCTTTTTTTATCGATTCCCACTGTTCTGGATTCAGTTCTCTTTCTTCAGTTGCTTGCTTAATGGAATCAACTTCCTCAGTTTCACTGAAAGTTACATATTCTAAAAATTCTGCTATTATGAAACAATTTCTTATTGTTGTTTCTGTAACATTTTTCCATGCATAGTGAGCCATTCGCATTGACTGTAAGATGGTGATAGGTGCGCTAGAAGGTTTACCTTCACCGATATTATTCAGAAGTTTCTCACAATTTGAGCTCGATAATCAACTTTGAAGCTAAGGATTATCTCCTGGTTGAATGGTTGTCCTGGTTGAAGCTTCGAAATCTTGTTTGGCAGCAAAAATTTAAGTGATATTTTTTAGCGTTGGAAGATTAGAGTGGTCTTTACAATTGTCTATGAATAGGAGAATGCGTATTTTACTTTTAGCCATTGTTTTACGGATTCCTGTCAGCCAATCAGCATTAATTGCGTTTGCCATACAAGACGTTATATTTGATCCGTACAGCATTAGAAATTACTTAATTTTAGCAAAGCACCTTGGATTTTAGATCGTCCTATCATAAGAGAAGGAAGCTTTCCTTTACCACTTTGATTTGCTGCCAAAAGCACAGCTACACGAAGTTTACTGTTTTCCATGTCAGATTTCTTCACCTTTAAATGCAGCCATTTTGTTGGGAAAACATTGGTACAATAATACACTTTCATCTGCGTTAAAAACACATCATCTGCTTTATAGTCCTTTAAAAGAGAAGGAAGTTCTGAAAGCCACTCTTCACAGGTAGCTAAAAAACCTGATGCACTTTCACAGCAAAGTTTCCAAAAAACGATGTTGTCCAGGCCTCTCACTGGTCCATTTTTTGAAAACTAATAATTTTTTAGAAAGAAATTCGTGGAGGGTTTCTGCAGCAATTACAAGAAAAACGCACTTCCCGGTAGGTTGCTGCGAAATTTATAAAGAATATTTTTCTTTAAATAAAAGTGGTGTTCAAAAAACGGACTGAGTGGGAGCCCTGTGTTGTCCCTTTTTCAGTTTCAAACGCCTTCCATTCTTACACTTTAAGTTCTTTGTATCAACAAAGCGATAAAAGAATGTGAAACCAGCATCCAGATCAAATTCTACAGCTGACAATAGCCAAAAGTAAAAAGTCGAACTAATTTCTGTGGAAAAAATTTCGACATATCAAGGGTTTTGAAAAATATTTTTCGAGATAAATATGGAAAATACATAAGAATTTTGATGAAAAGGCAGGGGAAATTTCTTTTTTCGAGATATTGAGGGTTTCGAGATAAGGAGGTTCGAGATATCGAGGTCCGACTGTATATACATCATACAAACATCATGCACAATATGTATAAGCCAAATGCTCATATATGAGCCATATAAGTAATATTTATATCATATATCAGTCATATAGATCATTAAACAAAAACATAATTTACAGAACAAAAAAAAAAATTATTTTACACATTGTTTATGCTCGAGAAGGGATAGATACAGCAGATTCGCTCAAATCCGCACAGCTTGGGACCAAAGGTTGTGTAGATTTTAGAATTTTGTGGATTTCTGGTTTGTTTACATTTTTTAGACAATAATTTGAATGTAATAACGCAATCAAATGTATAATGAATGTTTGCAATACAGCAAAATATTAAAATAATTAAGTAATAAACTAAAATAATAAAAAGTCAGATAATTTAAAAAATGATTAAGTTATTAAAAGTAAAGGTCAAATAAATAGTAATTAATAATGTATAATTAAAATTGCATAATAAAAATGAGATACATTTTCCTTGAATCATTCAATGACACTTCCCTCATAAAGGTACCCTATTAATTAACATCAAAATCAAAAAGTAAGGAAGATTTATTTCAGGTTTGCCAGTGTTAATAACTATAGAAAAAAAATTGATTAATACATATATATATTTGGTAAAAAGGCTGATTAGCAGTGATATCAACAATATCCTTTTTTTTTCAGTGATAAATTTATATTTCCTTCATGAAAAACAACGAGTTTAGTCTCATCATATTATCGAGAATTACATATTAAAATACATACAAAATGATATAAAACTAAAAAATCCTGTTACTTTGCCTCTACAGCTTAACTGAAATTTTCATTGTTTAAATCTGCGATGATGTGCAGATTTTAGGCGGTTGCAGATTTGAGGGAGTCCTGTATTATAATTTTTCTTCAGCTGCTTCTACAGTTAATGTTAAAGTCTTGCAAAAAATATGTTTAAACCAAATGAATTTTTAAAAATAAAATTCGAACAATAGGATACTTAAACTACCCTAAAAACTTAAATTACAAAGATACATGGAAAATGCAAACCTTTATAAAAGTTTCAGCTTTATTTCCATTTCATTCGAATGGAATGTAAGTTTTTAGATTAGTTTAAGTATCATATTGTTCGAATTTTATTTTTATTTCTTTAAGATCAATTGGTTTAAATGTATTTGCTGCAAAACTTTAACATTTACTGTAGAAGCAGCTGAAGAAAAATTCTAATATCTATCACTTCTTGGGACTATACAATGCATGAAATGAGGGGGGTTTTTTTTTGTTGTTGTTGTTGTTTTGCAAATTATGTTTTTTTTAATATGTCAAGTTTTATAACTAGTGCAATTCAGAGGAACTCATTACAAAATTAATAGAGGATGTTATAATTAGGGTTGGATATATAGGGTATTGCATCACAATTTGTGATGTAACTAAAATCCATAATAAAAACAAAAAATTCAAATTTACTTAAATTTGGTTATCCAATTTTCCACTGGTAGTGGTCTCTATGAATGCAAAAGTAAATTGTGTTGCATGTTTGCTGGTTATTTATGCTACTATGAATGGCAATTCTGCGGCATTGAAACATTTCACCTCTGAACTGGGAAGGCCGGTGAGTGAATTAATTTCTTTTCACCAGTCTCTGACAGAGGAGTTAATTAATGGTAATATTAAAGAAAGTTGAAATCTTTTTGAACTGCTTAAAAAAATATATAAATAAATAAATAAATAAAATAAAATAAAATAAATTTATCTTGTAATCAACACCATTACATTTTAAGTTGTCCTATCAGAGCCTAACACCATTTGTCAGTTTACTGGTTCATAAATGTCAGTTATTGAATACTTGCATTATTAATAATTTAAAACATGAAAAGAGAGACACATCTATAGTATTGTATCATATATAAATAAGGTTTAAGCAATTTGTTTTTATAATAAATATTTAAAGTATTTTTAAAGCATAATTTTTTTTTTTTTTTCGTCGCAAGTAAAGTGTGAAACACTGGTTCATTTTGTGTCAGTTATTGGTTTTTCAGAATGGGGTTGTGTCAGTTACTGAAGTTATTCACCATATTTATGAAAAACATTTATTTTTAATAATACAATATATAATTTTTCAAAATTTTGTCAACAGTAATTTTTAAATGTATCTCTACCACCCATTCAAAAAAAAAAAAAAGTGTAGAATGGATTTAAAATTTTGTAATAGTGATTTGAACACTAATTTTTAATGTGTCAGTTACTGGGGGTTTCACCCTAAATCAAGTAATAAAGAAATTTAAACAGATTATTAAATAGAACATAAATTTGTTTTTAATACTTTTTCCATTTTAAAATTTTAAACTATGTATGCATATATAACCGAAAGTTATTTTCTTTATTGGAAAAAAACTTGGTATTCGACTGCCGAATATTTGGTTATTTGGCCAAATCACTATTTGTCCCATCCCTAATTACAAGTTTTTTGATTCATTACTGTTTATTGATTATTTTTAGATAAGGCAGGGAGGGGGGGGGGTGGCACGTTACAGTTACATAAAATATATTTTTGGAAACCTTTGGCATGCGAATGTGAAAAGGTTTGCCATCCCTGAACTATTATTTATAATTGCATTACATTTAACTATTCACTCTCACAATTTTAAACAATTAATTTTAATATCAACATTTTTATTAGTTTGTGGGCTAAACCTTAAAATTCAGGCACGCTACACCTGCTGAAATCCCAACCCCCAGGCATGTAAAATTGTTTTATGTTTTTAAATTTACGTATCCAAGGACTACATAAAATATTGGCATTAAAATATTATTTAAAAATGGAAATGCTTGCATTTTTTTTTTTTTTTTTAATATATATATATACTACCTTCCAATATATTTCAATTTAACCTTAAAAAAATATACTGTTTATTCTCCAAACAGAAATTTTTATGAGTTATAAATTATATATGTTTTCCGAAATTGAGATTATACACTGTGCTGTAAGCGGGTGATGCTGCCCGCCACAAAATTGAATAATTTGAATTTAAATAGCCCTTTCTTTAAGTATCTCAATCAAAAAATTTAAACATAATATCACATTAGAATTGATAGTAGATAGATAGACACATTCACACACATATGGTGTTATATAGTAACAGAATATAAGAAAAGAGATTAGAGATAGAAAAAAATAGTTGTAAATAGAGTTGTAAATAATAAATAAAATAAAACAAAAGATTTTTTTTTCACTCATCATTACAGTTGAAGTAAAAAGATTTAATAAGAAACAATAACACAAACCAAAACATTTTATTTCAATTTCTAATCGTTGTTTCTAATATTTACTATGTGGAAAAAAAAGTTGCTACTGGCAAAGAAAAAAAAATTCTGTTAACATAATTTGCACCTGACTAACATAAAAGTACCACATTATTCATTTTTTATGCAAGCTGACAATTGTAAAAATCAAATACCCACAGACATATAAATTGAAAATTTTATTTAATAACAGCATTTATGGACTTTAACTGAAAATTTACCTTACTCAAAGTTAAATCATGCTTGAAAAGAGTTGAGTCCTGCTGAGTCCAACTTTTATTCAATCAATAATGATATCTATCTACAAAACAGTTGTTTTTCCAAAGACAAGAAGCTTGTATCTACTGGGAGAAAAAGGTGGAAAAAAAATGAGTGGATCCAGTATAATCTTATTTTAAAGCAATTTTAAAATGCATGAATTTTGCAAATATTGTGATTACTTTAACTCATGCACACACACATAAAAAAATAACAACATTAGATTAATTTGTCTAATTCACCATTTTTTCTTCTCTGATCGAGAATCAAGTATTGATCGATTCTCGATTGTCTTGTTCACAAAAGAAATTAGCAACGGATAAATGTGCTTTCCACAACCAATGTTTTATGTGCATTGTACTATAAAAGAACATAAAGCTACTCAGTAATGTAATGATTGTGTTGACTCTAGGCCAATTTGGCAGGGGTCGGCAGCCCTTTATGCACCTAGTGGCCCATTTTAATTATTTTATATCTATTGATTATAAGAAATATTAATTTAATTATTTGGTTGCAGGGAAGTAACGTGAAATATATCAGATGCATGAAACAAAAATCAAGATACTCATCCATAGATCTATCACATAAAAAAAAAAAAACCCTTGATAGTTTTGCCAGTACTAAGTCAAAGGGAAAAATTCAGAAATTCACCAACTGTTCATGTAAAAGAAAATCATGAAATTTGCGGAATAGTCGCAAGAAAGATCTGCAAAAATTCAGCAAAAATGAAAAAAAAAACTGCGAATTTCACCAATCGGTCATGAGGAAATAAAAAAAAACGCAAAAATTTGACAACTAGTAGAGATAAAATATTGTGAAATTCATCAATTGGTTGCAAAAAACAAGCGAAAATTGTCATTTACTGGTCAGAAAAAATCACGGATTTGCCAGTCGATCCTCAGAAAAAAATTGAGAAATACTTCAGTTGGTTGCTTTAAAAATATTGCAAAATTTGCCAATCTGTCACAGGAAAAAAATCATGAAATTCATCAGTCTATCGTTAGAAATATTGAAAAATCAGGGGTCGATCCAGACAAAATTTGGGGGCCTATTTAGGGCCCCTTCACAAAAATAAATTTAATAAAATGGGCCCCTTCACAAAAATAAACTTAATAAAACAGGCCCCTTCACAAAATTCCTTTTAATAAAATAGACCCTCTATGTAACATTCTTTTTCATAAAAACTGTTTTAAAATGTGTAATTTGTAAATAAAACCACGTCACGAAAAACAAAAACTTTAGCAAAGGGATTTAAAGTATGTTTTTGTTCATAAATTCTGGGTTCGAATTTTAGAACTGGATTTCAACTTTCGTTACAAAATGTTATTTTTCACAAAAATAACTTCTACTTTACACAAAATGGGCCCCAAGAATAAAAGTCTGCATCGACCCCTGAAAATTCATCAGTTATTTGTAGAAAAAAAATGAGAGATTGCTCGATAGGTCGTGGGGAAAATCACAAAATTCATCAGTTGATCAGGGGGTAAGGGGAGGGATCACAAAATTCAATCGGTCACTGAAAATATCACAAAATTCTACTGATAAAAGGTAACTTTAAACCAGTTCAATTTTTTTTTCTTTTTGATGAGCTATAAGAGTGCCTTTTTGAAAACAGTATGGCCTTTTTTTAAAATTACCACCTGATGACATTTTTTTACTAGAATCAACACCAACAGATGCCACCACTTACTCTTGTTACATAATAACAATCATATGTAACTTGATTCATGAATTTAATACTCTTTAGAAAGGGGTTATGAAAATATTGAAATAAATTATCTGCAAAATGCATGAGTGACATAACTTTACTTAATTACTTGATTGCTTATTTAATTACTAATAATGATACCTAATAATGATAATGTTGTTTAAAAATATATATATATTAAAATTTTCTTTTAATTGCATTAAAGGCTTATAATGCTTCATAACATAATGTTACATTATTACACAAAAATAGAAAATAACAAAATTATGTTATTCAAAAGTAAACATCTATTTTTCTTGATTTAATTTTTTTATACTTTTGGGTTAAACATAATGTCCCCCGAGAATGAATCACCAACCCTGTGGCAGAATGTGTGCGACACCGCGACAAGCGTCGCAGACGTTTTAGGGCTTCTGCAGACTAAAAACATATAATACACAGCGGGAAAGAAAAAAAAAGAGGGGAAAGCGATATTTTTATGAAAAGCCAAACAGAATTCGCTAAGTGAGAACGGGTCTATGGCAGGGACAGTTCGTCTCTGAATTTTCTGAAAATTAAAAAAAAATCGGTTATCGGCCCGAACATTCAGAAATAAAAAAGAAATCCCTGAAAAATATAGTGAATTATGACAACTGATTGCAAAATAAAGCCTTTCTCGTCAATCATTCGCAGAAAAAATCGCCAATTTCGCCAAAGGATTGCTGGGAAAAAAGCAAATTTCGGATTGCGGAAAAAACGCAGATTTCGGCATATGACCGCGGAAAAACACAGAGTGCTGCAAACCACAGCGGGAAAACGTAGATTTTGGCAAAGGATCGCAGTAAAACGTGAATTTCAACAAAGAATCGCAGAAAAATAACAAATTTTGTCAAATGATTGCAAAAAAAAAAATGCAAATTTCTTCAAAAAATTGCGTAAAGAGGGGCAATTTCATGAAATGCAAATTTCATTAAATTATCTCAGAAAAATGCAGATTTCATCAAATAATTGCAAAAAAAACCACGGATTTTGTCAAATAATCTCGATTAATCGCTGAATTCGTCAAAGGATCACGTAAAAAATGCGGATTTCGTCAAAGGATCGCAGAAAAACACGAATTTTGAAAAGGATCTAGGAAAAGCACGAATTTCATCAAAGGATTGCGGTAAAATGCAAATTTCGTCAAAAGGTTGCAACGAAAACGCAAATTTCGTCATAAAATCGCAGTAAAAACACAAATTACTTCAAATGATCACAGAAAAAATGCACAGTTCGTCAAAGGATCACGGAAAAAGTGCGAATTTCCTAAAAGACTAATAAAAAATGCCAATTTCATCAAAGAATTGCGTAAAAAATGCAATTTTCATGGAATGATCGCGGAAAGAACGTGAATTTCGTCTAAGGGTCATTAATGCAAATTTAGCTGAAGGATCGTGGGAAAAATGCAAATTTTGCAAAATGATCGCAGAAAAAATGCGAATTTCGTCACAGGATCGCAGAAATCACGCGAATATTGTAAAAAGATTGTGGTAAAAACACGAATTTCGTCAAATGATTGAAGAAAAAATGCGGTTTCGTCAAAATATCACAGAAAAAACATGAAGTTCGCAAAAGTCTCGCATAAAAAATGCCGTCAAAGAATTGCATATAAAACACATTTTGAGAAATGATCACAGAAAGAACGCAAATTTCGTCTAAGGGCCGTTGAAGAAAAGAAAGTTTAGTCGAAGGATCGCAAAAAAAAATGCAAATTTTGTAAAATGATCGTGGGAAAAAGCGAATTTTGTCTAAGGTACATTGAAATAATTTGAATTTCATCACAGGACCACGTAAATAAGGTGAATTTCGTCAAAGGATCGCAAAAAAAAAAACACGAATTTCTTCAAAGGATCACGAGAAAACGCAAATTTCTTTAAAAGATCGTGAAAAAAAAGTGAATTTCATAAAAGGATCACAGAAGAAACACAGCGGTCTCTTTAGAAAACAGCTTATACACAAACATCTAGTTTTATTATTATAGATATATTTAATCTGAAATAATACATACTGAACTAACTTTTGAAAAATCAAGTTACCCGAACCCAACCAAACACAGAATTAACGCGACCTGCAACAAAAGTAATTAGCGCTGGGGGAGAATTCCCCCCCCCCCTTCCCTTCTGCTGAAACATTTCTGGAAATATATTATAGGTGAAAACTGGGAAATTGAGTTAGTAGCCAGTGGCCGGTAGACTCAGTTTCATTAGTAGCCACTTTTTAAAGTTAGTGGCCACTATAATGTTTCAAACTTTCTTGACATCTACATAAACTATAATTGTTATATATATACATATTTTTCTATAAGTCAGAGTTTTATACACAGCAATTATTCATGATAAGAATAGGGAAGCAGTCAAAATTCAAGAAAATTACTTTAAAACCACAGAATCTGTTATATTATTTTTTTTTAGTTTCTTTGTATTTCATATATATATATATACCATCAAAGCAGAATATGCTTATAAATGTGATGTACATCGCAAAATATTTCAAATCCTCATTTTCAAGAAAATTCACCATTCAGTCTTAGAAAAAATTGTGAAATTTGCACTCAATGGCTGGAAAAAAAAAAAAGCAAAATTCTTTAATTGTTTATTTAAAAAGATTGTGAAATGACAACTGGTCACATGCAAAACTCGTGCAATTCGTCAGTTCAACATGGAGAACAAATCATGAAATTCTTCAGCCTGTTGTGGGAAAACAAAAAATTCAACAAACAGTTGCAGGAAAAAAATCCACGATTTTCGCCAATCAGTTGCAGATAAAAAACCGTGAAATTTGTCAGTGCACCAAGGAAGAAAACTGTAAAAAAAAAACATGATTTTCTCTAATTGATCTCAAGAAAAAGCCTCAAAATTTGCCTATGATACAAGGAAAAAAAATCGTGAAATTTGCAAATCGGTCGCGGTTTAAAAAATCGCGAAATTCGTCAATAGATCGTTGGAAGAAACTGCGAAATTCATAGATCAGTAGCAGAAAAAACTCATGATTTTCTCTAAGTGGTCTCAAGAAAAAGCCACAAAAATTTGCCTATTGGTTCAAGAAAAACATTGCGAAATTTAAAAATTGGTCACAGGTTAAAAAAAAAAAAATTCATCAGCAGACTGTCAGGAAAAATCAGAAAGTCATTGATCAGTCGTGCCCCCCCCCCCCCCCCCCCCTTGGGATTTGGCCGATGAATCGCAAAAAAGCAACGAAGTTTTCCAATCGACTGAAAGAAAATGTTGCGGAATTCACTGATCTGTCGTGGGTAGAATGCAAAATTAGTCGATCAGTTGCACTCACAAAAAAAAAAATAAAACGTGATTTTTACCAATCGTTCACAAGAAAAAGCGGAAAAAATTGCTAATCAGTAGAAAGAAACTAGTGTGAAATTCATCAGTGTCTCGTCATAAAAGCTGCAAAATTCGTTGATCAGTAGCAGAGAAAATGTACGATTTTCTAAAATTGGTCGCAAGAAGCTGCTGCAAAATTTGCTTATCGGTACAAGGAAAATTTTTCAAAATTCCCCAATCTGTGATGAAAACGGCCTGTGAAAAATCGTCAAAAATTGGAAATTCATCGACCAATCATGGAAAAATCCACAATTTTTGCCAGTCGGTCGCAAAAAAACCGACAAAGTTTGCCAATAAGTAGAAAGTAAATATCGCAAAATTTGCCAATCAGTCGCGGCTAAAAAATTGCAAAATCCTTTTGTTGATCTTTTAAACAAATCAGAAAATCGTTGATTCAATCAGTCGCAAGAAAAAGAGAAAAAATTTGCCAATCGATAAAAAGAAAATATAATGAAATTTGAATCAGTCACGTGTAAAAAAAAATTGTCAGAAAAATCACAAAATTCTTTGATCAGTCACGAAAAAAACAATGATTGTTTCCAATCTGTAGCAGGAAAAAGTTGAAACATTTGCCAATCAGTTGTTGGTAAAAAACATGAAATTCATGGATCAGTTATGTGAAAAAAAATACGATTTTCACCAAACGGTCAAAGAAAAATATCGCAAAATTCACCCACCAGTTGCAGTTAAAAAACGCGAAATTTGTCACTGAATTGTAGAAAATATCTCGAAATTGTTCAACCAGTTGTGGGGAAAAAAGTCCCACAATTCGATGATTGGGTCTGAGAAAAAAAATGTCAAATCCGCCAGTTGACAGAGGGAAAATTCTGAAATATTGCGAAAATGAATTGATTGTCGGAAAAAACAGTGAAATTCATCATTTGACCACAGTAAAATCACAAAATTTGCCAATAGTTTCTTTCGGTTGAGTATGTCAGCATTTTACAAAATGTATTTTGCATTCCTATAAAAGATGCCATTGCACTTCTTCGTGTATTAAGAAAATCTCCCTGCAACTTTCTTTTTTTAAATTCCCACAGAACATTTCTGTTCAGATGAAGTTCGTTGCAGAACATTGCAAAGTATTCTGCTTTGGGGATATATACATTTTTGTATGAAACGACAAACAAAATCTTTACTTTGTGCCCCCCTTCACCTTTCATTCTGGCACCCGGAGCATATACCCCCTCTGCTTCTCTGTACCCCCCTAGTTTCAGCCCTATATAATAAAAATATGATATAAGATGTATAAATGGCATCCAGGAAGTAAATAATATGCATATAATGATACATATGAGACACATATATATGAGCATTAGTAGTACTGTTTCTTTTAGGCCATCATTTAAGGGCGCAGCACCCTGCTTATTCTAAAATTGACAAAATGCATCCTGTCCTTTTTAAAAATTGTGAAATGAACCTCCAGTTGTATCTAGAACATACTAGTAAAAATTTTCCTCATACATTTTTCATGCACACAATAATAAAACAATTCATGTTGTTCAGCAAAATAGTTCAGACTTTTTTTTTAAATTATTAGTATTAAGTAAATAAGTTCACATTACAATATGATAATGAATGAATAACATTTGAGTAATGATCTTTCCTTAGAGCACTAGAAAATTTAAAATATAAAAAGTCTGGTGTCTTAGTAAGAACTGGATATTACATAAATTTAAATGTCAAAAAAAGAAGTTGCTATCAAATGGGAAGTTTTTAGAAATTACGTACTTGCAACACATAATATATTAATTGTCAAAGAATTGTTTTTTTTAATATGCCCCTAAATCAATGTAAAATTCGTTTCAACCCAATAAATTTTTATTTACTTCTTATAAAACTGCATTATGACCGAGAAAAATCATGTAAACAAAGCATTCTTATTTACGTAATCAAACGCTGATTTCTCCTATCAGAAAGTCCAGACTAAAGTGAAAACTATTGATAAATTAAATAAATAACAAAACACAGAATCGTGACAGAAATGTTTTATGTAAAGTATGCACACAAACACAATAAATCTAGAAAACAAAGTCAATTTGCTTACCAGCATTCACACTCATTTTCACTATTTCGGCATGGCTTTCATTTCCGCGATGAGATAAACAAATCTTCCACACGTTGATTGATTGATGTGGAGCGTAACTCCACAATGTGATATTCTGATAAAAATAAATGCATTAAATTCCTTACTTGTTGAAAACTGTATAAAAAAATAATAAAACAAACAAAAATAAATAATACAAGTTTCGGTCAATTAGGCCTAAGTCTGTATATGCCGCCATTTTAAGATGGCGGTTGATAGGTTAAGTTTTTGTCCAGATTATGTCCGTACATGGCGAGGTCAGGTTTTTGTCCCGGAATTAACGAAAATTAGATTAGTACTGTTTTCATCCAGTTTAAGTTATTAAAACAGAAAATTGGACAAACAGGTGAAGGTTTAGTTTGGGAGTTGACGAAAATTAGATTAGTTGCGTTTTCATCCAATTTATGTTCTTAAACTGATGTCCATATTTTGTAGTTATTTCGTAGTTACGTCTATGTCAAACATTCAACAAATTCTGAACGTATTTTAGCTCGCTGTATACGTCCAAATTACATATATAGACGTATTTCGGAAATGGTGGATGAAAACTGAATATAATCTGGACGTATGTGTTGTGTGGGGGGAGTACAGAGAAGCAGAGGGGGTATGTGCCAGGGTTGCAAAAAAGCCGGCTAAAATTAAAAAAAGCCACGCCGGTGACTTTTATTGGTTTTAACCGGCTTTTTTTAGCCAAAATTGGCTTTTATACAGTGAAGCATTTTAATTATAAATGACACATTTTTATGTGTTTTTTAATTAGTTTTAAAGGCATTTAATTGAGGTAGAAATCAATATAACCCAATTTTTCAATATAATGAAGACATTAATATTGGAATAAAATGCCTTACCAATTGTTTTCTCTGGTTTACACTGGCCTTAACACTGTTCCATTTTATTAATTGTTCTCTTTATTTTATGCACACTTACATGTACTAAAATTTCCTCAAATGTTACATTCTTCCTAATTTCTCTTTCAACATTGTTCATTCTACGATTTTAATCTGTCCATATGGACATATCTGGAATAAGTTATATAACAGCTAAGTAGCAGAAAAACTTTTTACTATATCATTTTTATAAGTTAGAATATCAATTGTTTATTACTGAGTGTTTGTTCTCAAGTATTATATAAGATAATTTCAGTTATTAAATACATATGTGCTATTTAGTTTTAATCAATTTTAAAAGTAAATATCAGTATGTAAGAATATTTCTATTTTGGATGTGTGATATTTTCTTATTCTTTCATATAATCTGTAAACTGTGTGGTATGTTTAGAACTATGATAAAGAATTCCAAACCAATACTTTGGAGTCTAATTTAATATATTCTTCTGAATATTTATAATTTTTTTTCTGACATAATGCCTTTACAGTTGCATTCTAGCAGTTATAAGGACTTATTTATTTGACAAAATTTAATAGAAATTTATATTTTTTTAGTAGAAAATATTTATAAATGTATTAAAAATAAATTAATCCAAATTTTATATGAATTATCTATAGACCACCTTTTTGAAAAATAAAAGCCGGCATTTTTTAAAACCGGCCGGCTTTTTTTGGTTTGGCTAAAAGCCGGCAACCCTGGTATGTGCTCCGGGTGCCAGAACGAAAGGCGAAGGGGGGGGGGGCACCAAATGAAGATTTTGTTTGTCGTTTCATACAAAAATGCAGGGATCTGTTTAGGAAGAAACTGGTCCTTTAAAGGACCCTTCACAAAATTTTTCAAATCAAAACAGGACCCTTCACAAAACTTTTCACCTTAACAAGTGGGTAAGTGTGATCATACATCGCACAAAGGGTTTCGTTTAATATTCCTTTCAAAACACTTTCTTTTAAAACGTCCAGTACATTTATCGCCATGGAATACCTTCTAAATTTTGGCAAACACATCCTAAACTATGTTAAAGTTTCAAACATATTCGCCTTGTTATATTTCCTAATTTTGTTCGCCCCCCCCCCCAAAATGCTACGATATATCACATGACGGGTATCTGCCAAATTTAGAAAAGTGCCCCCCTTGGGGGGGGCAGTGGGCAGATGGTCACCATGATTTTTGACGCGGCCTGATTTTAAAAATTTATGTTATGTTTTATAAGCCATATTAAAGTTTCAAACAGATCGTCCAGTTATATTTCCTAATTTTGTTCGCGCACCTCCCTCAACCCCCCCCCTCCTCAAAATGCGTCGCGCCCTTCTTCTTTATAATTTATTATCGTGTGTTATAAAGTATCTTAAAGTTTAAAACAGATTGAATTGTTAGATTTCCTACTTTAAATGAAATCGCGGTCTGTTAAATCCACATTCCACCACCAGGGAGCGCACTGTATTCTTAACAAAAGCGTATCTGAACGAAATTCCTTTACACAACCCATTAGTAGATATGTTACTCGAGGGGGTGGCAGTCTTCAGCAAGAATTTAAGATAATTGTTGAAATTACTATTCGGAAATAGTGGTAATTTAACTTTTGACATATTTATATTTAATAAGTATAAGTAGCATGTATCTGAGGACTCCATCAAAAAACGCACCTGAAACGGTATGAAACAAAAAAGAAATATTTTGCCCCTCCCCCTCTCCCCACCTTCTCGAAATTTCACGCGCCATTTTTTATAAACTTTTTCTAATGTGTTATAAACTATCGTAAAATTTCAAACAGATCGCCTTGTTATATTTCCTAATTTTAACAAAAATGTTAGTTCCACATTCCACCACCAGGGAGCGCACTCTATTCTTAACAAAACTGTATCGGAAGGAAACTCCGTTAAACAACCTATAAGTAGATATGTTACTCGAGGTGGTGACGGTCTTAATAAGAAATTAAGATATTTGCTGAAATTACTATTAGGAAATAGTGGTAACTAAACTTTAGACAATTTTATATTAAATAAGTAGCATATATCTCAGGACCCTCAAAAAGTCACCTAAAGCGGTCAGAAACGCTAATTTTTTAAATAGAAATCTAGCGCCCCCCCCCCCTCCCCGGAATTTCGCGTGTCATTCTTTCTTACACTTTATCTTATGTGTTATAAAATATCTTAAAGTTTCAAACAGATCGACTTGTTAGACTTCCTAATTTTAACAAAATCGCGTTATGTTAGTTCCACATTCCACCACCAGGGAATGCACTCTATTCTTAACAAAAGCATATCTGAACGAAACTCCTTTACGCAATCTTTCCGTAGATAGATGGGTCGGGATGGTGGCGGTCTTAAACAAGAATTTAAAATATTTGCTGCGGTAACAAACGCTAAGATTTTAAAAATAATTCTAGTTTAACAAAAATGTTAGTTCCACATTCCACCATCAAGGAGCACACTCTATTCTTAATAAAACTGTATCGGAAGGAAACTCCGTTAAACAACCTATAAGTAGATATGTTACTCGAGATGGTGGCGGTCTTAATAAGAAATTAAGATATTTGCTGAAATTACTATTAGGAAATAGTAGTAACTAAACTTTAGACAATTTTATATTAAATAAGTAGCATATATCTCAGGACTCCCTCAGAAAGTCACCTAAAGCGGTCAGAAACGCTAATTTTTTAAATAGAAATCTAACGCCCCCCCTCCCCAGAATTTCGCGTGTCATTGTTTCTTACACTTTATCTTATGTGTTATAAAATATCTTCAAGTTTCAAACAGATCGACTTGTTAGACTTCCTAATTTTAACAAAATCGCGTTATGTTAGTTCCACATTCCACCACCAGGGGGAATGCACTCTATTCTTAACAAAAGCATATCTGAACGAAACTCCTTTACGCAATCTTTCCGTAGATAGATGGGTCGGGATGGTGGCGGTCTTAAACAAGAATTTAAAATATTTGATGCGGTAACAAACGCTAAGATTTTAAAAATAATTCTAGCTCCCCCCCCCCATCCTCCCCCACCAGTGGCTGAGAGGTTCTGCTCTCGAAACTGGTAGACGGGAAGTGCTGGGTTCGATCCCAATCGCGCCCGTCGGCCTAACCGTTCGGAGTTTTCGTGGTTTTCTTCGAACCATGGATTTCCATGCATTAATACGGGTTAGGTTCCCTTAGAAAGACCCCCACGAAGGACACTCCCCCTCGGGCCTATATCCCTAGTGCAGATAATCGGCCGTCACAAAATCAACCAACCAACCAACCCCCCATCCTCCTCGAAATATCACACTCCATTCTTTTTTACACTTTTTTCTATGTGTTATAAACTATCTTAAAGTTTCAAAGAGACTGAGTGGCGGTCTTAACCAATAATTCAAAATATTTCCTGAAATTACTATTAGAAAATAGTGGTATGAAGTAAACTTTCTGATGATGAATGAGTTATACTTATCTCATATCGCTGTTCAAAAAGCCCAGGCAAATTATTAGATTTCCTAATTTAAGTTAATTCGTGGTTAAATAAGCGCGTCTCTTCATTTTAATCGACGCATTTGATAGGAATAAACCGATTAATTAAATAATTAATATTTCAGCTTGTAATTAAGATAGGACTTAGATATGGGTATCAATGAAATCAGCGAGAAATTTGACATCGGGATGCCAAAAAATTTAATCAAAAAATTTAATATTTAAAAAGTTAAAATTTCGTATTAAAATATGCTATTATGGAAAACCGCAGTGTTGTCATGTCTACCTGCTTTCCCGCCGAATTGAAATCTTTTTATTTCCTTGTCTTTCCAATTAAAGAAATTAAATTTTTATCGATCAATGTTTAGTGGATATTTTAACTTATGCACATCGCAGAAATGTGAACTTTATACCAAATGAAAGTAGATTTTTTTCTGTGTCTGTCTATTCCATTTACAAATTTCTCGGACCAATATTTTCTGATATACGATTTCGCTTTAAAATCTCCACTTCATTTTTCGGCTTAATTTCCTCCGTGGTAACCGTGCATTCGGCTGATTTTACTGGCAACCCTTAGGAGAAACACGGATGATTTCGAGAAAGTCAGTTTGAATTTGCGTTAAAAAGGTGGATTGGTTAATTTTAGAAGTTAATTAGCCCGTAATTCGGTTAATTACCAACTTTTTAAAAATTTTATGATTTGTTGTTTGATGTGAGGTGTTCAGCTATATGTACCCAAAATTTCAAGTCTCTAACATGTATAGTTTCTGAGAACGGGCTCTGTGACGGACAGACAGACAGACATTGGAGCGAGACGAATAGGGTTTCGTGAGATGAACGAAACCCTAAAAAAAAAACCCTTCACAAAATTCCTTGTCTTAAAAATAGGCCTTTTACAAAATTTTTTAGCTGAAAACTAAAACTTTCACAAATTTAATCATTTAAAAGTGAAATCTGGCCTGTCACTTTTACATATATAAAGAAAATATATGTATTTTACATGCCTATATCTTCTTAAAAACATATAAAAAAGAACCTGAATATAATGATAATTTTTAATTCACAAAATTAGGACTAGATTTTTCACAAATGTAAAAAAACTTCACAATTTTACAAAAACAGGACCCTGAGAGAAAAGTCTGGACAGATCCCTGAAATGTATATATCCCCAAAGCAGAATACTTTGCAATGTTCTGCTACAAACTTCGTCTGAACAAAAATGTTCTGTGGGAATTTTAAAAAAGAAAGTCGCAGGGATTTTTTCTTAATACATGAAGAAGTGCAATGGCATCTTTTCGCAATATTTCAGAATTTTCCCTCTGTCAACTGGCGAATTTGACGTTTTTTTCTCGGACCCAATCATCAAATTTTGCGACTTTTTTTCCCACAACTGGTTGAAGAATTTCGAGATATTTTCTACAATTCACTGACAAATTTTGAGATTTTTAACTGCAGCTGGTGGTTGAATTTTGCGATATTTTTCTTTGACCGTTTGGTAAAAATCGTATTTTTTTTCACATGACTGATCCATGAATTTCATGTTTTTTACCACCAACTGATTGGCAAATGTTTCAACTTTTAATTACTACAGATTGGAAACAATCATTGTTTTTTTTCATGACTGATCAAAGAATTTTGTGATTTTTCTGACAATTTTTTTTTTTACACGTGACTGATTCGAATTTCATTATATTTTCTTTTTATCGATTTGCAATTTTTTTCTCTTTTTCTTGCGACTGATTGAATCAACGAATTTCCGATTTGTTTGAAAGATCAACTAAAGGATTTTGCAATTTTTTAGCCGCGACCAATGGACAATTTTTGCGATATTTACTTTTTACTTATTAGCAAACTTTGTCGGGTTTTTTGCTACCGATTGGCAAAAATTGTGGATTTTTCCATGACTGGTCGATGAATTTACAATTTTTGATGATTTTCACAGGCCGTTTTCGCGACAGATTGGGGAATTTTGAAAAATTTTCCTTGTACCGATAAGCAAATTTTGCAGCAGCTTATTGCAACCAATTTTAGAAAATCATACATTTTCTCTGCTACTGATCAACGAATTTTATAGCTTTTCTGACGAGACACTGATGAATTTCACAATTGTTTCTTTCTACTGATTAGCAATTTTTTCCGCCTTTTTCTTGCGAACGATTGGTAAAAATCTCGTTTTTTTTTTTTGTGCAACTGATTGACTAATTTTGCATTCTACCCACGACAGATCAGTGAATCCCGCAATATTTTCTTTCAGTCGATTGGAAAACTTCGTCGCTTTTTTGAGACTCATCGGCCAAATCTCGAAAGGGGGGGGGGGGGGGTTGCACGACTGATCAATGAATTTCCTATTTTTCCTGACAATCCGCTGACGATTTTTTTTTTTTTAATACCTGTGACCAATTTTTAAATTTCGCAATATTTTTCTTGAACCAGTAGGCAAATTTTTGTGGCTTTTTCTTGAGACCACTTAGAGAAAATCATGAATTTTTTCCACTACTGATCTATGAATTTTGCAGTTTTTTCCGACGATCTACTGACGAATTTCGCAATTTTTTAAACTGCGACAGATTTGCAAATTTCATGATTTTTTTTTTCTTGTATCATAGGCAAATTTTGAGGCGTTTTCTTGAGATTGATTAGAGAAAATCGTGGGGTTTTTTTCGCAGTTTTCTTCCTTGGTGCACTGACAAATTTCCAGGTTTTTATCTGTAACTGATTGGCGAAAATCGTGGATTTTTTTCCCGCAACTGTTTGTTGAATTTTGTGTTTTCCCACAACAGGCGGAAGAATTTCATGATTTGTTCTCCATGATAAACTGACGAATTGCACGAGTTTTTCATATGACCAGTTGTCATTTCACAATCTTTTTAAATGAAGAATTTGGCGATATATATTTTTTTTCTTTTTTTTTTTTTTTCAGCCATTGAGTGCAAATTTCACAATTTTTCCTAAGACTGAATGGTGAATTTTCTTGAAAATGAGGATTTGAAATGTTTTGCGATGTACATTACATTTATAAGCATATTCTGCTTTGATGGTATATATATACATATATATGAAATACAAAGAAACTTGCAAGCTGATGTTAAACCTGTGGAAGCATTGTTTTCAAATTTGTGAAAGTAACTTTATATATATATATATAAAATCTACAATCAAAATTGATAAAGTAAACACTAGCCCGGTTAGAATTGAATCCTCAGCTATTCTAAGCAAGGCAAAAAATCATTTAAAACTATTAATATGCAAGTGAGAAATTTAAAAAAGAATGCTCCCAGAGGTTTAACATTAGCATTCCAAACTTCTACGTGTGACTAGTGTAGGCTCTAAATGCTCAACCTAATGTTAATCCTATGGGAGCATTGCAGGGTTAGAAAAAAACCGGGTTTTTTCGAAAAAACCCAGCCCACTGGGCCCACTTGTCTAAAACCCGTGTTTTTTCGGGGTTTTCTGAAAAAACCCAGGTTTTTTCGGGCTTTATTGAGTTTTTTTGGAGAACACTTTAAACTTCCAATTTTCATATACATAATACCTAAATTCTCCATTTATCAGTGAAACCTGGGCATAATTTTGCATTAATTATAAATTAACAAAAAATATATAAAAAGAAAAAAAAATCAAATTAATTTAAAAAGTACATCTGTATCTCATGGGACTTAGTTTGCTGCACTAAGGATATATTAAAGTGAACCACAATTGGATTTCTTTATATAATTCTTATCTTAAATTAAACATGCTAAATTTATATAGATTCTTTCATTCACTTCAAATCAGTTGAAGACTTTTTTTTCTTTTTTTGAAAGAAATGGGGTTTGTAATAATATATTTGAAAATTTTAGCAAAATTTGCTACATACATATTGTAATAGCATTAAATGTTAAATTAGATTGTCATGGAAGTCGGTGATATTTGTAAATTTAGATTGCAAATGGCGATACACTTATTAGTACTAGTTTTGCTGCTTTATCAACTCCAAAATCATTGCGTAACTTGCTTCAAACCAGACCAAATGTAGTAAAGTATTGTTCGATTGAAGCAGAGGTGGCCGGTACTGAATGTAAAGAAAAGAAAAACTGAAAAAATCCAGGAGGAAACTTATCTGTTTCATTCTTTTTTGCCATAATCTGAACCATTTTTGTGTTGAAAAAACTCCTAAACACTTTCATTGAACATTGAAGAAGGATAATAAATGGGATGATTAATCTTAAAAGCTATAAAAATGCAAATAATCAGATTTAAAGCATTTGGATGCATTTTAGATTACAGGCATGAAAATCTTCCTTCATTACAGCTTATTTCTTTTCTGGTCATTTTACCTCTGTTTAGAAATTCCTTTAAATCTGGTTCTTTTGAAATATATTTAAACTGGCATTTATCTTTGCATTCTTATACCTTAGATTAAATAATGATACATTTGTGAAAGCACAAGAAAATTTGAAAAAACCCACAATGGGTTTTTTCAAGTGGGTGCGCCCGAAAAAACCTGGGCGGGTTTTTTCAGGCTGGACCCACTTGGTCAAACCCTGTCTAACAGCCACTGACTACTAACCCAATTTTCTAGTTTTCACCTATTCTCATACCTTAGGTTTAAATAATGTTACAGATTGTGAAAACATGAGAAAATTTGAAAAAAACCCACAATGGGTTTTTTCAAGTGGGCCCGCCCGAAAAAACCCGGGCGGGTTTTTTCGGGATACCAAGTGGGCAAACTTGGGCAAACCCTGGAGCATTGTTTAGATACATCTTGCTAGCATTTTAATTATTATTAAATGATTTTTTTTTTTTTTTTTTGCATAGGTTACCTGCGGTCGATAATTTTTATTGTGCATGAGGGGGAGGGGCGCCAAAATTCATGTTTGCTCTAGGCGAACCTAGGCAAAAAAAGCCTAGTTTCAGCCCTGATATTATCTGTCACATTTGACTATAACTGGGCCATATGTGTCACAAAATGTTATAGTTAAAAACATCTTAATGTTATTTTAATGTCATATTCTTTATAATGTCGCGATAAATCCTGGTTGATTGGTGATTCATTCTTGTAATAATGAATAATGTAATGGTGTAATAATGTAATTTTATGTTATGAAGCATTCAGTGTTCGTTGATATATATCATGATATATATCTTGATATACAGGGTGTCTGAGAAAGATCCGTACAACTTCAAAAATTTATTGAAAAAGAAACAGTAGGGTAACAGCGAAACTAATTAGGACATTAGATAGAATAACTCAAAAAGTTTTTTTCTGCAGTATGTTTCTGACCATAGATGGCGCTACATGTCATGCAAAGAAATATTAAAGCATTTTAGTTATTTCAATGGCGGATCGCGTGAAGAAAGCTCAATGTGTTGCGTGGTTTATTGTAGGGATGCACCGGATATTGATTTTGCCGGATATCGGATACCGGATATCCGAAGCTCCTTCGCCTGCCGGATTCGGATATCCGGCCGGATATCCGATCGGATATCCGGCACTAGATATGTTTTTAGTTATATAGTGAATTATTTCTCTATATAATGTCATCTCATAACAATAAATTACAAACATGTTTCACACATCATTAAAACATTTTAAACATATTGAAATATAATTTACAAAAACTATATCTCTTTGAATATCAGGGCTTGCAATTCAAGTTTTCCCAGGAGGGGAGTTTCATACCCAAAATTTATAAATGCAGGGGAGTTGAACTGTTAGAAAGAAAAAAAAATCATCAAACCCCCTTATTTTTTATGTGCTACTTAAAGAATTACATTTATATAGACATGACAAAATTCCGTTGAAACAATTTAAATTAACAACTCAAGATAATTATTCAAAATTTTTATTTTATTAAAACAAAAGGAACAGAATCAAGCTTTATATATACCATGTCTATTTTTCAACTTTCACCTAATGTTAGATTTTATTCCATTTTGCGTACTTTAGCCTCTTTCACAAGTTACACTTTTGACAAACAGCACAGAGCGACTTTTATAAGTTTGGAAATTATCGGAAACACATGGTTATGCTCTCTGAAAAAGTTTTAGAAAACTTTGCTAATCTGATGTGCATTAATTTTTAACTTACATGAATAATGCATATCGGTGATGCTATGTCACTTCTGAGCAAATTTGTTTTATTACCGTAATTATTACCGGTACCGGCCTATAATCCGCGGATTATCTGTGAAAAAACCTCAAAATTTTTAAGTGCGGATTATCTACCGGTGCGGACTATCTGCTGAAAACTTTTTTAAGCAGAAGCTCAGGGCAGACATCCAGTTTCTACCGGCAGTCATAAAATAAAAATGTAAACAGTTATCAAACGATTGTCTGCTATCGATCGTTCGTGGAGTTGCTTGTGATTGGTTCACATCTGACGTGAACGTGCTAGTGGGAGTGGCTTCCGATTATGATTTTATTTTTTTTTAGCCTTTTGGCAACATGTTTTTATGAAGAACAAAGCATTTGTCAACTCATCCCTTTCAAAAATTGCAACCTCAATCATTTATGAAATAGCTCCGCCCAAAATTACCGCAGTTTTACTAATTACAATGATTGATATTACGATGCAGCCAATGGGAATCCACCACACAATAATCGAATGAATCATTATCGTATCGTAATTTCGCGGTTTTACTGCTGCCCTGTATGGATAGAATAATAAAATACAATTATGTCCTTGTAATGTATATTAAAAACCAAAACGTATTTGATGGTATATCACGTTGAAAGTTATAATAATGTCTAAGAGAAAACTTGTTATTTAACACTGCAGAATTTAAACAGGACGTTATTTAAAATGCGGAAGGTGATTTAAAAACAGCAATTATAACAGAATTATCTGTATTCACAAGACATTCAACGTTTTAGATATAAGATTCAATGAAAAAAAATATTTGTATTTCATAACTTGTAATTATTTTATTATAATTATTTTCAATTATTTTATTACAATTATCATTTAAATAGAGCAACTAAATAAATAGGGAGGTCGTTTATTAGTAGTACTTTGGAATGTTGAAAGCAATGAGTAATTGTCGTATAGTCCGGCGTATAATCCGCGGATTATACGCCGCTGCGGATTATAGGCCGGAAATTACGGTATATCCTTAATGGAATTATATTCAAAACTGTAATCCCTGGTATTTTCGTTAATTGAACTATGTTCTATGCATCGGAATTTTAAATCCATATCCAAAGTTTGAAAATGGAATAGTCAATTGATTTCTTCTATTACATGAGAAAAGTTTGATTTCAAAAAGTCATGTCCTAATTTCTGTTAATTGCGAGAAACAACTAGTTTGTTGTTTCTAAATATGTTTTTTTTAAGTTCATCAGTTTTTTTTTGTTTGTTTTTTTTCCATGTGCACCACGAGTGTAATCTCATTTTGTTTAGTGCTGACTATTGTCCAATTTGGTAGAGCTTAGTTTCCGATGGCTGTTGCTGCTCTTTTAGTTATTTCCTATTTTGAGCACACAGGGAAAACATCGCAAAATACGTAAAACGGTCATAGAAAAAAAAAATTACCGATTTCGTCAATCATGGTGAAAATAAATAAAATAATTTGTCGATTGGTTGCGAAAAAAAAACTGAAGTTCATGAAAAACTGACAGTGGGAAAATATTACGAAATTTGTCAATCGATCATAGAAAAGTATCGTGAAATTTGCCAGTCCGTCACGAGCTAATACCGTGAAATTCCTCAGCCGGTCGCAGACAAAAAATGCGAATTTTTTCAATTGGATGCAGAAAAACAATCATTACTTTGTCACAACAACATGTCACAACAACATGTCACAACAACAAACAGGGAAATTTGCCAATCGGTCACAGAATAAAATTTCTAAATTTGTCAATGATTGTGGGAAAAAAAATTATGAAATTCACCAATCGGTCTCCAAAAAAAAAATAAAATATAAAAATTCGTCAGTTAATCGTGGAGAAAAATCACAAATTTTTTTGGTCAGATGCAGAAAAACAAACATGAATTTTGTCAATTTGTTGTAAGAAGAAACTGTGAAATCTGCAAATCGATAGTGGAAATTATCGCAAAATTTGTCAGTCGGTTCCGACACCTCATCGTCGTTTTACAAAGAAACATTTTCAGAAAATGATTTTTTGGAAACAGGAGCCCCCGCCCCCAATATTCTTTAGGGCATGAATCCTGCCATCCCCATCTCGAAATTCAAGACATGTATCTGCCATTTAAGCCGTGTAATGTATATTAATAATGTTGTATAAAAAATGAAATTTAAACATTAAAATATTCTATTTATTTGTACAATGAAATGCTGATAATTGCTACGGGATTTGGGATTGACTATATTGATAATTGCTAATAATTAATTTGTACAATGAAATGCTGATAATTTGTGTAACAAATTTCAACCAATTGATATACCTATAATTGTAGAGTATTTTTACAAAGAAATACGTTCTTTTTATAATTTAAACATAAAATATCTACTAATATACCCATGATTAAAGAGTTATTTTCTCCAAATATAGGTTTAGTTGATGCCTTTTTCTGTTTTAATTATTTAATGCTGTTTTGCTTTGAGTCACATTTAGTTTTATTTTAAGTTAAATTATTGTGATATTTATAAGTAAAAAGAAAATTACTTTTCATTTTAAATACTTTATTTATAATGAAGTTACAAAAATAACTAATTGGATGTGCCAATCCCAAAACTTTCTTCTATCTCGTACATCTTAATATTTCAAAAAGTAGTTCCAAATGTTAATACTTCGATATTATACAAACTTTGATTTTGATCTAAAATTTCTACTCGTCAATTAATCAAAATAAGAATAAGTTAATCTCGATAATGATATTTATTAAAATCAATATTTTTTTTTCTTTATTCTGTTGTACACCAGCTGATTGTGAATAGCCAGCTTAGCAGGTGCGAAGTTCCCATGGCTTCACGAGCCACCAATATACAGTACAAAAAACTGCAAAAAATTGAAAAAAATTTACAAAAAACGTTGTCACAGTGCCACCTTCTGGCAGAATATTTCCAAATTCAAGGAAAAACTGCCGGCCATAGCCAAAAATATACACAAAAGATTGCTTCAATTCTATGCTTAGCTTCATACACTTTTTTATGGTAAAATAATGGAAATAACACAAAAATAACTATTATAGCGCCCCCTTCCAGCAGAATATTTTCAAATTGGAGGAGGACCAGTTAGCTGTTAGCCTAAAACATACCCCCAAAAATTGGTTCAATTCTATGCATAACTTCATACACTTTTCGATGGTACAAGAATGAAAATGGCACAAAAATCACTATTACAGCACACCCTTCTGGCGGAATATTTGCAATTTAAAGGAGAACCTGCTGGATATAGCCAAAAGCATACACGAAAAATTTTGCTCAATTATATAGATAACTTATCATTACATATTTAACATACACGTTTCGATAGTACAATAATGAATGTGGCACAAAAATCGCAATTACAGCACTCCCTTCCGTCAGAATGCTTCCATATTGAAGAAAGAACTGCTGGCCACAGCCAAAAACATACGCAAAAAATTTGGTTCAATTCTATGCATAACTTCATACACTTTTCGATTGCACAATAATGAAAATGGCACAAAAATCACGATTATAGCGCCCCCTTCCAATGGAATGTTCCAATATTGAAGGAAGGCCAGCTGGGTATAGCCAAAAACATTCACAAAAAATTTGGTTCAATTCTATGCATAACTTCATACACTTTTTGATGATATGATGACAGACAGACATTTTGTATAAACATGTTTTGGGATCTCTGACCTCGAAAACGTCTAAGCCCACCGAAACCAGAAATCGAAAAAATCTGTTACAATACTTTCTTCTATTGAAGATAGAAGAAAGTAAAAATAGGCCTGTTTAATTGTTAAACATAAAAGAGAGAAAGAAACTTCATAAAGTCATACTTTAATAAACAACTTCAGACTTTGTTTCACATTCTGAAAGTAAAGGTACAATTTTCTAAAAGATGTAAACAAATTCTTAAATTTATTATAAAGAGTTCAAATACCAATGTTAGGAAAGCTGGCAATTCTTTAAACTTTTGAGAATTACCTTTTACTCATGAATAATGGACTTATTTCATATTTTGCATTATAAACAAAAGTTGTTCGGCATTGTTTGGGTCAAACGATTTCTTTTATCCTTATATATTTGCTTTGCTACACATTGCCGGATATCCGGCAGATAAGTCGGATATCCGGTGATTGTGATTCGGATATCCGACGGTATTTCGGATATTGATAAATCAGCCGGATATGCCGGATATCGGATATTTGTCGGATATCCGTTGCATCCCTAGTTTATTGAAACAAAATCCGATACGCAAACACAACGGAATTATAGAACGACGTATGGGGAATCGCCACCATCTCGGTCAAGCATTCGTGAGTGGTATCACAAATTTATGACAACGGGTAGTGTGGAACATAAAAAAGGATATGGTCGCCCTAGAACTAGCGAAGAAAGTGTGGAACGAATACGTGAAACATTTCGTAGGAGCCCTACAAAATCAGTTCGACAAGCATCCCGGGTGCTACAAATGCCAAGATCCACTGTACACGATGTGCTTCATAAACGATTGCGACTTACAGCCTACAAAGTTCAGATTCTGCATGCGTTACAACCGGATGATTATGCGAAGCGTTATGGATTTGCAGTTGACATGCTGTATCGTTTGGATGCCGATGAACATTTTCTGAAACGAATACTGTTTTCCGATGAATCAACGTTTCATGTGTCCGGAATGGTCAATAAACATAACGTTCGATTTTGGGGCTCCAAACAACCACATGCCGTATGTGAACTCCAATGGAGCAGTGAAAAGGTGAACGTGTGGTGCGGATTGCTTCACGATCGCATCCTTGGACATTTTTTTCTCAGAAACGACTGTGACCTCAAGTACCTACTTAGATATGCTTGAGATTTATGCATTTCCACAACTGCAAGACCTTCAACCGAATGTCCTTTTCCAACAAGATGGTGTGCCTCCTCATTGGGATTGACAGTTCGTGAGTCGCTGAATAATTCTTTTCCACAGCGTTGGATTGGCAGGGATGGTCCCATTGCATGGCCACCCCGGTCTCCTGACCTAACACCACTGGATTTTTTCTTTTGGGGTTATGTTAAAGATACTGTATACCGAACGCAAGTTAACAGTCTCGAAGAATTAAAGCAAAACATCCAAACAACTGTAGCTACTGTTGATGTTAGCAAGCTGAAACGGTCGTGGATGGAATTGGAATATCGTCTTGATATTGTTCGTGCTACAAAAGGGTCTCATGTAGAAATTTCCTAAGGTAATAACTTAAGTTATAGGAAAAAAAACTTTTTGAGTTATTCTATCTAATGTACTAATTAGTTGCGCTGTAACCCTATTGTTTCTTTTTCAATAAATTTTTGAAGTTGTACAGATCTTTCTCGGACACCCTGTATATCCGATTTTTTAAAATATCAAGATTTTTGATATTTTCGATATTTTCAAATTCTTTACATTTATTTTCAAAATATCAAGATGTTTGATAGTTTGTATATTGATATTTATTTTCAAAATATCACCGTGCAAGGTAATTTTGATATTTTTCACATTCAAACCAAGTGTAAATGAAATTTTCACCTGTTATTTCACCAGTTGACAAATTTTGTGTTTTTTTTTTTTATTTCCTTATGACCGATTGGTGAAATTCGCAGTTTTTTTTTAAATTTTTGCAGAAGTTTGCAGATCTTTCTTGCGACTAATCCACAAATTTCATGATTTTCTTTTACATGAACAGTTGGTGAATTTCTGAATTTTTCCCTTTGACTTACTGGCAAAACTCTCAAGGTTTTTTTTTTATGCGATAAATCGATGGATGAGTATCTTGATTTTTTTTCATGCATCTGATATATTTCACGTTACTTCCCTGAAACCAAATAATTAAATTAATATTTCTTATAATCAATAGATATAAAATAATTAAAATGAGCCACTAGGTGCATAAAGGGCTGCCGACTCCTGCCAAATTGGCCTGGAGTCAACACTATCTTTACATTACTGAGTAGCTATGTTCTTTTATAGTACAATGCACATGAAACATTGGTTGTGGAAAGCACATTTATCAGGTGCTAATTTCTTTTGTGAACAAGACAATTGATCTATGCTTGATTCTCGATCAGAGAAGAAAACAAATTAATCTAATGTTGTTATTTTTTTATGTGTGTGTGCATGAGTTAAAGTAATCACAATATTTGCAAAATTCATGCATTTTAAAATTGCTTTAAAATAAGATTATACTGGATCCACTCATTTTTTTTCCTTCTTTTTCACCCAGTAGATACAAGCTTCTTGTCTTTGGAAAAACAACTGTTTTGTGGATATATATCATTATTGATTGAATAAAAGGTGACTCAGCAGGACTCAACTCTTTTCAAACAGGATTTAACTTTGAATAAGGTAAATTTTCAGTTAAAGTCCATAAATGCTGTTATTAAATAAATTTTCAATTTATATGTCTGTGGGTATTTGATTTTACAATTGTCAGCTTGCATAAAAAATGAATAATGTGGTACTTTTATGTTAGCCAGGTGCAAATTATGTTAACAGAATTTGTTTTTTCTTTGCCAGTAGCAACTTTTTTTCCACATAGTAAATATTAGAAACAACGATTAGAAATTGAAATAAAATGTTTTGGTTTGTGTTATTGTTTCTTATTAAACCTTTGTACTTCAACTGTAATGATGAGTGAAAAAAAAAATATTTTGTTTTATTTTATTTGTTATTTACAACTCAGTTTAAATATTTTTCTTTTATATCCCTAATCTCTTTTCTTATATTCTGTTACTATATAACACCATCTGTGTGTGAATGTGTCTATCTATCTACTATAAATTCTAATATGATATTATGTTTAAATTTTTTGATTTAGATACTTAAAGAAAGAACTATTTAAATTAAAATTATTCAATTTTGTGGCGGGCAGCATTACCCGCTTACAGCGCAGTGTATAATCTCAGTTTCGGAAAACATATATTTATAACTCATAAAAATTTCTGTTTGGAGAATAAACAGTATATTTTTTAAGGTTAAATTGAAATATATTGGAAGTTAGTATTAAAAAAAAATAATTGCAAGCATTTCCATTTTTATATAATATTTTAATGCCAATATTTTATGTAGTCCTTGGATATGTAAATTTAAAAACATAAAACAATTTTACATGCCTGGGGTTGGGATTTCAGCAGGTGTAGCGTGCCTGAATTTTAAGGTTTAGCCCACAAACTAATAAAAATGTTGATATTAAAAATAATTGTTTAAAATTGTGAGAGTGAATAGTTAAATGTAATGCAATTATAAAAGTTCAGGGATGGCAAACCTTTTCACATTCGCATGCCAAAGGCTTCCAAAAATGTATTTTATGTAACTGTAATGTGACAACGACCCCCCACCCCCATGCCTTATAAAAAAATAATCAATAAACAGTAATGAATCAAAATTACTTGTAATTAGGGATGGGACAAATAGTGATGTGGCCAAATAACCGAATACTGATTATTCGGCAGCCTAATACCAAGTTTCTTTTCCAACAAAGAAAATAACTTTTGATTATATATGCATACATAGTTTAAAATTTTAAAATGGAAAAAAGAATTAAAAACAAATTTATGTTCTATTAATAATCTGTTTAAATTTCTTTATTACTTGATTTAGGGTGAAACCCCCAGTAACTGACACATTAAAAATTATTCTTCAAATCACTATTACAAAATTTTAAATCCATTCTACCTTTTTTTTTTTTTGAATGGATGGTAGAAATACATTTAAAAATTACTGTTGACAAAATTTTGAAAAATTATATATTGTATTATTAAAAATAAATGTTTTTCATAAATATGGTGAATAACTTCAGTAACTGACATAACCCCATTTTGAAAAACCAATAACTGACACAAAATGAGCCAGTGTTTCACACTTTACTTGCAACGAAAAAAAAAAAAATTAAGAAAAATTATGCTTTAAAAATACTTTAATATTTATTATAAAAACAAATTAATTAAACTTTATTTATATATGATATCAATATCATACTACAGATGTGTCTCTCTTTTCATGTTTTAAATTATTAGTAATGCAAGTATTCAATAACTGACATTTATGCACCTGTAAACTGGCAAATGGTGTTAGGCTCTGATAGGACAACTTAAAATGTAATGGTGTTGATTACAAGATAAATTTATTATGTTTTTTTTTGTTTTGTTTTTTAAGCAGTTCAAAAAGATTTCAACTTTCTTTAATATTACCATTAATTAACTCCTCTGTCGGAGACTGGTGAAAAGAAATTGATTCACTCACCGGCCTTCCCAGTTCAGAGGTGAAATGTTTCAATGCTGCAGAATTGCCGTTCATACACTGTTAAGGGGCTGTGCATATATAACGTTATCAAGTTTTTGGAAATTTTGGACCCCTCCCCCCCCTTATGATATCATACGTTATCATTCCTCGAACCCCCCCCCCCCCTCCCGTAATGATATCGTTATCAATGTATAATTTTTTTTTAGATTTTTGAAATTTTTTTCTTTTGCTTGGAGTGATATACAAATATGGTTGCATTAATTTTTCGCATACTTTATTGATTCAAATGAAGAGAAGTCAATAAAAATGTCACGTTATACATGAAATAACTTTATATCAAATAACACTTAAACGAAATAGTTACTATTTAAAAGTATTCAATAATATCACGTTATACATGAAATAACTTTATATCAAATAACACTTAAACGAAATAGTTACTATTTAAAAGTATTCAATAATATATTTTTGTTACACAATGCATTCAACGTAATAATGTCTTCTTGCAACTTTCCCGCAGGAGATAGGGCAGACAAAAGTTTTTATCAACAAAACAGGTGGACAACATTCTTTCCATTTTATTTAGTAGTAAACACAAATACCATTTCAAACATACCTCGCATATGGTTTGTCGAACAGCGGATTATATATGCATACAGAAGAACAGGAATTCCAAAGGTTGGGGTTTTCTATATTTTGGAATTAAATAATTTTATAATAACTTAATGATTTTAGTTATAATTTTGTATTTTCATAAAAGTAGATAATAGACTAAAAAAATATAATTGTAACATGTGCTTATGACAATAGTAAAAGATAATCGTAATGAACATACTATTTTGATGTAAAGACAAAGTTACAAATAAAAAAAGAAAATTTTGGTTGGATCAGAAATGATAACGATATCAAAAGTCAACCCCCCCCTCCCCCTAGAGATATCTTACGATATCATGTGCCAAACCCCCCCTCCCCCCTAAAATGATAACGTTATATATGCATAGCCCCTAAAAATTTTGCAGCATTCTGGCAGGTCATTCGACCGTTTTTTGAAAAATCGGTTTCATAACCATAATTTAACTATATTCTGACCATAAAATGGCCAATAATATGGTCAGAATAGTGTTAAATTCACGGTTGTATAACCGTTTTCGAAAAAACGGTCAAATGACCTGCCAGAATGCTGCAAATTTTTAACAGTGTAGTAGCATAAATAACCAGCAAACATGCAACACAATTTACTTTTGCATTCATAGAGACCACTACCAGTGGAAAATTGGATAACTAAATTTAAGTAAATTTGAATTTTTTGTTTTTATTATGGATTTTAGTTACATCACAAATTGTGATGCAATACCCTATATATCAAACCCTAATTATAACATCCTCTATTAATTTTGTAATACGTTCCTCTGAATTGCAGTAGTTATGAAACTTGATATATTAAAAAAATCATGATTTGCAGAAAAAAAAAAAAAAAAAAAAAACATTTATTTCATGCATTGTATAGTCCCAAGAAGGGATAGATATTAGAATTTTTCTTCTACTGCTTCTACAGTAAATGTTAAAGTTTTGCCACAAATATGTTTAAACCAATTGAACTTAAAGAAATAAAAATAAAATTCGAACAATATGATACTTAAACTAATCTAAAAACTTACATTCCATTCGAATGAAATGGAAATAAAGCTGAGACTTTTTTAAAGGTTTGCATTTTCCATGTATCTTTGTAATTTAAGTTTTTAGGGTAGTTTAAGTATCCTATTGTTCGAATTTTATTTTTTAAAATTCATTTGGTTTAAACATATTTTTTGCAAGACTTTAACATTAACTGTAGAAGCAGCTGAAGAAAAATTATAATACAGGACTTCCTCAAATCTGCAACCGCCTAAAATCCGCACATCATCGCAGATGTAAACAATGAAAATTTCAGTTAAGCTGTAGAGGCAAAGTAACAGGATTTTTTAGTTTTATATAATTTCGTATGTATTTTAATATGTAATTCTCGATAATATGATGAGACTAAACTCGTTGTTTTTCATGAAGGAAATAAAAATTTATTACTGAAAAAAAAAAAGAAGGATATTGCTGATATCACTGCTAGTCAGCCTTTTAACCAAATATATATATCTATTAATTTTTTTTTATAGTTATTAACACTGGCAAACCTGAAATAAAACTTCCTTACTTTTTGATTTTGATGTGAATTAATAGGGTTACCTTTATGAGGAAAGTGTCATTGAATGATTCAAGGAAAATGTATCTCATTTTTTATTGCATATTTAATTATACATTATTAATTATTTATTTGACCTTTACCTTTAATAATTTAATCATTTTTTTAATTATATTACTTTTTATCATTTTAGTTTATTACTTTACTTAATTATTTTAATATTTTGCTTTAATTCAAACATCCATTATACATTTGATTGCATTATTACATTCAAATTATTGTCTAAAAAATGTTAACAAACCAGAAATCCACAAAATTCTGAAATCTGCACAACCTCTGGTCTCAAGCTGTGCGAATTTGAACGAATCTACTGTATCTATCCCTTCTCGAGCATAAACAATGTGTAAAATAATTTTTTTTTTTTTTTTTTTTTGTTCTGCAAATTATGTTTTTGTTTAAAGATATATATGACTGATATATGATATAAATATTTACTTATATGGCTCATATATGAGCATTTGGCTTATACATATTGTGCATGATGTTTGTATGATGTATATATAAGCTTGGTGATGATCTTTAGCAAGTTTGAAACTGCTACCTTGACATAATTGTAATTGAGGAGGCTGCTATAACGAGAAAGCACCAAATTTTATTTGATTTTTCTTTTTTTTATCCTTACTTTATATAAATATAGATCTTTAAATACTCAAAATAAAGGACACAGTTGAACATTATAAAGTACTTGACTTTTATGTATTTTGTAAACATTGCATCAGTAGTTGTTTGTTTAAAAAAATATATAAAAATTTGATAAATAAATTAAATTAAACACTGGCTAGTAATTTTTAAAAATACATAAACGTTTTTTTTAATATCATTCAAAGCTGGATGAAAAAACTTCATTTTATTATGAAATAATACAAGATGTCTGATGATGCTACCTGTAAGCAAAAATTAAAACTAAAATTAAATTATTTTTAATTTGCATCTAACGTTATGAATTATTGATATGTGCTATTAAATACAATCCATCTTTTCATTTTAATGAATTATTATTCTTTTTATTTATAGGCTTTGAAGCTGCTGTCTGTTAAATATAATGAAAATAAGTCTGAGAAGCATTAATGTAGAACAGAGTTTTCCCCAAACAGTTTCCTCAGGATCATCCTGCCTACTTTATAGTAATGAAATATAGCATCCTTTTTGCCTTTAATGAAAAATATATTTGATATATGAATTGTAAAAAGAAAATATTGTTGTCAACAAGAGCCAGATTGGAAAATAAATAAATAAAACTTCATTTTTGAAAGTATTTCTTGCATCTTTATTGTATATTCCTTTATAACAATGATAATATATGTACTCTGTTCACTAAAGATTTTGAATAATTTTAAACTAAAAGTTTGTACATAATTTTTAACCGTATTTTATGCATGAAAATATTTGATAAATTTCATTTTTAATGCTTAAGCAAAGTTTAAATAAACTTTGATTTCAAAACATTACTTAAATACACTGAATGTATTGTTTTTGTTATTTTATAATATACTACAAATAATCAGGTTAATCTGAAATACATTTGATAATTTACATATTTAATTATACAAAATGTAAATTCATTTATAAATGATTATTCAATATTTAATTGAATATATGATATTTAATTAAGAGCACAGATTAAATTTTTAAGACTTAGTTTGGTGATAACATAAATAAAAATCAGTATTTAAATGATTTGGTGATATACTAAATTTTGTACTAGTACTTTTATCTTTGCTTTACAATAATATATAGTGTATAACAATATGCAATAATATTTTAAATTTACCCCCCCCCCCTCTCCCAATGGCTTTTCAAAAGAATTTTCCTTTTAGTGAGTCTTGTAAACACTAACTCCCTAACACTATTTCACAAAGTTAGCTTAAACTGATTGATATAATTAAAAATATATTTTTTGAAAACTATTTATAATGTATATGAAACCATTTTACTGATATTGTATTCTGGCATGTAACACATACGTATACTGTTAGATTTAATTTTTGTATTTTTTATTATAATCGCCATATGTTGGGCAGATTGTTGTTTGATTGTTTGCAAAAACTTTCATGAGATACATAGTGAAAAATAAGATGTAAATTATTTTAAAGTACAATACTATTATTTTTCATGTACTCTAATAGCAACATTTTTAAAATGTAAATCACATGTTGATTAAATCAAAAGTCTTAGTTCTTATGATCATATTTTTTATAATTTATTTTTAAAATTGATGCATAATGTGCACCTATAAATTTTGATAATTTTTCTTCTATCAAAAGTTATTGTTACATACCAGAATATACAGTATGTATTTTTACATTAATCAGTGAAAAGTCAATTACTAAAATAAATGAAATGGAACTATTTTTTTTTAATAATCCATGCATGAGTAATGGAAGGTTAATCTTGCAGTCCAGGGATGTATATATATATATATATTTTTTTTTTACATAAGGGAGTAGGTCTGCATATGAAAAACAAAGTTTGTGCTCTTATTACATTTTAAATTTCTTTAATGATATTTCAAAATATTGTTTGTTATTATTATTAAAAATGTAAAATAATTTTTTTGCACACCTGGCAACAAATGCAAATTTCAGTGTGTAAAACTTTATTCACAATACATAAAAGTTGTTAGGGAATATCGCATTTTCTTCCATGAATTAGCAGCATTTGAAAAACTCAAAATTTTCAATTGCTTTGATACATTCCATTCTTAAGGGTAACCATCCTTAAAAGGAAAATTATATTCTCTGTTAGAGCTATTTTAATTCAAGTGAAAAAAAAAAAAAAAAAAAAAGTGGAGTAGTTGAATTTACAAAGAATTTAAAAGAAAAAATCCATTGTTCACAAAAAGTAAAACTTTGCAGTTGACGATATTGTATGCTAATGAATAATATAATAAACTTTCTAAATACAATGGCAAAATTCTACGAGTTCTAGGCATCACTAATTTGATTTTAAAATCTTCATCTGATTTAATTACAGATATATGTTATTAAGTAAAGCGAAGATTTCCATTAAAAATTAGTGCTATCTAAAAATTGTTGCAGTTGACAGCTATGCAAATATAGGACCTTTTTAGAAGCATTATCATCACCAATGATAATATAAATGAAAACCAAGATATATATTTTTTTCCCAGGAGAAATAGTATATAAAATAAAAATGTGAAGAGTAAAAATAGCAGAAGTGCATAGATTTCTAGAATCTAGAAATGCACAAAACATAAAAGCCAGTATGCTGGTAGGTATCTTACATTTTTCATTTCCTTATTATCCATAGAAAGTTTCTGATAATGAAATAAGATTGTAAACATTAAAATGTGTCATTTCCTTTTACTAAAATAAATGTTCTGAAATTAGTAAACTATTTTTATGGCATATATATATGCCATAAAAACTGATTACTATATGAAACCGGTTTTTGTTCAAATTTAAATGCTTTCATTCGGCCCAAACAAAACAAGCACCTGGAACAGGGACCGAATTCATTAACATCACTTGTACATTTTTTCTCTAAATGAAAGTGATCGGCTTATGTTTAAGCATTCTGAAGTAGCATTTCATTGTATTATGAATTAAAAACTGTATTACTAAAAATTTTCTTCTTTTTTCGTGAAAGAACGTAGTTGTGTTTGGGCCGAATGTAGCGGATTAAAGTCTGGTATAGCCTCTGTTTTTCAAATCATGCTATAGCATATACTTTAGGAATTAATATATTTTCTTTAAAGATCTTAGAAAATTAAAAGTATCATAAAAAAAAGTTTATTAGCAATATGTATAAAATATTTATGCTTTTACTGATTTATATGAATGGGTCCTGGCAAGGTATTAATTTAAAATATTTAAGTATTTAATATGATTTTGGGGGAAAAATTTCTAAGTAACTTTCTATCAAAATTATTTATATTAAAAACTTTTGTTATTTCAGTTTTTTAATATAACGTCATCCTTGCCTAGGGGAGATAACAGATTCGTCTCATTTTGGTCCAAACTACGTATTTTGGCTCAATAAACACATTCAGATTTAGGCTAAAAGGGGTCTATATTTCGTCCAAATGTGGGTGGTGTTTTCGGATGTAATATGGACAAATTTTGGACGACTATATTACAGCCAAAATTCGTGTGTATTTCGTCCGGATGGAGGTATTTTTTGGACGTAATATGGACAAATTTTGGCTCATCCAAATTTTGTTCATTTTACGCTCATTTCATGGCCCAAAAGACGTACTTCTTACGTAAAGGGGGGTGACATTTGGACGTAATTTGACGAAACTTAGTTGAAGTCCGGAGGACTTTTAGACTTCAACTGGACACGTCCATTCATCCAAATTACGTACTTTAGGCGAAAATTGGACGAATCTGTGTTGTGTGGGGGCTGTCAGCATTAATTACTTACCATTACTCTTGAAATCAGTTTGATTCTTCCTGAGATTGCTCACAAATCGGCATTTAGAACGTTTTTACAACGCTTTTTGCGCATTTTCACCCCTTTTAAATTTCGATTTTTTTCTTAGGAAATGTCCTTAGAGATCATTGATATCTTATAAGTAACTATCATTCCAAATTTCATGATTCTAGGCCCTTCCATAACACAAAAACCGCAATTTAGAACTTTTTTTCTCCTGCAACTCCCAGGGGGTAGTGATACAAACATAAAACAGAGCCTATGTTAGAGGTTAGAGCAAGGTCTGTCACCAATAATTTACAACCATTACTTTTGAAATCGATTTGATACTTCCCAAAATTGAGTAAAATCGCCATTTAGAATGTTTTATAGAACTATTCGCGCATTATCACCCCTTTTAAATTTCGAATTTTTTAAGAACTGTTCTTAGAAATCCTTTATATCTAATAAGTAACTAATATTTCAAATTTCCCTTCCGTAACGCATAAATCGCATTTTTTAGAACTTTTTTTGCTCCTGCACCCCCTTTGGGGTAGTGGCACCGACATAAAACATAGCCTAGGTTAGAGCAAGGGTTTTCATCATCATTTTGACACCATTATTTTTTAAATCGGTTCGGTAATTCCTGAGATTACGTAGAAATCACAATTTAGAAAGTTTTTTAGAACCTTTTTCGCTCATTTTCACCCCTTTTTAATTTCTGTTCTTTAGGAAGTGTTCTTAGAGATCATTTGTAATTTATAAATAACTGCCCTGCCTAATTTCAGTATTCTAAGCCCTTCAGTAACACAAAAATTGCAATTTCGAACGTTTTTTGCTCCTGCACCCCCTTTAGGGTTAGTTGCACCGACATAAAATGTAGCCTATATTGGAGCAAGGGTTGTCACCATCATTTTGACACCATTAATTTTGAAATCAGTTTGGTACTTCTTGAGATTGCGTAAAAATCGCCATTTAGAACGGTTTTTGTGCATTTTTCACCCCTTTTAAATTTCCAATTTTTAAAGAAATATTCTTAGATATCATTTATATTTAATAAGTAACTACCATGCCAAATTCCATGTATCTGGACCCTTCAGTAACACAAAAATCGCAATTTCGAACGTTTTTTGCTCCTGCTCCCCCTTTACTAGTAGGGGCACCGACATAAAATGTAGCCTGTATGGGAGCCTATATTGTCATCATCATTTTGACCCCATTATTTTTTAAATTGATTTGGTAGCTTCCTGAAATTGCGTAAAAATCGCCATTGAGAACGTTTTTTAGAACGCTTTTCGCGCATTTTCACCCCTTTTTAATTTTGATTTTTTTTTAAAGAAATGTCCTTAGATATCATTAGTATCTTATATGTAACTACCATTCCAATTTTCATGTTTCTAGGGCTTTAAGTATCACAAAAATCGAATTTTTAGAACGTTTTTTGTTTATGCACCCCCTTTTGGCCAGTGACATGGACACAAGATATAGCCTATGTTCTAAGTTAGACTAACACCATCATTTTGATACCATTACTTTTAGAATCGGTTCGGTAGTTCCAGAGCTTACCTCCTACAAATAAACAATTTTTACCTCTTTATAATATTGGTATAGATAAACCAATAACAGATTATATTTAACTTGAACTAGAGCACCTCCTCACAGAACAACAAGAATATAACTGTTTGTAAAAAATTAAAATTTCAACAGAAACTAGGAAAAAAACAGGCTGCGGTCTGCTCGGCAGTGGGTTATATTTCAAAAGCACCCGAGCATTTTTTTAATGCTCGGCTGCTTTTGAAATATAACCCATTTTCGAGGAGGCGGCAGACTACTTTTACCTAGTTTTTGTTGAAATTTTAATTTTTTACAAACAGTTATATTCTTCTTGTTCTGTGAGGGGGCTGCGCTAGTTCAGGCTAAATATAATCTTTTACCTGTTTATATTGAATGTATGTGTTTTACTGCAGCCTTTTGGCGCATTTCACATGAATATAATTTGTTTTTTGTTGGTGATTACTATACTTTACGCTTACCTATCTATCTATCTATCTATCTATCTATATATATATATATATATATATTACATTATTAGATCTAATTCCGCGATTCCCTTATCTTATTCTAAATTACTATTTTATATTCACTAAATCCTTATCCTTAAATAATCTCTATCGTTCACTCTGTTAAATTCCCTTTGATTTAATGTCTCACTTGTCTAAATCGCTTAAATATTACGCTTTTAGTATTCTTAAATTAAATGTTCCATTTCCGCGCTTTTTTCCTTCGAGAATATTCTTTTAGCTTCCATTTTTACTTTCCCGCGCATTTCTGAGGTTATCCTTTTTCCCTTCAATTTCATCCGCTTGCTCTGTCCGCACTCTGTATATGACGTGACATTCTTAATTATTCATTGGTTGAGAGCGCGATCTACGTCATATTTGTATCCTTACATTGGAGGAACAAAAAGTCGATACTCGCTGTGTTTCAGCAGAATTTGTCGAATTTCTACTTTGATAACTTCCTCTGGTCGCCGTCTGATATTTTCTATTATCTATAATTGCTTACCCATGATTAAATACTACGTAGAGATGGCTTGATTTAAATTGAATTTGATGGAAACTGCACCGCCGGAAGCTCTTTAAATAAAACCCTGAGTTAAATTACGCATTGTCTCAAATATTCCGGAGAAACCTATACACTGGATAAATGTGTTACCTGGCCTACCACTCGATGACTGCAACTACCTTCCAATATCCATGTTGATTTACTACGAAACACTCTATTTCAGCTTAATCTAATGTACGGTTTCCAGATTGATTATTCATCTACAATGACATCGAAGCTAACCACACTTTCGAAACACCATATAACGTAATATCGTTATATTAGTCGTCAGGATGAGAAACGTTATATTAGTCGACGAGGATTCAACTCTACCTGTGATTCTATTAATTTCAACATTGCACTACTGGTAACATAATAACCAGTTATTCCGTTCACAAGAAAAACCTTCCAATGTTAGAATAATCTAACATTTAGCCGGGCAGGATTCGACTATTTGTACGCCACTCCAAGCATTTTACCGGTCAAGATTTTGCAGCTTGAACGCTTTTACGAGCACCTAGCCAACATGAATTCGAAACAACATGAATGTCAACACAAAAAGTCTAAACCAACTAACGACAGTCACCAGAAGAAGCAAATTATAGATAAAACCTCTAACATCAATATAAAAAAGAACAACAAACATAAGATGTTGTTACTTACCCAATAAAGACAGCATTCAGCATTACGTAAGTCATTTTTTAAAAAATGATCTCTTTTTTGTGATGAAAAATCTAATTCCGCGATTTCCTTATCTTATTCTAAATTACTACTTTATGTTCACTAAATCCTTATCCTTAAATAATCTCTATCGTTAACTCTGTTAAATTCCCTTTAATTTAATGTCTCACTTGTCTAAATCGCTTAAATAATACGCTTTTAGTATTCTTAAATTAAATGTTCCATTTCCGCGATTTTTTCTTTCGAGAATATTCTTTTAGCTTCCATTTTTACTTTCCCGCGCATTTCTGAGGTTATCCTTTTTCCCTTCAAATTCATCCGCTTGCTCTGTCCACACTCTTTATATGACGTGACATTCTTAATTGGAGAGCGCGATATACGTCATATTTGTATCCTTACATTGGAGGAAGAAAAAGTCGATACTCGCTGTGTTTCAGCAGAATTTGTCATATTTCTACTTTGATAACTTTCCCTGGTCGCCGTCTGATATTTTCTATTATATATAATATTGCTTACCCATGATTAAATACTACGTAGCGATGGCTTGATTTCAATTGAATTGGTGGAAACTGCACCGCCGAAAGCTCTTTAAATAAAACCCTGAGTTAAATTACGCATTGTCTCAATTATTCCGGAGAAAACTATACTGGATAAATGTGTTACCTGGCCTACCACTCGATGACTGCAACTACCTTCCAATATCCATGTTGATTTACTACGAAACATTCTATTTCAGCTAAATCTAATGTACGGCTCCCAGATTGATTATTCATCTACTATGACATCGAAGCTAACTACACTTTCGAATCACCATATAATTTAATATCATTATATTAGTCGGCAGGATGAGAAACGTTAGATGTTTGTGTGTGTTATATAAAACTTTTATTTGCAATATTCATTTAAATTATTCTAAATTGCTGGCGTATTCATTATTTCCCTATTTCTTAATACTCTCTATTATTTATTTCTAGTTAAATTCCTATAAACTTAAAACGCGTATCTATATTCAAAAACTTAATCTAACTTTTAATTCCTTCATTAATTTTAATCAGCTACCAAAACTGTATATTCTGAGCGGAACTACTTTCATTTTTTTAATGTTTACAAAGCCATTTTACTATTTTTATTTTATTCCACTAGGGGGCTCTGCCCCCCTACGAGCTACGCTCGCCAACCCCAGTTCAGGCACACCAAAATCCAAAAAGCACGCTAATTTGATCGGCTTTAAAAATATTGAATTAAAATTAAAAAAAAAAAAAAACAGTAGCGATCTCTCTGTAAACGGGTTCCCATTCGTTTTCCTTGGATTGGGGATTTTTAAGGCCAAATCTGCTGCTGTTAAGAGATACAATGGCTTTTTCCGTATTTAATTAAAAAAATTAGTTAAACTGGTACTTCTTAGTTAACCCGTCGACCAATTTCGCCAATTTATATAAATCGCCAAACCACTCGCCAAATTATACACATTGACATAATTTTTATTTTAAATAACGAAAGAACAAATAAATTGTAAAACATTAATAAAAATACAAATAAAACGTCGAATTAATGGTTTTATTGATTATTATTGGCAATTAATCTTGCGATTAATTAATTAATGGCAACCATTATTGGCATTTAATCTTACAATTTGGCGACAGTAATTTGGTCGACAGGATAACTAAGAAGTACCGTTAAACATTTGAAATAAGCTAATGTAAAATGATTTAAGTAAACAGTGTCATTGTCTCCCGGTATTTTTTAACAGCGCCATAAGATAGTTCTTTTAAATAATTCATTTTAAATGTATCGTTTCAAATCTGACGTAATTTACACAAAAGTTTTATTTCTCTTATTAATATTCACGTGAAAATAATTTTATTGTTAGAAGGAAATATTATTTGCGCTGTCTTCGAATTCACGATTATAGTTGAAAAGATTATCTCAAAATATCTCGCGAAAATATATTTTTCAATTTAAATTGTTTTGCTATTTTTTTTTGCCATTTTAAATATGACGTAATTTTCTCAAATTACAAGTTTTAATGCATAATAATGATTTTTTTTTTTAATTTTAAGATTTCGTTTCTCTTTTTAAATTCAAGTGTAAATATGGTTCGGCACAGATGTCATTGACGCAATTTTTTTGTGACGCCAATTTCATATACGCAACGGTTACTTAACAGGTGCTAAAGTGTCGTTATTTTGCTTGATATGGTAACCCGGATGTTGTTGTTTATGCTATTGATGTTTTCGCCGAATTGGCGTCGGAAAAAAATTGCGCCAATATGTATATGACGTATATGACATCTGTGCCTATGGTTCTTATGACGTAATTTTCCTGCTTTTAACATGTAATCATTTAATTCTAATTTTAAAGTTTTTTCTGTTTGTAATAGTCACGTGTACATAAATTTTTAATTTGAAGTAAACATTATTGTTTGCGCTGTTTATATAACTGGCAACAGTTTAAATTAATAACATTTTCTAAAATTTGTAAAAAATATCTCTCGATATGCTGAAAATTTGAATTTAAAATTGAAATAAAACCTCAAAAAATGAGTCAAACAAGAAAAATAAATACAATCTGCACACCGGGAACTTATCTATATATATAAAATAAGGGATGTCTGTCTGCCTGCCTGCCTGCCTGCCTGACCGCGGAAAGCTCTGAAATTATAACACCTAGACCTCTGAAATTTTTGTCATGTGTAGATTCTATTACCGGAAAGTGCACTTCACCGCCGGATTTAAAAATTTCAATTTAGATATTTAAAAAAAAAAATAAAACGTTATGTGTTAGAGGCTATTTACTGCTCTAAGCCAATCCGCTGTAATAAAACGGTATGGGTTAGAGGCTATTCACAGCTCTAAGCCAATCCGCGGCAATGAAGAAACCAGCCAATGAGAGCAGGTGGTAAATATGAGATACAGCGGCTGCATTTCCTAGCCTAACTGTAGAGGGAAATTGCACTGTTTATTTCCCATGCTTTATTTATTTTGTTACTATAAGATTTAATCTTATTGACATTATTTTATAATGTTTTTTATATTGTTTATAAGGAATGATATAATACAATTCACGTAAGTTACTTTAAATTGTATTCGTTCTTCGTATTAATATCTATTTACATACGCGTAGTCGCCCAAGAATGAAATAGTATAATGTTTCTTGAACTTTCTGGGATCTTAAAGTAATTATTTTTTTTTTTTCAAATTTGCTGATTTTTTTTTTCAAATTTGCTGAATCAACGCTTCACTGAATGTTTTCATTTCTTAGTAAAAATAGAACTGTACATTTTATAGTAAAGTGTAAGATGAAAACTGTACTTTCTATGAAATGGAAACATTCAGTAAATAATTTCCGTTCTCGGGTGATTAAGAGATGTATGTTGTCATCGCCCAAGAATAGGAATAAAACAAATATTTCTTTTCAGAGGAAATGAATGACGTTATTTGGGTTTTTCTTTTATCTTTTTTTTCCACTTCCCCATATATTATGAGTTGCATAACAAATCCCAATGAAAACATATTTTTTACACTTTATTGAATGTTTTCATTTCTTATCAAAGTCCTGATATGTAACAAGCACAGGGATCTGTTTAGGAAAAATTGGGTTCTTTAAAGGACACCTCGCAAATTTTTTCATTTCATAACAGGACCCTTCACAACATTTTCCAAGTCAAAACTGGATCCTTCACAACATTTTTTATGTCAAAACTGGACCCTGCACAATTTTTTTCAAATCAAAGCAGGACCCTTCACAAAACTTTTCACCTTAAAAAAAGGACTCTTCACAAAATTCTTCGTCATAAAAGTAGGCTTTTTACAAACTTTTTCACCTGAAAACTAAACTTTCGCTTTACAATTATGTTTATCTCGTTATTACTTAATACAAAACTAAGATTATTATCTATAAAAATTAATAAAATGCTTAAAGACATTGCAGGTAAGTGATGGTTTGATTAATTAATGCTTCAATTGTAAAATATTTTACCAGCAGATTATTTTCTGCCACTGAAGTATCTGTCACAGACACTTGGAGAATTTTCTGCAACTGTGGTGCCAGGCATAGCAGTTTAAAGTTTAGGCGTAATTCAATGAAGAGAAATTGTGATTTTTTTTTCTGTCGCCATTTGTCAAAGTTCCCGATATTTCTCAGCGACAGATTGGAAAAATTCAGCGTGTGCTTCTGCACTCATTTGTCAAAATTTGCTATACATTTCCGCGATCTTTTGAGGAAATTTGCAATTTATTCCCTCGACTGTTTATCGAATTTTGTGTTTTATTTTTATAGTGATTGTTTTTACAAGATCGTTTCATGAAATTCGCGTTTTTTTTTTTTTTTTTTTTTTTTTTTTTTTGCGACCATTAGCCAAAGATTAGCCAAACTTTGCTATGCGTTTCTGTGATCTTTTGATGAAATGTACAATATTTTTCTTCGTTTACTGAAATTCACGTTTTTTTCAGCAATCGTTTCACAAAATGCACGATCTCCCTTCCCCACAAATTGTTTCACGAAATTTGCAGGTTTTTTTCACGAATTTTTTTAAACGAGCAGTGACAAAATTTGTTTTTCTTTTCCGTGGCCATTTGTCAAAGTTTCCGATATTTCTCAGCTACATATTGGCAAAATTTGTAATCTGCACTCTTTAGACAAACTTTGCTATGCGTTTCTGCGATCTTTTGATGAAATTTGCAATATTTACCTTCGTTTACTGAAATTCACGCTTTTTTTTTCTGCGATCGTTTCACAAAATGCACGATCCCCCCCCCCCCCCCCCCCCAAATCGTTTCATGAAATTTGCGTTTTTTTTTTTTTTTTTTTTTTTTTTTTTTTTTTTTTTTTTACGATCAGTGACAAAATTTGTGTTTTTCTTTCCCGTGGCCATTTGTCGAAATTCCCGATATTTCTCAGCGACAGATTGGCAAAATTCGTAGTGTGCACTCTTTAGACAAACTTTGCTATGCGTTCCTGCGATCTTTTGATGAAATTTGCAATATTTTTCTTTGTTTACTAAAATTCACGTTTTTTTTTCAGCGATCGTTTCACAAAATGCACGATTCATGCCCCCCCCCCCCCCAAATCGTTTCATGAAATTTGCATTTTTTTTTTTTTTCAACGATCAGTGACAAAATTTGTGTTTTCTTTTCCGCAGCCATTTGTCGAAGTTCCCGATATTTCTCAGCGACAGATTGGCCAAATTGGCATATGCTTCTGCACTTTTTTCATGAAATTTGCCATGCATTTCCGCGATCTTTTGATGAAATTTGCAATATTTTTCTTCGATTGTTTACTGAAATTCGCGGGGTTTTTTTTTTTCAGCAATCGTCTGACGAAATTCGTGGGGGTTTTTTTTAACGATCTATAACAAAATTTGTGATTTTATTTATTTATTTATTTATTTTGGCGACTATTTGCCAAAGTTTCCGATATTTCTCAGCGACAGATTGGCAAAATTCAGAGTGTGCTTCTGCACTCTTTTGTCAAAATTTGCTATACATTTCCGCGATCTTTTGATGAAATTTGCAATTTATTCCCTCGACTGTTTATCGAATTTTGTGTTTGATTTTTACAGTGATTGTTTTTACAAGATCGTTTCATGAAATTCGAATTCACTGAAATTCACGCTTTTTTTTTTTTTTTTTTCAGCGATCGTTTCTCCCCACCTCCCAAATCGTTTCATGAAATTTGCGGTATTTTTTTTAATGATCAGTGACAAAATTTGTGTTTTTCTTTTCCGCGGCCATTTGTCGAAATTCCCGATATTTCTCAGCGACAGATTGGCAAAATTCGTAATGTGCACTCTTTAGACAAACTTTGCTATGTGTTTCTGTGATCTTTTGATGAAATTTGCAATACTTTACTTTGTTTACTTCAATTCACGTTTTTTTTTTCAGCGATCATTTTTCAAATTGCACGATTCTCCCCCCCCCCCCCCGCCCCCCAAATCGTTTCATGAAATTTGCATTTTTTTTTTCAACGACCAGTGACAAAATTTGTGTTTTTCTTTTCCGCGGCCATTTGTCAAAATTCCCGATATTTCGCAGCGACAAATTGGCAAAATTGGCATATGCTTCTGCACTTTTTGACGAAATTTGCCATGCATTTCCACGATCTTCTGTTGAAATTTGCAATATTTTTCTTCGATTGTTTACTGAAATTCGAGGACTTTTTTCAGCGATCGTTTCACAAAATGCACGATTTTTTCCCAAGATTGGCGAAATTTGCATTTTTTTTTTTCAATTATATGTGACGAATTTGATTTTTTTTTCTGTGACTATTTGTCGAAGTTCCTGATATTCCTGAGTGACAGATTGGCAAAATTTAACATGTGATTCTGAGATCTTTTGATGAAATTTGCAATTTTTTTCTTCGATTGTTTCACAAAATTCATGATTATTTTTCCAAGATCGTTGGATGAAATTCGTTTTTTTTTTTTTTTTTTTAATGATCATTTCACAATTTTTTTCAACGATCCTTGACAAAATTTGTGATTTTTTTAAAATTTGTGACAATTTATCGCATGTTATGTGTTCACCGTTCATGGGTGTCTAAAAATGTAGTCAACAACATTAACAGGAAGATAGATTATAAATAACAAACACTCAAAATTTTCGCTTTATTGAATTATGCCTAAACTTTACACTGTCCTTTCAATGTGAAAACATTCAATAAAGTATAACATATGTTTTCATTAGGATGAGAGAATATTAACAAAAGAATAAGAACTGAGTGAAAAATCCTTGAGTTCATGAAATGCTTAATATGCTGCGCATTTTGTGATATATTATGAGTTTTATAAGAATCGCACGTGAATGAACTCTTATCGCTCAAGAACGGAAATTATTTCATAGAAAGTTCAAGAAACACGTTCCATGCTTGGGCGACTATGCATATGTAAATTGCCATTAACACGAAGAACGAATACAATTGAAATTAACTTACATGAATGATAACATTTTAAAATTTTAAAGAAGGTGGGAGAGTTGAATTTCGAGTTTGGAAGGCAGGTGACGATAATTGTCCTTTCAACTGTAGCGTTTTCTACGATGAGTATCCTTTATATGTTGTTTTCTGACAGATGTCGTTTTAAAGCTTTTGGCCTGTACATTACTAAGCACTCACTACTCTCCTCTTAACTAATTTTTTCATCCGTAGAGGGTGTTTTAAAATTTTAATTTGTTCACGACTATGGCATACAATTTTACAAAAACTTATGAATAAAATTTGCATAACATCTCAACAATTTGCAACTGCTTCTCCCCCATTTTCACACTGTGAGTGGGTACGTATTTCAGACAAAATCGAGTTACATATAAAATCATATAAATTAAAGGTTTCTTTATAAATATTACCACGGACCCGGGCAACGCCGGGCGGGTCAGCTAGTAACGTATAAAATGATCTAAAAATGATTAAATTCTCATGTATAGTTTTTGCTCCAATAAAACTTTTTTAAGGGAACGATTTTGTCCAACTTTAGCATTAAATATCTCTTAAAATAATTCTTCAATTTGAAAACTGTCTGCATCAGCGTGTTTATCAAACATTTCTCTATAATACCACCGATTTTCATATTTTTGTATGCAACAGTTTTTTTTAATATTAACGATGAAAGGCCATGTTTAAGCATTCAAATTGGATGTGGATCGACCCGGAATATCTACGCAGATGTTCATTGGTCCATTTCCAAATCAAAACTTTTTTTTTTATATATAGAAGGATATCAATTTCCCACCAACCTGTTTAGCGTCAGCAGTATTATATCAAAATTCCTCCGACAGCCGATCCGGGACTCATTTCTATTACACATCAATCTTAATCTCTATTGATTCAGTGACGGATCACCTTTTCTTTCTTGTCTCGCTTATGAATTTGTTTAGTTCGCCTGAAGTTTACATTTCAATTGGCATTCCTCCGCGTATTCTAACAAAATGCTCGAGTATGAGCTCAGAGAGAAGATTTTTGTGCTGTTCTATTGTTTATCTAATCTGTTACCTGGTGTCTTAATACTCATCGAATATCTAAATCGTCACTAACATATTTCTCGCATGAAATATTAATTCGTGCTCTAGCCTGAAGGCTCTGACAAAGACTCGCACTGCGGGAATTGTTTGCGTTTACATATGTGGTTAAATAAACAGTTTCAAGTTAATTTCGCGTCTGTTTTATTAGGAAAACTACCGGATTTCTTAATCCATTACTGACCACTCATGCGGCCTCACCTGCATTTGACTGCATCATGAATAGCTGGTGTTTCGATTGAACTGAGCCAATCTCATCACTATAAAGAGCCAATAGAGTTGGTTAAATCAGTCAACTGAAAATATTCTACCTGTCCACAGCTGCTAATATTCCACCATATTAATACCTCCAATAGTGATGTTTGCACTAAGTGGTACGAATGGTTTACTACCTCACCAATGCCTGATTAGTATATAATAATAATCCAGTAGGATTTAGTAAAAAGCACGATAGGATTGTTCGACTTAATCTACTTATTCTTTACGTAATATATATATATATATATATATCGTGTCAATTCTTGGTATTGGTAGCGGGAAAACAAATTATAAACAACAATAACAAACGCATCGTCATAAATACTGGCTGGCATGTCGTCGTCATCGTACTGTTACCTTTAAGAAAAATAAACTCGTCCTAGGAAAAATATATATCCACGTATAACGTTTCAAGGTGATTTCATTTTCTAGGCTTTTTTTTAATAAAATAATTAAAATAATAATTTTACACGTTTTCTGCAGTCATAAAATATGCACAATATCTCATAACATTTGCAGAGCCATATAATTCCCAAACTCAGAAAAACATAAATGAAAAAAATAAATAAACTTGAACATTTCGTGGGTCATTTTTTTTAGCGGTGGGGTGGCGGGGGGTGCAACAGATTTAAAATTTTCTAATTTTTTCCATTCAATTTAATCATGATCACCTTAAAATACGTTTTTCTTTCCTAGCTCAAAATTCAAGTTATTTTTAGTAACATATTATGTTGTTTGGTTGTTCCTAAATATTGAAGGAAAGAAATTACTTTATTATGGTAATTTAGAAGTTTCTCTTAAATTTCTCTCTCAATACATATTCATTTTCTTCATTGCATTAAAATATTACTTCGAAACAACTTTTGATAAGCTATTCAAATTTATATTTTAAAAAATCTGTTCTTTCAAATCAGGAAGAAGTTTTATCTTACTGCATAATTTTTGCATTTAATTCAGCTTTTGTATTTCATCTCAGAGGAGCATTAGATTTACATAATTTATCATATCCGTTTTGATCAGCTGATGAACTGAGAAGTTCAAATCAGTTATATAATTTCTAATGTTTTTTTTAGTTAATCTAGTTTTCTTTTTAGAGCGCTGCAATTCTTTATTGGGTAATTATAAACACATTACATTTTAAAGAATTTTTAAGAATAAAATTAATTTTATACTGTCGATAAAGTTTAGACATGAATTAAATATACAAAATTAAGACAATTAAAATCCCGTGCTTTATTAATAATATCCCATGTTTTTTTCCCCTAAATAGCATAATTTTATAAACCAGGTTTATTTAATTCCCGTCGCACACATTACAATCATTCATTTTACAAAAAATTCATTTATCTCTGAATGCGTAGATAAATAATTTATTTCTCTTTCAAAATATGTTTAAAAAAAAAAAAATTTCACATATTGTTATTTTTGTTTCAAGGTCTTTTCGTTTTTATATCAATCTTAAATGCCGATATTCCTATTAAAATTATGTGTTCTGCAATTTTCATGTTTTACAATTTTCTTTTTCATTATTATTCTAAAAGGTCTTTTCGCGCGTTTTCTGGGGAAAGGCGGCTTGTTGTAGTTTTCTTCCGCGGTTATAAATCGAGTTCCGCGCTTGTACGTGATTTCATTGTTAAGTTGGCATTTCTGCATTGCCGTAAATACACCTCCGCCAGCAGATACTTATTGACAGACATAAATTCAGGAGCTCAGATTTTTTGTGACCGGTGTTCCTTAAAAGAATACGTTCGCCACTAGAACGTCAGACCATCATAACATCAGTGGAGAGCTAATTAAAAAACGTTTAAATATGTAGTTTAAGATGGAAAACTACTAAAAATAAAGTGATGCAACGTCCTGTAAATGTTCTCATTCAATAAGATCAAGTCGTATTTGAGACGGATGCTTTAAAGATCTACGATGTTCTGCTGATTAATAAGTATATTTCAATAATAGTTAGACTCCATGTCAATTGTTTGGGAAACAACACGAATTTCGATCCTGTGCCAAAGTAATAATGACGTTTGAAATTTTTGTATAGTAAGGAATTATTACAAGTGGTACTAGACAGAAGTCTCACTTAACGAATGGTGTGGTCGTTTTAAGTGGAATCTTCGGTAATGGAGCAAAAGTGAGGACGCTGTAAGATTACTCAGAACTTATCGTCTTCGTTACAGAATATTTAAACATACATATAATACTAAAATGTTTCAAAATATAAAATATTTTAAATGTAACTTTATTATCATTTATTTTAATTTAATTTATACGCACGGCGTTATATATTTTTTTTTTCAAAACTTTTCGAGTCTACATTTTTTAATATTATTTCAAGCCTCAGAAGAACAAATATTCAAACTACTTTTTCCTATCTTGCACATGTTTGAAAAAAAATTAAATTAGCATCTGATGCTACACGATGTAAAAGAAGGACAAATATTTCTTAATTCGGGAAAATATAATGTAACCACGAAAGAGTACACACAATAACTTCTCCCGAGATACCCACGATTCCGAATAGCATCCTTTATAATTAGAAATCTAAGGAATCAATACATTTTCTAGATTGAAGGTGTCATTTATAAAAACAAAGTTCCTTTTGATGCCACTAATTTTCGGAAACTTTTCCAAGTAGATTTTGTAGTGTATTAATCTTCTCAGCCGTAATATAGGTTTTTCGAATGCTATCAAATCGCGAACTTTATAAATTAACAGCTTTGACATTAAAATGAATATTATTTTGTTACTGTTGCATGTTTAAATTCAATTATGCAGCTGAAAATGTTTAATTTAGAATCGATAACATTCTATAAAGCGATATTTCTTTTCGAGAAAACTAAATAATACACTATCGGAACTACTGGAAAGCGTTCTGTTCCAAAAGTATGTGGCAATAAAAGAAACTTTCTTTATTAAATTTTGCTGTCAAATCTCGAACTTTATAAATTAACAGCATTGGTATTAAAATTAATATTATTTTGTTACTGTTGCATGTTTAAATTCAATTATGCAGCTGAAAATGTTTAATTTAGAATCGGTAGCATTCTAGAAAGCGATATTTCTTTTCGAGAAAACTAAATAATACACTATAGAAAGTACTCGAAAACGTTCGGTTCCAAAAATATGTGGCATCAAAAGAAATTTTATTTATTAAATGTTGCTATCAAATCTCGAACTTTATAAATTAACAGCACTGACATTAAAATTAATATTATTTTGTTACTGTTGCATGTTTAAATTCAATTATGCAGCTGAAAATGTTTAATTTAGAATCGATAGCATTCTATAAAGCAATATTTCTGTTCAAGAAAATTTAATAATACACTATCGGAACTACTGGAAAGCGTTCTGTTCCAAAAGTATGTGGCAGCAAAGGAACCTTTCTTTATTAAATGCTGCTTGAAAATATATTGGCTGCTGAAAATTTTTTAAGCTAAAGAACGCTTTTCGGAATTATTGGTAAGTCGGAAGAGGTCATTGTATATTTCAATTCATGATTGCATTCTATTTTTGTATATTAAAAAAACTTTTTTTACTGTATTACGCAAAAAAGAATTAATTCGCATAAAGCAAGACATCACAACAATTTGCTTTGTCTATTCATTAGTTAGGTATTGCAGAAAGGTTGGATAAAAAATAAATAAATATTAGAATTGTAAGCTTTTCTATTTGATTAAAACTAAGATCTAATTTTCTAATCTTGATCACCTCTTTTATAGTGTGATAATTTATATACTCAAATTACACAATTATAATAAACATGTGGATGTGTACGTGCTTGATATAGCATATACTGTACATATAAAGGCACATATTTAAATATGCACGGATTAATACACTATTTAAGTACTACTCTTAATAAAAGAAATTTTAAAATAATTTGTACATGTATAAAACAATAAAGAAGTAATTTTGATTGCACTTTTCTTAATTTTCAATTTTTTTAGAAAATTCCGATGTATTTTGAGTGATATATTTGATGAATTTTGTCGATACTATACACAATAGAATTTTTTTAGTGGTAGTTTGAAAATCAGCATCCAAGTATGCATCAGAATTATCCTTTACTTTGCAGAAAAAGAATTGCATATTAACACTAGAAGCTCCAGGAGAAATCATTTTGACTTCTACTAAATGTGTATAATTCGATTTGATAAATTACTTTTTTAAAAAGTTAAATATAAATATCGCAGAAACATAAGTTAAAAAACTTTAAATAAAAATTCTGGTGTACATTTTTTATATGAAACATGAGTGAAATTTCCTGCGATTCTAGTGTTAAGATTATGATACACTTATTTAAGATAATATGCCCATCTTTTACCTAATAAAAATAATAATAAATATAATTTATTTTTTATGCACTGAACCTTCAAGAATATGGACTGTTTGTAGTAAAATAATAAAAAAAAAAAACTCGCTATCAACTACATGCACAAAGGCATTTTAAAGTTTTAATAATATTCTTGTTTAATGCAATGTGTACGCCCTGTGCTAGTACAAAAATATCAGCAAACTAATAAAAAAAGACTAATTTAATTTGAATTTATTTAACACGGATGATTTGTAGAAACATAAAAATACGAGTAGCGTACTATATACGCCAAAGCCTTTTAACCCTTTATCTACTGACGGTACTTATATGTACCATTAAAATAACTTGTCATAAAATTCTATTAATACATCGATTAGTTGTAATACAGTTTAGAATGAGTTATAGACCCATTACTTTATGTTGTTCCAAAAGCATTATTGGTTACACAAAACAAAAATATTTTTAAAAGGATGATTTCTTTTGCCTTTGCATCTTTTTCAGCTTTCTTGGTGTTAGGAAAGGGGGGGGGGGGCGATTTTTCAATACGGAAGTACTTCTATATTTCTATTGTAAGAACATTATATTTGTACATTTCCTAATTCTACAAAATACTAAGAAATTATATTTAAAATAAAAGATTTGAGTGAGGTTATAAATATTGCACAAAATCCCAACAAAATTGATTAATCCGTCTAAATTCTTCAATCCTTCTAAAATTTATTAAATGATTATGTAAATATTCTAATATTGTTTAAACAATTCACGAAAAGTGCTTTAGAGGATAAAATTTTCATGAATTCATAATTCAGTACATAAAGGGTTAAACCCTAAATATCAATTTTTGATGATGTAGTTCCTTAAAAAATGCATAATAATAGTATAATAACAATGAATATTAAATGTATTAAAAAACATCATTAAGAAAGAAAGTGCAATGAATTGTACACCAACATATACTAAACGGGTTATTGCGTACTTTAGCGGTGATTTACCATTAAAAATAATGAAAGAGAGAAAAAAAATGCGAACGTCAACTTTAAACATTCGTTGAACACTGAAGCATCTTTGATAATAGGGTAAATGAGAGCATGTGTTAATTATCTAATTATTTTGAAATTTCAGCTCTTTTTTTATAAGTAGAGCTGTCAGTATGCGATCAATATTGTTAAAGGGTTTTTTTAAATAAAATTTTGTAAAAGCAGCATCGACATTATCAAAATCGTAGTAAATTGCATAGAATTTCTTTGTTGTTACTTTATAACAAAATCTTTAAATAATCACAAAATACACTATATGAACTTTAAAAAGCTCACCGTTGTATTTAAAAGGCGACAAAAAATAATAGTATAGATGATACAAGTTAAAAATATATATTTTATTTAAAATTTCTTAGTATCTTGGGCCTGCAATTCCCGCGGCCAACGTCAGAGAAATTTCAAGTAAAAAAAGCAATTTTTATTATTAATTGCTATTCCATTCATACAAATACGTCACTTCATTTGAAATGTGACAGTCTATAATTATTACGGTAGCTGAAAGTAGAAGTAGCAAAGCTTTGGCCACGGCAATTGCAGGCCGAAAGTACTAAGACATTTTAAATTTTACTTTAAGACTAAATGTAGTACATCTCAATGAGGCGTTAAACTAACTCATAATCATCTATATGCTAAAGTATGTGACAAGTAATAATATATTTCAATTATAATTATTGGGTCGTTCGGAAAGTCGTGTCAGTTTGGGAAAATCAATTCGTACCGGATAATTCTATCATTTAATTATTAAACCTTGATTCCGAACAACCCAATAATTTGGGTGTTTTCCGTTTAACTCTCATTGTATTTAATAATTTTAAATAACTAATAACAGTAAATATTAGCCTGATTAGAAAGCAAAAAGCCAACATTTCAAAATGCACAAATAATACGTGAAAAGCAGCAAACAGTTGTTTCGAATCTACTAGTGAGATTCTTCTTCAGTGCAAGATAGAGCAAGACACAGCGTGTTAGAAAAAGCAAGGCTGAGCAAAATGAGAGGCAGAGACGCGCCGGTTTATATACCCGATACGGGTAGAGAAGTGCCAAAAACAACCAATGAGACCGAAGCAGACGAAACGAATGAGTGGACAAGTAGCGACATCTACCGGAGAACGAGAGAAAAAGAATCCAAAAAAGGGGAAATTAAATTAATGCTTTCAAAATACTTGGAAAATCAGGAGTACTAGATAAGTCATTGACTAAAGAGTGAGAATTTTTAATGATGTGGTAAGCTTTCCAAAAATCAAGATCAAGGTTAGAAGAACATTTCTGGATAACGTTGGGTGAGAAAAAATTTAACCTGTGTTGAAAAGACCAACAATGTTGAGCAATAGAAGAACGTTTATGCTCCTGATTTTTAACATAACCTTCATGCTCTTTTAAAGGAAATTTAAGAACCCAATTAGTCTGCCCAATATAAGATAGACCACACTGGCAAGAGATTTGGTAAATACCCCAGTTATCTAGGCGATCAATGGGGTGTTTAAGATTTGAAAAAGAGATTTTATTAACAAGTGAAGATATAACATTAAAATCGAACCTTCTACAGATTTTAGCAACTTGCTGACTGATTTTAGGAAAAAATGGCAACACAACCAAAGTATTCAGGTTAGAATTAGAATGCTTTTCAGAATAGATGGGTTTCGTCAATTTCTTATAAATAGAATCTATAATATTAGAGGTATAATTACGATCAACAGCAATAGCTTTGAGATAATTAAGTTCAGCACTCAGTAACTGAGGAGTGGAACATATACTGATAGCCCAAAAAACAAAAGTATTAAAAGCAGCGAATTTCTGGTTAGGAGGATGAGAAGAATATCTGTGAGGTGGGAGATTGACAGCAAAAGGTTTACGAAAGACGGTAGTCTGAAAACTTCCATTCTGAAAAGCATTCTAATTCCAACCTGAATACTTTAGTCCCTGCCTCTCATTTTGGTCAGCCTTGCTTTTTCTAGCACGCTGTGTCTTGCTCTATCTTGCACCGAAGAAGAATCTCGCTAGTAGATTCGAAACAGCTGTTTGCCGTTTTTCACGTATTATTTGTGCATTTTGAAACGTTGGTTTTTTGCTTTCTAATATTCCTGCACAAAGGCTTTAATTGCTATTTTAATATTAGCCTGATCCTTCATTAAATACACTAGAATGGGTTGAATAGCGACCATGGATAAAAATGAACAAAACTTTATGAAACAACAAAGACAATTAATTGCCTTTAAGATAAATACCAGTATTTTTAAGATATTTATTCTTTGTCCGTTCGATAACATTATAATAATTTGAGAAATCAGGCTTTACGTTCTTAACATCGCTGTTTTTATGCTTAGAAGAAATATAAATAACACCTACATAAATAACACTGACCTCTCTTTAAAATATCTCGTAAATAATAATAAAAAAAACTATTGCAAATATATGTTCAGCATTACTATTTGTTTATAACACATAGAACAATATAGTGGTACTCCAATTAATCTTTCTGTTTGTATTAAAAAGTTCATATAAACGAGGCATTCATGTTATGATATCATAGACTTGTAATCTATGAATTGAATAGAAACACAGTAATTTTTTAGTTTCTATCTATAGGGTCAGGTGGGGTAATTATGACCAGGGGGTAATTATGACCGCCGTCATATTGGAGAAAAATGTGATGGTAAAATTTTGTTTCAAGCTTAGATATTAACCTCATAATGTATATTTCATCTTAGGTATTCTTTATTAATAGTCTGAAGCCTATTTGAGATCCTAATAGCAATTTGAAACTAAGTCTATAAAATTTTTGATAAACGGATTTGCTACTTTGGAATTCAAAGTGGTCATAATTACCCCAAACAAATGTGTATTGGCAAGTATAAAGAGAAGATATAGTGGTCATAATTTCCCCACTAGTGGTCTTAATTACCCCAAACTTATGTGATTGTGAGTTTTTTGGTGGGGTAATTATAACCATTCTTTTAACTTAAAAAAAAAACAGCTATGAGAATTAAAACTTTTAAAATGTGTTCTTAAAGGATCAAAGTTACTTCCTATGTACTAACAACAGCACTTTTCCAAATAGAAATAAGCAGAAAAAAATAACAAAGTTGAAAATGTAAAAAGTGGTCATAATTACCCCTCCTGACTATATCTAGCAACTGCGAAGACTAAGAAACACAACAAAATTAAGGTAAAATTAGTTCAAGAGTTACATTTATTAGATCAGTATGATAACTCCGGTCAAGTTAGTGTTTTAAACACTTAAAATAGAAAATGAGTTTGAAATATTCAAACGCTTTGAAACACGCCTAATACTTTCAACATTCACGAAAGTATTTCCTATTTTCACGTAAGTCTTCATATATGCAAAATGTCCATTAATAACTTCATGAATTTAAATAGACAAATGTAATATCACATTCATATAGAGAAACAAGAGTAATATGATTTACAGAAAGGAATATCTTTACATTAATCTCTTGCACTACAATAGGCTTTTTGTAAGAATTTTTGTATTTTCTTTTGTTTACTTTTCTGATTTTATTGAAATATTCTAAACAATCGCATTAAAGTACCTACTGAAACAAATAGGGGAGAGTAGCAAAATTTGGACCACTTCACATATTTTCAGGTGTAACTCACTTAATTTTTGGAATATCTGCAAAAGATCATTACACAGCGTCAGACTATTCATCTACTAACTAAATAAATATTTAGATCAATTTCTTTTTGGAAATCTTAAATTTTATTTTAATTTGAAAAAATTGTCAAAAGTGGTCCAAATTTAGCAACTGGTCGCCTAAGTTGTACCCCGAGTCTCCTAAATTGGACCAAATAATATCAAGTTGTTTTAATGACTAGGGAATATAACTAATTTTATTAAAAGCAAAGTTTGCAATTAATGAAACAATCAAACAAAATAAAAGCAATGAAATATAATGATATCAAATATCTGAAAATAACAGTAATTGTTTTAAATCAAAGTGTATTCAAAATATAAATCAAAGTTATCAGTAATAAAGAATACAAATTATGGAACTAATTGTCAGTTACTTGAATATCATGTAAGGAGTGATGCAAAGCTTATACATGAATTTTGTTTATTGTTTTTGTTTTCGAGCGCGCACAACATGGAACGTATACTGAACACTGAATCATTTCTGCTATTTCATTTTTCTAACAAATTAGGCAAAACCAATCATCACAGTCCAGATTTTTCTTTTTAGATTCTGAATTATTAGACTTTTTGTTTTGCAACAGAAGTTTTCTTTACATTATGTTTGTAGTTCTTCTCTTCCATCCTTTTCTTGCTAATTGCATTAAGCCTATTTTTTAACCCTCCGACTGTCTTGGAAAAGGGCAAAGTTGTAATGTTGTTTTCTCTGCATTTTGTTTTAAATGCTAAAAAAAAAATATTCTTTGAACATTTTATAAAAAAACTTAATAACGAATATGAATGCAATCCTTGGTAGTATTAATCATTGTTCAATGTATTAAAAATATTTTAAATCAATAGAATTATATTACTTTAAATATTGCTTGTATTGCAGTGAAACCTGGAGCTTAGTGAACGTATTAACACGGGCTTGTCAGTGAGGAGGTTAAAACTCTATGTTCCAATTACTTTTAAGCTGTGAAAGCTCCCTTTTTGTCTTTTTTCATTTCAAGGTTTAGTTTATATGGCGATGATGTTAACACCACTGTTTTTTAATCCCTCTGTACTTTGATTTAACTGAATTTAGCAAGGAAAATAACATTTCTAATGATTTTTTAGCTTTTGGGGAGGATTTGTAGCTGCATACTTGTTGCAGGTCAATTTCTTCACAATTTACTGTCTGCTTTTTGTTTCCTATATCTTTAACATCTTTTGCTGTCACGGGTGTTTTTCTTCCAGACAGTTTGTCTATGTCTTTTTCAACATTTTCATCAAGGTTTGAGATTTTATGCGTTTTAATGGCAAAAAAGTATAATTCCACCCTCCAGAACCGTAAAAGTCGTCCCTCACAATTATCCTGCAGGAGGAAAATGTTTGAATTCAACTCTGTAAATCAAATATGCCGTAGGAATAAGGAATTCAAAGAAAATAAATACAATTACATACAAGATAAAAGACATTGGAAACAAAATTTATTGCATAGACATGTAAATTTTTTATGTTTATATAGGCCTAATCTGTATAAAAAAAATAATCCAGATGTACAAAAACAACTTGCATGTAGATAGTAATCCATTATAAAATACAAAAAAAATAGTGTACAAAGCGTACCGTCCTCGAAATTACTTACTTACTTTTCAAATTTATGATCGCATATCTGGTCCAATTTAAGCAACTAAAATTGGCCCAATTATGGCAACTTTAAAAATAGTTAATTTCAAGACTAAGAACAAAAACGAAATCAAACAAATCAGCACGAAAAATATGTGCAATAAACAGATGAATTCATATACGTATATGAAAACATAACAACTTACCTTAGTTTTAAGATATTCACTTACGTTTAGTAGGAAAAAAATGAGATCAAAACAGCTAACTTTAGGGTTTTTTTAAATTGTCTCAAAAACAGCCCGTGATAGGCGGCTGTTTCTTCTAATCATGAGTGACGTCATTCTGATGAGTAGGATTTCATCGGTAGATGGAGTATCTTCCTGTAATTAACGGCAGAATGGCAATGGTCCAATTGAAGCGGCGGTCCAAATATGGCTACTCTCCCCTACGAATTCTTTAACACGAAAATCAAAGTTTACTTTTGATGCTCTTCATTATAATTATTGTTCCCCTAACGTGGAGTACATATTTATATAATTTCGACCTATGTTGTAAGGAAGATGTTTTATATAGTAAATAAGCTATTTAAAGAAGTATTTTTTCATGCAAAACAATAAACAAAAACTTATCAAATTTATAAAAAAAAATCCATTAATATTCAACATATAAAAAATGAACAATTAATCCGTCCTCACATGTAATATTTAGTACAATTCATCTGAAAAATAAATGTGGATTCTCAATGAAAAACTTGATAAATTTATATTTATAAATACAACGACATAATCGTATATAGAGCAATGAAGGGGAATATGATTTATATGTAAAAATAACTTTGTAATAATTCCTTATACAAAAATGTGTGTTATATTTTAAAGAATTTCTAACTTTCAATTTGGTTTATTTTTGGATTCATATTTATTCTGTTTAAACAAGTACATTAGACCACCTACTAAAAGCAATAAGAATTCTTTAATTAGAAAAATCAAAGTTTACTTTTGACAAGCTTCATTATAGTTCGTATTAGTGAAACATGGAGTAAATATTTAAGTAAAAATCAACCCAATCTAATGAAGCTGTTAGATAAGTTGAAGTGATTAGATGTTTGAAGATTTTTTTTTTCAATATTCAAAATACCAAAAAAAGTTTTAGGACTTTTCTAAAACCAAAGAAAAATGTCCAATTCATAGAATAGAACATTAATGTTGCGAATAAATTTTTTCTGAATAATAGAATAGAATTTTTTCTGATTCTTTTTTTAATCAATTTTATTGAAGGTTTAGATTTTACTGAATAACATCAATATTTTTCAAATACATCTCTGATCTCTATAATATTTTGCACTAGAATGACAATCATTTTAAAAATTAAAAATATTCTCTTTCAATATTTCATTAGGAGTGTCAAAAATCTAAACATTTCAACAGTGATTACATTAAAAAAATGATTTTCATTAACTATATGCAATTGAATAAATTTATGGGTTATACAAAATTTCTTTACCTGCTTATATAAAATTTGAGAGAAAATATTTATCTTACCATGAAATTAAAATCTAAAATTTAAGTAAGAGAAACTTCAATATATGTTATGCAGTGTGATTCATAAATATCGAAACAGCACTCTTCTTAAATATTGCCCCTAGGTGCATACATCCAATTGCAATGTTTTATAAAAAAAAAAAGGTGGGATATTTAATGAGTTACAACTCCATGGGAGGTCTATTTGAGAAAATGCGAAAATTAAATTTTTATACGGCCACCGTAGGGTAACATTTTCAATTACGAATTTTTTCTTTATCCATTCATGAATTAAAACACAAAAAATTCCCTCTTCCTATCTGCAAAACTCATGGAGTTATGCCTGTTTAAATAATATGTCACGTATTACGGGATTAGAAACAAATTGAAGTGCGTGTAACTCAAGAAACAATGTTACTTTAAGAGTTCTAGGAAACATGTAAAAAATATATTTATTGAGTTAGAATTTGATTTTTTCTGTTTTTTGTGATGATTAACCATATAATTTGCAAACGAAATCACATCCTAAAATTTCTCAGAAAGTTTTAAAAATATTTTAATTGATTATTATTTTTTTAAGTGGGATAATTTAAAATCATTATAACTAGTAACATTATTCTGGAATTTAAAATTTTTTTCATTTATTTAAAGAGGAAAATATAATTTAAATTTTGTTTCAGGATTTCTTTAAATATTAATTTTAAAAATATTAAAAATACAAATTAAGAAAAATGATGTAACTTATTTTTTAAAAAACATATTTTAAAAAATAAATATTTTTCTCAAATTTGCCAAAACAAAATTAATGTAAAATAATTAAAAAAGACATGTTACAAGTTTGCACCTTTTTTCTTTAACAATTCTTGACTTATATTAATTTAAAGACGAGAATTAAATGTTGTTTAAAAAATTGCAGGTGAGTAAGTAACTCCATCCTGTAGCTTAAACTTTCGATTCAGTTTAACTTTTGCCCTTTCCACCTTCTTTCTGCACTGTCCGTCAGTTCATTTAAAACAAGGCTTTTTCTAACATGTCGATTAAGAATGTTTTCATAATTTTAACCCTCACAACGTCAGGTTTTATATCGTCCCGGCGAGCGGTTAAAAAAAGTCTGTATTCTGGGGCCGGCCCAGACCTTGCTTTTTTCTGAAGACTCGACTGGACCTAACGTAATTTTCATACCGAAACCGAACTGCCTTCTTCTTCCTATGTCTGCACGGGTCAAAATTTTCAGTCCCTGTCTCGACTGAACCCGTATTAAAATCATTCTCTGACCTACCCCGTGCTAAAATCAATAAAATTTGGCTCAGCCCAAAAAAATTACAAAAAATGCATATATTTTTAAATCGCCATTACAATTAAACCATATTACCATTTACAATTAAACTTTAAAAATCATTTCTTTTTAAGGATAATAGATTTAAAGGCAAAAAAAAAAAATGAAATACAGTAAAACAAGTGAAAAAGAACTGGTCTATTACGGAATCCTGTATAAAACGAAAATAACATGTTAATCCATGCAAAATGAATATAACAATACTTGAGAAAAGAATAGACTACATTTGCACCTCCTAAGATGGGAACTTTTCTATAACTCATCTTTTTCTTTCCTGTGTGATTCCGTCTTAGAATATTTTACTGTATATTATTTTTGAAATTCTCCAATACATGGATTATGGATTAACGATATTAATGATAAGTGAAACATCTGCATACAAATTGAGATTCGTTAAAAAAAAACAAATGTAACAGCCTTTGACGCTTCTTTGTAAATGAAGATTGTAAACACAAAAATGAAAAGCTATAAGCTATTATAAAGTTATAAAGTTATTTTCGGTCAGAACTGCTCCATACGAAACAATTTTTAACCATGTCGATATAAGAAACTATGTTTTGTAGAAATTCAGTCAGACCGGACCAGACTCGGGCTAAGATTTAACATTTTTCCGGGCCGGACCGAACTTTTTTTCTATGGGTCGGCTCGAGACCGGGTCTGTATATTTCGACACATGCAGACCACTAATAAAGGCCTGCAGCATAATTTGAAAGCAGGTTTAACTTAAAATTGTGCTACTATTTTATGTCCAAAGGAGAGGCACTGTCTTAAATCGAATTTTAATAACATATAATGTGTGAATTATCCCTATCTTGCATTCAAAATGAGTCAATAACTCGTCGCTCAGAGTCATGGGCAAATGGTGTATGTCACGAATTTTGAATTTTAATAACTCTGTGAGTTTTGCAGATACCGAGATGAATTTTTATTTATTTAATTCTGGATGTTACTACTGATCTTATTCTCTGTTTCTAATTTTCTCATTAATCTTATTATCTAATAAAAAGCTTTCAACTTATACAATCATAAAATAAAAGCTAAATGTCCAACCTGTTCTTTCCTTCGCATAAGGGGAAATAGCCGGGCATTCGATGAAGTAAATGACAGAACTTCAAAATAATAAATCTTGAATCTTCGAAACAAAGAAAGATGTATTATGTTACACATTCATGAAGAGACGTACACAACATGCTTAGACACTCACAAAACAAACATTATATACAAGTAACAATTCAAGTATTAATGATTTCTTTTAAAAAATTATTTTCTTTTCTCTACGTTCATATCTAGTTTCTATTCTGTTCTAAATCTCAGTCAATTCTCGCAGAAAAAAAAGGAAAAAAAGTTCTGTCTGCTCTTGCGCAGTAGGATCGTTCGGTCTGACGTAACACTCCGTTTTGTTTTTGTTTTTTATTCAAGGGGTAAGGGGTAAGAGGAGTTACGTGATTTCGCAACACAGGAATTGACAAGTGAAAATTCCATTATTCGAAATTTTACTCTATGGGGACAGTATAAAAAATTAGTTTTTGTATTTTCTCAAATAGACCCCCCATGGTGTTGCAACTTATGTCATAAAATTTGGCATCTTTTTTTATGAAACTTTGCAATTAGGAGTATGTGCCTAGGGGCAATATTTAAAAAGACAGCCTATTGTTTCGATATTTATGAATCACACTGTATACATGCACACCTGAAAATCTGAAGATATTGTTTTACATTGTAAACCTAAACAATGAAATCAAAATACAAAAGATATTCTTTTTATTGGAAGTGCTTCCTGAAACTGAAATACTATTATTATTTATCCAATAAGCGTAAATTTAGTAACAAAGCATATATTTTTAATAAAAAATAGTAATTGGTTGCATGGAATTTAAATATAAATATTTCGTAATTCAGTACAAATTTATTAAACAATTAAAATTCTTAACTAGATAAAATCAAATACATTTTATGTTATCCATAATTTTACAAAATGTAATTTATTTTAAAAAGTCCTTTCGGCATGTGCCGGGAGGAAAAGGTACCTTTCATATTTCTTGGTTTTAAAATTTTACAAGTTTTACTCGAAGCTAATTTTACTCAAATTTTAAGAAGCTAAAATGCAACAAACCCGATAAGAGAATATTCGTCAATACTAAATTTCAATAAGAATTGCGCCAAATTAGTAAGCTGTTGCCAAGTTGGCATCATTTATGGTTACTTATTTTTGGCCACCAAATTTGGCGATATTTCGCCAAGTGTCGCCAAGATTGGCGAGAATTTGAAGCTAACGGATATTAATAATATTTAAGCCTTTCGCGGCAGTACACGGTGCAAATGGCCGCCATTTTGAAACAAGACGGCGGATGAAGCTGTCCAAGGAACTCGGTCGGGACATTCATATGTGCTATGCACATATTTTATATTATCCAAATCGGTTGATAAATACGAGAGTTACAGCATGACGAAAATCAGATTGTTTGAAAAGGTCAACCACCCTAGAAATTCAAACTGCTATATCTCAGCCATTTTTTAAGATAAAGGCGAAATAAAAATGCTTCGGAATACTTCTATTAAGGTCAAACTCTTAAAATATATATTTTTTCTCAGTTTTTAATTCATTTGCTCCGTTTTTATTTTTTTTTTTTTTTTTAAATTTTTTAAATGGCCGCCATTTTAAAACAAGATGGCGGATGAAGCTGGCCAACGAAATCGGTCGAGACATCGGTCGTATTTACTATGCATACAATTAATTTCATCTAAATTGGTTTATAAATACGAGAGTTATCGCATGACACAAATAAGATGCATATATATATATATATGTCGTAGGCTAATTGAGAAATCCGGCTCTTTGCAAAGAGCCGGGCTAATTGGAGAATACATCTCCCTTTTTCCAATTAGCCTGATATTTTTCAGGCTTATTGCAAAGAGCCTAGAAAGCGTTAGGCTAATTGAAAAATGGCCACTTATTATCCGATCAGGGGGATATTTTTAGCTCACAGGCTATTAAAGAATGAGAGCTTACGTACCCGCCGATTCTGTATGTACGTGTGTACGTACTTATGTACGTAACGCGATAACTCTTGATAGAAATATCCGATTTGCTTCAAAAAAAATTTTCTAGGTTCATTCGGACGAGGTGCTTCCCTGATTAGTTTTTGGGGTTTATTGGTTAAGGGTAAAGGGGGAAAACGGGGGGGTAGTCCCCCCCTTAATTTATATAAATGGGTTTTTCATGCACAAATATTCGATTTGCTCCAGATTTGGTATACCGGTTTTTTGTGTTAAGAAGCTTCCCTGATTAGATTTGGAAGCTCATTATTTAAGTATAAAGGGGGAAAAGAGGTGCTACCCCCCTTAATTCAGATAAATCGGTTTTTCATGATAAATTATTCGATTTGCTCCAAATTTGGTATACCGGTTTATTAAGTTAAGGAGTGGCCTTGATTAGATTTGGAGGTTCATTAGTTACATATAAAGAGAGGAAAGGGGGGGCTATCCCCCCGTAATTTAGATATATGTGTTTTTCATGGAGAAATATGCGATTTGCTATAAATTTGGTATACCGGTTAATTATGCTAAGCAGCTTCCCTGATTACATTTGGAAGATCATTATTATTTATAAAGGGAGGAAAGGGGGGCAATTGCCTCTCCCCTTAATTTAGATAAATGCGTTTCATTAGTTAAGTATAAAGGGAGGAAAAGGGGGCTAGACCCCCCCCCCCTTAATTTAGATAAATGGGTTTTTCATGCAGAGCAATTCGATTTGCACCAAATTTCGTATACCGGTTTATTATGTTAAGGAGCTTCCCTGATTAGATTTGGAGGTTCATTAGTTAAGTATAAAGGGAGGAAAGAGGGCTAGACCCCCCCCCCCCCCCCCTTAATTTAGATAAATGGGTTTTTCATGCAGAGTTATTCGATCTGCTCCAAATTTCGTATACCGGTTTATTATGTTAAGGAGCTTCCCTGATTAGATTTGGAGGTTCATTAGTTAAGTATAAAGGGAGGAAAGGGGGGCTAGACGACCCCCCTTAATTTAGATAAATGGGGTTTTTATGCGGAGTTATTCGATTTGATCCAAATTTCGTATACCGGTTTATTATGTTAAGGAGCTGCCTTGATTAGATTTGGAGATTTATTGGTTAAGTATAAAGGAGGGACAGGGGCTAGTATCCCCTTAATTTAGATAAATGGGTTTTTCGTACAGAATTATTCGATTTTCTTCAAATTTGATATACCAGTTTATTACGATATGGCTTCCTTCATTTGATTTGGAGGTTCATTGGTTAAGTATAAAAGGGGGGAAAGGGGGTCAATTGCCCCTCCCCTTAATTTAGATAAATGGGTTTTCATGTAGAATTATCTAATTTATTTTAAATTTTTCTATGTTCATTCTAATAAGGTGCTTTTCTGATTAGATTTGAAAGTTCATTGGCTCAGCATAAAGGGAGAAATGGGGGAGCTAATACCCCACTTAATTTAGTGAAATGGTTTTTTCATGCAGAATTATCTGATTTGCTTCAAATTTGGTATACCAGTTTATCATGTTAAGTAGCTTCCCTGATTAGATTTGGAGGTTCTTTGGTTATTTAGAAAGGGGATGAACGGGGATTAATCCCTTCATTTATTTTTCGAGGGGCATTATTCTTTGAAATAAGAGTATAATATACAATTAGTGTGAATAGCTTGTGAGGGCAATGCCATCAGTTTAACTGGGCAATTTTCTTTTTATTAGGTTTATTAACGACCCTACCCAAATCCGAAAAATAAATTACAACAGATCGTACCCCGATCCGAGCAAGACAAAATAATTTAAGTCTACATTCAACCCGACCCGAACCTGAGAGTTCCATTTGAAAAAACCCGAAATCCCGAACCAAATGTGATAACCGACAAAAATATTCCAATGATCCATAACCGGATCCGAACAAGACAAATTAGTTTCCGTGGACACGCAACGCTACCAGAACCTAAAAATTCCATTCGAAGTCAACCTGAAACCCGTCCCGAACCAAATCTTAACCGACAAAAATATTCCAAAGAACTATAACCCGATGCAAGCCAGACAAAATAATCTCCGCCCAGCGGCAACCCGATCCGAACCTGAAAGTTCTAATTGAACTCAATCCGAAAAATGGTTGAGGTTTGTTTTCGGGTTGACTTCAAATGGAACCTTCAAGTTCGGATCCGGTTGAAAAAAAATTAAACTAAATTAGATAATTCTGCATGAAAACCCATTTATCCAGGTTAAGGGGAGGGGGGCCATTCAAGTATTACGTAAGCATATATTTAGTCCTTTTGTACCCCTCCCTCCCCCCTGTAAGGAAAAAAAAGCAAATACTAGACCCTCCCACCCTTTGCTTACGTAAGATTTTATGGCATTCTAACATCAACACTATTTGCCATAAAAAATTACAGTTAGCGATAAATTGCATTATTAATCCAGCAAATTTACATAAACAGACACATAGGGGTTGTGGTATTGAAGGAAAAAAAAATTGGTTTAATAATTTTATATTTACTTATGGAATATATTGTTACTTATGGAATTAAACAATTCATAGAATACAAAATAGTTTTTATACATTATTATTTATTGCATTGAACAACAAAAAAACTTTAAGAAATACAACCGGCCCTAACTTATTTAGGCACATAACTAAAATTTTTAACAAGAATTATAGGAATATTATGTGTTTGGCACTCACATTTCTAGTCTGGTGTCCAAGATCTTTGAATCCATGTTTCTGCATTGTCTATTTTTAAGTTTTCAATGTAGTGGTGGGCTGGAATGATCCTCGTTTCCAGTCCTTGTTTACTCCATATCTTTTTTCTCAAGTCGTTCAACATCCGCGAACGCTCATCTAAATCATGCTCTTTTCCTTTCTGTTGTTAAACTATAGTTGCTTCGTTGTCTAATGCTTACATAAGAATTGTCGTGACCCACTCTCCCCCTTGTCAGCAAAAATAAGCAGACACTGGACCCTCCCTCCCCCACTTACTGTTTACGTAATACTTGAACAACCCCAGGGGCAATTTCCCCCCTTTCCCCCTTTTATAATTAACCAATGAACCTCCAAATCAAATGTACTGACCACCAAAAGCCATACCCCAAACCAAAAGCCATATAGTAATAAACTGGTATATCAAATTTGAAGCAAATCGAATAATTCTGTATGAAAAACCAATTTATCTAAATTAAGGGGACACTAGCCCCTGTCCCTCCTTTATACTTAACCAATAAATCTCCAAATCTAATCAAGACAGCTCGTTAACATAATAAAACGGTATACGAAATTTGGAGCAAATCGAATAACTCTGCATGAAAAACCCATTTATCTAAATTAAGGGGGGAGGGGTCTAGCCCCCCCTTTCATCCCTTTATACTTAACTAATGAACCTCCAAATCTAATCAGGGAACCTCCTTAACATAATAAACCGGTATACGAAATTTGGAGCAGATCGAACAACTCTGCATGAAAAACCCATTTATCTAAATTAAGGGGGGGGGGGGGGTCTAGTCCTCCTTTCCTCCCTTTATACTTAACTAATGAACCTCCAAATCTAATCAGGGAAGCTCCTTAACATAATAAACCGGTATACGAAATTTAAAGCAAATCGAATAACTCTGCATGAAAAACCCATTTATATAAATTAAGGGGAGGGGGGTCTAGCCCTCCTTTCCTCCCTTTATACTTAACTAATGAACTTCCAAATCTAATCAGGGAAGCTCCTTTACATAATAAACCGGTATACCAATTTTGGAGCAAATCGAAAAATTTTGCATTAAAAACACTTTTACCTAAATTAAGGGGGGGGAGCTAGCCCCCCCCCTTTCCTCCCTTTATACTTAACTAATGAACCTCCAAATCTAATCAAGCCATCTCCTTAACATAAGAAACCAGTATACCAAATTTGAGCTAATCGAATAATTCTACATGAAAAACGAAATTATCTAAATTAAGGGGAGAGGAAATTGCCCCCCTTTATACATAATAATGATCTTCCAAATGTAATCAGGGAAGCTGCTTAACATAATTAACCGGTATACCAAATTTATTGCAAATCGCATATTTCTGTATGAAAAACCCATTTATCAAAATTACGGAGGGGGGAATAGCCCCCCTTTCCTCCTTTTATATGTAACTAATGAACCTCCAAATCTAATCAAGGCAGCTCCCTAACTTAATAAACGGGTATACCAAATTTGGAGCAAATCGAATAATTCATCATGAAAAACCGATTTATCTAAATTAAGGGGGGTAGCCCCCTTTCCCCCCTTTATACTTAAATAATGAGCTTCCAAATCTAATCAGGGAAGCTCCTTAACACAATAAACCGGTATAGCAAATTTGGAGCAAATCGAATATTTCTGCATGAAACACCCATTTATATAAATTAAGGGGGGGGGGGCTAGCCCCCCTTTTCCCCCTTTATCCTAACCAATGAACCCCAAAAACTAATCTGAGAAGCACCTCGTCCGAATGAACCTAGAAAAAAAAATTTGAAGCAAATCGGATATTTCTATCAAGAGTTATCGCGTTACGCACATACGTACGTACGTACGTACACACGTACATACAGAATCGGTGGGAACATAAGCTCTCAGGATTTAGCCTGTGCGCTAAAAATATCACCCTGATTCGATAATAAGTGGTCCTTTTTCAATTAGCCTAACGCTTTCTAGGCTCTTTGCAATAAGCCTGAAAAATATGAGGCTAATTGGAAAAAAGGAGATGGATCTCCAATTAGCCCGGCTCTTTGCAAAGAGCCTAGGCTGTTTGCAAAGAGCCGGATTTCTCAATTAGCCTACGGCATATATATATATCACATTTGAACGGAGGGTGGTTTTGGTGTCTGGGGGTCATGATCGATGAAAACATACCAAACATTTTCGGAAGTGCTTTCCACCGGGCGGCTGCGATAGATAGCTTTTCACTTTTTCTAATGAAAGCTACCTAAAAGTATATATAGTTATTTAGAAAGTCTAGTTTGACTGCTGAACAAAAGAGAAAACGAATCCAATGCAGAGAAAAATAAAATTAGCGTAAATGAAATTAATTCGTTATGATAATCTTCTAAAAATTGTAAAAGAAAATGGAATTAATCATTATGAATAATATAATTGTTTTAGAAATTTGTTTATTTCAAACATTAAAATAATGTTTATTTTATTCTCTAACAAAAATAAATACCGACAAGCCTTATGAAGCGTTTTGACAAATTTAATGTATTTTAATTATAGCAATAAAATTTGCTTTCGATAAGAAGCTGTCCTATAATGAAGCTCTCTTAAAACATTATCGTATTATTACTATTTGATACACATATTAACATAAAAAATATGGGCGAAAGTTATAATTTCTGTCCAAAAAATTGTCAAACAAAATGTTGCACAAAAATTACTTTTCTATGATTTTCTATACTTATAAGATATTTTTTTTTTTTGGCTTTAAGGGACAAAGGACCTTTAAACTCATTTATTTTTATTTTTATTTTTTTTAACTGAATCTTAAGTACTATTCAAGGGCATGCTATATGAATTATGTCATATATTTATCACACAAGAAATAAAAAAAGAACATGTTTGGAGAAAAATAAGGAATTTTCCTGAATATTTTAAGTGCTATGAAGAACTTTATAAGGTGCCTCATGCGCATTCCATATCAATCAAAATACCCATTATTTTTTATTCTGTTTGGTTTACATACACAAACAAAACTGTGCATCGAATGTTATATATTGGAATATAATGGTAAAAAAAGAAAAAAAAAAAAATCTAAATTTTATGAAATTTTCAGCATTTTTGCATCATGTTCCTGCATTTATCTTCCGTTAACTTTTTCAATTATATTTGTATTTAATTTCAAAAAACAATTCACAGTTGTATTTGTATATGTAAACCAAACTGGCATGAAAAACATTGGGAATTTTAATTGATATGTAATGTGCATGGGGCATTTTAAAAAAGTTCTTCATGCTGGTTAAAAGATACAGAAAAATGCCTTTTTTTCTAGAATTTATTGTGTGATAAATATATGCCATCATTCATATAGTGTGCACTTGAATAGTACTTAAAGTGCAATTTTAAATAAATAAAAAAAAATAGTTTGAAGGTGCCTTGTCCCCTTAACTTGTATGACATCTGAACAACCTTCAAACAAAAATCAATCACAGAGCCTGTAAATACTGACACAATTATATTAAATTGTCAAAACGCATTTTAGAAAAAGAAAGGAAATTTACTCTATGGTACGGGAGATGGGCAAAAATTAGTTTGAACTATTCATGTTCTTCCTTTGTACAATTTTTGGACATAAAAAATGGCTTTGTTAAATATAACCCCTATTACTATATTGTGAGAGTTTTTTCTACAAGTACGTGTTCAAATGGTTGAACTTTAATTTGAAAATCCAATGCTTTTCATCGTGTAAATTTGATATAAATTAAATATATATTTAAAATATAATGCTGTTGAAACCCGTATTTTATAAATAGACAAAAGAAAATCTTAAATGGCTCAAGTAAAACTGTTTTCACCGTTGCATCATCTACAAAGGATACAATAATTAGAAGCCATAAATATTTATTATAAACATATTAACAATAATTATTGCTTAGTAAATAATTTTCATCGCACTTTAGATTTTGATAAATATTTTTGAAAGATTCTCCGTATTTTAAAATTCTAATTAAAATGGGAGAATAGATATTTAGATTAATTTAGAGTAGTACCAGTGAGATTGAATTAAATTTCCGCCAACGTTTTCTAGTGTCTAAAAGCCGATGTCATACAATTTCCGAAACTTCTATTGATTTCCAACTGCAATTAATAATGTTCACCTTTTTAAAAGCCACAAAAGCTTTGAACGTTAGATATTTATTTAAAAGAGGTCTTCAATTTAAATATTCAAAATAATAGAAAAAGTAACACAAATTTAAGATATTGTGTTTGATTTACGATTTTTGTGATAATTACCTTTTTCTCTAAAAATTATCCCAAGTGGTAAAAATAGCAGATAAAAATTATAAAATGCTGTTGTTTCTTGCTGATGTCAGTGATGCAGGTATGTAGGCTTCGTGAAATCTATTAAAATTAAATTGTTTCTGAAATGATGAATCATTCACTTCAATATATTGTTCTGTATCATCCTATATTATCCATCTATATAATTGTGTTTCTTAGTATTGTGTACTATTTTCATGAATCAAAACTCAGGAATTCAACTCAACTTTGATTTACTCCAATATAATATTTAAAAAACTCCGGAAAAATCTCTTGAAAGCCACCACTCAGGTTTGAACTTGGTATGACATTTTATGTATTAAATATGAAATATGTATCCTTCATAATCAGTTCTACTTCAAATAATTGTTCTCCAACACCAGTGAAACGGGCAACAAAATTCTCTAAAATGAATGTAGTTACCATTAAAGTGCTAATTAAAAACCTTTTTCACAAAATTATACTTATTATAATACGCCAATTCTTTATGTACCTGATTACGGAGGATTAGCCATTAAATCCCGTCTTAATTAAGTTTTTAGTAAAAAAGGAATAATGAAAAATTTGAACATAAGCATTTACATTTTATATATGCTATCCAAGCTTATTAAACACTAGATTCCGAGATCAATAAAGAAAAGGAACTTATATATACCGGGTGTCCCAAAAAGGACTGACTGATTTTAAAATTCAATAACTTCCAAACGGTGACAGATATTAAAAAAATTCTTGCAGGAGGGTTATGCATAAAGTCAAAAGTTTTTTTACAGTTATTTTCTATTTTAGTTTGAATTGCAAACAATAGATGGCGCTGCGATCAATAGAGGCTAAATTCAGGCTCGATTTTTGGTACTTCGTGGCCCGGATAATACATTTCCATCTCCTTTTTCTGCATGGAACAACAGAAAGGACCAAAAATCGAGCCTGTATTTAGCGACTATTGCTTACAGCGCCATCTATTGTTTGTAATTCGAACTAAAATCGAAAATCACTGTAATAAAACTTTTGACTTTATGCATAACCCTCCTGCAAGAATTTTTTTAATATCTGTCACCGTTTGGAAATTATTGAATTTTAAAATCAGTCAGTCCTTTTTGGGACACCCGGTATATATATATATATTAGAGAATATTCCAATATGAACTTGACACCTGTTTTCACTATAATGTTCTCCATTGGATATGTTTAGAGAGTTTCACAGTAGAATTCATGCGTTCAAATATTAAATAGAACAATTTTTTTTTCATAAATAATGAAAGAAAATCACGTAAATGTCGTTAACTATGGTACATGTTATCGTACATGGCTGGTAATTGATTGATATGATTTTTAATGAGATAATATTGTTGAACAAAGTTTGTATATTGCATTGTTCTATACCACATTATTTCTCTACAGAAAATGTTGTATATGCCTTTGCAGTTTTTTTAATAAAACGGGACGAAAATAATAAAGACAGTTATTTCTAAAGGCGCATTTGAATGCTGTTTGGATGTTTATAAAACACATTGAAATTTTAGCACCTTTCTTGGATAATACAGAGGACTTCAATTAGACTGAACGTGTTGAAAGATAAATAAAGAAACAAAAAGACGAGGCTGGATAGAATTGAGTATATTGTGTTACATATTTACAAGAACTACAACAACTGATCTGAAACAGAGAAATAAGATGTATTTATAGATTTTGTATGGCCCATGAGAGACAGGTTAGCGGACATGAAAGAGAGCTATATAGTTAGCTTAAATAACCAATCAGGGTTTAAAAATAAACAATTTTATTAAAATGAAAACTGGAATTAAGAGCCATTATTTTGAAAATCAGACAAAGTACGATATTTGTATTTTTTGTTTTGCTTGATTTTTTTTAATGTTGAAGTAGATCATATTTAAAGAATAATGTGAAATTTTGAAGCATTGAAAAAATTTGCTGTATCCTGTAGAAAATGTCAAAGTTCAAAACCATGAATCCCACTTTTCAGGAAAATAGAAATGCTAGTATGTTTGGATTGCTATATCTCTGAAAGGAACAACATCCCAAAATTCTTTTGTCATAAAGTGTTAGTATAACACTACATTCTTAGTAAAATTTTCTTGGTTCCATGGGGCATTGTTAATTTTCATTGTTATGTTGCCCCAAAATGCAATCAAAATGACGTTTTTGTCCGTTTTCTCCACTTATTATCTTAGTTAAGCAATAGTACCCCCAAAATTTTTCTTATAGAATATGAAAGTTTAATATTAGAACAAACTAATTAATGTAGAAATTTACACGGATATCGATGCTGTTAGCAGATATAATCTGTTAAATATTCAAAAGTTTCAAAATCTGGAAACGAACAGTAAGTGGGGTCTCATGCTATTTTCAGATGAAAAAAAAATGATTAAAATTACAAAAAGACACTGCAATAATCAGGCTTTTCCCCTACAAGGAGAAAGAGAAAAGGGATGTTCAATTTCCTCATAGGGGAAAAACATAGGAAAGGAAAGAGAAACGAGATAAATCATTTTCTGATAGGTAAAAAGCCTGATATTGTCACTGCCATTTTGTAACATTTGTCATTTTTTTCTGAAAATAGTAGCATGAGACCCCGCTTATTTTTCGTTTCCATGTTTTTGTACATATGTTCAACTACTACCTGATATATTTTGTTTTATTCAACTGTGATGCTGTTTTGAGATAGGACTAATTCAAAAGTTGCAGATTTTGAAACTTTTGAATATTTAACAGATTATATCTGCTAATAGCATCGATATCCCGGTAAAGTTCTATATTCCTTAGTTTGTCCTAATAGTAAACTTTCATATTCTATAAGAAAAATTTTAGGGTATTATTGCTTAACTAAGATAATATGTGCATAAAACAGACAAAAACGTCATTTTGATTGCATTTTGTGGCAACATAACAATGAAAATTAACAATGCCCCATGAACCAAATAAATTTTATTAAGCATATAGTGTTATGCTAACAGATTATGACAAAAGAATTTTGGGATGTTTTTGCTTTCTAGAGATATGGCAATTCAAACATACTGGCATTTCAAGTTTCGTGAAAAAGGGATTCATGATCTTGAATTTTGACAATTTCTACAGGAAAGAGGAAATATTTTCAAGGCTTCAAAATTGCACAATATTCATTAAATATGATCTACTTCAATATAAAAGAAATCAAATCAATTAAAAAATACAACTATCAAAATATCACTTTTATGTCTGAATTTCAAAATAATGGCTCTTAATAATAGAATAATGGAATGCTATGACTACAACATTCTAACAGAATGCAAGTAGCCTGAATGACAGCATTCGTTATTGTGTTCGAGAAAAATCTAAAGTTTGTCTAAAAATCACCAAATTATTGCCTATCTCGGTAACATTTGGTAAAAAGTTGCAAAATTTGGGGCTGAACGCACATATATATATATATTTCCAACTCGTTAATTTGGCCAAAATCCTATCCAAAAATTTTCAACACATTAATATTTTTCTCTTTTGTTCCCCTTCTGCAATATTTTGTAATTCTGAGATTTTGATAAGAAAAATGTATACTTTTTATTAGTAAACGTACTGGTCATTATATCAGATATAATATAAAAAGTAGATTTTTTTTTTTTTTAATTCGTAGCATTTCCTTTTTGAAAAGGCATGTTTTTGAAACTTAATGATTCATAACACCACTTTCTCGTTAAGCAACGTCTTAAAATTAGATACCAATAAAAAGACAATTTAATCAAGAATGTAATGCAAATAATTTCATGAAAGACTGTTTATTGCAATAGCAGTTATAAACACGAAAATTACAACATATCGAAAAAATGAAGTATACAAAAATTATCGCAATGCCAGTTAATACTTTGTTGGGTAAAAATTACTCTTAATTATGGACTTCCCACCTATTCCCACGGTGTAAATCAAATAAATCAGTGCGAAGCTGTTATAATGTGATATCAAGATTGAATTGTTGCTTCTATTAATTTAATTTTGTTGATGGATTGCTTCCGTGCAACACGCTTCTTAAGTATATTTTCTTTAGTCATAGATTTTCAGTTGGTTTATAGTCTGGACTATCTCGGGCTATTACAATACTGGAATGTGATTATTTTCAAACTACTTTTTGAACACTTTAGAAAAATCATGGAGCTGAATCCCGTTCAAATATAAATGCTTCATTATCTTGGAAAAGACCACGTGCAGAATACTTCAGTTCAGATTGAAGTATTTGATTTATGCATTTTTGCGATAATCACACAAATTCTTCAAACACCTTTTGATGCCATTCAACACCATATAATAGCATTCAATGGATGCTTTACAGCCTTTCTAATACAAATAGGGTGGATATCCTCTGCGATTATTATCTTTACGTATTTTATGCCACCTCTACCAAACAGGGAAATTTTAGTCTCGCCAGACCAAATAACACTATCCCATTGTTCCACTGTCCAAGGTTTAGCCCAGTTAAAATTTTCAAACTCTGTTTGAGAGACATAAATGCTTTTTTAAGTACAAGCATTTAAACAGAATTCTTACTGTCTGCGCTGGAGAGTCCTTTCACACAATATCACACTGACTTGCACTATTTCACAGTGTATATACGGGGCATTCTCACAATCATTTGACTTTCAGGAATAAATATCTGGAGAAATTAAACTTGCTAAAATAACTTTTTGATCTGATAGACGAACGCCTTAATGATTTAAACTAAAGAAAAATGGTCAGCAGGAAATTTTTTTTTATTTAACTGGGGTTTAAGTTAAACTTACGAGTTTAATTTTCCTTACCATTTTACCACTAAAACTTTTATTTTCTTCTAAATTTTTTCTTATAATGAATTTGTATAGTACCAACAGGACATTCAAATAAGAAATAATAACAATGTAGTATTTTTAACACAAAATTTTGGTATAACATTGTCTTAAAAGGGTGTTAAAGAGGGACGGTAAGGTAAAAAAAGGGGGAAGGTATAGGGAAAAAGGAACGGTAAGGGGAAAAAAGGGATGGTAAGGATGAGGAAGTAATGAAATTTACCACCTACTTTATGGCAAATTGTGTTAAGACTAAGTGATAGCCACAATGTTCATTGATTTTTAGAAACAGTTATTTACATTGTATTAAATTTAAAAAAATTTAATTTACCTCGAAAAGTGCCGGAATAAACCTTGGGGATGGTAAGACTACCAATAAAGCCACGATGCTTGAAATTGATATTTAAATGGTGATTTAAATTCTACAGTAAATTTCCTGTCAAAGAATTTTAGACATACTTTCTCTAGCATATTTCAGCATGAGGAAAAATTTGAAAAGACTTATGTGGCTGCATCTGAAGTGATTTTCTGTATAATTTTAGAAGAGGGAGGTAAGGAATCTAAAACCCAGGGACAGAGTTAAAAACTAATAACGACCGTTAAAATGTGTGCAAGTTAATTGATTGCTACATATTTATTTAAAACAATAGTCCCAGTTTCGGAAAATTTTTTTACATCGAAGTACTTTTATTGAACCAATTTTAAACAGATAGCTCCAAACTTAAAAATCAGCATCAGGGACACGGGAAGATATAAGAGTTTCTTGGATATTTGGACCCCAAACATCGCCATAAACTTATTTATCTAGTTAATATTGTTATGCATTCATGCAATGGGATGTCCCCAGTATATGGAATAACAAAAATACAAGAATATGTACTAAAATAAAATTATGTACTAAATTATTATTTCAGGGACTTAAAAGTCAAAAGATTGCGAGAATGCCCCATACCTAGATGAATTTCTTCTGTCACCTATGCACAGTCTCTCAATTCTTCTATCATCACTTGCTCTTGCATACATTTTTCTGTCTTTAAAAGTTTTATTTTGCACAGACAAAGTTCCCTAATACAGCTTTAAAAATTTAGAAATGCCACCTTTGGTGACATTTCCTTCAATTTGCCTTTTAATTTCTTCATAACTGTAACTTTGTTCTACAAATAGTATTATCTTACATCGCTTTCTAGCCGACTAGTCGACTTTTTTCGCCCTTTCTTTAATTTTCTTTTGTTTTATATCCAACTGTATTATCAGTAACATGAGCACTGACAAATGTCCTCCTCACAGCCCTCAAATGTCCTCCAAAACATGACAATAACAGCTGTATCCTGCTGTTACCTGATTGATTCTGTAAACACTCATGCACATTGGCTGCATTAAAATGAAGGAAAGCTACTTCATGTTAAACAAAGGAAGTAATTATTTTTTCTTGACATTTGCTTGTATATATCTTTTCATTAAACACTAATAACTGAGCAAAATTTATTTTATTACATTCTTCATTAAATTATCTTCATACTGATATATAATTTTATGGTATACTTAAATAGAGGGTAGTGTTATGAGCAATGAAACCTCTGAAATACATCTTATCTGGAAGGTATCCGCAATTTTCGTTACTAATATAACAAGTTGGAAATTGCTCTTCAAACATGGCAAATGAGGTGCGTTCGTACTATAACTAGTTTTATAATTATTTTTTGCACCCCATATTGTACTGAATGTGTATTTATTTGCAATTCATAAGTGCATAGTCTGTAACATCATTAAAATGCACTTGCAATAATTTTTTTCCCATTCCTTTTAATGTAACGGAAAACTTTTGACTGTCCCTGTAATTAAGCTATACATCCGATTTTCATGAAATTTGAAATGGCTCGACAAAATTTTGCAGCAATTATATATTTAAAATTTCAGCCCATTCGGAAAGCGGTAACATCATTAAAATGCACTTGCAATAATTTTTCCCATTGGCTTTAATGTAAAGAAAAACTTTTGACTGTCCCTGTAATTAAACTATACATCCGATTTTCATAAAATTTGAAATGGCTCGACAAAATGTAGCAATAATTATATGTTTAAAATTTGAGACCATTCGGAAAGCTTTAACATCATTAAAATGCACGTGCAATAATTTTTCCCATTGGCCGTAATGTAAAGAAAAACTTTTGACTGTCCCTGTAATTTAACTATACATCCGATTTTCATAAAATTTGAAATGGCTCGACAAAATTTTACAACAATCATATATTTAAAATTTCAGACCATTCGGTTGGGTAGTTTTTGCTCTATTATATGCGGACGGACGGACTGAACGACGACTATAGGTTCTACGTATTTATATAATTACGAACGCACCTAAAAAGGAAATAGCTGAAATAAACATTAATTCCTTATTTACTCAGAGATAAAATGAAATACAATAAAGTTCGATTACAAACATTATCTTTTTTTTTTTCATTTTCCATATGATATAATTGCAGTTTTCTCGTACATATATTGTTTTTGTAAAACGTAAAAGAATATATATATATTTGAAAAAAAATCGTATAAATATAATTAAAAGAATCTGGACAATTACATTTACGACACGAAATTATGAGAAAATTACAGTAAAAAAAAAAAAAATCTTCATATTCAATACATACGGTAATTAAAAATAATGTGAGCAAATTAAGCAGACTTATAATTAAAATGCTGAAACGTAATTGAAATAATTCAGATAAAAATACAGTTTAAAGTAAATTATTTGAGATTTTTCTTCGAAACTAATTAAAAGTGTCGTGTGGATCCATAATCATTTTAATTTGCGTTTTGTGTTCAGAATTCTGTGAAATTCGGATTTAGAAGAAAAAGTGGTTTTCAAAATATTACAAAAGAAATTTAGTTTGCTTTTTTTTCTTATAGTTTCCTTTTTCTGTTACGTTTTGATACCATAAAAAAATGAAAATTTTAGCTTATTAGCAAATTGCTATCCTAAACCTAAATTATGCTTTGTTGATATTGAAAAGTTTGTGAATGTTAAGTAAGATGTATAAAAGGAATACTTTATATTTCCGTAATTGTGTATCTGATTGAAAAGTGTTTAATAAAAGAGTATAAGTTTGTTTAATTAAAGAGTAAAAATTTACCATTTGCATATGGTAAAAAGGATACTGAACGCAATTTACACGAACTTTGCTAATGTGTACCAATAAGATTAAATAGACAATTTAAAAAATATCTATCACATTTTTTTTATTATTATTTAATCTGAAACGCTTTACAGTTAGCTAACAAAATCAGTTTTCGACCCTACAAATAATCACTATAAATGTAGTTTGGCAGTATTTGTTTCCTTTCAAGCTGAAAGTGTGTATTTAAATAACTAAAAAATGGTGTTTAACGTTTTTGAAAAAAAAAAAGAATTTGCAATATTAAGATTAAACTGATACAATATATAAATAAGGAGCGTTTCAAATACTAGAATTGAGTAATTCTAATCTTTAGAACTAAAAACTTTAGAATCAGAATTAAAACTTTAAATACGCTTTTGGTGAAACACGATTTTCTAATTAAAAAAATTTACCTCCAGGAATGATTTCTATATTTTTATAAAACTAATTCAATACAATTTATGTGGTGTTGTGAAAGCGATGGTTTAGGCTAAAAATTATGAAGATTTTCTGAAACTTCACAACTATTTTTATAAATTGTGTCATTCAATGTTAAATGTGCTAAACTGCGATATTGTCTTTGCTCGACCACTTTCAATTTTGATGCAATCGCAAAAGGACTTGATACAATAGTTCTAAGATGGACATATGCAAATTGGCAGCAACACATGTGGTATAGTTGAGTCAACAGGGTTGCTTCTTTAAATTTAACTGTTTAAATGTCACAGAGAAAACGGCCGAATCGACAAGTTTGTGATCTCAATGGTGTAAGAAACTTTTCAGATTCAAATATGTGATCTAGTTCAACATTTTTGTTTGAATATTTATAATTGCAGTATTAAAGATCACAAATTAATACAATCATCAACATCTGGCCTCAAACTAGGAACGCCAGCCTGTCGCGATGAATTGGACCTTTAATTTAACAAGCTGTAATTACTCAACACATTACTTTAAATCTTTGACACCTTAAAAATTAATTACCTGTGCATATAAATGATATAGAACGAATAACATGGTTTCCTCTCTACCGAAATATTTATTTAATTTATTCATCTTTGAAATACCACCAGAAATTAAATTCAGAAATTCAACCAGATTTTCAGAAACCTCTGTCTCTAAAGGGACACTTCTGACTTTACGAAGGTGGTTCAATTATTATTGTCCCGAGTGTGTATAAAATATTTGCATTGCGATGGTGGATTTGGAATATTGAAGCCTAATGCCTAGATGCCTATATAGGGGAGACTAGGGAGGGTTGACCATACGGGCGGCTCGACCCACCCATCAGTTTTCATATTTAAAAGAATTTCACAGTTTTATCATTAGGTATCAACCAAAGCTACTGGAATGCTCAAACAACAATCTTTGTTTCATACAGATAATTGAAATAAGTCTGGAAAAAATCAATTGTGAGGCGTTTTCAACCTAAAATTTGTATTTTTTAGAAATATTTTGTAAGCTTTTTTCAAATAAAATATATCATAGAAATTTAAGTAAGTAGGTTTTAAGTAATGCTGAAATATCGTGCTTTTATTCCAGGCATAAAGATTGTTCGGTAAGTTAGGTTTAACATAACAATATGCTATTCTTTAGAAAAGGAATATGTGGGGAGGCTCGACCCAGTCTATGTGAGGGAGCGTTGACCAGATGAAATCTTTCTATTTTACACTATGCATAATGAAAGGTTAATGGTTATATATAAAAAAGAATGTAAATTTATTCTGTAAAGCCACGGTAAAATAGGGTGATGGAAAAGAAAATATTTAGATTAAAGAAAGATGTGAAAAATTGCTATAGTGTCCACTGCAAGAAAAAAATTAAAGAAATATAAGTGGGAAAGTTGATAGGAACTTTTTACATTTAAATATTACTACAATAGGTAAATAGAAACAGTGTAAAAAACTAGAAAGGACTAGCAAGTATGAAAGCAGCTGTCTTAACACTTTCGGGGCAGAGTTATGCTTATGAAACCACTTAATTTTAATTCCCAAACGTCACAACGGCAACAGAGTTTTTCTAAAATCTTTTCCATTTAGTATGTATGTGAAATATACTTTTTTCTTATTTCGAAATAAATTTGTTCGTAAATTCCGATGCCAGTCATTTATTTCAACATTTTAGTAATGGGAGTACTTTGCCACTGAAAGGGATAAAGAAGAGAATGATCAGTTAAGTGCACATGCGGCTGCAAAAGAACATAGCATTCATCGAAAACTTTTGGAAGGTATGTAGACAAATTTCACCAGCATGAATACAGTGAGATGAAGCCAAACTATGTGACAGTTAGAATTGTCAGGTTGAGTGTCACAAAAAGTAGAAAAAGGAGACGAAAAAAGCGGGACAGTGGCTATAATAATACTTGAAACCCTATGTAAACGGAACCTGTCTCTAACGGAATACTGTCTTAAATATTAAAATTTAATTTTCTCTGCTGTACAATTATACCTGCTCAGACAAAATTCTGTTTAAAAAAACACTTTTCTCCTCTGAATTGCGATTGCTTCTAAGCAGGTTTGTTTAAGCATCATATTTTCAAAAATGTTTTTTATAATAATTAAAGCATGTAGCATAAAGTTATATTGCTTTTTTTTAAACAGATTTTATTTCTTTTCACAAATATTTCAATATAAAACAAAGTTGGTCAAGCCTCCCATATAGTGGATCAAGCCTCCCATATGTGGGGAGCCTTGACACATTATTTTATCATGGTTAAAATCGATCATTTTTCAAATTTCTTATATATTACACTGATTTAGCAATTTTATTTTCATAACTGATTGTATAACAAATAAAATGATATATAAAACTTCATTTTACGTTCAATATTTAAAAAATTAAAAATCATTTTGTAAAAAGTGGGTCAACCGTCCCTAGTCTCCCCTATGTTAAAAATTTAAAAAGCCGACAAAGTGTACCCCACTCAGTGATATCGGCTGGAGTGAAACATTTAAGTATGAAAATAATGTACTTTATACATTACACTGTCTTCTGAATAATAGACCTACATAGAAAAAATATTTCTTTCCATCAGTTTGTTAATAAAAGGCTATGCCATAGATTAAACATTTGTAAACACAAGGTAGGTTTCAGGTCTTACAGATTTCAGTAGCCTAATTCTTAAGTTCATACATCTTCATTCTAGGCGCAGCAGTTTTTAGGTTATCTGCCTCCAAACTATGAAACTGTGAAGACACACGTACTAGTGGTTTTACCTTTGCAGAAATGTCAATGTTAATTCAAATGTGGTTATCCACACATTCACACGTAAATTTATTCCCACAAAAATGTTAGTGACAATCACCAAACATAATAAAACTTCATTAAAAATAAATCAATTTGTAAGTAAAATACAGGGTGTATACAAATTAGTTGGGCAAAGAGAATGATTTATTGAATGGAATTGACAGGGAAAAAATTAAATTACATATTGTTGTAAGATAGAAAAATAAATCAATTTTAACATTTATCACAAATGTTCGATGCGACTTCTTTTCGTGACTCTGCAAATGTCCCATCAGTAAATTATTTCTTCCCACAGATTTGTCAGTATGTTTCTGTCGATCAAATTAATTCCAGTGCAGATTCTTGATTTTACTTCAGGAATGGATGCAGGAAGTGGCGGCTTCTTAATCCTTTACAAAACGACATAAACCGAAATCAAGTAGTGAAAGATCTTGTAATGGTGGTGACCATTCAATAAAACTTGCGCTCTCTAAGCGATAGCGTCAGTTATGACACCTAACACCATCTATGAATAAACTTCGGCAATATTACTAATAGTATGGCTTTCAACAAGTTAATTTAATTTCATATTTCGGAAGTTCTTAACTTACGAAATCGCCCAACTAATCTGTAGACTCCCTGTACATCTCAAATTAGCCTAAAAGTAAAATTTCAAGAAGTTTCTGTAAATTCATCAGGTGATACTCAGTGTTAAAAAATTAGCTAAGATTCAGGGTGGTCTTAACAATAGAATCCGTTATTGTAAGATTCAGCTTCAATACAAATTTTATAAATACTTTTTAACAAAAAATATAATTAGTATTAGAAAAATCCTAAATAAATCCTTTAACTATTCCATCAAATAATTCAGACTGATGTTAATATTAGTGTTTATAAAATGATTCCACCTTTAACAAGCATATGGTCCTTCAAGTTTCAGCATTTGGCTATCGATACGTGTAGTATAAGTTAAATAAAACTCTGGGAAAGAACAATTCACATTTTCAAAGCCTTTTCTCTCATCTCCATTATCCAATACATAACTAAAGTCTTCTCATAGTGCTTCTGTAAATATGATATTTTGGAGTGAAGAACCCCTAATGTTGTTGAAAGCATTGATTATGTTTTGTGCTTAACTTCATATGTATTACCGTCCCCGTTTCCTTGTTGCAATTCCTCACAGATTTACATTTTTAATTGGTTACATGGTCCTTATTAACAAGAGTCATTTTTAATTAAACGCAACTCAGTCAATTTTAACGATATAGATATGCTGTTTTATGTAATGAAAATTTTCTAATTGACTAACTTTGTGCCTATGCATCATACAAAAAAAAAATAAAAAGTGCAGCTTTTATTTGAAAATTAGTAGCAGAACATTTAATTCGCATAATTTTGATCCTTACCATTTTTTGAACACTTTTGTAATTTGCATCACTAACTAATCTCCAATAGGTAAGAAGGAAAAAAAAAAAAAAGCTGCAGTGCGCTTCAGCCTACAACGTCGACAAATTACCCTGCTTTTTCTATGCGGTAAAATTTTCTGCTTGCACCAATATATTTTCTTTTCTGACAAGGAAAGTCTCCTTACCGGGCATACTCAGAAAATTTTGAAAAAATTATGAATTAAGCTACATGTATGTAATAAAGGATAAGTCAAATTTAGTGGCTGAATTTCAGTAGAAAGTCTGTAAAAAAAATACTTTCGAGTAATTGGCGCGAAAAGACGAAAACGTCATGCAATTCGGCAAGCAGCACTTTTCCTAACCAAAAGAAAACTATTATAGTGCATCTGAAAATTGCGACAGTGCTCAATTGTACTTAATTTTGGTCTTGAAACAATTTTAATTAATTTAAATTTTCTTTTAAATCATAAAATTTCACATTTAAATTTCATTATAAATACATATAAATATATATGTGACAAAGCTATTGTTAAAACAAACTAAAACTGACAAAACTAAAATTATTTAAATTAAATTTAAGCAAGATCGTAATGAAACATTTTTACTTTAAAGAGTATTTGATTTTAAAATGTACTTTTTGAAATTTTTTTTCCACCGCCAATCGGTGACAAATGGCCAAATAACGAAATTTTCATTATTTTTTTACAGACGCTCTATCGAGGTTCTGCCGAAATATTTTTTATAAACATATCTATCCTCATGAGAAAGACATTCTATATTTTTTCAGATTTTTCTGAGTATGCCCGCATAGAGACCTTCCTTATGAGTCATTTTCATTAGAAATTGAAACCGGACAAATTTAGAAGGGAAATTACACAAATTAAAGACACCGAAATGCGGGAAGGGTTGGGCTCGGGGCGATGAAGCTACCGGACGACTCCTAGCTACTTCGAGCCCATTATTAGTCCCAGATATATATAACCATTAAATAAACATTACCGACCACCAACAAAAACTGTGAAATTATGAATAAAATGACATTAACGAATACAGTTTCCCCCAACACACTTAACATAGATACATATAACATATATAACGATATTGGTAAAATTCATTTATCTTTGCGATGATAACAATCGCGAAATGAACAATGCGAGTCCGCAGCTCTTTATTCTACTACTCTAGTCTGACTCTTTTGCGGAAGCAAGATACGTAGGTCCCCAGCCACGTCCCGAGTGAAAGACTCTCTAGCGAAAGCAACGTTGGAAAAAAAAATCAGAAATTGAAACCGGACAAATTTAGAAGGGAAATTACACAAATTAAAGACACCGAAATAGGGGAAGGGTTGGGCTCGGGGCGATGAAGCTACCGGACGACTCCTAGCTACTTCGAGCCCATTATTAGACTCATGCAGAATGAAGAAAGACAATATTTATTAGAGTGTGCTTTGAACGTGTCATTGCAGTTTGTTATTCATACGTACATCATCTCTCTTTTCCTATGACTTCATGTACGTAGAGAGATGTTGAACCTTCGTAAGGAGACCATTGTCCATTACTTTTGACAGATTTCAGAAAATACTTTTTTCTTTCTGAAAATGTGCTCCTTCTGTTTTCTGTAACAGGGATACATTTAATGCTCAGTACAGATGTGTAAGTCCTAGAAATATTTTTTCAAAGATACATACTATACAATAAGATCACGATAATAGTAATAATAATAATTGAAAATGAGGGACGAAATTAACCCGACTTATCCTATTTATGACGGCTATGAAATATCATTTGATTATTTGGTTAATTTGTCGGTGTCATTTATTTCTTCATGCTCGGATTCTTGGCCTTCAGCCACAAATAATTCAACTTTTATTGCAATTTTTTAATCTGTCCTTGTCGCGCTCGTCATTGTGCACAGATGAGTCTGTTTATATCTAAGTTTAATTTTTATTTTTCCTCTACTTGCTGCAGTTTATTGCATGTGCGGAGGCTCGGATCTTCAAGCCTATGCTTAAAACCTCTTTGATTGTAAATTCAGCTTATTTTTAACCTGCCTCATGTCCAGTTTACAGGAAGATTCAGCTCTGGTTGATTGTTATTTTTTTTTTTTAATCTTTTTTAGTCCTCAACCTTTTCACCACTGCGAACTCATGTATCCGTTCATTACGCTGCAGGTTTCGCTACATTAGAAGCCTTATTTAATTTAATATAATTCTAGAGATATAATCCAGCTTTAAGAAATTGTGTTTCAAGGCTGGTGTGTCTATATGTAATAAAAAAATTATATCATGTTGGAAAAAACATTTTTTAGCAAAGAAAACAATATTACAATTTTGCCCTTTAGTTCGGCGGTCGGGAGGTTAATAAAATGGACAAGGAGGGACATATATTCTCTACAGATTGGTTTCCTTCACAGTCCTTCCTGAGCAGTCACAATTGAAGATTTCATCATTTTTCCTGTGAATATTTTTCCTTACATTGAAACAGTCAACTTTACTGAAACGTCCATTGTGCCACAAACACCAGGCACTAATTCTCACTCTGAGAAATTTCAAATGTCCATTTCAGACATACGTATTGTGTAGTGATTCTATTAAAATGAAAAGAGTTTCAGCGGGAGACCTTTTGACAGTTGACATTGAATTACCAATCAACATACAGAAAAAATATTAAAAATCATGAAAGGGATAACATGAGTTGTTATATCTATGCAACATTGCATATTATTTTCATACTTTAGCTTAGATTGTAGTACATTATAGGGGCTGTTCAAATATTACGTAAGCATGTTTTTGACAATTTTTGACCCCCCCTCCCCCCTTGTCAGCAAAAATAAGCAAATCGGAAACCCCCCCTTAATAATTACGTAAGAAAATTGCAACCCCCCCCCTCCACTTAAAAAAAATTAGGACACAATACAAATTCTAAAAAATTCTACTCGACTTAAAAATAATAATAATAAATGCTTGTTTTATTTCCTTACAATTCTATTTAAGAAAATTTCTTAGATCACAATTTTAGAAGAACTTAGCCATTTGAAAAATTTAAATTTGAATATGCCCATATCTATTCCGATGCTGACCACGGCTGCTCAAGCCATTTTTCCATATCTGTTATGATATTGGTTTCCAGTTTTACTTGATTATCTTCATCGCTTTCTTTTCGGATGCAATCTTGATCAACTTCATCTTCCTTGATACACTCGACATCTTCTGTATCTTTCACGAATTTTACGAAGCACATAAGTTCATTTGCTCGACGAGCAGCAATTTTTAATGGTCGTATAAGGCAGGCCTTCTCGCTTTTTTCACTGTGCTGAATTTTTTTGTGTCTGTTTGCTGACTTCTGAGATGCATGATATTGGCCACAACTTCCTGGGGATAATTGTAATTTTATGGAAGGGCAAAAATAATCATACAGCATCTTTAAAAATCTCTTTGCTGTAATATTGAGATTTAAGGCCAGACGGAGACTTAAATCTATAAATTCCCCCTCCTCATTTGTAATGATGTCATTTGACGATTGTATCATTTTAATTGGAGGAGGAATGAATCGTCCTTTTAATATACGAAATAATCCACTACGTGCAGGAGAGCAACAATTCTTTTCTTTGCATTTTATAATTTGCAGCAAGTATTGATTTTCTTGTAAGTGCTTCTAATACCAATCCAGGTCATAACCAAGAGTCTGGTTCGCCTGAATCAACATATGTGGCAGTAATAGGATAACCGTCAATGTTTAATGAGTTCCAGATATCTGCGAGAGTTTTACCAGCATATGCAAAGTTATTTTGCTCTATTTTTTCATCAACAGTGCTACTGTTCCCATCGAGATGGGAACCATAATGGTCATAAGGGTGTATAAGACCAGACAGTTCTCGACTGAGTGGTGTCATTCGCCTTTCTACTCAGTTATATGCACTTCTTCCAGGAGCATTGCACGCAATGAAATTGCCATCCAAATCATGCTTTTTGAAATGGTTAATAGCAAACGATATAACTTTCTGGTAGCGGGGATTCTCGTCTGGAGCTCCATCAACCGTAACTATGGTTACAGGTTTGAAGAAACCCTCTTCTGTTTTCACTAATTTTTCAAAGTATTTGAGTATTAATAGTTTCAAAATCCTGAACATGAGTATTTGCTGTGGAAGAACTGTGTTTCTCACTTCTTACGTTGGACCAGAAAAACCTATGGCTTTACTTCGACCTGCCATGCCAGGAGCAATCACAATACCAGAGTAAATAGATGGGATAAGTTTGTGGCGTTCAGCGATGACCCACTCGTGGTTGGGTAAGGATACACGATACTCCATATGCATCAGTATCGGGGACTGTTTATTGGCTGCTGTAATTCCCAAAGGTACACGCACTATGTCATCCTGTGAAAGAAGAAACACTTGCATGGGTCCAAGAATTGAAGCTAAAGTTTCTAAATAGCGGATGGATGCTACTGCAAATTGGGTATCAATGTGAGATCGGTAATAATCAGTCTGAATCCAAGACAGTTTTATCGGCACTGTGGTGACATGTCTTCGACCCTCGATGGTTGAGGAATTTTTTGGAAGCAAACGAATATATGTTCCACTATGCTTATTGCAAAACCAACCTTTTTCAGTTCTACCGTCGAGTTATCGAGAGTTTTGACACTTCGTATTGACTCGCTTCTTCTTTTTGCATCTGCAGCGCTTCCAATAATAGCTATGTCTGCTATTGCCTTAAGCAATAATGGTTGATCTACATTTAAACTTGGTCTTCCTAATGATTCCCTCAAAGCTAATTTTTTTTTAATGTCTGGATTATCATGGCAGATTTCTTCAAGCTTTGTTCGTTTGGTGGTTCGATCATTTTGTCGTTTCCTTTTTAAGGATTGTTTTTCTGTTTTTAGATCACTGGAAACGTTATTTATCTGTTTTTGAATTTGAGATACACTGGTTTCAATTCAATTGGATTACATTTCATTTTTAGGTACAAAATTTGAAAACAGTTAGAAGATTATCTGCTACAAAACTTACATATTTTTTATTTTTTTTCCCTCCTGGAAACATTAATTTTCGAGCTATTTGAAAAGAAAAAATAAGGTTTAGCTTGGCTACGCCATATTTAAAAAGTAATAACTCATTTTTTGACATTTCTTTGGTCTTTATTTATTCCCATTCTGACCATGTTTCGCCAAGGCTACACGGTCATTTTATCTTATCTATCTTTTTCCAATTTTTACAAGTAATCATGTAAACTAAAAGTTATGATAAAATAGATTTAAAATTTTAAGAATAAATTGATCATAATTACCTTTGTAAAATAATCAAGAAAGACTGATTTCTTTTTGGTTGCCTTACGCAGTTCATCCTCAATTATTTTTAGTACCAATACCTCTAACTCTTTGCCAGTTTTAGAAGACTTTTTGTACTGCCGCCACACATCATTAGTTTTACATTGGATATCCTTCAAAGGTTTATCTGATGCAGACTTTTTGAAACTTTCAAAAAGTTTTTTACACAAGATTTCTCGAAATGAAGACATATTTTTGATTTTATTTATTTTAAATATGTATTTTAAACACCACTACACTACTGTACTGAGAGGTTTTCAAAACTCTAGAGACACCAGACAGTAGAGCAGTCGGTCAGTATGGTTATGGGGTTCAACCACTTGACAGAGGAGGGGTGGAAACAAAAAAGATTGAATTTTATTTACGTTTTGGAAGCTTTCCCGGAAGACTCATATTGTCACAATACAACATATCGCATCCGTCTATTCAATTCTATTCTATTCTCACAATTGGAAATAGTAGTAAGTTCTCAGAGATAATAAGGCCTCATGCACAGGGCTTAATTTGCACCGGAGCTCAGCTCCGGTACTTCTCCGTTCTTAGTAAATATTTAAATATTGGTCAGAATTCAGAGGAGCTCATAAAAACAGGGCTCCGAGGCTCCGAAGCCCAGTGTAGCAACGCTTCCGAAAAAACGAAGCCTAAATTACCCTTTCATTCCTTCCCATATCCAAGTTTTGCATTCTTTTTTACCAAAACAATTATATGTGACGTAATGTGTCGCACACGTAGGAGATGGAGATGAAACAGATTCAATTTTTATATCAGTTTGTGGTCTTGGCTAGAAAGCAGTCGAGCAGGGTTTCCCTTTTTTCTATAAAAGCATCGAATCTTTCCAATAACGGGGTTAAATTTTTAATTTAATCTGATTTTCAGGGGCTCACCACAAAAGATCGTTATATGGAAGGAATCGATTGTAGTTTAAGATATGCACCTTTTATAGGAAATTGAAAAACGTTGTTCCATTCTTCAGCATATAAATATAAATCTCTGTAAATTTGATTCATTTTTTCATAAAAATGCATACCTGCGAACTATTCCTTTTTGGTGTTAACACTATTTCCGAATCATAATCCTTACCACATTTAATCACAGAATTCTGCAATTAACAACATTAACACGTTCACGCCGGCGCGGTGGGTCACACTCGACTGTCTTAGAGCTGCAAAGTATCCTGCTGTTTGTATACCAGTATTTTAATACAGAAAATAGTTTTATTTAATTAGAACAATTGGGCGATTTAAAGGAACAAAATTTTCTCTAAAATAATAATGGTGTGCAAAAAGCCGGAGACTTGACAACTCTGAGACAGTCGAGTGTGACCCACCGCGCCGGCGTGAACGTGTTAAAATTAGGCAAAGAATTCTATTCGGAAGGAGTGATAGCTAAAAAGTGGAATAGTTCACAACTAAGTATATGCTGATAGATACATTTAAATATTTTATTTTTCTATAGAAAAAGTACTTTACATTTTGGCAAATAATGTATGAAATATAAATATGCAGATTGCACTGGCAGGAGGGGAGGGGGACGGTATGGCTGTTAGTACCGGTACCGCAGAATAGTAGGGCTCGGCTCCGGTACTTTTTTTGTTAGAAATTAAGCCCTGCTCATGCATCAAACATGAACAGTCACCTCTAGATAAAAGAGATTGTTTATGTTTTCCTTGTGCGGTCAAAATAGCTGACATCAGAACTTCAAGTTAAGTATTCTTTTGCTATTTCTTTTTTTCAATTTGAAATTTTTAGTAGTTTTTTTTTTTTTTTTACGAGTTAAGAAATTTTGAAAATGTCTTACGTAAGCATCATTCAAACTCCTCCTCCCCCCTTGTCAGCAAAAATAAGCAAATCGCTAACCCCCTCCCCCCCCCTTAGGTGCTTACGTAATATTTGAACGGCCCCATATTCCTAGTACATCCAACTGTACATTTATTGAAAAATATATTGAACTGTAATTATTATTGTCCTAAAGCTATTTATGTTGCGTATTAAATATTGCCTTATATTCCGTTTTAACCTTTTCGACTCAGGCGTCTCTTACACAAATTTTATTCAGTCGGCACCACTTTTTTAAAAGAAGTTTCCTTCAATTACACAATTTCAAAAATGCTCTGATTAAATAAGGTAAATTTTATTTTTCTTTGTTACTGGTGCCAAAAATAAATTTTGCAAAGAAGGATGATGTCGCGTTAGACGTAACAAAGGAGTGCAAAAATTTAATATAAATAAGAAACTGCAATAGTATAATTTATTTTTCATATGAAATTCTCTTTTTATATATTAATATAGTCGAAACAATGAGCTATATCCTCAATTTTCATTTATGTAAAAAAATAGATATTAAGTACAATAGTATGCATTAAATAAAGTAAAATAAAATAAATAACAAATGTATTTTTATTTCTATTTTATAAATATTGTACTTCTCTAACAGCATTTAGAAAATAGTGCTTTTCTACTCTTATCGTGTGTTAAATTTACCGTAAAATGCTTTTTTAAAAAAATAGGTACATATAGTTTTTGTAAAGAATATATTTTAGTAATATTCGTAGGTTTTATTAGTAAAATAAAGTCAAATTCTGTGTAGTAGCTTCTGAAAAAAAAATTCGCATCAAATTTACATGCCTCATTATCATATCAGCAGATTTTTAATACATGTCCCAGGAGCCCCATTCCAAAGACTTTAAATTTCTTGTGATTTTAAAAATTCACTTTTGTTAATTAAGATCATCTTTTAAAAAATGCTTTTCATTAAAAGAAAAAAATAATTCCTTTCTATGGTAAGTTAACTTTTATTTGAAGAAAGTTTTGAATAAAAAAAAGTCTAATTTATAAGATGATGTTGAAGTTAAAACAAATACGATTAGTGCATTGGTTTGACTTTCGTTAAAATCTGTTTTTATTTTCGCTGAATAATCTGCAAAGAATTTTTCTTATCGACATATGTTTTAACACAGGAAATATTCCAAAAAAGCAAATGTTTCACATGGAAAAAGATAATTTATACAAATGAAAAAAAAAACAATATTAAAGTTTAAACGAAGGACTAATTTTTGTATAAAAATTTAATACTTAACACAATTGTTTGAAACAAAATATGACAGTATTATGAAAAATTTGAATCAGAAAATTTGTTTTTGTTGCAATCAAACTACGGTTCTCTTATTCGCAGTACAAATAAAAGAAAAACACTGTGACACGAAAAAACGTTAACATGAAAGCAGACTTTTAAATATATTAAATGACGAATGAATGAGAACAAAAATCAAATCTCCCAAAATAACAAAACACTTGTAATCGTCATCGCTATTAATGCCATGAGAAACAAGACAGTTTCGTCAACGTGTTACAATATCATCAGTAAAGGCTTCATTTGGAATCGATCCAAACGCTGGTAACATATGTTGTTGGTTTACTGGTGCATATGAAAAATGTATATTTTTCACGGAACTTTGTAGAAATGAAACAAATAAAAACCACAATTTTCAGATAATTAGAGCAAATGGATATTTTATAATAGTTAGGCGCGAATTATCCGAGATGTGCAGACGATTAGCAATGCTCAAACCATTCTCGAACCCATCTCATGCTAGGGACTTGTGTGTTCGTATATTTGCACCAAGATGAGTCTTCGTCGCTTTTTCTCCATTTGTAATAAAACGATGAATGTATATACTAACATTACGAACGACATCAGTTATTACATCCACTATGTTTGAATGGTTTCAGAAGTCCAATCTGATTCTGCTTCGTATGTTCAACACTACGCTACGTAGTGTTTCTATACTGTTATCTCCCTTTCCTCCCAAGCATAACCTATTTTTCGAAATCGAACTTGTAACAAAAATAAAAAGCTATGGAAAATGATGCATTGTTTAAGAGACATACAATTTGCTGAATAATATTTCCCTATGATAACTATAGTGTCTTTTGTCTGATATGAAAAAACAATTAGTTAAAAATATCAACAATAGAAAGGGGATAATACTGTGGTGCTTAAGTGTGCATATCGTTTACACGACATAAATTGAATAATTCGTGCATTATTTTGACGTGCGAAATTTTTTGTTGTTGTTGGTGTCATTACAAAATGGTCGTGGTATATATTCTTATCATATGCGTTTTTTTAATCAGCCTGCGTACAACTTAAGTCACATGCACTGTTAAAATGATGATATGCAGAGTCACGCAATGATTACTTACATTTTCTATTAGTTGTCGTTATTAGAGTTCAAATCTTAATTTTTTTTTTCAGTGCCTGAGACAGATTAGTTAAGATCTGAACCTCCCCAATCCTATAACAAAATGACACAGCATAAAATTTTTGATAATATTTAAAAAATATTTAAAGGTTAATTTTCTGATTTAAAAATGTCTTCTTACATAGAAATATACTACTATTAACGGGACACATAATCCTTCAAAATCTTCAAAAAAATACATTTTTCTTTTTTAATTCATGTGACAGCCAATGTTTTTCTGAACAGTTTTCCACAAACCGCATCAAAATATTCGTAAAATTGCTCTCCTTGTAGTAAAAAAAATATAAATTAGCCTTGGTCTGTTTCAAGCGAAACGTTTATGTTTAAATTGATTGTCTCAAAATCGATATTTTTGTCTTGCGCGCATCTAACTCCAAATGCATTAAAGGTAATGATTAGAAAGTTTATATGTATCTTTACTAGATCATTTTCTTCAAATTGAACTGAAATCTACGAAATTTAACAAAAATATTGAATGTATGGGTATTAGGGTGTCCCAGGAGAGGCAAAAAAAAAAAAAAAATAAAATAAAATAAAAATAAAAAGTTTGAAAATGCCAAGTCTCACAAATGTTCTTTCTGTCATAATATCATATTACAAAAAAATTCATTTCATAAAGATTTAGGTGTCCCCCAAGCTAATAGAAAATAGGGAATTTATGGAAAATTTAAATTTCTAATTAATATGAAGTATTGCAGAATTCTACCACTCTTCTCTTACAAATTTTGTTATCCTAAAATTTGTTTAAAAACATTTTATCATGTTTAACAATAATTTCATCTGATGTTATATTTTTATTACATTTTTTAATAAAAACTTATACAAATCTATCCGAGTACCATATTTTAATTTTTCTGATCATTACTCTTCTAATGCTCTTAAATTTTTATTAACCTGCTGGAATTCATTAAATTAATATCATGTACTACAATTCTTCTAATTTCTAATATTAATAATATTTGGCAGCTCCTGCAGATGTAAACGGAGCATTTAATTGGTTATTTATTACTGTATGGTTTTGGATATCGATAAAGCCAATAAATCTTCTAAAGAAAGCTCTAATGATGAATTTTTAATAAAAATATATTCAGACGATAATACCAAACACAAAAATAATAAATTTAAGCTATGCAGTCGCATATCCATTATTACGCCAAGAGTTGCTGCTGTTTTAGATTGAACTAACACCTGCACTAAAAGGACCACAATGATAATGGAATCTCGAATAAACGAAGAAGGCTGTTTTCCTCTACCATGACGTCTGCCCCGCTTGTAAAAATCCATAGTGCTTTCAAAAAGTACTGTTCATCTTCAAAGCTAACATCTTCACCAAGAAATCGCTGAACAATTAAAAAGTGGAATTAAAATTTAAGGACGTTCGTAGGATTTCGTAACTTTTATAAAATTGACTTTTTACTTTAAATAATGCCACAACATGAATAGTTAGCTCATTTTAAACGTTTTTGTAATTGGAACTATATGGCTATGACCAACGGTTGAGAAATTAAAGGTCGGCGATAGATAACGTATTGCACCCTGTATATCGTCTAGAGTGAAGGACAGTCTGATGAAACTTCAATCGATCGAAGAATTTCAATGTGACAGAGAACTATTATTATCTTTGCATTATAACGATAAAAAGTTTCTTTCAGTTTTTATTGCCAGAAAATTGAAAACATTTATAAAACTCTAAGTATCATAACTCGGTAAATATTGGTCGTAAAATTTTTTTTTTTCTTTATCTTCTTAGATATTGTACAACAATTTTTTAATATAAAAAATAAGTGCTGTAACATTTATAAACAAACTAAATTCACGTAAATAAATATTCATACAATGAAAATCAATATTTGTTTGTTTGTTTGTTTTATTGGACACATACATCAGACTTGTGTGCTTGACAACAAGGTCCGCTTATAAATCATCGTCGATATACAGGGACGAGATAGCACAGTGAAAATTTACAACACAGAGAATTTTTACATCCGGGAGCTCCACAAAGAGTGTGAAATGGAGCCAGCGGGAGTCGAACCCGACAAGCCTCCTACGCTCTAAAGCGATTAGCAGCGTAGTGTCTTAACCACTCGGCCGCGGAGGCCCCAAAATCAATATTTGAAACATTTTTGTTTTTGGATGTATACATCTAAGACTATCAGTTCAAATATAGGTCAGCGACAAAAGGGACGTACTTTTTTGATAATTCCAGCATATGAAGAAGGGAATGAAAAATCGATTAAAAAATTGAATCTTTAGATTCAAAATTGGGTGCGTGCACCTCCACGTGATCTGGAATCAACCTGGCATGTACGCAGAAGGATGGCAGATAGTCCGGCCTAGGATTCCGTGATGGTCCCTTCCTGTCTCGGAAGAAGTCCAAAGCGGGGTCTCTCACTGAAGCACGTTATCGATAGATCCCCACATCCAGTCTGGAGACAATGTTTCCGAGCAACGTGCACTTGTGTAGTCGGCAGTGTTACCAGGTGTCCAGCATAAATCAGTGCTATAAATGCTCTAGACACCATTAATTTCTTGCAAGTTATTTCGCCATCTTTATTCGCAGATTCTGCCGTTAGATAAGACGAAGAAATTTAGTTTAAAATACTGGTGTTTAGAGCATTTCGAGACCCGATTTATACGTTACACTTGACAACACTAGTAGTAGGTCACTTGGAGTAGTGTCATGTGGGCATTCTACAACACACCCAGGTATGCTAACTCATGACCTTCGGATGCTGTGCGGCTCAGTAACCCATGTGTGGATGAAAGCCTCTGGCTGCTCTGATGACAGCTGATACTTAAATGTTCCGGCCTGACCAACTATTTTGATTTCATTTTCTATATCCATAGCCCTGATGTCCGGGAAGATAGTTTGTTCAGTAAGCACGATGTGGGGAGATTAATTTTTCATTTTTTAATCCATCTATTTATTTAACGTTTATATTTATTTTTAGTTTTTCTTGTTTGTGCTGTCCCATCCGCTGGTTTGAATCGCAGAGGTAGCCTGTTCATACGAATCCTCAATTGCGATTGGCGGTATAGCAAGACTGTAATGAGATGTAACTCCTTAGTCTCCGGAAGCATTTCCCTCTTGTGAGATTCGGATTAAGGAGTGGCCCTTGCTCACGGACTGGAGCTTTTCCGACCCCTCTCCAGGTATTGAGTTGGGTTTTTTTTTGGAGCGTCCGGGCGTTAGTTTGAATAAATGTGATATTTATTGGATGCGTACGCATAACCATAGTCTTACATACAAAAACAAAGTGAGTTGAATACAGAGTGTATAAACAGAAGAATTATTTATTAATTTTTAAATATTCTTCTCTAAAGTAAATTTTATTTTTGATACTCACACTGTAAAAAAAATATGACCAGTTTTCCTGTAGGAATCGGAAAAATAGTTGCCCTTATCGTAGCGGAAAAATTTCCGACCCAGCTCCGAATAAAATCCGTAAAATCGGGATAAAATCCGTAAAATACCGTTTTATTGACTATTTCCTTTTTTTACGGATTTTATTCAGAGATGGGTCGGAAAATTTTCTGGTACGACAAGGGCAACTATTTTTCCGATTCCTACAGGAAAACTGGTCGTATTTGTTTTACAGGGCAGCATTAAATGTTTTATTTTTTCTAATTTAAATTTATTTAATATTTAGTTCCTAAAATATATTACGCAAATTTTGCCCCAATAAAAATTTTAAAGAAACATCAAATAAAATTTTAGTTTCAATAAAAACTGCATTTATTTTATCTTTGTGATAAAAGTACAAATACATAAAAACATAAATTACTATTTATTTTAGAAAATGCGATACCAGATAATTCCAGTGATAAAATTAAAAACAACACGGGCAAAGCAAATAACAATACTTTTAATTAAAATACTTAAAAGAGAAAATTGAATTACCGGATGTAAAAACTATGATGTTCTCAAAAGTAATTACTTCTTACGTGAAATTAATTAAAGAAACTCATTTGAGAAAATTGTATTTTCTTAACTATGTAATTGTGTACAAATCGAAAAACAACTGTATGAAAAAAACGTTAATATATTTTAATATTTTTGGCAATTTAATTTGTTTACATTTGTTTCCTTGTGACGCATTATGTTTCAGAAACTCATAAAAATTTAGGACCTATAATATTAAAATCTGGCTGTCTATTTTTATTTTACAACTGTATCTCCAAAAAAATGGAATGAAGCACAGTAACAATCACGCCAAAGACCAGCATGCATCCAAGGATGCAATATAAGCTCGCAGAATTTTAAAATTTGAATTTTTTTAAGAGATGTAAATTTATTGTAATCTTTAACGAAGTTCTCCTGAAGATGGCAAAAAAATTACTTCATTTTTCTAAGGCGATGGGGTAAAGGGAAATAATACAATAATGGGATATCGTTAGCAATCCGAAAAGATGAACAAATATCTTGTTTGGATAAATCGATTTAATGATTTTTAGTTTACATTTTCCATTTAAAAAATGTAAAGCAAAGAATATTCATAAAACTTACTTTTACATTTACTAAATCTTCAATAAAAAACTAACATATTTTAATGTTATTGATTCGTGTAAAGTAATATTTTCCAAATTTGTTTAAATTGAGAATTAATTAACAGTGATAGAACATGGAATCAAAACATACGTACAGAACATATGATCAGATTACTAGTCTAGGCGAATTCGGTTAGACCAGTTCACCAAGTAAACAGACTAATTTCTGGCATTTTTAGCAAAATTAAACAAAAATTCTCTTGATCAGTGGAATTTTACTTGCATGTGTCTAGCTATTTTCTTATAAAGGTTCATCTTCTTTATGTGAATCAAAATTACGTAACTTGCAAAATGTAAATTTCAAAAATTTCAGTTCATTTATATTGTAAATATGATTTATTTCTTATAATAAGAAATTTAATAAAATTAGTATGATCAATATTTTCTAAATGTAGAATTAAATTACATTTCTTGTTCCCAATCTCAAAATATCTCAAAATATCTCATGCAATGAAAATGCAACATACCGACTTGCTTCGCCAGCTAATATCTAATATTTTGAAAAAAAAACCAGTTTGATATTGTAATATGCCTGTTTAACAATACTATTAATTTGTAATAATATGAATTATCTTAACTTTATTCCTCTTTCTTGCGTGTCAAAATTCAAATGGAAAAGTTGTTGTTGCGGTGGATGTATGAATTTATTTGAGCGGATTGTATGAAAATGAATTTCTTATTTATTTAATCATTTCCATTCAAAAGAAGAAATGCTAAAAGCCTTCGATACAAAAAAAGGGGACTCCAGTTTCAGGAGAATGTTACAGATGAATTGTTTGGGTACTTACAAAAATGCGAAAATATTTACGAACAATATATTTCTTATAACAAACCTGTACAAAGTAATATTAAAGGCTTTAATAAAGTTAAGAAATTTAAATACTCAGAAAAAAGAGAAAAATTATGTTACGCTTCTGATTTTGTTTACCTCTGTTTATTTTGTGCTTTTATAGTCATTATTCCAATTACAGTGCCTAGAAGATACAGTGGGGAAAACGGCTATTCCTATAATGCTTTAAAAAGTACTAAAAACTTGTATCCCATAAATCTCCAACAATGCTCAGCGGCAATACGCTGATACGAGCGCCATCTCGTAACTCTTTTCAATATAAACACTGTGTTTTCAAAAATTATAGAATGTTAAATATCGGAAACTATAAATATAAGATATTTTGGTCTGTAATAAGCTAATTTAGTTAAGAAATGACGTGAAATAGGTTAAAGAGTCTCTTTTAGAATGACTATCGTTTTTAAATCACTACGATGGCGCTACGATCGACATCTTGTTATTCAGCATCGTTGTACATTAATGGGATTCAATTTTTTAGCACTATTTTGCAGCCGTTTTCCACACTGTATCTTCTAGGCGCTGTAATTCAAATTAAGTTTTTCTCATATGTCTAAATTTCATTAAAAAAAGTTACTTCCCAAATTAAAATGCATTTCCTCGACATTTCTAGTTTAAGTGTATTTTTCATTTTATGCATGCGTATTTTATTATACAAATTTCAGGAATTTGACTGGATCTTTGTTTAAGGAATTTTCTTCATAACGAAGTGTTTAAGTGTAACGATGAGACTTCGTTAAATGGAAGTTATACTTTTATTTTATTAAGATCATATTTTGCATGAATTTCAGATTTTACTAAAAAAATCTTTCATTTAAAATTTAAGAATACTTTTAACCTTTTGGTAACTAAAATTATTTCCGAATGAAGAAAATTGTAATTTGTCATTTTATTTTCATATGTTATTTTATGAGACACTTCATATTATAACATAAAAATAAAATCAAAGCATCCATAATAGTATATATAAATATACGTATAGTATATTATACAAGAATTTCGAGTTAAAACATCAAAGGTGGACATCAAGCATATATGTGATATATATATATATTATACATATAGATATATTATACATGCATCCACTTCTCAAAAAATTAGGTGAGCAAACAAAGAAGTTAAGACAACCGTGCGAGACAGTATGGGCATAAAATGGATAGGACGCGTGTATCAATGTGCAATACAGAAAAAAGACGCTAAAAAATTGTAAGGTTGTTTTAATTCTTTGAAAAGATGGTTTAGGGCAACAATTTGTTTACATGTAAATAATAAAAAAAATATTGTTTAAAATGATGCAAGATTTTTAATATGGCGTGTGGTCTCCTCGAACAGCTAAGACTGCTGCACACCTGTTCCATGGATGCAATGAGGTTTATCGATAAGCTTTGGGGAATACTGTTCCACTCCTCAAGAATTACAATCTCCAAGTCCCGGACAGTAAAATTAGACCTTGGTCTCTGAGCAATGCGTCGCCCGAGTATATCCAAACAGGCTCGATCGGATTCATGTCAGGAGAGCATGCTGGCCAATCCATACGCTTTATTGTTTCAGCTAAAAGCATGTTCTCCACAAGACGAGCTCTATGCAGTCTGGCACTTTCATGCTGGAAAGCAAAAGAATCTCCAATGACTGCAGCGTAAGGTATGACATGAGGTACCAGTATCTCGTCTGCATACCTATGGGCGTTAAAGTGCCACTCCGAATGATATGCAGGTCGTACGTCCACCTATGCTGATTCCAGCCCATACCATCAACCCACTTCGTCTGTAATGTGACCTTTCAGGAACGAATGTGGGGGTATTTCAAGTGACCCTTTACCTCCCTATTAAAACACGTCGGGTGTCACACTCCAGATTGAATCGGGGCTCGTCTGTAAACATCACTTGCTCCAATCACGATGCTCACAATCTCAATGTTCAGCAGCCCATCTTCTTCAGGCCACACGGTGACTTGAGGCCGACGGAATACAGACCATTGACCTACGTGCATAGAGACCACCCTGATGCAACATATTTCGGTGTGTTTAGCTGAACTCCGTTCGTCCTGTTGCCAAGAACAATTGTTTTTGCAGCTGAGTAGCATTGCCTGTTCTGTCTAGACAAGCTGTTATCCGGATATACCGGTCATCAGCTTCTGTGGTAAAACGTACCCGATCTTACCCTTGTCTATAACTTATATACCCTGTTTCTTGGAATAGATTCCACTGCCTTGCAATAATACTTCTTGCTACTCCAACAGCGTCCGTTACACTTCGTTGTGTTTGCCCTGATTTAAGTCTACCCATAAGACGCCAAGCTATGTATTCTGATAAATCATGTTGTTGTGACACTTTCAAGTAACCTTTTCTCAAACAAATAAGCTGAGCAACTGAATTTCACAATTAAGACAGTGAAATAAACTTTTCTGCAATATTCCGATTTCTGCCCGTATCTGCTTTTTCTGGGTTTTGACGTCAGGAACTTTGATTCGTATATGAAGGTTTCTTCTTCTGTTTCCCGCTAAGCTTTAAATTATAGATGGTTTATTTTACGTTAGTTATCGGTGTAAGTATTTGCGTAATTTCGTTAAAACCATGTGCTCCTCTAATTGTTTTGAGCCCTGTAAATCAAGGGCAATTCCTGTTATTTAACTGAACATGTCCTTTCCCACAAAGTCATTTCTAGTATGTTTTATAAGAACTTTTCTAGGACTTTTTTAAAGATTTAATAAGAAGATAAAGTCAAATAGAAAAACACTATTGGAAAATAACCTGCAGGATTATTATCTTTTAAAAATTAGTGAAATCCTAAATATGTATATTTTTTTACCCTAGTCCTAACCTTCATCTATTAAAATAAACTTCTAAAGTTCCTAAATACAGGGTGTTTCACTACCAGGCCGAATAACTTGCAGGAGGTGTAGGGGCCACAGAGACGACTCGGAATCACATAGCAATGCAGGGTCGGAAATGTAATACTAACGAGACAGGGGGTCGTTAGGGGCAGAATCATCCTGATCGAAAATTGACATTTAAAGATCATAAGCTTAAAATATGTCATGACTTTTCTATAATGAAGCTGCCCGAAGTTTCGTAACGTACGCCCCGCATTGAATCTCGGAGGTTTTAAAATCCGTGCATCCGTCGGATATTCGTGGTACACTGTTAAAAATTTGCAGCATTCTGCCCAGTCATTTGACCGTTTTTTGAAAAAACGGTTTCATAACCATAATTTAAGTATATTCTGACCATAAAATGGGCAATAATATGGTCAGAATAGTGTTAAGTTACAGTTGTGTAACCATTTTCGACAAAAACGATCAAATGACTGGACAGAATGCTGCAAGCTTTTAAGAGTGTAGCTCAGAATACGTAAAAATAAAAGACATCAAATCACATCTATGTTCTTTAAACTTTAAACGGAGTAGTTCGTTTTGAAAAATATGAAAGGTAACTCTTTAACAATAATACTTATTAAGAAACTTTAAATTATTTGTGCTTCTAACCCCCCCCCCCCCTATCATTACAAATTAAGCCCGCATTGACGTAACTTTTTTAAATACAGAAAACACGACTACACCAAATTAAAAATCATACTTTTAGGAATAAAACACCGCAATTCATTTGAAAGAAATATGAGTGTTACCCTTTTTTAAAAATGTATCCCAAGAGTCGTTTCGATGTATTTCACGACTATTGCAATTTTTAAAAATCTGCTTCAGAGCTTCTGACCAATGTACGAATAAACTAAAAATAACCGATCATAAATACCATATGTAAGTTCATTTGTCTTTCGAAGGCCACAATCCGTTGAAAATGTATGAATAATAACTATTTGGAAAAAATTGTTTTCGAAATTTTCTTTTTCAAATTCTGTGTTTTCTGCATCGATTAAAATTCTGCATGAATTTCTTAAATCAAAATACGAAAAATACTAAACCCCATCAGCGTTCATTTTCCTTTATAATAACCACTTTCGTTTGAAAAAATATCAATATTAACCCTGTCAAAAACGTTCGTTTTCGTAAGTGACTTTCGTAAATTTTGTTTTATCTGAATATTTTAAAATTCGCATTTAAAATATAATATCAATCAAGGATTATTTTACATATATTTAAGACCATTATCACGAGCAAAGCCTTGCTGGTCAGCTAGTATAAAAATATATAAAACACAAAAAGAAGAATTAGAAACTAAAAATGATTGTGTAATTCAACCGAACAATTTTCAAAATTTGTAAAAGCATATTTGTACCAGATTTTACACTATCCTTTTTGTAACATAAATAGAAAGTCATTTAAAATATCCTCTTTTATTTCTAAAGGAAGACGTTTATGTAACGTTCAATTAGTCAACATATTAAACTTTTAAAAACTCTCAAGAACATGGCTGGTAGAGCATTGTATCAGTTACTAGAAAATTGATTTTGATACTAACAGATGTTTCACTATGAATAGCATAGAAAATGTAACAAAAATTAAAAAACAAATTCAAACTGTCACTTTTGCTTCATTCAATTCGAAGAAATTCCTTTCTACAAGAAAACACTCTTATAAATGCAATTATTTTATTTAGAAACTATTGTACAAATGTCAAAACATATATTTTTCCACTTTTGAATGCTGACAAAGAAATGTGAGATTTTATATTCGATTTTATCATAGGAAAATTTAAATCCAAGATAAGAAAAATATGGCATTCGAAATTTCATATTCTGGTACGATTTCTAAATTTACATATAAAATTTACTAAATTTACAATAAATAATAACAACCACAATATAAAATCGGAGAATAGATCAGATTATATAAGTATAGAAAACCATTTCATGAGTACAATAAGAGATCTAAGCAGAATTTGTGTAGATAAAAAAACAAACAAACATATTTTTGCAATGTAAAAGTATTTCGTGATTTGAAACAATTTTCCTATTCATTAAAAGTTTAACCTTAGTAAACCATATGACTTTAACCCATTAACTGCCGAAACTACAAGATAAGGATCTTCAACTTTTTTGTTGAAAAATCGTTTCACACCATAAATTTTGAAAAATAATCTTCGGTTTATTTATTAGTCAAAGTTTCTGTTTTTAAAAAATTGGTAATTTTTTTAATTTAAAAATAGTGGTAGCTTGATAGTTAATTTATGAAATGCATATTAATTTTTAATGGTGCAAAAACGCACCAGTAGCAAGTAATGGGTTGATATACTTTTCTTTTATTTTTGTTAAATAACCCTCAGGTGTTATTAAAAGTTTTCATCTAATTTTTATACGTATCCATAAAACGGAAAGAAAAAAAAAACAAGAAAACTCAGAAAACTAAGCTCGTGTTTACTTTTTAAAAAAGGCATAATTTAGAATAATTTATTAGTCAAAGTTTCTGTTTTTAAAAAATTGGTAATTTTTTTAATTTAAAAATAGTGGTAGCTTGATAGTTAATTTATGAAATGCATATTAATTTTTAATGGTGCAAAAACGCACCAGTAGCAAGTAATGGGTTGATATACTTTTCCTTTATTCTTGTTAAATAACCCCCAGGTGTTATTAAAAGTTTTCATCTAATTTTTATACGTATCCATAAAACGGAAAAGAAAAAAAAACAAGAAAACTCAGAAAACTAAGCTCGTGTTTACTTTTTAAAAAAGGCATAATTTAGAATAATTTATTAGTCAAAGTTTCTGTTTTTAAAAAATTGGTAATTTTTTTAATTTAAAAATAGTGGTAGCTTGATAGTTAATTTATGAAATGCATATTAATTTTTAATGGTGCAAAAACGCACCAGTAGCAAGTAATGGGTTGATATACTTTTCTTTTATTCTTGTTAAATAACCCTCAGGTGTTATTAAAAGTTTTCATCTAATTTTTATGCGTATCCATAAAACGGAAAAGAAAAAAACAAGAAAACTCAGAAAACTAAGCTCGTGTTTACTTTTTAAAAAAGGCATATTTTAGAATAATTTACTCACAAAATACAACTGTATCAGTACAACAAAAAAAAAAGATATTTTACTTAACAAATGCCTGACTTACACCGGAATTTTAACACATATTTTTCCAAAAACTAGCTCCCTGATCTAATTTTTAATTATCCTCAAAAACACTGGATGATGAGAATTTTTTTTTTAATATGTAGTAGTTGTTTATAGTTTTTTAATATTTCGATAACTCTATTAAGACTTTCAATATATATTTGATTTTTTGAATAGGTTTTAAATCTTATTATTGCTTTTACTGTATTCATAATAAAAACGACGTTTTATTTTTTCAATTTCTTTTTCAATGTATAACAGTTGGCGAACATATTATATTACAGCATACGGAAGACAATAGAGAACAACATACATAATACAGAGCAGTAATGAATGCTCTGAGAAAAAATACGTACAAACCGTTTCCACAAAACAATTAAATTAACAACAGTAACACATTTTTTCCATGCGCTTTCTTACGCAATGGGAAAGTAGAATTACACGTTTAAATTACTGGAGATATTTAGGATGAAATAAATGACAAAGTTCCCGATAACTTAACTCCAAGATAAAATTGTGTCCTTTATTACTCAGTGCTTTGTAAACGTTATATAGGAAACTTAAGACTACAATCTGTACATTATAAAAATAAATTTTATTATACGATTCAAAAAATGTACCTGTATTTTATGAATTATGGTGAACTTTTTTTAAAAATGATAATTATTTTAACTTATTTTGGTCAATTAAATTAAAATGCATTAAAGTTGCTTAAAAGATAGAAATTAAATTGATGTTTTATAATTTTGAAAAAATGTTCAAGTTTTAAACTTCAAAAATCATAAAATATTTTTTTCCTTCTTTGGAGTTTGAGTATTGTATTGATAGTGAAATGTTGAAAAAAAAAAAAAAAAAAAAAAAAAAAAAAAAAAGATTACTTCTTCCGCATTTTCAGCATTCGCTGTTATATTAAGTGATTTTACGGATTCATTGTCTTCTTTCGCAATACAGATTTTTTCTTTTAAGTGCAATTCCACAGAAAATTATCATTTTTTCTTTTTTTTGAGGGGGGATAAAATTTATAACATGTTTAATTTAGAGGTATGATCGGAAAAGTTGATATTTTTATATTCTGTAATAAAATCCTAATAAAAAGGCTTTGTAAATTACTGTTTACAAACTAAGTTAAGTACCATTATTGTCTTTGTAAAGTCATAATGTTACGTCAGTTACACAATGAAAGTTACGTCAGTTACACTTGTAAATACCCCTTTTTTATTATTCAGAAATTAATTAAACAAGTTATTGTTATAATTTGTCATTACTTAGTGTTGTTAAGAACATTAAATGACTTTTTTAACAGGATAGTTTTGATAATTTTTACACTTCAATGAGGGGAGTAAAAATGTTTGTCTATTTTATGCTACGTCAGTTACAGAATTTTGAATTGCAATTTTAGGACTAAAAGAGAGATTGAAATAATCTGAAGGTATTTGGGTATTAAGTCCTTAGTAAGAAATACTTTAAATTGTAAAAATTTGTTCTCGCTTTATTAGTAAATTTTCTATATAGTTTTGAAAACAAAATTCGATGATAAAATGTTACGTCAGTTACGATAGAATTGTCCTTAATCACGTGACACCATCGTTTGGCAATAGTTGCGCATAACTGTATGTTACAGACATCTTCATTCATAGAATTTTCAAAGACTTCTCGACATAAATTATGGTTTTAGTATATATAATTTACTACTATTTAAACTATGTAAAAACATAATGAAGAGAAGTATTTTTTTTAAAAACTGGATAAAAGCTATTCAAGCCTCGAGCGGAAAAGTTCAAGTTTATTACGACAGAGTGAAAATTCAAAATTGCCTAGAAAACAGACAGCCGTAAACAGAATTTCTTAAATAGAATGTCCCTGGTCTGGACAGTTTTAGATGCGTTCGTAATTATATAAATTCGCAGCACTTATAGTCGTCGTCTGGTCTGTCCATCTGTCCGCATATAACAGAGCAAAAACTACCCAACCGAATGGTTTGAAATTTAATATACTACATAATCATTGCAAAATTTTGCCGAGTCATTTCAAATTTTATGAAAATCGAATCAAAATTTAAAATCATATTAATAAAAGTTTTCTTCATTCTATTGCATCCTATCATACGTAATTAATTCATTGATATCCCTTCATAGCTAATGTTTCTGTGTTGCCACGGTAATTACGTCCTATTTAAGATGGAGTCATATTATTTCCGTATTACTGAATTTAATATATATAATCGTGAAAAAAATTGTACTCATGCATTTTTGCATAATGCATTGTTGCATCTTAGTGCAACAGCTATTGCACTAAGATCTGAATATCTATAAAACTAGTTTTAATACGAACCCATCTTATTTGCAACGTTTGACTTACAATTTCCGACTTGTTCACTCCTTTGAAATAAACCTCAATTGTGCTACTCCATATTTGAATATGTAAACATAGTTTCAAAATTCTGTTTGTTACAAAACTTCAACTGCTTCGCAACAGAAATTATTGTTCCCGTATGCATAGTTAACTACTTTTTTCACAACGTAAACCTTGTTTAACAGTTCTGTTTGTTTCAGACATCTTCATAGATGGGATGTTACGAATGTAACTCTTCGTAAATAATGGTAATTAAAAAAAAAGCACCTATATAGATTATAGTCAGATTCTATTTTTACACGTTTCACTCTATAAGAAAACATTAAAATGATGTATTAAATAATGCTAATAAAAATTTATTGATAATATCTTATAATTCTCATTTAATATTTAACTATTTCGAAAACGTACTTAAGTATGAAGCTACTGTTTTTAAAATACAAAGCTGCTTTTTTAGCCTTTAACGGGAACTCTATATTCTTTTAAACTGAATTTAATTACGTGAATAATTTTTCACATAGCTAACAATCGTTAAACCAACAGAGGGAAAAATTATCGAGGCTAGGGTTCGAAACTGGGACTTTAGCTCAGCCCACCAACGCTCTGCCAACTGAGCAACCTGAAACCACACAGGCGCTCTTCACTCTTATACTATGTTGGGAAGGCTGAATACACAGCACAAGATGGGTTAACTTCATGAACCACAACCCTTCGGCAAACATGAGTAGGGCGTATTTCATCGTTCTAATTATTATGTATGTTTTAATAGATGCTGGTTTAATTTCGACTCATGTTTGCCGCAGGGTTGCGGTTCATGAAGTTAATCCATCTTGTGCTGCGGTTGCAGCCTTCCCAACATATAAGAGTGAAGGTTGAGAGGCTAGATGTGTCGTTCTAGGTTACTCAGTTGGCAGAGCGTTGGTGCGCTGAATCAAAGCTGCAGGTTCGAACACTGGCCTGGATATTTTTCACTCTGTTGATTTAACGCATGTTAGTAATGTGAAAAATTATTCACGTAATTAAATTCAATTTAAAAGAATATAAAGTTCCCGTTAAAGGCTAAAAAGCGGCTTTGTGTGGTAAAAACAGTAGCTTCATAATTAAGTACGTTTTCGAAATAGCAAAATATTAAACATGGACTACACACTTAAATGAGAATTAAAAGATATTATCAATAAAATTTTATTAGCTTTATTTAATACATCATTTTAATGTTTTCTTATAGAGAGAAACGTGAAAAAGTACACTGCTCAAAACAATTAAAGGATATTTGAAGTTTTATATAAAATAAAGATATAAACGAAATTTTTTTTGCCGAAAATAGAAGAAGGGAATCACAGATGCAAATTTTTCTGGTTTTCAAACTGTGGAGTATGCAAATTTTGAGTTCGACGTCAAAAACGTCGCTTCAGCGGCAGCGAATGAAATTTGACTTTCAACTGGATAAAAGAGAATGAAGACAAGGATGATCGGCATTCAGTGATTGCTTTGTTTCGAAGAGTACGATGTCTCGGCGAAGTCATTTGACAGATTCAGAAGCTTTGAGAATTGTTGGTAGGTTAGAAGGGGGCCAAACTCAAGCCGAAGTAGCGCAAGCCATTGGAGTGTCACAAAGTGTCATTTCCAGGATCTGGAACCGTTTTTTGGAGAGTGGATGTGCAGGCCGAAGACCACGGCAAGGTCGTAGACGGGCAACAACGCCAAATGAAGATCGGTATTTAGCGTTAACAGCTCGGAGACACCGAACCATGAACGCTACTCTTCTCCAACAACACCTTCGCTCGGCTACAGGCACCACGATTTCAACTCAGACTGTCCGAAACCGGCTCCATGCTGTAGGTCTGTATGCTCGCCTACCGATGGTATGTGTTAGATTAACATCAAGGCATCGTCACGACCGCAGGGAGTGGGCAACCGAGCATGTCAACTGGAGGAGAAATGAATGGAGCAATATTCTGTTTTCTGACGAGTCCCGTTTTTCTGTGCATCCGGATAATAGGCGTATTTTCATCTGGAGGGACCGTGGTAGTAGGAATAATCCTGCGTTCGTGCACGAAAGTGTCAGATTTGGCGGTGGAGGAGTGTTGGTGTATGGTGGCATCTCCATTGGCGGGCGCACTGACCTCTACATCATTCGAGATGGAGCTCTGACTGGTCGCCGATATAGGGATGAGATCCTCAGACCTATTGTAGACCCTTACGCTGCAGCAATCGGAGATAACTTCATTTTAATGGACGATAACTGCAGGCCACATCGTGCAAACATGGTGGAGGATTTCCTTTTCGAGGAAGGAATCGTTCGAATGGAATGGCCAGCGTGTTCTCCAGACATGAATCCAATCGAGCACGTTTCGGACGCTCTAGGAAGACGAGTTTCTGTCCGCCAACAACCCCCACATACTCTCCAAGAACTGGAAAGAGCTCTTCTGGAAGAGTGGGGCAGAATACCCCAACTCGTCATTAATAGCCTCATTGAGTCCATGCCTCAAAGGTGTTCAACGTTACTGGCCGCCCGTGGAAACCATACCCCCTACTGAAAATGATTTTCTTTGAAGAAAACACCTTTTCTTATTCTTTTTTTCTCATATGCACAAATTGTGTTTTTTTCCTTTAGTACACAAATGCGCAATAAAATGCATTTTTTTCTGCTAAACATGTGTAATTTATTCTCATATAACCTACTATGTCTGTCGACCATGTATCAATCAGCTAAACAGTTTACCAGATACAAAATCCACCTAAAACTGCAATATCCTTTGTTTTGAGCAGTGTAGAATCTGACTATAATCTGTATAGGTGCTTTTTTTATTACCATTATCTATCAAGAGTTACATTCGTAACATTCCATGTATGAAGATGTCTTAAACAAGCAGAACTGTGAAACAAGGTTTACGTTGTGAAAAAAGTAGTTAACTATACATACGGGGACTATAGTTTCTGTTGCGAAGCTGTTGAAAAATTCATGAATGAAGATGCCTTGTAACAAACAGAATTTTGAAACTAGGTTTACATATTCAAATATGGAGTAGCACAATTGAGGTTTATTCCAAAAGAGTGAACAAGTCGGAAATTGTAAGTCAAACGTTTCAAATAAGGTGCGTTCGTATTAAAACTAGTTTTATAAATATTCAGATCTTAGTGCAATAGCTTTTGAACTAAGATGCAGCAATGTACTATGCAAAAATGCATGAGTATAATTTTTTTTACGATTATATATATTAAATTCAGTAATACGGAAATAATATGACTCCATCTTAAATAGGACGTAATCACCATGACAATCTAGAATCATTACCTATCGAGGGATATCATTGAATTAATTACGCCTTGTTAGCAATGTGAATAAATATTCACGTAATTAAATTCAGTTTTATAAGATACAGAGTTCCAGTTAAAGGCTAAACACAGTAGTTTCATAATTAAGTACATTTTCGAAATACCAAAGTATAAAACATTGACTACACATATGAATTAGATTTAAAAGATATTAACAATAAAATTTTATTAGCATTATTTAATACATCATTTTAATGTTTTCTTATAGAGTAAAGCGTGTAAAAGTAGAATCTGATTATATATAACACTGTGTTTGTAAAAGCATTTTAACTGAAATAAAAAAAAAATGTCGTATACATTTTCTTCATATATAAAAAAACTTATATCATTAAAAAGAACTATTAGCTAAGTTGGTGTAACCTAATTTAAAATTATCCATTAAACGCAATGTTAGATCGTTTACCTAAAAACAATATTTTATGACTAATCTGCCATACTAGGCATAAACATTAATGAGACTCTAGGGAAATGCTAAATGCATACTATTATTCCTCACATATGATAACTAATTAATGATGTTTTTAATATTTTCTGCGTCAAGTGTTTTATCGCTGCTTTAAAAAAGAAATAAATAAATCCAAAATCCCATAAAAATCGTTTTTAAACCTAATTAAATTTTTCTAAAGTTTTATTAAGTGTTAATTTATTAGACGAGGGGTTATCAATAAGCGTTTGCCCTCACATAAAAATAATTGAGTAAAATTTATGAAATTGTTACATTGCGTTAGTCATTTTCTATGTTGCAATTTCATAAATTTTACTCAATTATTTCTATGTGAGGGCAAAAACTTATTGATACACCCTAGTATAATAATTTAATAATATTGTTTCGATGTCTTTCATTGTTAAAATAATTATAAATATACTATATTAATATTAACAGATTTACTCATTTCATCTGCATGAAAATTAGCATATTATATTTTAAGCCTGTTTTATGAACGTATATTGTAGGTTCATATCATAAAAAAAAACAATGCCATGAGAACAATTAAAACGGCTACTATCGTTTTGAATATTCTTTCGTGAATTTGAATGATTAAAATATGAACATTTTATGCATGGATTTATGGCATATATTTACCGGTTAAAGCTCTGGTTTTTGTTAAGAAAACGTAGACACTAATCAATTTTCCTTATGTAAAAAAACCCTTATGAATAAGATATTTTTGAAAGAAATATTTTTATAACTTAAACTGCATTTTTGTATATTACTTTGTTTTGTATGTATCTGTATATTTTTATGTTAAAAAATATTTTACGAAATCTGCGTAATTTTCTGTATCATTCCATATCCAACTTACACCATCGCATGAATTTCAAAATTAAACACTGGGGAAAAAATTTCCAAACAATTATGGTCAATTGATGATAATATTTGGATGTACATTTCACTGTTACAGCGCAACAAATATTACGAAAGTGAAAGATCATATTGAAAAACATTGCAGTAGCTTACCTATAAGAAATAACGAGCGTATAATTAACTTCTTTTAGACAGGGACAATCAAAACAATCCTATTAACTATGTTCATCACCACTTAGTTGAATAGTAAAGCTAAACATAATCACAAGAAACCAAACAAATTTCCACTTTAGAGCTGTTTTCCTTTTAATAGGTACATCGCTTTTTATAATTGATTGATATTCTATTCATCTGGCGGGAAATGTTTTCCATTTAAGATGGATTCCATAATATGCATCCTATATTTTTGCACGGATATACTAGATTAAAGTACATGATATGTATTTAATTTGATTATAGAATGTCATATTTTTGAAACGTGAAGTAAAACAAATTTACATACTCAGTGCTACCACAGGCGACTATTTTTATATTCTGTTCTCAAAACTATTTTAAGAAAAGAAATTTTCTTGCATATTTTTCTTGAAGAAATTGTCAATGTGTATGTGAAAAATTTTTGTCAAAAGAAAGGTGCGAAATAGAATTAAAGAATAGTCGTCTGTAGCGACCTTGCATACGGTGCAACAATCATTTCAAAAAAGAAACTATATTCATAAGCACGATATTACTTTATACCTATTTGAAAAGACAGACGTATCTCTATCTGCTTTTTCACGCGGAACATGCAAAAGAATCCGATTAACTATGTACAGTGCCACTTAGTTGTAAAGTAAATCTACGATATAAGTACAAACAACCAACATATTCCCTCTTTAGCCGGTTTTCGTTTTAATATGTACATCACATTGTTATAATTGATTGATACTTTGTTCTTTGGTCTAACAAAATTTTCTATACAAGGGTGAATTTTCATAATACATTTCCTACAATTTTGCAGGGCTTTATTAAACTTTCTGAAAGACATTTAATTTCTTGACAGAGTGTAGAATAAAATGAATGTTATCAATTGAACAATATTAACTCCTGTTACTCGCGCCCTTTTCCTTTGATAATGCATCTTTCTATAAAGCCACTCATATTCCACTAGCAAGCCAATTGATAGCGCATATTAAAAGACTCACTAATACTCAAAATAACAAACGTAGAGGTTAAAAGTTATTGTCAAAAATACAAAGCATAAATAACACCTAACATACCGGCCCCCGTTGAATGATTTTCATTCAACCGCATTTATAATACATTATTACACTTTAAATTTTAAACAAATAATACCGCATGTACTAGTAAACAATAAATTGACAAATTACAAAAGATAATAATAATTTTTTCATGAGTAACAGACAAAAATTTGAAATTGGTCTCTTGAAAACACCTCATTGTGTTTTTATGTTTACTACTAATGAGTCCATCATTACCTGGAAATAATTCTACAATTCTGCATTTATAATGTACTGATGTACAGTAACAAAATCTAACATTCAAATTAAGTTTGTTTTAAATGCTGCAAGAATTTATTTCTTTTCTCATATTTTATTTAAAAAATAACTCAGAAATACTTTATTTTAAAAGTATTTAAAGGAACAATTTTATCAAAATAAACTCAAACCTTCTTCATAAAATAAATGTCATTTAAATAACTCAAATAATATATACACACTCTCAAAACACATTTTGTATGAATATTTTCTTTAATAACATATAATATATTTAATCAAACATAATTTAGCTTAATTTTACATATGTACACTCAAAATATCTTATAAAGCCTATAAGAAAATAGAAAAACTTTTTACAATATTTATAACATTAAACATGCGAAAATTATTAATTGTTTTCTGCAAGACCATTTAAAGGCCAAAACTTCTGCCTTAACTGAAAAAGTAAAACTTGTGGACCTAAATATAAATACCGTTTATGAAAGTATTCTACTATCATTTGAATAAGTTTACTTTTATTATGTAGTAAAATTGGAAAATTTTGGTTGGCATTTAACTTACTGTTCGCTAATCTACCTCCTACTCCAAGAAGAACTTCTTTATCAAGAAGTAGATGGAGGTTTTTTGCCTGACTAACGCTGAGAAAAAGTATTTGTGGCCACTATTTCTGTACTCAGCTTGAGCTTATACAGTAAAAATGAGTATGTCCTCAGAAAATGAAAATGAATTAAATATGTCTAATATTCAAACACTAACCCCAAAACGCCTCAGAAATCGCAAAGGAAGATTATCAAGATCTTACCCCTCCTCCTCAGTGGAGGATCTAACAAAAAGTATGAAAACACCTTCACAGTCAGTCATTAAAAGGAGATCGAGTAAACCGCCTACACCTATACAAAGCAACAAATTACAAAATTTTGACACAGCAATGCAAAAAATCATGAGCATTGAGGAGAAGATAGAAATGATGGACAGATTACTACGAAAACATGATGGAAAGTGCGAGATAGAGGCAGCAAAATATCGAGAAAACATCCTCCAAGAGTTAAAAGAAAACAACATTAAGTATGAAAAAGTAAAAACAAATTTAGAAAATGAAATATTCGAAGCAAATGAAGCCCTAGAAAAGGAGAAAAATTTGACACTTAAACTACAACATTTAATAATGGAGAAAGAAAAAGAAGTAAATCACTTGAGGGAATATAGTGAAACCTTGAAAGGAGAAATGGAAGAAAAAATAAACAAAATAAAAGGAGAGCTCCATAAGCAAATAACAGAAAATCAAGATACCATAAGAATGAAGGACCAGGAAGTGCAAATGCTAAAAGAAAAAGCACAAAACTATATTAAATCCAGAATAGAAGAAAACTTTGGAATATTGGAAACCGTAGACACAATACTGCAAGAAAAGAATATAACCATGGAAAAATCAAACATTAAATTTATACAAGATGAAATAAAAAAGCTCTTGTATACGTTAGATAGGCAAACAGAGAAAATAGAAGAAAAAGAAAACCAAATTAAACAGCAGCAAGTATATATAGAAACGACTCTCCACTCCCTGGCGAGAGAGGAAGAACTAAAGCATGAAATACAAACAAACTTTCAACAGCAGGAATTAAAAATCCAACAGATATTAACGTTCATAGGAAATCAGAAAAGTGATGAAATCTCAAATCAACAAACACCATCAATAATCTCCCAGGATGATGCTGACGCTGCCAACTCAACCTCCTACTCAAAAATAGCACAAAAATCAATTCCCCAACATAATCAAGCCCATCAACAAATTTCAAGGAAAATGCCACAAATGTCTAAATCGGCAATATTATTAACGAGGATGAAAGAAACAAAAATGTCAATGAGCATATTAAGGGGATTGTGGGTAGAGAACTAAAAGGAGAAACAAAACTACCGAAGCTCTCCTGTACAATCTCAAGAGATAAAAACTCCTTTATAATAAAAGCAACAACCTCAAAAGTGGTAGATGACACACTAAATATCTTGCAGAAAAACGAAAAATTACAGAGCTTATTAGAAATGAAATTCTTAGGGGAAAAAAGGAAAAAGATAATCATACTCGGTATTCCACAATATGTACAACATGAAGAAATACAAGATATACTGAAATCGGAATTAAACCACGACATAAAAGATAATACTCAAAAGGTAATTTCACGACCAAAAAACAAATTCTATCAATTAATGATAGAACTAGAAGAACAAGAAGCATTTCAGTTACTAACACAAGGTAGAATCTTTATCGGCTTAGCATCTTGTAGAATATCACACTACACTCCACTCATAAGATGTAGTAACTGCCAGCTTTTCGGACACACAGTAGAAAGATGTCGAAGAAAACAGACATGCGAATATTGCATGCATAACCACAAATCAGATTACTGTCCTAAAAAGCGTACCCCAGAACAGCACCAGTGCGTAAATTGTTTCAACTCAGTGGACAATTTTGGTAACCGCTTTGAATACAGGCATAGTGCGTCGTCGAGCCAATGTCAAGTTTTTCAAAACCTTTATTATAATAGAAACCAACGTCTAAACCTTTCACAGGCTCAATATTCAACATAGAGAACATTTCCGATATCTCCAAACCCTCTTCTTCAGCATCATCATCAAATATCAACAATAACACCAAACAGCCAATTTCCATAAATACTTTAACAATACCCCAGATTAATCTGCAAAACAGCAAAACGGCAACAGCAGATTACATACGTCATGCAATAAAGGAAAAAAATAGATATATCCTGCCTCCAAGACTACTATATCTCAGATAATCGCCCATTAGGACTACCACTTTCAACACCGTATTACTTCTCAGTAGCAAAAAATTGCTGCATTATAATACTAAACCCTTCAATTAGCCATATTCAAATTAAGAAAAACAACCATTCAGTCTTCATCAACATTCAATTAATAAATAATTTATTAACAATAAGATCACAATATTCACCCCCGTCAACAGATTTACAAAATGATCTTAATGATTGGCTAGAAGTAAAAGGCTCCAGGAGTTTATTCTTATTGGCTGGAGACCTAAACGCACACAGTGCCTTGTGGGGTTACAAAAAAGATGATGACAAAGGGCAAAAATTAATATCGCATATGGCAACGAAAAGACTCTTGTTACTAAACGATCCCCATAGTTTACCAACGTATGAATTAATTAATAAAAAGGACAACACAACTTTAAGAAAAGGCTGGCCCGATGTTACACTATCATCAATGTCACTGTTCCCTTTACTGGACAACTGGATGGTACACCCAGATATGGACTTTGGAGATCATAGACTGATCACATTGAGCTTTAATATTGAAATACCGCAGTTACCAAACAGAAGATATCGAACAAAACAAACATCATTTAAAAAACTCAACGATAAAATTAAAAAAGAATTAAACCAGCAAAATTTCAACTTCAAAAATATAAAAACCACTGAGGAATTTGAAGAAAAATATGAAGAATTTTACCAACTACTTAAAAGAACATGTGATCAGACACTCAAGAAAAGAAAAAGCACTCACCAACCGAAGATAACATGGTGGAACGATGAGCTACGCACAAAACGTAATTTAATTAGGGCACTAAGAAGAAAAACAAAGCTCCCGACAGCTACAGTACAAGATATAATTAAATTTAAATCACAAAGAGCCATGTATAAAAAAGCAATTTTGAACGCGAAAAAACAGGCATGGACAAGATTTTGTACACAATCCAAAAACCCTTATGGAAAAATAAAAAAAGTAGCTTTTAAAAATTATCATAATCGAGAACTGTATTCATTAGAAGAACAAGAGGAAGAAACGGAAACAGCAGAAGGATTCTACGAAACTCTAACCACAGAAATATTTGGCCAATCAGAAATGCCAGCGGACTCAATATTTAACCAGCAGAAGGCAGAGGCAATTGAAAATTTTACTTTAAAAGAACTTAAAAATGTCATCTACTCATTCAACAGGAACAAAGCCCCGGGGCCCGATGAAATTGATCATAACATAGTACGACAATTATTCAAGCATCATAAGTTTCTCTTACTAGAAATGTACAATGTTCTGCTATATTTAAATTACTTCCCCAAAACATGGAAGATTGGAGAATTGGTTTATTTCATAAAGCCCTCTAAAAAACCAAACATCGCATCTTCGTATCGGCCAATCTCCTTACTGCCAATCTTCGGTAAAATATATGAAAAACTATTATTAAAAAGGATAAACTTTAACTTATGCAGCCAAAAAGAACTACAAAAATCACAACATGGCTTCCAAGAAGGTCGTTCGACGGAGTCAGCGATAGCCGAACTTTTCTCATTTATAAATCTGCTCAAAGAGAAAAATAATTATATTTCCCTAATATCCCTAGATTTCAAGAATGCATTTGACCGACTACCCTGGCCAGAGACCTTAGAAGAATTAAAATTCCTAAAACTAAAACAAGCATTAATAAACATAGCAGCATCATTTCTTTCAACAAGAGGAGCAATGCCGAATTGGCTGTCAAAAAAGATCCACTGGTTTAGAAGAGGTTGCTCACAGGGGTCCTGTTTTGGACCTTTTCTTTGGAGAATATTCCTGAATAAATTACTGAGAATATTAAAGAAACATGGCTTTAAGATAATAGCATATGTCGATGATCTTCTTCTAATTATTTTTGGCCAAACAAGAAGACAGTTGGAGCAGATGGGAAGAGAGGTACTACAAATAATAAGTGATTGGGCGAAACAAACGGATATGAAGTTCTCATATGACAAATGTGTAGTGTTAAATCTTCGAAGACCACGTTTCCTGAAGAGAGGACCAATATATAAATTGGATGGGCACTCCCTTAAATCTGAAAATACAATAGACTACTTGGGCTTAACATTGGATAAAACACAGTCTTTTCTTCCGCACCTGAATAAAAAACGTATAGAAATTAATCAAATATCACAAAATCTTCTAAAATTCGCCGCTGCATATGGAGGCCTTTCGAAGCAAATTTTAAAAATCTGGTACTTACAAATATTAGAAAAGAAAATATCCTATGCCGCTTCATGTTGGTCTCCACACCTACCAGTCTCACATGGCTACAGGCTACTATCGGCAATTCAGACACAATGCCTTTTGCTTCTGTCGAGAGCTTATAGAAAATCATCAACGGCAGCTTTGAATGTATTGTGCGGCATTCAACCATTGGCGATCCAATTAAATACATTAGCAATTTCAGGACAGGTCCTACGTCTGGGGATTCCAATAGAGGACAACTTTCCAGTCTTCTATCAACCGAAAATATCCTCATCCATACCTTCCCCACATCAAGATTATCTTTTACTACAAGAAGGAGTTCCATCCACTTCAACAATAAATATATACACTGACGGCTCAAAATCAGATGCTGGCACAGCGTATGCTTTCTGTGCTTATAAAGAAGGGAAATGCATCCATACTCATCAAATAAAATTACAAATATCAAATTCAATCTTTCAAGCTGAACAACTCGCCATATTAGATGCAATATTATGGGCAGACTCCTCAGGGGACGGGAACTTCGTCATTTACACAGATAACCAGTCAAGTCTTGCATTATTGGAGAACGTTTTTAGTACAGATTTTATCACATCAAAAACTATAATAGCCTTACAGAAAACATCTAAATCAATTAAATTTCAATGGGTTCGGGGACACACAGGTGTTAAAGGAAATGAACATGCAGATCAACTAGCCAAAGATGCAATAACAAATATTAAAGTACGAGAAATATTTCATCCATACCCAGCTTCACACCTTAAAAAGAAATTGAAAAAAGAAGCCATAGACAAATGGCAGCAACAGTGGGATTGTGGTACCACTGGCAGATTCACTTACAAATTATGTCCAAAAGTATCAACAGACTTCATGTTAGTACATAGAAACCTGTATATCTTCTCAACTAATCATGGACCCTTCCCGTCCTACCTATTCAAAATAAATAAAGCTCCGTCGCCACTGTGTACCTGTGGTGAAATTGGTAACTCTCTTCACTATGTGCTCAGCTGTCCATTAACATCAACCCTCCATATCCGTAAATCAGCCACAATAGAACATCACCATTGGTTCAAATTTGTGCTGAAAACACCAATGCTATATACTAAAATAATAGATTGTGTGCGGTTACTAGAAAACAATCAACAAATTTTTCAAAACCCACAAATGCCAATAGATGAACAAGATTAGCACTAATGAACAGAAACATGAACTTCAGGCCAAACAGTGCCTAACTAAATCGAGAATATAAAATTTAGAAAACTCTTGTACATAGAACAGCCATACACTCAGGTTATCCATAACCTAAAAGTTATCTCACAACAAAACACTTGAACTCATGATAATAACTATTAAACTAATGCACCTGAGAATATGTAGAGCTTAAGAACATCTTATTCATCTGCTGCTATTTGTAATTAATCAATCATATTCGTGTAGAAAATAATACACATTTTCGTCTGTAAAGCGCTCAGCTCATCTGTTCTATTATTACTTTTATTATTATATTTATAATTACTATTATTATTATTTATACTATTACCTTTATTTCTTATTGTTAAAACTATTGTTAAATATTGTATTTTTTTTTTTTTTTTTTTTTTTTTTTTTTTTTTTTTTAATAAACTTGCAACGTGGGATCTGGAAGCCTATGCCAATGGTGGGTTATCCCGCGTTGTAGAAAATGTCAAAAAATGATGATTAATATAACCTTATTACTGCAAGGCTTTTTTTTCTTGTCAAAAAACTCATGTTGAACACTTTTTAACACGTTCACTGCCGCAAAAAGTAAGAATTTTCAAATTTCTTCTTGAAAGTCTTTTGCCACCACAAATTCTGAAAGGTAAATTTCGCTTTACTAATACAGCGAAATTTTTTTCCAATAAATAAGCGAATTTTTTTATTTTAAAATAATGGTGAGAAAGTAACAAATTAAAGCCACAAATATTAAAGCTACGAGTATACTCGTAGCGTGGCAGCCAACGTTTTAACAAAAAAATTTCTGCTTTTTTGAGCTCATCGAGGTCCAGAGGACCCTACTTTTTTCATTTTTACAATTACTAAGAAACCTGAAAATAAAGCCTAAAATACGAATTATTTTACTATATTACTTAAATGAATTATATCATGCTCAATCAAATTAATAGAAACTGTAAAAACAGATATGCTTTTAAAGTTACTTATATTAATATTTTAAATTTCGTTTGAAAAGTCATTGGAATTAACTGCTGAAGGAATATTTGTACTGAGACTATATTTGTATTTTTCCTTTAGGAACAATGGACCACTCCACCATAACTCATTTGAGAATAGCTTATCAGGATTAATTCATCTTGTTAGAAGGTCAGCAGGGTTATACTGAGATGGAAAATGTCACCACTGCATTCCTTCGGTTAGTTCTTGTATTGTAGAAATCCTAATCGCAACAATTACGTTTTTAGAACATATGGTTATTTTTTAATCCAGGATAATACTGTCATGGAATCGGACCACAAGAAGATTTTATTTACACTAATATTGAGTGCAGAAATTATTCGTTTAATAAGCTTTGTCAATAAAACTGCTGCTCAAAGCTAAAGTTTTGGAACAGTTAATTGCTTTGAGAGAGAAACTCTGGATTTACTTGTCACTAATTTTACAGACACTTGATCAGATTCTGTTACTGATTTGCAGTAAATTACCGCACCATAGGCTGCTTCAGATGCGTCGCTGAAACCTTGTAACTCAATCTTAATTGCATCTTTTAATAAAATGCACCTACTAATCTCAAATTTATTAATTAATTGTAAGGTATCAGAAAACTTTCACCATTCCTTAGCATTTTTATCCGATAGCAAGTCATCCAAATTTAATTCTAATAACCATAACTTCGGCATAAATATTTTTGCTTTAATTGTAACAGAAGATACTAAACCTAAGGGATTGAATATACTTGATATAGCTGATAACACTTGTCTCTTAGTGACATTTACACCGTTATTAATTTTAACATTGAAACTTAAACAATCTTTCTTCGATTTCCACAAAACATCTAATTCTTTAGATTCTTCTGAATCACCAAATGGTTATATCTTATCATTTGTTTGAGAAAGTTGTGGAGCATTACTGCACCATTCAATTAATAACATTCCAGCACTGTTTAAAATTTCTATTATTTGTTTTTAGAGTTCTAATTCAGAACTTATAGAATCAGCTCAAGATAGAATGTGATCCATATACATGTGTTCTCTCAGTATGGCTGCTGCTAAAGGAAACCTGCTTCCTTCATCTTTAGACAAATGAAGTAGTGTTTTCATGGCCAAAAAAGGTACGCTAACAGCATCATAAATAACTTTCGTTAATTCAAAATTTTTAATTGGCTCGCTAAGACCTTCCTTCCATAAAACTTTTTGCAGCTTCCTCTGATCTGGATGAACAGAGATTGCTCTATACATTTTTTTGAATGTCTGCAGTGAAAGCGACGATATATTTTCTAAATCTCACCATAATTGAGAATAAACCATCTTGTATTACACCTCCATTATACTGAATAGAATTAGGTGAGTTTCCCTTAGTAGTTAAGGAAGACGCGTTAAATGCTCTCAAAGGCGATGACGTACTTTTTTCTATTCCTCTATACTCTCCAAGATTCGGAATGTAACAGGATCCATTTTCTTCCTCGCTTTCGTTAACTTCAACCATGTGGCCTAACTGTTTATATTCTTTTAAATAATCTGAATATAATCTTAAGTACTCAGTATCATTTAACCCCCCCCCCCCAGCGTCTTGCAAAAGGGTAAAATTGTAATGTTGTTTTCTTTGCATTTTGTTTTAAACGCTAAGAAAATATGATTCTTTGAACATTATAAAAGAAACTCAATTACAAATATGAATGCAATCCTTGAGAGAATTAATCAATCTTCAATGTATTTAAAATTTATTAAATCTATAAAATTATATTATCTTAAATATTGCTTGTATTGCTGTGAAACCTGGAGCTTAGTGAATGGAATATTACGCCCCAAACACTTAGAGGGTTAATAGACGATTCCATAAAGAATTTAATTTTTTCTTTGCGATTTGTTTTGAGTTTCCTAAAATAGCTTGATCCTCTTTTAAGGGCATTTTAACAACATATTTATTGTTTTTTCTCGTGTATAATTTTCTACGAAATATTTCTCGCAAATTAAATGTCTCTTTACTTTTTGGTTTTTCAACCTCGATATTTTCTATCTTCCAGAATTTTCTGAATGTCTTGTCTAGATTAGTTTCTTTCTTTATAAACCCACAATGAACTCTATTTTCATTCTGTGTCGGAAAACTTCCCGATACATCAAAACCGAAAACTGTGTCTTGCAAAATAAGATCATAATTATTAACACGAATTTGTCCATAAGTTCATAAAAAAATTCCTGCTCCTAAGAACATATCTACATGTTCTGGGATATTGAAACTATCATCTGCTAATTTTACATTAGGTAAATCTTGTATTGAGATTTCAAATGGATGCGAAGGCGTTAAATCTGCAGTTATTTTTGGAACTACTAAGAAATCTAACTTTTTCACAAAAGTCTCATCTCTATTGCATATTGATGCATCAACCTTATGATTTATTACCAAGGTAGCATCATTTAGACTAGACACTAAGATGTTTGTTCTCTCTTTTTTTAAATGCACACCTCTATTAGATGGCGAGATAAAAAAAAAAATTAGACTCGCTACCTACATCTAACAAATACTTTAATCTATATTTACATCCCGATTAATCAATTAGAAAACATATTACAGTTGAAAGTAAAACTTTGTTCTTTTTATCCGAATATTTACTATTAAAAGTTTTCTGAACGAACTCTTCTGCATTAGCGTTCAAGATTGATGTGCCATAATTTGTTGGCCTACAATCCGAACATTCTTCCTCATTTACCTTCCCTTGTTTATTTTGTTCCGATGAAATATTTCTTTCACGTGTGTGCTGTTATTTGTTTTGGGAAAATGTATAGTTTTATGATGACGTTTTTTACAAAAGAACGCGTACTTTAATGAGCAATTTGCAACTGAATGTGAATTTAAACAATTAAAGCATAACTTGTTATATTTTATAACATCCACCCTTTTATTGACAGATAATTTTAAATAATGCGGGCCTTTTGAAAGAGTGTGATGTTGGTGGCATAAAACACAACTTCGTGTTTTAACCTATGATAAAAATACTTTAGATACACTTTTGGTGTTAGTATATTTAGATTAACACTAAAATTCTCAGTACGGAATTTTCCGCGTGATGTGAAATATAAATCAATCTCTCGTCCCAATTCTTCTTGTAAAAACCACTACACCTTTGTCGCACACTAATGTGGGAAGCTGTTTCTCTATCTATTGTTTGATATAATTTATCCGATACTATATGTTGTTTAAGACTCTCGAAATTGGAGACATTTCTTAAATTTAAATAATATTCCAAGTTTGTCGTTAGACGTGAAGCACACTGTACATGAGTCTCATTTGGTTGTTTAAGAATTTTTCTAAATTGCTTTAATCAAAAATAAGGTGTAGGTTGGTTTCCATTAAAAATGAAGTATGTTAAGGTAAAAATTTAAGATACACTATAGTCTATTGACGATAATAATTTAAAGTACATTCCAGTGCTCATTCAGTGCATCAAACCTTAAGAAAATTTAAAAAAAAATTGATAAGCACTGCAACAATTTCTTTTGAGAAATGGCGACCGTATTGTTATTATTATTCAAATATTCTTTTAGTTTGGAAAAAAATTTGATCACATATTCCTAAAGCATGATTTCTCTAGCTTGTGTACTTGGATGGAAACATGTGTAATGTTGAACAAAAGTACTTCTTTAATTATTCCATCAATGTTATTAATATAAATAATAATTAACTTTATGATTATAGATTTCCTTATTAATGAGATTTGATAAGATTAAAACAACGCTTCTTTTAATTAAAAAGTATTTATGAAAATACAAATTATACACACTAAGTGCTTGGGAAAGCTTTTGCATACAGAAACAACTTTTCAACGACAAAGTATGAATTGTGGAAGAAGAGTAAGACGTCTTATAGTAAGACGATTACGCGTGGCAATAGAAAATATCTGCCGCGCCTGTAATGATGAATTTTATATATATATATTTTTTTTTTGTATCTATTTCAAATATTACGCGAGATTAGAAAAGAAAACGTAATTTACGAAAGTATAGAGCGTCTTTGATCTACACTATATGGCGAAAGGTGACCGGTCGCTTGCGATTTTTAACGTTTTGTTAAATATCTAGAAAAATACATGAGGAATTAACTTGAAACTGCAGATTTGTAAACAGTATAGCATAGGTCATGTATTTCTGCGAAGATTTTTTTTCCCGAAACCCCATATGGAACCGTCAACAAATTGAAAAAGAACGAATATCTTTTGGATAACCCTGAAAAACTAATAGAGCACAAGCGTTTAAATTCGAGATTATTAATAAGTGGCTTATTGTAATATACTGTCTTCATTTTTATGCGGATAGCATGCATACTCGTAGAGAAATTAAGGTTTTTATAAAAACAGTCCCAAATTTCGCCAAGTGTTTTGCTTATAATTTACAGAGTTCGTAATATAAAACAAGTTCTTTTCAGAAAATATGACGAACAACGTTGTACACAATACCTTGCAGTCAGAATTACAAAAATAATAAAAACTGGATGAAAAATGAGCAGGTTTACTAAAAAAAGATTTCTGCGGATGCGCAAATGCAATCAAAATATAATGTGCATAATGTGTTAGCTAAATGTATAGAGCAACTTTTGTAAAAGTCTCAAAAACATAGTTTGAAAAGTCTGATAATAATCGTTTATAGAATAAGCTCAAAATCCGTTGTTCCCAAAATGAAGCAAAAACATGAGGGGTTGTATCCATATATCCATTGATTAGTGCCAAATTCATTTCATGCCAAAAACATTTTTTAGTAAACTTGCTCATTTTTCATCCAATTTTTATTATTTTTTAATTCTGACTGCAGCGTATTGTTTATAATGTTGTTCGTCATATTTTCTGAAAAGAACTTTTTTTTTATATTAAGAACAAATTATAAGCAAAAAACTTGGCGAAATTTGGGACTGTTTTTATAAAAACCTTAATTTCTCTGCGATTATGCATGCTATCCGCATAAAAACGAATACAGTATATTACAATAAACCACTTATTAATAATCTCGAGTTTAAACGCTTTTACTCCATTAGTTTTTACAGGGTTATCCAAAAGATATTCAATCTTTTTCAATTTGTTGACGGTGCCCTATGGGGTTTCAGAAAAAAATCTTAGCGGAAATATGTGACCTATACTATACTGTTTACAAACCTGCAGTTTCAGGTTAATTCCTCATGTATTTTTCTAGATATTTAACAAAACGTCAAAAATCGCAAGTGACCGGTCACCTTTGACCATATAGTGTAGTATAAAATGATGACGTCTTGCATGTAAAAAAAAAAATTATTAAACTCCCTAGAATGTTAATTTTCCAAAAACAAATCACTAACTTAAAATCCGTCGCTAGGCGCTTATAGAAGTGAGGCACTATAAGGCTGAAGTATATTTACTAATAACACTAACACATGTAAGCCAGGTACAATTCATTTATGGGCATTCCATATCAAATCAGGTAGTAAAATATCAATATGTATCCCACCATCACAGATTTTAATGAAACTGCGTGCGTTTGTTCTTACTATTGAGATATGTAAAAATAGCAAATTGTAAAACACCACTTTTTTTCTAGCACGCTGTTCCTTTTGCACTGAAGACGAATCTCGCTAGTAGATTCGAAACAGCTGTTTGCTGCTTTTCATATATTATTTGTGCATTTTAAACGTTGGTTTTTCTGCTTTTTAATATTGAGATATGATCACCAGTAATTTTTTTTTTGCTCCCTGGTGAAATTGTTCCTGAGAAGATTTCATCCTGAGAAGATATAATCAAAATTTTGGAAATTTTGAATGGGTTGGCATTCTTGATTGCGCAATTTTCAAAGGCATCGTTTTGTTTATAAAATCCTATTTCAATATCTAATAGTGAAATCATCTTGAAATAATTTATTCAAGGTAAATAAAGTACGTAGATTATGAAACAAATATTGCTGCAATGTTAAAAATAATTTAAATGTGTCTAAAAAATTGTATAATTTTCGAACAAAAAAATTACAAAAAATAATGAAATTATTAAAAAATCTTTATAAATCAAAGGCGGAGTTTCTATGACTCCCTTTAAGATTCAGTTGTAACGTATACAGTACGTGACAGAATACATTAATTCATGCATCCATCCAATTTTAGAACCAAGTAGCATGGAGTGATTAATCTCCTTTCCAATGGTGCCCCACCAGTAGCTGAGAGGTTCTGCTCTCGAAGCTGGTAGACGGGAGGTGCTGGGTTCGATCCCAATCGCGCCCGTCGGCCTAACCGTTTCGGAGTTTTCGTGGATTTCTTCGAAGCCTTGGATTTTCCATGCGTAAATACGGGTTAGGTTCCCTTAGAAAGACCCCCACGAAGGGCACTTCCCCCAGGGCCTATATCCCTGTGTAGATAATCGGCCGTCAACAATCAACCCAACCCTTTCCAATGGTATCACGGTAATGATTGTCTAAAAATAAGACGTCAGGCTCTCGGAGAGTCATTAATCTTGTCTAGTGGTTGCAGATGTACAAGGTCTTGACGTCTCAGACACGTCAGCAGGTGTATTTTCTAGGCAATGCTTGGATACTTTTGTACTTATAAAAAGCATCCTGTCTTCGTGCATAGATTTTACGTGGGTCCTTAGACCAAAATGACGTAAAGTCGTATGTCGTAGAAACATAAGTGATTTGTCCGATCGATTTATCTTTCTCTGCAACCCTGGAAGAAATGGAGTTTTAAACAAAAAAACCGTTCTTGTAAACTTTCCACTTTCGGTTCTAGGAGAATTCCTGTTTGCAGAATTCCTGTTTTAGCAGAAAGTCTGTTTGCAGAAACAACCACCGAACAAACAGCACACTGTAAGAAAACTTTTGCGAACGATGTGCAAGCATGTCATTAGAGTAGTTTTTTTTATAGGAATATTTTGGTAATTTCTAGCATATTTTTGGAATACCCTGAATTTGAAAAACTAGTAGTGTTGAAGACACACATGTTACGCGCGTTTTAAAGGTCATAGAAGTAGCAACTTATTCCTGATCACGTGTCTCTAATTTAGTGACACGTTAGTGTATAAAATTTCAAGCGTTACGCAATTCTTGATTTATTCTATTATTTTGTATCTCTCTATTCTAAAAAAAAGTAACTACCGCTGTCACCGCCGCCGCCGCCGCCGCAGCCGCCGGTTTTGAATTTTTTGTGACCGGAGGTCTTTCTTCGTTAATGTTAAGAAAAATAATACATACAAAAATATGAAAATCGGTAGTTTTATAGTGAAATGTTTGATAAACACGCTGATGCAGACAGTTTTCAAATCGAAGAATTATTTTAAGAGATATTTAATGCTAAAGTTGGACAAAATCGTTCGACTAAAAAAGTTTTATAGGAGCAAAAACTATTCATGGGAATTTAATCCTTTTTAGATCATTTTATACGTTTGAAGTTCCCGGTGTGCAGACTGTATTTCTTTTTTTTAATTTGACGCATTTTTTGAGGTTTTATTTCTATTTTAAATTCAAATTTTCAGCATTTCGAGAGATATTTTTTACTTATTTTAGAAAATTGTACTAATTTACCCTGTTGCCAAACAGCGCAAACAATAATGTTTGTTTCAAATAAAAAAATGATGCGTGTAAATAAATTAAAAATTTTATTTACACGTGACTATTATAAACAGAAAAAATCATTTGGAATTAGAATTAAATAATTATGTACAAAAGCAGGAACTTATTAAAAATTACGTCATAAAAAGTATACACGTGAATTTTAAAGAGAAAGGATATTGTAAAATAATAAATTCATTAACATGCGTTAGAAGTCTTAAATAGGAGAAATTACGTCATATTTACGTCACATTACAGTTATTACATAAAATGAATATAAAATATTCCAAAACAGTTTAAATTTAGAAATTGCACTAGACATTTATTTGATATTTTGAGCGGCCCTTTTCAACTATTTTTGTTAGGAAAGCGCAAATAATATTTTATTTCTAACAAAAGTATTTTCACGTGAATGTTTAAAAGAGAAAGAATAGCTTGGACAAAATTACGTCACATTAAAAACGATTAATTTAAAATGTCTCATTTAAAAGAACTTTCTTTTCGCTTTGTTAAAAAATACCAGGAGACAAAGACTGTTTACTGAATTCCTTTTATATTAGCTTATTTTGAAATGTTGTTACACGTGTCTACGTCATCAAGTTATTTTTATTTCGATGTTTTATTTGTATTTTTAATAATGTTGTACTAATTTATTTGTTCTTTCGTCATTTAAAATAAAAATTATGTCAATTTGTATAATTTGGCGAGTGGTTTGGCGATTTATATAATTTGGCGAAATTGGTCGACGGGATAATCAAGTAGTACCGCAGCGGATTTGGCGTTAAAATTCCCCAATCAAAGAGAAATGAATAGAAATCCGTTTATAGGGAGATCGCCACTGTTTTTTAAATTATAACTCAATCTTTCGAAATCTTTTTAAAGCCGAACAAATTAGCGTGCATTTAGAGTCTGTGGTGTCTGGACGGGGGTTGGCGAGCGTAGCTCGCAGGGGGCCGACCCCCCTAGTATATTAAAAAGAGCTGTGACGAAACATGATCATTATAAAAAAGAAAGCAGTCAGTGTACACTATAAAAAAATTTTCTTAATCTTGGAATATATGTATTATATAACAACGAAGTAAAATGTACAATAATCGCTTCCGAGTTGCCCGAGTTCTGAAGAGCATGCTTTATCTTTAGATGCATCGGAAAAACAATAAAAACTATGTGTCTTGTGCTACGAATGATTTTTGGAAACATTTTTCAAATTTGTATAGCGCATCAATCATGTTCTCAACCCATAATGTAAGTTTTTTATATGCTATCAAATCATAAGTAAGCCTTTCTACGTTTAACAAGCATGTTTTACGAGCAAACATCATAATTTAACAACATTAACACGAACATGAAAATTGTTATTTTTTTTTCTGTTGGACGTATAAATTCAATTACACAATTAAAATATTCTACTTGAGAATTAATAGCATCTTAAAATCTATTTTCCAATTTTAGAAACTTATTAATACGCTATAAAAGCTACTCGGAACGCTTCCGAATAAATAAACTTCGCTTTGATAAATTTTCAGTCTATCAATCTCGAAACTTTATTAGATGCTGTAACTTTTAAATATAAAGAATATTTTTTTAAATCATGGATAACTCGGAAGAAGTTATAGTATAATTGCAATTGTAATATTTGTCTTTTCTACAGTCTACTCCAAACTGTTTACAATTGGTGTGCCATTATATGTCCCTCCATAATTTTTGTTTCATATCCATTGAAATTTTAATAACTTATTTAAATTTTTAAAAATATTCCAATTTACAGCGGCATTTTTGTCACATTGCAGGAATATTTGGACAGTAGGGCGTGACGAATTTTTCAACTTCCTTTTTCAAAAAATGAGAGGGGGCCAGAAAGTTGTGTTTTGGTTAGCTATTCACAAACATATTTTCATGAACTGGCAATTGCATCGGTTTCCTTGGTAAATAGCTACTTCAGTTTCGTGATATTTTCCTGTGTCATGTAAAAATCGCAGCAAACTGCCTTCTCTCAAAAAGTGCTTTCTTATCATTATTTCTGTTTGTACTTTCGCTCTAATGTTAAGAATATATTTATATAATACTATAACATCTGTAAAAAAAAAAAATCCACTCGTAAAATATTTTAAACTAGCAATACTCATTTGCAGCTGAGTGTATTTTTATTAATTTTTATTAATGTCATACAAATAGTGACATTTTCTTTTATTTCTTTTTCCGGGAACGAATTATTTCTGAAACTTGCAATATATAAAAATTCGGAACTATGGATAATAAAAGGAAGACAAGACTGGCAACATCCACTCACATGAATAATTTAATTGGAACTGGTCGAGAAATGCTGCCTTCCGAACTCCCAACTCTGCGTGATGTTCTAAGATATGGGCTTCTGCTAAGAGAGCAGAGTGGAGAGAAAATCAGAAATTACCCAGCAGCCACTCTTGCAAAGGATATTCATCTAAAAGTCCTTGAACAGTGAGAGCGAGCAAACAGTTCTTTTGTGGTGCTAATTTTAAATTCGAGAGTCACAGTGCTGAGGAAGATAGAAGAAAACCAGGAAAAGGTCAAAAACATATCACTTGGCAGAGGAAAACTGGAAGTGAAAGAAGCTTTCTTAACAACGTTAGACAAGCGTAAGACACGTTTGAGGGTGGATGTCCAGGTGGTGCTGATTGTAAACATGAAGTGCACATCTCCTGCTCTTGCCCTAAGGATATAAAGATCCCTGCCAAAGAACTAGTGTTTATTAATAGTCAAAGAAAGAAGGTTGGATCTGTTGAACAGCATCAAATTGGAGTACCAGATCTACCTGAGCACAAAAGACAAATTAAAAAGCAGAAGAGGCAAGAGGATGAATTAAGAAGAATTTTTGAATATGAGCAGAAAAGGAAGGAAGAGTTAGGATTACAAACAAATGAAGTTTTTTCTCCGACGAAGATGAAGTGCTAACTGATTTTACAGATGAAGAATCTGAAGATCATTGGCAGATTCCATGTGATGTACCCTCTACTTCAAGTACAAGTCAGTATAATACATTACAATTGCGCAATGTTGCATTTTAAAGTATTAGGTATGGTGTCGGTCTACATGCTACAGCTTCCATTACAACAACTGCATTTTTAGATGTTGAATTAATTACTGAAAGAGACAGGATACTTGTGGTGGGTCACAATAAAGTAAAAATAGCGCAAGAAAAAGTTATGAAATCACTTGGTGAAGAATTCCATGTTCGATGCCGGACAGGTAGTATTGAATGTATCTTCTTTGATGGATGCCAAGATTCCACTAAAGTTCTGTTACAAGCAAATAACTCAAGTCATCAGTTTCCTAGTATTGTGAAAGGAGAACATTACACTGTTTGCAGTGAGCCAGGTGAAAGTTATCTTTGCCATTTTACTCCAGACAAAGATTTAACGAAAAAAAAAACCTGCTGAAGTTACTGCTAACCATCTTGTGATTTTTTAAAGAAAACCAGCATTGATAAAAGTTTTCAGGATATTGGTGGTGACTCAACAAATGATAACACTGTTTGGGAAGAAGGAATCATACATTGGGTTGCAGAAAATCTGAATCGTAAACTCATCTGTTTGGTTTGTGCTCTTCATACTAATGAGCTACCTTCGCGGCACTTGATCAGAAAGTTGGATGGAAAAACTTTGTCTAACAACAAGTGGAGTGGTAAGATTGGCAATATGTTTGATGCTGCAACAGAACTCGAAATCAATCTGTCTTTTGTCAGAATTTCTTTCTTAGAATCTTTGGTTCCATTGAGTGACAGTGTTGTCAAAGTTCTCTCTATAGATCAAGCTTATGGTTACAGGTTAACTCAGGCCATAAGGACATGTGTACTTCCAACTGATCTGGAATTATTAGAAATTGGTCCTGTTAGCCACTCTCGCTGGTTAATAACTGGAAATCGAATTTGTCGGATATGGGTTTCAAAACATGGACATAAAGGCAACAACTTGAAGAAGTTACAGCTGCTTGTGGAATACATTATTGGTGCATCATCCCTGCTGATTTACAATCAAATCGAAATTCCCTTGCGTGGAAGGACTTCGCCGCATTATTTATCAATTGAAGATCCTAAAATATCAGAAGAAGGCAATAGCGGATACTGTTTTGCCGACAATCCAACGTTCATCGTAGTTTCCATTTAATGAAATGGTGCTTCAGATACTTTTATGCCAGAATATCAATTAATTATTATCAGAATATCAAGAAGAAAGAAAAGCTGTGGACCAGAAGATAATTAAATTAAGGAATGAAGATGATAATACACCAGGAAACCTATCTGTTCGGCCTAGGAAAACACCTGCAATAAATCCAAATGCAACTTTTCTTTTGGAACTGATAGATTGGTCTGAAAATGTATATGAACCTCCACTTACTTGTAAACTCAAAATATCAGAAATAAAAAAGTTTGTTGAAGAGCCAATGCAAGTTCCAAAGTGGCCATGTCATGGACAGTCCAACAGTCCATAGAGAGGTGTGTGAAACAAGTAATAGAGGCTTCTGGCAAAGTGTATACCCATGAGAATCGAGAAGGATTCATTAGAGGCCAGGAAGCAAGCAAGCGAATGATGTCTAGGAATAAATGGAAGCAAGATTTGATGAATATTATTGGTTAAAGATTTTAACTTTTTTTACAACGTGTTTTCAGTGTTTCATAATAAAGACAAAATAAAAATAAAATTGTTTGAGTTCATTAAACCACTTTTTGTGCAAATTTTGTTGGAGTTTATATTAAGTTATCCCTTTTTTTGCAAATTTCAATACAGATTATAATCAAACGCAAATTTACCAAGGTAAATCTTTATGAAAAAGGAAAAATCTTTTAAATTAGGATATTACACATCAAAAGGAAAATGCTTGGACCCCCTCATTCACAAAAATCATGAATTTTTGTTTTTGCCCTCCAAATAGACACACCCTATTCCGACAGCTGTGCTTATAAAGGTATAAACGTATTATAAACGTATTATAAACGTAATATAAGCGAAATTTTTATGTATGTTCTTTTTCCCTCAAAACATGAAAAATTCGCGAACCGAAGCTCAAAATTTCCTGAAATTCTATAGCCGATTACTGAAATTTCTTCTAATGGGGAAAAAATCTCTTACAGTTATTGAAGTGAGTTCGGCAACTTGTTGCCTGTACGTTTTACATTTTTCGACGAAATTTGTTTGATAATGTGATTTAAATATTCATTTTAAGTAGCGCAAACGAAACAAAGTTTGTAAACATTGTTTGTGATAGTTAATTAGGCAAAAATGAAACCTTAATAAATATTTAGAACAAAGCATTTTTTAAGAACTAGATTTTAATAATCTATATATTTAATAGACCAGGCTGTTTTTTCAGTCATCAGCTCTGAGATTTCTACTGATCAAATTTTGATAATTATTATTTTTTTAAACGAAAGCTGTATGTACTATGAATGTAGATTTTCCCGTACTAGCTATTTTTAAATTTATTTCCATTCTTATATTTTCTTTTTTATTTAAAATGGTTCCAATCGGATTACTTCCATGGTTACAGAGAAAAGAGAAAAGGGAGTTTGTTTATTTTTATTGATCATTTCCTTATTGATGCCATTTTCTCAATATAATTAAAAATAACTTTTAAAAAATTGAACAGAAAAGGACGTCATGCTTTTCAAAATCTGCATTTACCTCATAAAACTGTTGTGAAGTAATTTTTGATGATTTTTCATTCCCTAATACGTTGCATATGAGCCTTAATTGATAATGTCATCATATTTACTTATCATGATTATATCTTACTAATTACGTATACAAATAAAGTTTAATTTTTCAACAAATTGGAACAGTTTAAGTTTAAAGAAATAGTATTTTGGTAACTTTAGATTAAAATAATATTTGTTTTAAGAGTCAGACTAACGAATTCGATGGATATTTTATTGCAATTAATTTTGAAGGTTTATCATTATTGAATGTATTTTTTCATAATTAAACATTTTCTTTCGTCGAAATTCGATGGGTTCCACCTCGTCTCTATAAAAAACTAATAGTTATTTCTTCAATAATAGTTCTTCAATTGAAAAGAAACTAGATTTTTTTTTTAATACGAGCTACTTCTTTTAATATTATTTCCTCAATAGTATGATTATTATAATTCTTTTAAGTGAATTTTATAATAAAGTAATGTTATAAGAAATCAAAAGAGATTCAATGAAATATGATCATAATGTAACAAATTGTAAAAATTCCTATTAGTTATTCCTTTATTATATCTTAAAATCAATTCAAACGTGCGACTTTATAACGCTTTCCACTGTTTTTTTATTTATACCCACTGAATTTATTTTAATTAGTTTAGACTTTTAAAGGTCCATTTGTTTTAAAAAAGAGGCTATTTGTAAAAGAGATTTCATTAAAGAATATACTTTTTTTTTTCGAAAAGTAATTTGTTTTTTAAAGATATTCCGTTATAAGGATAAAGAGGATTATTAAATTTGTTGCTGCAAATTAAAGAGCTGTTCCAAGAATTGTGCTGCCAATTACTTTTTTATTTTTTTTTTTTGCATTAGAAAAGAATTTTTATGAATGTCATTTTTCTTTCAAAATACTCAAAATTCGCCAACCGAAGAACAAAATTTCTCGAAATTCTTCAGTCAAAAGACTGAAATTTCTTGAAATAACAAAAAAAATTTCTTTTAATCGCAGAGGTACGTACATTCTGCAACTTTTTGCCAGTACTTTTTTGCATTTTTTGATGAAATTTGTTTGAGAGGTTAATTTAAACATTTATTTTAAGTAGTACGAATTGAATGGGGTTTGTAAACATCATTTGTTTGTTATGGTTAATATTCCGAAAATGTAACCTTAATAAATATTTAAAACATAATAAAAGAAATAATTTCTGATAACAGCTATTAAAATCTGATAGTTATTTCTTTTAATTATTAGATTCTTCTATTGAAAAGGAACTCTGCAAACTATATATACAGGTTGTCTACAAGTTAATTGGGCAATTTCGTAAGTTAAGAACATTAAATGAAATTAACTAGTACTATATTAAATGAGTACTAATATTAAATGAAATTAACTAGCTGAAAGTCAGACTAGTAGTAATATTGCCGAATTTTATTCATAGATGGCGGTAGGGTCGTACTTGTAAAGCCGAATGGTTTCATGAAACCAAAGACGGCATTTCGCTTTCTCAGCACCGTTGTACGTCTCCATTATTGTAATGCCGAACTATGATTACCGCTCGCTAAAAGATACCGTCTGTTATGACGCCTTACGCCTTCTATGAATAAACTTCGGTAATATTATTACTAATCTGACTTTCAACTTGTTAATTTCATTTAATATTTCGGAAGTTCTTACGAAATTGTCCAACTGATGTGTAGGCACCCTATATATTAGTAACTACAAAAACAAATTTTGAAGTACACTGTACGTCATTTTATTTTATTATTTTCCTCAGTATTATGATTATTCTTTTTAAGTTAATTTTACATTAAAGTAATGCTATACGCAGAATCAAAAGTTCGATGAAACTTTATCAAAATTAAACACTTGTTAAACTTGCAAAAATATATATTATTTATTCATTTATTATACCTTAAAATTACTTCAAATATGTTTCCCATTCTAATGTTCTCCACTGTTTTTTATTTGCACCCACTAAAATTCTATAAATTAGTTTGCGCTTTTAAAATCCCATTTTGTATTAAAAAAGAATGAAAATTTCTTATAATCATTTTAAAATAAGGAATTGTTTAAGGTATATAGTTTTTTCCTTTGAAAGTAATTGAATTTTTTAAAGTGACTCTGCGATAATGACAAATAAGATTGTTAAATTTGTTGATGCTGTACAAACTAAATTAGGAACAGTAATTATGAATGTTTAGTAAACGAAAGGATATTTATTTTAGCGACAAATGTAAACTTAACAAATATTTAAAATACATTCGATTTAGTATAAAATCTACAAATAAAATTATTTTAACAAAAATAAATTCTGAAAAATTGCACAGTTCTTAATTTTATAAAAATTAAGTAAATTGGATTCGAAAAAGTGAGAAATTTTTTTATCACGATTTAAAAAAAAATTAATGTAAATCTACTATGCCCTGGCGACTATTTTTATATTATATTCGCACCGCTACTTAAAAAAAATAAATTTTGTAATCTATTTCTTTTTCACAAATTATCATAGTGTATGTACACAGGCCTCCAAAAGTTAAGGAAAGGGACTGGATGCTTTCGATTGTACACGTTTTGTGGAATATCTACCAAAATTATTGACGAAATGTTCTTGAACGTCTGGGATGTAAAGAACATTTTTCATTCTATATATCTCAGTGAAGATTTAGTCGGGGGGGTCAATTAGGGGACTAATAATAAATTTATTAATAAAATAATATTTGCGATCACCTACGTAACCGAAAATGTTGAAAATGGTTTGTCACTGTATTAAACGAATATTTGGGTCCCGTTCAACGTTTGTGTGCATTTTCGTAAGCATAGCACTAATATTCGTGAAGATGTTATTGTGTCTGTGAAAAATTCAAAAGTTTTTGTTTATTGCATACAGAGCTTTCAACCACATTTAACACAACTTCCCGAAAACCTGACAAGGAACAGTAGCAACATAATACTGCAATCAATTAAAGTATGAATATATTGAATTTTTGCTGTGATATTCGCATTTGTATGAAATAATTTTTACCTGCGTATGCGTAGAAGATTACAAAAGTTTTATTTCATAATTTGGTTGTCAGCTATTTTGGGCAACGTCTTTAAAAACTCCAGTCAAATATTGTGAAAACTCAGAAAGATTTAGTGAGCTGATTGAAAAGTTGTGGAAAATCCCTTATAATAAAGCTATTTTTAGAAAGCAACTCACTATATCCCATCTTTGTATCACTTTGTATCACCTTTGTATCACTATCGCCCCCATCTTTGAGAATTTTCCCGATATTTGACTGGACTTTGTATGTAAGTTGCCTAAATAGCTGACTACCAAATTATAAAATAAAAATTTCAGAATCTTCATGCGCAGTTAAATATTATTTTGTACAAATGGCCATATTTCATCAAATATTCAATATATTTATGTTTTAATTGCAATATACTGTTGCTACTGTTTGTGAGGTTTTTGGAAAGTTGTGTTAAATTTGATTGAAAACTTTGTATTCTATAAACAAAAAAAAATTGAATTTTTCACAGACACAGTAACATCTTCACGAATTTGAGTGCTATGCTTACACAAATACACACAAACGTTGAACAGGACCCAAATAGTCATTTAACACAGCAACAAACCATTTTCAGCATTTTCTGTTACATATGTAATCGCAAATATTATTTTATTATTAAATTTATTATTAGGACCCTAATTGTCCTCCCGACTATAATATTCACCGAGAAATATGAAATCAAGCATGTTCTTTACATTCCAGACATTCAAAAACAATTCGCCAATAATTTTAGTGGATACAGTAGTACCCCGGCTTACGTCTCCTCGACTTACGCTGCCCCGCATTTACGTCATCTGGCGCGGCAAAAAAATCCTGAATTATGACGCACGTTAACCTTTTGAACTTTTTTTTTGCCTCTATCAAGGGAAACTTTCCCGTGACACTCAGGTGGTAGTTACAAAAAAAATGTCACTAGGAAAAGCTTAGAAAACTCATGTCCTGAAATACTCGAATGGAGCTGCTGGAAGTTGTGGTTTAACAACTTATTGATTTATTTCAAATTCTTGTATTGCCAACACATTTGTTTTGCTTATGTTAAAAGTATGTAACATAATCCCAAAATACAATAGAATATGTTCATTAGATTTTGGTGAATTTTTATTGCTTATCTGAGCGTACCTTGACTTACGTCGTTTTTGACTTACGTCGCTAGTCTTGGAACGAATTGCTGACGTGAGTCGAGGTATTACTATATTCGATAAAAAGTGTACAATGGTGTATATCAAGTCGCTGTCCCTTAACTTTTGGAGGCCGGTGTATGTGAATGTTTCTTGTTTTAAAAATGTGGTGAGAGAAATAATTAGAAAATAGTCGCCAATGGCAGCCCTGTGTATACTTTGCCAAAATTCACTACCCCCTGAATACAACGCCCGAGCGCTGATGCAAAAAATTGCGGCTGTCGTAGGCAAATATTTTCAAGACCCCCTAAGTTTTGACACGAGTATTTTCCAAAAGTTTTCTTTGACATACGGTGACTGAGCCAGTTGTTGATCAAATAAGGTCGCTGCTACGGGGTTTTTATGATATTTCCTTCCTTTTAAGTTTTAGAAGGAAACTAACACGATTACTACAACCCTTAATGGATGTCCCTATAATGGGCAAAAATGAAATCTGCTGAAATTAAATAGCAACAAAGTTATAAGTAAATAGTTTCTTTAATTGCCATTTACCCAGTAGTTGATCAATGGAAGAAATCAGTCGAAAATTCAAAAATTAATCTTTAAAATATCATGTTTAAGCTGTGATTAACAATAATTCATATAAAACTATTATTTGAAATAAGCAAAATGAAAGTAGATTATTTTAACTTATCGTAATCATCTCCAACTAATCAAAAACTAAATTTTTACATTTTCTATAAAAAAAAATTCATAAAATGGCTTCTCTTACAGCATCCAGCTGTCAACAATATGACAACAGGTGCTTCAACTTTCAAACAAAACTATTATGTCTAGTGCCACGTGTAAGATTCATTTCCGCTTGAAATATCGCAATATTTCAAACATTTGATCAACTACTGGAAGGATAACAACTACTGGTGCAGTCACCCTATTTAATCTGAGAAAAATAAATCTAAAAAAAAGCAATTTATCAAATTACAACGACCATTTGGAAAATGATTTTTTCGAAGACTAAAATTTAAGACATAAAAAATCGCACGGAGTTGATCATACAATACGTACGCCATGAATTAAACATTAATAGTGTTATTACACCTAAACATTCCAAACGACAAAAATCGCCTGCGACTCGTACGTATTATCCACCTGAAACTTATGTATTATCCAAGCATTTCCTTGGCTGTTCCGGAAAAGGCTTTTCCATCGTCAGATTTCCAAGAAATCTGACGACTCATTTTAAAGGAAATTTCGTTCTTAAACTTCCAAATATCCCATAATATTACTTTTTACACCGTCATATAGAGAAAAAAATGTACTTTTAAAGGCAATTTGTTTGAAAGCTGTATCTCTATTTGTTTCTGAGTTATTAATTTTTTTGTAGTTTTTATTACTTTTTTGTCATATTGGCAACACTCTGTTGTCCATCTCTGTTGAAGGTAAAGGGAAATACAGATTACTGTATAGACTAATGAGAAAACGAATAAAATGCGGATTAAACCAATAAAAACCTTCAGATATGCTTTTGATTTCCCATCCTGACGAGAACAATAACCATTTTTCCAAAAAAACTTTTAAATATTATTGGTTCAAACTACAGGGTCCGTACAAATGGAGAAAAAAATCCGCCTACGACAGCCGCCATTTTTTTTTGTCAGCGCTTAGGCCTAGTCTTCAGCAGGTGGTGTACAATTGCAAACACGTGTCAAAGTTCTTAGCGATTTTTCTCCATGATTTTTGATTTATACCCACTGAAATTCTGTTTGCTGATACCTAGTTTAATTTGTAAACTTTCATTTTTTTAGAAAGAAAAAACGAAAATCGGTCTAATAACTCTTAAATAAAATTTTGTTAGGATAAAAATGAATGGGATTGTAATATTTGTTGCTCTTAATAAAAATCTGTTTTGAACATACATTTTACGGAACATTAATAAATATATGAATAAGAAAAGAACATTTTTAGCCACACATTTTCCTTTGATAAATATTTAAAACATAATCTATTTTGCTTAAAAACTAGATTCTTTAATAAATTATCTAGAAATTAAAGCTAATTATTATTATTATTATTAAATTCTGTAAATTATAAAGGAGTTCTGCAAATTGTATACACTGTAAAGTTGGAAGGAGCGAAAAGTTCACTGTTTGAAAGAGTGACAGGCATTTTCACTCATTTGGAATTAATTTAATAAGAATACACTCCTTAAAGAGGGGAATTTTCCACTCCCTAGAAAGGAGTGACATATTGCACTCTATTGTCGAGAGAGAAATATGTCACTCCGTTTTTCCGATTGAAATATCTCACTCCAATGACGAGAAAGGAAGACTGGCATTGTACACTTTTAAAAATTTCCGTTCAACTTTGAGCCAAAATAAAATAATAAAAAGTACTAAAATATGTCACTTCTTAATTTTCAAAAACTCTATTTGATAATGTAACATTTGAAATTACGCTGATTTGGTACTAAAACGCATTCCTTTTCAAGAGTGACTACTCACTCCTTTGAACTGTTATTCACTCCGGAGGAGTGAATATTCACTCCATCTTATTTAGGTGTAATTCTGTAACGTACGCAAATTTTCAAAAGCACCAACCTTTTATTTATTTTATTAATTTAACTTCTTATAAGAAATTATTGTAGTAAAATAATTTCATACATCGAAGCAAAAGAACTGCGATGGAAGGTTATCATAATTGAACAGATTGAAAAAGTACATAAAATTTATTATATTATTAAACTTTCTAATCACTTCAAATATGTGTTTATTTAAAATAGTCAAAATGAATTTTTATTTCTAGCCACTGAAATTCGATTAGTTCGTTTACATTTTTAAAGACCCACTTTGTTTATAATAAAAAAAGAAAAAGATTTCTAATAACTCTTAAGTGAGATTTTATTTAAAGAATATAACTTTTTCTTTCAGAAATAATTGGATTCTTCAAAGATATTCCGTGATAAGAATAAATGGGATTATTATATTTGTGCTTTAAATAAAAAAGCTAATTTAAACAATAATTTTAAATAACACTAATAAAATGCGTCCAGTAAACAAAAGACTATTTATACTGACTATTTATACTATGACTAACCTTAACAAATATTTAAAACATAACCGATTTTGTATATATATATATATATATATATATATGTGTGTGTGTGTGTGTAAAAAGAAATTAGATTTTTTCTAAACTAAAAATGAATTCTGTAAACTAAATAATTTTCTAATTTAATTTTAAAAAAACCATCCTGGCTCGGTTTACAGATGGAGGTAGATTTCGAAGTTAAATACTAATTTCACCATCAAAAACTGAATCAAGATTAGAGATAAACCCAGTTTAACAATTTTATCTTGCCGCTTTTGACGAGTTTTCAATTTCATTTTCTTGTAAAAGCTGGTTTTATCAGAATCATGTTAATACGATATTTTTTCTTCCACTCCTATATTATTTTTTATTTGTTTTTTATGTTAGAGTTTGTTCTATCAAAAACTTGTCAATATAAAAATTGTAGATAATATTAGGAAGATTTAAAATAAATCTAAGCGGATTATAAATCTTGCGAATTGAGGAAGTTATGAATTTTTTTCTTCTTAACCCCCCCCCCCCTTTTTTTTTTTCGTGGTAACAGTTGGTCTTGTCAAAATCTTGTCAAAATAAAAGTTGTAGATAATAATAATAAGATTTATAATAAATTTAATTGGATTTGACATTTGAGAATTGACGAAGTTACGAATTTTGTTCTCCCTAAAACCCTATTTTTTTCGTCCCTTGAGACAATTTTTAATTTTATCAAAAATCTGTCATACATACATTTTTTGCCCTTTTCTTACAAGTAATAATAACGTTAAACTGATTTGCTATATATTATGATTAAGTAGTTATGGTTTTTTTCAGTTTTTACAAAACCCCTCCCTATTATCACTCTCTTGGTTTGATTTTGCCCATTAACGAACTTGACCGAGATTTTCTACCCCTTGATTTTATGTGTCAGTTTGGAAGAGATTTGTGCAGAATTATGGAAGTTATTGTGTCCATAAAAAAGTGATATATATAGAGATAGATAGACAGATAGATAGATAAAGTTTTGAATTGGGGGCTGGTTTGGGGTTTTAGGTGTCATCATCCGCGTAGATTTGCAAAAAAATTTCAGAAATTCGAACATAGGGGAAAATGTAATGGGTTGTATTTCTTAAGAGCTCGACCTTAAAGCTGTTTGAGAATTTTTAAACATTCTGTGTTTCGAATGTACATAAGTAGTTTTGGTGCCTTGGAGAATATTTTTATAGTCATTTATACAGTCTAAAAAGTGTAGAGTGTAAGTGCAATATAAATCTTGCAGGTTGCACTTATTGCGTACCAATTTTCTGTTTCCTGTGAAACGTTAACTTATTTCTATCATAACAAACAGTGAACCTGTAGAATGACTTTTAATTTTATTGTATTATTTTAATCTATATTATAAAGAAAAACAGTTTCTGAAGTAATGCTGACGTTATAACACGGGTGGTAACGATGCAATCAATCCATTTAATTTTTTACTTAAATTTAAATACTTTTAAACATCGTATATTTTAGTTTTTGTACAATCGAATAAGAAAAAAAAATGCAATTTAACAAATTACAACGACCATTTGGAAAATGATTTTTCAAAGACTAAAATTTAAGACATAAAAAATCGCATGGAGTTGATCATACATTACGTACGCCATGAATTACATTTTTCGGTACTGTAAATTTTTAAACTTCTACGGAGCTGGTCATACATTACCTACGCCATGGATTGAACATTCATATTCCTGGACCAATTTTAAATAAAATTTCATTCTTAAACATCTAAACAATCCACAATATCACTTTTTACACCTTCGTATACAGAAAATAAATGGTCAAGTGCGAGTATTACTCGCGGACAGAGGGTTCCGTAGAATAAATATATCAATTTGTAATTGTATTATGAAAAAAAAAAGTTGCTAAAATAATACTAAGACTTTGTAAAAAACTATACAACGTGGGGTTGGGTATAACAGTATATATTAAAAAAGTGTAAATGGATATATCATGTAAGTTCAAAGAAATATTGAACCTAAATAATATCAAAAATAGCTATTCTGTATAACTCATTTTTTAATATTATCCTAATCTGTTTATGATGAACTTAATTCGGTACTGACGATAAAAGCATTGCATATTTAAACTTCATTTGGCAATTCATATAACTAAATGCAGCCTAGAAATAACCTATATTTCTACAGTGCAGCTAAAACAAAACCTTTGTTCAAAGTTTAAATTTGGCATTGGGCTAAGCGCGCTTCGAAAGAAGGTCCAAAGTTGCAACGCCGCCTTGGCCAGTGCCGCGTTTTCCCAGATAGGTTTTTAATTAACTTTTAAAGTCACTCGAGGCATATTGAGAGATACACTCAATGCAAACTAGTCGCGAATCCCACAGTATTTATGTGATTCATTCAAATTAAACCTTTCGAGGGCAGTTTCCTTAAAAAAAGCACACTTAATTATAATTCCAAAACAGACAAACGGCACCAAGAATATTTAATTAAAATATTCCTTTTATCATGTACGTGAAAATAAGCACGTTCGTATTTTCTAATAAATTCGGTTATAAATTCTGGTGTCAGTCCATTATTTCATAAGTTTATAAACAGAATTACTCCGCGCCGGAAAGGGTTAAGTGGTCGCAGGACTGTTAAAGCTTCAAAATTTTAGAAATTTTAATTTTTTTAGATGTTAAACTCTTATCTTTTCTGAAAATTTTTTGTATAATTGTTTCCTTGAAATTCCCATTAGAACAGAAGTTATGGCTTTTAGAATTATACTCGCTCAACAGCTGAAGCGGCGTTTCGGAAACATTAAAGTCACTTTTCTCCAAATGTCGTTTTATGGGCATAACACGCAGGATACCTCAAAAACTTCTGAGTATTTTTTCATGAAATTTTCAAAACATATATTTCATGTTAGTCTGTATAAACAGAACCGAAAATTTCCTTTTTATTGTTCAAAAAAATTTTTTTTTCATGTGATTATATTGTTGAAATTTTCAAAATTTTGTATTAGCTAAATGCAACATTGCATTAAAAATATAAAAATGCTTTAAATACAAATTTACTTAAGTTAAGAGTAATTACTATAATCTGAAGTATAAGTAAGCACTAAAATTTTCATTCTAGTTGCAAAATTTATTTTGTAATCCTGCAAACTGTTATGCCAGTTTTCTGTTCGACAAATGTCTAACAGTTTCGATCCCGCATAAATACTACTTCTGCGATTTTTTAAATACATGAAATAAAAGAACATACTTATATCTTTCATCCCAAATAAAATTGTGTTTTAAAGTCATATACATTTTAGGACATTAAATGTTGAAAACGGTCTTTTTTTCCAATTTTTTGTTTCCCGTGACCCCTGAAATTAGTATGTTTTTAACAATTTGACATTTATTGCTTTTATACTGTTGCTGGACATTACACTACACTTATATAGCATCAAAACTTGTTAACTAGGCATAGAGTACGACTCCCCTGTCATTGTGTATGTCCAAATTGGCCGTATCTTTAAAGGTTAATATATCGGTTAATTACCGATGATTTTTTTCAAAATTCATTATTAACAATGCTTTTATACTGCTGCTACGATAGGTACATCCAGCGATTATCAACAATTTTTCTGAATGCTCGTAAATCGAAATTTGTGTGTAACAGAAAAATGCGATTTTCTCAAAAACTATGTGACGTATGGTGATCGGTATAATTTCCCGGCAAGGTTTAAATTAATGTCTACTACCTCTAATTTTTTCATAATTTTAGTTTCAGTAGATTCAGAATTAGATGGAGGGGAACATATTTTTGCGCTACATTTTTGACAATATCTTTGAAAATATAATACCTAAAATTAAAAGGAATATATTTTTGAGTTCAGCATTACGAAAGCTTTCACACGATACCCCACATGATACACACACACAAAAAAAAAGATTTTTTTTTCAAGTACCATAATTAGCATCCCTACATTTTTACTAAATATATTTATGAATGTTTATTAATTTGAAAATATGTGGGTCAATAGTCTTTAATACTTCCCCGAATTTGAACTTTCCACGTTCCATAGTTTACCAGTAAAATGGCTCTGACAGACAGGCAGACACAGGAGTGATCTTATAATGGTTCCGTTTTTACTTTTTAAGTATGGAACCCTAAAAATGTACTTTTAAATGCAATTTGTTTGAAAGCTGTATCTCAATTTGTTTCCGAGTTATTAATTTTTTTTGTAGTTTTTATTACTTTTTGTCATAGTGGCAACAGAAGTATCCATCTGTGTTGAAAGTAAAGGGGAAAATACAGATTACTGTATAGACCAATCAGAAAACGAATAAAATGCGGATTCAACCAATAAAACGCTTCAGCTATGTTTTTGATTTCCTACCCTGGCCGAGAACGATAACCCTTTTTCCAAATGGTTAAAAAAATATACTTTCAAATGTAATTTGTTTTAAACTACATCTCTAATGAATTTTTATGGCTTTTAAAATAATTTTTGGCATGATTTGCGTAAAAATCTATCGCGATCGCATGCAGCTTGATTATCCAAAATTAACCCGTTTCCAATTAACCCGTTTCCACCTAAAACGAAATAAATAGTTCAGCCTTTGTTTCTGGCTAATAATCCACAAAGAAATAAGCAATGACTAGCTACCTACACACATAATATATATAAAACATAAATTTAAACAATATGCATTCCAACTACGTGCGGAAACACTGAAATAATAAGAATTAAAAGCTCCTGTAAGTACCAAAATCTTTGGGGAGTTTTTTAGGATATTGACCTCTGGAATGCATGCAACATGATAGTGTTGCATTAAATAAATTTCGAAATTTTATTTAAATACATATTTCATGTATGTTGCATACAAAAATGCCTTCTGATGTTGTTAATAAGCAATCTAAGTAACTTTACATATTTATTAATTGTAAAAAAAAAAAAAAAAAAAAAAAAAAACTTTTAGAATTTTTAATAAAAAAAGGTTTTCTCCTAAAATGAAATAAAAATGAATAAAATAAAAAGTTCCTTAATCTATTAAAATATAATGAAACTACGCACACTTTTGAATTAACGGCGACTCCGAAAAGTTTCCTTTATGTTTAGTGACTTTAGTAACTTATATATTTTTGAGATTTAAAGAATCATTTATAGTAAAAAAAAAATTCTTTTAATGCCACTGATTTTTAGAAACACTTCCGAGCAGTTTTATAGCGTATTAATATTTTTTTTTTCACATCGGATTATCAATTTTTGAGTGCTATCATTTCTCAATTAAACATTTTCAGTTACAGAACTTACTTTGTCTATACATGTAACAAAATTATGTTGATTTTAATGTCAATGTTAATACTATTACTTTATCATATTTGTCTGTAAAACATTTTTGTTGAACATAAAAAAATCACTTTATATTACAGAGCATTCACGAAAACTGTATTCCCGTGAAATCAGTTGTGAAATCGGATTAATACACTATAAAAAAAATTCGCGGAAACCTTTCCGCGAATTCCTGGCAGCAATAGAAACTTCATTTTTTAAATATCTAAATATATACGTTTATGGGGTTTCTTAAGATAAAATGAAAAAGAACGTTTTTCAGAACTGTTGGTAAATGGTATAATTACTACATGGCATGCTAAAATTTAGTTCAGCTATACACTGTTGAAAATCCCCCTCCAGCAATTCCTGTCAATCAAAGAAAATGAATTTTTTTGTGCAATAATACAGATGGGTGACAAAATAATACGAACACCTATGGCACAAATGGCTTACGAATTGCAACTCTTCAATAAATGTTAGAAGCATGAAGTTCTCTTTGGACAGTTCTTGATGAAATGGGATTCTGGAGATGACTATTTATCTCTGACGTAAAATCTCTGATGTATCTCTGGATAAAGATTGCCTGCACTTTCGGACCACTATGCGGGTCAACTTTCTTTTAGCTCTTTCCGAATTTTTTTCCGACCACCCTTGTACTTTGCAGATGACACTTTACCGCATTACATGTATGCTGTCATAACGGCTGACACAGTACTCCTTGCACGCCTTAAATAATTGTCTGTTTCCGTAACGGAGCAACCAGCGCACAGTACTCCTTGCACGCCTTAAATAATTGTCTGTTTCCGTAATGGAGCAACCATCGCACCGCATTCTAATAATCATTCATTTTTCGAGCTCTGGCAGGTCAGTCATTATTGAGTTTTTCAGAGCGTATGGTAAGTGAATGCAACATTATTATATTGACCGATGTTGAGCGACTGATATCTTACCTTTCATAACCAGTAGGTGGCAAAATTCAGTGCAAAGTGACATGCGTTTTCTGCATCTTTGAAATGGACCATGCTTTTTTCATGGGTGTTCGTATTATTTTGTCACCCATCTGTATATGTGATCTCAATCTATATACAACAAGTTATGTTAAAAGAATTAGTTAAATTCAATGTCGACTGAAAACACGCTTTCTACCACTCATTAACAGTACTGTAATCGAATTCTTTTGTGCGCTTCTGAAATGAAGAATAAATGCCATGTGTGTCACATTTTACATTAAGTATAGTGTTGTAACACACCTTAGTGATGTATATCAATTTATGTTTGTTTTAAATTCAAAGTCGACTGAAAACACACTTTTCCGATTACAAAGAATACCAGATGGCTTCTTCATATTACTGACTACCGATGCTTTCTCAAAAAATCACCAAACCCATATTTTTACTTAATTCTTACTTAATTTCTTACTTAATTAAGAATAATATATCGGATCCATGAAAATTTTAGACTTATGATTTTTAATGGATTAATATGTCTTCTGATATTCTGGTTTGACTAATTTTGTAAAATTTATGTCTATCTAAAATCCACTTGGACTTTAGTTTCGATCTGTTTGTAACATAAAAATCCGAGAAAATCTAACTCTAGAACTAATCCATGAAACTTCACATTTATTACTTAATTTGACCTAAATTGGAGTTGATGAGATTTTAGTGCATATCACCTAATATATAGCGCTGCTAATTTGTGCTTTCCACGATTATCGTGATAGGTATATCTTATTATCTATGCGATAGAATTGGACTAAATTTAACCTGTAAAATGCTTACTTTTCAAAGCTGTGTTGATTAAATTTTGGAATTTACCACTCAACAAGAAGTGATTCTCTGTTATGTTTTTTTATGACCATTATGGCTGCATCTCAGTCTGTATTGGGTAAAATGCTCCAGTTTTATATTAAAATTATCAATATATATGTATGATTTGTGTCAAGTTTTAGCTTCCATTATCCACAAAGGTGTCACTGCAGTGCCCTGTCATATTTTTATCCAGCAGTCATAATGACTGTGTGTTAAATGTTTAAAATATCAATGCATTTCATATTCATAATTACTGGTGTGTGACTATGCTATTTAATTTAATACATTAAAGGGATAAAATTTAGTCATGATTACAGATGACTAGCTTATTTTTGAGTTAAAAATTGAAATATTGTAATTTTTTAAACAAATTCTCACTATGTGGTAATTGATTTGAAGTGGGGATTTGACATGTAGAGATAATGGCTGAGAGTGTCGTCTTTTTTTACCCGACTGAAAAGAAGGGTTATGTGTTTCACGCGTATCTGTGTATGTGGATTTTTTTATACCCTCGAAACATCCCAACGGCTGGATGGATTTTAATCAATGAGACCTCTATCAATTCGTCTTAACGGCCCGATGGTTATAGGCTAAGTTTTGTTTTTATAAATGCAAAATGACGGCCGTAAAATACAAAATGGCGGTAGAAACGAAAAAAAAATTACGCACACCCTATTGAGTAGCATATCACTGGACTGGACCGGTCTTTCAAAATGAAGAAGATGTTTCATTGACTATTTTACAGTCAGGAGCTCCGTTAAAATATTATACAACCTGGAAATTGTGTATGTGTTATGGATCTCTAGCTTTACTGCAACTCTAACCATCATAAACATCTACAATCTCAAAAATAATTTACTTGAAAATGAGAACTTACATGTACTCGTATTTTTTTAAATACAATTGTTTCAAAAAGAAGTACATTGTTAAAAATAATCTACTTAATAATGAGCATTTCTATGTACTCATATTTTTAAGTACAATTTTTTCAAAAGGGAGCATTAATCTACTTAAAAATGAAAATTTCTTTGTACTCGATTTTTTTAAGTACAATTAATTCAGAAAAGAGTACATGATATTTTGAAGTTGTGTATACTTATACTTAATTTATAAATGTGTGCAGAAATGACTACATATATTGTATTTTAAATTCTTAATATTCATGCTTAAATCCTATGTGTTCAAAAATATGAGTTTTCTGATAAACCCTTTTCTTATATCGAATTGACAGCAGGGATTTCCAAGCTTTCATTTAAAAATATGTCTATCTTTGTTATAATTTTTAATTTATAATACACAAATCAAATCTTTTCAAATTTATTTACAATTTCATCAGAAATGTTAAAGAAGAAAATTTAGTTTAAAAATGTTTTATTAGAAATTGGAATATTTAAGAAAGGGAAAATTCATCTCTGCTGTTAGCGATCTTCAGTCGCTGATTCATAAAAGGTGTCATTTGGAAGCAGCTGGTAACTGCTCTTATAGCACATTCAGTACTCCCACCTGGAGGACCCGGGTTCAAATCACGGGGCGGCTCATAGACAAAATTTCAAGAATTAAAATAGTAAATTCGTTATTCTTTACTCCAAAGATTGCAGTTCTTCGCAATTAAAAATGGTGATTTGTCGGTTCTCTGTTATTTCGCTTCCCCCCCCCCCTTATTGTGTATGTGTGTTTCTATTCATACTTATTTTCGAGTCCCTGTATGTACTAAAAAAAATGAGTACATGCGTTTTTCAAATTTAAGAGTTAAGTACTCGGAGCTATTTTAAGATCGGGAAGTGCTCAATAATTAGTACAATTTACTTATTTTTAAGAATAGTGTTTTAACAGTGTATAGACCTCATCAAAACAGTGTTTATAGATAGGAACTAACAATTAAACACAACTTAAAAGTCATCAATACAAGTAAATAAAAAAATAGGTAAATAATATAAACAAGTAATATAATAATAAAAAAAAATTAAGTCAATTCCTACTTAGGTCAATAAGAGAATTTATTTTCTCCCATTCTTCTTTCCTCTTGAGTGGCGCTTAATATGCCTTGATCAAGAAGAGGGCTCTCTCGGTCTTAAAATACCTTGATCAAGAAGAGGGCTCTCTCGATTATTGAAAATTAATTAATTTAATTTAATTAATGAATTAATATTTAAAAAACTGGATTATCATCAAGTGTCATCCACTACAAGTTTTTAAAAATTTATTTGAGCTTGATTGGATGAATAATAAGTATTTCATTAACGATTGAAAATTTGAACAAGATATATATAGCGAGAGTGTCAGCAAATAGTAGGAATTGAAAAAAAAATAGTTTCACATTGATGAGAAATAATTAATTAGTTAGCTTTTTACGCAGTCGGGTTTTTTTTTATTTTTTAAATTTAATTGTTTATTTAAATAAATCTTTCTACACTCAAATAAAAAATTAGTGTAATCCACGGGATTATATTAATGTTATCTTCTAAGAGAATTTTTTTTTTAAAGTATAATAAAAGGTAATGTTAGGAAAGTGTGAGCTGGGTTAATTTTTTTTATAATTTCACAAGTTTGGGAAGATAGATTTTTTGTTATTAGTTTCTCTTTCCTTGACTTTAGTTTTGAACCATCAGAATTAAGTCCATCCACCCCACCTTATAATGACTGTTTATTAGTTGAAACATATTTACTGTTAATTAAAGTAATAAAACTTTGAAAAAAATCACCATAAAATAAAAACAATACGTAGGACGCGTTTCGAGCTAAAAATATTAACAACTCGTCATCAGCTAAAGTAAGCACGTGTCCGTAAGGGGACAAGGTCAAAAATGAACTGAAAGGTAAAGAGTAGAGCTTGCAAAGAACGTGACAGATGGCGCTAGCTGAAGGGAGCACATGCAGAAGACGAAAGTGTTGCCAAAATGATAGAACAGAAACTGATAGGGAAAAAGAGAAATAAAAGAAATAAACGAAATTAAAATAAAATAAAAGAAGTAAATCAAAATATACATGAATATAAATAATAATAATAAATAAAGAAATATAAAAGAATAAAACAAAAAAAGAACTCAAAAGAATCTTTTTTTAAACAAATAAAAAGAAAAGAAACAAGAGAAGATGGAAAAGAATTACAAAAATAATTTTCACGCTGGAGAGTGTAAAGAGATGATGAGAGATCATTGACAAGATTATCAGAATTTTTAGAAATAAAATACGCTTCATGAAAATCCAAGTGAGATGCAGAGGCAGGGGAAGAAATAGTTTGTTTCGCTATATTTACTGCGTTTGTGAAATTTTCTATCATGTCCACCTCTTGAGCTCTAAAACCCGAAGGAGTTGATAGATATTTTTATAGTGACTTTTTTAAATATTTTATTATTCTAACAGGAAATAAAATAATTAAAAAACCATACATCGCTTTCAGTAATTCTTTTAAAAAGCCACATTTTTTAATCATTTTTTCTTGATGTATAATATTTTAAATAAAAAAAGGATGTTTGAAATTTTGATATAATGTATTTCCTTAAATTTATATACAATATATTTCCTTTCATTCGTTGGTAATTATTTTCCGGGGCAGCTAATTACGGTAAGGGAAATCTTATTAATTTAATCTAGCATAAATGAATAATTAGTGACTTTCAGGGTTAATTACACAGTGTTATTGAGGTTTATTACGACGCTAATAAGGGATTATTGATACATTATACCGCTAATCAGACTGCACTTGTTCCTTGCTAGTTAGAGATGTTCTTTTTAGATAGATTTCGTAAGAAATATTACCTTTTGCAATCTCTCCTATGTTGGAATTTCTGAAAAAATTTTGCAGATATACTCCAATCATGACAGCTAGAAAACAAAACCACTCCCAGTTCAAAACTTTATACATATATATATATATATATATATATATATATCACTTTTTTATGAACGCGATAATTTTCCGTAATTCTGCACAAATCTCTTCCAAACTGATACATAAAATCAAGGTGTAGAAAATCTCGGTCAAGGCCAAATTGTACCAAGGGGATGGAAATAGGGAGCGGTTTTGTGAAAACCGAAAAAGCTCCAAAACTTCTTAATTTTTATGCATATCAAATTAGTTTAAAGTTAACATTAGTCCTAGGAAAAGGGCCAAAAATTTATGTATCACAGATTTTTGATAAAATTAAAAATAGGTACAAGGGGCGCAAAAGATAGGGTTTTGGGAAGAAAAAAAATTCTTAACTTCGTCAATTCTTGAGTATCAAATTCCTTTAAACTTATTATAAAACTTCTTAATATTATCTACAACTTTTATATTGACAAGTTTTCGATAGGACAAAACCTTTACTGCAGAAAAAAAAATTAAAAACTAAAAAAATGGGGTGGAAGAAAAGGGGGCTGAAGAAGAAAAAAATTATAACTTCGTCAATTCACAAGATATCTAATCTGCTTACATTTATTACATATCTTCTAAATATTATCTACAACTTTCATACACAAGTTTTTGATAAGATGAACTCTTAGAGCCAAATAAACAAAACAAAAAAATAAACAAAAATAGGGGCTGACGAAAAAATTATCGTATTAAGGGTGTACTCAAATCCAAACGGCTTATTTTCTGACACATTTTTAAATTCATTTTCGGTCTCAAACACATTCAGTTGGCATGATCTCTTATTCAGAATCTATATAATGTGCGCATTGGTCGATTTTTTGATAAAGGCAGAATGTTCTGTCAAAGTGGGAATTTTGAACCGAATTTCCCGAAACAATAGTTCTGGAAACGAAAAAAAATGGTCGTACTGAGAAAGTAATTGTAAATCAAGTTCTAATTATTTGAACAAAAAATAAAAACACAGGACGCTTATAAATCTCTTCAAAAAATCACGTCAGCAAGTTTCATGTTTTTACTTTTAAAAATGAGTCTGAAAATTTCGAGTTCTTGTGCGGGAAAAAACATATTTTTTTTTTTTTTTTTTTTTTTTTTTTTTAATTCTGACTTAATATGATTTTGATAAAACGACATCTTACAAAAAATGAAATTAAAATTTCGTCAAAGCGGTGAGATAAAATTGTTAAACTGGGTTTATCTCTAATCTTGATATAGTTTCTGTTGGTGAAATTAGTACTTAACTTCAAAATCTACTTCCATCTGTAGGCTGACACGGCAGGGATTTTCCACAACGCACCTGCACCGCCAGTTCTTTATAAGAGAAATACCAAACGATATGTAGAAGTGACTGTTTTCCGTAAAATGATTAATGCATCCTAAATCTTATCAGAATTCACTATTTACTTAATGCCAGCATATAAAAGAATTAATAAATTTGATTACTCTAGGTATCAGTACATTTCTCATATATTTCTTCAGTATAAGCCTCATATGGTATAGTCGTGGAAAAAAAGGTAAACACCCCCTACTAACTCCTCAACAAACTACCGTAAACGAAAGTTATTGGTACCGAATGATTGGAAATAAAGTCTACTTTTAAATGACGTATAACAAATTACTCAGGGAGGCATCTACATATTAAAACGAATCCAAACTTTATTTTTTTCAATAGCAATATCCAATTTTAACGAGATATTTCAAATCTTTGGTTCAAACTATGCCTAGACACCAAATTTCAAGTCATTTGAATAATACGTTTTTGAATTATAAACATTCAAAATTGAGTGCTTCTAATGTTACATTTTCATATTTTTATTTATAACTTCTGAAATTATGATCCTAATATTTTAATTTTTTGTATAGCAATAATACTAATATACCCAAATATAAATACGTTGAATTTGCAATTTTTATAATTTTCTGATATGAATTATAAATTATGAAATGATTTTCATGAAATTATGAAATATGAAATATGAAATATGAAACATGAATTATGAAATAATTCAAAACAATTGTGAATTGCAACCTACAATTTTTTTTCATGGATTCCGATTTATTAAGTCCTGCTTTATGGAAATCCAAAATTTCACATTTTTCTTCCAAGTAGTTTTCAAATTATGCTTAAAAAACGGCAAAATGATGTTTTAAGGGGCCGTCTAGGATAGAAGTGACTAAATATTTTGACATTTCTTATGCTATCCTGTAATCTAACAGGCTTAATTGAGTGCTTAAGGTGCCTTGATCAAGAAAGGAGCTCTCTCGGTTAACAATCGAGTACCGAACTTCAATTTGGATACAGCCCTTAAAATAAGCTCATTTTAAAATAATTATTTTCTCGGAAACTTATGGTACGAATTGCATAAAAATTTGTTTTTAGACTAATTGAAGGGTATAAAGTTCATTTATGCTGTCAGAATTGTGTCCTGCTATTGAAAAAAAATGAAGTTATGGTTCGTTTTAATATGTAGATGGCCCCCTAAGCAAATTTTATTTACATCATTTAAAAGTAGACTTCAGTTCCAATCGTTCGGTACCAGTAACTTTCTTCTACGATAATTTGTTGAGGAGTTAGTAGCTGTGTTTACTTTTTTTCCCACGACTTTACTTCATCAATGCCAGTCATGAAAACGGAACATGCATAAGCATAAGTTTACTTCAGATTATTTCCGTTGATCTTTAATTTTGAAATTTCTTAATCAAGTACACGAATAGAGTCCATGTCAATACATTTTAATAGCTAAAGCGACATAGAATTAAAATTTGTGTTAGTATTAAATTAGATAAAATAGGATTACTATTACATTTAAATATGCAATATAAACAACAAAAATGGATTATTGAAAGAGGTATGTAAGAAAATATCCTAAAAGGAAAAAAATCATACTGTTATGAAAATAGAGAGGAATATTATTAATTTTATAGACGATAAGCGATTTACATGGTGTCATCATGATGCGGTCATTTGTCAAAAGAATGGGATAATAGAGATTGCCGGAAGTTATTGGAGGATGTGAACCACTTGATAACGGAAACAGAGAAAGGCGGAAAAAAATAGAAAGAAATATTAAGCAAGAAAGAAAAATCATGCGTTAAGCATAGATTGTGAAACACTTTCTAACACTTCCTGAATGCTTTAACAAAACTTTGTTATTTAGGGAAATAGGACAAATAAGATAACTAAATAAATATTTTATAAAACGCATAAAGCTTTTGAAAAACTGATTTCAGCAGTCACCGTCCATAGCGAAATATGTATTCCAATTATTTTGAACATCCCTGTATTTGATCTGTAGGTTGATATATATACTGTATAATGGGAAAATTTAGTTTAGCAAGAAAATGCATAACAAGTTGAAATTTCTCTTTCAGCAATTTATAATAGATGAAAAGATACTTGAATACTTTTGCACAGCCCTGTAGTTTAGATAGTATGTTTATTACACGCCACTATTTAGCTAAAATTTAATTTAAACTAAAACACTCTTAAAACTATTTAAATCACATTTCCAGATATTATCATCCATAGACGGTTATGTATCCAATTCTTTGCGTAACCCTGTATATCATTCTATCTATATTCTTCAAACATTTCTTAGTAAACTAAATGCAGTTCAGCGTAAAAATGCATAACTCCTTTAAACCACATTTAAGCAATTTACGCTCATAATCAGTAACCCATACAAATTATTTTATGTAGCCCTGTATATGAACTATAACATTTATACACACCGTATGGTATTCATAAATATAGTGAAACATAAAAGCCCATATCATAATTAAAAAAGGATTTCAGCAATCATCGCTTATGTACAGTACTTCGGAAACAATATGGTATCTGAAATATTTTGTGCGACCCTGTAAAAGCTATACACTTCTTATTATGCATGAAATAACTTATAGTAAACCTCAGCGACGTATATCAATTTCATTATACGTGAAATAATTTAACATAATTAAAATATGATGCAACAACCCCACACCCCCATATCATTGTGTAACGAAATTCTTTTGTGCTGCCCTGTAAATGAATAATTATTAATTGCACAGAATACTCTTCAGAATGTTTATTTTAGTGCACTTCATAAATGCATATCAATTATTTTATGCTTGAAAGCGTGTAACATCATTAAAAATAATTTTAAACGCTTTTTTCCCATTGACCGTAATGTAACGGAATACTTTTGACTGTCCCTGTAAATGAACTAAACATGCTACAAACTTCATTTGAAATATGGATCGTGCTATGGTGAACCTTAATAACATCCAAAAATTTCAGGGCAATCTGAATATATATACGAGAGTTAGAGAGCGCACAGACGGACAGACAAACCGAAATCATAAACACTTTTCAACTTTGTTGGAAAGTGTTCAAAAGAACATGAGTTGAAAATAAATTAAGAAACATGAACAAAAAAATAAAGTTTTTTCGTCAAACAAAACCACAGCACTGAGCAAAATCCTTTTTGAGGAAGAAGATAATTAACTTCAAAGAGTGATCTGAATTCCTTTCTACAATTTCAAAGTACGGTAGAAAACATTGATAACAAAATGTAAGAAATGCACCCATAAAGTTCATAATGTACCAAATCAAGCCTTTACTTTATAAAATATTAATAGAATGATAAATAATCGGTCAAGTGCAAATTTTACTTGTGTACAAAGGGTCCCGTACAATAAATTTATTTATTATTGACAGAAATATTACAAAAATAGTTTCTAAAAGAATAATACGAATTTCTAAAAAAAAAAATTATATAACGTACAGTTGAAATTTTAAGGCGATTTTCGAAATCAAAACGCTCAAAAACGTGAAATTTTTTACTCGTTTATAAACATAAAATCATATTACATGCAGGCATGAATATTAAAGTGATTTGTAATCGATTTTTTTAATACATCATTTACGTATTGAGATGTAAGCAACTGTTATCTCAAAAATACTTACTTTTAATGTCTTGAATTCTATGAATTAGTTTTCAATAACTGCCTTCAATAAATTAAATCAATTGGTATGAAATACATCGACAATTTATCACTATGATTTGCCTCACCTAAAACAAAGACATTGTACAAAGTTTAAACTTAGAATTGTGCGAACCGCCCTTCGGAAGAAGGTTGAAAAGTTGCCACGCCTTGGTCTGTACCACAGTTTACTAAATAGGTTTTTAATTAATATATTGGCTAATTACCGACAACATTTTACGAAAATCTTTATCAACCATCCTTGGCTGATACCGCATCGATAGTTATACCGTGTTCCCCTCAACTCTCCGGCTTAGCGCCCGCAAAGTACAGTTTTTGTGCAACGGAAAAATGCGATTTTATCAAAAACTATGTAAAAACCGGGTACTATGGTAACTAACATCAAACCTAAGATAATCGCTATTCTGTTTCTGCAAGAATTACATAAACACCTATTACTTCTATTTTTTTTTATAATTTCATTTCAAGGGGAGGGGGGCATATTTTTGCATTACCTTTTGAACGATATCTCTGAAAATATAATACCTAAAATTAAAACAAATATATTTTTGAGTTCGATGTTACGAGATCTGTCTAACGATACCCCACTCGATACACACATACACGCGAGAAAAAAAATCAAGTAAATTACTACCCTATTTTTTTTTTATTTGTGAATAGCTAATAATCTATAAGTATGTGGGTCAATATCCTTTATAACTGTGCCAAAATTGATTTTTTTACGTTCCATCGTTTTGGAGAAAAAAGGCTGTAACAGACAGAGAAACGAATAATCTTATCATGGTTCAATTTTACATGTTTAAGTACATCAACATAAAAATGCAATAGCTTAATTATCAGTGTGTTGTAATTTAACCCGATTTATCAGTTTTCTATTTTAATAAAACTGTCACATTTATTTATAATCCTAGTTTATTTATATTCCTTATATTCCTAGTCCATTCAGATCTGCAGAAATGTCAAAATTGAAAACGCTCTTAGAGTATATTTGCTTGATGCGTTATTTAAACAATAATAATCTATAATGATAAATAAATAAATAAAATTTATATATCGTTCAGTTTAGACATCGTAATTAAAAGTACCGTGGATAAGAATATTTTTCGATTATATCATTCTACGTTTTTACTGGATAATAATAAAAAAAAAAATGTTAAACACCGTGACCGCGACAGACTGGGACACAGTAGCTTAATGGCAGACATTGGCAAAGCGGTTTGACGTGTTTATCGACTCGGTACAAAATTCGGAACTCTTTTTAATTTTATACGTATTAATTACGAATAAGTATTAATTTTATGCATTTTAATCAAAAATGTTGAAATTTAGTTGATTTTACACGTTGGACACGAAATTGAAATCACTAGACATGCCTGGAGAGGATGAGGAAGACAACGGATTCATTTTTTTAAATACATGATGATAAAATATCAATCGTACCTTTTAATAGTAATAAACAGTCTTCAATGAAAATACTCGTGGTACCTGTATTTGTTCGGTATGACACACCGAAAATATTTCTGCCACACATATTTGTATTCCATAGCTGTTTATATGTTACATGTGATTTAAATACTATTTTCTTATGAAACAATAAATACTTATATATTTTTAGAGAGATCTTATACATTTTGAAATTGCTAGATTCTTAAATAATTAATTTTTACATTTGGGTATTTCGCATTTTATGCCATGAGTATAAATTGAGCTCATGAATTTGATGAACAGGCAGTTCCATAAAATATATCAAGTTTATTTTCATACAAAAATATGATGCATTAGATTATGAAACACTTTACAACACATTCAGAATAATATAACAAAACGTCACCATTTAATATGCTGAAATATGATGTCTAATTGAACCATATGGAAATGCGTAACACTTTTGAAAATCCAATTTAAGCAATTTGCATGTACAGTCGGGAACTTAATAGAATTCTTTGAGTAGCCTTTATATGAGATATAGAATCGTATCTGTAAATTAAATATATGCAAAAATTTAGTTCAGTTAGGAAATACATACCTCAGTTGAAAATTCCGCTTAAGAAATTTCCGCTAACAAGGAAAATGGCACGTGAATTTTTTGTGCAGTCCCGTATATGAGGTATAGTACATTTACACAACGAGTAACCAGCAAAAAATTAGTTAAATTTAAAAGCGCATAGTGGAAGTGAAAACGGAGTTCCTGCAATTATTGCTCAAAAACAGTATTGTAAATTTCTTTTGTGTGATTCTGTAAATGAACTATAAATGATATGAATGACCTATTCTATAGTAATCATCTTGTTTTTAAATTCTGCGATTTATATCAACTTCAATACATTTGAAATAGCATAACGTCATTAAAATACGCCGCAAACGACTTTTCTACATTGACCATAATGTAACGGAAGCCTCTTGAGTTCCCCTGTAAATGAACTATTAATGCTGCACGATTCATATTCCATACCAAACATGTATCGTAAACATCATTAATATATATCAATTTCATGAAAATCCGAGTATATATACCCCAGTTAGAGCGTGGACAGACAGATAGGCGGACAAACGACCAGACAAAACGAATTCATAAACACATTTTAACTTTGTTGGAAAGTGTTAAAAAGGCAACAAAAAGGAATTCCATTATTTGTCAGTTTTCCAGAGATTGTTATGAAATTAAAATTACTTACGAAATTAAAAATCATTCATATTTTTTTTCTAATATAATTTTTTTAAATAATGTTTCATAAATCTACGTATTTTCTTTATTTAAGTGCGTAGATATAAATAAAAATAACAAATGAAATCCTTGGTTTAAGAAAACAATAAAAAAAAATCCTGTAAAATTGATTATGTGAAATATGAAATTAAAATAGAAAAACGCACAAAATTAATAAACAACTTCTGCTTTCTTAATGTCATTAATGATAAAAGATATAATAGTAATATATCAACTAACGTCATAAACTGACTTAATTGATCATAATTTTATTCTGAGAAATAATTGTGAAATAAAGCACTTTAAATGATAATAATCAAAGTTTTAATCAGGAACCTTTTCGCATATTTAAACAGATTTATTTACAATCACGCCGATTGCGTGCACTTTCCGCATTAATAAAAACACTTGAAGAGTGAAATATAATAATGATGAGCTTAGAAGAACCTTTAATGATGCAGTAAATTGAAGTTTAAGCTTCTAATGATCATGTATTTTAGAGTAATATAAAATAATAATCATGTGTCTAAAATAATTATGTAGGTTTCAAATTAATGAGGAAATTTTGTTCATTTCGATAATTGCGATCTAGAAAGCATTTTCTTTTAAGAATGGAAATATTTTCATCATTATTAATGTAAAATAATAGATTATATTCATTCTCCCACTTTTCACTTTTGTTCTTTTAAAAATGGCATATTTAATAATAACTGAATAGTATTGATACATGCTTTTAAAATAAAATAATTAATTTTATTAGAGAATTAAATTGTCTATTCATTTATAAATCAATAGTATTTTCAATCATAAATCATATATTAAAAAGCAGAAAAACCAACGTTTAAAATGCACAAATAATATATGAAAAGCAGCAAAGAGCCGTTTGCTGCTTTTCATATATTATTTTAATCTTTATTTATTATCTTAATTATTATTACTAATATACTACTTAATAATTATTATTAAATACTATCTTTATTATTATCTTAATTTTATTAATCTTTTCGACATCACATTATGCATTTATAAAAACGGTTATTTTACTAAATACTAAAAAGTATTAAAATTTCTTACATTTTTAACAGGCGAACACAGATATTTAAAACAAAATATTGTAAGAAAAAAAAAAATATGTTTATATTAATTTTTTTTTTAAAGATAATATATATAACGATTAAATTAGTGAATAAAACTCCAGTCACGATTAAAAATCTAATATCTGACGTTACCGTGTGAGAAAATTGATGCATTTAGTTTTGAAATGCGGTAAATTAACGATAAAGAGAACGGTTAGCTGGTAGTGACAGTAGTGACATTAAAACTAAACCAAAAATGACAACTTCTTTTAATTAAAGATTTTTCACGCAAGTTTTTACTACTAAAACCATATAGAAACTAATTTACATTTATATCGCAACTTATACCGCAAAATGTTAGACATGATAAAAAATTACTGCTGAAAGTTTTGCGACAGAAATTAAAAAAAGAATTTTATACGTACAACTTTAAATTTAAAGTTGTGTTTTAAAAGTTTGATGAAAGCCATTAGTTTTAAAATTTGGATTAACAACAGTAAAAACTTTCTTTCTTTTCTTTATTATATAAGGATCATCCTAGATTAATTTCTTTAATCTATGATAAAACATATTAGTTTTACTTTCTTCTGTCTTTTCAAGAAGAAAATATTAGAATCGTGAAAATTATGGACTTTCAGTCTTCGACGGATTTACACATTTTAGGGGTCAGAGATCCCCAAAAACATGTATTTACAAAATGTCTCTCTGTGAATCAGCGACTCTGTCTATCGGTCTGTATGGCAGAAATTTTGTGGGCACTCTATCTCAAGAAATTATTCAAGAATTTAATAGGAATACATACATATATATTCAAGGAACTCCTAATATAAATTGCTGCTGATTGATTTTTGGTGTTCATCACCCAATAGATGGATTAACTGCATTTTTTACGATTCCTGCAATAGCTCTATTTTAAGAACTAATGCACGGATTTTAATAAAATTTCAGATTCAGTTAGTACTTGATATGAATTGTTGCTGTTTACGTTTTGGTGTAAATCGCCCAACAGGTGGCGCTGCTATGGTGCATTTTGAAGAATTTACACGATTTCCGAAATATTCCGAAATCTCAAGAACTAAAGCACGAATTTTCATCTAACTGCAGATTCAGTTAGACGTTGACACAAGTTATTGCTAATTAGGTTTTAGTGTCAACCGCGCAATAAGTGGCGCTGCTATGCTGTTTCTTTAACGATTTTCCCAATAGGTCTAACTCAAAGCTAATGCACGGATTTTCCCCAAACTTCATATTCAGTTAAACTTTGACATAAGCTTATGATGATCAGGTTCTGGTGTAAATCAACCAATAGGTGGCGTTGCTATGTTATATCTTGCTGGAATAACACGATTTCAGCGATCGTCATACCTTATGAGCCCATGCACATAATTTCATCTTTGCAGAATCCTCATGATGAGCATAGATTGCCATTTAATGCTTGCACTATGATAGCATATTTTGAAGTATTAACATGTATAAGATAGAAGGAAGTTTTGGGACTGGTACATCCGACTAGGTTAAATTTGAATTAACACGACAAAAATTTCTTTTTCATTTTTTATTTCACAATCAAAAGTGTATGTAATGTTATTTTTTTTCATGTGCTTTTGCCATATATTATTGTCTTTGTTTCAATATTTATGAATTTAATCATCATCTTAACTATTTGAATATTATTCATACTCTTTTGTAGTCGAAAAAATTATTAAGATTTTTTGACAAATTTTTGAACAAAAAATCAGATTATACCACAATAAATGCTGGAAATAGAAATCGTACGTATTCCGACAGAACTGGGCTACAAGCTCCCATTTTCGGAATGTAGCTGATAGTATGTAAAATCACTTCCCGATTAACCTCTTAAACTAGGGGAAGTAGAATATAATTTTGGTGTTCCTTTTCATTTTTGAAATGTATTCTAAACTTTACATGCATTCCACATATTCACCAATTCTTCAAATATTATTCCCAGGAATTGCTTAGCCGAGTTTATATATTGTTCACTAAAGAGTTTTTTTAACGCTTCGTGTATGTACCACAGATAGAATATATCTACCGTATAGTATATTTATTTTATGTTCAGTTACCAAGGTGGTCTTAAACTGAACATGGAAATGCCACATTATTGGTTGACATCCACAAATTTATCAAGTTCAGATTTAGCGATTAGATGAATTTCCTGAAGTACTGTGGATTTTCTCTTGTTTTAAGCAAATTTTTTGCTCCAAAAAATTAAAAATGTAATGTAAAAAAAATGGGAATTATATGCTGCATTTTCAGCCATTTCGGGGCCGCTCTTAAATTTTACAGGGGAAGCTCGGGCTTCCCGGACCTTTTTGACAATTAGGCTCTGTGTAATATCACGGAAAAAATTGTAGTGTACTAATAACACTTCAGGTGATCGCTTCACATTTCACACAAAGCAAGGACATGATGTAAAAAATATTGTTACAATACTGTAAAAGAAAATATGTAATTCTACAGATGTAAAGTTACAGAATTCTATATGCTTAATAAAATTTTATGTGTACACTATACAAAAAAAGATGCAAATCTACAAAACTAGCTTTTGTAAAGCTACAGGAATCTGTAGCTTTACAAAGAATCTACTAAAATTACAGTAATCTGACTAAAATATTATCTGTAACCCCTGTTGCAGTTACATAAAAAGTTCAAGGCATCCCAGTTTCCTAAAAAAGTTCGTAGTAACTTTACAGGTTTTGATATTTACGGTGCAAAAGTGTAGGGTAATTCCTGGATTTATGCCGCACATTTTTTTTTTTTTAATGTGTGTATAAAGTCCCATGGTGGACATAAAATAAAAAAAAAATCATGCTGTGCTATTTAATGTTAAATATATAACGCGTGCGCTGCGACAAAAAAATTCAAAACAAATTATTAATATTTTTAAATAATTTTTTTCTAAAACATTACACTGCGGCGCGTCACCCGTACATTCAGGCTGAGACGCCACACTTGTGCGGTAGTTAGGCCGCGCTTGTAATAAGAACAGAATGAAGTTATAAATGGAAATATAAAAAAAATCATTCATATTTGGACTATAATTATGGATGTAATAACAAAATAAAACTAAATGAGTTCAATGAAACGTATTAGTAGATTCAAATTAATAATTGTTGCCTAATATCAATATTACAATTACCGACAGATTTTTTAACATTAAATTTTAATTGTTGTTTCAGCAACAACGTAACATCAATGTATTAGAAAGGAAAAAGGAAAAAAAAGTAAAACTGTGTTTACATAATTTATTTGTTAACCCTTTCGGGACCGATGCCTTTTACAAAAATTTTATTCGGTTAGTACCACTTTTTTAAAAGAAGTTACCTTTACTTAAATATTCTTGAAAATGCTCTAATTAAACAAAGCAAATATTACTTTTCTTTTTTACTGGTGTCAAAAACAAATTTTGTAAGCTCTTTATCAGGGTGCTTATATGCACCTATGGTCCCGAATGGTTAAGAGATCGACTTCAATCTACAGAAAAAGTGTCGAAAAAGTACAGTCTTTATGTAACTACATTTAAACACATGATGTAACGGAGCCAATTACACTTCCTCTTTTTTGGAGTAGTTTGCAAAAAATGTCTGCGTTACGCGTAATCCATTTTTTCATTATTATTATCTTGACTTTCATCTTTTTTGCCCTTCTTACTTTTTATTTTCCCCCTTTTCTCCTTTGGTTTAGTAAACTTGATAACATGCCTAACAGGGTTAGTCTGTGCAAAAGAAAAGGGAAAGTTAATAACACTTAATCATCTCGTACAAAAGAAACTGCGGCATGTATACCGGAATAGTAGTGCGGCATGTATCTCATTTTGCATGGTGCAGACGTCGGCCATCAGAGTTACCTGCCATCGCTAAGGGGAATGGCGTAATCATACACACAGTACTCTATACAAACGCTACACTTAGTTTTGACTTTGAAATCATGCATGCATTTAGTAATTAGTGTATAAAAAGTATTTAAAGATGACGTGTTTAAAAGTTTGGACAGTGAAATCATGCGCTTACATAAAATTAAGGATTGTACTTCTACAAGTAAACATCGAAATGGGACTCACGCTATACACTGGTTAAAATAATCTCATTGCGCACCTATACTGTGCGTTTGACGACCATCTATGGATAATTATAAGAAATACAAGGGGTGCGGCATCTATCACGTATGCGGCGACTCTCCCGGAGTTACCCTATCTGTTACATGAAGTTTTGTTGTTGCCGTTACATAAAAAGTTCTGGGAATCTCAATTTCCAAGAAAAACTTTAGTAAATTTAGAGATCCCTTTTTTACAGTGAACATCTTTACTTTCATTGAACTTTTAAAAGAAAAATCTGCTTTATCTTTATTCGAGACACCCTATATGTTTCTCAAATATCCCTTTGTATTTTTTGTTTTATTTACATACCACGTTTCCCTTTGTAGTTTTGGCAGATATTTTAGAAGAATCATGTAATTGAATAAAATAAATTCAACTTGTTTTAAGAATATTACGATGCAAGAATCACATCAGATCAATAAATATCACTTGAAAAAAAAATAGGTAGTAAAAAACAATAGTTTCTCATGAAAGAAATTTTGCTTGGATTTGATATTTCTTCTCTCAATGGGTTATTTCTTTCGGCCACAAACCGACATACAAGACGCTGTCACAAATTACTCAAAGTCAGGCAAAGAATATCCATCATCGAAAGTAATTTTCTATAAGAGAAACGTGCTCGTATGTATATGACTTGCATTTTCATTTTCAACCTGTCCGTCACGTGTAGAAACTATCCACAAAAGTATATCGGACTTTTCTTATTTCTTCCCATGCACAGTATTCTGACCTCGTAGATAATACCAAAAATTTAAATTTTAGGTATTAATTTAAGAAAATACAGATTTAAAGCGAAAAGCTAAAAACACTGTAAACTCTAAAAATACTTACAAGTTATAAGCAAAATAATACTTTTGTTATGTTCGCCTTCATTTATGCAGGATTGCATCCTAAGAATAAAAAAAAAAGTTGAAGTGCGAGTATTACTCGCGCTCAGAGGGTTCCATACAATAAATAATAAATATATAAATTATTAACTGTATTATTAAAAAAAATCGTTGCAAAAAGAAAAATAAGCCTTTGTAAAAAAAAAAAAAAAAAAAAAAAAAAAAAAAAAATACAACGCAGGGTTCGGTATAGCTGTACATACTAGAAAAGTATGAATGGTTATACCATAAAAGTTCAAAGAAATATGAAGCCTAAATAATAGTAAATATTGTTATTCCGTATCACTCTTTTTTTAATCATATCCTAATATGTTTATGATGGACTTTATTCGGTACTGACAATAAAAGTAGTGCATATTTAAACTTAATTTGGTATTTCATAAAACTATATTCAGCGTAAGTAATAAACTTTTCTTTTTATAGTGTATCTAAAAAAACCTAGATGAAAATTTAAATTTGGCATTGTGATAAGCGCGCTTCGAAAGAAGGTTGCAAAGTTGCAACACCGTGCCGCGTTTTACCAGGTAGGTTTTTAACTAACTTTTAAAGACAAGTGAGGCGTATTGAGAGATCCACTCAATGCAAACTAGTTGTGAATCCCATAGTATTTATGTGATTAACTCTAATTAAATAAGTCTGTTTTTAACAATTCAACGTTTGTTGCTTTTATATTGCTACTAGGCATTGCATTACACAAATATATCATTAAAAGTTGTTATCTGGACTTTAAAATCCGATAGTACATAGAGTACGCCGCTCCTGTCATTATGTATGTCCAAACCGTCTGTGTCTTTAAGGGTTAATATCTTGGCTAATTACCGACGATTTTTTTTTCAAAAATCATTATCAACAATGCTTTTATACTTTTGAAATAACAGATCCCCCAGCGCTCCTCAACGCCTTTGTTGAACGCCCGAAAATCGAAAATTGTGTGCAAAGGAAAAATGCGCTTTTCTCAAAAACTATGTGATTTAGGGTAATCGCTATAATTTTCCTGCAAGGTTTCAATTAAGGTCTACTACGTCTAATGTTTTCATAATTTCAGGTTCAGTAGACTCGGAAATAGATGGGGGAGGGGAACATATTTTTCACTACATTTTCGATGGTATTCCTGAAAATAAAATACCTACAATGAAGCGAAATGTTAACGTTACGAAAGCATTCACACAATATACAAAGAAAATATTTTTTTTCCCAAGTAACATAATTAGCCCCTCTACATTTTTCCTAAATATATATGTGAACGTTTAATAATCTGTAAAGATGTTGGTCAATAGTGTTTATTAATTCCCCAATTTGAACTTTCCGCGTTTTATAGTTCACGAGTAAAGTGGCTGTGGCAGACAGACAGACACAGGAGTGATCTTATAATGGTTCCATTTTTACTTTTTAAGTAAGGAACCCTAAAAATGATAACGATAACTAGAAAACAAGAATTCTGCTATTTCAGAATTTATTGTCGCTCCTGTTGGATATATATATATATATATATATATATAGAAATATAGATAGTGGAAAACAAATTTCAGTTTAAGAATTAAAATACACAATTTTATTTTATATAAAATGACGTCGTTTGCATCCTCTGAAGAATTCCACATTTACGATCCAGTCTTAAACAACATTTATAGAAAAGTAAACATATGACGTCGCTATCACGGAATAATACACAAACCCAGCAATAAGCGAAGTCGTCATTCAGAAACTCAACAAAAAAAAATCGGTTATCTAATGTTTCGCATGCAGTCATCTGTTTGTAACATTACTATGGATACTTAAAATTAAATATTGTTTTTAATAGTTCCATGTTTTATCAGAAATCATTCATTATCTTTTCAAAATAGCACGCATTTTAATTACAATTTATTTCAGTTTTTAGGAGAAAATGGCAATAAAAATATGTAGTATTCTACTATTTCCTAATTATTTTCCCCTTACTTTCTACAGAAATGAAGTACTTCAATTGCCACTATTACAGAAACGGCATCAAAAACTACAATAACATTAATACCTCAAAAATAAATTGAGATGCAGTTGTCAAACAAATTACAGTTAAATTACTTATCTTCTTATATGAAGATATATAAATTATAAGCGTGCGACGCTTAGAAGTTTAAAAAAATTGCAGTAGAGATTATTAGTATTTAACCGTACAGTGATACATCTGCTTCTTTTTATGGATGACTTATGTAACATAACATTCTATTTTAGAGACGATACTTTAATTGTTGCCTGAAACAATAGCATATCGGGGGCTAATAAGATGAAATGTTTTTAAAATTTCGGGAGGTAAAACTGATTGAATGTTCTATGGATGTTCTATGGAATATGAATGGGATGTGAATGTGTATTGGAATGCCGAACGGTAAAGTTTAGATATATAGACTGATGTGAGGTGTATGCGTTTATGGTAATGTGAAAATGAAATAAGGTACCTGTGCCTAATATGGCCCGGTTCCCAATATGACCCATATCGTATATTTCAAGTGAAAATCAAATTTCAAAATAATTCCTTAAAAGGCGCAAAGACCAACAAAATGAAAACGATTCCATGCCGGGACCCGAACCCGGGCGATCAGTATAGCGCACTGACGTACTACCGACTAAACCACATGGAACGATACGCAGCCTGGAAAATTTCTTACTATTATACGTTGGCAAGGCTACAAACGCAGCACAAGATGGAATATTTATCGTGAGCCACCGACCTGGGGCGAACACGAAACATAATTAAATCCAGCATCGATAGAAACTATATTAATACATGGAAATTATTCCAGAGAGAAACATTCGCCTTGCATACAATATTTCAAGTGAAAATCAAATTTGAAAGTAATTGCTTAAAAGGCGCAAAGACCAACAAAGTGAAAAAGATTCCATGCCGGTACCCGAACCCGGGCCATCAGTATAGCGCACTGACGTACTACCGACTAAACCACATGGAACGATACCCAGGTGTCGTTCCCTTTTAAGCAATTACTTTGAAATTTGATTTTCACAATATTGTATGCACGGCGGATGTTTCTCTCTGGAATAATTTCCATGTATTAATATCGTATATTTCATTCACTTTCTTTTTAATTCAATAGATGACAGTATACGTTCGACCCTCTGGACGATATAAAGTGGAAACAACAATAAAAGCGAAGTCGTATCACGTGGGTGACGCTACGGGCAGAGGAAGTGAAATTTTTGGCTAAAAAAAATCGTGTTACTATCTCTTAAAGATAAGGAATATTTCTTATTATTAATATTTGTTAGCATTTTATACAACGTAAAGATGAATATAATAACACCGTTAATCTACTTTAAGATGCTGTCAACAGTTTTAACATTACTTATTAGTATATCCGTTTTTGGAACGCAAAATAAAAAAATGGCGGAGGTTCCCATTATGGTCAGGGTGGGCCATATGTTGTGGTGAATTCAAGCGTACATATATTTTTTACGAACATAATTTTGTTTCACTTCTGCTCTTTAATTAATACATTTCTTATTAAAATATTTTTTTTTATTTTTTTTTTGTTTGTTTTAATTTTAATTTTATGTGATTTTCCTGACTTTCAAAAAATTGCAATTATTATTATATATACTATGTAGATATATATATATATATATATATATATATATATTATAAAACATATAATAAATTGCAATTTTTTGCAATTCTCTAATTTTATGGTGCAATTTTCAAAAAATTTACAAACTGGGCCAGCCTTTCTTTTATTTTCCACATTAATCCCTCTAAGCAACAGCATGGTTTCCGGGGGAAAATAATATTAACATGGTGAAAAAAGCAATCAAACCTTAGGTGGGCCATCATGGGTCCATGTACCTTATATATGGGACATGAAAATGGGATACCAATAGTACATAACTGGGTGTATGAAAATTTGAACGTCATATCAAAATGGGAATAGAATGTCGAAAATAATTCATTCAAAATTATACATTTTATTTTTACTATTTTAATAACTTAATTTGCAAATACTATAATCATAAGCGCATTTTATTGTTTCTATGGACATTTTTCGCTTTGTTAAAATCATATTTTGTCTCCTACATACTATGGGTAAAACTTACCGGACACTTTCTACTTTAAACATTTTCGCGAATATCTAGAGAAATATTTCATAAATTATTCTGGAATTTCAGGAATATACTTTTCTGCGAAGGTGTAATTCTCAGAGAAATTAGGCGACCGAGTAAAAATTGCACAGGAGAACAGGAATTCTACTTTTTCAGAATTTAGTGTCGCCCCAATTAAAACAAATATATGTGTATATAAATCTAAATAACTGAAAACATATTTCAGATTTGAGACTTAAAACACACGCTTTTATTCTATAGAAAATGACGTCATTCTCATCCGCTGAAGAATTCTTCATTTACGATCCAGTCTGAAACAACATCTTACAGTAAAGTATTCATTGGCGTCACTATCGCTGAATAATACACAAAAAAAAAAAAAAAAAAAAAAAAAAAAACAGATGTCCCTCAAGCAACTCGACAAAAAAAAAACGCTATCTAATGATTCAAATGCCTTCATTTGTTTGTAATATAGATAATTAAATTAAATATAGTTTACAATAGCTCCATGTTTTATCAGAAATCATTCATTTATACATTTTTTTAAATAGCACGTATTTATTACATTGTTTTTTTTTTCAGTAGTTATGGGAAATTGGCAACAAAAAGATATAATTACTATTTATTTTCCAACTATTTTTCTTTACTTTCTACTGAAATAGAGTACTTGAGTTGCCAAAATTAAACAAAAACTACAAAACTACAAATAATAATAATAATAATATCTCAAAAATAGTTTGAGATGCAGTTTTCAAACAGGTTGCATTAAAAAATACGTTTTTTTCCCAATACGACGGTATAAAAATTAAAAATGTGCGATACTTAGAAGTTTGAAAAATGGCAATAGCGTACTTAACAGTACAATTATACATCTGCTTTGTTTTACGGCTGGCTAATACAACGGAAATTTATTTTTTGGAGACGACACTTTATTTGATGGGAGAACGAAATAGCATATCGGGGGCTAATAAAAAAATATTGCGGACTCAGAAAATTGAAGTTAAAGATTGCAACTGTTATTCATTGCAGAAAAACAGATGCAATAAAAATCCTTTTTGGCATACAGTGAAACTTCTGTTTAACAAAGTCTCATTGTTATACTTAAACACTTCGTTATGAAGAAAATTCGTTTTATAGAAATTTTAATTTGTGAAATTTGTATAACAAAATACACATGCATAAATCGAAAAATACACGAAAAATGGATATACTGGAAAATTTAATTTTAATTCACCAGTAAACTTTCTTATGCAATGTAGATATATGAGAAAAAATTAATTAGAATAATGTCTAAAACGAAACACGTTATAAAGAGAGGTAAACAAGCTTAGCGTACTTTTCTCTTTTTTTCTCGGTATTCCAAATCTTTAACTTTAAAAAAGTCTGTAATATTACTTTGTACTTGTTTCTTATACAAAATACACTGTTCATAAATTTTTTCGCACTTTTGTAAGTATCCAAAAAATTCATCTATAACATTTTCGTGAAACGGGAATTCCCTTCTTATTGCATCGAAAGATTTTAGCATTTTTCTTTTGAAGGTATTTCATTTCTTCTTCATTATCATCTTCATCGCTTACTGTAGTTCATGACCACATTTTATTACACTTTGCAATATGTCATTCTCAGTAGGATATTCAGTTGTCTTAAGTAGTTCAGTTGTGTTAACTAGAATAAACATCGTTATATAGAATATATTTTTCGTAATATGGAGATTAATTTAAATGTTAATGATGTCCAAATTCAAGATTCAGCAGAAAATTTCGTTAAGTAGAAAACTTAGTTAAATCGCGACTTCGTTAAAGGAAAGTTCCACTGTATTTCTAATCATAATTTTTTTTTTTGCATAACTTCTCCAGAATATACTGGATATGTCTAAATATAATTTAAGCAAAAAGAAATTGATATTTGATAATTCGACATTTTTAGCAAAGTGACCTTAGAGCGAGATTACTAACAATACAAAAAGAAACTAGTATGTTGTGGCCATCAGAAAACTTTCTTCTATATAAATCACGTCAATTAAATCATTTAAATACTACAAGAAATAACAACGATTTAGCACCAATTCATATCAAAATATATCAGAATTTGAAGTTTGATGAAAATTCGTGCATTAGTTCTTCAGATAGACTTATAGGGAAAATTCTGAAAAATGCAGCATAGCAGCGCCACCTGTTGAGCGATTTGCGCCAAAACACAAACAGCTCTAATGCATATCAAGGTGTACCGGAAACTGAAATTTGTTGAAAATCCAAGCGTTAGTTCTTGAGATAGGGATTTTGCGGAAATCACAAAAATGCAGCATAGCGGCGCCACCTGTTGAGCGATTAACACCAAATAGCGCAAAACGTCAATTCATGTCAAGGACTAACTGAATCTGAAGTTTGATGAAAATCCGTGCATTATTTCTTGAGATAGAACTATTACGAAATTCGTGTAAATGCTGCAAAATGCAGCATAGCAGCGTCATCTGTCGGGTGATTTACACCAAAACGTTACCAGCACCAATTCATATCAAGGAATAACTAAATCTGAAGTTTGATAAAAAATCCGTGCAGTCTTTGTTGAGATAGAGCTATTGCAGAAATTGCGAAAAATGCAGCATAGAAGCGCCACCTGTTGTACGATTTACACCAAAAACTAATCAGCACCAATTTATATTAAGTACTACTTGAATATAATTTTTTATTAAATTCCGTGCATTAGTTCTTGCGATAGAGCGCCTCACAAAATGTGTGTCAGATACAGGCAAACAGACTCACAGACAGACATTTTGTAAAAACATGTTTTTCGGGATCTCTGACTCCTAAAACGTGTAAATCCGTCGAAAACCGGAAGTCGAAAATTTTTACGAATCCAATACTTTCTTCTTGTTAAGATAGAAGAAAGTAAAAAGATGTGTAAAATTATTTTATTCTACATCTGGCAATAAATTTACTAATTGCATACTAGATGGTTAATGTCGTTTACTGATAAATCCTTCATCCAAATTTTTATAGGCATATACGTTGATATGAAAGTCTATACGTATGAGTGTACTCAATTGCATACGTGCATATACATTCACACACACACATATAAATATATACATATATGCTTATTCATTTATATTACTTAGCAGATAAATATATACAATAATTAATTTTATCTCAACCTCAGAAAATCTTACAAGTAAAAAATGATCGTTTTTATAAAATACAAAAGATTTTTTTTTTCGAAAGCCATTGAACTTTCCATTGATTTAATTCATTGTAAAAAATATATTTTTTTTCTTTTAAATAAAGTAAAAACTATTTAATATAGTACTTTATTTATTATTACTTATTATTTTTATTATTTATTATAATTATTATTACTTACAGACTTACCAAAGAATATCTTTCATAAAGCATTTTAGTTCCCATACAAAGTACTTCTTAGAAAAAAAATCTAATAAACCTTCTGAACTTTCCATATCCAAGCATGAATAATGTGTTTTGTATTGAATTGCTGATGCAGGAAGAAGAAACAAATCAGTTCTATTGTAAGGAAGAAGTTTTATGCTTTTTTCTTTATTACTTTGCTTTTTTCTTTCTGACTTTGGATACACGGGAATTATATTTTATTCAATATTCACTCTCACGTATATAGTACGCAAAAGGATTATTCGCGAAATTTTCTACGCTGAATTATATGCGAATTCGTCTATTTTGATATGCTATGTAGGAGTATAATTTAAATATTTGAAATATTAATAAACATACAGCAGGAAAAGTTTTGGAAGATAAAGAAGGGCTCTAGAAATTTTCTTTTTCAAAACTAAATTTTATAAATATTTGAAACACTATTTTATCAGTTAAATTTTTTCTTCAGCGTATTTCAACGAAAACTCCTGTTAAAGAATTAATCTATATGTATTTAATTCATAATAATTGACGGTGGTAGGTTATGTTTAATTAATGGTTATATATATATATAAGAATTTATGCAGATTTACTACCCACTTCAAAATGAAAAAGTTTGGAAGATAAAGAATGGTTGTAGGAATATATATTTTCCAAACTAAATCTTATAAATATCTGACTGAAACACTAATTCATCTGTTAAAATCATTCTTCCGTGTATTTCAACGAAAACCCCTGTTAAAGAATTAAAGAAAAATTATATAAAAAAAAAAGAATTTATACAGATTTACTACCCACTTCAAAATGAAATTTATAAAGTAAAAAATATATAACTCGGAATTTTTTTGTGGTGTCTACCCTATCATGATTAATAAAAAAAACCAGACACTCTTGCGAAATTAGAATTTTTGATTAGTTTCTTTTGTATCAGCGGATCGTATTTACTGGGTGTTTTAATGGTTAGTACACTGTCTTCATACGGTCCTTTAATTTTTTTACCGCAATTTACCAAAGATAAATTTCACTTTTTGTAGTCACAGAACTTCTGTCATTAAATGAGGCATATATTACTATTCGAAAAAAGGGCACAATAATTCATTGGTTGTATGAAGCCTACTTAACTATCCAGTGAAACAATTGTTATGCACAGTCGTGGGGAAAAAAATAAACATCCCCTATTAACTCTGCAATTAATTATAACAGAAAAAAGTTACTGATACCAAACGATTGGAAATAACGTCTACTTTTAAAGGATGCACATAAACTTTGCTTAGGCAGCCATTGGGACAGCTTTCTCTGTAACATATCGGTCCACCCCCCCACCCCCCCCGTTACTTAAAATCTACTTTGAACAAGTAAAGTCATTACATTAGTTCTTTTTAAAACAATGCGTAGTTCTACCTTCATATATATATAATTTTTTCTTTCTCTCTTCTTTTCACAACGAACTTAACTCAACACCTACAAAAAATCATAATTTCATATTTTGCCACTTATTCAAAATTCCCATTCTCGCATATTTATTTTATCGGTCTGTATTTAAAAGTAATCAAGGACACATAAAACTGAGTGCATCTGTACTTTTTAGCGTTCATTTTCTTTTATCATATTTTATCTGCGTTTTAAATAACTCTTAATTGCTATTAGAATTTGACGGATAAAAAGAAATAAAGAAAAAAATAAAAAAGGATTTTATAGGAATTGCTGTTTTAAATTATATTTCATTTATCTTAGCACATATGCCTTCTACATTTTAGATAAATTCGTTAAAGATTTCACAATCACAAGTAAGCGCAATCTGTTGTTAAAGTAAACAAAACCAGACTTAATGTCGCTGTTATTCATGAAATATGTAGGGTTACTTTACATCCCGTGAGTGTCTGCTGAAAGGGGGACTGCCACATTATTTTCTGCTAAACCTGCCGCCAATGCTTTGTCTCTGTAATTCTGGAGTCAAAAAACTTTGTAATTTGGCGATGATGTAATACGCCAAGTCATGTGATTCAATACGCAAAAAGATCAGTTGGCTCCTTACCCCTGTAAGAGACGCTATCGAACGTTCGACTGCGTCTCTTACAGCAAAAATTAGTATTCCTAAGTCGGCCATTGTTATATATAGCGTATATACATGTGTTGGGTGGAAGTTATAATAGAGATTAGGCGGGTACACTATCGTAGAGAAGAAAAAGTGATAGATTGTCCTTCTCACACCGAGAAAGATCAATTAATAATTTAAATATATAATTTATTCATAAAAAGCTAGCTTAACACGACTACCTTCCTTACTGGTAGTCTCTTCATTAGACCCCCCCCCCATGGGGGGTCTATCATCACCCCCCAAGTTTGTGTCCGAACGTTCGGGGGTGTATCCGAACGTTCGGGGGTGTATCCGAACGTTCGGGGGTGGACCCCCCCCCCCCGGTGCTGCTTCACGTATGCAACGTGAAGGTAAAAGGATAGGTAGGGGTGTTAACTAGAGAATTTTTCAATTATTATGCAAGTCACGTATTTCATAAGATACAATGTTTAAATCTACAGATACTATGTAAACGTAATAACAATTATGCAACACAAGACGTCAGCTATACAGCAGCGCCACCTACATGTATACAAACATTTACGCATTCAACATCGGACGACTGTAACAGTAAGTTGTGTTTTGCAAAAATCACAATTTTAAAGTATCTTTAATAATATACATTACTATAACAACTTCATCACTTGGCCATGGATAACTATATATCTACAAATCTTCATATCTGATGCTTTTTACGACTTGTCTGTTTTCATTTGAAAATGAATAAACATTGACTGCATTTTCTTTCACTTATAATGCTGAAGTTTTTTTTTTTATCTTACAGTACCATCGAACCCTTGAACCACCGTTGCATGGAGAATCAAACGATTCCATAGCCATCTACAAATCAAAACCAGACCAAACTTTGATTCAATATTAATACCAAATTTTAACAAAATATTTTAAATCTTTGGTTCAAACTATGCCTGGAAACGAAATTTCAAGTCAATTGGTTGATACATGATTGAATTATAAACATAGAGGTTTTACTGTAAAATTACATTTTCATATTTTCTTTAATATCTCCTGAAATGATAATCTTAATGGGATATTTTTTTTTGTTTGGTTATAATACCAAAGAACCCCAACATAAATACATTGAATTTGTAATAAATATATATATATATATAATATGAATTCTGAAATTAATATTCGAAAAAAATATGAATTGCAACCTACATTTTTTTTGTTTGATTTATATTTATTATGCCTACTTTATGTAAATTCTCAATTTCAAATTTTTCTTATAAGTAGTTTTCGGATTATGATTAAAATACATCAAAATGATGCTTTAAGGTGCTTTCTATGATGTGCATAAAAGCATAATTTGAAAAATGTATATTTTACACATTTTATTGAAACATTTGGGCTCGCAGTCGAAACATATCAAGCGAGCGAAATGGTCATACCGTCCAGAAATAATTCATTAATAGAGTGATATAGTCATTCTGTAGCATTTCCACAATACAGTACCGACATTCAATTTATATACAGCCCCTTAAATATGCTCATTTTAAAATAATTAATTTCGCTTAAACTAATCGCACGAATTTCTTGAAACTTTGTATTTAGGCTAATTGAAAGTTGTAGAATTTATCGTGTCAGACTTGAGTATTGCTATGGAAGAAAACAAAGTTTGGGTTTGTTATTATAGTTAGATAGCGCCTTAAGCAAATTTTATATGCGTCATTTAAAAGTAGACTTTATTTCCAATCGTTTTGTACCAGTAACTTTCTTCTACAATAATTAGTTGCAGAGTTAGTAGGGAGTGTTTACTTTTTTCCTCACCACTTACCGTTAGAATGTATGCGATACTTTCATCTTAATTTTTTTTCTCAGTAGAGATTATATATCCTCTTGAAACCTGAAGTAAAACTAATACTTAAAATACGCATTCACTGCCTTAACACAAACAAAACGACACCATACATTACCGAAATAACCCTTTATCTAAAAGTGTTACTTTAGTTGACTGGCAATAAGCGTTCACAACAATGTGTCTAAAATTACTGACTTCTTTAAAATATCAATTTAATTATCAATAACCAGAATTCACGCAATAACAAATTTCAGCCCTTTAAATAAGTTAATTATACACAAATCCTCGATTTTTCTTGTTGTAAAGGTTTTAAGTTAAATAATGATTAAAATTAACCACTGTTTTGTTCACACTACATTGAATTCTTCATACAAACTCAGATGAAAATAACATTTAATTTATGAGTAAATAAATATCAGTGCTGTCATTTATTGGTTTTGTTTCAAAGCAAACAACATTCAGCTATATAAAAATAAAGAAAAAATGTAAAAAAAACAAAACAAAGAGTTTAGTTTTTATGAGGAAAAGAATCGAGTTTCATATTTGCGTATCTCAGGTCTGAAGACGATACATATATAAGGTTTTGATTAATCAACGAAAAGGCGAAACTATTGAAACTAGAGACTTTAATTATTAGAGAACCTTTAAAAAATGATTTTTCAAAATTTGACTCTTATGAGGCTTGAAAAGTGTGTCTAATATTTTATGCCATTTCACCATATTTCAGCAGATGTTTTAAGTAGAAGCTTGATATGTAATATAAATTCACTGAAAAATGATTAAACAGGCTTTTCAGCATTTATCAAAATTCCACCCCGAAGGGGTGAAAAGAGGCATTGAAGATCAAAAAATAAAGATTTTTCCGCAGTAGGAAATATGGCCAATTTGTGTATTTTAGCGAGCGTACTTCGAGCAAAACTAATTTTATTGTTCTATTCATTGCTGTCATTCTCATAATCTTCAAACAATATTGTTTCCAAACTAGCTCATGTTTGTCGCCAACTTTGGTTATAGAACTGATTATGGGAGGTTATTGGTGATTTTTGATCAGATAACTTGTGAAAGTTTTACCATTTTTTTTTAAATTTCGTATTTTATAACTTAATTTTGCCCTTTTAAGGTTTTAGCGATTGGACTTCAAAGTTTATAGAAAATATAGTACTCTATTATCAAAATACATTAGAGATAGGGAGTTAAGATTTACGATTTAACACTGATCGCCATATTTGTAGGCTACTTATGGGCTACTCCTAGTTATAGTGATTGCCGTATTAACGGTCTATAGGTGTGAAACATACAGGGCTATGTTAGGATTATATACATTTTAACGATTTATGTACGCTAAATATCAGAGTCCTGTTATCGTTACTGACATTTTAATAATTTATGAGGCACAAAACGAACAGAATCCACTTATAGGGAACTTTATAATAACGATTTATGACTGAGAATTACATAGGACACCGTTATTTTCTTCGCAGGATTTTCATTTTACTGGTCCGAAACGCACATGGTCCAGTAATAATGATCATCATACTTTTAAGCGTATGACTTTTCTTATTTTATCCGGAATATTTGTTTTATAAAATAACTTAAAGTAAATGGTGGTAGATTAAATCGTTATTTGCCGTTTTTGTGATCAAAATTAGCACGAATCGTGTCTTTTAACGTTTTGAATTTTTCTTTTTTTTTAAGTCTAAGGTTTATATCAACAGCCCCACGAATGCCCACGTCTTGAAGGAATAAATTTAGTGCTGAATCAACGTAATTAAGCAACATTTATTCAAAACGGTCATGGTAAATTTCAACAAAAGTGTGCGTATGTACCAGGAAAGTCGTGGAGGCCATTTATCCAATATGCTACTCCATTCATAAATCCTATGTCCTATACTTCATGATTCAAGAAAAACTTTACAATTTTTAATTACAAAATTGTGTTTTTTATCAAAATTACTTCTTGCGTGAATTTTGGGACACCCTTTATAAACGTTAAAAAAAAAAATCAAAATTCAGAAAGTACATAATTACAGAATCTACAAATTAAGCAGCTCAACCATAAGGATTACTAAAATTAAAAAATAACACTTGAACCACTGCCGATTATTTTCATAAATATTCTGTGTGAACGATATCATACTTGCATATGATTATATGACACAATAATCTCACGAAAGAATTTCTCTTGCATCTTTCGAAAAGCAAGGACTTTTCATTGTAGTATGTTTCACCTTCACGTTAATGACATTTGTTTTTACTTCCAGTATCTTCATATTTCAGGCATAATCAGTATCGATTTCCGATGTGTGCTCGCAGAGATTTACTCTAAGTGTTTTTGTTTAAGCATATTTATTCCGACATAATATTCCTAAATATATCTGTAAAAGCATAGAATAAGTCGTAAAGCTAAATCTTTTTCAAAACATTTAATAATGGAATTGATATAAAACATTAATATTTCACGAATAACAAGTTTATCAAAGTTTTAAAACGTTGCATTAAAACAAAAGAAGAATACATTAATATGCTTATCAAAAGTTGTGGATATTTGACACATTCCATAACACAGTAAATCTCAAAGATGTTTGTGCACATTTTTCATACAAGTTTTTAATGATTTTTTGAAGAAAAAGGAACTTTTCTAAATATAAAAATATAAAAGGCTCTTTTGGAATTGAATGCATTTTAATTAATACTGAAATTAACAAACTAAAATAAAGTTGAAATTATACATTAGTCTATCAATTTAAAAAGAAAGCATGAAATTTGCATGAGCTATATGAAAATAATTCTTGAGAATTTTCACTTTTATTTGGTATACACTGAACGTTCCTAACAATTATTTTTAGCGATAAGTTTTAGCTTTTCCTTTAATTAATTAAAATTAACTAAGAAGTATTTAAACTAACAAGTAATTTGGAATATTATTGTGAAAAAAATTTAATTTGCGGTAAATTGTAAGAAAAGGTTATTTTTCCTTGATTATGGTAATATTACAGGTATTTCACGAAAGAAGAATGAGTTATAATGACCCAATAGAACCAACTAAATTATCAGGAGCATATGAAATACCTTTCACCAAAGAAGATGGGACAGTGCAATTTTATATAGGAATGAAAAAGAGAAAGCTCAAAACTGGGATAAAAGAAATATAGCAGACATCAAATACAACAAGAAAACTACAGCTCTGGCCAGATTATATAGCAGAGAACTTTTACAAATAGATTTTAAAAATAGTAGAATAATATATCCATCTAGATCTTATTTGCCGTCCATCATCAGAGAATCAAAAGAGATCTTCTTACTAAATTATAATATTTGCTATAATTCAGAATCCATGGAGCTCCCTAAAATTTGGAAAGAAATACTATACAGAATAATGAAACAATAATATAAAATAATTCAAGTACGCAAGTTTCCATTTTTAATATTGCAGTTAATTTCATTATGCTTGCGTTCGCGTGACTTTTGTTTTTGTTTGCTAGTTTTTCAACTTGAATTTTGCGAAAGCATTTTTTGCATTTTATCTTCTTGAGAATATTGCCGTTTTTTTAGTCGTACTACAGTGAAACTGTTTCACTAAATAGAAACCTTTATAAGTCGTGGAAAGTTATCATTCAACTCCGTTTTCATCGAAGCGATACAGTGAAGAAATTGGGTCACGGTAACCAGTGGAGATACTAATTTATTTTTCTTCTCTCCTTCTTCAGTTGACGATTCAATAATTTTCATCGGGGCAAAAGTACAAGCCAATTTCACTATTTATTTTTTAACTCTATGTATTTAACGGATCCCCATCATAAAGTAAGCTCTTTTCAATAATTTGAATATTTTTTTAAATAATTCAAAAGGCGTCGCTATTCAGATAAATTCAGCGAGAAGCGATCGAATAAAATTACTAGGTAATTTAAGGTTTAAGACTGGCAAAGTAAGAGACAATGGGAAGCAAGTACGCATATTTACGGTATTCGACTTTGAGGAGAGTTTATCAATTTACAACTTAATTAACAGAAATTTTACATGAATTTTCCCAAATTCCGTATATTTGCATCGCGATTTATTACATCTTGACGTTCAACATATCGAGGCTGATATCGCGAAACGCGTACTGTAGCTTCTAACAGACTTAGAAGCCTTTCAAACTTCTATCGATCCACATACAGACTCAGAAAATGAAACCGAGGCCGCAAGCATCCCGCAAAAAAACTTCAATTAGACCGCAGATACACACAATACGAAAGCTTATGTGCATAATACGCCAACTGCCATGCAATTTACACCACGCCACATGATTGTATTTTCCGACATCGAGAACCTTTTACAAACTTTTTCAGGAAAACCTTCTGCAAATTCGAAGGTTTAGCACATAACTTCGCGTTAACCGAGATTCAAAAATTCATTTTCGTTGGAAGTGCAATTAAAGGAACAGCTTTGCTGTTTGTGCCTAGTGAATCAACCCTAACATCGTATAGAGCATTGAAACACGCTCTGATCAATGAAGTCAAACACTTTTCATCACCTGGATAAATGCGTGGAATGTTGGCCACTCGGAGCTGCAAACCCACCGAAAAATTCAGTGAATATTTCCTTGTCATTAAGGAAATAGCCCAAAGGGGAGAGGTACGCAACGCATCTCACATGCGCTATATTAATAACGGTATGCATAATACCGCTAGCAATAAAGAGATATCCTTTGGTTGTGATACCCTTGCCGAGTTTAAAAACAAACTCCAAATTTACGAGCAAATTTTTGAGCAGAGCCATAAATTTATGGATCTGCTCACAAATTTTACCAGACAAAGTCCCCGTCTACCCACGATATTCCTAAGCTGAACCAAAGAGATAGAACCACAAAATTAATTTGTTCTAATTGTTTGGAGCTCGCCACTGTTATAGTGAATGTATTCATTTAAATAAGGGAAAGAAGTGTATGAAAAGTTCTCTTTTTGGCCATGTCTCATCTCAATGTATGGAGCAAACTCCGGAACACAAGCGCTTGACTCAAGACAACTCCTCTCCATGCAAGACAGCGTCAGGCCGAGACGAATAAATCCATCTTGTTGAGATGTGTCACTCTCAGCGACTCATGCATTAATCGGTAAAAATTTCCAACTTACAAATAGATTAGCTCGTGGACAGCGGCAGCCCTCTCACAATATTAAGAGAGGTCGTTTATCAACAAATTCCTCCCTCATCACCGTAGCACCTGTCCAATTGTCGGGCATTGGTAGCACAATTATTCAACCGAAGGAATCATTTTTTACAGTCATAGAGATCGGTGATTATATTTTTTCTACTACAATTTGCGTACTTTTTTACGTTTTTACAGTTAAAGCCTTCTTAAATGTCCATGCAGCTTATTCTTGGGACAGATGTCGTATTTCACGGCATTTTAACGGGCAAAAAATAGTGTCACATTAACCAAAACCCCGGCACCAGACATTTTTTATACACTACGCTAATATGTGTGATGCTGTTCCTAAGGTGGAACTGGCACACTCCCTACACGAACTGTAAAAATGAGGTAGCCGACATTATTGAATTTTTTTCAGCTTCAATTGACCTACATTTGGCTCCTTCTTCTATCCCTGGCGTAGTTAATGCTACTTCTACAGACGACGCCGAAACTGAAAACCTTCAGTCAACAAGTGAATCATTAATTTCTCCCGTAAACATCGAAAATGCTCTCTTACCGACTGAAATGGACCCAGAATTGAATTCGCCCCTTGTCGAACCTATGTTTACTATTTCTGAGCCTAGTGAAAATATTTCAGGTGCTTTGTAAAAGAATAGCACCAGTTACATAATTGATTTCGACATTTCTCCACCAGATATTAGTGAATTTTGTGAAGCACAAGCAAAATGTTTTTCAGTAAAGCCACCTTTAGAGTGCACTTCCTATATTTTTAATATTTCGAATTACACATCTATCTTGATGATACATTTCTTACTTTTCTTTCTCACCTATACTTTAACAAAGCCTTATTGCGCCTGGCACGATGAGCGAGAGTCCGTTCCGAAACGAGAACCCGTGAATCTCCAGATTCGATGTTGAGCGTTATCTTTGGACATATCTTGCGATTGTTTGTGATACTTTTTGTTTGCCTACGAATAAAGATGAAAAATAAAAATAAACTGAAAAAACGGGATAAAGCATCGTACCCTAAAATAGAAATTCCCATCTGTGTGATATCGAGTTTTCGATCACATATTACCTATATTGTGTATTTTTTCTTCATTTTTTTTTTTTAAATTGTGCTCAAGACGTATAGTTTTGCCAGAAAATATCTTCATTTTTTTTCATTCAAAGCATTTTATTATCGGATGGAGAGGCAGTGTTATTTGTTTTGCCTTGCCAATGTTTGTGAGGTATGCACATTTTAATATGCATGTTTTTTATAAGAGTCACTACAGTGTTTTATTTATTGTCTAGTGATCGCAGAATTTTTTTTCCGAAAACACTCAGTCAGTGCTTTTTTCGGCTGAAAAGTAACATTATTATTGCTGATTTTTTTTTTTAATTACCATACACTATAGATTAAATTCACTTGACTGTGCTGTGAAAAAAAAAAAAAACTAAACAACGAAGATTTGAACTTTTCATCTCTATCATTTATTGCATTGATATTTTGAAAAATTATATTTTTATGTTTCAACTTCATATTGAAGTGCTATATATATTTATGTGTTTTAACCCCACCCCCACCACCTTCCATTCCCATTTTTACAGCAATACTGTCTGGCTGTTAAGAATAAAAAAGCCCTTTCAGAGGGAAACCTACCCTTTTTGCTTATACGAGGCAAAAAAACATATTTCTTCCCAAATAAACCATTTGGTATAAAGATTTTTTTTTTAATTTACAAAATTCTACCTAAGATAAGGCAGATTTTGATTGCGTTTTTCTAGACGCTGATGTAACATGCAGACGGTCTTATAACATCTTTTGTTTTTCTTTCTCGACGATGACGCGTGAGACAGACGGTCTCATGACACATTGAAAATATAGACGAATTATTTTTTATTCTTCTGTTTCAGATTTTTTTCTTTTAGTGTTTTTCGTTGTTGTTGTTGTTGGAGTATATCACACGACAGCTCAGTGTAACTATTCCTTCCACAAAATTTAGACTTATTTTCTTTTCCTCTTTTCTTAATTATCTAATGAGAGTTTTTCTTTGGCTTTTAGTTATTTTCCGATAGATTTTTTTTTATTGTTGTTATTGTGAAACGGTGGAGAGCTTGCTTTAGGAGCAACGTACAGGTACTAGTTACTTAAAAGTGCCTTTGAGAAGGTCTGAGAGATGAAACAATCACAACTCCAGCTGAGCTGTCGAGTAAATTCGGGGTGAGTCTTCAAGAAAAGTTGTTCCTCTTTGGTTTGGTTGCAAATGATGCTTAGTCGGAAGTGGATGTGCCCATTGAGGAATTGAGAAGATTCATTGTCGGCTTTCAAAGCTCGATTTTTTTTTTGTTGTTGTTTGTATTTGTTGTTACTTATTTTACCCATGGACAAGGGAACGTCCAGCTGTGGAATGGCCGAATATGTTTGTGGTTAAACGGTTCCCATAACACTTGCATACAATTGGTAGAGACAGCATTTACCTATGAGAATTAATTACCGCAGCTTAGATTAAATTACTCATGCATATTTTTGTATCTCTGAGCCTTGAGAAGAGTAATAGATGTGTAAAGCCACTCATTGAGTGTAGTTAAATCCTCATAACCGAGCGTAAGCTCCTATACTAACAACAAGTTGGAAATTGCTCGTCAAACGTGGCAAATGAGGTGCGTTCGTACTATAACTAGTTTTATAATTATTTTTTGCACCCCATATTGTACTGAATGTGTATTTATTTGCAATTCATAAGTGCATAGTCTGTAACATCATTAAAATGCACTTGCAATAATTTTTTCCCATTCCCCTTAATGTAACGGAAAACTTTTCACTGTCCCTGTAATTAAGCTATACATCCGATTTTCATGAAATTTGAAATGGCTCGACAAAATTTTGCAGCAATTATATATTTAAAATTTCAGCCCATTCGGAAAGCTGTAACATCATTAAAATGCACTTGCAATAATTTTTCCCATTGCCTTTAATGTAAAGAAAAACTTTTGACTGTCCCTGTAATTAAACTATGCATCCGATTTTCATAAAATTTGAAATGGCTCGACAAAATGTCGCAATAATTATATGTTTAAAATTTGAGACCATTCGGAAAGATTTAACATCATTAAAATGCACGTGCAATAATTTTTCCCATTGGCCGTAATGTAAAGAAAAACTTTTGACTGTCCCTGTAATTTAACTATACATCCGATTTTCATAAAATTTGAAATGGCTCGACAAAATTTTACAACAATCATATATTTAAAATTTCAGACCATTCGGTTGGGCAGTTTTTGCTCTATTATATGCGGACGGACGGACAGACGGACAGACAGACGGACTGAACGACGACTATAGGTGCTACGTATTTATATAATTACGAACGCACCTAATAACAATTTCTGAGCCTGGGAACAAGTTAACAGTAAAAAGCTCAGATTTCATTTCGAAGTGACCGAGATCAGACGTATGTCACGAGCTCTTAACACGGAGAGCCAGAGCACGACGTGCTTACGACGAGCTGCGAAACCGGACGAGTGGTCCGGCAGGCCTCGGTTAGTTTTCTGCGAAAACCCTTTCCCCTCCCTTAACCTTGTAAATATCTGTATCATTCTGATGTGTAATAATAATCTAGAACGATTAAACTCCTGTTATTCCTTAATTATTGTCTTATTCATCATGTAAACTGATCATCTAATTTAGAAATCTAACGTGCTTACGATTTTTGTTTCCGAAAAACTGTTTTGAAGTCGTTCTACAATATTTAGATCTAAGATCTTATCTAAATATACCCTAATCTGCTCGATAGCATTAGCTTATTAAATTCCTCCCAAAGTTGGCGTATTTGGAGATTTTTAAACCTAATGGGTTATAATTCATCATCGTGCCTAGTACCAATGAATAAATAGCAAACGTAATTAGGCCCATATAAAGTATTTCGTGTGATATACATTTAATAGTATCCACATTCAATTATAAACCGAAATGTAACTAACACTCTTCATATTTCACGAAAACTAATGCTGCAGTCGAAATTACAAAAGATTAACTAGTATTTATTTACCGCAGCCGGACTTAATTGTAAGCAGAAAATTCGGTAATGGGGATTATTTGAATGGTTTTTTATTTTTATTTTTATTTTTATTTTTTTTGTAGAATATGAAACGCAGTTGCTAGGAAGCTACTAAAAGAAAAAGAAAAAAAATGAAATATGCATCAATTCAAAAATTAAATTCAATAAACAAAACTTTTTTTGTATTGAACATTTATAAAAAAAATCCAACAAAAGTTATAGACCTAATTTTAAAAAAATCTGACAAATGTATTGACAAAATTTCAAACTAATAGGAATAATTTAATACGCTTATTGAGAAATTTCAGCATCCATAATTTACCATTTATAAAATGCGCCATTTTCTATGAAGAAATATGCAAATTTCAAAATCGTCTCAGTTGCCATAGAAAAGCATTACTGTGCAAAACAAAATATTTATATTTTCCGAACGAATAAACCAAAAATTGTACAACTAAATCCGTGTACCACACCAACATGTCCGCTTAATTTCAAACAAATCAGATGCTTTTTGCGGCGGTTATCGAGGAACAGACGAATTGAGAGACTGACAAACAGAAACAAAAAAAACTTCGCGTTTCCACAGTAAGCCTTTACTGACGTTTCTACAATTAAGACATTTTCCGTATATACGTATTAATATTTATATTTTTACTATAATAATTAAAGTAAAATAATATTAGAAGCCGTCTTTAAATTAGAGATTCGATCAATTTTGTTAACGAACTTCTCATTTTTTTTTCAATTGTTATATATGTAAATTATTGTATTTTTGTGAACGGCTTTAAGGACATGTGGATACAAAAATTTCATAGGCATTGCATGATGTATATATATATGTATATCTACCCTATATATATAAAATCCTAATGAAACGACTGAAATGAAACGCAAGTATGAATCGACTGATTAAACAACTGATTACGTTTCACGGCGATTTCTCCTAAAATATGGAATACTTTGCGATGAAATTAACACCAAAAATCCATATTGATCAGCAGATTTCAAAACTGGTATTAGAATTTTTAATTCGACTAAGTTTTCGAGATATTATTTTTTTTTCTAATTTTATATACATTTTTCTAATGATGGCAACTCAAATTTTAATCATAACATATATTTTTTTTTCATACTTTAGAAAAGGTTATTATTTTAAACTAATTTGGCGCCCAGTTTGGCCTCCCTTAAATGTATGCTAAGAAATTTATCATGTTACTTTTATTCATAATTAAATTTACTTGAACAATCTTTCGCTAAATCGAAAGATTCTGATAGAGAAATCAAGACTCGGTATATTTATGTTAGCGGGGCTCGGATGATAAATCGCCAAACATTTTTCCCGTCGCATCTTTTTGTATTTCATTAATTTCATTTTTTAAATATAATACTTTCATTCATTTTATTTAAAATATAAAACTTTCATTTAAAACTGAAACATTTAAAATTGATGGCTTAAAAAATGAAAAGAAAAGTACTAGGCACAGATGCCATATACGCACCAAGGTACCTAATTGTCACCACAATGGCATTATTTTGATTGACATGGTAACCCGGCTATTGTGTTTATTTAATAATAAATGTTTATTTACTTCTATTTTCTTTTTTTAAATTATATAAATTGTTTTGTTCTATAGTTATTAATTTTTTTGGTTATTTTCTTTTAAAAATAATCGAAAATAATTAAAAAATACGGTACTACTTAGTTACCAATTTCGCCAAATTATATAAATTGCCAAATTATACAAATTGACATAATTTTTATTTTAAATAACGAAAGAACAAATAAAATAGTATAACATTAATAAATATACAAATAAAACGTCGAAATAAAAACCACTTGATGACGTGAATACGTGTAACTTGCTTAAAGTCAAGTGAATGTGACATTTACGATCAACCATTATTAGCATTTAATCTTATAGTTTGGTGATAGATTTTTGGTCGATAGGATAACTAAATAGTACCAAAAATACGTATGTAACTAAATATATGTAACTATATGTAACTAACTATAACGAAAACGAGATTCACGCCAAATTTTTGTAAGAAAAAAATCACGCCAAACTCGGTGCGTATATGACATCTGGCCAAATATTAAATAATGCAACAAACCGCGACATTTAATTTCAACTTCAAAGCAATGTTTTAATGTACCACTCGAAAAATAGAAAAAATGCTAACTGGCGAGTTGGAAAAAAAGCTATTGGCGAGATTTGCACCTGGCTAGCATAACAGTACCAAGAATTCTTTGCGACCATGGCAACTTTTATGTTGTTTTATTCGAAAAAAAAAAAATTTTTTTAATCAAAATGGAAAACTTTCGGTACAGCTGTCATAGAAGTGTCCCTTTTCTGACGCCAATGTCATATATTCAAAGGGTACTTAACTGGAGCCAAAGTATCGTTATTTTCCTTGATATGGTTAGCCGGTTGTTGTCGTTTATGCTGTTGATGTTTTCCCCAAATTGGCGTTGGAAACAAATCGTGCCAATATGGTACCGTATCTATGCCAACCTTTCATATGAAAAGCGAAGGCATCAGACCGTATTTATTTATCGCTGTTACATGACTTGGATTATTATAATATAGATGAAAGGATGGTAATAGAATAATATTTCGTGAATTATCACCTGAGTCTGTCTGACATTAAAGTATCAAAATGGCACCTGGAATATTAAAAAGCGAAGTGGTCCGTCAGAGTTGTTGATGATAGTCACTTGACTTAGGCTATTGTTATAGAAATTGTTTAAAAATACCGGGAGAAAAAGACTCTGCACAATTAATTCATTTTATTTTAGCTTCTTTTCAAATGTCTAACTGATCCTCTTTAATCAAACACGAAAACAACGATTGGATGTCTTAACAGCAACTGATTTGGCCTTAAATATTTGCAATCAAAGGGAATTGAATGGAAATCCGTTTACAGGGAGATCTGCACAGCTTTTCTCAGTATAATTCAATCTTCTCTTATATTTTAAAAACCGATCAAATTAGCATATTTTTAGATTCTGTGGTGTCTGAACGAGGATTGGCGAGCGTAGCTTGCAGGGGGCAGCGCCCCTAGTATATATATATATATATATATATATATATAATATCTGTACAATAATATCATTGAAGGATAATGAAAATGACCAATAATATGAAGACACAAACACCACATAAACCAGATATTATTTAAAAAGTATGGTCCCTTCTACTATCTTATGAGGATTAAACTGGAAGAAAAAAGAAAAATAAACAATAACGTTTATGGATACAGAAAAAAATAAAAATAAATAAATGAAATGGTTATACAGTGAATTACTTTATCAAGAGCACAGATTTCACACATATAAGCAAGGCAGCCGTTTTCTGTAGAGAATAAAGCATATATATGTACATTATATATATATGTATATATATTATGAAATATTTAGTTAACATGATAAAAAATCTAATGAAAAATGAAAGTACTGTCTTAAAATCTAAAAAAAAAAACTTTCTCTTAAAACCCATCTGAATAAAAGGTTGCTGATGAAAAGGAGAAAAAAATACAAGCAAAAGTAACAACTACTTAGATTAAGTCTAGTGGTTTAAGAAGTTTTCCATATATATATATTAATATTTATATTTTTACTATAATAATTAAAGTAAAGTAATATTACATGCCGTCTTTAAATTATAGATTCGATCAATTTGTTAACTTGTCATTTTTTTTTTTCAATTTTTATATACAGTGTTTCCACGTATAACCTGACCAACCTTTATTTTCGCAACCGTTGGTCCTAGATGCATGCTTCCAATTACAAAAATGGTCAAAATTAGGTGCAGGGTTAACATAAACAAGTGGGTAAGTGTGATCACAGATCGCACAGAGGGTTTCGTTTAATATTCATTTCAAAACACTTTATCCTTTTGAAAAATCTGTTAGTTCCACATTTCGCAACCAGGGGCGCACTCTATTCTAAACAAATCTCTATCCGAACGAAACTCCGTTTTACATACTATACGTGTATATATTAGTCGAAGGGATTGGGCCCATAGCACCCGAGATAAGTAGGCGCCCTTGGCGGTAAAAAGTGGAACTCAAATATGTAAGGCTATGGTGCATAATATGAAAGAATGGTCAAAGGGATGTCGGCAAAAGTTGGAAAAGTGCTCCCCTTGTGAAAAGGGCGGAGGTTAGAAAAATTGCTTAAAATATACGTTAGAGCACAGAAGAGTAAATAATATAAGACTTTTTGAAAATTTTATGATTTCTCGTGTGGTCTGAGGTATTCAGCTATACGTATGCAAAAATTCATGTCTCCAACTTAATTAGGGACTCTCTTAGAAAGAATTGCTTAAAATACATATGTGGTAGCTCAAAGGGTTAAACGTAAGACTTTTTCAAGATTTTATAATTTGTCGCCTGGTCTCAGGTGTTCTGCTATAATAAGCATGCAAAATTTCAAACCTCCAATTTAATAAGGGGCTCAGTTAGGAAAAATTGCTTAAAACACGCATGTGCGAGACCAAAGGGTTAAATGTACGACTTTTTCAAATTTTTATGATTTGTCGCATGATGGTGTTCAGCTAGTATGCAAAATTTTACGCCTCCAACCTAAATAGAGTGTCACTTAGAAAGAATTGTTTAAAATACACATGTAGGAACCCAAAAGCTTAAATGTAGGACTTTTTCAAAATTTTATGATTTGTTGTTTGATGTGTGATGCTCAGCTATAAGTACGCAGAATTTTACGTCTCCAACCTAATTAGGGGCTCACTTAGAAAGAATTGTTTAAAGTACACATGTTGGAGATCAAAGGGTTAAATGTACGACTTTTTGAAAATTTTATGATTTGTCGTTTGATGCGAGGTGCTCAGCTATAAGTGTGCAAAATTTCACGCCTCCAACCTAATTAGGAGCTCACTTAGAAAGAATTGTTTAAAATACACATGTGGGAGCCCAAGGGGTTAAATGTAAGACTTTTCAAAATTTTATGGTTTGTCATTTGATGTGAGGTGTTCAGCTATAAGTATGCAAAATTTCACACCTCCAACGTAAATAGGGTGTCACTTAGAAAGAATTGTTTAAAGTACACATGTGGGAGCTCAAAAGGTGAAATGTACGACTTTTTCAAAATTTTATGGTTTGTCATTTGGTGTGAGGTGTTCAGCTATAATTGTGCAAAATTTCACACCTCCAACCTAAATAGCGGCTCACTTAAAAAGAATTGTTTAAAATACACTTGTGGGAGTCCAAAGGGTTAAATGTACGACTTTTTGAAAATTTATGATTTGTCGTTTGATGTGAGATATTCAACTATAAGTATGCAAAATTTCACGCCTCCAACCTAATTAGGGTTCACTTAGAAAGAATTTTTTAAAATACATATGTGGGAGCCCAAAGGGTTAAATGTACGACTTTTTCAAAATTTTATGATTTATAGTTTGATGTGGGGAACTCAGCTATAAGTATGCAAAATTTCATTCCTCCAACCTAATTAGGGTTCACTTAGAAAGAATTGTTTAAAATACACACGTGGGAGCCCAAAGGGTTAAATGTACGACTTTTTCAAAATTTTATGATTTGTCCTTTGATGTGAGGTATTCAGCTGTAAGTATGCAAATTTTCACGCCTCCAATGTAATTAGAGGTTCACATAGAAATAATTGTTTAAAATACACACGTGGGAGCCCAAAGGATTAAATGTATGACTTTTTCAAAATTTTATGATTTGTCGTTTGATGTGAGATATTCAACTATAAGTATGCAAAATTTCACGCCTCCAACCTAATTAGGGTTCACTTAGAAAGAATTTTTTAAAATACATATGTGGGAGCCCAAAGGGTTAAATATACAATTTTTTGAAAATTTTATAATTTGTCGTTTGATGTGAGTTGTTCAGCTATAAGTTTGTAAAATTTCACGCCTCCAACCTAATTAGAGGCTCACATTGAAAGAATTGTTTGAAATACACATGGGGGAGCCCAAAGGGGTAAATGTACGACTTTTTCAAAATTTTATGATTTGTCCTTTGATGCGAGGTATTCAGCTATAAGTATGCAAAATTTCACGCCTCCAACCTAATTAGAGGTTCACATAGAAAGAATTGTTTAAAATACACATGTGGGAGCCCAAAGGGTTAAATGTGCGACTTTTTCAAAATTTTATGATTTGTCGTTTGATGTGAGGTATTCAGCTATAAGTATGCAAAATTTCACACCTCCAATCTAATTAGAGGTTCACATAGAAAGAATTGTTTAAAATACACATGTGGGAGCCCAAAGGGTCAAATGTATGACTTTTCCAAAATTTTATGATTTGTTGTTTCATCTCAGGTGTCCATCTATAAGTACGCAAAATTTCACGCCCGCAACCTAATTAGGGACGCACTTAGAAAGAATTGTTTAAAATACACATGTGGGAGCCCAAAGGTTTAAATGTACGACTTTTTCAAAATTTTATGATTTGTCGTATTATGTGTGGTGGTTATCTATAAGTATGCAAAATTTCAAATCTTCAACATGTGTAGTTTCTGAGAACGGGCTCTGTGACGGACAGACAGACAGACAGACAGAGGAGCGAGACGAATAGGGTTTCGTCAGATGAACGAAACCCTAAAAAAGATTGAAACGAAAAAACAATTTAGTGAAGAATTACAGAATCTGAATTTTTATACGGTCCCCCGGTCCTATAATTTATATTTAGCAAAATTTCCCAGTTATACTGGCAAGTAAGGCAAAAAAACTCCCGTTATTCTACAATTAAAATTGACCGAGTAATAGCTGTTTGAAGTTGAAGTATATTTTTTGCTGGATATTAGGGTTCATTCACAAATTTAATACAAATATAATTTCGTCAGATATATTAAAGAAACGGCTGAGAGTAAAATTAGCATTGCAATATAAATTTGAAAACTTTAATCATTCTGACATATTACTGCAAAATGTACAATTTGTATTAAACATTATAAGAGGATAAAAATAACAGAATTTTTTGTTAAATAAAAGGATGAAAAACTACATCCTCAGTTCTTTACAAAATGATACATATTTTTAATTACTGTTAGATTACACTGTCTTTCAAATTTTGGGTTGTGGCATGTTTTTTTAGTTTTTGAAAATTGATTCTTATATATTTTTTAGCAATGAATCCGAAAATGACCTTCATTTTAAACCATCACGTCAGGAATTTTGTCAAATCGCAAATTTCAAAGACAAAAAGCTAACAGTTAAAATTGATCTCCCCTCCCTTCCCAACCTCATCGGACCGCCTAGCTATTTAGCAGTAAGAAATCTAGTATAAGCCAAAAAAATCTAATAAATTATTAAATTAAATTAAATTAAACTGAATAAAAAAGTCTTACATCTATTTTATAGTATCAGGTTTTCAGCTATTTTTTAACCTTGAAATTTACGATTTGAGAAAAATCTTTACATGATGGTTAAAAGTTAAGATAATTTTTTGATTCAGCATTAAAAAATACATAAAATGTAATTATAAAAGTTAAAAAACACAACCATCGCAGGTTTGTGTTATCTAATCTAAAACTCTTTCTTAAACTTCTTGACGGTAATCTATCCGAATTTTTTTGTGTTATCCTCTAATATAAGTATGTATAAGATGGTAAGAGTCGAAAATCATAATAATATTGCATTATCATCGGATTTAAGTCAGTATGTAAAATTTAACTTCGATCTGACATTTGAAAGTACGTTAAAGTTCGAGTATAAATTTAAAACTGGAAAGACGATCATTGCAAGTTAAAACCTTATGAAAATAAAATAATTTTAGTTAAAAGAAATCATAGCCTCAAATCCTTACAAAATAAAACCTATGTTAAAAAACAATTATTTTAACTAATCTGAAACTTAACCAATAAAAGTTAATCTTCAGATTAGTCTTCAATACGATTTCTTTCAAAGCGCAGATACCTTGAAATAAGTTAAAGTACTTTATACGCGACATCTGAAAGCATGGTCGAAATCATCTGTTTTGATATGCAAAAAACAGGTATAAGTCATGCATTTCAAAGTTTCATAACTCAGTCAATTTTAATGTTAGATGAATAGGATTTTTTTTGTCTTACTTGTTCGTATCATAGTAAATTTTTAGTAAATATCACTTACAGGACCGAGGGACCGTATAAAAATTTAAATTTATTAATTTATTAATAAATGTTTTTCTTGACCCAAATCACTTTAAAAATAATTCTTTACCTTATTTAAACCATTTTTGTAGTTGGAAGTATGCATCTAGGACCAACGGTTACGAAAATAACGGTCCGCCGGGTTATACGTGGGCACACTTTATATATTTTATTATATTTTTGTGAGCAGCTTTAAGCACATGTGGATGCAAAAATTTCATAGGCATTGCATGATACATACATATATATATATATATATATATAGTATGACATATTTAGTTAACATGATGAAAAATCTAATGAAAAATTAAAGTACTATCTTAAAATCTAAAAACAACTTTCTCTTTAAACCCATCTGAATAAAATGTTGCTGATCAAAAGGATGAAAAAAGCACAAGCAAAAGAAACAGCAATTTAGATTAAGTCTAGTATTTTTCTTATTTTTAAATAATGCTGATACAAGAACTACGAAAAAAAAAAAAACATGAAAAACATAGTGAAGCTGTTTCTTCTGCTCCAGTTTTTTCTCATCCCTTGTGAAAGAATTAGAGGGGAAAATCTCTCTCTTTCATAGAAGTTGTTTCTTTAATGACATGCAAAAAACATTTTGACAAGAGAGAGCATCATGAGACTATTTTCTTGCCTAAATTCATTAAAGAATTTATCTCATTTACTCTTTTTTTTTATTTCTAGTAGCCGAATGTAAGATTTTTTTTTTTATTATTTAACATGGCGAAGTAAAAAATCTCATTGAAGAGGATATCATCTAAAACCGTCAAAAAGTCATATTTTTTACTTTTATAAAAATAAAAATTATTTTAGTTCTGAATATTTTAATATGCTTATGATCTGATGTTTATGAATGACTTCTTTTTAGTTTAATATCATAAAAAATGAAAACATATATAGTAGCATTTTAATACAAGTAAAATAGACTAAAAATTGAGTAAAATACAACAGTTTATGGTCATTGACAAAAATTAGGGAAGAACATAGTTTTAGCACTAGAAATGAAGATTCCAGGAATCCCCCCAAAATAAAGTTGTTTTACCATGTTTTCTTGGAGGGGTGGGCAAAAGGGGTGAATTTTATGTCAGGGAGGGGAAATCAATTTTTTTAAGTACGTCCAGTGGGGTATCGTTTATTATGTATATTTTTAATTCTGAATTGAATTATACAATCCGAAAGTCATTTGTCGCAATGTCAAAGTTAAGGTAGGTTTTAAGAATACAAAGTCGAAAGGAAGAATTCAGTGGAGGTAAAACAGGTTTTTACAACTGTTGGAAAACCTGGTATGAGCTTCGCTTTGGCGCTAGAAAGGAACATCCGATGAGTCCTAAAAAGGTAAAGTTATTTTACTGTGTTTTGGTGTGGCAAGAGGGGTCATTTTAACACAGGAATAGGGTCAAACTCAACTTTTTTTAAATTGGTCAAGTTAAATATCGTTTATTATGATTTTTAAAATTCTGAATCGAATGACAGTATACGCAAGTCGATACGATCGTTTGTTACAAAGTTATAACAGGTTATATGAATTCAAAGTCGAAATTTTACCTTGTTACTGAGCACACCTTTGTAACATTTAGGTTACTTTAAATTAAAATCAATCCTTTATAGCATATTAAATAATCTCAAACTTATTAAATTCTTTTAAACTGGCAATAATCAAAATTAGGGTCATCTGAATCTTCTTCAATGTCATCAAAGTTGTCGAAATTTATGTATTCATTATTTTGTATTATTAATGCACATATGCATGACGTATGTACAGATATGTTGAGTATATGTACACGTACAGTATAATATATATACAGAATAAATATTCATATACATTCTTTTAGACAAAAGCGTTAACAGACAGAAAATGATTTTGTGGGAAAAGAATTTTGATAACTGGAGAGCAACTGACAAAATGAAATTATGAGACTGAATATTGAAAAGTAAGACCTTACAGAAGACCTTACAGAAAGGAGGAAAAAACACTCACATAAAAATCCGTATGCTTTTTAACAAACGAATTAAAATTACATATTTCAGTTATTATATTTATAGACATATGTGACTATTTATTCGGTAACTATGCAATCGTTTATCCATTTTTGGTAAAAGCAGAAAAGTTTTTTAAATGCTACCAAAATTGGCGTTTTCACCCAATTATCTGAGCACGAGAAAGCAGAGAATAAACTGTCGTTACATGACAACAGTCACTTATAACACAAAATGTAACAAATTTATCAAAAAATAGCAAGAGTCATTCAAATTCAAATCACTTCAATAATAAGGCATGTAAAAGTTATGCTTTTGCTTTTAAAAAATAAATTCGTAAATGTGTGAGATTTCAAGCAGTTGGAAAAAGAAAAATATTTTTGAGAACCAGGCCTGTAAGTGTTATGTTTTTTCTTTAAAAAAATAATTGTGTAAGAAGAGTTCAAGCAGTTTGAAAGAGAAAAATTCTTTTAGAGAACCAGGCCTATAAGTTTTGTGTTTTTGCTTTATAAAAATTAATGTGTAAGAAGATTTCCAGCAGTTGAAAAAAGAAAAGTATTTTTCTATAAAAATATTTTCTATATAAGTATTCTAATTTTCAAATTTATTTCTAATTTCCTATATAAATAAATTTCTATAATCATAATAAATTTTGCTTAATTTAATAGGCTTTGCATGCATTTTTGCAAAGAGTGCAACAGCTATTGCACCAAGGTCTGAATTTTTATAAAACTAGTTATAACACGAACGCACCTAATTTGTCGCGTTTGACGTAAAATTTTTCCCGACTTGTTTAATGACGTCAAAGAATAATATGCTAATCCCTACTCCTTTCACAAAATTAAAGCTGGGGATACTTGGTTCAATCATCTGTCTTCCATGAGTTTATAAAGTAGGATGAAAGGAGTTTTTAAATGGAGAAGAACACAGGGTAATGAGACATAAATTAGCAAATGCCATGGTGTCTTTCTTCCCTTGTACCTTAATGTGTTTGTTCTTTTCGTAAGTGAGATCATGACTGATTCTGATCTGAAATTATTTGACCTAAAGATGTAATAATAAAAAATGAGTTTAAAATAGTTACTCTCTATTTTTTTATATATTCCCTTTGTTTTCATTATAGTAATATTTTTGCATTTGGATTAAAAATTCAATATATGTAGAGATAATACAGCAATGCCCTCTCTTTTCCCCATACTAAGAATGTTGATAGTTATACTAATAAAGTTTATGTCTTCATATAGTAATGTAGCTATGAGATTACCGAAGAGATTATTTGTAAAGTCTCCTCGCAAAAAATTCAGGAACGAATACAATTATCTCGAAAATTATAGGATGCAGAGGAAATAATCAATTACAAAGTTCCTAAGCACCAAAGATTTATTATGAAAAGAGTCTTTGAGTATATGAATGCTAAGCATAATACGTGTATAATATTTCTTTTCAGTTTGGTCTTTTTTATGCCATGAATCTGGACAGAAAAGAGATACTATCGCCTTTACTAAACAAATCACAAAACCCTATTTAATAAACACTACAGATAGAGCAAAAACTCCAAATGCTCCCAGTGGCAACTAGTTGCTCCTTTATGACAACTTTCGCGAAGTAAAAGTTTTGAAAATCGCTACCAAACAGAGGAGGTTTGTTTGCAGAATATTTTCCATAATTATGTGCATTTTTTTGTTACTAAATCAATGAGCTGTACAAGCTTGTAACTTACTATTTTCCAGAATCCCGTATAGTTTTCAAAATAAGAGTAACAATTCATTATACTGCCAATAGGAGGCGCCTCAAGCAGTTATCTCTTCAAATAGGGTGCACCATTTTACTTTACATAGATACATACATATCATATGTAAAACAGTAGTTTCAGACATTCAAAAGATAAGGGGAAGAAAGGGAATTTACTTCAAACCTTGCAATTGTATTTTAATACACTGTTCAAAACAGTTAAAGGATATTGAGGTTGTAAATATATCTTGAAGAATGGGAATTGTTTAGATGATTGATACATGATCGACAGTCGTGTTAGGCTACATGGAAAAAAATTACACATGTTTGACAGAAAAAATGGATTGTATTAAGCAGTTGGGTACAAAATGGTAAAAAACACAATTTGCGCATAAAAGAAAAAACGAACAAAAAAGGTATTTATTTCAAAGAAAATCGTTTTTAGTAGGGGTATTGTTTCCCCAGACGGCCAGCAACGTTGACTACTTTTGAGGTATGGAGTCAATGAGACTATTAATGAGTATCTGGAGCATGCTGCTTCATTCCTCCAGAAGATTTCCAGTTCTTGGATAATTTGTGTATGTGGTAGGCGGCCAGCTACTCGTCTGCCTAGAATGTCCGAAACACAATCTATTGGGTTCATGTTCGGAGAAAACGCTGAGCATTCCTTCGTTGTGATCCTTCCAGGAAAAGGAAATCATCTACAAGTAAGCAGGATGTTTTCTGAAATTGTCGTCAATTAACATGAAGTCATCTCCAATTGCTTCAACGTAAGAGACAATAATAGGTCTGAGGTTCTCCTCTCTACATCGCTGAACGGTCAGAGCTCAATTTCAAATGATGTGGAGGTCGGTGTGCCCGTTAATGGAGATGCTAGCATAGATTATCATCCGACCTCCACCAAATCTGACACTTCCTTGCACGAACGCAGGAGTGTTTCTAGTGCCACGTTCCCTCCAGATGAAAATACGCCTATTATCATGATGTAAAGAAAGGATGGAATCCCCAAATAAAAGAATGTTGCGCTATTTATTTCTCCTCCAGTTCACATGTTCTATTGCCCACTCTCTGCGGGCGCCACGTGCCTTGCTATTAACGTAACACATAACATTGGTCTGCGAGCACACAGACCTATAGCGTGTAGCTGGTTTCAGACAGATTGAGTCGAAACTGTGGTGCCAGTAGCCGTGCGAATGCGTTATGGAAGAAGAGTAGCATTCATATTTCGATGTTTTCGAGCCGTTAGCGTTAAATAGCGATCTTCATTGGGCGTTGCTGCACGTCTACGATCATGCCCTGGTCTTTGGCCTGCATTTCCAGTCACGAAAAAACGGTTCCGTTCCAGATCTTGGAAATCACACTTTGCAAAACTCCAGTGGCTCCTGCTATTTGGGCTCGTGTTTCGCCCCCCTCTAACCGACCAACGACTCTCCAAGCTTCTAATTCGGTTAAATAGCGTTGAGACATCGCACTCGTAAAAACAAAGCACTTACTGAATGTCGATCATTGTTTTCCGCTTTGTCTTTCAGTAAGTTGGAAGCCAAATTTCATTCGTTGCCGCTAAAGCGTCATTTTTGACGTCAGACTCAAAATTTGCTTATTCCGAAGTTTGAGAGTGAGAAATATTTGCATTTGTGACTCTCTTCTTTCGTTTTCTGAAAAAAAATTGCTTATACCGTTATTTTACTATATAACCTCTGATTTGTGAATTATTGCTATTTTACATGGTTCTTGGCTTTTGAGCCACTTGGTATATATGACTTTTAGCAGTAGCTTTTAATACGGAAATTTTGATTTCTATTTTTACCCTAAGACAAAAGCGACCAATTTCTGATCCAACCTTATCAATTATTTCTCTTGAATTTAAATTCATATAGCCAATTATTGCTGCAGTCTCATTTTTCAACTGATACTCTTATTAATTTAAATTGTAGAAAAATAAAGGGGAACTTTTCTCAGATCATCAACCCCCATATCCAATATCGTATTTACGTTTATTTGGAAAAAAAAGGAACCCTCAAACATTATTTCGTACTTTCATTTATTTGCAGAAAAATGTGTCAATAATTACATTACAAAAATAATGAAATTTCCACTAAATGGTTAATTACTGGCGCACTATACGTTCTTTTTCTCAGACATACATTAAGAAACAAATATAACATAATTAACATTCTTATTTTCCTATATATTTCTTTCCTTTAAGATAAAATAAATCTTATTAAAAACTTCCTCATTGAAAATGTCTATTTGTGCGCAAAGGATCGGATTAATAATTACGTTTGATTTTAATTTTTGATAAAATATGTGCTTTAAAAACATTATACATCAATCAGTTTTATATTGATTGTCCATGATCCAAGATACCAGAATCTTAAATCTAAATGTTTTATTTTTCTGATAATAAAAGACAAAAGACATTCAGTATAAACTCTTGAAAATTAAAATACTAATTCAATAGAGAAATTAATTGCACAAAAAAGTTATTATTATTTGATTCTATGCAAAGTATGTCTGCGTAAGTTTATAAAAATTTTGAAGACCATAAAAAATATTATAATGTAACATCTCTAAGAGAAAAAAGTGTATTTTTATCTATTTTCTTAGAAAAAGAAAGTAATCCTTCTGTGTATCATTACCTTGAGAGTGAATATTGAATAAAATATTTATTTTGGAAAACGTAGGCGAAGGATATAAGGGAAAACTACTAAAAAGAAACCTATAGAATCTCTGCCTTATAAAGGAATCTATTTTCTTTACTCTGCATGCATAAGCAATTTAACTGAAAATATCTATTTTAGAATTTGATATTTTAGGTCTAAAAAGCTTATTTACAAATATTTTTTTTCTTTCCATTAATTTTTTTAATATAACTGAAATATTTCTAAACTTAAAATAATCAAAATATTATTATAAACGTTTGATTTAAACGGTTGTTTTTGAAACGTTGTATTTTTTTTATTATTATTTATTATTTATCAATTTATTCATTATGGTTTAAACTACTTTTTTTATTTGAGTTTCTTATATTACCTTTTTTAGATATTACAGGATTTTGTGAAAGTTTACTGAAACTTGAAAAGGATTATTATTATTATTATCATTTAAAAATTAATTAAAACCCAACGTCTCATACAAGTTTGATTTTTTTCAAACAATCCTTTTCATACATTTTTGCTTGCTTTTCTTGTAAGTACTACTTCCTTTAATTGTAGGTATCAGATCTCAAAAAAGTTTAAGAAAAATTAAATAAAATGTAATGACATATGTGTAGCGATAGAGTAAAAAATACTATTTGTTTAATTTTTTTTCATTTTCAAACATAAACTATTTGTATTGCTGTAGATATAATTCCTAATTGTTTTAAATGCCCACTAAGGATCATCAAAAAAATAATAATTATTAAAAATTAATAAAAATAAAAAAGCGAGTCGATTGAAAGGTACATGTTGAAGTTTTAACCTCTAGATGGGGTCGGCAAGTAATTTTAAGTGGGGTCCGAGGACTTTTGAATATTTTTATCGGGGTCCAGAAAAAAAACGAAAGCTACGTACAAGATCGCAATCTGCGACTGACAAGACGAATCCACTCCCTTCCAAACGAATCCTCGCGCCTGCGCTCCAACATAGAAGGCCAGTCCCGCCGCCGCGCATGTGCACCAACGCAGCCGGTCAGTTCATTCCCTCCTACCGCTGCGACTGCTCTCCAACGCAGTGCTTTGTGTTTCACATCATAGCAATTATGCATCACTATTAAAAAATCAAACTGATTGCGCTATTACTTGTAAAACATAAGAAACATTAGTAAGGCTATCGCTCAAACATATCTATTATATGTATATATTAATAAATTATTTATTCAAATTGAAAATTTTTGGCGGTCCAGGCTTTGATCTTTGGCGGTCCGCATGTGGACCGCGGTCCACCTGTGGCCGACCGTGGCTCTAGATCATATTGATATAGTAAAGAAACACAAACTGAGAAATATTAATTTAAAGATTACAACTCTGAATAAGTTAAAGGGAACTGAATACTAAAAAGCCTTTTTTGAAATATTTATAATCAGAGGTTATTTATGTAATTTCGCCAAAGAGCACTGGCTATTACTAAATACTTTTTAAACAGAAATTTAGAAAATTGTTATTTTCGCCAATGAAGAGGACAAAACCCCTTAATAAAATATCAAAGAAGGATGTAATTCATTTAAGGTTTTCACGTGAAGGAATTTGAGATTACTCTATGCATTGAAAAAGATGCTAGCTAAAATTGTTAAGCTCATAATCTTTCATCGGAAAGAGCAAATGTTTTTCTCGAAATCTATGTATGGCTAGAAAAAGTGTGTTCAGAAAAATATTAATATTTATTCTGTATATGATATAACGGTGTGTAATTATGAATTATTTTCAACAGATAGAAGTATTCTGTAATATGACTTTCCCCAAAAAGAAGAAATTATTTTTTCATCAAAAAAAAACTGAAACAATCTTTCTGTTTGTTATTACTCTGACAAAGCCAGCTCAGATGTGTATTATTGAAAGAAATATAAACGTGTATTATTACTCTGAAAATTGAAAAATTAGTTAATTTTGAAAACGCAAGCCAACCACTAAAAGGTGCACCGAATCTAGAAAACCTCTACTTTATAATTGCTCCCGTTTACATTCCTATGCAGAAAGAATGTAAAACAAAGTCATATTTTATGGTTTTATGTTGTAATTAGAGATTGTTTATTATAAGAAATTATTAGAAAACATATGTGTTGAATAAGTAAATATTAATAACGCATTTATTTAATTCTGCACAAAACATGGGAATCCTACCTCTTAGATTAAAAGGTTCAGTTTCAAGTTCTGCTCTGACTAAAAAACATGTGTTTCGAATACATTTTAGTGACGTCATGTTTTTGTTCAATGCTTTATATGCCAGTGTTTACGTATCCTTGTCATTTATTTACAATTATTTAAAATACATTATAATACATAATTTCTTTTGAAAAAGAATTTTGTATTTTATCCACTTTCATATATGAAAGAATAAACATAGTTGAGTATTATTCTTCAGGGATTAAATATTTTGCAAAATATTTATTTTGTAAAGCGTATGCCAAGGTCGAAAGTATCAACCTAGAAAAAATATCTATGCAATACCTATCAGATGAAGGATCCGACTTTCTGTTTGCTGCATGCATGGTAAATTTAATGCAAAAAATATGTTTTATACTTTGATCTTGTATGTCAAGAAGTTTAATCTAAAGAAGCAAAACATATTTTTTTAATACAACGGAATTTTGTTATAAACAAACGTTATTATTTGTTCCTTTAAATAAAAAAACAATCTTCAAATCATAAGAAAGTTTCGCAAAAATTTGCAAGCGTGCATTTTTACCCGACTGCCAAGAAGGGTTATATGTTTCACGCATCTGGATATGTGGATTTCTTTATACCCTCCAAACATCACAACGGCTGGATGGATTTTAATGAATGAGGTCTCTATCGATCCGTCTTAGCCGTCGGATGGTTATAGGCTAGGTTTTGGTTATATAAATTCAAAATGACAGCCGTAAAATACAAAATGGCGGTAGAGACGAAAAAAATTACGCACCATTTTGAGAGGCAAATCATTGGACAGGTCTTTCAAAATGACGATGTTTCATTGACTATTTTACAGTCAGAAGCTCCGTTTAAATATTACACAACCTTGGAGGCTGTGTAGGTAGGATCTTTAGCTTTACTGCAACTCTAACCTTCATAGACATCTATAGGCCTTATCAAAACTGTGTTTATAGATAGGAACTAACAATTAAACACAACTTAAAAGTCATCAATACAAATATATAAAAAAAAATAGGTAAGCTACGTAGAAAATAGTTTCACATTGATGAATTAATTAGTTCGCGTTTTACGCAGTTGGGTTTTTTTGATTTTTTAAATTTAATTTTTACTTGTTTAAATTAATAAAAGCAGCATAGGGAATAAAATTCGCTCTGATGTATTGTTACTTTCTTCTATATTTACAAGAAAGTTCGTCAAAATTTTCGACTTCCGGTTTTCGACGGATTTATACGTTTAAGAATGTCCTGAACACGATTTAGTGGTTTTTAGAAAATGTCTGTCTGTGAGTCTGTCTGTCACTCTGTGAGTTTGTATGAGGCAAAAATTTTGTGGTAGCTGTATCTCAAGAACTAATGTACGGAATTTCACAAAACTTTAAATTCACTTAGACCTTGATATAATCTGGTTGTGATTAGTTTTTGGTGAAAATCGCCCAACAGACGTGCTATACAGCATTTTTCACGATTTCTGCAATAGCTATATCTCAGGAACTACTGCACGGATTTTCATAAAACTTCCGATTGCGTTAGTATAGAATATAGTTTGGTGCGGATTACTTTTGGTAAAAATCGCCCGACAGGTGGCGCTCCTATGCTGCTTTATTCATGATTATCGCAATAGCTCTAACTCGAGAAAAAATGCACGAATTTTCATCAAACTTCAGAATCAGTTAGCCCCTGATATAAATCAAAGCTATTTAATTTTTGGTGTAAATCTCCCAACAGGTGGCGCTGCTGTGCTGCATTTTTCATGATTTTACAACAGCTATATATCAAGAACTAATGCATGAATTTTCATCAAGCTTCAGATTCAGTTACTTCCTAGTATAAATTGGTCTTAATTAGTTTTTGGTGTAAATCGCCCAACAGGTGGCGCTGCTATCTACAATTTTTTACAATTTCCGCAATAGCTCTATCTAAAAAAACTAATGCACGGATTTTCATTAAACTTCAGGTTCAGTTAGAAGATGTTGATAATTAGATTTTAGTGTAAATCCTCTCTAACAGGTGGTGCTGATATGTTGCATTTTTCAGGAAGTATTAATATATATGAGATTGTTACATTTTGCGATTGCCACATCTGACTAGACAAATCTTTGTTTACGCATTCCTGTAAATAATTTTCATGATACATAATCAGTGTTTAGTTTAATTAAGACAGGCTAATTAAAGATTTTAAATGACATACATTGTTGCGCGCAGGATCATAAAAAGTATATTCGATATATCCACTTAATATTACCAATATTTTTTCTTACAATATGGTACTTTAACTTCAACCTAAAATAATAATCAAGTTTACAGCCGAAAATATTTTTTCAGGTAATCAAACCATAAAACGCAATATCTATGATAAAATTTCAATAATAAATATTAATTTAAATAAATAAATATATTACAGGTAGTTACTTAAAAATTGGTAGAGGTTATGAAAATATATAAAATACAATATATTCCAAAATTTTAACCTTCTATATTTCTTAGTTTTGGAAATAGGATGCGCGCAATGTAAAAATATCTGATTTGAGAAAAATGATTTTAAAGTTAAAATTTACCTTGATTTGGACTGATATCGCTCCACATATTTTATCATACATCTGGTTTCAATTGGAGTATCGTCATTTTTTTTTATCAGCAAGAATATTTTCTAAATAAATTAGTCTATTTCAAGAATTTTTATGTAAAATAGTTCTGCCTCGCCTGAACATGAAAAATGTTTGTTTGAATCAATTTTAAAACAATTAATTCAGTCTATGCGAAACATTCCAATGTCCATAATTATATATTTAAAATTATTTAAAATATTATATGATGTGATAGCTGTAAAATAAATACATATTTTATGTACTACTATAAAGAATGAAAAACAGATGTGTATCAGAAATCTTAGAGTGTTTATTGAAGACTTCTTTTTTTTTTCTTCTAACGTAAATTAAGAAAGAATCAGTAAACCGATAAAGAGAAATCTATAAAATATGTGCCGCATAGTGCACTTTTCTTCCTATTTACAATATAAATAAGCAATTAAATACAAAAACATATAAAGGTATATATAAATATTTTACAGACATACAATAATAAATACAATAAACCCAACTGGAATGAAAAATTAGCCAGAGCCAGGAATCGAACCCGGGACCACAGTATACCTTTAACTGTTGAATGCAGGGGTTATTTATGTGTGAATGTGTGTTTTAATATATATTGTAGTATGTGTGTTTATTATTACAAAAACTGATATTTTAGCTCAATAATGTTTGCTTAAAAATGTTGCTTTTTATTTTCTTGGAAAATCAGAAAGAAAGAAAACATTTTTTGCGTATCAAAACACTTACAAGGATTATTGAAGAGAATGTTTATTATGGAAACGTAAATTAAGAACAAAGCTGTAAACCGATAAAGAGAAATCTATAAAATTTATGTCGCATAACAGATTCTTTTTCCTTTTCACTACATAAATAAATAATTTAACACAAAAACATATATTTTATGATTTGGTATTTTAGTTCAAGAATGTTTCTTAAAAAATATTTACTTTCTTTTCCTTAAAAATCAGAAAGAACGACAAAAATTCTGTATCAGAACATGTAAAGTGATTATTGAAAACAATATTTATTTTAGAAATGCAAATTTAGAACGAAATAGTAAACCGATAAAGAGAAATCTATAAAATAAATGACCCATAGGTGAAGTTTTTTTTATTCTCTCTGCACAAATAAGAAATTTTAAACAAAAGCATATTTTTATAGGATATTTTAGCTCAAGAAGGTTTGTTTATAAATATTTTTTTTCCTGAAAAATTGGGTATATTAAGAACAAAATAGTTAAAGATAAATAGAAATCTATAAAATTTGTACCGCATAGCAGATTCTTTTTTCTTTTAAAAAGGTTATTGAAGGCAATATTTATTTTGGAAACGTAAATTAAGAAAGATATAGCAAACCGATAAAGGGAAATCTATACAATGTACACAGCATGGGTAATTTTTTGTTTTTGTTGTTTTGTTACTGCATAAATAAGAAATTAAAAAAAAACAACATATTTTTTATGACATGATATTTTAGCACGGAAAATTTGTTTATAAATATCTTTTATTTTCGTGGAAAATTAGAAAGAAGGAAAAACATTTTGTGTTTCAAAATGCTTACAGCGATTATTGAAGATAATGTTTGAAATGCATAAATGACACCGGAATTTACAGTTTTATTTGATAATAAGTAAAAGCTTTTCTGCACTAACTTAATAAAACGAAAATTTTCAAACCAAAATCCTAATGTGTCAAACCAAATATTTTCAAACCAAAATGTCAATGTCCTATTTAAGGATTAAAATTAGGTGGTCCAAAAATGAACTACCGTTCTTGAAGGGATTAAATTTAAAATATAGGTTACGTTTCTGAACGAATCATGTGTGATAAAACGCGAAAAAAAATTAGAAGTTTGTAATATCTATTAAATACTGTTGTAATACGATATTTTCCAAACGGCTCCAAAGACTCTTCCTTAACCTATTATCGTATAAATATGAATTGAATAGTATACAAAATAATAATCTAATCAAAAACAACTCGTTGTAAATGATGCCGTCAAACCACAACTTAAAACGTCAGTCCTAAAAAGAAGTGATATCACATAAAAAGAAGCGATATAGGAGTGCATACTCCGAGTGCCGTGTAACAATCTATCACTACTCATAATGTTTCCAAAGGACTCGGAGTGAGATACAGTATGTGAAAACTGCTTGGCGACCTGCAGGCTTTTATAACGTTTGTTCTTCTTGCACTTACATATGACTATTTGTTTAACAATTTTCTTCTTGTATTACTTCTCTCATTAAACTGTGAAAATTCGAAGCTTATGTTGTTTACTTGCCCATTGTTATTTAACATCATGGGATCGATTTGTTGATTACTATTATTTGAACGAGAAAGACCACTTTTATGAAGAGGATTTTCTAAGTAAACATGTAATAAACATTTTGAGTTTGTAAAATAATAATAAAAAATAAGGATCATATGAATATTACTAACAATGCACCTAATCATATACGTTAATTAAACTAAGATATATTGCAGTAAAGCCTGCGTAAACGGAATTGCACATGACAGGGGAAAAATCTGTTCTAGTAAGGCTATTGGTGTTATATAATATTCCTTATGTTGGAAACACGACATTTACGTTTAAGAAATAAATCTGTCATAAACAGGATGGATTTTACCAGTTTTCCCTTTAATTTTAATACAGTGTATTATTAAACGTATTTATGTAATTAAAAATTATGTTTAAAATAATGAAAAGTGTAATTGTAATAATAGATGATTACCACAATTACATTCCATGTACTGCTTGTCTTACAAATCTTTCTGATTTATTACAGATCTTAATCCTACAAATATTTGGAAGAGTGATATAATGGGAAATTAAAATTAATTTTTTCGACTTTCACAATTTTTCGAAATTGGTATAGGCACTGCATATATTAAATATCCGCCTGCAGGTCGCCAAGCAGTTTTCACATACTGTACCTCACTCCGAGTCCTTTGGAAACATTATGAGTAGTGATAGATTTTTACACGGCACTCGGAGTATGCACTTCTATATCGCTTCCTTTCATGCGATATCACTTCTTTTTATGACTGACGTTTTAAGTTTGTGGCTTGGCGGCATCATTTACAACAAGTTGTTTTTGATGAGATATCACTTCTTTTTGTAAGGTATTTCATTTGCATTATACATATTCTATTTTAATTCAGAAAAGAAAAGATAAACGAAAGATGATAGAAGTAAAAAAATAATTTTATTAAATTATGAGGCCATAAAATTTTCAAAAGTGTAATATATCTAGTAAGATATAATGTTGAACTTTTTAAAAACAATTCAAATATATTTTATCGATCCTTACAAATCTCAGAAGAAGTCATTTATTTTTTAGAAATGATAAAACGTGTCGCACTAACCCGCAATATTTTTAGCTGTTGTTCTATAAGCTATAGGGTGATTCATAAATTAGCTCAGTAAGGATTTTATTTTAATAACTTTTGAAAAACTGACATTACATTTTCAAAATTCGCATCATTTTATACAAAATGTGTAAAGACTTAAAAACAGACTGAATAATGAGCATTTGTTTTATCACCGGGCGTGCTTGAAGTAATTTTTAAATAAAATTAGCTTTTTTTTTATAATTTTGAAATCCAATGTCCCTCCGATAAGCGCGGCAGCAACTCAGATTATCTGATTAAGCCTCTTTCTTTAGAAAATATTTTTATAAGCTGTAACATTTGTTGGATTTTCTGACTTTTCAATGCATGTACTTTCTAAATTCATAATTGTTTTTTTACATGACTAGCAGGACATACTAAGTCATATGCTTTCCAAGTATTTTCTCACATATTTAGATCATTCATACGATAAATTATACTTAATTTCAATAAAAGTTCAGAATTCGATATTTCATCGTTATGAAATGTTTTTCCCTAATTTCAGTCATATTTTTAAGTAGCTCTATTATCTGATTAAAAATTAACTAAAAGCTAGTTATGGCATATTGATAACATTCTTAAATTATCAAGTCCAAAATAACAGAATCAATTAGCTTAATAAATCCCCTTATTAATCTTTTTAAATGAAAAAAAAAAAGGAAAAATTCGAACAAAACTGCCAAAAATTTATTTGATATAAAAGGATTGTAAAAAAAGGAAAGAAAATTATGTTATAAAAAACCAGACTCACTGTATTACCTTTGTAAAATGGTTTAAATTGAATAAATTGCAAAGTTTGGAATGTTGACCAAAATATCTGAGTGTATGTGGGGCATTCTCACAATCTTTTAACTTTCATGTCCCTGAATAATAATTTTTTATTTAATACACTTTTTAGTGTTTTTTTTTTTTTTTTTTTTTTTTATTTTTTTATTTCATATACTTCGGAACACCCCATTGCATGATTGCACAACAGTATTAACGAGATAAATAAGTTTTGGAAGATGTTGGGGGTCCAAACACATGGAAAACTCATCTACCGTCCCGTGTCCCTGATGCTGATTTTGAAGTTTGGAGCTGTCTGGATAAAATTGTTTCAATAAAAATAATTCGATGTAATTTTTTTCTGAAACTGGAACTATTGTTTTATATAAATATGTAGCTAAAAATTAACCGGCACACATTTTTACACAAACATTCTGCATTAAAAGTACTACATTTGTATTATTTCTTATTTGAATGTCCTGTGGGTACTATGCAAATTCATTATAAGTAAAAATTTAGAAGAAAATAAAAAGTTAAAGGTTAAAATGGTAAGGAAAATTAACTTAAACCTCAGTTAAATAAAAAATTTTTTCGCTGCTGACCATTTTATCTTTATTTTGAATCATTAAGGCATTCGTCTATCAGATTAAAATGTTATTTTAGCAAGTTTAATTTCGCCAGATTTTTTCCCCCAAAAGCCAAAAGATTGTGAGAATGCCCCATGTTCATTTTAGTATAAAAGAAATACAGAGTTAAACACTTTCCCACTTATTTCAGTATGGCAAACAGTGATCCTTAAATTCTGTTGAATTGTTTTCATGACTATAAGTACTGTGTGATTCACTAAAGTACTTACATTATCTTTCTGAGCCTGTTCTGTGGTTTCTTCGTAGTCAGTGTTTAAATAGAATCTTTCCATAATCGAGGTCCACTGGCACTTTTCTATAATACTGTTTCTCCTCAAATATCAGCAGGACATTCGGTGATGATTATTGTGCGCAGTACCTTCGTCAAATATCATTCCGATTTCGTGCAAAATAAAAGTTCATTTAATTGTTATCAGAATTTTGTGTGCAAAAATACCCATAGTATTGGAATTTTAAAAGGGTGTGGGCTGAAATCTAGAAGCATTTTAATAAAGTGGATAATAGAAACATGTTTCATAAAGTTAAAACCTGGATCTTCGAGCCTTTAGATGAACAAATTGAATTTATATTCAACTTTCAAGTAACCTAAAATTGTCTAGAGATTGAAAAGGTACAAATTCATTAAAATAGATGCCACTCAGTAAATATCTATCGGTTGTAATGTGACCTTGTAAACGAACCGTAAATGCTTCAATGCCGGCTTACAAAAGAGAGCTTAATTGGGTCGAATGCAATAACATCTCTCCTATTAAAATCCGTGCGCGTATCTATCTATGTAACCTCACAATCTCGGAAACCACAGGACCCAGGGCTGCGAAATTTGGCACACGGGTTGCTTGTAGGGACTCATGAACGACTGGGGCCATAAAATTCGAAAAAATTGAATAATTTTTTTTTTATTTTACGTTTATGGCGAATTTTTGCCTTTTTTTTAATGTTCAACCCGTAATCGCGCGAGTTCTAAATAGCTTTAAATGTTTACTGCAATGTGAGATATACATGTCATAAGTTAATTGGAGAATCATCTCTCATTTTCCAATTAGCCTAATATTTTTCAGGTCTATTGCATAGAGCCTAGACAGCGGTTAGGCTAATTGATAAGTAACCACTTATTTCCCAATCAGGGTGATTTTTTTAGACTTATAAATCCATAACCCGAACCGAACCCCCAAAAATAAATTACAGCAGACTGTACGGCGATCCGAGGAAGCCAAAATAATTTCAGTCTACACGCAACCCGACCCGAACCTGAAAGTTCTATTTGAAAAAACCCGAAATCTGACACGAACCAAATCTGATAGCAGACAAAAATATTGAAAATAACCGTAACCCGATCCGATCAAGACAAATTAATTTCCGTGCACACGCAACCCAACACGAACCTAAAAATTCCCTTTGAAGAAAACCAGAAATCTGACCCGCACCAAATCTGAACCCAACAAAAATATTCCAAAGAACCATAATCGAATCCGAGCAACACAAAATAACTTCCGTGGACATGTTACCCGACCCGAGCCTATAAATTCCTTTTGAAAAAAAAAAAAAAAACAAATTCATCCGAACCAAATCTGAATTCGACAAAAAACTCCAAAGAACCATAACAGGATTCCAACAGACAAAATAATTTCCGTGGACATGTTACCTGATCCGAACCTAAAAATTCCATTTGAAAAAACCCCGAAATCTGACCCGAACCAAATCTGAACTCGACAAAAACATTCCTTTGAAGCATATCCCGAACCGAGCAAAACAAAATAATTTCCTTGGACACGCAACCGAACCGAACCAAAAAATTTCATTTGAATAAAAAACGAAATTTCAACCCGACAAAAATATTCCAAAGGTCAATAATCCGATACGAGCAATACAACATAATTTCCGTTGACACACAAACCGATCCGAATATGAAAATTTCATTTCAAAGAAACCCGAAATTTGAACCCGACAAAAATATTCCAAAGATCAATAACCGGATCAGAGCAAGGCAAATTAGTTTCCGTAATCACGCAACACGACCAGAACCTAAAAATTCCATTTGAAGTTAACTTGAAACCAGACCTAAACCAAATCTTAACCCGAGATAAATATTCCAAAGAACTATAACACGATCCGAACCAGATTGTTATAATTGAACTCGATCCGAAACCGGGTTATGTTTGGTTTTCGGGTTGACTTCAAATGAATCCGGTTTCTTGTCGACAGAAATAATTTTGTCTTGCTCGGATCGAGTTACGGCTCTTTGAAATATTTTTGTCCTTTCCAGATCGGGTTCCGGGTAGGGTGTCAGGTTGACTTCAAATAGAATTTTCAGATTCTGGTCGTATTGAGTGTACACGGAAATTAATTTGCCTTGCTCGGATCGGGGTACGGCCTGATGTATTTTTATTTCGGGTACTGTTCGGTTTTCGTGTTAACTTCAAATAGAACTTTCAGGTTCGAATCGGGTAGCATGACAACGGAAATAATTTTGTCTTGCTCGGATCCGGTTATGATTCTTTGGAATATTTTTGTCGGATTCAGATTTGGTTCGGTTCAGTTCAGATTTCGTGGGTTTTCTAGTGGAATTTTTAGGTTCGAGTTGGGTTGCGTGTCCACGGGTATTATTTTCTCTTGCTCGGATCGGGTTATGGTTCTTTAGAATATTTTTGTCGATTATAATATTTTGTTCGGGTCATATTTCGTGTTTATTTCAAACTAAATTTTTAGGTTCAGATCGGGTTGCGTGTCCACAAAAGTTATTTTGCCTTGCTCAGATCGGATTATGGTTCTTTGGAATCGTTTATTTGTCGGGTTCAGATATGGTTTGTGTCAGATTTCGGGTTTTTTTATATGGAATTTTTATGCTCGGATCGTGTTGCGCCCATGGAAATTTTGACTTGCTCGTATCAGGTTATGGTTTTTCGGGATATTTTTGTCGGATTCATATTTGGTTCGGTTCAGATGTCAGTGGTTTTTTTTAATGGAATTTTCAGGTTCAATTCGGGTTGCATTTCCAAGAAAATTGTTTTGTCTTGCTCGGAACGGGTTATGGTTCTTTAGAATATTTTTGTCGGTTATCATGTTTGATTCGGGTCATTTGCGGGTTTTTTTCAAAAAAAAATTAGTTTCGGCTCGGGTTGCGTGTTCACGGAAATTATCTTGTCTTGATCAGGTCGGGTTGTGGTTCTTGGGAATATTTTAGTCGGGTTCAGATTTTGTTCGTGTCAGATTTCCGGTTTTTTCTACAGGAATTTTTAGGTTCGGGTATGTTGCATCCACGGAAATTCTTTTGTAGTGCTCGTATAGGGTTATGGTTTTTAGGAATAATTTTTTGGATTCATATGTGGTTCGCGTCAGATTTCAAGTTTTTTTTTTAATGGAAGTTTTAGGTTAGGTTCGGGTTGCGTGTCCAAGGAAATTATTTTGTCTTGCTCGGATCTGGTTATGGTTCTTTAGAATATTTTTGTCGGTTATCAAATTTGGTTCGGGTCATATTTTGTTTTTTTTTTAATTAGGTTCGGGTCGGGTTGCGTGTTCACGGAAATTATTTTGTCTTGTTCGGATCAGGTTATGGTTTTTGGGAATATTTTTGTCGGGTTCAGATTTAATTCGTGTCAGATTTCGGGTTTTTTCTAATGGAATATTTAGGTTGGGGTCGTGTTTCATCCACAGAAATTATTTTTCTTGTTCGTATCGGGTTATGTTTTTATGGTGCTTTAGAATATTTTTGTCGGTTATCATATTTGGTTCGTGTCAGATTTCGGTTTTCCGTTATCAGGTTCTGCTCCGGTTGCGTTTCGACAGAAATTATTTTGTCTTGATCGGATCGATTTTTCACGAATCCAGTACTTTCTTCTTGTAAAGATAGAAGAAAGTAAAAATTATTATCCAGGGACTTAAAAGTCAAAAGATTGTGAGAATGCCTCACATATTATGCACGCCACTCTGCAAAAATAAAGAGACTTTAAACTGGTATAAATCAAAAACTAATTAATATTTTTACATTAAACTTTCAAAGGTTTGAACTGCTCATAAAAACAATTCTAATGCCGTAATCCGCCTAAAAATCCGATAATTACACATTGTTGTAGCCCTGTCAACAGATTTGGTCAGAACAAGAATTTCAAAAGTGCAAAAAACAGCACTTTTAAAATCGCATTTACTAAAAACCTATTGACCGGATACAGCTTTATTTTCGTTTTCCGAGTCACGTGGTACGCCCCGTTCCATAGAAATAAGAATTATGTTTCTATCACAAATAGAACCGGAGATATAGAGGGGTCAAAATCCCACTTTGGTCAGTCCGGAAAATATAAACTTGACAGAGTACTAAAAATTTTTTGAAATATCGTTTGGCATTGATTGGCGGAAATTCCTTTCATTTACGGTTCATTGCACTGTTGTTTCTTTTGCTTGGCGAGAAACTCTGTCGAGTTTCTATGACATTAGTTAGATTTCAATGAGATAATCTTTAAACTTCACTAAATCTATTTGGATTGATACTGTTAACATTATTAAAATAAAAGTAATTTTGTTCTCAAAATTAATAAAAAAATCAGACCAGAAAGGGTTCATACAAAATCATATATTTTATGATTTGGTATTTAACTGAAAAATATTTCTTTAAAAAATATACTTTCTTTTCGTGAAAAGTCAGAAAGAACGGAAAACAATTGTGTATTAGAAGTCATAGAGTGATCATTGAAGGCAATATTTGTTTTGGAAGGGTAAATCAAGAACAAAATAGCAAAGCAATAAAGATAAATCTATAATAAATGCCACTTAGTTTATTTTTGTTTCTTTTCACTGACTAAATAAGAAAGTTAATACAAAAACATATATTTTATGTATGATATTTTAACTCAAGAAGGTTTGTTTATAAATATCTTTTTTTTTTCTTGGAAAATTAGAAAGAAGGGAAAACATGAAAACATTTTGTGTATCAAAACGCTTACAGGGAGAATCGAACAGAATGTTTATTTGAAAACGTAAATTAAGAAAAAATATTAAACCGATAAAGTGAACTCTATAAAATCTATAACGCACAAGAGATTTTTTTCCTTTTTACTGCATAAATAGATAATTTATTACAAAAACATATATTTTATTAGTTGTTATTTTAATTCAAAAATTATTCTTAAAAATATATACTTTCTTTTCCTGACAAATCAGAAAGAACTGAAAACAACTGTGTAATAGAACTCATAGAAGGATTTTATTGAAGGCAATATTTATTTTGGAAATGTAAATTAAGAACAAAATAGCAAAACAATAAAGATAAGTCTATAAAATAAGCGCCACAAAACGTTTTTTTTCTTTTCACTGTCTAAATTTAAAAAAATTATACACAGACATCAGTGGCGTAGCGTTAGAGAGGGGCTTAGTCATTTTACATACAATAATACTGGTAGTAAAATGATTACGCCCCCTCCCCATAACGTTGCGCCTCTGAAAGAAATATATTTTATAATTTGATATTTTTGCTCAAAAAGTTTGTTAAAAACATATTTTTTTTTTTCTGAAGATTCAGGGAGAGCTAAAAAATGTATTTTAGAACGCTTAGGTTGATTACTGAAGACAAGTTTTATTTTGGAAATGTAGGCAAATGAAGAACGAAATAGTAAACCGACATAGTCAATAAAATCTATACACTCTCTTTTCCTTTTCACAGCGTTATCAAACAATTTAATACAAAACGGACAGTTTATGATTTGATACACGTATTTTAGCTCAAGAAGGTTTATTTAATTTTTTTCTTAAAAAATCTGTTTAACAATTCTGCTGAAATTTTTTAAACGTAATTTTTTGTCTGTTTCCTAATTGATAAAACAAAAAACAAACAAACAAACAAAAAACTAACTCTAGAAATGAATACACATGTTTGCTAATTTTCTTTCTTTAATAGAATGAAAAAAGAAAAATCATTTTCTATAAGAGTAAAATATTTCATTTATTTTTTCACAAATCAGCAATTGATACGTATAAACCTTTAACCAAAAAAAAATATTTTGATTATAGAAAACAGGCATTTAAAAAACGTAAATAATATTATTTCAATTTCTATAAAACATGTCATGTTATGTTTATCCAGGAATTTTTTAAAAATTTAATGCACTGTGATATAATTTCTTCAAAAACCAGAATTCATGTTTTCACCTCTTTTTGTAAACTAAAAAAATAATCTTCACTCAGAGTATGCGCATACAATAAAATAGTTTTCACTATAATCGCAAAAAATGTGAAATACGTTAATACATCACTGAAATGGGAATAATTTTTTTTTATTTAATTATTCCTATATGCTTCTTATTCATATATATGAAATGAAATCTAGAAAACACCAATTATGCTTTAATACTGTAGATCCAGAATGTTTATTAAATGAGGTTTCTCGTTTTTACAGGAAAAAGAAACTTTCTTATGCAACTAAAACATTTCAGAGCGAAATGTTTTGTACATTTATAAAAATGACAAAATAATTTTAAAGCATAATACTGAAGAATTACTTAGATAAATTCTAAAAAATATTTTTTTAGTTTCCGTAATTAAAGTTGCCGTCGAAAACAATGCGTTTTTCTTAATGTGTACCACGCAGTAAATATTTAAATGTCTGAAATTATAGTTCAAAATTGTTTAGTTCCTAATTTCACTAAAAGTACATAAATTGTTTCAAATACGTTTAAACAATAATTCTTTTTTTATTATTCAATGAAAAACACGTTAAATTGTAATGCATATCATATATTTCAAAAAATTTAAATACACCACTACAGACTTTTTTTTTTTCAAGACACGAGTATTCGCAAGTATTCGGAATTTTATCTACTTATATATAAAAAAAAAAGTAATCCTTTTTAAATAATTTATTACATATTTTACAATATATTTGAGATGCATTAAGAAACCTTTTGATGACACCAGGTAAATTTAATTAAGCTTTTAACAATTTAATTGTCTGAGCGAAGCGAAGGCTAATACTCAGCGAAATATTACTGTCCGGACACTTTACTACTACGATGGATATTAACGCCATGTCCTACTAAAAAAAAGCCTAATAAAAACCTTTCGTCAAGCATAACTCAAAAAATATTTGTCGGATTTCGTTTCTGATTACACCAGAAGGTACCTATGAGGGTCGCCTACTGAATGCACCTACTATGAAAAATAAGTTCCAAACCGTTTAAAAATTATATAGAAAAAACTCTTAAAAAAGCACAATTTATCTGCATACGTCACAGAAATTTGGTGTGCGTCACTTTCACCGGTTGATGTTTTCGTAGACAACTGGTTTGAACACATGGAGCAAATAAAAAAAAAAAACGCACGCAGTAATATTGAATAGATCAGTTTCAACCACGTGATCACAAAACTTGCAACAACCCGTGGCAACCAGTTTTGGTGGGCAAACAAATAATAATACAGTATTCCGTACCACGGTGACCGTTTTTAGCCTGTTGTATAAAATCTGGCATGCTGTATGACATACAATTGTGGATGATTAAAACAAAAGACATGAGTGTTTATTGATCCGGGAGGTTATCTTTCTCTGGATGTCTGTCTGTCTATCATACAGCATGCAATTTTCTTGTAAAGGATGATATTATTATGCAGTAAAACCTCCATAACGGACACACCCGATTAGTGGACACCTCTATTTAGCGGGCATTTTTCGATTACCAACCCTTAAATAACTGTACATTTTTTACTCTCAGTAGCGGACACCTCCAAATAGAGGACAAATTCTGCCCTCCCGAGGTGTTCGCTATTCAGAAGTTTTACTGGTAAAACCTCCATAGCAGACACACCCGATTAGCGGATACCTCTATTTAGCGGACATTTTTTCGATTTCCAACTCTTAAATAACTGTACATGTTTTACTCTCAGTAGCGGTCACCTCTAAATAGAGGACAAATTCTGCATTCTCGGGGTGTCCACTATTCAGAGGTTTTACTGTATATAATATTGATAATTATTTTACAGGGCCGCACAAAAGAATAAGAATATATGAAACGAATATAAACTAAATTCGGGATTGGTAGATCGCTGACGGTAATGTAATTTTAGGATGTTGTTACAGTCATCCGCAGCATGTTTTTAGAGTTTCGTTCATCTAACGAAACCCTACCTGTCTCACTCCTTTGTCTGTCTGTTTGTCCGTCTGTTACAGAGCCCGTTCTCAGAAACTATATATGTCGGAGAATTGAAAATTTGCATACTTATAGCTGAACACCACACATCAAACGGCAAATAATAAAATTTTGAAAAAGTCTAATATTTAACCCTCTGGGCTCTAACTTGTGTATTTTAAGCAATTTTTCTAACTCAGCTCCTAATTTAATTAAGTTGGAGACATGAAATTTTGCATACTTATAGCTGAACATCTCACATCAAACGACAAATAATAAAATTTTGAAAAAGGCTTAGTATTTAACCCTTTGGGCTCTAACTTGTGTATTTAAAGCAATTTTTCTAACTCAGCACCTAATTAAGTTGGAGACATGAAAGTTTGCATACTTATAGCTGAACACTTGCGATAATACGATAAATCATAAAATTTTGAAAAAGTCATATTTAACCCTCCGGTCTCTAACTTCTGTATTTTAAGCAATTTTTCTAACTCAGCCCCTAATTAAGTTGGAGACATGACATTTTGCCATTTTGCATACTTATAGCTGAACACCTCACATCAAACGACAAATAATAAAATTTTGAAAAAGTCTAATATTTAACCCTCTGGGCTCTAACTTATGTATTTTAAACAATTTTTCTAACTCAGCCCCTAATTAAGTTGGAGACATGAAATTTCGCATACTTATAGCTGAAATCCTCACATCAAACGACAAATAATAAAATTTTGAAAAATGTCTGATATTTAACCCTCTGGGCTCTAACTTATGTATTTTAAGCAATTTTTCTAACTCATCCCCTAACTAAGTTGGAGACATGAAAGTTTGCATACTTATAGCTGAACACTTGCGATAACACGATAAATCATAAAATTTTGAAAAAGTCATATTTAACCCTCCAGTCTCTAACTTCTGTATTTTAAGCAATTTTTCTAACTCAGCCCCTAATTAATTTGGAGTCATGAAATTTTGCATACTTATAGCTGAACACCTCACATCAAACGACAAATAATAAAATTGTGAAAAAGGTCTAATATTTAGCCCTCTAGGCTCTAACTTGTGTATTTTAAGCAATTTTTCTAACTCAGTCCCTAATTAAGTTGGAGACATGACATTTTGCCATTTTGCATACTTATAGCTGAACACCTCACATCAAACGACAAATAAAAAAATTCTGAAAAAGTCTATTATTTAACCCTCTGGGCTCTAACTTGTGTATTTTAAGCAATTTTTCTAACTCAGCCCCTAATTAAGTTGGAGACGTGAAATTTTGCATACTTATAGCTGAACACTTCACATCAAACAGCAAATAATAAAATTTTGAAAAAGTCTAATATTTAACCCTCTGAGCTCTAACTTGTGTATTTAAAGCAATTTTTCTAACTCAGCCCCTAATTATGTTGGAAACAAAAATTTGCATACTTATAGCTGAACACCTCACATCAAACGACAAATAATAAAATTTTTAAAAAATCTAATATTTAACCTCTAATATTTTGTCTCGCGCAATTTTTAAATTTAAACTGTTTTGCAATACTATTTTTGGTTCATTTTGCATAATAAGTGTAATGTGACGTAATTTGTTCTATTTCAGATTTCTAACGCATGTTAATGAATTTATTTTACAATACCCTTCCTCTTTTAAAATTCACATGTAAATGTAGTTTTTATGGCGTAATTTCCAATAAGTGCCTGCTTTTTATACCTAATTATTTAATTCCAATTTGAAGGTTTTTTCTGATTATAATAGTAACGTGTAAATATTTTTTTTTATTTGAAGCAAACATTATTGTTTGCGCTGTTTATACAATTGGCAACAGTTTAAATTAATACCATTTTCTAAAATATGTAAAAAATATCTGTCAAAATGCATTTTTCGTTATAGCAGTTGCCAACAATTAAAAAACACAATAAAATTATTACTACAACATTTAATTTTCTACTGCAAGATTTCCACGTGAAAAATGAAAATAAAATAAATAGTTTGCCGAATTTAAAAAAAAGGTGAACATTACGTCATAACTTTTCTATTGCAAGATATTCACGTGAAATATGAAAATGAAATAAATGGTTTGACGAATTTAAATGAAAGTGAATATAACTTCATAACTTTTCTAATTCAAGGTTTCCACGTGAAAGAGGAAAATATTCCGTCATATTGGAAATATAAAGGGCATGGTGGATATAGTATAGCGTCATATGAGTGTGAAAAATGTATTGAAGCATGATAAAAACCCGATTAGGGAAATATTGGCGTATTTTAACATTATTGCTCCAATTATAAATTGAAATAAGTTCATTTATAGCTGTATTCTTTTGCGTCTGTTATATACATTTATACATTTTTATATAGCGTTTTCATATGATTCATTCAACAACATTTCGACTGCTTTTTTTAATGTTTGTTTTGTGTTGTATGTTAAATTTTGAAATTGATTTTTCAGAACAAACATCCTTCAAATTCTGGGCAACGCCGGAACTTTAGTTTGTAACAGATAAATGGCTTTTGTATCTGTACATCTAATGCTAATATTATAAAGCGTTATAATATTATAAAGTATATAATATTATTAATGCTTGTACGTTTGTGAGGTGTTACCTCTGATACTAGATAGCCAACTTAAAAAAATGTTGGTGGCCATCTCTGCTCCGAAAAAAAGACTATTTTATGTCAGTGCAAAAACCTACATCGCTGCAGGAGCAAAAAAGTTCTAAAATTGTGATTTCTGCGATATTGATTGGGTTAGAAACTTTAAATTTGGTGCGGTAGTTACTTTTAAGATGTGAATACTCGTAATGAACGCTCTCTAGAAGGTTCAATTTGACGGATAAACGTAAAAATTTCTAGAAAGTTTCTAAACTATGATTTATTTGGAATACTGAAATTTTTGGGATACTGTTGGGGTTAGAAACTAGAACTTTGGCATGGTAGTAATTAATAAGATGTAAATGCTCGTTGTAGAACGAATTCTAAAAAATAGAAAGACTAAACAAAGCGGAAAAAGATCTAAAGGTGATCTAAGTAACGAAGAACATGGAACTGTTAGGAATATAAACATGAAAATTGACATGGCTGTATTTATCATGACGTAAATTCTCGCAATAGAATAATTTCTAAAAATGTCGCTATATAAAACAGTGCAGAAACAAAAAACTTTCAAAAATTTTCTATTTCTCTGTTACTGCTGAGCCCCAAATCTTGAAATTTTGCTTCGGGTTAGTTTTAAAATATACAATTGTCTCTATGAATGGTTTCTAAAAAATTTAAAATTTAAAAAGATGAAATTAACGGAAAGCGATCTCAATTACCATTAAATTGGAATTATTAGGTACAGCAACTTTAAATATTTCATAATGCTGCATTTCCTCCGCAAAACATGCGATTTAAATGCAACAAAACTGATAGATACCCACCTAGCATTAAATAAATTGTGTAAATATTGAATAAAGAACTGTATGAAACAGTGAGTAGGTTGCCCGAAAGTACTTGTTAAAGTGTTCCTTCTCTAGGCTTTTCTCTCTCTCGCCAAGGCCACTAACAGAGGGAAGTGCCGTTTTAAATGTGATATGAATTTTTTATCCTATTAATTTTTTAGACATTTTATCATAAGGTCATATTCTCAATTATCATTAGTAGATTTTTTATATATTAACTTATTCCGGTGAAATTTTGCAATCGGGTTCATATTGGCGTATGTTAGCTTGCATGATTTGCAGAATAAATATGTATGGATTTGTAAATTACTTCAAATGATACTTTGACAGCTCAAAAGTTATGCAGACGATATATTCAGATCTTGTGTCATACTTTATGTTGTAATCATTGCCGATTTCTTTTATTTAATACATGCTAAATACAGCTCAACTTGTGCAGAATATGTTTGAAAACAAAACAATACAGCGTATGTAGTGGCCAGCATACACTCATCATTTAAATCCGATGGAGCATATCTAAAACACACTCTAACGAAGCATTGCATGCCACTTTTGATGTATTCGGTACTTTGATACTATATTAGATTTTGAGAAGAGAATTCCTTAAATGTTATCGACAACCTCATTGCATCCGTGGAAAACAGATATTGTACAATGTTAACTATTCCGTGGGAGCACACACCATATAAAGTATAGTCCATTCGTTTTAAACATCATATATTTGTCATTTAAAGTTAGTCAAATTGGTGCGAAGCGTCTGATTATGCTCTTGACATCATTTTATACAGTTAAAATTCCGATATAAGTAAATTAGTGTTTCATTTTCTATTTTACTTTTAATATATTGCGTACTTTCAATTTTATATCCATGCATGGTTGTCTTGAATGGTTTGATTTCCCACTTTTTTAAACAGTGTATACGAATTTATATATAAGATTTTGTAATTCTACAATTCGTTTATTTTCATCATTTCAATTTTTCGAAGTATATGGACAATTAAAGATAACATCTCATTTTCTTTGCTTCCACATGTTATTATTAAATCTATGTTCTCAGTAATATCGCTCAGACTAATACCTCTGAGGGAAGTCCTAGTTAAGTATTCTAAATTTTAAAAAAATGAAACCGTTATTTTACCAAGGTCACACACTTTATTAAAGAGAAATTTTATCCTGTGTACAAAATTTATAAAGAACGATCCCATTTTGCAAAAAATTAAAAGAGAGGTGTACAAAATTTATTGGAAATCCAGTGTACAAAATTTATTAAAAACTTTCCCATTTTGTAACAAAAATTAAAAGAGAAATTTTATCCAGCGCACAAAATTTATTAAAAATTATTCTATTTTGCATGAACTGGTAAATTGAAATCTAAAGTTAATCGGCTCTTTAATTACTGGCGTTAAATGCCATGAATCGGTCCCCTTTTCAGGAATGAAGCTTTAAACTTAAGGGGGTCCGGGATACAAAAATCTTAAAATTTTGCAAAAACATTTCATTTCATTACAAAATTGTCTATTTCTTCCTGCTTAAAATGATGTTAAAATAATGTTTCTATCTGAATTGAAACAAAAAATATTAAATTTTTCGATTTGGTTTTTTTTCAAAATCTAGCTTTCAAGCAATGGCTGTCATGGAAACGACTTCATGAAAAATGCGTTTTTCTTCATGATAGGTTTTTTTCCTCTTTTCACGTATTTAAATTCTTATAACTCGAGAACCATCAAAGGGAAATTTACCCCCAGGGGGTGAGCGAAAAATCAACTTTTTTAAGTATGTCAAGTGGGGTATAATTTATTTTGTGTTTTTTAATCCTGAATCGAATGACACCAAGTCCATACGGCCATTCGTCACAAAGTTAGGCAAGTTTCATGAATACAAAGTGGTGAATGTTTTGGTTAATACAAAATTAAAAATACACGGATTTTAACAACTTTAAATGACCTTGAAAAAGACTCAGTTGATCTTGATTTTAATTATTGCTATTTTGGGAAATTTCATATGTTTTAGATTATTTGGTATGACATAAAGAATAGGTTTCGAACGCATGATAAATCAGACAAAGCTGTGCTCCATACTAAAGTATAATTTTCGACTTTCTATTCATAAAACCTAACATAACTTTGAAAATGAATGATGGTATCGACTTTCGAGTCGTGTCATTCGATTCTAAACTGAAAAATACATAACAAATGATACTTTAATTGACCTAATTAAAAAAATATATTGAATTCCTCCGCCCCGAGTTGAAATGCGCCATCCCCCCCCCCCACAAAAAAAGAAAACCACGGTAAAACAACTTTATTTAAAGGGGGGGGGGGGGAGACTCATTCGTATTTTCATTTCTAGTTCCAAAACGATGTTCTTAGCAAATTCTTCGGAATGGCCATCATTTGCTTCTGAAAAATTCTATTTTATCTGTATAAAATATATTTATAAACTTTGTATTCATAAAACATGCCAAAACTTTGTAAATAAAGAATAATATCGACTTGTAGATGGTGTCGTTTGATTCAGTTTTTAAAAATGCATAAAAAACGATACCCCACTTTACCTACTTAAAGAAATTTGAATCCCCCCTTCCTCGGTTAAATTTGCAACCATCTTTTTGCAACCGAAATACATGGTAAAACAACTTTATTTTGGGTGGACTAATGAGATCTTCATTTCTACCGCCAAAACGAAATTCTTCCCAAATTTTAGTGAATGCCCATCAGTTGTTTGAAAAAAAAGTCTATTTTACCTGTACTATTCATTAGAAACTGAGTTGTGCTTAACATCCATGTAAGGAAATCAAAGGGCATTAATCATTCAGTAATATATCAGTTATGTAGCATTGTATATTTTATTAAGATTATGTTGATCAAATATTAACGCACATAAGTTTATCTTTAATTAAATTAGAAATGCTAAACAAAAGTTACTTAAAATTTTATTTAGAGCTAAAAGCACATTTTGAAACATTCTTCCATTCTGTGCACTACTTACAAAGATCAATGCATCATATAATTACAAGTGTTTAAAAATTTTATAAAACAGTTTATCAAGAGTAACAAATATTCGAACTTATATTTATTTTCATTAAAAAAAAGTGATACTTTCGTGTATCATATCTCCGAAAGTGAACATTGAATAAAATATTCATTTCGGAAAACGTAAGTCAAGGACGAAAGTGTAATCTTTAAAACCCTTGTCTCATAATGGATTCTATTTCCTTTTCACTTTCACTGAACGCACAGCCAATTCAATAAAGTAAAACATATTTTATGATTTGATACTTTAAATCAAAAATGTTGTAAAACAATCTTTTTCTTTTTTTTTTAAACAATGTTTATAGAAAATATTAAGTATTTTCTGGATAGAAGTTATTATTTTCCTGACGTATACCATTTTATTATCATCGTTATGTTAAGCCCCTTTACTCATCTCTGTAAGTGCACCTTTGACAGTCACAATTATATATATTTTTAAGTGTTTTTTATGATGCATATTTTAAAAAGTACGCGATTAAACATATACAGGTTATTCGCTCTCAACGATGTCCAATAACTAATTTCTGAACAGTTAGGAATACACATATAGTTCCAATTACAAAAACGTTTTAAATGAGATAAATAGGTATTTTAAAAGCAAGTACAGTAAAAAAAATTTTTTTTTTTTTTAAATTACGAAATTTAAATTTTTGTACGGTCCCCCGATCCTATAAGTTATATTTAGTATAAATATCCTATTACACTAAGAAGTAAGACGAAAAAAAGTGCCATTGTTCTACGAATAAAACTGACCAAGTAATAGCTGTAAAGTTGAAGCATCTTTTTGCTGCAAAATAGAGGTCATTCACAAAATTGCTAGAAATATAAATAATTGTCAGATATAAAAAAAAATAATAGTTGAGAGTAAAATTAACATCACAATATAAATTTGAAATATATTTTCATTCTGACACATTAAAGAAAAATATAGTACTAAAAATATAAGTTAAAAGATAACTAAATGTTTGTTAAATAAAATGATGAAAAGCAACAGTCGCAATCCTTTAAAAATTAGAGATATTTTAAAATCCTATTAGATTATCTAATCTAAAACTTAATAAATAATAGAGCTATTTTATAACTCGCTCGGAGTGACTCACATAGGCTGAAATGCAGAAATGTACGCAGGAAATAAATCCTTCCAATACTTTAAACACTTTGTGTACGATCCCTCGAAGCATGACCCAACTCCTTTGGGTTCAGATGCAGAAAATTGGCATAAGTCTTACAATTCATAGTTTCATTACTCAGTCAATTTTAGAGTTATATTAATGGGACTGTACTTTTTGTCTTACTTTTCATTATAACAGGAAATATTTTCTAAATTTCACTCATAGAAGCGGGGGGGGGGGGGGGTGGGCGTATAAAATTTTAAGTTCTGTATCTTTTTCAGGTTTTTTTTTTTTTTTTTGATCAAAACTACTTTTAAAATATTTTTTTTTACCTCATTTAAAACATTTTTGTAATTCGAACTATATGTCTATGACTAACGGTTTAGAAATTAGCCATTGGACACCGTTAAGAGTGGACAAACTGTATAAGTATTGCACCAATATAGATATGAGGACCCCGGAAGCCAAGGGATACAAGTGACAAAATTTAGATTTCGAGTAAATTGAGTACAAAGTTGAGCATCAATAGTAATTAGTTGAATTGAAATATGAAACTGTTGCTGATTTCTTAGTGGTCTATGAACTATTATTTTAATAACTGTGAAAAAAAGTGGAATACAATTTTGTTTTTATATTTATAACCAAGCAATATTTATAATCATTCGGCACTTGTACCCTATGGCTTCCAAGCGGTACACAAGAACTGACAAATTATGAAATAAAAAAATGATTTAAAAAAATTTTTAAGAACAATGTTGATACAAAAGAAAGAAAGGACAAAATTTTGTTTTAATATAAGTTTTAAAAATGAAAAATTATGAAATTAAAAAAAAGAATTGATGAAAAGTTTAAGGGCAATATTAATACAAATGAATGAAAGGACAAAATTTTGTTCTAAGTTTTAAAATTTTATTATAAGTTTTGAAACATTAATTTTTTTTAATTTTTTAATCGTTAAAATACATTTATTTAATGTATGAGAAAGAAAATTCTAAAAATAAAAAGAATGACTCAAAACAGTTTTAAAATATAGAACAATATTCTTCTAGTGATAACATTGGAACAACACATCTACATTATCTCATCAGTTTCATAATCACGATTAGGCTCATCAGCCTGTTTTTCAGAAGCGTGCGGGGTTTTAGTCTATCCTGGTGCTCTTGGTAAGGAATATCTCAGTAGAAAATGTGGTATACTCGAGGTACAAACTGCAATAGTGCAATGAGATTTTTACTTGTATGTACTTGAGTTTCAGTTTTTCTTGTTCTATGGGAAGCTCAGGCAGAACTGTAGGCATCTTCAGGCACGGCTGGATTTCACCTTTAGCTCATGGGAAGGTTCTAATTTACCACCAGCAGTTTCTATGTAGAATAATATGAAGGTTTTTGTTTTCTTGAAATGCAGCCACTACATATTTCATATGCCTTTCCCTGACTTTATAAAGAAAGGTGCAAATGACTCGATTAATAAAATCTTCATCTTTTTTAATACTTCTACAGTGAAGTGTTTGCTGGATTCATTTACAAGTTGAGTCCAGTACTCTGGAACATACAGATCCCTTTTATTCCTCTTCTTTCTGATTTCGAAGAGCCCATAGTCTTGGTTACATTCATTATAGGAGTGTCGTGAAATGAAAAAGGGATTATCACTGTTTCTATGTGCGTATTTCTTATAATTTTCAGCCAGAACTTCACAGTCAATTGTTTTTTATTCTGTCCTCCGCAATTGTCACTAAAAGCTTTAATATGCCTGACTTGAGAGGGAAGAGTCTTTATGAAATTCAAAAGACAGAATGCGATCTCTTGGAAACCACGAAAACCCTCACCTTTATGCCACATGTACATGTGGGCAGTTCCGCTTTCAAGGTTATGAATGTTCAAGTTGTACGTCCAACATTGACGTAGGTAATAAGCCTTAGAAATGGTTACATATGTAGTTGGCATTATTATTTGCAAGTCAAAGCATATCACGACCTTTGAATCATCCTTTAAATTTTGGAATGCATCTTTGGCTAATCTGGCAGCTTCTGCTTTGCGGAGATGTAGTTCCTTTTGAGTTTCTGCCTGTTGTTTCGCAACTCCATTTCCATGGTCTATTTTCAACATGTCACACATAACACATGTATCAGCCCCTGGTCGTTGAAAACTGATATTAAAATGGGTGTTAAAAATGTGTCTATACAAACTTTCCTTGATCGGCTGTACGCGCTTTTTTTCTAGGCAAAATTGAACATGGAGATTGTACTTCTCCTTTAAATTAAATTCTGGTTTCAGGTATTTACGGTTGGGGGTCTTTTCTCTAGTATAATGGCTTGTGTATCGAGGAAACTTGTTTAGGTGTTCTTTGATGAAATCAATACGGCCTTGTGGAACTTTATTCGACGGTTCTTTTCTCCCTCTTTTATTGCGAGAATGTGCGGTAAAACCTGTTTCTTCCTTTTTGTTTACTATGTTTTGCAACAATTTGTTAGAAACGTCTTTGTCTTTTTTGTGCCAATCGCCGTTTAAAGACGATTAAATTCGTATGGCGTTTTAAAATTCATGAACTGGCCTGGTATGTCGTTGGTCGCGGTTCAGCGATGTGGATGTCAACGATCACTTATACCTCTTGGGCTCACGCGTTTCACGGTTTCGGGAAAGAGTTTAAGTAATTAACACTTAGAACGCAGCACATAATTAAAAAATCACATATCTCCTTACCTACGAACAAATAGACTTATTTCCAGATGGTCTATGCACTTAACTCATTTTTTTTTTTCAATTTTGTCACTTATATCCCTTGGCTTCTGGGGTCCTCATATATAATTAAGAAATAATGTGTACTGGGGATTTTCTACAAACGCGAGTCTTTTTACATCTATTAAGTTGAGGTGATGCACGTTTTTTGCACAGCTATAAACCTTTTTTGCAAATTTTACACTTTACAAGGTTGATTTTATGTACCTTTCGAAAAAATGTACTCGTAAGATGATGTTGAAAAAAACTCTTCATAAAGCAGTTTTTTATTTCGTTTTTTACAGGTCGTGGCTCACGCGGTGAAGGGAGAAGGTCTAAAACGGGAGTTTATTACGACAACATTAACCTAAATTTCCGAAACAGAACTACTAGACATTTTTACAAGAGTAAACTGCTTCATTACAACCACTGCAACGTTTGCCCCGTGATACGTCGAGGATAAAAGCATTGTTTCCTTATACCTGCTGCAGTTGAAGTGGTTAATTGCACTTATTTCGCTGATTCTTTCTATTTAACCTCAGTGTTTGGGTGATGTAACTCTGTTATTTTGGGACCTAGAAAAAAAACTATGTATGCAACTTTCTGAAAATTATATCGTATAAAAGTTTTGTAATAGATTTCTGCAACTAAAATTTACCGGTAAAATATTATATGAAGCGAACTCTGAAAAATTGGATAATCACCCTATTTTCTTCAAACTTTGTAACGGTGTATCCCCGTTATTTATGCGGTAGAGAAAACTTTATGTATGAAATATGTTGCAAATTTGATAGTCTACATGAATCAGATTACACGTTTTACTGTAAAATGTAATAGAAAGAAGTTATTGAAAAGCAATCTTGAAAAAGCTCATTTTTGTTTTGCGTTAACTTGGACTTTTTATTAGAACAAAAACCTATACAATATATAAAAAACAGAACTACTCAATCTATTGCAAGGTAAAACCTCTCTATTTACTGGACTATTAATCTGTATTCTAAAGCGGTAGCAACAGCATAATGATAAAAGGAATATTTATTGACATATTCCCGAAAGAACCACATTTATAACAATGCTGAGATATTTTCTGAAAAACAATATTATACTCTCTCGTAAAGAATAAAATGAAGAAGTTTAGAAAATGGTGGATAAATATTATCACACATATCTCAGCTGGCATTTGTAATACAATCAAAAGTATTTAAAAAGGGCTTATGATTTCCGTTCGACTATCTATTTGATTTCTAACTTTCACGCACCTACTGGTTTTTTTATAATATGTATATTTTATAGAGACAATAATAGGGCACTTCCATTAAAAATATTAGTGTGATTAATTTAAATGGCTCAAACACGATTGAATGGTAACACGATTGAAAATAAACTGTACTTTTAAATGATGTATATAAAATTTGCTTAGGGGGCCTCCTACTTATTAAAAAGAACCATAACTTTGTTTTTTCAATAGCAGTACACAGTTCAGATAGCATAAGTGAACTATACATTCTTCAATTAGCCTAAAATCAAATTTTTATGCAATTCGTACCATAAGTTTTCGAAAAATTAATTATTTTAAAACGAGCGTATTTTAAGGGCTGTATCCAAATTGAAGTTCCATACTTGATTGTTAACCAAGAGAGCCACCTTCTTGATCAAGGCATCTTAAGCACCACTCAAGCAGTCAATGAAGCCTGCTAGATTACACAACAGCAGAAGTAATTTCAAAATATCTAGTCACTTCTATCACAAAACGGCCCCTTAAACATCCTTTTGCCGTTTTTTAAGCATAATTTGAACACTACTTGGAAGAAAAATGTGAAATTTTGGATTTCCATAAAGCAGGACTTAATACAACTAAATCCATCAAAAAAATTGTAGGTTGCAATTCATACTTTTTCCGAATATTACATTCATAATTCATATCATAAAATTATAAAAATTGCAAATTCAACGTATTTATGTTTGGGTATATTAGTATTATTGCTACACAAAAAATTAGCACATTAGGAGCATAATTTCAGGAGATATAGATAAAAATATCAAAATGTAATTTAACATTAGAAGCACTAAATTTGGAATTTTTATAATTAAAAAACTTATCATTCAAATGACTTGACATTTGGTGTCTAGGCATAGTTTGAACCGAAGATTTGAAATATCTGGTTAAAATTGGATACTGCCATTGAAAAAAATGAAGTTTGGATTCGTTTTATTATGTAGATGGACCCCTAAGCAAATTTCATATACATTATTTAAAAGTAAACTTTATTTCCAATCGTTCGGTACTAGTAACTTTCGTCTACGATGATTGGTGGAGGAGTTAGTGGGGGGTGTTTACTTTTTTCCACAACTGTACATATTCAATATGCTGAAATTTTATTGATGTTGTTATCTTCATAGGGATACAAATTAATTCGATTACAGGGCTATTTTTGAGCGATAAGTTCTGGAAATGTATTTTCAGATGTGGTATACGTTTTGAAGATTATCTGATTTTTCAGTACATAACGTAGTGCGTACATAAATTACATAGATTATATGCAGTCTGGAGAAAAGAATTTGTAAGCATTACAGTTTGGGGGCACCAATTGTTGGTAGTGTGTTTCGGACAGTGTTATGCATTTTTTAGCTCAACTGCAATTCAGTGTATTAAGAAATATTTGTACAGTTAAATAACTTCATAGACAGAACTTAGCAAAAGAAATTGAATAAATGGCTCGCTACGGATGATCATTATTCGATGTGAGTTTTTAGTTATGTTATAAATTTTGTAAGCGTAATAAATTTTAACATACTCTGTGGTGTGTATAAAAAGTCTTTATATCATACAAAAGGCTGTATAAATAAATTTGAATATCTTACCGACTATGAGAGACATATTTTGAAACTGGGATATGAAATATGTTATGTGTTTTCTTCCTTCAACATATCGAAAGAGGAAGTTGTGTTAAAATATTCTGGAAGTATTGCAAACTGTTTTGTATTGATTTTAATTAGGTGGTGAATTTCTGGTCATTTAATTAACACTTTGCGACCGAGTGTCGGCAAATAATCGCTCCAGCTTTATATGCATGCTTTTATTTTTATATTATATTCACACTACTATATTTTAAATGTAAATTTTTTTTATAATTTATCTTGCACATGTTGCCAAAGTTCAATTGAAAATGTTGTCACCACTTCTTTTAAGAATTTAAAAGAAGTGGTGACAGCTAAATAAATTTGTGTGAGAGGTGCTTGTGTCAGGGTGGGGTACTTCGACCGTTAAGTGTTAAATCAGAAGAGAAAAGGAAACTTAATAAATAAAATATGTAAAATAGTTTTAAACAATTACGTAATTTCTATTTATACAATTTTAATCAAAATGCATTTTGTTAATCGAAAATAACTTTTAATAACGTTATTTATAAAATGCAACAAGTTGTAATCATTAATTTTTTTTTTTCAGAATTTTAAATTACACTGCGATATGGATTCTTTAAGCTTTGGAGTTTCTATTTTCATACCCTTCCATAAATAAGGAAAGTAATCCTTATTCAGAGAGAGCATTATGAATAAAATATTTATTTTCGGAATCCATGTCAAAAACGAAAGATTAAACCAATAAAGAAAAGTGTATAAAATATTTGGTCTGTAATGAATCCTGCATGTTTTTCACTTCATGCATAAACAATTTAGTCCAAAATACATCATTCTTGTTTTGGTATTGTAAGTTAAGAAAGATGTTTTAGAAAAATATTTTTTTTTCTGAAATTGACTATTTTTTACGATGTAACTCAAATATTTCCGGTTTGAACATTTTATAAATTTATATGAAAGATAAAAGGGTTATTAAATTTTACATTAAATTAGTATCATACCGTTAGTTCAGGAAGAGATATAATAACATTCAAACATTTCATGTAATTTTAAATAATTTTGCCATGAATGGATATGAAATATTTTGTTTATAAAAAACAATTGCTTCATTTAAATTTTAATAAAATTATATAAGACCGTAAAAAACACATCATAGCTTATCAAATACAAAATTTTAAAACACAGTTTGACATAGTAGTATAAAAATCCAATTCTTATATATTCACATTTCAATAAAGATAAAAATAATCGTAACACAGAGAGTCAGCATGAAATAAAATGTTTGTTATCGAAATCTATAGTCAAGGACAAAAGATTAAACAAATAAACTAAAGGATATTAAATTTCTGGTCTATAATGATCCTGTATGAATTTTTCTCTTTATATATAATAACTTCAGACTAAAAAGTATAATTTATTCTTTGATATTCCAGGTCAAGGAGGTGTTGGAAACTGTCTTGTAATCATTTGAATTATAATGAGCCTTTCCGATTATTTGATTAAATCAGAAGTGTAAAACAAACATAATAAATAGAATACATCAGATAATTTTAAACAATTACATAATTTCTATTTATGCAAACTTAAAAAGTATTAGCTAATAGAAAATAACTTTTAATAATGTTATTTAAACATATGGAAAACACTACAAGTTGTAATCCTCAAATATTTTCAGAATTTTAAATTATACTGCGATATAGTTTCTTGAAACTTCGGAGTTTCTATTTTCATAGCCTTCCATAAATAAGGAAAGTAATCTTTATTCAGAGAGAGAGCGTATTGAATAAAATATTTATTTTCGGAATCCAAGTCAAAAACGAAAGATTAAACCAATAAAGAAAAGTTTATAAAATCTTTGGTCTATAATGGATACTGCATATTTTCCGCTTCATGCATAAACAATTTAGTCCAAAACACATAATTCTTGTTTGGATACTGTAGGTTAAGAAGGTTTTGCTTTATACAAAATAATTTGTTTGTGAAAATGACTAGTTTTTACAATGTAACTCAAATATTTCCTCTTTCAACATTTTATAAATTTCTATAAATGATAAAACAGTTATTAAATTTTACATTAAATTGCAAGCATAGATTTCGTTAACGAAATCAGATAGTACAAGAAAAAGATACAGTAACAGTAAAATATTTCATGAAATTTTAAATAATTTTGTAGTGGATGGATATAAAATAATTGTTCTGAAATGTTATTAAAAGAAAACAAATACTCCCTATAAATGTTAATAACATTATACAATAATATAAAAAACACAATCATGCTCTTACAAAATTTTAATATGCACTTTGGCACAGTCGTACAAAAATCCAAAACCCTTATAATCTCATTTCAATAAAGAAAAAAATAATCATAACACAGAAAATCAGCATGAAATAAAATGCTGTTATCATAATTTCAAGTCAAGGACTAAAGATTAAACAAATAAACAAAACTATATTAAGTTTCTCGTGTATCCTGATCCTGTATGTTTCTTCCTTTATTTATACGCATTTCAGACTAAAATATATAATTCACTCTTTGATATTGGAGGTCAAGAAGACTTCTGATTTTTTCTCGTTTTTAAAACAGAAAAAAATGACTATCCTTATAATACAAGAGAAATAATTTCTAAATGCAACTTTTGTAATTTTTGTAAATGATAAAACATTTTTCAAGAAAAGGATAGCTGATTTTATGGAGCAAATTGTCTTAGTAAAATTCAACTTAATTAAACCCTTGTAGAGACAGAAAACGCAAAACTCTTTTAGGTAGCTTTCTTTACAAAAAGCTACCTATTGCAGTCGTTCGGAGGAAAGCGATTTCAAAAAATTTTGGTATATTTTCATCGATCATGACCCCCAGACCCCGAAACCACCCTCCGTTCAAAATTGATATATATATATATATATATATCAATATATATATATATATATATATATATATATATATCTGACCTATGTCACACTGTAACTGTCGTATTTATTAACCGATTTGGATGTAATTCGGTGTGTACACAGTACATACCAATGTCTCGACTGAGATCGTTGGCCAGCTTCATCCGCCATTTTGTTTCAAAATGGCGGCCATTTAAAAATTTAAAAAAAAAATTAAAATTTGAAATGTGGTACCAAAAAATTGAAAATGGAAAAATATTTTTTTCTTATGTATTTGACCTTTATACAAAGACTCCGTAGCAGTTTTTTATTTCGTCTATATCTTAAAAAATGGTTGAGTTATAGCATTTTGAATTTCTGACGAAGCTGACATTTTGAAACGTCCTGAATTTTGTCACGCGATAAAAGGCGTATTTATGAACCGATTTGGATGTAACTTCGTTTATACATAGTACAGATCAATGTCTCGAACGAGTTCGTTGGCCAGCTTCATCCGCCATTTTGTTTAAAAATGGCGGCCATTTAAAATTTTAAGAAAAATTTAAATTTGAAATGTGGTACCAAAAAATTGAAAATTGAAAAAATATTTTTTTCTTATGTGTTTTACCTCGATAAAAAGATTCGGGAGCAGTTTTTGTTTCGTCTATACCTTAAAAAATGGCTGAGTTATAGCATTTTGAATTTCTAGTGTGGCTGGCATTTTGAAACGCCCTGATTTTTGCCACGTGATAACAGACGTATTTATGAACCGATTTGGATGTACCTTGGTGTGTACATATTACATACAAATAACTCAACCGAGTTCGTTGGCCAGCTTCATCCGCCATCTTGTTTCAAAATGGCGGTCATTTAAAAAAATTTAAAAAAAATTAAATTTAAAATGAGATACCAAAAAATTGGAAAATGAAAAAGAGTTTTTTCGTATGTGTTTGATATTAATACAAAGATTCCGGAACAGGTTTTGTTTCGTCTATATCTAAAAAAATGGCTGAGTTATAACATTTTGAATTTCTATTGTGGCTGACATTTTAAAACGACCTGATTTTTGTCACGCGATAACAGGCGTATTTATGAACCGATTTGAATGTAACTTGGTCTGTACATAGTACATACCAATGTCTCGACCGAGTTCGTTGGCCAGCTTCATTCGCCATCTTGTTTCAAAAGGGTTGCCATTTAAAAAAAATCTAATTTAAAATTTAAAATGAGGTATTAAAAAATTGGAAAATGAAAAAGATTTTTTTTATGTGTTTGGCCTTGATACAAAGATTCTGGAGCAGTTTTTGTTTCTGAAAATTTGTTCTTTTGTTTATATCTTAAAAAGTGGTTGAATTATAGCACTTTGAATTTCTATCATGGATAACACTTTGAAACGATCTTGTCTCGCGATACCACATGTATTCACCTATTTCGATGTAAAAAGGCATGTGGATAGTATACATCAATATCTCGACCAAGTTCGATGGCCAGCTTCATCAGCCATCTTGTTTCAAAATGGCGGCCATTAAATTAAAAAAATATATATATTTAATGTGAGGTGCAAAAAAATTAGAAATTGAAAAAAGTTTCTTTCTTAAGTATTTGACCTTGATATAAGGATTCAGGAGCATTTTTTGTTACTCTTTATCTTAAAAAATGGCTCAGATATAGCAGTTTCAATTTCTAAAGTGGGTGACATTTTGAAAAATCTGATTTTTTGCCAGCGACAGCACTCGTATATATCAACCGATTCCGATATGAGTGAGCATGTGCACAGCAATTACTAAGGTCTCGACCAAGTTCACTGGTTAGCGTCATCTACCATGTTGTCTTAAAATGGCAGGCACTTTAAGAAATCGCCGAATTTGGCAGCCAAATATAAGTGACTTTAAATAAAAGCAGCTTGGATAAAGCTGCCTAATTTCGCGAAATTCTCATTCATAATGATTTAGTATTGATAAAAATTCGTATTGAATCTCCTACATTTGGTTTCCACTTAATTGAGCTTCGTGTGTTTGAATAATATAAGTTGGCTTTTTAAAAATAAGGAATATGAAAGCTACCTCTTCCTCCCGGCACTGGCCGGAAGGACTTTTTTTTATTAAACTTTATAGCATTACAATTCCTTTACTTTCTATATATTGAAAGATTTTGTTCAGTTCAGAGTTTTGATTTTTCAAGAAAACTCGTCTTTCAAATACATTTAAACAAGCTTATTGTTTAAATTAATACACAGCTTTGTATGAGCTATATACATTTACAAATTTAAAATAATACAATAATATAATTTTTTAAATTCAAGAATTCTCATTTTAATCTACTTCCATAAAAAGCGTAAAAAAAATCTTCTACTTATGATAACTCTGAAATAAATATTACACAAGATATTTATTTTGGGAATGAGAAGGCAAGAACTAAAAAACACCTCTAAAGAAAATTCCATAATAATTCTCACCTATTACGGATCTTGTTTCATTTCATGTTTAAATAATTTTACTCAAATCGTATAAAACGCAGGGATATTTTTGAATATGTAAGTTTATTGAAACATAATAAACAATCAATTTTTATAAAGCAATTGAAATATTTTCTGTGAAGAGCATTCAATTAAAAGAGTGACTATTGTTTTCAATCTCAATAAAAACTGCATTATTTTTTAAACAAATTCCCTTCCTTTCGCTCCCTCCCCCACCGAACTTTTTCTTTATTTTATTCCCAGAGCAGTTATGGGTTCGATCCCAATCGCGCCCGTCGGCCTAATCGGTCGGAGTTTTCGTGGTTTTCTTCGAGCCGTGGATCTTCCATGCGTTAATACGGATTAGGTTCCCTTAGAAAGACCCCCACGGAGGGCACCCCCCCCCGGGCCTATATCCCTCGTGTAGATAATTGGCCGTCAAAAATCAACCCAACCCAACCCAACCCAGAGCAGTTATTATTCATTAGCTGACAAAACATTTTTACTATAATTTATAGAATACCACTAATGTGGAACATTTTTCAATTTAAATGTATACTTATTACGTATTTGCTGTTTTGTGATTTTCCAAATATACTGACTGAAATTGTGAATAAAATACTATGATTTCATTTAAAAGATGCATTGGACCTTTTTTTAAAAGACCCATTTAACCCCTTAAGGGTCGCATTAAATTACGTTTTAAAAATTCAAATTGCTTATTGGCACCAATTTTTTGAAAAAGAAATGCCCACATTGTTTAATGACAGGTAAAGTGATACCATAATAAAATCAATTACGCTATTCTATAAAACTGGTGGGAATCAAACAAATCTGAATAATCTGAAAAAAAGACACAGCCCGTGAATATGACGGAAGCGAGAATTAAAGGGTTAAACGATGTAATAGACTGTGTAACAAATATTTAAAGATTGCTACACTAGATGGCAGCACTAGACGATAGACTCTAATATTAGCCAAATAGTTTTCTCCCATCATACCCTGCGATACGTTTTCCGAAAGGTGTTCTACGAAGCACAATTAATAAGGAAAGGGCAGCTGACGTCACTGTTGGTTGGATTACTGTTGGTCAGCAAGAAAAACCTCTTCATTCATTATGACTCCTACCTGTACACATGAGCTAGGCAAATTTGATTGGTCTACGTGTAACAAGTCTCTGATATGATTGGCCTACATCGATCGCCAAGACTATTCCTGCAATGATCGTTATGACAAAAATGTAGTTGGTAGATTGGTTGACGGAAGTGTTTATTTGTAAACATGCCCTTTCCTTAATTAATAGGTTGTAAAATGCGCGCGGTCTTGCGTTAGATTTCCCCCCGGAGTTTTTAATGAGAGGCGGGACGTGATGAAATGTTTGCGAATCAATGTTTCCCATGCAGATTTCTTCTGCCGTTCTTTACTATGTAAATATGTACAGTCATCCAGTAAATAGCAATATATCTTGTAGTACAAAGTTTTATTAAACATACTTTCTACTAAAGTATATAGTGGCATGCCCTTATGGAGTAATGCCTCTCTTAGTAAATATTGTGGCGCCTTCTCATGGAAAGTAATAAGGTCAACTAAAATATAACTGCGTAAAATAAGCTAATTCGGCAAATTCACGTAACAGCTATCCTTCCGTATTGGCGGGTGAGCATAAATAATTTGCCTGATTATAAAAACGCATTATACGACAAGCAATATACTTGAAAATATATGGTGTTTATAAATCAAAACTATAGTATATTTGATTTTTTTATATATATATAAACACCAATAAACTTAGAATCTTCAGCGTTCGTTTACTTTTTAGCTCGGAAAATGCCAAGTAACTGTTTCTGTTCTCGCTAAATGTTCTACAGCATTTTCATATTTCCTCTATGAAGATTGACTCAGTATCTTATTACCTGTGTTATACCGAGATTAATGTCTAAAAGAAAAAGGAGCTCTAATAATCGTCAGTAATAACAATCGTAGTATATCCCACCCCGTCTCCTCTAACCACCTATTTATATTTCTTACATTATTTCCAAAATTTAAAGCAATTTCGTCTTCAGCAAAAAAAGAAAAAATAAATTTTTATTTTGAATATATGCATTTAATACGGGGTGTTGCCAAATTCGACCGACAAATTCAGAGAGTTCATAGTAGGCATCAAAAGAATTAAAGATTGCCATGGAGCATGGGGTCGCAAACCACTTATTTAGTCACAAATGCAGAGTGTTTCATCCTAACTGAATTCTAATTGTGAGAAAAATAAAAACATTACTTCGAAAATGTAACTATCTTTACCTTGTTTCGCATGACACGTGGTATAATTACGAAATTTTCGGAGATAAACAGGGTCCTCGAATAATCGGTGATACCGTATGAACTCGTAATTTCAGTCCAAAATGCGGAAAGTCAACTGCATACTGCAGGCACGTATAATGGAAACTTCTACCATTTTCTTTATATTATCACATTTACAACAAATGTGAGCATGTCTACATAAATTTTCAGTATAATGTACTTCAGTTTTCTGAAAATTACTACCGTCAACCCAAGTTGATTAGATTAGAACACCCTTTAATTTTGAATAAATAAGTGGTTTGCGATCCAATGTTCTATGGTAATTTTTCATCCTCCTGATGCCTAATATCAACCCTCTGAATATGTCGGTGGATTTCGGCAACTCCCTGTATATAAGATCTAATAAATGTACAGAGCAAAAGCAGTACAAAATCCTACTCACCAAGAATTATTTTCTATCAAGTAGCAAAATTCTTCGGTGCGAGGTATTTGCTCGTATAAGTTCATACTAATATTTACATATTCACTAAAAATAAAGAAGTACTGTAGCTGCTCTCCTGATAGCTTCATCGTAAATGCAGTACTACGAGGAGCTAAATTGTATATCAATAAGAACAGCTATACTCATTTGCTTATAATGTGTAAAGTCAATCATTATAAGGAGCTGTAACTTACAATGGAAATTCTGATCAGTCATGCAAACCCTGAACCAGAGTTGGGCAAATTTGTAATCTCAATTATTAGAAGTGAAATTACAAGTTAATTACATGTAATTAATTATTGTTAGAAACGCAGAAGTTTCATCAAAAATGGTGCGGGGTTGGTTCCGACTACAGTCCTGCAAGGATCTTTTTACGGCATGTTATTTTAACTATAATTAATTACATTGCAGATAATTGCAATTACAAATTGGCGGAATTCTGCCCTGAACAAAGGCTAGAGTTTCTCTCTGACCAATCCGATATCTGGGCTGGGTAGAAATCATCTGATTCAATGATAATTTAACGCAGAGTTTGCGCTAAACTGACTATGCTTTTTACGCGGTTTGCGGACAAATGAATTCGTATTGCTATAATTACGTGCGCAACGGTAAAAATATTTAAGAAACACACTGTAAAAAAAAAAAAAATCTGTAGTTCTACAGATGTAAAGTTACATGCTTACTAAACTTTCATCTGTAACTGTACAAAAAAAGCTGCAAATCTACAAGGCTAGTTTTTGTAAAGCTATAGAAATTTGTAACTTTGCAAATGAATCTGCTAAAATTATAGTAATCTTAGTAAAATTTTAACTGTAAGTTAAAATTAGTAGTTAAGTAGGTTGCAGTTACATAAAATGTTCTAGGCATCCCAATTTCCTAAAAAATTCCTAGTAACCTTACAGATTTTTTGATTTTAGGGACAAAAGTGTGTCTGTTACAGGAATTTTTGTTGTTGTCGTCACATAAAAAGTTCTAGGAATCCCAGTTTCCTACAAAAACTTCAGTAACTTTACAGATTTCTTTTTACAGTGTACGAACAAAAAGCAGTGCGTGAATGAACTACCACCTGCAAATTCTGAAAATATGGTTGTAGTTAATTTTGGCATTCCTTGATCCCGGTCGGAAATCATTGGGGCAAAAAAAATGGGTCTATACTTGCAAGAGCTATGCTCCTACGTGTGTGACACGCTACAGCAGATACGCATGCACTTTGTTGGGAAAGAACTCAAATGAATGGAGATGGAAGGGAAAGTAATTTAGTTATTGGTTTTTTTGCAAGTGCTGTTCTGCTGTGCTCCGGAGAGCAGTGTTTATGAGCTACGGCGAATTCTGACAAATATTTAAATATTCAATAGAAACAAAGAAGTACTGGAGCTGGGCTCCTGTCAGATCTGGCGAAAATTGAGCACAGGTTTTATACATCCTTTACAATTTTTAATATGGCGAACTGGTGTGACAGACATTCTATCGTTGATAAAGATATAAAAAAAAGTACTGCAGAACATGTGCTGAAAAACACTAGCGGCAATTGGAATATAGATTTAGCATTTTCCGAGATATAAAGCAAACACATGTTGAAGTGAAACATATATAAAAGTAGAAAAAGTTTTATATTTATGTTCTTTTACTGTTGAAAAGGAATAGAAAAATAATCTTACATTTTTTTAATTACGTTGTCTTACAAAGGAAAAGTAATATATTTTTAAATATACGTATATAAGTATTTTTGTCAGAGTTTTTATATGTAATTTGAACAACTAAATCTAAAAATGACAAAAATTACTTAAGAGGCATTCACTTAAATCTTGGATGTGTACAGAATCCTTGATTCATTTCATGTAGAAATAGTCTGGAGTCCTAGGGTTAAATCAGTCTTAACTTCAGTTTCAATTTCAGAGAATAGAACTGTTTATTTATAGTTTTCTTGTATAAATAACATCCATCTTAAAATTTGAGCCATGTCCGTAGACAAACAATACATAGCTGCTAAATCGTTCAATAAATGATAGAAAAAAGTAAACAAATGTGATAAAGCGAAGCTTTATAGTCCTTTTAAACGTATCAACATGTTGCAAATGTTATCTGTGTAAGATATTTATTAAAATATATATATAGATAGAAAAAAATTCACTCTATCAGTTACGTGCATAAGATAAAGAAGTTAGAAATTGAACGTCAAATGTGGTGAGCGAGCTGCGTTCGTGCTATAATTTGTTTTATAAATATTTTTTACATCGCATATCCTACCGAATGTATATTTTAGTGCTCTTCATAATTGCACATCGATTTCATTCTGTTCGAAAGGCTGTAACATCATCAAAATGCACTTGAAATATTTTTTTCCCCATTGGTCGTAATGTAACGGAAAACTTTTGACTGTCCCTGTAATTAAACTATACATCCGATTTTTAGAAAATTTGAAATTGCTCGACAAAATTTTGCAGCAATTATCTCTCTATTCTAAAAAAAGTAACTACCGCTGTCACCGCCGCCGGCGGTTTTGAATTTTTTGTGACCGGAGGTCTTTCTTCGTTAATATTAAGAAAAATAATGCATACAAAAATATGAAAATCGGTAGTATTATACAGAAATGTTTCATAAATACGCTGATGCAGACAGTTTTAAAATCGAAGAACTATTTTAACAGATATTTAAAGCTAAAGTTGGACAAAATCGTTCCACTAAAAAAGTTTTATAGGAGCAAAAACTATTCATGCGAATTTAATCATTTTATACGTTTGAAGTTTCCGGTGTGTAGACTCTATTTCTTTTTTTTAATTTAACTCATTTTTGGAGGTTTTATTTCTAATTTAAATTCAAATTTTCAGCATTTCTAGAGATATTTTTTACATTTTAGAAAGTGATATTAATTTAAACTGTTGCGAACTGTATAAATAGCGCAAACAATAATGTTTGCTTCAAATAAAAAAAAAATATTTATACGTGTAAATAAATTAAAAATTTATTTACACGTGACTATTATAAACAGAAAAAAAACATTTTAGAATTAGAATTAAATAATTATGTAAAAAAGCAAGAACTTATTAAAAATTACGTCATAAAAATTATATTTACGCGTGAATTTTAAGAGGGAAAGGAAACTGTAAAATAATAAATTCATTAACATGCGTTAGAAGTCTTAAATAGGAGAAATTACGTCATATTTACGTCACATTACAGTTATTACATAAAATGAACACAAAATAATATTGTAAAACAGTTTAAATTTAGACATTGCGCTAGATATTTATTTGATATTTTAAGAGGATACTTTTCAACTATTTTTGTTAGGAAAGCGCAAATAATATTTCATTTCTAACAAAAGTATTTTCAAGTGAATATTAAAAAGAGAAAGAATAGTTTGGTCAAAATTACGTCAGATTAAAAATTATTAATTTAAAATGTTTTATTTAAAAGAACTTTCTTTTCGCTTTGTTAAAAAATACCGGGAGACAAAGACTCTGTTTACTTATTTCCTTTTATATTAGCTTATTTTGAAATGTTTAACTTATTTTAGTTAATCAAAGACGAAAACAGTGATTGTATCTTTGATACTACTTAGTTATCCCGTCGATCAAAAATCTATCATTTGCCAAACTATAAGATTAAATTCCGATAATGATTGATCGTAAATGTCACATTAACTTGACTTTAAGCAAGTTACACGTGTCTACGTCATCAAGTTATTTTCTATTTCGACGTCTTATTTGCATTTTTATTAATGTTGCACTAATTTATTTGTTCTTTAGTTATTTAAAATAAAAATTATGTCAATTTGTATAATTTGGTGAGTGGTTTGGCGATTTATATAATTTGGCGAAATTGTTCGACGGGATAAACAAGTAGTACCGCAGCGGATTTGGCCTTAAAATTCACCAATCAAAGAGAAATGAATAGAAATCCGTTTATAGGGAGATCGCCACTGTTTTTTAAATTATAATTCAATCTTCCGAAATTTTTTTAAAGCCGATCAAATTAGCATACTTTTAGAGTCTGCGGTGTCTGAACGGTGGTTGACGAGCGTAGCTCGTAGGAGGCAAAGCCCCCTAGTATATTTAAATTTTCAGACCATTCGGTTGCGTAATTTTTGCTCTGTTATATGCGGACGGAAGGACGGACAGACAGACGGACCGAACGATGACTATAGCTGCTACGCATTTAAATAATTATGATCGCACCTCAAAAAGAATTAAGGATAATAAAGTGGCTAAATTAAATACAATGTTGTGTAATATTTATTACACAAAACTGTATTCTGCAGCCTCTCCCGTTTCAATCAAATAGTTATCGTGTTACAAGTAATTTGAGAAAAAAATCAGAGGTTTGTGGATATTGATTCCGTCAGCATCATGCTTACGAACAGACGACTAAGTAGTGTAAAAATGCAGTTATGGTAAATCGTTCTTTACGTTCTGTAAAAATGATAGCATGGTAATAAATAAGGCTAGAACAAATTTTAAAATATTTTGTTATCCTTAATTTAAAATACATTTCGGAAAATTTAGCATTGAAAATGAGCGTTTCTGGGAGAATGGCTTAAATGTAAGCTACAAAAATCAGATATAAAATAGATTAAAAATAGAAAACTTCTTTATAATGGATTAACATAACATTATTATTTAATGTCAAGTAAAGCATATCATTTTATGCTTATCATATATCCATACTAATTCAAAATACGTTATAATATACTTTCCTCATAAAAAATATTTGCATTTTATCTTCTACAAAGAGAGGACAATAATCATTTTGTGTATGATTACTTGGAGCTTGAATATTGAATAAAATATTTATTTCGGGAACAGTAAGTCAAGGACGCAAAAGATAACCAATAAAGGGAATTGTATACAATCTTTGCAATGTAATAGATCTTATTTGTCTTTATCTTCCAGGGTACACAATTCAATACAAAACACACAATTCATGCTCATATATACAATTTAAGAAGTTATATTGGAAAACCAAATATTATTTATGATTCATGTGAAAAATTACCGTAAAAAATGTTAAAAGTGGAAATTATAGACAAATAATTGCTAAACATAATTTAAAATACATTTTGAAAATTTAGCACTGAAAATATGCGTTTCTGGGGAATAACTTCAATGCATCTTGCAAAATTGAGATGTAAAATATTTTAAAAATGGAAAACCTCTTTCTAATGTATTATTATTTAATTATAAGGAAATAATATCATTTTATGCTTATCATATATTCATACAAATTCGAAACACGTTAAAATATACCATAAAAATTATTTGTATTTTATCTTCTATAAAGAAAGGAAAACAATCATTTTGTGTATCATTACTTGAAATGTGAATATTAAATAAAATAATTATTTTGGGAACCTCAAGTCAAGGACACAAAAGTAAACTAATAAAGGGATGCGTATAAAATCTTTGCCTTATAATAGATCTTATTTATCTTTATTTTTCAGCGTTCACAGTTTAATACAAAACACATAATTCTTGCCCAGATATAATATGTAAAGAACACATACCGGAATAGAAAATAATTTTTATGATGCATATTATATAGAAAATTTCCTGAAAAGAAATGTAAATTTACTAATTCTAATCATAAAAAACAGAGAAGAAATCGGAGACAATTCATTGCTATAGATATTAGCAAACGGACAATTTTACAGAAATAAACTTGAACAGGAACAAACATTAAGTTCAAAACAAATTTAAAAACATTTTGTTATCCTTAATTTAAAATATATTTTAGAAAACTTAGCACTAAAAATGTGCGTTTCTGTGTGAATGACTTCAATGCATCCTACAAAACAGAAGTGTAAAATATTTTAAAAATACAAAACTTCCTTCTACTGTTTATCATAATATTATTATTTAATTGCAAGGGAAGTATATCATTTTATGCTCATCATATATTCATAATAATTCTAATAAAGCTATAATATACTTTCCCCATAAAACATATTTCTATTTTATCTTCTATAAAGAAAGGAAAATAATCCTTTTGTATATCATTACTTGGAGCGTGAATATTGAATAAAATATTTATCTTGGGAACCTTAAGTCAAGGACGCAAAAGTAAACTAATAAAGGGGTGTGTATAAAATCTTTTCCATCTAATAGATCATATTTGTCTTTATTATCCACCGTACACATACACAATCTAATACAAAATACACAATTCATGCCCAGATATATGTAAAGAAGAATTACTGGAATAGTAAATAATTTTTATGATGCTTATTATGCGGAAAATTTCCTGAAAAGAAATGTAAATTTATAAAATCTAATCGTGAAAAAACTAAGAGGAAATCTGAGACAACTCATTGCTATACATATTCGCAAGCGAACAATTCTACAGATATAAACTTGAACAGGAAAAAACGTTAAGTCTGAAACAAATTTAAAAACATTTTGTTATCGTTAATTTAAAATGCATTTCAGAAAATTTAGTACTGAAAATGTTCGTTTCTGTGAGAATGAATTCAATGCATCCTACAAAACGGAAATATAAAATATTTTAAAAATACAAAACTTCCTTCTAATGTATTATCATAATATTATTATTTAATTACAAGGAAAGCATATCATTTTATGCTCATCATATATTCATAATAATTCTAATAAAGCTATAATATACTTTCCCCATAAAACATATTTTTATTTTATCTTCTATAAAGAAAGGAAAATAATCCTTTTTTATATCATTACTTGGAGCGTGAATATTGATTAAAATATTTATCTTGGGAACCTTAGGTCAAGGACGCAAAAGTAAACTAATCAAGGGATGGGTATAAAATCTTTTCCATATAATAGATCTTATTTGTATTTATTTTCCAACATTCACAACTTAATAGAAAACACATAATTCATGCCTAGAAATAATATGTAATGAAGTCAAACTGGAATAACAAATAATTTTTATGATGCATATGGAAAATTTACAGAAAAGAAGTGCATTTTTATAAATTCTATCAATAAAAGAAAGAGAGGTAATTACAGACAATAATTGCAATATATATATTCGCAAGCGAACAATTCTACAAAATAAATTTAAACAGGAAAAAAGCGCAGGCCAAAACAAATTGTAAAATATTTTATTATCCTTAATTTAAAATACGTGTTAAAAAAAAATTAGCACTGTAAATGTGCGTTTCTGTAGAGAATGGTTTCAATGCATCCTACAAAATTGAGACGGAAAATATTTTTAAAATAGAAAACATTCTTCTAATGTATTATCATAACATTATTATTTAATTATAAGGAAATAATATGATTTTATGCTTATAAAATATTCATACTAATTCAAAACACATTATAAAAAATTTTCCTTATATAAAATGTTTGTATTTTATCTTCTATAAATTAAGGAAAACAATTATTTTGGTATTATTACTTGGAGCTTGAATATTGAATAAAATATTTATTTCGGGAACCGTAAGTCAAGTACCTAAGTCAAATACAAATCAGTACCGTAAGTCAAGTACCTAAGTCAAGTACAAATCACTACCGTAAGTCAAGTACAATTCAATACAATACACACAATTTATGCTCAGATATACTAGGTTAAGAAGACATATTAGAATAGCAAATAATTTTTATGATGCATATGGAAAATGTCTAGAAAATAAATGTATTTTTGCAAATTCTACTCATAAAAGAAAGCGATGATATTAGAGACAAATAATTGCTATATTTATTCACAAGTGAGTAAATTAAGTTTATTCTACAGGAAAAAAACTGAAACAGGAAAAAAAAGTTGTCCAAACAAATTTAAAAACATTTTGTTATCCTGAATTTATAATACATTTTAAAAAATTTAGCACTCAAAATATGCATTTCTGTGAGAATGACTTCAATGCATCCTAGAAAATAGGAATGTAAAATATTAAAAAAATGCAAAACTTCCTTTTAATGTATTATCATAATATTATTATTTAATTACATGGAAAGCATATCAACTTATGCTCATCATATATTCATAATAATTCTAATAAAGCTATAATATACTACTTTCCCCATAAAACATATTTGTATTTTATCTACTGCAAAGAAAGGAAAATTATCCTTTTGTGTAATATTACTTCTAACGTGATTATTGAATAAAATATTTATTTTGGGAACCGAAAGTTAAAGGACGCAAAAGTAAACAATAAATGTATTTCTATAAAATCTTTGCCATGTAAGATATTTTTTTTTTATCTTCCAGCATACACAATTCAAGAAAAAACACACAATTTATGCTCAGATATAATACGTTATGAATGCATATTGGAATATTGACTAGCAAATGATTTTTATAATGCATATTGAATATTTTCAGAGAATAATTGCATTTTCATAAATTATAATCATAAAATAATGAAATGAAATTGAAGCCAATTAATTGCTATACATATTCGCAAACTATAAACTCAAACAGGGAAAAATGTTAAGATCAAAAGAAATTTTAACATATTTTGTTATCTTTAATTAAAATACATTTATTAACCCCATAAAAAGTATTTGTAGTTTATCTTCTATAAAGAAAGAAAAATAATCCGTTTGTGTATCATTACTTGGAGCGTGAATATTGGATAAAATATTTATTTTGGGAACAAATTGATGCAAAAGTTAACCGATAAAGGGAAGTGTATACAATCTTTACAATGTAATAGATCTTATTTGTCTTTATCTTACAGCGTACACATTTCAATACAAAACACACAACTCATTCTCAGAAATAATAGGTTAATTATTCGTATTAGAATAGCAAATAATTTTTATGATGCATATGGAAAATTTCCAGAAAAGACATGTATTTTTATAAATTATAATTGCAAAAGAAAAAGAGGAAATTAGAAACAAATAATTGCTACACATATTCGAAAGCAAACAATTCTAGAGAAATAAACTTGAACAGGAAAAAAAGTTCAATCCAAAACGAAATTTAAAATATTTTTTATCCTTATTTTAAAATACAATTTAGAAAATTTAGCACTGAAAATGTTCGTTTTAGTGCTTCTCAGTGTGTTTCAGGAGAATTACTTCAATGCGTCCAACAAAATTGAGATGTAAAATATTTTAAAATAGAAAACTTCGTTACCACAACATTATTACTTAATTACAAGGAAACCATATCATTTTATACAAATCATATATTCATACGAATACAAAATGAGTTATAATATACTTTCCCCATAAAAAATATTTGTATTTTATCTTCTATAAAGAAAGAAAAATAATCCTTTTTTGTATCATTACTGGCAGCGTGAATATTGAATAAAATATTTATCCGTAAGTCAAGGACGCAAAAGTAAACCAATAAAGGGAAGTGTATAAAATCTTTGCAAATAGATTTTATTTGTTTTTATCCTCTACCACACACAATTCAATATAAAACATATAAATCATGCTCATATCTAATAGGGTAAGAAGACATATTAGAATATTCCCTAGTAAATGCTTTTTATGATGCATATGTAATCTTTACAGAAAATAATTGTACTTACATACATTCCAATCATAAAAGAATGAAAAGAAATTGAAGGCAATTAATTGTTGTAAATATTATCAAAATTTCATGTAAAACATCCGACAGGAAAAAAATAAACTGATTACATTTTCTATACTCATCATATTATAAAAAGGTAAAAATTGTTTATTTGTAGGAGGTCAGCTCTGGAGCTACTGAACCTATTCCAAAAGTAATGGTATCAAAATGATGGTGTTAGTCCAACTTAGAACATAGGCTATATCTTATGTCCGTGACACTGGCCAAAAGGGGGTGCAGGAGCAAAAAAACGTTCTAAAAATGCGATTTTTGTTTTACTGAAGGGCCTAGAAACATGAAATTTGGAATGGTAGTTACTTATAAGATACTAATGATCTCTAAGGATATTTCTTAAAAAAAATCAAAATTAAAAAAGGGTGAAAATGCGCGAAAAACGTTCTAAAAAACGTTCTAAATGGCGATTTGTACGCAATTTCAGGAATTACCAAACCGATTTAAAAAATAATGGTGTCAAAATTATGGCGACAACCCTTGCTCCATCACAGGCTACATTTTATGTCGGTGCCACCAGCCTTAAAGTGGGTGAAGGAGCAAAACAAAACGTCCGAAATTGCAATTTTTGTGTTACGGAAGGGTCCAGTTACATGGAATTTGGCATAGTAGTTACTTATTAGATATAAATGATCGCTAAGAACATTTCTTAAAAAAAATCGAACTTTAGAAAAGGGTGAAAATGCGCAAAAAGCGTTCTAAAAACGTTCTAAATGGCAATTTTTAAGCAATCTCAAGAAGTACCAAACCGATTTAAAAAATAAAGGTGTCAAAATGATAGTGACAACCATTGCTACAACATAGGCTACATTTTATGTCGGTGCCACTACCCCTAAATGGGGTGCAAGAGCAAAAAATGTTCGAAATTGCGATTTTTGTGTTACTGAAGGGTCCAGATACATAAAATGTGGCATGGTAGTATTGCATAGGTTACATTTGATACACCATTGCATAGGTTACATTTGATATCGGTGCCACTACCCCTAAAGGGGGTGCAGGAGCAAAAAAATCCGTTCGAAATTGCGATTATTGTGTTATTTAAGGGCACAGATTACATGGAATTTGGAATGGTAGTTACTTATAAGATATAAAGGATCTCTAAGAACATTTCTTAAAAAATTCTAAATTTAAAAGGGTTGAAAATGCGCGAAAAAGTTCTAAAAAACGTTCTAAATGGCGACTTCTACGTAATCTCAGAAAGTACCCAACCTATTTCAAAAGTAATGGTTGGACATTGATGATGATAGCCCTTTCTCCAACATAGGCTCTATTTCATGTCGGTGTCACTACCACTTAGGGGTTTCAGAAGCAAAAAACGATCTAAATTGCGATTTTGTGTTACTGAAGGAACTAGATTCCTGAAATGACGCAGGACAGTTATTTATAAGATACAAATGATCTCTAAGAACATTTCCTAAAAAATCGAAATTTAAAAGGGTTGAAAATGAGCGAAAAGCGTTCTAAAAAACTTTCTAAATAGCGATTTCTACGCAATCTCAGGGCCGAACCGATTAAAAAAATGATGTGAAAACGATGGTAACAGCCCTCGCTCCAACATAGGCTGTATTTCATGTAGGTGCCACTACCCCAAAGGGGTGAAGGAGCAAAAAACGATATAAATTGCGTTTTTTGTAATACCGCAGGGGCTAGCAACTTGAAACTAGACATGGCAGTTACTGATAAAATATAAATGATCTCTAAGAACATTTCCTAAATAATTCGAAATTTAAAAGGGTGAAGATGGACGAAAAACGTTCTAAATTGCGATTTCTACGCAATCTCAGAAAGTACCCAACCGATTTCAAAAGTAATGGTTGGAAATTTTTGATAACAGCCCTTGCTCCAATAAAGGATCTATTTCATGTCGGCGTCACTACCACCTTGCGGTTGCATTTTAAAAAATGTTCTAAATTGTGATTTTTGTTCTACTGAAGGGGATAGCAACTTGAAATTTGGCATGGTAATTACTTATGAGATGTAAATGCTCTCTGAGAAGAGTTCCTTAAAAATTTGAAATTTAAAAAGGGTGAAAATGAACGAAAAGCGTTCGAAAAACTTTCTAAATAGCGATTTCTTCGCAATCTCAGAAATATAAACCGATTTCAGAAGTCATGGTTTAAAATTCATGGTGACAGTTCACTCTCCAACATAGCCTATATTTTACATCGTTGTTACTATACCGCTGGGGGTTACAGGAGCAAAAAATGTTCTAAATTGCGTTTTTGTGTTACTGAGGTTGTCTAACATTTTAAATTTGGAATGGTAATTACTTCAAAGATGCAAATGCTTTCTAAGAATTGTCGAAAGAAAAATCCAAATTTAAAAGGATGAAGTGAGCGAAAAGCGTTATATGAGCGATCTAAATTACGATTGTTATGCAATCGTATGAATTACGAAACCGATTTCAAACATAATGGTTGCAAATTGATGGTGATAGAACCTGCTCAAACATAAACTATATTTTATGTCAAGGGTTGCATGAGCAAAAAATTTTCTAAATCGCAATTTCTGCGGTACTGAAGAGACTAGAAACTTTAAATATAGCACGGTAGTTACTTATAAGATATAAATGTCCTCCAAGAACAGTCGAAAATAAATTCGAAAATAAAAAGGGGTGAAGCGAAGTGAAGGAGCGAAAAGCATTCTAAAAGTATCCTAAATTATGATTTCTATGGAATCTCAGGAAATAATAAGCCGATTACAGAAGTTATTAGTTGCGAATCAAGAGTGATAGTTCCTGATACTATATGAGGGCTATATTTTATGCCAATATCACTACCACCTGGTTAGCAGGAACAACAAAAAAACCTTTAAAAACATCTAAAATCCGTTTTCTATAGAATATTAGGAAATACCAACCGATTTCAACGTTAATGTTGGCAAATTAATGGAGATAGTTTCTGTTTCAACATTTTTCGAAACATTCTATTTCAACTCTGTTTCGTCATTTTATGTTGGTGCCACTAATATCAAAGCGGGGGTAGACTGTTAGACAAGAAACTTGGTATTTGACATGATGGTTAATTTTAAGATGTAAATGTGTTAAGATGGTTTCTAAAAAATTCAAAACTTCAAGTGAATACTGAAATGAGCATAAAAGTCGCAAAATACTTTCTAAATTATCATTTAATTGGAATTAGTTTTAGTTCTTCTTATTAATTAAAATCTCATTTCTGTCTATTGCACTTAATGAATTTTAGTCAATCTGTGGCTTAATGTGTAATTTTTGAATTATTTCAAAAAGTGTTCTTCTAATAAAAAATAGTCATACAAATATCACTTGGCATATTTCAACTATTACGCGAGCAAAACCGCGGGGTAGTAGTTGCATAAAGGTTTAAATGACTTATCAATTCTTTCAACAGATTTTTCAAATAAAAAATGTTGCCTAAATTTTGATATGAATAAATGGAATAACGACCTTATCATGCGAAATATAAATTTCATTTGTACATCCATGTCACATATACAAATCTGTATACCTCATTTAAAAAGGTATAAAAGAGCATAAATTCGCATTCTTCTTCTTCTACTATATAGTAATATAGTGTTATTCACCATAAAGATCACTTTACCAATCATGTAGATCAAGAAAAACAATAGGCGTACGTTTTCAAAAAACATACCTCTGTTTACTATTTGTTTATTTCTATGTTTCACTCTGTCTCTTGATGGAATGTACTGTAAAAAATAATATGTGAGGGTTCTTTCGTGCAGGCTGAATACAGGGTCATTGAAAAATAATGCCTAAATTTAAAGAAAATCCTAACATCGAAACCTTTTATGTTAAATGAGTAATTCTTTCACTACACGATAACTAGTGAACGCAAGTTTGGTTTTAGTTTACCATAATTCGTTTGCGTGTCTGTGTTATGCGCGGATGAGTTGCGCAGTCGTCAAGGTCAGCCGAAGCGCCAGACTGCAGCTGCTCAGTACTATGTTGACCGTGCGACAAAAATCTCAGTGCATGATTTGGTATGCGGGTTATTTCATGGCAAAGTTATTGGACCTTTCTTTTTCGAAAAAAAAACCATGTACTGAGCAGCTGCAGTCTGGCACGTCGGCTGACCTTAACGACTGCGCAACTCATCCGCGCATAACACAGACACGCGAACGAATTCTGGGGAACTAAAACCGAACTTGCGTTCACCAGTTATCGAGTAGTAAAAGAAGTACTCATTTAACATAAAAGGTTTCGATGTTATGATTTTTTAAATCTGGGCATCATTTTTCGATGACCCTCTATAAGCTATATAATTTATATACATCGCATAATTCACGAGAAATTAGATGCTTAATAATATTTTTAAAAGATAAGTTTTAAAATGCATACAACAGCGGAAAACCAACTTTCAGCAATTATTGATCACAGTCAGTTCTCTAACTTTTGAGTGACTCAGTAATTTAACAATAAATGCTACTCAAAATTCTATTGAAAAGAAGTTGTAATGTACCTGATTGATTCAGTTTAATTTCATTATTATCGCTCTATTATAACATCACTAACACCTTAAAGAGCGGTATCATTTTTCAACTACTTAATTTTCATTCCTAAATGCCACATTGACATCAGAATTTTGGAATGAAAATTTTCCTTTTTTTATGTGCGTGAAAAAAAAAATCTTGTACTTATTTTGAAATAAATTTGTTTGAAAATTCTTCAGTAATTTAATAATTTCAGCACTTAACGCCTGAAAGGGTTAAAATGCACCCTAAACTAATTTCCCCATGGACTTTAAACTAACGGAATTTTTTGTGAGTCCCTGTACACGAGTTATAAAGATCAAACACTTCATTTTGAGTGCCATTCATTATAATGTAATAACATAAAAAATACGGAGTATATTTACGTTAATTAGGGCAAGGATAGAAGGACAGATAACTCAAATTCATAAGTATTTTTAAACTATTTTGCAAAGGAATAATCTTTCATAACTTCAGGGTCGGTAAATTAAGTTTCAAGCTTGCTTGGAAACTAACCACTGAGGGTTCGCTATAAGCCGACCGCCTGGCCGGGACATATGCTGTATAGCGCCTATGGCACACTACTCAGGGCTCATGGTCAACAAAACAGGGATGTATACTGTAGGACAGGATCTTAACTGAAATTTAACACTGCAAGCTTTGCTTAGTTAAGGAATAATCCATGAGCGTTTTTCTCATTCTTCAAACTCCTCCGATTGACTGACTCCATGACAATGTTCCTACACCGGTCGTTCCACTGTGATTTTCGTGAAGCAATTATTCAATCAACCTGCATGGAACTCAATTTTTCGACAGTATATTACAATTTTTGCAGCGCCTAAACCAACGGTGACCAATACTTTGAGGAATTACACTGTAAAACAAGTTGGAAATTGTTCGTCAAACGTGGCAAATGAGGTGCGTTCGTACTATAGCTAGTTTTATAATTATTTTTTGCACCCCATATTGTACTGAATGTATATTTTTTTGCACTTCATAAGTGCATAGTCTGTAGCATCATTAAAATACACTGCAATAATTTTTTCCCCATTCCCCGTAATGAAACGGAAAAATTTTGACTGTCCCTGTAATTAAACTATATATCCGATTTTCATAAAATATGAAATGGCTCAACAAAATTTTGCAACAATGATATATTTAAAATTTCAGACCTTTCAGAAGGCTGTAATATCATTAAAATGCACTTACAATAATTTTCCCATTGTCCGTAATGTAAAGAAAAAAGTTTGATTGTCCCTGTAATTGAACTATACATCCGATTTTCATAAAATTTGAAATGGCTCGACAAAATTTTGCAACAATGATATATTTAAAATTTCAGACCATTCGGAAGGCTGTAACATTATTAAAATGTACTTGCAATAATTTTCCCCATTGTCCGTAATGTAAAGAAAAACTTTTGACTGTCCCTGTAATTAAACTATACAGCCGATTTTCATAAAATTTGAAATGGCTCGACAAAATTTTTGCAACAATCATATATTTAAAATTTCAGACCATTCGGTTGGGTAATTTTTGCTCTGTTATATGCGGACGGACGGACGGACTGAACGACGACTATAGGTGCTGCGTATTTATATAATTACGAACGCACCTAAAAAAGGACTAAAATACGGAAATACTACTGGCAATCTAGATGCCAGTATTATTTCCATATTTTAATGGAAGTTTTCCCCAGTAAATTCTAGAAAAACGGAAATTTTTCTGTAAATTACAGGGAAAAGGTTCCATTAAAATACGGAAATAGTACTGGCGTCTCGATTGCCAGTTGTATTTCCGTATTTTAGTCCTTTTTTTACAGTGTACTCCTTCTCAATGCGCAGTACATATATTACAAGCAACTTCGGCGAGCACAGCCTTAAAGCAAATGCTGTCGCAAATGTTCGGTTTTGTGACTGGACATTCAATTTTATTGACGTGAAAATATACATAAATGAAAAAAAAGTTAAAAACTAAAACCACACTACCTCAGAGAGCGAAAAATTCTCTTTAAACCTGGAAACGTTTTGCGAATACGTTTGATTTCTGTGCGAATTTTTCAATTAGAAAAAAAAAGGTATCATGAATTATTCCTCAACACAATATGTTATTCTCAACATCTTAGGAAGTATAAAAAGCGAGATCCTGTGTTAAAAAGAAAAATTTATTTTTATAAAAGTATATAAAATTACGTATAGTTTAAAAAATATATGAGTAACAAAAATAATTTAAATATATGAAGTGATGAAATTATTTTGCATATCATGCGAAACTAAAATCAGATCGTTATATCACGTACAGAATCCTGATTAAAAACTTTCCAATACATAACACTATATTAACCGCACAGTTCAATAAAATTAAAATTGTTTAGAATGCGTATTTATTGAAACATGGTTTCGAGAATGATGCATATAACAACAGATGAGTTTTTACACTTATGATAACACTAAAAAAGTTTCAAAAAAATGAAATTGTAACACTCACTTTTTATCATCGTAAAATGACTTCACAGTGAACAATCATAAAATTCTTTAAAAGGGTATTTGTGGTACAAGAATAGTGGACTAAAAAACGCAATGAAAAACAGTAAGAACGAAAAATAAGCCTTAACAGGCGACAAAAAAAAAAAAAAAAAACTTGTAATTTTATTAAGATCACAAAATTGTTGAGTGCTTTTATTCACAACAATGACACATTGCTTGCGGTTATTATAATCAACAGTAAAATGGGGCATACACGCAGCTAAAATTAAAGAAATGAAATCACCCACTTGTGGAGAGTCGTTAAACATAGGAACTTTTCAACACAAAGATTTATTGAAATTTCTCATTTTAGATTACAGATGTTCATTTTACATAAGAGGTTCAAATAAAATTAGTATTAATTTAGATTAATTCAAGTTCAGTATAAAAACACTTCTTAACATCAAAAGAAAAAAAACGGAAGAAACATCTACTCACCTCTGAAAATTCCTGAACTATTCACTTAAAACAAGGACACGATAACAAACTGCGATAAATAAACATTTGCAATTTATATGTGATAAGTAAAAATATAAAGATAATAATTATAAATTTTATCAAAAAGTAAAACCTATGCATAACACATCTAGTAATTTTTTACATGACACTGGAAGTGAAATATAGTAGAAGCAATACGAGTACGGAGATGCGAGGCATGCAGTTTTCCACTACAATGTAGATACTATTTAAAAATATTCTATAAATGTAGGGAAAAAGATCATAGATTCTTTTGGATGAATGAGAAATGTTTATTCATAATGTTATAGTTTTTCTTTTAGTTTATCATAGTCATGCAGAATCTCTTTAAATGCGTTTCTCAAGTCATACACACTCAGTGAATACAACTTGAACACAAAGTGTTCTCGCTGCCTATCACCATGTTTTATTTTAAAAGCAAAGAAACGTTTAAAATAAGCAAATTGCCAAAGCTGAATTCAAATCCCCTGTATACATGTAGCACTCTGATTCACGTAGATGACTTATTTGTATTTCTTATAGAATCAATCGTGCCTTTTTATTTACATCACATTTTTCCGAAGACAATCTTCCTCATTTCGACGGATTTCTGCCATCTTAAACAATTCCATCGAAGTTGAACTGTATTCCGGTGACCATTGAGACCAGGCAAAAAGGAAATGTTTTTGAATGTCGGTGTCATTAAAGTATTCTTGCTGCATACATGGAACACTAAATTACTTTCTTTACGTTTGTTTTAAGTTGCAGATTTAGTGCCACAGGTATCATGTTCACTCCATTTAGTAGTTTTCACTGTTAAGATAATTGTCTGAGCGAAGCGAAGGCTAATACTCAACGCAATATTACAGCTACGATTGATATTAAGGCCATGTCCTACTAAAAAAAAAAGCCCCAATAAAAATTTTCGTCAAGCATAACTCAAAAAATATTTGCCGGATTTCGTTTCTGATTGCACTAGAAGGTACCTATGAGGGTCGCCTACTGAATCCTACTATGAAAAATAAGTTCCAAACCGCTTACAAATTATATAAAAAAAACTGATAAAAAAGCAAAATTTATCTGCATACGTCACAGATATTTGTTGTGCGTCACTTTCACTGGTAGATGTTTTCGTAGACAACTGGTTTGAACACATGGAGTAAATAATAATAATTAAAAAAAAACGCACGCAGTAGTAATGAAGTGCCATAAAAATTTTTAATTTAATCAAACAGGAAAAGAAATCTGTTTCTTATTCCATTAAAAAAAAAGAAAAAAAGCATAAAAACTTTGATTTGATATTTTGCGATAATCTTTCAATAGCATTTTTTAATCGCCAAAAGCATATTTTATATTTCGCGTGTGAAAATTAGAAACAATTATATGATGTTTAATAAAATATTTTGCTTTATAGCATCATTTTTTCATTTTTTCTTTATTTTTTAGGGTTTCGTACATCTGACAAAACCCTATTCGTCTCGCTCCTCTGTCTGTCCGTCTGTCACAAAGCCCGTTCTCAGAAACTATACATGTTGGAGACTTGAAATTGTGCATACTTATAGCTGAACACCACATATTATACGACAAATCATAAAATTTTGAAAAAGTCGTACATTTAATCCTTTGGGCTCCACATGTGTATTTTAAACAATTCTTTCCAATTGAGCCTTAATTAGGTTGGAGGCGTGAAATTTTGCATACTTATAGCTGAACACCTCACATCAAATGACAAACTATAAAATTTTGAAAAAGTCGTTCATTTAATCCTTTTAGCTCCCACATATGTATTTTAAACAATTCTTTCTAAGTGATCCCTAATTAGGTTGGAAGCGTGAAATTTTGCATACTTATAGCTGAACACCTCACATCAAATGACAAACTATAAAATCTTGAAAAAGTCGTACATTTAAACCTTCCGGCTCCCACATGTGTACTTTAAACAATTCCTTCTAAGTGAGTACCTAATTAGGTTGGAGGCGTGAAATTTGGCATATTTATAGCTGAACACCTCACATCAAACTACATATCATAAAATTTTGAAAAAGTCGTACATTTAACCCTTTGAGCTCCCACATGTGTATTTTAAACAATTCTTTCTAAGTGAGCCCTAATTAGGTTGGAGGCGTGAAATTTTGCATGGTTATAGCTGAACACCTCACATCAAATGAAAAACTATAAAATTTTGAAAAAGTCGTACATTTAACCCTTCGGGCTCCCACATGGGTACTTTAAGCGATTTTTCCTAATTAGGTTGGAGGCGGGAAATTTTGCATACTTATAGCTGAACACCTCGTATCAAATGACAAGCCATAAAATTTTGAAAAAGCCGTACATTTAACCCTTTGAGCTCCCACATGTGTATTTTAAACAATTCTTTCTAAGTGAGCCCCTACTTAGGTTGGAGGCGTGAAATTTTGCATACGTATAGCTGAACACCACATATCATACGACAAATAATAAAATTTTGAATAAATCGTACATTTAACCCTTTGGGCTCCCACATGCACAATTTAAGCAATGCTTTCTAACTGAGAAATTGGAGATTTGAAATTTTGAATACTTATAGCAGAACATTTGAAACCAGGCGACAAATCATAAAATCTTGAAAAAGTCTTACGTTTAACCCTTTGAGCTACCACATATGTATTTTAAGCAATTCTTTCTAAGAGAGCCCCTAATTAAGTTGGAGACATGAATTTTTGCATATGTATAGCTGAATACTTCAGACCACACGGCAAATCATAAAATTTTCAAAAAGTCTTATATTATTTACTCCTCCGGGACTTGGGTATTTTAAGCAATTTTTCTAACCTCCGCTCTTTTCACCCGGGGAGCACTTTTCCAACTTTTGCCGGCACCCCCTTGAACATTCTTTCATATTATTCATCATAGCCTTACATATTTTAGTCCCACTTTTTACCGCCAGGGACGCCTTCTTATCTCTTGTGCTATCGGCCCAATCCCCTCGACTAATATATCTACCGATAGTCTATAAAACGGAGTTTCGTTCGGATAGAGGTTTGTTTAGAATACAGTGCGCCCCTTGTTGTGAAATGTGGAACTAAGAGATTTTTCAAAAGGATAAAGTGGAATATTAAACAAAACCCTCTGTGCGATCTGTGATCACACTTACCTACTTTTTCACTATATTTATTCGTACAATAAAGTGCGTATAAATGCTATAGTTCATATACAGGGCTACAAAAATGAATTCGTAAAGGTTACTGAGTATGAGCATAAATTGTTTAAAGGTGGGTTTTAAAGGAGTTATGCATTTTTACGCTGAACTGAATTTAGTGTATTAAGAAATATTTGTAGAATATAGATAAAATGATATACAGGGCCACGCAAAGTGTTGGATACGTGGCCGTCTATGGGTGATAATTTCAGGAAATGTAATTTCAGTAGTTTTAAGCGTGTTTTAGTTTGAATTAAATTTTAGCTAAATAGTGGCATGTAATAAAGGTACTAGGTAAACTACAGGCTGTACAAAAGTATTCAAGTATGTTTCCATCTATTAGCATAAATTGCTGAAAGATGAATTTCAACCTGTTATGCATTTTCTTGCTAAACTAAATTTCCTCATTATATAGTATATATATCAACATACAGATCGACTACAGCTCTGTTCAAAAGAATTAGAATGCATATTTGGCTATGGGCGGTAACTACTGAAATCAGATTTTTAAATGTTTACTTAGTTATCTTATTTACCTTATTTCCCAAGTAACGAAGTTTCGTTAAAGCTTTCAGGGAGTGTTGGAAAGTGTTTCATAATCTATGCTGTACGCATGATTTTTCTTACTTGTTTTAATGTTTGTTTTATGTTGTATGTTAAATTTTGAAATTAGTTTTTCAGAACAAACATTCTTGAAATTCTGGGCAACGCCGGAAACTTTAGTTTGTAACAGATAAATGGCTTCTGTATTTGTACATCTATGCTAATATTATAAAGCCATATAATATTATAAAGCGTATAATATTAATAATGTTTGCGCGTTTGTGAGGTGTTAAGTCTGAAACTACATAGCCAACTTTGTTGGTGGTCATTTCTTATCCGAAGAAAAGTCTATATTTTATCTCAGTTCAACAACCTACATCACTGCAGGAGCAAAAAAATTCTAAAATTGCGATTTCTGTGATAGTGATTGGGTTAGAAACTTTAAATTCGGTGTGATGGTTACTTTTAAGATGTAAATACTCGTTATGAACGCTCTCTAAAAGGTTCAAAAATTCAATGTGACAGATAAACGTAAAAATTTCTAGAAAGGTTCTAAATTATGATTTATTTGGAATACGGAAATTTCTGGGATACTGTTGGGGTTAGAAACTAGAACTTTGGCATGGCAGTAATTTATATAATGTAAATGCTCGTTGTAGAATGAATTCTAAAAAATTGAAAGACTAAATAAAGCGAAAAAAAAGATTTAAAGATGATCTAAGTAACAAAGTACATGGAATTGTTAGGAATATAAACATGAAAATTGACATGGCTGTATTTATCATGACGTAAATTCTCGCAATAGAACAGTTTCTAAAAATCTCGCTATATAAAACACTGCAGAAACAAAAAACGTTCTAAAATTTTCTATTTCTGTGTTACTGCTGAGCCCAAAACCTTGAAATTTTGCTTCGGCTTTGTTTTAAAATTTAAAATTGTCTCTGTGAATGGTTTCTAAAAAACTTTAAATCTAAAAAGATGAAATGAACGGAAAGCGTTCCCAATTAACATTAATTTGGAGTTATTAGGTATAGAAACTTTAAATATTTCATAATGCCGCATTTCTTCCACAAAACATGCAATTTAAATGCAACAAAACAGATAGATACCCACATAGCATTAAATAAATTGTGTAAATATTAAATGAAGATCTGTATGAAACAGTGAGTAGGTTTCCCGAAAGTACTTGTAAAAGTGTTCCTTCTCAAGTCTTTTCTCTCTCTCGCCAAGGCCACTAACAGCTCGAAGTGCCGTTTTAAATGTGATATGAATTTTTTTTCTGATTCATTTTTCTAACAATTTTATCATAAGGTCATATTCTCAATTGTCATTAGTAGATTTTTTTTTTATAAATTAACTTATTCTGGTGAAATTTCGTAATCGGGTTCATATGGGCGTATTTTAGCTTGCATGATTTGCTGAAAAATATGTATGGATTTGTAAATTACTTCAAATGACACTTTGACAGCTCAAAGGTTATGCAGACGATATATTCAGATTTTGTGTCCTACTTTATGCTGCATTCATTGCCCATTTCTTTTATTTAATACATGCTAAATACAGCTCAACTTGTGCAGAATATGTTTGAAAACAATACAATACAGCGTATGTAGTGGCCAGCAAGCACTCATCATTTAAATCCGATCGAGCATATCTAAAACAGATTCTAACGATGCATTGCATGCCACTATTGATGTGTTCGGTACTTTGATATTACATCAGATTTAGAAGAGAGAATTCCTTAATTCTTATCCACAACCTCATTGCATGCGTGGAAAACAGATATTGTACAATATTAAATTTTCCGGGGGAGCGCACACTATATAAAGTGTAATCCATTCTTTTCAAACATCACATATTTGTTATTTAAAGTTACTCAAATTGGTGCGGAGCGTCTGATTGTGCTTTTGACATCATTTTATACAGCTACAATTACGATATAAAATAATTTAGAGTTTCATTTTCTATTTTACTTTTAATATATTGCGTACTTACAATTTTATATCCATGTATGTCTGTCTTGCATGGTTTGCTTTCCCATTTTTTTAAACAGTGTATACGAATTTATATATAAGATACTGTAATTCTACGACTCGTTTATTTTCATCATCTCAATTTATCGCAGTATATGGACAATTAAAGATAACATATAACTTTCTTTGCTTCCTGTTGGTGTGGTTTCTCTTCTTTTAAGTACACTCCACTTTTAATTTACACAAACAATTTTCTCCAAAGACATTAACCTAACCTCATATTTTTAAACAAGGTGTGAGCAGTTTACCACAAAATAGATGTTGTTACCAAAGAAAAGAAATTAAAAAAAATAAGCAAATATGCCTAGAGAAATACCAATTTAGTAAATTGAAATTTAGAGCAATTACCAACAAACTAAAAACAGAATAGAGAGGAAATACATAAGCTAACTTTAAGTATATCAGAATGTTACCATTCGAAATTTCAAGATTAAACCTTAATTCTCTAACAGTAACAACACCCTCAACCATTCACAACTTATGAAGAGAATACCACCAACACTACTGGATTTGAAAATATAAGACATTCATAATAAAAAAAGGAAAATTAAAATTTGATTACCACAGAGCCTGAAAGGTGAAAGGCAAACTTAAATCTGCACCAATTTTAAGCAATATGTTTTAATAATTTAAAAGAATGGAATAATAAAATTATGACTGCACTTTATACTCTCAAATCCAGTGGCCAAATAATCGTATAGTGTGTTATTAGCATTGAAAACTATAGAATCTGATGAATTTCACTCCAGACAAAATTCTCTCTTAAGCCATTCACTTATATACCAAAATTTGTATTAATTATTCCAGAGACTACATAAATTTCAGTATTTCTATATATATTTTTTTATGAACAATGCTTACTCTTTTCAGAATTTAATTATTTATATATATAATACTTTTAATTTAATCACTCGGGGAACACATGTGCGAATGAATTTCCACCTAGAATGAATCTTGTTACCATATTACTTAACTCTCTAATTTAAAGAACTTAAGAATCAAAATAAATACAACCAGAAAAGTAAAGTAATAAAAGGGGTAATACACAAAACAATCATAAAATGAAAGGGAAGTGCATATCAAAAATAAAGGCCGTAAGTTGAAATACAAAAGGTAACAAAATCCTCAATTCATTTCGCACAGCATTCTTCACTTAATACTTGACCTAAATAATTATTCATAGTTATAAAATTTTAAGATATTTTTGTATTAATTTTACTTATCACTGCTATTAAACTTCTTCATTTTTAAAGATTAGATTAGTTAAACAGAAGAAAGAGAAACAAAGCAGATTATTACATTTAACATAATTTATTAAGTATTAGATTTTTTTTCTTTACTACTATTTTTAATCAATATATTGTAATGGCACTTTAGTGTGTAAATATAAACTGTAAATTTAGACAACAAAACACACAGTAACTTAATTCTCATAAGATTCGAGAAGTCACTATTAACTTCCACAGGATTCTCAATTCAGTAAAAATATATAAATGGATATTTTAGTAAATATTAATTGAACATTATTATCATTTTTTTGCAATTGACATCTTGCAATATATCAAAGTATTAAGGCAAAAATTACTTACATTACAGATAATCAGGTATGAAGTGCAGGTTTCCCCCTTTTTTTTTTTTACAAAATTCTTCCTTATAAATATATATATGTATATATATATATACCTTTTTTTATAGTTGAGCCTGCAGCCCTTCTGGTAAAGCAGAAAAAAATTGCTCTATGTGTATTTTTCTTTAGAGGATAAGGTTAACTCATCAGGCACTCAGAATTTTGTTCTATATACGTTAATTTATTTTTTCTTTTCACATGCTAGCGACGATCAACGAAATCACTGGAGCCTCGCATGAAGAAATTTTTTTACGGTAATCACTGGAGTCTCACATAAGGAAATTTTCCACGGAAATCAGTTCACAACTTAGAGGAACGATCCCCGTCACTCTCCACAAACGAAGCTGAAAAAATGGTCAATTCACCCGTAGCTTCTTTAGCGATGTACATGTGGCTTCTATACTATAAATCTTGTTAAACAAATCCACAACTTTCTCTCTTAAACCGATGGGAAGCAAGGGACACCCGGTAATTTCACATTTTTTTCTGTTTAGAGTTGAACTTCACTGCGACGACAACCATGCTTCGTGACCAATATTCGTTTTAGAGATCCCCAGACTATTTACCCGTCTTTCGTGAGTAACAGTCTTCCTTCTTCTGCGCTCTCATCCTTTTTTTCAAAATTTAAAAAAACTATCCACTGGACAGGGGGAGGGCTAAAAGAAAACCTCCTTTTACCCTGCCCCCACTTACTAAGAAAAAACCATCACATCTTTATTCTATGATACTCCTGCCTTAACTAACTTTTTCCCCGTAGCGTGTAATAAAAATTCACACGTGCAATACTCTTGCTGACGTCAGACGCTCCTATTCGCTAAAGTGGTAGAGTTCAACCACTTATCTAAAAGGGGGTGTAATCCACTTTCCACCTTATACATTTCTTTTAATGGGCCACCCATACTTAAACACCAAGCAAACTATCTTTCCTCACGGTAGTATCCCATAAAATTTCCAAAATTGTCTGTATGACAATAGCTTTTAAAAGGAGGGTTATAAATTTCACCAAGCATTTTATTTAAAAGGCTCATAAAATTTAATTTATATGGCTGGCCACCCAAGCAGGCTTTTTAGCTGAGATAATGAACGCAACACAAAAGTGTGGGAAACCCATCAGCAAAGTTTTTCCTGCACTTCACGCCATACGAATAAAAGCGGGGGTTTGCTATGGTCACAGACCAGCCCAGCTGCCTAGATAAGAATTCGTATAAGCAATTCTGTGAAAAGACAAACGGTGCACCTGTTTCATTTCCACTCCCTTGTTTGGTATTGAGAAACACTGCTCCCTTTTTTTTCTTCTTTTTTTTTTTACTCTGCCCCAAAACATGAAACAAATACGCAGAACAATATTGTACTTTAAGAGTTCTAACAAGGATATAGGGGGTGTATATAAATACAATTTGATAATATTTAGGTACTGGGATATTTTTAAATATACTGTAACATGGCTCCCCTATCTCAAAGAAAAAAACAAAACTTTTTTGGAAACACCAAAAAAAAATTTTTTTTTTTAAGAAACGAAAACTAAACTCATTGCGGAGAACTCGATTTTCCCACTCAAAGTTAGTTAATTAAGCACATTAAATTATAAAAAAATTGGGAGAAGCGAAAATATAAGTATGTCCATTGCAATGCTGGGGCATCACCGACATGAGCACTTGATACTCGAACAAATCAAACAGCGACTCGAAGAGTCTCGAAGCACTACATACCTGACACACCACTCTGCACAGTCCGGAATGTGAAATATGAGCTGCTTACAATGAATCTACTACCTATACACTTCCTTAACAGACAGGAATTTTAAGTTGAATAATCTAAAAAAAGTTAAATATTAAGCCATAAAAGTAATCCACAGCCAGCTGAATCCCAATCCCAGCCTTCATACTAGCACCCAGTATCTGCGCAACATAATATTTACCTATAATTTTACCTGTTTATACTTTTGACCTAAACATGTAGACAGTGAACTCTCATTTTAGTACTACTACTACTCTTACTGAATGAACACCATACCTGACCATATTTGCCATGTACACATGCAATTGAGCCCAAGAGTTTTTTTTTTTTTGAACAGAGAAATCTAAATTAATACGGAGGAATAAACATGTGAAGGACTGCCAACTGGCACTTACACATATGCATAAACATCAATTAGACACAGGCTGGAGATGCAGATGCATACACATAAAAAAATCAAATCTTTTGCAAAACAAATAACAGTATCTGATTCATAACTAAAAGAAATCATTGAAACTAACTTACAGCATTAACATGATATTATATACATACATATGTTTAAATAGAAAAACACCAATAACATTACAGGGTGTGTGAAATTTGTACTGTGAAAAAAATTTTATAACCCCTATCGTGAAAAAGTTCATTGTCCAAAGGGTGGGGTTTTAACTTGAAATTTACAAATGCACTTACAGACCATTTGTGCAAACAGTGTATGTCTGCAGCTCTGTACTACTAGGAATACACTAGCCATAGCTTAGAAAAATTTAGAAAAAGGCAAAAATAAACTACACAAACAATGCAAGGATGGTGATATATTGTCTATAATCACCCAGTAAACATGCCTACCAAATTTAATCAAAGAAAAAGAAATTTAACAGCAAAGAATAATAATAATAAAATAAATAAGGAGAATTTATACATTTACTCATATTTACAGCTAAAGAAAATAAAACATGTAAAGCATAAAGGACATGAGCGTGTACTAGTATGGCAGTAGATAACTCACATCAAAACACAGAAGTATAAACATAATACCATTCCGAAAATTTTGCAAATACCCCAAAATTTTATTATTTCAGAGAAAAAAAAATTATCTATGTAAAAGATATTGGATACACAATACAAAATACATTTAAATAAACGTAAGTAGACATTTAAACATATCGCTTCAGTTGCACCACCTAATTTTCAAAACGCACCCGAAAATTTCAAACTCCCCAAAATTAGCTTAAATTTTGACTAAAATTTGCTAAATATTTTTTAAAAACTAGTGCGGAACAGTATGCAGGCCATAAAATAACACAAAACACGAGAATTTTTACAAACAGGACATAGAAAACTCCAAAAACTGCTACTAATATTTACGGACAGCAAATCAAAACAAACCCATTTGAAGCTTCAAAATTTTCGATATTGAGTTTTAAATTAAACACATTTACCTAAAAACAGATTAAAACACATATAAATACAAATTAATTAAAATATATGTACAGAAAACATTAAAAGAAACACAACAAATAAAATCGTAACTCCCTATAATCTGGTCGAACACTTCTATCCCGAAACGAATATTCGGTTCGTGTAGTCGATCTGGATCGACCGACGCGTTTCGATTTTGCGACAGGTCGTATCGAATCACCCGAAGTCCCTGCATTGTTGCTATCTAAATGATCAACTTCGTCCCTGACCCTTTCAGCAACGCTAGATGCATCTGGTGAGCAACCTAAACATTCCCCTCCCGGTGCAATCTCTGGTTGCGATTCTACTCCTCCCGGAGTTTCCTGTGGTTGCGGGGAAAGAGCAACAATTTCCGTTGACTCACTACGTTCGTCATCGGGAGTACTGTATCTATTTTCATTAGTTTCGTTTTCCCTGCTGCTTTCACTCATATTACGTTGCACTACAGGGGGCGATACCCATGCATAGCATCTCCTACGTCTAATAGTGCGGGAGTGGGTTGCTCGCTCGCTACTCTGAATCGGTTCTGTTTCATCGATGGGCGGACTGTGAATCGAATCCCCATTAGTCGTTTGTTGTTGTTGTGGATTGTTTTGGTCTGCAATCGTTCTGTTTTTGAATAAAGTGAGCCTGTCAATATGCACAACTTGAGTATTTTTCGGGTTAGCAACTAGCGCGATTTTAAAATTAACATCATTTAACTGCTCTATTATAGTGAAAGGACCATTATTTAACTTACTTAATTTTTTTGTATGACCTGGCTCAATTTTAGGTGTGTAAAACCACACAAGATCACCCACTTTTAGATTTTTACAAACTGCTGTTTTCTCTCTGTACTTTTCTTGCTTTTCAGCTACTGAAATAAGATTGTTGTGGACTTCAGCATACACTTTTTGAAGGGCGGGGATTATAAGTTCACAAAAATATGGTGCATCGTTGTAATTGATTATAGGTGGTTGTGAAAATAAACTATACGGAAGGTTTAGGTTTCTTCCACACATTACGGCTGCCGGAGTAAGTTTTGTTGAAGAGTGTACAGCAGTACGCATTGCAAGAACGGCAAATTTAAGCTTAGTATACCAGTCAGATTGATTTTCATTCACAATATGAGAGAGTGCATTTTTTAATGTACGATTCTGGCGTTCGATCTGGCCATTGCTAGATGCATGATAGGAAGCTGTTCTGATATGCTTTATGCCAAACATACTGTACACATGTTCAATCGCTTCTGATATTAAGTTTTTACCATTGTCTGTTGTAATATAACACGGTGCTCCCTATCGCGATATGAAATCAGCCAAAGTGTCTGCTATCACATCAGATGTGATCGAACTGACCTCATATGCTTCTAGCCACTTTGTAAATGAGTCAATGTACGTAATTATATACTTATTTCCAGAAAAGGTCTGTGGCAAGACTCCAATTATATCTAAGTGTACTTTATTAAGAGGGAATTGGGGGGGTGGGAATACGCTGCAGTGGTGCAAGATGGTTTGTCTTATGGGCTCTTTTTTTCTTGGCAGCTAATACACGATTCCACTAGGTGCTTGATATCTGACGACATCCCCGGCCAGTAAAAATGCTCTCGGATGCAGTCAATCGTTTTTTGGAACACCTGATGACAGGCAGCTAGAGAGTCGTGTGTTAGAGTGAATACTTGTAAAATTAATGCTTTAGGAACAACTAATTTGATAGGATTATTTACAATTAAAGAATCTCTCGTATCTTCACATACTAAGATATCATCTCTAAAAAAAACTTCATGTATTTAGGTGAAATTTCCAAACCTTGCTCTAATTTCTTTACAATCTCACAACACTTCTTGTCCGCTTTTTGGCATTCACTAATTTTTTTCATAAGGTTGGAGTATGGTTCAAAGGATGTTTCCTTAGAAACTTGAATATTGAAATTGCAGCTGACTGCACATGTAGGCTCGTCTACCTTAACAAAACGGGATAAAAAGTCTGCCACACTATTACATTTACCACGGACATAACTTATAGTAAAGTTATAGTCTGATAGAGTACAAATCCATTTTGCCATTCGTGACGTCGGGTCCTGAATCTTTAACATGAAAGTTAGTGGTGCATGATCTGTATAAATGGTGAAATGAGTGTTGGCTAGGTAGCATTTAAAATGGGCAGTGGCCCAGACAAGAGCAATAAGCTCCCTCTCAGTGGCCGAATATCTTACCTCAGCATCTTTGAGTCTCCTGCTAGCAAAGGCAACAGGGTGTATCATCTTGTTCTCGTCAAGTTGTGAAAGGACTGCCCCTAGAGATTCACTACTTGCATCTGTATATATAATGAATTCTTTGTTAAAATCTGGCAAGGTGAGACATGGTTTTGAGATAAGCGCTTGCTTAAGATCCTCAAATTCCTTTTGGGCTGCCTCATTCCAGACAAAAGGCCCAGTTTCTTTAGTTAAATCTATTAAATTAATTGCTCTTTTAGTAAAGTCTGGAATAAAACGCCTGTGAAAAGAAAGTGTGCCGATAAAAGATCTGACACCTTTACGAGTAGTAGGAGGTTGCAATTTTTTCAATAATTTCAATATTTTTATTAATGGGAGACACTTGGCCACCATGAATTTCAAAACCGAGATATTGAATTTTATCTGTTAAAAATTTACATTTGTTAGGTTTAAGTTTTAGGTTGTGTTGGCGAAGCCTTTCAAATACAAGATTGAGTTTCTTGATGTGAGACTCAATGTCTTTTGATGAGACCACTATATCATCAATGTAGACCAAAATACCCAAGTTTCCTAGGTCCCCAAAAATGGCATTCATAAGTCTTTGGAACGAATTGCCCGAGTTCGCCAATCCGAAGCAGTTGCGGGACCACTCAAATAATCCTTTATGTGTTATAATGGCTGTCTTATGCTTGTCCTCAGGTCTAATAACTTGTTGAAAGAAACCCACTCGTGAGATCAAGAGTAGAAAAATATTTAGCACCTGACAAAGAATCTACAGAGTCTGTGATATTAGGAATAGGGTACGCATCTTTTACCAAATTCTTGTTAAGTTTTCGAAAATCAACAGCTAAACGGTAACTACCATCTGCTTTTTCCACTAGGATGACAGGAGAGGCAAGACGGGGGTCCCATCTCCCGGTCCCAGGCCCTTGCAGGCCCATCTGTCTACGCAAGGAACCACCCGTGAAGCGATCCCGCGACGCGCCCCGAAGGTCGCCGCCAGACAAGCTCCAACAGAGCAGAACCCCACGCAAACTCCGGTCAGGCCGACGCACTGCCCAGCGCACGTCACGCCGGCTATTCCCAAGTTGGTGAACAATCGCTACGATAGTCCTCACCACTTAGCTAGAAAAACCAAGTGGTCCCTAAACTTGGTTACTCGAGCCGGTAGACCCCGCAAGCCATCGCAGGTACCAGACGCTTATAAAGACGCTGGGCCCACGGACTGAACCGAGGCTTCCCGACCCGAATTTAATTTACGGAAGGCCCCCAAGATCAGATACCATTTTCCAGCAGAGACATTTTTGTGGGCCAGCCGATAGGAAAGTTATTGAAGAGCCCCTAACTTGAAGACCAGGGAGGACGGGGAAAGTCCCTCCGGCCGTAAAGCGACCCAGCTCCTGGCTTTTCGCCCAAACCACCCGGATCAACAGACGGAACCCCTCGCGGATCACGCCGGGAACCAGTTGGCCCAGACTAGGTGCCGTTAGCGACCCCAGGCGGGCACGGAAAGCTCCACCTAGAAGGAATAGACTCCGCCTCGCTAGGGGGTTGGACGGAACGGGGTCCCGCCAGCCCCCACCGACTGGACCCTATCCTAAGACAGAGAAGCCAGCGGAGGCCGACAGAAGCCCGCCCGCCACTACCTTACCTCATGGCCGTCGAGGGTACCCAGGCCCGAAGGCCCCTGACCGCGTGCAGTGACCGACCGCTACCTTTGTTAGTGCATTCGAAAATTAGGTGGAGACACCTCTAGGTCCTCATCACCAGGCGAGGAAAACTCCGGTACCGCATAGACACAGAGGACCTGGATCAGACCAAGAGTTCACCTGAGGCACGATGAGCCGCCGCCTTACCGGCAAGCCTCCGGCCCGTTTCCCTGCGGGAATAGTGTTCGATGGTGGACCTGCCGACCGACCCCCTCCCATGGGCCACGGCACGACATGGAGCAACCAGAACCATACTGGCCTCCCCACGCGACCGCTCCTTGGTCAACGGGGGCACCGCCAAACCCTACCACCCTTAGGGTCGGCTCCCAACTGCTCCAGCTGAGGTCCTCGGAGGGATGAGCCACCCAAGTCATAAAGAACCTGGGCGCTGTCCGAAACCCTCGCCCTTCGGTTGCTCCGGGAGTCCCTGCATGGCGTTCCCGCGAGCCCCGTCGTCACTAGCGAGCACCGAGGACTTTCCACTACAAAGCCCTCACTCATACTTCAGGCTCCCTCTTAGTCAATTGGTGGATAGGGTCCTATCGCCTTAGCTAGTCTTTGCTCGGGGACACCGTCCGGCCCGTAGACCGGCACCGGGATCGACCTATGGATCGTCGCTACCCGGCTTGCCCAGAGAACCCGGGTGCCGGAGGACCGCATCTTCGATAGCCCACCGAAGCGGGCTACGGCCCTATGCACAACGTCCGTTAACCGTGGCCACCGTGCTCAACGCCTGTCGGAGATGAGCCTCTCGAGGAGGTGGCGAATCGTCCCCATCCGGCCCCCTCGCATTCGTACACAACGAACTCTGCCGAGCTTCCGGTCACATCCCCCACTCAAGGGGTCGGGTCGGAACCACCCGGAGGGGCGGCCACGTGACAGGAGAGGCAAATTCCGACATTGAAGGTGACAAAATATTTGCTTCTAACAAAATATTCAATTGATCCTCCATTTTCTGGCGCAGTTTGTAGGGAACTGTATAAGCTTTGCAGCGAACCGGTTTATCAGAAGTTAAGTTTATTGTATGGGGAATTGTGTCACATCCAGGTAAATCTAGTACAGAGGCTGCAAACACATCTTTATTCTTATCAAGGAATTCTTGCATTTGAGTTTTTAAAGGAGGTGTTAAGTGATCCAAATTAATTTCTGAACTCCACTTTATATCAGCGTGATCAAAATCTGCTATTGGGGTGTCAAAATTTACATTACAGGTTAAGTTACATTTATTTGGAGTTGAATTACATTTACTTGAAGTTAAATTATATTCATCATGAGTTAAATTTAAGTTATCTGTACATTTAAGAATTTTAGCTACAAACGTTCCTTTATTTAAGTAAATAATATTGTCTGAAAAATTTGCAAAAGATAAAAACAAACCATGCTCTTGTGTGCAAATGGTTCTGGAAATAAGGAGGCCTTGATGCAAACTCCTAGCAAGGGGTTCTAACATTATAGGATCATTTACGCTAACATTTAACTCTTTACTACACTTAACATTTGTCAAAATTTTAGTTTGGGGAGGGATTGTTATTTTATCACACAATGCGGCTATGCCTATGATGGTTTTGTCATTGTTCTCATTTTCATTAACTTTATTTTCACTTTCACTGTTTTCATTGCCATCATTTAAGTTCTCCTCAATACCATTAATATGCACCTCCTCAGGTTTTTCCTCACATTCTGCTTGCTGTACCCTATCTGTGTCTTGCGAAATATGGTTAATTTGGTGAACATGAGTAGTTTGGGGTATATTGTGGTTATCTATGGTACTCTGAACTTCCTCGGTGATTTTCTCCCTTTGCAAGTCACTATTACTTTCATTTAGTAACTTCTTTTGCTCTCTACTACCTCACTCTTCCTTTTCATTACTTATGGTACCCTGAACTGCCTCTATACCACCACTACAGACTACGTTTTGTTCACTATCAGCTTTGTTTACACTTTTGCACTGGTAGTTTTCACAAGTAAATTTCCCACAATTTGTACACATTTTTGCTATATTACATTTACATTTACAATTACATTTACTAGAATTATTTACAGCATTATTTACAAAGTTTTGACACATTTTGTTATTATTCTGATAATTTTCTACATCCTTAGTTACTGTGCTAAGACTATGGCAACCTGAATTTCCCTCAACTTTGGAATGATCCTGATCTTCAGTTGTTTGTTTACCTTGTGTTTGTTCAGAGCTTTTAAGACTGACAGTATTATTTGAACAATCAATGGTAACTCTGTACTTTTTTAAAAAAGGCATTCCTAAAATGGCAGAAAATTCATCCGCCAGTTTCCCTGGGACAACAAAAAATTTAGCACTGCACAGAATATCATAAATTTTAAAAGTTGCTACCACACATTGATTTAGATTCATTTTCTCGCCAGTTACAGTCACAATGGGTGTGCAACATTCCTCTACGTTACTCTCCAAAAAAAAATTTAGCATAGCACTACTCAAAAGATTGATCGCAGATCCAGAATCGCATAATGCAGTGATTATTTTGTTATTTACAATCATACTCTTCACTGGGAGACTGTACACTTGTGGGGAAAAAACACTATATACTGGGGTGGAGTCGTTCGGCTTCTGGGGGATCAGTCCGACCATCTCAGATCCAGCCTTATTTAGTTTAAAGGCACTTTAGGAGATCCCTGTGTACTGCTGTCACTACTTGGTTGATTTACATTATTAACTTGATCCCTATCACTATTCCCTTTATTATCATAATTATCTGTACCCCTATTGTTATAATCATTCCTATCCCTACCACTATAATCATTTCTGCCCCTATTTCACTTCTACCCCGACTTCCACTATAGTTAAAGTCCTGTCTATCCCTACCATTATAATTATAATCGTTTCTATGTCTATTTTCCCTAAAATAAGTATCAGGTTGGCCATGATACCCTTGATAATTGTTGCCATAGCCCCCACGGCCCCTATAGTTACTAAACCTGCCCCTACCATAATTGTTTTGATACCTAGCTTGCGGGCAATCTCGTGCAAAGTGGCATATCTCAGAACAGATGTAACACGAAAAATTATGCATATTTGTTCTTTCCTGGCTCTGCATCTCGCTCCGTTTATCATTACTTTGCACCAAACTTTCGATTTTCGCTGTGAGTAATTCTACTTGTTCCCTTAGTTTATTTATTTCTTGCTGTGACTGTTTAGACTCGCTTTTGGGTGCACAACGGCACACGCTACACTTTGTTGTACACACTGAGGTGTAAAAGGGGTACTAACGTCATTTTGCAGATTGTAGAAAGAATTCACACTAACACTCTTACATGCTTTTTCTTCTAAAAGCGCAACTCTGAGGATTTCTTTGGGTGTCTGTGGATTTTTTGTGATAACCCCCCTCCTAATTTCAGGGGAAAGGTTACCAAGGAGCATCGAGTGCAAAATAGCATTCCTATTTTTTTCTACTACGTCACCCTGCAGCCCATCAATATCCAATGCTTTAAGCGACATATAAAAATGCAACAATATATAAAAATGCAACAAAATTTTAAAAACAACAAACCAGGACTAAATTGTCACGGTACCATTCTTGTTGGTGTGGTTTCTCTTCTTTTAAGTACACTTCTTTTAAGTACACTCCGCTTTTAATTTACTCAAACAATTTTCTCCAAAGACATTAACCTAACCTCATATTTTTAAACAAGGTGTGAGCAGTTTACCACAAAATAGATGTTGTTACCAAAGAAAAGAAATTTAAAAAAATAAGCAAATATGCCTAGAGAAATATCAATTTAGTAAATTGAAATTTAGAGCAATTACCAACAAACAAAAAACAGAATAGAGAGGAAATACATAAACTAACTTTAAGTATATCAGAATGTTACCATTAGAAATTTCAAGATTAAACCTTAATTCTCTAACAGTAACAGCACCCTAAACCATTCACAACTTATGAAGAGAATACCACCAACACTACTGGATTTGAAAATATAAGACATTCAAAATAAAAAAAAGGAAAATTAAAATTTGATTACCACAGAGCCTGAAAGGTGAAACGCAAACTCTTAAATCTGCACCAATTTTAAACAATATGTTTTAATAATTTAAAAGAATGGAATAATAAAATTATGACTGCACTTTATACTCTCAAATCCAGGGGCCAAATAATCGTATAGTGTGTTATTAGCATTGAAAACTATAAAATCTGATGAATTTCACTCCAGACAAAATTCTCTCTTAAGCCATTCACTTATATACCAAAATTTGTATTAATTATTCCAGAGACTACATAAATTTCAGTATTTATATCTATATTTTTTTTATGAACATTGCTTACTCTTTTCAGAATTTAATTATTTATATATATAATACTTTTTTTTTTAATCACTCAGGGAACACATGTGCGAATGAATTTCCACCTAGAATGGATCTTGTTACCATATTACCTAACTCTCTAATTTAAAGAACTTAAGAATCAAAATAAATACAACCAGAAAAGTAAAGTAATAAAAGGAGTAATACACCTTAAAATTAATCCACAAAACAATCATAAAAAGAAAGGGAAGTGCATATCAAAAATAAAGGCCGTAAGTCGAAATACAAAAGGTAACAAAATCCTCAATTCATTTCGCACAGCATTCTTCACTTAATACTTGACCTAAATGATTATTCATAGTTATAAAATTTTAAGATATTTTTGTATTAATTTTACTTATCACTGCTATTAAACTTCTTCATTTTTAAAGATTAGATTAGTTAAACAGAAGAAAGAGAAACAAAGCAGATTATTACATTTAACATAATTTATTATTAGATCTTTTTTTTTTGTTTACTACTATTTTTAGTGAATATATTGTAATGGCACTTTAGTGTGTAAATATCAACTGTAAATTTAGACAACAAAACACACAGTAACTTAATTCTCAAAAGATTCGAGAAGTCACTATTAACTTTCACAGGATTCTCAATTCAGTAAAAATATATAAATGGATATTTTAGTAAATATTAATTGAACATGATTATCATTTTTTTGCAATTGACATCGTGCAATATATCAAAGTATTAATGCAAAAATTACTTACATTACAGATAATCAGGTATGAAGTGCAGGTTTCCCTTTTTTTTTTACAAAATTCTTCCTTATAAATATATATATGTATATATATATATATACCTTTTTTTTATAGTTGAGCCTGCAGCCCTTCTGGTAAAGCAGAAAAAAATTGCCCTATGTGTATTTTTCTTTAGAGGATAAGGTTAACTCATCAGGCACTGAGAATTTTGTTCTATATACGTTAATTTATTTTTTCTTTTCACATGCTAGCGACGATCAACGAAATCACTGGAGCCTCGCATGAAGAAATTTTTTTACGGAAATCACTGGAGTCTCACATAAGGAAATTTTCCACGGAAATCAGTTCACAGCTTAGAGGAAGGATCCCCGTCACTCTCCACAAACGAAGCTGAAAAATTGGTCAATTCACCCGTAGCTTCTTTAGCGATGTACATGTGGCTTCTATACTATAAATCTTGTTAAACAAATCCACAACTTTCTCTCTTAAACCGATGGGAAGCAAGGGACACCCGGTAATTTCACATTTTTTTCTTTTTGGAGTTGAACTTCACTGCGACGACAACAATGCTTCGTGTCCAATATTCGTTTTAGAGATCCCCAGACTATTTACCCGTCTTTCGTGAGCAACAGTCTTCCTTCTTCTGCGCTCTCATCCTTTTTTTTCAAAATTTAAAAGAACTATCCACTGGACAGGGGGAGGGCTAAAAGAAAACCTAATTTCCCCCTACCCCCACTTACTAAGAAAAAACCATCACATCTTTATTCTCTGATACTCCTGCCTTAACTAACTTTTTCCCCGTAGCGTGTAATAAAAATTCACACGTGCAATACTCTTGCTGACGTCAGACGCTCCTATTCGCTAAACTGGTAGGGTTCAACCACTTATCTAAAAGGGGGTGTAATCCACTTTCCACCTTATACATTTCTTTTAATGGGCCACCCATACTTAAACACCAAGCAAACTATCTTTCCTCACGGCAGTATCCCATAAAATTTCCAAAATTGTCTGTATGACAATAGCTTTTAAAAGGAGGGTTATAAATTTCACCAAGCATTTTATTTAAAAGGCTCATAAAATTTAATTTATATCACTGGCCAACCAAGCAGGCTTTTTAGCTGCGATAATGAACGCAACACAAAAGTGTGTGAAACCCATCAGCAAAGTTTTCCCTGCGCTTCACGCCATACGAATAAAAGCGGGGGTTTACTATGGTCACAGACCAGCCCAGCTGCCTAGATAAGAATTCGTATAAGCAATTCTGTGAAAAGACAAACGGTGCACCTGTTTCATTTCCACTCCCTTGTTTGGTATTGAGAAACACTGCTCCCTTTTTTTTCTTCTTCTTTTTTATTTTTTTTTACTCTGCCCCAAAACATGAAACAAATACACAGAACGATATTGTACTTTAAGAGTTCTAACAAGGATATAGGGTGTGTATATAAATACAATTTGATAATATTTAGGTACTGGAATATTTTTAAATATACTGTAATATTCCACATGTTATTATTAAATCTATGATCTCAGCAATATCGCTCAGACTAATCCCTCAAAGGTCCTCAAAGGTTAATCCCCCCTAGTTTTACGACTAAAAATTTTGGTGTTGTGATAATTGCATTTTACAAAGGCTTGGTACTCAAATTGTAACTGTAAAAGCATTTTGTTGTTTTTACCTAATTATTGAGCACATGCTTTAAAATATCCACATCCCAAAGGATATTTGATTTCCTTGAACGGTACTATTACTAAGGAACTTATATATGGACAATTTCTTTTATAACCATACAATAAAAAATACACAATATAAAAATAGCAGAGAATATCCAAAAAGTATAACAGACAGCTTGATGTTCATGGTGACATTTTTTGGTATCCTTAAATATCCACTTTTAGAAATAATCAAGCGCAGTTCTATTCATGATATTTACATGAAATGTATTAATAAAGGAAGAAGAATAATTACAACAATCGTATAAGATAAAGCAAAGTATTTTATTATTAAAAATGATTTTATAATTAAAGATGTGTGTTATTTTTTAATCTAAATTTTCATTTTTCTCATTATTCCGTTTTTGTTACAAAGAATTGTACATTTTCTTACAAAGAGTTTATATTGGTTCCTTAATTAAAACACGTCTTTTTTATTGAAACAAATAAATTTCTCTCGCAAACATAATCCCGAAAATTGAAGCTTGCTATTTTATTAAAGTCTAACTAATATGCAAATAGTGTTTAATCTAATCTAAGTATCTCTTCTTGAATTTACATTCTTTTCATTATAAAAAAAAACTTTCTTCAAATAAAATTAAACTTAACAGAAATAAGTATTCCCGTTTGCTCTGTTTTATAAAAAAAAACAGCTTTTAAAGATAAACTTAATTAACAAAAGTGCTTTTTTAAAATCGCAAGAAACTTTTAAGATATCCAGAATGGGACATCTGGGATATGAAGAAAAAACTTTGAGCTTGATAGCGAAGCATGAAATATTTATACTGGGTTTTTCTTTTCAGAATCCATAATTTTTAATTTTTAATAATAAGCACGTACAATTTTATTCAGAAGTGTTCTTTTTAAAAAGCATGTCCTTATACCTTCAAATAAAATAGTTTCAAATAAAACTAAGATTTATCTAAAATAATTAAAAAATATTTTTATGCGTTCAATAAATATAATAAAATCCTTCTAAGTTAAGTATTTTATTTCTCTAATAACTGGAACATTAAAATATAAAAATATGCTTTTGAGTGAAAATAATTAATGGAGTTATGAGCATATTCTTATGCAACGTGTCTTTGAAAATAATCAGTTTATCTTGGTGTAAATTTTATGTTCAACACAAAACGAAAATAGTTCTTATCGTTCAGAATTTTTCGTAACGAGATAAATTGAAGCATTGTGGTATCTTCTGGCTAAACTTTCGACATCAATTCCATTGTTAAATGGCGTATTTCAGCAAAAGTGAATTTGTGCAAGAGTGTCTTTAAAACCTTAATTTTCTTACATTCAATATAGACGGCATTGTTGCCATAATGTCAATGCTTGTAAATGAACCTAAGTATGAAAGATTCATCGAAATTTTAAAAAAACCTAAACAATATGACCACGTATTGCCAATTGTGATACACCTGTTCTTTTCTCCCTTTTCACTTTACATTACTGTAGCAAAGAAAAATTTAAATTTGAAAAAAAAAAATTAAAAAGCATGCTTAAATATTATATAAAAAATAATGAACAATCAGTGAACTAAGCTATATTGGACAAACGAAAGTCATTTGAAAGTATATTTTTCTTTATTTGATTATGTAGATTCGAAAATTACGATTTAGTATTTAGAAGTGATTTATAAACGATAAAAAGATAAAGCAATAGCGCAAGTCGTTCCCACCATCGTTATGACATCGACATACCTTTCTGCCTTTTCGGATACATTTAAAAGTTTAATAGAAGCCCAGTGGCGTAGTGGTCAGAGTATCTGACTGCCGCGCCGCAGGACGAAGGTTTGACTCCCGAATGGGCAAGGTTCACTTAGACTTAGACTTTCATCCCTTCGGGGTTGATAAAATGAGTACTAAGCTTGCTTGGGAACTAAACACCGAAGGTCTTGCGTTAGGCTGACCACCTAGCCGGGACGCATGCTGCATAGCACCTCTGAGCCCAGGGTCAAGAAAACAGAGATGAGCATTGTCGGCCCAGATCCTTCGTGGATTGTATATCAACAGAGATTTAGTTTTGTTAAACGTTTAATTGGGTAACACATTTCAGACGACAACGGAAAAGTCCATAGTAAAAGAAATAGAACTTCGTCAAAACAAATTAAAACACTGCTCAAATGGATTCACTATTAATATGAATGATATAAAAACTGCAGTTCAAATAGTAAGAGTGTAAAGATGTCTTTCAAGAAAAATACGATTATAACATTAAAAGTATTGCAAAATTTTGATTTTTCAAAACAATTTACCCAACTCTGGTTTGTCCAAGGCATTTTTAAGAAACAACTTTGAAATATATAAACAGTACACAGCGGAGACAAAGTAGCAGATTTCAAAAGCAAACCATTCAGCATTTTACTTTAACAAAACTTTCAAAAATTTTTCCTGCTACTTGTTGTATAACCCCAAGAAATGGGAACACAAGCTTACCTTCGCACTGTAGCAACATTCAATCTTTACTGTTATCTCATATTATCTCAGTGTACGAAAACACCAATGATAACATTGGCAGTTTTTCTGGTAATGAGCACTTGAGTGTGTTAGTCTGCAATTAAATCATTTCGAAAACGCTGGAAACAATGTGGAAAAGATTAATTTCATAGCAAAATGGAAAAAAAAATTCACAGATTCATTCATTAGAAAAAAAACTTCGTTAAACAAAATTGCAAAATTCCAGAAGCAGAGTTACAAAGAATCCTTCTCGATATAGCGGAATTTCCGTGATTACATTGGCAAATTTCGGGTTAATTTTAATTTAGAATGTAAAATTTCCGATCCTTTTTAGTTTCGATTTTAGACTGTTCAGTGTATTGAGAGAAAACGGACGAATTGGAAATTCAATCAACATGCGGAAAAGCAGTTACTGGCAATACTGTGTTATTTTACAGAATGAATTTTTGATAATTTTATTTCAAGTTTAACTTATATTTCATAATTATAACTAATTTGTGGGAAAAGTACCAGATAAAATCTTAAAACGATCAATCATTATTAACGGAACAATATGTGCCACTTAACGACTTATTTTTAGTGTTGAATATTCAAATGAATCCTCAATGGCTGCATTACAGAATTCTCTCTCGGAGAGTGGTTGTCCTTTATTATTTTTTCTCCTATCACAATCTACTTATGCTACCTACTTATCAGATTTATCTACTGACGATATCTTTCTGTTCCTGAACGTAAAAGTATGGATTTGAAAAATTTCCGAAACCAAGTGAAAATTGTAACATGTGTTCCAGACTAGGGGAGACCGGAGGAATGGCGACACCTTAAGGGAATTTAAATTTTTTCACCTCAAAGAAATGTTTATTTTTTAATAGTAAAAATTCCAAAGCTGAATCATTATATTTAGTATCTATATAAATTTAACCGTAATCATAACTGCAAAGTAAGCACACATAAAAAAATTTCTTTCAACCTCTGTACAGTGGCGGGATTACACAGGACACTGGGGTAATTTCGTAACTGTATCGGGGTAATGACGCCACTCTTTAATGACCTAGTAAATACAGAAATGGATACTAGGACATAACCTACTGAAAATATTTAGAATGCAATAATTTAGCTAAATAATGAATAATTATAATGTTCCTTAAACTAGATTTATTAATGTGCTAAACTTACAATTTAACTCAAATTGGAAAAGTCGCTCTTTGCCATGGTGACGGCATTACCCCGAGAGGACAATATAGCTGAAATCCCCCAGCAAAGCTTTGTTCAACAAATTGCACCAAAATGTCGGTGAATGCATGCAGATTACAGGTAATATTATCTTAAGTACCTAATGTTACAATAAAAGGTACTTATCTTTACTCATTTGAAGATCCAAAATAAGAAGCAGCTAGATGAAAACTACATTTTTCACTAGAACAAATGAATGACGTACAACAAAATCACTCTCACTCTTCGCACTGCTTCTATTATTGGCTGCTATAGTGCAAGCGAATTCACTATCACAAACTGTCGTTATTTTTTAAACTAGGCGGGATGGCGGCATAACCCCGAGTGCACTGTTAAAAATTTGCAGCATTCTGGCAGGTCATTTGACCGTTTTTTCCGAAAACGGTTACACAACCGTAATTTAACACTATTCTGACCATATTATTGGCCATTTTATGGTCAGAATATAGTTAAATTATGGTTATGAAACCGTTTTTTCAAAAAACGGTCGAATGACCTGCCAGAATGCTGCAAAATTTTTAACAGTGTGGCGCCATTCCCGCGGTCTCCCGATCATTATAAAAGTGTCAGGAACTATTAGGCTGGTGCCGTATTGACCAAGATGATTTTTTCACAGTGAAATTTATTTAAATTTTGACAAGTAACATATTTTTGTGAACAAAACTACTTCGATGCATTTTTATGTACTTTTGTACCTTAATAAAACATTTTTCATAGTTACATTTACAGTTATATTTTATTTAACAAATTCCTTTGAAAATCATATAATACCCAGTCACGCAGATTCAATATCTGGAAAACCATTCCTCTGCAAGGCCTGAAAGGAGGCTTAGTTTTAAAGCTCAAACTGTTCTTTTTAAATGTCTAGAATTTTAGCAGAATGATTTTATTTTTAAGAATCTTAAATTTTTAAGAAGATCAAAGTGGCTATCAAACAACTCCATCACTGCGACGACAGAATTTCTATTTTTAAATACGAACTTATCATAATCATACAATACTAACCACTTAATTCCATGATAGCGACTGAAATGGTAAAGCATATGAAAGATTGAGGGAAAAAAATTTGATATTTCACTTTTTTGTGAAATTTAAAATGACCCTGTCCTCACTTAGCATACTGTTGTTTGACAGTTTTAAATCCGAGCAAAAATGAAAGAAAATGTTTGGAAAAATTCAATTGAAAATAAGTACAAATGACAAAAAGCTCTTTGAAAAACTCGGGTATAAATGAGAAAGAAAACTGAAAGTCCTTTAAAAATACTAGGGGATCGTACCCGGGTTAAAGAATGTATGTGAAAATATTTTTTTAAAATTGAAAACTAATAATTTTTTTTATGTGCAATAATTTTTTTAGATTGACCACTTGCATTAAAAAAGCATTTTTCATATGGAAAATACCAATTATTCAATCAAATAAATTTTTGAAATTTATCAAAAGCGATATTTTCTTATTAGCCGCATGCTAAGAGTTATTTGCCGAGAATTTGCTACTTATGGCATCCTTTTATATACTGATAATTTCACAGCTTATACATGTCTGGTAAATTTGCGTTTTATGTATATTACTTTATTTATTTATTCATAGGGAAGTTTTTTTAATGGATTAACCGTCAGAAAATTATAAAATCTTTATTTTGCTTTAAGGGGAAACGGATTAATCTTTCGTAATCGAGCTCCGCGCGATATAGATAAATTAAAAAAATATTTCATGCTTTAAAATTATTTTTAAAACCATATACAATCAGTATAAACTGAGATGAACTTTGCAAACAAATTCTATTTGAAAAAAAAATCCCATTTGGTGATCTAAAAATTAAAATTGTACGATTACAAATATGTTAGATTAGTGTTTTTTCAATATTATTCTTTTATTTTATTATAAAAGAAGTATTAATTTCGTTAATTTGTCTTTCACAAATATGTTAGATTGGTAAGGTTTTTATTTTATATTATTCTTTTATTTGTTTATAAAGCAAGTATTAATTTCGTTATGCAAAAATAGTCAGAAACAAATGCTGAAAAATGTTTGTTGCTTTATGTGCAAAATGTTTAATATTATTATGTATTGAAACCGGCACGTGATAAGATAAAAACAATCACGCTTAAAAATTATTTTAGAAAATATAATACACCAGTCAATGAATACAGTTTTTAAACAAATTGCATTTTAAAGTAAAATTTTTTCCTTATGCGACGAAAATTGAAAATGTACGATGGTCAGAAGATTAAAAAATTGCAGTAGCGAAAATTTCAAGACCGAAATTTGATCGTGAAGTGTTGCCAATCGCAAAATGACGTCAGCGATATGCACAGATACGTTTGTTATTTATAATATAGATACTTAATCCGTAAAATATAATAAAGATCAGTTATTAGGTTGTGGCTATCAATTGAGGCTCTTATGCTTGGATTTCAGGAATGAAAACAGCAATTTTCACCTTCTCAAAATTTGCATACGCACTTCTCATATCCATATTCATCATTTTTTAAAAATTTGTATTTTGTTTGATCATTTAAAAATCATTTTAACTCAAAACTTAAAGTCACGATTGTCAGCAACATCTTTTATGTGAACTGACGCACTCTTTACTTGAGATTCTAATCTCAATTCCTGAGAGTAAAAATTTCCGTAATTTATGTTTTTTAGACACATTTGTGTTAAAATGTTTAGTTTTGTCTAAGAAAATGATCGTTTTCTTTTAAATATGACTTCATTTTCACTTAAATAAGCATTTCGCCTAGCGTCTGAAACTCAGTATCAGTACACATGCAGAAGGGAAAACAATATAGAAAATTTATGAGGAAAAATGCGTGTTTTCAAAAGCAGTATGTCATTTTCCGTTATTATGCCCCTAATATAATATTATGCTCCTAATGGTATTTTGCGCCACTAAACCCTATACAACAATTTTGAATTTTTATCAGAAAATAGCATGAATAAAGTTAAAAATAACTCATTATTTCTCGCTTGTCTGCAATAATGAAAGCTATCTAATATTCCTCATTTTGAAGAAATTTAATAAAATGCTTTTAAAATTAACATATAAAAGTGGAGATATTAAGAAAAACAGATAGTGCGATCACATCTACAAAGGAAGCGCTTTCAGTTTAAAAAAAAAATTAGTAAATCTGGTTCAGCAGAAAGATCAGGGCAGATGACTAAAAAACACACTTGTGTTTTAAATATATAGATTATATAAAATTAGTAAAAATAAAATTAAGCAAATTATGTTATTTTGATAAAATTATAGTAGAATGTCCTAATGAATAGCATTAAAATTTTATTATTCGAGAGAATTTTCCACAAAAACTTCAGGAACACGATATTATTTTAAACCACGAATTATTTGTTCGCTTGTCTAACTCGGCAAAGCAAATCCATCCAGGCGAGAATCATCAATTTCTGTAATATAAATCGCTATTATTTGCATGCGACCTCTCTTTTATAAAGACACTCTAAATTTTTGTAAAACATTGTGTTTTATGTGATTTCGGTTACATTATTTTCAAAAGTGAACATTTTCACCTGTGAAGAATTTCAAAGCAGTTGGGCTGTGAAAATGACGCACTTCTACAAAACATAATTCAGGTTTAAGAATTAAAATACACGCTTTTTTTTATAAAATGAGGTCATTTGCATTCGCTAAAGCAATCCACTTTTACAATCCAATCTTAAACTTCGTGTTTAGGAAAGTGTGCATATGACGTCATTATTACGGAATAACAGTCAATATTCTTGACATAGCGCATACTTCAATTTCAACTTTTTTTTCAGGTTTTATGAAAAAATGGCAACAAAAAGATACAGTATCTACTATTTTCCGTTTACTTTCAATGACTTTCAATAGAAATGAGGCACTTTTGTTACCACAATAAGAAAAATGGTATTAAAAACTACAAAAAAATTAATATCTCAACAATAAATTGAGATACAGTTTTCAAACAAATTGCATTTAAAAGAGCATATTTTTCCTTACACGACGTGTAAAAAATTAAAATGTGCGATGTTTAGAAGTTTAAAAATTTGCAGTAGAGACAATTGCAAATCCAAAATGTTATTTCAAATTTCAAAGTGTTGCCATTCGGAAAATGGCGTATGCGTTACGCACAGATATATTTGTCCTTTATAATATAGATATAGATGAATGTTGGTATGATGAGCTGAAGAAGTTGAAGAAGTGAAAGTACATACTTGTAGAAGAAATAAAGATGAATAACTATCAATAACTATCTGCGACTATCATTCTTCTTCCTCCCTGACCTTTCATATGTTACACAAGCCGCAGCCCCAAATCATTTAACTACTTGCTCCACAACAGTATCAATTTCAAATCAGGGAGTAATTTCTCTCGCACATTGAATGCAGAACTCTAAACGGAAACCAAGTAAATAGCTGCTTTTGTTGATAAGGTAGGAAATCCAGCAATAAAATTAAGTTTGGATTATCAGAAACAAACACAGATAATCGCATTTTGAGGAAAACACAGGCTATGGACAGAAATATATCTACTTTATATACGTAATATTTAAACAATACTTTTATGTATAGTTTTATCATGCTATAAAATTTTAATAGCATTGTAGTAAATTCATTCTTCCTGTTTCGCTGCCCTTGGATCAAAAAGCTGAAAAGGATCTATGACATGTGCTAGACATAAATACACTTTTGAGTAACTTGTTGGAATTTATTACTAACAAAATTAAACTAACTAATTAAATGATTTAATGATATTCATAGTATAAAACTCATGAAATATTATTAATTCATTTAATATTTCACAAAAGTAATCTTTTTCTCACTTTTGTGTATAGAAATAGACAATATTATTCTGTTTTAAAATTGTTATCTATTCACATGTCCTAATTTATCATCTTTATAAATTGTTGGTACAGAACTAATGCAGTTGTACTCTAGAAAATATTTTATGTATTCTAATCAGATTACTCGTTGCTTCGTGCAAAGATAACAAATGATCTGTTTTACGTTCATTTATCACAAACTTCCTCCATATCTACTTTGAAATGAAATTTAATTTCCGTTAGGGAAAATTACTTATTGAATAAAGGGTACGTTATTTTATCGGTTGCGTTTATAGATTTTCGTCAACCACTCGTAAAGCAACAAATGTCATACAAAAATGAATTGTTGTTATTTCTAAATTAACTTCAGATAAATCGATAAACGTAACTCGTTATGTGAATAAATTAGTCAAATATGTTCTATTAGAATTAAAAATATTGCTTTATTTAATTAAGACATTTATTTTAAATTTTATTTTTAGATGTGTGCAGTCGTGGAAAAGAAATCAAACACCCACTATTAACTCTGCAATCTATTTCTATAAAATCGAAGTCTCTGTATGTCCCTCACAATTCTGTTTGGACCGCCTCATTGATCGCGGCCATGTCAGGGTTAGGCTTCCTATGGAGAAATCGGTACTAGCTTCAACAATGAGTAATTGTTGAAAAGTTCTAATGGCAGGGTTGCCAAAATAGTGCTAAATTTTGACCAACTTTGCAAAATATCGCCACTTTGGCGATATTTCGCCAAATTTGACGACAGATGTAAGTTGCCATTTATGAAGCCAACTTGGCGACAGCTGGCTACTTTAGTGAAATTCCCATTGAAAACCCATTAATCTTTCATAATCGGGCTCACTGCTATTTAATTTAAACTCCGCGCGTTGAAGTTTTTTTTCAAAATCTATGGGTCAAAATTTAATGTGTAATATATGAAAATGTACATAATTACATCAATGCTGCTAATAAAATAACCGCCACTAGACGGCGCAGTGCTATCTGAGTTCCTAACTTCCCAATTTTAATGTGCTTTACACAGCCGGATAAGAAAATTAAATTCCCGGTAGTTTTCCAATATAGGAGCCTTGGCGAAATAGAGAAAACTGTCTTGGCGAAGAAGAAAATTTGGCAACATATTTCCTCATTTTAAAATGTGTTATTTTCGTCTATCACTGCGGAACAAGCGAGAAAAACTGCTCATATTGTTGCACATGTGTTATACATATATGCATCTTTATATATGTTTTTCCGTCATTTGTGACGGGCTATCTTTCTAGTTAATTATAATAGAAGAAAGTTACTGATGCCGAACGATTGGAAATAAAATATACTTTGAAATGATGTACATAAAATTTGCTTTGCGGATCATCTACATATCAAAACGAGCCCAAACACTGTTTTTTTTCGAATAGCAAAACCCAATTTTGACGCTATAAATAAATTCTACACTCTTCAATTAGATTAAATACAAATTTTCACGAAACACGTCTCTTAGGAATCATCTACAAATTAAAAACAGACCAAACTTTGTTTTTTCAATGACAACACCCAATTTGGACAATATATTTTAAATATTCGGTTCAAACTATGCTTAGAAATAAAATTTCAAATCCTTTGGATGATAAGGTTTTGAATTATAAACATTCAAAGTTTAGAGCTTCTAACGTTAAATTACATTTTCGTATTTTTATTAAAATTTCGTAAAATTATAATCTTAATGTGATAATGTTTTGTGTGTTTATAATACTAAAATCTCCAATCATAAATACATTGAATTTATAATTAAAAATATATATATAATATGAAATGATAATGTGTTGTGTTGAGTAGTATGCTAAAAAATTATACTTGCATAAAACGTTCTTTATAGAAAAAAGAGCGCTTTTGTCAAACATGTATTATGGCATGCTTATAGTATTATTGTAGTCGTATTTTTTTGTGAGTTCATGTTAAATAACATACAATTTTCCATAAAATGCGTTATATATTTTGGATCAACAACTTTTTTAAATAGTACGACTAATCGGATTCCTCATTTGATCGCTGGTGGACAAACAAATACAAAAAAACAGCTTGTAAGCATAGAGATAAAAAATATCAATTCATAAACACTTTAAATGAAGTATACACTAAGGTGGAGTGAATTTTTTTTTCTTCAAATCAAAATTGGGCAGTGTGGGAAAGTTGCTCTATCATATCCTCATTTGAATATAAAATACCTTTGAAAAATATTAATATTAAATACTGCCCCAAGGTCATTGAATATTGAGAAAAAACGTAAAAGTTGTGTTTTTTCCCATTTTTTTCCTCAAATATACAAACTATTAATATTAATTTTATTTAAAAGGATAATCCTCGAATTATTATTATTATTATTATTATTATTATTATTATATATTTATAGTCAAATTGTGCAATATTTATATCAAATTCGCTTTTATTATAAGCCAATGACTATACTTCTTTTAAATATATGAAATGTGGGTAATTGTAATTGTTTTATATTTTTTACTTAATCTATGTAAGAAAATATAGTATAAAAAGTTTTACAGGATCTGTTGGTAAATCTCTAAAATATTGTGAACTTCTTCCTCTTGTACTTTATAAGAGAAAAAGCTGTAATTTGCCAGAAATTACTAATAAAAAAGATTTATGCACGGATCAACTTTATTTGCTTGAGGTATGTGAAGAAATTTCGTCGGTATTGTGTCCCGAAAAATTGTATAAAAGAAATCCTGGAAAATAGTGTGCATTCTAGGTGGCTTACAGTGGCAAATAGAATTCTTAAGCTTTATGTTTCGTCAAGTGAACCGTCTGAAAATTTGTTGATTCTGACAAATTTTATACTAAGAGTTTATACAACTATATGGTTTTTAAATAAAAGTAAGCCCTGATGCATTTACGGAGGTAAGCATTTGCATCAGTCAGTTATGTTATCACGATATTTACCAAAGGAATGACAAACAGTAATAGATCCCGTAATTCAACGAAATGGTTATTTTTGTCACCCGGAAAATATTTTGATTGCCATGTTGGCTGACCTTAGAGACTATGTAAGAGAGTTGGCACTATGCAGAATAATGAAATCTCGAAAGCTAAGAAATACTTCACGTGCATTCAAGTTACCTGAGATCAATTTTGAAGTCAAAGACAATATCTATTTTATCAATTGGGCTGAAGGGACCGTGCCAGAACCACCATTAACTAAGTTATTAGATAATAACATTCTTACAAATTGTATCCTAAATCCATAGGCAATAGATGAAGGCATCTTACCTAAGATTAAACTATTCCCTTATCACAATCAAACCACTGAAAGATGTGTGAAACTATTTACGGAGGCTTCTTCTTCTGTTTGTGATCTTTTGAGACGCGATGTATTCATTAAAACTTGTCTGGAGTCTCGGAAAAAATGACAGTTTTTGAAACCAAAAAAGAGTATAAAATGGTAACTTCATTGCTTGTAAATTGGAATAGTAAATTGTTTTTACCTTATTACTCTAGTTCTTTAAAAATAATTTCAAATTATATTTTCTTGCAGAGGTTAAGTAAAAAATATAAAACAATCACAATTACCCAAATTTTATATATTTAAAAAAAAGATCGTCGTTGAGTTTGATATAAATATTACATAATTGTACTATAAATATATAATAAAATAATAATAATTCGATGATCATCCTTTTAAATAAAATTAATATTCATAGTTTGTATATTTGAAGAAAAAAATGGGAAATGGCACAACTTATGTTTACGTACGTAAAGTATTTCTTGACTTTCGAGATTTTATTATTTTGCGTAGTGCCAACACTCTTGCATAGTCCCTATCGTCAGCCAACATGGCAATTAAAATATTTTCCGGGTAACAAAAATAACCATTTCTTTGAATTACGGGATCTATTACTGTTTGTCATTCCTTTGGTGAATATCGTGACAACATAACTGATTGATGAAAATGCTTAGCTCCGTAAATGCATGAAGGCTTAATTTTAATTTGAAACCATATAGTTGCATAAACTCTTAGTATAAAATTTGTCAGAATCAACAAATTTTCAAACGGTTCACTTGAAGAAACGTAAAGCCTAAGAATTTTATTTGCCACTGTAAGCCACCAAGAATGCACAATTCCTCCATGATTTGTTTTATACAATTTTTCGGGAAACAATCCCGAAGAAATTGCTTCACATACCTCAAGCAAATACAGTTGATCCGTACTTAAATCGTTTTTATTAGTAATTTCTAGCAAAGTACAGCTTTTTCTCTTATAAAGTACAAGAGGAAGAAGTTCACAATCTTTTAGAGATTTTCCAATAAATCCTGTAAAACTTTTCAAATTATATTTTCTTACATAGGTTAAATAAAAAATATAAAACAATTACAATTACCGAAATTTCATAAATTTAAAAAAGTATAGTCGTTGAGTTAGTATAATAAAAGCGAATTTGATATAAATAGTACATAATTTTACTATAACTATATAATAATAATAATAATAATAATAATAATTCGATGATCATCGTTTTAAATAAAATTAATATTAATAGTTTCTGTATTTGAGGGAAAAAAATGGGAAAAAGGCACAACTTTTATGTTTTTTCTCAATATTCAATAACCTTGGAGCAGTATTTAATATTAATATTTTTCAAAGATATTCAGAGTGAGGATATTCCTTCCTTCTTCCTACAACACCCCATTTTGATTTGGAGAAAAAAAATCCATCGTCGATCGGTTTTACGTTTTTCCCCAATGGTCATTGACCTTGGGGCCGTATTTAATATTATAACAAATATTTAAAGATTATTCCGCTAGATAGAAGCACTAGACGACAGTCGCTAACTTACCGGCTGCCAAATGGATTTCTCCCATCATTCCCTGGGATAAGTTTTTCCCAGAGAGTTCTACGAGACGCACCTTGATAACTGTGTAAAATGTATGCATCTTTGCGTTAAGATTTCCTCGCAGTTTTGTTCATGAGAGGCGGCGGGAAGAAAGGTGAAGTGATAGATACTTACGAGTCAACGTTTCCTCTGCGGATTTCCTCTGTCGTTCGTAATTTTGTAAATATGTACTGCCATCATGTAAATAGAAGTATGTCTTGTAGTACAGAGTTTCATTAAACTTTCTTTCTTCTAAAGTATTGAGTTGCGTGTCCTTTTGAAGAGATGAATCCATTATTAAAAGCTGTGGCGCCTATTTATGGAAAGTAAGTTAGCTAAAATAGTAATATTTTTCTAAGATATTTTATATTCAGAATGAAGATATGATACAGCAACTTTCTCACACCACCCCATTTTTATTTGAGAAATAATATCCCATAAGCGAGCGCTCCACCCTATTATACACATCGTAGATTATGAATCAAATTATATATCTTCATTACCAGGTGTTTTAAATAATAGCCACCTAAAAGCAATATATCTAAATTATTTCCATCAATTTTGTATGTATGCCACAGAAAATGTATGAAGCAGGAAACATGCTGTAGTTTATAAAACAAAATACATAAATGATTTCGATTTGTTTGTGGAAATTTAAAAAAGATAATGCATCTTTCAAATGCATGTTTGATGATAATCAGCTTAAGAAGGTACATATACATTGTCCTGAAAAAAATATATTAATACATCTCACTTCATTTAAGAAGCATGTAGTAATGTATTAGTATGCCATATTTATCTGTATATAGTATACTGATATAGATGTATATATATTCATAAAAAGTGAAAAATACGGTTGGCGACAATATTATTCTCATGCAGCGAGATATTGTTTTGGTAAAAAAATGATGTAGAGAATTTTTGTCGATAGAAGGTGATTCAACATTCAAAATCACAATTTTCTTTTGCAAAATTATGTTTATTTGTACAAAAATATTTACAGGTTTATAGCAGTTAATGTTCTAGTTTCGCGACCACAAGGTATTAAAGAAGCCATGCTCAGTTATTAGAGACTGATACTTGAAAATGTTAAGGGAGAAAACAACACCAAGCTTATTTGAATGCAATCTATTACACACAATCACTTTCACGCATAACGGGCACCCCCACTCATGTAGTTTAAGACAAGCACGTTTGTTGAACGGCTAATCACTCTTTACAATAAAAATATTTCCTTACCCTTGCTCACCGGATTTGATACCAGATGATGTTTGGTTATTGGTTCACATAAAATCTAGAACGTACCACAGTAGTCCATCTTCCGTGGCGGAGTTAGAGAATGTCATACATCGCGAAATCTCCTGTATCCATCTTGATATGCTACATGTCTCAGTTAACGGTGTCCTTACTCGCTTGCAAAGTGTAATTCCTTGTGGTGGGGAACCCGCAGGACGGTTACTGCTATGAACCTGTAAATATTTTCAATCAAGTAATTTTTTCATGAAACTTTGTTATTTGACTATTAAAGTGTCCTCTATTCACATAAAATTTCACTATTTTGTTTTTCTTTACCAAACAAAATCCCCCAGCATGAGAATAATTCTGTCACAAACCGCATTAAAATAAACTGATTCCTTCAGTTTTTATGAAATTTTGAAATGTTAACAAATTTATGTGACACCTGGTATATATATCGTGTTTTTAAAATATTACTACACATATTCAACACGATCCGACAACTCACAATTATAAATTTTTGTAAGCTCGGCTGAAAATTTAAAATATTAATGCAAATATTCAGCACGATCGGACAAATCAAAATTATAAATTTATGCAAGCTCTTCTGGGGTAGGATACCTTTGAACATGTCGAAAATGGAAAAAATACCACTATGTTCCAAGCTTCAAAACTTGTGTAATAAGTCAAAAATAAAAATAAAACTTCATTTAAATATAAAGCTCATATTTATACTTATATTTAAAAATATATACATACTTGTAAATTTATAAATAAATATTGAAATTATAAGTTTAAAAATATATGATAATAAGATTTTTAAAAAAATCTTGCGCGCACGATAAAATCTGAAAATATGCATACAAAGAGGAAACTGTGGTGAAAATAAATGCATAATAATGTTACCTTTGTACTAAAACCAGAATATTTGTAAAAAATATTGACTAAATTAAAAAATTAACAAAAAATTAAAAATTTTCACTTTTTTAAAAATATTTTCAAAGTAAAAAACAAAAAATAAAATAAAATCTTACCTTTATCTGTTTTTTAGTTGTAGATAATACAGTAATGAATATGTGGTGAAAACAGTTTTTGATTGCCATGCATAGTTTGTTAGTAACACTGCGCGCAGTATCAAAATTCATCGTTTTGAATAAACGCAATGCAAAGTTTAAATTTAAAAATTTAATTATCTTATGTAGTCTTAATATGTAGTGTTAATAAAACTGCCATAATTAGTAAACTAATGGGAATTTTTTAATGCGTTTTTTTGCATATTGTTCAGAAATGGTTACGGAATCAAAATATGTATTAAAAAGATTTCGAAAATTTTGCAGGTTTAAAGGTATTCTACCCCCTTAAAAGATTAATTAAACTTTTATATAATTATTTCTAAATGCAACGAGTATAATTAGAAATCATTTAAGTATAAAAAAATGCTCAAAATCTTCATGACCTTTTTTAATTTATTTTTGAGTTATGGAATTGTCCATTTTTTCTCCATATGGTACTGAACCGCAAACTATCGTGAGTTATAAATAAATAATCCATAACAATCTATTTATATAAAGAGTGCATATTTTCCTTGTATAAGTGAAAAAAAACTTTTGTAAAATTATTTCCGAATTCGACGAATAAAGTAAAAATTCTTGTAAAATCTAGAAAGTGCAATTAGCCTGTCATTTTTTAAAAATTTAAATAACGTATTTTTTTTTAAAGAATTACAAAATGAAATTAGTCTGTTTTCTTTCTGTTTGCACAGTGACAAAACTCTAGCGAACAAACAAGGGACATTTATTGATTCTTTTTAAATGTGATTCATTTTTCTATGGATAATTTTGAAGTGAATAATAGGGTCATAATGTCGCTAAAGTAAATACAATTTTTTAATGAGTATTTTCTCGCTTTTTTCCGGAAGAGAGTGTAAATGACTTTTCCTTAATGTTGAAGAAATAGAAAAGAGAAAACAGAATTTTTTTTTAATTACTGTATTAAAAACTGCAAATTTTTAAAATCTATTTCATTATATGTAATAGCTTAAATTGAAGGTGCGTAATTAACCCTAGAACTACCGGAAATTTTACTCAAGTTTTATAAAAACATTCTACACCAGAATTTTTACTTAAAACTATTTAATTTGTTTATTTAACTTATTATTGTCTGATTTATACATTTAGTTTGTTTTGAAGAAATTTCTGGTTTGAATAAATATTTTGAATGTACATGTCGGGTCCATTGGACCCTTCTGGTAGACAGAGGGTTAATACATTAACCCCTTGCGCTAGAAATTAATTGGCAGAAGCCGTCTATGTTTTATCTCATCCATATTTTAGAAAAATATTTCACACCAAAATTTTTATTTAAAATTATTAACTTTTCCATTTAGCTAGTTTTTTTCTTTGTGTCTTTTAATCTAGTTTTATAAAAAAATTTCTGGTTCGAACCGAGATATATTCGTTTGTCGCAGGCTTTCTTATGTTAATTCAAGGCGACGTACATAGCACGTCTTTCCAGGCCAAGGCGTTAATACATCCATAGAAAAAAAGAAAAAAAAACTTACAGAATCTGTTATAAAGCGATCCGATTGCTAGTAAAATGTCATAGATAACATCCTACAGTGTGTTTAAATGTACTAGAAGATCTAAATTGAACTTCCAATAGTACAGAAACCTAGAAACCATTTTTTTCTTTTTTTTTTTTTGTACAAACATTTGATAGATTTTTTTTATATTTAATATATTTTTTTATATATTGTCCGCTAAGAACACTAAAAAAGCCATTTTAATAAAAAAAATATATCAATTAATATAGTTTTGAAATTAATTAAAAGCAGTACTTTCATATTTTCCGCATACCAGTAGAAAATATCTCCAAAGATTTTTCTACTTACAGTAACCGCTTTGATTCTTATCATTTCAGTGGTGTAAGTGAGTAGTTTATATACGTTAGAGTGTTCCAAAAAATGAAAGTCGTTTTATTTTTTCGCATACCCTCTCATTTTTTTCGTTTTATGTCAAAACAATTGTAAATAAAGTTTCATGTAATTTGGACCACGGGAACCCGTGCCGATTTGTATCTAAATGTCTCAGTCAGTACTTGTGCACTTAGCGAGCGAACGCTGACACATGCCACCCTGTCACGTGTCTTTAGCGGAGCACCCAGCAGTTGCAAATGAAAAAGATGAAACAAAACAAAAAAGAAAGGTTTTGGAATGCTTGTGACAATGCGCAACCCTGAAGAAACAGTGCAAAAACTGTGAAACGTGTCAGTACCAGTTTAATCAGGACAGCGCACATCTATGTGTCAATGTGCGTATAATTCCAAGTTAGTCTTTTGTTAGTAAATGTCTGTATAGTTTTTAATCAGTGAGCAGAAAATGGCAGTGGAATTGTGTAGTTCTAAAAAAGTGATATTTTTAATAGGGCAAATTAAACATCAAATAACGGGTTCAAAACTTCCGTCTAATGGACAAGTTCTCGCAGTTTTGTTTTACAATATTTGAGAAGAGAATTTAACTGTTAATGAAAATGCAAATATCGCTATTCGTGAAAGTATTATTATTTGGGAAAAGACACACGTGTCTAAGAAATCGTTGCGAAATTGTGTGAGGAAGCTTGTTAATATGTATCAAGTTTGTAGAGACTTACAAAAAATACAAAGAAATTACAAGACGTATTCAAGCGACGACAACAAGAATTTGTAACTATTTTAGAGCTTTTCTTTGCTTGCTGTGTCATCATGTATACGATCTAGAATTAAAGGCTGTATTCATAATGAACATTAAACAAGTGACAACAAGTCCCGATATTACACTCTTTAAAAAGCACAAAGTGAATTGAAAGAACATCTATCCAACTAAAATACAGTGCTATGGAGAAACAGTGGGATATTTCTAACCCGTATCTGCACTTGGCAATTTGCTTGAATTTTACCGCTTTGCACTTTAAAATGCTATTATCAGAGAGGACTATCAAGAGTTGATCAAAATGTCTGTCATATTTTTAGGTGGAGATGCAGAAAATAATTAAATCAGACCTCTGGGTGCTATGTACCAAGCTAGATGCATGGTCCGAGCGGTTTACTCCCTAAAACTCTCGTTGTTTAGTTCTCATCTGAAATGAAACGTCAGGGATAAGAAATCACTGTTAAACGTCTGCTTGTTTATCGTGAAAATCTATGTTAAACATGGCTTCAATACATTTTGGCAGTTAAAGAACCCTAAAAAGATTTGTGCTTTTTGACATCTTTGAAAATCTACGAAAATGTGAATGAAGAATGTCTGCAGCATTTATCGTATTTGACTGATGAAATAGCAGTATTAGCACTTTTTGATGATGATGATGATGACAAAGAAACAGAATTAAAAATGATGACAAATTTACATAGAGAAAATTTCTCGACCCGTGAAAAAAGTACATTCCATCGAAGGAAGAAAGAGGTTCAATGTATGGCGAGTTTCGTATATTGATTTTGTAATTGTTTATTTAGTCATTCATTTATATCACGCGATTGTTACCTGTTCTTTTATTTTTTTTTAAGAAAAAAGCATCGATGATCTCATATCACTTAAAAGCAATTCATTGTTTTCTAGACTCAAAATTTATGATAATTTTGAAGAGTCCCTCTTCATGGGAGAATCATGCTTCTTTCACGACGTGAAAAAGACGATCTCAGTGCTCAGAGCAATAAACAATACAACTGAAAGAGCGGTGAAATTGATGCAGGACTTTCATAATTTAATAACGGTGACGGAGGAACAAAAACAATTTCCGTTATGTTGCCTACAAGAACACATGAAGGTCTATCCCGACTGTAAAAAGAAAACATTGAAATGAATATAAGTTCAGTAATGTTTCTTTTACTATAATTATCTTCTTTGAATAAAATAATGTTTTATTAACCAAAAAAAAATATATTTTACAACCTTTCCATAGTATTCCCAATACAAGATTTCATGTTCAAGTTTGACCGAAAGTCGGCACGGGTTACCGTTATCTGATTGCAATAACATTTTTTATTTATGTTTCTCAGGTGAAATAGAAAAAAATAGAGGGTATGCGTATTTCATTTTGCAAAAAAAAAATTTTACCTTGTATCCTGGGACACCCTAATATACGTGTTTGTTAAATTTATTTTTTATTTTAATAATTTCTCTTTATTTATATATTGATGAAGTTTTAATTTCATTATGGTATACTAGCCGGAAACAAATGCTGAACTATTTTTATTGTTTTATGTGCAAATAGATTTATCTTGTAATCACGATGCAATACAGATAGATATTTAAATAAATTTATGTTTGAAAATTAATGTTAAAACGATAAAATCAGTAAAATGAGATACATTTTTCAAACCAATTCCATTTGAAAGAACATTGTTTTCCTATTCAAGGGTGTAAGAACTCAAATTGCGCGATGTTTAGAAGCAAAAAAATACAGTAAAAGCGAAAATTCCCTACAACTTACCAGGCCAAGTCTTACATATTACTGCAAAGTAAAACTAAGTACTGCTGATAAATTGCGAAGCGTACAAACATTTACAGTATTTTTATTGCAATTCATCGTCGTATGTATAGTACAGTTTGTAAAAAGGGGAGCAATAAAGTTTCTATACGTTTTTGAACATTATAATTTGTTTTCTCATTAGTCTGTAATAGCAATTTTTGCCGAAAATATTATTATATATATATATTTTTTTTAAATATGTGTTAAGCACGATCTGACAGACAAACAAATCAAACTTTATTATTTTAATTCTATCAAAGATGTCTTAGATTTGTAATTTTCCCAACTGAGTGGGAAAATGTCATGGACGAGTCCTAAATAAACGACCTTAGATTAATCTGCTGTCGTTCTACTAACTAATGATATAACTAATCTACTAACTAAAAATATAACCAGGATAGCTTAGTTGAAAGAGGGTAAGTATTTGTAAAGGAGTTGTCCAGTATTTGTAAAGTAGTTGTTTGTTGTTGCACAGGTGGTTCATTTTGCTAAGCTTCAATACTGACTGTAAGGCAAAAAAATCAATTGTTAATTATTTTAAGAAGGAGGCAAGGAACTGCTGAGATAAAAGAAGGCAGAAATTTTCTGAAGGTCTTTATTGTGCACCGGGATCGTTTCCACCACCGCCGAGAATTACACGGCCAATGTTGGAGAAGGGAGCGAAGAGTTACATTTCTTTTTTATTCACATCATGCGAGTTCAGAAGCTAGTCTGACTCAAAATACACTTTCTCGAAATCTTGAGTGTTGGCAAACGTACATACACAATTTCGCCAAATACATATACTATATGGCGAGATTAAAAAGAGAGGAAGACATGTGGTCAAAGTACAATAATTGAAATTGAATGGGGAATGTAAAAGAGTAATAAGAAATATTTAACGCCAATGGCTGTGTAGGAATTCTAGCTCATAAACCGCGAAAGACATTCTATAGGGGTTCCTAAAGTTCTCATGGGATTGAAGCGGCCGAAAGAGCACGTTAAAAAAACAAAAACAAAATAAAGACAGGGTTTATAACTGAAATGACACATCTATCTAACATCTGGACCAACGGCTAAAAATGTAGAAGTAATATGTCTGACTAATTTCTGCATATCATCAAACTAAGGCAGAAGGATGAAAATTAGAATACAGTTATTAGGCGAGAGAAGGAAATGATTTCTTTTCTTTTAACTGTACTGCGCTGCGGTTAAAATATTAAAGAGACTGAGAATTGAATGCTTAATTTATGAAGGGAAAAGAGCGCTAAAAACAGATTGAATCCGAATGCAGACAGATAATTAAATTTAAGAATTAAAAAAATGTAATTTTAACGGGGGGAAAGAGGAAAGGTCTTAATATTAATATGTGAAGGTAGGCGCCTTCTCAGGCATGTTAAGCCGAGTACCCGGATTCAGATTCCGGTCTGGACACTTTTTCATTCGGTTGGAAATATTACAAATCGTATTAATATTTATCAATTACTATAACTGTTTTAAAATTTTAATGTGAAAAGTATCCAAAGTGTATTGGAGTTTCGTTGTCCGCGGTTCATTCTGAAGAGCTGTTTCATATAAAAGACCAGTTAACTTTGCCGAAAGGTTGTCTGAGTGAATTATTTCAGCCGTATTTGTCCCGGATAGCTTAGTTGGTAGAATATTGGGCGGCTTAAGCCAAGGTTCTGCGTTCAGGTTCAGGCATGAACACTTTTGAGTCATTCGTAAAAATTCTAAATTGTAAAACAAATCAAAGTCATAAATCTTATCTATTTTGCTGGTACAGATATTTGAACTTACTAATAAATTATTCCTATCAGACAAATAAAACTGATATTTCTCAAAGAATTGCAAAATATGCAAAGTATACAGTATTCGTCTTTTGAGTTAAAAACATAAAAGTTTAAATAAACATTTTAAAAATAACAATTTTTCTCCGCATAGAATACTGAACTGAAAGTTCACACAAATTAATACCAAATAACCCATAACATTCACTTCCTGTAAATATAAAAAAAAAAAAACTTTAATGCAAATATTTCCAAATTAAAAAAATAAAATTTAAATCTCTTCAAGAATTAAAAAATGCAATTAGTCGTCTTCTTTTAAGTGTTTGCATATTTAAACAAATCATTCATACGAATTGAAATCTTTAATACTGGGAAAAGTGATTATGTTTTGCTTGGATAATTTCGCTGTGATTAAAACGGTCATAAAGTTGATAAAGTAAATGAATTTGTTTGATAAATCAGATGAGTGACCTTTTTATTTTATTTTTCAAGAATGGATAATGTAGAGTTTGACTTAGCTTTTCATGAAATCGGTTATAAAAAGGTGAATAAAAATATTATAATACAAGCTGCTTTCAAACAATAATATTTTAACACTGAGAAAGGAGAATGTTGTTTTATTATTTTAATTTTTATTAACTATCTTATCACGTGAAATACCTTGAATAGCCAAGAAAGGTACCGAATGAAAAAAAAAAAGTAAAGTGTAATCCTGTAAAGTTACCAAAAAAAAGAAACCTTTTTTTTAAATATATAGCATAAATTAATAACAAACGTGTGCTAGTATACAAATGAACACTAGAAGTGTATCACAGTGACCTCAAGTGAAAAAAATATAACACTGAACCAAAGAAATGTATCAATGAAGTAAAATGCCTAAGTGTTTTGAAAATCAGTTGTAAAAACAGTGACAATTAGTCCCTGATGCACGCAAAGAATTGACAAAGCTATGAACTCGTGTAAGGGTTTTTTCTATGTACTAAGAAAAAGTATGAACTACTGTGTGTGTTAACTATGAACAAAAATTCTCTACATGCACCAAGCACCAAACAGCAAAATGTAACTGAAGAGAAAAAAAAGGTGTACCGTATTTAAAAAAAAGCGCTACCAAAGGGTTAAATTTATTATTTTTTTTTTGTGAATTTCATAAGATATTGCTGCATTCGTTGAAAAAAAAAACATCTATATATATCTACTCAAAACGCATCAGTGTAAAATTGACAGAATCCATACCTTTAAGTTAAACAAACAAAAATAGGAGTGTTATAGCAACAGATACACTGTCCCTTGAAAAATATAGAAAAAGAAATGTTGTTCACCAAAAAAAAAAAAAAAAAAAAAACTTCTTTAGAATCATGACACATGCGTGTGAAAAAAATTCTCACCCGACACCCAATGAGACTCAAATTCAGTAAACAAATTTACGAGGAGAAGAAAAATGAGAATAATGCGAAGGTTTTAGTTTGGCTGAATTTTCATGTATAGACCTTCTGTGTATTTATTAAAATTTAACACCTGGTAAAAATAATAAAAACATTTACTAAGAAACTGCATACGATTTAATATAGTGTAACCAGATACCTTACTCGATCTGCCACCTTCAAGTAAGAAGTATCTTATGAAAATGTTAAAAAAATGTTACACGTTAAAAGTAAACAGATTCGAAATGTGTGTGTAATTTAATATGTCATGTGACGGATAACTCCTAGTAACTTTAAAATCTTTGTACATAGACAAAGTGATGTGTCATTGATATGTTATGACATTATGCAAACACATAAAAAAAAAAAAACACAACCTTGTTAAAATTAAAAAATATATAAAAAAACTGATGAAATGTTTTTAATATTAAAACATGATGTAAAGTTTAAAAGATAGAAAAGTAACTGAAAAAAAATGTATGTGTGCAGGGAGGGAAAAAAAGGCAACCCCAAACTCATGAATTACCTGAAATAAAACATATGAATAAGTGTGTACGCAAGCATACACAACGTGTAAATAAACACATGAACAAATTGTACAATTCCACATGAACTACTTGTAATAATGTCTCAATGAACTAACATTTTTATGCACTTTGCCAACAAAATATACGGACAGTAGGTGTGTAATAACCCAAAACACTAACATACGAGTGAGATTCAATTACATAATTAGTGAGTTAATCACCAAAATGTAATGAATAAGGGTTAATAAAGGCAATGAACTCCGTGTAATGTGTGAAAACTCTGGTTATACTCTAAACCAGCCAGTGTGTATTACTCAATGAACTACTTGTGAGAAAAAAAAAAAAAGGAATACTGTCGAATAGATCGTAAGCAAAGTACAATGTGTAAAAGCAAATGAACAAAATATGTAAGTCAACACATGAACTAGTGTAATGTATGTATATGAATGGACAAAATTGTATTCTAAATGAGCAAAATTTGTGTAACACAAACAAAATACCCAACACATGAACTACTTGTATTGAAAAAAAAAAGGAAAAAGTTGCATAAATGGTTAACTAAGAGTTAAAATTAAAATAAAGGTGTATCTGCCAATGTTATTACTGTATCACGTTAAAAGGAAGTGTGCATAAAATGTACGAGTGCACGACAGATTGCATAATTCTACGCTAAAATGTAGCAGTTATGCCAAGCCCAACATGTTCCAAGTAAAGGGTTGGAATAGAGAAAAAAAAAACGAATAGCAAAATACCAAGCGTTATGCTTTATGATCTATGAGTGTATGTATCCGTCACAAGACACCTGTGAGAATATAACGCACTAATTAAAAAAATTAAAATGTGAGAAATTGCCAAAGAATTAGTTTAATGACTATACGTGAATAGCCTTTCTTAAAAAAAAAAATAAAGTGTACATAACAGCTCACAATATGCATTTAAATAAATTTTATAAAAACAACCCCTAAAGATATCAAATATCATGTCAGTTATAATAAAATACCTTATGTTATAAATAAAATAGCAACGAGTCACCAGCCGCGCGTAAACAAACAAAATTAACAAATGTGTAAAAAATACCAGCTAGAAATTAACTCATGCATGTAAATTTAAGATGCATGTGCAAATATTGCATTGGATTACATTATGTAAAAAAAAAACAGTAACAATCCGAAAATAAAAAAATGTCAAGGCAACAAAAAATACGCAAAGTTTAAAATAGTGAAAACTATGTATTTGTGAAAATGTACACTAATGTTGAGAAAGTATGTAAAAAAAATGTACAAGCACACAGAATCGTGACCATGTTTAACCAAGGTGAGTGTCATAAAATTATTACAAAACAAGACCATATGAAATGCAAATGTAAATATGTGTGTGTATGTAGTACCAGGTTAAACCTGAAATCATAAAAATGTGTACATGAGATTAAAAAAAAATGATGAAGGCAAACATCTAATTTCACTATCTGCCCATAGTAAGCTAGAGTGGGGGAAAAAATCATGTACGGAGTATTAAATTATATGAGAGATACGTCTATATGCATTTAAAAAATAAAAGAGAGCGCGAACGCCTTGTAAATTAATGTGAGGTATTGAATATTTGTATCATGTAAGTAACATATTCCACTTTTGAGAAAGTGGACGGCCGATCCACCTAGCCAAAACTGAAACATACACCTTTAATCATTGGGCCATTTCCGGATTATAGCGCAATGAAAAAAGGCACTTACACAACACAGGAAACAATAATTAAAAATTAACATCAAGTAATATAATCACATGTATAATGTAGTGTGCGTGTAAATTATGTGTGTATGCAGTAACAAGCATACTGATATCTACAAGCATACTGACATGCATAAAATGTTTACGACTCATGTTATAAAAATTTTTATAAAGTAGAAATAGAAATCAAAAGGAAAAAGAGACTTTTTTTATGAAAAAAAATAAAATAAGATATGATGACTCGAGCTATATTTTAAAACGAAGGAGCCTAACTTATGCTATAGAAATAAATTAATGAGACGTGAATAAAAATGTATAAAATCCGTGTAAATTGGACTATGAGAGATGTATCAAAACTAAAACGTGTACTGTATAGATGCCAAATCTAATTTTCTTAAATTAGTCGCAACCATCTGGAAAGGATTGAAAATTAGCAAATTTACGTAGCATTACTGGTTACTTCCTCTCTCTTTTTTTTATATGTCACTAGTGCTTATCCTTAAGTATAAAAGTTGCAAGACCTATATTTATAGTAATCTAGAGTATTAAAAGTTTCATATCTTATTGATATGGATGACTGACAAAACATATAAAATACACATAAAAAAACATATAATATACACATAAAAAACATATAAAATGTTATATATAAAAAGAAATTACCTGTAGGAAGTGCTACAACAAGAAATATATTAAGCACAACAAGTAAGAAGAAAAAAAAAATCAAAAATAATATCAGTCCAGTATCAGTTTAAGCCTTTTCATTTTTTTACCTTATTTTTTTGTATCAAAATTACATTAAGCTCTTGGGAAAAAAATTACCTTAAGTTATTTTATTTATCTTTTTTTTTATACACTATGCCCCTCTTTTTTATAACTAAGTTTTCACTTTCATTGTGAAAGCTTGCCTGATTACAACAGGATTGCTGAGTTTTAAAAGCAACACAAACCAACATAATAAAAACTTTGTCTGTGAACATAATATCTAACATTTTTATATAAAATGCAATGCGACACATATCAGTTGCAGACGCATAATATCTAAAAAGGGGGGGGGGGGAAATGCGACCAGCGCTTATGTGAAAGAATTAAGCGAGCGCAACCATATCGACAACCCTAGGCCAACAGAGATAAGAAAAACAGCATCTCATCTCAGGATTGCGACATTGTGTGACATTGCAGGATATATATTGAATTAAATAAGAATCGGAAATGTGAAAAGAAAAAAAAATATTTTGGACAATCTTTTATCTAAATTAAAAAAACTTTGAAACTGAACTGGATATGAAGTGCATCCCTAGACATACAAAATCTTAGCATGCTACTAATAAAACTAAATGCTTAATTTTTAGTACACGAAGCCATCAAAACTAATATATATAGATATATATTAAAAGAGCAATATAATCCAGTCAGGAGGGTTTTTTTTTACATATTTTTTTTATCTCAATATATATATAGCAAAATCAATCCTCGTAACTAAAACATCATTATTTGAAATACTTTAATATTTTCAATATCCACTGTTAAAAGGTAGCAAAAAAATTTAATCAAACAGTATCTATACTGTATTACTTAGGAATCAACATAAAAGTATAATTCTGCCTTTAGCACAAGCACAAAACTGATAAGGAGAGAGCAAACATTACCTTTAAAAGTGCAAGAAAGAAAAAAATACTTTACAATTTACACTGTAAATATATATAAAACTTGCCATCTAACTATCAAATTTTATACCTTAAAGAAAATACAGGTACAAGAACCAAAAGTAATATTTCAAATTTCTTTTCATTGCCCCTTTAAAAAAAAATTATATGATGTATTTGTCAAGAGTTCATACCACTTTAAATTACTTAAATATAGCATGCCTCTATATCATAGGAGCCATAAAATGTAGTTATGGGAGTAACATGACTTGAATACTGTAAAAGGAAAAAAAAGAAATGCTTACCTGTTATACTAAAGACAAGAAAAATGATTTTTTTTAATGTAATTAATTTCTTGTGTTTTCACCTTATATTAAATAGAGAAGAAAAAATTATTTATTTTGTGTGCGCCCCCAGTGAATTTTACTTGTATTTAAAGTTTTTTTTTCTTTAGCAATAAACGTTCATGTTAATTTTGTAAAATCAATCAGTTGCTTAAATTCACATGTTCATTTGCAGATGTCTCAATACACAACGCACAGAAGCGATGAATAATTAAAAAGGCTTCGACTACTGAAAGTTTGTATCCATCCAACACACACACACACACACACACACAAAAAAAATCTTGCTTCGGCGGCGAGAGAAAAAATATACTTTGAGTCATCATGAATGATAATTTATTCCTTTCTCTTCTTGCTGGAAATAAAGAGGAGCTGTTAGGCGGACTTTGTGACGGAATCCCCCGGCAAGGGGATGCATGGATTTTCCGATGACCACCAGGAAATCTGCGGTACAGTGCTGTACGAGGACGTCTTTCATTTTCACATTAATTCAGGATCACGGGAACCAGTTTTTTTTGCTTTTTTTTTTTTTTTTTTTTTTTTTTTTCTTGTATAGCAGGCAACATTCATTGAACCTCTGTTCTGGAATAGCAGAAAATAGTTTCAGACATCTGTTTTGGATAGCACACTCAAAGATCAAACTGGCTAATCGGGTACTATAGGTGTCATAATTATTACGTCTCAGTACCGGGGTAGTGGACATTTCAGGCTAGATAAGCGTGCAAACAGCCACTGTAATGATCACAGTCCATAATTGATAGTCCATGAATTTTGCAGTTTTTTTTGTTAAAGAAATTGAACAGTTTTTTTGTAATAATCCAGTATTAGTAATTATTTTGAATAAGAAATATATATATATCACGTGCTCCGCTTCTCCAAATGTAACCTCGGCAATGCCGGCTTTAAGCACCAAGTATTTGTAAAGGAGTTGTCCAGTATTTGTAAAGTAGTTGTTTGTTGTTGCACAGGTGGTTCATTTTGCTAAGCTTCAATACTGACTGTAAGGCAAAAAAATCAATTGTTAATTATTTTAAGAAGGAGGCAAGAAACTGCTGAGATAAAAGAAGGCAGAAATTTTCTGAAGGTCTTTATTGTGCACCGGGATCGTTTCCACCACCGCCGAGAATTACACGGCCAATGTTGGAGAAGGGAGCGAAGAGTTACATTTCTTTTTTATTCACATCATGCGAGTTCAGAAGCTAGTCTGACTCAAAATACACTTTCTCGAAATCTTGAGTGTTGGCAAACGTACATACACAATTTCGCCAAATACATATACTATATGGCGAGATTAAAAAGAGAGGAAGACATGTGGTCAAAGTACAATAATTGAAATTGAATGGGGAATGTAAAAGAGTAATAAGAAATATTTAACGCCAATGGCTGTGTAGGAATTCTAGCTCATAAACCGCGAAAGACATTCTATAGGGGTTGCTAAAGTTCTCATGGGATTGAAGCGGCCGAAAGAGCACGTTAAAAAAAACAAAAACAAAATAAAGACAGGGTTTATAACTGAAATGACACATCTATCTAACATCTGGACCAACGGCTAAAAATGTAGAAGTAATATGTCTGACTAATTTCTGCATATCATCAAACTAAGGCAGAAGGATGAAAATTAGAATCCAGTTATTAGGCGGGAGAAGGAAATGATTTCTTTTCTTTTAACTGTACTGCGCTGCGGTTAAAATATTAAAGAGACTGAGAATTGAATGCTTAATTTATGAAGGGAAAAGAGCGCTAAAAACAGATTGAATCCGAATGCAGACAGATAATTAAATTTAAGAATTAAAAAAATGTAATTTTAACGGGGGGAAAGAGGAAAGGTCTTAATATTAATATGTGAAGGTAGGCGCCTTCACAGGCATGTTAAGCCGAGTACCCGGATTCAGATTCCGGTCTGGACACTTTTTCATTCGGTTGGAAATATTACAAATCGTATTAATATTTATCAATTACTATAACTGTTTTAAAATTTTAATGTGAAAAGTATCCAAAGTGTATTGGAGTTTCGTTGTCCGCGGTTCATTCTGAAGAGCTGTTTCATATAAAAGACCAGTTAACTTTGCCGAAAGGTTGTCTGAGTGAATTATTTCAGCCGTATTTGTCCCGGATAGCTTAGTTGGTAGAATATTGGGCGGCTTAAGCCAAGGTTCTGCGTTCAGGTTCAGGCATGAACACTTTTGAGTCATTCGTAAAAATTCTAAATTGTAAAACAAATCAAAGTCATAAATCTTATCTATTTTGCTGGTACAGATATTTGAACTTACTAATAAATTATTCCTATCAGACAAATAAAACTGATATTTCTCAAAGAATTGCAAAATATGCAAAGTATACAGTATTCGTCTTTTGAGTTAAAAACATAAAAGTTTAAATAAACATTTTAAAAATAACAATTTTTCTCCGCATAGAATACTGAACTGAAAGTTCACACAAATTAATACCAAATAACCCATAACATTCACTTCATGTAAATATAAAAAAAACAGACTTTAATGCAAATATTTCCAAATTAAAAAAATAAAATTTAAATCTCTTCAAGAATTAAAAAATGCAATTAGTCGTCTTCTTTTAAGTGTTTGCATATTTAAACAAATCATTTATACGAATTGAAATCTTTAATACTGGGAAAAGTGATTATGTTTTGCTTGGATAATTTCGCTGTGATTAAAACGGTCATAAAGTTGATAAAGTAAATGAATTTGTTTGATAAATCAGATGAGTGACCTTTTTATTTTATTTTCCAAGAATGGATAATGTAGAGTTTGACTTAGCTTTTCATGAAATCGGTTATAAAAAGGTGAATAAAAATATTATAATCCCAACAAAAAGTTTTCGGTAAAAAAAGAAAAAGCGCCAAGTTCTCCTTAATGTTTCGGCCAGAAAAAGTAGTGATATCTGAAGTTCGCACAAGTTAAAAGCCAAACATCCCAAATCTTTCATTGAAAATGGCTTCCTGCGACTTGGCCGTTAATGCCTTCTACAGCATTTCAAAATTAATGATTGGAAATTACGCATTTATGAATTATTTAAATATTAAAAGTAATATTAGAATGCAAAGAGGCAAATTCAAACAAAGACATATAATGTAAGTAAAAGATTTCTGATAACTACCATTCACATTCAACAAACATTAGTTTTGATTACAGATCATTTAGTACACTTGTGGTTTAATTGCCATTTTGTACGGTCTAAAGCTAAAGTCATTAACGTAAAACTCAAGAAATAAAACAAAATTTACTTACTTCAAGACTCACAATATGTTACATTATATTTTATTGTATAATATTGAAATCTTGTGTATTGACGAAAGAGATTTTTTTCGTTTGAACATTTATTATAGTTTGTTTGCATACATTAAGAGGTATTCGATTTCTAAACTGTTAAAAGCTGATACTAATTATGTTTCAGCAATTAGGCATATTATCTCCTGAATACAAGTATTTTGTTATTTTTAACTTCTAAGCATTTAAATAGATTGAAGTTGTTTAAATGCTTTTTTCAAATGTGTATTTTATTTCTGTACTCTGTGCCACAAAATGCCTAAAATAATCAAAAAATGTAGTTGGCGTGTAACTCATTTGTACATATTTTAAAATTTTAAAAACTCTCTAGAAGGCATTAACGGCCAAGTCGCAGGAACCCATTTTCAATGAAAGATTTGGGATGTTTGGCTTTTAACTTGTGCGAACTTCAGATATCACTACTTTTTCTGGCCGAAACATTAAGGAGAACTTGGCGCTTTTTCTTTTTTTACCGAAAACTTTTTGTTGGGATATCACTACTTTTTGTATGTTTTCTCAAGTTTGTTATTCTAAACTACATTAATATGAAAAAACTTAAATTTCGGTACTTTTATGTTAGCCGGGAGCAAATCTCGTTAGCCTTTTGTTTTTTCGCCAATAGCAGTTTTCATTTTTCACATGTGTAAATTAGAAACAATGCTTTGATTTTCAAATAAAGTATTTTGGTTTATGTTATTATTTCTTATTTATTTATTTATTTACTTCTATGTTAAATATTCTATTAAATAATATGAGGGAAATGCATCTATTTTAAATGAGATGACTGAAAAGTATATATCTTTAAATGAAATGAATGCAATATGAACAATGGAGTTGGGAACAGTATTTGGCGATTTGCCACTTGCGCCCGGTTAACATAAAAATATCTAAATTTATTTTATTGAGCTTTACAAATTTATGCTTTATTTCGTTTTATATTAAAGTACTAGCCGCCTCTAGCGAGCAGTATTTACCGTATTAATTCCCTGTTAAACGTTGCATCATGTTACTGTTATTCATAATTTAATTTACTTGCCCATTATTTCGCCAAGTCGGAAGCTTTCGATAGAGAAATCAAGAACTCTTTGCGATCATGGAAGCACATCATATATTTTGTGTTGTTATGAATTTCATCTTTCGTGACAAATATCTCTTAACTCACTTAAGCATGTTTCCTTAGAAGATACGATTCGCTCTCTAATGCGGAAATTTTTAAACCTATTAAGTAATTATTCTAATTGGGCTCACTTCCAATTGTTGTATTTTAAGTCATACGACTGGATACAAGTGAAATGGTTCTTATGAAATCCTTTGACAATATCTGCATTTGCATTAAACCATATTGATGCCAATATCTTTTTGTTTCACGTTAACCTTTTCAATGGACTCGATTACGGAAGAATAGAAGGTCTACCGGCTCACTGCCATGATCCATTTGAAAATCTATCATTCTTCTCATCTGATCGTGTTGAAGAATTAGTCAATGTGCCATGGTTTTAAGATTTTAGCTAATTTTATTCGAAACCTGAAAACTAAAACCGGATTATAGAAGATTCATTCTAACGTACATATTGATTAACAGGTTACATATTATAGAATTAATATTCATAAGGAGAACTGGCAGTTTCAATGCTTTAATAGTTTCCGTAAATTCTCTTTATATAGTACAGAAGTTTTAGCGGTGTAAAAATTAACAACATACTCACAGTAAGTATAATAACAGTACAATATAATAACAGTAGCAGAGGTTTTAGGCAATGACGAAACTATTAGCACTTTGGAAATATTAGTAAGTTATATCATTTACCTATACAGATGATACGCGGAAAAATCAAAATAGATGGCTCGCATTAATAATTAACTCATTGAAAAATAGCCACTAGCGTCAAATATTTGCCAGGCTGGGCGACATTTAGCAAAGTTTCGCCAAATTTGGTAATATATCATGTCAATTCTCAAATTTGGCGACAAAAATGTTTTGTTTATTCTGACGTCATAATGATGCATATGTATTATGTATTATACACATGCCTATAATACGTATGATGCAAATGTATTACGTATTGTATGCATATGTATAATATGTATGATGCATATGCATAAGTTCATTAACATCACTAAAACGCACTTAAAGGAACAGTGTTCCATAAATAGTCGGGATAATTGCCAGATTGACCAGAGTGCTATTGAGATTAGAATTCCGACATTTATAATAGACCGGGAGGCTTCTGCACACACCATCACCTCATCGAGTTTACAGCTGAAATTTTAGGATTAGTTAAAACTAGATTAGCATATTTAAATGCAACTGGTCTGTTAAGTCATATCTTGGTAGAAACCACCTGAAGACCTAATTGTAGTGGTTAACTGATAGGTTTACTATTGTATTTTCCTGCATTCAAAAGTTTGGAAACATGGAGGAATGAATGCAGGAAAACACAATGGAAAATCCTCCAATTAACCCGTAAAATCGGGTTTGTAGGTGGTTTCCACAAAGATATGACTTGGCAGACCAGTTACAATACGCTAATCGATATTTAACTAATCCTAAAATTTCAGCCGTCAACTCGATGAGATGATGATCTGTGCAGACGCCTCCCGGTCTTTAATAAAATTTGTTTCAAGGAAATAAAAGATAGATGGACAGATAAACTGAAAGATTTGCCTTATTAAGATTTTTGTAAAAGCATATAAAAATTCATTCAGCTTGAAATCATGTAACACCTTTATAACTCAGGCTAATTTTCTGTAATCGGGTTTTGGCGACCAACATATCTTATCTATAACTATAATATTTCTTTTACAGATTTAAAATTAACAATAAATTAACAGTAAGTAACATAATAATACAATATAATAACATTAGCAGCAGACTTCGGACGCCGCATCTTTCGCACATCGTTAAAGACAGTTTATTAGTTACACATTTCATTTAATTAAAAGGAGATATTAAAACTTTCATATGGAATTTGGATATTTTTCCACTATAGTGACCTTGGCATTTTTTTAAAATCTTGGCGCAATTCGGACTTCAGAAACTGAGATATGTTGCCAAATGATATAAACAACTATGAAAACAAACCTGATGAACTTTTATGTTATTTATACCGGGTGTCCTAAAAAGGACTGACTGATTTTAAAATTCAATAACTTGTAAACGGTGACAGATATTTAAAAAATTCTTGTAGGAGGGTTATGCATAAGGTCAAAAGTTTCTTTACAGTGATTTTCAATTTTAGTTCGAATTACAAACAATAGATGGCGCTGCGATCAATAGACGCTAAATTCATTCTCGATTTTCGGTACTTCGTGGCCCAGATAATACATTTCCATCTCCTTTTTCTGCATGGAACAAGATAAAGGACCAAACATCGAGCGTGTATTTAGCGACTATTGCTTACAGCGCCATCTATTGTTTGTAAATCGAACTAAAATTGAAAATCACTGTAATAAAACTTTTGACCTTATGCATAACCCTCCTGCAAGAATTTTTTTAATATCTGTCACAGTTTGCAAGTTGTTGAATTTTAACATCAGTCAGTCCTTTTTGGTACACCCGGTATATGTATCTGGTACTTCTTAGTTATCCCGTCGACCAATTTCGCCAAATTATACAAATCTCCAAACCACTCGCCAAATTATACACATTGACATAATTTTTATTTTAAATAACGAAAGAACAAATAAATTAGTAAAACCTTAATAAAAATACGAATAAAACGTCGAATTAATGGTTTTATGGGCCATTATTGGCATTTAATCTTACAATTAATTAATTAATGGCAAACCATTATTGGCATTTAATCTTAAAATTTGGCGACAGTTATTTGGTCGACGGGATAACTAAGAATACCATGTATTTATATACATGTAAACATTTTATTTATACATGTATAAAATATTATTTTTTATATACAAATTATTTATGTTGGTATATAAAAATAAATAAATAAATAAACGAGTTCCTTACATTAAATAAACTGTATACATATTGAAAAAATTGCTTGTGTATATGACACAGTAAATAGGTTGCCATAAAATACGTTATTATCAAATTTCTTTCTCGTCAAGGCTATTTTCTGTATTTCGCCAAGGCTACTATATCGGAAACGTACCGAATTGTAGTTATATTTTGCTAAATCTTTTGTTGTTTTAATATCGTAAATATATCATAACCTATACTGATTAAAATTTTTAGGTATATTCATTTTTTCTATTTAACAAACATCTTTGGAAAAGCATATATATAAAATGTTATTCTGCTTGAAATCACGTGACTCCCTTCAAAACTCTGTAATCGAGTTTTGGCGACCAACATCATTGGCACAATTGAATGTGTTAAGAAACTGTTTACGGCCAAATGAACACACCCTGTCTGAAGGGTTTAGAGGCGGAAATTCTGTGTTTTCAGATTTTTCTGGTTAATTGTGCTACAAACCCGACTTAATTGTGAAATTTCATGATTCTACGACTTTTAGAAGTACCTTAGTTATTTGATGATGCGAAGTGAGTCAGTGACAAAAAAGCACTTTTTCGGAATTTAATATTTCGAAAACTACTAAATATAGAAACATGAAATCGTGGAAACTTAGTTCAGTTTGACCATACGAACATGTGTATAAAAGAAAAATTTCCATATCTCTCCCTAAAACGACGTTATGAGGGGGTGAAAAGTATGCCGAAATGGTTCAGGAAAAGGTAGCTTACGGCTTGTGCGAACTTGGCGGTCGCACTGCCGTGCTCCCAGATACAAGCTGCTTTCAAACAATAATATTTTAACACTGAGAAAGGAGAATGTTGTTTTATTATTTTAATTTTTTATGAATTGAGGTTTTAAAATTTATATAAGGTCATGAATAGCAAAAATTATTCTAAAGAATACGTTTTTTACAACTGTTTAAACAAACTACTTACTTTTCCTTTTTCCCGAAACCTTGGTGCCTATACTCCATATGAAGGATGTAACTATAGTTATTAATTAACAAGTATTCTGAAAATTTATAAATTTTAGATATAAAATTACAAATTATTTGTTAAATTTTCATAAAAATGTGACCTGAGCATACAAAAATGTAATTTATTTTTTTAGTTTTATTGTTAAAAAAAATAGTCTAAAATTAAACGATAAATTGCTATTTTCATAAATCTATTTAAATTTTAAATTATGAAGTATAAACATATTGTATGAATTCCATAATAAATGAAATAATGTTATGCAGAAAACCAGACTATTTTTATGACAATAACATGTATAGTTAAAAAGTTATAGACATAAAAACAAATAAAGCTGAAAATTCCAGAAAATATACAGGGTGTTTATAATTAAACTTCCCCTATAAACAGCTTCTTACAGCGCAAACAGGTGAACGAAATGCAATGAAATTTCGTATATAGACTATACACGAGATGCGCTCACGGAGTTTCGAAAAAAAAAAAAAAGAAAAAAGTTCCAAAATGTCCACCAGATGGCGCTTTTTCCGGAAAAAACATTAAATTTAACAAAATAAACGGCCAAAACAGCCGGTTTTATGTTTTATTACTCGTAATTCTTGTTCTGGATTGTTAATATTGTTTTTATATTCCGTTTTGGCCGTTTATTGTGTTAAATTTACCTAATGTTTTTTTTCCGGAAAAAGCGACATCTGGTGGACAATTTGGAATTTTTTTTTTCGAAATTCCGTGAGCGCATCTCGTGTATAGTCTATACACCAAATTTCATTGCATTCCGCTCACCCGTTTGCGCTGTAAGATGCTGTTTATAGGGGAAGTTTAATTACAACCACCCTGTGTATATAGCGTGACTCCGCCAGTAGTTGATCATATAAAGTCAGTGCTACGGATCTTTTTACCCCAGGTACGGTATACTATTTCTTTCTCCCAGCTTATTTTGTGTATTCCAAAAAATAACTTTACCTTACAGAAGCCAGCCGTAAAACAAAGCAGTACGATTAAATACTTTAGCAATTTTTTAAACTTCTAAGCATCGCAGATTTTCGATTTTTATACCGTCATATTGGAAAAAAAAAAGTTCTTTTAAATGCAATTTGTTTGAAAACTGTATCTCCATTTATTTTTGAAATATTAATTTTTTGGTAGTTTTTAGAGCCATTCGCTTAATATTGGCAACGGAAGATTTCTCTAGAAAGTAAAAGAAAAATAGTCCTATAATAGTAATTATATACACTGGTTATCAAAAATTAAGGAAAAGTCACAAAATGCCAATTTTCAAATACACGAACACTCAAAAGGAAATAATATAATTCAAGTAATTACTATCTCTACAATACAGCTAGTCCATATAACATCTCATTCATATCACACATGATCACAAATGTCACAGTCACTACGGTGAAGCAAAAAAAATAGGAAATTCCATACATCTTATTATGAGTCTCAAATGATCACTATATGTGAATCCACTGAGGCGTCACTGTGACTGCTGCTTTGGGACGAGTCACTATGTGACTTTCCAATGTAGTTACATTGTGACTCTCATGTGACTATCATTTGTAGATTCAATTTCAAAGTCATCGTGAACGCTGCATTGTAATAAGTTACCAAATAATGTCACATTAAAGTCACATGATGGCTTTCAGGTGACAGAGAGACTACTGTGAAGTCACCATTGTGCTCTTTTGGGAAAAGTCTCCATGTGACTATAATATGATATTATTTGGTGACTATCATAATGCAACGTTCATGATGACTATGGAATTGAGTCTCAAAATGACAGTCACATAAGAGTCACAATTTAACTAGTCACAATTTGTAAAGTCACCTGGTGACTCGTCACAAAGCAGCAGTCACATTGACTATTGACTTCTCAGTGGAATCACATATACTGATCATTTGAGACTCATAATGAGATGTATGGAATTACCTATTTTTTTGCTTCACCGTAGTGACTGTGACACTTGTGACCATGTGTGACATGAATTAGATGTTATATGGGCTAGCTGTGTTGTAGAGATAGTAATTACTCGAATTATATTATTTCCTTTTGAGTGTTCGCGTATTTGAAAATTAGCATTTTGTGACTTTTCCTTAATTTTTGATAACCAGTGTATTTTTGTTGCCATTTTCTCATAACAACCGAAAGAAAATGTCATTAAAATACGTGCTATTTTGGAAAAAATATAAACGAATCATTTCTGTTAAAACAATGGAGCTATTATAAACTATATTTAATTTTAAGTATTTATGAATCATTAGATGGGCGTTTTTTTTTCTTTTTTCCCATTTTCTTGAATGACGGCATCTTTTTCCTGCATTTGTGCATTATTTCGCGATAGTGATGTGCTATGCATGCTTTACTGTAGATGTTTAAGAGTAGATCGTAAACGTTGAATTCTTAAGCGGATGCGAATGACGTTATTTTACATAAAATAAAACGTGCGCTTTAAATCTTAAAATTTAAATATGCTTGGTACTGCAGTAGAGTCCCGCTTAACTGAGTTATTTTCTTCTGATGGACTGGTGGCTTCTATTATTATGAAACAGCCATTATAAATGAAGCGTTATTATTATTATTTTTAATTATGGCCACCCCCCCCCCCATTCTGACCAGAAATGACGCGTTCTAACTTTTTACGGCTGCTCTTTCATCTTCAGCTAACGCTTCATTTATAACGGCTGCTTCATAATAATAGAAGCCATCAGTCCATCAGAAGAAAATGAAGTAATGGAAATGCCGGGGGCGACACTAAATTCTGAAAAAATAGAATTCCTGTTCTCTAGCATTATATTTTCTTTCTTTTAAGTTTTAGAAGTAAACTAACATGATTGCTACAACTCATAATGAATGTCCTATAATGGACAAAAACGAAATCGCTGAAATTAAATAGCAACAAAAATATAAATAAATAGTTTTTTTTAATTGCCATTTTCCCAGCAGTTGATCAGTCGAATCAAATTAATCGAAAATCTAAAAATTAATCTTTAAAATATCATAATTGGGTTGTGAATAACAATAATTCTTATAAATATATTAATTGAAATAAGCAAGATGGAAGTGGATTATTTTATCTTACCGTAATTATCTCCACTAATCAAGAATTAAATGTCTACACTCTCTAATAAAAAAATTTCATAAAATAGCGTATCTTGCAACAGACGACTGAAAACAATGTAATAAGAGGTGTACTAACATTCAAACAAAAATATTGTGTGTAGTGCCACCTATGAAACTCATTTCCGCGTAAAATGCCGCACTTTCACAAAATTTCATAAACTACTGGTAGGGTATCAACTACTGGCGAGGTCACCCTCTATAAATTAAAAGTGGATAAATCATAAACGTTTTAATAACTCAGCATACTTCCTTTGAATATATATTTAATACATAACACTGGGGAACACGCATTTTGTTGACTTAGATCTGGCACATGTTTTTGGCTAATCATTGGCATCTAAATCCAAAAATGTCCCCAGTTTTTTTCTATCACGTCAACATTTTAAGCTACAGGATACTCCCCAAATTCACGCTTAATGTGGATACAAAGGAAAATAAGGAAAAATTACCAAATATATTATTCATACAACGGCTGTATATACTTACTATATACTGCATTGTGTTCATACAAGTAATAAAATCCTTTTACAAAACGAAAAAGTACATATTAAGGTAAAAATTTTCGCTTGTAGCTTTCCCTGGAGTGTTTAATTTGTGGACAATCTCGCTTGATGCTCCAACAATCGTCAGCCATGATATGTTCATCATATCTTCCTTTATACCATTCTTCCATGAGCTTCAAATTTTGGCGAAATTGCTCACCCTACTCATCACTGACTGCAATCATTGACTTTCCGGGAAGTCATCAAGATGGTTATGCAGAAAATGAAGTCTGATGCTCATGTTGCAACTAAGCCTTTTGAAGCTCTCTAAAAGTTGCTGGACAATTTTGGTGTAATTTGCTAGTCGCGTATTTCCAAGAAAGTTTTTGACAAGGTTTTTGAATTTCAATTCAGCATTCTTTTGAAGTTCTGCCATTGCTCCGATAAAATGTTCATCTCTAATGAGCTGACGAATCTGTGGGCCGTCAAATACTTTTGCCTTTATTTTTTCAAAGACAGGTTTGGAAATTTCGAAATGAGATACTTGAAACAGTCTCCTTCAATTTACAAAGCTTTCACGAACTGCTTCATTAGATCCAGTTTTATATGCAGGGGTGGAAATATGATGTTCTTTCTGTCGACAAGATTCAAAATATTTGGAACTCCAGGTCTGAGGTAAGATCTTAGAGACCTATTCGACTGGAACTAATGCTTCTCACGAGCTCTGCTGCTCCTCATACACCAAAAACATGGATACTTCGTATATCCACATTGCTAGCCAAGAAGGAAGCACACCATTTTGAGGTTAACACAGATGATCCACTCGTGAATGCGATAGTGCAAGAAATCAATGGCTCTGTTTATGTCCTCATATTGTTCGCGCAAATAAACTGAATGGCTTATTGGGACTGCTCTGAATAAATTTCCGTTGTGAAGGAGTACGCATTGTAAACTCCTTTTTGAGCTATCGATGAACAGTCGCCTTTCAGCTGTGGTATAGGATGAAATTCCCAACTCCTCCATTAAACCATGTACGCTATGGCAAAAAACAAGTCCACCGTTATTTCGAAAGTGTTTGAAGAAATTCTTTTTCTCTTGATCGAAAGTAGGATAAATTGGCTTCCTTTTCAAGCAAAAATTTCTCGTGCCGTCTTTATGCTAAGAGGTCTGAAGCTTTATTCATCCTATGATTCACGCCCGATTCAGCGTAGAGTGGTCGCATTAATGTAAGCTGTAGAGAAAAAACTTGTCGTGATAGAACAAAACTACTTGCAGCTTTGAAATCAGCACGCTTTTTTTTACTTAAAAACAGCTGAAAAATTAAAGTGAACAGAAATTGAGTTAAAAATTGTTCCCCAGTGTAATTGAATAATGTAAAAAAGTTAATACTATACGGATGTCATCAACTGTGACTACAGTGATCGACAGCAAAAGTAGAATATGTAGTCCTATCACAATAAACCAAAAAGATGTTATTGATCTTAAAATTAAGAAAATTTCTCGTTTGCAGTTAAAATTTTTAAGGCATCCAACTGACAATTAGCCGAATAAAAAAAATTTAAATCACGAACTAAACACATCGATACAAAGTATCATTGCATAAGAGATTTAAAATATGAAACACATATCAGTTAATTTACTGTCGCAAATGAAACTAGTCGTTGGGGGCCACCGTAATACTTACCCATCATGGATGTACATAAAATAAAATATGAAAATAAAACATGTGATACATGCTAAGTATTGTATCATGTTAGTTTTATTCATAATTCAATTTACCTAGACTCCCTAAAATATAATTATTATAATCCCTTAAGCTAGTATTACTTTTTGTTGCATTAAAATATTTCAATTTGTTGATTTTCTGTAAGCAAGTAAACACTATTGGTTTACAATAGAAGTCTACGAGAATTTGACAAAATTTTAGAGATACCACATAGTTGGCGACAAACATGGCGTCATTTAGCGACAGGACAGGGGCTCTTGGCAGGTCATTTGACCGTTTTTTCAAAAAACGGTTTCATAATCATAATTTAACTATATTCTGACCATAAATTGGCCAATAATATGGTCAGAATAGTGTTAAAATTACGGTTGTGTAACCGTTTTCAGAAAAAACGGTCAAATGACCTTCCAGAATGCTGCAAATTTTTAACAGTGTATGGTAACCCCCCTTAAAGTTATGGAGATGCATTAAATACTTGATATTTACAATAAGCCATTATTGACATTTAAACTTATAGTTTGGCGATAGTTTTTTCGTTGGCGGGATAGTCGAGTAGTACTGAATTGCGTAAAAGAAACATCCCTGTAACTCGAAAAATTATAATCCTATTAACTAACAGTTTACTGCGTCGGAATAAGCGTCTCATTTCCAATTAAAATATATCTTTGAATTGAAATTTGAATGAAATACAGTGTCATGAAAAATCGAAGAATGTGAAAAATAGGATTACAAATATCTCTGCAACTAATTATCCGATCAAAGTCTTTTTTAATGCAAAATTTATGTTCTTTTATTGTCTTTACATTCACTCCTTCAAATAAACAATTTTGAAAATTGTTGTATACCTTTTATCAGAACGAACGAATATTTCGAGAGTCCGAAAACAGTAGTTCCGGATAATCGAGGTTACTGATATTCATTAGGATTCTTTCCATTATTACTTCCTACGAGCACACCAAATTTCAAGCCTCTATCTCAATTTGTTCGGGAGATAGAGCGTTTAAAGACACACACACAAACACACACTCAGACAGGCGCCAAATTTTTTCCCTAAAAATATGTTTTCCGGAATCTCCAGCGTCTGAAACGTGTAAATCTGTCAAAAAAAATTTTTCGATTTTCAAACTGATTACAAGACTTACCATATACTACGTATGATGGGTAAGTAATAATCGATAACAAAATGACAAAGACGCTGCCGATAAACAAGTTTCAACCAAGTTCACATGATTAATCTAACAAGAAGAGGGTTCGAGATTGGTGTCACCGAATGCGATGAACATATGTGAATCGATAGAGTATAGTTAGTATATAATTCGTATATCATCGCCATAAAGCGCTTCAGTAGCATGGTCGGCAGCGTGCGGGATTTGAAATTTTTCTACCCGAGTTCAAATCCTGCTCGGATTTGTTTTTCGGAACGAAAATTTTTATCAATCATTTTCGAACCGTAATTGAAAGAATATGTATAATAATTTAAATTTACGAAAGATATGAATTAAATGTATGTTTTGTATCATATAAGTGCTTTTTTAACTACGAAATTTTGCATGTTTAAATATATAATGAAAAGTAAACGAAAGAAAAAAGAAAGAAAAAAAGAAAAAACGCATATTTAAGTCTATAGACCAGAAATTTTTTGTTGTTATTTAAACTTATTTACAATTATTTGAATGAATATTCCATTATTTTTCACAGAGAAATAAATTAAAACACGTGATATAAATGCGTGAATAATTATATTATTTTAATTCTCTTTCTATATGAAAGTATTTCGAATATTTGATGATTTATTAATACACATTTTTAAATTCTTAATTTGACTTTTTTTTTATTTCGCAGTTTTGGCTTTGTAAGTATTACCCATGTAATAACTACAGGATGGTCATAAAAAAACTTTGCCGATATCTGGAACTCTAGCGGTCCGTTTAACCGATCAAGATGAGATTTCAGATAAGTTATTCTGAGGTATGAGCTCGGGATTCTGTGAACGGCATCAAATTAGCGCTCATGGTTAAAGTTATAGGTACAGAAACTCGAAATTTTCAAATAGCAACGCGATTTTTTTTTTTCTTTTTGTCGCAAAATGCTCAGCGCATGCGAAAACCCTAAATAGCGTTGGAACAGCACGTATATCGCAATAAACGGACGCGTTATGCACGCACAAAAAACAGGTCTGCGAACGCCCCCCCCCCCCAAAAAAAAAAAAAAAAACACGATCGGGGTGCACGGAGGAAATTTGCATATGATAGAGGCAAGAATCCGTTTTCTACGCTGACTATCTGGCGAACGGCGTTCTGTGATTGGTGTCTTGCCTCTGTCATATGCAATATTGTATGCCCCTATCGTGTTATTTTATTTTTATTTTTATTTTTTTTTTTTTTGGCCGTCCACAGAGCAATTTTTTGTGCATGCATAACGCGTCCGTTTATTGCGATATACGTACCGTTCCAACGCTATTTAAAGTTTTCGCATGCGCTGAGCATTTTGCGACGAAAAAAAATGGGCATTGCTATTCGAAAATTTCGAGTTTCTGTACCTATAACCGTAAACATGAGCGCTAATTTGATGCCGTTCACAGAATCCCGAGCTCATACCTCTGAATAACTATATCTGAAATCTCATCTCGATCGGTTAAACGGACCGGCCGCTACAGTTCCATATATCGGCAAAGTTTTTTTATGACCACCCTGTATTTTCAGTAATTGAATATCTTTTAAGAATTTATTTTTAAGCACAAAGATAGTTATTCTAACTATAATCATAAGAATTCAAGATTTAAAAAATTCAAAAGTTGAAAAACTAGTTGGTTAAAAACGATACTTTTATTTCACTGCGAAAAATGATAGCTTATTTATGTAAATAACAGTAAATAAATTTTAAAATAAGCTTAATTTTAAGGTCTATAAAAGTTCCAATTGACTTTTTTTTAGTTTTTTATTAATATTATATTTATTTATTTTATGTTTCCTTTTCATTAAATATATAAGCATGCAGAGTTCCGCAGTTTAAATTGTATTTATATAATCAAACTGCATTATATAAAAATATTAAACAAAAAAAAAATTCCGAAAGAATCTACTACTAGACACTTATTCTAATCAAAAATCAAAAATCCCAGACTTAAAAAAAATATATATTAAATGTTGGGTTGATTCTTGCCGACCGGTTATCTACTCAAGGGATATATGCCCTAGGGAGAGTGCCCTCCATGGGGTTCTTTCTAAGGGAACTTAGTCCATATTCGCGCAAGGTTTCCCAAGGTTCGAAGAAAACAAACGAAAACACCGAACGGTTAGGCCAACGGGTGCGATTGGGTTCGAGCCCAGCCTTTTCCGTACCAGCTTCGAGAGCAGAACCTCTCAGCCACCGGTGGGGCAAAAATCATATTAAAAATATAAAAGCTTATCTTTAATAAACCATGAAATATTCGAAGTATTTGAATGAGGAAACAAAATGAAAATGATATATTTGTTCACTTATTTTAATTTATTTCTTTGTTAAAAATTTTAGATATTCATTGACATAACTGCAAATTATTTTAATTAACAACAAAAAATTTACAGTCTATATAAATATGATAAAATAAAGACACAATCTTGCTTAATGGTACACGAAACACGAACTTTAATAAGCTAAAAGTTAACTTCTATGTTTCGAGCTGCTTCTACAGCCGTCTTCAGGAAAATATGATGGTAAAAAGGCTCAAAGTTCAGAGATGAAAAGCGCCCTGTGCAAGGGTCGGTAATTAGTCGAAACTTGATCAATGATTTGAATACAAAAATGTAGTGTTGCCATCTAGTGGAAATAAATAATTATTAATGAACTGAAATCAAATGAATCCAAAGGTCGATTTAATAAACCACGAGTGCCGCCATCTTTAAACTTTGAGCCTTTTTACCATCATAATTTCCTGAAGACGGCTGTAAAAATAGCTCGAAACATAGAAGTTAACTTTTAGCTTATTAAAGTTCGAGTTTTGTGTAAAATTAAGCAAGATTGTACCTTTATTTATTATATTTTATGGTGCAATTGTCCAGTATGTGTTATATAAATATGAGTTTTTTTTTCATTATATATTTAAACATGCAAAATTTTGTATTTAAAAAAGCAACTTTTATGCTGCAAAACATACATTTAATTCATATGTTTCGTAAATTTAAATTATTATACATATTCTTTCAATTTCAGTTCGAAAATGATTGATAAAAATTTTCGTTCCGAAAAACAAGTCAGAGCCACATTTGAACTCGGGTAGAAAAATCTCAAATCCCGCATTCTGTCCATCGTGCTACTGAACCGCTTGCTGAAGAAGGAAATTTATCCGATTATAAACTGCAGTTTAACCTTTGCGGCTTATTTTCTCAAGACCCCCTGGGGGTTGCGCTTTATGGTGGTTATATATTTATATATTAACTATACTCTATCCATACACAAATGTTCATCGCATTCGGTAACACCAACCTCGGACCCTCTATTTGTAAAGTGTCTGATTCAACATCAAAACAAATGATATGTCAGAGAGTTTTTGTTTGTCGAAATAGTCACCAGGGAGAAGCACCAAACGTATGAATTCTGTCTGATTTGTTAGGCCCCACCATTGGCCGAGAGGTTCTGCTCTCAAAGCTGGTAGACGGTAGGTGCTGTGTTCGAACCCAGTCGCGCCCTTCGGCCTAATCTTTCGAAGCTTTTCGTGGTTTTCTTCGAACCTTGGATTTCCTCGCGTAAACATGGGTTAGGTTCCCTTAGAAAGGCCCCCGCGGAGAGCATCCCCTCTCCTTCGGACTTATATATACCTCGTAGTGATAATTGGCCGTTATGAAAAACAACAACTGTCTGATTTGTTCTACTAGAAAGACTGCCACTCAGGTGTATGACTTATGTTGTGTAACAAGGTATGGGTATCAAAATCCCACTAAATCATCTGCTATAAGATGTCCTTCAAACGGAAAACTTCCACTACACGCAACTGATGTGCACTTGTATGCTATGTTAAATGTTTTTCAGCTAATATGCAAATATTTCTATTTTTTTTTTTTTCATTTTACGTGTTGTAGCGTTATACAGTGTTTATGTAGATGTTCTTTATTATAGTACTTTTTTTTTTCTTTTTGCATTACTAAGATTTAGTTTAATTACATTTGACACAGAACATAAAGTTTTTACTTTTTTAAATTTTAATTTATTATTGAAGAATTTCGCCTTCGTACTTTCGAATTAACATTCTAAAAAAAATTTTACATTGTCACACCTTCTGTATTTAATGAAACATATAAATGCATTTCTAAAACATTGTTAATTAAATAGTCACTATCTAGATAGTGAATTCATTCGTACTTTTTCGATTTTGGTTGCAGACATTTTTTATAAATTTACTTTCACTTTCGGAACCGGTTCCGAAAGTGTAATTGTCATCATAAAAAAACTGCAACCAAAATCGGAAAAGTAAAAAATGGGCAACTCTAGGGATCGACCTCAGCTATCAAAGGAAAAAAAAATAATTTAAAATATCGAAATGCAAACGAGATATTTTTGAAAAACCTCCCATAGGTTTAGCATTAGCTCGGGAGAATTTTCGCCTGACGTAACATGATTCTTAAATTATTGTCTCTACTAACTCTATTTCGAAACAATGATTTTTATAGTAGATTTGTATTGCAAATGTTAAAGGCATTTAATACGAAGATTGTTGATTTTGAAATAGTGGTAGAAAGATAGAAAAATATACGCCGGCTGCGAACCTTGGTAACGTGTTGAAATTTTTCTCAGAATCATGTTAATTCCTTTTTAACCATTATCTATCTATCTACATACATATCAAAAGTAAACCACATAGAATAAACATTTCAGCAGATTTATAGGAAATCAATACTGGTTATTTCTGAAATATGAAGCCATTAACATTAAGAAGGGTTACAAATAAGAGAAAAGAAAAATGTTCTAATAGATTAGATAAAATGAGCGTTTTTATAAATGGTAGAATTGAAATTAATAGTCTATCAATCCATTCATTAAATGTTCTATCAGAAACGAGATACGGTTAACAATAAGTATTTTCGAGGAAAATAATTTGGGTTTAATATGTGTTATTTATCTAATGTAGTTTATTGGTTTTATAAATAAACATTTCAAAATACTATTTTTTTCCCATTTTTCAATTTTTGTAAGTGTTTTAATTTGTTTAGATTATTTTAAAATACTAGGTGAAATAGAAGTTATGAGGATTGAGAAAAATATCTTTTTTTTTCTATTTATATATTTAAAAATTGGCAATATAATAATGTTATATGACAAAGCGATTTTTATTTATATGTTCTAAACAGTCATTGATTTTAGATATTTTCATTAGGTAAAATAAAGAATCGAAAATCTCAAATGACATAAAAAAGCTTGAAAAGTTGTTTGCTATTGAATAAACATTTAACGAACAAAATATGTCACTGGCTTCTGTCGAATAGATGCAAATCTAACTTCTATGATGGTATTGAGTGGGGTAACCTTAGATGCAAAAACTGTCCTTAATTTTCTGGAAACGTATTATAATCATTTAAAAGTATATCGTAGAAGATATTCTTGAACAAAATGTAAATTCATGTGTCAAAAAATATTTATATAAATTAACAATAAATAACAACTATATACATAAAAAATATACATAATCGAAAAATTAGTTTTCATTTGGAGTCTTGATGTTCACATCCGTCAGAAACCAGACGCACCAAAATTTCGGAAGCACCCTGTATGGAATTATAACGAATTTTAAGCAACAAAGCAGTGACGTTTGTGAAATTAAAATCGAACTATTATCATACAAACAAATTTTCAAGGCTAACGTGTAAATAGTTTTAAATAGTAATATAATTAAAGATTAAAAAAATAAAAATAAAAGAATATTTTAATCCATTTTCAACAAGTTTAAAAATGCTTAGAAATTCGAATTGTCTGGCTATCTGTTCGTAGTTCGTTCACAGAGACATTAAAAAAAATTCCGTTAGATTATAGTCTATGAAGAAATATCGTCTGCAGTGTATTTTAATAATGTTACATTATTTTAATCATATTGACATTGATATACATCACTAACATGCACTACAAGACGATGCTTACTGTAGAATATGGTGTGTATAAAATTTATCATTCATTTACAGGTCCACACAAATGAATTCGGTCTCTGAACTGTGAATGAGCAATAGAAGTGTGTTTTCAGTTCTGGTATCCGTTTTTAAATTTAATTAATTTTTGGAAGATTACTTGTTGTGTATAATTTCTATAGAGCATATAGAGGATTGCTTAAAATAATTCACTATTAATGGAAATACCTGAAAAATATTTCGATTGTGTTATGCCAAATTAAACTCAATTTTAATATACTATATAGCAGGTCTCGGCAACCTATAACCAGTGGGTTACCAAGTGACCCATTTCATAATTTTAAGTAACTTACTTGAGTTCCGGGAAAAAGTATAATAAATAAAAATAAATTATAAAACATAAATATGAAACGAAGACTTTACGAATAAACAATAACGATTACATTTTAAATAAATAATAACTAAATAAGTTTTGTTTTGCTACAAAGTTACAATAACGAACATGGATAACGAATGCAGCGTTTGGAGGAACAAAGGCTCAACGCCATGCCTTCGCCTTTCGTCTAAACAACAGTATGCGTGAGCTACTACTACAACTTTGCAGTTAGTGTACTCTTTGAAGATTAGGAGACTTAGTTCTATCAGCTCGCCCTCAATTATAGCCCCTTTTCAGTAGCATAAGGATAGTGACGCAATTATATTTACAAATTCAGATGCCGTCCAAAAATCCAGGTCCTTGTATTATCTTAAGTCGACTGGTTAGCCAGCCTTGACTGAATTGATCTCACAAGTTCAGTATCAGGAGAACCATTGATATCAAAGAGAAACATAAAGTTCATTCAGTTGTATTTCTTTTTATAATAATTATAATTTTAACCGTAATTTATAGGTATGAAGTTTTAAAAAGTGTATTATAATTATTTTCAGAATAAAATTTATCTTATTATTCACCAAAAAAGACTATTTTAAAGTGAAAATTCCGCTACTCGAAACGACATCTTAATACACACATTTTGATTCATTGTGATCCGCAGCCAAAAAAGGTTGCCGACCACACTGTAAAAAAAATCGGTAAAGTTATTAAGTTTTTCTAAGAAACTGGGATTCCTAATACTTTTATGTAACAGCAACAAAATTTCGTGTAACAGACACACTTCTTTCCTAAAATGGAAAAATCTGTAAGGTTACTAAGAATTTTTTAGGAAACTGGGATGCCTAGAACTTTTCATGTAACTGCAAAACAGATAAAATTTTAGTAAGATTACTGTAATTTTAGCAGATTCATTTGTAAAGTTATAGATTTCTGTAGCTTTACAAAAACTAGTTTTGTAGATTTGCAACAATTTCTGTACAGTTACAGATGAAAGTTTAGTAAGCATGCAACTTTACATCTGTAGAACTACAGATTTTTTTTTACAGTGCACTGCTATATAGTAATAGTCAAATTGATTGTTCATATACAAGACTTCAAAAAAGAATTTCAATAGTTTTGTAACTTTGCATGGTAATCCTTGAAATTGGGTTTTCAAATGTGTTAATGTTTCAAATTGTTTACCTGTCTTTCATCTTGTTAAACTAGGAAGTCTTTTTATAGTATTCCGCATGCGTTGGAAGATGTTTTGTAATCTATGCTTGACGCATGTTTTTCTTTCTTGTTTCCATTTAAAAAAGAAAACTGTGATTTTAACTAAAATGTAATTAAGTTTGTGATTTCATTTGCTGAATGCATGAGAATTTTATTCAGTAAGTAATCTGAGTTTCTAAATAATATAAAGACTAAAAATTAAATTTGAACTCAAAACAGAATAAGTTATTACCTGCTTCAAAGTAACATTCTCTTGAAAAGAATATTAAAAAAATTGTTTTTGAGCGCTCTACATTTTTTGATAAATACAAAAATTTTGATTAACAATATTCCAGCAAATGTCAAGTGACCCCTTTGAAGATTTTTATTTTTCTTTATTTACTTCGATTGTGAAGGTAGTTAAGTATAGAAAGAGTAAATAATGTGTTAAACATGATTTGGATTATTTTAATCTAAAAATTACAAATTAAAATAACCCTAAACCGAAATATTTTCAAAGTTCTCCCTTAACTGCGATAAAAATAGTGAATTGATTTAGAAGGAATCGTACAATGGACCACCCGTTTCGACATGAGACGCATTACATTTGACTCACTAATGTTTAACTTCATTGGTGGAATACTTATCACTTGTATTCTGTCACATTTACTCGGTGATTTTCCCAATAGAGTCGGTTACAAAATGATTTCAAAATGGTTTAAAAATTTAATCGGACGATTTGTATTAAAATCAATACAATTCTTGCGATAGTCGTTGACGATAAAAATAGCGAATTGATTTAGATAGATTCGAACAATGGACCAGACGTTTCGACATGAGACGCATTACTTTTGACTCAGTAATGTTTAACTTCATTGGCGGAATACTTATCACTTGTATTCTGCCACATTTACTCGGTGATTCTACCAATTAGAGTCGGATACAAAATGATTTTAAAATGGTTTAAAAATCTAATCCTACGATTTGTATTAAAATCAATACAATTCTTGCGATAGTCGTTCATAACATATTCCATAACCCTTAAATGCATAGTGTAACTCAGGAGTTGCACGATCTTTAATTGTCATTTGGCAATTTCTATTGGCCGTTTGGTGAACAATTATGTGTTACTTACGTGCGATAACGTGTATTTAAAGTCAAGAAGTCTGTTTTTGTTCTGATTTGTTATCACGGGGAGGTTATAACAACTTTTGTTGATACTGCTTGCAGTGTGCTAGACTGGCGTTTTTTCTCTATCATTATAAAGTAGTCATTATAAATTCTACCAACTATTAAAAGCATTATAAAAATTATTATATCATTGAATAGTTGTTATTGTGCAGTGCAAATACTTTAAAGTAAGTATATAACTTAAAACTATCAATTGATGAGCAATTTTTGTTATGTAATTCAGGATAGACATAAAATATATAATGTGAACATTAAAAGTTCACAGTCTTATTTAAAAGGCGACTAAAGTAATGAAAAAAAATGTTATAAGTTTAAAATATACATTTTATTGAAAACTTATTACTATTTTCATGCTTGCCAAGCTCATCATCAGAGAATATTTTAATAACTCAATATTCTCTGATGATGACAGTGTTGAATTCAGTCACTTTTCTCCGGGAGGGATTTCAGTGGCTCCAGGGGGGACATTATAGAATTCCGGGGGGGATTACACTTTTTGACCATTGAAAACACAAATTCTCAAATCCTCCGGGGGGATGATGTCTCCCCCGGGCCACTCCCTGAATTCAACACTCGATGATGAGCTTGGAAAGCTTAAAAGTAGTAAGAAGTTTTAAATAAAATGTATATTTTAAACTTATAACATCTTTTTCATTACTTTAGTCGCCTTTTATATAAGGCTGTGGACTTTTTAATGTTCATATTATATATTTGATGTTGAATCAAGGTGAAAAATTACGTTTCGTCTTATGATTTTATTTATCTCAGGATAAACATTATGACATTATGACCAACAGAAACATAAATACATTTTTTTACTACTTTTCTAGTGGATAATTAAAAAAAAAATAGACTCAAATATAATGTTTTCCAACCAAAATAAAAATTCGCGCATTAATCAGGGAATGTCTGTTATTAAATAAAGAAAATATCGCTATTTTAAATTTCTGGTGTGAATTTGGAATATTCGAAATAAAAATCCACTAAATTGGAAACACATGGTGATAGCATATAATCCTTTAAGGGGTCTCAGGACTCTTAAAGCTTTAAAATTTTCGAAATTTAAATTTTTTTAGATGTTAAACTCCTATCTTTTCTGAAAATTTTGATATAATTGTTCCCTTGAAATTCCTATTAGAACTGAAGTTATCGCTTTTACATTTATACACGTTCAATAGCTGAAGTGTCGTTTCGTAAACTTTGAAGCCATTTTTCTCAAAATGACGTTTTTGGGCATAACGCGCACGATGTCTCAAAAACTGGTGAATATTTTTTCCTGAAATTTTCAAAACATATGTTTCATGTTAGTCTGTATAAACTGAACCTAAAATTTCCTTTTTATTGTTCAAAACAATATTTTTTTAGGTGATTATACTGTTCAAATTTTCTTAATTTTGCATTAGCTAAATACAAATTTGTATTAAAAATATTAAAAAACTTTAAATACAAATTTATTTAGGTTCAGGGTAATTATTACAATCTGAAGTATAAGTAGTCGCCAAAATTTTCATTCTAGTTGCAATACTTATTTTGTAATCGTGCGCGTAAGCTTTTATGCCGATTTTTTGCTCATCAAATGTCTAACAGTTTGGAGCCCCCTGTAAATGCTAATTCTGAATCTTATAATTTTTTAAATACATGAAATGAAAGAACATACATATATATTTTATTCCAATTAAAATTGTGTCTTAAAATCAAATACATTTTAAGATATTAAATGTTGAAATTGGTCTTTTTTTTCATTTTTTCCAATTTTAAGGGTCCGGAGACCCCTTAAAGGGTTAATGCTCAGTCGGAGATACCCTTTGCATAATATTGTGTGAATTGACTCACTAATACCCACATAATCACAATTACATAAGTTTCCTTACACCATGTGTTTATAAAGTAAACAAGTTGGAAATTGCACGTCAAACGTGGGAAATGAGGTTCGTTTATACTATAACTAGTTTTATAAATATTTTTTGCACCGCATATTGTACTGAATGTGTATTTTAGTGCACTTCATAAGTATGTATCAATTTCATTCTGTTAGAAAGGCTGTAACATCATCAAAATGCACTTGAAATATTTTTTTTTTTCCCATTGGCCGTAATGTAACGTAAAACTTTTGACTTTTCCTGTAATTAAACTATGCATCCGAGTTTCATATAATTTGAAATGACTCGACAAAATTTTACAACAATTACATATTTAAAATTTCTGACCATTTGGTTGGGTAGTTTTTGCTCTGTTAAATGCGGACGGATGGACGGACAGACAGACAGACGGAGAGACGGACCGAACGACGACTATTGGAGCTATGTATTTATATAATTACGAACGTATCCAAAAACGCACCACGCAATGCGATTTCATCACGCAATTTTTGAAGCGAAATGCGAGAGATGCCATTCTACTGTGAATTGGGTCTTCATCCCGATTATGGATGCACATTTTAACACTTCCCAACATAGTTGAAAATTATTTATGATTTCGGTTTGTCTGTCCGTCTGTACACGTTCTAACTCGTGCAATTATAGTCGGATTCTCATGTAATTGATATATGTTCTTAAGGTTAGCCACGGCACGTTCAGTATTGAAAATAAAATGTGTATAGTTTATAGTAGTTCATTTACAAGAGTTCTAGGAAGAATGCCATTACATAATAGTCTGTGGGAAAATCGTTTGCAGTGTATTTATATGGTGTTGCGCTACTTCAAACGTATTGAAATTAATATACATCAATGGGATGCACTTCCGGATAATTAATATAGAATACAGTGTGCATAAAACTTGTTGTTCATTTAACAGGGAAAGACAAAAGAATTAGGTTGCAATATTGTCTACGAGCAATAATTTCTCGAAGTACATTTTCAATTGTGGTATTCGTTTTTAACACTTTCCAACATAGTTAAAAAGTGTTTATAACTTCGGTTTGTCTGTCTGCCGTCTGTCTGTCGTCTGTCTGTCCATGCTCTAACTCACGTAAATATATTCGTATTGACATGTAAATGATATGTGTTATTGAGGTTTGCCATGGCATGTTTGGTGTTGAAAATGACCTGCATAGCAGTCATAATTCATTTGCAGGGACTTTCAAAACTATTCCGTAACATTATGGTTTACAGAGGAAAATGATTTGCGGTGAATTTGAACAGTGTTGAACAATTTATATACATTATTAAGGTGTACTAGAAGATGATTACTATAGAATATGCTACGTGTAGCACTTTCAGTATGCGTATAGGGGAAGTCAAAAGTATACCGTTATATTATGGTCTATGAAGAAAACTCGTTTGTGGCATATTTTTCAGATGTTACTCTGTCACAAACGTAATGAAATTCATAGGAATTTCTGAGGTACATTAAAACATGCTTTGTGTAGAATATGGGGTACAAAGCATTATTATTTACTTACAGGGACTTTCAAAACTATTCCGTAACATTATGGTTTATAGAGGAAAATGATTTGCGGTGAATTTGAACAGTGTTGAACAATTTATATACATTATTAAGGTGTACTAGAAGATGATTACTATAGAATATGCTACGTGTAGCACTTTCAGTATGCGTATAGTGGAAGTCAAAAGTATACCATTATATTATGGTCTATGAAGAAAACTCGTTTGCGGCATATTTTCAGGTGTTACTCTGTCACAAACATAATGAAATTCATAGGAATTTCTGAGGTACATTAAAACATGCTTTGTGTAGAAAATGGGGTACAAAGCATTATTATTCATTTACAGGGTCACACAAAAGAGTTCCGTTTTATATTGGTATACGGGGAAAAACTGTTCGAAGCGTATTTTAGTTATGTTGCACTATTTCAAACATTATGAAATTAATATACATAACTGGGGCTTACGACAAAATGCTTGCAGTAGAATATGATGTGCATCACATTTACCGTTCATATACAGAGACACATACAAGATTTCTGGTGCAATGATGTATCTGACGAATTGTCTATTAGGAATGATTGCTGGAAGTGCGTATTCTGTTATCGTATGCGTTTTCAGTTTAACTGAATTTTTGCACGCTAAGTGAAGCGTATAACTTCTATACATCATATGCAAGACTACACAAAATAACTTGTAAGCAATAATGAGAATCTGCGTGAATTGCTTTAAGGTGTGTTTAAATTTGAGTTATGCATTTTTAAGCTCAACAAATAGTTTCTTGTAGCATATAAATAAAATGATACGCATTACTACGCAAAAAACTGGATACATGACCGCCTATGAATAGTAATTCCTGGAAGTAGATTTCAGTAGTTTTAAGGGTGTTTTTGCCTGAATTAAAAAACAACTTAACATGTGGCTTGTATAAAAATCTGCAGCTAATAAACCGTGCTGCACAAAAGAACACAAGTAAGTTTCCGTCTACTGGTAGAAAATGATGAGGGTGAATTTCATTTGTATCATGCTTTTTCTAAATAAACTAAATTTTAGCATACTTAGCAGAATATATAGAAATCTATAGATCATATAGAGAGCTACACCAAAGAATTAGAGTATATTTCTTCCTATTGCTGAAATACAAGTATGTTTTTTAAATGTGTTATGCGTTTTCTAAAATGTTCTTTATATTCTTAAACGGCGTAGTTTTTTTAAAGTATTCTGAAAGTGTTGGGAAGTATTTCATCATCTATGCTTGACGGATGATTTTTTCTTTTTTGTTTAATTTAACTAAAGTTTTGCATATTACTTGGTGTATGACGTATGTGTATTCTATAGATCATATGTAGGACTGCACCAATGATTTAGAGTACATTTACGATTACGGAAATTGCTGAAGAGTAATTTGCAACTATGATATGAGTTAACTAACTGAACAAAAACTTTCATACTATGTAATATATATGTAAATCTGTAGATCATCTACAATTCTGAAGAAAATAATTCGAATATTTTTCCGACTCTACATGGTAATTGCTAAAATGAAGTTTCAAATGTGTTATACGTTTTTTGAATTGGTTAATTTGACAGAATCGATTACCTTATTAAACTGTAAAGTTTTTTACAGTGTACTCAATTTGTTGGAAAGAGTTCTATAATCTATGCTTGACATATGATTTTTATTATTTTTATTTCTTTGATCGATACAAAAAAAAAAAAACTTTTGCCAAATTCCAATTTTCAAATGATAACTCTTTTTAAGTTTCCTTGTGTTACAGAGGTCAAAACAGGCCCAAAAAATACATATTTTTTAGACATTTATAAAAAAATTTTATAGGGTTATAAACAAAAAAGTGTTGGAGAACTTTTCTAAAATTAAAAAAATAATAATATAAGGTTTCATAATGTAAAGTGCTAGGAACATTTGATTAGTATTCAGATTAACGTTCAAGCTTTAAGTATAAAAAGAAACTAACTTTTTATAAAAGAAATGCTACAGAAAATTTCTGGTTACTATTCTAATATTTTCTTTTATGTGTACATATATGCAAATGATAGCAAAATATGGTTCCTTTAGAGCTTTGATAATCACAATTCCTCTCTGTCTCGAAAACTAATGACAGTATTGAGCTTTAAAAGCAAATAACGATGTTTTCAAAAACACTGATTCTTTTTATTTAAAATTTTAAGAAGATCAAAATTAATAGTTTTTTTTTTAACTTGAAATGATTAATCATTTACATAATTAGAAATATTTCAATAAAATCATGTTTTGAGTAGATATAAATTAAAGTAAAACATACACTTCTAAAAAGATTTCTATGAAGATTTAATTTAAAGTTCCTCAAATATGTACTTTTCTTGGCTGATTTGATAAAAACGGCTGAAATTAAATTTTCTTTGGTACAATTCCAAGTCAACTGATACAAGCAGCATCTGTCTGCGTAACTTTTGATGATAAAAGAGCATTATGTAGCACGTTTTCCACGACGATACATCGGAAGCGACTTACGGCCGGTTCTAACTTTTCATTTTTGACGTGTAAACGTCATTAAGAACAATGCCGGTTGTGAGGCTAATCGCGCTCAAATGAGGGACCATTTTTCACTAATTAATTTTGAAGATGCAATATCTCGGCTAAATATAGACGTACAGTCATTCAGGGTAACTTTGATCCGCATTTTCTCTATTTTCATATACCACACTCTTATTTTAAGAATATTGTTTCAACTAGGGGCATAAAAGAGAAGAAATGATCCTAAATTATTGTTTGACTATCAAAATTTAAGGAATAATAAGAATAAAAGCAATAAAAATGAATTTTTAACCCGGTTCAAAGTTACCCAGCCATTTAGGGTAACTTTGCACCATATGAACATTATCTAAAATAATTCAGTATAGAAAAAGTATTATAGTTAGGATAACTTTAAAGCCCCAAAAATGTTTTCAAATATGTAAAGACTCCGAATTTGCATTTCCCAACATCACAAGATTTGTATCATTTATGATATTACAACAAACATTATGCATAAGAAAAGGGGAAGAAGATAACCATGAATATTTAGAAAGAAAAAAACCTGTTTATTGTTCATATAAAACATAAAAATGCAGTGAAAAACAATTTTCAATGTTTTAACTCAATAATATATCCAGTTACAGTAATACATACTAGTACTAGTATTATTCAAACAAGAATAAAAAATGTCGGATGTATGACATGTCAAATTTGAGTAGCTCCGCCCCAAAAAACTCCTTTAAAGGAATTTTATGTATTTTACACATATTTATGAAAATATTTACATGTTATATCTAATGCACACTTTCGGCATTTATATAAAATATACGTGCAAATATGGGAAATTTTTGACAGTAGCACCTATAATCAGTAAATTATAAACATCAGTATAACTTTGAGCCGGCTCAAAGTTACCCTGAAAATGTGATAAAATGTTAGTGCCTTCTTATTTTACATTTTATTAACTATTAATAAATAAATAATCACAAAATATTAACACATTTACAACATTTAGATAATAATATGTCTTATAAATGAGTATATTGTTACTTACTATGAAAATTTAATTCGATTACAACTTCAAAACAGCATTCAAAATTAACTTGAAAACAGTACTTCACAAAAATAGTTAGATGATGCAATTAATTGCGCATAATGTTTCTAATTTATTTTCTAAAATAAAGAGTAGAAATCCCAGTTTAAAACCTTGCCAACAGAGCTCAGTTATGGAGTTTATTTAGTCTTTTGGAGTCAAAAATATTGAAAAATAGGAGGTGGTGCAAAGTTACACCCCATGGTTCAAAGTTACCCTGAATGACTGTAATTTAAATGGAATGATGCATTTTTCTGCTTGTTCCGTTTCAACATCCGTGAAAGATAGATGTCGTGAGTGGAGCGCGAATAGTGAACTATCGGTTTTTGACCTTCTAGATTCCATACGTGTCCTTGAATCGTACCTCAGACAAAAAATTTTCGATCCGAGTTAACAAAGTGTTGTTCTGATAAGACGCGTATGTGTTATAACTCCTCTTGTGCTCCTAGACTATATTTCAAAAACTCAAAAATATGGAGCCTATGAAATTGAAAAAGATTGAAAATTTCTTGATTTACTAAAATGTCGCAATGTATGAGGATAAAGCAAACCAGAATTTAAAAAAAATGGCACGAATACATAGAGCTCACAATTCTAAAAAGAGTGACACGGAATACGCCGGCACTGAATCAAGAAGACACACGCAGTACTGCATCGAATATAAGCAACATCAGCACGTTCGAACAACTCAGGTGGTATTTGACCATTCTTGGTCATGTACGAATGTGGATTTCGTCACTAGTTAGATGGAGAGTATAATAGAGATCGTCCCAATTCCATTGGACACATTTGTCATACCCAATCTTGTGGCGGAAATCGTAACCTGGACTTCTACAAGGGCCAACATTTGTTTTAAAAAAATTCTTATGTAAGAACTTTGGCCATAAATGGGACATTTACGACCACTTGTGATTTAAAAGTGATTTAACTACTACCAATAGCAGTATCCCTGGTTAACTCAGAGAAAAGTGTTCTATGGAGAACGTGATTGGTTTCAAATTCTGAAACAAATGTTAGACGCAGTGTTTAAAATGCAGGATTCCGAGAGACGGACCAAGATTCCATAAGAAGGATTCCAAGAGAAATAGTTTCGTATATCCATCGATACCAGACTTACCTCTGTCCAAAATCCAAAATAGATCCTTTGGCTGAGCTCTTGATTTCTTCGCGAATCCCTTACATACAGTTGAGCATGCTGAAAATATAGAATTACGACGAAATAATGCCTCAGTGAATGCGAATACCAAAAAATTTAGTTTAATTTCAATTTACCATACACGATTGAAGTTTTCATAAAATTAACTGCGGTAATGTCCGAAACAACCTGTCACATTTCTTATTTTTTTTTTTTTTTTTTTTTTTTTTTTTTTTACTTCTGTTGAAATTGTTGAGTTTAAAATTTGGGTATACGGTATTTTCTTTTAAATCTGCGTTATAGTATATATATATATCTATCTATCTATATTATAAAGGACAAACATATCTGTGCGTAGCGCATACGTCATTTTGCGAATGGCAACACTTTGAAATTTAAAATAAAATTTTGGTTTTGCAATTTTCTTTACTGCAAATTTTTAAACTTCTAACCGTCGCACATTTTAAATTTTTACACCGTTGTATGAGGAAAAAAATGCTCTTTTAAATGCAATTTGTTTGAAAGCTGTATCTCAATTTATTTTTGAGATATTAATTTTTTTGTAGTTCTTAATATCATTTTTCTAATCGTGGCAACAAAAGAACCCCATTTCTATTGAAAGTCATTGAAAGTAAACGGAAAATAGTCGAAAATAGGAGATACTGTATATTTTGTTGTCATTTTCCCATAAAACCTGAAAAAAAAAAATTAAAATGCTTGCTATGTCAGCGATTTTAGGTAGATTTCGTAAGAAATACTACCTATTGCAGTCGTTACCATGGTACGAGTTTTGAAAAATTCCTTCATAACTTTTCATTATAGGACCCCAGGAACCCAAAACCACCCCCACCTAAAAAGTTTATATATATATATATATATATATATGTATGTATGTATCTATGTATGTACTAAATTTTGTCCGCACGATAAAAGTCGCAATTATGCACTGATCGTTTTCAAACTCGCCAACAACTTTGAGGTGGCTAATATCTCGGCGGGGATTGAAAATGGGCAAAATCGGCCCAAGGTAATGGAAACGGGGAGGGTTCAAAATTTTGAATACCGTCTTAGCATGATTCTGATAAAACCAGCTTTTACACAACAATGACAGGAAAAAATAAATATTTTTCGTTATAACAGTTGCCAACAATTAAAAAAAAAGCGATAAAATTCTCACCACAACAATTGCTTTTGTATTGCAAGTTTTTCACGTGAAAATTAAATTAAATAATAGTTTGACGAATTTAAAACAAATTGAATATTACGTCATAAGTTTTCTAGAGTAAGATTTCTGCATGAAAACTGAAAATGAAATAAATAGTTTGACGAATTAAAAACAAAAACAAAATATTGCGTCATATTCGAAATAAAATGGACCTCAGCAGGTGAATATGTAACGTAGTGTGAGTTTGAAGAAACGTATTAAAACATCATAAAAACCCGACTATGGAAATATTAACTTATTTTAACACTTTGAGGTTCTCTGAATTTGCTTTAGCTATTTTTCAAACCTATTCCACATACATGCGTGTGTGTATTGGTGTATATTAGAATTTTCATAAAATGTTTAGCTCCCTACAGCTCATTTTTAGTGAAGTAACTGGGTTTATATCTAATCTTGATTTAAGTTTTGTGGGTGAATTTAGCACTTAACTTCGAAATCTACCTCCGCCTGTAGGCCCGAGCCGGTAGGGATTTTTTTAAATTTCTAAATATCGCGCATTTTCAATTTTTACGCCGTCAAATAGAGAAAAAAACCTACTTTCAAATGCAATTTGTTTGAAAATTGTATCTTAATTGACTGAGTTATTATGGTTTTTTAAATAACTATTCGCCCGTGGCGACCAGTTTGGTCTCCCTTAAATGTATCCTAGGTAATAATGTCATGTAATCCCATTGTATCATGTTACTTTTATTCATAATTTAATTTACTTGCTCGATCTTTGCCAAAGAGGAAGATTCTGATAGAGAAATCAAGAACTCGGTATTTTTATGTTAGTGGGGCACAGGTGATAAATCGCCAAGCATTGTACCCGTTTTTCATATTTCATGATTAAAATATAATCCTTTCACTCATTTTATTTAAAATGGATAGTTTTAATTTAAAACTGAAACGTCTAAAATTCATGACTTTCACTTAAAAAGAAAATCTTTAAAAAAGAAAAAGAATAAATAATACCATAAACTATTTAATTTCAACATCAAAGCATTGTTTGAATTTACCTCTCGAAAAATAAAAAAAAATGTGCTGGCGTGTTAAAAAATGCCATTGGCGAGAATTGCGCCCAGCTAACATTAAAGTACAAACTCTTTCTGATCATGGCAACTTTTATGTAGTTTTATTCGAAAAAAATATTTTGATTAAACAGGTTGCCAGAAAGTACGTTGCCAAATTTCTTTCCTCGCCATGGACCTTTTCTCTATTTCGCCAAGTACCTATACTGGAAAAGTACATTTATTTATTTATTTATTTATTGTATTTTAAATGAGATGAAGTCGTATGTTTGTTGTTCGATAAATAAATAAATAAATAAGTAAAAGACGGCACAGATGTCATATACGTACCACGTTGCGGCGATTTTTTTCTGACGCCAATGTCATATACGCACCGGGGTACTTAACTGGCGCCAAAGTGTCGTTATTTTGCTTGATATGGTAACCCGGATGTTGTTGTTTATTTATTAATAAATTGTTTATTTACTTTTTTTTATTATATAAATTGTTTTTTCTATAGTTATTAATTGAACTTTTTTTTATTTATTGTTATTCCCTTTTGAAAACTATTACACAATAACCAATGAGATGCGTTTCATTCGGGGTTGCCATTAAACAATTAACAAATAATTGAGATTTCTGTGCCACGTGCGATAGCGTAATATATATATATATATATATATACGTATATATATATATATATAGAGAGAGAGAGATTTTCAAGCATGAATTATTTTTAAATGTATCTCTATCACGTGCAGCTCGATTATGAAATATTAATCCGCTTGCCTTTAAAACAATATAAAAATGTCAGCATTTGTTTCCGTCTGATGTCCCATAACAAAATTAAAACTTCCTCTATAGAAAAATAAACAAAATAATGTAAATAAGAAACAAATTTAACAAACATGGGATTGAACCACGCGCTTAAAGCACTGAAATGTTCGGAAAGACTGCCTTAAGTCGCAAAATCTTAGGCTAAGAACTCCTGGCATGTGAAAGTAACGCTTCTAATAAATTTTAAAACTTTATTTGATTGCATAATTGATATTTTTCATATAAAAATTCTTTTTTATGTTAGTGGACAGTCTAAAATATATATTACATGTAAAAAAATAATAATTAGAGTTAAAAAAAAAAAAAGAAAAAAAAGAATTGTTTTTACCTATACTCTGTAACCCGAGGAGCTCGGGTTCGATCCCCTAGTATATATAAAAGAAAATCTGAATTTTGTATTAATCAACACGCAGCCCAAACTACTGAGCCTAAAGTCTTGAAATTTGGAGTAAAAATTCTTCTTATGACATAGAGTGCCGCTAAGAAAGGATATTTTAAAATTCCACCCCTAAGGGGGGGTAAAAAATCGAACGAACTTTTAAAAAATTCCTTAAAAATCTGATTTTATATCTATTTTTCAACTGATAACATATTTTGGTGTATTTTTGTATGCTGAATCGAATGGTACTAACTAAATTCTTTTAAGCCCAATATTTCGCGAGATATTTTATATATTTCTAATTTGGCGATGTCTTTGGCGCCAAAACCTCGAAACACCTAACATTATAAGTGATAATTCATCCATATTCATTCATCTTATACATCCGTCACTGTAGCAACGGAAGAAATTAAAATTAAATCTTTTTGTTAAATATTTTGGTTAAAGAATTGAACCGGCTATATGAGTTTGAAAAAAAAATACAAACGCCTTGAAAAAAAGAGAAAAAATAAATTGAATTTATTTAAAATACAAGGAAGCGATCCACTTAGAAATTAACATTATAAAACGAAAATATTTAAAAAATGAAAGTAATGTTTGTACAACTTTAAAAATTTTGTGGTACTTACATCCGGGCCATGTCAGATACAACTGCGCCAAGCATGGCAGTTACATTAATTACAGCAACCCTTATTTTTTGTCTATTTCGTAGTTTATTTAGTATAGTTTTAAATTAATTTTATTATTATAATTTTTATTTATTATAGTTTATAGTATGTAGTTTTATGTTATATATTTTATTTATTTATTTACTTAAAACAATTTTCCATTTTTAACAAGGTTATGCATTTAAGAATGTTAAATTACTTTTTTGAACGTAACTGGCAAACGATAAACAAGTTTGGCAATTGCCAACCATTTTTGGCGATCTATCACATGGTCCGAATAATGCGTAAGTATTACTTTTTTTAATGGAAGAAATTGGAATTGAAATAATACATCGCAATTTATCACTTGCTCCTGGATAAGAAGAAAAAATGGGTACTTTTATGTCAGCCGTATCCGTATGTAAATATCGCCATTAGCTTTTTTAAAATTGCCAATAGCAGTAGTCACATTTCGCGTATGTAAATTAAAAACAATTCTTTCTTTTAAGGTATGGCATTATTTCCTATTGTTTTACTTTTCATCTTTTTCAATGACATCAGTGTAAAGCAAGTATTATAAATGAAATGAGTGAAATGTTTTTATTTTGAATGAAAATAATAAAATAAGAATAAGATATGGAAACAACCTTTGTTGATTCATTACTTGCACCCGGCTAACATAAAAGTATCACAAAAGCCATATATTCACCTTTCTTTGGGTAGTTGTTCATGGAATTTCTGGTTAATATTCCGTAATCGGATACTTCTTCAATCTGTGTATTAATTACAATGTTGAAAGCATCGTTTATGTATGAAGCGAAAACTTCATGATGAATTCTATTACAGAAAATCGTATTATCATCATCCACTACATATTTAAAACGGAAATTTGCATTTTATTCCTATTCTTTATAATATTTTGATAGGATATGCCACTATTAGTTAATATTTTTGGAACGGTTTTTATGTATACACACAGTGTTCTACGTTGCTTAGTTTTAGTTATAGAGCTATTGGAAAAGCTATACAGAAAGGTGAACGCAATTATGAAAGATACATCTACTGTTATTATATAAAGTGCAAATTTGCTTTTCCTTCCACCCGTTTATAATTTCAGTTTCGCTGGATGTATTTTGATGGGACTTACACTGTTAGTTAGATTATTTTTTGTGGATAGTTGGTACTTCTTGCATGGATGGTACTTCTCTGTAGCGAAGTTTTCTTCTGTGTTATTGTTTTTCTGAAACACAAACTTGGCAACAAATCAGATTGCAGAAAATTGGATTTCAAGAGAAAGTTCCAAAACTAGGTGAACGCGAATGTGAAAGATTACCTTTTATTTAAAGTTCTACTGAACGTATTTTGATTGGAGTTGCACAGTTAGATAATATTAGGGATTGTTGTAATATTTGAAATGCCATTCTACATTTTTAGTTATGGAACTATGAGGAAAGTTCTCAGTGGTGTAGTTGAAATAAAAGTAGGATAAAATCTACAGGCAGAGGGTATATATTAGAGAGTATCTATGTTATAGCTATGGAGTGCAGAGTTTCTAAAAAACACCAGAAGGTCTACGGCGTATAGCCTATGCTACATTCCTAAAAATTCTACAATCACGTTAACTTGATTATGAAATATATATTAACTATCAACTTCAAATATAAAACAAAAAGGGCAATTTCGGTCCCACCGCTTATAACTTGAGTTCTTTTCACTGGATTTTGAGAAGATTTGCATTGTTAGATAAATTTTCAAGAAAGTGTTTCATATATAACACATATTATTTTACGTTGCTTAGTTATAGAATTATGTGCGAAAGTTCTTTAATCAGTTAACACTATTTTGAAATATTAGCCTTTATAAAAGGTTCTACTGAGTTAATTAGCACTGTTAGATATTATTTCAGGAAAGATTTTAGTATATAACACATATTGTTCTACATTGCCTTGCTATAGAATTACAGCTGAATGTTGTATTATCTGGTGAACCGGATTATGAAAAATTAGTCTTATTAGAAGATTTTACTGAAAGGATTTTGATTAGATTTGCATTTTTTAATTTTTAGAGATGATTTTAATATGCTACATATTGTTCTTCCGTTCTTTTTTATATTGAATTATAAATAATCAACTAAAAGATTTGCTTCATAACAGTCCAAATTTTGTCTGAGACATTAGAAGATATAAAACCGTAATAGAGTTCATATTGTTTTCAGCAACGTGGATGATCATTAGAGATAAATGTATTTATTGCTATAAAACACAAGATCAAATACACCGATATATTTCGTTTGATTAAAGTTTCGCTTGGAGAAACCGACCAGCGTAGCGGGCGAAGGATTCTATTACTATATGTAAAGCGTAAATTCCTATTTCATTCCGATTGATTATAACAGAGATTCTACTGAACATAAATGCAGAACTTACACTATTAGATAGTAAATTTGATTTATAAATAGTTTAATCTAAAAACCATCGTTCCAAGTTGCTTAGTAATAGTTACGAGAGTTCTAGAATTAGGTGAACTCGATTAGGAAAGATTTCAAGTTTTACTGAATGGATTTTAATGACAGTTGCACAGTTAGTTAGATAACATTTCTGAGATTTTTTTCAATATTTATCATATCTTTCAAAATTGTTTAGTTACGAAGCTATGCGGAAAAAGTTCTCTGTGGTATAGTAAAGAAAATTGGAGGATAATACGCTACACACAAAGGATGTATACTAGAATGCTGTAGTTATGGAAGTTGTGCAGAGTTTCTTTAAAAATCCAGAAATGGTGCGACGTATACATACCCCTACATCCCTGAGAGTTCTATATAATCAGGTTAACGTGATTATGATAGCTATATTTAACTATCTCAATGTACATAAAATGCAAAGACAAATTTCATTCCGGCCGCTTTTAAATTTACTTCTACTGAATTGATTTTGATGGGGCTTACATTGTTAGTTAGATAATTTACAGAAAAGATGTTAGTATAAAATATAATGTTCTACGTTGCTTAATTAAATAATTATGGGTAAAGATCTAAATCAGATGAACCCAATTTCGAAAGATTGGCTTTTTTTAAGGTTCCGCTGAATGAATTTTCACGGGATTTAAACTGTTAATTAGGTTATTTTTATGAAATGTTTCGGTACATTTTCCAGTTTAAAAGGTCCTGCTAAGGGGATTTCGATTGAACTTGCTCGGTTAGTTAATTTTTCAGTGAATGTTTTAGTGTAAAGCACATATCATTCGCTTGGTGTTGCTTGGTCGTCAGGTTGCTTGATTATAGAATCAAGACTGAATGTTTTAGAAGCAGGCGAACCAAATTATGAATGATTAGCCTTTTCAGTATGCCCAATTAACAGATTCTGATGAGATTTGCATTGATAATTTTTCATGAACCCTTTTAGTATATTACATATTGTTCTATCGTTCTTCACCGAATGCTACACTAAATGATCAACGAAAGAAGTTGGCCCTTAACAGCCTAAATTTTGTATGGCTCAAAATATATAATAGCGTAACAACGTTCATATTATTTTCACCAATTAGATTGGGCATTCCAGGTAAATGTCCATATTGCTTTAAAACGCACGATCAAATTCACAGATATATTTCGTTTGATTCAAGGTTCTTTAGAAAAACTGACCAGCGTAGCGGGCGTTAGGCTGCTAGTATATATATATATTTCAAAAACCAAACTGCCTTAATTAAAGGTGAGGTTCAAACATTTACAAACCAATCATAAATGACACAATAATATTGAAATTTCAATGTAGTTCTACGTTTATGCCATCATTTATTTTGCTATTTATTCACAACTTTTATCGATATTCTGTGATAATTTCTCATTTTTCAACCCGCATTAATATATCGAACAAAAGCACACACGTTTATTCTCAGCGAACGCTTATTGAAAATCAATATTCATTATTTCTGAAATATGAAACTATTAATATTAAGAAACAAAACAAATAAATCAAAATCTAACCATTCTGATATATAAAATTAAATAAGCTATTAGCTTTCAGTAGAAAAAAAAAGTCATATTAATAGCCAATAAATGTTCTTTGAGAAGTGTGATACGGTTTTTGTTAAGTTGATGTATTAATTAGAAAAAAAATATTTTAGACTAATGCCTATTATTTAATGAATAAATCTATTGATACTGATCTAATGTTTTTGTAGAAAACATTTCAAAATTTTTTTTAATGAAACGTATTCTCATTTGCCTGTGTGAATAAAATTGATGAATTTAATTCATAAAATTATATTATAACTAATTTCGAATAGCAACTCCAAACAAAACTTACAAGGAAGGTCTCCATACGGGCATATTCAGAAAAATCTGAAAAAGTTACAGAGTGTTCGTCTCATGTGGATATATATGTTTATAAAAAAAATTGTGGCGAACCCCGATAGAACGTTCGTAAAAAAAAATGAAATTTTCGTTTATTTGGCGATTTATCATCGGTTGGCGATGAAATGAAATTTCGAAAAATACTTTTTCATGCCGAATACTCTTTAAGTTAAATTATTTCATATTGAACTTGTTTAAATAAATTTAACTTAAATAACTGTAGTTTTGCCAGTTTTAGTTTGATTTAGCTATAGTTTTGTCATATATGTATTTATAATGAAAGTTAAATGTCAAATTTTATGAATTAAAACAAAATTAAAATTTTTTCAATATCTCAAAATGAAGTCCAATTGAGAGCTGTCGGTTCAATTTTGTTGCTATGGAAACGACGAATTCCTTGGTTTGAAATGAAAAACTGCTAAATGAATCTTGCCTTTATTTTGGAATACGCTTAAATATATGAAAGTATTTTTTATAGATGAAATTGCTTTTAAAGTAATAAAATTAAGTAACAAGCAACATAAATATGTAATACGAAAAAATGTATTTATTAAACTCTCTCATTGTTTGTGTTTAAATTCATTAAATACTTTTTACACGCATTCTAAAAATCAATTAACAAACAATTTTCAGATGCATTAAAATCGTTTGCTTTTGGCGAGGAAAAGTACTGCTCGCCAAATTGCAAAAACGCTTTCGTCTTTTCGCGCCAAATACTCGAAAGTATTTTATTTTTTTACAGACTTTCTACTGTAATTCCGCCGCTAAATTTGACTGATCCTTTATTACATACATAAGTAGTTTAATTGGTATTTTTTTCAAAATATTCTGAGTATGCCAAGTATGGAGACCTTCCTTGTTAGGCACAGTAAAATGCTTTCGTATGAAAGCAATTTTACTAATTTAAAAAACAAAACATTTGATTTTTTTCTACATAAAAAGTAAAATTTGCTGTATTAAAAACATATTGTTGGTAAATCGGCTTATTTATAAGAGGCGTTGAAAAGCTTACCTTAGACCATAAATTCATTTTGGATCGAAACTAAAACATACACAATTTTTTGGGGAGCGTAAATTGGAAATCATTATTCATTATCTCTGAAATATACAATACTTAACAGTAAGGAAAAATACCTATAAAACAAAAGAAAACATTCTGACTTCAACAAAAAGAAAATAAAAGGTTATGTGCGAGCATTACTATCGCTCAGAGGGTTCCGTACAATAAGCATGTTAATTATTAACTGTATTATTAAAAAAATCTTTTCTAAAAGAATAACAAGACTTTAAAAAAAAACTATACAACGTAGGGTTGGGTACAGCTGTATATACTAGAAAAGTATGAATGGTTATACCATAAAAGTTCAAAGAGATATGAACACTAAATAATATCAAATATTTCTATTCTGTATAACTCTTTATATGATCTTATCCCACTATACTAATGATGAACTTAATTCGATACTGACAAAAAAAGTAGTGATATTTAAACTTCGTTTGGCCTTTCGTAAAACTAAGTTTAGCGTAGTAATAATCTTATTTTTACAGTGTAGTTAAAACAAAACTCTTGTTCAAAGTTTAAAATTGGCATTGTGCTAAGCGCGCTTCCAAAGGTGGTGGCAAAATTACAACGCCGCCTTGGTCCGTGCTGCATTTGTCCATTCGTTTTTTAATTCATGTTTAAAGACAAGGGAGGGGTATTCAGAGATCCATTCACTGCAACTGGGCCCAAATCCTATAGCATTTATGTAATTAATTTTAATTATATTAGTCTGTTTTTAACAATTTGACGGTTATTACATTTATACTGCTACTGGGCATTGTATTATACAAATATATCATTAAAAGTTGTTATCTAGGCTTTAAAAGCCGGTGATACATAGAGTACGCCGCCCTGTCATTAAGTATGTCCAAAGCGTCCGCATTTTTAAGAGTTAATATCTGGGCTAATTATCGACGATTTTTTTCGAAAATTGTTATCAACAATACTTTTAGGCTTCTGCTACGATAGGTACCTCCAGCGCTCCTCAACACCTTTGCTAAATGACTGCAAATCGAAATTTGTGTGCAACGGAAAAATGCGCTTTTCTCAAATATTTTGTGACCTAGGGTAATCACTATTATTTTCGTGCAATGTTTATATTAACGTCTACTACCTCTAACTTTTTCATAAATTTAGTTTCAGTTGATTCGGAAAGAGACGGGGAGGGGGGGGGGGACATATTTTTGCTCTACATTTTTGACGATATCTTTGAAAATATAATACTTAAAATTAAAAGAAATGTTGAGTTCAGCGTTCCGACAGCTTTCACACGATATACAAAGAAAAGATTACATTTTTTAAGTAACTTCATTAACCCCTCTACATTTTTACTAAATATATTTGTGTGTGTTTAACAATCTGTAAATATGCGAATAAATAGTCTTTATTACTTCCCCCAATTTGAGCTTTTCACGTTCCATAGTTTACGAGTAAAATGGCTGTGACAGACAGACACAGAAGTGATATTATAATGGGTCCGTTTTTACTTTTTAAGTACGAACACTAAAAACAAGTGCTAAGTATTAACAGCCTTTTAAAAAGTTCTTTAAATAAATATTAATCAAGAACTGAAGTACATGGTACAGTTTACGTTAAGTATATAAGAAAAGAACTAAGATAAATAAGTATTAATAAATAAAGACTAATCAGATGTGACAATATAAAAATTTTCTTCTATCTCATGCATGTTAAAACTTCCTGAAAAATGCAGCATATCAGCACCACCTGTTAGATGATTTACACCAAAATATAATTATCACCATCTTTGAACTGAACCTGAAGATTGATGAAAATCCGTGCATTAATTTTTTAGATAGAGCTATTGCGGAAATTGTAAAAACGCCACCTGTTGGCCGATTCACACCAAAAACTAATTACTACCAATTTATACCAGGAAGTAACTGAATCTGAAGCTTGATGAAATTCATGCATTAGTTCTTGAGATACAGCTATTGCGGAAATCGTAAAAAAATGCAGCACAACAGCGACACCTGTTGGGTGATTTACACCAAAAATTAAACAGCACTAATTTATATCAGGGACTAACTGAATCTGAAGTTTGATGAACAATCGTGCATTTTTTCTTGAGTTAGAGCTATTGCGATAATCATGAACAATGCAGCATAGCAGTGCCACCTGTTGGGCGATTTTCACCAAATTGTAATCAGCACCTAACTATATGCTGGACTAACTGAATATGCAGTTTTTTGAAAATCCGTGCAGTAGTGCCTGAGATATAGCTATTGCAGAAATCGTGAAAAATGCCGCTTAGCAGTGCCATCTGTTGGGTGATTTCCACCAAAAACTAATCAGGACCAGTTTATATCAAGATCTAACTGAACCTAAAGTTTTGCGAAATACCGTTCATTAGTTCTTGAGATAGAGCGCCCGCAAAATTTTTTGTCACATACAGACTCACAGAGTGACAGACAGACATTTTCTAAAAACCATCAAATCGTGCTCAGGACATTCTAAAACATATAAATACGTCGAAAACCGGAAGTCAAAACACTTCTTGTAAAGATAAAAGTAAATAAAAATATTAATATAAAACTATTAGTTCTTTAGATTAAAATTTTGAAGTTTGCTCATTTTAATTCCTTCTGTTCAGATTCTAAGTTAATAAAAATAATGAGATGTCTTCAAGGTATATGATTGCATCTTCATATTGCTTTTTATCATTTACATTATCAGATTTCTTAGGGACAACACAGAACAACAATTTAGGAGTTCAGTAAATAATATTTTTATCAATCTCTGTATTTTATTAGCTAGATAACTATAGCCCTCCAGTTTTTTGAATTAATTACATATGAGGCGATGCAGTTAATAGGAGCAAACTCCTCAATTTTCCTCAATACAACATCGAAGACTACAGAAACTGGAACAATCTGCAGTTCGCGTCACTCTGTAATTTGCTTTAGAATAGGAATTGACAAACTGGCAGAACTGATAAATGTGGGCGGTGATGTTAAACTGCTGTTACTGGAAACTGTAATTTGCGAAGTCGCTCTAGATATCCGAAACGCCTTATATCACACTTCCATATGTTGGGTTGAGGAAAAATTCATGAGCGATATATATTTTTATCTTTTTTGAAATTTTAAAATCTGCACAGCAATAAAATGCATTGGCTAAATGTTCTATATCACTAGGGGGCTCTGCCCCCTGCAAGCTACGCTCGCCAACCCCTGTTCAGACAACGCAGAATCTAAAAGCGCGTTTATTTGATCGGTTTTTAAAAGATTAGAGAAGATTGAATTATAATGAAAAAACCTATAGCGATCTCCCTGTAAACGGGTTTTCATTAAATTCCCTTTGATTGCGAAAATTTAATGCCGAATAATGTTGCTGTTAAGACATTCAGAGGTTGTTTTCGTGTTTGGTTAAAGAATATCAGTTAAACATTTCAAAAGAAGCTAAAATAAAATGAATTAAGTAAAAAGAGTCTCTGCCGACCGGTAATTTTTAACAGCGTTATAAAACGATTGATATCATACAATTTACTACAATTACTACAATTTACTGCTTTAACCCTCTTCAAGGGCGGTGGTTCATTTTTGGAACATTTAATTTTAATCCTTAAATGCCATATTGGCACCAGAATATTGGAATGAAAATTTTCCTTTTATTAAGTAAGTGAACAAAAGCATTTTCATATTTCGAAATTTGGTTGTAAATTCTGGTGCCATTCACTGATTTCAACATTTTACGAATAGAAGTAACTTGCCCCTGAAAGGGTTAAACGCATATTAATGTATTTATTATTTTAAAGTTTCCTTTCTCTTTTAATATTCACGTGTAAATACAATTTTCAAGACATAATTTTCAATATTTTCCTGCTTTTAATACGTACTCATTTAATAGTAAATTTAAAGTTTTTTTTTCTGTTTTAATAGTCATGTGTAAATAAATTTTTAATCGTTAGGAAATATTATTTTTTGCTCTGTTTTTTAGAATTGAAAACAATCTCTATAATAATAGCCTAAGTCATGCCACTATCATCAACAGTTCCTTCGTTTTTCATAAGAAAAGTTTCCCTTTTGATTAAAGAATCAAAGTTATTTTTTCGAATAAAACTACATAAAAGTTGCCATGATCGCAAAGAATTCTTGGTACTTTTATGGTAGCTGGGTTAAAATCCCGCCAATAGCTTTTTTTTCTTTTTTTTAACTCGCCAGTTAGCATTTTTTTTTTATTTTTCGAGTGGTAAATTATAACGGTAGTACTTGGTTATCCCATCGACCGAAAACTATCGCCAGACTAAGATTAAATGCCAATGATGGTTGCGTAAATGTCACATCCACTTGAATGTAAGGAAGTTAGTTACATGTGTTTACGCCATCAAGTGATTTTTATTTCGACGTTGTATTTGCATTTGTAGTTTTATACTAATTTATTTGTTCTTTCGTTATTTAAAATAAAAATTACGTCAACTTGTATAATTTGCCGAGTGGTTTACTGTTTTGCAACATTATTTTTTGTTCATTTTATGTAATAACTGTAATGTGACGTAAATGTGACATAATTTCTCCTATTTAAAACTTCTAATGCATGTTAATGAATTTATTATTTTACAATATCCTTTCTCTTCTAAAATTCACGTGTCAATATAGTTTTTATGACGTAATTTTTTATAAGTTCCTGTTTTTTATACGTAATTATTTAATTCTAATTCCAAATGTTTTTTTTTCCTTTATGATACTCACGTGTAAATAAATTTTTAATTTGAAGCAAACATTATTGTTTGCGCTGTTTATACAGTTGGTAACAGTTTAAATTAATACCATTTTCTAAAATCTATAAAAAATATCTCTCGAAGTGCTGAAAATTTGAATTTAAAATAGAAATAAAACATCAAAAAATGAGTCAAATTAAAAGAATAAATACAATCTGCACACCGGAAACTTTACACGTATAAAATGATCTAAAAATGATTAAATTCCCATGCATAGTTTTTGCTCCAATAAAATTTTTTTAATGGAACGATTTTGTCCAACTTTAGCATTCAATATCTCTTAAAATAATTCTTCGATTTGAAAACTGTCTGCATCAGCGTGTTTATCAAACATTTCTCTATAATACCATCGATTTTCATATTTTTGTATGCAATATATTTTTTTAATATTAACGGAGAAAGACCTCCGGTCACAAAAAATTCAAAACCGGCGGCGGTGACAGCGGTAGTTATTTTTTTTAGAATAGAGAGATTTTAAAGAGCATTTTTCGCTGTACAACAGAATATCGGGTTGACAAAAATTGTGCACTTTCTACACCATTTTCTTTTTACAATCTCCATGCACTTCAGACTGGATAACGTCAGATTTTTATTTATTTCGTTCGCTTTCGAACTCTTTACTTGGTGTATCCGTCAGTAATGGCGTTCAATTGAGTGATTGAATTGTTCAATTGTTGGTTGAATTCATTTAGACAAAATAAAAATGTTGCAATCACAGATCCATAAAAAACTTTTGAACGGTGGTAGGAAGGCCTAAACAACAACGGAGAGTATATCTCTATTCTAAAAAAAAAGTAACTTACGCTGTCACCGCCACCGGTTTTGAATTTTTTATGACCGGAGGTTCTTCTCCGTTAATATTAAGAAAAATATTGCATACAAAAATATAAAAATTGGCGGTATTATAGAGAAATGTTTTATAAACACAATGATGCAGACAGTTTTCAAATCGAAGAAATATTTTAAGAGATATTTAATGCTAAATTTGGACAAAGTCGTTCCATTAAAAAATATTTATAGGAGCAAAAACTATACATCGGAATTTAATCATTTTTAGATCATTTTATACGTTATAATTTCCTGGTGTGCAGAATGCATTTATTTTTTAAATTTGACTCATTTTTTGAGCTTTTGTTTCTATTTTAAATTCAAATTTTCAGCATTTCGAGAGATATTTTTTACTTATTTTAGAAAATTTTACTAATTTAACCTGTTGCCAACTGTATAAACAGCGCTAACAATAATTTTTGCTTCAAATTAAAAAATTATTTACACGTCACTATTATAAACAGAAAAAAAATTTCAAATTAGAATTAAATTATTAAGTATAGAAAGCAGGAACTTATTGAAAGTTACTTCATAAAAACTATATTTACACTGAAATTTTAACAGAGAAAGGATATTGTAAAATAATAAATTCATTAACATGCGTTAGAAGTCTTAAATAGGAGAAATTACGTCACATTTACGTTACATTACACTTATTACGTTAAATAAACAAAAAATAATATTGCAAAACAGTTTAAATTTAAAAATTGCGCGAGACATTTGATATTTCGACATGAACTTTTCAACTATTTTTGTTGGGACAGCGCAAATAATATTTCATTTCTAACAAAAGTATTTTCACGTGAATATTAAAAAGAGAAATAAAAGTTTGGGGAAAATTGCGTGAGATTAAAAACTATACATTTAAAATGTCTTTCATTTATTTATTTATTTATTTATTTATTGAACAACAAACATACGACTTGTGTGCTTGACATGAGAGCTCGCTTAAAATGTCTTATTTAAAAGAACTTTGTTTTCGCTTTGTTAAAAAATACCGTGAGACAAAGACTCTATTTACTTAATTGATTTTATATTAGCTTATTTTGAAATGTTTAACTGGTTTTATTTAATCAAAGAGGAAAACAGCCATGGTATATTTTAACAGCAGCTGATTTTTCCTTAAAATTCCCCAATCAAAGAGAAATGAATAGAAACCCGTTTATAGGGAGATCGTCACTGTTTTTTAAATTATAATTCAATATTTCAAAATCTTTTTAAAGCCGATCAAATTAGCATGCTTTTAGAAACTGGGGTGTCTGAACGGAGGTTGGCGAGCATATCTAGTAGGGGACCGAGCCCCCTAGTATTAATAAATAATTTGTTGAATTATTTTACAGTCGGTCAAATATACAATTCATATACCATATAAATATATCATATGTACAGTCGGCCAAATATACATTCCATATATCATATACATACACCATAAATACAGTCGACAAAGCAAAAAGAGGGAGAGAAAGAAAGAGAACAACTCGTAAATTTTAATCACTAAGCTATCCAAGTCAAAATTAAATGAAACATTTGCTATCCAAGAATTAAAAATCATTTGATAATAGGTTAAGATATGTAATATCTAGTAAGCAGAGGATTGTTCATTAAATGACATAAAGCACTGCTTAGTTAGAAATGAATTATAAATAATACTATGTTCAATAAAATGTCTAACAACATGTAATCAGATCATAATCAGGATTATTAGCTGATTTCATATTACGACCTCTTGACCTGATACATACAAATTGGATTATACTACCCATACATGGATCAGATACGCGGATGATATTCTCACCATATGTAAACCTTGCTCGACAACTTCTTAAATCAGCCTTGATTCTAAAATTAAATTTACATTGGAAATAATGGTATAATATAACATAATGGTACTCTAAATTATTCAGATATATTATTAATCAAAACGCACCAGGGAATAGAACGCACTGTTTACAAGAGAAAACTCACAGCCAGTCAATCCATTATCCCTCAAAATGCCCAAGCACCGTTTTCCTCTATTCAAAGGGCTTTGACAGTCTCTACCCTCAAGCAGTTAAACAACGAAATAAATAAAATATACGTTATTGCAAAAATAATGTATACAAAGAAAGCACTATAGAAAGATTAATTATGAGCTTGAAGAATAACAAGAAAAAATACTGCAATGCACAAAATTCCAAGTTAACCACTTTGCAATATTTTCCTGAGTTCTTCGAAAGATTCAAATATAAACTCAACAAATTCAATATCTCCCTTGTTGCAAAACTTTCCTTAAAATTAAAAAATACAGTATGTAAGAGAATAGATCCAAATGAACGAAACCAATTATCAGGAGTATATGCAATACCTTTCACCAAAGAGGATGGAACAATTCAATTTTATATAGTTATGACAAGCGGAAAAATTAAAATTAGAATTAAAGAACATACAGCAGACATAAAATGCAATAGGAGAACTACAGTTTTGACCAGATTATGTAGCAAAGAACCTTTACAGATTGATTTTAAAAATAGTAGGATTATATATCCATCAAGATTTTATTCACCATCCATTATCCCGGGATAAATAGAGACATTTTTACGAAAGGAGAATATTTGCAATGATCCAGCCTCCCTCGAGTTACTAAAAATTTTGAAAGAGATGCTCTGCAGGATTAGAAATAATAGTAGAAGTTAACTCATCATCACAAATATGAGTTTTTATTTTATTTTATGTTTGTATATGTTCTTCATTGTACATGAATTCTCGTGATTTTATTTACCAATTTATTTTTATTTTTTTTAAATTGCGAAAATATTTTGAAAATATTCCCATTTGAGTGTTGAAACATATGTCGATCTGAATAAAGGTATTTATATGCCTTTTAAATATATTTTTTATCACTTTTAGGATTTTTTCGCTTAGTTTGTAAAATTTCTAACTTTATTTTCGCTCACAAGAAAATTGATGGCAAAAAAAAGCCGTAAAGAAAATTCTAATACCTAAATTATATAAATTAATAGATCATATATCATTTGTACAAAATAAAATAAAATCTTTATTTATCCGATATATCAAGAATTTCTTAATAATGAAAGCCTTTTACAAAATTCTATTCTATTTTATTTTGCTAGATTTTGCAATTTTTATCTATGTGCTGTGATATTTTATTATTCTTCATTCCACCATAATTTATTGAAACGAAACACCTGATCACTATTCTCAGGTAACTCGACAAGAAAGCAATATTGATTATTTCTGATACGCTGGTATTATTAAGAAAAAATATAAATAAGAAAAGGCTAAGCATTTTCATAGCAAAAAGTAAAAAGGATGTTTAAGAAAAGGTAATAACTGATTTAATTCCGCATCCAACTATTAGTTAAATAAATATTCTTTAATTAAAAAACAAATGATTTGTGTTAATTCTTCTGAGATATATATATTTAAATAATTTCTGTTATTTAAGAAAGTGCAGTTATTCATATCAAGCTATTAGTTTTCTAGAAAAATTGTTCAACGATTTTTAATCGGTAAATTTCCAATTGTTTGAGTTTTTAAAGCTAATGAACTTCAAATTCAAAATAATGGACGTTTAATTCTAATTAGAAGGACGGCTAGATTTTGTGTTTTAAAAACACACTTAATATCGCACAACAAAGTGTTACATTTAAAGTGGGGAAGGATTGTACTTTGTGCCGATATATTAAGAAAGAGAAACAACATATAAAGACAAATATAAATATGTTTAAAAAGCATACGGCTGTTTTGAAACCACTAAGGTTTCATTATCAGTGCTTAAAAATAAAAAGTAAAATTAAAACTCTAAGTAAAGGTGGGGGGGGGGGAGAAAGAAAGCCAGAAAGGCGTACCTTTCATCTCTAGTGTCAACGGCGAAATCCGACATACGGCTGACAAACAGCTACGGAGTCGATCTTACGCGCATACACAGGGAGACCAATCAAAATCACCCAATTGCTCCGGAAGAGTTCAAACTTGGAAAAGAAAAGGGGGAGGGGTGTGAAGAGAACGAATTACAGAAAATTAAACAATATCTTTGAAAAATTGGGCGTACTGGATAAATCGTTAACTAAACTGTTTGAACTTTTTCATATGTGATAAGCTTCCCAGAAGTCAAAATCGTAAGTTGAAGAGCATCTCCGGAGGCTTCGGAAAATTAAAAATTATGGTTGTTGGACCAGCAGTGGTTGGCAATAGCGGAATGTTTGATATCACAATTTTTAACACAAGTTTTATGCTCTCCCAAACGGATCTTAAAGGCTCGCTTCGTTTGACCAAAGTATATTTTATTGCATTCACAAGATATCCTGTAAATACCAATTTTAAAATTAAAATTTTTTTAAAGAAATATTTAAAAATTTTCCGATTTTTTTTTTTTTTTACATGCAATATTCTTATTATATTAAAACATATTTCAGAAAAAAATTTGATAACAAAATCTCTATAAATAAAAAAATATATATAATTTTGACCTTAATCTTCCGTAATCGAGCTACTCGCGATAGAGATTGCTTTTTTAAAAAGTCCTTCCGGCCAGTGCCAAATGTGGTATTACTAATAAATTGTGCCGTGATATGAAAGGTAAATTTAATTTGAAGTTCTTTTTAGTTAATATGCGTTGTGTAGTATTGCAATAAAACCCTTCGTTCTTTGAGGTCAGTAATTGTAAAAAAATAGAAAAAGGAAACTTCGTACTTGTATATCTGTAAATAAATGATGAAGACACCTTTAAGCATAAATCAATCTTTTATTTCATCTTGAAGAAGAGAAGTAAGAGGCCTTCACCCGTTGGTCACCGATTTTTTTTTTAAATAAATACGTTGGCCGATAAAATAATTTATTCCTCTTGACGAGCATCTTTAAAATGTAATGGGCAGCACTAGGCGACTTTTTCTATTGATAAGAATTTCAACTAAATGCCTTTCCAAACCATCCACAAATGAATTTAACAGGAGTTATTAAAATCGCAGACATCGTTTACGCAAAAGCTTTTCACCGGATTCCACATCTATCAGCAGACAGACCGGAGCCGGAGCCCGTGATCTTTTTTAAAACCAAAACTAAGTCATGACAGCTCTCCAACAAAACAGATTCTGATTTAAAATTAACGGAATTTTTAATTTATAGTAAGAATACGGGGACTTCAAAAGTTACTGAAAGAAAAGATTTAAATCTATTAGAGAATTTAAAATATTAGCTAATGTCTTAATAAACAAATCCGAAAGAAAACATTTAAAAAGCTTTATTTTTATTTGTTGTACGCTCGGCGATTAGACACACCTCCGAAAAGATCGACATCCATTCAATGCATATGCCGTGAGAGACTTGCTCCGATGACGTCATCACAATCGTACAGAACTCAAAGGAGAAGCACCCCATGCCAGGCGCTGCGGAACATCAGAGAACTTGCCGATCTGCGGTCGAAACGAAATCGCCCGCTCAAAAATAAATATGGATTTAAGTTTAAGGAACATCGATGTATAAGGTCAAAAGAAATAAAAAAGTAACATGATTTAAACACTGTGAGATTTCATCTCACACCGGGAGGAAGAGGTAGCTTTCATATTCCTTAATTTTTAAAAGCCAGCTTATATTATTCAAACACACAGAGCTCAAATTAGTGGAGCCCGATTATAGAAGACTAAATAATAATTTTTCTCAATACTGAATATGAATGATAATTTCGCGGAATTAGGCGCATTATCAAATCTGGTTTTATTTAAAGTGATTTAAATTTGTTCGCCAAATTCGGCGATATCTTGAAGTGCCCGCCATTTTAAAGCAACATAATCGGTGCAACAAAGCTAACCAATGAACTTGGTCTAGACTTTAGTAATTCGTGTGCACATGCTCCCTCACATCTAAATCGGGTGATAAATACGAGTGCTGTTGCAGACACTTTGCTGAAAAATCAGATTTTTCAAAATGTCACCCACATTAGAAATTCAAACTGTTTTATCTCAGCCATTTATTAAGATAAAGACAAAACAAAAAGTGCTCCGGAATCTTTGTATCAAGCTCAAACACATAAGAAAAACAAATTTCAATTTCTAAATATTTGTACCTCATTTTAAATACATTTTTTTTAAATTTTTAAATGGCCGCCATTTTGAAACAAGATCGTGGATGAAGTTGGCAAACGAGCTCGGCCGAGAGATTGCTATGTACTATGCACATGCTTTGTCACAACTTAATCGGTTCATAAATACGCGTGTTATCGCGTGACAAAAATCAGATCGTTTCAAAATGTCAGCCATGCTAGAAATTCAAAGTGCTACAACTCAGTCATTTTTTAAGATATAGACGAAACGAAATTGCCCCGATATCTTTGTATCAAGGTCAAACACATAAGAAAAATATCTTTTTTAAATTTCTAATTTTTTGTACCTCATTTTAAATAAAATTAAAAAAAAAATTAAATGGCCGCCATTTTGAAACAAGAAGGCGGATGAAGTTGACCAACGTACTTGGTCGAGACATTGGTATGTACTATGTACACAACAAGTTATATCCAAATCCGTTCATAAATACGCGTGTAATCACGTGACAAATTTCAGATCGTTTCAATATGTCAGCCACACAAGAATTTCAAAGTGCTATAACTCAACCATTTTTTAAAATATAAAGGAATCAAAAAATTCTCCGGAATCTCTGTATCAAGCTCAAACACATAAGGAAAAAATCTTTTTCAATTTCTAGTTTTTTTACACCTCACTTTAAAATTAAATTGTTTTTAAATTTTTAAATGGCCGCTATTTTGAAACAAGATGGCGTATGAAGCTGACCCACGAACACGGCCGAGACATTGCTATGTACTATGTACATGGCTTGTCACATCAAAATCGGTTCATAAATACGCGTATTATCGCGTGACAAAAATCAGATCGTTTCAAAATGTCAGTCATGCTAGAAATTCAAAGTGCTATAACTCAGCCATTTTTTAAGATACAGACGAAACAAAAAATGCTCCGTAATCTTTGTATCAAGCTCAAACACATAAGAAAAAAATATTTTTCGGTTTCTAATTTTTTTTTTGCCTCATTTTAAATTTTAAATTTTTTTAAATGGCCACCATTTTGAAACAAGATGGCGGTTGAAGCTGGCCAACGAACTCGGTCGAGACATTGATATGTACTATATACACACGAAATTTTATCCAAATCGGTTCATAAATACGAGAGTTACAGTATGACAAAGATCATATATATATATATGAATATATATATTATATTATATATATATATCAACTTTTGAACGGAGGGTGGTTTTGGGGTCTGGGGGTCATGATCGATGAAAATATACCAAAATTTTTTTTAATCTCTTTCCTCCGTACGGCTGCAATAGGTAGCTTTTTGTAATGAAAGCTACCTAAAACACATGAAAATTATTTTTAAAATCCTAGAAAAACTAACTTGAGACGATGTTTTCAAACAAATTGCATTTGGAAGTACGTTTTCTTTTTATTCAATGGTGTAAAAATTTAAATTATACAACGTATGGAATTAAATTAAATTTGGAAAAAATGAACAAAATGGATTGCTTAGATCGTTACCACCATTGATATGACGTCAGCGTTTCTTAAGGGCTAGTTTTTGTTTTATAATATATATTCAACTTCCTTGTTAAAGAAAGTCATGGAATGGAAATTTTCAGTTGTGAGTAATTTCTATATTTATATTTAGGATCATTCTATTTGTACATTTTCAACTTCTATAAAATACTGGAATTAATTCTTAAAAGGCTCGCGTATAGTTGTAAATATTTCACTAATCCCTTATAAATTTCGATTTACTTTACTATTTTTAATAAATGAAATATTTTTAAATAAATGTCATTATTGCATAAATCTTTTATTGTTCTTTGAAAAAATCAGAAAAAAATGGTTAAGAATGCGAAATTTTCATTATTTTGTAATGTGCAATATAAAGAAAAGACACTAAATAAGGTAAATTTATTTTTTTATATTTACGGGCTAAATTATTTTTTTTACGTATAATTTCTGATAATTTCTCTTGTTTCAATCCAAAACAAACAAAAACGAAAAATCACGCATCAGCCATAGATTACACAAGCCTGCAATGAAAAAAAAGCCGATATAGTAAGTGGTATTTTTTATAGTTTTTTGGAGGCTGGTTACTAGAAAAATAATGAAGAAATTCCATCTCGTACAATTTCATCACAAATCGCAATCTATTTTTTTGTGAATTTAGTATATTTCGGACCAAACATTATTATTTATATGAGTTTGATAAATAAATTTATGGACATAAAATAGTAAATTGGTGCATTAAACTAGCAAAAAAGAAAGAAGAAACTATTTCAATACAGAATATTTCTCTTAATCTGTAAACTGCCTATTAAATACAATATTTAAGACAGGGGAAACCACTTGAAATCGGATCTCTCCTGCTTGCAGGTGTCTGCTCGCCACTCCTTCTTCATACCCGTTTTCACTGACCTTATCTCTACTCCTGAATCAGTGTCTTTCTTTGCTCTGTGCTGTACACATGTGTTTTTATTCCGACCTGTGAGTTATAAGTTATAGTAGTAATTTTTACTTCTAGTTTTTGCTGCATTAGAGAACATGGCTTCCAGAGGATGTGCTAATTCCCCGAATTGTTTCTGCTATATTTGTGGTAACTATACCGTGAAAAAAAACAAAGAAGCATTTCCGATTTTGTAAAAAAAAAAAGTGTATTTTGCTCATTTTGGTATGAAATTGGGCGATCAAGACAAACCTTGGGCTCCACACAATGTTCGTCGTATTTATGTAGAAGAATTAAGGCAATGGTTTCAAGGTAAAAAGCAATCTTTTCGGTTTGGTATACCAGTGGTTTGAAGAGAACCTAAAAGTCACAGTGATGATTTCTAGTTTTGTATTTGTAATGAGAAAGGTTTCACTTTAAAGAACAGAAAGGAAATATTTTATCCTGACGTTCCGTCTAACATACGTCCTGTCCCTGATAGACCTGGTGAAGGGAAAATGTTGTTGATCCAAAAAAAAAAGTGTTATTTCCACAGCTTCATATGAAATTAAGTCTTTTGAAACAATTTGTCAAGGCTTTACCAAAAGAAGGTGAATGTTTCAAATACCTTTGTGAGCAGTTCCATTTTTTATCCGAAGCAAAACTGAAGGAAGGTGTGTTTGTATGACCAGACCTCAGGAAAATGATAAAAGATTAAACTTTTGAGAATAAAATGAAAACAAACGAAAGAAAATCCTGGAAATCCTTAAAACTAGTTATTGCTAGCTTTCTTGGAAAAAAAAAGGACCCAAACTACAAATCTATTGTAGAAGAGATGCTGAAGAATTTCAAAATTTATATGTAATACTAGCTTGAAAGTTCCTTTTCTCGATTCACACCTAGACTATTTTCCTGAAACTTTAGGTGCAGTTAGTGAGGAACAAGGTGAAAGATTTCACCTGGATATAAAGGAAATGGAGAGGCGATATCAAGGCAAATGGAATGTCAGCATGATAGCCGACTACTGCTGGATGCTACAAAGAGACAATCCCTGCAAAGTTCACAATAAAAAAAGTGGCAAAATCACTTATGATGTAAAGGAAAAACATTACTCTTACAAGAACTTGTAACCTTTCACATATACTTAAATATTATTTGAACTTATATATAAATTTAATTTATATGGGTTTATAAATAAATGAAATGTCAAAATTTCGTGATTTTGGCTTTTTCTTTAAAAATGGGCAATCACTTTGTGAAAAATCCTTACGTGATAGAGAAAAATGGATTTCATTTTCGGAATCAGCAATAAAAAAAATGAAAATTAGTTATCAAAATTAATGCAATTTTCAAAAAGTTTTTTTTTTACACATTTGTGTTATAAAGTACTTTACATCACTAAGAGAATATTGTTAAAAAATTTCATTTTTTATACAATGAAATAAGATATCTAAATAAACAATTTAAATAAAATGCACAGAAGACTATTTTTCCCAATAAAACAGAATGTAGTGGATTTATTTTGTATGAAAAGGTTAAACCTGTGGCTCAGTTGTGACCTGTAAAAGAACTATAAATACTACAATCTTCGTTTTCAATAACAAACATTCTATAGTGAACTTTATTTGCATATAAAAACTACATGCCGATATGGGTGTATTTACGCGAGTTAGAGCACTGCCAGACGAATAGCCGAACATAAAACCAAATTCATAAACACATTTCTGTTACGTTGAAAAACGATAAAAGCATACAATTTTTTTTTTGTGTGTGGGGAAGAACCAATACTGAAAACAAATACTGATTATTTGTGATGTACGAGGTCTGTCTGATAACTAATCTTGATTTTTCCGCGCGCAGAAGTGATTATACGGCGAAGCCAAGCTCATCGGAAGGAAACAGATTAATGGGCATGTTTGAATTTTTCCGCGCCTTCCAGTGAACCAGTCGTATCCTGCTGGCTCTAAAGTGAAGTGCTGTCATACGTGTTCGCCGGATTTTCATTTCTCTCAAGATGGCTGAACTAGACGATCAGAGGTACTGCATTAAATTTTGTGATTCTCAAAGCGGTTAAGTTCGTAAGATTCATCAGGTGTCGTAAGATTCACAATTGTTCTAGCTCATTCATAGCACCTGATTTAGATTTTATTGGCGAAACATGGATTTCCAGTCGTTCACCAAGCTCCCTAATCTCCATACGTGGTTCCTTGCGACTTCGGGTTATTTCCGAAATTGAAGGCGCCATTGAAAGTATCGTGTTTTGAGAGTAGAATATATATGTAGAACGCGACGGCGGATTTGAACACCATTCCAAAACGAGGCCTTACAGAATTGTTTTCGGCAGTGGAAAGAACGGAGAGCTAAGTGTGTGGAGGAGCAAGGGGCCTACTTTGAGAGGGATTAGGGTCACATTTCTTTCACGTAACTTATATATTATTTTCGTCCAAAGTTCGGATACTTTTCAGACAGGTCACGTACTGTGAAGATGTAGACAAAAATTCAAATTACACAAAAATGATACAGTCCAATAATCTCTACCTAGTTTTTCGTAGAAGTCAGAATTGCTATCAGTAGATCATCCAACTATTCGTTAAATAAATGTTCTGACAGGACTGATGTGGAATAGGCTAAGTATTTATGAGAAATTAGCTTTGGACTAATGTGTGTCATTTAACATACGCAGTAATTAATATCGATCTAATGCTTTTGTCGATAAACATTAAAAACATTTTTAATCTCTAATTTTCTCTCTGTCTATGAAATTAATGAGCTCAATGCAGAATATTTCATTATAACTAATTTTGTTTAAGGGATACACTAGTCACCCAAAGAAACGAGAATGCTAATGTTCATGCTATTGGATAAACCTTTACAGATTTCTCGCTTGTACTTTAATATTTTAAAATGATTTTTTCTGCATTGGATACCTGAGATCTCTATCTATTTTTGTGCGTTTGTACTTCTTCGATTTCGGTTACAGTGTTTTTATATAAATATAGTTTCACTTTCAAAACCGGTTCCAAAGTTTAAAGTGACCGCATAAAAATAACTGTAACCAAAATTGAAAAAGTACAAGTGCACAACAATAGCCATCCACCTCAGGTATCCTGTGAAAAAAAAACGGTCAAATGCGAGTATTACTGGCGCTCAAAGGGTTTCGTACAATATATATATGAATTCTTAACTGTATTATTTAAAAAAAAAATCTTTGCTAAAAGAATAAAAAGACTTTGTAAAAAAACTATACAACGTAGAATTGGGTATAGCTGTATGTACCAGAAAATGTGAATTGGTATATCATAAAAGTTCAATGAGATATGAAGAATAAAAAATATCAAATATTGCTATTTAACGAGTAGTAACGCCAAGAAAAAACCTAAATATAGCAAAATGTTTTCATAAGACAACAATTAAGGCATTTTTTTTCATAAGACACTATTTAATCTCAATCAAATGAATAAATATTCAAATTTTTCTAATTAAAATAAAGAGTTTTAGGAAATGTAAATTAATTGTTCGGTGATTCTATTTATATTTAGGAGACATAAACAAATCGTTAAACAGAATAATAATTAAGATTTCTTCACTTTAATTGAAGTTACAATCCATAATTTTACAGATAAAACAAGTCGGAAATTGTACGGCAAACGTGGCAAATAAATATTTAGATTTTATAAATATTCAGATCTTGGTGCAATAGCTGTTGCACTCTTTTGCAAAAATGCATGAATACAAAATTCATTACCATTTTATATATTCAAATCAGTAACACGGAAATAATATGACACCATCTTAAATAGGACGTAATCACCATGGCAACCTAGAATCATTACCTATCATGGTATATCACTGAATTTATTACGTATTATAGGGTTTAATAGAATGAAGAAATCTTTTATTAATATCTTTTTAAGTTCTGATTCGATTTTTATAAAATATGAAATGACTCGACAAAATTCTGCAACCATTCGGTTGGGTAGTTTTTCCGCTGTTATATGCGGACAGACAGACAGAGGGTTGGACCAGATGACAACTATAGGCGTTATGTATTTATATAATTACGAACGTACTTAAAATTAAAAGTTGAAATCTTATATTATGTCTTTCTTAATTCTAATCTATAAATAAAAGAAAAGTCAATAGTAATTTGATTTAATGACGAGCTTTGATACTCTTATAAACAACAAAAACATTAAAAAAGAAATTAAAAAATATTGTAAATTTTTCTCTGACAAAAACGGTACAATCAGAATTTTTTTTTTTATACAAATATTAAAAAACAGATAAACAGGAAAATGTCAGAATATGAAAATTTTGTCTGTGAAGTTGAAATCGTTTGTTAGCGTTATCAAATGAAATATAATTTACAGGTTATTTAAAGAAAAAGCGGAAAGGTAAAGGATCAACTAAATGAACTGTTTTGTACCGCTTAATGTCTAAACAAAGTCAAATATTCGAATGAGAAGTGTAGAGGAACATCAGGTATTGTTTGTAATATTCAGTCGTCTTAAATTTTTGTCTAGTTTCAAATTTTCACATTTATCAAATACAGTGAAACCTCTCTGTAAGGGCCACCTGCCGTTCCATTGAAAATTGGCCCTTGTGAGGGGTTGTCCTTGAATAGGGGTGACCAAATTTTTCATTTCTCTTTCTTTTTATCCCGCAATTTTTAAAATCTGCATATTCTTTCAGTAAGTTCTCTTTGTTTTTATCAATATTGTTTATTTGATTCCTACTGCAATTAAACTGTGAAGCCAATTTTCTTGCAGATGTTCCTTGATCACGACCATTGATTTTGTCATTCAAATACACTCTTTGGCTTTATTTAGATGCCATAATTTTAAATTTTACATAAGCTTGAGCATAAAATTTCTAGTGTAAAATTGTACTTCAATATGCATTCACAGGTTTTAGCAAATGTGGAATCAATTTTTCCAGGAACCTGTTATCCTTTGTGTGCCCGCAACAAAGGGTCAAGTTTCCCCTCCCTCCAACCAAACCCCTACAGGTTGAAAATTCAAACAAAATGTGAGAAACACCTGTTTGTCTCAGTTGTGGAAAAGTTTGTTTTCCTTCATTGTGTTACTAAATCCTCTCCATCTCCCAGTGCTTTCTTTGTTGCAAGTGCAGTTGTTTGCTGAACTCTAATCTTTTGGTTCAGGAATCCAATACACCTGTTTAGAATTTAAGGCACATGTGAAAAAGTGGCCTTTATGAGGGGTAGGTGCGGCCCAAAATAGGGGTAAATTCGAAAATTATGTCTATGGAGAACATTTTCGTTCCTAAAAATGCCGGCCCTTTAATAGAGGTGGCCCTTCAATAGGGGTGGCCTTTAAAAGAAGTTTCACTGTAATTCAAAAATCACACATTAACGGAAACATTTCAGCATAATTTCATTTCTATATCATAATTTGTTATGTTCAAACATTTATCGGTATTCTGTGATAAATTCTCATTCTGCAATCCCATAATATACAAAAACTAAATACATACGATTATTTTCCTCGAACGCAAATTGGAAATCAATATTTATTATTTATGAAATGTGAAACTATTAATATTAAGAGAAAACACACAAAAAAAGTTAAACATTCTCATGTATCGGAAAATAAGCTCTTTCTACGAAAAAATAATTGATAAAAATAGCCAATACATCTATTCTCTAAATGAGAGGACCGTTAAATGACTTACGTTAGGTAACTACTAGAAAAATACTTTGGAACTGATAAGAGTTGTAATTAATACCTACTTGTTGGTTTTGAAAATAATCCTATAAGCATTATCTATGTGTGTGGAATTCATTAAAGTAATTTTAAGTTTTGTATAATTGTTATTATTGTATAAAAATAATGACGCAGTTTTTCTTTTATAATGTTTCTTGGTAACGCCAAAATATATCACAAAAGAACGAATAAACTGAATATAAAAACAAGAAAGAAAAATCATGCGTCAAGCATAGATTATGAAAAATTTTCCAGCACTTCCAGAAAGCTAACAAATCTTTGTGATTAAATAATGTGAAAAAGATCCTAAGTAAACATTTTAGAAAACATATAACACATTTAAAAACCAGATTTGAATAATTACCGCCCATAGGATTAAAAAGACTCAAAATCCTTTGTGCAGCCCTGTACTGATCTATAGATTTGTACAGATTCTACACAGTATAATAAAATTTAATTTAGTAAGAAAATGCATAACACAGTTGAAAATTCCTCTTCAGCAATTTCTATCAATAGATGGAAACGTACTTTAATTCTATTGTACAGCCCTGTATACCCAATATAGATTATTATACACACCACATATTATGCCGAAATTTAATTCATGCAAAAATATGCTTAAAACTACCTAAATCAATCTTTCAAGAATTACTGTTCATAGACGGCCATGTATCCAGTTCTTTGCATATCCGTGTATATATTATTTAAAAGCTTCACACGTCTCTTAGTATTATAATGAAAGTAGTAGGGCTTTTAAATCAACTTGAAGTTGCATAACTCATTTAAAAAACATTTTTAAGCAATGCACGCTCATTCTCCTTAATGTTTAGGAATTCTTTTGGGTAGGCCTGTATATGTTCTATAGAATTTATGCACACCACGTAGTATGCAAAAATTTAGTTAAACATAAAAACACATGGCATAAATGAAAAGGCACTTTCAGTATTTATCCCTAATAGAGAACACGTCGGATACTGTATTATCTCCAGAATTTATATGTGTCCCTGTAAAAGAACGGTAAATGCAATGCACATCATATTCTACTGCAAGCATGTTGTAGTAAACCTAGGTAATGTATATCAATTGCACCATGTGTGAAACAGTGCAACATAATTGAAATACGCTGCGAATGATTTTTCCTTGTGGACCATTACATAATCAAACTCTTTTGTGTGACCCTGTAAATGAAAGATGAATACTTTGCACCCCATATTCTACAGAAAGCTATAAGTACATCTACACAAATCCATATTTCATTATGTTTTTGACACAGTAACATCATTAAAATACGTCGATAACGATTTTTCTGCATAGACCTTATGTAACGGAATACTTTTGAATTCCCCTGTACACGTACTGTAAGCGCTACACATAACATATTTTATATTAACCATCTTCTAGTACACCGCATCAAGGTATATAAATTGCATTATGTTTAAAATATTGCAACACTATTAAAACGCACCGCAAAGGATTTTTCCCTATAAACCATAATGTAACAGAACACTTTTGAGTGCCTATGTAAATCAACTATGAATTGTACTTACTTCATTTTCAATACCGACCATGCAATAGTGAGCATCAATAAGATATATAATTTTTATGGCAATCAGAGTATATTTACGTGAATTAGAGCACCTGACCAGACAGACGGACAGATAATACCAAATCATAAACACTTTTCAACTATGTTGAAAAGTGTTAAGAACAAGATACTTTGTTTTACTTTAAATGAAAAGAAAATTATAAGGCACTCGAAATTAATTATTTGTTTATTGAGTTAAATACTTTATACAGAGTGGTTCAAAAGGTCATGTCCAAACGACATGTGTGGATGGGCCAGGTCATGAGGATCAAGATTTACATAGGAACTGGGGATCGGGAACGCCATCGTGATGGAACAATTGCACCGTGACCGCGACGAAAAGAAAAGATAACAAACGGCGTAAAAAGACCTTTATTTTGGAAAAAACTTAATGGAAGTACAAAATACAAATGAAAAATGTTACAACTCATAACAAGTGCTCAAAATGTGCCCCCGTTAACCGTGATGCATGCTTCACATGGAATCGCGAACACGTTCCAATGAGCCAAGAGTCTCCCGGACACATGCCGCCGCTTCAGCGATCCGTTCCATGAGATCCATGGCCAATGGAAGGGGTGTTTCGTACACCAGATACTTCAGATATTCCTAGAGGTACAAATCCAGGGGTTTAGGTCCGTGGATCGCTATGGCCACGGTACAGGGCCGTCTTTGCCAATCGCGATTCCATGCTGTGCTGATGTGAAGCATGCATGACGGCTAATGGGGTACATTTTGATTACTTGTTATGAGTTGCAACATTTTTCATTTGTATTTTGTACTTCGATTAAGTTTTTTTGTAAAAAAATGTTGTAAGGTCTTTTTACACCGTTTGTTTTCTTTTCTTTTCGTCGCGTCACGATGCAATTGCACCATCACGTTTGCGTTTCCGACTCCCAGTTCCCATGTAATTCTTACTCCTCATGACCTGGCACACCCACCCGTGCCGTTTGGACATAACCTTTTGAACCACCCTGATTATAAAAGGCATAGGAAAGAGCTCATTAGAAAATGCTGCTTAGATTAAAATGTATTATTAAATTTAGCTTGAGTTAATAAAAAACTGCTATAATTTGATAGACAATGCACAAATTATGCAAACAACAATCTGAAATTCTAACTTCCCTTAAGTGTATATTATAGAAATTTATAAATCCCTATACACATGTTTAACTTAAAAACTTTCATATAATTATAGAAAAAATCATCTGCAACACATTAATGGCGATTTTTTATATAATTCTATATTTTCATTTTAATATATTCAGACTTTTATCAACGCTTTGTAGTGATTTTTCATTGTTCGACCTGTATTGAAGTATCAAAATCTAAACACTTCAGCTGCGTCAAGTAATAAGAAAATAGTCGATAGTCGATTTAATATTAAACGATAGGTCGTAAAGAAATATAATATCGGTCTAATGTTCCTTTTAAGTCTAATTATAAATCTCATAGAAGAAGTAAAATGGATTTTCGGTACAGAAAATTTGACTACCTCACATTTTAAAATACAAAACTAACAATATATTAATATTCATATATATATATATGTGTGTGTGTGTGTAAACAATAAGTATCGGAATCGTAAAAAAAAAACAATGTACATTTTTCTGAATTGCGCTAAAATTCTGCAGTAAAACGCATAAATTGAACATAAACTATCAAAACAAATATTACATTTATGTGAATTACACTAAAATACTTCAGTAGAACACACAAGTTAAATATAAAGCAGCAAAGAAATATACATTTATGTGAATTGCGCAAAATACTGCAGAAAATATACAAACTGAACATAATTCGAGAAACAAATATACAATTATATGAATTGCGCCAAAATTCTGCAGTAAAACGCACAAATTGAACATAAACCATCGAATGAGTATACATTTATGTGAAATGCGCCAAAATGCTACAATAAAACACACAAATTGAACATGAACCAGCAAACAAATATGCATTTGTATTAATTGCGCAAAAGGCTGCAGTAAAATACACAAATTCATCATAAACCATATAATATATATTTATATATGTAGTTGTATTGTAATAGTGCCAGCAAAATGTTTTCCGCTTATCACAATGAAAATAGAAGACATTTTATTTTTTGCAAAGGAAATTCGTTTCGGCAGTGCTGAAAAAAGTAAATGCTTTTTAAGCAAGTGCAACATTTATCGAACAAGTATTAGTAAGCTCGCACAAAACTAAAACTGTCACACTTACCAGAAAAAAAATGTAATGCAATTTGTTTCATTAAAACTTGCGATAATTAGATTTTAAGATATTGGATGAATAGCGTTAAAGCTTTCAAAAATGCTAGTTACCCTTTATTTTATTATGCAAACAACCAATTAAAATTGAGCTCTTTAAATTAAAATCTTGAATATATATATTAAATACATGATCTATTAATCATAATAGATGAAATTAAAAAAAAAAAATCCATGATTATGTCCTAATTATTTTTTTTTAATTTTTGAAATATTTCTCAATAATAGAAAATAATTCCCCATTTCTCAAACCCTGTTAAGAATACCGAAACTAAAACATTACAGTCATTAAGTAAGAACGCATATGCGAAATCAATATTGATTATTTCAGAAATATGAAACTAAATATTAATGGTTCAGAACGAAAACAAATCAAACAAAAGTGAAACATACAAATATATTAGAATAAATTGGAGTTTTTACCCAAACTGGAATTGAAATTAATGGTCTCGTCAACCATTTGTTAAATAAATCTTCTAGCAGGCGCGTGATGTGGTTTCCGGTATATTTTTACGAGAAAAATAAATTCCGTTTTATGTGTTTTATTTAGCAAGATGGAGTGTTGTTATTGAGTTATTGGTTTTGTCCATAAATATTTCAAAGTGTTTCAGTTTCCTCTATTTTTATCCTCTGTGTACATAGTATGTTGGTAGAATCAAAATTAATGGTTAATTTAATAAGCTTGATTCAAAATATTGGATTATAAATAAAATTATGTGAAAGCGCACTTAGTTTTTGTGACTCAGAAATTATGTAATACTAAACAAAATAGATGTTGCTATCCAACGTATACTTTATACATAAATTAAAAGATGATATAAAATAAACACAGTAATAAAATAAATCTCAACGTTTCGTGTTACTCTTTAAAACCATTAATAGGAGTAAATTTTTCTAAAATACAAATCTTCAGGAAACGATTAATATCTGTCATATTTAAAAATTAAATTCAAACTGGGAAAAGCTCAACGGAAACATCAGAAATCCTTTAACAAGGACTCAGTGGCGCCATCTGTCAAAGTAAAAAATAATGAAGGGCTGGAAGAACAGAGAAACTTCACAGTTCTTTCAAAATACTAAGCCAGATTTCCGGAATGAGAAAGAAAACATTATCGTTACAAATTTCTTGTTTCCTTAACCGAATATCCAAAGATTCACGAATTACAGCTTTAAACTGAACAACTTCTTTCGAAATAGTTTTGGCTTGGTCAATTCAATAAATGAAATAAGTCCTTTAACCCTTTCCGACGCAGTGTGCCCGGGTCGGGATATCTAATTTTAATTCCACACGTACAAACGGCTCCAAGAATATTGTAATAAAATTTTGCATTAACAATGAAAGCATAAAGAAACAAGTTAATTTCTAAAAAAGTCATATGTAAATTCCGGTGTTAGTCGGTGATTTCCTCATTTTACACAAAATTTGTCTGTGCCGGAAAGGGTTAAGGAAATTCCTTGATAGTGCTGTAGAAAATTTATTAAACTTCAAATCATTTTATGAAAAGGGTCAAAATTATCTATAGAGGTTTGTAAAGTTCACATGTTTCATGATTAAAATGCGTTTTGTGCCCATCCACTAACAAAATTACCGGCAGTTGAACATCATTCTCCGCTAGAAATAAAAGGGGTGAAGGCACTTCTTACCATTTACGTTTCTGCAATCATCCAAATGTCGCTGCCATTAGAAATGCTCCATGATCGCAGAACCCTGTGAATCACTTGTGTAGAATTACTTTCAAATATTTAGATCAGGGGTGTCAAACTGTGGCCCGCCGGATACCACTAAAATTTTACAGAAATAGCCAACAAGATGAATCGCAGCAATTCGACGATTAGATAAGGCAAAGATAACTGTAAAAGTTTAGTGGTATCCGGCGGGGCACAGTTTGACATCTCTGATTTAGATGATAATAGGTACTACTGAGGTTCCAGTAACAAAGAATGCAATTTTGAAAGTTATGGAAAACATGAAGTCAGCTTGGACGATTTCATAGGCACTATTGGTGTTCTTTTCTGCCAAAATACTGATATCTCAGGTCAGTGACTGAATAGTTGGTTTTCTCTGTGTTGAAGAATTTGTTTCGATCAATTAAGGCTCCGAAAAGTTTTTCTTTCGTAAGTAATTCACTGATGACCTTATTGTCCCATTGATGAGCCATGATGAGCCATTTGTCCTTTCGCTGACGTTTCCTCTTGCTTTTGTAATGATTTCTGGTAATCACTGTGCGATCTCAGGGAATCGGCACAAAAATAGCAAGTTATTATTGTCTACTTGATGTAGGTCATGTGACTATCATTCTACTATTAATTGAATATTTCTAACTGAGCGAAAAAATGCCCAAGCTGGAAATCGAACTCAGATCCTTGGCTTACAAGGATCCTTGGTTTACAGTCTTTTGTTCGCTTAGTTGGAAATATTCAATTCGTATAATAACTTTATCCATCAGTTTGATTGTGTTAAAATAATAGTTCACCTACATTTACGTCGTTTGCATGGAGTTCCTTTACCTGCCGTTTATTCTGTTGAGCTGCGTACATGACAGACTAGATGTTACGACCAATAAGGTTATCTGAGCGAAATATGCTGGCTGGTTGTCGGCCCAGTTAGCTTAAACGTTAAAAAATAAAGCATTGTAAGCCAAGGATCTGGGTTCGATTCACAGCATTGGCTTTTTTTCGCTCAATTGAAAATATTCAATTCGTATGATAACTTTACGAATTATTTTGATTGTGTTAAAATAATAGTTTATCATTATCCTAGTCCAACGACCTTTCTTGTGAGTTCAAACAGACGTAAAGAGGTAACGAATTTGACGCAAGCTCCGCGACGCGTCACCTCATATGCACTATGAACAGTGAGATTCATCGTGCCGATCATTACCACTAGCATTTATTTGCTTTACATCAAGATAAACCATACATTTTTCAACTGACCTTACTTCCGAAGCGTTCTGTGGTCACCAACGAAAAAAATTGGGAGTCTAAATAATAGAAAGAAGCGGAGATGGACATTTCAACGACGTTCACTGGTGACCTCTGATCTCTAGGGAGCCTACAAAAGTCATAAAGCATGAAAGGGGTAGCCTAATCACATAAAAGCTCCGACGTGAAGAAAAGTAGTCTTTTTGAACCTTAATGGTAGCCTGTGCAAAATTTTGGAATGCAAACAAAAGTTTCATGTGGTAGCAAGTATGGTCAAACTCGCAACGCTTGTGTGAGCATTTTTAATGTAAATAAACTATAATATTTGATGCGAGTCAGCGTTTAGTGCAAGAAATACATAGACCAATCTACATATCAATTTTTTGTTTACCTCCGGAATTTAATTATACTCAATATGAACAAATAGTTTTTTAAGATAAAACAATAGCCAAATATGCCATTTGTTTAGAAAAGAACATCGCAAGTATAGAGAGTACGGCATAATGTGAAAATTAACAACAAGTAAAGGCTATTATAAATTTGCACTCAAATAATTTAGTTCTAATGTGCGAATGAAAGAGCTGCAGCCGATAAAATTACTTCAATCAATGGCGACACATAGCGATAAAGTATTAAAAATAAGTGTGGGCCATCATTGCTGCGGTCATGAAACACGGTACCAGTAATGGCCCACCCCATTAGCTGGCTCAATAAACTTATTTTGATATTACCAGTATGTTTACGTGTTCCTTACACGCTTTAGAATTCATTACAACTCCCCTTTCTTCGTTTGTCTTTCTTGAAATTTTTGCAAACCGCACGAAACCAAATTTTGTTTATTAAAAATTTTGCAAGCAAATTACTTAGAGGAGAAAAAAATCATCTTCAATGGAAAGGGCTCTAGGTTACGTGACACGCAATCATTTGTCGCAACAAAGGCATAATCTAACAGACGAAAGGGAATTCCATCACCCACTTATTTTCGTTCAATTTCAATCTTGTGTGTTTTGCCTTTAGCGCCTTCGAAATATTAAATGGGCCATCACCGGGGTATGGGCCATTAGAGGTAATTTTACCCTATGTTAGTTTTTTCAACAATTACTAAGCTAAATCCAAAATATCTGGCTACTTCCTTTCATATTTAATCTATTCATCGCTATTTAATTATTGAGTTCAGTTTAAACAGAATAGGCAGATAAAGCTAGTGTGACCAAAAGAGAAAAGTACAAAAATCATATATAAAAACCATTTTCTTCCCATTTTAAGTATAACGGCTTTACGCTTGAGTACCCAAGATTTGAGTTACTCTTATGAAAAATGAGAGCAAATTTTTTTCCATCTTTTTTTTAGTTAATCTCTACTACTATTAATGTCCGTAAACGTCTGTCTGTATGTATGTGTGTAACATTCGCCCTTGTGACCGGAACTCCTTCGCTCCCGGGCCACGCAGAGCTTCTTATGATATGTCGATTCGCACCGCCGTTTTCTCGGACATCCGGTGTTTGCGGTTTCGAGAAAAGCCCGCCGTAATTACGGACGCAATTAGCTAATTAACGACTCATAATCGATGGAAAATCCTTTCAAAATTGAATCTGAGACTCGACATCATTAAATTTCCCACGCACCCCCTCAACATACACCTTAAAATAAAGGTAAATTAAATTCCGAACTGAATAACATACAAGCTTAGACATACGAGGCACGACCATAAAGTTATGACCGTTTTTATTGAACTTTTTAATTTAAGCTAATATTTAAGCCCCCACATAATACACCTTAAATTAAAGGTATTAAAATTTCCGAACTGAAAATCATGTTAACTAAGCTTTACGAGGTCTTTCCAGAAAGTTATGGCCAAAAAAAACAAATTTTTGCAAAAAAAATTTTTCAAAAGACAATAACTCGGTGACTTTTGCTCCTATAAGTAGGACGGGTTAACTTTTGCAACTTCTTCTGGTTTTGACTTAACTCAGCGGTGTTTCATATCAAACTGTTGGACATCACGAGCCCAGTTTGTCCCCCCTGTTGCCGGAGATGTTTATGCATCTCCGGTGTCCATGAGCCCAGTTTGTCCCCCCTGTTGCCGGAGATGTTTGTGCATCTCCGGTGTCCATCCCCCCAATCCCCCCCCCATTTTTCTGTATTTATCTGTTACCCGCCATGTGATATATCATAGAAAAGGTCTGTGAAGGTTGATTCAAGTTATGCATCTTCGGTTTTCATCCCCTCCTTTTCACCCCCCCCCCTAGAGGGGCAGTTTTCTAAATTTCTTAAAATATTGTTTAGGACCGCCACCTTCCCGACCCATGTATCTACGGAAAGTTCTTTTTATTAAATGTTATGAACTATCTCAAAGTTTCAAACAGATCGCATTGTTAGATTTCAAATTTTAACTATATCGTGTTATGTTAGTTCCACATTCAACCACCAGGGAGCGCGTAGATGTGTCTTGAAAGTTTAAGATACTTCATAACATATTGAGATATATGCTACTTATTAAATATAAAAATGTCAAAAGTTTAGTAACCACTATTTCCGAATAGTAATTTTTGCAAATATCTTAAATTCTTGCTTAAGACCGCCACCACCTTGAGTAACATATCTACTGGTAGGTTGTTTAACGGACTTTCCTTTCGACACAGTTTTGTTATGAATAGAGAGTGCTCCCTGGTGGTGGAATGTGGAACTAATAGGATTCTTGGTTAAGACCGCCACCATCCCGACCCATGTACCTATGGAAAGGTTGCGTGAAGGGCGTTTCGTTGAGAAATGTTTTGTTAAGAATACAGTGCGCTCCCTGGTGGTGGAATACGGAACTAACATAACGCTATTTTGTTAAAATTAGGAAACCTAACAAAGCGATCTGTTTAACATATCTACTGATAGTTTGTTTAACGGACTTTCCGTCCGATACAGTTTTGTTATGAAAAGTGTGCGCTCCCTGGTGGTGGAATGTGGAACTAACAGAATTCTTGGTTAGGCCCGCCACCTTCCCGACCCATGTATCTACGGAAAGTTTGCGTGAAGGTGTTTCGTTCAGACATGTTTTTGTTAAGAATAGAGTGCGCTCCCTGGTGGTAGAATGCGGAACTAACATCACGCGATTTTGTTAAATTTAGGAAATATAACAAGGCGATCTGCTTGCGACTTTAAGATAGTTCATAACACATTGAGATATATGCTACTTATTAAACATAAAAATGTCAAAAGTTCAGTTACCACTATTTCCGAATAGTAATTTGTGCAAATATCTTAAATTCTTGCTTAAGACCGCAACCACCTCGAGTAACATATCTACTGATAGGTTGTTTAACGGACTTTCCTTCCGCTCCAGTTTTGTTATGAATAGTGTGCGCTCCCTCGTGGTAGAATGTGGAACTAACATAACGCGATTTTGTTAAATTCAGGAAATATAACAAGGCGATCTGCTTGAAACTTTAAGATAGTTCATAACACGTTGATATACATACTACTTATTAAATATAAAAATGTCAAAAGTTTAGTCACCACTATTTCTGAATAGTAATTTCTGCAAACATCTTAAATTCTTGCTTAAGTCCGCCACCACCTTGAGTAACATATCTACTGACAGGTTGTATACCGGACTTTCCTTCCGAGACAGTTTTGTTATAAATAGAGTGCGCTCCCTGGTGGTGGAATGTTGAACTAACAGAATTTTTTGTTAAGACCGCCACCTTCCCGACACATTTATCTATGGAAATGTTGCGTGAAGGCGTTTCGTTCAGATATGTATTTTTTTAAGAATACAGTGCGCTCCCTGTTGGTGGAACCCGGAAATAACATAACGCGATTTTGTTAAAATTAAGCACTCTAACAAGGCGATCTGTTTAACATATCTACTGATAGGCTGTTTAATGGCCTCTCCTTCCGAAACAGTTTTGTTATGAATAGAGTGCGGTCCCTGGCGGCGGAATGTGGAACTAACATAACACGATTTTGTTAAATTTTGGAATTATAACAAGGCGATCTGCTAACACATTGATATATATGCTACTTATTAAATACAAAAATGTGAAAAGTTTAGTTACCACTATTTCCGAATAGTAATTTGTGCAAATATCTTAAATTCTTGCTTAAGACCGCCTCCACCTCGAGTAACATATCTACTGATCGGTTGTTTAAAGATTTTGCAGTGTGTGCGCAGCACGCCTGCTATAAGGTGCCGTAGGCAGCGAGGAACAGGTTCAATTTTTGTTATAGCGAAAGCCTTTTTAAAAAGAGTTTGCAGTGCGTGCGCAGCACGACTGCTATACGGTGCCGAAGGCAGCGGAGTCCCGGTTTGACATTCGTTCGTGCGCAATAGACTTTTTAAAAAGAGTTTGCAGCGCGCCTGCTATACGGGGCCGTAGGAAGCGAGGACCAGTTTCGACTTTCGTTATAGCGAAAGGCTTCTTTAAAAGAGTTTGCAGTGCGTGCGCAGCACGCCTGCTATGCGATGCCGAAGGCAGCGGGGACCCGGTTCGAGGTTCGTTCACTTCCAGATTTCATATTATTAGAGGTTCGTTCGCAGGCGAGTTACGTTCTTTCGAGATTTTATACAAAAAGGAGGGGCCCGCTAGCGGGCGAAGCCAGCTAGTCATTACTATTAATGTCCGTAAACGTCTGTATGTGTGTAACATTCCCTTGTGACCGGAACTCCTTGGCTCCCGGGCCACGCAGAGCGTCTTATGATACGTCGATTCGCACCGCCGTTTTCTCGGACAACCGTTCTTTGCGGTTTCGAGAAAATCCCGCCGTAATTACGGACGCAATTAGCTAATTAACGACTCATTGTCGAAGGAAAAATGAATCTTTTTTATCTGAAAGCAGCAGTCTGAGTATGGGACCCTTCGTCGAGGCTCGCTTTGGAGCAGTCTCATTGGAGGATTCACAAAACTAGCTCCCCGATTTTATTTTGCGAGGGTCGATACTGGGAGAGAAAGGGAATTCCCAATCGAATCTCCGGAACTAAGGATCCTAGAAATTCGTAAAAGGTGTAGAAACACGCGGAAAAAAATCTACTTTATTTTGGTATAAATTTCATGTTTGTACGATGTTTAGAACTTAAAAAATCCACTAAAAATCGATAAATCCTTTCAAAATTTAATCTTTTTATCAAAGCCAGGTGTTCATGAATTTCATTATCGACTGCCGGGACTATTCTTTCTCGCCAGACACATCGGCACCTGTCCTCCCGTCTTTCAGAGTACGAAATTTAAACTTTTTAAATATTGAATTTTTAGATTAAATTTTTTTACATCCCGACGTAAAAAATTTCGCCGATTTCATACATACCCAGTTCAAACTCGTAGCCTAATGACGAGCCGAGATATTAATTATTATTTCATTAATTGGATCATTGCTTTGAAACTTTCCTTTCCACGAGTTTTTTATCTCAGACATGACGTCGCGCTCGCGGTTTTTATTTTAATACGAAATTTAAACTTTTTAAATATAAATTTTTTTGATTAAATTTTTTGCCATCCTGGTTTGAAATTCTTCGCTGATTTCAAACGTACCCAGTTCAAACTCCTAGCTTAATTACAAGCGGAGATATTAATTATTATTTAATTAATTAGGTTTCATTTTCATCAAATGCGGGTGGCACGTGCTTTTTTAACCACGAAATAATTTTAATTACGAAATATAACAATTTGATGTGAGGTTCAGAGCTATCATATAGGAATATTCGAGGGGAGAAAAAGCGTGCTTCGCCCGCTGTCGATGGGAAGGGGGGGGGGGGGTAATACTTTTGAATAAATATCCCAATTGAATCGAATTACAGATATTATTATGACAAAGACCAGCGTGCTTCGCCCGTTATCGAATAATTTCTGTGCGTGATAGCTTATTTGTAAGTTGCGATATTAATTTTTATTTAATGAATCTGTATGTGTAGTGGACAATGGGGTGCGTTTTGGATCCTTTTTAGGCAAATGGGGAGGGGCGCTGGTTTTCTTTTTCTTTAAATTATCTTTTATGACCTTTTTAGATACCGTTTCTTGAGGGAGTCCTCAGATATATGCTACTTATTAAATATAAAAATGTCAAATTTTTAGTTACCACTATTTCCGAATAGTAATTTTAGCAAGTTTCTTAATTTCTAGCTTAAGACCGCCACCAACTCGAGTAACATATCCACTGATAGGTTTTTTAACACGGTTTCGTTCAGATACACTTTTGTTATGAATAGTGTGCGCTCCCTGGTGGTGGAATGCGGAACTAACAGAATTCTTGGTTAATAACGCCACCATTACCACTCATGTATATACGGAAAGGTTGCGTGAAGGAGTTTCCTTCAGACACGCTTTTGGTACGAATAGAGTGCGCTCCCTGGCGGCGGAATGCGGAACTAACGTAACGCAATTTTGTTAAAATTAGGAAAAATAACAAGTAGATGTGTCTTGAAACTTTAAGATAGTTCATAACACATTGATATATATGCTACTTATTAAATATAAAAATGTCAAAAGTTTAGTTACCACTATTTCCGAATAGTAATTTGTGCAAATATCTTAAATTCTTGCTTAAGACCGCCACCACCTCGTGTAACATATCTACTGGTAGGTTGTTTAACGGACTTTCCTTTCGACACAGTTTTGTTATGAATAGAGAGCGCTCCCTGGTGGTGGAATGTGGAACTAATAGAATTCTTGGTTAAGACCGCCACCATCACGGCCCATGTATCTACGGAAAGGTTGCGTGAAGGCGTTTCGTTGAGATATGTTTTTGTTAAGAATAGAGTGCGCTCCCTGGTGGTGGAATACGGAACTAACATAACGCGATTTTGTTAAAATTAGGCAATCTAACAAGGCGATCTGTTTAACATATCTACTGATATGTTGTTTAATGGACTTTCCTTCCAATACAGTTTTGTTATGAATAGAGTGCGCTCCCTGGTGGTAGAATGTGGAACTAACATAACGCGATTTAATTAATTTTAGGAAATATAACAAGGCGATCTGCTTGCGACTTTAAGATAGTTCATAACACATTGAGATATATGCTACTTATTAAATATAAAAATGTCAAAAGTTTAGTTACCACTATCCGGTACCGTAGTCAGCGGGGACCCGCGCGAAAGTCTTTTTATAAAGAGTTTGCAGTGCGTGCACAGCACGCCTGCTATACGGTGCCGTCGGCAGCGAGGACCAGGTTCGACTTTCGTTATAGCGAAAGTTTTTTTAAAAGAGTTTGCAGTGCGTGCGCAGCACGCGTGCTATACGGTGCCGTAGGCAGCGGGGACCCGGTTCGAGATTCGTTCACTTCGAGATTTCATATTATTAGAGGTTCATAAAAAGGAGGGGCTCCGATATGTTAGTGGCTCAATCAAAAGGAGGGGCCCGCTAGCGGGCGAAGCCAGCTAGTTACCTTTTAAGAGCCATTATTTTGAAAATCAGACAAGTGCGATTGTTGTATTTTTTGTTTTGCTTGATTTTTTTTATGTGGAAGTAGATCACATTTAATGAATAATGTGCAATTTTGAAGCCCTGAAAAAATTTTCCCTTCACTGTAAAAAATGTCAAAGTTCAAGGTTGTGTCCGCCATTTTTCATGAAAAGTGAAATGCGAGTATGTTTGCAGTGCTAAAGGTTGGGAAAGCAACGACATCCCAAAATTCTTTTGAGATGAAATATTAGTATAACACTACCTGCTTAGTAGACTGTATTCTTTTCCATGGGGCATTGTTATTTTACATTGTTATGTTGCCTCAAAATGGAATGAAAATGACGTTTTTGTCCGTTTTCCGCACGTATTTTCTTATTTAAGCAATAGTACCCCAAACTTTTTCTTATAGAATATCAAAGTGTACTACTAGGACAAGCTAAATAATATAAAACTTTACCGGAATATTGCTGCTGTTAGCAGGAATAGTCTGTTAAATATTCAAAAATTTCAAAATGGGCAGCATTTCAATTAGTCTTTTCTCAAAACAGCATCACGGTTCAATATATCACGTTGTAGTTGGAAGTATGTACAAACACATGGAAAAGAAAAAAAAGTGGGGTCTCGTCATATTTTTATATAAAAAAATGTCAAAAGTCACAAAAAAGACTGTCATTTATCACACTTTTTCCCTATCAGAAAACGAAACATCCTGTTTCTCTTTCCGCTAGCTATGTTTTTTCCCTATGAGAAAATGGAATATCCCTTTTTCTTTCCCCTTCCTTGTTCTAAATGGAAAAAAAGGGAAATTTAAACGGGATATTTTGACTGTGAATTTTTGTAAATTTTGTTATTGTTTTAAAAAAAAATATGACGAGGTCCCACTTTTTTTCTTTATCCATGTGTTTGTACATACTTCCAACTACTACTTGATATATTTTGTTTTATTGAACCGTGATGCTGTTTTGAGAAAAGACTAATTGAAATGCTGCATATTTTGAAATTTTTGAATATTTAACAGACTATTCCTGCTAACAGCAGCAATATTCCGGTAAAGTTTTATATTATTTAGCTTCTCCTAGTAGTACACTTTGATATTCTATAAGAAAAAGTTTGGGGTACTATTGCTTAAATAAGAAAATACGTGCGGAAAACGGACAAAAACGTCATTTTTACTGCATTTTGATGCAACATAACAATGTAAAATAACAATGCCCCATGGAAACGAATACAGTCTACTAAGCAGGTAGTGTTATACTAATATTTCATCACAAAAGAATTGTGAGATGTCGTTGCTTTCCCAAGCTTCAGCACTGCAAACATACTCGCATTTCACTTTTCATAAAAAATGACGGTCACAACCTTGAACTTTGACATTTTCTACAGGGAAGGGAAAATTTTTTCAAGGCTTCAAAATTGCACATTATTCATTAAATGTGATCTACTTCCACATAAAAAAATATCAAGCAAAACAAAAAATGCAACAATCGCACTTGTCTGATTTTCAAAATAATGGCTCTTAAGTGTAAGCAGTTGTGTTGTTTTATAAAGTTTATTTGATTGTTATATTACCGTACTTACATTCTACTATGAGTGCAGTCTACCATGAATGGCCTCTGTGTCAGCATTTTGTTTTCGAGCTACTGCAAATTAATATATTTTACAAAACAGTATCGAATAGGAAAAGATCGCTTCTGAAATCACGAACAATATGGCAGAACAATATTTTTGTATCTAACATAAAACTATTTAACTCATAATCATAACATACAAAGCTATAGGAATAAAAGATTAAAATTAAATAAGACTTACCTTTACGTTCCATAAATAATCACTTTAATAATATCCGTGTATTTTAATACTAAAATGGTGAACGTCTTTCACTTATTTTGAAAAAAAATGTTGTAGACTTGCTGTTCTGATTGGCTGATGAGTGGTACAATACATACCATTTTCACTCCTTCTTAGAGGGAACATTCACTCCAAGCTGGAGGGAAAAGTTACTCTTTCAGAGGACTGACTATTCACTCCTGAAAAGTAGTGCGTTTTAGTACCAAATCAGCGTAATTTCCAAGGTTACATTATGAAAGGGAGTTTTTGAAAATTAATAAGTGACATATTTTGGTGCATTTCATTATACTCCATATATTGGTTCAAAGTTGAACGAAATTTTTAAAAAGTGTATAATGCCAGGCTTTCATTCTCTTCAGAGGAGTGAGATGTTTCACTCTCGACAACAAAGTGACATATTTCACTCTCGATGATGGAGTGAAATATTTCACCCCTTTGTAGGGAGTGGAGAATTTCACTCTTTAAGGAGTGAATTTTCATAAAATTTACTCCAAAAAGAGTGAAAATGCCTGTCACTCTTTCAAAGAGTGAACTTTTCACTCTTCCCAATTTTGAAATGTTTATTTAGCGAGTTTGTGTGTTAAACATCTTTGTTGAGCATGAAAACGCTTACTTGAGAATTGACAGAATCCGAAAAACCTCTATTCCAAGTTCAGAAAACTGATTATTACACTGTTAAAACTAACTTAAACATTACTAAACTAAATTTATCTGAAAATCATTAGCAGCAAAAGAAACTTTTTTATTTATAATGGTAGTAGTTCACGGGAATGATTCGCCCAGCATAAAATTATGGTCAGCAAACGTCGCCTTATCTTTCTAAAAGTGACCTATTTTTACTGGCCTAATTTGACTGTTGTCAGATCCAAAATGTTGCCAATCCTTCCAATACATACAAAATTTTTCCTCAACTGAAGTAATCTAGGATAGATATGTGTATTTATCAGGTAACCCTATTCATTCAATGCACCACAGATAAATATAAAAATTTGTTCTCTCAGCTTCCGTACTTTTCGAAAAAGCTGAGTGAACATGCTTTATAGCCGTATCAGACGAGGCAAAATAAACAAAACCATTTCCGCAAACAATTTCAAAACATGTCCGTCCAGCTTGTTTAGTGTCCGGTAAACAGGTTCTTTTAAATTTTGTAAGTTTGTCTATTGTGTATTGATTTGGAAGGGTTAACTGATGCGTTTGCATAGCTTCCTTCTATCCATTTATATAAATGCTTCGTTCCTACTAGTTCAGTTGATGCAGCACTGATTGAATATCGAACTTTTTCCATGCGATGCCGGAAAAGAACACAAACATATAAACATACAAACTTTTGTTGTTATTATTATAAATAGATACATTACATAAATGCAACGTGTTTCCTCTATTTCTGAAAAAAAACGCTGTTGATAACTTTTTATTTGACATGCTGGATGGGATTATTAGAATATTTTTAAATAATTCATTATAAAAACTTATAACTTTATCACTAAATATACCAACAACCTAAATATAAATAACTGTTTTCTGAATAGTGAGTAACTTTGAGGAGGTTAAAGTATATTTCTGTTTTTAGTTATTTTATACTTTCGTAGTTAAAGAAACATTGGTCACTTTTTTTTGCAGTATATTTAAAAACGTATAAAAATTTTCAGTGAAAATAATTCGCTATTTCATGTTATTTTGTGAAAGAAAGTTTTGGTTTCATATGCTCATTCAGCGCAACAATGTAAAATAATACTTTTGTGCATGATTTAGTACAGTGTGAATACTGAAGGAAGAAAGAATTGTAATTCTAGTTATTCTAAGTCAAAAAAGAAAATATATACTAATAAAGAAAACGTATACCACTTCTTTTCTATGATAGAACTGATATGTTTTCTCTTCTTGTATGAGTAATTCAATACAAAACACATAACGCATGCTTATCGTAGATATGGAAAGTCCAGATGGCTTATGAGAATTTTTCCTAAAAATTTTTTTTGTTGTAGAAAACATGCTTCGAAAGGTCTTTTTGGCGCAAGACTATATCTTTAATACAAAGAATGAAATCGTATATTTAACAAATTTTATTTAGTTAGCGGAATCTAAAGATAACTTTGAAAAGTTTAACCCCACATAGAAATTTTACATTTTTTAAGTTTGTTGTTTGTTTTGAGTTTTTTCTTATAAACTGTTTGTTTTTTCTATCAGAAGAACGGTCAGTTTTACCAACATACATGTTTATTAAATAAGAGCCGAAATTTTAGTTGAATAGTTAGTTCTTTTCTCTTAAAAGCTATATATTTGTGAAATAAATAGGTCTGTACTATGCATTTCTATACCTGTGTCCGAATCATCTATTAATATAATGCTTCATTAGTAATTTATCCTTTAAAATTCGAAAGAATATTGTAAATTAAGAAGATCACTTATAATAAAATAATCGGAGAGGTAAATTGGGGGGGGGGGTGAAATACGTAATACAAAAAAACTTTGGAAAATTCATAGTTTAAAAAAAGATTCACTTTTTTTTTTCTTATGTACAAATCAAAAGAAAAATTATAAAATAAATTTCGAGGATTCGAAGAACTGCTCTTGAAATATTGTTTTTGAAAATAAGTGTGTCGATGATTCTAAGTAAGTAAAGTACTACACAGCTTTACGATATCAACAAAATAATTGGAAGAACTGGATGAACTGATGAATTGTGAAAAAAATATATGTCAGTGAAGGAAAAAGAGAACCCCCATACAAAAAAAAAACCCTAATGCACTACTGTTCAGCAATGCTGAAGATATTTTTAGTTTCCTGGTTTATACTAAGCTTATTTCGCTTTAAAAAATAAAAGAAATATGCTATCATTCGCAAAAAATAATCGATTTAGTGATTGGTTTGAGTTATATTTTTATAATCGAGATAGTCGAATGAGTAGTAATAATTGAATTGCTAGATTAATTCACTTGAGTGATTATACAACGCTAGTTATGATGCAGTAATCATGCAGTTACAAGTGGTATATATACATATTACAAATGATTATGCAGGACACAGTATATAGCGTGTATTTTATATACAGTATGTACTAAACTTTTACATGCACCATATTTTTTTACAGAAATCATTTAGAATGTAATATATCGCAAATACATACTGTAATAAAAGAATCACTTAACAAGGAGTAATGACGCATAAAATAATTTGCCTTATTTAATCGCAGAATTCTAGCGATTAAATAGTACACGATTTTTTCTAAAGGAATGCTGGGAAAAAAATAAAAGAAGTGTAAGTAATGTTAGTAATGTAATGTTCATCGCGAAGGGGTTAAAACAAATACAGAACGATATATATTATGCTAATTTTAATTGTATGTTAGTATTTTGCTTTAGAATATTATATCCTTTAGATATCTTAACTAAAAATATCTTATACAAAAATAAAAACAGCTAGACTTTTATGTAATTTATTTAAACTAATTTATTTATATAAGAAAAAAAGAGTATTTTCTTTCTGAATTTCGGGAATAGTATTTGTCTATCGGCCAGTATTGTAAATAGCAGTAAATTTAATTTTATATTTTGTCATTTTAAAAAGAAATATCCGTTTAAAATAAAAAAGTATCATAAAATAAGAAAACAGAAAGATTCAACTAATTAAAGAACTTAACTAAAAGCAGACAAAAATTTACTTTTTGTGAGCATCAGTATATATAAATGTACTGTCTGCTAAAAATGGGAATTGTAACAAATTTAAACTTAAATTTTATTATTCAAAAATGACATTTATCTCTTAAAAGGATCTTGGATTTGACAAGATAAGAAAAAATCCAATGTTTTATTATAATTTTAATAAATGCAAAAAAAAAAAAAAAAAAAAAAAAAAAAAAAAAAAAAAAGAAGTAGTATATATTGCTGGGATCCCTATTAATGATAATTTAGGAATCAGATTAAAGAAAGTTTGGTGAAGTGTAGTAACGATTTTTATTAAAATGTAAATAAATATGATTTTGTTTTAATTCACGCTTATAAGAATAGGATTTTTTTAAAAGAATATTTAGAAAACAAAGTCATCGTATAGTTATAGTATTCCAATAGTTTTCTCATTATTTTAAAGTTATAAATATATTTAGAAAATATATGCAAGATAATTTAAAAAATATGTGCATAGCAACCGGTTAAGCATGTGTCCCAACGCAATTGACAATCAGGTAGCATTTACAATTTAAGTATATATTTTAAGAAAGAAGAAATATCGCATTTTTTGAAAAATTTCGAACTTCTGATTTTGCATAAACTGTGTTGTCTCATTTCTTGCTTAAACGGAATGTATTTTCATCCATCTGAAGACACACTTTAGAGAGTCTTGTAGAAGCAGGGCAATGCCACAGAAAATTCTCATTTTTGGGGGGGTTGGGGCATAAAATTTATAATATGTTTAATTTAAAGGTATTATTGGAATGCTTGATATTTTTATGTTCTATAATAAAATCCTAACAAAAAGGTATTTCAAATTACTATTTACAAACTAAGTTAAGTACAATTATTGCCTTTGTAAAGTCATAATGTTACGTCAGTTACACAATAGAAGTTACGTCAATTGCATGTGTAAATGCCATTTTTCTTTTTTTATTGTTCAGAAATTAAACAAATTACTGTTATAATTTGTCATTACTTAGTGTTGCTGAGAACATTAAATCTTTCTTTTTTCAATAGGATAGTTTTGATAATTTTTACACTTAAATGAAGACAGAAAAAATATTTGTCTATTTTATGTTACGTCAATTACAGAATTTTGAATTGCAATTTTTGGGACTAAAACAGAGATTGAAATAATCTGCAGGTATTTGGGTATTAAATTCTTAGTAAAAAATATTTTAAATTGTAAAAATTTGTTCTAGCTTTATTAGTAAATTTTCTACACAGTTTTGAAAACAAATTTCGATGATCATGTGTTCCATCAGTACGATGGAATTGACCAACAGTATCATGTCACACACAAGAAAAGTTTGGGAATGAAAATCCTGTAATGTTTTCCAGTTCCAAAGACGGTCCGAACAAATATGAACTTCAGTAAAAGAGGAAGACTGAAACCATTGGGTTGCATCTTTAACACATTAAGCGCCACGTCAGTCACTGGTGACTGACACTGAACTTTCCGTTTAAAACGCGTCATTCACCGATGCTGACGGTCTAAAATATGATATAAAACTAAAATATAAATATATTGTTTCAAGTAATTGCAGAAAATGTATTTAAAATTTACTTACCTTTTATTTATTACAGGATTATACTTTCTTAAAAATTACTCAAAACTTTGTGATTTTTTTAGCTTTAGTGTCAGTCACCGTAGCACTCGACGTGTTAATAGTCAATAATTTTGCTTGAAATACAGAATTATCAGCAGATAATGTTGCATTTCATGTATGAATTAAATAATTGTCGCAGTAAACACAAAAAAGCGAGCACTTTTCCCTGCACAAATTATGACCCGCCCGTAAAAATTTTCAAAAGTGTGTTCACTTGATATTTTTTAAATATTATGATAAAGAGAATAGAAATTACATTTTGAAATATTTGAGAATTAGCGCAGAGGTACACATTTTTGTACGGAATGTTATGTTGAGTGACTATAGCAAAAGTTGTATCCTCCTTGAGAATTTTGGGATACAGTACGACAGTGCTTGTCAAAATTTAGAATTCTTACGTAGTAGTTGTTTTATATGCGTGTTATCGGTGGAAGACATGAGCATCGTATATAAAATAATAATCTTTATACATGTGATTGCTGAATATATGAAAACCAGATGCAAAAAAGCGTACGCAATTTTCCTTTCCATTGTTGCTTGGTACAAAATTTTCAAAATATTTTCGAGGAATCATCTTTCTACTGGAGTAAATTTACTCTGATTTTGTGTGATTTTATACAGTTTAATTTTGTTAGAGATTTTTAATTTCGATTTCATCTGATCGGAGCATAAGCAATGAGCATTTTAGGATTCTTTTCTATCGCTATAACGAGTAGAGAATCAGTTTCGAACTGGTTTCATTTCAGAAGAACGTTGAATGAACTGGAAATATCCATAGTAGTCAAAGGGGTCATAAAGAAGAATTCCAGTTCTCTAAAGGAAACGTGGGATCGAACATCGCTCTTCACATAAGATATTTCTCATATATTGTTATATTTTAATAACATTTTAAAAATAGTAAATTATACTTTACTTCAAAAGGTAAAATTATAGAAATTTTTTTCTTCATTATTACTAAGTAAAATTTACTGTCCATAATATATTTTTATATTAATGATTTTGTAGTTTAAATTTAACATTAAAGGCTTTCGCATTTAACTATCGTCTAAATAAATTAAAATGATCAACAAGTTTTGGTATTTTTCTATCACAAATGATTCATAAGGCATAAATACTAAGAAAAATATGTGATTATTTTCCGTAAAATAAAAATAAAATGTATTTCTTTCTTTTTAAATAAAGGGAAAAATATTAATGAAAAATTTGGGGGTGGGGGGGCATCTATTGGTTTTGCAACATAGTTAAATGTTTAGATTTGAAAAGCGAAAAAATTCTAACTTAACATTTTTTGTAAGTATTTAAGGAAAAAAAAACTTTGAGTTGTTCTTTCTGGGATCTGAAAAAGAATTCTCTGGGAAATGTTTTTTATGTAGCCGCGTTAAAACTAGTAAGGAGATGGTCTCCAGTTCGATTTTAATAGGAGATGTTTTAATTTCTTTTAATTGGATATGAAAAATGAATTCTCCGGGAAATGTATTTTTTTAATGTAACCGTGTTAAGACCAGTTAATATGCAGACGGTCCGTAGTTCTGTTTTAATAGGAGATGTTGTAATTTCTTTTAAATATTGCCGATAAACATTGTGTAATAATTTCTGACATTTCAATGATGTTATTAACCATTTCCCTTTGAACTTGTTTTCTTCGAATTTTGACGTGTACTATCTAGTATTCTGAGTATATAGATTAAATTATATGCGTCGATTTTGCTTCTTTTTAAATATCCATTTTTAACAGTCCATTTTCATAATTAACGTAATTATGAAACTTTTATTAGAATTGTTTTAATAAAATTCCTAAATATTTCTTAAAATCGAAATTAAGAAAAATATTTTAATGTTAATTGTTAATAAATATACATTATTATTAAATTTATCTTTGTTAATAATATTGCATTATAATTCAAATAACAAAAATACCAATAAGTCCCACCATTTTGAGCGGACACGTATGCATTTGTTGAAATTAAAAAAATATTAAGAACAACGGTTACAAATCCATTCATTATTTTTAAAAAATCAATTAAATTTAGTAAAAATGAAAACTTTCCTATTTAATCTAAGAGTGTAACTTTTAATGTGTAAGGTACTATGAATACGATATCGAATATTGCACTGTATCTGCAATATTAAACAATGTCTTATAAATACAAATACATGTTTCCAATGTACTCAGTTCTTCTGTTTAATTGAGATACCAATTATCTTTTTATTCTAGTTTTTAACAAATTCGAATATTTTTATTCTTGAGAAAATTAATACCATGCCTCAGAACAAACACCATTTGAAACAATTAAGTAAACATTAATTCAGATTTAAAACAAGAATCGTGAAAAATATTAATTCATTTATTCATTTTAGAAAACTCCATTAATTATAGTAAAAATTGTTTTCTATTTAAGTTTCAATTCCTAACATCAATAAAATTTTCAAGTATATGTCGTAATTTATTTATTTCGTGATGTTAATAAGAGGCATTAGTGAAATGCAAATGTGTATGATTAAATACATAAGAATCTTTCTTTAAAAAAGCTTTTCAATTAAGCGATTTCTATTTTAGTAAATAAATGTAAATATTCCTCAATCATTTTCAAATGTAAAAATTCCATAATCGATATAAAACCAAAATAGTGAAACCGTTCGTTCTTTTTTGCTTTAATAACAATGATTCTTTTTCTTTATTAAAATGAAATATATTTTAAGAAATTACTTTTCTTTATTAATATTATTTTCTTAATAAATTTGAACAATTTCTTTTATTTTAGGAATTAAAGCTTTTTATTATTCCGGATACAAGAAAAGCTTTCAGTAACCAAAATGCACAGTCACGTGTTAAATACTGCTTTAGTATGAATAGTATTTTGAAGTGTAACGTACTACAAATGCAGAATCAAAAGTTTTACTATATCTGCACTATCAAATAATCTATTGCAAATAAAAATATGAGCATTCAAATACCCAGCTTTGAAGAATGTATTACTTTTTCTATCACCTTTCTGTTTCCATTTTTAAAACATTTGGATAAATTTATTCGACAGAAAAGAAATTTGGTTTACTATAAACACCGTTTTAAAGAAACCAGTTAGGCTGGCTCAGATTTGAAAAAAAAAAAAAAAAAAGAAAAAAAAAAGAAAAACACGATACTAATAGTGGAAGCTATACGAGTAATGGACACTTTTAAATTTGAACTAAAAAATAGGCTTTAAAAATTATGCACAGGTTAACACTTACTCATGGGTTGATGATAAACTCTCTAGCGCGAACGCATATAACTACAGAGATTTCAAAGCATCAGTTCTGGTGCCAAATGCTTTCAACTCAAAGCATGCGATCGTGGGATCATCATATGATATTTCAGTTTTCGTTTCTACATTTGGCTTTTAAATAACTGAAATTTGTATTAAGAATCCATTTATTGTGTTTACTTTGTATTTACGTATCCAATTTGATGCAATTCTTACTGGTGTCAAATACTGATAACCGGTCATATTAAAATAACCAATACGGGAAATATTTCTCAAAAGCTAGTACCATGAGGCCATGGTGACCCTGGTAACTTCGAGAACAGAGTGCAACAATCTAGGACATAATATCATCGGAAAAACCTAATTTGTGGATAACGTATTGTGCGTTGGCGCAAAAGGTTTAATGCAACGACTCCGACTATTTCGTATCTAGTAGCTGATAATTTAACAATGACAAAAGCTGTATCAACGCAGAAAAACTAGTTCGAGGGGGTGTTATATAAATATAAGTAAAGGGTCTATATTCGACACTTGAAGATTCAAGCAGAGTGTTTAACGAGAACGAGACAGCACTTATGCCATAGCCTGACGCAAGAAGTGTTCTCACTTGAAAAAGGACAATACTGTTTTCAGCTTATTGCTTCAGAACAGCAATCTTCGTATTATTTAATCGCAGAAAAATAAAGTGAAGATTACTCTTCGTAAAATAGTTATAACCAAAATCAACAAAGAATTCCAATGTTCAGAAAAATATACCTACGGCACTCACAATTTTGCACTCTTCTTATGAGCTGTGGCTATGTTAGGCATTTTCAAAGTTACTACATAATGATATGAATAAAATTCTTTATACGTCTTAAGATTTCGTAGTAATAAATTACTGCGATGGAAGCGTTGTTATTTCTAAGTGGCACAAAGTTAACTTGTTAAACTATTTAGAGATAGCTTTTTGCATAAATTAATACAACTTTATTTTTTTTATTCTATTTATTCTTCAATGTAACAGTTTCAAACCGTTTCTTCTTCCGTTTGACATGTTCTGCAAGAATTTAAATACGACCACTAGTATATTTTGGATATCCATTGCAGGCACATTTTAAAGTGTCCGAAAAAAATTGTGCTAAAAAATGTTTAAGGTAGCAAATTTTGCTTGTCTATCGTATGCAAAAAAAGTCATTTGAGACATCGAACATTCTCTATTCTGGCCATCATAAAAACAAAACGCTATAAACAAGAGAGGATTATCTTTAAGGTACCCACTACTGGTACAATTACTTTATCCTAAAACTTAATTTATTCATTATTTACAAATAATCCATTAACGGAAGGTTATACATTTTAAGACAAAATTTACTATTTTTTATATATATATATATCCTTTAAGTGTGTAGCTTGTTGTTCTAAAAAGTTTTGCTTTTGAAGTAAAACTTCCTCTTAAATTCAGTAAAAATAAATATTTCAATTTTAATGTACAATTGTTAATATGAGCAGAATTTTCAAATGTTATTTTTTTTCTGCAATATTAATAAGACATATTGTTTAAATACTAACGTGTAAATTAAATGTATAAGGGTCAATCCAGTTCAAGTGGTCCAGAAAATCATTTATTCGTTGCATGACCATTTTTAAAAAATCTGAAATTTTTTGTACAACAACCATAACATGATGGAAGTTCAAGATGACTCTTGTTTTAATTTTATTAATTTTTGTTTTTGCATGGCGTCCATCTTTGTTTCATCGTCTGCAGCAATTTTCTCACAAGAAGGGTTTACGGAATTGTAAATAATTCATCGTTTATTTCTCCAATTCAAGTGTCGATTAAAGTCATTTGTACAGAATATATTGGACTAAAGATATGGTAATAGAGTAGTTTCCGAAAATAAATCTTTATTGGTGAAATTTAAGCATAAAGTTAGTTTTTTCTTTTTTCAAAATTTGTCTGTTTACAAATTGAAATTTTTCTAGCAAGAAAAACTATGAACATGACATAATTTGTTTTACAAATAGGCCGAAAGAACTTGTATTCACACGCCAAGTTCCATATCTGGGACTTGCTTTCTCTTCGCTAAAAAAAAAAAAAAAAAAAGTCGCAAAATTTTCAAAAATGTCAAAAATCACACTTTTGAGGCTTTGATATCTCTGGTGGGGCATGAGATAAAAATTTGAAGTTCTGGTTTCTGACAGTATTGTATGGTAGTATTATGCACAAGAAATTTCAGGATGCATATTTGACTACAAGCTGCGATATGGCAAAGAAAACACGTCAAAACTATACTGCCAAACTATTGTTTTGTTGTAATCACAGCTAAGTATTTATCTCGGGGTGTCACTTAAATTTATGTTTTTGATTATCTTTAAATAATAGCAACATAAATAAAGCCCTTTGTAAAGCTTAGCAATTAATTAAAAAGAATAATTATGCCTAAGGTCATACATTTTTTATGCTTTCAGTAATTTTTATTGTTAGTAATTTTAGAAACTAAAAGAAACCTCAGCACTTTTACATAAAGAAAAAATGTATTTTTACACAACACCTGAGACAAAAACAGAATAAGGAAAGAGAAAGTCTGTTAATTTTGTCATACTTGTTGAGATATCATCAAACGTGTCAAAACACATTCTTGCTTGTATGTTTAAAAAATACAATTTTGGTCTTTCTCAAAATTTTATTTGTAGGAACCAAGTCTTCTTATATCTTGATAACTTGATTGAAGATCTTGGCCCTGCTGGCTCATAGAAATTAACTTTGAAATCACTATGTGCAAGTCTCACTTCATTAATAATTCCTAGCTTACTTCTTATGCAAAATTGTTATTTTTCTGCAGTATAAATTTTGAAAGGGCTTTGGATATCTTTACTTTCTGAAAATTACTTGAGGCTCATGCATGGTAACATCGTTTAATGTTTCATTTACAGGAACATACTTATGGTAGGAACAAGTTTCAGGGACTGGCAAGCAGTATTAAAATTGTGGTTTTTAAACCAACAAGCAGGAATGTGTTTTGACACGTTTGATCATGTCTCAACAAGTATGCCAACATTAACAGCTTTTCTCTTTCCCTATTCTGTTTTTGTCTCAGGTCTTGTATAAAAATATTTTTTTTTTATTTATGTAAAAGTGCTGAGGTTTCTTTTGGTTACTAAAATTATTTACAATAAAAAATACTGAAACCATACAAAATGGGCCTTAGGCATAATTATTTTTTTAATTAATTGCTAAGCTTTACAAAGGGCATTATTTATGTTGCTATTATTTAAAGATAATCAAAAACATAAATTTGAGTGACACCCTGAGACAAATACTTAGCTGTGACTACAACAAAACAATTGGCAGTATTGTTTTGACATGTTGCCCTTGCCATATCTAAGCTTGTAGTCAAATATTCATCCTGAAATTTCTTGTGTATAACACTACCATACAATACTCTCAGAAACCAGAACTTCAGATTTTTCATCTCGTGCCGCACAGAGATATCAAAGTGTCAAAAGTGCGATTTTTGACATTTTTGAAAAATTTGGGAATTTTATTTTAGCGAAGAGAAAGCAAGTCCCAGATCTGGAACTTGCGGTGTTAATACAAGTACGTTCGGCCTACTTGTAAAAAAAAAAAAAAAAAAAAAAAAAAAAAAAAAAAAAAGTCATGTTGGCAGTTTTCCTTACTAGAAAACTTTCCTCTTGTAAACGGACAAAATTTGGAAAAAATCTAAAACTTTATGCTTAAATTTCACCAATTAGCAGTTAGTTTCGGAAACTACTGTATTACAAAATTTTTAGCTTAATGCATTCTGTACAAATTGCTTTAATCCGCACTTGAATTGGAGAAATAAACGATGAATTATTTACAATTCAGTAAACCCTTCATCTGAGAAAATTGCTGCAGACGATGAAACAAAGATGGCCACCATGCACAAAAAAAATAATAATAAAATTAAATTAATAGTCATTTTGAACTTCCATTATGTTAGGGTTGTTGTACAAAACATTTCAGATTTTTTAAAAATGGTCGAGCAACTAGTGCTCATAGCTGCCAACTTGTACGGATTTTTGCTACCACTAAAATTTAATTGAAAATTTTGCCTAATTCAATCGCCGAATTGCAGTGAATGTTGATAATTAAATAAGGCAAATTTTTCTGTTAAATTTTAGTGATAGCAAAAATCCATACAAGTTAGCAGCTATGCGTGCTGGACCACTTGAAATGGATTGACACATAAAGTAATACATCAATTAATCTAACCATCATTTCAATTAATTGTATAAAGTAATGCATAAATAAAATCACCATTTCAATTAAATGATTTCCGTTTTCTTATATTAGTGTAAAAATTATTGAATCAGTTTCAGTTACATAAATTTATTAAATAATTGCGATATAAATAAAAAATAGCTAAAAATATTCCGTCATTTTGACATAATAATATTTATTTATTTTTTAAAGATAAAATATTAATTTATGTAGTATAATAATAATATTAGTACATTTTAGATTTTAAAAAAATATATTCCAATTAAAATATACGTTATTTGAAATTGATATTCGAATTTAAAAAAAATAATTCGACAGAAATCGATTTCCAGAAACCCAAATGTGTGAATCCAAAGTTAATTCTCATTTTGCTAAGTAGATTTTGAATATCCTTAAAACACTAATTGCATTGCAACCTGTTTTGCAACATTAAAAAATGATTTTCACATTAAGTGTTACAAACTGTTAATATCAATAATTTTTTAAAGAACTTGCTCGAAGGACTTTCCATTTCATATTCGAAGCTCAAATTTACTATCCAAATTTAGAATCCAAATATGATATCAAAATTAGGCGTTGGTATTTAAATAATTAAAATGTGTTAAAATTTCAATAAGTAGACGACTTCCAATTTATAATTTAAGTATAGCATTAATTAATAAACGTAATTAAAATTAGGTTGGTACCAGTCGCATTTTTAACTGATGATTTCGCAGAGTTAGTAGAAAGAGGAGGATTTTTTTTTTCTTTTTTTTTTTTTCTTTTTTTTTTTTTTTTTTTTAATTTCGGCTGTACCCAGATAAAAGTTGTTTATTAAGGGGGATCAGGACCTTTAAACTTTCAAAAATTAATTTTCGATTTTTCTTTTATTGTGAAATTTTAAAAATTTCTCAACAATAGTCAAAAAACTCCATTTAAAAATCTGCATTATTTCTTGAGTTACAGTCATATATTGACGGGGAGTATAAAGGTCCGTAGATATTTAAACATTAAAACGCGATTTTTGATATTAATAAATTTGGAGAATGTGCGCATTGTTTCTTTCAAACTATGTAAGCTACAGATTTTAAAAAATAACCAAATATGCGTTTCGTTTTAGTCTACATGCTAAAACTAGAAAAAAATCAAATATCTTGGTTATTTATGTTTTTGCGCTATGAAAAATTTGAAACAAATATTTGAAATTTTGAACTCTTTTATATTTTGTGCTAAAATTAAATTTTAAACAAAACTTTCTGTGTATATTTTGGTCTTAATTAGAAGTACGTGCGTTATGATTCTAATTTGTTCAAAAATTGCTTTCTATATGCATAATTTAGAGTTTTTTCATGCGCACAAAACTTCATAATTTTAATTCATGCATTAGTGAGACGAATTCTTAAACTTAAATTTAAATATATTTTGTATATGCAACATTTATTTTTTTAGATAACATAGTTAAGAATATATACTGTTGTCAGAAAGGGGAAAAAAGGTCTTACATCCATATTATTTGTGTTTTGGTACTTTGAAAAAGCCGATGTTTTTGATAATCTGTAGAAACTCAAAGCTCCTGTGCCCCGTATTCCACGTATAAATAATCAACTGTGAAAGAGAACGGAAGTATTTTTAATTTTTTGTTTTGTTATTTATTAAGTGTTCAAGTGTTTTAGATCTACCCATGAAAAATATTATCTTTTTTCCTTTTAAATAAGCTGAATTTATAATTTTGTATATTAAATACATTATTTTGTAAGGACTTTCTGGTAAACAAAATGACTAGAAAAATATTACTAGATACATCGCATTTAAAAAATGAGAGAAAATATTGGAGGATATTTAGTTTTGGCTTCAAACAGCTAATCTCAGAATTTTTGGAATTTAATCAGTTTTCTTTTATTTTCCAAAAGGATTTCTTAAAAAAGAAACATTTCACTCAATAATAAGTTAATTTTTATTAACGAAAAAATTTGTGCGTAATAGCAGGAAAAATATGTCCTACCGGAGTTTTCAAAAAGTAGCGTATCGTAATTTAATACATAAAATGCATTATCGTTTGCGGAAAAATAATTTTGGTTAACAAAATGTAAAGTAAAATGTTACTTAATACTTTCCTTTAAAGAAAAGGAGAGATTAATTTTCAAAGATATTGAATTTCCGCTTTAAAAAGGATTTCGATTTTGAGTTTTAAGTGATTTCATCGGTAATCTATAATTTTTTCCATTATTTTCTAAAGGCTTAAAATAGAAAACTGATTCAAAGCCATATGATGTAAAAGTATACAGTAACAACTTTTATTGTTTCTTAAAGAACAGACAATTTATAAATGAACTTAAAAATATGTTTAATTTGAGTTTGCAATAATTTATTGCAAATTATTACTCTGCAGTTTAATATATAAGAACTGCTCACAAACATTTATTTCAAGAATTCAGTACTAAAAAAAATGCTTTGTAATAAATAAATTACTGAAAAAAACCATTACATTATACTTTCCATTAAAACATTGAAAATCATTTTGGAGAACATACAATCTTGAATGGAAAAAGATCTGAAATTCTAAGTATTAGAAGATTTTATCAATTCTTTGAAAGAAAAATTCTTTAAAAAAGTATGATAACTGTAGAAGTAGTGGGAACTTTAAAAGCCTATAGTAGTCAAACGAAGAAACGCACGCCCTTATGTTAAGTGTATGTGGAAATTATTTTTAAATTTCTCTTTTGCATTTTAATATTTTTAAATGATTTTTTTACATAGGATAGCTGAGGTCTATCTTTAACCGGGCTAGTTTTTAATTTTTCTATCTGCTTACGTATTTTTTTTAGAAAGTTTCATTTTCGGAACTGGTTCCGAATGCGAAAGTAGCCATTAAACAAGTAAAAATTAAATTTAAAAAATCAAAAGACCCGACTGCGTAAAAAGTGAACTAATTAATTATTTCTGATTAATTCGAAATTAGTTTTATATATTACTTACCTATTTTGTTTTTATTTACTTGTATTGATTACTTTTAAGTTGTGTTTAATTGTTACTTCCTATCTATAAACACTGTTTTGATGTGGCCTGTTGATGTCTATGATGGTTAGAGTTGCAGTAAAGCTAAAGATCCTACCTACCCAACTTCCAGTTTGTGTAATATTTAAACGGCGTTTCTGACTGTAAAATAGTCAAAGAAATATCGTCTTCATTTTGAAAGACCTATCCAATAATATGCTACTCAATAAGGTGCGTAAAATTTTTTTCCGTCTCTACCGCCATTTTGTATTTTACAGCAGCCATTTTGAATTTATAAAAACAAAACTTAGCCTATAACCATCGGACTGTTAAGACGAATCGATAGAGACCTCATTCATTAAAATCCATCCAGCCATTGGATGTTTCGAGGGTATAAAGATATCCACGTACACAAATACGCGTGAAGCACATAACCTTATTTGGTAGTCGAATTTAAAAGCTACAACCAAAATCGACAAAGAGAAAACTAGCGCCGTTAGAGATCAATTTCAGCTATTTTATGAAGAAAAAAAATAATAATTTAAAAATATTAAATTTCAAGCTAAAGGTTTTAAAATAATATTCTCATATACTTAAAATTAGCTAACGAGTGTTATCATGGGACTAGTGTAGGCTCTTAAGCACTTTTTTCGCATATTTATAGCATACCGTTCTAAGTTTTTGTGACTGTAACATCAGATATTTTTCCATACCTTAATTAAAATTTATTCTAAGTTGCAAAAATGTGTTGTTTTTATTATTTTTTAGTACAATATTTTTTTTTTCGGAAAGTTTAAAATTCGCCTGTAGTGAACATGAGAAATCCAATTGTAGACACTTCTCTGTTCCAGTTGTGGAACGCTTTTGTATTTTTCCAAAAAATACTAAACGAAAGAAGAAATATCTTTTATTTAAATTAAGTCTTAATGTGCAAATGGAATTTTAATCACAGTATTCTACTTTAAGAAGCCTAATCTAGAATCCTGCCTGAATAAAAATCGTACACGCTGAGTCAGAAGATGATGGCTTTCGTAAGTAGATATTGCTCTTTTAAACAGTCTCTTGAATTTGGCTACGACTATTTCAGAACTCCGTCTTAGTTTTCTGTGATTAAACAAAATATACTATACGGAAATAGCTTATGTAAGCAGTTTTGCTTCGTTTTATAAGAAGAACGTTACTGACTTCAGAATTTGGGAAAATGCTGTTTCGTCGGCGTTAAACACCCTTCTTAAATCTTTAAATGTCGAATGAAGGCTCTCTCAATATAAAACAAAATAGCGAAAATATTAGTATATATAGCATTTTAGTCTAACAACAGTCCCTCCTGTACGAAAAATGCTTGATTTTATATTGGATTTTAAAATGTGTCAGATACTTTTTGGACACCCTTTGTTATATGGGGCATTCTCACAATCTTTTGACTTTCGGAAATAAAAATCTGGTGAAATTAAACTTTCTAAAATAACATTTTAATCTGATAGACGAATGCCATAATGATTCAAAATAAAGAAAAAGTGGTCAGCAGCGTAAAAAAATTTATTTAACTGAGGTTTATGTTAAACTTGGGAGTTTAATTTTCCTTACCATTTTACCACTGAAACTTTTTATTTTCTTCTAAATTTTTGACTTATAATGAATTTGCATAGTATCCACAGGTGAGACAAATAAGAAATAATAACAATGTAGTATTTTCAGTACAAAATTTTGGTATAACATTGTCTTGAAGGGGTGTTAAAGATGGGACGGTAAGGTAAAAAAAGGGGACGGTATAAGAAAAAAGAGACGAAATGGAAAAAAAAAAAAAAAGGATGGTAAGGAAAATTACCACCAATTTTAGGCAAATCATGTTAGTACTAAGTGGTAGCCACAGTTTTCATTGATATTTAGAAACAGTTATTTACATTGGATTAAATAAAAAAAAATTAATTTACCTCGATAAGTGGAGGAATAAACCTTGGGGACGGTAAGACTACCAATAAAGCCACGATCCTGAAATTGATATTTAAATGCTGATTTAAATTCTGCAGTAAATTTCTTGTCAATGAATTTTAGACATTCTTCTCTAGCATACTTCTGCATGAGAAAAAACTTGAAAAAAAATCTCTGGCTGCATCTGAAGTGATTTTCTGTATAAGTTTAGCAACAGGGACGGTAAGGATAAAAAACCCAGGGACAGAGTTCAAAAAATAATATCAACCGTAAAAATGCGTGCAGGTTAATTTTTTGCTACATATTTATATAAAACAATTGTCCCAGTTTCGAAAAAAAATGACATCGAATAACTTTTATTGTAACAATTTTATACAGACAGCTCCAAACTTAAAAATCAGCATCAGGGACACGGGACGGTATAGGAGTTTTTCTGGTATTTGGACCCCCAACATCGTCCAAAACTTATTTATCTCGTTAATATTAAAATGCAATCATGCAATGGGATGTTCCCAAGTATATTAAATAAAAAAATACAAGAATATGTACTAGAATAAAATTATTATTCAGGGACATAAAAATCAAAAGATTGTGAGAATGCCCCATATACTCAGTAATAAACAATTTTTTTTTTTTTAATTGAAAGATGTATTTGCGAAGTACTCAGTTTTTTTGTTTTCATTAAGATATCAATTATCGTTTTATTCTAGCTGTTAACACATTTGAATATTTTTATAACCGAGAAAGTAAATTACATGCCTCAGAAGAAACAGCATTTGAAAGTAAATAAACATTACAATCATTCGGGGTAACCATGGGGTTGTAACTTTGAACCATGAGGTGTAACTTTGCACCTCCTCTTAATTTTCAATATTTTTGACTCCAAAAGACTAAATAAACTCCTGAACTGTGCTCTGTTGGCAAGGTTCTAAACTGGGATTTCTACTCTTTATTTTAGAAAATAAATTAGTAACTTTATGCGCAATTAATTGCATCATCTAACTGTTTTTGTGAAGAATTTTTCAGGTTAATTTTTAATGCTGTTTTGAAGTTGTTGTAATCCAATTAAATTTTCATAGTAAGTAACAATATACTCATTTATCAGACATATTATTATCCAAATGTTGTAAATGTTTTAATATTTTGTGATTATTTATTTATTAATAGTTAATAAAATGTAAAATAAGAAGGCACTAGCATTTTACCGCATTTTCAGGGTAACTCTGAGCCGGCTCAAAGTTATACTGATGTTTATAATTTATTGATTGTAGGTGCTACTGTCAAAAATTTCCCATATTTGCATATATATTTTATATAAATGTCGAAAGTGTGCATTAGATATAACATGTAAATATTTTCACAAATATGTGTAAAATACAAAAATTCATTTAGAGGCGTGATTAGAGGCGGAGCTACTCAAATTTGATATTTCATACATTCGACGTTTTTTATTCATATTTGAATAATATTAGTACTAGTATGTATTACTGAAACTATGGATATATTATTGAGGTAAAACATTGAAAATTGTTTTTCACTGCATTTTTATGTTTTATAAGGACATAAAACAGGGTTTTTTTATTTCTAAATATTCATGGTTATCTTCTTCCGCTTTTCTTATGGATTATATTTGTTGTAATATCATAAATTATACAAATCTTGTGATGTTGGGAAATGTAAATTCGGAGTCTTTACATATCTGAAAACATTTTTGGGGGTTCAAAGTTGTACTAACTATAATGCTAACTATAATGCTATTTTTATAATGAATTATTTTAGATAATATTTATCATATGATGCAAAGTTACCCTAAATGGCTGGGTAACTTTGAACCAGGTTAAAAATTGATTTTTTATTGCTTTTATTATTATTTCTTAATTTTTTTATAGTCATACAATAATTTAGGATTTTTTCTTCTCTTTTACGCCCCTAGTTACAACAATATTCTTAAAATAAGAGTGTGGCATGGGAAAATAGGGAAAATGCGGATCAAAGTTACCATGAATGACTGTAATTATGATTTAAAACAAGAAATGCGAAAAACATTAATTCATTTATTTATTTCACAAAAATGCATTAATTATAGTAAAAATGAAATGTTTACTATTTAATGTTCAATTCCTAACATCAATAAAATGTTGAAGTGTATGTGGTAATTTATTTCTTCCCTGACTTTAATAAGAGGTATTAGTGAAATGCAAATGTTTTTGATAAAATACATAACAATCTTTCTTTTTTTAAAAATAAGCTTTTCAATTAAGCGATTTCCATTTTATTAAATGAATGTAAACATTTCTCAATCATTTTCAAATATAAAAATTCCGCAATCGATATAAAAACAAAATAGCGAAAATATTCGTTCTTTTTGACTTAATAACAATCGTCTTTTCTTTGTTTAGATGAAATATATTTTAAGAAATTACTTTTCTTTATTAATATTGCATTCCTAATAAATTTGTAAAATATTTTGAACTATTTCATTTATTTTAGAAATTAAATATCTTTATTGTTCCGGTACACAAGAAAAACGTTCAATAACTAAAATGCAGTTTCACATGTCAAATACTGTTTTAATATGAATAGTATTTAGACGTAGTGTATCATACTATAAATACAGAATTAAATGATTTACTTTATCTCCAACATCAAATAATTTATTATTAAAAATACAAATGTGTTCTATCGAAGTCTTCAGCTTCGAAAAACTTATTAACATTTCCATTATGAATCTCTTCCATCCGTAAAGCTGACTCAGATACGTAGAGCAAAAAAGATACCGATAGTGGGCGCTGTAGCAATAATGGTCACTTTTTAATTTGAAATTTAAAAAAAAGCCTTTAAAAATCGCGCACAATTACACGCCACCTATGTGTGAACACTTATAAATAACAAGGAAGGTCTCCATACGGGCATATTTAGAAAAATATGAAAAAAATTACAGTATGTTCTTCTCATGTGAGTGCTAATGTTTATAAAGAAAAAATTCGGGGGAAACACGATACAGCGTCCGTAAAAAAATAATGAAGATTTCGTTTATTTGGCGATTTATCACTGGTTGGCGATGAAATAAAATTTCAAAAAATACACTTTTATGTCGAATACTCTTTAAGGAAAAAACTTTTTATGTTGAATTTGAAAAATAAGTTCAATTTAAATAAATTTAGTTTGTTATTTTTAGTTTTTTAACTATAGTTTTGTCATATATATTTATTATATGTATTTATAATGAAATTTAGCTATCATATTTTGCGATTTAAAACAAAATTTAAATTGATTTAAATTATTTCAAGCTGAAAATAAATCCGAAATAATGTCGATTTCATTTTTTTTTGCTGTGGAAACAGAGAGTTCTTCCATATGGGAATGTATAATGGCAGAATTCTTCCTGTGGACTTTATTTTTGAACAACCGTTTAAATTTAAATAATCTTGGATTGGAGGATAAAGCAATGGCAAAATTTCATTCAAATAGGTAATAAAAAAGAAAAAAAGGAGCAATTACTTATTATTTTATAGAACAGTTTAAATTAACATTGCTGCAAATGAAATAAGTAAATAGTATTTGCAACTCGACTAATATAGAAGAAACAAATCAAATAATTAAAATTCAAATGTAAGCTGGCTGTAACTTAAAATAGAGATTTTCATCTTTCAAAGAGAAAATACTTTCCATGTCATGAAATTAAATAACTGAAGCAACAAGCAAGAACAATTAACAAACAATTTTCAGATTCATTAAAATCTTTGATATAAACAAAAGGACTACGCCTGAATTCATTCATAACTATAAAAACTTTTCAAAATAACAGACATTACATTACACTAGGGAAGACCGGGGGAATGGCGACACCTTAAAGGAATTTAATTTTTTTCACCTCAAAAAAATGTTTATTTTTTAATAGTAAAAATTCTAAAGCTGAATCATTATCTTTAGTATCTGTATAAATTTAATCTTAATCATAACTGTAAAGTAATCACACATAAAAAAAAAATTCTTTCAACCTCTGTACAGTGGCGGGATTACCCAGAACACTGAGGTAATTCCGAGGTAATTCCTCTATCGAGGTAATTCCACTGAGGTAATTCCTCTATCGAGGTAATGACGCCACTCTATAATGACCTAGTAAATACATAAAATGGATACTAGGAAACACATAACCTACTAAAAATGTTTAGAAAGCGATAATTTATCAAAATAATGAATAATTGCAATGTTCGTTAAGCTAGATTTATTAATGCGCTAAGCTTACAATTTAACTCAAATTGGAAAAGTCACCCTTTGCCATGGTGGCGGCATTACCCCGAGAGGACAATATAGTGGAAAACCCCCAGCAAAGCCGAAAATAGAACCGAACTTATTCAACAAATTCCATCAAAATGTCGGCGAAACCACGTAGATTACGGGTAATATTATCTTAAGTACCTAATATTTCAATAAAAGGTGTTTACCTCTACTCATTTGAAGCTCCAAAATAAGAAGCAACTAGATGGAAACTAAATTTTTCTCTACAACAAGCGAACGACGTACAACAAAACCATTCTCACTCGAGGCACTGTTTCTATTGCTGGCCGCTACAGTGCAGGCGCAATCACTATCTCAAACTGCCGTTAGTATTTAAACTGGACGGGGTGGCGGCATGACCCCGAGTGGCTCCATTCCCCCGGTCTCCCCTACATTAACCCGAAGGAACTCGCGCATAAACAGAGTATGAACGGTTTTCAGTTTGTCACCAATAAATGCAAATAATAACTGCCACCTTATTTAGTGGGAGACAATTGTTACAAATTATGCGAAAAAGTAAGTTGAAAATTACTTTTCGAAGAATAGTGGTGACAATTGTAAAAACCGTACGGATCCGGGGTATGTCATACCCCGCATGACTTCTCCCGTGTTAAAAGATAAAAACACTAAAAACAAGTTAAAAGGACGTTTCGGTCATGGGCTCCGCTTCGCAAACCCTTGAAACTTCAGTTTACAGGAAAACAACGTTTTCTAGACAATGGCTGGGATCCAGATAGATTTTTCGCTGTTAGCTAAACGAGATTCACCAATCAATAGCCTGCATTTGTGCAAACAGCGAAAAGTTCGCAAAAATACAGGCTTCTGATTGATGAATTTCGTTTCGCTTACAGCGAAAAATCTATCTAGATTGCGGCCAATATCTAAAATTCCGAATCTCCTAAATCCCATAAGATGGCAGTTGTGAAGACTTTATTTACCAGAGCTAAACGATATTGCAGCACATAAGAACATTTTAATATAGATATACAAAAAAAATTATACGATTTAAAGTTGAATATTTACCCTGAAAGGTGTTGTTTTCGCATTTTTATGGAACTTCTTCGTGCACACATGGATACTCCTCCACCCTTCCAACGTATGAATATTAATAAATTCGCAAGCTTTTGCTTTTAAAGAGCTAAAATTTTTATGAGGAATTCATTTATTGTGTTTACTTTGAAAAACGCTTCAGTTTAATGTATTTCTTACTAGTGTCCGCTACTGATGCCGCGACATATCAAAGTAATTAGTAGTGGACAGCTATCTCAAAAGCTAGTACCATGCTGACTTTTATTATTCAGGGAGCTGTGGCTGTGTTAGGTATTTTAAATTTTACTACATAATGTTATGAATATTATATCTCAAAATTTCATAGTGAAAAATTAATGTGATGAAAACGTTGTTATTTAAAAGTGCCATAAAATTACCTTGTTAAGGTTTTTAGAGATTCCTTTTTTCATATACTGATACAACTTTAATTTATTGTATTCTATTTTTTCATCAATGTAACAAGAAACACCTCTTTGTTAATAACAATAATATTTCTAACAGTTTTGTCCTTCTTTTGAGGTTTTCTGTAAAAATTCAAACACGCCCACTAATGTATTTTGCGTGTCCACTGCAGGCGCATTTTAAACTCTCCGAAAAAAAAATTAATTTTGTGTGGAAAATGATTAATGTAGCATCTTTTGTAGATCAATCGTGTGAAGAAACAGTGATTTGATATAGTAGATTCTCTGTTTTGGCACTCACAAAAGCTAAAGACAATACATTGTAAATCATAGAGGAAAGAGACAGATGAAGATGCAATATGCCGTAAAAACGGTTTGTAATATGATGTACCCTATCGCTCAAATTTAAATGCCCTCATTCGGTCCAAACAAAGCAAGCACATGGAATAAGGACAGAATTCTTTGACATGTCTCGTGCATTTATGTCTTTAAATGAAAAGATTTGCTTTTATTTAAGCGTTCTAAAGTAGAATTTGATTGTATTATGAATTAAAAACTGTATTACTAGAAGTTTTCTTCTTTTTTTGCGAAAGCAAGTGATTGTGTTTGGGCCGAACGTAGAGGTTTTTAGGGTTATATATTTGACGTCACCTGCAGCCACCACACTTCATATCTATTCTTTCTGTTTACTCTATGACTGAAAACGGGTCAAAAGTATCTTTAAAGTACCCACTAATGATACAGTTATATTATCACCAAACATTAATTTATCAATGATTTAAGAATAACCCATTAAGGAGAGGTTCTACAATTTTTTAGTCAAATTCAACTTCTTTTTTATTCTTTAAGTCTGTAGATTGTCCCTATAAAGCGTTTTTGTGATATTCTTATTCCTTACAACCTTTTGGCCCCACCAATGGCTCTCGAAACTAGTAGACGGGAGGTGCTGGGTTCGATCCCAATCACCCCCGTCGGCCAAAACGTCCGGAGTTTTCATGGTTTTCTTCGAACCTTGGTTTTCCAAGCGTAAATCCGGATTAGGTTCCCTTAGAAAGACCTCCCACGGAGGGCACTCCCCTCCCCTCTTAGGGCCTATATCCCTCGTGCTGATAATTGGCCGTCATAAATACACCCAACCTTACAATCTTTTTAGCTCGTTGAACACAAATCCGCTCGTTTAATGTAACGTTATTATAAAACATTTAAACTTGTTTTTCTCTAAACCTTATTGTTCAAACTCGCCGATTCTTTTCTCGAAAGCTATTCGATTTAAAAGAAAGGTAATCGTTTTTACTGGAGCTTATACCACGGAAAATTATGTTTTTTATTGATTATTTTTTGTCAAAACCATATTGTTCAAGTTTGCCTATCCTTTTCTCGAGAACTATTCAGTTTAGAAGAAAGGTAACCGATTTTGCTGGAGCTTATACCACGGAAAACTATGATTTTCATTGATTAATTACTCTTTCTCAAAACCATATTGTTCAAAATCACCTATCCTTTTCTCGAGAACTATTTGATTTAAAAGAAAAGTAATCGTTTTTGCTGGAGCTTATATCACGGAAAATTATGATTTTCATTGATTAATTATTTTTTCTTAAAACCATATTGTTCAAATTTGCCTATCCTTTTCTCGAGAACTATTCAATTTAAAAGAAAGGTACTCGTTTTTGCTGTTGCTTATACCACGGAAAATTATAATTTTCATTGATTAATTATTTTTTCTCAAAACCATATTGTCCAAACTCGCCTATCCTTTCCTAGAAAACTATTCGATTTAAAAGAGAGTAATTGCTTATACCACGGAAAATTATAATTTTCATTGATTAATTATTTTTTCGATCTCGCAAAAGATAAAAAAAATAGACGAAAAAATGACCTTTTTTCTTCAAAAAAGCGCCTTTTTGTCACAAATAAACCTTTTAAATTAAATTTTAGTATAAGCTTCAGATTCTAATGAACTTTCAAAATTTGGCAACCAAATTTGTTTCAGATGCTTGTGACCAGAGGAAAACGGTTGCCCATTCATGGAGCCTAACTGCAGGTACTCCCTGTCTCAAAGGCGGATTATTCATTTTTTTCCATACAAATATTTAAATACAGTACACTCGAGATTTCCCGATATTCATCGGACTTCGGCAAATCGGACGTTAAATCAAAAGTTTGTACTTTTTTATGCAGTTTAAAAATATCTAACATTCTAATGTCCATTTATATCTATAACTATCCATTTATACAAATAAAATAAAATATTTAATTTGTCTTAATCTTTATAATTAAATAAATCATAAAAATTATTGATTAATTTTATAAGAAATTATTTAAACATTTTACAAAATACCTTATACCAGTTAATTAACATTTTTTGAAAAATGATGTCATACTTTTTTGCTTCAAAAGACGGCTGGAAACTTCTAGAATGTTCTGATCATCTGAAAGTAATCGTTAGAATTTTCTTCCTTTACAAAAATTATTCGTAGAATCTTGATGGCATCCTTCGCTTCAGAGCTATTTCGGTAACAGTGTCAATTTCCTCGTCGGAATAATTCTTTTGAATGTTCTGTTCAGGATTATATCATCTTCCGGAAATTCCTCCTTAATTCCTAACTTACTTTCAACAGCAGCAAAATCCTCAAATGTTAGATTTTTCGGCAAAATAACAATATTTTCGTAATTCTTTCATTAGATGATTGAAATCTTCCGTTTCATTGTTCTCGGAAAGGTCGCTAAGTCGAGATCTGAATTATTTACGCGTCGTTAAAACGAGTGGTGGAAAACATTGTGAGTATTGGAAAACGGTCAAGACCTGATCCAATGGTCGTTAAATCGCAAAGTGTCGCTAAATTGGTGGTCGTAAAAACGCGAGACTACTGTATATAAATATAATGTCAATAAATATAATTCAAAAGTCTCAAGGTGGTATCTTTTCTATATATCAAGGTGGTATATATTCTTTGTAACCAAAAATAACCATAAAACTCCCGTGAATTTTAGGCCACAGCAAAATAACTTCCCCTTAACTTCAGTAAAAATAAATATTTCACATTTAAGGCTGTTCTCAACCTCAATGCTCAGCAACCGCAAAACTTTCTGACACGATAGCTTACGCATTTTTAAACGTAAAGGTATAAAATTGGCTGACCTTATTATGGAAGCGATTTGGAATCGAAATAAATTTTGCATTTTTTGATAAATAAATTACCTATTGAATTATAAGCGTTTTGGATCATATGACAAGGCGTTTTTTTCCCTTAGTTGATTGCTTTTTCTGCTTTCGTCTGGAAATTCCGTTCAGAATGCTAACTTTGACAGTGCTTTCTAAAAGATCTATTGCGTTTACAAAAAAACAGAAAACGTCTTTCGATTTCATAGTTTCTGAATAACACCTGCCAGTTTCATGCGTTTCTGAAATGAATTAAAACTATGTCATAAAGTTGACCCTTGGGATTTGAGAACAAGCTTAGTGTACAATTGTTAGCATGAAGGGAATTCTCAAATGTATCGCATTTTTTTTCTTCTGCAATATTAATAACAGATATTGTTAAAATACAAGCGTTTAAATTAAATGTATAAAGTAATGAATAATTAAATGAAACCATCATTTAAAATAAATGATTTACGTATTATTACATTAATTTAAAAATTCCTGAATGAGTTTCAGTTACATAAATTTAAAAAGTAATTGCGATGAAATAAAATAGCTAAAAATATTCCCTCGTTTTGCTGTAATAATAATATTTATTTTTTTAAAGATGAAATACATTTTAAGTAAAAAATACATTAAATCAAATTAAAATATTCGTTAAAATAAGTAATCATTGTTTAACGTCTGATATACGAGTTAAAAATAATAAATATATTACAAATCATCAGACATACAAGTAAAATTACATAAATACATTTAATACAATTAAAAATGCAAACGTTTCAAGCTAAATTTTAGCCCCTCATCAGTGCAACAAAACATTCAAATGACAGAAAACTATATATCGTGTTTACAGTTAAAAATTATTAGCAGTTAAAATTAAATAAAGTATAATTTTTTTTTCTTTATTTAATTTTAACTGCTAATAATTTTTAACTGTAAACATGATATATAGTTTTCTGTCATTTGAATGTTTTGTTGCACTGATGAGGGGCTAAAATTTAGCTTGAAACGTTTGCTTTTTAATTGTATTAAATGTATTTATGTAATTTTACTTGTATGTCTGATGATTTGTAATATATTTATTATTTTTAAAATATTCGTTATTTGAAATTAATATTCAAGGTAAAATAATATGAATATTAACCTTTGATTTTTTTAACAGAAATCGACTTCTTGAAACCTCAAATGGGTGAATCCAAATTTTTAACTCATTTCGCGAAGTAGACTTTGAGTATCCTTAAAACACTAATCGCATTGAAATCTGTTTTGTTATGATTAAAAATGAACTTCACATTAAGGATTACAAACTGTATATATGAATAATTCTTAAAGAACTTACCCGAACTACTTTCCATTTCCCATCCGAACACAGTCCAAATTTGGGATGCGTATTTAGAATCCAAATATGGAGTCAAAATTAGGTGTTAGTATTCAAATAATTAAAATTTGTTAAAATTTCAATAAGTAGACGACTCTCGGAGCATAATTTAAATATAGCATTAATCACAAATTAAGCACATTTATTACAACTAAGTTGGTACCGGTCACATTTCTATCTGCTGATTTGTGTCCAGAGATAGTAAGAGGAAGGATAACATTTTTTTTCTCGCCTGTACTTATAAATAAAAAAAATTTAGTGTGGGAAAAATGTAAATATATTTTCGAAACTTCGTTTAATTTTCTAATCATTATGCTTACAAATTCTCTTGAACTACCCCAGAAAACATTAGCTACTGTCTGTTGGCATATTGTATTTCATACGCGGTAGAAGTTGTGTATGAAATGTATATTCTACCAATAAATAAAAAGATTAGATTCAAATGCGAAAGATTAGGAATATATTTTCCAATCTTCTTTTTATTATTTATTAAGCTCTCTGGTTTTCTAGATGCATTCTTTTTTAAATAAGCTGCACTTTATAATTTGGTACACTAAATACGTTACTTTTTAAGGAAATGTACTTTTTGGTAAACAAAACGAAGAGAAAAATGTTACTCGAGACATTGCACTTTAAAATGATGAGAGAAAATGTTGGAGGATATTTAGTTTCAGCTTCAAAAAGCTAAGCTCTGAATTTTTGGGATTTAATCGGTTTTCATTTATTTTCCAAAAGGATTTGTTAAAAAAGAAACTCTTCACTCAATAATAAGTCGTTTCTTATTAACGCAAAAAGTTATATTTAATGGGAAGAAAAAATATCACCTATCTGACTTTTGAAACAAGTAGCGTATCGTAATTTAATGCGTAAAATGCATTATCTTTTGAGGGAAAATAATTTTGGTAAACAAAATGTAAAGTAAAATGTTACTTAATACTTTCCTTTAAAGAAAAGGAGAGATTAATTTTCAAAGATATTGAATTTCCGCTTTAAAAAGTATTCGGATTTTGAGTTTTAAGAGATTTGATCGATAGCCTTTGATTTTCTCCATTATTGTCTAAAGGCTTAAAATAGAAAACTGATGCAAAGCCCTATGATGTAGAAGTATGCAGTAACAACTTTTATTATTTCTTAAAGAATCGGCAATTTATAAATGAACTTAAAAAATATGTTAACTTTGACATATAATAATTTATCGCAAATTATTGCACTTTACTTTATTATACAATTTATTACAAAAATTGTCTACTTTTAAAGAAAAAAATACTTTTTAATAAACAAAATTTTACATTATACTTTGTACTTAAATACACGTAATAATTTTGGAGAACATCTAGTTTCTACTGCAGAAAGTTTTAAAATTTCATCAATGCTTTGCAAAAAAAAAAAAATTCTTTTAAAAAGTAAGATAAGTAGAAGTAGTGGGTACTTTACGCACATTTTTTCGGCTATATGTAGCATACCGTTCTTAATTTTTATGACTGTAACTTCAAAATGCGTTCGACATCTTAATTAGCATTTTCTGCACACGACTGCAAAAGGTGCTATTCCTAACACTTTTGAGCACAAAATTATTTTTCGGAGAGCTTAAAATTCGCCTATAGTAAACACGTAAACCTCAATAGTAAAAATAGAAGTAATGTCTTTTTCAGTTGTGGACACCTCTGTGTTCTTACAAAAACGTCAAACGGAAAGACGAAACGGTCGGAAATGTTGCTTTTATTAAGAAAAATGTATTTCTTGTTACATTGATGAATTAATGGGGTAATTCCGGGATTTATGCCGCACATTTTTTGAATGTGTGTATAAGGTCCCATGGTGGACATAAAATTAAAAAAAAATCATGCCGTCCAATGTTGAATATACAACACGTGTACTGCGACAAAAAAATTCAAAAAAAATATTAATATTTTTTAACAATTTTTTTCTAAAACATTACATTGCGGCGCGTCACCCGTACATTCAGGCTGAGACGCCGCACTTGTGCAGTATTTATGCCGCGCTTGTAATAAGAACAGAATGAAGCTATAAATAAAAATATTAAAAAAACATTCATATCTGGACTATAATTATGGATGTAATAACAAAATGAAACTAAATGAGTACATTGAAACGTATTAGTAGATTCAAACTAATAAGTGTTGCCTACTTTCACTATTAAAATTATCGACTTATTTTTTTACATTAAATTTTAATTATTATTTCAGCAACAACGAAACATCAATGTATTAGAAAGGGAAAAGAAAAAAAAAGTAAAATTGTGTTTACATAATTTATTTGTTAACCCTTTCGGGACCGGTGGCTTTTACACAAATTTTATTTGGTTGGTACCACTTTTTTAAAAGAAGTTACCTTTATTTAAATAATCATGAAAATGCTCTAATTAAACAAAGCAAATATTACTTTTCTTTTTTACTGGTACCAGAAACAAATTTTGTAAGCTCTTTATGAAGGTTCTTATATGCACCTATGGTCCCGAATGGTTAAGAGATCGACTTCAATCTACAGAAAAAGTGTCGAAAAACTACAGTCTTTATGTAACTACATTTAAACACATGATGCAACGGAGACAATTACACTTCCTCTTTTTTGGAGTAGTTTGCAGAGAACGTCTGCGTTACGCGTAATCCAATTTTTCATTATTATTATCTTGACTTGCATCTTTCTTGCCTTTCTTACTTTTTATTTTCACCTTTTTCTCCTTTGGTTTTAGTAAACTTGATAACATGCCTAACAAGGTTAGTCTGTGCAAAAGAAAAGGAAAAGTTAATAACACTTTATCATCCCGTACAAAAGAAACTGCGGTATGTATGTATACCGCAATAGCTGTGCGGCATGTATCCCATTTTGCATGGTGCAGAAGTCGGTCATCACAGTTACCTGCCATCACTAAAGGGAATGGCGTAATCATACACAGAGTACTCTATACAACCGCTACACTTAGTTTTGACTTCGAAATCATGCATGCATTTAGTAATTAGTGTATAAAAAGTGTTTAAACATGATGTGTTTAATAGTTTGGACAGTAAAATCATGCACTTACGTCAAATTAAGGATTGTAATTCTACAAATAAACATCGAAATAGGATTCACGCTATACACTGGTTAAAATAATCTCACTGCGCACCTATACTGTGCGTTTGACGACCATATATCGATAATTAGAAGAAATACAAGGGGTGCGGCATCTATCCCGTATGCGGCGACTCTCCCGGAGTTACCCTACTATAAACATAGGTAAAGCTGTATCAAATGATGAAAAGAGGAGTCTCTAAATAGTTTAACAAATAAACATTTAGTCACTTTTAAATAACAAAGCTTCCATCACAGTAATTTATTACAATGAAATCTTAATATGTAAATATAATTTTATTCACATCATTACGTAGTAACCTTAAAAATGCCTAACATAACCACAGCTCCCTGAATATGAAGCGTGCGCACTGACTCGGAAGATGGTGGCTGTCGCAAGTAGATTTCATTGAGCTTTTGAACAATCTCTTGAATTTGGCCAGCTCTATTTCCGAGAAATAATCTTCGCCTTTTTTTTCTGCGATTAAATAAAGCGGTAAATACTCTGCAGAGATAGTAAGCTTAAGTAATCAATTTTGCCCCATCCTAAAGCGAGAACTTTACCGGCTTCAGAGTTTGGGAAAATGCTATCTCGTGGTTGTTAAATACCCTGCTTAAATCTTCAAATATCGAATAAAGGCTCTTTTCTGACATTTAGGTGTGGAGCTCGTCGACCATTTCAATGGGTTTTTTTTAGCTCTTGTTTCTGTTGAATTTTGAGGAACTCGAGATGGAATTCTCGGAATCTTTTGAAAAAATGTAGTAAACACTTTTGACACACACTGTGGTCAGTTACCCACAAAATAGGTTCCCCATATCCAGTTCCAAACTCAGTTATCGCATAATGACAGGAGCCTTATCAGCAGGATTCCAGCTTTAGGAAAAGATCTTCACTTCTGATTATGGTGGTATGTCACTGTACCTTTAGACTACATCAAAAAGAAATGGATCAAGATGAAGGAAATTTCGCAATCTAAAACAGAATAAATAAATTCTGCATAATATTAGTTCTATTAAAATAAATAATACAAAAAAATTACTCAAACTTAGATAAAAACAAAAAAACCATGCACCAAAAAATTCTATTTTGTATACTTTTTTGGTTATGTGCAGAGTAATTAATTTAGTGTGTGGTCAGTATTGTTTATTTAAAAGATGCACGTAACAATTGTTTAAATTGATCTATAAAAAAATTTATACATTTAACCAAAATTATGAACAAAATTTAGAAAAGGAATTTAGATGTGTACGGGATTTTTTGGGGAAGTTTAGTAACTTTAGCCACATTTTTAGACACTGTACCAACTTTAACTTATTTAAAACTTACATCTCAAACCAAAATTTCATCCTTCTTTCCGGAAGCTCCGTCCATAACAGAAAAAGTTGCATGCGATGAAAAGAGGAGAATGCATTCACGACTAATACTAAATGAACTGAAAAAATCAAATCAGAAAGATGCTGATTCCGAACATGCATTACGCAATTGAATACAAGGCGGGGGGGGGGGGGGGGGGGGGGGTAAACAAAATTATTTTAATTGTCATCACAGAGATATGAATTTATGAGGAAATATACAACATTTTACCATAAGTATATAGAACACCTTAAAAGTAATTTTAAATCTTATTATAATTTTAAGATTTTTTTAACGAAATTTTTAATGCTCCAGGTGTCTTAATTTTTGTGTGTTGTGTCCAGGTGTCTTAATAATGATATTGCCTCGATCTTGCATTTTAATTACTTAAAAGTCTATTGCAAACAAATCTGTACATCGATTATTTAATCCATTTTTTCTGAATTTTATATCGATTTTCATCAAATGTTTGCCTTTTAATAAGTTAAAAATCAAATTTACTTATCTTAATGAAGTCGAATTTTAAAATACATGCACATTTTTTTTAAGTAATATCAGGATTCTTCCTTATCAATTTCATGAATTTTAATCAAAAATTAAGACGCATGGTGTATTACAAAAATCTAAAAACGTTGAAAAATCAGTTTTGAGAAAAACAGATTTAAAGTATACATAAAGGGATGAAACTTTTTTCATGTGCAAAATGTTTACGCTTGTAACTTAGCGAAAAATAATCGCATCAGCATGGGTTTTTTTGCAAGTGACTCCAAACAAAATGAAAAAGAATAATATTTACAAAAATAATAATTTCGATTTTTGGGTCAAATTTTGCTCAAATAAAGGTCCATGGACCCTTTAAGGGGATGTACGTTTATCGGCAGGAAAATTAGGTCAACTTCGGGATTCTCTTCGTAGAAAAAGTAAATTAACACATAAGGGGTCTTCCACAAATGATGTCACGCTTGGAGGGGAGGAGGGGGGTTCGTGAAATTGTGACAGTTTGTGACAACGGGGTGGGAGTGCGTAAGAAGAAATGTGACATCACACAATTTGCTTAAAATAAAAGCATTAAAAATCAGTAGATTAAATTTTGAAGTTATTTTGAAATTAAAGTATTTTGTGTTTCTAAAGTAGATTTAAAGCCAAATATATTAAATTCCATTTCAAATTCCAAAATACGACTGTTTTCAACTGCTCTTTCGTATTAATATTTTATTACTATTGTATATTAATTATGTTTTTGTTATAAACCTTAATCTTTTTTCATACAAAATAAGTACATGAATCATTTTTATTGTTATGCTCACAAATGTCGTTAAAACACAAATTTAAAGTTTAAAAATAAAGTTTGAAATATGATCTATGACGTAGTGCTTTGTTTCTAAACTGCAAGTATTTGTTTATGTAATATAGCGTGACATGTGACAATGGGGGGGAGGGGGGTATGGCGAAGTGTAACACTTTGTGACAAAGGGGAGTGAGGGGGTCAAAAATATTGAAAAAATGTGTGACATCATTTATGGACCGCCCCTAAATTTATTTTTCACTTTTATTATTCAAAATTAAAAGGTGAAAATAGTAATTTTTTTCACCTTTTTAACTTTAACTTCATACTTGATTAAAAGATATTTGTTTTTGTTTTTATTTATTCTATTTTTTACCTATGAATTTTTCATAATTTCCACAAAATAAATAATCTCTATTTTCCAAAAAGAAAATATTTGTTTTTGTTTTTATTCTTTTATTCTTTACCTATGAAAGGCTTATAATTCACGCAAAGTCAGTAACCTTTAATTTCCAAAAAGAAAAAAAAATGATTTGTTGATTCATTTAAAACGCATCTTTATACGACATCCTGGAAATTGTTGCTTCAAGGAAAATGCATTTAAAATTTTACAATAGAAAAAGATTATAATTGTTTTTAGTTAATCGTTATAGAATGGGAGACGGCAGCACAAACAATCACTTCATCCAGTTCACGGCTGAAATTCCAGAATTAGTTAAAACTCGATTCGCATATTAAAACGCAATCGGTTTGCCAAGTCATATCTTGGTGGAAAGCACCTGAAAATCCGAATTTATCAGTTGACTCGTAGGTTTATCAATGTGTTTTCTTGCATCCAAAGGTATGAAGATATGGAGAACTGGAAGCGGTAAAACATGATGGTAAACCTACAAGTCAACCACTAAAATCGGGTTTTAAGGTGTTTTCCACCAAGATAGGACATGGCAGACCGATTGCGTTTTAATATACGAATCGAGTTTTAACTACTTCTGGAATTTCAGCCATGAACTCAATGATATGATTGTCTGTGGTACCGCCTCCCGGTGTATTATATTTTGCACCTTAAAGTTAGTCCGCGATTCCTGGATTTATAACTAGGAAGCAAAAAATACAGACCACATGCAGCTTTGTCCCGCCGGGTCCCGTATACATGCTTTTCAATCAGTCAGCGCTCATTTTCAAGAGGACTGTAAGTTCTTAACCCGTTCGGGACCATGGCTGCATGTATGCACCCTCAAAAAGATAATGCAAAATTTGTTTTAGGCACCAGTAAAAAGGAAAAGTAATGTTTAATTTCTGTAATTAGAGCATTTTCGTGATTGCTTAAGTAAAGGTAACATTAAAAAAAAAGTGGTGTCATCCGAATAAAATTTGTGTAAAAGTCGCCGGTCCCGAAGGGGTTAATTATTTCTATTTTCACCTTACCGTTCTACGGGTTTATTATACAAACTAAAGGATTCGATAAACAGAAAAAAGGCTCTTTTTAATAAGGGATAACATCCTCTTAAAGAGAGAAAAGATAATCTTCCAAGACATGACATGTTACGTTGAAAAGTTTTCAGGAACTCAGATTTAAGGGATTTGATTGGTTCTTATTATTTTACAAAAAAACTCTTTTTGAAACGGAAAGTTGATTTAAAGCAAACTGTTATAAAATCATGACAAAACAGCTCTTAAGGATTTTAGAAAACAGACAGTTTTAGATATGAATTTAAAATAAATATTTAAAATTATTGCACTATAATTTGTCAATTTCTGAGCGGCTTTCAGAAGTCTTTTCAGTGCTGCAAGCCTTCGATATGCAAGCCTTCTTCATAATGGTTATGTTCACAATCATCTAACTGCTACTAAATGGAGATTTTAGGTACCACTGAATAAAGAATTGCTTTATTCAAACGGCTTTAATAAAAACAGATTTTTTTTCAAAACAATGAAAGAAAAAAATATACGAAATTGGTTCGTTACTGTAAAAACATTTCTGAAAAAGAACATGATTGGTTCTGGATTTGCTAATACAATTAAGTCAAAGTCTTAAAACCTTATAATTAAAGTTGTTTTATTCAAATATCAACAAAATACTTTAGAATACATTTACGAACAAGAAATTCGACTTTTTTTATAGAAAAAGCATCAATAATGCCAAACTTCATCGGCTTCAAATCTCCAATCACTTTCCCAAATGATCTACCGCACTTTTAAAAAAATAAAACATCCCATGGTGAATGAAGTGTTCCTCTTTTCATCCCTCACCCCAAAACAAAACTTGTAGATTTTTTTACATTTCTCCCGTGAGCTTACCTACTTTCGACTTTTAAAGCGAGCACTAAGAAAACGACCCCCGCGAACATGGAAACGATTTCACAAACCTGCTCAAACAATGTAAATGAAAATTAGCATGACTGCACAAAGAAATATTACACTATCTAAGAATTTCAAACTACAGCCAAGAGTCAACGCTACCCATTAGAGTCACAAAGTCCGAAAAAAATACAAAGTTTGTGCAGAAAAATTAACTGTGTATATTGTTTTTGTAAAATGCAGTAAACCTTCGGTATGATATACAGGGTTTGTATTTTAAGTAATGAGAATATTTTTGTCCTGACGCGGCTGTACGCCAGAGGGCGCTCCGACCGGTTGGAGTCGGTAGTGGAGCCTTCGACCTTGATAACGCTCCACTCGCCAGTCGCCTGCTGGCTGTGGTTGAGGCAGGATCAAGCGTGGCGTAGACGTCTTCAAAAAAGTGTGTGCAAGTTCAAAATGCAACAAAGCATTGAACAGCGTTACGCAATCAAATTTTGCGTTCGCCTTGTATAATCGGGTGCATCAACGCTGGAAATGGTTCAATAAGCTATTCAGAAACTCCACCACGACAGTGCGCCATCTCACACCTGCTTTGTGGTTACCGAGCAATTGACAAAAAATGGCATCGTAACAATTCCACAGCCTCTCTACAGCCCCGACCTTGCCCCAGCAGACATTTTCCTCTTCCCCAAAGTGAAAACCGCCCTCAAAGGGCGTTACCACGGGACCCTGGATGCTGTCAAAAGGGCTTGCACGCATGCTCTGATGGATGTTTCGGTTGGTGACTTCCAGGGAGCGTACGAAGCGTGGAAATCTCGCCTGCAGTAGTGTGTTGATGCTCAAGGAGCATATTTTGAAGACTACTAAAGTTTTGTAGCTATATCCCTAATAAATTATTTTTTGTGGACTTATTCTCATTATTTAAAATACACACCCTGTATATGTTTGCATGCGCTTCAATGTAGAATATGACATTAAAATAAATGCAAAAATATTTCAAAATGATGTTATCAATTAAAATTCCACAATTATCCATCACATAAAATGTGCAAAAACATTAAATCCATGGCATATCGTTCAAAATACCTGCATAAATATATTTCATAATATAAAGGTCTAACAAATAATAACACTTAAAATATGGATACTTAAAAAAAAATATTTCTAACAATTAGCTTTGAAAAAGAAATTTCTCTGAGTAACATCATTCTACAATGATTAATCATGGAATTTTATGAATCTATTCACAAAAAGTAGAGCTTCCATGAAAAACATGCTATAATAAATCATCCGAAATGGATGAATGGTAATAAATCTTCTGTCTGTTGCGCATTTTCATATATTTTTTTAAGATTTTAAAATTACCCTGTTATTTGAGAATTCATTCTGTGCGCAAAGATTTCTGGCAGTTTTAGAAGTTCCTTCTCTATCCTCTTACTTTACCATTTCGTTTCAAATAGAAACTTTTCATACTAACTGGAAATCTTTTTATTTTTTTTTAACAGATTATATTACGATAACACTTAAGAACTTCCAAGAAAAAAAATTGCGTTTGAAATAGAAGAAACTTGAAATATTTGACATTCTAGTATGTGCTAGATGAAATATTCTGGTGCAAAAAAATCTAAATAACTTTTTCAACAGAAATAATGGACATCGTCTAAACTTGACAAAGTAGTCAATAATAAAATAGATGGGTATTTTTTATTATTTTTTTTATTTAATAAAGCTGAAATTTTCAAAATTCAGTATTAACTGGAAATATATGATAAGTGCACCAATAGTTGTACATTTGATGAAATTTTCTTCAAATATATTTTTTTTTCATGTGAATGGTATGAATATTCCAATTCCGGTAATATTTTTTCATTGTTTTTCTAAAATTAAAGATCTTTACAGTACTAGTTAGAAAATGAGATTACATCTGTTATTAATCTTTTTTTGTATAAAAATAAAATATGAGCGTTTGTATTGAAAAGTTCTGCGAAAAGGCATACATACAGAGTAATACAAAAGTCAGGAAACAATTTTTTAAAACACAATAATTTACAAATTAATAAAAATAGCAAATGAAGATATTTTTAATTGTTTAATTCTGCTTTTTATGCAAATCTTTAGCCAAAACTATAACATGTAAAAAAGCATTTCTTTGGATGTTAAATGTATTTCTAAACAAGAAAAATTAGATTATACCATAGAATGTATACCACTTAATTCATGTTTTCTGCAATTTTTATATTTTTGTGGTACATTTCTAATGCGGTCATTCTATGTTTATTGTAAGAATTCTAAATAGTTCTGAATAAATTTATAGTATTCAACGTCTATAATCCTTTGCATTTCTATTTATTATACTCTAAATATTTTTTATGTAATTATACACAGAATTGCCAAAATATTATGACCACCTACTACAGAATAGTAATATCGTCTTCTGCACTGTAAAAAAATTATTATAACGTTACTCCATAAAATTGGTGGCACATGCTGCCGTCATTTTTATAGATTAGTTCAACTGATATACAGTGAAATACGTTTAACACGAAACTGTGGGGATGGAAAAAAATTTTCGCGTTAAAAGATTCGTAAAAAAGAACAAAACTCACAAATATTTTCGACGTCGTCAAACTTTACTTCGATTTCCTGTTAAACTACTATCAAGTTGCATTCAATTGGATAAAAAACAAGTAAAAAAATATTGTTTTTCGAGGGAAAAATCATATTATTTTTTTTTTTTCGAAGAGCCTTTTTCATCATTCTGATATCTAGCTGGTTTGAACCAAATAAGCTAAGCTGTCTCTAAATCTTCGTGCCTAGCTGTTCTCATACGTTTTCGATCTGGCTTAAATATATTGCGCTCAAACATTAACGTAATGGGATCCCTGTTATTTATTATTGTTGATAAAGTAGAATTGCCAATGCAAAATTCTTTGCACATTTCTGTTTTCGTCTTTCTTTTTCATCAACTGCATTAAGCAATTTCATATTCGTTTGAAGCGAAATGGCAGTTTGTTTTCGCACCGATTTCTCAACCATTGTGCTCATAAAAAATAAGCTAATTTACAAAAAATGCGAAATTCACTGATTTTCACCCAAAATTCAGTGGTTTTAACACAAAATTCCCCAATTTTAACTCAAACTAACTACTTCGAAAGCGAATTTTTTTGGTGTTAAACGATTTTTGTTTCGTGTTAAAAGAAAAAAAATGTATTTAATTGCATAGTATACTGTCCGGACCGCTATATCATTTCGTGTTAATCGATTTTTCATGTTAAGTATTTTCGTGTTAAACGTATTTCACTGTAACTGGTGTAATAACCGATGAAACTGATGTGATTTAAATTAACATAACTGGTGTAATTTAAACTGATATAACTAGTGTAATTTAAATTGTTATAACTGGTGTAATATTACACTATAACAATGTAAAAATATCAGAATTTAAATTATTATGATGTAACGTTATAGCAATTATTTCGGTTAAATTACTCCATAAACTTGGAGGCCGCAATGCTGCACCAAATTATATAGAATTACGTTACACAAATTTTTACAGTGTGGCTGTAATGACTTCATACATTCTTAAGATCTGTTTACCGATATGCTTGGTGATGACTCTGAGTTACATTAAGCTAGAATTTGTTGTGTTTTTTGCTGTTAACAATATGTGTCAGACGCTTGTCACCTCAATTGTTCTCAAGCATGTTTTGACCACAATTCCACTTTTCGCTTGAAATTGTTTGTATTAGATGCAATTGTTTGAAGGTGATACATTTTTGTACGAGAAAAGCCTAGACAGTTAGCGATTTCCGATGAATTGGAATCGGCTTTTCAAGCGCTTTCAAATGTTTCCATCAAATTCACCCCAAACTCTTTTCACATCAATAGGCAAAATACAGACTTCACTGGTGCCTCTAATAAAAGGCAAAATTTTTCTCAAATAATTCAGTTCATTGCATCAGCATACACGTTACACGGACTCTTCCAAGTTTCAGTGAGGAGTGGTCTTAATATTTTAGCCAGCCAGTGTATAAAGATGGGAATTTCGTATGTTTATAACTTGCAGGAATATATAACAATGTGTACAAGAATTATGATATAGATACGCATGTTACTTGAAATGCGTGAAGAAGAATATGTATATATATATATATATATATATATTCAGTAGAGTTGCGCATTTATATATTGTTCAAAAAGTGCGATAAATTTAAATCAGACTGATGATTATAAAAAAATATTAAAATATTTACAAATGTGTAATAGAAAAAAAAGAAGAATCAAACAAACATGTTTAATGCCATTATTAAAAATTATTTATTAAAACGAATTTAAGAAGAAGAAAATTCTAGAAGAAACGCAATTTTATAAAGATAAATACCGGAATCCTACTTTATGCGTTCTGTTTTATTCAGAAAAAATAGACTTTTATGGATAAAAAAAAGTACTATAATAAATCATCTGTTAACGCAGAAGAGTAATGACGTTTCACTTTTCACGCTTTATTAAATCATTTTTAAGATTATAAAACTAATCTATTATTTAATAAATCATTTTATATAAAATAATTTATCCACACTTCACCAATTTCATTAAAATACGGAATGTAAATGCTTGTATAACTAACATGAAATACTTCTGTTTTACCTAGAATATGTTGATCTATAACGATTAAGAGAACCTGAAAAAATAATCTATTTTGAAGTAGAAAGAATATGAAATATTCGGTGTGTGAATCATGTCAGAAATTATGAAAATAACACGGGTTGAAGAATATATGTTAATAAGGCACCGGCTGCACTTGACAATGTGGTTTTCAAAAAACAAATTATTTCTTGTTGTTTTTGTTTAATATAGCTGCAATTTTTGATGACACGTGCGTCATATTTTTAAAAGAATGATATTTTAAAGGTTGTAAAACTTAAACGTCAGTCAGATATATATTTTTTTAGTGATACTTTAAAACACTTTCGAGAAAATTTCATTTATTCAAAATGATACAGTTTTGATTAAAATTGATCATTCGTTTTTCTATTGTAACTTAAATTCTCTAAAAATATTAAATTAAATCAATCACACGTAACATATTTTTTAACAATATTTTAATAAACAACAATGTTTTATCATAAGTGCCAAGAGTTACGGATTTTAAATACCACATTTTACGTATAGTAGTATTCCCTGTTTTGAAATCGTAAAATAGAGTAATTATATGTAAGGTGAATATTACTAGACAGAAAATGTAGCTTTTAAAATTCGTAACTGTTGGCACATATGCCCTATGATTATATTTGAGGGAATGTATACTATAGTTACATAGCAATACATAGCAGTTACATCACAGTATAAAAAAATATATACAATTAAAACAATACAAAAACGTATATAAAAATATATATCAGTAGTACTTTCACTTTCATGCATTACATAACTGTTAGAAATAATGATAACTGTAATTTTGTTCTATGTTCCTAAAAATGTGGCAAAATATGCCTTAAAATATATATTATACTGAGAATGTTAAGAAAAAAACATTTGTATTATATATACAGTGGATAGATAAATTATTAGTTGCACGCCTAAATTTTGCATTGCCAGCAACTTAAAACTATATATTTGGCAACTTAAAACTATATATTTTTTCTTTACTGGTGGTTTGTTAAACTATACCAGTATATTTGGATAAAATACTTATGGGGTTATAAATAAAAACAAACTTTTACTTATAAAATACAAATTTATTGTGATAAAACTCAACACAAGTGTTCCAAGACAATTTCCTTAATATTTCTTCGAAACTCCCTTAGGGTTGATTACGGTCTGTACTCTTCTTGACATGCTCTCTCTCTCTCTCTCTCTCTATATATATATATATATGTATATATATTAACTTTCTGTACAATTAAACTATTGAAACATATGATACTGATCAAATATTATGAAATCGCTATACTAAACAGCAGAGGCAAAATGCTAGCTTATATATTTACGTTTCATTTCAGTTCCTCGTCATGATATCAGACCGTAATTGAAGCTTCTGTCGAATTTTTTTTTTTTTTTTTTTTGACACTCTTTGTTTTAGAAGTTCCCAGGCAGTCTCCATTAGATTTAAATCGGGCGAATCACCCAACCGTAGCAAATTAAAATAGGCGACATTTCTAATTCCACTAGACTTCTGTTCTAGCGTTCTTCAGAGCCGTTCTGATTGGCTGGCCAGCTCCAGATGAAGTGGCCATACGCCTGAGCATCGTTTGCACATATTCGGATATTTGTTTTCAGCTATTTTGTTTCTAATGCTAGATAAGTTTGATTTGAATAAATTATTTTTCATTTTTAGATGATGAAACTGCTATTTTCTACTTGAAAGTATTCAAAAATACGTGTATAAAACAAACCTCCGTCATTTCCATACTAAAACCATTTTTTTCCAAACCTTTTAAGATAGAGTCATAAAGACTGTTTCATAAATTTTGAATGTTATTTATATTAAAAATTATTAAAAAAATTATAATTTATAATAAAAACGCATTTTCATTTATAAAACGTTGCAGTTGCAGGGAGAATTTGCATATCTAAATCATGAAAAAATATAAAATCAGAAACTTTTTTCTTGTTTTTTTTTTGGGGGGGGGGGGATACCTTCTAACTGTCCCCTGAATTTCCAACGGAATCCTCCTATACCTCCATGAAACATATTTAAAAATTCCATATTCAGTGCTAAAAAAGAATACTTTTCAGGGTTATTTTTAGTATCAGGGTTACAAAAATAAATAAATCAAAAATAACCCTGGTTTTATATTTTTTTCATGGTTTAGATATGCAAATTCCCCTGCAATTGCAGTGTTTTATAAGTGACAAGCGTTTTTAATATAAATTATATATTTTATTTTATAATTTTTAATATAAATAACATTTAAAAATTATGAAACAGTCTTAATCTTAAAAGGTTTGAAAAAAAAAACAGTTTTAGTATGGAAATGATGGAGGTTTGTTTTATGCAGGTATTTTTGAATACTTTCAAGTAGAAAATAGCAGTTTCATCATCTAAAAATGGAAAATAATTTATTCAAATCAAACTTATGTAGCATCTGAAACAAAATAGCTGAAAACAAACATCCGAATATATGCAAACGGTGCTCGGACGTTTAGCCACTTCATCTGAATCGGGCCAGCCAATCAGAACGGCTCTGAGGACGCTAGAACAGGTTCTGAAGAACGTTGCAACAGAAGTCTAGTGGAAATAGAAATGTCGCTTAAAATAGGCATCTATTTTCTTTTCAATACTTTTTATACTGGGCTTGATTCACTATGCCGTTCACGATGTAAAAGCGATCTATACCCTGTCCATAAATGAAATACCACGTCATTGTCTTAATTGAATGCCTGACGGTCTCTCAATACAGTCCGGATGATATTATGCCTCTCCCGTTCCGAAAGAGATTTGTCCATCGTTATTTCGATGTAAAAATCGTCAGGGAAACAAATCTAAGAAATTTTCAAAATTAGTTCAGCGGCAGTATAGCGACTAGAATACACAGTGTGGAAATCGGCTATCCCTGTAATACTTAAAAAAAACGCTAAAATATTGTATTCCTTAAATGTGCAATGATGCTGCTGTAATATGCAGATCGCAGCGACATCTGCAGGATATTGTCTGCAACTGCAAGAAATTGCTAGTCTATACAATGTAATACTAGTAATATGAAAATCCCGCAGATGTCGCTGCGATCGACACTTGAGATTTTAGCAGTATCGACGCACATTTAAGGGATACAAATTTTTAGCACTGTTTGGATAGCATATTTCCACACTGGGTATTCTAGACAATGTAGCGGCAGATTGCGAAGCACTGAAATATGGTAGTACATAGAAGAAAAGAAGGGTAAACTATTCTACTCATATTTTCCTAGTCCTCAGTGATCATGTGTCAATGTTGTTTGGCTCAAGCCAAACGCGTCAACTTCATACCTGGAATCAGTTTGCGCATTTTGGTTGGTCTGCGGCATTTAAACCCGATTATATACAACATGACGTATCGTTGTTCTCGCAGAAAAAGGAATGCCAGTTTTCATTTACGATTGTTATCAATAGATATGTGTACTTTCGTATGTTTACCTGTAAAATGTCGCGGATTTATTGTTCACCTCAACGCAGCGTTTCGCCTACAATTTTCATTTCTTTGACTATCTATGTCCGTGTTTTTAACAAGTTTAGCTTTTATTCGATTTTCCATTATAGCGAATATACTTTTTAGAACAGGAATCTTTTTGGGAATGTTGGAAATGCTTCAATAATTCAGGAATCTCTGAACTTTTTTCCAATGACAAATCTTTACTTTTCCCATTTCTAATAACAAGGTATTTAAAGCCTCTTACACTACAGTAAATGGCGAATTATAATAATTAGAGCCCACAAAACACTAACAAGGAGAGGGCCAACCTTGGTAATCACAGATTTTTATTTTTTTATATATGTTTTATGGTAGAGGCCCCTTAGTCTCAGTTTCAACGGATTTTATACAACGCTCCATGATTCTCAAGAAACAGGGGTGGGGAGTCTAATATTATAGCACAACTTAAATATTTACTTTGCAACACATTGACTACGTTGGTCATAGCTCAGGCACTACAACGTTTGCTTTTTGATCGGAGGGTTCGGGTTCGGGTTCGATCTCGGAACGCGCTGCGCTTGTTTCTTATTTTTTGTTTTATAAATATACTTGTAGTTATAATTTAATAATCTCATTGTCAATTAAAAATCGTGTATCAATTATAATTTTCAACAATTTTTTTTTTTTATTTGTGACTAAATTTTTGTGTAAAACATAAAAAACTGTTATTTTTCTAATGATTTTTAAAATGTATTTCATATATTATTGATCTATATAATAATATTAAACAATTGTGTCAATTCGTAATTTTAAAGAACTAACATAGTACATGTATTTCCTTAATAAAGGAAAAGAATGCGATGATAATGCTGGATGACCGGAACGTGCTACATTTGTTTTCTTCTTTATTGTTTTAAAAATATACTTGTAATTATAATTTAATAATCTCAATAAAAAAAATTAATATCGTACATTTAACAATATTAAATATTTCAATTTTAATTTAGTACTTTTGATTTTTAAATCATTATTAAACATTTCTCATCATTTAAAGAGAATTTTTTAATTGGATCTATTATTGACTAATAAAAATTCCAAAATCATTACAAAACCTATTGTGGCCCCTCTAGTTATGGTAAAAATGAAAATAAATGCAGAAAGAAGATAAATGATAAAGCAAAATAATTCAAAACGCAAACGTATGTATTACAAATTAAAAAATCTTTAATATGCAAAAAATAGGTTGTAATTTAATTCTTACGCTATTTTTAAATATAATTATGTATCTCTCTATTCTAAAAAAAAGTAACTCCCGCTGTCACCGCCGCCGCCGCCGCCGGTTTTGATTTTTTGGTGACCGGAGGCCTTTCTTCGTTAATATTAACAAAAATAATGCATACAAAAATATGAAAATCGGTGGCTTTATACAGAAATGTCTGATAAACACGCTGATGCAGACAGTTTTCAAATCGAAGAATTATTTTAAGAGTTATTTAATGCTAAAGTTGGACAAAATCGTTCCACTAAAAAAGTTTTATAGCAGCAAAAACTGTACATGGCAGTGTAATCATTTTTAGATCATTTTATGCGTTAGAAGTTGCCGGAGTGCAGATTGCATTAATTTTTTTATTTTGACTCATTTTTTCAGGTTTTATTTCTATTTTAAATTCGAATTTTCAGCATTTCTAGAGATATTTTCTACAGATTTCAGAAAATTGTACTAATTTAAACTGTTGCCATCTGTATAAAAAGCGCAAGCAATAATGTTTGCTTCAAATTAAAAATTTATTTACACGTGACTATTATAAACAGGAAAAAAACTTTCAAATTAGTATTAAATAATTACGTATAAAAAGCAGGAACTTATTAAAAATTACGTCATAAAAAGTATACACGTGAATTTTAAAGGAGAAAGGATATTGTAAAATAATAAATTCATTAACATGCGTTAGAAGTCTTAGGAGAAATTACGTCATATTTACGTCACATTATAGTTATTACATAAAATGAACACACAAAATAATATTGCAAAAAAGTTTAAATTTAGAAATTGCGCTAGACATTTATTTGATATTTTGAAAATTAATTTAAAATGTCTCATTTAAAAGAACTTTCTTTTCGCTTTGTTAAAAAATACCAGGAGACAAAGACTCTCTTTACTTAATTCCTTTTATATTAGCTTATTTTGAAAGGTTGTTACACGTGTATACGTCATCAAGTTATTTTTATTTCGACGTTTTATTTGTGTTTTTATTAATGTTGTACGAATTTATTTGTTCTTTCGTTATTTAAAATAAAAATTATATCAATTTGCATAATTTGGCGAGTGGTATGGCGATTTATATAATTTGGCGAAATTGGTCGACATGATAATCAAGTAGTACCGCAGCGGATTTGGCGTTAAAATTCCCCAATCAAAGAGAAATGAATAAAAATTCGTTTATATGGAGATCGCCACTGTTTTTTAAATTATAATTCAATCTTTCGAAATCTTTTTAAAGCCGATCAAATTAGCGTGCATTTAGAGTATGCGGTGTCTGGACGGGGGTTGGCGAGCGTAGCTCGTAGGGGGCCGAGCCCCCTAGTTATATTAAAAGTAGAGAGTAGTATTATCATCGTTTCAATTTCTCTTATTAAGGCAATACATAAAAGATGTTTTTTTAAAATCACGAATTGACACAATTCTTCAATATCATTACATCGATAAAGAATATATGAAATACATTTTAAAAGTAATTGAAAAAATCAACAGGTTAAAGAATATATGAAATACATTTTAAGAGTCATTTAACAAAATTAACAGTTTTATGATGTTTTATGCAACGATTTAGTTACAAATAAAAAAAAAAAAAATGGTTAAAATTATAATGAATACGCTATTTTTAATTGACAGTGAGATTATTAAGTTATAATTACAAGTATATTTATTAAAAAAAAAAAAAAAAAAAAAAAAAAAAAAAAAAAAAAAAAAAAAAGCGGAGCACGTTTCTGGATCGAACCCGAGCCCTCCGATCCTCAAGCAAACGTTGCACTCACTGATCTACGACCAACGTAGTCAATGTGTTATAAGGTAAATATTTAAGTTGTGTGTTATAATATTAGTACCCCCCCCCCCCCCCGCCTGTTTCTCGAGCACTAGGGAGCGTTGTATAAAAGTCTGGTCTATAAAAGATTGTAACAACACTTCCTGCACCCAAAGGTTTGAAAATATGAAGGACTGGGAGTAGGGAAACATAATAGCAAATCTACCCCCGCTAAAATCGGGTTTTCGGGTGTTTTTCACCACGATATGACTTGGCAGACCAGTTGCGTTTTAATATACAAATCGAGTTTTAACTAATTCTGGAATTTCAGAATAAGAATCTCGGAAGTTTATGATTTATAGTTATGCACAATTTTAACGCATTTATGTATCACTAAACGCATTAAAAAATTTTCATACATCTCTGTATCGATATATAAGTATATAATTCGACATGCATAAAACAAGGTATAAAATTATACACAAGTAACTATTTAAATTTGTACATTGCTCGAATAGTACCAAAAAATTCCATTCCATCGATGTTTCTGAATAATATATCCGTACAAATTTTCAAATACTTTCAAAATAGAAATTTGACTATTACCATAACCTCTCCACTTCAGATATTCAGAAAATTGTTAAGCAAATCTAATTTCAAAAATGATAGTACTATAAGTAACACCATTGCAAAAAAATCAATCACGAATCTAGACATAATACTTTTATTCATATATGAAAAATAATGTTAAAAAAAAAACAGAACATACAGAAAAAATATTATGCTATAATGAATCATCCAAAAATAATGGTAATAAATCTTTCTTTTCTTGCGCATAACCATATATTTTTAAGAGTGTGAAATTGCTCTGTTATTTGAGAATTCATTCGGTACAAAATAACTTCTTCGGAAATAAGTCTTGTAATATATGGAAACACTTGAAACTACATGGGAACATTTTCATTTGTTTGTTTAAAAATTTATCATTGTTTTTATTGTATATTTCTCCAAAATTGCGAAATTTTTCACTTCCCCAAAAATTTGCTGAAAATTCTTCTAAGTATGTTCTATAATAGAAATGTGAAGAATAAAATAACATATAGAATATAGAATATAGAATATAGAAGTTTAACAAAATTATAATAAAAATAAAATAACATCAATTTGAAATTATTAATCACATAATGTTTCCTATTGATTTATTACACAAAAATACAGTTAAAAAGTCAAGTTGAAATAAATAAATCATCCAAAAATTATGAATTATAATGAATCTTCCTTTTCTGATATATTTGTCATTGTGTATAAAAGTTTAGTCTTTCTTCTTTTTCTCTCTTAGCCTTAGTTTAGTCTTTTAACCCTATCTTTTTATAATTTATTCAATGCGATATAGCGTATTTAACATTGAAGTTATCTCCCCCCTCTCTTAATTATTTCAAATTCATAGAAACCACTCGTGACTAACTGGAAATACATTATGTTTTTTAAGATTATATTACAACAGCATGTAAGAAAATCCTAGAAAAAGCATTACTTTTAAAATATAAGTAATTTGAAACATTTGGCATTCTAGCGCGTGGGAGAAAAATAGTGACAACGCTAAAAACTATAAGACAGCTTCTCTTAAAAAATATATATATTCATAAGACAAAAGTAGAAGCTGACAAAGTGGTTTGCAGTAAAGTTTTTTTTTTTTTCTAATAGCTTAAAAAATTTGTAGTTCTTGAAGACATATGAAGATATACATTTCGTTTTTTTTTTTTTAAATGCACTTTATGACATTGAAATTTTATTATTAGTTGGACAAATACTTTTATACGCAATTTATTTTGTCATGGTAGAGGATGAAAAAGAAGACATTCGTAATATTTTGTATTTTCCTTTTAAAAATGGTTTATACAAGAATACATCTCCAGAAGTTAGGAATGTAGTGGATCATAACACGTTGAGTGCCACGTCAGTCACCATTGACTGACACTGAACTTTCCGTTTAAGCCGCGTCAATCATCGGTGACTGACATTCACAGATTGTGTGACGGGAATCTTATTTCGTAGCCCAAACCGAAAGACAGACAAAATAGACTTGACATTCAACGTGTTAATACTGTTAACGGACACGCAGTTATCACGTTGTGAAATATTTATATTCAATATCCCATCTTTTAAAGTCTGTTTTTCAGCTTATTAATTCCAGTCATCTCATTTTAAAAGCTATCTACGAGGGCTGTATGATAAGTACCTGGCCTCGATCAGAAATGGCGCTACTAGAGTTTAAAAAATGATTTATTTCGCAATAGTGACCTTTCACAACAAACTTGGCTAATCGCCAAGCCGCTACGTCGTTTAGTTTGTGAGTGGTAGCCATTTCAATAGAACAACTTTGGTGATATTTCAACAATGGAAAAAATTGAATATCGAGCAGTGAAAAAATACCTGTTTTTGAAAAAGAAAACTAATAACGAGATTAAAGCGGAACTCAGCGAAGTTTATGGGGACTCTACACCTTCGTTATCAACCATAAAATATTGGACAGCTGGATTCAAACGCAGCCGTACAAGCATTTTTGATGAAGAACGTTTGGTCGCCCAACTGAGGTTATGACATCAGAAATGATCGAAAAAATCCACAATATTGTCATAAATGATCGGAGAGTGAAAGTACGCGAGATTGCTGAAACTATGGGCATCTCAATTGAACGGGTACAAAATATTTTAACAACTCATTTGGATATGAAAAAGCTTTCGGCAAGATGGGTGCCGCGATTGCTCACTATTGACATTAAACACACTCGTGTGTCAATTTCAAAAGAATGGCTGGCGAAATTAAAGCAGAATCCAAATGATTTTTGGCGTCGGTTCTTAACAGTTGACAAAACATGGATTCATCACAGTACGCCAGAGACTAAAGAACAGTCCAAAGAGTGGATTTTTTGTAGACAACATGCGCCAAAAAAGGCTAAGGCAACTTTATCTGCGGACAAAGTCATAGCTACAGTGTTTTGGGATGCACGCGGCATAATTCTCGTCGATTACCTTTAAAACGGCAAAACGATCAATGGAGAATATTATGCCAAGCTATTGGATCGCTTCGACCATGTTATGAAAGAAGAACATCCGCATTTGGCGAAGAAATAAATTTTCTTTCATCAAGACAATGCACGCGTGCACACCTGTGTCGTCGCCATGGCAAAATTTCATGAATTAGGATACGAACTGCTGCCACATCCACCATATTCGTCAGATTTAGCCCCTAGCGATTATTTTCTATTTCCAAATATGAAAAAATGGCTCGGTGGAAAAAAAAATTGACTCTAACGATGAGGTTATTGCTGAAACAAACGCCTATTTTGAAGGGTTAGAGAAATCGAATTTTTTAGAGGGGATACAGAAAAATAGATAAGCATTGGACTAAGTGTATTGAACTAAAAGGAGATTATGTTGAAAAATAAATTTTATTTTAGACATAAAAATGCATTTTTCTTGTCAAGGTCCGGTACTTATCATACAGCCCTCGTACTAATTATCTTTATCTAAAATCGTAATTTACTTTCTCTTATTACTTGTTTACATTTCCATAGCTATCGATTCACGTCCCTATGCTTCAAACTTCCATCTTGCTTGTTTTTATATGGTGGATGTCCTTCAGCAGTCTCCAGACAGCGATGCGCGTTCCCCTTAATTTCGTAATTTACGATTTATTTTCTTCTACTTTAGTGCAGCAAGGTAATTAAAAAAAAATGAATACTTTAAAGTATTTTAATTTATAAGAAAGGAAGAAAAAACTCCACTCCAACAGAAAAGCGCGTGCTGTGTACCATGTTCCCGCAGAGAAATGCTAGCGTAGAACTATTTTAACATTTTTAGCGATGATTTAAACAACTTTAAATATAAACCATTGACCTGTGCGGCAAGCTGCTTGAAAGTGGACGTTCTGTTTGAAATTATATAACAGCCTAAATTCCAGAACTCTTTCTAAAGACATTAATAAAAATATCCATCAATTTATAAATTTAAAAGCAACGTTAAAAACGCCAGAATAAGCAAACATTCAGCAGACTAGTTTCGGTAGCGTTTAGCGTACCGTTATCAGTGCAAAGAATAACGAAACTTGCTCACTTATATAGAGGAGAAGCGGGTTCATCCAATTAAACAATGGGGAAACAGGAAAATGCGGGTACCATCCAATGGGAGAATAGTATAGGTAATGCCACCAGAACTATGTAAAAAAAGAAAAAAAAGATAGTAATTAAGCAAAAGGGGAATTTATGAAATATTTCCAGCAATCTGATAAAGGGGGAATAGCGAATTCACTATTAAGAATATTGTCCTAATTTTTGTAGATATGAAATGCTTCAAGAAAATTAAGTTCGTGTATAGAAGTGGGTTTAGAGATGATTTTGGCTGAATTAAAATCAAAAGAGTGGTTCATCTCCCAGCAATGTTTAGCAATTGAAGATTTATTGGTTTCCTGTTTTTGAATACTGTTGTTTGTCCAATATAGGAAAGACCGCACTGGCAATTAATACTATAGGTACCCCATGAGTTGTATAACTCAATAGGATCTTTGAGTTTCGAGAGGGACCCTCTCATTCTTCTTTATTTATATTTTTTAAAAAATTGAGGAATTCACTAGTATTTTTAAAAAATGTTATTTGACTTTTAAGTGTGATGTTGGTATTGTTGAATTTTGTTGAATATTGTTAACAGATGTTGTAAGAGTACTGGAGTACTTTGCAGTACCTAACAGTATCCAAACAAGGGCACCGACAAAACAAATTACCTTGTTGGATATGTTCAATTAACACCTGTAAACGTAGATATTTTACTGTATTTTTTAAATAGTTTATTGTAAAAGTTATCTGATTTACAACATCATTAAGTCTATTTTTTATTAAATGAAAGTAGTTTTTGAGAAAATTTCCATTCATATAATGTATTTATTTTATTTTCTTTCTTTATTTTTATTTTTATTTATTTTTTTTTTTTTGCTCAAAATAATAAATACTTTTGCATATGCAGATTACGCCAAAGAACACATTAGTCAGGAGTATTAGCACTACATTATATTAAGACATTGACCTCCATAGATTGTAACAAAGTGAATTATTTTTCGGCAGACGGTTTTTTTAGGTGTTTAGTATTTATCAAGTCGGTTCACAATTTTCTTTCACGGCAATGTTGGTTTATTTTATACAAATTGTTAATTTCATACATTTGTAATTTAAAAATGTCGAATTGTAGATTTTTTTATATTTTGAACGCCAAACTTAAACCCCTGAACAACCTTAGAGGAACACAGGGTTCATCCTTTTGAGTACGTGGCAATAACTTATCAATAGTCCCAGAAATAAATTGTCTTCAATGATAATATTGATGACACACGTATTCGTGTGGTATGGTTCCTCTGTGTGTAAATATTTCTGGCACACATATCTCTGTGCCATGGCAGTCAATAGGTTCAAAAAGTTAAATTTTATGAAACGCTTATAAAAGAAAAAATACATTCTTTAAATTTGACTAACTATTTTCCCAAGCTCGAATACAGAGCTTCATAAATTATCTATTCCACATCTTTAAAAAAATATATTTTATAATGGCTTATTAGCGAAATATTTAAATTTTTTCATGAACATTCTATGGACAATTTTCCTGAATTAATTGATGAAATTCGAACTTTCTTTCATTCTTAGAGAATTAATCTTTCATTCTTGGAGAATTTTCATTAAAAGAATATTTTAAGAAATGATTAATTAAAAATAAGGAAAGCAAAATTGGTTACAAATTTCAACAGTATTTCACGTGCTCATTAAATAATTTCATGATCGAGGGATTCTTTTAGGCGTTCTTCTTAAGCTGTATATTGTGAAACACCAGCTGTGGTTTTTCAAAAAGTGTGTTGCAAGAAAAATAAGCTCTTACTTTCTGCTCTTTATCGCATGCTAATAAAGTTGTAAAATAATATATTATGGACTTATTATGAACGGTACTAAGTTAGTCTACATGTTACTTTTAAAAGTATTTAAAATTTGATGATTAATAAAGAATATATATATATATATAAAATACGATGCTTAAAAACCTGGAAATAACACATTAGATAAGAATTATAGGTTTTATAAGCTTACTGAACCGATCTATTGAAAATTACAAAAACATATGAAGAAATTAATGTAAAAAGTCCTTCCGGCCAGTGCCGGGAGGAAGAGGTAGCTTTCAAATACCTTATTTTAAAAAAGCCAACTTATATTATTCAAAAACACGAAGCTCAATTTAGTGGAAACCGAATATAGGAGATTCAATACTAATTTTTATCAATATTAAATCATTATGAATGAGAATTTCACGAAATTAGTCAGCTTTATCCAAGCTGCTTTTATTTAAAGTAACTTATATTTGGCTGAGATGTTGATGTATACTATCCACATGCTTTCTCACATGGAAATAGGCGAATACGTGTGTTATCGCGTGACAAATACAAGATCGTTTCAAAAGGTTAACCATACTAGAAATTCAAAGTGCTATAATTCAACCATTTTTTAAGATATAAACAAAAGAACAAATTTTCAGAAACAAAATCTGCTCCGAAATCTTTGTATCAAGGCCAAACACATAAAAAAATCTTTTTCATTTTCCAATTTTTTAATACCTCATTTTAAATTTTAAATTTAATTTTTTTAAATGGCAACCCTTTTGAAACAAGATGGCGAATAAAGCTGGCCAACGAACTCGGTCGAGACATTGGTATGTACTATGTACAGACCAAGTAACATCCAAATCGGTTCATAAATACGCTTGTTATCGCGTGACAAAAATCAGGTCGTTTTAAAATGTCAGCCACAATAGAAATTCAAAACGCTATAACTCAGCCATTTTTTTAGATATAGACGAAACGAAAACTGTTCCGGGATCTTTGTATTAAGGTCAAACACATACAAAAAAAACTTTTTCATTTTCTAATATTTTGGTATCTCATTTTAAATTTTAAATTTTTAAAATTTTTTTAAATGGCTGCCATTTTGAAACAAGATGGCGGATGAAGCTGGCCAACGAACTCGGTCGAGATATTTGTATGTACTATGTACACACCAAAGTACATCCAAATCGGTTCATAAATACGCCTGTTATCACGTGACAAATATCAGGACGTTTCAAAATGTCAGCCACGCTAGAAATTCAAAATGCTATAACTCAGCCATTTTTTGAGATATAGACGAAACAAAAACTGCTCCCGAATCTTTGTATCAAGGTCAAATACATAAAAAAAGATATTTTTTCAATTTTCAATTTTTTGGTACCACATTTCAAATTCAAATTTTTCTTAAAAATTTAAATGGCTGCCATTTTTAAACACGATGGCGGATGAAGCTGGCCAACGAGCTCGGTCGAGACATTGGTATGTACTATGTACAAACGAAGTTACATCCAAATCGGTTCATAAATACGCCTTTTATCGCGTGAGAAAATTCAGGACGTTTCAAAATGTCAGCCACGCTAGAAATTCAAAATGCTATAACTCAGCCATTTTTTAAGATATAGACGAAACAAAAACTGCTCCGGAATCTTTGTATAAAGGTCAAATACATAAGAAAAAAATATTTTTCCATTAACAATTCTTTGGTACCACATTTCAAATTTAAAATTTTTAAGAAAATTTTAAATGGCCGCCATTTTGAAACAAGATGGCGGATGAAGCTGGCCAACGAACTCGGTCGAGATATTTGTATGTACTATGTACACACCAAAGTACATCCAAATCGGTTCATAAATACGCCTGTTATCACGTGACAAATATCAGGACGTTTCAAAATGTCAGCCACGCTAGAAATTCAAAATGCTATAACTCAGCCATTTTTTGAGATATAGACGAAACAAAAACTGCTCCCGAATCTTTGTATCAAGGTCAAATACATAAAAAAAGATATTTTTTCAATTTTCAATTTTTTGGTACCACATTTCAAATTCAAATTTTTCTTAAAAATTTAAATGTCTGCCATTTTTAAACAAGATGGCGGATGAAGCTGGCCAACGAACTCGGTCGAGACATTGGTATGTACTATGTACAAACGAAGTTACATCCAAATCGGTTCATAAATACGCCTTTTATCGCTTGACAAAATTCAGGACGTTTCAAAATGTCAGCCACGCTAGAAATTCAAAATGCTATAACTCAGCCATTTTTTAAGATATAGACGAAACAAAAACTGCTCCGGAATCTTTGTATAAAGGTCAAATACATAAGAAAAAAATATTTTTCCATTAACAATTCTTTGGTACCACATTTCAAATTTAAAATTTTTAAGAAAATTTTAAATGGCCGCCATTTTGAAACAAAATGGCGGATGAAGCTGGCCAACGAACTCGGTCGAGACATTCTATAACATATTTACTAATTTTACACAATCAGGAATATATACTAACGGATCATTAGATAAATAAAAGTTATTTAATCACATCAAAACATGTTCTCACAGAAAATAATTTCTATATCATTAAGGCTTCTTTAACAGGGATTACTGTATGGAATTGATTAAAATAAATTTTCCTCATATTAATTTCTTTGAAACAGAAAAAAATTGATTATGACATTATTGTTTTGTGCTGTGAATTATAAAAATGATACGTCTAGCTTATGCATTTGCATCTATTAATTTTTATTCGGTCACACAAAAACTACAATTATACCACCGTTTATGGATAGTAACAATTTAAAGTTAATTCAATTATGTTATGCTCCTCTCAATCTGAACTAAATTTTTGTGTATTATGTAGTGTATATAAATTCAAAAATTCTTACACGAGCCTGTTCAAAAATTTTCTCAGATATTACAGTAAAGCAGTGGTTCCCAACCTTTTATTGGCTACACCCCACCGAAGCGTCGGTAAAATCGCGATTGCCCTCCCCCCCCCCTCTTCTCGCACACACATTCTATAACATATATCTCTTATTATTTAAAAAGTGAATTCTAATTCACCTGAAAGAAGCCTGTACGAGCATTAACAATAACTATCAATTTTAGATTTCTTTAACTAATCAAACAGATGGATTATCCGTCACATATATGTTTTTAACCTATATCTGTATAAATGAGGCGATACATCTTCGCTTTTATATCAAAAAGAGTTTTGCTGTGCATTTCCAACTTACCTGAATATTTCAGAAAAACATAATGTGGTTCGCATTTTTATTTTTGCAGAATGCTTGAAGAGGCTATCACATTTAGCAATAAAATTGATAGCATTTGCACATTGTATAATTCTTAGCAACTAACTAAAAGTTGTTGACAAATTTTCTTTCTGTGGATAACAAAATACACAAGAAGGATTTGAAGATTTTGATCTTTATCAATTTTAATCCTCCGCCTGACAGACAGGTTCAATGGGACCTGACAGGAAAAAAGAATTAGATCGAATAAAGTAAAATCCAGTTGAATGAGATAAAATTAAGAAATTGGCTTCTAAACTCGTATTTTTATATCTAAATTTGTAAAAATTTAGCATAAATATTTACTATTTACTCATTTCCTTTTCTAATGTTGTTTAAGATTTATAAATTTTGTAAACTTGATGGTATCGCATTTAGGTATTCAAAATATATTTTAGGTTAAACATATTCAAGACAAAAAAAATTAGATTTAATTAAATTTAAAAAAATCATGTTACATACAGCATGCAGCAAAGCAAATAGAAATACAAAGCTCCATTAATAAATAATCGAAAAAGTTAACGAAAATTGTAAAATAGAAGAGTAACCACAAAAATTATCAAATTTAAATAGGAAAAGCGTATTAAAATATTTTAAACAGTAGTTCATAAAATTATTCTGGTGTTAATTTTATTTTAAGCTTTTGATGAGAACATTTTTTAAATTCAACAAAAGCATTTTTTATTACATTAATTTTGCATGTTCATAATAATTTTGCATTATTTTCAGTCTAAATGATTACTTTTCCGAAAAACGTGACAGCGAATGGGGGAGTTACAAATTTGAAATTGTCCCCCTAAAATGACAACTTGCCACCGGTGGGGCGTACGCCCCACGTTGCGAACCACTGCTTTAAAGGGTGTTTATTATTTGGAGTATGTTTCAAATATAACATAAGTTTCGTAGCTGAATTACATTTAAGGGGAAAGTGGACCTTTAGTTGAGCAAAAATCGTCCCCAAAGTCGAAAATTAGTTTTGTGCATATAATTGTCCTCCAGTTTGTTAGAGCCATTTTCTAAAAACCGTATGTAGATGCCATGCTTTTTCGCAAAGGTACAAGCGTTTGAATTTTGTAAAAAAAAAAAAAAAAACTATTTTTCGGCCTTTTAATATACTTCAAATCTGTTTTTCTCAAAACTGATTTTTCAACGTTTTTAAATTTTTGAAATGCTCCATGTGTCTTAATTTTTGATCAAAATTCATGAAAGGAAGATTACTGATATTGTTTACAAAGAAACTATGCATGCATTTTTAAATTCGACATCATTAAGCTAATTAAATTTAATTTTTAACTTATTAAAAGGCAAAATTTTGATGAAAATCGATATGAAATTCAGAAAAAAAAATCTCTAAAACATTAACTATTCAAGGGATTAAAAAATCGATGCACAGATTTATTTGTAATAGAGTTTTAAGTAATTAAAACGCAAAACTGAGGAAATATCACAAAATCTAAGACGCATGGAGCATTTTAAAATTTCGTTTTAAAATTTAAAATTAAAAAAAAATTAAAATTATAACAAGATTGGAAGTTTATTTTAAGGTGTTCTATATACTTATGTTGAAATGTATGTTTCCACAAATTTACAAATTTTCCTACCTCTGTGATGAAAAAAAAAAAAACTTTGTTAATGTCCACCGTCCAATTAACCCTTTATGTACTGAATTATGAATTCATGAAAATTTTATCATGTAAAGCATTTTTCGTGAATTGCTTAAACTACATTAGAAGAAGATTTACATAATCATTTAATAAATTTTAGAAGTATTTTGGAAGGATTGAACGATTTAGATAGATTAATTAAATTAGAATTTATAGGGATTTTGTTCAATATTTATAACCCCTCTCAAATCTTTTATTTTAAATGTTTTTCTTAGTACTTTGTAGAATTAGGAAATGTACAAATATAATGTGCTTACAATAGAAACATAGAAATACTTCCGGATTAAAAAATCCCCCCTCCCCCCAACGCCAAAACGCTGAAAAGATGCAAAGGCAAAATAAATCATCCTTTCAAAAATATTTTTGTTTTGATTAACCAATAATGCTTTTGGAACAAGATAAAGTAACGTATCTATAACTCATTCTAAACTGTATTACAACTAATCAATGTATTAAATGAATTGTATAACAAGTTATTTTAATGGTACTTATAACGGTCAGTAGATAAAGGGTTAATAATTAATCAGGCGTATTCATTATCGACAATTCTGATTCAGAATTGTTCAAAAATTTGAACTCATTACTATCTACTGTGGTTTTGCTTGAAACTTTATCGTGATCCTGTGCTTTTAACTTACCACACTCTGTTATAGTTAAAAGCTTCTACAAACAATTCTGCGCATGCACTAGTGTTTCTATAAAAAGAATTTTACAGGCATTTGAAAATATTGCATATACGATTTCAGTCAGTATACAGTTTCTTCTTGGTGGCGAAATGGTCACCCTACTTGACAACTAAGCGACTTTAAAGACACATGTAATTCAAACCATGTGTTTAAAAAATTTAGCCTCTATAACAGACTGAAATGTGGTATTTTTTTCAGATTGCTCGTTGTGAAGTCACAGTACTTTTCTCGCCAAAACAAGGATTTTAATGGTGTGGCTTAACAGATAGTGAATTAGAGTTTTAAAGATATTAGAAACCTTAGAAATGTTTTGCATTCTTTGTAAAGATAAATTTTCATAAATTTTTAAAAATTAACAAACTACATTTTTTTAAATTGCAATTCTTAGTAATTTACTTATCGGATTGAAACATTTTTGTACATTTTGCGATACTGTTAGCTATCATTAAAACGCAATTGTGGAATATTTTCCCTTTAAATACAGTATTTTCACACAGAGTCGTTTCATGGTTTTTAAAAAATTAGTCTTTTAGTGCGAAATTTTTGATATTTTTATCAGTTATAAATATAACGGCATCCGTGTGAAAAATTCGAAAAAAAATATTGATATCTAGTAGTTGTAAAGGAAATATGTTTTCTTCTCGCTTTTTATTGTTGTTGTTGCTGTTGTTGTTTTCGCGTCTAGTCCTTTAGCATAGCAAACAAAGATTGTTCTTATCATCCGAACTCGCTAAAATTGCAATCGATTATAAATGTAACCGTATCCAAGTTCTCATAAAAATTTCGTCAAAAATTATGCATATATATTAGTGGAAACATGAGCAGAAGCCGAGCGAAGTGGCACCGAAAGAGTCCGAGTTCCAGCATTCTCGTCGAAAGTTTTTAAATTTTATTTTTTTTATATGCCTCTACTCTTCTGAACACTTGAAAAAAATTCCAGGTGACGTAAATACTATCTTCCGATATGCTCTAAAAATACTGCATCGTAATACTGACGTTTAATATTTTTAGCGTAGAAAAAAAGATCACCTTCGAGAGGGGCGAAATGACCTCGAATTTCTTTGAAAGGGTTAAAATTCGTATTTTTAAAAACGGATTGCACCGTCGAAGAGAAGAAGCTACTAGCTTTAAGTGCGTATTTTTTTATGAATGGGTATCCCCTAAAACCAAATCCTAGGGCAATGTTTCCGAAAGAAAAAATAACTCAATCGGGCATTTTTGAAATTTTTTTTTTATTATTATTATTTTAACAGCGATACTTTTTTGAATTGATTGCGGCATTTAAGACGTAAAAGGAGAAATTTAAGATCATATCTTCCTTTTTTCATTATCCCGAAAATTAAAGTTCTGAGGCACTAGTGCATCAAGATCTGCCTTTATGGAACTCGCCCAAATCATCGGACCATATTCTCACCATCCAAGACCATATCATTACTCAAATTTTCATATTTCTACGGGCGCTAGATTTCACTAGTCATCACCAACACAGAAACACACACGATTCTTTCGGTTATTAGTGTAAATTTATTTATAATATTTTATAAATCTACCTTTTCTAGGAAATCTTAAGATGCTTCTAAAACTGTTTAAGACTGATTTGCTAATCCCAACATAAAAAAACAGACATATATCTATCTATCTATGTCTATCTATCTATCTATCTATCTATCTATATATATATATATATATATATGATTATGTAATAATAAAAATTTTCGCCCTTTTATCTTAGTAAAACTATTAAAAATTCTTAACATTTTTCCTTTTTTACCTATCTTTAATAATATCTTAATATTTTTTGTCTTTTATTTCATGCATTTAAAACTGCGTATTCTTTTATTAGTCTAAAAACCTTAATCCATTTGCCTCATCTCATAAAACCCATTAAATTACTTTTTTCATTTTATTCTAAAAACAAATTCTTTTAAACTTAAATTTACACTATGTGTAAAACTACTTAAAAGATGACAATATTTAAAAGATGTTAAACTACTTTAATACCTTAGTACTTTCAACTATAAAAAACATAGTCTTCGTCAGAGGACTATAAGAAATACTATTGCTATTAACGTCTAATTTTCAAAATCCACAAAAATAAAATAATAATAAATGGATTTTGAAAATTAGACGTTAATAACAATAGTATTTCTTATATTCCTCTAACAAAGACTATGTTTTTTATAGTTGAAAGTACTAAGGTATTAAAGTAGTTTAATATATTTTAAATATTGTCATCTTTTAAGTAGTTTTACACATAGTGTAAATTTAAGTTTAACTTTTAAAGATGAATTAAGCATTTCTATTTATTTATTTACAAATTCTTTTTCTTTCGAATGTTTTTAATAACATTCGTTCTTTGGTGTTCTATTCCCATCAGTCCTTGCAAATCCCGCCAGCCATTGTTTGCGCAATAATTCTGACGCAGAAGCTAAAGAGATCGCATAGTCGTCACGCGTGCCTTTCCCCCTTCCCCCTGGAGCTACTCCTATCGTATTCTGCTCTTATAGCGTCCTTCCGGCTACTTGTACGGGATTTGTCATTTAACGTGTATTGTACTCATACGCATGCAGTTTTCGCAAGTATATAACCCGTTGCATGGGCTAGGAGAAAGGGAATTTTACGATTATTGAGTTGCTTAATTAAACCACGCCACCTGGAGTGCTTTTTTTCCCCGAATCTTCGTCATTTGTTCTAATACGTAGCATCTAGTGGTACATTTTACTACGTAGCAACTTCCCGCACATGGATCACCTTTAACTAGTGGGATTTGGTGCATTATATGGCCGATTAATAAACGTTTTGATGCATCTATAGGTTTCGATTATTATGCTTCGGAAAACATTTCAATGGACGACAGCCTGACCTTCCACTCTTCCATCACGATTGTACGACTGCGGAAAAAAACCATGATTTCTTCATTGAGTACATAATGTGGGTATGCTGGCTGGTGCTTAAGATCTACATGTTTATATGATACGAGTGAAATCGTTTCATATATATATATATATATATATATAGAGAGAGAGAGAGAGAGAGAGAGAGAGAGATAGATACATGTACTATATTATGCATTGCAGTAGTATGTCCAACGTAAAAATCCAAATATGCATCTTAATATAGAAAACTTGTAATAATACAATCTTAAAACATTTATTTACAATATATGAAAAACTTCCAAATTACTTTCGATTAGTTAAACTAAAAGCGAATTTAGGAAAGTTTCAGCTTCAGATTAATTATGCTTTAGGATTATAAACAAGACATACTTGTTCTCATGTTTTCAAAACTGATGCACGAAATGAAAAACTATTAAAATTTTTAGAGAAAAGGGAAACAAAAATTTATAGTGATTTATTATCATTCAAACTTTTTATCGAAACCATGTTTTACATTATAAATTAATTACCGAATGAATAATAACAATGCGTGATACATATCCATTAGTACACGTGAAGTCAAGTATAGTTTGTTATAAATCATCAAACATATGTTCTCTTTGTGAATAACCTGAAATATGACATGCTGACAAAAAATTCTTTTTTTTTCTTTTAAAACTGGAGAAATTAAAATGTTTCCTGATCTTTTCAGCAGTTTAAAGAGCTAAAGATCCGAATTTATTATGTTTAAAATGACAACAGCATATTTTTCTTCTAAATATTGCATGAAGTAAGAGGAGTTGGAAATTGTGTGTATTATACATTTTTTTTTAGATTTTACAAACTATATGAATAACACCGGAGTAGCTTTTAAAACTGTATTTTTTTATATGATGCATTTAAAATAATTAAAATAACCACTGCTTTTAAAAGAAGGAAGCGGAAATAATATTTATTATGTTTAATCTTTATTAATCGTACTTTTATGTTGACAATCAACACATGTACTTTCAGAAATGATATCACTAAATGCAGTTGAAAAACATATAGAATTAGATCTTCTTTTTATTAATAAAATAAATAAATAAACACACATACATATGTATATCTTCCCTATATATATAAAATCCTAATGAAACGAATTTATGAAACGAATATATGAAACGCCTGAAATGTAACGATTGTTTGAATCGACTGATTAAACAACTGATTACGTTTCACGGTGATTTCTCCTAAAAAAAGGAATACTTTGCGATGAAATTAACACCAAAAATCAATATTGATCCGCAAATTTCAAAACTGGTATTAGAATTTTTAAATTCGAATTAGTTTTCGAAATATTAATTTTTTTCTAATTTTATATACATTTTTCTAATGATGGCAACTCAAATTTTAATCAAACAGATATTTTTTTTCAGATTTTAGAAAAGGTTACTAATTTAAACTAATTTAGCGAGAAGTTTGGCCTCATGTATGCTAAGAAATGTATCATGTTACTTTTATTCATAATTCAATATGTCTTTCATTATCATTTTATTTAATACAAACAGAAACATTTAAAATAAATGGCTTTTACTTCTTTATTTTTTTTAAACGAAATGAAAAGAAAAATATTAAGCACATATGTCATATACTCAACGGGGTACCTAATTGGCGCCAAAATGGCATTATTTTGGTTGACATGGTAACCCGGCTATTGTTGTTTATTTAATAATAAGTGTTTATTTACTTTATTTCCTTTTTTTAAATTACATAAATTGTTTTGTTCTATAGTTAATTATTTTTTTGGTTATTTTCCTTTAAAAATAAAAAATAATAGAAAATAATTAAAAAATACGGTACTAATTAGTTATTCCATCGACCCATTAGGCCAAATTATATAAATCGCCAAACCACTCGCCAAATTATACAAATTGACATAATTTTTATTTTAAATGACGAAAGAACAAAGAAAATAGTATAACATTAATAAATATACAAATAAAACGTCGAAATAAAAATCTCTTGATGACGTAAAGACGTGTAACTTGCTTAAAGTCAAGTGAATGTGGCATTTATCAACCATTATTGGCATTTAATCTTATACTTTGGTGATAGATTTTTGTTCGACGGTATAACTAAGTAGTACCAAAAATACATATGTAACTGGTATTCGAAAACGAGGATTTCGCCAAATTTTCGTTAAAAAACATCACGCCAAACCGGGTGCGTATATGGCATCTGGCCGGCCAAATATTAAATTATGTAACAAACGATGACATTTAATTTCAACTTCAAAGCAATGTTTTAATTTACCACTCGAAAAAAAAATGCTATCTGGCGAGTTAAAAAATAGTTATTGGCAAGATTTGCACCCGGCTAGGGTAACAGTACCAAGAATTCTTTGCGACAATGCTTTTATGTAGCATTATTCGAAAAAAAATTATTTTGTTTAATCGAAATGGAAAAATTTCGGCACAGATACCACATACGGTTCCATATTGGCGCTACTTTTTTCTGACGCCAATGTCATATACGCAAAGGGTACTTAACTGGCGCCATGGCCATAGTATCGTTATTTTGCTTGATTTGATAAGCAGGATGTTGTTGTTTATGCTGTTGATCTTTTCCCCAAATTAGCGTCGGAAAAAAATCGCGCCAATATGGGGCCGTATATGATATCTGGACCAAACTTTCATATGAAAAGCGAAGGGATCAGAGCGTATTTATTTATGGCAGTTGCATGACTTGGACTATTATAATATAGATGAAATGATGGCGATAGAATAATATTTGGCGACTTATCACCTGTACCTGGCTAATATTAAAGTACCAAAATGGCACCAGGAATATAAAAAGCGAAGTGGTTCGCCCGGAACTCTTGATGACAGTCACATGACTTAGGCTATTGTTACAGAAATTGTTTTAAAATACCAGGAGACAAAGACTCTGTACACTTAATTCCTTTTATTATTAGCTTCTTTTCAAACGTTTTAACTGATCCTCTTTAATCAAACACGAAAACAACCATTGGATGATGTCTTAGGAGCAACTGATTCGGCCTTAAATCTTTGAAATCAAAGGAAATTGAATGGAAACCCGTTTACAGGGAGATCTGCACAGCTTTTTTCAGTATAATTCAATCTTCTATAATATTTTTTAAACCGATCAGATTAGCGTGTTTTTAGATTCTGCGGTGTCTGAACGGGGGTTGCCGGGCGTAGCTTTGGGGGGCAGAGCCCCCTAGTATATATATATATATATATATTGAAACTATAGTTGTGCTTCTTTATACGTGTTGCAGAGAAAAAAAGGTCTGCTTGAATATATTTGTAAATCTGTTCTTGTAAGGTATAGGGGAGACCGGGGCTAGAACGCGCAGTTTTTAGTTATTGATCTTTATTAATTTTTTGTTTAAGTTTTTTTATGAAATTTTAACTGTACTTTTAATGAACAGGCATTGGGCAATAAATACCCGGAGTTTTGAGTTTGTAGCTTTTGTACTTTATGTTTAGCGGATTCCTAAAGTAAAAGGGAAATTGTGCGCAACCTACCACGTCACGGGGTAAGTTGCCTATGCCTATGGGGTAAGTTGGCACACGCTTTATAAAAACTCAAATTAGACACGCAGTTAAGCGAAATCAGTTTCATTATTACCAGTAAGTGTAAACAAAGGCGTTATAGCCGTACAATGTAAATTCTAAATTATACAGACATAAAAATAATGAATGAAACATTAACATTGAGTAACTTCTATCCCACTCTATATCATCATCAGAGTTACGGTTGTCACAAATAAAAAATCATCGAGTGTCTTCGTTTGGGCATGCCTCGTGTGCCCAAAATCTTGCAATGTAACCACTTTTCTCGTTGTTTGCTGTTTTTCAAGCTACCAGCACACGCCAAACACCGAGCCAACTTGCCCCGTGTTCAATGCGCCTACTAGCCCCATAATAAATTTCTTCACAAAAGGGACACGTAATCATCTAAGCATAAATAATCCAATTAAATCACATATGGGGTAGGTACAGTTAATCATACACTAAGAAAAACTGCACAAGTTAAATCGCAATTATTAAGATAAGTATTAGAAATTAGAAAAAGAATGAAGCAACAAAAAATTACTTATGAGTGCAAAAAACAGAAAAATCATAATAAATGTCCACTGCGCGAAGGTAACGCTGCAAAACTACAATGAGGATTGTAAAAATCAAGAAGAAAGGTACTCTGTGACTGGTTGAGCAATGTATGCAAAAACAGGGGATTTATGAGGACTGCGCCTACTTACGCCTGTAGCCAACTAGCCTCGGTCTCCCCTACATGGAAATACGTGTGCATCTTCATGTAAAAAAACAGAAATATTGGTAACTACAATAACTTAAAGTATTTTCTAATACGCGAAAACACCCGTAATAATAGTTTAAGGTTAATAAAAACTTCGTGAAATGAAGTCAGTTTAAGTTTGATATAATTATGCTTTACGTATAAGAAAAAGAAATCTGTATTCTCATGTCTTCTCTTTCCGTGCATATCACAAAAGTCATTATGAATTAATTACGTCAATGAGTAATGGTTTTGCGTGATAAATAAGCATCCATTGGCGTATATGAATTCCAAAACTGTTTGATGTAAAATTTTAGTTATTTTAACTGTTTGTGGATCATTTACAAAATCGGTTGAGTAAAATGTTTAAATTTCTTTTGTTGGCTCAGGAACAATGAAATTTATATTTTTGAATAATCTTATTTGTATTTAAAAAGCTGAAAATTGGAATTTATGTACACGCATATATCTGTTTAAAATATTCTTTAAAAAAAATTTCCAGTTAAACTGATGACATTGAGCTCACAGGCTATTGAGATTAATTATATATTATAATCTCATTTATGTCTATTATTCATAAAACAGAACTCACTTTTTTGAGCAAAATGGTAAATAATCACGGAAGTGCCTTATCAGAATAAGCCGATATACTAAATTTGAAGCAAATCGGATAATTCTGTATGAAAAGCCCATTTATCTAAATTACGAGGGATTAGCCCGTTTCCCCTTTTATACTTAACCAATGAACCTCCCAAACTGATTAGGAAAGCTACTTATCAGAATGAACGTATTTACAAAATTTGAAGCAAATCGGACATTTCTTTCAAGAGTTATCGTGTTACGTACATACATACGTACGTACATACAGAACCTGCAGGCACGTTAGATCTCTGGCTTTAATAGACTGTGAGCTAAAAACTCATGACTTTCGACTAATACTTTATTTGTTGAAAAACTTTTCAGGACTGGAAACACTCTTTTAATAAACTGTGACTAGCTTACACTATACAGGGTGATTCATAAATATCGAAACAATAGGCTATCTCCTTAAATATTGCCTCTAGGCACATACTTCCAATTGCAAAGTTTCATAAAAAGGTGCCAAATTTAATTACTTAAGTTGTAACTCCATGAGGGGTCTATTTGATAAAATTCAAAAACTAATTTTTTATACGGCTCCCGTTGTATAAAATTTCCAATTAGGAAATTTTCTCTTATCCCTTCCTAAATTAAAGAAAAAAAGTTCATCTCGGTATCTGCAAAACTCGCAGAGTTATTAAAATTCAAAATTCGCGACTTACACAATTTTCCCATGCCTCTGAGCGACGAGTTATTGAATCGTTTTGAATGCAAGATAGGGATCATGCACAAATTGTACATTATTAAAAGTCGATTTAAGACAGTGCCTCTCCTTTGGCCATAAAATAGCAGCATATAGATTTTAAGTTAAACCTTCTTTCAAATTATGCTGGAGCCCTTTATTAGAGGTCTGCACGTGTCGAAATATCCAGACTCGGTCTCGAGCCGACCCATAGAAAAAAAAAGTTCGTCCCAGCCTGGAAAAATGTTTAAATCTTACAAGGGGAGGGCCAACCTTGTTAATCACAGATTTTGATTATTTTAATATATGTTGTAGGGTAGAGACCCCTTAGTATCAGGTTCAAAGGATTTTATCCAACGCTCCTTAGTTCTTGAGAAACCGGGGGGTCTAATAGTAGTACACAACTTAAATACTTTGCAACCAAAACGATAGGTTGGTCGTAGCTCAGTTGGTATGGCGTTTGCCGGCTGATCCGCTGGCCCTGGTTCAAAACCTGAACGCAATACATTTCTTTTTCTCATTTTTTGTTTTATAAATATACTTGTAAGTATAACTTAATAATCTCATTGTCAATTAAAATTTATAACATTGTATATCAATTATAATTTTAACCTATTTAATTTTTTACTTTTAACTAAATAGTTGTATAAAACATCATAAAACAGTTAATTTTTTTTAAATCACTTTTAAAATGTATTTCATATATTCTTTATAGATGCAATTATATTGAGCAATTGTATCAATTCGTGATTTTAAAGAAACATCATTTACGCATTGCTTTAACAAAGGAAGTCAATGCGATAATATTATTATTCTGTTTTTAAAGTAACAAGCATAAATATATTAAAAATTAGCATCAGAATTAAATTACAACCGATTTTTTGCATATTAAAGATTTTTAAATATGTAATACGTATGCTTGCGCTTTCAATTATTTTGTTTTCCCCTTTATGTTCTTTCTGCTTTTTTTTTTATTTTATTTGAATATTCTTTTATTTTATCATAACTAGATGGCGACACAACAGGTTTTGTCATTTTTAGGTAGATTTCGTATGAAATACTACCTATTGGGATCGTTCCTATGTTGGAATTTCTGAAAAAATTTTGCAGATCTACACCGATCATGACTCCTAGAACCCAAAACCACCCTCAGTAAAAAACTTTATCTATCTATCTATCTATCTATATATATATATATATATATATATATCACTTTCTTCTGGACACGATAACTTTCTTAATTCTGCACCAATCTCTTCCAAACTGACACATAAAATCAAAGGGCATAAAATCTCGGTCAAGTTCGTTAATGGGCAAAATCGGACCAAGGGGATGGAAATAGGGAGGGGTTTTGTGAAAACAGAAAACCCCCCATAACTTCTTAATTTTTGTACATATCAAATCAGTTTAAAGTTTTCATTACTTCTAAATATAGGGCCAAAATTTTATGTATCACAGATTTTTGATAAAGTTAAAAATGGGCTCAAGGGGCGCAAAAAATAGGGTTTTTGGGAGAAAAAAATTCATACCTTCGTCAATTCTCAAGATATCAATTCCAATTAATTTTATTATAAATCTCCATAATATTATCTACAACTTTTATATTCACAAGTTTTTGATAGGACCAATTCGTACCGCAAAAAACAAAATTAAAAACGAAAACAAAAAGGGGGTTTGAAGAAGTAAAAAATCCATAACTCCGTCAATTCAAAATATATAAAATCCCCATGAATTTATCATATATCTTCTTAATATTGTCTACAACATCTATATAGACAAGTTATGGATAGGACCAATTCTTACAGCAAAAACAAATTAAAAATACATAGCGGTTGAAGAAAAAAATCATCTAAGTAAGGGTGTAGTCAAATCCAAAGTGCGTATTTTCTGACTCATTTTACAATTCATTTTTGCTCTCAAAGGCTTCCAATGGTACGTTTTCTTACTCAGAAACTATATAATGTAGGGTCGATGTTTTGATAGAGGCAGAATATATTTTAAAAAATGCTGTTAAAGTGGGCATTTTGAACCGAATTTCCCGAAGCGGATTGTGTTGGAAAAATCATTGCATTAAGGATGCACTCAAATCCAAACTGCTTATTTTCTGACTCATTTTTAAATTCAGTTTTGCTCTCAAACGCATTTAATTGGTAGATTCGTTTATTCAGAAACTATATAATGTACCGCAATGATAGATTTTTTGATAGAGGCAGAATATATTTCAAAAAATTATGTCAAAGTGGGCATTTTGAACGGAATTTCCCGAAGCAATTGTGTTATCACTTTCTTCTGGACACGATAACTTCCGCAATTCTGCACAAATCTCTTCCAAACTGATACATAAAATCAAGGGATATAAAATCTCGGTCAAGTTCGTTAATGGGCAAAATCGGACAAAGGGGATAGAAATAAAGAGGGGTTTTGTGAAAACCGAAAAAACCCCATAACTTCTTAATTTTTGTACATATCAAACCAGTTTAAAGTTTTTATTACTTCTAAAAATAGCGCCAAAAATTCATGCATCACAGATTTTTGATAAAATTTAAAATAGGCTCAAGGGGCGCAAAAAATAGGGTTTTTGGGAGAAAAAAATGCCTTACTTCGTCAATTCTCAAGATATCAATTCCAATAATTTTATTTTTATAATTTTAATTATAATTTTAATTATATAATTATAATTTTATTATAAATATCCTTAATATTATCTACAACTTTTATATTCACAAGTTTTTGATAGGACCAATTCGTACCGCAAAAAAAAATTTAAAACGAAAACAAAAAGAGGGATTGAAGAAGTAAAAAATTCATAACTCCGTCAATTCAAAAGATATAAAATCAACATAAATTTATCATATATCTTCTTAATATTGTCTACAAAATCTAGATAGACAAGTTTTGGATAGGACCAATTCTTACTGAAAAAACAAATTAAAAATACATAGCGGTTGAAAAAAGAATTCATCTAAGTAAGGGTGTATTCAAATCCAAACTGTCTATTTTCTTACTCGTTTTTAAATCCATTTCTGCTCTCAAACGCATCCAATTGCTAGATTCTCTTATTCAGAAACTATATAATGTACAGTAATGACCGATTTTTTGATAGAGGTAGAATATATTTCAAAAAATGATGTCAAAGTGGGCATTTTGAACAGAATTTCCCGAACCGATTGTGTTAGAAACGAAAAATATTGCCCTACTGAGAAAATAATTGTTTATTAATCAAGTTTTAATTAATTGAAGGAAAAATAAAAACACAGGTCGCTTATAAATCTTTTCAAAAATCACGTCAGCATGTTTCATATAATTTTTTTTTATATAATTAAAAATTAATCTGAAAATGTGCCAGAAAATTTCGAGTTGTTGAGTATGAGTTTTTTAATATCGCCTTAACATGATTCTGATAAAACCATCTATTTTATAAAAAGGAAATAAAAACTCGTCAAAAGCAGACGGATAAAACTGTTAAAGTGGATTTATGTCTAATAATGATTTAGTTTTTGTTGGTGAAATTAGTGTACTTAACTTCGAAATCTACCTCTGCCTGTCGGCCGCGCCGGCAGGGATTTTTTGGAATTTTTATCACTCAATAATAGATCCCATTTCTTTTTAAACCTCTTTAAAGCATGAGAAATAATAGTTTAAAAATAAAAAATGATAAATTTAAATTTGTTAACATTATAATTAATGTATGATATTAAAATTTTTAATTAAAATTACTAAATTATAATTACAAGTACATTTATAAAACAAAGAATGAGAAAAACAAATGTAGCGCGTTCGGGTTCCGAAACCGGGCCTGTAGATCAGCCAGCAAACGCCGTACCAACTGAGCTACGACCAACCTATCCCTTTGCTACAAAGTATGTATTTATGTTTTGTACTACTATTACACCCCCCCGGTTTCTCAAGAACTAAGGAGCGTTGGATAAAATCCGTTGAACCTGAGACTAAGGGGTCTCTACCCTACAACATATATTAAAATAATCAAAATCTGTGATTAACAAGGTCGGCCCTCTCCTTGTTAGTCCGAGCCTGGTCCGGCTTGATTGAATTTCTACAAAACATCGTTTTTTACGTCGATATGGTTAAAAATTGTTTCCTATGAAAGAGTTCTGACCAAAAACAGCTTTATCGCTTTATAATAGCTTATAGATTTTCTTTTCATATGTTTATAATTTCATTTTTAAAGAAGCGTCAAAGGTTTTGATATTTATTTTTTTTATGAATCTCTATTTGTATGTAAATAGTTCACTTACCATTTAATATCGTTAATACATAATTTATGTATTGGAGACTTTCAAAAATGATATACACTAAAACCGTCTAAGACAGAATCACACAGACAAGAAAAATTTCGCATCTTAGGAGGTGCAAACATATTCTATCCTTTTCTCAAGTATTATTATAGCCATTTTGCATAGATCAAAAAAATATTCTGTTTTAGACAGGATTCCGTAATAGGCAGATTCTTTTTCACTTGTTTTACTGTACTTTTTTTTCGGTTAAATGTACTATCCTTTAAAAACGATTTTTAAAGTTTACTTGTAAATGGTAATATGTTTTAATTGTAATGGCGATTAAAAAATATATGCATTTTTTGTAAAATTTTTGGGTTGAGCCAAACTTTACTGATTTTTGCACGGATTAGGTGAGTCAGAGAGAATTATTTTAATACTGGTTGAGTCGAGACCGGGACTGAAAATTTTGCCCTGTGCAGACCTAAGAAGAAAGTAAGCCAGTGCCGGTTTGGTATGAAAAATACATTAGGCCCGTTCGAGACAGATCCGGTCCCAGAATACAGACTTTTTTTAACCGCTCGCCGAGACGATATGAAATTTGAAGTTGTGAGGGTTAAAATTATGAAAGCACTCTTAATTGGTATGTTAGAAAAAACCATGTTTTAAATAGTACAAAAAGAAGATGGGAAGGGCAAAAGTTATACTGAATTGGAAGTTTAAGCTACAGAAATGTATTACGTACTCACTTGCATTTTTTTTTAAGTATTTAAACATTTTATTAGGAGTCAATCTTTATTTAAAACTTTAAATGTGTTTTAAATTATTAATTTAAATTGTTACAAATAATTAATTTAAATTTATTAATTTAAATGCGTAATTGAAATTAAAATAATTAATTTACATTTTAAAGTCAAGAATTGTTAAAAAAGGGGCGGGGGTGCAAACTCGGAACATGACTTTTTTGATTATTTTACATTAATTTTGTTTCGACAAATTTTAAAATATATTTATTTTTGAAAATATGATGTTTTTAAAAATAAGTTAAAAATTGTTTGTTGTATTTAAAAATAACTTTTAAATTTGTGTTTTTAATATTTTTAATATTAATATTTAAAAAAAACCTGAAACAAATTTTCCTTTTTAATTAAATGAAAAAAAGTTTGAAATTCGACGATAATATTTCGAGTTATAACGGTTTTAAATTACCCCAATTAAAAAAATAATAATAATTTAAAAAATTTTAAACTTTCTGAAAATTTTTAGGATGTGATTTTATTTACAAATTATATCGTTAATCATCACAAAAAACAGAAAAATCTAATTCTAACTCAATACATATATTTTTTACATATATCCTGGAACTTTTAAAGTAACATTGTTCCTTGAATAACACGCATTTCAATTTGTATCTAATCCCTTAAAACCTGACGAATTATTTAAACAGGCATAACTCCATGAGTTTTGCAGATATGAAGATGGAAAATTTTGTGTTTAATTCAGGAATGGGAAATTCCTAATTGGTAATTTTTACCCTACGGGGGCCGTATAAAAATTTAATTTTCGTATTTTCTCAAATAGACCTCCTATGGAGTTTTAACTTATCTCATTAAATTTTCCACCTTTTTTATGAAACTTTGCAATTGGAAGTATGTGCCTATGTGCATTACTTAAGGAGATAGTCTATTGTTTCGATATTTATGAATCACCCTGTATATGCTACATTCAACATTTTTTTAAAGAATGAAATACCTGTAATTACTGCACAAAAAAATCTTAATTTTTATATAATGCATGACAATACGATATTTTTTTATGATTAGTTTAATGAAAAAAATTCAATCTAAAACAAGATGCCTAATTCACTGACTCATAAATCAAGTTAAAAAATCCGAATTAGAAAACGAGTAAAATATAAGTTTATTATTATCACATTAACATTTCTAATGGATTTTAGGCATTTATAAGCTTTTTATAAAATAATACATCTTCCACATGTCTTATTAATATCACGAGCCGTCATGGCTTTCATATATCGAGTTAAGTACACTAATAATGATGGAGTCAGCATTATATTAGAAGACTTCCCTAAAATACTAATCTAATTTTAAAGTAATAATAAGAAAACATCAAAGGAGATTAAATTCACAAAATATTCCCCATTAGAATTTAAGAACGATATCTTCGAATATAACATTTTAAAAAAGAGCGTCGGCGTATACGTCATATTCAATTCCATGACGAAACTAAGAACAAAATCTCGCGGTGGTAAGATTTAACCAGCGCAAAACCTTGTAAAATATTCTGACATTACGCTAAAATGCTATCTACACTGCTCAAAAAAATTAGGGAAGCAAACAAAAAAGTGAAGAGAGCAGTGCAAGACAGCTATGTGTGGGCATAAAATGGATAGTACACATGTATCAATGCGCAATATAGAAAAAAAAAACGCAAACAAATTGTAAGGGAGCTTTTATTCTTTGAAAAGATGAAAATAACATGAAAAGATAGTTTAGGGCAACAATTTGTTTTCATGTGAATGATAAAAGAAGTATTGTTTAGAAATGATGCAAGATTTTTAATATGGCGCGTGGTATCCTCGAACAGCTAAGACTGCTGCACACCTGTTTTCCATGGATGCGATGAGGTTATCGGTAACATTTTGGGGAATAATGTTCCACTGCTGAAGAATTGCAATCTCCAAGTCCCGGACAGAAAAGGAGGCCTCGGTCTTGCAGCAATGCGTCGCCTGAGTATGTCCCAAACATGCTCGATCGGATTTAGGTCAGGAGAGCATGCTGGTCATTCCATACGCTGTATTGTTTTAGCTTCAAGCATGTTTTCCACAAGACAAACTGTATGAAGTTTGGCATTATCATGCATGGAAAAAAAGAAATCACTAATTTCTGCAACATAAAATATGACATGAGATCTCAGTATCTCGTCTGTATAACTTCAGATCGTCAAAGTGCCATTCCGAATGATATGTAAGCTCATACGTTCACCTATGCTGATTCCAGCCAATAGCATCAAGCCACCTTGTCTGTAACGTGATCTTTCACGAACGAATGTGGGATTATTTTGAGTGCCTCTTTCAACCCATGCCAAAACACATCAGATGTCACATCCAAACTGAATCGGGAACCGCCTGTAAACAGAATTTCACTCCTACAACGTTGCCTCCAAACTCGAAGTCCAGTTCCCCAACTTCTTTGGGTCGCACAGTGGCTTGAGATCAATTGAATACAGACCATTGGCTTACGTGCATAGAGACCACCCTGATGAAGCCTATTTCGGACTGTTTGGTTGGACACCCTTCGTCCTGTGGCCAAGAACAACTGTGTTTGCAGCTGAGTGACATTGTCCGCTCCGTCTCGACGAGTTGTTAACAAGATATATCGGTCATCAGTTTCTGTGTTAGCACATTTTCGACTTTGCACTTGTCGATGACTACCATTTCATGTGTCTTGGAATCGATTCCACAGCCTTTCATGGACACTTCTTGCGACTCCAACAGCGTCCACTACACTTCGTTGTGGTTCCCCAAATTCAACTGTCCCGATAACACGCCAAATCATAGATTGCGGTAAATCATGTTGTTGTGGCGTTTTCAAGCCACCTTTTCTCAAAACACAAGCTGAGCAATTGAATTTTACAACTGAGGCAGTGAAGCAGACGTTTCTGCAAAATCCCGATTTCTGCACCTATCTCCTTTTTTAGGTGCGTTCGTAATTATATAAATACGTAGCACCTATAGTCGTCGTTCAGTCCGTCCGTCTGTCCGTCCGTCTGTCCGTCCGTCTGTCTGTCCGCATGTAACAGAGCAAAAACTACCCAACCGAATGGCCTGAAATTTCAAATATATGATTGTTGCAAAATTTTGTCGAGCCATTTCAAATTTTATGAAAATCGGATGTATAGTTTAATTACAGGGACAGTCAAAAGTTTTTCTTTACATTACGGCCAATGGGAAAAATTATTGCAAGTGCATTTTAATGATATTAGAGCCTTCCGAATGATCTGAAATTTTAAAGATATAACTGTTGCAAATTTTTGTCGAGCCATTTCAAATTTTAGGAAAATCGGATGTATATTTTAATTACAGGGACAGTCAAAAGTTTTTCTTTACATTACGGCCAATGGGAAAAATTATTGCAAGTGCATTTTAATGATATTACAGCCTTCCGTATGGTCTGAAATTTTAAAGATATAATTGTTGCAAAGTTTTGTTGCGCTATTTCAAATTTTAGGAAAATCGGATGTATAGTTTAGTTACAGGGACAGTCGAAAGTGTTCCGTTACATTACGGGGAATGGGAAAAATTATTGCAAGTGCATTTTAATGATATTACAGCCTTCCGAATGGTCTGAAATTTTAAAGATATAATTGTTGCAAAGTTTTGTTGAGCTATTTCAAATTTTAGGAAAATCGGGTGTATAGTTTAATTACAGGGACAGTCAAAAGTGTTCCGTTACATTACTGGGAATGGGAAAAAATTATTGGAAGTGCATTTTAATGATGTAACAGACTATGCGCTTTATGAAGTGCAAAAAAGTATACATTCAGTACAATATGGGGTGCAAAAAATAATTATAAAACTAGTTATAGTACGAACGCACCTCATTTGCCACGTTTGACGAGCAATTTCCAACTTGTCTAGTATGATGTAGAATCATATATTGCGTTATTCCTAAATTACATTCCGTCAATTTATTTGTCACTCATAAATCTTAAAGTATTCATTGACTGTTTAATATAACTTTATTTCTTATCTCATTTAAAAAGCTCTCTTTTTAAATAAAAGTAGATATATCTAGCTACAGTTGACATGTCATTAATAATCAAGAGGTAATCGTAATAATATTTTATTTTCTGTCTAAGTAAATCTTTCTGTTATCTTTTCTTTATTAAGTTAAATGTGTCTTGCATTTCGCAAATCTTCGCATATTGTTTTTAAGTGAAATTTAACATCTGTCAGTAAATAAGAAATTATATATGACGGATGGCAGATTAAAATTAGAATTTAGTGCAGGGTTTATTGATATAATGTAAAAGGTTATTGCTCATTTCTTCAATCGTTATCAATAAACATTTTCCATCCCTTATGTAGCGCCAGTGTGATTCGTTAGATTTTGAATTTTGTATGTAACATGCTAACGGGTATTTTTTATTAACTTGTTTACTTGGCTCGAAAGATATTTTTATCAGGGGACTTTACAACCAGCCTTAGAAGAGTAAGGTCGCAAAGGTACGTCTCGTATTAGGGGGATCACCTCACCACGTCTTATTGAATTAAAATAAAAGAACTTATGTGGATTTTGTTACGTGTTTTCCATTTCTTTTTTATCTCCAGTTCTTATTGCAGGAATCCGGACCAAAGTATTGTGGATACGCAATCTACGTATTAAATCCTAGTACAGATCAACGGCCTTTATTTAACTTAACTTAACCAACAAATCCCTCCAAATAAATATATTTAAATAGCTACACCATATCTAGTTTTTACGTCATAAACTTTAATTTACATGTAAAGTTTTCTATATCTGTTTTCTACAACACTTTAAATTATGAATGTTTTATTTTACGTTACTTATCGGTGTAAATATTTGCATAATTTCGTTAAAACCATGTGCTCCCCTAATTCTTTTGAGCAGTGTATGTTTATCTGTTGCATTTTTCATTAATTGCGTGAAAAAAGTTGATATCAGTATATGTATGCCTTGTAGCTTTAAGTGCGGTATTAAAAAACTATTATATTACTATTAATTAGAATCGGTTCAATTTACAGAATTCACAGTATCCCTTGTAAAGATTGCGACTCGGTATATATTGGCGAAACTGGTCGTACATGTGCCATGCGCCTTGCCGAGCATCAACGTGCCTACAAATCTGGAAAGCTGCAGTCTAAACTTGTAAGGGAATCTTTGGATACCGACCATAGCCCAGATTTCACAAATATGAGAGATATCAGATCCACTTGCATTAACGTTAAAAGTAGAGTTTTTCTTGAAAGTGTGTTCACTCGTAAGCAAATTTCGCCGATTAATGAATCCTATGCAGTTCCACCGGAATACACAACATTGCTTTGATATGGTTCTTTATACTTTATTTGATTTTAACTGTTAGTAATTATTAACTGTAAACATGATACATAGTTTTCTGGTCATTTGAAAATTATTGCACTTATGAAGGGCTAAAACGTAGCCCGAAAAGTTTGAATTTTTAATCGTATAGGTATTTATGTAATTTTTATTTGTATGTCTGATGAATTGTAATATATATTTATAATTTTTTAATTTTGTATATCAGGCGTATGACAATGTTTAGTTATTTTAACTATAATAATATTTGTAACAGAAAGCAAACTAAAATATTGTAGTAATACAATTTTTGCTTAAATGTTTTTCACACTGTGATAAAGAAACATAAATAATTACTAATTTTGTATGATAGATTGACAAACTTTTACCACTTGACATACTCAATTTAAGACTAATCAGAGTATTTCAGTTAAGAAAAAGTCTTTCTTCTGAAAGAAAAAAGATTTCTTCTGAACTTAAATGTACATTTTTAATAACAATAGTTTATATAGTTTAGAAAATAACCTGATTTGATAGTCTGATACGATAAACATTTGTGCTTGCGTAAAAAAGAACATGGATGAAGTGGAATTTGCAAAACAATCCTCGGCCGCATGCATGTCAATGGAGATTAGAGAACTTTTGTTGTCAAAACTAGTTTGTAAAACTCGTTTGCTCTTTTAGTGGCAAACTGCAAGACATCGGTAGTCTCATACTTTCCAGTATCGTGCATAATATGACAAACGTATTGAATCTTTTGAAGCGAAGAAAAAAATTATTGAAATGATTGACTTTTATTAAAAAATAGTATCTAAGTCATAATTGATATTACTGGATCAATTGATGATCAATTACTGGATTGAATAATGGCTTTTCATGATAGATATGATTCTATTGCTACACGTGAAGTCAAAAGTAATTTCCTATAAAATTACACTTGTGAAATCAAAAGTAGTTTCCTATGAAAATTGAAAACTTATTATGTCAAAAGTAGTTTGAAGTCTTATTTAACTTATGAAGTCAAAAGTAGTTTTATATAAAACTTTAAAATTGAATTAGTTTTTCGGAATTACCTGCGAAATTGGTTGAGTGAAAGGATGATAAATATTTTTCTCTTGAAAATGAGGAAATTTAAATTTTTGGATGTCTTTTTAACTTTTTAAAGTTATAAAAATCAGAATTTATCGCGGATATAATGGTTTCAAAAGAATAAGGGACTCTGCTCCATACGAGCCACGCTCGCCAACACCCGTCCATATCCGACAGGCTCTAGAAACACACTGATTTATTCTGTTTAAGACATACTACCACGTTGCGCAATATTAAATGATATTCTCACGATCAGTGGTGATCTTCTGTAATCGAATTTCCATTCATTTCCATTTGATAGATTTATTGGTTCCTGAGGTCAGATCATCCGCCGCTATTGCGACAGCTGATATTTGTATTCATGATCAATCACATAGATCAAATAATCATCAAGGAAAATCAGCTTCTACAAAATGTTAGGTTAAGATGTCACTATTTGCCGTATTTTCATAATAGTGTTTAGAAGATTTTTTTTTCTTTTATACTTAAAAAAAACCGTTTTAAATATGTCCTTTCAAATGTATTGTTTTATATATGTAGTAATGTTCTCCATGTAATTCTTCTCGCACATAATAATTTAATTATTTTAAAGTTTTATTTCTCTTTTAATATTGACGCTTTAAATATATTTGAAATTGTAAAATATTTGGAAATATTGCTATTTGAGCTTTTTTTAAAATTTGCAACAATAAGTAAAAAAATGACTTTTTGGAAATATGAAGAAGACGCTTTTCAGATAACGAAATTTAGAATAAAAAATTGGGGGGAAAACTATATATTAGGCAAATTTAAAAAATGATTGGACGCTACTCACCGTAATTTAGTCCAGTGTGCATATTCAAAAGAAAATTAAAGTACTATGCATTGTTCTTGATCTTATAAATCATTTTCAACCTAACTATTTTGACCAAAACTTCTGAGTTTTTAAGATTTGAATCTTAAGAATTTTCAAATTTTTTGCTACACAAAAAACGCGTCATTCATTTTTTACATGTTAAAGGGAAAAACTATCTCAGATTTTAATAAATGCATCTAATTTGATTCTGTATAAAAATACGTCTTCATATTTTGAAAATACATTTTTAAATACTCGCTATTCAAAGCAGCTTTTCAAATTATAAAGCTTTCATGCTGCAAGACATTCTATCTTACTCTAAAGGAACGGGGAATAACTAACTACTTCTGAAGTTTTGAAATGTATTAAAAAATTCAAAAATTGTACGCCGTATTTTCTGCTATATTTAAAAGTTCTGGTGACTCTTAGTGGTTAAAAAAATTTCCAGACTGCGTGCTTAGCTTAACAATTTACAGATGAAGATCCTTTACGCTCTTTCTGCCTAAGAATGCAGAAAGAAATATGAAAAATTCATACGGAATTCTTAAATTCGCAGACATCTGGAAAATGCTCATTTTCAAATACGCACTTAGTTGATTGAAAAATTATTTCAAATGGTTCATTTTAGTATAACTTCCTATAACTGAAAGCAAAATAAATTGCATGCCTATATGCATGCTGATATATAATTGCATGCTGATATATTTTCTAAACCTACAAAAAACTTTTGATATATTTTCTTATTATTTTAGAAATTTGCATGCAGACGCTTTTTATATTATTATTTATTACTATCAGACAAATAAAAATTATAACATGAAAGAAAAATCATGCGTCAAGCATAGATTATGAAACACATTCCGACACTTCCAGAATAATTTAACCCTTTATCTACTAAAGGTACTTACAAATACCACTGGCTTTAAACTTTCATCCCATAGTAAATATTACTAATATTCTAATGGTACTTCGCAAAAACACTTCTTTAACTCCCCTTTTTCGGGATACATGGTAGCAGTAGTTCTAGGTTCGTTATTTTAGCGAGGAAGGAGCCTATCTTTGAAACAGTCAGTGTGTTTTGTGCCGACATTTTGTACAGATTGTCACTCTTGTCTTTTTATTGCTGCAAACATAGTAAAGGATATAAGATAAGTGTTGGATTTTTTTATGTGTTCCTTATAATCTTAGAATACAATTTGACTAGCTATTTCAAGTGAGCGGTGTATGTATTTGATTTAACAGTTGAATTAATTGGCGGTATTTATAAGTACCGCCAGTACACTAGGATTTGGAGAAAAACTTCTTGTTTACTTTTCATCTGTGAGGTTATCCATCTTTTTTATCTCCTTTATAATGTAATTACTAAATTGTAGTGTAGTAATGTTTTTCCTGATATTTCTTTTCCGTTTCATTATTATTTTTTATAGGAAATCGAAAAAGTTGCGGCAACGGCTCTTTTTTGCTATGCTAGAAATGGCATATGTAAATTCATATATTGCATATGTGGAGATGCGAGAGAACATGTTGTCCCTGGAATATAGATATCGCATAACAAAAGGCACCACACCGCTAAACACTTGAGAGCGTTGGTGGGCTGTAGTTTCAACTCCATCTGGCTCCGTGCACCCTCTTTGTGGAGCTCCGGAATATAATTCTCTGGTGTTGTAAATTTTCTTGTACTATCTCGTTCCTGTATATTGACGATGACTTATAAGCGGGCCCCTGATGTCAAGCACCCAAGTCAGATATGTGTGTTCAATACATAAATAAATAAATAAACTAAAAAGATCGAAACATAAAAAAAAAGTTTTTTTTTAATGCCATCAAATTTTATTTTTTACTCATTTTTCATGTGTAAAATAAAACTACATCAATGCAATATTTTTTTATTGTTAACTTTCGAGTGTCTTCTTGTTATTTATCATTTTTAAGAGTTTAAATTTTATTTGAAATATCAAGTGGATTTTCTGTTACGAGAATATTTTAGAGATAGTACTTAGCACGGTACACTGTAAAAAAATTCGAGGAGATTTCCTGTAGGAATCGGAAAAATAGTTTCCCTTATCATACCGGAAAAATTTCCGACCCAGCTCGGAATAAAATCCGTAAAAAAAGGAAATATTCATTAAAACGGTATTTTTTGGATTTTATTCCGATTTTACGGATTTTATTCCAAGCTGAGAAGGAAAATCTTTCGGTACGATAAGGGCAACTATTTTTCCGATTCCGACAGGAAAGCTAGTCGGATTTTTTTATAGTGTACTTTAAAGTACCACTTTAATTAATTACCTCTAAAAAATTAAATTTATCACGGGTGAGTACTTTTTTCATGTGTATCCTTTAATTTTTATTGTAGTAACAGAAAAAAAATTACATGAAAAAAATAGCAGTAGATCATAATATAGTAGATAAAGGGTGAACGAAACTTCGCCGTTTAATGAGGTAAAGAACATACCTAAATAAACATTTTAGAAAATGTATAACAGATTTGAAAACCAGATCTCAACAATTACTACTTATAGCCGGAAAGATATTCCAATTCTTTTGTGCAGATCTGTAAATGATCTATAAATTTGAATATATTATACATAGTATGCCAAAATTTAGTTTAGTTAAAAAAACGCATAACAAAATTGAAATTTCGCTTTAGCAATTTCTGTCAATAGACGGAAAGTTTACTTGAATTCTTTTTTACAGCCTTGTATATTACCTACAAATTTTTATACACGCCACTTATTAAGCTGAAAATTAATTCATGCTAAAAAAACGCTTCAAACTACTGAAATCACACTTCCTAGAACTCGTGTCCATGGGCGGCTATGAATGCTGATTTTCGCATAACCCTGTTTATGATGTTATTCATATGCTGCAAATATCTCTTTGTATACTAAATATGGTTCAGCACTAAAATGCATAACTCAATTAAATACCACATTTAAGCAGTTCACACTCATATCCAGTAATGCTTACAAACTCTTTTATGTAGCCCTGAATACGATATATGACATTTATTTAAACCGAGTAATATGCAAAATTTAGTTCACCTTAAAAATGCATATTATAACTGATGACGCATTTCTAGCAATTACCACTAACAGACAGTACTTCACATACAGTACAGTATCTGAAATATTTTGTGTGTCTCTGTAAATGAAAGATAAGTGATATGCAGATCATACTCTACAGGAAGTATCTTGTTTTAGTAAATCTCAATAATGTATATCAATTTCATCATGTTTAAAATAGTACAACAAAATTAAAATGCGCTGCGAACAGTTTTTCCCCCGTAGACCGTTATATAAGCAAATCTTTTGTGGGACCCTATAAATGAATGTTAAATGCTTTGTACCCCATATTCTATAGAAAGCATGTTTTAGTGAACCTCAGAAATTCATATCAATTTCATTATGTTTGTAACAGAGTAACATTGCTAAAAATACGTCGGAAAAGATTTTTCTTCAACCCACAACATATTCTATTCATTTTCCAGTGCACTTCAATAATGTATATAAATTCCAATATGTTTAACGTTGTGTAACACTATTGAAATACACCGCAAATGATGTTTTACTAATAGACCATAATAGAATACTTTTGATTGCCTCTGTAGATAAACTGTGAATGCTACACACTTAATTTTCAATACCGGAAATGCTATGACAAACCTCACTAACGTATATGAATTATTTGTCAATCCGAGTGTATTTACACAAGTTAGAGCACGGACAGACAGACGGTAGACCGACAAACTTTTCAACTATGTTGGAAAGTGTTAAAAAGTTTTATTTGTTTTCATCTTTTGGAAATTAAATGTGGAACTCCCATAAAAATTGGACAATTATCAATGCATACATGGGGTTGATATAAACATGAATGTTTTGTTTTAATTTAATAAATCTGAGAAGAGAAAAATGAACAAAAGTACAATGAAACCTCGAATGTCCGGACTCTAAATGCAACCAGGGTACACATATCTAGATAAGTTTAGCAAGCATAAAAATGTGTTACAGTGTTAAATAAAAAGTTCTCTACAATTGGTTTCGTTTAATAATAAAGTAAGTTTAACGTATGTTGAAAATAAGTTAATTTTACTATGAACAAGTAAAAGAAAAGCAATGCATTCATTACTGATTACATATATTTATAGGTATTAGTTGTACAGGTCCAACATAGTTAATTGCTTTGATGTTAATGCTTGTTTTTATTTTTCCAGGTACCGCATATTTGATAGACAGAAACTTTGAGTTGCCGATTGCAGGTTGTCGTTTTTTCCGCTTCAAGAAATATCAGTCAAATCTTCAGTCTCATTAGGTAATTTGTCGGGTTCGATTATAAAACACATAATATACCACATTACCTGCTTCTTTACCTACCAGGTGCTTTTCTAACATATACCAGAATGTCTCTGATTATACTTCCATTGAATATTGCGATAATTTAAAATTTAGAGCTATTCACATGAATTACAAGAAATTCTAAATCTAAAACTACTGCTGAACAAATTTGTAAATTTGTTGTAATTTTGTTTTATTTCCTCTCGATGAATTGAAATTTAAAATTAACGTAATAATGTGGGTTTATTAAGAGAAAAAATAAAAATAAATTATTATATGCAAATATTTCCTGAAAGAAACAACTTCTACGTCTGTTATTTTAAACCAATCAAATAACCTTTATTCGTAGATTAATTTTAATGTAAAAGAAACACATATAATATTCTAAAGCACGCTAACATTTCCTCAAAACCATATAAATGGTCTCATTTTAACTAAAGGTAATTATCTTAATTTCCGTCTAAGTATTTATTGCAATATTTAAACCACTCTTGATATTTAAAAAATAAAATAAATTAAATACATCCACAGCACAGGCAGAAGGTTCACGTGAATATAAAAAGTCACTTAGTATTAGATAACTATTATTTTATATTTTTACATGAATACAATTAACCTTTTAATTAATCTACGATTTATATTGCATGTTAATAGGTCGTGCTTCAAATGGATGCCTAACAAACAACCACCGCTGATATCTCGGTTAAAAAATAAATACAAAATTTATTAAATAGAGTATGCAAATATCTTCTATATGTATTCTAGAGTTTTGGTTTCTGCTGGATGTTTTATAGGGACATGAACTTTTGAAAATAACATTTTTCATCGGTCATAAATTATAAGATAGGGTCATCTGTAGCTTTTTATATATAGGTATTCAAAAAACGAAAATAGATTGATACTCACTAATAATTCTAAAGGGATATTACGGATTTCAAAAACTTTAATTTTAACATTCATAAAATACGAGGGTAAGCCAGAAAATATAATTTCCTTCTTTTATTCTCGAGGACTTGTAAAGAAATTGGGCAAACAAACCATCCATCGGTTCAAAGTAACAGCCATCAATTTGATATTTGGTATTTGTACAAATGATGACGGCTCAGAAGCTGCGTAGAACATTTTGTTTCAACACTGGAGTGGTTATTAAAAACGTAATAAAGGAATACATACTATTGTCTTATAGCAAGCTGCATGGGTGCTCTGCATCGTTGTCGAAGAAACAATTATAGAACAGGACGTTCTATATCCGACAGGGCAGAGGACATGCTCAAGCAGGGGCGGAATAGAAGTGGACGAAGACTAGAGTCGACTTTTGTGAGTTAATGAAGGACATGGCCATGTCGTAAATTAAATGACTGCAAAGTTAAGAAGTCTGATTGGGAAAGTTATTAATATGGTAGTAGATTACAACTATATTAATAACGTTCGGAATCAGACTTCTTAGTTGCCCATACTTAGAATCTGACTAAGAATTCTTAGTTTAGACTTTTTTATTTTATAGTTTGGATATTATTAACCATCCTGTAAGGGTGTTATCCAGGCAGCCCGGAGGGGATATGACTGACTGGGCCTTTAATGCGCCATGTGGCTGTTTGGCTGTTATGTTTTAGTCGTAATAATAATATTCAACAGTTGCCTCCGTTTCGCATTTACAAACATTGGAATTAACACATTTAAAATGGTATAGATAGGATCGAAAAGAAACCTGATCTGTTAGGAATGCTGTTGTTTATGTATATAATTGCGATCTTCGGGTATCAACTCATATATGTATCTTCTTTTTCTGGTTTCTGTCCAATGTTTCTGCCAATGTTCTATTTTTGTTTCAAGATTATTTTTATGTGTGGGTGTGGAATACAGAGAGGATGATCTATTTATTGGTGTATGATAGTGATGGTATCTTAATGGCCATGTATTGTTTGTAAATTTGATAGGATAGTGTTGTAATTTTTTCTTTTAATTATGAGTGTTTTGTAACTTCCTCTAATGCCTTTTATATCCCTAAGAGTTCCGCCAGGAACACTTTGTTGGTAATCTAAACTGTACCGGACTATAAATAAAACACACATACTACAATATATATTAAATAACGCATACACACATAAATAACGCCTGCATTCAACAGTTATAGGTATATATAAATATTATACAGGCATACAAACAATAAATACCATAAACCCAACTGGATTGAAAAATTAGCCAGAGCCAGGATTCGAACCCGTGACCACAGTATACAAGACTGCTGCTCTAACCACTGAGCTACTCCGGCCGATACCTGGGTCTGAAATTTCTCCCTAATAAACCATGTTGGGGAAGTCACCAGCCATCTATACGACAGCCTTGGATAACCGGACAAAGATTAATAGAATTTACTATTACATCGATCTACGATAATTATAGTAAAACACACATACTACAATATATATATATAAACACACATACACACGTAAATAACGCCTACATTCAACAGTTAAAGGTATATATAAATACTATACAGACATACAAACAATAAATACAATTAATCGTTGTCCGGTCATCCAAGGCTGTCGTATAGATGGCTGGTGACTTCCCCAACATGGTTTATTAGTGAGAAATGGCTGACCCAGTTATCGGCCGGAGTAGCTCAGTGGTTAGAGCAGCAGTCTTGTATGCTGTGGTTCCGGATTCGATTCCTGACTCTGGCTAATTTTTCACTCCAGTTGGGTTTGTTGGGGCATTAGGGAAAAAAAACTAAAATGTGCTTCAAGGCACGTTTTCAATTGCATCATAAACAAACAAGACAGAAATGAAAAACGGTAGTCTAGAACACCTAAATGCTTTTTCGCACTACCGATGTGATCTTTGAAAATACTTTTAAATCTGATCAGTTGAAACATCAAATTGGAGGATTGGTCAGGGTTTAAAGGGATATTGCCTACGATGAAAATACTTTTCTAGCACTATTGCAGGGGAAATCAAATGACGTAGTATACTAAGTAATGTTTAAAAGTCATTTACTGCCACATAAAAACTTTAGATGGACCAAATTGTAAATCCTAATCAGATAACGTGCCCGTCTTTACACACAAGTTAATGAAACATAAGCAAATCATGCAGAGAGCATTGGGAACTATAATATCTTTCTGCACTTCCAGCATTATTAATAGAAAACACACTTTTCTTGTCTCTTTAGACACACAGGTTGAAGTAGAAAAGGTAGAATAATATAATACGTAGAAGAATTATAGAATACTATAATTCTTCTACGTATATTTTCTCTAGAAATTCAGTAGTTTACAGATTTTATTTTCCTTTACGGATTTTTTTATTTATTTGAAGCGAGGCTTCGTATTGGTCTATCACGAGAAGCCAGTACACATTAAATTGTCTTAAGTCTAAAGGATGCAAAGGCTTCATATTGTATGTGTTCAGTTACTGATTGTGTGAAGAGGTTGAGATCTTTTGTGTTGATGACGTGGTTTAGTGGTTCAGTTTGTGTGGATTTATCCTTTTTAGTAAAATGTCTAAATTTATGAATTAAAGCACCTTCTGTGTAGGCTTAAGGGTACCGCTTAGAAAGTAAATTCTGTATAACTATGATACGAATTGTTATGGATATATACGCCAGTCTTATAATTTTTACATGTTTTTGGCTTAACAGTTATAAAGTCTGGCAAATAGGTGCAGCGTTTTCTATTTTTGCGAGAAATAAATTATTCGTGATAAGGTGTTCAGTAAGGTGAACTTTCTTGACGTTTTCACGTGATATCTCTTTCAATATGAGATTGTACGGTGCTGGGATTCTCAAAAGGTTTATGGTCTAATTGTCAGTGCAACTCTGTGTTGGGAGTACCTTGCACCTCCACTATGCATCCTGTACATGGCATCAAGCGCCATCCATCTCCTTCCGGTATTGAAGATGTCTCTCAAAAGAAGGCAATTTTGCACAAACGAAGATGTAAAGACAGCCACAAAAGAACAGTCTATATACAGGACATGCAACACAATTTTTTTTAAGATAACTTTTAAAAATTTCTAAATGTTGTTATTAATACACAACTATTCATGCAGAAATAAAGTAAACCTACTTAATTATATTTGTAGCTTATTCCTTGTCTTCAATAAAATCTCTGCCCATAGTAATCTAAAGAAACTAATCGTTTTTCAAATTCGCCTCATATATGGAGAATACTGCGGAATTTTCAAGTTTGGTTTTCTTTACTTTAAGTTTACCTTAATGACATATTTCAGATTTCATTTTTATGTATCGTCGTTTCAGAAAATAAAATTGGTGGTGTTACATTTAAAATAATAATTCCTTTCATCTAAACTAAGAGGCTCGTGTAATATTTTTTCCATCTTTTCATATTCTTTTTCAAAAATATTTCATTTTTATGTTATTTCAAATATTTCATTTATTCGAAAGTTTTCATAGTAAATAAAATTTCAGTTCCACACTAAATCCTATCTGTTCACACGAAAAATGAATTTCAGTCCCGAAAAGACTGCAAAAAAAAAAAAAAAAAATGTTGCTTATAGTTTGAACTGGTTCAACTGCAATTTCATTTCTATTCTTTCATAAAAGAAAATTGAATCTCAATTCAGTACTCAATAAAAATACATCTTTTTCACACTAGGACATTCAACGAGAGAAAACAATGCAATGATATTCATCAGATAAAGAAGGGAGCCTTTATATTTCTAAAATCCTGCTGGATTTTTTTTATTTTATTATTCACTAATGATTTATTAAGCATTCAACATGTTTTATTGGTGGAATATTTCATGAAGATAAATATGTACCAGTGATTCTAATAAAATACTTATTATATTAGTAAAACATTTTCTCGCTGGGATAAAAATTGTATTACCGTTGTTTTTGGTGATCAAAAAACGGTTTACTTATGTAGACTCATTCATAAAAAAATTATGAGCAAAAATATCTATTTTTTGATATTGTGTAAAGAAATGCATACTATAGTTTATTCAAATGTTATTTCGGAAAGGTTCAAAGACTGCAAAGAATAAATTTCCCTATTTTGTTTTGCTTACCATGAACTTACTATACAAAACTCGGAATACAAAATGTATATTCGTCATTTAATTAATAATTTATTTTTACAAACTATTCTTGCGAAAGATTATGAAAATATAGAATAAAAACAATTATTGTTTCTTTGCTTAAACGGAATAAAGGAATTATTTATCTTCAAAATACGAAATACACAGACTCTGAAACCTTAAATATATCATATAGAAAAGCTTTAAAACAATCTAAAGAATATTCTCGTAAATAGTCAACTATACATTTTTTCAAACTAAATATCATTCTTATGTTTTATTAGAATATACGATTTCAATTTGATACTGAAACTATTTGAACATATAAAAATATATTTCAGTTGCATAAAAAATAGGAAAGACAAAAAACTGTTTGTAAGTCTGAATTGATCAAAGTGCAATTTTGCCACCGTTTTTTTATATGAAAGAAAATTGAATCATAATTCAAAACTTGACAAAAATACATCCTTTTCACAGCAGCAGATTCAACAATACTAGGCAAAAAAATAATACTCATCTTATATGAAAAAGAACATTTATGTTTCTATGATCATGCTGCATTTTCAGACTTTATTTTTCATAGATGATTTATTAAGCAGAATATTTTCGTAGTTGTTGTTGTTGGTAGAATGTTTCTGGATGATACTAACGAAAGAGTTACATTAACAAAAGATTCTCTGAATATGAAAAGAAATTGTGTCACCATTTTTTCAACTGACACAAAAATATTCTTTAACGAAGACTTATTTTCTTTATTGATATCATCACTTCACCAGGAAAAATACAGCACATTTTTTGATGTAGTGTGAAAAAATTTATATGTATCATTAATTTTTATAATAGGTATGTCAGACAATAGTTCTAAAAATATATTTCAAATTTTATTTCTTTTTGCATATACAAAATCCACCTTTATTACTTTATTACTAATATTGTTTTATGAAATATTTCTGATGAAAAAAATAAGAAAAGACAGAAAAAAAAACGAATCTCTTTTCTTTGTTTGCAAGAATTAAATGTCGAAAACGGGTGATTGCGTCACTTTTTATTCGGAAATATAGAAAAAAAGTTTCGTTTTTTAATTTATCAAAAAATGAATTTTTACTTATGATAAAAGTAGAATTTTCTTTTCATACACTGAAATCTTAAATATATCATATAAAGTAACTTTGAAATATTCTGAAGAATATTCTCGAGAATATAAATAAAAAATTCTAAAATTATAAGAAATTACTCATTAGTTTAGCAGTAATAATTAAAAGATTTGCTTTATATAGCGACGATTTATATAAATATAATTATATATATGTATATGTATATATATATATATGTGTGTGTATATTAAATATATCTCCGTTTTTAGAAAAATCAAAAAATACTGTTATAAATAATTCATGCATATTATTTTTCAAATATTCTTTGTAACTTAAAATGTAAATTGAAACTATTCTATATTTCAATCTATTTCAGCAGCAAAAATATGAGCTTTGCTTGTAATATATCTGTCCGAACGGGTGCAAGAGCAATTTCTCTTACATTATTTTTACGAAAGAAAACTGGATGACAATTCAAAATTTCATAAAACCATATGTTCTCAGACATGTACTTCAAAGAATAAAGATAATAAAATACTTAGATAATTAGGAAAATATTACATGTCTCTAAAATTACGTTGCATTTTTGCATTTAATTATGACTCGATGATTAACTAAGCATTATTTTATCATCTTCGATGATTTATTAAACTTTAGCTTGTATTTTGGCGAATTTTGCTCTCCGGTGTTTACCGCGTACCTAAACTTTCAGACTTCACAAAATACACAGTATGAACTTTAAAAAGCTCACCGTTTTACTTAAAAGGCAACAAAGATAATAATCATATAGATGTTACAAGTTAAAAATATACATTTTATTTAAATTTCCCAGTAATTTCGGCCTGCAATCCCCTGGCCATCGTCAGGGAATATTTTTAGTAATTGCTGTATTAATACGTCACTTCGTTTGAAAGGAGAGTCTATAATTATTAGGGTAGCTGGAAGTAGAAGTAGCAATGCCTTGGATTGAATTTATATAGAGAAAAATATTTAATTGCCGTTCCATTTATTTTAATATGCTGGTTTGTTCACATATGTCGCTTTCATTTTAAATGCGTATTTGAACAGTAGTAGAAGCAGTAGTATTTCGGATTAAACTTGCATCTACTACTGTCCAGCTAAGGATTTAAATCGAACGTAACGTATAATAACATGATCACCAATTATATAAGTGACGTATATAAACGGAACGAGAGTTAAATATTTTTCTCTAAATAATTTCAATTCACGACAATGCTACCTCTACTTCCAGCTGGCCTATTAATTACAGACTCCCCCATTTTAAACGAAGTGGCGTATTTGAAGGAATGAAACAGCAATTAATAAAAATCCCTGACGATGGCCCCTGGATAGCAAGACAAATGTACTAGGGTATTTAAATAAAATGTATATTTTTAATTTATAACATCTACATCATTATGATCTTTCTTGCCTTTTAAGTAATACGGTGAGCATTTTAAAGTTCAAATTGTATATTTTGTATTGAATCAAGTTGAAATATTGTATTTCGTCTTATGATTTTTTTTCAGACTTCATTTTTTTTTTTTTTTTTTGCAGATATGTTCGATGTATAAACGTGCGCCCAATTCTATGCCATTATGAGATATCTAGTAAAATATAAAATAAATTCCATTGTAACGTATAATAATTATTGCTTTTCATTTAATCTAATATCGGAAATTATCTATATGTAATTAAATAGCATGTTTATTAAATTAAAAATCTTTGTTCATACGAGCTTATCTTTTTCTCAATTTTTAATCATTTGATTTTTGAAACTGGCGTAAAAAGTACCTGTAAATTTCGTAAATTGTAAAAACCTGTTGTAACAATTATTAACAATTTTTAATCATTTGATTTTTGAAACTGGTGTAAAATGTACCTGCAAATTTCGTAAATTGTAAAAACCTGTTGTAACAATTGTTATAACAATTGTAAAAACCTGTAAATTCATAAAAAACTGGCGTACCTTTAAGTTTCGATCAATTTTTAATAGTAAAAGTGCGCGCAACATATCCCAGATTATACGGTATTTTGTTCGCATAGGTTTTTTTTTTTTTTTTTTTTTTTTTTTTTTTTTTTTTTTTTTTAATATGACGCGTAAAATATTCCTTTTAATAAAATGATATCTATATTTACTAAAGATTCTCACAAAGTAAAAAAAGGTTTATCGTCCTTCAATGTGACCATTTTCACAATTTTCTTTTTTCTGTTCTTTTATCCATAAAAATATTTTGCTGTTTTTCTAAACACAATAGAACTTTGATATAGAAAATGGTTATTTGTTTAGAAATATTTTATGTTATAGAATAATGTAAATCAACATTTATAGATAAATAATAAAATTATTTTAAAAAAATTGCAAATATATTCTTCGTCAATAGCACAAATTTTCGCCATCTCTCAGACAAAGAATAGATTTCATAGTTAAAGAAACCTTATTCTATCTAAGCCTCAAACCAATTTTTGACGGATATATTTAGTGCTACATCAGCATACTTCATTTGAGAGGAGAAAAATAACAATAAGCCATTTAACTATCTTCAGGTGTTTTTGAAAGAATATATAAAACAATAAACATGTGTTTCAGAATTCCAGTAAGACTTTTTTATCACCATTATGCACAGTTCTGTTAAAAGTCACCACCCTTTACTAATTTTGTGGCAAACCATGGAATGAAAAACATTGGTTTCAATGTTGGGAATAATAGCTACTAATTAATGTTACGCATACATAAATCATTTTTAAATATAGATTAAATATAGATTAATATAGATAATGATTTATAGGTATTTAACTGGATGATTCCGGTCTTTTTCTTTAGCGGAACCATGAAGATTTACGAAAAAATGCATGATATATATCTTTTTCCGAGCTGATTTCGTCCAAGGATCTCGAATAAAGCGTTCAATAAGTGTCACTATTCTATAAATGAAAGTTTTTAATATATAGATGTCTTTCGAATAATATTTCATGTATATCAGTATTTAGTAGTAATTATTTCATTAATCACACTCAGTTGATTCCTATATTTTCATACGATTATTTACCAAGTAATTAGTAAGGGGCGATCTATTTTTCCTAGGACCGTACACACATTCATGTGTCCGTAATTAGAATGATTTTCCAGAATTTTTTTGGATATAAAGCTTTAAAAAAAAAAAATGGAAGTAAAGCATCAGCTCTGTAGCTATTAATACGTATGAAACAGCGGCGCACCAGAGGATATGAAATGTCTTTAACATAATAATAACATAATAACGTATATTAACATATGTTATGTAACAGTATACGTTAACACTAACTAAAATAAACTCTGTGGCTATGATCTGGGCCGACAGTGCTCATCCCTGTTTTCTTAATCTCGGGCCCCGAGGTGCCATGCAGCATACGTCCCGCCCAGGTGGTCTGTCTAACGCGGAACCCTCGGTGTTTAGTTCCTAAGCAAGCTTGGTACTGATTTTGGTACTGAAGTTTTGAAATGGTGGGTGAACCTTTCCCAGTCGGGAGTCGAACTCTCAACCGTCAACGCGGCAGTCATATACTCTGGCCACTACGCCACTGGACTTCCATACGTTAACATAGCTTTAATTTAATAATAACAGATATGAAATATCAAAACAGTATTAAAATATTAATGTTTTCTATACATTACTGTAGTAATTAATAAATACAAAAATAAAATATGTGATAATACAACAGATATATAAAAATATCGTGAAAGGTAATCGAAACCTTGTCAAAAGATCAAGAGTTTGAAGAAAAAGGTTATTTATGAACAATTTTAAAATATTAGTGTTTAATTTTGTTTCAACTGTCTAATTTTTCCTGTGCTGATAAATGCTTCTTAGTAGAAGAAAATACAAAGAGTGTTCTGAAAACCGGTGCTTCATTTAATTTTTATATAAAATATCTTTATATAAAGTTTTATTCGAATTTTAATCTTCTCTATACATCACTGGAAAAATTAAATAAAATAAAATAAAAATACTGTGAGATTAAAACACGTATATTGATAACATCCAGAAATGTAATTAAAACTTGTCAAAAGGTTGTGCAATTTTTTTTAAGATTATTTATGTACAATTTTGAAATATTAGTCTTTAATTTACTTTTAACTTTCTAAAATTCTTCCATGCTGATAAATGTTTTTCAGCTGAAGAAAATTCAAAAAATATTCTTAAAAACAATGCTCATCTAAAGTCAATATGAAATATCTTATATAAAACAGTGTTAAATTATTAATGTTTCCTATACATCACTGGAATAATTAATGAACTCAAATAAAAATCCTGTAAAGTTAAAACAGATCTAATGAAAACACCAGGAAAGGTAATTAAAAACTTGTCAAAAGATTAAGCGGTGTAAGAAAAATATTATTTATCTACATTTTTAAATACTATTAGTATTTAAAATTTGCTTTTAAATGTCTAAAACTCTTAAAGGCTGAAAAAAGCTCTCGGTAGAAGAAAATGCAAAAAAGAATTTCTAAAATTATTTAGGCATAAAGGATTGTTTATTTTATCATACAAACATAACCATCCTAAGCCATTTCAAAAAACATATAAATTAAAAAGCATATTCCTAAAAATAAAAAGAATATTAAAATATTAATTATCAAAAATAAGAGTTAGAATCACCAGTATGGCACATGTTTTCAGAGAGTTTGTGGTGATGCATTTCTTAGAGAAGTGACATTTTTAGGGAAGTTTTAGATATAACCACTTAACTGCTTTGCCTGAACGCAGTTCGGAGAAGAAGACTTTGCTTGCTTCGTTACTAAAAACTTTTGTATAGCACGAATTTGTAACTGTAATGTTCTCTTTATTAATTGGTCAGAGATTCTCCGATTATATAAGGTAAATAATTCAGTACGGAAAAAGTGGTGTTTTGACCCTATTAAAGTTTATGGTCTCAAACAAAATGAAACACTTAAAGGGTTAAGGGAGACCCGTAAGAAAAAACCCAAAATTTTTATTATTGATTTTAAAATAATGAATTTTGGTGTACTATTTAAGAATCTTCTTGTAAGGAATAAGTAGCAAAAAAATTCACTTTTTATTAAAAAGTATATTTTTTATGGGGATTTTTATGATTTTTTTTGTAGAAAAATACACTTTTTAAATTTACTACTCCTCATTCAATTTTCAATATTTTGGTATTACTAAAATTTCTTAAATAGTGTTATAGTATATGGAAAAGACCTAGGGAGAGATATTTTTAATTTTCTATTTTAATCAGATAAAAAAAAATAATAATAATTAGGCATGGTAAATTTCCTTAAATTCGTTATAATTTTCATGTTTACCAATTTATGTAAATTTTTCAGAAATAGTTAAAAAATATATCTCTCCTTACTTTTGTTGCAAATTTTTTTAAGATTCTAAAAACATAAACACTTTGTTTCTAAATCATTTTACCACTAAGCCTTAGTACTTTGAACTTAGGCAAAATATGAAAAAAGTCATTTTCAGGAAAACACATTTAAAGTATAAAATACAAGAGAAAGTAGTAAAAAAAACTTATTTCATGTTGAAACTATTTTTTATATTAATTTCTAATATTTCAAGACTATTTTTTAAGAAAAACTTTTTATATTGAACACAATAAAAAAAAATTGTAGCCAGTTTTGTCTTCGATGAAAATTTCTCGATTTTCAGCGACAAAAATTCATCGAGCTGTCAAAATATATACTTTTTTAAAATACTACTCCTCATTCAATTTTCAATATTTTAGTATTACTAAAATTTCTTAAACAGTGTTATGGTTACAGACATATTCATCACAAAACCAAATTGATCAACTGCTGAGTGACCTCGTCCAATTTCTGTAAAAGCTTTTGTCACTTTATAATTCACGTCATACCCCTCACCATCAGTTGTTGGAGCTGATGTAAATTTGGAACCTTTTATTTCATCACATGCTCCACAAAACATTTCTAATTTATGGGCAAATCCACTTGTACTTTTCATAAGAATTTTCATTTGTTTTGAAAAACAATCTGGGCATGCAGTAAATGTAAAAAGTTCAGAAATTGAATTAATATCAACAATAATATAATGAGGAGTATGATTAGATAATAAATTTTCATTTTGTCCTGTAGTACTTGCAATTTCTGTATCAAAAACAAGATTATGTAATCTGACGTTTTGTTTCATACTATTATCAGTATTAACAGATAAGTTAGAAACACTGGATATACTTTTTTCAGGGACTTGAGTAATCACACTTTCTGCTTTCCATCTTTTAGAAGCCATCACGTTCATATGTTGTTTAGGTTTCTTCGAACGAGGCATTTCAGTATATTATTTTAAAATAAACTTGTAGAATATTAAACTTGAATTAATAATACAAAATATTCACGTGCAAACACTAATTTAAACGAAAGAATGCGATGTATACAAGCAAAAACAGAAGAGTTTATCACGAGAATCGAATCGAAAGGCGTAAAATGTAAACAAACACGATAGCGTTGGATTTAACAGTTAACGGTTATGGATAATTCAGAACAGAAGAATGTATTCTTCTTTGATTAATCATACTAAAATTAAAATGTTATTAACTGTACCTAACTTCGTTTAATAGTGTAATATAAAAGTAAACAAAGATGTGTAAGCTTTTTAAATGGCCGCTAGTCCTTTAAACTCTGGTGAATACAATTAAAAAAGGCTCATTTACTACCTGTTCCAAGTGTCCCCGAGTTCTGAAATTTTGCATGGATATTCGCAAATATGTATATTATCGTTTTCTGAGATAAAACATTTTTTGAACTTTTGAAGATTTTTGGCCGAAAATGGGGTTCGGGTCTCCCTTAAGTAAGAAAGTTGATTTTCCACCTTATGGTTCGGTATGATCACAAAGATTATTGGTTAAGAGTAATAACACAAAAATCGGTTACTCGGACAAAAACAGTTAAAGTCTCTGCCTTTTAACATATCATTTGTTTTAGTTATGTTTTTCGCTCTAAGTTGATTTTTAAAAGAAAACGATCTTGGACACGCATTTAGTATAATCTTTTCTCTTTTAAAATTCTGGTGTTGGTTATGATTGTGTCTGGTCACTCACTTATGAGGTAAGCTTAGTTTGGGAATGAGTTTTACGACACTTAAAACCTATGCATGAAAATGCCATCTATTTGTCGCTTCTCTGTCTTTCACAAATAGGGTTGTGCTTCCCTGAATAGGAGCATCACGTTTATTTTTGTGATGTTACATGCTAATTAGCTTACTGTGGCAGCTAAAGAGTGCAGATTCGAGAGTAAGAATTTGAACATAGGGATTGTTTCTTGTCTCTCAATGTATCTTAGATCTGTGCTTCAGAATTTGGAGTATGCACAGTCGTGGGAAAAAAAAGTAAACACCCCCTACTAACTCCTCAACAAATTATCGTAGAAGAAAGCTACTTGTACCGAACGATTAGAAATAAAGTCTACCTTTAAGTGATGTATATAAAATTTGCTTAGGGGGCCATCTACATATTAAAACGAACCATAACTTTGTTTTTTCAATAGCAGTACACAATTCTGACAGCACAAATGAATTCTACACCCTTCAATTAGTCTAAAAACAAATTTTTACGCAATTCGTACCATAAGTTTCCGAGAAATTAATTATTTTAAAACGAGCGTATTTTAAGGGCTGTATCCAAATTGAAGTTCGGTATTCGATTGTTTACGGAGAGAGCTCCCTTCTTGATCAAGGCACCTTAAGCAGTCAATGGGGTCTGCTAGATTACAGGATAGCATAAGTAATTTCAAAATATTTAGTCACTTCTATCATAGACCGCCCCTTAAACCATCATTTTGCCGTTTTTTAAGCATAATTTGAAAACTACTTGGTAGAAAAATGTGAAATTTTGGATTTCCATGAAGCAGGACTTAATAAATCTGACTCCATCAAAAAAATTGTAGGTTGCAATTCATAATTTTTTTTAATATTAATTTCATAATTCATATCAGAAAATTATAAAAATTGCAAATTCAACGTATTTATGTTTGGGTATATTAGTATTATTGCTACGCAAAAAATTAGAACATTAGGATCATAATTTCAGAAGTTATAAATAAAAATATGAAAATGTAATTTAGAATTACAAGCACTAAATTTTGAATGTTTATAATTCAAAAACTTATCATTCAAATGACTTGAAATTTTGTGTCTGGGCATAGTTTGAACAAAAAATTTGAAATATCTCATTAAAATTGGGTATTGCCATTGAAAAAAATGAAGCTTGGATTCGTTTTAATATGTAAATGGCCCTCTAAGTAAATTTTATATACGTCATTTAAAAGTAGACTTAATTTACAATCGTTCGGTACCAGTGCTTTCGTCTAAGATAATTTGTTGAGGAGTTAGTACGGGGTGTTTACTTTTTTTTTTTTCCACGACTGTGCTTTGCCACATGCTATCAGTGACTGATGCTTAGTGTAATATGAGTGGGGATTCAAAGCCTTCAACTAAGGCGTTTGACCTCTGGTAATGTGTTAAAACTACATATTCCAATATAGTGATTTTCTGAATTGACGAAATTCCACTTAGAAGAGACATTTAACATAGTTTTAAAGTGACATCAATATTAATTTAAATTAGTAAAGTCACATTTAGTAGTTATTTTGAGAGCTAATTGAATCTGAATTGGAGAATCGTAAAGAGAATACGTCCGCTCTATTGCAATTGTCATTCATTTATTGATTTCAAATAAATTAATTCCTTTATATTAAAATTCAGAGTCGCGTCGATTATCTTACGTGACGGACCCTAGAGTTCCGGTGCGATGAAAGTTTGATACGTATTCCGTTACACTGTAAAAAAAAAAGACGAATGTCTCTTAATCTACGAAAATGTACAATAATCACGAACTCAAATATATAATAACCTCTTCCGAGTCACCCAAGATTCCGAAAAGTGTTCCTTTATCTTTAGAAACCTCAGAAAATAATTTATTTTCAAAATTTAAAGAAGAATTTATAAAAATAATTTTTTATTAGCTTCCCATAATTTTCGGAAACGTTTCCGAGTAGCTTTTACAATGCATTAATCAATCCTCTGTGCCAGGAAAATCGTTTTTTCGGATTCTATCAATTCTCAAGCAAACATTTTCAGCTGCATAACTTAACTTGTACTTACGATTGTAACAAAATATTTTTAATTTTCATATTAATGTTATTGCAGTTAATTTAGTATGTTTTTCTTTTAAACATGTTTTCTGTATATCAAAATATTTACCTGAGAATTGATAGCATCCGAAAAAGTGATATTCCGATTTGAGAAAAATAATTATTGCGCTCTAAAAGCTAATTTTTTATTAGCTTCCAATAATTTTCGGAAACGTTTCCCAGTACCTTTTACAATGCATTAATCATTCCTCTGGGCCAGGAAAATCTTTTTTTCGGATTCTATCAATTCTCAAGCAAATATTATCAGCTGCATAACTTAACTTGTACTTACGATTGTAACAAAATATTCTTAATTTTCATATTAATGTTAATGCAGTTAATTTAGTATGTTTTTCTTTTAAACATGTTTTCTTTATATCAAAATATTTACCTGAGAATTGACAGCATCCGAAAAAGTGATATTCCGATTTGAGAAAAATAATTATTGCGCTCTAAAAGCTTCTCAGAAACGTTTCCGAAAATAACGGACAGCAAATAAAAATTTATTTTTCTAAATTCTTCTTTAAATTTCGAAAATAGATAGTTTCCTGAGGTTTCTAAAGGTAAAAGAACGGTTTTTGGAATCTTCGGTGACTCGGTAGAGGTTATTGTATATTTTCGTTCTTGATTATAGTACATTTTTGAAAATTAAGAAACATCCGTCTTTTATTACAGTAGAAAGTTCCCGTGCAATAAAAGTTCTTTACTTGATTATTAACCAAATAGCTTGAGTTTGTGAAGTTCGTTCCTTTTCAGAGACTCTAATTGAACCTTCAACAATCGGTACTTTCAGAGGTTTGCTTGATAAAAAAAAATCAATTTACCCTTCAATATTCCATTGACAAAAAAAAACATTGTTCAACAAAACAGCAACATGGTCAGTGACGTAATAGAAACATCTATAACCTCAGATGTATTGAATGTGCTCTATAAACGGATGAATTGACCGAAGTCACCGGACTGTCGCGTTTTTAACAGTACAGCCGAGCCTAGTTAAGTCGCGTTTCAAGAAAATGGACAAAAGTCGAGTATTAAGCGGAATCGCGTATTAACCATGATTTGCATAAAGTTGCAGGAACTGAGCTTATTTACACTTGTAATCGTCTAAGTGAACTTTATATCTTTCATTTATATGTTTACCATTGAAAATTATGTCTGTTACACATATTTAGATGAACATTTAACTGCATTTAGTTTTAACTCATTGTTTGTTTTTATAGGATTGACTGAAATAATGACCGAAAATAAATATGGATTATAATATGAGTTTATTGTCGATTAATACGTTACAACGAAAGACAAAACAGCAAAATAATTTTTTTGCCAGCCTAATTTTTTAACACAAAGGAAAATTATTAAATTTTCGCAGAAGAACACAGTTATTGAAATAATATTTAGTACTTGTGATAATGTACCTTATAACCAGAGCTGAAATTTTTTTGTAATAACAAAAAACTATATACTTGTTAACCATTTAAAAATTATATTTTTAGTATGGCAAAAAGTAAACATAACTTAAAAAAAAATCGAAGAAATGTACAATTGGTGTCGAATATCTTCAGTCTTTTTATTTTTTGCCTAGTTTTTCATCATCATCTGACTTTTGTAAAATGCTATCTGTTATTAGCTACGCTCATCGTGATTGCTATAACATTCATCATGAAGCATAATCTATTTATATAAAATCCAAGTCTCTGTGTGTCCCTCACGATTCCGGTAGGACCGCCTCATTGAAATGAGTAATTGTTAAAAAATACTAATGTAGGGTTACCACAGTAGCGCCAAATGTTAGCCAGCTTTGTGACAGTTGGCTAATATGGCGAAATTCCCATTTAAAACCATTAATCTTTCATAAAGGAGGTCTCCGAAATTTAATTTAAACTCCGCTCTTTTAAGTTATTTTTTCAAAATCTATGAGTGAGAATTTAAAGTACATCTTTACATCTTCCTCCCGATGATACTAATAAAATAACCGCCAATAGACGACACTGTACTGTGTGAGCTCCTAACTGTGCGATTTTAATGTGCTTTAGGTACTTTTCCAGTATAGGTGCCTTGGCGAAAAAGGAAATTTGGCAACATATTTTCCGGGAACCTATCCACTGTTTCATTTTATATACACACGCATTTTTTTCGATATTTATGCGATTTATTTAACATAAAAAAGCCGTTTCTCTAATTTTATACAGAAACAGATGTAATTTGTACATAAAAACTTCAATAATATACATATAAAATAAACATATAAAACAAACAAAAACATCAAGTTTGTTTTCATAGCTGTTTATATGATTTGACAACAAATCTCGATACTTTCCCGTTATACGGACACCATGCCAAAATGTATGCTAATGCGCCAATTATTTTAAAATGCTAAAAGATATTTGTAATTTTATGCTAGCAGTTTAATATGAGTTTTATTTTATTGCTTTATTTTATAACATTTATTTGTTCACTTATTTTAAGTATATATTTGTGATTTAATGAAATAGTTCGTAAAAGTCTGGAATTTTCAAATGTTATATTTTTTAAATGCTCACTTTAGTATCAACATGTTTTTCTTTTCTTTTTCAAATGCTTAAATTCACGTGATTTTCATTTTGCGCCCACTATTACGCTTGGCGACAATGGTATCCGTATAACGGAAAAGTACCCAAATCTCACTTTCTGATGCCCAAATTACACCAAGCTTAAAAAAAAAACCGCCAAAGCCCCTACAGTGGAAAAGTACCAAACTGTCTATTATTTTGCACTAGCTGTGTTATAGGTTGTACTATATGCAAGGGGATTGGAGCGAAGAGTTTAAACATTAAATATTAAAGTTTCGGCACAGATGTCATATACGCCCCATATTGGCGCGATTTTTTTCTGGCGCCAATGCAATGTATACAACGGGTACTTAACTGGCGCCAAAGTGTCGTTATTTTGCTTGATACGGTAACCCGGATGTTGTTGTTTGTGCTGTTGATGTTTTCGCCAAATTGGCGTATATGACAACTGTGCCAAAGTTTCTATAAAGCAGTATAAGACTAAAAAATTAAGAATAAAATAAATTCAAAATAAGACTAAAGAACAAAGAAAAATCATCCGTTAAGCATAGAATATGAAACACTTTCCAACACATCCTGAATGCTTTAACAAAACTTCGTTATTTGGGGAAATAAGGTAAATAAGATAACTAAGTAAACATTTTAGAAGTCGCATAAAAATTTTTAAAAATTGATTTCAGCAGTTACCATCCATAGCCAATAGTATCGTTATTACATGCCACTATTTATCCAAAATTTAATTTAAACTACTCTTAAAACTACTGAAATCACATTTCCAGATATTATCATCCATAGACGGTTATGTATCCAATTCTTTGCGTGAACCTGTATATCATTTTATCTATATTCTACAAACATTTCTTAGTAAACTAAATGCAGTTCAGCGTAAAAATGCATAACTCCTTTAAAAACCACCTTTAAGCAATTTACTCTCATACTTAGTAACCCTTATGAATTCTTTTGTGTAGCCCTGCATATGAACTGTAGCATTTATACACACAGTATAGTATGCATAAATGTAGTGAAACATAAAAGCGCATATCATAATTAAAAATGCATTTCTAGCAATCATTACTTATGTACCAGATTACCGAGAAAAGTTTCTTGGCGAGAAAGAAATTTGCCAACGTATTTTCTGACAACCTATTTACTGCTTCATACTCACAAGCAATTTTTCCCATATGTATGCAATTTATTTAATATAAAAAAGCTATTTACCCATTTTTATAAAGAAACAGAAGTAATTTTTGCACAGATGTCATATACGCATCGGGGTTGGCATGTTTTTCTCTGACGCCAATTTGGCAGAAATCTCGCTTTCGAATACCAGTTACTTATATATTTTTAAATTATTTGCTATCATTTTGAAAAGGAAATAACTATAAATAAATAAAAGTTTTAATAATAACTTTAGAACAAAACAGTTTATATAATTAAAAACAGAAAATAAAAGTAAATAAACAATTTATTAATAAGTAAAAAACAATAGCCGAGTTACCATAGCAGGCAAAATAACACCATATTGGCGCCAGTTAGGTATCCCGGTTCATATCTGAAATCTGTGCCGTAATTTGTATATAAAAAAACATTATATATATTTAGAAACGATTTTTTCTATGTATATAAGTGCATATATAAACAAAAATAATAGTTCATTAGATTTGTTTTCATAGCTGTTTATATATTTTGGCAACATATCTCACTTTCTGATGCCCGAATTGCGTCAAGCTTTTTTTTAAAATGCTCTATAATTGGAAAGTACCTAAATAAATAATTAACAGAAATAACCAATTATACAAACTAAAACTTTTTATTTCGAGATCAAAGCATTGTTTTTAATTTCAATTAAAAATACATATATCCTTGGATAATTTCAGTTGAAATTAGGTTCACAGCTTAATATCTCATTCCATAAACCTATACAAACACAAGTGATTCATTCATCGTGAAACGTAAAAAATATTAAATCATTGAGGTAATCATACACAAAGTAAGTTCTCCAACAATCAATGGACAATATTCTAATGATGTCATAGTAGGTAAAATGGTGGCGGTATCGTTTGTGTATGGTTTGAAATCACAAAGATTTAATTTTGCAATGTCTCTTAGTTACATTATTAATTGTCATATTTATGAGCTCAGAACAAAAGCATATTTTTTTCATTATTTAGTTATTAAAAACGGAAAAAAATTATAAATGCATGATTTGAAAAATTTAAATAATTTTCGTTACTTCTTAGTTATCCCGTCGACCAAATTACTGTCGCCAAATTGCAAGATTAATTGCCAATAATGGTTGCCATTAATTAATTAATTGTAAGATTAAATGCCATTAATGGCCAATAAATCCATTAATTCGACGTTTTATTTGTATTTTTATTAATGTTTTGCTAATTTATTTGTTCTTTCGTTATTTAAAATAAAAAATTATGTCAATGTGTATAATTTGGCGAGTGGTTTGGCGATTTGTATAATTTGGCGAAATTGGTCGACGGGATAGCTAAGAAGTACCTAATTTTCTTTCTTAATAGTAAAAAATAACATCGGGAAGTAACAGCGGGTTTAAGTTAAATAAGTTTAACTGTTTAATTCTGTTGTAATATTCAAAATAACTGTATTTATTAGATTTCAGTAAACAACATCAGGGCCCGATTAAACTTTGAAATTAGAGAAATTACAATGTCATTTCAGGACATTTCTTTTGGAGAATATTTTCTAAATTCCACATATACATGGAAACTCTTCAGTGTTAGAAATATTATTCTTAGAACTGACATAACATGAGAACGGCCTGCAATTTTACACATGTTTTTGAAAACTACTTTATATCAGAAATTTTACTAAAAACTGGTTACTTTTTTGTTATAGCGGCCCACACAATTAGGATTATGACAAGTTGCAGCCAATTTCGCCAACGTCGTGACCAAGATCGTGAAGCACGCACATATAATATCATTTCATGAAATCGTATACGATAATTTAATAGTTCTTACCTTACTTCAAGTGTGTAATTTATTTATTTTTAAGGCTTAACAATCTAAATTGTCCAATATATGAATTTAAAAAAATGTAAACAAAGATTGAATTGACATGACCGCAAAAAGCCTCAAATCTGCATAATACTTGGAACCAAACTGTGCAGATTAGTGGTCTTCTACTGTACACAATTTTTCATAAATGTGTTTCGTTCTTAAAATGTGTAATTTTCCTCTATCACTGCGGAACAAGCGAGAAAACTCAGATTCTTGCACATCAGTTGTATATGTCTTTATATCTAAATTTCCGTCATTTTTGACGGGCTACCTTTCTAGTAGTGATATAAAATACATTTAAAAAACTTCACTAACAATTAATATAATTATCTCTAAACGCAATAACTTTTATGACATATCTGAGCTATATATTGAAGGCATTTTCAACAGCAGATAATGCCAAAATAGAGGGGGGGGGGTCGGGCTCTTCGTCGTCTTCGCTCTTACACGCTTTTTCTTGGAGCCATGCACACACACATAGAGATATCTTTTTTGTGCCTTTGATGATGTTTTCCAAACAAACTTTCATAGTCACTTGTACTGAAGCATTCGTGATGTCAATTATTGTTCGAATAAGATCTGGTATTTCCCATTACGCTTACTCACAGATCTTCAATATTCAGACAGGTCCTGGTCATTCAATTCCTCTCGCTGAACATCACATTTATTTGTTATAAAACTGGCCTCCCATAAACAGGTCGCATTGTTTTTGGTTTGGCGCTATCTAAATATGTACTGAAGCTGTATTCTATCCAGAAAAAAGCTAGATACAAGTTTCTTTTATTAATATCATTCCATAGGAAAACCGATAACTAGAGACTTTAGTTAGTTTTGTCTTATGGCCTTAATTACGTCCTAGTTGATCTTCTGGTACATATTTCTCGAATTTAGCAACAGAAACTCGACGTGGGCGTTTTTAAATCTCGGGACGTTTTTAAATCCACTATTCACGGCCAGAAGCATTCTTATCTCGGGCTACAGAATCCGATTTCAATGGGGTTTGGATCATCAATCACCCTGGTTTTTGATTCACTTATAGTTTTTAGCTCCACCTTCCTGTGCCAGGGTGCCCATTTTTATCTCGGGTTCTATAGGCGGGAGTTCACTCATTCAATTTGGTTTTATATTCTTTGTAAGTATTTAGTTTCACCTTCCAACGCCAGAGAAATTCTTATCTGTGATTTTATGGTTTCAATTTCAACGAAATTCATTTATTTCAACTCAGCATAAGATTATTTTCCGATTTTCCGACGCGTGCACAGCACGCCTGCTATAGGGTGCAGCAAGCAGCGGGGACCCGTGCCTGAGATTCGTTCGAAAAGAGGTTTGATTGGAACATACTGCGTAGCACGCCCAGTGTGCGCTGTCGAAGTCAGTGACGACCCATCCCAAAAGTTCATTTTGAAAGAGAGACGTTTGAATGTAGGTTTTAATGGTTATATATGCGTGATTAGAAAGTCTGTTCTAAGCTGCCTAAGATAGCAGGGACACATCCCAGAGGTTCATTTTGAGAAATTCGACTTTTTTTTATATTATTATTATTATTATATGAATCGAGGTTTTAATCATTCGTGGTTTATTTGAAAAAAATCGACGGAGCTGGACAACGCAGACGTAACCGCTATTTGATTTTTGCATTTTGTTATTGTAGGAAAAAATAATGAGATATATTACATTTAAAGTAATATTTCACTTCCAATAATCTAAGACGCTGTATATTTTTTTCAGTATTTTCATGTTCTTTCTCAAAAATATATCATTTCTCTATTGTTTCAAATATTACATTTATTCCAAAGTTTTCACAGTAAATAAAATTTCAGTTCAATATTGAATCTATTCTATTCATACGAAATGTGAATCCAGTCTAAAAAAACTGCAAAGGACAAAAAATATTGCTTGTAATATATCAGTTTGAACTGGACCCACTGTAATTTCAACTCTATTTTTTTATATAAAATAAAATTGGATCACAATTCAATACTCGATAAAAAAAAATGCATCCTTTTCACACTAGAACATTCAACGAAAAAAGATCAGACAAAAAAAAGCCTTTGTATTTCTAATGTCATGTTCCATTTGATTATTATTATTATTATTGTTCATTGGTCATTTATTAAACATAAAACATTTTGTTGGAGGATTATTTTTGATGATAATGATTACAATTCTGATTCTATTAAAATAATTACTATATTAAAAAAGTTTCTTTGACTGGAATAAAAAATAAGCCACCACTCTTTGTTGTGAATAAAAAACGGTTACTTATGAAGACTCATTTGTAAAGATTTTTTTTTCTTTATATGTAAAAACTGTCTATATTTTCATCTTGCGTGAAAAAATAAATATGTATAATTAATTCACCATAATAGGTCTAAAAAGTTTAAATGTAGCAAAGAATATTTTTTACTGCTTTATTCTGTTTACACGAACTACTACACTTTGTTATTTTGTTATTAATTTGTTTTTGCAAACTATTTCTGTAAAAGATTATGAATGGAAAAAGAAAAGTAATTACCGTTTCTTTGATTAGAAGGAACGAGAGCATTATTTAGCTTCAAAATATTAAATGGGTGTTTACTTACAAAGCCACTTAAATCTTAAATATATCATAATGACCAATTCATATCCCATGCTTATTTTTGACTAATTGAAGATCTAAAGTGCAAAGAGCAAAGTCCTTAAAACATATTTTCATGTTATGGCCCTGCTCGTAACTAGGCTCTTTATTACCGCTTCTTTAAAATTGGTCCGATTCACTAGTTTTTTTTTTAATTTATCAGACTTTAGCTACCTCTAATTTTGAATATTATTCACCTTCTTGGGACCTTTGTTGCAGCTTCTTTAAAAATTATTCTGTTATAGTATTACAATTTTCTTTAACATAGTTCTAGCGTCTTCCAGCTACATTAAAACTATTTAAAAATGTTCTTATACCCAACTACATTCCAGTAATGACCCTGACCCACTAGTCTCGTACCATCTTTATACCTCAGCTACCATCTTTTCGAATACTAATCTCCTTTTTTGCCACAACTTTTTTCACTATAGCCGTAAATTAAAACTCGCGTTACTTTAAAGGTAACTTCAGATAAGCGATTTCATCCGTTTATCAAATATTGTGTTAATGTTATAAAGTAATTCATGAAATTTACAGGGGAGGGGACAAGATCAACGAGATTTGGTTCTTTCAACATAGATTACAATTCAGCTACTTTCTGTAATATGAAAGTTTATATTCGACATCAGTTACCAACATTTTCGAACATTAATGGTGCATTCTTTTTTCGGATTCTGTGGGCTTGATTACTACTTGGGTTGGCCTTTCAACTTGCTTTTCGATTGTCTCCGGCACGTGCGGAGCACTTCCAGTACATGCTTCTTAGGTAGCGAGGGCCCAGGTCACAAGTTTCTTATAAAAGAGATTTGTTGGGAACATAGTAGAAGCTGCTGAAGATAGTGGGTACCCCCAAAACTAGGTTAGTTTAAAATATTTTCCAAAGATGTAAGATCATACAAACTTGAGTTTTGTTTAAGGTTATTATAACAGGTCTCGGACAACACCGGGCCCATCAGCTTGTGTTAGAATATACGATGTCAATTAGATACTGGAACTATTCGAACATACAAAAATATATTAAAGTCGCATAAGAAATAGGAAATACAAAAAGAAATGTAGTCAGTATGAACTGGTACAAGTGCAATTTTCTCTCCGTTTTTTATATGAAATAAAACTGAATCATAATTCAGTGCTTGACAAAATTACATCCTTTTCACACCAGGAGATTTAACGAAAAAGACAATAAAATAATGCTCATCTGATGATAAAAAGAACATTTATTGTTCGAAAATCATGTTTTATTTTACTTGGATTATTTATTATGCAATTGTTTTGTTCTCTTTTGTTGAATTGTTGTTGTTTTTAAATTGTTGTTGTTGTTGGCAGAATGTTTCTCGAATATACTAATTATAATACAGATTCTATTAATGAAAGAGTTACATTAACAAAATTTTCTCCAAATGTGAAAAAAAAATTTACCATTTTTCCAAGTGACACAAATATATTCTTTAACAAAGACTCTTTTAGATAAAGATATTTCTTTTCAGCCCAGTTTTTAATGTAGTATAATGAAATTCATAAGTAGAATTAACTTTTAATTTTCATAATCGGTCTGAAAGAGTTAAAGATTGCTAAAAATATATCTCAAATTTTCATTTCGTTTTGTATGGACTAAAGGCATCTTTGTTCTTTTATTACTGATTTTATTTTATAAAATATTTCTAATAAAGAGTATGAAGAGACAGAAGAAAATAAATTGTCGTTTCATAATTTACGAAAAAACGATTGACGAAAATTATTAATTACAAAAAATATTTTATTCGGAAAAATCAAAAAGAGTCTTTCGCTTCTTTAATTTAACAAGAAATGGATTATTAGTCATCCAATAGAATTTTCTTTTTATACACTGTAGAAAATTTAAATGGTAAGTATATTATATGATGTAACTGTGGAATGATCTAAAGAATATTCACGAAATTATTAAAGACATTTTTAGTTCCTTAGATTATAAATTATTAGCTTAGCAGTAACAATTAAATAATTACACAGGTGAACCAAAAAAAAAAAAAAATGATGATTCAGTGGCACCTTTTTTTGGTGATTTTCATACATACAAAAGTTTATAAATATGGGATAAAGTAGTTAGTTTGAATGAATCTGGTTCTTGTAAAATTTTAAAGATTGGGAGCAAATACGAGAGTTAAGTTGCATATTTAGGTGCTTTCTTAATTATATAAATACATAGCATGTATAGTCGTCGTCTGGTCCGTCCGTCTGTCCGTACGTAACAGAGCAAAAACTGCCCAACTGAATGGTTTGAAATTTAATATACAGGGTGGTTACAATTAAACTTCCCCTATAAACAGCATCCTACAGCGCAAACGGGTGAGCGGAATGCAATGAAATTTTGTATATAGACTATACACGAGAAGCGCTCACGGAATTTCGAAAAAGAAAATTAGTTCCAAAATGTCCACCAGATGGCGCTTTTTCCGGAAAAAACATTAAATTTAACACAATAAACGACCAAAACGGAATACAAAGACAATATTAACAATCCAGAACAAGAATTATGAGTAATAAAATGTAAAACCAGCTGTTTTGGCCGTTTATTGTGTTACATTTCATGTTTTTTCCGTAAAAAACGCCATCTGGTGGACATTTTGGAACTTTTTTTTCGAAATTCCGTGAGCGCATCTCGTGTATAGTCTATATTCCAAATTTCGTTGCAATCCGTTCACCCGTTTGCGCTGTAGGATGCTGTTTTTAAGGGAAGTTAAATTATTACCATCCTGTATATAATCGATGCGAAATTTTGTCGTTCAAATTTTATGAAAATCGAATCAAAACTTAAACGCATATTAATAAAATTTTTCTTCATTCTATTAAAACTTATCATGCGTAATTAATTCAACGATATCCCATGATAAATAATGAATCTAGGTTGACGTGGTGATTACGTCCTATTTAAGATGGAGTCATATTATTCTCGTATTACTGAATTTAATATATATAATCGTAATAAATTTTGTATTCATGCATTTTTGCATAAGTGTGCAACGGGTATTGCACCAAAATCTGAATATTTATAAAACTAATAGTATAAAAGCCCCTCATTTGCCACGTTTGACGTAAAATTTACGACTTGTTTATATAATTATTCAGACAGATTTCTTGTAATCTTGGCTGATTACAGTGCAAAACAGGGTGAACGGTTCCACTAAGATATCTGAATAACGGAACAAAGCTACCAAGAACGTTGGGGCCATTATGGATGACTATTGTTGGACCATTAAACGGTATTGTCCCGAACGAAAACATTCCAAAAAGTCATACAGAAAATAGTTTTAATAGTAATGCTATATCTATATATTTGTTTTGCGAAACCTATCTCACTCAAAATACAATGTTACAAAATATGTACAATTTTAATAAAAATAAGTCTTTGCATGTTTAATGTTGCTTTTTTACTAGTGTCATTAACGAATTGTTGGCTTTAATTCAAAAACAGGATCCATTAGAGAAAATTTGCTATTTTTTTCATATTGAGCAGACCAAAACTACTCGAAATGCATTGTCTAACCCCGTGCCGCAAAGTTACTTTTCCCTGGTGTTATCTATACAGTGGCGACGTGTAAAACCATAATCTTAATTAAGTCATGGAAGACTACTTTTCAAAAATTCAAGCACTACTGTTATAAATATTTCATGAAAATTGTTTTCCAAATATTACTTTATTCAAAAGTTTTCTTAACACATAAAAAGGCAATTCAATATTGAACCTATTCTATACTTCAGTATAAGTCCATTTCATCCACAAATATATTCAGTACAGCAATATCTTTGCTTTGAATATACCATCCGAACAGGCCCAAGTGCAATCACACTTACATTGCTTTTACGAAAAAAACTAGATGACAGCTCAATGCTTCATAAAAACACATGTTTTTCTGAGACAAGTAGTTCAATGAATAAAAACAATAAAACATTCCTTAGATAATACATAAAATCTTATATGTTTCTAAAAAATAAGTTGCATTTTTCTTATTCGCGTATATATAAGAGTATAACGCTCTCTTAAACTTTCAGATTTCATTTTTCTATTTAGACCATTTTACATGTCACGTGTGGGACAGTTTTTCTACATATTACTGCTGTTTTAACAATGTTATTATATCCTGAAATTAAGACAACTATGATAATATGAAAATCTAGGTTTGTTTGCTATTTTTAATATATAGTTTATATTCAATTTATAGGTTAATAAATGTGTGTATTTGTGTGATTGTTGCCCGCAGAACATTACTGCATGTTTTTGATGGAATGGCCCTGAAACGAGCAGATTACTTAGGTCTAGAACTTGAAAGATGGGGATTTTTCAAGCTATTGAAAACGGACAAGTTATTTAGGTCTAGGATTTAAAATGTGCAGATTTTTAAACCTATCAAAGGGCCATTCCCTATCACGTATGGGACAGCTTTTCAACATATTACTGCTGTTATTATATCCTGAAATTAAGACAACTATGATAATATGAAAATCTAGGTTTGTTTGTTATTTTTAATATACAGTTTATATTCAATTTATAGGTTAATAAATGTGGGTATTTGGGTGATTGTTGCCCGCAGAACATTACTGCGCGTTTTTCATGGAATGGCCCTAAAACGAGCAGATTACTTAGGTCTAGAACTTGAAAGATGGGGATTTTTCAAGCTATTTAAAACGGACAGGTTACTTAGGTCTAGGGTTTAAAATGTGGAGATTTTTAAACCTATCAAAGTGCCATTCCATATCACGTGTGGGACAGCTTTTCAACATATTACTGCTGTTATTCTATCCTAAAATTAAAACTACTATGATAACATGAAAATCTAATATTTTTTTTATTATTTTTAATATATAGTTTATATTTTAACAATTTATAAGTTAATATATATGAGGTATTTATGTGATAGTCGCGTGCAGAACATCACAGCCCTTTTTTCATGGAATGGCCCTGAAACGGGCATATTACTTAGGTCTAGAAATTGAAAGATGTAGATTTTTCAAGCTGTTGACAACGGGCAGGTTACTTAGGTCTAGGGTTTAAAAAATGTAAAGATTTTTAAACCTATCAAAGTGCCATTCCATATCACACGTGGTACAGCTTTTCAACATATTACTGTTGTTATTATATCCTGAAATTAAAACAACTCTGATGACATAAAAAACTAGGTTTTTTTTTATTTTTTTTAATATATAGTTTATATTTTAACAATTTATAAGTTAATAGATATGGTTATTTATGTGATTGTCGCATGCAGAACATTACTTCGTGTTTTTCATGGAATGGTCCTTGAAACGGGCAGATTACTTAGGTAGAACTTGAAAGATGTAGATTTTTCAAGCTGTTGACAACGGGTAGGATACTTAGGTCTAGGATTTAAAATGTGGAGATTTTTAAACCTAAAAAAGTGCCATTCCATATCACGCGTGGTACAACTTTTCAACATATTACTGCTGTTATTATATCCTGAAATTAAAACAACTATGATAACATGAAAATCTAGGTTTTTTTATTATTTTTAATATATAGTTTATATTTCAACAATTTATAAGTTAATATATATGGGTATTTATGTGACTGTCGTATGCAGAACATTACTGCGCGTTTTTCATGGAATGGTCCTGAAACAAGCAGATTACTTAGGTCTAGAACTTTAATAAGAACTGGGATGTCGAGTAAAATATAAAATATATTTTGTTATAAATTATAATAACTATTACTTTTCATATAGCCTTATAGCTAAAATTATCTGTTTGTAAGTAAATAGCATGTTCATTAAATTAACAATCTTTGTTCTTCAGATTATTTTTTCTTTGATTTTAAATACATGATTTTAGCCCTTTAAGCGTCCTAACAGTATTTTTCCGTAACGTAATCTTTTAATTCAAGTGCTGATTTAACACAAAATTCATATTAATATTATTTTTTTGCAGTTGCCATCTCTTGGACAAAGAATAGATACAATCGTAAATGAAAACTTATTTTTCCGTAACAATCCCAATTTCGACAGATACGTGTAGTGCTACATGAATACAACATATTTACTTTGATAGGAGAAAAAGTAATAACTCGCATTCAACTATCTGCATATTTTGGGGTGGGAGGGGGGGGGGGGGGAATAATTATATGGGAAAATAAATGTGTGTTTCCGAATTTCATTAAGACTTTTTATCACAGCTATACACTGTTTTCACACAATGATTATCCCTTCCGAGTTCTTAGGGAAGTAATCGAATAATATATAAATCAATATTGAGAATTATGTCTACTAACTAATGTTATAAATTTCTTAAATCTTTATAAAGTCACAAGATGTTTCAATTTGAGGATGCTAAAGTAAAATTCATGAGATATATTTTATATATAACTTTCTAAAAGGTCTCTCAATTAAACAAATTATTTTCTTAAATGAAAAGAAATGAATGCAACCAGAAATATTTTAGGCATTTTCATTAAATCAAAAGCATATTTTAAACTATGGAAATTAGTAATACATTCACTTTAAAAAATTGCGAATTATGACCTATATAAAATTCTACATATTAGAATAAGCGAAACACGAATACTTGAATTTGCAAGTCATTCCTATCATTAGGTCAGTGTTGCTAGTGGGCTACTTTTTTTTAATTCAGATTTCTTGTTTGGTACCGCTTTTTTGAAATAGTAAAATTCGCCTTTTTTTAATGACATAATTATTAAGGCGAAAACAAGGGGAATTTTATCATTTCAGAAACGTGGTGCCAATAAAGAAATCTGAATTTTAAGAAAGTAGCCCACTGGCAGCACTGTATTAGTTTTCAATATATAAGAGAAATAATAATTGTTTAATGCATTCATTGTAATAAAAATCTTAAAAAAATTATTTATTATTTCGATTTATTGTAACATATTTCCGGTTTCTAATTGGATGGTGATTCTTGCCTTTTCGTCTTTTTCCTATAGGAATTATGACTTTTACGGAAAACTGCATGATATATATAATTTTTCTGGCTAATTTGGTCCCAGAAGCTGCAAAAAAGCGTCAAATAAGTGTTTCTGTGTGATAAATGAATGTTTTTAATATGTAGACGACTCTCAGAAAATAATTCATTATTTAGCATACATATGCCTCACACTCGATTGATGCTTATATATTTTTCATATAATACTATTATTTACCATAGAAATAGTGGGAATCGAGTAGTTTTTTTCGAGTACCATACACACACTACCTGTTTTGAATGAATATCATGTACTTTTTCAGATACAATGCTTTTTCGAGAAACAGCAGAAATTCTGCCGCTTATAACAGCGATGGAACTTTTGCGCACCTCCCATCCACTAGACTTAATAGTAATCTTTTCCTTGTTTAATGGCAGAAATTCTTGCATAGAATAAATCAAAAAATTGCTCTTGAAAATTAGTGGCAATCTCTTGATATGCAAGTGTTTTCTTTCTGTAATAAGGCTATTTAAGGAAAGTTTGTTCTGTTTTTTTTTTTAAAAAAAGCTTGTATATTATAAAGGTAACTGCATTTTCAGCTATTCTGACATTCAATGAAATAAAAATGAATTATTTTTTAATCAAAAATAATGTACAATGCGTAATGAAACGAATTCTTCCATAAATTTTATATGAAATATCTTTAACATAAAACAGTAAAACTTTAATGTTTCCTATACACTATCCAATGACTATAGTAATTAATAAGTACAAAGATTAATCCCGCAGTATTACATATTCATATGTACAGGGCTGCCACAGGCGGGGTTTTAAAAAACACGGGTTAAAAAAAATAAGCCCGGGCAGGCAGCTGGGCAGGTACCCGAGCAGCTACCCACTACGACTCTTATGGTTGTAAAAAACACGGTTTTTTTATCCAACCCGGGTGGGTAGCTGGGCGGGTACCCGGGCAGCTACCCACTAGAACCCTGCAAGGCGATTATTTTTATATTCTGTTCGCATTATTATTTAAAAATATATACATTTCGTAGTTATTACTTTTGCAAATGTTGTCAAAGCGTATGGAAAAGATTTTTGTTTTGAAAAAGCGGTGCAAAATAAAATTAAAAAATAGTCGCCTTTGACTGCCCTATATGTATCTTAACATATTATAGACCGATTAGAATTGCCAATTTTTATGCTTTTTTGTTACTACTGGTTTTAAATGATAATTTTTGCCATGTTTAATCACAGGTTTCTAATATGAAATAAGGTGAAGATTATTATTAAAAAATAGTAGTAGCAAAAAAACGTAAAAATTAGCAGCTATGCAAGCTTAAATATAGTGTGATCGGTAGAGAATGTCTTTTTAAATATGCATTTAAACTGAGCAATCTTTCATAACAGGTGTGTCCAAATACGAATGGTAACAATGCTTTTTCAAATGAAACTAACAGCTTAATTTTTCGATAATAAGTGCATTGTTTTTATTTTTCAAATCATTAAATCCCCTATATAAGAGAGGCTCACAACCATAGTAGACCAAGTTCATTTTGAAAAGAAAAAATGAGAGAGTCCACTTAGAAGATGCATAAAAACTGTTTTATCGGCTCCCACAGTGAACCAAATCTGTTTTTATATAGCTTATGATATATGGGGCATTCTCACAATCTTTAGACTTTCATGTCCCTGAATAATAATTTTTATTTTAATACACTTTTTTGTGTTTTTTTATTTCATATACTGGGGAACACCCCGTTGCATGATTGCACAACAATATTAACGAGGTAAATAAGTTTTGGACGCTGTTGGGGGTCCAAACACCTGGAAAACGCCTATACCGTCCCGTGTCCCTGATGCTGATTTTTAAGTTTGGAGCTGTCTGGATAAAATTGTTTCAATAAAAATAATTTGATGTCTTATTTTTTCTGCAACTGGAACTATTGTTTTATATAAATATGTAGCTAAAAATTAACCTGCACACATTTTTAGGGTTGTTATTATTTTTTAAATTCTGTCTCTGAGTTTTAGATTCCATACCATCCCTCTTCTAAAATTATACAGAAAATCATTTCAGATGCAGCCACAGAAATTTTTTCAAGTTTTTTCTCATGCAGAAGTATGCTAGAGAAATAATGTCTAAAAGTTTTTGGCAGGAAATTCACTGTAGAATTTAAATCAGCATTTAAATATCAATTTCAAGCACCGTAGCTTTATTGGTAGTCTCGCCGTCCCCATGGTTTATTCCTGCACTTTTCGAGGTAAATTAAAAAAAAAAAAATATTCAATCCAATGTTAACAACTGTTTCTAAAAATCAATGAACATTGTGGCTATCACTTAGTCTTAACATGATTTTCCTAAAAATAGGTGGTAATTTTCCTTACCGTTCCACCCTTACCGTCCCTTTTTTTACCATTTCGTCTCTTTTTTCCAATACCATCCCCCTTTTTTACCTTAACGTCCGTTCTTTAACACCCCTTTAGGACAATGTTATACAAAAATTCTGTATTAAAAGTACTACATTGTTATTATTTCTTATTTGAATGTCCTGTGGGTACTATGCAAATTCATCATAAGTAAAAAGTTAGAAGAAAATAAAAAGTTATAGGTGTAAAATGGTAAGGAAAATTAAACTCGCAAGTTTAACTTAAACCTCAGTTAAATAAAAAAATTTTCGCAGCTGACCACTTTTTCTTTATTTTGAATCAATAAGGCATTCGTCTATCAGATTAAAATGTTATTTTAGTAAGTTTAATTTTGTCAGATTTTTTTCCCAAAAGTCAAAAGATTCTGAGAATGTCCCATATGTCAACTGTTTACAAACTTGGTTTACTGTGGGTGTGGATAAAATAGCTCTTATGCACCTTCTAAATGAGCTCTCTCTTTTTTTTTTCAAAATGGACTTGGTCTACTATGTTTGTGAGCCCCTCATATATCCCGAACACTCTATAACAAATTAATAACTGATCTACCACTAAAAGCTGCAAAAAACCACACTATTCCATATACTTTAAAAATAGATTTTAAAATTATGCGTAAACATCTAAAACAGTATTTCTTAAAATCTATTTATAAATTTGGCATTTAAACTCTTTAGAAATATGCATTTAAACTGAGAAATCTTTCATAACAGGCGTGTCCAATTATGAATGGTAACAATGGTCTTTCAAATAAAAACTAATTTGTCAACAATAAGAGCTTTTTTTTCATTTTTCAAATCATTAACTTCCCTATATATGTCGCTAATACGGACTAAAACTTTTACTAACTACTCTGCCAATTCAATGTAATTTGAAAAATAGATTTTAAAATGTATACATAAACATGTCAAACATTTTTTAAAACTATTTATAAACATACATTTAAACTCTTTATAAATGTCCATTTAAATTGAAAAATCTTTCATAACAGGCGTGTCCAATTATGAATGGTAACAATAGTCTTTCAAATGAAAACTAAAATGTAATTTTTCGATAAAAAGTGTATTTTTGTTTTCATGTTATGTTTGTTTCAAAGCACTCCCTATATATGTCGCTAATACTGTCCAAAATTTTTACTAACTGCTCTGCCACTAAAAACTGCATAAAACCGTACTATTCTATATACTTTAAAAAATAGATTTTAAAATTATATACATACAAAAACATCTGTAACAGTATTTTTTTTAACTATAAATATGCATTTAAACTGAAAAATCTTTCATAACAGGCGCATCCAATTATGAATGGTAAAAAATGCTATTTCAAATGAAAACTAAAAGCTACTTTTTCGATAATATATAAATTTTTGTTTTCATTTCTCAAAATCATTAACGCCCCTATATACATTGCGCTAATACTCACTAAAATTTGTACTAACTGCTCCGATACTAAAAACTGCATAGAACCGTACTATTCTATATATTTTGAAAAATAGATTAAAAAATATACAAAAATATCTGAAACATTATTTTTTTTAAAAACTATTTATAAATATGCATTTAAACTGAGCAATCTTTCATAACAGGCGTGTCCAGTTATGGATGGTAACAATGGTAGTTCAAAGGAAAACTAAAAGCTACTTTTTCGATAATAAGTGCCTTTTTGTGTTCATTTTTCAAAATCCTTAACTCCCCTATATATGTCGCTTATACTCACCAAAATTTTTAGTAACTCATCTGCCCCTAAAAACTGCATAAAACCGTACTATTCTATAGACTTTGAAAAATAGTTTAAAAAATATACATAAACATCTGAAACAGTATTTTTTAAAACTATTTATAAATATGCATTTAAACTGAGCAATCTTTCATAACAGGCGTGTCCAATTATGGATGGTAACAATGGTAGTTCAAATGAAAACTAAAAGCTACTTTTTCGATAATAAGTGCCTTTTTCTGTTCATTTTTCAAAATCCTTAACTCCCCTATATATGTCGCTTATATTCATCAAAATTTTTAGTAACTCATCTGCCCCTAAAAACTGCATAAAACCGTACTATTCTATAAACTTTGAAAAATAGTTTTAAAAAATATGCATAAACATCTGAAACAAGATTTTTTTTTTAAACTATTTATAAATGTGCATTTAAACTGAGCAATCTTTCATAACAGGCGTGTCCAATTATGGATGGTAACAATGGTAGTTCAAATGAAAACTAAAAGCTACTTTTTCTATAATAAGTGCCTTTTTGTGTTCATTTTTCAAAATCCTTAACTCCCCTATATATGTGCTTATATTCACCAAAATTTTTAGTAACTCATCTGCCCCTAAAAACTGCATAAAACCGTACTATTCTATAAACTTTGAAAAATAGTTTTAAAAAATATGCATAAACATCTGAAACAAGATTTTTTTAAAAACTATTTATAAATATGCATTTAAACTGAGCAATCTTTCATAACAGGCGTGTCCAATTATGGATGGTAACAATGGTAGTTCAAATGAAAACTAAAAGCTACTTTTTCTATAATAAGTGCCTTTTTGTGTTCATTTTTCAAAATTCTTAACTCCCCTATATATGTCGCTTATATTCATCAAAATTTTTAGTAACTCATCTGCCCCTAAAAACTGCATAAAACCGTACTATTCTATAAACTTTGAAAAATAGTTTTAAAAAATATGCATAAACATCTGAAACAAGATTTTTTAAAAACTATTTTAACTAGTCATCAGGTCTGAGCGAAATTAGCTGGACTTGATTATATCCCTAGAGTGCCATTATTTTGCATGCATTGGAAAAAAATTCTTTATCTATTAACTATTATTTTCAGCTGAATGAGCTTTATTTTTATTTCACAATGTTTGCAAATTTTTAAAAAGTTAATTTACTTAATAAATATTGTAAAAAGATTGCTTGCTTAGACTGCAAAATTTTGAAGATTCTTTTAATTTTAAATTTATATCAACGCACAATTAAAAAAAAGGAGTAATTAAGTTTTATAAAAGAAAAGGCATGTCATTATTGTCGATGAAAATATTGGGTTAGGAAACAATTGATAACCCGTTTTTATCCCTTAAATGAAAACTTTACCCAGAAATAAAACGCATTGGCAAAATATTTTATTTTATTTTAAACAGAACTTTTTCCTTTACAAGAAGGTGTGTTTTAATTTTTTAATTTAATTTATTTATGCGTCTTTTCAGACCATTAAAATGAACTTTATAATTGATAACACTCAGTACTTTCTATTCGTTTATTTTTTTGTAATTAATCGATGTATTAGATTCGCCGAAGCTGCCCGAAAGATTTGTACAACAACGCATGTAGAATGAACAATGCCTAAAAGTACCGAATAACACACTAGACGGCTAATTAAATTCAATGAAGAGAGATTAAATATACCCGTCACGAAATTAACGCAAAATGGTCGAAACAGATAATCTGTGCTACAGATAACCTGTGTGGTGTACCACCTTTTCACAAAGGACAAGGTTCAGAAGATGGGAATAACGATCAGAATACTGAAAAAAACACTCATCAAATCCCTCAACACAAACTTTTACAGTGGTACAACAATAACATTAAAAAAAAAATAGGGTTACCTGAACTTTTTTTCCAGAGGTACGGAATTTCAGGGATGCAAATATGATCAAGGGAAGCAATTTTTCGTATCCAAAATCAGGGTTGCAATCCACGTTTCAATTAAAAATACAGAGTGTCTCACTACAAAATGAACCCTAATTTTTGCAAACAATTTTGACAAAAATAAACATTACTTACTAACATTTACATTCTATTTACCCCTTAGGGACGAGCGACCGGTATATTTTCTGTTGTATACGGTTATATTGTTGTATACGTCTGACGGTTTTTTAAAGGTAGGTTACAAAAATAGGCATAGAGGACCACTTTTACAGAGAAATTGCATGAAACTTTCAACTTCTCTACACGAACAGCTAATTTTGACATCATATTTGTATTTTTTTTTCTTAAATATTACTTTGAGATACATAACGGGAAGTCATTCGATAAAGTAGTTTAGGAATTATGCTGATGTAAAGTTTGCTGCGTTATGCGGATGTAAAAAAATCTCCTTATGTCGTATTTAATTTTTTTCAGTTAAAAAAAACTGGGTACTTTTCGTTTAGCCGAGCGCCAGTGTTATATTATACATTTATATGTATATATTCATGTATCTATATATACATATATATATGTATGTATATATACAAACTATGTATATGTATATATATGTATATTTACATATATGTATGTATATAAATATGTATTCATAACACTGGCGCCCAGCAAACCGAAAAGTACCAAAAACTGTAATGTAGGTAATTCTTTAAGCATAGCTAATGCATTACTTGGGCGGGATGAATTGAAATTTTAGATTCGCATGTTTGAAGACTTTAGAAATCGAAGATTTTATAGGTGACATATAGATGCACATATATATGCAAATGCAAATGTATATATTTTTTTCGAATATTAATTTCGTACTTTATGTATTTTGAAACTAATATTCTAAAACAATATGTACTGTAACCTATTAAAATTTTAATAGAAAGCGATCTTTACAAGTTTCAAATACAAAAATTTAAATTTTCATTTCATACTGCGAATTAGATTTTGAGATATGCTTGAAAAAAACTCGCATTGCAGCTTGTTTTACAACTAAAAAAACTAAATTCACATTTAGAGTTCAAAACATAACATCTACATAACTCATAAAATACTTCATATAATGACCACCCAATCGATATCTTAAAGTAAACTTTACCGAATCATCCAAATACGGTGTCAAAATTGATGTTCGTTTTGAAACTTTTAGTTGTTTTGAACTTGATGTTTTTACAAATTCACTACGAATATGGCACCGTAAGCTGATTTTTTTAAGATACATAACTCAAAATTCTCAATTGAGAAGCTGTTTTTATTTTTGTTCGTCTATTTAACGATACAATCAATGGGGTGCCCCTTCTCTTTCCTTGCCCTACTGTACATACATACATTATCATAAAAATACAAATATTGGGCTCTGGTGACCTAAAATCAAAATTAAATTCAACTTTACAAGTATATACGTACATACATATAGAATCGTTGCTAAATTAGCAAAAGTGAATTTGGCGATCTCAAAACGAAAAGCTATACAAAAATTTCATAGTCGGATTTTTATTATAATTACAACATTTTTTTTTTTACATTATATGTGTCCGAAAATAAAAATGAAAAATCCCCTACAACATCTGACAACTCAAAAAATACGCAATCCGCAAATGCAAAATAAAAATGTACAATAAATAAAAATAAATAAAATAAATATAAGGCAAATGGTTTAATAACTGGATTTATTGTACAAATAATTAAAAATAGTGAAGAATTGGATTTTTATTTCGTGAGTGAAGCAACACTGTAATTGAAGTGAATCATTATTATAATAAAACACTCATACTACAATATGTATTAAAACACACATACACACATAAATAACACCTACATTCAACAGTTAAAGGTATATATAAATATTATACAGACATACATACAATAAATACAATAAACCCAACTGGAGTGAAAAATTAACCAGAGCCAGGAATCGAACCCGGGACCACCGTAACCCCAACATGGTTTATTAGTGAGAAGTTGTAGACTCAGGTGTAGGCCGGAGTAGCTCAGTGGTTAGAGCGGCAGTCTTGTATACTGTGGTCCCGGGTTCGATTCCTGGCTCTGGTTAATTTTCACTCCAGTTGGGTTTATTGTATTTATTGTATGTATGTCTGTATAATATTTATATATGCCTTGAATCATTATTGCCCACATTTTTTACAACAATGTGTAACAATCATATTCTACGCTTTAATGGTACTTCATAATTAACAATAATAAATTAAGTTCATGTTTCATTAAAAAAAAAAAAAAATGTCAAATTTTATTGTTGAAGCTCAACAATGCATTTTATTTCGTGTCAAATAATTTCCATCGGTTTTCATGAAACAGAAAATATTCAAACATTGGCTGTTTTTAGTAAACTACAGTTTTTTGTTTTATTATTGAAATGCTTTAAAGAAATGTTTAGTAATTTTAGATTAATATGCAAGACATAAAGATAAGTGAGAATTTTTTTTTTTTGTGCATTCAATACCAGTTTTGTTAACGTTAGAATTAATTTTCTTCTAGATTAAATCGTGATTTATATCATAATATGTTTATAAAATAAAAAAATACATCCTAGCTGATAGAAGTAAGGTGACTTTCAGGGCCTGATTAATGCACGGGCCTCCGAGGCCTCGGCCCTGGGCCCACCAATTTCAGGGACCCACAAATTTGTGTGTATTTTCTCACAATTTAAGTTTTTTCATTGTTTGCGTTTTATATTTTGGTCCCTGACGTAAAAACAAAGTTTTACTGTAATAAAAAACCTCCATATTTAAATTTTCTGTAAAAGTCCTTTTCAATTTCAGAGTACCTATAATTTTCAAAATTTGCCGTATCCAGAAAATAAAATTTGGGGAAAAGGCCAAAAACTGCATACTGTGTCTATTGGTTTCAATATAAACGAGGCTTTTACAATGTCAGAATTATAGTTTAACCCCTTAACGGTCGCATTAAGTTACGGTTTAAAAATTCAACTTGCTCATTGGCACCACTTTTTCGAAAAAAGAAATATTCGCCTTATTTAATGAGAGGTAAAATGATACCATAATAAAGCCAATTACACTATTTTATAAAACTGGTGGGAATCAAACAAAAAAGAATAAAATGAATAAAAGACCTAGCCCGTGAATATCACGGGAGCGAGAATTAAGGGGTTAAAACGATTACTAGACTGTTAGGGAAAAAACAATTTTTATGATTTTGGATAAGGCGAGTTTTGAAAAAGACGTCCTCATTTATTCTGCATTATAAACTGTGGATCACAGATGTTTGTGAATTATACAAATGCTTATTTGAGAAAGTGGACGATAATTCATTTTCTTGATTATTCTTGTGAGTTATTTTTTTTTTTTTTTTTTGTAAACTTGAAACTTTCACCCAAACAACTTTGTCAACTCATCAAATAAACCTACTTTTTTTCTAAAAGTGTCGCCGGGAATGGTAGGTAGGGGGGGGGGGGCAAATTTTTAACAGGCCCTGGTCCCAACTTCACCTTGATCGGGCTCTGGTGACTTTCATTACATTTAAACGTGTCCGGCTTAGTTTTATAAAGAGTTCTATGTGTAGGGTAATTCCGGGATTTATGCCGCACATTTTTTTGAATGTGTGTATAAAGTCCCATGGTGGACATAAAATAAAAAAAATCATGCTGTGCTATTTAATGTTAAATAAACAACGCGTGTATTGCGACAAAAAATTCAAAACAAATTGTTAATAATTAAAAAAAAAAAAAAACTTCTAAAACATTACACTGCAGCGCGTCACCTGTACATTCAGGCTGAGACGCCGCACTTGTGCGGTAGTTATGCCGCGCTTGTAATAAGAACAGGATGAAGTTATAAATAAAAATATTTAAAAAAAGCATTCATATCTGGACTATAATCATGGATGTAATAACAAAATGAAACTAAATGACTACAATGAAACGTATTAGTAGATTCAAATTACTAATTGTTGCCTACCTTCACTATTAAAATTATCGACTTATTTTTTTACATTAAATTTTCATTGTTATTTCAGCAACAACGTAACATCAATGTATTAGAAAGGAAAAGAAAAAAAGTAAAATTGTGTTTACATAATTTATTTGTTAACCCTTTCGGGCTTTTACACAAATTTTATTCGGTTGGTACCACTTTTTAAAAAGAAGTTACCTTTACTTGAATGTGATTTCTGAAAATGCTCGAAATAAAGAAAGCAAATATTACTTTTCTTTGTTACTGGTGCCAGAAACAAATTTTGTAAGCTCTTGATGAAGGTGCTTATATGCACCTATGGTCCCGAGTGGTTAAGAGATCGACTTCAATCTACAGAAAAAGTGTCGAGAAAGTACAGTCTTTATGTAGCTACATTTAAACACATGATGCAACGGAGGCAATTACACTTCCTCTTTTTTGGAGTAGTTTCCAAAGAACGCCTGCGTTACGCGTAATCCAATTTTTCATTATTATTATCATGACTTGCATCTTTCTTGCCCTTCTTCTTTATTATTTCCCCTTTGGTTTTAGTAAACTTGATAGCATGCCTAATTTGGTTAGTCTGTGCAAAAGAAAAGGAAAAGTTAATAACACTTAATCATCCCGTACAAAAGAAACTGCTGCATGCATACCGGAATAGCAGTGCGGCATGTATCCCATTTTGCATGGTGTGACGTCGGCCAGCACAGTTACCTGTCATCGCTAAGGCGGATGTCGTAACCATACACACAATACTATATACAAACACTACACTTAGTTTTGACTTCTAAATCATGCATGCATTTAGTAATTAGTGTATGAAAAGCATTTAAACATAACGTGTTTAAAAGTTTGGACAGTGAAGTCACGCACTTACGTCAAATTAAGGATTGTACTTCTACAAGAAAACATCGAAATGGGATTCATGTTATACACTTGTTAAAATAATCTCATTGCGCACTTATACTGTGCGGTTGACGACCATCTATCGATAATTATAAGAAATACAAAGGGTGCGGCATCTATCCCGTATGCGGCGACTCTCCCGGAGTTACCCTAGCGTGCGGTCGTTCGGTACCGTTATGTAGTATTTCAATTATATAGCAATGAGGTGATTTTCGAAAGGAATTCTTTATAAAAACATCTATTTAATGACTGCACTTCATAACATAACCTACTTATATATTAGCAAATTATACAGAAGAATTAAATGACTTTTCATCTTATTGGTCAGTAATTTTTCTGCAGCTATTATAAGTCAACACGATAGCTGTTATTATCAGGTATAGGTCTAAGCGAAATATTTTGGAAAAAAATTACTAAAAGGGGGAAATAGAAAAAATATGTAATAACTAAGCTATATGTATTTGCAATATTTGGGTCATATACAGGGTGATTCAGAACTATATGTCAAAAAAATTAAAGGTTGATAGAGGAGACCTAAATAAGCAGATTTCGTATAGGAATGTGGTTGCGGAAAAGCAGTGTTGAGGCAGTAGATGGCGCTATTGAATGCAGTGGATGAATGCTCTTCGTTTACTTGAATCATCATTTTCTGCACGGCTTTCGAAGAACATTGATTATTACGCCATTGCGGAGCTTGCCGACATGCATTTCATGCATAGGATTGCGCAAGGAATTAGATTGGCTGCTCAAAGGATTTAGAGTGAACAATTCCCGGGTAGGATTCTGCAGGATCACCGAACATTTGAGCATTTTCATTAGGAGTTGTGCGCTATTCGATCATTTTGTGCTTCCAGGAGTGATAAGGGAACTGTAAGATATCGCATAATTCCTGAAGTGGAAGAAGCAGTATTACGCACAGTAGAGGATAGTCCTTCGACAAGGTCAAAAGCTGTTGGACGTGAGTTGGATGTTAGTCATTTCCTTGTAAAGCCCAATACATAAAATGCATCTCGGCAAGCGTCGCATTGGTGTAACGATGCATGGTGCACGAAATCCGTGAGGGAATGACGATTCAAGCTAGCGCAGCGCTTTCATCCACCGAACTTAACAGAGCCCTCTACTACCTCAACGCTGCATTTCTGCAACCACATTCCTATACGAAATTTGCTTATTTACGTCCCCTATACCGGCCTTTACATTTCTGACCGATAGTTCTGAACCACCCTATATAATGTTTAGTTGAATTTTAATTTTCTTGTTATCACAAGTGTTCTTCAAATTCTTTGTTGCTCGTTTTCCTGTTTTAACCATTCTTGCAACACTGAGGTAGTTCAAATATATTGTTACTGCATTTTAGGAGTTTGGCGCAAAATAAATTTCATTGTTGTAACTATTGTAGTGATCCTATGTATTATTGTTGAAATCTCCTCATATTTTGAAACTATATTGTTCCAAGAATTCATTTTGTCCCGACAGGGATATCAAACTTTTATTTCCTTTTGATAAATTCTGGATATTAAGGTATTGGTTGTTTTAAAACATTACGAAATATTATAATATCTAATTTAAAATTTACAATTGTTAGTTTGACGGGATTATTCCACTAACCATAGAGTTAATTATATGAAGCTAATATCATGAACTTTTTCTCGCACCTATTTTATTATAGTCCTGACAATAAGCACTGAAAAAAATTGGAAAAAAAATCTAAATGAGAAAAAATAGATTTTGTATTAATATTGCATGTATACTATTGTGATACAACTCAAGTGTAATGTTATTTTTATTTTTTTAGTTAAAAGTTATCAAATATGTAAAATCGTTCTATTTCAATGAATACATTTAAATTTATTTGACTGTTTTTTTTTATATAAGAATAGAATGTATATTACTTATACTTATACACAGTTATAATTGTTTAGTTGGATGATTTGCAGATCATAATACTTCGAAATGCGGTAAACATGAAAAATGATATAACTCTAAGATACCATACTTTTTAAGGATACGTAAACACGCTGTTTGAGCTATTAAAACATGTTCTTGTGATTACTTCAATTACTACCATATCTTAAAAGTCCATCGATTTTGAGATTCTGCAGTTTAGAAAACTATGAGAGATCTATACAGTTTTCATAAACGCTCTTGAAGTTCCAATTATTTCATATATTATACATAATAAATACAAAATGTGGAGCATTTAATATCCATCCATTTAAAAGACGTAGAGTATAGTATATCAAATAACTATTTCTTAATGTATTAGGAGATACAGTCATATGTACACATAATGTAAAATTATATCGCAGGTTTAATAATGGCACGGTAAAAATAATGTTGCGTTATTTATACTAATATTATAAAGAAGTAAAGTTTGTTTGTTTGTTAGAGGTAATCTCTGGAACTACCGAACCGATTTCAAAAGTAATGGTATCAAAATGATGGTGTTGGTCCAACTTAGAACATAGGCTATATTTTATGTCGGTGCCACTACTCCAAAGGGGGTGCAGGAGCAAAAAACGTTCTAAAAATGAGATTTTTGTGTTAGTGAAGGCCCTAGAAATATGAAATTTGGAATATTAATTACTTATAAAATATAAATGATATCTAAGAACATTTTCTAAACAATTTGAAATTTAAAAGGGTTAAAAATGCACAAAACGCGTTCTAAAAAAACGTTCTAAATGGTGGTTTCTACACAATCTCAGGAAATAACAAACTGATTTAAAAAATAATGGTGTCAAAATGATGGTGACAACCCTTGCTCCAACATAGGCTATATTTTATGTCGGTGCCATACCCCAAAGGGGTGCAGGAGCAAAAAACGTTCTAAAAATGCGATTTTTGCGTTACTGAAGGGCCTAGAAACATGAAATTTGAAATATTAGTTACTTATTAGATATAAAGAATTTCTAAGAACAGTTCTTAAACAATTCTAAATTTGAAAGGGGTGAAAATACGCGAAGAGGGTTCTAAAAATAATTCTAAATGGCGATTTCAACTCAATTTTGGGAAGTATCAAATCGATTTCAAAAGTAATGGTTGTAAGTTGATGGTGACAGACCTTGCTCTAACATAGGCTCTTTTTATGTTTGTACCACTACCCCCTGGGGGTTGCAGGAGAAAAAAACGTTCTAAATTGCGGTTTTTGTGTAATGGAAGGGCCTAGAATTAAGAAATTTTGAATGGTAGTTACTTATAAGATATCAATGATCTCTAAGAACATTTCCTAAAAAACTTTAAACGGGTGAAAATGCGCAAAAAGAGTTGTAAAAAACGTTCTAAATTGCGATTTCTATGCAATCTCAGGAAGCACTGAACCGATTTCAAATATAATGGTGTAAAAATGATGGTGACAGATCTTTCTCCACTGTTTCCACTATCTGTTTCCACTATGCCAGAGGAGATGCATTAGCAAAATAATGGGGACAAATTGTTGGTGATAGAACCTGCTCAAACATAAGCTATATTTTATGCCTGTGCCACTACCACAAAGGGGTTGCAGAAGCAACAAAAAATTCTAAATTTCGATTTCTGTGACACTGAAGAGGCTAGAAAATTTAAATATGAAATGGTAGTTACTTAAAAAATATAAATGCCCTCGAAGGACTGTCGAAAATACATTCGAATTAAAAAGGGGTGAAGCAAAGGGGAGGTGCGAAAAGCATTCTAAAAAAAGTCTTAAATTACGATTTTTATGCAATTTCAAGGAATATAAAATGATTATAAAAGTAATAGTTACGAATCAATGGTAACAGTCTCTGATCCTACACAGGCTATATTTTATGACGATGATTCTACCACCTGGGATTCACAGGAACAACAGATGTTCTAAAAAAAGGCCTTTAAAAGCTTTATAAATTACGTTTCTGTGGAATATTAGGAAATAACAAACCGATTTCAGAATTAATGTTAGCAAATTAATATTGACACTTCCTATTTCAACATAGCCCTTTATGTTGAGAGAGGTGGTAGTACTTAGAATTTGACATGGTTAATTTTAAGATGTAAGAAGATGGTTTCTAAAAAATTAAAACTTCAAATGAATACTGAAATGAGCGTATTAATTCAGCATAAAAGATTCAAAATATTTTCTAAATTATCATTTATTTAGTTTTATTTCTTTTTATTAATTTAAGTCTCATTTCTGCCTAATGCAGTGTAATAATGAAGTTTAGTCAAACTGTGTTTTAAATAGTAATTTTTTAATTATTCCTAAAAGTATAATTTCTTTTGATAAAAATTAAACATATAAATATCACTTGGCATATTTAATATATTACGCGGGCAAAGCCGCGGGATTTGCTAGTTGTTAATAAAATACGGAGGAATCTACATTATGCTACATTAATATTTTAATGAAATACAATATTTTTTATTTCCATTATAAAAATATTTAATGCCATTTAAAGTTATACACATTTTCGAACTTCAACATAAGGAAAATACGCTTGAAAATGTAATTAAGTGCAAGATAAAATGAAAACGTAGATGATCATAATAAAGAACACATGCAAAATATAAGATACGGATATCCGAAGTAGGTAATATTAAAATACACGAGTCTAAATTATTCTACAGAACTATTTTCATGATAATTCAATCTTTATTTCAGCTATTAAAGTTTAACAAAAACATGAAACAAAAGTGTATATTTCAGAAATGAAGATGGCGAAACATACAAAACGCAGTGTTACAAAACAAAACAACATTCAAGAGAAAATGAAGCATATTTTTATAATGATGATACTGAACTGCAAAAATTAATATTTAATTGATAAACAGAACGTACAACGATATTCTTTAAAGACTGATACCGGATGGATGAGTTGACTGAAATTACACATAACTATATTAAAAAGACACTTACAAATATATGTTTCCTTACGGGATGCAGAAGAAGAATTATGCATAAATGTGCATTACAAAAAAACATTTGCCAGAGAAAATGAAGCTCCTGGTGATGACATTGGACTTATATAAAGACCAGAGTTCAAATACTGGGAATAAGCATTAAAAACAAGTAAAAATTAAATTTATAAAATCAAAAAACCCGACTGCGTAAAAAGCGAATTAATTAATTATCCCTCATCAATGTAAAACTATTTTTTATATTATTTACCTAATTTTTTTAATTTACTTGTATTGATGACTTTTAAGTTGTGTTTAATTGTTAGTTCCTACCTATAAACACATTTTTGATGAGTCCTATAGATGTCTATGATGGTTAGAATTTCAGTAAAGCTAGAGATCCTACCTACACAACTTCAATGTTGTGTAATATTTAAACGGATCTTCTGACTGTAAAATACTCAATGAAACATCGTCTTCATTTTGAAAGACCTATTCAATGATATGCCACTCAATATGGTGCGTATTTTTTTTCTTCTCTACCGCCATTTTGCATTTTATGACCGACATTACCCAGCCTATAACCATCGGACGGTTAAGACGAATCGATAGAGACCTCATTCATTAAAATCCATCCAGCCGTTGGGATGTTTCGAGGGTATAAAGAAATCCACATACCCAGATACGCGTGAACCACATAACCCTTTTTGGTAGTCGGATAAAAAATGTATTAATCCAATTTTTATTTGAAGAACATTTTTGTGATAATACATTTTTTAACGTTCTCGCTGCGCAACCCCACATTTTCTCGGATATGCATTTTTCCATATAATTAACCTTCCTTGATTATTCCCACCAGTTATATTTTTTGTCAATTTTGCCTTATTTAATCGGAGCATTTTCCCGATTAAATTGGACAAAAATTTTTGTTTTCAAAAACCGGAGACAAAAGAAGCTATTTTAATTATTTTGAAGCTATTTTAATAAAATAATTACCCAGCGAGAGGGTTAATAAATTTAAAGTATAAATATTTAGCAAATTAATGCCTTGTAATAATATACTAATTTTAAATGCTAAAAGGATAAAATCAAAACTTTAAAACCAGTAAAAATACATTTATTTCGACTGTTGACATGTTTCGGCTCACCCTGAGTCATTTTCAAAATAAATAAATGAAACTATTTTAAATTTGATCTATGAAAATTATTTAATCTCTGAAACGTCAACATTCAGTATATTATAATAAAATACAATAAATGTATACAATAAAATTATATTGATCATATTATACAATCAATATGTAACGATGCAGCATCATTTCACTTACCAAAAATATAGCTAGAGCTACTCCATGGTTATGAAAATAAAAATAAAATATACATCCAAGTAAAATAAAAAAGAACGTGCGTAATATGAAAGTATATGTGGGAACTGAATGATAACGTTTCTTACACTGTTCAAATTTAGAATAATTTTATTTATTTGTTTTGAAAATGACTCGGGGTGAGTCTAAATAAATGTGTTTTTACTGGTTTTAAAGTTTTAATTTACACATGTTAGCATTTGAAATTAGTATAAATATTTTTAAAGAAAATTAAAAATTCGTATCCATTCGAAATCCAGAAGAAGAATGCCGAAATTTGAATTAAAAAAGAATCCCGTGTGTAAAGTAAAATGAGCTTATGATTCCTAAAGGGAAATAAGATAAAGAACGGAAAAATCCAAATATATAAAATAAGTACTTTTAGAATACTTACCAATGTAAATTGTACCAAAAAAAAAGTACCGTGTTAATATATTTTTTAAATAAATTTCAGGTAGAGATATTTTTGAGACCCGCTTAAAAATATGTATCCTTCAGAAGTGCAAAAGACGAAGTAAACAAAATACGGTGTAAGACCAGAAAAACATATTCAAGTGTAATGAATTATCGACGATGATGATGGTAATACCGAAATGAGATAATAATAGAATTACAATATTATATATAATAATTATTATAATATTATAATTACATATTATTACAATACATAATACTGTTAATTGTGTAAAAAAATCTATCGTGCAAATAAAGTTTTTTATTAATTTTCAGATATAGATATTTTTAAAAGAGAACTTAAAATGTTTATCCTTCCGAAATGCAGAATATTAGTTAAGAGAATTATGTGTCATACCGTAAAAACATATTCAAGTTAAATGAAGTCATCGATGATGACACCGAAAAGTGCATATAAAAAAACGGAGAAACCGGTTATCGGAAGTAAGTACAATTAAAATACATACTAATGTGAATTGTGCAACAAAAATTGTATCGTGTTAATAAAGTTTTAAATAATTTTCAGGCATATATATTTGAAAAGGACGCACAAAATTATTTATCCTTCAAAATACAAAAAGCTAAGTAAACAGAATTCTGTTTCCGACCAGAAAAATATATTCAAATGCAAAGTTATTTATGATGATGATAGAGAAATTAGATAATAAACGGAGACCCCAGATATATCTCAAGTACGTTTTATTAAAATGCATAATAATACTAAAATTATGCAAAAAAATGTATCCTGTTAATAAAGTTTTTAATTATTTTCAGGTATAGATATTTTTAAAAGATGTATAAAATATTTATTCTTCATATTCAAGTGAATATGAAGCTATTGATGGTGATGATGATGATGATGATGATACAGAAATGAGATAATAAACGGAGGAACTAGGAATCGGAAGTAAGTTTTATTAAAATATACACTATTATATAAATTATTCAAAAAAAATTGTATCGTGTTAATAAAGTTTTTAAATTATTTTCACGTATAGATATTTTAACAGATACTTAAAAATATGTATCCTTCCGAAGTGCAAAAGACGAAGTACAAAGAATTCTGTGTCAAACCAGTCAAAAAAAAAAATTCAAGTGAAAATGAAGTTATTGATGATGATACAAAAATGAGATAATAAACGAAGAAACCAGATATCCAATGTAAGTATTATTAAAATGCAAAATATTGCGTAAATTATGCAAAAATATTGTATCGTGTTAATAATGTTTTTAATTATTTTGAGGTGTACATATTTTTAAAAGACGTATAAAAATATGTAACCTTTCGAAATGCAGAAGGCAAAATAAAAAGAATTCTGTGTCAGACCAGAAAAAAAAATCAAGTGAAAATAAAGGTATTAAAGATGATGATGGTGATACAGAAATGATATATTCAACGGAGAGACCAGATATCGGGAGTAAGTTGTATTAAAATACATACTAATGTGAATTATGCAAAAAAAATTGTATCGTGTTAATAAAGTTTTGAAATTTTTTAAGCATTGCTACTTAAAAAGACGCAAAAAATTATTTCTCCATCGAAATACAGAATGATAAGTAAAAAGAATTTTGTGCTAGACCAGAAAGATATATTCAAATGAAAATCAAGTTATTTATGATGATGATAGAGAAATGAGATAATAAACGGAGAGCCCAGACATCTGACGTAAGTTTTATTAAAATACATGCTAATATGTAAATTATGCAAAAAAATTGTATCCTGTTAATAAAGTTTTTAATTATTTTCAGGTATAGATATTTTAAAAGACGCATAAAAGCATCTACCCTTTCAAATTCAGAAGGTTATGTAAACAGAATTCTGTGTCAGAACAGAAAAAGAAATATTAAATAGAAAATGAAATTATTGATGATGATGATGATGATGAGGGGGGGGGGGGGATACAGAAATAAGAAAATTTACGAAGAGCCAAGACATCGGAAATAACTTTTAATAAATTACATACTAATATGTAAATTATGGAAAAATATTGTAAAGTTTTTAATTATTTTCAGGTATAGATATTTTTAAAAGACGCATAAATATATGAATCCTTCCGAAATGCAGAATGCGAAGTAAAAAGAATTATGTGTCAGAACAAAAAAAAAATATTCAAGTGAAAATGAAGTTATTGAAGATGATGATGATACAAAAACGAAATAATAAACGGAGAGACCACATATCGGAAGTAAGTTATATTAAAATACATACTATTATGTAAATTATGCAAAAATATTGTATCCTGTTAATAAAGTTTTTAATTATTTTCAGGTGTTCATATTTTTAAAAGACGCAAAAAATATGTATTCTTCAAAAATGCAGCAGGCAAGGTAAAAAGAATTCTGTGTCAGAGCAGGTCAGTAATTCTAAGTTGACATAAAGTTATTGATGATGAAGATGGTGATACAGAAATGATGTATTCAACGAAGAGACCAGACATCCGAAGTAAGATTTATTAAAATACATGCTAATATGTAAATTACGCAAAAAAATTGTATCCTGTTAATAAAATTTTTAATTATTTTCAGGTATAATTATTGTTAAAAGACGCATAAAATCATGTACCCTTTAAATACAGAAGGAGAGGTAAACGGAATTCTGTGTCAGACCAGAAAAAACATATTGAAGTGAAAATGAAGTTACTGATAATGATGATGATGATTATGGTCATGATGATACAGAAATGAGAAAATCTACGAAGGGCCCAGATATCTGAATTAAGTTTTATTAATATACTTACTTATATTTAAATTATGCAAAAACATTGTATCCTGTTAATAAAGTTTTTAATTATTCTCAGGTATGGATATTTTTAAAAGACGCATAAGTATATGTATCCTTCCGAAATGCAGAAGGTGAAGGAAAAGGAATTCTGTGCCAGACAAAAAAATATTCAAGCGAAAATGAAGACATTGATGATGATGATGATGATACAAAAATGTGATAATAAACGAAGAGACCACATATCGGAAGTAAGTTTTATAAAATACATACTATTATGTAAATTATGCAAAATATTGTATCGTGATAATAAAGTTTTAATTATTTTCAGGTGTACATATTTTTAAGAGACGCATAAATATATGTATCCTTCCGAAATGCAGAATGCGAAGTAAAAAAAATTCTGTGTCAGACCAGAAAAAAATATTCAAGTTCAAATGAAGTTATTGATGATGATACAAAAATGAGATAATATACGGAGAGACCAGATTTCGGAAGTAAGTTAAATTAAAATACATACTATTATGTAAATTATGCAAAAATATTGTGTCGTGTTAATAAAGATTTTAATTATTTTCAGGTATAGATATTTTTAAAAGACGCATAAATCCATTTACCCTTCCGAAATGCAGAAGGCGAAGTAAAAGGAATTCTGTGTCAGACCAAAAAAAAAATATTCAAGTGAAAATTAAGATATTGATGATGGTGATGATGATATAAAAATGAAATTATAAACGAAGTGACGAGCAAACGGAAGTAAGTTTTAATAATACATAATATTATCTAAATTATGCAAAAATTGTATCGTTTATTAATATTTTTATCTATTTTCAGATGTAGGTATTTTTAAGAGACGCATAAAAATATGTATCCCTTCGAAATGCAGAAAGAGAAGTAAAAAAAATTCTGTCTCAGACCAGAAAAAAATTTCATGTAAAAATGAAGTTATTGATGATGATGATGGTGATACAGAAATGGCACAGTCAACGGATAGACCAGATATCGGAAGTAAGTTCTATTAAAATTCATACTAATGTGAATTATGCAAAAAAATTGTATCGTATTGATAAAGTTTTAAATAATTTTCAGGCATAGATATTTGAAAAAGATGCATAAAATTATTAGGTAAACAGAATTCTGTGTCAGATCAGAAAATACATATTGAATTGAAAATGAAGTTATTGATGATGATGATGATGATGATACAGAAATCAGAAAATCTACGAAGGGCTCAGATATCTGAAGTAAGTTTTATTAAAATACATACTTATATGTAAATTATGCAAAAACATTGTATCCTGTTAATAAAGTTTTTAATTATTCTCAGGAATAGATATTTTTAAAAGACGCATAAGTATATGTATCCTTCCGAAATGCAGAAGGTGAAGTAAAAGGAATTCTGTTCCGGACGAAAAAAAATATCCAAGCCAAAATGAAGATATTGATGATGATGATACTAAAATGAGATAATAAATGGAGAGACCACATATCGGAATTAAGTATTTTTTAAATACATACTATTATGTAAATTATGCAAAAATATTGTATCGTGTTAATAAAGTTTTAATTATTTTCAGATGTACATATCTTTAAAAGGTGTATAAAAATATGTATCCTTCCGAAATGCAGAAGGCGAAGTAAAAAGAATTCCGTGTCAGACGGAAAAAAAAATTCAAGTGAAAGTAAAGTTATTGACGATGATGATTGTGATACAGAAATGATATATTCAACGGAGAGACCAGATATCGGGAGTAGGTTGTATTAAAATACATAAAAATGTGAATTATGCAAAAAAAAAAAAAAATTGTATTGTGTTAATAAAGTTTTAAATAATTTTGAAGCACGGATATTTTAAAAAGACGAATAAAATATTTTTATCCATCGAAACACAGAATGGTAAGTAAACAGATCTCTGTGTCAGACCAGAAAAATATATTCAATGAAAATCAAGTTATTTATAATGATAGAGAAATGAGATAATAAACGGAGAGCCCAGATATCTGCGGTAAGTTTTATTAAAATACATACTTATATGTAATTAAAATAATAAAACTTTGTAAAAAATCACCATAAAATTAAAACAAAACACAGGACGCGTTTCGAGCTAAAAACATAACAGCTCGTCATCAGCTAAGCATACACGTGTCCGTAAACGAACAAGTTCAAAAATGAACTGAAGATAAAGAATGTTGCGAAGAATGCGACAGATGGCGCTACCTGATAGAGGGATATGCAAAAGGGAAATGTGTTGAAAAAAGATAGAAGAGAAAATGAAATGGAAATAAAAGAAAAAATAAAAATAAAAGAAGTAAATTAAAAAAATAAATAAAAATAATAAATAAAGAACTATAAAAGAACAAGAAAAAAAATCCAAATTATTATTATTATTATTATTATTTTTTTTTTATTTTTTTTTTTTTTTACAAAATAAAAAGAAAAGAAACAAGAGAAGATGGAAAAGAATTACAAAATTAATTTCCACGCTGGAGATAGGAAAGGAGATGATGGGAGATCATTGACAAGATTAGCAGAATTTTTAGAAATAAAATATGCTTCATGAAAATCCAAGTGAGAGGGAGAGGCAGGGGAAGAAATAATTTTGGCCATGGAGAAATTGAAACAATGACTGGAAGACCAACAGTGAGAAGCAATCGAAGATTTAGAGATTTCTTGATTTGCAATATATCTCTGATGCTCGCCTAATCTGAATTTTAAAGCTCTCTTTGTTTGACCAATATAACCTAAATTGCAAGAGCAAGGAATGAAATAAACACCTCACCGGTTCTCAGTAGGAACAGGATCTTTTTGAGAAGAGAATTTAATTTTATTCATAGGTTTGAAGATAACTTTAAAGTTAAAACGAGAAAGTATTTTAGCAATTTTGAAACACAGATGAGAATAAAAGGGCAGAACTATTATAGAATTAAAATTAGGAGGATTATTTGAATCAGAAAAAGGACGTTTAGGCTTATTAAATTTATACAAAGCTTTATCAATTAAAGAGGGATTATAACCACGAGCAAGGGCAAGAGATTTCAGATAATTAATTTCATTATTCAGAGCAGAAGAGTCAGAACAAATGCGTAACGCCCTAAAAACAAAAGTATAAAAGGACGCCACTTTTTGTTGAGGAGGATTATTTGAAAGGGGGAAGGGAGAGGAATGGAGACAGCGAAAGGTTTTCTATAAACGGAGGTAGAGAACCGATCTGGGAGTTTTGAAACCAAGACGTCAAGGAAAGGAAGAGAATTGTTCTCTTCGACTTCGAGAGTAAATTGAATACAAGGATCAACAGAATTAACAAGAGAAAGGAGATTAGAATGATCAAGGTCAGATGGAATTAAAAGGAAAGTGTCATCAACATACCTAAATCAGAAAGGAAATTTATATAAACCGAAGAGTTTTTCTTCAACAAAATGCATATAAATATCACATAAAAGAGGAGACAATGGATTACCCATGGCCAGACCCTCAGTTTGAGAATAGAAAGAATTGTTAAACTGAAAAGCAGTTTGCCTGACACAAATACTAACTAAATGCAGGATTTCATCAATCTCAATGGAAGAGTAATGAAATTCGCGCAACCTTCTTTCCAAACAATCAATTGCCCCTTGAACAGGCACGTTAGTGAAAAGGGATTTAACATCTAAGGAAACCATTATATAATTGCAAGGAGAAAGGCGTTTAATTTTATCAACAAAGTCAAAAGAGTTTTTCACGGTATGAAAGTTAGTGGAAGATAAAGGAGCGAGTAACTTAGAAAGGAACTTGGCAAGTTTATAAGAAGCAGTACCAATATTGGAAACGATAGGGCGAAAAGAAAGAGTAGGTTTATGGACCTTAGGAAGAGCATAGAAACGAGCACAATTAGCGATAGTAGGGGTGACCAAACGTTTAGTGTTATCATTAAGAAAGACAGAATTTTTAATGACATGCTTGATGTCAGATAAATGCTTAGTAGAAGGATCCTTTTTTAATTTGGAATATGGACCAGAGTTTAACATAGATTCAACGTGGGAAATATAATCAGATTTATTGAGAAGAACTGTTTGACCGCCTTTATCAGCCTTAGTAATAAGAAGGTTAGGAACGGAATTAAGTTCACTGAGAGCAGATTTCTGAGAAGAAGAAAGATTAGACTTATTAAAAGATTTATTAGAAGAAATGACATTAGCCAAAATGTAGCGAAGAGAATCAAGTTGACCAGAAGAAATTTTACTGTTTTTGAAAGAATGTTCAATGGGAGCAATTAAGTTCGGAATAGAAGGCTTAAAATGCACGAAAAATTCAAGTCAAGTGAGAGAACATCACGCTGAGAATCAGTAAGAGAGTGAGAAGTTAAATTGACAACATAATTTTGCTCAAGAGGAGAAATACTAGGAGCAGAAGAATTAGAAGTCAGAAGAGAAGAAAACTTTTTATCCAAAATAGCATTGTGACACCTAGATTTGAAATCGACGTAAGCAAAAATCCGTTTCTCAAGGAAAGGGAAATAAATTACAGTTTTACTTAACTGTAAATGCAAAGAATATAATTCATATTCGATGCAAGAAAGAGAGTAACGAACATCTTGAATGATGGCTCTAAGAATATTTTTAAGGAGTAAGTTTGCTATTCTTAGAGCCATCATTCAAGATGTTCGTTACTCTCTTTCTTGCATCGAATATGAATTATATTCTTTGCATTTTCAGTTAAGTAAAACTGTAATTTATTTCCCTTTCCTTGAGAAACGGATTTTTGCTTACGTCGATTTCAAATCTAGGTGTCACAATGCTATTTTGGATAAAAAGTTTTCTTCTCTTCTGACTTCTAATTCTTCTGCTCCTAGTATTTCTCCTCTTGAGCAAAATTATGTTGTCAATTTATCTTCTCACTCTCTTACTGATTCTCAGCGTGATGTTCTCTCAATTGGCTTGAATTTTTCGTGCATTTCTAAGCCTTCTATTCCGAACTTAATTGCTCCCATTGAACATTCTTTCAAAAACAGTAAAATTTCTTCTGGTCAACTTGATTCTCTTCGCTACCTTTTGGCTAATGTCATTTCTTCTAATAAATCTTTTAATAAGTCTAATCTTTCTTCTTCTCAGAAATCTGCTCTCAGTGAACTTAATTCCGTTCCTAACCTTCTTATTACTAAGGCTGATAAAGGCGGTCAAACAGTTCTTCTCAATAAATCTGATTATATTTCCCACGTTGAATCTATGTTAAACTCTGGTCCATATTCCAAATTAAAAAAGGATCCTTCTACTAAGCATTTATCTGACATCAAGCATGTCATTAAAAATTCTGTCTTTCTTAATGATAACTGTTAGAAAATGCTCTTTTGTTTTCAAGAACATCCACCAGATGGCAGCATCAGACAATTTTTTATTTGATCTACTGTGACAGACACTCAGTTCAGTGAGTGTTGCTTCTTCCCTTATAGCAGTTGGCAGCAAAATGCTGCTTGATTAAAAAAATCCAATAATATTCCAAAGGAATATAATATGATAAAAAAAAAAAAACTGCAACAAGCCATAGTTCAAAGGATTTCTTTGTGTTTGTAAATAGTCTTATACATCTGTTTTGTTTTTATTGTGAAGTGTGATCTGTACTGTGACCAGCATATATATTATTCTAGTGTATTCAATCTTCTAATAAATGTTTTTTGTTCATCCAAAGAAGAGTATATTTCCATTGAAACACATCAAAACATAAAGGTAAAACTTTTAACTTTTTTTATTGTTTACCTATTGAGGAATTTCGTATTCATGCCTTCCATATGGAATAACATTCTAACAGTCGATTATGAGACTGAAGTTATCTCAATTTTAAATATAGTAATATAAAAGAAGAAAATATAATATAATTAAATTCAAAGAAATAATTATTTTCTGAATGTTGGTATTTTTCACAAGTGAATGATACAAAAGAAAATTCAAAGAATTGTTCTTATTTTGAAACCAAAAGTGTATTGATAAGAAAAGAAATTATTTTGATTTTGATTTTGCCAGTTTCTTATTGAAATTTTATTATATAAGTTGCAAATGTAAATTTATGTTTTAAACAAAGAATTTAACATTTAAGAACAGTTTTTCTGAAATCAAAAGTAACTTCAAAAATTGTTCTCAAGAATTTTATTTTGTTCTTATTTCATCATTAGCATTATATTTGAGTTTATAATTGTTGTTTTGATGTATTAATAAGAGAAAAAGTTTTATTTTCTGTGAAATAAGCAAATATTATTATATCATAATGTCTAGTATTAGAGAATCTCATTATGTTGATAAATTAACTGATGACAACTATTCAGTTTGGAAGTTTAAAATAGAGCAATTGTTAATCAAAGAAGGTTTGTATGATGTTGTATTTGAACCTAAAAAGGAAAATGATGATAATTGGGTAAAAAATGATAGAAATGCTAGGGCATTAATTTGTTTAAATATCTCAGATTCACAAATTGTTCATGTCAGACATGCTAAAAGTGCTAAAGAGACATATGATCAATTGAAATCTGTTCATGAAAGAGTAAATTTAACAAATAAACTTTATCTTCTTAGGAAGCTGTATTCCATTAAATATAATGAAAGTATTAAAATGCAGGATCATATTAATTCTGTCTTAGAATTAGCAGAAAAATTAAGAAGTATAGGTGAAGTAATACAAGATGATAATTTAATAGCTATTTTGCTCTGTTCCTTACCAAATTCTTATAGTACCTTTATAACTGCTATTGAAAGTAAATATGAAACAGATTTATCATTAAAATATGTTCAAAACAAATTAATTGATGAGTATCTTAGAAGAGTTGAAACTAAACAAATTTCAACAAAATTTGAATCTATTGCTTTGAAGGGTAATAGGGATAAACCAAAGCATTTGAATAAGCAAAAATTCTGTTCTCATTGCAAAAAGAATAATCACAACCGTGAAGATTGTTTTCACTTAAAGGGTAATAATACTAACAAAACAAAACCAAATTTCACCCAAGATAGATCACGTCAACAGTTTAAAAAACCAAACAATTTCTCTGCCTCTACTGCTAGTCAAAATGAAAATCTATCAGATTCTCAAAACTATCATGAATTAATGGAAGAATCAAATTCTTCGAGTTTTGTTATGAAATCTCAACAAAATGGAAATAAAAACAAAAATTTGTCTTTTGTTATTGATTCAGGTGCGTCTGTTCATTTAGCTAATTCTTTGGAACTGTTCTCAGAATTAAAGAATTTGAATAAAGATACAATTACAATTGCTAATGGAACTAAATTAACTGCAAAGGGAAAGGGTAAATGTACTTTTAATATTGAAACACTTAATGGTCAAACAAATAGAGTTACATTAGATCATGTGCTTTATGTTCCCGAGTTGGATAGTAATTTATTATCTGTCCAGTCTTGTACTGAGAAAGGTTTTGTTGTAACATTTAAAGATGATATATGTTTAATTAAAAAGGGCAACATCTTAGTTGCAGATGCAAAAGCTGATGAGGGGTTATACAGATTAAAAATAATACCTACAAATGAAAAGGTATATAGTGCTTCAGAAATATTACCCGTTTGTTCTAATGTTAACTGCATTCTAAAATGGCACCAAAGGCTGGGCCATAGAAATTTGGAATCCATCAAGAAAATTCAAAAGGATGATTTAGCTTTAGGTATTACTGTGAATAATTGTTCTCATAATACTGAATGTTCAAGTTGCATAAAAGCTAAGTTAACAGAAAAATCATTTCCAAAAGAAACGCAATACAGAAGTAAAAAACCACTTGATTTGATATACAGCGACGTATGCGGTCCTGCAGAAACAAAAAGTATGGGATCAAAAAGATATTTCGTTACATTTATTGATGATTACTCTCGTTATACACAAGTATATTTTATTTCTTCTAAAGATGAAGTATTTGATAAATTAAAAGAGTATGTTGCATCAACAACAAACAAATTTAGATTGAAGATTAAATCTTTGCGTAGTGACAATGGAACAGAATATTGCAACGAATCTGTCAAAGACTACCTTAAAAACTTAGGAATAAATCATGAAACAACGACGCCATATTCACCGTCCCAAAATGGAGTTGCAGAAAGAAAGAATCGCTCGCTTATTGAAATGAGTAAAGCCATGCTTATAAATGCTAAATTGCCAAAAACATTCTGGGCAGAAGCCATAGCTACAGCAGCCTACTTACAAAATAGATTACCCACAAAATCAACTGAAAAGACACCATATGAACTGTGGAATGGGCATAAGCCAAATTTGAGTCACCTTAAAGTATTTGGATGCAAAGCATATGTGTATGTTCATAAACAGAAGAGACAAAAATTTGACGAAAAGGCCACTGAAGGAGTCTTTGTTGGTTACGATTTAAGAAGCAAAGGATATCGAATTTATATAGGTGGTAGAAAAATAGTGATAAGCAGAACAGTGAAGTTTTTTGAAAATATGAACTGTGAAAATGTCTTTCAAGAAAATCCTGAAGAGCGAATCTCAGATTTAATGCATTTAAATTTTTCAGAAGAAAATCTTGAAAATGATAGTGATGCTATCCAAATAGAAAATACTGCAGAAGAAATAAATATGGATGAAAAATCAGTAGATAGCCCAACAACTGAAGAAAGTGAAGATAATTTCCAGAGAAGAATATCTAACAGAGAGACTAAAGGAATTCCACCAGAAAGATATTCTTACAAAACTGAAGACAGTTGTTCCAAAAATCAAGATCCTGAAACTTTTAAAGATGTTTTACAATTACCAGTAAAAGATCAACAGAAATGGTTTCAAGCTATGAAGGAAGAATTTAACTCTTTAAAGGAAAATGAAGTGTTTGAGCTTGTTACTTTACCCAAAGGCAAGCACGCCATTGGCTGTAAATGGGTTTACAAAACAAAACGTAATGAAAATGGAGAAGAAATAAAATGCAAAGCACGATTAGTTGCCAAAGGTTTCGCTCAAAAATTAGGCACTGATTATGATGAAACCTTCTCTCCTGTCGTCAAACATACAACTATTAGAGCTTTTCTGACCTGGGCAGCTTATCATAAAGCCAGAGTATTCCAAGTAGATGTTAAAACAGCCTTTCTACATGGTAAACTAGATAATGAAGAATTATACATGCATCAACCAGAAGGCTTTCATGATGAAGAAAATAAAGACAAAGTCTATAAATTAAAAAAGGCTATATACGGTCTTAAACAAGCCGCCAAGTGCTGGAATGAAGAAATAGAGAATACTTTAAAGGCATATGGATTTAAACAAAGTGAAGCTGATCCATGTTTGTTCATAAAAGAAAAATCAAAGAAGACAATTCATCTCATACTGTATGTAGATGATATGCTGATGAGCTCAGAAGATGAAAATGAAGTTAATGAGGTAATAAATTACTTAAAGAAATCTTATCCCATAACATCACTAGGAGAAGCAAAATACTTCTTAGGTATAGAAATTTGTAGAAAAGAAGATGGAAGTTATTTACTTTCACAAAGAAGTAAAATAACTCAATTAGTTAAGGATTTTCAGCTTGAAGAAGCCAAACCAACTTATACCCCAATGGAAACTAACTATTATAGTTTAGATAAAGAAGAAAATCTTTTATCATCAAATGATAATTACAGACAAGCTATAGGAAGTCTTTTATATATTTCCTCATGTACAAGACCTGATATTACCGCTCCTACACACATACTAAGTCGAAGATGCAATAATCCAAGAGAAAAGGACTGGAATGCTGTTAAGAGGGTAATAAGATACTTAAAAACAACGAAAGACCTTGATCTCCACATTTCTTCAAAAGAATATCCTAATATAGTTGCATACTCGGATGCAGACTGGGGACAAGATGCTACAGACAGAAAATCCACCTCAGGAAATGTAATCTTCTTAGGCAATAGCTGCATTTCTTGGTTCTCGCGAAAACAAACATGTGTGACGTTATCGTCAGCAGAAGCTGAATATGTGGCACTGTCACAAGGAACTCAAGAGGTGCTATGGATCTTAAAATTATGTAAAGATCTCAATTTACAACAACATTTTCCTATTAGAATTTTTGAGGATAACCAATCTACAATTAAATTGGTTGAAAGTGAAAAATTTAAATCCCGCACTAAGCACATTGATACAAAGTATCATTACATACGAGATTTAAAAACTAAAAATGTTATAGATGTCAAATATCTATCAACAAATGAAATGATAGCAGATATAATGACGAAGCCACTGCCAAAAGCCAAATTTGAACTTTGTAGAAACCTTATCCACCTGGTGTCAGATTCTATCACAAAACGGGAGAGATGTTAGAAAATGCTCTTTTGTTTTCAAGAACATCCACCAGATGGCAGCATCAGACAATTTTTTATTTGATCTACTGTGACAGACACTCAGTTCAGTGAGTGTTGCTTCTCCCCTTATAGCAGTTGGCAGCAAAATGCTGCTTGATTAAAAAAATCCAATAATATTCCAAAGGAATATAATATGATAAAAAAAAAAAAAAACTGCAACAAGCCATAGTTCAAAGGATTTCTTTGTGTTTGTAAATAGTCTTATACATCTGTTTTGTTTTTATTGTGAAGTGTGATCTGTACTGTGACCAATATATTATTCTAGTGTATTCAATCTTCTAATAAATGTTTTTTGTTCATCCAAAGAAGAGTATATTTCCATTGAAACACATCAAAACATAAAGGTAAAACTTTTAACTTTTTTTATTGTTTACCTATTGATGAATTTCGTATTCATGCCTTCCATATGGAATAACATTCTAACAATAACACTAAACGTTTGGTCACCCCTACTATCGCTAATTGTGCTCGTTTCTATGCTCTTCCTAAGGTCCATAAACCTACTCTTTCCTTTCCCCCTATCGTTTCCAATATTGGTACCGCTTCTTATAAACTTGCCAAGTTCCTTTCTAAGTTACTCGCTCCTTTATCTTTCACTAACTTTCATACCGTGAAAAACTCTTTTGACTTTGTTGATAAAATTAAACGCCTTTCTCCTTGCAATTATATAATGGTTTCCTTAGATGTTAAATCCCTTTTCACTAACGTGCCTGTTCAAGGGGCAATTGATTGTTTGGAAAGAAGGTTGCACGAATTTCATTACTCTTCCATTGAGATTGATGAAATCCTGCATTTAATTAGTATTTGTGTCAGGCAAACTGCTTTTCAGTTTAACAATTCTTTCTATTCTCAAACTGAGGGTCTGGCCATGGGTAATCCATTGTCTCCTCTTTTATGTGATATTTATATGCATTTTGTTGAAGAAAAACTCTTCAGTTTATATAAATTTCCTTTCTGGTTTAGGTATGTTGATGACACTTTCATTTTAATTCCATCTGACCTTGATCATTCTAATCTCCTTTCTCTTGTTAATTCTGTTGATCCTTGTATTCAATTTACTCTCGAAGTCGAAGAGAACAATTCTCTTCCTTTCCTTGACGTCTTGGTTTCAAAACTCCCAGATCGGTTCTCTACCTCCGTTTATAGAAAACCTTTCGCTGTCTCCCTTCCTCCTCATGCCCTTTCAAATCATCCTCCTCAACAAAAAGTGGCGTCCTTTTATACTTTTGTTTTTAGGGCGTTACGCATTTGTTCTGACTCTTCTGCTCTGAATAATGAAATTAATTATCTGAAATCTCTTGCCCTTGCTCGTGGTTATAATCCCTCTTTAATTGATAAAGCTTTGTATAAATTTAATAAGCCTAAACGTCCTTTTTTCTGATTCAAATAATCCTCCTAATTTTAATTCTATAATAGTTCTGCCCTTTTATTCTCATCTGTGTTTCAAAATTGCTAAAATACTTTCTCGTTTTAACTTTAAAGTTATCTTCAAACCTATGAATAAAATTAAATTCTCTTCTCAAAAAGATCCTGTTCCTACTGAGAACCGGTGAGGTGTTTATTTCATTCCTTGCTCTTGCAATTTAGGTTATATTGGTCAAACAAAGAGAGCTTTAAAATTCAGATTAGGCGAGCATCAGAGATATATTGCAAATCAAGAAATCTCTATATCTTCGATTGCTTCTCACTGTTGGTCTTCCAGTCATTGTTTCAATTTCTCCATGGCCAAAATTATTTCTTCCCCTGCCTCTCCCTCTCACTTGGATTTTCATGAAGCATATTTTATTTCTAAAAATTCTGCTAATCTTGTCAATGATCTCCCATCATCTCCTTTCCTATCTCCAGCGTGGAAATTAATTTTGTAATTCTTTTCCCTTTTCTCTTGTTTCTTTTCTTTTTATTTTGTAAAAAAAAAAAAAAAAAAAAAAAAAAAAAAAAAAAAAAATAATAATAATAATAATAATAATAATAATAATAATTTGGATTTTTTTCTTGTTCTTTTATAGTTCTTTATTTATTATTTTTATTTATTTTTTTAATTTACTTCTTTTATTTTTATTTTTTCTTTTATTTCCATTTTTTCCATTTCATTTTCTCTTCTATCTTTTTTCAACACATTTCCCTTTTGCATATCCCTCTATCAGGTAGCGCCATCTGTCGCATTCTTCGCAACATTCTTTATCTTCAGTTCATTTTTGAACTTGTTCGTTTACGGACACGTGTATGCTTAGCTGATGACGAGCTGTTATGTTTTTAGCTCGAAACGCGTCCTGTGTTTTGTTTTAATTTTATGGTGATGTTTTACAAAGTTTTATTATTTTAATTGCTTCATATCGCCAGTTTTCGGTGCTGTTTCGCTATACTTATATGTAAATTATGCAAAAATATTGTATCCTGTTAATAAAGATTTTAATTATTTTCAGGTATAGGTATTTTTAAAAGACGCATAAATATATGTATCCTTACGAAATGCAGAAGGCGAATTAAAAGGAATTCTATGTCCGACCAAAAACAATATATTCAAGTGAAAATGAAGATACTGATGATGATGATGATACAAAAACGAAATAATAAACGGAGAGCCCACATATCGGAAGTAAGGTTTATTAAGACAAATAATATTATGTAAATTATGCAAAAATATTGTATCGTGATAATAAAGTTTTTAACTATTTTTAGGTTTAGGTATTTTTAAAAGACGCATAAAAATATGTATCCCTTCTAAATGCAGAAGGCGAAGTAAAAAGAATTCTGTGTCAGACCAGAAAAAAATTTGAAGTGAAAATGAAATTATTGATGATGATTATGATGGTGATACAGAAATGACACAGTCAACAGATAGACCAGATACCGGAAGTAAGTTGTATTAAAATACATACTAAATTAAATTAAGCAAAAAAAAATTGTATCGTATTAATAAAGATTTGAATAATTTTCGGGCATAGATATTTGAAAAAGACTTAAAATTATTTATCCTTCGAAATACAGAGTGGTAAGTAAACAGAATTCTGTGTCAGACTGGAAAATATATTTAAATGAAAATCAAATTATTTATGATAACTATAAAGAAATGAAATAATAAACGGCGAGCCCAGATATCTGAAATAAGTTTTATTAAAATACATAGTATTATATAAATTATGGAAAATAATTGTAACCTGATAATAAAGATTTTAATTATTTTCAGGTATAGATATTTTTAAAAGACGCATGAAATCATGTATCCTTTCAAATACAAAAAGCATGGGTAAGCAGAATTCTGTGTCAGATCATATAAATCATACTGAGGTGAAAATAAAGTTATTGAGTATGACGATGATGATAATACAGAAATGAGAAAATTAACGAAGAGCCTAGATATCGAAAGTAAGTTTTATTAAATTACATAGTAATATGTAAATTATGAAAAAAATTGAATCATGTTAATAAAGTTTTTAATAATTTTCAGGTATAGATATTTTTAAAAGACGCATAAAAATATTTATCCTTTCGAAATGCAGAAGGCGATGTAAACAGAATTCTGTGTCAGACCAGAATAACAAATTCAAGTGCATATGATGTTATTGATGAAGATGATGACATAGAAATGAGATAATAACGGAGAGGCAAGATAGCGGAAGTAAGTTTTATTATAATGCATTCTATTATGTAAATTATGCAAAAAAAATTGCATCGTGTTAATAAATTTTTTAAATTATTTTCAGGTTTAGATATTTTTAAGACACTTAAAAATGTGTATCCTTCCGAAAAGCAGATGCGGAGTGAAGAGAATTCTGTGTCAGAGTGTAAAGACATGAAATGAAGTTATTGATGATAATACCGCAAAATGCAGATAAAAAACGGAGAGACCGGTTATCATAAGTCAGTTTCTTTAAAATACATACTAATGTAAATTATGCAAATTATATTGTATCTTGTTAATAAAGTTTTTAATTATTTTCAGGTGTGCATATTTTTAAAAGACGCATAAAAATATGTATCCTTCCGAAATGCAGAAGGCGTAGTAAACAGAATTCTGTTTTAGACCAGAAAAAAAAATTCAAGTGAAAATGAAGTTATTAACGATGATCAGGATACAAAAATGAGATAATAAACGGAGAGATCAGATATAGGAAGTATTTTTTTTAATACATACTATTATGTAAATTATGCAAATATATTGTATCATGTTAATAAAGATTTAATTATTTTCAGACGTAGATAATTTTAAAAGACGCATAAAAATATGCATCCTTTCGAAATGCACAAGGCGAAGTAAAAAAAATTTTGTGTCAGACCAAAAAAAAATATTTAAGTGAAAAAGAAGTTATTGCTGATGAGGATGATGATACAAAAACGAGATAATAAACGGAGAGGCCAGATATCACAAGCAAGTTTTATTAAAATACATACTATTATGCAAATTGTGCAAAATATTGTATCTTGTTAATAAAGTTTTTAATTATTTTCAGGTATACATATTTTTAAAAGACGCATAAAATATGTATCCTTCTGAAATGCAGAAGGTAAAGTAGAAAGAATTCTGTGTAAGACCAGAAAATTTTTTCCAGTGAAAATGAAGTTTTTGATGATGATAATTGTGATAAAGAAATGACATAATCAACGGAGAGATCCGATATCGGAAGGAAGTTGTATTAAAATACATACTAATATAATTTAAGGTAAAAAAATAACGTTAAAAAATTAAGAAATTGTAGGTATACATATTTTTGAAACACACTTAAAATATATACATATATCCTTCCGAAATGAAGAAGACGAAGTATGCACAAATATGCGTCAGAGAAGAAAAGTTTGCAAACGAAAATGAAATTAATGATGCTGATGATGATACCGAAGTCGGATAATAAACGGATAGACCAAATATCGGAAATAAATTTTAATGACACATTAATATAATTTATGCAAAAAATAGTATAGTTTTAGTGATTTTTTAAAATTAATTTCAGTATAGGTATTCTTAAAAGGCATTTAAATATATGTATTTTTCCGAAGTGAAGAAGAAGTAACCATATATCTGCATCAAACAAGAAAAACATATGCAAGAGAAAATGAAATTGATGATGATCATATCGATGGATAAAAATGGAACATTTTTTATGAAGATAGAGAGTTTAGACATCGGAAAAAAGTACCGTTGAGCGCCAATTACCAGAACACGCCTATTAACCAGATTGTCCAGTTAACCGAATCGGTCAATGACCGTATGTTTTTTCCCTCCTTCTAAAAAATATTTGAAGTGAAACTTCTTTAGGTGCGGTAGAGTAAATTTGGTTGGATATCAGGAAAGTTAACAGTTAAATAAGCATTTCCTAATCCTGAAATAATAAAATCACTAACAAACGAAAAGAGAGCAATGCATAAAATCAACCTTCTAGAATCTAAACCAACAGATACAGAAGCATTTAATGCACTTGGCGTTGCGATTGAATAGCTACAACAGCAGGATTCAGTCGATTTCATTCAATTCCTATAGGAATTTTAAATGGGTACATTTAAAAAGATTCAGGAATATTACTGCAGAAAAAAGAATCTACACTCCTCTATAAAGCAAAAGACTATAAAAAAAAGAAATTTCCTATCACAAGGAATTTTTTTATGTATGTACTGTACAGTGTACGTATATATGCATGTAATAATTTCTATGTGTATTTCTATGAATGATTTTGTACCAGTTTTGTAGAAAATAAAATATAGAAAAAAAACTTCTAAACATGCCATTTGTAAAATTTTAAAATGTGCACTACTACAATTGCCAGTCCTAAGCCTGGAAAAATTGTGAAGAGACATTACATAAAAAAACATTGCCATAGCTTTTTTTAAAGTTTTCCAAATACCTGGAATTTTTATTAACCGGATGTACCTCGATCCCAACTGGTCCGAATAATCAGCGCTCTATTGTATTAATAAAATTTACTAATTTCAAAGTATTTTTTTTTGTGTATGTGTGTCGATAGAATTTCGAAATAGATGTTGATAGCGAAGTCAAACAGAGCTGGAAACTCCGGAAATCGGAAGTAAGTTTTATTAAAATCCATTTTTATCTAAATCATGCTGAAGAATATGTTTCTATTATACATTTTTCCTGAATATTTTACCACTATTTTTTTTATTTTAGGTATTAGTATTTTTAAGAAATTTAATAATTTGCATAATTCAAAATACAGACGACGAAAGATATAGGGTGCTGCGTCAAAAAAAGAAGTCGAATGCAAAAGAAAAGTAATTTGATGATTTTGATTGAACTTTTATTCCAGCGCGAATTTCCGCAATGATTTCTTTGGGTTTTCAATTTTTTTTTCTCAAATTCCGTAAGTTTCGTAAATAGACACGATTTTCGATTAAATGTATTAATTTTTTTTCTAAATTTTGTATTTGTAAATAGTTTTTTAATCCTTTTATACCATCTTCATTTCAATAAATGTTAGGGCACAGTTTTAAAATAGAGATCTGGAAAAAAAGGTTGTCAATAAAATTGAAAAAGCTAGTATAAATTAAACAGAAATTTCTTACCTTAATTACTACAGAAGTGTAGCTAGCCAAGTGCGTTTAATGTACCATTAGTGCTTAATGCAACTACAATGCAAAGGATGATATCTTATTCGTAAAAAAACGGACTGAACTGGGCATTTAATGTAATAAACTCTTCAATAAGCATTTTATCTGATAAGCTATAGTGACTGCTTCCAAAAGAAGGATTTTTCTCGCTTAAAATAATGTCACTGGCGTGAGGAGAAAAAGTATTCTCAATAGTACTTTATTCCTATTTCTTTCTTTTTTTTCCAATTTCCATCTATGGTTAAATTTTGCCGATATCTCTTTTTACATTCTGCTATCTTTACAAGAAAAAAGTATTGGATTCGTGAAAATTTTCGAATTCTGATTAGTTTATATTAGTTATATTATATTATTATATTAGTTTATATTAGTTCTGATTAGTTTATATTAGTTAGTATTCTGATTAGATTATGTTTTAGGGGTCAGAGATCCCGAAAAGTATTTTTTTACAAAATGTCTGTCTGTCTGCCTGTCTGCCTGTCTGCGTGTCTGTATGTAACACAAATTTTGTGGGCGCTCTATCCCAAGAACTAATCAACGGAATTTAATAAATCTTTAGATCCCTTAGTCCCTGATATAAATTGATAAATTGGTGCTGATTACTTTTTGGTATAAATCGCCCAGCAGGTGGCGCTGCTATGATGCATTATTAATGAATTCTACAATAGCTATATCTCAAGAACTAAACCACGGATTTTCAGAAAATTTCAGGTTCAATTAGTCCTCGATATAATTTTGTGCTGATAACTTTTTGGTGTAAATCGCCCAATAGGTGACGCTGCTATGTTGCATTATTCATGATTATCACAATAGCTCTATCTCAAGAACTAATGCACGAATTTTCATCAAACTTCAGATTCAATTAGTCCCTGATATTACTTAGTGTTGTTTAGTTTTTGGTTTAAATCGTCCAACAGGTGGCGCTGCAATGCTGCATTTTTATTAATTTAGACCCAGTATAGATAATATTATTAACATTTTCACTCTGGTGTAACATTAAAAAAATTTTAAACAAAAAGAAATCTACAGATGACAAACATTTTTACTCTTTTAAATTGACATTTTTTTTTTGTACTTTTCTTACTCTTTTTTTTTCATAAACGGCATGTTTCCTTGATCGAGATTCCTTTCAATCTTTCGATTAAAATATACACTGTAAATATTTATATAAAAGATAATTGAAACAAACGTGTAACATAATTTTTAATATACTGCCCGTGTATTAGCTTGTATTTTTAAAAATAACTTTTAAACTAAAACACAATAAATATACATATAAATAGAAAAGTTCGGGAGCGCCCTGTAAATATAGGTAGCATTTTTTTTTTTTTTCGAGAAAGCAATAATAAGTATTCTGTCACGAAAAACGTGATGATTTTTGTACATCTTTAAAACTCAAAAAGAAATACCAAATGCAATTATTCATTTTTTACAAAGACTTATCATCATTTATTTTTGTTCTATAACTTGCCCAGTTTTCGAACTGTCTATATAAGAACATTGTGGAGAATTTTGGATTGCTAATTATTTCATTCACTTTGAAAGTGACGTTCGTATACCGATAGTTAGTTTTCTTATATTTTATTTGACGATGAAACATTATTATGCTTCAAAAAGGTAATGCATCAATTTTCACTCACGGAAATGGCACGGGCTTGAAGTAAAGCCATATATCTTAATCCACCGTGTCATATCTAAAACTTCCCTTTTCTCAAATTATTGAATATTTAATGTATTAAAGGCCTGGGTGCTTTTTATCTGTCACGAAATGCACGTGTTACCATTCACATAAAAAGTTTATGAAGTCAATTAAATCGTATGTGTAAAAAAAAAAAAACTATGCATCAACCACAAGTACCAAACAATCTAGATGCAAATAAATATATATTCAGGAAAATTCCCAAACCACGGCGTTTTACAGTCAGAGCCGATACATGTTATGCCACTTGTGACGTCATATACTCACATCCAACCCTCATGCAAATTTTCCGACCTCTACGTATGGTAGGTTTTCTTAGCTTTTGCCGACATATAGATAAACAACTTTCTTTTATGAATATGCATATATATATAAAGGGTGGTCATAAAAAGAAAACTTCCCGATATCTGAACCCCTAGCGATCTAACCGCTCAACCAATCGAAAGGAAATTTCAGATTTAGTTATTTGAAAATATGCGCTCGAGATCGTGATGATTTTAAACAAAAGAGATCTCACAGTTACGGTTACAGCGAAACAATTTCGAAATTTTCAAATGGCAACACAATTTGTTTTCCTGTGAAAATTCAGCAGCGCATTGAAAAGCCATAAATGGCATTAGAACGATACACGTATGACTAAATTGTCGGTGTAGTATCGTGGCACTCAATCCTTATCAGTTCCCATGCAGTGTAATATTCAGCACTCTAAAATAAATGATTCATTTTTATTTTCACTATGTGTACACAAACACAACTCAAAAACACATTTTGAAACAAATCTTACAACAGTATACTCAGTTCACAAGTGAAAAATAAAATCGACTGCTGAAAAACATATCTTGTAGCCACTCCTATGTTCCTCGCAATGGTCTTTTTTGCAACTGTTTTAAGCCGGCAATTTTCATCGTTCGTGTATCATTCCAACGCCATTTATGGTTTTTCAATGCGCTGATGAATTTGCGCGTGAAAAAAAAATGGATGTTGCCATTCGAAAATGTCGAAATGTTTTCACTGTAACTGTAACCGTGAGAGCTCTATTGTTTTAACTAATCACGATCTCGTGCGCATACCTTCAAATAAGTATATCTCAAATTTATTTTCGATTGGTTGAGCGGTTAGGCCGCTAATGATTCATATATCGGGGAAGTTTTTTTTATGATGACCCTGTATTTATACAGGGGGTTCACAAAATGAATGAAACGCTCTCTAAATTTTACCGGTTGTCGATATGTAATATAATTATAAACATATATTTGCAATATAAATGTATAATTACTTAATATAATATATAAATTTCAAATAATAATATAATATAAATGTATAATTACATAATATAATAATAAATTTCAAATAATATAATAATATAATATAAATTTCAAAAGTGGTCCAAAAATGTTAGGAATTGAGATTATGTTTATGAAATAGTCTTGCCATTAATTTTCAAAAAGCTGCATTTTAAAATTATTTATAGGGTCCATAGTTCTATCAGTTGTATTTAGAAAATTTTCTCCATGCTTTAACGACTATATTTCACTGAGAAGGATGAACTGAATTTTATGAATTTTAAGAGCTTTCCCTGCACTAAAAATGGATAAAAGATTTTTTTTGTGAAAGAAATTTCCAAAACTTCATAAAATTTAAACTTTCAAAATTCGGTGAGTTTTTGGTCGTAGAATAATGGTATTTTTACTGATTTACTTATCAGAGCATGGGAAAATGTTCTAAATACTTAGTTTTACCCGCAACGTTGCCCAAGTAACATTTAAAGGAAAATATGCATTAATTAATGAAAAAATGTCCCTCGTGATAATTAGAAATATATACAACTGTGTATATAACTCTGTATCGCATTTTGTAGCAGAAAATACTTCTGCAGATTTCAATTTGCATATTTATCTTTATACATATGAAGGATTATTTAAATTTCTTTCTTGAACTTTCTCTTAAATTAAACGTTGAATAATTAATATATTTCGTGGTTATTATATTTTATCATTTCTGTTTTTTCTATCGTCCGTGGATAATTAAATATTCGTCCAATTTATGTATTTGTGCCAAAAATTACTACTGAAAAGTGATTATGTTAGTACATACATTTTAGGAAATTTGTTAATTAACAGGTCACTGCAGACATGACTTTGAAATGATTAGAATAACAGAAACACAAAACATAAACCTTATGTTTCTATTCCAAAACACTGCAGATCTTGATAAAAAAGGAAGATATGTGCTATTTAAAAAGGAAATTAAAACGTTATGAAGCATAAAATTAAAATAATAAAAATATAATAAAAATAAAAACATCTTTAACTCGCAAATGCACATTTTTAAGAGCTGGAGGCCTATCAACAAAGTCAAAACGTTTAACAAGCCTCAAAGACATTCAAAGCTTAAATGCTTATTTGTTTAAGCATACTTGCTTGTTAATTTCAATCGTGAAATAAATCTGCTATTTAAGAAAAAATCTCCCCAATTATGGATAACGGTTTTCATATCGATTGTTGTGTTGCAATTTAGTACTATGAAAGTTTAGAAATTTGACAGGTTTGTACTCCAATGAGCGTCAAAGATTACCTTAATACATAATCTAAAATCTTCTACAACGTTTTAACGCACAAATACGTACAAACATGACACAAGAAATCACATACGGCTGTTTCGAGGATTCTTCGATCACCTTCCTCAGTGCGAAAATAAAGGATTAAAAAGGGTTCAAAGAACCACACCTCGTTACCTTGAGATATTTTTAACTATACATTTAGATAATTAGATAAAAAGTAAAGGAATTATATAAATATCAGAAAAGGATAATTGATTAATAACGGAACTTTTTGTTGGTTTTTCTCTTTCGCTTTTCCATAATAAAGATGCTTTTAAAAAATAAGAATTGTTTCTTGCTTAATTACTGGCATCGGCTCTCCTTTGAATTTATCGTGAATGATGCTACAGGCTAACCGTTGTATCCAATGAAAATTGAATACTAATGACATTTTCATGGACTTTAATTAATTCATTCAATACTAGTGAAATCAGGGTTCTAGTATACTGTTAGGGCGTTAAACTTATGTATTTGCGGACAATAAATTCTGTTAAAATGCATAATTTATTGCAATAAAATACTAACATTTTTTTTAATGAAAAGCAGCGAATGAATTAAAATATTATGACAGTTTTACGAGTGATAGTTTTTTCTTATGTAGTTATATTCGTCTAAAAAAAAAGGAGAAAAATTAAAGCTCTTAAAAATTTATTTTTTATGGCATTTTTTTAATGTTTCTTATTCTCTTTGAATCTTTTTTTTAAATGGTTAATTTTTTTCTTATATTATGGTTTTTAATCCATATAAATAATTCCATTCAAAAAAATCTCATTAAAGATGCATAATCATTTTCTCATGACTGAATAAAAATATTAAAAGTTTGTCCATGCTTACATAAATTAAAGTATCCTTTTAAGAAAGAAAAAATGTAGTTCTTGAAGAAAACGAAACCTGAAACTTTTGACAACTTTTCGTGCGTCAGCTGACTGATAACACTGCCAAAAAGTTACTGAAAGTTTTGCCTTAAGATTTATGTGAGGAAGAAACCAGTTGTTCTTGACAAAATAAGTTTACAAGGAAAAAAAAAATATTCATTTAATTCAGTTTTTATTAGATCTTTTTAAAGTTTTAATATTTCAAAGATTTATGTTGTAATTTATAAAGAATAATTAGTTTTTATATTTTGAAAGTTCTTTTCAACATATTAGGAATATCAAATAATATTATTATAAAAACAAAAATGCGATTAAGCAATGTTCTTTATGAGATGAATATTTAAGGTTATTTAGTATGAAGGATAACTCATATTTGTTTTTGTTTTTTTTGTTTGTTTTTTTTGTAGAATTTTTATATAATAATTGGAACAAAACTTAAATCGCCAAGTTTAGATTTAAAAAAAAACTTTGTTATTTTTTTCCATACTCGATAATATGAAATATTCGAGTGCATTACATAAATTAAATATGATGTTATAATTGGTTGCATTGAAATTTTTTAAATAGCTTGTTTTTTCACCAACCAGCATTGTGATCATAAATGAAAATTTCGTATCCGGCTTTTTAAATCATATATTGCTAAAACATATAAACGAAACATAGGAAAAGGAAGTTTTGATATTTGTGTTATTCAGCTGCGTATAAATATACCAAGACACCATTTGACTAGCAAATATTTAATAAGAAAATATTTTTATAACACAAATGATAACAAGCACGATTATTTTCAAAATAATGAACTCCGCAACGTTATAATGTAAATGGGCAAAAGAAAATACGTTTTTCTTTCTCATTAGCAGAAGTCCACTCATATTCCAGAAAATAAACTGGCAAATTTCCTGTCAAAATTACTCACATATTCACGAATTATTTTGAAGTTTATTTTTATAATGTTTAAGCACGAACTATGTTGAATCATACAATTATCAACAACACATAATAAGTCAAATTGTTTACATTTAAAAAGTTGTTTTTTGTAGCATTTAGACATAGCAACAAAAATTACCTATAGAATTACAACAAATTACTTTAAACTGACCGAAAACTAAACAAAAAAAAATGCAAAAAGATTCCCTTGTATGATATAATTAAACTCTGTTAAATATTTAAAGACGTGCGATTTCATGTAGAATTCTTGTTAATTTTCTATTTATCTGTTTATTAATTCTTTATTAACATTTTATTATGACTTGTGATGAATAAGTGTTAAATTGTCATAACTTCATTATATACCTTTTAATAGAACAACCATTTACAAGTGTTTTGAAGGTATCCATTTATTCAAGAAAACATATAGCTGTAGACCGTATAAATATAGCCTATGCCACTCTCGGAGCGAAGACAAATACGCCGGTACCACCATCACAATCGTGCGCTCATATATGAAAATCCATATACATATGTATATTTTATTAGCAAATAAGGACTTCCAAACTGTATACGTTGAAAAACACTACATTCTTTTTGCGCACAGTCGGGTAAAAAAACATATGAATTTGAACTTTTTTATACGCATATTGAACTGATACTTTACTCAGCTTTATGTGATCCGAACGATTCTGTACAGTTTATTTTAAATATTTTTATGATGTTCTTATCCCTTTAAGCTCTAGCGGGTGAATTTCTTCAAAATACCCAAATGTCACATTGGCTTCAGTATTTTGGAAACAAAAAATTCAGTATATTATATACAAGAAAAAATGCAGTAATTTGTTTTAAACTAAATTTGGTCGAATATTACGGTGGCATTGTGACATTTGGATATTAAAATTAAGTGGGAAGAAATTCGTCCACCAGAGCTCAAAGGGTTTTAAATAAAGTTGCTTACAATACTAAAAGTAAAAAAAGACATTTTAATTAATCTGCATAAATACAATACAAGTGGGTAGGGATAAACTAAAGGAAGGAGTGGTAAACTAAAAGTGGAATAGTTGACAGTTAAGTATATGCCGGTAGATATATTTAAAATTTTTCTTTTGCTAAAGAAAAAAAACAAGTGGGTAAGTGGGATCACAGATCGCATAGAGGGTTTCGTTTAGTATTCCTTTCAAAACACTTTATCCTTTTGAAAAATCTGTTAGTTCCACATTTCGCAACCAGGGGCGCACTCTATTCTAAACAAACATCTATCCGAACGAAACTTCGTTTTATATACTATCCGTAGATATATTAGTCGAGGGGATTGGGCCCATAGCACCCGAGATAAGTAGGCGCCCCTGGTGGTAAAAAGTGGAACTAAAATATGTAAGGCTATGGTGCATAATATGAAAGAAAGTTCAAAGGGGTGTCGGCAAAAGTTGGAAAAGTGCTCCCCGGGTGAAAAGGGCGGAGGTTAGAAAAATTGCTTAAAATACACAAGTTAGAGCCCGGAGGAGTAAATAATATAAGACTTTTTGAAAATTTTATGATTTGTCGTGTATTCTGAGGTCGTATGCAAAAATTCATGGGTCCAACTTAATTAAGTGCTCTCTTAGAAAGAATTCCTTAAAATACATAAGTGGTAGCTCAAAGGGTTAAACGTAAGACTTTTTCAAGATTTTTTGATTTGTCGCCTGGCCTCAGGTGTTCTGCTGTAAGTATGCAAAATTTCAAATCTCTAATTTAATAAGGGGCTCAGTTAGGAAGAATTGCTTAAAATACGCATGTGGGAGCCCAAAGGGTTAAATCTACGACTTTTTCAAAATTTTATGATTTGTCGCATGATAGTGTTCAGCTATAAGTATGCAAAATTTCACGCCTCCAACCTAAATATGGTCTCACTTAGAAAGAATTGTTTAAAATACACATGTGGGATCCCAAAAGGTTAAATGTACGACTTTTTCAGAATTTTATGATTTGTCGTTTGATGTGAGGTGCTCAGCTATAAGTATGCAAAATTTCATGCCTCCAACCTAATTAGAGGCTCACTTAGAAAGAATTGTTTAAAATACAAAAGTGGAACCCAAAGGGTTAAATTTACAACTTTTTCAAAATTTTATGATTTGTCGTTTGGTCTGAGGTGTTCAGATATAAGTATGCAAAATTTCATGCCTCCAACCTAAATAGGAGCTCATTTAGAAAGAATTGGGCTTAGATGTTATATATTCCCGCGGCCGCCATCTTGGATTTCTTGGCGATTTTTTGTTGGCGTTTATCGATAAGACAACCCCAAATAGTGACGTGTTCTGGCAACCCCGTGAAGCTTGACATGGACATAAATCGCTGCTTGGCGACATTTATTACTTGGCGCAAAAGGGGTTTTCACGCCAAGAAAAAATTCAAGATGGCGGCTGTGGGAATATATAACATCTCTTCCAAGAATTGTTTAAAATACACATGTGGGAGCCCAAAGGGTTAAATGTACGACTTTTTCAAAATTTTATGATTTGTCGTTTGATGTGAGGTGTTCAGCTATAAGTATGCAAAATTTCATGCCTCCAACATAATTAGAGGTTCACTTAGAAAGAATTGTTTAAAATAGAAATGTGGGAGCCCAAAGGGTTAAATTTACAACTTTTCCAAAATTTTATGATTTGTCGTTTGGTCTGACGTGTTCAGATATAAGTATGCAGAATTTCATGCCTCCAACCTAAATAGTGGCTCACTTAGAAAGAATTGTTTAAAATACACATGTGGGAGCCCAAAGGGTTAAATGTACGACTTTTTCAAAATTTTATAGTTTGTCCTTTGATGTGAGGTGTTCAGCTATAAGTATGTAAATTTTCACGCCTCCAACCTAATTAGGGGCTCACTTAGAAAGAATTGTTTAAAATACAAATGTGGGAGCCCAAAGGATTAAATGTACGACTTTTTCAAAATTTTATAATTTGTCGTTTGGTCTGAGGTGTCCATCTATATGTACGCAAAATTTCACGACTTCAACCTAATTAGGGGCTCACTTAGAATAATTGGGCTTAGATGTTATATATTCCCGCGGCCGCCATCTTGGATTTCTTGGCGATTTTTTGTTGGCGTTTATCGATAAGACAACCCCAAATAGTGACGTGTTCTGGCAACCCCGTGAAGCTTGACATGGACATAAATCGCTGCTTGGCAACATTTATTACTTGGCGCAAAAGGGGTTTTCACGCCAAGAAAAAATTCAAGATGGCGGCTGTGGGAATATATAACATCTGTTCCAAGAATTGTTTAAAATACACATTTGGGAGCCCAAAGGGTTAAATGTACGACTTTTTCAAAATTTTATGATGTGTGGTATTCAGCTATAAGTATGCAAAATTTCAAGTCTCCAACATGTATAGTTTCTGAGAACGGGCTCTGTGACGAACAGACAGACAGACGGACAGACAGACAGACAGAGGAGCGAGACGAATAGGGTTTCGTCAGATGAACGAAACCCTTTAAAAAGATGGTTTAATTTTTTCAAATAATGTATGAAATATAAAAATGCAGGTTGGAGTGACGGCGGGGTTGGGAGGCGGGAGAGGGGCACACTGCGGTTTTAATACTGCAGAACTTTAGGGCTCCGGTACTTTTATTGTTAGAATTAATCCTTGACTTAATCTCTCTTCTTTATTACTGCAATATTTCTTAGTCAAATTAATCTGATGATTAACATATTGATAAAAAAAAATTATAATAAATGCTTTAATATATTCACTAGTTATTGCATAGAAACAGATTTTCTATTTAAAGACTATCGATTCGGTACAAAAACTCAAAATGAAATTTCTGAACTCATTATCATATCAGAAAATTTTTAATGCATATCCCAGAAGTCCCATTCTTAGCGTAAGTTTTCTCGAATTTTCAAAAATTCACTTTTGTTAATTAAGTTTATCTTTTAAATATACTTTTTATCAAACTAAAATAAAAAGAAGTGCTTATCTGTGCTAAGTTAAATTTTATTCGAAGAAAGTTTTAAATTTGAAAAAGAAACTGAATTCGAAAGAAGGATATTGAGGTTAGAATAAATACAATTAGCATATTAGTTGGGTCTTACTAAAAAGCTATTTTTAATTTCTGGAATGTAATTTACCAATTTTTTAAACAGATGTATGTTTCAACTAAAGAAATACTACAAGAAAAAGTACATAATTTTGCGAGGAAATGATATTTTGTACGTAAAATGAAACAAAGAAAAACAAATATTTAAAATCTGCAACTCAGGACAAGCGTTAATTTAAAAAGTTGATTTTGTAGTAAAATTCTTTCAGAAAAAAAATTTATTTAACTACTAAATATTTAATAAGAAAATATTTATTTTTATAGAACAAAAGAAAAGAAGCATAATCATTTCTTAATGCAAAAAATTCTAAAGCGAGGACGTTATAATACAAATAAACCGACACACAGACAATTTTTGTGTTTTGGCCGCGTTTTATTCTTATCGAAGAAGAATAAAATAAATTAATGTATTTTCAGTGAAAATATCTCGCAATATATTTTCTAAATTGTGTATTCTACATACAGGAATGCTTTTGAAATTAATCATGTAATCAACAACAGTTCGTAATAAGTCAAATAGTTTACATTTTGAAAATATTTTATTTATTACATCATTTACTCATAATAAGGAAAAGGTCATATAATGCTGCATAATTTACTTCAAGTCGAACGAAAACAAAGGGGAAAAAGTACAAAGATACTAGTTTTATGATATAATCAAATTATTTCAATATTTAAAGTCAGGCGATTTCATGTAGGGTAAAGTGCCCATATTTCGTTCCCTTTCCTTATTCGTCCCCCTTTACTTCTCCGCTTCTGCGAAAGTGACGCCGCTTTACACTCAAAGAACAGGAAACGGAAGGTGAGAGGGGTCAGTAGTGAAAGTTTCGTTCGCCAAGATGCATACCTATATTAAAGACGCCAAATTTCCTATTTTTAGAAGACCTGAGTTCTTATTACGTCGTTTGTAGAACCTTATTTACTGTACTGTAAGTATTTATTTCTTATTCATTGCATGTATTTTACGTTGGTAAGATGCTGACTGTAGCGTACAGTGAATTTTAGGATGCTCAGTTCATCTTACGGAAACTGAAGGTCAGCCATATTGGGAAGTAGCGTGGTTCCAACTTCGTCCCCCTTGCAGTAATTATTTTCGCACTGGGGATGAAATTAGGAATGCTTTTCCATGACATTTTTTTCAATTTTTTCCTCACATTTGGATGGCTAATGTTTCATTATGTTACTCTTCTACTGATAATTAGCACATTTCTTTGTGCCTTAACTTAATGTAAATTAAATACTTATCTATCCTATTAAAATCCGTGCGCGTATCTTCGTAACCTCAAAACCTCGGAAACCCCAGGGCGCAGGGCTACGAAATTTGGCACACGGGTTGTTGGTAGGGGCCCATGACTGATTGGGGCAAACAATTCGAACATTTTAAATGTATATTTTATGTTTTTGAAGAATTTTTGCCTTTTTTATGTCCAACCTATAATCGCACGAGTTCTAACCAATTCTAAATGTTTACTGCAATATGAGATATACATATTACATATGCCACGCTGTAATACTGCGTGCCGCAAGAAGCTGTAGCGGGTATTACAATAATTCTTTTACCTCACATGCAAATAATTAGAGATTAGTTAACTGTGCTTAATTATTACTTTTTTTAAAAAATAAAGAAAAACATTTTATCACAAACATCAAGAAAACTTTTTATTCTATTTATTCCCTTATTCCGAAGGTATCGTTATAGTCTGCTGCCATAGCAACATGATAATTTGGCAAAAATTTATTTTTAGTTTTGGTTTTAGAAATAAATTCATGAACTCCCGTGCGTAGAACGGGTTAAACAGCTAGTTTATAAATAAATTTTGATTTAGTTACATGTTAAGTCTCGGCGTATTGGATTTTTAGAGGGGGACGAAATTGGGATCATTTTTTTTTCTTTTGCCATGTATAGATACTTTTGAGAAAACAATTTTTCGCAGTTAAAATTTTATGTACAATATTTGCCTATGTTTCTATGAGCGTGGGTAGTTAGTCTAAGTAAAATCCAAATTTGGTAGGTTTTCACAGAAATTTACAACATTTAGAGCCTAAAAGTGACTGAAGGGACGAAAATAGGGCACCTTAACTTAAAATTTTTCCTAATTTTGTCTTTAATTTCTATCTTCAAGTTCTGTTATTATTTGTATATCAACATATTATTGAGATTGGCGATAAATAATTGATAAATTTTCAAGACTTCAATGCATGACTTTAAATGCACAAATATATCAATTTTATGATACTATCTAATTATTTCAATTTTTAGAGCCAGGCGACTTCATGTAGAATTATTTCTAATTTTTTTATTGCATTTGTATCATCAATTTCTGTTATTGTTCGTATATAAATATTTCATTGTAATTTGCAATGGTAAATTTTCAAGACTTCAATGCATATATTTTTTAATAAAACAAACATTATATAAACATTTATAAACATTTTGGAGATGTGCTGTCACTTCAGGGAATAAAGGCTATATAACTGCAGCCCATGTCACTCCTGGAGCAAAGATGAAAGTTTTATTACCATGTATATTTTATTCGCATGCAAGAAATCTTGCATTGTCCTTGATCAAAATTATTATTCTCCTTTTCTGAGCCAGTTAAAAATGAAGTTATTTTTATTGCATGACGATACAATTATAGAAATAATACACAGCACTTGGAGATGCTTTTACTTACCCATCATACGTAGTATAGAGTAAGTCCTGTAATCGTTTTAGAAATCGAAAAAAAAATGACAGATTTACACGTTTCAGACACGGGAGATTCCGAAAAACATATTTTTAGAAAAAAATTTTGGTGTCCGTCTGGGTGTGTGTGCCTATAACAGCTCTATCTCCCGAGCAAATAGAGATAGAGATTTAAAATTTGATGTGTACTTAGGAAGTAATAATGGGAAGAAGCCTATTGAATATCAGTAACCTCGATTATACGGAACTATTTTTTTCGGTCTCTCAAAATATTCGTTCTGATAAAAGGTATACAAAAATTTTCGAAATTGTTTATTTGAAGGAGTGAATATAAAAGACAATAAAACAAAAAGCATAAATTTTGCATCAAGAATGAAGTCGATCGGATAATTAGTTGCCGCGATATTTGTAAATATATTTTTCACACTCTTCGATTTTTTATGATCCTGTATTTCATTCAAATTTCAATTCAAAGATATATTTTAATTGGAAATGAGACGTTAATCCGACGCAGTAAACTGTTAGTTAACATGATTATAATTTTTCGAGTTATAAGGATGTTTCTTTTACGTAATTTGGTACTACTCGATTATCCCGCCTACCAAAAACTATCGCCAAACTATAAGATTAAATGCCAATAATGGCTTATCGTAAATGTCAAGTATTTAATGCATCTCCGTACCTATAAGGGGGTTACCATAGGAGGGACCCTGTTCTGTCACCAAATACCACGAAGTTTGTCGCCAGCTTGGCGATATATAGCCAAATTTGGCGACCAAAATGAGTCGTCGAAAGTGACGACAAATTGGCGGTATCTCTAATATTTTGCCAAATTCCTATAGGCTTTTAATTTATTAGGCTAATTTAATAGGCTAAAAATTTATTATCAAATTCAAAAGTAGTTGATAATGAATTTTTCAAACAATTTCCATTTATTATCAAATTCAAAAGTAGTTGATAATAAATTTTTCAAACAATCAGATGGCTTAAGTATGGGTAATCCTTTATCTCCAATTCTTTGTGATATTTATATGCATTATTTTGAGGAAAAATTATTAAATCTGGTTAATTTTAAATGTTGGATGCGTTATGTCGACGATACTTTTGTTTTAGTTGATAATCCTTTTGATATTTCTACCATTCTTCATACTGTCAATTCTATCGACCCACATATTCAGTTTACTTTTGAATTAGAAAATTGTAATAAACTTCCTTTCCTTGATGTTTTAGTTACCAAATGTGATTCTTCTTTCAAAACTTGTGTTTATAGAAAACCTTTTTGTGTTTCTAACCCACCTCATGCTCTCTCAAATCACCCTGTAAACCAAAAAATCGGTGTTTTTTACACGTATGTAAATCGTGCTCTCAAAATTTGTTCCGATTCTTTATCCCTTAAGGAAGAACTTAATTACTTAAAAACTGTTGCTGTCAAAAGAGGTTTTAATCCTTCTGTTATCAATAATGCTGTGAAGAAATTCAATAGACCATCTAATAAATCTACTCTTTCCAAATCTGTCAAAAGCAAACCTGATAATTTGGTTGTCCTCCCCTTTTATCCTCCTTTATGTTTCAAGTTAGCTAAAGTTTTACGTCGTTTCAATTTTAACATTATCTTTAAACCTGTCAATAAATTTCTATTCCCCTCCACTAAATCTCCTGTTCCTGATCTTCGGAAATGGGGAATTTATAAAGTTCCTTGTAATGGTTGTGATTTATCTTATATTGGTCAAACTAAAAGAAATCTCGAAATCCGCTTAAAAGAACACTCTCGTTATGTAATCAATCAAGAATTTTCTAAATCTTCTATTGCCAAGCACTTTTGGGATTCTGGCCATAGTTTTAATTTTCAAAATGCTAAAATTATCTCTGATGCCAATAGTATCTCTGAATTGGGCTTCCTTGAAAATCTAGCTATTTATCTTAATCGTGATGCCATTGTTAATGATAAATCTGATTCCACAATGCTCTCTGCAGCTTGGAAAAACCTTTTCAGTACTACCATTTAATTTACTTTTGTATTAATTAATATTAGTCTTTTTTTATATATATATATTTTATTTTTTTATTTATTTATTTTCATGTGTTCCCATTTTTAATTATTTGTATTTTCCCCCTTCCAATTTTTGCCCCTCCTACTCTGTGTTCTTTTGTTTTGATTATACTCTTTTGTGATTGGCTGTTGTCTTCTACTTTCCTATTGGCTGTTCATTTCTAACTTCCTATTGGCTGTTTCTTCAGCTTGTTTCCTTTCCCTTATCTCTCATTTCAGTCTTCCTGCTGCTTTCATAGTAGAAGGACGTCTTCTTTGCGCCTGACGAAGAAAGACTCAGATCTTTAGAAAGGCCTAGCGCATTTAATAATTTTTGATGGTGTTTTAAGAAGTTTTTTTGTTCTTATGTATCATATGTTTTATTTTCATGTTTTATATTATGTATATCCATGATGGGTAAGTATTACGGTGGAGCCCAACGACTAGTTTTAGGATTGCGGTAATTAGCGGCGAACCTGAAAACCACCAGTCACTAGAATTTTCAATTTAAATATTTACGTCTATCGTTATCGTCAGGAGATTTCTCTTTTTTTTCTTTTTAAGGAAATTTCAGAGTATTAGAAATGAACTGGTCCTTGTAAGGCGTTTTGCCAGATACTACAATCTTCAATTTTGTATTAGGTAAAAAATAATACAATTTTGGTTTATGCCTTAACATCCACAATGTCTCATTTATAGTCCAAAGCCATGTTTTTAAATATTTCCTGTTGTAGAATATCTTTAAAGGGGGGCATCTGAAGACTGACTGTGCGATCTGGTTTTTCATTTTCATCGTTTCTTCGTATGAATAGAATTGTAAAATATTTACATAGCCACCTTGCGTGGGCACTGCAGATTCGATTCCTAAGTAGGTCAAGTTATACCCGACTCGAATCTAAAAATTCTATTTCAAGTCAAGCCAGTGTTGAATTCAGACACTTTTCTCCGGGAGGGATTTTTGTGTCTCCGAGGGGGGGGGGGGACATTATAGTGTTCTGGAGGGGAGGGGGAATTGCACTTTTTGATCATTGAAATCACAAACCTAAAATCTTCCGGGGGGGGGGGAATGAAATGTACCCCGGAAGATTTTAGGCTTTGTGGTTTCAATGATCAAAATGATCCCCTACCGGGCCACTCCCTGAAATCAACACTGAGTCAAGTTGAACCCGAAAAAAATAAACTTTCATTACCCTTAACTCAATCCGTAACAGATACTCTTCAACTCTAAATCGACCGTATTTCAAAATATTTTAAAAATAACGCGAAATGAAAGAAAATAAATCAGTATTTTTAAAAAATCTTTCAAAGTAGTCTACAATTATTAGCCTAATATTAATTATTAGTATAACAGTAGTTTCATCTTTTATGTAAAAAATGAGCACATGTAAACGCATTGTTTATATGTTCAAATATATAGAGTTTATTTGTTTTTTCCATATGAAAAGTATTCAGGACTCCAATCCGAATACGACCTGCAAGAGACAAAACCCAACATGAAACAAACATTTACAGAACAGAAACAAAAAATATACCGTTAGCCCGACTCGATAAGTGGGTATGTAGGTTTCATGTAAAATAATATTATACGGCCCGATTCAGGATTCTACTGCAGATTGAAATTCTCAAAAATCCGCATAAAGGATTTCTCATCTGCACCTGGTAACAAATATTATTAGTAGGCAGAATTTTTTCTGGAACAGGTGTGATGAAAATGTAATGCGAGTCGGATATTTGCTGTCAGTAATTTCTATTCCTTGAAATAGACTTCGTTACAGAAAATGGTAGCGGCATCCTTTAAGGCCATTAGGAATCACACAAGAAAATGTAAAACCAATACCGAAATTTATTAACAAGGAAAACAGGAAGTTTCGGGATAAATTTCAAGTTGAAGTTGAATTTCCGCTATTAACTGGAATAAATATACTCGAACATATACTCTAGACATATCGAAAAATTCTTTATTAGATTGATTTAGAGTCTTAACGTAGATTCTATTCATAATTTTTCAGCACTGCTTCTAAACTCATTCTAATAGCTTATCTCCAACAATAGCGAAATTTCACTTTCGACCTACATAGTGTCTTATACTGCTCTTATCAGAAAGCAAATTGATGAAGAGAAAATTAGTAGAGTCCGCTACTAAAATCCCCAAGATCAATAAAAGTTTCTCAATTTATAGACATTAGTAACGTGTAACGTCTAATTATAATAAACCAGTACACCCATATTTTTAATGAAATATGGGTATACTATTTCAACAGCCTGTTCGCAAACTTTTTGTATAATACCCCGTTCATGATTGTGTGCTTTGTATGTGCATAGAAAAAGGCATGTAGATAAGAAAAATCATATGTATGATGATATGTACCTAAAAGTACAACGAAAATTTGGTACGTAAAGTCAGATGTGGGTAAAAAAGCCTATCCAATGACAACTCATTCATTGCTATATACTACTTAAATTCATTATGCGATGTCAAATGTGGAAAAAACATCCTATCTAATGATATCTCATTCACCGTTGTACCTACATATTAGTTGAGAAAAAGGAATGTTGACAACAGAAATAATATATATGATTTGTAAGATATGATGAGTAAGGGGTAGTGCGGGTATTTTTTTCTAAACTTTACACATGCTGGAATCTGTTTAAGAAGTTAATAAAAATCCTGTGTAATTGTAACTTTCACTTCATCACATGTCGTTGACATCAAAAATCCTCCTATCTCTTTTTAACACTTTTAACAATTGTTCAAAAATAATTATTAAGATGGAGCTTTGTGCAATATAATAAAAATGTAAAAATATCAGCGTTAAACGTACCAGTAATTTTTCATTTTTAGCATACCGGTTTCGGTAGCATGTACTTAGAACTTGGAATGATAAATTACATAGTACCTGGGGCCGAAGGCCTCCCTCCCCCCACACCTACAGCATAACAGTAGTCGTAGAACATTTGAAACAGAAAATCGGCAAGACTCAGAAAAAGATATACAACGATCCTGCTCCCCATAAAAACAAAGGCACATTTCAGACACCATACAATCGAAGAATGTCAAAAATTCTTTAAATATTCATCAACATAGAAGCAAAGTTCCATATAAATCAGTAGAAATATTTAAAATCAGCAAAAGTTCAATAAAAAACTCTGTCAGCAGTTGAAAACATGAGCAGCCAGTGAATTGGCCAATCAAATTGAGTGGGAAAAAAAGAGGAAGCAAGACAGGAAAACAGAAAATTACAGGTAACAGCCAATAGGAAAAAGGACGGGAAATGGAATCGGAATAGTGAGAAATGCATTTAAAAATTAAGAAAAAGAGGTTTTTATATAATATTTCCAACAATCTTATAATGGGGGAGTAGCGAATTCGCAATTAACAATATTTTCAAGATTTATTTAAATATGAAATGCTTCAAGGAAGTGAAGTTCGTGTGTAGAAGTAAGTTTAAATATTATTTTAACGAAATTGAAGTCAAAAGTATGATTCATCTCTCAGCAATGTTTCGCAATTGAGGATTTATTTGTTCCTTATTTTTTAATATATTGTTGTTTAATATAGTTGATGTTCTTCTATACGGAATTTTAAGCAACGTTTGGTTTTTCCAATGTAGGAAAGACCTAACTGGCAATTAATACTGTAGATACCCCATGACTTGGGTAATTCAATATGATCTTTGAGTTTGGATAGAGCGAGTTTATTGATAGGGGTAAAAATTATTTTGAAGTCTTAATGTCTAAAAATTTTAGCAATGGGAAAGCTTGATTTAGAAAAGAAGGGTAACACAATGCTATTATTAGAAAGAGTAGAATATAGGTGAGAACCTTCATATATATTACTTCAATATCCCTTTTCTCACAGCACATACTAAAAACACAGTGATAAATGAGGTATTTTTCGAAAGGTATTTAATGTACTATATTTATAGTATCGTTAAAACGCGTTGTTTGATAAAAAGAATTACAGTTCCTGTAAAAACGTACCAACAAATAATATAAAAGATTGTGCTCAGAAAGCCTTGCGTGACCTACTGCTTTCTTTTTAATAACTCGAATATTTTTTTTTAGATTTAATGTATTTTTTAGAATGTCCAGTAACAATACTAAAAATATTTCTATGAAAAACAGCAATAATCCGATCGAATAACGTTTTGAAATGTATTAAAAGTGATATTTTCCTATCTGTCTCGCTGCAAGATTTACCAACGAAAGAAATAGTCAAAGATCGCTATTTACAACCACCCTTTTTGTTTCGATTCATTTCAGTGGTTTAAGCGCAAAATGCGATTTCATGTGCTAAATTTGTCTTTTATTTATATTTTATTGTTTTACTTAATGGTTAGTGGTTTAATTTTGTTAGAAAATATAAGGTTTAAACAAATTATGAGCTGTTTGTATAAACTTAATTGCAAGCGGATTTATATTTCACCATCGTCTGCATAAAGTACAGATAGATTTGAAAAAAATTCATGTTTGAAAAAATTTTTTAAACAATAAAACGTGAGTAAATGGCGATATAGTTTTCGAACAAATTGCATTTGAAAGTATGGGGGAGTACACAGTGAGAAGGCAGTCACTTTGACATATAGTTGAAACTTTTTCTCCAAGCTGGCATACACACGAAATGACCTCATCTTATGCAACACGTGGATGTAGTTTCGGCACTTCAGTTACTCGTCCTACAAAATAGTGAATAATTCTTTATTTTATAGTGGTTATAGTTACATAAACGTCTATTTTACAGTTTATTTTCTTCAATATGACATATATTTACTTAACCAAAACTAACTGTATCTAATAATAGACTATTTCGACAAAACGACATAAACTTTTTAAAGCGATGAAATTGATGTAATAGATGTGGCATCCATTTTGTTACAACGTAACAAAAGTACACTGTGAGACACACACTTGTGGTACACAGTGAGGCGTGTTTCATTGCGTACCTACTATGTGGTTCTGATGTTTAAAAAGTTATTTATTAATAAAAGAAAGTTTCTCTCTTTCTCTCTCTCTCTTTCTGTGTGTGTGTGTGTGGACGTGCGATGACTAAGGAAATCTACTAAACATAAGAGAAAATTTGCACGAAGGAAGCCCAAGGTCTGCCATTGTCCACCCGAGGCTCATATTTTTAATATTTTGAAAATCTAGCAATATTAATTAGAAATCATAAACTGTAGAAAATTATTGATAGAGTGTAAAAATGTATGATTTATGAAAATATATACATTGTCCATATATACTATATATACATTATCTATATATATATTAAAATATATTCATTGTCATACGAATTTTCCCACTGTGTACACGTGGTACACAGTGGGAAAATTTTCAATACTCCGTTATGCTGCTTCTGTGCTTTTATAAATAACTTTAAAGCCATTTATACATTAATGTCTAGCATATTTGTGTAGCTTAAAGATGTAGTAAAAATTTTTTCAGCACAATAAAAATCATCGCCTTATGTAATAATAATTTTCGTCTCACTGTATACTACCCTCCCCTACATTTTCCCCTATTCGACGATGTAAAAATTGGAAATGTGTGATGCTTAGAAGTTTAAAAATGTAAAAAAAATCAGTAAAAACGAATTCTGATCGCCTGCTGTTTCCATTCGTAAAATGACGTCAGCGTTACGCACAGACACGTTTGTCCTATATAGTATAGATTGTAAATAATTATAATGTACTCACTGATTGTTCAAACCTTTTTCTAAAAAAACTGTTTTTGTTTTACATAATAACAATGCTATAGTATAAAATAAAACTGACAATATTAAAGAAACTTCAATTATGCTTTAACTAATTTTACTTTTCCAATCAAAACACAAAAGAAAAATATTGGAATTCCATGTGATATTTTTCTTGGCTATAAAAAAGCTATTTATAGAATATTATTTCTGCTAAAGCAAATTTTCCAAAGAATTAAGTTTTCCTTTCTCCATGTTTCTTTTATAAATAACACATATTTTATGCAAATGAATCGATTTACAATGTTACAAGAAAGGGAGTAAGTGACTCTTTCAATGTAACAAATGTGTTTTTGTAAAATTAAGATGTTTTGTACATAAGTTTAATGATACATAAATAAATATAAATCTTCATAAAATGTTCTAAGTAAACAGAAGATGTAGAAATATTGTCGTGCCATGCATAAAATTTCCATTTTGTTTGCGTTTATTGAACTAAGGGTTCATGTATCATTAGAAATAAAAATTTATTAAAGCATGTTTTTTCCCGAAGGGAATAAGTTTAATAAAGTTTAAAAGCATAACAATGCATATTTATTGAGTGCAAAATTGACGCATAAGTAAATTTTATGATGAAAAGATTGAAAATATAGATATTAACTGAAAATATAAAGTAAAAGAGTTCGAAATATGTTTACTGTGCTTTGTCTTTTATTAATATTTTATAAATATAAAATTGAACCTGTAGATAGTTTTATACCAAATTATTTTTCCGCTTTCTATTTTTAATCTTTATTTAAAATTTTCTGATATTCAATGTTGTAATTTTTATGTGGAATAAGAGTTTAAACCATTCATTATCATTGCAAGACTTGAAAATAATGCATCAGGCCTAAATAATGAAACACAATTACACAACACTGAACAATATTATTAAGAAATTTCCTTTATTCATACTATAAAACGAGATATCTAAATAAGAAACTTGTAAAACACATAACTAAGAAAAATCCACTCTCATAGATTACTGTACATTTCCAGCAGAGTGTGCATTTTTTTTCGTACAGCCCTGTATATGATTTATAGAATCCATACATACCACAACACTAAACATTTGAAATCAAAGTTATAAATTGAATGTCCTAGAGGAAAACCCACTTACAGCAATTATCGATCCTGTAACTTTCGTGTGTTCCTGTACACGAACTATAAATGTTACATTACTTGATTTTCAATACCGAGCATTCTATAGTATTTTATAAGTAAATTACAACAATTCTATATTCAGTTACATAGTTCTATTTAGTATTTACCTCTTTACAGAGATTAAAACTTTTTCTATGCAAAACTCATATAGACGTCATTTAAAATACAAAACTTCCTTCCTAACTGAAGAATTCAGCATTAAAAGCAGTCTTAAATTCTCGTAGGAATGTTTTAAAAATGTTTTCGCCGTCTTCTAATCTGGCTCATCTTCAGTTTGCTGTTGTTTATCTTCATCACACCTCATTTGATTCAAGCTTTTCCCGGTCTTTTTTATCCAATTCACAAAATTGAATAGATAAAACCCTTAATGTAGATATGATGGAAAAGACTATGTAAAATATAAGTGTAAAAAAGGTAAATAAAGACCCACCATAACAGAGGTAATAAAAAATGGGACGAGTTAATGGAAAATGGAAAATTGTCCGAAGATAGAAAACCAACGACGACAAAGGCACCAAACATCCCTTGGAAAACTGAAAGATCGCAAAAATCGTATGAAACTAAGCCTAATCGCAAATAAACACTAAAAATCCACTTATGAACTAGAAGTACAGTACAGCCCCGATTATCCGCGGAATTGGGTGGCAATGGCACCGCGGATAACTCGAAATAGACTGAAAATGGGGTGCAAATAAAAACAAAAAAAAGAAAATTCAACATAAAAACTATGTTTTAGTGTACAAAAAACATAATAAAACGTTTAAAGTACATATATATGCACAGTACATCAGAAACCTTTGCTTTTTTTTTAGTAAGGAATAATTTTTATCTCGAAAATGAATTTATTCTTGATATGCTCTCCGGGAATTTATCACAACTAGTTGAATAGCAACCCGTCGTGTTGCTTTTGAATTGCATAAGATCATTCGATCCTTTTGCGAAAAATGAAACCTATTTCTATTGTAAATTTTGAAAGCAATTAAAGTATTAATTTTTATTAAATACAATATTTCAAATAATAAGTTATATTTACAATTTAAGTCGAAAGTTTTCCGAATAGAAATGCACATTGACCATAAATTTATTTGCCTAAAGATTTTCGCTCTTCCAAGATTTTGCTTCAAATTTCGGAGTTGGCAGAAATGTTGTCATTTGGGTCAACTTATACAAAAATGAATTTGTTTTGACGAATTTGTTCAGAAGCATTTTATATTTATGAATTAAAATAAATATTTAGAGAAAAAATTTTCCTCGCTAAAACATTTCGTTTTTAATGTCCGCTTCTGAAATGTTTTAATAGCCATCTTAAGGCAATAGCTGAAAATCTACTTTTCAACTTAAAATTAAATCAAAATAATGATCTTTGATTGCGATGTTTTTTCTTTTCACGTCAACAAAATTTATCTCAATGTCCCAGTCAATAGTCAAATTTTTGTTTCTAACCTAAACGGATTCCTGAAGCTTGAATATGTGAACATAAAATAAAACACACACACTCACTACAATATATAATAAAACACAGATAAATAACGCCTGCATTCAACTGTTAACGGTATATATGAATATTAAACAGACGTACAACAATAAATACAATAAACCCAACTGGAGTGAAAAATTAGCCAGAGCAAGGAGTCGAACCCGAGACCACAGCATTCCAAGCTGTCGCTCTAACCACTGAGCTACTCCGGCCGATGCCTGAGTCGTTATCCGATCGTATAGGGTCGTATGTCCGGACATCGTTGTTCGGTTATTCAAGGCTGTCGTATAGATGGCTGGTGACTTCCCAAACATGGCTTATTAGTAAAAAATTGCAGACCCAGGTATCGGCCGGAGTAGCTCAGTGGTTACAGCGACAGCCTGGAATTATAAATGATTGGAAAAAAATTATAACTCCAGTTGGGTTTATTGTGTTTATTGCTGTATGTCTGTTTAATATTTATATATGTGAACATAAGTTTGTATTTCGTGAAGTTTTCTTGAAAAATACTATTCAATCACATTATTATTTTCCCTATTTATTCAAATAAATGTTAATTTCAATTTAAAAATAATGTCAAACAATGATATCTAATAACCCTTGTCATTTTCTGTTTTCTGTTTTTTTTATTTTAATTAATTTAAATGGAGGAATTTAATTTCCATCATTACATAAATGTCATTTATATATATATATATATATATATATATATTAAAAAGCAGAAAAACCAACGTTTAAAATGCACAAATAACATATGAAAAGCAGCAAACAGCTGTTTCGAATCTACTAGCGAGATTCTTCTTCAGTGCAAAAGGAACAGCGTGCTAGAAAAAGCAAGGCTGAGCAAAATCATAGACAGAGACGCGCTGGCATTTATACCCTATGCGGGTGGCGAAGGCGCCGAAACAACCAATGAGAGAGAAGCAGTGGAAACGACTGGGTGGACAAGTAGCGACATCTACCGGAGAAGTAGAGAAAAGAAACCAAAAAAGGGGAATTAAATTAACGCTTTCCAAATACTTGGAAAATCTGGAGTACAAGATAAGTCATTGACTAAAGAGTGAGAATTTTTAATGATATGGTAAGCTTCCCAAAAATCAAGATCAAGGTTAGAAGAACATTTTTGGATAATGATGGCTGAGGAAAAATCGAACCTATGTTGAGAAGACCAAGAATGTTGAGCAATAGAAGAACGTTTGAGCTCCTGATTTTTAACATAACCTTCATGCTCTTTTAAACGAAATCTAAGAGCACGTTTAGTCTGACCAATATAAGAAAGACCACACTGACAAGAGATCTGGTAAATGCCCCAATTATCTAGGCGATCAACGGGGTGTTTGAGATTTGAAAAAGGGATTTTATTAACAGGAGAAAAAATAACTTTAAAATCAAACCTTCTTAGGATTTTAGCAACTTGCTGACTGATTTTAGGAAAAAATGGTAATACAACTGAAGTATTAGAGTTGGAATTAGAATGCTTTGCAGAATGGTCGGAATTCGTCAATTTCTTATAAATAGAATCGATAATATTAGAGGAATAACCACGATCGACAGCAATAGCTTTGAGGTAATTAAGTTCAGCACTAAGTAACTGAGGAGTGGAACAAATATTAGTAGCCCGAAAAACAAAAGTATTGAAAGCAGCGAATTTCTGGTTAGGGGGATGAGAAGAATACCTGTGAGGTGGGAGACTGACAGCAAAAGGTTTACGAAAGACGGTAGTCTGAAAGCCATTTTCACAACGAATAACAAGGACATCCAGGAAAGAAAGACGGTTATTGGTCTCAATTTCAGAGGTAAATTGAATGCAGGGATCAATGGAATTCATAATAGAGAGAATATGATTAATATCCGAATTCATTTCAATCAGGACATAAACATCATCAACATAACGAACATAGAACGGAAATTTTAAGATTTCAAAAAGCTTGACCTCAAAATAGTGCATATAAATATCGCATAAAATTGGACTAAGAGGATTACCCATAGCCAAACCGTCAATCATACGGAAGAAATTACCATTGAAAACAAAAGTATTTTGCGACAAGCAAGCGCGAGTGAGAAGTATAAGTTCCTCGATTTCAAAATAAGAGAAATGGAATTCACAAAGCCTTTTCTTGAGGCAATCTAAAGCCCTCTCAACCGGAACGTTTGTAAATAATGATTTAACATCAAAAGAAACTAAGATCCTAAGAAGGTTTGATTTTAAAGTTATTTTTTCTCCTGTTAATAAAATCCCTTTTTCAAATCTCAAACACCCCGTTGATCGCCTAGATAATTGGGGCATTTACCAGATCTCTTGTCAGTGTGGTCTTTCTTATATTGGTCAGACTAAACGTGCTCTTAGATTTCGTTTAAAAGAGCATGAAGGTTATGTTAAAAATCAGGAGCTCAAACGTTCTTCTATTGCTCAACATTCTTGGTCTTCTCAACATAGGTTCGATTTTTCCTCAGCCATCATTATCCAAAAATGTTCTTCTAACCTTGATCTTGATTTTTGGGAAGCTTACCATATCATTAAAAATTCTCACTCTTTAGTCAATGACTTATCTTGTACTCCAGATTTTCCAAGTATTTGGAAAGCGTTAATTTAATTCCCCCTTTTTTGGTTTCTTTTCTCTACTTCTCCGGTAGATGTCGCTACTTGTCCACCCAGTCGTTTCCACTGCTTCTCTCTCATTGGTTGTTTCGGCGCCTTCGCCACCCGCATAGGGTATAAATGCCAGCGCGTCTCTGTCTATGATTTTGCTCAGCCTTGCTTTTTCTAGTACGCTGTTCCTTTTGCACTGAAGAAGAATCTCGCTAGTAGATTCGAAACAGCTGTTTGCTGCTTTTCATATGTTATTTGTGCATTTTAAACGTTGGTTTTTCTGATTTTTAATATTGTTGCACAAAGGCTTTATTTGCTATTTATATATATATATATATATATATATATATATATATAATTGACGGTGGGAGGTTATGTTTAATTAATGGTTATATATATATATATATATATATATATCGAAAACTAATCAAATTTTAAAATTATACGACAAATTTTGACATCCTTGGACCCATGTGGATAACTGGCGTCAATTTGATCCCCTAACATTCCATATTCTAGGAGAGACAGCTGTGAAATACAAGCGGACATTCACTTTTTAATATAATAGATTGATGAAGTTTTAATTTCACTATGAAATATTAGTCAGAGACAAATGCTGAACTATTTATATTGTTTTACGTGCAAATGGTTTATTTCGTAATGGAACCTGCACGCAATGGAGATATAGATTAAAAAAGTTATGCTTGAAAATTATTTAAAAAGCCATAATAAATAAATCAATTATAATAAAGTTTTCAAGCAAATTGCATTTGAAAGTAGATTTTTTCCCCATATAACGGTGTAAAAATTAAAAATGTGTGATGTTTAGAAGTTAAAAACAGTGCAGTAGAAAAAATTGCAAAACCGAAATTTAAATGTAAAGCATCGCCATTCTCAAAATGACGTTTACGTATGGACATATTTTAACTTTATAAAATAGATAGATTTTCAAACGGGAAGTCCCCTTTGTCAGCTACAACTTTTCATGTGTAAATTTATTCTTTTGGCTTGAGATTCTAATTTCAGTACCACTGACTACAAATTCCAGAAACTGATGTCTTTTAGATGTATTCGTGGTAAAATATATAGCTTTATCTAAGAAAAAGACTGTTTTCTTTTAAATATGGCGCTTACTGAAGCATTATGCCAAGTGTCGCAAATCCGAAATCAGCCGAATGAAAATATATTGAAATGTAACATAGCTTTATGAGAGAAAATGCATGTTTTTTAAAGCGTGACGTCATTTTCTGTTGAGACTTAATGTTATTTTTAATTGCAATGATGAAATGGCATCAATAAGAATAAATAAACCCCAACATTTCTTTTTTTCTGCAACAGTGGAAATAATACGATTGCTACTATTTTGATGAAATTTCAAAAAACTTTTCAAATTAAATTTAAGAAAAATAGCTAGTGCGAGTTCATCTACAAATGAACCACTTTCATTTAAAAAAGAATAATTACCAAAATTGGTTCAGTAGAAAGTTCAGGGAAGATGTCCAAAAAAGCTGTCATTTGTTTTCAATATATAAATTACTTTTTCCGTTTTACTTTAACAGTTGCCTAGCAACTCTATTTCATACAAATAACATTTAAAAGGCCTAATTTTTCCCAATTCGGCTCTAAAAATTTAAATTGTTCGATTACATATATGTTAAATTCGTGCTTTTTTATATATTATTCTTTTATTGATTGTTTGACGAAGCTTTAATTTCATTGTAAGAAAATTAGCCGTAGATAAATTCTGAACTCTTTTTTATGTGCAAATTGTTTATTAATATTTCGTAATGGAGCCCGCCAGTGCGCGATCGAGATAAATTTAAAAAATCGCGCTTGAAAATTATAAACCATAATAAATCAGTCCATTAAGATAACGTTTTGATACAAATTGCATTTAAAAGTAGATTTTTTTCCCTATACGACAATGTAAGAAATTATAATGTGCGACGTTCAGAAGATTAAAAAATTGCAGAAGGGAAAATTGGAAAACCGAAATTTCATCTTGAAGCATTGCTATTTGCAAAATGATATCAGCGTTACGCACAGATTATTGTCCTTTGTAATATAATTAGAGTACTTCTGTTGCCACAATTACAAAATTGGTACAAAAAACTATAAAAAAAATAATATCTCAAAAGTAAATTGAGATACAGATTTCAAAGAAATTGCATGTAAAAGTACATTTTTTTCCTCATACGATGGTATAAAAACTGAAAATCTGCGATGTGTAGAAGTTTAAAAATTTTCAGTAGCGAAAATTGCAAAACGAAAATTCATTTCAAATTTGAAAGTGTTGCCATTCGCAGAATGACGTATGCGTTACGCACAGATATGTTTGTCCTTTATAATATAGATAGACAATCTGTAAACTGAGATGAACTTTGCAAACAAATTCCATTTGAACAAAAAAATCCTATTTTGTGATCTAAAAATTTAAATTGTACGATTACAAATATGTTAGATTTGTGATTTTACAATATTATTCTTTTATTTTTTATAAAAGAAGTATTAATTTCGTTATTTTGTCTTTCACAAATATGTTAGATTGGTGGGTTTTTTAATGTTATTCTTTTATTTGTTTATAAAGGAAGTATTAATTTCGTTATGTAAAAATAGTCAGAAACAAATGATGAAAAATGTTTGTTGTTTTATGTGCAAAATGTTTATTATTATTATGTATTGAAACCGGCACGTGATAAGTAAAACTTAAAAAGAAAATGCTTAAAATTTATTTTAGAAAATATAATACATCAGTCAATTAAGATATAGTTTTTAAACAAATTGCATTTGAAAGTAAATATTTCCCCTATGCGACGAAAATTGAAAATGTACGATGGTCAGAAGATTAAAAAATTGCAGTAGCGAAAATTTCAAGACCTAAATTTGATTGTGAAGTGTTGCCATTCACAAAATGACGTCAGCGTTACGCACGGATACATTTATTCTTTGTAATATAGATATTTAATCAGTAAAACATAATAACGATCAGTTATTAGGATGGATTATCAACTGAGGCTCTTATGCTTGGTATTCTGGAATGAAAAACAGGAATTTTCACCTTCTCAAAATTTGCATACGCACTTCTCATATCCATCATTTTTTTTTTAATTGTATTTTGTTTGATCATTTAAAAATCCTTTTAACTCAAAACTTGAATTCACGATTGTCAGCAACATCTTTTATGTGAACAGACGTACCCTTTATTTGAGATTCTAATCTCAATTTCGGAGAGTAAAAATTTCCGTAATTTATGTGTTTTAGACGCATTTGTGTTAAAATGCTTAGTTTTATCTAAGAAAATGATCGCTTTCATTTAAATATGACTTCATTTTTACTTAAATAAGCATTTCGCGTAGTGTCTGAAACTTAGTATCAGTACACATGCAGAAAGAAAAACAATATAGAAAATTTATGAGGAAAAATGCGTGTTTTCAAAAGCAGTATGTCATTTTCCGTTATTATGTCCCTAATATAATATTCTGCTCCTAATGGACTACTAAACCGGCACTAAACCCTATACAACAATTTTTATCAACAATTTTGAATTTTTATCAGAAAATAGCATGAATTAAGATAAAAATACCTTATTATTTCTCTCTTGTCTGCAATAATGAAAGCAATCTAATTTTAACCATTTTGAAGAAATTTTATAAAATGCTTTTAAAATTAAAATATAAAAGTGAGGCTATTAAAAAAAAGAAAAAAAAGAAAAAAAACATAGTGTGATCACATCTACAAATGAAGAGCTTCCCGTTTAAAAAAAAAAATATTAACAAAATTGGATCAGCAGAAAGATCAGGGCAGATGACTAAAAGACACACTTGTGTTTTAAATATATAGATTATATAAAATTAGGAAAAATTAAGCACATTATGCGATTTTGATAAAATTATAGTAGAATGCCCTAAAGAATAGCATTAAAATTTCATTATTCGAGAGAGGATTTTGGACAAAAACTTCACGAATATGATATTATTTTAAACCACGAATTATTTGTTCGTTTGTTTAATTCGGCGAAGCAAATCCATCTAGGCGAGAATCATCAATTTCTGTAAGATAAATCGCTATTATTTACATGTCACCTCTCTTCTAGAAAGACACTCTAAATTTTTGTAAAACATTGCGTTTTATCAGTGTGTGATTTCAATTACATTATTTTAAAAAGTGAAGTATTTTCACCTGTGAAGAATTTCAAAACAGCTGGGTTGTGAAAATGACGCACTTCTACAAAACATAATTCAGGTTTAAGAATTAAAATACACGCTTTTTTATAAATGACGTCATTTTTATCCGCCAAAGCAATCCACTTTTACAATCCAGTAATTTTTAAATCCAGTGATTAACTTCGTCTATAGAAAAGTATACATATGACGTCATTATCACGGAATAACAGACAATCATCTTGATATAGCCCATATTTTAATTTCAACTTTTTTTTCAGGTTTTATGAAAAAGATGGCAACAAAAGGATACAGTATCTCCTATTTTTGACTATTTTCCGTTTGCTTTCAATAACTTCTAATAGAAATGAGGTACTTTTGTTGCCACGATGAGAAAAATGGTAATAAAAACTACAAAAAAAATTAATATATCAAAAATAAATTGAGATACAGCTTTCAAACAAATTGCATTTAAAAGAGCATTTTTTTTCTTATACAACGGTGTAAAAATTTATAATGTGCGATGTTTAGAAGTTAAAAAATGTGCAGTAGCGAAAATTGCAAAACCAAAATTTCAAATTTCAAAGTGTTGCCATTCGCAAAATGACGTATGCGTTACGCACAGATATGTTTGTCCTTTATAATATAGATAGTCTTATTTAATTGTTAACTATTTTAATTGCTGTGTTTACGTTTGGTTAATAAAATCAAGAAAAGACATCAAGAGATATTTGATATTTCAAACATAGCAACCGAATCTAGTAATATTCTTCTATTACTTTCGAATACATGAATTTTTCTGTTTATATTTATTAGTTGGGCTTATTGTATTTTAAATGCTCTTGACTTGAATTAAAAAATTCTCTTCGCGGATAAACCGCACCGCGGATAATCGAGGCTTTACTGTATACATAAAAAATTCTTATGGTAAGTTACTACCACCATCGGTATCAATAATTTTAACACAGGAAATCATACAAAAATTGCTGAATATGGGCCTAATGCTGATGACCTTACGATAAGTCTGTATGTTAGGAGTTGCCCATCTATAAAAATGAAAGATTTTATAAATACGAAAACAGATACAGTATACAACGATGACAGTATTCGAAATACATTACAAAGTACAACGAACCTTATATTTAAAGAAACCCATTTTAAATTTAATAATTAAATATGTAAAAAAATTAAAAGGCGTGCCCATGTGATCTCCTTTTCTGATTTAGTAGCAGAATGGAAAATGAGATTACTTAAAAATAATATTATAATTCCAAAAAATATTTCAGGTATGGATACGTTATGTATATCATATTTTTATAGTGACAAAAAAAATTATCGAGCTTCCCTCTTTAAGAGTAAAACTAAATACTTATCACCAAAATGTACAATTTACAGTCCAAACTGAGAAGGATAACCCACTAGCATCCCTAGAAGCTCAAATTAAATGTGCGGGTTATAAGCTCCAGACAAAAGCCTTCAAAAAACAGAATTCTAAAGCTCATATAATCTCCAAGAGCTCGAAAACCCCATTTCCATATAAAATTGTAGCGATTAATACATACATCCACAGAGCTTTGAAAGTCTATTAATCGGAAGATTTTTTAAATATACCAAGAAATAAGATTAAAGATATGACCAAAAAAATCAGGATACCTTAGTAAAACAATTACTAAATTAATTAAAAATGTAAAATTAAGATATAACACAAGTGGCAAGCAGCACAAAGAGATATGAAATTCACGAGCTCAGTTCCGTTAACGAGTGGAATTTTCCTAAAAATATAAAGACAATTTTAAAATTTGGAATAAATATACTTATTACCTCGGAACCTTCAATATTCAAATGAATTAGAACAGACATAGAAAACAAAATCAATCAGTTAACGGCTACAGGGATTATAAAGTAAAATTCAATGTTAGCAAGGAAAAAGAAGATGCATTTATAGATATGACTAAACGGAAAATAGTGGTAAAAGGTAAAGAACATGAAAGAGATATAAGATTCAGTACAGCAATAGCCTAATTAAGCATTAAATCCTTAATACGGATAAATTTTAATAATGTCAAGAAATTAGCAAATTATATTAGCAATTAATTTTTTTTATAGTGCATTATTCAGTTTCCTCTAGCTGGAACAGAATTTTTTCTGATTCTATCAACGGACATGTAAGCATTTTCAAGTTCAACAAACGTGTTTTACAAACAAACGTGATAAATTAACATTAATATTAAAATTAACATTACTTTTTTCCCTTACATGTAAATTCAATCAAACAACTGAAAATTTTTAATTGAGAATTAATAACATACTAAAAACCGCCTTTCAGATTTGCCAAAACTGAAACATACACTTTAAATACTAATTGAACACGGTTCCGAAAATTAGTGGCGGCAAAGGAAACATTAGTTTTATAAAGGCTTCCTTAAAATCTTGAAAATATATTCGTTTCTGAAATTTCAAAAAACACTTTTTGAATCCTGGGTAAGGAAGAGGTTTTCGTATATTTTTGTTCGTAGCTATATTATATTTTCATAGATTAGATAACATTTGTCTTTTTTACAGCGTACTGCCACAACAATTAAGAAAAATAATTGAAATCGCTTTAATAGTTTTTGAGCAAAAAATACACCATTGTATATTTTATTTTACATCTGATTTTTTTTATTTCTGGTTTGCGAAATCCCACAACTATTATAATTTTTATTTTTATGTTTTTAATGATCAATTTATGCTAGTTTAAATATACTTTAAGAAAAGAAAGATGTTTTTTATTTTATAAAAATACAATTTAAACCACAAAGAACTAAAAAAATCAATAATTAAAATATGTAGCGTTATGTCAATTCCAAAAACGTTTTTTTATCTTAAGAATTTCCCCCTCCCAAACCACAAAAAAGCAATTGATTTTCGAGATTTAAAGAAACACTTATTGAAATAAAATTTCATTTGTTGCCCGTAATTTTCGGAAACGTTTCCAAATAGTTTTGACAAAGTAGTAGTTAGTTTTCTCAGCTGAAAATATAAGTCGCTTTTTTTTTTCGCTTTTTTATTGAACACATACATCAGACTTGTGTGCTTGACCACAAGGCCTGCTTATAAGTCATCGTCGATATACAGGGACGGGATAACGCAATGAAATTTACAACACGGAGAATTTTTACATCTGGGAGCTCCACAAAGAGTATGCAACGGAGCCAGCGGGAGTCGAACTCGCAAGCCTCCTACTCTCTCTAGCAATTAGCAGTGTGGTGTCTTATCCACTCGGCCATGGAGGCCCCCAAAATATAAGTCTTTAAGTAAGCATTTTCATCTTCAACATTTACGCTCAACAGACAAACATGGTAAACTAACAGCATTAACATTGACAATTAACAGTAAAATTAATGCATCTTTGTTGATTGCTGAAAATGTTTAATTTTGAATTGATAGCGTAGGAAAAAACAGATACTGATTGATATACTTTAAAAACTACTCTGTGTTGTTTCCAGAAATTACGGGCATCAATAGAAACTCTGTTTTTATAAATGTTTCTATAAGCCATAAAAATCTAGTTGTTTCTAATTATTATTTTTTTTAAAAGAACGCTTTTTAGAATCATAGGTAACATGGAAGCGGTTCTATTTTTTTCAATCGCGATTATGCTATACACGGAAGAGCCAACAAATTATGACCACCTTCCTAATAATGCATTGTCCCAGTTTCGGCCCGTAGAAAAGCGGCATCGCCTTGATATGTATTCCAAAAGTCCTTGCTACGTGGCCGAAGGCAGATTTTACTAGATGTTCAAGTAGCGGTCACGCATACTGGAATATTACAACATGGTTGTTCTTCAGCTCTGAGCTGCCGTTCCATGGCACCCCAAATCCGCTTTGTAAAGATCCGTTGAGTTAGGCTGCAGTGACCTTAACTGGAATTCAGTATTATGTTCCTGGAATCACCCCAGCACAATGCGAGCCCTGTGTCATGGAGCATTGTCTCGCTCGAAGACTCCATTCCCAGTTCTACACTGATGTATTGTATTTGGCTGATAGCTGAACCAGTGCCTGTCACCGATTTTATTTTACCAAGTGGGGGAGTCTCCGACATCCTTTTTTCTTTGATAACGTGTCTACGTCCCACTCCATCGCGTCTGCTGATTGTTTCATTGTCATTCATGAACTTTGTATAAGTACTAAAAACGATAGGTCGCAAACAACCCACGTGTCGAACAGTTTTGGAGATACTCGTTCTGAGCCATCGAGTCTTTGAAATTTGCCCTCTATCAAAGTCGGTTAGATCAGCAACATTTCCCATCATAGGCAAAAGTAAGCGCAAAAATAATTCCTCATACTCCCTAGCAGTAGTTAAATATAATTCCCCCTAATTCCGTGACTCCCACGTCAACAAAGTGAGTTTATTGCAAAATGTGGGGATGGTCATAATGTTTTGGCTCTTTGGTATATTACCGTAAATTAAAATTCACATTTCTCTCTCTTTTTTTTTCTTTTACTGTGTACTGACTGCTATAAAAAAAGCATTGAATTCACGTCTGTGGTTTTTGAGAAATACATGTGTATATTCAACTGTTTTACATGTCATTTCGTAACTGTTTTAACCACTTTAGATTGTTTTTTTTTACACCCTTTTATTTAACTCGACCTGTTTTTTTTTATGTAAAGATTTTCAATTTTGTAACTGATTTTTAACCCACTTCCTGATATGCTCAAATTACAATAATTAGGTTCATATGTGTGCTTTTGATCCAAATACAACATTTTAATATTTTTACGAAATTAATTACAAATTACAGTAGAGCGCCGATTATCGGAACTCCAATTAACCGAACTTCCAATTATCCGAACAGCCTATTTCTCTTCAAAAATAAATAAATAAATAAATAACCGAACTTCCATTTATCCGTACAGCCTATTTCTCTCAAAAAAATTTTTAAATGATGATGAGATTGTGGATGAGTTTTAAGATGAAAAAGAAATTAAGAAATGAAAACAAATGCTCTGAAAATGACCCAGGTCCATTACATAACGAAGCCTTTGAATGTTTGGAAACAACTATGAAATGGCTCGAATGGCAGAAGAACGCTGATCCTATTCCACTAACGTATTTAAGAATTCGAGATATGGCAGCATTGGAAAGAACGTCTTCTTTGAAGCAAGCATGCTTTTTGTGCTAAAATTATAATCTCTGGAGTTCAGAAAATGATAAAAAGAGAAAGAAAAATTAAATGATGAAAAAGTAAAAACACTTTTTAAACAAGCTAGCACTAACTGCTGCCAGTCCTAAGCCTGGATAAAGTGTGAAGGTTTTAGTATAGTCAAGAACATCCCTGAAATTGTTTGTCCATTTATCCGAACTTTTGCTTATCCGAACTAGGGTCGGTCCCGACTTGTTCGGATAATCGGCGCTCTATTGTAATGCATTAATTTTAAGGCATTTTTATGTTAGCCCTCTACAATTGATAAATTGCCAAGTTTTATCTGTAAGTCATACAACTGTACACGAGTTGAAGCAACAACGGTTTTACTTATCTGCCAAAATATAGCAAATGTCTATGAAACTGCAACAATTAAAGGCTAAAAAGTAGACAATAAATTATAAGTAATAAATGCAGAGTGTAATAATAAAAAAAGATACTTTTTATCAGTTAATAATTTAATATTAATTAATTTTACATTATAGTTTGATAAATCAATTTAGAAATCCTCAAATGATAATTATTATAAGGTTTCATTATTGCTTTCCTATTACTATATCTTAAAAAAGAAACGGAGCAAAAATTATACAGTTTTTTAAAATTTCACTTGATTTTACTTCCTACCAAGCACAAAAAAAGCAGTGATTTTTTAACCCGACTGCCAAGAAGGGTTATGTGCTTCACGCGTATCTGGGTATGTGGATTTTTTTATACACTCGAAATATCCCAATGGCTGAATGGATTTTAATGAATGAGGTCTCTATCGATTCGTCTTAACTGTTGGATGGTTATAGGCTAGGTGTCGCTTTCATAAATTTAAAATGGCAGCCGTAAAATAAAAAATGGCGATAGAGACAAAAAAAAATTACGCACCATATTGAGTGTCATATCATTGAATAGGTATTTTAAAATGAAGACGATGTTTCATTGACTGTTTTACAGTCAGAAGCTCCGTTTAAATATTAAACGACGTGGAAGTTGTGTAGGTAGGATCTCTAGCTTTACTGCAACTCTATCCATCATAGACGTCTATAGGCCTCATCAAACAGTGTTTATAGATAGGAACTAACAATTAAACACAACTTCAAAAATCTTTAATACAAGTAAATAAAAAAATAGGTAAGTAATATAAAAAATAGTTTCACATTCATGAGGAATAACTAATTAGTTCGGTTTTTACGCAGTCGGGTTTTTTGATTTTTTAAATTTAATTTTTATAATCGAGTTCCGCGCCCACACTAAATTGATGTACTATAGCGGAATGTTTTTTATTTTTATTTTTTTTTTTTTTTTTTGAATAAAGGATGAATTGCATTGAGAATATTAGGCCTGATCTTCAAGATGAACACTGAATGCCTATAAAAGAGATTTTTTTTTTTTTTAATTTTATACTTATTTGACATTTAAATCCACATAAATAAATCATTGTACTTAAATAAAGTTCTCTTTTAAGATTCATGAGTGAATATAACTCTCGCACGAATGGATTTATTAAAACTTTGTTTTCTACCTTTTTAAATTAAAACATAATTAAAGAAAAAAAACTTAACTTTTGAAACAGAAAGTACCTGAAACTTTTGACAGTTTTTCATGCGTCAACTGAAGAAACTGAAGGATCACATTATCAAAAGTTACCAAAAGTTTTCTGTTAGGAAGACACCATCTGCTTTTGACAAAATAAGTTTTCAAGAACTTTTTTTTTTCATTTTCATTTATGATCTCTTTAAAGTTTTAAGTTTTATGATGATATATTTTGCAATTAATAAAGTTTAATATTTTTATTTACATTCTGAAAGTTAGTTTTACATCAAGTTTTAATAAGTTCATGTTATTAATAAAATATATTAACATAAGATTTTTATTCGTAAATATTACATTTTGCCTGATAAGCCTATTAATAGGCTTTTTAGGTAGATTTCGTCAGAAATACTACATACACTGTAAAAAAAAAATTTTTTTAAGTTACTAAATTTTTTTTTTAGGAAACTGGTATTCCTAGAACTTTTTACGTAACAGTAACAACAAAAAAGCATGTAACAGATACACTTTTGCACCGTAAATCAAAAAAACAGTTACGGTTATTCAGAATGTTTTAGGAAACTGAGATGCCTAGAACTTTGTATGTAACTGCAATCCGGGTTATAGATAAAATTTTACTAAGATTACTGTAATTTTAATAGATTCTTTTGTAAAGCTACAAATTTCTGTAGCTTTACAAAAACTAGTTTTGTAAATTTCTATTTTTTTTTTTTTTTTTTTTTTTTTTTTTTGTACAGTGTACAGATAAAATTTTAGTAAGCATACAAATTTCTGTAACTTTACATCTGTATAAATACAGATTTATTTATTTTTTACAGTGTATTACATTCTCCCCTATGTTGGAATATCTGAAAAATATTTTGCATACCTACGCCGATCATGGCCCTTAGAACCCACAACCGTGCCCAGTCCAAAGCTTCACACACACACACACACACACACACACACACACATATATATATATTGTAAAACACATCCTCAGGGGTACAAGTTTTACAAATATAAGCAAATGACAGTCGATTTCTGTTAGGAATTTAGCTATTAACTGAAAACTGAATGTCAACAGGAAATATAAAAGTAAAAAGATACTATCGACTAACAAGATTCCCTAAGAAATGAAAGACCAAATAGTAAATTTGATAAAAATCATTAAATCAAATTAAACTTACCCTAAAATAATCTCTTAAAATAGAATCAATATATCGAATGAACCATAATAATTGTGCACTTGTCCAAGTATTATAGTAAACGGTTAGGGTTAATAAAACCGTTAAGAAATTTTACATGAAAACATATATTATACACAACGGTTCATAGCTAATATAGATAAAACATATGTTTTTAAATTCAAACAGAAAAAACAAAAATAATTAAAAGTATAAATGTAAATACTATACAACACTTATTCATGTCAATATTAATAAATTAATATTCAAAATCATTTATATATTAATATTGAAACTATAATTCACATCCGTATTTGCAAGTATCTGAAATAATCTTTAGTGCTGACCTACCTCTATAGAGAGGTATTAAAAACCAGAATTCACATTCGTATTTGTGGATGTTTACAATAAGCAATTTGTAGTACTGAGATATGTTGAGAGATTATTAAAGCCATTTTATTTATATTCTATATTCTTGAAAATTAATATACTTGAAAATTTAAGAGCAGTCTTTATAGTAAAAGTATAGTTTTATAATGTATTTTTAATGTCAAACCTCATTTGAAATTATTGTGTAGAACAAAATTATCTATGTGAAAAATTAATATTATGTACATAACTATACATTTAAGACATGAATATAAGTAAGATAAATTTAAAAAAGCCAATTTATTACAAACCCTAGTAATCTATAGTAATGGAAACAAAAACAGGAAAATAAAAAAGCACAAATCATTTACGTCTGCAGAAACTCACACAAAACACAATGCATCTGCAACCCCATTAAATTACAGGTTTATATAATAAGCCAATGTATCACATCTATATTAATCTCTAGCAATAAAAAATGACATAAAATCAGTAAAATCAAAGAAAGGACAAATCATCTAGTTTTTGCGGAAACGCACACGTTATACACTGCAATTGTTACCTAATTAATTTACTGGGAACAAATAATTAACCCTTTGTAACTCAACAACCCCGATTCGAAAAATTCTTACACAGATATTAAAATGCATCATTTTAAGTATGGAAAAAATAATAAAAAAAATTTAGAACAGAAAAATAAAATTTTATTTGTAAAAATGGGTTTGTTGCGTATCTGCAACATCTTGCCAAATGGCACAAAAACTGAAAATATTTAAAATTTTAATTTGCACAAAAATGTTTGAAACAATTGTTAGTTTTGTTATAGCAAAGTCCCACACCACATTTCTCACAAACAGTTTGATTAAAGTTTTTACAATCAGGGTATTTACAACGTATTCTTTTTTATGCCCAATATGGTCAGTGTCCAATTTCGTTTAGGCACACTTGTTTTGGTGGAATATGTTGAGTAAGCCCTCTATACTTTTTCTGTTGAATTCTATTTTCTACGAGACCTTTCCCTTTTTTGCTAGCTTTGGACTTGAAGTTAATTTTACAGAGGAGGGGGGGGGGGATCTCTAACTTACCCTATAGCAATTAAATAATATAAAAACAGACTAATGTTTCCCCTTTTCAATAATTATGCTCTTCTGAAAGAAATTCAACTTAAATAACCATTAGAAGATATTTTCGATGCTCTTTCGATATTTTAAAAAAATCCATTACAAGAGAAGATATGGCGCGTTGTTGCAGATCTGCAACAAACAAAAGTTTACATTTATCTTATACATATTATAAATTTCCTAGCTCGGAAATGTTCTTTAAATAAAGAATTTAAACTCACCTTTGAAAACAATATACTTGTCTGGAGACTTTTTTAACTCCTGTATTTCAAACCTTAATTCATCAAAAATCACGTGTAGCTGATCAAGCGATAAATCAAACTTTGGCACGAAAAAAAAAAAAAAAAAAAAAAAAAAAAAAAAAAAAAAAAATCAGTATCGACATATATTGCGGATTTAATGAAATAATTATGTTAATAGTAGTATAATAGAATAACAAAAATCAACAAAATCGTCTTTTGAAATTTACTGTTGAAATAACAATGACGTTTTGGGTATGTTGCAGATCTGCAACACGGTGATACAAAGGGTTAAAATAAATAAATAAGTAAATAACAAAAGTATTTTTATTATTAAATTTAAATTTACATTGAGATGTTTTTGAAAGCTGTAAAATAATATATATCCATATTGAATGTTTAATTATATGTGTAAAATAGATTTAACAAGAAAAGATGGATAACCGTTTTTATTGCTTGTTGATGAACATGTTTTAAATTTTGAGTTTAAAAGTTATTTGAACAAAAATTATTGATTCTGCGTGCAAAGGTTACTAAAATGTTGACGCAACCAATTCAAGAGCCAATGAATGATCTTTTTCTTTGTTTTGCCTTCTTTGTGTGACGTTTTCGTGAGGCGTGTCAAGGCTTCCTCAAACATCTAGGGGGCGTTGCACAAATTGATTTATGTAGACATGAATTACAATGAGTAAGTAAATTAACATTGAATGGGACATCGTTTCTTTCGTCATAAATGTCAAAGTTTATATTCTTATTATCACAAAGTATCAAGTTAAGATCTAGGAAATTAATTTAATTATTTAACATACCAGGGTTACTATAAATTAAAATTTTATAATTTTTATTGGTAATAAATAACTTGAATGATTTTAAAATAAAAAACAAATATGTCATCAATATAACGGTATATTTTACAATCAACAATAGATTATTACGATCATAATAATAAAGATACCATTCTAAAAGAATCGATGATGCAATCCCGCCCTGTGGTTATCCCAATCTTTTTTGCTATACAGTGTCATTAAAAATAATATAATTATGATGAAGAAGAAATCTAGTTAATATTTTAAAGTGAAATAAAGAAATATTGGTCATGAAATTTAAGGAATTCCTATATTCTTTGAATAATAAATTGATAATTCTTAAACATATCTGTGATATCATTGTATTAAATAAATCATTAAAGTCAAAGGTTTTTATGTATTTTTTGTTATTTAATTTTTTATATTATTGGCAAGTTGAAAACTATATTTTATGCTATATAAGTTATCTTGTCGTATATCAAACAGTTTAGTGAGAATTGTTAAATGAAAGTTGCCAGCTTTGTTGTTATAGGTATTACAACCAATAGTGACTGTCCGAAATTTTAATGGATTTTTATGGAATTTAGGTATAAATCCTATATATATGGATAATTACAGTTCTAATTTTTTTATTTAGTAATTTATAACATTGAATTACATGTCGATTATTAATGATTGTATCAAGATTAATTTTTTTTTTAATTGAACTGGTATTTATGGCATTAGAAATTAATACTATTTGCAAATGAAAGCATTGTTGTTTTTGAGTTATCAACATATGTTATAATAAATTTTTTTGTAATTTTTTTATTTCACTGTTTAACTGTTTAATATTAAAATTATAATTATTGTTTATATTTCTGTAAAGTTCTAAATTTAATTTACTTAAAACATTTAATTTTTATTCATTGAAAAGTGCAAGATGTTTATTATAATCAACAGAAATTTTATATATAAAAAGGTCAAGATCTAAATTAAATTGTTTTAAAATTGAATTAATTGTAAAACAGAATTGGTATACGAAATTTAGTCCCATTTTACATGAAATGTGTAAATAACATTATCTACAACATTAGTATCCCTGTAATAATGTGACCACGAAATGTGTTTACATATTTACTACAACTAAGATCATTACATGAGCATTGAAGGTTATCATTTGATGTAAAAAATTTAGCAAATTTGTTGTAATTGAAAATCCTTCGTCCTAATGTAACATTGTATCGGTATGATTTATGTATTGTAAAAAAATGTATGGGAAAATTGTAACTTTCATTGTTAATTAAATTGAGTATATTTATTTTATTGAGTAAATTATTTGAAAATGAAATTATTAGTTGAGTATTTTTTTTTTTTTTTTTTGTAAGTATTATTTCAAATTTTAACATTAAATAATTAATTATAAAATATAAAAGCTAAAATTAAACATCACTAAAATGTCAATATAAATTTCATGATAAAGAAAAATACTTTATAATATATATTAAGATTTTAATTTTCGGTTGAAAAAATGTGTTTCCTAATTACAATCCAATTCAATGAATTATTGAATATACAGGGTGGCCTAAAATATATTGGAGAGCGGAAAAACACTAATTTTTAAAAAATATACGCTATTTGATGATATCTTTTATTCTCACAAATTAAATATATAACAAATAACAATATTTAAACAACTTGTTCAAAATGTCCGCCATTCTCTTTTATACAGGCTTTAAACGAGGGATCACAGAATTGATAGTGCGCCGCACGTAACTCTCATCTAAATCATCCCAGGCCTTGATAAGTTTGCGTCGCAGAGAATCAAATTGGATATTTTTTTACCCTTTAACTTTTGTTCTATGTAGCCCCAAACAGAAAACTCCTGTGTATTGAGATCCGGACTGTTCGAAGGCCCTTTCTCCTTTATTAAATATCCAGGCACGTGGGCATGGAGGAATGCCAATGTCGTTTTTGCTCCATGTGCATGTGCCCAAATCTACTGGAAGATTCCATTAGGGTTATTTTGTTTCCATGGGGCCACAATCTTAGCCAACACTTTGTCTTGGTACGCTTTTGCATTAATCTGCTCATTTTTATCAATAAAAATCAAAGGAGTTTTTTTTTCGTGGCAGTAACTCCTGCCCAAACATTAATCCTTTCGGAAAAAGCGATCTTGTGACGATTTTTGTTTTGCTAGCATTTCTCTGCATTGGATTTAATAGTTACCGATCATTCTGACTGTTGTGTGCCTTCTCAATGGTGAGCATTTTCTAATCCGACCACAAAACATCTTCCACGCGGCGCGCCTTGAAAATTTGGAGTATCTTCTTGCATCTCGTTACCACGTCATTTAACAAATATTGCTCACGGTAATGGCGATAACTACAAAGCCGGAGAGAAATTTAACAATGTTCTGGACACTTTGACGAGAAATATACTGGCTCATTGCAGTGGAATTCAGCTTTACGCCATCGTTTCGAATAATTCTCTTCTGGATAACGATGCGAATTCTTGGAGTATTAACAGAAGATGGTTGGCCTGATTTCTTTTTTACATCAACGTTTCATACTTTTTTTCCATTGCTTAACAATCCTCTGCACTGTTTGAAGTGGGTCTTTCAGGCTAGATGCAATCGTTGATGCATTCTCACCATTTTCCGCAAATTGGGCAATAGCTAAACGATAAAAACAGGGCTTGATAAGACCTATTAAGTAAATAAGTAATATATCACAAGACAATCCATAAAAAATACTACAAAACTGAAAAAGTTATCAGGCTTTTTCCAATTTTGGTTGTGAAATGTCATCGTCAAACAACGCGCCAATGCTTTTCAGCCACCCTGTATATATGCATTTATATATATATATATATATATATATATATATGCAATAATAAAAATTTTCGCCCTTTTATCTTAGTAAAACTATTCCAAATTCTTAACATTTTTCCTTTTTCACCTAACTTTAATAATATCTTAATATATTTTGTCTTTTATTTCATGCATTTAAAACTGCGTATTCTTTTATTAGTCTCAAAAACCTTAATCCATTCACCTAATCTTATAAAACTCATTAAATTACTTTTTCATTTTATTCTAAAAATAAATTCTTTTTCTTTCGAACTTTTTTTTAATAGAATTGTTCGATGATGTTCTTTTTTCCCACAGTTCTCTGCATCCCGCCAGCCGTTGTTTGCGCAATAATTTTGACGCCGAAGCGAAAGAGATTGCATTGTCGTCACTCGCGTTTCCCCCCTCCCCCGGAGCTAGGTCCTATCGTATTCTGCTATCATCGCGTCCTTCCGGCTACTTTTTATGTGATTTGTCAGTTAACATATATAGTATTCATACGCGTGAAGTTTTCGCAAGTACATAACCAGTTGCATGGGCTAGGAGAGACAGAATTTGACGATATTTGAGTTGCCTAATAAAACTACGCCACCTGGAGTTTGTGTTTTTCCTGAATCTTCATCATTTGTTCTATTCGTAACATCTAGTGGTACAATTTATTACGTAGCGACTGCCCGCACATGGATCAACTATAACTAGTGGAATTGGTGCATTATATGATCGATTAATAAACGTTTTTATGTGACTATCGGCTTTGATTATTTATGCTTCGGGAAACATTCCAGTGGACGACAGCCTAACCTTCCACTCTTCTATCACGATTGTTCGAATGCATAAAACAATGATTTCTTCATTGAGTAAATAATGTAGGTATGCTGGTGTTTAAGATCTACATATTTATATGATACGAGGGAAATCGTATCATATATATATATATAACTTTTTTATGGACACGTTAAGCCCCATAATTCTGCACAAATCTCTTCCAAACTAATACATAAAATCAAGAAGCAGAAAATCTTGGTCAAGTTCGTTTAACAGGCAAAATCGAACCAAGGGGGTTGGAAATAAGGAGAGGTTTTGTGAAAACCAAAAAAACGTCATAATTTCTTAATTACAATACATATCAAATCAGTTTAAAGTTACTATTACTTCTTAGAAGGGTCAAAATTTAATGTATGACAGATTTTTGATAAAATTAAAAATGGGCTCAAAAATATAAATAGAATTTTAGAGAGAAAAAATTCATAACTTCGTCAATTCTCAAGATATGAAATCGACTTAAATTTATTATTAATCTTTTTAATATTATCTACAAGTTTTATATGTACAAGTTTTTGATAAGAACAACTCTTACCGAGGGGAAAAAAAACGAAAAAAAGTGTGGGCGAAAAAGAAAGAAATTCATAACTTCGTCAATTCGCAAGATATCAAATTCACTTGAATTTATTATAAATCTTCTTAATATTATCTAAAACATTTATATTAACAAGTGTAACAAATAAAAAAAATAGGAGTTGAAGAAAAAAATATCCTGTTAACATTATTCTGATAAAACCAGCTCTTACAGAAAACTGAAATTAAAAACTCATCAAAAACGTCCTGATAAAGTTATTAAACTGGGTTTATCTCTAATCTTGATTTAGTTTTTATTGTTGAAATTAGTACTTAATTTCGAAATCTACCTGCAGCTGCAGGCTGAACTGGCAGTAATTTTTTTATATACTAGACATTTTAATGTCCCTACTACTTTTTTGGAACAATTACGTACTTGATGTATTTCAATTGTATATGTTAAAGACATTACATGAAAATTATTTTTAAAGGAATTTTGTGGCAACAATAAAATTTCTGTTTTTTACTCCTAGACCTGTTAATAAGTTACCCGGACACAAAATGTTAAGTAATTTTACGAATGACGTTTATCGGTTTTGACAAAAATGTATCATAAAAACATCATTTTCATTGTCTTTATGAATCACTATCTAAAGATGCATGTGACTCCAAAAAAATTCTACATTGAAATTATTCGTGTGGTATTAGATAATGATAACGTCAAGTGCAGCTGGATATTTTTCTACTTCATTCTTTGTCGATGAATCTTTTCTACATTCTTACGAACAATGCGTCAAATTGCACTCAAGGAAATGTCAGCAGATTTCGTTCAATTTTAATATCTTATTTATGCTACAAATCTTAAACTACATATAAAATCAAAAGTATACCGTTTCTTTTATTAATGAAAATTTATGAAATGAGTGTGGTGCTGTAGAACTATTTAAACTTTGTTTCATTTTTTATATGCAAATGACCTTTTTTACGACAAAATAAACTTGCTTACCATTATAACAAACTTTTTCTCTTAAATAAACCACAGCGTAAGTTAAGTAATGGCTAGGACTTTTCTCAACTTATGATATACTTGATTTACGGACAACAACATCAAATATTTAGTTTCATTGTACCTTTAAAGCAAAATCATCAGGGTGTTTAACCCATATTTTACCCAATCTAGAAAAAAGGATTTCTTTTTCAGTCATTTTGAAGTACTTGATCTTACTAAGCAATAATATATAAAACCTGTCACTGTCGAATTTAAAAAAGATATTTGAACTTTTTTCACACAACAATTTAAATTATTAAAAGGAAAAAGGTCATACAAGATAAAAAAAAAAATTAAAATAGTGCTTTTCCAATGCAGCGGCCTTGGCGAAAAAAGGAAATTTGGCAACATATTTTCTGTCAACCTATTCACTTTTTCATATATACGAGCATTTTTTTCAATATTTATACAATTTATCTAATATAAAGAAGCCACTTATCTAATTTTATATACAAACAGAAGTAATTAGTATATAAAAAACAACAATATATATATATATATATATATATATATATATATATATATATATATATATATATATATTCAAGTCTTCGCAGGTCAAAGTGGGGTGTATGTCCTTCTTACATGTCCATATTTCATTTAATTTTGAGATATTTTAAATTTTAAGTTCACAAATTACTTAATTACGTAATATTTTAAAGTTTAAATAAAAAAAAAATTAATTTGGTTTTGGTTATAAATTAGTTGGTTGGCTTTGTTTGTACATTAGTTGGTTTTGTTAAGTTACATTAAATAATTTTATGTTTCATTTTTTAATTTTGAGTTATTGTTGTTTAAGTTTTTCTGTTTGAATTTGCTACACTAACGGAGTATGTGGGTTGGCCACACCTTGCGAAACATGTGAGGATACATTTTATTTTGTTTGATACTTCATGGTTACTCCGACCGTCCGAAGGTTTTACATGGAATTTCATACTTTTTGGCTAAAAACTATATATAAATTTGTAGAAGTTATTGTTTGTAAAATGTTAATATATAGATGATTTGAATAAGTAGACGTTTAAATCACAACACGTACACTTTAATACAATTCTATAAGGGTAACTTTACATCACTTCGTTGATACTTTTCTAAATACAGCACCTTTCTTACTTAAAACTTACAACATATTTCTTACGAATAATTTGATTAGGCTTAACAATACCTTCCTTGGCATCTCATAAGCCGCTGCTTCATGCACAACATTATTTTTTAGACTGACTCCTTTCTAATTTTTGAATATGTCCAAACCTTGATCTCGTGATCGTGAATTTTTATAACTCGTGCTTTCAAATCATGGATAATAAAAATATCAAAGCGTCAGTTAATTTGCTGATCATACAGGTCATAAAGAAAATAAAGTATGTTTAAATTCAAATCCTACAAATCGGTCATCCTGACATGATGGCTTCCCGAGATCATCATCTTGGCTTATTATTTTTTTTATGTTTAAACAGCTACACTCTTGAGACTTTTATACATTTTTCTTTCACATAAAATTTTGATTATAGGTTCGATACACATACACGTATATTTAATCTATCCGACTCGTCCAGGAGTTTAACCCATAGACCATGGCTTCATGTATTCGGCCCCGGTTGACGTCTTCCCTGGACCTTCATGATCTCCTACTTTCTTTACTTCATACCGATCATGATTCTTGGCTGCAGTTATTTCATATGTCCCCAAATATTTTTCTTTAAGTTTGATAGTATTGCCAAATTGTGTCCTCTTTATGGCGACGATATCTCCTATTTTTTATTTTCGTGGCTGTTTTCTTTTCTTCTCAATTTGCACCTTGTTTTCTTCTTGTATTTTGAGTATATTTTTCTTTGCTTCTTCTCTCATGTCTTCGCGTTCTTCCATCATACATTCGGTAAATTCTTCTTCCAAAATTTTCTTGATGTTCTGCATGTCACTGTCCTTCATTTTAACTCCTGTCACTAATTCAAAAGGACTATACTTGGTGCTTCGTGTTACTGTGCTATTGATAATGCTTTGTAATTTTGGTACATACTTATACCAATTGGATTCATCATCACTAGATAATTTTGACAAAACGGATATCATCACTCTGTGTATTCTTTCCACCTGTCCATTTCCTCTTGGCATCCTAGTTGTTATCTCTAGAGGTTCAATTCTTTCCTTTGTACAATATTCCTTGAACTCGCTTTCAGTAAAAGCTTTTCCTTTATCGGTTATAATTCTAGCTGGGTTCCCGAAAGTTGTTTGTTGTAGTTCCAATTTGTCTATTACTTCCTTGGCCGACTTTGATTTCACTGTGTAAAACCATGCGAACTTCGTAAATGCATCTACTACGGTGAAAATATATTGATATTTTTTATTTGTGAGAGGTAATGGACCTATGTGATCGATGTGATAGGTTTCCAATGGTTTGTCACCTTTTGGTATAGGGTTTAGAAAACCTTCAGCTTTTCCCTACTTTCTATTATATAAGATACAATCAACACAGTTCGCGATTATTGTCTCTACTTTCTTCCTTAATCCAGCTATGTAAAATTCTTGCTTCACTAGATCTTCCGTTTTTGATATAGCAAAGTGTCCTCTTTCATGAATTTTTCGTATAAGTTCTCGTTGCATCTCTTCCGGCACCACCAATATTTCTTTTCCATTCTCGAATCTGTATAATACATCATCTTTTACTAAGTAATTTTCAGACGGTCCATTTTTAATAAGCGACTTGATGCATTGTATAGATTCATCTAGCCTTTGCGCTATTGCGATTCTTTTCGTTATTTCTCCTTGCGATCTAGTTATCACTAATACTGATTGTGTTGTCGGAACGTTTCGGCTTAATGCATCTACATGTTTCATTCTTGTTGCTGCTCTATGTTCTATCTCGTAGTCGTATTCCTCGATGAGCAATGGGTCATTCCATGTCAGTTCAGGCAGGCATGTAACCCACCATCACAGATTTTGATGAAACTGCGTGTGTTTGTTCCTTTTATTAAGATGTGATTCCCAGTATTTTTTTTTACTCCTTGGTCAAATAGTTTCTGAGAAAAAAATTGTCAAAATTTTGAAAAACTGCCATCAGTTGGCATTCTTGACTGCTCGATTTAAAAATGTAGCATGATATAAATATGATCACATTTCAATATCTATTCCACAAATCATCTTCAAATAATTTATGCATAATATATAGGGTACGTATTTTATGAAAAAAAATACTGTTACGCTTATATAACATTTTAAGTGTGTCTAAAAAATGTTTAATCTTTGAAGTCGTGATTTTTTTATGAAAAATAATGCATTAACTAAAATAGCATTATTAACAAAAGGCGGTATTTTTATTAAATTTATTTTTTGTGGGGGATATACTTAAAGGTGTCCTTTACCTGATTCTGAAATAAAAGTAGTGGGATTTTGGGTGTTTTTAGTAGTATTTCACATTTAAAAATATTTTGAGGCGTATTTCAAATCAAATCAAGCAGAGTCATTCCATGTCAGTTCGCCTAAGACATTTAATTCACTGTCACAAATTTCAATGAAACTGGGTATGTTTATAGCTCATTTTAAGACAGGATCAAGGAAATTACACGTGATTACAAGTAAAATATTTTTTAAGATAAAAAAAAATCTAAATTTTGAAATTTTTTAAAAAATGTTTTTAATGACAGATCTATATTCAAAGACTGCATAAAAAAAGTCATTTCAATATAAAATCACTAAATAAGTTTCAAATAATGTATATGTGACAAATAATGTAGGCAGATTATTATTTATTGTTGTTTGTCATGTTTAAATGCTAAGAGTGTGTTTAATCTTGTGAATTCTTAAAATCAAGAATTTTGTGAAAAATAATGTGTTAATCAAAAATTTATTATTAACCGAAGGCAGGCTATTATTACTTTTTTTAATTGTACGTAAAAATATCTTTTCAATAGTTATAAAATAAAAATAGTGAAAATATGAGCAATTTTAACAAAATTTTCATAAAATGTGAATGTTTAATGATAAATATTGAAGCTTTTCATGCTAAGATGTACTAAAATGACTACGATATCGTGTATTTCTACTCTTGCTTAAATATAATACATACAATAATAAAATAACAAATATTATTTACAGTAATAAAAATTAAATTAAATAGTACCAGTTCCTTTACCAACACTACATTGCTCAACAGCCGACTTAAAATCAACAGCCCACTCTTATTGAAAAATACTTTCAACTGTTCAAATAATAAATAAACTGCATTTAAAAATTTTAATATCAACTTATTATCTTAAGACGATAATAATAACTAAACAACATGATGAATTTATAAATCAGCTTTTAATTGAAAAGTCATGAAATGGTCCCTTTAAATATTGTTGTTCATCGAGTCAATCAAAACAAATTATTTAAAAAAAAATAGTGAGCCTAATATGCTGACTGCAATGACACTTCTAACAAAACTAATTAATTCATTACCATCTGAAATCAAACCCGAAAGATCAAAAAGAAAAAAAAATCATCTGTAGTGTGAATGTGACATGCTCAGTGGTTGTTGAGGTAGGAATGTCTTTGTGACATTTTCACCTGTACTTCAATAAAATATAAACATGTAAGCTTTTTTCATTCATCCAAATTAAGTAAAACAATTATAAAATTTTGTTGTCATTACACCACATGTTAAATTTTTCGTTACATACTATTAGATAAGTTCTTTACTTTTAGACATTATTGACATAATATCATAAAATTTACTATATGTATTTTCTATAAGTGTATAAACAATATATATATGCTTTATTAAACATAAATGAATAATTTTTAAATAATTTGTTTGAGAACAGGGATATATATACACAAATATATATGTTGAAAATCCATCTTTCAGCAATATTGTGATGAAATAAATCAAATTACCGTAATTTCCGGTGTATAGCCCGCGGATCAAACAATCGTGTTTCGACCCAGAAATTTTTAAAAATAAAATGTAACTTTTTAGATCACAGTAAATATTGGTCTTCAAATACTGAATAAAATTTCTGGGTCCAAACTGAATTGTTTGATCTGCGGGCTATACACCCGAAATTACGGTACATATCATTAGAAACTGAATAAAGTTACAAAAGTGCAACTCATTAAGTTTTAAATATTTTTTTAGATATAGTTATTTGAAAGATATAAATATAATGGATTATGCATTTTTTGCATATATTTAAAGCACAATACGTCAAAATTTTCTTCAAAAGAGTGAAATTTGGTGTATTTTTTAAATATTAGCAGCTCAATGCTAAATTTTCAATATTAACAGCCAAATATGAGTTTAAAGATTAGGACTGTCATTTTGAAAATTTCTATTGGGCGGTGAGGAGCTAGTGATTTTTCTCTTTTTTGGAAAGGGATAATTGCTCTTCGCCCTAGAAGTTTTACTAAAAAACAATATTGTATATTTTTTCCTTAAGAAACAAACATAAAAGATAATTTGAAAAATAAAATAAATGTATAAATAAAAATATTTCCAGGGATGATACATTGGATAGGTTTTACATTTGAAAATATTGATAATTTTAAATATGATTTAAATACTACTAAAACCAACCAAAATCCCACTATTTTTATTTCAGATCCAGTTATAATGTAGTATTATGTACAATTTAAAATTAAAAAATTAGTCACAGAAACTCCGCCTCTGATTGATAAAGTTTTTTTAATAATTTCATTATTTTTTGTAAAATATTTTTGATTTCAAAGATTATACAATTTTTTAGACACATTTAAATATTTTTTAACATTACAGCAATATTTTTTTCATAATCTACATACTTTATTTACCTTGCTTAAATTATTCGAAGAAGATTTCTTTATTAGTTATTGAAATATGATTTTATATATAAAATGAGGCCTTTGAAAATTGAACAATCATTAATGGCAACTCGTGGCATTTTTCCAAAATTTTGCTATTTTTTTCTCATATGTTCACTATTTTTATTTTATAACCATTTAAAAGGTATTTTTACGTAATAATAATAAATTTTAATAATAATAATAAAATAATTTTAAAATTTAATAATAAATTTTTGATTAACACATTATTTTTGACAAAATTCTTGATTTTAAAAATTTATAAGATAAAAGACACTCTTAGTGTTTAAACATGATAAAAAACAAGAAATAATAATCAGCCTACATTATTTGTCACATATACCTTATTTGAAACCTATTTAGTGATTTTATATTAAAATGACTTTTTTTTTTTTTTTTTTTTTTTTTTTTTAATGCAGTCTTTGAATATCGAACTGTCATTAAAAAAATTTAAAACAATTTTTCAAAATTTTGATATTTTTTATCTTAAAAAATATTTTACTTAGGATCAAGAAAATTAAAGGTAATTACGTCTTAAAATAAGCTATAAACAAACCCAATTTCACTGAAATTTGTGATAGTGATTAAATGGCTTAGGGGAACTGACATGGAATGACTCTGCTTGATTTGATATGAAATGCACCTCAAAATATTTTTAAATAGGAAATACTACCAAAAACACCCAAAATCCCACTATTTTTATTTCAGAATCAGGTAAAGGACACCTTTAAGGATATCTCCCATAAAAAATAAATTTAACAAAAATACCGCCTTTTGTTGATAATACTTTTTTTGTTAATGCATTATTTTTCATAAAAAATTCACGACTTCAAAGTTTAAATATTTTTTTAGACACACTTAAAATGTTATAAGCGTAACAATATATTTTTTCCATAAGCTGCGTACCCTAAATATTGTGCATAAATTATTTGAAGATGATTTGTAGAGTAGATATTGAAATATGATTATATATATGACATGCTACATTTGAAAACTGAGCTATCAAGAATGCCAACTGACGGCAGTTTTTCAAAATTTTGACAATTTTTTTCTCAGAAACTATTTCACCAAGGAGAAAAAAAAATTACTGGTGATCATATCTTAATAGTAAGAACAAACACACGCAGTTTCATTAAAATCTGTGATGGTGGGTTACATATTGATATTTTACTGCCTGATTTGACGTGGAATGCCCCCAATGCCCATCTTGCTACCTTAGGTGCTAAATCTCTTTTGTTTAATGTTTTCTGGAACGCAGCGCAGTCTGTTACTATCTTGAATTTATTTCCCATTAGGTAATTTCTGAATTTCTTAAGAGCTTCTATTATGGTTAATACTTCAAGTTCATAACTTGAATATTTCTCCTGTTGTGGTGAAGTTTTCTTGCTCATGTACTGTAATGGATGAAATTTTCCATTATCTCCTTTCTGTAATAAAACTGCGCCAAATCCTTGGCTGCTTGCGTCAGTATGGAGTTCTAGTGTGGATCCTTGTTTATATAATTGAAGAACTGGTTTTGTTCATAGTATTCTCTTTAACTCATTAAAAGCTCCGAGCTGCTCTCTTTCAAATTTGAAACAATTTGTTTGTTTTCCTTAATAAATCACTTAGAGGCTTGGCGATTTTGGCGTAATTCGGGATAAACTTTCTGAAGTATCCTGTTAAACCTAAAAAGGATTGTAATTGTTTTGTTGTAGTTGGTTTAGGGAAATTTTGCACAGCTTTTGTTTTCGCTTCAGACGGTTTTATGGTCCCATTTTCAGTTATATAACCCAAGAACTCTATTTTCTTTTTAAGGAATTGGCACTTTTCGAAGTTAATTTCTAAACCATACGCTGATGCTACTTCTAATACTCGTTTCAGCTTCTTTATCCCATCTTCTTCATCATCTGAGGGAATGACAAAGTCATCCATATATACAATGATAGTGCCTTCTCGTAGTAAATCTTGGAATACTGTGTTTACATATCTTTGAAATTGATTACCTGATATGCACAATCCGAATGGGCAACGTAAAAATTCGTATTCTCCTTCATGTGTTACAAAAGCTGTATATTTACGACTGTTTTCATCAATTTCGACGTGGAAAAAGCCGTTTTTGAGATTTAATGTCGTAAATACTTTTGCCTTCTGCAATTTGTCGATCACATCCTCAATTAACGGTAGTGGATAGCGATCTTTTAATATTTTTCGATTTATTTTCCGATAATCAATACATAACCGGTGTGATCCATTTTTTTTCTTACTCAGGACTACTGGGGCCGCAAAATCTGAATAACTTCGTCTAATGATCCCATCTTCCAACCACTGTTGTATTTGCTTACTGATTATTTCCTGCTCCACTAGAGGTAACCTTCTTGGTCGTTCACAGATAGGTTTTTCATCCGCTAATAGTATTTTCATTTTTAACCCAGTATCCTTTGTTTTATTTGGTTTGTATGATTCTATAAATTCTCGTATTTTTTCTCTGTTAGTTAAATTTGTAATATGAGTCAAATCCACCTCGGCATTTACGTAGTTGATATTAACCATATCTTCCCAAACTCGATTATCGTTATCTATACTTGATGCGGCTACTTCATCTGTTTTGGAAAGGACATCATTAATTTTAATGTATCCTACTCGAACTGAATTGTCATTTACTATTTTAACAACATCTTCCATTACTTTTAACGTCAAGGCTTCGACTGCTTTTCTACCTATTATTAAATCATAGTCAGTTTCTTGTACTACGTAAAATGTATCTTGTATTTCTATACCATCTACATAAACTTTATGCAAGAAATAACCCGTTGGTTTAATCTCTTCTCCACCTAAGCCCGATATAGATATATTGTCGCTGGTTAACTTTGGCGCGTTTATTGCCGTATGATATCTTGAATTGGCGATTGAAATATCACTCCCTGTATCGATTATTATGTTTGTTTTTATTCCTTGAATATTCTGGATTCTTCCTTTCTTTCCATTTAACGTGCCCGTATTAACTACTTTTCTTTGCGTGTTTTGGCTCCAATCTTGGTATTTCGTTTCTCGCCAATTTTAATTACGTTGCGGGTTATAATTTGAATAATTTTGTTGTGTTTTACTTCCCATGGTACAATTCTTACTCACGTGATCAGGTCTGCCACAATTATAACATATTATATGTGCCTCGTTTCTTCCATGGTTCACATTGTGCCTATTGTCAACTTGGCGCCTTTTCGAATTGGCGTAGTCAGCCACTCTCAATCGTTTATCCTCAAAACTCCCACTTGTATTCCTTATAGCTTGTTTACTGCAAACCCTTCGTGCCGTTTCGTAAATGTCTAATTTGTTTACTAAGTCGTCTATCTTTTTTATTGCTAACAATTCCTCTGCAAAATGTGTCTTTGTTTCCGCAGGTAAATTATGCCTAATTTGATTAACTACAATTAATTCCGATAATTCCTCAAAGCTATCTATTTCAAGGCCGTCGATCCATTGTTTAAAATATACCTTGATCTCATAAGCGAAATCGCGCCAATTAGCCGATGGCTCTTTTTTGAGTGAGAAAAATTTCAGCCTAAACTCTTCTGACGACAGTTTGTACCGTTTTAAAAGAATATTTTTTACGTAATCATAATCATGCATTTCAGGTTCACTTTCCCTGGTTATTATATTAATCACATCTAACGGCATTATGTTAATTAAATAGCTGACCCAATCTTTTTTATCAATGCCCGTTTGCGCCATTTGCCTTTCCTACATAGCCAAGTATAAACTAATATCATTCGTACTATCATATTTTGTTAATAATCTAAGCAATTCGTATTGCTTACCTGGATTTGTCCTTGTGTCCACATCGATGTGCTGTCTTGCTTTTTCTTGTAGTTGTATTTTCTTAATCTCAAATTCTCTTTCGCGATCTTTTTCTTCCAATTCTATTCTCCATTTTCTGTCTTCCATTTCCATTTTCAGTTTCTTTTCTTCAAGTTCCGATTGCGCTTTAAGTTTCTTTTCTTCAGTCTCTGCTCTTAATTTCTTTTCTTCAAGTTCCGATTGCGCTTTTAGTTTCTTTTCTTCAGTCTCTGCTCTTAATTTCTTTTCTTCAAGTTCCGATTCCGCTTGCGCTTTTCTAGCTGCCACAATTACTTCTAGGCGGTCCTTTATAAAATCTTCATCGTAATCTTCCCAGTTTTTAATTAGCTTTATTAGGACATGGATTGTTGGTTTTTCTGGTGGTTGAATTCCGCATTCCTCACAGAGATCTATTAGATCAATTCTTTTAGCTTTATTTAAGGATCCCATGTTTTTGATTAATATTTGACTAACTATTCCACTAATAGTCGCTTAAAATCCCGGCATCGAGCCCCCAAATTTGTAGAAGTTATTGTTTGTAAAATGTTAATATATAGATGATTTGAATAAGTAGACGTTTGAATCACAACACGTACACTTTAAAACAATTCTATAAGGGTAACTTTACATCACTTTGTTGATACTTTTCTAAATACAGCACCTTTCTTACTTAAAACTTACAACATATTTCTTACGAATAATTTGATTAGGCTTAACAATACCTTCCTTGGCATCTCATAAGCCGCTGCTTCATGCACAACATTATTTTTTAGACTGACTCTTTTCTAATTTTTGAATATGTCCAAACCTTGATCTCGTGATCGTGAATTTTTATAACTCGTGCTTTCAAATCATGGATAATAAAAATATCAAAGCGTCAGTTAATTTGCTGATCATACAGGTCATAAAGAAAATAAAGTATGTTTAAATTCAAATCCTACATATATATATATATATATATATATATATATATATATATATATATATATATATATATACGTTGGTGGTTCAATAATTATTATCCCTAGTGTATATAAAATATTTGTACTGCGATGGTTGATGTGGAATATCGAAGCTTAATGTCTTATGCCTATATGCTCAATTTCAGAACCGTAGCTGCTGTATTAACATAGTTTTGGAGAGAGGGGTGAAGTTTAAAGACCTCTTTTTGAGAGAGTTTTAAAGGAAGGAGTGAGGGTGAAACGCTGGTTTGGAGCTTATGAGGCTACATTTGTGACAGTGTATGAGATGTGGCTACATCAGTATGATCCCGAGTCCAAACGATAGCAGTTATTTTTCGTCCTCTGTCTCAAATCTAGCCCCATAAGCAAAAAATCAGCCTTTCACACCCCACTCTCCCCCCCCCCCCTTTCATTCCTACCTCCAAAACTATGACTAATTCCGAAATGCAATATTTGCTTTATCTAAACTTAAAGATTTGGTCATTACTTAAGGCAATTTTTAACACTTTCCAGCACAGTTAAACAGTTATTATGAATGAAGTTTTATGTCTGCCAATTGTCTATCCGTGCTCAAACTCTTGTAAATATACTCGGATTGCCGTGGATTTTTTATATATTATTACTGTTTACTATAGACTGTTCAGTATTGAAAATGAAGCGTGTAGTATTTATAGCTCATTTATAGAGATACACAAAAGAATACCGTTAGATTATAGTCAACATTTCGATGCATTTTAATGATATTGCAGTACTTCAAACATAATTAAATTGGTAAGTCTCTATGAGTGAACTAACAATGCTTTCTTGGTAATACTGAATAAGTAGCAGTTCGTGTATAGTTCATTCACAGGATGCACAAAAGAATTCCATTACCTTATGGTATATGGGAAAAGGCTGTTTTCTTTGAATTTAAATGATGTTACGCTACTTCAAACATAAGGAAATTAAATAGGATCACTAATCTTTACTACAACATGTTTATTATAGATTAAGAAGTGCGTAACATTTATCTTCATTTAAAAGGATGCATAAAACAATTCGGTTACAGGTCGGATTATGGCCGATTTTATCATATGAAAAAATGTAATTTCTTAATAATATTCTGTGAATGTCGGAAAGTGTTTAATAATCTAAGCATTACTTTTATTTCTTTTATAAATTTGAAAATAGTAATATCTAGACAGTTAAGTTAAGTGCTCATTTATTTTGACCATTGCGTCAACTCAACGCCAGCGACTAATGAATAATTATGATTACAAGTATCGCTTATCAATCTTAAAACTTATTGTAAAAATAGACAGAAATAATAAAAATACGATATCGTTCATTATTCGTTATCGTTCATTATCGTTCATTCGTTTCGATATATTCAATAATTCTGAGTGCTTCTTATATTGGTCAATGATAAATATAGTTCAATAAAATTTCAAGTTGCTCGACAAATAGTTAAGGATAATTTACGATAATAATAACTGTTATTAGGATTATTATTGCACTATTATTCATACTACGCAATAGATACTTCTTTAGTTAAACGCATAGCACAGTTAAAAATTTCCGTTTAGCAATTTCTGCCAATAAACGGAACTCGTTGAGAACTTTTGCGCGGGCCTGTATATGATCTATAGAATTTATACATACTAAGTAACATTTAAAAAAAATAGTTAAATTTAAAAACACATACCACATCTGAAAACGCACTTCCAGCAATTATTATTCGTAATCTTCAATAGATTAATTATTGCTCATTTTTTCTATAATCAAATTCTTTTGTGTGTCCCTGTAAATGAACGATAAATTCTATGCTCACCGCGTTATATAGTGAAAGCCTTGTAGGATCCACTTCAAGGATACATATCAATTTCAAGTTAAAATAGTGTAGTAACATTAAAATACACCACAAATGATTTTCCTGTTTTTAATTGTTAATTCTCCTGTATTTAATTGTTAGTTCCTACCTATAAAGACTGTTTTGATGAGGTCTATAGATGTCTATGATGGTTAGAGTTGCAGTAAAGCTAGAGATCCTACCTATACAACTTCCAGGTTGTGTAATATTTAAACAGAGCTTCTGATTGTAAAATAATTAATGAAACAACGTCTTCATTTTGAAAGACCTATCCAATGATATACCACTCAATATAGCGCATAACTTTTTTTTCGGCTCTACCGCCATTTTGAATTTATAAAAACAAAACCTAGCCTATAACCCTCGGACTGTTAAGATGAATCGATAAGGACCTCATTCATTAAAATCCATCGAGCTGTTGGGATGTTTCGAGGCTATAAAGAAATCCACATACCCAGATACGTGTGAAATACATAACCCTTCTTAGCAGTCGGGTAAAAATTTATTCAGGTTTTAAGCAGGGACTGTCACCATGAACCCAGGATTACCACCCCTACGTCAAAGTAAAATTTTTGAAGATCCTTTTTTACCTTAATAAAATTTTAAATTTTTTATACAGTAATATTCAAATTTTCTCTTAACTCCTTTGAATATTTCCGTAGAAATAGCAACGTTTTAGGAGTGTACGTCGATTTGACGTGTGCATGGTAATAAGCGATCAGATACCATTGATGAGAATCCAGGGTTAACATCTTCAGAAAAAAAAATTATAGTCGTTTGATAGTTACAAAGTAATGATGATTTTTTAACTTTTTCCGCTCATTTCACCGTTTTAAATTTTGATCATTTTAGAAACAATTCCGATGACGGATTAACGTTTTTAAAGTATGTCAAATGACCATGATAATTGTCAATCTATCTCTCTCTCTCTATATATATATATATATTAAACAAAAACATAATTTGAAGAACAAATTAAAAAAACAAAATTTATTTCCTACATTGTTTAAGCCCGAGAAGGGACATATATTAAATTATTTCATTCAATTAGTTCTACATTTAATGTTAAATTTTTGTAACAAATTAGTTAAGCCAATTGAAGATTAAAAAATAAAAATAAAATTCATACAATATGACACTTAAAACACCCTAAAAAAATAGATTCCGTTCAAATGAAATTGAAATGAATCTTAGACTTCTTCCATTTTTAATTGAAAATATTTGTATTGCAGATTTTGTATTATTTTTATGACAATTGTGCATAAAATGATAAGATGCATGCAAAATACAAAACTTAAAAAAAAGTCTAAGATTTATTTCGATTTCATTTGAACGGAATCTATTTTTTTAGGGTGTTTTAAGTATCATATTTTATGAATTTTATTTCTATTTTTTAATCTTCAATTGGCTTAGCTAATTTGTTACAAAAATTTGACATTAAATGTAGAACTAATTGAATGAAATAATTTAATATATGTCCCTTCTCGGGCTTAAACAATGTAGGAAATAAATTTTGTTTTTTTAATTTGTTCTTCAAATTATGTTTTTGTTTAATATGTCAAGTTTTATAATAACTACAGCACTCAGACGAACGCATTTCAAAATTAATAGAGAGTATCATCATCAGGCTTTGATGTATGCGGTATTGCATCACAATGTGGGATGCAGTTTATCAATGTGTAATTCAAAATATTTCACCACTGTAGTAATGCAGGTTGCGGTAGTTTGGACAAAAACTTCCAATCTGAATGTAAAAAACCTATAATCAAAACATAAAAAATTAACTTAACTTAAATTTAGATACCCTATTTCCCGCACAGGAACGCTATAAATGTAAATTGGGTTGAATCCTTACTGCTAATATTTAACAATATTATAGCTGTGATACAGTAAAAAATAAAAAATAAAAGTTTTACTTAAATTTTTAAACCTTATTCTCTCCCAAGGGGTGATGCAAACACAACAGAAAATTATTACCTAAGTTTAACTTGGGATATAAATAGTTCTCATCTCGGGAAAAAAATACATTTTAAAATTAAAGTTATGTAATTCCCCACTAAATTCGCTACCTGCGTAAAAATAGCTATCCATTAGAAACTTTTTACTAAAATATAAACTTGACCAAAGCAAAAATTTATTCTGAAAATATCCTTTTTATTTCCACTATGACGCCATATTCACCTTTTTAATTAAAAAAAAAAAAAAAAAAAAAAAACTACCTCAATTTAATATCTCACGTGAAAATCTTTCAACTAAAAAGAAATAAATTATTATTACGGCTTTTGAAATTTTTGCAACAATGAAGTAAAAATGTTACATTTTCTATGAAAAATGTCCATTGATTTTCAATGAAAAAAGCGAAAATTGGAATTATTAAGAAAAATATTTGAATCTCTCTATTCTAAAAAAAAGTAACTACCGCTGTCACCGCCGCCGCCGCCGCCGCCGCCGGTTTTGAATTTTTTGTGACCGGAGGTCTTTCTTCGTTAATATTAAGAAAAATAATGCATACAAAAATATGAAAATAGGTAGTGTTATACAGAAATGTTTGATAAACACGCTGATGCAGACAGTTTTCAAATCGAAGAATTTTTTAAAGAGATATTTAACGCTAAAGTTGGACGAAATCGTTCCACTAAAAAAGTTTTATAGTAGCAAAAACTATACATCGGAATTTAATAATTTTTAGTTCATTTTATACGTTATAATTTCCCGGTGTGCAGAATTGATTTATTTTTTTAATTTGACTCATTTTTCGAGGTTTTATATCTATTTTAAATTCAAATTTTCAGCATTTCGAGAGATATTTTTTACAGATTTCAGAAAATTGTACTAATTTAAACTGTTGCCAACTGTATAAAAAGCGCAAGCAATAATGTTTGCTTCAAATTAAAAATTTATTTACACGTGACTATTATAAACAGGAAAAAAACTTTCAAATTAGAATTAAATAATTACGTATAAAAAGCAGGAACTTATTAAAAATTACGTCATAAAAAGTATACACGTGAATTTTAAAAGAGAAAGGATATTGTAAAATAATAAATTCATTAACATGCGTTAGAAGTCTTAGGAGAAATTACGTCATATTTACGTCACATTATAGTTATTACATAAAATGAACACAAAATAATATTGCAAAAAAGTTTAAATTTAGATATTGCGCTAGACATTTATTTGATATTTTGAGAATTAATTTAAAATGTCTCATTTAAAAGAACTTTCTTTTCGCTTTGTTAAAAAATACCAGGAGACAAAGACTCTCTTTACTTAATTCTTTTTATATTAGCTTATTTTGAAATGTTGTTACACATGTATACGTCATCAAGTTATTTTTATTTCGACGTTTTATTTGTGTTTTTATTAATGTTGTACGAATTTATTTGCTCTTTCGTTATTTAAAATAAAATTTATATCAATTTGTATAATTTGGCGAGTGGTTTGGCGATTTATATAATTTGGCGAAATTGGTCGATAGGATAATCAAGTAGTACCGCAGCGGATTTGGCGTTAAAATTCCCCAATCAAAGAGAAATGAATAGAAATTCGTTTATAGGGAGATCGCCACTGTTTTTTAAATTATAATTCAATCTTTCGAAATCTTTTTAAAGCCGATCAAATTAGCGTGCATTTAGAGTCTGCCGTGTCTGGACGGGGGTTGGCGAGCGTCAGCGTAGCTCGTAGGGGGCCGAGCCCCCTAGTAATATACAAAAAAATTGGACCTTGTTTCTCTCTGGGTTATAATTCCCCCATATGCAAAGGTATTTTGCCATTCGTTTCGACCCTGACGTCAGGCAAGCGTTTTTAAACTTTAAATTTATAATATTATTAGAATTAGTAAAGGATAAATAATGAGTGGCATCAGGGACAAAAAGGTGGGAAGAAAAAATGAAAAAGTTACCATCTCCATAGGCTTTTCTATGTTAAATTAACATTGAGAAGTGAGACTGGAAATAAATAAGTATTGCGCTGCCGCACAATACTTAAATTAAGCTATCGTATGTGGCACAGAAATTGCGATTATATGTTAATTTTTTAATGGCAACACCCAAGTGAAACGCATCTCATTGGTTATTGAACATACCTATAAGGGGGGTTACCATAGGGAATGACCCTGTTTTTTCGTCAACTCGGCAATACATCGCCAAATTTGGCGACCAAAATTAGTTGCCAAAAGTGACACCAACTTGGCGATATCTCTAAGATTTAGGCAAATTCCCATAGACATCCATTGTAAACCAATAGGGTTTACTTGCTTACAGAAAATAGACAAATTGAGATATTTGGATGCCACAAAAACTAATATTAGCTTAAGGGGTTATATTAATTATATTTAAAGGAGTCCAAGAAAATAAAATTATGAATAAAAGTAACATGATGCAATGCTTAGCATGCTTTCCCAAACATAAATTCTAAGGAAGAACAAACTGATCGCCAAGGGCGGTTAGTAGTTAGATATTTTAATAAGCGTAAATTAATATTTTTTTTTAAAAAAACGAAAATAAAGAAATATGCACTTTTTCTGAAAACTCATTTAATATTTTATGAAATATAATCAAAGTAGGTAAATACATGTACGAGTCCACGTAATCACAACTCTAATAAAGACTCTCTCATAACTGAATATCAGTATTAATTATATATATCAGTGTAAATTTGTCTTCATTTTCATAAAGTATCATTTACGGAAAGAAAAACTTAGAAACAAAGGGAATCTGAAACGTTTGACAGTCTTCCGTGCGTCAGCTAAAGGATCACACTGTCAAAAATTACTAAAAGTTTTCTTTTAAGATTTATGTTTGGAGGACACCAGCTGCTTTTGACATAATAAGTTTACAAGGAAAGACTTGTTGATTTTTTTTTTACTTCTGATTAAATCTTTACAAAGCTGTAATTTTTAGATAATAGACTTTGCAATTTATCGCTAGTAATGTTTTCATTTTTTTCAAGGAAATAATTTTAATATGTTATTACATATAAAATTATGTATATATACATATACATAATGTACAAAATAAAAATAGAAAATTTAAATTCAATTTGTTATGAATTGAATATGTAAAATTAGTTTCCGAAGAATATTTATGCATCAATTAGTAAAATCCTCCCTAAATTGTTTAAATTACAAAATTGTTATAATGTAAAATATTGCACACGGGCTCTTCTAATATATCAGAAAGCTTTCTGAAAAGTCAGTATAAGCTTGCGTAACCATCGTTGTTATTCATGATTTCGGAAGTATTACATTCCTTCTAGCATAGTTACCTTCAGATATCATCTTTAAGTAATAATTTTCTGACGTGTACAGAACAGAGATTAAATTCGTTCATACCAAGTCCGGGAGCTTTAGCCCGAACTCGACAACGTTTCGGAGTTTATTGTTATACAAGTCTTCGGGCTCGAACTCAAAAGGAAAATTGTATTCATTCACAAATTGAAATGTAAAATAAAATCATGCTATTTGAGAAAAAATAATTTAGTCTAAATTTGATAATGTGTTTAAAATTCTTTAAAAATCTTTTTATTGATGGAATATAAAAATAAATATTCTGACATAAATCTGATTCTAAAGCTCTTGAACGATCATTGCTATTAACATACAGATTTATTACTAACAGTGATACTATAGACAGTGGATATCCTGCAGATGCTGTGGGATATCTCTTGTCTATCAGCGCTTCTGTTTGAAATATTTTTCCTGAATTACTAAAAAACAGAATCCGTGTCTTTTTGTCATAGTTTTACAATGATACATTTAAAATGTAAAAACCATGAATTTTTTAGATTTCTGTCAGTGATTCCCGATAAATAAATTGTTGAAAATAATCATGGCATTACATTAAATTCTTATTAATTTCTTTTTGTACAACTATGTTTATTGTGATTGCTTGTTTAATGTAGCTTTCTTTCACGGCCGCCAATTCTCCGCCATGGGCCTTGCAAAATCTATAAATACCTGTAAATTTTCTGTTTTCTTTCAGTATGTTTGTGTAATTGTTCTTGTATCAAATATACTCAATTCGATCCACACCTTTATGTCTGCCTTATTTTTATTTATTTCAACAGTAGAGCGTGGTTCTAGCAAGTGTTGAAATGAGCTGCGAGACATACTGACGCCGTTATTTTTCTGTTTTTCATTTCTGCTGGGATTTTGAGTGAAAAAGATTTTATCTTACTTTTTATATATTTTATCGAGCAGAATGGATTCTTCAAAAGGTGTTTACGGCATCTCTCTTTTTGAAGGGTATGGAAAAGTTTTTTCGGTATGGAAACGAAGAGTAACGGCAATTTTTGCTGCTAAAGAATTGGAAAAATTCCTGGAAAATGAAGCGGCTCTCATAGGCGTAACCAGGGGGGGTGTCCTGGGTGCCCGGGCACCCCCCCCCCCCCGCTTGCGCAGACTCGCGCACAATTATTTTTTAAAAAATCGAAATCTATAAAAGAAAAAAGAAGTGAAAGCAGAGTTCAATTAGTTTAGCAAATTAGTTTAGTTCAGAAAACTAACAGCCTAAGTTTTGAACTGTGATAAAAAAAAAGAAAAAAAAAAAAAATTCCACGTTCTTTTTTTTAAATTATGTTCTTTATCTTTTTTAAAACTAGAATATTTATTTACAAGAATCTGTATTAGTCATAGTAAGTCAAAAAGGAGGTTTTATAATCCCACTTTGACGTCTTTTTTTGTGGGAAATTTTTTTTTAACACCTTTCTTTCTATTGCATGTTTCTGCAATTTCATGAGAAATTAACGCAAGTTCTTGATGAGGATAGAAACAGAAATTATTTGTCTCTTTGATTTCGCAGTCTAAAGTCTAGAAAGAAGCAAAAAAATTTGAAAGGGAATGTTTGAAAGGGAATGTATATGTGAAACAGTAATTGCAAAATGCGATTAGCCGGGGAAAAGGTGGGGGTGCACAGACCCTGCCTCATTTGAAAATGTAAAATAATAGCACAGAAAATCAAAATTAACCTGGAGTTGGTTGGTTGATTGAATTTCGTGCTTCGTGACCATATTTTGACATTCGTAAAAGGAATATGGTTTCAGTCTTTCAAGTCAATATAGTAATTTTTTTTCTCTGAAAATTTTATGCAATTTTTGGAGTTTCTTCTCGTTTCGCGGAGTTCTTTTGAAACTACGAAAAGGACCCGGTTTTAACCTTTTAGCCCAGTGCAGTAAATTTTGACGAAATTCGCGATTTTATTCTGCGATCCTTTCATGATATTTAAAATTTTCCCCAAAATCATTTGACGAAATTCACGTCTTTCTACGCGATTTTTTTGTCGAAATCCGTACTTTTCACCACTAGCCTTTGACAAAATTCGTGTTTTTCACCACGATGATTTGACAAAATTCGTGTTTTTCACCACGATGATTTGACTAAATTCGCATTTTTACCGCGATATTTTGACGAAATTGGGATTTCTTTAGCACGATCCTTCGATGAAATTCGTGTTTTGTTTATACGATCTTTTGACGAAATTCGCTTTTTCTTTCCGCGATCCTTTGACGAAATTCATGTTTTCACCGGGATCCTTTGACGATTTTTTTTGGCGACTTATTCACGAAACTGATTTTTTTACAAGGGTCATTTGTCAAAATTCGCGATAGTTTTGCGCGATCGATCGAGAAAATTCTCGATATCTTTCCGTACCAATTATCAAAATCCTCTACTCTTTTCCGCGACTTTTGATGAAAATTGCAACATTTTCTCGTCAATCATTTATCGAAATTCGTGATTTTTTTGCGCAATCTTTGATGAAATTCGCGATTTCTTTCTGCACTCTTTTATTGAAATTCACAATATTTTTCACGATCGTTTGAAGAAATTCTCAAATTTTTCCGGGACTGAGTCACGAATTGATTTTGAGAAGTTCCACAAAAGAAATAAAAATCGCGCACTTCAAAAACTTTTCTAAATACTCACTGAAGAATCACAGATCTGTGAAAGAATTTTGAGGGCGGAAATACTGCGCAGCATTTTTTATTATGCGGGACTTTCCTTTTCTGTATACAAATCGCGCGATGCCGCACGTTATTTCAAACCCTGCCCCTCAAAGTAAACTACATTACTAGTGGAGCTTCGCTGGTTGCTTTTTTTTTTAAACGAACATAGCATTAAAGAAATCTAGGATTTTTTTTTTGGGGGGGGGGGGGAGGCAGGACTGCCTGCGGCAACGTGTCCTCCGACCAGGCTACGACCACTTCCGTCTCGAAACAAACGAATCCTGAATTATCGCGATTTTTTTTCGAGTTAAATTAAATTTTCAGATTTCTTATAAGAACTGATTTGATTCTTCCAATTCAAATTTAATAATGGCAATTGCAAAAATTACCGGAGAGTTTTTTTCTGTTTCAAAAAAAGGCAAAAAATTGCCTCAAAGGGCAAAAAACCCCAGTAAAAATACCATTAAAAATTCGGAAAGATTAAGAAACAGCAGGGAACGAAATTAACTAATTGGGTAAAATATTTAAAACGGATTCCTTTTAGGAACGCAAAAAAACCACAATAAAAATAACATTCAAAAATTGTTACAAATTGAAAATTCGCTGTAAGAATCTCGAAAAACTTTATTGAAATGAAGACAAAGTTTGTTGGATAAAATATATAAATCGGATTTTTTTTTTACTAATTTGAAAAAAATTCGCATAAAAAATTAATTGAAAAATTCCAGAAATTGTCTTCGATATGCATGACTTCAGACAAACAGGTACTTTCCTGTCAAATATTGCGGCTGTGAGGGCTGCATTGTTTTTTCAGAGTTCAGCACGCGCACGTACACACACACACACAGAGACAGATAAGCACCTATCTTTATTATTACGGTCCCATCATGATAATATAATTTTTATCATCTTGACAAAATTTGTATTATCGTGACCTGCTTTACCTAATACATTGGACACATTCTGAGGTAAAAACATGAATTATTAATGAGTATTTTAATTAATTTATAATATAATAATAATTAATTATTTATATACACTTTCTGCCAAAATTTCTTGCCCCCCCCCCCTCCCCAGTGATCCGTAAGAAGTCATGGAGTCACATTCTGAAAAACTTTCGTGGATGGTATGTACTGGTGTACAGCATGTATTATCTGAGATTTATCATCCGGCAAAATTTCCTGTACAAGACTTTGACATAGATAATGTTAGGTCTCATGCAATGCCCCTGTGCATATAGAAATTTTCAGCATGATTAAAGGCCTTTTTTAATCTTTATAAGAAGTTAGGGCTCCAAAAGGTTTTATACTTGTGACCACACTTAGTCACTGTCTTATTTCACTGTTGCAAGGAGATTTTCATCTTTTTTTTTTTTTTACCATTAGATTTAGTTTTGATGTTTTGAACCCCCTTTCACACACCCCTTACGCAAACGAAAATCGCGTTTGAGCCCTTTTTAAAAAAAAATACCACACAATTATAAATTCTAAGAGGAAAACCTGTCTAAAACGGAAATTCGACCGGTGTCATGGGATTTTGTTTTAGCATGTTTTACTATATAAGACATTGTTTGTATCCAACATATTCAGGGTAAAAAGTCTGGGCACCCCCCGTTCAAAAGGCTGGTTACGCCTATGGGCTCTAGACAATGCAGCCGATGTCGTGAAAGCAAAAAAGGCCTACGCTTTATTATTATCATTATTAAGTGATAATGTTCTTGCATCACTTCAAGATGAAAATACAGCTCATAAAATTTGGAATAAATTAGAACGCACTTATGATATAAAGCGTGCAGTGAATCAAATTTTAATTCGGAAGAGATTGGCAACGATTAAGAAAGATCGTACAGTTTCTATGAGAAATCACATTGATGAAATAAATTAATTAATTTCGGATCTTAAGCTGTCTGGGACAGAAGTTAATGAAACGGATACTATTGTTTATATTTTGATGTCATTGCCTCAGGAATTTGAAAATGTTAAGATTGCTTTAGAAAACCAACCGAATTCTGTTTTAACATTAGATTTCGTGACACAAAGATTATTAGATGCTGAAGCACTTCTTTTGGATTCAAAGAAAGAAAAAGTATATACTAAGGCTGCTCATGATAATACTGCATTTGTGTCGACTCGCAAAGAATTCTTTTGCAAAATTTGCAACTCTAAAGGGCATACAGTGAAATATTGTACAAAGAAAATTACTTGCCATTCTTGTGGAAAATTCGGACACATAAAACGTAACAGTAAAGCTGTTAAAAATTCAAATGAAGAAAAATTTGCCTCTTCAGCTGTTTCTTTCGTTGCTGGAAGCATTAAAAGGAATGAATTTATAGTAGATTCCGGAGCAACTTCCCATATGTGTTCTAATGAGAATTATTTCGCATCCTTAGTACCTTCTTCAGGAACTATTAAATGCGCATCAAAAACATCGAATCTAGAAATCAAAGGTATTGGAAATATTAATGGAAAACTGTCAAATGGAATTGAAATTACTTTAAAGGATGTCCTTTATGTTCCAGACTTAAAAGGGCAACTCATTTCCGTTAGGAAAACTGAAAGTGCAAATTATACAGTTATTTTCAAGAATCAAAAAGTATTTATCGAAAAAGGGAGAAACCGTTTTTACTTCGGTGAACGGGATTTGAATGGACAATACGTAAGTGACTTTGTCACTGTTTACGAAACCGTTCTTACTTCAAAGAAAAATCATTCTGATATCTGGCATCACAGACTTGGTCATCCGAGTGACAAAGTATTGAAAGATATGAAGCTTCCGGTACCTGGTTCTTTTTGTGATATTTGTGCTCGGGCAAAACAGAGTGCAACACCAATGGGAAGAGGACCAAGAAAAAGAGAAACCAAGCCAATGACTTTGATTCATAGTGACATTTGTGGACCTATTTTTCCGACAACCTTTTCTGGCGAGTGCTATTTTATGACTCTTATCGATGATTTTTCTCGTTTTACTGAAGTACGTTTACTGAAACATAAAAGTGAAGTCTCAGAAGAATTAAAAATGTTCTTAAAATCCAACCCTACAGTGAAGAAAATTAGATGTGATAACAGGAAGGAATATTTTTCTAATGATTTAGTGAATTTTACTAGAGATCTTGGTATAGTGATCGATCCCGCTCCTCCATACACGCAATCTTTGAATGGAGTAGCTGAACGCTGCAATAGGTCGCTTCTGAATATAGGACGTGCTTTGATTGCTGAATCAAATTTACCAAAGACTTTTTGGGGTCAAGCTATCCTTTCAGCAGCTTACTTGAAAAACCGAATGCCAAGCAGCACTATTGAGAACAAAACTCCGTACTTCCTGAAATATGGAGAAGAAGCCGATTTCAAGCACATACGTGTTTTTGGATGCAGTGCTTACATGTTAATTCCTTCCGTTCATCGAAAGAAGCTTGACGATAGGTCTAAACAAATGATCTTCATTGGTTATTCTTCAATGGGATATAGATTACTAGATCCTGAAACGAAACGGATAACTGTATCAAGAAATGTGAAATTCGACAAAAAGAAAAAGGAAAATGTTCAGTCGAAACAATACATTCTAGAAAATTCAGAACCAGTTGATAATTAAATTGATCCAGATGTTCTAGAAAATACGAGTGATGAATTAGATGATCTGATTAGACTGAAGAGAAAGAAGACAAAACAAGAAAATCTGAAAGATTTAAAAAGCAACCTGTACGGTATCCAGATCCTGAAGTTTACGAAGCATTACTTTGCCAACAAGAAACATTAACGTTTGATGATATCAAATCCCTCCCTAGTGATGAACAACGCTTTTGGAAAGAAGCTATGGACGCGGAGATTGAAAGTATGAAAATCAACGATGTCTGGGATCTTGAAAAATTACCACCTGACAAACGACCTATTTCCTGAAAATGGGTATTTACCATCAAAAGAGATGGTCGACATAAGGCGAGACTCGTAGCTCGTGGATTTATGCAAAAAGAAGGGCTAGACGATAGTGAAACCTTTTCCCCTGTAATAAGTATGCCAGCTGTACGTTTGGTTCTTATTTTGATTTTAAATGAAGACTTATATGCATTTGTGTTGGATGTTAAAACGGCGTTCCTGAATGGTAAGTTAAATGAACTTGTTTTTATGGATCAGCCGCAAGGCTATGATGATAAAAGTGGGTGAAAGTGTAAACTTAAAAGAAATTTATATGGTCTAAAACAAGCCCCACGACAATGGTTTGAAAGGTTTCATGAATTTATTTCAAAGTTAAATTTTAAATCTTGTGATAATGAACCTTGTATTTTTACTCGGTATAATAATGATCATAAAATAATTATTGCTTTGTATGTAGATGATATGTTAATTGCAGGTTCAGATGTAAATGAAACTAATGTAGTTATTTCCCTATTACATAACGAGTTTCACATGTCAAAATCGGAAAGTGTTTCAGAATTTCTAGGTATTCAAATGAAATTCAATTCTGATAGTTTAATAATGGATCAAAAGTCTTACATAATTAAATTGTTAAGTAAGTTTAATATGCTAGATTGTAAACCCAGTGACATTCCTATTTCTCCTAAGTCCACCCCATCTGATTTCAAAAATGGTAAACCATTTAATGGCCCATATCGTGAACTTGTAGGTTGTTTATTATATTTAGCTTATATTTCTCGACCTGATATTTTGTATGCTATTAACTGTTTAAGTCAATTGCAAGAAAATCCTACTGAAATTGCATGGAAAGTACTTAAGAAAATCTTAAGATATTTAAAAGAAACATTGTCTTTAAAACTTGTGTATAAAAAGCAAAATTCTGATCCTAAATTATCCATGTATGTTGATGCTGATTGGGGGGCTAACACAAATGACCGCAAATCAGTAACAGGTTATATTTTAAAGTTTTATAACATGCCTGTTCTGTGGTGTTGTTATAAACAAAAATCAGTTGCTTTATCATCAACTGAAGCTGAAGTCATTGCTTTAACTAAAAGTTTGCAAGACTTGTTATGGTTTAAAAATATTGCTAGTGAAATTGTAAATATTAAGGATTTAGTAATTTTTGAGGATAATCAATCATGTATAAAATGTATCAGTAATGAGAGTAATTATGGTAGAATGAAACACATTGATATCAAATTGAAATTTGTTCGCAATATTATAAAAGAAAATAACATCAAAATTGAATATGTTCCTACGAATATGCAAATTGCTGATTTATTTACAAAGGCATTACCTAAAGTTAAATTTTATGAACTATTATTTCTTTGTTGTTTGTACAAGTAATGTTTAAATTGTGTCATATTATTATTAATGACTGATTTCAAGAAATTTCTTTGTTTTCTGATGTAATGCTAGATTATGGCGGGTGTTGAAAATAATCATAGCATTACATTAAATTTTTATTAATTTCTTTTTGTACAACTATGCTTATTGTGATTGGTTGTTTAATGTAGCTTTCTTTCACGGCCGCCAATACTCCGCCATGGGCCTTGCAAAATCTATAAATACCTGTAAATTTTCTGTTTTCTTTCAGTATATTTGTGTAATTGTTCTTGTATCAAATATACTCAATTCGATCCACACCTTTATGTCTGCATTTTTTTAAATTTATTTCAACATAAATAATTTGTAATTTTAAATAGATTTTCAAAACACATGAAAATCGCGAAACGTTGTAATGGGATAATATACATGATTAATACTTAGGAAGAGATGTCATAAATTCCCAGGACAGCCATCTTGGAATTTTTCTTGCCGTGAAACCCCTTTTCCGCCAAGTTGTAAATGTCGCCAAGCACCGATTTATACGCATGTTAGGCTTAACGAAAATAAAATGTAAATAAAAAACGAAACTCGTTAAAGTGTCAATTACTAAATGTCGTATGAGGTTACGCGCTCATTAACCGAAAAAAAAAGTCACTGGATTCAGCTAACTCCTTCTGCCGCGATCACAAAAATGCACGAAACTCGTTAAAGTGGCAATCAGTAATCGTCGTATGAGCGCTACGCGCTCATTAACCGAAAAAAGAACATCACTGGATTCAGCTAACTTCTTCTGTAGCAATCACAAAAAAAGCACAAAACTCGTTAAAGCCGCAGTTAGTAAATGCACGTATGTTGCTGTGCACCAATCTCCGAAATGCATGAGAAATATAGAATAAACGACTAATTGAAAACGTTACTATAAAATAAAACAACAAAATATACATAAAATTATCAACATACCTTAATAGACATCTTTCTTGAAAGCTCTAGCACAAAATACCTCCTAGCATCATCTTCATTTCCCAAAATAGGCTTATGACTACGCATTGTAAATAAACCTCCTTTATCATTCAAAATTTTCGCATATTACTTAATTACATCAGCTAGAGCGTTTAAACGGACTACAGAACCCATAGATAATCAAATGTATCCAATAAATTTAACATAAAAATAAAAAGACAGAACGATACAACAAGATGTCAAAGCACATGCACAAATCCCAAACGAAATCCTTCGCACGCACAATCTCGCAGAAAAACGGGGTTGCCAGAAAAAACACGTCACACGGGTTCCATATCGATAAAGATCGCCAACATAAAATCGCCAAGAAATCTCAAAACATCCAAGATGGCGGCAAGGGGATATACGCATCTCAGCCAATACTTATTTCAATGTAAGAAGAGATTTTTAAAGATGAAATTTAATCTGGAAATAATTTTCTCCTGTTTGTTTTCGGTATTCGACTCGAGCTCTCCGGACACAAAATGTCATACTTATGTTTCCATTTAAAATGTACAGATGGTAGCACTAAGCAAATTCTCTGCCGCCGAATTCATGATAAATAAGTACAAGAGTAAATAGAATGTTCCTTCTATGATGTCTTGTGTATTGTAAGTGTGTTTGAGCGTTGGTGTATTAAGGTATCCGCACACCTTCGGAAGTGATTTTTTGAAATTTTTGAAATTTTCTCTTGTTATTCATTTTTTATAAGGACATTTACTTTAAAACTTTGAAAAAAAATATAAAAATTTTAGCAACTACCCAGAAATAATTTTTTAAAAAGAAAAATAGTCAAAATTTTGTCAAAAATTGACATTTTCGCAAAACGTGATAACTCAAAAATGAAACAATGTATTGACATTTTCTAAATTGCATAATAAACAGAATAACTTTCTCTAGGACTTAGACTACACACATTATAATCGCATTTCTATCTCAGATTATATGGCAGTTAAAGTATTAATGTAATGAAAAATTAGCAAAATTTGTCTCAAGTTTGTCATTTATACCAGTGTAAATATAAAACTATTTAATATATTATCATGAGTGTAGTCTATCCCCTCAAAAGACATTTGTAAAAGAAGTACAGAAAATTTCGAGGCATTTCATGCATAAGTTTTTGTTTTAGGATGTTTTGCGTATAGTAAAAATCTTAAAAACTTCATTTTGAGAAAAAGCTAAAAATAACTTTTAAACACAATTCAAAAGCTGTAATAGCTGTAATTTTAAACAGCTGTAACTGGGGTTCAATTTTAGATACAGACAAATTTTAAGCATATTTCGATAGACAAAAGGTTCAATTTTAATATTATTGCAAAAATGAAAAATCGATATTTTGATCGAAAATTACGTTTTAAAGGTATTCGGATACCTTAAGTAAATATTAAGTATCTCCATGGTCATCTCATTATTGTTTATATGATTATTTATCAATTCATTAGTTATACAACCAGTTTACAATATTTTCCGGGCTCGTGTTGTACAGTCGTGGAAAAAAAAGGAAACACCCCTACTAAACCCTCAACAAATTATCGTAGAAGAAAGTTACTGGCACCAAACGATTGGAAATAAAGTCTACTTTTAAATGATGTATATAAAATTTCTTAGGGGGCCATCTACATATTAAACCGAACCCAAACTTCATTTTTTTCAATGGTAATGCCGAATTTTAACGAGATATTTCAAATCTTCGGTTCAAACTATGCCTAGATACCGAATTTCAAGTCATTTGAATGATACGTTTTTGAATTATAAACATTCAAAATTTACTGTTTCTGATGTTAAATTAAATTTTCATAATTTCATTAATATCTCCTGATATTATACTCCTAATGTGGTATTTTTTGTGTAGCATTAATACTAAAATACCCAAACATAAATACGTTCAATTTGCATTTTTTATAATTTTATGATATGAATTATGAATTATGAAATTGATATTCGAAAAAATTATGAATTGCAACTGTCGTAGTCACGACCTAGATACCTTGGTTTTCCCCCCTTTATTCAGTTTTGCGCCTTGAGTTCGTTTGAACTCAAGCTTGGCATACCTTTTGTCCACCAATCTCCTTGGTTTTACCAGTTATCGCCCACATGAATCGTTCCTTTCGCAATTCTCGCGATCTCCCGTTTTACCTACTTTGACTTTCACTTCGCGTAGTCTGTCTGCCACATTTGGCGTATTAGCCCGCGGAGTTTGGCGTTTCCCGTATTCTCTATGCCTTTTCATCAAGTCTTTGGCGCACGTTGTGGCGGTTTGCCTTTTTGTGTTGGCATCCCTTGTCGTGCTTATAATCTGCGGGTTTCGCTAGTGAAGTGTGGAGCAAAAGAAGCGGATTCTTGCAGCATGCAGAGATGTGTTTCCAGTGCCCGATATCTTCAGAACATGCGTTTGGAGGTCGCTGTGCATGATGCACATTCATTGACAATGAAGATGACTATGGGAAAAGGTGATATGTTAACCGTCTTTAAAAGTATCGTTGTATAGTTTTTTTTATGATGCCTTTCCAAGTTCTATATGAATAGGTTCTTCCCTGCTGTCTAATATCTTATTTTTATGTTGACTAAATTACATGTCGATAGCCTTAGAATTCAGCAGCAGTGAAGCCGATATATTTTGAATTTAGTCTCTCTCGTAAATTAGTCCTACCACGATGCCTAACATACATATTGGATTATTGAAGTTTCAATAAATATGAATGTTCGAATGAACTATTAATCTCCAGTCATTTTGTTTTTATCGATTGTTACAACACAAGTTCATGGAAGTAAAACTTCCCAATAACTTAGTTACTTCCACTGTATATATATATTTTAAGAAAACACAACGCAATGTCTCAAATATACTATACGCAAGTTTTTATTGGACTCTCGTAACGGAAATTTCCTATGTGTTGGAGTAAAGAGCCATTAAGTTTAATTAAAACATTGCAACTTTAAACCCTTTCAGATTAGTTTTTCAAGTCAAGCTTGAATTAACTCTGAGCTTATCCAACCAACCATCCTTCGCATTCTATGAATGCATGTTTTACTTTTCAAGTTGATTCTCAATTATCAACCTTTAACAAATGGTACTGGCTCAGCCAACCAACCTGCACAATTTTGACACGACAGCAACCTACAATTTTTTTGATGGATTTAGATTTATTAAGTCTTGCTTTAGGAAATCCAAAATGTCACATTTTTTCTTCCAAGTAGTTTTCAAATTATGCTTAGAGAACGGAAAAATGATGGTTTAAGGGGCCGTCTAGATATTTGGAAATTTTTTATGCTATCCTGTAATCTAGCAGTCTTCAATGACTGCTTCAGTGTCACTTAAGATGCCTTGATCAAGAAGGGGGCTCTCTCAGTTAACAATCGATTACCGAACATCAGTTTGGATACATCCCTTAAAATACGCTCGTTTTAAAATAATTAATTCTCAGAAACTTATCGTACAAATTGCATAAAAAATTGCTTTTGGGCTGATTGAAAGATGTGGTGTTCATTTATGCTGTCAGAATTGTGTACTGCTATTGAAGAAGACAAAGTTATGGTTCGTTTTAATATAGAGATGATCCCCTAAGCAAATTTTATATGCATCATTTAAAAGTAGACTTTATTACCTATCGTGTGGGACCAGTAGCTTTCTTCTACGATAATTTTTTGCATAGTTAGTAAGGGGTGTTTACATTTTTTTTCCCACGACTGAACCGGATTTTAAACCTTCGAGAACTGACTCATCTCTAGCACTGGAACGTTTCTTATGCGAAAGTGTCCCACTTTTCTCTGGTAAATTTAAAGAAAAGACGCTTTTGTTAAATTTGAAAACATTAAGTGACCTAAATTTTTGCAAATTTGTCATTTAGATAGTAGAAAAGTTACCGTAATCATGAGTAATTGAGAAGTTGCATCTAGGTTTCGTTAAAATTTTTCAGTGAATGATTTATTTTTAGTTTGATGAAGCTGTGTATTCTATTTTCATACCTGTAGATTTATTCGAGGATGATTTCAAGCTGCAATCTTTGAGATTATTTTGATAATCGTTTCTTAAATAATTTTTTATTAACTCCATTTTCTTTAATGAAACAGCATGTTTAAATGAAATTGAGCTGCACTATTGTCAATGTCCTTTTCAAGTCCTTTTTGTGCGTTTTGAATGTGTATAAGAAATATAATCTATATATTTAAAAGACAAGATTGGCCTTTTCAGTCATCTGGCCTGAGCCTTCTACTTAACCAATTTTGATAAATAGTTTTCTAAATGAAAGCAGTTTATTTGTAGAAGTGCCCGCACTAGCTATTTTTAAAATAATCCCGTTTTATATTTTAATTTCAATTTTAAATGTCCTCTATGAAATTTCTTCACATTGGTGGCAATCGGACTACTTCCAATGTTGAAGAGAGAAGGTGAAACGATGGGAATTACCATATAATTACGGATGCCATTTTCGTATTACAGTTAAACATAACTTATTTTAAACTTGTAAGCGGAAAATGACGTCACGATTTAAAATAACGCATTTTTACTCTTAAATCTGTTACATTTCAATATTTCTTTCATTCCGCTGATACTGAGATTGAGGCGCTGATCTCGGAAGGCTTCAGTGGGTTAAAATGATGTCATAGAAAGAAATAAGTATTTCTTTGATAAAATCAAATATTTTACAAAAAATGCGTCTAAAAGTAAATTTCTGGATTTCACCGTGCGCGTTCGTGCGATTTCACTATTGCGCGTTAAAGTATTTTTAAAATAGTAAATATGAATATGAAAAGTATGCATGTAGATTTTGCTACGGTGAAAAAAAAATTTAATGTTTAGATTTCATTGAAAAGAAAAATTATAATTGTGCCATAGTGGCGCAATTTTCGTTGATTTTTCATTACGTAATACCACAGATAAAAGCCTCAGTTAATAATTTCGTAATTTCATTATCTTAATTGCATGTTATTGATTGCGTATAGGAATAAAGTTTAATTTTTCAATAATTTGAAAAGTTTTTAAATGCAACTTTAGTTAAAAATAATATTTGATTTAAGAGTTAAGATAGACAATATAATATTGAATAATTATTGCAATTATTTTTGTTAATTTTTTATAATATCAGTCACGTCAGATCTTTTAAACGTTTTTATTCGTTGAATTCGACGGATTTCGACTCATGTATATTAATTTCATTAAATGAACTCGTATTTTACTAGTTTTCAGACTAATTTTCAGACTTACTTTTTTTTCCACGACTGTACATATCTATGTACGTAAGTATGTACATAACGCAGTAACTCTTGATAGAAATATCCGATTTGCTTCAAATTTTGAATATAGGTTCATTCTGATTAATTTTGAGGGTTCATTGGTTAAATATATAAAGGAGAGAACAGGTATCTAACCCCCGTTAACTTAGATAAATAGTTTTTTTCATGCAGAATTATCTATTTGCTTCAAATTTGGTATACCGGTTTATTCTGATAAAGTGCTTCCCTTATTAGATTTGGAGATTCATTGGTTAAGTATAAAGGGAACGAACGGGGAGTAACAGCCCTTAAGTTAGATGGATGTATTTCTCATGCTGAAATATCCGATTTGCATAAAATTTGGTATTAAAGTTTATTCAGATAACGAGCTTCCCTGATTTGATTTGGATGTTCATCCTTAAGTATAAAGGAGGGAAATGGGAGGAGGTAATCCCCCTCTTTATTTAGCTAAATGGGTTTTTTGTCGGTTTTTTTATTTTTCGAGGGGTATAATTCTTTGAAATAAGAGTATAATATACAATTAGAGTGAATAGCCTATAAGCTCAAAACCATCAATTTAACTGGGCACTTTTCTTTTTATTTTATTATAAACCACTTATAAAGGGATCAGGAATTTAAAAAAATGGAAAATTTATTCATGTATATTCAGGAGTTCCAAAGGATGAAAGAGCAAAACGAGCAGTATCAGTTTTAATGAAAAGAAAATTTAAGAGACATCTCAAGAATTTTGACGCCATGGATGAAAGGATTCTAAAGATTAATATGGATATTTTTGGGAGAAGAATTGCTATTTTAGGAATCTACGCTCCGAATAATGATGAAATTAATGAATTTAAAGATATGTTTTATCAAAACTGCAAAAAATCACTGATGAAATTGGTTGGTTGGTTGGTTGGTTGGTTGGTTGAATGAGGTTTTATGGCACAAAATCACTATAGGGACATGCCTGATGAAATTGGAGAAACAAGAGAAATTATAATAATGGGTGATTTCAGTGGAAGAACTGGATGCAAAAAGTGAGATGATATTGTTGGTGAGTTCGGAGAGGATGTAGTCAATGATAATGGAGAAAGACTTATAGAATTTTGCAACACTAACGACCTAAGGATTACAAATGGATTTTATAAACACAAGGATATTCATATATATACTTTGTATCAGCATACTAGACAACTAAAAACGATTATTGACTGTATAATTATTAAGTAAAGTACCCAATTAAAACTATTAGATGTTAGAGTCCAAAGAGAAGCGGAATGTAGCTCAGATCATTTTATGGTGAGAGCAAGACTTGCGTTTCCTTACTCGACTAAACTAATTAGTGAGGGAAGGAATTATACAGAAATGGAAGATATTGATATCCCAGAATATATGTTGGAAGGATTGACGGAGGAAAGTACAAAAAGACTCTTTCAAGTAAGATTAAATGAAAAATTAAAGGAAAGAAATTAATGCTAATGCAGTTGAACTATATCAGCATATTAAATTAGCTTTACACCAGGTTACATATGAAGCATTGGGACAAAAAAGAAAGGGAAGAACTTCCCCAAAAAATTTTTGGTGGGACGAAGACATTGAAAAGACTATAAAACAGAAAAAAGAAGACTATATTAGGTGGATGAATTCTAAAAAGGAAGAGGATAGACAGCTTTAATTATAGAGGAAAGACAGTTATTAGAAAATACACTAAGAAATTAGTACTGGAGAAAAGAAAAACATCATGGAGGAAAAATGCAGAGAAATTGAGGAAGACGATGCACATATATGTAGGAGGAAGACGATACACAGAGGCATGGAAGTTTTTAAAGAATATTAGAAAAGCAAGTAATAATTCATGGCAAGGAATATCTGTGAAGGAATGGGAAGTATATATTAAAAGACTTTGCTTACGGAAACTAGAGGTGAATTTCAAGTAAATAATTTTGGTATTGACTTTGTGGGACAACCTATGCTGTTGGAGCTTGAGAGAGTTAAAAGAGCAATTAAAAAATCAAAGAGCAAGTGGTCCCGGTGGTATATCAGCAGAGCTGATCAAAAATGGAACTGATAAATTGTTCAGATTAATTACACAATTATTCGAAAAATGCTTAAACGGAGAGGTAACACCAGAAGAATGGAGGATTGGATATTTAACATCAATATATAAGAAAAGTGACCGACAAAAATGTGAGAATTACCGTGGCATTACTGTAACAGCAACGTTTAGTAGATTATATGGAGGAATTTTAAAAGATTTCATTGAAGAAGAAATAAGAATGAAAGAAAGTGAAGAGTAAAGTGGATTTAGAGCAGGAAGATCATGTATGGATAATATATTTTGTCTTAAACAAATTGTTGAAAAGGAAATGGCAGTAGGAAATCAAATTCATCTTCTATTTATAAATCTTACAAAAGCATATGATAAAGTTCCAATCGCAAAATTATGGAATGTATGAAATGAAATGGCCATAAATCCAAGTATTATTAGAGCAATTCAAGAACTTTACAGACAATCACAAACAAAGATTAAAATAGGTCAAAGATTACCTAAAGGTTTTATAACAGATAAAGGATTCAGACAGGGATGTTGTATCTAACCAACACCTTTTAAAATTTATGTTGAAGAAGCATTGAAAATGTGGAAGGAGAAATGCAGAGGAATGGGACTTAATATGAATGGAACGTCAATTTTTACGCTACAATTCTCAGATAACAAAGTTATAATTGCAAAAAGTAAAGTAAAAATGATTTAGAGGAAATGACGGTGAAAATTAAGGATGAATATGAGAAATGGGGACTTCACATGAACGTCAGTAAGACCAAATACCTATGTATAGGAGGAAATGAGACAGACCTAAATCTAAATAATAACATAAAAATAGAAAGCTGTGTAAGCATTATAGATATTTAGGTATAGCCATTAATAGAGAAGGAAGAGACTCACAGGAAATTAAATACAGAATTTGTCAGGGGAGAAAGGGTGTAAAACTATTAAATTCTATTTGGTGGAGTAAGGGAGGAAAAGAAAATATAACATATACAACTCTATTGCAAAGATATGGAGCAGAAGGTTGGAGAATTATGGAGACAGAAAGAAAGAAATTAGCGGCAGTAGAAATGGACGCCCTAAGAAGATCATGCAGGATATCAAGAATAGAAAGAATAGGAAATGACATAATCAAGGAAATGATGAGAATAAAGGGAACCATATTAGATGATATTTTAAAAAAAAAGAAATTAATCTGGTATGGTCTAATCAAAATAATAAATGATGAAAGACTACCCAAAATCACATTCAATTATGAAACAAACAAAAAAAGGAAACGGGGAAGACCACGAAAGAACTGGATGGATGATATTTCAAAGGTAATGAGGGATAGAGGTCTGGAAGAGGAATGGACCCTTGACCGGAAAAAAATGGAAAAAGACTCTTGTAGATTCTTCGGATGGCGGCACCTGACGCCATAAACCGAGTTTATATATATATATATATAAATATATATATATATATATATATATATATATATATATATATATATACACCACTTATTAAATTGTGTATGTGGAAAATTGTGTGACGAAGTTGTGTGTAGAAAAATGTTTTAAAAAGTGACTAATTCAGCCATTTTAATGACTTTGGTTGATCACGGTAGCTATGGCGTCATTTGATCAAACTGATGCTATAAGCTACGCCTGAACCCCATCATTTTTTTCCCAAAAAATTATTAACTGTTGCTTTTATTCAAACAAAGTGTTTTAACGAAATATGAGTGCACTATGTCAGATACCTTATTCATCGCTCTACCTTTCGTATGTGCATAAAAAAGAGATGATCACAATAATAATAACATATATAATTATTTGGCAAATTTTACTAAAATAATACTGAGTTTGCCCTTTGAAAATTCATTTTTGAGTTTTTAGTGTCATAAAACAGGGAAATTTTATAAAATTCAAAGTGTCATATCAATAAGTTTTGGTCATACAAAAACGAAATTTTTATTTGTTTCGATTGTTCAAACGTGTAGCAATGGTTTTCTGACACGAAATATGTTTTTAATTTTAAAAATGCTTTTAATCGCATATTTTAATAATTTACAAAAATTATTTCATTTTGTTACATTTTTCTTTAATTCATTTTTGTTTGCATCTGATCCGTTTACTTTCTAGTTCAAAAAAAGTTACTGTTTACTTACTAAAAAGTGAAAAAGCTTTGAGTGCGCAGCAATTTTTTATCCTGCTGTATACTGTACTTTAGCACAAAAAAACTTTTGTAATTCAATTTTTCGGTAAAAGAAAAAGTCTTTTATAAAATTTCTTTCGACTTCTACATATTCGTTTTTCTCTACTTTTATTATGTTACGGATTTGGATTTTAAAATTTGACTTTCTGCGAGATAAAATACTCCAATTTCTATAAAACAGAAAAAGATATTACAGCTGCATCTTGGGCTGTAATGAACTTTTCAAGAAAAATTCTTCTTCTAAAAATGAAATAAATAGAATGTAATTTATTATAATAAACATAAATTTTCACATGTATTTATATAACCAAATTTTTCTGCAGTTTATTTTTTTACTTGCATTAGTAAATTAGAAACTGGATATTCCACTTTATTTAAAATATCTTTATCACCCGACTGAAAAGAAGGATTATGTGTTTCTCGCGTATCTGTGTACGTGGATTTCTTTATACCCTCGAAACAGCTGGATGGTTTTTAATGAATGGGGTCTCTATCAATTCTTCTTAACGGTCCGATGGTTATAAAATAGGTTTTGATTTTATAAATTCAAAATGGCGTCCATAAAATACAAAATGGCAGTAGAAACGAAAAAACAAATTTACGCACCCAATTGAGTGGCATATCATTTGATAGTTCTTTCAAAATGAAAATGATGTTTTATTGACTATTTTACAGTCAGAAGTTCCGTTAAAATATTATACAACCTGGAAGTTGTGTATGTAGGATTTCCAGCTGTACTGCAACTCTAACCATCATAAACATCTATAGATCTCATCAAAACAGTGTTTATAGATAGGAACTAACAATTAAACACAACTTAAAAGTCATCAATACAAGTAAATAAAAAAAATAGGTAAGCAATATAAACAAGAAATATAAAAAAAAAAATTAATTTATTTCTACTTAGGTCAATAAAAGAATTTTTCTTTCCCATTCTTATTTCCTCTTGAGTGGCGCTTAAAATGCCTTGATCAAGAAGAGGGCTTTCTCGGTCTTGTAATACCTTGATCAAGAAGAGGGCTTTCTCGGTCTTAAAATACCTTGATCAAGAAGAGGGCTCTCTCGATTATTGAAAATTGATTAATTTAATTAAATTAATGAATTAATATTTGAAAAAACTGGATTAACATCAAGTGTCATCCGCTACAAGTTTAAAATAATTTATTTGAGCTTGATTGGATGAATAATAAGTATTTTTTTAACGATTGAAAATTTGAACAAGGTATATATAGCGAGAGTGTGAGTTAATAGTAGGAAATGAAATAAAAATAGTTTCACATTGATGAGAAATAATTAATTAGTTCGCTTTTTACGCAGTCGGGTTTTTCGATTTTTTAAATTTAATTGTTTTTATCAAATATTATGTTTTCTTGGAAAGTATAAGCCGATGTAGTGTTACTTTGTTATTTCTAAAATGTTATCCGTTGTACGTTTCATAAAAGTTGTAAGCACACTAGAGCACATCTGATGGAACTATGGCATACGTATCCGAGGTGACACATACGTCAATTTCTCTGGTACACGAGCAATATAAATTTGATAATCATTATACACATAAAATTCATTTTTCTTTTTCATATATATCAATAAACCTTTGTTTAATATGTATAGACTATCTAAAATAATACAATTATTTTAGCATGAAATGAGAATCTTATTTAGATACGCAACGATTATCGCAAGCTAAAGTTAAACCGATGGAAGCATTTTTTTACGAATTTCTGGTTTGCATTTTAATTTTTTTTCTTTTCTGCATGTGATATCTCAGGTTATTGTCTATCATGATGTATTTGAACTTTTTAACACTTTTCAACACAGTTGAAAAGTGTTTATGAATTCGGTTTGTCTGTTCATATGTCCGTCTGTCTGTCCATGCTCTAACTCTTGTAAATATAGTCCAATTGCAGTGAAATTGATATATGTTATTAGAGTTTACTATGGCATGTTTGGTATTGAAAATAAAGTGTGTAAGATTTACGGTTTATTTACAGAGACACTCAGAAGAATTCTTTTACGTTACGGTCTATGGGGGAAAATCGTTTGTAGTGTATTTTAACGATATTGCACTATTTTAAACGTTTTGAAATTTATGTATATCTCTGAAGTGTGCTGCAAGGCTCTCATTATATAACGTGGTGAGCATACACTTTATCTTTCATTTACAGGGACACACAAAAAAATTTGGCTACAGAAAAAAATGAACAATAATTGTAATATTGAAGCCTACGAGCAAAAATTTTGCGTTTTCAGTTGCGATATGCCTTTTCAAAGTTAATTATTTTTTAATATTACTTGATATGCATAAATTCTATAGATTGATATACAGGGCTGCACAAAAGTTTTCAACAACATCCGTTTAATGGCGAAATTGCTGAATGGAAATTATCAGCTGTGCTTTGCGTTTAACTGAATTAACTTTTAACATACTACGTAGTGTACTTGCATATCTGTAGATCATATACAGGGCAGCAAAAAAATCGGATATTATTCCGACTGTTCATGATAGTAGCAGAAAATGGGTTTTTAAATGCATTCAAATTGTTCATTTAGATTATTCATTTAGACATGTTTAGATTGTTCATTTAGAATTCAAATTGTTCATTTAGACATAATCTTTCTTCACCTTCGTAAATTGTGAAGTTTCGTTATAGTATTCTGAATATGTTGGAAAGTTTTTGATAATCTTTGCCATATTCATGATTTTTCGTTCTTGTTTTTTTTTTTTTTTTTTTTTTTTTTTTTTTTTTTTTTTTTCGCTTGTTGTTTATTTCTGAGGACAATTTAAATTTTGGAAAGACAGTTTACACTGTAAAGGGGTTACTTAATATTTGAAAATATCAAATATCTACGAAGTATAGTTACTAAATATGCACCGTAAGCTCCTCCGAGTTACTTACTATTCCGAAAAGCGTTCTTTATCTCTAGGAACCTCAGAAAACAATATATTTAAAAAGACATTTACAAAAACAAAATTTCTTTTGCTGCCACTTATTTTCGGAAACGTTTCTGGGTAGTCTCTAAAGTGTATCAATCAGATTTCTCAAACTGGACTGTAGGTTGTTTGGAAGCTATCAATTCTAGAGTAAACATCTTCCTGCTCAACAACATCTTCTATAGACAAACATGATAAATTTACACTATTTACATTAATATTAAAACTAATATTATTTTGTTACTCTTGCATGTACCATATGTCCTAAAATGGACTATCTGATTTTAAACATCAGTAGCGTGCAATTGGTGATAGCTATCAAAAAAATTCTTGCAGGAGGGTTATGTAGGATCACGAGATTTTTGTAGGTATGGTCACGAGATTTTTAACTGCGATTCTCGACTCTAGTTTAAGATAGCAGCGATAGATGACGCTGAAAGCAATAGCCGCTAAATCGGACCCGATTTTTGGCCTCTTTTTACTCTCAGTATTGATGCAAAAGATGCAGTTTAAATATATGGAGTGGATCCCTAAGAAAAAAATTGCATTGGCGACTGAAAACCTCTCAATATATTTAACCTCCCTCTTTCGCATCAATACAGAAAGAAGTCAGAGGCCACAAATCGAGACCTGATTTAACGCCTGTTGCTTGCAGCGCTATCTATCGCTGCTATTTTAAACTAACATGGAGAATCGGGTTGGGTTGGGTTGATTTTTGACGGCCAATTATCTACACGAGGGATATAGGCCCGGGGGAGTGCCCTCCGTGGGGGTCTTTCTAAGGGAACCTAATCCGTATTAACGCATGGAAGATCCACGGCTCGAAGAAAACCACGAAAACTCCGAACGATTAGGCCGACGGGCGCGATTGGGATCGAACCCAGCACCTCCCGCCTACCAGCTTCGAGAGCAGAACCTCTCGGCCACTCATGGAAAATCGGAATAAAAAATCTCCTGATAACTTGCATATACCTCCTGAAGGAATTTCTTTAATAGCTGTCACCATTTGCAAGTTATTCAATTTTAAATTCAGTTAGTCCATTTTAGGACACACGGTATAAATTATATTACGCAGTCGACAATGTTCTATTGAGAATTTATTGCATATTAAAAAACGATATTCCGTTTTCTGTAAACATATTAATGAACCATAAAACTACTCGAAGACGTTTTCTAAAATTAGTGGCAGCAAAATCAAACTTTTTTTATATAAGGGCTTCTTTAAATCTCGAAACTATGTTTGTTTCTCAAGTTTCTAAAAAAAAGCTTGTTGGAATCGTAGGTAACTCAGAGGCGAATATTTTTTTGTTTTCGTACATGATTATATTATATTTATCTAAATTGGTAAATATCTGTCTTTTGTTCAGTGTGGCACCTAAATCTAAAATGTCCTTAAAAATAAACAACAACCAAAATCAAAAAAATGCAAAGATATCAAATTAGACATCTATCCCGGGTATCCCATACAATAAAATCATTTTAAAATATTAAAATGCAAACTAGAAACTTGTGAAGAATGCTTCCACAGGTTTAACATTAGCTTGCCAATATCGCCGAGTGAATAATAGACCGTGAGGTACACGGCGGCTGTACAAACCATCCCCTTGTTGATTTCACGGCTGGAATTCTCTGATTAGTTAGAACTCGATTAGCATATTAAAACGAAACCGGTCTGCCAAGTCTTATCTTGGTGCAAATCATCTGCAGACCCAATTTTAGTAGTTGATTGGTAGGTTTCTCATTGTATTTTTCTGCACCCTATCCACCCTCCCGTCATAGCTTTTTGACCCGGCTGGATGCAGGAAATAACGATGAGAAACTTACCAATCAACTACTATTTCCGTTTAAGTTCTAATCGAGTAATCGAGTTTCGTAATCGAGTTCTAACTAATCTTGGAATTTCAGCCGTGAACTGAGTGAGATGACGGTTTGTGCAACCAACTCCGCACTATAACTCCGCACTATAACTCCGCACTCTTAATATTTCAGATTTATTTATTAATCTGTGACGGTATGCAGCGTTTTCGGTGTAACTATTTTGCTTTGTTACAGAAATTTATGAAGTTACATTTCTTCAAATTTATTTTGTCAGACCGTCACTGAAATAAATTGAAAAGTCGACCCAATTTTGTTACGTATATTGCATAAAATAACAAACTATGCACCTTCTCTTAATCATTCTCCATCGAACGTACGGTAGCAAAATCTCATCAATGGATTATTAATGTATTTTTTAAAGCAACTTCGATAATTACATCTTACAAGTTGCTTTAATATTATGCTAAAAATTACTAAAATAAAAATTTTCATTTTTCCTTATTACATTACGTGTCACCTAAATGAATCATATTTGCAATTCAAAATTTCATGAATTTAATGGGCCAGTGCAATATACAGAGAAATCAAATTTTAATTTTAATTATTTCTTAATTATTAGTTATTTAATGCAAGTAACTAACGGAATCTATAAGCAGGTTAAACGTAGAAGTAGCATGTGCTGCAATAGTGTTTTATATAAAAGTCTGGCCCTCACACTGTCCATAGAATTTGGGAGTTTGTTTATGAATTTTTGCAACCTCGTTTATTACAAAATTAAATCTCTCTTTTGCATCAGACATTAGGAAATATTTATATTTAAAGCAACTATCGATTTCGGAAAATATAATTTTGATAATTAAATTCTAGTACTAGAAGCTGTACAAAATTCAGGCATTACTGTGCATAAAATTTACTCGGGATTTCACTAGTTAGTTACAGGGGTTTCATCAAGCCTGCGAAAGTAGGGTACAGTTACTACCAGAGAGGAACTGCTCAGACTAGGAACGAACTCTGTAGCGCATAGATGTTCCTTAAAGTCCCCTTTATTAATTTTTAAAAAGTAAAAGATAAATAAAATAAAAAATGCAGCCGAAGCTGAGCCAGCCGGTAAGCTCAACAGAGGTCGGAGTGGTTAAAAGTGTGTAAATAAATGTGACGATAACAAAATTTGTAAAATGACAATAATAAGCAATATAGACAATAATCTACAAAGTTCCGAATCGACATTGGGCAGTGAATAAGGGGAAACCCGATCCCCTAGTTCAGTGATGGAGTTATATTTAAAGATCACATAAAAATTAAAGATGATTTTAAGCTTTGAGAACAAAGTCTGGCGCGACAAAATATTAGCTAGCCAACCGTCTGTAAGAAGGGGAGGGCGGCGAACTACTAGGACACGGAGGTAACTACTTTGGAGCAATAGTTTTCGTACTAGATTTCTATAGCACATATTAAAGAAATCTAACACGAAGATTATTAATTGCAATAGTGATGCTGAAATAGTCACCCTACTGGGAACCCTTTAACTACTTAATGAAACAACCAGAATGTCAGATTAAATAAGCATCATGAAAATTGTGTTATTTTTGCTAATAATATATTCAAATTTCTTGGAAATAAACAATTTTAAAAAGTTAACTGGTACAGGTTACGAAAAGTGAAACAGACACACATACAATTTCTAACAAGATTTACCCAAAGTTTTACACATAAAAAAGGATCACGTTAAAAGAATAATAATAATCAAAATTTGCAAACTCATTAAAAATTTCCGCTGCCGTGATTGTTTTGTCGTCTTAGCAATTTGTTCTTCTTACATACGGATATTTAATCTATAGACAAAAAATCACACCTTGTGCTTCACTAATAATTACAAGGTTTCCAGCTATGAGACTATTTCTTCACCGTTACTTGCGAAGATTAATCGTTTAGAAGTACGATAGAAATATATCACGAAGAACGTTTGAAAATCTCCCCCCCCCCACCCCCACCCCCCCAAAAAAAGTTCAAATCGGTGAAACCGATTCGTAACTTCCACTAACATAATTCGAATCACTATGAAGTGAGAATATTACATTTGATTTTATGAAATATTAAATTAACGTTTTGACAGCTATAATTATTTAAATTAAATTAAAATTGTCAAGTATTGCAGGTGATAATTATTAAAGGATTATTTTTATGAAGACGAAATCCAAACACGTGAAATAGCAGATAAATCGTTTTCGCTACTTCTTTTATCGTAGTTTATGCGATTATTATATGAAGTCTGAAAGAATGAGAAAACCTGTATGTTCGTTACATCGGACAAGAAAAATCTATAGAAGCAAACGTTTTCAAAATTATCTTTTAATAAACAAGTAAATATAATATAAAAATTAGGCTTTAAATGCTTTATTCTATGAAATGCCTTTTCTTAAAGAAACTATCGTAACAAGAATAAAAATGCCCCTTGTTTTGCCTCAAATTTTTCCAAAAAGTTTAGGACGCCTGTTGCTTGAAACCGATACTAATTTTGTGGGAACTAATATTGCGACTATATTACATTTATCAGAAAAAACTTCCAAGGGGGTACCAACAATAGTCAAATATTCTCTTTACATTGGAATAATTTTTAAGATTACACTAATTACAAAATTTCATTCAGGGAAAATATACAGAAATCGGTTAATCCATGTGAAGCAGAAATTTTTTTGATTGCTTCAATTTTTTTTTAATGTGATGTTTTGCATGCTGTTCATCTCATATGTTTGCAATTCAAAGCACTGCATATGTTAATATATGACGATCATTAAGTATGATAGCATACACGAAGTGGGTAAATTATATATAATACATGCCTGCTGGACTATTACTAAATCCTAAACAGGCATTGTTGAGGTTGCATAAAATTCGTACCACCTAGTGAAGGATTGCTGCTGGAGACATCAATACGGTAGAATATTGGTAGCTGTGGACAGGCTGAGTACTTTTCAGCTGACCAATTTAATCAACTATATCGATTTGTTTCTAGTAGTGAGATTGGCTAAGTTCAATAGAAACACCAGCGATTCATGATGCTGTCAAATGCAGGTCAGGCCGTATGAGTGGTAAGTAACGGAGGAAGAAATCCGGTACTTTTCCCATTAAAACAGAGACCAAAAATCCCTTGAAAATGTTTATTCAATCACACATAAAAAAAAGTGAACAATTCCCACATGGCGAGAGTTTTCGCAGAGCCTTCAGGCTAGAGCACGAATTAATATTCCATGCTAAACAGATCTTAATGACAAATTTAGATATTGTACTAGACGATAAGACACCTGGTAACAGATTTTCAAAACAATCGAACAGCACAAAAAATATCTCTCTATCTGACCTCATGCACGATAGTTTTGTCAGGACTCGCGTAGGAATACAGATTCAAAAGTAAACTTCAGACGAACCACACAGATTCAGAAACGAGACACGGAATGGAATGCGATCAATGGAGAGCGAGAGAGAAGCGTAATGGATAACGAGTCCTGGATCACTCACGGAGGGATTTTTATGTAATACAGCCGACTCTATATAGGTGGGCGAGAAATTGATTCATGGAATAAAATAAAAAATAGTAAAATGGCTTTTATAAACATTCGAAAAATAAAAGTAGCTTCGCTCAGAATATTACAGTTTTGGTAGCTGTTAAAAATTAATGAAGGGATTAAAAGTTTAGATTAAGGTTTCTAATAAGATAAGTATGAAGAATGCATTTTAAGTTTACAGGAATTTAACTAGAAATAAATAACAGAAACTGTTAAGAAATCGGAAAATAATGAATATGCCGGAAATTTAAAATAATTAAAATGAATGTTGCAAGTAAAATTTTTATATAACATATGTAAATAAAGTATAAGAAAGGAGGAATGAAAATAAAAAAAAATAGAAACTGAGCAATATATGTAAAAACATAGTTATGATTTTTGCATTTGAAAACGTTCCATATGCAGAATGATTTCCTATTTCATGAAAGAATTTTATTTTCATGCTTTGAAATATATTTTTTGTTTGTTTTGTGTGGTTCAAAGTTGGAATAAATATGCCACTAGAACCTAGAGTTTCAATATTTAAACTTAGTTGCATCAACGAGAAATGGCTTCCTTTCCCAAGACGTTAAGACTTACTCTTTTATGTTTGTTTACCTAACTTCGTTTGATGCAATACAATAAATGGATAGTACAATTTTAAAACCACGATGAATTTTTAATTCCCATGCGGATAAAAAAACAAATCGGTGAAATTCTAGCAACAATCTGAAAGATTGAAATCGTGCTGTCGAAACACTATTACATATTATAAAAAGAAAATGAGAATGTGGGCTGTAACTTTAGTTCAAGAAAAATGGAAAAGTAGAGTATTTATACATGAAAGGGCCTTTATAGCTCACATGGTTTATTTTCTCAAAAGGGACTATAAATATCTTAAAACAGAATTTCACTATTAAAAATTTAATAGTAATATCATAATTTTGTCGCATATTTAAGGCGCATAAAAAGGTAGAATTAAAACTCTTCAGCAGTTTTAAATCATTGATAAGTGAAATATAAATTATTAAAAATTGGATCGCATAATGCTAAAGAGTGGCTTCATTGATTTTGACATAGACACTAAAATACTATGTATCTCGATACTGCTTGCTTTATATGCTACATTGAAAAACTCCAAACATAAATACCATGCATATTTTTTTAAATATTTAACTATTTGCTAATAATGCTATTATTAAAAATTGATAAAAAAGAACATACTTTTCAGGATCGAATCCACTAACCAAAAATCTTTAAACGCTTCTATTCTCATGACTATTTTTAAGCAAATGTACGATTGTATATGAGAAAATATGTAAAAACGTCAATATTACTTTTCTGTATTCTAAATTTAAAATAAAAATTTATTTCCAGCCATTACACAAATGCTAAGTATTAGCAAACAATTATATACTTATGTATTTCGATATATGTAACTTTGACTACGCCGTCTTTATACATCAGGGTACATAAAACTTTGTCATTGTGTATTTTCCCGTAGATATTAGTTTCTACCAGATCTACCCGGCTACGTGACAATAAGTATAGATATACCTAATTCATTAATGTGTGATTTTATATTTTTACACGAAAATCTTTCCAAACGAACTTAATGTTAGAGGCAGGGCTTAAATTGCGCCGGAGCCCACCGGAGCCCGGCTCTGGCACTTCTCTGTTTTTAGTAAATATTTAAATATTGGTCGGAATTCACCGGCGCCCATAAATACAAGGCTCCAGAGCCTAGTGCAATAGCGCTTCCGAAAAACCGAAGCTCTCGAACTCAATCTGTCTGTAAATTAAAAATTTTATTTACTCTGAATAGATTTTATTATAGAAAAAATAAAATAACTCTTCCCCCTTTTTAATGCTATTTTGATCAGAATAGGAGAAACAGAAATCGTGTTTTGTTTATCCTACTGATATTTGCAGATTTATCGAGCTTGTATACCAGCCATTGCGTACGAATACGAAAATAACGTTAGTGATTTTTCTATTTATTTGTCATCATGAATGCGGCTCTGCTCTGCATATTTACAAAGTTGTAAGTAGTAAGTCATTTGTAAGTAGATATAATTGTCATGTATTGTTATTTTTATAGTAAACAATGGGGCAATTATTATTTTTATAGTAAGCAATAGAGAAATTAAGCAGCGCTTCCCCTTTTTCTATAAAAGCATTGAATCTTTCCGATCACGGTGTCAAATGTTTTATTTAATATGATGATCAGGGACTCCTCACGAAAGATTGTTCTACGGAAGGAATCTATTATAGTTTAAGATATGCAGCTTTTACAGGAAATTGAAAACGTTGTTTGATTCTTTAGCATATCAGTATTAATTTCTGTAAATTTCATTCATTTTTTCATAAAAATGTATAGCTGCGTACTATCCCTTTTTTGTTTTAACACTATTTCGAATCATAATCCTTATTTTATTTACTCTCAGAATCCTGCGATTAATTAGTATTAAAATTAGGCAAAGATTTCTATTCGGAAGGAGTGATAACTAAAAAGTGGAATAATTGACAGCTAAGCATATGCAGAAATATTTAAAAATTTTATTTTGCTAAAGGAAAAAAAAATGCTTTAAATTTTGTATGAATAATGTATGAAATATAAATATGCGGATTAGAATCATGGTGGAGAGGCGGGGGGGGGGGGACGCTATGGTAATTAGTATTAGGACAAAATATTTGGGCTCCGGTACTTTTTTTGTTAGAAATTAAGCCCTGGTTAGGGGCCCCACTACATTCAACAGCATACAGCCTGGAAATTTCTATAACTTGATAATTTTAAACGAATATCTATCAAACTGAATCTAGATTTGGTAACTCCATTGACCTCAGCAACATACACCATGTGTGGTACGCACGTTGATTTATCGATTTATTTATTTATTTTTACCTGTTACAAACTAAACTCGAATTTGTTTGATTTTATTTCTAGAACGAAGACTTATACATACAAATTTAGAGTTTGGAGCTAAAATAATGATTACGGATTCCTTTTACGAATGACAAACAATCGCACAACACGCAAAAAACTTTAAAAATTGCGAAAAATTAAAAAATCACTTTTTGAATTCAGAATAAACTTTATTAGAAAAGGCCAAAATTTAATATTTGGTTGAAAGATTGAAATCAGATTCCTTTTACTAATGTGAAAAAATTCAAGCAAAGTGGCGGTAAAAACGCAAAAAGTCACAGAAGACAAAAATTTCTATAAATGGCTAAAAGATTGAAAGCGTACTTTTTTTACGTATGTCGAAAAATTTCCACGAAGTTTGAGGAAAACTGTAAAAATTACTATAAGAAATCCGAATAAACTTTATTGAAAAGCAGATTAAATTTACGAAATTAGGCTGAAAGAGTGAAACCGGAATCATTTTATTAATGTGGGAAAATCACAGCGAAACGTGAAAAACACTAAAAACCTCTTTAAAAAATCGGTAAAATTTCAAAAAATGCAGATGAAGAAATTTACTGTATTGGGCTAAAAGTTTAAAAGTGGATTCCTACGAATTTCAAAAAATCGCTTTGAAAAACGAAAAAACTGCGAAAATCGTATAAAAATATTGATAAAAATTCAAAACTCACTTACAAATTCCGAATAAACTTTATGGGAAAAGGGCAACATTTACCATATTGAACTAAAAGATTGGAACCGGATTCTTTTTACTAATATGAAAAAAATCTCCGCGAAATGTCAAAAACACTAAAAATCACAATAAAAATCGCCTTATAAATTGCTAAAACTTCTGTAACCGTGGATGACAAAATTTACTATATTAGCTTAAAAATTTGAAAGCTATTTACGTTTATGAATTTTCAAAAATATGATACTTGAAGAATAAAACCCTGCTTTAATTTTCGCGAACACAAATTGCATAGAGGTGTCTAAATGTCGTCTTTTATCAGACTTTTGGAAAATTATCAATTTTAACCGAATTTTGTTTGTTTTTATATATCTTTTTTTTTAAAGAGGAAATTTTGTATATTTGAGGTTATTTATCTCCAGTATAGAGGACCAGAAACCACAATCAATATGTTCAAATATTGCATTACTATAATGAAGAATTGAGATATACATTATTCACAATTTAAAATAGTGAGTAAAAGTGATTGTCGAAGCGTTGATAGAAAGCTCAACCAGCCTCTGATGTGTCTTGGCAATTTTTTCATCTACATACATTCAACAAACAGCTATATGGAACAATATCAGAAAAACGGACAATTCCATTCCAAAATTTTTATTTTTTTTAATTAATGAACCAACTACCACATGCAATTATGTACTATGATATATGTTTTGTAATTTAAATGCTTATAGTGTTTTGAGATCAAAGATGTATATTTTAAGCGTAGGATAAATTTTATGGAAGAAAGTGTCTAATAATTAGGACTGAGATGATGGGGACTTAGGGGATGTTTCTGTCTTAACAGCTGCACAGCCATTTTGTTGAATCAATTTGAACACATGTAAGTTATTAAATATGCCATGTGACATTTTTATGTTGCATAAATAAACTTACAATAAGCTTTTATTTTATAAGTAAAAAGTTAAATATGGGGACATGAATGATGCTATAAAAAAATACTCATCCGTATTCAAAACAAAATTAAATATTTCTAAATATGAAAGAAAGAGAAGAACAAGTTACCTTCATGTATGGTGGCTAGTTGAACTTTAATTGCTATTGCAATGGAAATAATTCTGTCAGCGCCGCCTAGTATCTGTTAACCTTACTGTGTGCTTAGAGGGACTAGGGTGATAGTCAACCTCCGGGACAAATATATTTACTACAATATTTTACTATACAATCTATACTAATAAAGGAGAATTTTATTTTCCCATACTGTATATATATATATATAGGCATAAATATATAATAACAAAAGTTAATATGTATAAAAATGTTTACAGCATACATTTAATATTGGACATTTGTACCTGGGGACAGGGACTGAAATGATGATTTCATTTGTTTAAATCTTAAAATTAATTATTTATACATCACTATATCTCCATTTATCATTGGTAATTGTTATAACAATTGTTACACTATATTATCTTTTTTCAGTTTTTGGTTTTAGCATAACTAATGAAATATTATTGGCAGTGGACGTAAATTGTCCAATTTACAGATATTGACTCATATTTATTTTAGCTGCGTTTATCTGTTCACCGTACTCTCTTTTGTCACTCCATCGTTTTATCAAATTCCCATATTATCTCGAGATTGATTTAGGGGTCTTGTACAGTCGTGGAAAAAAAAAAAGTAAACACCCCAAACTAACTCTTCGAATCGTAGAAGGAAGTTACTAGCACCGAACGATTGGAAATAAAGTCTACTTTTAAATGATGTATATAAAATTTGCTTAGGGGGCCATATACATATTAAAACGAACCCAAACCTCATTTCTTTCAACGGCAATACCCAAATTTAACGAGATATTTCAAATCTCCGGTTCCAACTATGCCCAGACACCAAATTTCAAGTCATTTGAATGATAAGTTTTTGAATTATAAACATTCAAAATTTAGGGCTTCTAATGTTAAATTACATTTTCATATTTTTATTTATATCTCCTGAAATTATGCTCCTAATGTGCTAATTTTTTGTGTAGCAATAATACTAATGGGCCCAAACATAAATACGCTGAATTTGCAATTTTTATAATTTTATGATATGAATTATAAATTATGAAATTAATATTCGAAAAAAATATGAATTGCAACCTACAATTTTTTTGATGGATTTAGATTTATTACGTCCTGCTTTATGAAAATCCAAAATTTCACATTTGTCTTCCAAATAGTATTCAAATTATGCTTAAAAACGGCAAAATGATGGTTTAAGGGGCCGTCTATGATAGAAGTGAGTAGATATTTTGAAATTTCTTCTGCTGCCCCATTGTCTAACAATCTTCATTGACTGCTTGAGTGGTGCTTAAGGTGCCTTGATCAAGAAGGAGGTTCTCTCGGTTAACAATCGAATACCGAACTTCAATTTGGATACAGCCCTTAAAATACGCACGTTTTATAATAATTAATTTCTCCGAAACTTATAGTACGAATTGCATAAATATTTGTTTTTAGCTAATTGAAGGGTGTAGAGCTCAGTTATGCTGTCAAAATTGGGTATTGCCATTGAAAAAAATAAAGTTATGGTTTGTTTTAATATGTAGATGGCCTCCTAAGCGAATTTTATATACATCATTTAAAAGTAGACTTTATTTCCAATCGTTCTGTACCAGTAAATTTCTTCTACGATAATTTGTTGAGGAGTTAGTAGGGGGTGTTTACTTTTTTTTTTCCACGACTGTACCTTTTAAAGTCGTCGAAAACCAAGAGAAACATTGAAAGTTTGAATTAGTGTATCTTTATTCATTTTTTATGTATAAACATGAAATTTTGACTGTTGATTAAAAGAATTATGCTTAATAATATAATACCTCTAGAAATTGACTAGTCATTTACAGAATTTGTGTACTGTTGAAATTAAAACAGCTCTTTTTTTTACTCCGTAAATCATTGCGCACATGATATCTTCAGAACGTATGTATGGATTGTTATGAAACTGGATACATGTAAGCACATATGTATTTTTTAAATGATCTACTCTTAGGTCAAAATTATTTCATCAACTATGTAGAAAAAAATATTTTTATGAAAATAAATCAAAAATGTACATTTTTTAATGATTAATAATAGTCATAACTAAAAATATTGCCTCTGTAAATACTTAAAAATAAATCATTTTAAACACACATATTTTCTTAGTATCTATACTAAATTTCATAGCAATCCATATACACGTTTCTCAAGATATCATGCACGCAATGACATACGGAGTAAAAAAGAGCTCTTTTAATTTCAACAATACACAAATTTCGTGAAAGGCTAATCAGTTTCTAATGATAGCAAATTACAAAGCATAATCTGTTTAATCATTATTCAAAATTTCACTTTTATATATCAAAAGATTTTGAAGATAGACTAATTCAAACATTGATTTTTTTCGTTAATTTTCGTCGCGTTTAAAAGGTGCAAGATCCCTTAAGCGTATTAATTTGGAACTGGTCTTATTCGACTCCGAAGATTACGAAAGATGTCTAAATCTCGCATGAAAATTCCTGAAATCATTTCAAACCCTAAACCATATAACGTTTTGCCTTTTGTAAACTTTTTAATTAATTTCCCATTTATTTGTTTGCTTTGTTCAGCATATTCTGTCATTTTTAACAATATATAAACACAGAATTCTACTCAAATTTTATACAAATATTTCACACCAGAATGTTTATTTAAATTATTTAACTTTTTCAAGTAACCAATTTTTTTTCTGTGTGATATATATTTTATGAAGATATTTCTGTTTCGAATCGAAATATTTTAATTTGTTATCGGTCAAATGAGCAATTGTTCGCATATTTTAGCGTTACTTAAGTACGTTCTTAATCGCTTTTAACCAATTTTTGTGATATAATGGGACCAAAATTATGGATTAGATAAGTTTTGTAACAATCAAGTTTTTCGAACTTGTTCGGCTCCTTACAGCCAGCATGCTAGCTTTTAAACCTTTTTAACCTAGTCCTAGTTTAGTAAAGTTCTCAAACGTGCGCAGAAAAATAAAATTATACTCAATAGCCATAGCTTGTAAAGACGTGCACATAAAAATTTCAAACCAATCGATACTGAAATATTTCATAAGGAAATATATTGTATTGCCCTGAAATATCAAGAATTAAAGTTATGAAATATTGACAGTATAGGAGTTATAACTCATAAACTATAAGTCGTACCGCCCTGCGAATGGTCTCATTTCATCCCTCTAATATATATAAATAAACACACACACACACACATATATATATATATACAGGGTGAATTTTAAACTATTACTTTAATCTGAAATAACTTCCCAGAGCCTCACTGGATGGCAGTACGAATGCGTGCAGTGAGAGAGGGGATAAAAGGAATTTGTTTTGTGTCAGTTCCATACAATTTTGACAATGTCTACCAAAGAGTCATATTCAACTGAAAATCGTATTTTTATTATTAAAAATTTGTATTTGTGTTTTGAAAATGCAACACTATTTCTACGGAAGACTTCAACATTTAGAAACCGACCTAAGCCTTTCTAGAGCAATGGTAAGAGATCTGATAAGAAAATTTGAAAGGTTTGATAATGTTAAAGATAATCTCAGGCAGTCGTTTTTCTCCAAATTCGTAATCTGGGTATGAACACCGATGAATATTGATTCATGCAGGACGGTGCCCCTCCGCACAGAACAGGCAGTGATTTTGACACCATTAACACTGAGTTTGAAATCGGGGTTATCGCCTATCAATACTCAAATCGTTATCCTGGTGCACTGCATTGGCCACCTTATTCCACGGATATGAATCTGTGCGATTTTTATCTTTGGGGTCACATGAAAGACTTGATGTACAAGAAGAAGCAGACAGACCTCAATAGCCTCAAAAAATCCATTACTGACTCATTTGAAAGCATTAAAAGAGAAACACTTGAACAAGTAACTGATAACTTTGTGACTAGGTTGTGCTACTGTATCGCCTCTGAAGGTTCTTACTTTGAAAACCTTGTGCATTAATTACCTTTTCGACGTTCTTTTCAATAAAAAAAATTTGCTGTGCTATCTACAACGATTCTTGTGTTATTTCATTTTAAAGTTGTATGTAAATTAAAAGACACCTTGTATATATAAAACCATTAAAAACATTTACAAATTACCACAAAGAAACATAGTAAAAAAAAATTAAAGAAATAAAATGGAAATTTGTAGAACCAGAGTAGAATCCTCAGCCCCCAAATACCTAGGTACTACAAACAAAGTGTGTGGTTTCATCGTCGTATTAGCTATAAAAAAGTTAAATAATACGAATTTAGGACTACACACGCAATAAAACCAGAAAAAAAATGTAAAAACAGTTATATGAAAAAATAAATACGGATGTAAATGGATTGGAAAAAAACATATTACCACATTGAGATCCTCTGTAACCAGTAATGAGGTATAGTAAAAGCAAGGGTAAGACTGTATGCAACTGTTGCCAAAAAAAAAAGCTTTTAAAGGATAATGGGCCATGGAGTAATAATGCACAGTATAGTCAGGTACAAACTGAAAAATATTGAACCAGCTTATATACATTGGAAATAGGGGTCGGTGTAACATAAAATGAATTTCCTAAAATATTGGATGAGTTGCAGAATTTTTGCTGAACAACCGATATTTTCCCCCACTGTGCGGCGCCAACATAATGCTGCAGTGTTCTTGTCTCATGGATGTGAAATAATAAATTTAAATGTGAAATAATAACTACGAAATTACAAAAACAAACGTTATCTTCTATTTTCAGTTTGACGAATTAAAAAAAAAAACAATTTGTATAAAAAGTTCCAAAAGCCTTTGAAAAATTTTAAACACTTTTAAATAAAATCGTTTCATCTCGTTACTTTAAAAATACCGCTTATTAAATAAATATTAACTTTTTATTAGATTGGTGAATGTGTATCACATTTTTATAAAAAAAAAACTATTTCTGGATAATATACTTCATCTTATTTAATCTCAGAATTTATAAGGGAAGAATAAGCGGATTTTTATAATACTAATGAGAACAGTGGTTATAAAAATGCAGAATTACGTTCACGTCTGCGTATTTTAAGCGCACGTGCTAGCAACAAAAAATAAGATGGATTTTTTTTTTGGTATATTTTTTTCTATGGATCTTTTAAAAATAAAATTAGGACAAAAAGCGTAGTATACTATCGTGGTTTTTCGCATTTGAACACGTTTCACATAAAGAAAATTATTTCCCTTTTATTGAGAATTTTTTTTTTTTTTCGTTCTTTAATATATTTTATCTATTTTCTCTTGCGTATTTCTATATCAGAATGAGTAAGCTGTTCGAAAGAAAACGTTTCAAAGTCAAATAAAATTTCATCGAAAAGAAACAGCTTCTTTTCCTACTTCGTAAAGCGTTTTGATTTTTCTTAATGATTGCGTGATGGTAGCCTATAATAAATAGATAATGTAAATGTAAAACTACTGTGAACTTTTATTTCTCACATGAATATAAAACGAAATTAAAAAAAAAAAAACATTCGTGAAATCATCTAAAAGATTTTTATTTTCAAATGGAACTCTGCTACAGAGTTAATAAAAATAACAAAATCTAAAGTACATTAAATTTGAAAATTATTTTGAGACAGATACACATATTCACTGAACAGTACACCGTTCAGGTGCTGAAAATAATAAAATAATAAGTTTTAATGTTATGTGTTTACTTGCCATTTTAGACCTGAACAATTTTTTTTTTATATTTTGAAAAAATTAATACATTTGAATAAAATTTCCTGTGGCTAAAGAGTTTCTACTGTTTACGTAAACTAGGAATAATTTTGATTTTTCACATAAGATGTATTAAACTCATGTATTAAATTTCCTGATTTTTTTGTGAGTAGTAGTAAATATTATAATTCCAGAAAGATTGAACAACAAACATTTTGCATAATTAAATATTTAATATTGAAACTTTTTAATTAATATGAGTTGAATGTCACTAAAATCTTTAGACCTTTTGGGGGCGGTAGGATATATTATTTCCCACCTAATTTTAATAAAGATTGCCATCAGAGACTTTTAAATAAATTTTACTGTTATAGCTTTGTTAGAAAAGAGTTGCACAATTGCTTTGAAATAATCTTTTTTGAAAATTGCGGTGTGAATTCAACTTTACAGAAACACAATTGCTTGCCCCTCAAAGGGTCTAATTAATTTCGGTCTTTTTTTCAATATTAATAAAATATCTTGTTGTTAGTTTATTTTATCAATACACTTTTAAAAGAGACAGGTGTTTTATAATCTAGGACACTATGATGTAATCCCCAACAAAAATACACAATAACCTCAGTTGAGTTAACTACGATTTTGAAAATCGTTCTTTTCCTTTTAGAAATCTCGCAAACTAATATATTTTCAAGATTTAAACAAGTATTTATAAACACAATTTTTTTTTTACTGCCACTAATTTTGAAAAACGTTACCGAGTATTTTTTTTAGTATATTAATTGGTTAATACTTGGAAATTTTTGCAGAGAAAAACATTCACCTTGCATACAATATTTCAAATGAAAATCAAATTTTAAATGAATTGCTTTAAAGGCACAAAGGCCAACCTAGTGAAAAAGATTACATGCCAGGACTCGAATCAGTATAGCGCAGTACAGCACTACTATCGTTCCACGTGGTTTAGTCGGTTGAATGTCAGTGCGCTATACAGATGGCCCGGGTTCGAGACCCGGAATGGAATCTTTTTCACTAGGTTGGCCTTTGCGCCTTTTAAGCAATTAATTTGAAATTTGATTTTCATTTGAAATATTAATTAGTTCCCAAAAAAATAGGTTTTTCGAATTCTTTCAACTCTCAAGTAAACATTTTTATGTTCATCTAACACGTTTTAGAGGCAAATTTGATATATTAACATTAGGATTAAAATGAATAATTTATTGTTGCTCCTGGATGTATAAATTCTAATATGCAGCTGAAAATGCTCAATTGATATACAATAGCATCCAAAAAACTAATATTCCGGTTTCAGAAAACTGATTTAATCATTATATAAAAACTCGGAAACATCTCTAAAATAAGTGTCTTAAAAAAAACTCTGTTTTTATAAATAATTCTTTAAATTTTGAAAATGTGTTGGTTTCTGATGTAACTAATGATAACGAACAGTTTTCGGAATCATGGGTAACTCGGAAGAGATTATTGTATACGTTCGTTCTTGGTTACGGTATATTTTCGTAGATTAAGAAACATTTGTCTTTTTTTACATTATAGTTATTGCATCAGTAAGGTAAAATAAATTCTGATTTTTTTACTCAGTACTTCTAAACTATCATTTACAGGTACACGTCCAACATCACAATTTATGTCCTGACAAGTTAACTACTTTAGGTATAAGTAGCCGATTTTGATAAGAGTGGTATCATTCGAAAGTTCTTCTCGTATGAAACAAAATATACACTGGAACTACCCGTCCGAAATGAGCACCGCAGGAGATGCAAGTCAATTTGCACAAGCATTCCAACAAGGGATAAATAAATAAATATGCATTTTTTCAAACGTGATTGTGAGCATTTGGCATTTGTTTGTAATATTGTTAATATAGACAAAGTATTGCTGCATAATTCAATGAAAGAAATATAGTATTTGGCATGGTATATTATAAATGTGAACTTATTAACACAGGAAAAGGCCGCTGAGCTAAAAATATTGCGATTAGTAAAGACGTTATAGACCTTATAACAGTAGGTCCATTTATGATATTTGGCTGATCAGTTGGTTATTGGTGAAGGTGGGTGTCACTGTAAAAGTACTTAAAACATATGTTCTCTTCACACCAAGAACATTTAATAAACAGTGGGGTGTTACATCTGTTACAAGTTTTGGCAGTTAATGCAAAACATATTTGTCTCACAGTTCTGAAGCTTGGTATTTCAATTCGTAGTACACTCTAAATAAAAGGGAGTGACTATTCACTCCGGAGGAGTGAATAGTCACTCTATCGCAGAGTCAAAATATGCCCAACCTCTTTAGAGTGATTATTCACTCTGAGCAAAAGTGAAATTTTTGACTCTCTGAAAGAGTGAATAGTCACTCCTGGAAAGTGAATATTCACTCTAAAAAGGGGTGGATAATCACTTTTTCGGAGGAGTGATTATTCACTCTTGCTAAAGGAGTGCGGTTTTTCACCCCTGGTAGGAGTGAATAGTCACTCTTTCATAAAAGTGAATGTTCATTTTTTAATGTAGTTTTTTTTTTTTTTTCGCTTCTATGGTCATTTTAAAAGAATCATATCTTTTACAGCATGCAATGAAAATAGATACAAGCGTAGTAAAGATTGGAATAAAATACTTTATTAGCAATATTTATTTAATTCATGGTTTGTAACACTAATTGAACTTTTAGGGAAAAATTCAGTTAAAGTTACAAACGAATTTAAATTAGATTACTAATAGTAATAAACTAAAATATTTTATTCCAATCTTATCCTTTGTGTTTGCTTTTATTGCATGCCCTATAAAGATATTACTTTTAAAGTTTTATTAATAACTTTTTAATCAGCGGATGTTATATGTTTAACAATGTTTGATTTGATTTTAATTTTTGTTTTAAATATAAAACCGTACTTTTTCTTTAAATTATTGCTATTTTTGCAGAGTCCTATTGTTCTAAAATATTTTTAATTTTTCCATTTAAAAAACAAAACTTATAAACTCACATCTTTTTTAAATAAGTTCTAAGCATGATTTAAATATTAAGAATGTATATATATATATATTATCCGCTGTCATTTGCTTTTGTTTTAATTAATATGAACTTGGCGTCTAAAGTTAAACTTTTAAGTTCTCTGGAATATGTATATATTTTTCTTTTAAACATATTCCTTAACTTAATCATGATTTCTAATTTTCGTCCGTCATTGCTGAAAAATGAAATTAATACAATACTTATTAATGAAATGACGCGATAAGCCATGTTTAATTTAATTTTTTTATTCGCGTAGATATTGCATTTTGTGAATATGAGCAAAATAGATTTTATGTTTTATAGGAAAAGATTGACCTTGGAAATAGAAACAAGTTGGAAATTGCTCGTCAAACGTGGCAAATGAGGTGCGTTCGTACTATAACTAATTTTATAAATATTTTTTGCACCGCATATTGTGCTGAATGTATATTTTGGTGAACTTTATAAGTGCATATCAATTTCATTCTGTTCAAAAAACTGTAACATCATTAAAATGCACTTGAAATAATTTTTTCCCATTGACCTTAAAGTTAACGGAAAGCTTTTGACTCCCTGTAATTAAACTGTACATCCGATTTTCATAAAATTTGATACGAGTTGACAAAATTTTGCAACAATTAAATAGGGTAGATGTGCCAGTAATGGACACTCTTAAGGAATTTCTTTTAAAATTATTTTTTTTTATTAATAGTTATAATTATTACATTCCAGTTTTTTCAATATTATATTAATCTATCAACAATATTTAACCATTCTTATAGTCTCATTTCCCAATGTGAATCGAAATTTAATTTTAAATAACAGAAATATACCAAAACACCCAAAAGCCCAGTAATGGACACCCTCTGGCCCAGTAACGGACACCCCATAAAAAGTAATAAATATAATTGTTTTTATGACTGTATTTAGAACCAGAATTTAATGAAAACATACTAATGAAACAAAATGGTTATTTTCAAATAAATTTAACAATAAGGATACCAGTAATTAATAAAAAATTTGTGATGATCATTTACTGTTTGCATCAATTATTGTAATTATCAAACGATCAATGTTTTAATTATTTTAGATGGATAGTTTAAAATACTAAATATCAGGCAATTACAGCTATTAAATTATTGAAACAGTGGGGGATTTAAAAGGTAATAATAATAAAAAAAAGTTTTGGAATGTTAGTGATGTTTAGTTTTGTCTCGCTATTTTTAAAAATTAATCTTCCAGAGACTACTTGATATATCATTTATAATAATTAATATTGCAAATATGAAAGAAATGATATTGTGAGTTGAATATTTTAAATGCTAAGTAAAATAATTTCAAAATAAAACTGTAGAACTGATGTTTGGGGCCACTGATCTGCAGATTTACCAGTTTCATGAATATTGCCTATAAATTAAGGAATATTACTTTTTTTTCCTTTTTTTTTTTTTTTTTTTTTTTTTTTTCAGATAAGAATAACCAAACATTTAACACAGAAAATAGATTTTTAATAGCTTCTGTAACTTAATTGCTTTTATTTAAAAGGAGAGGTATTAAGCCCTATGAGCCCGTCTTTGGCTGTGCTCTTAAACAGTATTTTCTACTACCTAGCTGGTTTGATTGCCAGATTTTAAAATAGCAAAGTATATATACATAAAAAAAGAATAAAATATTGAAATTTTATTAATCACATAAACTAACTTAAAAGCAGCTATTTAAAAAGTTTTGGTGGAAAATGACTAATTAACCATTCTAGTAATAGACACCCTCTCTTAAAACCTTAAAAATAAATGAAATTTCGTAAATGACCGTTAGTATATAAAAGTCTAAGTTTTCTATTGCTACTCAAACAAAAGCATTCAAATTTTGCAAGAAAATAAATAATATATAAATTAATTAAACGAAGCCAGCTCTTAGCCTCTTCTTCATTAATATTTTCACAGAAAAACAGCAAAACTTTGAAACATTTTATACTTCCTAATTGGTTTGATTAAAAGTGTCAACAATAACCCAGTTTTATAAAACATGCAAGGGGAAATTTAAAAAAAATTAATTAAAGTTAAATATTTATTACTTATTTTTTTATGAACCAAAAACATCAAAGGGTGACCATTATTGGCACATCTGCCCTATTTAAAATTTCAGACCATTCGGAAGGCTGTAACAACATTAAAATGCACTTGCAATAGTTTTTCCCATTGGCCGTAATGTAACAGAAAAATTTGACTGTCCCTGTAATTAAGCTATTCATCCGATTTTCATAAAATTTGAAATGACGCGACAGAATTATACCACAATTATATATTTTAAATTTCAAACGATTCGGTTGGGTAATTTTTGCGCTGTTATATGCGGGCAGACGGACAGACAGACGGACTGAACGACGACTATAGGTGCTACGTATTTATATAACTATGAACGCACCTAAAAAGCGATTTTTATTTTTTTATATCATTAAATAGTTTAAACTTTTGTCTTTCCAACGATGTGTCACACATGTTTATATCTCTCTATTCTAAAAAAAAGTAACTACCGCTGTCACCGCCGCCGCCGCCGCCGGTTTTGAATTTTTTGTGACCGGAGGTCTTTCTTCGTTAATATTAAGCAAAATATTGCATACAAAAATATGAAAATTCGTAGAATTATAGAGAAATGTTTGATAAGCACACTGATGCAGACAGTTTTCAAATCGAAGAAATATTTACAGAGATATTTAATGCTAAAGTTGGACAAAATCGTTCCATTAAAAAAGTTTTATAGGAGCAAAATCTGTACATCGGAATTTAATCATTTTTAGGTCATTTTATGCGTCAGAATTTCCCGGTGTGCAGACTGCACTCAGTTTATTAGTTTGACTCATTTTTTAAGGTTTTATTTCTATTTTAAATTCAAATTTTCAGCATTTCGAGAGATTTTTTTTACACATTTTAGAAAATGGTATTAATTTAAACTGTTGCCAACTGTATAAACAGCAGAAATAATAATATTTGCTTCAAATTAAAAATTTATTTTACACGTGACTATTATAAACTAGGACTTCCCTCAGAGGGATTAGTCTGAGCGATATTACTGAGAACATATATTTAATAATAACATGTGGAATCAAAGAAAATGAGATGTTATCTTTAATTGTCCATATACCGCGAAAAATTGAAATGATAAAAATAAACGAATTGTAGAATTACATAATCTTATATATAAATTCGTATACGCTGTTCAAAAAAATGGGAAATCAAACCATTCAAGACAGCCATGCATGGATATAAAATTGAAAGTACGCAATATATTAAAAGTATAATAGAAAATGAAACATTAATTTACTTATATCGGAATTTTAACTGTATAAAATGATGTCAAGAGCATAATCAGACGCTCCGAACAAATTTGAGTAACTTTAAATGACAAATATATGACGTTTAAAAAGAATGGACTATACTTTATATGGTGTCTGCTCCCCTGGAATAGTTAATATTGTACAATATCTGTTTTCCACGGATGCAATGAGGTTGTCGATAACATTTAAGGAATCCTCTTCTCAAAATCTAATATAGTATCAAAGTACCGAATACATCAAAAGTGGCATGCAATGCTTCGTTAGAGTGTGTTTTAGATATGCTCGATCGGATTTAAATGATGAGTGCATGCTGGCTACTACATACGCTGTATTGTTTTATTTTCAAACATATTCTGCGCAAGTTGAGCTGTATTTAGCATTTATTAAATAAAAGAAATCAGCAATGATTACAACATAAAGTATGACACAAGATCTGAATATATCGTCTGCATAACTTTTGAGCTGTCAAGGTGTCATTTGAAGTAATTTACAAATCCATACATATTTATTCAGCAAATCATAAAAGCTAACATACGCCAAAATGAGCCCGATTATAAAATTTCACCAGAATAAGTTAATATATAAAAAATCTACTAATGATAATTGAGAATATGACCTTATGATAAAATGTCTAGAAAAATGAATCGGATAAAAAATTCATATCACATTTAAAACGGCACTTCCCTCTGTTAGTGGCCTTGGCGAGAGAGAGAAAAGCCTAGAGAAGGAACACTTTAACAAGTACTTTCGGGCAACCTACTCACTGTTTCATACAGGTCTTTATTCAATATTTACACAATTTATTTAATGCTAGGTGGGTATCTATCAGTTTTGTTGCATTTAAATCGCATGTTTTGCGGAGGAAATGCAGCATTATGAAATATTTAAAGTTGCTGTACCTAATAATTCCAAATTAATGGTAATTGAGATCGCTTTCCGTTAATTTCATCTTTTTAAATTTTAAATTTTTTAGAAACCATTCATAGAGACAATTGTATATTTTAAAACTAACCCGAAGCAAAATTTCAAGATTTTGGGCTCAGCAAGAACAGAGAAATAGAAAATTTTTGAAAGTATTTTGTTTCTGCACTGTTTTTTATAGCGAGATTTTTAGAAATTGTTCTATTGCGAGAATTTACGTCATGATAAATACAGCCATGTCAATTTTCATGTTTATATTCCTAACAGTTCCATGTTCTTCGTTATTTAGATCATCTTTAGATCTTTTTCCGCTTTGTTTAGTCTTTCTATTTTTTAGAATTCGTTCTACAACGAGCATTTACATCTTATTAACTACTACCATGCCAAAGTTCCAGTTTCTAACCCCAACAGTATCCCAAAAATTTCAGTATTCCAAATAAATCATAGTTTAGAACCTTTCTGGAAATTTTTACTTTTATCCGTCAAATTGAACCTTTTAGAGAGCGTTCATTACGACTATTTACATCTTAAAAGCAACTACAGCACCAAATTTAAAGTTTCTAACCCAATCAATATCGCAGAAATCACAATTTTAGAACTTTTTTGCTCCTGCAGCGATGTAGGTTCTTGCACTGACATAAAATAGTCTTTTTTTCGGAGCAGAGATGGCCACCAACATTTTTTTTAAGTTGGCTATGTAGTTTCAGAGATAACACCTCACAAACGTACAAGCATTAATAATATTATATACTTTATAATATTATAACGCTATAATATTAGCATTAGATGTAGAGATACAAAAGCCATTTATTTGTTACAAGCTAAAGTGCCGGCGTTGCCCAGAATTTGAAGGATGTTTGTTCTGAAAAATCAATTTCAAAATTTAACATACAACTCAAAACAAACATTAAAAAATGCAGTCGAAATGTTGTTGAATGAATCATATGAAAACGCTATATAAAAATGTATAAATGTATATAACAGACGCAAAAGAATACAGCTATAAATGAACTTATTTCAATTTATAATTGGAGCAATAATGTTAAAATACGCCAGTATTTCCCTAATCGGGTTTTTATTATGCTTCAATACATTTTTCACACTCATATGACGTTATACTATATCCACCATGCCCTTTATAGTTCCAATATGACGTAATATTTTCCTCTTTCACGTGGAAACCTCGAAATAGAAAAGTTATGAAGTTATATTCACTTTCATTTAAATTCGTCAAACCATTTATTTCATTTTCATATTTCACGTGAATATCTTGCAATAGAAAATTTATGACGTAATATTCACCTTTTTTTTAAATTCGGCAAACTATTTATTTCATTTTCATTTTTCACGTGGAAATTTTGCAGTATAAAATTAATTGTTGTAGTAATAATTTTACTGCGTTTTTTAATTGTTGGCAACTGCTATAACGAAAAATATTTAAATTTGATAAGAAATTGCTGTTAAATTGGTGGTTTTTTATTAATTAAAAATTAACTATAAGTTATTTCGATTCCGGATTACTTTAGTTGTCGCGGCCATGTTTTAATACACATGTACTCTTCACAATTTTGGCTTCCAAATTGTGGATTTTTTATAGAATTACAAACAGACAGATAGACAAGTTTTCATTGTTATATATCTCTCTATTCTATGAAAAGTAACTAACGCTGTCACCGCCGCCGCCGCCGCCGCCGCCGGTTTTGAATTTTTTGTGACCGGAGGTCTTTCTTCGTTAATATTAAGAAAACTATTGCATACAAATATATGAAAATCGGTGGTATTATAGCGAAATGTTTGATCAACACACTAACGCATACAGTTTTCAAATCGAAGAATTATTTAAAGAGATATTTAATGCTAAAGTTGGACAAAATCGTTCCATTAAAAAAAAATTATAAGAGCAAAAGCTATACATGGGAATTTAATCATTTTTAGATCATTTTATTCAATAGAAGATCCCGGTCTGCAGATTTCATTAATTTTTTTTAATTTGACTCATTTTTTGAGGTTTTATTTCTATTTTAAATTCAAATATTCAGCATTTTGACAGATATTTTTTACATATTTTAGAAAATGGTATTAATTTAAACTGTTACCAATTGTATAAACAGCGCAAACAATAATGTTTGCTTCAAATAAAAAAATTATTTACACGTTACTATTATAAACAGAAAAAAAACCTTCAAATTACAATTAAATAATTAGGTATAAAAAGCAGACACTTATTGGAAATTACGCCATAAAAACTATATTTACATGTGAATTTTAAAAGAGAAAGGATATTGTAAAATAAATTCATTAACATGCGTTAGAAATCTGAAATAGAACAAATTACGTCACATTACACTTATTATGCAAAATGAACAAAAAATAGTATTGCAAAACAGTTTAAATTTAAAAATTGCGCGAGACAAAATGTTAGAGGTTAAATATTAGATTTTTTTCAAAATTTTATTATTTGTCGCTTGATGTGAGGTGTTCAGCTGTAAGTATGCAAATTTTTATGTTTCAACATAATTAGGGGCTGAGTTAGAAAAATTGCTTTAAATACACAAGTTAGAGCCCAGAGGGTTAAATATTAGACTTTTTCAAAATTTTATTATTTGCTGTTTGATGTGAGGTGTTCAGCCATAAGTATGCAAAATTTCATGTCTCCAACTTAATTAGGGGCTGAGTTAGAAAAATTGCTTAAAATACAGAAGTTAGAGCCCAGAGGGTTAAATAATAGACTTTTTCAAAATTTTATTATTTGTCATTTTATGTGAGGTGTTCAGCTATAAGTATGCAAAATGTCATGTCTCCAACTTAATTAGGGGCTGAGTTAGAAAAATTGCTTAAAATACAGAAGTTAGAGCCCAGAGGGTTAAATATTAGATTTTTTCAAAATTTAATGATTTATCGTGTTATTGCAAGTGTTCAGCTATAAGTATGCAAACTTTCATGTCTCCAACTTAATTAGTGGCTGAGTTAGAAAAATTGCTTAAAATACACAAGTTAGAGCCCAGAGGGTTAAATATTAGATTTTTTCAAAATTTAATGATTTATCGTGTTATTGCAAGTGTTCAGCTATAAGTATGCAAACTTTCATGTCTCCAACTTAATTAGGGGCTGAGTTAGAAAAATTGCTTAAAATACACAAGTTAGAACCCAGAGGGTTAAATATTAGACCTTTTTCAAAATTTTATTATTTGCCGTTTGATGTGAGGTGTTCAGCCATAAGTATGCAAAATTTCATGTCTCCAACTTAATTAGGGGCTGAGTTAGAAAAATTGCTTAAAATACAGAAGTTAGAGCCCAGAGGGTTAAATAATAGACTTTTTCGAAATTTTATTATTTGTCATTTTATGTGAGGTGTTCAGCTATAAGTATGCAAAATGTCATGTCTCCAACTTAATTATGGGCTGAGTTAGAAAAATTGCTTAAAATACACAAGTTAGAGCCCAGAGGATTAAGTAACAGACTTTTTCAAAATTTTATTATTTGTCGTTAGATGTGAGGTGTTCAGCTATAAGTATGCAAAATGTCATGTCTCCAACTTAATTAGGGGCTGAGTTAGAAAAATTGCTTAAAATACAGAAGTTAGAGACCGGAGGGTTAAATATGACTTTTTCAAAATTTTATGATTTATCGTGTTATCGCAAGTGTTCAGCTATAAGTATGCAAACTTTCATGTCTCCAACTTAATTAGTGGCTGAGTTAGAAAAATTGCTTAAAATACACAAGTTAGAGCCCAGAGGGTTAAATATTAGATTTTTTCAAAATTTAATGATTTATCGTGTTATTGCAAGTGTTCAGCTATAAGTATGCAAACTTTCATGTCTCCAACTTAATTAGGGGCTGAGTTAGAAAAATTGCTTAAAATACACAAGTTAGAACCCAGAGGGTTAAATATTAGACCTTTTTCAAAATTTTATTATTTGCCGTTTGATGTGAGGTGTTCAGCTATAAGTATGCAAAATTTCATGTCTCCAACTTAATTAGGGGCTGAGTTAGAAAAATTGCTTAAAATACAGAAGTTAGAAACTGGAGGGTTAAATATGACTTTTTCAAAATTTTATGATTTATCGTGTTATCGCAAGTTTTCAGCTATATGTATGCAAACTTTCATGTCTCCAACTTAATTAGGGGCTGAGTTAGAAAAATTGCTTAAAATACATAAGTTAGAGCCCAGAGGGTTAAATATCAGACATTTTTCAAAATTTTATTATTTGTCGTTTGATGTGAGGTGTTCAGCTATAAGTATGCAAAATGTCATGTCTCCAACTTAATTAGGGGCTGAGTTAGAAAAATTGCTTAAAATACAGAAGTTAGAGACCGGTGGGTTAAATATGACTTTTTCAAAATTTTATGATTTATCGTGTTATCGCAAGTGTTCAGGTATAAGTATGCAAACTTTCATGTCTCCAACTTAATTAGGGGCTGAGTTAGAAAAATTGCTTTAAATACACAAGTTAGAGCCCAAAGGGTTAAATATTAAGCCTTTTTCAAAATTTTATTATTTGTCGTTTGATGTGAGATGTTCAGCTATAAGTATGCAAAATTTCATGTCTCCAATTTAATTAAATTAGGGGATGAGTTAGAAAAATTGCTTAAAATACACAAGTTAGAGCCCAGAGGGTTAAATATTAGACTTTTTCAAAATTTTATTATTTGGCGTTTGATGTGTGGTGTTCAGCTATAAGTATGCAAATTTTCAAGTCTCCGATATATATAGTTTCTGAGAACGGGCTCTGTGACAGACGGACAAACAGACAGACAAAGGAGTGAGACAGGTAGGGTTTCGTTAGATGGACGAAACTCTAAAAACGTGCTGCGGATGACTGTAACAACATCCTAAAATTACATTACCATCAGCGATCTACCAATCCCGAATTTAGTTTATATTCGTTTCATATATTCTTATTCTTTTGTGCGGCCCTGTAAAATAATTATCAATATTATATACAGTAAAACCTCTGAATAACGGACACCCCGAGAATGCAGAATTTGTCCTCTATTTAGAAGTGACCGCTACTGAGAGTAAAACATGTACAGTTATTGAAGAGTTGGTAATCGGAAAAATGTCCGCTAAATAGAGGTATCCGCTAATCGGGTGTGTCCGCTATGGAGGTTTTACCAGTAAAACTTCTGAATAGCGAACACCTCGGGAGGGCAGAATTTGTCCTCTATTTGGAGGTGTCCGCTACTGAGAGTAAAAAATGTACAGTTATTTAAGGGTTGGTAATCGAAAAAATGCCCGCTAAATAGAGGTGTCCACTAATCGGGTGTGTCCGTTATGGAGGTTTTACTGCATAATAATATCATCCTTTACAAGAAAATTGCATGCTGTATGATAGACAGACAGACATCCAGAGAAAGATAACCTCTGGATCAATAAACACTCATGTCTTTTGTTTTAATCATTAGTGCTGTAAAAGTAACGACTAAATGAATACCCGTATGATGTCGTTACTTTCAAACTCGCTACCCGTTAGAAAGTATTCGCTACTCGTTACTTTCGTTACTGTTCAAAAACCGGGTATGTACTACAAACCTGCAGCAAATCTAATTATATACTGCACACTGCACATGAGTCTTTTGAAGAATTTGTTACTATTTTAACGTAAAATATGTGCTGCCATCTGTACGTAAAATTTACATTTAATTTTCTACGTTTTAATGAAAAAAGGCAAACAAAATTAAAATACGATGCATAATTGAATATAACATGTCTGAATTGTAGAATTTCTTACTTATGAAATAATGAATAATTGGAGAAATCAATTAGGAAGAGTAAAAGTTTACCAAATTTATACTAAAACTATGAAATATAATTACACAAAGAAAATATTTTTACAAACAAATTTATTTACTAATTTTACACTAAAAGTAATTATGTATTATGAAATTTTAACTTCTGGAATAATTTGAAAATATTTAAATATGTGTATATTTAATTTCTTACGTGGTCATCCTATCAAATGACATTGTACTTCAGTCACATTATTATGTCTGAAATTATTGATTTATATTTAAAAAAAACCTTTTTTTCAAATATGAAATTTAAAAACATACCAACAAAAATATTTGGCACAGATGTCATATACGCACCACATTGGCGTGATTTTTTTCTGACGCCAATTTGGCGAAAACCTCGTTTTCGAATACCAGTTATATATATATATTTAAAAAAGGGAATAACAATAAATAAAAAAAAGTTTATTTAATAACTATAGAACTAAACAATATATTAACAAATAAACAATATCCGGGTTACCATATTAAGCAAAATAACGGGACTTTGGCGCCAGTTAAGTACCCCGGTACTTATATGATATTGGCGTCAGAAAAAAATTGCGCCAATGTAGTGCGTATATGATATCTGTGACAAATATTTTTACAACCCCCCTCCCCCCCCCCCCCAAAAAAAAAAGAAAGAAAAGAAAAAGAAATTAGAAAACAGGAATTCTGCTTTTTCAGAATTTAGTATCACGCCCGATGAAAAAAAAATATATATGTGTATAAATGTAGATAGTTCAGTTATAAGACTTAAAACACACGCTTTTATTTTATATAAAATGACGTTATCCGCATCCGCTGAAGAATTCCTTTCGTTATTTAAGAACTTCGACCAAAAAAAAAAAAAAAAAAAAAAAAATGGCTATCTTATGATTTATATGCTTTCATTTCTTTGTAATATTAATGTCGATACTTAAAATTGTTCAGTTTATAAAAGTTCCATGTTTTATTAGAAGTCATTCGCTTATATTTTTTCGAAACAGCAAGTATTTTAATTACATTTTTTTTTCCAGTTTTTATGAGAAAATGGCTACAAAAAGTTATAATTGGTACTTTCCAACTATTTTTCCCTTACTTTTACTTTCTACAGAAATGGAGCACTTGAGTTACAAAAATTAAACAAATAGCATTACAAAAAAATTACTACAAAAAAATTAATATCTGAAAAATAAATCGAGATGCAGTTTTCAAACAAATTGTATTTAAAAGTACTTTTTTTCCCCAATACGACAGTATAAAAATTGAAAATGTGCGATGCTTAGAAGTAAAAAAATATTGCGGCAGAGATTATTCCGTACAATGATACCTCTGCTTTGTTTTATACACTGGCTGATACAACGGAGCATGTTTTTTTTTTTTTTTTTTTTTTTTTTTTTTTTTTTGAGACAACACTTTATTAGCTTAGCTGGGAGAAAGAAATAGCATACCGGGGGCTAAAAAAATTAAACGTTATTATAAAAACATTTTTACAAACAATCTAAAAACTCGTCTTTATCATAAAAATATTTTTTTTTTTTTTCAAATTTAAAACATAAATACACGTACAAAGATATTTTTAGAAGATAAAGAATGCACTGAAAGTAAACCTGTAAATTTTAGAACAGAATTTCTTGAAAATTTTCAGAACATTTAAAAGAAATGTGTTTCATTTTAGTCTTTATCATCTTATCAACCAACAGTTTACGCCACTCGCATTACTATTTTAGAAATCTTTGATTTATGTTTAAAAATAATATTTTTTCCATTCTTTTTTATTTTAATGAAGCACGCCTTTCAGATAATATATAATCTGATTTTCAAAAAATTCTTTCAGATGGTACTAATGTAGACATCGCTGATAAATACTTTTTTGCTAAATCCGCAAGCTCGGAGTATAAAACAGCTATACTTCTTTTTCTTTCCATAATAAAGGAATCAACAAGCCCCTACGAAATCAAAATCATTTGAGATTCGAGAATAACTGATACTAACAGAATGATACGCATACGCTGATACAGAAACAACTGATTCCGAAATATCCGAGTCCGAATACAAATTCGCATCTTTTACCGCATCCGGCTATTTGCTCCATTCATGAATTACACAAACGTAAGCAGCGTTTGAAGTTAGTTTCATTTTGTTCGGCTGCGTATTGACACAGTAACGACTAACGAGTCGTATTTCGAAGTACCGATTCGGTATTTCGTATCTTAGAGAATACCCGTTACTTAGTAACGAATATGTGCGGTTTGCTACAGCTCTATTAATCATCCACAATTGTATGTCATACAACATGCCAGATTTTATACAACAGGCTAAAAACGGTCACCGTGGTACGGAATACTGTATTATTATTTGTTTGCCCACCAAAACTGGTTGCCACGGGTTGTTGCAAGGTTTGTGATCACGTGGTTGAAACTGATCTATTCAATATTACTGCGTGCGTATTTTTTTTTTATTTGCTCCATGTGTTCAAACCAGTTGTCTACGAAAACATCAACCGGTGAAAGTGACGCACACCAAATTTCTGTGACGTATGCAGATAAATTGTGCTTTTTAAAGAGTTTTTTCTATATAATTTTTAAACGATTTGGAACTTATTTTTCATAGTAGGTGCATTCAGTAGGCGACCCTCATAGGTACCTTCTGGTGCAATCAGAAACGAAATCCGACAAATATTTTTTGAGTTATGCTTGACGAAAGGTTTTTATTAGGCTTTTTTTTTAGTAGGACATGGCGTTAATATCCATCGTAGTAGTAAAGTGTCCGGACAGTAATATTTCGCTGAGTATTAGCCTTCGCTTCGCTCAGACAACAAGAAAATATAAAAAGCAGGAACTCATTGAAAATTATCATAAAAACCATATTACACGTGAATTTTAAAAGTGAAAGAATGCTGTAAAATAATAAATTCATTAACATGCGTTAGAAGTCTTAAATAGGAGAAATTACGTCACATTTACGTCACATTACACATTACGTAAAATGAACAAAAAATAATATTGCAAAACAGTTTAAATTTAAAAATTGTGCGAGACATTTATGTAATATTTTAAGATGATATTTTCAACTATTTTTATTAGGATAGCGCGAATAATATTTCATTTAAAAAAAAATATTTTCACGTGAATAGTAAAAGGAGAAAGAAAAGTTTAGTGAAAATTACGTCAGATTACAAACGATACATTTAAAGTGCCATTAAAAAAAAAACTTTCTTTTCGCTTTGCTAAAAATACCGGGAGGCAAAGACTCTGTTTATTTAATTCATTTTATATTAGCTTATTTTGAAATGTCAACTGATTTTATTTAATCAAAGACGGAAACAGCCATTGTATCATTTAACAGCCGCTGATTTGGCTTTAAAATTCCCCAATCAAAGGGAAATGAATAGAAACCCGTTTAATAGGGAGATCGCCACTGTTTTTAAACTTATAATTCAATCTTCCGAAATATTTTTTAAGCCGATCAAATTAGCGTGCTTTTAGAGTCTGCGGTGTCTGAACGGGGGTTGACGAGCGTAGCTCGTAGGGGGCAGCGCCCCCTAGTATATAAAAAATAAGTGTTGAAATTATTCTTTCTAAGAGTACTTCACAGCTTAATGACAATAAATCTTTAATCGACTTTTTCTCAAAACTTGGATTTTTCATGTTTATGTTCCTTTTTTAGGTGCGTTCGTAATTATATAAATACGTAGCCCCTATATTCGTCGTTTAGTCTGTCTGTCAGTGTTGATTTCAGGGGGTGGCCCGGAGGGGGGGGGGGCACTTCCCCTCCGGAAGATTTGAGATTTTGTGTTTTCAATGGTCAAAAAGTGCAATTCCCCCTCCCCCCGGAACTCTATAATGTCCCGCCCCCCTCCGAAACCACAGAAATCCCTCCCGGAGATAAGGGTCTGAATTCAACACCTGCATATAACAGAGCAAAAACTACCCAACCGAATGGTCTAAAATTTTAAATATATAATTGTTGCAAACTTTTGTCGAGTCATTTCAAATTTCATAAAAATCGGATGCATAGTTTAATTACAGGGACAGTCAAAAGTTTTCCGTTACATTACGGCCAATGGGAATAAATTATTGCAAGTACATTTTAATGATGTTACAGCCTTCCGAATGATCTAAAATTTTAAATATATACTTGTTGCAAAATTTTACAGACTCATTTCAAATTTCAGGAAAATCGGATGCATAGTTTAATTACAAGGACAGTCAAAAGTTTTCCGTTACATTACGGCCAATGGGAATAAATTATTGCAAGTACATTTTTATGATGTTACAGCCTTCCGAATGATCTAAAATTTTAAATATATACTTGTTGCAAAATTTTACAGACTCATTTCAAATTTCAGGAAAATCGGACGCATAGTTTAATTACAAGGACAGTCAAAAATTTTCCGTTACATGACGGTCAATGGGAAAAAAAAAATATTTTAAGTGCATTTTAATGATGTTACAGCCTTTCAGAACAGAATGAAATGGATATGCACTTATGTATTGCACTAAAATATACATTCAGTACAATATGCGGTGCAAAAAATATTTCTAAAACTAGTTATAGTACGAACGCACCTCATTTGCCACGTTTGGTGAGCAATTTCCAACTTGTTTCAATATCTATTAAACATAAGAACTCAGATTTTTTTTTTAATACTTATACTATGTTATATTGTATACACAGGGATTTAATGATTTGTTGAGAATTATTTATTTTAGGCAGTGAAATCTTACCAAAAAGTGCTAATTTAAAAATGACTTTCAATAAATAATTAATAATTAATTTTGAATTTTACTTAGAACGAAAATGGTCTTAAAATACGTAAAACATGTTATTCAAACTACTCTAAAAAATCTAGACCTCTATCTTTCACCATTTCTGAGAAAAATGTACATAAAGTTGGTGAATTTAACATGGCGGAGATACGGCTTTCCCGGTCCCCTTAAAACAATTACATTTCAGTCCGCTACATGAAGAAATCTCACAATCACTTTAGAACGAAAATGGTCAGTTTAAAAACGTAAAGCATGTTATTCAAACTACTCTAAAAAATCTAGACCTCTATCTTTCACCATTTCTGAGAAAAAGGTACATAAAGTTGGTGAATTTAACATGGAGGAGATACGGCTTTCCCGGTCCCCTTAAAACAATTACATTTCAGATCGCTACATGAAGAAATCTCACAATCACTTATGAATACTCCACGATCAATCTTTTGCTATAGAAACATACAACTATTTAGCTCATAATCTGGACATTCCACATATCTACACGGATAAATGCTTAAAATTAAACAAGACTTACCTTCATTTTATGTATTCCAAAGAATAATTTTAATGATATCCTAATCTTAAAATGGCGGACGAAAAAGTGATCATTTTTCTTATCTTTAAAGGGTGTCGTCGCCTTGCTTCTCTGATTGGTTAATAAGCAATGCACACGTAAGTCACTCTTCTTTCAGGAGTGAGACATCTCACTCCTTTCTAGAGAGTGGAAAACTCCACTCTTTAAGGAGTGTAGTTTTATAAAACTCACTCCAAAAAGAGTAAAAATGCCTGTCACTCTTTCAAAAAGTGAACTTTTCACTCCTCCCAATTTTAGAGTGTAACGTCTTTTGGATAGCATATCGGCGCATGTCTTGAAATCCAAGCGAGGAGATTTAGTTGTGAACCAAATGATGCAATTTTATGTTAGATTCCATTGTAGTCAAATCTTCTCCGCCACATATAGGCCGGTGAGTTTAGGGTCGTAAGTTTGATTATAATTTTGTAGTCGTGAAGCGTTTCTACATCAAAGGGCTAGAGGTACTGCGTTGTACCTTCAGTATAATCATGACTCCGATGTTTTCTCCAAATTTTCTGTGAAGTTTGGGGTCTAAATCGCTTGCGCACTCATACAAGATGATGAGGCTCTTCTCTTCACGCATAGATTTTTTTAACGTTTCGAAGTACAATTAAGTCAACTGCGCTGATATTTTGCCTGAAGTGGAGCTGGTTAGTAGATCATTACAATAATGCATCTGTTGTAGGCGTTTTTCTGCTCGTGTTTCGTGGTCTAACTTTGCCTTGCAGCTCCTGCATTGTTTCTTTCGGACGGGTATTGAAATTGGATTATTTGATTCTCACGACAAGACCTTTCTTCTTCAAAATCGGCGACTAGCACCTCAGATAGTTTCTTTGTCACATATAAGCATTAAAAACGCTCGAGTTACTATGATCTAACTTTTTTCGTATACTGAAACAATAACTGTGTAGAATATACTTGATAACAAGATGTCCAAAATTAAAATTAGTTTCATTTACTACGAAAATTTGAATTTTTAACGCATTTATGATGTACTGTGCCCTTAAAAAATACCTTGCGAAAGATTCACCTATAAAATGTTAGGAAATCATTATGAAATTTTTAGATCATTTCATATAATAAAACTCTTCCCACTTTAAGGACTGATATTTCGTTTCATATTCTACACTGTCTAATCTCCTTTCTCGGGTATGTTTGCTTTCTATGGCGGAACAAAGATAAACGTTAAAATAAATACTTTAAAATTTCAATGCCGAATGAAATTCCGCCGGAGAAATACAGATTTTTTTTTCATACGGTTTGAATACATTTTAAAGTTTCTTTATATCAGCCTAGTAAAATGTTATACAATAAATATATAATGACATTGTAAAACAAAGTTATTCTTTGATCTCCAAATTGCCCGAGAAAAAAAACATAATGTCGAAAATTCATTCCGAAATTTTTTTATTAAACTAAATAGTTTACCTAAAACTTCGGAACGTCATGTTGTCCTTGCGATAATATAAGAACATTTAAATATAAAAATTTAAAGGTATAATTTTTTTTTGCTAGTAAAAAGGTGCTAAAAATGTATAAATATAAATTTTGAAACATAAAAACCATTGTAGATTTTTAAATGATATTAAAAAGTTGACACACGAGCGCTTTCGACTGATTCACATGATCATATCCTCATGGAAAATGAATTAAAGAATTTTTCCCCTGATGATGAGTGCGTGAACTAGTCGAAAGCGCTCGGATGTCGACTTTATAACATGATTTTAACATCTACGTTGGTTTCTATGCTTAAACATATTAATATTTTTTCAACACTTTTCAATGTTAAAAAAATCATAATTTGATTTTGTGTGTTTAAATATTCTTTTGTTTAAGATTGAAACCTTTCGAAATAAAATCGTACTATTAACCGTTAAGAAACATTAATGCAATTTCCGCCAGGTACGTCAGAATCAAAATCGGAACGAGTAGAGCCACCAACCTATTAGTGTACGTCATTTATGCTCCACCGGTATTATGTACTTCAAACAAGAACGTAAAATCATGAGTCCAGCATAAATTGTGAAACACTTTGCAACACATTAAGAATATTGTAACAATACTTCATAGTTTATTAAGGTGAAAGACGATGTCTAAATAAAAAAATTACGCATACCGGAAAATGTTTCCGGTTTCATCTCATGCATCTCTCACAAGATTAAAACATTTTTAACCCCTTTAGAAACTTCGGAAAATATCACACAATCATACTACATTGTGCCTTGCATAAGAATCTTACAGTAACTGTCGTTATACTGCAGTTACTATTCTAATAATCATACTTACAAAAATTAAAACCTGTAAAATTCTTCAGTAACTGCAGTTATACTGCAGATGCATCACCGACTATTTTTGGGAATTAATTACTATAAAATCACTTCGAATTCACTGCCGTTTCACTGCAGACATAAAGTCTTACTATTTTTTTAATTTTGGGTTGAAAAAATACTTGTCAATAGCTGTAAAATAACTGAAGTGTTTTTATTGTCGAGATTGCACTACAAAAAAAAACTACAGTTGACCGTAGAAAAACTTCAAAAATACCTCATTTCTGTAAAAAAAACTGCAGTTCATTTTTAGCTGGGAAGTGTACGTCTTTTACGCTCCACCGGTATTATGTACTTCAAACAAGAACGTAAAATCATGCGTCCAGCATAAATTGTGAAACACTTTGCAACACATTACGAATATTGTAACAATACTTCGCAGTTTATTAAGGTGAATGACGATGTCTAAATAAAAAAAATTACGCATACCGGAAAAATATACGAATTTTTTGTACAGCCCTGTTGTATATTCTCTGTCTTTATATGTGTAATACATAGTATGCTAAAAGTTAGTTCGGTTAAACGCGTAGCACAGATAACAATTTCTGTCAATAAACGGATATATACTTGAGACCGTTTGTGCAGACCTATATATGATCAATAGAATTTATGCACACCAACTAATATAAAAAAAAATAGTTAAATTTAAAACGCGCACCATAACTGAAAACGCAATTCCAGCAATTATTGTTATAGTCTTCAATAGTTGTTACAATGTTTCAATAGTTGTTACAATACAATTATTGTTCATTTTCTTCTGTAGCCGAATTCTTTTGTATGTACTCAAATACAGAACTTTCATTTTATTATACACAAGAATAAAAAAAAACATTATCTTGCTTAGTACTTAACTTAGTTCAATAACTTAGTACTTAAGAATAATAAATATCAACGGATATTATTATAATAAAAAATCGAAAAGAAGCCGCGCTTAATGTTTTACGAAGTATATAATTTTTCATTTTATGCATCAAAATAAATAAATAATTTTCAACACTGTTTATCTTTAAAAAAAAAATTAGTAGAACCAACACTTGAAAAAGATTCTTGTGATAAAAAAATCCTTAATACATTTGCAAATCAAAAGATAAATATTTAATATTTCCTTTTTTTTAATTCTTCTGTACATATTCAGAGATCCATGTGTAATATTTTGCGATATTTTCTTCTTATGTAGTCTTTAGGGAAAACATTGCATAAGGAAACACAGTTGCGGTTTTTCATTTCTTATCACGTTTCAATAAAGAAAATTACTGTCTATTTTATAGAATTTTATTTCTTTTTTAAAAATATCCGGCTTCTTTTCTCATGTACTTGCATATTAGAGTGAATAAACCACCAAAAGAATGCGTTTCATCGCCAAGCAGAATTTTATCAAACAGCAGTAACATTTTTTTTTACTTCTCCAGGACATAAATATATTTTCATGCTTGTTCAAAATATTCTGATGGATATTATTATGTAATAAAATGGTAATAGGGTAGATAAACTATATTTTAATATCCAATTGATAAAAAAAAATAACAAATTAGCAGACAATTTTTATTCGAACTTGTTGAAAAACAGAAACCTTTTCAAACATAATAGACCGAGAAGCGGTTACAGAGACCATCACCTCATCAAGTGGCGACTTAAGGGGACCGTGCACCTTTATTTACGCAAAAATCGACATTTATTTTTGTATATATTATTATTCTCCAATTTGTATTGCGTCATTCATGGAAAACCGCATGCAGATGCGATTATTTTACGCAAAGTTACAAGTGTTTTAATTTTGTTCACAAACAATTTTTTGGCCTTTTATGTACTTTAAATCTGTTTTCCACAATATTGATATTTCAGCTTTTTTTAATTTTTGAAATGCTCCTTGCTCTTAATTTTTGATCAAAATTCATAAAACTGATAAGGAAGAATCCTGATATTGCTTAAAAAGGAACTTTGTATGCATTTTAAAATTCGACTTCATTAAGACAATTAAATTTGATTCTTAACTTATTATAAGGAAGTATTTTGAAGGAAATCGATATGGAATTCAGAAAAATATCTCTAAAAGGACATATCCGTCTGTATCACTATTTAAGGGGTTAAAAAAGTGTTTTAAAATTTCGTCTTAAACTTTTAATTTTTTAAAAGATCTTAAAATTATAATAAGATTGGAAATTTCATTTAAGGCATATATGCTTATGGTGAAATGTATATTTGCACAATATTTCAAATCTCTATTATGAAAATTAAAAGTTTTAAATGTCCACCGCCCCTTTAAATTTCAGGATTACACAGGACTCGATTAATATATTAAAACGCAGCTGGTCTGTAAAGTTATATATTGGTGGAATACTCCTGCAAAACTGATTTTAGTGGTTTTATCATTTTTTTCTGTTCCCAGTCTTCCATGTTTTCATACCTTTGGGTACAGGAAAACACAATGATAAGCCTACCGATCAACGACAAATATCGGGTTTCCAGTTTTTTTCACCAAGATATAACTTAACAGACCAGTTCCATTTTAATATGCAAATCGAGTTCTATCTAATTCTGGAATTTCAGCCGTCAATTCCATGAAGTGTTAATCCGCGCAGCCACCTACTGGTCTATAATTACGCTGCCGTGTTAATAACAAAATTACAATAACTAATTTTAATTTTGGTATCTAATCCATTAAATTTAAATACTTTTTCTTTATTTTAAGAAACTCATTTTTAAAAAAAATTCATAAGTTTCGAATACACTTTCTTAAATTTTATATTTGCTAAATGAAATATATTTTAGTTTAGAATATCAGACAAACTACACGATTTATTAGAGTCTTCCTTATTCAATTCCTACTATTAGCTCACACTCTCCCTATATTTATTTATATATTTATCTTGTTCAAATTTTCAATCGTTAATAAAATACTCATTATTCATCCTATCAAGTTGAAATAAATTTTTGTAAACTTGTACTGGATGACAATTGATGTTAATACAGTTTTTTCAAATATTAATTAAGTAATTAAATTTTAATTAATTAATTTTAGTTTTGCATGGGAAACAAAATGGCGTCCATTGATTATTGAAGATCAATGAAAGTATTTTCAATAAGGGGTTACCATAGGGGGGACCCTGTTCTGTCGCCAAATACCGCCAAGTTTGTCGCCAACTTGGCGATATATCGCCAAATTTGGCGGCCAAAATGAGTCACCTAAAGTGACGCCAACTTGGCGATATCTCTAATATTTCGCCAAATTCCCATAGAGTTCCATTGTAAACCTACTTGCTTATAGAAAATCAACAAATTGGGATATTTTAATGCAACAAAAACTAATATTAGCTTAAGGGATTATATTAAATTTTTCTTTGATGGCCTAAGTAGGAATTGACTTTAAAAACAAAATTTTTATATTACTTGTTTTAACATTTATTTCGACATTTTCACCTGTGCTATGAAGAAAATAAACATGTCCGTGAATAACTCTGCAGTTTATTTGGTATCTCTATTAAAAATTTCAATTTAAAATATCCAGTTGGCCAGCAGTCTCCTGGACACGTGCCGCCACTTCAGCGATCCGTGCCATGAGGTCCATGGCCAATGGAACCGATGTCTTGTACATCAGAGACTTAAGATATCCACAGAGATAGAAATCCAGGGAGTTTAGGTCCGGGGATCACGGTGGCCACGGTACAGGGTCGATTAAAACGTGTTCGCGTTTCCATGCGTCACCGATATGAAGCATGCATTATGGCTAATGGGGTACATTTTGAGCACTTGTTATGAGTTGTAACATTTTTCATTTGTGTTTTGTACTTCGATTAAGTTTTTTGTAAAATAAATGTCTTTTTAGACCGTTTATTATCTTTTCTTTGAGTCAAGGTCATTATGCAATTGCACCGTCATGATCATGTTTCCGACCCCCAGTTGCTATGTAATTCTTGCACCTCGTGACCTGACACACCCACACGTGCCATTTGGACATACTCTTTTGAACCACTCTGTACATGAAATTTGGTTCAATTCTTTGCATAACTTTGTAGACTTACCGATGATACAATAAGGAAAAGGCACAAAAAATATTATTAAAGCGCCTCCTTCACGCCGAATAATTCCAAATTCAATTGACACCTGCTGTATATAGCCAAAAACATTTATATAAAATTTGGTTGGAATCTCTGCAAACTTTATACACCTTATGATAATAAAATAATAAAGTGCCACAAAAATCGCTAATACAGCGCCCCCCTTACGACGGAATATTCCTAAATTCTACTGGGAACAGCTGGCTATAGTAAAACACATATTCTTGAAATTTAGTTAAATTCTCTTCATAACTTCATACATTTTTTTTATGGTACAAAGAGAAAACACGATACAGACAAACACACGGACGGAGAAACATTTTGTAAAAACCTGTTTTTGAAGATATCTAACACCGGAAACGTATAATTTTTTTGACAACCGGAAGTCGAAAAAAATTTCGATTAATATATTTTCTATTATATATAGAAGAAAGTAAAAAAGTTAAATAAAAAAAAAAAAAAAAAAAAAAAGAAAGAGAAAATGATACTTACCTTTCAGTAAATTTTTGAATCATGTCTACATAAGCAAAAAGTGACCACATTCAGGATTATTATAAAAAATATTAAAAGAGAATTATTTTAATTTATAATCCTCAATAATCTTATTCTTCATTAAATTAAATTAAAAAAATCCATTTCACTTTTATTTCACTTCATTTTTCATGAATTAAAAATTTTTGTTTTTTTTTTCTTTTTGAGAAAGTTTTTCCTAAAAGGATAAAAAATCAGAAATAAATATTTCTGTCTCCATCTAAAAAAATCAAAGTCAGCATTTGATTGATAAGGTTAAAAAAATTTCACTTCTCAACTGAGCTCAAAAAACACCTTTTAAGATTTTTCAAGCACAAAAATCTTTTAACTTTTTTAAAAACTTTCATATTTTGAATTTTATTGTGTTTCTTTTTTATGTATCTGTTTGTTATCGATTCTTTTCAATGTAAAACAATTATATATATCTTATTATTTAAGTACGGTATAAATAAAATTAAGCAATTGATCTTCAGACGCGCATGATGAACGAACATCAATTAAGTTTTGAATACGTATTTTGCTAAATATGCGGCTTAAATTTTGGAAAACAAATTGCCGATAAGCAAAAGTTGCTACAGTGTAAGTAATTGTATATTGGTTGTAAGTAAAGGCAGCCAAAACAGAGAGAACATCCAGTAGATTTTAATCTAAGATTGTCTCAAATAAAAAATGGAAATAACCGTTCGGCTGGAAATGATATCTTTTTTCAGATTATGTTTCAAAAATAAGCTTATATGGATCTTAGAGTATAAACTTAGGGTCTTCATGCAAAAATTGTACCAATTTCTTAAATTTTCAGTTCAAACTCCACACATATCGGACAGCTTATTTCGTTTGAATTTGGTAAGTTTTATCTTAGGATAACAAATGGAAAGTCATGATCAAATAGTTTAGAAATTATGAAAATTTAAAGCTTGAGACTTCCAATGTTAAAATATGTTTTATCGTTTCAAAACAGGTTGCAGTGAGAGTAGTTTTTAAAACATAATCAAATACTACTTAAGTCAATGCGCTGTAATTTTGGATTAGAATGTTAAATTTTCTAGATATCGATTTTCTTTTAAAAAATCGTAGATCACAATTCATATTTTTTTCGAAAATTAATTTCGAAAATACAGATTTTTTTATATTTATTATAGAAAAAATGAATTGTAACCTATAAGCCTTTTAACAGAAATCGATAACCAAAAGCTTTAAATACGCGAATTCAAATTTACTGCTCCTTCCGTAAAGTAGTTTTCAGTTATGCTTTATAAACTACTCGTATGGAATTTTGTTTTACAATGATTAAAATGAAGTTTAACCTTATGAGGTCAAAACTTTAAACCTTCATAATTCCTAAACTATTTGAAAGAATGACTTCTCATTTGTTATATCCTACGATAAAATTTACCAAAATCAAACCAAATATGCTGCACAAACTCAGAGTTCGTATTGAAAATTTAAAAATTTTGTACAATTTCATTATGAAGTCGACGCCATAAGTTTTTTGTTTAAGATAAATAAAAAAAAAAAAAAAAAAAAAAAAAAAAAAAAAAAAAAAAAAGATATGATTTCCAGTGAAATGTCTGTTTCCAATTTTTACTGGAGCAATTTTGTGATTCAAATATATGGGGGATGTTCCCTTCTTTTTGGTCCACTGTACCTAGTAGCTACTGCCAAGTATAGTATAATAGAGCAATAAATGCGTAATTACTGTAATCAAATTACAAGTGGAGATGGAATTAATAACCTTAGATAAAATCAGACTCAATAAAAAATTATTTTACTATAGTATTATAGGAAGAGAAATGGAAAGCAATTACGTGAATTAAACTCATTGTACACTGTTGAAAATTTTATAGTTGGTTGAACCAACTTTTTGTTGCTGCAGTAGCTGCAACCATCCTATGGTGGAATCTCACTCCAGCATTTGAGCTCCAGTTGAAACAGCCTTATCAAATGTAAAGTCTTCTGAAATTTAATTTACCTCAGATTCCACACCAGAATTGTTATGAATATATATTTTATTTATATAACATTTTATTTATGTAGTGTACCTGACACAATATTACCGTCTCTTCTCATGTTTGTATGTACATTAAAACTTTGGCAGTATTTTATTTTAAAATGCTAATTTTTAAAACCATAACGCAACAAAAAAGGAAAATAATATATTATATTGACTAATATAGTTAATATGTAAAGAATAATATTTTATTTTAAAACAGAAAAAGTTTAATAAATTAATTTTACTAATTGGATAATGCTATTTTACTAAAGTTCTAATAAAGAAATAATGTTAGCGAAATTTTAGAAGATGTCATAAATGCATTTAATTTATATTTCAATTAATTTATAATAAATATATCACAAGTAACATTAAATATTAAAAGAATTTTTCAACATTATTCTATTTACAAATATAGAAAGTAATCAGAGCAAGTAATAATTTATATAGTAATTTATATAGGAACAAAATACACTAAGTTTTTAAAAAGGAATACTTTAACAACTTAACTGAAATTATTAGATATTTTTAAATTAATAAAGTTAGGATACAAATATTTTAATGTAATTTTATTCCATGTTGTTATTTCATTTAAATATGCGTTTCATATTGATTATTAAAATATAGACTTAAGTGATCTTAAATTTAAAAATTTAGTTTTATCAACAAGATCCGATTTAATGAATATAAAGTAGCTTAAAATAAATTTATAAAGATACAAATAAAACTCATATAAAAGTAAAACACCACGAGGACACAACCCGTTATAATCGGATTAAAAGACCGGAGTTTTAACCATTGTGCCATATCTTCCATCATTCGAGTTTAACAAAACGGTATAAATAAATGTGCCCATATCGGCAAGATGTTTACCTTGGCTGTATTGATTGAATGTTTCAAGCACAAAAACAGTTAGTACACTGTTTTGTAGCTTTTTTTGTCGTTTTTGTTGTTGTTGTTGTTGTTTTAGCCCGCGATATGCTATTTTTAAGGCAACAATTAAAGTGTCGTCACTAAAAAATAACGTTACGTTACAAGTGAGCCGTAAAACGCAGCAGATGTATCATTGTACGGTTAAATACTGATAGTCATTACTGAAATTTTTTAAACTTCTAAGCACCGCACATTTTTAATTTAATATCACATAACTTTCGTATAGGGGAAAAAAGTACTTTTAACTGCAATTTGTTGAAAACTGCATATTTTTTTTTGAGATATTAATATTTTTGTAGTTCTTTAATGATTACAACTGATGTACTCCATTCCTGTAGAAAGTAAACGGAAAGTATTTGAAAATATTAGACAACTATATATTTTTATTGCAATTTTCCTGTAACAAATAAAAAAAAATTATTAAAATACGTGTTATTTTGAAAAATATAAATGAATGATTTCTGATAAAACATGGAGCTATTATAATTTATACTAAATTTTAAGTATCCCTATTAATGTTACAAACAAATCAAGACGTATAAATCATTAGATAGCAGATTTTTTTGTCGAGTTTACAACATCTCTTTTGGCTAGGTTTATGTAAATTATTCCCCGGTAGTGACGCCATATGCATACTTTTCTATAGATGATGCTTAATAGTGGATAGTAAATGTGTCAGCGGATGAAAATGACGTCATTTTATATCAAATAAAAGAGCGTATTTTAAGTCTTAAAACCGAAATAAGTTTTGTAGAAGTGCATCATTTTCACTCCAGCGGCTTTGAAATGCTTCTATTTTAAAAATAACGCAATTAAAATCCCACACTGATAAAACGCAAAGTTTTACAAAAATTTAGTGTGTCTTTATGGAAGAGCAGTGACCTTTAGGTTAAGATAATATTTGTTTGAGAGTTAGACTAACCAATATAAGATGCAGTTTTTATTGTAACTGATTGTTTAGGTGTATTATAAATCAATGAAAGTGTTCCTTCTTAAACATTTTCTTTCGTTGAAATTCGACGGATTTCATATAGTAATAATGTTATTTTTTTTCGCATCTGGGGCGACACTAAACTGTGAAAGAGCAGAATTCCTGCTCCCGGCTTTTTTCTGGTTGTTTGTTTGTTCGTTTTTTGTTGTTGTTTTTTACGTACAATTCTCATTGATTGTTCGGAGCACAGATTCCCAACGAATGCTCCGATGAAAATACTTAGGTATGTGAAACACAGTAGCTGCTACAAGCTCGTTGTTCGATTCCTATTTTAAGCTATCCAAAGCTGATTATAATTTTATCTTGTAATTGTTAGTTTTTCTGGTACTTCTAATGATTCTCGTTGAATAAAGAAAAAACTTTAATTTTTTTAAGTTTATGTATTACTGTGATTTTCGTATTTAGAATTATGACTTTTATCTCATCACTGATAAATCAAATAAAATTATATTTGTTTAAGCAGTATGATAATTTTTTATGTGTTTATGCACATCTTTATAAATAAATTATACAAAAACATTCAGTACCACCTTTAAAAATAAATGTCTGCATTTTATGATTTTATAAAATTAAACGAAGTTTTATTCTCTTTCATTTATGTAGATTAAAACGAACATAAAATAAGATTTAAAAAATCTTTAGTTAAAAATATAGCAGCACAATGCCTCTGTTATTTAACTTTGCAAAACATCTGACAATAGTTATTTATTGCGTTTACGACTTTGTCATAAAGCAGTCGAGTAGCTTAGTTTGAATACATCTAACATAAGGAATTTTTTTGAAAAAAAAATATTTAGTGAAAAGAAATTTTCTTCTTTAAGTAAAATGTTTAATGTCAAATGCAGCTGGTTGTTCTCTATATTTATCATTTATATCGTTTTCAAAAATGATGTGCCTGTTCTTTGAGTGTACATGCCAAATATTTGTTTTTCGGGTAACATCTAATCATAATTTATTATATTTTATTGTATTTTATATACTCTGTTAAAAACATAGATTTACTAACGAGCTAATTTTTTCTTGATTGCATGCTAATATGTACGTGCAGATGTTTCAATTTAAGAATACTACATTAGAATACGAGCAAATCGTGTGTGTGTATCTGTGCGTGCGTCTATGTGTGTGTATGCAAACTTCATCTTCAAAACAGCTCTAATGATTTTGATTAAATTTTGTATCCTACCGTTTTCGGATACGAAAAGACTATTGGGTTGAGTCACATGTTCGGAAAAACTTGATTAGTGGGTCATTTTGGGGTTAATATGGGTCAATGCAATGGGTCTATGGGAATGACGGTTCAAACAGTCATTAAGTTGTTGAACAATTGGCAGTAAACGTAGTCACAAAGTTGGTAACAGTTCGCTAAATTTGGCGATATTTGGCGAAATAGTGGCGATATTGGCGTGACTTGTTGGAAAATTTGACTTTAAAGATTACCAATGCAAAAACACATGCTTGGCGTCAAATGAAAGAATATCGTAAAATTTACGATAGTTAGAAAAAATTTGATGACATTTGGTGAAAAATTTGGCTTTCAGGATCGAAAGGAATTTTCTAGAAATTCCCAATAGGAGCCGAGATACATGATTCAACCAATCAGAGTCTTTAAAATGTTCTCCAAAACAGAATTTAATCAATCGGGGTACATAAAACTTTCTTAACACATGCTTGGCGCCTACTGAAAGAATGTCGCCAAATTTTCAGAAATTTTGCGAACGAATTGGCTTTAAGAATCTGAAGCAGTGGCGTAGCCAAGGGGGGGGTCCTGGGGGTCCGGACCCCCCCCCCCCCGAAAGTAGACCTGGTTTACTGAATCATGGATACAAATTCAACAGTAAAAACTGCTAAGACAGAATCACAAAGGATCTATAAAAAATTCCGCTTTAGAGAGGTGTTCGTCTTAGAAGGTATAATTCAAAGGTATGTCTTTCTTCGGGACTATGAAAATTTCCGTTTTAGGCAGGTTTCCGTTATAAATACTTTCCGTTTTCACAGTATCCCTTAAAACAGCTAAAACGTACGCACTTCCCAAACTTTTTTCTTTCACGAACCCCTTTCTCAGGTTTTTCATTTCGGTATACCCACATTTCTCATAAACACGCCCCCTCCCCCCCCTCCACTCAAGGAGATAACGTAAACATGCTTATTTTCATTAGTAATCTTCTTATCACAACCATATAATAAATCGATGCAAATTACATTGATATTCCTAACATTTTCGTGACTTCCGCCATTACCGATATTATTTTCACATACCCCCAGCAGACCCGCCACGTACCTTCAGGGGTACGCTACCCCAGGTTGGAAACCGCTGCTATAACACCACCTCTGAAGAGCATAAATCTATTACAGGAAAATCTGTGAAGATGACCTATCTCAAAGGAAAAAATTCAAGGTTCGACGAAAACAAAACTATATATTTGTGTTTGCTAACGTTTGAAACCTATCTGAAATGAAACTTGTTCCTATTATGAATCCTTCTTGGCAGGTTTTCTGAAAACACGGAATTCTCTCATAAACAAAAGCATTTTAATGTCCCGAGACGAAAGGATAACTATGCAAGTATACCTGCTATTTCGTGTACACAAATTTACTGTAACTAGATTAAAGGTAAAACTTCTTTATCTTGGACTTTGATGGGGTTCTGTTGTCGACACTTATGGGAAAGAACAAGTTTATACGAACGCAATAACGGTACATTGGTTGAGTTTCGTGACCCTTACCTTTGTTCACTTTATAACGGACAATATTAACAATTACTTTAAATCTGCTGCCTGCAATTAATAAAAGTAACTTTATTTTTGGACTGGTTATTTGTTACCACTTTCAACATACACTGGCGAGAAAAATTAATGGACCAAACATAAAAAGGTGCTTTATGTTAATTCTATTAAGGGAACTTCCAGAAAGGTAACTCAATGTCAACGTTATCACGTAGTCCAATTGGATTAACATTCGCTACAGAAATACATGCAATTTTTTCAGCCTCAACCCGTTCTTTCGGTTCACGTGTGAAAAGGAGCACACGTGGGTTTTTTTAAGTCTAATTTTAAGGATTGTACGTGTAATTACGTAAAACATTCACTTCTAGGAGGTGGAATATGTTGTTCAGAAGACACTTGACCGATTTGAGAATTTGCGTGCGATAGGGGGGATGGAAGCAGGACATACACTCATAGGGGTCTGTAAAGACTTAAAAATAGCCAAAAGTGTCATGTCAAGAATCTGGAAACGGTTTAAAGACATTGGTATAATGCCCACAAACAACCAGGTCAAGGTAGAAAACGCACCACAGTAGGCTCTCAAGACAATTGCCGACGATTGCTAAAAGAAATAAGCAATTGACGTCAGTTCAGATTGCAGGGAGTTTGATGCAGCAACAAGAACTCGACTATCCTGGTTTACTGTGAGTGATAGGCTGCATACAAGGAAACCCGTGATTTGTGTTCCGGTAGCGAAATGCGCCCTGTTAAAGTGGTGCAGAGATCATCGTCATTAGAGTACCACGGACTGGAGCCGAGTTCTCTTTACCGATGAATACCGATTTTGTTGAGAGAGTTACTGCAAACTTGTTACCATATGGAGGGAGAAAATCACACGCAATAAGACTGGTAACATTCGTGAAAGGCATCGATATAAAGGTCGTGCAACCATGGTATGGAGGGACATCATTTTGAATAGCCGCAGTGACCGACACATTTTTACCAGTGCAACTGTAAATGCTGAAATATACAGATATGAGGTTCTTGATTCTCCTGTCAAGTTGTTTAAGGGTGCAATAGGAAGATTCGGAATTTTATGATTATTAATTGTTTAGAAGGGCACTACCCCCTTCTTCACGGAACTCCTAAATTTCCCTTCCAGAGCTGCATAAATCTGACCCGTCCGAAGCTTACTGCTGAACTTGGAGAATGTTCTAAAACTGTTTCAAACTATCTAAAATAAATTGGCTGGGAAGTACAAAAACAGAAACCACCATGAACCATTTTTTACACATTCTAATGCTTCCAAAAAATGCTAACCCATCACAAATAAACTTATTACAAAAATTTAACTTCCTTAAAGACGACCAGATATCGGAAGCAACTATTGGATCGAATATGGTATCAAAAGTGGCGAGACATGAAACATGGAAACCCAAAAGAATTATGACTGAATAAGACAATTGTAATAAAACTGCTTTTTCCAACATGAACTATATTTGATGTGTTTGCTTCTTGCAATACTAGTTTCAGTAGCTGAAAATGAAAGACCTTTTTCTTAAAAGTTAAAACCTTCCCACATAGCATTTTTAATTTGCAGAAAATTTAAAACAGTCTTGCTTTGAAAACCTGCGAAGTTGCAGTAAGCTCAGCATGACAAGACTGAAAGTTCATAACAAGACTGCAGCAAGAAAACACAAACGCCGAAGTTACCACACTTTGAACTTGCAGCTAAATTGTCGTGCAAGTTAAATTCATACTGTATCAAATTTATTGCAAACTAACGACAAACAAGTAATCAAAAATGCTGCAAACTTACTGCAAAGTAGTAATCTTTCCATGTCACACTATGAGTTTAACCACTTCGAAGGTGTCCATAGATCTGATAAAGTCTATTGATGTGAAAGCGCCGTCAGAAGGTGCATGCATTGGTTTTATCACCATAAGCAAATTTAGGTAATACTTGTACTTTTCCTTTCGAGCATTTTTTGGTATTTAATAAGTATCCCAGATAGCAGTTTTAATTTTCAGAAAATTTGCAGCAGTTTTGCTTTGAAAACCTGCAAAGTTGCTGCAAGCTCAGCACGTCAAGACAGAAAGTTCATAACAAGACTGCAGCAAGATAATGCAAACGCCGAAGTCACCACACTTTGAACTTGCAGCTAACTTGTCGTGCAAGACAAATTCATGCTGTATCAAATTTATTGCAAATTAACGGCAAACAAGAAAAAAAAATACTGCAAAGTAGTAATTTTTGACGCCCCACTACCTGTTATCAATTCTTACACTATAAGTTTAACCCCTTCGGATGGATCCTGCATGCATCGTTTTCATCGCCATAAGCAAAAGGTAATATTTGTACGTTTCAAGACAAGCCTTTTTTGGTATTTGATAAGTATAGCGTTTAGAAAAAGCGGTGCTAATTAAATAAAATTTCTGCAATTTCTGTGTATGTGCTGATTGTCTGTTCTCTCAAAGAGAGATTTTTTGCTTTCGTCACTTTCGTGATTAAAGACAGTCTTGCCATCAGTTTCATAACAATCTACTCATGCAAGTAGGGGATGGTATACCTTGTGGTAAATTTGCTGCGAATTTCTGAATTCAAATTTATCGCGGCAAGATAATGTCAGAAAAAAACAAACTTGCTGCCAATGTTCATGCTATCTGGGTTATCTAACAAACTCCCATGGGGAGCGCGGCGGATCGCATGAACGGCTCATGCAATTGACACTCATGTGAAATTATTATCCAATATCTATTACAGCACAAGTTCTTAATTCAATGGCAAGAAATTAAACATGGAAATTGCTGTTTTAAACTTAACCACTTGATCCTAACTTTATTGCAGGCAAATATTATGTAATATGAAACTTGATATAACCCATTCGCTGCCAAAACTATAAAGTAAGAATTTTCCAATTTTTTGCTAAAAGTCGTTTGCTACCACAAAATCAGAAAGGTAAATTTCGCTTTACTAATACAGCGAAATTTCTGCCAATAAATGAGGCAATTTTTTTTATTCTAAAATAGTGGTGACAAAGTAATCAATAAATTAAAGCCACGAGTATACTCGTGCATGACAGCGAATGGGTTAATTAAATTTAACTCTTCAGTATGCGCTCAGCTTTTTACATCATGGTGAATCTTTTTCATTGGTAAATATTAATGTAACTTCAATGTATTATTAGTTGCAGTTATAGAGATTGGCCTTACATTTTTTATCCATGCTTTTTTTAAAATTATGAAATTAAATAAGGATACCTAAATTCTTAAAGTTACTCGAAATACTTCTATTATACATACAAAGTCAAGACAATATTGCAAGGGACTGGTAAAAGGGTCCATTTTAGACAAGCTTCCATAGAAAGAAGTGTGATTAATTATAATTCTAAGGTACACTACCTCAATAAGATCTATTGTTCGTTTCGCAGGGATTCTGATACTCTTCCGTTTGAGACAGGATTCCGTTATAGAAAGATTCCGCTTTCACAGGCTTCACTATGTTTCACTAAAGAACGATGAAAATCCCTTTTCAGACAGGTTTTCAGCAAATTTAATTGTATAGCAATTCATATTAAGACCGTGTAACGCTTCCGTTAAAGGCAGGATTCTGTTATAGACAACTACTGTTTTGACAAGTTTTATTCTATTCATATGACATAAATAAGTATATTTATTTAAGTACACAAAATTTGTAAAAATGGAACCTGCCTATAACGGAATTCTGTCTTAAACAGAAATGTTCCATAGTGCTACGGAAATGAATACTATACAAATACACCTGATAACACGAAAACCTGTGTAAAACGGAATTTTTCAGCACTATTCACGATTTTATCTTGACAGGTTTTACTATATATATATATATATATATATATATATATATATAACCTGAAGGAAAATTTTGGACCCCCCCGAAACGAAATCCTGGCTACGCCACTGATCTGAAGGAATTTCCTAGACTATTATGTTATATAGCAATAATACAGCGAGAATTTATTGTTATATCGAGGTGAACACAATGCTAAATTAGTAAACAACGTAATAGTGTAGCTCGGTCTACCCCATTGGTTATTTTAAAAGAGCATAGCTCTGCACATAGCGTAGGTTTTCTAAACAAAGAATTATGTTCTCACAGACTTTGAAAGGTATTTTTATTTTAAATGAATAACTTTTAAGAACTCTAGCATTCATTTTAGCATTTTATCATTAGTGGGTGCAAAATGATTGGAACGACACATAAATAAAGAAATGTGTTTATACTGGCTATTACTATGCAAAATGTGCAAATCTTTGTGTTAAAATAAAAGACACAACATTCTAATTAATATGAAATCAAAATTGTAACAAAAGTATCAAAACAATATTTTATATATATAACTAGAAAGGTAGCCCGTCAAAAATGACGGAAATTTAGATATAAGGATATATACAACTCATGTGCAAGAATATGTGTTTTCTCACTTGTTCCGCAGTGATAGATGAAAATAACACATTTAAAGAACGAAACACATTTATGAAAAACTGTGTACAGTAGAAGACTGTTGTAACTTATGTGGTTATTTTTGCCATGTGACATGTGGCAAACTGAATAATCTAAAGGTAATTATATATAAAGTTGAATAGCAAAAATGTGGGAATTAGACTGAAAATATCAAGGTAAATATACCTTTGTTTTTCCTGGAATAAATTGGTCACGAAAACAAAAAAATTTTACTTCAACTGAGGTTCCACGTGACCATGAACTAAAATGAGCGTAGACTCTTTTTTTTTTAAATGAAAAAAACACCAGTTTATTAACTGTGTACACAAATACATTTCAAATTAAAATCTCGTTGACCACTCACAAACATTCTCCTTCAGAGAAACTTTCCCTTGTGCATGATCAAGAAAGAAAGTTTTATCTCAATATATTACTTGGCATACCATTCAGAAGTTAAATTCTTTTTTTTTTTCGATACATTAAATAATAGAATTTATCTCTCTAAACAAACTTAGTAAAGCAAGGTAAAAGAAAATGGAAAAAAGGCTTATCTGCAGGACATGTTGAAGACGACTCGCCTCGATGAATAGAATGACTCTTCAAGCCACTTATTCTGATTCTGAGTGAACCACCAAAAGTGGCACAACTGGATGACGCGATCTCACATTTCTTGTACTTCTAACTCGGTACCAACTCCAATGCTACCGTTCTAGGTTCTACTAAATCAAATTTTTTGCAACAACCGCGTGGTGTGGGTTACCACACACTACAACACACGCCAACAGGCACATCACAAATTCGCCAACAAAAAGTAACACATAATAGAACAAGCCTTATTGAACAAGGCGATGAATCTGCCAAACTGGCAAACGGTCGAATCAAACAGACGCTGGTTGGTTGGAAGCTTCTAGAATAATGTGGAAAATTCTTTGAGAGGCTTCACCCAACCAATGAGAGGAAAGGGCGGTAAAAATATATGACTGGGAGTTGAAGTAGAAGTATATGAACTAAGACTTAACTATTGAAATTAAATGAATATTAAATAAAATAAAACATTGCTTCAAAAATGGTAAAATGAATATCGATTAACATGATATTTTAGAATCGATATGAACAAATGATAAATTTTAGCAGAGCAGAAGAGTAACTTAGATTAACATTGAAAACTGATAGACTTCGGAAACCATGGAGGAAAACACATGAGATTCAGAAACCATGGAGGAATAACAAAAATGGAGATGAACTCAAATAAGAATGTTGTGAAGAAATAGATTTAACAGATTTAATCGATTCTCTTCACAACATATTCCTTGCTGTCAGAGAAAAAAAAATTTGAATGCACGAACTGAATGAAATGGAGCATTAATTGCTAAATTTCAGAAGGAGAAAGGAGAATTTTTTTTTTTTTTTTTTTTGAATAAAAAAAACCAAATCTGAATACAACATAACAAGAAATATGAATGAAAAAAAATGAAGCAAAGAAAAAATTAACCTACCAATTTGCAGAGGATCATGCACAGGGATTTATATACAATTTACTTACACTTCTGTGGTCATTACAAATATAAATGAATTTACAGTCAGAACTTCTGTGTCAACAATCTTATTTATGGTGCTCCTCTTATATGAGTTACAATTAAATAGTTCACTTGATGAGTTACATCTGGAGAATACCATCATTCTGTCCAACACATGTTAGAAACACTGAAATATAAAGCCACAGTATAAGTAACTGATCAAATCAGCAAATTTACAAAGCAAAAAAAAAAATTGTTCTGAATGACTTTTTTTTTTTTTTTTTTTAGGAAAACAGGACTGCCTAACTGGTAATCAATATAACAGCAAACTGCCTTTAGTTGCTTTTTATTAGAGTTAAATTCATGAAAAGGCTGTTTTATTAGTTTAACAGAACAAACAATAAGTTACTATCACTATCCTTTAAGTGACTAATGAAATACTACCTAACTTATCCTTCATTAAGTAACAAGTGATTAAAAGTTATCACATATTCTATCCTTCAGTAATTGTTTCAAGTGCACTTAAAAAAAAATATTAAAAATGAACAATTGACACTAATTCCATTATGTGCCATGAACAAAACATTACTTTCATAATACTAAAAGTTTTTTTTTTTTTTAAACTTGCCTAAGTTTATTACTAATATTATCCGTGTAGAAAACAACTTGGTTCTACAAAAATGAGTAAGATTTGTAAACGTGTGCTCCATAATTTCTTTTTATAGAAAAAGCAAACTTAAATCTTTACTGTTTCATCAACATATACTAGTAATTTTTATCTCACTTTTTTTTTTTTAACATATTTATACCTTTCAATTTACTCTTAATAGGTATATAAAGAGTGAGCAATTAATATAACAAAATTACACATTTCTAATTTTTTTACACATAAATGGATAAATTTAAACAAAACAGTTAAGAAAAATTATTTACACAAATGATATGACTTATTTTTTTTTTTTCTTTTGTATTCACACAGCATCTAAGATTTTGTCTGCCCATCCAATCGCAGAGATTGTAAAAAGAAGAATGTGAATGAACACATGAAAAATTGAAAAAGGTGGTTTTGTGCATCCGCACGGGGATGAGGAGTCTTGTCTGCCCATCCGGTAACAAACACTCTCACATACCCAAAACTTTCAGAGTAAAAAAAAATGAAAGAGGGCTGACTTTGACTTATGGTCTCAGTCCTAGAGGGGAAAAGGGCTGTGAAAGGACTTGTGCAGTGCAACCCAAACAAGCCCTACTCCTCCACATTGGTTTATTAACCAGTGCAAGGAGTCGAGTCGACTTTCAGTAAAATTTTGTTTTGAAGAAAAACTGTTGGTACAGACCAACAAAAAGAGGTAGCTTCTGGTACAGTGACATGTGAAGCATACAGGGCAATAATTTTGAACTGCAACACAATGTCGAAGGGAAGAAATTGTATAGTCGTAGAAAAAAAAAGGGATGTGATGGGTTTTGCACAGCATCACAAAAATATTTAGAAAAGTCAAGATCTAAAGTACCAGTAGCTGAAGTTGTCACAAATTGGTATTATATAAAAAAGGTCAAAACTATTTTCCAGAACACTTTTTTTTTTTTTTTTTTTTAAATACTTAATGAAGTTGCCAACAATAAAGGTTGATAAGACTCATGATGATAGATTACATAGCATGATTAACATAATTATTTTAGATCATAATAGATTTTGCAAGTTTAACATATTGAAAAAAAACACCTAGCTTATGTGAACATTAAAAGGAAACTTATCTTAAACTGAATTTAGGAGTTTCATAATTGTCTTCTATATCAGGTCCATCATTCCACAGGAGACTACAGGGCAGCTAAGAGTTTTCCGCCAGAAGAAGGTCAGTTACCAGGCAGCTTCCATGGAGAGTCTCACGTCAATCCAAATACAGGTGGGGCGCCATCCATCTGGATCCAGAATGCTTGAGTCTGTGAACAAAACATAGCTGACAATGGAGGAAAAAAAAATTTTTTAGTAATATTCAAAGTTGGGATCTAACTTTTTCTTGTTGCGAGTTGGTCTGACAACTCTTGTTATTTGAGGACTGTTTTCAGAGTTGTTGGCACTGTTCACACTATCATTGGCACTTTGAGCGCTTGTACTAGGTACACTGTTCGAAGGTTGTTGGATTAGATGTTCTTTTCTTTCATCTAATCGAATTAGCTTATTTTGGTGGATATAGAATGGTGATGCATTCTCATTTTCCATTGACTTAACTTGTACAATAGCAGGGGAAATAATTTTTTGCACAATGAAAGGACCTTGATTTTCTTTTTTAAACACTTTAGGGAATTTTACTAACACTTTGTCATTCACTTTGAGTTTTTGAAATGTTCTTTCTTCACGAGATTTCTTGTACACTTGTTGTCTGTTCTTCTCATTATTCAGAAATGTTGTGGTATAAATTTCGTCTAAAATTTTTGTTAACTCGAAAATGTCATGTGCTGTGTCTAAAATCTTCCATTCAGATTGATTTTTATAATTTGAGTAGATGTCGTTAAGTTCTCGAGCAAAATGGACAAAGTTTGGGGTGAATTGAGTTGCAGGATGAGTAGTTGAGTTGTAAATTGATTGATGAATCTTCATTGCTGTATAAACATCATAACCTTCAGTTAACATTGTATTTATGGCAGTTTTTATTTGAGTGTTTATGCGTTCACTCAATCCATTAGCTTGTGGGTTGCAAATGGTTGTATGCTTGACATAAATCTTGATTTTTTCACAAACAGTATGGAATAAATCACTTGTAAATTGTGAGCCTTTGTCTGTGAGGACAATATTTGGTTTTCCATGAGTGGAAATGTAAGAAAGAAAAGCTTTTGTTATAGCTGATGCTGTAATTTGATTTAAATTATATAATTCAAGGTGTCGCGAAAAATGGTCTATAACAGTTAAGATGAATGAATGATTTTTTAAAGGACCAAGCAAATCCATAGAGATTTTCTGAGCTGGTTCTGTAGGAACAGGAGCAGGTAAGAATGGAGTTTTAGGAGGATTCTGATTTTTTAACTTTTTACATGTCTCACAACTGTTTACAAAATTTATGACATCAGCGATCATATTCTTCCATGTGAATCTTTTTCGAATGTTGTGCAGGGTTTTGTTATGACCTGTATGAGTTATATGTGCAATCTTGATCACTTTAGGGATTAAGGATGTAGGAACTACAGCTCTATGTAAAGCATTTTCTAAGATGTGAGAGGCTCTATTAAAGCATAGTAAATTATTTTTAGGGTTTATATAATATGCTTTATTTTTATTTTGGATTTTATTTTCTTTTATCTCCTCAATAATTTCTCTTAATGCTTTATCTTTATTTTGTTCTTTTCTTAAATTTTGATCTGAAATGTCATTGCAAGAAATATCACTCATATTAATGTTGTTAATTTTTTCATGTTGATAGTTATCAATATCTGAATCCACAACATTAGGTTTTGACGGGTTTCCCTCATTTACACTTTCAGATTGTAACATAGGAGGTAAATTTTTGTCAAGATCAAGATTATTGTTAAAGATTGGAAGAATGTCTTGAGATTCTACTAATTCAGGGTTAGTGGACAGGTCTTGATGAGGTGGGTCTTCTTGTAGTCTACTAAGGTAGTCGGCTAATATGTTTAATTTACCAGGGATGTGTTCGAATTTATATTGGAACTCTGACAGTTCCATGAGCCATCTTGTGATTATGTCTGCAGGTGAATTTGACTTTTTGTACTTTTCAAGAGGCTTTGAATCTGACAATACGAAGAATTCCCTGTTGTAAATATGATGCTTAAATGCAGTTATGCCTTTGAAAATGGCATATAATTCTAATTTCAAAGGTGGATATCTTTTTTCGGATTGAGTTAATGACTTTGAAAAATAAGAGATGGGATATAGCTTATCACCATCAAATTGCATTAAAATAGCTGATATGGCATTGATAGAAGCATCCGTATTGATATAGAAAGGTTTGTCCCAATTAGGTAAATGTAGGAATGGTTGATTAAAGAAATGTTTTTGCAATTTTGCAAAGGATTGATCATGTACAGAAGTCCACTTGAATTTAATTTTTGGAGAAGTTAGTGCAATTAAAGGAGCTGCTATTTCAGCAAATTGAGGAATAAGGTTTCTATAAAAAGATGCAAGTCCTAAGAATGATTTTACTTGTTTCTTTGTTTTAGGAATAGGAAAACCTGTTATTTTTTTTATGTTTGAGTCTATTGGAGAAATGGTTCCATTTTGTATGTGAAATCCTAAGAAGTTGATGGAATTGGTGTGAAACTGGCATTTTTCAGGAGAAAGAGTTATATTATGCTTTGCAAGAACTGAAAACAACTTCTCTAAAGTTTCCAACATTTGTTTAAATGAATTAGCACCTATGACCATGTCATCTTGATAAGAAAATATGTTGTCACATTCGGTTAATTGTATGATTTGATCCACTAGTTGTTGAAATGTAGATGCAGCTGTTTTTAAACCAAATACAAGTCTGTTATAAGTAAAGGTACCCCAAGGAGTGATAAAAGAAAGTTTATCTTGGAGTTCCCTAGGCAATGCAATCTGCCAATATGCATTTGGCATGTCTAATGTACAGAAAAATTTATACTTTGATAATTGGGAGATTAAGTTGTTAATTTTAGGTAAAGGATAAGAAGCTGGAATGATTATTGCGTTAAGTAATCTTAGGTCGAGAGCAAGTCTGTACTTTTGTTTTTGACTAGGATCTGTCCTTTTTTTCTTAACCAGTAACATTGGACATGCCCATGAAGAGTTAGCACGGTTAATAATATTAGCATTTATCATTTCTGATAATTGTGATTTTGCCTCAGCTTCTAATGCTTGTGGTACAGGAAATGGCAAAGCCTTAATGGGATGAGAATTCAAAAAATTTATTTCTGGGGTTACTAAGTCTGTATGACCAAGAGTTTTTAAATTCTTCGAGAACACTTGTGAATTTTGTAGAAGTGTTCTTAATAAATTCTCTCTTTGATCAGAAGGCAGATGAGTTAACTTAAAGTCCTCTTTAATTAATTGTTCTTTCCTAAGACTAATCACATCTTCTGATGGTACAATTACATTGCATAGTTCATGAGAGTCAGAATCAAATTTGTACTCTTGGATATCATTTTCTGTTAAATTGGTATAATAACCAAGAATTGCATTTTTGTTAATATGGACAAATTCCTTGGAATTATTTTCAATTATAATAAGGAACATGTTTTGTTTGATATGTTCCAGCGAATGAATACTGTCAACAAAATGTAATTTAGGATCTTCATAAGAAGGTGTAAAAAGGAAAAAATAATCAGGCATATTTTTATATTTTACTTTAACATACAAGCATTCTTTAGGAGGAATTGTAATTGTACTTGAATTTAGAATTTTATTACCTTCTACATTATTTATATCACATGGTTTAGCTTCATTTATAGACTGAGGATTACTGACAACTGTATGTACCATAGGAGTATGATTTGATTCATTTACTCCAATTTGATTTTGTGTTACACCATTATTATTGTACATTTGATTATTAGATACTTCAGGTTGACAAGATTCATTAATAGTAGGATTTAAGTTATTATAATTTGTCAGATCTAATTCAAACCAGTTTGTTAATTGTTCATTAGAACTAATTGTATTTATGAGATTATTTTCTTCGTTATCATTAACAAAAGGAATTTTCTTATCTTTGTAAAGAATAGCATTAAAGCTTGGAGCTATTGTGATTGAAAACTTTGAAAGAAAGTCAAAGCCTAATATTACTGTAAATTTATTGTTGCTTATGTCAGTAATGTAAAGATTGTGTGAAAAATGATTACCATGAATTCTTATGTTAATTTGGATACATCCAGAAAATTTAACTATGGAATTGATGGTTTTTATTGACACCTTTCTTGAAAGAAACTTATAGGGAACTTGCTGTTTTAAGAAGTGAAAGAATTCTTCGTCTATAAACGACAAACTAGAACCGGTATCAATTAAAGCGTTTTGGGAAATTTGTTGAAAGTTTATACTAATACAAGGTAACTGTACTGATTTTTCAAAAGCTGAAAAGATCCTATGATCAACATCATCTTTTTGTACACTATTTTCATTACTATGCAAGTCCACCACAGATTTAGAAGAAACTTTATTAGGTGTGAATGATAATGAAGTATTTAAACTCTTGTTAAGAAAGATTCTTGTTTTTTGACGAGGAGGATTTGAGGTTTCTGGCATTAATTCAGGAGACGAGGCTAAACCGCCAGATGTATTCAACCTCATTTCTCGTTTAAATTTTCTTGAAATTTTGAACTTTTTCCCTGATTTTTAGGCTTATGTTTGTCATCTCTTTTGCCAATTACTTCCAAAAATTGATAACATTGGGGCATAAGATGGCCACGCCTAGAACAAAAGTTACATATTTTGACCTCACGGTTTTGTCTGTTGAAATGATTATTACTTTTGAATGAATCATATGAGTCGTCTCGCCTTTTATGTTGAAATCTTTGATTATCCTTTTTGGGATTAAAGTTCTTTTGTCTTTTAAATTTAGGAAGTTTTGGTGTGTTTTCTTTATCTACATGAAAGTTTTCACCGATTTTGGCAACTGGTGATTCATTTTCATCAAATATTCTCTTAAGTTGCTCAGCTTTTTTTAGAATTTCATCAAATGATGATAATTCATACTCTAAGATCTTTATTTTTATTTTTTTTGGTAAGGCACTAACAAATAAGTCTTTTTTAAGTTCAGAAATAGCTGCCTGATCCAATTTTGGATACTTTTGATGCAGCGCTTTGTCAAGACGAAATGAAAAATTGTTTAGGGATTCATTTTCCTCAAGTTTGAGACTATTAAGATCAGTAGGTGTACTTTTCTTACTAAAGAATTTCTCAAATTCTTTTCGTATAGCCTCAATATCATTTTTACAGTTAATGTAAGATGAATCTAAGTAAAATTGCAAAGCTGGACCTACCAATTTGCTTTTAAATAAAGCTAAAGTCTCTGTTTCTGACAGCTTATAAATTGATTTTACTTCTTTGATTTGATCAAAAAAAAATTTGACAAGAGTGGGATCCCCACTGAATTGTTGAATCTGAATATTTATATGTTTGCTAGCCATTTTAATAAGTTATTTGAAATTATATATACTTTAGTCAGGAATATTTGAAAAGTACTGCATTGCTAAGTTTTCTATATTATATATATATACTTAATACACAAATATATCAATACTTCAAGGCAATTGGTTTAATACAAAAATATATATTGAGCATCATAAGTGAAAAAATTGAATAAAAGTCCTGCATTTGTTACTTTCAAACATGATTATTGAGTCAGATTTTAAGTATACCTCAATATATTGAATTATAATTATACGTGAAGAGTTACCTCAAATTTCATTATATAACACTTCAATTATGTAAAAGTTTTGATGGAATTATTTTAAACACATAGGAAGCAAAAATGATAAAAAAGGTCACAGAAATGATTATTTTCTCATATTTTGAAAATATTAAGTAGTTTCCAATACAATATTTCAATAAATTCCAATTTCATTCCTTAATTTATACATTAAATCAATCATTTTCTGTCATTTCATCATTGTAAAAGAAATATAATTGTTCTTGATAAGCAAATATTTAATTAATGTAGTTGTTTCATGAGAAATTGCATGTTATATGTATTTATTCTCAACTATCTACACTCAAACACATAAGAAAAAAAAAGACCTCAGGTGAAGAGGGTTTCGGCACCACATGTTGTAACTTATGTGGTTATTTTTGCCATGTGACATGTGGCAAACTGAATAATCTAAAGGTAATTATATATAAAGTTGAATAGCAAAAATGTGGGAATTAGACTGAAAATATCAAGGTAAATATACCTTTGTTTTTCCTGGAATAAATTGGTCACGAAAACAAAAAAATTTTACTTCAACTGAGGTTCCACGTGACCATGAACTAAAATGAGCGTAGACTCTTTTTTTTTTAAATGAAAAAAACACCAGTTTATTAACTGTGTACACAAATACATTTCAAATTAAAATCTCGTTGACCACTCACAAACATTCTCCTTCAGAGAAACTTTCCCTTGTGCATGATCAAGAAAGAAAGTTTTATCTCAATATATTACTTGGCATACCATTCAGAAGTTAAATTCTTTTTTTTTTCGATACATTAAATAATAGAATTTATCTCTCTAAACAAACTTAGTAAAGCAAGGTAAAAGAAAATGGAAAAAAGGCTTATCTGCAGGACATGTTGAAGACGACTCGCCTCGATGAATAGAATGACTCTTCAAGCCACTTATTCTGATTCTGAGTGAACCACCAAAAGTGGCACAACTGGATGACGCGATCTCACATTTCTTGTACTTCTAACTCGGTACCAACTCCAATGCTACCGTTCTAGGTTCTACTAAATCAAATTTTTTGCAACAACCGCGTGGTGTGGGTTACCACACACTACAACACACGCCAACAGGCACATCACAAATTCGCCAACAAAAAGTAACACATAATAGAACAAGCCTTATTGAACAAGGCGATGAATCTGCCAAACTGGCAAACGGTCGAATCAAACAGACGCTGGTTGGTTGGAAGCTTCTAGAATAATGTGGAAAATTCTTTGAGAGGCTTCACCCAACCAATGAGAGGAAAGGGCGGTAAAAATATATGACTGGGAGTTGAAGTAGAAGTATATGAACTAAGACTTAACTATTGAAATTAAATGAATATTAAATAAAATAAAACATTGCTTCAAAAATGGTAAAATGAATATCGATTAACATGATATTTTAGAATCGATATGAACAAATGATAAATTTTAGCAGAGCAGAAGAGTAACTTAGATTAACATTGAAAACTGATAGACTTCGGAAACCATGGAGGAAAACACATGAGATTCAGAAACCATGGAGGAATAACAAAAATGGAGATGAACTCAAATAAGAATGTTGTGAAGAAATAGATTTAACAGATTTAATCGATTCTCTTCACAACAAAGACCACTAATCTGCACAGTTTGGTTCCAAGTGTTATGCAGATTTGAGGCTTTTTGCGGTCATGTCTATTCAATCTTTGTTTACATTTTTTAAAATTCATATATTGGACAATTTAGATTGTTAAGCCTTAAAAATAAATAAATTATACACTTGAAGTAAGGTAAAAACTATTAAATTATCGTATACGATTTCATGAAATGGTATTTTATGGTATTATATGAGTGTGCTTCACGATCTTGGTTACGACGTTTGCGAAATTGGCTGCAACTTGTCATAATCCTAATAATGTGGGCCGCTATAACAAAAAAATAAACCAGTTTTTAGTAAAATTTCTGATATAAAGTAGTTTTCAAAAACTTGTGTAAAATTGCAGGCCGTTCTCATGTTATGTCAGTCCAAGGAATAATATTTCTAACACTGAAGAGTTTACATGTATATGTGGAATTTAGAAAAGCTTTTCCAAAAGAAAGGTCCTGAAATGACATTGTAATTCCTCGAACTTCTAAGTTTAATCGGGCCCTTATGTTGCTTACTGAAATCTAATAAATACAGTTATTTTGGATATTACACCAGAATTAAATAGTTAAACTTATTTAACTTAAACCCGATGTTACTTCCCGATGTTATGTTTTAGTATTAAGAAAGAAAATTATTTATTTAAATTTTTCAAATCATGCATTTATAATTTTTTTACGTCTTCAATAACTAAATAATGAAAAAATATGCTTTTGTTCTGAGCTCATAAATATGACAATAAAATAATGTAACTAAGAGACATTGCAAAATTAAATCTTTGTTATTTCAAACCATAAACAAATGATACCGCCACCATTTTACCTACTATGACGTCATTAGAATATTGTGAATGAATCACTTGTGTTTGTTTAGGTTTATGGAATGAGATATTAAGCTGTGAACCTAAATTCAAATGAAGTTATCCAAGGATATGAATATTTTTAATCGAAATTAAAAACAATGGTTTGATCTCGAACTAAAAAGTTTTAGTTTGTATAATTTTTTATTTCTGTTAATTATTTATTTATGTACTTTTCCATTATAGCGCTTTTTTAAAAAAAGCTTGGCGCCATTCGGGCATCAGAAAATGAGATATGTTGCCAAAATATATAAACAGCTATGAAAACAAATCTAATGAACTTTTATTTTTGTTTATTGCACTTATATACATAAAAAAATCGTTTCTAAATATATATAATATTTTTTATATACAAATTACGGCACAGATTTCAGATATGAACCGGGATACCTAACTGGCGCCAAAATGGTGTTATTTTGCCTGCTACGGTAACTCGGCTATTGTTTTTTATTTATTAATAAATTGTTTGTTTACTTTTATTTTCTGTTTTTTTAATTATATAAACTGTTTTGTTCTATAGTTATTATTCAAAATGTTATTTATTTATAGTTATTTCCTTTTCTAAATGATACCAAATAATTTAAAAATATATATGTAACTGGTTTTCGAAAGCGAGATTTTTGCCAAATTGGCGTCAGAGAAAAATCACGCCAAACCCGATGCGTATATGACATCTGTGCAAAAGTTACTTCTGTTTCTTTATAAAAATGGGTAAATAGCTTTTTTTATATTAAATAAATTGTATACATACGGAACAAATTGCTTATGAGTATGAAGCAGTAAATAGGTTGTCAGAAAATACGTTGGCAAACTTCTTTCTCGCCAAGAAATTTTTCTCCGAAGTATTGTACATAAGCAATGATTGATAGAGATGCATTTTTAATTATGATATGCGCTTTTATGTTTCACTACATTTATGCATACTATACTGTGTGTATAAATGCTACAGTTCATATGCAGGGCTACACAAAAGAATTCGTAAGGGTTACTGAGTATGAGAGTAAATTGCTTAAAGGTGGTTTTTAAAGGAGTTATGCATTTTTACGCTGAAATGCATTTAGTTTACCAAGAAATGTTTGTAGAATATAGATAAAATGATATACAGGGTCACGCAAAGTATTGGATACATAACCGTCTATGGATGATAATATCTGGAAATATGGTTTCAGTAGTTTTAAGAGTGTTTTAGTTTAAATTAAATTTTAGCTAAATAGTGGCATGTAATAACAGTACTATTGGCTATGGACGGTAACTGCTGAAATCAATTTTTAAAATTTTTTATGCGTTTCAAAAATGTTTACTTAGTTATCTTATTTACCTTATTTCCCTAAATGACGAAGTTTTGAGTAATTCTTAGTTATCCCGCCGACCAAATTACTGTCGCCAAATTGTAAGATTAAATGCCAACAATGGTTGTCATTAATTAATGAATTGTAAGAATAAATGCTATGGCCAATAAAACCTTTAATTCGACGTTTTATTTGTATTTTTATTAATGTTTTACTAATTTATTTGTTCTTTCGTTATTTAAAATAAAAATTATGCCAATGTGTATAATTTGGCGACTGGTTTGGCGATTTATATAATTTGGCGAAATTGGTCGATGGGATAACTAAGAAGTACCAAGTTTTGTTAAAGCATTCAGGATGTGTTGAAAAGTGTTTCATATTCTATGCTCAACGCATAATTTTTCTTTCTTCTTTAGTCTTATTTTGCATTTATTTTATTCTTATTTTTTTTAGCTTTATACTGCTTTATAGAAACTTTGGCACAGCTGTCATATACGCCCCATATTGGCGCGATTTTTTTCCGACGCCAATTTGGCGAAAACATCAACAGCATAAACAACAATATCCGGGTTACCATATCAAGCAAAATAACGACACTTTGGCGCCAGTAAGCACCTGTTGTGTATTAAGTACCTGTTGCGCATTGGCGTCAGAAAAAAATCGCGCCAATATGGGGAGTATATGACATCTGTGTCGAAACTTTAATATTTAATGTTTAAACTCTTAGCTCCCCCCCCCCTTGAATATAGTACAAACTATAACACAGACAGCGCAAAATAATAGACAGTTTGGTATTTTTCCCCTGTAGGGGCTTTGGCGTTTTTTAAAAAAAAGCTTGGTGTAATTTGGGCATCAGAAAGTGAGATTTGGGTACTTTTCCGTTATACAGATACCATTGTCGCCAAGCGTAATAGTTGGCGCAAAATAAAAATCACGTGAATTGAAGCATTTGAAAAATAAAAGAAAAAACATTGTCGATACTAAAGTGAGCATTTAAAAAATATAACTTTTGAAAATTCCAGACTTTTACGAACTATTTCATTAAATCACAAATATATACTTAAAATAAGTGAACAAATAACTGTTATAAAATAAAGCAATAAAATAAAACTCATATTAAACTGCTGGCATAAAATTACAAATATCTTTTAGCATTTTGAAATAATTGGCGCATTAGCATACATTTTGGCATGTTGTCCGTATAACGGAAAAATATCGAGATTTGTTGTCAAATTATATAAACAGCTATGAAAATAAACTTGATGAGCGTTTTTGTTTGTTTTATATGTTTATTTTATATGCATATTATTGATATTTTTATGTACAAATTACATTTGTTTCTGTATAAATTTAGAGAAACTTTTTTTTTTTATGTTAAATAAGTCATATAAATTTCGAAAAAAAAATGCGTGTGTATATAAAATGAAACAGTGGATATGTTCCCGGAAAATATGTTGCCAAATTTCCTTTTTCGCCAAGGCACCTATACTGGAAGAGTACCTAAAGCACATTAAAATCGCGCAGTTAGGAGCTCACACAGTACAGCGTCGTCTATTGGCGGTTATTTTATTAGTAGCATCGGGAGGAAGATGTAAAGATGTACTTTAAATTCTCACCCATAGATTTTCAAAAAATATCTTAAAAGAGCGGAGTTTAAGTTAAATTTCGGTGACCTCCTTAATGAAAGATTAATGGTTTTAAATGTGAATTTCGCCAAATTAGCCAGCTATCGCCAAGTTGGCTAACATTTGGCGCTACTGTGGTAACCCTGAATTAGTATTTTTCAACAGTTACTCATTTCAATGAGGCGGTCCTACCGGAATTGTGAGGGACACACAGAGACTTGGATTTTATATAAATAGATACAAGTCATATATATGTGGGAATAGTAACCCACAGCAACGTTCTTAAGGGTCAATATCTCAAATCCGGACAATTTCATTCCAAAATTTTTATTTTTTTTTAAATTAATGTACCAGGTACCAGGGCTCGAAATGTACAAAAACAGGATCAAACCGGAACGATGTTCCGGTTCGTGAAATTATGCCAAATATTGTTCTGGTTCGTGAAAGTATGGAAAAATATTGTTCCGGTTCGTGGAATTATTAAAAGATATTATTACAGTTTCATACATATAGCTTACTATGCTCTCTGTAACATTTTTTTTTAAATTATTTAGAATCTTGAATGCATTTTTTTAAATTGGTTATTTTTACGGTTAAATATAAATTTGCTATACAGTAAAGTCCCGATTATCGGAGTTAATGTGGGCCAAGCACACCTCGGATAAGCAAAAATCTGGTATAAACCAGATTTGCACAAATCTTCACCAACTAAGGAGAAGAAATATAAATTTTCACTTAATTCATTCATTTTTATGGTACTAGCAACATTTCTTTGATGTACATTTCCGTTACTTTTAAGAAATACGAAGAATGAAATTGTTTATTTGAAAAAACCCTTGATAGTATTTTTTTTTTTTGTTGTTGAATTTCAATTTTGTTGCAATTTTTTTTCTGCAATATGCTACTGCATAGCTACCAATTCCTAAAATATTTTCCTCACCTCTAAAACTTACCAGTAAATTTTGCCTAATTCAATCGCCGAAATTTAAATTTTGTCAACGATTAAATATGGCAAAAATTTGTATTCAGCTTTAGAGGTAACAAAACCGTACAAATTGGCATCTATATGATTCTATTACTGTCATGAAAATTGCAGGTGTAGGCTCTTCTTTGTGCTCAAAGTTTTAAATAGTTTTTTTTTTTTCAATCGAACATATACCTTTGGAATGGATCATTTTCTTCTGATGGACTGATGGCTTCCATTATTATGAAACAGTCATGATAAATGAAGTGTTAGGTGAAGATGAAAGAGCAGAATTAAAAACTTAGAACTCTGATTTTTTGGTTAGAATGCAGAAAAAATGGACATCATTAAATAAAATTATGACCATTTTTTTCCCCATTCTGACCGAAAAATCAGAGTTCTAACTTTTTACGACTGCTCTTTCATCTTCACCTAACACTTCATTTATAATGGCTGTTTCATAGAAATAGAAGCCATCAGTCCATCAGAAGAAAATAACTCGGTTAAGCGGGACTCGGATAATCGGGACTTTACTGTACTTTAAAAAAAAAAAAAAATGTCGACAATATTTTTGAAATAGCGTTCCGGTGCGTAGAATTTTCCATTCTGAGCCCTGCCAAGTACCACATACGTGATACTATGATACATTGTCGTTTAAATGCTGTAGTGTTTTGAGGTCAAGGATGTATATTTCATGAATAGGATAAACTTTTATGGAAGAAAGTGTCTGTTAACATCATAATCAGTGCCTAATAATTGGGACTGAGGTGATGTTTTGGTCTTAAAAGCGTCACAGCCATTTGGTTGAATCATTTTGCACACATGTAAATTATTAAATATGCCATACGACATTTGTATGTTACATAAATAAAGTTTCAATAAGATTTTTGTTTATAAATAAAAAATTAAATGTGGGGACATGAATGATGCTATAAAAAAATACCCATCCCTATTCAGAACAAAAACTAAATATTTCTAAATATGAAACAAAGAGAAGAACAATTTACCTTCATCCATGGCGGCTAGTTGAACTTTAGCTGCTGTTGCAATGGAAATAATTCTGCCAGCACTACCTACACCTAGTATCTGTTAACCTAAACGTGTGTTTAGAGGGACTGAGATGATGGTCAACCTCAGGGACTATACAATCTATACTAATAAAGAAGAATTATATATTCCCATACTGTATACATATAGGTATAAATATATAATAGCAAGAATTAATAATATTTATAGAAATGTTTACAGCATCTATTTAATACTGGATATTTGTACCTGGGGACAGGGACTGAAATGATTTACTTTGTTTAAAAATTAAAATTAATTATTTATATATTATTATATGCCCATTTATCACTGGTAATTGTTATAATAAATGTTACAATATATTATATTATTTTTTATTTTTTGGTTTTAGTCTAATTATAATGAAATGTTATTGGTAGGGGACGCAAATTGTCCAATTTTCTGATATTGACCCTTAAAAGGGCTCCGGGACACATTTTAAAATAATTTTATTTATTGAGTTAAATTTTTGAAATTTTTTGTGATGTTTAACCATATCATTTGTAAAAAAAAAAATCACACAATAAAACTTCTCCTAATTTTATTTTATTTAAATTTAAAATTTATTTAAAATTGGGGTAATTTAAAATCGTTATAACTCGAAATATTATTTCTAGAATTTCAATTTTTTTTCATTTAAATAAACGGAAATACATAAGTTTTAATTTTGATTAATCATTTTTTAAAATATTAATTGAAATAAAAATTAAAAATATTTAAAGTAAAAAAAAAAATTATTTAACTTAAAAAAAAAAATCATATTTTTAAAAGTAAACATTTTTTTCAAATTTTTTGAATCAAAATTAAAGTAAAACAATTGACAAAGACATGTTCCAAGTTCGAACCATTTACCTTTAACAGATTTTGACTTATAACAATTTTAATACGAGAAATGGGGGGGAAAACATCATGATTGGTTGGTTGTGTTTATGACGGCCAATTATCAGCGCGAGGAATATAGGCCCTAAGGGAGGGGGGGGGGTTGCCCTCCATGGGGTTCTTTCTCAGGGAAATATATATATATATATATATATATATATATATATGTATATATTTAGAAAATTTGAAAATTTTTGTGTGCTGGACCCCCTTAAAATAAATGTCAGTTCAATGAAATATAATGTCTGTGGTAGATAGATGAACGAATATGAGTTCACGATACACGAGAATAGAATAGGATAATTAGTAAAAGGAAATCGACAGAGATTGGTTGGTAAAAGAAGGAGCACAAGGATTAAAAGCCTGCAAAGTTTAGCTGTAGAAAAGAGAGCAAAAGTACACTGTTCATTCAATGTTTATTGAATATGCAAAAGGCCATTATTATTCTTTTGTAATCATCTGTTTACACATTAATCTCCTAATTGTATATCTTACGTCCTATTCAACGTTTGTGTTTGTATTCGTATTCGAATGTGATCTATGTTGCGGTAAAGTTACTGACTTACAAACCTTAATCCCACAGATGAGCAGTTCAATGCACAAATCGAATAACACCATAAAACAGAGAGTTGGCGATGAAATAATGCACATTGCTTTTTAAAAATCCCTTTATAACATAAATTCAAAAATATATTGTAGAATGCATAAATACAGATATAGCTTTCATCTAAAGGTATCTATAATAATAAGGAAAGAAGTTTGTGTGTGAGTGAGTGTGTCGACAGCATTCAGAATGGACCGCTGCACGTAGAGCACGTAGAGCTGTCCAGAACCAGCATCGATAGCTGACGTAAAGCACCTAGCCAACATTTCCACGCAACATTAATCCAATCATTCATGAGCTCATCCGTCATCCACTCCTTTTCTTGTGGTATTGCAATTATGCCGACTGGAAAAGATTCTTTTGGGATAGTTTTACATTTAAAAAACACATATGGTGTCAACTTGCGGCCGTCAGCCGTAATCGGCAGCATAACGGTACATATTTGCTTGTCTGCTCCTTGAACGCTTCTATCTCCAACGGTATGAACGGTTGTGGCTTCCGGCATATCAAACTACAATGGAATTTAACCTGCATTACCGATTTGCGACATCTGATATCCCTTTTGTTTTCGTAACCTTATAACGTACTGGAAGAACTTGGTACGCAGTTCTTCGTATTCTTCCGACGGCTTCTGCGACAGCGTTATTCTTCTCCTTCGCCTTATAGAGAGACTGTTACGCATCATAAAGCGTCACACCCAGCCATAACTTCCCTTGAAATCTTCTCTTGGAATATTAATTTCATTAATTTCATTTAGCTATTTTACAATCCTCGAACATCAACATTTCCGTCGAGACTGAGTACCACAAACGCCGCAAACCCGTTACATGAGGTAAGAGCTGCTGCTCCACATGCATATAAATACACGATTTCCTCCGAAATCCACGCTTTTTGGATGGTGCTTTTTTCAGTTTTTTTTTTTTTTTTTCATATTCCGCTACTCTCGCACATTTGACTCACCAACGCTGAACTTCCGACTTGAAGTACGGTTACCATTTTCTTTTGCATACTGAACTATTTTCAACTTAAATGTCGCAGTATAACTACATCGATTCCCTATCTTACTCGAACGTTGTCAAAAGACGCTCTCAAGTATTTCGTTAAGAATATGACATCCCCAAAGCATGCGTCATATAATACGTCTCTCATGCCCTTCCGCACTCAGTCACTACCTGAGTCTAAAGCAAGATTTTCGCCTTCTTTCCTGGCCTGACTTAACATTTGTTTTGACTTTTTTTACTGAAATCCATTTGGTTATTCATTGACTTTCATGTCAAATTTATGGTGCGCGTTATATATGAGATAAAAAAAATATCGCCATTTTTGCTTGTAAAGTACGGGGTGCGCGTTATACACGCATGCGCGGTATACACGAGTAAATACGGTAATTTTTTATGCGATTCTTAGCTCTTTTTTATGTTTCGAGGTGATTTTTCCACATTAGTGAAAAGAATATGGTTTCATTCTTTTAACCCAATATAGTAAATTTTGTTCTCTTTTTAAAAAAGTTTATTCGGAATTCGTACAGCGATTTTTGAATTTTTAGCGAATTTTTATGCGATTATTGAACAGCATTTAATGCATCTTCATACCTATAAGAGGGTTACCGTAGAGGGGACACAGTTCTGTCGCCGAATGCCGCCAAGTTTGTCACCAACTTGGCAATATATCGCCAAATTAAGCGACCAAAATTTGTCACCAAAAGTGATGCCAACTTGGCGATATCTCTAATATTTCGCCAAATTCCCATTGACTTCCATTGTAAACCAATAGGGATTACTTGCTTAAAGAAAATGAACAAATTGAGATATTTTATTGCAACAAAAACTAATATTAACTTAAGGGGTTATATTAATTATATTTAAGGGAATGCAAGTAAATTAAATTATGAATAAAAGTAACATGACACAATGCTTAGCATGCTTTCCCAAACATAAATTTTAAGCGACCCGCATGTCAAAGGAATTATTTGAAACTTTTATCCAATTACAGTAAATTTTGACTTTCGTGATTTTTGAACATTTTGTGATTTTTAATTCGATTTCTACGTTTCTTCGCGATCTACTGCAATTTTTTTACATTTCTTTTTTGGCCTATAATACTAAAGTAATTTTTGCCCTCATTTCAATAAAGTTTATTCGAATTTCGTATCCAATTTTCGAATTTTTCGGGAATTTTGTATGTTATTTTTAGTGTATTTTAGCGATTTCCTACCATTTTTCCACATTAGTGAAAGGGATCAACTTTCAATCTTCGAACACAATATGTATATATTTTTTTCTCTTTTCGAAATTTGTGCAGCTATTTAAAATTTTTTTCGCAATATCTTACTATGATTTTCAGAGCTTTTTCGTCATTCGAACTGTTTTTTTACATACCCGGGCAACGGCGAGCAAGTTAGCTAGTATAAATAAATAAGAAAGAATATCCAAAAAATAATTCTCAGTAATTTTACAATTTTTATGTGACGGGCGGAGTTAATCGATTTGCCAACTGAAAAAAAAAGTAATAAAGTTAAATTCAGTGTTTAAACTTTTAAGTTCTTTATTACAGAAAAAATTAGTTATTATATATTTTTATTACAGATTTTCCATAAAAATGAATGTTGACAGTTCTGTTATAATATAGTATTTGTTATTAATTCATCAGTAATATAAATAACGTCTTCTACATCAGATGTATGTGAGGACTCGTCATTTCGATTTGTTGTCAATACATTGTTTTTATAGTAATCATAATCATGATATAGTAATCAGGAGGAATGGATTTTAGCAGGTTCATCATGTCTCTCATTTTTTCTCTTGTCACAGTTGTACCTTTAGGATATAGGGCAATCCCACAGAAAATCATCATTTTTCTTTTGGGGGGGGGGGGAGAATAAATTTTATAATATGTTTAATTTAACGGTATGGTTACAAAACTTGATATTTTTATGTTCTATAATAAAATCCTAATAAAAAGACATTGTAAATTACTGATCACAAACTAAGTTAAGTACCATTATTGTCTTTTTAAAGACATAAAGACATAATGTTACGTCAGTTATACAATAAAAGTTACGCCAGTTACACGTGTAAATGCCATTTTTTTTTCTTTTTTATTATTCAGAAATTAATTAAACAAGTTACTGTTATAATTTGGCATTACTTAGAGTTGTTGAGAACATTAAATCACTTTTTTTAACGGGATAGTTTTGATAATTTTTACACTTCAATGATGGCAGAAAATTTTTTTTGTCTATTTTATGTTACATCAGTTACAGAATTTTGAATTGCCATTTTTGGGACTAAAAGAGAAATTGAAATAATCTGCAGGTATTTGGGTAGTAAGTAATTACTAAGAAATATTTTAAATTGTAAAAATTTGTTCTAGCTTTATTAGTAAATTTTCTACATAGTTTTCAAAACAAAATTCGATGATAAAATGGTACGTCAGCTACAATGGAATTACCATATAATAAAGGCTGATCTACATTCTTCAAAATTTGTGGTCTACATGCTACAGATTTCCTTATATTAATGGCATTAAATTATGAATATTTATTATAGTCATATTTGAATTGTATGAGGTGGGGTTTGGACCTTTCTAACTTTATCCAGCGTATTTTAAGCCAATTTTGTTTACTTTAATTCTGATAACTCGACATTAAAAAATTTATCGGTATCATTTCAACGCTTGCTAGCACATTTGAGTTGCTTTATTGCAACGATTTACATTAGAGTATGGAGCTAATCAAAATAACCTCTGAAATAAATTATTTATTATTCAGTGGCCAAAAAAATTTTGTCATTTAATAGTGTTAATCTTTATTATTCAGGAAAGTTTTCACAAATATAAAAAGTTATAATTATACCAAGTGCTTTGACACTTAAAATTTAAGATTTTTCAAAAGTGGAATTAATCGATTTGTGCACTGGAAGGCTCATATATTATTTCTGTTGTCAACATCCATTTTTTCTGAACTAATATGTAGCGTACCACGTTTAATGAAGTATCATTGAATAGGGTGCTTTGCCTACATCCGACAACTCTTACTGAATTTAACTAATATGTAGCGTACAACGATGAATGAAGTATCATTGGATATGATATTGTGACCACATCTGACATTGAGTGCTGAATTTTCGTTATACTTTTTGATTAAGTATCATCATACATATTATTTCTGATGTCAACATCCTCCTTTTCTATGCACATACGAAACACACAACAATGAATTGTTCATTATACGAAAGGTTTTTGAGCAAGCTTTTACCATAGTACACTCATATTTCATTAAAACAAAATTATTCCGTTAACAAAAATATAGACAAAAACATTGTAGAATACTGCATGTACCTTTTTTGTATCCAAATCTTGCGTTGTGTGAGCAATATGGAATCATTCCATGAAATCATCACCAGTAACGCCCTCTATTGTCGAGATTTTGAACTACTTTTTTGTTGGTGTCATACAAAATTCCGTACCACGCTGAATATTTATCTGCAAACCACATGACTCTCCAACCCATAGTTTTTTTTTTTTATCGCGTTTTACTTTTGCTCCAAACTTTTGAAACACTACGTATGTTATTTACTAATGGGCTAGAGGGAAAACACATGAAATCAAACAAAAAAAATTAAGAAAATAGAAAATATTACTTTCATAGAAAAGATCATTAAATTTTATTAATTTTCAAACTATTAACCAAACACAAGATTTAAATATTAAATTACCTCAACAAAATGAAAACTCATTCGACGCAAACAATTATAGAAACTTTAATATATGCTAATGTACCTTGCTTATAAACTCAAATGTCATTAAAGTGATTCATTAAAATCTTTTTCAAAATTATCATTATGTTTATTTTGGGGGATTTTTAAATATAATTAAGGGTATAAATACATGCAATAGTTGAAAATTTTCCTAAAAAAAGCAATTTACCTTTCTATGGTGACATTTCCGATAAAATCAAAATACATTTTTATCAAGAAAAGGCCATTAAGTACTAGTAATTTTTAAAACTATTAACTTAAAACCGGATTTAAATATCAGATATCAAAACAATTTAAAAATCATTCTATCCAAACAATTACAGTTGCTTTAAACAAAGCAATTTTTCTGTTGCTTATAAGTTCAACTACTATTTAACTGCTTCATTAAAGGCTTTTCTGAAATAATCATTATTTCTTATTTTTTGGACATTTAAATATTATTAATGGTACAAATACAGACAATTCTGAAAATAAAATCAAACTAATTTCTCATTATAAGAGGACAGTTTTCGATAAAAATGAAAATTTCATTTTACTCGAATTAATGTTTGAGTTATAAAAGATAGCTTTTTTTATCTAAACATTCGTAAAAAACATGCTTGTTTAAAGGATCATATTTTGTAATCAGTTAAACATTTTATAATAACATTAAAATATGATTTTTTTTTATCACTACTTACTTCAAAAGTGGATGAAATATAAAAGCGACCTTTTTAAATAGATTATTTTTTAAACATTATTTATGCAAATTACATCACTAATATTCTGCTAGATATATTTCTTTAACACCTGCCAGAATATTATGTAAAATTACTTAACATCCTGTTGGTTTAACTTTAGTAAGCAAATAATTTTTTTCTTTTTTTTTTTTTTTGGAATATAAACTAAAAGTCCTTAATAAAAATACAAATGTGCATTATACTCAATATTTCAAGGATAAGTCAATAAATTTCAACTGTTGCTAAAATTCGACGAATTAACCCTTAAATGCATAGTGTAACTCAGGAATTATATGATCTTTTTACTCGAATGCCAAGAAGGGTTATGTGTTTCACGCGTATCTGGGTATGTGGATTTTTTTATACCCTCCAAAGATCCCAACGGCTGGATGGATTTTAATGAATGAGGTCTGTATCGATTCGTCTTAACCGTCCGATGGTTATAGGATAGGTTTTGTTTTTATAAATTCAAAATGGCGGTCGTAAAATACAAAATGGTGGTAGAGACGAAAAAATCTTTTACGCACCCTATTAAGTGGCATATCGTTGGATAGATCTTTCAAAATGAAGACGATGTTTCATTCAATATTTTACAGTCAGAAGCTCCTTTTAAATATTACACAACCAGGAAGTTGTGCAGGTTGGGTCTCTAGCTTTACTGCAATTCTAACTATCATAGACATCTATATGCCTCATCAAAACAGTGTTTATAGGTAGGAAGTATAACAATTAAACACAACTTAAAAATCATCAATACAAGTAAACAAAAAAAAAATAGAAAAGTAATATAAAAAATAGTTTCACATTGATGAGAAATAATTAATTAGTTCATTTTTACGCAGTCTGGTTTTTTGATTTTTTTAATTTAATATAGAATTATTATTTTACCAATTGGTGCTCTCTTTTGATCTCTTGGTGAACTACTATGTGTTACTTACGTGTGATGACATGCATTTAAGTTCGTGAAATCTGTTTTTGTTCTGATTTGTTGTCATGAGAAGATTATAACAACTTTTGTTGATACTACTTGCAATGTGCTCGACTGGCGTTTTTTCTCCATTTTTAAAAGGTAGTAATTATTAATTCTTCAAACTATTAAAAGCATTTTAAAAGTTATTATATCGTTGAATAGTTGTAATTGTGCAGTATACTTTAAAGTAAGTATATAATTTAAAATTAAAATTTTTTTCATCCATTTTTTTATGTAACTCAAGAGTGACATTATGAAAAAGAGAAACATAAATATATTTTTTCAATTTTTTTCTAGTAGATAATTAAGAAAATTAGACTCAAATATAATGTTTTTCGAATAAAATAAAAATCGTGCATTATAGGGCTAAGACGACAAAGTATGAACACAAAATCCTTATCACGTTATTATAACATCAGTGCAAATCAGAAATGCATTGAACGTATTTATTCAACAATAAATTTACACTCGCCTCATTTAGTAATATAGAAAGCACAAATCAAACATTTTATATTAAAATCTTAAATTTAAAACAAATGTTTGATTCCATGTCGTGCCTCATTTATTACAAAGCTGGGCCTCTGTATGAACAACCCTATATTAGAAGTTATTATATTAGTACCCTATATTAGTAGATTCTTAAATTCGGCTCACTTTTGCATATAGAATGCTGTTTATACTCAAGACAATATTTTCTGTACAACCTACTTGAGACAAATGAGGACAAATTGAGACAATTAAATTCAAAATTTTAGAATTTAATTTTTGAAGTTGTGATTTCAGTCTTGAAATCCAACAACAGTGGTTTGCGTTAAAGTGCAACGACTGTGTTGAGAATGCAAATGTGTTATTTAAATGTCATCGAATTTCCGTCATGTCTCATGATTGAACTCAGTGCTAATTCTAAAGTTTTGTGTTTGTATTTAATATGGAAAGAGAGTTAATTAGAGAACAACGCGATAAAGGTCATATCTCAATTTATAAATTTGGCTAAATTAATATATTTTTAATCATCTTGTATTTAAACCATTTTTGAAAATAAATCAAAATTCTGATATTGGCTATAATTTCGAGTTTTATGGATACCTCCATATCAGTGAAAATAATTGGTTCTATTACAAAATTCCACTTACAGATGTAAAAATGCTTCTTTGTTATTATTCATCTTATACTATACAAATATATTTTTTTTCTTTCGTTCTGAATCCGTCTACACTGAGGGGCTCACAACCATAGTTGACCAAATCCATTTTGAAAAAAATAAGGTAATCCATTTAGAAGATGCATTAAATCTGTTTTATCCACTGTCACAGTGAACCAAGCCTGTTTTCACGTACTTTATCATATATGTCATCTGTTTACAGACTTGGTTTGCTGTGGCAGTGGAAAAAACAGATTTTATGCATCTTTTGAATGTACTATCTCATTTTTTTTTCAAAATGGATTTGGTCTACTATGGATGTGAGCCCCTCATCTATACAAAATGTTTACAGATGTATTTTGTCCATTTTTTGTTTCGTTAACGTATATGTCACAACATGCTTTGATGTTTATCGCTATGTACAGAACATCAATCACACTCTATGGGAATGATTTTCAAAGTTATTTCTACACGTAGATGCCACATTCTCTGCAACAATTTGAATCTATTGGATAATCTTGTCTCTTGACTATAGTTCTAGTTCGAAAATAGTATCATATTAGAATTTTCTTACAAGAGTCATGTCAATTTTCTCCCACACGTTATGAGAAACTTTCCAAAGTCTATTCATTGTTTGCGAATTCACTTTAATAAACTAAAAAAGTTATAAACGTCAAATCAAACTGCGCCGTGTATGTTAACGAGAAAGCGGAAAGAATAAATCTGTAATGGCTTGAAGCTATATTTATCTGTAATGATACATAGTGAATAATACAAATTAAGCATTTTTCCCTTGTAATATGCGAAACTTTGTAAGGGAACTAAATTTTCTCATTGGTATAAAGTTATCCATGAAACAAAAAACTAAAGTATGGGCGACATGCAGAAAACTCCATGAGGGGAGCTTCAGGTAATTTTGGCATGTATTTATTCAGATATGACGCAATTTACTTCCGCTTTTGTGATTTTGTGATTCTGTCATTGCTAAATATGCGGCAGTGAGTGGAAGCTTTAATCATATCAAGCTTAACCCGTTCAGGACCAGCATCTTTTACACGAATTTTATTCGATTGGCACCACTTTTTGTTAATTATTTCACTTTATAAATCACGAAAATGTCGTAATTAAATGAAATCAATTTTACTTTTCTTTTTTACTGGTATCAAACTCAAGAGCTGTAAGCACTTTTTGGGGGTGCATATATGCACCCATGGTCCCGAACGCGTTAATTGATGTCTTTTCGATATAAAACTGGAATTTCTTCTTCGAAAAAGAGGTCTAAAATATTTTATGACAATAAAGTGAATTTACTTTAGCTTTACTTAATACATTTTTTTTACATTTCATTTACTTCATAGCAAAATCTAGCAACAATCATGAATCATTTTGGATTTTTTTCTTACCATTCACGAACACATATCGTTGGGGTATGTTTCTTCAGTTAATTCATTCAAAAAATTGCTTTCGTTAAAGTGAACGTTGGGAAGACGCTGTCCATAACAATGAGAAGACTTTAGAAAGTTTCCAAAGAGAGGTGAGACAGAATTACAATTATTGAAAAAAAAAACTCTTATGATTGAAATTTTGAGCTAGAGTTATAACCAAGTGCAAAAGCTATCATCTACTGGAGTAATATTCTCTCATAAGACAATGGCTTTTTTCTTTTTCCTTCTTTTTTTTGTGCAGAAATTAACTCAGAAAATCGTTTCCATAAAGTGCAAACGATCTGTACACTCAAAGCAATACTCTCGGTTAAACCAGTTACTGTTTTTTATCACCTTTTTAAATTTTTAAACGAAAAATTGAGAATTTGTTTTAGGTACTGTTAAATGTATTTGTTTTATTGTTGTTCTTGCTGCTGTTTATCGTTACCCCAGGTTTTTATTTATTGTTTATATTATGTTTTCTTTAGTTAGCCTAGCATATGAACATTACTATTTTCTAACTGTAATTAATTTGGAGAATCACTTTGTTCACAATGTTACTATAAATGATAAGTAAGGTATTGGAGGTTTAAATGATATTATTGAACAAATTACTTATTTCCATAGTCTTGGCAAGAAAAATGAGGATTTTTTATTTTGATATTGTGCTTTTGTAAAAGGTTTTTCTTGAAGGATATCATTTTGCATGAAATTTTCCATTGATATGTGGATTTTTAATATTTATTTGCGGTTTATTGGTTTTTTCTGTTTTCTAAAAAACTATCAGTAAATGTATGCAAAATTCTTGTAAGTACTGCCAACAGGGCTTTTTCTAACAAAAAAAGTACCGGAGCTCTAATATTCTACAGTAATAGCAAATGTAATGTATGCTCCTGATCCCTCCAACCGCATATTTATATTTCATACATTATTTGCAAAATTTAAAGAAACTTCGTCTCTGGTAAAAGAAATTTCTTAATATAGTTTTACTATATCTATAGGTATTTTTATGTAACACGATCTAATAAATGAATAGAGCAAAAACTTTAATATCAGGAGTGGATAATTTTCAGAAAATCATACTCGCCAAGGATTTCTTTGTATCAGGTAAAAAAACACAACACACAGTGCTGTTCCGGTAGGCTTTCATGCACAGTATTTATAAGGTCCGATAACTTCCGACTAATATTTAAATATTCACTAAAAATAAAAATGTAGTAGAGCCGCGCTCCTCTGAATTTCGGTACAAATTAAGCACCGCGTGAAGCTAAAATGTTGATCAATAAGAATATTTTATAAACATAATCAAAAAGCAGCGCGAAAAATTATACAACCATGAGTAAGAAATGGCAGAAACGGTTGAAGTTCATTCTGGCATTCTTCGCCGCCGTTAGGAACGCGTTGGGACAAAAAACATTGCGTTTACGAAAATGATAGGATATTGAAAGGAAAGGTAAAAATAATTTCGTCTTTGGTTTTTCAAAAGTGCAGTTCTGTTGGGCTCCGAAGCGCAATATTTATGAGGTCCGGTGAATTTCGACCGATATTTAAATTCACTAAAACGTACCGTAGCTGTGGTGAGCTCCAACGGAAATTAAGCACTGACTATAATAATTTGAAAATAATTGTTAAAAAATAGCTGGAAAATGTAGTTTAGAATTTTAATGTTATATATTTCAATTATCCAAAGTTGAGCTGTTTTGGAAGGTATCATACGGTTCATTCTTTAAATTGGAAATAAATAAATCAATAAACGAAAATATGTTTTTTAGATAATAAATGTCCATAATTATCCTAATTTGAATTGTTGGAAGATATTATATAATTCATTTTTTAAATTGAAAATAAACCAATAAACGAAAATACGTTTTTTATATAAACATATGATAATAACGTATGATGATAAATGTCCGTACAAAACCTAGTCCATATTCAAATTTTCTCATTTGTAACGCTTTCCAACAAAGCTTTAAGGTGTTTGTGACTTCGATGTGTCTGCCTATAACTATGCATAAATATGCTTGGGTTACCTCGTGATTAATATATATTAATGGGGCATGTTCATGTTTTATTTCCTGTCGAAAGCAGAATTTCTAATAGTTATAGTTCGCATATAGGGATACTAAAAAAAATTTAATAATTGAAAATTAAGTGGATAGCATTTATAGATTTTTTTCCAGGAACACTGAAACGAATTCATATACATTACGTTCAATGGACGATAATTCTTTAAATGCATTTTAATGATATTTCTGTTCTTCATACATTACGATATTGATATGCATTTTTGATATGCACAAGAACATGTTTTCTGCAAAAATTGTATGCGTTTTATTTATCGCTTATTTAGAGGATCATACAAAGGAATTCGATTAGATTACTGTCTTATAGGCAACGATCTTTAACTATGGGGCCGCACAATGTAATATTAACAGATTACAATCCTTGAACGATAATGTTTGATAGCTTATTTTAAATTGTGATTAGCGTTGTGAATTAACTAAATTTGAGAAGAGTATGTATTGCGTATAAATTTTGTAGATCATATACAAAAGTATAAAAGAGGATCAGAATGCATTACCGTCTGTAGGTTTGATTAAGGCTACTATATAAATGTAGTAGCTTTAGGTTTGATTATATAAGGAGTGTTTTGAATTGTGTTACGCATTTTTAATTTGAAAGATATTTTAGTACACTATAAGATGTTTGTATAATATGAACATATTCAAATACATGGTTGCACAAAAGCATTTGTATAATTTGCCGTCAGTGAATGGTAATTGCCGTGAATTCATTCTTATCTGTGTTATGCGTCTTTTAGATATGTTATATTTTAATATACTATGTGGCGTGTATAAAATATAAAAATCCCACTTAGGACTGAAAAATTCGAATACATTACTGTCTATGTGCACTAATTGCTGAAAATTTGTTTTCTGCTGTCTTCTGCGTTTTATTTAGCTATCTCCTTTCACTTAATGAAAAGATGAATAAGTTTTGCGATAACAATCTGGCAATGCTTAAAAGCATTTCGCAATCTATGTGTTGCGCATGACTTTTCTTTCTAGTAAACAGACTGGCCTAATATAATAAAATTTATAAACATTCTTCCCAAAACTACCACTCTGTTCTTTATAAATGCATATCTTAAAAATCCATCAAATAAATTAGTAAGGAAACATAGATTTAGTACAACTCAGATTCAAAATATTAGAATAATTACTTTTTTTTTTCACAAACTGGAAATATCCTTTGGTAATATAACATCTTTTAATGCAAATATGCAAACGATATTTTTATTAAGAAGTTATTGCTGATTAAACTTCTTTATTATCTTAAAGTTAATATCATTTCTGAAAAGAATAATTGAAAAAAAATTATTTTGAAAAGTCAAAATATTAGAATATTTATTCAAGTGGTTCAAAATATTAGAATATTTCGCATTAATTCTCCTTTGATTATCACCAATTCATAACTGGTGGCATCATTGATTAAATTCAGACGATTTTATTTAAAATCGGTGTTCTTTTTATAGTTTGTTTGCTTTTTCGTCTTAAAATGGGTCGTGTGGGTGATATTCCTGAATCTATTAAACTTCTCGCAATCAAGCGTCCGTAAAATACTAACACAATATTCAAAAAATGGAAAATTTTAGAATAATCGCCGAAATGGCGGCCGAAAACCAAACGCATCTGCTAGAGCTGACAGGAAACTGAAGCGTATAGTTAAGAAAAACCGATTTAAAAGCGTGCAATTCTTGCACCGAAAATGGAAAGAAGAAGGAGTTGAAGTTTCTACATCTAGAACATTAAGACGTCTCCATAAATTTAAGTTTGAATCTCGTATACCGAAAACAAAATCTCTCATGACTGTAAAACAAAAACGTATAAGATTCAATTGGTGTAAATCAAGACGTTTATGGAGCAAAGAAGATTGGAAAAACATATTAGTTAGGGATAAAATTATCTTGTATAGATACAAAACATACTTTCATCGCTAAATAATATATTTTCCCAATCTTCTTCGCTCCATAAAAGTTTTTATTTACACCAATTGAATCTTATACGTTTTTGTTTTACAGTCATGAGAGATTTTGTTTTCGGTATACGAGATTCAAACTTAAATTTATGGAGACGTCTTAATGTTCTCGATGTAGAAACTTCAACTCCTTCTTCTTTCCATTTTCGGTGCAAGAATTGCACGCTTTTAAATCGGTTTTTCTTAACTATACGCTTCAGTTTTCTGTCAGCTCTAGCAGATGCGTTTGGTTTTCGGCCGCCATTTCGGCGATTATTCTGAAATTTTCCATTTTTTGAATATTGTATTAGTATTTTACTAACGCTTGATTGCGAACAATGTAAATAATTCCCTATATAACATTGATTTTTACCGTGCCGATACAAATCAAACATACGAAGTTTAATAGATTCAGGAATATCACCCACATGACCCATTTTAAGACGAAAAAGCAAACAAACTGTAAAGAAAACACCGATTTTAAATAAAATCATCTGAATTTAATCAATGATGCCACCAGTTATGAATTGGTGATAATTAAAGGAGAATTAATGCGAAATATTATAATATTTTGAACCACTTGAATAAATATTATAATATTTTGACTTTTCAAAATAATTTTTTTTCAATTATTCTTTTCAGAAATGATATTAATTTTAAGATAATAAATAAGTTTAATCAACAATAAGTTCTTAATAAAAATATCGTTTGCATATTTGCATTAAAAGATGTTAAATTACCAAAGGATATTTCCAGTTTGTGAAAAAAAAAGTAATTATTCTAATATTTTGAATCTGAGCTGTATTTGAATTTATCACATTTCACATTGGATATCAGTAAACAGTCACTAGAAGCCAGTAGAATTTGTTCAATATATATTTATCAAATTTTTGGGGGTTTTTTTTTTTAATACTGGGAGCTATTATGCATCTTCAGTATGCAAATTTACAGCAAAATTAATAGTAAGCATTTATCATTATGATTTTTCATTTATTATCGTAATGTATTTTAAATGCAAATGTCAGTTTTATCATATTATTATTGGCGTTTTCTAGAATAATAATTATATATATAATAAAAACAGTATTTCTTAAACAAATTTCATAAAAAGGGAGACAAAATCCATAAAATACATTCTGCTTTTCAACTTATTTCAGTTTTTTTAGAAAAAGAGCAAAGGTTTTCACACGTAAAAAGTTAAAAAGATTATAAATTAATTAGTATTTTAAAGAAGAACTTTTTCACTTCATATATTTCCCCAGTGCATCATTGTTTAGCACCTCAACAACGCGCCTCATTGACTTTTTATTGTTATTTTAAACTTCAAAAATTGTTCTTAAATTTAACAGGCACGTAAAAATTCAATTAAATTTTTAATTTATAGTCTTCGAACGATAAATATTTGCCTGAAGTATGGAGAATCTTAATTAACATCATAACTTATATTCTCATTTATTTGAAAATTCTAAAGTAAATAAATATGCAAATGAAATTACGTACATTTAAATTTTATGAGAGAAAAGGCCTGTGTACTTTTAATATTAACCAATAAATTCTCCTTTAATATACAAAACACGAAAAATATCCAATATTTCTTAATTTTTTTAAAAATATATTTGAATTTTATTTAAATCACTCGCATATTCTGAAATTAAAACGCCGAATCTGTAGCAAGTTATTATACCGACTATGATATTAAAATATTTGTTTCTTTGTGCAGATGTACTAAAAAATAGGAGGGAAAAAATCTAAAGTAATTAAAGAAAAATAAAAAAAGTTCAATTCTATCATACATCTTTTAATTTTTTAACACGTCGAGTGCCACGATGATTGACACTGAAACGCTGAAAATTTACAATGTTTAAAGTAATTTTTAAGAAAGTATAATCCTGTAATAAATAAAATGTAGGTAAATTTTAAATATTTGTTCAGTAATTATTTAAAACAATGTATATTTTTTCAGTTTTGTATCATATTTTAAACGTCAGCCATCGGTGAATGACGCGTTTTAAACGGAAAGTACGCTGTCAGTCACCGGTGGCTGACCTGGAGCTTAACGTGTTAAAGACCAATGTGTGGCAAGATGGCGCATACTCGGGAAGTAAAGGAAAAACGCGCAATATAATCAAGAAGATTAAAATTGTAACAAACAGAATAATTAATAATTAAATATTTTATATTTGCTTCTAAAACGTTAATGTACGCTCGAAGAAAAATAAAAGTAAATACCCCCTACAAAATCTGCAGCAAATTATTTTAGAAGAAAGTTACTGGATCTTTGACGCGCAACTAACTGATTTATTCAGAAGAATATTCTGATTGTGAAGAGAAGCATTAAATTGTATTTTTTATGTAGAATAAGGTTACACTTATTGGTGCAATATTATAAAAAGTCCTTCCGGCCAGTGCCGGGAGGAAGAGGTAGCTTTCATAATCCTTATTTAAAAAAAAGCCAACTTATATCATTCAAACACACGAAGCTCAATTTAGTGGAAACCGAATATAGGAGATTCAATACTAATTTTTATCAATATAATGAATGAGAATTTCGCGAAATTAGTCAACTTTATCCAAGCTGCTTTTCTTTAAAGTAACTTATATTTGGCTGCCAAATTCGGCTGCCAAATTCGGCAATTTCTTAAAGGGCCTGCCATTTTAAGACAACATGGTGGATGAGGCTAAGCAGTGAACTTGGTCGAGACCTTAGTAATTGCTGTGCACATGCTTACTCACATCGGAATCGGTTAATATATAGGAGTGCTGTCGCAGGCAAAAAATCAGATTTTTCAAAATGTCACCCACAATAGAAATTGAAACTGCTATATCTGAGCCATTTTTTAAGGTAAAGACAAACAAAAAATGCTCCTGAATCCTTATATCAAGGTCAAATACTTAAGAAAGAAATCTTTTTCAATTCCTATTTTTTTTTCTGCACCTCACTTTAAATATATATATATTTTTTTAATTTAATGGCCGCGATTTTGAAACAAGATGGCTGATGAATCTGGCCAGCGAACGTGGTCGAGGTGTTGATGTATACTATCCACATGCCTTCTTACATCGAAATAGGCGAATACGTGTGTTATCGCGTGACAAATACAAGATCGTTTCAAAATGTTAGCCATGCTAGAAATTCAAAGTGCTATAAATCAACCATTTTTTAAGATATAAACAAAAGAACAAATTTTCAGAAACAAAAACTGCTCCGGAATCTTTGTATCGAGGCCAAACACATAAAAAAAATCTTTTTCATTTTCAAATTTTTTAATACCTCATTTTGAATTTTAAATTTAATTTTTTTTAAATGGCAACCCTTTTGAAACAAGATGGCGAATGAAGCTGGCCAACGAACTCGGTCGAGACATTGGTATGTACTATGTACAGACCAAGTTACATCCAAATAGGTTCATAAATACGCCTGTTATCGCGTGACAAAAATCAGGTCGTTTTAAAATATCAGCCACAAGAGAAATTCAAAATGCTATTACTCAGCCATTTTTTTAGATATAGACGAAACAAAAACTGTTCCGGAATCTTTGTATTAAGGTCAAACACATACAAAAAAAAATCTTTTTCATTTTCCAATTTTTTGGTATCTCATTTAATTTTTTTTTATTTTTTAATTTTTTTAAATGGCCGCCATTTTGAAACAAGATGGCGGATGAAGCTGGCCAACGAACTCGGTCGAGATATTTGTATGTACTATGTACACACCAAGGTACATCCAAGTCGGTTCATAAATACGCCTGTTATTACGTGAGAAAAATCAGGACGTTTCAAAATGTCAGCCACGCTAGAAATTCAAAATGCTATAACTCAGCCATTTTTTAAGATATAGATGAAACAAAAACTGCCCTCGAATCTTTTTATCAAGGTCAAACACATAAGAAGAAAATATTTTTTCAATTTTCAATTTTTTGGTACCACATTTCAAATTTAAATTTTTCTTATAAATTTAAATGGCCGCCATTTTTAAACAAGATGTCGGATGAAGCTGGCCAACGAACCCGGTCGAGACATTGGTATGTACTATGTATAAACGAAGTTACATCCAAATCGGTTCATAAATACGCCTTTTATCGCGGGACAAAATTCAGCACGTTTCAAAATGTCAGCCACGCTAGAAATTCAAAATGCTATAACTCAGCCATTTTTTAAGATATAGACGAAACAAAAACTGCTCCGAAATCTTTGTATAAAGGTCAAATACATAAGAAAAAAATATTTTTTCATTTTCAATTTTTTGGTACCACATTTCAAATTAAAAAAAAAATTAAATTTTAAATGGCCGCCATTTTGAAACAAAACGGCGGATGAAGCTGGCCAACGAACTCGGTCGAAACATTGGTATGTACTATGTACACACCGAATTACATCGAAATCGGTTCATAATTACGGGAGTTACAGTGTGACATAGGTCAGATATATATATATATATCAATTTTGAACGGAGGGTGGTTTCGGGGTCTGGGGGTCATGATCGATGAAAATATACCAAAATTTTTTGAAATCGCTTTCCTCCGAACGGCTGCAATAGGTAGCTTTTTGTAAAGAAAGCTACCTAAAAGAAGTACTCGATTTATCTGTAAACATTTGGTGAAAAATGATCTAATGTCTAGCAATAACGTGCCATTAGTTTCTGGTCTTTTATAATTTATTTGCCTTTTCCTTAGGTGAATCCCTCAGTTTTTGAGGAACTCTAAATGTAACATTTATGCATGAACACACATAACACACACGCACACACATGCGCGCGAATTGGATTGGAATTCAAATGATGATTAAGGAACTGCAAATATTTCGAGATAATCTGAATATTTAAAAGTGGAAGAAGACCTGGGCGCATCTGTTTATAGCCCTGTTCTGGCAAGTGATAAACTTAAAAGATAGCATGTGGTAATACTTTAATGAAAACTCAAAATATGGGTGCTCTATTAAGGAAAATAAAATAATATAATGAATCATAATGAAGGGAACGAATATTTTTTCAACTGGATAATCTCATATTCAAAGCTGGAGTAGCATAGTTGAAGTTTATTCCAACAGAGCGAAAAAATGTCCAGACCAGGGATCGAACCTAGATTGATGGCACCACGGCACGCCAAGTATCCAGGTTCGATCCCTGGTCTGGACATTTTTCGCTCTGTTGGAATAAACTTCAACTGTGCTACTCCAGCTTTGAATATAATATAATGAATATTTGAAATATGGATTTTTATTCACGGCATATAACAACTTCACAAAACCGCTATGTGTTATATGTGGAGAGACACTGTCTAAAAGTAGCACCAAACCATCTTTATTAATGTACCTTTTAAAGACAAAATGTCGAATTTATAAACAAAGAGATGTAAATTTCTTTCAGAGACTATCCAGCGCGGCTCTAATGTAGCATCTCACAGGCGCCGACATCACGCAAGCGAAAGCGGTGAGCAGGCATACTTAAATAGCTATTTTGAAAAGATTTTTGTCCTAATTTATCAATCAGATTTATTAAGACAAAAATAACATTTCAAAAAAATGCGATAGAAGTTTGCCTGCTTTCTACCGTCGCTACCACTCCGGCGCCTATGTACCATCTTATGTGTTTTCTACAAACAAAGACAATCGGAATGATGCTTAAGCATCGTACAGAATAAGTGATAATGTTTCTAAAAGTGTTTAAAATCATACGATCACTGTAAATGTAAAAAGATGCTGTTCAGTGAATGTTCGGTGAAGGCCATGTGAAAAAAATTAAACTTAATTTTATTAAGGTCGATTTAACAAATTCCAGATTATAGAAATCTTTCTATGAAGAGATGGACAACCTCCATTTTATATTGCTTTATCACACAGAAGTTATGTGGCTTTAATGAGAAAAAATACTTGCAAGATTATTTGAATTGAGGCATCAAGTTTAATTTTTTTAAGACCATTCTTTGATCTGACCTGTAAACTTTTATGAAAGTGAATGGATTCAAATTCTTGTTCACTTATTGCATACATTTTCAGAAATAAACATACAAATTTAGGATTTCACAACAATTCCATAACCCTTTTTAAAATGTTTGATAAAATCAAATCTATGATTAAGAAATTAGGTTTCTGGGCATCTTGTATAAAAAAAAAATACCATGCAAAAGTTTTTGAGACACTTTAGAGTTTCTCTTAAAACGAGCTAATATTATCAAAAGAAAAAAATATGGTATAATGGGTCACTTCAAGGACTTAAAATATCGTACAGACAATATTTTCCGAAACTGAGTAATGAAAATAACTGGATTTTGACTGGATAATTCATTTAATGATTCGTGCTTTCAACAAACCGAAAATTTCTCAGTTTCCGAAAAACGAAAAATTAATTGAACTTTCTACTGATTCTTCTTTATTGTCTGATTTGTTTAAGAATTATCCTTGACTTTTGGATAGCAGTAAAAGAAAGTATCAAGATATCAGTAATAAAGTAATAAAGTATTTGCTGCCTTTTACAAATACATAGCTTGTAGAAAGGGCATTTTCGTCTTGTGCACATATTAAGACAATTACCGCAATGATCTTGACGCTGCTTCTGACTTGAGATTACACCTGTCTTCGTTTGAACCAGACTTTTAAAAACTCAGCCCCATGAAGCAACCTCAAGGATCCTATTGAAAGAATTGAAAGTCATGTTTGACTACTGGCTTATAATGATGCAAAATTGTTGTAAACATTCGTCGCAGGTTAGTTAAAAATTATTTTAATGCTATATTGATTTCTTTCGTTGATTGTTAAGCTAATATTATAAATGCTAATATTATATATTATATATTATTAGATAGTGCCCATCAAGATTTGACGGTAAATAACTTAAATGTTTCATTAGAAAAATTCTTGAATTTTTAATTAGTTGCTTTTAAATTAATTAATGAAATCGTGACAAATTTCTATGATGCATAAGTGATTCCTATTTCTTTAAGGAGATAGAGGGCGCTGTCAGTCTAATCTATTCAATGAAGGGAAAGAATTTTAAGTTTATAATTTACAACCAATTACGCTTGCTTTTTATCAGAAATTTACCTAAAAATACTGGGTAAAGCATTTATTTTTACTTACTACGGTATTTTTCTTTCTTATTTCCTTTTTTTTTTAAATTAACGATATTTTTTATTTATTTATTTTAAACTGCACAACCATTAAAAGCTGCCATGAATTTTATTTTTATCAGTCTCATTCTCTAAAACCAAAATTTGAAACTTTATGCAGCTAACGATTTATAATATAATTTTTTTTACTTGAATTTTATTTTACATTTTTATTTATTTTTTAAATATTAAACCATATATATCAAGATAATTCCTTTTATAATTCTTATATGAATATTTTTTTCTTTCTTTCAGTTTTCTTTTTTACGGAAAAGAATGGCAAACTTTTCGTTGTGCCACACACATATATATATTCTTGGTAATGGTCAAAAAATATAACAAAAAATGTAGATCAGCTCAATTTATTTAATTGATAATTACATGCAAAATATTTAAAATAAAAAATTATTATTTTTAAATATATTGTTGCGTATTAAATTTTATTTAATTATAAAGAATTCAAATAATAATAATAACAAAATAAAATTCATGCAACTTCTCCTGTGATAAAACATGTTATTATTGAAGAGAATCATCGCCAAAAATATTGCAAAAACCACTTTGCCGGGCGTTGGGCTCGAACCCACGTCATCTACAAAAATTCAGAGCTTTAAACTGCTGCTTTTGACCGTTGCACTAACAGGTACTCGCTCAATATTCCCCCAAGTTAAAGAGGTTCGAAAAAACAGTTGACGCATTCGCAAATGTGTCAATATTGGTCTTACTGATCGTGATCTTACAGAATTCCCTTTACGTTTTAATATATAGGATTAACTGAAAAATTTAAAATAAAAAAAGCTGAGTAATGTCAATGTATTTTGAGTCGACTAATTATTTATCTATGCTAAGAAGAATGCTAATTGAAAAAAAAAAAAAAAAAAAAAAAAAAAAAAAACAAGCATGTTTGCGTTATGTGGGTGAGTGGGGCGTGCTTATGAGAAAAAGGTGTACTCCTAAGTGAAAAGCCTAAGAAAGGAGTACGTCTCAAAAAAAAAGTTTGAGAACCGCTGCTGTAGAAAATAAATGAGTAAAATCAGATAAATAAATATTTGTTAAGTATAAAAATATTTAACTTAAGATGTCGGGTTTTTAACCCTTTATATATAAAACTATTTTAGGTCTAAAAATTGTCAGACATGCCCTCATGGACTGAGAGTACTTCATAAAAAATCGTTTGAAAAGATAAAAATTATTAAGAAAATACAAGTACAAGAAATTCTAAGTTGATTAAAATAAGCCTTTTTTGGGAATGCATTGGAAATTTGTTATCGTTAACGTATTGTTACGGACTCCGAACGCCTGAATTTTTAGAAATTGTTACTTGATCTCACTAGTAGAGGATATTACTGTGACGAAGAATTAATATTCACCCCAGACCCAGTATATCTGTATTGTGTATCCTTCATAAGACAAACCTTGTAACCATTGTCGGATCGGTTTTGTTGCCAGGGTAACTGGTCAGTCGACATCATTTTTGGGAAGTGAAGTATTTTCTTTTCCCGCCAAATTCCTCTCGTTCTATCCGTTATGTGATTCACCGGGTCTTCAGTCTTTTATATCTTTCCACTGAGACCAGTTTTGTATTCTATCTTCAGCGTAGTCTTACGGACGAACTTGCCTTCTTACAAGTTTGGGAACCTTGTAAGCAGCACCTCTATCAAGGATTTTTCTTTTGAGAGCCACACACTAGGCGGATTTTATAATTCTGTGGAAACGGGTGTATTTCGTCTCTAATTGGTGAAGCGACATTAAGGTATATACATTTCTAAAGGAATCCTGTGAAAATGCACAAAATTCTACAAGAGGCGAGAGAGAGCACCCAGCAAACACAGAGCTATCGGTAAGCAATCGGCCGACAGCCGCTTGCCACTACTGGCGGTATTGGCACGATACCAGTTGCCGCTACCGGTTCCGTATCTGTTTGATACGCCGCGCGAATGCGGCCCGATTCATGAGGCGCGCAGTCGGTCCGGTATCGGCAGAAAACTATGCCGATAGCTATCCATGTGAATGCCGGCCACAGCCCGACACCAGCATAAATTGAAAAAACAAATCTGTTCTGATGGCACCATCTATGAGCCATCGTGGAATGTATATTTGAAAGAAACGTGTTTCAGCGCCGGAAGGAGTTTGATCCGACGTACCCACGGACAGGAAGAAGACGCATTAACCACTTAGCCACTGAGACTCGATCAGGGGAGGATTCTATGAGGTAAAAAGGGGAAGACATATCGATAAGTAAGGGTGTCGTTGAAGGTAAGTGGTAGATGGGAAAATTAGAATTTTGAAGTGTTTTTACTTTATTTTTTATTTATTTACTTGTAATTGTCTTTTACGTGCGTGTATTTAAAAGTTAATTTACTATTTAAATGAATGAAATAAATATCTGAATGAATTCTTTAAAGAAACGAATTTAAGAATAAATTTAAGAATAATTAAAAATATAAATAAATTTAAGAATAATTAACTATTAAAAAATTTTTTACGGATTTTATTCAGTTAATCAAAGTTTCTTTTTAGGGTTTCTAATGTAATTAGATGCGTTGCGTTAATTTATAAAATACATATTTTTAACATGGAAATTTTTTTAATAAATAAAAAGTTGGTAATTAATAACTTTTAATTAGAATAATAATTCATTTTATGTCGTTTTGATGATTTAAAGTAGAGCATATATTTAATGAGTATGTTCAATATTAATTTGTTACTTATCAATAGTTTTAATTTAAAAATAAAATAAAAATATTAATTTACATATTTTTTTCTTTTGGAAGATAACTTTAAATGGGGGATATTTCTGAATCTTTCTTATAAATTTAAGAATGCTTATTAAATAAAATAAGTTAATTTCAGAGGTTTTTCTCTTAATACAATTTTCTCTTTAGGAATTATAATGTAATTAATGTGTTAATTCAAGAAATATATATTTGTAACATAGAAAAACTAATTTTATTAAAAAAATAAGTTGGTAATTAATTATTTTAATTAGAATCAGAATTCATTTTTTGTCATTTGATGATTTAATGTAGAATATATTTTTAGTGATTATGTAGCAATAATGATTCTTTTACTTATCAACATATTTTGATCATCAAATAAAATAGAACTATTAATTTATCTTTTTTTTTTTTTTTTAGAAGTGGGAGATTTCTGAATCTTTCTTTTAAATTTTAATGCTAAAAAGTTGGGTAGTTTTTTTTATTTTATAGCTTGTAAAATAATTTTAAACACTCTTTTAATAATTTGATTTTTAAATAAAATGAGAAACATAGCTATTGCTTTTAAAATGAATATCATAGCTAGAAATAAGTTCAATTAATTTATAAAGTTTTTTTTCTATGATTAAGTTTATAATGAATAATAATTTTAAGGAGCGATTTAAAAACTCTTTTGATGATTCAAATAATTGTAAGTCCTTTTTAAAATCAATTCAATGACAACTTTTTTAAATAAATAAATATAGGCTATTTTTTACTTTTTTTTTTATCACTGTTAGAATTTTATATGAGATACATGAAATATACATATCTTATCAAAACTCAAACTCAAACCAAATTAAGAAAGAGAAAAAAAAATGTCGGCTAACACTAAAAATTCCGAATTCGGACCGATGTTGGCAAATCTAATCGGGCCACTATCAGAAATCACATATCGGTCCTGCGTCAATTGCCGGTGTAAGTTGCTTGCCGATATATAACCATGAGGGGACCGATTACGGTAACCGGCAGTCGAAAAAGCAGATTATTAAGTTTGTTTCCGACATACTGCCGACACTTAACCGACAGTGCCGACTGCGGTCCAATCGTGTGCCGAAATGTGTGTGTTTGCTGGGCAATAGAAATACCCAGCTGATTTGCACGTGAAAGCGAAAGTGTTCTCAGTTTGCTGAAGTCTGTTCTGTGATATCTATTGATAATGCTGTTTCTTTGTGTCTGCTTAGCTGTAAAATTGAGGCATCTGCCTTTTTGCAAAATATTGTTTCATACCTCTATGACTTACTTATTTTTCAGAAGTATTTGTAAAATAAATAAAATGGGGTCATTTAAGGACTGTTTTCCACAGCATCAATCTACGAATCCGAATTACGTAAATATATGAATTATTGTCACAGCTTCCAAATTTCCATTTTCTTATCTTCAAATTAAATAAATAAATTTTCACTAGAAATTTTACTTAATAAAACAGCCATCAAATAATTTCCACATAAAAGCAAGACACGTTTCTAAAGATAACATTTCTAGATTAAAATATCTTTATTTGAAAATATGGTCCTGAAAAAAAATCCGGAAGGTTAACGGCTATGTATTGCAAATAAATAGAGTGGAATGTCGTTAAAATAAAAACGCTTATCGTGACTTACTTTTAACATTCATTTGGGCACAAGCTATGCCCAAATAAATACAACTACACTATATGTACTTTCAATTTTAGACGTTTTGTCGAATATTTAAAGATATACTTCTCAGATTCTTCTGGAACTTCAGGATTATAAAGAATATGTTTGACCTCATATTTATCAACAACGATTTCACTAATGCCACTGGTCATGATCATATTTATTAATCTTCCGTAAACAGGTAATCTTTTAAAAATGTAGCAAGTTAGTATTGTTTTAAAACCTGCGGTTCAGGACCCCTAGTTTTAACAAAAATATTTAAATAAATAAATATAAGGAAAAGAAAAAGTAGCCGTGTTTGTTTGAATAGTGAACTTGTGTTCATATGCAATATAATGAAAATTAAAGAATTTAAAGTTTTAAATGTCTTTCTTTCATTTGGAATTGTCTCAGATTGTAGTTTTGTTAGGTAATAATGACCTTATATTTTAAAATAAACATATGAAATATATTTGCATATAACATAAAATATACTTTTAATCCATGTACTTACATATAATTCTTCATACGTTAACCATAATAAATTTCCAGATGCATACCCCCCTCCCCTACTATCCGCTTCTTAAAAAAGTTATTCGGGATGCGTGAAGAATTCCTTGTATTTGTCCTTTTCTTAATTAAGCTTATATTTTAAAAGTACTTTTTCTGGAGCAAAAATTAAGGATGCATTTATCTCATCTAGGTTCATTTTTAAGTCTTGTATCAGAAAAAAGAAAGTAAATTTAATGAGAAATACTGAAATTAGGATAAATGAGAATTAGCATATTATTTACGCTTCAATAAAAAAATCTTTTAATTTCCGGTTTGTGGTCTGGAATTTTTTTTAATGACTCTTTATCACAAAGAATATAAGGATCTTCTTTTGAATAAAGAATCTTTTGTGAAAATGCAATAGAATTAAAATATACATTTTACATTTAGGAGTACATTCTTCTATTAGAAAATATTCTAAAGAGCAAATTTACTTTTCTCAATAATTACATAAGCTTTCAAATTAGCTAATAAAATATTTTAATGTAACATAAACTATGCTTTTAACCACGTTTTTCGCAGCGTAAAGGAGAAATTTTATTATTCCTGCTACTATTATGAAAGAATTATCTTCATGATAGTATATTTCTATTGTATGTGTTGAGGACATTTATTCTGAAGATCATTGATTAAGGATACTTTGGATAGGTAGTTACAATAAAATTTTTCTATATACTGCGAGCCTTTTATTTCTCCATATGTGTAATTTTTAAGTCGAAATAGTTTCGGCCATTGTTTACTTTTAGGTAGATTTCGTATGAAATACAACCTATTACATTCTCCTCTATGTTGGAATTTCTGAAACATTTTGGCAGATCTACACCTATCCTGACCCTTAGAACCCAAAACCACCCTCAGTAAAAAACTTTATATATATATATATATATATATAACCAATAAATAAACATTACCGACCACCAACAAAAACTGTAAAATTATGAATAAAATGGCATTGACAAATACAGTTCCCCCCAACACACTTAACATAGATTCCAAAAACATAGTAAAAAACAGCAGAAATTGAATAACATAATTGGAATGATGGAAATTTGTAAAAGTTAGGCAGAATCATCGGGTCCCAAATGCCTTAAGTTCCACAAATAAAATGTGTGGTTTCATCTTCATATTAGCCATAAATTAGCTAAAGAATATGAATGTGTGACTACCACACACACAAAACCGAGAAATAAACCACTGAGCAACAATTAAGTTAAAAATGAAACAAGATTAAAAAGGATAGAGGAAAAAAAAAAACAAATTACCAAATTAAAATCCAAACTGTCATAGCATTAGTTATAACAAATACACTCATTATGCATTTTATTCTCATTTAAGATAGTACACTATTAGAAATTACAGTCGGACCTATAGTTAACGAACCTCTATTTTGCGAATTTCTCTATTTTGCGAACTTTTACTTGGAACCAAGAACATTTTGCAAATTTCTTTGTAAAATAACCTCCAAATAGCGAAGTGTATTCTCTATTTAACGAACTTTTCCTTGGGATCTAAATTTTTTTTTTCTCCCTATTTCTTAAAATATTACTGGACATTTCAAACTTATTCTTTCTTTTAATACATTTTATGAGGATCAATGACCTTGAACAGGTCTTACCGGGCACCTAATTCACCGAGAGTAGTAAAATCGTTGTGATTCTTTGCTTTCTATCCAAGAAGAGCAAACTTTCAATATATCCATTTAACCCTCAATGGAGCTGCCCCGTGTCCTTAAACTATAGTTTCCCGTTTTCTAGATTGTTGATTATGATCAATCGTGTTGGTAATTTCGGTTCTTGTAGCTCGAAAATGTCAAAGTGAAAGTGTTATTGCATCAAAGAAAAAAAATATTCTTGATGAGGTGGATAAAGGCATGAAGAAAAAGAATACTGCTTTTGAAATTTGGTATTCCTCCAAACAGCTTATCAACCATAATAAAAAAAAAAACGTGATTTTAATGTAAAATTATTTTTTTAACTGAAAATACAATGTATTTCTAGACAATATTTTGTTTCATTCTCATTTCCCTTGCAGATTTCTTCTTGATGGGTAAAATAAGTAAAACAAATAGATATAATTTATAAAAAAAAGTGTGACTAATTACTTTTTTTAATTATATTTAGTGTTTATGGACTTAAAATGTGTCTTACGTAGTTTAAAGTATTTTAAAGGGTGACTCTCTATTTAGCGAATTTTCCATATAACGAACTTTTTTTCGAGATTTAGCGACTTCGTTAAATAGAGGTCCGATTGTGTAATATGATATTGTCCTGAGTAGACTAAAATTTAAATACAAGTTAATCGTTAATTTTATTAAATATTAATGAATATGAATAAATTTAATATGAATTAATAAATATATAAATATAGCTACACCATTATACATATAAAAGCATCGAATCAACATCCATTATAAAATGTGTATTAACAATGTAGTTATAAATCAAATGCCCCATCTTTTTTATTAACCATTGCGTATTATCCAGACAACGTCACCCTCCTCCGTATTCTAACATCTACCCACACAACCGTCCTATAATAATTTTTTACTATTATTTTACAATTTTTAATTTTTTATAATTATTTTCTTATTTTATATATTTTTTGTAATTTTATTTACGCATGTGTTAATTTGCTTTTTAGGATCATTTAAGTGCTAATTATATATTAAAGTTTTAAATATAGTAAAGTTTTTATTACTTCTAAAAATAGGGCCAAAAATTTATGCACCACAGATGTTTTGATAAAATTAAAAATGGACTCAAGGGTCGTAAAAAATAGGGTTTTACGGAGGAAAAAAATCATAACTTCCTCAATTCTCAAGATATCAAATCCAATTAAATTATTATAAATCTTCTTAATATTATCTACAACTTTTATATTGACAAGTTTTTGATTGGACCAATTCGTACCGCAAAATAATTAAAAACGAAAACAAAAAGGGGTGGGGGGTGAAGAAGAAAAAAAAATCCATAACTGTGTCAATTCACAAGATATAACAATATATCGGCATAAATTTATTATATATCTTCTTACTATTATCTATAAAATTTATATTGACAAGTTTATGATAGGACCGCTTCTTATAGCAAAAACAAATTAAAAATACATAGCATATTAAGGGTGTGTTTAAATCCAAACTGCTTATTTTCTGACTCATTTTTAAATTCCTTTTAACTCTCAAACGCATCCAATTGGTAGATTCTCTTATTCAGAAACTATACAATGTATCGTAATGGTCGATTTTTTGATAGAGACAGAATATATTTCAAAAAAGGATGTTGAAGTAGGTATTTTGAACCGAATTTTCCGAAGTGATTGTGTTGGAAAAGAAAAATATTGTTTTAATTAATTGAACGAAAAATAAAAACAAGGGTCGCTTATAAATCTCTTCAAAAATCACGTCAGCAAGTTTCATATTTTTACTTTTAAAAATAAATCTGACAATGTGCCAGAAAATTTCGAGTTGTTGAGCATATAAAAGTATTTTTTTTTAATACCGCCTTAGCATGATTCTGATAAAACCAGCTCTTGTATAAAAATTAAATAAAAACTCGTCAAAAGCGGCCAGAAAAAATTGTTAAAGTGGAATTATCTCTAATCATGATTTAGTTTTTGTTGTTGAAATTAGCATTTAACTTTGAAATCTACCTGCGCATGTAGGCCGAGCCGGCAGGGATTTTTTATTACATATTTTAGACATTGTCGAATATTTAAAGATGTACTAGTCGGATTCTTCTGGAACTTGGGGATTATAAAGGATATGTCGGGCCTCATATTTATCAACGACGATTTAAACAGGAAGACGATTAGGGTACCAGCAAAAAAATGAGATAAATAATAATATTTGAGATCATGATGTAAAATAAAATTCACGATATGATCTATCGCCATAAATGGTCATTTTTAATTTTAATTTAAATTTTATTTTTTTTATTGATACTATAGTCTTTTTACCAAAAGGAGCCTATTCCAAGAAAAACGAAAGTACTAAAATCGAAGCATTTGTTCGAAATCTACTCGTTGACGTTCGTTTAATACTTACACCTTTGCTGAAAGTCGGTTAATAAAAAACGGCAATTTGTGGAAAATCCCTTACCATTCACCAACTTTTAGAGAGCAGCTAAAAACCAGCTCACTCTAACGCCGATATCTTTCTGAATTTTCACGATAATTGACTGGCTTTTTTATGAGTTACTCCATAGAGGTGACTATTAAGTCATAGAAAAAAATCTTTGTTATCGTTTGCGCATACACATATAAAAAATATTTCTTACAACTGCTCATATTTAATCAAATGTCCAATATATTTATTTATATCCCAATTGCACTGTATTGTTTCTACTACATTTCGCCAAATTTCCTGAAACTGACGTTAAATTTGGCTGAAACCCTGCATGATATTTAAAAAAACATGCAAGAATTTTTTTAACTTTAAAAGAAATCATTATTTCTCCTCCTTATCAAATCGAAGTTGATAAATTTGAGGTCAAACATATTCTTTATAATCCATGAACAGGAAAATTATTAGGGGACCAAAAATGTCGAAGAAAAATAATATTATTTGGGTTCACAATGTAAAATAAATTGCACGAAATTACCTATCGCTACAGTGCACGAATATGTGGGTATTGTTCAATAAGTGAATTCATTTGTGAATAATCGCAATTTATGGAGATATAAGGATTTGTTTTAAAAGTTCAAAATTTCTTGCATGTTTTTTGTTTATATCATGCAAGGTTTTCAACCAAATTCGAAGCTAGTTTCAGAAAATTTGGCAAAATGTAGTAGAAACAATATAGTGGAATTGGAATATAAACGTATTAACCATTTGATGAAATATGAGCATCTGTATGATATATTTGTTATCTGCGCACACGCGGACGATAACAAAGTTTTTTTTTTTTTTTTTTTTTTTTTTTTTTTTTTTTTTTTTTTTTTTTTTTAATAGTCAACTCTGTGGAGCAATTCATGTAACAAAGCCAGTCAAATATCGTGAAAATTCAGAAAGATATCGACGTACAGTTCATGTTACATGCAAATATATTTTATATGTTTATTTAACAATATAGGTTATTATTACCAAACGAAAATACAATTTCAGACAATTCTAAATGTAGGAATGATATTTAAACCTCTAAATTCCTTAATTTTTAATATATTGCATATGAATACAAGTTCAAACAAGAAAAAACGTTATTTTTTCTTTTTCTTATTTATTTATTCAACTATTTTTGTTAAAATCATGTGGTCCCAAAGAAGAAGGCTCTAAAACAATGCTAATTTGCTCCATTTTTAAAAGATTACCTGATTACGGAAGGTTAAATAATATGGTCACAACCAGTGGTGATCTTCTGTAATCGGGTTGTCATTCATTTCCCTTTTGGCTGGCGTGAAGGGGTTCGGTTTCCAAGACTGCATCCATCACTAAGAAGATAAATTACATATTTGAAAATCAGTTTGTATAAAACGGTTAAGTAAGAAATGTCGTAGCCTCGCGGACTTTTATAAAAAAAAATTGTATGATAGTTTTTTTACGCTGATAGAGCTCATGGTGGGAAATTACCTATCTAAGACTTTAAAATTGATTTTTTTTATGTTCTTTTATATATAAATCGCACGCCAAGGTAAAATTTGGTAATACAGATTAAGCACATTGTTTTGCGTTTATAGCGTCTCCTGGAGAGAAATGGGGTAACTAAATTTAAATAAAACTTGTTTTTATATATTTTTAATAAATCTTCATATTAAGCTTCTGACGACCACGTCAATTTTATGCTTTGATTAAACAAAATTATATGATAGATTTTCTACTCTGGAAGCGCCCTTGACGGGAAATTGCATAAATAAATTTTAAAATAGATTTTACATGTACTTTCTTTTTCTGTGGCAACCAAATTCCTTAATCGGCAAGTTAAAATTATATAGGATAACTTAATCTAAACTTTTTAATACCGATTTCGGCCCCTTGCAAGAAATACATTAACCAAATTTAAATTAAAATGTTGTTATTATTTTAGGTTTGAAGATATGGCAGCCAAAATTAAGATAAAAACAGGTAGTACTGATCCAACACAATTTTCTTTTGTGTTTGTAAACACCACTGGCGGGAACAATGCTATGGACATTTAAATAAAGTTATTTTTTTATGTTTTACTGCATAAAGGTATTTACGATGATTACTTTGAATTTAAATACATTCTATAATGCAAGCAAAATTTTAAATTATCGATTTGGAAATGAATAGAATTTGGCTATTCATGACTGATACTAAACTATCAACATAGTTGTTACGTAAAACACGCAAATGCAAATGCAAATGTATATGCAATTAATTTCTTGGCCGACCTGTTCATCCATGCACAAGTGAAATTTCTTAAGATGCTCTTAATCCAAGAAAGTTTATTGTGTATTGCAGTGTGTTTCTCCACCAATGCCAATGGATGAATTCGGAACAAATTTTCAACTCAAATCTGCTGACAGTCCGGGGGGTTGGCCCACGAAGAGCCCATGGGACAAAGCCCCCTATAATACATATATATGTGTGCCTGTGTTTCTGTATAGCTACAATGACAATTTATCATTTTATGTTGCTGGTTTTTTTCTTTTTGTTTGTTTGTTTGTTTGTTTTTTTTTTTTGTTTTTTTCGTTGACATGTGCCTTCTCTGTCCGAGAACTGGAAGTTTCAGTAGTGAATCCCCGTATGCCGGAGAACTTACCATGTAGTGCAAATAAGGTCTACATCGGATCCTAGCGATCTGGTGATTTTGCTCCGCTTAGGCATAAATAAATAAATAAATGACAAGTTATCATCTATTAGTAAAATTTGAAAATGAAAAACAATCCAAAATTCACTTCCAGTGGAGACAATTTATTATATAAATGCTATTTTCTAAGCCGAATATAAATGTAGGAAATAAAAACACATTACTCATTTCCGATGTCTATTAATTTATTTATACTGATATCAATTGACTTTTTAACTTGCAATTAAAGAATTTATTAATGTCTATTGAATATTTCAACATTCTAGGTTCTGCATATTTCACATAAATTAGCAAACGTGTTGGAAATATGGTAGCATTTAAAAGCATACAACCTTATCTCTATCTAATAATATACCTAAAAGTACGAGATTGAAATCATTTAATATGGAAAGCATTTCGATATAGTATATAGTACAATCGTATAGTTTAATTAGCTAGATTAACGAATTGATAATAAAATACCTTTGAAAATAGGAATTAATTAATTATCTTTATAAATTGTTAATGCAGCGCATTATAGATATTGCATTTCCTTCTCTATGATTAAAGACTTGAAATAAAATTAAAAATTCAAGCGATTTTCCTATGGCATTTTTACATAAAATTGAGAAACATTTTGTTTATCTTTTAAACGTTCCTTTTTATAAGAGCTCTTTGCCAAAAGCTAAAAAGAGTTGTAGTTTTTTACTGTGATGAATTGTGTCATAAGATATCAACAGTACGTGTATACATATCAATGCAAAAACCCTTGACGGGTTAAAAGTTTCTGACGCAGCACTTTATCTTATGCTCTAAGAATTTTAAATATGGAACTTAAAAATACTGATATCAAATTTTTAGTGACGTTACGCTATTTCTTAAAAAATATATTTGTATTTATTTCATCATTTTATTTTTGTTTTATTTATAATCGCATGTGCAAAAGTTATGTTCAGCATGAAAAGCTGCATAAAATTTTATTCGCTGTTGCTTTATCATTTACATCTCTCATAAATTCAAAATATGAGTTTTAAAAGATATGATATAAAATTTAAGTGACGCCTTGATGTGACTTTAAAAGGTTTGTTTTAAAATTCAATTTAAATTATTTTTGACTTGGTTAAAATATTTTTTTACATCTACACAATACTTTTAATTTTCCAATTCACTGTTAAATATATCACTTTCATTGAATCTATACTATGCATTGAAATGTATTTATTTCAATAAATTGATTTATCTTTTGTGTCACGCTATTCAAAATTGTGAGTAAGATTTATGTAAATGGTTTATTTGCGTCAAACTATCCTTTTTCATACATTTCATGTAGTTTGGACACAATGACGCAAATAAACCATTTACATAAATCTTACTCACAATTTTGAATAGCGTGACACAAAAGATAAATCAATTTATTGAAATAAATACATTTCAATGCATAGTATAGATTCAATGAAAGTGATATATTTAACAGTGAATTGGAAAATTAAAAGTATTGTGTAGATGTAAAAAAATATTTTAACCAAGTCAAAAATAATTTAAATTGAATTTTAAAACAAACCTTTTAAAGTGACATCAAGGCGTCACTTAAATTTTATATCATATCTTTTAAAACTCATATTTTGAATTTATGAGAGATGTAAATGATAAAGCAACAGCGAATAAAATTTTACGCAGCTTTTCATGTTGAACATAACTTTTGCACATGTGATTATAAATAAAACAAAAATAAAATGATGAAATAAATACAAATATATTTTTTAAGAAATAGCATAACGTCACTCAAAATTTGATATCAGTATTTTTAAGTTCCATATTTAAAATTCTTAGAGTATAAGATAAAGTGCTGCGTCAGAAACTTTTAACCCGTCAATGGTTTTTGCATTGATATCATTACTTTTTTGAGGTTAGTGATAAAAAGATTAAAAAAAAGATACTTATGGGATTTAATGCAGATTTAATTTTTACTATTTTATTACAATTTTCCTTATAGCAGTTTGTATATAAAAACAAGTGGGTAAGTATAATCAGAGATCGCACAGAGGGTTTCATTTGATATTCCTTTAAAAACACTTTATCCTTAAATTAATAAATCCAAAATGTTAATTTATAATTATTAAATCCTTACATAGATGGTGCACCAATAGTTCCAATTTTCATGGGGCAGGGAACGCACTCTTTTAAACAAACCACCTTCCAATTGAAGCCATCAAAAACAAAGTTGAATAAGCCAGACCCCGCTGTTTTGTTTGACAAACAGCAGTCTCATGTCCCCTCCTTCCCCCCTTTTTCAAAATTTTTCAGACCAGTACCTAAGAATGGAGCCGAAATAAGTTTTTCTCTTCAGAAATTACGATAAAAAATAGTATGCAGTACTCATAAATTTACTTTAATTCTATATAAGGTGATTATTAAGTTAATTATAACGTTTGGAATCTGTTGCATTGATGTCCGAAAGGTAGTTTCTGAGTTATGGAAGCTGGACCCATAAGGCGCCATAGAGGGGCGAAGCCCGCTAGTGTCTATCATAATTATATCTGCCATGTGGACTAATTGCGATATTTAATCAAAATAGTCCCCCCCCCCTCCTCATCCCCGGAAATATAACAAATACAAAATGTGTCTTTATAAACCTATCGTCAAATAGGTTTTTATTTCTTTTTCCCTTAAAAAAAACATGATTTTTATATCCGTAACGTAAATAGCGGACGAAGCCCGCTATTTCCTATCATAATATATATTTTTAATAATTTTATATAGTCTATAATAAAAATCAGACTTAAAATAGTCTAGTTCCATGAGTGTTTGTAGTGTCAGTTACATGCTACGATTTTTGGATACCAGTATTTTAGAACGGGAAAATGTGACTTATTTTATAGGAGATATCTCATTAATTGAATAAGGTGAAACAAACTTTTTGAAAAAAAGCTGGCCAACAAGCATGGCAATTATCAGCTATGTGACTTTGTGCTAAAGTCCATTAATTTGATCTGCTTTAAAAAGATTACGGAAGATTGAATTATAGTACAACCTGGATTAACCGAACTTCGATTAATCGAGGTTTCTGTTAACCGAGCCGATAACAAAGTCTGATTTTTTTTTCCCTTTTGAATGAGCCTTAAAAATAACCACACTCTTTAGCTCACTGTCCGTGCTATACAGGCCCTTCTGCCCCCAAAAGCACTCAACTCCAAAGAAACATTGGACCCTGAGAAGTCAATAGCGAACAATGCTTTGTTTCCAGTGGCTGTGTGAACTTCCGTAAATTTTTCAATTTGCATTTTAAAATTTACTACTGGTAGTTGATTTTCTTTTTAAATTTGTTAAGCTGTGAAACAGAACTTTACATATATTTATTTTTATTATTTAAAAAACGTTCTATATATTTTTTTTAAAAGAGATGTTAAATTCGCAAGCACGGCGAGTTTTTACACACAGTTTCTATTAACCGAGATTTCCGATTCCGATTTACTAACAGTCCCAATTAGCTCGGATAATCGAGGCTGCTCTGTATAATTAAAAAATCAATGGCGATCTTACTGTAAACGGGTTTCCCTTTTACTGAGGGATTTCAAGACCGAATCAGCTGATGTTAGTTGCTGTTTCCGTGCTTGATTAAATAAGATTAGTTAAACATTTGAAAATTACCAAATATAAAAGGAACTAAGTCAACAGAGTCTTTGCTTTATGGTATTTTTTAATACGCTATAAGAAAATGATTTTAAATAAGAGATTTTAAATGTAACGTTTTAAATCTGACATAATTTTCACCAAACTTTCCTTTCTCTTTGTAACATTCAACTGAAAATATTTTTATGATTAGAAAGATAATATTATTATTTGCGCTACCTTAAAATTGGCAACTATAGTTCGAAATTTGAAATAAATCTCTCATATAAATATATTTTTTAATTTAAACTGTTTTGCAATATTATTATTTGGCCACTTTGGCCAATATGACGTAATTTCCTCCATTTACGACTTTTAACACATATCAATGAATTTATTATTTAAAAATTTTCTTTTTCTTTTAATATTCACGTGTAAATATAATTTTTATGACGTAATTTTCAATGTTTTCCTGCTTTTAATGCGTAATCATTTAATTCTAATTTGAAAATAATTGATTATTTTATAATTTTCTTTCATTTTAAGTAAGCATGTGTAAAAACAATTTTTATGACGTAATGTTTAATATTTCCCTGCTTTTAACACGTTATCATTTAATTCTAATTTAAAAGGATTTTTTTCTGTTTATAATAGTCACGTGTGAATAAATTTTTAATTTAAAGGATATATTATTCTTTGCGCTCTTTTAACAATTGGCAACAATTTAAAATAACCTTTTCTAAAATATGTAAAAAATATCTCTGGAAATTCTGAAAATTTTAATTTAAAATTGAAATAAACCGTCAAAAAATTAGGCAAGTTAAAAATAATAAATGCACTCTGCAAACTTCGAGTTTCTATTGAATAATTGGATCAGGTCCATTACGTGACCCGATGTGAGCTGGGGTCTTCATTCTTTTCTTTCCTGCAATGCACGGTCTCCCCCTCCAAGATGTAATTGGCACTTTTACTTGGCGCGTACGAGATGCGTGCGATAATTATTTTAACCTTCCACCGTGAAGGGAAAGCAGTGGTAAGGTTTGTTTAGGGGGTTGTATTCTTATTAAAGTAGAATAACAAGTTAGTAGATTGTATATTCAGTTTATAATACGATAGAATATTTACATTTCGCGATTGTTTAAAAATTGTTTTCGGGTCGTTTACTTGTCTCCGAAATTTTGTCACATTATAATTTTCATGTATAGTAGTATCAAATAATATCTTCAGAAATAGGAGGTCTTTAGAAAAAGTGAGGTAAAAAGAAATTATGAGATTTTAAAAAGGTACTTTAGCAATGTCAATTTTAAAGGGGGGGGGGGGGCGAAATCATAAGAAAAAAATATAATCCATTTAATAAAGATTACATCAAGCACATTTTTTTCTTTTAATTACTTTATAATAATGCTAGAATACTCACAATTTATTCGCTACTTATAAATTCAAATTCTCTTGCATCACTAAGACCATTAAACTTAAAAAATGCACAGAATCATAACACTTTGTTCTTACCTAGATATTTCTTTTTAACACACTTCCCAGAAAAATTAAGAGTTAACTTCCACAAATAGTAAAATGAAAAAAAGAATAAACTTTTTTGTTATATTTTACTCTATTCCTGCTAAGCATTCTTTAAAGCATTTTTTACTTTTTTCATTTGGCAAAATATTTAAACTGTATATTTGCATTTTTCTATAAATGCAAAAGATCTATCTGACAATGCCAAAGTTGGCTATTTCAGCCGAATAGACAGGAAGTGACAACGTGGCAGGCAAGGTAGGAAAACTGCCGTTATTCAGCAACAATCCTCATAATTCAAAATGAATTTATCGAAAATGATTATTAAAAATATTCGATGACAAAGCACTTCAATAGTCATATAACGATTAAATTGATTGATATAAAATTAATGCATATACTTTTTTTTTTTTTTCCTCACCAATTTGAAAATATCTTCATCAGTTAAATGAAGTATTTTATTTTCTCTTTGGGACTAAAAAAGAAAGAAAGAAAAAGAAGAAGTACAGAAAAAAAGAAAGAAAGAAGAAGGCGTATTTGAATTTGGCTTAAAAATGAATGCAAGCAAAAATATATAAATAATTTTTAAAAAGTAATTTCTCAACGACAAAAATTTTTGGCCCACCACCTTCCTCCAGTTGTAGCGTTATATATCACTATAGGAACCATAACAGGCTTCCGGGTTATAGAGTATAGATTAAAACCATTTTTTTAAATTGAAAGCTCTAATAGACCTTTTATATTTGATTTGTTTTATTTTAGATACCACCTAACAATACGAAAAATTTCGGAATTCAAATAAGGATCTGAAATTTATTAAAAGCGATAGTTTAGTATTGAGCTGGTGCCATGAATTAACAGCCGATATGTATAGTAATATGCCTATAGTAATATGTATAGTAATATGCCAATATATGTACAGGTATATACCGGGTGTCCCAAAAAGGACTGACTGATTTTAAAATTCAATAACTTGCAAACGGTGACAGATATTTAAAAAATTCTTGCAGGAGGGTTATGCATAAGGTCAAAAGTTTTTTTACAGTGATTTTCGATTTTAGTTCGAATTACAAACAATAGATGGCGCTGCGATCAATAGACGCTTAATTCATGCTCGATTTTTGGTACTTCGTGGCCCGGATAATACATTTCCATCTCCTTTTTCAGCATGGAACAAGAGAAAGGACCGGAAATCGAGCCTGTATTTAGCGACTATTGCTTACAGCGCCATCTATTGTTTGTAATTCGAACTAAAATCGAAAATCACTGTAATAAAACTTTTGACCTTATGCATAACCCTCCTGCAAGAATTTTTTAAATATCTGTCACCGTTTGCAAGTTATTGAATTTTAAAATGAGTCAGTCCTTTTTGGGACACCCGGTATGTTAAATAAATAAAAATATCAATAAAACAAAAATCTAAGACATTTAATCAAATTACGCGCTTTGAACCACTTAAATTATCAGAATAAATAAATAAAAAAAACTCCTATAAATAGCGATTTTTGGCGATTTCTTCGGCTATTAATTCATGTCACCAGCTCAATACTAAAGTATGGTAAATATATATATATATATCTATACATTTTTTTAAGTAAGTGTAAAAAATAATTTTTTTTTTTCATTTTAAAAATTTACTTCTAAAAAAGTACTTATATTAATGCAACGTGATTACTTAGACAGCATGTTTAATGTTTCATCTATTTATTGCATTTGAAACCATTTCTTGTGTCTTTTATTGTATATATTTCTTTTCTTCTTTTTCTTTTTTTTTTTTAACACTTTAGGAATAAATACAAATTTTCAATATGAATGATGAGTAGGGGAGCAAGGGGATGAATGGGACAAGGGATGGATGGGACATTCTCAATATTTCCGGCAATAAACATTTATTTTAAATTGCTTCCTATCCCCATATAAGGCTCTACCACAGTGTGCTTCAGAACTAAAAGTATGACCACATTGCTGTTTTCATTTCCCTTCAAAGTTGCATTTTCTGAAATCTCTGCTTAAAAGTAAGTCTTTTTTACATTTGAAGATGTGAAATATCTTATACAATATAAAAAATTAAGCTATGTTGTAGCTATTTATTTAGAGGTTCAATATCGATAATTAAACTGAATGAATAGTAACCATTGTGACAAAATAATTTTTGAGATAAAATGGGTGAGAAGGGAATATAGGCATCATGGGGATGATTGGGACATTTCAAATGGGGATGAGTGGGACATTCTCATTTATCCCTAGAGATGGTGTAAATTTTATTTATTAACTAAATAGTATTATATAGGTTGATAAATTAATAATTTACGTTAATTAATATTATTAAATAGCATTATATGAGTTGTTATTGTTTAAAATTTCTGAGTGTTATTTATTGTATTGTAATAATTATTAATGGATTATCAAAAAATTGGTACTAAAACTTAATCAAAATAGATAAAATTGTTAAAAATAGTATATGTTTTATATAAATTTGTTTATTGATCAAATGGGGGAAATTATATTGAATTTTGAAATGTTGCACAAATAAATCCCCATCCCTAACATATTGGGTCGATCGGAAAGTCGTGTTGTGTTGGGAAAATTAATTCGTACCGGAAAATTCTATCATTTAATTATTAGACATTAATTCCGATATCTAATGTCTAATAATTACTGGGCAGAATTTTCTGGTGCGAATTGATTTTCCCAACAAGACACGACTTTCCCATCGACCCAATAATTTTCCGTTTTGCATGATACATTTAATTAATATTAATTAATAAGTTATGATTGAAAATTATTAGCTATGCCATATTTAAAAGACATTTTTCACTTTTATTTCAAATCTAAAATGTCTCATAAGTGGGAAAAAAGAACAGATTGATAGCTGAAGTCTGCATTAAAAGTTAAAACTGCAATAAAAGAAGTTTTTGAAAAAAAAAAAAAAAAAAAACATATCGATTCGTGCTGTAAAATCATATATTAGAAATATAATTACATATAAGGTTATAATTATAAATTTTAATTTGGTAAAATTGAATACAGGGAGAAAAATCTTTGTGTCCCATCCATCCCCATTAGTGTCCCATTCATCCCTGCTGTGGGGATGATTGGGACAGGGAGGAACGTTTTTTTAAATTCATAATATTTTTCTCAATAAATCGTAATCTAGAATAAATATTGTTCATATATGCTGTCAAATACCTAATGTATGAAATGTCATATATAATATTGATAATAACTTAAGTAAAAAAATAAAAATAAATGTTTTTGTGAAAATATCCCATTCATCCCCCATCTCCCCTATGTATTAAATTTACATACTCATATTATATTTGAAATATATACATAATTATATGTGATACAGTTTCTGGATTAATTTGGTATTTTTTAACTATGTATATATTTCAAAATAAATATTTTTCTGTGCTTGCTCTGACTTTAGCTAATTAACTTGTGAAATTGGTATAAGCTATTGGGGTTTACTTATAGCATGTCTCCTATTAAAAATAGAAAATATAGCATGTATAGTTTGTTTAAGGGGACACACAAAAGAATTCTGTTACATTACGGTCTATGAGGGAAAATCGTTTGCGGCGAATTTTAATGATGTTACACTATTTCAATCAAACTGAAATTAATAAATATCGCTGAAGTGCACCACGGCATGCTTAAAACGAAATATAGTGTGTGATGCATTCATCCTTTATTTACAGGAACATATTGTGTATGTCTATGAGGAATAATTGCTGTAAGTGCGTTTTCAGTTGTGGTACGCATTTGTAATGTGTCGCGCTATTTTTTACACAAAACTTGGTAAATATAACCTTTACTAAGATCATATTATAGCTCATATACAGGGATGCACAAAAGATCTCGAGTACATTTCCAATTTCCGCTTATTGATGGAAATTGCTGAAGGATAATTTTCAATTGTACCGTATGTTTCCTAACTGAACTACATTTTAATATGTAGTATACATACAAATCGTATAGATTATATACAGGGCTCCACACAGTAATTCGGAAATTTACCCGACTATTCATGCTAATTGCTGAAATTGTTTTTTCAAATGTATTGTGCGTTTTCCAAATTGTTTACGTTGGTATCTTTGTTATCTTATTAAACAGTGGAACTATTTCTTCGATGCTTGATGCATAATTTTTCTTTCTCGTTTTAATTCGTATTTTGTGCAAATGCAGATTATTAATTCTTAAAAATAAATAAATTTAAACATATGAGTTATAAGTATTTACGAAAATAATTTATTGATTTTCATATTTTAAAAATATATCATCAACAGTTGTTTGCATTAAAACATGTGATTTATGTTTCTGCATTGTGTTTTGCAATATTTTATAAATAGGCTAAAAAAGAAAGACTATGTCCTATATTTCTGAAAACAGATTTTTTTTTTATTTAATTCTGATTTATATGATTTTGTTTTCCCCATGTTAAAATACCTGAATAGCTATCAAGAATTCCAAATTTCTAAAACAATTAACTTTCTGAATGCTAACATTATCTATGTTTTTGTGTTGCATTTCAATTAATAAAATTATGAATAAAAATCCAGTTTTCAATTATAAATAAAAATTAACAATTGCATTCAATAATAAGAAGTTTGCATATTACTTTTTACATAAATAAATAAAAATACCAGTTTTCAACACAGGATAAACTATAATTAACAACTATAAGATACAGTTAAAGCCTTTTTTATCATAACTTTTTTCATCACTAAAATTTCGATCCTTATTTTTCAAATAAAAGCTGATAAAGGTGACCTTTGCAAAGTGCTCGCCAAAAGAGATACTCCAGAAGAATGGTCTTTTTTTTCCAGGAAATATGTGGTCAAGCGGACGTAATTAGAAAGTTAGGGACGAGGAGGATCCCCTCAAATCCCTCCCACACCTTCCCAACGTTCCCCTCTGCTGTAAACACCCCACTTGATCGTTATCAATTGACTTTGAACGATGCTATAAAGTAACCTTGGGATAATATAGGCTCAACTTTCTGCTCTCTCTCTAAAAAAAAAAAAAAAAAAAAAAAAAAAAACATAGTTGACAATTGTTTCTAAAAGATCTAGTTTAGATCCAGTCACATTCACATATTAATAATTCACAGTATCCATCAAATGCTTCTGGGAACACGTTCCGTTTCCAGAAGAAATTCTTACATAGTTAGTTCTCTATGTATTGAGCTAAAAATTTTAATGAAGTAGTTGTACAGCAGTTAGTTTCAAAGCAATAGAAAAATCTACCATCTTATTTATTTTTCAGTATTCGCTTTTGATTGTGTCATTCCAAATTTCATAAAAACATATGTAAACATAAAACATATTTATAAATATTGTTTGCATTTTAATTTAAGTACAATTAAAAATGAGGGGAGGGGGTTTGCTTTAGATAAATTAAGACAGAAGTTCGACTCTTGTGTCTTGTCGCTTTTTACTTTCTTCTATCTTTACAAGAAGAAAGTATTGGATTCATGAAAATTTTCGACTTCCGGTTTTTGACGGATTTACACGTTTTAGGGGTCAGAGATTCCAAAAAACATGTTTTTACAAAATGTCTGTCTGTGAGTCTGTCTGTCTGTCCGTCTGTCTGTATGTGACACAAATTTTGTGGGCGCTATATCTCAAGAACTAATGCACGGAATTTAATACAAAATTATATTCGGGTAGCCCCTGATATAGATATGTGATGATTAGTTTTTGGTGTAAATCGCCCAGCAGGTGGCGCTGCTATGCTGCATTTTGCAGGATTTCCGCAATAGCTCTATCTCATGAACTACTCCAGGGATTTCTATAAAACGTCAGATTCAGTTATTCCTTGATATGAGTTGGTGCTGTTTACGTTTTGGTTTAAATCGCCCAGCAGGTGGCGTTGCTATGCTGCATTTTGCAGGATTTAGACTATTTTCGCAGTAGCTCTATCTCAAGAACTAATACACACATTTTCATCAAACATCGGATTTAGTTAGTCCTTTATATGAAATTATGCTGACTACATGTTGGTGTAAATCGCCCAATAGGTGGCGCTGCTGTGCTGCACTTAGAACAATTTCCTCAATAGCTCTATCTCAAGAACTAATGCACGAATTTTCATCAAACTTCAGATTCAAGTACACCTAGATTAATATTGCTGCTGATTATGTGTTGGTGAAAATCGCTCAACAGGTGGCGCTTCTATGCTGCATTTGTCATGATTTGCGCAACAGCTCTATCTCAAGAACTAATGCACGAATTTTCCCCAAATTTCATATTCAGTTAGACGTTGACATAAGTTGATGATGATTAGGTTCTGGTGTAAATCGCCTTATCAGTGGTGCTGCTATGCAGAATTTTGCTGTATTTACACGATTTCAGCGATAGTCATTGCTGGACAGATAATTACACCTGTTTATTTTCTAATTAATTTACATCCAAAATTGTTAATTGGTCCAAATCATCCAAGCAACCTCATAGCAAATTGGTATATAATTTTATATACCTTAGATAAATTCAAATAATATAAGTGATCGTAATTACCTAAATTCTAGTAGAAGAGCAACGCGAAGCATTAATAAAATTAAATTATAATTCGCGTCAAAATGTAATTATTAAATTTGAATAATTACGAATAAAATTAAGAGTTTGCGTTGTGAATTATTTAGACGAACTCTTCCACTTATGAATTAAACTAAAATTTAAGCTGTAAAAACAAATTGACACACCTTAAACATTATCAATTAAATAATTACAGAAACTTTTTAAAACTTGATTAAATATTTTATTTACATTGAACACAACTATATACAGAAATACATAATATTAATTCAAAAAAAAAGAAAGCAATACTTTTGTTTGCTTCTCATTATTTTATGTATATTTAATCTTTAAAAAAAAGACAATATTTTCATGTACTCTAATTATTATATTTTTTTCTTTTTGCTAAAAGAATAATTCTCTTTCATTTTTAAATTACCATAATTTTATTTAATTATTGGTTTTGTCGGATCTCAGATTACTCTCTACCATAAAATATCAGAAAAGTATATTTATAATTTTTCTTATGATTTTAAGTGGTAATAGAAAAAGTCTAAAGTAGTACCTTTTTTTTAATATACGGGATGGTGGCCTTTATACATCAAATTCAGAGTTGTCGCGTTGCTTAGGATCATATTCATATGTCATCCAGAATTCGCTTCGTATCAGAGCGGCAACATCGGGATGGCAGGATGCATAGCTACGGACCTCTGTAGAATAATCCTCTTTATTTTAACATCAGGAAGACATTCTCAATTTGGCTTGCTTAGGCTCACTCCGATATGTACATCAGGAAGACATCCTCAATTAGGCTTGATTAGGCTCACTCCGATATGTACATCAGGAAGACATCCTCAATTAGGCTTGATTAGGCTCGCTCCGATATGTACATCTCGCCTGGGCATTACTATGGCTTTCAGGATTCATTGCACGGGCTTTCAGGAGAGCTCCTGCGTCCTCTACATCTTTTTTCAGACTCTCTTTTTCAAACCTTATTCTTCTTGCACCACAACTCCTGCAGTGGGTGGAACTATTTTTGTCTAGTCCACTGTTATTGGATGTGAGAAGATTTTTTATTATACTTCGATAGGCCTATTAGCTAACAGTCTGCAAATGGCCCCTTACATATACTTTAATATTATTATCTGCCTTAAAGTTTGGGTGGTCTGCCATAAATTTATCCCAACACTTTTATTAAGGCCATAAATTTATTCCAACGTTTTTATTATTTTACGATTTCTAATTATACACCACTTTCCATTGGCTTGTCATAAAACGACACCATGGCGTCTGGCTATTGTTGTTGTCTGAGATCCAAACTCTATTCAACATTATACATTCATTTTACAATACAACAATTTTTTAAAAATATATATTTAATATTTAAAATCAACTTAATAATTTTTGTATGAACTTACACTCCTATTTTACTTAAATATATAAACATTATAATTTTACACTCATAATTATATTTTATAAAAAATATTTATACAAACAGAAATAACAAATTACGCAATTTTACTTTGATTTAACCAACGTGGTGCGGGAACATATCATAGTTATATGTTGCCCAGCAGTCATATCTCAAGAACTAAAGCATGGAATTTCATCTTTTTAGAATCATTATGATGAGCATAGGTTGCCATTTAATTTTGGTAAAGTGATAACGAATTTTGAAGTATTGACATGTATGAGATAGAAGAAAGTTTTGGGATTTGTACATCCGACTAGTTTACTTTCTTCTGTCTTTACAAGAAGAAAGTATTGGATTCGTGAGAATTTTCGAATTCCGGTTTTCGATGGATTCACACGTTTTAGGGGTCACAGATCCCGAAAAAATATGTTTTTAGAAAATTTCTGTTTGTGAGTATGTCTGTGAGTCTGTCTGTCTGTATGCCTGTGTGTGAGACAAATTTTGTGGGCGCACTATCTCAAGAACTAATGCACGGAATTTAATAAAAATTTATATTCAGTTAGTCCCTGATATAAATTGGTGCTGATTAGTTTTTGGAGCAAATCTCTCAACAGTTGGCACTGCTATGCTGCATTTTTTACGATTTCCTTAATGGCTCTATCTCAAGAAATAATGTACGGATTTTCGTGAAACTTCAGATTCAGTTAGTCCTTGATATGAGTTTATGTTTACTACGTTTAGGTATAAATCGCCCAACAGGTGGCACTGTTATACATCATTTTTCCTTATTTCCACAGTGTCTCTATCTCAAGAACTAATGCGTGGACTGTCATCAAACTTCAGATTCCGTTAGTCCTTGATATGAGTTGCCGCTGACTACGTTTTTGTGTAAATCGCCCAACAGCTGACACTGCTATGCCGCATTTTTCCTGATTCCCGCAATAGTTTTATCTCAAGAAGATCACGGATTTTAATCAAACTTCAACTTCAGTTATCAAGTTGACTTAAGTTGTTGCTTATTAGGTTTTGGTATATATCGCCCGACAGGTGGCGCTGCTATGCAGAATATTTCACGATTTCCACCATAGCTCTACTCAAAAACTAATGCACGGATTTTCACGAAACTTCAGAATCCGTTAGAAGTTGACATAAGTCGTTGCTGATTAGATTTTGGTGTAAATCATCTAACCGGCTGTATTTTTCAGGAAGTATTAACATGCATGAGATAGAAGAAAATTTTGGGATTGCCACATCCGACTAGTTTTCATCAATTTTGGATTTAATATTTTAAAATTAAAGACAATATAAACTAGTCGGATGTGACAATCCCAAAACTTTCTTCTACCTCATTCATGTTAATACTTCCTGAAAAATGCAATATAACAGCGTCGCCGGTTAGGTGATTTACACTAAAATCTAATCAGCAACAACTTATGTCAATTTCTAATTGAATTTGAAGTTTGATGAAAATCCGTGCATTAGTTTTTGAGATAGAGCTATTGTGGAAATCGTGAATAATGCAGCATGGCAGCGCCACCTATAGACGATTTACATCAAAAAGTGATCAGCACCAGTTTATATCAGGCACTAACGGAATATAAAGTTTTATTAAATTTCGTTCATTAGTTCTTGAGATAGAGGTCCCACAAAATTTGTGTCACACACAGACAGACATTTTGTAAAAGCATTTTTTCGTGATCTCTGACCCCTAAAACGTGTAAGTCCATCGGATTTCGAAAACTTTTCGAAATCGGATTTCGAAAACTTTTACGAAGCCAATACTTTCTTCTTGTAAAGATAGAAAAAAGTAAAAAACTGAAATACTTTTATTTGGGTCTTTAAAGGGATTCCACTTTGGAAATATGTAAAGTCAGAGTTTGTTTAAAGTTTTACGTTGATTACAAATCGCTCTAATAATCTTTTCTGCAAGTATCATGTATTTGTGTTAATAAATGAGTCAGAATTTTTTGCGTTGATTCTAGTGTCCTATGTGTTTCTAGGGTGCCCCAGGATTTTAACTGGAATCTAGAAACAGAAGAATAGAATAACTAAATGGAAAAAGGATTCAAAGAATGAAGATATAATTAAGAGTATAGGGGCAGATTCCAAAAATTTTAAAGGAGCCACTGGCTCCTAAACCCAAATAATCTAGTCGCCATATTATAAAAGAAATGTATAAAAGCAATAGCGTTTATACAGGGGGGAAAATCAGGAATTCAAAGTGAAAAATAACTTACACATGTACAAAAGAAACACAGACTACATCAAATGTTTACTTCATTTAATCAAATAATTCTTTTAATTTGGATCTAAATTAAGTATAATATAAATCTTTAGTTATGTGCAGTCAGAAGATAAAATTGGCCAAGATAGAGGTTAAAAAATATATCTATAAGAATAAGCTAAGCAGTCATGGTAGTGGGGAATATTAGAAAAACAATATTTCTTATTTTCATTTTGTCACACAAGAGTAAATATTTAAAAAAATGTGAATGTGACATTATTTTGCACTATAAAGATCACAATACAATTCAAACATTTTCAATAACACACAAGAAAAATTATCTTAAAAAAAAAAAATTATCACAGACTATTACATGGGAGATTCTGCTACGAATTTTCCGAAAATTTGGAAATAAAAAAATATCACGGAAAAATATCGAGAATTTCGACAGTTAGTCGCCGAAAAAAATCTCAATTTTCTCAATCGTCAACAGAAAAAAGGCGCGAATTTCGTCTAAGGATTACATTTGAATTTTGAACAACCTTTACCTTAAGGCTGTTCTCAAATCCAAAGGGTCAACTTTCTGACATAAGTTTTAATTCATTTTTATTCGGAAACGCATGAAACTAGAAAGTGTTGTTATTCAGAAACTATGCCATCGAACTGTTTTTTCCGTTTTCTTGTAAACGCAATAGATCTTTCAGAAAATACTGTTCAAGTTGGCATTTTGAACCGAACTTCCGAACGAAAGAAGAAAATCCAGTCAGTAAGGGGAGAAAAATACCGTGTCACGTGATCAAAATCGCTTCTAACTCAATAGTTAAATGGTGAGCCAAAAATGGAAAACACAGTTGGATTCCAAAACTCTTCCATGCTCAGGCTTTTGAATTTTATATCTTTCCGTTAAAAAATAAATTTGAAATGTGTCAGAAAGTTTTCCCTTGTTGAGCAGAGCAGCTGAGAACATCCTTAAGCAAAACAATGGAAAATAACAATTTTTGTTGAAAAAGCTGATTTTACTAGATTTTTCTTCAGCTACAAGATCCGAATAGCAACTTAAATGTGGTAAGTTAAACATACATTTGAATTCTGTATGATTAACGTCTTAATGAGTATTATTAATTAAGGTTGTTCTTAACCGCTCTGCTCAACAAGCGCAAAACGTTTTGACACATTTAAAAGTTCATTTTTTAACGGAAAGATATAAAATTGGAAAGCCTGGCCATGGAATTGCCTGGCCAATTTGGAATTGAACTGTTTTTTCCATTTTTTGATCAATCAATTACCTATTGAGTTATAAGTAATTTCGATCACGTGACAAATACGTTTTTCGCTCGCTCTTGAGTCTCTTTCTTCCTTCGCGCGGAAATTCGGTTCAAAACGCCCACTTTGACATTCTTTTTTGAAAGATCTATTGCGTTTGTAAAAAAAAAGGGAAAAAAGGCTCAATGACATAGTTTCTGAACAACAACACCAGCTAGTTTCATGCATTTTCGAACAAAAATAAATTAAAACTTATGTCAGATAATCGCCCTTTTGGATTTGAGAACACCCTTAAACAAAATAATTGAAAATAACAATTTTTAAGGAAAAAAGCTGCTCTCTCTATTTTTTTTTCAACTACAAGATCAGAATATCAACTTAAATGAGGAAAGGTAAACATATATTTAAATTTTAAATGATTAACATCTTAATGAGTATTATTAATTAAACAAAACAATTGAAAATAACGATTTTCAAGAAAAAAAAACTGATTTCTTTAGATTTTTCCAGCTATAAGATGAGAATATCATCTTAAAAGTGAAATTTAAACATATATTTAAGTTTTTCAACAACCATTACCTTAACCAATTTTAAAAACAAAGGAAAATATGAATTTTTTAATGAAAAAGACGAATTTAAACGAATTTTACTAACTTTTATACTAGTTTGAGATTTTAAGATATATTTAAACACTAGTTATGTAAGATATAAAACTTTAGACTACAGCACTATAAAATATAGTATATTTGAACAAAATAAATTCAAAACTTGAAATTTCACATAAAAAAATATTTTCACGTAAACGCATATAAAAATACGATTTTTTATTCTAATTTTCTGATCTTTTAGCAGATTGAATAGGATATAGATGTTAAATTCGCAAGGACGGCGAGTTTTTACACACAGTTTCTATTAAACGAGATTTCCGATATCCGATGTACTAACAGTCCCAATTAGCACGGATAATCGAGGCTGAACTGTATAATTAAAAAATCAATGGCGATCTTACTGTAAACGGGTTTCCCTTTTACTGAGGGATTTCAAGGCCGAATCAGCTGCTGTTAGTTGCTGTTTCCGTGCTTGATTAAATAAGATTAGTTAAACATTTGAAAATTACCAAATATAAAAGGAACTAAGTCAACAGAGTCTTTGCTTTATGGTATTTTTTAACAACGCTATAAAAAAATGATTTTAAATAAGAGATTTTAAATGTAACGATTTAAATCTGGCATAATTTTCACCAAATTTTCCTTTCTCTTTGTAACATTCAACTGAAAATATTTTTATTATTAGAAAGATAATATTATTATTTGCGCTACCTTAAAATTGGCAACTATTGTTAAAAATATCATCTCGAAATTTGAAATAAATCTCTCATATAAATATATTTTTAAATTTAAACTGTTTTGCAATATTATTATTTGGCCACTTTGGCCAATATGACGTAATTTCCTCCATTTACGACTTTTAACACATATCAATGAATTTATTATTTAAAAATTTTCTTTTTCTTTTAATATTCACGTGTAAATATAATTTTTATGACGTAATTTTCAATGTTTTCCTGCTTTTAATGCGTAATCATTTAATTCTAATTTGAAAATAATTGATTATTTTATAATTTTCTTTCATTTTAAATAAGCATGTGTAAAAACAATTTTAATGACGTGATGTTTAATATTTTCCTGCTTTTAACACGTTATCATTTAATTCTAATTTAAAAGGATTTTTTTCTGTTTATAATAGTCACGTGTGAATAAATTTTTAATTTAAAGGATATATTATTCTTTGCACTGTATTAACAATTGGCAACAATTTAAAATAACCTTTTCTAAAACATGTAAAAAATATCTCAGGAAATTCTGAAAATTTTACTTTAAAATTGAAATAAACCGTCAAAAAATTAGGCAAGTTAAAAATAATAAATGCACTCTGCAAACATCGAGTTTCTATTGAATGATTAAATTGAATGAAAATGATTAAATTCCCATGTATAGTTTTTTCCTATAAGACTTTTTTAGTGAGACAATTTTATTCAGATTTAACATTAAATATCTCTTAAAATAATTCTGCGATTTAAAAACTGTCTACTTCAACGTTTGTATCAAACATTTCTCTATAATACTAACCATTTTAATATTTTTGTATGCAGTAATTTTCTTAATATTTGCGAGATAGACCTCCAGCCACAAAGATTCTTTCAAAGCGGCAATGAGAGCGTTAGTTTTTTTTTTTTTTTTTTTTTTTTTTTTCCGAATAAGAAACAAAATGTAGTACGCAATTGCGTCAAAAGATGGCGACACCAGAATTCTGATACTGGTTATTATGTAAACTGTAAATATTGCAAAGTTAAATAAAAACAATTGTCTCGGGGTTATCAAACTTCATTGTTATTTATAAATAAAACATTTCAACTAAATTATTTATTATAAAAGAATTATTACATCACAATAGTTTTTATGCAAGGAAAATAATAATAATAATATTATTATTATTATGAATGTCAGTGATTATATATTGATTGACCGTCATAATAATAAAAAATGATATTATAAAAAGAAGAGCTGAAATGAATTATTTTTTTACGTTTCTGATCGTGTAATTTATATTCAAATAATAATTATTAATGTATATTTTTTGTAAAGTGATTGAAATCAAATATATCTATAAAATTTATGGTAATATTTTTATTGTTGAAAAATTGCCAAGAAATAATCATCATCAAATTGGCGTCATTATAATTTTAATTTTATTTAACTTAATAACAATTAAAAAATTACAAAGGAACTGAGAATAATGGTCAACTAACAGACTTTAAAAGAAAAAAAAAGCATTCACATGTGAAAACAAGTATCAGCGAGTATCGAACTGCCTATCATAAGATTAGTAGACGATGGCCCTTATCCACTCAGCCAGTGGGAGGACAAATTTTTCTCCCCAAATGTGATTAAAAAGAAAGCATGTTTATGAATACAGTGTCATGCATTTTCGGTGAAATTTCCATAGAATGGCGAAGAAATATAGTCCGATTTTTCATGCGCATTATAAAACGAACAAGAGTCTTGCTGGAAACAAGTAAATTGTTATTTGGTTCATCTGAAACATATTTATTTGATTTTTAAAAAATCGCCCGTGCCATTTTCCAGAGAAAAAAAATCGAATTATTTAACGAACGAGAGTTTTCCCAGAAAAAAGAAAAGTGTTATTCACCCCGTCTTAATCACATTTATATTATGTATCAATTTAAAGAAAATCGTTAGTACCGTTTTCGAGATTTTCAAATTAGGAACTTCTTACATACCGTACCAACGCTTTCGCTTTAAAAATGGCTATTTAGATCTCAAAATATACTGCACGTAGAAATGTAAAAATTTCAGTATACGATTGGACTGCAGATGTAAGACTGTTCTAGAAAAATCAGAACAATAGGACCTATATCTGCTGAGAAAGGCGGCTTTTCGCGTTTTCTTTGATGTCGAGTTAGCCGTATATATGAGTTCCGCCATCTACGAGTTCTACAATACGATTTTAGGCTTAAAGCTGCGTCACTTGGAATACTACCGTCTTCCATGATTCATTGTTGAATTTAAAAAAAAAAATGTGTGAAAACAGGATTTTTTAAAAGGAGTTGATGTAATTACAGTTGCAGTTCTTGGAAAATTAATTCAAAAGTTGTTATCTGCTATTTTTTAAAAGGTAATAGTAAAAAGATCTAAGTAATATTTGCTATTATGTGGTGAAATTTTCAAAGTTTGGTTTGAAATATAGACTATTTGAAATATGAAATTTTCGAAAAATGAAAGTTTGTATTCATGTATACTCTGTATCATTAAAAAACTGTAAATATAGTATTTATATTTGAAACAACTTGATGTGTGATCATTCTGTGATTTAATAAATTTTTGATAAATGGATAAAAACAGTTGTTAAAGTTATGTAATGCATAGGTGCCAACCTCAAACTAATCTTCCGTAATACTTGCGTTAATTTGAACCTGGTTTAATAAGTTTCAAACCAGAAATTTTTTTAAGAAATGAAATTAAATATGTTCCACGTAGAAACCTGGAATTAAATAAATAAGCACTCATGAAATAAATTTTCTGGTTTGAAGTGTGGTTAACTTGAATCAAATTAATGCAGACATTACGGGAGATTAGTTGGCAGGTATGTGTAATGTTTAAATATACAGGAGCAAGAATCGAGTTTGATGTAGAAAAGTATTGCAATAATTCAAAAATCTTCGATACCATTGTAGCGCAATGGTATAGCGATATACATTTGTTAAAATTGGGCTGTTAACCATATGGCTATTAACCATGGGGTTGGCGGCTCGAATCCGTCAAAGGTCGAATTATTATTATTATTGTTTTTTTACGTAGTAAGTATAGAGGTTTCAAGAATTCGTTTGTTTTTCATTTTGAGAGAAAGTTACGCAATAAGCAATTATTTATTAACTTTTTTTTTTGTTTGTGTTTAAGTTTTAGTATGCTGCTAATTCGTTTCGTTTCACCGAAAGTTGTAAAATTATAAGATGCACTCATATTTTTAACTCATAGGATTGCTTTAAAAAGTGAAAAATCACTGAATTTCTTTAAATCAGAAAGTACTGAATTTGATTAAATAGTGTTTTGTGTATAAAAAATGAAGCTTGAATGTAGAAAAATCCAGTTAAATGTAATAAAAATAAGGATATTAGTTTGTAAATTCATATTTATAGATGTACATTCATGAAAATATTTTTAAAATGTGAAATTATCAGTTATTGATTAGATTAAAAGTAATTTATTTTTGTTTAGTAATGAGTATTTCTTGCAGTGTACCTCGTTCAAGGGTTAAAATTCTACATAGAAAATCATCTATCTACATAGAATCACATTTTCTCATCTAAAAATATGATAAAATCTTAAACTAGTGTAAAAGTTAATCAAATTCGTTTAAATTCGTCTTTTTTCATTAAAAATCATATTTTCATTTTGTCCTTTATTCAATTATTAAAATCCATTAAGATAATGGTTGTTCAAAAACTAAAATATATGTTTAAATTTCATTTTTAAGTTGAAATCCTCGTATTTTTTCTCTTTTAAGCTCATATTTTGATCTTATATTTCAAAAATACTAAAGAAATCAGTTTTTTCCTTAAAAATTGATCTTTTGCGTTGTTTTGCTTAATTATTAATATTCATTAAGGTGTTGTTTATTCAAAATTCAGATATCTGTTCAAAATCTGGATTATTCATCAATGATCAAATGATCTTGAATGCATAAATCAGTTTTATTCATTTCCAGTTTCCAATATAGGGAAGAAATTTGTACTATTGGTCTCAAATGTAGTAGTCGTGATGTAAATAGATATAAATATAAACACTATATAAAGACAATGAAACTTTTCAAGATAGATAAAGTTTAACAATATAATTAGTATCTTGTAACAATATATAAACAAATGTTGTGTCAAAGTTGAAAATTTGCATAAAAATTCATCTTTTTCTTGTAAACTGATATTTTTGTGTAATTAATGATATTTATTAAGTTTTTGTTATTATAAGCTAAAATATTATTTTAACTCTTCTTTTAGAAGTTGATATTTCCATGTTACAGCTGAAAAAATCAAAAGAAATTAGCTTTTTTCTCTTAAAAATTCATATTTTACATCGTTCTGCTTAATTATTAATAATCATTAAGGTAATGATTCTTCAAAACTATAATATAAGTTTATATCTTTCACGTAACAGTTGAAAAGAAGCGTAAAAATTGATATTTTTCTTGGATGTAAACGTTTTCCGATATGCTTTTGTGACGTCAAATCTCTATTATTGCGGTCCCCCCCAAGTTTAAGGAATGTGAGGTGAGGGGTTGACGGTAGTGATTAGGAGTTGGAATTATTTTCTTATACTAGTTTCATCGAAAAAATCCTATTCAATCTGCAAAAAATTAAGAAAATTAGAATAAAAAATTCTATTTTTATATGCGTTTTCGTGAAAATATTTTTAAATATGAAATTTCCAGTTTTGAATTTATTTTGTTTAATTAATATAGATGTTGGAGTGGTGTAGTCTAATTTTTTAAATCTTACATAACTAGTGTTTAAATATATGTTAAAATCTCTAACTAGTGTAAAAGTTAATAAAATTCGTTTAAATTCGCCTCTTTCATTAACTAATCAATATTTTCCTCTGTTTTTAAAATTGGTTGAGGTAATGGTTGTTGAAAAACTAAAATATATGTTTAAATTTCCCTTTGAAGATGATATTCTCATGTTATAGTTGAAAAAAATCTAAAGAAATCTGTTTTTATCATTAAAAATTGATATTTTTTATTATTTTGCTTAATTAATATTACCCATTAAGGCGTTGTTTATTCGAAATTCATATATATATAATTCACTTTTATCTTTTAAGTTGTTATTCTTATTTTATAGCTGGAAAAATCTTTAAAAAATCAGCTTTTTTCCTTAAAAATCGTTATTTTTAATTGTTTTGTTTAATTAATAATACTCATTTAGATGTTAATCATTTAAAATTCAAATATATGTTTAACTTTCCCCATTTAAGTTTTTATTCTGATCTTGTAGTTTAAAAAAATCTACTGAAACCAATTTTTTCAACAAAAATTGTTATTTTCCATTTTTTTTGCTTAATTAGTAATACTCATTAAAGTAAAAGTTGTTCAAAATTCAAATGTAAATTTAATCTTCATCTTATAGTATATTAATTCTAGCCGATCTAACGTTCAACTCTCATGTTTTTGTAGAAAAGTACTCTAAAAACGTCAATTTTCCCGCTAGGGTGCGGTGCTGTGGTGGCGGAGGGACCGGAGGAGGTGCCGGTGGGGGGGGATTGGCGGGGGTGTCAGAGGCGGTGAAGCGGTCTGCGCTCGGCACCCCAACACCCCCGCCTCCTGAGCCAGAACTGTTGTTTTCCTACTACTATTGTTTATTTGCATTCGGGATTATTGAATATTTTCGCAGATTAAGAAACATTTGTGTTTTTTTTGCAGTGTACTCGTAAACTATGGAACGCGGAAAGTTCAAATTGGCTGAAGTAATAAAGGCTATTGACCCACATATTAATAGTTTATTTACTATTTACAATTAGTATATTTTGGAACAATGTAGAGAGGCTAATTAAATTACTTGAAATTAAAAGCTCTTTCTTTGTATATCGTGTGGGGTATAGTGTGAAAGCTTTCGTAACGCCAAACTCAAAAATACATTTCTCTTAATTTTAGGTATATTTTCAGAGATAGCGTCAAAAATGTAATGCAAAAATAGCCCCCCCCCCTATATTTCCGAATCTACTGAAACTAAAATTATGAAAAAAATAGGGATAGCAAAAGTTAATTTAAAACTTGCAAGAAAAGTACAGCGATTTCAATAAATCACATACTTTTTGAGAAAATCGCATTTTTCCATTACACACAAATTTTGATTTACGGGCGTTCAGCAAACGAGTTGAGGAGCGCTGGAGGTACCTATCGTCACAGAAGTATAAAATGATTGTTGATAATGATTTTCGAAAGATATTTTGGTAACTAACAGAGATATTATCCCTTAAAGACACGGACAGTTTGGACATACATAAACATACGGGCGGCGTACTCTATTCGCCATCGGCTTTTAAAGCCTAGATAACTTTTAGTGATATAATTGTGTAATGCAATACGCAGTAGTAGTAGGTATAAAAACAATAGACGTCAAACTGTTAAAAACATACTAATTTAATTAGATTTAATCGCAGAATTACTGTGAGATTCGCGATTAGTTTGCATTGAGCGGCTCTCTTTATACGTCACCCGTGTTGTCAGGTTCTGAGAAACATCTGCTATTAGAACTATGGTCCTATATTATTTTGTCTTACTAACTATATTATATATTGCATGGTCTGTGTACTGAGAATTTCAAAGTAACATTCTTTCCTTATCTGAAACAGGATCCGAGCCGGTGAATTGTACAGCATGGATGAAGGGATAAAGGGATGAACGGAGAGGGGTTTGACGTTCTTTTGAAATGTCTGCTGGAGATGGGCAGACAAAAGAATTGCCCGAACGAGGGAAATAGCTGTGAATGTGGTCAGAATAAAAAGACCGGATTTATGTTGGGGGAAAGAGGAGGAGTTGAGAAAAAGCAGAGGGTTGCTAGGGAGAGTCGCTTCTGCTCGGAGAGAGTTTGTGGAAGCCTGGCGCGCAAAGTAAGAGGTTGTTCCTGTGTATAGCTCTTGGACAGAGCGTAGGGTTGAGTGAGGCTCGCAGAGCTTAGGCTTAGAGCCCATGTGCTGGGAGATTAAGAGTAATCTCCGGTAAAGCTAATTTAACGAGTGTAGAGTGAGAGTGATATAACGTAGTTTAACAGTACACAGACAGCATTTACTGTATTTAATTTAATGCTGAACCGGATCACCTACATCCGAGTTTTTAAGTGTAAATAGTGTTTTGTGTTTTGTAAATAGTGTGTAAATAAACTGTTAATTTAGTTAATTGGAAGAGTTGGTTTTAATTTAAACAATTCTCTCAGAGCGTGACCGATATCACGTAATCATATCGGTGGTGGCAGCATATAAATAGCAAAGGATTTCTTCAAAGTTGTGCGGACTAAGAGGAAACTCCGACACGTGTCATTAAAGGTTATTTAAAAACCTATCTGGAAAAACGCTGATGGACGAAGGCGGCGTTGCAAGTTTGCGACCTCATTTAGAAGCACGCTTAGTACAATGCAAGTTTAAATTTGAACAATGTTTTTGTTTTAGGTACACTGTAAAAAGAAACAATTAATACTACTCTGAATTTGGGTTTATGAAATGCCAAATGAAGATTAAATATTTACTACTTTTATTGTCAGCACCGAATCAAGTTCATAATAAACAGATTATGATAAGATTAACAAGTCGGAAACTGTACGTCAAACGTGGCATATGAGGTGCGTTCATACTATAATTACTAGTTTTATAAATATTCATATCTTGGTGCAATAGCTGTTGCACTCTTATGCAAAAATGCGCGAAAACAAAATTTAACATCATTATATATATTAAATTCAGTAATAGGGAAATAATATGACTCCATCTTAAATATGGCGTAATCTCCAATGCAACTTAGAACCATTACCTACCATGATATATCATCGAAATAATTACGTATGATAGGTTTTAATAACCACTATAGCATCCTAGACTCATTACCTACCATGGGATAATTGAATTAATTACGTATGATAGGATTTAATAGAATAACCACCATAGCAACCTAGAATCATTACCTATCATGGAATATCATTGAATTAATGATGTTTGATATGATTTAATAGAAGGAAGAAAACTTTTATTAATATCCTTTTAAGTTTGGATTCGGTTTTCATATAATTTGAAATGGCCCGACAAAATTCGGCAACGATTCTATATATTGAATTTCAAAACATTCGGTTGGGTATTTTTTGTGCTGTTCTGTGCGGACAGACGGACAGACCAGACGACGCCTATAGGTGCTACGTATTTATATAATTACGAACGCACCGAAAAAAAGAGTTATACACAATATATATATCATTTGATACTATTTAGGTTTAATATTTCTCTGAGCTTTCATGGTATATCCATTTATACTTTTCTAGTATATACATTTATAATTATCAAGTAGGAGCTTGGTGCAATATAATAAAAGCGTAAAGAATAGCAACGTTAAAAGCACCAAAATTTTAAATTCTAAGCATACCGGTTTCGGTAGCACAGCATACCTTCCTCAGTGCTGAGGAAGGTATGCTATATGCTACCGAAACCGGTATGCTTAAAATTAAAAATTTTGGTAGGTAGGTATGCTATATGCTACCGAAACCGGTATGCTTAGAATTTAAAATTTTGGTGCTTTTAACGTTGCTATTCTTTACGCTTTCATTATATACAGTTATACTGAACCCTAAGATTTACATTAAAAAAAGTCTTATTATTCTTTTAGCAACGGTTTTTTTTTTTTTTTTTTTTTTTGTAAGAATACAGTTATTAATTAACCTATTTATTGTATGACACCCGCTGTACGCGAGTAATACTCGCACTTAACCTTTTTTATTATTTATAAAGGTATCAATAAATTTAACAGGGACAGAAAATTCTAGTTCCCATTTTTGTCTGGGTGTACATCAATTGCGCCTACGGTGGGAGGAGATCATAAATTGCGCCTACAGCTTCGTCCCCTTCTGTATGAACTGCGCTCGAAGGGGTGAGATAAGCAATCCATCATTTTATTGAGGGTTGCCTTAAAGAGTTCTTTTTCCCAAAAAAGTCTTCTGGATGCAAATCCGGCCATGGTAAATCTTGGCGACAATAATCACAATACTTAAGGTCTGTATTCATCTAGCATTGCATTATATCTTATGAGATATTCAACGTAATGAATACAAATAAAATATTACTAGAGGATACTTACTAATATTTACTACGAAAGAAGGGGACTTCTCATTTAAATGGCGCAGTGCAAACTGCCGCCCCAAATTTTGTTAGCTCTTTCAAGGTATTTCAAGAAATATCTAATGTTAATTTTAAAAAAACACATACCATTGTTAAGAAAATTTTTATTTTGACTTGTAACATTTGAATAAAAAGTGTTTTTCCTTTTTCAATGACAAAAAATGCTGAAAATACATAAAATTCAAGTTATCATAACTCGGTAAGTTTTATTTGTACAAAAATGAAACTTTTATTGTTTAATTATTAGTACACAAGAAAGTTTTACTAAATATATAGTATTTAAATCCCGCAAAAAAATTAAATTTATGTAACTTTTAAAAATAACATTATATATATATATATATACAGTAGAAACCCGGTTATCCGAAAATCGGCTTAACCGAAAGCCCTTAAAATTCCTCAAAGTCCTTTTTAAATGTGAAAAATTTTATTGCCAACACTATTTTGACCGGTGTCAAATGACAACTTTTAACATATTTTGATTTATGATTAATATTTTATTTGTAAGTTTTAGATCAAACAATTCCGAATCATTTCTAGTACATTGAAGAGTTGTTTTAATACTTATTATCTTTAAAAATTAAAAGGAAAATAAATACAAATCAAAACTTTGAAAGGTGTTATTGGATGTGGGTAGAAATAGTGTTAAAAAAGCATGTTCTTTATGAAAATAATAAACAGAGTCAATTTACTTATTTTGTCAATTGCGTAATTTCGGGCACTTTATTAGATAGACACGTACGACACTTCATCTTTTTTACAAAATATGTTGTGATTTTCTTTTGCTTTTAACTTTGCATCGTTTCAATGCTGCTTTATCAAGCCACCTTTTAAACAGGACCGAAACTAGCCTTTTTTGCACCCGGGGCAAACATGGATTTTGCCGCCCCTCCCCCCTCTCTTCCGGAAAGTATATTTACAAAGAGAATTTTACTAATTTTCTAATAGCCGACTTATTTTAAAATTTAAAATATGTAATTATATGTAATACTGAACTATGCAATCTACAACGGCACGTACAAGGGGGGGGGGGGGTGTCACGGGGGTCATGACGCCCCTCTGAACACCAAGAAAAATATTCTAAAGACCATTTTTTAAATGAAATATACAGTAGAGTCCCGATTATTCGAGTCCCGCTTAACCAAGTTTCCGCCTTAACCGAGTTATTTTCTTCTGATGGGCTTCCATTATTATGAAACAGCCATTATAAAGGAAGTGTTAGGTGAAGATGAAAGAGCAGCCGTAAAAAGTTAGAACTCTGATTTTCTGGACAGAATGTGGGGGGGGAAAATGCCCATATACATTTATTTTTTTTTTTTTATTATGGCCATTTTCCTTTCCCATTCTGACCAGAAAATCGGACTTCTAACTTTTTACGACTGCTCTTTCATCTTCACCTAACACTTCATTTATAATAGCTGTTTCATAATAATGGAAGCCATCAGTCGATCAGAAGAAAATTATCCATTCCAAAGACTAACGAAAAGCACAAACATCCGTTATATAAATTGAGCATTTATGTGCTTAAAGGCTTAATCTTCAGAAAAGACAGACAGAGAAACAGCAGTAGCAGTAACATTACAACTTTGCTGCTATCGCTGCATTCTTTTTCTTTCTTTAAAATATTTTTTCTTTTCTAATAAAGGCTATTATGGAGCCACGAAACAGTTGTATGCTAAAAATTTTGGCTGTTTATACTTTTCTTTACGTTGGTTTTACATATAATGTATTTATTTAACACAATGAGTTTTGTATGCATGTTATTAGTTTATACTCTTGGAGGAATTTGACGTAGAATACCCTCCTCCCTTACCTTATTTTGCGCTAATGATGTTTAAAACTTAATATTTTATTTATTTTAATCGAAAATCTATGGAATGGTTAAATAATAATAAAAAAAAGATTAAAAATGTATTCATTTTTGCAAGAACTATAGGTAGTAATATAAAATAAATGTTTATTCTCTGGTGGGAAAATTTTTGGCAAAATATTGGCGTCCGAAATAAATCGCGAGATAACTTGTAACAGATAATCATAACCCTCATTTCCAAAGCTATTATGATTTTTAATATACAGTGAAGATTCTTATTTTCGAAAGATAAAAATAATGGACTTGAACTTTTCATAATTATTTTCCTCAAATAATACCAAATCTGTCAGCAGCATGTTTAAATTAACAAGATTATTACTATAAGTTGTAGTATTACTATTATTATTACTAGTATTATTTTTTAAATGAAGCAGAATGGAGAATGGTCTAATTTAGGATTATTTTAAAAATCATTAATATGTTAAATTTTTCTATCACAGCATAATTCTCATCCATTCATGTATTTATATTCTCTTTCAGATACCAAATAACTAATTCATCAGTTCTACTTAAAAATTTGGCTTTTAAAAGTCAGCAAAAATTTAATTTAAAAATATTTTGAGGATCAAAATTATAAAGTCAACTATAATCTATTATTTAAAGTGTATTTTTCTTTTATAGGAAGTCATCTATTATTAAAAAAGGATATTTCATCTTTATAGATAAATAAAACTTTGAAATTATATCTTGAGAAGATGCGTTGATTTAATACGAAATTAGAAAATCATAATCTAATGTGTGAAATTACTATATTTGGAGAAGATGTGTTTATTTAATACGAAATTAGAAAATCATAATCTTATGTGTATAAAGGTAATTTTTTTTTTAGATTTAAGGGTGTTGCAAAGAGTTTCCCTCAAAAATTTCTAACCTACAAACTTGCTTTTAAACGTAAAAGCATGTTACTTGCAGACATGACTATTGAATGGATTTAGAATCTATTAATCTTTCATTTTCAGATAACTGAATTACATGTTGAATTATAAGCAATTGTTGTTTGATAAAAATTTATCGGACTGTCACGTCTGGAAATTCAGTTTAGAACGCATTGTGGAAATACAGTTCAAATGCTAAATGCTTTTAACAGCATTTTGTAAAAGATTGCCTTTAATGAAAATTGGAAAAACCGTTCGATTTCACAGATTCTGAATAACATATAGGTCACTCTCATGTAAATACAAACAAATATGAATTCTAGAAAGTAACCAGTTTGCATTTGAAAACAGTCTTAAGGCTGCTCTCAAATTCAAAGAAGCTATTTTCTGACACATTTCTGAATGCTTGAAAACACATTAAATTAGAAGATGTTCTTATTAAGAAACTATGTAATCGAATGACTTTTCCATTTTGTGGAAAAAGTAGATAATTTTACAGAAAATACTGTAAAAGTTGGCGTTTTGAACCAAATTCACGAAGCAGCAGTGCGATAAAATATAAAAATTTCTCATCACATAACAAGAATGGGTTATAACTGTTTAAGTAATTTATTTATCTGGAAATGGAATACGCTATTCAATTAAAAATCGCTTAGGCTTGTTAATTTTATTTCTTTAAGTATAAAAATGAATCAGACAATGTGTCACAAAATTTTGTGTTGCGAGCAGGGAATTTGTGAAGCACCTTAAGCTGTTCTTAACTGCTCTGCTCAACAAGCGCAAAACGTTTTGACACATTTACAAATTCATTTTTAACGGAAAGGTATAAAATGGGACAGCCTGGCCATGGAAGCGATTTGGAATGGAACTGTTTTTTCCATTTTTTGATCCATCCATTACTTATTGAGTTAGAAGCGAATTTGATTACGTGACAAACACGTTTTTCGCCCGCTCTTGAGGGCTCTTTCCTCCTTCGCGAGGAAATTCGGTTCCAAACGTCCACTTGGACACTCTTTTCTGAAAGATCTATTGCGTTTGCAAAAAAAAAAAAAAAAAAAAAAAAAAAAAATGGAAAATATAGCTCAATGACATAGTTTCTGAACAACAACACCAGCAATTTTCATGCATTTTCGAACAAAAATAAATTAAAAATTATGTCAGAAAGTTGCCCTTTTGGATTTGAGAACACCCTTAAGGAATTAAGTTTCTTTACACCACTTTTGAATGCATATTTTTCAAATGATAATGCACTTCTCAGTTTTGAATTCATGAGAATTTAATGCTCTTCTTATTATTATTAATTTATCAGCCTGTGCATAAGAGAATCGTGCGTGATTATAAGAATTATATATTCGGAAAAAATTAACCTTTATCAAGAAATACATATTTAAGTTTTACTTATAAAACATCGTGCAACCGCTTTGGAATTTTAAAATTTACTTTAGAACTTGGAAAAATTAAATTTTGAAAAAAAATAAGAAATGATTATTTATATACCATAGTTCTAAATAAGTTTAATAATAATAATAGTAAAAACAATAATATTAAGAGCAATAAAAGAAGTACAAATTAGCGTTCATAGGGATATTTCAGCAGCAAGAATATTCTTCCATTTAGAATGTTGTTCTTTTTCCTCAGCATCTTTCTTTCAAAATACTACAGAGAATAATATTAAAGTGAAATTTATTTCTAGCATATTAATTGAATTATGAAATATCTGTAAATATCTGTATATAAATGTTAATAATGTTTAATGTTCTTGAAGAATCTTAGAATGAAACATCTAAAGGCAGAGTGAATGAGATATTTAGTTCAAACCTTACGAAAATATTTATTTCCATGCATAATTGGCCCATGTCAAATATTATATTATTGAACGAAAAATAATATGCTTGGAGAAAAAAATGGCATTATTAGGTAACAAGTTTTATTTCTTCATAAAATTTTCTCTTCTAAAGTAATTTAAAAAAATTCTTCAATGTTTAAATTTCTTATGTAAATATTTGAAATTGATGATGATTTGTAATGTTCTATAATGGTTATATATATGGATTTTTTTATCATCATACTTTATTTCCTTTTTTTTTTTTTTCAATTTGTGCATATTATATTAACGGAATATACATTTTTATAGTGTCGATTTTTCTGTGATTTAATAGTTATTATTAACAACAACAACAAAAAAATATTATGCACATATATAAAATATATGTGTATAAGTTTCTTGCGAGTTTAAGAAAAGCATTATTGATAGCCGAAATTATCGATAAAGCGCCCAATTTAGCGAATCAACGCCAACAGAAAAGTCTTTCTAACAAAAAAAGCTGTCACTTCGTGCCCATAAGTATAAGAGAGGGGGTTGACAATGATATCCGGTCCAACGTGACGCCGAGCGCAGTTCATACAGGGGGAGGCAAAGAAGGGTCGGCATCGGCGCAGTTAGCCGGTCTCCTTTTGTCTAATCCTTTTTTTAAAAAAAAGCTGTACTGAAATGCGTTTCCAAACAAAAATGGATTCAGGAATGTATCAAAAATGCTTAATAATCCTTTCTGTAAGCGAATTTTATAAAGTAAGATTTTTGTCAAACAGGGTTCTTCAGAGCCGCAGCAAGAATGGTGCAGGCATCAGGCACCTTCGGTTAAAGTAATAGCTTCAAGCCATTACTTCATAAGGCTTCATCGACGCTGTCATTTATTATTGCTGAGGCGCCGATCCATGATAGAAAGATTTACAACGTATTTACACCAAGAGTCGATTAGAGTTGCTGCGGTGCTGGATTTTTTTTTCCGCGTCCCTTTAGCTGCACCCTTATATAACGATGCAACTGAAAAGGGAAAGGCGGTAGCAGAGTATGTATTGTAATCTAACAAAGTTAATTGCAAAATCAAGTATTCTACCTTTCTTTGAAATTAACTTATTGTGGATTGTTATCAGTAATTTATGATAACTTATATTGTGTTATGATGTAATCTATTTTTTAAATATGAGCGAGCGTTTTTCAACACTCGCCTCCCACGAATAATCGTGAGATTTATTTTTTGATGATATTTCATCTGATGCTGTTTTTCCCAATTATCGCCTTAGATGTTAGTAGGTATGAATAAGAAAAGGACAGCAGGCATATTCCAAAAGAGGGGGGGGGGGGATCACTCAATGAATTGGAAAATTCTCTCGTATTAGGCGTAGCATCTCTTCGAAAGTATCCAGGTTTTCCAATCTCATTTTTCTACGGAAAAGGTACTCCATAAGACGGTCACCAATATCGCGTTTCCGGATACCTCGAGATATAAGCCGAAGTTTGAGAGGACGCCATGAGGATTCAATAGTCTGCGTATGAGCACCTGTAACAGGATCCACAAAATTTTCCGAATGATTCACTGTAAAGTGAAAATAACCAGATCTGTTAAGTCGTGCATACGCCTTCCATTTATCACTCATAATTGTCGTACCAGGGGAAATGTTTTGTTGAATAATCGGGAAGAGAGTCGCAGCATCTCTTTTATTCCCTGGGCATGGAATAAGGCGGAAACGCTTTGAATCTCTTTCAATTATTCCAAAAATCCAAATTCCATCTCTGATACGACCAACAAAATTTTTGCGCCTACCAAACTTCGTCTCATCTATCTCAATGACCACATCTGGTCCACCAAGCATACCGTCTTCAATTTGCTGTGTATACATGTAATGCGACACCAGTTCCCTACAGTATTTATACCAAGCAGAAACTGTGGATTTAGAAGTTCCTTGTCCAAAATATTTAATTTGTTTCAATGCTCTACTGAAGGGTTCATCGTCCGCAAACAAGAAGCACAACGTTAAAGCCTTTTCCGGAGAAATATGAATGCTAGAAAACCAAGTTCCTTTCATAAGAGATACTTGCCGATCCTTTCCATCGGTATGTTTTCGACGGCATCGAAATTGCCCCAACCCATATTTGTATACCCTGCCATCCATTTTCATTTCATGACCTTCGTCACAATCTAAACGTTCTCGAATTAATTGGTTCATCATTAGCCAGCGAAGAAAAGCAGGACGGTCGTTGATCACTTCCTTTACAAAGGAAATGAACGTCCAGGGAATTCTTTGTTGAGCAGCCATATCAACAGAAGAAAGTGGGAAAATATCAATTTCTAAGCAAGACGCAAGACACAAGACAGCAAGACAGAGAATGACAAGAGTAGAGAATAGTGCATTTAAAGTCTCGCTCAATTCGTGGAAAAAAGAAATTCTTTGTTTGACCTCCGAACCAATGATTGTCCAGCATAGTCATTTACTTATCCCGCCCCCTTCTTTGGGAGTCTTGCCTGCAATCTTATCGCAATTCTGACACATAAAAATAGTCTTACGATGCACATACAAGAAAAAGATTTTCATTTATTGTACATAAAATAAAGTAAAAAATTTGAATGTTTGAATACCATATTTTCTCATATATTTTTTGCACTTTTTATACTAATTCGTCGGAGCTAAAAGTAAACAAAAATACATCAGTATTATTAGTAATTCTTTAATAAAATTAAACAAAATGTAGAACATTTAAAAGAGTACATACAAAGATAAAAATTATAATATTTCTGACAAAAATTAAAAAAGTGGTGCCTCCGTAATTGAAGACTAAAATAATTTTCTCGGAGATGCTATGGAAATTATTTAGAGCGATCTATTGGTAAAAATGTGAAAATTTGTTTTTTATCATTATATTCAGGTTCTTGTTTATCTATCCTTTATAAAAAAAAAGAATAATTAATGAAAATAAATAAAAAGGTTTAATTAAGTTAATTTTAAAGTTAATATAACAGGTACTTTATTCGTAAATGATGAATGTTTTGAACGCGACGGCGCGGGAAAGGGGGAAACCTGTCGTCAGACACGGCCTACATGGACAAATACGATAATGCTCATTTGGATTTTATACAGTTAAAAATAATTAAAACTTTAATTAAAAATCTATTAAGAATTTTACGCACAATAATTTCATTCGAAAAACAGTACAATTATAATATAATATAATTTAACAAAAGTAATGTACATCATTTTTATGTAAAGGGATATAACGAGCTTTTCTTGCAACATACGCATTCCACATTATTATTGCGCCGCTAATATGTCGGTATTCTCTAAAGAAAAGCAAAAGGCGAATTGAAAGTATTTTATTATTTGTGGCAGTGATTCACAACTTCACTAATGACATAAAATATTTAAAATACCAATTTCTGTTTCTTTGCTTTCAAAATCATCAATCAATAACTTTATACTTATTCATCCATAAGTTTTTATAGTATGAGAAATGTTGGCATCTAGGTTTTCCAACTATTTAATACGCAAAATAAATCCTACCAATAATTTTGATAAAATGTATAGTGCAATTTTTTTTTATTTAGGTGCTTTATTGTCATGCATATCTACACATATCTCTTTTCTGTACACACAGTAGGGGAGACCGGGGCTAGTTGGCTACAGGGGTAAGTAGGCGCAGTCCTCATAAATCGCCTATTTGTAGATAGATTGCGCAACCAGTCACAGAGTACCTTTCTTCTTGCTTTTTACAATCCTCAATGTAGTTTTGCAGCATTACCTACATGCAGTAGACATTTATTACGATTTTTCTGTTTTTTGCACTCATAAGTAATTTTTTGTTGCTTCATTCTTTTTCTAATTTCTAATACTTATCTTAATAGATGCGATTTAACTTGTGCAGCTTTTCTTAGTGTATGATTAACTGTACCTACCCCATATGTGATTTACTTGGATTATATATGCTTAGATGGTTACGTGTCCCTTTTGTGAAGAAATTCATTATGGGGCTAGTAGGCGCATTGAACACGGGGCATGTTGGCTCAATGTCTGGTGTGTGCTAGTAGCATGAAAAACAGCAAACACCGAGAAATTGGCTGCAATGCAAGATTTTGGGCACACGAGTCTCGCCCAAACGAAGACACTCGATTTTTTATTTGTGATAACTGTAACCCTGATGATGATATCGAGTAAGATAGAAGTTACACAATGTTAGTATTTTATTCATTATTTTTATGTCTGTATAATTTAGAATTTACAATGTACGGCGATAACACCTTAGTTTAAACTTACTGGTATTAATGAAATTGATTTCTCTTAACTGCGTGTCTTATTTGAGTTTTATTTAAATTTTTTTAAAGCGTGTGCTAACTTACCCCATAGGTATAGGCAACTTGCTCCGTGACGGGGTAGGTTGGCGCACAATTTGCCTTTTATTTAGGCTTCCGCTAAATATAAACTCTAAAAGCTACAAACTCAAAACTCCGGGTATTTATAGCCCAATGCCTGTTCTTTAAAAGTAAAGTCAAAGTTTCATAAAAAACTTAAACAAAAAATTAATAAAAATCATAACTAAAAAGTGCGCCTACTACCCCCGGTCTCCCCTACTATGCGCATCTATAGTCGAAAGTATTATATGATTAATTTTTTTTTTTTTTTACAGACTTCTACTACACAAATCGTATTATGCGTCCCACCAGTGAAAATGGGCGAGAGTCGCCACTCACTTAAAAAATGGAAACATTTAGAAAAAAAATCTCTTCGCTAACAATTTAAAAAGAATATTTTATACTATTTCTGTTAGTAACTTTGGCCTCTGCCCCTCTTATTACTAGATAATGAAAAGTCATCTCTTTCTTTTTAAAAAGGATATTTTAACTTAATAAAGAAAAAAAGTACAAAACTGTTTAATATTAATTTATGGTTCATGAAAGGGGTAAAAACAAATAGTAAGGTGCAACCATACTGGGAAAAAAGAAAGAAAGAAAAATAAAGTAAATTAAGGGGCCCATTAGCTCCTCCATTTCTACCCCCCCCCCCTCCCTTTATATACTTAACAAATCAGCCTCCAAATCTATTCAGGGAAGCGCTTTATCAGAATTAACTGGCATACCAAATTATTTGAAGAAAATCGGATAATTCTGCATGAAAAACTCGTTTTTTTTTTCTAAATTAAGGGGGGGGGGGGTGATTAGTCCACCGTTTTCCCCCTTTACACTTAACCAATGAACCCCCAAAACTAATCAGGAAAGCGCCTTATCAGATGAACCTATATCCAAAATTTGAAGCAAATCCGATATTTCTATCAAATGTTATAGCGTTACATACATACAGAACCTTCGGGCACATTATCTCTCAGACTTTGATAGCATGAGGGCTAATATAAAAGTAACAAAAACGAAAAATTATGTATCACGCATAGGTTATGAAACAATTTGCAACACTAACAGAATATTATTAAGAAATTTAAATCTAACGTAATAATTTAAAAAAATGTATTCGGGGAAATTTTTTGCAATACTCTGATACCAAGAGTTTAAGATGAACATTGAATGCTTATGAGAAAAGAAAAGTGACCAGTCAAACTGATGGCATTGAGCTCACAGGTTATTGACACTAATTATATATTACACTCTTATTTCAAAGAATAATGCCCCTCAAAAAATAAAGAAATCGACAAAAAAAAAAAAAAAAAAAAAAAATCATTTAGCTGAATTCAGGGAGGGATTACCCCCCCAACCCCACACACACACACACACATCTTTATACTTGACCAATGAATTTCCAAATCTAATCAGGGAAGCGTCTTATTAAAATTAACCAGTATACCAAATTTGAAGTAAATCGAATAAATCTGCATGAAAAACCCATTTATCTAAATTAAGGGGGGATTAGACCTCCGTTCCCTCCTTCATACTTAACCAAAGAACATCCAAATCTAATCAGGGAAGCCCCTTATCAGAATAAACTGGTATACCAAATTATTTGAAGCGAATCTGATAATTCTGCATGAAAAACCCGTTTATCTAAATTAAGGGGGGGAGGGCATTCTAAATTAAGGTTAAACCTTTATACTTAACCAATGAACACCTAAAATTAATCTGGGATGCGCCTTATGAAAATGAACCTATTTACAAAATTTGAAGCAAATTGGATATTGCTATCAAGAGTTATCGCGTTACGTACATACAGAGCCTGTGGACACATTAGCTCTCAGGCTTTGACAGCTGGCCTGCCACAAACGTCCACAGGCGACTATTTTTATATTCTGTTCGCACCACTATTTTAAAAAAATACATTTTGTAGTATATTTTTCTTGCAAATGTTGTCAAAGCGTATATATATATATATATATATATATAATTTGTTTTGAAAAAGTGGTGCAAAATAGAATTAAAAAATAGTCGCCCGTGGCAGTCCTGTGCGCTAAAAAGTATAAACGTGGTAATACGAAAAGTACTTCTGTCACTGCAAACAAAAATATTGTTTTGAATAAAAAAAAAAAAAAGTGTTTAATAAAAATAAAATAACTCGCAAATATCTCGTGAATACACAAATCAGTACTTATAAATTAATGAATTGATAATACAGATTATTGTTTTATTCTATTTGTAGATTTTTATTATTATTATTAATTATTTATATACATCACTAATTTAAAAGGAAATAAAAATAGCCAGATAATTTTTTCTATTTTTCCTTCTTGGCTGTTTTCACTCCTGATGAACAACTATAATAGATTATGAATCGTTTTTTTTATTACTCGCCATCAAACAGCATGAAAAATTTAAATTTTAACGCTTTTAAAACGTTCGAACTGTTCAAGACTATTTTTCTTTATTAAAATTGAAACAATAATGTTGAAACAAAATTGTAACAATGATATTGTAAACAAAACTATCATATTGTTCAGTTAAATTTATACACATTAGTATTCAAGTAATTACAATTTTTTTTATTATTATTTATAAGTATTGATGTATTCATTGTTCGTACGGGTCCTTGAATTTCCAGACTAAGAAATTCTTCGGTACCAGTATTTTCTTATAGAAAATCTTTGCTTAAATAAAACTAAATTTCGCGCATTCCCGTAAGGCATGGTGACGTTACGGCGACGTCGTTGTGAAGTCACACTGTGACTTTGTGACCGTCGATGTGACGTCACGTGACGTCGATGTGAAGTCACAGTGACTAGAATGTGAGGTCGTTATGGCCGTTTTAGAGCTCATTTGTGACGTCACATTGTGACCAATTTGTGAAGTCACGGTGTGACCAATTTGTGAAATATGTGTCATTTGTGACGAAATTGTCATTAACACTGTGATGATTCTGTGACGACAGTGACAATGTTGTGAAGTCACATTTCGACAATTTTGTGAAAATTGTGTAATTTGTGACGATTTTGTCATTATTTTTGTGACGAATATGTGACTACAATGACAATGTTGTGACAGCGTTAAGATGCAATACATTTATTGAAAAATGAAATCGCTATTCGAGTTCAATCAATGAACTATGACAATGGAAGCAGGAGTGATTATGAGTAAAAGAAAATTCTGAAGTTCGCAGAAAAATTTCAGAATGTTTTTTTCACGATACTTTGTCGAAATTTACGTTTTTTTCGAAATCCTTCGGTGAAATTCACCTTATTTGTACGATTTATTGACAAAATGTCATGTTTTTTCAGTATCATTTGACGAAATTCGCTTTTTTTTCGCTATGCTTTAACAAAATTTGCTTTTTTTCACTATGCTTTGACGAAATTTACGTTTTTCTTCAATCTCTTGACGAAATTGTGATTCTTAGATGAAATTCACGTTTTTGTCCACGACCATTTGAAGAAATTTAGATTTTTTCGCGATCGTTTGACAAAATTCGCCTTTTTGCGCGATTTATTTACAAAATTTCGCCTTTTATGTGGTCCATTGATGAAATTCACGTTTTTTCTACAATCTTTTGACAAAATTTGCTATTCTTTGATGAAATTCGCTTTTTTCCCACGATTTTTTGACGAAATTTGCATTTTTTTCGCAATCTTTTGACGAAATTCACGTTTTCCTTCAATCTCTTGACGAAATTGCGATACTTAGATGAAATTCACGTTTTTTTCCCCGACCTTTTGAAGATATTTAGATTTTTTTCGCGATCGTTTGACAAAATTTGCCTTATTTACGCGATTTATTTACAAAATTTCGCCTTTTATGCGGTCCATTGATTAAATTCGCGTTTTTTCTACAATCTTTTGACAAAATTGCTATTCCTAGGTGAAATTCGCTTTTTTGCACAATCTTTTGACGAAATTTGCATTTTTTCGCGATCCTTTGACGAAATTCACGTTTTATTTTCAATCTCTTGACGAAATTGCGATTCTTAGATTAAATTCACGTTTTTTTCAACTACCTTTTGAAGAAATTAAAATTTTTTTTCGCGATCGTTTGACAAAATTCGCCTTATTTGCGCGTTTTATTTTAAAAAAATCGCCTTTCATGCGGTCCATTGACGAAATTCGCGTTTTTTCTACAAAATTTTGACAAAATTTGCTATTCTTAGATGAAATTCGCTTTTTTCCATGATCGTTTGACGAAATTTGCATTTTTTCGTGATCCTTTTACGAAATTCACCTTTAACCAATCTATTATTTCTTTTCTATAAACATCATAGCAAGTATAAAAAACTTTTGAGAGTAAAAGAATAATTAGGTAATATTTTCTCATTCTGCTTTTTCAATAATAAATTTACAGCAAATTGGAGCTAAAGAAGAAGGAAAGAATGATATCCGCTCAACAACTACAGTATTTACTCGCGTAATAGTCGCACTTTTTTTGCCAATTTTTCATTCTGAAAGTCTAAGTGCGACTATTATGCGGGGAAATCTACTACACAATATTGTACACTCTAATGCTAAAACATTACTGGTATAAAAAAAAACACATTATAATAAAGTTAGTAACTTATCAAATGTTTCCAATCTATGTGCTGTTTATTAAATACCATTTTTCTTTTTATGGTAATATTTTTATAGACGTAAAATTTACAAATAATCTTTGTTAAAATTTTGACAAAAAATTCTCATAATAAATCACTTTCACTGAAGGTATCAGTACCACTATTGTAATATGAATCGGTGTATGAAGAATCTCCGTCATTCCATAAAATGTCATCTTCACTTCTGTCCAAAGCGTCGGAGATTAATAGTATTATTCCTTTGTACAAATGCAAGATGAGCTGCAAACCATATTTGCTTGTTTTGTTATTTGTGCCACCAACTAAATTATATTTATTTGCTGTTTTTATTAATTCTGATATTACTTACTGTTCCATCTAGGCCATTTTTTAAAGTTGCAGCACCCTGCTCTTTTTAAAATGGGCGAAATACATCCTTTTTTTTAAAAAATGAAATTCTCCTTTAGTTGCAATCGGAGATTTCTTGTAAAAAACTTCCCCATACCACAGTATTTCTAAATCAGTGTGCCCAAGACCTTGCAAAAATTATAGAACTTTATTTCTTTAGAAAATACAAGATATTGTTAAATCATGTCGTTATTTAATTGTATTTTTCAATTTGTAATTCATAAAATCCTTAAAAATTAATGTCACTTTATTTATCATATTAACAAATTATATACTTTTTTCTTATAACATTACTAAACACATTACTAATATTACATTTACTCATGAAGCTCTGTCATCATGCTCTGATATTACTGAACTAGCACCTCTTTTTAATACATTTGACTAAAAACACCAAAAAGCATTTTTATATGAAAAATATCAATTATTTATTCAAATAAAGTTTTGAAATTCAATAGCGATACTTTCATATTAGCAACATTCCAAGAGTTTATAGTCGAAGAAATCGCCAAAGATTTTGCTACCTACAGCAGATTTTTTTTTTTTTTTTTTTTTTTATAAATTCTGATAGTTTTAGTAGTTTAAGCGAGCTGTTCGATTACATGTTTATTAAATTTGTTTTATTTATGTACAATTTTTGATGAAGTTTTTAATTTACTATAAATGTTTTAGAATAACGTGTGGTGAAAATTTTATATATACAGTCTGTTACAAATGCATGTAACCATATTTACTATTAACTTTTACATGACGCAGTAAAATAAAAAATAATGAAAATAATATAAAATAGTTAGCTATTTTTATGTGAATAATGTATAAAAATTCAAACCATAAGCACAAAATAAAAACACACATTGATTCATTATTACTATTATTATTTTATTTACAGGATTAGATAATTATAAATAACAAGCCCCCTTTAACCCACATTGTACCGCTGTCCTATAAATAGGACAGCTAATAAAACATTTTTTAAAATAAAATTGGTAAGGATTTTTTGGATGCATTTTGTTATGACGTCTTTAAAATACATAAAAATATAACATATAAACAAAAACAAAAAAAAAAAAAAAACAAGTAACCAATTAAAATTTAATTGAAAAAAATCTATTTAAAAAATTCTTTAAGAATTGTGATCTTATAATCTAGAATTTTACCGTTATTATTATCTTTTTATTGGAGAAATCATAGAGTATTTTTGTACAACAGAAACAGTTTTTTAAAGTAAAATAAAATATTTGCTCATAAAATTATTTTATGTATGCATTTTATATGTCCTTACTATGTGTCCTACTAATATGTCCTGTTTAAAGGACAACTAGTTACTTAAAAAATTAAAAACTTTTTTTTCAAAATTTTGCTAGTATCTACTTAATTACACAATATTAATGATGTAATTGAAGTTTTAAAATTTTTCAAAAATATTTAATCGGTGTGCTTCAATATGAGTTAATCAGTTTTCTAATAAAGTGTATAGTATAACTATTTTGAAGTTTATGCGTATAAAATCATTCAAGAAGTAAAATATTAAAAGTATCCAGAAAAAAAAAATAATAAAATATATTTTACATTTTAGCTTCCTTCATTCAAGTACATGGATATGATTTTAATAATTAAAATATTTCAATAAAACCATATTTAAACCCTCACTGGGTTGCATAATTTCTATATTTATCAACAAATTGAGACATCGGTTTACGTTGAAAACTTTTCGTTCATAATGTTTAACTGAAAAGTTCTTACCAACTAAGGATATCTCTTTATAAATTTTTATAACTTTTGTCACATCTAATAATATTTATTGACACTGATTTTTCCCTCTTAATACTACATTTGCATGATATCCTTTAAATAGTACTTCTCCATTAAGTAAAAAAATTCTTATTTCTTTTAAATAGACTATCTTCTTTTCTTCTGAACATATATTAATTTTTAAATAAAAATATGCAACGCAAATTGCTTGAGACTATCAAAAAATTTTATTCCATAAAAAGGCCTTTTTATTTAGTACGTTAAATACATTTAAATATTTGGTAATTATGTTAAACTTTGATTATAATATTTTTATATGTCATTTTAAAGTTTGAGAAAATATGTGATTTTATCCTATAATATTTTAAAAGAAAACAAATCTGATTAAAATAAATTTATATAATTGATTTTAATCATCTGATTAAAATTGTTGATAGACAGTTATTTATTTCAAAAAATTAAATATTAAATCTACTAAACTTTATTAGGTTAATGAAATGTCTATAAGAATATACTAAAATCGTTATAATTTAAAGAAAAGCAAACTCTGGAATAAAATATTTTCCATACCTTTTTTTTTTCCCTTAACGTCGTTCTTTAAATTCCGATGTAATCCATGTTTTAGGAAGAACAAATTTTGGAAGTAGAAAATATGTGTTCAATAATACATACAACAGCAATGATTGGAATCATTTAAACCACACCAAAGCTGGTGTAAATATCTCAAACTCATACTTTTGTCTAAAGTATTATCTTGGGATGATTATTCCTATGAATTTTTTAGGTTAAATGTTTATATCTGACAGACTGCATGTTCATAACGCTACCTATTGTCCAGCAAAAACTCCATCTGCCTGTTCTAAAGATATAACGCAGTATAGTTTTATCGTCTGCGGTTTTTAGCGCTGTTTTGTTTATGAAAGCAAGAACAGATGGCTTTTCCGTTCTTATACATTTATATGACATAAAGCATACTTCCAATTAAAATGTCTCGTTTCTAGAATTTTTTGATGCATTTAACTTTTTTTTTATGTGTTTCAAAATAGTTCAAGTTTTAAGTTTTGTAAAGCTACTGTCGAATATGACAATAATTAAACTAATATTGGGAGTGTAACAAATTAAAGAATGTTTAAATTTTTAGAGTATTTAAAATTCATTTTAATATGCAATAGTGCAAGGTCTTTTGAAAATAGAAAATTAAATTTTATATTATAGGTAGTAAATGCAACATAAAAAAGAAATAAAATAACTGGAGAAATAATGTTTTTAGTGTGGGAGTGGGGTGGGGGGGGGGGCGGGATCAGGCAAGTGTCATTTTTTTCTATTTTAATTTCCTGTAGAATAAAACATCTTGTAAGATAACAGTATTTTTCAAAATAAATTTCCAGAAACGAAAAAAATATAAATAAATATGAATAATTAATTACGCCACGTGTTTTGCATATATTTTTTATATTTTATTTTATATTCGGAAAAAGTTAAATTTATTTAAAAAGTGTGACACAAGTAGCCAAATTTATTTTTTAAGAATTGCTACTAAAAATAACTAAACACTAGCAGAAAAGTTTATTACTGAAAATATGCAAGTGTTTTTATTTATATAATAAAACATTGCTTTATTGCTTTATTGCCCTTCCCATGCCCACACACAAACAAATCTTTGCTTTCTCCACCTGTATATTAATTTCTGCCATTTCCGCTGATAACAATAATTTATAGATAACAAACCAATTTCCCGGATTATAGAATACAGGGTAAAAACATTTTCTTATTATTGAAATCTCTACAGTTAATACATTTTTCTATATTGACCACTAATAACCCCAAAAAAACATTTCTATAAGAAAAATATCAATTATGTATTCAAATAAAGTTTTAAAATTCAATAGCGATACTTTCATATTAGCAACATTCCAAGAGCTAATAGTCGAAAAAATTGCCAAATATTTTACTATTTACAACAGTTTTTTTAATTCAAATAGTTTTAATAGTCTAAGCGAGTAGTTAGATTACGTGTCTATTATATTTGTGTTTTATTTATGTACATTTTTTGATGAAGTTTTTAATTTTGTTGTGGAATATTAGCCGGGAACAAACACTGAATTATTTTTATTGTTTGAAGTGGGAAGTTTTAATCTTAACATATGTTTTGTCACACTGTGAGTTTACAACATGGTAGGGTTTTTTGTCACATAATGAGACGTACGTTACATGTAGTGTCATAACAATGACGTCACAATTTTTTAAAATTGACAGAAAAATATTTTTTACGGTAAATAACATGTTTTGAAGAATTTTTGTAATTTTTAAAAGTTTTCTAAGAAGTTCACATATCAGTCACAATGTGACGTCGCTTAGTGGTGGCATTTTGGTCACAGTTGTGACGTGACCACAGTGACTTACAGTGACGTCACAATGACGTCACTGTGACCATGCATGCTATGAGGGTTTAAACTAGATTTATTTTTCTGTAAAAAAAATTACTCATATTTAGCCTTGAAAATAAATGTACCCGTACAAACCCTGGTATTAGTATTTGTAATAAATAATTTACCATGCATCATAATTTATCAGTCATCATTATAAAATAATTATAATAATACAGGTCATATATTTCTTACAAACTTATCGACAAAAGTCCTGCAATCCATAAATCTATCCTGCTTAAATTCGTGAAGAATCCCCGATTAAATGAAATATAATAGAGGGAGAGCGGTTCACTTTGGCGTCGCCAACTGTTTTCATTTGGCCTATTTATCGCCCCTCCTGGCTTCAAAAGAAGAAACAAATGTTTGCGGCAGAAAAATCGGAATTAGGGATAGAGGAAGAACGATTCTATTCGCGTTTACGGGGCACGTACGGTACACAATCCGAATAATTAAATTGAATGAAAATGATTAAATTCCCATGTATATATTTTTTTTCCTATGAGACTTTTTTAATGAGACAATTTTATCCAGATTTAACATTAAATATCTCTTAAAATAATTCTTCGATTTAAAAACTGTCTACTTCAACGTTTTTATCAAACATTTCTCTATAATACTACCCATTTTAATATTTTTGTATGCAGTAATTTTCTTAATATTTGCGAAATAGACCTCTAGTCACAAGAGATTCTTTCAAAGCGGCGAAGAGCGTTAGTTTATTTTTTTTTTCGAATAAGAGGCAAAATGTAGTACGCAATTGCGTCAAAAGATGGCGACACCAGAATTCTGATATGCTTATTATGTAAACTGTAAATATTGCAAAGTTAAATAAAAACAATTGTCTCGGGGTTATCAAACTTCATTGTTATTTATAAATAAAACATTTCAACTAAATTATTTATTATAAAAGAATTATTACATCACAATAGTTTTTATGCAAGGAAAATAATAATTATAATAATAATAATATTATGGATGTCAGTGATTATATATTGATTGACCGTCATAATAATAAAAAATGATATTATAAAAAGAAGAGCTGAAATGAATTATTTTTTTACGTTTCTGATCGTGTGATTTATATTCAAATAATAATTATTAATGTATATTTTTGTAAAGTGATTGAAATTAAATATATTTATAAAATTTATGGTAATATTTTTATTGTTGAAAAATTGCCAAGAAAAAATCATCATCAAATTGGCGTCATTATAATTGTAATTTTATTTAACTTAATAGCAATTAAAAAGTTACAAAGGAACTGAGAATAATGGTCAACTAACAGACTTTAAAAGAAAAAAAACATTCACATGTGAAAACACGTATCAGTGAGTATCGAACTGCCTATCTTAAGATCAGTAGACGATGGCCCTTAACCACTCAGCCAGTGGGAAGACAAAATTTTTCTCCCCGAAAGTGGTTAAAAAGAAAGTATGTGTATGAATACAGTGTCATGCATTTTCGGTAAAATTTCCATAGAATGGTGAAGAAATATAGTCCGATTTTTCATGCGCATTATAAAACGAACAAGAGCCTTGCTGGAAACAAGTAAATTGTTATTTGGTTCATCTGAAACATATTTATTTGATTTTTAAAAAATCGCCCGTGTCATTTTCCAGAGAAAAAAAAATCGAATTATTTAACGAACGGGAGTTTTCCCAGAAAAAAGAAAAGTGTTATTCACCTCGCCTTAATCACATTTATATTATTTATCAATTTAAAGATAATCGTTAGAACCGTTTTCGAGATTTTCAAATTAGGATCTTCCTCGATATCATACCAACGTTTTCACATTAAAAATGGCTATTTAGATCTCAAAATATACTGCACGTAGAAATGTAAAAATTTCAGTATACGATTAGACTGCAGATATAAGACTGTTCTAGAAAATTCAGAACAATAAGACCTATATCTGCTGAGTTATTAAAAGGCGGCTTTTCGCGTTTTCTTTGATGTCGAGTTAGCTGTATATATGAGTTCCACCATCTACGAATTCTATGATACGATACGATACGATACGATTTTAGGCTTAAGGCTGCGTCACTCGGAATACTACCGTCTTCCATGATAGAGGGTGTCTCAGGAGTATTGGGACAAACTTTAAGGGGGGGGGGAGGGGACATCACAAGAATTCAGATTTGTCTAGCAACCCATAGTCGGAAACGCTTTCCTGGCGCGGTAGTGACGACACAAATCACAAGACGTCATATTTATTTTCTTTTGATTTCTCTGTATTTTCATTTTTCACGTGGAAATTGAGGAGAAAGTATTATTCCGGGTTTTGATTTTCTTGGCAACGATAAAGAAAGATCGTTAAATATTATAGGAAAACTATCTATTGGTTCTGTATGAAAAATATTGAAATTTTGAATTAGTAAAAAAATATTTGAATAAAATAAATCAAACACACCCTATGTTCATTTCTGCATTCTACTCCATCTATATCCAAAGACACAAACGCATTAATTCAACCGTTTTGACGTTGACTTCATTCAAGCTTTCAGACACACTTTCGCATTTATAATACTAGCTGTTACCCGTGACTGCGTTCACGTAACATTTAATGAAGAAGAAATTCATCAATTAAGCAAAAAATTTCCAAAATTAAAAGCATATATAATTAACCTTTTATCACATTTTATAGTAGAAACGCTTCTGATGATCCCACTTTGCTTATTTTCGTTTATATATATATATAGGATCATTTAAATTGCTTTCGTGAGCATGAAATTTCGTACACGTTTTCTAAGATTAAATGAGGAATAAATTACATATCTGTTATTCTATTTTATTATTTATAATTATTCTATTTTATATTTATTCCGTTCAAGGATATTGATTTAATTTATGTTTTCGAGAGAAAGAATATTATTTAAAAAAATATATTTGTAAATATTTTTAAAGGAAAGTGGTTATTAACAGGTCACTTCAGACGTGACTTTGATAAGATTAGAATAATCGAAAAATCAACATGCAACCTTATGTTTATATACCAAAAAATCACATCTTGGAAGGAAAAAAAGATAAATGGTATTAAAAAATAATAATTAAACGTGGTGAAGCATCAAAGTTAAAAAATGCACTTTTATCAGCTGTAGACCTACCAATAATATCAAAATGTTTCTCACGCTCTAAAGACTCTTGAGCCTAAATACTTATTATTTAAGCAATAGCTTTCGCGGAATAAATATATTTATGGACAAGCACTTCAATTATGAATAAACATTTTCATATCTAATGTTGTGCTGTAATTTTGGCTTATGAAAGCTTTGAAATTTGCACGAATATGCTTCGATGGCGGGCAGAGATTGTGTTTCAGAGAGATTTTAACTACAGATTTCTATATTTTAAAATGGAAAGAAAATTTTCCTTCTTCCTTTGCGCTTTTCGATAATCACGGTGCCTTTAAGAATTAGAGGAATCTGAGGTAAAAGGCGAATTTATTGCTTAGTTAGTGGTTTTGGTTCTTCTTTACACGTGAATGATGCCACATGTAAAGCCTAATCTCAAATTAAAATTACTTGCTAAACTTTTTTAAGTCGACTTTCATGTGCCATTTATTAAATTTTATTGAAACCAGTGTTTCTGCTGATTGTACGGTAAAAGGGTGTTAAACTTATGTATTTGCGATTGTTAAATTCTTTGCAAATCACGCCATTTTGTATAACTGCTATAAATTGCTAATATTTTCTGAAAGAAAAGCAGCTAATGATTTAAAATATGACGACGCTTTCACTAGGTTAGTTTTTCCTACGGAATGATACTTGTCGAAATAAAAAAAAATATATATTCTTTCACTTCATGAATCATTTAAAACTATGCAATTTAATTTATTTAAAAAAATGAAATCGATTAATGAAATCCAATATTATTGTACATTTAGAAAAACATTGAAATATTATTTTTATTAAATATAATAAATTTCAAGTAAGAAAATGTATTTAAAATGTAAGCTAAAATTTCATTTTGAAATAATGCGACTTTTGGTACAAAATTTTATTTCTGAAAAGTATAATGTTATTTTAAGATTTCGTTTTAACTTTCGAAGCTGGTGTAATGAAAACGACATCGCTTTGACGAAATTAAAATAAATATATGCTAATGTTTTCATATTAACCCATTTTTTGAAAAAAGGTGCGTAAACGCACCATTTCAATAAATATTTTTTTATTAACACTGTGGCGAATATTTTTCACTAATTTTATTTTTCTACTATTTTAATGGTTCTGGAGTCATCTATAAAATATCAGTAATTCAATTATGGTAAACACTTTCGGTTGAGAAATTTTCAAAATACGCTAGATTTTTAAAATTGAAACGATTATTGACAAATTTGACTTTTTAAAAATGTATAATTATTCCGCTTGAGATTAATCATATGTTTTTATAATGGATTGAAGTTGCAAGTTCTGTAAATAAAATAATAACAAAGCAAATGTTATAAAAAATTTAAAAAAATTATTAATTTTATATTTAATGGTGCGTTAGCGCATCATTGACCGAATGCATGAAAATGTCGAATGCATTTTATTTCTCAAATAAAATATTATTTTTCATGCACAAAACTTTTTTTTTGTCTTAATGAATGTAATTTACGCACATTTCAATGAAAATAATACCACATTTTTAAAATTTTCTATGGTTGGTCTAAAATGGGTTAAAATGAATGCTTTCCATGAAAAAAATATTACATCATTTTTATCCAATAAAAGCTTTTACTAAAAACGACTAAAAACGCCTTTGTGACAAGTTTTAACTGCTATTTTTTTAAATAATTAATTGTTAGTATATGATTTTTTAAAAATTTAATTCGCATGAATAGTGGGCAATAACTATCCACTTAAATGTACAGAAGTTATATTTACATCCTTGGTTCTAAATGTCAATATCTTCGCAGACGATTTTTCGCTTCTGTGGAATAAATTCATTCATGAAGCTTCAATGTGTGTAAATATGTTTTCAGTTTTGGAAAATTTACTTTAATCATGTTTTTGTACCGTTTATACTTACTTGAAATTCAATTCTTTTTAATTTTAATGAGGAAATAGCGTCAAAAAATATTTTAATGCGTTTTTATTCCCCTTTCTTCCACCAAAAAATATCTTCTCCTGATAATCATAACGTGAATTTTGAAAGAAAACTCTTATTTGTATTTTCAAAATTTTTAATCATTATGGACAGTATTCCTGTAACGTCACAATTCCTAACATGGCGGTTTTTATAGCCTCAAACTGAAAGCGAGAATAGGGTACATTAGTAAAAAATATTTCTGTTATTCGCTTTAATATGACGTCATTATTTATCTATTTTCATTAGTTACTATGATATCCATGCCCCTTTCATTTTTAATGAATTCTTGGAAATACCTGTTTTATTTAAAATATGACGTCATATTTTTCCAAGCGAACAACTTTATTAATAATATGATTCTTTTCCATTCTTTTTCCTTCTAATTAAGACTCCATTTTTGGCAAAAAACTCCTATTAAAGTAACCGATATTCATCCTTCATGTATAATAAAAAATACCACATTTTTCGTTTCAAATATGACGTCATATATATTTTCTTTTGAATTCTTTTTATTTTAATTTTTAATTAATTATAGAAGAGAAATTATTATTCCAGATTTAGATTTTCTTGGCAACAAGAAAGAAAGATCGCTAAATTTATCGGGAAAATGTCAATTGATTCTGTATGAAAAAGAATGAATTTTTCAATTATTAAGAAAATTATTTGAATAAATTAAAATAAAATATAGCCTATGCTCATTTCCATTTTATAATAGACCTATATGCAAAGATACAAAAACATTAATTCTTCCGTTTAGATGTCGACTCCATTCAAACTTTCGGACACACTTTGACATTTATAATATTACTAGCAAACCCCGCGGCTTTGCTCGCGTAATATTTGAAATATGCCAAGTGATATTTATATGTCTAATTTTTATTAAAAGGTACTAACTAAATTTTTATTTTATTAAAAGGTAATATTTTATTTTTTTAAAAGGTACTTATTACTTTTAGGAATAATTAAAAAAATTACTATTTAAAACACAGTTTGATTAAACATCATTGTTACACTGCATAATTCAGAAATGAGACTTAAATTAATATAACGAAATAAAACTAAATAAATAATAATTTAGAGATTTTTTTAAACTTTTATGCTCAATTAATACGCTCATTTCAGTATTCATTTGAAGTTTTGAATTTTTTAGAAACCATCTTCTTACATCTTAAAATTAACCATCATGTCAAATTCCAAGTCCTACCACCTCTCTCAACATAAAGGGCTATGTTGAAATGGGAACTGTCACCATTAATTTGCCAACATTAATTTTGAAATTGGTTTCTTATTTGCTAATATTCCACAGAAACGTAATTTAGAAAGCTTTTAAAACCCTTTTTTAGAACGTTTGTTGTTCCCGTGAACCCCAGGTGATAGAATCACCGGCATAAAATATAGCATGTGTAGAATCAGAGACTGTTACCATTGATTCGCAACTATTACATTTATAATCGGTTTATATACCCTGAAATTGCATAGAATCATAATTTAGAACTTTTTTAGAATGCTTTCGCACCTTCCCTTCGCTTCCCCCCTTTTTAATTCGAATTTATTTTCGACGTTCCTTCGAGGGCATTTATATTTTATAAGTAACTAACATGTCATATTTAAAGTTTCCAGCCTTTTCAGTATCACAGAAATCGCAATTTAGAAAGTTTTTAGCTCCTGCAACCCTCTGGTGGTAGTGGAACAGACATAAAATATAGCTTATGTTTCAGCAGGTTCTATCACCAAAATTTGTCATCATTATTTTTTTAATCGGTTTGGTAATTTATAAGTTTGCTTAAAAATTGTAATTTATAACGCTTTTCACTCACTTCATTTTTTTTTTTAATTTGGAATTTTCTTTCGACTCTTCTTAGAGAGCAGTTGCATCTTGTAAGTAAATACCATGCCATACTTCAAAGTGTTAGACCCCTCAGTTGTGCAAAAAACGCAAATTACAACATGTTTTGCTTTAGCAACCTTCAGATGGTAGTGACAGCAACATGAAATATAACCTATGTTATAGCAGGGACTGTCACCATTGATTTGCAACCATTACTTTTGAAATAGCTTTGGTATTTTCTTAGATTGAGTAGAAATCGCAATTTAGAACGATTTAGAACGCTTTTCGCGCATTTTCTCCCCTTTTTAAATTTCCAATTTTTTTCGAAACTGTTCTTAAAGATCATTTATATCTAATAAATATGTACCTTGCCTAATTTTAAGTTGTTAGCCCCTACTGATCACAAAAATCGAAATTTAGAACGCTTTTTTGCTCCTGCAACGTATTGGTGATAGTGATACCGACATAGGATAGCATCTATGTTAGAGCAGAGGCTGTCAGCATCAATTTCCTACCATTACGTTTGAAATCAGATTCATTCTTCCTGAATTATTGCCGACAAATCGCATTTAGAACGTTTTTAGAACGCTTTTCGCGCATTTTGCTCCTTCATCTCCTCTGGGGTAGTGGAAACAGATATAAAATATAGCCTATCTTGCAGCAAGATCCGTCCCCATCATTTTTACACCATTATATTTGAAATCGGTTCAGTACTTCCTAAGATTGCATAGAAATCGCAATTTAGAAAGTTTTTTACAACGCTTTTTGCGCATTTTGACCCTCTTTTAAATTTCGATTTTTTTAGGAAATGTCTTTAGAGATCATTGATATCTTATAACTAACTACCATTCTAAATTTCACGATTCTAGGCCCTTCCGCCCTTCAACCCCCTTTGGGGTAGCGGCACCGACATAAAAAATCGCCTATGTTGGAGCAACGGTTGTCACCATCATTGTGACGCCATTATTTTTTAGATAAGTTTGGTATTTCCAGAGGTTGTGTAGAAACCACCATTAGAACGTTTTTTAGAACGCTTTTCGCGCATTTTCACCCCTTTTAAATTTCGAATTGTTTAAGAACTGTTCTTAGAAATCCTTTATATCAAATAAGTAGCTAATTTTTCAAATTTCATATTTCTAGGCCCTTCGGTAACGCAAAAATCGCATTTTAGAACTTTTTTTGCTCCTACACCCCCTTTGGGGTAGTGGCACCGACATAAAACATAGCCTATGTTGGAGCAAGGGTTGTCACCGTCATTTTGACACCATAATTTTTTAAATCGGTTTGGTATTTCCTAAGATTGTGTAGAAACTACCATTTAGAACGTTTTTTAGAACGGTTTTTGTGCATTTTCACCCCTGCACACCCTTTGGGGTAGTGGCACTGACATAAAACATAGCCTATCTTGGAGCAAGCGTTGCCACCATCATTTTGACACCAATATTTTTTAAATCGGTTTGGTATTTTCTGAGATTGTGTAGAAACTACCATTTAGAAAGTTTTTTAGAACGCTTTTTGTGCATTTTTACCCCTTTTAAATTTTGAATTGTTTAAGAACTGTTCTTATACATCATTTATATCTTATAAGTAACTAATATTTAAAATTTCATATTTCTAGGCCCTTCAGTAACGCAAAAATCGCATTTTTAGTACATTTTTTGCTCCTACACCCCCTTTGGGGTAGTGGCACCGACATAAAACATAGCCTATCTTGGAGCAAGCGTTGTCACCATCATTTTGACACCAAAAATTTTTAAATCGGTTTGGTATTTCCTGAGATTGTGTAGAAACTACCATTTAGAACGTTTTTTAGAACGCTTTTTGTGCATTTTCACGCCTTTTAAATTTCGAATTGTTTAAGAACTGTTCTTAGACATCATTTATATCTTATAATTAACTAATATTCAAAATTTCATATTTCTAGGCCCTTCAGTAACGCAAAAATCGCATTTTTAGAAAGTTTGTTGCTCCTACACCCCCTTTGGGGCAGTGGCACCGACATAAAACATAGCCTATCTTGGAGCAAGCGTTGTCACCATCATTTTGACACCAATATTTTTTAAATCGGTTTGGTATTTCCTGAGATTGTGTAGAAACTACCCTTTAGAACGTTTTTTAGAATGCTTTTTGGGCATTTTCACCCCTTTTAAATTTCGAATTGTTTAAGAACTGTTCTTAGACATCATTTATATCTTATAAGTAACTAATATTCAAAATTTCATATTTCTAGGCCCTTCAGTAACGCTAAAATCGCATTTTTAGAACGTTTTTTGCTCCTACACCCCGTTTGGTGTAGTGGCACCGACATAAGATATAGCCTATGTTCTAAGTTGGACTAACACCATCATTTTGATACCATTACTTTTGGAATCGGTTCGGTAGTTCCAGAGCTTACCTCCTACAAATAAACAATTTTTTCCTCTTTATAATAGGAGTATAGATAAGGATTATAAGGATAAGGATATATATAATGCTCTTTTACTGAATTGCAGGTACTACTTGATTATCATTTCGACCAATTTCGATAGCATATATAAATCGCCAAACTACTCGCAAAATTATACAAATTGGCATAATTTTTATTTTAAATAACGAAAGAACAAATAAATTAGTAATAGATTAATAAAAATACAAATAAAACGTCGAATTAAAAATCACTTGATGACGCAACAAACACGTGTAACGTGTTTAATGTCAAGTAAATGTGACCTTTACGATAAGGTATTATTGGCATTTAATTTTAAAGTTTGGCGATAGTTTTTTGGTCGACAGGATAATCGAGTAGTACCAAATTGCGTAAAAGAAACATCCTTATAACTCCAAAAATGATAATCATATTAACTAACAGTTTACTGCGTCGGATTAAGTGTCTCATTTCCAATTAAAATAATCTTTAAATTGAAATTCGAATGAAATACTAGGTCATGGAAAATCGAAGAGTGTGAAAAATATGATTACATATATCTTGGCAACTAATTATCTGATCTACTTCATTCTTCATGCAAAATTTATGTTTTTTTTTTTATTGTCTTTTATATTCACTTCTTAAAATAAACGATTTCGAAAAATTTTATATACCTTTTATCAGAACGAATATTTCGAGAGTCCGAAAAAAATAGTTCCGGATAATCGAGGTTACTGATTTTCAATAGGCTTTTTTCCATTATTACATAATAAGTACGCACCAAATTTTAAGTCTCTATCTTAATTTTGTCGGGAGTTAGAGCGTTTACTGACACACAGACGGGCGGTAATTTTTTTTTTTTCTAGAAACATGTTTTTCGGTATCTCCAGTGTCTGAAACGTGTAAATCCGTCAAAAAATATTTTTCGATTTTTAAAACGATTACAAGACTTTCACTATACTACGTATGATGGGTAAATAAAAAGGGCCTATATCTTGCAAAATATTGGATTCGGGAGTATAATTCTTAAACATTTATTGATCATTTCTTAATTGACAAGAGCTTTCGAACGATACCACGCTCATCAAAATTCAGAACTGATACTTGGGGATGTTCCTTAGCGAGTGTGTCTATATTATAAAGAAAAACATGTCTGTGAGTAGCGCTTTAACATCTAAACATTGCACAATTTCAAAACTTATACAGTGGAATAAGCGAAAATTTACTTTCAAATGCAATTTATTTGAAAACTATATCTCAATTTATGGATTTTTTTTTTCGTAATTTTAAAATAAATTTCTAGTAGATTTTTTTTTTTTTTAATCTATCTCTATCGCTTGCAGCCCGTTTAAGGAAAATTAACCCGATCAACCCCTTGCATGTAGTTAAGACGAACAGCTTTATCAATTTTAATATGTTTCAAAACTTTATTTGAATACATAATTTTATATTTTTCCAATAAAAATAGTTTTAACATAAATATTGAATTTATAAGCATTCACTATTTATCTTAAAAATTATGCCTACTTTCAAAGCTTTACTTTATACATCCCTAAAAAAGTTATGTTACAAAAGTTAATTTACAGTGGACCACAGTTACTGAAAATCCACCGCTTTGAATTATGTTTGATAGAAATCACGAACAAATAAATTTACAAATAAATAAGAAATAAATATATATAACTTTTGCTGTGTTTCTTTCTTAAGATATATAAACAGGAAAGAAAAAAAAAAGCATTATTTAAACTATCTAGTTAGAATTTCTCAACGTATAAATAATTTAATTAATATTAAACTATTAAATTATAAAAGAGCATATAAAAAATATAACTTACACTCTTTGTTTTTTTATTTATATTTTCTACTCATTAGTGTTTAAAATATCACTAGCCTGCAGAATATGAGTTGTATCATGTTTTTTAGCTTTTGATAATTGATTCTTATATATTTTGAAGCACTGAATCCGAAAATGACTTTCATTTTTTACCATCACGTAAGGATTTTTTGCAATCGTAAATTTAAAATTTAAAAAGGCAAAAAATAGCGAAACTCTGATACTATAAAATAGATGTGATTGTTCTGTTTTTAAATTTTCATAATTTATGTCGATGTATTTTTTAGCGCTGAATCTGAAAATGATTTTTATTTTTAAACCATCACGTAAGGATTTTTCGCAAATCGAAAATTTTAAATTTAAAAAATCAAAAAATAGCGCAAACTGATGCTATAAAATAGATGTAAAACTTTTTTCCGTTATAATTTATTCGATTTTTTTTATTTACAATGGGTGTTTTTACAGCAAAATAATTCAGGCACCTATGAGCTTGACGAGTAACGTGATGTACGTTCAATTTCACTTGCGTCGAATTCTACGTTGTCTCTCTTACGCACTTTCTCCGAGTGACGTAAGCTAAAAGTTTTCTATTATGTGTAAATAAAAATTTCGAATAAAATCTGCTGGAGTCATTTAATGGAATAACCTCTACAATCTCGTAAAGGCCAGTTATTTCTAAGGTAGGTCCCAGTCGTCTCTAAAGGGAAATAATACATACCTCTGAGCTGTTTACCTGTAAGAATCCTCCGTATAATCCAAAAATTTGAATAAATTATTATGCAATAAACGTTTTACATATATTTTTACAGTATTAGGTTTTCTCTACTTTACTCTTTTTAGGTGCTTTCGTAATTATATAAATACGTAGCACCTATAGTCGTCGTTCAGTCCGTCCGTCTGTCCGTCCGTCTGTTCGTCTGTCCGTCCGTCTGTCCGCATGTAACACAGCAAAAACTACCCAACCGAATGGTCTGAAATTTCAAATATATAATTGTTGCAAAATTTTGTCGAGCCATTTCAAATTTTAGGAAAATCGGATGTATAGTTTAATTACAGGGACAGTCAAAAGTTTTTCTTTACATTACGGCCAATGGGAAAAATTATTGCAAGTGCATTTTAATGATATTACAGCCTTCCGAATGATCTGAAATTTTAAAGATATAATTGTTGCAAAATTTTGTCGAGCCATTTCAAATTTTAGGAAAATCGGATGTATAGTTTAATTACAGGGACAGTCAAAAGTTTTTCTTTACATTACGGCCAATGGGAAAAATTATTGCAAGTGCATTTTAATGATATTAGAGCCTTCCGAATGATCTGAAATTTTAAAGATATAATTGTTGCAAAATTTTGTCGAGCCATTTCAAATTTTAGGAAAATCGGATGTATAGTTTAATTACAGGGACAGTCAAAAGTTTTTCTTTACATTACGGTCAATGGGAAAAATTATTGCAAGTGCATTTTAATGATATTAGAGCCTTCCGAATGATCTGAAATTTTAAAGATATAATTGTTGCAAAATTTTGTCGAGCCATTTCAAATTTTAGGAAAATCGGATGTATAGTTTAATTACAGGGACAGTCAAAAGTTTTTCTTTACATTACGGCCAATGGGAAAAATTATTGCAAGTGCATTTTAATGATATTACAGCCTTCCGAATGATCTGAAATTTTAAAGATATAATTGTTGCAAAATTTTGTCGAGCCACTTCAAATTTTAGGAAAATCGGATGTATAGTTTAATTACAGGGACAGTCAAAAGTTTTTCTTTACATTACGGCCAATGGGAAAAATTATTGCAAGTGCATTTTAATGATATTAGAGCCTTCCGAATGATCTGAAATTTTAAAGATATAATTGTTGCAAAATTTTGTCGAGCCATTTCAAATTTTAGGAAAATCGGATGTATAGTTTAATTACAGGGACAGTCAAAAGTTTTTCTTTACATTACGGTCAATGGGAAAAATTATTGCAAGTGCATTTTAATGATATTACAGCCTTCCGAATGGTCTGAAATTTTAAAGATATAGTTGTTGCAAAATTTTGTTGAGCTATTTCAAATTTTAGGAAAATCGGATGTATAGTTTAATTACAGGGACAGTCAAAAGTGTTCCGTTACATTACGGGAATGGGAAAAATTATTGGAAGTGCATTTTAATGATGTATCAGACTATGCACTTTATGAAGTGCAAAAAATTATACATTCAGTACAATATGGGGTGCAAAAAATAATTATAAAACTAGTTATAGTACGAACGCACCTCATTTGCCACGTTTGACGAGCAATTTCCAACTTGTTTACTTTTTATCCGACTGCCAAGAATGTGTTATGTGTTTCACGCGTATCTGGGTATGTGGATTTCTTTATATCCTCGAAACATCCCAACGGCTGGACGGATTTTAATGAATGAGGTCTCTATCGATTTGTCTTAATAGTCCGATGGTTATAGGCTAGGTTTTGTTTTTATAAATTCCAAATGGTGGCCGTATAATACAAAATGGCGGTAGAGACGAAAAAAAAATATTACGCACCATATTGAGTGACATACCATTGGATATGTCTTTCAAAATGAAGACGATGTTTCATTGACTATTTTACAGTCAGAAGCTCCGTTTAAATATTACGCAACCTGGAAGTTGTGCAGGTAGGATCTCTAACTTTACTGCAACTCTAACCTTCATAGACACATATAGGACTCATCAAAACAGTGTTTATAGACCGGAACTAACAATTAAACACAACTTAAAAGTCATCAATACAAGTAAATAAAAAAATAGGTAAGTAATATAAAAAATAGTTTCACATTTATAAGAAATAATTAATTAGTTGTCTTTTTACGCAGTCGGGTTTTTTGATTTTTTAAATTAATTGAAAGTTATTTAACTTTGAAATTTACGATTTTTGAAAAATTCTGACATGATTCACAGCTAAAATATACATAAAAATCAATAATCAAAAGTTAAAAAACACAACGATCACAGCCTTTGTGTTTCGATATTGTAGATTGTCAACTAGTTGCCGAATATTGGGGGCGTGGTTTGACACATAATTAAGTGCGTTGTTTTTGTAACTAGTAACAGTTGTAATCATAAAGATTATTTAGCTTTTTATCATCTGCAGCTGACTAACAAAAAAAATTCATTGCAAATAATTTAATAATTAAATTTTGACACTATCTAACTGTTGTATTGTCATCAGAAGCACACCTATATACATAATTTTTATAATTCTAGTATATCAGGAAGTAAGTGAAAAATCGATGACAAAAATCCATCGTTAGCATAGTTGCTAACCTCCCGATTTTTTTCATACCGATATTTTTATGCAGAAATACTTGATTTACGCAATCGCAGTTTTAACGTAATTAAATAAAGAAAACATTTTTGTAAGATTTTACTGGTATCCAAAAAATCGGGAGATTGGCAACTATGCTTTGGATACAAAGAAGAAGTTTAATTAAATAAAAGAGTGTAATTAATTAGTTTTTTGTGAAAAAAATTATTATTTTAATCTTAGCTTCAAACTGAATACTAATGTTGCGAACAGAAAATCATTTATAAGCTCTCAGTATTTTAAAATCCATTTAATCTGCTACTAGGATTTTACCTTCTTATTGATATCTCTTAAATTCACCAGTTTAACAATTTCTGCATGATTCATATAAATTACTAAATGCTCTCATGTATCAATGCCGGAAACATTTACAGGCACAAGATCTTATCTGCATCAAATCATGCAGCATTATTTGTAAAACCTTTTCATAAAGCAAGAGTTTTGGAGATTGCAGTGAGTGATAGTGTGATGCTTTAGTACTCGACGAATGAAAATAGGATATGGAATCGTAGAAAATTTGGATAATCTTCTAGAATAAAATGTAAATGCGATGAATCCGGGCTATTCTGAAAATTCCTTTTCGTGCTGTATTACAACAGAAGTAAGGTAAATAGAAAAGTTAATCCATTCTTTCTATCGCATAAAACGATTTCTATCACAGAATGTTATTCTAGTGTAGTTAATCTATTAAGTTTTGAAGGAATCGATACTTTTTATGATATATATGTATATATATATATATATATATATATTTCAGTTTACCGTGATATACTCCTTAATCATTTGTATGTTTTCAAGAGTTTATGTTCCTGACATCTTATTGATAAAAACATTAAACAATTATTATCTGATGCATTAAATCATGATTTTCCTAAGAAATTCATATATTCTTTAGCCTACAATTATTTTATTAGTGATCTAAACAATGGATAGTAGGGAAGTAAATTGTATGTTACTATTAACATTTTGCGTATTTATGAAGAATTATGAATAAAATTAATTATTAATTAGTCTACCTAATTACTTATTAATGAGACGCTTTGTCATTAATTGGTTTTCTCAGTTTCGCACAGTTATTTTGAACGCACTGAGTTAGAAACGATTTGAGCCACCACCCCCACTCCCTTTATTTTTCAAATTACTACGCTATTTGTCTGAAGTATGTCTCATTGCAGATTCACAACCAGTTGCCGAATTTTGGCGAAGGTGGCATGACACATAATTACGACTAACAGAAAAATGCCTTGCAAATAGTTTAATAATTAGGTTTTTATAATATCAAAGTGTTGTATGGCTATCAAACACACACCTGTCAATTACAAAATTTCCTCTTTATGTACAAAAACCAAGTTTAATTAAATAAAAGAGTGTAATTAATTAGTTTTTTATGAAAAAGCTTATTATTTTAAACATAGCTTCAAAATGAATACGAATGTAGAGAACGGAAAATCATTTATAGGGCTCTCAATATTTTAAAATCTATTTATTCTGCTACTGAGATTTTCCCTCCTTATTGATATCTTTTAAATCCGCCAGTTTTACGATTTCTGCATGATTCATATAAATTACCAAATGCTCTCTTATATTAACTCCAGAAACATGTACAGGCACAAGATCTTATCTCAATCAAATCATGCTACATTATTAGTAAATCCTTTTCATAAAGCAAGAGTTTTGGAGATTGCAATGAATGATAGTGTAATGCTTTAGTACTCAACGAATGAAAATAGGATACGGCATCGTAGAAAATTTGGATAATCTTCTAGAATAAAATGTAAATGCGATGAATCCGGACTATTTCGAAAATTCTTTTTCGTGTCGTATTAGAACAGACGTAAGGTAAACAGAAAAGTTAATAGATTCTTTCTATTACATAAAACGATTTCTATCACAAAATGTTATTCTACTACATTTAATCTATTAAGTCTTGAAGAAATCGATACTTTTTATAATATGTATACAGGGTGGTCATAAAAAAAACTTTGCCAATATATGGACCTCTAGCGGCTGATCCGTTCAACCGATCGAGATGAGATTTCAGATATATTTATTCAGAGATATGAGCTCGGGATTATGTGAATGGCAACAAAATGGCGCTCACGGTTACGGTTATAGCTACAGAAAATCGAAATTTTCGAATGGCAAGGCCCATTTTTTCTCATCACAAAATTTTCAGCGCATGCGAAAACCCTAAAGAGTGTTGGAACGGTACGTGTATCACAAAAAACGGGCGTGTTATGCACACACAAAAACAGCTCTGCAAATGAGCAAAAAAACCACGATTGGGACGCACGGATGAAATTTGAATATGACAAACGCAAGACACTAATCACTGATTGCTACACAGATCGTAGAAAAAAAACCTTTTTCTGGATTACATGTTTTCCACATGGTTGTCATCACAGGCAATAACGTATTGCAAGCGAAAGACTGTAGACAATGCATCCGAAAATAACATAGCATGAGGGATGTTTGCTATCTCACATTTTATAGAGTCTTTCAAATCCGGCAAAGTTTGCGGATTGTACATGCACACTCTAGATTTCAGATATACCCAGAACCAGAAATCCATAGGAGTGAGGTTGGGGAGTCGCGAAGGCCACGGAAATGGAAAATGGTGTAAGATGACGCGGCCGCAAAATGGTCCAGGACCCTGTGAACAGACTTATATGTGGATATGCGACATCTTGCATCCAAACAAGGTCATTCAGTGCATTTCGCTGCAGCTATTCTAGTATAACGTAATTTTGTAGCATAGCTGTATAGCGAGAGCCTGTCCCAGAGCACGTTACAAAGCTCGTTGGTGTCGCTTCCTCAAAGAAGCAAGGGTAGAAAATAATTGTGCCTGCAATGCTGCACCACACAGTAACTTTGGCGTCGTATAATTATACTGGTTCCACAGCCGCGTGGGGATTCGTAACTGCCTAGTGCACTCAATTTTTGGTATTGACGTTGCCAGTTAAGGTGAAATGTGCCTCGTCCGTCCATAATGTGCAAAGAGGCCGTCGTTATCACCATCGTGTCGGATAAGAAATTCATTTGCAAAGCCTGTACGTTGTTGATGGTCTCCCGCGTTCAACATCTGGACGCGCTACCGGTGTGGAAACATGCGGATTACAAAGCGCAGTAGGATTTAGAACCGTTGTTTTCGGTATATCCAATACACCATCTGCATCTCTTGCTGTTTACATGCGTCCTGAAATCACTATGTGATGCACTTCCATAACAGTGTCCTCAGGAACAGTTGGTCGTCCGGATTGCGGTCTATCACTGGTGCAGCCAGTTTCTTTACTAAATCACGCAGAGCTTGTGTGGTACATGAGCCACGTATTTGGTGAAGGTTTCGGCGGTAAAACACGCAAGACTTCCGCGGCATTCATCCCATTTTGATAATAAGTTTTACCAATTCACCACGAACTTTCGCTGGCAGAGTCATTTAATTGGCATGCATGAGCTCCGACTGAAGAAACAACATTCCCACACCACTTTTTATCCACATTCCAAGTTGAATATCTGTCAAATTGCGTTCTGTGATTGGTGTATTGCCTCTGTCATACGCAAATTTTCTCCGTGCGCGCCGATTCGTTTTTTTAGGCCGTTCGTAGAGCCAATTTTTTGTGCGCATAACGCGTCCGTTTCTTGTGATACACGCACCGTTCCAATTTTTTTTAGGGTTTTCCCATGCGCTAAGCATTTTGCGATGGGAAAAAATGGGCGTTGCTATTCGAAAATTTCGAGTTTCTGTGCCTAAAACCGTAACCGTGAGCGCCATTTTATTGCCGTTCGCAGAATTTTGAGCTCATATCTTTGAATAACTATATCTGAAATTTCATCTCGATTGGTTGAACGGACCGGCTGCTAGAGGACCATATATCGGCAAAGTATTTTTATGACCACCCTGTATATACGTATATGTATACCGTATACTTCTGCATACAATACGATGTGGTGTATAAAGCGCCTTTAGATTTTCAGATTCATGTTTCTATTTTTAGATATGTTCGCCGTGTAACGCACATCTACTTCTTTGGAAAACAACCTTCACCAGATACACAGCTCAAAACAAACACCATTATAAAGTATATTAAATATTACTTTTCATGTAATCTGATAGAAAAAATTGTTTATTTGTAAAAAAAATAGCGTGTTGATTAAATTAGAAATCTTAGTTTTTAAGATCATGTTTTTCTTCTTAATTTTTCATTTTTCATTTTTATAACCGGCATGTAACACGCATCTGTAAATTTCGATCAATTTTCGTATATCAAAAGTGCGCGTTATACGCCGGTTTATATAGTATATAAATTATACAGGGTGTTGCTGAATTCTACCGACAAATTCAGAGGGGTGATAGGCATCAACAGAATGAAAGATTGCCACAGAACAAGGGGTCGCAAACGACTTATTTAATCGCAAATACAAGGTTTTCCATCCCTGCATTAAGAGAAAAATAAAAATATTGCTTTGAAAATGTAACTATGTGTACCTTGTTTTGTATTAAATGTGATAACGTCACGAAACTGGAATACGTTACATCACGTTCTGGAATAAGAGCGTGCTCACGTAATCGGTGTAGAGTGGTAATCGCAGTCCAAACTGTGAAGAGTCAAGTGCATGCTGCTGGCGCGTATAATGGAAACTTCTATAACTTTTTTCATGTTATCACATTCACAACAAAGATGAGCATGTCTATTAAAAGTTTTATTAAAATTTGTTGAGTTTTCTGAAAGTTATTATCGTCGGCCAAAGTTGAATTAAGGTAGAACACCTTGTATTTTTGATTAAATTGGTAGTTTCCGATCTCATATTCTATGGTAATTTTCTATCCTCTTGATGCCTACTATCACCCCTTTAACTTGTCGGTCGAATGAGGCAACGCCCTTTATATATGTATATATATACATATACGAGGGTATATACGGCATATACCCTCGTATAACGTGCACTTTTGAAGCGAAAAAACATAGAAATTTGCCGGTGCGCTTTATACGCTGGATATGATAGTCAAAGATTAAAGATTAAGAGAATATATGCATAATAACAAAGAATTTCATATTAACGAACAAAAAAAGAAGACAGGATTAATTGAATGAACCAGAATACGTTTCTAAAAAGTGCCCCAAATTTCACTCAAGAAGTCATTTTGATAGAAAACACAGGTTTATAATTAAAAATTGTAATTTTTTTATTTATTCATAAAGTATAAAGTATAGGGTTATGTATGGAATAGCATATCGGGTAAATTGCCTCCACGGCATTGCTGGCACATACGCACTCTTTTGTTGAAATTTTCAAATGACCGTTTTGCATAAATGTGGCTGAATTTTGTTGATACAGCGCTCAATTTCTTCCTGCCTTTCCTTGGTAGTAGGCTTGTTGGCGTAAACCTTAGACTTCAAAAAACCCAAAGAAAAATGTACAACGGCTTTAAATCGCCTGATCTATGCGGCCAATTCTGTTCACCAAATCGGGAAATTGGATGACCAGGAAATGACTCATGTAATGACTCAATGTAATTGAACTGTATTGAACAATTACAGCAATCGTTGGGATTTCTTTAGAGAATTCATGGATCTCGTGGAGATGTTGAATAGGAGGTGATGAGTTTTCGTTATCATTAGGAATTTTATGGATTTCTTTGAAAATTTTATTTTCTTTAGAAATTTTAGGTGGCATGTTTTAAAATTTGAATCAATAGGCTTTTTTGAATTAGCAGTAACTTTAGTAAAGATTTTTTGAATTGGGGTTTGATAGGAAATTTCGGGCAACCGTTATAACTTGAGGGATTCTGTAGACCCGCAGTTTATGCATTTTGGAGATGGCTTGGGTAACTCAGTAGAGGTTTTGTAAAGACAAACATTAGAAAAGTGATCACCGCTGTATGCTACGTATCTAGTGTTGATATAACAGTTGGCTGAAACGCGAAAGAAATTTTGACAAAGAAGGCATTGCGTTGCTTTTTAGGCGGGATGGAATTTTTCAATTCCTGCAGGGATATTGAAGAGAGATCTAACAATAAAAATTTCGTAGAAAGTTTCATTTTTAAGGAGGAAATTTGGAAGGGTGATAGTAATTTCTCATCTCTTCTACTTTTCATTTGTGAAACTTTTATAACGTTGAATCCTCTACAATTAAGGGTTTCTTGAATAAGATCAATAGCGGTGGATCTGGGAAGTAGGCGAATAACAATTTTGAGTGGGATTTCTCTATTTGATACAACATAAAACATTTTCTGCTTTAAGATAGTTAATTATAGAACTTCTCGAAAGGTAGGGGGGGAGGGATTTTAATGAAATTACCGGCAATTTTGGCCTCAGATTTGAACTTGTCATCTTGTGACAGTTTAGTAGTAAAGTCAATTATTTTATCAACACCAGTGACCATTATTTGTTTGGGTTTTTCTGCTTTTTATTTTTGGGCCAATCGTCTTCAGTTTCCGATTCCATATCGTCTACTGGATAATTAGGACACTCTTCAAATTTAGGGACTTTTTTAAAATTGGTAGTTTGATTTTTAGCTTTTCCCTATTTGTTAGAGACTAAAGTAAAATTAACCTCATCGGTGTCACGAAAGTAACATTTATTTTTTGATAAAAAAAAAGTTGCCGCTAAGTAGTTTAATAATAGCATCCTGTGTAGTTAAATTACTGTTTTCAGTTACGAAGTATCTAATAACATTAATTTTATCATTTCTAAAAAGGTCGTAATTAGCATTATTAACAATGTCAACATCAGGGTCTTGAAACTCGTTAACATATCTATCGTGGTATAAGATAAGTTCATAGCGCAAGTTTAAGGAGCTTGTAGAATTTGCACACCAAAAAGAAATAGTAGAATATATACGGCTCCTACCATCACTAACATACCGCACACTCGTTGGCGTCTTCGCCATAATGCAGCAGAGGGAAGCAATCTGGGAGGTGCTTACATACACTCTAGCTTGGTGAATTTGAACAGGTGAACAAGTGATTGCTTTCAGGTAACACCTAGTTGCAAAGCAACGCCCACTTCCTGTCCATAAGCAATTGTGTAACACATTTTAGAGGAACCATAAAAATTTTGTTTAACAGTAGTACAATAGTTATAATATAATAAAAAGGCAATAAAAAACATAATAATAAAAAAAAAAATTCGTCTTTATCTTGAGAGATAGAGAAGCGAAGAGATTAAAGATATATGATAAACCAAGAATTACGATAAGTTTAAGAGATTGACAGAATACAACTTAAATTATAAGTAATTATGATAGAAAAAGACTAAAAAGTAAAACATCTAAACAGGTACTGAACAGGTGATTAGCTGGTTGGGCTTCCTATTTTCTGTCAATTTCACGCCCAGTATAAACATAGAACGTCTTGCTATTGTATGAGCCATTGGTGGTTAATAGTTAAAATGTAGGTAAAAATTACTTTAAAAAGTTAAAAATAATAAAGAAAATAATGATAAATGAAAAAATGAGAAAAAAGAGGGTATTTTAAAAAATTCAAAAATAACTTTAAAATTAAATTTAAAGTTATGAAAAGTATATTATTCACTAAAAGAAAGTTTATATTATGAAATAAAAAAGTGAGTGTAACTGTAGTTATGAAAACTACTGCATAAATGTAAAAACAAAAATGTAAGAATTTAAAAAGGAAAAATGAGTAAAAATAGGCTAATTTAAAACATTTAAAAATAATATAGAAAACAAAATTAAAAATATGAAAAGCATATGGTTGACTAAAAAAAGGTTAAGTTATGTTATACAAAAGACAGTATAGCTGTAGTCATGAAAACTACTCCGTAAGTGTAAAAACAAAATGTGAGAATTTTAAAAATTTAGTGAAATGAAGTTAGCAAATGTTCAACGAGAAAACACATCAGGGTAGGTCAAAACGCACCAGTCAAAGCAATCGAGGTGGAAGGAGCCACAGGGTAAAACAAAGGTAAGTTTTAGAACAGTTTTATTATTATTATTATTATTATTATTATTATCATTATCATTATGACATTAAGAAAAAAGAAAGTGAGATAAAGTAGTAAAAACAAATTCACTGGGGATCCATAAAAATGGTGTATTTAGGCCGTTTCCGGTGTTGGGGTTCAGAGACTTCATAGTCCGGTAACTCCGCAACAATTTCATTGGGAAGACCATAGAATTTTGAGAAAAAGTTTTTAGAAAGGTCAATTATACGTTTACGTAGGCTGATAGTTTTATAATCTCTACGAACAGTAGAGTTTCGAAAATAACGAGAATCATTACGACCAGCCCTAAGATTTTTATTGTGCGACTAATGTTGTCCATAGTCATTTTACAGATAAAGCCCCAGACCGGACAGACATAAGTGATAATTGGCTAGATACATGCCTTGTACAGAAGTTTGTTATAAATAGCTGAAGTTTTACTATTGAGTAGATGTTTAAGTGCAAGGAAGGCTCTGTCGACTTTCCCCCTGATAGAAAGGCTATGTTTATTCCAAATATATTTATTGTCCAGGATAACCCCCATGTATTTAGCATCATTAGACCATTCAATGACATTATTGTTAATAATTATTCTATTAAAATAGGTAAGTTCCCCGTAGAAGTAAACAGCAGTAGTTTTATTTTCGTTGATTTTAACTCGCCGTAAGGAACAGCAGTACATAAAGTGTCAATATGAGTGTGTAAGAATCGATAGTGTGCATGGGTGGTGAGCTGAGGCGTAAATTGAAGAGTCGTCCGCATATAATGCAAGATACGCGTGTAAATTGCGTGGAGTGTCATTAAAAAACAGATTAAAAAGCATGGGTTCCAACACGCTCCCCTGAAGAATCTCTACCAAGATAAGGAAAAGGGCTGAAAGGATGTCATTGATGCGGACACGAAATGTGCGATCACTAAGGTAGAATATATTAAGTGTATGAGTCTAGCAGTAAATTTTAGCTAAATTAATCAGTAAATAAGGCGTCATGCCAGACTTTGTCGAAAGCCTTTGCAATGTCAAGAAAAATGGCAGCAAAATTTTCGTATTCAGTTTCTCACTGAGAAATTCAACAACACTAAAAATCCATAATTAGTTTTGTTACTTTACTATAATTTCTTTAAATTTTTTGTGGTACAAATTTTCATTTTCAAAATACATTAAGGTTAATTTATTTTATCAAACAAAACTGTTTTAGATAAATTTTTCTTTCAAAAAAAAATCTTTTTTACGATTACCCAATAATCCGGATATCTCCATATCCTCAATGTGGTCCAGAACTCATTAATACGGATTACTGAAGTTTCACTGTTTTTTTTAATCTGAACTTCCATTAATACAGACGACTTAGAGCCCTAATTAATCCGTATTAATGAGACTTATTATTTTGAATGATGAACCTAGGCGGTGGATCGGGGAGGACATTCCCTTCGGGGCATCGGAATCACAACCCCCCGAAAGATTTGCGATTGTAATCTTATCAATGAACTAAAAATACAAATCCCCCGCCATCCTTAACTCCACAATTTCCCTTCTCCCCACACCCGGATTTCTATAATACCTGCCTGAGAAAAATGCCTGAATTCAACACTGAATTTATTCTGAAAACAAGTATTTTAGCATTCAAATGTCATCTCTAAATCGAATATAAATGTAGAAAATGAAACATCCTTTATTCGTGTTTGTATTCTTAAAAATTTATTTATCAAAATAGATTCCCCTTTTCAGTTATTATTTACGGTTTTATGAATGTCTCTTGAATATCTTAAGAGTAGATCTTGAATTTTATGAATATCTTTATATATTTCAACTTTATAATTCCTGCGTGATTTACAAAATGGGCTTATGTATTAGAACAGCGGAAACATTTACTAGCACAAGATCTTATCTGAATCAAATTATGTAGCTTTGTTTATAAAAGTGTGAGATTTAAATAGCTTCGCATGGAAAGATTGGAGATTGCAGTGAATAACAAGAGGATAGTTTAAAATTCTATAATTGAATTGACAATGAAATATAAAAGTGTGAGATGTGAATAGCTTCGCATGGAAAGCTTTTTGGAGATCGCAGTGAATAACAAGAGGATAGTTTAAAACTATATAATTGAATTTGAATTGACAATCCGTTAGCCATATGCATCATCAGAGCATATATGCGTGCATTTTATGAACTTCCTTTATTTTCAGAAATTCCAAATTCAAATTCATACCAGAAAATATGTATATATATATATATATATATATATTTAAAACCACAAACAAATATCAAACTTCATCGCTCACCATATTCAAACTGAAACTCTACATCAAAAAATTGTAAATATATATATATATATATATATATATATATATATATATATATTCGCTTTATCTAAAAACCAGGTCCGCTTTCTTTGAATTTAATTCCTCTGACCTCATTTTTCCCCCCGGCAATTTAATTCGTCGCGCTTCTCTAACAGCAGAAGTTAGCCGCCAAATACTTGACAGTATTTTTTTTCAAATTCTGATTTTCTTTCAGTATATATATTTTTTATTTTATTATATTATTTTAAATGTATGGCGCCTTTAAATGGCCTTTGGTTTTTTACAATTGCGTTCCCCTTTTCCGCGTTTCTGAAGTTATTTTGTCAGACTTCGGCTATGACATGAATTTCTCTATGTTTCATTTTTCTACTAGAAGTGAAGAGTTCTCTGGTACTCTCCAGGTACTCTGAACATTATCTCTTCCATGTTCCATGCTATTTTTTTATTTAGATTTTTTTCCAGTTATATTTTGTTTTTCTATAATTTTAATTGTTGAGATTTAATTTATATATTTAAAAAAATATTATTGCTCTGTGGCTTTTTTCTTTTCCTCCCTTGCCCTCGTTTGATTCGACCAGCACAATGCTCCGGAATTTGCATGCAAATTCCAAATACTTTACCTTATCATCTGTGCATCAAAAAGTAATCGACTGATCACCTTCGATTGAAAGTATACAAGAGCTTAACGACTCTTGTAGACATTTCAGAATTTACTGCATTGGTTCATTGATTCAGGTAAACTAACCTTCTGATTTCGGAATTTCTGGTATGGATTCGGAATTTTTGAATAAAATATAAATTCCTGAAATACAAACATATAAACATAATTTTTGATGCAAATGCGTTAACAGATATTTCGAAAGTATGTTTTAGTTTTCAATAATGAAAGATATGAGACAAATTTAAAAAAATTAACCTGCTGTATGCACTGTTAAATAACCAAAAGTTTGAGTCTAAGCATAAATTTCATAAGACTAAGCAGGGGAGACCGGGGCTAGTTGGCTATGGTAAGTAGGCGCAGTCCCCATAAATCGCCTGTTTGTGGATAGATTGTGCAACCAGTCACAGAGTACACTTCTTCTTGAGCCTTACAATCCTCATTGTAGTTTTGCAGCGTTACCTACGTGCAGTGGACATTTATTACGATTTTTCTGTTTTTGCGCTCATAAGTAATTTTTTGCTGCTTCATTCTTTTTCTAATTTCTAATACTTATCTTAATAATTGCGATTTAACTTGTGCAATAATTTTTCTTAGTGTATGATTAACTGTACCTATCCCATATGTGATTTACTTGGATTATTTATGCTTAGATGGTTACGTGTGCCTTTTGTGAAGAAATTTATTATGGGGCTAGTAGGCGTATTGAACACGTGACAAGTTGGCTCGGTGTCTGGTGTATGATGGTAGCTTGAAAAACAGCAAACACCGAAAAAAGTGGTTGCAATGCAAGATTTTTGGAACACGGGGCTTGCCCAAACGGAGACACTCGATTTTTTATTTGTGACAACTGTAACTCTGATGATGTTATCGAGTAAGATAGAAGTTACTCAATGTTAATGTTTTATTCATTATTTTTATGTCTGTATAATTTAGAATTTACATTGTACGGCGATAACGCCTTTGATTAAACCTACTGGTAATAAGGAAATTGATTTCTCTTAACTGCGTGTCTTATTTAAATTTTTATAAACGTGTGCCAACCTAACCCATAGGTATAGGCAACTTGCCCCGTGACGGGGTAAGTTGGCGCACAATTTTCCTTTTACTTTAGGCTTCCGCTAGACATAAACTGCAAAAGCTACAAACTCAAAACTCCAGGTATTTATAGCCCAATGCCTGTTCTTTAAAAGTACAGTTAAGGTTTCATAAAAAACTTAAATAAAAAATTAATAAAAATCAATAACTAAAAACTGCGCCTACTAGCCCCGGTCTCCCCTACTCTTTCAAAGCGTTTATTAAAAAATACTTGACCTATTCTTTGCTAGACGTTAACAAAGGACAATATTAGTCTCCAATTTTTTGTCGTACCGTTAAATAACCAAAAAATTTATTCTAACCACGAATTTCATAAGACATTACATCTACAGAATGTTTATTAGAAAATACTTGATCTATTTGTTGGATATTTAAGAAAAAGGATAATATTTGTCTGTATCTTTAGTCGTATTGTTAAATAGCTGAAAACTTTAATCTAAACATGAATTTCATAATACTTTATTCCTAAAAAAAACATAGAAAATATTTAACATAATCTTTAATGAACGTTGAAAAATAACATCATTACTGGCGCTGTTGAATAAACAGAATTTTAATCTAAATATGAATTTTATAAGACATCTCGAGTAAAAATGTCATTTAACATTTTTTATCTAATTTTTACTGAACGTAAAATAGTGATCAAATTAGCCGGCATGTTGTTAAATACACAAAATTTGGATCTAAATATGAATTTTATAAATTATGTCTACCTTTGGCGATTTCTTCGATTATTTGCTTATGGCACGAGGCTAGTATAACTGTATCGCTTTTAATAAATTTCAAAATTCCATTTGAATGCATTTTTATTATTGTAAACATAAAAGGGCTTTTTAGTGCTGTTAGTAGACAATCTAAAAATTATATTAAATGTAAAATATCTATTATAGCTTTTAATAAAAAAAAAGGGGCTTTTCATCTATATCCTGTAATCTGGCAATCCCAGGTTGGATGCCTTAGTATTATTAATAACAATAATAATAATAATAATAATAATAATAATGAAGATGATTTTATTGTATTTTGAACTTTGCATGAAATGATATTTTTTTTACATTATTTTTCACATCTTTTAGCACATCAATGTGCAACGAATTAATCTTTAAAGCAACGAAGTTTTTCAAAATAGGGATTAATCATCGCAGACAGGTGCAAAGTTAAGTAAGCTAATTTTTCGATTACAAAAAATTATTTATGTATGAAACTAAAAATAATAGTAACATATTTAAGCTTCATTTCATGATTACTTAAATAAATAAGAGCAGAGATTTTTCAAGGATTATGTGTCAATCTTTACTGCATCAAAGTTTTTCGAAATAGGGACTAATCAGCGTGGTTACATAAATAAATAGCAAGAATTTCTTTTAAAGTATGTGTCCATCTTTAATGCAACGAAGTTTTTCAAAATAGGGGCTAATCATCTCAGAAAAGTACAAAATAAAGTAAGCTAATTTTTCGAAGAAAAAAAAAGATTTATGTATGAAACTAAAAATAATAGTGACATATTTAAGCTACACTTCATGGTTAGTTAAATAAATAAGAGCAGGAATGTTTCTTGGATTCTATGCCAATCTTTACTACAACGAAGTTTTTCAGAATAGGGACTCTCATAGCAGAAAGGTGCAAAATTATATAAGCTAATTTTCAAAATTCAAAAAATTATTTATGTATGAATCTAAAAATAATAGTTACATATTTAAGCTTCACTCATAACTATTTAATGAAATGAGAGCAAGAATTTTTCTTGGATTATGTGTCCAATTTTTACTCCGACGATGTTTTTTCAAAATAGGTACAACTCATCGCAGAAAGGTGCAAAATTAAGTAAGCTAATTTTTCAAAGGCAAAAAAGGATTTATGTATGAAACTAAAAATAATAGTGACATATTTAAGCTACACTTCATGGTTAGTTAAATAAATAAGAGCAGGAATGTTTCTTGGATTCTATGTCAATCTTTACTACAACGAAGTTTTTCAGAATAGGGACTCTCATAGCAGAAAGGTGCAAAATTATATAAGCTAATTTTCAAAATTCAAAAAATTATTTATGTATGAATCTAAAAATAATAGTTACATATTTAAGCTTCACTCATAACTATTTAATGAAATGAGAGCAAGAATTTTTCTTGGATTATGTGTCCAATTTTTACTCCGACGATGTTTTTTCAAAATAGGTACAACTCATCGCAGAAAGGTGCAAAATTAAGTAAGCTAATTTTTCAAAGGCAAAAAAGGATTTATGTATGAAACTAAAAATAATAGTGACATATTTAAGCTACACTTCATGGTTAGTTAAATAAATAAGAGCAGGAATGTTTCTTGGATTCTATGTCAATCTTTACTACAACGAAGTTTTTCAGAATAGGGACTCTCATAGCAGAAAGGTGCAAAATTATATAAGCTAATTTTCAAAATTCAAAAAATTATTTATGTATGAATCTAAAAATAATAGTTACATATTTAAGCTTCACTCATAACTATTTAATGAAATGAGAGCAAGAATTTTTCTTGGATTATGTGTCCAATTTTTACTCCGACGATGTTTTTTCAAAATAGGTACAACTCATCGCAGAAAGGTGCAAAATTAAGTAAGCTAATTTTTCAAAGGCAAAAAAGGATTTATGTATGAAACTAAAAATAATAGTGACATATTTAAGCTACACTTCATGGTTAGTTAAATAAATAAGAGCAGGAATGTTTCTTGGATTCTATGTCAATCTTTACTACAACGAAGTTTTTCAGAATAGGGACTCTCATAGCAGAAAGGTGCAAAATTATATAAGCTAATTTTCAAAATTCAAAAAATTATTTATGTATGAATCTAAAAATAATAGTTACATATTTAAGCTTCACTCATAACTATTTAATGAAATGAGAGCAAGAATTTTTCTTGGATTATGTGTCCAATTTTTACTCCGACGATGTTTTTTCAAAATAGGTACAACTCATCGCAGAAAGGTGCAAAATTAAGTAAGCTAATTTTTCAAAGGCAAAAAAGGATTTATGTATGAAACTAAAAATAATAGTGACATATTTAAGCTACACTTCATGGTTAGTTAAATAAATAAGAGCAGGAATGTTTCTTGGATTCTATGTCAATCTTTACTACAACGAAGTTTTTCAGAATAGGGACTCTCATAGCAGAAAGGTGCAAAATTATATAAGCTAATTTTCAAAATTCAAAAAATTATTTATGTATGAATCTAAAAATAATAGTTACATATTTAAGCTTCACTCATAACTATTTAATGAATGAGAGCAAGAATTTTTCTTGGATTATGTGTCCAATTTTTACTCCGACGATGTTTTTTCAAAATAGGTACAACTCATCGCAGAAAGGTGCAAAATTAAGTAAGCTAATTTTTCAAAGGCAAAAAAGGATTTATGTATGAAACTAAAAATAATAGTGACATATTTAAGCTACACTTCATGGTAGTTAAATAAATAAGAGCAGGAATGTTTTTTGGATTCTATGTCAATCTTTACTACAACGAAGTTTTTCAGAATAGGGACTCTCATAGCAGAAAGGTGCAAAATTATATAAGCTAATTTTCAAAATTCAAAAAATTATTTATGTATGAATCTAAAAATAATAGTTACATATTTAAGCTTCACTCATAACTATTTAATGAAATGAGAGCAAGAATTTTTTTTGGATTATGTGTCCAATTTTTACTCCGACGATGTTTTTTTCAAAATAGGTACAACTCATCGCAGAAAGGTGCAAAATTAAGTAAGCTAATTTTTCAAAGGCAAAAAAGGATTTATGTATGAAACTAAAAATAATAGTGACATATTTAAGCTACACTTCATGGTTAGTTAAATAAATAAGAGCAGGAATGTTTCTTGGATTCTATGCCAATCTTTACTACAACGAAGTTTTTCAGAATAGGGACTCTCATAGCAGAAAGGTGCAAAATTATATAAGCTAATTTTCAAAATTCAAAAAATTATTTATGTATGAATCTAAAAATAATAGTTACATATTTAAGCTTCACTCATAACTATTTAATGAAATGAGAGCAAGAATTTTTCTTGGATTATGTGTCCAATTTTTACTCCGACGATGTTTTTTCAAAATAGGTACAACTCATCGCAGAAAGGTGCAAAATTAAGTAAGCTAATTTTTCAAAGGCAAAAAAGGATTTATGTATGAAACTAAAAATAATAGTGACATATTTAAGCTACACTTCATGGTTAGTTAAATAAATAAGAGCAGGAATGTTTCTTGGATCCTATGTCAATCTTTACTACAACAAAGTTTTTCAAAATAGGGACTCTCACAGCAGAATGGTGCAGTATTATGTAATCTAATTTTCAAAATTCAAAAAATTATTTATGTATCAATCTAAAAATTACAGTAACATATTTAAGCTTCACTCATAACTACTTAATGAAATGAGAGCAAGAATTTTTCTTGGATTATGGTCCAATCTTTACTCCGACGATGTTTTTTCAAGATATAGGTACGACTCAACGCAGAAAGGTGCAAAATTAAGTAAGCTAATTTTTCAAATCAAAAAAAAAAAAAAAAATTATGTATAAAACTAAAAATAATAGTCACATACTTAAGCTTCTCTCATGGTTACTTAAATAAATGAGAAAGAATTTCTCTTGGATTACAGTGTCAAGCTTTACTGCCGCAAAGTTTTTAAGAATAGGGACTAGGGACTATGCATATACAACGTTATCATTTTAGGGGTGAGGGGGGGGGGGGGTCTGGCACATGATTTCGTAAGATATCTCTAGGGGAGGGGGGTTGCCGTTTGATATCGTTATTATTCTTTATCTTTTATTTGTAACTTGGTCTTTACATCAAAATTGTATATTATCTTTTTTTAGTATGTTATCAATTTTTATGAATTTGCAAAGATTATAATTAAATAATAATACCATAAAATGATTATAAAATTATTCAATTCTAAAATATGGACCCCCCCCCCCCCCCGCCAACATTTGGCATTCCTATCCTTTTGTCATACGTGTATGCATATATAATCCACTGTCCGACAAATCATATGAGAAGTATGTTTCAAATGATACATGTGTTTACTCGCAAATAAAACAGAAAGAATGTTGTCCGCCTGTTTTGTTCATAAGAAGTTCTGTCTGCCCCACCCCGTGCAAGGAGCAAGTGCAAAAAGACATTATTACTGTTGAATGCATTATGTAACAAAAAGCTATTATTAAATACTTTTAAATAGTAACTGTTTCTTTTAAGTGTTATAAACTGATATTTTATTTATTTCACTTCATTTGAATCAAAAAATTGTGAGAAAAATAAATGTAACTATATTTGTATGTCACTCCAAACAAAAGAAAAAGAAATTCCAAATATCTAAAGAATTTCTATACATTGATAACGATATCATTACCGGATGGAGGGAGGGGTGAGGGATGATAATGAATGATATCTTAAGGGGTGAAGGGGTCCAAAATTTCCAAAAAGTTGATAACGTTATACAGTAGAACCTCGATTATCCGAAGTAATTGGGACTGACTCTCTTTCGGAAAATCGAAATTTTCGAATATTCGAGAATGCTTCAATTTTAAGAATAAGGAGAAATATATTCAATATTTCTTATTATAGTAACAAGTGCTCAATAAAAATAAAGCAGAGAAATATATGCAATATTTCTTATTATGGTAACAAGTGCTCAATAAAAATAAAGCATTAGCAAAATAGAAACAAGAATAAATTACCTGAATTTTAATTTTGAAATTAAGTACATACCTTTTACATATATCATAAGTGTTTGAAAAAATGTTTCGTTTGTCGCAGTTTCGATTGCCTTTGCTTTGAAGCTCTATAACGGAGTTTTTAAATATTATTAGTTCGCCAGTATCACAGTCTTTCTGCTGCTCCAGCCATACCGAACCTTGCAAAACATTCAAAAGCTTCAGAATTGCTAATTTGTTCGTTTTCTTCATTCCACTCTGCAGCTTACGGAAGCTCAAATTAAATTTAAAAAAACTCTAAGAAAGGGGATCGAAAATATTTATATATATTCGTAGTTCGGAAAGGATTGCTTCCACATAAGGAATATGATACTTAAAAAAAAAAAAAAAAAAAAAAAAAAGCTTTCAAAAATGGATTTTGCACACAAGGAATGTGATAGTAAAAACAGAAAAGCTTTAAAAATAGATTTCGGTTAATCAAGAATTTCGGTTAAAAGAGTTTCGGATAAAAGAGGTTCTACTGTATATGCACAGATCCTTACTCATCGCAGAAGGATGCAAAATTAAGTAAGCTACTTTTTCAAATTCAAAAAATTTTTAATGTATGGAACTAAAAATAATAGTCCCATATATGAGCAGAGCAAGACTTTTACTTGGGTTATGTGTCATTTGAATTAACAGTAGAAGCTTTCCTTATGGAAGATTGCATTCGAAAAAAAATTAAATTTTAATTCAGCCCTTTTGAAAAGGATTCGCATATTAATTTTAAATCCAAATAACCATCAAATATCAAACTAAAAATAGCAATTACGTATTCAAGCATCATTTGTGGTTTCTTAAACAAATAAAACTGTCTCTTAATTGCACAATTCCACATCAGTGAACAAAAATTGTGCTTATGCCTCGCCAACGAAGAATTATGCACAGTTTATTAATCATTTAAATTAAAAGCTGGAGATTGCATTAAGGAAAGTTGCATTCTCATAAAAGGATTCAATTTTAATAAAGTCCTCTTTCTTAAAATGATACTAAACTTTTATTAAAGAACTGCATTTCTTCTTTTATATATGTAGATTTGTTAATTGCGACGCTTGCCTATTGTGGTTTCCTTACAAATTAATCATTTGTGTATGAATAGGCTTAGTATTTTTTTTTAAATATAATTGCACGTAAATTACACAATTTTAAATAACCCATTTAAACCAATCTCAAATAATTATAACTTTATAAAAATGTATTAATGATCTTTTAAAATGGAGTAAGCATCAAAAGACGCTGATTAACGAAAGAAACGAAAAATTTTCCCAAGATATGTTTATACAAGAACGTAAAATCATGCGTTAAGCATATATTATGAAACAATTTCCAGCACATCCAGAATTCTATAATAAAACTTCACAGTTTAATAAGGTGAAAATAAAATTCTAAATAAACCATTTGTAAAACGCATAACACATTTTAAAACACCATTTCAGCAATTCCTATCAAAATTCTTAAATATATATATATGATTTTTTTTTTCGAAGCCCTGTATATGAACTATAGATTTATTTAATAATACATAGTATGCCACAATTTAGTTCAATTTTAAAACGCATAGCACAGTTGAAAATTGCCCTTCAGCAATTTCCATCAATAAACGGAAATGTACTTTAGATGTTTTTTCAGCCCTGTATGTGATGTGTAGAATTTATAAACAATAAGAAATATTTAAAAAGACAAATTATTTAAAAACACGTACCACAAAAGAAAGAGCATAACGTAGAATCATGCGTTAAGCATATATTATGAAACAATTTCCAACACATACAGAATTCTATAATAAAACTTCACAGTTTAATAAGGTGAAAAAAGATTTCTAAATAAACCATTTGTAAAACGCATAACACATTTTAAAACACCATTTCATCAATTCCCATCAAAATTCTTAAAAATATATATCTGATTTTTTTTTTTCGAAGCCCTGTATATGAACTATAGATTTATTTAATAATACATAGTATGCCACAATTTAGTTCAATTGGAAAACGCATAGCACAGTTGAAAATTGCCCTTCAGCAATTTCCATCAATAAACGGAAATATACTTTAGATGTTTTTTCAGCCCTGTATGTGATGTGTAGAATTTATAAACAATAAGAAATATTTAAAAAGACAAATTATTTAAAAACGCGTACCACAAAAGAAAGAGCACTTCCAGCAATTATAGCTATAGAGAGTACTGTGCACGAATTATTTTCTGTGTCACTGTATATTTATGATGAATGCATGCACATCATATTTTACAGATCCAATATGTTTTGAAATAGTGTAACACGAATAAAATACATCGCAAAAGATATTTCCCTGTAGATTGTAGTGGAATGGAATTCTGATATGTGTCTCTGTAAATAAACGATAATTGCTATCCATACCATATCGTGTAGTCCCCATCTTATAGTGTATTTCAGAGATATACAGTAATAATCCTCTAATCCGGCATCCTAAGGCCGGCATGCTGGATAATCCGGCACAACTTTCGGAACCACAACTGAATTGAGAAGAAATAAAAGAGTGGGTTGAAGTAGATTTTGATGAGTTTACTGAGGAAATTTTGACAAATGAGGCCGTCATTCAAAGTGTTATGAATCCAAGAGCCTCCAAAGACGTTGACTCTGATGAAGATTATGTGGGCAGTGAAACAAAATCAGTTGGAATCATGAAGCTGAGTCATTGAATCAAGTTTTCTGAGCGCAGGCGATCGTTCAACCATGCGGAAATTATGAAATTCCGCATCATATGAAATGACTTCCTAAATAAAAAGAAGAGATAAGACTACTACAAAACAAACCGAGATTCGAGATTTGTTTAAGATGTCTCCTATGAGTAGGCCTACAGTGCACGTTTTCATTTGGTAGTCATGTATATATGTTGTGCTTTACATTGTGGAATATTTTTTTTTATTTTATTCAAACAGTTTAAATAATAAAAACCATACTTTACTGTCATTTTCTTAAAAATTCTAACTTCGACATATTGTTCCCGATATTCATCTTGTAATCCGGAAAATTTCGTAATTCGGCATGCTTCAAGTTCCGAACATTGCGGATTAGAGGATGTTTACTGTATATAAATTTCAATGAGTTTGAAATTGTCAAAAATTATTAAAAATCCCCGCAAACGATTTTTCCTCATAGGCCATAATTTAACGGAATTATTTTGAATATCCCTGTAAAGGAACTATAAAGATGGCAAACAGACAAACCAAAGTCAAACACTTTTCAACTATGTTGGAAAGTGTTAAAAATTAGTTCTAGGTTTCATGATAATTAGAAAATAACTGTTAGCAATACGAAAATAACGCACTTTTGTTGTAAAATATTGTGAAAATTATGTTGGTAACTAGAAAATAACGCACTTTTGTTGCAAAAAGATCAATTAACTAATTGATAAAATAAACTATCTTACAACATATTCAAGTTCTTATTCATATTCAAGGCTGGAGTAGCATAGTTGAAGTTTATTCCAACAGAGCGAAAAATGTCCAGGCCAGGGATCGAACCTGGATACTTGGCGTGCCGTGCCAATGCCTTACCTGTTAGGCTATCCGGGCGATACCTGGCTGACATAATTCACTCTTAGTCGTTGGACTTGGCTGCGAACTGCACACGCTAGTTTCATTCATCCGAGCTATAACTATAGCATTTACATGATGAAAGTACTTTAACACGGAAACTCCTGTATACCATGTAATTAGGTCATAATGAAGGGACTTACATTATCTTACAACATATTATTTATTGTTTTCAGCGAATATAGTATATATTCAAAGTATTGAGTACATCTGCACTAATCATAGTTCTTAAAATTCATAATAACCGTTAAACTGTTGTTGTTATTTTATAAAAACAAGTTAAAACTTTGAATGATGACGTGGTAACAGCTATCACGATTCTATGAACTCGGTTCCTTGAAAATTTCAACGAATAATGGTATTCGCAATAGAATTCTAAATCCAAACAATCATCCATACATCAAATTAAAAATAGCAATTACGTATTCAAGATTCATTCATGGTTTCATAAACAAATGAAACTCTCTTTTAATTCCACTTCTTTTAACCAGAATTATGCTTATCTCTAATAAACTAAAAATTATGCGCGATATATTAATCATTTAAATTAAAATACGAAGATTACTTTAAGAAAAGTTACAGTCTCAGAAAAAGATTCAATTTTAAAAGTCTTTTTTCTGAAAAAGATTCTAAACTTTTATTAAAGAATTACGTGATTATTTGAAATGTTTGACTTTCCAAATTGTGATACATACTCTTTTTTAATTTCCTTATAAGTTATTCATTTAAATACGAATGGATTTAGTAATTTTTCAAAAATAATTATAGATAAGTCATTCAAATCTATTTAATTCATTTAAAACAATATCAGACCAATATAAAAAAATATTATGAATTTTTTATATTAAAAGAGGGCAAGCTTTAAAAGTCTTAAAATATTTTCCCCAGATTAGTTTGCGTTTCTTGTATTAAAGATTTTCCAATTTGAAAATAAAGTACTTTCGTTGTAAAATATTCCATTGACAAAATGCAAAATAAACTAACAGACTACACTGTTTCTAGCGCATCTATATCTTCAAAGAAATGAGTATAGATAAAGAATTTTTCCCTTTCTTGTTTATTTTTTATTTTTTTCAACCTGACTACTTAAAGTTTGTCAAAAAAATAAAATAAAATCAAATAAAAACAGCCAATATTTTAAAGCATAAAAATAATTCTACATGCATTCGACTTCAATTTAAATTCAAATAACTAAAGAGTACCTTTTATGAACAAACAAGAAGTACATATCAATACGTGAATACATAACTAAGTCCGATTTAGCAAAAGAGAAAAATAGCAATAATTGAATTAACTTATGGTTGGTTTGAGATTTTTTTTATTAAGCAGAAACATAAATTATGCAGCAAATCTAACACTGGCATTCTTTCGTCAACTAATAAGATTTTATAAATATGATTTTCCAAACATATTGTCTCTGAAAGCCATCTAAAAAAGTATTTTTATAATTCTTTATGTAAATTCTGTGAGATAACAATAAAATATTTTCATTATTCATTATTGCTTTCTTAGAATAAATTTAATAGTATTATGATTCAAAAGATTAAGATATTCAATATATAAAGCATATAGTCATAACAATGGAGGTAATTTTCACTAACGTTTGTAACACCTATTATTACAATGTTTACATGTCAAACTGCATGATAAATGAGTAAATAGTAGAATATAATGAATTAAATACTTAAAGCAAAATTTTATTTTATGAAAGATTCTATTATAAGCGTCATTCTTCTAAATAACAATGTAGGATTTAATCTGTTAATTACTTAAATATTCAATTATTTATAACTACAAATGAATGCTTATATTAGCTTTTCAGTTTTATACAATATTTATTATTCACTTGAACAAATAATATCCTCAATAGATCGCATCAATAATATAATACATTCGTAAACATAAATACTGGAAATGAAAAAGAATTCGTGCTCAAATCTTTTATTTGACATTGCAAGGATTTTCAACCTTCATGTTAAGATAAAAACTATTAACGCTATTATATTCACCTGCTGACGTTCATTATATTTCCAATATGACGTAAAATTCACTTTTTTTTTTTTTAATTTGTCAAACTATTTATTTCATTATCCTTTTTCACGTGAAAAACTTACAATAGAAAAGCAATTGTTATGGCAATAAATTTATTGTGGTTTTTAATTTTTAGAAACTGCTATAACGAAAAGTGTTTCAATTTGATAGGAAATTGCAGTTAAATTGGTGGTTTTTTATTAATTAAAAATTAACTATAAATTATTTCGATTCCGTATTACTTTAGTTGCCTCGGCCGTGTTATAATACACATGTACGTAACATTTCACAATTCTGTCGTCCAAGCTGTGGATTTGTATAGAATTACAGACAGGCAGACAAATTCTCATTTTAATATATTAGATGTATTCAAATAAAGTTTTGCAATTTCTTAAAAGCGATACTTTCGTATTCGTCGCATGATAGGACTTTCAATATATACGAAGAAATCGCCAAAGATTTTGTTATTTACAGCATCTTATGATTTAGCTTATTTCCGTGTTTAAGCTTATAGTTTGTTTACATATCTGCTAAATGTGTGATTTATTTATACTATCAATTTTATTTATGTATTTATTCAATAAGTGTTAATTTTGTTTTATAATATAAGCTGGAGTTAAAAGCTGAACTAGTTATAAAGTTCAAACTGGTTAATATTCCATAATAAAGTTGCACGCGATAGAGACAAGGTTTTTAACAATTAATACTTGAAAATTATTTTAAAAGCTTAAAAAAAAATCAGTAAATTGAGATATAATTTTTAAGAAAATTGGATTTGAAATATATTTTTCCACTATTCGACGGTGTAAAAACTACAATAATGGAATGTTTAGAAGCAATTAAATGTGCTATAAAAAGGAAATGGATTGTTTAGACCAGCCATACTCAACCTGCGGCCTGAAATACATAATCATTATTTCGTGATCATATAATTAATTGAGATGTGCATCAAAGTATTTAAAACCTTCGTTGTTTTTACCCGACTGCCAAGAAGGGCTGTGTGTTTCACGCGTATCTGAGTATGTGGGTTTCTTTATACCCTCGAAACATCCCAATGGCTGGATGGATTTTAATGAATGAGGTCTCTATCAATTTGTCTTAATCGTTCGATAATTATAGGCAAGTTTTTGTTTTTAAAAATTCAAAATAGCGGCCGTAAAATACAAAATGGTGGTATGGATGAAAAAAACTTTTACGCACCCTATTGTGTGACATATCGTTGGATACGTCTTTCAAAATGAAGACGATGTTTCATTGACTATTTTACAGTCAGAAGCTCCTGCACAGAAGCTCCCTGAATTACACAACCTGGAAGTTGTGTAGGTAGGATCTCTAGCTTTTCTGCAACTCTAACCTTCATAGACATCTATAGGCCTCATCAAAACAGTGTTTATAGATAGGAACTAACAATAAAACACAACTTAAAAGTGATCAATACAAGTAAATAAAAAAATACGTAAGTAATATAAAAAATAGTTTCATATTGATGAGAAATGATGAATTAGTTCACTTTTACGTAGTCGGGTTTTTTGATTTTTTAAATTTATATATTTTTTCGTGGAAATTAAACTATATTAAAACATTTTTATTACACATTTCTTGGTCAAAAATTAATTTGTACATATAGTTCTATTTGTGGTACAGTGCTGGATACATTTAAAATTTAACACTAATCAAACATTATTACAAATTAGTTAAATTTATGCTGTATATTTCTGCAATTAAAAAAATAAGGAGGTTTTGTATCGAGCAAAAAAACTGATTTATTAGGGAAAATCTCCTGAATTTTTTTTTCTTTAGAACTTGAAAATTCTGAATTTTTATATTATTACTTTTTATGCTTACTAATGCTGTTTTTCAGGGCTGAAAATTTGTTGCCGAAAAAAAGGGTTTGAGAAAAATTTTACACGATCAATTCCAAACAACAAACTTCGCAGCATGCCTTTCGCGGCATTCTACATTTCTGCGACATTTTTAGTAGAAATCTACGAGAAAGTTTATTTTTTGGAAATAGTGGTGTTAAATTTCTTGGCGACATTTCTTCCGTGACAAACGTTCAAACCTACTTTTAATATTAACTTCGTGCATCGCTTTGTTATACTATGATTGTTATCTTACTGTTTTAACTACCCCCTTTTTTCCATCCTTTTTTAAGTGTGTTGCGGCCCGACTAATGTCGTAAACAGGGCCGTGCGAAGAGAAAACTGCGCCCGGGGCAGCGTGTCAATTTGGCGCCCCCCCCCCCCTCCTTCAAATTTGATAAAGAGCAGAAACAGGAATAAATTATTTTGAAAAAATATTTTGTGTTTATTTTAGAACTTTAAAAGATTTAATTTTAATTCAGAAATTCCAAACAAACAAATAACAGAAAAGAAAATTGCACTTATTTGTAAATGAGATCATGATGCTTTGCGACAGATTATTCTTAACATTTCTCACATATTTTTCTTGCCATTTTTAGTTCTTGTTAGTCTTTAAGTTTCAGAAAATGGGTAAAAATAGCTAACAACCAGATTGGAAACAAGCGGTCCCTTCAACCAATAAGTACTAAAATAGCAAAACAAACAAAAAACCTGCAGAACATAATGTATAAGATAAAAATAAATTATAATTTCAGTACATTAATTAAGAAAGATAACTGAAGCAATGTTTTAATTAATATAAAATATAATATCAGGCAAATACATTTACTTCCATTTTATTTTTCTTGCATTTAAAGGTAACAAAATCGTTAATTATTTTATGTGTAAAGATTGTGAGTCACTGAATTTTATAGAAAGTAAATTCAGGTTGCTTAATCTCTCGACTCATAGTAGATCTTAAGTAGTTTTTTACTATTTTATTTTTACTGGAATACTTATAAATTATGTACACTGTCTCCATGTTTTTGTAATTCCTTGTTTTCCCAAAGTTAAAATTATGGAACAACTAAAGGATTTCTAAATGATCAATTTTATAAAAGTTCATATATAATGGTAGAAATAAGGTTTTCGCATTTAAAACCTTGCTTAACAATTCAAGTCCATTCAAGTCAGCAATAAAGGGCAAAGTCCAGGCAATATTAACAGATTTTCGATAACTGATTTTAGATTCGCACCAGCCAGAAACTCAAATTCTTGTTTTACATTTCTCAGTTTCTCAAACCTCCAGTTCAGTTGCACGATTATAGTGTCTCTACGTAACACGAAATCCTTCACATTCATATAAATTTCCACTTTCATCAGAAGTTTCGTAGTCAAATTGTTCTGCGAATTTTACGTTTTCTGTTTTGCTCAAATAAGGACTCTACATTTACAGACATAACCAAATCTTCGCTTTCTTGTTCAAAAACTTCCTCTCTTATTGTCTGAAATGTGTTTTTTAGTGTTTCAATCAGTTTGATGGCGATCAAAACATTGACAGTTTTTTTTTCTTTTTTTTTTCGCGAGAATAATATTAACTTTTTCTATTTCATTTAAAATGCTGTGTCAAACTAGTAGGCCGTAAATAAAGGGAAATTCCTTATTTGCTTTATTAAGCTTTTTGCTCCTGAGTAAGTTTACTCATTTTACTTCATTTCTATAAGGTCTTCCAGAGCTTTTAAAATCTGTGGCAATTGTTTGTAAACTGCAGATATAGCTATATTTTTTAATGACCATAGAGTATCGCAATGTTTCTTTAAATAAACTGATAAGTGGGACATAAGTATATCCCATCTTTCAGTAGAAGAGAAGAAAAAACAAACACATTTTATGCAGTTCCGGAAATTTTTTGGACATACACCAGCAGCACGAACTCAAAGTTTAGAGAATGTGCAGAACATGGTAAAAAATAGACGAATTTATTTACTTCGACGATTCGAGCGTACACAACATTATATTGGGAAGCCATATTTGCACCATATCACAACATTGAGCTCTGAAGGGTTGATATTGGTATTGCTTATGACGGCCGATTATCTACAAGTTGGATATAGTAGGCCGGAGTGGGATGAAAGTGTCCTCTGTAAGGTCTTTCTAATGGAACCTAACCCGTATTTACGCAAGGTTCGAAGAAAACTACGGACAATTTCGAACGATTAGGCTGACGTGCGCGATTGGGTCGAATTCAGCACGTCCCGTATACCGACTTTGAGAACAGAACCTCTCGTGCAGCTGTGAATGTCGAGATTGTCGGACATTAGCTTATCTTAAATTTCTTATGCTATTTTTTTCCCTTTTTTTTTTTGACTTGATGTAGCCAAGAAACCTTTCCACGAATGAAAATTTTCTATTTTCGGTATCGCATAATTTGCGTCATTTATTCTTTGTGAGGTGTACTGGATTCCTAAACTGGACTGTGTTTAAAATTCAGTAACTTGCAAATGGTTACAATTATTAAAAGAAATTCTTGCAGGAGAGTTATGTAAGATATTAGAAATATTTTTACTGCGGTTCTCGGTTTTAGTTTCAAATAACAGAAATAGATGGCAAGCAATAAGCACTCAGTTGAGGTCTAAACTGAAATTCCCTAGCATCATACGAAGGAAGGAGGTTAAATATATAGAATAGGCCCCTAAAAATAAGATTGTATTGGAGAATGAGACCCACTCCATACATTTAGCCTCCTCTTTTCGCATCAGTGTTGGGCGATTTCGGTTTTGGCCTTGATTGAGCACCTATGGCGCTAGATGTTTTCTTAATAGTACTTGTGTGGTTATACATTGCTGGCATAATTGTCGATTCAGTATAAACTTGATTGATTTACACGAATATGGTTTCATAAAGTATACTGCTGTAACCTGAATTGACTATAAGCCTGTTTAATTCTTCAACAAATCATCGATATTTATGTTGTAATGTGAAATTGTAAAACTGCAGTATAAGAATTGAAAAAGTCATTTGTAACGCAAGCAGCTAGTGGATTTGGTCTGCCCATCAGGATTGCACAATCGCTCTAAAGTGTAAGCTGAGTTCCCGAGGTGGTCATCCCTGCTTGCAGCGCCATCTATAGTTGCTATTTGGAACTAAAGTCGGGAATCGAGGTAAAAAAAAATACTGACATTTTACATTACCTTCCCGCAATTTTTTTTTAATAGCTGTCACCATTTACAGGTTATTGAATTTTAAAAACAGTCAGTCCATTTTAGGACACTCGGTATATGGAGTGCGATCGAACGAAATTGAAAAATACCTTGCTCTATTAATTTCTTCTACAATCGTTTTTCTTACTTCATTGGCAAGAAAGTTCATAATTTCATCCTGAATATATTTTGTCATTTATCTTTTTCACTTTCAATAATTTTCACTTTAGCTCTTTTCAAATTTGCTGTCGATTATATGATTTAATTTTAAACGTCTCTCAAGTTTCTTTTAGCGAATGCATGCATTCCTGTGTTCTAGAGCATTTTTATGCTCAGGAATTTTAGGATTTAATTTCTTCCACATGAAAAACCCACAATCTGGATTGGCTAACTTTGGAGGGCGATCATGATAATTGATGAATAGTAAAAAGAGAAAACAAAATATAGTGATTCCCTTAATTAAGTTATCCAATAAGCCGCAATCACCGTTAATAATTTCTTCACTAAGTATAATTTTCTTGAACGTTAGTTTGGAAAATTGTAGTCCTTATGCAATCGCAGATTTCATGTAATCAGCATTTTCACCCTGTGCTGGATCTTTTTTTAACAGCAAAGTAATGACCGAATGACTATAAGAATGATTCCATAGTGGAATCAGAATAGGTTAGCAATTCATATTCACTGAGTGTGGCAGGTGGCAGAAACTTTCGTATATGATATAAAGGGCCCGCAGAGTGCAAAAGCTTAAGAAACACTGCAATAAAATATCACAAAAGCATATTATAAAATCATCAGATCTAAAGAGCTCAATGAAAAGTAAATGTGAACAACGCAATAATTTTGAAAGGAAAAATGTACAGGGTGTTTCACAAAGGACCCCTAACTTTAAAAATCAATAACTCGGAAACGGTTGTAGATAGAAACATGAAACCAGTGGTATGTTTAATAAAAAAAATCGTAAGAATCTAATACGTAAATCTCAAAATGTAGTTCAAAATAGCCCCGAAAGATGGCGCTGATAGCGTTAAGAATCCTTGGGCGTGCTCAAGATGAACGCGCGCCGCGCGCTCGAGCTCAGGAGACAGGCACGTGGAGTGGGTCTTTATCGTAGATAGAATAAATGTTCAATACGTTCAGGAAAGGATCTTGGATTTGATTAATGCTAATTATAAAGATAATCTTTTGCAAATAAAAGGTGAGCTAGACAGCTGAATGGATAGAGCATTGAACTCGAACTAGGGGTTATGGATTCGAATCCTTCTCGCCCCAAATTGTTTTTATGATTTTTTCATTTTTTTGGTTGCTTTATATTTTTCATAATAAATAAGATATTTTTGATAAAGATAAATATTTATGTTATTAATACAGAAGCACATGTGAATTTTTATCGAGACTAGGATTCAGATCTTATTTTGCGGTGTTAAAATCAGCATGGAAAATATTATAAAAATAAAATGTAATAGATGTACAATATTTTAACTAAAAATATCTGAACACATATTTTCTAGAAGAGATAAAATATATGAGGTTTGTCGTCTAGTTTTGTAGTGAATAAAGTATGATTAGAATGTTTATAAATTTTCTACTGAAAGTATAAGTAAGTATTTTGCTTATACTAGCGTGATTTTGAGTGCCATTTGTTTCTCATGTTTTATGATGTATTTTGGTCTGTTATCCACACTGTGTTAAAATATGCAATCATAAACTAAGAAATATATATACTAAAACCTTCTCTGAAAAATTATCTAACTAACAGTTCAAATTCCATTGAAATCCCTCTAGTATAGTAGATTATAAATAAATCTATGCTAATAAAAGAACAAATCGTTCTGTCTGTGTGTCTGTGTGCGATGGCTAGCAAAATCTACGGCACATACGAGGTTCAAAATTTTTGTGAGAATAGCCCAAAGTCTCTCCAGATATACCTCGTTCTCAGAATTTCAAAATTGTAATTAACAGTTGAGTTATTAATTATCAATCGTCACTCACTTTCATTAAAAATTCATCTCGAACGGGAAAATCTCTGACGCATGCGCTGATGGCGCTGATACGCAAATGAAGAATGGAAAAAAGTATTTCGGTTGTATTTTGTCATTATTTATTAACTAACATCGTCTAAACCGCTTAGTAAAAATAAAAATAGAAGGCATGTTTTGAAAGATTGTACTCTTACGTCTCAAATGCTGCAATCAATTAAAAAATATATCGCAATTAACCCATTGGAAAAAAGTTCAAAAAGGATGGTTTTTCCGAAAAACGTTTTTCTCCCTTATTGCAACATGCAATAAGGGAATTTGCATGTTGCAAACTCCCTTACTGCTTGGGGATTGTTAAAATAATATACATCTATTACATTTTATTTTTATAATATTTTCCATGTTGATTTTAACACCGTAAAATATGATCTGCATCCTAGTCTAGATAAAAATTCACATGTGCTTCTGTATTATTAACATAAAAAATTTTCTTTATCAAAAATATATTATTTATTATGAAAAATATAAAGCAACGAATAAAATGAAAAAATCATAAACACAATTTGGTGCGAAGGATTCGAATCCATAACCCTTAGTCTCGAGATCAATGCTCTATCCATTCAGCTTTCTAGCTCACCTTTCATTTGCAACAGATTATCTTTATAATTAGCACTATAATTAATCAAATCCAAGAGCCTTTCCTGAACGTAATGAACATTTATTCCATCTACGATAAAGACTCACTCCATGTTCCTGTCTCCTGAGCTCGAGCACGCGGCGCGAGTTCATCTTGAACACACCCAAGGATTCTTAACGCTCTCAGCGCCATCTTTCGGGGCAATTTTGAACTAAATTTTGAGATTTATGTATAAGATTCTCACGATTTTTTTAATAAACATACCACTGGTTTCATGTTTCTATCTATCACTGTTTCCGAGTTATTGATTTTTAAAGTTAGGGGTCCTTTGTGAAACACCCTGTACATACCTCCATTGGGAAAAATATTCCCGAAATGTAAATAGACGGGTTGCACATGACGTCACATGTCTGAAATCGCTTCCTATGGCGCCCAAATATAAGGCGAATTTGGTGCTCTCCATTTGATTTTTTAGACTTATTTGCACTATAATAATTAAAATAAGGAAGCTCTAAATTAAAGAGAAAGATAACACGTGCTTTTAACGGCAAACGGGGAGTTCTGTGCTCCACGTGTGTGCTCCAGAAGCTATAGTATCAGTCGTTGCTAATAGCAACGTGACGTCTATGCAAGGGGTCTATAGTATATACATTTAGTTTTACAAAAATATAGAATATCGAAGAGTGAAAAAAAATTCCAATGAAAATGATCGAAGACAATAAAAAAAAAACGGAAATTGGTAGTACAAATTTGGCGCCCCTAAATTTCCGCGCCCGGGGCGACCGCCCCCTTCGCCCCCCCTTTCGCACGGTGCTGGTCGTAAATACATATATTTGCGGCCCGCGAGAAAAAGAGGTTGGGTATCTCTGCTTTAGATCATTGCTACCACCGATATGACACCAGCGTTACTCATGGACATGCGTTTGCTTAATAACATAGGCATAACTATAAACTATAAAATAACCTTTTAATATGCCTCTAAATATTATACAATACAGAATTTTTCGGAATGTAAATAGAGCTTTTCTTTAATAAATATCATAAAGACATTTTCAAAATTGTTTTACCTCTTTCAGAATTATTACTTAAACATTTCTTGTTATTTTACAAATAATTTAAAACTATTAGTAATGACGTGATAACATCACAATTTCGTGAACTCGGTTCTTTGAAAATTTCAATGAATTATAAGGTATTCGCATTTTCATTCTAAATTCAAACAATTATCCATACATCAACTTGAAAATGCCAATTGCCTATTTAAGCTTCATTCGTGGTTTCCTAAACAAATGAAACAATCGCTTAATCACACGTTTATGAACCATAATTAAGCTTCTCACTCATCAACTAAAAATTATGCACGGTATATTAATCGCTTAAATTAAAGTATGAATATTACTTTAGGAAATGTTGCAGTATCAGAAAAGGATTCAATTTTAAAATAGTCCTTTTTCTGAAAAAGATTCTAAACTTTTATTAAAGAATTATGCGGTGATTTAAAATGTAGGACTTTCCTAATTGTGTTACACGCTCTGTGTTAATTTCCTTACAAATTATTCATTCAAGTACGAATGGTTTGAGTGCTTTTTGAAAACAAATTACAGTTAAGTTATACATTTCTAAATCCAGACGAACATCCATACATCAAATAAAAAATAAGTATTGCACAATCAAACTTCATTCATGGTTTCTTAAACAAATGAAACTCTCTATTAAATTCTACTTCTATCAACCAGAATTATGCTTATCCCCCAGGAACAAAAAATTATGCACGGCATATTAATCACTGAAATTAAAATATGAAGATTACTTTAAGAAAAGTCGCAGTCCGAAAAAGATTTTAAACTTTTATTAAAGAATTATGTGATGATTTGAAATGTATGACTTTCAAAATTGTGATTCATACTCTTTGTTAATTTCCTTACAAATTATTCATGTAAATAGGAATGGTTTTAGTATTTTTTGAAAAAACAATTACAGGTAAGTCACTCAAATTTACTTAATTCATTTAAACCAATATCAGACAAATAATACCCTATTTTTTTTATTATTAAAAGACGGCACTCTTTAAAATTCACAAAATATTTTCCCTAGATTAGTTAACGTTTTTCTAATTTGAAAATAAAGCACTTTCGTTGTAAAACATTTGATTGGACAATTACAAAAATAAACTAACTGAACGCATATTATTCACTGTTTCCATCGCATCTATATCTTCAAAGCAATAAGTATACACTGTAAAAAAAAATCTGTAAAGTTACTAAAGTTTTTCTAGGAAACTGGGATTCCTAGAACTTTTTATGTAACGGCAACAACAAATATTCATGTAACAGACACACTTTTGCGCCGAAAATCAAAAAATCTGTAAGGTTACTAAGAATTTTTTAGGAAACTGGGATGCCTAGAACTTTTTATGTAACGGCAACAACAAATATTCATGTAACAGACACACTTTTGCGCCGAAAATCAAAAAATCTGTAAGGTTACTAAGAATTTTTTAGGAAACTGGGATGCCTAGAACTTTTCATGTAACTACAGCCAGGTTTACAGATAAAATTTTAGTAAGATTACTGCAATTTTAATAGATTCATTTGTAAAGTTACAGATTTCTGTAGCTTTACAAAAACTAGTTTTGTAGATTTGCAGCTTTTTTTGTACAGTTACAGATGCCAGTTTAGTAAGCATGTAACTTTACATCTGTAGAGCTACAGAATTTTTTTTACAGTGTAGCTGTCATAAACATAGAGTATTTTCCCTTGCTTGTTTATTAGCCTCCGACATGTTATGTTTTTTCAGACAACAATTAAAATTCCGCCCCTAAAAAGTAACGTTACGTTACATAAGCCAGCCGTAAAACAAAGCAGATCTATCATTGTACGGATAAATACTGATAATCTCTGCTGCAATTTTTTTAAGTTGTAAATATCGCACATTTTCAATTTTTACACCGTCGGATAGGGAAAATTTTACTTTTAAATGCAATTTGTTGAAACACTGTATCTCAATTTATTTTTGAGTTATTAATTTTTTGTAGTTTTTAATACCATTTTTGTAATGATGGCAACTGAAGTACTCCATTTCTGTAGAAAGTAAAAAGAAAATAGTAGATTACTACTTTATCTTTTTGTTAAAGAATGCAATTTTATCACTCCGTGTGTAATAACATTTTCCGTATTTTAAAAAAATGTAAATGAATAATTTCTGATAAAACATGGAGCTATTATAAAATATATTATTTAATTTTCTGTATCCACATTAATGTTACAAACAATTGAAGGCATATGAATCATTAGATACCCGACTTTTTTGTTGAGTTTCTTGATTAACACCATTGCTTTTTTTTGGGTTTGTGTCTTATTCCGCGATAGTGACGTCATATGGATACTTTTATATAGATGTTGTGTAAGACTGGATCGTAAATGAGGAATTCTTCAGAGAATGCAAAGGACGTCATTTTATATAAAATAAAAGCTGTATTTTAAGTCTTAAAACTGAAATATATTTTGTACTATCTATATTTATACATTTTTTTTTTCATCAGGAGCCACACTAAATTCTGAAAAAGGAGAATTCCTGTTTTCAAGTTCTTTATTTTGTTTCAATCTGACCACTCTACGACTGGGCCAAAAACAATAGCCAATATTTTAATCAAAAAAATAATTCTATGTACATCGGACATCAATTTAAATTCAAATATGCAAAGAGTATCTTTGATTAAAAAAAAAAAAAAAAAAAAAAAAAAAAAAAAAAAAAAAAAAACAGATATCAATACTTGAATACATGACTAAATCACATTTAGTAAAACAAAAAAATAGAAACAATTGAATTAACGAATGGTTGGTTTAAGATATTTTTTTCTATGCCGAAAAGTAAATTATGCAGCAAATCTAACATTGTCGTTCTTTCATCAACTAATAAGATTTTATAAATATGATTTTCCCTAACGTATTGTCTCTGCAAGCCACGTAATAAAGTATTTTTATAATTTTTTCGTATAAATTCTGTGACATAAAAAATAGAATATTTTTATTATTCGTTATTGCTTTCTTAGAATAAATTAAATATTTCGAATCAAAAGATGAAGATATAAAGGATATAAAGCATGTAGTCATAACTATAGAGATAATTTTATTTAACATTTGTAACATCTATTATTACAATGCTTCATGTTGTACTCAAAGATATATCAGTAAATAGTAGTAGTACATAATGAACTGAATGCATAAAATAATTTTTTTTTTATGGAAGATTATAACACAAACATCATTTTTCTAAATAGTATCCCGTTCGGACCTGGCTTCCTATTGATAGGACATGTCTTTCATTGAGTACTATTTTATCTTAATAATTACTTTGTTAATATCAGCATCTAATAGTGATAGTATATGGGCCATTCTCACAATATTTTGACTTTCAGGAATAAAAATCTGGTGAAATTAAACTTGCTAAAATAACATTTTAATCTGATAGACGAATGCATTAATGATTGAAAATAAAGAAAAAATGGTCAGCAGCGAAGGTTCAGGTTAAACTTGCGAGTTTAATTTTCCTTACCATTTTATCACTATAACTTTCTATTTTCTTCTAAATTTTTACTTATAATGAATTTGCATAGTACCCACAGGACATTCAAATAAGAAATAATAACAATGTAGTATTTTTAGTACAAAATTTTGATATAACATTGTCTTAAAGGGGTGTTAAAGAAAGGACGGAAGGGCAAAAAGGGGATGGTATAGGAAAAAAGGGACGGTAATGGAAAAAAAAAAAGGGATGGTAAGGATGGGACGGTAAGGAAAATTACTACTATTTTTAGGCAAATCATGTTAAGACTAAGTGATAGCCACAATGTGCATTGATTTTTAGAAACAGTTATTTACATTGGATTAAATTAAAAAAAACTAATTTACCTCGAAAAGTGCAGGAATATACTTTGGGGACGATAAGACTACCAATAAAGTTACTATGCTTGAGATTGATTTTTAAATGCTGATTTAAATTCTGCCGTAAATTTCCTGTCAAAGAATTTTAGAGTTTCTTTCTCTAGCATATTTCTGCATGAGAAAAAACTTGAAAAAAATTCTGTGGCTGCATCTGAAGTGATTTTCTGCATAAGTTTAGCAAGAGGGATAGTAAGGAATCTAAAACCCAGGGACAGAGTTCAAAAAATAATATCAACCGTAAAAATGTGTGCAGGTTAATTTTTTCCTACATATTTATATAAAACAATTGTCCCAGTTTCGGAAAAAAATTACATCGAATTACTTTTATTGAAACAATTTTATACAGACAACTCCAAACTTAAAAATCAGCATCAGGGACACGGAATGGTATAAGAGTTTTCCTGGTATTTGGACCCCCAACATCGTCCAAAACTTATTTATCTCGTTAATATTGTTACATTGCAACCATTCAATGGGATGTTCCTCAGTATATTAAATAAAAAACCCCACAAGAATATGTACTAAAATATAAATTATTATTCAGGGACTTAAAAGTCAAAAGATTGTGAGAATGCCCCATATGTCTATATGTTTATTATTATGACTTAATTTATATTTCAGCATTTAGTAATAATAATAATAATAATAATAATAATAATATAAGTTCCCTTAATTATCGTTAAACAGTTGACGTTTCTTTTATTTCAAACATATGTTTCACTATAACTATTTTTTTTTCAACACGATCATACTGATTGGCAATGTTATCATACGAATTGAATTTTTCCAATTCAGCGAAAATGTGCCCAAGACAAGACTCGAACCCAGACCCTTGGGGACCGTTTTAATTAGTATAATGTACTTTTTATTTGCACGTGGTTTATTTTGTCATAAATTGTCATCTACATATTAACACTGAACCCTACTTTTAAAATTCAATATTAAGAACATTATTTTAGAACATATTTAATTTCAGTATGACAAAAAACATGAAAATGGAAATTTTCGTCAGTTTTAAATGATTAGTTAAAAGTGAAATTTTGAAAAAAAATTAAAACTCATTTAGTGAATCTCGTAAATTACTGATAAAAAGTTGATCAATTAATGTTAAAGAAAAAAAAACAGTTATTAAAAACAACTCTAATAATTTACGATGATTCAAAAAAAAAAAAAAGTTGTTGTTGTTTTAAAACAAGACTGACTCCAAGCGAAAAAACTAATGAACATGCTTTTTCTCTCACTTTCAAGATCCAAATGAATGTAATTATCTGCTGCCGGTGAAGTGGTTAAATAAGATAGAGATGGGAGAAATGTCTTCATATTTCTACTTGGATCTGACAAAAAGTTATACTTTGTCAGCCATTGGAGGTATTTTTCCGTAGCATTTAGTTATTATAACTGCTTTTCTGAATTAACAAAATGGGTTATACTCTAAAAAGTTTAGTTCAAAGTCAAGTTATTCAATGGTTTGAAATAATTAAGTTTAAAAAAAAAATGTCGTTCTTCGTAATTTTCTAAAAGGCTTCTTCATGTTTCATCATTAAAAAAGACTTTAAATTTCACCAAATAATGGAACTAATCAATAGCTAATCATAACAAATTCTCCTATGCTCTCTCAATATGTTGCTTACTCAATATGTTGCTTAGAAAGGAAGGGGCGGAGGGTCCGTCTGCGTGCCTAGTGGTTATAACGCTGGATACATGTCAAGAGGAGTTAGCTTAAAATTCTGGTGCAGATTTCGCTGTTCGCAATGTATTGGGTTATTCTAGGTTCTGGCCTGATTAACCATTTCCATGAGCATTTCGTAGGCAATTTAAGTCTAAATATTTTACCAGTTTATTATTCAACATTTAAACACTTCATGCTTCAACATTTTCCAGTTCATGATTCAAATTAAAACAAAATTGTAATTCCTTTAAATGTAAAATGTCAAATCGTTGTAAAATATTTCACATTCTTATGCTTGTATTTACTACAATACCAACGTACAGTTGAACTCAGCACCAATAGTGCAGTTTTAAATGTGTAAAATAACTAGGATGCCAACTAAAAAAAAAAAAAATTGAATCTGTATACACATGTCGTCTCAAACTTATAAAGGTAACTATTCATAGAGATTATAATAAACGTCAAATCTAATAATGTTCATACAAGAAACCAGGATTACAATCGACTTATTCTATCACATGTTTGTAAATGTGGACGTACAGGTACAAAGGGGCTGTCAGCTACAGTCTGGTGAAAGTCAGTTTGCCTTGAGCCTGTGATCGGATCGCTTGTGAAGCAGACACGTGTTTGAAAGTGGCGTTAGGTTTTCAGAATGCAGTGTGAGCAGCGGAGTGTCGAGCAGCGATACGCCATAACTTTTTGTGTAAAACTAAACAAAATGGCTACTGAGACGCTTGCCATGTTACAAGAACCCTACTGGAAGGATTCTTTGTCCAACTCTCATATGTTTACCAAAACTAATGTGTGTGACACAAAAACTTCAAAGACGGATGAGAGGACGTCGATGACGAACAACGCTTAGGGCGTCCATCAAGTTCTCGAACTTCAGACAATGTGGCTAAAATTAAAGCGCTTCTGAACTCTAATCGTCGGATGAGTGTCCGAATGATTGCAAAGAGATTGAGACTTACAAAATCGATTGCGCATCAAGTCTTTCCGGAAGAACTTCAAATGTTAAAAATTTATGCCAAGCTGATTCCAACACATCCTTTAAAGTGATTAAGTTCCTGGCAAAACACAATGTCGTAACGCTGCCCATCCACCGTATAGCCCCGATCTGTCACCGCCGGACTTTTCCTATTACCTCGGTTAAAATACAGCTTAAAAGGTCACCGTTTTGACAATCTGGAGAACTTTCAGAAATGCGCGTTTTGAACAGCGTTTTAGTTTAAGACTTACATGCGGGCGTGAATGGGTGGCAGAGTCGTCGGCAACGGTGTTTTAATGCAGAGGGAGTTCATTTTGAAGAATATTAAGTGTCTATAAAATTATCTTGAAATAAACGAATTTTGTGGCATCACTCTCATTGCTTTCTGGACAGACCCTGTATACCACTTCAATCCAAATACGAATTTGCGTTCATAACGACAACTGTACTAAAGATATTGAAACGATCTTTTTCAGCAGACTATATATTCATTTCACTTAATCTAAAATTTTACCTTTCAACTTTGCTATTGAAGTGTGTAAAATTTAACTAATGTTGTTATATGTTTTAGAATAAAAGATTTCGCATGTCTTAAAACTGGGCTTAAATTCCAACAAAAAATTGCCGGAGATCTAATATTTTGCAGCAATAACTACCGTAGTGTATCCCCTGTCCTCTCCAACCGCATATTTATATTTCATACATTATTTGCAAAATTTAAAGCAATTTCGTCTTCATCAAACGAAAAATTTTAATGTATTTTGACTATATCTATATGCATTTATATATAATACAATCTAATAAATGAACAGACCGAAAACATTAGTATCATTAGGATAATTTTCACAAAGTCCTACTCGCTAATGATTTCTTTGTATCGGGTAGAAAAATACAACACACACAGCGGTGTTCCGGTGGGATTTGGTGCACAGTATTTCTAAAGTCCGGTAAGTTCTGTCAAATATTTAAACATTCACTATAAATAAAAAGTAACAGATCTGCGATCCTGTGAGTTTCGATATAAATTAGTCACAGCGTGGAGCTAAAACTTTGATCAGTAAGAATATTTCATAAATGCGATCAAAAAGCAGCGTGTAAACATAACACGACCACGAGTAAAAATGGCAGATAAGGTTGCAGTTAATTCTGGCATTCCTCGTCGCCGTTCGGAAACCATTGAGAAAAAACAAAATCCATTAAGTTTACTTACGTATGTAGTTACTAAAACATACATTTGCGAACGCTAAATAGAACTATGCTCTTATCTGGGATACGCAAGCACTTTGGTAGGAAAGGACGAAAATGATTGGATATTCGGAGGAATAGAAAAAATAACTGAGGCTTTGGTTTTTCAGAAGTGCAGTTCTTTTGGGCTACGGAGCACAGTATTTATGAGCTCTGGTGAATATAAACCGCTATTTAAATATTCATTAGAAGCAAAGGAGTACCGGAGCTGATCTTCGATGTACTCCGACGCAAAATAAGCACTGCTTTAAAAATATACACATCCCTCCATCACATAACATTTATGGAAAGAAGTATTCTAAAATAAGAAATTTTATGAACACTTTTATGAATAAGCCATATGACATGATATTAACCCTTTCTAGAGCGGTGGTCTCACGACATGACCACCTAATTTTAATTCCAAAACTGACAAATGGCACCAAGAATATTTTTTTTTAATTTTGCTTTTATAATGAAAGTACAAAGGAGCAGGTATTTCTTTTCTAAGAAATTCGCTTGAAAATTATGTTGTCAGTCAATTGTTAATCATTTCACGAACAGAATGTTTCTGTCCCTGAAAGAGTTAAAAGAACTATTTCCTTTTATCACTTAAGAGATGTCGTTATGCAAATGAAGACGAATATGAGGGAGTGATCTTCTTTCATGTGATATTCTGATCCCGATGATATTCTGATGTGATGACTTTAACCTAAGAGGTTAATCTCTTCAAATAAAAAAAGGCTATTATGCTTGTATTATGCAGCAAAAATATTTAATATATCAATAATCGCTTAATTTGCAGCTGAAGTATGATGTGCTGATGGCTTTTTAAGTGTGGTGTTTTATCAATGCTGTATAATATACTGAAAAGGGAAAGGGTTGTGGTAAAAGTATTACTTTATAATCAATAAAACATCCCTTTTATACTTCTTCATTTGTTGTTGTTGTTTATTCGAACGAAGTTTTGCATTATTTGCGTCTTATCCAAATATAAATTTCCTCATTATAGGTTTATTCAATACTTTTTAAATATCATTTCAACGTACTTAGACTATCACGAAACATCTAATATCTAAAAGCTACAAGTAGTTTGGTATTTGCCTTTTTTTATTTTTTTATAATGTGTTTCCAAAAAATACAGCCTTTAAAATAGGATACGTTTCTTTCTTTAAGTGGGGATGCTGGTGTAAAATCTTCACGAAAAAAAAATTTTACATAAAAATTCTATGTTTCTTTCATTTCTTACTTAGCTCTCAAAATAGAAAATAAATAAATAATGCGCTTCTTCGTACTTCTTTCATTTTTTGCGTCGTCTGGCGAAACGACAATACTTCTTCAAAAACTATTAAATGAATTTTTCTCAAAATAATGGTTTTTGAACTGGTAGGCACTGTACGAAAATTAATAATTTAGGCATTGTCTTTAACTTTGGACTGAAACTATGTGAGACATACTTCCTGTACGATGTACTGTATGTGAGGTGTACCATTATTTTTGTTTTTACAATTTTTTTTTCTTCTCTTTTCTTTGTGAAAAACGGGAAAATACTTTGCATTTTTTTTCTAAAATTTAACATTAAAATTAAAAATCCATATTCCAGTGAGTAACGCTGACATCATATCGACGGTGGTAACAACCATAGCAATCATTTTTTCTTTTATCGAAAATTAATTAACAATGAGCAATTTTAATTTTTATACCATCGAATAGGTAACGGGTATTTCCAAATGCAAAATTTGTAAAAAAAAAAAAAAAACTTTATCTCATTTTTTATTAGGATTCCGTACTTAAAAAGTAAAAACGGAACCATTATAAGATCACTCCTGTGTCTGTCTGTCTGTCACAGCCATTTTACTCGTAAACTATGGAATGTGGAAAGTTCAAATTCGGGGAAGTAATAAAGACCATTGACCCACATATTTGAAGATTAATAAACATTCATAAATATATTTAGTAAAAATGTAGTGGGTCTAATTATGGTACTTGAAAAAAATCTTTTCTTTGTATATCGTGTGGGGTACCGCATGGAAGCTTTCGTAACGCTGAACTCAAAAATGCATTCCTTTTAATTTTAGGTATCATATTTTCAAAACTATTGTCGAAAATATAGCGTAAAAATATGTTCGCCTCATCTAATTCCGAATCTAATGAAACTAAAATTATGAAAAAATTAGAGGTAGGAGACGTTAATTTAAACCTTGCCGGAAAATTATACCGATCACCATAGGTCACATAGTTTTTGAGAAAATCGCATTTTTCTGTTACACACAAATTTCGATTTACGGGCATTCAGAAAAATTGTTGGGCATCGCTGGATGTACCTATCGTAGAAGTATAAAAACACTGTTGATAATGAATTTCGAAAAAAATCATCGGTAATTAGTCGAGATATTAGCCCTTAAAGATGCGGTCAGTTTGTACATACACAATGACAGGGGAGGCGTACTCTATGCCTAGTTAACAAGTTTTAATGATATATATGTGTAATGTAATGTCCAGTAACAGTATAAAAGCAATAAATGTCAAATTTTTAAAAACATATTAATTTCAGGGGTCACAGGACACAAAAAAATTGGAAAAAAAAAAGACCATTTTCACCATTTAATGTCTTAAAATGTATATGACTTTAAAACACAATTTTAATTGAGATGAAAGATATAAGTATGTTCTTTCATTTCATGTATTTAAAAAATTGCAAGATTCAGAATTAGTATTTATAGGGGGCTCGAAACTGTTAGACATTTGTCGAACAGAAAATTGGCACAACAGTTTTCAGGATTACAAAATAAATATTGCAACTAGAATGAAAATTTTAGTGCTTACTTATACTTCAGATTGTAATAATTACCCTGAACTTAAGTAAATTTGTATTTAAAGCATTTTTATATTTTTAATGCAATGTTGCATTTAGTTAATACAAAATTTTGAAAATTTCAACAGTATAATCACATAAAAAAATATTTTTTTGAACAATAAAAAGGAAATTTTCGGTTCAGTTTATACAGACTAACATGAAATATATGTTTTGAAAATTTCATGAAAAAATATTCAGAAGTTTATGAGGTATCCTGCGCGTTATGCCCAAAAAACGACATTTGGAGAAAAATGAATTCAAAGTTTCAGAAATGCCGCTTCAGCTGTTGAGTGAGTATAATTCTAAAAGCCATAACTTATGTTCTAATGGGAATTTCAAGGAAATAATTATATCAAAATATTCAGAAAAGATAAGACTTTAACTTCTAAAAAAATTAAAATTTCTAAAATTTTGAAGCTTTTAGAGTCCTGCGACCACTTAACCCTTTTCGGCGCGGAGTTATTCTGTTTATAAACTTATGAAATAATGGACTGACACCAGAATTTATAAACGAATTTATTAGAAAATACGAACTTGCTTATTTTTACGTACATGATAAAAGAAAAATTTTAATTAAATATTCTTGGTGCCGTTTGTCTGTTTTGGAATTAAAATTATGTGTGCTTATGTGTAAGGACACTGCCCTCGAAAGGATTAATTAGAACGAATCACATAAATACTGTGGGATTCTCGACTAGTTTGCATTGAGTGTATATCTCTATATGCCTCGAGTGACTTTAAAAGTTAATTAAAAACCTATATGAAAAAACGCGGCACTGATCAAGACGGCGATGCAACTTTGCGACCTCCTTTCGAAGTGCGCTTAGTGCAATGCCAAATTTAAACTTTGAACAAAGGTTTTGTTTTAGCTATACACTGTACAAATATAGGTTATTTCTAGACCGAATTTAGTTTTATGAAATGCCAAATGAAGTTTAAATATGCACTGCTTTTATTGTCAGTACCGAATTAAGTTCATCATAAACAGGATAATATTAAAAAATGAGTTATACAGAATAGCTATATTTGATATTATTTAGGTTCCACATCTCTTTGAACTTTCGTGATATTTCCATTTACACTTTTCTAATATATGATGTTATACCCGACCCTACGTTGTATAGTTTTTTTTGCAAAGTCTTAGTATTATTTTAGCAACGGTTTTTTTTATAATACAATTACAAATTTATATATTTATTCTACGGAACCCTCTGTGCGCTTGTAATACTCGCACGTGGCCGTTTATTTTTTATAGTTTTAAAATAATTTTCAAGCATGGATTTTTTTCAAATCTATCTCTACCTCGTGCAAATTGGCTACTACAGATTATTATTAATTCGTTTTCATTTAAAACAATATATGTAGTCCAGCATATATCTGTGACTAATATTCTACAATGAATTTAAAATTTTAACAATAAATGATTAAATAAAACAAAATAAATTAAATACAAATTTAAAATATATGTAATCTGGCTATGGACTTAAACACTGAATTAATCAGAATTGAAAAGACTGCTGTAAATTTTGAAATCGTTAACGATTTCTTCGGTTATTAATCCGGCATGCAGCTAATACGACAGTATCGCTTTTAATAAATTTCAAAACTTTGAGTACATAATCGATATTTTTCTAATAAAAATGCTTTTTATATTGTCAGTGGGTAATAAAAATATATACACATTAAATATAAAATATTTCTTACAGTTTTCTATTAAAAATTGCTTTCATCTGTTTTCTTTACACAAAGCAGTAAGTCAGCGTTATGTATTCAATTTTTGACGAAAATATAATAATTTTTGTTTTAAAATAAAGTTATTAGTTCTATTTTCTAAAACTCCTCAAAATATTCTTAATTTAGCGAGTGTTATACTGGAACCGAGTCCCGCGCGGGTCTGATACAAACCGACCCAATACCGAAGATTCCACTTAAAATCAATCCCGACCCAAACTGGAGACAAAAAAAAATCGTCGTCTTTAAACCGACCTAGACCCTAAGTATTCAAACACAAACTCGGCTAAAATCCGAAGCAATAGAAAATTAATCGATATTTTATTGCAACTATGGAAAAGTAGTCTACAATTCTGTCTCTAATATTTATTTCATCTTTTTTCTGTGAAAATGAACCCAAATATACTCATTAATATTCAAATATATATTTTTTCATAAAAAAAAAAAAAAAAATTAGTGCTTTCTTTTGAAATGGCCCTCAACGCGAAACACGATCCGAAAGAGTCAAAACTTAACCAGAAACCGACCCGAACCCGAAAAATTTAAAATAAAACCGACCCACACCGAATACAGTTAGCTGCAGCCTGACTTTACCTGTGGTTCGGATCGAGTTGGTTACGGGTAAAATCAGGTAACCCGACTCGATGGAGCATTCTATACCGGAATACCCATTTAACTTATTAAAAAGTATTATATAGATTAAAATAAATTAAAATAAAATTATCCGAAAATATACAGAGTACTTCCAGCTACCCTAAGAATTATGGACTCTCCTATTTCAAACGAAGTGACTCATTTGAAATGAATAGAACGAAAATTAATGAAAATATTCACGAAAGTACTAGGAAAGTTAAATAAAATGTATATTTTAAACTTGTAACATCTGTAGTATAATTGTCTGTCACCTTTTGAGTAAACAAAAAAACGTTTTAAATTTCATATTGTGTAGTTTGTAGATTAAAATAGTTATCATAATTATACTAAAATATGCTAAAAATAAAGGAAAAAAACAAACAGATTTAGAACTTCGGTGTATATGCGTATTTGATTAATATAACAAATAGTTCATAATATTTTCTAACCTAAAGTTAATCATCCCCCTACAAAACCATTGATGTGGTGATAATAAGATAAAAGATGAAGAAAGGCCGATTGTTGGCCTTTCTAGATTTATTTTTAACACTTTACAACATAATTGAAAAGAGTTTATGAATTCGGTTTGTCTGTCCTTCTGTCTGTCCGTCTGTCTGTCTATCCGTCCGTCTCTCTCTGTATGTGTTCTAACTTGGGTAAATATATTCAGATTGCCACTAAACTGATATATATTATTGGGGTTTACTATGGCATGTTCGATATTGAAAATGAAGTGTGTAGCAGTTATAGTCCCTTTATAGGGACATTCAAAAGAATTCCGTTACATTATGGTGTATGGGCGAAAATCCTTTGCCTAATATTTAATGATATTACAGTATTTTAAGAGTATTGAAATTATTATACATCACTGAGGTGTACTACAAGGTTCATATTATAGAATATGGTGCTCATAGAATTTATCGTTCATTATAGGGACCACACAAAAGTATTTGGCTGTAGAAGAAAATGAGCAATAATTGAACTATTGAAGTCTACGGACAACAATTTCCGGAAGTGAGTTTTCAGTTGTGGCATGCGTTTTTAAATTTAACTACAGTAGAACCTCTATTATCCGAAGAAATTGGGACCGACCATCTTTCCGAAAATCGAAATTTTCGGATAATCGAGAATGCTTCAATTTTAAGATTAAAGAGGGATATATGCAATATTTCTTATTATGGTAACAAGTGCTTATACGTATTATTATTAATAAAAATAAAGCAATAGCAAAATAGAAACAAGAATAAATTACCTGAATTTTAATTTTGAAATTAAGTGCCTTTTACATATATGACAAGGGTTTTAAAAAATGTTTTGTTTGTCGCAGTTTCGATTGCCGTTGCTTTGAAGCTCTATCACTGAGTTTTTTAATATTATTAGTTCACCTGTATAACAATCTTTCTGCTGCTCCAGCCATTCCAAACCTTTTCGAAATCATTCAAAAGCTTCAGAATTGCTAATTTGTTAGTTTTCTTTATTCCACACAGCAACTTATGGGAGCTCAAGTTAAACTCAAAGAAACTCTAAGAAAAAGGATCAAAACTATTTATATGTACTCGTAGTTTGGAAAGGACCACTTGCACACAAGGAATATGGTAGTTAAAAAAAAAAAAAAAAAAAAAAAAAAAAAAAAAAAAAAAAAAAAAAAGAGGTTTCAAAATGGATTTTGCACACAAGAATGTGATTGTAAAAAAAAAAAACAAAAAACAGTGGCACTCCGGGAGTGCCAATAGAAGTGAAAACTTCAACAATTACGTGTGTGTTTTTTTAATCGTCAGGAAATGTTTTATTGTGCAGGAAATACTTTTAAATGTAGTGTTTTTTTATTCATTGTTATAAACTATTGCTACCAAAATTACATCACAATTTTCATAGTAATATAATTTAACTATAAATTACATATAAATAAACATTAATAATTTGTAATATATATTATTATATTAAATTATATTATTAAATTATACATGTACATATAAATAAACAAATTTTCGTACAAAAATTCTCGTATTGCATTTAAAGATTTATCCGGTGAAATATAAACGGCAACCATTACAATACAATACTATCCAAATATTGAAATCCATACTCCAATTCAATACTATCCAAAAGTATTTTTATTAATGAATACAATACCACAATTATATTACGCTTGGCGCGCTAGTGTCTATCAAGGAGAGGGTCCGAGGTTGGTCTCAAGGAATCCCGCGACCCTTTGTGCATTGATAGAGTATAATCAATAGATAAACATATCAATAGGATAAAGTGCAATATTCAGGGGGGCCGTAAAAAACGGACCCTAAAGTTGACCCATTATTGAAGTTTTAGTAAATAATCGGATAAATTACACTCAATTGCGGGAGCCTGGATAGCACAGTTGGTAGCGCACCAGACTCCTCATTTTCTTTTTCGTGGATCTCTGTGGGTTCGAATCTGTGACGAGTTTTTTTTTTCCCAGACAAAATAATGATAGGTTATTTTCGAACCACAATTAAAAATATATATATCTAATTATTTAAACGTAAGACAAATATAAATATAGGCGTATTCACACATATTTATTTATTTACAGAGAGAGATAGAGTTTTATTGCAACGTTATGGATATAATGAAAAGTAAAAAATTAAAAAAATCTTTTGCAGTAGATATGTATTTTTTTACATTAAACATTTTGCATTTTTGTAAATTTTATATTTAGTTTCATTTAGAATTATTTATATTTATTTTAGAATTACTTACATATATTTCACAATTACATACACTTATTTACATTTATTTTACATTTATGTCTATACTATGTACTTAAAAATTAAATGTGTACTATTAAAATTGAGGTTCTGATTACGGGCAGGAACCGGGGTGATAATTATCATAAAAACATATGATACAGAAACTTTTGCGACAACGTGCACAAATAATCAAAGAAATGTTTTTACAGGAAGAAGGCGTTTTAAGAAATTCGTTTCGAAAACACACTTCATTGACATTCATAAATATTGTTCTTTTATGTGAAAGTTTCGACTCATGCCAGGCGTTTTTTATCATATTACAAAATATAGGTAAGAGCGATGGTGCACAATTGAATGTATTTTATACAACCCTCGCGAGAATTAATTTCTCTTTTCTGTCCAATTAAACAATTACAATTTTGTAATCGCTTAATCATATTTTTCACCTGCCAATAAAAATAAACGTCGCATTGTTGAACCAAAGCTGTGCATTTTGGAGGAGTGACTTTAATTGTACAAGTAGTTTGTTTATCTTTATTCTGGAAGGTTTCGTCGAATATTTCTGGTCGTGTGTGTCCTGCCCAGGAGTCGATGATGCCCAACGTAATTTTTTAAACAATTGTTAAGAAATTCACTGTATAAATGTGAGGTAAGTTTACCAGATTTCGATGACAGGGAAAATACATTCGTACATTGTTTTGCATGTTGATTTCTCAATATTTGTATCTTAGGACCAAATGTACCTCTTATTTCCTGTAAACACAAAAGACACGAGGCAGCACTTTTCCAGACAAAGTTATGCCATACTGTGCTGTATATGAATAAGAAAGTTTATTCATATCTTGTTTTTTTAACAAATACAGTTTTAATTACTTTTTTGGCGAGAGTTCTATTGTATGCTGATTGGTATTAGCACCCTGAAATTAAATCTTTTAATCTCAATTTTGATGATTCGCTATGAATTGAGTCTTCAGATATTCACTCTTCAATATTTGTAAATTTAGAAGCTTCTTCACTAGACATTTTTTACAAAATAACTTTTTTCATTTTAATTATGACACTATAATAAAGAATAACGTCTAATCACGGCAAAACTTTAAAAACAAAATGCCGTACTCAGTCACTCTGCAGCAAATGGCTGCTGAAACTAAAAAAAAAAAAAAAAAAAAAAGAGTAAACATTCTAAACCTACCTTGTTTATTTTCTATAGTGTACTTCTTTTGCTTAAAAACCACCTGCAAATCTACGCAATAAAATTTTCCTCAAAAGATTTTTTACCGAAAACAGTTGTTCTAATTCAAAACATGAGATCCCATGATAAAAAAATAATTATGTTTTAAAAATTAAAAAAAGAAAAAAAATGAATAATTATAACTTTTTAAATTGACAAGATAAAAATAAAATAGCATATTTTAATTTTATGTAGCGTATTTTAATTTACTTCGCTGAGAACAACAGTGATCTATTCATAGAAAAGTCTATAAATAAATGTGAATAAAATTAAAATTTTGTCGATTGAATAATTCAGTTTTTTTTTCTTTTTTTCCTCTATTAGATCCATAAAACTGCTATCTCTCTGTAAATAAATAAGCATATATATGTGTGTGTGTGTGCGCGCGTGCAGAAGCATCTTTTTATGAATATTTGTCTTACATTTAAATAATTAGATATATATTTTTTAATTGTGGTTCGAAAATAACTGATCATTATTTTGTCTGGGAAAAAAAAACGTCGTCAGAGTACCGAACTCGCAGAGATCCACGAAAAAGAAAAATAGGAGTCTGGCGCGCTGCCAACTGTGCTACCCAGGCTCTCGCAATTGAGTGTAATTTATCCAATTATATACTAAAGAGTCAATAATGGGTCAGCTTTGGGGCTCATTTTTTACGGCCCCCCTGAATATTGCACTTTATCCTGTTGATATGTTTATGTATTGACTATACTCTATCAATGTACAAAGGGTCGTTGGATTCCGTGAGGCCAACCTCGGACCCTCTCCTTGTATGTGCCAAAATGCTAGCATGTCGGTTACGTAACAGTGTCTCCAAATCAGTGGTTTTTCTCCATCTCAAAAAAAGCTCAACGCGCCTAAAGAAGTTTTCGAAAACTGATAATGTGTGTGTGTGTGTTCCTGTATGAACGCCGGGAGAAAAAGGGAGTTTTAGCTTCATTCTTCTTTTGCGGATTGAGCTGAAGAGGGAAAAGTTCCTGTCATTCACCGCTTGGCGCGCTAGTGTCTATGTGCCAAAATGCTAGCATGTCGGTTACTTGACAGTGTCTCCAAATCAGGGGTTTTTCTCCATCTCAAAAAAAGCTCAACGCGCCTAAAGAAGTTTTCACTTCAAAAAAAAAAAAAGCTTTAAAAATAGATTTCGTTTAACCGAGAGTTTCGGTTAAAAGAGTTTCGAATAAAAGAGGTTCTACTGTATTTTTAAATATTACTTGGCGTCTATAAATTCTATAGATCATATACAGGGTCGCACAAAAGTTCTCAACAACATCCGTTTATTTTCGGAAATAGCTGATTGAAAATTTTCAACTGCGCTATGCGTTTAACTGAACTAACTTTTAGCATACTATGTAGTACGAATACATATCTGTAGATCATATACAGGGCTGCACAAAACAAAATCTTGTATTTTAACGACTATTCATGGTAAAAGCAAAAATCGGATTTTCAAATGCGTTATGAGTTTTGCAAAAGACGTTTGGTAGACCACCCTTCCTGGTCAGAAGTAGAACTTGTAGTTTTAGACATCACCCCCTCCCCCCCCCGGGAATGCACTTATACTCTAAAGCGAAAGCTGAGTTCCCGAGACGGTCATCCCTTGTCATCTTTTGTTCATTTAGACATCACCTTTCGCCTTGATAAACTTTGAAGTTTTTTATAGTATTCTGAATGCGTTGAGAAGTGTTTCATAATATATGCTGGACGCATGATTTTTCGTTCTTGTTTAATCATATTTTTACACTTGACTTGATTTTGACTTAAATTGAAGTGAACTGTGTATTACTGTCAAATTAATTACAAGAATAAATTATATTCCTCTCCTAAAGTTTTCAAAGACGAAAGAAAACAAATAATTTATGTATTCTTTTAGGAAGAAAATAAATATATTCTTCTGAATATTGATATAATGAAGTTGAAAATATCTTTGTATGATTAAAACATAATGGAAAACAAAATGTTTAGAAAAAAAAGTATTTTATCGCAAATTAATCTTATTTATACGAACATTAAACTTATCCCGCATATCACGAGAGTTTGCTATTACATATTGCTTGAAACACGAAGTAATATCTCTAAACACTTTAATTCTTTCATCCTCATATTTCGTGCTTTTGTATAAAGTATGTGAAGCTAGCAGATGATGATGAAAACTTATAAAAATGCAAAATTTCTACGTAAAATTCTCTAAATTATGCGAACTCAGAAGTTTGTGTAAGTAGTTTAATATCGCGCTATTTTTTTTTTTTTTTTTTAATCTTACAATTTTTGTTTAAAGTTTTAAAGAGTTCGAAATTTTAAATCTTTTATGATGATAATGCAAATAAATAAACAAAAGATAGGTGAAACATGAAAAAAAATGAAAGTGTTTATGTTACTAAGGGAAAGGACAAAAAATAAGTTTCAAATGTTTTGAGAAAGTATCTCATTTCAGTGGCTAAATAATAGGGCAAAATGGAGCAACTCGGGATACCATGTTTTTCAATTAACAGTCTTGGAAGGAAAAGCGTTCGCTCACTAATAATTCTCGCGCAAATAATCGCATAATATATATATATATATATATAGCTACCAGTCGGCGGGAACAAATTCATACCCTTAAGTGATATTTATAAATTTTGCTTCGGGGGCTGTCCATGTTAAAAATTGCTTTAACTTCATTTTTTCAAATTTAACACCCAATTTTACCAATTTATTTGAATTTCCTGAATCAAGGTGGTCCGTAAAAACTTATAATTTAAATATTTTTTCCTTAAATCTTATAGAGTTATAAAAGAAAAGCTGTTAGGAGTGTATCTAAACATTTCGAAAAATAAATTTTACATCTAGCAGGATAAAGTCATAGGTAACATACAATTAGTTACGGGAAAAATTGTATAGGAAACATAAATACAGATTACATGCACTTTATAAAATAGAAACTGAAAAAAAAATATTATGTATAGTGAAAGATATATATGATTTTTTTTTTCTTTTTAACACTTTCCAACATAATTGAAAGTGTTTGTGAATTCGGTTTGTCTGTCCGTTTGCCCGTCTATCTATCTCTTTGCCCGCCATGCTCTAACTTTCCTATAAATAGTCCGATTGCCAAAAAATTTATATATGTTATTGGGGTTTACTATAGCATGTTCGGTATTCAAAATTAAGTGCGTAGCATTTATGGTTCATTGACAGGGACACTGAAAAGAAATTCTTTACATTACGATCTATGGGGAAAAGACCGTTAATGGTTTTATATTAATGACTATCTGGCCTTGGCGACCAGTTTGGTCTCCCTTAAATGTCTGCTAAGCATCGTATAATGTTACTTTTACTCATAATTCAATTTACTTCCTTAATCCTTCGCCAAATCAGAAGATTCTGATAGAGAAATCAAGAACTCGATATTTTTATGCTAGCCTGGCGCAGGTGATAAATCGCCAAATATTGTTCCCGTCTTATTTCACATTTTTAAATTTAACTATTTTTTTGCATTTTACCTGCTGTTTATAAATCCCTTAGATAATATAAAAAGTGCTAAACATGTCGCGTGCATTGACGGAAATTAAAGAAAAGGAATTTTTGCTATGCATTTCTTAAGTGAACTAAATTTTAGCATGCTATGCAGTATATATACAAATATATATATCATATACAAGACTGCACAAAAGAATTAAAATATTTTTCGGTTTTGCAGATATATTATGCGTTTTCCAAATTGTTTACTTAGACATCGTTTTTCACCTTAACCTTTTGAGGGACTGTGGGATATATTATATCCCACTAAATTTTAATCGAGATTTGCACCAGAAAATTTTTCCTGCACCATAAAACCTCTATTGTCTGTTGACAATATATTAACGATTTTAAACTCAATCGATTCAGTCATTCAATTTACTTATGAAGTTGAAATAGATAATAGATTGCCATTTCTGGATGTGTTGGTTACACGTCAGCTTAACACCTTTGACATTTGCGTTTACCGTAAACCTTTTGCTGTCACACTCCCCCCCCCCCCATTTCAATTCATGTCACCCCCCCCCCTTCCCAAAAAGCTTCGGCTTTTTTTTATTTAATTAATAGAGCTCGCTTAATTTGTTCAGATAATAATTCACTTATTACAGAATTAAATTACATTAGATCTGTGGCTATTGATCGAGATTTTAGTTTATCTTATATCAATAATTTAATTTCTCATAGTCTTAATAAATGTGTTAATAATCTTGATTCTCCTGTTACTGCGATTTCCATTTCTAACCTTATAATTTTACCATTTTATAATAGCATTAGCTTTAAGATGGCTAATATCTTAAGACATTATGATTTTAGTGTGGTTTTTAAAACAGTTAATAAATTAACTTTTTCGCAACTTAAGGATCAAATTCCTCCTCATAATTATTGGGGAGTCTACAACATTCAATGTCAATGTGGTTTGTCCTACATTGGACAAACGAATTGAACATTGGACAAACATTGGATAAACGAAAACGCCGTTACAGAGTCAATGAACACAGAAACTATGTAAAAAAAAAAAAAAGAAGTACAGAAATCCTCTATCGCCTCTCATTGCTGGGGGGAGGGACATTATTTTAATTTTGACTCAGCTACCATTATCAAGAAATGAATTACTCCTCTGGATTTAGACTTTTTCGAGGCTGTTCATATCCATAAATTTAAAGACTCCTTGGTTAATGATTTATCTAGTACACCATACATCTCAACTTTCGGGGTGGATTTGCTGTGTCACGACACTTCACTTTCGCATTAATTTCATTGGCTGTTGGAACTTGATGGCCTTTTGGTATTTTGTCTTGACATTTGGGTTTTCACCGTGCATGTAGTTGGGGGGATATTGTTTTTAAAGTTTTTTACACTGAGGATGTGAGTCCTGGTACTCACGAAACGTATACGTCTGATCAAATCAACTTATTTTATTGTGTGTTTAAACGTTGTTTTTAAATAATTTAATTTTAATTATGTTTTACTTTTATTTCTGTGATAAAAAAGAGCTAAAAAATTTATTTTCCTTATTTTGAAATAAAAAATTTCCAAATTTCCGGTGGGAATTCTACATTACAGAAACACAATTGCTTGCCCTCAAAGGGTTAATAAAATGAGAAGTTTTGTTGCAGTATTCTGAATGTCTTGGAAAGCATTTCATAATCAATGCTAGAAAAGCATGATGTTTCGTTCCTATTTCTGGATTCCAACGATAAAAAGAGATCATGTCATCGTACTAGAGGCCTTCAGCCGGATATTTTAGTGAACTGACGTGTCACTTATACTATTAAGAGGCTACTTCAGTCAAGAGAAAAGACCCGTTCACTGGGGCTAATCCTATAGAAGAAATTTATAAAGATGTCTCGGCTGCATTTCAATATTTTTAAATGATTTTTTTGCATAGAATAGCTGAGGGTCGATCTGTACAAAAGCCGTTTTATACTTTTTCGATTTTGCTTACAGATATTTTTAATGAGGACACTTTCACTTTCGGAACCGGTTTCGAAATTTAAACCATCCTCTTGAAAAAAATCTGCAAACAAAATCGAAAAAGTAAAAAAAAAAGGCCTTTGTACAGGTTGACCTCAGCTATCCCGTGCAAAAAGGAAAAAAAAATCATTAAAAAATATTGAAATGCAACCGAGATGTATTTATAAATTTCTTCCACAGGATTTGCGTTAGCAAACGGGTCTTTTCGCTTGACTAAAGTAACCTGTGTTGCTTTGTGTGACTTTGTACGCTGTAAAAAAAAACGGATGTTTCTTAATCTACAAAAATGTACTATAATCAAGTACGAAAATATACAAAAACCTCTTTCGTGTCACCGAAGATTTCGAAAAGCATACCTTTATCTTTATAAAACTCAGAAAACAATTTATTTTCGAAATTTAAAGAATTTATAAATATATATTTTTATTAGCTGCTCGTCATTTTTGGAAATGTTTCTGAGTAGTTTTTACAGTGCAATAATTAGTTTTCTCAAATCGGTATATTACATTTTCAGATGCTTTCAATTCTCAGGTAAATATTTTGATATTTAAAAAACATGTTTAACCCTTTCAGGGACAAATTGCTTCTATTCGTAAAATATTGAAATGAGTGAATGACACCAGAATTTACAAAACAAATTTATTTCAAAATAAGAAAAAGGAAAATTTTCATTCCAATATTCTGGTGCCAATGTGGCATTTCGGAATTAAAATTAAGTGGTCATAAAATAAACCACCGCCCTTGAAGGGGTTAACAGAGAAACATACTGAATAAACAGCATTAACATTAATATGAAAATTGACTTTATTTTGTTACAATAATATGCGTAAAGTTAGTTATGCAGCTGAAAATGTTTACTTGAGTATTGACAGAATCCGAAAAAACAAATTTTCCGGGTACAGAGAACTGATTAATGCATTGTAAAAGCTACTAGGAAACGTTTCCAAAAATTACGGGCAGCTAATAAAAGTTTATTTCTATAAATTCTTCTTTAAATTTCGAAAATAAATTGTTTTCTGGGGTTTCTAAAGAAAAAGGAGCACTTTTCAGAATCTTGACTAACTCGGAAGAGGTTATTATACATTTGCGTTGGTGATTATTGCACAGTCGTGGGGGAAAAAAAGTAAACACCCCCTGCTAACTCTGCAACAAATTATTGTAGAAGAATGTTACAGGTACCAAATGATGGGAAATAAAGTCTACTTTCAAATGATGTATGTAAAATTTGCTTAGGGGGCCATCTACATATGAAAACGAAACCAAACTTTCTTTTTTTCAATAGCAATACCCAAGTTTGACACCAGGAGTAGATTCTACACTCTTCAATTAGCATAAATGCAAATTTACATGAAATTCGTACGATTAGTTTCCGAAAAATTAATTATTTTAAAATGGGCATATTTTAGAGCTTGTATCCAAATTGAAGTTCGCTACTCAGAAACTAATCGATTCTACTCGATTGTTGAAATGCTACAGAATGACTATGTCGCTTATTTTAATGTATTATTTCTTTCCAATAGGACCATTTCACTGGCTTAATATGTTTCAACTTTAGCCAACCCAAATAATTCAGTAAAATGAGTAAAAAATATTTTTTCAAATTATGCTTTTCTGCACATCATAGACGGCCCCTTAAACTATGATTTTGACGTTTTTCAATGATAATTCGAAAACTACTTAAAATAAAAATTTGAAATTGAGAATTCACATAAAGGGGACATAATAAATATAAATCTATCGAAAAAATTGTAGGTTGCAATTCATATTTTTTTCGAATATTAATTTCATAATTCATGTTATAAAATTTTTAAAATTACAAATTCAAAGTATTTATCTTTGGGTTTTTTAGTATTATAACCACACAGAAAATTATTGCATTAGGATTATAATTTCAGGAGATATTAATAAAAATATGAAAATGTTATTTAACATTAGAAGCTCTAAAATTTGAATGTTTATAATTCAAAAACTTATCATTCATATGACTAGAATTTCGTTTCTAGGCAAAGTTTGAACAGAAGATTTAAAATGTGTTCTCAAAATTGGGTGTTGCCATTGAAAAAAACGAAGTTTGGTCAGGTTTTTTATTTGCAGATGGCCCCTTAAGCAAATTTTATGTACACCATTTAAAAGTAGACGTTATTTCCAATCGATTTGTGCCAGGAACTTTCTTGTACTATAATTAGTTGCAGAGTTAGTAGGAGATGTTTACAATTTTTTTTTCCACGACTGCCAGCGAAGTGAATTTGATAATATCGTGCTGTAAAAAGCTAGAACTTTTCAAGACGCACAGTACTACTTTATACAAAGAGCTCCCGATGATTTATCTGTATCCTTTCTAATGTGTCCATATGGTACCATTACACAGGTTTGCTACTGACTTTCGCTCTCTTGAATACTGTGAATTACACGACAAATTAATTTTATTATTTTATGTGCTATTGTTATTATTTTATTAAGTAATTATGTAGAATTTCTGGTCATAAAATTAAATATCACGCGTAAATATAAATAAATAAAATTATTTTAAATAATCAAGTAAAAAATAACAGTTTTGAAATTATTTTACGCCTGTATACACTTTCTACCATCCCACGTCTTATAACCATGGGCTACATATATTTCTTTCCTACGCTGTTTATCTGCTTATAGGTTGCCCGCGGAATTCTAAGAATTTATTAATATGTCTCACGAATGTGAAATGTTGCCTTAAAGAAATCCCTACCTTATAACATCTAGAAACAAAATTTATCTATATACCAAACACTAATAAATGGAAGAAAGCTTTATACTTACACGCCACTTTTTTTATAATTATGGATCGTTTTATGCAAAAAATAACGTTGGTCATAATTCACTATTTTTTGTATGAATTCATTAATAATTTAAAATACACTGCTCAAAACAATTAAAGGATATTTGAAGTTTTATATAAAATAAAGATATAAACGAAATTTTTTTTGCCGAAAATAGAAGAAGAGAATAACAAATGCAAATTTTTCTGGTTTTCAAACTGTGGAGTATGCAAATTTTGAGTTCGACGTCAAAAACGTCGCTTCAGCGGCAGCGAATGAAATTTGACTTTCAACTGGATAAAAGAGAATGAAGACAAGGATGATCGGCATTCAGTGATTGCTTTGTTTCGATGAGTACGATGTCTCAGCGAAGTCATTTGACAGATTCAGAAGCTTTGAGAATTGTTGGTAGGTTAGAAGGGGGCCAAACTCAAGCCGAAGTAGCGCAAGCCATTGGAGTGTCACAAAGTGTCATTTCCAGGATCTGGAACCATTTTTTGGAGAGTGGATGTGCAAGCCGAAGACAAGGGCAAGGTCGTAGATGGGCAACAACGCCCAATGAAGATCGGTATTTAGCGTTAACAGCTCAGAGACACCGAACCATGAACGCTACTCTTCTCCAACAACACCTTCGCTCGGCTACAGGCACCACGATTTCAACTCAGACTGTCCGAAACCGGCTCCATGCTGTAGGTCTGTATGCTCGCCGACCGATGGTATGTGTTAGATTAACATCAAGGCATCGTCGCGACCGCAGGGAGTGGGCAACCGAGCATGTCAACAGGAGGAGAAATGAATGGAGCAGTATTCTGTTTTCTGACGAGTCCCGTTTTTCTGTGCATCCGGATAATAGGCGTATTTTCATCTGGAGGGACCGTGGCAGTAGGAATAATCCTGCGTTCGTGCACGAAAGTGTCAGATTTGGCGGTGGAGGAGTGTTGGTGTATGGTGGCATCTCCATTGACGGGCGCACTGACCTCTACATCATTCGAGATGGAGCTCTGACTGGTCGCCGATATAGGGATGAGATCCTCAGACCTATTGTAGTCCCTTACCTTGCAGCAATCGTAGATAACTTCATTTTAATGGACGATAACTGCAGGCCACATCGTGCAAACCTGGTGGAGGATTTCCTTTTCGAGGAAGGAATCGTTCGAATGGAATGGCCAGCGTGTTCTCCAGACATGAATCCAATCGAGCACGTTTGGGACGCTCTAGGAAGACGAGTTTCTGGCCGCCAACAACCCCCACAAACTCTCCAAGAACTGGAAAGAGCTCTTCTGGAAGAGTGGGGCAGAATACCCCAACTCGTCATTAATAGCCTCAATGAGTCCATGCCTCAAAGGTGTTCAACGTTGCTGGCCGCCCGTGGAAACCATACCCCCTACTGAAAATGATTTTCTTTGAAGAAAACACCTTTTCTTATTCTTTTTTTCTCATATGCACAAATTGTGTTTTTTTCCTTTAGTACACAAATGCGCAATAAAATGCATTTTTTTCTGCCAAACATGTGTAATTTATTCTCATATAACCTACTATGTCTGTCGACCATGTATCAATCAGCTAAACAGTTTACCAGATACAAAATCCACCTAAAACTGTAATATCCTTTAATTGTTTTGAGCAGTTTAATTAAAAAAAAACATAATATATAGAAATATATATATGTGTGTGTGTCTGTGTTATATAAAAATTTTACTTTAATTATTCATTTAAATTATTCTAAATTGCTGGCGTATTCATTATTTCCTTATTTCTTAATACTCTCTACTATTTATTTCTAGTTAAATTTCTATAAAATTAAAACTCATATCTTAATAATAGTCTTATTGAAAAACTTTTAATCCCTTCATTTTAAGTTTTATCAGCTACCAAACTGTAAAATTCTGAGCGCAGTTACTTTGTTTTTCGAATATTTTTAAAAGTCATTTTTACATTTTTATTTTATTCCATCTCAATGTCCAGCCAGCCTGGCGAGCGTCAGCCGAATCACATCGGAATCCTTCAGTCAGCAGAGCCGGGACTCATTTCTATGACGTTTCTCGGTCGCTCTCCGTTGGTTGACTGACGGATAGCAGTTTCTTTCGTGTCTCGCTCATGAATTTGTTTGGTTAGTCTGAAGTTTGTATTTCAATCGGAATTCCTCCACGTATTCTAATAAAACGCTCAAACATGAGCTCAGATGGAGGATTTTTGTGCTGCTTGATTGTTTGCCTAATCTGTTACCTGGTGTCCAAAGTCACGTAGAACATTTAAATCGTTCTTTAACATCTTTTTCGTATGAATAATTAGTTCATGCTCAAGCATGATGGCTCTTATAAATTCTCACCTTGTGAGAATTGTTTACGTTGATATGTTGTGATGAAATAAGCAGTTTCCAATGACTTCAGACAATGTTTTATTGGGAAAACCCTGGATTTCTTCTCTTTTTTTCGCCACTTATGCGGCCTAATCTGCCTTGACTGTATTATGAATCAGTGGTTGTTTGGTTGGACTTCACCAATCTCATCACTATCAACAATCGATAGAATTGATTAAATAAGCCAACTGGAGCATTCTATCTGTCTACAGCTGCTAAATTTCCACAGTGATGACACTTCCAATAGCGATGTTTGCCCGAAGTGGTACGACTGTTATACAACATCACCAATGGCTGATTAATATATAATACTAATCCAGCAATATATCGTAAAAAGTACGACGTGATTGTTCGGCTTAACCCATTCATATATATATATATATATAATTTAACAAATATTTGTCCTAAACTAGCACCTTTCCCCCTCACCAAATAAGAAAAAAAAGAAATATACAACTCAAAATGCAAAACATTACAACAATAAAAACACTGTAAGCGAACCAAAAAACATACTGCATAAGTCTCGTCGGCAGTGGATTAAATTTCAAAAAGAAGCTAAGCGATCAAAACAGAAGTACTATTTTAAATAAATGTGTGTTTGTAGCAGTGTTCTTCGGCCAGAATGCTGCGTAGAAAACTGAAAATGCTCAAAAACATATTTGGAGGCTACATACCAGACGCCCCCCCCCCCCCCCGGACCCAATCCCACAATGTTAAATGAATGCTGCATTATGAAGACAGTAACTGAAATCAACTGTATATGAAATTGGTTGTCCATTGAAAAACCACACCCCACCAACTCAGCCCCGTTGCTACATTAAAAAAATAATGATAGATAAATAATAATAAAATACGTTTTCCAACAACTAATCCAAATTCGTTCCGCTGCCAATAAACACAGCCATCATCATAAAATCGTACTTGTAAAGGCTTTAGTCAATACGACTCATTTACTGCCGATCAAAGACAAGCAATCACTAATGGAGGCCATCAGCAAAATCTGTATATTGTTTTATAAAATTAAGAAAAATTTTATTTTTGTAATGTAGATTACTTATAAAATGAAATAATTCCCTATGAAACAGGTTTTACCAGTACAGTACCTGTGTATATATATTATATATGTGTGTGTGGGATTTTTAAAAATATATAAATTAAAGTTCATTACGTGGATTTAACATTAGCATCCTTAAATTTTTAACTCTTCTAACTCTGTGTAGATTTGAAATATATGCATAAACTTTATACTTTTCGAAGCTAATTTGAATGGAATTAAGGAGTCAAAAGTGGACGTTACCATTTGAAAATTCAAGTTGATACAACTATTAATAAGTAGATAATCCCTGATAATATTGTACAAATTTATATACTACATTTATATTATAATTTGTTAAAATCATTAAACAGTAGACATTATTCTTATTAGTAGAGGAGAAGGTGTAAAAACGGGCACAGGTGTAAATATGGGCACCTCTCCAGAAGTGGCCATTTGAGGTGTTCAAGACTGGCGGTCAGGATTTTACATGATGCTACTTGTTGATGGAAGATAATAGGGAGCAGTTGGAGCCATTTTTTCAAATAGTGTGAATGTAGCGTGAGTTATTGTGCGAATTGATATTTGTTCGGGATTGCAAACTTTTGACAGGTATCTGAAATCGTTTTCTTTTCATGTCATTACAGTTAGTCTAAAATAATTTCACAGTGATATCAGGAAAGCGAAGATCCTAAGCTACTTTTAGAAGCACGCCTTTAGTCATGCACGTCTTTAGGTTACATGTGAAAGTAATTATCTTTCATGGTTGGGGTTGGTGTAAATATGGGCATCGTTTCTTGGTGTAAATATGGGGTCCCTCTTTTTCGAATTACCTTTATATACAAGGACATTAAACTCTGGCTATGCTGAAACACCCCAGTGTTCCCCGGGAACTTTAAATGTAGTTTCTTCGGTCGAAATATCTCCTCTCTCCAACATGGAGAAGATAACCACTACTCGTGGACACAAAGCGGCAAAATTCAGCGTCATCACTGGATCGCCATGCAAGGAGCAGTTGACCATGTCGCTTGCCAAAAGTGTTCTCAAGAAGACAGCCTTAAGTATCTCCGGAGTAAGACATCGGTCAGGGAGCAGGGGTGGAAAGACCAAATTACTAAAAAAAATCGTCCCCCGAAACGATACTATTTATCCTCGGACTCATCACTGATCCTCCCCTTGAGGACAGTGATGATGATATGAACCTGGATATCATTGATGGGACTAAACCAGTCTCGAGTGATGCAACTTGCATCTTTTGTGATGGAAAGTTCTGTGAAGACATTCCCAGAGAAATGTGGATTAAATGAGCTATGGGCCAAATGTAGGCACACATAGATTGTGTCGGGCCAGTTAGGTTTTCGATTTCTGAAAATGGTTTTTTTCTGTAATAAATAAATTTTCTACCATTTTGTATTGTTTTATCCTGTTTTAAAACATTTTAAACTAGTTTTTGTGACCATTTTTGGAGAGGGCTCATATATGCACCCCATTTTTTTTTTGTGCTTTTTTCAAAGCTTTTTCTAAATCTTCGCTTTTGAACTAAAGAATTGTTATTAATCATTGTTTTGCATCCTCTCATTTAGTAAACTTGTTATAGTTGTTGATGAAGTTCAAAAATCTAAAAATTTTTTAAATGAAAGTCACTTTAAGTCAAAAACAAAAGATGGTGCCCATATTTACACCTTTTCCTCTATCTATATCTTGCAGCAGATTTATTGGAGTCACTTTTTTTTCAGGTCTGTTCCTATTATTTCTTTAAACTTTTCCGTAGTCCATTATAACTTCATTTATTACTCTTTAAAGGCTTCAAAGCAAAGCATATAAAATTAAAAGAGAAATTCTCTTCATGGGATATGTGAAATAAAACACGGACACTTCTCCGCCACATTGACCATACAAAGAGTACCGTGAGCAAGCAGGCAAACCCTGATCTGTTGTCTTCCGCGTGCCGACTCCCCACAGCCTTTCTCTGGTACAATAAAAATCTGAATAAATAGTCAAATAATCTTCTGTACCTTTTAAAACGTATAAGTTTGTCAAAAATAGAAAGTCGAAATTTTTTATGAATCCAATGCTTTCTTCTTGTACACAGAAAAAAAGTAATTATTAGTCTTACTCACTCAGCCGCATAATTAAAATCTGCTATTAAAGCAGTTTTTTATTCTTCTTGTTCTAATTTTTTTGTTCAAAAAACATAGTTTCTGAATACTTAAGAAAAGAAAATAATAAAAAGAAACTTTTATGCTAAATAAACTTGCTCTTTGAAATTTGCATGCTTCAGATATTTTATTTTAAAACAATCTACAATGTGCATAATATATTTTTTCTTTAATAACACTGCAGTTCTACTTTTTAAAAGTTAAAGTGTAACTAACTTCCATTAAAGGAAAACGCCTGTAAATTCATTTACAGCTCATTACCTTATTATAAAGTTGAATTTTTTGGTGCACTGCGAATTCCCAGAAGTGCCATTTTGGTAGTTTTTAGATTCCGTTTGTATTCGTGCTTCATTTATGTTAGACCAGCTTTTATTTTTATTTTTTTAACACAAAAAATATAAAATTATATATTTTTTACTTCCAAAATAACATTTAAAAAATTCTGAAGTATTAAAGAAGAAAAAGGAATATTTAAAAAAATAATAAAAGTATCGCGTAAGTTTTTTTTTTTTTTTTTTTTTTTTTTTTTTTTTTTTTTTTCATTCGCTATTGTTGTGCAAACAACAACCTTTATACAGGGTATTTCAAAATTATTTTTATAAATGTTTAGTAGAAATAGAACACGCTTAGACGAGCACAAATCACACAATACATGATTGTGAGTTTAAGGGGTGAACCTCCAGTGAGAGTTTTTTGTTTTGGTAGAAGACTAGAGTGCTGCACGGATCGGGTTGTATCCGACCGAAACCCGAACCTAACACGACCAAAACAATTTCGTAGTCCCCGAAATCCGAACCGAACCCGAAATACTGCAACCGGTCCCAAATCCGAAACACAAATTCAAATTAATCCATAATTTAATACAATTATGAGAAAAACAGTCTATAATCATGTCTCTGATATCAATTTTACTTTTATGCAGAAAAATACACACGTAAAGACTTATTCATATTAAAATATATATACTTTTTTTTTTTTTTTAAGCAAGACTTTAGGCTTTTTTTGAAAAAGCGGATTAACCTTAAATATCAAAACTTAACCGAAAACAGACTACAATCCGAAACATTTAGAATCATCCCCTCCAGAACATGACCCGCAATGAAAAATAATGTTTAATTCGACCCGTCTCAATCCGCTTATTTGGCCGGGTTCGTATAAAATCGGATCACTCTGTACAGGGCGATGTTACGTCCAATAGCGTAACATATGGGAGGCAGTAGGGCGATTCCTCCGGGCTCGAAATTTTCAGTGACGCCAAAAAAATATTATCAGAAAATTCTAGCCTAAAAGTTACAGTAACCGCTAAGAAAGAGGCGCAATATTTTAAATTGGCCCACGCACTAAAAACGCACGCTAGAGAAAATTGTTGCCTAAAGTATTTAACATAAAAAACTATCGTAGCCAATAAGAAGCGGGCGCAATATTGTTCCCTGGGGCTCAATACCCATACAACGCCTTTGATTATATCATAAATTCTTGAAAAGGGCTGCTGACATTTATTTTCTGTAACACTGCTACTAAAACAAAATCAAACTGAAAACTAAAGCATAAATTATAACAATAAAAGCTCTTTATAAGAATAATTAAAAAAATCGCACTAAGAAGTGAGTATAATAGAGCTATTCTTTCAAGAATCTTATACATGATGGAGAAATAGTATCTCTTTTTTAAAGTCTTAAGGTGTCTTAAAGTATTAGTCTAAGTCATTCTTATCCCTAAAGGTTTAATGTACTTTTGGGCAATATTTTTCAACAGGGAGAAGACTAATTTAATATCCTCATATGTCATTCTCGGTTATTCGTGAAATAAAGAGACCTCACATAACCCTTTGAGGGGCGGTGGGATAAAATATATCCCACCTAATTTAAAAAAGATTCTCACCAGAAAATTTTAACTAAATCTTATATTTTTAACTTTGGAGGGAAATCGTTGAAAAATTGTTTTTCCTTATTTAAAAGTAAAAATTTTCGATTATTCCGGTGAGAATTCAAAATTTAGAGGCATTTTTGCTTGCCCCTCAAGGGGTTAAGGGATCACAGGACTCTTAAAATTGGAAAAACTGAAAAAAAAGGACCGTTTTCAACATTTAATATCTTTAAATGTGTATGATTTTAAAACCCATTTTTTACTGGGTTGAAAGATATAAGTATGTTCTTTCATTTCATGTATTTAAAAGTTTCCAAGATGCAGAATTAACATTTCTAGGGAGCTCCAAATTAAATGACATTTGATGAGCAGAAAATTGGTATAACATCTTACGCGCAGGATTACAATATACATTTTGCAAAGAATGAAAATTTTGGTGCCTTCATATTGTAATAACTACCCTGAACTTAAATAAATTTGTATTTAAAACATTTTTATACAATTAATGCAAAGTTGTATTTTGCCGACATCAAATTTTGGAAATTTCAATGGTATAACCATCTAAAAAAATTGTTTTTTTTTTAACAATAAACAGGAAATTTTCGGTTCAGTTTATACAGACTAACATACGTATGTTTTGAAAATTTCATGAAAAAGTATTCATACGTTTTTGAGATATCCTGCGCGTTATGCCCAAAAACGTCACTTGGAGAAAAATGACTTCAAACTTTCGGAAACGCAACTTGAGCTATTGAGCGGGTATAATTCTAAAAGCCATAACTTCTGTTCTAACGGGAATTTCAAGGAAACAATTATATCAAAATGTTCTGAAAAGATAGGAGTTTAACACCTAAAAAATTAAAATTTCGAAAATTTTGAAGCTTTAAGAGTCATGAAACCTCTTAAAAATGTCATCCTCATATTAATATTCTAATTTCAAAATGTTATACTTAAATGCACTAGCTTACACTACTTGTCATCAGATAGACTGCCTCTTCAATCAGAATGCGTCCTTCAGTGATTCGCAGCTGCGTTACAACTAGTGTTGTCTGGTCCAGTGTCACAAAAACAGCACAGGGGACAAAATCTGTGACAGCGGTTTCTAAATCGCGACATAAAAATGCAGTAAGCACTTTTAAAACGGAGCCTTTCTACAACAGAATTATGTTTTAAACGTAAAAATTTCATTGATGACAAATTGATTGCACGAATTGATTGCATTGATTGCACGAATATACCATCAAAGACAGAAATCAATTTTTAAAACTGTGTTTCTCTTCGGTCCTTTGTAATTCCGCAATAGCACGGTTTACTATACTACCTAAAGATCACTATATCTTATAAAGTAACACCTATGAAATCGGAATGACCTATGAAGTAACCTATGAAATAAAACCTATGAAATATGAAACGCTAGGGACTAAAACAAAATTCCTATTTAGCAAGTATAATTCTATAGTATTCCTACCGTAGAGATAATAAAAGTTTTACTTTTAAAACCTTTCAGTGTTAATTGAACAAAGTATAGCAAAACCTGTGGAAAGAGAATCGCTATAAGCTGCAAAAACATCCGTATTATACAGGTTTCCGTCAATGGCGGGTATATTTTTAATACTTTAGCTGCCGCCCATTTTTCAAAGTCTGTCCCTATATGCCACCTACTTTGTCTATTCCTACATAATTCTTACAAATAAAAAACATTACCATGATGCATATAAGTATGAAATCTGCTTCTCATTAATAAAAAATAATGATTTTAATGTGCTAACATAAAGTGGTAAGGAAATTTCGTCATAAAAATTAAAAAATAATCGTTTTGCTCGAACCAACGATATAGCTCAAAAGGATAGATGATACTGAGTACCACCCTAAAACAGAAAGAGCGTAAGCAGGTCCCGGTGGTGGGGTGGGTCAAGGTTTGGGGCTCCGCGCTATGATTACGTGAGACCAGTCTTGCAGACCTGAAAATCTGAACACGTGCCAACAGTAGTTACAGCTATGCTTTACTGCTTGAATATTGCCATTTTAATTTTACAGAAATAGTTCTTAACGCAAAATTGTGGCGAAAATAGATATTTCAAAATTACACATTTCTTAAGTATTTAAAAAGGAAGTCTATATAAAGTACTATTAAAATGTAACGCTTAACTTATAATGTGCTGCGCCTTAAATATCACTGAAGGACTAGACTTTTCGCTGTATAATTATGCATTAGTTTCAATAAACGAAATAAATTAAAGTTTTGACAAAATAATAAAAAATTAAAATTAAATTAATAGTTTTTGTTTATATATTCAAACTGTCAGAAATCAGGGATTATTTATATGTAAGAGTAATTAAACAAGTAAAATATTTTTTTGTTTTCTGTAAAAATTACTCAACAAGCAGAAAAAATGATAAAAAGTCGCATGTGCCATTTTAACATGCTTATTTTATTCAGATACTAGCTGACCCTCCCGGTGATGCCCGTTATTATTAACTTAAACAAAACTCAAGTTTGTATGATTTTATATCTTTTTAAAATCTTTTAAAAGAACCTAGTTTCGGGGCTCCATTGCCTTCAGAAGCGTCTAGTGTGTGTTCCCAAGAAACCTCTTTCCGAACGAAACTGGAACCTGGGTCTCGGCTACCTAAAGCAGCATGTGCCGGAAGTGCTTCACACATGCCGGAGGCAATCGAAAATCAAGTTGAGTGAGTCAAAACTCGTAGTAATCAAGCCCATAGAATTCGAAAAAAGAATGCACCATTAATGTTCGAAAATGTTGATAACTGAAGTCCAAAATAAAATTTCATAATACAGAAAGTAGCCAAAATGTAATCTAAGTTGAATGAACCAAATCCCGCTGAAATTGGGCCTTTAGAGCCCACTTTTAATATAACATACTTTCAATATAACACACACTTTTAATATAACACACGTCACAATTTTTCACATTGCATCGCCATTGTTTATCGATTTTAGATAATTTCTCATTTAGTGCCCGGGGCTTAATTTGCGCCGAAGCACACCGGAAACCTGCTCCGGTACTTCTCTGTTTTTAGTAAATATTTAAATATTGGTCGGAATTCACCGGAGCTCTTAAATACAGGGCTTCTGACCCCAGTGCAATAGCGTTTCCGACAAACCGAAGCCTAAATTACTCTTTCCTTTCCTTTTCATCTCCAAGGTTTTTGCATTTTTTTTAAAATCAAAACATTTATATGTGACTTAATGTACACGTAGGAGATGGAGATAAAACAGACTCAAATTTTACATTAGTGTTTGGGCTTGGACTGATTCCAGCTCAATCTGTCTTAAATTCAGAATTTTATTTATTCATGTATAGAAAAGAAACTTTTCCTCCTTAAAAACTACTTATTATATTCGAATTCAAATCATTTTAATGCTATTTTGATCAAAATGAAGGGAAAACTGAAATCGCGGTTTTCTATTCTAGTAATATTTGCAAATTTATGTCTAGCATTGATGGCGACGACTTGTTGATACGGCCACTGAATAGCCTGAACAATGGATTTGCTTTCAATTCTATTTTCTTTTGTAACAGTAGGATAAATTTTAACTTTTTTTTATTATTTATATATCTAACCTGAAAAGAATATTTTCTATTTTTAGCCGACGAGTATCAGCTTGATGTTTCGTTTGTTTGAGGTTTTTTGTCTTCTATTGCGTACGAAAATAAAAATCACGTTAGTGAATTTTCTATTTATTTTATATCATGAGCGCTGCCCATGCTAGGGCTGTGCTCTGCACATTTAGGAAGTCACCTTCATTTGTACGTAGATATACTTGCAATGTACTGTTATTCTGATAGAAAGCAATCACGCAGTGTTTCCCCTTTTTCTATAAAAGCATCGAATCTTTCCGATAACGGTGTCAAATTTTTAATGTAATCTCATTTTCAGGGACGCACCACAAAAGATTGTTGTGCGGAAGGAATCGATTAAAGTTTAAGATATGTACCTTTTATCGGAAATTGAAAAACATTGTTCCATTCTTCAGTATATAAATATTAATTTCTGTAAATTTCATGCATTTTTTCGTAAAAATACCTATCTGCGAACTATCACTTTTTTGTGTTAACACTATTTCTGAATCCTAATCCAACTATATTTAATCGCAGAATTCTACAATTAGGCACACATTAAAATTAGGCAAAGATTACTATTAGGAAAGAATGATATCTAAAAAGTGGAATAGTTGAGAGCTAAGTATATATGGATAGATATAGTTAAAATTTTATTTTGCTAAAGAAAAAATGCTTTAAATTTTGTAAATAATGTACGAAATATAAATATGCAGATTAGAGAGACGGAGGGTGGGGGGTAAGAGGAAACGGTACAGTCGTCAGTACCGCTACCATAGAATATTAGGGCTCCGGTACATTTTTTGTAAGAAATTAAGCCTTGTTAGTACCTGCACAATTTTTTCTTTTCTTTATGGCAGAAAGACGTGATCTTCAAAATGCTTCACCGCAGATGGAAGGCCGTAGATGGATGGTTTTAAATTTTAATCCTACATTTTTTTTCAAAATGCGAGAGAGTACCAGATAAACGGCAGTTTACTTATATTCTTCATTACAAAAGCTAAATTGGCTTATCTACAAAATCGGCAACAACAAATATGGCACCATTTATGCATTATTGCCATTGTTTGGCATTGTTGAAAGGTTTTATTTATCGTAAATAGCCGATTAATAAGTAATATAAAATTTTTTTTAGTCAATTCCTACTTAGGTCATCAAAGAAAAATTTAATATAATCCCTTAAGCTAATATTACTTTTTGTTGCATTAAAATGTCTCAATTTGTTGATTTTCTATAAGCAAGTAGGTTTACAATGGAAGACTATGGTAATTTGCGAAATATTAGAGATCTTGCCAAGTTGGTGGTATTTGGCGACAGAACAGGGTCCCCCCTATGGTAACCCCCCTTCTAGATATGAAGATGCATTAAATACTGTTCAATATCCAATTGTCTACCATATAAAACTAAAATTAATTAATTAAAATTTAATTAATGAATTAACATTTGAAAAATCTCTATTAACATCAATTGTCATCCAGTACAAGTTTTAAAAAATTTATTTCAACTTGATAGGATGAATAAAAAGTATTTTATTAACGATTGAAAATTTGAACAAGATATATAAATATAGGGGGATTATAAACTAATAGTAGGAATTGAAAAAGTAAACAAGAATCGTTTCTACTAACGCAAAATGCATTATAAAAACTTTTCATAAACACTATTTTTGTCTGTTTTCGACTTATAACGGCACTAATTTTATACTGCTTCATTTACAAAAATTATATACTTTGTTTTGAAAAACAAATAACAAAAAGATTGAGAAAACAACCTCAACAAACATTTGTTTTTGTTGTTTTGTTTGATTTTGTAGCACCATTATACTAAAGACTGTGTTTTATGTTTTTTTATCATAGCATGAAACCAACTATAAAATGGATTCCTGTAGAAAAATGCAGGGTAAATATTTTCACACCTCATTACCATATCAAAAGTTTTTCCAAAGTATATCCCAAAAGTCCCATTCTAAATGTCTCAAAGTTTCTCGCGTTTATAAAACTTCAGTTCAGTTAGTTAAGGTTATCTTTAAAAAACAGATTCTATTAAAATAAAATAAAAGATGAATACCTATCTTTGTTAAATTTGATTTCGACTAAAGGAGTCCTGGAGTCAAGAAAAGAAAGTAACTTTAAAGAAAAATTTCCTGATTAGAGTAAATACAATTTGCATATTCGTTAGATTTTTATAAAAATACATTTTCAATTTCCGCTTTGTGGCTTCTGGAAAATTATTTACTTGGGAAATACAAATTTTGTAAAAGTATATATAACGAAGAATAACCCATAACTGGGATATTAAAAAATTAAGTTTATACTAGGGTGTATAAATAAGTTTTTCCCTCACATAGAAATAATTGAGTGAAATTTATGAAATTTCGACATTGTATTAGTCCTTTTCTATATAGTCACCGTGCACAGTAACACATTTCTGTAAACGGTATTTCAAAGAGAGGGGGGATGGTGTATTCCAGGAGGCGCGATAGCAGATCCAAACGGAGGCATTTTTCTAACTTTTGCTGAACCAATGAGCCTCCAAATCTCACCAGGGAAGCGCCTTATCAGAATAAACCATTATACCAAATTAGAAGCAAATCGGATAGGAAAACACATTTATCTAAATAAAGGGGGTGTTAGTCACTCCCCCCCCCCCGTCCCTTCCCTTTATACTTAACCAATGACCCGCCAAATCTAATCAGGGAAGCGCCTTATTAGAATAAGCCGGTATACCAAATTTGAAGCAAATCGGATAGATTTATCTAAATTAAGAGGGGATGAACCCCCAGTTCCCTGTTTATACTTAATTAATGAACACCTAAAACTAATCAAGGAAGCGACTTATGAGGATGAACCTAGAAAAAAAAATTTGAGGCAAATCGGATATTTCCATCAAGAATTATCTCGTTTTGTACATACGTACATACATACATACAGAGCTTGCTGGTGCATTAGCTCTCAGGCTTTGATAGCCTGCAAGCTAAAAACAAGAGTATTTTCTAACTTCAATAATATTGCGTTTTAAAATTAATAGGTATATATACAGGATGTCCACGAATACTTCAGACAACCGGTAACACAAGCCTGCGATAGTTGTGTTGTTTAACTTTTGATAATTGATTTTTATGTATTCATTAGCGCTGAATCCGAAAATGACCTTCATATTTAACCATCACGTGAGGATTTTTTGCAAATCGTAAATATCAATGGTGAAAAGTAAAAAAATAGAGAATATCTGATACTGAAAGTTACAGGAAATGGTTGTGTTTCTTAACTTTGGATAACTGATTTTTATATATCTTTCAACGATGAATTCAAAAATGACTTCATTTTTAACCATGAGGTCAGGATTTTTTGCAAATCGTAAATTTCAAAGTAAAAAAAATTGCGAAATTCTGATACTATAAAATAGATGTGAATTGTTGTGTTTTTTTTTTTATTTTGATAATTGATTTTTATGTATTTTTTAGCGCTAAATCTGAAAATAAACTTTATTTTTAACCATCACGTCAGAATTTTTCGCAAATCGTAAATTTCAAAGTTAAAAAGTACAAATTTTGCAAAAAATCCTGACGTGATGGTAAAAAATGAAGGCCATTTTCGGATTCAGCACTACAAAATACATAAGAATCAATTATCAAAAGCTAAGCAATATGATGAAACCAAATTTTGCAGGCTTGTGTAATTTTTAGAGAATAAAACGATTCCAAGGGATTGTTCTTATTTCACAGATATTAATTTGTTTAACACAAGTTTGCATATTTTCGTGAAAGTGGTTTAGAACAACATGCTCTGTCATTCCTTTATTGCCATACCCACTCACTTTACATCTAATTATTGCTAATTTCGTAGTAGATGATAATATACTAGCAAAAGCCATGCTTTGTTTGGAATCGCGAAGCATTATTTAATAAGATAAATATTTGAAAGTAACATTTTTTTTTATTATTATTATTGCATCTTTATTAAGCAAAAACGTTATTTTATGTTTTGGCGCATCTTAGAAATGTAATCTTAGAAATGTAAATTCAGCCAAATAACTAAGAATTTCCTCGAATTTTTTTATTTATGGTATAAGGCTGGTATAAATAAAAATATTTTCGAATCAAAATTTTACAAAATATTTATATAACGAATTTAACAATAAATTTTATTTGTTTACAATTCTTTTGTTGCCGCTTTAAAAAATAAAAGAATCATAATATAATTCTTTTAAAATGCGTAAGTATCGTCTGCGTAAATGATTTACCATAATAAGAATAAATTGTGTTTTTGAATTCTTAACACTGAAAATTACTTTTATAATTGAATGTAAATAATTGAATTTTCACAAATTTTAATTCATTAAAAATATGCTATAATTTTCATAAAAAACGTATTTTAAAAATTTCATAAAAGACTCCATGATTTATTTTTTCTTCTGAAAATATGCATGTTTCACTTTTATTTGCAAAAATTCGCCCGTAATGGAAAAACATGTAAAATAAATAAATTAAAGTAATAAATTTTTAACGTTATTCTGTAAAAAAAATAATATTGTGCAAATCTAGAGATCATAATTTATATTTATGTTTAATTTCAAGTTAAAATACTGAATAGATTTTTTGTAAAGTGTACGACAAAATGTAATTTGTGTAGCCTAGAAGAGGATTTGCTTCGCTCATCCTAATAAAACTTTAGTACGTGACCTTGTAAAAGTACTATATATAAAACCACAACTAGAGACGAAATACGTTTTTAGCGCCAAAAGATCAGAAATTTCATAAATTCTAAAGTATCATAATTCGTTGAGTTTTGGTCTTAGAAGAATGAAATTTTTAATTTTGAAATTCTCAGAGCATGGAAAGTGTTTTATAAATACAGTTTTATAAACTAATTTTAGACAGAAGGCAATAACGAAATTCATAAATAACTAATACTCAGTGTTGTCAGCCTAGCCGCTTTTTTATTCGAAAAAAACTACCATACAGCCAAAATTTCCGAACTTTTTGTTTGGTTGTTTGCCTAATTTAATTGCATAATGTCTATCATTAAATAAAACAAAAACTGTTATGCGACAATTCCGATAGGAAAAAAGCTTTTTAGGTGCGTTCGTAAATATATAAATACGTAGCACCTATAGTCGTCGTCTGGTCGGTCCGTCTGTCTGTCCGTCTGTTCGCATATAACAGCGAAAAAACTGCCCAACCGAATGGTTTGAAATTTAATATATATAATCGTTGAAGAATTGTGTCAAGTTATTTCAAATTTTATGAAAATTGAATCAAAATTAATAAAAGTTTTCTTCCTTGCATTAAATCCTATCATACGTAATTAATTCAGTGATATCTCATGATAGGTAATGATTCTAAGTTTCCATGGTGATTACGTACTATTTAAGATAGATTCATATTATTTCCGTATTACTGAATTTAATATATATAATCCTAATAAATGTTGCATTCATGCATTTTTGCATAAGAGTGCAACAGCCACTGCAACAGGATCTGAATATATATAAAACTATTCATAGTACGAACGCACTTCATTTGCCATGTTTAACGTACAATATCCGATTTGTTTAATTAAAAAGAGGACTACGCTAATATTGTACCTCACCCAAAGTATTTGTGTGCAGGGTTATATTATCTTACAACTTGATTTTTTTTCCGATATTTTGGTCTTCTTCAGAAGGTCTGAAATTCAACTTGGGCTCAGGCTCCTAAGAAAGTCAAAATACGATTTCGTATTATGTCTATTTGCACTTGTAGCGAAAAATACCTGTGGTGTTAAATGTTTAGAAAAAGGTTATTGCACTATGTACACCATGAACCCTCGCCAGTGTTGAAACGAAATTCGTTACGTGGAAACATGAACTCCCGCAAGGGAAGGGGGGAAGCAATTACCTGTACCAAGATTGTTTAATTTATTTATTTGAACTCCTTTCAAAACCTTGTCTCTCCATAAATTTTGTCTGGAGAGTACCCATGTGTATGAATGCACTTTTCTGCTATTATTAAATCTGCTGTGATTTAAACTTCTGGAGTTAAACGGCTATACAAATATGGCTATTTGTATAGTAAACAACAAATATGGCTATTTGTTGAGAAAATTGTATGCTTCATAATTTCTGAAAACTTGTACAATCGCTTCTTTTGGTAGTCTACAACATCTCTTTAGTTACAAAGGCAAAAATTAACTATTCGGATGTGCCAACCCCAAAACTTTCTTCTAACTCATACATGTTAATATTTCAGAATTCGTTGTCACAGTGCCAAAATAAAATGTCAATCTATGCTCATCATGAGGATTCTAAAGATATGAAATTCCGTGCGTTAGTTCTTGAGTTATGACTATCGCAAAAACCGTGTAAAACCAGCAAAATGCAGCATAGCAGAGCCACCTGTTGAGTGATTTACACCAAAACCAAATCAGCACCAATTCATATCAAGGACAAACTGAATCTGAAGTTTGATGAAAATTTGTGCATTGTTCTCGAGATATAGACCAATGGTAGGGGAGGGGAAAAAGGCCGAATTCGGAATTCATTAGGGCAAAGTTGTAAATTGTTTTAATCCATTTAGCTTAGGTCTAGAATGAATATACCAAGTTTTCCCCCCTCGTAGTAGGTGAGCGTTAGAAAATATGTACAGATTTATAGTCGAAAAATCGAGTTCATTTAATTACCATAACAATATCTCAAAAAACTAACTATATCAAAAACCTTGTCAATACAAATGTTGTAGAGCTTAAAATTTTGAATTAAATAAGTACCCACGCTTAATATTTTTCTTGAACATTAAGCTCACAATTCCACTTCAAAGTTTAGCCTTAATCGCTAATCATGGGCTTGAAGCCAGAACAGACCACCCTGCTACTAATTTTTATATGCACGCATTTTTTTTATTATTATTGAGGCATTTACGATGTTTTCGTAATTATTTTAACTCATTATTTCGGATATTTTGACAATTACGTTTAACCTCTTGTTTACGGGCCCGGTGGTAGAGGATGAAAAAAAAGGCGGAATTCGAAATTGATTTGAGAAAGCTATAAATTGTTTTAATCCCTTCAACATGGGTAAGGAATTAACAAAAATACATGTATACAAAAATTGGAAGCAAGGTGGACTGATAACTTGGTCTCTCCTGGCTTCAAACTGTTGATTAGCGATTAAGGCAAAATTTTGAAATAAATTGCAGCTTTAATATTGAACAAAAATATTAATGTGGGTACTCGTTTTATTCAGAATTAGCTGTTTTGCGATATTGTTAAGGTCACTTGTTCTCTCTTGATTAGCATTAAGTTGATTAGCATTGATTGTTAACTCTTGATTAGCAATTAAGTTAAAATTTTGAAATAGAATTGCAACCATAACGTTAAACAAAAATATTAATGTTGGTACTCATTTTATTGAGAATTTTATGCTCTGCAACATTTGTATTGACAAAAATTTTGATAGCGTTGCTGTTTTTAGATATTGTTAAGTTAACTTGGTCTCTCCTCGCTTCAAACTCTTGATTAGCGATTAAGGAAAATTTTTGAAATAGAATTGCGACCTTAATGTTAAATAAAAATACTAATGTGGGTACTCATTTTATTCGTAATTTTAAGCTCTACAACATTTGTAATGACAATGTTTTTAATAGAGTAAGCTGTTTTGAGATATTGTAAAGGTAACTAAAAAAATACGTTTTTCGAAAATAAATATGTACATATTTTCTAATGTCAGCGAGTACGAGGAAGAAAATATAGTACGTTCATTTTAGACCTAAACTGAAGGGATTAAAACAATTTCCAGTTTCCCCTAATTAATTCTGAGTTCAACACCCTGAGCAAGGGGGTAAAACTTTGAAGTTGAATTGTGACCTTGATATTCGACAAAAATATTAAGTGTAGGTAATAATTTTACTCAGTCTTTTACGCTCTACAACATTTGTATTGACAATGCTTTTGATAGAGTCAGTTGTTTTGCGATACTGTTATGGTATTTCTAAGAAAACTTGTTTTTTAACTATATATCTGTAATATTTCCTAACGCTCACCTAGTACGAGGGGGAAAACATAGCATATTCATTCTAGACATAAACTGAAGGGATTAACACAATTTCCAGCTTTCCCCTAATTAATTCCAAAAAGCCCATAACCACTGGGCTAATAGAGCTATTGCAGATATCGTGAAAAATGCAGCAACGCAGCGCCACCTGTTGGGTGATTTACACCATAACGTTAACAGTACCAATTCATGTCAGATAACTGAATCTGAAGTTAGATGAAAATCCATGCATTAGGTACTTCTTGAGGGAGAGCTATTGCGAAATCGCGAAAAATGCAGCATAGCAGCGCCACCTTTGCGGAAATTTACACCAAAAACTAATCAACACCAATTTATATTAGGGACTAACTGAATTTAAATTCCTATTAAATTCCGTTGACTAGTTCTTGAGATAGAGCGTCCACAAAATTTGTCTCACATACAGACAGACAGGGTGATAGTGAGACATTTTGTAAAAACATGTTTTTCGGGAATCTCTGACCCCTAAATCGTGTAAATCTGTCGAAAACCGGAACTCAAAAATTTTCACGAATCCAATACTTTCTGCTTGTAAATACATAAGAAAGTAGAAATGCCAGAAAGGTACATTCTATGGTAATTATGTAATAAAATATTCTTCATTATATTTTCCGGTATCAAATTTTTTCAGCATTTTTTTTTCTTTTGTAAATCGAAATTGGTCGAAACATAGAAATTCTAAATCATATTCAATATTTAGGGCATACATAAATTAACTTCTGGATTTATTTATTTACATTTTAAAGGTACATTTATATTAAGACAGACTTGAACACAATTAATACAATAGCCCAACAGGAGTGAAAAATTAGCCTGGCCAGGATTTGAACCTGGGTCCACAGAGTACCGTGCTGTCGCGTTACCACTAAGCTACCCTGGCTGATGTCCTGGTAAGAAATTGTCGGTCTAGGATATCGGCCGGGGTAGCTTCGTGGTAAAGCAACAGTACGGTACGCTCTGGACCCAGGTTCGAATCCTGCCCACGGCTACTTTTTCACTCCTGTTTCACTGGAATATTGTATTAATTGTGTTCAAGTCTGTTTTAATATATATGTATCTTTAAAAATTGTATTCAATATTTTTTTTAGGATATAATTAAAAAAGCACTTATATCTGAGATTTGAAATTATTCGTCGGAATTTTATTGTAGATAGAAGAAATTTTATTAAAATTTATGCAGACTTTTTTACACTAAAACCGACAAAATATTTAAAACTAATTTATTTTCTTGGTTTCTCTTTAAATATGGTTAATCATAGAAATGCTTATAGACCATGTTTTTAAAATTAATCGCTTAAACAAATGTTTCAATAATGCACGATCCTCGTCCTGAATATTATCAATTATCTAATGGAACAGTTGATTGAAATAAGAAGAAAATACAATTAATTGAATCTACAAGAGTTTCAAAATGTAACATACGAGGATAAGTCAGTAAATAGGTCACAAACTGGTATGATTGGTCAGAAATTAGTAGTAAATTGTTTCCAAATATGACAATAGGTGGCAGCATAATCCAACTATAAGATGTAAATTTCGAATTTATGATACAGCAATTGTACAAGTTGAGTAGGGTCGTTCAAAAGTTGTTGAAGAAGAGGGAAGAACGTCCAGTTGAGATTGCCACAGAAGAATCAGTGCAGAATGTTGAGGAAATGGTTGCTATGCTGCTTGTTGTTGTTCGCATGTCAGCTCTAACCATTTCTTCAAACTTTCGCACTGATTCTTCTGTCGCAATCTCAACTGGACGACCACTTCGCTCTTCGTCAACAACTTTTTAACGACCCTACTCATCTTGTACAACTGCTGTCTCATAAACTCGAAATTAACATCTTATAGTTGGATTATTCTGCCAGCTATTGGCATATTTGGAAATAATTTACTGCTAATTTCCGACCTCTCATATCAGTTTGTGACATACTTACTGATTTACCCTCGTATTTTATTCAAGAAAATTACAGTGACGTTTTGAATCAATCAGGAAAAAAAATAAAGCAAATAGAAAAAATTAGTAATTTGAACTTACTAAGTTAGTCATATAACAAATAAACTTTCTGTTCATGCAAGGATTCCGAAAGACAAAAAGAGCATCAGTAAAAGCATTTTGTAACCTCAAAGGACTTGTTTTATTACATCCCATGTGAAAAAGCTCTGTAAAGTTTTCTTATTCAAAAAGAGAAAAAAAAAGAAGAAAATTGCATCAATGTGATCCGAACGGGGAGTATGCTACATCGCAGAACTAACTCTATGTGATATATTTTTGCTTCTCTAAATCTAGAAAATAGTTTACTTAATTTACACAGAAAACTTTCTTCTTGAAAATTTAAAATAAATAAACCTAATTTTCTTACTTTATTGAAAACAATAACATTTAATTTAAACCTTTTGTAGTAGGCGGATAAAGAATATTAAATAAATTTTAAGATGTATAATATCTGCAATATTTTTTTTTTTAAAATGGTGCATATAATCTATGTGTTTTCAGCAATTAAAAGAAAGTATTTGGTGAGCAAAACAGAATTTCATATATAACCAGAGTTGCCAAGTCTCCAGCTTTTTGCATACCAGTATTTTTTTAGAAAAAAATGTTGTTTTTTTAAATCACAGAATGATCTGATTAAAGAAAACAGCATTTTCTATACTAAAAGACTGGTATCCAAAAAGACAGTCACTTGGCAGCTTTGCATAATACTGTAATGTTACCTTTCAAGTACATTAATGATTTTTGTCAGGTATACTATTCATATATACACGATTGGTGCCTGGATTTTTTATACTATAAGATATCTTTTGAACACGATAAGTAGGAAAATTTTCGTAATTACGCATGAATTATGGAATACTTTCTAATCTCATGTATTACATTTCGTTACTTTTCAGTCCACTATACGTTAATATTCAGTCAAAGTCAAAACTGGATATTTATTTATTTATTACTAACTGGGATAATCTGGTTATTTATTTCATCAAAAACATGTTTAAAAGATTCTCAATCCTAATTTAAATTGAATTTTAATATTCGATGGTAGCCATAAGTATTGTTTAGTTCATGAATATTTTAACCCCTAAACGCATAGTGTAACTCTGGAGTTACATGATCTTTATATGCAATTTGGGGCTTTCTATTGGTCTTGTGGTGAAATATTATGTGTTAATTACGTGTAATAACATGCATTTATAGTCGTGAAGTATGTTCTTGTTATGATTTTTAATCACGGGGAGATAATATATTCTATTGATACTGCTTGCAACGTGCTCGAATGTCGTTTTTTCTCTATCTTTATAAGGTAGTAATTAATTCTACACACTACTAAAAGCGTTATGCGCAGTGCAAACACTTTAAATTATTGGGTCGATCGGAAAGTCGTGTCGTGTTGGGAAAATCAATTCGTACCGGAAAATTCTGCCCGGTAATTATTAGACATTAGATAGTGGAGTCCATGACTAATAATTAAATGATAGAATTTTCAGGTACGAATTGATTTTCCCAACACGACACGACTTTCCGATCGACCCAATAACTATTTAATTTAAAATTATAATTTTTTGAGCAATTTTTATTATGTAACTCAGGAGTGATATTATGACATTATGTCCAACAGAAACATAAATAATTTTTTTCACTTTTTTTCTAGGAGATAATTAACGAAAATAGTATCAAGTATAATGTTTTCCGAATAAAATTTAAAAAACATGCATTAAAGGGTTAAATGAATGAAATTGAAATTTTGCTATTGAAAAAAAAAAAGCATTAGGGCAATTCTAAGCGAATGTTACAATTTTTAGTATTTTATTTTTTGCATCAAATATGTGTATTACACATATTTTCTGATAGTATTAAACTAATATTTTTTTTATATTTGCAGTGTATTTTATAAAAGGTTGAATAGTCAAATTCAATGAAATCCATTATAGTCAGCATAGATTCTTTTTATATGCCCATTTGTTTGTCTGTTACATATTCGACGTTGGTCTGTTACAGGTAAGATTACATACTTTTTATAACTATATTGTGGCAACAGTCAAACTTTATGGAAGTTGGATGCTTCTGAACTGCCTCTTAATGAAAATACATTTTTGTTATAATAAATTGTAAGTTATTTTATAGATAATATAGATAAACATTAAGGTGTCCAAAAAGCATGATAATTCTTGTTTGTCTGTTACAATACCACATTTTTAAACCTAATTATTCACAATAAATAATTTATTCATAATACCTATATTAATTTATCTTATAATATCATATACTAACTGTAGCCATCTTTTAATTACCTGATTATTATTTTTTAAATAAGGTAAAGTCATTTTTTCCTCTATAATTGTTAGTCTATTACAATGGAATTGCCCATTATCTAACATGCATTCCCAAACAGCATTTTGTTTCCTTGAATGGTACGGTTGCTAAGGCTCATATACCGGCAGTTTTTTATTACTTTCTTGTATATATTTTATAATTTATGTCAAAAAGGATTGTTAAATCTACGTTGAAATATATTCAGGGTTCAACATTGGTGATTGTTTTCATATCTTATTCGTACCATTATTTCCGAAAAGAATTCTTCCTGATAGATATATCTTGTTATTTTTATAGATGTGTAAAACATTATTATTTTTTTAATGTGATACACATAGACAAAACATAGTTACCAGTAGTAGGTATGTATATTTCATGAAAGATACAATATTCATATTTAAAAACCTAAAATAAAGTTATAAAGTAAGTAATTTGTTCTTATTCAGCTACCCTTTTTACATAAATGATCTTATTGTTTATACAAGGACTGTGAAAAAAAAAAAAAAAAAAAAAAAAAAAAAAAAAAAAAAGAGAAGCATTAGTAAAAGTCTTTTTTTTTTTATCCTCAATGGATATTTTTTCTTCGATCCCATGTGATAGAAATAAAAAAAAACATTTCTTGTTCCCGAAAATAAGAAAGAAAGAAAAATGACTCTACTAATGAAATGCGAATGAAAAAATGCTACGTCGTAGTACACTGTGAGACTTTTTTCAAGCTTCTCTAAATCTATCAGAGAATTCGGACCAGAAGCTTTTCTTTCAAAATCTCAAAAAAATAAATCTAATTTTCTTGCTGTTTGAAAATCTTAACATCTAAATCAAAACATGTTATTTTACTGTGAATTATAAGAGAATTTAAATAATTTGAAAAGTGTATATACATTTTTCAAGGGAAAAAAAAAGGAAAAAGAAAATTTTCACGCATATGATTTGGACAAAGGAAATCGTCACAGTTCAAGAATTTCTACTTTTCTTGACAAATTCATGACCATCACTGTATAAAAGTTATTAACAGTTTTTTATGCATCCATCAATTATTGGCATATTTAATGTGTTTTTTCATACTATACCATAAGAAGATGATGTACGCTGAAATTAAGGATTTTGTCTTTTTATTTAAGGGTGTTCTCAAATCGAAAAGGACAACTTTCTAACATAAGTTTTAATTTATTTTTGTTCGAAAATGCGTGAAACTAGCTGGTATTGTTGTTCAGAAACTATGTAATTGAGCTGTTTTTCCATTTTTTTGCAAACGCAATAGATCTTTCACAAAATAATGTCAAAGTGGGCGTTTTGAACCGAATTTCCGCACGAAGGGGAAGAGCACTCAAGAGGGGGCGAAAAACGGGTTTGTCATGTGATCGAATTCGCTTATAACTCAATAGGTAATTGATTGATCAAAAAATGAAAAAAAAAAAAAAACAGTTCCATTCCGAATCGCTTCCATGGCCAGGCTTTCCAATATTGTATCTTTCCGTTAAAATATGAATTTGTAAATATGTCAAAACGTTTTTCGCTTGTTGAGCAGAGCAGTTAAGAACAGCCTTAAAAACTCTATAATTTCTGACTGGCATGAAATAGGCATTTTTTTACATACATTAAGCATATTTTGAAAAAAAATATCTGCATTTAATATGTTTTATCAACTATATCTTAAGGAGATGATGGACGTTCAAATTAAATTGACTGGTATGAAATAAGCATTTCCTACATACATATAGTATATTTTGAAGTAAAATATATGCATTTTATGTTTTTTTTTTTTTTTTTTTTTTTTTTTTTTTAAGATCTCTGTAATTTTTGAATGGCATGAAATAGGCTTTTCTTATATACAGCATACATATAGCATATTTTACATACATACATATAGCATACTTTACATAGCATATTTTAAAGTAAAATGTATCCATTTAATGTGTTTCATCATACAATATCTTAAGAAGATGATAGACATTCAAATTAAGCATTTTTTAAGAGCTCTGTAATTTCTGACTGGTATGAAATAGGCATTTCTTACATACATATAGCATATTTTGAAATAAAATGTATCCATTTAATGTGTTTTATCATACAATATCTTAAGAAGATGATATACGTTCTAATTAAGGATTTTGTATTTTTACTTAAAAACTCTATAATTTCTGACTGGCATGAAATAGGCATTTCTTACATACATATAGCCTAATTTTAAACAAAATTTAAATACAATTAATGTGTTTTGTCATACTATATTTTAAGGACATAATGTTTTTTTTAAATTGAGTACTTTTGTCTTTTTAATTAAGAGCTGTATAATTATTGGCTGGCATGAAACAGGCATTTCCTACATACATATAGCATATTTTGAAATAAAATATAAGCCTTTATTGAGTTCCAATTTTAAAAATATTCCCTTCGGAGCCTTGTTTTTTTACTTAAATGGAACTTCATGAAAAAATTGTGCATCCATTTTTAATGTAATTGACAATTATTTAAAAAAAATAAAATATTGGCACGAAAGCGAGTTTTCATTAAAGTGTAAAATATTGCTAGACTTTACTACTAATTTGAATAACTTAATAAACAAAAATTCCAATACATGTGTACCGATTTGTTGAAGTATATATCAAAATTATCCCTTAGATATATTGAAACTTTAGAATAAAAATCACGGACCATGTTGAAGATAATAGTCTGCAAAAAAATTGTTTTTAGAAAAATGCTTTGAAGAACATCATATGATCTTTTCATTACATAGCTTTCTTATAAATATGAAAATATCTTGCTGCAAAATACCTAGCAATTTATTGATATTTTTGAATTCTTAATAAAAAATTTTAACACAAAAACAAAATTTCGTATTTTATACTATTTCCATCTTTTACGTTTAAAAATATGAAACACTCATTCTACCAAGTATATGGTAATATATATATTATATATATATTATTATTATTATTATTATTATTGTGACAATTTTTAACACGCAAACAATTTTTTTTTATTTTTGGTCAATTTTTGCTGATTTATAAAATCTACTGTTCCTTTAAATTAAAATTTTTTTCTTTCGAATAAAGTCTATCGTCACACTCTGTTAAATACAAATAATTATTAATTCACACTTCTAAAATCATACTTAATTTCATCATTGTTAATAACATCACTTATTTCGGCTACGGTTATGATTTATTACCAAGAAATCATTCAAATTATTAATCATTTGAAATTTTAAGCAACACGTTTTTTTTTTTCTCAATTAGCAGAAACACCAGGATTTGTCTGTGTTAACCACGGAGACCTGCCGGGTTAAAAAAAAAAACAATAATAATCTTATAAATATGAAAATATCTTGCTGCAAAATACCTAGCAATTTATTGATATTTTTGAATTTTTAATAAAAAATTTTAACACAAAAACAAAATTTCGTATTTTATACTATTTCCATCTTTTACGTTTAAAAATATGAAACACTCATTCTGCCAAGTATATGGTAATATATATATATATGTATATATATTATTATTATTATTATTATTGTGACAATTTTTAACACGCAAACAATTTTTTTTTATTTTTGGTCAATTTTTGCTGATTTATAAAATCTACTGTTCCTTTAAATTAAACTTTATTTCTTTCGAATAAAGTCTATCGTCACACTCTGTTAAATACAAGTAATTATTAATTCACACTTCTAAAATCATACTTAATTTCATCATTGTTAATAACATCACTTATTTCGGCTTCGATTATGATTTATTACCAAGAAATCATTCAAATTATTAATCATTTGAATTTTTAAGCAACACGCTTTTATTTCTCAATTAGCAGAAACACCAGGATTTGTCTGTGTTAACCACGGAGACCTGCCGGGTTAAATAAATAAAAAAAAATACAATAAAACGGTGATTACTCAGTGCGTTCACGCCCATAAATCGTTAGAAAAATAGTAAAAATGCCGTTACTTTGACGCAATAACAGTAAAATCTTTCAGTTTTATAAATGAAAATGCATGTGTTTTTTTTTGGCGATTGTAAAAGAAAAATATTCAATTTCTCTGACAATATGAAAAAAATGCAAAATATTGAACCAAATGGCGCTGTTTTAATGATATTCTGTATCGTATTGTGTTATTTTAAAATGGGAAGTTGCACTTTGATTCATAAAAATCAAATCGACAATGGTTCTATAAAAAAATAACAGCATTTTCTATATTCTTTCAGTCGTGACGTCAGTCATGAACTTTTGTTGGTAGAGCGAGAGAACTTAATCTAAAGAAACTGTTGTTTAAAAAACTAAGTTTCATATTTATTGTAAATCGCAGAAAGTTACTGCTTCATCTAAAGTAATGGAACAATTAGAAATAAGGCATAGATGTAAGATATGGTGGCTTTCGTTTATACTCGTTTGTATGTAGTATGCAAACGAAATAGGAAATAAAGCATCCCGTATTAGAAAATAAACAAACCGATTTTTTAGAATCAATTTTACGTCACTCTGAGGGAGTCTCAGAGAAAGTGATGTCATATTTAGTAAATTATTATTAGTTTAATTTTTTTTTATCTTCCATTGTTTTTCAAAAAAATGAAATGTCTGTATATATTTTAAATATAAATGTATTTAATTAAAGGCACTGCGCCATTTTAACGTACTTAATTATTTTAAATTTTATATCTGAAAAAAGTGCAGTATCGGTTCAAAAGGGCTTCAAATTTAACATACTCGTGAGTGTGAATTTTTATTGGCTTATAAAAATATTTTCCAAATGCGATTTCAATAGCCAATAATTTTACTCTTTTAGGTGGATTTCGTAATACTACCTATTACAATCTCTCCAATGTTGGAATTTCTGAAACCTTTTTGGAGATCTACACCGATTATGACCCCTAAAACCCAAAACTGCCCCCCAATTCGATAACTTCCATACGATACGATTACTTCCATAATTCTGCACAAATCTCTTCCAAGCTGATACATAGAATCAAGAGGCAGAAAATCTCGGTGAGTTCGTTAATGGCCAAAATCGTACCAAGGGGGTGGAAATAGGTAGAGGTTTTGTGAAAACAGGCAAAAACTCATACCTTCTTTATTATAATGCATATCAAATCAGTTTAAAGTTATTATTACTTCAGGAAAAGCGCCAAAAATGTATGTATCACAGATTTTTGATAAAATTAAAAATGGGCTCAAGGGGCGAAAAAAACAGGGTTTATGGAGAAAAAATCATAACTTCGTCAATTCTTAAGATATCAAATTTGCCAAATGAACAAAGTCAATTAGTTAAGCAAGGGATACAACAGAGAAACCAGCAAATTACAGGCTCTACAATTAGGTCGGCCGGGGCATTGGTCTACTGTATGGCCGCCATGCGGCGACCAAGCGGACAACCGCCCCGATGCCGGACAGGTATACTCGTTCGGCTAGGGTTCTGGCAGCTAGGGGTCTGGTCATCGGTTTCAAGTCAGCCGATGTTCGCCGTGTACGCTAATGGCGCCTGGTGCATGTAAAATCCGTCGTGGGTGCAAAGTCCTCCAAGTTACCTGTAAATTATACCTCTGGAGGTGCCTTGCCAGGTGAAGGTCTCGTCACCTGATCAAGGTTCTAAATTATGAGGCCAACTTGAGTAGCAAGGAGCAGGTACGAAACAAGAAGATCAAAATATTAAGTAACCGTTTTAACAAAGTTCACATCTAAGCAGTAGGCACAGTCGATAGGATGAAGATCTAGGCCCTCGTCAGATTTATTGTCGCTACGCGGCGATTAGGCGATCACCGCCCCGATACCATGTATCAAACCCGTTCAGCTGGGGAGACCCGGCAGGTAGGGACCTGGTCATCGGTTAGAAAAAAATAAAAATATCAAATTCACTTAAACTAATTATAAATCTTCTTAATACTATCTACAACTTTTATATTGACAAGTTTTTGATAGGACTAACTCTTAATGCAAAATAAAAATTAAAAACGTAAACAAAATTGGGGGGGGGGGGGTTAGGTGTTGAAGAAAACAATTCATAACTTTGTCAATTCACAAGATATTCTGCTAGGGACTAGTACCTCTGTTATAGAGACTCTCCGGTTTTTTTAATGTGAGCGTGACGTAAAACATAACTCTTTACTAGAGGCACTCTAATTTTAAGAGGTGCATTTGGTCTTCCTTGGAGTCTACAGTTCCGCGGTTTAACTATAACCGTATGCAAATGTAGGTGTCGTTGCTCAACCTGCTGGAGTATAAATAGTCGAGAGAAAATGCGATACAGTAGATTTATATTTATATTTAGATTGGATTTTGGAGTTTGGACGGTTCCTGTCATCTCAGCTTAGTGCGTTCCAGAAAAGTGAATTTTATGTGAGTTGGTTTTATTTCATATTCTTCTGAAGTTCCTATTTAAACAAGATTGTGTTTAGCTCAGAGTGAGAGCGAAATTTATCAAGATCTTATCTACCAAACCATGAAATGAAGTTTTAAATAAAGACATTTTTAACCTCAGATTATCCTCATGACCTCTCATTCACGTGGCGGCCTTGCCGGGCACGCCACAATCCAATCCGCTTAAATTTATTGTAAATCTTCTTAATATTATCTACAACTTTTATATTGGCAAGTTTTTTATATTACCAACTCTTACATCAAAAACAAATTAAACATAAATAGAGGTTGACGAAAACATTATCGTATTAAGGGTGTACTAAAACCCAAACTGCTTATTTTCTGACTCATTTTTAAATTCATTTTTGCTCTCAAACGCATCTAATTGGCAGGTTCTCTTATTCAGAAACTATATAGTGTGCCGTATTGGTCGATATTTTGATAAAGGCAGAATATATTTCAAAAAATGCTGTCAAAGTGGGCATTTTGAACAGAATTTCCTGAAGCGATAGTGCTGAAAACGAAAAAATGGTCTAACTAAGGAAAGAATTGTTTGTAAATCAAATTCTAATTAATACAAATAATAAGAACACAAGTCGCTCTTCAAAAAATCACATCGGCAAGTTTCATGTTTTTATTTTTGAAAATGAGTCTGAAAATGAGTCTGAAAATGTGTCAAAAATTTCGAGTTGTTGAAAGTTGAAAAATATTTTTTAATACCGTTTTAACATGTTTGTGATAAAACTAGCTCTTACAGAAAAATGAAATTAAAAATTCGTCAAAAGCGGCCAAATTGGGTTTAACTGTAATCTTGATTTGTTTCTGTTGGTGAAATTAGTTTTTAACATCGAAATCTACCTCCACCTGTAGGACGAGCCCGCAGGGATTTTTTGTAAAAACGTAAATACATCAAATTTTGTTTAAATCAGACAAAAATTGTAGATTTGTATGAGGAACATGCACCCAAAGAGTGATTTTTATGCATATAGATTTTGTTGTTTTAATCATTGTTGTAATTTTCATATAGTCAAAACTATTTTGTGGCTCTAATAATAGCAAACGCTTTTTGGTGCGAAATGAATTTCATTGGTGTAACTCTTATGTTGCTGCTCTACTGTTGGCGGCATCACACATGTTAACATTATTTCTATAGGTGTTAAATAATATCTTTTAAAGTTTTGATTTATATGTTACTTTGATTATAATTTTTAAAGATATTTTTTTTTAAGTCTTCAATGTATTAATCCCTTTAAGGGCTTTGGCCTAATATTTATACTACTTATCTCTCACTGCCAAATTTACACCAGAGTTTCGGAATAAAAGTTTGGTTTTATAATGTGAGGAAATTATTCATTTCGTATTAATTTATACATTTCGAAATGAATTTCTTCGTAAGTTCCGGTAGCATTTAATTTCAACATTTTAGCAACATAAGTACTTCGCCCTGAAAAGATTGAAAATAACTTGTGATTGCTTTAATCTAAAAAATTACAAATAAAACAGCCAAAAATCTAAATCTTTTAAAAGGTATCATTTAATACTGGTAAAAATAGTGTTATACAAGCTTCTGTTATTTCACGCATGTGCAAAGAAAGGATTTCTGGCCTACACTGTTAAAAATTTTGTGGTATGTTGAACCAATTTTTGGTGCTCCAGTAACTGCCACCATGAGATGGTGAAATCTTGAACCAACATTTGGAACTAAGGTTCAATAGGACCTCCAAATCTTGGAGTGAGATTTCACCATTTTATGGTGACAGCTACTGGAGCACCAAAAGTTGGTTCAACCTACTACAAATTTTTTAACAGTGTAGGATCTTGCCCTTGAAGAGGTATGGGGCTGACGAGGTATGGCTCTGATGAGGTATGGCCTAGGCCATACCTTCAAGCTTGAAAACATTTCACTATTACGTTGCCATCGGAAATGAACTTGTGTTTAGCATTTAACCTCTTCGGTCCCTGGCTCCCCATACGGGGACCTCTGTTCTTTTCCTTATAAAAATTTAAATGTCCGATTTTTTTACATTTTCACATCACTTCTTAATCCTCTCGCTCCGCAACCCGAGATATACTCGGGCATGCACTTTCCGTCTAATTAATACTATTTGGTTATTCCCACCAGTTATTTTTTAGCGAAAACTTTGTCTGATTTCATCAGGACATTTTCCCAGATTACGGTAGTAAAAAGTTCCTGCTTTAAAGAACCGGTGATAAAAGATTAAAAATTCTGTAAAAGACGCTCATCGCGAAGAATTACTTACGCAGCGAGAGGGTTAATAGCTGAATGTTTTTTGCATTCAAAACAAACGAATAAATGGCAGCATCTAAGCTGATTCTCACATAAAATAAATTTTATTTTCATCTGAGTTTGCAAAATGCCTAGAAATGCCCAAAAGACAGTATGACCAAGAAAATGATAAATTTTCATAAGTATTTAACTTAAATCTTTTTCAATAAGAAATTTTGAGGATTTGTAGATTATTTACTTCTTTAAAGCTCTTAAATTTGTGATTGAGTTAATTTAGGTTAATGGTTATTAAATTGATGTTTTTAAGGGGGCTTGTTGTTTAAGAACCATATTTTTTAACCTAAATTACTAAGCGCCTACAGGACAAATTTCAGAAAATATATTTTTTCTCTCATTTACGATGTCATTTTGCTTGGAAAAACCCAATGAATAAGCATTTGTAATATTATTTTAGCTTCGGAACTGAAGAGTATTGGAAAGAAAGGGGTTAAAAATAGATTTCAAGATTTGACCAAGGCAAACAGACAACAGACGAAGTTAAATAAAAGCATGTAAAAAAAATAAAATTATTTTATAATTTCCCTTACGTTGAGCATATGATAAGGAAGAAACATCATTCAAGCTTTATATCCACTTAAATTATCCTGTAAATTAAAAGTTAAAGGTTATCTTTAGGGAATACTGCATTCTCACAATAATCCTAATTTTCAGAAGAAAAAAAATATTTAATTTTAACTAAGAATTCCTAATTCTAAATATTTTCATTAATATTATGCAAACGTGTTTAACATTCAGCTTTGTTTATCACGATCAATAGCGTAAACTCCCTTGAGCATAATCAGACAAAAGAATTTATAGAATAGAAATCAATCCAAGAGCTTTACGAAAACTTTATAAATGTACACGAATAAAATTTAAATAATTCACTTGATTTTCATGTTATTTGTTAATGTATAAAAAAAGATGACATTTCTTTATGAATTTTATATTCAAAAGAGAGTAATTAAAGACATTAAATTGAAATGAAAACTTTTCCATTAGATTGCGCTTTGGGTATAGATATTTTGCGATCTTATTAAAAAACTCTCTTTTTGCTCATTAAAAATTATCAGATATTTCAAAATTTTGATGTCGATTTATTAAAAAGAACTTTATATAATAGGAAATATTTAAATATCGTAACAGATAAATAAATCATCAAATGTAATTAAAACAAAAATAATTCATTTTAAGCTATGTTGAAAATAAGCATTATAAATATTCATTTTAAGTTGTGTTTGAGCTATGTTTAAAATATTTAATTCTACAGAAATTTATAGATTAAATATCATATCTTTCGGGATTTATCTTACATATTACAGCGGTAGGAAAAATTTCACTTTTGTTCAAAATAGTTATGTGAATTTAAAAACAATTTAGTACTTCTACAACTTTTTGGTACTCCATTAATAGTCTTTATGGATCGAAGTGACATAAAAATCTGATTATACTATTATTTGCTATAGAATTTAAATGTTAACACTAAAAGTATCTACAAAATACAAAGCCAGAGAAAGAACCCATTACACTGGTATGTCAACTCGTTTACCACCAAGGACCGCATAAGTACTATGCATAACACTGCTCGTAAGTGATTTATGCGGCAAATCTTTTAGACTTATATACCTACATATTTTCAAAATTAAAACAGCTGCCAGACAGTACGATGTAAACCAAAAGGGAAAGCAATACGTTAATAACGAATATTACTGTAACGCGTAATCTAAACTAAAAACATTGAATATCATGTAAATGTATCTTAAATGGTCTACAGAAGGAAAATGTCTCCCAATGAACATAGCGACTTGTATAACAACTGAAAAAGCTAATTTTAGACAGAACACACAGTTACCTTTTTTTCACGCATAAGGGGACAGATTACCTCAAAATTGGCCAAAATGTCGATTTTTGTATATTAAATGAAAGCCCGTTTAATTGTGAATATTTTGAAACCTCCTTTTTACCCATACTGTAATTATATCGCGAAATATTGTAAATTTTCTTAATACAACAGCGCAATTCCCCACACAAATGAAAACTTTAAACGACTTTTTCTCGACGATCATATTTTCTTCGCTTTCATGTTTTCAAAATGCTATGGATTTTTTTTTTTTTTTTTTTTTTTTTTTTTTGTATTTGATATTAGATTTAAAATTTTTTATACATGTTCTTCATTATATATATAATAAATCTGCTTATGGAATTAGCCTTCATATTTTTTGTCATTTATTTTTTTAAATAAAAGTATGTGAAGATATGTAGATTTCATCATTTTACACTATATTTATCAGTAAAAAAATTATATTAAATGTAATATTAGATGTATCTAACAATCCATACGCAGTCTTGTGTAATATACATTAGAAAATCTTTAAAGAAATCTTTAAAGAAATTGGGCCAAAATATTATTTCAGAATTTAGTGTTGCCCTCGATGAAAGAAATATATATATATAAATATAAATATAGATAGTACAAAACAAAATTTCAGTTTTAAGACTTAAAACACCCTCTTTTATTTTATATAAAATGACGTCATCCGCATCCGCTGAAGAATTCTTCTTTACGATCCAGTCTTAAAAAAACATCTACAGTAAAGTACGCATAGGACGTCACTATCACGAAATAATACACAAATGCAGCAGAAAGATGCCGTCATTAAAAAAACTCGACCAAAAAATACATAAATAAACGGCTGTCTAATGATTCATAGGCCTTCATTTGTTTGTAACATTAATATAGATACTTCAAATTAAATATAGTATATAATAGCTCCATTTTTTAACAGAAATCATTCGTTTACATTTTTTTTAAATAACAATTTTCTTTCGGTTGTTATGGAAAAATGGCAACAAATATATAAAATTAATATTTTACAACTATTTGTCCTTTACTTTCTACAGAAATGGAGCCAATATTAAGCAAATGGCTCCAAATACTACAAAAAAATTAATATTTCAAAAATAAATGGCGATGCTGTTTTCAAACAAATCGCATTTAAAAGAACTTGTTTTTACTCAATACGACGGTATAAAAATTGAGATAAAGTATGATTTCATAATTTTATCTTCTAAAGCAGTTTTGGTGAATTTTTGAAACTATATTAGAAGATTTACATAACCATTTAATAAATTTTAGAAGGATTTTAGAAGGATCGAAAGATTTGGAATGATTAATTAAATTTGAATTAATAGAGATTTTGTGCAATATTTATAACCCCACTGAAATGTTTTATTTTAAATATTTTTCTTAGTATTTAGTAGAATTAGGAAATGTACAAATATAATGTTCTTACAATAGATATATAAAAATATTTCCGAATTGAAAAATCCTCCCCTTCACAACGCCATGAAAGCTAAAAAGATGCAAAGGCAAAAGAAATTATCCTTTTAAAGATATTTTTGTTTTGTGTAACCAGTCATGCTTTTGGAACAAGATAAAGCAATGCATCTATAACTCATTCTAAACTGTATTGGTATTAATCGATGTATTATATGAATTTTATAACAAGTTATTTTAATAATACTTATAAGTACCGTCATTAGATAACGGGTTAAATGGTATCTGTACGCAATGTTCTGATCCAAACTTAATCATTACCAAGGCTGACAAAGGTGGTCAGATTGTTCTTCTCAACAAATCTTCATTTTGGGAAAAATCCCATAAATTAATTAACGATGGTTCTTATGTGGACATCCGCAAAGACCCTTCCAGTAGTGAAATTAGCTCTATTAAGACTGACATCAAGTTTTCTCCCATTATTTCTGCTAACTTTAAGAAGTCTCTTATTCCTTCTATTGCGCATTGTACCAGGTTTTATGCTTTACCTAAGATCCATAACCCTGACATTGCTTTCAGACCTATTGTCTCTAGTATTGGTACAGCTTCTTATAAGCTTGCCAAATATTTAGTTTCTGTTTTTTCTCCACTTTTGAGCGCTAACTGTTTCACTGTTAAGAATTCTTTTGATTTTGTTAAAAAACTTTCATAATTTTAAGCCACAGGGACACATGATGGTTTCCTTTGACATTAAATCATTGTTCATTAACGTTCCGGTTGAGGGGGCTTTAGATTGCCTCAAGAAAAGGCTTTGTGAATTCCATTTCGCTTATTTTGAAATCGAGGAGCTTATCCTTCTCACTCGGGCTTGCTTGTCGCAAAATACTTTTGTTTTTAATGGAAATTTCTTTCGTATTATTGACGGTTTGGCTATGGGTAATCCTCTTAGTCGTCCAATTTTATGCGATATTTATATGCACTATTTTGAGGTCAAACTTTTTGAAATTTTAAAATTTCCATTCTCTGTTCGTTATGTTGATGATGTTTATGTCCTGGCTGAAATGAATTCGGATATTAATCATATTCTCTCTATTATGAATTCCATTGATCCCTGCATTCAATTTACCTCCGAAATTGAGACCAATAACTGTCTTTCTTTCCTGGATGTCCTTGTTATTCGTTATGATAATGGTTTTCAGACTACCGTCTTTAGTAAACTTTTTGCTGTCAGTCTCCCATCTCACAAATATCCTTCTCATCCTCTTATCCAGAAATTCGCTGCTTTTAATACCTTTGTTTTTCGGGCTATCAATATTTGTTCCACTCCACAATTACTCGGTGCTGAACTTAATTACCTCAAAGCTATCCCAGCAAAGAGGAAATTGCTGGCCAGCAGCAAGATAGGCACTGGCAATGATGGAGAAGTGCTGGCTGATGGTCTACCACTGCATGACCACTGCTGGACAGCTTCAGTCAACTTTGCTGTTGGAAATCATCAGATAAAATTCTGGCGGGCATCCATTTTATCTCATGCGCTGGCCCACCACTTCATGGAAGTGCACGAACTTTCGTAGTATTATTATATGCTGGCAACCCTTACGCTAGGTGGCGCTGCGAATATCGAAGACATTGAGTATTTGAACACAAATCTGAAATGAATATCTTAACACAATTTAAGCTGTGAAGCTAATTTTTTTTTTTAACTGTAAAAAATATAGCACCACTGCCACCAACAAAATAAATAAGTAAATGAATAAACAAATAAATTCTTAACGCACTTTTTTTTTCTCCTTAAATCTGGTTTTACTAAGTTACAAAGGATTTCGGTTTTCATAATTTGCGCAGTTCAGAATCAATAATAAAAAAAGGCGTATAAAATACACAGGATTTCTATACAATGGAATAATTTCTATACCAGTTTAATGATTGGGAACGTAAATCACAAAAGAAACAAACTTGAAATAGTGTAATGAGAGCTTGAAGACTACGAGCAATCGTAGCGTACGCTGAAAGCACTTGTTCATGTCCGGTCACGAAAACCAAGCAGCATCGAGCGCGGTCAGTACTTGGGAGGGTGACCACATGCAGTTCAGACATTTCTATTATAAACACTTCTACAGATGTTGCTATAGCTCTTGGTGAAACTAGCTTATAGAAAAAAGATCCATAATTATATAATACTTTGTTTTTTTTTATAGGTTTCTATAAGAAATTTTTGTAAGGGAAAGTGCTGGGCCAGCAAAGGAATAGCAGTGGAATAGGTACTAGCACTGCAGGAAAAGTGCCGGGTTGAAGTAATATGATGGCATACCAATGCTGGCCTGCTGTTGGTCATCACTGATGGGCCAGCTGCATTCGGCTTGGACACTTTTCGACAGGTTTAAGTAATGGCACCCTTGCACTTTACCGCTGATAGCACTGCTGGCTGCCATCTTTTTACAGCTGATGGCCCGCTGTTTCTTTCTTTGCTGGGATTGCTGTTGATCGTGGTTATTTCTCTAACATTATACTCGTAGATTCTATTTATAAGAAATTGACGAAACCCGTCCATTCTGAAAAGAACGGAGTAAAAGAGGTGGAGGGGAAAGTAGTGTTGAAATTTTGCTATGCAGTTTTTCTCCCGTTAGGTGGCAATACCGTAGAATGTAGGCTATCGATCGATGGTTCTACAATGCTTTTCAATGGGAAAAGCACTGATTTAAAAAAAAAATTTTTAATAGAAAATTTGAATTTTAAGAAAGTCGTACAAGTAGAAATCTGATTAATTACAGTTTTCTTCATAAGATACATACTTTTTTAAAGGCATTTGGCTTTTCGATTGCTTCTTAAGACACTTAAAATCAGAGATCATTCTGGCAAAAAAGCGAAGGCAGGCCATTTAAAAATATTGAATATTGGGGATTATTCTGTCGCGAAGAAATAAATGGACTTATGACTTTTAAAAATTAAAAGTATTATTCAATATTTTTTGGAGTAAATTTTAATGTTGCGTATATTTTATAACCTTTGAATAATTTAATAATTCATAACTTTTGATATCTATGCAATTAATAAATGTAGAATTAAAACAAATTTTTATCTTAATTATTTGGGAAAGAAAACATGTAAATTATAGGTCATTGTTCAGGAACTAATTTTTACAAAAGTCGTAATGTTTGATTTTAATATAATATTACTTATAAAGAGGAAGGGGGGGGGCTAGAGGACCGGAATTTCCAGACCCTGGCCGCCCCCAGAAAGAGAAATAATTAGGCCCGGACCGGGCGGGTGGGAAAACTAAAAGTTCGGCCCGGCCTGGCCCGTTTGTATTTTCGCAGTTCACGCCTCGACCCGCCCCATGCAAAAATCAGTGAAAACAGCCCCGGCCCGGCCCCTCCCTTGCAAAAAAAAAAAAAAAAAAAAAAACTAGAGAACAAGAATTCTGCTTTTTCAGAATTTAGTGTCGCCCCCGGCATTTCCATCACTTCATTTTCTTCTGATGGACTGATGGCTTCTATTATAATGGCTATTTCATAATGATATAAGCCACCAGTCCATCAGAAGAAAATAACTCGGTTAAGCGGGACTCTACTGCAGTACAAAATATATTTCAATTTTAAGACTTAAAGCACGCGTTTTATTTTATGTAAAATGACGTCATTCGCATTCGCTTAAGAATTCCCCATTTACGATGTACTCTTAAACATCTGCAGTAAAGCAGGCATAGTACTACATCACTATCGCGAAATAATGCACAAATGTAGCAAAAAGATGCCGTCATTCAAGAAAACCGTCAAAAAAAAAAAAAAAAAACGGCTATCTAATGATTCATAGATACTTAAAATTAAATATAGTTTACAATAGCTCCATTGTTTTAACAGAAATCATTCGTTTATGGTTTTTTTTTTTTTTTTTTTTTTTTTTTTTTTTTTTTTTTAATATAGCACGTATTTTAATTACATTTTCTTTCGGTTGCTATGTGAAAATGGCAACAAAAATATATAATTACTATTTTAGAACTATTTTTTCCTTTACTTATTACAGAAATGGAGTACTTCCGTTGCCAATATTAACAATATTAAGCAAATGGCTCTAAAAACTACAAAAGAAAATAATATTTCAAAAATAAATGGAGATACAGTTTTCAAACAAAATGCACTTAAAAGAACTTTTTTTTCCAATACGACGGTATGAAAATTGAAAATGTGCGGTGCTTAGAAGTTTAAAAAATTGCTATAGAGTATTTAATCGTACTGCTTTATTTTACGGCTGGCTTCTGTAAGGTAATGTTATTGTTTGGAATACACAAAACGACTCAATTTCTACAAAAAATTCCGATTTTTCTTAACATACAATTAAGATTATTTTCCAGAATACTTCTTAAATATTTATGGAAAAATGTAACAGTATATTTTAGATTACTGTATGTTTTCAAGTCAGAGCATACAGAATATCAAATTTTAATAACCCTTTTGACTCACTCTTATGCAAAAATGCGTGAATACAAAATTTATTACGATTATATACATTAAATTTAGTAATATCGAAAATAATAGGACTCCATCTTAAATAGAACGTAATCATCATGGCAACCTAGAATCATTACCTATCATGGGATATCATTGAATTAATTACGTGTGACAGGATTTAATAGAATAGTCACCATGGTAACCTAGAATCATTACCTGTCATGGGATATCATTAAATTAGTTACATATGATAGGATTTAATAGAATAATCACCATGGCAACCTAGAATCATTACCTATCATGGGATATCATTGATTTAATTACGTGGGACAGGATTTAATAGAATAATCCCCATGACAGCCTAGAATAATTACCTATCATGGGATATCATAGAATTAATTATGTATGATAGGATTTAATAAAATGAAGAAAACTTTTATTAATATCTTTTGAAGTTTTGATTCCATTTTCATAGAATTTGACATGACAAAAGTCTGCAATGATTATATATATTAAATTTCAAACCATTCGGTGAACAAAATAGTGATTCTGAAGTCACTGGATCCAGATCCTTCACTTAACACGGATTTTATTAAACTAGCGAACACTTTTTTAGCATTCTGTCTTTGATTAACAAGAACTTTAAAAAAGAAAAAAAGATGCAATTTATCAAATTACAACGACCATTTGGAATATGACTTTTTCAAAGACTAAAATTTGAGACATAAAAAATAGCACGCAGTTGATCCTACATTACGTACACCATGAATTAAACATTAATAGTGTTATTACACGTAAAAATTGCAAGCGACAGAAATCGCCTGCGACTCGTATGTATTATCCACCTGAAACTTACGTATTCTCCAAGCGTTTCATTGGCTGTTCCGGAAAAGGCTTTTCCATCGTCCGATTTCCAAGAAATCTGGCAGCCAATTTTAAATGAAATTTATTTCTTAAACTTCTAAACATCCCACAATATTACATTTTATATCGTCGTATAAAGAAAAAAATGTACTTTTAAATGCAATTTGTTTGAAAGCTGTATCTCAATTTGTTTCTGAGTTATTAATTTTGTTTGTAGTTTTTATTACTTTTTCGTCATAGTGGCAACACTCTGTTGTCCATCTCTGTTGAAAGTAAAGGGAAAGGGAAATACAGATTACTGTATAGACCAATCAGAAAACGAATAAAATGATGATTAAACCAATAAAAACCTTCAGATATGCTTTTGATTTCCTACCCTGACGAGGACAATAACCATTTTTCCAAATGGTTAAATAAAAAAACACGGAACAAGCTCAATTTACTTTTCCCTTCGTTTTTTCTTTTATTTTATGTCACTGGTATAACCTGTTTTGCATCAGGAACAAAGCACTTATACCCCATCTTAATTTATGCTTTGTAATATCAATAATAAAAAATAAACTAATAACATAAAATATTTTTTAATTCTAACGTATGGCTCTTATGCATACAATCATATAATATTCTGCTAAAAGAATGGCCAACATGCAGATTGCAGCGCCCTCATTATTTACCAAAATGCAACTTTCGTTTTTGGCGAGTAATGCCTATTAAGTTTCCCCTCCACCTATTTTACTCGTGCTGAAAAGCATTCTAATCCCAACTCGAATACTTCAGTTGCGTTGCCATTTTTCCCTAACATCACTCAGCAAGTTGCTAAAATCTTAAGAAGGTTTGATTTTAATGTTATTTTTTCTCCTGTTAATAAAATGTCTTTTCAAATCTTAAACACCCCATTGATCGCCTAGATAATTTCAATTATTTACATTCAATTATAAAAATATTTTTCAGTATTAAGAATTCAAATACGCAATTTATTTTTATTATGTGAAATCTTTTACGCAGACGATACTTACGCATTTTAAAAGAATTGTGACCTATTTATTTTATTTTATTTATTTATTTATTTATTTATTTATTTATTTTTTTGTAAAGCGGCAGCAAAATAATTGTAAATAAATAAAATTAATTGTTAAATTCGTTATATAAAGTGCTATTCGAATTCAAAGGTTGAATAATAAAATAAGTTAATAATTTTTAGTATCAACGAGAGCAGATTTCAAATGTTTTTCCAGAAAATAGGATTTTGAAGAAGAAAACTTTCTTCAAACTCTCTTCGAATACATTATTCTAAGATTGCTATCAAAGATTATTTGATGTGAATTAAAGATTGGGAACATACCTATTTCAAACCATTTGAGAAAACACCAGAGGCTATTGTAAAATGTAAAAACATCTTTAAAAGAGCTTTTAGTTGAAAATTTAAAAATATTTTGTAAAATTTTGCTTCGAAAATATTGGGTCATCCGGAAATTTCTGCTGTTTTTCAAAACGAAGCTCGGTTTCATCTACTTATTTTCATGGAGGAAAGAGATAGATGGAGATGCAGTAAGGTGGTTGGGGGTGATGCCAAAAAAGTAACCCTAAAAGAGACAGAAGGTCCAAACAAAATCACGTGCTTTGACATGCCTATCAGTTCACACTGGTTTAAACCTGTATTTTTTTGCTTTTGTTTTCTACTCTTCGGAAATTGTTATTCAAGATATGATTAAAATTTCGATAAAAAATTACTATAGGATGTAGTGCTAGATCAGAATGTATCAAAGATACTAATGTATCACTTTTTGATTATTTTATCATATTTATTTTAAGTATAAATATCAGAAACGTCTTTTAAGATTTTACTTGAAAGGGAAACATTCTTTCGCTATTGTCCTAAAATCGTTTGCACTCGAAAATCTAGATTTTCGATTAATATTTGTAATTTAAGTTTTCATACACAATTTTAAAAGAATGCTTTCATCATATTTTATCTATTTATATGCAATTATTAATATGTTGTTAAAACAAATTAAGACGTTTAACTAAATTAGCAGCGATTGATTCAGTCAAAAATGAGGGCCTATTTGAAGCGCAATCACAAAATTTCATTCCATCAAAGAAATTCTTCATTAATTAGCTTGAATTACTATGGACACAACTTTGTTTTGAAACATATTATTATTTCCAAAAAAATAAGTTCACCTGATAGGAAAACTTTATCTGTAAGAATGAAATTATTATCAATAAATGCTTGGTTCGCATTTGAGTGATTGAACTTAAACTTTCGATATAAAATTGTATTTTTCACAAAACTGTTATACATTTCACAAGAATAACTTTCTCTTTTCAAAAAATTAACACCAAAAGAAAAACAAAACTTGCATCTATCCCTTATACAGTAATAATAATAATAAACTAGCCGGATGTACCAATCCCAAAACTTTCTTCTATCTCATACATGTTAATACTTCAAAATTCGCCATCACACTGCCAAAATTAAATGGCAATCTACACCCATCATGAGGATGCTAGAGATATGAAATTCCGTGCATCAGTTCTTGAGGTATGACTATCGCTGAAATCGTGTAAATCCAGCAAAATGCAGGCTAGCAGCAACACCTATTTGGTGCTTTACACCAAAACCTCCAAACAACAACTTATGTCAACGTCTAACTGAATCTGAAGTTCGGGGGAATCCTTGCATTAGTTTTTGAGATAGAGCTATTGCGAATATCATGAAAATTCTAGCGTAGCAGCGCCACCTATTGGGCGATTAACACCAAAACCTAATCAGCAGCAACTTGTGTTAACATCTAATTAAATCTGAAGTTAGATGAATATTCGTGCATTAGTTCTTGAGGTAGAACTATTGCAGGAATCGTGAAAAGGGCAGCTCAGAAGCGCCACCTGTTGGGCGATTTACACCAACACGCTGTCAGCTCCAAGTTATATCAAGGCCTAACTGAATCTGAAGTTTGATGAAAATCCGTGCATTATTTCTTGAAATAGAGCTATCGCGGAAATCCTACAAAATGCAGCATAGCAGCGCCACATGATGAGCGATTTACACCAAAACGTAATCAGCACCAACTCATATTAAGGACCAACTGCACCTGAAGTTTGATGAAAAACCGTGTTTTAGTTCTTGAGATATAGCTATTGCTGAAATCGCAAAAAATGCAGCATAGCAACGTCACCTGTTGGGCGATTTACATCAAAAACTAATCAGCACCAATTGATTTTAGGAACCACCTGGATATAGATTTTTATTAAATTCCGTGCATTAGTTCCGGTGATAGAGCGCTCACAAATTTTGTGCCACATACAGACAGACATTTTGTAAAAACATGGTTTTTGGGATCTCTGACCCCTAAAACGTGTAAATTTGTCGAAAACGGAAAGTCGAAAATTTTCACGAATCCAATCCATTCTTCTTGTAAAGATAGAAGAACGTAAAAAAACTTTTATTTGCAGTTTGGCTCTTCTCATCCCTGAATTATTTATTTGTGATATCGCAACATTGCTTTTATGTTTAATTATTCCCATTTTATTGTAATTAACGTTAAAATATCACTCGCAGACTAATGTTAAACCTACGGGAAGATTACTGTCAAATTTCTCATTTACATTTCAATATTTTTAAAAACCTTTTCTACATAGGATAGTACCTGGAGTAGTTCCCTTTTTTAATTTACTTTTTTAAACAAAAAATTTTGAAACTTGTTTTTAAATATAAAATGACCATCTAAAAATAACAACCTGCAACTAAAATCGAAAAAGTAAAAAAGACAACCTCGGCTATTCCATGCCACAAAAAAATTAAAGATATTGAAATATCATTAAAGTCTTCAGCCATAAAATAATAATATAATCATGGTCACTTTTAACCATTAATTTGTAACTTGTAACTAGAATATTTTAAATAAAATTTCTTTTAAATGTAAACGTGTGAATAAAATTGAATTGTTGTGAATTCTAATTTTCTTTATTTATGCGAATTTATTCATATTAACTTTTCATAAGAAATCTGTTGAATATTATTTTGAAACATGTGTCAGTTTCATAGGAAAATGTACTGAAAATAATTACATTTTTTAGTCTGTCTCTTTGTTCTATGATAACTACAGAAAAAGTATCCGTTTAGCTTTTGATTAAGTAGGTATTTTGGTAAGATACTCGTTGTTGGCATTATTTATGACGGCCGATTATCTGCACGAGGGATATAGGCCCTAGGGAAGTGCCCTCCGTGGGGGTCTTTCTAAGGGAACCTAACCCATATTTACGCAAGGTTTCCCGAGGTTCGAGGAAAACGGCGAAAACTCCGAAGGGTTAGGCCGACGGGCGCGATTGGTTTCGAAAACAGCACCTCTCGTCTACCAGCTTCGAGAGCAGAACTTCTAAGCCCTGTGAGGTACCCGGATTTAGCTGTATAGTTTTTTTTTATTATATTTAGTTCATCCATTCAAAATGTCTTAGCAGCAGACTTTGTTATATTTGCGTGATCGAAGAGACATAATAACGTATTTAACAAGAAAGAAAAATCATGCATCAAGCGCAGAATATTAAACACTTTGGAACACTTCCAGTATTCTTTAACGAAATTTCGCTGTTTAATAAGCTAAAAAAATATCTAAGTAAACATTTCTGAAAAAACATGCATGACACATTTGAAAACCAAATTGCAGCAGTTACCGGCCGTAGCCCGAAAAAGTAGTTTGGGTCTATTGTGCGTTTAATCATCCGCCTACCAAACGGGTCCAATGAACCCGACAGGAAAATCTAAATTAGTTCAAATACTGTAAAATTCAGCTGAATGTTATAAAATTAAGAAATTGGTTTGTAAACTGGCATTTTTCGATCTAAATTTGTAAAAACTTAGAAACATTTTAAAAGAATACAGAATATAAACTAATGAAATTTAACTGCGGTTGGATAGATTATTGTATTTATTTATTTATTTATTTTTGTCCGAGGGTTAAATTACAAAAAGAAATTACTTGCCGCAGTACAATATAAGCAGATAAAAAAACAACAACGTTTATAGCAACAAAGAGATTTCACTTGTTTCAAACTAGTTTCAGTAGTCATAGCGCACCATCGTCAGTGCAAAGAATCACTTTTTGCGCTAATGACGGTATGCAACGGCTATCGAAACTAGTTTGAAACGAATGAAAGTGTTCTGGAGCTATAAACGTTGTTTTTTTATGTGTTTATATAGTCCGAGGGTTAATCTCCCGATTCTAATTCTATATTATATGCTAAAGCTTAGTTTAGAAAGAAAGTTCATAGTAGGAATTCACCTTCCGACATTTCTACCAATATGTAGAAAATATTTGAATTTTTTGTATAGTCCTGTACATCACCAACAGATTTTCCGGAAATTTCTACCAATATGCGGAAAATACTTGAATTTTTTGTACAGTTCTGTATATTACGAATAGATTTTTATAAGCGCCACATATTAAGATAAAATTTAATTCAGGCTATTGTAAAGACATTGTTAAAACTGCTCAAAGAAGAGTTTCAGATAATATTATCCTTAGGAAACTAAGTATCCAGTTTTTTGCGTGGCCGTGTATATGATTTTATTTATATTATGCAAATATCTTTTAGTATACTAAATGTAGCTCAACTAGAAAGTGCATAGCTCTATTAAAAACCACCCTGCCATTCATGCTGATACTTTTCCATGCTTACTATTTTTTTGTGTAACCCTGTATATGATCTATTGCATTAATACACATCATATAGCAAGTAAAAATTTAGCTAAGCTTAAACACGCATACCATAAATAATATAGCACTTCCAGCAATTATCCATAATATAGAGTACTTTAGATACACTACTGTACCCGAATCTTTTGTGTGCCCTTGTAAATGAACGATAAATCCTATGCACATCATATTTCACAGAAAGTACATTGTAGAAAATCTGACATCCATGTCTATTTCATTGCATTTAAGTTGAATAATTTCGCTTCATACAGCCCCCCCACTCCCCTCCATATACCATTATATATCGGAATTCTCTTGTGTGGCCCTGTAAATGAATAATAAATGCTTTGCAAACCCATATTCTACTAAATGCATTTTGTACTGCACTTTATAAATACATATCAATTTCTTTATGCTTTAAATTGTCTAATATCATTAAAATGAACTTGAAACGAGATTTTCCCATTGACCGTAACATAATGTAACATAATACTTTTGACCGCCCATGTAAATGAACTAACTATAAATGCTACACATTTTTTTTCCAATAGAGATCACGCTATAGTAAACGTCTATAACATATAAAAAATGCAGGGTGATCTGAGTATATTTACAAGAGTTAGAGCTCGGCCAGAAGGTCAGACAAACCGAAGTCACAAAAATTATTCATCTATGTTGGAAAGAGTTAAAAAATTACTGTAAAGAAGAAAACTTTTAATAATACAATTTTTAGTTCATATCAAATGTTTTCAATATTTTATTTTATTTTATTTTGACATTTTATTATTGCTAATTTTCCAATTCCAATTATTTTAAAAGCAAAAATTTATTTTAATAAGTAATAATACAACAAAGACCGTTTAAAAACTGTACCATTTTTTTCTTAAAATATACTTCAGCTGTAATTCCCCTCTGAATTCGTCTTATTAATACAAAATCCCTTCCAAGTGCTTGTTTTGTTTGGGCCTTCTGTGGACGTTTAAATTTGAGTGATAAATGGTTTCATATTGCAAACCTTTTTTACGGCATACTGCATCTCAATCTATCTCTTTCCTCCATGACTTATTTTGCTACTACAAATAAGGTGTGACCTTGAATGACCCAGAGATGTACATTCAGTCTTTTCTGCTTGTGCTGCATAATTCTTGCTTATATTGTCACATAATTTTTGTTTCATTGCAGTGCTAAGAATGGAGAACTAAAAAGATAGTTTTCGTCATATTACGTTCTTTTAAAAATACTACTCGGATTCCTCGTAACATTTGTGCTGCAAAGTGTTGTTTCAGATGACACAGTTCGAAGGTGGTTTAAGAAATTTGAACGCAGAAATTTCAGCCTCAAATAAGACGCCCGCTCTGAACGACCATCTTATGTAAAGGAAGACCTCTTAAAAGAAGCTATCGCTGTAAAATCAAAGTTACACAGTTCAGGATCTATCACACAGATTAAATATTCCAAAAAGTACAGTGCAGGATCATTTGAAGAAGATTAGGCATGTAAGCCGCTATGGTGTGTGGGTACACCATACTTTAACACCGCATAATAATCTTGCTTGAATTTCAGCATGTGATTCTTTGGAGAAACGAAATTAAGAAGTTCCTTTTTAAAAACGGTTCATTACTGGAGATGAGAAATGGATACTATACAATAACGTTATAAGAAAAATATCATGTTGTAGGTAAAATGAGCCTCCCCAAGTGTCATCGAGGGGAGAGCTGCATCCCAGAACTGTAATGTTTAGTGTACTGGTAGGACTACAAAAGAGTTATTTATTAAGAAATGTTGCCACCAAATCAGACAATAAATTCGCAAATATATTGTTCCTAAATGCCGTTTTGAAAACAAAAATCGAAGAAAAGCGACCAATATTGAGCAATCGTCGAGGTGTTGCGTTCCAACATGACAATGCTCGACCCGCTTTGCGATGAATGTCAGGCAATGCCTCGGAATTTTTTGTATGACCCTTTATATTCACCAGACTTAGCCCCCTAAGATTTTCACCTTTTCAAGTCAATTCAATGTTCTCTGAACGATCAGGAGTTCACTTCTTTGGAGACTGTCAAACAGCACCTTAATAACTTCTTTTCAGATAAACCTATTGGCTTTTTTTATATGAAATTTTTCAGCCGCCAGAACGGTTGCAAAAAGTCATAGAATAAAATGGCACTTATGTGATTCAATAAAATTCCCTTGTGTTTCTGTATTTATTTATTGAAATTTATCATAAAAAAACCGCAGAACTTTCCGGATAACCCAATATTTTTATTTACAGCAGTCTTATATCATAAATAAAAAAAATCCGAGGAAATTCTTAGTTATTTGGCTGAATTTACATTTCTAAAATTAAAATGCGCCAAAACATAAAATAACATTTTTGATTTATAAAGATGCAAAAATAATATAAAAAATATTATTACTTTCAAATATTTGTCTTATTAAATAATGCTTCGCGAATACAAACATGACTTTTGCTAGTATTTTTAACAATATCTGAAATTGCGACTTTAATTCTGAACAAAAATATTAATGTGAGTATTCATTTTCTTCAGAATTTTAAGCTCTACAACATTTGTACTGACAATGTTTTTGATAGACTTAGCTGTTTTGAGATATTCTTAGGTAACTTGGTCTCTTCGGACTTCAAGCTCTTGATTTATGATTAAAGCAAAATTTTGAAATTTGAATTGTGACCTTAATTTTGAACAAAAATACTAATGTGGGTGCTCATTTTATTCAGAATTTTAAGCTCTACAACATTTGCACTGGCAATGTTTTTGATAGAATTAGCTATTTTGAGATATTGTTTAAAAAATTGTAGAAAAACATTGTTTTTCGAATGTAAATATGTACATATTTCCTAACGCTCACTTATTACGAGGGGGGAAAACATATAATATTCATTTTAGACCTAATCTGAAGGGATTAAAACGATTTCCAGTTTCCCCTAATTAATTCTGAGTTCAACCCTCTGACCACGGGGCTAAAACTTTAAAGTAGAATTGTGACCTTAACATTCAACAAAAGTAGTAAGTGTAGGTACTCATTTTATTCAGAATTTTAAGCAATAAAAATAATTGACAATGTTTTTGAAATAGTTAATGGTTTCGAAATAGTGCTATAGGATTTTAAAAAAGCGTGTTTTTTTACTATAAATCCATGCATAATTCTCAACGCTCACCTAGTACGAGGGGGGAAACGTAGCATATTCATTCTAGATCTAAACTGAAGGGATAAAAAAATTTCCAGCTTTCCCCTAATTATTTTCGAATTCAACTCCCTAACCACTGGGCTATAAAAATTGTTTTTATTCAAATTTTTTCAGTGTCACCATCTAAATGTGATACTACAAAATATATTGCATTAGTTAAAATTACAACCATGAGGGGAACACCATTATATAACTGAAGACCTCAGGGGAAGATGTTATGTAAAAAATTTAGAATTCGAGAAAATTGAAGTGAAAGTTTTTTGTTGTAATTTAGTTATTTATTTAATTCCTTCTCAGTTGTATATTTTTAAATATTAATAGGTGATACTAAACTCTCCTAGAAAAAATATATTAATATTTAATTATTAAATATAAAAAATTATTTTCACCATTTAAATTATTAAATATTAAAATATTAAATATTAAAAGATACTGTCTCATATCTTCAATACTAAGTAGAGTTTTATCGTTTTAGTTTTACCATATCATATAATACCTCATAACGTTTTCATCCATAAAATAAAACAGGGTAACAGGACCATATGATATCCAGTTACCCCAACAGTTATAAATATCTTTTTGAGTTTCTCTTACTACGGAAAATTAGTTTCTTCATTTTTTTTTTTTTTTTTTTTTTTTTTTTTTTTTGCTTGCAATAAAGAAAATTACATAATACTTTATTAAAATTACATAATAAAATTTAAAAAAAAGCATATTGGGGGTATCAAACCAAATTTCTTAAGTGTGATAGCTATAGATCGAAATTTTACGATACACATAAAGAGGCGTACATAAGGCAAAGTGAGATTATTAGAAAATTATCGAAACTAATAAAAAACAGTTATGTTGGATATAAAAATATGGTTACATTCTCCACAAGTTTATTGGACATATCGAACTTACATTGTAGTAAATAAAAAAGAGAATGAGATACTTAAGTACTTACGTAGTCGTTTGTTCATATACATTTATCTTGTTGTTTTTTCCTTAAAATACCCATGAAATTTTTATACTTATTAACTATACTGAAGTACATAAGTACTTACATAATTTTTATCTTTTTTGCATAAATAAATCTAATATTTTCACTTTTAGTGCTTTTTTTAGACACATTGACAGTAAAGGTTTCCCTTACAATGCCCTTTAGTTGATATTTAATGGAACATGATCTGCCTGGTTTAATTTTTTTTTTTTTTTTAGTTGTTTGCATTTTTTCAAACAGGACCTGATACCCAATATTAAAAAAAAAACAAATTCTTGTGGAACATAGACCCTCCTTATCCACTTGCCCCGTTTTTATGGGACAACTGGACCCATGAGGAAAGAAAGATGAAATATATATATTTTTTTATTTTTAGATATCAAAATGTAATTTTGAACATTTCTGTCTGATAGAGGGAATCAAATTAAACAAATTTACAAAAGTTCGGACTTTAATTCAATTTAACATTAGCTTTTTGAAGCTGATTTGTCAGAATCTCCAGAGTCACATTGCAAAATCATGTCCCAGCTGCCCCACGTAACCTTATACGGAAATATACGGTATATATTTTTATACATAGTACATTGTATGTAAAAATTTAGTTCGGTTATGAAACAAGTAAAACAGTTGAAAACTCCTGTTCTGGTATTCGCCTCAATAAACGGAAAAATGTACGCGAATTCTTTTGTGCAACCCTATATATGGTCTATGCAATTTATACACATCAATATATTTGAACCAGTATGTTTGAGTAAAATCATTAAAATACTATCCAAACGACTTTTTCACATAAACAATAATGTAACTGAATTCTTTTGAGTGTCTCTAAGCAAACTATAAATGCTACACATTTCATTTTCAATACTGAACATGCCATAGTAAACCTCAGTAACATATATCAATTACTGTTTGTTTTCAGAAAGCGAAACACTCCGCGCTTTTGCGCATGCGTTAGGTCTGTTTTAATTTTATCAAAATAGGGATGATCGGAGGCTGTTTAGCTGCGTTTGGTTGAGTGTCAATCTTAGTGACAACGTACAAGTGGAACTTCGGAAAATACCCATCTCAGCGTTAACACCCCTTTGGATAGTAGAATCGTCTTCAGAATACTAGGCGCAGCTGTCGAAAACGAACAGTACATGCAATCCGGGTTTATTCACGCGAGTTAGAGTACGGCCAGATACACAGACGGCCGGACAAACCGAATTCATAAGCAATTTTCAACTGTGTTGTAAAGTGTTCATAAAAATGCACATTACAGATCGTTTTAAAGATTATCACACAACAATAATCTTTATAAACTGTGAACAATATTCGCATTAAAAAGTAACACAAAGTAATTAAAACTGAAAGAAATTAATCTAATGCATTTATAATGTTTTGTTTTAAGCAAAATCTTTATCTTTCAGAAGTTTTTATTCCAAAAATGCATAGAATCATATTTAAAAATAACCCATCAAACCGAATGCACCAAAATATGCTTACTTTACATATAAATAAAAATATTCAAAATAAAAATAAGAAGAACGGTAACTAAAGCAAAATTTTAAACTAAAATAAATTAGCAAAACTGCTATGTGTTCAAAAGTTTTTTTAATCCGCAAAAGTATACAAAACACAAATTTTCAATGTTTTTAGGGTAACTAAAAGACAAAATTTTAAAGATAGAATAATATCCCAAAGTGACATGAGAAACAAATCCAATTTAGATTGAAATATTCTACATAAAAGTTCCAGCTACATTCTTACAAATGCACTAAATTTCAAAACATATATATATATTTTTTTTCAAAATCGGAAAATACCATACAATCTTTTGTTTTGCTTTTTGAATAAGTATTACTTCCTATTGCTCTTTTTTTATCGAACTGAAAATAATGTTAAAAGAATTTTTTGACAAAACTACATTTTCTTTGTTTCACAGGGCGAGAACTAGCTTGCTTTGAAAAAAAATAATGAATCACTTGCTATTAAAAAACAAAGAATTACAATATATAAAGCGATTACATTATTAAATGCATATAACTAAAGAAAAATGGTACCAATTTGATTAATATAGCGCATTCTTCATATGCATTTTAATATGGTAAAGAAACAACTTTTCTGTAATCCTGACATTTGTATCTTTTCATTTGTAAGCAGATTCTACAAATATTTTTCCAAATGCATTTTCTCTTGAAATAAGTTGAAAGCTACTTTTATTCTTATCTGTTTAAATACTATAAGAATGTCAAACGATAAAATTTTCTTCGTTATTTCAATTTATAAAAGTACTAATATATTTTGAATGGATAATTTAAAAAATTCATGATGTAAAAAAAACTAAACTATGAAAAGTTTTAGTCTTTATTTAGGTATTATTTTAAAATAATGTTAATAAAAAATAAAGAGTGGCAATTTTTAATGTAATAATTTAACAATGAAAGTTCCACCGCTGCAAATTGAAATGTCTGAAATTCAGACACTTAAGTGAGACAATAAGTCAGATACTAAACTAAGTGAAATCTATGCAAATGGATAATATGACGCAAAGAAACTATTTACATCATTTTTAACACTTTCCAACAAAGTTGAAAAGTGTTTATGGCTTCGGTTTGTCTGACCGTCTCTCCGCGCTCTAACTCCCGTAAATATACTCGGATCGCTCTGAAATTTTTGGATGTTAGTGACCTCTACCATAGCACGAACTCTATTTCAAATGAAGTTTGTAGCATGTTTAGTTCATTTACAGGGGCAGTCAAAATTTTTCCGTTACATTACGGCCTATGGGAAAAATTCGTTTAAAATGATTTTTAATGATGTTACATGCTTTCAAACATAATAAAATTGATATGCATTTATCAAATGTACTAAGATATACATTCTGTAGAATATGCGGTGCAAATAATAATTATTATTCATTTACAGGGCCACACAAAAGAATTCCGTTACATAATGATATAGGGATGGAGGGAATCTTTTCCAGCGTATTTTAATTATGTTAAATTATTTCATGTATAATGAAATTGCTATACGTCGCTGAGGTTTACTGTTACTTATTTCATGTATAATACGAAGTGCATAGCATGTACAGGGACACACAAAAGATTTCAGATGGTATATTTAATCCGAAGTACTGTACGGTCGCGATGATTGCTGGAAATGCATTTTTTATTATGTTATGTGCTTTTATGTTTCACTGTATTTATGCATTGTATATGTTGTGTATAAATGCTGTAATTCATATACAGGGCTACACAAAGGAATTCGTAATGGTTACTGGGTATGATTTCAAATTGCTTAAGGGTGGTTTTTAAATGCGCTATCCATTTTTACGCTGAACTGCATTTAGCTTGCTAAAAAATGTTTGTAGAACATAGATAAATGATATACAGTGTCTCGTAAAGAATTGGATACATGGCCGTCTATAAATGATAATTTCTGGAAATGCGATTCCAGTAGTTTTAAGAGTGTTTTACTTTGAATTAAACTTTAGCTAAATAGTGGCGTATAATAAAGGTACTAGATTAACTACAAGGCTGCACAAAAGTATACAAGTATGTTTCCATTTATTAGTATAAATTGCTGAAAGAGAAATTTCAACCTGTTATGTGTTTTCTTGCTAAACTAAATTTCTCCATTATACAGTATATATAGCAACCTACAGATCAAATACAAGGCTGTTCAAAAGAATTGGAAAACATATTTGCTATGGACGGGAATTGTTTAAATTAAATTTTTTAAATTAAACTAATTACGTTTATGTAACAGTTTTCTAATAAAGGTCGAATGACTGGATAGTTTTCTGCAAATTTTTAACAGTGTAGTACACTTATGGCGCAATTTTACTTTGATAACTGATTGTATAAAGAATAAAATGATATATGAAACTTTATTCTAGGTTCAATATTTAAAAAATAAAAAATAATCTTGTAAAAAATGGGTCAATCCTCCCCAGTCTCCCCTACATGATATGATTGTTATATTGAATTTATTTTCCATTTATATTTTAATACGTGTTCTTTTATTTTGCATATTGCAAAACGTCTTTACTCAAAATATGTGCTTCAAAATGCAAAACTCATAATTCTGACAACATTGATGGGAAACTTTGTACCAAGAGTTGTAGTTGAACGGGAATCACACTATGGGTTTTGAGAGTGATTTCGTATGAAAACAAAAATGTCGCTTTAAGATCATAACATTTCATTGCATTGTGTTAAATGCTCCAATTTTTTACAAAACAACGCGAGCTTGGTTCTTATTATTTGATATTAATTTCAGCTTGCTACCTCCAGCCATTACTTGAAAGAAAAAAATTTTTACAGACAGACAACAAAGTGATCTGATAAAGGTTCCGTTAAAAACTTATGCTTGAAAATTATTTTGAAAACCATAAAAAACTAGTAAATTCAGCTACAGTTTTCAAGCAAATTGCATTTGAAAGGACTGTTTTTTTGTTTTTTAAAAGCGTAAAAGTTTCACGTTTGTAATGTTCAGAGATTAATTTTTTTTTTTCAGTAAAATTGAAATTAAGTTGTCATTTGTTGCCACCATCAATATAAAGTCATCTTTACTCATGAACATGTTTTTTGCTTTATATATAGATTTTTTTTTAAATTAATAAATTAATAAGCTCTGAGCGAGCATTTCGTTTCTGATAGTAAATAAATTAAAAATGGCATGTAATCTTTCAGAAATGTGTTTTCAGCCGTCCTAAGTTTAGTGCGCCGTGGACATTAAGTAATGCGTTTAAGTGTTCCTTGAAGTAAAAAATGTTGAGAAACACTGATTTGTTGTATTATAATTTTATTTACGTTATTTCTGCGAGTTTTTGCTTCTTAATCTTTACAGTATTATATCCAAATACTCAGTGCTCCATTTATATGGACCCATGGGGCCGGAACCCACCTAATAATTTGCTCTTCTAGCCCACCCAGTTTTCATTCTCTTTCGTTGCTTATTTATTTTTCAATCTCTGAAAAAAAAAAATTCTTCCGTCGATGTTCTCAAAATCATTTTGTTTAAAAAAACAGTAAGGATATCAGTAACAGACACACCGGAACCTTGAACCCTCTTCCCCCCCCCCCCCCCATTTTAAAAGACGTATAATTAATTTTCTCTCAATAGAGATATTTCCTCATATTTTACCAGTGAGTATCAAGGAGGGGAAGTTCGTGTAAATTCCTTAGCGAGTACGCGTCAATGACCATTTATGTTAATCCTCTTTATCATCCATAAAGCACATAGGTGACTGAAATGTGTTGCTCAAATGCTGTATTTTGGGATCATGTGAACTGTTCAGAATGTTCCTTCTATACCAGGGTTGGCGTACCTTTTTGTTGCCGCGTGCCAAATTTGGTTAAAAAATATATTACGTGACAATGACGTGCCAGCTAAAAAACAAATTTAGTAGATGGAAAAATAATGGGATAAAATTGTTTAAAATTTTCTATTAAGATTTAAGAAATATTAGAAACATGCATGTAGATGCTACACTATAATAATTATATATATATTAGAAATTAATTAAAAAAATCAATGTGATGTAATTTGATTTCTGTTGTCGCATCTTAATAGCAGATTAACTTTAAAGCAAACTGATCCGGATTTATCTGAAAAAGGCTTTCAGTTTGAGTTTTAATATTCATTTGTGCAAACTCGTGAAGCAAAGATGGGCAAAAAAACAGTTAAAATGTCAAACACCAGTTTCTCTGAATAGCTCTGAAATAAATTCAAAGTTGCCATAACTTTACTTTCGAAAATTAGTAATGTCTAATAACCAATTCTCTTCGGTAGTTTTCACATATCGTCTTTGTTTGAAAAAATTTTGAAACCATAATTAATTAGGATTGGAATATAATATGCCGCAATTAAAATTTTTCAATTTCCATTTAATCAAATTTAGAAAAAATCAGTTGCGATTTTGTGAAATTTTTCTTTATTTTGATTTAGAGCCACAAGCAATCCCGTGCCGAAATTATTCTTTCGCGCGCGTGCCATAGGTTTTCCGTCCCTGTTCTATACCTTTAGAATCCTCATGATGATCATAGATCGTCATTTAATTTTGGCACTGTGATAGACAATTTTGAAGTATTAAGATGCATCAGATAGAAGAAGAATTTGAGATTGGCACATCCGACTAGTTTTTCTAAATATAACTCATACAAAAGAAGGCCGTATAAAAATTAAATTTCATATTTTAATATGTAAGTTTTGTTAAACAAATTCCAAACCTGAAACTATCATACTCGATTTACATAGCTGCCAACATCTTACGGTTTTTTGTACCGCAAAAATTTTATAGTACAATTTACCTTTTTAAATCGACGTAATCTGCCGATCAAATAAAGTAAAAATTTCCATTAAATTTTTGCTGTTCAGAAAAGCGGAAAAGTTGGCAACTATGGGGTTATATACTTTTTGCAATTCGAAGGATATTCATATCATCAACGGTTAAAGAGATGTACCCTGGTATAGTTTAAGTAAATAGTAGAATTTATATAAGAATTTCAGTGTATTTGCTCCAAATTCCCATTTTACTATTATTCTAATCATTTGCGTTTTAATTTATAGTCCTATTCTTGATATATTAGTAAATATTACAGTCGAGAAAAGGAAGACGTCATATATCCTTATATGAAAATATAATTTAATAAAATTGCAACTTGATTCTTCTGCTCTAAACATTTTTTAACTTGACTTATTATAACTTGAAATATCACATTTTCCCATACTTTCAAAGAAAATGTAAGTTCCATGTAAGTTTATCCTAAAAGGATTGAGACCACCCAATATTTTTCAAAAGTTTGCGCCATTGCAAATACTTTAACTTTAAACCACATTTTAGCCAACATCGCTTATGTTTAATGCCAATCCTTGTCTAATTAAGTCTAGTTAAATCGAGTGATAGGAGAAGGTAAAAATATTTTTTTAATGCTCTTTTCTTTAAAGTGGCTGTAATATAGGGGAGACTAGGGCGGGTTGGCCCGTTTTTTACAAAATGATTTTTAATTTTTTTAAATATTAAATTTAGAGTAAAGTTTCATCTATCATTTTATTCGTTATACAATCAGTTATCAAAATAAAATTGCGGCATAACTGTGATAAATAAGAAACTTGGAAAATGGTTGATTTTAATCATGAGAAAATAATGGGTCAAGGCTCACCACAAATGGGAGGTTTGACCCACTTTATTTGATATTGAAATATTTGTTAGAGGACATAAAATCAGTTTAAACAAGAAAGAAAAAATCATGCTTCAAGCATAGAATATGAAACACTTTCCAACACATTCAAAATAATGTAACAAAACTGTACCGTTTAAAAAATTAAAATATTACGTCTAATTCAACCATATGGAAGCGCATAACACATTTTAAAAACCAATTTTAGCTGTTCCCATCTACTATCGGGAAATTAGTTGAATTTTTTCAGCAGCTTTGTACATGATATATAGATCTGTATTTATTAACCACATGCATGCGAAAATTTAGTTCACTTAAGAAATACATATTCTTCAGCTGAAAATTCCCTTTCAGCAATTTCCTCTAATAAGGAGAATGATACGAGTATACTTTTGTGCAGCCCTGTATATGAGCTATAGAATTTATACATAACGAGTAACAAGCCTTATGTAAATTTAAAAGCGCATACCGAATTTTAAACCATACACTCCAGCAATTATTATTCAAACACAGTACTGTAATCGATTTCTTTCGTGTGACCCTGTAAATGAATATAAAAAGGCTATGAATTCCCTGTTCTAACGTGATAGTAGTGAAATTCAGTGATTTATATCAGTTTTAATACTTTCGAAATAGCGTAATGTCATTAAAATACTCTGCAAATGATTTTTCCCCATAGACCATAATGTAATGGAATATTTTCGAGTACCCCTGTAAATGGACTATTAATCCTACATAATTCATATACAATACCAAACATACTTTGGTGACCCTAAGTAACCTTTATCAATTGCATGAAAATCCAAGTATATTTACGGTAGTTAGAGCGTTGACAGACGGACAGACAAACCGAATGCATAAACACTTTTCAACTTTGTTGGAAAATGTTAAAAAGACAGAAAAACTTTATGCTACATAGTTTAATTAATATTAAAAATTATTTGGGAAATTTTGATGTGTAAACAAACCTGCTTAGACGTAATTGAAAGTGCGGGAAAAAAATTCCGTTTTAAAAACCCATTTTCTGTGACACTCGACCTGCAACGCTAGTTGCCACATAGATTGGCTGCATCTCATATTGTTCATCTTAGGGAGGTTTATCTTAAAGTGTTTTTATCAATATTTTGTTCTATTGCAGATGCATGAACACTTAAGATTTAAGAAGGCTTCTGCTTTCATCCTTTCTAGTCTTTTCCTTTATTTCTATTTACCTACTATGGGTACTATTTAAATGAAATAAAAGTTCCAACCAACTTTCCAAATAATATTTCATAATTTTTGCTTGCTTCTATAGCAATTTTTTACATCTTTCTTTAATCAATTTTAAACATTTACCTTTCACCCCATTTTACTGCAGCTTTACAGAATAAATTTACATTATTTTAGAAATATAACCATTAACCCTTCAATATGTACAATGCATAATAAAAAGATTTCCAAAAACACTTAATTAAGAGAGCTTTGACCATCTGGTCAACCCTCCCTCACATTGATTGGGTCAAGCCTCCCCACATAGCCACTTTTAAAAGTATAGCACATGGTTATGTTTAGAATAATTTGCTGTACCATCTTTATGCCTGGAATGAAAGCTCAATATTTCTGAATTATTTAAAGCCTACCTACTTAAATTTCTATGATACATTTTATCTGAGAAAATCCTACAAAATGTTTCTAAAAAATACACTTTTTAAGCTGAAGACACTTCAAAATTTATTTTTCCACACCTGTTTCAATTATCTGCATAAAACAAAGACAATATTTTGAACATTTCAGTACCTTTGGTTCCCACCTATAGGCAAAACTCCGAAATTCTTTTAAATATGAAAATTGAAAGATGAGTCAAACCTCTTCTACGGTCAACACTCCCCAATGTCCCGCACTTCCATGGAGCATATTAAAAATATATTCCAATTTGAGAAAGTTTGGCTACAATCTTGTTTCTCAAATAGCTTGTTTATCAAATTTTATTTTCCTTTTTACAATTTGCTAGTAAATGAAATGTTCCCTTTGAATTCGAGCCCACAGGCTACTATAAAAATCGAACCCGATCCTCCTTTGGGCACAGTCTCGGACTCACAACACCTGGACTGAGCCCATCTTAAATAGTTACTCAATTTCGCAAAGAAAACAAAATCTAAATATTTTAAAATTAACTTTAGAAAGAGAATTGATTTTTTAGACGAACAAAATGACCAAAGTATAGCTAATTATGATATGAAAGAAAAGGGTTATTGGAAAATTTCAGTAGTTTCTGAAAAAATATACGTTAGTACAAAGTGATTTTGATGTGATTCCGCAACTGTTGCTGACGTCTTATTTTATTTTTATTTTCTTAAATAAATATCATACTAAATAAATCTTTAATACATTCGCTTTTACATTACAATAGAGGTACAACAACAGTTTCTTTTCATGATGAAGATGTATTTATCACAAGTTGCATAACGTAGTTCTGGCGATTGAAAGCAATGAACAACTCTGCAGCTTAATAATAATAAATAATCAAGGATCGCTGACTTGTTTTCTTTTAAAATAAAATTTATTTCTTTCGGGGAAATGTATGAAAAATTTACTGCCATTCTTTCTAATTCATGCAAAAATTAATCATCATTCGAACACCGGAACCCCAACTTCATCATGATCTCTTTGTTATGAATAATAGATACGAATTTCTGCCTTAGTCATCATTGATTAAAGAATTATAATCTTTGAATTCTTTTGTATCAAATAGGACGACAGATAATAAAGCAGCTTTATGCACATTTGAATTGTCATCTAAATTAAAAATTGGAGATTGCCTTTAAGTGATATTGTATTCCCACAATGCTTAATCTCTTAAATAATGAAAAAAGATTTAAACTTGAAAATTTATTTTCAAAAATAATTCGAAATATTTTTGGAAAAATTGCTTTAAAATTTTATAAACATCGAGCTTTGTTTATCATGATCGAATGCTTAAATTACTTTGCGGATAACTGAACAAAGGAATCTATAAGAATGGAAACTAATTCATGAATTTCAACTTTTGCGAAAAATTAATAAATGTTTAAAACTAATAGTTTATTAAACCACTGAATTAATTGCAGGTTGTTTTATTTTCTACAAAAACCGATAAGCAAGCTTTTTCATTTAAAAGCGAATAATTTCATAATATAAAATAAGAATAATTTTTTGCAATAATAAAGTTAAACAAAACTTTTTCAAAAGCTAAACAAAACTTTAGAAATATTGGGCAAGGGGAAACACATTTTTTATTACTACCCAATGATTATTTCTGAGAGAAATTTATATTTCACTACCAGACACTCTCTGCGATATATGGAATTATCTTAAATATACCTAAAATTACGTAAATGCAACAGACAAATGAACCTAGTGGTGGAAAAAGTGCCACTGCCTTCACATCATACAGTGCGATAGTACAAACGGCAGATTTTTATGTCTCTTATTTAACAGTGTTCCCGAATGATTAATTTTTAGATGGCACTCTTTTCAAATAAAAGCCCTCCTTTTAGATTTTTTTTTTTTTTTTTGAGTAAAATTATATTGCCTTGCATTTATAAAGAAACTTAGTAAGGAAGGAAAATAAAACTTAAGAAAATCTATTTTTAAAAATTAAATTAAATTAAATGCATGTGAAATTCTTGTATTTCTTACTTTTTTCTCTGTCTCATTTTTAAAGGATTTATTTCCGTTATAGGCTTTTATAGATAGATTTTTAACTATTAAAAATAATTCGTTTCGTTAATACACCAAATAGTAATTTAATTTCATAAAACAAATGAAAGACACATTGTCTCCAAACACAGTTGCTATAGCAACCTATTTTAATATATTTCCTCCTCGAAGTCCGTCCACTCGAGTGAAATCACTCCGGCATGCAGGGCCATATTCGAAATAATTCCACCCTCATAATTTTTTATTACGTTTGAGAAAAATCGGGTGTCCTCTATTTTTCATTTTTTTTTTCATTTTTAATTTTTTGAAAGCTCTCTCCATACAGGTATGTAAATTTAACTTTTCATGGCAAAGATTTGATAGCGAAATCCTTTAATAAAAAACTAATGTAATAACTTTATTTTTACATGACGTTAAATTAAAAATGAGATTAAATTTTAATACATTTTTTTTAAAAATGCGTAAATTCGAAAACTCGCTGTTCGAACTCCCATTTCAGTTTATTAAAAAGAAGATAAAATTTACTATAGTGGGTTAAAACATTCAATTCAGATTGTTTTTATGACTGATTAAATATCGCCATCAAACTTCGAAAATAGAAAGAAAAAAACAAGAAAAACCGTTCAGTAGAAAAGAACAGAAACTCTAAACAAGAAATCGAAAATCAGAAATCAGAGCTCGATTTTTATTTGGGTCTGTCTTATTCTATCCAGAACGAATTGCGCAGACTTCTACGTGTGGTACTTTTTCCTGTGTATCGCCCACAAACAGACGCGTCTGTAAATAGTTCATTTTATTACTATAAATTATTGGATATAGATATTGAAGAACAACCAAGAAAATTATTTATGTATTTCACAAAAATTGTTCTAAATTAATTCCATAATTTCAAGTCAATATTGCCCATATCTTGGCATGAAATATCCTCAACTTTAGGGCTTGACATTTTGCAAATATCGTGTACATATTTTCAAGAACATTTTTGATCAGTTAAAACAAAGCAAGCTAATATTGGCGTCATTAGTAATTTTCCCCATGTAATATCAATACAAGCTAAATATTGGCTTAAAACTAGAAATATTTCCAATGAAACGCCAATATTGTTCACATATATTTAGACAAGTTAAAACAAATAAAATGAATATTGGTTCAATATTATACTTACGTACTTTAAAACAAATAAAATGAATGTTGAGTAAATATTGGCGTTTCATTGAAAATATTCCCAATGCACTGCTAATACAGACTGAGTATTGGTCTTAAACTAGAATTTTTTTTTTTTTTTTTAATGAAGTACAGATATTGTTCAAATATTGGCTTTAGATTGGATATGTGCGGCAGTACCCTAAAAAACAAACTCGTGCGTGCCTATATATTAGATTTTCATTTTTTGATTATTTCAATAGCTTTGGATATTTTGCTTTTAAATTCAATTTACTGCCACGTCTCTAACTTTTCTACAAAATGAAAAATTAGTCATTAAAAATAGTAACTTAATTTTTAAAAGAGAAAACAAAAAGATGTGAAATTAAACATGCAATAAGATATTTACAATAACAAACAAAGTGAAACGTAACATTGTAAGTGATGTTTAAAAAAAAAGTTTTCTCATTCTTCACAAAGCAGCTTTTTCAATGTTGTCATAGTTTGGGACTGATTTCATATAAAAACATTTTTTAGACATAAGGTCCCTTTTTCTTGCATTGCCAGATATTTCTATTGCAAATCCAATATTTGTACTATTTGAGCTTTTAATTAAAAATAAATAAAATATAATGTCAATAGTGCACAAATAAACTTTGATTCTCTATTATGCACAAAAAAATTAATCATAAATTTAATTTCTAAAACTCCAATTTCGTCGTAAGTACTTTATTATGAATAATAAATACAGTTTTATGTCTAAGTCACCATTGATTAAAAATTTAAATTCGCCATTGAATTATTTTTCTGCCAAACAGAAAATAATCCAGCATTATATGCAAAAGTATTATCATCTAAATTAAAAGCTAGAGATTACCTTTAGGGAATATTGTGCTCTCACAAAGCTGTATCTAATCAACTGCGTAAAGGTATTTAATTTTAAAAAATTCTATGCAAAAATCATTCCAAATATTTTCAAGGAAAACTATTCAAAAACTGCATAAACATCACGCTGTGTTTATCACGATAGATTGCTTAAATTACTCTGCGGATAATTAAATAAAAAAGTTTTGCGAAACAGAATTATAGAAGAAAAAAAATTATCACACCAATTGCAATCCAATTCATGAGTTTCAATTTTGGAAAATAATAATAATACAAATAATATTTTGAATTAAAATTCATCCACTTGAATTAATTTCGTGCTATTTGCTACTTAGGGAAATCTGTAAGCTTGCGCCAAGACAAGCGTAATATTGGCTTGAAATTATGAAATTGATTTAGAATAATATTTGTGAAGTACATAAGTATTTTTCTTAGCTGTTCTTCAATATCTACATCCAATCATTAGTAGTAATACATTGAACTATTTACAGGCGTGTCTGTTTGCCTGCCTGTTGGCGATAGGCAGGAAACAGTATCGCACTAGAAATCAGTGCAATTGTTTCTAGATAGAATAAGACAGACCCAAATGAAAGTCGTGCTCTGATTTTCGATTTTTTGTTTAGAGTATCTCTTCTTTTCTACTGGACGGTTTTTCTTGTTTGTTTTTTTTTTGTTGTTGTTGTTGTTTTTTTCGAAGTTCGACGGCGATATTGAATCTGTCATAAAAACAATCTTAATTCTATATTTTAACCCAGTATAGTAAATTTTATCTTCTTTTCAATAAACTGAATTTGGAGTTCGAACAGCGAGTTTCCGAATTTACGTATTTTTTTAAAGGATGTATTAAAATTTAATCTCATTTTTAATTTAACATAATGTAAAAATGAGGTTTTTACATTAGTTTTTTATTAAATGATTTCGCTATCAAATCTTTTCCATGAAAAGTTAAATTTATATACCTGTATGGAAAGAACTTTCTAAAAATTAAAAAAAAAATTAAAAATACAGGATACCCGATTTTTCTCAAACGTAATAAAAAGTACAATTGGTTCCGTATAGAATAAGACAGACCCAAATGAAAGTCGAGCTAGAACTTTTTTTTATTTTTGCGCTTAAAGTTTCTGTTCTTTTCTATCGAACTGTTTTTCTTGGGGGTTTTTTTCTTCGGATTTTGTATTCAAGGAAATAATTACAGTGTTTCGTTAGGCTGTATAGAAATCTTTTGTACCCAAAAGCAACGTGTCTAGCACTGAATAATGTTGCAACAAGTAACTACGGTGTGATCCACCATTTCCATTTTATATCCTTATAAGAAATTCGCACACTTAAAATTCAAATTGTTGATCACACCACAGTGCCTTTTGCAACTTTACACAGTACTAGATTACTACATTTAGATTTTTCAGTACTTTAAAGAAAATTACTTAATTTTAACTAATAACGTTAGTTAAATGTGTTATAATACTAAATATACTATAACCTCTTTTCTACCTGGGTCCACATATATGGAGCTCTGTTCTTTTCATCAAAAAAAAAATTGTTTTTTTTTGTTGTTGTTGTTGTTTTTTACATTTTGACTTCACTTTTTAATGGCTGAATGTCTTGTGCTTTAAAAGAAAACCAATAAATGTCAACAACTATGCTGATTTCATCATAAAATAAATGTTATTTTCATCTGAGTTTGCAAAATGCCTTCAAGACAATGTGGCCAAGAAAGGGAGAAATTTTCATAAGTATTTAACTTAAATCCTTCACGATAAAATGTTTTAAGAATTTTTATATCATTCACTTGTTTAAAGGCCTTAAATTTGTAATTGTGTGAATTAATATTAGTGATAATTAAATTGAAATTTTAAGGGAGTTTGTAATTTTAGATGCATATTTGCGAATTTAAGTCACTAGTCCTCTAAAGGATCGATTTCAGAAAATTTCTTTTTTCTGTCATCTGTGATGTCATTTTGTTTGTGAAAAACCAATGAAGGAGCATTTGCTGCATTATTTTTGCCTTGGTTCTGAAGAGGTTAAATTTAATTTATCGCATCATCGTCTGTAAATTGCTGTTCTATTGAAATTTATATACGCATTTCTAAGATTAAGTTTAATCAATATTGCATATCTATTGTATAAAGCAGTATCACATCCATTGTTAACACTGGCGTTAGGAAGATGCGTTAAGAAGAAAATTGAAGACATGCTGTAATCCATCGTAGCATAATATAGAGGAGGAAAGGGCCACTTTGGGGCGAGTTTTGAATAATAATGTTTCTACATTTTTTACATGATGAATGTTAAATATTACTTGATCGCTTGGCTTAGTCTTAAAAAATACAAACGACTCAGGTAGGTGCCTTAGACAATATTTAATTAAAATAAATCTACAGCCCTTCAAATGTCCAAACTTATCATACTTGGTTTGGCAAGTTAGAATAACTGAGTATAGATATGTATTAAAATATGAACAAGTTCAAAACACCCAGATAACTAAACAAAGCCTTTTTAATAAAACAATGACGCAGTAGTACGTAATTACGTTTATATTAGCATGTTATATTTCACGTGTTTCAATTTTTCCACTTCAAACTGAAATAAAACGTAATCTTTCATTTAATATCTCTTTTCAAGTTACTTAAGTTCAATAAATATCATTACCATCAGCAATTTTTCTTATATGTTAGCATAGGTAAATAAAACATTCATCTGTCATTTTCTTGAAAATTCATTCATATATTCACCACTTTTAGTGTTCTCAGCATGAACCGCCTACACAATGAATAGTTTCAAAAATTCCCAAAGATTCTCTCTCTTTTTCTCTCTCTCTGATTAACTCTCATAGATTTACGAAAAATTTTATTATTATCATCATGTAAAACTTCAGGCGAAATTTTTTAATTTATTATCAGTGGCTGCAAAAATTTTTAATAAACCAATTGAAAGAGAAAAAAACATCAGCATATGTTTGTAACATCTGAACAAGTTTATATTGAAAAAGAAAAAAAAATTATTTACTTTTATTTAGTTTTATTATTATGAAAATTTCCTTATTTCTTTTATTTTATAATGCTTTACTAGATTGGGAAGAGGAAGGAATATAACATTTAAAAAAAAAATCTTTTTATTGGAGGAGCATATATTACTTTCAATTATTCATTATATCTTACGAGCCTTTACTAGTTACGCGAAAAGACTCGCAAGATAAAGTTAATTCTATGGTAGCATTCTTTTTAAATTTTCTTGTTTGCATTTTTATATTTATATTTATTTATTTATTTATTTTGATAGGATAGCTGAGGTCGAGCTATAAACGGGCCCTTTTTACTTTTTTAATTCTGGTTGCAATTTTTTAGGATACTTGTACTTGTGGAAACGGTTCTGCAACATAAAAAACTTCAATCTACAACCAAAATAGAAAAAATAAAGAAAACCGCTTGAGATCGGCCTCAGCTATTCCATGTATAAAACAAATTAAAATATTGAAATTCAAACGAGAAATTTAAATAAACACCCCCAAATATAAAGAAAATTCTCGTTTACATTTCAATTTTTTTTCCTTGCAGAGTAAAGCTGCGGTTGATTTCTAAACGGGATCTTTTTTACCCGGCTGCCAAGAAGGGTTATGGGTTTCATGCATATCTGGGTATGTGAATTTATTTATACCCTCGTAATATCCCAACGGTTGGATGGATTTTAATGAATGAGGTCTCTATCGATTCGTGTTAACCGTCCAATTGTTATAGGCTAGGTTTTGTTTTTATAAATTTAAAATGGCGGCCGTAAAATACAAAATGGCGGTAGAGACGAAAAAATTTTTTTACGCACCCTATTGAGTGGCATATCATTCAGTACAAGTAAATAAAAAATATAGTTAAGTAATATAAAAAATAGTTTCGCATTGATGAGAAATAATTAATTAGTTTGCTTTTTACACAGTCGGGTTTTTTGATTTTTTAAATTTAATATATTATTTACTTTTCCCGTTTTGGTTCCACATGTTATTTTTATGAGGTCACTTTCTATTTCGTTACCGGTTTCGAAAATGAAAGTACCTTCAAAATTTGAAATAAAAACCCGAAAAATATAAAAGAAATATTAGAGATTGACCTCAGCTATCATATGCAAATAAATAAATAAATAAATAAATCATTTAAGAATGTTGAAATGAAAACGATAAAATTGAAAAAAAATGCTCCCATTCGATTAACATTAGCTTGAGAGTTCCCATGTGGCTAGCATAGTCTCTTAACCTAAAAAATTCAATATATTTTTTTTTTAATCAGAAAAGCCACAAACATAACTTTAATCCTAAAAAAGCTTTTTCAAGTTCCAAAAATAATGAGCTGTTGAATAACAAGAAAACTTTCACACCGCACCTATTTATTTTATTTCAAAAAATCGTAAATGTTGTCAAATTTAGTTACAAAAATACGTCTTTTTTAAATAATTCTGGCCAAGAAATTACTTTTTAAAAAACTTTAACTTAGCTGAAATATTTTTTTAATCAGAAAAGTCACAAACATAACTTTAATCCTAAAAAAGTTTTTTGAATTTCCAAAAATAATGCGCTGTTGAATAACAAGAAAACTTTCAGAACACACCTATTTATTTTATTTCAAAAAATCGTAACTGTTGTCAAATTTAGTTTTAAAAAATATGCCTTTTTTAAATAATTCTGGCCAAGAAATTACTTTTTGAAAAATCTTTAACTTTGCTAAAATAATAAATAAAAGAATTTTTTTTTTTTAAGTTTCACGAAAATTTCTTTAAAATCAGATTTTTTCTAACTTTTTTCCGTCTTTTTTCGAATGAAAATTGTTTAATAAGAACAATAATAAAGAAAATATATCTTCATTTATTTGTAAAGAAATTTCTTTACATCTTTGACAAAAAAAGGTGAATTTTCTTTCATGTCATTCTGAATTAATGACGATCGATTATTTCCCATTCATTTACTTTAAGCAAATAGTAATTGCACGCGCCATTGCTTGATAAATATGGGCAATTAACAAACGGTAAAAAGGATCTGGGAAAGAGATTAACACAAATCCATAATTAAACAGAAGAAGAAAAGTTGACGCAAATATAATAGAACCCAAAACAAAAAGGCTTATTCATTAATAATGGCTTCAGTTGCAAGACTGCGTTTTTTTAAACTTTAAATGCGTAATTATCAGTCAAACTTAAACAATAAATTTCTTTAGCAAGTAATCGTTAATATTTCTGAGAAATGACTTAAGCTTTGTATAACAAAACCGAGAATTGTCAAATACCATTTTTATCAGGCGATAATATCATTTTTTTAATTTACATAATATTTAAAATATTGCAAACATTAATTTAAATTATACGAGAAGTAATTTTTCTAACAGAGTTAAAAGATATTCAGGCCGGGAATCGAACCCAGAACGTTCGGCTTTAATTGCCAGTGTTCTTCCAATTGAGCTATCTGGATGAAGTCCCAGGTTTTTACTCTGTTGGAAAAATTATTACTCGTATGATTTATCAACCAGTCAGTTGATTGTGTTGAAATCATTAAAGAATTAGTATAAACTGTTAGGTAACATTTGTAATTACACATAATTATGTTTATACTTGACTTTAGATATAACGTTTTACGGAAATAGAACGCCACCATATCTTTAGTGGTAATATTTGCAATATTATAGCATAGCTTTCTTTTATTTAATAAGGAGAGTATTTTTAATAACTCTAGTGGTACTTGACCTCATTAAACCAATAAACTTACAGCCGTGTAAAAACAGAATTATGTGTATATTATCACGGAGCACAAAAACCTTTAAAATTCATTACCGCAATCTAACCCATCGACAATCAAATAAATGCAAAAACACAATCTCTGCTAAAAATTCTGAGAAGAATCAAGCTAAAAATTCAACCTGGCAAAATGCACCGAGCACCCCTGTATTTTTAATCCATCTTTAAAAGAAATAGTAGTCGTTTTATATTAGCCGGGCGTTATATTACGTTATAAAGGACCAAACATTGTTTTCTTTGCCGCTATTCATATTGCATTCATTTCATTTAAAAATATAAACCTTTTACTCATTTTATTTTAAATACATGTAACACATATATTTAAAATAAATGTATTTCACTCATTTCATTTAAAATTCAAGAATAAAAAAAATCTATACTAATAAAAGAAAGTTTTGCTCTGTCTGTGTGTGTGTTTATGCGACGGCTGCAAAAATTTACAGCATGCAGAGGTTTGATAATCTGGTCCCGGATAGAGGAAGACAAATCAGAATCCACCGAATGCCTTAGATTTTTTTTTTCTTTTGTTACTTGATCAGAAACAAATCGCGTATTTACCCGATTTTATAAATTCGCTGGTGGTTTTACTCATAAAAGAGAACACTCATAAAAGCGACCGAAATTCAATCTTTCGGACCAATATAATGTTATCCTCTTTTTAAGGATATTTATTCGGAATTCCTACAGCGATTTTTTAATTCTCCTTGATTTTTTTTTAAAAAAGCTCCCCATTTCGCCGAAAATAAAGACTTTCGTTTTTATCAGCTGATATCTACACTGCTGGTTATTAAAATTGCAATACCACGAAAGAAAGAAAATACAAAAAAGATATTTATTGTACGTAAACAGTTCGTAAACAGTATGGCATGAAAACAAAATGATTAAATTTGTAAGCAGTGTGGGGGTTTACAGGGGTGCGAAATTAGTAGAAACAGCTGCCTCCCCTGTCAGCTAAACCGGCCCTTATCCGGTCCGGCATGGAGTCAAACTCGGCTTGGATGACAGAAACGGGCAACTCATTCCATGCTGCTTCAAGTCTATGCCACACTTCATTAATCATATTAGCTGGAGAGGGGTGCTGGTCCAGTCTCTGAGCAATCCATGACCAGATGTTTTCAATGAGTGACAGATCTGGAGACCGTGCAGGCCAGGGCATAAATCGAATACCCTGTGTATCGAGAAAGATCAGAATACGACATGCAACATGTGGTCTTGCGTTATGTTGTTGGAAGATGGCGTTTGACAGGCCTCGAGGACAGGGCACAACCACTGTACGTAAGATCCGAGAAATGTACCAATCTACGTTCAAATTGCCGTCGATCCAAACTAGAGATGTGCGTGTCGTGTAGGGGAGACCGGAGCAAGATGACGACCGGGGCAAGATGACAAATGTCTTAATTTTTCCGTTTTCCACTAGGTGGCAGCATCTACCGGACACTATTGGCTCTCCTATCGGCCGTTCGTCAAACAATAGTATAGAGACGCTGAATTCGCCATTTTTGTGTTAGTTGTGAAGCTTTGCTTATTTGTTGCTTCCACGTTATAACTTTTATGCATGCGTAAATAAGCTCTTCTACAGATACAGGTAAGATATATCGTTTCTCTTTAATATTTATGAGTAACTTAGTTTAAATACTACCTATTACCATGAATAAATGTCAATTAATTGCCTTCCTTCATGGCAATGAAAACGAATATTTTTAAACAGGCAGTCTGGGGCAAGATGACCAGCCCCGTGTTTCGGAATTTATTAAACTAACTGTGTTGTCCATTCTATTTAAATCCTGTAAACTCTTGCTTGTCTGTGTGTTTGTCCCCGCGACCTTGCGCTTCTATCTCCTCTGAGGCTAAGGGCGCATCGAATCGGGGGAGGTGTCTTTCGAAAGAGGGCGATCAGAGGAAGACAATTTTGCTGTTCGCTAAGCCCCCCTGGCACCCCCACGAAAGAAAAACCCTGCCGGGTTCGTATCTCCGCTTCCAAGCGTCCGATCGGTACGAGGGGAGTACCGTTCGACGGGTTTCGACTTTGGAGTCAAGACCTCCCCCCTCCCCCGCTGCCCCCCCCCAAGTAATTCACCTATTGTGACTCACCAGCAGAAGAATGGATCCAGTGCTGTAAAAGAGTGGTGGCATGAGGAATGTTCCAATTATGAAAATGGCATTTTTATTTGTGACTATTGTTAGCTGCACAACTAAGCAGTTCGACATTACGTTACAATGCATTATGCTTAGTCTGATACTTTGTAAGATGTAAAAACACAGTTATCATTTGTTAAGCCATGTAACATATTCAAAAGATAACATATGTTCAACATTTTTCAGTGTTGTCATCTTTCCCCAAGGCCAAAGTCATCTTGCCCCAGTACTTTTGCAAGATGACGATTTGTTAATGTTATTAAAAATAAAATTTTCCTTTATTTTTTTTTTTATTATTAAATGGTAGTATATTTAATTCTACAAGGAATACTCTAACAGCTCATGTAAAATTAATTTTACTATACTTAAAAATGAAATGAAAAACAACAAAAATTGTTAACATCGTCATCTTGCTCCGGTCTCCCCTACCCAATGGCAGCCCAAACCATCACACCAGGTGCAGGACCCCTATGCCCATACCAAATGCAAGCAGGTGACGAGCGTTCTCCTCGGAACCTCCAGACACGTATACGGTCATCAAAATACTGCATGCAGAATCGGGACTCGTCTGAAAAGACGACATTGTGCCACTCCTGTATCCAGCTTTGTCGTTCGGCGGCCCAGAATCGCGCGTCTCTCTATGCTGCATTGTCAAGGGAAGCCGCAATAATGGTCGTCGTGCTGACAGTCCACACTGCTCAAACGTCGTCGCACCGTACGAGCGGATACTGGGTGCGCTGCAAACATGGCCATTTCCTGATTAATGGTCCGTGATGTGGTTGAACAGTTTTGCAGGGCCAACTTCACAATATGTCTGTCCTGTCGGGATTTACCGATTCTAGCTGGCCAAAAGTCGATTTTTAAAAGTTTATCCTAGCGTAATTTATTTTTTGCCTGTTATAGCTCAATAGTTAGGGCGTTGTACCCTGCTATTGGTTTTGATATAAATATAATTGCAAAAGTCCATAGACTAGTGCAAAGTTGGTGCTTCTTAGTTGGAAATGTATGAAGCAATTTGAGTATAGTTCTTTAATCTGTTACTTGAAGCGGAATAAAATATGCTGCTTCCAAACAAAATATGGACTTCATTTTATCGGACTTATGTGCATAAATTTCCACATATCAGCTGTTATTTCATTTTTAATGTTGCAAAAAACTCTGTATTTTTTTGTAATTTTTCAGTTTGAATATGGTAAAAATTATATGATAAAGCACGATTAAGCTGAATTTTTGCTATGATTAACTAGTTTAGATTATTACCTTTTCGTTCCAGTTTAATTTATCTGCCCTTAGGTGCTTTCCCAGTTTTTAGAATTGTTTTTAGCTTATTAAGTCTAAATGAAAAAAATTGACATTTTAGTTCAAGTACCATTTTTGTTTTATCAAAGTCATCAGAATTTAAGTTAGTCACATAAATAAACTTTGCACCATTATGCAATGGCAACAATATTTAAAATTTAACGAAAATGTGAATTTGGTTGAAAAGGTTTTTTATAGAAGAGAATTAAAATGAAGAGCACAGGAAATTTTGCAAGCGCGAAATGTTTGAACTTATGACCAAATTTGGACAAAAGTTCCAGTTGTATGTAGATATCTCAGGACAAAGTGATGTAAAATATATTACTTGTCTGCAAATTCCAATTGGTTACAAAACTGATCCAGACAAGTTCTCCAAATTTTGATTTGATACAATGCAAAACATAATGTAGACATTTGCCCATGATATCTTATGATTACCATTCTTTAAATAGGGTTCCTCTGCGCAAAGATAAATATAAATATACAACAGAATACACAACACAGCAATTTTCATTAAAGTTGTCGAATGTTTCTCCCGTATCTTAAATTTTAGGATTTGTTATAATAATACAAAAATAGTTTTATCACTTTAGCTTCCATACCGTTAAGAAAGTTTCATTAAAATTATCAAGAAGAAAGAAAAATCATGCGTCGATCAGATTATGAAACATTTTTCAACGCATTCGAACTACTATAATAAAACTTCATAGCTTAATAACGGGAAAAACTATGTCTAAGTAATAATTTGTAAAAATATAACAAGTTTGAAAACACAATTTCAACCTACGTCGAAAAAATAACGGAAAATGTTGTACATCCCTGTATATAAGCTATAGATTTATCATATAATTCACAATATACTAAAATTTAGAACAGTTAGCGACAGCGTAGCGCTATTGAAAATTTCCCGTCAGCAATTTCCGTCAATAAACGGAAATGTACTTTAGATGTTTTCTGCAGCCTTTATATGATTTATAGAATTTATACACACTAAATAGTATGCAATTTTTATAATTTAAAAAAGTGTTCAACAATTGAAAACGCACTTCCATCAATTATTGTTTATAGAGAGAGAAATACAACTGATTTATTTTGTGTGTCCCTGTACATGAAAGAGGAATGCTATGCATATCATATTCAATAGTAAGCATCTTATAGAGCCCTTAGAAAATATATATCAATTTAAATACTTTCGAAATAGTGTTAACATGAACAAAATACACCACAAACAATTTTTTCTATAGACCGTAATGTAACATAATTATTTTTAAAGTCCCTGTAAATGATCGATAAATGCTATCCATACCATATTCTATAGTAATCATCTTGCAGTGTACTTCATAGATATGTAATAAATTTCAAAGTGTTTGAAATTATGAAACATCATTAAAAGCCATCGCAAACGATTTTTCCTATTAACCGTAATGTAATGAAATTCTTTTGATTGTCCCTGTAACGAAATTATGACTACTACACGCTACATTTTGCAATACCTAACATTCAATAGCAGTAACATTTTTCAATTTCATGGCGATGCGACTATATTGACTCCAAAAATAATTTTGGCCAGCTAGAATCGGTAAAACTCCCACCGTGGGGTATTAGTCATTGGAGGGCGTTGAGATATACCGCATGCCATTCAATATGACCCTCAACAATCCATTGATTCCATATTCGCATGACAATGGTTGGAGTTCGACCACTGCGACAGACGATATCACGGAACGATAATCCACACTCTCGATAGGCAACGATTCTGCCTCTATCGAATTCTGACACTTGCTGGTAAGCATTTCTTCTTATTATTCGAGGCATAACACGATATTCTGAGCAAACGCCTACCTTAGAAAGCGCTTTCCGAATAAGAAATCCACTACGCAACTTTCCTTTAATGCAGTGCTTCAGATGTCGCTCCTCCCGACTGCGTCGTCTAAATGCGCTAAAATATTAATCATTTGCATATTCCAACTACTTCTTCCTTTCATGAGATTTTGACGTTCGTCAGATCATTATTTCCTGGTGTTGCAATTTTAATGGCCAGCAGTGTATTTAATACCTTAGTCATCCAATGTTACATTTTATATCACTCTATGGAGAAAACTACCAAAAATCACTTTTTTTTATTTTAAAAAATATATAAACATCCTGAATTTTGGAGTAGATTTTTTAAAGAAACTAACGTGCTGCGCTGGTCTATTTTCCAAACGAATCTCAAATATTAAATTTGTTTTTATTTTTATCTAACCTCGAATATATCAAACCTCGAAACAAATAAACCTATATTTTGGAGACCCACTGACTTCGGCAAAATACACCGGGTGTTCTACGTACGATCTAGTTAGCTTTTTCAAAGAAACCTCAAATTTGAAACGAACTTCTTTCCGAAAGGGTTTGGGGCCCTGCTGCCTACGGTAATTTAGATACTGCTTCGCGCGCTACGCTGGACGTTTTCCCAAACGAACTACAAATATTTTTTTTTTTGTGTGTGTGTGTGTGTGTGTTTAAACGAACTTCGTATTAAACAAACCTCGAATCAAATGAACCTCTTTCAGAACGAACGTATAGTTTAGGACGTAAAGTCAGGAATAATGGAATTGATCAACTACAAGTTGAATAATAAGAGTCGTCCTACATATATATTGATGGACTCATTATTTATAAACTTTTAAATCTAAATTTAAATATAATTAAAAGAATTTACATTAAAAGTACTTAACTATAGGAGGTGAAAAGTTGTAAACAAATTGATAAAATAAGTGTACATTGAATAACCTTCTAAAGTAACTTGAGCTTATTCAGCTAATATCATTATAATAAATTATCTTACTCTGAATACGAAAACTGTTGAAACAGAAAAAGAAAGTATTAGTAAAATTGTTTTTTATCTTCAATTGATATTTATTCTAATATCCTATGTGATAGAAATCAAAAAACCTGTTCTTGTTCAAAAATAAAAGAAAGATTTACTAATGAGATGCTAAAGGAAAAAAATATAAGTTCGTAGAACTCAGTGAGATTCCTTTTATTTTATACACTTCTTTTAAATCTATGAAAAGATGAACTTTTTATAAACGGAAAAAAAGTGTGTTTTAAATCTAAAATAAAATAAAAATAATTTGTTTACTCGTGCAAAAATAATGGCATCTATGTCAAAACAGCTTATTTCAGAGTAAAACACAAGGGAATTTAAATTACTGAAAAAGTTTTTGCTCTAAAATTTAAATATTCTTTTTTAAAATGTATGCAAAAAATAATTATCATACAAATGTTAAAGTGACATACTTTTATTTTAGTTCAAAATTTTCCATTTTGTTTGTCTGTTTCGGAATAACATTTTGTGCCAAAAATAATAGCAGTTATTTTTATTCATCTTTGAATATCATTGAATATTTAATATGTAGAATATATAATGCCATTCGCGCTTCATAGAAACGGTTTTCTCAGTTAATTTCTACGCATAAATGCCATATTTTTTTTAACAATTTAACTCTAGTGAATAGCCATGACCTGTTTTCCTACTGGTTTTTGACTAACCTGAGCAATTTTTCTAATCAACAAAACAGCTAAGTGAAAATAAGAGAAGCAGTAAATTCGTAGCATCTTTTCGCGATTCGGTTCAGTGGCAATCTGCAGCAAGAACCATGGCCAAGACTCTTGGTTATAGTTCTAACTCAAAATTTCCATGATAGTATAATTTTTCTTAGTAGAATTACTATGTTAATTTTCCCTCACACCTATTGTACGGATTTGCAATGTTCGTCTAAATAATGCTTGATTTAACAGCCACAAAGCTTTTGCTGAATGCATATTTGTGGTACCGCTGGATGAAGCATGGGTTTATTTGTGGCGACCGGTTCTGGTTGAATGGATTTCTTAATTAACTAACGCTATCTAAAAATAAATCAATTGGCACTTACTCAATTATTTGACGGGATATCATTTTTCTCTTCCTTTTTATTGGAAGACCACATATTTAGAGCTATAATACACTATGATACATCTATTTACAGTAAAAGCAAAACATATTCTTAAAAAACATTCTACATACTCTCACCCACTCGTACAGTACAGAGAGAGATGAGCCCAGGAGCCGAATAACACCCACGTATACAATAGAGCCACCTCCATCCCTTTATCGCTCAATTGGCGTCAAAACATATAATTCTCCACACACTCCCCACCTGGACTCATGAGAGTACATAATGATAAATCAACATAAACACATTCTTATAATAAACATAACCTTAATTCACAACTCAAATTATAAAATAGAAAATTTTCAATCTACAGGTCTTGAAGCATAAAGAATTAAACATAAAATAATAAAGTCATGATCAATATAAAAAAAACTCTTATAACATGTAGCTACATGAACATATCTGGTCAGATATTTTACCTGAATACGATTAACTGAATATATATGTACATAATATAAACAAATTAAATATCATTATTATTTCAATAACCTTTTCAATTTGAAATAAGGTACACATTTGCATAAAATGAAACATTTTTACTAAATGGATAAACAGCATTATTGAAACCAAAAAAGCTGTAATCAAAAAAGCAGAAGGGGGGGGGGGTTGACCTTTCAATAAAAGGAAAATTTCTAAAGAGGTGTTCGTGAATGTAAAGAAAAATTTCAAAACATATTGTAGATCGCTGCTGGATTTTATCATGAAGGTAATTAAGGATAAAAGAAAATCTCAAGTAAAGTTAAAGTAAATTTACTCTATTATCAGAAAAATATTTTATAATACATTTTTTAAGTGGAAATTCCAACTTTATATGGAAAACACACCAATAAAGTCGAGCTTCATATAGACAAACTCTTCGGTCATACTTCCATGCCAACTATCGCATATTTAGTGGAGTAAGAATGCCGAATGGGAGTAAAAAGTACCCTATTCGAAGAAATATGTGTAAAGTCACCTGATTCTTCCTCATGAGATTTTCAGCATTTTTCTTGTTAACCTCTTCGGTCCCTGGATCCCCATAGGGGCACCTCTGTTCTTTTCCTTATAAAAACTAAAATGTCTGATTTTTTTACATTTTCACATCACTTCTTCATAGCTGAATGTTTTTTGCGTTCAAAGCAAACGAATAAATGACAGCATCTAAGCTGATTCCCACGTAAAATAAATATGTTATTTTCATCTGAGTTTGCAAGATGCCTAAAAATGCCCAAAAGACAATATGACCAAGAAAGTGAGAAATTTTTATAAGTATTTAACTTAAATCTTTTAATCTACAAATAATCTACAATTATACTACTTAATTAATAATTATTAATAATACTTGAATAATCTACAAATTCTCAAAATTTTTTATTGGAAAAATTATTTTTTGAGGATTTGTAGATTATTTACTTGTTTAAAGCACTTAAATTTGTGATTGCGTTAATTTAGGCTAATGGTTATTAAATTGATGTTTCAAGGGGGGTTGTAGTTTTAGATCTATATTTTTGAGCCTAAATTACTAAGCGCCTAAAGGATCAATTTCAGAAAAATTATTTTTCTTTTTGTTATTTACGATGTCAATTTGTTTGGAAAAAGCCAATGAATAAGCATTTGTATTATTATTTTATCTTCGGAACTGAAAAGGCTAATCAAGCTTTAAGAAAACGCTGCCTACGAACACTGAGACTATTTTGGATAACCACCTAAAAGGTAAGATGGTAGTTACAGGACAAAGAATAATTCTACTATCATTTAAATTTTGAGCCAGAGATAAAGCCAAGAGTCAAAGTTACACAATATTTTCAAAATGTTTAAAAAGATACGGCATTTATCCTTAGAAAGTAACTGTAAAAGCCATGGTCTTAGATCATGAGTGACCATCTGCAGTAATTCTTAACTCCTTCAGGACGACGTTAACTAATGAAAAATTTATTTTTAGTATCAGTAATTCAATATAGTATTTTTCGCGTTATTTAATGCACGAATTCTACGATAGGGTCCTGCACGGGTCGTGTTGTACCGGATCTGAACCCGAAATGTCTTCTTAAAGTCAATTCGAACCCCCAACCGAACAAGACAAGAAAAAACTCGTCAATCCTAAACCGGCAGACGTCAAACCTTACTGACCCAAAATATTTAAATCCGAACCCGAAGTGAAATAAAATTATTTCGTATTTTAATACAGTTATGTAAAAGGAGTCTATAATTATTTATTAAAATCTTATTTATTAAAATTGTCAAATTATGTGTTCTAGGTTATTTTTTAGGCATGTTTGTAGCGTCACAAATATTGGACAGTTGACATGAGCATGTACATGTTTTGATCAGAAGGGAGAGTTTTTCTTATATAAAGTCTTTTTCAAGGTGTTTATGAAATAAATTGTTTTTAAGCCTCAAATACGATTATTCTTACTTTATTAATAATTATTATTATAATGTTCTAAGTTTCTATAAATAAATAAATTTATATATTTTTAGTAGTGCATAAAAATACCAATTATTGTATACAATATACAAGTTAAAAGGCTATTTCAGACAAATCAGAACAAAATATATTATTATTCATTTTAGACTATTATAAAATATTATAGGGGAGACTGGGGAGGCTTGACCTCCCCTCGGTTTTCATATTTAAAAGAATTTCAGAGTTTTGTAAATAGGTGGCAACCAAAGCTACTGAAATGCTCAAACAATAATCCTTCCGTATACTATTAATTAATTTTTCAATTAATTTTCAGCAATGAAATTACGCTCGAAATTATTGAGTACTTAATACGTGATTTATCACATTTCTAACTAAGAGTAGAACCAACAGGGTGAAAACAGAGTCGTCCTCGTAACTTAAATGGTAGAGCACTTGGAGCGCTATTCCAAGGGTTCCGGGTTCGATTCCCGACTTAGACATTCTTCACTCTGTTTTTCTACGCTTGGTTAGCAATATGATAAATGACGTATAAAATATTCGATAGTCTTTGTTTTATACAGATAATTGAAACAGGCGTGGAGTAATCAATTGTGAAGAGTTTTCAGCTTAAAAAGGGTATTTTATAGAAACATTTTGTAAGATTTTTCTCAGATAAAATATATCATAGAAATTTAAGTAAATAAGTTTTAAATAATGCATAAATATTGAGCTTTCATTCCAGTCATAAACTTTGTACAATAAATTAGTCTAAACATAACCATGTGCTATACTTTAAAAAGTGGCTATGTGGGGAGACTTGACCCAATCAATGTGAGGGAGAGTTGTCCAGATGGTCAATGCTCCCTTAATTTAGTGTTTTAGGAAATCTTTCTATTATACACTGTACATAATGAAGGGTTATTGATTATATCTCCTAAATAATGTATATTTATTCCGTAAAGCTAAAAAAAATAAGGTGATAAAAAGGAAAATGTTTAAAATTAACTTAATGAAGATATGAAAAATTGCTGTTGACGCAAGAAAAGATATTTAATGAAATATAAATTAGAAAGTTGATAGGAACTTTTATTTCATTTAAATAGTACCCGTAGTAGGAAAACTGAAAGAATGTAAAAGACTAGAAAGGATGGAAGCAGCAGTCTTAAGAAATGTTAAGCTTTCATGCCTCTGCAAAAGAACATAACATTGATAAAAACACTTTAGGAAGGTATGTAGACAAATTTCACCAAAATGAACACAATGAAAGAATCCAAACTATGTGGCAACTAGTGTTTCCAGGTCAAGTGTCATCAAAAGTGGGTGTTTAAAACCCAATTTTCCTCCTGTGCCTTGAATTCCGTCTGAGCAGGATTTTGCACATTACGTTTTCCTAAATGTTTTTAATAGTAATTAAACAATGTAGTATAAAGATAGTCTACATTTTTTTTAACTGATTTTATTTCCCTTAACAAATATTGCAATATAAAATAAAGTGAGTCAAGCCTCCCATATGTGGGGGGCCTTGTCCTATTATTTTTTCATGATTAAAATCGATTCTTTTACAAGCTTCTTATGTATAATTAAGCCGCTTAAGCCGCAATTTTATTTTGATAACGGATTCTATAGCGACTAAAATTATACATGAAACTTTATTCTAGGTTCAATATTTAAAAAATACAAAATCATTTTGTGCAAAATGGGTCAACCCTCCCCAGTCTACCATATACATATTTCCATATCTAGGACGTTTACATTTTATCAAATAAATGCAAGAAAATTTTAGCATAATTTTTCTTAATATTTTGCAGTTTATTTTTTTTTCATTTTGAAGTGAATTTACCAGCAAATTTCCGAAAACAAAAAGTCAGGCTCAAATGGATAAAAGTCAGTTATGTAATTTTATACCATGACAACAAACTTTTGCATTTGAAATAGCTTGTATGTATATCTGTATTTCTCGCTTATTCTTTCGGAAATATAATGAACTGCAAGTTCAAATTAATAAGAATTATTCGTAAAAATTAGAGGATGTTGTATAGGTCTATATACAGGATATTGCCGAATTCGACCGACAAATTCAGAGGGGATATAATAGACATCAAGAAGGTGAAAATTTACCATAGAACATGCGGTCAGAAATCAGGTTTAGGGGAAGAAAATCTCAAAAATTGTTGAAGGGTGTGACGTCGAATGGAACAAAAGTTCCAATAATAAGTCGAGAAACATTTATTTTACGTAAATCTGGATTACAATATATTACACTTCAACGTCAGAAAGGAGGAGCACCTCGATGCTACATATCCCGTGAGGTGGATCGGACGCAGCGGACCTGTTGTTTGGCCTCCACGCTCCCCGGACCTCAGTTCCTTGGCTTTTTTCTTCTGGAGCCACCTGAAATCGGTTGTTTATCAGACGCCTGTGATACACTGAAGGATCTGACAGCATGGATCGTCGTCGCTTCAGCACACATCGCCAACAGACCAGTTATGTTTGAACGTGTCCAGCTATCCTTCGTATATCGGTGCCGGCTGTGCAATGACCTTCGCGGCTGCAACTTCGAACAAGTCCTATAAAAATGCTCATCGTCTCCTTTCTGACGTTGAACTGTAACGCATTGTAATCCTGCTTCATGTCAAGTAATCTTTTTCTACTTATTATTGGCCCTTTTGGTTCTTCTCTATGTTACATCCTTCATAACTATTTTTGTGATTTTCTCCTTCTAAACGTGGTTTGCGACCCCATGTTCTATAACAATGTTTCATCCTCTTGATGCGTACTATCAACTCTCTGAATTTGTCGGTCGAATTCGGCAACACCCGGTCTAAAATTTTAAATTGCAATTAATATTATTTTTTTTAATTTAAATATCTGTAATAAATTCAGATAATGATAAATGTGCACATATTCGACCATTACGGAAAATAAAAGAGAAAAACTGGAAACTATTATATCTTTATACATGTCCATTTTCTCATTAAAATTAAACAAGTTGGAAATAGTCGTCAAACGTGGCAAATGAGGTGCGTTCGTACTATAACTAGTTTTATAATTATTTTTTCCACCCCATATTGTACTGAATGTATATTTTTTTGCATTTCATAAGTGCATAGTCTGTAACATCATTAAAATGCACTTGCAATAATTTTTTCCCATTCTCCGTAATGTAACGGAAAACTTTTGACTATCCCTGTAATTAAACTATACATCCGATTTTCATAAAATTTGAAATGGCTCGATAAAATTTTACAAAAATTATCTATTAAAAATTTCAGACCATTTGGAAGGCTGTAACATCATTAAAATGCACTTACAATAATTTTTCCCATTGGCCGTAATGTATAAAGAAAAAAATTTGACTGTCCCTGTAATTAAACTATACACCCGATTTTCATAAAAACTGAAATGGCTCGACAAAATTTTGCAACAATCATATATTTAAAATTTCAGACCATTCGGTTGGGTAGTTTTGGCTCTGTTATATGCGGACGGACGGACAGACGAACGGACATACAGACTGAACGACGACTATAGGTGCTACGTATTTATATAATTACGAACGCACCTAAAAAAGACACAATCTATTCAAATATTTAAAAATAAATTTATTTTAATGTTGTTTAATGGCCTTGAAATGTAGAATGCTTGCATTCAATGTTTCATTTCAAACAATTTAATCTAGTTCCAGTAGCTTAATTTATTACCAGTTCAATGTTGGTCCGTATTTCAAAGTAATTTCAATTAAAATATTTCAAAGTATTGCTCACTGCTGTTGACTTTCAGATTAGACTTTCTTTCTTTCTGAAGGAAAAACAAAAACAAAACAGGGAACAATTTATCGTCGCTGCCTTTTAAATGCAAAGAATTTGTAATTATTCAAATTTCTTAAATCCTACTTTATATCCGTGTTATGAATAACAATGCTCATTCCAGCTACAATCATGATTGATTTAAGAATTAAAACATATCTCTGAATTTCCCTTGCGTCAAGTAGGATAATAAAGACGTAATCATCATTCAAGCATTATTCCCAGTCGAATTGTCATGTAATTTAAAAGCAAAAGATTACTTTTGAAGAATATTGCACTTCACAATACTTCCTAAGTTTTCTAAAAAGGTTTAATTTTAAATAAGCATTCATTAATCTGAATATTTTTATTAAAATTAAACAAACACTTTTAAACATACAGCTTTGTCTTTCATGATCAATAGCTTAAATTCCCTTGCCCATAACCGGACAAAAGAATTTATTAAATGAAAACCAAGAGCTTTACTAAAACTTTACCAATGTATTCAATTTAAATTTAAATAATTCAGTTGAATTTCGTGTTATTTGTTAATCTATATGAAAAGCATAAACTTTCTTTATCAACTTTTATATTCAAAAGAGAATAACTACAGTCATTAAAATGAAATAACTTTTTCATTAGACTGCGCTTTGGGTTTAGAGATTTTGTAAATTGAAAAAAAAAAAAAAAATGCTTGCTGCTGTTGAATAAAGTTTCTTCGAGTTTGTTGTAAAATTATCAACCTTTTCAAATTTGTTTGCAATTGCTTAGTAAAACGTTTCCATGATAGGAGATATTTCAAAATCCAAAAAGAAAAAAAAATGAATAAACTATAAAACAGGAATTCTGCTTTTTCAGAATTTAATGCCCCCCCCCCCCCCCACACGATGAAAAAAATATGTAAATATATAAGTACAGGTAGTACAAAACACATTTCATTTTAAGACTTAAAATACACGCTTTTATTTTACACAAAATGGCGTCATTCGCATCCGCAGAAGAATTCCACATTTACTGTCTAGTCTTAAACAACATCTATAGAAAAGTATGCATATGACGTCTCTATTGAGGTATCACTATGCACAAACTCTACAAAAAAGCTATGTCACCGTTTAAGAAACTCGAAACAAAATTGGGTATCTAATGATTTATAAGCCTTCATTTGTTTGGAACATTAATATGGATACTTAAAACTAAATACAGTTTATAATAGCTCCATGTTTTATCAGAAATCCTTCATTTATACATTTTTTCAAAATAGCACGTATTTTAATTACAATTTTTTTTTCAATTGTTATGAGAAAATGGCAACAAAAAGAATAATACTACTAGTAATCTACTATTTTTCAACTATTTTCCCTTTACTTTCTACAAAAATGGAATACTTTAGTTGTCACCATTGCAGAAATGGCGTTAAAAACTACAAGAAAATTAATGTCTCAAAAAATAAATTCAGGTGCAGTTTCAAACAAATTGCATTTAAAAGTACTTTTTTTCACTATGCGACGGTGTCAAATTCGAAAATGTGCAATGCTTAAAAGTTAAAAAAATTGCAGTAGAATTGACCAGTATGTATTTTTACAATGATACATCTGCTTTGTTTCATGGCTGACCTATGTAACGTAACGTTATTTGTTAGGAACGACACTTTAATTGTTGCCTGAAAGAAATAGCATATCGGGGGCTAATAAAAGCAATTACAACATGATTATAACCTTAACCTTTAAATTAATGCAGTTCTACAGAAATATATAAATGAATTTTTACATTCAATTAGAATTAGTTTTATTATTACAATAAGCTAAGAAAAATAGCTATTGAGCAATGTTTTTGTGCATAATAACTAGTATGTAAATTCAAAATAATATATTTATATCTTCTAACAATTACTTTTTTTTAAGTCAAATAAAAATATTTTTAATCAGGAATTTTACTTAACAAATAAAATTAAATACCAGGTTCCATATAGTTATATAGACACATTTAATTGAATAAATTTTATTGTAAATGGGAAAAAGGTGAGGTCATTAAGGTGCCTAAATGTGATGACGACCTCTAAAGGTGACAATGTTGTTGTACTTAATATCGTAATGCAAGAATTGTAAGTAAATGCTGTATAATGAGACATCCCAACTTAAGGAACAAAATCCGAAACATTTTTCTGAATTTAATATGTTTTCTTTAAAAAAAATTCCCATTAAAATACACATCGTTCATTATAAAGCGCTCCCATCTTCCCTAAATGAGGTACAAAATCCCGAAAGTGGTTCACGGTTTTTCTTTTTTAACTTTGAAGATTAAAAAAAAACTCTGTGGAGGTGAAGGACTATGACTTATGTTTCATTTACCTGAATTTAAGCTTATGAAAAGGCGATCAATTTTAAAATTAGAGTTATAAAATAATCTTCGCATTTTGGTGACCTTTTTTTTTTTATATATACTTAACAGGGACGAACTGAATGCCCTAAATGCGGCGATACTTTTAGGGGATTAATTAGGTAAGTTTATGTGGTATTTTTCATACATTCTGTTAAAATAATATTTAAAGCGGAAATTGTGATTAATTAAGCTGTGTTGATGTTAGTAAATTAGGAATTTCAGCATGATCCTCCAACAGTGCTTTTCTTTAACCGGGTACTTAAAAACGTGTTTTAAATGATCAATAGAGAAAAATGCATGCCTTTAAAATTATTAATAAAAAAAATGGCGTAAGAATAGAGGTGCATATTCGAGACACATAATGTAGATACATGATTACGGGATTAGCAATATTTTATATGATAGAAATTCTGAAAAATCTCGTAGAGATTAAAACTCTTAAATTATGTTAATGCGATCAAGTAAGTTAATTTTACAAACGTTAAAAAGTTCGTTAGCTTAAATGCAGAATCTGATTAAACCATGATGCAGCTGAGTTATGCGCTTGTTTGGAGGTCTTCAATTATTTTTTTACTTTTCTTAAATCTGCTATTTTAATTCTGTTTTCAACTTTTACTCATTATAATAAATATTTTCTACTTTTATATTTGAATCAGATCTTAAAAGAAAACTGTGTTTATCTAAATGAGTATTTATGTTTCATATATGTATTCTAAGGCATTGAAAAGTTCAATTTTTTGCGAAAGTGTAAGGAAAAGGAGGAGGGTGGGGACAACATAATATCAGGCCCTGGCCTTTTTTTTGCTTAATCAGGCTTGCTTAAATCGAATTATTAGAAACATTGCACATTTTTTTTCTGTTTTAAGACTAATATTTTCATGATGTGATATTTTATAACAACTCGAGTTATATGGGATAAATATTCTTCTTAATAATGTAATATATATCTTGTAAATACTCTTTTAACCCATAAACTCCACACTAATACGAATTCGCACCGATCAAAATTAAAATTGTCGACGTTATTTAAAATGTGCTTTAATTAATTTATATTTTTCATTAACAAAACAAATTAACAAAATCAGATTTTTGATAAAAAAAAAGAATAAATTTTCGATTCTTATTAAATTTCGTATAAAAGTCATGTGTTATATTTCATTATCAATATATTGCCAACAAAAGTACACGCAGTTGAAGTTACAGAATCCCAAATTGCACTATTGTGGAGTTCACGGATTCACTGTGGATTCACTGTGGATTCACTGGCGAATTCCGCAAATTTCAAACAATGTTTTTAGCGACAAGTGCGATCCATAATTGCTGTTAGCGGTCTCACAGACCACTTCATTCTAAAATTGTCAGGGATTAACTTGAAATTTTCACTTTCACTATAAATATTTGTTTCTCTTGATGCCCAGCGACTTTTGAATAAATGATTTTAAAATATAATAGCCCCGTAAATAAAGTTTAGTACACTAACAGCATTCTATGAGTTAATGAAGCTTTTTATTTTTCTTTCATCAAGCGGCCTCGAAGACCGTTCACAGAAGCTATGCGACAATTTCTGTCACAGCAGTTAAGGATTAAATGAATATTTTCAGATGAATTGGTATGCATAAACGCATGTCACATATGGAGCTTTGGACCTGTCATTTAGGTTTAATCTGCTGTAAATATGACAAAAATAATCTAAATGCAACAATCTTATATTGTCAGATTATACTACAGATACCGATACATTTCTACAAAACAAGTTAGTTTTGATGTAAAATTAAAAGTATTCAATATTTTTCTGCGTAATAAAATATATATTTATTTAATAAAATGTCAAATATACCTTGAATGCGACAAAACTATGATGCAGATTCGCAATTCATTTAGGCACAATGACCTTAAATTTCTGCAGTTGTAAAGTATTAAATTGGTTTATTGGGGAGGTATTTAATACATTTTTCTAAATCACATTATGGGTGTGACGAGGATTTTCCGCAGATAGAAATACTAACAGATTTTCCTCTTAATTCTAAAAACGGCGGCGTCGGAATTCCATATATAAAAGGAATTATAGCTGGCACTTTACAGAGAACATTGAAAATGAATTTAAACACCCGCGCGGCACTGTAATCAGATGTATTTTTTAAGATCTAAAGATGTTATTATAGAAACTAGGGGATCGTACCCGGGCTTCCCGGGTTACAGAATATAGGTTAAAACATTTTTTTTAATTCAAAACTAATAAGTTTTTTATATGCAATAAATTTTTTAGATTGCCCACTTACATTAAAAAAGCATTTTTTATATGGGAAATACGAATTATACAATGAAATAAATTTTTTAAATTTATCAAAAGCGATATTTTCTTATTAGCCGCATGCTAAAAGTTATTTGACCAAGATTTTGCTACTTATGGCGTCCTTTTATTTTCTGATAATTTCAGAGCTTATACATGTCTGTTAAATTTGTGTTTTATTTATATTATTTTATTTAGTTATTCATAAGGAAGTTTATTAGCCGGATATTAGCCGTAAGAAAATGATGAATTCTTTATTTTGTTTTAAGGGCAAACGGATTAATCTTTCGTAATCGAGCTCCGCGCGATATAGATAAATTATAAATTATTTCATGCTTTAAAATTGTTTTTAAGACCATAGACTATCAGTAAACTCAGATGAACTTTGCAAAAAAATTCAATTTGAAAAAAAGAAAAAAAAATCCTATTTGGGGATCTAAAAATTTAAATTGTACGATTACAAATATGTTAGATTTGTGTTTTTACAATACTATTCTTTTATTTGTTTATAAAAGAAGTAATAATTTCCTTAATTTTTCTTTCACAAATATGTTAGATTAGTGGTTCCTTTAATATTATTCTTTTAGTTGTTTATAAAAGAAGCATTAATTTCGTTATGCAAAAATAGTCAGAAACAAATGCTGAAAAACGTTTGTTGCTTTATGTGCAAAATGTTTATTATTATTATGTACTGAAACCGGAACGTGATAAGACAAACTTAAAAAAATCATTCTTAAAAATTATTTTAGAAAATATAATACATCAGTCAATTAAGATACAGTTTTTAAACAAATTGCATTTGAAAGTAATTTTTTTCCCTATGTGACGAAAATTGAAAATGTGCGATGATCAGAAAATTAAAAAAATGCAGTAGCGAAAATTTCAAGACCGAAATTGGATCGTGAAGTGTTGCCATTCGCAAAATGCCGTCAGCGTTACGCACAGATATGCTTGTTCTTTATAATATAGATACTTAATCAGTAAAATATAATAAAGATCAGTTATTAGGATGTGATTATCAATTGGGGCTCTTATGCTTGGTATTCCGGATGAAAAATAGTAATTTTCACCTCCTCAAAATTTGCATACACACTTCTCATATCCATATTCATCATTTTGAAAAAAATTGTATTTTGTTTGATCATTTAAAAATCATTTTAACTCAGAACTTGAAGTCACGATTGTCAGCAACATCTTTTATGTGAACAGACGCACCCTTTACTTGAGATTCTAATCTCAATTCCGGAGATTAAAAATTTCCGTAATTTATGTTTTTTAGACGCATTTGTGTTAAAATGTTTAGTTTTATCTAAGAAAATGATTGTTTTGTTTTAAATATGACTTCATTTTCACTTAAATAAGCATTTCGCCTAGTGTCTGAAACTTAGTGTCAGTAGACCTGCCGAAGGAAAAACAATATAGAAAATTTTTGAGGAAAAATGCGCGTTTTCAAAAGCAGTATGTCATTTTCCGTTATTATGCCCGTAATATAATATTCTGCTCCTAATGGGATTTTGCTACACTAAACCCTTATACAACACTTTTTATCAACAATTTTGAATTTTTATCAGAAAATAGCATGAATAAAGATAAAAATACCTCATTATTTCTCTCTTGTCTGCAATAATGAAAGCTATCTAATTTTCACCATTTTGAAGAAATTTCATAAAAGGCTTTTAAAATTAAAATATAAAAGTGGGGATATTTAAAAAAAAACAGATAGTGCGATCAAATCTGCAAATGAAGAGCTTTCAGTTTTAAAAAAATATTTGTAAAATTGGTTCAGTAGAAAGATCAGTGCAGATGACTAAAAAACACACTTGTGTTTTAAATATATAGATTATATAAAATTAGGAAAAATTAAATTAAGCAAATTATGTTATTTTGATAAAATTATAGTAGAATGTCCTAAAGAATAGCATTAAAATTTTATTATTCGAGAGAATTTTGGACAAAAACTTCAGGAACATTATATTATTAAACCACGAATTATTTGTTTGCTTGTCTAACTTGACGAAGCAAATCCATCCAGGCGAGAATCATCAATTTCTGTAATATAAATCGCTATTATTTGAATGTCACCTCTCTTTTATAAAGACACTCTAAACTTTTATAAACAATTGCGTTTTATCAGTGTGTGATTTCGATTACATTATTTTCAAAAGTGAAGCATTTTCTCTTGTGAAGAATTTCAAAGCAGCTAGGCTGTGAAAATGACGCACTTCTACGAAACATAATTCAGGTTTAAGAATTAAAATACACGCTTTTTTAAAAAATGACGTCATCTGCATCCGCTAAAGCAATCCATTTTTACAATCCAATCTTAAACTTCGTTTATAGAAAAGTATACATATGACATCATTATCACGGAATAATAGACAATATTCTTGACATATAGCCCATATTTTAATTTCAATTTTTTTTTTTCAGGTTTTATGAGAAAATGGCAACAAAAAGATACAATATCTCCTATTTTCGACCATTTTCCGTTTATTTTCAATGACTTTCAATAGAAATGGGGTACTTTTGCTGCCACGATAAGAGAAATGGTATTAAAAACTACAAAAAAATTAATATCTCAAAAATAAATTGAGATATAGCTTTCAAACAAATTGCATTTAAAAAAGCATTTTTTTTCCTTATACGACGGTGTAAAAATTTAAAATGTGCGATGTTTAAAAGTTTAAACATTTGCAGTAGAGAAAATTGCAAAACCAAAATTTTATTTCAAATTTCAAAGTGTTGCCATTCGCAAAATGACGTATGCGTTACGCACAGATACGTTTGTCCTTTATAATATAGATATGCGAATATACTGCCAACCATGGAATAAGCCGGAATTTAATGGAATTTCAAAAGCATATTACAGTGCTGCAAAATAATTTTTCACAATCACTGATGATGGCCAGGATTAACCTTTTCTACAAAACATTTATTTTTGAACTAAAGGCACAGTATTCAATAATTTTCTGCATAATAAAATATATATTTATACTTTTATTTATTACCAATTTTTCTCAGGTATTATTTCAAACAATGGGGCCCATTATACATGTCTGTGTTATATGCTTATCTCTAAAAAATAGCCATAAAAAGATTTTTATTCATCATTTGTAAATACGTTTACTGTTGTTTTTCAACAAAAAAATTCTTTCTACAATTTATCTATAAAAACAGTATAATGCATTGGTATAATAAAATAGCAATGTTTTACTTTATTTCTAAAAATACATTCTTTTAAAATCGTTCACGTTCCAATAAAAATTACTAATTGGTTAGTTCTGTAGAAAACTAAAGGTTCATTTAAGAACACAAGTCTTTATAAGTACATAATATATATATTTATTTAATAAAATATACATATTTATTTAATAAAATGCCAAATATACCCTAAATGCGACAAAACTATGGGGAAGCGCGTCTCATTTAGGCACAATGACCTTACATTTTAGCTTTTAGTTAATAGTTTTTTATCTTTAGGTTCTAAATTTTTTAATTATTTTTGATATGCTTAGTAAATATTTTTCAAATTGGAGGTGTTAAGTTACAAAGGGTTAAGTAACCAAGATATTCAATTATGTTTATTTATCAAATTTTTCCGTGTATTTTTCTGAAAATATTTAGAATCATTTCTGTAAAGAATACTTAATTAACATTTAATCCATTTACGTAACTTGGAACGTAATGCACAGTGAGAATGCGATATCATCTGAAGGTAATCTTCGTCTTTTAATTTAGATGAGAATTCAACTGAGAACAATGCTTGAATGGAGATGCCACACTCTCACCCTATTTGACGTAAATAGAATTCAAAGAAGATTTTAATTCTTTAATCAGTCATGATTAAAGTTGAAATCCGTATTAATTATTCATAACAAATAAAGATAGAGTTTAGGAATTCGAAGAATAATTAACTCTTTCTATTAAAGAATGAGACTCGTTATTTTTTGAAGGAAACGAGTTTAATTTTGAAATACTTTTAGTAGACATGTCTCCTTTTGATATTTTTTAGCTATAGTAAAATAGTAGAATGATGATAATCAATTAAATGACTAGAAGTATATTAAAGTATTTCGAAATAATGTAAAAATTTTCTTGTTACCTTAAAAAAATACAATTGAATTTGAGCATCTGAATGAATCTTTTCAGCTTTTAATACTACTAAGAATTTACAATATTGTATTTATACCGTCTTATTTCTAAAGTGCGTTCTCAACTGTGTTGCACAGTTTTCAGCTGAATTAAATTTTATTATTTTACATGATATGGATGCGAAATAAATAAATTTATGTACAGGAATGCACAAAAAGATGTGATTACATTGCTGTGAAAAAGGATGATAATTTCCAAAATGTTTTCATCTGTGTTTTGAGTTATTTTGCAGTTGAATTAAACTTTGATTCACTATGGCATGTATGAATATCTCTACAGCGTATGCCAGGGTATGCCAGGGTACGCATCGTGTATGCCAGAACTCCGCGTAAAAACTTGGGGGAGAAATAGAGTACATCGTTAGGAACCATAATTACGTAGGAAAGCATGGGCGTATATCGATAGATAGCGCTGTACGCGAGCTACGCGTGACTTCTTCATTTTAGACACTGACTGCGTGCGATTAACACGAATCACACGGACAACAATCCACATGGAACCCGACCACGTGCCGCACAACAACGCTTCACTGTTAATGTGTGGACGGGTATCATGTCGGACAGATTAGTAGGACTATACATCTTACCACCTCAATTGGACGCTTGCAAGTATCTCGTTTTTCTTCAAGAGGTTTTTGAAATGAAATACTTAACGATGTTCCTGAACGGGTTTGACGCGGAATGTGGTTTTAACATGCTGGGGTGCCATCGCATTACGCAAGGAGCATAAGTGACCATTTGAATCGAACATTTAGAATTAATTGGATTGAGCAAGGCGGTCCCGTCGCATGACCCCCCCACCACCACCAGCACCACCCAGATCACCTGATTTATCTCCTCTTGATTATTTTTTCTCTGAGGTGCCATGTAGATCACTGTGTACAACACGCCCGTAAATTTTGAAATGGACCTGGATGCACGAATCTCCATCGCTGCGGCAATCATGAACGCAGCAACCGGAATCTTCAAAAATGTTCACCAATCCATGTCGCATGCATCCATGCCAAGGGACACAATTTCGAACAGTTCTTATGATGCTTGCAAGTCATACATTTTACCATTTTATGCGTAATAAAACATTGTACAGTGCTTTCTCTATTGTGGCCTGTCTTTGTGTTTTTTTTATCACGGGAGGAGGACATTTCTGCCCATGTTTTCCTATGTAATTATGGTTCTTAACGATGTTCTCTACTTCCCCTCCAATTTTCTAAACGAAGTTCTGGGACACCCTGCAGATCCAGGGTTTCACAAAATAATTAGTGTACATTATTACCTATTAGCCGTAATTTATAAAAATGAGTTTTTAGCTGCGTCATATATCTTTTAAGTGTTTATTTAAATATATATTTTTTCAACGCAATAAATGATCAAGTTTCCTTTAACAATATTCTGCTGGGGGGGGGGGGGGACGTGCTTTATTAACTATGTTAAAAATGAATTTCCTTTCTTGTTTGATAATTTTTGAAGGAAATTGTCCCCTTTTATATTAAGTAAACAAAAGTGATTTCGTTGAACAGTTGCCCAACAGAATATGTTTGAATATTGTTTATTGTGCTTATTAGTGATGATGTGCTTAAACTTTTGGAATGATATTTCACTGCTTTTAAATGCACGATTTACAATACTGAAAGGCATACTGATTTTTTTTTTTTTGCTTATAATTTATATAGAATCACCATGTAAAATTATTGAATTTATGTGTAAATAGAATTGCACATGGAATATTTGTGATATTAAAATGCAGAGAGCGATAAAAAATTTTAAAGGACATGCGTTTTTTATTACCCTAATAGGATATTTTGGTGCTGCTGAAATATTTACCACTGCCTATAATTTTTGGGAATTGTTTTATAAATATTAACCCTTCTAGTGAGGGAGTCGACTGATGTCGACATCTAGGAGTTGGGTGCTGTAGACTACAGTAAGCGTCGATAAAAGTCGCCTAGGCGTTCACGGCGTTTATTGTGCTCACTGTAGTGCGTCATGGGTTAAGTAGTGATGACGTATTGCGCCTGCATAGGGCAGTAATTTGGCTATAACCAAAACCAGTATTGTGCCTTGTGTGTACATTTTTTTTGTGATTATGTCTCACTTTATTGATGATATTTTTAGTTTGAAATCAAAGTAATTATTATGACTTCATCTCGTACTGGACCTTCTCAACGTCAAAAACGATGCCTGTTCTATTTGATACCCCCTCCCCCCCCCCCCAAAAAAAATCCGCACTGAAAGGGTTAAACAAACTTATATTTTTATTACAAACTTCATTATTATATTTTTACTAGATGTTATTATTTTGAAATCATAGAAAAATTTAACCTTTAGGACAATCTTTTCTTGGCAAATTTTTCTTATAATGTAATAGATAAATAATACTAGACAATAATGAAATATTCGAAATAATTTTAATTTACTTTGATATATTGAATATGAATGCTGAAATATAAGTCGTATCGTTAGGTTTTAAGGAAAAGGAGCACTTCGAAAATTTCATAATAAAATATATTTCGGTATATCTTAAAAATAGTACATTTAAAAGAAATTAAAAGAATTATTACATTAAAATATATCAAGCAGATGAACTGCTTTTTGAAAAATTTATTCTCACAATTAACTAGTCGGGTGTGCCAATCCCAAATCTTTCTTCATTCTCATACATTTTAACATTTCAAAAAGTTGTTACACATGTTTTTCCTTCCGTGTTATTACTTCTATACTACACCAACTTTGATTTTCATCTTAAATTTTACTAGTTTGAGTAAAATCAAGTTATCTTCATCATAATAATTATTAAAATCAATATTTCTCTTTATTCTGTTTTAATTCTATTGTTGCTTACGAGTCGCCAGCTTAGCAGAATGCGAAGTTCTCGTCACTGCACAAGTCATCGATGTTCAACAGAACTACGAAAAATCAAGAAAACTACACAAAATCGCTATTACAGCGCCCGCTTCCGGCAGAATATTTTCAAATTCACTTGGGACCTGCTTTTCATAGCCGAAAACATATATATGAAATTTGGTTCAATTATATTCATAACTTCATACACTTTTTGATTGTGCAATATTGCAAATGGCACAAAAGTCTTTATTGCAGCACCCCCTTCCGGCGGAATATTTTTAAATTTAATAAGGACCTACTTGCCACAGCCAAATATATATATCTGAAATTTTGCTCAATTCTACGCATAACTTAATACATTTTTCGATGGCACAAAAATCGCTATTACATCGCCCCCTTCCGGCAGAATATTTCCAAAATCAAGAGGACCTGCTTGCCATAGCCAAAAACGTATGCAAAAAATTTGGTTCCATTCTATGCATAACTTCATGCACTTTTCGATTATACAAAGCGGTCACACGGACATACAGACATGTCCGTTTGAATAAACCAGTTTTTCGGGATCTCTGATTCCTAAAACGTGTAAATTCGTCGAAAAAATCTCTATTACAATATTTTCTTCTTTAGAAAGTACAATGTAAAAAATAAATCTACCCAGTAAAATTATCATAAGTTTTAGTCAAAACAGTATTTTGGTTTAAAATTTGCTACTGAATTTATACTTTTTGTTAGTTTCAGTACCTCTCTTATATTATCCATTTTTTCATCTAAATAATATTCAAAACATATGCAACTATATTTTTTTTAAATAAAAAAATAACGAATATAGAAAATGTTTTTTACTCTCTCATAAACGTTAACAAAAAGGATGTAAAAGTAGCTTTCCTATGTTGTTGCAGGAGAAAAACTACATTTGGAAAAGTATTTGAAAAATCTTATTAACCGATAAAAGAATGGAAAGGTAAAGCGATTTTTCTCTCATAGTTAATAAGCTTTTGAAGATTGCAAAAGATTAATCAAATTGCTCCTTTCGCTCCTACAAGGCTAATACTTGTGATGGGATGCATTCCCTTAACAATATCTGTTCGTTATTTCTTAATAGGAGGTGACTGTTTCTTTATTAAAATGCAACCATCTTACCTACTCTCATTGTTAGAATACAAAGAGATATATTTTCACTTAAAACTTCTTTTACATTTTGAATCCGATATAAAGAATGACAGTGAAATATTATACTCATACGAAAAATTAAAGAGGATTCCAAAATACTTTAAAAAAGCTTTTTGAAAAAATAATACGCTTTGAAATTTAGACGCACTTGTAAAGATGTATCTAAAGCAGTATGATAAAATTTGAGTCTAAACTGTATTTATGTCTAGTGCAAAGTTGCCAGTAGGCTACTTTTTTTTAATTGAAATTTCTTGATTGTCACCACTTTTTTGAAATGGCAAAATTCCCCTTGTTTTCGACTTAATTAATATATCGTTAAATACCGCGGATTTTACCATTTCAAATAAGTGGTGCCAGTAAGAAAATCTGAATTTTAAAAAGTAGCCCACTGGCAACACTGGTCTAGTGCATTAAAATAGCAATTAAAGCCTTTTATAGAAAAAGACATATTTCCTTTGTGCAGGAATATTAAAAAGCAGAAAACCAACGCTTAAAGATGCACAAAAAATACGTGAAAAGCAGCAAACAGCTGTTTCAAATCTACTAGCGAGATTCTTCTTCAGTGCAAGATAGAGCAAGACACAGCGTACTAGAAAAAGCAACGCTGAGCCTTGCTTTTTCTAGCTCAGCTATGCTTTTTCTAGCACGCTGTGTCTTGCTCTATCTTGCACTGAAGAAGAATCTCGCTAGTAGATTCGAAACAGCTTTTTGCTGCTTTTCACGTATTTTTTGTGCATTTTTGAACCTTGGTTTTCTGCTTTTTAATATGTCTAGTGCTTCAGTAGAACTTTCCTTTGCTATAGAGACAAGGATTTTATTTAAAGAAGCCCGGAAATTATAAAAGTCCGAATTATAAAAATTCCTTTAAAAGAATTTGGTTTATGTTTATTCGCGAGGCCTCTTCTGAAGTTAAAGTTGATTTTCCCATTGATAAGGGTGACCTCTCAGGTGCTTATATTATTCCATTTATTGGGGAATGGGGAATCAGAAATTATTATGCAGTTATGACACAGAGAAAATTCAATATCTGATATAAGGAGCATATTGCAGATATGAAATATAACAGAGGAAATAGAGCTTTGTCAAGACTGAATACAAAAAACAATATTAACATTCTTTTTAACAAAGGCAAGATTGATTTGTAGATCTAATTTTTATTTACAGCTATTTACAAGAGAGTCAGTTGAAATTTATTTACGGGTGTTCTCAAATCCAAAAAGGCAACTTTCTGACATAAGTTTTAATTTATTTTTATTCGAAAATGCATGAAACTAACTGGTGGTGTTGTTCAAAAACTATGTAACTGAGCTGTTTTTCCCATTTTGTTTTTGCAAACGCAATAGATCTTTCAGAAAATAGTGTCAAAGTGGGCGTTTTAAACCAAATTTCAGCGCGAAGAAAGAAAGAGCACTCAAGAGTGGGCGAAAAACGTGTTTATCACGTGATCAAATTCGCTTATGACTCAATAGGTAATTGATTGATCAAAAAATGGAAAAAACAGTTCAATTCCAAACTCTTCCATAGCCAGACTTACCAATTTTATACCTTTCCGTTAAAAAATGAATTTGTAAATGTGTCAAAACGTTTTGCGCTTGTTGAGCAGAGCAGTTAAAATCAGCCTTAAGAGGGTCAAAGATTTGTAATGATATATTATCTTTTCATATTCCAAGTACTTTGGTAGAGTGGTTAAACAACTTTAGGAATCGGAATATAGAAGGAGCAACAAGTGATATTGAAAATAAGAAAGTATTGTATGTTAACTTTTTAATAGATGAGTGTTTCCACTTTTTATGTGAATTTTGCTTGTGTTTTTCTATATTCTGATGACCATTCAATTAATGAATCCAAACATGTCAATTTTTAATGTATTTTTAATGTTTTTATTGAAATCGACGTCTTTTAAGCACGTAATTGTGCTATAGTATATATTTTGAAGGTCGTTTGGAATATATTATATTTTATGGTATAGTTAATAATGGGAGTAAATTACGTTTCGATACCACTTTTCTATCATCCATTTTTTTCATTTAAATATTCAAAACAAATGCAACTATATTCTTAAAAATAGAAAAATAACGAATATAGAAATTGTCTTTTACTGTATCATAAACGTTAAAAAAAGGATGTAAAAGTAGCTTTTCTATGTTGTTGCAGGAGAAAAACTACATTCGGAAAAGTATTTGAAAAATCTTATTAATCGATGAAAGAAGGAAAAAATAAGACGGTTTTTTTCTCACAGTTAATAAGTTTTTGAAGATAGCAATACGTTAATTAAATTGCTACTTTTCCTTCTAGAAGAGTAATGCTTGTAATGGAGGTTCCCTAACAATATCTGCTCGTTATTTCTTAACAGAAAGAGACTGTTTCTTTATTAAAATGTGAGAATCTTACTTACTCTCATTGTTAGAGTGCATAGAAGTATATTTTCACCTAAAACTTCTTTTACATTTTGAATCCGATATAAAGAATGACAGCGAAAGATTATACTCATACGAAAAAGTAAAGAGGATTTCAAACTATTTTCAAAAAGCTTTTTGAAAAATTAATACGTTTTGAAATTTAGATGCATTTGTAAAGATGTACTGAAAACAGAATAATAAACATTTTAGTCTAAATTGTATTTTATGTCTAGTGCTTCAGTGGAGCTTTTCTTTCCTACAGAGACAATGTTCTTTAATCCCACTAAATGAAAAAAATTATAGATATGGTGAAACATTGTTATGAAAACTTCTTGAAACCTATATGCATTTTTATTCTTGTTTCAAAAATGTTACCAGTCTTGTTTTATTTTATTAGTAAATCAGAAATGTTATATCTTTTTTTTTTTTTTTTTTTTATGTAGAATAAACTTTTTTCCGAACATACGATCGAATATCAATTCCACAGTATATATTCGGTGATAATTTTTGAAGTGCGTTTTAAAATTATTATTAAATGGTGATAAATCCATTTCATTTCTTTTGTTTTTAATTAATTTGCTCTATTTTAGTGCGAAGGAATCTTTTACAGTTTAAGACTGGCTATTTTCTGGCACATTCATTTTTATCATTTTTTTTCATTAAATGAGCGAACTTGTTAGGTGTTCTTTCTCATCTACAACGAAGTCAAGTAGAGTTTCTCTTTTTTTCTGTGAAGGCAAAGGTTCTCCAAGATGCCATGCATTTATTCGAAATATAAATCGCTTTAATATTCATGATTGCAAATTATTTTTGTTTTTAGATGCGAAAATAACTTCATGTATGCGCCAGAAACTTTCATTTTATTGGTATTATGTTTATTGATATTATGTTTTGAGAACAGCCTTGAATTTAACGTCTTAAAGAACCATCTTATGTGTATTTCATATTTTGTTAGATATCTGCAGTAAAATTTATTTGTTTATATAGGTTGCTAGAAAATAATTAACAATTATGTTATTTCCCTTAGCCTAAATTCTGCTCATTGAATGTTCATAGTTTATTTATTTTTTATTTTATATAACTATATAGTAGTATATAATATTATAAAAGGCAAATGTGTGTACGTAAAGGAACGCTTTTCTCCATGGCCACTCACTGCTACTTACTCGCGGTTGTAGTGGTAGATAGCCCTTGGTCTCCTGCTGTTAGTAAGGGAGTTTGTCGCGGATGGTAGAGGTGGGTGAGTGTGCTGAGCAAAATTAAATATGAGATATATCTCTCCTTTTCTCCCTCATTGTGTTTATGAATATAGTCTAAAATGTTTTGAGCGGTGTTGCAAGTGTCAGTGTGGGACAGGTTTGCATTCCGAATTTTATGGAAAGTTTCAAAATTTTCTAGAATGATCTAGATTTTTCCAGAAAGTTTTGAAATGTTCTAGAATTTTCTATAATGATCCAGAATTTTCCAGAAATTTTCAAACTGTTCCAGAGTAATCTAAAAATGTTTTAAGCTAAAATGTTCCAGAATAATCTAAAGTGTTCTAAAATAATCTAGAATATTCCAGGATGCTCGTTAATAATCTAAAGATTTCTAAAACTATCCAAAATCAGCTATAATGTTCCAGAATAATCTAAAATACTCTACAATAATCAAGAGTAATCTAAAATGTTCCTGAATAATCTAAAGTGTCCTAAAATATTCTAGAATGTTCTAGGATGTTCTCGATGATAATCAAAAATGTTCAAAACGATCTAGAATGATATATAATGTTCCAGAATAACCTAAAACGCTCTACAATAATCAAGAATAATCTAGAATATTCGAAAATAATTTGTAATGTTAAAAAATGATCTAGAATAATATAGAATGTTCGAGAATGTGCGAAATTTTAATCAACAATGGTATATAAGTCGAAGCTCAGCTCGTTTTTGTCAGTCACATTTTAGCAAGAATTAAGAGAGGATCAAAGAGAAAAATACCCAAAAGTTAAAAGTGAATATTCAAACGATAAATTCAAGTGATTTCGAAAAAAATATTTTGTTTCCTTTTTTTTCTTTTCTTTGCATTCAATTTTTCTCTTAAGAATTTTATCCAAATGAGTATAATACATTTTTTTATTTTAATTATATACTGTCAATGATTTAACTTTATTTATTGATTTATTTTTCAAAGTGTTTGTTACATATAAAATGCCAAAGCGTAAGAGAGTACTTATACAATCTTATGTGAATTCGCAAAGAATAAAAGCAGCACGTACTAGAAACGAAACAGAAGAAGAAAGAACAAGACGACTTACGAAAATTCAAGAAGAAGTGCAACAAATAAGAGAAAGTCAAAGTGAATAACAAAGAGCAAACATTAGTGAATAGATGCCAATTAGAGCAAGTTTAATTAGAAACCGCGAATTAGCTCATCAATGTCAAATGCGAAACAAATAAAATAAGAGAAAGAATGGCCACTCTGCGTGGACATCAACGTGTTACAGTAAGTAGAAATTACAGTTTAGAACTTGAGGCGTTCCATTATGATTCCATGAAAAAGTACAGTGAACATCCAAATATTGCCATAGGAAAAATGGACAAGACATGCAAGTACTACGACGCAAAAAAATTTAAGGGCGGAACTGTAAGTATGTGCTATATGAATGGTAAAGTCATATTACCAATACTACAAGTACCTCCACCAGAACTATTCGCTTATATGATCGGAACGGCACCAGAATCAAAGCTTTTTTTTTCAAAATATGTGTCGATACAGTTCTTGCTCTCAAATGACATTGTTCGGGGCTACATCAGTATGCAACGTAGAAAATTTCCGCCCAGTTTGTTTAGTCCAAGGGAAAATTTATTATCGAGTAAGGTCGCTAATGCCCAAATGAAACATCGAAAATCCTACAAATATATTTTGTTGGTAATGAAAAACTCGAAATATATCAGCGTTGTACTCACATTCAGGTGCTACAATGAGAAATGTTCAGGAGGTACAACGTCTACTTCATAACCATAATGAACTGATCAATGTGTTCAAAACATCTCTACGACGAATGGTTACAGACAACTATAAGATCCTCATTCGGGCCGACAACAGACCAGCCAGTGATCATGAAAGAAGGTTTAATGCTCCTTAAGTCAATGATGTTGACGTAGTAATTTCGATAACGTATATAGCCATCGTGATATAATCATTCAACGCTGAAGCAATGGAATGCAAGGAATTGCTGAAACACATCGCATAGGGAGACTTGTCCTCACGCCATTAAGCGTGCGATATATTCTGGCCCGAGCAACGCCGGGTGTTGCGGCTAGTATTTTATACAAAATATAATACCAACTATATTAATGATACAATATATGCCGCGATATCATCTCAATAGATTAAACAAAGAGTCGGTGGTACTGAATATATTTTTCTTGTATCACATGAGTAATTTACGATTTCTAGCAGACCGTTTGCTAATATGAAATGTCAAATATAAAAATAAAATGTATGTGTATCTTAAAAATAAAGTTGTTTTCTCATTAAGAGAAAATTTAGCCAAAATCAGATAAATGTGAAAATTTTATTTCATTTTTACAAGAATAGAAAATTTTTTTCCCATTAAAAACCCTCCAGTCATAAATCCTTTCACCCCTAATTCTAGGAATGAAACCGCCAAATTGGCAAGACTATCTAAAAGTTGGTCTTATAAACTTGTCAAGAAATCTGTATATTGACAATTTTATAGATGAATATGTCGATGTAGATAGACCCGACCACACGTCTGTGTTATTTTCTATACGGTGCCAATTTCTCCTGCTCTTCCGGGAATTGAAATTTCTAATCTATTTTCTATCAAATGTTTCTTTTAATGCCTTCTCAATTTATTTTCCGAGTTTATTCTAAATACTTTCTATTTTCTTTACTTGATGTCCTCTATTTGCTAAAGGTATTTTTCATCTTCTAACATAAATAGCTTTAATAAATTGCTCGATATTTTACTCATCTTCTATTATTAAGTATGCTACATTCTTTTAAACGGCAGTTTATTTTATTACAGAAATGAAATGACGATTTTAAAAACAAAACTATTGTTTAGGAATTTAATAATGATTTGAAAAAATATTACATTTACCGGCGTAGGAATCATTATACAATGTTTAAAAATTTTATCTTGTTTCAGCTCATAAATTTAGACTGAGATTATTTTTCAGATTCGGTAGTCTCACGCACCAAGAGATAATAAAAACTAGTGCATATCCAAATGCGCAGCATAATCGAAAGCATTTAAAATTTATGAAAATGTTAACAAACAATAAAATATTCGTCTACAAAGTATTATTTTATATGCGTATTAATGTTTTCGTAGTGATATAAATACATATAATTATACTTAATATAATTATATATAAGTTACTTGATTTTTAATACTGAGATATGTTTTATTGCTATTTTTTATTTCGTTAATAAATGCGCAAATGCTCCTTTAAAAGTTACATTTGTTAAAAAATCAATACTAATTAAATAAATTAAAAAGAAAAAGATATCACTTGTTAAAGCCATTTGATATTAGTATTTCATTGTTTAGTTATAAGAAGCTAAAGTTGTGTTTTATATACAAATACAATAACGATTTCTTAAAAAATATGTTTAGTGTTTGTGTTTGACTAATAATTATGTACTTAAAGATTTAAAAGAAAGGTGAAAACTGCAGGTCTTATTAATGTATAAAACAATTTGCTAATGTATTATATTTGCATCAGATTCTCTTCAGTTTAATTATGAATTTTTTGTCTGTATTAATTTCTTTCTCAGATCTGTTATACCGTTTGTTAATTGCTCATATGTGTTGTGCGATGGTGTGTGCAGTTACTATTTGGTTAAAGCAAATGAACGAAAAACATATCATCATTAAATCAGAGTAAAATAAAAGAAGAATTTATCCTATGTTTTGACATAAAGATAAAAGGAAACCGTCACAAAGAAACACGGATTCATTTATTTTTGTCATCATTTCTACTGTACTGTTTTAGATTCGGTGGTAACAAAAAATATTTAATGCAACCGAAAATCACAAAGTTTATTTTGGAAGAATTGGATTTTAAAGAAACTGCTGAGTAACTGGCAAACTTTTATTCTTTTTCACACTATTATAGCTATTTTGAAGATATTCTAACTTTTTCATTTTATAAGTACGATTTTTTTTTAAACTGGGCTAAAATTTATTCCAGTCTCAAAGATGACTGAAAAATAATTAAAAATTTTTTAAGTATTTTTTACCGAAAAAAGTGCGAATAAAAAGAAATTTCTTTTGGCACAAAAATGCCCATTCGTTTGCAAGTCTTTTGGTGCAAACCTTTCTGATATACGACAGTTTTTTTTTTATATTTAATGAACATTGACATGTAAATGGACTAATGGAAATTTTTGAATTATTATTTTTCCTTTTGCCACGAAAACTCCCATTCTTTTACAAATTTTATGGTGCAAATTACACTCAGATACGACAATTTGTTATTTTTTTATGACTTCTTGAAGTATATGTGTGAGACTCTTTGAATTATAATTTTTCTTTTTACAACGAAAACGCCCATTATTTTGCAAGTTTTGTGGTATAAACCGCGCTCAGATACGACAATTATTAGATTTTTAAAAGTTTTTGAAATGTAAAAGGACTTATGGGACTCTCTGAATTATTATTTTTTCTTTTCCCACAAAGACTTTCATTCGTTTACAAATCTTATGGTGCAAACTGCACACAGATACAACATTATTTTAATTTTTTATCTTTATTATTTTTTTCTATTGCCGCGAAAACTTCCGTTCCTTTGCAAATTTAATTGTGCAAGCTGCACTCAAATACGACATTTTTTTTTCATAAGTTTTTGAAATGTAAACGGATTTATGGGACTTTCTGAATTACTATTTTTTTCTTTTGGTACGAACAATCCCATTCTTTTACAAGAAATGTGGTGCAAACCACACTCAAATATGACAATTTTTTATTTTTTCATGAGTTTTTGAAAGGCGTTATTACATTAATTATGCAAATTTAATCGTGCAAGCTGCACTCAAATACAATTTTTTATTTTTTCATGAGTTTTTGAAATGTAAACGGATTTATGGGACTTTCTGAATTATTATTTTTTCTTTTGGCACGAACAATCCCATTCTTTTACAAGTATTATGGTGCAAACCGCAGTCAGATACGACAAATTATTATTATTTTTTTTCTTTTACTACAAAAAATCTGTATTTTTCTTTTTTATGTCTTATGATGCAAATCGCACTTCAATACAATAATTTGTTATATTTTTATGAATTTTACTTCCTTAAAGAAATTATAATGAATCTTTTTCTTTTATCTCCTTCATTCCAAAAGCAAGAAAGGACATAATAAAAATGATTTATTTTTCGATCATTATAATAAAACTGCCCAAAACTATCTGTTTCTTTCCGAAAATGTTTTTCTTTTTATCGCTTCTCTTTTACTAATATCTTTTTTAACACATAATGAGCTTCATGTAAGTTGAAAATTCAGAAAAATTAAAACAATTTTGAAAAAATAAAATTATAGTAAAATAATTTAGGAATGGCAGTAGGAATAATTAAAGTTATAGTGTAATGTTTAATTAAAGTTATAACATACTTAACTAAGTTCTTGAAAGGTTTCTAAATAAGTAAATTTGTATAAAAATTTAGACGAATAAAATAACAATGGCTGACAATGTTACATTCAATTTGTGCGAAATTATACGGTAACACTACATATACTTTTCAAGCCATAGTATTTCTGTGACAAAACGCAACTAATGATAAAAGTTATTTGACTCTCATGTGTGTAATTATTCTTCTTTGAATGTTTTAACTGGCTTATATGTTTTCATGGCATGAAATTAATTCATGCAGATAAATTTTAATCTCAAATGTTTATTAATTTCTCGGTAGGTGGATATTCTTGATTTGGCACCCATTCTTCTAAATCCTCTTGTTCAATTATCCAAAAGATAATTTAAACAATTGTTTATGATAAACAAAACTCTATCCTTATAAAATTTTTAAATAGTTTTTCTAGGGATATTTTGAATGATTTTCGCGAGAATGCTTCTTTAAAATTAAATGATTTTTCGTAAGTAAAAAGTTAAACTTTATGAAAATATAATGTTCCCTGAAGGTCATTTTCAGAAATTAATTTAGAGGGAAATTCAACTATGCAGAATGCTAGATTATTTTCCATCATCCTATTTGATTTCGAATGAAATCAGAATTCATTTTAATTCCTTAACCAATAATGATCAAGGCAGAAAAACGTATTTATTAATCATAACAAAGAAATAATGATGAAACTGAGAATCGCGTTTCAGAATTAAAATATTAAAGAAATAGTTAACATTTTGAGTAAAACAGCGAATAAAAATTAATTTGACATTCTTTGAAAAACACAGAAAAGAAAAGAAGCAAAAGAAATGAGACTTAATTTCGAAGACTGAAGGTCTGCAATAGTGGGTTACTTAATATTATTATTATTTTATTATCATTATTACTTGGATTCACGGACTTTGAAGTAGGAAACAATATCGTATATTTTGAGAAGAATGTAAATTCAGTTAGAAGGAAGTTTTGGGAATATACAGTTAGCGCTGTGGACCCAGGTTCGAGTCCTAGCCCCAGTTAATTTTTCACTCTAGTTGGATTTGTTGTATTAATGGTTTAAAGCCTTTTTCAATGTATGTGTACCTTTACTGTTAAAAAATTGGAATTCAGACGTTAATTTATGTGTTTTAATATATTATTGTGGATCGGTGGAAAAAGAAATTTATTCGTCGTTGTCTCATCATCCAATGCTATCTGATATATGGACGGTAACGTTCCCCAACATGGTATGCTCGTGAGAAGTTGCCGAGCTAGGACAACAGCCAGGGTAACTTAGTTGTTAAAGCAACAACACGCTGTGGACCCAGGTTCGAGTCCTGGTCCCGGCTATTTTTTCACTCCAGTTGGGTTTATTGTATTAACTGTGTTTAAAGCCTGTCTTAATATATGTGTACGCTTAATATTTTAAAAAATGGAATTCAGACGTAATTTATGTGCTTTAAAATATATATTTAATCAATATATACTAGGAGCTAAATACACGGCACTAAAAAATGGCGAATGATGCAGTGAAAGCTTCTGAATTTGAAAAGCAAAGGACGTAGATAATCTTGTTTTTAGTGCCCATAAAACACATTGATGATCATTGTGAATGTCAAAAGTGTTAATATATTGCAAAAGTATTATTAAATAATTTCTATTTTTAGTTTAAACTATGTATCATATTTGTAATGTAACCGAGTGGCATAAAAGTATCATTGATTTTGGCCGAGATTATGGACATATCTTAAAAGATGTAGCAAAGTTTTTTGGGGTAGCCTTTTCAACAGTCAGTAGTGTCCATTTACAATGAAAGAATTTTGGACACAATCAATTCCTGTGAAATAACTGTGAGAGAATTATCCATTTCAGATAGGTAACATAGAATATAGACGACTAGAAATTAGAAAACATCTAATTCAATTGTACCACGGAAGATGCTTCTCTTCTTTTAAGTTATGCTCAAGATCTAGGACAAAAATGATAACATCCTTTGGCCACTGTTACATAACATTCATGACTAAAATAAAAATATACCTATAGTAGAATTTTCTCCTTTTATTAACGTCTTAAACATTCAAAATGATCATCAAAAACTTGGATTAGAACTGAAAGCAAAATTATTATAGAATGTTCGTATCATCACATATATAAATTAATAGATCATATACAATATTGTACAATGTATTTCGATACTTTTCTCAATGTAGATGATAATTGTTGAAATTGGGTTATCAAATATACGTTTTTCAAATTGTTTACATAATTATCATCTTTTACCTTATTAAATTGTGAAGATTTTGTTACATAAATGTGAATGTTATATGAATACCTAAATGTATTGGACAGTGGTTCATAGTCTATGCTTGACGCATGATTTATCTTTTATCTTTAACATGTTATGGTATATTTAAGAAAGTATTTCCATTGTAATGGGTTTTAAATTAGTATAGTTAAATTTTCTTATAAAAATACCACTGCATGGTTCAATTAGAAAAAAAAATATTTTAGTGTGTAAGATTAATCCAATTTTATTTTTAAAATTTGCCGATAAATTTCGATAGAATTACAGAAATTAAAATCAATTGTTGCGGGTAATTAATGCTATAATCATATTTAACTGAGTTTTTCCTTGAGTTTTAAAAAATCTCTATTTGTAAAATTTTGTATAATGAAATCGATAAACGAAATTCAAATAGTTAATCGTGCTGCAATCAGCTTGGTGGAAATTTACACAACAATTGCACAAGTTGTATTCTACACAAGACTTAGCTTAGAGAAAAAGTTTTAATTTAACTTTCATTTCTATAATAATTTGTTTCAATCTAAAAAGATTGTTTATAGATTTTCATATGGAATAGCCAATAATTTGAAATTAATTCATATAGATAAATTTTAAACCAAAGTATTTATTAATCTTTTGAAAAGAGGCAACTCTTGAATTGAGTTCCCATTCATGTAATAAAAATTCTTTTATAATTCCCTTTCGTAAATAAATTTTATTTTGTTCAAGTGTTGTTTTGTTTGCTACCTTTAAGATAATTTAAACAATCGATCATGATAAACACAGCTCTGTATTGATTAAAAAAATATATTTATTTTTTTTTAATATCTGGAATCAATTTCGTAGAGAATGTTTCTTTAAAACTAAATCCCTTTTACGCAATTCAAGAGGTAAAGAATTATGATGATACAAAATTCCCTAAAGGCAACTTTTAATTTAGATGACAACTCAACTGCGCATAATGCTGGACTGCTTCCCATCGTCTTATTAGGCAGAAATAGGAGTTCCAAGTTTTTAAATCTTTAATCAAAGTTGACTTAGACAGAAAAATATACTTATTAAAGATAGCATAAAGATCACGATGAAGTTGGATTTTATAAAATTCAAATGATGATTAATCTTTCATTTACAAAAGAGAATGACCGTCAAATATTCACACTTTTTAACATTTTCCAACATTGTTGAAAAGGGTTCATAAATTTGGTTTGCCTGCTGTCTGCATGTCCGTGTTTTGTGCTATAATTCTTATAAATATCCTGGGATTGTCATGTAATTTATATATTTTATTGAGATTAGAATGTTCGGTATTGAAAATGAAGTGCGTAGCAATTATATTTTTTTACAAGGACTTTACAAGCAATTTATTTTAATTTCTGTAATTCTATCTAAATTTATCGGCAAATTTTTAAAATAAAATTAGATTAATCTTACACACTAAAATATTTTTTTTCTAATTGAACCATGGAGTGGTATTTTTATAAGAAAATTTAAATATACAAATAAAAAAAACACAAAAAAATTCCTTTACATTGTGGTCTTTGGGGGAAAACCATTTACGAACCTTTTTAATGATGTTAAACATAATGAAAACATAAAACATAATTAAACTGATATGCCGCAACTGAGGTAGACTATTACATGCTTTTTCGGAAGTATAGAATATGTAGCATTTATAGTTCATTTACAAAGACATGCAAAATAATTCCATTACATTATGATCTACAGTAAAAAACAGTGTCGATGCATTTTAATGATATTCGGTTTTTAATAACATTCTTTTAATGTCGGAAAGCGTTTCATAACCTATGCCTGATGCATGATTTTTCGTTCTTGTCTAAGAAACGAGTATAATTTTCAAAGACAACAATATATGCGATAGTGCCTACTAGTTAATTTATTTTTTATTACTGTTAATTGTAGCTTTTTAGATGCGTTCGTAATTGTATAAATACGTAGCACCTATAGTCGTCGTTCGGTCCGTCCGTCTGTCCGCATATAACAGAACAAAAACTGCCCAACCGGATGATCTGAAATTTTAAATACATAATTGTTGCAAAATTTTGTCATTTCAAAATTCATTCAAAATTCATTTCAAAGTCATTTCAAATTTTATGAAAATCGGATGTATAGTTTAATTGCAGTGACAGTCGAAAGTTTTCGGTTATATTACGGCCAATGGGGAAAAATATTTGATATGCATTTTAATGATGTTACAGCCTTTCGATCAGAATGAAATTGATATGCGCTTATGTAGTGCACTAAAATATACATTCAGTACAATATGCGGTGCAAAAAATATTTATAAAACTAGATATAGTACGAACACACCATATTTGCCACGTTTGACGTGCAATTTCCAACGTGTTAAAATTGCAATTAGCATAGTGCATTTTTGAATGCTGATAAAATCTATTTAGACTAGCTTATGAGGAATGCACTATTGGGGGGGGGGGGGGGACATACAAGTCTATCATCAATTTTTTAGAGAAAAATGCGAGAGATGCCATTCGACTGGGAAATGTATCTTCTTTGCTACTATAAATGCAATATTTGAAATAAGAATTGTCTACATCGAGGATGAGTATATGTCTCCATACAAATGGTTAAAATTAATTTATTTTCGTTTTAAGGAAGGTGATCCGATTAAAAGGAGATGCCACACACAAAATTTAATTTATTCTGTTGGCAGGGAGGAGTACCAATCCTGGATAGGGGGTACGTAACTCGTAAATTCAGTGCAACGTGCAGAACGTAGATGACCTCCCGTAAGGCATGGTGACGTCACGGCGACATCGTTGTGAAGTCACACTGTGATTTTGTGACCGTTGATGTGACGACACGTGACGTCGATGTGACGTCATAGTGACTAGAATGCGAAGTCGTTATGGCCGTTTTAGAGGTCGTTTGTGACGTTACATTGTGACCATTCTGTGAAGTCACGGTATGACAAATTTGTGAAAAGTGTGTCATTTGTGTCTATTTTGGCATTTTTGTGACGAACCTGTGACGAATGCGACAATGCTTTGAAGTCACATTGTGACCAATTTGTGAAATATGTGTCATTTGTGACAAACTTGTCATAAACACTGTGATGATTTCAAGTGAAATTCAAATTTCAAATTAATTGCTTAAAAGGCGCAAAGGACAACATACTGAAAAAAATTTCATGCCGGGACTCGAACCCGGTCCATCAGTATAGCGCACTGACATTCTACCGACTAAACCACATCGAACGATAACCACACTGGAAAATTTCTCACTATATCATGTTGGGAAGGCGACAAACGCAGCATAAGATGGAATATTTATCGTGAGCCTCCAAGAATTAGCAAACACGAAACTTAATTAAATCCAGCATCGATTGAAACTATATTAATACTTGGAAATTTTTCCAGAGAGAACCCAGAGAGAATTTTTATACAACCATGGAGTTTACATAGAACCTTTATTACTCGCCACTATTTAGTTAAAAGTTAATTCAAACTAAAACACTCTTAAAACTGCTGAAATCAAATTTCCAGAAATTGTAATTTATAGACGGCAATGCATCCAGTTCTTTGCATGACCTGTATATATTTTTATTGCACACAATATTTCAAATGAAAATCAAATTTCAAATTAATTGCTAAAAAGGCAATTTTAATTTCAAATCCTTGCACACAATATTTCAAATGAAAATCAAATTTCAAATTAATTGCTAAAAAGGCAATTTTAATTTCAAATTTGATTTTCATTTGAAATATTGTATGCAAGGCACGTGTTTCTCTCCGGAAAAATTTCCAAGTATTAATATAGTTACAATCGATGCTGTATTTAATTAAGATTCGTGTTTGCCCCATGTCGGTGGCTCACGATAAATATTCCATCTTGTGCTGCGTTTGTTGCCTTGCCAACATTTAATATGGAGAAATTTTCCAGGTTGGGTATCGTTGCATGTGGTTTACTCGGTAGAATGTCAGTGCGCTGTACTCATGACCCGGGTTCGAGTCCCGGCATGGAATCTTTTTCACTATGTTGACCTTTGTGCCTTTTAAGCAATTAATTTGAAATTCGATTTTCATTTGAAATATTGTATGCAAGGCGAATGTTTCTCTCTGGAAAATTTTCGAAATATTAATACTGTGATGATTCTTGTCATAAACACTGTGATGAATTTTAAAATAAAGTTTTGTTTGAAATATGAAATCTTATCTTTTTAGCAAAATATTGCTATTTTGGAGTCGTATTCTTCTAAAATATTTTTAATTTTTCCACTTAAAAAACAATGCTTATCAACTGACACCTTTTTTTATTAAGTTCTAAGCTTGATCTTGAATTCAAGCTTGATATTAAGAATGTGTAAGTTTTTTAATGTGTTGTGATTTGTCATTGCTTTATTAAATACGAACATGGAGTCTAAGGGATATTAATCCAACTCTTGTTTATAGAACGACATAAGCCATATTTATTAAATTTTTTTATTCCCGTGTATATTGTATTTTGTGAATATGAGCTAAATAGATTTGGTATATTTTATAGAAAAAGACTGATCTGGGAAATAGAAAAAACAAGTAAGAAAAATCATACGTTAAGCATAGATTTTAAAACACTTTCCAACACTTCCTGAATGCTTTAACAAAATATCGTAATTTAGGGGAATAACGTAAATACGATAACTAAGTAAACATTTTAGAAAACGCATAAAAACGTTTAAAAAACTGGTTTCAGCAGTTACCATCCATAGACAAATATGTTTTCCAATTCTTTTGAACAGTCCTGTATTTGATCTGTAGATTGATATACGTACTATATAATGAGAAAATTTAGTTTAGCAAGAAAACGCATAACAGGTAGAAATTCTTTTTCAGCAATTTATACTAATATATGGAAACATGCTTGAATATTTTTATACAACCATGGAGTTTACCTAGAACCTTTATTACTCGCCACTATTTAGTTAAAAGTTAATTCAAACTAAAACACTCTTAAAACTGCTGAAATCAAATTTCCAGAAATTGTAATTTATAGACGGCAATGCATCCAGTTCTTTGCATGACCTGTATATATTTTTATCTATATTCTACAAACATTTCTTAGTAAATTAAATGTCTACAATTAAATGTTTGATTAAAATCGCAAACAGCAAAAAAGGCTTACATACTATTAAAATATATATATATACCAATTTGAAAAATACTAAATAATTAATATTTATAATTGTACTATTAAACAACAACAAACTACAATAGATGAATTATTAGATTTAACAATTTCTCAAAAATCTTTCCATGTGTAATAAGGAATTCCTATTATTTTATAATTTTGGCAAATGTTAAATCTGAAAGCATTGGTATGAAGATTTAGGATTTTAAATACTAATTTAAAATATTGTTAGCAATGAAAAAAAATCTTTCAAAACTTTCACTATTATAATATGTAAAAACATATTTTCTCAGTATAATGTTAATTTCTAAATTGAAACAGTTTCGTAATATCATTATAATCGAATATCATATTTAACTCCAAAATAATAATGACTATAAATACTGTGCTAGTAATCTTAAAACAGTAAGAAGCCGAAAAAAATTTCAAATCACTGTCACAACACATTTTTAATCTCAAGTAATTGAAAATTAATATTTACATTCATTCCACTATGAATGGAGGCATGAATCAGTCTTTGCGTCAGCTTTTTTTTTCCTAGCGATGGCAGATTAAAATATTTTACAGTATCGAATCGGAAAATATTGCTTCTAAAAACAATAGCAGATCAGTCTCTTACTAATATAACATAAAACTATTTAACTCATAATATACAAATCAGGAATAAAAAATTTTAATTAAATAAGACTTACATCTACGTTCCATTAATAATACCCGTGTATCCTAAAATGGCGGACGTCATTCTCTTATCTTAAAAATGTGTTGTAGACGTGGTGATGTTCTAAACAGTGAACTGACTTCCCGCGTCTTCGATTATTTATTTTTCTGTGGTTATGGGCAGACGATTTTCAGCAGATGGTACCGATTATTTGTTTTTGTATACAACAGATTTGGTATTTAAATACGCAATAATTTTATGAGAGAGTCTTTAATTAAAACTTTCTATTTGAAGAATTTTCCAATGTATTTACATTTTTCTTTTTATCAGTTCCAAACAATTCAAGTTAAAAAGGGTTGTAAAGTTTCTTTTTTGTAAATAATAATAATAATAATATTCATAATTAGAGTTTATTAGATAAAACATTGTTTATATTTTTAAAATGTGTAAAAATTAATTTAATGTTAATAATGGCCCTCCCCTCTTTTTTTAAAGTAAAGTTTGTTTCACACGTAATAAATACAAAATGTCTTCTTAATAAATAAAAAGTCCTTCCGGCCAGTGCCGGGAGGAAGAGGTAGCTTTCATATTCCTTATTTTTAAAAAGCAAGCTTATATTATTCAAACACACGAAGCTCAATTTAGTGGAAACCGATTATAGGAGATTCAATCCTAATCTTTATCAATATTAAATCATTATGAATGAGAATTTCGCGAAATTAGTCAGCTTTATCCAAGCTGCTTTTAATTAAAGTAACTTATATTTGGTTGCCAAATTCGGCGATATCTTGAAGTTACTGCCATTTTAAGACAACATGGTGGATGAGGCTAACGAGTGAACTTGGTCGAGGCCTTAGTAATTCCTGTGCACATGCTCACTCACATCGGAATCGGTTGATATATACAAGTTCTGTCGCAGGCAAAAAATCAGATTTTTCAAAATGTCACCCACATTAGAAATTCAAACTGCTATATCTGAGCCATTTTTTAAGATACAGACAAAACAAGAAAATGCTCCGCAATCCTTATATCATGGTCAAATACTTAAGAAAGAAATATTTTTCAATTTCTAATTCTTTTGCACCTTACTTTAAATATAATTTTTTATTTAATTTAATGGCCTCCATTTTGAAACAAGATGGCTGATGAAGCTGGCCAGCGAACTTGGTCGAGACATTACGATATACTATCCACATGCCTTCTTACATCGAAATAGGTTAATGAATACGCGTGTTATCACGTGACAAATATCAGATCGTTTCAAAATGTCAGCCATGCTAGAAATTCAAAGTGCTATAATTCAACCCTTTTTTAAGATATATACGAAACAAAAATTGCTCCGGAATCTTTGTATCAAGGTCAAACACATAAAAAAATTTTCATTTTTCAATTTTTTGATAACTGATTTTAAATTTAAAATTTATTTTTTTTTAAATGGCAGCCCTTTTGAAACAAGATGGCGAATGAAGCTGACCAACGAACTCGGTCGAGACATTGGTATGTACTATGTACACACCAAGTTACATCCAAATCGGTTCATAAATACGCCTGTTATCGCGTGACAAAAATCAGGTTGTTTCAAAATGTCAGCCACAATAGAAATTCAAAATGCTATAACTCAGCCATTTTTTTTTAGATATAGAAGAAACAAAAACTGTTCCGGAATCTTTGTATTAAGGTCAAACACATACGAAAAAATCTTTTTCATTTTCCAATTTTTTTGGTACCTCATTTTAAATTTTAAACTTTAAAAAAAATTTAAATGCCCGCCATTTTGAAACAAGACGGCGGATGAAGCTGGGGAACGAACTCGTTCGAGAAATTGGTACGTATTATGTATACACCAAGGTACATCCAAATCGGTTCATAAATACGTCTGTTATCGCGTGACAAAAATCAGGTCGTTTCAAAATGTCAGCCCCGCTAGAAATTCAAAGTGCTATAAATCAGCCATTTTTTTAAGATATGAACGAAACAAAAACTGCTCCAGAATCTTTGTATCAACGTCAAACACATATAAAAAGATATTTTTCAATTTTCAATTTTTTGGTACCACATTTCAAATTAAAATTTTTTTAAAAAAAATTTAAATGGCCGACCTTTTTAAACAAGATGACGGATGAAGCTGGCCAACGAAATCGGTCGAGACATTGGTACGTATTATGTATACACCAAGGTACATCCAAATCGATTCATAAATACGCCTGTTATCGTGTGACAAAAATCAGGTCGTTTCAAAATATCAGCCAAGCTTGAAATTCAAAGTGCTATAACTCAGCCATTTTTTAAAATATAGACGAAACAAAAACTGCTCCGGAATCTTTGTATCAAGGTCAAATACATAAGAAAAAAATATTTTTCAATTTTAAATTTTTTGGTACCACATTTCAAATTTTAAATTTTTAAAATTTTTTTAAATGGCCGCCATTTTGAAACAAGATGGCGGATGAAGCTGGCCAACGAACTTCGTCGAGATATTTGTATGTACTATGTACACACCGAGATTCATCAGAATCGGTTCATAAATACGAGAGTTACAGTATGACAAAGATCAGATATATATATATATATATATATATATATATATATATCAACTTTTGAACGGAGGGTGGTTTCGGGGTCTGGGGGTCATGATCGATGAGAATATACCAAAATTTTTTGAAATCGCTTTCCTCCGAACGGCTGCAATAGGTAGCTTTTTGTAATGAAAGCTACCTAAAAAAGGTTATCGAGGATAAAAAAGAATTTCTTTGTCAATCTGCCATTCATTTCATTTTAATTTTCTGTAAAATAAAACAATTTGTAAAATAACTTTTTTTTTTCGTCATATTTCTAAAACACAAATTTCAAATACGAATAATTAATTATATTATGATTTTTGCACAAATTTTGTATATTTCTTTTATTTTCGGAAAATGTTAATTTTATTTAAAAAGCCTGAAAGAAGTAGAATTTTTTTAAAAAATAGTTACTTAAAATAGTTAAACACTAACAGGAAATATATGACTTGAATGCAAATTATAAAGCAAGAAATGCATATATTACTAAACTCTGAAGAATTTATGTGCTCATTAAAAGCTGCAGACTTAACTGCAATAGAAAATTTTTAGTTTGAAACCACAGAAGTGTTTCGAACACAGAAGTGTTTCTGGTCGGCAAAAAAATAAAGAAATTTCCTCCCTGCAAACTAAATATGTAAAGTGTACAGATTTAATATTCATAATTCTAAATATGTTATCCAAATTGCTCCAGAACGAACAATATTTCGAGAAACACTTTTATAATAATAACAGTCAGTGAAGGATTATTATATTAAATTGCAATGCTAGATAAAATTGAAATCATGAAAAAAGTATACTTTCACTGTCTTAGATATCAAATTGATAAAATATAGCATAAAAATTTAGTTTATTAATGCTTTTATCGTGCACTTTATTTATTATGTCCCCCCCCCTTTCGTGACAGAATTTACCATTTGCTATCCACTAATATATTTTCATTCCTTATGTCGCTGTAAATCGGGACTGTTTAAAATATTTCTCTTCATTTTCAAAAATTTTTGAAGTTCATATTTTTGTCACACTGTGACTTACAATATAGTGTTTTTTTGTCACATATGTGACGTGACGTACGTTACATAGTAGTGACATAACAGTGACGTCTCAATTTTTTCTTAATTGCCGGGAAAATATAATTTTACAGTTAATAGCGTGTTTTGAAGAATTTTTTGTAATTTTTTAAAGTTTTTTAAGAAGTCCACATCTCAGTCACAATGTGACATCACTGAGTGGTGGCATTTTGGTCACAGATGTGACGTGACCACAGTGATTTACAGTGACGTCACAACGACGTCACCGTGACCATGCATGCTATGAGGGCTATGACACCGTGGCAAAACTACAGTTCAAAAATTCAGGTTATGTCGCCAAATAGATTTGGAAGATAAAAAAAGGCAACAGATTAATATACGTCAACACAGGTGCTGGCAGTGATGGCTAGGAGTCCAAAAATCAACATTGCTTAGAGCGAATGTCATTGTGTATCGACATGGGTGGGAGACATATGGAACATATCCTGTATCTGTATCGTCAAATTATACCCTTCGTGCGAATAAAATAAACATTGGTCACCGCTTTCACCATTTGTATGGAGACATACGACTCTCCCTGTGATTAAATTTGTACAACTTTCTTCTTTCAAAAGATAAAAACTACTTTATTTGTGTCTCTTCGATAAAATCAAACCGGAAAAGTAAATGATATATGCCTTTTTTTCTTAAATTTTCGTAAAGTTAGAGAGGATAAATTTTGAGGACGCTCATTGCAAATATATAAATTTATATCTTCCCAATGAAATATCCGATGGAAATAGGGTTTCATTAGAAAGATATACTGAATGGTCTAAAACATAATCAAGATAGTTTTTTTTATTTAAAAAAATAACTATGATAATTATTAATATTTTCAAAGCACAGGAAATTAACATGGTTTTAGTGTCAGTGGTGTCTGGATAGAGATTAGTAAGTGTAGTGCCTAGGGAGCAGAGCTCACTAGTCTATACTTCCTATTATAAAGAGGAAAAAATTGTTTATTTGTCGGAGATAAGCTCTGGAACTACCGCACCGATTTTAAAAGTAATGGTATCAAAATGATGGTGTTAGTCCAACTTAGAACATAGGCTATATCTTATGTCGGTGCCACTACCCCAAAAGGGGTGTAGGAGCAAAAAACGTTCTAAAAATGCGATTTTAGCGTTACTGAAGGGCTTAGAAATATGAAATTTTGAATATTAGTTACTTATAAGGTATAAATGATGTCTAAGAACAGTTCTTAAACAATTCGAAATTTAAAAGGGTTGAAAATGCACAAAAAGTGTTCTAAAAAAACGTTCTAAATGGTAGTTTCTACACAATCTCAGGAAATACCAAACCGATTTAAAAAGTATTGGTGTCAAAATGATGGTGACAACGCTTGCTCCAAGATAGGCTATGTTTAATGTCGGTGTCACTACCCCAAAGGGGGTGTAGGAGCAAAAAACGTTCTAAAAATGCGATTTTACCGCTACTGAAGGGCCTAGAAATATGAAATTTTGAATATTAGTTACTTATAAGATATAAATGATATCTAAGAACAGTTCTTAAACAATTCGAAATTTAAAAGGGGTGAAAATGCACAAAAAGCGTTCTAAAAAACGTTCTAAATGGTAGTTTCTACACAATCTCAGGAAATACCAAACCGATTTAAAAAATATTGATGTCAAAATGATGGTGACAACGCTTGCTCCAAGATAGGCTATGTTTTATGTCGGTGTCTCTACCCCCAAGGGGGTGCAAGAGCAAAAAACGTTCTAAAAATGCGATTTATGTGTTACTGAAGGGCCTAGAAACATGAAATTTGAAATATTAGCTACTTATTAGATATAAAGGATTTCTAAGAACAGTTCTTAAGCAATTCGAAATTTGAAAGGATGAAAATGCGCGAAAATCGTTCTAAAAAACGTTCTAAATGGTGGTTTCTACACAATCTCAGGAAATACCAAACCGATTTAAAAAATAATAGTGTCAAAATAAGGGTGTAAATTCAAAATGACGGTGACAACCCTTGCTCCAACATAGGGTATGTTTTATGTCGGTGCCACTACCCCAAAGGGGGTGCAGGATCAAAAAACGTTCTAAAAATCCAATTTTTGCGTTACCGAAGGGCCTAGAAATATGAAATTTGAAATATTAGCTACTTATTAGATATAAAGGATTTCTAAGAACAGTTCTTAAACAATTCGAAATTTAAAAGGAGTGAAAAGGCGCGAAAAGCGTTCTAAAAAACGTTCTAATGGTGGTTTCTACACAATCTCAGGAAATACCAAACCGATCTAAAAAATAATGGCGTCAAAATGATGGTGAAAACCCTTGCTCCAACATAGGCGATGTTTTATGTCGGTGCCACTACCTCAAAGGGGGTGCAGGAGCAAAAAACGTTCTAAATATCGGCTTTTGCGTTACGGAAGGGCCTAGAATCGTGAAATTTGGAATGGTAGTTAGTTATAAGATATCAATGATCTCTAAGGACATTTCCTAAAAAAAATCGAAATTTAAAAGGGGGTCAAAATGCGCAAAAAGCGTTATAAAAAACTTTCTAAATTGCGATTTCTATGCAATCTCAGGAAGTACTGAACCGATTTCAAATATAATCGTGTAAAAATGATGGTGGCAGATCTTGCTCCAAGATATCTGTTTCCACTACCCCAGAGGAGATGCAGGAGCAAAATGCGCGAAAACGTTCTAAAAACGTTCTAGATGCCGATTTGTCGGCAATATCTCAGGAAGAATGAATCTGATTTCAAACGTAATGGTAGGAAATTGATGCTGACAGCCTCCGCTCTAACATAGGCGCTATTTTATGTCGGTATCACTATCACCAAGACGTTGCAGGAGCAAAAAAGCATTCTAAATTTCGATTTTTGTGATCGGTAGGGGTTAGCAACTTAAAATTAGGCAAGGTACATATTTATTAACTATAAATGATCTTTAAGAACAGTTTCGAAAAATTGGAAATTTAAAAAGGGGTGAAAATGCGCGAAAAGCGTCCTAAAAACGTTCTAAATTGCGATTTCTACTCAATCTAAGGAAATACCAAAGCTATTTCAAAATTAATGGTTGCAAATCAATGGTGACAGTCGCTGCTATAACATAGGTTATATTTTATGTTGCTGTCACTACCATCTGAGGGTTGCAAAAGCAAAATATGTTCTAATTTGCATTTTTTGCACAACTGAGGGGTCTAACACTTTGAAGTATGGCATGGTATTTACTTACAAGATGCAACTGCTTTCTAAGAACAGTCGAAAAAAAATTCCAAATTAAAAAAAAAATGAAGTGAGTGAAAAGCGTTATAAATTACAATTTTTAAGCAAACTTATAAATTACTAAACCGATTAAAAAAATAATGATGCAAATTTTGGTGATAGAACCTGCTCAAACATAAGCTATATTTTATGTCTGTTCCAATACCACCAGCGGGTTGCAGGAGCTAAAAACTTTCTAAATTGTGATTTCTGTGATACTGAAAAGGCTAGAAACTTTAAATATGACATGGTAGTTACTTATAAAATATAAATGCCCTCGAAGGAACGTCGAAAATGAATTCGAATTAAAAAGGGGTGAAGCGAAGGGGAGGTGCTAAAAGCATTCTAAAAAAGTCCTAAATTACGATTTCTATGCAATTTCAGGGAATATAAACCAATTATAAAAGTAATAGTTGCGAATCAGTGGTAACAGTCTCTGATCCTACACAGGCTATATTTTATGACGGTGATTCTACCACCTGGGGTTCACAGGAACAACAAACGTTCTAAAAAAGGCTTTAAAAGCTTTTTAAATTACGTTGCTGTGGAATATTTGGAAATAACAAACCGATTTCAAAATTAATGTTGGCAAATTGATGGTGACAGTTCCTGTTTCAGCATAGCCCTTTATGTTGAGAGAGGTGGTAGGACTTGGAATTCGACATGATGGTTAATTTTAAGATGTAAGAAGATGGTTTCTAAAAAATTCAAAACTTCAAATGAATACTGAAATGAGCGTATTAATTGAGCATAAAAGTTTCAAAATATTTTCTAAATTATCATTTATTTAGTTTTATTTCATTTTATTAATTTAAGTCTCATTTCTACCTAATACAGTGTAATAATGATGTTTAGTCAAACTGTGTTTTAAATAGTAATTTTTGAATTATTCCTAAAACTAATAAGTACCTTTTAATAAAATAAAATATTACCTTTTAATAAATAAAAATTTAGTTAGTACCTTTTGATAAAAATTAGACATATAAATATCACTTGGCATATTTCAAATATTACGCGAGCAAAGCCGCGGGGTTTGCTAGTTTATTTATAAAAATCATAGATGCTACAAAATAACAAAATTTGAATAAATGCATACAGTATTTTATATCTGTTTTTGGTACTACGATGTGTCGACAAGGGGCTGGCAACTCACATGTGCTGCACAAAGTGAGTGTTACTATTTGAAAAATCAAAACATGTACGATTTTTAACGGGTTGCCGACGCATGTTGAGATAGACAGTTCAAAATGTGTGTATTTCATTTAATTTACTTTTCTGTAAATCACCTATTGCACTTACTATTTATAATTTAATTACGGGACCAACCTACATGCAACGTCAGATTGCTAAATATTTAACAAAAAATATAAAATTTGCAAAAATCATTAATCACAAATTCTCCCAAGGTGATCCATTGTCCTGTACATTGCCATGTTCTTATTTTAATATTCGTAATTATGGTCAATCATGCCGAAACGGAAATACGTCAATCTGCTGAATTTACGCATTATATTATTATTTCAATATTTGTTTTTTAAATATTACTACAAACTCTAACTGTGTTTATTGTATTTAAAATTCATTAGACTGCATGTCCGCCAACATAACTGAAAAATATATACAGAGTGGAGTGTCCACATATGAAATATATAATTTCAATATTCCGCTGAAAAAAGGATGCAGTTAAAACAATTTTGCATTTTACTTATTAAGAGATAAACAAGATGTTAAAGTTCATAATTGTAGTGGCAGTGAGTGTCTCATAAGATGAGAAATATCATTAAGTACTATCATTAAGTACAGGAAGTAGCAGAAATTGCTACTGCATAGGAAAAGTAGCGTGTATTTTTAGTTTGCAGAATGTAAATCTTTAATGTTCAACGTAAATTCCGAACACAGTACAAGAAGGCACCGACATGAAAAAGCGACGATGAATTTGTAAAAAAAATTAAATTAACGGGAATTGTGTTGAAAAAACTTCTGGTAAACCATCCACTTTAAATGAATAAATGAAACCGTGGAAATGGTTAGCCGGGTATTTTCAGAAAGCCCGAAAAAGTCGGTATGCGCCAGGAGCCATGAATTGGGAATACCACGCTCGACGGTTCACAAGATTTTGATAGATATTTCTGCATGCATATAATGTGCAATGAGTGTCCCATATTGAACAACAATATTTCGAAATTCGAAAACAATTTGCTATTAAAATGCTTAATAACACTGAACAAGATACCACCTTTCTTTCAAAGATCAGTTTTTGCGATGAGTGATCATTTCACATACCATCTGGTACAGTTAATAGACATAACTGTCGAATTTGGATTACAGAAAATCTCCATGTACTTATGGAATATGAAAGAAACACTCCAAAAGCTAATGTTTGAACAGGCTTGATGCAAGGTCGAGTCTTAGATCTCCTTTTTTGCATAGAGCCTACGATTACTGGTACGACATACTTGGATATGTTAGAGCTATATGCCACACCACAACTACAGAATGTTCAAGGCATCATTTTCCAGCAGGACGTGGGGCTCCTTCCCATTGATTAAGAATATCGTCTATAATATAAAGATAACATCTGTGAGTGAGCTAAAACAGTGCATTAGTGAAGCCTTCCTTTTTGTTACACCGGATATTTTGAACCATACATGCATTGAATTGGACTATCGTCTTAATATCCTCCTAGTAACTACACTGTAAAAAAAAATCTGTAAAGTTACTAAAGTTTTTCTAGGAAACTGGGATTCCAAGAAATTTTTATGTAACGACAACAAGAAAAGTTCCTGTAACAGACGCTGTTACAGGAATTTTTGCTGTTGCCGTTACATAAAAAGTTCTAGGAATCCCAGTTTCCTAGAAAAACTTTAGTAACTTTCCAGATTTTTTTTTACAGTGTAAAGGAGAAGATGTAGAGATCTACTAATGTCTTTAAAAAGTGTTTGATATGTATGCTTTGTTTCAACATTAAAAGTAAATTCTGATTTCTTGTAATTTTGCGTTAATATAATGTTGAAGTTGTATGTTTCATTTGTGGACTCCCTGTGTTAATATCCATTCTACACACTGTAAAAAAAATCTGTAGTTCTACAGATGTAAAGTTACATGCTTACTAAACTTTCATCTGTAACTGTACAAAAAAAGCTGCAAATCTACAAAACTAGTTTTTGTAAAGCTACAGAAATCTGTAACTTTACAAATAAATCTGCTAAAATTGCAGTAACCTTACTAAAATTTTATCTGTAACACTGGCTGCAGTTACATGAGAAGTTCTAGGCATCCCAGTTTCCTAAAAAATTCTTAGTAATCTTACAGATTGTTTGATTTTCGGCGCGAAAGTGCGTCTGTTACATGAATTTTTGTTGTTGCCGTTACATAAAAAGTTCTAGGAATCCCAGTTTCCTAAAAAAACTTTAGTAACTTTACAGATTCTTTTTTACAGTGCATGATGTTTTGGTTATTCAAAATGTCATCTTATCATCCGAAAGTTATTAGGTGGCACTGGAGATGTAGAGGATACCGTGAGATGTGTTTATCAAATTATAAAAATCATGAATAGAGCATTTTGAATGCAAGTATCGAATCTGTTAGTTCCAGTTCCTTAATACACTGTAAAAAAAAAATCTTTCTAGGAAACTGGGATTCCTAGAACTTTTTATGTAACGGCAACAAGAAAAATTCCTGTAACAGAGTCTGTTACAGGAATTTTTCTTGTTACCGTTACATAAAAAGTTCTCGTAATCCCAGTTTCCTAGAAAAACTTTAGTAACTTTACAGATCAGGAATTTTTCTTGTTGCCGTTACATAAAAAGTTCTAGGAATCCCAGTTTCCTAGAAAAACTAGCAACTTTACAGATTTTTTTACAGTGTAGTAGACCAGGGGCTAGCAGTAAAAAATTTCTTTTGCCTAAAGTTTTAAAAAATTTAAGATATGAGCCAAATATTTCGGTGCATAGTTTGTTTTCTAAAGAAAATAATAAAATGATAAAGAAATTTAGAAGTCGATTAAGAAGTGGAAAGGATTAAGAAAACAGAATTTTTTATTTATTTATTAAATGTTTTTTCTGAAAAAAAATTAATAATTTTTATATTAATAGATGTGTAAATAAACTGAGTTGAGCAAATAAATATTTCAATGTAATGCAAAAAAAATAATAATATTTACTACGAATAATTTTTCTTACACTGATAAATAAGGCGGTACCCAAATTTAAAAAAAAAAAGAAAAGAAAGGTAATTTAAAATTATGTTGTTTACAAATCTATAGTTATTCAGATCAATGTAACGCCTTAAATAGTTCATATATTGAAAATTTTCTTTATTTCTTTTCTTTGTTAACATTATTTCAAAGTAAATAATCAAAAGCAATGTTTTATTAAATAATGTCTAAAATAGAGAAGAAATTATAAAAATATCGACACTTTTGTAATTTCATTTTCCTATGTTTCTTAAGAGCGTATGCTAATAATTCTCAAAAACAGAAATGATGAAGGATAAAGTAATTGTTATATTCTTACAATATTTATTCTGTAAAGAGTCAGAGTGGCTTTTTTAATTATCTGAGGAAAAAATTCATTTGGGAAAATATTTGTGAAATCTTATTAAGTGATGAAGAATGCAAACGCAGACTTCCTTTAAAAACTGTTTTTTTGACCGTAAAAATGTATTTGCACATGACCACACATTAACCACATGGCTTCCCTTTTACTTCAATTTAATATACTTAATATAATATACTCGCTTGTCTATATTTACTCGCTGTTCTTAATAGAATAATATGATTCATTTACTATTTCATAGAAAAACAGCTCTCGTTGAATCAAACAAAAGCAATATATGGAATGAATACACCAGCAAGTGGACATCTAGTGGGAATTTCTTTTTTAGGGTTCAGTTCATTTGAAAAAACCTTATTCGTTTCACTCGTCTGTCTGTCTGCCACAGAGCTCGTTCTCGAAAACTGTATAAGTTGGCGACTTGAAATTTTGCATAATTACAACTGAATATGTCCTATCACACGACAAATCACAACATTTTAGAAAATTCTTATTTTATTTTAATTTAATGAATTAATTTAATGACATCCGACCATTTCTACGATTTAGATTTCAAAATAGAACCTGAATTTCAGACATTTTCGCGTAGACTAGATAGCTATGTGGTAGCGCGTTTACCTACTTTTAAAAGGTTTGTGGTTCGAAGCTGACATCGGAGTTTGAAATTTCCTCCCAGAATATATTTTATTATCTAATAGATACAATTATACCCCTTTAAGACCGGAAGATTTTTGATAGAAATGAAAAGTATTGGTGTTTTCCCCTAATTAATAGAAATATATTTGATTGAAAAAAATATTTTAAAAAATACCCGATGTCAGATTATACCATGCGAGGATCCATGCAACTCTATCTTTTATTTTTAGGATCACCTACACAATTGTGTAGGTCAGGTCTTAAAGGGGTATAGAAGTTTTATAGACATTTTCAAAAGACTTTCAAAAAACATACGTATTGATATTTAGATGCATTTGAAAAAGGATAGTTGAAACTTGGACGATAAATGTTTCAGTTTAAAATGGATTCAGTTTGGCATCATTCTAAGACAGGGTTTTCCAAAGTGGGGCGCGCGTGCCCCTTTCGGGTATACAAATATATTCTGAGGGGTACGCGATGGATCTGTATTGATAAACGACATACAACACGATGCCCTCGAATGCGTCAGTGGAAAAGGTTACTCATATCATTAATTGTTTTAAAAACAAAATATAACAACACACCAGTTGTTGAAGATTACATATTACTGAACCTCAAAAAATTGACACGAAAACTTCACTAATATGAAATAATAAATAAACGCACGAGTCACACTAAAAACTAATTACCTGTAAGACTTACAGTAAACGTAAAGTAAAAATAGTGTTAACGATATCCATTTGTTGTTTGTTTTTCTATTTTTCTATTCATGATTCTGATATATGAAAAAATAAGGACGGGGGTACGCTAGGTATATCAACACTGTAAAGAAAAACAAATGTTCTTAATATAGGAATATATAATATAACTATTAATGAAAATATACAATATCTTCTTCCAATATATCTATGATTCTGAAAAGAGATCTTTAGAGACCAACATATTTTCAAGCTTGAAAGAAGTATTTATAAAAACAAAGTTACTTTTGCAGCCATTAATCTTTGCAATGTTTCCCAGTAGTTTATTATTTATTAGTAGTGTATTAATCAGTTCTCTGATACCGGGTTACCAGTTTTTATGATGGTACCAAATCTCAATTAAAAATTCTGGCTGCATCATTCAATTTATATATGCAAGAGTAACAAATTAAGGTTAATTTTAATGTTAATCTAAATGCTGTTAATTTATCATGATTGTCTGTAAAGCACGTTTATTGAACGTGAAATTGTTTACTTGAGAATGGGAAGCATCTTAAAAAAAAAAGATGTCCCAGTTTGATAAAAATGATTAATACACTATAAAAACTACTTAGAAATGTTTCCAAAAATAAGTGGCAGCAAAAGAAAGTTTGGTTTTATAAATTTTTCTTCAAATCTCGAAATCATATTGGTTTCTGAAATTTTTGAGGATAAACCATAAGGATAAAGATGTCCCAGTTTGATAAAAATGATTAATACACAATAAAAACTACTTGGAAAAGTTTCCAAAAAAGGCAGCAAAAGAAAGTTCGATTTTATAAACATTTATTTAAATCTCGAAATCATATTAGTTTCTGAGATTTATAAGGATAAAGATAAGGATAAGGATAAAGATCTCCCAGTTTGATAAAAATGATTAATACTCTTTAGAAACTACTTAGAAACGTCTTCAAAAATACATGACAGCGATGACCACCTCGGGAACTCAGCTTTCGCTTTAGAGTGTTAGTGCAATCCCGAGGGGTCAAAAATACGTGACAGCAAAAGAACATTCGATTTTATAAACGTTTCTTTAAATCTCGATATCATATTGGTTTCTGAGATTTTTAAGGATAAAGAAAACTTTCCGGGAACGTGGGTGACTCGGAAGAGGTTATTGTATTTGGTTTCGTGATTATATTAAATTTTCGTAAATTAACCCTTTGATTACGGGATTGGGACATATGTCGTCCCAGCCACTATATCTTTATTATATTCGCACCCCTTTTTCAAAAATAATCTCTGTCACACACTCAAACTAGGATATTTTCAAAAATCATTTACGACAAATCTATGCTAATACTATAAAGCGGTAAAAATTGTTTATTTGTAGGAGGTAAGCTCTGGAGATACCGAACCGATTCCAAAAGTAATGGTATCAAAAAAATGGTGTTAGTCCAACTTAGAACATAGGCTATATTTTATTTCCGTGCCACTGGCCAAAAGGGGTGCAGGAGCAAAAAACGTTCTAAAAATGCTATTTTTGTGCTACTGAAGGGCCTAGAAACATTCAATTTGGAATGGTAGTTACATGTAAGATACTAATGATCTCTAAGGACATTTCTTAGAAAGATCGAAATAAAAAAGGGTTGAAAATGTGCGAAAAGCGTTCTAAAAAACGTTCTAAATGGCGATTTTTACGCAATTTTAGAAAGTACCAAACCAATTTAAATACAATAGTGTCAAAATGATGGTGATAACCCTTGCTCCAATATAGGCTACATTTTATGTCGTTGTCACTACCCGTAAAGGGGGTGCAGGAGCTAAAAAGGTCGAAATTGCGATTTTTGTGTTACTGAAGCGTCCAGATAGATGGAATATGGAATGGTAGTTACTTATAAAACATAAATGTCCTCTAAGAACAGTCGAAAATAAGTTCAAAATTAAAAAGGGGTGAAGCGAAGGGAAGGAGCGAAAAGCATTCTAAAGAGTCCTAAATTACGATTTCTATGGAATCTCAGGAAATAATGAACCGATTACAGAAGTTATTGGTTGCGAATCAAGAGCAATAGTCCGTGATCCTATACAGGCTACATTTTAAGCCGGTGTCACTACCACCTGTTTGGCAGGAACAACAAGAAAGCCTTTAAAAACATCTAAATTCCGTTTTCTACAGAATATTAGGAAATAACATCCGATTTCAGGTTAATGTTGGCAAATTAATGATGACAGTCTCTGTTTCAACATTTTTCGAGACATTCTATTTCAACTCTGTTTCGGCATTTTATGTTGGTGCCACTAACACCAAAGAGGTGGTAGACTGCTAGACAAGAGGCTTGGAATTTGACATGATGGTTAATTTTAAGATGTAAATGTGTTAAGATGGTTTCTAAAAAATTCAAAACTTCAAATGAATATCAAAATGAGCGTATGAAATGAGCATAAAAGTCTCAAAATACTTTCTAAATTATCATTTAATTGGAATTAGTTTTAGTTCTTCTTATTAATTAAAATCTCATTTCTGTCTATTGCACTTTTATAATGAAGTTCAGTCAAACTGTGGCTTAATTTGTAATTTTTGAATTTTTCCAAACATGTTCTCCTAATAAAAAATAGTCATGCAAATATCACTTGGCATATTTCAACTATTACGCGAGCAAAGCCGCGGAGTTTGCTAGTATATATATATACATATTGTAAATTGTGGTACGGTGAATATAAAAATAGTCGCCAATCCTAACCCTAATCAAAAGGTTAAGAAACATTTGCCTTTACTTACAGTATACTATTCAAATGGCACACGAGGCATAAAAAGTTCGTTAACTGCTGTTCTAGGGAATTTTTCTGTGTCTAAGGCATGGTTCTTTAGTAACACTAATAAAGTTGAATTGTTCAACTATATATTATGTACATGTTTAGAGATTTGATGCAAGTTTTGACAAAGACAACATTTAATCTCATTTTTAGATTTAAACTTTCTGCCAGTTCAATTGTTGTTTCAGTAATACATCATATGTTTCAGACTTTTCTAATTCTGTGATGAATGAACGCTATTTTATATAATAACAGAATCACTGTAAAAAAAATAATGCCAGTTTTCCGGTAGGAATCGGAAAAATAGTTGCCCTTATCGTACCGGAATAATTTCCAACCCAGCTCGGAATAAAATCCGTAAAATCGGAATAAAATCCGTAAAATACCGTTTTACTGACTATTTCCTTATTTTTACGGATTTTATTCCGAGCTGTGTCGAAAATTATTCCGGTACGATAAGGGCAACTATTTTACCGATTCCTACCGGAAAACTGGCAGTATTTTTTTTACAGTGATGCATTTGCAGATTGCCGAATTTTAGTCAAAATGGTTCCTGTTTTCAGTATGTATTTCCTTAACAATGTCTGTCCGTTGCTTGTTAATAGAAAGTGACAAATTCTTTTTTTTTTTTTTTTTTTTTTTTTTTTTAAGCAAATAAACTCTCGTGGTATGAAAAAAATAATAATTTTGCATAAAAATTATTTTGACGTTTAATTTTTAAATGACGTTTGTTATCAAAATTGCTGTTATATTATTGTTAAAATCTTAACTTTGAATTTTCAATGAAAAATAACATATATACACAAATAAATTAAATAAAATTTATTCCTATATATTTTTCGAAATATTTTATTTTTACTATTACTATTATTTGGACGTACTTGTACAAAAAATACGTGTAACTTGAATGTTAAATATCCCTGTTTAAAGTGGATTTATATATAACGTCTAGGATATTTTAAATTTTAAGCCACTCAAATAATGGGAACTTTTGTATTTCAATGATGTTTAGAGATTTCATGAAAATTTTTTCGAAGATAGCATTTAGTTTTACTTTTATTTTTAAATATTCTTTAAAATTCTTTGTTTTATTTGCATCATAAGTTATACATATTTTTTATTTAGATATTGATTATTCAAGTTTCAATGCAATCAGATGACGTGACAACTTTTGATGTGACTCCAGTACATTTCTTCCAGTAAAAATTTTGAAACAGTAAAGATTTTGTTTAGAAAAAATATTTTAAATGATTTATAAATACGTTTGATACTTCATTGACCACGATTTGATTTATTTTAGTGTAAATAAATTTTAAAATTTATATTTTAAAGTTTCTCTTTAAAGGATACCCTTTGAAGCGATCTGCAATGAGCATTTTCAATTTTGTTAGACTATTTTTTTAACAGAATGATTTTACGCCATTTATCTTTTTGATAAACACACTTTATTATTATTTCTTCCAGCACTTTTTTATGTTGTGCATCTCTTCATTTATTTTTTTTTCAAAACATATCTTAATTCTCAGAAACAATGAAAAATAAAATACTTGTTATATTCTCACAATATTTGTGCAGAAACAAAAACAATAAGCCTTTCTACTTATTTCCTTTGCATTTGAAAAAAATATTTGTGGAATCTTATTAACAGATGAAAATATACAACTGCTAGACTTGAAGAAAAATTGTTTCTTTTAATGGTTGAAATGTATTTCCATATTGCCACCACATTAATCAATTTGCTTCCTTTTTCCTTCCGTTTAATGTATTCTCTTAACAATATTTGCTCCTTGTTTGTTAATAGGAAGTGACTAACTCCTTATTTCAAAGCGAACCAGCTCTTGTCGTAAGAAACAAAAGAAATATAGTTTCCCTTAAGATTCTTTTAACGTTTTCAATCCAATAAAAGTAGAAGAAAATGAAAGGCAAAATATATACATATATATATATATATATATATATATATATATATATATAATGTCAAAAAATAAAAAGGATTGTATTATATTTTACGAAATATTTTCAAAGAAAAATATTCTTTGAAATTTAGGCACATTTTTAAGAATGTACTTAGAACTTACGGGATAAATATTTCAGTCTAAATCTGATTTATGTCTGGTATCATTCTATGACATTTTTCGCTTGTGAAGGCATTGTTACTTAGCTACTCTAAAAAGTGAAAAAGTTAAGCTTTTATTCTGCAGATGTTTACAGATTTTATGAAAACTTTTTCAAGGGCAACATTTGCTTGCATTTTTGAATTGAAGTATCTTTTGAGTATATCGTTTTATTCATGCATTAAGTTTTCAATTATTCATACAAGTCTTATATGTTTTAAATGAATATTTAAAAAAAATATTATCAAATAAAATATATTCGTAGATTACCACATATTAAACCCATTCTTTCCCTTTTTCCTTAATTTAATGTATTTAATAGAACATACATGTTAACAATATCTGCTCCTTGTTTCCTTCTCTTACGGGGTTCTTCACTCACTTGAAAACACCGGCTCGGTAATGTTAAACCTATCACTAATACGGCCGTTTTTTACTTTTTCAATTTTGGTTGCAGATTTTTTTAATAAAGGTACATTCACTATCGGAACCAGTTTGGAAAGTGAAAGTAGGGTAGTCCGACCAGTAAATGAACACTTAAGCACATTTAAAGAAGAATATGATTCATTATATTTTAATAAACAGTGCCTATTGGAATTTGACTGTGCAAATACATTTGTCTGTTTACAAATGATTAAAAAATAACAAAAGGAATTTTATATTTTACACTTGTTTGGGATGCTAGGGGTGTCTTAATAGAAATCGATACAAAAACCAAGTAAATGAACAGTTGTTACCAGTGAATGAACAGACAGCAATTTAAAACAACTTAAATTTTATAATCATGATTCATTTACAACTTGTACAAATAACTTATAACATGTTTTTACTGAATTACGGTTATTTGTAAACCCACAACGATAATTAATTAGTTTGAAAAATTGTCACTTTTTTGTTTTGAAATTAATCATAAATTACAGATTTAAAGAAAAAGAAAAAACTAATTCTATTTCCTGAAATCAATGGCCCTGAACTTCTTTATTTCCGTAATAACTCCAGACGTACGGGAGCATGTTTCAGAAATAAGTGCGGGTGTTTTTATTATGCCTTTCATATGATCATTAAAATACCAGATCTTTTACTGTACTGCAGGCCACTTCCAATTCCAACACATGTGGACCTGTGTGCCGCATGTTGTCATGGTGCTTACTTCATATTTTCAACTTTGGATGCTATTTAAAAAAAGAGCCATCCATTTCTCCCCTAGATGTTTGTTTATAAATGGATTTTTCCCTCTTGTTTGTTTCATAACATTGTAAATATCACCTTTAACTTCATCCATATGCATTGTAAATCCAATTTTCTATTTCCAACTATCCAATGTTCAAGGAGTTTTTCTTCTTCAAAGGACAACACAGGCAATGTTCCATACGCTTATTTTCAATTGTTTTCCCTCGCAGTTTCATAGGCAACATTGCTTTTGGAATATTAAAATGAACAGATGCCTTCTTTAAACTGAGCTGACCTGAGCCTCATAGTTTGTACAGTATTTTCAAGGTCCTCTGTAGAGTACTCGAACCTCCCATATCTCCTTTTTGAGGAATCTTCTTGGTCATCAGTGAAAATATTTCTATCAATCATCTAAAAACATAAAAAAGTAAGATTTGAAAGTCATCAATAATTATTACCTTTAAAAATGTGTGTGTGCTTCCTCTAGAACTATTGCGTTCTTTTGTTACGTTTTTAAATATCTGTTAACTTTTCATTTGTTGATATTCTTGAAAAATCACTTATATTCAAAATAGAGATACAAAAGAAGCCACAAAAACATAAAGCCCAAAACAGTTCATTCACTAGGTAAAGTAGCCTAATGTATTCCTTCCAGTGAATAAACAGCTGTTCATTCATTGCATTTTTAACATTTTCCTAACCAGATATTAAACATCCCTATTCTCAAATTGTACATATTCTACAATGGTTAAAACAATTATAAATATCGCTATAATGTATATATTTAATGTATGTACAATAAAATTAGTGCATAATGCAAATAAAAAGAGTAAATTCTTATCAAACATATGAAATGACATAGCACTTACCTTATTATTTCAGCGCAGAAACAATGTGTTTCTCAGATATGAAAAACAAAACACGTTCTAAAAATAAAGTAATGTGACTTCAGTAACCAATCATGAATGCAATAGCTTCCTGCTAAATGGAATTAAGACAATGTTGTAACCCCATCTAGTGAGGAGGTTTTCAAACCTTATTCTATTAAAATATATAAAAATTGTTCATTCACTGGGGGCTGTTCACTTACTGGTCGGACTACCCTACCTTTATGAAAAAAATCTGCAACCAAAATCGAAAAAGTAAAAAATAGCCACATTGGGGATCGACCTCCGCAATCCTATGCAAACAAATCGTTTAAAATTCAAATTTAAACAAAAAATTCGAAAACAACCTGCCCATATATTTAACATTACGGATCGGGTGCTTTCAAGTGAATGAAGTGTCCCCTAAAGGGAACAGCGGACTTTAAAAGTCACGAAATTCGGTTTAAAATTGTTTTTTTTATTATTATCATTTCGAGAATTATGAAAATAGATACTCAAATTTATCCGATGCAAAAGATTTTTTCAATTCTGACGCACCTTTGCACAGATTTAAGCTTCTATATTTGTAAAAACTGTATATATTTATACACTGCTGGTCCTCCAAAATGCAACACTATGAAGGGATCAACCAAACAGCGTAAAATTTACACCCTGGATACACCTCGGTAGGATATGCAAATGATTACAAATTCAGCGCTCGCGCACATCGTGAGTGACTGCAGCGCCTCTTACAATCTGTATATAAAGGGAAGAAAGATTGTCGTTTTGAAGAACGTGAATTGTTTTCTCGTGCTATTTTTTGTGTGTACAGATTCAGTATGCATCGTAGAAAAACACGAGTACCATTCGAGCACGTTTCTGATTTCGATCGCGGAAGAATCGCTGCATACAGAGATTGCGGATTATCCTTCCGAGAAATTGGTCATCGTATCGGACGTAGCCAAGCAACAGTCATGAAAATATGGAATCGGTGGATGCAAGACGAAACGACAGACCGACAGGAGCGATTGCAACCGCCTCATCACACCACTCCACTGGAAGACAGGGATATTGTGCGCATGACACTGATGGAACGTACTGCCACATCCGCAACCATAACACAACGAATGCCGTATCTAACATAGGCGCCCGCACGAACAGTTCAAAGTCGTTTGCAGAACAGTGGATTGTCCGCTAGGCGTACATTGCTTTCATACATTTGGCATTAAACCACAGGCGTTTGCGTTTACAATGGTCCGCTGAACGTCAGAGATGGACATCCGAATGTCATAGCATTGTGTTTTCGGATGAATCACGCTTCTGCCTGCAGTATCACGATGGTCGAATTAAAGTTTGGAGACACAGTGGGGAGAGGCTGCCCAACTGCTGTGTTATGCATGATCACACTTATCCTGCACCCGGTGATATGGTGTGAGGTGGTATTGGATTGAACTCCCGCACTTCCCTAGTACGCATTAACGGTACATTTATCAGCCAGCGCTATATCTCTGAGGTTTTGCAGCCTGTTATCCTCCCTTACCTTTAGCGCTTGCTTGCGACCATATTCAACAGGACAATGCACGGCCACATCTTGCGCGCAATGTTCAAGCTTTCTTCTTAGTTCACCATATTCCATTGTTACCCTGGCCTGCCTGTTCTCCAGATCTATCATCCATCGAGAATGTCTGGTCAATGATTGGAGAACGCCTATACCGGAATGCCGCACCCGCCAGTACACAAGATGAACTTTGGATACGTGTGGAGACAGCGTGGAATGCCATTCCCCAACAACACATCCAAAGCCTCTTTCACTCTATGCCACAGCATGTAGCAGTGGTTATTGACAGACGTGGATGAAACAGTTCTTACTGATGTTCCCGTCTATCTCACTTCAAAGAAGGTTGTCTTTGGAATCAATTAACACTGATACTATGTGTAATCTCTAAAATAAATTTGACTTTGATATCTCTTGTCTTTCTTGGTGTTGCATTTTCGATAGCCAGCAGTGTACATTTTTTTTTTTTTTACTTAAAATGCTGATTTCTCAAAATCAAACTTTTTGTACATTTCTAACATTTGAAACATTCCATGATCATTCCTAACTATCAGCTTCTTTTGAAATGTATACTCTATACAATACTAAATAAATATTAACATAAAAAGTTTCATTCCAGGGCATTGTAGTATTGAAATGTATATGCATATGGACATATAGAGCTATTTTTTTAGAAAAAATAAACCATAATTATAAAAAAACAAAATCTGCTTTTAAATTCAGCGAACTTTTACAATCCATGCCAAATCCCATTGTAATATATAATATATATCTCATATATACTCATTACATTATTAGATCTTCCTTCCCGATTTCTCTGTTTTATTCGAAATTATTACTCTATATTCTCTAATTCCTTATTCTTAAATAATCTCTATCGTTAATTCTGTTAAATTTCCCTTAATTTAATATCTAGATTTCCCAATTTACTTAAATATTAACCTTTTAGTTATTCTTGAATTCTATCATGATCTCCGATCATTTCTGGGTTTCCGAATGTTCTTTTTAGTAGCCATTTTTTTCCCTTCCGATAATTTCCTTTCCCGCCTTCAGTTCCTTTTTACTATTTAATCCATCCGCTCCAAATTGATCGGATCCCTTGTTCTTCTCTCCCATTCGTTCGTGACGCAGTATGGCATGTTATCCTTAAATCTTAATTGGTTCAGAACGCGAGTTAGTCTTATATTGTATTACTATGCGAAGTGACAAAAAGCGAGTACACGCAATTTTTGCCGCAGAATTCCAGAGATTTTAGTCGTATATTCTGATGTGAACCTTCCACTGGTTGTCGTATGACGTCTTCTTATATCTCCAAAATTGCTTATCCTATTTAATTGATATGTAAGTGATGACACGGCTATATCTGATGGGTGGAAACTGCACCACCTAAACCTACTTCAATAAATTTTTGAATTGACCTTCGCCTTGTCTCACTTATTTACGGAGAAACCTACATTAGACAAATCTATTTTCCTGGCCGACCATTCGATGACTGCAAACATTCGAAATCTTATGCTTTGAAGTACCACTCCTCATATTATTATCTAACATCGTACACTACTATGGCTTACTCTACTTTTCATAGATGTTCAGAAGTACGGTCGTATACTAAGACTGCATTTACTACCATCTGTCCCTACATCTACAATGCCAGCTTTCACTACTACATTACTACCAGATGTGATCACACTACTGGTATTTTTACAGCCAGTAACTTCAATTCACCATTAGAATCTTCCAATGTTACGTAAATTATAACATACATATCGGCATATTTTACCGAAAAGAAATGCGCATGTAACATTTTAAAATATGACAATTATTCTTTATTTTAAACATTTAAATAGTGAATAATAAAAATTAAACTTTCTATTATTTTAGCAGCAAATTTTGAATATAACTGTTTAAGAGTGCCATTAACAAATATTCCGATTTTCAAATGAACTTATTGAAAATTGAAGGATTTGATTTTTAATGTCCACTGACTCCTTAATTAGAAGTGACTCATTCTGTATTTGAAAGGAAACCAGCTCTTGCCGTATATCCTCCTGAGACCTGGCATCCATTTAAATGGATGTTTTGCTTTCTCCTTCTATTGCGTTAAATTTCATTGCAGCAATCTAAAACCAGTTGGTTTTGGTAATGTATGAATCAAAAATCAACATTCAGCATTTGGATTTTGGCAACGGTAACTACTTTGTTTACAAAATGGAGTAATAAATGAGTCAAGTTGGAATTCTACGTTCTGCTGGTAATTTTCGTTTTTATATTATTTTAATTTGTTTAAACTATATTTATTTTGCAATTTTAAATAAGATGTTATTACTTGCCTTATGTTCTTTATAATAAATTCTATTCTTTCCCATACTTCTCGCATTTTTTTAATTACTTTAAAGCGAGTTATGGCCTGAACATCCATTTAGATGGATGTAAAACAAAATTAAAAAATCGAAATTTATTAATTTCTTTAAAAACGTCATTTTTTATGCCTATTTGTCGAAAAAAACTCATATTTAAACATATTTATGCCTTACATTTTGCTTGGGTCTCAGGAGGATATAACACTAGATAAATGTAGTTTTACTTGAAGAACATTTTACTGTTTTGAATCGAATAAATTGTGGCAATTAAAGATAATACACATACAGAATAATTAAAAAGACTGCGTGATACTATCTGAAAAATTACGGAAGAATAATATTTTTTAAATATAGACGCAGTTGTAAGAATAAATCTGGAAATTGTGTGATAGATGTTTCTACCTAAATTGAATATAATAGCCTGTGGTTGCCAGATTGCTACGAAGTGTTTTTTGGCAGACATAGACAAAGCAGTTTTCAGTGTTTATCCAGTCGATTCACAATTTCCAATCGTGGCAGTGCTTGTTAATTTTAACAAGTGTTAATTTTGTACACTTTTAATTAAAAAATATCAAATTTTAATTATTTTTCCTCGCTAAAAGCCCAATTGAAATCAGTAAACATGCCTAGAGGGCGAGGCATGGATTTTTTCTTTTTTCTTTTACAAATGGTAATAAAATATCATTAGCCCTTGTTTCATAGCAATAAATTGTCTTCGATGAAATTTTGATATCACAAATATTCGTATGGTATGGCACCTTGTAAAATATTACTGGCACACATTTTTGTGTGCCATGGCATTCAGTGCTTTAAAATGTATTTCTAGATTACAAAATATTAATTAAATTTCTTGGGTTTTATTTTTTCGTTCAATAAATTTACTATAGAATTCATTCACTTAAACAGCATCTGCTCCTTGTTTGTTTAGTGACTAATTCGTTATTTTTAAGCGAACCACATCTTGTCGTATGAAACATAAGAAATGTAGGCTTACTTAAAAATTCTTCTGACATTTTCATTCCAATAAAATATTAGTAATGAAAAACAATGCATCTATAAAATAATAAAAAGTATTAGATGTAAATTTCCAACTGAGCGAAAAATGTCCGGACCAAGATTCGAACCAGGGATCTCCTCGCTGAAGCCGCCAGTGCTCTGCCATCTGAGCTATCCCGGACGAAACCTTAATGATTAACCTTAATGATTATAGCAACTGGACTGAAACCTGGTTCAGCTATATTAAGGGTTCAGCCAGTTGCTATAATCATTAAGGTTAGCTGGGTGAAAAAGTTCCGCCAGAATCGTCCGGGATAGCTCAGATGGCAGAGCACTGGCGGCTTCAGCCAGGAGATCCCTGGTTCGAATCCTGGACCGGACATTTTTCGCCCAGTTGGAAATTTACATCTAATATGATTTGTTTACCAACTTGAATAATTGTGTTAAAATTAATCTAGAATAAAAAATATTGTATGATATTTTCAGAGAGATTTTGAAACAAAACTTTTTTTGAAATTTAGATGCATTTGTAAGAATATACCTTGAACTTGCGAGATAAATATATTACATTACCTATAATGGAGTTATATCTGCTGTCTTTTTAGGAAAATTTTCCTATTCTGTAGGCATTGTTTTTCAATCGGTTTTCAAAAAAAAAAAAATTAAAAGAAAGAAAAATAAAAATTGTATTCTGTAGATGTTTAGATTTTTTTTTTAATTTTTTCAAGGCAGTTAGTTTTACTTTCGGTTTGAAATATTTTATCAGTACTGTTTTATTAACCGACTTTCAGAAAAATAGGTATACAATTTGTTTCTGTAAATTTTTTATTAATGTATTCCCACAATAATTAAAAAACTAAGGCTAAAATTAACAAGTTTCTACTCTGATACACACAATTTTGTTTGTAGAATACACTGTTATAAATTATACTTATTTTCCAAAATTACGAGGGAAAGTCAGTCACAAACCGATATGAGAGGTCGGAAATTAGTAGTAAAATGTTTCCAAAATTATGCCAAACGATGATAGCACTGTCCCACTGTAAAGTGTCAATTTCGAATTTATGAGACAACAGTTGTAGAAGATGAGAAGGGGCGTTCAACAGTTGTTGACGAAGAACGAAGTGGTCGTCCTGTTGAGATTGCGACAGAAGAAACAGTGCGGAGCGTTGAGGAAATGATTAGAGCTGAAAAGCATACAACAATAGACAGCATTAGCAACTGCAACAAGGTGTTCACATAGTTTAGCCTAAAGCTGAATGATGCAAACGTTGAATGTGGGGTACACAGATGGCTGAGAGTGAAGTCCAAAGACTTTTATATTAAAAAACTCATAAAATCATGGGACTAATGTATCAATGTAAATGTCGATTATATAGAGAAATAAACATTCCTTTTAAGTGTTTATCTTGTTTTCCTTTTTTAACACTTTCCAACAAAGTTGAAAAGTGTTTATGCATCCGGTTTGTCTGGCCATCTGTCCGTCTGTACGTGCTCTAACTCCCGTAAATATACTCGGATCGTTCTGAAATTTTTGGATGTTAGTGACCTCTACGATAGCACGAACCCTGTTGTAAATGAAGTTTGTAGTATGTTTAATTCATTTACAGGGACAGTCAAAAGTTTTCCGTTACATTACGGCCTATGGGAAAAAATCGTTTAAAATTATTTTAAATGATTTTCAATCATGCATTTCAAATCATGCTTTCAAACATAATAAAATTGATATTCATTTACCAAGTGCACTAAAACATGCATTCCGTAGAATATGCGGTGCAAAGAATAAATATTATTCATTTACAGGGCCACACTAAAGAATTCCGTTACATAATGATATACGGGTGGAGGGAATTTTTTTCGGCATATTTTAATTATGTTAAATTATTTCATGTATAATGAAATTGATATACGTCACTGAGGTTTACTATAACTTATTTCATGTGTAATACGAAGTGCATAGCATTTACAGGGACACACAAAAGATTTCAGATACTATATTGTATCCGAAGTACTGTACTGTAGCGATGATTGCTGGAAATGCATTTTTAATTATGTTATGCGCTTTTACGTTTCACTATATTTATGCATTGTATATGGTGTGTATAAATGCTTTAATTCATATACAGGGCTACACAAAAGAATTCGTAATGGTTATTGGGTATGATTGTAAATTGCTTAAAGGTGGTTTTTAAATGAGTTATGCATTTTTACGCTGAACTGCATTTTGTTTACTAAGAAATGTTTGTATAACATAAAAAAAGGATATACAGGGTCACGCAAAGAATTGGACACATGGCCGTCTATAAATGATAATTTCTGGAAATATGATTCCAGTAGTTTTAAGAGTGTTTTACTTTGAATTAAACTTTGGCTAAATCGTGGCATGTAACAACGGTACTAGATTAACTACAAGGTTGTTCAAAAGTATAGAAGTATGTTTCCATCTATTAGTATAAATTGCTGAAAGAGAAATTTCAACCTGTTATTCGTTTTCTAGCTAAACTAAATTTTCCCATTATGTAGCATATATATCAACCTACAGATTAAATACAGAGCTGTTCAAAAGAATTTGAATACATATTTGCTATGGATGCTAACTGCTGAAAACAGTTTTTCAAATGTTTTATGCGTTTTCTAAAATAGTTACTTAGTTGTGTTATATACCTTATTTCCCTAAATAACGAAGTTTTGTTAAAGAAATCAGGAAGTGCTGGAAAGTGTTTCATAATCTATGCTTAACGCATGATTTTTCTTACTTGTTTTATTTGCTTTTGTGACTTACCTACTGACTTGCCCTCGTATTTCTTGTATTATACAGTTAAAAATAAATATATTTTCTCATGTCTAGTATAAGGAGGTCATGTTTTATTGTTGCACCGCACTATTACTATTCTAAGTAATCATATTAGAAATACTTATTACTATTTTCGTATGTATGCTTTGTACGAAAGTTCGCCTTATTCTTAGGATAGGTTTCACATAAGCTTCAATATATCTGCAAACTAAGTGGCTGGAGAAAAACTTTCAAAAGTTAAAGTGGGCCACATAACACTAAAGTTTGAAAACCACTGCTCTAAACTATCTACACTATATAGTCAAAGGTGACCGATCACTTTCGATTTTAGGCATTTTATTAAATATCTAGAACAATACATGAGGAATTAACCTGAAACTGCAAGTGTGTAAACAGTATAGTATAGGTCATATATTTCCGTGAAGATTTTTTTTCCCGAAGCCCCATATGGGACCGTCAACAAATTGAAAAAAACGAATATCTTTTGGATAACCGTGTAAAAACTAATGTAGCAAAAACGTTCAAACTCGAAACTGTTAATAAGTGGCTTATTGTAATAAACTGTGTTCATTTTTATGAGAATAGCATGTATACTCGTAGAGACATTAAATTTTTTATAAAAACAGTCGCAAATTTCGCCAAGTTTTTGCTTATAATTTGAAGAGTTCTTAATATAAAAAAAAGGTCTTTTCAGAAAATATGACAAACAACATTGTACACAATACTCTGCAATCAGAATTTTAAAAATTGGATGAAAAGATTTTAAAAATTGGATAAAATATGAGCAAGTTTACTGAAAAATGTTTCACTGCGCATGCGCGAATGCAATCAAAATATAATGTGCATAATGTGTTAGCTAAATGTATAGAGCAACTTTTGTGAAAGTCTCAAAAACATAGTTTGAAAATTCTGAAAATTATCGTTGATAGAATAAGCTCAAAATCCGTTATTCTTGAAAGGTAGCAAAAATATGGGGGGTTGTATCCAAATACAGTAGTGCGTGCAATATTGTGTATGCTATATTGGCACTAATCAATGAATATATGGATACAACCCCTCATCTTTTTGCTTCTTTTTTGGGAACAACGGATTTCGAGCTTATTCTATCGAGGATAATTTTCAGAATTTTCAAGCTATGATTTTGAGACTTTCACAAAAGTTGATCCATATACTTAGCTAATACATTATGCATATTATATTTTGATTGAATTCGCGCAAGCGCAGTGAAACTTTTTTAGTAAACCTGCTCATTTTTCATCCAATTTGTATTATTTTTTAATTCTGGTTGCAGAGTATTATGTGCAATGCTGTTTGTCATATTTTCTGAAATGAACGTTTTTTTATATTAAGAACTCTGTAAATTATAAGCAAAACACTTGGCGAAATTTGCGACTGTTTTTATAAAAACTTTAATTTCTCTATGACTATACATGCTATCCTCATAAAAATGAACACAGTAAATTACAATAAGCCATTTATTAATAATCTCGAGTTTGAATGCTTTTGCTACATTAGTTTTTACGGGGTTATCCAAAAGTTATTCGTTCTTTTTCAATTTGTTGGCGTTTCCCTATGGGGTTTCGAGAAAAAATCCTCACGGAAATATATGACCTATACTATACTGTTTACACACCTGCAGTTTCAGGTTAATTCCTCATGTATTTTTTTAGATATTTAACAAAACGCCTAAAATCGCAAGTGACCGGTCACCTTTGGCCATATAGTGTATGTCCGTTGATGTAAGTGGCACATTCCTTATTTGATTGAAAACATGCTCTCGCTGTCTTAAACAAAATAAACAGAAATTTATTTATTTGTAAAACTTTTTTAAGTTTCCAATTCAATAAAAAGAGTTGCAGTGAAATATAAACGTGCATTAACAAATAGATAAAAAATTTTGTATGATATTTTTTCGAGAGATTTAAAAGAAAAAAAAATAGTTTTAAAATTGAGATGTCTCTGTTATAATATACCTGTATATTGGATAATAAATATTTTAGCCTAAAGTGGATTTATGTTTGGTGCCACTCTAAGACAGTTTTTTACTTCTAAGAAACTGTTTCTTAGTCACTCTTTGTAAAAGGGAAAATTTATATTTCGAGGATGTTTAAATATTTTATGAAAACCTTTTAAAGACAGCATTTACGCCCATTTTGTTGTTTATTTGTATTTCATTTTACGTTTTTGAAATATTTTATCTGTGCCATTTTATTTGATTCATGCATCATAAGTTTCACATTGTAAGAACTTTACTAATTACCCCTAAAGACTATTTATTCACGAACTATTAATTCGGGAGAAGATCCCCCTAGGGTCTTCTGGACTTTCCCACGCTAAGAGAAATCTCATAAACTCATAGTTCATCTCTGAACAAAGCTATGGTGCCGTCAAGTCTGCAAAAATGAATGGAACTGGCAGTACAATTTCGTTCCGGCGCTAACTTAACATTCCATTGAATTGCACAGAGAGCAGGTGTTTCAGCCGTCCAGTAAGTGAGCGGTGGCAACGGCTGAGGAGGAGAAAAGACGATTTCTCCTAGGGCGGCGAGCTTCAGCCTTCGAGAAATAGGCGGTGGCATCGGCTACGAGGGAAAAAGACTAGTTTTCCCTAGGACCGGAGAGTTTCAGCCTTGGAGAGAGGCGAGGTGGCAACGCGGGAGGAAGAGAGAAGGAGTTGAGAAGTGAGAAAGCGAGGACACTGGCGAGGAGGTCTTGCTGGACCTAGTGGTGAATGAGCGAAGCGAGGAGATGAGATAGATGGTCGTCCGATCAGTCTTTTCTCCGATTGAAGCACTATATCTGTGGAAGCAGCCCGTTGATGGAACTTTTTATCCTGTTAAAATGACGAGAACCCAAGACTAATATTATTTAAGTTGTATATACTCTTATTTAATCTAGAGATCAATGTAAATAAAGGACTTAGATTTTAGTAACTTACGCTACCATAGACTCTTGTCCAGTGATATCTAAGTCCCTACAGTGGTGGCAGCGGAAGAGGATTAAGAACTGGTGAATATAATCTATCACAGTTCGTCAAAAAACAGGATGGGCCGCAACCAGGCCGCAAGTTAGAAAGGAGACCTTGATCCCCAAACCAGAGTCTTCGGCAAATCCAGCAGGGATTCCAGAGCCAAGGCAATCCGACGCCGTGCAAGAGGTTCCGGAGAGCTGAAATCGACAGACGGAGATTAGAAAGGAGACCTTGATCTCCAGACCAGAGTCTTCGGCAAATCCAGCAGGATTTTCCAGAGCCAAGGCATTCCGACGCCATGCAAGAGACGTAAGACGTTCCGGAGATCCGAAATCGACAGACGGAGGGTAGAAAGGAGACCTTGATCCCCAGAGCAGAGTCTTCGGCGAATCCAGCAAGGATTCCAGACCCAAGGCAATCCGACGCCGTGCAAGAGACGAGAGACACCCGAATCCAGGGAAGTCGAGCCCGCCGGATGGTTTAGCCTACAGATGACCGGAGCTGTACCAGTCTAAGACGGATGTCAGAAGAGCATTCAACAATATCTCAGGTTAGCACTCTTTATTTGATTCATTACAGAGGTTTAATCGAAATAGTATAGTTAATAACAAACATGTTTTTTTTTAATCATTGTATATTTAATAGAGTTTAGGAAGTAAGGAATTTGATAATAACATTTTGTGAAATTTTTCCAACTGGATTCTAAGAAATTTAAGTAAATATTAATTTTCTAAAGTTCCTTAAAACTGTTTTAAATAAGTATTACTTGTACTAAAGGTTAATAATTCAGTGAGGATAATTTAAATTGCTTATGAGAGGTGGCGCATCGTTGGATGCAATGAAAATAATTTAAATTCTTTTTTGTATGTGAATTTTGTTCAGAATATATGTTTTCAAAATTTAAGAGACTTTCTGAGCAATTTACTTAAAAGAAATGATACCAAAGAATATATAAAGTTATATATGTGAAAACTTGGTTGGTTAATGATAAGGCTGTTTATCATATTAATATTATTGAAATTGTTGTGATATTTTTATGTTGCGAGAGTTTGTGATTATCCACAACTAGGGAAATATTTAGAGGCTTCGAAGCGGATAATTGCATGATTGGCATAGCATTTTTTATAACTGTTAATTAGTAGGAAACTTGTCAGTGTTTGCGGGTAAGAAAAAGTGCGATCTAAAAGAGTTAGCTATTGAATTCAGCGCGAGCATAGAAGAGTCGGATAATATACCCAAAATTATTAAAAAACTCGAAGAAGCAGGGGACTATGACGAAACGTTAGCACTAGCCCAGCTAAAAATCTTAGAGAAAGATAGGGTTGAGAGAGAAAATGAAGAAAGGTTAGAACGAGAGCGGAATAGGGCCTTTGAGAGGGAAGAAAAGGCTAAGGCTTTGGAGCGGGAGCATGAATTGGCGAGAATTAGGTTAGAACGGGAACCAGATGAGTTTAGTTTAGCTTCTAGCCAAAATGAGAGAGAGCCGAAAATATCTTTAAAATCAATCCTGCCCAAATTCGACTCCGATAAGTCCGAAATATCCATTTATCTCAGTTTATTCGAAAGACAAGTGCAGAAAGCCCAAATCGAGAAAAGTCGATGGGTTACACATTTACTAGGATTGTTGCCGACGGAACTGGGGGAGCTTATCTTGAGAGAACCACCCGCATGTTCCGACGATTTTGATCATGTAAAAAAGATGTTACTAGAAAGGTTCCAGCTTTCGGCAGAAGACTTTCGACTAAAATTTGTTACGAAACAAAACGTGGAAAGATTGTGTATATGAGGCTTCCAATTACTTTGATCAATGGTCAAGTGGTTTAGGAGTGGGAAATTTCGACCAACTGAGAGAGCTAATAATCACAGATCAGTTAAAAAGAAAGGTTAATCCGGAAACGAAGCATCATTTCATTGATGTTTGGAACACGATAATCACTCCATTTGAGTTGGCAAAGAAATTAGATGCGTATGATTCGGCTAGGAAAACGATGAAACGGCTAGGGCCCTCGAAACTTCAAAACCTTTCCCAACCTCTAGAGCGAAATAAATTCGCGGGGCAATCAAAAATGGAAAGTAGATCGGAAGAGAGTAGAACTAATTGGAGGGATAAAGACAACTCGAAAAACAGAAATGAAATATTCGATAAAAAGAAAGAGATTACATGTTTTTTGTGTAGGAAAACCGGCCATTACAAGTATTCTTGCTCGGAGCTAAAAAAGGCTGAAAAGACCGAAGCAGTTTACCATATCGCGGGCCTACAAGACTTAGAAAGTGCCTTTGAACCCTACGTCAGTCGCGGGTTAATTAATGGGAAAGAAATGACTATTCTATGCGATAGCGGAAGTAATTTGGACTTAATATCGGCACACGATGTAAATGAGGACCGATTTACGGGTGAAAGTGTATATGTTAAACAAGCATTGGATAATAAACTTCGGTGTTTACCTATTGTAGAAATATAAATTAATCTGGGTACCGGTGATACTATAAGGACAAAGGCGGCCGCAGTAGATAAAGAAACGGACATGGTTCATTATTTGTTAGGGAACAAAACGCAGCAATTAATTGACAGGCGGAGACGATACCCGCGTTCAATCATCGCAGTTCGCACTGGGCCGCGAGCGCACATCGGAAACGCGGATACGAAAAGCGAAACTAAATCGCAGAGCTCGTCCATTCCCCCTACCGTAACGGAGAGCGAAAATGAAAAACCAGCCGGTTCACCTAAGCCGATGGATCAGCCAATTCTCGGCGCCGAGGTAGAAAGAGGAATTTTTAAGTGCGACCCCCCCCCCCGAGGTCAGGGAGTAACCTAGAGGAGGGAATCTTTGTCGAAGAGAAAAGGGGAATTTTTCTACCTGTAGCTGAGAGCGCACAGCCCGTACCGAATTTGAATCCCTTTAATGAACAGGTTTTGAACTTGGCTGAGAGAGGCGATTTAGCTGGAAGGGTGGGGAGAGTCGAGACTTTAAAATTCAACCCCCCGGACGCAGTGGGAGAAATAGGAGCCAGTTTAGTAACGGAGAAAAAGCAAGAGACTTTTCTAAGACTAAGCGAGACCGTACCGCGGGATGAAAACTTGACCCTTGGAAACAAAGAAAATGTGAGTGAGGCGCAAGAGAATGCCAAGTTCGATTGTGTTAAGCAGAGAGCGGACGAGGTGAAATCGCATTTTGAAATGAACGAGGGGTTGGGGATTAGGAAAATAAAAGACCCCAGGGAATCTGACCAAGAACAAATGGTAATCCCGTTGAAAGTCAAAGGAGATATGTTATCCTTATGTAAGGAGAGTGCAGGTAGACTTCTAAGTACGAAGAAGAAGTCAGGTTATAAATTCTTGAATCGTTATTGTTGGCCAAAAACCTTAAACGAAATTAAAAAGTTATACGAGAGATGGAAAAGAGATGAACGTTCTAAAGGTTTAAAATTCATACCTAAATTGGATTTAATTAGACACATCAGGGAATTTCGGGAATTATTAGTGGAAATGGGGACTAAAACTCGTGAGGTTAAGAAGAAGAGGGGTGTCTTCCAGATTGATCCGGGAGAAAACTACTCGAGTACGCACGACTTAGATTTAGGCGCTAGAAGGCAAGACAATTCGAATTATGATTCTCCTAAGATATTTGGGTTGTTGTATTTAAACAACGCGAAAAGGGTTTCCGATTATTGGAGTAATCATATGGGACAGAGAGGAATTGTATTGAACCGCATCAGAGGAGTAAAAATGAAAGTGAAACTATATAAGAGAAAATCAGCGCAGAGTACCAATAAATGTTGGGTAAGGTTGATCCGAAACAACGCCGTGAATAGTCCAAGATTGATCCACTGGTCATTGATGCGGCAACCTTATCATTATACAATCAGGCACCGCCCGGGAAAAGAAAGAGTGCACTATTGCTTAAGTAGGGCTGAATAAATTTAGGAAAATTGTATATAATTCTCAAAAAATTGCTTGCATCATAAGGTATAAATAATTTTCATTTTGTATATATTGTTGTAATACTCATAATAATGTTCCTGGAAAAGTGTGTAAATTTATGTGTGATTAGTACAAAAAAATGAATGGTTAACCTCTGTGGTGAACGAATTTTGAGTGTAACACTGACTTCACTATAGATTTTCCAGCTACGTGAAAAATCTCTCTTGGAGGGGGGATTGCTGTAAGAACTTTACTAATTACCCCTAAAGACTATTTATTCACGAACTATTAATTCGGGAGAAGATCCCCCTAGGGTCTTCTGGACTTTCCCACGCTAAGAGAAATCTCATAAACTCATAGTTCATCTCTGAACAAAGCTATGGTTCCGTCAAGTCTGCAAAAATGAATGGAACTGGCAGTACAATTTCGTTCCGGCGCTAACTTAACATTCCATTGAATTGCACAGAGAGCAGGTGTTTCAGCCGTCCAGTAAGTGAGCGGTGGCAACGGCTGAGGGGGAGAAAAGACGATTTCTCCTAGGGCGGCGAGCTTCAGCCTTCGAGAAATAGGCGGCGGCATCGGCTAAGAGGGAAAAAGACTAGTTTTCACTAGGACCGGGGAGTTTCAGCCTTGGAGAGAGGCGAGGTGGCAACGTGGGAGGAAGGGAGAAGGAGTTGAGAAGTGAGAGAGCGAGGACGCTGGCGAGGAGGTCTTGCTGGACCTAGTGGTGAATGAGCGAAGCGAGGAGATGAGATAGATGGTCGTCCGATCAGTCTTTTCTCCGATTGAAGCACTATATCTGTGGAAGCAGCCCGTTGATGGAACTTTTTATCCTGTTAAAATGACGAGAACCCAAGATTAATATTATTTAAGTTGTATATACTCTTATTTAATCTAGAGATCAATGTAAATAAAGGACTTAGATTTTAGTAACTTACGCTACCATAGACTCTTGTCCAGTGATATCTAAGTCCCTACAACATATATTAAACCCTTTGTGGAATAAAACATTTTTTTATGTAACTCCCTGCAAGATATAGCCTCTCTTGATATGACAGTAGTATATTTTTGTAGTCAAAACTTTTGAAGATTTAATATTTTGTTAAGTAAATAATTATTATAATCAACTAAACATTCATTTTATTATACTTTATTATTCTATCGTTTTAATTTATTTTGAAGCTAATAAAGTTGGAAGTTCACATCTTAAGGAATACCTCTGTGGTAGAGGTCTGCATGGGCCGGAATTTTCAGGCCCGGGCCCGGCCCGGCCCGGTGTAAAAATTGGAAGTTCGGCCCGAACCCGGCCCGACCCAACACAATTTCTACAAAAAAAATCCGTTTTTTCTCAACATACAATTAAGATTCATTTAATGAATACTACATACATATTTATAGGAACATTTTACAATATATTTTACATTACTATGATGTTCGCAAAACAGAAAACACACAATAGTAAATATTAACGATTGCTTACAGTGTTTTAGTGATCGTGTCTACAGACATTTCAAAATGGAAATAAAGATTCATTAAAAGATTAATGTAGTTCAGAATAAAGGATTAAAAACATGATAACTTTTGAAGCTGTATAATAAAAAGTAGATTTGTGAAAATATTTCTCTCATTTTTAAGGCTTTTCTCAAATCCAAAGGAGCTACATTTTAACACATTTATGAATTATTTTCTTTTCGGAAACGCGTAAGATTGACAGGTATTCTTATTCAGAAGCTATGTAAATGTCGTTTTTTTTTCATAGATAAAAGCAATATATCTTTCTGAAAATACTGTCAAAGTTAGCGTTTTGAATCGAATTTCCGGAAGCGATAGCACAGGAAAGGAAAAAAACGTACAGTAACATGACATGAATCTCTGTTATCTATGTAAATAATTTGTCAAATATGGAAAAAGCTATTCGTTTCCAAATGCCTTCAATAGGCAGGCCTGTCAATTTTATTCCTTTATAGTTAAAAATTTTGTCAGAAAATGTGTCTGAAAGCTTCGCATTGTTGAGCAGTGAATATGAGAACCACCTTAAGGTATATTTCCAAAGATACTGTTAAAAGAAGTTCATTATCACTATTAATACTACAAAACACAATGACTGTTCTACACATCCTGAGATCGATTAAGACCAGTTCCGTCTCGGCACGAGTCTGCTGAAAAAAAATTAAACTCGGAATCAGACATTTTGTAACTGTACGATGCTGATCTCTACAATGGACGTGTTACATTTCTGTATTGATGTTGTTAAACTCGCATCGGCTCGTGACACACATTTATACTTCTCGAGAAAATCATATTCATTGAAAACGGCTCGTATTTTATTTGCTTCGCTTAAATTCTTATATCGGGCCATTAGGCCCTATTAATTTTTCTGCCGGCCCGGCCCGCTTATTTTGTCTGTCGTCCCAGCCCGTTCAAAAATTTTCCCTAATTCTGCCGGCCCGGCCTGTTTGAAAATTCGCCTTCATTCCGCCGGGCCGGGTACGGGACTCGAGCAAAGCCCGGGCCCGTGCAGACCTCTACTCTGTGGGATTCCGTTTGAGTCGATCTGCAATAAATATTTTCATTATTATTAGACATTTATTGATTAGTAAATGTAATTCTTTTAAATTAAAAATCGTACACGCATGTTTTGTGAAATTGCAGTGTATTTATATAAATTTTCGCCATTGATTATTTTCAGTGAGACCGGTGTTGTTAGTGGGTAATCTAAAAACACATTAAATATAAAAAAAAATCTATTAAATGTTGTAATAAAAAAAAAATTTCACCTATGTAGTTTAACCCGAGAAGCCCGGGTTGAAGATCCTAGTGTATTTAATAATAAAGCAACCACTTACGTTTTATAAAATCTTAATTTTTCTCTCGTTGTCAATAATGCATTCAAATAATTTTGATTTTTTTAAAGTGTTGCTTTTGTGTTAGCCACATGTCAAGCGTTAACAGCCGAAGAAATTTCCAAAAATTGCTACTTACAACAGCTTTTTTAATGCTTATTACAATTACATGTGTGTTAAATTTGAGTTTTATTTATATTATTTTATTTATCGGTTGATTAATTTTGAATTTTGTTATAGAAAATTAATGCTGAACTATTTTTATTGTTTTTAGTGTGAGCGTGTAATCTTTCGTTATCGGGCTACACGTGATTGCGATATATATTTTTAAATGTTTATGCTTGAAAAAAATTTTCAAACCATAGAAAAGTAGATTGAAATATAGTTTTCAAACAAAATACTTTTGAAAAAACATTGATTTTCCAAGTTTTCGGTGTAAAAAAATCTGAAATTTTGAGATGTTTAGAAGTTTAAAAAATTGGAGTTAAAACAAAATTTATTGATCACGTGATACCACCGTCAATGTACGCCAGAGTTAATCACGGACATGTTTTATATACATACTTAAATACAGAAAAATACAAAATTCAATACGATTAAAAAATAAAGGATTATTTTTTTTCAAATACGTTTACTTGTTTCTGCTTTTAAGCTTAATACTTTTCATAATTTATGATACATTTTCCAGGCATAAAAGAAAAAATTCAAACAGTTACGAAAAATTAAATTAACTTTTGCTAAAGGTATTATCTGAGCTTATTTAATTCCTTCAAAAATGATCTTTTTTTTTTTTTTATGATGCAATCACAAATCATTTTTTGAAAGATTTAATTTTTTAAATGCAAATTCCATTAATTAAATAAAAAGAAAATCTAACAGTTTGTTACTATCTTTTAATAAATAGGTTTAATAATTCTTCATTGAATGATACGAAACCAGTGTTATCTGCGAAAGCTATTAACGTTTCTTTATAAAGAAGCATAATGTTTAAATTTGGCTAAAAAACACATCATTAAAATTAAAAAAGCACATTATTTTCTTTTTTTATGAAAATATATTCGCGAATATTTTTTTTTTATTATTGATGCATTATACTTTGTTTCCTCACTTTCCTTTTGTTTCATTATGACATTGTGCTAATCTCTTTATCAGATCTTTTATATCAGTTGTTAATTGCCCATATTAGTCATGCGATGGTGTGTGTAATTACTATTTGCCTAAAGCATATAAATGAAAAAGAACAGAACATCATTTATTCAACATGAAATAAAAGAAAATTCGTCATTTATTCTGCCCAAGATAAAAAGGATCCTTTACAAAGAAACACATATTCATCTTCCTTTGTCATTGTTTTTGTTAAAATCCTTTTGTTTAGAGTAAAAGAAAAAAAGTTATGTAGCAAAGAGCATAACGTTTATTAAGTACAATCTGACCTTAAATAAAACTTCTTAAAATTTAATATTTTTTTAATCATCATCATATAAAGAGAACAGCAGGAATATAATAGAGGTTATATAGAGGTATGCGCCATATACCTTCTGGATTTCTTTTAAGAAGCTCCGTATACTCTTTATTTATCAAATAAAGCTATAGCGTATAATCTAGCCATGAACGTTCATGACTCTAACGTATATGCTTTGCCAATACCGCATAGGTTAAGGTGGTGCAGGAGTGTGAACTTTAGCTATTCCATTAAATAACAATAAACTAAAAGATTTAAGGGATGATGTTATACTTTATTTATAATCTTAGATTATTAAGCTAACAAAAAAAAAACTGCATTCATAAACTTAAAAGAAACACTTTCGGTATTATTTGCAAAAGAATTATCCTTCTAAATGCGCACTCTTGTACAACCAGTGAGGACAAGAGTGCGCAGTCAAGTGTTCATAAGTGCGCAATATAAAAAAGGAAGTTTTTCACTTACACACGTCACTTTGTAGTGGCCATGACCTGCGTAGTCTGTACACTCTTTCTGCCACCAGTCTCTACAAGAAATGCACTCGATTCAGTCCTCTACAATTGGATCTCTATACTTTCCTTAGCAGCCTGGACATATCCACAGTTTTTTCTTTGGTGCAGTTATTGCCTTCAGGGGTTTACTTTTATTATTTTTTTGGTAAAGGTTTTTGGCTTTTTTTCAGCATCATCATATTCAAGCTGCCTTTTGTGTGATGAACTGCTTAAAATTTCTGACTTTATACTCCTCTAATTATTGAAGCACAGATGATTCTGGATACGGTAAGACCTCTGTTAATTTGACATAAGATGAAATTGTTGAAGTCGAAACGAAAGCTCTCCGAAAGCGAAGTTGAGTTTATTTCACATTGAGCGTACGTCTTTTCTTTACATAGCTTTTCTGCTTTTTCTGAAATATCATTTTCTATTGAAAGAAATTATCTTTCCTCCCCATTTTCAGTGTTCTGTGGCTTAATTGACACATGTGCTTTAGCAAGTTTAGAATCTAATAGTCTTTCAGTGACGCTCATCTTCAAGCTGCCTTTTGTGTGATAAACTGCTTAAAATATCTGACTTTCTGCTTCTCTAATTATCGAAGCACATGATTCTGGATACGGTAAGAACTCTGTTAATTTGACGTAAGATGAAATTGTTGAAGACGAAGCTATACTTTCCGAAAGCGAAGATGAGTTTATTTCGCATTGAGCGTGCATTTTTTCTTTACGTTGCTTTCATGCCTTTTCTGAAATATCATTTTCTATTGAAAATTATTTTTCTTCCCCATTTTCAGTGTTCCGTGGTTCAATTGACACATGTGGTTTAACAAGTTTAGATTCTAATGATCTTCCAGTGACGCTGCTTGCTAAAAAGTCAGTATCTAAAAAAGGCAATTTTTGAAAAGCTATAGAACAGTTACTTTAAATCCGGTTTTAGCAACGATAACAGTTTTTCTAAAAGCTGGTGCGCACTCTTGCATTAAAGTCACTAAATATCTTTGAAACATCAGTAATTCCATCTGTTGATAAATAAATCCAAATCACTTAGGTGATAGGTAGTCCAATAATAACCTAATTTATAAAAACCTAAAAAAAAATAAATTAGCTTCGTAATCTTTATTATGATCTTGTTTTCAAAAACCATAAATAATATAATGAGAAAGCCAAAACCACTTTTTCTCTTCTAAAGCGTTAAACGTTTCATCAAAATACGCAGTTTTTTTTCACCATACACTTATCATGTCATTACATTGTTTACAATTTTAACTAAATGTAAAACTCTATTTTGGAATTAGATAACCGCTCTACGTGCTCTTATACACCGCGCACTCTTGCACCACCTTATACCCAACAATTGTAACCATAAAAAGTATTTGGCGATTTATCACCTGTGTTTGGCTAACGAAAAAATCTTTAAACATGGAATAATAATCGTTTATCTTCCCATATGTAATGACAGACATTCCGCGATTAAATAAAGTGACGACTGCTATTCAGGAAGTATGGCAGATATTTTGAATAAAAAAGCTCGCTAGTTTGGCAACACCCTAAATCTCTGTTAAAATAGACATAATGAACTGATTTGTTCTAGAATTCACAGTAAAGTATTTCAATACAGCAACAACAAAAATAAATGCTTTCTTTCAAGATATTCTCATTAAATCCCTAAATATTTATGAAATATAAATTTCCTTTTTTTATGTGTGTGTGTGTGTGAGTGTCTGTGTCTAAAGAAAAATGCCTTACAAATAGAAAATAATCCTTGAATGGTGCCTGACATAAATCCATTTTAGACTGAAATTTTTATCATATAACTTTCATATATACTTTTCCAAATGCGCATAAGTTTCAAAACGTCTTATTTTCAAAAAATTTCATAACATACAGTCCTCTTCTTTTTCTTATGCATATTATCTTTCACTGTAGCTTTGAATATTGGAATGAAAACGAGAAGAGATTTTTAGTAATAAGTATTTCTTTGTTTCATACGAGGAGAGCTGGCAAGTTTGTTTGCTTTTAAACAACCAAACAATCACTTCCAATTAATAAACAACTAGCATATATTGGTATGAATAAACATCCTATTAAAAAATAACTGAAGGAAAAAACAAATCCAGCTATTTGATTAACGTATGGCATTCTTCCAACAAATTTTAAGCATCGCAACAAAAGAAACTTTAAGTCTCGCATCTCCTTTCTTCCATCCGTTAATAAGATTTCTCAGGTATTTTCCCATGAGTATCTTCTCTGTTAGTAATGTTGAAAAGTTATTTTTATTTTCTTCTGTACAAATATCGTGAAACTATATCATGTACTTTATTCTTTGTTGTTTTCGCATCAAGTAAAAATAATGTATGCTTCGATTAAGTAAATATATAGATATGCGCATCCCCAAAAAAAACTTAAACTATAAAAAGTTTAATAATTTTTGCTCTATATATTTTGTTTATTTGTGTAATCCGGCAGCATTCGCGTGAGGTGTCTTAGTTATCCCAAGTATACAAAAGCGTCTATTCTGGAATTACAGTTTCTTCATTCAATATCTAACTTTTAAAAGCAGTTATCAGAAGCAGAACTTTTTCTTTTGTCAGGGATAATTAATCATTTTTTGTAAGTCTACCTGCAATGGGTAATCTGATTACCCTGCGCAATTCCATTGTTCCTCTTTCCTTTTGAGGCTCTTTTTTTAAGTTTTCTTTTAGTTTCTTGCCCTCATAAAAGTTGGTTATGTGATTTGCCGTAATTTTTTTATAATAACACTCAAACGAAAAACGCCGGAATATGAGAATGTAGTAATGGGGCGTTTGAGCTATTTAGCTATTGATTATTCATTAATTATTTGATGCTATTAGATACTATAGAGACCCCCAGATAAAGAAATAAATTCTGCTAGTATGAAATTAATTTTCAGATTTATAATAATTAAGACAATGACAGTTAGTTTGAAATGAACAATAAAACATTTAAATCATATCAAGAAGGTGAAAGGAAGGAAAACAAGAAACAATTTGGTAGAAAAGATAAACCAAATCCAAAAGTAAGAACTTGTTAGGTTAGCATAATTATTCATTTTCCAAGGCTGAAATGTGTTGCATCATTGTAGTACGGAACCTGTAAGAACTTTGGAACATTTTAATGATTCGTTATTGTTAAGGAACATAGTCTATTGTAAAAACAAATGTTCCTTAATGTAAGAAAATTAAATAAAACCACAAACTAAAATATACATTAACCTTCGAAAAAATGTTCTTTCATTTTTATATGCTGCCACCACCGATATACACTGGTGGACAAAACTTAAGGACCAAGACAAAATGTACACGTAAATGAGAATTTTCGTGAGATTGTGGGTCAAGAAGCAAATAATAGTATTAACGGAATGTTACGCAGGATGTAACTTAAAAATTTTGTTGAAAAGATGTATACAGGGTATTAACAGAGTTTCTTTTTCTGAAACGTGAATATTGTCCGAAAACATGACTGTACAAAGAAAGCAAAATACTGACAATTAACAATCGTCAGTGCCATATCAATAAGGGATGTGGACACCGTGTAATGCGAGACAACTTTCAACACGGCGTGGCATACTCAGAACAACATGATTCAGTGGCTGTTGAGGCAAGTTGCCTCATTCCTCATTCACTACACGGATAAGGGTTTCCTTATTTGTAGGGGGAAATTTTCGAGCAGCAATATGTCTCCCCAAGGCCCCCCATACATTTTCAATGGGATTCAGGTCAGAGGAACGTGCTGGCCAGTATATGCGATGGATATCTTCGGTCTCAATATAATCTTGTACAGACTGTGTGCGATGACAAGGTTCGTTATCGTCCATAAAACGAAACTTTTCGCCGACAACACCTCGAAAATTGTCGAACATGTGGAAGCAGGACGCCTTCTATGTACCGTCTACCGGTCATGGACCCTTTGTCAAGCACATAGAGATCTGTGCGTCCATTGAACTTGATGCCTGCCCATGCCATGATAATTGAAGTCGCATATCGATCTCTTTCTGGAATATTTTCTCGACAGTAAGCACTGCCAACCTCGCGCCATATCAGTTTACGTCTACAATCAGACGATAGACTGAATCTATTCTCATCTGAGAAGAGCACGGTAGATCAGTCGTCATCAGTCCAATTGCGATGCATACGGCACCACTGTAAACGGGCACTACGTTGGCGTCTCGAGAGTAGGACACACACAACATGGTTTCGGTTGTATAGCCCACCCTTTTCAAACGTCTTGCAACAGTTTTCCGCGATATTTTAGTTCCTGTGGCAGTTGATTTGTTAATTCACCAGCTGTGCTGCGTCGGTTCCTTTTTGCGAAATGGCAATATAGCTATCTTCGTGGGACGTCGTGCTGCTAGAAGGACCTCCTTCCGTACGCCTAGTACATATTCCACTCTTTTGGAATGCCGTCTATAGCCTATGAACAATTTTGTGCGCGATGTTAAATTCACGGACATCTCTCATTTTGCATCCTTCTTCCAACTTTCCGATTACTCTACCACGAGTAATATAATCTAAATGATCCTCAAAGACATGTTCGAAATTTCATAGTTCAAGCTTCACTCCATCTCCTTCAATTTTTACATCTAAGGACAACTCGCAGCACCCGCCGATTGCCTAAAATCTCTTATCTCTGCTGTCACGTGATCAATAAAAGCGAAAGTGCGAAATTTGCATATGTTTCACAAAACAGAGTACATCCCGCATTCATGCAAATTTACACGTGCTGCTGCGGATCTTTTTCTAACTGTAATCATTGAAAATAATAGTAGTTCTTAAGTTTTGTCCACCAGTGTATATATATGATATCAGGAACTTTGTGAGAAGGATTATCAAAAAGAATGCTAAACTTATTCAATTAAAATTAACGAACAATTTATTTACAGATTATTTGCATATAAATAAAACATTGTTTACATTTAAAAGCTCGGATATAGATGATCCGGCCCGATGATAAATTACGTATAGCAAGTACTTTCTGTGCACTGGGTTAACTTATTAAAATACTCTATCCCCCACTCGCAACATAGTATCTTATGAAATTTTATCGGAGGATCACCCTTGACCTCCTCGCTGTGCCGGCTATCTCCGCAAGAGACTCAAACTTATTCCCGAAAACTCCACTCAGGAAACACCAACGTACTACGTTGAGGTCTACGCCGGAACTGCTTTCTCTCTCTCTCAGCGATGCCTCCAAACCCAGCCTACGAGGTTCTTCTCCTGTGAACAGAGACATCTTATCTAAACATTTCTCTCTCAGATGGCTTCACAGCTTACGAGATAGGTATTTTCTTTGTTTGCCTTATCTGTGGTATACGTTCTTCAATAGCAAGGGAAACTGGAATACATTGATACAAGGAACTTGTACATACAATCCTATCTAACTAAAAACAGCTCGGATCAATTTCAAGATAAGGAAAAATATTACTTTAAAACCTATACGCAGACAGTGATACATATGAAGTACAATAAACAAGTAAAAAGATAACATCAGAATAGTAATCTTAATTAGTTATCTGCTCATTAGCGTCAGAAACCTGACAGTGTATAAATCAGTTTTCTCAAACCAAAATATCGATTTTCAGGATGCTATTAATTCTCAATTAAACATTTTCAGCTACGTAATTAATTTTATACATGCAAGAGTAACAAAATAATATTACATAATTTGAATATTAATGTTAATGCTGTTAGTTTATCATGTTTTTCTGGAAATATGCTTGTTCAACAAGAAAATGTTTATTTAAAAATATATAGCATCCTAAAAACCTATATTCTATGTTATTCACGCATAGCGGGCCAAAATGGCGCATTCATCGTTGCTTCAGACATCTATTTGGTGTTCAATAATAAAGAACTTCACGGAGTTGTTTCAGACTTGCTGATACACATTCTTTCGTTTCTTTTTCAGTAATTTTGACTACTTTTATTTCACTGTTTATTACTAAGAAAGACAGCAAATCTTTCTCTATCCAGTATTTTGTTCTTCATCCCAGTGTCGCCGCGCGCGTGTATGTTCACTTGCCTCATGAATTTGTTCTTTCTTCTCTGTTACTAGGAGGCTCGGCCCCCTACAAGCTACGCTCGCCAACCCCCATTCAGACACCGCAATTTCTAAAAGCACGCTAATTTTATCAACTTTAAAAAGATCTTGAAAGATTGAATTAGAATTTAAAAAACAGTGGCGATCTCCCTATAAACGGGTTTCTATTCATTTCTCTTTGATTGGGGAATTTTAAGGAAAAATCAGCTGCTGTTAAAAGATACTATGGCTGTTTTCCTCTTTGATTAAATAAAACCAGTTAAACATTTCAAAATAAGCTAATATAAAATGAATTAAGTAAAAAGAGTCTTTGTCTCCCGGTATTTTTTAACAAAGCGAAAAGAAAGTTCTTTTAAATAAGACATTTTAAGCGGGCACTCATGTCAAGCGCACAAGTCGTATGTTTGTTGTTCAATAAATAAATATATAAATGAAATACATTTTAAATGTATCGTTTTTAATCTCACGCAATTTTCACCAAACTTTTATTTCTCTTTTTAATATTAACGTGAAAATACTTTTGTTAGAAATGAAATATTATTTGCGGTGTCCCAACAAAAATAGTTGAAAAGTTCATCTCGAAATATCAAATAAATGTCTCGCGCAATTTTTAAATTTAAACTGTTTTGCAGTATTATTTTTTGCTCATTTTACGTAATAAGTGTAATGTGACGTAAATGTGACGTAATTTCTCCTATTTAAGACTTCTAATGCATGTTAATGAATTTATTATTTTACAATGTCCTATCTCTGTTAAAATTCACGTGTAAATATAGTTTTTATGAAGTAATTTTCAATAAGTTTCTGCTTTTTATACGTAATTATTTAATTCTAATTTGAAAGTTTTTTTTTCTCTTTATAATAGTCACGTGTAAATAAATTTTTAATTTGAAGCAAACATTATTGTTTGCGCTGTTTATACAGTTGGCAACAGGTTAAATTAGTACAATTTTCTAAAATAAATAAAAAATATCTCTAGAAATGCTGAAAATTTGAATTTAAAATAGAAATAAAAGCTCAAAAAATGAGTCAAATTAAAAAAATAAATGCATTCTGCACACCGGGAAATTATAACGTATAAAATGATCTAAAAATGATTAAATTCCGATGTATAGTTTTTGCTCCTATAAAACTTTTTTAATGGAACGACTTTGTCCAACTTTAGCATTAAATATCTCTTAAAGTAATTCTTCGATTTGAAAACTGTCTGCATCAGCGTGTTTATCAAACATTTCTCTATAATACCGCCAATTTTCATATTTTTGTATGCAATATTTTTCTTAGTATTAACGAAGAAAGACCTCCGGTCGCAAAAAATTCAAAACCGGCGGCGGCAGTGACAGCGTAAGTTACTTTTTTTAGAATAGAGAGATAGTATCTGAACACCTATTTTAACTTTGTATTATATTTTCTGACGGGTAATAAAATGTTTCCAGAAAATTACCGTGATTAATTAATTTATCATCGAAAGTACATGCCTGTTCTGCGAATGCCCGCAAAAAGCAAAGCGTTGCTTTCCTTCCACTTTTAAAACATCAACAATACTTCGTACAATAAATCCCATTTCCAAAACCTCTAAAAAAGTATGCCAGGAGTAATTTTATTTTGTAAGTTTTCTGCCATGAATAAATGATTACAGAGGTGTTGTAAAAATTTCATGCTGTTCAAAATTGATAAACGATTTAGTTCGACAAAATATTCCAATGTCTGCACATAAAACCTGTTAAGCCAAGTTCTTTAGTCTTTAGAATTAGAATCAATATTTGAAATTTCACAGAACTACAATTGGGGTTTTCCTTCTGATATTTATTAAATAATAAAATGGGTAAAGTGAATTTGGGATCTCATGACTTCTAAATCAGAGACATTTATAGGGAAATTGGTTAGATGAGGTGTTTGTCTTAAAGATTGGTTATTTTGGCATAATCATTTGCACGTTCATGCAACCCCATAAATCTTTTGTTTTGTTTTTTCTTTGCATATAAATTCATGACTACTCCTTTTCCTTCTTATCGCCGATACTTCAGGAAGATTTTGAGAAAAGACACACAATAATTCAAGAAACGTAAACTTTTTGTCATTGTAGCCACATTTGACGGGTAGAGAGCCCACACATCCTAGTACTTAACATGTAGACCATAAAATGATAACTTTGTGCTGATGTTCGTGGGTTCAATAGCAGAGTGGTCTGGACGGACTGAGTCGTTGTACAGGGTTTTTCTTATACGAGAAAGGTAATTCGGTCATATTTTCCTTTAAAAATCTTTCCTAAAGACACCCTTACAATAGCAATATGTCCAAAACTTGTACTTAAGAGCCTACGATAGTCACTCAAAAAGACCCGGATGATAAAGTTAATCCTATGGGAAAGTTATTTTTAAATATCTCGCTTGAATTTTGATATTTTGGAATACTTCTTTTGCATAGGATAGCTGAAGACGATCTACAACCGGGCTAGATTTTACTTTTCTGATTTTGGTTTCATATATTTAAAAAAAATTACTTTTACCTTCGGAACCGGTTTGAACCGGTTCTGAAATTGAAACTGTCCTAATATAAAAAAAAATATGTAACCAAAATCGAAAAAGTAAAAACTAGTCCGGTTGTAGATCGTCCTCAGCTATCCTATGGAAAAAAATATCATTCGAAATATCAAAATTCAAGCAAGATATTTAAAAATAACTTCCCCCATAGGATTAACATTATCATCCGGGTCTTTTTGAGTGACTATTGTAATGCTTTTAACAAACTTTCCTTCCTTTTGACGGCTAGCCTGCTTGTGTGTTGAATACAAAAAGAAGTGTGCTTCAGGTATCTACTTTTATTGAAAAATTATTTAAATTTCTCCTTCATCTTCTGATTTTTACATGAACCTTGCCCTTGTTTCCTTTTACGCATATTTTATCGTACAGAACACACTAGTATAGTTATCCTTTTTGAGGAAAAAATTAAAATTCACTTAAGGAGGCTGGTCACTCAGTTTCAGAATTCTCCTCCGTAATGTTATGTCTATGGACTTTTGGTGCATTCGTATATTTAACCGTTTGAGGGGCAAGCAATTACGTTTGTGAAATGCTGAATTCCCACCGGAATCTTTGAAAAATTCTATTTCAAAATAAGTAAAGGCAATTTTACAGCTTTTTTGCACCAAAGTTAGAAAAGTAAAATTCAATAAAATTTTTCTGGTGTAAGACTTCATTAATCGTAGGTGGTATACAATATATACCGGTGCCCCTCAAGGGGTTAAAATATCTCCTCGGGAAATTCATATTTTTAACATATTTTTTCTGTGTACTCTTCTTAAAGGATGTCTCTTTTTTCGTAGTTTTCAAAATATTTCTAAAATCTATGCTGAATTTAATATTTTATGTGTTAAAAGCGGGCGAACTGTGAATAAGATTTTGACACTTCATATAAAATTAAGTCATACTTTAGAAATATTTTGAGAACTAAGAAAAAAAGTGACATCTTTTATTAAGTGTGCAAAAAAAAAAAAATAAAAGTTCAAAATATTAATTTTCCGAGGAGATATTTTAAATATACGAATGCATCAAATGCCCATAGACTTTACATTAGTGAAGGGAAATCGGAAGCTGAGTAAACAGCCCCCTTAAGGCTGCTGGTCAATCAGTTTCCAAATTCCTCTCCAAATTCCTCATAGAATGGTAAGTCTATGGACGTTTGATACAATCTTATATTTAAAATATCTCCTCGTTATATTAATATTTTTAGCTTCTGTTTTCTGTATACTCTTCATAAAAGGATGCCTCTTTTTATGTTAGTTGTCAAAATATTTCTAAAATCTACGCTTAATTTTAGTTGTCAAAGTATTTCTAAAATCTACGCTTAATTTTATATGAAGTATTAAAAATTGACTCCCAGTTCGGCAGCTTTTAACACATAAAACATTAAATTAAGCGTAGATTTTAGAAATATTTTGACAACTAAGGTAAAAAGAGACATCCTATAACCCCTTGGGGACGAGTGGCACGTATACGTGCCGGATGAAGCGCTCAGAATCCTTGTTTTTCCTCACCAGTAAAATTTTACTGTAAAATTTGGCTTATTTCATCAGCGCATTTTCTCGATTCAAGAAGACACAAATTTCTGTTTTTAAAAAACGGTGACAAAAGATTAAACATTTCGTAAAAGGCTCCCGTCCCGAAGGGGTTAAGAAGAGTATACAGAAAACAGAATCTAAAAATATTAATATCCCGAGGACATATTTTAAATATAAGAATGCATCAAACGCCCATAGGCCTAACATTACCGAGGGGAAATCGGAAGCTGAGTAACTTAGAAGTCTTAAGCTTATTTAATTTTACAAAAAATTAACGTTTATTTTCTTTCTTAAGCGAAGCTTTAGGTTTTCAAACAAATATTTTTACAATTTTTTTAATTGGCTCAGGGCATCAAGGGCGCCTCAGGCAGAGAGCATGGGGAAACAATTCGCATATTAACATCATTGACTTGAAACTTTGCTTTAACTTTCAGGAAAAAATGCATATTGAGCCAGACAACGTCGACCGTTAGAGTGCTCTTTCATTTAACGACACGACACCTATAAATCGTACACGATTGTCATTATCCGACATCTACTGCAAACAAAATCTATTCATATACACTATGACGACAAAATCGTCATCGAATCGTTAAGTAGAGAGTGTGTAGTGTATATGAATATATTCGCGGGCATCGATGTCGGATAACGACAATCATGTTAGATTTGCCGACGTCGCACAGTGTAGTATTTGACCCGAAATCCTGGCCAAAAATATTTTTCTATGTAAATATAGTCCGATTGCCTTGAAATTGCTAGATGTTATTGGGTATCACTATTGCATGTTTTGTCAATGCAAGTTTGGCATGGCATGTTTTGTCAAGTCTATAGCATTTACGATTCATTTGCAGAAACAACCAAAAGCATTCCCTAACATTATAGTATATGGTAAAAAATCGTTTGCTCTGTATTTTAATGATATCACACTATTTTAAACGTACTGAAATTTACATACATCATTGAGGTGTACTAAGGCACTTATTGTAGAATATGGTGTGCATAGAATATATCATTCATTTACAGGGACACACAAAAGAATTTGGCTGAAGATTAAATTTAACTATTGAAATCTAAGACCAATAATTGCTGGAAGTGAGTTTGTAGTTGTGAAATGAGTTTTTAAATTGAACTATTTTTTTTAATATTACTTCCTATGAATACATTCTCTAAATCATGTACAGGGCTGCACAAAAGTCCTCAAGTACCTTTTCGTTTATTCACTGAAATGGTTGAATGGGAATGTTTAACTGCGCTATGCGTTTCACTGAACTAACTTTTAGCATACTATGTAGTATACATACAAGTCTATAGCTTAGTTTAATATTTTATATCTTAAAAGCTGACGAAGTGTAAGTAAGATTTTAACACTTCACATAATAATTATACATTTTATAAATATTTTGACAACTAAGAAAAAAAAGAGACATCATTTAAGAAGAGCACAAAGAAAAAAGAAGTAAAATTATTAGTTTACTAAACAGATATTTTAAAAATACAAATACATTACATAGAAAATACAAATACATTACATACAAAATACAAATACATAGATTTAACATTACTGAAGAGAGTTTGGAAGTTGAGTGACTAGCAGACTTAAATGTTTACTGTTTATAAGAGAAAAGTAATTGTTGATAGATATTTTTATTTACTAATAATGTTTAATTAAATGTATTTAGTTGTACTATCTATTAATTTATTATTTACATTTAATTTACTTTAATAATAATTAATTTAATGTACATTTAATAAAGATTATTTACATTTGATAAAGTTACATTTAATAATACGTTTAATAAAGTATACAGTATAGAGATGCTTGTTTTTCAGTGTATTTAATAGATTACCAGTTTCAATCTGATTCTTCAGAACTCTGTTTTTCATCTTCTTCATCACACTCTTCTCCACTTTTATCAGGACTACCATCAGACCTAGTTGGAAGAAGAAGTTGTAGGGTCTCGCTACTTGCTCTTTTCCCTTGGTCTTTGTCTAGAGCAGTTTATAAAAAGATCACTCCTTAAACGAAGCCATTTGGAACATCCCTATTGCAAACTTCTCAATTGCGAACTTCTCTATTGCACTGTCTTGAGTACATTGTACGTAAGTCTAAAGTGTTTGTTTCTGGCCTCGGCAGCTTCTTCTGACCTCTGGTCAATGGGTACGACTGCTTTCTTAATTAGAGTGCCACCATGAATCAAAACCTTGTGCATTGTTGGAATCATGGGGTTCCAATTGCAAAGACTCAGATACAGTTGCTGTTTCATCAGCAGATGTTTAGAACATTTTTCTTCAATGCGATGCCCACTTGTTATGACTTCCAGTATTACTTACAACCTTTGAATCATTTCTGCGTCTACTCCAGACTTCTTTAATTCCCTCCTTTCTCCCCTTATTTTCTACCTATGAGCCCCCGAAACTAATTGGAGAAACTTTTTTAGTAAATAAGTATTTACAATTTAAAGTCGATCTGATATTTCAATCAAGAGATATCGAATTGCGTACGTATATACGTACTTACATACGTACGTACATGCATACATACAGAATCTGTAGGGGCAAAAGCTCTCAGGTAATATCCTGCAAGCTAAACACCTGCAATACGAGATTAAAAATATAGTTTTTACCTCTTCAATTCGGTTGCCGCAAAAAATGGGATTCAAGCAGTCCCCCCGTAAAATAATCTCTCTATTCTAAAAAAAAGTAACTACCGCTGTCACCGCCGCCGCCGGTTTTGAATTTTTTGTGACCGGAGGTCTTTCTTTGTTAATATTAAAAAAACTGTTGCATACAAAAATATGAAAATCGGTAGTATTACAGAAAAATGTTTGATAAACACGCTGATGCAGGCAGTTTTCAAATCGAAGAATTATTTTAAGAGATATTTAATGCCAAAGTTGGACAAAATCGTTCCATTAAAAAAGTTTTATAGGAGCAAAAACTGTACATAGGAATTTAATCATTTTTAGATCATTTTATGCGTCAGAATTTCCCGGTGTGCAGATTGCAGTTAGTTTTTTAATTTGAATAATTTTTCGAGGTTTTATTTCTATTTTAAATTCAAATTTTCAGCATTTCGAGAGATATTTTTTACAAATTTTAGAAAATTGTATTAATTTAAACTGTTGCCAACTGTATAAACAGCGCAAACAGTAATGTTTGCTTCAAATTAAAAATTTATTTTACACGTGACTATTATAAACAAAAAATATAAAAAGCAGGAACTCATTGAAAATTACGTCATAAAAACTATAGTTACACGTGAATTTTAAATGAAAAAGAATATTGTAAAATAATAAATTCAGTAACATGCGTTAGAAGTCCTAAATAGGAGAATTTACGTCATATTACACTTATTACGTAAAATGAACAAAAAATAATATTGCAAAATAGTTTTAATTTAAAAATTGTTCGAGACATTTACTTGGCATTTTAAGATGATCATAATATTTCATTTCTAACAAAATTATTTTTACGTGAATATTAAAAAGAGAAAGAAAAGTTTGGTGAAAATTACGTCAGATTATAATTGTCAGATTCAAATTATAATTCAATATTCCGAAATCTTTTTAAAGCCGATCAAATTAGCGTGCATTTAGAGTCTGCGGTATCTGGACCGGGGTTGGCGAGCGTAGCTCGTAGGGGGCAGAGCCCCCTAGTATAAAAAAAGTTTTGATTTGGAAATGGACCAATGAAAATCTGCGTAGATATTCCCGGCAGATTGGCATCCAATTTGAATGCTTAAGCCTGACCTTTCTTCATTAATATTAAAAAAACTGTTGCATACAAAAATATGAAAATCGGTAGTATTATAGAGAAATGTTTGATAAACACGCTGATGTAGACAGTTTTCAAATCGAAGAATTATTTTAAGAGATATTTAATGCCAAAGTTGGACAAAATCGTTCCATTAAAAAAGTTTTATTGGAGCAAAAACTGTACATAGGAATTTAATCATTGTTAGATCATTTTATGAGTCAGAATTTCCCGGCCGAACCCCCTAGTTATATAAAAAAGGGCCAACAATATGCGGAAGAATTTTTTGCAGAAATTGGCACTCAAGACTATAACTAATACGATTATAATTCAAATATGGTCCGACAAAGCCCGACACATATTTAAAAGGCTTTCAATTTGTTTAAATCAGAGCCAAAAATGCTTTAAAAATAACCCTTTTACACATTTACTGTATTTTTATTACATTAAAAACTAAACAATTTAAATTAACACATAGTTTAACACTAAACTATGACCTTTGTTAAACACGTAAGCCCTGTTTAGTTTCAATTCAACAATTCATTGAGCCACAAAAAAATTATATTTAAACTAGGGGTCTCTGTCCCCTGCAAGCTACGCTCACCAACCCCCGTTCAGACACCGCAGAATCTAAAAACACGCTGATCTGATGGGTTTTAAAAATATTAGAGAAGATTGAACTATACTGAAAAAAGCTGTGCAGATCTCCCTGTAAACGGGTTTCCATTCAATTCCCTTTGATTGCAAAAATTTAAGGGCGAATCAGTTTATGTTAAGACATCCAATGGTTGTTTTCGTTTTTGATTAAAGAGTATCAGTTAAACATTTGCAAAGAAGCTAAAATAAAATAAATTAAGTATACAGAATCTTTGTTTCCCGGTATTTTAAAATAATCTCTATAACAATAGCCTAAGTCATGTGACTATCATCAACAGTTCCAGGCGGACCACTTCGCTTTTTATACTCTAGGTGCCATTTTGGTACTTTAATGTTAGCCAGGCACAGGTGATAAGTCGCCAAATATTATTCTGTCGCCAGCATTTCATCTATATTATAATAGTTCAGGTCATCAACTGCCATAAACAAATACGGTCTGATCCCTTCGACGTTTATATCAAAGTTTGGCACAGATGTCATATGCAGAAGTTTGGCACAGATGTCATATATTGGCCTGATAACGCATCAACAACATAAACAACATCCGGCTTACCATATCAAGCAAAATAACGATACTTTGGTGCCAGTTAAGTGCCCGTTCCGTATATGACATTGGCGTCAGAAAAAAATCCGTATAAAATATGGGACCGTAAGTTTTCAGTTTTGATTAAAAAAATCAAAAAAAAAAATTCGAATAAAACTACATAAAATTTGTCATGGTTTCAAGGAATTCTTGGTACTGTTACGCTAGCCGGATGCAAATCTCGCCAATAGCTTTTTTCAAGTCACCAGTTAGCATTTTTTTTTTTTTTTTTTTTTGTCAAGTGGTAATATTTGTCCAGATGTCATATACGCACAGCAGGTTTGACGTAGTTTGTTTTTTTCTTTTTACGAAAATTTGGCGAAAACCTCGTTTTCAAATACCAGTTACATATGCATTTTTGGTATTACTTAGTTATCCCGTCGACCAAAAATCTATCGCCAAACTATAAGATTAAATCTCAATAATGGTTGATTGTAAATGTCACATTCACTTGACTTTAAGCAAGTTACACGTGTTTACGTCATCAAGTGATTTTTATTTCGACGTTTTATTTGTATATTTATTAATGTATAGTAATTTATTTGTTCTTTCGTTATTTAAAATAAAAATTATGTCAATTTGTATAATTTGGCGAGTGTTTTGGCGATTTATATAATTTGGCGAAATTGCTCGACGGAATAACAAGGTAGTGCCGTATTTTTTAATTACTTTCTATTATTTTCTAAAGGAAATATAAAAAAAAATAATTAATAATTATAGAGCAAAATAATTTATATAATTTATAAAAAGAAATAAAAGTAAATAAACATTTATTATCAAATAAACAACAATAGCCGGGTTACCATGTCAACCTTTTCTCAAATATGAAAAAAAAATATCTGTTTGATTAAAATTTGAGTTGCCATCATTAGAAAAACGTATATAAAATTAAAAAAAAATTAATATTTCGAAAACTAATTCGAATTTAAAAATTTCAATGCCAGTTTTGAGATCTGCAGATCAATGCTGATTTTTGGTGTTAATTTCATCGCAAAGTATTCCATATTTTAGGAGAAATCGCTTGAAACATAATCAGTTGTTTAATCAGTCGATTCATATATCCGTTTCATAAATTCATTTTATATATCCGTTTCATAAATTCGTTTCATTAGGATTTTATATATATAGGGTAGACATAACAACAATGTCAAAAAGCAACAAAAAACCACGTCTTCTCACAAAGAAACTTCCTCTTCAATTGAGACCAGGAGCCACCGAATATAACTCAGGTTCCTAAAATAGAGATAGATCGACGCACCAATTAGTTAGCTGTTAAAAAATATTATTTTTACAATTGTTAACAACATTTTAATTTTTGAATATTTGGCCAGGTCTCTGGGTCAAATTCTCCACTGTACGTCGTGTCGTGTGACGGAAAAGCGTTCTTAGTGTTTAATAAGTTCTTCTATCGTGATCTAGCCTTTAACTAAATGCTCTCAGCCTATTCAAAACTTTTCATCAAACAATTACATATTCTAAGATATATCGCTATTCCCAGATTAGCTTCTGTTTTCTACTCTCAGGTTGGTTGGTTATATTTATGTCGGCCAATTATCAGCACGTGGGATATGGGCCCTAAGGGGGGGAGAGTGCCTTCCGCGGAGGTCTTTCTAAGGGAACCTAACCCGTATTAACGCTTGTAGAACCAAGGTTCGAAGAAAACCACGAAAACTTCGAACGATTAGGCCGACGGGTGCGATTGGGATCGAACCCAGCACCTCCCGTCTACCAGCTTCGAGAGCAGAACCTCTCGGCCACTGGTGGGGCTTTCTACTCTCAGAGCAACCAGCATAGAAGTTAGAGTCTGTTTCGGATTTATATCTTCATAATATTTTGGGCGTAATTATTTCATTATAACCAAATTCCCATCTTTACAAAAATAAAATTACTATATTCTGTCATTAAATTTGTTAATCTAGTATATTTGAGCATTTAAAAAAATGGCCATTGCAATATTTAAAATTTTGCATTTTTGCATAATGAGAATTTTCGCCAATTATTTGGATCCATACAATGCTTAAATTAAATAATTTATTTTAAATTTAATCTTGTAATGGGTACATTTTTTTTTTCAAATTATGGGCACATTTCTTCACCTTTCACCTTACACGCCGAAGTATACGATAGATGTGATATAAATGCGTTTGTTTAATAAGAAGAAAATCAAAAAGTTTTTTGTTTTTTTTTTTAAGAAATCTGCTTTCTGGTTAGCTTTCTGGTTAATTTGGTAATAAAATTTTTATAATTTTTTTCAGATATAAAGGGATAAGTTATGTAGAAATAAAATTTCAAATACAGTAAAGCGCCGACTACCCGAACAAGTCGGGATCGACCCTAGTTCGGATAAGCAAAAGTTCGGATAAATGAACGAATAATGTAAGGGGTGTTTCTGACTATACTAAAATCTTCACACATTATCTAAGCTTAGGAATGGCAGCACCAGTTAGTGCTAACGTGTTTCTTTCTTTTCTTTTCTTTTTTTTTTTTTTTTTTTTTTTTGTCTTTTTATTATATGTCATTTTATGTCATTTTTATCATTTTTTTTCTCTTTTTATCATTTTCTGAAGTCCAGAGATAATTTTAAAAAGATTCTGATTGTTGCTTGGCTTCAACAAAGACATTCTTTCCAATGCTGTCATATCTCTAATTCTTCTTAAATACGTTAGTTGAATAGGATCAACGTTCTTCTGCCGTTCGAGCCATTTCATAGCTGTTTCCAAACATTCAAAGTCTTCATTATGTGATGGACCTGACTTATATTCAAAGCATCCGTTTTCATTTTCTTCAATTTTTTTTTCATCATGAATATCATCCACAATCTCATCATCATTTAAAATCTGATATCCAGGGTCATGTACTTCGCTATTTAACCACCCGTTAATTTCATTTTCGCCAAAGCTTAGGAATCTTCCCATCTCTCTTATTGTTTTACATTCCTCATTTTCTGATCCACTATCAATTTTTTCTTTATTTAAAATTTTACTCCAAGCCAATAGATAATTAGGACCTCAATTTTTTTGCGGGGGGTGGGGATGGGGGGTGGGTATAGGCTGTTCGGATAACTGGAAATTCGGTTAAGAAATTTTTTTGAGAGAAATAGGCTGTTCGGATAATTGGAAGTTCGGTTAATTAGAGTTCGATAATCGGCGCTCTATTGTATACAGAGATTTTTTTTTTCCATAAGTCATACATATCTAGCAAGAGCCATTCTTGAGGATAATAACTAAATTATTTGTGTAATTTTACGCAGTACTATTTTCATTGATATCAAACCCATATCAATAGGCCATCCCCAATTTTACGTGAAGCAGGAGCTTTCCAAGTACGTAGCCACATCGGTCAAGAACACACTACACGCACGCGTGTCGTAGAGGAAACCGTGCTACGGGAATTTGACAGGAACCCGCAAACAAGTCCCCGAGCAAGCCAAGCGAACGCGTCTTGGGTGCACATCGTTCCAGCATTATGCGCATACTGATTATCCCCAACGATTATCCCTAACGCGTTGCATTTGCAAGCTGGTATTTGCAAAAACGGGTCGTACAGCCGGATTTTCCATCATGGATTTTGTTTTCGGATGAATCCTGTTTTACACAGAAAGGTGTCATGAACCTGCACAACATGCACATATGTGCGCATGAAAACCCAACGTCTACACGTGCCCATCCACATCAACAATATTCCGCCGTAAACGTTTGGGCTGGTATTACCGGTGACATGTTAATTGGCCCTTACCTGCTACCTCAGCGCCTCGACGGGAATACCTATCGCATTTTCTTAGAAAGAGTCTTGCCGGATCTGATGGGTGACGTTCCAGCCGCTACACGCCGAAACATCTGGTTTCAGCATGATGGAGGGCCTGCTCATTTTAGCTACACTGTGCGAGAATACCTCGATAGGACATATCCTAATCACTGGCTTGGCAAAGGCGGACCAGTCGCATGGCCACCGTGATCCCTCTACCTGACTTCCCTGGATTTCTATCTGTGGGGACACATTATGTACATGGTGTACGAGACGCCCGTAACATCGGACACGGATCTCGTCGCCAGGATCGTGGAAGCGGCGGCACGTGTCCGTGGCACACCTGCCCATTTTGAACGGGTCCGTGAATCCATGCGTCGACGTTGTGAAGCATGTATTGCGGCTTATGGAAGGAATTTTGAACACCTTCTGTAAATTAATCCATGTTCTTTAATAAAAGTCATATTAATACCTCTTTCGATAGTCTTTCTTTCTACCCCTCCACGCCTGCGCTCATCGTCCTCTAGCGGTCGCAGTTTGCATTTTCGAGCACAAGTTCCTGTGTAAATCTTGTTCCTCATGATATGACAGAGCAGCATGCTAAGTTTGTAAACGACCTTTTGAGACACCCTGTATATGTATATATATATATATATATATATATATATAACACTGGCGCCCGGCTAACCGAAAAGTACCGAATTTTACATAAAAAAAATCTGCCACATTCACCTAAACAGAAAATTATGATAAATCCTCAAAGCTTAACTATGACCACCTTTGGCTCACCTACCTTATTTCAAAGACTAAAATGTAGAAAATATATAAAAAAAATTAAAGAGTATAAAATTAAAAAAAATAATAATGTTTTAACATTTAATAGCTTAATACTAATTATATTACGATTATACGTTGAGAAAATAATTCAGAAATCCTTCATAATTGGTTCAAATAATATTTATTTTTCTTTCCTGTTGCCATATCTTAAAAATGAAACAAAGCAAAATTAACATATATTTTTAGTAAATTTAGTGGCTCGCGCTTTCTATCAAGTATAAATCAATGCGCTAAATTTTTAGTAACCGGAAAACACGCCAAATTAATGCATTGTAACAGAATTATTTTGGAACTGTAACAATTAAAGTTATGAAATTAGACGTGTTTGTAAGAATAAACAATGGATGTTTATAAAAAAAAAACTTAAAAAATCATCGTTTACTTTCTGTTAATATCGTTTTTCTATAAAACCTTCTAAAGTATACATTCATATACAGATTATAAGATTAAATTTAGAATAAGTTAAGTGTATATACTAGTATTGAATATTTCATAACCACACAACCCTCTTTTTTATAACCCATAAGTTTTGATTGAGAAAAGAATTATTCTTGAATTTAAAAAAAAAGGTGTCAAGCAAATTTTTAAAATAAGGTCTGTGGGAAAGATTCATTATCTTTTTAACAAATATTTCAAATCAATGGCTTCAAAAGGATTTAGAAGAAAAAACATAAGATAAATTAGAACCATAAATCATCTTTATATTTTCTTATTAAGCAGGAATTATTTAAATATTGCAATATTTTCCGCATCAATCATTTTTATTTTAATTAAAATTGATTTTGACTCAATTGCCATGCCTGAAAATTTATTTTCCAGAACAAAAGAATAAATATTCGTCATATATAAAAACAGAAGTTAGATGAATATAGATTTTATTTTGCTTTTTAGATACAAATAAAATATTTAATTTTACAGTGCATAACAGAAAAGCACCTCAAGTATTGTTTTTAGTTAACACATTGGTGGTCTATTTTATATTTCCAGATATTTAAGGTAATTTTCAATTTTTTTAAATATTCACGCATATTTTTCAATTATATATATTTACGTTGTTAAAGACAAAATGCGTTACCACAAAGCGCTGTGATTAATTGAATAAAAAACTGTATTATATGTAAGACAGTGGTAATCAACTGAGCCAAAAGCAAATTAATAAAATGAAAAGTGCCCAGTTAAACTGATGGCATTGAGCCCATAGGCTATTCGCCATAATTGCATATTATACTCTTATTTCAAAGAATAATGCCCTCGAAAAACAAAACAAGGGGGTTTAGTCCCTTATTATTACCCCATTTATACTTCACCAATGAACGTCCAAATATAATCAGGAAGCGCCTTATCAGAATAAACCGGTATACCAAATTTGAAGCAAATCCAATAATTCCTGCATCTAAACCTAAATTAAGGTTGAGATCAGCCCTTACCCGCCGTTCCCCTCTTTATACTTAACCAATGAAACCCCAAAACTAATCAGGGAAGCCCCTTATCAGAATGAACATAGAAAAAAAATTGAAGCAAATCAGATATTTATATCAAGAGTTATCGCGTTACGTACATACATACATACATACGTGCGTACATACACAACCTGCGGGCACATTAGCTCTCAGGCTTTGATAGCTTGTGAGCTAAAAACATCCAATAATAACATCTTTAATCAGTATCAAGTATGCTCTTCATCAAAAATAACACAGACTTCCACGAGTATTTTAAGAATATTTTAAATAAAAAGCGCTCCAAACATTTTTCCTCGTAGACCAATGTGTAATCAAATCCTTTTTAGTCACCCTGTAAATGAATGATAAATGCTTTGCACATCATATTACACAGAAAGAATAGTTTAGTAAACTTCATAAATGAATATCAATTTTATTACATTTGAAATAGTGTAACATCATTAAAATATACCACAAACAATTTTTTCCCATTGACCATAATGTAATGGAATTCTTTTGAGTGTTCCTGCAAATGAACTATAAGTACTACTCACTTATATTGGCGAGTATTGGAAATATTGGCGAGATCGGCGAGATTTGGCTAGGAAATCGATAGTCAAGATTACGAATGCCAAATACATGCTTGTTGGTAGAGCCCTGCATCGGGTCGGATCGGATTGGCTCTAGATTTTTTTGTTGCGGGTCGGGATGGGTCGAGTAGACTTTTATTATTTCGGGTCCGGCTCAGCTTCGGGTTGGTTTTTGACTCTAGCTGGCCAGGTTCGGGTTTGACCGGAATTTCAAAAGAATGTCCAAAATATTTTTTTCAGGTTAAAAAATCTATATACGCAATAAGACCTCGATGATGGCTTTTCTCCCGAAACGCGGACACCTCTATTTAGCGAACATTTTTTTCAATTCCTAAAATTGCAGCGTGCTATCCAACAGCGTGCTAGAAAAAGCAAGGCTGAGCAAAAAGCTCAGCCTCAAATTTTTGCTCAGCCTTGCTTTTTCTAGCACGCTGTTCCTTTTTCCCTATCTTGCACTGAAGAAGAATCTCGCTGTAGATTCGAAACAGCTGTTTGCTGCTTTTCATCCATTATTTGTGCATTTTAAACGTTGGTTTACTGCTTTTTAACATAGATTTATTCTTCTATGTAAAACATAAAAAGGGTATTAGAGATACAATTGTAGATTATGTTTCATAATGACATTAAAACATGATTGACTTTTCTTTCATTGCGGGTTCGGGTCGGGTGCGAGTCGAGGAATTTTTTTTGTCCGGTTCGGGTCGGGTTTCGGGTTGACTTAAAATTGAATTTGGGGGAGGGGTTCTGGCCGAGTTAAAATTTTATTACATTCTTCAGTTTTTTTTTTTTTTTCTATCTTTGTAGTGTTTTAAATTAATCTTGCAATTTCATAACCAGTTGATTTATTTCATAGAAAGCGTGACTGGGGGCATAATTAATTCTATTATTGCTGTAACTCGTATACAGTTGTAGTTGTAACCATAAAGAATATCCAGTGATTTATTACATATGACAGGCTAACGGAAAATGCCTTTAAAATAATTCATTAATTTATAATTAAGTTCTAAAAATATTTAAAAGTTTTATTGTCATCGAAAACACACTTATATACATATTTTTTATAATTCCAGCATATCTGGAAGGGAAAGAGTAATTGACTACAAAATTCCATATTTACATGCATCAAACAGTTTAATTTAAATTAAAGTGTCCATACCTTTTGAAATCTTTCCATCGCCAGTAAAAAGGGATGTGGATTTCAGTTGTCATAATTTTTTTAACACTAAATGAAATTGAATAAGCATTTGTAATAGCAATTGAATAAGCAAGAATATTTGAGCCATATTTCAGACTTTATGAAATGTTTAAAGAAACACTTATAACATACTAGCAAACCCCGCGGCTTTGCTCGCGTAATAGTTGAAATATGCTAAGTGATATTTGCATGCATATTTTTTATTAGAAGAACACTTTTTGGAATAATTCAAAAATTAAAAATTAAGCCACAGTTTGACTAAACTTCATTATAAAACTGCAATAGACAGAAATGAGATTTTAATTAATATGAAGAACTAAAACTATTTCTAAATAAATGATAATTTAGAAAGTATTTTGAGACTTTTATGATCATTTCAGTATTCATTTGAAGTTTTGAATTTTTTAGAAACCGTTCTTAGTACGCATTTACATCTTAAAATTAACCATCATGTCAAATTCCAAGCTTCTTGTCTAACAGTTTACCACCTCTCTAGTGTTAGTGGCACCAACATAAAATGCCGAAATAGAGATGAAATAGAATGTCTCGAGAAATGTTGAAACAGAGACTGTCACCGTTAATTTGCCAACATTAACCTTGAAATCGGTTGCTATTTCATAATATTTTATAGAAAACGGGATTTAGATATTTTTAAAGGCTGTCTTGTTGTTCCTGCCAACGAGGTGATAGTGACACCGGTGTAAAATATAGCCTGTGTACGATCAGAGACTATCACCTTTGATTTGCAACCAATAACTTCTGTAATCGATTTATTATTTCCTGAGATTCCCTAAAAATCGTAATTTAGGACTCTTTTAGAATGCTTTTCGCTTCTTTCCTTCGCTTGACCCCTTTTTAATTTCGAATTTATTTTCGACTGTTCTTAGAGGACATTTATATTTTATAAGTAACTACCGTGCTATATTTAAAGTTTCCAGCTTCTTCAGTACTGCAGAAATCGCAATTTAGAAATGTTTTTGCTCCTACATTCCTCAAGGGGTTGTGGCACAGACATAAAATATAGCTTATGTTTGAGCAGGTTCTATCACCATCAATTTGCAACTATTATGTTTGAAATCGGTTTCTATTTCATACGATTGCATAAAAATCGTAATTTAGAACGCTTATAGAACGCTTTTCACTCACTTCATCCTTTTAAATTTGGAATTTTCTTTCGACAATTCTTAGAAAGCATTTGCATCTTTGAAGTTATTACCATTCCAAATTTAAAATGTTAGAACCCCCTCAGTAACACAATAAACGCAATTTAGAACATTTTTTGCTCCTGTAACTCCCAGGTGGTAGTGACAACAACGTAAAATTTAGGCTATGTTGGAGCGAAGACTGTCACCATCAATTTGAAACCATTACTTCTGAAATCGGTTTATATTTCCTGAGATTGCGTAGAAATCGCAATTTAGAACGTTTTTAGAACGCTTCTTGTTCATTTTCACACCTTTTAAATTTCAAATTTTTAAGAAACTGTTCTCAGAGAACATTTATATCTCGTAAGTAATTACCATGCCAAATTTGAAGTTGTATCACAAAAATCACAATTTAGAACATTTTTTAAAATGCAACCGCAAGGTGGTAGTGACGCCGACATGAAATAGATCGTATATTGGAGCAAGGGCTGTCATCATCAATTTCCAACCATTACTTTTGAAATCGGTTGGGTACTTGGGTAGAAATCGCCAATTAGTTCGTTTTTCGTCGAATTATTTAGAAAATGTTCTCAGATAATTTATATCTTATAAGTAACTACCATACCTAATTTCAAGTTGCTAGCCCCTGCAGTATTACAAAAAACGCAATTTAGATCGTTTTTTGTTCATGCATCCCCTTTGGGGTAGTAGCACCGATACGAAATACCGCCTATGTTGAGCGAGGACTATCACCATCGTTTTCACACCATTATTTTTTAAATCGGTTCGGTACTTCCTGAGATTGCGTAGAAATTGCAATTTAGAAAGTCTATTAGATCGCTTTTCGCTCATTTTCACCCTTTTTAAATTTCAATTTTTTAGGAAATGTTCTTAGATATCATTAGTATCTTATAAAAAACTGCTCTGCCTAATTTCAGGATTCTAGGCCCTTCCGTAACACAAAAATTGCAATTTAGAACGTTTTTTGCTTCTGCAACCCCTACGTGGTAGTGACACAGATATGAAATAGAGCCTATGTTGGAGCAAGGACTGTCATCATCAATTTCCAACCATTACTTTTGAAATCTGTTGGTACTTTCTGAGATTGTGTAAAAATTACAATTTAGAACGCTTTTCGCGCATTTTCACCACTTTTAAATTTTGAATTTTTAAAGAAATGTTCTTAGAGATCATTTATATCTTATAAGTAACTACCATTCCAAATTTCATGTTTCTAGGCCCTTCAGCAACGCAAAAATCGCATTTATGAACTATTTTTACTGCTGCACCCCCTTTGGGGGTAGTGGCACCGATATAAAATGTAGCCTATGTTGGAGCAAGGCTTATCACCATCATTTTGATACCATAATTTTTGAAATCGGTTTGGTACTTCTTGAGATTGCGTAAAAATCGCCATTTAGAACGTTTTTTAGAACGCTTTTTGCGCATTTTTACACATTTTAAATTTCGAATTTTTTAAGAAATGTTCTTAGAGACCCTTTATATCTAATAAGTAACTGCCATGCCAAATTCCATGTATCTGGGCCCTTCAGTAACACAAAAATCGCAATTTGGAACTTTTTTTGCTCCTGCACCCCTTTTAGAGATAGTGGTACCGACATAGAATGTAGCCTATATTGGAGCAAGGGTTGTTACCATCATTTTAAAACCATTATTTTTGAAATCGGTTTGGTACTTCTTGAGATTGCGGGAAAATCGCCATTTAGAACGTTTTTTAGAACGCTTTTTGCGGCATTTTCACCCCTTTTAAATTTCGAATTTTTTAAGAAATGTTCTTAGAGATCATATATATCTAATAAGTAACTACCATGCCACATTCCATGCATCTAGACCTTTCAGTAACACAATAATCGCAATTTCGTACGTTTTTTTGCTCTCCTGCACCCCCTTTAGGGGTAGTGACACCGACATAAAATGTAGCCTATGTTGGAGCAAGGGTTGTCACCATCATTTTGGCACCATTATTTTTGAAATAGGTTTGGTACTTCCTGAAAATGCGTAAAAATCGCCATTTAGAACGTTTTTTACAACGCTTTTCGCGCATTTTCACCCCTTTTTAATTTCAATTTTTTAAGAAATGTCCTTAGACATCATTAGTATCTTATAAGTAACTATCATTCCAAATTTCATGTTTCTAGGCCCTTCAGTAACACAAAAATCTCATTTTTAGAACGTTTTTTGCTCCTGCACCCCTTTTTGGCCAGTGACACCGACATAAGATATAGCCTATGTTCTAAGTTGGTGTAACACCATCATTTTGATACCATTGCTTTTGGAATCGGTTCGGCAGTTCCAGAGCTTACCTCCTACAAATAAACAATTTTTAACTCTTTATAATATTAAGAATAGAATACTTATAATAAAAAAAATACAGCTCAGTTAAAATTGCAAAATTTTTTCACATGGTCTGTCACAATCCGCACGATAACTTGACTTGCTTGTTAAAATGACCTCCAAACTATATTTTATAGAACGAATTAATGATGTACAAATTATTTGACAAAAACTATTAGCCACCGGTACGGTATGCTATTTCTTTCTCCCAGCTCATTTTGTGCCGTCTCCAAAAAATAACATTACCTTACAGAAGCCAGCCGTAAAACAAAGCAGTACGATTAAATACTCAATAGCAATTTTAAACTTCTAAGCATCGCACATTTTCATTTTTTATACCGTCGTATTGGGGGGAAAAATGTTGCTTTTAAATGCAATGTGTTTGAAAAGTGCATCTCCATTTTTTTTTTTTGAAATATTAATTATTTTTTTGTAGTTTTTGGAGCCATTTGCTTAATATTGGCAACAGAAGTACTCCATTTCTGTAGAAAGTAAAGAAAAAATAGTTGTAAAATATTAATTATATATTTTTGTTTGCATTTTTTTCATAACAACCGAAAGAAAATGTAATTAAAATACGTGCTATTTTGAAAAAATATAAACGAATGATTTTTGTTAGAACATGGATCTATTATAAACTATATTTAATTTTAAGTATCTGTATTAATATTATAAATAAAGGAAAGCCTATGAATCATTAGACAGACTTTTTTTTGTCAATTTTCTTAAATGGCGGTATCTTTTTGGTGTATTATTTCGCGATAGTGACGTCCTATGCCTACTTTACTGTAGATGTTTAAGAGTGGATCGTAAATGTGGAATTCTTAAGCGGGTGAGAATGACGTCATTTTACATAAAATAAAAGCGTGTGCTGTAAGTGTTAAAATTGAAATATGTTTTGTACTATTTATATATACATTTTTTTTTCATCGGGGGCGACACTAAATTCTGAAAAAGCAGAATCCATGTTTTCTAGTTTTTAAAAATTCAGTTGAATTTAAAAAAAAAAAATTCATTAATGATTAAAGGACAATGAAAATATTTTACTAACTCAACAATATTAATTCATTCTATAAAATATAATTTAGAGGTCATTTTAACATAAGTTTTATTTTCATATATTTATTCTAAGTTGAGTTAATCGTGCGGATTGTGATATACCATGTGAAAAAAATTTTGCAACATTAACTGAACTGTATTTTTTATTATATTTCATTATAAGTGATTATTTTTATATTTTATAAAGCCTGAAATATGACTTAAATATATTACAGAGATTTACGTAATTTCAATAAGTTTTCAGAAAGTCATGAGAACGTGAAACAATATCACTTTTCACAGGCAGTGGAAAGATTTCAAAACGTATGAGACCCCAAAAGAGTGCAAAAACGCAACCCCCTTCCCCATTCCCCATGATATTTTATCTTCAAAATATTGCAAAAAGAATGGGTCATTCTGAAGAAAACATCACTTTCTGAGTTTAAAAATTGCTGCAAAAAATTTTAACCAAAACAATTCTCACCTCTTTTGAGATTTATATAGGACGTTGTATAGTCTCATTACTTGATGCTTAATTTATTTTGTAATACGCGAAGCTTATTTACTGTACACTGTAGAAAAAATCAGAAACTATTTTGAAATAATATATCTTTTTACATGATAAAAAAGTAATTAATTAAAGGTATAAAAAATGATCTATTTATAAGTAGGAAAATTAAACATTTTCATAATTTACAGGATTGAACTCACGAGACCGCATTTTAAAAAAAGAATTATTTATAGATCTATAAATCAAATTTTCACTAATATCTTTTAACAAATATGTGATTCACAAACAGCGAGAATAAAACAGATAGTACAAGTGCAATTATCAATTTCTTCGGGCCATATAAAAGATGCATTTCACCATTGCAAAAGTTGTTAATTGGAATTGTTAGTTGTTAATCGGAAGTTCAAAACGAAAGACGATAAAAACGTATAAACAGTGCTGTCTGTACTTTACTAATACTAGTTCTACATTATTATTCATTAATCAAATATTTAATATCTGTCAGAGACTCGTGGACAAGAGTATATATTTCGAACGAATTTTTTAACTTTGTATGTGCAACAAACGATTAACAGCAACTCTAATATTGTTATGCAATAAAATTCAATCGTATAATATTAATTATTTTAAAAAAGCGTATTTATTTCTTAACTAAAGAAAATTATGACTTATTAAGGAAAATTCCCGAAATGTACGGAAACGTTTCCAAAATACACACAGATATATCCGAAATATACAATAACAAATCCGAATGCAGAAACATTTCCGAAATACAGTAAACTCTGCCTAAGGCGGAATCGGTCGGGACCAAGATAATTTTCCATAGTAGACAATATTCCGCCTTAGACAAATTTTACTCTATGTGTACGGATTCGCAGGGACTTGAAAATCTTTCCGAGTTAGACAGATTTCCGTCTTACACAGACTCCGCTTTACAGAGAGTTTACTGTATGCAGAAAAGTTTCCGAATACTTTACCGAAATATGCGGAAACGTAATTGAAAAGGATCAGGGTCCATAAGCGGCGTTTTTGGCCCAAAAGAGTTTGATGCTTATATTTAGGTATGTGTTAGGGTAGGTCCTATAAATTATAAATATAGAGTAGACAGGTTAAAAACTTTAATGACAACATGATATTTCATGACATAAAGTAGACATGACATTAAATATTTTACGATATTAGAATATTACTTAAATATTGTGTAATGAAAAAAACATCTAAAATATGATCAAAACTAATTTGTCAGACTCTTCCGTTTGATTGCTCACTTTCTGACCTATGGGAGGTAGCAAAATCCAGAACATTATACAGGGTGCCCAAAAAGTCCCTGACACATTTTAAAATGCAGTATAAAATCAAGTAATTGTCATACAGGAGTGCAGTTTGGACAAAAATGCTTCTCACAATGAGAAGTTTTCTTCAAGCGAATAAAAATAATTAGTTCCATATTTTGATCATAGATCTACTTGTCCGTACATATGCTTAGTTTTAATGCTTTCAAACATGCATTTTTTCTGATTTTCAGATTATATTTGAAGATGTGACACAGAAATGACGACTCCCAGTGAAAAAGAACAAAGTGCATTCTTCTGCTATGTGGCTGAAATTGAATTACTTAAGACGAGAATCACGCATGTGATCCAATCAATTCCAAATCAATGTTAGCAAACACATGGATTGAACTGGAGTTCCGTTTGAATGTGGCTCGAGCTACAAAAAGTGCACTCATTGAACTATGCTAATGGATTGCACAAATTATTACTCTTTAACTGATTTTGACACAATAAAATTATCTGTAACTGATTGTCTTGAGTTTTTATGCTTCTTTCTGATTAATTTAAGGTACAGCGCCATCTATGGCAAATGGTGGGAACTAATTTTTTTTTTCGCTTAGAAAAAACTTTTTATCGTGAGAAGCATTTTAATCCAAACCGCACTCCAGTGCGACAATTACTTGATTTTTGATTGCATTTTAAAATGTATCAAGGACTTTTGTGACACTCTGTACTTGTAGTCAGTAGGGCTAGACGATGTCTAGAATTAAATATCATAATAAATCGGCATCTTTGTATCATGATATTCCGATATATCGATTTAGGAAAGTTCCCCCAGGGGGGAACAAAGTGGTGGGCGGATCACCGGAAGTGCATAAAATGATTAAGCGGTCACAGGCCTTTGCAACGATATGTGACATGAGGGGTGACGGTAAGATTTAGAAAAGGTCCTACCGCGGGGTAGGGGTAGTAGGGGAGAGGGACACCGAAGGTGTATAACATGAACAAGCGGTTACAGGCCGTTCCAACGATATTTCACATGACGGGTGTCGGCAATTTTAGTCAAGTGCCCCCTTGGTAGGGCAAAGTGGTGGGTTGAGCACCAGAAGTGTATAAAATTATTGAGCGGTCACAGGCTTTTCCAACGATATGTCACATGACGAGTGTCGGCAAAATTTGAGAAAGAACTCCCAGGGGGGGGGGGGGCAAAATGGTGGGCGGAGCACCGGAAGGCCATAAAGTGATTAAGCAGTCACAGGCCTTTGCAACGATACGTCACATGAGGGGTGACATGAAAATTTAGAAAAAGGCCCTCCCAAGAGGCGGGGAAGTGGGGAGAGGGACACCGAAGGTGCATAACATGAATAAGCGTTGCCTTTCCACCGATATGTCACGTGTCGGATGTCGGCAGAATTTAGGAAAGTGCCCCCCCCCCCACACACACACACATATATAATTATTATTTCATTTGTCTAATTAAATCCACTGTTGCAAATAAAATGTTATATTTCATTTCTTTACCACCCTGATTCACACATTGTTCAATAACAAAGAGCAAATACTCATCAACACCGCTGAAATCTAAATACCATAATGAAATGAAAACCATGGTGTCTGTAGCATACAACGCATACGCTCAGAGATTCAGCTTACACCGTCAATACCGAAATATATATATATATATATATATATATATATATATATATATATGTATATATATATATATCATCTGCTGTCAGCGATTGCATCGAAAACTGCATGTATGCGATATTTATCACCCACCGAAACGAAATCGCATACCATTAGTATCATGAACACCGAACCCGAAGAGTCGGTATTTAATATCACGATTTAGGCTGGGAAGAGCCGCACCGTTAATATCAAGAATACCGAAACCCAAGAATCGATATTTTTAATACCACGGTTTAGACTTGAGAGAAGTCACTCCGTGAGTATCATAATAATCGGAACAGACGATTCGGTATTTAATACCACGGTTTAGACTGGGGGAATCTAGAGAACTCGAAGCGGAAGAAGCGCTGCTTAATGTTGCGGTTTAATGAAGAACCATAATAATCGCGGTTTATATCACGATTATGATATTCATGATATACCGTTTTGTAGGGTTTTTTAATATCGTTATCACGATTTGCATTTTACATCGATTTTATCGTTTTTATTGATATCTCGCCCAGCTCTAGTAGTCATTAGTGTGAGACTTTTCTTCTTCCACATGCCTTTGATATACAAATACCACAAGACGGCTGCAATATGTGCACAACAACCCACTACAAATTAAATGACTATCGTACTTCTAAAAAATGTTTCAAGAAGGTTCAAATCCACATTTTTTAGTATATTCTTACTTTAAATTAAGCAGAATATTCTCGTTTTAGGGTATTATTAGGTGCGTTCGTAATTATATAAATACGTAGCACCTATAGTCGTCGTTCAGTCCGTCTGTCTGTCTGTCTGTCCATCCGTCTGCCCGCATATAACAGAGCAAAAACTTTCCGACCGAATGGTCTGAAATTTTAAATGTATAATTGTTGCAAAATTTAGTCGAATCATTTCAAATGTTATAAAAATTGGATGTATAGTTTAATTACAGGGACAGTCAAAAGTTTTCCGTTACATTACGGCCAATGGGAATAAATTATTGTAAGTGCATTTTAATGATGTTACAGCTTTCCGAATGGTCTGAAATTTTAAATATATAATTGTTGCAAAATTTGTCGAGTCATTTCAAATTTTATGAAAATCGGATGTATAGTTTAATGACAGGGACAGTCAAAAGTTTTCCGTTTACATGACGGCCAATGGGGAAAAATATTTCAAGTGCATTTTAATGATATTACAACCTTTCGAACAGAATGAAATGGATATGGATATGCACTTATTGAAGTGCACTAAAATATACATTCATTACAATATGCGATCAAAAATATTTATAAAACAAGTTATAGTACGATCGCACCTCATTTGCTACGTTTGACGAGCAATTTCCAACTTGTCTAGGCTTGTAATAGCTTCGAGTATTTAACCTAAAAAAGCAGAAACTCAATTTTCCTGTTCATCAGAAAGATTCATGTTCTCATTTTTGAAGAAATTATTTTTTCCTTTAAGTTAGAAAAATGTAATAATTTTTTAATAAAATATTTACTTAATTTTTTTTTATTTACTCATTTTTGGTTATTATCTCTGTTTATAGTTCTGAGTATTTAAGCCTCAAATTTGAAAACACTCATCCTCATTGTTAAGAAATATCTACTAAAAAATTAGAAGAACCTAATCTTCTTGGAGTATTTTTTTAAACCATATAAATAAAGTGGAAATATTAGCAGTGTGGAACCTTTTATTATTCAAAATAGATAACTCATCAACGACAATTATAGCTTATTTCAACAAGACTTTTAATAATTAGAGATGAATCGATATGAATTTTAAACGATACAAAGGGATTCGTTTTGATACAGTTAAGCTATACTGACGAAAACAAATAAAATTTTAATTTGTTCAGCTGAGAAAAAATATTTGCTGTAAAGTATAAAATCCTTATTTTCAGGATAATCGTCATTTTAGTTTAAGTTTATGGACTTAACTAAAGATAGATTTACTTTGCTGAATATAATTGAAGGAATTCAGTGTCTTTTCAAATCTAGGAAAAGAATTTTCAAATTAAATTTAAATTATGAGAATTAGGTAAAGCTAACAGATTTCACTGACTATGATAAGTGGTTCAGTGATTCAGTGATATGAAAGGTTTTAAATAATTTTGCTCATAGATACGTTTCTTTCATTTTTAGGTGAGTTCATAATTATATAAATACGTAGCTCCTATAGTTCGTCTTCTGGTCTGTCTGTTGTCTATCTGTCCGTCTGTCCGCATATAACAACACAAAAACTACCCAACCGAATGCTTTGAAATTTAATATATATAATCGTTGCAGAATTTCATCGAGTCATTTGAAATTTTATGAAAATCTAATCAAAACTTAAAAAGATATTAATAAAAGTTTTCTTCATTCTATAAAATCCTATAGTACGCAATTAATTCAGTGATATCCCATGATAGGTAGTGATTCTAGGTTGTCATGGTGATGACGTCCTATTTAAGATGGAGTCCTATTATTTCCGTATTACTGAATTTAATATATAGAATCGTAATAAATTTTGTATTGATATATTTTTGCATAAGAGCTATTGCACCAAGATCTGAATATTTATAAAACTAGTTACAGAACGAACATACCTCATTTGCCACGTTTGACGTACAATTTCTGACTTTTTCTTTTAAATTTTGCACTCTTTATAAAATGAAATCAAGAATGTAAAAAAAAAATTCTGACAGTTTACTTTAATTTTTGAATTTTGCTTCTGTATTATTAAAAATATCTACATCCTTCAAAATTCTAAATAATGATGCTAATATGAAAGCTGTAATTTTTCATCCTTTGATGAATCATTTTTCCCAATCTGAGTTTCAAAAATATTTTCAATTTCTTTAAGTGCTTTTTTATTACTTTAAACTAACCATGTCGAAGCTTTCAGGTTTGATTTCTACAGCGCCAGCTTATAAAATAGTTTAACTTTTAACATACGTTTTGTTATATTTCTTTTAGCTTTCACTTTCAAAGCAGCAAGTCCAAAACGTAAGTGCTGCAGTACATAGATGGAAAAAGAAAAGAAATGTTCTCTTACTTATATTTTATTAAAATAAAAAGAATTTAAATGTTCCCTAAAGCATGCTGATTTCATACCTTAACATAAGAAATGTGTAATCAAAGCAGGGTATATAATGTTTTATCACTTCTTAATAAGTATTTTATCAACCTTCGGTGTAGCATAATGCTTTTAAATACTTTTAGTCGTTTTCGTAGATCTAGAAAACAAGAATGTGGGAAAATATCATGAAATTATCTTCTTAAAACTATAAATTAAAGACATTGGCTTAAAAAGTTTATCTTTAGAAAGGTATAAAAAGAACTATTATGCTGTCCCTTGATCTTTAAAAGAATTTAATAGACCAGTAACTCCTTAATATACCCTCGCTATAAAAAATACTGACGGCTTTTAAAGTTATAAAATGTATTTGCACTGGCGTAAGAACTTTGTACAAACACGGAGAGCCTGGGCATATTGCGGAAAACTAGTGGCGCGGGTCATTTCGTTCATTTTGGAGTGTTTCTTCATAGAGTTGCACGTTTCACCAACAGAAGTATAAAATAGAAGCATATCAAAAGATCCCCAACTCTTTAATCCAGTTAAAATAATTTTTAATAGATATACTCGATACATAGAAACTTAATTTATGTGCGATCCCGAATACAATATTCATATTTAAGGCTTCTCCCCCTTCCATTTGCCAAAAATTAAAGTGCTTACTGTTGTTTTGCTTACAAATTCTTTACAGATCTCTTCCAAATCACTTTTAAAGGACTCCTCTTTATAAATATGTTATTGGTGCAGGTAATTTGTAGTAGACCTATATAAGACACCGTTTTTTTCTGGAAATCGGGAGGGTTGTAAACAATGAAAAAAGGTTAAAGGCACAAACAAGTGTGCTCATCACCCCCTCTCTCTCTTCTCTTTGTTGTTTATTGTGTGAATTTTCTAGAAAAAGTATACTTTATTTTTTAATTCAGAAATGTATCGTAAACAGATGTGGTGCGAGAATTGCTCCCGGGGGAGCTGAGCCCGTCTGAAATATTCCAGGGGGAGCCATAGCTCCCCCAGCTCCCCCGGTTCCTACGCCCTTGTGTATTTGTAATTATAACAGAAGATAATGTTTTAGTAAATCTAAATATGAATTTTATCAACCTGTAACGCAACATAATGTTTTCAAAATTAATTACTAATCTCTTTTGTAGCTCTAACTTAAGAGAAATGAAATTCAAGAAAATACGATGAAATAGTTTTCTTAAGAACACATTTTTCTTCAATTATAAATTTATTACAATAATTTAAGAAGTTATCCTTGGAAATTGAATAAAAAGTGTTATTATGATAAATCCATTGCAATTGTACTTTCTTATGCAACTGCATTTGCCAGCGTACTGCATTCACAAGATAATGTTAAACCAAAGAAAGCATTCTCTATAAATCACGTATCTGCATTTTAATATTTTTATATGAGTCGTTTTGCATATATCTGCGATCGGCGGCTGTACTTTTTTATTTCTCTTTCAGTTTCATTCTAGGTACACTTTCAATTTTAGAAATGGTGTTTACATGAGGCATTGTTTTCTTTGTGAACTTGATAACTCTATACCAGTAAAATTCGGAATTTTTTTTATGAATTATGACAACAGATTTCGACCATGGATTTTCAATGCAAAAAAGAATCAGTTAAAAATACTGACATGCAAACCAGAAATTTTTAGAGAGCACTTCCATTTGTTTAACATTAGCTTGCGAACATCGCATGCTGGTGAACATAAGCTATTAAAATGCTCTCGGTATTTAGAATATTGATAGCTTCCTAAGTTTTTATTATTTTTATTTTTATTATTTTTATTACTTTGTATTTTCTGTCTATTGTTAATAAATAATTTTTTATTACCCTTGTAACTTTTTTTTTATCCATCCTCCTACATATATATACAAAGAGCATTCCATATATTTTTTTACGCATTGGCAGCCATGGAACAATTAATAAAGCGGAACTGACATATCCTTATAATAGTGCGCTGCTTACCGCCGGTGAAAACTTCCACCAGTAGATATATATAGAAATTTTCAACTTATGTAAACGCCTTATAATTGCAAAATTTCAGTCATAAATAACGCTAGAAACATATTTTCATTTTTACTGGTAGGAGTTTACTTTGGCGGCAGTTAGGCTCTGTGTTTCCGCCATATTGTAACAACCAGGGGAAAAAACTGACAGTTTTACAAGGCACACTGATAGCAGTAAAAACAAATAGAATCTTTTACATCATTTTTGAGAAAAAATTCCATGAATAAGACGCTTAAATAAGACAAAATTTGCTATTCAATATTACTGGTGAGATGTTTTCCATGACGGTAATCAGAAAAAGAAGATCCTATTTTAAAAAAGTAGCCGATATCTTGTGACAACCTCCTCAGTTACTTCACTCGCAACTGGTAGACAGTACAGTATATGTCTCCTCCTCTTTATTCATAACTCCATTATTGGCAGCACCGCATAACTAAAAAATAAAACTACAGGCGATTTTTTCAAACTGTTAACTGTACGTTTATAAATATTCTAAATGAAGCAGACGATTTTATTTTCCTGGTTTCATCATGGAGGAAAGAGATAGATGGAGATGCAGTAATGTGGCTGGGTGTGACGCCAAAAAAGTAACCCTAAAATCTGCTACAGTAGGCTTAAACACAAGTACGGTCTTTCATGCAAAAAAAAAAGAAGAAAACTTTTAATAATACAGTTTTTAATTCATATTACAATGGAATGCTGCTTTAGAATGCTTAAAAATAAGCTGATCACTTTCATTTAGAGAAAAAAATGCATGGGTGATGTCAAAAAGAATTCGGTCCCTGTTCCAGGTGCTTGTTTTGTTTGGGCCTACTGTGGACGTTTAAATTTGAGCGATAAATGGCTTCATATTTCAAACCTTTTTTACGGCATACTGCATCTCCATCTATCTCTTTCCTCCATGTAGTTTCATGCTTGTTTAAGGAACTGCTTTTATTTGTCCTACAGAAATGGAGGTGAGTGATTCAGAGTTAAAAAGCGAAATGCATTGTGCCATGATATTTTGCTATCGTTTGGGCAAAACAGCTCCAGAAACAGTTAAGATAATGAAAAAAGCTTACAAAGAAAAATGTCCAGTATTAATGTCCATAAATTGCAGTCATGGTGAGTCTACGATTTTTAGATGGCATGGTTATTTTTAAAAAGGAGGTTTGTCTGCAAAACTGGCTTCTAAACCTGGCCGATCAGAAAGTATTGAGAATGATCGAAAGGTTAATGTTGTGTCTGCGTGGGCATTTGTACAAGAAATTCGGTGAATGATATATGGCGAGATAGCGGCATCAACTAACATTTCGAAAGTCGATATTTCGCATTCTACGCAACAATTTACAGCTTCGCTATGTTTGTCCCATATGGGTCCCTCATCACCTTACTGAAGAGAAACTGCAAGCAAGAATTCACCAATGCTGTGAGTGGAAACAGATGCTTTAAAATGATCCGAATTTCCTAAAGACTGTAATAACGGGTGCGAAACTTGGGTGCATCATTTTGTTCCCCTTAGGAATTGTGCATATATAATGTTATCATTTTAGGAAGGAGGGAGGTCTTCACATGATATCGTAAGATAACTCTGTGCGGTAGGGGAGGTTGTCTCTTATTATCGATATCATTTTTGATCCAACCAAAATTTTCTCTTTTTATTTGAAACATGGCTTTTACAGCTCATATTCAAAATATTAGAATAATTGAGAAAAAGTAATAAGGGAAAATTATTTTTCATCTATTTAGTTTTGATACTAAGTAAATGCAATTAAATTTCTTATTAATTAAATCTGGAATGTTTAGATAAGATTTTAACATTTACAAAATATATAATACAGTACAATAAAGTAGGTAATACAGCTTTCTGAAACACATCAAAATATTAGAATAAAATTTTGATTGGTTCAAAATATTAGAATATTTTATTTTACGCAACAATATTACCTTATAAATATGAAGTAAATGGTAGTTAATATTTTGTAGCATCCCCTTTAGCTTTCATAACAGCGTACAATCAATCTTGCATACTATATACAAGGTGTTTACAAACATTTCTATCAATAATCGACTTTATACGTGCCACTAACTCAGTTTCATTTGAAGGTGGATTTTCTTGGATTTTTTTTTCCTCATTATACACCATAAGATTTTGATGGGATTAAGGTCTGGTGTGTTTGGTGGCCAAGGAAGTACCTTAATGTTGCGTTGGCGGAACCAATTCTTAGTTGACACCAAAGTATGCGTGACCGAGGTGATGCTAAATCTTGTTGAAAGATGAAATCATCTTCAAATAAATCTTCTGATGATGGAATCATGTAACATTCCAAAATTTCTTGATATATCTTAGAGTTAACCTATTTGTAGACTATGCATAACTTTCCAGGTCCTTCTGCACTCATGTAATCTCAAACTATGACATTAGCGGCAAATTTTACTGAACGTTTAAGGCATTCTTTATCAAATGCCTCTTGCTTCATTCTCCAAACTCGAATACCTTGATTACCATATGAAACACAAAACCAATTTTCATCACTAAATAATATATTTGTCCAATCTTCTTCGCTCCATAAACGTCTTGAGTTACACCAATTCAATCTTATACGCTTTTGTTTTGCAGTCATGAGAGGTTTTGTTTTCGGTATACATGGTTCAAACTTAAATTTAAGGAAACGTCTTAATGTTGTCAATGTAGAAACTGCAATTCCTTCTTCTTTCCATTTCCGGTGCAAGAATCGCGCACTTTTAAAACGGTTGTTCTTAACTATACGCTTCAGTTTCCTGTCATCTCTAGCAGATGATTTAGGTTTTCGGCTACCATTTCGGCGATTATTTTGAAATTTTCCATTTTTTGTTAGTATTTTACTAACGCTTGATTGCGAACAATGTAAATAATTCGCTATATAACATTTATTTTCTCCGTGCCGATACAAATCAACCATACGAAGTTTAATAGATTCAGGAATATCACTCACACGATCCATTTTAAGACGAAAAAGTCCTTCCGGCCAGTGCCGGGAGGAAGAGGTAGCTTTCATATTCCTTATTTTAAAAAAGCCAACTTATATTATTCAAACACACGAAGCTCAATTAAGTGGAAACCGAATGTAGGAGATTCAATACTAATTTTTATCAATACTAAATCATTATGAATGAGAATTTCGCGAAATTAGTCAGCTTTATCCAAGCTGCTTTTCTTTAAAGTAACTTATATTTGGCTGCCAAATTCGGCGGTTTCTTAAAGTGCCTGCCATTTTAAGACAACATGGTGGATGAGGCTAACCAGTGAACTTGGTCGAGACCTTAGTAATTGCTGTGCACATGCTCACTCACATCGGAATCGGTTGATATATACGAGTGCTGTCGCAGGCAAAAAATCAGATTTTTCAAAATGTCACCCACGTTAGAAATTGAAACTGCTATAGCTGAGCCATTTTTTAAGATAAAGACAAACAAAAAATGTTCCTGAATCCTTATATCAAGGTCAAATACTTAAGAAAGAAACCTTTTTCAATTTCTAATTTTTTTGCACCTCACTTTAAATATATATATTTTTTAATTTAATGGCCGCCATTTTGAAACAAGATGGCTGATGAAGCTGGCCAGCGAACTTGGTCGAGATATTGATGTATACTGTCCACATGCCTTCTTCCATCGAAATAGGTGAATACGTGTGGTATCGCGAGACAAATACAAGATCGTTTCAAAGTGTTAGCCATGATAGAAATTCAAAGTGCTATAATTCAACCACTTTTTAAGATATAAACAAAAGAACAAATTTTCAGAAACAAAAACTGCTCCAGAATCTTTGTATCAAGGCCAAACACATAAAAAAAATCTTTTTCATTTTCCAATTTTTTAATACCTCATTTTAAATTTTAAATTACATTTTTTTTTTTAAATGGTAACCCTTTTGAAACAAGATGGCGAATGAAGCTGGCCAACGAACTCGGTCGAGACATTGGTATGTACTATGTACAGACCAAGTTACATTCAAATCGGTTCATAAATACGCCTATTATCGCGTGACAAAAATCAGGTCGTTTTAAAATGTCAGCCACAATAGAAATTCAAAATGTTATAACTCAGCCATTTTCTTAGATATAGACGAAACAAAACCTGTTCCGGAATCTTTGTATTAAGGTCAAACACATACGAAAAAACTCTTTTCCATTTTCCAATTTTTTGGTATCTCATTTTAAATTTAATTTTTTTTTAATTTTTTTAAATGGCCGCCATTTTGAAACAAGATGGCGGATGAAGCTGGCCAACGAACTCAGTTGAGTTATTTGTATGTACTATGTACACACCAAGGTACATCCAAATCGGTTCATAAATACGTCTGTTATCACGTGGCAAAAATCAGGGCGTTTCAAAATGTCAGCCACACTAGAAATTCAAAATGCTATAACTCAGCCATTTTTTAAGGTATAGACGAAACAAAAACTGCTCCCGAATCTTTTTATCGAGGTCAAACACATAAGAAAAAAATATTTTTTCAATTTTTAATTTTTTGGTACCACATTTCAAATTTAAATTTTTCTTAAAATTTTAAATGGCCGCCATTTTTAAACAAAATGGCGGATGAAGCTCCAAGGAACTCGGTCGAAACATTGGTCTGTACTATGTATAAACGAAGTTACATCCAAATCGGTTCATAAATACGCCTTTTATCGCGTGACAAAATTCAGGATGTTTCAAAATGTCAGCTTCGCTAGAAATTCAAAATGCTATAACTCAGCCATTTTTTAAGATATAGACGAAACAAAAACTGCTCCCGAATCTTTTTATCGAGGTCAAACACATAAGAAAAAAATATTTTTTCAATTTTTAATTTTTTGGTACCACATTTCAAATTTAAATTTTTCTTAAAATTTTAAATGGCCGCCATTTTTAAACAAAATGGCGGATGAAGCTCCAAGGAACTCGGTCGAAACATTGGTCTGTACTATGTATAAACGAAGTTACATCCAAATCGGTTCATAAATACGCCTTTTATCGCGTGACAAAATTCAGGATGTTTCAAAATGTCAGCTTCGCTAGAAATTCAAAATGCTATAACTCAGCCATTTTTTAAGATATAGACGAAACAAAAACTGCTACGGAGTCTTTGTATAAAGGTCAAATACATAAGAAAAAAATATTTTTCCATTTTCAATTTTTTGGTACCACATTTCAAATTTTAAATTTCTTTTAAATTTTTAAATGGCCGCCATTTTGAAACAAAATGGCGGATGAAGCTGGCCAACGAACTCAGTTGAGACATTGGTATGTATTATGTACACACCGAATTACATCCAAATCGGTTCATAAATACGAGAGTTACAGTGTGACATAAGTCAGATATATATATATATATATATATATATATATATATATATATATATATATATATATAACCATTAATTAAACATAACCATCCACCGTTAATTATTATGAATTAAAGCTGTAAGTATTAAAAAAAAAAATTAATATAAGAATTATTATGGAAGAAAAAGAAAAAAGTGGAAACCGACAAAAATTGAAAAGCTGATACATATATATATATATTGATATATATATATATATATATATATATATCAATTTTGAACGGATGGTGGTTTCGGGGTCTGGGGGTCATGATCGATGAAAATATACCAAAATTTTTTGAAATCGCTTTCCTCCGAACGGCTGCAATAGGTAGCTTTTTGTAAAGAAAGCTACCTAAAAGCAAACAAACTGCAAAAAGAATACTGATTTTAAATAAAATCGTCTGAATTTAATCCAGTGTTGCCAGATTGGGGATTTTGTCCCCATTTTGGGGAATTTTGTACCTCTAGGGTAATTTTTTAGGGACAAGTACTTTATGGGGAAATTTTTGGGGACTACAAACAATTTTGGGGAAAAACTTGGAGATTTTTTTTTTTTTTTTTTTGAACTATTTTCTGTAAAGATTTCTTGTAGTCCTGTAGAAAAACTTTATCTGTCTCAAACTAAATTTTGATTTGAAAAACGAAAATACAATCCAGAAATCAGAAATATCAATCATTATTCTCCCGGATGTGGTCGTGCTCGTTGTTTACTACATTACAGTTCACACATATTATAGATGCATCAGACTCTTTATAAGCTTAAGCCTTAAGCAGCTTAAGCCTGCACGTGACTAAATCTGAAGGACTTATACGAAAAATTCTTTCGCCGTTCTTTGAAAAAAAAATTAATTTAAATATGTGGATACTGCGAAAATAGTTTTCATTATGATCATGAACTTCAGTATAGGGATGACAAAAAAAATTAAAACAGTGTACCATCTCGGATTCATTCAAATCCCAACTGATAAGAGATTGTTTAAAGCTATGGAGCTAACTATGTCCAACATTGTTAGACAATACTTTTAAAAACAAATGTAAAATAACTTGTCACTGTAAAATATGTCTCTTTTAATGTAGCTACAGAATATGCATTCAGTCCATTTTAAAAGTTTTTTTTTTTTTCTTTTTTTATTTTTTTGTAAATGGGGAATTTTTTCAATAAAAGGCTTAATTTGGGGAAAATTTTTGAGCTTAAATTACTTAAATATTTTTTATAGAGGTAAATTGAAAATTTAAAAATTCCCTTTTTGAGTAAAAACTGAGTTGGGGACTTTTTCGGAAGAAAACACTGATTTGGGGAAAATTTCAGAAATTTTGGGGAAATTGACTTTTGACTATCTGGCAACACTGATTTAATCTATGATGCCACCAGTTATGAATTGGTGATAATTGAAGGAGAATTAATGTGAAATATTCTAATATTTTGAACCACTTGAATAAATATTCTAATATTTTGTCTTTTGAAAATATTTTTTTTTCAATTTATCTTTTCAAAAAATGATATTAATTTTAAGATAATAAATAAGTTTAATCAACAATAAGTTCTTAATAAAAATATCGTTTGCATATTTGCATTAAAAGACATTAAATTGAAACGACTTTTCAATTTGTAGAAAAAAAAAGTAATTATTCTAATGTTTTGAATATGAGCTGTACATCAAAATAGTATGTTATCTTTTTTTTTAGTCTGTTATGTATATTTATGAAAACACAAAGTTATTATTAAAATCACTAAATTAGTATAAATTTATTTAATTCCAAAATATGGAATACCTTAACGTTTGACATTCCTATTCTTCTTCATAAATGTATGCATATATAATCACTGTTCAAGAAACCATATGCGAAGTATATTTGAAATGAAACATGTACTTACTAATAAATAAAATATAAAGATAGAGAACGTTGTTTACCTGTTTTGATGATAAGAATTTCTATCCCCCCCCCCCTTCCTCTTCCTCGCAAGTGCAAGAAGACATTTTTACTGTTGAATGCATTATGTAACAAAAAGCTATTATAAAATAATTTTAAATAGTAACTATTTCTTTTAAGTGTTGATATAAAGTTATTTCATATATAAAGTGATATTTTACTGACTTTTCCTCATTTGAATCAATAAAGTATGCGAAAAATCAATGTAACCTTTTTTGTATATCACTCCAAACAAAAGAAATAAATTCCAAAGATCAAAAAATTTTTTGACATTAATAACGATATCATTACGAGGGGTGGGGAGAGGTTCGATTGATGATAACGTATGATATCGGAAAGGGGGGGGGGGTAGGAAATCCAAAATTACCAAAAAGTTGGAATGTTATCTATGCACAGCTCCTTACGAAGTCCGCAACAAGTGTATGGACCACCTCCACCTCCGAAAAAAATCCGACAAACCAAATCTGCTGGAAATGTCATGATGATTATTTTCTTTGATCATAAAAGTGCAATCAGCATGGTGCGTCAAAAAACTACTGCGAATAATATGTTTCAGTTTTAAAAATTTTGCGACAACACATATCGAGAAAGCGTTATGAACTGGTAGGGAAATGGACATTACATCACGCTAATGCTCCCCGCATGTCGTTACTTCTGTTCAGCAATATCTTTATAAATGCAATGGTAAAATCCTGTGACATTCCCCTTACAGTCCAGATCTCGCGCCATACGATTTCTGGCTTTTTCCAATATTGAAAAAGAAACTCCGTGGCAGAAAATTTAATACAGATTCTGAAGTTATTTCAGCAGTGCAGGGTTCTTTGAAGCAGCTTCCAGAAAAAGGCTTCTCTGCTTGTTTTGAAAATTAGGTTGAACGATGTTACCTTTGCATATCATCTGGGGGAAGGTATTTTGAAAAAGAATGATGTATTTTTTGGTGTAAATGTGCTGTTGTATTTCTTGATTTTTTAAGATTTTACTCTCTCTTTTCATAGAACGCCCTTTCAACAGGGTTTAAAATAATAATAATAATAATAAGGTCTGTATTAAAGATTCAGTAACTTTTAACAAATAGTTTAAATGAACTGATCCAAAAAAGATAAAAATAAAAATATCTTGAGATAAATTAGGACCATAAATCATCCTTATATTTCCTTATTATGCAAGTATTATTTAAATATTGCAATATTTTCAACATCAATCATTTTCAGTATAATTAAAATAGATTTTGTCTCAGCTGCTATACATGAAAATTTAACTTATCTTTTCAACGGAAGATGACAAAACAGTAAATATGTGTAAAATATTGAAATAAAAATTCGTGAATAGAAATTTAATTTCGTTTTTCTGTTCAAAAAACATATTAGTTTTACAAAGTACTACAAAACAGCAATGCAGAATACAGTGTTGTCGTGATAATCTGAGTTTTACAAGTCTAATTTTTGATTTTATCAGATTTAATTTTTTTTTTATTCTTTATCCTTAATTATTACTAGAAGGTAGCCCGTCAGAATGACGTGTTTGCATTTTCAAAAGAATGATACAGCGTTGCATTATAAAAAGAATTATGAAGTAATAAATTTTATCTTATCTGACTAATAAAATAAGGTAGGAATAAAAAAGTTATAAAAACAGCCCATTTATAATTGAAACTTAATTTGCAAGAAAGAACTTCACTCACAAAATGTAAAGTACTTCACAAAAAACATGCAAATTAGAATTAATAATGCTATTTAAAAATATATTGTCAATTAACTTTCGTCTTCGTTCATTGCTTTAAAAAAATCAATAACCTTCAATTTCTTATAAATCATAATAATAATAATACAAAAAATTAAATAAGAGTCCTTCACGGATTAATTGCCGATAGCTGACGCCAAAATAATAATTATATAACTTATATTTTAAAAAGTTTAACTCAGATTAAATCCTCATTTTTTTAAAACATGCATAAAGAAACCTATAATAAATTTTGATCATTAAAAATGATCCTTTATCACTTAAGTAAGTTGTAACTATTAATTGCATTAACAGATTTTTTTTCTCAAATTCTTTTATTAAATTACAAATTTATTTTCCCTACAAAATACAAAAATGCAAAATTTTATTTCCATTGTTATATATATATATATATATGTACCTTGGAACAAAAAGGACCAATGTCCAAAATTGAGAAATTTGAGTTAAATGCACGAATGAATTCAGGATGCCATATAAAGTAATTGTTAAAAGGGCCAAAGTCCTCCCAATATTAGATCATTGAGAACAAAATATTTTTTCGAGGCCAATGTTACTTACTGTTAATGTAAAAATGGCCAATTTAAAATGTAAAAAAAAAAAAAAAAAAAAAAAAATCAATTTAACATTCATTAGATTGTAGTGAGAAAAACATTACTGAATTGTCAAAGGTACAACTTTGAAAAATAATAGTACAGAAATCGTAGCAAGATTCTTAAACTTCCTCAAACTTAAATTGGGTTTCCTGCCATTTGAGAAAAATGGACATTGGCCCTTTTTGTTATATATATATATATATATATATATATATATATATATATATATTCTACACGGCATTAAGTATCCCTGATAGTCTAATTATATTTTATAAGAAATACTATTAATTTTTTCCCCCAATGTCTTCAGAGTTCAAAGAATTTCTAAAGAAACTTCTTTTTTATTTTAACTACGACAGATGGCGCCAACAAAGCTCAAAGTTCACAATGAATGCGATACAAATGAATGTTTACTTATGGAGAGAGAGGGCCAAACGAATTTCAACTGAAGTTATCTCAGAATATGTACATAATTAAATGTAAGTCATCTCTCAAATGTTAATTTATTTTGAATAATCTTTCTAAAAATGTAACTTTTATGAAGTTTAATTCAAAAAAATAATTTTCAATAAAAATGGCCGAATGGAATACGATAAAGCGAAGTGGAATCCGGATGAGTTCAACCCCGGAAGCGTTATACACTTTGTGTCGTTATATATATAATAAAAGTTTTTCAAGGGAAATACGAGAACTTTTTAAACTGTTTTGAACAAAGTTAAATTTAAATATCTTGATAAAGTTTATGATTTTTAGTTTAATTGTTTTTTAATTAAGAGGAAACATTGATAATGCTTCTTATTTTAATTATAGTGTGTTTCATGATTTGAATTTTGCATATAATGTAATTCTTTAAATTTTTATGTTTCGAAAACGTTTTGCCTTGAACATTTCTCATTTTTCATGATTTTCAAAATGTCGATGTTCGATAAGGGTGAATCTAATGGGTCTTCTAAAGAGGAGGGGGGGGGGGGATATTACAAACTTAGTTTTTCAACGTAAGGGTTCTCCTATCACCTTTAACCCCTTCGGGACGGGAGCCTTTTGCGAAATTTTTAATCTTTAGTCACCGCTTTTTAAAAACAGAAATTTGTATCTTGTTGAATCGAGAAAATGCGCTGATTAAATAAGGCAGATTTTACAGTAAAATTTTACTGGTGAGGAAAAACAAGGATACTGAGCGCTTCATGCGGCACGTATACGTGCCGCTCGTCCCCAAGGGGTTAAAAGACTGTGGAAGGTGTATTATTTATTTCATAGACTTGAAATAAGAGACCTGTAAAGTGAACCAGACATGTGTCACGTGTTCATTTTCAGTATAATTAAAATAGATTTTGTTTCAGCTGCTATGCATGAAAATTTAACTTATCTTTTCAACGGAAGATGACAAAACAGTAAATATGTGTAAAATATTGAAATAAAAATTCTTGAATAGAAATTTAATTTCGTTTTTCTGTTCAAAAAACATATTGAGTTTTACAAAGTACTACAAAACAGCAATGCAGAATACAGTGTTGTCGTGATAATCTGAGTTTTACCAATCTAATTTTTGATTTTATCAGATTTAATTTTTTTTTTTTATTCTTTATCCTTAATTATTATAAAAGTTTTTCAAGGGAAATACGAGAACTTTTTAAACTGTTTTGAACAAAGTTAAATTGAAATATCTTGATAAAGTTTATGATTTTTAGTTTAATTTTTTTTTAATTAAGAGGAAACATTGATAATGCTTCTTATTTTAATTATAGTGTGTTTCATGATTTGAATTTTGCATATAATGTAATTCTTTAAATTTTTATGTTTCGAAAACGTTTTGTCTTGAACATTTCTCATTTTTCATGATTTTCAAAATGCCGATGTGCGATAAGGGTGAATCTAATGGGTCTTCTAAAGGGGGGGGGGGGCGATATTACAAACTTAGATTTTCAACGTAAGGGTCCTCCTATCTCATTTAAAAGACTGTGGAAGGTGTATTATTTATTTCATAGACTTGAAATAAGAGACCTGTAAAGTGAACCAGACATGTGTCACGTGTGTTAGATATTTCGTGTGTTTAGAGTACCCCCGTGAACAACTATACAGTATATATATACAAGAGACACTCCATGTAACAACCATCCATTATAGCGACATTGTGATTACATTGGCCTATCAAAAAAAATCCGATATATGTAATCATTTAAGCAATATTATTTTTACATCAAAATTTAATATAACACACATTTCCAGCTTATTTACGAATAGTTGGTTGAGACAGTTTGTGTGTTGGAAAAGCTTAAAGATTTTTTAGAGTTTTTGAAATAAAGAAAACATATACATCTTTCTTAAATTTATTTATTATTTCTCTGCTGATGAGTGAAAAATATTACAAAGACTTGTTTTTGTCGTTAATAACATTTCTGAAGATAATGCACCTTCAGTGACCAGAATTATTACAACAGGTATTTAAAAAAAAAGGTTTATTGCAAGGGTATATAAAATGGTTGCTTCTTTATTTGTAAAGAAGTTTATAAAGAATGCTTGGAAACTTATTAAAGGAATATTTATTCGGCAGCTGTGAATAGCTAGTCCAAAACTGAATTCTCAAGTTCCTGAGATATCTGATACGTTCGGAGAGCTTTTTTTTTAAAAAAATGTACAATATTAAATAATTACACATATTTTCAGTTCAAATGTAATACAGAAAGATAAAAAAAACTTAAAATCCTTACAATATTTGCAAAAATTGTTACCAATATCCTAGCAAAAATTGGTGTTTTTAGCCATTTTTTCAGCAAATTTTCTTTCTTACGACAAACAGTGTACACTCAATTCAACTAAATATATTTTAATTTCCTTCGTATTATTCGGTTGTTCGGAAAATAATTTTGTTTTTCCCAACAGAGAATGTAATTGTATTTGTTCACAGCCAACTTCACACTTAAGCAGCATTGTCATTATATGTTTTGACTGCTAATATAGCAAAACTTGTTTGTGAAAAAACTTTGTTTGATTCTGCGTGATAGTTTTCGTTAGGTAGCTTATCAAATATGCAAAGTCGAAAGAAGCATTTTTGGCATATTTTATTTTTTACTATTGAAAAGATAAAAATTCTGTTCAAGCAAGAAAAAAAATATTCTATGTGTATGGAGAAAATGTATTGACAAAACGCCAATGCCAAAACTGGTTTACAAAATTTCGTTTCGGTAATTTTTATGTTGAAGATGCACCACTTTCTGGAAAACCAATTGGAGCTCATAGAGGCAAAATAAAGGCATTGATTTATGCAAAAGACCAAATAACAACTCGTGAAATCACTAAGATGTTAATTTTTTTCCAATTTGACCGTTCATGATCACGTGAAACAAAACTCAACATATGGCTTCCAAATGTTCTTACAGAAAAAAAATTTGCTCCGTCACAGTGACGTCTGTGATTTGCAATCAAACGTCAAGAAAATGATCCATTTTGGAAACGAATCGTTACTGCGGATGAGAAGTGGGTTGTCTATGACAATTTTAAAAGCAATAGATCATGGAGTGGTGCTGTCTGTTTGATAGAATTTGAAGGCAATTTTTTTCATTCTTTCTTTTAGCTTCTACTGGACAATACTACGATCAATTCTGAAAAGTACTGTCATCAACTGTACAAACTGAATGATTCATTCAAACCGAAAAGGCAATTGATCAGTAGAAAAGTATTATGTTCCACCACGATAATGCGAGGCCTCACAGAAGTTTACTAATTCGGCAAATACAGCTTGGATGGGATGTACTACTACACCCACCATATTTCAAGATCTGGCACCTTCAGATTATTACTTCTTCCGGTCTCTATAGAATTTTTTAGACGGCAAAATCTTTATTTCGTCAAAAAGGACTTGGATCAGTTTTTTGCCATCAAAGGTCAGAAGTTTTACGAGCGTGAAATCATTCAACTGCCAGAAAGATGGCAAAAGGTATTTGACCAAAATGGAGAACATCCAATTCGATAAAATATTTATACACTATAAGAAAGTCGTCTGTGATTTCCTTCCTCCCCCCTCAATTAAAAAAAAAAAAAAAAAAAAAAAAAAAAAAAAAAAAAAAAAAAAAAAAAACGAAATTACTTTCCGAACAACTACATACTGCTATTATACTTACCTGTGCATTGAACTAGTAGTTTTACAGTATCTTCAAAATTAACCGAAATATTCCAACATATGTCAAAAAATACATATTTTTTATTAAAAATTACCATTTTTTTATATTATTTTTTATATTATATATATATATTATATATTATATTATATATTTTTTTATATTCATATTTTTTATTTTATATTTTTTTATATTAAATATATTTTATATATTTTTATATTATTATTTTATTATTATTTTTTATATTTAAAATTACTACATTATCACATACAGCTTAGATTCTAGTTCAGAACATACTGAGTAAGATGGAAAGCATACTGACAAATTTTTACTAAAATGTGTTTAAAACATTTTATGTAATGAAGTTAATCATACATAACTTTGTTTACATTTTTCCTGGGCTTCCTGCTTACTTCCGATTACTTCCACTTTATTAAATGAGCCATAACTCCTTTTCCATCAATCGTAGAAATTAAATTTAAAAAATCGTGAAAGTAAACAATAAAATGAATTCGACAATTTTCGCCAAAACGGCCATTTTAATATAGGCAGATATTTAACAAGTTATTTCTGGCCACAGCACACTGTTGGCGAAGTGGGTTTTTTTTCAGACCAAGACTCTCAGGGAGTCTTGTTTCAGACATTGAAAAAGCAGTTTTCAGTGCCTATCAAGTTGGCTCACAATTACCAATCACTGCATTGTTTGTTAACTTTGTACAAATTGTAAATTTAATTTATTTTTAGTTCAAAAATCTCAAATGTAAGTTATTTTTTAAACAAAAAAGTATATATATTTTTAATGAGATTGGTGCAGAAGCATGATTTTTTATGTGGACTTTCATTCAATCAAACATCGCTGACTTCTAAAGTTGCACCTGGACGCAGGTAATCCCAACGTTTCTCACTCCTGAAATGCCTGCAGAAGAGGAATGTACCATCAATTTTGTTTAATATAACCGGATCTTGACTTTACAGGGCGAAACTGTTCAAAATTATAAAAACTTCAAAAACCATACACAGGTATTAAAACCTAATTAATTAAAAACATTTTTTTTATGTTTAGAATATTACACAGAAAACGAATAAAAAAATTACAACGGTATAAATAACTGGACTATCATAATTTTTTTTCATCGGTTAATTATTTTAGGTAGATTTCGTATGAAATACTACCTATTGGCGTCGTTCCTATGTTGGAATTTCTGAAAAGTTTTTGCAGATCTACCCCGATCATGACCCCTACAGCCCAAAACCACCCTCAGTAAAAAACTTTATATATATATATATATATATATGTATGGGTATGTATCTATCTATATATATCACTTTCTTCTGGACACGATAACATCCACAATTCTGTACCAATCTCTTCCAAACTGATACATAAAATCAAGGGGCATAAAATCTCGGTCGAGTTCGTTAATGAGCAAAATCGGACCAAGGGGATGGAAATAGGGAGGAGTTTTGTGAAAACCGAAAAAACCCCATAACTTCTTAAATTTTGTACATATCGAATCAGTTTAAAGTTTTTATTACTTCTAAAAATAGGGCCAAAAATTTATGTATCACAGATTTTTGATAAAGTTAAAAATGGGCTCAAGGGGCGCAAAAAATCGGGTTTTTGGGAGAAAAAATTCATAACTTCGTCAATTCTCAAGATGTCAAATCCAATTAATTTTATCATGAATCTCCCTAACATTATCTACAACTTTTATATTTACAAGTTTTTGATAGGACCAATTCATACTACAAAAAAAAATTAAAAACGAAAACAAAAAGGGCGTTTGAAGAAGAAAAAGTCCTTCCGGCCAGTGCCGGGAGGAAGAGGTAGCTTTCATATTTCTTATTTTAAAAAAGCCAACTTATATTATTCAAACACACGAAGCTCAATTAAGTGGACACCGAATGTAGGAGATTCAATACTAATTTTTATCAATACTAAATCATTATGAATGAGAATTTCGCAAAATTAGTCAGCTTTATCCAAGCTGCTTTTATTTAAAGTAACTTATATTTCGCTGCCAAATTCGGCGATTTCTTAAAGTGCCTGCCATTTTAAGACAACATGGTGGATGAGGCTAACCAGTGAACTTGGTCGAGACCTTAGTAATTGCTGTGCACATGCTCACTCACATCGGAATCCGTTGATACATACGAGTGCTGTCGCAGGCAAAAAATCAGATTTTTCAAAATGTCACCCACGTTAGAAATTGAAACTGCTATATCTGAGCCATTTTTTAAGATAAAGACAAACAAAAAATGCTCCTGAATCCTTATATCAAGGTCAAATACTTAAGAAAGAAACCTTTTTCAATTTCTAATTTTTTTGCACCTTACTTTAAATATATATTTTTTTAATTTAATGGCCGCCATTTTGAAACAAGATGGCTGATGAAGCTGGCCAGCGAACTTGGTCGAGATATTGATGTATACTATCCACATGCCTTCTTCCATCGAAATAGGCGAATACGTGTGGTATCGCGAGACAAATAGAAGATCGTTTCAAAGTGTTAGCCATGATAGAAATTCAAAGTGTTATAATTCAAAAACTTTTTAAGATATAAACAAAAGAACAAATTTTCAGAAACAAAAACTGCTCCAGAATCTTTGTATCAAGGCCAAACACATAAAAAAATCTTTTTCATTTTCCAATTTTTTAATACCTCATTTTAAATTTTAAATTACATTTTTTTTTAAAATGGCAACCCTTTTTAAACAAGATGGCGAATGAAGCTGGCCAACAAACTCGGTCGAAACATTGGTATGTACTATGTACAGACCAAGTTACATTCAAATCGGTTCATAAATACGCCTGTTATCGCGTGACAAAAATCAGGGCGTTTCAAAATGTCAGCCACGCTAGAAATTCAAAATGCTATAAGTCAGCCATTTTTTAAGATATAGACGAAACAAAAACTGCTCCCGAATTTTTTTATCGAGGTCAAACACGTAAGAAAGAATATTTTTTCAATTTTCAATTTTTTGGTACCACATTTCAAATTTAAATATTTCTTAAAATTTTAAATGGTCGCCATTTTTAAACAAAATGGCGGGTGAAGCTGCCCAACGAACTCGGTCGAGACATTGGTCTGTACTATGTATAAACGAAGTTACATCCAAATCGGTTCATAAATACGCCTTTTATCGCGTGACAAAATTCAGGACGTTTCAAAATGTCAGCTTCGCTAGAAATTCAAAATGCTATAACTCAGCCATTTTTTAAGATATAGACGAAACAAAAACTGCTACGGAATCTTTGTATAAAGGTCAAATACATAAAAAAAAAATATTTTTCCATTTTCAATTTTTTGGTACCACATTTTAAATTTTAAATTTTTTTAAAATTTTTAAATGGCCGCCATTTTGAAACAAAATGGCGGATGAAGCTGGCCAACGAACTCGGTCGAGACATTGGTATGTACTATGTACACACCGAATTACATTCAAATCGGTTCATAAATACGAGAGTTACAGTGTGACATAGGTCAGATATATATATATATATATATATATATATATATATATATATATATATATATATATATATATATATATATATATTGATATATATATATATATATATATATATCAATTTTCAACGGAGGGTGGTTTCGGGGTCTGGGGGTCATGATCGATGAAATTATACCAAAATTTTTTGAAATCGCTTTCCTCCGAACGGCTGCAATAGGTAGCTTTTTGTAAAGAAAGCTACCTAAAACATCCATAACTCCGTCAATTCAAAAGATATAAAATCCTCATGAATTTATCATATATCTTCTTAATATTGTCTACAACATCTATATAGACAAATCTTGGGTAGGACCAATTCTTACAGCAAAACAAATTAAAAATACATAGCGGTTGAAGAAAAAAATCATCTTAGTAAGGGTGTATTCAAATCCAAACTGCTTATTTTCTGACTCATTTTACAATTCATTTTTACCCTCAAAGGCTTCCAATTGGTACCTTTTCTTACTCAGAAACTATATAATGTACCGTAATGGTCAATTTTTTGATACAGGCAGAATATATTTTCAAACATGCTGTCAAAGTGGGCCTTTTGAACCGAATTTCCCGAAGCGGATTGTGTTGGAAAAATCATCGAATTAAGGGAGTATTCAAATCCAAACTGCTTATTTTCTGACTCATTTTTAAATTCATTTTTGCTCTCAAACGCATACAATTGGTAGATTCGCTTATTCAGAAACTATATAATGTACCGTAATGATCGATTTTTTGACAGAGGCAGAATATATTTCAAAAAATGATGTCAAAGTGGGCATTTTGAACGGAATTTGCCGAAGCGATTGTGTTAGAAACGAAAAATATTGTCTTACTGAGAAAATAATTGTTTATGTATCAAGTTTTAATTAATTGAACGAAAATTAAAAACACAGGTCGCTTATAAATCTCTTCAAAAATCACGTCAACAAGTTTCTTGTTTTTCCTATTAAAAATGAATCTGCAGTTATGCCAGAAAATTTCGAGTTGTTGAGCATGGAAAAGTATTTTTTTTTAATACCGCCCTAACATGATTCTGATAAAACCAGTTATTATATAAAAATGAAATAAAAACTCGTCAAAAGCGGCCAGATGAAATTGTTAAAGTGGGTTTATCTCTAATCATGATTTGGTTTTTGTTTGTGAAATTAGTATACTTAACTTCGGAATCTACCTCCGCCTGTAGGCCAGGCCGGCAGGGATTTTTTAGTTTTCATCTGTTTTTCCTATTTTCCGATATATTCCATTTTATAAATTAGGCTAGGCAAACGTAAGAGAAAAACATATGTGGTTTTTTATGCTGTTCGACTTCTATATACTTGACACTTCTACGTAGTTGACATCTATGGAAAATGCACACAATTTTTACCTATGGAGTGAAAATTTGTCGTTTCGGCACACTGTGCGTCGGATTCATTCACAGTTGCTACTTTTCATTCTATGCTGTAACTATTTTCCTAATAGCTGTAATCGTTGAACACCAGGTTTACAGTGGAGCTTCCCATCCTATTCACAATTTTTTATTAAATGCATTTTCTGCAAATCATATATTAACAAGACGGAAATTGTACGTCAAGCGTGGCAAATGAGATGCGTTCATGCTATAACTAGTTTTATAAATATTCAGATATTGGTGCAATAGCTGTTGCACTCTTATGCAAAAATGCATGAATACAAAATTTATTACGATTAGATATATTAAATTCAGTAATACGGAAAAGATATGACTCCATCATAAATGGGACGTAATCACCATTTCAACCTAGAATTTATCATTACCTATCATGGGATATCAGTGAATTAATTACGAATGATAGAATATGATAGACGTAATCCATCCTACGTAATCCATGATCTACGTAATCCATTCTGACGTATGAGGTGTTCCACGCTGATATATTCCATTCTATAAATTAGGCTGGGCAAATCTAAGAGAAAGACATGTGTGGTTTCTCATGCTGTTCGACTTCTATATACTTGACACTTCTACGTAGTTGACATCTATGGAAAATGCACACAATTTTTTACCTATGGAGTGAAAATTCGTCGTTTCGGCAGACTGTGCGTCGGATTCATTCACAGTTGCTAATTTTCATTCTATGCTATAACTATTTTCCTAATAGCTGTAATCGTTGAACACCAAGTTTACAGTGGAGCTTCCCATCCTATTCACAATTTTTTATTAAATGCATTTTCTGCAAATCATATATTAACAAGACGGAAATTGTACGTGAAGCGTGGCAAATGAGATGCGTTCATGCTATAACTAGTTTTATAAATATTCAGATCTTGGTGCAATAGCTGTTGCACTCTCATGCAAAAATGCATGAATACAAAATTTATTACGATTAGATATATTAAATTCAGTAATACGGAAAAGATATGACTCCATCATAAATGGGACGTAATCACCATTTCAACCTAGAATTTATCATTACCTATCATGGGATATCAGTGAATTAATTACGAATGATAGAATATGATAGACGTAATCCATCCTACGTAATCCATGATCTACGTAATCCATTCTGACGTATGAGGTGTTCCACGCTGATATATTCCATTCTATAAATTAGGCTGGGCAAATCTAAGAGAAAGACATGTGTGGTTTCTCATGCTGTTCGACTTCTATATACTTGACACTTCTACGTAGTTGACATCTATGGAAAATGCACACAATTTTTTACCTATGGAGTGAAAATTCGTCGTTTCGGCAGACTGTGCGTCGGATTCATTCACAGTTGCTAATTTTCATTCTATGCTATAACTATTTTCCTAATAGCTGTAATCGTTGAACACCAAGTTTACAGTGGAGCTTCCCATCCTATTCACAATTTTTTATTAAATGCATTTTCTGCAAATCATATATTAACAAGACGGAAATTGTACGTGAAGCGTGGCAAATGAGATGCGTTCATGCTATAACTAGTTTTATAAATATTCAGATCTTGGTGCAATAGCTGTTGCACTCTCATGCAAAAATGCATGAATACAAAATTTATTACGATTAGATATATTAAATTCAGTAATACGGAAAAGATATGACTCCATCATAAATGGGACGTAATCACCATTTCAACCTAGAATTTATCATTACCTATCATGGGATATGAGTGAATTAATTACGAATGATAGAATATGATAGACGTAATCCATTCTACGTAATCCATGATCTACGTAATCCATTCTGACATGTGACGTGTTCCATGCTGATATATTCCATTCTATAAATTAGGCTGGGCAAATCTAAGAGAAAGACATGTGTGGTTTCTCATGCTGTTCGACTTCTATATACTTGACACTTCTACGTAGTTGACATCTATGGAAAATGCACACAATTTTTTACCTATGGAGTGAAAATTCGTCGTTTCGGCAGACTGTGCGTCGGATTCATTCACAGTTGCTAATTTTCATTCTATGCTATAACTATTTTCCTAATAGCTGTAATCGTTGAACACCAAGTTTACAGTGGAGCTTCCCATCCTATTCACAATTTTTTATTAAATGCATTTTCTGCAAATCATATATTAACAAGACGGAAATTGTACGTGAAGCGTGGCAAATGAGATGCGTTCATGCTATAACTAGTTTTATAAATATTCAGATATTGGTGCAATAGCTGTTGCAGTCTTATGCAAAAATGCATGAATACAAAATTTATTATGATTAGATATATATATTAAATACAGTAATACGGAAATGCTATGACTCCATTATAAATGGGACGTAATCATCATAGCAACCTAGAATCATCATTACCTATCATGAGATATCAGTGAATTAATTACAGTGAATTTGATAGAATAAGGAAAACTTTTATTAATATCTTTTTAAGTTTTGATTGGATTTTCATAAAATTCGAAATGACCCGACAAAATTCTGCATCGATTATATATATTAAATTTCAAATAATTCGGTTGGGTAGTTTTTGCGCTGTCGGACAGACGGACAGACAGACGGGCCAGTCGACGACTATAGATGCTACGTATTTGTGTAATTACGAACGCATCTGAAAATTGGAATGCGAGGGTGTGGGATACACGATTAAATACGCTATTTTAAATTTTAGTATATTATGTATTTTTAAACCAATTTTATTCTCTATTTCTGTGAAGTGGAGAATAAGAAAAAATAATATATCCTTTTTAAAAGCACATAAAAAATTAAAAAAGATTAAAAATAGCTTGGATATGTCGGCTTAACAATTTATTGTCATCATACCCACACGCACCTGCTTGGAATTAAAAATCACAACAATTCTAGTTTCATTTGATTCGAAACCGATGCCAGCTGAGCCCGCCCGGCTGTACGCTGTCGAAGGCAGTTAGTGCCCTCAGCCATAGATTTGTCCTAAGAGAGGTTCATCTGAAAAAAATCGACCAACGAAACAGGCGAATATCCGCTCGGTTTTCATACGTAGACGGTCACCAAACACTAACCGATGCATAGCATTCAATAGCAGACGTTAACTATCAATCGGGTAGAGTAATAATAATTTTTATACGATTGTTTTAGTTAGATTTAGCGTGACAGACTGAGAGGCGATTACACAAACCATTACCTCATCCAGTTAATGGTTCAAATTAAAGTATTAGTGAAAACTCTATTCGCACATTAAAATGCAACTGGTCTGGCAAGTCATATCTTGGTGAAAAACACATGCAAACCCAATTTTAGTGGTTGAATGGTAGGATTACGATTGTGTATTCTTGCTCCCAGTCGTTCATGTTTCCTTACTTTTGGCTGCAGGAAAACACAATCATAAAACTACCGATCAACCAATAAAATTGGGTCTGCAGGTGGTTTCCACCAAGATATGACTTGGCAGACCAGTTGCATTTTAATATGGTAATCGAGTTCAGTCTAATCCTGAAATTTAAGCCGTCATCTTTATGATGTGATGGTCTGTGCAGACGCTTCCCGGTCTATGAGGGAGCATTATTTTTTCTATAACTATACGTATGTAATATGTTCTGTAATTTATGTAGATTTATGTGGATAATGTATATTACTGCCTTAAAATGTTTTTTTTTTCTTTACTCTTAAATATTCTCTATGGTATATCACTATTAGTAGACCAAATTAGAAGACAATTACTTGCATGATTTAAGTAAATAACATTTTATTATTCAAAATAAATTTCCGGCGTAACGTTTACGATGATTATAATCGCGCTAGTAATTAATAAAAAAAATAATCTATGCTCTTTAAACGATACATAAGAGACATTTTAAGCACTATTTAATAGTAATGATGATAGGCTAATGAATTTTTAATGGGTTTAGCTCTCAGTCATGTATGGAATTTGTAAATTACAAAATCAGTTATCTCACTTCAAATAATTAAATATAAACTACATTTTGTTAATCTGATAATTACATTTTTTATTTGCCTTTAGAAAATACAAAAGCTTGAGAAAAACTAATTACTGTAAAATATTCTATTTTCATAAAAATCTCCGTACGTTATAGTTAAGACCCTTACTTAATATATTTTGTCCAAAAAATGAAAAGTAACAGTCACTTTACGCATATTGAGGCATAAAATAAAAGTTTTTTGTTAAATTTGCATTTTGAAAACCAGATAAAGGTGCTCCTCCCCCATGCTTGGTCTAATCTTTTCAAATTCTGGCAACCTTGACTACTTCTGCTTAGTTTTACATATTTATTTTATGGTACTTAAATGCATTATGTAAAAAAATAAATATTTACTAGCCGCCCTTGGTAACCAGTTTGGACTCCCTTAAATTTTATATTTGGGAAAGCATGCTAAGCATTGTATCATGTTACTTTTATTCATATTTTAATTTACTTGGACTCCTTTAAATATAATTAATATAATCCCTTAAGCTAATATTAGTTTTTGTTGCATTAAAGTATCTCAATTTGTTGATTTCCTGTAAGCAAGTAAACCCTATTGGTTTACAATGGAAGTCTATGGGAATTTGGCGAAATATCATAGATATCGCCAAGTTGGCGATAAACTTGGCGGTGTCTGGTGACAGAACACCCCCCCCCCCCTATGGTAACCTCCCTTATAGGTATGGAGATGCATTAAATGCTATTCAATAACCAATGAGATACGTTTCCTTCGGGCGTTGCCATAAAACAATTAACAAATAATCGCGATTTCTGTGCCACGTATGATAGCGTAATATATATAGAGATTGTTACGTTACGCGACAATAGATTTAGAAACATTCATGCCTGGAAAATAGTTTTAAAAATCCCCAAAATTGGTAAGTTAAGTTACAATTTGAAATCGAAAAATGTCTCAGACAGGATTCGAACCAGGGATGTCCAGGCTCAAGTTGTAAATGCACTGCCAACTGAGCTATTCCGGACGAATCTGGAGGACCTAATTCGCCCAGCTAACCTTATTGATCATAGCATCTGGTCTGCTATATGAATCAGCTCAAGAGAACAAATCGCAATTTTATGGAAATCCAGTAAACGCTGGAGACGTAATTACACTAGATTAATTTTAACGCAATTATTCAAATTGGTAAATAATTCATATGAGTTGTAATTTTCCAACTGGGCGAAAAATGTCCGGGCCAGGACTCGAACCAGGGATGTCTTGACTGAAACTACAGCTTCAAAAGCCAAATTATATGTGAACCCCGCACAGTGTCCCTGTCATCCCCTACAATGGGGTTAAAAGGGATATTCCTCCCAATTTATAAAAATGCGTATATATTTTAAATTACTGTACATGAGGAAAAGAGGATTTACTAGTATAAAAGCAAAGGTTTTAGACGAGAATTAGGCCCAAACTTGAGAGTGATATCTTTTAGTGTCATTATTTTATAAACTTATAAAAACGAAATGTCACTTTCATCCCCCATCTCCCCTAGTTCCTTTTCAATGCAATGCACTTGTCCCACATATTTTTCTTTAAACTTCAAAGACATGCTGGAAATCACTTTTTTAAATAGGTTCCTCAAAATTGCCTCCGCCGTCTTCACTAATACTTCTAATGATGAAAAATGCTTTCCACTAATGTGTTTCTTCACCTTAAAGTATACATCTCATGTTCAGGTGACATCACCTTCAATTTGGAACAAATTTCCAAGAGAACATCGTGTTGTTTGGGTATGAGGAGTCTCGGAGATCACAGGACACAAACACGTCTCATGTTCAGTTTTCTGTAATCAAAGTGTAAGTCGCACGCAATTATAACTGCAATATTTTTAACAGTTCTCACATCTAACGATCTTCTCTGACAATAATAGCGACGCTATTAATGTTGACTTCTGTAAATGCAATTACGGGAACTCCGGGTCCATTTTCCTATGAAGACGATTGTCTTTCTCTTCCTTAAGGCTATACAGTACCCTTTTTCAAAAAAAAAATCGGAGACAGTTACATTAAAAATAATTAATGACTTTGTTTGAGATTATAAAATTAAACTGATTCTGGTAAAAAAAAAAAAAAAAAAATAATAATAATAATAATTTTAGCAATCGCCAATTTTTTTAAATTCGATATTTTTTGAAAATTTTGAAGTTTTTAAAAATTTTTATAGCATTTTTAATTTTTGATATTTTTTAGTTATTTTAAGTGAATTATATTCATTTAATTATTGGGAACAAAAGTTAGCAGGGAATTAAAGATGTAACGTTTATTAAATTTAAGAAAAAAAAATGTAGCGCGAAACCTGAAAAAACCACGAAAAATTTGGAAATATTAACTTTGATATTTTTTTAAAAATAACTATAACCCTCAGATTTAAATACATACTAATTATTATAGTACATATATATATAAGTGTCTGCAAAAAATTTCAAGACTCTATCTGCAACAGAAAAAAAGGCTTAGAGAATAGCAAACACTGACATCAACAAAAATAAAAGTCTGAGAAAAATGCACTTAAAGTTTGTAAAGGAGACATTTTGAGACTGAGAACACTTAGAAAAGTTCAAATATCGTTAAAACTATTTGGATTTTAGATCTACAATTTGGAGTCACGACACACAACCATATGGACCGCTGAAAAAATCAATAAAAAATATTCGATATTTTTGTCATTTTTAGGGTACTGTGTAGCCTTAAACATCTCAAACCATCTTTTAACTGTACTACAGAGAAGAAAAGACTCTCCATAAGTCTCCTATAGAATACGCTTCGACTTAGTCGAAAGTAAAATTTCCAGGCGGCAAGAGCTTACTGCTCATTGCATGTTGCCTTCATCGTTCACGTAAGCGATACTAAAAGTATCTCAACTTTCATGACTGCCGCTGACGTACTGTTGGAAATAAATGAGAAAAAAATTACCACGTTTTTATTACACATTAAGCTGTCAGTGGAACATGGAAAGTAAATTTGTGTGCAATAATATGCTAATAAAAATCTATGATCATTCTTTATTGAACAGCCCTCGTACTTCCAAATATAGTTCATCGAAATGAAGAGTAACCATTGAGTATAAAGATTGAAATCGAATAGTTTTTTTTTTCAAAAGTAACTCCAAACCCCGAAAACGAGAAAACATTAAACGTTATATGAAATATAAAAATAAAATAAATCGAATTTTAAAAAAATCGAAAATCGGACTTCGGGCTTTTCAGTTCAATACCAGTGACACCTCCATGACAAATTTCTTAGTTCTGCATCCATCTCTTCTGCGGCTTCCGCGCAGAATTGCCTTCAGATATATACACACAGACTCGCAGACACACGAAGAAAAACGTTTCATATTCTTATTTAGTTTTAAAAAGGTTAATCCCAACAAAAAGTTTTCGGTAAAAAAAAAAAAGCGCCAAGTTCTCCTTAATGTTTCGGCCAGAAAAAGTAGTGATATCTGAAGTTCGCACAAGTTAAAAGCCAAACATCCCAAATCTTTCATTGAAAATAATAGCTTCCTGCGACTTGGCCGTTAATGCCTTCTACAACATTTCAAAATTAATGATTGGAAATTACGCATTTATGAATTATTTAAATATTAAAAGTAATATTCGAATGCAAAGAGGCAAATTCACATAAAGACATAAGTAAAAGATTTCTGATAACTGCCATTCAGTTTCAACAAACATTAGTTTTGATTACAGATCTGGGAGCACGGCAGTGCGTCCGCCAAGTTCGCACAAGCCGTAAGCTACCTTTTCCTGAACCATTTCGGCATACTTTTCACCCCCTCATAACGTCGTTTTAGAGAGAGATATAGAAATTTTTCTTTTATACATATGTTCGTATGGTCAAACCCAACTAAGGTTCCACGATTTCATGTTTCTATATTTAATAGTTTTCGAAATATTAAATTGCGAAAAACCGCTTTTTTGTCACTGACTCACTTCGCATCATCAAATAACTAATGTACTTCTAAAAGTCGTAGAATCTTGAAATTTCACAAGCAAGTCGGGTTTGTAGCACAATTAACCAGAAAAATCTGAAAACACAAAATTTCCGCCTCTAAACCCTTCAAACAGGGGGTGTTCATTTGGCCGTAAACAGTTCCTTCACATTCAATTGCGCCAATGTTGGTCGCCAAAACTCGATTACAGTGTTTTGAAGGGGTCACGTGATTTCAAGAAGAATAACATTTTATATATATTCTTTTCCAAAGATGTTTCTTAAATAGAAAAAATTAATATACCTAAAAATTTTAATCAGTATAGGTTATGATATATTTACGATATTAAAACAATAAAACATTTAACAAAATATAACCGCAATTCGGTACGTTTCCGATGTAGTAGCCTTGGCGAAATACAGAAAATAGCCTTGACGAGAAAAGAAATTTGATAATAACGTATTTTCTGGCAACCTATTTACTGTGTCATATACACAAGCAATTTTTTTCCATATGCATACAATTTATTTAATGTAAGGAACCCGTTTATTTATTTTTATATACCAACATAAATAATTGGTATATAAAAAATAATACTTTATTCAGTAAATTCTGTCTAAGGCGGACTCTGTATAAGCCGGAAATCTGTCTATCGCGGAAATTATTTCAAGTCCCGGCGAACCCATAGAAAATTACATTAATTCATGCTGCATAAGGCGGAATCTGTCTGACGCGGAAACGGAAAGGATTTTAAGGTCCCGCCGAAACCAAAATTTTGCATAAGGTGGAAAAAGGATAATTTAAAAATGAAAAGCGTTTTGTTTATTAAACTTTAAAACTGATAAGTCAAATAACTCAATGTCGAGCATGTTAGCTAAAATTCCGTAAGCTTTTAAAAAAGTTAATTCAAAAGAACAGAAACTTTAAACTTTAAGAATTTTATGCTTATGCCATTTTTTCATATGCAAAATTGCATCTAAAAGTTAATATTTCTAGTAAAATGAACATTTATGAAAATTATTACGTATTTTCGAAAGTACAATATATTATACTTTAAGATTGTACTCAAATTCAAAATTATAGCGTTCTTTCTCCTTCTTGAAGTTTTTTTTTTTTTTTTTTTTTTTTTTTTTTGTGTGTGTGTGTGTGTGTGTATAAACTTCCAATATGAATGTATTACAGCAGTACTAAGAAATTGAATAAAGTTTCTCATTTATCTTTAAAAAGACAAAGCATCTTTCAGAATTTCAGTTTTCAACCGATTTTCTAGTCAGGAGAGATCAATAGGCAATAAAAGATCGTCATCTTCCAGGGATTTTTTTTTTTTTTTTGGGGGGGGGGGACTTTTTTGCATAAGCCGGAATATTGTCTACCACGGAAATTTTTCTCAGTCCCGACCGATTCCGCCTTAGACAGAGTTTACTGTACATGTATAAATAAAATGTTTATATGTATATAAAATAACATAAAAGTTCATCAGGTTTGTTTTCATAGTTGTTTATATCATTTGGCAACATATCTCAGTTTCTGAAGTCCGAATTGCGCCAAGATTTTTTTAAAATGCCTAGGTCCCTATAGTGAAAAAATATCCTAATTCTATATGAAAGTTTAAAAATCTCCTTTTAATTAAATGAAATGTGTAACTAATAAACTGTCTGTAACGATGTGCGACAGATGCGCGTCCGAAGTCCGCTGCTAACGTTATTATATTATATTATTAGCCTACTTACTGTTAATTTATTGTTAATTTTAAGCCTGTAAAAGAAAGATTATAGTTATAGATAAGATACGTTGGTCGCCAAAACCAGATTACAGAAAATTAGCCTGAGTTATAAAGGTGTTACATGATTTCAAGTTGAATGAATTTTTATATGCTTTTACAAAAATCTTAATAAAGCAAATCTTTCAGTTTATCTGTCCATCTTACTATCTTTTACATCCTTAAAACAAATTTTATTAAAGACCGGGAGGCGTTTGCACAGATCATCACCCCATCGAGTTGACGGCTGAAATTTTAGGATTAGTTAAAAATCGATTAGCGTATTGAAATGTAACACGCCTGCCAAGCCATATCTTTGTGGAAACCATCTACAGACCCGATTTTACCAGTTAATAGGTGGATTTTCCATTGTGTTTTCCTGCACCCATTCCTCCATGTTTCCATACTTTTGGATGCAGGAAAATACAATAGTAAACCTATCAGTCAACCACTAAAATTAGGTCTTCAGGTGGTTTATACTAAGATATGACTTAACAGGCCAGTTGCATTTTAATATGCTAATCTAGTTTTAACTAATCCTAAAATTTCAGGTGTAAACTCGATGAGGTGATGGTATGTGCAGACGCCTCCTAGTCTATTATAAATGTCGGAATTAATCTCAATAGCACTCTGGTCAATCTGGCAAATATCCGTACTATTTATGGAACACTATTCCGTTAAGTGCGCTTTAGTGATGTTATGAACTTTATGCATATGCATCATACATATTATACATATGCATATAATACGTAATACATTTGCATCATACATATTATAAGCATGTGGATGATACATAATACATATGCATCATTATGATGTCAGAATAAAGAAAACATTTTTGTCGCCAAATTTGAGAATTGACATGATATATTACCAAGTTTGGCGACACTTCGCTAAATGCCGCCAAGCTTTGCGAGTATTTGACGCTAGTGGCTATTTTTCAATGAGTTAATTATTAATGCGAGCCATCTATTTATATTTTTCCGCATATCATCTGAATAGTTATATTGTATAACGTACGAATATTTCCAAAGTGCCAATAGTTTCGTCAATGCACAAAACCTCTGCTATTGTTATTATATTGTACTGTTATTACACTTACTGTGACTATGTTGTTAATCTTTACTCTTCTAAAACTTTTGTATTATATAAAGAGAATTTACGGCAACTATTAAAGCACCGAGACTGCCAGTTCTCCTTATGATTATTATAATTCTATAATATGTAACCTGTTAATCGATATGTACGTTAGAATGAATCTTCCATAATCCGGTTCCTCGCATTTTAGTTTTCAGGTTTCGAATAAAAGTAGCTAAAATCTTAAAACCATGGCACATTATTGGCTAATTCTTCAACACGATCAGATAAGAAGAATGATAGATTTTCAAATGGATCATGGCAGTGAGCCCGTAGACCTTCTATTCTTCCGTAATCGAGTCTATTGAAAAGGTTAACGTGAAAAAAAAAAAAAGATATTAGCATCGATATGATTTAATGTAAATGCAGATAATGTCAAAGAATTTCATAAGAACCATTTCACTTGTACGCAATCGTATGAGTTAAAATGCAACAATTGGCAGTGATCCCAACTAGAAAAGATTTCTTAATAGGATTAAAAATTTCCGCATTAGAGAACGAATCGTAACTGATAAGGAAACATGCATAAGTGAGTTAAGAGATATTTATCACGAAAGAGGAAATACATAACAGCACAAAATATATGATGTGCTTCCATGATCGTAAAGAGTTCTTGATTTCTCTATCAAAAGCTTCCGACTTGGCGAAAGAATGGGCAATTAAATTAAATTATGAATAACAGTAACATGATGGAACGTTTAACATGCAATTAATAGAGTAAATACTGCTTGCTAGAGGAGGCTAGTACTTTAATTTAAAAAGAAATAAAGTATAAATTTGTAAAGCTCAATAAAATAAATTTAGGTATTTTTACGTTAGCCGGGCGCAGGTGGCAAATCGCCAAATACTGCTCCCAACTCCATTGTTCATATTGCATTCATTTCATTTAAAAATATAAACTTTTCAGTCATCTCATTCAAAATAGATGCATTTCCCTCATTTTATTTAATAGAGTATTTAATATAGAAATAAATAAATGAATAAATAAGAAATAATAACATAAACCAAAATATTTTATTGGAAAATCAAAGCATTATATCTAATTTTTCACTTGTGAAAAATGAAAACTGCTATTGCCGAAAAAACAAAATGCTAATGAGGAGATTTCCTCCCGGCTAACATAAAAGTACCGAAATTTAAGTTTTTTTATATATTAATATAGTTTAGAAAAACAAACTTGAAAAAACATACAAAAAGTAGTGATATCCTAACAAAAAGTTTTCGGTAAAAAAAAAAGCGTCAAGTTCTCCTTAATGTTTCGGCCAGAAAAAGTAGTGATATCTTAAGTTCGCAGAAGTTAAAAGCCAAACATCCCAAATCTTTCATTGAAAATGGCTTCCTGCGACTTGGCCGTTAATGCCTTCGAGAGGGTTTTTCAAATTTTAAAGTTATGTACAAATGAGCTACATGCTAACAACATTTTTTGATTATTTTAAGCATTTTGTGGCACAAAGTACATAAATAAAATACACATTTAAAAAATGCATTTAAACCACTTCAGTCTATTTAAATGCTTAGAAGTTAAAAATAACAAAACACTTGTATTCAGAAGATAATATCCCTAATTGCTAAAACATAATTAGTATCAGCTTTTAACAGTTTATAAATCGAATACATCTTAATGTCTGCAAACAAACTATAATAAATGTTCAAACGAATAAAATCTCTTTCGTCAATGCACAAGATTTCAATATTATACAATAAAATATAATATAACATATTGTGAGATTTAAAGTAAGTAAATTTTGTTTTATTTCTTGGGTTTTACGTTAATGAGTTTAGCTTTAGCTCGTACAAAATGGCAATTAAACCACAAGTGGACTAAATGATCTGTAATTAAAAATAATGTTTGTTGTAACGGAATGGTATTTATCAGAAATCTTTTACTTATAATGTCTTTATGTGAATTTGCATCTTTGCATTTTAATATTACTTTTAATATTTAAATGATTCATAAATGCGTAATTTCTAATCATTAATTTTCAAATGCTGTAGAAGGCATTAACGGCCAAGTCGCAGGAAGCCATTTTCAATGAAAGATTTGGGATGTTTGGCTTTTAACTTCTGCGAACTTCAGATATCACTACTTTTTCTGGCCGAAACATTAAGGAGAACTTGACGCTTTTTTTTTTTACCGAAAACTTTTTGTTAGGATTATTTAGTCCACTTGTGGTTTAATTGCCATTTTGTACTGTCTAAAGCTAAAGTCATTAACGTAAAACCCAAGAAATAAAACAAAATTTACTTACTTCAAATCTCACAATATGTTACATTATAATTTAATTGAGTAATATTGAAATCTTGCGTATTGATGAAAGAGAATTTTTTCGTTTGAACATTTATTATAGTTTGTTTGCATACATTATGAGGTATTCGATTTATAAACTCTGTTAAAAGATGATACTAATTATGTTTTAGCAATTAGGGATATTATCTCCTGAATACAAGTATTTTGTTATTTTTAACTTCTAAGCATTTAAATAGACTGGAGTTGTTTAAATGCTTTTTTCAAATGTGTATTTTTTTCTGTACTCTGTGCCACAAAATGCCTAAAATAATCAAAAAATGTAGTTGGCATGTAGCTCATTTGTACATATTTTAAAATTTGAAAAACTCTCTCGAAGGCATTAACAGCCAAGTAACAGGAAGCCATTTTCAATGAAAGATTTGGGATGTTTGGCTTTTAACTTGTGCGAACTTCAGATATCACTACTTTTTCTGGCCGAAACATTAAGGAGAACTTGGCGCTTTTTTTTTTTTTTACCGAAAACTTTTTGTTGGGATATCACTACTTTTTGTAAGTTTTTTCAAGTTTGTTATTCTAAACTATATTAATATGAAAAAACTTAAATTTCGGTACTTTTATGTTACCCGGGAGCAAATCTCCTCATTAGACTTTTGTTTTTTCGCCAATAGCAGTTTTCATTTTTTACATGTGCAAATTAGAAACAATGCTTCGATTTTCAAATAAAATATTTTGATTTATGTTATTATTTCTTATTTATTTATTTATTTATTTCTATGTTAAATATTCTATTAAATAAAATGAGGGAAATGCATCTATTTTAAATGAGATGACTGAGAAGTATATATCTTTAAATGAAATGAATGCAATATGAACAATGGAGTTGGGAACAGTATTTGGCGATTTGCCACTTTCGCCCGGCTAATATAAAAATACCTAAATTTATTTTATTGAGCTTAACAAATTTGTACTTTATTTCTTTTTATATTAAAGTACTAGCCGCCTCTAGCAAGCAGTATTTACCGTATTAATTCCATGTTAAACGTTGCACCATGTTACTGTTATTCATAATTTAATTTACTTGCCCATTCTTTCGCCAAGTCGGAAGCTTTTGATAGAGAAATCAAAAACTCTTTACGATCATGGAAGCACATCATATATTTTGTGTTGTTATGTATTCCATCTTTCGTGACAAATATCTCTTAACTCATTTATGCATGTTTCCTTAGCAGTTACGATTCGTTCTCTAATGCGGAAATTTTCAATCCTATTAAGTAATCTTTTCTAATTGGGCTCACTGCCAATTGTTGTATTTTAACTGATACGACTGGGTACAAGTGAAATGGTTCTTATAAAATCCTTTGACAATATCTGCATTTGCATTAAACCATATTGATGCTAATATCTTTTTGTTTGACGTTAACCTTTTCAATAGACTCGATTACGGAAGAACAGAAGGTCTACCGGATCACTGCCATGATCCATTTGAAAATCTATCATTATTCTCATCTGATCGTGTTGAAGAATTAGTCAATGTGCCATGGTTTTAAGATTTTAGTTAATTTTATTCGAAACCTGAAAACTAAAATGCGAGGAACCGGATTATAGAAGATTCATTCTAATGTACATATCGATTAACAGGTTACATATTATAGACTTATAATAATCATAAGGAGAACTGGCAGTTTCAATGCTTTAATTGTTTCCGTAAATTCTCTTTATATAATACAGAAGTTTTAGCGGTGTAATGATTAGCAACATAGTCACAGTAAGTATAATAACAGTGCAATATAATAACAATAGCAGAGGTTTTGGGCAGTGACGAAACTATTAGCACTTTGGAAATATTAGTACGTTATATCATTTAACTATTCAGATGATATGCGAAAAAATAAAAATAGATAGCTCGCATTAATAATTAACTCATTGAAAAATAGCCACTAGCGTCAAATATTCGCCAAGCGTGGCGACATTTAGCAAAGTTTCGCCGAATTTGGTCATATATCATGTCAATTCTCAAATTTGGCGACAAAAAATTTTTTGTTTATTCTGACGTCATAATTATGCATATGTATTATGTATTATACACATACCTATAATATATATGATGCAAATGTATAACGTATTACATGCATATGTATAATATGTATGATGCATATGCATAAGTTCATTAACATCACTAAAACGCACTTAAAAGAATAGTGTTCCATAAATAGTAGGGATAATTGCCAGATTGACCAGAGTGCTATTGAGATTAGAATTCCGACATTTATAATAGACCGGGAGGCGTCTGTACACACCATCACCTCATCGAGTTTACAGCTAAAATTTTAGGATTAGTTAAAACTAGATTAGCATATTTAAATGCAACTGGTCTGTTAAGTCATATCTTGGTAGAAACTATCTGAAGACCTAATTTTAGTGGTTAACTGATAGGTTTTCTATTGTATTTTCCTGCATCCAAAAGTTTGGAAATATGGAGGAATGGTCGCAGGAAAACACAATGGAACATCCACCAATTAACCCGTAAAATCGGGTCTGTAGGTGGTTTCCATAAAGATATGACTTGGCAGACCAGTTACATTTCAATACGCTAATCGATATTTAACTAATCCTAAAATTTCAGCCGTCAACTCGATGAGGTGAAGATCTGTGCAGACGCCTCCCGGTCTTTAATAAAATTTGTTTTAAGGAAGTAAAAGATAGAAAGATGGACAGATAAACTGAAAGATTTGCCTTATTAAGATTTTTGTAAAAGCATATAAAAATTCATTCAGCTTGAACTCATGTAACACCTTTATAACTCAGGCTAATTTTCTGTAATCTGGTTTTGGCGACCAACATATCTTATCTATAACTATAATCTTTCTTTTACAGATTTAAAATTAACAATAAATTAACAGTAAGTAGGCTAATAATACAATATAATAACATTAGCAGCGGACTTCGGACGCCGCATCTGTCGCATATCGTTAAAGACAGATTATTAGTTACACATTTCATTTAATTAAAAGAAGATTTTTAAAAACTGTCATATGGAATTAGGATATTTTTCCACTGTAGGGACCTTGGCATTTTTTTAAAATCTTGGCGCAATTCGGACTTGAGAAACTGAGATATGCTGCCAAATGATATAAACAACTATGAAAACAAACCTGATGAACTTTTATGTTATTTATATTATGTATTTATATACATATAAACATTTTATTTATACAAGTATAAAATATTATTTTTTATATACAAATTATTTATGTTGGTATATAAAAATAAATAAATGGGTTCCTTACATTAAATAAATTGTATAAATATGGAAAAAATTGCTTGTGTATATGACACAGTAAATAGGTTGCCAGAAAATACGTTATCAAATTTCTTTTCTCGTCAAGGCTATTTTCTGTATTTCGCCAAGGCTACTATATCGGAAACATACCGAATTGCGGTTATATTTTGTTAAATGTTTTATTGTTTTAATATCGTAAATATATCATAACCTATACTGATTAAAATTTTTAGGTATATTCATTTTTTTTTCTATTTAACAAACATCTTTGGAAAAGCATATATATAAAGTTTTATTCTGCTTGAAATTACGTGACCCCTTCAAAACTCTGTAATCGAGTATTGGCGACCAACATTGGCGCAATTGAATGTGAAGGAACTGTTTACGGCCAAATGAACACCCCCTGTTTGAAGGGTTTAGAGGCGGAAATTCTTTGTTTTCAGATTTTTCTGGTTAATTGTGCTACAAACCCGACTTACTTGTGAAATTTCATGATTCTACGACTTTTAGAAGTACCTTAGTTATTTGATGATGCGAAGTGAGTCAGTGACAAAAAAGCTCTTTTTCGGAATTTAATATTTAGAAAACTACTAAATATAGAAACATGAAATCGTGGAACAAATTTCTACACCTCTCCCTAAAACGACGTTATGAGGGGGTGAAAAGTATGCCGAAATGGTTCAGGAAAAGGTAGCTTACGGCTTGTGCGAACTTGGCGGACGCACTGCCGTGCTCCCAGATAGATTTAAACACTCTTTGATTTAAACACTCTTTTTCGACGTTTTAGTGTTATACAAAATGGTATGCCATTTCATTTTTAGGAAGCTATATCCATACAAAATTTAATTTTTATGTGAATTTTACATTCATAACCAACAGAAAGTCGAAACAATTTCATTTTGTTCAAAAAAAAATGTATAAATTCTCTTCTTCCTATAAAATCATTTACAAACTCCAAATGCCAATTAGTAAAAATGACATGAAAATAACATTTTTCTAATAATGATTCCTGAATTACTTTCTATTTCAGTTGTGAAAAAACGTTAGTTGTTACATTTTATTGCTAGCGAAGTCTTTTTATTTTCGTTTGCTTGCTGTCAGCTTATAAATTACTTTAACTTTCAAAGGGCACTTTGTCATGCTTCAACATTCACCTTCAAGTCAGTAAATTCAAAATATCTGCTCCATATTGGCTGAACAAAAATGCGAAAGAAGTGTTTCTAGACTTTTAAGATAAAAAGGATTTTTAAATCCAATTAAGTATATCATTTATACTCCGACATAAGTGTAATCGTATCGGAACGTAATGTTTTAGCAAATCTTAATAAGCATTTTATCGAACTACATTGAAACTTAATGCCTTTTAAATTTATTTTTAATCGTTTTTAATGTCCTTAAAATAAAAATATGATGAATTATCATGAGGTGATAGCCTTATAAATGAATAACGCATCGACCTTTGACTTATTATACTGATAGAAAAAAGTTTATATTTTTGAGTGATAAAAAGATTATTATGCTGTCTCTCGATACTTGGAAAAAAAATAATGCACACCTGCAGCTCTTTAATATACTTTCTCAAAATAAAATGCTGATACATTTTTAAGCGCATCGTTTTATTGATTCTGTAACACTAACAACAAGAAAAGTAGAAAAGGTTTTAATCTTCATTTAAGTACCCATTTTCTTTCAACAGATTAGAAAAAAGTTTTAATTGTTTTTAAATAATCCAAGATTTTATGTCACGTGTTTTTTGCTGTTTGTCTTAATCCTTTTGATTTTAATTAATCAATATGCAATATTTATAATAATTGAGCTGGCGACATAGTTTACTTAAAATTGTTATATAAGCTGATCTTCATATTTAAAATGAATCTCACGTAATTCATCGCGAAAGCAGCCATCAACTGTTGCAACAGCGGTGCATGTGGTCTCAAAGATCGCAAATCCCAGCTCATAATGGAAGATTGGGGGGATACTCCTGCGACCATTTTTGATCTTCGGTAATCGTGTTGCCTTTCATTTCCCTTTGACTGGGTATGTTGCAATTCCCCAAATCACATACATTGCTATCGCGACAGCTGACGATTGTTTTCGTGAATGATTAAGTTAGGTTCTTCTCATTTATGAAGATCATCTTGTATAAAATGATTAAGTAAAAGATGTCCCTGGCTACCGAAATACTGGACTTTTGTGTTATTGCTTTTGATTCTTTTGTAAAACCTCTACTATTGAAACGCATCTAAAAGAAAATATAATGATGTTATTCGAGTTTTTTATTGTGATAATTGCCCATTTGATTTTAAATAGAAGTACAGGAAGGTACGGAAGCGTCTGGAGTACTCATATTAGTATCTCATAAGTAGCAAAATCATGTGCATTTGCATCACAAGAAATCTTTCGATTTTTTCGAGCAGGGAGAGAAAGACATCTCATTTTATTCTATATTTATAGAATCTATATATATATATATATTACGCTATCGTACGTTTCACAGAAATCGCGATTATTTGTTAATTGTTTAATGGCAATGCTTGAATGAAACGCATCTCATTGGTTATTGAACAGCATTTAATGCATCTCCACACCAATAAGGGGGGGGAGTACCCTGTTCTGTCACCAAATTATGCCAAGTTTGTCGCCAACTTGACGATATATCGCCAAATTAGTCGCCAAAAGTGACTCCATCTTGGCGATATCTCTAATATTTCACCAAATTCCCATAGACTTCCACTGTAAACAAATAGGGTTTACTTGCTTACAGAAAATCAGATAATTGAGATATTTTAATGCAACAAAAACTAATATTAGCTTAAGGGATTATAGTAATTATATTTAAGGGAGTCCAAGTAAATTAAATTATGAATAAAAGTAACATGATACAATGCTTAGCATGCTTTCCCAAACATAAATTTTAAGGGAGATCAAACTCGTCGCCAAGGGAGGCTAGTACTTTTTATTTTAATTTTATTAAATTTCTTGATATAAGCAAAAAATCATATTTACAGTGTAATTTATCTGAAAAGTACGAAAATTCCGTTTTTAAAATTCTATGATTTTTAGTCCGTTATATAAGTGCGTCTTAGAAGGGAGTATTGACATATGGGTTATAGAAGAACTCGGATGATAAATGCGGTTAGTGACACAATCATCATTTTGAGGAAATGAGCTGTAAAGTTCCAAATATCTATTTAAGTTTATTCTCAAATGCCTCCTTTATCAATTTAAATTTCTGTGAATATTAGTTTTTTTTTTTTTTTTTTTTTTTTTTTTTTTATATATATATATATAATTTAACTAACGCTACAGGACCACTTATTATCTTCAATCATATGATTAACCCAATTTTTTTTTGTCACTTACTACCTTTATCATCTGAGATCTTCACTTATTTTAAACGCAATCCAGAAATCTAATTCATGAACTGCGATTAATATTTTGCTGCCTTGTCCACGTTATAAGATTTTAATATTTCATTTCCACTTATGCGCTTATTAATTAATATACCGAGTGATCCAAAAGTTCCGGGAGTTTTGAAATGTTAATAATTAGAAAACTATGTACAATAAAAAGGTTCCGTTTTCACATATATGCTCAGAAAGGTGTGGGATTTTTGTTTATAATGAATTTTTTTAAATAAATAGTTAAAATTTTTAGCAACAGGTGGCGCTGTAACATGAAAAGTATCTGTACCTTGTGTTATATAAGATGGTGAGTTCATTGCTCAACATCTTTCCTAAGATATTGCTCAGATTTCGCTTTAAGAGTCGTTTATGTTCAAACGCTTTTTCGAAGGTTAAAGAAATTGCATTTAAAAGGAATTTGATACAAAATTTCATGTGTAACTGGCTATGTTTATACATGCCTTCTTTGCACGTCTCAAAGCTTTGTTAGTTAAGCTGTTTTACAAAAAGGACGAATTGGCAAGTTTAACTTTGCTTTCTTATCGTACAATGCGTGGAGTTAAAACTGGAAAAGGACCGATGACCGTTACAAATCTGAAGGCTGTGATAAAAAGGTTTGAGGAAACCAAAGATTAACATACAAGATGGGACATTTCCATAGAGCTTAATGGTAATGCGATTGCAATCGTAGCGCTTTTAGTGACAATGGAGAAGAAACTCCCGTCCTTGTTAAATTTTTATCATTGAGCATCTACCTTATTGTAATCTTTCTTTTTTTAATGTTTCATGTTTAGTTTTCAATAGAATCTTACACCGATACATGAACATAGAATAGATATTCTATTTTATATATATAATATCTATTCTATGCTCATGCACGGATATATGCTTTTTTTTTTTTTTTTTTTTTTTTTTTTTTCTTTTTACATGATGAGTGAACGATATAAGTGCAACGAAACACAGGGTAAAAATTTCGTCTTGAATGCTATATATGAAGTAAATGTGATACAATTGGATTTAAAGCTACATAAAGTAATGGTGTAATATAAAAATATACGAAGTATTGCACTCTACAAATCCCAGAAAATTTCATAAATATTCCCATTCGGTAGGAAAGTTTCTGTAGTCGATGTTTTATTAATTTATGAAGTTTAACGTATTAAACAATCCTTACAATAATCTTTTAAAATTTACGCATTTTCACTTTCTTACACATAAAATAAAAATATTATTTTTAATGTAAATAACGTACAATCTATTCAATAATATTTATAATATTAACATATAAGAAATAATAATAAAATTACAGATAGGGAAAAATTCATTTCGACAATTTTTTAGAATTATATAAATCTAACAGTTAAAAATAAATAGAGGTACTGACATTACACTCAATAAAATTTTATTCGATATGAATAAATTAACACAATACCTGAATTTGATTTTTTACAATTTAATCTCATAAATTTATATATTTACGTTATTAACAGAATTTTCAAGGGTTTTTCTTTTATATTATTACTCTAATTATAATTTTGTAAGTTAATGGTGGCCAATACAAGTACAGTAAAAAAAAAAGCAACTAAATAAATAAAACAAGCATGAATAGAATATCGTCCGACACCTGCTTCGTTTTAGGAAAGAATAGATATTCAAGCATAGAGAATAAACATATTTCTTCAACATAGGTAAATTTCGGAGGCTTGTTAATTCTTCCCCCTTGTCGGTAGTGACGCTAGTACTGTTGCCATTACAGATTTTGCTGTAAATCTCCCATCTTAGTCCTTAATCTATGGAGGAAACGAGCTCATTGGAAGATCGTCAAAGAAGCAGAAGACCCCAAATATCTGTTGCAGTCGTAAACGAGGTAGAACATGATGCCAATATTCAATCCGCTTTATATACCATAGCAAAACTATTGAACTAAGAACTAAGACGGAAGGAAAACAAGTGTATGTTTACATTGGATCTTCCCTGCTAGCTGTTTGCCATCGAATTATTTCATTCAAATGTTAGTACCCATGAGCACTCCTTAGGGGGGGGGGGGGTTGCAACAGCGTTAGAGGGGTTTCAAGCAGTTCGTCAGCGTAAAATCCCGACTGCCCCTGCGCGCTTCAGAGATAATCCGGTTGCTCTTCTTCCTTCTCGTTCTTGTATAATTCTATGAGCAAAATTATATTATCAATTTCAGCGCCACCTGATGGCAAAATGTGTAACTAATATAAAAAAAATTTCGTTAAACAAAGCAAATCCCACATGTTTCTAAGCATTTCTGTGACAACCGCATCTTTCTATTGTATATAGTTTACTAATTATTAACATTTCAAAACTCCCGAAACTTCTGGATCACCCAGTATATCTTGAATATACTTAGAGAATTTAATTTTGTGCATTTTGATATATTTTGTATTTTATACATCGAAAGTGTCTGTACCTTGTGTTATATAAGATGAGTTCATTGCGCAACATCTTTCCTAAGATATTGCTCAGATATCGCTTTGAGAATCGTTTATGTTTAAACGCTTTTTCGAAGGTTAAACAAATTGCATTTAGAAGGAATTTGATACAAAATTTCATGTGTAACTGCTATATTTAGACATGCTTTCTTTGCGTGACAAAGTTTTGTTAGTTAAACTGTTTTACAAAAAGAACGAATCGGCAAGTTTAGCTTTGCTTTCTTATCGCAAAATGCGTGGAGTTAAAACTGGAAAAGGATCGATGACCGTTACGAATCTGAAGGTTATGATAAAAAGGTTTGAGGAAACGGGCTCATTGGAAGATCGTCAAAGAAGCGGAAGACCCCAAATATCTGTTGCAGTCGTAAACAAGGTACAACATGATGCCAGTACTCAATCTGCTTTATTATACCATAGCAAAACTATGGAACTAATAACTAAGACGAAGGAAAACAAGTGTGTGTTTGCATCGGATCTTCCCTGCTAGCTGTTTGCCACCAATTTTTTTCATTCAGCGTTAGTACCCATGAACACTTGCGGGAAAGGGTGGATAGTAACAAAGCCCACTGGATAGTAAGGTGAAGTTATCGCTGAGCCTTATGGGGGGTTGCAATAGCGTTAGAGGGGTTTCAAGCAGTTCGTCAGCGTAAAATCCCGACTGCCCCTGCGCGCTTCAGAGCTAATCCGGTTGTTCGTCTTCCTTCTCGTTCTTGTATAATTCTATGAGCAAAACTATATTATCAATTTCAGTGCCACCTGATGGCAAAAAGTGTAACTAATATAACATTTTGTTTTCATTAAACAAAGCAAATCCCACATGTTTCTAAACATTTCTGTGACAACCGCATCTTTCTATTGTATATAGTTTACTAAATTAATACATGGAAATTATTCCAAAGAGAAACATTCGCCTTGCATACAATATTTCAAATGAATATCAAATTTCAAAGTAATTGCTTAAAAGGCGCAAAGGTCAATATAGTGAAAAAGATTCCATGCTGGGACTCGAACCCGGGCCATCAGTATAGCCCACTGACGTTCTACCGACTATACCACATGGAACGATACTCAGCTGGAAAAATTTCCCACTATTATATGTTGGCAAGGCTACAAACGCAGCACAAGATGGAATATTTATCGTGAGCCACCGACCTGGGGCAAACACGAAATTTAATTAAATCTAGCACAGATAGAATCTATATTAATACATGGAAATTATTCTAGAGAGAAACATTCGCCTTGCATACAATATTTCAAATGAATATCAAATTTCAAAGTAATTGCTTAAAAGGCGCAAAGGCCAACATAGTGAAAAAGATTCCATGCCGGGACTCGAAACTGGGCCATCAGTATAGCGCACTGAGCTTCTACCGACTATACCACATGGAACTATACCCAGCGTGGAAAATTTCCCACTATTATATGTTGGCAAGGCTACAAACGCAGCACAAGATGGAATATTTATCGTGAGCCACCGACCTGGGGCAAACACGAAATTTAATTAAATCCAGCACAGACAGAATCTATATTAATACATGGAAATTATTCCAGAGAGAAACATTCGCCTTGCATACAATATTTCAAATGAATATCAAATTTCAAAGTAATTGCTTAAAAGGCGCAAAGGCCCAACATAGTGAAAAAGATTCCATGCCGGGACACAAACCCGGGCTATACTGATGGCCCGGGTTCGAGTCCCGGCATGGAATCTTTTTCACTATATTGGCCTTTGCGCCTTTTAAGCAATTACTTTGAAATTTGATATTCATTTGAAGTATAGTTTACTAATTAGTAACATTTCAAAACTTCCGGAAATTCTGTATCATAGTATATCTAAGTTATCTATGGATCTCTAAGTATATCTTGAAGATACTTAGAGAATTTAATTTTGTGCATTTTGATGTATTTTGTATTTTATACATCAGTGTAACTCTTCGCAGCAGGGCCATTGCTAAGACTTTTATGGGGGGCGGGGGGAGAGGTCATTAAATTTCCAAATCAAATTTCAGTATTTGCCAACTAGTTTTATAATTTTGGTAAGTTACCACAATTTGAAATTGTAATATAGTTCTTATCTGTAAAAAGTTTAATAATATTCCCAATTAGATTTGTAACTTTTGCCAAGTCTATCAGAAATAGAAAGTGTATTATAGTTTTTATTAAAGTTTTAAACTAATTTGCCAACTAAGTTTGTAAATTTGCCAAGAGTAACAGCATTCGCGAACGTTTTTGGGGGGAGGCTCCAACTCCTTAAAGAATCACAACAATCTCTCAACAAATTAGAAAAAAAAACGAATCGTAAATATAGATCGACATCTGGATCATATTTAGAAAGAGTATTTAATTTTTATGCATCCGTCTTAAAGGAAACACTTGAGGTTTTAGAAGGCTAACGAAAAAAGAAAAATTCCAGTTCAAGAATTAAGCAAAACTCCGAACTCATTTCACTTATACATCTCTAATATGCATAGTAAATTAATTATTCTTATCTGCTTAAATACTATAAGAATGTCAAACGACAAAATTTTCTTCGTTATTTCTATTTTTTTTTTTTAAGTACTAATATATTTTTTGAGTGGATAATTAAACAATGCATAATCTATATTAATATTATAAAGAAGTAAAATTTGTTTGTTTGTAGGAGGACTCTGGAACTATCGAACCGATTTCAAAAGTAAGGGTATCGAAATGATTGTGTTATTCCACATTCGAACATAGGCTATATCTTAAGTTGATGCCACTACCCCAAAGGGGGTGTAGGAGCAAAAAACGTTCTAAAAATACGATTTGTGCGTTACTGAAGGGCCTAGATATACGAAATTTTGAATGTTAGTTATTTATACGATATAAATGTTCTCTAAGAACATTTCCTAAACAATTCGGAATTTAAAAGGGCTGAAAATGCGCAAAAAGCGTTCAAAAAACGTTCTAAATGGTGGTTTCTATGCAATCTCAGGAAAAACCAAATCGATTTAAAAAAAAAAAACAAGCGTCAAAATGATGGTGATAACCCTTGCTTCAAGATAGGCTACGTTTTATGTCGGTGCCTCTACCCCAAAGGGGGTGCAGAAGCAAGAAACGTTCTAAAAATGCGATTTTTGTGTTATGGAAGAACCTAGATTCATGAAATTTGGAATGTTAGTTACTTATTAGATATAAAGGATTTCTAAGAATACTTCTTAAAAAATTCGAAATTTAAAAGTGGTGATAATGCGCGAAAAGCGTTCTAAAAAATGTTCTAAATGGCCATTTCTACGCAATTTTAGGGAGTATCAAATCGATTTCAAAAGTAATGGTTGTAAATTGATGGTGACAACCTTTCTCTAACATAGACTCTATTTTATGTTTGTGTAACTACCACCTGGTGGTTGCAGGAGCAAAAAACGCTCTAAATAGCGGTTTTCGTGGTATGCACTGCAAATAGAAGCGTCTTAAATTTAGACACATATGTGACTGAAAAAGAATTTTAGACACTTAAGTGTCTTAATCTGAAAATTCAGACATTATAGATGTCTTAATTTAAGATACATAAGTGTCTTACTATGACCATGGTGTAAACGAACTGAGAATAATGTCTAAAATATCCGCAAACGTCTTATTTTAAGACACTTCATTGCTTTAAACGTGTCTTAATTTAAGACGTTTTGATTCTTCCGACGCAATAACCACCAGGGGGCACTAGCACTCCCAGTTGCGCATGCGTTTTAGATATCTTCGTTCGAAGTGATATACGTTGTAATTCAAACAAAGTTTGTTTTTATGTACGCGTGTATTTTAATTCGTTTTTTGCGAAATGTGAAGTACTGTGATTTTAATTCGTATTAACTTGGATTATTTATTTATTGAATACATACATCTGACGTGTGTGCTCGACATCAAATGTCTCTTAGAAGCTGTCGTCGATAGAAGGGCGGGATAGACACAGAACAGAAGTAGACGACGGTTGAAGATTACACCCGGAAATTCTACAAAGCGTGTGCAATGGGCTTAGTGTTAACTCGTATCAATTTATATCAATAATATTGTGTTATTCATCTTCGTCCTGTCGAAGCTGGCAAAAAAAAAGAAACTTTTGTCTGGCGGGTCCTGTTTTTAGGATGAAACATCTCATTCTTTAAATATGGCTAGTCGGATGTATTATGGGATTACCTTTTAAACTGATGAAAGTCTTCCTCCCTCACTGTGGTTGTGGTAGTTTTTAAAATTTCAAATCGAGGAATATTTCTTACCTCTTGCAAACAGCGATTGAAGTAGGTGTTATAATTTCTTTATAGTACTAAAATTATTGTCTTTTATGATTTTATTTATTGTACTAAACAAAATCTTACATGAAATTTAATTAGTTTTGAATCTTTTTGCAAAAAAAACCACTAATTCTAGAAGTATATATTTTTAAATTTATGACGTTGTCTTTTATTACAAATTATGTATTATTTATTCTCATCTTTTTTCTCAAATTTAAAGTAATAACATCACTAAAAAACAGACATATTTAAAAGTTAAGTTCATTCTCTTGTTTTGTTTTGTTTTCAATATGGCAGTTCTTAGTTTCAATTTCAATGGCTAATGCTTATCTCATACTCGACCACAAGGAAATAGAAAAAAAAACTTTGAAAGATCTCCTAAAGTTTTCTTACTTCCTAGCTAGGGATTACAATCCCGGATTGAGATCCCGGGATCCCGCTTTAATTTTAACCCCGAAAATCCCGGAATTTTTACTGGAAAATTCCGGGATTTTCGGGATTGCCTTTTTTTTTTTTCCATTGAACCATTTTTCCATTTTTTTTTCCATTCAGCTGAAATTAAAAAATATATTTATAAACTTTCGCTTTTGGAAAAAAAAAATCAATTGATTTTCATGAAATTTATATATAATTGAAAATGAATGTTTATCTCAAGTATTTCTTAGATATATTTCTAAAGCTATTAAATCTTTTAATGTGTGAAAACTTTTCATTTGGAAACATAGAAGTAAGCCAGTCATCAAAAAGGAAATCATTTGTTTATTTAGATTTCGCTGCATGCGTGGATTCGAAGGTCATTTTCCAATTAGACTTTACTGATAAGCATCGCAAGTTTGTATCATAGTGATATCATGTGCTAACTTTTTTTTTTTTTGGCTTTATTTTGCTTTAAAGATGTCTTGTTTAGTACCTCATAGGAATGATAACAATAAGCCCATGTGGCAATATAAATTTTAAAAAAATCTAATTTTTAAATAAGGATTTTTATTTTTTTTCGGGGAGGGGGGGGGGGATTTTGTATGAAATTTTCGTAAAGTTGATACCTTAAATCTTGCACTGATTATAATGAAAGTTTTGAACTTTTAGAGTAGGACAAGATTAAAAAACACAAAATATAAATAAACAAAATACCGAAGTAATTTTTTTCTCAATATTAACCCTTTGCACTCGAGGACTCCGGAGCGAAATTTGTCTTCAAACTCGAGGTCTCCGCTACGGAGGCAATGCAAATAATTTTGTGATACCATGTAATCTTGGCTTTTCTAGACAGGTATCACAAAATTATTTGCATTGTCTCCGTAGCGGAGCCCTCGAGTTTTGAAGACAAATTTTAAATGGCTCCGCTCCGGAGCCCTCGAGTGCAAAGGGTAAAGAAGAATATTTATTTATTTATTCATAGTTAAATAGCTGTTGTGATTATCATCTGATATATATGTAAAATTGCCTATGTGGCAATATAAATTTTAAAAAAATCTATTTTTAAATTATATGAAGTAGAGTAGGACAAGATTATAAGAAATATATATATTTATCCATGTACTTTAAAAGCCCTCAATAGCCCTTGCCACTGAATTTGTCCGATAATCGGAGATGTCTGCTTTTGTGAGGTAAAAATATACAAATATGTATGCCATGCGGATTAAAAAAGTATTCGCTAAATAGATGTTTCAGAATAGCTATTCGGGAATGTCCATTAACCTCCACAACGGATACTCCCGAATACCGGACATCTCAATTAAGATAACAATAATGCAGTGTTGCATTTTTTGCAAAAGAACTTCTTGATTAAAGAATGGGCATACTGGGCCGTGCCCCGCCCCCCTACGATTTTAGTGCCCACAAATTTGATGTGCAATATTTGTAAAGTTTATATTTTAAATCTGTTTCGAAATTCCACTGATTATAATCAATATTTTGAACTTTTAAAGTAAAATAAGATTAAAAATAAAACAAATTAAAAAAATCTAATATTTAGATAAATATTTTTTGTTTTAATCTTGTTCTACTCCTGAAGTTCAAAATATTGATTATAATCAGTAAAATGTCGTAAAAGATTTAAATTATCAGCTTAACAAAAATTGCGTACCAAAATTGGGAGCACCAGAAAAATCAGGTTGTAGGGGGGGGGGGGGGGGGGGGCAGGACCCCAGCCAAATATTTTTCCAGGATTCAACGTGGTCAAACATGGCTACGTATGATGCTTACAAAAAAATGGATGCTATTAAGACGTTTGAAGTGTCTGAAATTCAGACACGAAAAGTGTCTGAAAAAATTCAGACATTTTAAAATGTCTGAAAACTGAACACTCCGTTTCAGACACTTAAGTGTTTTAATTTCAGACATTTTAATTTACAGTGTGGAAGAGTCTAGAATCATGAAATTTGGAATGGTAGTTACTTATAAGATATCAATGATCTCTAAGAACATTTCCTAAAAAATTCGAAATTTAAAACAGGTGATAATGCGCGAAAAGCCTTCTAAAAACCGTTCTAAACGGCGATTTCTACGCCATCTCAGGAATTACTGAACCGATATCAAACATAATGGCATAATAATGATTGTGACAGCTCTTCCTCCAAGATAGGCTGTATTTTATGTCTGTTTCTACTACCCTAAAGGGGGTGAGGGAGCAAAAAACGTTTTAAAAATGCGATTTTGTGTTATGGAAGGACCTAGATTCATGAAATTTGGTATGGTACATCTTTATTAGATATAAATGATCTCTAAGAATATTTCTTTAAAAATTTGAAATTTAAAAGGGGTGAAAATGCGCGAAAAGCATTCTAAAAACATTCTAAATGCCGATTTCTGAGCAATCTCAGGAAAAATCAAACTGATTTCAAAAGTGATGGTAGTGAATTGATGGTGACAGCCTCTGCTCTAGCATAGACGCTATTTCATATCGGTGCCACTACCACCTGGGTGTTATAAGAGCAAAAAACGTTCTAAATTGCGATTTTTGTGATCGGTAGGGGCTAGCAACTTGAAATTAGACACGGTACATATTTATTAGATATAAACGATCTTTAAGAACAATTTCGAAATATTGTAAATTTAAAAGGGGTGAAAATGCGTGAAAAGCGTTCTAAAAATGTTCTAAATTGCGATTTCTACACAATCTCAGAAAATATCAGACCGATTTCAAAAGTAATGGTTGCAAATTGATGGTGACAGTCCCTTCTCCAACATAGGTTATATTTTATGTTGCTGTCACTACCATCTGGCGGCTGCAAGAGCAAAACGTGTTCTAATTTGCATTTTTTGCGCAATTGAGGGGTCTAACTTGTTCAAATTTGGCATGGTACTTACAAGATGAAGATGCTTTCTATGAACTGTCGAAAGAAAATTCCAAATTTAAAAGGATGAAGTGTGTGAAAAGCGTTCTAAAAACATTCTAAATTACAATTTTTATGCAATCTTATGAAATACCAAGCCGATTTTTAAAATAATGGTGACAAATTGTTGGTGATAGAACCTGCTCAAACATAAGCTATATTTTATGTCTGTGCCACTACCACCAGAAGGTTGCAGGAGCAAAAAACTTTCTAAATTGCGATTTCTGTGATACTGAAGAGGCTAGAAACTTTAAATATGGCATGGTGGTTACTTATAAAATATAAATGCCCCGAAGGATTGTCGAAAATAAATTCGAATTAAAAAGGGGTGAGAGATGGGGAGGAGCGAAAAGCGTTCTAAAAAAGTCCTAAATTACGATTTCTATGCAATCTCGGGGAATATAACACGATTATAAAAGTACCAGTTGCGAATTAATGGTGACAGTCTCTGATCTTACACAGGCTATATTTTATGCCGGTGACTCTACCACGTGGGGTTGGCAGGAGCAACAAACGTTCTAAAAAAAGGCCTTTAAAATCTTTCTAAATTACGTTTCTGTAGAATGTTAGGAAATACCAAACCGATTTCAAAATTAATGTTGGCAAATCAATGGTGACAGTCCCTATTTCAACATAGCACTTTATGTTGAGAGAGATAGTAGACCGTTAGACAAGGAGCTTGGAATTTGACATGATGGTAAATTTTAAGATGTAAGAAGTTGGTTTCTAAAAAATTCAAAACTTCAAATCAATACTGAAATGAGAGTATTAATTGAGCATAAAAGTTTCAAAATATATTTTAAATTATCATTTATTTAGTTTTAGTTCTTTTTATTAATTTAAGTCTCATTTCTGCCTCATGCAGTGTAATAATGAAGTTTAGTCAAACTGTGTTTTAAATAGTAATTTTTGAATTATTCCAAAAAGTATATTTTCTTTTAATAAAAATTAGACATATAAATATCACTTGGCATGTTTCAACTATTACGCGAGCAAAGCCGTGGGGTTTGCTAGTATAAAATAAAAACCAAACTATGAAAAGTTTTATAATTTGTGCTCTGTTTTAGCATTTATTTAGACATTATTTAAAAATAATGTTAATAAAAAATAAAGGGTGGCAACTTTTAATGTAATGTTTTAATGTAATGTTTTAATGTTCCATGGTAGAAGACCATTGCTTATTTTCAATCGTATGATTAACTCAGTATCCTTTTTATTTTGTCACATACCACCTTTATCATCTGAGCTCTTTAGTTGGTCACGAGGATTTTGAAGAAAAACTTGGCAAGCCTGCCATCTTCGGTAAGCTAATTTTGTCTACGAATTAAAAATTTTCCAACTGAGTAAAAATGTGTCCAGACTGGGTATTGAACTCAGGATCTTTAGCTTAAATTACCAGTGCTCTTTCAATTGAGCTATCTGAAATTACAATCGGCCGATACTATTTACTCAGACAACTTTTTGCAAATATCATCCAATCTGTCACATGGAGAGCTCAATAGAATAAACCACAGAGTAAAGGAACTCTATTAAATGATGGAAATGTTGATACAGTTGCATTATTTTAAAACAATTGATTAATAAAGACAGCATACGAATTGAAATTTTTGCAACTCATTGAACTGTCTCGGCCGGCTGACGTGCCAAATAGCTCATTTGGCAGAGAATTGGCAAGTTAAGCTAAAGGTTCTGTGTTCGATTCCTGGCCTGGGTACTTTTTTCACTCAGGTAGAACAAATCAAATTCTAATGATTCCTATATCAATCAATATGCATGTGTTAAAATAATAAAGTTTGTCTACGTTTACATCATATAATGAAGCTCCTTTACCTGCGGCTTATTCTATTAAGCTGTCTACACGGCAGACCAGATACTATTGCCAAAAGGTTGTGTGAGTGAAACATGCCGGCCAATTGTCGTTCCAAGTAGCTCAATTGGAACAGCATTGAAAGTTTAAGCCAAATATTATGGGTTCGATTTCCGGCTTGGAAAATTTTTCACTGAAGTGGAAAAATTTCAATCCGTATAACATCATTATCAATCAGTACGATTGTGTTAAAATGATAATGTTTATCTACTTTTTTATTATTTAATGGAGTTTCTTTACCTGCATTTTATTCTGCCGAGCTGTTTCAAACTATAACAGACCAGGTATCATTACCAAATGGTTGTTCTGAGTGAATATGGTGTCGATTGGGATGTCGTCCAGATATTTCAATTAGAACAGCATTTGGCAATTGAAGACAAAGGTTCTGGTTTCGAGTCCCATGTGGGCCCATTTTTGCTCAGATCGAAAAATTACTACTCATATGAACTATTTTTCCATCACTTGATTGTTTTGAAAATTATTAAAGTATAATTACTTATCCATATTTACTGGAGCTCCTTTACCTGCAGTTTATTCTGTCGAGCAGTTTAAAAAAATATCAGACCAGGTATCATTACCAAATGTTTGTTCTGAGTGAATATTATGTCGACTGGGATGTCGTCCAAATATCCCAATTGGAAGAGCATTAGCAATTGAAGATAAAAGGTTTCTGGGTTCGAGTCCCATATGGACACATTTTCGCTTAGATGGAAAAATTACTTCTCGTATGAACTATTTTTCAATGACTTGATTGTTTTGAAAATTATTAAAGTGTAATTACTCATCATAGTTTACTGGAGTTTTTTTACCTGCATTTTATTCTGTCGAGCTTTTTCAAAAAGTAACAAAACATGCGTCTTCACCAAATGGTTGTTCTGAGTGTGAATAATGTGTCGACTGGGATGTCGTCCAGATATCTCAATTGGATGAGCATTGTCAATTGAAGACAAAGATTCTGGGTTTGAATTCCATATGGACACATTTTCGCACAGATGGAAAAATGACTATTCATATGAACTATTTTCAATCACTTGATTGTTTTGAAAATTATTAAAGTGTAATTACTTATCCATAGTTTACTGGAGTTCTTTTACCTGCGGTTTATTCTGTCAAGCTGTTTCAAAAAATAACAAACATGTGTCATTATCAAATCGTTGTTTTGAGCTAATATTGTGTTGGCTGGGATGACGTGCAGATAGCTCAACTGGAAGAGCATTGGCAATTAAAGACAAAGATTCTGGGTTCGAGTTCCATCTGGGCACATCTTCGCTCAGATGGAAAAATTACTACTCATATTAACTGTTTTTCAATCACTTTATTGTTTTGAAAATTATTAAAGTGTAATTACTCATCCATAGTTTACTGAAGTTCCTTTACCTGCGGTATATTCTGTCAAGCTATTTCAAAAAGTAACAGAACATGTGTCCTTATCAAATGGCTGTTTTGGGCTAATATTGTGCTGACTGGGATGTCGAGTAGATAGCTCAATCGAAAAGCATTGGGAGTTGACGCCAAAGGTTTGGGTTCGAGTCCCAGCCTGTACACATTTTCGTTCAGATGGAAAAATTACTACTTATATGAATTATTTACCAATCCGCTTAAAAATATTTAATTGTTGTATAACTGCTTCATCTTAATCTCTTTATGGTTTCTTTTATTTTCTTTGTAGCGTTGAAGGAGAATCACGTTGAAATTTTTGAAAATATTTGTTTTTAATTAGACTAAATAAAATTTTTGCTTATGAGGAGCCTTTAACCACAAACCGTACTCTGTTACTCCAAATGGTTTGACTTTTTATTGACTTTCAAAATATGTCACGTACTTTTGTCCGTCGTTGTAATTTCAACAACTTTAATAAGGGTGTTTTATAAAATAAAAAAAAACTTTCTGATTTTCGAAAGGTTTTTTAATTACAAAGCATATATTTTTAATTAATTATCTTTTGTTTTATTTCATTCATCAATTTTTTTTAACTTTCCAGAGGCTCTTAAACATTCCTTCAGTGCATTCAGGCTTCTATTTAAATTATATACTCATTATCTAAAATATTCATTTCCCTTCACGAAAATGCTATTAAATTTATATTTTGCATTATTTTTATATTTCTGTTAAATATCCTCTAATGCTTAAAATTCAATTATATGCTTACTCATCTTATCTTCTCTTATTCCCATCTTATTAAAATTTCATATTATTATAATAATTAATACTATCATCACTCACCCTTATAATTTCTTCGTAATATTTTTATGACTCTCAGATCGATGCAGTAGTGCCATTTCCTTCGCCGCCATCAATTTTAATTTTCCCTCGTAAAGATTTTGCTTTTTCACCATCTTTCTTTGCTTAATCTTTCCTTCATTCAGAAAAGCTCATCATTCTTACAGAGAATGGGATTAACTTTGTTCTTGAAGCTTTTGTCGATGATGTTTATAATTATTTACAAAACAGGTAATGGATTTGGGTCTTCAAGTATAATCTGGAGAGATGCGGAAGTCATTTTTCTTTATAAAGGAAAATAAACAATGTTACCTTTGAGGTTGATTTCTTTCGTTTGGAAGTAAATGATGTTTGACAGTTTGCAGATGATCATTTTCGCTAATCGTTCTTCGAAACATATTAAATTTCGAGAACACTCAACGTAAAGATTTTAATCTTCAATTTTTTTTTTTTTTTTTTATGGCGGCTAAACATTAATCGATAAATAAATGTAAATATTAATAGATACAAAACGTTCATGTATAGATTATTTTTTAAACAATAATTGAGAAATATGAATAAAAAAGAATTAAATGAAAACGAAAGCAGTAAAAATGAAGCAAACATTTTCAAAAATTATGGCAGATTTTCTAACTATTCGCATCAGTTATATACGTATATACATAATTATTTAATTATTTACAATGAGATAATGGATTTGGAACTTCAAGTATAATCTGAAGAGATGCAGAAGTCATTTTTCTTTATAAACGAAAATAAACAATGTTACTTTTGAGGTTGATTTCTTTCGTTTTGAAGTAAAAGATGTTTGACAATTTGCAGATGATCAGTTGCGCTAATCATTCTTCGAAACATATTACATTTCATGAGCAATCAGCAAAAGAGTTTAAGCTTCAACTTTTTTTAAAGGCGGCTGAACGTTGATAAATAAAATGAGCAGATGCAAATGGTTAAGCTATAGATTATTTTTCAGTTAATAATTCTGATAGATGAATAGAAAGAGATTAAGTGGGAGGGAAACAAGAAAGATAAGCAGATTTTCTAGCTTTGAACATAATTTACATATATACTAATTTCAGTTGTATACATATATGTATATATAATAAAGATTAAATCACAAATATATGAACAAATGGTAAAACTCTAAAGATGAACAAAATATGAAAATGGGAAACCAGTAAAATAAGATACCACGAATAGCCCACAGAATCATCAGAGGTGCTTGTTGGTTAATTCATAGTGAAGATGCATTATTTCATCCAATTTTGTCGGCATTAAGCCTAAAATGACATATATATATATATGTATATATATATATATATATATATATATATATATATATATATATATGTATGTATGTATGTATGTATATGTATGTATATATAAGGTGATCAATTTAAAAGAGTACCCGTTGGTTTTTCTTATTACCCTTAAATCTGACGGATGTGGCAACTATTATAACACTGAAGTATAATTGTTTGAACCTTGCTTAAGTGTGGGAGACAATTTCCAACACTATTGGACTGTTACAACGTTATTTGTGAGGTAAAATAGGAGCACAATGGAGGAGCACAATGTTACTTAATCCTGTCATAATTTTATTTTTGAAAAACATAATTTAATTTAATTTTTTTACATTAACATTCCTTACAGCAAATGTTGAAAATGTTCTCCACCATTTTAAATGTAAGCATCAACATGTCGAACCAAGTTTTTTTTAAACACTTCGCAACATTGTTGGTGCGCTATTGACGCGATTTCTTCAGTTATGGTTCGTTTTAATTCATCGATGTTTGCAGGACTTCTCTAGAAAACCATATCTTTGAGATAACCACCACATAAAAAAATCTAACGGGGAAAGGTCTGGTGACCTTGGTGGCCAGCGGTCATTGAAACTAAACGGTCATCAAAGAACTCCTTAAGCACTTCCATTGTTAGGTTTGACGTATATGAAAGGACTCCGTCTTGCTGAAATCAGCAGTAACGGTCCTGCATCTGCAGTGAAACAATAAAAGTTTCAGTTATGTCCAGGTATACTTTGGAATTAATGGTTTGGGTAAAAAAAATTAGTCCTATCACTTTTCGCCTTGAGAACGCACATCACACACCAATCTTTTGAATGCGTAAAGACGAATCCCTTAGCTCATACGGATTCTATTGACTCCATACGCAGAAATTTTGGATATTTACATAGCCATTAAGGTGGAATCAAGCTTCATCTTAGATGTAAACTTCATTAAGCTTCTGGATGTTGTTGCGAATAAATCGGCGAACCAAACACAAAAATGCATTCGGTTTCCTGGATCACTTGGACGCAATTCCTGCACGGACGACTGTAAACGATACGAGTAAAGTTTCAAATGGTGTCTTACAGCCTGATGCGCTGAATCATAGGATATCCCTTGCTCCAACTGCAATTTTCGCATGGACTTATCTGGAGTTCATTCCGAGGAAATTTTGATGTTATCAAGCTTTCCCGGTGTTAACACAGTTTGAATTCGCTATTTATGCACATCCATGACACTCCCCGTTGACCGAAATCGTTTAACCATTTTAAAGAAGCAGCATATTGAAAGTCTTAATGGAAACTTCAAATGAAATTTGTCTCGCGTTTTTTTAAATGATTTAGAGATAACGTAATTATCGTAAAGAAAAACACGTTCTTCTACAGAATAACGAGCCATTTTCATTAAAGTCAAAGAATTAGTTCATGCAGACGATTTTTATTGTTGCCATTCATAATCTTACGAAATGAGTTTAAAAAAATAATAATAATAATAAAAAAAATGCAATTTAACAAATTACAACGACCATTTGCAAATGATTTTTTCAAAGACTAAAATTTAAGACATAAAAAATCGCACGGAGTTGATCATACATTACGTACGCCATGGATTACATTTTTCGGTACTGTAAATTTTTAAACTTCTACGGAGCTGGTCATACATTTCGTACGCCATGGATTAAACATTAATATTCCTGGACCAATTTTAAATGAAATTTCATTCTTAAACTTCTAAACATCCCACAATATTACTTTTTACACTGTCGTATAGAGAAAAAAATGTACTTTTAAATGCAATTTGTTTGAAAGCTGTATCTCAATTTGTTTCTGAGTTATTAATTTTTTTTTTGTAGTTTTTATTACTTTTTTGTCATAGTGGCAACAGAAGTATCCATCTCTGTTGAAAGTAAAGGGAAAATACAGATTACTGTATAGACCAATCAGAAAACGAATAAAATGCGAATTCAACTAATAAAAAGCTTCAGATATGTTTTTGATTTCCTACCTTGACCGAGGACAATAACCATTTTTCCAAATGGTTAATAAAAACGTTGAAAGAAGCAGACGATTTACTCAAATCATTTGCGCAGAATCAGATTAAAAATTAGTAATGATGTTCATGGAAATTTATGTTTAAAAAACGAGTTTTCGCATTTAGAAAGTGAAAAAAACGATACCCGCACATTAAATATAGACAGATTAAATAAGCAATGATGTTGAAAGTCTTGCTACATATTATAGATGTGGATAATACGAAAAAAAAAGGGGGGGGTGGTCTTTCAAATCGTATATATATATATATATAATATACTTCGATTGTATTCTGATTTCCTTGAAGTATTGAAGCTTCTTCATTGAAACTTCTGTCTAAAATACACACACGAACAATGAAATATGAAAACACAAAATTAACGCTAAAGAAATAAAGTATAGTAGACAGACTTAAATTATTTTACTATGAAGTTGATTTCTTTCGTTCGGAAGGAAACCATGTTTGACAGTTTGCAAACGATCATTTGTATTATTCTTTGAAATATATTAAATTTCGGGTACGTTCAACCCTAAAAGTAATTAATTCTAAACATTTTTTTAACGGCGGCTGAACGCTAATCGATCAATAAATGTAAATATGAATGAATGAAAAACTTTAATCTATAAGTTATTTTTCAGATAGTAATTGCGAAGCTTGAATAGAGAGGGATTAAATTGCAAGGGATACACGAAAGATAAGACATGCATTTCCCAATAATTATAGCAGATTTTCTACAAAATGCAGAAAAAGTCTGAATAGATCAAAAAATGTTCATTTCATCATTCGGACGTTTAAATATTGACAATGTATTTTGTTATATGGTGATGTAGGACTTCATTTATGTTTCAAGTGTTCATTGAATATTTCTTTTGTTAAGTAAAAGCATGAATCGAAAAACTCAAAGAAAAAATACTGTCTCATGGCATAGAAGACCCCTAAATGCTGATGAAATGCTGTTTATAATTAAACAGTCATTTAACAAACAAAATTAAGGATATTAGCTGCTTTCGGAAGGCTGCTCATTCCATATCTGTGATGATTTCGAAAGTTAAATTCAAAAATTTTACTTTTTGTGGAAAGTGGTGATAAAATCCTTCTATATATATAAAAAAAAGTAACGATTTGCAAATGGACAAATGAAAATCTGCGTAGATACCGCGAAACGCATCTGATTGGTCAGAGTTTTCTGACGCTATAAGGGGGGTTACAAAAGGGGAGGGGAGCTCTGTTTCCAAACGTCGCCAAGTTTGTTGCCAACTTGGCGATATATCGCCAAATTTGGCGACCAAAATTAGTCGCCAAAAGTGACGCCAACTTGGCGCTATTTCCAGTATTTCGCCAAATTTCCACAAACTCCCATTGAAATCCAATAGGGTTTACTTGCTTGCAGAAAATCAACAAATTGAGATATTTCAATGCAACAGAAACTAATATTAGCTTATGAATAGAGCTTAATTGAACTATTTACATTATTTTTAAGCACGAACACTAACTATTTACAATATTCGTAACACTATATATATAATTTTATATTTAATAATTCTTATAATTATGAAACTGTGTAAGCTCTAATAATTATGTGCTTGAAGATAAGGAAATAAAATTTTCAAGAGTTGGGGAGGAGCGCGTTTTTACCAAGTGGAATCAAAAAATTAAATGCATAGAAAATAAGGGATCGCGAAGCGATCCAGAATGAAAACGGGAAACAATTACGTTTGGGGTTGACTAGAGAATAGGGATTGCTTCACGATACCGAATGGAATCGCGAAGCGATTACGCGGGGGGTTGGTGAGCGTAGCGAGCAAGGGGTGGCGGAGCCGCTCTAGTATATCTAAAATATTTTAAAGAACGTATCCTTGAATAAACTGTAAAGCCAAATAGGTTCAAAATATCGATGATTCCTGGTGTTTGGAAATGCTCTATATTTGACAGTTTGCAGATGATCTTTTGTGTTAATCATTCTTTGAAATGTAGAGTTAGCCAGAAATAATTTTCCCACTTCAAAGAGCTCTGGAGTGCATTCCATGAGATAAAATTTGAACTACAGCTAATTCAAATGATGCGACTGACATTTATTAATTAATTTTTTAAATACTTAAATTCAGCAATAGATAGCGCTGAAACACAAATTGTTTTTATTTGCATATATTGAATTGTGGCATAAATTATAAAAAAAAAGGCATAGTACTCATTTGCCTGTAATGTGGGAAGTCAATCACTAGAAGAGGAGGCTGCAACGTTCCATCATAATTCTGACCAATCGCGCAATCCTGAACCAAAACTGAAGACTCTGCTTGACCCATACATGCGTTTACAGTTACTTCAAAATCCTCACATCTAGTATACATTCCCCGAAAATTATCAAAACTGAAGCAAAGTTTCTTCTTGCGTAAAAACATTAAAAGACCAATTTAGAGTAATATTATCATTATTTTACACAGAGTAACGTTATTTCGAAATGTTTAGAGAAGCTCGGGCCCACTAACAAGACGCCAACTAACGACCTGAGCAGCTGCATCTTTTGCCCGATGGTTGACCTGGACCTGGTTTTTAGTGTTGTTGTGTTTACTTAGAACCACTGCCATTTTTTTATTTAATTTCATTTAGAAAATATTTTTATTAATCTTTTATTCATTTAATATTCACATTCCAAAATTATTTTAATTCCCTTTTTTTTCAACCTTCCCCTGTAAGTTTTTCTTTCTGGTATAGCATTTCATTCATTTTAAAATCATAAACGTCGTTTTGAAATCTGTACTTCCGGTAAAAGAATTATCTGGAAAGTTCCATATCTTTCTATTTGTGAAGTCATATCCTTTTGTAGCTCCACCCCTTAGACAATAATATTTAAATCAGTTTAATTCGTAATTTCAAAATTCGTAACTCTTTACTACTGTTTGGCATCTTATCTCAGTGAAATCTATCAAATTTCCTTTTTTTAAAACAGTTTTTTATATACTTTAGCATTGCATTTTATGCCAATGCAAGGCGCCTGTATGTTCGTTCCGCCAAAGTTGGCTTGTTTCAAGTATTATGGCAATCCCCTTTACTCCTCTTTTCGGAGAGCTCGTGCAGTTTGAGTTGAGTTGGGATTTCAATGTAGAATGGCTGCCTTTTGCCGTTCTGCGAAGAATTATGTCCGCACCTGCATGAGTGTTCTGTAACGAACACAGAGGATGGGTGGATGCCTCTTCCCCTTCTACAAAAAAAATAATAAACGGATTTCATATCTACAGTAAGAAATATTAAAAGTGCAAGAATATTTCTTTATGATTGTGTAATCGGCTGCATAGTTTCGTCTTTTCTTTTTGTGACAAGATTCTTTGATCAGTTACTTCTGATTCTTCAGTAAGATGTGGATAAAATTCTGTTGACGGCATTATTATTATTTTTATTCAAATGGTGCTTTTATTTCGAGTCGTAGAATTATGATGCTAAAAAAAAATCATCTAAATGCCTGTGCCTCCACACTCCCCAAGGGAAATTATTATTTTATTTTCCTTAGTAAGAACGTAGATTGTATGTGTCCATCATAAAAAAAAGTACATCTAAAAGAATAAGAGATGTACTCTATGATAATGCGCTATGTTCTGCAAGAAAAAATTGCTTCATAAATAAAAAAATTTCAAGGAAGATTTGTCAGCTGTTTATTTCCTTTCTGCAAATGTCTCCATCATTTTCTGTTCTTTCAGGTGAATGCATGTAATGCTTTTACCTTTTATTTTTTTGTTCTCAATTCCCAAATGTATGATAAGTAAATTCAGATTTTTTTTAATTAATGACTGTTATGTCAAAGTGGTCTTTTGTGGCCGCAACAAAATGTTATAACACTATACGATCGATCTAAAAAAATGATTTCTAGATTTTTAATTGGAATTTCAATATCCAAAATATCTTTACAATATTATTCCTTCACCTCCTACCTCCACAAGTGTCTTTTCAATCAAGGCTTTTTAGGTGCGTTCGTAATTATATAAATGCGTAGCACCTATAGTCGTCTTCTGGTCCGTCCGTATGTCTGTAGATCTGTCCGCGTATAACAGCGCAAAAACTACCCAACCGAATGGTATGATATGTAATACATATAACCATTGTAGAATTGTCGCGTCATTTCAAATTTTATGAAAATCGGATCAAAACTTAAAAAGTTATTAATAAAAGTTTTCTTCATTCTATTAAATCCTATCTTAAGTAATTAACTCAATGATATTCCATGATAGGTAATGATTCGACATTGCTATTGTGATTACGTCCTACTTTAGATGGAGCCATAGTATTTCCGTATTGCTGAATTTAATAAATATAACCGTAATAAATTTTGTATTCATGCATTTTTGAATAAGAGTGCAACAGCTATTGCCCCAAGATCTGAATATTTATAAAACTAGTTATAATACGAACGCACCTCATTTGCCACGCTTCACGTACAATTTCCGACTTGATTTTAATTAGTCATATTTCTTTGAATAATTATTTATACAAAAACTCTTCTATTAATCTTCATACTTATTTAAATAATTATTTGCCCAAAATGTGTATACTAATTTTCCTATATTTTTGGCGTAAAGCTGTTGAATTATCATAAAAAAATACTCAAATAATAGCAAAATGTTATTACTAGAAAAATAACTTTTAAAACTTTTGATTTGTTTAAAATTATTGAGTATTATTCAGAGCGATAATTTTTTATATTTTTTTAAAGCCTGCTAATGATTACTTCAAAAGAAAAAAAAAGAGTAATGTGATAGACTCTTTTTAAGATTCGACATCATTAAAAGTTCATAATTCAAAAATACCACAAATTAAATATTTTTTAACAAAAAAATTTAAAAAATCGACACAAACAAATTCTTAGTGAAATTTTCTAAAAGACTGATAGCGCCATCTGTTATCAAGAAGTTGTTTCTCTAAATCAAGACTTTCGAATAAATTCACACCAAATCTAGCATGTCTATTTTTTCGTTAATTCGAATTTCTTACTGATGTTTTCTTCACATAATTCAAAGCTAAAATAGAAAGTATGAGATTATTTCTTTTTACCTAAAAAAATTGCATATTTTTGCAGCATTTAAATTACAAGAGGCAAGTAACTGTTTCATTCTTTATAAACTTAATTAATTAAGGGTATATACTTTATTAGGTAGATTTCGTAAGAAATACTACCAATTACATTCTTCCCTAAGTTGGAATTTCTGATTTTTTTTTTTTTTTTTTTTTTTTTTTTTTTTGCAGATCTACACTGACCCCTAGAACTCAAAACCACCCCCAGTTCAAAACTTTATACATCTATTTATCTACGTATGTGCAATGTGCATACCTATCTCACTTTTTTATGGACACGATAACTTCCATAATTCTGCACCAATCTCTTCCAAACTGATACATAAGATCAAGGGGCAGAAAATCTCGGTCAAGCTCGTTAATGGGTAAAATAGGACCAAGGGGGTGGAAATAGGGACGGGGTTTGTGAAAACCGAAAGAATCCCATAACTTCTTAATTATAATACATATCAAATCAATTTAAAGTGATTATTACTTCTAGGAAAAGGGCCAAAAATTTATGTATCACAGAATTTTGATAAAATTAAAAATTGGCTCAAGGGGAGCAAAAAAAAAAAAAAAAACGGTTTTAGGGAGAAAAAATTGAGAACATCGTCAATTCTCAAGATATCGAATTCACTTAAACTTATTGTGTTTTTGATAGGACTAACTCTTACCGCAATAAAAAATTAAAAACGGAAAAACGGGGGTGGGGGGGGAGAAGAAAAAATTTTATTGCTCCAATTATGAATGGAAATAAACTCATTTATAGCTGTATTCTTTTGCGTCTGTTATATAAATTTATACATTTTTATATTAGGTTTTCATTTGATTCATGTGTATAACACTTCGACTGTTTTTATTTTATTGTTTGTTTTATACTGTATGCTTAATTTTGAAATTGATTTTTCAAAACAAACATTCATAAAATGCCGGGCAACGCCGGGTATTTTAGCAAGTAATTTATATATTTGCATGTGATTATCAAAACTGAAAGGAAACTTTAAAGTAAATAAATTATTATGTGCGAAATACACTTATTGGTGAAAACGACGACATACATAAAACGAAGGACAACAACCAATAGTATTTTATTAATTAAAAAGCACTTTTAATATTTATTTTGCTTACTGAGTCCATAATAGTTATCTTATCTTCACATTATATTGAGTTTATATATTTACATCTATTTTCTTGTCCATTTCTGAGCAGTGATTGGTGATTGTAGAGGAAGAAACCAAAAATTTCGGACTTAATTCCCGCAAATAGTCAAGTTACAACACATTACGAAAATTGCACTTTTTGACTTACTAAAAACACATATTTTTTTAGAACAATTCTTGAATAGAAAATTCTCTCTAGGGAGAAAATTTAGAGAGGTGTGCCTAAAGATAACCCACTGGAAACGTATCTTCATTGGTTGCGGTCAACACCAGAACAAATCCCAATGTGACCTATGGTGACCCCAGTGGACCCCACACTGATCTAATCCCAAACTAGAGAACAGGAATTCTGCTTTTTCAGAATTTAGTTTCGCCCCCGGCATTTCCATTACTTCATTTTCTTCTGATGGACTGGTGGCTTCTATTATTATGAAACAGCCATTATAAATGAAGTGTTAGGTGAAGATGAAAGAGCAGCCGTAAAAAGTTAGAACTCTGATTTTCTGGTCAGAATGGGTGGGGGATGGCCATAATTGTTTTTTACGCCTGCTCTTTCATCTTCACCTAACACTTCATTTATAATGGCTGCTTCATAATAATAGAAGCCACCAGTCCATCAGAAGAAAATAACTCGCTTAAGCGAGACTCTACTGCAGTACAAAACATATTTCAATTTTAAGACTTAAAGCACACGTTTTATTTTATGTAAAATAACGTCATTCGCATCCGCTTAAGAAGTCCACATTTACGATCTCCTCTTAAGGGGGTAGGATACCTTTAAACCTGCAAAATTTTCGAAAATTTTTTTTATACATACAGTAGCCTCCCTCTTAACCGGCCTAAACCGGACCGTGGGTTAGCCGGTTAAGAGAAAACCGGTTAAACCGGAGAAGTAAAAAAAAAATTAAGTAAGTAACTGCATATTTAATTAATTAAATACGTAGGATGCATTTAGTTTTTAAATTTGTGTAGTTTTAAAGAAGTACATATTTTCTATGTTTTGTGAAATGAATACTAGTTGTAATTAACTCAATTGGAATAAAAATTATCACTAATAACAAATAATGAACAGTATTTAATACAAATTAAATTGTTGAAAATCTTGTCACATAGCTTTATAAGAAGTTGAAATTATTCTAAATTATGTAAATTTAAGTTAATTAACCATAAAGAAATGAGAACCGAAATTTTCTTTCAGAATTTTTTCTGATGGTGAGGAAAAAAAGTAGATCGGTTAAAGAGGAGATCCGGTTAAGAGGAGGCCGGTTAAGAGGAAGGCTACTGTATTTTTATTCCGTAATCATTTCTAAATAATATGCAAAAAACCGCATTAAAAAATTCCCATTAGTTTACTAAATATGGCAGTTTTATTAAGACTACATATTTAGACTACATAGGATAATTAAACTTTGCATTGCATTTATTCAAAACGATGAATTTTGATACTGCGCGCAGTGTTACTAAAAAACTATGCATGGCAATCAAAAAAACTTTTCACCACATATTCATTACTGTATTATCTACAACTTAAAACCAGAAAAAGGTAAGATTTTATTTTATTTTTTGTTTTTTACTTTGAAAATATTTTTTTAAATGTGAAAACTTTTAATTTTTTGTTATTTTTTTAATTTAGTCAATATTTTTTACAAATATTCTGGTTTTAGTATGAAGGTAACAGTATTCTGTATTTATTTTCACCAAAATTTCCTCTTTATATGCATATTTTCAGATTTTATCATACGCGCAAGATTTTTTTCTCTCATTATCATATATTTTTAAACTTATCATTTCAATATTTATTTATGAATTTACAAGTATATATATATTTTTAAATATAAATATAAATGTGAGCTTTATATTTAAATGAAGTTTGATTTTTATTTTTGACTTATTGCACAAGTTTTGAAGCTTAGAACATAGTGGTATTTTTTCTTTTTTCGACATATTCAAAGGTATCTTACCCCTTAAACATCTGCAGTAAAGCATGCATAGCACATCACTATCGCGAAATAATGCACAAATGCAACAAACAGATTCCGTCATTCAAGAAAATAAAAAAAAAAGGCTATCTAATGATTCATAGATACTTACAATTAAATATAGTATATAATAGCTCCATTGTTTTAACAGAAATCATTCGTTTATATATTTTTTTCAAAATAGCACGTATTTTAATTACGTTTTCTTTCGGTTGTTACGAGAAAATGGCAACAAAAATATATAATTACTATTTTAAAACTATTTTCCCTTTACTTTCTACAGAAATGGAGTATTTCCGTTGCCAATATTAAACAAATGGCTCCAAAAACTACAAAAAAAATTTATATTTCAAAAATAAATGGAGATACAGTTTTCAAACAAAATACATTTAAAAGAACTTTTTTTTCCCAATACGACGGTATAAAAATTAAAAATGTGCGATGCTTAGAAGTTAAAAAAATTGCTAAAGAGTATTTAATAGTAATGCTTTGTTTTACGGCAAGCTTCTGTAAAGTAACGTTATTTTTTGGACACAAAATAATCTGGGAGAAAGAAATAGCATACCGTACCGGAGGCTAACAAGAGATTCTACTTCTAATTGGTCTTCCTAAGACCTTAAATTTTCTACACTGGGCCCAGTATGTGATGCAATCCAATTTTAATTGGAATTGACTTATATGGTGGCTGTAAATTTATACAGGCTATTTTGTCAACTCCATTGTGTAGACAAGACATAAGCTCCAGATAGACGTATATCATTCTACTCCCGGTATTTTTGTTCTGGTCAGGCAGCTCTTTCTTGTGGTTACACGGCGTTTTTCTTATTTTATGGCTTTATAAGGAAAGTGCTGGACATCCTGCAAAAGGTAGAAGCTTACTTCAAGTTCGATTTAATCTCCTTATCTCCTTTTCATTGTTTAACCCATTGTTGAATTCTCCATCCTTTAGTGCAAAACCACATTTTATTGCATTACCATGAGAAGAAGCACTTTTCCTTTCTAGACAGAGCCTTATGGGATCCAAAGTTATAAATTTACATCCTAAACATGTCAGCTTGGGTGGTCGTCCTCTGCTCCTTTTTTCGGCTCCCCACACTATGTAAAAGTCTGTATACCATAGTGCTGTAAAAGTAACGACTAAACGAACACCAGTATCTATTCGTTACTTTTAAACTCACTATCCGTTAGAAAATATTCGTTACTCATTACTTTCGTTACTCTTTTGAAAATGGATATAAAAAAATCATCGTAAGTACTGCTACACATATATTCGGTGTATTTTCTAATTTTTCGAGGGCTATTTCAATTGAAATTAACTTTAACTATTCATTAAAATAATATATAACATCTATCTAGATAGCTGCACCGATTACATTTCAGAAAGTATAAAACTGGGCGTTTAAAATACTACATGTGAAATATATGGTCACAAGACTGCCGTGAATCTAATTACACTGGGGAACAATTTTTAACTCAATTTCTGTTGACTTCGATTTTTCAGTTGTTTTTAAGTCAAAAAAGCGTGCTGATTTCAAACTGCAATTAGTTTTTTTTTTTTTTTTTTTTTTAATCACGTCAAGTTTTTTCTCTACAGCTTACATTAATGTGACTACTCTACGCTGAATCGGGCGTGAGTCATAGGAAGAAAAAAGCCTCAGAACTCTTAGCATGAAGACTGCACGAGAAAAATTTGCTTGAAAAGGGAGCTAATGTATCCTACTTTCAATCAAGAGAAATTGGATTTCTTCAATACTTTCGAAGTAACGGTGGATATGTTTTTTGCCATAACGTACATGGTTTAATGGAGGAGTTGGGAATTCCATCCTATACCGCAACTGAATGGCGACTGTTCGATAGCCGAAAGAGGAGATTGAAGTGTGTGCTCCCTCACAATGGAAATTTATTTGGAGCGGTCTCAAAAAGCCATTCAGTTTATTTTCACGAAAAATATGAGGACATAAAGAGAGACATTGATTTATTGCAATATCACATTCACGAATGGGTCATCTGTGTTGACCTTAACCCCTTGAGGGGCAAGCAATTGCGTTACTGTAATGTCGAATTCACACCGGAATCTTTCAAAAATTTTATTGCAAAATAAGGAAATGCAATTTTACGACTTTTTTCCACCAAAGTTAGTAAAGTAAAATTTAATAAAAATTTTCTGGTGCAACTCTTCGTTAATCATAGGTGGGATATAATATATCCCACTACCCCTCAAGGGGTTAAAATGGGGTACTTCCTTCTTGGCTACCAATGTGGATATACCAAGTATCCCTGTTTCTTATGTATGTGGGACAGCAGAGCTCGGGAGAAGTATTGGTTCCAGTCGAATTGTCCTCTAAGATCTTACCTCAAACCTGGTGATCCAAACATTTTGCATCAGCCACTTGCCGATAGAAAGAACATTATATTTCCACCTCTGCATACAAAACTGGATCTAATGAAGCAGTTCGTAAAAGCTTTGACAATTGAAGGAGACTGTTTCAAGTATCTCCTTTTGAAATTTCTAAACCTGTATTTTGAACAAATAAAGGCTGGTGTATATGACGATCCACAGATTCGGCAGATCATTAGAGATGGACATTTCATCGGTACAATGACAGAACTCCAAAAGAATTCATAGTTGGCATTCAAAAACCTTGTCAAAGACTTTCTTGGAAATACGCATGTGGAAAATTACACCGAAATTGTCCAGTAACTTTTAGAGAACTTCAAAAGGCTTGGTTGCAATATGATCATCAAACTTTATTTTCTGCATAGCCATATTGATGACATCCCGGAAAATCTTGGTGCAGTCAGTGACAAGCAGGGTGAGGGATTCCACCTAGATTTGAAGCTCATGGAAGAACTGTATCAAGGTAGATGGGATGAACATATTATGGCTGACTATTGTTGGAGCATCAAGTGAAATTGTCCATAAACTGAACATACCAGGAACAGCTACAAGCGAAAATTTTTACTTTAATATGTACTTTTTTCCGTTTTGTAAAAGGATTTTACTACTTGTATGAACCCAATGTAGTGTATAGTAAGTATATACAGCCGTTGTATGAATAATATATTTGGTAATTTTTCTTTATTTTCCTTTGTACCCACATTAAGTATGATTTTTGTGGTTTTGTGTCCTGTAGATTGAAAAGTTGACGTGATAGAAAAAAACTGGGGTCATTTTTGGATTTAGATGCCAATAATTAGCCAATAATTAGCCAAAAACAAGTGCCAGATCTAAGTCTCACAACAAAATGTGTGTTCCCCAGTGTTATATACCGTACATGAGGTCATTGCAAGAACTCGTTATTGTTATCTAGACCCATAATGGAATCTTGTACGAAACTTTTCTGTAACGGAAATCAACTTAAAAGTGAAAACAATTACAATATAATAGTAAATAAATACAACCTGTTAAAGTGGAATTCTTCCTTGAATATAAATATTCCAAGGTCTATTTCCATGGAAATAATACAATGCAATTCCATCTGCTAAGACGAAAATCATACTAAAACGGAATTTTTCTGTGTTTTTTCTCGATTCCGTCTCAACAAGTATTACTGTATATATTAAAGAAGAAACTAGTAATTGAGTATTTTAACAGAAATTTCCACTGCTTACTGAAACCAGTAAAACGTGCGACAATGGAACCTATCTATAACAGAAAGCAACATTAAGCCAGCTCTCAAAAACGTATTTTTCCCAGATCAATATCGTAAAACTTTCTGACACGTTCATAGACTCAGTCTAATGTACAAAATCATAAAATTTGCAGTCATGGCAATGGCAAATTATATAGAATCGAATAGGGTTTTACATTTTTCGATAAGTGCATTGCAGCTCATGTTATAATCGAATGCTCTTATATGACGAACCTTCAATTACTGTTGCTTCCAGAAATACGATTCAAAACACCCATTTTGACAGTATCGTCTAAACAAGTCGGAAATTACGTGTCAGTCGTGGCAAATAAGGTGCGTTCGTACTATAGCTAGTTTTATAAATATTCAGATCTCGGTGCATAGCTGTTGCACTCTTGTGCAAAAATGCATGAATACAAAATTTATTATAATTCTATATATTAAATTCAATAATACAGAAATAATATGACTCCATCTTAAATAGGGCGTAGCAACCTAGGCCCCATGGTAACCCAGAATCCTTACATATCATTGGTGATCATTGAATAAATTACGTATGATCGAATTTAATAAAATGAAGAAACTTATTAATATATTTTTAAGTTTTGATTCGATTTTTCATAAAATTTTAAATGACTCGACGAAATTCTGCAACGATTACATATATATTAAATTTCAAACCATTCAGTAGGGTAGTTTTCGCGCTGTTATATGCGGACAGACAGACGAACAAAACGACAACTATAGGTGCTACGTATTTATATAATTTTGAGCGCAACTTTTAAAAAAGAGAGAGAGAGACAAATCGATTTCTTAATGTCTGACCAAGAGCGCCTGCTGATTGCAACGCGTGTACGAGTACGAATCAATAATTTAAAACATATTTCATAGAAATGCTTCATCATTCCTTAAATACAGCTATTACTAATATTTTATTCTACTATAAGCTTCCATTCTTTTTACAGTAAAATTATGAACAATTTTATTAGATAAAATGTGTAATTTATACGAAATTAGCCTAATGAAATCTTAAAAGATAAACACATCTTGTCTCTTAATTGTTTAGATAAATGCTATTGTATTTAAAATGCATACATTGAAATATTATTAATCTCTTGGTCAAAAAGTAAAATTATTCTGTCCATGTTTGAAAAATGCATCTAACACTTCATATCCGTGAGAAAAAAGTGCAATCCCTGAAAAAGTAAATGATCTCATATTTAAAGTTCTAAAAGCAGTTGGCCACGTGACTTCAAATCCTCCGAAATTCACACTGACATTTTCGGCAAATGAACGGGTGCTAAAGTAATGAAACGTTTAAATGAACATCCGCATACTGATGTAGGAATAACTGATTCCGAGTCCAAAGTCCAAAGTCCGAACACAAACTCTCATCCTTCCCCATCAGACTATTCAGCTCCATTCATGAATCACAAAATGAAAGAAGCGTTTGAAGTTCGTTTCATTTAGTTCTCCAGTGCATTGATGCAGTAACGAGTAACGAGTCATATTCCAAAGTAACGATTTGGTACTTCGTATTAGAGAAAATACCCGTTGCGTTGTTCAGTAACGAATACGTGCGGTTTGCAACAGCTCTAGTATACCATACACATTGTATAAATACACTATGACAGTCATTACAGTATGAAAAATATATCATAATAATACAAATTAATAAATAATATGTTTGTTATATAAAATATTGTATTTTGTTTGAAACAACAGATTCGGTGTATAATCACCAGCAGTGAGATTTATCGCAGATAGCACCATAAAAATAATTTGCGAAAATTCTACTGTAAGTGAAAACGATCTTGGGGAAGAAAAATTTATTCAGCAGCTCTATAATATAATCTTAAACTCAATCGAATGTTATTTCATCCTTACCAATGAAAATGGTGGAGGAAAGAGATAGATGGAAATGCAGTATGCCGTAAAAAAATTTGAAATTTGAAACCATTTATCGCTGAAATTTAAACGTCCACAGTAGGCCCAAACAAAATAAGCACCTGGAACAGAGACCGAATTCTTTGACATCACCCGTGCCTTTTTTTCTCTAAATGAAAATGATCTGCTTATTTTTAAGCATTATAAAGCAGCATTCCACTGTATTATGAATTAAAACTGTATTATTAAAAGTTTTCTTCTTTTTTTCTAGAAAGAACGTGCTTGCGTTTGGGCCTACTGTAGAGGTTATTAGGGTTACTTTTTTGGCGTCACCCACAGCCACCTAACTGCATCTCCATCTATCTCTTTCCTCCATGTATGAAAATACAATTAGTTGCAAAAAATTGAATTAATTTGTTTGCGGTCTTGAAAAAATAAAATAAACTGATTAAAATTTGATTTCGTTTTGTCAAATATTAATATTTCAATACAAAATTATTTTTTATCTTAAATTTTCTTAGGCATATTTTTTTAAATTATTTTCCTACTGCTTATTTTGCATGTTTTTCACATGCATTAATCTGTTTTTAAATGCTACATTTAGTACATAAAATTGTAACTGAAACTTGATGTTGCGTGATTTGATCACGAAATATACGATCCATTTGATCTTTGACGTAGTTTACTATCTTCCAGCTCATTATTATATGTGCTAATGTTCTCTATAAAAACCTGACCCAGCAATTTTCCTCTTAACCCTCTAATTCCCATGTAAAATACATTCTAGAAATTCCGTAATTCTGATAATCTGAATTTACACCAGAAAACTTTAATAATAAATTTTGCTTTATTTAAATACGAATGCCTGTTATTAAATAAAACAAATATTGCTATTTTAAATTTCTGGTATAAATTTCGAATATCCGGATAAAAAAGTCACTAAATTCGAAACAATGTTGGTAGCATATGTGCTATCATGGGCATTAGAGGGTTAACTCGAATGCTTTTAGGTTTCGTTGATTTCAAATTAACAGGATTCCATTGTATTAAGTAGTAAAACTTTAAGAATCTACTTTTTCTAACGCTTTTCAAGTGATGAAATATGAATGAGAAAATTCACCTCTCAATTTAATGTACGCAATTTTGCAACTCCGTATGTTAATTGTCTGATCTCTATCTATATTATAAAGGACAAACATATCTGTGCGTAACGCATACGTCATTTTGCGAATGGCAACACTTTGAAATTTGAAATAAAATTTCGGTTTTGCAATTTTCTCTACTGCAAATTTTTAACTTATAAACATCGCATATTTTAAACTTTTACACCGTCGTATGAAGAAAACAATGCTCTTTTAAATGCAATTTGTTTGAAAGCTGTATCTCAATTTATTTTTGAGATATTAATTTTTTTGTAATTTTTAATACCATTTTTCTAATCGTGGCAACAAATGTACCCCATTTCTATTAAAAGTAAAGGGAAAATAATCATTAAAAATAATTAAACCATGACTATATCCTTATTGATGCCATTTTCACATTACAAATAAAAGTAACTTTTTTCTAATTTTTTAACAGAAAATGACGTCAGCCATTAAAAAAAACACTCATTCTTCTTCATAAATCAAAAGATTGAAGAAGATATTTCAATATTTTTACATTACGCTGATACTGGGTTTGAGACGTTAGGCAAAATGATTCAGTGAGTAAAAATTATGTCATATTTAAAACAAAACAATCATTTTATTTGATAAAACTAAATATTTGACCAATACTAAATGGCCAATAACTATGGCAACTAAAGGCAAGTTTCTGAATGGTAAATTTTCGCGGGTACTGAAATTAGAACTTAAATTTTATGCGAAAATTCACACGAAAAGTTTTATCAGACAAACGTGACTTTAAGTTTGGAAATACCTTAATTAATAATGTATTTTGCGTTAAAATACTTTACATACACTGAAGACTTATTACAGCAGAAAAAGTACATGAGTGGCTTTAAAACATAGGTACTTGTGGTGCCGCCATCTATAGACTTTTCACCAAACTAAAGACATAACACTATACTATCAAAATTTTTAACTAAAGGTAACATGAATAATAATTTACTTTTCAAAGTCAAAGTATCCTAAATAATAAAAAAAAAAATTGCCAGTGAGTAACAAAAGAATCAACATGACAAATGTTGTAGAGCAATTAATAAAGTTTAGGAATGTTTTTTTATTACTTCAAACTCAGGAGTTCTTTTCTTTTTTTTAACACGTTCCAACGGTCTGAAAAGTATCCGACATTTGTCCGAAAAAAATACATGTTACCTGACGGGATTGGTACCCTAAACCAAGTAATATCAAGTTAGGCCCTTGCACCTCCACACACTTAGCCCACCGTTCCTTCCACTGCCGAAAATACTTCTGGAAAACTTTTTTGGAATGGTGTTCAACTCCTCCGTCGCATTCTGCATATCTCATCTCAACTCTGAAAACGGGATCCTTTCAATGGCGCCTTCAATTTTGGAAACAACCAGAAGTCGCAATGAGCCATGGCTGAAGAGTTTGAGAACAACTGGTTGGCGAACAACTGGAATTACATGTTTTGCCAAGAAAGTCTGAATCAGGTGCGATGAATGAGCTTGAAAATTGATAATCTTACGACACCTGATGAATCTCACGAATTGTTTCGCTTTGAGAATCACCAAGCTTTGACAAAATTTGATGCAGCACCTTTGTTCAACCCGTTCAGTCATCTTGACAGAAATCAAAATCCGATGAACACGTATAACAGCACCTAACTCGGCGGCCAGCAGGCAACGACCGGCTCACTGGACTTCGTGGAAAACATTCAAGCATGCGCATTAAGCTGTCTCTTTCCAATGTGCACAGTGGCGTCACCTTAGAATCACTATTGTGCGGGGGAAAAAATAAAAATCTGATACTTATCAGACAGACCTCGTATATCACCGAGGTGCACTACAAGATGCTAATTATAGAATATAGTGTGCATAGCATTCATCGTTCATTTACAGGGCACACAAAATAATTCGGTTATAGTATTATTTTGAACAATAATTGCTGGAAGTGTGTTTTCAGTTGTGATATACGAGTTTTTAAACACAACTAATGTTTTTATTAGATTTTCTGTTTAATTTCTATTGATCATATACAGGGCTACAGAAAAAATATCGAGTACCTTTCCGTTTACTAAAGGAAATAATTGAAGGAGAATTTTCAACTAAAATGTATGTTTCCTAACTGAACTAAATTTTAGCAAATTAAGGAGTATATATACAAAGTGTAGGATATGTAAAGGGCTGCACAAAAATAGGATAACATCTCGGCTATTAATGACAACTAGCCGCCTCTGGCGACCAGTTTGGTCTCCCTTAAATGTATGCTAAGCATTGCATCATGTTACTTTCATTCTGAAACTAATTGACTTGCTCAATCCTTCCCCGAGTCCAAAGATTCTGATAGAGAAATCAAGAATTCTTTGCGAACTTGATAACATTTCATACATTTTTGTTATTAGGCGTATTTCGTCTTTTTTGACAAATACCTCATAATTTCCGTAGCTTTAAAAATGAGTGAAACTTCGTTTAAACTGAGATTTGTTCATAAATTATCTAAATTAAACTTATTCTACTTAAACATGCTGTTACTTCAATGTTATTTTTTAATATTAATAAATTTATTTAAATTTTGCAAATCATGCATTTATAATTTTTTTTCATTACTTAATAACTAAATAATGAATATATATACTTTTGTTTTTATAGATTTGATTTCTGAGTTCATAAATATGATAATATACTAACGTAACTAAGAGAAATAGCAAAATAAAACCCTGGTGAATGCAAGCCGTTAACAAACGTTAGCGCCGCCAATTTATCTACTATGACGTCATAAGAATATTGTCCATTCATTGTTGGAGAACCTGCTTTGCGAATGATTTCCTCCATGGTCTAATATTTTCTACCGTTTATATGATGAATGAATATCTCGTGTTTGTTTACTCTATGAAGTGAAATAGAAAGTTGTCAACTTAATTTCAATTGAAATCAAATCTTGTAATATATAATTATTTATTTGAATGTAAATTAGAAACAATACTTTGATGTTTAAATGAAACATTTGAGTTTATGTTATTATTATTATGATTAATTGTTTAGATACTTTTCCATTACCGGGGCCTTGGCATTTTTCTTTCAGCTTGGCGCAATTCGGGCTTCAGAACGTGAAGTACGTTGATAAAATATATAAATAGCTATGAAAACAAACCTGGTGAACTTCTATTTTTATTTATATGTATTCATTTGCATATAAACATTTTATTTACACATATATCTACACTATATATATAAAATCCTAATGAAACGAATTTATGAAACGAATATATGAAACGCCTGAAATGTATCGATTCTTTGAATTGACCGATTAAACAACTGATTTTGTTTCACAGCGATTTCTCCTAAAATATGGAATACTTTGCGATGAAATTAACACCAAAAATCCGTGTTGATCCACAGATATCAAAACTGGTATTAGAATTTTTTAAATTCGAATTAGTTTTCGAAATATTAATTATTTCTAATTTTAAATACATTTATTCTAATGATGGCAACTCAAATTTTAATCATAACAGAATTTTTTTTTCATAATTCAGAAAAGGTTACTATTTTAAATTAATTTGGCGACAGTTGGGCCTCCTTTAAATCTATGCTAAGAACAATGCTTTTTTTGTATTTCGTTATCATTTTATTAAATACAAAACTTTCATTTAAAAATGAAACATTTAAATTGATGGCTTTCACTTCTTTTAAAAAAAAAAAAAAAAAAAAAAAACGAAAAGAAAAATATTAGACACAGATGTCATATACGCACCGGAGTACCTAATTGGCGCACAAATGGCATTATTTTGATAGGCATGGTAACCCAGCTATTGTTGTTTATTTAATAATAAATGTATATTTACTTTTATTTCTTTTTTAAATTTATATCAATTATTTTGTTCTATAGTAATTAATTATTTATTTGCTATTTCCTTTTGAAAATAATAGAAAATAATTAAAAAATACGGTACAATGTAGTAGTTATTCCCTCACCCAATTTCGCAAATTATATAAATCACCAAACCACTCGCCAAATTGTACAGATTGACAAAATTTTTATTTTAAATAACGAAAGAACAAATAAATTAGTATAACATTAATAAATATAAAAATAAAAATAAAACGTCTAAATAAAAATCACTTGATGACGTAAACACGTGTAACTTGCTAAAAGTCAAGTGAATGTGACATTTACGATCAAGCATTATTGACATTTAATCTTATAGTTCGCGATAGATTTTTTGTCGACAGGATAACTAAGTAGTACCAAAAATACATATGTAACTGGTATTCGAAAACGAGGCTTTCGCCAAATTTTCGTAAAAAAAAAAAAAAAAAAAAAAAAAAAAAAATCATGCCAAGCATGCGGTGCGTATGACATCTGGCGAAATATTAAATTATGTAACAAACCATGACATTTAATTTCAACTTCAAATCAATGTTTTAATTTACCACTCGAACAATAAAAAAAATACTAACTGGCGAGTTGAAAAAAAGATATTGGCGAGATTTTCACCCGGCTTTTTTTTCTTTCGGCACAGATGTCATATACGGCCTCATATTGGCGCGATTTTTTTCTGACGCTAATGTCATATACGCAACGGGTACTTAACTGGCGCCAAAGTATCGTTATTTTGCTTGATTTGGTAAGCCGGATGTTGTTGTTTATGCTGTTGATGCGTTCCCTAAATTGGCGTTGGAAAAAATCGCGCCAATATGGGGGCGGATATGACATTTGTTCCAAACTTTCATATGAAAGGCGAAGGGATCAGATCGTATTTGTTTATGGCATTTGATGACTTAAACTATTATAATATAGATGAAATGATGGGGATAGAATAATATTTGGCGAGTTGTCACCTGTGCCTGGATAACATTAAAGTATCAAAATGGCACCTAGAGTATAAAAAGCAAAGTGTTGTCAATAATTTAAAACATATATCAATAATCGAATCAATAATTTAAAACATATTTCATAGAAATGCTTCATCATTCCTTAAATACAGCTATTACTAATATTTTATTCTACTATAAACTTCCATTCTTTTTACAGTAAAATTATGAACAATTTTATTAGATAAAATGTGTAATTTATACGAAATTAGCCTAATGAAATCTTAAAAGATAAACACATCTTGTCTCTTAATTGTTTAGATAAATGCTATTGTATTTAAAATGCATACATTGAAATATTATTAATCTCTTGGTCAAAAAGTAAAATTATTCTGTCCATGTTTGAAAAATGCATCTAACACTTCATATCCGTGAGAAAAAAGTGCAATCCCTGAAAAAGTAAATGATCTCATATTTAAAGTTCTAAAAGCAGTTGGCCACGTGACTTCAAATCCTCCGAAATTCACACTGACATTTTCGGCAAATGAACGGGTGCTAAAGTAATGAAACGTTTAAATGAACATCCGCATACTGATGTAGGAATAACTGATTCCGAGTCCAAAGTCCAAAGTCCGAACACAAACTCTCATCCTTCCCCATCAGACTATTCAGCTCCATTCATGAATCACAAAATGAAAGAAGCGTTTGAAGTTCGTTTCATTTAGTTCTCCAGTGCATTGATGCAGTAACGAGTAACGAGTCATATTCCAAAGTAACGATTTGGTACTTCGTATTAGAGAAAATACCCGTTGCGTTGTTCAGTAACGAATACGTGCGGTTTGCAACAGCTCTAGTATACCATACACATTGTATAAATACACTATGACAGTCATTACAGTATGAAAAATATATCATAATAATACAAATTAATAAATAATATGTTTGTTATATAAAATATTGTATTTTGTTTGAAACAACAGATTCGGTGTATAATCACCAGCAGTGAGATTTATCGCAGATAGCACCATAAAAATAATTTGCGAAAATTCTACTGTAAGTGAAAACGATCTTGGGGAAGAAAAATTTATTCAGCAGCTCTATAATATAATCTTAAACTCAATCGAATGTTATTTCATCCTTACCGATGAAAATGGTGGAGGAAAGAGATAGATGGAAATGCAGTATGCCGTAAAAAAATTTGAAATTTGAAACCATTTATCGCTGAAATTTAAACGTCCACAGTAGGCCCAAACAAAATAAGCACCTGGAACAGAGACCGAATTCTTTGACATCACCCGTGCCTTTTTTTTCTCTAAATGAAAATGATCTGCTTATTTTTAAGCATTATAAAGCAGCATTCCACTGTATTATGAATTAAAACTGTATTATTAAAAGTTTTCTTCTTTTTTTCTAGAAAGAACGTGCTTGCGTTTGGGCCTACTGTAGAGGTTATTAGGGTTACTTTTTTGGCGTCACCCACAGCCACCTAACTGCATCTCCATCTATCTCTTTCCTCCATGTATGAAAATACAATTAGTTGCAAAAAATTGAATTAATTTGTTTGCGGTCTTGAAAAAATAAAATAAACTGATTAAAATTTGATTTCGTTTTGTCAAATATTAATATTTCAATACAAAATTATTTTTTATCTTAAATTTTCTTAGGCATATTTTTTTAAATTATTTTCCTACTGCTTATTTTGCATGTTTTTCACATGCATTAATCTGTTTTTAAATGCTACATTTAGTACATAAAATTGTAACTGAAACTTGATGTTGCGTGATTTGATCACGAAATATACGATCCATTTGATCTTTGCCGTAGTTTACTATCTTCCAGCTCATTATTATATGTGCTAATGTTCTCTATAAAAACCTGACCCAGCAATTTTCCTCTTAACCCTCTAATTCCCATGTAAAATACATTCTAGAAATTCCGTAATTCTGATAATCTGAATTTACACCAGAAAACTTTAATAATAAATTTTGCTTTATTTAAATACGAATGCCTGTTATTAAATAAAACAAATATTGCTATTTTAAATTTCTGGTATAAATTTCGAATATCCGGATAAAAAAGTCACTAAATTCGAAACAATGTTGGTAGCATATGTGCTATCATGGGCATTAGAGGGTTAACTCGAATGCTTTTAGGTTTCGTTGATTTCAAATTAACAGGATTCCATTGTATTAAGTAGTAAAACTTTAAGAATCTACTTTTTCTAACGCTTTTCAAGTGATGAAATATGAATGAGAAAATTCACCTCTCAATTTAATGTACGCAATTTTGCAACTCCGTATGTTAATTGTCTGATCTCTATCTATATTATAAAGGACAAACATATCTGTGCGTAACGCATACGTCATTTTGCGAATGGCAACACTTTGAAATTTGAAATAAAATTTCGGTTTTGCAATTTTCTCTACTGCAAATTTTTAACTTATAAACATCGCATATTTTAAACTTTTACACCGTCGTATGAAGAAAACAATGCTCTTTTAAATGCAATTTGTTTGAAAGCTGTATCTCAATTTATTTTTGAGATATTAATTTTTTTGTAATTTTTAATACCATTTTTCTAATCGTGGCAACAAATGTACCCCATTTCTATTAAAAGTAAAGGGAAAATAATCATTAAAAATAATTAAACCATGACTATATCCTTATTGATGCCATTTTCACATTACAAATAAAAGTAACTTTTTTCTAATTTTTTAACAGAAAATGACGTCAGCCATTAAAAAAAACACTCATTCTTCTTCATAAATCAAAAGATTGAAGAAGATATTTCAATATTTTTACATTACGCTGATACTGGGTTTGAGACGTTAGGCAAAATGATTCAGTGAGTAAAAATTATGTCATATTTAAAACAAAACAATCATTTTATTTGATAAAACTAAATATTTGACCAATACTAAATGGCCAATAACTATGGCAACTAAAGGCAAGTTTCTGAATGGTAAATTTTCGCGGGTACTGAAATTAGAACTTAAATTTTATGCGAAAATTCACACGAAAAGTTTTATCAGACAAACGTGACTTTAAGTTTGGAAATACCTTAATTAATAATGTATTTTGCGTTAAAATACTTTTAAATTGTGAATTTGAGTGGGGCGTATGTAAATTTTGAGAATGTGAAAATAACGTATAGTTTAGATTTTAAAGGGGGAAATTTTATGATGTGACAAAGCGAAATCCTTTTTACTGATTTTTCATCCCGTAAAAACAAATCTAAGAGCCTCAATCAATAATTTCCACAAAATTACTTATCTTGATTACGTATTCTAATACAGTTTAATTCTTCAATAATTTAAGCAGTTGAAGTTTTTGGAAATAATATTTTGGTAATTTTAGGTTAAAAACATTATCTGTTTTAAGAGTTAGATAACCAATGCAAGATGAATTTTTTATTGTAATTATTTTGTAAGTTTATAAATTCGATCTAACAGATCCATGCTAAACATTTTAATTCGTCGAATTTCGACGGGTTCCAACTCGTTTATATAAAAAAAAAAATCATTTATTCCGTTTCTTATGTCATCCATGTCTTCCTTATATCAATATATCTACATTTTTATCAAAGAAAACGGAATAGATCGAGAACGGATTAGCTAGGATACTTAACATCATCATAAATATTTAGAAACTGGCATTATTCAATTTATTAAGATGTAATTGTACCCTATTATTTCTTTGCACGAATCCAGTATAAAATCAAACGACAGTCAGAAGACATTTTGTAACCCTGCAATCAACTGCCTAATTTCACGAATATATACTATAAACTAGCAATCACAACGTTAATTTATTACTGAATTATGCCTTACACAAAGATATTAATATTTTGCATTAAGGTTTCTCTAACCGCTTTAAAAGAACATTTAGGCACCGTGATTAATATTTTAAAATCAAATTAGGTAATACACAGTTTTTTTTCTGACCTAACATATTTTCCTGTATTTTTTCCGGTATATTTTATACATTTTCCATAACAGAAAAAAGAAAAATGGTAAATATATATGCATTTGTCCGGGTGTTATTCACTGATCAGTTTTGCCCGAAAGGAACTTATTCTTTGTTTGATTAGAACTTAATATTTTTTTTTCTTATTTTCTTTGAAAATTATATTGGTCATAAAAGTATAGTTTTCTCCCGTCATTCGCAGTATCTGAGCTAAAAGATAGCAAATACAATAAAGCATCTGTAACGAACGCTCCCGATAGGGTGCATTTATATTTAGCGGACACTGTCTCGATTCCCGGCATCTATATATTTGTAAACTTTTACCTCTAAATGGTGGACACCTCCGAATAGAGGGCGAATTCCGAGCTCGCGAGGTTTCCGTTATTCAGAGGTTTTACTGTATTTAAAAAACAGGTGCTTTTGTTGCAGACCTAAACTTTCCTAATCCATAACATTAAAAAATATATATAATTTTATGTTAATGGAGAATTCTAGCTATGTTGTTGACTATTCGATGTTCCTTTCTTCTCGCACAAGTATTCATTTATTGGTTGTCAGAGTTTGGGATATACAAATGTTTGAAACTATGAACAGCATTCTTGAAGTACTCATTTTTGGAGGAGGCGGAGGCGAATTTTTATAACATAATGCGTGTCTTCATAATAAGTGACTAAATTTTAATTATGTTCTTTAATTTACATTTGAACTAAGCATTCTTTTCTGGAGTTTATATTAGGCTGTTATAAAAATGATAGAGAATATTCGACCAAATAAAATTATTCTGCCGAATTCACCCGAAAAATTACTCTGATCTAATGAATATGTTAGAAACTTTTATGCACTTATATGTGCTTATAAAAGGTATAGACAACTATTCAAATGTGTGTGCGCATATATATAATTGCGTAATGTTACAAAATTGTAATCTCATTTTACTTACTCACAAACGAAATGAAACCTATAAAATCTTACAGCAGTTAAAAATTTTATGACCTAAAATGGTTCAAATTACCGTCGAAGTGAAGGCTAACTATCATTGTACATGGTCAAATATATGCGATGGCTTCCAAGTGAATCAAACTAAAGGTGGAAATGGACCTGTCTTCTAGCTTTTTTTTTTTTTTTTTTTTTTTTTTTTTTTTTTTTTTTTTTAAGATGTGGGAAGAGTTAGGGGGGGAAAGTCTAAAAGCAATGTTTACCATAAAGTGGAGACCGATACGGCATTATTTTTGTTGAGTATAAACGGCAAAGTGTTTCGTGTTTGTTTCGAACAACAGCTCATTTAAATTACTGCTCAATTTTGACTTTAGCTGTGGGCCTGTTTGTCTGACTCTTTTTAACACTCCGATTCCCATATTCATTTTTGAGATTGTTCTTGTATTCTTGTATTACTCTGTGAATGATTGTATAATGGTGTTTATAAGCTCCTGTAAATTAATGATCTTTATATAAAATTCGGCGGAATAAATAATGCAGCGTCCTAAAGACTGTTTTATAACAATTTTAATTGCATTGTATTTTAACGACTTGACACTATTTCAAACATAATAAAATTTATATACATTACGGAGTTGCACTACGAGATTCATAGTGTAGAATATCGATTGCATTATTATTCATTTGCAAGGACAAACAAAATAATTCAATTGTCTGTACACACCATCACCTCATCGAGTTTACAGCTGAAATTTTAGGATTAGTTAAAAGTAGATTAGCATATTTAAATGCAACTGGTCTGTTAAGTCATATCTTGGTAGAAACCACCTGAAGACATAATTTTAGTGGTTAACTGATAGGTTTACTATTGTATTTTCCTGCATCCAAAAGTTTGGAAACATGGAGGAATGGGTGCAGGAAAACACAATGGAAAATCCACCAATTAACCCGTAAAATCTGGTCTGTAGGTGGTTTCCACAAAGATATGACTTGGCAGACCAGTTACATTTTAATACGCTAATCGATATTTAACTAATCCTAAAATTTCATCCGTCAACTCGATGAGGTGATGATCTGTGTAGACGCCTTCCGGTCTTTAATAAAATTTGTTTTAAGGAAGTAAAAGATAGAAAGACGGACAGATAAACTGAACGATTTGCCTTATTAAGATTTTTGTAAAAGCATATAAAAATTCATTCAATTTGAAATCATGTAACACCTTTATAACTCAGGCTAATTTTCTGTAATCGGGTTTTGGCGACCAACATATCTTATCTATAACTATAATCTTTCTTTTACAGATTTAAAATTAACAATAAATTAACAGTAACTAGGCTAATAATACAATATAATAACATTAGCAGCGGACTTTAGACGCCGCATCTGTCGCATATCGTTAAAGACAGTTTAATAGTTACACATTTCATTTAATTAAAAGGAGATTTTTAAACTTTCATGTAAAAATCTTGGCGCAATTCGGACTTCAGAAACTGAGATATGTTGCCAAATGATATAAACAACTATGAAAACAAACCTGATGAACTTTTATGGGTACTTCTTAGTTATCCCGCCGACCAATTTCGCCAAATTATGTAAATCGTCAAACCACTCGCCAAATTATACACATTGACATATTTTTTTATTTTAAATAACGAACAAATAAATTAGTAAAACACTATAAAACTAGTATGTTGTGGCCATCACAAAACTTTCTTCTATATAAATCACGTCAATTAAATCATTTAAATAGTACAAGAAATAACAACGATTTAGCACCAATTCATATCAAAGTATATCTGAATTTGAAGTTGGATGAAAATTCGTGCATTAGTTCTTGAGATAGAGCTATAGCGGAAATTCTGAAAAAAAATGTAGCATAGCAGCGCCACCTGTTGAGCGATTTACACCAAAAGTAAACAGCACTAAACGATATCAAAGTATACATGAATCTGAAGTTTGTTGAAAATCCAAGCATTAGTTCTTGAGATAAAGCTATTGCGGAAATTGCAAAAAATACAGCATAGCAGCGCCACCTGTTGAGCGATTTACACCAAAAATTAAACAGCACTAATTTATACATCAATTCATGTCAAGGACTAACTAAATCTGAAGTTTGATGAAAATCCGTGCAATAGTTCTTGAGATACACCTCTTGTGGAAATCGTGAAAAATGCAGCACAGCAGCGTCACCTGTTGAGAGATTTACACCAAAAATTAAACAGCACTAATTTATACATCAATTCATGTCAAGGACTAACTAAATCTGAAGTTTGATGAAAATCCGTGCAATAGTTCTTGAGATACACCTCTTGTGGAAATCGTGAAAAATGCAGCACAGCAGCGCCACCTGTTAGGCGATTTGCACCAAAAAATAAGCAGCAATAATTTATATCAGGGACTAACTGAATCTGAAGTTTGATGAAAATTCGTGCATTTTTTCTTGAGTTAGAGCTATTGCGATAATCATGAACAATGCAGCATACCAGCGCCACCTGTTGGGCGATTTTCACAAAAAATTAATCAGCACCAAACTTCATCCTGCACTAACTGAATCTGAAGTTTTATGAAAATCCGTGCAGTAGTTCTTGAGATACAGCTATTGCAGAAATCGTTAAAAATGCCGCATAGCAGCGCCACCTGTTGGGCGATTTTCACCGAAAACTAATCAGTTCCAGTTTATATCAAGGTCTAACTAAATATGAAGTTTTGTGAAATTTCGTGCATTAGTTCTTGAGATAGAGCGCCCACAAAATTTGTGTCACATACAGACAGACAGACTCACAGACAGACATTTTGTAAAAACGTGTTTTTTGGAATCTCTGACTCATAAAACGTGTAAATCCTTCGAAAACTGGAATTCGAAAATTTTCATGAAACCAATACTTTCTTCTTGTAAAGATAGAAGAAATTAAAAATACAAATAAAACGTCGAATTAATGGTTTTATTGGCCATTATTGGCATTTAATCTTACAATTAATGGCAACCATTATTGGCAATTAATCTTACAATTTGGCGACAGTGATTTGGTCGACGGGATAACTAAGAAGTACCCTTTTATGTTATTTTTATATGTATTTATATATATTATTTTTTATATACAAATTATTTATGTTGGTATATAAAAATAAATAAACGGGTCCCTTACATTAAATAAATTGTATACATATGGAAAAAAGTGCTTGTGTATATGACACAGTAAATAGGTTGCCAGAAAATACGTTATTATCAAATTTCTTTTCTCGTCAAGGCTATTTTCTGTATTTCGCCAAGGCTACTATATCGGAAACGTACCGAATTGCGGTTATATTTTATTAAATGTTTTATTGTTTTAATATCGTAAATATATCATAACCTATACTGATTAAAATTTGTAGGTATATTCATTTTTTCTATTTAACAAACATCTTTGGAAAAGCATATATATAAAATGTTATTCTGCTTGAAATCACGTGACCCCCTTCAAAACTCTGCAATCGAGTTTTGGCGACCAACATTGGCACAATTGAATGTGTTCTGTTAAGGAACTGTTTGAAGGTTTAAGAGGCAAAAATTCTGTGTTTTCAGATTTTTCTGGTTAATTGTGCTACAAACCCGACTTACTTGTGAAATTTCATGATTCTACGACTTTTAGAAGTACCTTAGTTATTTGATGATACGAAGTGAGTCAGTGACAAAAAAGCGCTTTTTCGGAATTTAATATTTCGAAAACTACTAAATATAGAAACATGAAATCGTGAAACCTTAGTTCAGTTTGACCATACGAACATGTGTATAAAAGAAAAATTTCTATATCTCTCCCTAAAACGACGTTATGAGGGGGTGAAAAGTATGCCGAAATGGTTCAGGAAAAGGTAGCTTACGGCTTGTGCGAACTTGGCGGACGCACTGCCGTGCTCCCAGATAATTCGGTTACATAATGTCTATGAGTAATAAATGCTGGAAATACGTTTTCAACTTTGAATTGCATTTTAAAGTTTAACCTTTATTGTACTGAATTATGAATTCGTGAAAATTTTATCTTCTAATCTTCTAAAGCATTTTTCGTGAATTGTTTAAACTACATTGGACGATTTACATAATCATTTAATACATTTCAGAAGGATTTTAGAAGGATTGGAGGATTTAGAAGGATTAATTAAATTTGAATTTATAGGGATTTTGTGCACTATTTATAACCCCACTCAAATCTTTTATTTTAAACCTTTTTCTTAGTATTTTGTAGAATTAGGAAATGTGCAAATATAATGTTCTTACAATAGAAATATAGAAATATTTCCGAATTAAAAAATTGCTCCCCCCCCCCCCCCCAACGCCAAGAAAGCTGAAAAGATGCAAAGGCAAAGGAAATAATTCTTTTAAAAATGTTTTTGTTTTGTGTAACCAATAATGCTTTTGGAACAAGACAAAGTAATGTATCTGTAACTCATTCTAAACTATATTACAACTAATCAGTGTATTAAATGAATTTTATAACGAGTTATTTTCATGGTACTTATAAGTATCGTCAGTAGATAAAGGATTAAACAAATTTTTTACATACGGCATGGTGTGTATAAATTCTATATATCATATAAAGGGCTACGCAAAAGAATTCGAAAGTATTACTGTATATGTGAGTAAATGGCGTAATGGTTTTCTTTAATTGTGTGATGCGTTTAACACTTTCACTGCCGTGAGCATCACAGGTAGGTCTAATTTTTTTTTTCATTCTGTGCCGTGAGCATCACCCGTGGGTCACCAGTAGCTTTCCATATAATATTAAATCAAAATCGTGGGCAGGTCAGCAATGACTTTATATTTGTATACGGCACTCTGGGATAACTGTAACTCACTATACTAGCCGCCCTTGGCGACCAGTTTTGTCTCCCTTAAAATTTGTCTGGGAAAGCATGCTAAGCATTGTATCATGTTACTTTTATTCATAATTTAATTTACTTGGACTCCCTTAAATATAATTAATATAATCCCTTAAGCTAATATTAGTTTTTGTTGCATTAAATTATTTCAATTTGTTGATTTTCTGAAGGCAAGTAAACCCTATTAGTTTACAATGGAAGGCTATGGAAATTTGGAGAAATATTAGAGATATCGCCAAGTTGCCGTCACTTTGCCGCAAATTTTGGCCGCTAAGTTGGCGATAAACTTGGCGGCATTTGGCGACAGAACAGGTTCTCCCCCTACGGTAACTCCCCCTTATAGGAATGTAGACGCATTAAATGCTGTTCAATAACCAATGAGATGCGTTTCATTCGGCTGCTGGCATTAAACAATTAACAAATAATCGCGATTTCTGTGCCACGTACGATAGCGTAATATGTATATAGATTTTTGTGAACTTACTCCGAATTATGTATACTGTGTTTATTTTACAACACATAAACCCTTTAAAAACACTTTAATTAGTCTTTTTAAGTTTGGCACCCTGGTGATCACTTTAAGTTCCTATAGGGGCAGTGAACGTGTTAAGCTGAATTCCATTTAATACATTATATAGATAATTAATATATATTGTAGTATGAGTGTTTTATTAACATTAAAAGATGTTTGTAGACTAGCAATGAATTCATATACTGGGTTATTCAAAGAACTGGATACATTGCCGTCTCTGAATGGAAATAGCCTTTAATACTTTTTTACCGGAATTAAATTTTAGCTTAATGTGTGGTATAAAAATCTGTTGATAACGAATGGTTGTACAAAAATTCGAGTCTATTGGCGAAAATTGCTGAAGAAGACTTTCCAACAGTGTTATGCGAATTCTAACTAGACTAATTTATGTAATATATAGTATACAAATATACTGATCTATATACATGGCTGATCAAAAGAATTCGAGTCCCTTTCCGACTATGAACGATAATCCTGAAAGTGGGTTCCAAATGTGTTATGAGTTTTCAAATTGTTTACTTAAGATATGGTCTTTCACCTTACTAAATGGGGAAGTTTCGTTACAATTTCCCAGAAGTACTGGAAAGTGCTCCATAATCTATGTTTGATGCATGATTTTTCTTTATTGTTTAACGTAATCTTGGTTTTCAGCTTCTTTGAAGTTTTCATACGTTTTAAGATAATTTGTTACTAAAGGATTCTCTATTGTTTCACAAAAAAGGTTTTAATATTGTATCATGTATAAAAATATAAAGTTTTTCAGAAAAATAAAGTAATAAGATGTAGGTGAGTTGCAAGTGAGTGATTTAGAAGATGTCTGTGAATTCAAAGCATAAGTAATTTATCAACATTTTTATTTAATTTTTACTATTTAATTATAAAAATAACAACAGGTGTATGAGGTAGCACTACTAACATGCACATTTTAAACATTTATTACATCACAATACGAGCACAAAACGTAAACATACACTGAAGACTTATTACAGCAGAAAAAGTACATGAGTGGCTTTAAAACATAGGTACTTGTGGTGCCGCCATCTACAGACTTTTCACCAAACTAAAGACATAACACTATACTATCAAAATTTTTAACTAAAGGTAACATGAATAATAATTTACTTTTCAAAGTCAAAGTATCCTAAATAATAAAAAAAAAATTGCCAGTGAGTAACAAAAGAATCAACATGACAAATGTTGTAGAGCAATTAATAAAGTTTAGGAATGTTTTTTTATTACTTCAAACTCAGGAGTTCTTTTCTTTTTTTTAACACGTTCCAACGGTCTGAAAAGTATCCGACATTTGTCCGAAAAAAATACATGTTACCTGACGGGATTGGTACCCTAAACCAAGTAATATCAAGTTAGGCCCTTGCACCTCCACACACTTAGCCCACCGTTCCTTCCACTGCCGAAAATACTTCTGGAAAACTTTTTTGGAATGGTGTTCAACTCCTCCGTCGCATTCTGCATATCTCATCTCAACTCTGAAAACGGGATCCTTTCAATGGCGCCTTCAATTTTGGAAACAACCAGAAGTCGCAATGAGCCATGGCTGAAGAGTTTGAGAACAACTGGTTGGCGAACAACTGGAATTACATGTTTTGCCAAGAAAGTCTGAATCAGGTGCGATGAATGAGCTTGAAAATTGATAATCTTACGACACCTGATGAATCTCACGAATTGTTTCGCTTTGAGAATCACCAAGCTTTGACAAAATTTGATGCAGCACCTTTGTTCAACCCGTTCAGTCATCTTGACAGAAATCAAAATCCGATGAATACGTATAACAGCACCTAACTCGGCGACCAGCAGGCAACGACCGGCTCACTGGACTTCGTGGAAAACATTCAAGCATGCGCATTAAGCTGTCTCTTTCCAATGTGCACAGTGGCGTCACCTTAGAATCACTATTGTGCGGGGGACAAAATAAAAATCTGATACTTATCAGACAGACCTCGTATATCACCGAGGTGCACTACAAGATGCTAATTATAGAATATAGTGTGCATAGCATTCATCGTTCATTTACAGGGCACACAAAATAATTCGGTTATAGTATTATTTTGAACAATAATTGCTGGAAGTGTGTTTTCAGTTGTGATATACGAGTTTTTAAACACAACTAATGTTTTTATTAGATTTTCTGTTTAATTTCTATTGATCATATACAGGGCTACAGAAAAAATATCGAGTACCTTTCCGTTTACTAAAGGAAATAATTGAAGGAGAATTTTCAACTAAAATGTATGTTTCCTAACTGAACTAAATTTTAGCAAATTAAGGAGTATATATACAAAGTGTAGGATATGTAAAGGGCTGCACAAAAATAGGATAACATCTCGGCTATTAATGACAACTAGCCGCCTCTGGCGACCAGTTTGGTCTCCCTTAAATGTATGCTAAGCATTGCATCATGTTACTTTCATTCTGAAACTAATTGACTTGCTCAATCCTTCCCCGAGTCCAAAGATTCTGATAGAGAAATCAAGAATTCTTTGCGAACTTGATAACATTTCATACATTTTTGTTATTAGGCGTATTTCGTCTTTTTTGACAAATACCTCATAATTTCCGTAGCTTTAAAAATGAGTGAAACTTCGTTTAAACTGAGATTTGTTCATAAATTATCTAAATTAAACTTATTCTACTTAAACATGCTGTTACTTCAATGTTATTTTTTAATATTAATAAATTTATTTAAATTTTGCAAATCATGCATTTATAATTTTTTTTCATTACTTAATAACTAAATAATGAATATATATACTTTTGTTTTTATAGATTTGATTTCTGAGTTCATAAATATGATAATATACTAACGTAACTAAGAGAAATAGCAAAATAAAACCCTGGTGAATGCAAGCCGTTAACAAACGTTAGCGCCGCCAATTTATCTACTATGACGTCATAAGAATATTGTCCATTCATTGTTGGAGAACCTGCTTTGCGAATGATTTCCTCCATGGTCTAATATTTTCTACCGTTTATATGATGAATGAATATCTCGTGTTTGTTTACTCTATGAAGTGAAATAGAAAGTTGTCAACTTAATTTCAATTGAAATCAAATCTTGTAATATATAATTATTTATTTGAATGTAAATTAGAAACAATACTTTGATGTTTAAATGAAACATTTGAGTTTATGTTATTATTATTATGATTAATTGTTTAGATACTTTTCCATTACCGGGGCCTTGGCATTTTTCTTTCAGCTTGGCGCAATTCGGGCTTCAGAACGTGAAGTACGTTGATAAAATATATAAATAGCTATGAAAACAAACCTGGTGAACTTCTATTTTTATTTATATGTATTCATTTGCATATAAACATTTTATTTACACATATATCTACACTATATATATAAAATCCTAATGAAACGAATTTATGAAACGAATATATGAAACGCCTGAAATGTATCGATTCTTTGAATTGACCGATTAAACAACTGATTTTGTTTCACAGCGATTTCTCCTAAAATATGGAATACTTTGCGATGAAATTAACACCAAAAATCCGTGTTGATCCACAGATATCAAAACTGGTATTAGAATTTTTTAAATTCGAATTAGTTTTCGAAATATTAATTATTTCTAATTTTAAATACATTTATTCTAATGATGGCAACTCAAATTTTAATCATAACAGAATTTTTTTTTCATAATTCAGAAAAGGTTACTATTTTAAATTAATTTGGCGACAGTTGGGCCTCCTTTAAATCTATGCTAAGAACAATGCTTTTTTTGTATTTCGTTATCATTTTATTAAATACAAAACTTTCATTTAAAAATGAAACATTTAAATTGATGGCTTTCACTTCTTTTAAAAAAAAAAAAAAAAAAAAAACGAAAAGAGAAATATTAGACACAGATGTCATATACGCACCGGAGTACCTAATTGGCGCACAAATGGCATTATTTTGATAGGCATGGTAACCCAGCTATTGTTGTTTATTTAATAATAAATGTATATTTACTTTTATTTCTTTTTTAAATTTATATCAATTATTTTGTTCTATAGTAATTAATTATTTATTTGCTATTTCCTTTTGAAAATAATAGAAAATAATTAAAAAATACGGTACAATGTAGTAGTTATTCCGTCACCCAATTTCGCAAATTATATAAATCACCAAACCACTCGCCAAATTGTACAGATTGACAAAATTTTTATTTTAAATAACGAAAGAACAAATAAATTAGTATAACATTAATAAATATAAAAATAAAAATAAAACGTCTAAATAAAAATCTCTTGATGACGTAAACACGTGTAACTTGCTAAAAGTCAAGTGAATGTGACATTTACGATCAAGCATTATTGACATTTAATCTTATAGTTCGCGATAGATTTTTTGTCGACAGGATAACTAAGTAGTACCAAAAATACATATGTAACTGGTATTCGAAAACGAGGCTTTCGCCAAATTTTCGTAAAAAAAAAAAAAAAAAAAAAAAAAAAAAATCATGCCAAGCATGCGGTGCGTATGACATCTGGCGAAATATTAAATTATGTAACAAACCATGACATTTAATTTCAACTTCAAATCAATGTTTTAATTTACCACTCGAACAATAAAAAAAATACTAACTGGCGAGTTGAAAAAAAGATATTGGCGAGATTTTCACCCGGCTTTTTTTTCTTTCGGCACAGATGTCATATACGGCCTCATATTGGCGCGATTTTTTTCTGACGCTAATGTCATATACGCAACGGGTACTTAACTGGCGCCAAAGTATCGTTATTTTGCTTGATTTGGTAAGCCGGATGTTGTTGTTTATGCTGTTGATGCGTTCCCTAAATTGGCGTTGGAAAAAATCGCGCCAATATGGGGGCGGATATGACATTTGTTCCAAACTTTCATATGAAAGGCGAAGGGATCAGATCGTATTTGTTTATGGCATTTGATGACTTAAACTATTATAATATAGATGAAATGATGGGGATAGAATAATATTTGGCGAGTTGTCACCTGTGCCTGGATAACATTAAAGTATCAAAATGGCACCTAGAGTATAAAAAGCAAAGTGTTCCGCCTGGAACTGTTGATGATAGTCACATGATTTAGGCTATTGTTATAGAGATTGTTTTAAAATATCGGTTGACAAAGACTCTGAATGCTTAATTCCTTTTATTTTAGCTTCTTTTCAAATGTTTAACTGATCCTCTTTAATCAAAAACGAAAACAACCATTGGATGTCTTAACAGCAACTGATCTCCGTTAAATTTTTGCAATCAAAGGGAATTGAATGGAAACCCGTTTACAAGGAGATCTGCACAGCTTTTTCAGTATAATTTAATTTTCTCTAATATTTAAAAAACCCATTAGATTTTTAGATTTTCATATTCTGCGGTGTCTGAACGGGGGTTGGTGAGCGTAGCTTGCAGGGGGCAGAGCCCCATAGTATACAATATTTTTTACATATAAATTACTTCTGTTTCTATATAAAAATAGATTATTTGCTTCTTTAGATTAAGTCAATTTTATACATATGGAAAAAATCGCTTATGTATATGAAATAGGATATAGATTGCCGGAAAATTCGATGCCATTTTTTTTCTCGCCAAGAGCCTATACTGGAAAAATATCTATTCATTTATTTATTGTAATTTAAATGAGGTAAATGAAAGATGTGTATTTTAAATTAAAGATATGTATTTTAAATGAAATGAGTGATAGGTTTATATTTTTAATAAAATGATGGCGATGAAAGAATGTTTGGTGATTTATCACCTGCGCCCGACTAACATAAAAGTACCGAAATGGCCGTTTGGCATATAATAAGTGAAGCGGTCAGCCTGGAACAGTTGATGACAGTCACATGACTTCGACTTTTATTATATAGATTGCTAAATTGGGTTTTCAAATGCGTTATGCGTTTTCCAAGTTATTTACTTACACATCGTCTTTCACCTTATTAAAACGTGAAGTTTTGTTACAGTATTCTGAATGTGTTGCAAAGTATATCATAATCTATGCTGGACGCATGATTTTTCGTTTTTGATTTTAACTCTAGCGATTCTTATTGACAATCTTGCTTCTCGTCAAAGAGTTTTCTCCCACCACTCCTGACAAACCACAAAGAAAAGAAAGTAAGCTTATTACAGATAAAACTTAATTTTTAATTCCATATCATACTCATTCAAACATAGATACGGAACTTGAATGTTGAGCCAAAAAGCGTGAAATCTGTCGACTTCGTAACCCGAAAAGTAATTTGAAACGGAGATTAATTAAAAGCAATAACTACACGCTTTAATGCTTTTTCGTAAAAAAGTTTTAATCCTGAAAGAATAGTTTTTGTATTTTGGAAACGCCTTTTCAAGATCGAATAAGTTCCTTGTTAAACGCAGCGTTAAGAAGCTAGATCTGACAGTCGTCCAGAGAGTTAGACAAATATTAATAACGTTTTATCAGAAATCGCTAATTACGTGGTTTTCTAATAGAATGAGCTAAAAAATACTGACATGCACAAAAACATGTCACATTTTTTCACGGCGCAGTTGTTTCAACTACAGTGAGACCTCCCTGTGCGACCACCTCCCTGAACGACCATTTTTTCATGGAACGAAATTTATTCCCATAGACTTAATACTTATTTTACCTCCACTCAGAGACCATCCCAGTTGAATTCCCTCCATGAGCGACCCATTTCTTCGAAGAAAATGAAACAAATTTAGTTTTTTCCTGGTTTAGTTTTTAGTTTTTTAGAAAAATAATTCCGGTGAGCGCATTATTCATCAAACATCTAAACTAAGTTTAGAATTTTTTATTATTGTTTTTCCGGTAACCTTTAAGTGTTTAAACCCTTTTGTGCCTTTTTAGGCAATGAATTTAACTCTGGTGACAAATTAAGAATGACGGTCAATAAACTCCTCTGCCCTATTCTGTCAGGAAACTCTCAAAGAAATAGGTAAATTAATGAAATCGTCATTATTTGTTCCCGTCCAAAAAAAAATTGCATTTATTTACTGAACTTCGAAAAGACATGGAAATAAAAGTTATAAAAGATAAGACCGTAAAATCAATGCAAACTTCAATGTATTCATTTTTTAAAGTCTGCAGTAATTAAATTTTGTTTTGATACTTAAGTTTTCATATTTTTTCCTAATGTGGAAAATAAATTTTAGTAACGTTAATTGTTACCTTTTTCTAACACTTAAAATCTAGATTTAAACATGACCTCCATTAAGAAACCACCTCTCGGAGCGACCGATTTTTATTGTAACGGAACGTAGTCGCTTTAGGGGGGTTTTACTGTAATTGTTCTTAAATACAAAATACTACATTTAAATATCAAACAGTGGCACAATACAAATACCACATAAACTTAACTTTAAACAGCTAGATATAACTGACGTTATCGAAAGCTGGACAAATATTAACATTGTGTTGTGAAAAATTACTATTTACATCATTTTTTATGGGATGAGTTGAAAAGTTTAACCTGCAGCAAAGCATGTCGCATTTTTTCATGTCGCAGTTGTTTCAACTAATTGTGCGGAAATAAATGAAAGAATACATTTAAGTATAAATGACAAGTAAAACAGAAAGACTAATCATTCACTTTACACTGGAAAATTAGAGCTAAATAGCTATATATAACAGACATCATAGAAAGTTGGACAGTAATAAAATTCTTATTAGAGGTACATTTCCAACTGGGCGAAAAATGTCCGGACCAGGATTAGAACCAAGGATCTCCTGGCTGAAGCCGGGAGATCCCTGGTTCGTCCGGGATAGCTCAGATGGCAGAGCACTGTCGGCTTCAGCCAGGAGATCCCTGGTTCGAATCCTGGTCCGGACATTTTTCACCCAGTTGTAAATGTACTTCTAATATGATTTATTTACCATTTAGAACAATTGTGTTAAAATTAATCTTGAGTAATAATATTGTTTTAAGTTTAATGTTTTCAGTTGTGAAATTGCTACTTACACAATTTTCAAAATGGAATCCTTCTATATATAAAAAATGTCCTTCCGGCCAGTGCCGGGAGGAAGAGGTAGCTTTCATATTCCTTATTTTAAAAAAAGCCAACTTATATCATTCAAACACACGAAGCTCAATTTAGTGGAAACCGAATATAGGAGATTCAATACTAATTTTTATCAATATAATGAATGAGAATTTCTCGAAATTAGTCGGCTTTATCCAAGCTGCTTTTCTTTAAAGTAACTTATATTTGGCTGCCAAATTCGGCGATTTCTTAAAGTGTCTGCCATTGTAAGACAACATGGTCGATGAGGCTAACGAGTGAACTTGGTCGAGACCTTAGTAATTGCTGTGCACATGCTCACTCACATCGGAATCGGCTGATATATACGAGTGCTGTCGCATGCAAAAAATCAGATTTTTCAAAATGTCACCCACAATAGAAATTGAAACTGCTATAACTGAGCCATTTTTTAAGGTAAAGACAAACAAAAAATGCTCCTGAATCCTTTTCAAGGTCAAATACTTAAGAAAGAAACCTTTTTCAATTTCTAATTTTTTTGCACCTCACTTTAAATATATATTTTTTTCTTAATTTAATGGCCGCCATTTTGAAACAAGATGGCTGATGAATCTGGCCAGCGAACTTGGTCGAGGTATTGATGTATACTATCCACATGCCTTCTTACATCGAAATAGGCGAATACGTGTGTTATCGCGTGACAAATACAAGACCGTTTCAAAATGTTAACCATGCTAGAAATTCAAAGTGCTATAATCCAATTATTTTTTAAGATATAAACAAAAGAACAAATTTTCAGAAACAAAAACTGCTCCGGAATCTTTGTATCAAGGCCAAACACATAAAAAAAAATCTTTTTCATTTTCCAATTTTTTAATACCTCATTTTAAATTTTAAATTATTTTTTTTTAAATGGCAACCCTTTTGAAACAAGATGGCGAGTGAAGCTGGCCAACGAACTCGGTCGAGACATTGATATGTACTATGTACAGACCAAGTTACATCCAAATCGGTTCATAAATACGCCTGTTATCGCGTGACAAAAATCAGGTCGTTTTAAAATGTCAGCCACGCTAGAAATTCAAAATGCTATAACTCAGCCATTTTTTAAGATATAGACGAAACAAAAACTGCTCCGGAATCTTTGTATAAAGGTCAAATACATAACAAAATAATATTTTTCCATTTTTAATTTTGTGGTACCACATTTCAAATTTAAAATTTTTTTAAAAATTTTAAATGGCCGCCATTTTGAAACAAAACGGCGGATGAAGCTGGCCAACGAACTCGGTCGAGACATTTGTATGTACTATGTACACACCGAATTACATCGAAATCGATTCATAATTACGAGAGTTACAGTGTGACATAGGTCAGATATATATATATATAACCATTAATTAAACATAACCTACCACCGTCAAATATTATGAATTAAAGCTGTAAGTATAAAAAAAAAAGAAATAATTTATTATAAGAATTATTATGGAAGAAAAAGAAAAAAGTGGACACCGACAAAAAATGGAAAAGCTTATATATTGAATTACGTTGTCAAGGGCACAGAATTCAATGATATAAGCAAAATGGTTGTTTTCTGTGAGAAAAATAAGCTAAAGCTAAAAATTATTTTCCCCTGTGCCCAAACAACCATTAAAATCAAGTGAATTGATTAAAAATGAAAACAGAATAGAAACAAATAATATGAAATGGAAGAATCAATAAAACCTATTTAAATATTTATAGGATATAAAATATAAATAATAAACCCCATACCGATTAATATTTCAGTATTTTACAAATATCCACGCGCACATGTCTACCAGAATATCATAAAGATTAAGGTGAATAAAACAGTTAAGAAATCACAGTAATTGATACCAAAGGATGCAGTTAATACATTTTGAAATAAATTTTGAAATACCTTGTTAAATACATTTAATATAATATAAAATAAATAGATAGTAATTACATTATTTAAAATGCACTATTAAATTAATTAATAACTGTTTAACAATATCGTCAAAAAAAATCAAAAAATCGTCAAAATACCCCCTCGTGTAGTAAATTATAACTGAAATGGAGCTAGAAAAATTAAAATTTAGAGCTATCTTAAAAAGACAAATTTTGGTGCTGCCATCTAGTATTACTTTTATTGTTCAACTGTCAAGGGATAAATATTTGTAAGCATTTGAATGTAAATAATTGTTTAAACAGCAAAACCAAACATATCCTTATATATAGATAATTATAAACCTAATATAAACCACACAATGTATTAAAAAAAAAAAAAAAAAAAAAAAACTATTGTTAATAAAATTTAAAAGCATACAAAATATTCTATTATCTAACTTATTTAAACTAAACTAAGAATTTAAATAATTCTAGAACATTGATAATATATAGCATATAGCTATATGTTATAAAACAAAATAAATTCAGTAATAATTAATATAAATAATTATTAAAAATAATATAAAAATTATTTTTTAAATCAATTATATATAAGATAATTATAAAATGAACAGGAAATAAACATATGGAAGTATATAGAAGGTTAAATGATACTTAAATTCCCATTACTAAAAAAGCACAAATAAAGAGTGTGGATTATTTTCATACATCCATAAAAATCCAAAAAGTATGAATGTGGGACATTCAAAAACATTAAACCGATAATAAATTGAAAATAGATAAATATTAAAAAGAATAGAGGAATAATAATAAAAATAATTACCCAATTTTAATACATACAGTATAACTATATTTATATTAAACATACTTATATGTATATACACTATAAAAATGGCATACTATTAGTAATTAATATGATATTGTCCTTAGTAAATTAAAATTTAATAACAAATGATTGTAAATAAGATTAATCAATAATTAAGCTAATTATAATATTAATGAAATTCTCCAATTACATATAAAATATCAAATCAACATCCATATAAAATACGTATAAAAAATATAGTAATAATACAAAAGCCCCATTTTTTTTAATTAACCATTGCGTATTATCCAGACAACACCACCCTCCTCCGTACTCTAACATCTACCCACCCAACCAACCTATAATAATTTTTTTATATTATTTTACAATTTTTAATTTTTTATAGATATTATATTTTATTTTATAATTTTTTTTTGTAATTTTGTTTACGCATGTGTTAATTTGTTTTAAAAGATCATGTAAGAAAAGTACTAATTGTATATTAATGAATATATGAATTTTTTTGGAAAACCATGATTTAATGCATCATAAATTAGTTTTTTAATATTATTGTTAATTAGAGGAGAAGAACATAAACATTTTATTCTATATAAATGATTAAGTATTATATTTCGAAATACAGAATGATGTAGACAAGATTTAAAATTTGTAAATGTATTAACTTTGAATTTAAATTCTTTACGTTTGTCATATGAATCTGTGATTGTTTTGTTGTCTTTTATTGTAATTTTAAGATCTAAGAAGTTAATTGTATTGTTAGATAAAAGGTTTTCCGTTAATTCCAAATTTGTGGGATAATCAACTGGAAATCGAGTAATTGCAGATTGATCAGTATCAATTAAAATTATGTCATCAATATAACGATATAAATGTTGATTATTATTAGTAAAATTACGTTCATAATGATATAAGTATAAGTCTGAGAGTAAACTGGAAGTACAACCGCCTTGTGGTATACCGACATGCTGTAAATATAAAGTGTTATCTTGCAGTATATAATTATTATAGATAATGAAGTTAGTTAAAGATTTAAAATATGCAATATCTATATTAGATGGTAATTCCAGTTTTTTATAATACTTTTTAAATAATGCATTTATAATTTTATGTAAATCTAATAGGACTATATTATTAAAAAGATCTTTGAAGTCATATGTCGTTATATTCAGGGCTTAATTTGCGCCGGAGCCCATCGGAGCCCAGCTCCGGTACTTCTCTATTTTTAGAAAATATTCAAATATTGGTCGGAATTCACCGGAGCTCATAAATACAGGGCTCCGGAGGCCAGTGCAATTCGTAGCTATGCATTTTTATGAAAAAATGCATAGCTACGAACTATCCCTTTTTATGTTAACACTATTTCCGAATCATAATCCTTATCCTATTTAATCGCTGAATTCTGCATTTAATTAGCACTAAAACTAGGCAAAGATTACTATTCGGAAGGAGTGATAACTAAAAAAGTGGATTAGTTGACAGCTAAGTATATTATGATAGATATTTTTTTAATTTACTATTTTGCTAAAGAAAAAAAAAATGCTTTAAATTTTGCAAATAATGTACGAAATATAAATATACAGATTGGAGTGGCGGGAGAGGGGGGGGGGTATGGGGAAACAGTTCAGTTGTAGTACCGGTACCACATAATATTAGGGCTCCGGTACTTTTTTTCTTAGAAATTAAGCCCTGGTTATATTATAAACACAATGAAGATTTTTTAAAATATTGACAAGTTGATAGCTATTTTTTATACAATGTGTATTATCATTGTTTGTAGTAAGTACATATAATTGATTAAGAATTTTTAAGAGAAGTTTATTGGCTTTATTATTATATGTATTGCAACCAATAGTAACAGTCCTAAATTTAATTGGAGTTTTATGAAATTTGGGAATAAGAACTAAATATGGATAATTAAAGTTAGTAGATAAAATATTTAATAGTTTATAATAACTTCGAATTTTACGATTATTTACTATTACATTTTCATTAGTTTTTTGAAATGACTTATTAGAAGAAATACAATTTGTAAGAAGTTGGTGATAATATGATTTACATATAATAGCATAATTGTTAGGAGATTTGTCTACATATGTAATAACGTAGTTTTTTTGTAATTTAGTAATTTGTTGGAAATAATGCTTTGTATTAATAGAAACCAAATCAGCAATATTATTTTTTAAAGCCATAGTTAATTTTTCAATTACTAATATTTTCCATTGATTAAAATATTCAATAGTCTTATTATAAGAGATAGAAATTTTATAAATAAAAATATCAATATCATATGTAAACTGTTTGATAATAGATTTAACATTAAATTTAGATGGGAGTCTATATTTAGTACCATAACCCATTAGTTGTTTCAATTTAAAATCATTAACAATATCAAGATTTCCAGTGATTATATGTCCATGATCATTGTTTATGTATTTTTTTACAGTGGGGTCGTTGCAGTTACACGGAAAATTACTTGCAGCAGATGTATTTTTTGAAAATGTATTGTAGTTAAAAATCTTTCTACCAATTGTATTCGGATATTTAAAGGTTTTTGATATGTGAAGATTATTGATAGGAAAAAAACAATTTTTATCATTAATTATAGAATTGATATTAATTTTATTAAATATGTGATTTGAAAAAGTAATTATCATTTGAGTATTCATGTTCTGAATTTTATGTTTTTTTTTTTTGTAAATTAATATTTAAAAGATTAACCCTAGTCATAATTAGGTCAAAAAAAATATCAGAGAAATGTTTAGAGAAAGATTTACTTAGAAATACATTTAAATGTTGTACAATCTGTTTCTTTTTAATAGCAAAGATGTTTTTTCGAATTAACAACCAGTTATAATTCTCTAAATAATTTCTTTGAAGATCATTAATTTGTTTAGAGATAGATTTTTTGGAAACTACAACTGATGATGAACCCTTTCCTCGTTTATTACGTGTTGTTTTACCATTTAAATTATGATTAAGAGTAGGATAAATTGGAGAATAATCAATATTGTTATTTATAGATGTGAAGACTTTGACAGGTCTGTTAAATACTTCACTGTTAAGTCCATAAGGATAAATTGTGTTATAATATTTCATATATGATGATTCCATATACACTATGACGCAAAAGTTTAGACAATGACGTCATTCAGCTTTAAAATGTAGAATTATGACGTCAGAATTACAAAAACCTGTAAATATATTCAAAAACTGATTTAAAATGCTATGTACAAAAGACAGTCGTTTTATTTGCTATAATACTAATTTTTTTCATAAAAATTCAAATGTGCTTGTCGCAAAAGTTTAGACACTATTCTAAATTTCTTTGAATATTCGCTGGCATATGCAAATTTAGAATCGATGATGTCACAAATTTGGAGTACTTAAGTTCTGCAAACGATTGGGCTTCATAGTCGACATGCCGAGAGCTAAAGAAATTCAAGTGAATGAGGTTTCAAGGATGTGGCAGTTGAAAGGTGAAGGGAAGAGCGTTTCTGAAATTTCTGCTATTATTAATAGGTCAAAAAAATCTATTTATCGAGTTTTATCGAGTGGTTCCGAATATAAAGCAAAATGTCGGTCTGGGAGGCCACGTGTGACAAATGTACGAGAGGATCGCCTGATACAAAGGCTAGCGAGTACTCAACAAATGAGCGTACGTGGAGTTCAAAGCTCATCGGGACTCTCTGTATCAAGGGATACGATTCGTAGACGAATTTTGGAAAAAGGAACAATCGTTTATAGCAAACTGCAGAAGAAACCAGCTCTGAAACCATATCATAAGTTACAAAGACTTATGTGGGCTCGAAAGCATATGTCATATGGAGAGAAATGGCAGTCAGTCATATTTAGCGATGAAAAAAAGTGGAATCTGGATGGTCCAGATGGTTGTTTATCGTATTGGCATGACTTGCGGAAGGAACCTCGACGTTTTTTTAGTCGCAGACAAGGAGGGGGCTCGGTGATGGCTTGGGCAGCCTTTTGCTATAATGGACAAGTATCTCTGACCTTCACCAGTGGTCGTCAAACTTCACAGCATTATACACAGACATTAGAAGAAAACCTACTGCCATTTGCTGAGCTTCTAGGGGGGTCCTCAGTGGGAATTTCAGCAAGACAATGCTTCAATTCACACTGCAAAACATTCAAAATCTTGGTTTAATTCCCATAATATAAGAGTTCTCGACTGGCCAGCATGTAGCCCAGATCTTAACCCTATAGAAAACCTTTGGAGCATCATGTGTCACAAAGTTTATAGCAACGCTAGACAATACTCTTCTGAAAAGGAACTTAAGACATCTATTGAGAATGCACGGTACGATATCGATCCACAAACTATGCAAGATTTAGTTTCTTCCATGCAATCTCGTGTATATGACGTAATACATAAGCATGGATGCGCAACCAGGTTTTAAAAATTGTTTATTTCGATTTTATTTAATTTGTGTCTAAACTTTTGAGACAGCAGTTTATTTTTGTTACCATTTAATTTATTGCAATATGCACAATTCCACTTTTCTTTGTTATAAATATTGTTTATATGTACAGCACATTAATTTCAAGCAGTGATTTGAAAATTGAATAAATATTTTTCAAAGTATGTAAGAATTTCTTCATTGTCTAAACTTTTGCGTCATAGTGTAAAGACGTTCTGATTTATTTTTTAGAATTTGAAGGATTTCAATTGTCGTATTTTTAAATTGATGTTTATGAAAATGTTGAATTTCAGCTGTAGATTGTATATTTTTTGCTTTGTTATTATTAGAGTCTGAACGATGATGATTGATACGTTTATGAATTGGACCTGATGTTTCACCAATATATTTCATATTACATAAGTTGCACTTTATACTATAAATAACATTAAATGCTTTACAAAAACTTGAATAATTAGGACCTGAGACAATTTGTGTCTGAGAAGCGTATGGACATGTCTTGCACCGAGCATCATAACACTTACGAAAAAATAAAGGACGAGGGGGAGAGTATAAATGGTCGCTGGATGACGATCCAGGAATAACCCAATTATTGTTCCTGTACCGTACACTACACTGCATAGATGCTAAGTGTATCTTGCCAGGATCGAGATGTTTACTAAGAACTGCCATATAAAAATTATGTTTGGAAAATGCAATAATTGCCATAAAAATAAGAAAATTTAATAATAATAATTTAATTAAATTAGCCTTGATTAAATAATAAATCTTGAGTATGAAAAAATATATACAATATTTACAATAATAGAAGCAGAACGCAGAAACAATCTTCAAATTTTCCATAACCAAATAATGATAACCCAAATTTCGTAGACTAATAATAGCAAGAAGCCACTTGACTTTTTGATAACAAATAAGTCAAAAAAAATCCGCAAAACATCCAAATCCTAGAACAACTATAACCATGCAAAGACAACCAAAACGCTTTCCCAATTAACTTCTCAGATCAAAGTAATATGAATTTAAACTTCTAAAGCAAATTAACATTACATCTATGAATAGAAATAATTATTGCTACCATATTGATGTATATATATAAAATGATTATCTCTACAGAATTATGTAAAGCTATAGCAAAAATAGAAAATATATAGGACAATATCATACACTAACTACAAGAAAATTCAGATAAAATCATAACTAGAAAATTAAAAAACATTAAATAAATCGTTGCAATGATAAAAAATGAAAAAATTAATGGAATCCTAAAATAGGTATCAGATAACTACATGGTAGAAATCATATTGATAATACACATAGATAGTGCGCTTTTGCAGCAATGATCTAAGCGTATAATATTTAAAAGATTGCTAAATCATTTAGCGACCTGGGAATATATATAAATATATATAAGATACCATAAGGAAAAAATACTTCAAAATGAATTGTTGACATTCAAAATGAAAAGATATTTAAAAACATCGTAAAAAGCATACATTCATAATTACTTGCGCAAATGCATCATAGTAATTTGAATGCTAATATATAACCATTAATTAAACATAACCTACCACCGTCAAATATTATGAATTAAAGCTGTAAGTATAAAAAAATAATAATAATTTATTATAAGAATTATTATGGAAGAAAAAGAAAAAAGTGGACACCGACAAAAAATGGAAAAGCTTATATATTGAATTACGTTGTCAAGGGCACAGAATTCAATGATATAAGCAAAATGGTTGTTTTCTGTGAGAAAAATAAGCTAAAGCTAAAAATTATATTCCCCTGTGCCCAAACAACCATTAAAATCAAGTGAATTGATTAAAAATGAAAACAGAATAGAAACAAATAATATGAAATGAAAGAATCAATAAAACCTATTTAAATATTTATAGGATATAAAATATAAATAATAAACCCCATACCGATTAATATTTCAGTATTTTACAAATATCCACGCGCACATGTCTACCAGAATATCATAAAGATTAAGGTGAATAAAACAGTTAAGAAATCACAGTAATTGATACCAAAGGATGCAGTTAATACATTTTGAAATAAATTTTGAAATACCTTGTTAAATACATTTAATATAATATAAAATAAATAGATAGTAATTACATTATTTTAAATGCACTATTAAATTAATTAATAACTGTTTAACAATATCGTCAAAATTTAGCTAAAAATACCCCCTGGTGTAGTAAATTATAACTGAAATGGAGCTAGAAAAATTAAAATTTAGAGCTATCTTAAAAAGACAAATTTTGGTGCTGCCATCTAGTTTTACTTTTATTATTCAACTGTTATATATATATATATATATATATATATATACTAGGGGGCTCTGCCGCCTACGAGCTACGCTCCTCAACCCCCGTTCAGACACCGCAGACTCTAACAGCACGCTAATTTGATCGCCTTTAAAAAGATTTCGGAAGATTGAATTATAATTTGAATCTGACAATTATAATCTGACGTAATTTTCACCAAACTTTTCTTTCTCTTTTTAATATTCATGTCAAAATACTTTTGTTAGAAATGAAATATTATGATCATCTTAAAATGTCAAGTAAATGTATCGCGCAATTTTTAAATTAAAACTGTTTTGCAATATTATTTTTTGTTCATTTTACGTAATAAGTGTAATATGACGTAAATTCTCCCATTTAGGACTTCTAACGCATGTTACTGAATTTATTATTTTACAATATTCTTTCTCATTTAAAATTCACATGTAACTATAGTTTTTATGACGTAATTTTCAATGAGTTCCTGCTTTTTATATTTTTAGTTTATAATAGTCACGTGTAAAATAAATTTTTAATTTGAAGCAAACATTACTGTTTGCGCTGTTTATACTGTTGGCAACAGTTTAAATTAATACAATTTTCTAAAATTTGTAAAAAATATCTCTCGAAATGCTGAAAATTTGAATTTAAAATAGAAATAAAACCTCGAAAAATTATTCAAATTAAAAAACTAACTGCAATCTGCACACCGGGAAATTCTGACGCATAAAATGATCTAAATATGATTAAATTCCTATGTACAGTTTTTGCTCCTATAAAACTTTTTTAATGGAACGATTTTGTCCAACTTTGGCATTAAATATCTCTTAAAATAATTCTTCGATTTGAAAACTGTCTGCATCAGCGTCTTTATCAAACATTTCTCTATAATACTACCGATTTTCATATTTTTGTATGCAACAGTTTTTTTAATATTAACAAAGAAAGACCTCCGGTCACAAAAAATTCAAAACCGGCGGCGGCGGCGGTGACAGCGGTAGTTACTTTTTTTTAGAATAGAGAGATATATCAATTTTGAACAGAGGGTGGTTTCGGGGTCTGGGGGTCATGATCGATGAAAATATACCAAAATTTTTTGAAATCGCTTTCCTCCGAACGGCTGCAATAGGTAGCTTTTTGTAATGAAAGCTACCTAAAATGTTTTGATTTGGAAATGGGCCAATGAAAATCTGCGTAGATATTCCGGGTAGATTGGCATCCAATTTGAATGCTTAAGCATGGCCTTTCATCGTTAATATTAAAAAACTGTTCCATACAAAAACATGAAAATCGGTGGTATTATAGAGAAATGTTTGATAAACACGCTGATGCAGACAGTTTTCAAATCGAAGAATTATTTTAAGAGATATTTAATGCTAAAGTTGGACAAAATCGTTCCATTAAAAAAGTTGTATTGGAGCAAAAGCTATACATGAGAATTTAATCATTTTTAGATCATTTTATACGTTATAAGTTCCCGGTGTGCAGATTTCATTTATTTTTCTCATTTGACTCATTTTTTGAGGTTTTATTTCTATTTTAAATTCAAATTTTCAGCATTTCGAGAGATATTTTTTACAAATTTTAGAAAATGTTATTACTTTAAACTGTTGCCAATTGTATAAACAGCGCAAACAATAATGTTTACTTCAAATTAAAAATGTATTTACACGTGACTATTACAAACAGAAAAAAAAAACTTTAAAATTAGAATTAAATGATTACATGTTAAAAGCAGGAAAATTACATAATACGAACCATATTTACACTTGAATTTGAGAAACAAAATTTTAAAATAAAAAAAATCATTATTATGCGTTAAAACTTGTAAATGGAGGAAATTAGGTCACATTTAAAATGGCCAAAAAATGTGGCAAAACAATTTAAATTGAAAAATATATTTGCGCGAGATATTTTGAGATAATCTTTTCAACTATTATCGTGAATTCGAAGACAGCGCAAATAATGTTTCCTTCTAACAACGAAAGTATTTTCACCTGAATATTAATAAGAGAAATAAAACTTTGGTGTAAATTACGTCAGATTTGAAACGATACATTTAAAATGAATTATTTAAAAGAACTATCTTATAGCGTTGTTAAAAAATACCGGGAGGCAATGACACTGTTTACTTAATTCACTTTACATTAGCTTATTATCAAATGTTAAACTAATTTTTTAAATTAAACTAGGGGGCTCTGCCCCCTACGAGCTACGCTCGCCAACCCCCGTTCAGGCACACCAAAATCCGAAAAGCACGCTAATTGCACGCATTTGATCGGCTTTTAAAATATTGAATTAAAAAAAAAAAAAAAAAAAAAAAAAAAAAGCAGTAGCGATCTCTCTGTAAACGGGTTTCCATTCGTTTTTCTTGGATTGGGGATTTTTAAGACCAAATCTGTTGCTGTTAAGAGATACATTGTCTGTTTTCGTATTTAATTAAACACATTAGTTATTTGAAAATAAGCTAATGTAAAATGAATTAAGTAAACAGTGTCATTGTCTCCCGGTATTTTTTAGCAGCGCTATAAGATAGTTCTTTTAAATAATTCATTTTAAATGTATCGTTTCAAATCTGACGTAATTTACACCAAACTTTTATTTCTCTTATTAATATTCACGTAAAAATACTTTTGTTGTTAGAAAGAAATATTATTTGCGCTGTCTTCGAATTCACGATAATAGTTGAGAAGATTATCTCAAAATATCTCGCGCAAATATATTTTTCAATTTAAATTGTTTTACAATATTTTTTGGGCATTTTAAATATGACGTAAAATTCACGTGTAAATATGGTTCTTATGACGTAATTTTCCTGCTTTTAACATGTAATCATTTAATTCTAATTTTAAAGTTTTTTTTTCTGTTTGTAATAGTCACGTGTAAATAAATTTTTAATTTGAAGAAATATTTGATATGATAATTTGTTTCGCTGTTTATACAATTGGCAACAGTTTAAATTAATGACATTTTCTAAAATTTGTAAAAAACATCACTCGAAATGCTGAAAATTTAAATTAAAAATAGAAATAAAACCTCAAAAAATGCGTCAAATAAGAAAAATAAATGCAATCTGCGCATTGGGAACTTATAACGTATAAAACGATCTAAAAATGATTAAATTCTCATGCATAGTTTTTGCTCAAATAAAACTTTTTTAATGGAACGACTTTGTCCAACTTTAGCATCAAATATCTCTTAAAATAATTCTTCGATTTGAAATCTGTCTGCATCAGCGTGTTTATCAAATATTTTTCTATAATACCACCGATTTTCATATTTTTGTATGCAACAGTTTTCTTAATATTAACGATGAAAGGCCATGCTTAAGCAATCAAATTGGATGCGGATCAACCCGGAATATCTACGCAGATGTTCATTGGTCCATTTCCAAATCAAAACTTTTTTTTATATATAGAAGGATACGAAAACGGCCATTGTATCTCTTAACAGCAGCAGATTTGGTCTTAAAAATCCCCAATCGAAGGAAAACGAATGGAAACCAGTTTACAGAGAAATCGCTACTGTTTTTTTTTTATTTATTTATTTTATTCAATATTTTTAAAGCCGATCAAATTAGCGTGCTTCTTGGATTTTGGTGTGTCTGAACGGGGGTTGGCGAGCGTAGCTCGTAGGGGGCAGAGCCCCCTAGTGAGGTAAAAATTGCTAATTTTTTTATGGGATGAGTTGAAAAGTTTAACATGCAGCAAAGGATGTCGCTTTTTTTCAACGCGCAATTGTTTCAACTAATTGTACTAAAATAAATGTAAATTATAATTAAATATCAAACAGAGGCAAAATAGAAATATTACACAGAAAACTTGGAGGTAAACAGCTAGATATAACAGCCATCATAGAAAGCAGGACAAACATTGACAACATGTTGTTAAAAATTACTATTTACATATTTCTTTTATGAGATGAGCTAAAATATTTAACATGCAGCAAAGCATGTCGCATTTTTTCACGTCTCTGTTCTTTCAACTAGTTATGCTAAAATAAATGAACACTACATTTAAATATCAATAATAAGAAAAACAAAAAGACTAATCATCTTATTTCACACAGAGAAATTAGAGTTAATTAGCTATATCTAACATACATCATAGAAAGTTGCACATTACTAATATCGTTTTAAGATCACATTTTTAGGTAGATTTCGTATGAAATACTACCTATTGCAATCTTTCCTATGTTGGAATTTCTGAAACATTTTTGCAGATCTATACCGATCATGACCCCTAGAACCCAAAACCACCCTCAGTAAAAAACTTTATATATATATATATATATATATATATATATATATCACTTTTTTATGCACACGATAACTTCCATAATCCTGCACAAATATCTTCCAAACTGATACATAAAATCAAGGAGCAAAAAATTTCGGTCAAGTTCGTTAATGGGCAAAATCGGATCAAGGGGGGGGAAATAGGGAAGGGTTTTGTGAAAGCTGAAAAATCCCCATAACTTCTTAATTATAATACATATCGAATCAGATTAAAGTTATTGTTACTTCTAAAAAAAGGCCAAAACTTATGTATGACAGATTTTTGATAAAATAACAAATGGGCTCAAGGGCGAAAAAAATAGGGTTTTGGAGAGAAAAAAATTCATAACTTCGTCAATTCTCAAGATATCAAATCCAATTAAATTTTCGTACCGCAAAAAAAATTTAAAACGAAAACAAAAAGGGGGGGGGGGTGGTGGGCTTGAAGAAAAAAAAATCCATAACTTCGTCAATTCACAAGATATAAAATCCGCATGAATTTTTTATATATCTTCTTAATATTATCTACAACTTTTATATCGACAAGTTTTTGATACAACCAATTCTTACAGCAAAAACAAATTAAAAATACATAGCGGTTGAAGAAAAAATCATCGTGTTGTGGGTGTACTCAAATCCAGACTGCTTATTTCCTGACTCATTTTAGGTAGATTTCGTAAGAAATACTACCTATTGCAGTCGTTACCATGGTGCGACTTTTGAAAAATTCTTTCATAACTTTTCATTATAGGACCCCCAGGAACCCAAAACCACCCCCACCTAAAAAGTTTATATATATATATATATATATGTGTGTGTGTATGTATGTATGTACTAAATTTTGTCCGCACGATAAAAGTCGCAATTATGCGCGGATCATCTTCAAACTCGCCAACAACTTTGAGGTGGTTAATATCTCGGCGGGGATTGAAAATGGGCAAAATCGGCCGAAGGGAATGGAAATGGGGAGGGTTCAAAATTTTGAATACCGTCTTAACATGATTCTGATAAAACCAGCTCTTACACAACAATGACAGAAAAAAATAAATATTTTTCATTATGGCAGTTGCCAACAATTAAAAAAAAAGCAATAAAATTCTCACCACAACAATTGCTTTTTCTATTGCAAGATTTTCTTCACGTGAAACATTAAAATAAATAAATAGTTTTACGAATTGAAAACAAATTGAATATTACGTCATAAGTTTTCTAGAGCAAGATTTCCTCATGGAAACTCAAAATGAAATAATTAGTTTGACGACAAAAACAAAGTATTGCGTCATATTGGAAATAAAATGGACCTCAACAGGTGAATATTCAACGTCATGTGAGTGTGAAGAAACGTATTAAAACATAATAAAACCCCGACTATGGAAATGTTAACAGATTTTAACACTTTGAGGTTCTCTGAATTTGCTTTAGCTATTTTTTAAACCTATTCTATATACATGCGTGTGTGTATTCGTGTATATTAGAATTTTCACAAAATGTTTAGCTCCCTAAAGCACATTCTTAGTGAAGGAACTGGGTTTATCTCTAATCTTGATTTAAGTTTTGTTGGTGAATTTAGTACTTAACTTCGAAATCTACCTCCGCCTGTAGGCCCGAGCCGGCAGGGATTTTTTAAATTCATTTTTGCTCTCAAACGCATCTAATTGGTAAGTTGTCTTCTTCAGAAACTATATAATGTACCGTAATGGTCTATTTTTTTATAGAACTGGAATATATTTCAAAAAATGATGTCAAAGTGGGCATTTTGAACCGAATTTCCCGAAGCGATTGTGTTGGTAACTAAAAATATTGTCCTACTGAGAAAATAATTGTTTATAAATCAATTTCTAATTAATTGAACGAAAAATAAAAAAAACAGGTCGCTTATAAGTCTCTTCAAAAATCACGTCAGCAAGGTTTCATGTTTTTTTCTTTTAAAAATGAATCTGAAAATGTGGCAGAAAATTTTGAGTTGTTGAGCATAGAAAAGTATTTTTTTTAATACTGCCTTAACATGATTCTGATAAAACCAGCTCTTATATAAAAAATGAAATTAAAACTCGTCAAAAGCGGCCACATAAAATTGTTAAAGTGGGTTTATCTCTAATCATGATTTAGTTTTTTTTTGCTGAAATTAGTACTTAACTTCGAAATCTACCTGCGCCTGTAGGCCGAGCCAGCAAGGATTTTTTTAATTAAGAAATTACTACTTACATATTACTTTCTTCTATCTTCAATAGGAGAAAGTATTGTAATCGAAATTTTTTTCGACTTCCTCGTCTTTGACGGATTTACACGTTTAGGGGTCAAAATTCCCAAAAACATGTTTTAAAAAATGTCTGTCTGTCCATGTGTCGCCATTGTACCACCGAAAAGTGTATGAAGTAAAGCACAGAACTGAACAATTTTGTTTTGTATGTTTTGGGCTATGGCCGGCAGATTCTTCTTCAATTTGGAAATATTCTACTGGAAGAGGACGCTGTAATAACGATTTTGCGTTATTTTCATTATTTTACCATTGAAAGTGTATGAAGTTATGCAGTGGCGTAGCCAGGATTTCGTTTGGAGGGGGGGTGGGGGGGGGGTCCAGAATTTTTCCTTCAGGTTATATAATATAGTAAAACCTGTCAAGATAAAATCGTAAATATTGCTGAAAAATTCCGTTTTACACAAGTTTTCGTGTTATCAGGTGTATTTGTTTAGTATTCTTTTCCGTAACACTATGGAACATTTCTGTTTAAGACAGAGTTCCGTTATAGGCAGGTTCCACTTTTACAAGTTTTGTGTATTTATATAAATATACTTATTTATGTCATATAAATAGAATAAAACTTGTCAAAATAGTAATTGTCTATAACAGAATCATGTCTTTAACGGAAGCGTTACATGGTCTTAATATGAATTGCGATACAATTAAATTTGTTGAAAACCTGTCTGAAAGGGGATTTTCATCGTTCTTTAGTGAAACATAGTGAAACCTGTGAAAGCGGAATCTTTCTATAGCGGAATCCTGTCTCAAACGGAAGAGTTTCAGAATCCCTGCAAAACGAACAATAGATCTTATTGAGGTAGTATATCTTAGAAGCATATTTAGTTACACTTCTTTCTATGGAAGCCTGTCTAAAATGGAGCTTTTTATCAGTCCCTTGCTATAGCACCTAGAATACCTAGTGTGGAAATATGCTATCCAAACAGTGCTAAAAATTTGTATCCCTTAAATGTGCGACGATACTGCTAAAATTTCAAGTGTCGATCGCAGCGACATCTGCGGGATTTTCGTATTACTAGTATTACATAGTATAGACTAGCAATTTCTTGCAGTTGTAGAAAATATCCTGCAGATGTCGCTACGATCTGAATATTGCAGCAGTATCATTGCACATTTAAGGGATACAATATTTTAGCGCTTTTTTAAGTTTTACAGGAATAGCCGATTTCCACACTATATATTCTAGGCGCTATACCCTTGCAATCTTGTCTTGACTGTGTATGTATAATAGAAGTATTTCGAGTAACTTTAAGAATTTAGTTATATCCTTATTTAATTTCTTAATTTAAAAAAAAGCATGGATAAAAAATGTAAGGCCAATCTCTACAACTGCAACTAATAATACATTGAAGTTACATTAATATTTACCAATGAAAAAGATTCAAAAAATAAAAAGCTGAGCAATAAAATAAAAGCAATAAAATAAAAAGCTGAGCGCATACTGAAGAGTTAAATTTAAGTAAGTTTCGGCGTTTGCGTTATCTTGCTGCAGTCTTGTTATGAACTTTCAGTCTTGTCATGCTGAGCTTGCTGCAACTTTGCAGGTTTTCAGAGCAAGACTGTTGCAAATTTTCTGCAAACTAAAAATGCTATGTGGGAAGGTTTTAACTTTAAGAAAAAGATCTTGCATTTCCAGTTACAGAAACTAAACTAGTAATTTAAAAAGCGCACACAACAAATATAGTTCATACTGGCAAAAGCAGTTTTGTTACAATTGTCTTATTCAGCCATAATTCTTTTGGGTTTCCATGTTTCATGTCTCGCCACTTTTGATACCATATTCGATCTAATAGTTGCTTCCGATATCTGGTCGTCTTTAAGGAAGTTAAATTTTTGTAATAAGTTTATTTGTGATGGATTAGCACTTTTTTGGAAGTACTAAAATGTGTAAAAAACGGTTCATGGTGGTTTCTGTTTTTGTACTTCTCAGCCAATTTATTTTAGATTGTTCGAAACAGTTTTAGAACATTCTCCAAGTTCAGCAGTAAGCTTCGAACGAGTCGGATTTATGCAGCTCTGGAAGGGACACTTAGGAGTTCCGTGGAAGAGGGTAGCGCCCTTCTAGACAATTACTAATAATCATAAAATTTCGAATCTTCCGATTGCACCCTTAAAGAACTTGACAGGAGGATCAAGAACCTCATCTCTGTATATTTCAGCGTTCGCAGTTGCACTGGTAAAAATGTGTCGGTCACTGCGGCCATTCAAAATGATGTCCGTCCATACCATGATTCCACGACCTTTGTATCGATGCCTTTCACGGATGTTTGCAGCCTTATTGCGTGTGATTTTCTCCCTCCATATGGTAACACGTCTGTAGTAACTCTCTCAACAAAATCTGGATTCATCGGTAAAGAGAACTCTGCTCCAGTCCGTGATACTCCAATGACGATGATCTCTGTACCACTTTAATCGGGCGCATTTTGCTACCGGAGTTACTGGAACACAAATAATGGGTTTCCTTGCATGCAGACTGTCACTCACAATAAACCAGGATAGTCGAGTTCTTGTTGCTGCAGCAAACTCCCTGCTATATGAACTGACGTCAATTGCCTATTTCTTTTACGAATCGTTGGCAAATTACAGTCCTGATGTCTGTGGACATTATACCTGTGTCTTTAAACCGTTTCCAGATTCTTGATATGATGCTTTTGGCTATTTTTAAGTCTTTACAGGACAGAATGTCTGTCCTGCTTCCATTCTCCCTGTCGCACGCAATTTCTCAAAATCAGTCAAATGTCTTCTGGATGACATATTCCACCTACGCGAAAGTTTTACCTAATTACACGTACAATCCTTAAAATTAGACTTCAAATTACCCACGGCGCTCCTTTTCACACGCGAACCGAAAGAACGATCTGAGGCTGAAAATTTTGCGTACATATTTCTGTGGCGAATGTTAATCCCATTGGACTACGTGATAATGTTGACATTGAGTTACCTTTCTGGAAGTTCCCTTAATAGAATTAACATAAAGCACCTTTTTATGGTTGTTCCTTTAATTTTTCTCGCCAGTGTATTTTGAAAGTGGTAACAAATAACGACTCCAAAAATAAAGTTACTTTTATTAATTGCAGGCAGCAGATTTAAAATAATTGTTAATATTATCCGTTATAATGTGAACAAAGATTAGGGTCACGAAACTCAACCAATGTACCGTTATTACGTTCATATAAATTCGTTCTTTCCCATAAGTGTCGACAACAGAACCCCATCGATGTCCAAGATAAAGAAGTTTTACGTTTAATCTAGTTACAGTAAATTTGTGTAAACGGAATAACAGGTATACTTGCATAGTTATCCTTCCGTCTCAGGACATTAAAATGTTTTTGTTTATGAGAGAATTCCGTGTTTTCAGAAAACCTGCCAAGAAGGATTCACAATTGGAACAAGTTTCATTTCAGATAGGTTTCAAACGTTAGCAAGCACAAATATATAGTGTTGTTTTCGTCGAACCTTGAATTGTTTTCCTTTGAGATAGGTCATCTTCACAGATTTTCCTGTAATAGATTTATGCGCTTCAGAGGTGGTGTTATTGCAGCGTTTTCCAACCTGGGGTAGCGTACCCCTGGGGGTTAGTGGCGGGTCTGCTGGGGATATGTGAAAATAATATCGGTAATGGCAGAAGTCACAAAAATTTTAGGAATATCAATGTAATTTGCATCGATTTATTATATGGTTGTGATAAGAAGATTACTAATGAAAAAAAGCATGTTTACGTTAGCTCCTAGAGTGGAGGGGAAAAGGGGAGCTTGTTTATGAGAAATGGGAGTACTCCGAAATGAAAAACCTAAGAAAGGGGTACTTCAAAGAAAAAAGTTTGGGAAGTGAGTACGTTTTAGCAGTTTTAAGGGATACTGTGAAAACGGAAAGTGTTTATAACGGAAACCTGCCTAAAACGGAAAAGTTCAGAGTCCCTAAAAAAGACATACCTTTGATATATACCTTCTAAGACGACTATCCCTCTAAAGCGGAATATTTTATAGATCCTTTGTGATTCTGTGTTAGCAGTTTTTACTGTTGTATTTGTATCCATGATTCAGTAAACCAAGTATAATTTCGGGGGGGGGGGTCCGGACCCCCTGGACCCCCCCCCCTTGGCTACGCCACTGAAGTTATGAATGAACCAAATTTTTTGTGTATATCCTTGTCTATGACCAGTAGATTTTCATTGAATTTGGGAATATTTCGCCAGAAGGTGGCGCTTTAATAGCGATTTTTGTATAATTTTCTGTATTTTTCGTAGTTCTATTGTACATCGGCGGCTTGTGAAGTGACTGGAACTTGACATCATGCTAAGCCAGCTATTCGCAAACAGCTGATGTACAACAGAATAGCTAAAAACTATTGATTTTAATAAATATAATGATATAAATTAACTTTTATAAATTGACTGAAGAAGAAATTTAAAATGAAAGTCGAAGCATGTATAGTGAAATTAGAGTTAATTAGGTATATCTAAAATATATCATAGAATGTTGGACAGTACTAAAATTGTTTTAAGTTTAAAGTTTTTAATTAAGAGATTACTACTTACATAATTTTCTAATGGAATGAGCTAAAACATGACTTGCAGAAAAGCGCATTTTATTTTTTCGGAGCATGTTTCAACTAATTGGTGTGAAATAAATTAAGAATGTATTTAAACATCAATAACAGCGAAAACAAAGAGATAATCATCTATTTGAATCGGAATTTTTTTAAAGTTTACTGTTATGTGTAAACAGAAAAAAACACTTTAAACATTAAAAAAAAAATGAATAGGTTGTAATAAGAAAATTTTCTAAACACTTATTAACAATTTTTTGATCAAAAGAGTCAAAAATTTAAACGTTAATAAATTCCAAATTTTGATAAAATGATCTCGATATTGATGAAGAGAAAGGATTAACCGAGCTCTTTATAAAATCAGCTCACTTCGAATTTTCTTATCGACGCTACTGCCTTTTAATTGATATTATTCCGGACACAGTTGCAACATTTTTTTTCTTTTACAATTTGTATACCACTATTTCCAAGCAATAATTTCCATGTTAGATTTCTATTAGAAATTTACCACATTAATTATTGTTTAAGAGTAGTGGTAAATAGAATAGTAAAAAATAATCGCCTTTTTGCAATATTGGGCTATGGGGATGTAAACTGAAAGTCAACTAAAAAGAGTTTTTAGATTTGAGATCCACAATACTTATTTCGAGAAGATTTCTGAAAAAGTATAACATTACAGGAGCAGCTAGTGTTGAATTCAGAAAAATTCCCCGTGGTAATATTCCCGGAGCAGGAAGGAATTTGCACTTATACACGTATAGAATTATTAAGCCAAAAATTGCAATCGTTGAGGGAGGCATTTTGAAGCTCCAGAAAGGAAATTACACCGGACTATAACAACGACCTACCTACATAATCAATAACTCATTGAAGAGTGGTTCATTAAAAACAATTCCTAATTTTCCCTCCCACTCAAATGACTACCGGTCAAGAACGCTGGTAAAATCTCAACAGGATCAAGTGATCATTATTCGGGTTTCAGAACCCCTAAATAGACACTATAAAGCTATAAACTTTAATAACAAGTAAAAAGTAAATTTAAAAATCAAAAAACCCGACTGCGTAAAAAGCGAACTAATTAATTATTTCTCATCAATGTGAAACTATTTTTTTATTACTAACCTATTTTTTTATTTACTTGTATTGGTGACTTTTAAGTTGTGTTTAATTGTTAATTCCTATCTATAAAAACTGTTTTGATGAGGCCTATAGGTGTCTATGAAGGTTGGAGTTGCTAGAGATTCTACCTATACAACTTCCAGGTTGTGTAATATTTAAACGGAGCTTCTGATTGTAAAATAGTCAAAATACAACAGGAATGGCAGAGAATTTGGGACTCTGATCATAGAGGAAGGTTTACATATTCACTTCTACCTATTGTCTCAGAGGAGACATTACTATCACACAGAAACCTCTTCTTGTTTGCAACAACTCACGGGCCTTTTCCAGATTATCTTGTAAAGTTCGGAAAAGCCGACTCGGGCTACTGCACGTGTGGAAAACGAGGAACCTCGCTGCACTACGTAACGGAATGCACACTAACATCCATATACCACCTCAGAATCTCCAGAACGATAAGTCTCTCTTCATGGTTCAAAATAATCAGAAAACAACCAGCACTATTACAACTAGTTGGATGTGCCAATCCCAAAACTTTCTTCTATCTTATACATCCTAATATTTCAAAACCTAGTTACACATGTTAATACTTCAATATTATTAGTTCAATACTATACCAACTTTGATTTTCATCTTAAATTTCTGCTCAAGTCAATTAAACGAACTAAAAACGAGTTAATCTATATCATGATAATTGTTAAAATTATTAATTTTTCCTTATTTTGTTGTTATCAGCTGTTTGCGAATAGCCGGCCTAGCAGGTAGCGAGTTCCCGCCGCTGCACAATAGAACTACGAAAAATCAAGAAAAGTATACAAAAATCGCTAGCACAGAGCCCCTTTACCGCGCAATATTTCCAAATTCAAGGAGGACCTGTTGGCCAAAGCCAAAAACAAGCACAAAAATTTTGGTTCAATTGTATGCATAATTTTATACGTTGATCGATGGTACAATAATGAAAATGGCACAGAGATCGGAATTATAGCGCCCCCTTCAGGCGGAATTTTTTCAAGTTCAGGGAGAACTTTTTTGCCATAGCCAGAAACATCTCTCTATTCTAAAAAAAAGTAACTACCGCTGTCACCGCCGCCGCCGCCGGTTTTGAATTTTTTGTGACCGGAGGTCTTTCTTCGTTAATATTAAAAAAACTGTTGCATACAAAAATATGAAAATCGGTATCTCTCTTCTCTCTATTCTAAAAAAAAGTAACTACCGCTGTCACCGCCGCCGCCGCCGCCGCCGCCGCCGCCGGTTTTGAATTTTTTGTGACCGGAGGTCTTTCTTCGTTAATATTAAAAAAACTGTTGCATACAAAAATATGAAAATCGGTAGTATTATAGAAAAATGTTTGATAAACACGCTGATGCAGACAGTTTTCAAATCGAAGAATTATTTTAAGAGATATTTAATGCCAAAGTTGGACAAAATCGTTCCATTAAAAAAGTTTTATAGGAGCAAAAACTGTACACAGGAATTTAATCATTTTTAGATCATTTTATGCGTCAGAATTTCCCGGTGTGCAGATTGCAGTTAGTTTTTTAATTTGAATAATTTTTCGAGGTTTTATTTCTATTTTAAATTCAAATTTTCAGCATTTCGAGAGATATTTTTTACAAATTTTAGAAAATTGTATTAATTTAAACTGTTGCCAACTGTATAAAAAGCGCAACCAATAATGTTTGCTTCAAATTAAAAATTTATTTTACACGTCACTATTATAAACAAAAAATATAAAAAGCAGGAACTCATTGAAAATTACGTCATAAAAACTATAGTTACACGTGAATTTTAAATGAGAAAGAATATTGTAAAATAATAAATTCAGTAACATGCGTTAGAAGTCCTAAATAGGAGAATTTACGTCATATTACACTTATTACGTAAAATGAACAAAAAATAATATTGCAAAACAGTTTTAATTTAAAAATTGCGCGAGACATTTACTTGACATTTTAAGATGATCATAATATTTCATTTCTAACAAAAGTATTTTGACGTGAATATTAAAAAGAGAAAGAAAAGTTTGGTGAAAATTACGTCAGATTATAATTGTCAGATTCAAATTATAATTCAATCTTCCGAAATCTTTTTAAAGGCGGTCAAATTAGCGTGCTGTTAGAGTCTGCGGTGTCTGAACGGGGGTTGACGAGCGTAGCTCGTAGGGGGCAGAGCCCCCTAGTGCACAAAAAATTTGGTTCAATTATATGGATAACTTCATACACTTTTCGATGGTACAATAATGAAAATGGTACAGACATCGCAATTATAGTGCCCCCTACCGGCAGAATTTTTCCAAATTCAGGGAGGACCTTCGTGACATAACGAAAAACAAACACATAAAATTTGGTTCAATTCTATGCATAACTTCATACACTTTTCGACGGTACAATATTCAAAATGGCGCAAAAATGGCACAAAAATCGCTATTACAGTGCCCTCTACGGGCGATTTTTTTACAAATTAAGGGAGGACCTCCTTTCCATAGCCAAGAACTTAAAAAAATTTTTGGTTCAATTCCATGCATAACTTCATACACTTTTCGACGGTACAATATTCAAAATCGCACAAAAATCGCTATTACAGCGCCCCCTAACGGCGAATTTTTTGCAAATTCAGGGAGGACCTGCTTGCCACATCCAAAAACTTAAAATAAAAATTTGGTTTAATTCTATGCATAACTTCATACACTTTTGGACGGTAAAACATTCAAAATCGCACAAAAATCGCTATTACAGCGCCCCCTACCGGTGAATTTTTTCCAAATTCAGGGAGGACCAGCTTGCCATAGCCAAAAACTTAAAATAAAAATTCGGTTCAATTCTATGCATAACTTCATGCACTTTTGGATGGTACAATATTCAAAATCGCACAAAAATCGCATTTACAGCTCCCCCTACCGGCGAATTTTTTCCAAATTCAGGGAGGACCTGCTTGCCATATCCAAAAACTTAAAATAAAAATTTGGTTCAATTCCATGCATAACTCCATACACTTTTGGATGGTACAATATTCAAAATCGCACAAAACTTGCTATATCAGCGCCCCCTACCGGCGAATTTTTTCCAAATTCAGGGAGGACCTGCTTGCCATATTTAAAAACTTAAAATAAAAATTTGGTTCAATTCCATGCATAACTCCATACACTTTTGGATGGTACAATATTCAAAATCGCACAAAACTTGCTATATCAGCGCCCCCTACCGGCGAATTTTTTCCAAATTCCAGGAGGGCCTGCTTGCCATAGCCAAATACTTAAAATAAAATTTTGGTTTAAATCTATGCATAACTTCATACACTTTTTTATGGTACAATGGCGACAGACAGACGGACAGACGGACACACAGACAGACAGACATTTTCTATAAACATGTTTTTTGGAATCTCTGACCCCTAAAACATGTAAATCCGTCGAAAACCGGAAGTCGAACAAAATTTCGATTACAATACTTTCTTCTATTGAAGATAGAAGAAAGTAAAAAATTATAAACTGCATAACACTGACTGAAAACAATCAAGGACTTTTCCAAATGCCTCACAGGACCTGTTATATGATAATGATGATCAGCTATTTAACTAATCAAACAAACTTCTACTTTAACAATAACACTAATTCTATAACTGTTTTAAAGAAACATTATATGTTATACGTCTGTAAAGCGCTCAACTCGGCTATCTTACTATTGTTACCTATACTTATTTCATTATCTCAATTACTTGTTATTATCTACCATTATTTTATTAATAATTGCTCTGAATTTTTTTTTAAATAAACATTGCTGGGTGGGGCTAGTTGAGCTCAAACCAATTGGTAGGCCTCCCCACCTGACTGAATCTGAATCCGTAAAATAGTCAATGAAACATCGTCTTCATTTTGAAAGACTTATCAAATGATATGCCACTCGATATGGTGCGTAAACATTTTTTTTTCGTCTCTACCGCAATTTTGTATTTTACGGCCGCCATTTTGAATTTATAAAAACAAAACATAGCCTATAACCATCAGATGTTAAGACGAAGCGATAGAGACCTCATTCTTTAAAATCCATCCAACCGTTGGGATGTTTCTAGGGTATAAAAAAATCCACATACCCAGATACGCGTCAAACACATAAACCTTCTTGGCAGTCGAGTAAAAAGTCTTGATCTGACGTTATAAAGACATCTGTGTCCTTATAAACTTGGGAGTTCTTAATACACATGTACGTAACATTTCACAATTCTAGCTTCCAAACTGTGGATTTTTATAGCATTACAGACAGACAGACAAATTTTCATTTTCATATATTAGACTAGCCGCCCTTGGCGACCATACGCAATGTGTACTTATTTTGCTTGATATGGTAACCCGGATGTTGTTGTTTATGCTGTTGATGTTTTCGCCAAATCAGCGTCGGAAAAAAATACGCGCCAATATGGGGCGAATATGACATCTGTGCTTCAAATAGTACCCAAATAAAATTAATTTATTTTACCAAATGTTAATTTAGTGAATTTAAATATTTTATAAACATTCTGCAAATATGCTAACATTTCTTGATAGATAGCAGCTCTTATACTTTTGCTATATTTAGCATCACTACCATATTATTTTAAACATCGCTATAGTTTGATGCAATGTCAATAGACCATGGCGCAAAATTAGCAGCAGTTTTAAAAGCAAGAGAATTTTACTGTCAAACTTACCTCATATTTACAAAATAGCTCACATTTGTTGCCAAACTATTGACGTAGACGTAGACAACAATTGTTGAAGAATAATAAATTCAATGTTTATAAAACATGGAGAGTGGCACTCAGGATATGACTAACATAATCGCATACGTAAAAAAAAGTTTATTTTTTTAATGGCAATACAAACTCCCCTGCGATGTATAATTTTTTTAAATATGTTTTTTAGGTGCTCAAATTATCGATTTGGAATTCAAAATCAAAATTCTACATTCCCCTCTCTCCAGAAAAAATGACATATTGAAAAGAAGTCAATTATTTTTATATTTAAAACTTAAACATTATCACTTTTGCACCACTATGACGTCATTTTCTCTGACTTTTCACTTTCAACCGTGCTAAGACTACGAGTGGTAGATATGAATATTCAGTTAACAACCGTTAGTGGACTTCCAAGGGAGGCCATTTTTCATCTGTAACCGAAATCCGCAATAAACGATGCCTTTAACATTAATTAAATATGATGGGGGAAATGAAACTGTCCGCATTAACCGGAGATACGTCTTAAGAGGAGACGCATTAACAAAAATTCCGCTATATTCTCCGCAACTCATTGATGTTTTGCGGATAGTATCTATCACATTTCTACATTTGCTAAAACAAAATAAATATTTAAAAAAACTACCGAGCTATGCTCGGTCTACTGTGTACTAAAATCATTTAAATAATAAAATTATTACGATTTACTTTGAATTCGAAAGTATGAAGGATTGAAACTTTTGTGTAAAATTGTTTCACCTACTTGTTTCTAAAAATAACTTGATTGTAAGTGTTACATATCGAAAAGAGGAATAACTGAATTCCAAATTTTGGCGACACAGTTTTTTATTGTGTAAAATTTGAATTCTAGATGTCAGTGTACATCTGCAAAATTGCTGAAAAGACGCGGTAACGAAGGGAAACGCGAAATTGTATGATATTCCAACGAAAGACATTGTTGATCGAAGAAAGTCTGAAAGGAAAAAACTGAAATGTTATATTTTGTTCACAGCGAAGAAAGTTCTCATCGAGTAGTTCCTACATCTGGAGATCGTTCGTATCTGTTTCATCTATATTTTCTTTTCTGTGCTAGGTAACATAGCCTAGTCGTATGATATCAGATGTGCTATAGTTGAGTATGTGGTTGCGCACTGGGATTAGCTGGGATTAGTTTCTTAGGAGGTCACTTTGACGTTCTACTTCCTCTTCTTAACAGATAGCAATAATCTATTAATTTTCCAAATGAATACCTATCACAGAGAGAAATCAACTAGAGAAAAAAATTAGAAGACCTATTGAGGTCAAAAGGGGAAGGCCTAATCGTTCCGAGAAATCACGTTCTCAACAGCTCCAAGAAGCTAGAGCTCTCTATCTTCAAAACCATTTTCGAAAACAAAAACACACATTAAAACGTTACAACGATTCACACTCTGAAATGGGAAGACGTAGCTCGCTAAGAAGTCGCGCGCTGTTCTGTTGCCCACCCTGATATGAATATTGGAGCTTACTGACGAAAAAGGTCTAGAAGTAAGCTGCAGTTTAAAATAAACACTTTAGAAAACATTACGAGAGCTATAACTAAAAAAAAATGGGAAATAGACTGGAAGCAGACAAAGTTATAAAATGGACTCTGCACAGTAGAATTAACTTTGGAGGACTTTGATTGAACAGCTAATAAATTGAAACAAAAACTAATATAGTTACTAGAAAATTTGAATGAATGGATTTCAAACAGTAGCACACATGTCAATTCGCTTTTCTAGGAAAAGCGGAACATCGAAGCAATCAGGAGCCATAAAGTCTATGAAGTTAAAGATAGTGTAATTGAAATCGACGCTACTGGAAAAGCTTTCTTTGGCTTTCTCCTTACAAAAAGAAGTGAAATCCCATCAAAAACATCTCATGAAAAAAAATGCCAAGTCTCCTGACTCTTTGACCTTAAAAAGTTCTGAGATCATGTGTAGAGCCAAGCTTAGCTTTCTTATTAACTCTGATATTTTAATTCACAAATTACTTCTAGTCTCCACACCTTTAGTAAATGATTATTTTGTGACTTGGCAATGACGCAGCACGAGAATGTAAAGGCTGTTGTTTACATTTTAATATTAACGTTTATTTATAAAGTTTTGCATAAAATAGTTTCTATAAGAGCACTGAACATATATGTATTTGTAGCATGGAAATAATTTTACATTACATTGTAAGCCCGGATGCGAAAACTCTCTACTGGTCAAACTTGATGTCCGGAGTTTTGGGTGATTTTCTTCCTATGTAATGTGAATACGAGCCAGACCCCTCTTTTACAAAGACCCCCAATCGGTGCATCCCTGAAAAAGTGTTGCTAAACGACTAAGTCGCAAAAGGTGTCGCTGGCGAGCTCCCATGGCCGGGCACTAAGTTAAACGTCCCAGGTAAGCCAGAAACCTAAATTATGCTTTTTCTGTTCCGTGAAGGTTTACTGACCATTTTAAACTAAACTGCATCGAAATCGGTCCGGTGGTTTCGGAGATATGGGTCTTTAAAATTTAGTCCTCTCTGTTAATCTCTAACCCATACTTCGGAATCCGCCATTGCTGCTGGACTGATACCTTTTCAATGCTTATAATAAATAAAATAGATTTTTCCCAAAGTTCTGGGAATTTGTTACATATTCTAAAAACTTTTATGAACATTTGCACAGTAACAGAACATTCGTATGTTACCTATTAGCGAAATTATGGATTTATAAATTAATTTGGTAATTGCTCTCGGTGCGTCAGTGTGTTGTAGCTCATCTTCAAATTTTTTTTTATTTTAAAGTGTAATAATAGCTAAAAAATTGTTGCTGTGGTATTTCTTTGCTAACTTAAAAGCCTCCAGGATCCATTTCAGTAAGTGTTATTGACTTTTATCATGATTAAGTGTCTCCTCCCCTCAATTAAAAACCTCATGTTTTGGCACGTCCGCCATGTTTAAAGCTTTCCAATGGGACAGATCGTAATATTTACCTTTTTTTGATTGCCTCATAATTTAACTTATAAAGCTTATTTGTTTCTTAAAACTGATCAATTCGTGTACTATAATGTCTAAACATTACTCCGCCACCAATTTTAAATTGCTGGCAATAAATTAAGGTACTTAAATGATTTTTTGAAAGACGTAGTAAAATGTTTCAACAATTCAGGTCGCCCAAACAAATAGCATGGGTAACATCATTTTCTAATAGAATTATAAAAAATACTTTTAATGCTTTTAGCAATTATTAATTGTATTGGAAAGATGTAGGAGGCTTTAAAGTTCATTTCGCCATAATTTTTACAAAAATATATTGTATGTAAGTGCTATTTTTACTACTCAAAACTTGTACATATTTTGTGTTTTTTGCTCCAAGCTGGCGGAAAGGGGATTCTTCAATTCCCCATTTTAATCATTAAATCTCCATAGGATTAAATGTGAATTGAATATTTTTTGAAAATTTATTTAAATAACTCATACTGTTTATTACACAAAGTGGTGTGCATGTATGTAAAGTAGAAAGTTTGAAGTTTCCTCCGCCATAATTTTTATTGAGTTTTATTATGTTATTAAGTGATTAAAGAGTATTTTAAAATATGTTATTTTATGTATCTAATTTTACTCAAGATGGCGGCTGGTTTCGTTCTCGTTACTCATTGCCGCCCAAGTTAGGCAAGGGTTGAGTTGTTTTGGCCTGGGGATGAGTCCTTTGCAGAACTATCCCTTTACATTCTTTAGAAAAATGTTTTACATAGATATAAAACATGTAGCCAACTAATATAATGATGCCGACATGTTAAAGCTTTGAATATTTAAATCTTTGCTAATCAATGATACATTGTAAGATATGCCACAATCTTAAATATAGTACAAAAGGTGCTCAGTTACATTTAAGAAAAGTATTGGGAGTACAAAGTACTCACAACAATGGTAAAAGTTAAAGATTGAAAGTTGTAATGAAGATAATTATTACAAAGAGAGCCAATTTGCTGTATTTCCACAAGGCTAAGAATAGGAATCATCATAGGGTGTTGCCACAAACTAATTAACACAACGAGTGACGTTTAATAAATAAAATAGATATGGTACAATCTGTACACGGGAGTATTTATAAAGTTAGCATTGAATTATGGGTCGCTCTGGGTGTCTGTTAAGTTTCCGACACTATTTCACTAACTGAAATACAGAGAATCATGGGTAATTTTCATAAATATTGCTTTCAATCGCTTCAATAAATCACTACTTATTCATGACAGTACATTACACACTTAACCCTTTTGGGTTTGCAGTGTTTCAAGAGTTCTGAAGTTCCTAACCCCTTGCAGGCACATTTTTACTGAAGTTAGTTATTTAACCCCCTCAGCACTTCCCTTGTTGTGCAAGTCACTTCGATAGTCTTTTCCATCCTTTATTTTGTAATTGTTCCAAACCGGAACTTACAAAGAGTAATTTTCAAAATTCGTCTTTTTTAAGCGAAATATTACTCGGAGGGTGCCACATGTACGTATGTCAGATCCTTTTTGGGACGGAGCATCGATTGGCTATCTCCATTTTCCCTAGCTGTCACCTGGGGGGAACCAGGGGGGGATTTTTTTTTTTAATTTTGTCACAGAGGGGTTCATGTGACATATCTAAAGTTAGGTCTTGACCTAAGCTCCACATTCCTGTCTTTCTTTTTTTTAGTTCTTTTTTTAGCCTTCAGGGGGCGTTTTTAGGCTTTTTTTAGAAAGTGCTTGAAAACCCCCACGTTTGGTGTCCACTGAAAGGTCATGACATAAGCTCTTCATCTATGATCTCATCCCCTAGTTTAACTCATATTTTAGGCAGTAGTAGGCTCTTTAGGGCAATTGTTCCAAACCGGAACTTACAAAGAGTAATTTTCAAAATTCGTCTTTTTTAAGCGAAATATTGCTCGGAGGGGGCCACATGTACGTATGTCAGATGTTTTTTGGGACGGGGCATCGATTGGCTATCTCCATTTTTTCCTAGCTGTCACCTGGGGGGAACCGGGGGAGGGGGGGTTAAAATTTTGTTACAGGGGGGGTCATGTGACATATCTCTAGTTAGGTCTTGACCTAAGCTCCACAACCCTGACTTTCGTTTCCTTTTTTTAGTTCTTTATTTAGCCTCCAGGGGGCGTTTTTACGCGTTTTTTGGAAGGTGCTTGAAAACCCCCAAGTTTGGTGTCCACAGAAAGGTCATGACATAAGCTCTTCATCTATGATCTCATCCCCTATTTCAACTCACAATTTAGGCAGTAGTAGGCTCTTTAAGGCGCATTTTCAGTCATTTCTCAAAATCTTATAGAGAGTCGTACAGGAAGCTAGTATTTTAAACTTCATAGATTAAATTCACAAGTGCATATGCTACATGCCATTTTGGTATTGTAAGGGGACTCTAAAAGGGTTAACTTTTCAACTTCTTTTAAATAAGCTCTGAAACATGGCAGGTGACATATCAAATTAAAATTCTCGTTGAACACTCATGATCCCTGACGTTATTTACTCCCCCAACTTCCCCCACCAATACTTTTTTATCATACCAAGTTCAGCATGAACTTCTTTCAATCACAGGCAAACCTTAAAAAGTTCATTTAGTTGTTAATATTCCCTGTCTGGTTTTACTTCAGCGAAAAACCTCAAAACTGCAGGACTGGTCTACAGTTAATATTAGACATTTTGTGCAACTATCTATGGCAAAATGCGTAATTATCAAATGTGAAAAACATTCACAGGACATACCACATATCATTGGTAAGGTTTGGTGGAGAGAAACAGGAAACTTGAATAAACTTGTCAACAATGTGTACATAAATGTAAATAAAGATTAAATGAAAAGAACTTGAAAGTAACCTAGAGAAAAATGTTTGTAAATGGCACATCGAGAGCAATGAGGTATATGAGCATTGAAACTCTTTTTATTTATTTATTTATTTATTTTTACTTATTTATTTATTTATTTATTTTTTGGTCAGTTTTCTTCAAAATTATGTCCCCTAGTTTATGTAACTTATCTTCCAAAGCCTCTATACATATATATTTTTTTTCTCCCTTAAGATTACTAAAAACCCCCCGCTGTCCGATCATTAATTTTTTATCTTAGTCATTTACGGTGATCTAGGTCACTGATTTTTACTTTAAACTCTTCTATTTCCACTTTCCTTCAAAAAGCATGGTTGGGTCCTGGTGATGCCTGGGCCATAATTGAAAAAGTGAATTAATTATACTAAGTGAAAACGCTGTGCAAACAGTATAATCAGGACCGAAAAAGTCACAATAGAAGACATAAGCTGATAGAGAAAATCAGAAGTATTTTTATCAACTGATATTATAAAAATATATATTCACAATGAAACAGGGCGATCCGCGAAATGAAAAAGAGTTGCAGTCGCAAAGGAATGATTCCACTGTCATAACAGAGTCAGATGAAGACGGGGTGAAGTCTAACGACAAAGAAACACAGCTACCACAGCGAGCAAACAAAAATTACCAGCCGGGAGATGAACTGCTGCCATTTGACGCCGAAACAGCATCACGAATGACGATACTGGTTTTAATAGATCAGATGGTTAGACATCAAAAGAAACGCGACAAAGGAAGTAATGAAAATGCACAAAAATACCGAAAGTTTTTGGAAGAGAAAGCGGTGGAAATAGAGAAAGAAAGCGTAAGACAACACGACAAGGCTGAGAAGGAAGAACACCAAGAACGAGACACGTTGTCGAAAATTGCAGACCAGGTACTAGAACTCATGCACCAACTACAAACGCAGTTAGCGTCAAACAAAGAAGTAAAGATAAAGAATACCATGTCATCACCAATCAAAAACTTTAAGCAGCTCAAACAACAGACAGAAGAAAAAGATCACTTAATAACGAAACTCAGCGAAAGAATTAAATTCCAAGAAGAGTTAATCAAACAGACAAAACAAGATAAAATCGAAAGAGAAGATCTCAATTGATCAATGATATGAACAAAATCATACAACAGAACCATGAACAAATGGAAAAAAGACTCATCGAACATGTTACCACTCTTCAGGCAGAAAACCGAAAGGTCTCAATTAATCATAGAGAAGGAGAAACAGCAATAGAAAATGACCGACCAAGATATGCAGAAATGACAAATTTTCCACCGCTCCCACAAGAAAGACCGACACTAATATTAACACCAAAAGACAAGGATAAAAAATGCCAATAATAAAGAAAGTTCTCAACTCTATGAATATGGCTGAATTACCACCAGTAGACTGCCAAACAACTAAACAAAATAAAATAATAATAACATGTAAAAACAAATTTGACCTAGAACAGGTGAAAGATAAAATCTGCACTACAGAAAACATGGCGGAAAAACTGGATATTAAAGAACCAAACCCGAAAACAGCCCGAGTGATAGTCTTTGGAGCCCCAGAAGCCCCAGTAGTCACACAGAAAAACGTCGAAAGAGAAGCAGACAGTTCACTGAGCAACTTAAAAGAGCAACAAGAGCTATATGAAAAACAAGTACTCTATCCGGCCTTGGAAAGAGCTCTGAGGAGGAAGGTGCAATATAAACTGATAAGAGTATTGAAAGGAAGAGAGGGCGAGGAAACCTCGCACTTGGTGTTGCAGCTACTAGAGAGAGATGCACTGGAACTAATGGCAGGAAAATTGTGCATAGGATTTAACCGGTGCACGGTAAGACGGTATGTCTTCATTCAAAGGTGTTATCACTGTCAGGAAATAGGGCATACAGCAAGAGTGTGCCAGAATGCAGAGGCCTGTGCTAAATGTGACAAAGGCCACAACATCAAGGATTGTGCCGCAGAAAAAGAAGAGTGCGTTAACTGCAAAAAAGTGCTCGACTACTACAAGGGGGACCATAGGAAAGCTGGACTATATGAAAAACATCCATCTTACGATAAATCCTGCAGCGTGTATCAGCGAAAGAAACAAGCAGCGCTAGCGTCATTGTCTTATAGAGGTAAAAATTCAAATTAATTCATCAAAATTTACAGAACAACACATCACAAACCGCTGCTTTTATGAAATTCCTCTCAGACTCGGACTATTCCCTGGTTTGTCTTCAAGATGCATACCTTTATGAAAATAGACCTCTATCACTTCCTCGAACAACACCATGCTATAGTTCAAGCTCTAAAAAAGCCCATATTTTAATCTTAGACCAAAACTTAAAACATAATCTCTCTTCTAAACACTATAACTCAGTTTTTATAAATTTAGACCTTAAGCCATTAACCTTAAGCATTGGCAGCCTGTATAGCCCCCCGAGTGCTGACTTTGATGAGGATATTGAGAACTGGCTGGGTTCTAAAAATCAGAGCCCATTGCAGTTGGTTCTCGGTGATTTCAACGCTCACAGTCAGCTTTGGGGCTATAGGAGTGAAGACACCAGGGGAAAAGTTCTTATCGATAGAGTCATAGCGTATCAACGAGTTATTCTAAACTCTTCATCCAGTCCACCAACGTATGAGTCGGGGAAGAACCTGAGGAGGCCGGATCTGTCCATCTGCACGCAGGCTATGTTTTCACACATAAAACACTGGGAAGTAATTCCTTCCCTTTTTGGAGACCACTACCCAATAGAAACAGAGCTAAATTTCACAATACCCAAACTACCAAGAAGAAGATTCAAAACAAAGGGAATCCCTTTGACACAATTTTCCGAACAACTAACTCGAAAATGCTCACAGATTAACTTTAATGACATAGAAACTATAGACCAGTTTAACGAAGAATACGAAACTTTTAAACAAGAAATATTATTACAAGCCAATAAATCCTTTAAAAAGAAAGCCCCCTTCAAGAAATTTAAAATTTCCTGGTGGTCTCCACAATTGAGGGCCCAAAGAAATAAAGTAGCAGCTCTTTTAAAAAGAGCAAAAAATTCAAACTACGAGTCAAATATAAACCAGCAATACAAAAGGGAAAGGGCAATTTATCAAAAACAGATTTTATCGGAGAAGGAAAAAGCTTGGACAAACCTGTGTCGCAGAGAGACGGATCCTTTTGGTTTAACGAAAAAGTTAGCCTTCCAGCGATTCCAGGACTCACATATCAGTTACCAATTTGATTCTTTGTCACCCACTTCCAGGTCATCAACCCTTTTAAAACTAACGAGAGACATTTTTGGCGATGAGACTCCAAAGCAACTACCACAGCGACTAAACTCGCACGACCAGGCAAAATTCACGAAAAGAGAGTTGCGAAATGTTATTTTCTCATTCAATATTAACAAGGCGCCAGGACCTGATCAAATTGATCACAGGATGGTCAGGTGCATCTTTTCAAAAATTCCTAATATTCTGTTGGATATGTACAACAGTCTTTTAAAGTTAAACTATTTTCCTGATGACTGGAAATTGGGAGAGCTCGTGTATTTTAGAAAGGAGGGAAAACCCTTGAATGAGATCTCTTCATATCGCCCCATCACTCTATTACCAATATTCGAAAAATCTTAGAGAAATTAATCCTAAGACGAATACATCACGCATTAGACAAAACGAATTTCCTATCGGGTAAGCAACACGGCTACACGCAAAATAAATCTACGGAAACGGCTTTGGAGCAAGTGATTTCATTAGTAGAACAACACAAACAAAATAAACAATACACATCACTGGTGTCACTGGATTTCAGAGGAGCATTTGACAACCTCCCTTGGGACCAGGTGATCGTAGCATTGCAAAGACTAGGTATTTCTAAACAACTCATTAATCTTGTCGTTTCCTTCCTTTCGGGTAGGCGAGCTCAGGTGGACTGGATGGCACCATTTTTGTTGTACTTCTTTAGTAAGGGTTGCCCGCAGGGATCGTGTCTGGGTCCTTTTCTTTGGTTGGTTTTGTTGAAGACTCTGTTGGGGACCTTTGATGTACAGGACTGTGAACTAGTGGCATACGCGGATGACGTGATATTACTGATCTGGGCACAGTCGAGACAGCAACTTGAACAAAAAGGTCAGAAAGCTTTAAAATTTATTCAGAATTGGGCAGAAACCAACAAAATAGAAATTTCACATGAAAAATCCTCATCATTAACTTTTGGCAAACCCAAACACCTTAAGCGGGGCCCCACATTTAAACTTCAAGGTAAATCAATAAAATCAGAAACAACACTAAAATACCTGGGGGTAATATTAGATAAATATATCATTTCTCCCACATGTGGCACAAAAGAGAGTAGAAATCGGAAAAATAACTCAAAATCTTTATAGATTTTCATCAATCTCAGGTCGACTCCCTCCGGAATTTTTTAAGATTTGGTACTCGGCGATCTTACAAAGGAAACTGGCCTACGCGTGTGCTGTCTGGTTTCCGCGTATGGCGCAATATCACGGTCGTCGACATTTGCTCTCGGCACAAAGGAAAGCTTTGTTGCTGATAACGAGAGCATATCGCAATATGTCAACAAACGCCCTGCAAGTCCTCACAGGTCTCCTTCCACTGGATTTGCAGTTGGAGGCGGAGGCGGAGTATTCGGGGACGATTCGTCTCGGCAAGTCAACAGAAAAGGCTTTTGCTCCACTATACTATCCAAAATGCTCAAAATACAAAACATCACCACTAACAAGTTAAATACAAATTTGTGAAATAAACGACTATGTAGGCAAAATTACAATATACACGGACGGTTCCAAAATGTCCGAAGGCACAGCCTCGGCATTTTGTGTGTACGAAAAAAACGAGCAAATCTATACTTGGAGAGCGAAACTGTCCCAGGATAACTCCGTCTTCCAGTCAGAACTCTTCGCGATCTCTTCAGCATTAGAGTGGATAGAGTCGGACAAACATTCTCAATACTTAATCATAACGGATAGCCTACCAAGTTTAAAAGCATTAAACAATTTTGACAATACAAACTATTTAATACTAAAAATTCTTCAACAATTACAAACAACAGTAAAAGACATATACTTCAATTGGACAAAAGGACATTCAGGTGTTGAGGGCAATGAGGCAGCTGACCAACTGGCAAAATTGGCAGTAACGGATGAAACACTAATACATACATTTTTACCATATCCAGCTTCTTCACTAAAATCACAGACAAAGCAGAATCTGTTAAAAAATTGGCAAAAACGCTGGACGGATTCAGACACAGGCCGATATACGAAGGAATTCTTGCCATTGGTTGACCACAAGTATTTCGTAAACAACAGATACTTACACATATTTTTAACAAATCACGGCCCCTTTCAGGAACACTTATACAAAATTAACAAAAGAGACTCCCCACTATGCATTTGTGGCTTGCCGTCAACATCGTTACACTATGTATTATACTGTACATTAACATCGCATTATCATCTCAAAAAACACACACGTATGAATTTAACAAGTTGGTGGCGGGATGTAAAAGAGAAACCACAACTACTCAACAAGATCATACAATGCATGAGGTTTATAGAAACCAACGAGTACATCTTTTCAAATCCAGAGCCATTCTAGTCCGACTCCATCACTGGGGTGTAGCATGGAGGGAGAAACGGGTTATTAGCGGGTGCCAGAAACTTCTATCACTTTTGAATTTTTATCTTGTGCATCTCTCCACACTCTTGTATGCGCAAATTGTAAATAGTAGGTGTGTTGTAATGTGTTTCTAATTGTGATGTTCAATATTGTGTGTTTAATGTACTGTGAAATCCCTGTAAATCCATGAAAAATGTAAGTAATTATGCAATCACATTCAAATGATCCTCATGTAATCACTACATACAGTCATGTAAATAGTAGCTGTTTAATATTGTGTTGTAATGTGTTTCTAATTGTCATCTTAAATATTGTGTGTTAAATGTACTGTGACGTATATATATCCAAGAAAATTGTAAAAAATTATGCAATAACATTAGGTGAAATGATTCTCATATAATCACTACATACAGTCATATATCTCGATGTGAAATCTTCGGTTCGCCCAGAAAAATTGGGTAACCAATTGTGATTGTAATTGTAAATCTCACAGTAACCGAAATAAATCTCAGCAGCTTGATCAGGGACCCGACGCTCCCTCTCAGACTCTGATTGAGAGTCGGGAGGAGTGGATGTGGTCTACCCCTCGGGATTGCACTAACACTCTAAAGCGAAAGCTGAGTTCCCGAGGTGGTCATCGCTGTCATCGCTGTCGCTGTCGGTGCAGCCCTCCTTCAGGCTTCTTCTATCCCTCGTGTTCATATTCAGCCTTAATCAAATAATCTAATCCCAATTCAAAACATAAGTAAAGTGTTTACGTAATAACTTTTCTATGCTGCGTAATTGCCAAGTCACAGAATAATCATTTACTAAAGGTGCAGAGACTAGGAGTAATTTGTGAATTAAAATAACAGAGTTAATAAGAGAGCTAAGCTTGGCTCTACACATGATCTCAGAACTTTTTAAGGTCAAAGAGTCAGGAGACTTGGCATTTTTTTACATGAGATGTTTTTGATGGGATTTGCCTTTCTCAAATATGTTAGATTAGTAGTTTTTTTTTTATATTATTATTTTATTTGTTTATAAAGGAAGTATTAATTTCGTTATGCAAAAATAGTCAGAAACAAATGCTGAAAAATTTTTCTTGATTTATGTGCAAAATGTTTATTATTATTATGTATTGAAACCGACACGTGATAAGATAAACTTAAAAAAAATCATGCTTAAAAATTATTTTAGAAAATATAATACATCAGTCAATGAATACAGTTTTTTTATCAAATTGCGTTTGAAAGTAAATTTTTTCCCCTATGCGACGAAAATTGAAAATGTACGATGGTCAGAAGATTAAGAAACTGCAGTAGCGAAAATTTCAAGACCGAAATTCGATCGTGAAGTTTTGCCATTCGCAATGATGCCATTCTTAAAATGACGCCAGCGTTACGTACAGATAAGTTTGTTCTTTATAATATAGATACTGGATCAATAAAATATAATAAAGATCAGTTATTAGGATGTGGTTATCGAGGCTCTTATGCTTGGATTTCCGGAATGAAAGCAGCAATTTTCACCTTCTCAAAATTTGCATACACACTTCTCATATCCATATTCGTCATTTTAGGTAGATTTTGTAAGAAATACTACCTATTGCAGTCGTTACCATGGTGCGACTTTTGAAAAATTCCTTCATAACTTTTCATTATAGGACCCCAGGAACCCAAAACCACCCCCCACCTAAAAAGTTTATATATATATATATGTATGTATGTACTAAATTTTGTCCGCACGATAAAAGTCGCAATTATGCACGGATTGTCCTCAAACTCGCCAACAACTTTGATATGGCTAATATCTCGGCGGGGATTGAAAATGGGCGAAATCGGTCCAAGAGGGTGGAAATGGGGAGGGTTCAAAATTTTGAATACTGTCTTAACATGATTCTGATAAAACCAGCTCTTACACAACAATGGCAGGAAAAAAATAAAAGTTTTTCGTTATAGCAGTTGCCAACAATAAAAAAAAAATAATAATAAAATTCTGACCACAACAATTACTTTTCTAATGCAAAATTTTCACGTGTAAAATTAAATAGTTTGACAAATTGAAAACAAATTGAATATTACGTCATAAGTTTTCTAGATCAAGATTTCAGCATGAAAACTCAAAATAAAATAAATAGTTTGACGAATTAAAAAAAATATGTATATTGCGTCATATTGGAAATATAATGGACCTCAGCAGGTGAATATGTAACGCCATGTGAGTTTGAAGAAACGTATTAAAACATGATAAAAACCCGACTATGGAAATATTAACATATTTTAACACTTCAAGGTTCTCTGAATTTTTTGTAGCCATTTTTTAAACCTATTCCATATACATGTGTGTGTGTATTCGTGTATATTATAATTTTCACAAAAAGTTTAGCTCACTCTTTGTGAAGAAACTGGGTTTATCTCTAATCTTGATTTAAGTTTTGTTGGAGAATTTAGTACTTAACTTCGAAATCTACCTCCGCCTGTAGGCCCGAGCCGGCAGGGATTTTTTTTTTAATTGTACTTTGTTTGATCATTTAAAAATCATTTTAACTCAAAACTTGCAGCCATGGTTGTCAGCAACATCTTTTATGTCAACAGACGCACTCTTTACTTGAGATTCTAATCTGAATTCCGGAGAGTAAAAAATTCCATATTTTATGTTTTTTAGACGTATTTGTGTTAAAATGTTCCGTTTTATGTAAGAAAATGATCGTTTTCTTTTAAATATGACTTTATTTTCACTTAAATAGGCATTTCGCCTAGTGTCTGAAACTTAGTATCAGTACACATGCAGAAGGAAAAACAATATAGAAAATTTATGAAGAAAAATGCGTGTTTTCAAAATCAGTATGTCATTTTCCGTTATTATGCCCCTAATATAATATTCTGCTCCTAATGGAATTACTAACCCTATGAGACCACTAAACCCTATACAACAATTTTTATCAATAATTTTGAATTTTTATCAGAAAATAGCATGAATGAAGTTAAAAATACCTCATTATTTCTCTCTTGTCTGCAATGATGAAAGCTATCTAATTTTCATCATTTTGAAGAAATTTCATAAAATACTTTTAAAATTAAAATATAAAAGTGGGGATATTAAAAAAACAAACAAAAAAAATAAAATAAAATAAACAGATAGTGTGATCACACCTGCAAAAGAAGAGCATTCAGTTTAAAAAATATATTACTAAAATTGGTTCAGCAGAAAGATCAGGGCAGATGATTAAAAAACACGCTTGTGTTTTAAATATATAGATTATATAAAATTAGAAAAAATTAAATTAAGTAATAAATTATGTTATTTTGATAATATTATAGTAGAATGTCCTAAAGAATAGCATTAAAATTTTATTATTCGAAAGAATTTTTGACAAAAACTTCAGGAACACCATATTATTTTAAACCACGAATTATTTGTTTGCTTGTCGAACTCGGCGAAGCAAATCCATCCAGGCGAGAATCATCAATTTCTGTAATATAAATCGCTATTATTTGCATGTCACCTGTCTTTTATAAAGACACTCTAAATTTTTGTAAAACATTGCGTTTTATCAGTGTGTGATTTCGATTACATTATTTTTAAAAGTGAAGCATTTTCACCTGTGAAGAATTTCAAAGCAGCTGGGCTGTGAAAAGGACGCACTTCTACAAAACATAATTCAGGTTTAAGAATTAAAATACTACATGATATTTTATATAAAATGACGTCATTTGCATCCGCTAAAGCAATCCACTTTTACAATCCAGTCTTAAACTTCGTCTACGGAAAAGTGTGCATATGACGTCATTATCACGGAATAAAAGACATATTCTTGACATAGCCCATATTTTAATTTCAACTTTTTTTTTCAGGTTTTATGAGAAAATGGCAACAAAAAGACACAGTATCTCCTATTTTCGACTATTTTCCGTTTACTTTCAATGACTTTCAATAGAAATTAAGTACTTTTGTTGCCACGATAAGAAAAATGGTATTAAAAACTACAAAAAAATTAATATCTCAAAAATAAATTGAGATACAGCTTTCAAACAAATTGCATTTAAAAGAGCATTTTTTCCCTTATACGACGGTGTAAAAATTTAAAATGTGCGATGTTTAAAAGTTTAAAAAGTTGCAGTAGAGAAAATTGCAAAACCAAAATTTCATTTCAAATTTCAAAGTGTTGCCATTCGCAAAATCACGTATGCGTTACGCACAGATATGTTTGTCCTTTATAATATAGATACTGGCGACAAGCCCTGAACGCCTGGATCCACAGCAAGCCACAACGTAAACTCTCAAGACTTCACTTTTGATCACTTCTGAATACAGCTTGGAGCAATGCAACCACAGTAGGAAGTGGCACTTCTGGACTTTCAGTTACTGGGATAACTCTCAAGCTCTATAACTCTCAAGCAATCTCAGAACATGCGTTTAAAATCTCTGAGGGTTCCATTAATGACAGAGCTGTTGCTTCCACAAGCGGCGCTTGTGATAATAGACCTACACCAGCAGTTGATTCCACCAACAAATGATGTGGACCTACACCAGCAGTTGCTTCCAACAGCAGATCTAATGGCAGTGTATTGTCACCAGCAGCTGCCTCCACCAGCACAGAAAAGGAGATTTCTTGTCTAGGAGCAATAGGTCCTATTCCTCAGGTCAGAAAAACTAAACCTTCAGGGCGTAAGAAACAAGCGGTAGAGGTCTTAACTGCATCAGAGAGAAGAAAAACTATGCGGTAAAAGATTAAAAAAAAAAAAAAAAAAAAAGAGAGAGAGAAAAGGTAAAAATTTTTTATGCAATATTTGGCTTTCTTTCGCATTCTGCGGCTATTTTTTAACATTTTTTTCCTAAACAGAAGAGTTCTCAGTTAAATTTTGCTAATGCTTTGATTAAATTCAAGATGTAAGAATATCAAATCTATTCCTGTAGCAACCTGAATGAGATGTTGAAAATTAGAATTTAATCTCGGTTGAAATAAAAAATCGCAATAATTCAAGGTTCGTTTGATTCTAGGTTGGAGCGGGGGTAGCTCGCATGGTTGCACATTGCCGAAAGCAGTACAGCCCAGATCCAAATTCATTTAATTCGAGGCTCGTTTTAGAAAAATCGACTAGCGAAGCTCCGCTCGTGGTATTTGAATGGAACTCAGATGGAAAATTAAATATAGATATTTCGCCAAAATCTTAGAGGGGGTGCCCGAAAAATATGTTTGTGTGTGTGGGGGGGGGGGCGCTCAGAAAACCTTCCTACAGTCCTTCCCCGCTGTTGCATTTCATGCCAATTACTACCAATTTTCATTTGTATACTGCCCCTACCTCTGTATGAAAGCAGGAAAAATTTTTGTCTTTTAAACCTCACGGTATATGAGGTATTAGCTAAAGTAATCCGGCGTTGCCCGGAATTTTACGAATGTTTGTTTTGAAAAACCAATTTCAAAATTTAACATACAACATAAAAAAATATTTAAAAAAAACAGTCGAAGTGTTGTACACATGAATCAAATGAAAACCCAATATAAAAATGTATAAATTTATATGACAGGCGCAAAATAATACAGCTATAAATGTACTTATTTCCATTCTTTATTTGAGCAATAATGTTAAAATACGCCAATATTTCCATAATCGAGTTTTTACCATGCTTCAATACATTTTTTCGCATTTATATGACGTTATATTCACCACGTCCTTTATATTTCCAATATGATGTAATACTCCATTTTTTTAATTCGTAAATTAATTAAATAATTATAATTTTCCACATGGAAATCATAAAACAGAAAAATTATGACGCAACATTAACTTTTGTTTTTAATTCGTCAAACTATTTTATTTTCGTTTTTTCACGTGGAAATCTTGCAGTAGAAGAGTTATGATGTAATATTCCTTTTTTAATTCGTCAAAACATTTATTTCATTTATTTCACGTGGAAATCTTGCAATAGAAAAGTAATTGTTGTGGTAAGAATTTTACTGTGGATTTTTGATGGTTGGCAACAACTATAACGAAAAATGTTTAAATTTGATTGGAAATTGCTGTTAAAATTTGTGGTTTTTTATTAATTAAAAATGAACTATAAGTTATTCCGATTCCGGATTGCTTTACTTGCCTCGGCCGTGTTTTAAAAGGCTCTTTAGAACATTTTAACAACCGAATTTATGAATGGAAACGCCGACACGCGACTACGAGGATATCATATTTCAGAAACAAAAAGAAGGATAATAAGCATAGATTAAACTTTGTGCGAATTTTAATAAAAAAGCTAAAATCTTTAGCAACGATTTTACGCACAAATAACGTACAGAACGACAAAAAATTCCCATACGATCGTTTCGAGGATTCCTGAATCCCCTTCCTCAGTGAAAAAAAAAAAAAGAATTAAAATGGGTTCGAATAACCCCTCGGTTACTCGGGGCTATAACCGAGGGGTTATTCGAACCCATTTTAATTCTTTTTTTTTTCTCACTGAGGAAGGGGGATCCAGGAATCCTTGAAACGATCGTATGTGAACGTTCTGTACGTTATTTGTGCGTAAAATCGATGTTAAATTTTTAGCTTTTTTTATCAAAAAGGAGGATATATTTGAGGTACAGTCGCGTGAAAAAAAAAAGTAAACACCCCTTACTAACACTGAAAAAAATTATCGTAGAAGAAAGTTACCGGTACCACATGATTGGCAATAAAGTCTACTTTTAAATGATGTATATAAGATTTGTTTAAGGGGCCATCTAGATATTAAAACGAACCATAACTTTGTTTTTTTTTCAATAGCAGTGCACAATCCTGACAGCATAAAGGAATTTTACACCTTTCAATTAGACTGAAAACAAATTTTCATGAAATTCGTACGATAAGTTTCCGAGAAATTAATTATTTTAAAACGAGCGTATTTTAGGGGCTGTATCCAAATTAAAGTTCGGTACTGGATTGTTGACCGAAAGAGCCCCCTTCTTGATCAAGGCATCTTATGCGCCACTCAAGCAGTCATTGAAGACTGCTAGATTACAGGATAGCATAAGAAATTTCAAAATATCAAGTCACTTCTATCATAGACGGCCCCTTAAACCATGATTTTGCCGTTTTTTAAGAATAATTTGAAAACTACTTGTGTAACGCTCGAGCAATACGCACTCCATCATATTTTCTCTCCTTTTCTTTTTTTACCTTTCAAAAGAACTGACAAGCTGAGTAAATTAGACTTTATGAGATGAGAAGAATGTTTACAGAGTTGTTGCCGAGAAGGCATCTGAGCTAAGCCGTAATTTTAAATTAACTGAGTTATTTTGTAAATAGTAACATGTAAATACGTTGTAAATATTAAATTTATTAGTCGATGAACAGTTATCGAGTTTTAATTTATAACTAAGATAGTTTTCACCCCGGATTCAAAATAATATGTTACAGAAGTGGCTCCCCAACGTCCGGCTCGAACAGAAGCAAGATAAGTATTATTAGGTAGCTTTCTTTACAAAAAGCTACCTATTGCAGCCGTTCGGAGGAAAGCGATTTCAAAAAATTTTGGTGTATTTTCATCGACCATGACCCCCAGACCCCGAAACCACCCTCCGTTCAAAATTGATATATATATATATATATACATATATATCAATATATATATATACAGGTGGTTATCAAAATAATGGAAACACCCTAGATTTTGAAGGAATTCTTTATTAATATGGCGTAGGACCGCCTTTGGCATGTAATACAGCTTGGATTCGCCTGGGAATCGAATCATACAAATTCTGAATAGTGTTTAGAGGAATATTGTACCATTCTTCATGGAGATATTGTGAAAGTTCCGTGAGAGATGCCGGTGGAAGATATCGATTCCGGATTGAAAGCTCTAAAATAGACCACAACGGTTCGATTATGTTGAGGTCTGGGGACTGTGCGGGCCAAGGTAGATGTTCCACCTCATCCTCATGTTCATCAAACCATGATTGGACAACTCTGGCTGCATGAATAAGGGCATTATCATCCTGGAAAATTCCATCTCCTGCAGGAAACAAAATTTGCATCATGGGATGGACCTGGTCAGCTAAAACTTCTCTATACTTCTCCCTAGTGATCCTTCCTTTCAGGGTTACGATTGTACCAGCAGAAAACCATGACACGGCTGCCCATACCATGACCGATCCACCTCCATGCTTGGCAGTTGGACGGAGGCAATCAGGATCATACGCTTGTGCAGGTGTTCTCCAGACATGTACCCGTCCTGTTGTGGGGAACAATGTGAAAGATGATTCGTCTGACCATATAACAGTCTTCCACTTATCAATCGACCAGGTTTTGTGGTTGTGGCACCACGCTACACGACGTTTGGCATTAGCATCTGTGACAAGTGGCTTGGTAATTGCTGTTCTGCCGTAAATGTTCTCTTTATGAAGGTATCTCCGAACTGTAATTGTTGACACTGGAGAATCCAGATGCTGATTGAGCTCTGCGGTCACTTTGCCTGCAGTTGTTTTCTTTTTAGGCATTACAATCCGCTTCAATACCCGTCGGTCTCTTTCACTCAGCTTCTCCTTCCGTCCACTATTTTACTTTGCTGAGCTTGTCTTTCCGCGCTGTGTGTATGCTGTCATGACTTTAGACACCGTACCTCTAGAAACGCCTATAAGCTGGGATGTTTCGGTCACCGTTGCTCTAGCTAGTCGGGCTCCTACAATTTGGCCTCTTTGAAAATCTGTGAGGTCTGACATTTTACGCTTCTGACAAAAAAAATCAAAACGTAGACAACTCTTCTAGAGCTCTCTCATACTACCTAATACATGTACTTTTTATATTAAAAAAATCTGGTAGCTAAGATTATATTTTAATGCTTACGAAGGGAATTCTTAAATGTCCCTTTCATTCACAAGTGTTTCCATTATTTTGATAACCACCTGTATATATATATATATATATATATATATATATATATATATATATCTGACCTATGTCACACTGTAACTCTCGTATTTATGAACCGATTTGGATGTAATTCGGTGTGTACATAGTACATACCAATGTCTCGACCGAGTTCGTTGGTCAGCTTCATCCGCCATTTTGTTTCAAAATGGCAGCCATTTAAAAATTTTAAAAAAATTTAAAATTTGAAATGTGGTACCAAAAAATTGAAAATGGAAAAATATTTTTTTCTTATGTATTTGACCTTTATACAAAGACTCCGTAGCAGTTTTTGTTTCGTCTATATCTTAAAAAATGGCTGAGTTATAGCATTTTGAATTTCTAGCGAAGCTGACATTTTGAAACGCCTTGATTTTTGCCACGTGATAACAGACGTATTTACGAACCGATTTGGATGTACCTTGGTGTGTACATAGTACATACAAATAACTCAACCGAGTTCGTTGGCCAGCTTCATCCGCCATCTTGTTTCAAAATGGCGGCCATTTAAAAAAATTAAAAAAAAAATTAATTTAAAATGAGATACCAAAAAATTGGAAAATGAAAAAGAGTTTTTTCGTATGTGTTTGACCTTAATACAGAGATTCCGGAACAGGTTTTGTTTCGTCTATATCTAAAAAAATGGCTGAGTTATAACATTTTGAATTTCTATTGTGGCTGACATTTTAAAACGACCTGATTTTTGTCACTCGATAACAGGCGTATTTATGAACCGATTTGAATGTAACTTGGTCTGTACATAGTACATACCAATGTCTCGACCGAGTTCGTTGACCAGCTTCATTCGCCATCTTGTTCCAAAAGGGTTGCCATTTTTTAAAAAAAATGTAATTTAGAATTTAAAATGAGGTATTAAAAATTTTTTAAATGAAAAAGATTTTTTTATGTGTTTGGCCTTAATACAAAGATTCTGGAGCAGTTTTTGTTTCTGAAAATTTGTTCTTTTGTTTATATCTTAAAAAGTGGTTGAATTATAGCACTTTGAATTTCTATCATGGCTAACACTTTGAAACGATCTTGTATTTGTTTCGCGATACCACACGTATTCGCCTATTTCGATGGAAGAAGGCATGTGGATAGTATACATCAATATCTCGACCAAGTTCGCTGGCCAGCTTCATCAGCCATCTTGTTTCAAAATGGCGGCCATTAAATTAAAAAATATATATATTTAAAGTGAGGTGCAAAAAAATTAGAAATTGAAAAAGGTTTCTTTCTTAAGTATTTGACCTTGATATAAGGATTCAGGAGCATTTTTTGTTTGTCTTTATCTTAAAAAATGGCTCAGATATAGCAGTTTCAATTTCTAACGTTGGTGACATTTTGAAAAATCTGATTTTTTGCCTGCGACAGCACTCGTATATATCAACCGATTCCGATGTGAGTGAGCATGTGCACAGCAATTACTAAGGTCCCGACCAAGTTCACTGGTTAACCTCATCCACCATGTTGTCTTAAAATGGCAGGCACTTTAAGAAATCGCCGAATTTGGCAGCCAAATATAAGTTACTTTAAATAAAAGCAGCTTGGATAAAGCTGACTAATTTCGCGAAATTCTCATTCATAATGTTTTAGTATTGATAAAAATTAGTATTGAATCTCCTACATTCGGTTTCCACTTAATTGAGCTTCGTGTGTTTGAATAATATAAGTTGGCTTTTTTAAAATAAGGAATATGAAAGCTACCTCTTCCTCCCGGCACTGGCCGGAAGGACTTTTTTTAAATTGTGTTAAACTGTTTTAATAAGAAAATTTAGATACTAAAGTACAAAAATTTATACAAAAGTACTTTTGATTCATCCGGAATCTGAGGATTTTTGAAAATTGTATATGATTCGTCCAGAATCGAAATATTTTGGAATTATTCTATTCAACATGAATGATATTTTCCTTGGAATTGAAATACGAAAAATCGTCTGCAGCTTCAAGTATTTTAGTATCTGAATTAAATGAAGATATTAATAAGAGAAATATATCTAATAATTATTATTGAAAAATAAAAATCATTTTCTTTATTTTATACATTTATATAGTTGCACTGAGCTATATTATTATTGAAGGTATGATTATAAATGAGTGCTTGGCATTAACTTAATTATTATATGAAGAATTGATTTAAATTCTTCGCAAATAATGTTTGATATTATTGAGTTAAAAAAAAAAAAAAAAAAAAAAAAAAAGGCAAATAGTTAGTGTCATTGAGTTTTGAGTTTTGAAAGATATTGTATGTTATCTATGTTCTATATATGTTATAAATTACGTAAAAGTAAATTATTTTGCTAAGAGTTATTCGTAACACGAATTAAGTTTGAAGTTAGCTAAAACATAGTTCAAATGATGGCATTTCTTTCTAAGGGTAAGACAATTGATTTAATCACATTAGCTTCAGCATTAAAAGTAGAAATAAGTAGCGATGATAAAGTCCTCGAATTACGTGATAAAATTGTAAATAGTGAGGCATTTAAAGATAACATAGATTTTGTACAGGGAATTTTTGAAAATATCGTAGAAGAAAGAAAGACTCTTGAGGAAGAGAAACGTTTAGCCGAAGAAAGAGAATTTGAGCTACAGAAGCTCAGGTTAGAAGCAGGAACAAGAGATGTTGTTCTAAATGCAAGCAACCCTCTAGAAACTTCTTCAATCCGCGTTGACTTGAAAAAGGTTTTACCCGATTTCAATCCTGAAAAGGATGATATGAATTTATTTTTAATAACTTTTGAGAGGACAGTATACAGGAAAAAATAAATATTTTTCGCTATAGCAGTTGCCAACAATTAAAAAAAAGCAATAAAATTCTCACCACAACAATTGCTTTTCTATTGCAAGGTTTTCATATGAAAAATTAAATTAAATAAATAGTTTGAATAATTGAAGCAAATTGAATATTACGTCATAAGTTTTCTAGAGCAAGATTTCCGCATGAAAACTCAAAATGAAATGAATAGTTTGACGAATTAAAAAATATATATATTGCGTCATATTGGAAATAAAATGGACCTCAGCAGGTGAATATGTAACGTCATGTGAGTTTGAAGAAACGTATTAAAACATGATGAAAACCCGACAATGGAAATATTAACTTATTTTAACACTTTGAGGTTCTCTGAATTTGCTTTAGCTTTTTTTTAAACCTATTCCATATACATGCGTGTGTGTATTCGTATATATTAGAATTTTCACAAAATGTTTAGCTCTCTAGAGCTCATTCTTAGTGAAGGAACTGGGTTTATCTCTAATATTGATATTTAAGTTTTGTTGGTGAATTTAGTACTTAACTTCGAAATCTACCTCCGCCTGTAGGCCCGAGCCGGCAGGGATTATTTTATATATATATTATATATATATATACTAGGGGGCTCTGTCCCCTGCAAGCTACGCTCGCCAACCCCCGTTCAGACACTGCAGAATCTAAAAGCACGCTAATCTGATCGCTTTTAAAAAGATTAGAGGAGATTAAATTATACTGAAAAAACCTGTAGCGATCTCCCTGTAAATGGGTTACCATTCAATTCCCTTTGATTGCAAAAATTTACGTCAAATCAGTTGCTGTTAAGACATCCAATGGTTGTTTTCAAGTTTGATTCACAATCTTTTGCCGGTTATATCTAAAATCTATCGCCAAACTATAAGATTAAATGCCAATAATGGTTGATCGTAAATGTCATATTCACTTGAGTTTAAGGAAGTTACACGTGTTTACGCAATCAAGTGATTTCTATTTCGACGTTTTATTTATATTTTTATTAATGTTATACAAATTTATAGTACTTCTTAGCTATCCCGTCGACCAATTTCGCTAAATTATATAAATCGCCAAACAACTCGCCAAATTATACACATTGACATAATTTTTATTTTAAAAAACGAAAAAACAAATAAATTAGTAAAGGCACAGAATTGCTAATACAGTCGGACCTCGTTATCCCGACACCCGGTTTTCACGTCACTCCGCTTATCACGTCAGTTTTTCAAAGTCCCGATTTTTTGTATATGACTTTAATGTAAATAAACCACGGATTTTACGTCGTTGTATAATTTTCAACTCCGGATGTGCCGACGGTTTATGAAAATTGTCCATTTTTCGTAATCCATCTTATAAGCACGGAAATTAAGCGGTAAGAAATGTCTTAGACAAACTTTTCACAAAAGAGTCTAAAATACCCATTGTCATAAATCAGAAATTTTACTTCAATCCTTTATCTGAATAAATAAACCCAAACTCTAAAAATGACCCACTTAAGCTCCAGATAGACGTATCCGTCTACTCGCGATCTTTTTGTTCTGGTCAGGTTGTGCTTTCTTTTGGTTACAAAGCCTTTTTCATCCGACTAAAATCGAAGCATTGCATTGCATTGAAACGATCAGAAATTACCTAACATCCATCTCTGAAACACCGAATATTAATTACAATTCATTGTATAATATTGAAAAAAGAATTGTAGGAAGCACATCTAGGGATTAGCAAACTTTAATTCATCAATATTTCATGTAACAATAAAAAAGCATGTCACCATAAATCTGATTTTTATTATTTTCAATTTTGTTTTGTGATTATTTTGATTAATAATAAGGTTTTATTACTTAAAACTGCAAGAACAGTTATGAATTTGAAATTGTCTTAAATTACTTAAAAATACAGCTTTTTATAAACCTTTTCTCCAATCCGGTTACCGCGACACCCCGCTTATGACGACAGTTTGTTCTGGTCCTTAGAGTGTCGGGATAACGAGGTTCGACTGTATTAATGTTTTACTAAGGCACATATGTCATATACTCCCCATATTGGCCCGATTTGTTTTCGACGCCAATTTGGCGAAAACATCAACAGCATAAATAACAACATCCGGGTTACCATATCAAGCAAAATACGGCACTTTGGCGCCAGTTAATTACCCATTGCGTATATTACATTGGCGTCAGAAAAAATGGTCGACGGGATAACTAAGAAGTACCAAATTTATTTGTTCTTTCGTTATTTAAAATAAAAAATTATGTCAATTTGTATAATTTGGCGAGTGATTTGGCTATTTATATAATTCGGCGAAGTTGGTCGACGGGAGAAGTTGTACCATTAAAACATTGCTTTGAAGTTGAAATTAAATGTCATAATTTGTTGTATTGTCATATACGCACCGGGTTTGGCGCGCATTTTTTTTTTACGACAATTTGGCGAAAGCCTCGTTTTCGAATACCAGTTACATATATATTTTTAAATTATTTTCTGTTATTTTTTTAAATGAAATAACAATAAACAAAGAAAAGTTTAATTAATAACCGTAGAACAAAACAATTTACAGCATTTTTTATAAATAAAAAGAAAATAAATTCAAATAAAGATTTATTAATAAATAAGCAACAAAAGCCGGGTTACCATGTCAGGCAAAATAATGCCGTTTTGGCTCCAATTAGGTTCAGCATTGCGTATGTAACATCTGTGCCTAATATTGTTCTTTTCGTTTCGTTAAAAAAAAAATAAAAAAAAAATAAAAAAAAAAAGGTGAATGCCATTTATTTCAAATGTTTTAGTTTTAAATGAAAGTTTTGTATTAAATAAAATTATAATGAAATACAAATTGAATTTATGAATAAAAATAACATGATACATTTCTTAGCATATATTTAAGGGATGCCAAACTGGTCGCCAGATTAGTTGCCGAAACGTCAGTGAAGGCTTACTGTGGAGACACGAAAAGTTTTGATTTCCGTTTGTCTGTCTGTCTGTCTGTCTGTCTGTTCCGCGATAACTGCCGCAAAAAGCACCCGATCAGCTTGAAATTAATTGGGCATATTCGTGAGATACCCGGACGTAGCTGTATAGTTTTTGGTTAAATTTGGTTCATTCGTTCGGAAAATATGGAAGATTTTATTTTTCTTTATAATGCTTTTCTACGGCAAGTCAGACGATTTTCAAATTTCCATTTGTTGAAAGAAAATGGCACGTTTGATTAATGGATTTAAATGTCAAATTATGGATACTAAAATTCCAAATAAGGGTTTTAAATTATTCCTATTATATTGAAGTTTTATCAGTATATCTATCAGATTTTTTTATTTACGTGTATAATGTTTTGCGGACATTTATACATGTATTCCAATAATATAAAGAATTTTTAAATTAATTTTCTTGTTTTACATGATACATATTTTTTTTTCCTTTTCTTCGTTGCCTAGCAACTGTTATTCGTAGCCTATCATTGCGTCAAATATGAATGAAGTTAGTAAATTACGTTAATTTTGTTGCAGGTACTATTAAAAGTCTATCACAAAAAATATTTTATCGCGCCAAATCGATGGAATTTATGCAATTAACAGTGGGCACGATAATGAATTATTTTCCAGTAGATTTATAGATCTCCAGATATGCATATTTTGGGGGGCTTTTAATATGTTATTGCTATCGCATGGATTAGGATGTTTAAACTAATGTTTAACCATGCTATAAGTGAAAAAAAAAGTACAGTTAAAGGCATGTAAATCCTTTTTAACACTTTCCAACATGGATGAAAAGTATTTATGACTTCAGTTTTTCTATCTGTCGCCTGCCGTGTTACTCTACGTGCTCTAACTCGCGTAAATATAGTTGGGATTACATGTAATTGATATACGTTATTGAGGTTTGCCAAAGTATGTTTGGTATTAAAAATGAAGAGTGTAGCATTCATAGCTTAATTACAGGGGCACTCAAAACTATTCCGTTACATTATAGTCTTTGGGAAAAATCGTCTGCGGTGTATTTTAATAATGTTACACAATTTTAAACGTAATGAAATTTATATACTTTATTAAGGTGCACTAGAACCTGGTTACTATAAAATATGTTATGTGTAGCACTTACAGCATACGTACAGGGAACTCAAAAGTATTCATAATATTACAATCTTTGAAGAAAATCCTTTTGTGGCGTTTTTTAATGATGTTACTCTGTTACAAAATAATAAAATTGATATGTATTTTTGAAACATTTTTGTAGTATATGGGGTGCAAAGCATATGTTTTGTTCAGGGTCGCACAAAAGTGGTCGATTAAAATGTGGTCTACGGGGGAAAAAAACTAACTCCTCACAGCTTATTTTAACACATTAGCGACGGGAAACGAGAATTCTCGTTTTTATTCAGAATACATCATTGGCTAAGGGAGTGACTTCTACCTTACAGAAAAGACATTTATATTGTGTTGTCCATATTTTTTATAGATTGTAAGACATTATATATTACATCCGTACATTGAAAGATATTTACTGCTGCATAAACATGAAAAACATATCTCAGAAACCAATTTCCGAGACACTTTCAGAAGAGGGAGGAGCTTCTACTGTTTTTAAACCCAGATTTAATTAAATTGCCTGTCGTCAGTGTGTTAATTGTGTTGCACTAATTCAAACATTATGAAATTAAATTACATTACTGTGGTTGACTACAAGAAGCTTGAATATGATTTGTATCGTATTTATCGTTCATTTATAGCAGGCATGTCAAACTCATTTACCGCCGCGGGCCAAGTTAAGCATTATATACTAAGCCGCGGGCCATATTAAAAAAATTAATAATATTACCGTTGCACAGAAGAAAATTTGTTACTTACTTACTTACTGTATTACAAGACACAGCCATGTTAAAGAAATTTTAACGCAAAGTTCCTACATTAAGTACATAGTAAGTTTATATTAATTTTTCGAAAAAACACTCACAGTTATTTTTATAAAAAATAATAATAATAATAATTGAATATTATAAACTGCGTTTATTTTAATAATTCTTTGTACACGCTAATCTAGATTTAGCATAGGCATAGCTGTCAATCTTCCGTGTTTTCTCAAAGTAAAAAATAAAAATAAATATATTTTTAATCTGAAAATCTATTTAATAAAACATGTCATATATAATCGCTACTTTTTTTTATTTCATTTATTAAATATATTTCCTAGTTCAAATTATTTTATTTGACTTGAAAAATAACAAAAGGGTGCATATTGTATTGCAAAAAATTAGTCGATTGATGAATAATTACAGCAATTAGGAAACTCCGTATCCATGGCGTAATATGGAATCGTGCTGAATTTTGATTAGCTGCAGTAATAAATTCTGAGCAATAATTTGAACATAAATTATTAGAGGTGAGGGAAACAGATTAAACTGTTTCTCGAAATTCAAAAATCTTCTTTTGCAATCAATTTTTAGTACATTTAAAAAAAAATTTCACTCTGTTGATTTTTGTTGTAGTGCAATCCGATACGTCCCTGAAAAAACTCGGCTGATGGCAGGCACTAAGCAAAGGATAATTAAATAAATGTAAAATGGTAAGGGCTTCGCGGGCCACAGATAAATGGTCGGAGGGCCAGTTGTGGCCCGCGAGCCGCGTGTTTGACATGCCTGATTTATAGGGTCACATAAAAAATTTCGGATACAGTTCTGGTCTACTAGGGATGATTGCTGAAGAGCATTTTCGGTTATGGTGTGCGTTTTAACGCTAAGTAAATTTGTGCTTAATAAGTAGTGCTTAAATATTGTATAGACCATGTACAGGGATACACAAATGAATTCGTAAGTATAAATGAAAATGAGCGCGAATTGCTTCAGTGTGTTTTTTTTATTTGAGTTATGTATTTCCCAGCCCAATTACATTTAGTATACTAACAAATGTTTGCAGAATCTACAAACAAAAACATGGAGGACAAAACCATGAAAACATGGAGGATAGTTGAAGGACAAACACAAAGATAAACCTACGAGTCAACCACTCGTGGTATTAATTTTTGGCTTATGCACCACTTCACTTCCGGCAGACATGGATCATTAAATTCCCCTGCTTCTACTCACCCATAAAATAAAGGTTGTTTTCTTGTGCTATAGCGCCTAGAATATATAGTGTCGAAATTGGCTATCCCTGTAATACTTAAAAAAGTGCTAAAATATTGTATCCCTTAAATGTGCAACGATGCTGCTGAAATATACAGATCGCAGAGACATCTGCAGGATATTTTCTATAACTGCAAGATATTGCTAGTCTATACAATGTAATACAAAAATCCCGCAGATGTCGCTGCGATCGACACTTGGGATTTTAGCAGTATCGTCGCACATTTAAGGGATACAAATTTTAGCGTTGTTTGGATAGCATATTTCTACACTAAGTATTCTAGACGCTATATTTGTGCTTGATAACATAGTGCTGTCGGCTCTTGGACTATTATGGAATTTACCCACGAATAGCAACAGCCACGCCTCAGCGGGGGAAAAACCCTCCGAAAAAGACTGTTTATTGGACGAAGGGGCTGCAGCGTTAAAATGTTCTTCACGCCTATTGGTGTTTTTCTTCCGTATACCCGCGGCTGACGTCACATTGCTAAAGTCCATTGATGCAGTCAGTTGCGACAGCGGTTTCAGTGAATGATGCCATCCATTGTGTACGTGGTCATCTGTTTGTTTGTTGTTTGTTTTATTGAACACATACATCAGACTTGTGTGCTTGACACCAGGGCCCGCTTATAAATCATCGTCGATATACAGGGACGAGATATCACAAGGAAATTTTCAACACCGGAGAATTACATCCTGGGGGCTCCACAAAGGCTGTGCAACGGAACCGGCGGGATTCAAACCCGCCCCCACCTACACTCTCAAGCGATTAGCGGCGTGGTGTCTTATCCACTCAGCCACGGTGGCCCTGGTCATCTGTACAGAACGTTAAAATATAAACAGTGCTCTGTCTGTTCCTATTTGAAAGCAGGCATTATTTTGTCCTCAAATACTTGCCGCATCCTGTATAATTATCTAAAGTCAGATAGAATAAATAAGTAAAGTACGACCGAGTAAAAGAATATTCAAGGAGATACTTCTAATACCCGTACTCCCCAGACTCAAGCTCAACGCTCTAACCATTCAGTCATCAAGTTCACTTCTATAGTGAAACAAAACATCATTATGGGTCAACCGTGGATGAGTGGTTAAGGCACCACACCGCTAATCGCTTGAGAGGTTCAATTTCCACTGCTTCCGTTGCAGACTCTTGGTGGAGCTCGCGGATGTAATTCTCTGGTATTGTAAATTTCCTTGTGCTATCTCGTCCTTGTTTATTGAGCGGGGCCCTGATGTCAAGCACACAAGTCAGATGTATAAAGAACATCATTATATAAAAAAAGACTATATGGCTGGGATTACGGTGCCTCACTTAAGATCAACTTAGAGACTTACAATATAAACAAAAACGTAAACGGCATTACGGTGCCTAGCGATCTTACGACAGCTTGGAAGCAGCCGTAAGTTAAGACAGAAGTGGATGCGCGCTGCGGCCTGTGATTGGCTGACTACAGGAGGACTTACGCCGAAGCACGAGGACTTGCGCCGAGGCACCGTAATACTAAGTTACGACTGATCGCAGGAACGCCTATCGAGGGGTCTCTCAATGGGAGAAATCGTGTACGAGATTACGGAATCACCTTGATTACAGCTGATTCAGCTGATTACTATGATTACATGTGATTATACTTGATTACACCTAGATTACATGGGATTATACCTGATTACACCTAGATTACATGTGATTATACCTGATTACACCTAGATTACAGCTGTTTACACATGATTACAGTTGATTTCACTTGGAAATACGTGATTAAATTGCTAAATTTTATGATTTAACAGTTTTAGTCGATTTTACTGCCTTCCAAAAATCTGTTTTTTTTTTTTTTTTTTTTTTTTTTTTTTAAGATTTGTCCAAAATAAGAAATAAGTACCAAGCAGTACGGTGATTTGCCTATCACTGTTCTGCCGACAGTGGCGTAGCTAAGGGGGTGGGGTCTGAATCTCACCTCAAACGATGGGCTCGTACACTAAATCATGAATAATAAAAGTAGTAACTTCTGCTAAAACGGCATTTTTTTTTATTTTTTTTACATGTTAACTTTTTAGATTTGTTAAAAATAGGAAAATAGTATTAAGCAGGACAGTGATTTTCCTATCACCGTTCTACCGACAGTGGCGTAGCCAAGGGGGTGGGGTCGGAATGTCCCCCTCTAACGATGGGCCCGTACACTAAATTATGAATAATAAAAGTAGTAACTTGTGCTAAAACGGCAATTTTTTTTTTTTTTTTTTTTTTACATGTTAACTTTTTAGATTTGTTAAAAATAAGAAAATAGTATCAAGCAGGACGGTGATTTCCTATCACCGTTCTACCGACAGTGGCGTAGCCAAGGAGGTGGGGTCGGAATGTCCCTCTCTAACGATGGGCCCGTACACTAAATCATGAATAATAAAAGTAGTAACTTGTGCTAAAACGGCAATTTTTTTTTATTTTTTTTACATGTTAACTTTTTAGATTTGTCCAAAATAAGAAAATAGTATCAAGCAGGACGGTGATTTTCCTATCACCGTTCTGCCGACAGTGGCGTAGCCAAGGGGGTGGGGTCGGAATGTCCCCCTCTAACTATCAGTCCGTACACTAAATCATGAATAATAAAAGTAGTAACTTCTGCTAAAAAGGCAATCTTTTTTTTACATGTTAACTTTTTAGATTTGTCCAAAATAAGAAAATAGTACCAAGCAGGACGGTCATTTGCCTATCACCGTTCTGCCGACAGTGGCGTAGCCAAGGGGGTGGGGTCGGAATGTCCCCCCCCCCCCTAACGATGGGTTCGTACACTAAATCATGAATAAAAAAGTAGTAACATCTGCTAAAACGGCAAAAATTCCGAAATTTTTCGTTTTAGCAGGTATAATTTTAAAGTGTTTCTTTCGCCGGAACCATTATTTTTTTCCGTTTAATACAGGATTCCATTATAGACGTTTTCACATGTATTCTCTAAAATTTATCCACTCTATAATAAACCAAGGGTGGATCCAGCACTCAATTTAGAGGGGGTCATGGCTCTTTTTTTTGGGTGGGGGGGGGGGGGGTTACACCACTTCATGATCAATTTTCATATTGAAGGCTATTCTCAAATTAAAACTGACGATTTTTCTGATACTTTCGCGAAATCATTTTCATTCCTAAATACAAAATATTTGCAGTAGTATTCGTTAATATATATATATATAGATTTCATTGAGATACCAAGAAATCGTAGCATTTCCCATTTTCTTATAAATGCGAAGAATAATTCAGAAATGTTGTCAAGTTAGCATTTTAAGCCAATTTTTAGGACTTGAGAGCCACAGAAATGTCATCATGAGAGAGCAATTTGCATTCGCATCCAGAAATTTAGTTTAAAATGCCAAATTTTATGGAATTTTTGGTAAGATTCTTCATTTTTATTGAAAAATGGAAAACAGTTTCGATCACATAGTTTCCGAATAAGTGCACTTTCAAATTTCTTGAGATTAGAAATATTTTCACGGATGTATCAGAAATTACCTAACTTTGATTTGAGTAGAGGTTTAAAGAGTCAGAGAGATTCGCATTGTTGAACAAACTTCGGAGGAGGGGGATTGAAAGAATTTAAGATATATTTCATTTTTTAATAACTTTTAGCATTTTTCTGTTGTTTACGAGGGGGGGGGGGTCATGACCCCCGTCTCCTTCCCCTTGGATCCGTCACTGATAATAACCGCTTGAGAGCATAAATGTACTATAGTTAAATCTACGACATTAGAACATGTCTGTAACGAAGCGTGCCATAAATGGAAAAAATTTAAAGTTTGACGAAATTAACACTGTACAATTTATACCCGCTAATATAAAAATCTATCTAAAATGGAACATTTATCCAGACCTTTGCGATTCCTTCTTTGTAGCAGTAAAGCCTGTGATGTCCGCAATAGAACATTGAACTGGAATCTTCAGAACGTTTTGTTATCCAAATCAAATTATAAAAAAACTCTGCATCCTATACAACGAATTTAATAAACTCTACACTTTCATCAAATATCGCTTTTAAAGAATCTTTTTTTTTTTCTACGGTGTTTCTGCCTGTTTATCTTCGTGAACTTTTATTGAACTTTATTATTTTCCTCATTCCTAAGCCTTTTGTATTTGTAAATAACTTTAAACACTGTTTTCATTTTGTTTTTATTTTAATTTTTGTGTTTACATAGAAGTCATGTGTTATTTTTGTATATGTCTATACTTTGTTTTTATTCCGTTTTCTTTATGATTTTGTGTTTACTTATAAGTCATATGCTTGTAAATGACTATAATTGCTGTTTCTTATACTTTTATCTATGGTGCTTGGATGCCATAGTTTTCGTAATACAGTCGGCCCCACTTAATCGGGTAACGGATAATTGCATTATTGCATACCCCGCATACCCCGCTTATATGCATAGAATGCCGTGGAACAAAAACGCTCCCCATAAGGTTAATGTTAAATATACTCGTTTTATCGCATAACAATCCCCGGTTAATTGCATAAATATCTCCAATCTAGTAATCTGCATTTTATAAATTCCTGTTATAGTGATGAATGGGAAGAAAGGAAGAACTTTTTGTTGTTGTAACAATGGTTTGTTATATCTACGATCGAAGAACAGAAACCGTCGTGAAAGAAGACTTTATTATCTAAATTCTAGGAAACGCATAGGAGTGTTGAATTTGGACAATTATGTTTTTCTTGTCTTTTAAAGCTTGTCGTACATACAGTGACTCAATATGCTGGGGGTACTTTTTGGAAAATCCTGGAATCGGGGGAAAATACAATCGGGATGGTCAAGAGAATAAAGGAACAATATTTAGCGCCGGAAATTGAGAAATACAGTATCCGAGGTAGGAAAAAGCAAATTTCCCTAAAAGATTTTTGTGTAGGCAACAACAACAACCCAGATAGCATGAACAATTGCAGCAAGATTAATTTTTCCTTGATATTTTCTTGTCACGAAAAATTTGAAGTAATAATATTGCCGCAAGGACATTACTAGGTAGACGGAATATAATCAATCGCTTTCTTGCAACGCAACTTTGCTCTAAACCTGATACAACACTGTCATAAAATAACAACGTAAGCGAAAAATTCCTTTTGTTGGTAGGAGAACAGATATAAACGCGCATGCGCGTAAATTTTACAAAGACAAAATTACAACACTTCTTTATTGAATTCCATGAAGCAGCGCCATTGGATTAGCGTTCAAGTAAAGAACCCAGATATAAAGGTATTTATTATTTTAATTATTCAAATGTGATTCGGATATTTTTGTATTTTCTCTGTACAAACTACAACTTATTTCGTACAGAAATTTTAATAAATTAAAAAGTTATGTTTATTTACTGAGGAATGCTTACATTTTTAAATAGTTTGGATTTGGTCCATGTTAAGGCATTATTGAAAATTTTAATTTTTAAATGAATTTTTCTCAACTTTAAGGGGAATTTCTAAGATATCGTTTTAATTAATATTTGCCTTTTTTCTTGCTCACGCCGATCGAGCAGTGTTGAATTCAGATATTTTTCTCCGGGATTAATTTCTGCGGCTCTGGAGGAGGGGGGGGGGGGGGCATTTTAGAGATTCGGTATGGAAATTGCTTATTAAAAGGCATAAAATATCAAAACTTCCGGGGGGAATCCCCCTCCTCTTGAATTCAGCTGTGCGTTCGAATATATTTTTAAATTTAAATTATCTTTTCATGGCCATTAAACCCCTTTCTATATATAAATATCAAGTATTTTAAACAGTTTCTTAGTGTGCTATTCTCCATGCTTCTTATCATAGACTTCTATTGTATCGCTATTTTCTAATTTTTATTAAAGTTATTAACAGTATTTCCTTCCGACGTCAGTTTTATTTAATTCTTTAAAATTTCTCTTTTCTTTTGACATAACTGCTTGTTAATCGGATATGTATAAGTCGTTTTATTTCCTATTTTTCTTAAATTTTAAATACGAATATTTTGAAATTGTTAATTTTTCGCGACAGCAAACCTGGGCTTGAAAATGTGCAGAGCAAATCGGAACAATATTCCGGTTCGTAAAATTATGACAAATATTGATCTGGTTTGCAGTGTTGTAATCGTAAAAAAAATCAGAGGGTGTACGCTAAAGTCATGAACGTCATGTCTAGAGTATGTACGATATAGATTTATTCGAGAAACCGGGAGTATACGGAGCTTTTTAAAAAAACCCTGAATTTTTGCAATGAATTGGAGCTAAATAACTAAAATGCATTGACTAATTACTTAAACTCTTCCCCCCTCCCCCCCCCCCCCCCAAAAAAAAAAGTTATAAAATAGCTTTGTGTGATACTTAAAACCTCGGATAGCACCAAAATATTATTTTAATAGTTACAAAATATTTTTTTTTGATAATTAAAACCTTAATTCCATTGTTATATTGTTAATGTCAGATTCGAAGACTATTTATTTGTGTTATTATTAAAGATGTTTCGTTTTGAATCCTCTTTCACATGTAAAATAGTGTTCAACTGCATCTTTATTTATTATTTTCTTCTATGATAACAATCTTTAATAAAATGTAATTCTTAGAAACCGACACTAGTCACCCGAAGTAAAATTTAACATTCAAGCTAATGTTAATTCTTTGCATATTTTGGGCTCACATTTTAATATTTTTTAATATTATTTTTTGCATAGGATACACCTGGTTGATATATATAGTTGTGCAATCGTACCTTTTCGAGCTTTTATGCAATTTTTTATATGCAGATACTTTCAATTTTGAAACCTGTTCTGAAAGTGAAACTGTACTCATATAAAAGAAAACTGTAACCAAAACCGAAAAAGTACAAAAGCACAACAATATATGGGAAATTCTCACAATCTTTTGACTTTTATGTCCCTGAATAATAATTTTTATTTTAATACATTTTTTTGTGTTTTTTTTTTATTTCATATACAGGAGAACATTCCATTGCATGATTGCATATAACAATATTAACGAGATAAATAAGTTTTGGACGATGTTGGGGGTCCAAATACCAGGAAAACTCCTATACCGTCCCGTCTCTGATGCTGATTTTTAAATTTGGAACTGTCTGTATAAAATTGTTTCAATAAAAGTAATTCGATGTAATTTTTTTCCGAAACTGGGACAATTGTTTAATATAAATATTGTGCAAAAAATTAACCTGCGCACATTTTTACGGTTGATATTATTTTTTGAACTCTGTCCCTGGGTTTTTCATCCTTACCGTCCCTCTTGCTAAACTTATACAGAAAATCACTTCAGATGCAGCCACAGAATTTTTTTCAAGTTTTTTTCTCATGGAGAAGTATGCTAGAGAAAGAATGTCTAAAATTCTTTGACAGGAAATTTACTGCAAAATTTAAATCGGCATTTAAATATCAATTTCAAGATCGTGACTTTATTGGTAGTCTTACCGTCCCCAAGGTTTATTTCTGCACTTTTCGAGGTAAATTAAGAAAAAAAAATTATTTAATCCAATGTTAACAACTGTTTCTAGAAATCAATGAACATTGTGGCTATCACTTAGTCTTAACATGATTTTCCTAAAAATAGGTGATAATTTTCCTTACCGTTCCATCCTTTTTTTCCCATTTCGTCCCTTTTTTCCTATGCCTATTATTTTTTTTTCAAAAAAATTATGGCCATTTTTTTTCCCATTCTGACCAGAAAATCAGAGTTCTAACTTTTTACGACTGCTATTTCATCTTCACCTAACACTTCATTTATAATGGCTGTTTCATAATAATGGAAGCCATCAGTCCATCAGAAGAAAATAATCCTTTCCAAAGGTATAATCCTTCATTTGGCGCCCCTTCGTTCTGACGCCCGGGGCACATGCCTCTCTGCCCCCCCCCCCCCCTTAGTTTCGGCCCTGACATCAGGTCCTAAGCCTAGATCCTTGTGGACCAGGTCTGTACTTTCTCACTGGTACAATACAAAATTTAAAACTATCCCAGATGATGCTGTTACAGCAGAGTGTGGTTTGTTTTTTATATACTGCTTTACCGAGGCACGTCCTAAAAAAGGGAATCGTCTGCTCATCTATGGAAAATTTTCCCTGATTTCCTGGTAAATTCAAGCAGACACTACGGAATCTGTCGAGCATTTGCTGAACGTTCTATAATTTATTATTTATTCCTGGTGGTTTACTTGCTGTGTCGACAAAATGGAATGAATTTATCAAACTTAAAAATCAATCTCGTGGTATGCATATAACTCATATAAAACTTATAAATCATATATGGCATCTATAACTCAGAGAAGAAACATACAGTTCGTTCCATGTGCATATTATATATCTAATACTATCCATTTTAAATAGAAATCATGAATAGTACAAACATATTAATTTAAAATTGGTCAGCTTTAAAAATGTAATTAATAAAAAATAAATTGCTAAAAACATAAAAATCACTTAAATATTTTTTATATATATATTAGGAATTGTATCTATTTTGGAAATGGTAAATGCCGGACACGCACAATTGTGTGGTTCATTTGTTTTTCAACTTTTGTGAAGCCTAATTAAATTTATCAAAGACAAAATCAATTAAAATCATGAATAAACTATATGAAAAGAAATATTAAATCCAAGCAAACATTATAAATCATATTTAAATGAAATTACGACAGTTCATACTTTTTTGTTTATTGCTGTCAGATGATATAGTCTTTTTAAAAGCAGAAAATATAACCCTGTATTGTAGATGGTACCCCCTAGTTGTGTCTTATCAAAACATCTAAAGCCAATTAACTCATATAAAAGTGCGGATTTGGTTTTAAATCGCACAAAAACAGGAGGTAGTCATTCTCTTTTACTTTAGTAATCGCCCGTACAATTGTGTGGGTCAGGGCTTAAAGGGTTAAGAGGCTACTTCAGTCAAACGGAAACACCAATTCGCCAATGTTAATCCAATAAGAGAATTTTTTTAAGGTAACTCGGTTGCATTTCAATATTTTTAAATGATTTTTTTTATATACTTTCACCTTTCGAGCCGGTATAAACAGTGGAAAGAGTGAAAGTGTCCGCACAAAAGAAAAAGAAAGAAAGAAAATTAAATAAAAACTTCAACGAACTTAAAATAAAGTAAAAACCGCAATTGCAGAAATTTACCTCAGCTATCCAATGCAAAAGAAAAAGTCTTTTTAAAATATAAAAATACAGACGAGATATTTTAAAAAATATATCTCGTTGGATTAACATTAGCGATTCGGTCATTTTGCCTGAAGAGTTATAATTTGTGATCACCTTTAGAACTAAATCTAAGCAGGATTCTTGAAAACAGTGAAAATTTAACTTGTAACTTTTAAAATGCACTCTATTGTTTCTGTCTTTTAGGATGCAAAGACACGGAAATAATATGTAGAAGAATGTTAAATAAATGTATGTTAATTTGGTAAATATTATGTTAATACTTTGTATTAGAAACTATTATTTGTAGCTGTGTGAAAATAAACTTTGTAATTTAATAGACTGTATTGTTTTATTATAACTTTGTTCGTTTTATATTCTTGAAACTTTTCAAATATTTTGTTTTTGTGGAATTATATTTAATCAGATTTGTGAATAGGGGCCATCCAGAAATGATGTCACGCTTGGAGGGGGGGAGGAGGGGTTCGTGAAATTGTGACAGTTTGTGACAAGGGGGTGGGAGGGGGTAAGAAGAAGTCTGACATCACACATTTTGGTTAAACATTAGAGGACTTACTATTCCCGAGGATGAGTGCGATGCCAAATGCCTGTGTACTCTGGACGAGCATATATTTTCTCCAAGGGAGGAAGAGTCGTTATAGTAAATGATTCGGAGTAATTTCTATTTTATGATTTAATATATAATTTTATAAATGTTCATATTAATGTGACAAATGAAATGTTATGGCAATTCCATTTAAGTAAAACTAATATTGAGGCTTCTTCTTCAAAATCAATCTGTTTTAAAGTATTTTGTGTTCATAAAGTAAATATAGGATTTGAAAACCAAATATATTAAATTCCATTTCAAATTCTAAAATACTACTGTTTTCAATTGCTCTTTCATATTAATATTTTATTATTATTGTATATTATGTTTTTTGTTGTAAACCGTAATCTTATTTCATATAAAATAAATACACGAATCAGTTTTATTGTTATGCTCACAAATGTCATTAAAACACATAGTTAAAGTTCAAAAATAAAATTTGAAATATGACCTATAACATAGTGTTTTGTTTCTGAGCTGCAAGTATATATTTACGTAATATAGCGTGACATGTGACAAGGGGAGGGGAAGGGGTATGGTGAAGAGTGACATTTTGTGACAAAGGGGAGGAGGGGGGTTAAAAATGTTGAAAAAAAGTGTGACATCATTTATGGATCGCCCCATAGGGAAATTTTAATTTTAAAATGAGTTTTTTTTTTCCTTCTGGAAGTTAATACGTTTTAGCAATATATTCCACTCTGGCCAAAAAGAAATGAAAATAAATTATATTTTCTTTAATAAAATTATATATGAAATTAAAATTGAGGGTGTGTGTTTATACTCATCTAGGTTTGCTTTGCATTGATTATGTACATGGACCACTTATTTTTAGATAATGTTTTTAATTACCTTCTAAGAATTAGAAGGGAATAAGCAACTAATTGAGAATTGGCGAGTCTAATAAAACTTCTAAACAAATTAAAGTATATTATTGGAAGTTATTGGGGCTTACCAGGTAGTTGAATGGTTAGCCCTGTGGCCTCCGATTCAACTATGTCGAGTTTAATTCCTGCGGTTGTGGTAGTATATTTGTGGTGATTTGGAATCTACTTTAAACCTTGTTTACTCGGTCTATGTAGCATAAAAATGTCAAGCATTTGACAAACCTCCGATTATATGGAATCCTGCACAAAACACGCGCAACCTTCAAAAGTACGACTATTAACGTACAGATAAAAAATATACAATCAAAACTTGAGTAGAAATGCGGCAACTAGTGACCATTCACCAAAGTTTGGGAAGAATTTCATTTTGATACTAAAAATGAATATTCGATGAGTCCTTAAAAAATAAAGTTCTTTTATCATGTTTTGGGGGCATTTTTAACTCGGGGAGCGGGAGGGGCAAACTAAAAATTTTTTTAGGTATGTTAAGAGACAGGTATCGTTTATTATTATTATTATTATTATTTAATGGAATGATTACCATTTGCAAATTGATACGATCATTTGTTACATAGTTACGACAAGTTTTATGAATACGAAGTCGAAAACTATAATTTGGTGCAGGTACCGTAGGTTTTTACAGCAGCAACTGATAGCCATTCAAGAAAATTTATCTGGTAAGAACTTCATTTTGGCACTAGAAATGTAGATACGATTTGTTCCCCCAAAATAAAGTTGAATCATCGTGGGGTTCTTTTTGAGGAGGGGGGGGGGGGACTTTAACATGCATGGGCGAACATAACTTATTTTTAAAATGTCAAATAGGGTATCGTTTGTTGTGAATTTTTTTATTCTGAATCAAATGATATCGCAAGCAAGCCGATACGATCATTGTTTACAAAGTTACGCCAGATTATAAGCAGTGGATTTTGGTAAATTTAATGACTTTGAAATAAACTCAAAATTATCCTGATTTTGACTATTGCTATTTTGAAGACATTTAATAGTTTTGAGATGACTTAATACAGGGCTCCCAAATGGTCCGCCAACTGAATACCAATATTATTTTAGAAAAAATTTCTTTTTAGATTTTTCTTACAAACCGCCCCGGAAACACATTTGAAAGTTAATTCTAGCGCAAACCTACCATAAATTTTTCTGTTAAAATTTATTGGTATTCAGTTGGCGGACCATTTGGGAGCCCTGCTTAATATGATATATAAAACTCTTTTTAAACGTAAAATAAATGTGACAAAACTATGTAAAACATAAAATATAATTTTCCACTTTGCATTGATAAAATCTTTTCTGTAACTTTCTTATAGATGTTCGTATCGACTTGCCGATAATGTTATTCAAATACATACGAAACGATATCCCACTTGACCTATTTAAAAAAAGTTGAATTTCCCCCCCCCCTCGAGCTAAAATGCCCCCCCCCCCTCAAAAAAACAAAAAAAAAAAAACACAGTAAAACAACTTTACATTTTGGAGACTCATCGGATCTTAATTTGTATTGCCAAAACGAGGTTTGTCTCAAGCTTTCGTGAATAGCAATCATTTGTTACTGTAAAAACCTATTTTACCTGCAAAAGACTTTGTATTAATAAAACCTGCCGTAACTTTGTAAGAAATGATCGTATTGACTTGCTGATGATTTCACCTGATTCGGAATTATAAAAAACATAATAAACAATATCCCATTTCACCTACTTATTTATTTATTTTTAGTTACCCCCCTCCCTGAGCTAACAATGCCCCCTTTTGCGCAAAAAACATGATAAAACAACTTTATTTTTTTAGTACTCATTAGATCTTCATTTTTAGTACCAAAACGAAGTTCTACCCTAATTTGGGTGAATGGGCATCTGTTCTCAAAAAATCCTATTTTACTGTGTACTACACGCAAAATTCAAAGAATTAACAACATTTCAATGAAATTACTACATATTTGCAGCTATACTTGTTATGACAAAATTCCGAGTTTGCAATTCATTTGCAGATGTTCTGACATGACAATATTGCAAATTTACAATGCATTTGCAAAAAGTCTGACATCGCAATATTACTAGTTTGCTATGAGTTTGCAGTAAGATTGATGCAACAAGATTGCAACTTACACGACAACTTCCCAGATAGCAATTTTAGTTTGCAGAAAATTTTCAGCAATCTTACTTTGCAGATTTGCAATGTGGCAGCAAGCTCAGCATGACAAGTCTGAAAGTTCATAACAAGACTGCAACAAGATTATGCAAACTCCGAAGTCACCATACTTTGAACTTGCAGCTAAGTTGTCGTGCAAGTTGCAATCTTGTTGCATCAATCTTACTGCAAACTCATAGCAAACTAGTAATATTGCGATGTCAGACTTTTTGCAAACGCATTGTAAATTTGCAATATTGTCATGTCAGAACATCTGCAAATGAATTGCAAACTCGGAATCTTGTCATGACAAGTATAGCTGCAAATATGTAGTAATTTCATTGAAATGTTGTGAATTCTTTGAATTTTGCGTGTAGTACACAGGTAAAATAGGATTTTTTGAGACAACAGATGCCCATTCACCCAAATTAGGGTAGAACTTCGTTTTGATACTAAAAATGAAGATCTAATGAGTACTAAAAAAATAAAGTTGTTTTATCATGTTTTTTGCGCAAAAGGGGGCATTGTTAGCTCAGGGAGGGGGTAACTAAAAATAAATAAATAAGTAGGTGAAATGGGATATTGTTTATTATGTTTTTTATAATTCCGAATCAGGTGAAATCATCAGCAAGTCAATACGATCATTTCTTACAAAGTTACGGCAGGTTTTATTAATACAAAGTCTTTTGCAGGTAAAATAGGTTTTTACAGTAACAAGTGATTGCTATTCACGAAAGCTTGATACAAACCTCGTTTTGGCACTACAAATTAAGATCCGATGAGTCTCCAAAATGTAAAGTTGTTTTACCGTTTTTTTTTTGTTTTTTTTTTGGGGGGGGGGGCATTTTTTGATGGGCATTTTAGCTCGAGGGGGGAAAATTCAACTTTTTTTAAATAGGTCAAGTGGGATATCGTTTCGTATGTATTTGAATAACATTATCGGCAAGTCGATACAAACATCTATAAGAAAGTTACAGAAAAGATTTTATCAATGCAAAGTGGAAAATTATATTTTATTTTTTACATAGTTTTGTCACATTTATTTTACGTTTAAAAAGAGTTTTTTATATCATATTAAGCAGGGCTCCCAAATGGTCCGCCGACTGAATACCAATAAATTTTATCAGAAAAATTTATGGTAGGTTTGCGCTAGAATTAACTTTCAAATGTGTTTCCGGGGCGGTTTGTAAGAAAAATCTAAAAAGAATTTTTTTCTAAAATAATATTGGTATTCAGTTGGCGGACTATTTGGGAGCCCTGTATTAAGTCATCTCAAAACTATTAAATGTCTTCAAAATAGCAATAGGATAATCAGGAACTTCAATCAGGATAATTTTGAGTTTATTTCAAAGTCATTAAATTTACCAAAATCCACTGCTTATAATCTGGCCTAACTTTGTAAACAATGATCGTATTGGCTTGCTTGCGATATCATTTGATTCAGAATAAAAAAATTCACAACAAACGATACCCCATTTGACATTTTAAAAATAAGTTCTGTTCGCCCATGCATGTTAAAGTCCCCCCCCCCCTCCTCAAAAAGAACCCCACGATGATTCAACTTTATTTTGGGGGGAACAAATCGTATATACATTTCTAGTGCCAAAATGAAGTTCTTACCAGATAAATTTTCTTGAATGGCTATCAGTTGCTGCTGTAAAAACCTACGGTACCTGCACCAAATTATAGTTTTCGACTTCGTATTCATAAAACTTGTCGTAACTATGTAACAAATGATCGTATCAATTTGCAAATGGTAATCATTCCATTAAATAATAATAATAATAATAATAATAAACGATACCTGTCTCTTAACATACCTAAAAAAAATTTTAGTTTGCCCCTCCCGCCCCTTGAGTTAAAAATGCCCCCCAATAAAAAAACTTTATTTTTTAAGGACTCATCGAATATTCATTTTTAGTATCAAAATGAAATTCTTCCCAAAGTTTGGTGAATGGTCACTAGTTGCCGCATTTCTACTCAAGTTTTGATTGTATATTTTTTATCTGTACGCTAATAGTCGTACTTTTGAAGGTTGTGCGAGTTTTGTGCAGGATTCCATATAATCGGAGGTTTGTCAAATGCTTGACATTTTTATGCTACATACACCGAGTAAACAAGGACTTATAGTTTAAAGTAGATTCCAAATCACCACAACCGCAGGAATTAAACCCGACATAGTTGAATCGGAGGCCACAGGGCTAACCATTCAACTACCTGGTAAGCCCCAATAACTTCCAATAATATACCTTAATTTGTTTAGAAGTTTTATTAGACTAGCCAATTCTCAATTAGTTGCTTATTCCCTTCTAATTCTTAGAAGGTAATTAAAAACATTATCTAAAAATAAGTGGTCCATGTACATAACCAATGCAAAGCAAACCTAGATGAGTATAAACACACACCCTCAATTTTAATTTCATATATAATTTTATTAAAGAAAATATAATTTATTTTCATTTCTTTTTGGCCAGAGTGGAATATATTGCTAAAACTTATTAACTTCCAGAAGGGAAAAAAAAAACTCATTTTAAAATTAAAATTTCCCTATGGGTCGATCCATAAATGATGTCACACTTTTTTTCAACATTTTTAACCCCCCTCCTCCCCTTTGTCACAAAATGTCACTCTTCACCATACCCCTTCCCCTCCCCTTGTCACATGTCACGCTATATTACGTAAATATATACTTGCAGCTCAGAAACAAAACACTATGTTATAGGTCATATTTCAAATTTTATTTTTGAACTTTAACTATGTGTTTTAATGACATTTGTGAGCATAACAATAAAACTCATTCGTGTATTTATTTTATATGAAATAAGATTACGGTTTACAACAAAAAACATAATATACAATAATAATAAAATATTAATATGAAAGGGCAATTGAAAACAGTATTTTAGAATTTGAAATGGAATTTAATATATTTGGTTTTTAAATCCTTTATTTACTTTATGAACACAAAATACTTTAAAACAGATTGATTTTGAAGAAGAAGCCTCAATATTAGTTTTACTTAAATGGAATTGCCATAACATTTCATTTGTCACATTAATATGAACATTTATAAAATTATATATTAAATCATAAAATAGAAATTACTCCGAATCATTTACTATAACGACTCTTCCTCCCTTGGAGAAAATATATGCTCGTCCATAGAGTACACAGGCATTTTGGCATCGCACTCATCCTCGGGAATAGTAAGTCCTCTAATATCTATGCAATGTTAGTAAGACCTCTAATGTTTAACCAAAATGTGTGATGTCAGACTTCTTCTTACCCCCTCCCACCTCCTTGTCACAAACTGTCACAATTTCACGAACCCCTCCTCCCCCCCTTCAAGCGTGACATCATTTCTGGATGGCCCCTATTCACAAATCTGATTAAATATAATTCCACAAAAACAAAATATTTGAAAAAGTTTCAAGAATATAAAAAGAACAAAGTTATAATAAAACAATACAGTCTATTAAATTACAAAGTTTATTTTCAGACAGCTACAAATAATAGTTTCTAATACAAAGTATTAACATAATATTTACCAAATTAACATACAATTATTTAACATTCTTCTATATATTATTTCCGTGTCTTTGCATCCTAAAAGAGAGAAACAATAGAGTGCATTTTAAAAGTTACAAGTTAAATTTTCACTGTTTTCAAGAATCCTGCTTAGATTTAGTTCTAAAGGTGATCACAAATTATAACTCTTCAGGCAAAATGACCGAATCGCTAATGTTAATCCAACGAGCTATATTTTTTAAAATATCTCGTCTGTATTTTTATATTTTAAAAAGACTTTTTCTTTTGCATTGGATAGCTGAGGTAAATTTCTGCAATTGCGGTTTTTACTTTATTTTAAGTTCGTTGAAGTTTATTTAATTTTCTTTCTTTCTTTTTCTTTCTTTTTTTTTTTTTTTTTTTTTTTCTGTGCGGACACTTTCACTCTTTTCACTGTTTATACCGGCTCGAAAGGTGAAAGTATACAAAAAAAATCATTTAAAAATATTGAAATGCAACCGAGTTACCTTAAAAAAATTCTCTTATTGGATTAACATTGGCGAATTGGTGTTTCCGTTTGACTGAAGTAGCCTCTTAACCCTTTAAGCCCTGACCCACACAATTGTACGGGCGATTACTAAAGTAAAAGAGAATGACTATTTCCTGTTTTTGTGCGATTTAAAACCAAATCCGCACTTTTATATGAGTTAATTGGCTTTAGATGTTTTGATAAGACACAACTAGGGGGTACCATCTACAATACAGGGTTATATTTTCTGCTTTTAAAAAGACTATATCATCTGACAGCAATAGACAAAAAGTATGAACTATCGTAATTTCATTTAAATATGATTTATAATGTTTGCTTGGGTTTAATTTTTCATATAGTTTATTCATGATTTTAATTGATTTTGTCTTTGATAAATTTAATTAGACTTCACAAAAGTTAAAAAACAAATGAACCACACAATTGTGCGGCTCCGGCATTTACCATTTCCAAAATAGATACAATTCCTAATATATATATATAAAAAATTTTAAGTGATTTTTTTAAACTTATGTTTTTAGCAATTTATTTTTTATTAATTACATTTTTAAAGCTGACCAATTTTAAATTAATAGGTTTATACTATTCATGATTTCTATTTAAAATGGATAGTATTAGATATATAATATGCACATGCAACGAACTGTATGTTTCTGCTCTGAGAGATGCCATATATGATTTATAAGTTTTATATGAGTTATATGCATACCATGAGATTGATTTTTAAGTTTGATAAATTCATTCCATTTTGTCGACACAGCAAGTAAACCACCGGGAATAAATAATAAATTATAGAACGTTCAGCAAATGCTCGACAGATTCCGTAGTGTCTGCTTGAATTTACCAGGAGATCAGGGAAAATTTTCCATAGATGAACAGACGATTCCCTTTTTTAGGACGTGCCTCGGTAAAGCAGTATATAAAAAACAAACCACACTCTGTTGTAACAGCATCATCTGGGATAGTTTTAAATTTTGTATTATACCAGTGGGAAAGTACAGACCTGGTCCACAAGGATCTAGGCTTAGGATCTGCTGTCAGGGCCGAAACTAGAGGGGGGGGGGCAGAGGGGGCATGTGCCCCGGGCGCCAGAACAAAGGGGCGCCAAATGAAGGATTATACCTTTGGAAAGGATTATTTTCTTCTGATGGACTGATGGCTTCCATTATTATGAAACAGCCATTATAAATGAAGTGTTAGGTGAAGATGAAATAGCAGTCGTAAAAAGTTAGAACTCTGATTTTCTGGTCAGAATGGGGAAAAAAATGGCCATAATTTTTTTTGAAAAAAAAAATAATAGGTATAGGAAAAAAGGGACGAAATGGGAAAAAAAGGGACTGTAAGGATGGAACGGTAAGGAAAATTATCACCTATTTTTAGGAAAATCATGTTAAGACTAAGTGATAGCCACAATGCTCATTGATTTCTAAAAACAGTTGTTAACATTGGATTAAATAATTTTTTTTTCTTAATTTACCTCGAAAAGTGCAGAAATAAACCTTGGGGACGGTAAGACTACCAATAAAGCCACGATCTTGAAATTGATATTTAAATGCTGATTTAAATTTTGCAGTAAATTTCCTGTCAAAGAATTTTAGACATTCTTTCTCTAGCATACTTCTCCATGAGAAAAAACTTGAAAAAAATTCTGTGGCTACATCTGAAGTGATTTTCTGTATAAGTTTAGCAAGAGGGACGGTAAGGATGAAAAACCCAGGGACAGAGTTCAAAAAATAATATCAACCGTAAAAATGTGTGCAGGTTAATTTTTTGCACAATATTTATATTAAACAATTGTCCCAGTTTCGGAAAAAAATTACATCGAATTACTTTTATTGAAACAATTTTATACAGACAGTTCCAAATTTAAAAATCAGCATCAGAGACGGGACGGTATAGGAGTTTTCCTGGTATTTGGACCCCCAACATCGTCCAAAACTTATTTATCTCGTTAATATTGTTATATGCAATCATGCAATGGAATGTTCTCCAGTATATGAAATAAAAAAAAAACACGAAAAAAATGTATTAAAATAAAAATTATTATTCAGGGACATAAAAGTCAAAAGATTGTGAGAATTTCCCATATATTGTTGTGCTTTTGTACTTTTTCGGTTTTGGTTACAGTTTTCTTTTATATGAGTACAGTTTCACTTTCAGAACAGGTTTCAAAATTGAAAGTATCTGCATATAAAAAATTGCATAAAAGCTCGAAAAGGTACGATTGCACAACTATATATATCAACCAGGTGTATCCTATGCAAAAAATAATATTAAAAAATATTAAAATGTGAGCCCAAAATATGCAAAGAATTAACATTAGCTTGAATGTTAAATTTTACTTCGGGTGACTAGTGTCGGTTTCTAAGAATTACATTTTATTAAAGATTGTTATCATAGAAGAAAATAATAAATAAAGATGCAGTTGAACACTATTTTACATGTGAAAAAGGATTCAAAACGAAACATCTTTAATAATAACACAAATAAATAGTCTTCGAATCTGACATTAACAATATAACAATGGAATTAATGTTTTAAGGTCCAAAGTTTTAATTATAAAAAAAAAAATATTTTGTAACTATTAAAATAATATTTTGGTGCTATCCGAGGTTTTAAGTATCACACAAAGCTATTTTATAACTTTTTTTTTGGGGGGGGGAGGGGGGGGGAAGAGTTTAAGTAATTAGTCAATGCATTTTAGTTATTTAGCTCTAATTCATTGCAAAAATTCTGGATTTTTTTTAAAAAGCTCCGTATACTCCCGGTTTCTCGAATAAATCTATATCGTACATACTCTAGACATAACGTTCATGACTTTAGCGTACACCCTCTGATTTTTTTTACGATTACAACACTGCAAACCAGATCAATATTTGTCATAATTTTACGAACCGGAATATTGTTCCGATTTGCTCTGCACATTTCAAGCCCAGGTTTGCTGTCGCGAAAAATTAACAATTTCAAAATATTCGTATTTAAAATTTAAGAAAGATAGGAAATAAAACGACTTATACACATCCGATTAACAAGCAGTTATGTCAAAAGAAAAGAGAAATTTTTAAAGAATTAAATAAAACTGACGCCGGAAGGAAATACTGTTAATAACTTTAATAAAAATTAGAAAATAGCGATACAATAGAAGTCCATGATAAGAAGCATGGAGAATAGCACACTAAGAAACTGTTTAAAATACTTAATATTTATATTTAGAAAGGGGTTTAATGGCCATGAAAAGATAATTTAAATTTAAAAATACATTCGAACGCACTGCTGAATTCGAGGCTGAATTCAAGAGGAGAGGGATTCCCCCCGGAAGGTTTGATATTTTATGCCTTTTAATAAGCAATTTCCACATCGAATCTCTAAAATGTCCCCCCCCCCCCTCCAGAGCCGCAGAAATTAATCCCGGAGAAAAATATCTGAATTCAACACTGCTCGATCTGCGTGAGCAAGAAAAAAGGCAAATATTAATTAAAACGATATCTTAGAAATTCCCCTTAAAGCTGAGAAAAATTCATTTAAAAATTAAAATTTTCAATAATGCCTTAACATGGACCAAAACCAAACTATTTAAAAATGTTAGCATTCCTCAGTAAATAAACATAACTTTTTAATTTATTAAAATTTCTGTACGAAATAAGTTGTAGTTTGTACAGAGAAAATACAAAAATATCCGAATCACATTTGAATAATTAAAATAATAGATACCTTTATATCTGGGTTTTTTACTTGAACGCTAATTCAATGGCGCTGCTTCATGGAATTCAATAAAGAAGTGTTGTAATTTTGTCTTTATAAAATTTCCGCGCATGCGCGTTTATATCTGTTCTCCTTCCAACAAAAGGAATTTTTCGCTTACGTCGTTATTTTATGACAGTGTTGTATCAGGTTTAGAGCAAAGTTGCGTTGCAAGAAAGCGATTGATTATATTCCGTCTACCTAGTAATGTCCTTGCGGCAATATTATTACTTCAAATTTTTCGTGACAAGAAAATATCAAGGAAAAATTAATCTTGCTGCAATTGTTCATGCTATCTGGGTTAGCTGCAAGTTCAAAGTATGGTGACTTCGGAGTTTGCATAATCTTGTTGCAGTCTTGTTATGAACTTTCAGACTTGTCATGCTGAGCTTGCTGCAACATTGCAAATCTGCAAAGTAAGATTGCTGAAAATTTTCTGCAAACTAAAATTGCTATCTGGGAAGAAAAAAAAGTGATAAATTGACAAATAATTGAAAAATAAAATGAATTTATGCAGAATTTATTTATTTTCAAAGGTATGATTTAAAACGAATTTTTTTTTATTTTACTTTCATTTTAATTTTACATACATTATAATGAAAAATTAAACCATGTAACGTAAATAGTGTAATAATACATTATACCTTATTCCATATATTGTTATATAGAGAGTAATAATAAATTATTTAAAATTAATAATTAAAATCTAAATTATTAAAAGAATATTTTTTAAATTATTAGGTAAATGATGTTCATTAATATTTATCACATCTGTGGTATATAATCAATTGATAACGTATACTGCTAACATTAATTGCTGTCCTCGCTTAAACGCATAACCCGCTTAAATGCATACAATTCAGTGGAACCAACTGTATGCAATTAAGCGGGGCTGACTGTACTTTGTTTCAATATATGTGTCGCTGTTTTCTGGGTCAGTTTTCTTGGCTGATTGGCGAAGGGGTTTCTTCTGCCAGGGGTTCATGCATTTGCCATTTTTTGGTTGGCTCCCTGGTAGAGTGATTGTAGCCCTTGTAGAATTCATTCTCAGCTATTTACAGAAGAAAATAAAATCATTTGAAACTATTAATATGCAAGTGAGAAATTTTTAAAAGAACGCTGTCATAGGTTTAACATTAGCGGTCCAGTTTCTTCGCGTGAATAGTGTAAGCTCTTAACTCTCAAGCTAATGTTAATCCTATGGGAGCGTTGTTTACATATTTTCTTGTAGCATTTTAATTATTATTAAATTATTTTTATTTTTAAGGAATTTTTTTTCTTTTGCATAGGGTATCTGCGGTCGATAACTTTTATTGTGCGTGAGAAGGGGGGGGGGGGGGGGCGTCAAAATCCATATTTGTTCCGGGCTCAAAAAAGGCTAATTTCGGCCCTGGTAAAAAAAAAAAAAAAAAGAGTTTACATGAATACAAAAGCGGCACACTTAACATAATTTGGTGAATCTTAATTTATTTTATAATTCTATATCGAGAATTATCACCAATAGATTTAAATCTCCTACTTGAAATAGAAAAAAGTAATGTCATTGTTGGACTAGTTATTGTGAAGTTTTATTGAACTTGTTAGTTATTGCGATGTTTTGTTCGAAGCTGCGAATTTCAAAATACCTGTAAAAACCCGAATGTGATTATTCTGTTCTAAAACATGCTGATACGCTCTTTGTTGCAACAACGTCATAATTCAAAAATCGCGATTTTTTAATTCTGATGTTGAAGTAAATGATCGATATATTATTTCAACTCTGTGAAATTTTTGTCAATCAGCAAACAAGAAACACGAGGCGAATTTTCGGAAGTTTTATGATCTGTTTAAAATCGTAGAATCTTTGTCAAAAGATGACTTTGATAAAATTTTCTTTTGTTGCACACACAGAGCTTTAGGCAAGGATGTGTGTGTGTGTGGGGGGGGGGGGGGGTCTGGATGCCCTTCCCGAATGAGGTAAGAGTTTACTGAATAAATCATATGCATACAGTCAAATCCGGTGAAATCTGTTGACTACCGTAAAGATTGGTAAAAAATTTAATTTTTGTCAGGTTTTCGACTTAGCTTTCATAATAGTATGGTATTTATTTCATTTTCATTTAAGGCAAGATTCCGTTATAGACAGGTTCATTTTTCACAGGGTTAGAGTATACAATGTATATGTATAGAGGAATGAAGTTTTAAGTTAAATAAAAGCTTATAATATATAAATAGTTTCTCTTTTGCAATATCTTCTAAAACAGTTGTCGTTTTCTACTTTAAAGTATACACATTTGGGGAGCATACTTGTATATGCTGTATATTCTAGCAAATATCGCAAAGCTCAAATAAACATATTTACACACAGAAATGTTATTTAATAAATAACTGAAATAGTTATGCCACAATAATAAGTAACATTTGCATTAACAAATATTCTGGATTTATGTTTGAGCTGTGTGTTAAATGCTGAAATACATGGTATGTTACTACTAAGAAACAATCTAGGTTATTTAACACTTATTTACGTTTTATTTCCGTAGAAAACTTTTTAACAGTGTATATACTCCGAGATATACTCAGCCTTTTTATATGATACAGATTCTAAAATCCTTTTCTAATCTACAAAGTTATTTTAGTAATACATTCAATTACAGAGATTGATCTTACTCTTTATCTTCATAAGCTATTTTGTAAAGTATAAATAAGGAAATACAATCTTAAAGTTTATTAAAATTCTGTTATTACACAAATATTCTAATATATATATATATATATATGTGTGTGTGTGCATGCATGCATGTTTGCGTATGTAAAATATTTTATGTATGTAAAAGAAAGTCTGTATTAAAGTAATAGCAAGGGGCAGTTAAAAAAATTCTGTATCAGACATTTTTTGTCTTTAGAGGTAAACGTTGAGAATGGACCACGAAAATCTTCCTTTGTGAAAACAAAAGCGTAAGATATCTAAAAAAATCGTTTTATACAGGTTTCCCTTTTATAAGTTATATTTGCAAGTTTAGTAACTCTTCAACCGGGACAATGAATTTTTCTGTTTAAGATTACATTGTATACAGGTTTTGTTTTCATAGGGTTTTTTTTTTTTTTTTGATATATATGACAAAGTTTGGACCTATTTTCCGAAAAAATTTCCTGGCTTTGGAACTGTTTGCCGAGCCAAGCCATAAAAAGTAACCAAGCGTCAAACAAATGCCAAGAACTTAACCGAACTTAACAATCGACAACTTAACTGCTTATTATACAGGATACAACTTTTCCATGTTAAATCGAATAAACATGGCAAAAAAAAATCAGGTTTTTGTGTTCATATGATCTTACACTTGGCACGCGAAGAAACTCGCAAGCTAATATTAAATCTGTGAGAGCGTTCTTTTCAAATTTCTCACTTGCATTTTAATATCTTTAAATAATTTTGTTTTCTTAGTTTATCTGAGATTGATCTTTAATGTTTCTAGTTTGTACGTTTTCGATTTTAGAAGATTTATTTTTCGCAATCTGTTCTGAAAGTGACAAATAACATTATATATATATATATATATATATATGCAACTAAAATCGAAAAAGTAAATACTGTTAACCAACCTCAGCCATTCCAAGACAGAAAAATAAAACATTTAAAAGAAAGAGATATTTTCAATAGAGCAATCCCATAGGTTTAACATCAGCGTTCCAGCTTCTTTGCGTGACTAGTTACGCAAAGAAACTCAACTCTAATGTTAAACCTATGGAAGAAATCTTTATACATTTCTTGCTTATATTTTAATATTTTTAAAGGATTTGTTTTTGCATAGAATACCCGAGGACGATTCGATAGATACCCATCGTTGTGCATTTCGATTTTAATTAGTTTTTTCATATGCAAACGCTTTCATTTTTGGAACCGGTTCTGAAAATAAAATTATCCTCATTTAAAAAAACTAATCAAAATTGAAACAAACACGACAATGGGTATCGACCTCGGGAATCGTATACAAAAGAAATTATTTTGTGTACGATAATTTAACAGTAAATTTTTAAATATTTCGAGAAATCTTTAAAGATTGCTCCTATAGGTTTAACATTAGCATTTAAGTTTGTCAGAGTGACGGAAAGGGTTGAAAAACACTCGCACGCTAATGTTAAACCTATGGGAGTGTTTTTTTCAGAATTCTCACTTGAATTTTTATTTTTTTTTATAAATGATACGCGAAGTCAATGAGTCGATAGCTACCGTTGTGCGTTTTTACTTTTTCGTAGCATTTTTTTTTTTTAAATATGAGCATACTTCGCCTTTGTTTGCATTTTTCTCGGTATTTTTACAACTACCGTAAAAAATGTGAAAATGAAATCTGTCTATAACGAAATGCTATTTTCAATGAAAAATATTGCATGTCCCCCTCGATATTTCCGCCCCACCAGTGGCCGAGAGGTTCTGCTCTCGAAGCTGGTAGACGGGAGGTGCTGGGTTCGATCCCAATCGCGCCCGTCGGCCTAATCGTTCGGAGTTTTCGTGGTTTTCTTCGAACCTTGGATTTCCAAGCGTTAATACGGGTTAGGTTCCCTTAGAAAGACCCCCACGAAGGGCACTCCCCCCCTGGGCCTATATCCCTCGAGCAGATAATTGGCCGTCAAAAATCAACCAACCAACCCTCGATATTTCCAAAATAAAGAATACCGACAATTATACTTTCTATGATGGAAACCTGTATAAAGCGGAATTTTTTTCGGATTGTTTAGATTTCGTTATTTGACAAGACTAATTATGTAGTTCAGCCTAGAGGTCGGCACGGGCCAAATTAAGACAATTTTCTCAACGGGCCGATAAACAAAATAAACGGGTCGGGTCCGTCCGGTAAAAAAATTGCACGTGCCAGCCGGGCCGATAAAAAAATTTAGCAGGCCTGCGACCAGATATAAAAATTTAAACGAAGCCGACAAAATGAGCTATTTTCAATGAATATGGCTTTCGCGAGAATAAGTATAAATGTGCGTCACGAACCAATGCTAGTTTGGCAACATCAATACAGAAATGTAACATGTCCAATGTAGAGATCGGCATCAGAGAGCTACATGATGTCTGACCCGGGCTCTTTTATTTATTTATTTATTTTTTTTTTTTAGCAGATTTGTGCTGGTCTGAGATCAGGCTTGCATTCCTTTTTATACATGGTCGAGCAGGGCCAGAATTATTTTCAGTATGTGTAGGGTAGGCAATGTGTTATGGCATGTAGGCAATGTGCCGAGTTATTTTCTTCTGATGGACTGATGGCTTCTATTATTATGAAACAGCCATTATAAAAGAAGTGTTAGGTGAAGATGAAACAGCAGTCGTAAAAAGTTAGAACTCTGATTTTCTGGTCAGAATAGGAAAAAAAATGGCCATAATTTTTTTGGCAAAAAAAAAAAAAAAAAAAAAATGGCCATTTTTTTCCATTCTGACCAGAAAATCAGAGTTCTAACTTTTTACGACTGCTCTTTCATCTTCACCTAACATTTCATTTATAATGGCTGTTTCGTAATAATAGAAGCCATCAGTCCACCAGAAGAAAACGATCCATTCCAAAGGTATAAGCCTTCATTTGGCGCCCCTTCGTTCTGGCGCCCTGGGCACATGCCCCCTCTGCCACCCCTTAGTTTCGGCCCTGTCCTTTCGTTCTTACGCCCGAGCAAGTGCCGCCCCCTCTGCCCTAAACTAGAAAAACTATTACCTAAACTACTACCCAGAAAAAGTTAGAAAATTGCCCCCCCCACCCCCGGGTGACAATTATCACTCCCTCCTATCTTTAATTTTTTTTATATGTTATAAATAATATATATCAGATTTAAAAAATTTGCTTGCGGTCCCTCTCATCTCCCGCGTATTTTAAATACACTTAGTCGACCTTAACTTGTAATACACTGCTCAAAACAATTAAAGGATATTTGAAGTTTTATATAAAATAAAGATATAAACGAAATTTTTTTTGCCGAAAATAAAAGAAGAGAATCACAAATGCAAATTTTGAGTTCGACGTCAAAAACGTCGCTTCAGCGGCAGCGAATGAAATTTGACTTTCAACTGGATAAAAGAGAATGAAGACAAGGATGATCGGCATTCAGTGATTGCTTTGTTTCGATGAGTAGGATGTCTCAGCGAAGTCATTTGACAGATTCAGAAGCTTTGAGAATTGTTGGTAGGTTAGAAGGGGGCCAAACTCAAGCCGAAGTAGCGCAAGCCATTGGAGTGCCACAAAGTGTCATTTCCAGGATCTGGAACCGTTTTTTGGAGAGTGGATGTGCAGGCCGAAGACCAGGGCAAGGTCGTAGACGGGCAACAACGCCCAATGAAGATCGGTATTTACCGTTAACAGATCGGAGACACCGAACCATGAACGCTACTCTTCTCCAACAACACCTTCGCTCGGCTACAGGCACCACGATTTCAACTCAGACTGTCCGAAACCGGCTCTATGCTGTAGGTCTGTATGCTCGCCGACCGATGGTATGTGTTAGATTAACATCAAGGCATCGTCGCGACCGCAGGGAGTGGGCAACCAAGCATGTCAACTGGAGGAGAAATGAATGGAGCAATATTCTGTTTACTGACGAGTCCCGTTTTTCTGTGCATCCGGATAATAGGCGTATTTTCATCTGGAGGGACCGTGGCAGTAGGAATAATCCTGCGTTCGTGCACGAAAGTGTCAGATTTGGCGGTGGAGGAGTGTTGGTGTATGGTGGCATCTCCATTGACGGGCGCACTGACCTCTACATCATTCGAGATGGAGCTCTGACTGGTCGCCGATATAGGGATGAGATCCTCAGACCTATTGTAGTCCCTTACGCTGCAGCAATCTGAGATAACTTCATTTTAATGGACGATAACTGCAGGCCACATCGTGCAAACCTGGTGGAGGATTTCCTTTTCGAGGAAGGAATCGTTCGAATGGAATGGCCAGCGTGTTCTCCAGACATGAATCCAATCGAGCACGTTTGGGACGCTCTAGGAAGACGAGTTTCTGGCCGCCAACAACCCCCACAAACTCTCCAAGAACTGGAAAGAGCTCTTCTGGAAGAGTGGGGCAGAATACCCCAACTCGTCATTAATAGCCTCATTGAGTCCATGCCTCAAAGGTGTTCAACGTTGCTGGCCGCCCGTGGAAACCATACCCCCTACTGAAAATGATTTTCTTTGAAGAAAACACCTTTTCTTATTCTTTTTTTTCTCATATGCACAAATTGTGTTTTTTTCCTTTAGTACACAAATGCGCAATAAAATGCATTTTTTTCTGCCAAACATGTGTAATTTATTCTCATACAACCTACTATGTCTGTCGACCATGTATCAATCAGCTAAACAGTTTACCAGATACAAAATCCACCTAAAACTGCAATATCCTTTAATTGTTTTGAGCAGTGTATATTAGAATGTAATCTAAGTTATATTTAAAATACATATAATTAGAATTGACCTACAATCCATTACGGGTTAACTGGATTATACAATTAAAAACGTAATTGAAATCATCTTTTAATCCATTGCAGGTTAATTAGATTATATAATTAAAAGAGTAATCGAAATCCGCACGTAATCGATTAAAATTAATCTAATTAAATCTTAAAATGTTAAATAAGAATTAATTTGTAATCCTTTACACAATTATCGGGTTATACAATTCAAAAGCTTAAATTGAAATTACTTTTCAGTGCTCTGCGTGTTAATCAATTGCATTATGAGGTGATTATAATGTATTTTAATTTAATCAATAATTTCATTACTCTGTAATCAGATTCTGCCCCACCACTGCCCCAACTGCCTCATATCCATTGAAAATTATTCATATTTTATCGGTTTCGTTTAAATTTTTAAATCGGGTTCGACAGCCCGCGGATTTTTTTTCCTTTGTTGTTGTTGCCCCAGCTCGCCCGTTAAAAATATGTCCTAATGCTGCCGGGCCGACCACTTTGAAAGTTTCCCTCCATTACGATGGCCCATGCCGACCGCTAAACGTTCTTTGAATAAAATCAAACACAAACTCTTGAGAAAGCCCCTCCCCCCCCCCCCCCCCCCACAGACTACTTTCTTATCTAGCTTATCTCTTTCCTCATCTGTGAGCTCGCCTTTCTGCCATTTCCGAGAGCATTTCTCATTTCTGCTTTTGTCTTCCCGCCTTCCCCAACTTCCGTCTAAACTGAAGACAGCGAGAGGAAGAAGACAGAATGGCGACAAAATAGATTTTTCTCGAGATTTTTAATTCGAGATTACACTTGATTATACATGATTATACTATGATTATATTGATTACATGTGATTACGTTAAGATTTCATTGATTACCACCGATTACATGTGATGACATGATTACGCATGATTAAGACTTGATTACAGTATGATTTCACTGATTACAGGAACGGTTGTACGAGATTACACCCCATTGAGAGACCCCTCGACGCCTATCCTACGATCGAGCGTAAGATACGGTCGAGCGAGGTACCGTAATCCCAGCCTAATAAGCGCCAAAATTAATCAAATCCAAGATTCAAACGCCCGGCTTCACTACATTTTCACATAAAATAAACTAAGTTCAGAATGCTGAAATTCATCTTAATAATACAATATAAAAATAAACAAATAATTCACTATCTGAAATATCATTAATACAGTTTAAAATGATGTTAAAACATTTTTTCAAGATCATTTTAGCTCCAGTTTCCAGTCTTCTTTGTGCGAGCATGACACGATGGCTATGCGTGAGCAGAATCTGATTAACTGTGAAATTATTTCTGAATTCTTTTAGAGGAACTGGCAACAAGATGTGTTTATTTATTTACAATTTGGATGGAATGGGAGAATGGTAAGCTGTTTTAATGAATAGGTAAATTTTTTCGGTGACATAGTAAGGTTAAATTTCGCAATACATAATACGTTTTCCTATTTTCTTTATCTCTTTTACCCCTACATTTCATCGCAACTGCGCTGTTCCAAGTACTTTTAGTGATTTTATCCAAGTACTGTTTACTATACAATCAATCAGGGTAACTTTGAACCACGGGGTGTAACTTTGCACCAACTTCTATTTTTCGATATTTTTTACTCTAAAAGACTAAATAAACTCCAGAACTGTGCTCTGTTGGCAAGGTTCTAAACTGGCTTGCCAACAGAGCACAGTTCTAAACTGGGATTTCTACTTTTTATTTTAGAAAATAAATTAGCAACATTATGCGCAAGTAATTGCATCATCTAACTATTTTTGTAAAGTACTGTTTTCAAGTTAATTTTGAATGCTGCTTTGAAGTTGTTGTAATTCAATTAAATTTTCATAGTAAAGCCGCTATCAGATTCACCAACTTTCCGAGCAATTTTTGAGCCAACTCTTGATTTCCTCCAACTTTTCGCGAAATGTTGTCTTGACACGCAGTGTGATAGCAAACAGAAATATCCCCAACTTTTTATCCGCATCTCAAAAAAGTCTGTCCTAGCCGCAACTTTTCCTCCCACCTTTCAACATTTCAGCGACTCAGAGATAAGCGATTGATACGAAAATGCAATAAATATTGACGGCTGGTACTAGTAGTACTGGTTTTCCCGGGTTTTCCTCCAACTTTAGCAAAGCAGTGTTGATTTCAGGGGGTGGCCCGGGGAGGACATTCCCCCCCGGAGCAATGAGATGTCCCCCCCCCGGAAGATTTGAGATTTTGCGTTTTCAATGGTCAAAAATTGCAATTTCCCCCCCGGAACTCTATAGTGTCCCCCCCGGAGCTTCAGAAATCCCTCCCGGAGAAAAGTGTCTGAATTCAACACTGTTAGCAAAGACAATTGTAACCTTTTTCTCCCTTTCAACTGGAAAAAGTTGGGGTTAAAATCAGCTGTAAAGTTGGTTGCTCGAAAAGTCGGTGAATCTGATAGTGGCTTAAGTAACAATATACTCATTTATAAGACATATTATTATCTAAATGTTGTAAATGTGTTAATATTTTGTGATTATTCATTTATTAATAGTTAATAAAATTTAAAATAAGAAGGCACTAACGTTTTACCGCATGTTCAGGGTAACTTTGAGCCGGCTCAAAGTTATACTGATGCTTATAATTTACTAATTATAGGTGCTACTGTCAAAAATTTCCCATATTTGCACGTATATCTTATATAGATGCCAAAAATGAACATTAGATATAACATGTAAATATTTTCACAAATATGTGTAAAATACATAAAATTCATTTAGAGGCGTGATTAGGGGCGGAGCTACTCAAATTTGACATTTCATACGTTCGACGTTTTTTATTCTTGTTTGATTAATACTAGTACTTGTATGTATTACTGTAACTATGGATATATTATTGACTTAAAACATTGAAAATTGTTTTTCACTGCATTTTTACAGACTTCAAAAAGGAGGAGGTTATCAATTCAACGCGTATGTATGTTTTTTTTTTTTTATGTATGTTCACAGATTGCTCCGGAACTTTTTCTCCGATTTATATGATTTTTGTTTTAATTGAAAGAGGATACTCTGGAACTGGTACCACTTCCGTTTCATCGAAATTGGTTGAGTAGTTTTTTAGTAATTCAACAAAGACCAATAAAATGAAGGATTTCACCCAAATTATCTTTCATTGTTGTAACCGGTTTCTCAACCATAAGCATAAAACTATGTATTGATATACATTAGCGCCAAGTTGTTGCAAAACTTGGTGCAGTTATGTTAATTATCGCCAAATTTGGCGACCAAAATAAGTCGCCATAAATGAAGCCAACTTGGCTGTAACTGACTAATTTGGCATTAAGTAATAATTCATTAATGGATCTTCCCCAATCTGTTTCTTCGCATTTTCTAATCGACAGTCATATTTAAAATTCTCAATTGGCAATCGCATTCAAAATAGTAATTTAATATACATTACTTAAGTATACACCATTATTTCAAATGCTAAATAACACAGAAGCAAACTAACTTAATACAAAACAATAATTTATTATACAATAGTTTAGTTTAATTAAACACATAACATCAGACTGGCGGCACATACTATATATATATATAATATTGGTACTTCTTAATTATCCCGTCGACCAAATTACTGTCGCCATATTGTAAGATTAAATGCCAATAAAACCATTAATTCGACGTTTTATTTGTATTGTTATTAATGTTTTACTAATTTATTTGTTCTTTCGTTATTTAAAATAAAAATTATGTCAATTTGTATAATTTGGCGATTTATATAATTTGGCGAAATTGATCGACGGGATAACTAAGAATTACCATAATATTATATACATACTTATATTATACTATAATTAAACAGTTATATGTATGAATGCTTTTTGATTGCCTTTAATATTTCCACTAGATAACATTAAAAATAACTTTCCTGTATAGGGGCCTTGAAGAGAAAATGAAAATTTCACGCATATTTTCTGACAACCTATTAACTGTCTCGGTACTACTTAGTTATCCCATCGACCAATTTCGCCAGATTATATAAATCGCCAAATTATACAAATTGACATAATTTTTATTTTAAATAACGAAAGAACAAATAAATTAGTATAACATTAATAAAAATACAAATAAAACGTCAAAATAAAAATCACTTGATAATGTAAACACATGTATCTTGCTTAAAGTCAAGTGAATGTGACATTTACGATCAACCATTATTGGCATTTAATCTTATAGTTTGGCGATAGATTTTTGGTCGATGAGATAACTAAGTAGTACCACAGTCTCATATACACAAGCAAGTTTTTCAATATGTATAAATTTATTTATTGTAAACAATCATTTGTCTACTTTTATACGCAAACAGAGGTTGAGCCAAGATCCCTATGCTGTTAAAGTACAAGATAAACAACATAGAAAGAAATAAAAGAATTAGTTATAGTATTAGTTATAGTTAGAAATAAAAGAAAAGTTACTCTAATTAGTATTACAGACGGCATATTTATGGTGTGGTGTATATACAGGGCACAGAACTTAAACATCAGTAGGCATAAGCATCATGGCGAAAGCAAGTCAGTGAGTTACGCAGTCATGAAAACATTTGAATTGTATCAAGAAATGAGAGCAAGTAAATTTGAATCAGATTGCCCGATAAAAGCAAAAAGTGTGCGATACTAACAGCAAACATGGTTTAAAGAAAATGCGAATATCATTAGTTGCTTCCGAAAGTTCTGTATGTTTTGCAGTACTATACTCACTAAAATACGTCAGTTACTATGCAGACCAATGACACTTTAATCAAGACTATTAAATGAGCATGACGATGAATTTCTAATCTTCCATAATCGAGCCCACAGTTAAGGCTAGCTTAAAACAAAAAAGGGTAATTTTCGGTTAGCCGGGCACCAGTGTTATCTATACTTGTATATGTCTATATACATGTATATATACGCATGTATACCTATATGTGGGTATATATGTATATGTGTGTATATATACAATATATGTATATATACATATATACGTATGTATATATAACACTGGCGCCCGGCTAACCGAAAAGTACCCCAAAAAAATATCAGCAGCAATTGGTTTAATGTAAATGTGGGTATCATAAAATATTTAATTCGCAAAATGCTTCAATGCACCAAATCATATTAGCTCAGAAACAACAATTGGCAGTGGACGCAATAACGGTAGATTACTTAATAGTTTTAAAATCTCCACTGCCCAACGTATTGCAAATGATGATGCAATAAGAAGCATAAATGCCTAAGTGAGTTAAGCTGATTTTGTCAAGAAAGATTACAAACAAAAATAAACAAAATGCCGTCATGATGCAATGAGTTCTCAATTTCTCTATCGGAATCTTTAGATTTGGCGAAAGATTAAGCAAATAATTTAAATTATGAATAAAAGTACCATGCTGAAATGCTTAGCATACATTTAAGCACATTGGCATTCGTATACATTATACTTTACATATTGGCACTTGCATAATATCTCCATATAAGAAAACATTAATGCCACCAAAAAATAAATTGTTTTTAAATTCTTGAAACCTCATGTGAATTATATATAAATTCTCTTTTAACACCATAGAAATTTCATCAATGACCAGCCATTTGAGGGAATGCCATTTAAGACTTTCCCCCTGTAGTCTTTTCACGATCATTTTTTGATAAGTTATTCGGTTGTCATGTACCCTAATGGCTCCTGGTGCATGTAAAGTAAACTCCGTTGATAAGTGTGAAGACCTCGAATTTACCTATGGATTATACGTCTGAGATGCCTTGCCAGATGAAGGTCTCGTCATCTGATTAAGCTTCTAAATTACACGATGAACATGAGTAGCAATGCGCAGGTGCTAAACAACAAGATATAAATGTTAAGTAACTGGCATAAAAAAGTTCATAATTAAGAAATAGGCACTGCCGATAGTAAAACGATCTAGGCGTACATCAGGTTTATTGCTGCTACGTGGCGATTAGGTGGTCTCCTACGCCGATGCTAGGTATCAAACCTGTTCATCTAGGACAACCCGGAAGATAAGGGCCGGTCATTGGTTAGAAAGTATGAAAAATAAATCATTGGGTCTATCTTTTCTCTATTTCATAGAGCATTTTTAGTAAGCCGAAGAACTTTTTATTGTCAGTTTCCAAAATTCGATATTTTTTTCAGCGAGCAGCATCTCTTGTTGTTCTACCCATGTCCAAATAGAGAAACAAAAATATTTAATTAGAAAATAAAGCTATTAAATCTGAAGAAGAATAAATGTAATATATATATATATATATATATATAAAGAATTTTCACAAAAAAACGTGTTATTAATGTACACACAAATCTGGACAAAAGTATTTACTTATCAAAATAACATCTTTAAAAGTTTCTTTAAAAGCCCGTAATTTCCTCCAAAAGAATCATGCAAAAATTGTAACTAAAAAAAAAACTAAAAAGTGAAAAATAAACTTTTTTACTAAAAATAAAACCGACTTCAAAAACTACTACAAAGTAATAAATAATTTTTTTACATAATAGTTAATAAGAAATTAAATTAGAGCATTGTATTTACCATACATATTATTATATTTATGTACATTAATTTGATTTTTTGGAGTCGGTGCCAGCCAAGCCAAGTTCAAAATTAAAATTGTTTATCCAATACAAATCGTAACAAGATTCAGCAAAACCGTTTAGGAAAAAAAATCCATTCTCAATCAACTCTGACACCATCCTGCATTTGAAAATCTGTGTTTGACTACAATTTTTTTTACATAATAGCCTGTATAAACGCATTAATTTTACAATAACACTTAATTTAGCACACATAATTACAACTAATCTCAGTTGAAAATACACGTTTATAAAATCAGATGAAATGTTTCAAAAATGGTAAAATTCAAATTTTTTAACTAAATAACAAATAGTAAAAAAAAACTCATAGATATTTGGATGTGTGTCTGTTGGATAATTATACTTAACTTCGTTTGGCAGGCACCGACTCCAAAAAATCAAATTAATGTACATAAATATAATAATACGCATGGTAAATACAATGCTCTTCATTTAATTTCTTATTAACTATTATGTAAAAAAATTATTTATTACTTTGTAGTAGTTTTTGAAGTCGGTTTTATTTTTAGTAAAAAAGTTTATTATGTTTTATATGAACAATAAACAGGTTTTTTTTATTTCCAAATGTTCATGGTTGTATTCTTCCACTTTTCTTATGTCTGATATTTGTTGTAATATCATAAATTATATAAATCTTGTGATGTTGGGAAATGTAAATTTGCAGTCTTTACATATCTGAAAACATTTTTGAGGGTTTAAAGTTATCCTGACTACAATACTTTTTTTATAATGAATTATATTTTATATAAAAATTTATCATGTGGTGCAAAGTTACCCTAAATGGCTGGGTAACTTTGAACCGGGCTAAAAATCCATTTTTTATTGCTTTTATCCTTATTATTCCTTAATTTTTTATAGTCAAACAATAATTTAGGATCATTTCTTCTCTTTTATGCCCCTAGTTGCGACAATATTCTTCAAATAACAGTGTGGCATATGAAAATAGAGAAAATCCGGATCAAAGTTACCCTGATTGACTGTAATGAATCGAACATGTTGAGGAATTTAATGCATTTATTTCGTTATTTATAGAAATTTTACTTCACCAATAAACTATACCCACCTAGAATAAACTACGTCTAGTATCTATTTGGGTACAGATGTCATATTCGCCCCATATTGGCGCGATTTTTTTCGGTTGCCTATTTGGCGAAACCATCAACAGCATAAACAACATAATCCGGTTTACCACATCAAGCAAAATAACGACACTTTGGCGCCAGTTAAGTACCTGTTGCCTATATGATATTGGCGATAGAAAAAAATCGCGCCAATATGGGGCGAATATGACATCTGTGCCGACATCTGTACATATGCTGTTGAGGTTTTCGCCAAATTGGCAACCGAAAAAAAATCGCGCCAATATGGGGCGAATATGACATCTGTGCCTCTATTTGTTGTCAAATGTCAACTGAAAATTTTCATTCTGCTTCTGAAAATGTAATTATTCTTTAGCTTGAGTTAATATCGGCAGATTCCCAAAACAGCCGAGACACCCCATTTGGCGACTTTTCTGACAAGCGCTAAATACCCCACATACGCCAATCTAAAATGCGGCAACCTGAAAACTAACACGATTGGTCCACTTTCCTGAATGCTTCCAGACTGTTTTTTACTACATCATCACCCTGGAATCATGGGAAATACAACATTTATAAATAACGACGTATTAGAAAACACAGGAAAGCTGATTTTTATGCGATTCAAAATAAAACAAACGATTTCAACATAAGTTTATTGAAAATGTGAAATTTTTAAAGTACCTTTCCAAATCAGAGTAACGATATAATGATTAAAATTTTCTTTCTCAACAACTTTCAGGAAAAATCATGGAGTCATTTAATATTGTAAGTGTGTACCTATATTATAGTAAACATTGAACAATTCATTTCTAATTTAAAGAAGTATGAACGCTTCGCGTTCATAAAAAAATATATATATATATCACTGAATACAGCAACCTAGTTCTGCAGCAATCTGAAAAACGCAGGAAACTCGTTAAAGCGGCAATCAGGGAACATGTATGAACGCTTCGTGTTCATTCACCGGAAAAAAAATCACTGCCTCCAGCTGTTCTCGGTGTGTAGCAAACTCAAAATTCAGCAGTTCTTGCTACCTAGCAATCTCAAAATTCAGCAGTTCTCGCTGCATAGCAATATCAAAATTCAGCAGTTCTCAATGCGTAGCAATATCAAAATGTACAAAACTCGTAAGGTCAGCATACTTGAGAAATATACAATAAACGGCTAGTATAAAACACTATAATAAAAAATACATAAAATTATTAACATACCTTAACAAACATCTCCTTTCTTGAAAACCAACTCTATAAAATGTTGAATTGCCATAATTTCGTAAATTTCTAGTTGTCGATAAACTTCATTTAACTTTCCAGCAAAAAAAATGAACAAATACTCACAATTTCAAACTAAATTACACAGGTACTTTAACTTTCAAAATTTTACAACTAAAAACAGCAGAAAATATTAACAATAACAAACTCTTACCTTACCATCATTTAATTTTACAATTACAAAACGTCTTTCTTCGACACCTCGTTGTACAAAAATTACAAAACATGCGGAATTGAGTTGTCAAAGGTAGGCGTAGACATCCAATACACAAGAAATCAACCAATCCAAATTCAAGATCACACAACTGTAGGCGTGGAAAGAATTTACGAAACGAACTGGTAACAACAAAGATCCATTTATCGCCTCGCCAAATTGAACGATGCCAAGTGTCTCGGCTGTATTGGGATTCAGCCTTTGATTTTAACATTCACTATGATTAAGGATTTTAATTTGTTACATTTCGAATCACTAAAAATATTTTAATGTTTGAACATGAAACATTTCACTTCTGTTTTTATATTAAAAATAGAAAAATTTTATTTTTTTTAGGTATGAACTTTATTTTGTATACTTTCTCTATAAATTGCCAAAATTTGATGCCAGTCATAGCAAAATGAATTGCAATCCTAATTAAACTGTAACATTAATCAAGAAATGTCATAACAAATTTACTAGCTGTCTTAAGCCATAACCAAGTGTAATGGTCATGTTCATTATTTGGCACAGATGTCATATACCTATGCACTAGGTTTGGCACAATATTTTTTTTGCACCAATTTACCAAGAACCTCGTTTTTAACTTCCAGTTACATATACAATGTGCTATAATAGTGCATTATTTTGTATTTCAATATGAGCATAAAATAAAGTGATAAACGAAACATTTTCTATTATTTTAAAAAGAAAATAATAATAAATAAACAACAATTAATTAATAACTATAAAACAAAACAATTTAGGTAATACTTAGTTATCCCTTTGACCAAAAATCTATAGCCAAACTATAAGATTAAATGCCAATAATGATTGATCGTAGATGTCACATCCACTTGACTTTAAGCGAGTTACACGTGTTTATGTCATCAAGTAATTTTTATTTCGACGTTTTATTTATATTTTTATACTAATTTATTTGTTCTTTCATTATTTAAAATAAAAATTACTTCAATTTGTATAATTTGGCTAAATTGGTCGACGGGATAACTAAGTAGTACCACAATTTATATAATTTTTTTTTAATTAAACATAAATAAACAATTTATTATTAAATAAACAACAGTTGAAGCAATAAATAAACAGTTGTAAATATAAATATCACAATAAGTATCAATACATTTAATAAAACGATCTGAACTACTAGATTGATGTACGAAGCAAAACTACACAAAAATAGCCGTGTTACCATGTCAGGCAAAATTATGTCCATTTTAGTGCCAGTTAGGTACCCCGATGCATATATGACATTTGTCTGTGCCCATTATTCTTATTTGCCACTTGTTTTATCTGCAATTAAAGGGAAATAAATGCTTAGAGATAATTTAGGAGATTAGATAATAAATTTACTACTTAATTATCTCTAACTATGAAAAGCTTAAGAAAATACCTACTAATGTTGTTTCAAAATTAAAATGTTATACCGGTTTAGTTCCAAGATTTTACGGCTTGCCTAAACTACGTAAACCAAATATTTCGTTACGCCCAATTATAGATTTTTCAAAATCTCCCCTTTATCGACTTTCAAGTTATTGAAACGTCTTACTATCCATTCTAACTACAGCTTGAATTCAACTTTCTGGTTTATGGAAGATTTGAAAGATTTTGAATTTCCAAACTCTTACGTTATGGCGTCGTAGCATTGTTTACTTCAATACCTATTGAATTAATTTGTAATACTATACATAAAATTTGGCTGAAGTCTCCTCTTGATACTGATTTAAATGCCGATGAAATTACTAACTTATTGAAATTCTGTTTGACTTCAAATTGTTTCTTGTTCCACGATTGTTTTTATGAACAGTTGTCCGGAACCGCTATGGGCTCCCCCCTTTCGGTTGTGGTTGCCGAAATAGTGTTGTAAACAATTGATTCAGATATTATTAATGGACTTGGCTCCGTCTGAAATTGTATAGGATGATATTTTCATAGTAGCCTTTCATAGTAGCGTGATTCTTTGGCGAAATTCGCGGTTGTTTTGCAATCAATTGACTACATTTGCGGGTTTTTTTGCGATTTAGACAAAATTTGCGTTTTTTGTGATCTTTTAACGAAATTTGAGTTTATTTGGCGATCTTTTAATGAAATTTGCGGTTGTTTCGTCCCTTTTGATGAAAGGCGTGGTTGTTTCGTGATCTTTTGACCAAATTTGCGGGATTTTTTTCGTGTTCCTTTGACCGAATTCGCGGTTGTTATGCGATCATTAGACGAAATTTGCGGTTGTTTCGTGAGCTTTCGACGAAATTTGAGTTTCTCTCTCGATCTTTTGACGAAATTTGCGGGTTTTTTGCAATTTTTTGACGAAATGTACGTTTATTTCGCGAACTTTTGACAAAATTTGCAGTTGTTTCGTGATCTTTTGGTGAAATTTGTGGGTTCTTTCGTGATCTTTTGACGAAATTTGCTGTTCTTTCGCGATCTTTTGACGAAATTTGCGGTTGATTCGCGATCAGTTGACGAAATTTGTGGTTCTTTCGCGATCTCTTGATAAAACTTGCGGTAGTTTCGCGATCTTTTGACGAAATTTGCGGTTATTTTGCGATCTTGTGACGAAAGTCGCGTTTTTTCCGTACTTCTTGGACAAAATTTGCGGTATTTTTATGTCTGAATTTTCAGATTGATGACCGATTTTTTTTAATTTTTCGGAACAGAATGCCCTAAATTTTCAGAAAATTCGGAACAAAATCACCCCTGATATACGGTACATATTATTTTGAGATCGATTTTGTGAAGATCACTATACAGATCTTTTTATTTGTAGTGAATTTTTTCTATCTCGGGGAATTATGGAATTCGTGGTTAAAATCGAAATCAATTGTATATGTTTCTCCAAAATTTCCCCCGATCCTAGATCGCTGGATTGGACATATTCTGCACCCCTGCTTATTGTTGCCTCTTTTCTGTTCTGAATGATTAAATTTACCTTGTGTTTTATAGGCTTTATTGCTATTTTCAGAATTTTCAGAGTTGTCTATTCTGCGAGTATATTTATCCGTAAGCTTGCTTTTTATAAATTGCACGGTTAACTCAGCTTCATCTCTGGCCTCCAGGGCACTAATTAGGGTATCGTAGGACGGTGGCAACGAGCACAGCAGCAGTGCTGAAATGTGCGAGTCAGTTATATTTTCGCCAATGGCTGACAGTTTATCCACTATCTCTAAAATTTTTGTTATGTGGGCTGTCACATTGCCACCTTCAGTCGAGTGTCATGAAATGTTTATAATAGAATGTTTGTTTACGATTGTGCAATCATTTTTCACTTTCACTTCCTTCCTTCAGATCATAATCACTTTTCATAATTGCTTTTATAAATTACATTAGACACATGAAAAACAATTTACTTAGCTTGATTATTTTAATGTCCTTGTTTGGAGATTATATTTCACAATAGCTGTCAACATTTTGGACATCCTTGTCCAGAGGAAAAATGATATTAATTTTCAGTTAATTTCAACTTCAGTTTATAGAAAACCAACTTCAACGGATCAATATACGCATTTTGATTCAAATTGTCCTATTAGCCACAAAATCTCTATTATAAAAACCTTACCATTTAGAGCCGTAAAGTATAGCAGTAGTAATGAAATCCTTGAAATTGAAAAAAATAAAATATACGAAGATCTTAAGAATAACAGTTATAAAAAAAAATCTAATTAGAAATATTTCAAGAAAACTTTGGATTTCATAAATTCAACCCCTCCCCCTTATCAACGGTTTAAATCTGATATTTTTGTTTCTTTACCATATTACAATACTGTTTCCAAAAAAGTTTCATCTGTTTTTAAATTTTTTAACATTGGGGTTTCTTTTAAATCAGTAAATAAATTAAGTTCTTTTTTAAATAGCCACAAACATAAATATGACGTAACAAAATTAACCGGTGTTGTTTACATGATTCCATGTAGCAACTGTGACAACGTATATATAGGTGAAACTAGCAGATCGATGGATATCAGACTTAAAGAGCATATCGGCACCTTTAAAAATGGAAGATTAAACTCCAAATTGGTACAGCATGCCTTTGAAACGAACCACACCCCAGCCTTCAAAAATTCATCGATTTTGAAAAATAATTGCAACACTTATCATTATAGATTATTTATGGAAAACTGGTTTACTAGATTATAGCCTTATACACTCAACGAATCTGGTACGATCCCGATGGAATATTTTGTGTTTTTAAAATAGTAACTTTGACTTTGACTGTGTCCAGGACATGCTTCGATATTCTGCTGTTGCTAATATGTGTACTGATGAGGCTGTGCGTTGCACAGTGAAACATCTAATTTTGTATATGTTTTTGTTTTTAATTAAATGTTTTTACATCTATTTTTAATTAATTTAATTTCTCTCTTTAATGTAGTCAAGTCTGTCTAGTGTATGAATATTAGTTTAAATTTACTACATGTTCTGAATAATTCTTATCTTTTGCTTTGTTTAAAATTACTTTTTATTACTTTCTTCTATCTTCAATAGAAGAAAGTATTGTAATCGAAATTTTTTTCGACTTCCAGTTTTCGACGGATTTACACGTTTTAGGGGTCAGAGATCCCCAAAAACATGTTTATAGAAAATGTCTGTCTGTCTGTGTGTCCGTCTGTCCGTCCGTCTGTCTGTCGCCATTGTACCATCAAAAAGTGTATGAAGTTATGCATAGAATTGAACCAAATTTTTATGTTAAGTTTTTGGCTATGGCAAGCAGATCTTCCCTGAATTTGGAAAAAATTCGCCAGTAGGGGCGCTGATATAGCGATTTTTGTGCGATTTTGAATATTGTACCATCCAAAAGTATATGAAGTTATGCATAGAATTGAACCAAATTTTTATTTTAAGTTTTTGGCCTTTGCAGGCAGATCCTCCCTGAATTTGGAAAACATTCGCCGGTAGGGGGCGCTGTAACAGAGATTTTGAATATTGTACCATCCAAAAGTGTATGAAGTTATGCATAGAATTGAACCAAATTTTTATTTTAAGTTTATGGCTATGACAAGCAGCACCTCCCTGAATTTGGAAAAAAATTGTCACTAGGGGGCGCTGTAATAGCGATTTTGCATATTGTACCATCGAAAAGTGTATGAAGTTATGCATAGAATTGAACCAAATTTTTAATTTAAGTTCTTGGCTATGGCAAGCATGTCCTTCCTTAATTTGAAAAAAATTTGCGGGTAGGGGCCGCTGTAATAGCGATTTTCGTGCAATTTTGAATATTATACCATCGAAAAGTGTATGAAGTTATGCAGAGAATTGAGCCAAATTTTTTGTGTTTCTTTTTGTTCATGGCATGAAGGTCCTCCCTGAATTTGGAAAAATTCCGCTGGAAGGGTGCGCTATAATTACGATGTCTGTACCATTTTTTTTATTGTACAATCGAAAATTGTATAAAATATGCATACAATTGAACCAAATTTTTTGTGCATGTTTTTGGCTTTGGCCAACAGGTCCTCCTTGAATTTGGAAATATCGCGTGATAATGGGGCTCTGTGATGGCGATTTTTGTATACTTTTCTTGATTTTTCGTAGTTCTATTGTCCAAGGCGGGAACTCACTTCCTGCTAAGCCGGCTATTCACAAACATCTGATAACAACAGAATAAGGAAAAACTATTAATTTTAACAAATATCATGATATAGATTAACTCGTTTTTAGTTCATTTAATTGACTGAAGAAGAAATTTAAGATGAAAATCAAAGTTGGTATAGTAATGAACTAATAATATTGAAGTATTAACATGTGTAACTAGTTTTTGAAATATTAAGATGTATAAGATAGAAGAAAGTTTTGGGATTGGCACATCCAACTAGTTTTAATTCATTTCATGGTAAACAAATTAATAGTTCCACAAAAAAAAACTCCTTAACATCATTAAAGTGTCAAGCGTTTAAAATATTTGTTAACAATAGTTAAAAAAAATAAAAACCTCACCTTTTATAACTGGGCTAGGGACCAGCGGCATATGAACCCCTTAATCGTCGTGCCCGATACATTAATGGGCAAATTGAACGTGAAATAAAAACCTCGATGATTAACAAGGGCACCACCAAACATGATGCGCACAGATTTTGATGATTTCAAAGTATGTTGTAGGGATCATACCACTAATTATTCTGATGAAAGGATTTCTTCAAATGAGCTTTAGTTTTTGAAAAATTTGAGGTTAAAGTTCAGCGCATATTTCAAATACCCATTAGTATGACTTTCTGTACGTGAATTCGTGGCTCAGCGGTAGCGTGCAAGCTTCCGGACCAGGACTTTGCGGGTTCGATTCCACCCTGGGGCCCTTTTTTTCAATTTTATTTACTTTTTTACTTATTTATTACAGGCTTTAGCTAATGCAACAGGGCATTTCCATGAAAAAGTGAACATGAGGGTTGAAATTTCAAACTTCTTTTATTATTACAAGTAATATATCAAATTAAAGGTAAAAATATGACACATATGAAATTACAGAGAACTAAGCTGAAAAACTTATTCTTTTATGGTTTATCTAGGGTCAAAGTTAGAAAAATTTCAAAAAATTTCTAGACTGTAAAATAAGGTATCTTCATTCCACCAGATGCAATATTTAAAACAGCAGCATTTTCACTCTATGTGCATATATTACTGTTTGTGACCTTTGTTTACCTTTTGAAACACTTAATTTTTCAAAATAATTTAAAAGACCCAATTTTTAATGCAAATACATTTATACTGTCTCTCTGTCACACCCATCACAAAAAAGATGCTCAAGTTATTATACAAAATTCATTTTTTCTCAAAAATACATGAAACTTTCTGAAAGTCTAATTATTATAAGTCTGAATAAATATGAATTATTAAAAATTCATTAAATTTTTATTTTGTGTGGAATTTTAGCATGACGGGTGTGACAAAATCCTTGTGACAGGTTATGACACTATTTTAAATTGTTTAGAAATATATTTAAATGTTTCTTAAATGAAATGTAAGGTTGAATCATTATTGTTTCTAAACATATTAAGACAAATGTAGCTTTAAAAAAAAATAAATCATAAAAAATATATATTTGAATTATTTTAGCAAATTGTTAGTTGGTGGCAATTTACTTTAACTTTTGATAGATTTTCAAGAAAATGAAAGTCTATTATTAATATTCTTTACGTAACTGTAACTCAATCCAGTTACTTTGAAGACGCGAAAAATAATGTGGGAGACAGTGAAGCAATAATGCAAGTGGTCTTTGCCGAGAACAATAGTGCTGTCTCTCAAAATGAGATCCAGAGTGCTCACTGGACTCATCCTCAAATCAGCATTTTTACATACTTTGCATCATTGAAAGGTAATGTGATTTGCTCTTATGTAATAATATAGTAATCAGTACTAATATAGTAATCAATAACGAATTGCAGCATCTTAAATAAGTATTCTGTATGGGAATTTTTAAATGCCATTACTAATAGTCTGAAAACAGAATTTCCCCAACTCAAAACGGTGAAAAAATTTTCTGATGGCTGTGCAGCCCTGTTTAAAAACATTTCAAACTTGTGCTTCTTTATCAAAGATTTTAAGCCAACATGTGAATGGAACTTTTTGGCCACTTCTCATGGTAAAGGAGCAGTTGATGTAATTGGGGGATTGATAAATTCAAGAGTGTGGGTTTTGCTTGTCCAGAAAAGCCTCAATAGTTAATTCTGCTTTGACTTTTTTTTAAATGTGCACAGGAGATTGGTGCAATAAAGACATTGTATGTGTCAGCAGAGAAAATACCGGAAAGTTAACAAATGCTGACAAAAGGATGAGAAGGCATCAAGTCTTATCACCACTTTAAGGTAAGTGCTGATAGTACCAACTTTTTGATTGGAAAAACTACGAAATCAACACTAAGGGAGGTAAGTCACTGCTAATTGTGAATCCCTCCCCAGAAAGATTTTGAAAACATCAGATTTAAATATCTGAGCTGAGACTATGTTGTGGTTTCCCTGGCCAGTAACAAAAAGCACAATAGCTTGTTCCTTGTACTGCGGTAATGTCTTGAATATCAACTACCATAAGGAAGAAATAAGCTTGAAATACATGCAAGCCAATGGACCATACTGGATTTGGCCTGAGAAAGATGATATCTCAATTGAAAACTTTTTTGCCATTGTAAAAAAAATAGCTACCCTATCACTTATAACAAGTAGGGGGCACTACAAATTTTAAACTAACTGCATAAAGATATTAGTTTTATTAAATTTTGTTTGTATATTTAAAGTTTTCTGTCCATACCGTTCGCTGTTTTCTTTTGTAAATAACTTTAAAATTGTATACTTTGCATGATCAGGGTTCGTTGATATATATCAATTGATATATATCTTGATATATATCATGATATATATCCGATATTTATTTTGAAAATATCAAGATTTTTGATATTTTCGATATTTTCATATTACTTCCATATTTATTTTCAAAATATCAAGATGTGTGCTATTTTCAATATTTTTTCTATATTTGATATTTATTTTCAAAATATCACTGTGCAAGATATTTTTGATATTTTCAGTCAAAATAAGTGCAAATGAAATTTCTAACTGTGTTGTTCTGTAAATAAAGAATTTTTGTCTCTGATAGTGACTTTTTTAGCCGAAGAAGAAAACAAATATCTTTTCCAAGCTTTATGTTTGATTTTTTTACTTTTAACTGTAGATTATGAGGGACATTATTAATTCAGAACAGACACTGAATAATAAACTGTCTAATTTAAATACTCAGTTATATACATACAGCTTCATTAGAAAATAATCTCTTCTGGTGTTGATTTAGTTCAGTTTAAACTGTATAGTATGTTAGGGAATAAAAAAATTTCAAAATTTTCAGTTAAAACAATATTATGTATTTAAAATTTTGTTTTATAAATTTCTGATTTCTTGATGATACTGAATCCTATAGCTTTATTTTATTTACTTTTTTTTTATGTAAGTGCATAAAGCAAATTGTTTCGGTTTTCATGTTTTCAATTAGTTGATCTTCAATTTTATTCTAAGTTAAAAAAAAAAAAAAAAAAGAAAAATGCTCTTTTAGTATATTGTTTAAGTTTTCATGTTAAGTGCAGTATGTTTTAGATTCTAATGTACATTATGCTTGAAAATATTTATTATCAGCAAAATTGACTATTTTGAAAATATCGGATATATATCGAAAATATCGGATATATATCAAAATATCGGATATTTTTGATATTTTCGAAAATATCATGATATTTACGAACCCTGTGTCACACCCGTCACAGTAGACAAAAATTTCTTATACTTTAAAATAATTAAAATTTATTATGAAAATTATGCATTAAGTTTAATCTGAATCTCTTTTATTAGAAAAAAATTGTTTTAATAATGAAACATTAAAATATTCACAGGAATTTTAACAAATGTGTATGCTAGTGAAAACTCATGTCCGGAGAGAGTCACACCCGTCACAAGATTTAAATTTTTTTTTTTTAAAAATTGAAAGCTATTGAAGTTTTGTGTTTGCACAATTATTCAAGCAAATGCATGGAAAAACATATTTTAAATACTTTTCAGGGATTTATTAGCTAATTTATTGCCCAAAATAAAGATATAACCTCTTAAAATTGTGTCTGGATGTCACACCCGTCACAATGGAAAGGCCCAACAGCATTCTTTTTGTACCACAATGGAATATAATCACGTGGTTCAGGTGCAAATTCTTCAGGTGCAAAATTCTCATGATCTTCATGAAATCCCAGATACTGTAAAAAAATATTTAAAATTCAATTGTTTGATTTCGATTTTTTTTTTTTTAACAATAAAATATAACGAATTTTTTTTTTTTTTTTTTTTTTTTTTTTTTTTTTTTGCTAAAGTAAAAAATTATACCTTTGTAAATTCGTTAAATTCATCTTCTTCATTCAATATCAATTCCTCGGCCTCAATAATTTGTCGATCTTCTAATATTTCTAAAATTGCACCATGAAATTCTTCAGGCATACCAATAGAAGCACAGGATATTTCATCCGGTGGAGAACTTTTAAACGGATCATCATTTTGTAACAACGTCTCGCAATATTTTTATGCATTTGTAATTCGGCCTTTTTGTTTCTCTTCCAAAATAGAATTTCCGCATCAGCGCTGGTTCTTTCCATAACACAATCTTTAGCATTCAATCTGTCACAATCTGTAGTTTTCTTTTAATTTTCATACCGAAATTTTCCTTATATATAACAATATTTCAGATATTCTAATTGTTTGCAAAAGAAGCTAAACGAGATCAATAAAAGAAATTTTTACTTATTCCAATATTACCGAGAAAAGGAAAGCAGACGATTAAAAAATATATAAATATATTTATATGTATCGTAAATTTTATCTCATTAACAGACGATTTTTGCAATCCAGTTGAATTTTTATGAATCACGTAGAGAGTGTTTTTATTTGCTATAATTAAAAAAAATATATTTTTAAATGTAATTTTTTATTTGTGCAAACGAAAAATGATGTTGAGGTTGAACTTTAAAGATAAATGTATTTTACAGAGTATAAAAAAGTTGTACAACTGGTAAAAAACTTGTATTTAAGCATTACTGCTTTAATATTTTATTACTCTTTCGGAGATATGCATTATTTGAATTATCTAATCCGAAATACGTTTGAGAAATTGCACCTGAAAATTATTTTGTATCATGGAAGACGGTAGTATTCCGAGTGACGCAGCCTTAAGCCTAAAATTGTATCGTATTGTATCGTTAAAATCGTATCGTATCATATCATAGAATTCGTAGATGGCGGAACTCATATATACAGCTAACTCGACATCAAAGAAAACGCGAAAAGCCGCCTTTTAATAACTCAGCAGATATAGGTCTTATTGTTCTGAATTTTCTAGAACAGTCTTATATCTGCAGTCTAATCGTATACTGAAATTTTTACATTTCTACGTGCAGTATATTTTGAGATCTAAATAGCCATTTTTAAAGTGAAAACGTTGGTATTATATCCAGGAAGTTCCTAATTTGAAAATCTCGAAAACGGTTCTAACGATTATCTTTAAATTGATACATAATATAAATGTGATTGAGGCGAGGTGAATAACACTTTTCTTTTTTCTGGGAAAACTCTCGTTCGTTAAATAATTCAATTTTTTTTTCTCTCAAAAATGACACGGGCGATTTTTTAAAAATCAAATAAATATGTTTCAGATGAACCAAATAACAATTTGCTTGTTTCCAGCAACACTCTTGTTCGTTTTATAATGCGCATGAAAAATCGGACTATATTTCTTCGCCATTCTATGGAAATTTCACCGAAAATGCATGACACTGTATTCATACGCATGCTTTCTTTTTAACCACTTTTGGGGGAAAAAATTTTGTCTTCCCACTGGCTGAGTGGTTAAGGGCCATCGTCTACTGATCTTAAGATAGGCAGTTCGATACTCTCTGGTACTTGTTTTCGCATGTGAATGTGTTTTGTTTTCTTTTAAAGTCTGTTAGTTGACCATTATTCTCAGTTCCTTTGTAATTTTTTAATTGCTATTAAGTTAAATAAAATTACAATTATAATGACGCCAATTTGATGATGATTATTTCTTGGCAATTTTTCAACAATAAAAATATTACCATAAATTTTATAAATATATTTAATTTCAATCACTTTACAAAAAATATACATTAATAATTATTATTTGAATATAAATCACACGATCAGAAACGTAAAAAAATAATTCATTTCAGCTCTTCTTTTTATAATATCATTTTTTATTATTATGACGGTCAATCAATATATAATCACTGACATCGATAATATTATTATTATTATAATTATTATTTTCCTTGCATAAAAACTATTGTGATGTAATAATTCTTTTATAATAAATAATTTAGTTGAAATGTTTTATTTATAAATAAAAATGAAGTTCGATAACCCCAAGACAATTGTTTTTATTTAACTTTGCAATATTTACAGTTTACATAATAAGCATATCAGAATTCTGGTGTCGCCATCTTTTGACGCAATTGCGTACTACATTTTGTCTCTTATTCAAAAAAAAAAACTAACGCTCTTCACCTCTTTGAAAGAATCTCTTGTAACTAGAGGTCTATTTCGCAAATATTAAGAAAATTACTGCATACAAAAATATTAAAATGGGTAGTATTATAGAGAAATGTTTGATAAAAACTTTGAAGTAGACAGTTTTTAAATCGAAGAATTATTTTAAGAGATATTTAATGTTAAATCTGGATAAAATTGTCTCATTAAAAAAGTCTCATAGGAAAAAAAAATATACATGGGAATTTAATCATTTTCATTCAATTTAATCATTCAATAGAAACTCGAAGTTTGCAGAGTGCATTTATTATTTTTAACTTGCCTAATTTTTTGACGGTTTATTTCAATTTTAAATTAAAATTTTCAGAATTTCCAGAGGTATTTTTTACATATTTTAGAAAAGGTTATTTTAAATTGTTGCCAATTGTTAAAACAGCGCAAATAATAATATATCCTTTAAATTAAAAATTTATTCACACGTGACTATTATAAACAGAAAAAAATCCTTTTAAATTAGAATTAAATGATAACGTGTTAAAAGCAGGAAAATATTAAACATTACGTCATAAAAATTGTTTTTACACATGCTTACTTAAAATGAAAGAAAATTATAAAATAATCAATTATTTTCAAATTAGAATTAAATGATTACACATTAAAAGCAGGAAAACATTGAAAATTACATCATAAAAATTATATTTACACGTGAATATTAAAAGAAAAAGAAAATTTTTAAATAATAAATTCATTGATATGTGTTAAAAGTCGTAAATGGAGGAAATTACGTCATATTGGCCAAAGTGGGCAAATAATAATATTGCAAAACAGTTTAAATTAAAAAATATATTTATATGAGAGATTTATTTCAAATTTCGAGATGATATATTTAATTATAGTTGCCAATTTTAAGGTAGCGCAAATAATAATATTATCTTTCTAATAATAAAAATATTTTCAGTTGAATGTTACAAAGAGAAAGGAAAGTTTGGTGAAAATTATGTCAGATTTAAAACATTACATTTAAAATCTCTTATTTAAAATCATTTTCTTATAGCGTTGTTAAAAAATGCCATAAAGCAAAGACTCTGTTGACTTAGTTCCTTTTATATTTGGTAATTTTCAAATGTTTAACTAATCTTATTTAATCAAGCACGGAAACAGCAACTAACATCAGCTGATTCGGTCTTGAAATCCCTCAGTAAAAGGGAAACCCGTTTACAGTAAGATCGCCATTGATTTTTTAATTATACAGAGCAGCCTCGATTATCCGAGCTAATTGGGACTGTTAGTAAATCGGAATCGGAAATCTCGGTTAATAGAAACTGTGTGTAAAAACTCGCCGTGCTTGCGAATTTAACATCTCTTTTAAAAAAATATATAGAACGTTTTTTAAATAATAAAAATAAATATATGTAAAGTTCTGTTTCACAGCTTAACAAATTTAAAAAGAAAATCAACTACCAGTAGTAAATTTTAAAATGCAAATTGAAAAATTTACGAAAGTTCACACAGCCACTGGAAACAAAGCATTGTTCGCTATTGACTTCTCAGGGTCCAATGTTTCTTTGGAGTTGAGTGCTTTTGGGGGCAGAAGGGCCTGTATAGCACGGACAGTGAGCTAAAGAGTGTGGTTATTTTTAAGGCTCATTCAAAAGGAAAAAAAAAAGTCAGACTTTGTTATCGGCTCGGTTAACAGAAACCTTGATTAATCGAAGCTCGGTTAATCCAGGTTCTACTATAATTCAATCTTCCGTAATCTTTTTAAAGCAGATCAAATTAATGGACTTTAGCACAAAGTCACATAGCTGATAACTGCCATGCTTGTTGGCCACCTTTTTTTCAAAAAGTTTGCTATGCCTTATTCAATTAATGAGATATCTCTGATAAAATAAGTCACATTTTCCTGTTCTAAAATACTGGTATCCAAAAATCGTAGCATGTAACTGACACTACAAGTACTCATGGAACTAGACTATTTTAAGTCTGATTTTTATTATAGACTATATAAAATTATTAAAATATATATATTATGATAGGAACTAGCAGGCTTCGTCCGCTATTTATGTTACGGATATAAAAATCATGTTTTTTTTTTAGGGAAAAAGAAATAAAAACCTATTTGACGATAGGTTTATAAAGACACATTTTGTATTTGTTATATTTCCGGGGATGAGGAGGGGGGGGACTATTTTGATTAAATATCGCAATTAGTCCACATGGCAGATATAATTATGATAGACACTAGCGGGCTTCGCCCCTCTATGGCGCCTTATGGGTCCAGCTTCCATAACTCAGAAACTACCTTTCGGACATCAATGCAACAGATTCCAAACGTTATAATTAACTTGATAATCACCCTATATAGCATTAAAGTAAATTTATGAGTACTGCATACTATTTTTTTATCGTAATTTCTGAAGAGAAAAAATTATTTCGGTTCCATTCTTAGGTACTGGTCTGAAAAATTTTGAAAAAGGGGGGAAGGAGGGGACATGAGACTGCTGTTTGTCAAACAACACAACGGGGTCTGGCTTATTCAACTTGGTTTTTGATGACTTCAATTGGAAGGTGGTTTGTTTAAAAGAGTGTGTTCCCTGCCCCATGAAAATTGGAACTATTGGTGCACCATCTATGTAAGGATTTAATAATTATAAATTAACATTTTGGATTTATTAATTTAAGGATAAAGTGTTTTTAAAGGAATATCAAATGAAACCCTCTGTGCGATCTGTGATTATACTTACCCACTTGTTTTTATATACAAACTGCTATAAGGAAAATTGTAATAAAATAGTAAAAATTAAATCTGCATTAAATCCCATAAGTATCTTGTTTTTAATCATTTTATCACTAACCTCAAAAAAGTAATGATATCAATGCAAAAACCCTTGACGGGTTAAAAGTTTCTGACGCAGCACTTTATCTTATGCTCTAAGAATTTTAAATATGGAACTTAAAAATACTGATATCAAATTTTGAGTGACGTTATGCTATTTCTTAAAAAATATATTTGTATTTATTTCATCATTTTATTTTTGTTTTATTTATAAGCGCATGTGCAAAAGTTATGTTCAACATGAAAAGCTGCATAAAATTTTATTCGCTGTTGCTTTATCATTTACATCTCTCATAAATTCAAAATATGAGTTTTAAAAGATATGATATAAAATTTAAGTGACGCCTTGATGTGACTTTTAAAAGTTTGTTTTAAAATCCAATTTAAATTATTTTTGACTTGGTTAAAATATTTTTTTACATCTACACAATACTTTTAATTTTCCAATTCACTGTTAAATATATCACTTTCATTGAATCTATACTATGCATTGAAATGTATTTATTTCAATAAATTGATTTATCTTTTGTGTCACGCTATTCAAAATTGTGAGTAAGATTTATGTTAATGGTTTATTTGCGTCAAACTATCCTTTTTCATACATTTCGTGTAGTTTGGACACAATAAGAAGGATATACAAGAAAAGGATAAATTTTCCTTTTAAATTACATAAAGTTAAAAAAAAAAAAAGATAGAAAAAAGAAAAATCATTTTATCAGAATTGTGCTTAAAATAAAAAATGTAAATAATAATTAATTTGAAAAAAAGTTTTAGGCATAAATTAGTTTTGGAGTTTTGTAAGAAATTTTTGTAGAAATATTAGTAGAGTTTTGTAGAAATATTAGTTTAAAAATTGAAGAGAAAAATAAATTGCCATGAAAAATTCGAAAATGTAAATGTAATTTATTAAGAAAATATCAAAGTTCAAAGCTGTAGAATGCCCAATTCTGCTTAAAATTTTTAACGTATAAAAAATATAAAAATAAGTAAAAAAGAAAAAAATGCCTTGAAGTGGAATCGAACCCGCAATGTCTTGATCCGTAAGCTCGCACGCTACCGCTGCACCACGAATTCACGTTCAAAAAGTCACACTAATGGGTATTTGAAATATACGCTGAACTTTAACCCCCAATTTCTCAAAAACTAAGGCCCATTTGAAGAAACCCTTTCATCAGAATAATAGAGATTAATTCTCTTTTCATGGATAAAGACAACAGAACATTTCCAAGAAAATTTAGTTTTCAGGCTAAAAGAAGAATAACTTCGAGATTTAAAAAAAAAATTACAAATAAAGAAATTCAAGAAGTTAAAATTTTATCAGTTTTCTAAGTGTAAACATTTAACTACATTGAAGTACCAATGGATGGCAATACTGTTTTTATATAAATATTTTTCTTTCTTCCTGTTTTCTTTCTCACAGAAAATAGTTATCTACCTATTTTTTAATATCTGTACCTTATTGATCAATTGTAATAAAATATATACCAAAATTTGCAAATCTTTTCAATTTATTTAATTGATTATGGTAAATTTTCTTTAATATTAATGAAGATATATATTAACTCTCTTTAAATACATGGATACAGGCAACAGAACATTTTTGAGAAAATTCACTTTCTAGATTCAATAAAGAAAAACTCCAAGCTTTTCCTTTTTTACGAATAGAAATTTTTAAAGTTAAATTTTTATTGGTTTTCACAAATATAAACATTTAACTGTCATATAAATATTTTCCCTTCTTTCTGTTTTTATGGAACATAATCAACTACTTTTCTTTCAAGGGAACCACTTTTGGTGTTACTCGCTCCTATCATTGAGACCTGGTGCATTTTAGAGCCCCCTATTAAGAATTTAGGAATCATACTGATGCATTTCCTAATTGATACTGATTCATAAAATACTTCATATTTTACAATACAGCTTTCACAAGTAAAAATAATTTTTAGACACTTGGTAATGTAACAAAAATATAGCTTATAAAAATTCTTAGATATACAAATAAATAATTTGTAGAACATTGTAGGTGAAGAATCATTTGACCTATTTTACCGGACAAACCATCACTGTATAAAAGCAGAATTTTCTGGTAAATCAAATATATTGTAGCTCTGTTGTATTTGAGAGAAGAAAATTGTTATTACTGTGTAACACCGATAAGAAAAATCCTGTGTAGGGTTGCTGCTTAGAAAGCTTCCAAAACTTGTTGAAGGGAAGTTTGAAATACAAAACCGGTCTTGGCAGTTAGAAAGACAAAAAAGACTGCTATGATTCATAAATTGACTGGTTGAAAAGGAGAAAATTGGCAAGAAAAGAAAACGACAGATTTCCTTAAAATGAAGTTGACTGACCAGGTACACTGGTAACACAGCCGAGCCGAGATTAATTCCATGGTTTTTCTTATGAGTGCCACACCATATCCATGTATACTAACTACATTTATAATTTATTTATTTTTGCAAATTTCTTGAATCCTGATCATAAAGAGCAAATATTGTTAGCCAATTTTTAAAAGTTCACTTTATATCTACTTTAATTAGTGTTTGAAAAGACAAAGTTTAAAAGCATTTTGTCTCATTTAATATATATTTTTGTAACTGGAGTTTTATTACTTGCCTATTGCATATTATTTAGAAATTTGGTACTCATTGATTGTTTTATTTCAGAATAAAATGAGCCTGATGGAGGTGTCTACAATTTATGAGAAGCATTCTTTTCTTCTTACTGATGAAAAAATTCCAGTAACACATGTGAGTAATTTCATATTAAAAAGAAAAATTGTATTTATTGTAACTTTGGGAAAGGGCAAGATGTTTTTAAGGTGGCAGATTTAGAGATCAAATCAGATACACTTTAATTAGTGTTTGAAAAGACAAAGTTTAAAAGCATTTTGTCTCATTTAATATATATTTTCGTAACTGGAGTTTACTTGCCTATTGCAAATTATTCAGAAATTTGGTACTAATTGATTGTTTTATTTCAGAATGAAATGTGCCTGGTGGAGGTGTCTACAATTTATGAGAAGTATTCTTTTCTTCTTACTGATGAAAAAATTCCAGTAAAACATGTGAGTAATTTCATATTAAAAAGAAAAATTGTATTTATTGTAGCTTTGGAAAAGGGCAAGATGTTTTTAAGGTGGCAGATTTAGAGATCAAATCAGATACACACATCACAAGGGTTTAAGTCACTAAGACTAGTTTCTTATTTTAAAAAAATATGATAAGCTGACCTTATTGTTACGCAAACATTAGACTTTTAAATGAACTTACAATAAAGATGTAATCACATTTTGTTACATGTATGCATTCCTTCAAAAGTATAGTTTTTAATTGAAAATAAAATATAGCCTCCCCTTCTAGAAGATTAAGAATCTTCATTTTACAAAGCCTATTAAAAGTTGCTTAAAGGCAACCATGAGCAGATGTCAAAATTAGCTGTCTAAGCGGAGAGTGCTTGTTCAAAATTGTACTTGAACAATCATATATAGTACAGGACTTTTTATCCAGAATACTCGGGACCAAAGGCTTTCCAAATTTTGGATCCTTTCGTATTTGGAACCTCTCTCTCTCCCCCCCCTCCCTTTCTGAAATCCTGAATTTTTTCAAAAACATAAAAATAACAAAGTTTAAACAATCGATTGTAGAATATGAATAAAACCTATCTTTTGCATTTTTAAAAATTATTTAAACAAAAATTCCTGCACTATTCAGTGGTAACAATGAATAAATAATAAAATAAAATTGATAACTAATTAGAAAAAAATTTTCTTTGACTATTTTTAACCATTTTTGTGAATTCCACCTGGAAAAATGTGTGAAACCATGAGCAGATCGTTCTGGAATGTGTGAGAAGGAGGAAGGGCAAAGGCTAATAAATAGAACTTTGCTATTATATAGTGTATTCATATTCAAGTAACACAGTGGTGTAGCCATAATATATTTTTGGAGTGAGGGGTAGAAGGGTGAAATATCTCATGAGTTTTTAAAAAAACGAATCATAATATAAATTAATTGTAAACTAAAATTTGGCAGATTTTTTTTTTTTTTTTTTTGAGAGGGAGGAGGGGCTCTGTGTTCTCCCACCAGTGAAATAACATATTTTAGTGGTTATGAAACAATGGACTAAAAAAATTACAAATCTGTAAAATTTTCAAAAAATGCAAAATTTTAGTAAAAGTTTACAAATTTAAAAAATTTTCAAATAATTTTTTTTTTTTTTTTTCGTATTTTGGAATTCTGAATCATGAGTCCTATACTGTATCTTATTTCTTCTATATTTTTGTATTAGCGCAATGATTTTAATTCTTTATACTGTGGCTAGAAAGAAGACAAAGCGAAGAAAACAAGAAATACACCATCTCTAGAAGAAACCTCAAACGATACTACCATATCTGAAACTTTAGGTTATATTTGATGCTTAACAATTTCTGTTTTCTTTAATCATAAGTATAATTTTTTTTTTTTTTTTCTGTGACTACATGAGTAAAAAATTTAACATTGTTTACATTTATTTCAGTATTCTGAGTTGTTTGATCTACACATATTTCTGAAAATTAAAAAAGCCTAAATAAACGCCTAATTTAAAACATAGTACCTCTTCACTATGCGGCTCTATCAACTCTTTCTATATTTTCGTTGCCAGTTATTTATATGATATTAGCTTGGAAATGTTTTGTATTACTACTATCTAATTAATCCTATTAGTAATGTCAATGTATATTTTTATTTATATATTTATTAACTGACTTCAAATAAAAGAGGTTTATATGCCTGGATTTCAGCCAGGGGTAGCTTACAAGGAGAGGATCCAAGGTTGGTCTCACCGAATGCGATGAACATTTGTATTTCGATAGAGTATAGTAGAGTAATATAGTATTCGATAGTATATAAATATATGTCCGCCATAAAGCGCAACCCCCAGGGGGTCTTGAGAAAATAAGTCACAAAGTTTAAGCTATAGTTTATAATCGGATAAATTTCGGTCTTTCGCAAGCAGCTCCGTGGCATGGTCGGCAGCATGCTCGATTTGAGTTTTTTCTACCCGGCTCGGACTTGTTTTTTGGAACAAAAATTTTTATCAATCATTTTCGAACCACAATTGAAAAAAATGTGTATAATAATTGAAATTACCAAAAATATGAATTAAATGTAATGTACTATCTTTTGTAGCATATAAGTGCTTTTTTAACTATGAAATTTTGCATGTTTAAATATATAATGAAAATAAAAACGCATATTTATATGTCTATAGAACAGAAATTTTTTGTTGTTATTTAAAATTATTTACAGTTATTTCAATGAATATCTACAATTTTTAACAGAGAAATAAATTAAAATAAGTGAACAAATACATTATTTCCATTTTGTTTCCTCATTCAAATATTTCATGGTTTGAAAAATATGCTTTTATATTTTTAATATGATTTTTTAAAGTCTGGGATTCTTGATTTTTAATTAATAAGTGTCTACATTAGGGATGCACCAAATATTCGGTATTCGGCCATGTTACCGAATATTTGGTTTGGCCGAATATCAAACTATTTGGTACACCAAATATTCGGCTTAGCCGAATAGCAAACTATTTGGCCTGCCGAATATTCGATTTGGCCGAATATCGAAGTATTCGGCCAACCGAATACTTAAAAAAAACTTTTAAAACATTTTTAAAAATCTTATACCACTTATATGTTTAACAGTCAACTAATAAAGATATTCAGAATAATTAGAAACAGAATCATATATTTAAATAAAAGAGAATGTTTTTACACTATTTATTAGCTGTTTGTTAAGTATTATTTAAGGAAATTAACCAATCATGAGGATTTTCATAGGAATTATATACAAATGCAAGTTTCTGAACATTGTCCAGTAAATAATTTGTTACTTGCTAAGATTTTAAGAACAACGTTTACAATCTCTGAAAATGATCGCCCACTCCAGACACCGATTTAGGATGCATTTAAAAACTTCCTTGCTTAATCAAAGAGAGTAAGTAGAACAGTTATTCTTGCTGAGTTGCCATCATATAAAATTTGAATAGATTGTATTATTTATTTACTTTTGCTTTAGTGTCTTCCTGACAAACAAATAATACTATCATACTTGCTGAAAGAAATTAATAGTTTTTTTTTTTGGTCATCGGGTGATAATATTTTTTATTCAAAAATAATCCTAATGACAGCAATAAGTATGATTAAAATTTAGTATTACGTTTTATTATAAAAAGCAAACTTATCAAAAATCAAATAAAACTTATCATAACTAGTTTATGATTAAAATAATTTGTTTTATTATGTGATATAATATAATCTATATAACATATAATATTACATATATATGTATACATATATATATACCGGGTGTCCCAAAAAGGACTGACTGATTTTAAAATTCAATAACTTGCAAACGGTGACAGATATTTAAAAAATTCTTGCAGGAGGGTTATGCATAAGGTCAAAAGTTTTATTACAGTGATTTTCGATTTTAGTTCGAATTACAAACAATAGATGGCGCTGTAAGCAATAGTCGCTAAATACAGGCTCGATTTCTGGTCCTTTCTCTTGTTCCATGCTGAAAAAGGAGATGGAAATGTATTATCCGGGCCACGAAGTACCAAAATTCGAGCCTGAATTCAGCGTCTATTGACCGCAGCGCCATCTATTGTTTGTAATTCGAACTAAAATTGAAAATCACTGTAAAAAAACTTTTGACCTTATGCATAACCCTCCTGCAAGAATTTTTTAAATATCTGTCACCGTCTGCAAGTTATTGAATTTTAAAATCAGTCAGTCCTTTTTGGGACACCCGGTATATATATATATATATATATATATATAAAATATACTTATAGAATATCTAAAAATAAATTAAACAATTAACTCATTGAGTTTTTCTTCTGGAATATCATCGTAATCCTCCTGGACCATCTCCTTCTGTTCTGGTTCCTTAAAATAATATTTTTATAGAAAGTAAGCACCTCGATTTCTGACCAGTTTTCACCAAAATGTTTTTTTAACAATGGGTAGATTTCCTTAAGTTTCTCTTGCTTCAATGGGGACTCCCTCCCCTCTTCTTTTTAAAAAGAAAGTCCAGTTTTTACATGCCCCTCACACAACTTTTACTCTGAATTTTGATATTCCAAGAATCTTCTGAAATACACTTCCACAAATTTCAAGATATATAGTATCTTATGGTAATGCCTTTGAAAGCACACTGAGATGCACTTAAAAAAACTTTCAAGGTGAAAATTTACTTTTCTGGATGTTTCATGAAAGGAAAGAAACTTGGATGGTTTCTTGAATGAGATGTGAACTTAAAAATAAAGTTATTGCCGAAACGTCAGTGAAGGCTTACTGTGGAGACACGAAAAGTTTTGGTTTCCGTTAGTCTGTCTGTCTGTTAGTCTGTCTGTCTGTTCCGCGATAACTGCCGCAAAAAGCATCCGATCGGCTTGAAATTCCCTGGGCATGTTGATGAGCTCACCGGATTTAGCTGTATAGTTTTGGGTTAAATTTGGTTCATTCGTTCGGAATATACAGAACATTTTATTTTGTGATATAATGCTTTTCTATGGGAAGTCAGACGATTTTCAAATTTTCATTTGTTGAAAGAAATCGCTCATATGAATAATAGATTTAAATGGTAAATTTTGGATGCTGAAATTTTTAAATAAGAGTATTAAATTATTCTTATTAGTTTGCAATTTTGTCAAAACATTTGTCAGAGCTTTTAAATTAGGTGTATAACTTATGATAGAATTTTATACATGTGTTCGAATAATATAAAACATTTTATTTTATGAATTTACTTATATTTCATTTTTTCTTTTAACCGTTGCATAGCAACAGCATCTCATCTAAAAATATAAATGTGAAAGTATGTATGGTTTTTTGAAGTCAAATCAAAGCAAAAGGAATGAATTAATGAATGCCTTTGTATAGATATTTGCATATAGATTTATTTAAACGCAGAAATGAAAATAGTATTTATATACTATATAGAATAATATTTTCATTTATTTATTCAACTATTTGATTATAAATGAAAAAGTTCGTTATTTTCATACAGAATAAACTGACATTATTCTGTTAAATTTTATAAACTTTATTGTTGCCAAAAAAAAAAATGAATAACAATTTCTTCCAAAGAGTTAATTTTAAGAAAAATGGAATAAGCAAATAAAAAATAAAAAAAAGGATATATAGGACAGGAATGAATACATATAAACATTTCACACCAAATACCACCTAAAATAGTTTTTGTAGCAGTATTTTCCCAGCACTACGAAGAAAGATTCCTCGATTTACACGATTTTACTTGGCCTTCCTTTTCTCATTCTTTGCGATTTCATTTTCGCAATTGCGTGCATTAATTGGCACAAAATTTTACATTTTTATGACTGAGATATATGTAAGGCCATACAAATAAGAAATTCCGTATTGTCTCCTATAAAATGTGATAAAGTGTTGGTTAATCATATATGTTTTTATTAAGAGGAGCAGAGCTGCCAAGCCTCCGGCGTTCTGGATACCAGTATTTTAATACAGAAAATGTTACTTTATTTAATTGAAACATTTGCGCGATTTAAAAGAACATTTTCTCTAAGATAATAGTGATGTGCAAAAAGCTTGAGACTTGGTATGTGTGGTGGGGAGTGAAATGTTTTACTTAATGCATTTATCTCTATTTTAATGCTACGTGAACAACGTCCGTGTAACAGCTTGTAGAGTGTAAAATAAATTAAATTATTAAAATAATCCTTATTACGAAAAATGAAACAGAAAGTCCGGCTAAGAGAAATGAAATGTTAGTTAACCTTTCGTAATTTGACCTGAACATAGGTTTGCGTCAAATTTCAACGGTATTTGTAACATCACGATTTTAAATTAAATGTAGATACTATTAAAAGAAAATCACAAAAAATACTTAAAGGCGCCAAATCATGTTTATCTATTTAACGATGATGAATTATTAACTGTTAGGTTTAGAAGCCCCCCTACTTTAGGGTGATTTTAGTAAGTTAATGCTATCGAGTACATTTTTTGATATTTAGATTAGATCTTAGATATAAATATTGCAGAATGGTAATCAAAATTATTTTTTTATAAACAAAATTTATAAAGGTATTAGATTTCTAAATTAGATGTTTCAGTTTACATTTCCAAAAGTTCTTTATCCATTAGATACAGGTATTTGTGGTTAGCAGGCAAGTAAATACTGCTGTATGGATATTAGGATAACGTAAAATGCTTGACCGAATTATTGCTTATCCTTATAAATCGCAGTGTAAAAAGAAATCTAAGATATAGGGTAATCATTAACTCAATCAGTAGAAAATTACAAATGCAAAATAAATTACAGAACGGGGGGTTCAGGTGGGCAGAGCCCCCCTGAAGAAATTTGCTTTATTATATAAAAATTACTAGAATAAGTAGCTCGTGAGAATTTCAGAATATCCTTACATAACAACGTGTTTAATTTAACGCTTTTAATGTCTGAAACCATCGTAAAAACCATCGTCTGAAACCATCTGAAACCAAATATTTTTTTCCTTTTATAAATGTTTGTGTAATTTAAATAGTTTAAATTTTGTTTTTGTAGAAAGATTAATATTACGCAAAGTTTGATAAAAACAATGAGTTGCAGAGATGACGTTGAGGCTCTTGATCTGCAGATTTACTAGTCTTATGCAGTTTTGTTATTGCTTGAAAGAAAAAAAAAAAAGCTTGGTGCAAGAGTCATCATAGCTGCCAACTTTTACGCTTTCTTCTTACCACTGAAATTTTATAGTACACATTGTCTTATTTAATCATTGAAATCTCATGATTAAACAAGGATAAAATCTTTATAAAATTTTAATGATAGCAAAAAAGCGTAAAAGTTGGCAGCTATGTATTATACTTCTTGTATTGAGAGAGTTGAATACTCGAGGTTATCTTTCTGGTGAGTGCACTTTGAGAGGACCAGAAATGCCTTGGGTTTAAGCCTGAGAATAAAAATTAAATATTTTAACACCTTCTGACAGTAAGAAATATAGAAAGTGATTCTCCATTTTCAACTTACATTTTAATCTTCTTTTGCGTGTATTCTTTACTAGCCCATGTGTTCGTATTTCTTTTTGTCTTCTTCCCCCTTCCCCCACAAAATACAAGAGTTTATTCACTGTCCATTATACATAAGACATGCTGTAAAACTTATTTAATTAGTTTGTATGAATTGAACAGTTAAAATCTTTAAACGAAAATAGCAATAGGTCGCAGAGAAATGAAGGAAAATTAATGTGACAGTAGCTGATAAGTTAGTCGCTTGTTGGTCTACGCTTGCGCAGAGATAAAGCTAGTTTTGTTGCCAACTCCCTAGTGGATAAGGCAAGTTTTGAAACCAAACCAATGTTTTAAGAACCCAAAAATAAAGGATAAAAATATTTTTTTTACAGATTATAGTGTTTTTTCTGTCCAGGCTTACCAATAGAATAGATTAGAGAGTAAACTTGATTTTTTAAATTTTGGATAAGGCGAGTTTTGAAACTGATGTCCTCATGTGTACCTTTAATAATTAAAAAATGAAATTCAGACATTGATTTATGTGCTTTAATATATATATTGTGGATTGATGGAGAAAGTAATTTGCTCATAGTTGCCGTGTCATCCAGTGCTATCTGATAGATGGACGGTAGGGTGGAACTAAAAAACGAAGTTTCGAATTTTATATTCTAATAGTGATTGTTTTTTTCTTTTTTAACTCCATAAAAAGAAAATAATTTTCTTTTAATTTTAAAATGATATTTTCCGGTTCCTCAGAGCGCCTATTTTTCCCTAAAAAACAAAAAAAAGCCAATAATTGCATGAAAAGTTTTTTAAGCTTATTGTTAAATTTATATTTTGCAAAATTAAATTAAGTGTTAATGTCCTGTAATAAAGAGAATAATTTAGTTTGAGTGCCTTCGAAAAGTTAGCCCCACTTTATTTGACTTTTGTAGAAGCCAGCGTCGTGGGCGTCGGCTTTCATTGTCTCTGATTTATTCGGCTGTGACACATAACAAGTTAGTCCGATTTAACGTGTGTTAACAGTTTCTTTAATTATTTTTCAATAAACATTCAGTGTCAATAGTGACAAAGTCTGTTAACGTACCTAAATCTAGATAATTGTTGAAGTGTCTTGTATTTTGTGAACCAGAACAATTAACATTAGACTGTCATCTTTGACGAACATATGAAGATGTTATGAAACATTATTTTTGGGTTCAATTTAACTTAAAATCTGACAGCTGGAATCTGGTACACACTATTTCTAAAATATCTAAAGCTGTTGATGATACAATAAAAAGTATATTGCTGAGACCTTCATTTCCAACGGTTTCTGATACACAAATCATAAAAAAAGATTAGAGACTAGCGCGAGAAATGTCAAAATTTGAAGAAAAATATTAAGATTAGAAAGAATAATCCCACATCTAATATAAAATTGCAAAATGTTAGGTAATCCTGCAAAAAACATTTCTTTGTGTAAAAGCACTAAATATTATCGTTTCACCTTCCTTTTTAGCAGTTTGATTATTTTTTTGTGATTTACAGATTTTTTTACTATCCCTGCATTTCTTCCATTCAGTTGTGCACCTTTTTTTACTTTGATTAACACGACGTTTAACACGCCTTTCTGCTATGGATAAAGAGAGCGAATTTGCTTCTTCCTGCTCAAAACCTAAAGTATTCAAACATCCAAAATGAAATTCACTGATAGAAGAAATAACAGACATTTCTAAACGTTTTTTAGAAATAAAAACTTCTTTTGAGCAGTTGTTCCAAATTTTCCCGTGCACACTTTCATTAGCATTCTGCGTTTTACCAGAAATGCATCTTGCAAGTAACTCATTACTGGCTAAACGTTGATATACAGGCAATATCTTGCAAATTACACCCTGTGATAACTTGGTTTTCATCAGTTTATGCGATTTTGGTTTTTCTTTAGCAGCAAACGCCCGCTGGTAAAAACACCACGATGCCACACCAGTCGGACATTTAGAATGTTTTGGTGATTCGTCTGTGGAAGAGCAATGAAACAATGTGGCATAAATTGCTGTTTTCATCTTTTCTAGATCTGGAACATTGTCTTTTATAGCTTTCCTATAAAAATTAGTTAATTTTACAACAGTGTCTTCTTTCAGACTACCTTCTTTGCGTCCACCAATAGTTTTGCCTTTGCTTCTCCACTCCTTGACTTTGTTGCGAAGCCCGGTTCCCAATCTTTTTGCTACATGATTAATGCACTCTTCTTTAGTGATTTTGACGCCTCTACCATAAACATTCATTTCCACTAAATGCTGGTATGTTTTTGCATCCCCATCAGAAAGCATACTGATATACCTCATTCTACAATTATTTATTGATCTTTTCCATATAACTTCAGCTGCCGCCATCTCCATTGCATTAGATGAACCTGTGTAATTCTGATAACAATCACACTTATGGCCAGAAAACCAAATACTAAATTCTGCAGTACCTTCGCCAAGATCTCTCTTTCTTCTTATCTATCTATATTTCTTTATCTTCAAGATCTTCTTATCAGAACAAGAACGTCACTTTTTCAAAGACCAAAGAGAGATGGGGTGGTGGCAATAGGATCAATAGATATAAAAGCTACAAAAAATGTGTAGCAAGACTGAAAAAGGAAAATATCAAGGAAAAAAGTTATTTTAAAACAAAAAAATGATGTTTTGATTGAATGATCGTCAAGTGTAAAAAATAGTTTGGAAGGAAATAGTTCAATCGGTTGTTTTTCTAAACCTGAATTTGATAATCAACAAGGTGAAAGAACCGGAGTATTAGACAGAACTGCAAATATTATTGCAAATGGCACCTTAGAAGATATGGGTATTTCTGATGATAATAAAGAAAATGTAACTAAAAGAAGGACTTGAAGACGACAAAGAGAAAAGAAAAGGAAGAATTTGAAGGAACAGGAAAGACGAAACGAGTTAATTTTAGAAGGTTAGTATTTTGATGGCAGAAAGGATAACATTATGATAACTGAAGCAGAGGGGAAAAAAATATAACTAAGAATCAATAAAGACGAACACCTGGTCTTAGTTCAAAAACCAGAACAAAAATATATTGGTCATATTTCATTGACATCTTCTTCTTATATTAATATAGCCGCTGCAATTTTGGTGTACTATTTTCAAAATAATAATACAGACATTTCAAGTTTGAAAGTTATTGGGTGAAACAGAAACGCCTTTAATGCATGATGCAAATCTGGAGTTGTTAAAACATCGGAAGCAATATCCTAAAAACTTTATAATGGATAATTTGATTATTACATGCAAATGAACTTTTTTCTTAGATACTTATTTCAACATCTTGCTGTAAAAACTATGGGTACAAAAGGATTTTCTGGACCAGTAGGAAAGCGACTTGAAAAAAATGCGAACATATTGAAATTATAGACTATAAAAACATTAATCCTATCTTGACGGACTGATCGGATGAAGAACTTTTAAAAAGTACAAACAGGGGATACACCTGAATTTTAGATTTTCCTTGTCATAATCAAACAGTGGAAACGTGCATCAAAATTGTCCCGCGAGCTGCGTCAACCGTCTTTAAATATTAAGCAAAAGATGGCTTAATCTTGGGAAAGTTAAATTCCTACAATGTAATGACAAAGTTTGCCTAAAAAGACAGTAGGTGGAATACCCAATTGAATTAATCCATAACAAAGGGAGGTAAGGAGGGTGGAAGCCGATATTTAACCACCTCCTCGTGGTGACTTCTGGATAGTATTTGCTAAATAAAAGTAGATATGAGCTAACAGCTACGTTGTTTACTTTAAGTTACTTTATACTGAAATTTCAAAATTTGAGCTCTTGAGGAACCGGAAAACAACTTAATTTAAAAAAACCTTTTCAGCCAAAAGTTTAGACATCCAAAAAGGAAAAAAGTTTTCACTATTACACATTAAAACAAAAAAAGTTTTTTTTTTATCCTATACTTAAGTTCCACCCTAATGGACAGTGACGTCCCCCAACTTGGTTTATTAGTGGGACCGGGCTAGGATTTTGACCTGGGGTAGCTTAGTGGTAAAGCAACAGCATGGTACGCTGTGGACCCAGGTTCGAATCCTGGCCCCGGCTAATTTTTCCCTCCAGTTGGGTTTATTGTATTAATTGTGTTTTAAGTCTGTTTTAATATATGTGCTTACCTTTAATAATTAAAAAATGGAATTCAGACATTGATTTATGGGCTTTAATACAGAGGTTTATACTATTCACTTTTTTCAAAAACATGTCATCCAATTGCAAAAGAAATATAAATTTGAACTTTCACAAATAGGAAACATGGATGAAACTTCTGTATGAAGCTTTGATTTACTGACAAATCACACAGTGGAGAAGAAATGTGTAAAGACTGTTTTTATGGACCCTATTCTTCCTCTTGGTTTGAGGCTTTAAAAAAACAGCTGCTTGGGAAAATATTCAAAAATCACTCAATTTGAAAGCATTACAGTCTTCAAGAATTAGCTTATATTTTAATACAATACTGAAACTGAAAGGATTTAAATGTATGTAATAGATCTGAATAATATGAGAAATATTAATTTAATTTGAGATAATTATCGAATATGTTTGAAATATAATGTTAAAATAAATTAAATTATAGCCTATGTCTGTATAAATGAGTAAAATTTCAAATGTTTAAATTGATTTTTGTTTATAAATAATGTAAATGAAACTCATTTTGCTTAAATATGGTTTTACTTCACGATTTCAATGTCAATTTTAAATGATTAAAAATTGTTAATTTTAATTCTGCAAATCCTGCTTTTATCATTTTTTTTTCATTATTTAATAATTAAATAATGAAAGAATATGCTTATGTGATCATTAATTAAGTTTATAAGCTCATAAGTGTTGACAATAAAATGATTCTGTAAAGAGAAATATAGTAAAAAAAAAAAAAAAATCTTGGTGAATGCAAAGTGCCAACAAACAATCATGCCGCCATTTTACCTACTGTGATGTCACAGGAATACTGTCCATTAGAACAACTAGTCATGAGTAAACACACTTCACAGCTGTTTTAAGCTACATGGTGAAAGGAGAATGTGATAATATAAACTTCAATGCACATAACTCCAATGATAATTTTAAAATGGAAAACTCTGCCTAAGGGGTTACATTTTCCAAGTCATATTATCATCCATAAGGTTGGATGGATGAAAATGGAATTTTAGATTGACTTAAAAATGCATGGGGTAAAAGAAAAGGAGCAGTTTTTAGAAGCCATCTCTGCTTGTTTTGGGATGTGTTTAAAACACACCACACAGAAAATGTAAAACAACTTTTCTCTGAGATAGGATCTTCGGTAGCCTATGATCCCAAATGGCCTTACTTCTATTCTTCAACAACTGAACGTTTGTCAAGACAAGCTCCATTTGAAATAGACTGAACGTATGTCATCTAGAGACGCAGCTGTGACAAATGGCGGCAATTTTATAAAAGTTGATCTTGTCACTATCTCTGAATGGACAAAAGAAGCTTGGCTTGAATTATCGCAAGAAATTATCGCCCGGTCTTTCAAATGGGTGGAACTGAAGATCATGTCATTTTTTAAGAATATGGTGATGATGAATTAGACACTGACAAATATTATCTTGATGTACCATATGATTGACATATTCATCTTGATGTACCAATGAAAGAAAGCGATTTTAAGGAGTTGCTTGAAAATTCTGATGATGACTTTGATAGTGAATGATGATTGGTGAATTTTTTCATTGTAAAAGAATAGAGTATTAAAGTATTTTTAGAACTTTGTAAGTATATTTTAGGTTTTTTATATTTAACATCTTTTTTTCTGAATATTAATTTTGGAATTTTTTATTAGACTCGTTTATACGCCGACTCCGCCACCCCCCCCCCCCCTCTCCCTCACTTTGGAGGCAAAAAAATTCCCCCAAATCCTCGTCTTATTCATGGAAATATATGACAGTTCATTTCTTACAGCTTAAAAGTATTTAAGCTGCAAGAATAAGATAAAATTAAAAAGAAATTTACTTAGTAGAATATTTATAATTACTGGGTTATGAAACTTAAAATATATTATTGATGAAAAATCATTACTGCTAACTAGGGTGTCAACGATTTTAATCAGTTGATTTAAATAGTGATTTTAATCAATCGATTTTTTTTTTTTAAATCATTGATTAAAATAAAAAATTTTCTAAATGTTTAAAATGTCAAAAAAAATTATTAAAATCTAAGATGAACATAATTGGAAAGTTTCTACAGGTATTTTGACTTATGAATAAACAAAAAAAGAGCTTTAAATAATTGTTTCCAAGTTTAATTTCTGAGTATTGTAAAAAATTAACAGTTAAGTTTGTGAAAAGCATTTTTTTTTTTATCCAACATAAAACAGTTTCATTTTAAAATGATATTTAAATATAATATAATTTACGATGTCATAATTTCCTTTAAGAAATCAATTTATACATTATTTTGTATAAAATAAACATAGCAATCGTAATAAATTTCTGCAAGTAAAAGAATGTCAGTGTCTTATTTTCTCATTCTATTTTTGTAATAATAAATTAATAGCAATCTTGAGGGAAATGAAGAATGAAAGAGTGACATCTGCTCAACAACTAAATTGTAAATGAATGCATAAGAAAAAAAGAACTAATTGGTATAAAAATGTTAAACACAGCAAGAGCTTCTTTGGTATAGGTTGAATAGTTTATTTTCTAACTCATATATACTAAATAAAAAAATTAGGTATTGAAAAGACAGCAAAACTTTACTTAAAAAGAAAAACAAAATGAATCATTGAAAGCTAATAATCCCCACTGAGAGGCAATATAATGCTGTTATTTAAATATTTTTGGGATTTCAGATATAACTGGCTATCCTTATATTTATTCTGTATGTATGTATGAATGGGCTTAACTCATTTTCATAATTTTTTTGGTTAGCATACACATATATGTGTAAGTTTAGATTTTGGTGATTAACAGTAATTTTTTTAAGTACAAATGCAAAATGAGATGCAAATAACAGGGATGGGGAATTTCTAGAAAATCTTACCAGCCAGGGATTTATTTCACCAGCCAATAAAATGCAACGTACAGTTGAAAATTTTTGACAAAATTTACGCAACTCAAAACTAGTTTTTTACTATTACAGTAAAACCTCTAAATAACGGACACCTCGGGAGCGCGGAAACTGTCCGCTATTGGGAAACCTCAGAGTTTCAAAAATTGCTAAGAAATGTTTAATGTTTCATTAATTGACTTTTATATGTCCTAAAACCTCTATTATATGATTAATCAGAAATTGAAATTATTTTTTTAAGCAATAAAACTGCAATAAAATTGTGCCTACCTTTATCCACTGTTTATTACATTCTTACGAAAAAAATCTGTTACAAAAGTTTGCTTTTGTTTGCTATTACATGTAATTAGTTTTTCAATGTGAAGTTTTAACTCTTTCAGTAGTTTTAATCCTTCTGCGTCATCTTTTCTTACAAAAAAAAATTGTGTAACTACTCACTGTATTTTGCCGCTTCTTGCAAATTCTCGATATTTCAGGAAAGCATCTCCAGCTTCAGTATCTGTTTCATCATCACTAATAGAGTCAACTTTTGTCGAAAATTCTGAAGGAATATAATCGCATACATCAACTGATTCTTCTTCAGTAGGCAACTCATCATCAATATTAATGAAATTTTCAGCAGCTCTTTTCTTTGTTTTATAAAAGAGTAAAAATAAATAAATAAAATCGCATGTTAGGTTTTCAGCGATTATTTTTCCTTTGCTCAGATTATATGACGCCATGTGACATCTCTGATTTCTCTCTTCTATGTTATGCAATGATGCAATCCAGTTAATTACTTTTTGAATTTTACAAACGAGCCTTACTAAAATGAATTTTTTGTTTTTTCTTCAGGAGGATGAGGTGTGGGGGGGGGGGGATTTCAATGCTCCGGGGAGATGTCCCTCCCGGACAACCCCCTGAATTCAACACTGGACGTGAGGGGGGGGGGTATTTTCCTCATCCCACCCTCTACATTTATCTGTGATCACAAAATTTGTGACACATTGCCCTGATAAATTTAGAGGCTTTTCACCTTTTTTCCATTTTTTTTTCCTCGTTAAAAAATAATTTTTCATCCTTTATCATCAAAATTACTGTCCTCTATTCGGAATGTCCGTTATTCAGAGGTTAAACATACAAAAATTTAGGTTTTGGGAGTGGGGATTGGAAAACTGTCCGTTAAATAGAAGTGTCCGCTATTCGGGAGTGTTCGTTATGGAGGTTTTACTGTACTATAATGCATTTTCGTATTTTTTTTCCCTGTAAAATTAAGAAATACAAACAAGAGATGAAAGTTTAATATAAAATAGAAATTAGTGTCAGACTTCGGGTCGATTACGGAGGACTGTAATCGGTTACGATTATGATTACTTTCAATTTCTGAAAGCCAATTACGATTATGTCACTATTTATGCAAGTTGGATTACGATTACATTTTTGATTATCTATATTTTTAAATTCTAGATTACGTTTGGATTACGATTAATATTTTTTGTTGGATTACGATTACCGAACTAGACGATTACAAATCGATTACACTGATTTCGTAATCTGCTTGTTGCAAACTAGAGTCCTACATCGTATCGGATAACCGGATTTTACCCAAACCAGACGGTCGGGTCAGGTTGGAGGGGTTTGGAGTTAATTTCCTTCCTTGCAGTTTGGGGATAGGTTGAATTTTGTTTTTTTTCTGTTGGTCAGGTTGATTTTTGGGTCAAATGTTTCGTGTTCATGTCGGTTTCGAGATCTGTTTTGGCATTTGCGAGTCGGGTTTGAATTTACACAATTTATATTAAAAAAAATTCTAAATATTTTTTCAGGTGAAAAAATTGCATACTTGAATATTAATCATTAGAGGATATATATATATATATATATATATATATATATGTGTGTGTGTGTTTCTTTCACAAAAGATAAAATTGATATTACAGATAGAATTTTAGACTAATGTACTATAATTGTATAAATAAGGATTAATTTTTATCCATTTCGAGTTCGTATCAGTTTTGGGTGTAAGTATGTTGGGTTCAAGCCAGGATTTGGCATTCGAGTTCACTTAAAACAAAATTTTAGGGATCGGGTTGAGTTATTATCCGACATATGCAGGACTCTATTATGATTATGAACCCCTCTTTCTCCGAATTCATTATTTAACTATTTATATGTAATAGTCACATTTGGTAATTCTTTAGGAATGAAGAACTGCATTAGTATTTATATGTAAGTGTGCTCACAGTTCAAAAGCAATTAAGCTTGTCTGAAAGAATCTTCTCCAAAAAGCATTTTTTAGGGATGCTTGACTGATAGAATAGTGAAATGTATTATGCGAAATTATAATTTGAGATTTACTGACATTGGCATACACAGGGGAAGGGGGGGGGGGAGCTTCTCTCTAAATTTTGAAAAACAATGTGCCAGTGTTTCACAGCCCTTTTTTTAAATGCAGAATATAAACATGAAACAAGTTAAACTAGGATTTTTTTTCTTAGAATTCCCTCTACAAGACATTTCGGCATACAAAGAGAAACAAAAATTTAAAAATGAAGAAATATTAAATATTTAAAAGTAAGCTTCTACAAAAAATTTTACAAATCGGAGAAATTAAATAGTTCATTCTTTTTTCTTCCATCTGGGAGGCTCTAAACTCCTGAACCCAACGTTTAAAATAAATTTGAAAGATGAACAGTTTAAAGGAAGAAAATGTATATAAATATATAACTGTCTTCTGGTAGGAGGGAAATTAGCAGGGGGGGTGGAGGCAGAGTAACCCTGACAAAAAGAATTTAGTTCTCTTTTCTTTTAATATTTAATCATTTTTAAGTCACTTGGGAATTAAATTCTCTTTATTTTATTTTTTTAATAATAATCAGAGATAAAGGAAATTTAATTAATTAAATTTCAATAATTCAGAGAGGGGTAATTGATCTGCGTTGCTTCCCTTGCCAGCGCATATGCTAAGGGAATGCATCATCATCATCATCATAGGTACCTGTAACCCCACCCCCCTCCCTCTTTAACGAAAATCTTGCGTATGACCGTACTTTTATTAACAAACTAGTTTTGCCTTTATTTGCTTCTAATAAAATAAAAAAATATATTAAAAAAAACTGTTATTGCTTCATACTAAGAAAATTGATCTATATGTGTATTTTAATTAAAAACAGTATATAGTTAATTAAATATAAAAACAGTTCATTACAATTTGAAAGGAAATGAATGGTTATACGAGTATGTATGCAATATTTAAAAAATAAATTAATAACTCATACAACATAAATAAAACTTATCTGGATGCGGGTGTTCACGTTGGATTTCGTTTTTCGATGGAAACACGGTCATCTGATAACACATTTTATACTTATATTTCAGACATTTTACGCCTTTGTCGTTTAAATCTGATTGGGATTCATTAGAATAGCCTTCAAATTTTTACTGTTTTTCTTAGATATGTTTATAATATATATTGCAATTTTAAAAGCATACGCAAGCACTAAAAATAGCAAAGTGAGAATGAGTTGTTAGATAAATTGTCATATCATGCTACTTAAAACATCTTTTATTTTCCATTTTCTTCATTCTTAGATTCCCACATTTCAGGGAGGCTTTATGCAGTGGTTAATTGAAGTGACCATAATAAAACCACAAACATAATATTTTTCTTTCTTTCCTTTTTTTTATTTTTTATCCTTCATTACTGCCACTCAATGACCCATGAACCCTGGAATGCTCACATGATAAGTTTCTTTTTCCAGTTCCCATGTATGTTCCTTATTCCATGCTTTCAATGTCCATAGATTCTGTTTCACCCCAAAAGCTATCTGACTGTCCCCAATGATCTCTGACCTCTTACACTCTCACTTTAAGGGGCAATTTAATGAGTTGATAGCATGGACAGATCTTTTCTTTTCCTAATACAATGTTTAAATAACAAACCAAGTATTTCTTGGTTTGGAAGCAAAAGGAAGAAAAAAAAGCTGTAATCGTAGAACATAATCATATGTTTGTGCGAGATTACGATTACAGAGCTTTTCGATACAGATTACAATGGGATTACATTATATTGCGATTATGATTAGATTAGGATTGTAATCGGGGTGAAATTTCTTGATTATGATTACATTGTGATTATTTTGAAAAAAAAAAATATGATTACGATTACAGTGGGATTACTTAGTTTTTGTAATCGATTATAATCGACTACGATCACACGATTACGATTACTCGAAGTCTAATTAGTGTCATATTTACATCGCAGTAATCAGGAAACTCGAAAAATATAGCTAACTACTAAAAAAAGAAAGTTTCCGTATATCTCTATATTTACTCGCCAGTGGCAAGTAAAATGGTGCTTTTCCCCATCACTGGCAAATTATTTTTGCTACTAACTAATGAAATTACTTATTTGCAGTTTTTATTAATTCAAGGGATTACTGCACAAAATACACCTGCCTTAAATTTAAAAAAAAAAAATGTTAAATTCACCTGTAGTTGTAGCCAGAGATTTCTTGTAAAAAAACTTCCCATTCAACAATATTTCTAGATTCATGTGCCCAAGATCTTGCAAAAATAATAGAATTTTATTTCTTTACAAAAAACAGGATATTATTCAAATTAAAATACGGTGTTATTTAATTGTATTTTTCAATTTGTGATTCATAAAATTATTAAAAATTAAGGGCACTTTATTTATCATACTAAAAATTATTCTCTCTTTTTTCTTATATCATTACTAAACACATTACTAATATATTTCCTCACAAAATAGTGCCCTGTTTTGAACTAGCATCCTGCCCCTTTTTCTTTCTAAAATGAATACTACATTATTAATTATCATTTTAATAATTAAAGCTTAAAAATGTATAATATGTTCCTAATTAGCGAGTTAATTGTTTAATAATTTTTAATTTGAAGTAGTGTTAACTATTTAATATTAAATGCAGTTAATTTTAATAAATGTTAGATATCACTAGTATTTAATAAAGTTTTACATAATTATTACAATATATATAACATTATTGTATGATACTAACTAATGAAACTACTAATTTGCAGTTTTTATAATTTCTGTAATTACTAACTAATAATTATAATTTTATTAATTAAAGTGTAAAAACATAGATTATGTTAGCAATTAGTGGTTTAATTGTTTTGGAAACCTAAAACTCTTGGTAGCTATTTAGTATTTGAACGCTGGGGGGAAAATCATAAAAATCCAATTTTTTTTATTTAAAAAAAAAAATCATGAATTTTTTTTACACCCTACTGCTAACTTAGAAAAACAAAAGTTTTTATAAATTGATAATAATTTTGAAATACATGCGATGTGAAAGAAATAACTAAATAATTTAGTTATTCTTTTTACATCACATGCTTTTTGTAATTATGATTTTTAAAATTTTCTTTTTTCATTTTTTTGCTTGTTCTCATATGCTTTGGTAGCTCTGATAGACAAAAGTTGTTTTTAAAGTATAAAAAAAAAAAAAGTCCAACATTTCTCAAAAAATCTTTTCCTTTTATTAATTAAATAAAATATCATCAAAATGTTTAAATGTATATTTATTATTTTATTTATTGTGTTGAATTATGCTGTTTATTATCCTAAATTATCATTTTCTTTTCTACTTCAGGATATTTTCCTGAATGACCTTGGATGTTTAACAATGAATTTCGATGACTTTCTGACCAGTCAATCTGATGCTTTGTACAACAGAAACAGTATTGTTCCAAGATTGGCAGAATTAATAGTCAGCTTTGGTTTAATCAAAACATTTGATGGAGCAGAAGATAGAGGTATATTATTCTGTAAATCAATTTTCATATTTATTTATTACAATGGCATTTATTGCTGTGCACGTTTCATACTTTTTCAAAGTATCTTTTTCTTTCTAGAAAAATGATCTAGTTAAGACAACTACACACTGTAGAATTTTGTCAGTCAGTAGTTTAATCATTTTGGGCTATGGCCTGTGTACATTAAAAACCTCATTTCTAATTTTACAAAATTAAATGTCTTTTTATTACTTAATGCCATCTTTTGAGGTTTCCTACCTGATATATGGCCTTCTTATATTAATTAATTGACCCACTCAGCATTGCCCCAGCCCATTATAATAACCTTAATTATACCTAAAATCAATATTGAATTTTTTTTTTTTTTTTTTTTTTTTGTAATGGAACTCTTTCCAAGCAAAATCTAATGTTGGGAGACCCACTGCCTTCAGAAGTGTACACTCATGAATTTGTATGATTTCATATTTTTAAATGAAAATCTATCTAAACAAACTTAAAGTTGGAGCTTCACTGCCTTCGGCAGCGTACACCGGCATGCTGCACACTCTCTGGTCTGTTTTGATTTTATATTTTGAAACCAAAATATTTCCAAATGAACTTAATGTTGAGGGCATCATATATCCTCAAATTTACTTTAATTTGAGAAGGTGTATATTAATATTTGTTTAAAACAAAGATATCGTTAGAATGTCAAAGGTACCATGAATAGTTTATTGTTGTTGTTGTTTTTATCAGAAAAGTGAATGTGGACTTGTAAATATACAGGAGGAAAAAGAACCCAAAACCTACGTTTAGAAAATATTTTTTTTTAAATGGTAAATTTTAATGTATTTTTAAACAAATAAAACAGTTAAGAATCTGAAACTACCCAGAATAAGTATGTTTTTTTTTTGTTTTTTTTTTTCCAATTTCAATTGCTGAAGAGCAGATTCATCAGTTTCAAAATGTTTAAAAAAAAATAATAAAGTTTTTCCCATTTCCTTATTCTCTTCATCAAGAATATCAGAAATGCCATTTTTCACCAGACATCTTCAAAGTGTGCCATTTTGCCATGTTCATTGTGGTTTTTAATTAATATCTTGGCCCATTATTTTTTTAAAAGGAAAAATCTGAGCATCAGGTGCATTCATACTTGCCTTCATCTATTCTCTTTCGAAATTTCAGTCCTCTACGTACAGTAGAATTTCTTAACCTCGCAGGCACATATACACACACACCAACAAACATATTTCTTTTAGTATAGCTTTATCAGCCAATTTCATTTAATTTTTTATTTTCCACTCTCATATACATATATACTTGTTAGAGATATTAATTTCTAGAAATTTTGAAGTAGTTGATTTTTAGTTTTTTTTCTTTGAAAAAAATGATTTTCTACAACAAAAGCTTTCTTGGAAAACAAATAATAATACTTTTTTAGGTTTATGCAGAAAAAAAAGAGAAAATATTTTCCATTTTATATGAGTAAATGAAATAAATGATTTTTATCATTAAAAATTTAGTCTTTAAGACTCTGGGTTTTCACAGAAGCTTTTCTTGTTGAATTTAAGACCATTTTTGTAATATAAAATTCGTTTGTTATAATTATCATTTCAATTACATTTTCTACTTTAAATTGCCATTAAAATTAATTTTAAAATTTGTGGTGGAAAAACTTAGTCTTCACCCAATATCATCCCAGTTTAGAAGAAAATTTTAACTGCATTCAACATCCCACCTATACAGCATTTCCTTCTAATTTATATATAAATGCTGCCAAGCAATCTCTTCTTAATTCTGATTTATTTATATGCATTAATATTATAAACAATACAAATGAACGAGTCTAAAGATTTAGCCTAAGGAACGTGCAGGTGAAAAAAGTAAGTAATTTCAACCACATTTTATTAAAAAAGAATATTTCATTTTTTACAAGAATTCTTGGTTCTAATTAAAAAAAAAAAAAAAAAAAAAAATCTGATGATTACTATCTCATTATCTCTTTAAAACCCAAGAAAACTTCCAATTAATCAATATCTAACCAAAATAAAAGTTTTTGATTAATCAATATGTTACCAAAACAAAAGAAAGGTTTTCAGAACCTAGAAAACTGCACAGATTTAATATTTGGCAGCAAAATTTTAAACTATGAAGCTAGAACACATGAGGCAGTCTGAGCTTATTAAGTAATAAAATAGATAATGCTATTGATATCATAATTGTGATGATTAGAGTTTAAATGAATGCAAAATATTGCACAAAGAACAATAAAAATAATTGATTTTTTCAAATGATAATGAGATATACAGTAGACTCCTTCAAATCCGCACAGCTTGGGACCAGAGGTTGTGTGGATTTTAGAATTTTGCGGATTTCTGGTCATTGATTTGTTTACATTTTTGAAACATTAATTTGATTGGTAGTTAAGCAAAGGAAATTATAATGTATGCTTACAATAAAGTGAAACATTAAAATAAGTAAAATATTAAAATAATTTATTAGTTTAAAAGTAAGTAATTATTAAAATAATTATGTAAATTAAAAATTTAGAAAAATATTAAATTATTACGAATGAAATCGATTCCAAAAGTCCTATGCTGCCATTTAGTGGTGGCAAGGAGAAGAGTGTTAATGCTATTATCAGTATCTAGCTTATTGTGATCACTGTAACTTTTTTCATTGTTATTTAGAGTTTTGAATGCTTTTCTTATACTGCTTTGTATGTTTAGAAATAAATTTGTCTATAATTTAAAGAAAAAATTCTGCGAACAATAATTTTAAAATAGCGTTCCGGTTCGTGGATTTTTCCATTTCGAACCGTGAAATTTTTTATATAGATATGCTATTTTATATCAAAATCAAAAGTAATGTAAATTTATTTAGTAATAAATCAGCTGTAATAGCCAAAAGAGAATGATTAACGAAAAATTTAGTAAAAAAAAAACATTGCGGTAGTCGCTGATTTCGGCGCCATCTTGAATTTTGTTCCTGCTACTTAACTGTAAATTTCATTGTTTACATCTGAAAAAATATGCGGATTTTAGGCGTTTGCGGATTTTAGGGTCGCGGGTTTAAGGGAGTCTACTGTATTAAGTTTTGAATCTAACCAGTTTTGGTACTTTTCTGTTATAGGGGCCTTGGTGCAATTTGGGCTTTAAAAAGTAAGATGCCAAATGGTATACACAGCTATAAAAAAAAAAAAATAGATGAACTATTATGCTTCTTTATATATGTATTAAAAAATTGCTTCTGATTACACGTATTAGATAAAATACTTCTGTTTGTATACAGTATGCCCGCTAAAGTCCATTGTCACCCCAATAATTTCTGAACAGCAAGAGGTATAGTCATAAAAGTGGGTTCTAGTTTTAGTAAAGTAGCATGCGCTACTGAATGAAACCGCCTTCGGCACCACCTGGTGGAAAGCTGCAGAGTTAGCATTCTTATCTGAAAAACGGAAAGAGATAGGGGAAAAAAAGTGATTTACAAAGTTGTAGAGTATCATCGATTTAGTGCAAAAAGGCATCTTGTGGACATTAATGTGAAGAAATAGAATGGTTAAAATGCATATTTGTTTTTTTTTTTTTTGTGATTTCCTACACTGTGATGTGACAAAAGCATCTTAGAAAGAAAAAAACAACTAGTTATAACAAAATACCTTTATTTGGAATGTTCAAACTTCTCACCATCAGCTGCAATGCACATTTGTCTAAAAGATAATTATTTCTCCTTCCATTCAAGTTTCGTGACGTCACAGTGTAAAAAATCATGAAAAAACAAATGCGCGTTTTAATCGTTCTGTTCTTTGCATTAATGTCCACAAGGTGTCTTTTCGTACTAAATCGATGATGCTGTGCAACTTTGTAAATTACTTTTTTTCCTATCTCTTACCATTTTCGAGAAAGGAATGCTCTGCAATTTTCCACCAGGTGGCTCCATAGGCGGTTTCATGCAGTATCGCATGGCGCAGTAGCAGAAAGTTTGAGACGGGAGATGGGCATCGCAGATTTTCTTTTCTCTTTTGCAGATTCTTTATTTTGCTTCATATTATACTTAGCTCTTTATTAAATACAAAAAGTTGATTATTATTAATAAAAATTTATAAAATACCTAAAAACGCTACAGGTAAGTGATTGTTTGATTAATTTAAGCTTCTGTTGTAAAAATATTTTACCTGCAGATTATTTTTTGCCCCTGAAGTATTTGTTGCAAATGCTTGGAGCAATTTCTGCTACTGGGTCGCATGTCAACTTTACTATACCTAAACACTACTTTCATGACTATAGCTCTTGCCATTAACATATAGTTTTGCCATTATTGGGGTGACAACAAGCTTTAGCAGGCACACTGTATAATTATAGCTTCTACTGTTTAATAAAAAATTTGTTTATTTACTATTAAAAATTGCTTATATGTGTATGTAATACTGAATAGTTTGCCAGAAAATAAATGAAAAAAAGTTCCTTCTCTTGCTAAGACTTCTATAAAAAGGAGTAATCTGATTTTCAATAATTAATATTATCGATATATCTTTGCACATAAATTTTCATTTTTTACTTTCTTCTATCTGTACAAGAAGAAAGTATTGAGTTCATGAGAAATTTCGACTTCCAGTTTTTGACAGATTTATGCATTTTAGTCTTGTGTTTTAGCGTGTTTTTCCTGAAAATGATTTGACTATTTTTAGTAAATGTCTGCCCATGAGTTTATGTCCGTGTCTGTATGTGGTACAGATTTTGTGAGTGCTCTAACTCTTGAACTACCTTATAGAATAGGAAAATTTCATATGAAGTTCCTATCCATATGTGAACTGGTGTTGATTAGTTTTTGGGCAAAATCCTCCCAAGAGAGGGTGATGCAAGTCGATGATTTGTTCAATTTATGTGATGCTTACATCTCCATTTTATGTGCACAGAATTCAGTGAAGCTCCAAATTTAGAATACTCATGATAGGAATAGCTTATTATTCAATTTTACTTGTGATGATCTAAGAGGAAGTGTTGAAATATGTGATTTATATCACCAGTTTAAATACACAGAATTTAATGAAACTTTATGCTTAACATCTTCAATATATGAATGCATTGCCATTCAGTTTTGGTTGCAGATATCTTAGAAGAGTGTTGAAATTCGGTGGTTTATTAAAAAAATACAATGCTTATATCTCCAGTTTAATTGGACTAAATAATAGAGCTATAATGAGCTCAAAGCCACTGCAGTCATCCGATATATTAAATGCCCCAGCTCTCTTGAACCCATTGGTCAATGTCTTAAACTTATTGAATTTAGCTTTTAAATTTTTCCTATGGGATCTTTTGTTATTGAGTCTACTACTATTCTCATTGGTAACTGAAACTAGTTGGATGTGCCAATCCCAAAATTTTCTTCTATCTCATATATTTTAATATTTCAAAAAGTTGTTACAAATGTCAATATTTCATTTATTAGTTCAATGCTATATAAACTTTGACTTTCATCTTAAATTTCTGCTTCAGTCAATTAATCGGAGTGAAAATGAGTTAATCTCCATCATGATATTTATTAAAATCAATAGTTTTCGGTTATTCTGTTGTATACCAGCTGTTCACAAATAGCCGGCTTATCAGGATGGGAAGTTCCCGTCACTTCACAAGCCGCCGGTGTATAATAGAACTATAAAAAAAATCAAGAAAATTACACAAAAATCGCTATTCTAGTGCCCCTTTTGGCTGAATGTTTCCTAATTCAGGGAGGACCTAAAAATTTGATTCAATTCTATGCATAACTTCATGCACTTTTCGATGGTACAATATTGAAAATGGCACCAAAATAGCTATTACAGCGTGCACTTTCGGCAGATTTTTCTAAATGCAGGCAGGACCTTCTTGCATTGGCCAAAAACATACACAAAAAATTTGGTTCAATTCTATGCATAACTTCATACACTTTTTGATGGTACAATCTTGAAAATGGCACAGAAATCGCTGTTACGGCGCCCCCTGTCAGCAGAATTTTTCCAAATGCAGGGAAGACATTCTTGCCTTGGCCAAAAACATACACAAAAAATTTGGTTCAATTTTATGCATAACTTCATACACTTTTCAATGGTACAGTATTAAAAATCGCTATTACAGCACCCCCTTTCGGCAGAATTTTACCAAATGCAGATAGGACCTTCTTGCCTTAACCAAAAGCATACACAAAAAATTTGGTTCAGTTTTATGCATAACTTCTTACACTTTTCAATGGTACAGTATTAAAAATCGCTATTACAGCGCCCCCTTTCGGCAGAATTTTACCAAATGCAGATAGGACCTTCTTGCCTTAACCAAAAGCATACACAAAAAAAGTGGTTCAATTCTATGCATAACTTCATACACTTTTCGATGGTACAATCTTGAAAATGGCACAGAAATCGCTGTTACGGCGCCCCCTGTCGGCAGAATTTTTCCAAATGCAGGGAAGACATTCTTGCCTTGGCCAAAAACGTACACAAAAAATTTGGTTCAATTTTATGCATAACTTCATACACTTTTCAATAGTACAGTATTAAAAATCGCTATTATAGCGCCCCCTTTCGGCAGAATTTTACCAAATGCAGATAGGACCTTCTTGCCTTAACCAAAAGCATACACAAAAAATTTGGTTCAATTTTATGCATAACTTCATACACTTTTCAATGGTACAGTATTAAAAATCGCTATTACAGCGCCCCTTTTGGCAGAATTTTACCAAATGCAGATAGGACCTTCTTGCCTTAACCAAAAGCATACACAAAAAAATTGGTTCAATTCTATGCATAACTTCATACACTTTTTGATGGTACAATCTTGAAAATGGCACAAAAATCGCTATTACAGCGCCTCCCTTTCGGCAGAATTTTACCAAATGCAGGAAGGACCTTCTTGCCATGACAAAAGACATACACAAAAAATTTGGTTCAATTCTATGCATAACTTCATATACTTTTCGATGGTACAATATTGAAAATGGCACAAAAATCGCTATTACAGCGTTCCCTTTCGGCAGAATTTTACCAAATGCAGAGAGGACTTTTTTGCCTTAACCAAAAGCATACACAATAAATTTGGTTCAATTCTATGCATAACTTCATACACTTTTCGATGGTACAATGCTGATGGACACACGGATAGACAGACATTTTCTATAAACATATTTTTTGGGATATCTGACCCCTAAAACATGTAAATCTGTCGAAAAGCGGAAGTCGAAAAAAAATTCAATCACAATACTTTCTTCTGTTGAAGAAAGAAGAAAGTAAAAAGGGACCTCCAATTCCACCACACTGTCGGTTTTGTGGAAAATCAGCGGTATTATTAGCTGTATTCTTGTAACTTTCATACACCTTTTAAATGCATTATTGCCAGAATTGCTCATTTTGTATTCCAGCATTTGGCTGTGCATCTATTTATGGAATATAAAGTCCTATTTTTTTTCTATGAACATTATAATTGTATATTCTATTGTGTAGAACTTCACCGAATTTTATATTTGAGTTTAATGATTAAAAATGTATATGTTGATTTAATTTTAAATTTTCATACCAAACAGAGACCGGTGTTGTTCTGTTCTTTTAATTTATGACCACTTTAATTCTATTAAATTAAAAGAAAAGTTCTATGCTTTATATGTATAATCATTAATTATTATAATATATTAGAATGGTATAGAAGAAAGTTTTGTGATGGCCACATCATACTAGTTAATGGGAGAGTTAGTAGTTAATTATCTTACAGATTATATTTTCCAAGTTATTTTTTTCATGTGAGAAGGGGAAGATTAAAAAATACAAAAGAAAATACATCAAGATGTAGCTATAAAATATATATATATACATATATATATTACCTCAGAAAGGAAATTTCAAATTTTCCAAGCAGAATCTCCCTCTCCTTCCAAAAAAAAAAAAAAAAAAAAAAAAAAAAAAAAAAAAAACTTCACAAAACTGTTTTTCTCCCAAAATTTATGGTTATTTGTTTTTTTCTTTTTGAACATGTCAATCACTAATTTTCATAAAAGTTATTGAACAATAATCTTCTAACAGAAAATCTACAAAGCATGCTCATTCAAACTATTTTCTGTCAAAAATAAAAAGAGTAGATTCTTGCTGTTTCACTTTTGTAGATACCACTAAAATAAAACATAGATAGGAAAATAAAGCAAACTTTTGAGAATGTAGAAGCAAGTTTTGCTGTATTTTGAATGTTATTTTTATGACTGATGTACCAATCAGTTAATTATTATTGATTGTTATTAATATAAGATTGGCAGAAGTCTGAATTTCGGACTTAATGCCCTAGTGTCTTGATATTTTTCTTAAATGTTCTAGTTTTTAGTAAAACCTCTAAATTATTCTAGTTTCCAAGAATTCAGCTTAAAAAAACAAATAAATAAACAAACTGTAATTCTTTCAAAGGAATCTGAGGAATGCATCAAATTTTAATTCTAGGAACAAACTGTTAAAAAACTGCATTCTAAAAAAAAAAAAATCTTTCAGCAGAAAAGTTAGACTAATTGAGTGCATAAAATACATTGAATCTTTGTCCTTATTTCTATATATTGAGTTACAATTGAAGGATTTCTCATGACAACTTCTCTCAGGCTGTCACACCCTAAAAATCAGATTAAAATGCCACCACTGACAGCATTTTCTAAAAGAGCCTTTGCCATTATGGAAAAAAAAAATGGAAAACATCATAATTTGTGTTTAAAAAAACAACTTTTCTTAACTTGTACTCAGCAAAAATTAAAACTTAAAACACATTAATCACATATTTGATTTTGTCCCCCCACGCCCACTGCAAAAAAAGAGAGACACATATATTAAAAAATACATTGTTTTATTGTGATTTTAAATCTAAGAAAATTCTAAGTATTTTAAAATGTAATGAGGATCTCTTTGCAAATTCCCTAATAAATATGTTATTTTTACAAAGACATAGTAATTTATTTTTTAAATGAAAAAAAAGCATTTTCTGCTAAATATAGTGTGATTTTTATCTCTGAAAACTTTTTTCAGATATGTAATTTATATTTACTTTAATATAAAGAAACATGAAATTCATTCCCAAATTGAATAATTGTGATTACATAATTATTAGCAATGTTTTATTTGTTGCATCCGAAATATCTTTAAATAAATCATAGGGGTTTAGACCAACTCTTTGCGTTAGAGATGGGCATTATTTAATGTAATAGAATAAATAGTAGTAATATTAACTTAAAGTTTATTATTTAGTAATAGATTAACAAAAAGTCCTTGTTAATTTTGGAACGCCTCATATACAAAGCATTGTCGAAAAAAATATAGCTGAAGAATATTTTAGAAATGCATATTCCCTACTAATAAAAACAAAATTACCAAAAATTATTTTCTAACTTATAAATCTTATCTGAATCTAAAACAAAGAAACTATGCTACCACAGAAAATAATCCCTCAAAAACACTTAAAACTCTATTAAAATATATTCTTTTAAAGCTAATTAATTACTAACACTTATAGAAGAAAAAACACTGGACATTCCTTTTTCTCAATCACTCATCACTTTCTATTCTGTCTTAAGAGATCACATGAAGGAATCTGGGCAAAGTGATTCTCTTTTGTGCCATCATTAACTGCATTCATATTAGGAGAAATAACTCTCTTTGGCATGAATATTGAAATTGAATCTTGTTTTCGTGCTTGTTCAAAGGATATTTCGTCTGTTCAATATTTTTTAATGCTCACAGATATATAACTTTCAAACCTTAGAATAATTGTTTGTGTAGGGTGAACAAAGCCTTATTTTTTTTCCTTTCAGTGGATGGGATTAGGGAAATGTTTTAAGCATGTTAGGGAGAAGAATTAGCTTATTAATTTTAGTCGTGTTTGTAGGTTATTAGAAAGCAAAAGAGATAATGTCAGTCATCTTTGATCATAGATATTATTCATGCTGTTTGATATATGATATGGGTGCAAGTTTGTAAAGGTTTTCATTGTTGTTGTTTTTTAATATGAAAAAGAAATATAATATTTTTTAATGTTAAATATATTTTGTGATAATAAAATTTAAGAAAAAAGAAATGAAAGAACTCTTCTTGAAAGCTTATTCACTACTAAGTATCATTATTTTAACGCCGATTTTTCATGTACTCCTCAGATACATAATTTTTATAACATATAAAAATCTTAAAGAAGGGAACAACATTTCAAGTGGGTTACGCCTGCAAATTTAATGAAAGCACTAATGTTAAAGGTAATTTCTTAAAAATTTGAGAAGTAGTTAACCCCTTGAGGGGCGGTGGGATATATTTTATCCCACCTACAATTAATGGAGATTTGCACCAGAAAAGTTTAATTAAATTTTACTTTTCTAACTTTGGTGGAAAAAAGTCATAAAATTGCTTTTCCTTATTTTGCAATAAATCTTTTTGCAGATTCCGGTGTGAATTTGACATTACAGGAACGCAACTACTTGCCCCTCAAGGGGTTAACTGTAATTTATCTAAATACAATAAAATGAATTTTGATGCAGGCTATGCCCACAAATTAATAAAAGCATCAGTATTAACCCTCCAGTCATGGGCAACTTTTTGAGTGGGTTACTTTCTTAAAATTAAGATTGTTTGATTCCCACCACTTTTTTGTAGTAGAAATAGTCACTTTATTTAATTACAGATTAAATAATGCGAGAATAAGCCGAATTATATGCTTTTAAAAAAGTGGTGGGAATCAAGCAATCTGAATTTTTAAAAAAGTAGCCCACTGGAAACCGAAAATAATGTATACCATGGCTGGAAGGTTAAGGATAATTGCTTAAAATTTTGAGAGTGAGTAGTTGAATGTAATACATCTAGATATTATAAATTGGATATTGATGTAGGCTTCATCCGCTGATAGCAAGGTTTGGAATGTTTGAATAGATTTTCATTTGAAAATAAAAAAAATCATATAAAAAAGAAGTGGTACGTTACTGAGGGTAGTGCCCCTCCCCCTCCCAGCATTAAGAAAAGATTTTCTTTAAACATATAAAATCATTCAACATTGATTTTAGGTATATTTAAGGATATTATCACATTCCCAAGCAATGCCGGATGAGTCAATTAGTTTAATAATAATATTTACTTTCAAATTGAAAATAAACAATGACTTTTTAAAGTTTTGTGATTTGCTTTGAGCAAATTATTAATTGCATTTTTTTAATAAGGCAAAATCTGTCATTTAAAATCTTAAATTATTGAAATTTCCTTTAATTGCATTTAATGTACATCACTATCATGTGACATTAATTAAAATTTTAAATGATGAAAATACTGGTGTCTTGGTATGTTAGTAAAATAAATTATAAAAAAAAAACTTTTTTATTTTGGAAACTATGTTATTCTCCAAACATGTATATTTGTTTCTATTAATTAATTTTTACAGACTTTGATGCCAAAGATTTCCCTACAGAAGCTAGGGATGCTGAAGAATGTTTTCAATATCTCAATTGTTTAATGGAACAGTATGAAAATATAGACACTGCTGGGAAGCGTAAATTTCTTGTTCAGGTTATTTTATTATGCGCTACTCACAGTTCTATATATTTGTGGAGTAGTAAGGAATCTCTTTCTTCTTCTCAAAGTATGTTCTGTCTACTTGTAAATATATGTAATTATTTATCTCTGTACTTTTATGTATGTTTTTTTAGGGACTTTGAATATTTTGTTGCATTTGTTGGTATTAAATGCAAAATCAGAACCATAACACTTACAGTCAAACCTCGTTAACACGAACACGCTTAACGCGAATTACTTTTAGCACAAACTGTTTCCGATTGCCTCATTCAGTTGCATGTAATGTATTTAAGTTCGGATAACACAAACTACTTTTAACATGAACAAAAAAAGTTTCCCCTTGAGTGTTCGCGTTAACGCGGTTCGACTGTAATTGATGCTACACACTTAAGCCTCTGTTCTTTCTCCATTGATACTTCATTGACTTTCCCTGGAAATATGTTTTAAGCATCACCACAGAATTTAAATAAATGTTAAACAAATAAATAGTTTTATGTGTTAACTTCATTATATTAGTTTTCTACTAATCAAAGAATTAAATTGTACACTACATTATTATTTTTTTGTTTTTCTGGTTTACTTACAATGTATGCATATAAAAGATCTTTCAATGAATGGTAAAGAGTTCAGTCTCTTCATGGGTGGCTGGCCACATGATTCTAAATAAGTAATACAATCTATTCAAATGGTATCATTTCAGCAAGAATAATTTTCTTGTTCCTTTTGATTTAGCAAAGAAGTTCTTAAATGCATCAGAGAGCAGTATCTGGAATGCACAATCATTTTCATCATCATCAACTAGGGTGTCAACGATTTAAATCAGTTGATTTAAATCAGCGATTTAAATCATGATTTTAATCAAGTGATTTTTTAAAAAAAATCATTGATTAAAATCAAAAAAATTTTAAATGTTTAAAATGACATAAAATTGTATTCAAATCTAAGATGAACGTAATTTGGAAAGTTTCTACAGGTATTGTGACTTATGAATATACAAAACAAAGCTTTAAATAATTGTTTCGAAGCGTAATTTCTGAGTATTGGGAAAAACTTGAGTACAGTAAGTTTGTAAAAAGCATGGTTTTTTATCTAACAAACATAAAAAGCATTTAATTTTAAAATGATATTTAAATCTAATATAACTTACAATGTCATCATTTCCTTTTAATAATCAAGTTATTCATTCTTTTATATGCAATAAACATAGCAATAGAGTGTCAATGATTTTAATCAATTAATTGAAATCAGATGATAAAATCACATATTTTCTGATTTTTTAAAATAGTGTGAAAAAGCATTATAATCAGTAATGGAAATTATCACTAAATCACTTGTAAAAAATGTAATATTTGTTATTGTTAATTATAACAATATTAAACTGTGTAAAAAGAAGTATTACACATTTAAAAAACATCTAACTAAATGTTAAATAACTTCAAAACATTATAATATTTAGTAGCTATTCAAATATTTTAATGTTGTGGGAGAAAAAAATCTGATTTAAATTTCAAAAATACAATTTTTGTAATCTATTTATAAATTATGTGTGAGTTTGCTGTATGCATTGCTACAATTTTTGATCAATCCGATATACATACGCTTTAGAACCTGTGTAAAATTACTGGCTGCTTTATGAATTTATCAAACTATTATTTATCACCTTTTTTCAACCACTTTTTCAAAAATGTAGATTGTGTTCTTAATTAAACAGTTAATTGTTTAATAATTACAAAATTTAATCTGTATCATCAATTTGAAAATAAATGCAATTTATCAATAACTTTAAAATATAAGCAGTATTTAATGTTGGTTTACATAATTATTACAAAATATTAATGCACATAATTTTGTATGTTACTAAAGAAATTTTTAATTTGCAGTTTTTTGTAATTTCTATAATTACATAATTAAAATTTTATTAATTAAAGCAAAAAAACATAGATTATGTTAGTAATTGGAGGGTTATTCATTTTTGAAATGCTTAATTCTTGATAGATGTTTAATATTTTAACACAGGGAAAAAAAATAAAAATAATCCGATTTAAATAAAAAAAATCTGATTTAAATAAAAAAAAATCCGTTTTTTTTTATTTTTTTACACCCTATCATCAACATACAGGGTGTTACTAAAATCTTGCAAGAAACTTTCAGAAGAAAGCTAATGTGGTCAAGATAAACTGTTTTTTTTTTTTTTTTGGTACAGAAAACCAGCATCACAATTCATTTATTCCATCACAAATACAATATATTCAATCAAAAATGTAGAGTGGAAAACAAGCTGAAATCAAATTTTCATTTATAACTTTAACAATAATTAAGATATTTTAGCAAGGTTTTCATCATATTAACTTTGCTTTGTATGAAATGTAATTACATCATTGGAAGTGACTGAATTTTGGTCAGTGACACAGTATGTCAGTTGCATTTTGAATAATCAAATGTCTAGTTCAGTGTTGTTTTGATATGAATGTGGCAATTGCCAGCACTTCTTACCATGTCATCATATGTCACAAAAATCAAAGTAAGTTTTGTTGAACATAGCATTATTATTTCTTCTTATTTTTAAAATAGCAAGTGAAAATCCAAGTTGAGCCTGGAGTGAGATACGCTGTATTTTTGACTGAATAACTTAGCTGTATTCTTATTTTGGTTTCCTGTACAAAAAATGTTTGCTTTAATGCCTATTGAAACCTATGAAAGTTTCTTCCATTTTGTTTCGAAACACCCTATTTGTTTTTAAAAAAAAAACAAGAAATAGATTATTACCAGGCAATTTTCAAGAATTTGCATTTGTACATCATTAATTCCTCCGAAGATCATCATTAATGGATAATTTTCTTAAGTGTCACGTTTCAAATAGTAAATAATGAATGTAAAAGCTATCTCTTTTATTGAAGTGATTCTATATTCTTTTGATATTTTGCAGACTGAATATTTTGACATTTGGCCTAACCAAATATTTGGTAATATGGCTGAATAGGTCAAATCCAAATACGTACTGAACATTCAATACATCCTTATTAGAGAGTTGTATGAATGGGAATCACCTTAACCATATTAATCTATTTTGTATCAATTACAAACAAAAGTTCTTGATAAATTACATTAAATATTTAGGACATTAGGCATAATATAGTCATTAAATAACAAAAAAATGCTAAGGAATTTTGACTTACCCTCTCTTTAACCTATTCCGGCGTGGAGTAATTCTGTTTATAAACTGATGAAATGATGGACTGACACCAGAATATATAAACGAATTTATTAGAGAATATGAACTTGCTTATTTTCAAGTACGTTATAAAAGGGAAATTTTAAGTAAATATTCTGGGTGCAGTAAAATAAAAATTAGGTGTCCTTTTTTAAGGACACCACCCGCGAAAGGGTTAAGTCACAAATTTGCATTTAATTATTATTAGTTTACTTATTTATTTATTTTTTTCAATATAGTAGAGCAAGTTCTTAAAAGATTAAAATTCTATATTTTAAATTGTTAAGTATCCTGATTTTTATGTTATTAATCAATGATAAGAGATTAAAAGTGAAATAAGAGGATAAAAATTAAATAAGAAACTTAAATTAAGAAAAACTAAAAAGTAAAATGGAAAAAAAAAAAAAAAAAAAAACTGAGAATTTTAAATTAGTGTCATAGAAGAGAGAGAATGTGCAGCATATTCAATAGGGTGGTCATTTTGTACACTTTTTGAAAAAGAGTTAGAGACACTGGGGACAAGTTTTAAAGAAATGGTCAAAATTAAAATCTATCAAATTTGCATATGTTTTGTATATAAAATTATTGCCATGATGTAATAAAATTGTGTATACAGTATTATAATTTACAATTTAACGATAAAATTATAACAGTTAACAATAAAAATATTCTTAAAAGTTACTCATTTAATTAAAAAATAATTGCTTATTGATAATAATCTAATAAATCCACAAAACAAATATTAATTACATGGCAATACAATTAATTTTTAATGGAATATAGTAGCTTCTCTCTTAACCGGAACTCCGCTTTAACTGGCCGGCTTTTTTTTCACAACATCAGGCAAAATTCAGGGATGATGGCCTCGGGAACTCAGTTTATGCTTTCGAGTTGAGGTGCAATCACAAGAGAAAGGAGGCAAAATTCAGAAAGGAGAACATCAGTTCTAAATGGATACGTGTTGACCTTCACCAGTGTACCAGTGTTGAATTCAGGGTGTGGCATGAAGGGGGGACATCCCCCTCCAGGAACAATGAGATGTCTCCCCGGAAGATTTGAGATTTTGTGTTTTTAAGAGGGGGGTGGGGGATCTATAATGTCTGATCTATCTGCAAACTGTTTTGTACAAACATTTAAAAAGTTTTAGGGATGCAAACAGATCGCCATAGAAGATGTTTAAGTTTTTTGAGTCTGATAAAGATCTCAAGCATGAAACATTATTTGTCGAGGATATAATTAGAACTGTAACTGATTTTGTTCAATACGGAGACGATCTTGATGGTGATCAAGTTGAAGTTGACACTGCTAAAATTCCTCATACGGAAGGGGTAAAACATTAGAGTTGGTGCCACGCTATGTTGAGCTGTGGCTAACAGCTTCGTTGGTTAAACTTGTGATATTAAAGAGATGGAGAGATTATGCTGCAAAATATCGGCATCTTGCCTTCAACAGAAGAAGGTCACTGATTTCTTTAAGGTTGATTAACTTAAATATACATAATGCAGAACAATTTCAACTTTTTATAAATATATGTGACACGATTTTCAACAATTTAATTTGTGTTAAATATTTTTCATTATTTTTATCAGTGATAATTTTTCTGTCAATTCAGTTAATTATAAGTAGTATTCATTTCACAAAATATTGAAAATATGTACTTTTTTAAAACTACACGAATTGAAAAACTAAATGCATCATACCAGTTTAATTGATTAAATTACGCAGATACTTATTTACTTTTTTTTTTACTTATCCTCTTAACTGGCTAACCCTCGGCCCCGTTTAGGCCGGTTAAGCAGGAGGCTACTGTACTTTGATATAAAATTGATCAAAATAAATTGATTGAATATTAATTGCATTATTGTGTTAAATATTAGTAGAGTAAAAAATATTAATTTCATGGTATGACTTAAAACCTCACAAGAAGAGCAAAATATATTACCATAAAGCAATATATTATATAGAAAATTGTAAACAATTACATATTCTCATTTTTAAAAATCTTTGTTAGAATTAAAAATTTTGTTTCCATATTGTGTCTACATTTTATTTTATTTTAAAGTATTGTTTTTGTACATTTTCTTTATTTTTTTTATTGTTATTTTGTACTTAACATTTTTAATGAATTAAAAATTTTGATCACTATTACATAATTTTTTTCCTTTTAATGATACTAATATAAACTGTGTCATATAAATGATCTGCATATATTGATTGTTTTCATAATTATATTTATAAGTTATTTCATGCGCAGCTTTAATTTCTGTATAATATTCAGGGGCCTGCCCAGAGCAAAAATTAAATCCATTAACGGTCTCTTCACAAAATTTGATGACAGTAAAACGGACTCTTCGCAAAAATAAATTAAAAAAAACAAGCTCTTCACAAAATTAAATTTTAGGAAAACAGCCCTTTCACAGAAAGCCCACTGCATGAACCACACCCATATAGTAAATGTAAAATTCTGCAAAAATCAAGCTTCTTTTTTTTTTGTTGTTCATTTTACGGTTCATCTGAATGTAAACAAACCAAAGCCTCTTTCGTTTGTCGCTAGCTGGCTTTCCTGTTTTTCTCCCCTTTAACCTTATTTGGAATCAATGCTGATTGCCAGATAAATGATGCCATAGCAATAGTAGGTTTGGTGATTGTATTTTCGGTGATTTCTTTTTCTTCCTAATTTGGTAACATTTGTTTTATTTTGCTGTGTTTGCTTTGTGTGTTTTTTGCCTGCATGATAATTAAAGTTTTTTGTGATTTCACAACACCGTTCATTTTAATCTTTTGTTGTTTCATCTTCATGTATAACTCTTCTATTTCCTAAAATATGAAGTGTGGACATCCATCCACAGGAGGAAATTCTCGAAATTCATATTATTATGTTAAAAAAATGTCATTGTCAGATACCAAGGGCTGGGATACAAATGTTTGTCAAATTGTTTTTTCACAAAAAAAAAATATATATATATATATATATATATATATAATTCATAAAAATAAAATTAATTCACAAAAATAGGACACTGGAGAAAAAACTTGAACAGACTCCTGAATATGCTATATATTCTTTATTAAAACCAACATATTATTTCCTTATATGATTTTTTTATATATATATAAATAAGATTTGAGACTATAGAGTATTTTATATTTCTATTTCAATTTTCTCAACAGATTATAAATTGGCATTAAAACTGCTATTTGGAAAATGTATACATTCAACTTTACTACAAATATGTATTTTTTTCAATAGCTAAATTAATATCAATTTACAATTGTTACTTAAATCATGTTCTTCATCGTGTTTTCACGAGATTGTTATCTAAGGATGCAGCGCCTTGTCCTTTTTAAAAATAGTGAAATCCACTCTAGTTATACCAAGAAATTTCTTGTAAAAATATCTGCTATACCATAATACCTCTAAATCTGTGCACCCCAAACCTTGCAAAAAGTCATAGAACTTTCCAATTTCTTTCTGAAAAATTCAGGAAATTATTCACTGGTATTGTAAATTATCATTCTTAAAAATTAATATTATCGTTATTAAACACATTGATACATTTTCTTTTAAAATATTGCTAACAATTTTCTTTTAAAGTAATTCTTTTTTCAAAAATTGCTAAACCTCTTTTCTGCTTGAGGAGTGACCTTTTTGGTGACTAGCATCCTGTAGTTTTTAATTCTAGAATGAATAATATTTTAGATAGAAAATATTTTCAGATAAGTTTCATCATTTTTACAAAACATAATGTATATACTGTTGTTTATATGGGTGTGTGCATTTTTAACGAAACATTGCCTCATAAATGAAAAGAATTAAGATACTTATTCATTTTTTAAATTCTTTGTTTGTAACTTACAACTTACAATTTACAAAATGATATTTTGTCTGAGAAGTTTATTTTCCATGATTATTTGGCATTTTTTCCCCATTGTGAAAAGAAAACTGACATCCCTATAAGAGTTAATAGTTACATTATTTCTCTTAAGGCTTTGTAAGTGACTGAAAAAATTGGTAGTATAATTGATAAAGTCATATAAGTGAGAAATACTTAAGGGGGCTGGTCACTCAGGTTCGGAATTCTCCTCTGTAATGTTAAGTCTATGGACTTTTCATGCATTTGTATATTTAAAATACCTTCTCGGGAAATTAATATTTTTAACATCTTTTTCCTGTGTACTCTTCTTAAAGGATGTCTCATTTTTTCTTAGTTTTCAAAATATTTCTGAAATGTTTGCTGAATTTAATATTTTATGTGGTAAAAGCAGGCGAACTGTGAGTAAGATTTTAACACTTCATATAAAATTAAGTCTGTACTTTAGAAATATTTTGAGAACTAAGAAAAAAAAAAGAGACATCTTTTAAGAAGTGCACACAAAAAATAGAAGTTAAAAATATTAATTTCCCGAGGAGATATTTTAAATATACGAATGCATCAAATGCTCATAGACTTTACATTAGTGAGGGGAAATCGGAAGTTGAGTGACCAGCCCCCTTAAGTGAGAGGTCTCTGTATTTATCAATTCATCTGTAGAATGTCTTTGTTAATGAAATAGAATTACCTCACTTCATGATACATTTCTTTAATTTTTAATTTAAGATTTTCTTTTAAATAGGGTTTTTAGAAAATTTAATAAGAAGCTCTGGTCATAACAGCTTAAGCAATCTTCTTTGTGATGAAACATTTTATCCAACTATATTCAAAGCTGTTTTAAAATGGATCAGGCCTATGTTGATGAAAGATACATGGTCAAAAAATCCAAGTTCTCCTTACATTTTCTATTGGCTTTTATCTCATATGAAGGTTAGACATTAACATAATTTTTAATTTTGTTTTGTTGATTTAAATTTTTCTTGTAATTTTCAATTAAAATAATTGTCTTATGTAATTTTTCATAAATTTGGTTTTACAGCATCCACATTTAGTCGAGTATTTCAATGATGTAATGCCACCACCATTTATGTTTACCAATTATTATGCAGTTCCTCAGCAAGTTATAGGAATCAAATGCTTTGATCATATTTTGGATAATGTGGTAATTATTTTATAATTAAAATGTAATTATGACAAATGCATAATCCTTAAACTATTTTCAGATATAATTTATTCTTTGGAGTTTTTCAAAAACAAAATTTACTGTTTGCTGGCGTGATAAAATTTTATTAATTCAAAATAATTAAATTTCTTAATTCAAAAATGGAAACTGTTTAGCTAGCAGCGATATGCACAAAGTATTTTTTTTTATATCTCATGTGTCACCTGGAAGTCTTTTTCAACATTTATATTACATACATGTACATTAAGGTGGAGCGAAGAAAATTATTATTTTTTAAATCAAAAACGGGTAGGTGCCAAAAGTTGCCTTTATTGCCCAAAAGTCGAAATTTTGGGTAAAATTTGACATTTTTTCAAAAAAATTAAAACATTCCTATAGAGATGGTTATCATTTAAAAGTGTTATTTAAACCTTTATTATGAATGAATTAACATATTTAAATGATAAAACGATATCTTTATTCTGTATAACTGGAGCAAAACTGATAACTTTCAGTAAAAAAGGACGTTGTCACTTTGTTGTGTCATTCAAGAATTGTTGTTTAGAATACAGCTCTTATCTAGTTGCTTTCAAAACTACCCAGGACATCTAGCTAAACCACGCTACCATCTGAACACAACGTTTTATTTATACTCTGAATTGTGATTTTTTTTATTAAAGAATGGCATAAGTTTTCTATGTATCAACCTAGTCCACCTCTTCTTTGTATCCACAGACTTTGGATGCTGCTGCTGTGATCTACTTCACATATTTTTCTACTACTTGTGTAAGAGAAGGCAAGCAATGTAATGCATTGGGGATAATATCCATGTAATCTATTCAGCCATCTATTATCTTTACCAAGATTGCACCGAATAAATGCATATTGATTAGGGGTTCTGTTACCCCAACAATTTTCCAATTAATTTGATTTATATAATTATTCGCTTCAAAGTTGATTGTCGATATTTCAGATTTGCGTATGTCATCATTTACTCTCATATTTCAACTATTATGTGCTGAGCAGCTAGCTGTTTAATGTGATGGCGATTAACAGAGAGCATTGAAATCAGAATTTTCTCTGCATATGCAAAGCAACGATTGTTCTAAATAACGTTTTTTAGTATTTGTTTTATTCCGTTTTCTGTGTTGTTTAGTACTCGAATAATTTCCCATGAGTTTTTAGATCCCTTCTTTAGATGTGGATTACATTTGATGGTAAACCATTCTGGGGCCAAACTTTTTGAGTGAACATAGACTCCGATGGGAAGTGAGTGCTCATTTAAAGGCAGAGAATTCTGTGCATCATTGCCATCCATTCTGCGTGAGACATGTTTAGAATGAACCATTACAATGGATCATATGCCACCTCAGAGTCCAGTGAATTTCCTCTGAAACATTTATTAGACAAGATCATTGGCAAACATTTCATCTTATTTCAATTTTTGAAGCCATAGAGAGAAATTTTGAAACATTATTTCCTGAAATCGAGAAAAAGGTACTCAGCACAGACCAGAAATACCTGCTAGACATTTGCAAAGTTATTTCATCAAGATATTGCTCAGAAGAACTAGCGAATAGGAACCCAAGAAACTTGTCCTATGCAAGATGGCTCACAAAGGCGAATAAAATTTTTCTCTTTATATAAGCACTGATTGACCATAAGAGTCTGTAGGTTCATTCACAAAGTACGTAATCCAAGTTTATGTTGTTGGATGGTTTGCACCAAATGTAATCCACATCTAAAAAATGGATCTAAAAATTTATGGGAAATTACTCGGCTACTACACATCACAGAAAACAGCATAAAACAAATGCTTAAAAAAATTTAGGACAATGGTTGCTTTGCACATCGAGAGCAAATTCTTATTGCAATGCTTTCTGACGATCACCATCACATTAAGGCCCTACTTCAGTCACGCGAAAAGACCCGTTCGCTAATGCTATTCCTATGAAAGAAATTTATAAAGATATCTCGGTCACATTTCACTATTTTTAGATGATTTTGTTTTTGCAGTGGCTAGCTGAGGTCGATCTGTATGCAGGACGTTTTCTACTTTTTCAATTTCGTTTACAAGTATTTTTAATCAGGACACTTTCATTTTCAGAACCGGTTCCTAAAATGAAAGCATCCTCTTGAATGAAATCCCCAATGAAAATCGAAAAAGTAAAAAACGGCCTTTTTGCAGATTGACCTCAGCTAGCCACTGCAAACAAAATCATCTAAAAATGTTGAAATGCGACCAAGATATTGTTATAAATTTCTTCCATAGGAATAGCATTAGCGAACGGGTCTTTTCGCGTGACTGAAGTAGGCCGTTAAACAACAAGCTTCTCAGCATATAAAAAATGCAAGAGGTAGAGTAAATGATGGCAACCCAAAGATGAAATACCTAAATATTGTAAAATATTGTAGTAACAGAACTCCCAAATCACTATGCATTAACTGGATGCAATTTTGGTGAAGATAATAGACGGCTGAATAGATTCCATTAATTCCACTGCATTACTCTGCTTGCCTTATCATACACAAGCAGCAGAAATATATGGGAAGGAGTGTCACAGCAACATCATCCAATGTCTGTGGATACAAAGAAGAGATGGACTAGGTAGATACATAGAAAACTTATGTCAGTCTTTGATAAAAAATCACAATTCAATGAAAAATAAAACATTGTGCTCAGATGGTAGGGTGGTCGAGCTATGCACTGCTGTGATATGAGATGTTGCCACATTTACATTATACCTCCTACGTAGTTTTGAAAGCAACTAGGTAATAGCTGTATTCTAAAAAACAGTTACAGTATAACTTCAAAAATCCGGCATCATCGGGACTGAGACTATGCCGGATTTTTTTAAAATTCTGAATTTTTGAAGGAATATTAAAAGAAGTAACTAAGAATATCAAAAGTAATACTATATTTTTAATGGTGCCTTTAGCCATAATTTAATTCATTATAAGTGATAATTAGGTAAGAAAAAGAGAATTGAATATAAAAAAACTTATTTTAATATTTTCTATGTTACAGAAAAAAAAAATTGATAAAGAGTGAAACTATTTTTTTCTTGTAATTTCGGAAACATCGATGTAAACTTTGTTTCCTTCAATTTTTTTGGCCGTTCTTTAACAAGTTTTTTTTTTTTTTTTCTCGGCGGTTTTATTTAGCATAGCGTCAGCAATCTCGCTGCCCGTTAAATTTCTTTGTTCTTGATGCATTTTATTCAATGCTTAGCCAATCATCTATATCGCTTTTTTCGATACTTAATGTAGTTTAAGATTTTGTGCATTCAATCAGCTCATAAATTGCATTCTTTTCAAGGGAAATGTGAAAGTCTGAAATCCTTCCTCATCATGGATGTCGCCGTTGCCGAAAATTCATATAGCCATATACTATTGTGCTATGCGTTCTCCAAAGTTGTCCCCAAAATTGTTCTTTTTGCTAAGCAACTGTGCAGCTCCCAGAAAATTTGTTCAGAAAATAATAGCATCTGACAAATAAAAAAAAAAGTCAAATATTACTTTTTTGCATTTTTACTTTCGATCTTAAGGTCTTCAATTTATAAAGTGTTGCTATTTTAATTCTCCCATAACTTGAAAGTGTAAAAGAAAAAGGAAGGAAAAGATGGTTTTGATGCCGGATTTTTGAAGTTACACTGTAGTTGTATGACACAACAGAGTGGCAACACCTTTTTTTTTTATCAAAAATTGTCAGTTTTGCTCCAGTTATACAGAATAAAGATATCGTTTTATAGTTTAAATATGTTAAGTCATTAATAATAAAGGTTTAAATAACACATTTAAATAATAACCATCTCTATAGGAATTTTTTTATTTCTTTGAAAAAATGTCAAATTTTATCCAAAATTTCGACTTTTGGACCAAAAGCGCAGACTTAAGCCATTTTTTTTTTCAGTGATAAAATTTCACGTAGTTGATGTACTAGTATAAAGGCAACTTTTGGCACTTACCCGTTTTTGATAAAAAAAAAATAATTTTTTTCGCTCCATCCTAATGTACATTCATTCATATGGTAGATGTTAGCATGTGTTGTTAGTGCCTTGCATAATGAAACAGAGAATCGATATGAAATTGTGTTTCAGATTGGTTTATGTTCCTCATACCAGACTTTTTTCTTGTCGTAAAACATTGAAGGACCACACATTTTCTCACATTTACAACATTAAAATTGCTGTGAGTAGAATTGATGCTTCTGGCCTATAAGTAGGAAAGAGCAGTGTGTCAGGTAGACTTTTCTAGAAATTTCCAACAGTTATATGAATGCTATATAAAATATATCGTATCAGAGAGAATCTATATTCAAAGCCAATGAGATATATCTTTTGAAATGCTTCACACTATGGAATTTCCATGATCATTCACATGACTTTTTGATCTCAGCACATCCTTTTTTTCTTTCTTTTTAATCTCTGTTTGTAATAAAAGAATAACTCTTGTTTTCAATACTATTAATAATATAACATTAAAATATTTATGTTGTTTTTTTCTTATTATATTATACCAGTAGGGATGACCGAGCTAAGCTCGGTCAAAATTAGCCTTGTGTTCAATTCAATATTTTATTCTTACTGTGTTATTCTTGCTGTTTGAATACAATTGGCATGATCCATACACATAAACTACCCAAAATGACCCACTAACCAAATTTTTTCGAAAATGCGACCTACCCAATGCTTTTCTCAAACCCGAAAGTGATAGAATACAAAATTTAGTCAGAATTGTTAGAATCGTTTTATAGATAAAATTAGCTTGACTCACAGTAACCCAAAAGGGACCCACTAATCTAAATTTATCAAACATGTGACCTATCTCAATGGTCTTCTCGTGCTGGGAAATGATGTAATTAAAAATTTTGTCAAAATCATTTTAGCCATTTTTAGATACAATTAGCTTGACCCACAGTGAACCAAACATGACCCACTAATCGAATTTTCTCGAACATGTGACTTAGCCTAATAATTTTCTCATGCTCAGAAATGATATAATACAAAATTTTGTCAAAATGTTTTAAGCCTTTTTTTTAGATACAATTAGCTTGACTCGCAGTGACTCAAAAATGACCCACCAATCAAATTTTCTCAAATATGCAACTTAGCCCAATGGTCTTCTCATACCCAGAAACAGTATAATACAAAATTTTGTCAAAATCTTTTGATTAGTTTTTTAGATGCAATTTAGCTTGACCCACATTGACCCAAAATGACCCACTAATCAAATTTTCTTGATACGCAACTTAGCCCTATGGCCATCTCATGGCCAGAAGCGGTATATTACAAAATTTTCTCAAAATGTTTTGAATCTTTTTTTAAGATTCAATTAGCTTGACATCTAATCCATTGTGACCCAAAGAAATAATGTTTTAATCATTAAGTGAAACAGCATTGTAAACCATGTAAAAATCAACAAATACAAACAAGCTAAATCAAATGAAGTTCATGATTTTCTGTGCATGTTATTATTAGTGTTTTAATATAATGTTGTTATTCATTTCTTTTCTGAATTGTAAAAAAAGACATGGCATCTTTAATAGGTTTTGATTCACGATGGTCTGGCAAAGTAGGAAGTATGGGAGGAAATTGATATATGCTAAGTCACAAAAGTTAACATGCAACTGATATCTCATATACTAAAGTCTAACTTTTTCTATTAAAATCTAGACAGGCATTTGGTTTGATGATATTTCTTATTGCCTTAGACTCAAGCTTTAAAAGTATGTGTATATTAACAGAATTCTATTTTCATAGTAAAATTTTCCAACTCCCTCATTGAACAGAAAAAAATATGTTGCAAAAGTAAGTATGCACATTGAAAATTCAAGGGATATGAATTGATTAAAAGGCTAAATTTATATTCTTTTTAACATTTATACATTATTTTTAATTTATTTACAGTTTTGAAAGTTTCTATAATATTTAAAGACTGAATCTTAAATGTGTCTACATGTTTAGATATGGATCCATGAAAAAAAAAAAAAAATTACAAGACTTAATGGATTTAATAAGAAAACAGTGTAGGAGGAACAAGAATCGATAGATTACTAAAATAAAGCAGTTAAATTCTCATTGTAATGCAGAAGATCATCAAACTGCTCCAAGATAAAGACAGTACTCAAAAATAGACAAAACTCGGGCAACAGTATTTATTCATCGGTCTAGAAAGTTAGATAATCGTGAGAAAAGTGAAGTTGGAGTTTAATAGCTGGGCATTAAAATTTAAAACTGGTGTGAAGAACAATTTTTGGAAAATCATCCAAACCTTAAAAAATTTCCCTTGTTATACATAGAATGACACAAAATGTATAACGCTTCCGGAATTGAACTCATCCGTTTCCTGATAATCTCGCGGCCATGTTAGGCTTAAGCATTCCGATGCAGTATTTGCCACTGCCTTATTTAATCTGTCTATCTATTCGTTGTGTAGCATATTCTTCCTCAATTTTTCTGAAACCTTCAAAAAGTATACAATTATAACGCTTTAAAATCTAATTTAAAAATAACCAGATACCAACAAAAGGCTTCCGATGTATACAAGCGATTACCGTTGCCATTCATAAGCACAAATTACAAATCCAAAAACAAATGAATGACTCTTTCAGCTATTCATTAAATGGATAGCAACAAAAGGCTTCCGATGTATACAAGCGATTACCGTTGCCATTCATAAGCACAAATTACAAATCCAAAAACAAATGAATGACTCTTTCAGCTATTCATTAAATGGATAGCAACAAAAGGCTTCCGATGTATACAAGCGATTACCGTTGCCATTCATAAGCACAAATTACAAATCCAAAAACAAATGAATTACTCTTTCAGCTATTCATTAAATGCTCTTAAAATATTATGCAAAAGCATATTAATATTTTGAAATACTTTTTCATTTTTGTTTACATTTATTTACAGTTTGAATTCAGTATACACTGTTAAAAATATCGCGAAAAATTACCTCTGTTTTTCAAGGCTATCTATTTTCTGACCAATGAGAACGCTTCATAGTGCTCAGTGAATATAGCTCGATATAGCTGTATTCTTGAATTCATTCCTGTGAATTATTTTGTACTGGATTAACGTTTCCTTTCTAAAAATAAACGTATTTCAAATTATTTAAAGGCTTTATTATGCTTTAAAAAATATTTTAAGAGCAAAATCAGATGTTGACCGTATTTTTTAATGATTCGTTCAAAGAGTCATTCATTTGTTTCTGGATTTGGAATTTGTGTTGTACAAGTGGCATCACGAGTGAATGTTGATTTGATTTTTCAATATATAAAAACAACATGCTTACTTTTTCGCTATTCGCTAACAAAATTATTAGAAATTGAAGTCTACCCTTCATCTTTTTTTTTTCATAAGAAATTGGAAGGTTATAGTTTTTTTTTCTTTTAATGAAATGAACTAAGACGAAAGTCCCATTGCAAGAAGACGGCGAAGGAATAATGAGCGGCAAGCAAGATGGCTAGCCAGGCAAAGCCAGGAGTCGCAAGATAGAATTCGAGCAGAAAAGGCTGCAGCTCAACGAGTACGACGAGAAAGAAATGCAGAAGCCCATCATTCTTGAGAGCTTCAAAGCCATTTAAGTGTTGAAGTTGATGAACACTTCTGCGGATCGATGAACGCTATTTGCCAGTTCTGTACTTCCAAAAATTTCAGTGCTGAACGCCCGCTTGTCAGGAAATTTACAAGTTGCTGCCGTAAAGGAAGAGTGAAACTTGAGAAGCCTATAAATGCTGAGGGAAATATTTTGTCATACCCTAATTTTTGTTGAACTTGCTTATAGATCCGAGCAATCCTGATTGTTAGAACTTCCGCGAAAATATTCGCTCATACAACAGTGCTGTTTTATTTGCATCAATGGGGGCAAAAGTTGTTGATTTTAATGGTAGAGGACCTTATATTTTTAAAGTCCATGGTGAAATTTGTCACCGAACAAGCCACATTGAACCGCTCAATGGTGAAGCTCCCCAGTTTGTGCAACTCTATGTCATTGACAGCACTCAAGCTACTGAAATTAGAGTTACTCATCCTGCTAATGATCAATGCTTCCCTCGTATATTGGATCAAATTGATCATTTTTTTAGGCAGCACAATCGGCTAACTAATGCGTACTCTATACTTCGGGATGTTCAGGCTCGAGCAATTCAAGAAGCAAATGAAGCAGGGGAGAATATTCCTATTGTAAATATGGTGTTCCATCGAGACCGACATTCTGATCAGTGGCGATATAATGCCCCGACTGCCAATGAAATTGCTATGGTTTTCGTGAATAATGATGGTGAACCTCCATTTCAACATGACATCCGTGTTTATCCATTCAATCCAGAAAATCTTTTGCAACCCTTCATTAATATTAATATCTTGAGTCCAAACTTAGATCCAATGTGTTATCCTATTTTGTTTCCCTATGGGGAGCCGGGCTGGCAGCCAAACTGGAGTTGTGAAGCTTATGATGGAGCACAAGAAAGCAGCAGAGAAAATGTAACAATGCTTCAGTACAAAGTTGCTTTAACTGCCATTAGAGATTATTTCAATCCTATAATTAGTGCAGGAAAACTTACTCAGCAATATATTGCCGTATTTATAAATATCTTAATCTACTATATACAGTCAACTCTGTGAAATCCATATAATCTGTGAAATAATCCAAATGAATAATTTGTGAACTATCCAAATAATTTCTGAAATCTACAATACACTTCATTTACAGAAATTTGTTACTTTAGCTCCTACTTCTTACTCCGTTTGGATTTTATGTTTTCTGTCTTACCAAAGGAGATAAAGCAATATTTAAAAAGGAAAAATGCAATAAGTATTTATAAATATTTTAATCTGCTATATACAGTCAACTCTGTGAAATAATCCAAATGAATAATATGTGAACTTTTCAAATAATTTCTGAAATCTACATACAATACACTTCGTTTACAAAAATTTGTTACTACTTTCCGTTTGGATTTTATGTTTTCTGTCATACCAACGGAGATAAAGCAATATTTAAAAAGGAAAAATGCAATAAGTATTTATAAATATCTTAATCTGCTATATACAGTCAACTCTGTGAAATAATCCAAATGAATAATCTGTGAACTGTTCAAATAATTTCTGAAATCTACAATACACTTCGTTTACAAAAATTTGTTACTACTTTTGCTCCTACTTCTTACTTGCTGTAGATTTGTTTTCTGTCTTACAAACGGAGAAAAAGCAATATTTAAAAAGGAAAAATGCAATAAGTATTTATAAATATCTTAATCTACTATATACAGGCAACTCTGTGAAATCCATATAATCTGTGAAATAATCCAAATGAATAATCTGTGAACTATCCAAATAATCTGTGAAATCTACAATACACTTCGTTTACAGAAATCTGTTACTACTTTTGCTCCTACTTCTTAATTCCTGTGGATTTTATGTTTTCTGTCTTACCAACGGAGAAAAGGCGATATTTAAAAAGGAAAAATACAATAAGTATTTATAAATATCTTAATCTACTATATACAGTCAACTCTGTGAAATCCATATAATCTGTGAAATAAACCAAATGAATAATTTGTGAACTATCCAAATAATTTGTGAAATCTACAATACACTTCGTTTACAGAAATTTGTTACTTTTGCTCCTACTTCTTACTCCATTCGGATTTTATGTTTTCTGTCTTACCAACGGAGAAAAAGCGATATTTAAAAAGGAAAAATGCAATAAGTATTTATAAATATCTTAATCTCCTATATACAGTCAACTCTGTGAAATCTCCTGATGTATGATCTGTAAATGTCTATTATTTGCACTATACATTGGAATGTAAACAATGAAAATTGTCAGTAACAGTGAAACTCATAAAATTAAATTTGGTATTTTTTTTTTTTTTTACCAGTTATCGATTTTCCTATGAATAAATACTTAAATACAAACATTGGATGTAAGTAACTTTAAAATTTGTTCCTACTTCTTACTGCCTTTGGATTTTATGTTTTCTGTCTTACCAATGGAGAAAAGGTGATATTTAAAAAAGAAAAATGCCATAAGTATTTACAAACATCTTAATCTACTATATAGTAATACTTTTAGTAACTTTAAAATACATTTTTTGTTTGATTTATGTTTAATTAATATAATTATCTTAATTATAGATGTATGCTTTAACTGAGTATACTTATTATACCATGGTGTAAAATAGTTCATTGACAATGTTTTCAAAATAGCATTATTAGTACTAATTTGCATGTTTTTTGTGAAATAGTTCTTCAAATTTTGTGCACTACGATCACATTGATTGTATATATATATACTATAATGATATGATTGGCATTTAATCTTACACTTTGGCGACAGTTTTAGTCAATGGGATAATAAAATAGTACCTAATTTTCTGGCAAATTACGTTTGAAGGAAAAAGGGACTATTTTTATAACTATTTTACCCCAACTGACTCTATTGGTCAGATTGGGATAAAATTTATTACTCCATCATTCTTTTTATAGTGCAATTCTATATCATTCTTTTAAAAATGCAAACACGTCATTCTGACGGGCTATCGTCTAGTGTTATGAATAATGGTATATCATTATTTGAATATAGAAAGAAAACAGTTTATAAAGATTGTCTATAATAAGAATAAACTTGATTTTGCAAAAGAATATGAAAGTCATGACCCAATTTTTTGATATTTGTAATTTTTTATTTTTTGAAAAATTTCAACATTTATTGGCGAGATAAATACCAAAAAGCATGAAGAAATTAAAAATGAAGAGTTCAAACCAAGGAGTATGAGAGGATTTGTAAAACACAGAAGTTCTTTTATTTTGCTTTGGGGGCAGTTTATGAGCATTTAGAGCTGGTAATTAAGCATTTTTTTTTTTTTTTTACAAAATAATGATTTAGCATGGATACCTGAATATTTTGAAAGATAAACAATAGCAGAAGGCCCTCCCTGTATTGCTACTTCAGAGACTTATGATCCAAAATTTGCTGTTCAAGTTGTACAGGAATGGCTTCCATACATTGCTTAAGATAATACAGTCATCTGTTACTTAAAATTTAAAGAACTTAATGATAATAACAGAAAAAATAGTGATTAAATGTAGTGACTATCATAAAAATCTTTAATTTTAGGAAAAGAAAATTTTTAAATTACCACTTTACCCTTCCTTGTTTTGTTTGCATACATACTTTTGTGACATATATATATATATATATATATATATAACCATTAATTAAACATAACCTACCACCGTCAATTATTATGAATTAAAGCTGTAAGTATTAAAAAAAAAAAAAAAAAATATTATAAGAATTATTATGGAAGAAAAAGAAAAAAGTGGACACCGACAAAATTTGAAAAGCTTATACATTGAATTACGTTATCAAGGGCACAGAATTCAATGATATAAGCAAAATGGTTGTTTTCTGTTGGAAAAATAAGCTAAAGCTAAAAATTATTTTCCCCTGTGCCCAAACAACCATTAAAATCAAGTGAATTGATTAAAAATGAAAGCAGAATAGAAACAAATAATATGAAATGGAAGAATCAATAAAACGTATTTAAATATTTATAGGATATAAAATACAAATAATAAACACCATACTGATTAATATTTCAGTATTTTACAAAAAGCCATGCGCACATGGCAACCAGAATATCATAAAGATTAAGGTGAATAAAACAGTTAAGAAATCACAGTAAATGATACCAAAGGATGCAGTTAATACATTTTGAAATAAAATTTGAAATATCTTGTTAAACTCATTTAATCTAATATAAAATAAATAGATAGTAATTACATTATTTAAAATGCACTATTAAATTAATTAATAACTGTTTAACAATATCGTCAAAATTTAGCTAAAAATACCCCCTGGTGTATTAAATTATAACTGAAATGGAGCTAGAAAAATTAAAATTTAGAGCTATCTTAAAGAGACAAATTTGGTGCTGCCATCTAGTATTACTTTTATTAAACAACTGTCGCAAGATAAATATTTGTAAGCATTTGAATGTAAATAACTGTTTAAACAGCAAAACCAAACATATCCTTATATATAGAGAATTATAAACCTGATATAAACCACACAATGTATTTAAAAACTATTGTTAATAAAATTTAAAAGCATACAATATATTCTATTAGCTAACTTATTTAAACTAAACTAAGAATTTAAATAATTCTAGAACTTTGATAATATATAGCATATAGCTATATGCTATAAAACAAAATAAATTCAGTAATAATTAATATAAACAATAAAAATAATATAATTTTTTTTTTAAATCAATTATATATAAGATATTTATAAAATGAACATATATATATTTTTTAATGAAGATACTGATACACAAATATCAACATGCTTAACTTGATTGCAACAAAATTCATAACAGAAATATGAATAAGTGTAAAAATTTAAATATTTTTCATAAAGGAAATAAAAGCTGCTTTCTATATTAAAATAATTTTAATTGGAATATGGAATATATATATTCTAGTGATGGGCGATTTCGATTTAATCGGTACTATGGCCAACTCGATTTAATCGATACTATGAATTTTTTAATCGATGTCTCTAAGACAAAATAAGGTAATATCATTTTCATTTTCCTTCAAAAATTGAAGATAAAGTAGTTGGATGTGCCAATCCCAAAACTTTCATCTGCCTCATAAATGTTAAAACTTCAAAATTCGCTATCACAGTGTCAAATTTAAATGATAACCTATGCGCATCATGAGGATTTAAAAAGGATAGGTTCGTTGAAGTTGAAGTATGTGCATTTTAAAAGAAAATATAAACATTGCATTTTCCTAACAAATCATTGAATTTCGGCCCACACCCCCTATGGCTAATGTCAGACAAACGTCTTTTTGCATGCTATTTTCCCTCTTACGCCATCCCTATACCTTCACTATCATGTGTAGGGATGGTGTAAGAGCGAAAAAAAAACGTGCAAAAAGACATTCGTCTGATATTAGCCTAGTTATCCGTAACGGAAAATCCCAATTCAAAGAGCATAAAAGCGGCAGCTGTTGGGCAGTATACACTAGGGTGGTGCGAAAAAAGTCAAGTTGATATTTCCGAGTCGCTATAGTGCGGAAAAGTTGCGATTGGTAAATACAAGAAAAACAAAAAAAAAATTCTTCAAATCGGACTTTATCTTCTGATCCCGCAAACCGCCAAAAAATTAAAAAAAAATGAAAATTTCCGATTTTTTCAGAATTTCTCTTTTTTTTTTATGTTTATATATTTTTTATCGCTATAGGAAAAAATATTTGCAGTTTGTACTGTTTAATAATAATAATAATAATAATTGTGTTTAGAGAATATCTTCCGATCACGCAAGCTCAATAAAAATCGGCAAAAATTCAATTTTGAGTGATTTTCATGCATTAAGAATATAATCAACTGAGGTCAGTTTGCAGTCTCAGGTTAAGATTTAAATGTTAATTGATACTATTGAGCATATTAAGTTATTTTTAAACAACCTAGACCTTACCACGAAGAGTTCGTTTCAAGTCTGAAAAATTTAGTAATGCACCCAACTGCCGTTAGCCACGTTGGAAAACAGCGCTGAATTCGGCGTACGCGCTCCCACCTAGTCTCACCTAACTCCATAAAATTTACAGAAAAGTCAACTGGATTCAGATGAACTACATGGCATATACTATTTTGACGGAAGAAAGGACGATACCCCAGTTAAAGAAAGTTTTGCATCTAAACAGGTTCGTCAAACTATTAAAGAGGAACACTTTCCTGTCATAAAAGAACGTGACTCAGTTTACTTAGGCCATGTGCCTCCAAACTCCGGGCCTGCTAAGGACATTGTAGCTTTCATAGTATCATGTCTTACTGAACAAGGGGTTTCACTAGAATACTTAGATTTGGTAGGCTGTGATGGTACAAATACCAATACTGGATAGAAAGGTGGTGCTATCAGAAAGCTTGAAGTTTATCTCTGACGACCACTACAGTGGGTTGTTTGTTTATTCCATTTTGTTGAATTACCTTCCCGCCATCTTTTTCAACATTTGAATGTTGAAACTACTGGCCCAAGATCATTTAGTACACCATTTGGACACAATATCATTGTTGTGTAAAGCTCTCGGTGATAAATTTTCAATTGACTGATTGTGGAATTCCAGAAGTGGACAGGCAACTGTTGAGCAAGGGCCAAAGGTATCTTCTTGGCGTAAGTCAAGCAATTAACAGTTACAACTTTCCAAATGACTTATTAAAGTGTGACTCCGGCCCAATTTCACACGCCAGATTGCTCACTTGTGCAAATAGAGCCCTTCGACTTTACGCGAGCGTGGAAAACCCATCGGATGCCTTAAAGCCATATTGACATTTATTTTAAAATCTTACTTGCCGGTTTGTTTCGAATTAAAATGATGTAAGTACATTACAGACGGGCCTATTCATCTGTACAGAGCAATTGAAACATCTCGATACTTACGTGACAACCTGAAGAAAGTGTAGTCTTTGAAACTGAATGAAACTCGTTCTTTGCTCACCCGGAGAACCAATGGTATGGTATGGATGGCAATGGTATTTTATAAGAGGAGGCACATAAGAGAGCTAGGGCTGTTAAAAGACAGGCAGAATGTTTCAAAGGATAAAGGCATCTGAATCTTTATCACTCCTACAATCCAGATTAATTGATTGCAATGTAGCAAAATTAACATTTCCACCGCTTTTTCGGAGATTAACCCATGAAGAAATACATTTCTTCGTTCAATCCGGTCATATCTCAGTCTGGGATGGTAAAAAGTTTCCCAACCACACGTAAGATGTCCAGCGGTGCATTAAATCTGTAACGGAAGCATCATTTAAGGTATGTGGGCCCCAATCAAGAGAGCATCAAGGCCACACTGAAATCAATGTCCATAATACCAGACGTTACCACCAAATCGCAGTACAAAGTTGCGTCTAAAAATCAGACTTAAACAGATGACATAACAAATTGTATATCTTATACTGTCACGACACTAGTTTTTTAATACAGTGTTTTGATTCTATTATAACAAATTATGTATTTAAGCATAGATGCCAACATCTCTTAATTATTCCGGAGTCTGATCCAAGATGAACTCGTTTTCAACCGGAAATTTTATTTAACCAAAAATTTGAAATTGAAATAAAAAATGTACCTCATAGAAAGAAGACAGATTTTCTTATATATTTTTTCCGGTTTGGACATGCAAATTTTGGATCACACTCCGGAATAATTAAGCGATGTTGGCATCTATGATTTAAGTAATGTAAATAGCAAACACCCTCATTGATTGTATGGAGGATAGGGTGTGGTTTGAACTCCAAGTGCAGCTACCTTCCCGTGGTGAGTTCTGGTTTGTCTAAACATTATCAAATATCTAAACAAGCAAAGAGTTGTACATTGTACAATTTATATGCAAATGTTAATATTGGAACGCAAACTGATCTCAGGTGATTATTTTCTTTATTCATCAAAATCACTGAAAATTGAATTTTTGCCGATTTTTATTGAGCTTGCGTGATCGGAAGCTATTCTTTAAACGCAACTGTTTATTTTTAATATTATTAAACATTACAATCTGCAAATATTTTTCACTATAGGGATAAAAAATATATATACGTAAAAAAAGAAAAAAATTCTGGAAAAATCGGAAATTTTCAATTTTTTAAAATTTTTAGGCAGTTTGCGGGATCGGAAGATAAAGTCCGATTTAAATGATTTTTTTTTGTTTTTCTTGTATTTACCAATCGCAACTTTTCCGCACTATAGCAACTCGGAAAAATCAACTTGACTTTTTTCGCACCACCCTAGTATACACCCAAGCCTAATAAGGATCTATTTATCTGAAAGTGTAACAGAATATGAAGTTTTTGATTAAATTCCGTGCATTAGTTTTGAGATATGGCTATCACGAATATCATGCAAAAAAAAAAAGAGCAGTATAGCCTGTTACATGATTAACATGAATTCAGGAACAACTTATGTCAATGACACATAATATTAAGTTTGATGAAATTCCGGTGATTACCACTTGAGATATTATCGCTAATATCGTGTAAATTCTGAAAAACAGTGTTAAATTCAGGGGCTCCCCCCCCCCCCCCCCCCCCAAAAAAAAAAAAAACTCTAGAATGTCCCTCTCCAGAACCATAGGAATCCCTCCCGGAGAAAAATGCCTGAATTCAACACTGCTAAAAAAAAAGCAGCATGGCAGCACAACCTGTTATATCATTTACACGAAAACCTAATAATGAACAGAATATTAAGTTTGATGAAATTCCGTTCATTAGTTCTTGAGATATGATCCTTAAAATCATTTAAATCCAGAAAAACGTGGAGGGACATGTCCCCCCAGAAGGTTTGAGATTTTATGCTTAATGTGCAAATGTCCAATCCCCTTCCCCTCTGAACTGGTCCTCTCTGGATCCGCAGAAATCCCTCCCGGAGAAAATTGTCTGAATTCAACACTACTGATAAAATCTGCATAACAACGCCCCCTGTTGGGTGATTTACACCGAAATCCAATATGCTCAGGGTTCGTTGATATATATCAATGGATATATATCATGATATATATCTTGATATATATCCGATATTTATTTTTAAAATATCAAGATTTTTGATATTTTCGATATTTTCAAATTCTTTACATTTATTTTCAAAATATCAAGATGTTTGATAGTTTGTATATTGATATTTATTTTCAAAATATCACCGTGCAAAGTAATTTTGATATTTTTCACATTCAAACCAAGTGTAAATGAAATTTTGACCTGTTATTGACTGTGTCATTCTGTAGATAATGAACACTTTTGCCTCTGGCAATGACTTTTTTAGGAAAAGAAGAAAACGAATCTTTTCCAAGCTTTATGTTTCAAACTTTTATTTTTAAATGTAGAACTAATAATTATATTAGACAGTCAATTCAGAACAGCCATTGAAAGATAAAATGTAATTTTGATAATCATTTATATACAGCCAGGGTTCGTTGATATATATCAATGAATATATATCCAATATTTATTTTAAAATATCAAGATCTGATATTTTCATATTACTTGATATTTATTTTCAAAATATCAAGATTTTTTGATATTTTCATATTACTTGATATTTATTTTCAATACATCAAGATGTTTCCTATTTTCTGCATTTGATATTTATTTTCAAAATATGAATGTGCGCAAGATATTTTTGATATTTTCAGTCGTAATTTGTAATATTTCAGTGTAAATGAAATAAATTTTCAACTGTTATTGACTGTGAATCTGTAGATAAAGAACTTGTCTCTTCTGGATGTGTCTTTTTTAACCAAAAAAGAAAAGAAATATATTTTTCAAACTTTAGATTTGAAACATTTTTTTTTTTTAATGTTGAACTAATAATTATGTGGGACATAATTCAGTATGTGGGACATAATTCAGAACAACCATTGAGAGATAAACTGGCTAATTTAAATAAGCAATTATATACAGCTTCATTAGAAAAGAATCTTTTTTCAAGTTTTGGTTCAGTTTAGTTTGAACTATACAGCATGTTAGGAAACGTGAAATAAAACATTTTATACTTACATTTATATTAAAATTTTTCAATTAAAAAAACTTTTTTTGTATTTAAAATTTTGTTTTGAAAATATCTGATGTTTTTATACTTGGTCTTGACTCTGAATCCTATAGTTAGTTTTTTTATAAGTGTATAAAATCAAATTGTTACTGTTTCCAATTATTTCATCTTCAATTTTGTTCTAAGTGAAAAGAAAGAAAAAGAAAATGCATTTTTATATTATTCTTTGATTAAGTTTTCATGTTAAGTGCAATATATTTTTAGTTTCTAATCTATATTATGCTCAAAAACATTTATTATCAGCAGTAAGTTGGCTGATTTGAAAATATCGGATATATATCAAAATATCGGATATTTTTGATATTTTCGAAAATATCATGATATTTACGAACCCTGGCAACAATTTATGCCAACGTCTAACTGAATGTGAAGTTTGATGAAAATACGTGCATTAGATCTTGAGATAGAGCTATTGCGAAAATCGGGGAAAATGCAGCATGGCAGCGCCACCTGCCGGTAAATTTACATCAAAAAGTAATCAGCACCAATTTATATGAAAGTCTAATTGAATCTAAAGTTTCAACAGATTCCATGCATTAGTTCTTGAAATAGACCGCCCACAATTTTTTTGTCAGAGACAAACAAATAGATAGACTGACAGACAGACAATATATAAAAATAGTCAAATCGTATTCCAGACAAGATCTTCTAAAACTATAAATCCTTCGAAAACCGGAAGTCGAAATTTTTCACGAATCCAACGCTTTCTTTTTCTAAAGACAAAAGAAAGCAAGAAAAAAATAACGCATCGATTCTGCCCGTAAATTAAGATCAGAAATGGCAAATCGATTCAGTTTCGATTCGATGCCGATGTCGATCTTTAGATGCGGGCAGAATCGCTTAATTTTGATTTACTTCAATTCTTTAGATTCGGGCGAATCGATTCAGTTCAGATTCAATGCCGATTTTTAGATGCGGGTGAACAAATCGCATCGCGCATGATCCATGATTCAGGTTGAATAGATTCCTCCAATTTTACTGTTTTAGCGGCAGAATTTCTGTAAAATTTTGTATAAGAGCCTTTTTTTTTTTTCTTTATAGGTTCAGTGTTGAATGGCGGGTTGATTTCTAGACTGCTCCGGTCGAGATTGGGGGGGAGAGAGATTTTAGAGTTCCGTAAGGGGGATGCACATTTGTCCATTAAAAAGCATAAAATCTCAAAACTTTTGGGAGGGACATTCCAATGTTCCCCCGGGTCACCCCCTGAATTCAATACTAGGTTAAATCGTTATACTTTTGTTTAGAAGCCTAGTTATTTGGGTTACTTGTTTATTATGTTGTATTTTTCAAGTTCGTCCCTTCTAATCCTTTCCTCCCCAATCTTAATTTACAGGGCCGTTCAAAATATGCATGCTATTTTAAAAATGCCCAATTCTCGTTCTATTTTATTATAAATCCACATTTTGAAACCTTGACCAAAGATACATTTGAGGTCACCCCTCCCACCGTTTGAGACTTACCTGCCCCCGGGGGGCATATTTATTGTTTATTTCAAACCATCTCGTGTAACATATTGTTGGAAAGCTTTTAATATCCTCTTTTATTTTCTGCCCCCCCCTCCCCCACTAGTTACATGCTCTTGGCACTTTTTAGCTCACAGGCTATCAAAGCCTGAGATCTAATGTGCCCGTCGGTTTTGTATGTATGTATGTACGTACGTAACGCGATAACTCTTGATAGAAATATCCAATTTACTTCAATTTTTTTTCTATGTTCATTCTGCTAAGGCGCTTCCCTGATTAGTTTTGGGGGCTCATTGGTTAAGTATAAAGAAGAAACAGGGGGCTAATCCACCCCTTAGCTTAGATAAATGGGTTTTTCATGCAGAATTATCAGATTTTCTTCAAATTTTGGTATACCGGTTATTTCGATAACGAGTTTCTCTGATTATATTTGAAGGTTCATTGTTATGGTCTAAAGGGGGGGGGGGGATAATACCCTCTCTAATTTAGATAGATGGGTTTTGCTATCCGATTTACTTCCAATTTGGTATACCAGTTTATTCTGATAAGGCGCTTCCCGAATTAGATTTGGAAGTTCATTGGTTAAATATGAAGGGGGAACAGGGAGCTAATACTCCTTAATTTAGATAAATGGATTTTGCTATCCGATTTGCTTCAAATTTGGTATACCGATTTATTTCGATATTTCATTCCACAAGGCGCTTCCCTGATGACATTTGGAGGATCATTGGTTAAGTATAAAGAGGGGAAACGGAGAGGGGCAATCCCCCCCTAGTTTATTTTTTGAGGGGCGTTATTCTTTGAAATAAGAGCATAATATACAGTTAGTGTGAATAGCCTGTGAGCTCAATACCATCAGTTTAACTGGGCACTTTTCTCTTTAGCTCACAGGCTATCAAAGCCTGAGAGCTAATGTGCCCGCAGTTTCTGTATGTATGTACATACGTAACGAGATAACTCTCGATAGAAATATCCGATTTGCTTCAATTTTTTTTTCTAGGTTCATTCTCATAAGGTGCTTCTCTGATTAGTTTTGGGGGTTCATTGGTTAAGCATAAAGGACGGGGGTACAGGGACTTTCCCCCCCCCCCCCCCCACTTAGATAAATGGGTTTTTCATGCAGAATTATCAGATTTGCTACAATTTTGGTATACCGATTAATTCTGATAAGATGCTTCCCTGATTAAATTTGGAGGTTCATTGTTTAAATATAAAGGGAGCAACAGGGGCTAACCCCCCTTAATTTAGATAGATGAGTTTTTCTATCTGATTTGCTTCAAATTTGGTAACTAGTTTATTCTGATAAAGCATTTCCCTGATGAGATTTGGAGACTTATTGTTTAAGTATAGAGATGTGACTGGGGGGGGGGGGGGCTGATTCCCCCTTAATTTATTTTTCGAAAGGCAGTCTTTGAAGTAAGAGTATGAAATACACTTAGCATGAATAGACTGTGATCTCAATGCCATCAGTTTAACTCGATACTTTTCTTTTTTATTTATTATTGTTTCAGTGAGTGCACTCTGCATGTCAGCGAATGAGTCAATAACTGTTTATAGTTTTTAGATTACTGCTGGAAAAAAAAGAAAAATATAATCAAGGAATATGCTTTTATTTATTTGTTAACCAGAGAAAAGTATGTTATTTCATTGTTAATGGGTCTAGGATGAGAAATTTTTTTTTTTTCTTAACAGCTGAAAATTTGGTAAACATTAAAAAGAAAGATATTTATAAACTGTAAATGAGATAAGGAGATATATATTTTAAAAAGGGAAAGAAATTTTAGTTAAATATATTATTAAAAGGAAAATTTTGATTATTAATTGGGGGATAATTAGTATGTGATAATTGGTTAATTACATTCATCACAGCTATTTTAAAAGAAGATTTGCAATATTTGCATTTCCCCCTCTTGCTTATAGGAGACCCTAAAAAGACTGAAAAACCATTTAACTTTTTAAATAAATTTAGAGCCTTCAAAATTTCTCTCATCTGTGCATTTTTAAGAAGTTTATACACGTTTTAGGGAGTTTATAGGAAGTAAGTCCCCATCTGTTTGGTTGAAGGAAATAAGAGTAGAAAGTACATCTTTTCCGGATGGAAAAAAAAAATCATTTCTTTTTTATATGACCGAGATCTTTTTTAAAGATAAATTTAAATATAATATAAATTATTATCAAAATTACATCTTAAAAATAATAATTTTAAAAGTTAAAAAACCTTATTATTTGACTCAAAGGTCTGTAGTAGCTTTCTTCTGGGCCGCTAACATTGTATAGGGCCCCCATAAATGGAGATGAGGGGTGAGAGATAGTCGTTACGGCCCTGTTGATTCCCTACGTTTTGGAATTGCTATTTTTCAGCTTATCTGTGGGAATCTGTGAACATCGAAATATCGATTCAAGTATCGATTCTAGAATATGGGAATCGATTCTTATTGCGATCGATTCTGTTTTATACGATGTCGATTTTAATCGATTCTCAAATTTTCCAGAATCGCCCATCACTAATATATTCTTTATGTTATAGATGGTTCTGGAAAATAAATTGTGTTGGATTTTTTTAAACATAGTTCTTGATTTGCCTCTAGATAGAAGGCATTTATCAGAAAAGTTTTTTAAATATTTAATTTAAATGGTTTGACAATCTTTCACCTACTTAAATGCTGTTCAGTACATCATAGAGTTCAAAATCTAAGAAAATTTTGCATGTCATTAGAGTTGGCACATAGTTGAAGGCATATTAGTATCAGAAGTATTTCTAAATACCTAGTATTATTCTTTTAACTTTGTTTAGTAAACTAAATGGAATAAATATAAATCACAAAAATTGTATATTGAATGCAATTTGTAGAATTGCATGATGGCATTAAACCTGATACCATAATTTTGCCACCTGTCACAGGAACTCAGCTTACTTCCTGTAGTAAAATATAGAGGTAGCAAAATTATGGAGTTCGGTTTAATGCTACCATGAAGTTCTACAGATTTTGTACATTCTCCAATATTTATCAATATTTATTTAATTTAGTTTACTGTACTATGTTAAAAGTCTATTATTATTATTATTTATTTATTTTTTAATTTTATTTATTTATTTATTTTTTGTTATTTCTGATGCTAATGTACCTTCAACCATATGTCAACTCTAACAGTCTGCCATATTTTCTCAGATATTTAACTATGTGATGTACTGAACAGCATTTAATTAAGTCAAAGATTATAAAACCATTTAAATCAAACATTTAAGCAGATTTTCTTATAGGCTTATTCTAACTTTTCTTTTCGACCTAGATGCAAATTAAGAACTATATTTCAAAAAACCCAACATAACTTTTTCCTGAAGAATTCGCAATATTAAAAATTGTGTATTCCATATTCTCATTAAAATTATTTTAATAATATATGCAGACTGTTGCCACTTTTTTTTATTATCAATACATTTCATTTTTATATGTATAACATAGTTTTGTTTAATGTTTCACAACTGTCTGATCACTTTTGTGGCATAATTTTCTAAAATTTTCATATAAATTATTAATTGTAAGAATAAAATTTCATTTTGTTCTCGAAAATATTTATAACATATAAAAATGAAGATGTGAATGATTAATTACTATAGCAGAAATCATTTGAAATTCTTTTAATACTTTTTAATTTTTTAATAATTCTGAATTTTTTAGGATTCCAATCACTTTTATGAGCTACTGTATATGTTTTTGTTAAGTTTAGATAATTTCAACAGTCTGTGTGTCTTCTTATGAGTCTGAATAAAAAAAGACTGCATATGTAAATTGCTTTATGTTAAACTAACTCGATTTTAGTTAACTGTATTTTAACTTTATCCTAAAAAAATGTTATTGTTTTAAAGCAATATTTTAAATAGACTCAATATATAGATAATACTTTTGTTGCACAGGAAGCAGCTTTTGTAATTGTTTTGTACATACATTCTTTTAAATAATTTAATTCCTTCTTTTTTTTCAAAATTTTCTATTATCTCATTCCTATTTTGCACATTAAAAAAATTATTTTTTATTTACACGACTATTCATTCTTTACTTAGCCCCCTAGTTTGGTTAAAAGCAATGGTGTTGAAGAAGTTATTTTTGATTCTTTGAAGAAATATATCTATTCAAAAGATATTGCAGTCATTGAAGTCTTATATCCCTGTCTTCTTAAGCTTCCTATGATGAATTTACAAAAAGTAAGTATGAGTATTAATCATAGTTTTATTACACTGTATAAAAATATATAGTTGAATCTATATCACTTGATAACTAGAAATGAACAGTAATTTTCCAGCTCTTTTTTATTTTATAATCAAAATTATGTTGTTTCTGATAAAATTCATGTAGTAATAGAAATTATGAAAATTGTTTTGCTATATTTTTAACATATTATTAGTATTGAAAGAAGTTTTATATTCTAGATCAGATGTAGTCAACCTTTTTTTGCTATCAAGGGCACATTTGAATTTATCATATTTGCAGACATCCCCCCCCCCCCCCCAATAACACACAGTTATTTACATAAAGCATTTAAAGGCAAGGTGGTGTCAAGTCTGTAATTTTAAAACTTGATTTAAGTGCATAGAATACTCACTAAAATTTCTGTAAAAATCAAAATTTGATAGAGAAGTGAGTTTGTGGGCTGCATTGATGTTTTTAAAGTCACTATGAGATTTTATGAATTTTGGTGGAAATGTAAATCATATTTAATTATACGTTTAGAGAAAACTATAATATTAATTTGATTGAATACTGAATTTCAAGTACAGTAGAGTCTCTAAAATCCGCACTTCTAAAGTCTGCAATCTTTTGAAATCCGCTTGCATTTCAAAACGTAAACAATGAAATTCCCAGTTAAGAAGTATTCTTTACAATTTTTATTCCAAATATCAGCGAATGAAAATAAAATTATTTTTAATGTAAATTTATGAGAAAATAGTAATTACACTGGATATTATGCAAATAAAATGCTTTTATTTCACAGAAACCTACACACAACAAAAAATTTAAAACAATAGAAATTGATGTGAAGCCTAAACAAGCCCACAAAGGTTTTAATAATGGCACAATCTATCGGCCACTATAGAAAGTAGCGAATTAATTTTTTTATATTTCATGTGAGGTTGGCAACACTCATTTCATTATTTTGCATTTACTTTGAGTTGTACAAACCAACAGCAAATAACGACTGTTTGCAGAATTCAAAAGAAACTTCATCGAGAGAAAATTAAAGTTCTCAAGCAAAGAACTATACAAGAAATGTTTAAAAATTGTAATAAAAAATAATTTTGTCTATTAAAATTATAATGTACAGGTAAATAAAAGGGATTCAAGTTTTGATTTGCTGAAATTGAATTATTACAAGCTCTTCTTGTAAATGGATACAGGTAACAGGCATGTGATTTTTCAGTGAATTAGCGGAATTCAGCTAATTTTTTTTTCCCTAATTCGCGGAATTCAGCTAATTTTCTTTTTCCCTAATTCGCAGAATTCTGCGAACGGTCGAAACAAACGATCGCTCGGTCACAATCGCAATTCCGTAAGTGAATAAGGGTTTTGAGTTATGTTGTTATCTTGGAATGGCAACAAAATGCTACTCATGTTATGTTTATCTGTAAATGAAACAACAGCGTGCACGAAAATAATCGAAATTGATCATTCTTTCTTGCCGAAAAATATATGTGTGCATTGTTTTAAGTCGTTTTTGTATATTTTTTTTAACAGCATTTAGCTGGTGGCAGATAATTTTAGATATTTTATTTTTGATTTAATTCAAAAGTAAATGTATTAAGATTTGATTGCACGTGCTGTGCTTTTATGAACTATGCTTGTTCTACAGAAATCGGATGATCTTAGAGTCAGAGAAGTGGACAAAGATGTAAAAAATAAATTTAAATGGGAATGGCTTGATAAAAAAGTGATGCTGAATTTAAAAGAAGGTGAAATTTCAGTTTCAGTATCGGATTCTATACAAAAAGTTGATGTTCCTGGCAAGGGAAATGTAACCTGTGTAATGATGTTATCGTTTATGGCAGAAGAAGATGGAGATCTTTAGAGAGCCATCTTAAAAGTTATCGACATAGAAATTTAGTATCCATTACAAGAAAAAACATTGATTTAGGTTGCAGTATTTTATATGAACAAAATAGTGCATTACCAAGTACTCCAGTAGCTATTCCATTATCATCGCGTGTGATTACGAGCCAAGCAACAATGGTAGGATTTATGGCTGAACACAGTTTACCATTTTCTATTGCTCCCCATCTTATAAACCTTTCTAAAGAATTAGCAAGGGATCAGAAAGCTCTATCCTCTTTATCTATGGATCGAACTTCTGCTTCCATAAAAATCAGGTTTGGCTTGGCTGAAACATTATTTGCTGAAACGATTGGAAACATACAATCTATGCCATTTTCACTAAATATTGACGAAGCTACGAGTAACAACTTTTCTAGAGTTCTTACAATACTTGTAAGTTATTATAATGAAGTTCAGCAGAGAGTTATAATGGAACATCTCTCATCTATAAAACCGTATTCTGTCAACAGTAAAAATGTTTATAATGCTCTGCATTTTCTGATGATAAGTAACAACATTCCATATAACAATTTAATGTCAATTATGATGGATTCCTGTGCAGTTATGAGAGGCTCCAAATCTGGCCTGGCAACTCAAATTCGCAATAAGCATGCCACACACTTGCTAGATGTGGATGGTGATTCTTGCCATCACATCCATAATGCTACAAAAAAATTTTGCAAAGAGTTTGATTTTCATGTTGAAAGCCTTTTTTCAGACCTAAATACAAATTTTAAATGGTCTGCTCAGTTAAAATTGAAACTTGAGGAGTTGTGTGACATTTTAATGTTAAAATATTCTCCACCAGAAAGATATTTAAGCCACAGGTGGCTTTCATGTTATGATGTCACAGTGGAAACGTTAAGGATATGGATGTTTTGAGTATATTTTATTATGCTTATTTGAATACCAAAGATAAAGAAACTTATAAGCCCATTATGTTAAATATATATCGAAAAAGAAAATTGGAATCTGAAAAATTACAAAAAGTCAAAAAAATTCAAGAACAGCTTAAAAAGCTGAAACCTTCCACCACTGATGGCAAAAATAGAAGAGAGAGGATAATTGAAAAGGTTTTTTTTTTTTTTCAAGAAAAAAAACATTTTACTTTTACAGATGTTTATTGTTTTTTTGCCTCTCCTAAAGGAATATGTTTGTGTATTTCAAACAACTGAACCACTCGTACATAAATTATACGAAAAGCAAGTTAAAATTTTCAAACGTTTTTTATCTTTCTTTATAAAACCTGAAGTTCTGAATGTTAAAAACATATTATCAAAAGACCTTATAACAGAAGAAAATATCTTGGCTAACAAGCACATATTTATAGGGTTTGGAGCTAATGGAACGCTTGCAAAATGTAAGAAGTCACTTGTTAGTGAGTTTTTTACTAGTTTAAAAAATGTGTATAAGTCATGTGGCTTATACTTACAAAAGAAATTGCCACTAGCAAATGAATTTTTGAAATGTGTGTCTGACTTGGATCCCAATAAAAGGGGGCAAACGGAAACTCTCGAAAAACTAGAATTGTTACCAGCCATTGTGACAAATGTTTTATCAAATGAAGAGTTAGAAAAGTACATGCTAGAAATTATCAAATTGATAATTTACCTCCCTATAATTGATAATTTACCTCCCTATTTATTAGAAGAAAATAAAAATCAAAGATTAGATGAATGGTGGGCATCTGTTTTCTCCCCTGGGAATTATCCATCTCTATCAAAATTAGTAAAAGGCATAATAAGTATATTTCATGGCCCAACAGTAGAAAATACATTCAGTTCTATGAATTATATTATGGATTCAAGATCTGGATGCATGGATGTGAAGACTTACTCTGCTTTTCAAACTGTTAGAACAGGCATAAAAGCCAAAAATATGTCTTCTTTAGAATATTTCCACAGAAATGATGTCAGATATTGATCCTGCAAAAGTAAATTTAATAAAAAATATTCAAGCTTCAAATAAAAGATACAGGAAAGAAAAAGCTAAAGAAAACATAAAAACAAAACCAGAAAAAAAATTGACAAAAACAGCTGGACAAGTTTTACTAAAAAAAATTGAAACTGCTGCTCTAAAAAGTCATACTAAAAAAAGATCCCGGGAAGAGAATTCTTCTGAAGCAGTTCTAATGCCTTAAGCAAAAAATTACAAAGAACAATGAGCAGATTGTATTAAAGGAATTTCCAACTATGGAAAAGGAACAAAAAATGCAAGAAATTGGAACAGATTCAGAACATTTGAAAAATAATAAAAACACTTCACATAAAAAGCAAAAGGATTCGTGGAAGGCATTTTTTCAAGCCCATAAAGAAAAAAAATAAATTATTTTTTAGTTCCATAATTTTAATATATACAGGCATAAAACTTTATGTTGGTGTTTAGTTTAAAATTAGCTTTTTTAAAAAATGTTATCATAATTAGTTCTGAGACTGATGCAAAAACATAGAAGAACTGGTTGACCTGATCTTGCTCATTAATTAATTTTATTTCTTTGGAAGATTACTTTTGCATATATATAATTTAAAGTTTGTTTCTACAAAATTTGTTATTAAGTAATGTTAAATTTTGATTTTTTTTTTTTTTTTTTTTTTGTATTATAATTACCATACATAGATTTTGCATTCAGAAATCCATTAGTTGATGCTTACCAACTGTAATAAATATATATTTTTAAACTAATGTATTGAGAAAGAATCCTGATTTTTGGTTATGGATGGTATTATATTAATTTAAGAATAATTAATATATATAATTATTATATAAATCATTTCGCCTATCCTTAAAATTTATCTTGTTAATATGACCAAGTATGTATGTATGTATGGATATATATAACTGTTTAGGTTTCAATTTCAAAGTGAGATTATTAATGTTCAACCAACCAACCAACTATAAAAGGGAAAAAAATTTCAGCTAATTTCAAATTTTAGCAATCACATATCTGAGGTAAGTTAAAAAAAATAAATCATTTAATCCAGAATCTGCAAAACTCTAAAATCCATGCAGCCTCCGGTCTCAAGCTGTGTGGATTTTGGAGACTACTGTAATAAAACATATTAATGTAGGTTCAAAGTTTATTCTATAAAAATGCACTTTTCAAAATTTATTTGTAAAAACATTGCGTTCTTTTAAGATTTTACTTTTTCTTTCAGAACTTCTGAAATGCAAATGAAATTATTTTGAAGAAATTGTACAAAAATGATGTCATTTAGATGAATGTATCAAAAAAAATTTCATATTGACAAATGCATGTTACAAACAAACTACTCTCGAAAGTAGACTTTTCCCCTATATGATGGTGTAAAAATTTTAAATGTGCGATGTTTAGAAGATTAAAAAAAATGCAGTAGTGAAAATTGAAAAAGGGAAATTTAATCGTCAGTCGTTAACCACTGTTAATAATTTGATATTGCATACAATTATTAATGATTTGATAAATATTAGCCATATTTAATAAAACACATAATTATTACAGAATTGGACTTACATAACTTTTTTGACAAGATTTTCATTTGTCAAAGGAGACTTGTATTTACCTTCTATCTATTAAATGCCACCTCAGATAAATATATTGAACTTAAACACTGAAAATCTCTTTTACACAAGATGCTGAATTTGGAACATATTCTGTAGCTAAATTTGAAATGTATTGTCTATATAATTGCTTGTTTTAATTTAGCTTTTATTATGTCAAGTTTTAAAAACAATTACAAGGTCTATAGAAAATGAATTTTAAAAATTCTGTCTTTATCTATCTATTTGAATTTCTACACATATTTTAATTCTGAGCCCCATCTGCAGAATTGCATATGACCTGTAGACAACATAGTGAGTACCACTGACATAGAGGATATCTAGGTATATCAATCTATGTACAAGAATAACAGTTTAAGTCAGGGGTTCTTTAATGGTGGTCGTGGACAGCTGGGGGTTCTTGAACTTATATATATCGTAGGGTTGCAAATAAACATGTTATTTTTTAAAATTCATTATGAAGAATATAATGATTGTGCAATACAATATCAATCAATCAATAATCACATGTATGCAGTCCCTATAAAATAGAACTTGTTTCAACTTCACTATCCGAAACAGTGTTCATATTTCAAGGACTATGAGCATGCTTTCCACTTTCGATAAGACTGTTTTAAATAATGGTATGTGAATTTTAGTTTGCATGAATTGGTCTGCTCATGTTTGCATAATCTTTTTTACTACATATGTTGATGTACTTCTTGACTCTAGATATTGGTAAAGAGTTAAAGTACAATAGAGTAAAATGTAAAAAAAGGAAAATTTTGGATTCAGCAATGCAGCAGTACACTTGAGCTATGAAGGAAAACAACAAAATTATGCAGACGATTATGAACCATTAGATGAGTAAGGCAAAATTTGAGGCCTATTCAGAGCTCCTTCACAAAATTCCTTTTAATGAAACAGGCTCCTTCACAAATTTATAAAAATGTACTCTTCATAACTTATTTTAATTTTGCTAGGTTTTAAAATATGTAATTTGTTAACAAAACAAGTTCACCAGAAAGGAAAACTTTAGAAGAAGGACTTAAAGAAGTCAGTATTAATAAATGCTTGGCGTGAATTTGAGTAACTGGATTTCATTTTTCATTGCAAAATGTTATTTTTCTCAAAAATATAATACATTTCAAAAGAATAACTCTTACTTTCACAGAATGGGCCCCAAGAAAAAAATTCTGCATTGGTCCCTGTTTTGCGATATTTGTGATTTGAAAAAAGCAAATTGTATACATAAAACAATTTTTTTATTATTTTACATTATTGTTATATCATATGTTTATTATTATACATTTTTATTTTAAGCAAAATATTATTAGGAAAATGACAAGATGCTCTTTACAACAAAGCGGTCCGTAAAATTACAAAGTTTAAGAACTGGCATCATAAAAGATAGTTCCATGAAATTTGCCCATAAATAGCATCCAAACATGTTTTATCCTGTAAGAAATCCTTATTTTTGAGCTTTAGAAAAATGTAACTTACATTGCTCTGTCTAATTGCCTCAATGTTTATTGTATAGCATGCATACTTCTCAAAAATACATAATCTATAGATATTAAAGAGTTTTAAATTAAATTTAAATAAACTGAAAGGACTGCTATTAAAGTGAAAAATATCTAAATGTGAGCTTTAAAATTGAAGTTTGTTTATGTGGCTTTGTTTTATGGCTCTACTGTAATATTTTATTGTGTCTATGTTTATTGCTGCATTTTCATACAGGTTGTCATCAATTACCTTTCAGTTTTTATATAATGCATGCATGAATTATAGATACTTATGGAAATTTTCAAGGAGTAAAGATGCTTTTAATGCAACCTATTATAAAAAGAATGAATGATGGTCAAAAAATGCTCTGTTTTTCAGCGTGAACGAGTCTCGATATTTCGTCCATAGTATATTTCATTTTAAAGAAAAAGACAGAACCTTTTCTTTGGTTGTTGTTTTGTAATAAATTATTATTTCTTTTTATATATATACAGTAGAGAGCTACAAATCTGCCAGAGTCCGAAATTTGCACAGGTATACAGATGTAGTGGTGCTAAAAGAATGAAGTTGGGAGAAAATGGTGATGTCATTCCAAAGCGAATGATCGATTCAGGACGTTTTCATCTCTGTTTACAAAGAATGCTGTGAAAATTGGGGCTGAAGTGAAGAGAAGAAGACTATGTATTAGGGTGTCAACGATTTTAATCAGTTGATTTAAATCGGCGATTAAAATCATGATTTTAATCAACTGATTTTTTAAACAAAATCATTGATTTAAATCAAAAATTTTCTAAATGTTTAAAATGTCAAAAAATATATTAAAATCTAACATAAACATAATTTGAAAGTTTCTACAGGTATTTTGACTTATGAATAAACAAAAAAAGAGCTTTAAATAATTGTTTCTAAGCTTAATTCATGAATATTGTAAAAAATTAAAAACAGTTGAGTTTATAAAAAGCGTTGTTTTTAAGTTTTTATCCAAATTAAAACAGTTTAATTTAAAAATGATATTTAAATCTAATAAAATTTGCAATGTCATAAATTCCTTTAGGTAATCAATTTATGCATTATTTTATATAAAATTACTCATAGCAAGTGTAATACATTTCTACAAGTAAATGAATAAATAGTAATTAATAGCAATCTCAAGTTAAAGAATGAAAGAATGACATCTTTTCAAAGCTAAATTGTAAATGAATGCATAAGAGAAAAAGAAATAATTGGTATAAAAATGCTAAGCTCAGCAAGAAGTTCTTCGGTATAGGTTGAATAAATGTTTTTAACTTTGTAACTCACATAATACTAAATAAAAAATAATGATTAGGGATTGAAAAGGCAGCAAAATTTTTCTTAAAAAGAAAAAAAATTGAACTATTGATAGCTAATAATCCACACTGAGAGGTAATAATGCTGTTACTTAAATATTTTGAGGATTTCAGATATAAGTAGCCAACTTAGATTTATCCTATATGAATGAGTTTAACTCATTTTCATAATTCTTTTGGTTATCATACACATACATGTGTGTAAGTTTAGATTTTGGTGGTTTACAGTAATTTTCCTAAATACAAATGCAAAACGAGCTGCAAACAATATTTGTTAATTTTGTTATTTGTGTTACTAACTAATGAATTACTTATTTGCAGTTTTTATTAATCCTGTAATTACTTATACTATTTCTTCTAGGACTTTTTAAAATGGTGTCGCACCATGCCCCTTTTGAAATTGGCAAAATGCACAGTGCCTTTAAAAAAAAATAGTTGAAATTCACCTGTAGTTGTAGCCAGTCAGAGATTTCTTGTAAAAAAACTTCCCTATTCAACAGTATTTCTAAATTCATGTGGTCAAGATCTCGCAAAAACATAGAACTTTATTTCTTTAGAAAATACAGGATACACATTACTAATGTATTTCCTCATGAAATAGTACCTTTTTCAGAACTAGCATCCTGTCCCTTTTCCTTTCTAAAATGAATACTACATTATTATCATTTTAATAAATAAGTCTTAAAAATGTATAATATGTTCCTAATTAGAGAGTTAATTGTTTAATAATTATTAATTTGAAGTAGTGTTAACTATTTAATATAAAATGCAGTTAATACTTTTAATAAATGTTAAATATCATTAGTATTTATAAAGTTTTACATAATTATTACAATATTAATGTATACAACATTATTGTATGGTACTACCTAATGAAACTACTAATTTGCAGTTTTTATAATTTCTGTAATTACTAACTAATAATTATAATTTTATTAATTAAAATGTAAAACAATAGATTATGTTAGCAATTAGTGGTTTAATTGTTTTGGAAACCTAAAACTCTTGGTAGCTATTTCGTATTTGAACGCTGGAAAAACATCATAAAAATCCGATTTAAATAAAAAAAATCCGATTTTTTTTATTTTTTTAAAAAAAAATCATGATTTTTTTTACACCCTACAGTATGCACATGCATGTTGATTGGTTTGAGAAATATATTTCGGAATTTCAGTAACATTGACTCTGCTATCTGTTTATCTGTATCTAATCGCGTGCGAGATGTTTTTATTCATCATTTATGTTGTTTTTCAATATTTTTTCTTCTCAAGTATTGTTTTGAATCCAGCCACAAGCAATTCTAGCGATGATGATGACTTGGATAATTCTGAGAAAATTCAGTTTGATGAGGGTTTAAATTTGGGAGAAAAAATACCTTGAATTCTTAAAGCAAAAAAAAAAAATGTGCAACTGAGCAAGAACTAATAACTATCTATAACCTGGAAAAAAAAAAAAAAACCTGGAACAAACTAAAGTTTTGAAACAGGCCACAATTCAACAAATGTTTTCAAAGTTTAAAAAAAAAAGTTGTTTTGTTTATATTGTTTTCAGATATTCTTTTTTTTTTTCTGTTTATTAAAATTTTCATCTATAATTAAATAATTTAATAATCTAATATAAAAGTGTGTTGCTATTAATGTTATTTTATTTTATTTGTCCTATTTGTTTTTTTAAACCTTTATTAATTATTGTTCTTTTTATGACCTAAAATCCACAAAATCCTGAAATCCACACAATGCCTTTTCCGGTACGGATTTCTGGCTCTTTACTGTATTACTGTATATATATATATATTCTAGTACTATAAACTATTCCTATATACTGACACAATGCATAAATTCTGCAATTGTGGAAATACACTTTTATTCATTCCTCTGTTTTAATTTGAAAATAGTTTTTTTTATTAAGACAGTAGTAATTAATAGATTTTTTATTAAATTATATGCAAATTCTTTCTTGGTCTTTGATCCAACAAATCAAAGACCAAGATGATCAAATTGTTTTTATTGTAATGATGTGTAGAAGAAAATAACAATTTTGTTCAAAGTGGAAGTTAACAATCTGCGAAAAATAAGTGAAAATAATATTTTATTCAGACTATACATTATAAATTTGAACAATTATTTAATTTAATCTGATTTTAGAATTAATAAAATTGGCAGTTAAAGCTTGTTAAATAATATTTTAAAATCTCATTCCCTGCAAATATTTTTTTTTGTATATATATATATATATTGTATATATATATATATATAAATATATATATATTTTTTGTATATATATATATATTAGAGGGTAATATATATATATTAGAGTGCTGCACGGGCCCGGGTTTGGCCCGAGGCCGGGCTGGCAAAATGAAGGCGAACTTTCAAACGGGCCGGGCTGGCAGAATTAGGGCAATTTTTCCTACATTTCAGGTCTGGCATGCAAGAAAATTGAACGGGCCTGCAGGAAAATTGAATGGGCCTGCAGGAAAATTGAATGGGCCTGCAGGAAAATTTAACGGGCCTGCAGAGCCGGGCCGATAAAAAAATTATGCGGGCCTGTCGACCTGATATAAAAATTTAAGCGAAGCAGATAAAATACGAGCCATTTTCAATGAATGCGACTTCCTCGAGAAATATTTTGACGCAGCATGTCCCCTCAGGGATTTTGCGCCATAAAACCCCATACAACCAATCTTCGAGAAATATAAATGTGCATCACGAGCCGATGCAAGTTTAACAACATCAATACAGAAATATAACATGTCCATCGTAGAGATCGGCATCATACAGTCACATGAAAATTGATTGCAGGTTTAATTGTTTCAGCAGACTCGTGCTGGGCCGAGATCAGACTTGCATTTTTTTTCTACATAGTCGTGCTGTTACAGTACTGATCTTAATCGTTCTCAGGATGTGTAGGGCAGGCATTATGTTTTGTAAAAGTATTAATAGCGATAATGAATTTCTGTTAACAGTATCTTTGGAAATATATCTTAAAGTGGTTCTCATATTCACTGCTCACCAATGTGAAGCTTTCAGGCACATTTTCTGACTCGTTTTAACTGTAAAGGCATAAAATTGACAGGCCTGACTATTGAATCCATTTGGAATTGAATAGCTTTTTCCATATTTGATAAATTACTTACAGAGATTCTTGTCACGTGACTGTAGGTTTTCTCCTTTCCTGTGCTGTTGCTTCCGGAAATTCAAATCAAAACGCTAACTTTGGCAGTACATTCTGAAAGATATATAGCTTTTATCTAAGAAAAAAAACAGCATTTACATAATTTCTGAATAAGAATACCTGCCAATCTTACGCACGCATTTCCAAAAAGGAATGAATTCATAAATGTGTCAGAATGTAGCTCTTTGGATTTGAGAAAAACCTTAAAAATGAGAGAAATGTCACAAATCTACGTTTTATTATACAGCTTCAAAAGCTATCATGTTTTTAACCCTTTATTCTAAACTATATTAATTTTTTAATGAATCCTTATTTTAATTTTGAAACGTTTGTAGAGACGATGACTAAAAGACTGTAAGTAATCATTAGGGTGTAAAAAAGTCATGATTTTTTTTTAAAAATAAAAAAAATCGGATTTTTTAAAATTTAAATCAGATTTTTTTGATTTAAATTGGATTTTTATGATTTTTTTTCCCAGCGTTCAAATACTGAATAGCTACCAAGAGTTTTAGGTTTCCAAAACAATTCAACCACTAATTGCTAAATATAATCTATGTTTTTACACTTTAATTCATAAAATTATAATTATTAGTTTGTAATTACAGAAATTATAAATATCCAAATTAGTTGTTTCATTAGTTAGTATCATACAATAATGCTATATACATTAATATTGTAATAATTATGTAAAACATTATTAAATACTAGTGATATTTAACATTCATTTCAATTATTACTAACTGCATTTAATATTAAATAGTTAAAACTACTCCAAATTAATAATTATTAAACAATTAACTCTGTAATTAGGAACATATTATACATTTTTAAGCTTTAATTGTTAAAATGATAATTAATAATGTAGTATTCATTTTAGAAAGAAAAAGGTGGCAGGATACTAGTTCCAAAAAAGGGCACTATTTCATGAGGGTAATGATATAAGAAAAAAAAAGAAGAATGTTTAGTATGATAAATAAATTGCCCTTAATTTTTAATAATTTTATGAATCACAAATATAAAAAGGCAATTAAATAACATGCATCCTGTTTTTTCTAAAGAAATAAAGTTTTATTATTTTTGCAAGATCTTGGGCACATGAGTTGAGAAATACTGTTCAATGGGAAAGTTTTTTACAAGAAATCTCTGGCTACAACTACAGGTAAATTTCACTATTTTTTAAAAAGGCAAGGCGCATTTTGCCAATTTAAAAAGGGCCAGATTGCGGCACCATTAAAAAATAGCCTAGGAAAAACAGTAAGAAATTACAGAATTAATAAAAACTGCAAATAAGTAATTTCAGTAGTTAGTAGCACAAATAACAAAACTAACAAACATCATTTGCAGCCCATTTTGCATTTGCACTTAGAAAAATTATTGTTAATCACCAAAATCTAAACTTACACACATGTATGTGTATGCTAACCAAAAAAATATGAAAATGAGTTAAAGCCATTCATACACACATACATAATAAATGTAAGGAGAGCCAGTTATATCTGATATCTTCAAAATATTTATATAACAGCATTATTACCTCTCAGTGGGAATAATTAGTTTTCAATGGTTAATTTTTTTTTCTTTTTAAGAAAAGTTTTGCTGCCTTTTGAGTCCCTAATTAGTTTTTTTATTTAGCATATATGAGTTACAAAGAAAAAAAAAAAACAAAAACATTTATTCAACCTATACCGAAGAAGTTCTTGCCATGCTTAACATTTTTATACCAATTAGTTCTTTTTCTCTTATGCATTCTTTTACAATTAAGCTGTTGAGCAGATGTTACTCTTTCATTCTTCTTTGACTCGAGATTGCTATTAATTTATTATTACAATAGTAGAACAAGAAACTAAGGCACTGACTAGTTATTCTTTTACTTGCAGAAATTTATTACACTTGCTACGTTTATTATTATTTTATATAAAATAATGCATAAATTGATTACCTAAAGGAAATTATGACATTGCAAATTATATTAAATATCATTTTTAAATAAAACTGTTTTGTATTGGATAAAAACAATGTTTTTTATAAACTTAACTGTTTTTAAGTTTTTACAATACTCAGTAATTAAGCTTAGAAACAATTATTTAAAGCTCTTTTTTTGTTTATTCATAAGTCAAAATACCTGTAGAAACTTTCAAATTATGTTCTTCTTAGATTTTAATACTTTTTTTTGACATTTTAAACATTTAGAAATTTTTTTATTTTAATCAATGATTTAAAAAAAAAAAATCAGTTGATTATAATCATGATTGTGTTTTCTGTTTTGTGAACACATAGTAATCTAGAATATACTGTAAAATGTTCCCATAAATATGTATGTAGTATTCACTAAAGGAATCTTAAATGTACATCGAGAAAAAAGGAACTTTTTGTAGAAATTGAGTGATGCTGGGCCGAGAATTGTAAAAGTGTAAACGGGCCGGGCTCAGACCAAACTTTTAATTTTTACACCGGGGCGGGCCCGTGCAGACCTCTAGTGTATATATGTATAGTTTTTATATTGTATTAATCAAGTTTTTATCCTGTATAAAATTAAGTCAGCTCAAGCAGTGTGCCATTTTATAGAAAATTAAATGATAAAAACACGAATTATTAATTGTACTTCAGAATACCATTGTCCGATATGGGCATAGCAAATCCAGTAAAATAAATTTTAAACCAACATATCTTTGTATGTAAATTATTTCTGTTTCCATGTATTTTATTGTAATATATTCTTATTTCTTTCCGTTTAAATATTTATTCATTGAAATGAGAAGTAACTCTTAGGAATATAAAAATTTTCTTATTTAGTTAAAAAAAATAAAAAGAGGCAGGGGGGGGGGGGGAGACTTACAATTCGCTCGTCTTTAAATACCAGAAGCATATTTTCCCTTCAAAATATTGACATATTAAATACAAAAGAGATCTCTAGTGACAAGCACTTAATTTGTCGGTGCAGTATCATACAGTAGAACAATAAAGCCAAAATCGTTTATTAACCCCCGGTACGGTATGCTATTTCTTTCTCCCAGCTTATTTGGTGTAGTCTCCAAAAAAAAACATTATCTTACAGAAGCCAGCTGTAAAACAAAGCAGTATGATTAAATACTCCATTGCAATTTTTTTAACTTCTAAGCTTTGCACAATTTCAATTTTTATACCGTCGTGGGAAAAAAAAAAGTACTTTTTAATGCAATTTGTTTGAAAACTGCATCTCCATTTATTTTTGAGATATTAATTTTTTTTTTTTTGTAGCTTTTACAGCCATTTGCTTAATATTGGCAACAAAAGAACTCCATTTCTGTAGAAAGTGAAAGAAAAATAGCAATTATATCTTTTTGTTGCCATTTTCCCATAAAAACTGAAAAAAAAAATTAATTAAAATATGTGCTATTTTGAAAAAATAGAAATTAGAATATTTCTGATAAAACATGGAGCTATTAGAAACTAAATTTAATTTTAAACATCTCTATTAATAATACACAAAAATGAAGGCCCGTGAATCTTTAGATAGCCGATTTTTTTTTTGGTGAGTTTTTTGAATGACGAAATCTCTTTTTGTTTGGATTTGTGTATTATTCAGCGATAGTGCCGTCCTAAGCGTACTTTACTGTAGATGTTGTTTAACACTGGATCACAAAGGATGAATTTTTCAGCAAATGTGAATGACGTCACTTTATGTAAAATAAAATCGCGTGTTATAAATCTTAAAACTGAACTACAGTAGAGTCCTGATTATCGGTGTTTCCGCTTTCACTGAGTTATTTTCTTCGGATGGGCTGATGGCTTCTATTATTATGAAACAGTCATTATAAATGAAGTGTTAGGTGAGGATGAAAGAGCAGACATAAAAAGGCCATTTTTTTCCCCCATTCTGACCAGAAAATCAAAGTTCTAACTTTTTACTATTGCTCTTTCATCTTCACCTAACACTTCATTTATAATGACTGTTTCATAATAATGGAAGCCATCAGTCCATCAGAAAAAAATGATCCATTCTAAATGTATAAGTTCGATGAACTCGGATAATCAGGAGTTTACTGTATCTATATTTATATACATATATTTTTTTGTCATCGGGGGCGACACTAAATTCTGAAAAAGCAGAATTCCTGTTTTCTAGTTAGTAAAATGTAATTGAGCAATTATCACATTTCTTTCCTTTTTTTCGTTATTTTGATAATAATGTAAAGAAATTAATGCTGATTAATTAATTAAGAAATTAACTACTTATGTCTTAAGAATTAATTGATTAACATGTTTTTTTTTTTCTTTGAAGAAAATCTTTAAAAGGGTATTTAAATCTTTTCTGCTTTGAATTTTCTGTAGGTTAATCACTTAGAATGGCTTGAGTTTGATGATGTGATACAACAGTTGCTAGTAAATATAGATATGGAATGTGATCCAAAGATTCGTCATGCATTTCTTACACAGATGTCTTTATTTATCCAATCTACACCCTGCTTTAAACATTTAAAGGTAAATGTTATTTCTTTATAATTACATAACTTTTTGTTTCTGAAGTTATTGTTCATTTAATTATATGAGTGAGAATAAGGGGTTATTTTTACTATTTTCTCTGAGTTTTTTTTTTTTTGTATTGTTAAATCTTAATCTGATTTGTTAAAATTATTTGTTGAATATAATTACTTGGATCCTTAATTTTAATATTTATATGATAAGACCTTATGAAACTGCCACCAACTTACAACTTCACCATGCTGATAATACCAGTTTCTTAAAGTCCTGGCCAAAGAGATAATAAAATAATACTGGAAAGTCTTAAAAAACCATTACTCGAAAAATATTAGACGCTGTTAAACTGTCACTTTCAACTTGCAACTTTCTTGGGGGTTTTTTCTTCTTCTTTTTTCATCAAATAAAACTCAATAAAAACGATCTTGATTTTGCATTTAGCAATGAATCTGACTTCTGATCTCTGAAGGAATAGCAGAAAAGAAACAATACCAAATTCCAAGAAGCTGTAGTTGTATTCTGTATAATCAATCAAAAAAAAAAAAAAAAAAAAAGGCACCCTATACATTTTAAACACCAAATTGTCCCTCAAAAAAAAAAAAAAAAAAAAAAAAAAAGTGCTATTTTACCAGAAATTGTCTGTTTTTCAATCCCCCCCCCCCCTCCCCACCAAAAAAAAATAAATAAATAAATAAATAAAATAAAAATAAAATAATAATCATTAAGAAAAATTTGCTAAAAGGAAGTTAGAGACTTCAGTGTAATTCAATGTATTTTTCAGTTTTTATTTCATTTTACTTCATTTATTGTTTCCTATGTAGAAGTCATTATGTGTGTTGCTTCAGAACTTCACTGCTAATTCTCTTGCTGAAGAAAAATGTCGAGCTGCATCATTAAAAGTAATTAAAGAACTGATTAGGTCTTGCTGGCCAAGGTAAAAAAAATTTTATACATTTTAATAATTTTTAATTTTGAAGGATTTCAGTTATCTAAAATAAATGTTTATTATTTCATTTTATTTATTTCTGTATTTTATTTCTATGTGCTTTCTAGTTTTCATGGCATTTTATCTGAAATTTTGAAATTTTAATAGGTTTATTAGAAAGCAAACTTTTTGTGTAAACATTTACTACAGTCGAACCTCTATTTAACGAAGTCGCTAAATCCCGGAAAAAAGTTCGTTATTTGGAAAATTCATAAAATAGAGATTCACCGTTTAAAATATTTTAAACAACATAAAACAGATTTTAAATTCATAAACACTAAATATTTTTAATAAAAGTAATTAATCACACTTTTTTTTATAAATTATATCTATTTGTTTTATTTATTTTACCCACCAATACCTATCATCAATTCATTTTTTCTATGTGTTTAAATCTTTGAAATCTGAGAGGAAAACAAAACATTGTCCGGGAATACATTGTATTTTCAGTTTAATATAAATAGTTTTTACATTATAATTAATGAATTTTAATGACATTATCGTATTCATTATTATTATAACAAATAATTTTAACCATAATTACCATATGCGTCCTTAAATTTAATTTCTGAAAAATTCTGTTTATTTTACCTGAGTTTTTCCTTTTAAAAAGGGATTTCTCTCATAATATGTTTCGCATCTTTGCAATGCACCAAAAACACCTTCATGCGTATTTTCTTTAAACTATAATCCGCGTCGGATTGTTTCAAATGATTTTAGCATTTCATCATACGAAGTTTTGTTAATTCATGCATCATTATCATTTCTATCTTCATCATATTCGTCTTCATCGCAATTCATTGCTGTATTGTTTTTATTTTTCACACTGTCGAAAAATCCAATTAGGTTAGAGTTTCTGATGTCTCAATTTCAGAATTAAATGAAGTACAATCATCAATCAGCACATCATAGTTAATTTCTTCTTTTTTTTCTCAGCTGTATCCGCATTTTTTAAAGTTACTCTAAGGACTATCGTCTTCGTCCTCCGTACTAACTGAATTCTCACTGCTGATATAAAAGGCGCCTGGTAAAACCAGTTCAAGGCCATTGAACATCATAAAATGTGTTAAAAGAAAGAATAAGTTTGAAATATCCAAAAATATTTTGAAAAATAGGGAGGAAAAAAATTAGATCACAAGAAAAAGTTTGTTAAATAGAGAATGCACTTCGCTATTCAGAGGTTATCTTACGAAAAAATTCGCAAAATGTTCTTGGTTCCAAGGAAAAGTTCACAAAATGGAGAAATTCGCAAAATAGAGGTCCGACTGTATTATATTGTGTTTATGTAATTTTCCAAGTAACCTTTGTTAAAATGAAAGCCATGAGTTTAGTTGTGTTATTACTTATTAGATACCAAAGGAGAGGTGAGATAGAATTGAATATCTGATTTATTTATTTTTCCTTCATATAAAATAATTTCAATAGAATTTATCTGTTACTGTCATGTGATGCTGTCAGCAAATAGCATCAAAAGATGGCGGCGCAACATTTCAATGACGTCATCATAAAGCAAGTTGACTTCCTCGATACGAGAGCGGAGTGCGTATAGTCTTAAAATAGCGGAGTGCGCATGCGCAAGCTGCCGATTCGCCTGAAGGCCAAGAGAAACAGATCGGCGGCGAAAAATGAACTTTCATTACGGAGAGAGGTAAAAACGTCAAAATCGTGGCGTAAAGATTGAGTTCAAATAGACATCGATGCAAAAAAATAGCTGACAGGAAATAAAAATAAACCAAATTTAAATACCGTGAGAAGTATTCTCACATTACCTCCCTTCACCGAGAAAATTTTGTAAGACCAGGAGATGTAAAAGGCAAAATCGATTAAAAACCTTTTACAGAAAATGGGATGACAAAATTTTGAACTGCCAAAGCGAAAAAAAAAAATCATTAAAGTCGAACAATAAAACTTAAAGTTAAGGTGCTGGAAAAAAAATTGGTGATTTAACAGTTGAAAAAAAATTGTGGTTTAACAGTTGAAAAAAAAATTGGTGACCAAAAGTAAGAGAGAGAAAAAGAATATACATTGCATAAAGTACATTCATAATCCAAAAAGTATACAATACATCAAGTATACAATAAAAATGCCAAAAATACAGTAACATTGGCAAAACCTTCTATTTGATCTCATAAAATTATCATCATAAAAATGTTAACATATTCTGAGTTAACAAAATTGAGATCATTGACATGTCATAACAAATTTTGCTATCTTGGTACCAAATAAAAACAGAATTAACTTCTGACAAAAGTTGCAAATACAAAAGCAACAAAATAGTCAGAAACATTTTGTAGTTTGACTTTTAGAACATCCTTAGGACTTTCTAATTATATCTAAAAAAATAAAGAGTTTTCTTTATTACTCTTAACATGAAAGGAAACGAAATGGCCATATAATAAACTTTCATAAAACATAATGGTATCATTTTAGTGTATCAAACTTTGTTATTTCATTTAAACTAAAACAGACAACCAGTTGTATGTGATACCAATTGTGTAATTGAGTCGTGCACTTCTCAATCACCCAAACAAGGTATCCCATAAAAACAAGTTGCTATTTCAATCAAAAGACATGTCATAATTAAGTGTCATAAATACCCATCATAGACACAATTTCTTTGAACTTTATACTTTACTCTAAATAAAAATTTCAATGTATTAGTCATAAGAATTCTTAATATATATATATATATGAGACTCAAAAGAATTTTACTATATTATTAGATAAATACACATATACCATGGTTTTTCTTTAAAATATGAGAGACTGGTGATCACCAAAAAAAAAATTTAAGTACTTCCATATAGAATGAAAGAAAAGAAAAAAAAATTGACAAAATCATGAGTTTGTAAAACTAAAATACCATGTACCAGGAATATAATTTTTAAATAATCATTTAAATATAATATAGAAATAAAATTATTACAATTCAATGTTAGGCTCACAATGATGATAATGACAAAGATAAATCATCAGCAACACTATAAACAAACAAAAAATTAGATATATATATATGTAAATATCGAAGTCCACAACCATGCCGATGACCATCATGCCATAGCCACCAGCATGTCTATGAACAAAAATAAACACATATAAGAACTCCTACGTAAAATTTTAGGTGGCTTGGATCTCCTAACAAGGCTCCTAACATCTTAGGTAAAAGAAAATTTTAATTATAATAACACTGTAACTGCAGGTGGGTAAAGGCAATGTTTTTGGATTAAAAAAAAATGTTCATTGAGTCCAGAGCCATATGGAACAAGGCTATTAAAGATAAATTAATGTCACTGAAAGTTTAGTAACACAGCATGAGGTGGTACACTGGTACTAGCATTGCTTCCTAAGGTTGTACACAAGCACTAAAATAGACAATTGCATACACCAAAACATTTGTAGATGTGAACAGATGCTGTCGAAAAACTGAACACTGGAGCATTCACTTAATCATCAAAATTAGATGATTTTTGCATGATGACATCAGAAAATTTTAAATATGACACAATATGAGAATGCATTGCATTCTTTTTTGAAGCACTAACTGACGACATCGTACTCATCACTGCAGAGCAATCATAACTACTGCGACACATACACAAATCACTTTTGCAGAAGAAGGATGAGAAGTCGGCGGTGCACTTATGATGAAATGTAGTATGATAGGACATAATCGGTATTTGAGGTCAAGAAGCACTTTTTTTTTTGTAAAAAAAAATTTCACTAGATGATTTATAGAAAAAAATTCTATATATATATAAATGCGCTGGTAAAAAATTTCCATCTAGAATTGTGCTTTTCTGTAATCTTCTTGTATTGAAGGTATGAAGAGAAGACATTAATAAATTTCACTTTCTTCATAAAACATTGAAAACTTCAAAATGAAGATCATTTTTACTATTCAATTCTTCATAAAACAAAAAATCTTCAAAATGAACGAATCTTTTTTTTTTTTTTTTTTTTTTTTTTTTTATACTAAAGTAATGAGGCAAATGACAAAATAAAGACTTAGAGGCTTTGGGTATGAAATAAAATTAAAGTAAAAGGCACTATGCACATAATAAATAAATAAATATGGCGAACTTTTCAAAATAACTTGATCTTGCATAAACACTGTAACAAATATTCACAAACTTCTTATATTAATTGAGAATTTACACTTGATTATCAATGAGCAAAAATTTTGCAATGTGAGGATGAATTGCTACACACAAGCAAAAATTAACTCTGAATAATTTTAATTGCACATGCTAGAATATTTGGAGAAAATGCAGCATAAAATTATGTTATTGAAGGTAAAACACATCAGTAATTTTCAGGTAATGTAAATTTAAACTTCCTTGTTTTGAGAAGACTTGGAATAAAGATATGGTGTGTGTAACTGAGTTCTAGCAGCAGACAAGTCAACAATTTCACTTTATGAGGATATTTGCTCTCACATGAGAAACGTTAACTGGCACACTATTATAATCAGTAATGAAAGCTATTTATTTTTATTTATTTATTTTTTTTTTTTTGAAGAGAATGAAGTAGTAAACACCATTTGTAGCTTCACAAACCGAAGAACACTAATGAAGTGGTTTCATAAATGGATATTTGCCTATAAATGAAAAACATCTCCACCAGGCATCTCATGGCTGAATACGAAGCATACACACAAAAAATTAAACTATTGTAGATGTAGGAAACTTTTGAAAAAGTAGGTAGGTAATTTTATAATTTTTAGCTTCCATGATAACATGTGCAACAACAAAGAAGAGACCAGAAGAAATGGATATCACACAAAACCACTGACCATCTTCATCAGGTAAGCAACAGATGAATGGAAGAAAAATCTGAAGAATGTCATTACAGGTAAAAAAAAAATTTCTAGCAGCATATACAGGAACAGTCATAATTAAATATGGCAAAAAGCACATAACTTAAGAACTATTGATAGTTAATAAATATATAAAAGTAATCTTCGCTATTGGCAAGAAAAAAATATTTTTCTTATGGTGAATGGAATTTTTAAGTAGAACTGTTACAGGATTGAAGAAGCCCCATTTTATTTTAAATGAAAAAAAAAAAAATAATGTTGCTCTTTTTATTTTTATAAAGCAACATGAGAATAAGGTATGATGATGTTGATGTGGATATGCCATGCATAGACTTATAAATTTGTGAAAGAATTGAATTTGCCAAAGAGAATTGAAGCAATGAAAATTTTGAATATTTTCAATTTGTTAGCTGAGAGTTCTATAACAACATCAATAGGTAAATTTAAAAACAGGAACAGTTCTTTAAATATTAGAAGCACTTCTTTAAATATTAGAGATGAAATCAGACTAGTCCACAAGACAACATGCTAACTATACAGCATATCTTACAAATCATCTGAGGAGCAAGTCTAAGAACTTTTCAAAGGGGATAACTGTCTATAAATTTTCACATTATATTTTTGTTATTCAGAGAAGCAGGCAATAATTCAAAATAATCATACAGGATAATTACTACTATAAATTACCTGAAGAATACCAAACTTCAGTTGGAGAAAATAGGCGTAATTGATGAGATAAGAACAAAAGTTCTCAGCAACAAGAATTAAAAATAATACTTCAATAAAATTTCAATCTTTTATTATTTTTTTTAGATATATATATTGAAATTCAAATTTATAATTCATTTAAAGTGCCATTAATAAGTAGAAAATTAAAAATATATATATAACCCAAAAGCCATGCCTCCTAAAATATCATATGTTCTTGAGAACAATTTTTGCCAAACTTCAAATCATTGAAATTATTTGAGAACATAAATTCATTTATAAATATTTCAATTTCAACAATTATTCTTCAAAATTATTTTTAATTCCAAAATTTTCAATCAATTAAAAAAATATGTAACTGCCTCAGAATTCTATTCTTAAAAACAGAATATTGCTATTATTTGCAACATAAAATTCATTTTCAATATTGTAATTATATAAATTCATTTCTTGATTGAATAATAATACATTCTACAAAATATAGTAAAATTTAAATATGAATTCTTTAGAATGTTGTAAGAAAAAAATGCAACTATTTAACATAAAAATGGCATAACTCAAGAATCTATAAGAACAAGAACATCAAATATTCTAAAATATTTTCATAAATTATATCCAATAAATCTTGAATTAAATTAACCATTTTCTTTTGAACTAATGAGAACAATTCCTCAAAAAAATTTTACTTGACTTTCTTGAATAACGATCTTAATTTTCTTCAAAAATTAGAACAAGTTTCATGAAAATGTAGCTTCTATTAAAATATTTCAATCAAAACTCTCATAATTCTTAAAAAAAGAACAAAAAGTTCTAAAAAAATTATCTTCAAGAATCAGTATTTTTTTTAAATTGCAATAATCCCGAAGCAACCACGTTGCAATTCGAAAGGTACTACGGCGCCAAATTGTGACGGTAATTTAATGATCGTTTAAGTGGTTTAGTACAAATTGCGAAGGTCTTTTAATAAATACTATTGATCGTTAAAGAAATAATAAAAACTGGAGACTTCTTACTTTACAGGAGACAGTGAAGAGACAAACTGGTGAAACAAACAATATTCTTTATTCCATACGTTAGTTGAATAGAAGGTTATGAAATTCTTGCTTCTGGTCACCATTTTTAAAATAAAAGAACTGAAAGAACGGAATCTCTTAATTAGAATTCTTCTGTGGGATTCCTTTAGATGAGTGCAGCACATCGTTAAAAATTAAATCTTGAGAAAGAACATATCCACATAACAAAAATATGACCCATAGTACGGCAAACTTATTTGGCCAAAAAAAGGCGGCACGGCATTCGAACGGCCGCGCCGGCAGGCTGGCGCTCTGCTAAAACTACGTTAAAAGACTACATCTTTTTCAGACAACATCAAACCAAATTCTGAATTAAAAATTAACGAGTTTTAGTATTTAAATGATGAATACGGGGTTGACAAAGTAATTAAAAGGCAGACTTTAAATTGATTAGCTAAATTAACATTTACGGGAAATTAATGAGAATAGAATTACAAGCTACAGAATTTAAAATGTTTTCACTGATTGGAAAGCGAAACCAAACTATATTCTCCTGTCAGCGAACAGCATCAAAAGAGGGCGGCGCAACATTTCAATGATGTCATCATAAAGCAAGTTGACTTCCTCGATACGAGAGCTCCAAGAGATGTGCTCCTAAAATAGCGGAGTGTGCACACGCAAGCTGCCGATTCGCCTGAAGGCCAAGAGAAACAGATCGGCGGCAAAAAATGAACTTGCATTACAGAGAGAGGTAAAAACGTCAAAATCGCGGCGTAAAGATTGAGTTCAAATAGACATCGATGCAAAAAAATAGCTGAAAGGAAATAAAAATAAACCAAATTTAAATACTGTGAGAAGTATTCTCACATTATCCTCTAGAACTCTTCAAAGCTATTAATATTTAAATAATAATTTACCACATGTACCTGTTATTTCTATAAGCATAAGGACGATCTAGTTTTGTCATATAGTTAACAAATTAAAAGGCTTATGTAACAAAATTTTGAAATTTATTTTTACTTTTGCATAAGGTGAGGTGTTCAAGTTAGCAGTCTATAGGTATACACTTTGCATAGCTATTATTTTATGAAGCACTAAAAAGATTTGTTAGAATTTTGTCTAACACTTGAAGGGTTAAAAATGAAATAGAGAATAAACCCACAAGAAACATTATTAATTGATTCAGAAGCATTTAGAACATTTGTTAAAATTTTTATTTTATAATCATTTTATTCTTTCTTTCTTTTTCCAGGATGGAAAATCATTGTTATGATATCATGTCTGCCATTTTAAAATCCCTCTATGATATAGAGAATCCTAGCTATGTCCCTGAAAATATTTGTAAGTCTTCATTTATTATTAATAATTATTTGTCATTTCTATTATTCATAAATTGTAATGTAAATTACAAATTGATTTAAGCGGAGATATTGTAATTCCTTTCCTATTGTGACTGAGAATAATATTTCCTAACAATTAAAAATTTATTTACATGTGATTATTAAAAACAGAAAAAACTTTAAAATTACTATTAAATGGGTGCGTGTTAAAAGCAGGAAAATATTGAAAATTATGTCTTGAAAATTGTATTTACATGTGAATATTAAAAAAGAAAGGAAACTTTAAAATAATAAATACTTTAATATGCATTTAACCCTTTCAGGGGCAAGGTACTTCTATTCGTAAAATGTTGAAATCAATGAATGGCACCAGAATTTACAAATGAATTTCGAAATACGAAAATGCTTTTGTTCACTTACATAATAGAAGGAAAATTTTCATTCCAATATTCTGGTGCCAATGTGGCATTTATTTAAGAATTAAAATTAAGTAGTCCAAAAACGAACCACCACCCTTGAAGGGGTTAAAGCAGTAAATTGTACTATGTCAACCGTTTTATAACACTGTTAAAAAATACCAGGAGGCAAAGAATGTTTACTTAATTCATTTTATTTTAGCTTTTTTTCAAATGTTAAACTGATCTTCTTTAATTAAACACAAAACAACCATTGCATGTCTTAATAGCAACTGATTCAGCCTTAAATTTTCACAATCAAAGATAATTGAATGGAAACCCATTTACAGGGAGATCGCTACAGGTTTTTTTTCACTATAATTCAATCTTCTCTAATCTTTTTATAACTGATCAGATTGGTGTGCTTTTAGATTCTAAGGTGTCTGATTGGGGTTTGGCAAGTGTAGCTTGCAGGGGGCAGAGCCCCCTAGTATTCTTATAAAAGCATCTAAGTTCAAATGATCCTTGAATTTTGTTTCGGTGCAAAAATGAAATCTCTTTTATTATTCATGTAATGTAATATTCACCAATTTTGCTCTGGGGAATTTACTTCATCAAAGCTAAAGAATTAGTAATTTCCTCTAAAAATAGTGATTTTTTTCTTCTTTATTTTGCACTATTTATTAAATTTACTGCATCAAATTAATTTCTAATAAATAGTGTAATTTACATTTTTAGGATTACTTTTCATTAAATTATAAAGATTTAAACGCAAAAATTTAAATGGAAATAAAGAGGATTTGAATATATTTAATTGCCATTATTTAAAAATTCTTTTGTTTTATAGATTTTTTTTCACATCTCATGAAATAAGCATTCAAACATGATGTATTGCTATTAGAGATGAGACAGGGTTAGCATGAGCCAGTTTCAAGCTCAGGCTCAATTTTTGTACTAATCTTCAGGCTCAGGCTTAAAGTGAAAATTTTATTTATTCACAAATTGTAAAAAAGAAAACAGAAATTTGCTATTTGAGAAACAAGAATGTACTCTAAATTTCTTAAAATGTTTTGTAATCTTTTAAAAGTCAGTTTGAAAAGGAACTGAATTGTTATTGATCAGATATAAGAAGAAATATTGTACCTGATTCTGAAGCCTTTATATGGTCAGTGTTGGTAACATAAGAAGACTAGAGATATCCCTGACATCCCTTTCTGTTAGAAGTCATTTTTTAGATTTACTGGAAAATATATATCTTTTAATGTATAATTTTTCTGCTGTAATTTGTGAGTAAATAAAAAGTATTAAATGTAATTCCTAAATAGAATTTAATTTTTATAATTATTAAAAAGTTTTAAAAGTATGGGTGTTACAAATGCTTCCTGTATTTATTGTGCACAGCATTTTGTGTTGAACTAAAACAGTTTTCTTTTCCAGTATCTGAGGAAGTTTATTCACTGTGCAAAGAATGCTTAGCATTATTGAAATATTTATGTCCAAAAACATTTAATGTAAGTTTAATTTATGTTACTGTTATTATTTTACTTGATTAATGCTATTTTGATCATATATTCATTCTGTGCAATGTTATTCAATTACATTGAATATTTTTCTGTTGATTTGTCATTGATATCATGTAAAAAAGTGTTACATTATTATACTAAAATTATTTTCATTAAAATTTAGTCTTGAATATTCATTTAAATATCCATATCTTATTCATCTATATTTTAAATATACTGTAATGGAAATGATGGTTACATGTAAAAAATACATGCAGAAAAATTAGTAGGCAATATTAAGAGCTGTTCAAAAAAATTCAAGTGCATTTCTGTCTATTGGCAAAATTAAGGAAGGTGAATTTTCAGTTGCGTTATGTGTTTTCTAATTGAACTCAATTTTAGCAAACTATGTAGCATACAGTGAAATCTCCATTAACTGTCACCTCTGATGAGTAGTCCTCCCTAACAATCGGCCACTGATCTATAGAACGGAATGAATCTCATTGAAATAACATTATATTGAACTTCCAAATACCATCTCTTGTAAAAGCAGCCGCAGACAGGGAAAACTATTCTGAAACGACCACTGAAAGCAACTGCGGGCACTGCAAATTCCAAAAATTCTAGGAATTTCTTTATATAGGAACCATCCATGTGTGTGAACTGCATTTATCTATTGTACACTTCTTTGTGACACCTGTTTTGTTTGCGTAGGTGGATCCTGCTATTTATACAAAGCTTGTATTCAGAAGTAGAAAAGCGCCTAGTCACCTAAAGTCTTTCCTCCCTGCCCATGCAGAGAGAAAAGCGGTAATAGTTTCTTTCCCCTGCAGTCATTCATCTCCTGGACTACATTGTTACATAAAGTCTTGCAATGCGTGGCAGAACTAGAAAATTTTCATAAAGTGGAATTCTGGGAATTGGTTGTTGTGGACACATGTACATTTTTCTATCTGCGACACTACACTTTCAGGTTAGATACTCAAGTACTATAGTGTTTTAGTAGTTTTCAAGGTTGAACATGTGTAAAACTTACAAAAGAAATTTTTATCATTCATTGAAAAATTGAAGTATATAGATGATAGTAAGAAGGGCATTAATGCATGAAAATTAGCATAAAAATATGGATGTGGAATGATTCAAATAAATGAAATTTTAAAGAATAAAGAAGTGCATCTTGAGAAACATCTTAAAGGCAAAAACTCAGAAAATAAAATAAATTGTGGAAAAGCTGGGAATGAAGTAATTAATGAAATGCTATTACAGTGGTTTAGGAATTGTAGATAAAAAAAATTTACCAATTTCAGGACCAATTTTGCAAGGAAGCACATTGAAAATTGCAAAGAACTTTGTATTGATGATTTCAAAGTTTCTAATGGATGGTTAGAAAAATTTCGCTTGAGAAATAATATAGTGGTCCGAAATGTTTGTGGTTAATCTGCTGATTGTTGTCTTACAGATATCTCTGAATCCTGGAAAAAATCTTTAGAACATCTTCTGAGTAAGTATGAAGCAAAAACGTGTTAAACTTCAGCAAAATAGGTCTTTTTTTTTTGTGCAGTTCCATTTAAGACTCTCTATTTCAAAATGATTCATGTAAAGACAATCAGGGCTTAATTTGTCCAGAGCCCACCGGAGCTGAGCTCCGGTACTTCTCTGTTTTCAGTAAATATTTAAATATTGGTCGGAATTCACCAGAGCTCATAAATGAAGGGCTCCGGAGCCCAAAGCAATAGCGCTTTTTTTTTTTTTTTTTCATGAACGCTGCCCATTTTAAGGCTCTGCTCTGCACATTTACGAAGTCATTTTCATTTATAAGTAGATATAATTACCATGCATTGTTATTCTGATAGAAAGCAATCGAGCAGTGTTTCCCCCTTTTTGTATAAACGTATCGAATATTTCCGATAACGGTGTCAAATTTTTAATTTAATCTGATTTTCAGGGACTCGCCACAAAAGATTGTTAAGCGGAAAGAATCATTTTATAGTTTCAAATATGCACCTTTTATAGGAAATTGAAAAACGCTGTTCCATTCTTCAACATATAAATATTAATTTCTATAAATTTCATTCACTTTTTCATGAAAAGGCATAACTGGCGAACTATTCCTTTTTTGCGTTAGCGCTATTTCCGAATCATAATCCTTACCATATTTAATCGCAGAATTCTACAATTAATTAACATTAAAATTAGGCAAAGATTTCTTTTCGGAAGGAGTGATAACTAAAAAGTGGATTAGTTGACAGCTAAGTATATTAAATAATTATGCATTATAAGTGTATGCTGATAGATATATTTAAAATAGATATATTTAAAATTATTTTGTGAAAGAAAAAAATGCTTTGAATTTGCAAATAATGAATGAAATATAAATATGCGGATTGCAGTGACGAGAGGGGGGGGGGCACGCTACGGTTGTTAGTATTATAGAATATTAGGGCTCCGGTACTTTTTTTGTTAGAAATTAAGCCCTGAAGACAATAAATGTTCAAAAGAAAGATTAACAGTATTATTATGCTGCAATGTGGAAGGTGAGTTTGAAAAAACAGTTGTTATTAGAAAGTCAGCTAAGCCATGTTGCTTCAGAAATTTAGACATACAGATACTTGCTGTAGTTTGGCAAAATAATAGTAAATCTTCGTTGGCCCAAAAAATTATGCTCTGATGATTGACAATGTTTAATGAAAAGATGAAGAGAGAAAATCAAGAAAGAATCTGCTTTTTTATGGACAACACTGCCTGTCACCCAAGCAACAAAAAGTTTAGCAATATAACAGTGTCTTTATTTCACCTAATACAATTTCGATATTTCAGCCACTGGATCTGGGAGTCATACAAGCATTTAAAGTAAGATACAGCAAGATGTTGATGAAAAACTCATCTTAAAAATACATAAGCTCCATTATTAACTGCTCTCTTTCCAAATCATTAAATGTTCTGAATGCTGTTAATTGGATAATAAGTATTGGTAAGGGATTTCGAACAGAAATACAATAGAGAAGTGTTTTGCACAAGCTGGATTCCAGGTAAGTCTCTATTTTTTATTATTTTTGTTTCTTTGATTTTTTATCTTTAATAAAGCAGGTATAAAAAGATTAAATTTTCAAAATTTACAAGGTTTATTATCCCTTTCAGAAACTTTTGAATGTCAGTAACAGCTCTGAAAAACAATTAAGTAACGATCTTAGCGATAGCAAATTAGATGCAAAAATTGCTGACATAATGCCAGATCAATCTATTTCTATTGATAATCATTTGCCCATATCAGCCATCTATGAAAATATACAGGAAATGGTTCAGGACATGATGAAGGAAAAGGATACTGAAACTTTAAGTGAGGAAGAAGCAGAAATTGAAAAAGAAAATGAAACCAAACTAATGTCTTATGAAGATGTCCTTGCAAATGTCTGAGACATCTAATTTCTTGCACTAAATAAAAATGATGATTTGTACAAAAAGACACAGATATTGTTGTACCGCTAGAAAAAAATTTAAGTTCAAAATGTACAAAACAAATGAAAGTAACAGATTTCTATAATATGGAACCTTTAAAAGAAACTTATACATTTTGAAGTATTTTATTTTGTTAAACAATTTTTTTTTCTAATAAGTTGAACTAAAACATTCATACACCAGTCACCTCTAAGGAGTAGCCACTTTTACTCAGTCTTAACGTTGGCTGCTCTTTGAAGGTTTTACTATATATACAAATCTATTGTGTTTTTTTCTTGTTTTTTTTTTTTGTTTTTTCGTCAGTCCTGCATAAAAGATATTGACTACCTTTCAGGTTATAGATAGTAATTGCTGAAATTAAGTTTTTAAATGTTGAGGGTTTTCTGAATCGTTTATTTATGCAATTCTGTGTTGAAACTTTGCAGTTTTTAAATAATATTTTTTAGTATGATGAATATATAATAAACTTGTTTATAACTGCAATTTGTTCTTTACACGGTTTTCAATACAAAATTTTTTCAACAAATTCTTGATATATCTGCTTAAAATACATAATTGATTTTATATCCTTTATTCATTTTATTATAGAATTTATTGTCTGAATACGTAGTTGTATAAAATGCTGATTTGCTTTTTTTACATAATTTATTTTATAGTAAAGTTAAATTGTTAAATATGTGTTATACACTATATGGCCAATGATGACCAGTCGCTTACAATTTTAGATGTTTTGTTAAATATCTAGAAAACTACTAGAGGAATAATCCTGAAACTTTAGGGGTGTAAACAGCATAGTAGATGTTATATATTTCCGCGAAGATTTTTCCCCAAAACCCCATAGGGGACTGTATAAACAAATTGAAGAAAAACAAATATCTTTTGGATAACACTGTAAAAACTAATGTTGCAAAAGCATTGAAACTGTAGAACATGATTAGGAGATTTATTTAATAATCTGCGTTCATTTTTATGAGGATAGCACGTATACTCGCGAAGAAATTAAAGTTTTTATAAAGACAATCCCAAATTTTGCCAAGTTTTTTACTTTTAATTTGCAGAATTCTTAATATAAACAAATGTTGCAATAAAAAACAATAAAAACATGACAAACGACATTGTACGCAATACCTTGCAATCAGAATTTAAAAAAATAAAAATTGGATGAAAAATAAGCAGGTTCACTAAATAAGATTTCATGCGCAAATGCAATCAAAATATGATGTGCATAATGTAATAGCTAAATGTATAGAGCAACTTTTGTGAAAGTCTGAAAAACATAGCTTGAAAATTCTGAAAGTGATCGTCTCGATAGAATAAGCTCAAAGTCCATCATTCCCAAAAGGAAGCAAACAGATGTGGGGTTGTATCCAAATATAGTATATGTTACACACTATTGTACATACTACTGTATTTGGATACAGCCCCTTATCTTTTAGCTTCCTTTTTGGAACAATGGATTTGGAGCTTATTCTATTGATGATTACTTTCAGAATTTTCAAGCTATGTTTTTGAGACTTTCACAAAAGTTGCTCTATACATTAAGCTATTACATTATGCACATCATATTTTGATTGCATTCGTACATGCATAGTGAAACCTTATTTAGTGAACCTGCTAATTTTTCATCCAATATTTATCTTTTAATTCTGATTGCAGGGTTCAATGTCGTTTGTCATACTTCCTAAAAAGAACATTCTTTTATATTAAGAACTCTACAAATTAAAAGCAAAAAACATTGTGAAATTTGGGATTTTTTTTTTTTTTTTAAACTTTAATTTCTCGACGAGTATGCATGCTATCCTCATAAAAATGAACACAGTTTGTTACAAAAAGCCTTCTAATCATGTGCTACACTTTCAATGCTTTTGCGAAATTAGTTTTTACAGGGTAATCCAAAAGATATTCGTTTTTCTTCAATTTGTTTACCGCCCCGTGTGGGGTTTTGGGAAAAAAATCTTCATGGAAATATATGATGTCTACTATGCTGTTTACACACCTGAAGTTTCAGGATAATCCCTCATGTATTTTTTTAGATATTTAACAAAATGCCTAAAATTGAAGGTGACTGATCATCATTGGCCATATAGTGTAGTAGAACAGGTTGCTAATTTATTTTATGAGTAGAATATTTTTCATATTGGTATTTAGTTAGTAAATCATTACTTATATGCATAATATTTGCATAAAACATACTAGCACAATATATATCTGCAATAAAATGTCATTCGATTTATGTATGAAATACTTTTCATTACAGAGTTTAGCCAATGAATACATTGAAGGAGATGTGCCTTTGCCCGGTGTTAGTCTGTTACAAAGCATATGAATAGGAAGATTGTCATAATAGTAAATGTCATAAGCCATTTTATTTTGTAATATATATTTATTTTTATAAATAAATAATTATTTTTTTTTAAAGAAAAGCTGTTCATTTTTGACCCACTAAAAGTTGTATTACATTTCTTATTCATAATTGATCAGCTTTATAGTTCATGTTTTACATTCTTATTACATACACACTGAAGTAGTAATACCTAAAAAATATCAGAATCATTAAATTTAAGTTGTAAAACTAATGCTTAAAACTACTGCTTTTATGTAAAACTAACATTTCTTTAAATTTTAATTCCACAAAAGATAGTTATAATTTTACTTTCAAGCTAAAATTTAATGACAATTCTTTTTATAAATTATGTTACTGACTGAAATAGACACTTCTTCTTTTTATTTGCTATAGCTTTAATTTACAATGAGCTTTGCATTTTTTAATTATCACATTGAAATCTTTACTTTGAACCTTATATACTTTTTTTATCACATTGAAATGTCTACTATGAAAATATATCAATTGTAGTTACTTCTACCACCACGTTAAATTTCAAATACTTGTAATATAAATAAGAGGGGTTAACCAGAGGTGTTCACAGTGGAGGACAAGAGAACAGTTGTATCAGGAACTAAAGGATGTCCCATGGAGGGCTTATTTTGTATTAAATAATACATATAAATACATGTAATGTGCCTATAAATGTAATCTATACAGGGCCTGTCATAATAGTCAGAATTTCTATGCACACCCTTGGAGTTAACTTTGTGCTTTAAACAGAAAGTGCCATAAACTTTCTTGAATGTCTTAATCTCCTTTCTATATTGAAGTTTCCTTATTTTTCATAATCAAATGTTATTCTGCTCTCCAAAACATTTTATTTGTCTATCTTCTGCTCATACCTTTTTACTCCCCCTCTTTTTTTTTTTTTTTTAATTTTAAAATGATTATTATTTTATTATCATTGATTTTTCAATGAAAATATATGCAGCTTCACAAAATGAACCATGTAATTTCTTACACTGGTGTACCTAAGCTGGTCTTGTTGTAAATTAGTATATTATATGCAATAGTACAAAACTTCTCAACATATTTCATCCTTTTATACTATCGAAATTGTGCATTTTTATAAATTTTTAAATTAAACAAGAAATACAAATTAAAAATTTAACTAATATGCTTTCAATCTAAACTCTAACGCATTGTCGTCTACAATGGACTTGTATGTAAAATTTGAACAAAAACAGTTCATTAAATACACAATGTAAAAGAGAATTTCGCCCTTAGACCTTACCCTGATAATGTACGACTCTGGAAATATTTAAATATGCATTGGTCAACAATTAACTTGTATGCAGAATTTAAACAGTATCCATTTATTAAATATTTTATTTCAACAAAAATCATTAGAATAAAATTGTCTTTGGAGCCTGCTTAATGAGATACAGCCCTGAAAACACTTCAGTATCACATTCTCATCAACAGTGAACTTGTTTGCAAAATTTGAGCAAAATTGATTCATTAGATATGGGATTTCAATCAAAAATGTAAAAGAATGTTTTTTGCCTTTAGAACTCCCTGTCTCTTTAGATATGACCCTTACAATATATGAATATAACATTGTAATTGACTGCAAACTTGTATACAAAATTTGAGCAAAATTATTTTATTAGATGTGAGATTGCTATTAAAAATGTAAAAGAATGTTTTTGTCCCTGGACACTCTGCCTGTTGATATGTGGCCTTAGCAATACATGAATATTGCATTATCATCGACAGTGAATGTATTTTTCACCATTTGAGGAAAAACAATTTTGTGGAAGTGAGTCAAAAAGCTAATTGAGAGATTTCACCCAGACAGATAACAAACGAAGTTATATAAAAGTGTGTAAAAATGTTTTGCTTCTTGGAAAATAGTGGAAATGAAAATGAAGTGAATTGTTGTGTTTAGTATGTCATCATTACAATGAAAGAATAGATTTAGTGAAGATGCTTTTCTGTCCTCTCGTTCAAAACTACTTTTCATTGTCTTTTTTTTAAAAAATACATAGAAAGTGATATTATTTTTAAGCAATATATTAGTTTACTGAATATGAAGATATATATATATGCTATATCTTCATATTCAGTAAACTAATATATTGCTTAAAAATATCACTTTCTAAGTATTTTTTTAAAAAAAAAGACAGTCAACCTCCTGCTTAAAAAGTAATAATAATACTTTGAACCAGAAAATTTATTCAATTAAATGTGTGTTGTTTCTATGTGGTAGACATTTGAAATATACTTGATTTCATTCTTAAAATGAAATTTCTGGTTCAAAGAATATATTTTTTTTTAAAGTGAGGTTTGCAGGTATAATGTTGTGTATAAATCCTTAAATTGTATGTTATGCATTATGCATGAGGCTTTCCATTAAAACAGAGTAAAGTCATAAATAAGCAAGAAATATAAGTAGCCTTTTTTATTGACCAAGTCCTATATCTTACCTATGGACATTTCTGCTGTCCTCAGAAATGTGTTGTCCACTTAATATTAGAAATATATCCCAAAAAGTAAGTGTATCAATGTCATAATGATGATGAGATTAACCTGCATTATCGCTTTCACTTTTATTGCTCGTACATTTCCTTATAAATATTGCATAATTTCAAATAGGGTAAAAAATGTACTACTGTAGAAAAATTATTATGACAAAAAATATTCAACTGCAGAATTTGTTCATTACTACAATGCATTTCCACTGTAACTTTTTCATAAAAACTTTGTATAAAATTGAGAAAGATATACAAATGAGGAATGTTTAGTGTAGGATAGAACTTAGTGGCATATTTATATCATAGGAATTGGCAGAAATATGATATATGGCCAATGGATCTACTATATATTGCTCACCCAAAAGAAAAGTGACACAGCTTGACAAAATTAAATTTCATAGAAGAGGCAAGAGAAGATTGGCATGTTTTTACTGTAACATGAAATTACAGCACTTAGCTCTGCATGCAGCAGTGGAAATGTGCATAAAATCATAAAACCCTTAAGAATGAAGATAAGTTTTGGACGGTTGAGTAATTTTGCCTCCTTTCTGTGGTCATGAATGAACATATAGCGTAATAAAGTAATTTTCTGGATATCATCACTTATGAAACTTTTCCTGTAACAAGGCTCACCTATTAGTGGAATAAAATTCAAAATGAATTTTTGCAAGCTTTTCACTTTTCTTGCATGTGAGCAATATATAACATGCAAATGGGAATTTTGTATGCAAGTATTTTAAATGAAATGAGTGAAAAGTTTATGTTTTTAACCGGCTTCAAAAAGAAGGTTGTTATCCATTTGATGCATTTTTATTGAAGCTCTGTGACAGATTCATGCAATTTGTTATTGAAGCAGGTTATTCTCGAATTAGTCTCATTTAGATTTCATCAAAATTGGTTCAATTGGGGGGGGGGGTTCCCGCAATATTTATATTTTATAAAATCTGTCGTTTTAAAGTGAAATGCGGATTCAGAATTTTAAAGTGTAATAATGCTTTTTCACATTGGGTCAATTAATATTGAAATAAAAATAGTTCTTACTGTCTATTTGAAATTTTTATGAGCAATAAATACAAGGCCATAGCTAGAAAATATTTCGAAGAGTGATTTAGTGTCATGAATTTTAATCTTGGCTTGTCTTAGATATATATTTTTTTTTTACTAATTGAATAGTGGCGAGTATTAAGAATTTTATTGTGAATTAAAATAATTCAATTTAATATAATTACAAAAAAAAAAAAAAAAAGAACTTTGTATTGCTTATTGCAAATAAAAATATCTCATTTATATAATCAAATTCAATTTGGTTATCGGATTATTGAAAATTTTAGAGCATTTGGCCATATCTCAGTAGCTGTTTTAGGTAGGAGCGAGAAATTCAAGATAACAAACTTATTAGAAAAATAATTAAACACTTATTTCAGCGCTTTTAAAAATTCTCCCCTAAAGCGGTTAAAGGGGGGTGGGTCAAAAATTTCAGAACATTTGGCCATATCTCAGCAGCAGTTTTGGGTATGAGCGTGAAATTTAAGGTAGCAAACCTATTAAAAAATAATTCAATGTGTATTTCAGCGATTTTAGAAATCCCCCCAATCCCCCTCCCCTCTCTGAAGAGGGTTTAATGGGGATGAAAAATATTAGGACATTTGGCCATATCTTAGCACCAGTTTTAGGCAGGAGCTTGAAATTCCAGGAAATAAATCTACCAAATGAGTAATTAAAAATGTATCTCAGCTATTTCAGAAATCCCCCCCCCCCCCCAAGGTAAACACCTTGGGGGTCGAAAGTTTTGGAACATTTGGCCATACCTCAGCAGCCGTTTTAAGGTAGGACCGAGAAATTCAGGATAACAAACTTCTTAAAAAAAAAAAATTAAACAATATTTTAACGATTTTAGAAATACCTCCCTAAGAGGGTTAAGGGATGGGGGTCGAAAATTTTAGGACATCTGGCCCATATCTCAGCAGGCGTTTAAGATAGGAACGTGAAATTCCAGAAAATAAATCTACTAAAAGAATAATTAAACACATATTTCAGCGACTTTAAAAATTCCCCCTAAGGGGGTTTAAGGAGGGGTGAAGAAATTTAGATCATTTGGTCTTATCCCAGCAGCAGTTTTAGGTAGGAGCATGAAATTCAAGATAACAAACCTGTTTAAAAAAATTAAACATGTGTTTTGCCATTTTAGAAATTCTTCTCTCTTTAAGAGGATTAAAGAGGGGAATATCGAAACTTTTAGGTCAGTTTGCCATATCTCAGTAACCGTTTTAGGTAGGAGCGTGAAATTCAAGATAACAATCCGATTAAAAAAATAATTAAATGTGTGTTTCAGCAATTTTAAATATTCCCACCTAAGGGGGTTAAAGGGGAGGTCAAAAGTTATATCACATTTCGCCATATCACAGCAGCAGTTTTAGATAGAAACGAGAAATTCAAGATAACAAACCTACTGAATAAAAGCACTTGGTTAAACTGATGGCATTGAGTTCACAGGCTATTCACACTACAGTAGAACCTCTTTTATCCGAAACTCTTGTAACCGAAACTCTCGATTAACCGAAATCCATTTTAAAACCTTTTTTTTTTCCTTTACTATTACATTCTTTCTGTGCAATATTCATTTTTTAAACTAGCATTTTCTTGTGTGCAAGCGGTCCTTTCCGAACTACGAGCACATATAAATATTTTCGATCCCCTTTCTTACAGTTCCTTTGAATTTAACTTGCGCTCTCGTAAGCTGCGGGGTGGAGCGAATAAAACGAACAAATTAGCAATTCTGAAGCTTTTGAATTCTTTGCAAAAGGTTTGGCATGGCGGGAGCAGCAGAAAGACTGTGATACTGGTGAACTAATAATATTTAAAAACTCCGTGATAGAGCTTCAAAACAAAGGCAATCGAAACTGCGACAAACAAAACATTTTTTCAAACCCTTGTGATATGTGTAAAAGGTACTTAATTTCAAAATTAAAATTCCGGTAATTTATTCTTGTTTCTATTTTGCTATTGCTTTATTTTTAATAACCCCTTGGGTACATTTGACTACTGAGACTCGTCCTGCATTTGGCCACGAGCGCCTATTTTTATATTCTATTCATACCACTATATAAAGGAAAATATTTTTGTAGTATTTTTCTCTTGCCCATACTGTCAAAGTGTATATGAAAGATTTTCGTTTTGAGAAAGTGGTGCGAGATAGAATTTAACAAAAAAAAAAAAAAAAACGCCAGTGGCAGCTCTGAAATAAATCCGTACCCAAGGGGTAAGCGCTTGTTACCATAATAAGAAGTATTGCATATATTTCTCCATAATCTTAAAATTGAAGCATTCTCGATTATCCGAAAATTTCGATTTTCCGAAAGATGGTCGGTGCCAATTACTTCGGATAATCGAGGTTCTACTGTATTTGTATTTTATACTCTTATTTCAAAGATTAATGCCTATCGAATATGGCCATATCTCACCAGCCGTTTTAGGTGAGAGCGTGAAATTCCAGAAAATAAATCTAATAAAAATACATATCTCAGCGATTTTACAAAACCCCCCAAAGGTGTTAAAAAATGGGAGTCGAAAATTTTAAAACAATTGGCATATCTCAGCAGCCCTTTTATATAGCAGCAGCGTGAAATTCCAAAAAATAATCTACTAAACAAGTAATTAAACACGTATTTCAGCAATTTTAGAAATCCCCCCCCCACCCCTTAAAAGGGTTAAAGGTGGGTCGAAAATTTTAGAATATTTGGCATATCACAGCAGCAGTTTTATGTAGGAGCGTGAAATTCTAGAAAATGGATCTACTAAAAAATAGTCAAACACTTATATCAGCAATTTTAGAAATCCCCACCCAAAGGAGTTAAAGGAGAGTAGAAAGTTTTAGAACAATTGGTCACATCTCAGCAGCCGTTTTGGGTAGGAGCGTGAAATTCAAGTTTACAAACCGAATAAAAAATAATTAAATATGTATTTCAGCAAATTTAGAAATTCCTACCTAAGGGGATTAAAGGGGTGGTCGAAAATTATAGCACATTTCGCCATATCACAGCAGCAGTTTTAGGTCGAAGCGAGAAATTCAAGATAACAAACCTACTTAAAAAAAAAAAAAAAAAAAAAAAAAAAAAAAAAAAAAAAAAACACTTAGTTAAACTGATGGCATTGAGCTCACAGGCTATTCACACTAATTGTATATTATTACTCTTATTTTTAAAAAAATAATGCCCATCGAAGAAATAATTAAGGGGGATTAGCACCCCCCCCCCCCTGGTATTTTATCGATTTTAGAAATTCCCACCTAAGGGGGTTTAATGGGGTGGTCGCAAGTTTTAAGCCATTTCGCTATATCTCAGCAGCAATTTTAGGTAGGAACGAGAAATTCAGGATAAGAAATCTATTAAAAAGAATTAAACACATATTTCAGCGATTTTAAAAATCTCCTCCCCAAGGGGATTAAAGGGTTGGTCGAAAAATTATAGGACACTTCTCCATATCTTAGCAGCAGTTGTAGGTAGAAGCGGGAAATTAAAGATAAAAAACCTACTAAGAAATAATTAAATACAATTTCTGTGATTTTAGAGCTATTTTAAGTCTATTATGTCGCCAGCATCGACTTTGAACTGGATAATGGAAGATTATAGGAATAAGACAACAATTATGGACATTTGATTAGATGTTAACCCGGGAGAACTCGCTGCATGAGATTTTCTCTCATAGTCGTACTTTTAAGACTCTTATTTAAATCATTTTTCATTTTAATTAAAATTTCAAAATGTTTTACAATAATTTTACCTATTTTGTGAATAAAAGTACTAAGCCAACCAAAAAAAGTTGATATTATGTGAATCTCTCTATTCTAAAAAAAAGTAACTACCGCTGTCACCGCCGCCGGTTTTGAATTTTTTGTGACCGGAGGTCTTTCTTCGTTAATATTAAGCAAAATATTGCATACAAAAATATGAAAATCGGTGGAATTATAGAGAAATGTTTGATAAACACGCTGATGCAGACAGTTTTCAAATCGAAGCATTATTTTAAGAGATATTTAATGCTAAAGTTGTACAAAATCGTTCCATTAAAAAGTTTTATAGGAGCAAAAACTGTACATCGGAATTTAATCATTTTTAGACCATTTTATGCGTCAGAATTTCCCGGTGTGCAGACTGCACTCAGTTTATTAATTTGACTCATTTTTTGAGGTTTTATTTCTATTTTAAATTCAAATTTTCAGCATTTCGAGAGATATTTTTTTACACATTTTAGAAATTGGTATTAATTTAAACTGTTGACAACTGTACAAACAGCGCAAATAATAATATTTGCTTCAAATTAAAAATTTATTTTACACGTGACTATTACAAACAAGAAAATATAAAAAGCAGGAACTCATTGAAAATTATCATAAAAACCATATTACACGTGAATTTTAAAAGTGAAATAATGTTGTAAAATAATAAATTCATTAACATGCGTTAGAAGTCTTAAATAGGAGAAATTGCGTCACATTACACATTACGTAAAATGAACAAAAAATAATATTGCAAAACCGTTAAAATTTAAAAATTGCGCGAGACATATATGTAATATTTTAAGATGATATTTTCAACTATTTTTTATTACGATAGCGCAAATAATATTTCATTTCTAACAAAATTATTTTCACGTGAATAGTAAAAGGAGAAAGAAAAGTTTAGTGAAAATTACGTCAGATTAAAAACGATACATTTAAAGTGTCATTAAAAAAAAACTTTCTTTTCGCTTTGCTAAAAAATACCGGGAGGCAAAGACTCTGTTTATTTAATTCACTTTATATTAGCTTATTTTGAAATGTCAACTGGTTTTATTTAATGAAAGACGGAAACAGCCATTGTATCATTTAAAAGCCGCTGATTTGGCTTTAAAATTCCCCAGTCAAAGAGAAATGAATAGAAACCCGTTTATAGGGAGATCGTCACTGTTTTTAAACTTATAATTCAATCTTCCGAAATATTTTTTAAGCCGATCAAATTAGCGTGCTTTTAGAGTATGCGGTGTCTGAACGGGGGTTGACGAACGTAGCTCGTAGGGGGCAGCGCCCCCTAGTGTCTCTCTATTCTAAAAAAAAGTAACTACCGCTGTCACCGCCGCCGCCGCCGCCGGTTTTGAATTTTTTGTGACCGGAGGTCTTTCTTCGTTAATATTAAGAAAAATAATGCATACAAAAATATGAAAATCGGTAGTATTATACAAAAATGTTTGATAAACACGCTGATGCAGACAGTTTTCAGATCGAAGAATTATTTTAAGAGATATTTAATGCTAAAGTTGGACAAAATCGTTCCACTAAAAAAGTTTTATAGTAGCAAAAACTGTTCATAGGAATTTAATCATTTGTAGATCATTTTATGCGTTAGAATTTGCCGGAGTGCAGATTGCATTAATTTTTTTATTTTGACTAATTTTTTGAGGTTTTATTTCTATTTTAAATTCAAATTTTCAGCATTTCTAGAGATATTTTTAACAGATTTTAGAAAGTGATATTAATTTAAACTGTTGCCAACTGTATAAAAAGCGGAAACAATAATGTTTGCTTCAAAAAAAATATATATATATATATTTATACGTGTAAATAAATTAAAAATTTACTTAATTAATAAATTAAAAATTTATTTACACGTGACTATTATAAACAGAAAAAAACATTTGGAATTAGATTTAAATAATTATGTACAAAAAGCAGGAACTTATTAAAAATTACGTCATAAAAACTATAATTACACGTGAGTTTTAAGAGAGAAAGGAATTTGTAAAACAATAAATTTATTAACATGCGTTAGAAGTCTTAAATAGGAGAAATTGCGTCATATTTACGTCACATTACAGTTATTACATAAAATGAACACAAAATAATATTGCAAAACGGTTTAAATTTAGAAATTGCGCTAGACATTTATTTGATATTTTAAGAGGATACTTTTCAACTATTTTTGTTAGGAAAGCACAAATAATATTTAATTTCTAACACAAGTATTTTCACGTGAATATTAAAAAGAGAAAGAATAGTTTGGTCAAAATTACGTCAGATTAAAAACGATTAATTTAAAATGTCTCATTTAAAATAATTTTCTTTTCACTTTGTTAAAAAATACCAGGAGACAAAGACTCTGTTTACTTAATTCCTTTTATATTAGCTTATTTTGAAATGTTGTTACACGTGTCTACGTCATCAAGTTATTTTTATTTCGACGTTTCATTTGTATTTTTATTAATGTTGTACCAATTTATTTGTTTTTTCGTTATTTAAAATAAGAATTATGTCAATTTGTATAATTTGGCGAGTGGTTTGGCGATTTATATAATTTAGCGAAATTGGTCGACGGGATAATCAAGTAGTACCGCAACGGATTTGGCGTTAAAATTCCCCAATCAAAGAGAAATGAATAGAAATCCGTTTATAGAGAGATCGCCACTGTTTTTTAAATTATAATTCAATCTTTCGAAATCTTTTTAAAGCCGATCAAATTAGCGTGCATTTAGAGTCTACGGTGTCTGGACGGGGGTTGGTGAGCGTAGCTCGTAGGGGGCCGAGCCCCCTAGTAAAGTAAAAGAAAAGCAATTGGGCATTCTCACTAGCGAGTTCTCCCGGGTTAAGAGGAAAAAAACTTGTCCCCTTTGCTATATACAGTGTGTCCACATATAACCTGACCGACCTTTATTTTCACAACCGTTGGTCCTAGATGCATACTTCCAATTACAAAAATGGTTTAAGGTAAAGAATTATTTTTAAAGCGATTTGGGTCAAGAAAAAAATCTCTCTATTCTAAAAAAAAGTAACTACCGCTGTCACCGCCGCCGCCGGTTTTGAATTTTTTGTGACCGGAGGTCTTTCTTCGTTAATATTAAGAAAAATAATGCGTACAAAAATATGAAAATCGGTGGTTTTATACAGAAATGTTTGATAAACATGCTGATGCAGACAGTTTTCAAATCGAAGAATTATTTTAAGAGATATTTAATGCTAAAGTTGGACAAAATCGTCCCACTAAAAAAGTTTTATAGCAGCAAAAACTGTTCATAGGAATTTAATCATTTTTAGATCATTTTATGCGTTAGAATTTGCCGGAGTGCAGATTGCATTAATTTTTTTATTTTGACTCATTTTTTGAGGTTTTGTTTCTATTTTAAATTCAAATTTTCAGCATTTCTAGAGATATTTTTTACATTAATTTAGAAAACTAGGGGGCTCGGCCACCTACGAGCTAAGCTCGCCAACCCCCGTCCAGACACCGCAGACTCTAAATGCACGCTAATTTGATCGGCTTTAAAAAGATTTCGAAAGATTGAATTATAATTTAAAAAACAGTGGCGATCTCCCTATAAACGAATTTCTATTCATTTCTCTTTGATTGGGGAATTTTAACGCCAAATCCGCTGCGGTACTACTTGATTATCCTGTTGACCAATTTCGCCAAATTATATAAATCGCCAAACCACTCGCATATTATACAAATTGATATAATTTTTATTTTAAATAACGAAAGAACAAATAAATTCGTACAACATTAATAAAAACACAAATAAAACGTCGAAATAAAAATAACTTGATGACGTATACACGTGTAACAACATTTCAAAATAAACTAATATAAAAGGAATTAAGTAAAGAGAGTCTTTGTCTCCTGGTATTTTTTAACAAAACGAAAAGAAAGTTCTTTTAAATGAGACATTTTAAATTAATTCTCAAAATATCAAATAAATGTCTAGCGCAGTTTCTAAATTTAAACTTTTTACAATATTATTTTGTGTTCATTTTATGTAATAACTATAATGTGACGTAAATATGACGTAATTTCTCCTAAGACTTCTAACGCATGTTAATGAATTTATTATTTTACAATATCCTTTCTCTTTTAAAATTCACGTGTATACTTTTTATGGCGTAATTTTTAATAAGTTCCTGCTTTTTATACGTAATTATTTAATTCTAATTTGAAAGTTTTTTCCCTGTTTATAATAGTCACGTGTAAATAAATTTTTAATTTGAAGCAAACATTATTGCTTGCGCTTTTTATACAGTTGGCAACAGTTTAAATTAGTACAATTTTCTGAAATCTGTAAAAAATATCTCTAGAAATGCTGAAAATTTGAATTTAAAATAGAAATAAAACCTGAAAAAATGAGTCAAAATAAAAAAATTAATGCAATCTGCACTCCGGCAAATTCTAACGCATAAAATGATCTAAAAATGATTACACTGCCATGTATAGTTTTTGCTGCTATAACACTTTTTTAGTGGAACGATTTTGTCCAACTTTAGCATTAAATAACTCTTAAAATAATTCTTCGATTTGAAAACTGTCTGCATCAGCGTGTTTATCAAACATTTCTGTATAAAACCACCGATTTTCATATTTTTGTATGCATTATTTTTGTTAATATTAACGAAGAAAGGCCTCAGATCACAAAAAAATCAAAACCGGCGGCGGCGGTGACAGCGGTAGTTACTTTTTTTTAGAATAGAGAGATGGTATTAATTTATACTGTTGCCATATGTATAAACAGCGCAAACAATAATGTTTGCTTCAAATTAAAAATTTATTTACACGTGACTATTATAAACTGAAAAGTCATTTGGAATTAGAATTAAATAATTATGTACAAAAAGCAAGAACTTATTAAAAATTACGTCATAAAAAGTATACACGTGAATTTTAAGAGAAAGGATATTGTAAAATAATAAATTCATTAACATGCGTTAGAAGTCTTAAATAGGAGAAATTACGTCATATTTACGTCACATTATAGTTATTACATAAAATGAACACAAAATAATATTGCAAAACAGTTTGAATTTAGAAATTGCGCTAGACATTTATTTGATATTTTGAGAGGATCTTTTCAACTATTTTTGTTAGGAAAGCGCAAATAATATTTCATTTCTAACAAAAGTATTTTCACGTGAATATTTAAAAGAGAAAGAATAGCTTGGTAAAAATTACGTCAGATTAAAAACGATTAATTTAAAATGTCTCATTTAAAAGAACTTTCTTTTCGCTTTGTTAAAAAATACCAGGAGACAAAGACTGTTTACTTAATTCTTTTTATATTAGCTTATTTTGAAATGTTGTTACACGTGTCTACGTCATCAAGTTATTTTTATTTCGACGTTTAATTGTATTTTTATTAATGTTGTACTAATTTATTTGTTCTTTCGTTATTTAAAATAAAAATTATGTCAATTTGTAAAATTTGGGAGTGGTTTGGCGAAATTGGTCGACGGGATAATTAAGTAGTACCGCAGCGGATTTGGCGTTAAAATTCCCCAATCAAAGAGAAATGAATAGAAATTCGTTTATAGGGAGATCGCCACTGTTTTTTAAATTATAATTCAATCTTTCGAAATCCTTTTAAAGCCGATCAAATTAGCGTGCATTTAGAGCCTGCGGTGTCTGGTCGGGGGTTGGCGAGCGTAGCTCGTAGCGGGCCGAGCCCCCTAGTTTATAAAAAAATTACGAAATTTAAATTTTTATACGGTCCTCCGGTCCTATAAGTGATATTTAGTAAAACTTTACTGTGACACTAACAAGTAAGACAAAAAAAAGTCCCATTCATCTAACATTAAAATTGACCGAGTTATGAAACTTTGAAATGCACGACTTAAACCACTTTTATGCATCTCAAAACAGATGATTTCTGCCATGCTTTCAGGGATCGTATTTAAAATACTTAAACTTATTTCAATGTATCTGCGCTTTGAAAGAAATCGTACAAATATTACGATTAAGTTTTATTAGTTAAGTTTCAGATTAGTTAAAATAATTGTATTTTAACATATGTTTTATTACTTTCTTCTATCTTTACAAGAAGAAAGTATTGGTTTCATGAAAATTTTCGAATTCCAGTTTTCGACGGATTTACATGTTTTATGAGTCAGAGATTCCAAAAAACATGTTTTTACAAAATGTCTGTCTGTGAGTCTGTCTGTCTCTGTCTGTCCGTCTGTCTGTCCGTCTGTCTGTCTGTCTGTCCGTCTGTCTGTCTGTATGTGACACAAATTTTGTGGGCGCTCTATCTCAAGAACTAATGGACGAAATTTCACAAAACTTCATATTTAGTTAGACCTTGATATAAACTGGAACTGATTAGTTTTTGGTGAAAATCGCCCAACAGGTGGCGCTGCTATGCGGCATTTTTAACGATTTCTGCAATAGCTGTACCTCAAGAACTACTGCACGGATTTTCATAAAACTTCAGATTCAGTTAGTCCAGGATATAGTTTGGTGCTAATTACTTTTTTGTGAAAATCGCCCAACAGGTGGCGCTGGTATGCTGCATTGTTCATGATTATCGCAATAGCTCTAACTCAAGAAAAAATGCACGAATTTTCATCAAACTTCAGATTCAGTTAGTCCCTGATATAAATTAGTGCTGCTTAATCTTTGGTGCAAATCGCCCAACAGGTGGCGCTGCTGTGCTGCATTTTTCACGATTTCCACAAGAGGTGTATCTCAAGAACTATTGCACGGATTTTCATCAAACTTCAGATTTAGTTAGTCCTTGACATGAATTGATGTATAAATTAGTGCTGTTTAATTTTTAGTATAAATCGCTCAACAGGTGGCGCTTCTGTGCTGCATTTTTCACGATTTCCACAAGAGCTGTATCTCAAGAACTATTGCACGGATTTTCATCAAACTTCAGATTTAGTTGGTCCTTGACATGAATTGATGTATAAATTAGTGCTGTTTAATTTTTGGTGTAAATCGCTCAACAGGTGGCGCTGCTATGCTGTATTTTTTGCGATTTCCGCAATAGCTTTATCTCAAGAACTAATGCTTGGATTTTCAACAAACTTCAGATTCAGGTATACCTTGATATCGTTTAGTGCTGTTTACTTTGGTGTAAATCGCTCAACAGGTGGCGCTGCTATGCTACATTTTTTCAGAATTTCCGCTATAGCTCTATCTCAAGAACTAATGCGCGAATTCATCCAACTTCATGATCTTCGTGTCAACAACTTCGACAACTTCGTGTTTTCATCCAACTTCAAATTCAGATATACTTTGATATGAATTGGTGCTAAATCGTTGTTATTTCTTGTACTATTTAAATGATTTAATTGACGTGATTTATATAGAAGAAAGTTTTGTGATGGCCACAACATACTAGTTTTGTAAGGATTTGAGGCTATGATTTTTTTTAACTAAAATTGTGTTATTTTCATAAGGTTTTATTTAACTTTCAATGATCGTCTTTCCAGTTTAAAATTTGTACTAGAACTTTAACTTACTTTCAAATGTCCGACCGAAGTTAAATTTTACATACTGACTTAAATCCGATGACAATGCAATATTATTATAATTTTCGACTCTTATCATCTTATACATGCTTATATTAGAGGTTAACACAAAAAAATTCGGATAGATTACCGTCAAGAAGTTTAAGAAAGAGTTTTAGATTAGATAACATAAACCTGCGATGGTTGTGTTTTTACTTTCTTCTATCTTTACAAGAAGAAAGTATTGGATTCATGAAAATTTTCGAATTCCGGTTTTCGACGGATTTACACGTTTTAGGGGTCAGAGATTCCAAAAAACATGTTTTTACAAAATGTCTGTCTGTGACTCTGTGAGTCTGTCTGTCTGTCTGTCTGTCTGTCTGTGTGTATGTGACACAAATTTTGTGGGCGCTCTATCTCAAGAACTAATGCACGGAATTTAATAAAAATTGATATTCAGTTAGTCCCTAATACAAATTGATGCTGATTAGTTTTTGGTGCAAATCGCTCAACAGATGGCGCTGCTATGCTGCATTTTGTATGATTTCCGAAATGGCTCTATCTCAAGAACTAATGCACGGATTTTCATAAAACTTCAGATTCTGTTAGTCCTTGATATGACTTGATGCTGATTACGTGTTGGTGCAAATCGCTCAACAGGTGGCGCTGCTATGCTGCATTTTTATGATTTCCACAATGGCTCTATCTCAAGAACTAAAGCACGGATTTTCATGAAACTTCAGATTCAGTTAGTCCTTGATAAGACTTGATGCTGATTACATGTTGGTGCAAATCGCTCAACAGGTGGCGCTGCTATGCTGCATTTTTTACAATTCCCGCAGTGGCTCTATCTCAAGAATTAATGCACGGATTTTCATCAAACTTCAGATTCAGTTAATCCTTGACATGAATTGAAGTTTTGTACAGTTTGGTGTAAATCGCTCAACAGGTGGCGCTGCTATACTGCACTGCATTTTTTACAATTTCCGCAATAGCTCTATCTCAACAACTAATGCTTGGATTTTCAACAAACTTCAGATTCATGTATACTTTGATATGAATTAGTGCTGTTTGTGTTTTGGTGCAAATCGCTCAACAGGTGGCGCTGCTATGCTGCACTTTTCAGAATTTCCATTATAGCGGTATCTGAAGAACTAATGCAACAATTTTCACTAAACTTCAGAATCAGTTAATCCTTGATATGAATTGACATTTTGTGCATTTTGGTGTAAATCGCTCAACAGGTGGCGCTGCTATACAGCATTTCTTCAATCGCTGTATCTCAAGAACTAATGGACATATTTTCATCAAACTTCAGATTCAGTTACTCTTTGATATGAAATGATGCTGACTACGTGTTGGTGAATATCGCCCAATAGGTGGCGCTGCTATGCTGCATTTTGCACTATTTCCTCAATAGCTCTATCTCAAGAACTAATGCACGAATTTTCATCAAACTTCAGATTCAAGTACACCTTGATAAATGTTGATACTGATTATGTGGTTGTGTAAATCGCTCAACAGGTGGCGCTGTTATGCTGCATTTGTCATGATTTGCGCAATAGCTCTATCTTAGGAACTAATGCACGGATTTTCCCCGAACTTCATACTCAGTTAGACATTGACACATGTGGATGATAATTAGGGTCTGGTGTAAATCACCCAATAGGTGGCGCTGCTATGCTGCATTTTGATGGATTTACACGATTTCATGGACAGTAATATCTCAAGAACTAATGCACGGAATTTCATCTTTTTAGAATCCTCATGATGAGCATAGATGCACTGTGATAATGAATTTTGAAGTATTGACAAGTATGAGATAGAAGAAAGTTTTGTGATGGCCACAACATACTAGTTTAAATTTTATAATTACATTTTATTTATTTTTTAACGCTGAATAAAAAAAATTACCTTCACTTTTAACCATCATGTCAGGGTCTTTCGCAAATCGTAAATTTCAAGGTTAAAAAATAGCGAAAAATCTGATACTATAAAATAGATTTAAGACTTTTTTTATTCGGTTTAATTTTATTTAATTCGTAATTTATTAGATTTTTTGGTTTATACTGGGTTTCTTACAGGTAAACAACTCGGGGGTCCGATGAGGTTGGGAGCGGGGGGGGGGGGGGGGGGGGGGGGGATCAATTTTAACTTTTAGCTTTTTAACTTTGAAATTTGCGATTTGAGAAAATTCCTGAAGTGATGGTTTAAAATGAAGGTCATTTTTGGATTCAGTGCTAAACATTACATAAGAATCAATTTTCAAAAGCTAAAAAACATGCCACAACCCAAAATTTGAAAGACAGTGTAATCTAACAGCATTTTAAAATAGGTATCATTTTGTAAATAATTGAGGCTGTTGTTTTTCATCATTTTATTTAACAAAAAATCTGTTATTTTTATCCTCTTATGATGTTCAGTAAAAATTGTGCATTTTGCAGTAATATGTCAGAATGATTAAAGATTTCAAATTTATATTGCAATGCTAATTTTACTCTCAACCATTTTTTTAATATATCTGACGAAATTATATTTCTCCTAAATTTATGAATGACCCCTAATATGCAGCAAAAAGCAAACCAACTTTAAACAGCTATTACTCGGTCAATTTTAATCGTAGAATAACGGGACTTTTTTTTACCTTACTTGCCAGTGTAACAGGGAAATTTTACTAAATATAACTTATAGTGGAGGACCGTATAAAAATTTAGATTCTGTAACTCTTCACTAAATTGTTTTTTCGCTTCAAACTTTTTTTATCTTAACCCTGCACCTAATTTTGACCATTTTTGTAACTGGAAGTATGCATCTAGGACCAACGGTTGCGAAAATAAAGGTCGGTCAGGTTATACGTGGACACACTGTATATTTCGTTTAATTCAAGATTATTTCAGAGAAACCGACTAGCTTAGCGGGCGAAGGTTACTAGTTTATAATAATACTTCTGATCTTACGAATATTTTGAGAATTTTATACATCATGTAAATCAAGTGTACAAATAACGTATTGAAAGATTGTGTTAAAATACCGTCATTTAGTTACTTTTATCGTAGAAAAAGGTATCTCTGAGAGGTACGAAGTGACTTCCAATCGAGAATTTTTGAGAAGAAAGTATTCGGATTAAGTGGGTATTTTTCGTTTTTCGATATATCTAAAATTGAGCCTGTTGCGAGCTTCGAAAAAAGGCATGGAAAAACAACAATATCGGGCTTTTTTTAAAAGGGTTAAAATATTTTTTTATTTTTATTAATTGTTATTTTTTATATGCGGCTTGCGCCGTTCGAAAGTAAAAAGTATGACATTTAAACTTTAATTTTTAGTTTTTTCTGTATTTCGAACAGTTTTGCCGATAGGGGCTTTGGAAAAAGCACAGAAAAAAAGAATCATCCCTCTGAGGGAAGTCCTACTATTATACAATCGTTCTGAAATTTTAATATAATATTCTAATCTTTTAGGCAATGGTTGGGTACAAAGTTCATTCAGATTTTTTTAGATTTTGAGGAAAGTAATCAGTTTTTTTTTTTCCGCTAATGTTTTAAATTTTAATGCAAAAGCTATTGCTTTTAGCTATTGTTCGAATAAAATTTTGGCTTAGAAATAATGATATTTAGGTGTAAAGTAATCAGTTTGAAAAAAAAAAAATACCATAGGCTTAATATTAAAAGAGTCATGTGTGAGGTTTGGATTCTTCGGTAATGGAAGATTTACTCAGCGACTATGTTCTACTAATATTTCTACCAGTTATTTTATTCGTTAACTCATTTTTTTATGCCTTCTTAGCAATGTATCCCTCTCGCTGTTCGTGTGATTAAGAAGTGCATGTTTGTGTAGTTATTTTAGCTTTTTTGAGTTACTGTGCTCCAGCTTGGTTCGTAAGAAAATAACCCCCCCCCCCCCCACGTCGACACTGCTTTATCAGGGATTGAGTGGGATAATCTCGGCTGCAAGTCCCTAACACTAGGTTCGTTTGGAAAATTTTTCGTTTAAAAATGTAAAACCAAACCAGACTGGAGCGTGCGTAGCACGCCCGGTGTACGCTGCCGAAGTCAGTGGGGCCCCCAGTTCTAGATCGTTTGTATAGATTTTTATTTTAAAATATAAAATCATACAGACTAGAGGGTGTACACTCCCGAAGTCAGTGCGGCCCCAACATTAGGTTCAATTGGAGAGATTTTCTTTTAAAACATATAAAATCATTCAACAAGGATTTTCGGTACATTTGAAGGTTAATATCACGGGGTCGTGTCAGCTAATTGTTAACAAATTAAAATGAACAGTTTATCTTTCAACGGGAGTGGGACTACTTACTAACTGTGTAACCTCTGAATAACCGGAAAACTTTTGAAAATGTGATGTATTCTTATGATAACAAAGATGATTGTTAGTAACCGATATATAACTACGATAAGGCGTTGTATTCTTTACTTTGATTGATTCTATTGTTTTAATGGAAAGTCATGTTCCGAAGTTACCTTTTGGCAAGGTAGGAAGAAATCGTAAGGCCGGCCTTCGTTGAAGGTCATACCTTTCTGGGAGTCTGCATAGTTTCCCTCTCATTGTCAGGTCATTGACTTGGGCAGGTTTCGAAATCTACCTTTCCCGCCTGTATAAAAAAGAAATGAGGGGGGGGGGGGTGCAGAATAACTGTGATATCATTAAAGTAGCGTTATGTGAACTTAAGACTGTGTTTTACGGTGTAATTAAGGTTTGGCTTCAAATTTTAAATCTAGGAAGCTTTTACATTCCTCCGGCAGATCGTCACATAAAATGTAATACATGCTATCATAATGCGCAGTTTGTTAAAAATCTGCAATGTAAAGGCCGAATAAAATAATGGCATATTATAAGCCAAAATACCGCCTTACTGGTGAGATGAATAAGTAAAACATAATAAGGGATGTGCGGTGTCAGTAACCTAATTTATTTATAGTTTTCTTATTGGAATATTAGTATGAAATAATATAGTGTGCTTTTAAAATTCAACTTATGACAGAAAAAAAAGTAATTTTCGCGCAAAAAAAATCAACGAGACTATAAGTGACTGTTTCTTAATAAACAATTGTTTACAATTGTGCAGAAAACTCATGTTATTAACATTGCCTATTTTTTTATTTACTTAATGAGCGCAAGTTGACGTATTTTTGGGAGCGAAATATCAGGGAACATTTTTACTTTGTTCTATCTTCAAAACAAGAAAGTATTGTAATCGAAATTTTTTCGTTTTAGGGGTCAGAGATTTAAAAAAAAAAACACGTTTATACAAAATGTCTGTCTGTCCGTGTGTCGCCATTGTACCATCGAAAAGTGTATGAAGTTATGCATAGAATTGAACCAAGTTTTTTGTGTATGTATTTGGCTATGGCAAGCAGGTCCTTTTTAAATTTAGAAATATTCTGCCGGAAGGGGGCGCTGTAATAGCAATTTTTGTGCCATTTTCAATATTGTAACATCGAAAAGTGTGTAAAGTTATGCATAGAATTGAACCAAGTTTTTTGTGTGTTTTTTGCTATGGCCAGCAGGTTCTCCTTCGATTTGGAAATATTCTGCCGGAAGAGGGCGCTGTGATAGCGATTTTTTTTGCCAATTTCTTTATTTTACCATCGAAAAGTGTGTGAAATTACGAATAGAATTGAACCAAATCTTTTGCGTATGTTTTTGGCTATGTCCAGCAGGTTCTCCTTGAATTTGGAAATATTCCGCCGGAAAAGGGCGCTGTTATAGCGATATTTGTATAATTTTCTCTGTGTTTCGTAGCTCTGTTGTCCATCAGCGGCACGTGCAGCGACAGGAACTCGCGTCCTGCTAAGCCGGCTATTCGCAAACAGCTGATGTACAACAGAATAACTAAAAACTGTCTATATTATAAAGGACAAACATATCAGTGCGTAACGCATACGTCATTCTGCGAATGGCAACACTTTGAAATTTGAAATAAAATTTTGATTTTGCAATTTTCTCTACTGTAAATTTTTAAACTTCTAGACATCGCACATTTTAAATTTTTACACCGTCGTATAAAGAAAAAAATGCTCTTTTAAATGCAATTTGTTTGAAAGCTGTATCTCAATTTAATTTTGAGATATTAATTTTTTTGTAATTTTTAATACATTTTTTGTAATTGTGGCAACTGAAGAACTTCATTTCTGTTGAAAGTCGTGGAGGGTTGAAACGGTGAAAGTGTTGAAAGTAAAGGGAAAATAATCACGGAGGAAAGAAAATATTATATTTCTGTACCTTTTTGTTACCATTTTCTCATAAAAACTGAAAAAAAAAATTGAAATTAAAATACGTGCTATGTCAGCGATTTTTTAAATTTCTAAATATCGTACATTTTCCATTTTTAAACCGTCAAATAGAGAAAAAAAATCTACTTTCAAATGCAATTTGTTTGAAAATTGTATCTTAATTGACTGAGTTATTATGGTTTTTAAAATAACTAGTCGCCCGTGGCGACAAGTTTGGTCTCCCTTAAATGTATGCTAGGCACTGTATCATGTTACTTTTATTCATAATTTAATTTACTTGCTCAACTCTTCGCCAAATTGGAAGATTCTGATAGAGAAATCGAGAACTCCCTACTTTTATGTTAGTCAGGAACAGGTGATAAATCGCCAAACATTGTACCCGTCGCATTTTTTTTCCATATTTCGTTAATTCAGATTAAAATTTAATCCTTTTACTCATTTTATTCAGAATGGATAACTTTAATTTAAAAATGAAATTTATAAAATTCATGACTTTCATTAAAAAAAAAATTCTTTAAAAAAAGAAAAAGAATAAATAACACCATAAACCCTTTAATGTCAACATAAAGCATTGTTTTAATTTACCCCTCGAAAAATAAAAAATGCTATTGGCGAGAATTGCGCCCAGCTAACATAAAAGTACGAACTCTTTGCGATCATGGCAAAATTTATGTAGATTTATTCGAAAAAAATATTTTGATTAAATCGGTTGACAGAAAAAATTTTCGTTTCTCGCCATGGACCTTTTCTCTATTTCGCCAAGTACCTATACCGGAAAAGTTCCTTCATTTATTTATTTATTTATTGTATTTTAAATTAGATGAATAAAAGACGGCACAGGTGTCATATACGCACTACGCTGGCGCGACTTTTTTCTGACACCAATGTCATATACGCGCCGGGGTATTTAACTGGCGCCAAAGTGTCGATATTTTGCTTGATATGGTAACCCGGATGTTGTTGTTTATTTATTAATAAATTATTTATTTTATTGTTTATAAATTGTTTATAAATTTAAATCAACTTTAAAAAAAAATAAACTTTTATTGTTTATAAATTGTTTTGTTCTACAGTTATTAATTGAACTTTTTTATTTATTTATTGTTATTCCCTTTATAATAATATTACACAGTAACTAATGAGATGCGTTTCATTCGGGCGTTGTCATTAAACAATTAACAAATAATCGCGATTTCTGTGCCACGTACGATAGCGTAATATATATATAGATTTTCAAGCATAAATTATTTTTTAATTTATCTCTATCACGTGTAGCTCGATTACGAAAGGTTAATCCGCTTGCCCTTAAAACAATGTAAAAAGTTCAGCATTTGTTTCCGTCTAATGTTTCATAACAAAATTAAAACCTCCTCTTTAGAAAAATAAATAAAATAATGCAAATAAGAAACAAATTTAACAGACATGTGATTGAACCACGCGCTTAAAACAGCGAAATGATCGGAAAGACTGACGTAAGTCGAAAAATCTTGGGTTAATAACTCCTGGCATGCGGTGACATGTCAAAGTATCGCTTTTATTAAATTTCAAAACTTTATTTGATTGCATAATTGATATTTTTCATATAAAAATTCTTTTTGATGTTAGTGGGCAATCTAAAGTATATATTATATGTAAAAAAATAATTAGAGTAAAAAAAAAAATGGTTTTCATCTGTATTCTGTAACCGGAGGAGCTCGGGTTCGATCCCCTAGTTGATTTTAATAAATATCATGATCGAGATTAACTCGTTTTTACTCCGATTAATTGACTGGAGCAGAAATTTAAGATGAAAATCAAAGTTGGTATAGTATTGAACTAATAATATTGCAGTATTTACATCTGTAACTACTTTTTGAAATATTAAGATGTATGAGATAGAAGAAAGTTTCGGGATTGGCACATCCAACTAGTTTTATTTATTTATTTATTTATTTATTTTTTTGTTGTGTGACAAACACATTCAATTTAATCTGCGTTGTTGCCGTTCGATTCGAGTATCTTTATAAATAAAAGAGTGGTTGTGGTGGCATACGCACATGGCGCATGTACACAGGGTCGGACTGGGCCAGGGAAAAGGTCGCAGACCTTGGATTTTCAGAGGGCGCAAAAATTTTAACGAACTGACGTCAATTTTACTTGTTGTATGTGACTTGAAAGATTTAACGCATTTGCATATCACCAAGTATGAAAATTGCTTAATATTATATCTCTGTGTAGACAGAAGATTTCACTATATTCCCCGTGCATGTTTAAAGTTCCATCAAATCTACACAATGTGACGCAATTTTCTAAAACGAATCATGTAGTATCTAAAAGTTCCAGCAAGTTGAACACAGATTAGCTTGTAGTAGATTGCTGATATCAGGAGTAGGTCCTTTTTTATTTTATTCTTCTGTCAATAAATAGCTTATAAGAATCGTGGTAATATTTTATCCCCCATAACAATTCTCCTGCAAATGACAATATACAAAAGACGAAGGTATCAATTGACTCTGACTGGGGATAATATCTACTGTTAAATGCTATTCGTAAATTTTGCTTTGTAGTTTACATATAAACTAGTCGTTGGGGGCCACCGTAATACTTACCCATCATGGATATAGATAATATAAAATATGAAAATAAAGCATGTGATATTTGCTGAGCATTGTACCATGTTACTTTTATCCATAATTTAATTTATTTGGACTTCCTTAAATATAATTAATATAACCCCTTAAGCTAATATTACTTTTTGTTGCACTAGGGGGCTCTGCCCTCTACGAGCTACGCTCGCCAACCCCCGTTCCGACACCCCAGATTCTAAAAGCAGGCTAATTTCATCGGCTTTAAAAAAATTGAATTCTAATTTTAAAAAACAGTGACAATCTCTCTGTAAACGAGTTTTCATTCATATTCTTTTGATTGGAGATTTTAAAGACGAAATTAGCGTTTGTTAAGGGATATAATGGCTGTTTTCGCCTTTGATTAAAAAAATTAGTTAAAAATTTAAAAATAAGCTAAGGGGTCATCCATATATGATGTCACACTTTTTTTTCAATATTTTTGACCCCCTCCCCCCATTTGTCACAAAGTGTCACACTTCACCATACCCCTCCCTCCCTCTTGTCACATGTCACGCTATATTACATAAACATATACTTGCAGTTCAAATTCAAAGTACTATGTTAAAGATCATATTTCAAATTTTATTTTGAAACTGTTAAATATGTGTTTTAACGACATTTGTGAGCATAATAATAAAAATGATTCGTGTACTTATTTTGTATGAAATAAGATTAAGATTTACAACAAAAAACATAATTAATATACAATTGTAATAAAATATTAATTGAAAGAACAATTAAAAACAGTAGTATTTTGGAATTTGAAATGGAATTTAATATATTTGGCTTTAAATGTTATCTTTACTGTATGAACACAAAATACTTTAATTTCAAAATAACTTAAAAATTTAATCTGCTGATTTTTAATGCCTTTATTTTATGCAAAATGTGTGATGTCACATTTCTTCTTACTCCCTCCCACCCCCTTGTCACAAACTGTCACAATTTCATGAACCACCCTCCCCCCCCCCCCCTCCAAGCGTGACATCATTTGTGGATGGCCCCTAATGTAAAATGAATTAAGTAAACAGAGTCTATGTCTCTCGGTTTTTTAACAGCTCTATAAGAAAGTTCTTTTGAATAACACATTTGAAATGTATCGTTTTATATCTGACGTAATTTTCACCAAAGTTTTCTTTCTCCTTTTAACATTCACATGAATACTTTTGTTGTTAGAAAGGAAATATTATTTGCGCTGTCTTAGAATTCACGATAATCCTTCTATATATAAAAAAAGTTTTGATTTGGAAATGGACCAATGAAAATCTGCGTAGATATTCCAGGTAGATCGGCATCCAATTTGAATGCTTAAGCATGGCCTTTCAATCGTTAATATTAAAAAAACTGTTGCATACAAAAATATGAAAATCGGTGGTATTATAGAGAAATGTTTGATAAACACGCTGATGTAGACAATTTTTAAATCGAAGAATTATTTTAAGAGATATTTAATGCTAAAGTTGGACAAAATCGTTCCATTAAAAAAGTTTTATTGGAGCAAAAACTATACATGAGAATTTAGTCATTTTTAGATCATTTTATACGTTATAACTTCCCGGTATGCAGATTGTATTTATTTTTCTTATTTGACTCATTTTTTGAGGTCTTATTTCAATTTTAAATTCAAATTTTCAGCATTTCGAGAGATATTTTTTACAAATTTTAGAAAATGTTATTAATTTAAACTGTTGCCAGTTGTATAAACAGTAATGTTTACTTCAAATTAAAAATTTATTTACACGTGTCTATTACAAACAGAAAAAAAACTTTAAAATTTGAATTAAATGATTACATGTTAAAAGCTGGAAAATTACGTTATAAGAACCATAGGCACAGATGTCATATACGCCCATATTGGCGCAATTTTTTTCCGACGCCAATTTGGCGAAAGCATCAATAGCATAAACAACAACATCCGGGCTACCATATCAAGCAAAATGACGACACTTTAGCACCAGTTAAGTACCCGTTGCGTATATGAAATTGGCATCAGAAAAAAATTGCGCCAATGACATCTGTGCCGAACCATATTTACACTTGAATTTTAAAAGAGAAACAAAATCTTAAAATAAAAAAAAAAACATTATTATGCGTTAAAACTTGTAATTTGAGGAAATTACGTCATATTTAAAATGGCAAAAAATATAGCAAAACAATTTAAATTGAAAAATATATTTGCGCGAGATATTTTGAGATAATCTTTTCAACTATTATCGTGAATTCGAAGAAAGCGCAAATAATATTTCCTTCTAACAACAAAAGTATTTTCACGTGAATATTAATAAGAGAAATAAAACTTTGGTGTAAATTACGTCAGATTTGAAACGATACATTTAAAATGAATTATTTAAAAGAACTATCTTATAGCGCCGTTAAAAAATACCGGGAGACAATGACACTGTTTTCTTAATTCATTTTACATTAGCTTATTTTCAAATGTTTAACTATTTTTTTTTAAATTAAATACGAAAACAGCCATTGTATCTCTTAACAGCAACAGATTTGGCCTTAAAAATCCCCAATCCAAGGAAATCGAATGGAAACCCGTTTACAGAGAGATCGCTACTGTTTTTTTTTTTAATTTTAATTCAATATTTTTAAAGCCGATCAAATAAATTAGCGTGCTTTTTGGATTTTGATGTGCCTGAACGGGGGTTGGCGAGCGTAGCTCGTAGGGCGCGGAGCCCCCTTGTAGTTGAAAAGATTATCTCAAAATATGAAATAAATGTCTCGTGCAAATATATTTTTTAATTTAAACTGCTTTGCCAAGTGTCAATTATTTGGCCTTTTTAAATATGACATAAATTTCCTCTATTTGCGATTTTTAACGCATAATAATGAATTCATTATTTAAAAATTTTCTTTCTCTTTTAAAATTCATGTGCAACTTATAGTTTTTATGATGTAATTTTCGATATTTTCCTGATTTTTACAACGTAATCACTTAATTCTCATTTGAAAATTTTTTTCTGATTATAATAGCCACGTGTAGATAAATTTTCAATTTGAAGGAAATATTATTCTTTACGCTGTTTTTAAAATCGGAAACAGTTTAAAAAAAGAAAAAGCAATTTAACAAATTACAATGACCATTTGGAAAATGATTTTTTCAAAGACTAAAATTTAAGATCTAAAAAAATCGCACGGAGTTGATCATACATTACGTACGCCATGAATTAAACATTAATAGTGTTATTACACGTAAAAATTCCAAGCGACAGGAATTGCCTTTTTTTTTTTTTTTTTGCACGTGAAAATCTTACAAATTAAAATTAACTCTTTGGCAGAAACTGTTATTCATTTTCTTTCATTTTCATTAGTTATTATCCACCTGAAACTTTCGTATTATCCAAGCATTTCATTGGCTGGTCGGGGAAAGGCTTTTCCGTCGTCAGATTTCCAAGAAATCTGATGACACATTTTAAATGAAATTTCATTCTTAAACTTCTAAACATCCCATAATATTACTTTTTACATCGTCGTGTAGAGAAAAAAATGTACTTTTAAATGCAATTTGTTTGAAAGCTGTATCTCAATTTGTTTCTGAGTTATTAATTTTTTTTTTGTAGTTTTTATTACTTTTTTGTCATAGTGGCAACACTCTGTTGTCCATCTCTGTTGAAACTAAAGGGAAATACAGATTACTGTATAGACCAATCACAAAACGAATGAAATGCGGATTAAACCAATAAAAACCTTCAGATATGCTTTTCATTTCCTACCCTGACGAGAACAATAGCCATTTTTCCAAATGGTTAATAATATCCTTTTCTAAAATATGAAAAAATATCTCTCGAAATGCTAAAAATTTGAATTAAAAATGGAGCTAAATCCTCAAAAAATTAGTCAAATAAAAAAAATAAATACAGTCTGCACACCGAGAATTCCTAATGTATTGAATGATGTAAAAATGTTTAAATTCTTATGTATAGTTTTTGCTCATATAAATGTTTTTAATGAAAAGATTTTGACCAACTTTAACATTAAATATCTCTTAAAATAATTATTCGATTTAAAAACTGTCTGCATCAGCGTGTCTATCAAACATTTCTCTAAAACAGCACCGATTTTCATATTTTTGTATGAAACAGTTTTCTTAATATTAACGAAGAAAGACTCCCGGTCACAAGAAATATGGATGCCGATCTAGGAATGCACCGGGAAGATCTATGCAGATTGTAGATATTGGTCCATTTCCAAACCGTTACTTTTTTATATATATAGAAGGATTAAAATATCTCAATTTGTTGATTTTCTGTAAGCAATTAAACGCTATTGGTTTACAATGGAAATCTATGGGAATTTGGCGAAATATTAGGCATACCGCCAATTTGGCGTCACTTTTGGCGACTCATTTTGACCGCTAAATTTGGCTATATACCGCCAAGTTGGCGACAAACTTGGCGGTACTGGGCGACAGAACAGAGTCCCCCCTATGGTAAACACCCTTATAGGTATGGAGAGGCATTAAATGCTTGACATTTACGATGAGCCATTATTGGCATTTAATCTTATAGTTTGGCGATAGTTTTTGGTCGACGGGATAATCGGATAGTACCGAATTGCGTAAAAGAAACATCCTTATAACTCGAAAAAATATAATCCTATTAACTAGCAGTTTACTGCGTCGGATTAAGCTTCTCATTTCCAATTAAAATATATCTTTGAATTGAAATTTGAATGAAATACAGGGTCATGAAAAATCGAAGAGTGGCAAAAATAAAATTACAAATATCTCGGCAACTAATTATCCGATCGAGTTCATTCATGATCCAAAATTTATGTTTTTTATTGTCTTTTATATTCACTCCTTCAAATAAACAATTTCGAATTTTTTTGTATACCTTTTATCGGAACGAATATTTTAAGAGTCCTAAAAAAATAGTTCCACTTAATCGAGGTTACTGATATTCAATAGGCTTCTTCCCATTATTACTCCCTATGTACACACCGAATTTCAAGTCTCTATCTCAATTTGTTCGGGAAATAGAGCGTTCACAGACATACACACATACAGACGGACGGGCAAATTTCTTTTCTAAAAATATGTTTTTCGGAATCTCCAGTGTCTGAAACGTGTAAATCCGTCAAAAAATTTTTTCGATTTTTAAAACGATTACAAGACTTACCCTATACTATGTATGATGGGTAAGTAAAAAAATGCAAGAACGCTGATTTTTGAAGTGGTAAAACATCCACTTTTGACACCCTATTTGAATTCCTTGCCAGCCATATACGAAACAAGTATAGTTTATATAATTTTCTTAAATCTTAATACAGTTATAAAACAAAAATCGTTAGGAATATGTCCATAAAATTCGGAAAATAAAATGAACAAAACTACTCAAATCAGCTATAAACTGACACATCGGTGTTTTTTACGATTGTGGTTTGTTGTATGCAAGAACTAATGTAGGTCAGAATTCATAATTTTTAAATATGAATTTATTAATACTTTTCATAATTAAAAAAATGTTTTTGAATAGAGAAAAAATCTGTAATATGTTTTGCTCTATTCGGCGTATCTCTTTAATAAATTAATAAAAAATCAATCAGATAACTTTTATAAATTAACGTTTCTCAAATAGGTTTAACTAACTCTATTTCTTTAACTCTACCAAGATGTTCTCTCTAACTAACTCTATCGTCTCTTCTAACTCTATCAAGATGTAAGATAATGTGGATAAAAAATGCCTTTTTCCTGGCTGCCTTGATCCAAGAAACTCAAATGAGGTGTCAAAAATCGATGTTATTGTTTGAAAATTCAGATTTTGTACAATTTTTAGAATGTAGACGACTTCTGGAAATAATTTATACATAACAATAAATAGTAGACATTATTTCCACTCCATTGGCTCGTACAGATATTTTTATGATTATTTATAACGAAATTAGTAAGGGTTAACTAGTTTTATTCCGCTTATCACCTTTGATGCACTGAAAATTGGTAGAAAAAATAACAAGGCTTTTCGCACTAGGCACCAAATAGAGTTGATAAATTCATTTTCTGTTACAATCTGACAGCAATTACTTTTGCGAGTTAGGTATTTTGTAGGAAGAGGCATTTTGTATCCTTAAAAAAGAACTTTATGTATCCATAAAATTCTGAATTGATATTTCACTTAAAAGGTTTCGACAGAGAAAAGTACACCAAAAAAGTCACTATTAGTCTAAAATAATTAAAATAATTGAGTAAATTTATTCTTTTCAGCAAGCTCTGCCCATGCTTTACAAAATTCTTATCATAATTAGAGATCAAGGGAAATATCTAAATTTTCATAATTGAGAGAAATGCCTCAGGAATTGTATTCATGTAAGTTGCAGGATCCTGTGGCCAGCGTTTCTTTATTCAAAAAATCTATCATAATTTCTGAGTAGTAATCATCGCTTCATTTTAATGATAGATTTTTGCGTGATTTATTTTTTTATTTAAAATACATGCTAGAATTTCCTAATAGTTATTTAAACACGGAAAGTTTGTCATTAATTAAAGCGAAGATTACTAACCGAAAATTATGGTGTAGATTTTGAGAATGAAAAAACGCTGGCTGCGGGATTCCACAGATTGAAGGATGTAATCCAAAAGCGTTATCATGTATTCCTCGAAAAGAAAGACCATATTTTCCAATCAACAAAAAAATCCCCACAAAAAGTTTTTTCTTCTGATATTTATCTCTTTCTTTTCTCTTTGATAGTTTTCAAAAAGCATGGTTTCAATTATAGGTGCATACAGGGCCGGCTTTAAAAGGGAAGCGAGGGGCAAGGTACTAAAAGCTAAAGGACTGAAAATATTTGGATAAAACATAAAAGATATCATTCAAAGAAGCGATGAAAAACATCTAGTTCAAGGCACCTTGGATACTAAAGCTTTCCCTGGTGCATAATTTCTCTCTCAATTGCATCCAAAGATGCCCACTTTGGTTTCAGATCCTGAAATTGTTTCGCTGTGTCTTTAATTTCTTTGTTATAATAATTCACATCGCTCTTGTGCTGTCTGTCTTATGATTGATGATTATTCCCTGAAAGAATTTCAAATTTAGTACACTAGTCATGTGTACAACAAGTGGGGGAAATATTGGAGGGGCTTAGGCACTTGGGGGCGCGATGTTTTCCGGACGAGAGCGCACCGGCCCTAGGGCCGATGGGCCGGCGGTCAGTTCAAGCCTGCATCTACAGATTAGAATCTTTGTCCAAATTGTTTCAACCCACATTCTACAACTTGGCAATGATTGCCTCGGGAAATTCTATTAATCGTTTCAGAGGCAAGTAATTGCGTTTCTGTAATGTTGAATTCACAACGTAATTTTCGAAAACTTTTATTTCAAAACTAGCAAACCTCGCGGCTTTGCTCGCGTAATATTTGAAATATGCCACGTGATATTTATATGTCTAATTTTTATTAAAAGGTACTAACTAAATTTTTACTTATTACTTTTAAGAATAATTCAAAAATTACTATTTAAAACACAGTTTGATTAAACATCATTATTACACTGCATTAGGCAGAAATGAGACTTAAATTAATAAAACTAAATAAATTATAATTTAGAAAATATTTTGAAACCTTTAAGCTCGTTTAATACGCTCATTTCAGTATTCATTTGAAGTTTTGAATTTTTTAGAAACCATCTTCTTACATCTTAAAATTAACTATCATGTCAAATTCCAAGTTCTACCATCTCTCTCAACCGAAAGGGCTATGTTGAATTAGGAACTATCACAATTAATTTATCAACATTAATTTTGAAATCGGTTTGTTATTTTTAATATTCCACAGAAACGTAATTTAGAAAGCTTTTAAAGGCCTTTTATAGAACGTTTGTTGTTCCTGTAAACCCCAGGTGGTAGAATCGTCGGCCTGTGTAGGATCAGAGACTGTTACCATTGATTCGCAACTATTACTTTTATAATCGGTTTATATTCCCTGAAATCACATAGATATCGTAATTTAGGACTTTTTTAGAATGCTTTTCACACTTCCCCTTCGCTTCACCCCCTTTTTTAATTCGAATTTATTTTCGACAGTCCTTCGAGGGCATTTATATTTTATAAGTAACTACCATGCCATATTTAAAGTTTCTAGCCTTTTCAGTATCACAGAAATCGTAATTTAGAAAGTTTTTAGCTCCTGCAACCCTCTGGTGGTAGTGGCACAGATATAAAATATAGCTTATGTTTGAGCAGGTCCTAACACCAACAATTTGTCATCATTATTTTTTTAATCGGTTTAGTATTTGATAAGATTGCATAAAATTTGTAATTTATAACGCTTTTCGCTTACTTCATCTTTTTAAATTTGAAATTTTCTTTCGACTGTTCATAGAAAGCAGTTGCATCTTGTAAGTAAATACCATGCCATAATTCAAAGTGTTAGATCCGTCAGTTGTGCAAAAAATGCAAATTAGAACATGTTTTGCTTTTACAACCCTCAGATGGTAGTGACAGCAACATAAAATATAAGCTATGTTATAGCAGGGACTATCACCATTGATTTGCAACCATTACTTTTGAAATAGCTTTGGTATTTCCTGAGATTGAGTATAAATCGCAATTTAGAACGTTTTTAGTACGCTTTTCGCGCATTTTCACCCCTTTTTAAATTTCTAATTTTTTCGAAACTGTTCTTAAAGACCATTTATATCTAATAAATAAGTACCTTGCCTAATTTTAAGTTGCTAGCCCGTACCGATCACAAAAATCGAAATTTAGAACGCTTTTTTGCTCCTGCAACGTCTAGGAGATAGTGATACCGACATAAAATAGCGTCTATGTTAGGGCAGAGTCTGTCAGCATCAATTTCCTACCATTTCTTTTGAAATCAGTTTGATTCTTCCTGAGACATCGCTTACAAATCGGCATTTAGAACGTTTTAAGAACGCTTTACGCGCATTTTACTCCTGCATCTCCTCTGGGGTAGTGGAAACAGATATAAAATATAGCCTAACTTGGAGCGAGATCTGTGAGCATAATTTTTACACCATTATATTTGAAATCGGTTCAGTACTTCCTAGAAATCGCAATTTAGAACGTTTTTTACAACGCTTTTTGCGCATTTTGACTCCCTTTTAAATTTCGATTTTTTTAGGAGATGCCCTTAGAGATCATTGATATTTTATGACTAACTACCATTCCAAATTTAACGATTCTAGGCTCTTCCGTAACGCAAAAACCGCAATTTAGAACGTTTTTCCCCTGCACCCCCTTTGTGGTAGTGTCACCGACATAAAACATAGCCTATGTTGGAGCAAGGGTTGTCACCGTCATTTTGACACCTTTATTTTTTAAATCGGTTTGGTATTTCCTGAGATTGTGTAGAAACCACCATTTAGAACGTTTTTTAGAACGCTTTTCGCGCATTTTCACCCCTTTTAAATTGCGAATCGTTTAAGAACTGTCTTAGAAATCCGTTATACCTAATAAGTAGCTAATATTTCAAATTTCATATTTCTAGGCCCTTCAGTAACACATAAATCGCATTTTTAGAACGTTTTTTGATCCTGCACCCCCTTTGGGTTAGTGGCACCGACATAAAACATAGCCTATCTTGGAGCAAGCGTTGTCACCATCATTTTGGCACCAATATTTTTTAAATCGGTTTGGTATTTCCTGAGATTATGTGGAAACTACCATTTAGAACGTTTTTTAGAACACTTTTTGTGAATTTTCACCCCTTTTAAATTTCGAATCGTTTAAGAACTGTTCTTAGACATCATTTATATCTTATAAGTAACTAATATTCTAAATTTCATATTTCTAAGCCCTTCAATAACGCAAAAATCGCGTTTTTAGAACGTTTTTTGCTCCTGCACCCCCTTTGGGGTAGTGGCACCGACATAAAATATAGCCTATGTTGTAAGTTGGACTAACACCATCATTTTGATACCATTACTTTTGGAATCGGTTCGGTAGTTCCAGAGCTTACCTCCTACAAATAAACAATTTTTACCTCTTTATAATATGACTAGCAAACCCCGCGGCTTTGCTCGCGTAATATTTGAAATATGCCAAGTGATATTTATATGTCTAATTTTTATTAAAAGGTACTAACTAAATTTTTATTTTATTAAAAGGTAATATTTTATTTTATTAAAAGGTACTTATTACTTTTAGGAATAATTAAAAAAATTACTATCAGGTTGAGTCTAAAGTTTTGACCCTTTTTTTATTTTAATGTTGACAACAAATATTTACAAAAATACAAAACATTAGTGAGAATAGTAATCACCATTAAGTTCGACAATCTTCTGCCAACGTTTTGGCAGTTTTTCAATGCCTTCCTTGAAAAACTCTGGGCTACGTAGTCGAGAAAGAGATCAACCTCTTTTTTGATCTCTTCTGAAGAATTGAAAATTTCTCCACTAAGGTGCAGTTGCAGATGCGAAAACAGATAGTAGCCGGAAGGTGCCATGTCCGGACTATATGGAGGATGTGGCATTAAGTCCCATTCCAGCTTGTATAAGTTCCAATTCGTCCACGCACTGACGTGTGGCCTGGCATTATCCTGGTGAAACATAACCACCTTGCGTCGGAACTCCTTACTTCGCTTTTCCCTAATTGCTGCGTCCACTTTATGCAGCATGCTGCTGTACGACTCACTGTCGATGGTCTGGCCACTTTTTAAGTACTCCTTGTAGATAATACCGCGACTATCCCAGAAAACACAGAGGAGGATTTTTTTATAGGTCAATGTGCGCCTGGTTACGGTCCTGACCGGTACACCTGGTTCAGACCATCCCCCTTTTCGACTGGTGTTGTCGTAATAAACCCATTTCTCATCACACGTAACAATCCGGTTCAAAAAATCACCCTTTCGATGATATTCGAGCAAGTTTACACAGGTCCGTTTTCGTTTTTCTTTGTCCTTTTGTGTCAGATCGTGCGGCACCCATCGATTGAATTTGTATGTCAAACCAATGTTTTTTAATGCTCGAATTATAGTTGTTTGAGAAACATTGAAGTGAGATGCAAGTTCCCGTGATGTAGCATTTTGATCTTCATCGATGGATTTCCGCAATTCGGTCTCATCAATCACAGTAGGTTGACCAGCACGTGATTCATCTTCGATGTCGAAATTCTTAATCTTAAAATTTTGATACCATCGTTTGACTGTACTAAGTGATACAATATTCTCACCTAAACGTGCACACATGTTACGGTGACATTCTGTCACTCCGGTGTTGCTACAGAACTCGTAGTAGATGATTGTTCGAAGCTGGATACGTGATAGTTCCATTTTCGAGGCTTCGTGGAAGCTACAGATGATAATTTTTCAAAACAATAAATACAGTGTTGTAGCACACGTCTTCTTCTTTCGAAACCAGAAAACCGTATGTAAAAATGTCACTTAACTTGCGAACGCCAGCTGTTTTAGTCGCACTATTCTGCGAAAGGGTCAAAACTTTAGACTCAAGGTAATATTTAAAAAAATTTTTGATTAAACATCATTGTTACACTGTATAAGGCAGAAATGAGACTTAAATTAATAAAACGAAATAAAACTAAATAAATAATAATTTGGAAAATATTTTGAAACTTTTATGCTCAATTAATACGCTCATTTCAGTATTCATTTGAAGTTTTGAATTTTTTAGAAACCATCTTCTTACATCTTAAAATTAACCATCATGTCAAACTCCAATTCCTACCCCTCTCTCAACATAAAGGGCTATGTTGAAATAGGAACTGTCACCATTGATTTGCCAACATTAATTTTGAAATTGGTTTGCTATTTCCTAATATTCCACAGAAACGTAATTTAGAAAGCTTTTAAAGGCCATTTTTTAGAGCGTTTTTTGTTCCCGTGAACCCCAGGTGGTAGAATCATCTGCATAAAATATAGCCTGTGTAGGATCAGAGATTGTTACCATTGATTCGCAACTATTACTTTTATATTTGATTTATATTGCCTGAAATTGCGTAGAAATCGTAATTTAGGACTTTTTTAGAATGCTTTTGGCACCTCCCCTTCACTTCACCCCTTTTTAATTCGAATTTATTTTCGACAGTCCTTCGAGGGCATTTATATTTTATAAGAAACTACCATGCCATATTTAAAGTTTCTAGCCTTTTCAGTATCACAGAAATCGCAATTTAGAAAGTTTTTACCTACAGCAACCCTCTGGTGGCAGTGGCACAGACATAAAATATAGCTTATGTTTGAGCAGGTTCTATCACCAACAATTTGTCATCATTGTTTTTTTAATAGGTTTGGTATTCGATAAGATTACATAAAAATTGTAATTTATAACGCTTTTCGCTCACTTCATCTTTTTAAATTTGAAATTTTCTTTCGACTGTTCTTAGAAAGCAGTTGCATCTTGTGAGTATTTACCATGCCATATTTCAAAGTGTTAGACCCTTCAGTTGTGCAAAAACGCAAATTAGAACATATTTTGCTTTTGCAACCCCCAGATGGAAGTGACAGCAACATACAATACAGCCTATGTTGGGACTGTCACCATTGATTTGCAACCATTACTTTTGAAATAGCTTTGGTATTTCCAGATATTGAGTAGAAATCGCAATTTAGAACGTTTTTCGCGCATTTTCACCACTTTTTAAATTTTCAATTTTTTTCGAACTGTTCTTAAAGATCATTTATATGTAATAAATATATACCTTTCCTAATTTTAAGTTGCTAGCCCATACCGATCACAAAAATCGAATTTGGAACGCTTTTTTGCTCCTGCAACGTTTAGGTGATAGTGATACCGACTTAAAATACCGTCTATGTTAGAGCAGAGGCTGTCAGCATCAATTTCTTACCATTACTTTTGAAATCAGTTTGATTCTTCCTGAGATATTGGTGACAAATCGGCATTTAGAACGTTTTTAGAACGCTTTTCGCTCATTTTGCTCCTGCATGCATCTCCTCTGGGGTAGTGGAAACAGATATAAAATGTAGCCTATCTTGGAGCAAGATCTGTCCTCACCATTTTTAAACCGTTATATTTGAAATCGGTTCAGTATTTCCTGAGATTGCTAGAAATCGCAATTTAGAACGTTTTTTACAACGCTTTTTGCGCATTTTGACCCCCCCTTTTAAATTTCGACTTTTTTAGGAAATGTACATAGAGATAATTGATATTTTATAACTAACTACCATTCTAAATTTCACGATTCAAGGCCCTTCCGTCACGCAAAACCGCAATTTAGAACGTTTTTCTCCTGCAACCCGTTTGGGGTAGTGGCACCGACATAAAACATAGCCTATGTTGGAGAAAGGGTTTCACCATCATTTTGACGTCAGTATTTTTTTAATCGGTTTGGTATTTCCTGTGATTGTGTAGAAATCTCCATTTAGAACGCTTTTCGCGCATTTTCACCCCTTTTAAATTTCGAATTGTTTAAGAACTTTTCTTAGAAATCCTTTATATCTAATGAGTAGCTGATACTTCAAATTTCATATTTCTAGGCCCTTCAATAACACATAAATCGCATTTTTAGAACGTTTTTTGCTCCTGCACCCCCTTTGGGGTAGTGGCACCGACATAATATATAGCCTATGTTCTAAGTTGGACTAACACCATCATTTTGATACCATTACTTTTAAAATCGGTTTGGTATTTCCTGAGATTATGTAGGAACTACCATTTAGAACGTTTTTTAGAACGCTTTTTGTGCATTTTCATCCCTTTTAAATTTCGAATTGTTTAAGAACTGTTCTTAGACATCATTTATATCTTATAAGTAACTAATATTCCAAATTTCATATTTCTAGGTCCTTCAGTAACGCAAAAATCGCATTTTTAGAACGTTTTTTGCTCCTGCACCCCCTTTGGGGTAGTGGCACCGACATAAGATATAGCCTATGTTCTAAGTTGGACTAACACCATCATTTTGATACCATTACTTTTGGAATCGGTTCGGTAGTTCCTGAGCTTACCTCCTACAAATAAACAATTTTTTCCTCTTTATAATAGGAGTATAGACTAGCAAACGCCGCGGCTTTGCTCGCGTAATATTTGAAATATGCCAAGTGATATTTATATGTCTAATTTTTATTAAAAGGTACTAACTAAATTTTTATTTTATTAAAAGGTAATATTTTATTTTATTAAAAGGTACTTATTACTTTTAGGAATAATTAAAAAAATTACTATTTAAAACACAGTTTGATTAAACATCATTGTTACACTGCATAAGGCAGAAATGAGACTTAAATTAATAAAACGAAATAAAACTAAATAAATAATAATTTAGAAAATATTTTGAAACTTTTATGCTCAATTAATACGCTCATTTCAGTATTAATTTGAAGTTTTGATTTTTTTTTAGGAACCATCTTCTTACATCTTAAAATTAACCATCATGTCAAATTCCAAGTCCTACCACCTATCTCAACATAAAGGGCTATGCTGAAATAGGAACTGTCACCATTAATTTGCCAACATTAATTTTGAAATTGGTTTGTTATTTCCTAATATTCCACAGAAACGTAATTTAGAAAGCTTTTAAAGGCCTTTTTTAGAGAGTTTGTTGTTCCTGTGACCCCCAGGTGGTAGAATCATCGGCATAAAATATAGCCTGTGTAGGATCAGAGACTGTTACCATGGATTCGCAACTATTACTTTTATATTTGGTTTATATTCCCTGAAATTGCGTAGAAGTCGTAATTTAGGACTTTTTTAGAATGCTTTTCACACCTCCCCTTCACTTCACCCCTTTTTAATTCGAATTTATTTTCGACAGTCCTTTGAGGGCATTTATATTTTATAAGTAACTACCAGCGCCATATTTAAAGTTTCTAGCCTTTTCAGTATCACAGAAATCGCAATTTAGAAAGTTTTTAGCTACTGCAACCCTCTGGTGGTAGTGGCACAGACAAAAAATATAGCTTATGTTTGAGCAGGTTCTATCACCAACAATTTGTCATCATTATTTTTTTAATCGGTTTGGTATTTGATAAGATTACATAAAAATTGTAATTTATAACGCTTTTCGCTCACTTCATCTTTTTAAATTTGAAATTTTCTTTCGACAGTTCTTAGAAAGCAGTTGCATCTTGTAAGTAAATACCATGCCATACTTTAAAGTGTTAGACCCTTCAGTTATGCAAAAAAGCAAATTAGAACATGTTTTGCTTTTGCAACCCTCAGATGGTAGTGACAGCAACATAAAATATAACCTATGTTATAGCAGGGACTGTCACCATTGATTTGCAACCATTACTTTTGAAATAGCTTTGGAATTTCCTGAGATTGAGTAGAAATCGCAATTTAGAACGTTTTTAGAACGCTTTTCGCGCATTTACACCCCTTTTTAAATTTCCAATTTTTTCGAAACTGTTCTAAAAGATCATTTATATGTAATAAATATGTACCTTGCCTAATTTTAAGTTGCTAGCCCCTACCGATCACAAAAATCGAAATTTGGAACGCTTTTTCGCTCCTGCAACGTCTAGGTGATAGTAATACCGACTTAAAATAGCGTCTATGTTAGAGCAGAGGCTGTCAGCATCAATTTCTTACCATTACTTTTGAAATCAATTTGATTCTTCCTGAGATATTGGTGACAAATCGGCATTTAGAACGTTTTTAGAACGCTTTTTGCTCATTTTGTTCCTGCATCTCTTCTGTTGTAGTGGAAACAGATATAAAATATAGCCTATCTTGGAGCAAGATCTGTCCCCATCATTTTTACACCATTATATTTGAAATCGGTTCAGTATTTCCTGAGATTGCTAGAAATCGCAATTTAGAACGTTTTTTACAACGCTTTTTGTGCTTTTGACCCCGCTTTTAAATTTCGACTTCTTTAGGAAATGTCCTTAGAGATCATTGATATCTTATAACTAACTACCATTCTAAATTTCACGATTCAAGGCCCTTCCGTCACGCAAAAACCGCAATTTAGAACGTTTTTCTCCTGCACCCACTTTGGGGTAGCGGCACCGACATAAAACATAGCCTATGTTGGAGCAAGCGTTGTCACCATCATTTTGACACCAATACTTTTTAAATCGGTTTGGTACTTCCTGAGATTGTGTAGAAACTACCATTTAGAACTTTTTTTAGAACACTTTTTGTGCATTTTCAACCCTTTTAAATTTCGAATTGTTTAAGAACTGTTCTTAGACATCATTTATATCTTATAAGTAACTAATATTCAAAATTTCATATTTCTAAGCCCTTCAGTAACACTAAAATCGCATTTTTAGAACGTTTTTTGCTCCTACACCCCCTTTGGGGTAGTGGCACCGACATAAGATATAACCTATGTTCTAAGTTGGACTAACACCATCATTTTGATACCATTACTTTTGGAATCGGTTCGGTAGTTCCAGAGCTTATCTCCGACAAATAAACAATTTTTTCCTCTTTATAATAGGAGTATAGATGAGTGTGAGTATAGATAGATAAGGAAAAGCAATTTTAAAACTTTTCTCACCAAACTTATAAAAATAAAACTGAATTAAAGATTTCTGCTGCAAATCTTGATTAATCTCTTGATTACGTCCACGTACGATGTGTACGTGATAGAAACCATTGAAACTAAAGTCGGTTTCGACAAGGACGTAGTCAAGGAGTTAAAATTAGGTGGGATATATTGCAGTGTTAGCCAAAATGATTCATCGTGTTTCAAAACACTGTGTATTGAGAGGTGAGAATGGTGAAGATGGGTGATTCATGACAAGATACATACACTCACCAAGTTTAAAAGCCCGCCTCGTGACTCGCGTGCAGGAACGCATCACTGTTGCTGTGACAGACATTGAAAGAAACATGTTATTGAACGTATTGACGGAACTGAATTACCGTTGGGATGTGTGCCGGGTGAATAAGAACGCACACATTGAACACTTGTAGTATGTACCAGAAACTTGGTGAGTGTATGTATCTTTTCATGTATCACCCATCTTCGTTCGTCGTATACTTGTAAATAAACAGTCTTTTGAAACCCGATGACTTATTTAGGCTAACGCTGTATATCGCACCGCCCCTCAAGGAGTTAAACGAGTGAGTCATGTCAACAGATATCGGGTAGGCAACAATAGCAGGCTTGTCAAGATTGTGTCAAAATCTTCTCTACCAATAAATTTTATTACTCGTATATATCCATAGTTTTTTATTAATAAAGGCACTCTAGTTGCTCATCACTCACAAGATTTTGGCCAAAATTCTTACGAACAATCAAATTTTATTTATCATACTAGCTGTTTAACCCGTTCTACGCACGGAAGTTTAAAATTAAAATCCGTAGTAAACTAGTCGTTGGGGGCCACTGTAATACTTACTCATCATGGATATAGATAATATAAAATATGAAAATAAAACATGTGATATTTTCTAAGCATTGTACCATGTTACTTTTATTCATAATTTAATTTATTTGGACTTCCTTAAATATAATTAATATAACCCCTTAAGCTAATATTACTTTTTGTTGCATTAAAATATCTCAATTTGTTGATTTTCTGTAAGCAAGTAAACGCTATTGGTTTACAATGGAAGTCTATGGGAATTTGGCGAAATATTAGAGATACCGCCAATTTGGCGTCACTTTTGGCCCCCAAATTTGGCGATATACCGCCAAGTTGGCGACAAACTTGGCGGTATTTGGCGACTGAACATGGCCCCCCTGTAACATGGATTTGAAGACCGGGTTCTAAATGCTAAAAAAAAACTCCAACTATAAATTTACTGGAACTACTCTTTATTTAAAAGAATCTTTTAAAAGGTGGTTCAGTTAGAGAAAAATGGGAGAGAGAGACCCCCATAATACATGGGATGCCAAAGCGCCTTTTTTTAGACAACTTTACATCTCGAAAGCTGAAATAGAAGTGAAGTTTTTGCAAGAAGTCTAGAATTCTTGGCGTTGCACAGAATCGCCAATTTACAAACTTTTTGGTGACTGCGCGAAAGTGAACAAAGGCTTTTGGCGATAAACGTTACCGCAAAAATGTGGTGTCACTACCGGATGGGTGAGGCCGAGATTGCAAGTAAGCGCTTCTAATTAGGATGAGAAAAGTAACAGACAAACCGAAATTGTTTATATTACAGATAGGCCTTTGCCCAACTAACTGTTACATGAAATTGCAGACTGCAGATTGCTCGATGAGAAAAATGCTGAAAATCCAGGACACCTCGCTTTTAGCTCGACCACAAAACACGAAAAATACATGCTTCCCATAATAAGATTCGTTCATTTTTACTATTTATTGTTAATACATATTCAACGTTCACGTATTAGTAGAGATAAAAATTTCTTATCACAGCGGCGGCGAAAAAATCCAATGCAAGTAAATGAAGACCTTGATACTAGCAGCTGTGCCATTTAATTCTTATTTATTTCTTTGCACTGGGAGCGGTAACGGACAGATAAGGAAACAGGGAAAAAAAGAAATGAATCTTTGCGGCCTGAAATAAAGATGTTTTTAGAAAGAAGAAAGAAAACACTTTAATAAAAATCTGGATGGTTTTGAGAAATGAATTTAATTACATATTTCAGCATAAGAAAGAGGGGGGGGGGGAGGATAATATGACCTAAAAGTAAGAAAGTTATGTTTTAAATTAATTTTGAATAAAAATGATAGCTATGGGACAGAAACGCTGTCACACCTTCCTCCTGCTTTGATTCACAGTTTTATCAGCGATACGGATTTTGTGGATCATCCTGATTATAAACCATTCACGAGGCGAGAATTGAGCTATGCTTTGAGGTGTCAGAATAACAACAAGGCTCCTGGTGCCGATAATGTCGACGCTTTAGTGGTAAAGAATCTGTGCACAAAATTTCGTACACTTATGTTATTGGTCTTCAATACTTGCCTCAGGTTTGCACATTTCCCTGTAAATTGGAAAAAAAGAATTATAATATTTTTCAGAAAGAGGAATCGTGCCCTAGATCAACCGACGTTCTATAGACCCATCACATTGTTGCCAATTCTTGGAAGGGTTTATGAACGTCTGTTAAAAATGCGAATTTTAACAATGATAGAGTCCAATGGCTTTCAGGATAATAATCAACACGGCTTTCGTGAAGGTAAATCGACGATAACTGCACTGAAATCTCTAAAATCTTTGGTGGCCACTAAGTTGGGAAAATACAAGTACTGTGCTGCAATTTCTTTCGACATCTCGGGGGCCTTCGATGTCCTGGACTGGTTTGTTGCCACTTTGATCATCAATACATTGACAATTCACAGTTTTCTGAAATATACCTTTAAGAATTACATTACAGACAGGTTTATTGGTTTTCGTTTTCTGAGGGGCATAAGGTGATTCAGGATTTTCGTTGGCTGCCCGCAGGGTTCATGTCTTGGTACACTGATATGGACAATTGTTGCGGATATCATATTGAAAAATAGTCGTAGTCTAAATATGGATTTGATCTCATACGCAGACGATTCAGTGGTGGTGGATGGTGAGGATACAAGACGGTCATTGGAGGTTAAGATAAATCGTCATGTTAATAATTTTGTAAATATATGCACTAATTTAAATCTGTCCATCAATCCTTCGAAGACGGTATCTATGATGTTTGGGACAAAAACTCTTAAGAAACGTAGACCAATATTTAAGATTCACCAAAAGAGTATACCAGTCAAGGACACTATGTTGTATCTTGGATTCACACTAGATAATTTATTCAGTTGGTTGCCTCACCTCGAATTGGTAAGGTCCAAAATTACTGATTTTTCCTGCAACGTCAAGAGAACGAGAATACGTGACCAAAGTATCTCTCTATATATTTTGAAAATTTGGTATCAGACGGTATTGTTAAAACAAATTAGTTACGGTCACGAGATATGGTTAAATGACCTGAATTATCACGGAAAACAAAGACTCTCATCATGTCAACGTGTAGCCCTTCTTTCCTTCGTTTTTGGGTATAGGACAACATCAACAGATGCATTGTGTATTTTGGCTGGTGTTCCACCGATTTTTATACAGCTCACTAATTCAGCTTTAAAATATGATGTATTAAATGGTCAGAAGTCTATTGATATTGGTGGTGATCAGATAAATTCAAGTAAGTTGGTAAGAAAGATCTACTCATTCGAATATCCGTATTATTATAATAACCATAACATAAATTTTATTAAGACTATGATGAGACACAATACATTTGTTAGTAAACCTGTAATTTTTACGGACTGTTCGAAGATGGGACAAGGTGTTGCGGCCGCTTATGCGATATATAGTAAATATGATACAATTTTCGAAAAGAGGATAAAACTTCAGAGTTACAATTCAATTTATCAGGCCGAACTGGTTGCAATTGCCGATGCCATACAGTGGTGTCGCTCTTCAACCTATACAGTCTTTTATCTTTTCACAGACAGTTATTCGTCATATTGCTCTCTTCAGAGACTTTTTCCGAGTGATGATTTATTATTAAGAATAAATGAAAATCTTAGATTTTTGAATAATAAAATTATAAATATTGGCTGGGTCAAGGCCCATATTGGGATCCACGGTAACGAACGTGCGGACTTTCTGGCTAAATCTGTCATAATGAACGATGAATATGATATAGAAGAGTTCATTCCCATCTCAATAAGTATGCTGAAGACTTGTTTAGTAAAGAAAGTATCCCGCGATTGGCAAAGTTATATTGATTCAAGCAAAAAGGGTAGGTTTACATATGATGGTCTTAGCAAGGTGAATTTTAATTTTATAAGCTATTCACAGATCTGTGTATATTTTTATACTGGACATGGAGCTTTTCCGTACTACTTGAAGAGAATGAACATATTTGAAAGTGACAAGTGTACGTGTGGGAAGAGAGGCGACGTCGAGCATTATTTATTTGACTCATGCCTGGTTTCGACGGAATATTTTGATTACATAAGAAACAGATCTGATTCTTGGAACATTGGAAGTGTTCTAGCGTGCCGGGGAAATTATAGTAAACTTCGCTGCATTTACAATAAATTAATTAGAAATTTTTCGTTTTTCAAATATACATTCTAATATAATATGTATAATATATTTTTCTTCACAAGTTAGTGATTATTCTTCTGCCTTTCAGTGATAGTTTTTAAGACTCTTTTTTTAAAAACAATTCTTCTGGACAATTTTATTCTCAGTGTATTCAGGTGGTTCTTGGTATTGTACAATGTAGGTCACTATTCTCGGACTATTTTAAAGACTTTTAAAAACAGTTACTCTTGAACATTTTTATTTTGATATTTTCAAGTTCAAGTGAAGTAACAATTGTGTCTTCGATATTAAGCTCATATGGCCAACCTGGGTTATAATAAATATACATCGTGACCGATTTTGTATATTTTTCTTTCTCACAAAATCCTTCTGCCCCTTTTGGGGATATTTTAAGACTCTTTTAAAAACATTTTTTCTGGACAGATTTATCACAGTGCCATTAGGTGGTTCTTCAGTTTTTCTACAAGTTGTAGTGTTATTATTTTTGGATTATTTTTCTGCTTTTATAAACAGTTATTCTTGGAACTTTTATTCTGACACATTTACGACCAAGTGATGTATTAGGCATGTCTTTGACATTAAGCTCATCGGTCCCACCTGTGACGTTGATGTGAAAAGCCTGTGGTTCTTCAAGCTTTGCCGAAATGGTTTCTTTTGTCCAGAACTATTTTTGAAGTTAATGGGTAATTATTGAGTTATGTACATAGTGCTGAGTTACTGCAAATGGACAATTTTACAATTTCCAAAGGCAGTTTTCAAGGACATTTTATCTGGACATTATTACTTCGCAGCACTGACTTGTTACATATGACTAACGTGATAAACATCATTTTCCAGTGACTGATAACATGATATTCACGTATAGTTTCGTTAAGTTTCGTTCATACTGTATATGACTTTTTCTACTGTGTTATCAAGTGTTATCAAGTGTTTGAGCTTGATCGTCTGTAAATTTACGTTATTTTTTGGTACACTGTCGGTGTTTTACAAGAAGTGTTCTTTTTTTATTATTTATTTATTTATTTATTTATTTGTTTAATTTCATTTTGGTATTTACAATCTATGTAATTATTGTATGTAGATATTTTTCGTTCTAGTGAGATTTTCACTATAGTTTGTTTCATTTAACCCCGTTTTTCTGTTTTTTCTGGGACTGTTATCTTCAATGTGGTTTTTCGTTGTTGGTGGTGGGGGTGATGGCCGGAGCGTTGAACCTATGCCAAATTTGGTGGGTGCTCCGGTTGAGTGATCCTATGGTAAACCCACAATAACTTTGGCTGGACTTAACTTTGGCTGGTGTGGACGCAGTTCAATATCTAGATTCATGGCAGGTTGATGATAAAAATTTCTCCTTTTCGGATCACAGGTATCGTTTTTGATCTAAAGCTGGATCCAGTGTATAACAATATTCTTCGGTATAATACAAAAAATAAATCTATGAGCAAATTTGATGGACTTTTTTCCACGATGAATGATCGACTGCAGAGTACACTCGAGAGGGTGCAGGGTACAGCTGATTTGAAAGAGTGGATAACAAATTTTGATGATTACCTTCATTTCGTTCTGGATAAATGTTTTAGGAAGGGTACTTTTGCCCATAAACCTTCAACTACTTGGTATATAGAAGAGCTAAAAGTGGAAAGAAACAAAGTTAACGCGTTACATAAGAGATACCACAAGAATATAAGTAACGTTAGTTATAAGGAAAGTTATTTAATTGCACGACGCCTGTATGAACATCTAAGATTGGCTAAGCGTACAGGTTGGATTAATTTTTGCAATCGCACGGACAGTGCCTACGGCAACTTGTATAAGTTCATCTCTGGAAAAAGAGTTTTCATTCAGATCTTGCATTCACGACGCTGGAAAACTCCTCGGTTTTTGCGACATACGACGAGATTGCTTCGTCTCTTATGGACGAACACTTTAGTGTTTCCCAAGCTCCTGCTTTGATTCACAGTTTTATCAGCGATACAGATTTTGTGGATCATCCTGATTATAAACCATTCACGAGGCGAGAATTGAGCTATGCTTTGAGGTGTCAGAATAACAACAAGGCTCCTGGTGCAGATAATGTCGACGCCTTAGTGGTAAAGAATCTATGCACAAAATTTCGTACACTTATGTTATTGGTCTTGAATACTTGCCTCAGGTTTGCACATTTCCCAGTAAAAAATTGGAAAAAAAGGAATTATATTTTTCAGAAAGAGGAATCGTCCCCCAGATCAACCGGTCCTATAGACCCATAACATTGTTGCCAATTCTTGGAAAGGTTTATGAACGTCTGTTAAAAATGCGTATTTTAACAATGATAGAGTCCAATGGCTTTCTGGATAATAATCAACACGGCTTTCGTGAAGGTAAATCGACGATTACTGCACTGAACTCTCTAAAATCTTTGGTGGCCACTAAGTTGGGAAAATACAAGTACTGTGCCGCAATTTCTTTCGACATCTCGGGGGCCTTCGATGTCCTGGACTGGTCTGTTGCCTCTTTGATCATCAATACATTGCCAATTCACAGTTTTTTGAAATATACCTTTAAGAATTACATCACAGACAGGTTGATTGGTTTTCGTTTTCTGAGGGGCATCAGGTGGTTCAGGATTTTCGTTGGCTGCCCGCAGGGTTCATGTCTTGGTACACTGATATGGACAATTGTTGCGGATGTCATATTGAAAAATAGTCGTAGTCTAAATATGGATTTGATCTCATACGCAGACGATTCAGTGGTGGTGGATGGTGAGGATACAAGACGGTCATTGGAGGTTAAGATAAATCGTCATGTTAATAATTTTGTAAATATATGCACTAATTTAAATCTGCCCATCAATCCTTCGAAGACGGTATCTATGATGTTTGGGACAAAAACTATTAAGAAACGTAGACCAATATTTAAGATTCACGAAAAGAGTATACCAGTCAAGGACACTATGGTGTATCTTGGATTCACACTAGATAATTTATTCAGTTGGTTGCCTCACCTCGAATTGGTAAGGTCCAAAGTTACTGATTTTTCCTGCAACGTCAAGAGAACGAGAATACTTGACTGTGTCTCTTTACATTTTTTGAAAATTTGGTATCAGACCGTATTGTTAAAACAAATTAGTTACGGTCACGAGATATGGTTAAATGACCTGAAATATCACGGAAAACAACGATTCTCATCATGTCAACGTGTAGCCCTTCCTTCCTTCGTTCGTGGGTATAGGACGACATCAACAGATGCGTTGTGTATTTTGGCTGGTGTTTCACCGATTTTTATACAGCTCACTAATTCAGCTTTAAAATATGATGTATTAAATGGTCAGAAGTCTATTGATATTGGTGGTGATCAGATAAATTCAAGTAAGTTGGTAAGAAAGATCTACTCATTCGAATATCCGTATTATTATAATAACCATAACATAAATTTTATTAAGCCTATGATGAGACACAATGCATTTGCTGGTAAACCTGTAATTTTTACGGACGGTTCGAAGATGGTAAATATAATACAATTTTCGAAAAGAGGATAAAACTTCAGAGTTGCAATTCAATTTATCAGGCCGAACTGGTCGCAATTGCCGATTCCATAGAGTGGTGTCGCTCTTCAACCTATACAGTCTTTTATCTTTTCACAGACAGTTATTCGTCATATTGCTCTCTTCAGAGACTTTTTTCGAGTGATGATTTATTATTAAGAATATATGAAAATCTCAGATTTTTGAATAATAAAATTATAAACATTAGCTGGGTCAAGGCCCATATTGGGATCCACGGTAAGGAATGTGCGGACTTTCTGGCTAACTCTGTCATAATGAATATGATATAGAAGAGTTCATTCCCATCCCAATAAGTATGCTGAAGACTTGTTTAGTAAAGAAATTATCCTGCGATTGGCAAAGTTACTGGGATTCAAGCAAAAAGGGTAGGTTTACATATGATATTCTTAGCAAGGTGAATTTTAATTTTATATGCTATTCACAGTTCTGTGTATATTTTTATACTGGACATGGAGCTTTTCCGTACTACTTAAAGAGAATGAACATATCTGAAAGTGACAAGTGTACGTGTGGGAAGAGAGGCGACGTCGAGCATTATTTATTTGACTCGTGCCTGGTTTCGACGGAATATTTTGATTACATAAGAAACAGATCTGATTCTTGGAACATGGGAAGAGTTCTGGCGTGCCGGGGAAATTACAGTAAACTTCGTTGCTTTTACAATAAATTAATTAAAAATTTTTCGTTTATCAAATATACATTCTAATATAATTTGTATAATATATTTTTCTTCACAAGTTAGTGAATATTCTTCTGCCTTTCAGTGTTTGTTTTTAAGACTTAAAAAAAAACAAAAACAAAAAAAAAAAACAATTATTCTGGACAATTTTATTCTCAGTGTATTCAGGTAGTTCTTGGTACTGTACAGTGTAGGTCACTATTCTCGAACTATTTCAAAGGCTTTTAAAAACAGTTACTCCTGAACATTTTTATTTTGATACTAGGGGGCTCTGCCCCCTGCAAGCTACGCTCGCCAACCCCCGTTCAGACACTGTAGAATCTAAAAGCACGCTAATCTGATCGGTTTTAAAAAGATTAGAGAAGATTGAATTATACTGAAAACGCCTGTAGCGATCTCCCTGTAAACGGGTTTCCATTCAATTACCTTTGATTGCAAAAATTTAAGGTAGATTCAGTTGCTGTTAAGACATCCAATGGTTGTTTTCGTGTTTGGCTAAAGATCAGTTAAACATTTGGAAAGAAGCTAAAATAAAATGAATTAAGTAAACAGAGTCTTTGTCTCTCGGTATTTTTTAACAGCGTTATAAAACGATTGATATAATACAATTACAAAAATTTGCTGCTTTAACCCCTTCAAGAGCGGTGGCTCATTTTTGGACCACTTAATTTTAATTCTTAAATGCCACATTGGCACCAGAATGTTGGAATGAAAAATTTCCTTTTATTAAGTAAGTGAACAAAAGCATTTTCGTATTTCGAAATTTGTTTGGAAATTCTGGTGCTATTCACTGATTTCAACATTTTACGAATAGAAGTGCCTTGTCCGTGAAAGGGTTAAACGCATATTAATATATTCATTATTTTAAAGTTTGCTTTCCCTTTTAATATTCACGTGTAAATACAATTTTCAGTACCTAATTTTCAATATTTCCCTGCCTTTAACACGTACTCATTTAATAGTAATTTTAAAGGGGGTTTTTTTCTGTTTTTAATAGTCACGTGAAAATAAATTTTTAATCGTTAGGAAATATTATTCTTTGCGCTGTTTTTAAAATTGAAAACAATCTCTATAATAATAGCCTAAGTCATGTGACTATCATCAACAGCTCCAGGCGGATCCCTTTGCTTTTTATATTACAGGCGGCCATTTTGGTACTTTAATGTTAGCCAGCCACAGGTGTGATAAGTCGCCGAATATTATTCTATCCCCGTTATTTCGTTTATATTATAATAGTCCAAGACATGTAACTGCCATAAACAACGGGCTGATTCCTTCGCTTTTCATAAGAAAGGTTTCCATTTTGATTAAAGAATCAAAATTATTTTTTCGAATAAAACTACATAAAAGTTGCCATGATCACAAAGAATTCCTGGTACTTTTATGTTAGCCGGGTGAAAATATCGCCAATAGCTTTTTTTTTTTTTTTTTTTTTTTTTTTTTTAACTCGCCAGTTAGCATTTTTTTATTTTTCGAGAGGTAAATTAAAACGGTGCTACTTGGTTATCCCATCCACCAAAAATCTGTCGCCAAACTGTAAGATTAAATGCCAATAATGGTTGATCGTAAATGTCACATTCACTTGACTTTAAGGAAGTTACACATGTTCACGCCATCAAGTGATTTTTATTTCGACGTTTTATTTGTATTTTTATTAATGTTATACTAATTTATTTGTTCTTTTGTTATTTAAAATAAAAAAATATGTCAATTTGTATAATTTGGCTATTTATATCATTTGGCGAAATTGGTCGACGGGAGAAGTAATAACATTAAAACGTTGCTTTGAAGTGGAAATTAAATCTCATGATTTGTTGCATTGTCACATACGCACCGGGTTTGGCGTGATTTTTTTTACGACAATTTGGCGAAAACCTCGTTTTCAAATACCTGTTACATATGTATTTTTAAATTATTTTCTGTTATTTTTAAAATGAAATAACAATAAATTAAAAAAATGATTAATAACTATAGAACAAAACAATTTATAACATTTTTTGTAAATAAAAAGAAAATAAATTCAAATAAACATTTATTAATAAATAAGCAACAATAGCCGGGTTACCATGTCAGGCAAAATAACGCCATTTTGGCGCCAATTAGGTACCCCGTTGCATATATGACATTTATATCTAATATTTTTCGTTTCGTTTCGTTTAAAAAAAAGAATGAAGTAAAAGCCATTTATTTTAAAGGTTTCAATTTTAAATGAAAGTTTTGTATTAAATAAAATGATAATGAAATACAAATTGAATTCTGAATAAAAGTAACATGATGCATTTCTTAGCATATATTTCAGGGAGGCCAAACTCGTCGCCAAATTAATTTAAAATAACCTTTTCTAAAATATAAAAAAAAAAAAAATATCTGTTATGATTAAAATTTGAGTTGCCATCATTAGAAAAAAGTATTTAAAATTAGAAAAAAATTAATATTTCGAAAACTAATTCTAATTTTAAAATTCTAATACCAGTTTTGAGATCTGTGGATCAATACGGATTTTTGGTGTTAATTTCATCGCAAAGTATTCCATATTTTAGGAGAAATCGCCATGAAACGTAATCTGTTGTCTAATCAGTCGTTTCATAGAATCGTTACATAAATTCGTTTCAATTCGATTCATTAGGATTTTATATATATAGGGTAGATTTTCAAGTTCAAGTGAATTATCCATTGTGTCTTCGATATTAAGTTCATATGACCCACCTGGGATTATTATAAATATACATCTTGATCGAATTGGTATATTTTTCTTTCTCAGAATATCCTCCTGCCCCTTTTGCGGATATTTTAAGACTCCTTTAAAAAATTTTTAAGACTCCTTCTGGACAGATTTATCACAGTGCCATCAGGTGGTTCTTCAGTTTTTCTACAAGTTGTAGTGTTATTATTTTTGGATTATTTTACGGATTTTATAAACAGTTATTCTTGGACTTTTATTTTTGACACATTTACGATCAAGTGATGTATTAAACATGTCTTTGACATTAAGTTCATCTGTTCCACCTGTGACGATGATGTGACAAGTCTGTGGTTCTTCAAGCTTTGCCGAAATGGTTTCTTTTGTCCAGAGCTATTTTTGAAGTTATTGGGTAATTCTTGAGTTATGCACAGGGTGCTGAGTTACTGCAAATGGACCATTTTACAAATTCCAAAAGCAGTTTTCAAGGACATTTTATCTGGACATTTTTACTTCGTAGCAGTGACTTGTTACATACGACCAACGTGGTATACATAATTTTCCAGTGACGGATAACATGGTATTCACGTATGGTTTGGTTAAGTTTTGTTCATACTGTGTATGACTTTTTCTACTCTCGGAGTTATCAAGTGTTTGAGCTTGATCGTCTGTAAATTTACGTTATTTTTTGGTACACTGTCAGTGTTTTACAATAAGTGTTCTTGTTCCTTTGTTTAATTTCATTTTGGTATGTACAATCTATGTTTTTGGTGTATGTAGATATTTTACGTTCTAGCGAGAATTTCACTGTAGTTTGTTTCATTAAATGCTGTTTTTCTGTTTTTTTCTGGGACCAGAATTCAAAATTTTTTTTTCGATTTTTAAAACGATTACAAGACTTACCCCATACTACGTATGATGGGTAAGTAAAAGTAATCGATACGTAAAAAATTCACTTCAAATAGACATAATACTCGAATATGAAACGAAAAGTAGCATAAAAACGCAATGACAATAAACAACTTTAAAAAATATTTAAATAAGAAATAAGAATTCCCCTGTTAAAGTGTTGGAGTTGTTCAATAACTATTCGATTTAGAAAAATATTTTTCTCTACTGTGCATTTTTTTTAAAGGAAATTTAATTTATCATGTTGCTATGGCAGCAGACGATAAAACGATATCTTTGGAATAAAGGAATAAATAGATTAAAAAGTTTTGTTGATGTTTGTGATAAAATGTTTCTTCATTTTTTAACAAGAAAGAAAAATCATGCGTTAAGCATAGATTATGAAACACTTTCCAACACTTCCTGAATACTTCAACAGAACTTCGTTATTTAGGGAAATAAGGTGTACAAGATAACTAAGTAAACAATTTAGAAAACCCATAAAACATTTTAAAAACTGATTTCAGCAGTTACAGTCCATAGCAAATATGTATTCCAATTCTTTTGAACAGTCCTGTATTTGATCTGTAGGTATATATTATATATATATATATACTATATAAGGGGGGAATTTAGTTCAGCAAGAAAACGTTAAAATTTCTCTCGTAGGTTGAAATTTCAGGTTGAAATTTCTCTTTCAGCAATTTATACTAATCAATGGAAACAAACTTGTATACTTTTGTAGAACCCTGTAGTTAACCTAGTTACACGCCACTGTTTAACTAAAGTTTAATTCAAACTAAACACTCTTAAAACTACTGAAATCACATTTCCAGAAATTATCATTTATAGACGGCCATGTATCCAATTTTTTGCATGACCCTATATATAATCTGTGTTCTACAAACATTTCTAAGTAAACTAAATGCAGTTCAGCGTAAAAATGAATAACTCATTTAAAAACCACCTTTAAGAAGTTTGCAGTCATACCCAGTAACCATTACGAATTCTTTTGTCTTCTTACGAATTCTCCCTGTATATGAATTATAGCATTTATACACACCATGTACAAGGCAATTAAAAAGGCATTTCCAGCAATAATCGCTACTGTACAGTACTTTGGATACAATATAGTATCTGAAATCTTTTGGATGGCCCTGTAAATACTATGCACTTCGTATTATACATGAAATAAATTATAGTAAACCTCAGAGAAGTACATCAATTTCATTTACATGAAATACTTTAACATAATTAAAATACGCCGTAAACAATTCCTTCCACCCCTATATCATTATGTAATGGAATTCTTTTGTATGGCCCTGTAAATGAATAATAACTATTCTTTGCACTGCATATTTTACAGAATGGATATTTTAGTGCACTTGATAAATGCATATGAATTTTATTATGTTTGAAAGCATGTAAAATCAGTAAAAATCATTTTAAACGATTTTTTTCCCATAGGCCGTAATGTAACGGAAAACTTTTGACTGCCCCTGCAATGAACTAAACATGCTACAAACTTCATTTGAAATAGGGAACGTGCTATGTTAAACATTAATAACATCCAAAAATTTCAGGGCAATCCAAGTATATTTACGGGAGTGAGAGCGCGGCCAGACGGACAGACAAACCGAAGTCATAAACACTTTTCAACTTTGTTGGAAAGTGTTTAAAAATGTAATAATTAAGCGCGATTAAATAATCTCTAATTATTTGCATGCGAGCTAAAAGAATTACCGTAAAACCCGCTGCAGCTTCTTAGTATTGCAGCGTGGCGTACTTAATATGTATATCTCACATTGCAGTAAACATTTAGAACTGGTTAGAACTCGCGCGATTACGAGTTAAACATTAAAAAAGGCAAAAATTTGCCAAAAACAAAATCTATTTAAAATTTTAGTAAACCCCAATCGTTCATGAGCCCCTTACCAGCAACCCGTGTGCCAAATTTCGTAGCCCTGAGCCCTGTGGTTTTCGAGTTTTTGAGGTTACATAGGTACGCGCACGTATTTTACCCTTGGGAACGAGCGACCGCTATACGTGTCGCATAAGTTGCTTAAAATTCGTGATTATTCTCACCAGTAAATTTTTATTGTAAATTTTGCCTTATTTAATCCGAGCATTTTCCCTGTTCAATTAGGCAAATATTTCTGTTTCGAAAAACCGGTGATAAAACAATAAAAACTCTGTAAAAGACGCTCGTCCCGAAGGGGTTAATAGGGTAGATGCCATCCCTTTCATGTTTATAAAGGCAATCTATTGTCAATTGCTCAGGTTTCAAACAGAAGGTAATGTGTGAATCCGTTTAGCTTAAAACTGTCATTCGTATACTTAGAATTCTAGTGTAAAGTTCCATCCAAATCTGTTCGATGGTTTTGCTTAAAAAATATAAGACATACATATAACGTTTCATTCAAACATATTTCTCAACGGCGGGGAATGGGGGATTTCAGCAGCTCCGGGGGGGCAGTATGAAATTATGGGAAGGGGTAAAAATTACATTTCTAGATCATTAATATGTATAAAATCCCAAATCTTTCGGTGGGAGGAATGTCACCTTCGGGTCACTGTCTGAATTCAACACTTCTTACATACTTAACGACTGCAGTCAAAAGCTTCTTTTTTTTTTTAGTTGTTCAAAAATCCCTTTTCAAAGAAATTTTTGCACTGAACACATCTTTAAAATGTGGTGTTTTCTTCATCAAGTAATCTCAGTAGGCTTAGTCTACACGGCGAAAGTCTCGGACACCGCACCTCCAGTGTTTCGGGTTTAACCTTTTAACTCTAGACGGTTCAGTTAGTTCTTTAACCGAAGATAGTGGGTGTGCTGTCGCCAAAATGGAACAAAATCGACCGTTGGTAACATTTGTTCCCGGATAAGAGGGAAATACCAAATTTTATTATCAAAAATCATAGTTATATCGGGATATTAAAAATGAGCCTGGAAAAACAGTTTATCCAATGGTGTAAACCATGAAAAACTCCATTCAGTAGTTTTCGAAATTCGCCATGACATTCGGACAAACGCTCTCAGAGTTTCTTGTATACTAAGGGATCCAACTCAGACTTTCCGGGTTACAGAATATAGCTCAATACCATTTTTTTTTTCTTTTGCTTGAAAACTTATGGTTTTCAAGACATGGTTCATTTTTTTACATTTAATAGTCCACCAATGCACTATAATTCGGTCGCTGACATTGTATTTCATAAAGACAAATAAGCTGTATGTCGTTTGGCCGCAAATGGTAACGATTTTTAAGACTTCTCCTAAAATCATTACATTTCACATAAAGAAAAGTAAATTTGTTGAAAATGCGGCTACAATATCTTCATGATTGTTAAGGTTATAAACAATAATTTGTGTTCTTCTTAAAGTGAAATATTCTGTAATTTTAACTGAATAAGTAGGTTACGACCCTAGTTTCCTGTACCAAAATTATTTTCCTTGATGTGTAATATCGCCCGTAAACATTTTCAGCAATACCTTTAAATAGAGGTCGACCGAAAATTAGGTTTCGTTTTCGGCTCAAAATCTGAGTTTCGCCGAAAATGCGGCTGAAAATTCGGCCGGACCGAAACTATCAGTATTCCAAAAATCTCGTTTCTTCCTTCGGAAATTTTCAACATTACTCATCGAATTGAGCTTTATCGGCTCAAATGAGACTATTTATTGTTACGAACCTTGTTGTTTATAATTATCATTCATGACTGACTCAAGACGTGAATGCAAATTATAAAGCAAGCAATGCATATGCATATATAACTAAACGTTTTCACGTGCTCATTATAAAAGCTTCAGACATAACAGTAACAGAAAATTTTCAGTTTGAAACCGCAGGTTTCGAATACTCTTTTAGGAAGTTCTAGTATAACAGATGATCATTTACAGAAATCATTATAAAAGATAAATCGAGGTGTATATACATAAAACTAAAATATATTTTTTAATTAAATGAAATTCGTATAATTAGAAAATCTTTCTGTGTTGTTGATGAATTAATTACGTTTTATTTTATACAAGCCAACTTGCGGCGTTGCCCGGGTACGTCAAAAAACTGCAAGAATTACGAAAAAGCTCTGAAAATCACAATAAGATATCGCGAAAATTTTCTAAATCGCTTCTCAGATTCAGAAAAGAGAAAATATATATATATATTATGTTCGAAGATTGCAAGTTGATTCCTTTCACTAATGTGGAAAAATAGTAGCAAATCGCTAAAATACACTAAAAATAACATACAAAATTCCCGAAAAATTCGAAAATTGCTATACGAAATCCGAATGAACTTTATTGAAATGAGGGCAAAATGTACTTTAGGTCAAAAATGGAATGTTAAAAAATTGCAGTAGATCGCGAAGAAACGTAAAAAGCGCATTAAAAATCACAAAACGTTCAAAAATCACGAAAGTCAAAATTTACTATAATTGGATAAAAGTTTCAAATCTAATTCCTTTGACCTTTGGGCTCTCTTAAAATTTATGTTTTGGAAATCATGCTAAGATCATGTTACTTTTATTCGTAATTAATTTACTTGGACTCCCTTAAATATAATTAATATAATCCCTTAAGTTAATATTAGTTTTTGTTGCATTAAAATATCTCAATTTGTTGATTTTCTGAAAGCAAGTAAACCCTATTGTTTTAAAGTGGAAGTCTATGGGAATTTGGCGAAATATTAGAGATATCGCCAAGTTAGCGTCACTTTTGGCGACTCATTTTGCTCGCCAAATTTGGCAATATATCGCCAAGTTGGTGACAAACTTGGCGTTATTTGGCGACAGAACTGTGTCCCTGTACGGTAACCTCCATATAGGTATGGAAATGCATTAAATGCTGTTCAATAATTGCATAAAAAATTCGCTAAAATTTCAAAAATCGCTGCATGAATTCCGAATAAACTTTTTTGAAAAGGGAACAAAATTTACTATATTGGGTTAAAAGAAAGAAACCATATTCTTCTCACTTATATGGAAAAAATCGCCTCGAAACTTAAAAAAGTGCTAAAAATCGCATACAAAATTAAATTAAAAAAATCTAATCCAAAAATCGAAATCGGGTTTCGAAGTGCAAAATTTCATATATATAGACCAGTGGCGTGGCGTCCGGTCATCGCTGGATGCGGCGATGACCAAGCAATATTTTAAAACTCTTAATAAGCTTTTAAAACTCTACGATCCAGTTTTAGCAGAACATTTGGAGTTCATGTATAAGTGAAGGTAAGATTTAAAGTTTCTTTTTTGAACATTCAACCATTGATTTTTAGAGTTAATAATTTTTCACCACAAACTTAAATAATTGCGATGACCACCGAAAACTTTCACGCCACGCCACTGATATAGACGTACCTTTTCCCCAAATTTTGTAGCTCTACGTGCAGCGGTCTCTTCAGAACACCGTCGACACACTCACTCACTCACACACAAACTTCTTTCTTTATTATTATAGATAGATGAAAATAAAAAGTTTTGGTTCTAAGGCACAGAGAACCAATTTGGGCCACACGTATAATTTTTTAATAATTATGTATATTTAATAAATACGCATAATTAATAATTATGCTTATTTAATAAATACGTATAATTAATTAATAATTATGTATATTTATGTATGTATTAATTACTTTAATACATACAGTTTAAATATTTTAAAATTTGTTTTGGATATTTTCGTTTTCGGCCGAAAATAGGAAGATCACCGAAATTCGGTTTCGGCCTTAAAAACCTGTTTCGGTCGATCCATACTTTTGAGAGACTTTGCATCAGTGTTGCCAAATTTTTATTTTACCGAATTAAGAATTTTAGCACGTGAAGTTAAAAAAAAGAAAAAGAAGTGTTTAGGAAGAAAAGCGTGATAAATTTAAACAAGTATTTAAATATTTCAAAATGTCGCTTTCTATGAGACTATTTAGTATGAATTATCTTTTAATGGTAAAAACCAAACATAGACATTATTTAGCTATCAAAATAATAACAGTAAACAAGTAAATGTTTAAAAAATCATAACTAATGTCATTTTGTTGAAAACTTTACTTCTTGGAGAGCTTGTTTCTGTTCCTTAGTACAGGGCTATACAATGGGGCTCCCCCTTTGAAGGCTGTCTTGACTCCCCTCCAAATGTACCTTATTAATAGCTTAAAAAATATTTTTTTAAAAGGCTTTTCTTTAAAATAATTAATTTTTGCATGTTCTCTTATTGCACTATGTCTTTACACTTAGTCTCTTTCTCAAAAAAATTTGTGATCCCCCGCCCCCCCCCCCCCCTTCCCAGAAAAATGAATTGCTAAATTTACTATGATTTATGTCTTTTTTTTTTTTCAGAACCTAGTTAACATCTGAAGATACGGGAAGCACAGTGTTATTTTAAGGAACCTTTTCATTCGGGAAGATTTTTTTTTTTAATTGTGGAAACTCATCAATGCTACAAATATTGTTCCAACGAGTAGCTTAGTTGAATTCGCATATATTTCGCATTAAACGGTTTTCTGTATTTTTCTATATGCACTATAGTCTATAGATAGAGAATATTTGTAGTAGTATATGTATTTGTTGTATGTTCTGTTATCTGGGTGGTTTCTAAACAGCACATCATAATATCGTATGACTAGTTAAGAGCCTATGTCTATATGAATTACATTCATATTTCCTGGTTTCATGGAGCAGAGAGGATATTCTCTTATAATAGGCAAACTTTTCCTTCCAAAAAAATTGAAAACGCAATGTAAAACAATAAAAATGGGAATTAGAGTTTATATTATGAGAGTCATTTTTGGGTCCCCTCTTAAATGTTAGAGGAGAAGCTCGTGCTATACACATTTTAGGATAATCAGGCGGTCCTTTTTCAATTTCATTTCACATGGGACACTTACATCAGAAGATCCTTATGGCTACATTGTGAAGCGTGTGAGGCGTATGTATATCATGTTGACGTTATCTATTCACCACACTACTACAATGAGTGGAATAACATTGCTTCATGTTTTCAGTAAAGTGAATAATATCGCTTTTTGTTGTTTGCCAATAACAGAGGTGCGCTGCTACTTATTGAAATGTTAGACATTCCTACCTTGGTATATTGGTGAGTACTGTTGTTGAAATGATCTAGTCTAAATTTATCATCGAAAGTGAAAACCTGTTTTTTGCATATTAGACCAGCTATTCATAAACTGTGGTCCACGAACTCAAGGGGTCCGTTTAGACCATTTTAAATTTGTTTTAGAGAATATAAATTCGAGATAGAAATTGGACATTAAAATGCTTAAGAGAAATTAACTTACTATATAATTCCAGTATACTTTTCGGGGAATTTCGTAGAATATTGATTCCATTTCTGTGCCGCTAAATCTTTTGAAAATTTAGCAATTATATTAACGGAGGGTTTCAAAAAATTAAATTCCACTAATGAAAGTTTAACTTTTTGTGTTCTCCAAAATGAATTATGTTCTTATGCATTACAAGGTTGAATGCTTTTTATGCTATAAAGTATAGTAAATAAAGTTGTCTCGTGCGGGACACTTAATGTCGAAATAAACCAAATAATTAACAAAAAAAAGTTATAACTGGCAGTTATGTTCTGTATATACATATTAATATATTGTATAAATCAAGTTGTTAGTAACTTTATTGAAAGTAATAAAGTCATTTTTTATTTGATACATTTGCTCTGTATAAATAAAATATTTCATCATAGTACTTTCATAAAAGAGTATTAGCATTTAATTTGCATACTATAGTTCAACGCCTTGACATTGACCTTGACATAAACATAGCATAACACAACGAAGCAAAAACATTCTCTGAAGTAACGGGTGTAGGAGGCTAGCAGTTCGTTTAAAGATCAGGTTGACCTGACCGTGCAAATTCCGGTCCTTTCATGTGCCTGAGCCATAAAAGAAAAGAAAAAAGAACATCAAATATATTTTAAGATTTTTTTCCACCCAGAAAAAGTTATTTTTATTTTTTCCAAACAAATAGTAAAACAAGAAGGAAAAATCATGCGCCCAGCGCAGATTATGTCACACTTTCTAACGCATTCAGAATACTGTAAGACAACTTCGTTTCATAAAGTGAAAGATTATACACAAACAAACAAATTCAACTAGGTGGGGAGGCCTACCCAGTGACTAAAACTCTACTTTTGAAAAACGCATAACTAACTTGAAAACCAATTTCTGCTATTACTATCAATAGCCGGAAAAATATCCGATTTTTTTTTGTGAAGCCCCCTGTATAGGATATATAGATTTGTATGTATACTACATTGTATGCTAAAATTTAGTTCAGTTAAATGAAGCACAGTTGAAAATTTCCATTCAGCAATTGCCGTGAATAAACGGAAATGTACTTGAGAACTTTTGTGTTGCCCTGTACAAGATTTATAGAATTTATACACACCAATTAATATTTACAAAAAAAAAAATAAATAAATAAGATTCAATTTATAAACGCGTACCACAATTGAAAACGTACTTCCAGCAATTACTGTTCATAGGATTCAATAGTTAAATTATTGTTCACTTTCTTCTGTAGCCAAATTCTTTTGCGTGTCCCTGTGAATAAACGATAAATTCTATGCGCACCGTAGTCTACTATAAGAACTGTGTAGAATACCTACACCTCAGTGATATATATAAATTTCAGTGTGTTTAAAATAGTGTAATATTATTAAAATACACCGAAAACGATTTTGAGTGTCTTTGTAAATGAACCGTAAATGTTATGCATTTCATTTGCTATACAAAACATGCCGTAGTGATACCCAATAACATCTATGAATTTCGTGTGTTTATATATATGTTTATATATATGCTTCGTATATTCTATAACAGGTTGAAATTTCTCTATCAGAAATTTATACTAACAGATAGAAACATACTTGAATACTTTTATACAACCCTGTAGTTTACCTAGAACCTTTATTACACGCCACTATTTAGCTAAAATTTAATTCAAACTAAAATACTCTTAAAACTACTGAAATCACATTCCCAGAAATTGTCATTTATAGACGGCCATGTATCCAATTCTTTGCGTGACCCTGTATATCAATTTATCTATATTCTACAAACATTCTTTAGTAAATTAAATGCAGTTCAGCGTAACAATGCATAACTCATTTAAAAACCCCCTTTAAGCAATTTGCGCTCATACCCAGTAACCCTTACGAATTCTTTTGTGTAGCCCTGCATATGAATTATAGCATTTATACACACCTTAAAGTATGCATAAATATAGTGAAACATAAAAGCGCATATTGTAATTAAAAATGCATTCCAGCATTTCATTTCCAACAATCATCCCTCTAATGTACAGTACTTCGGATGCAATATAGTATCTGAAATCTTTTGTGTGTCCCTGTAAATGCTATGCACTTCGCATTATACATGAAATACATAGTAAGCCTCAGCAACGTATATCAATTTCATTACATATGAAATATTAATACATGGAAATTATTCCAGAGAGAAAACATTCGCCTTGCATACAATATTTCAAATGAAAATCAAATTTCAAAGTAATTGCTTAAAAGGCGCAAAGGCCAACATAGGGAAAAAGATTCCAAGCCGGGACTCGAACCCAGGCCATCAGTATAGCGCACTGACGTTCTACCGACTAAACCACTTGGAACGATACCTAGCTCGGAAAATTTCTCACTATTATATGTTGGCAAGGCTACAAACGCAACACAAGATGGAATATTTATCGTGAGTCACCGACCTGGGACAAACACGAAACATAATTAAATCCAGCATCGATAGAAATTATATTAATACACGGAAATTATTCCAGAGAGAAAACATTCGCCTTGCATACAATATTTCAAATAAAAATCAAATTTCAAAGTAATTGCTTAAAAGGCGCAAAGGCCAACATAGTGAAAAAGATTCCAAGCCGGGACTCGAACCCGGGCCATCAGTATAGCGCACTGACGTTCTACCGACTAAACCACTTGGAACGATACTTAGCTCGGAAAATTTCTCACTATTATATGTTGGCAAGGCTACAAATGCAGCACAAGATGGAATATTTATCGTGAGTCACCGACCTGGGACAAACACGAAACATAATTAAATCCAGCATCGATAGAAATTATATTAATACATGGAAATTATTCCAGAGAGAAAACATTCGCCTTGCATACAATATTTCAAATGAAAATCAAATTTCAAAGTAATTGCTTAAAAGGCGCAAAGGCCAACATAGTGAAAAAGATGCCAAGCCGGGACTCGAACCCGGGCCATCAGTATAGCGCACTGACGTTCTACCGACTAAACCACTTGGAACGATACCTAGCTCGGAAAATTTCTCACTATTATATGTTGGCAAGGCTACAAACGCAGCACAAGATGGAATATTTATCGTGAGTCACCGACCTGGGACAAACACGAAACATAATTAAATCCAGCATCGACAGAAATTATATTAATACATGGAAATTATTCCAGAGAGAAAACATTCGCCTTGCATACAATATTTCAAATGAAGATCAAATTTCAAAGTAATTGTTTAAAAGGCGCTTGTGCTGCGTTTGTAGCCTTGCCAACATATAATAGTGAGAAATTTTCCGAGCGAGGTATCGTTCCAAGTGGTTTAGTCGGTAGAACGTCAGTGCGCTATACTGATGGCCGGGTTCGAGTCCCGTCTTGGAATCTTTTTCACTATGTTGGCCTTTGCGCCTTTTAAGCAATTACTTTGAAATTTGATTTTCATTTGAAATTGTATGCAAGGCGAATGTTTTCTCTCTGGAATAATTTCCATGTATTAATATAATTTCTATCGATGCTGGATTTAATTATGTTTCGTGTTTGTCCCAGGTCGGTGACTCACGATAAATATTCCATCTTGTGCTGCGTTTGTAGCCTTGCCAACATATAATAGTGAGAAATTTTCCGAGCTAGGTATCGTTCCAAGAGGTTTAGTCGGTAGAACGTCAGTGCGTTATACTGATGGCCAGGGTTCGAGTCCCGGCTTGGAATCTTTTTCACTATGTTGGCCTTTGCGCCTTTTAAGCAATTACTTTGAAATTTGATTTTCATTTGAAATATTGTATGCAAGGGGAATGTTTTCTCTCTGGAATAATTTCCATGTATTAATATAATTTCTATCGATGCTGGATTTAATTATGTTTCGTGTTTGTCCCAGGTCGGTGATTCACGATAAATATTCCATCTTGTGCTGCGTTTGTAGCCTTGCCAACATATAATAGTGAGAAATTTTCCGAACTAGGTATCGTTCCAAGTGGTTTAGTCGGTAGAACGTCAGTGCGCTATACTGATGGCCCGGGTTCGAGTCCCGCCTTGGAATCTTTTTCACTATGTTGGCTTTTGCGCCTTTTAAGCAATTACTTTGAAATTTGATTTTCATTTGAAATATTGTATGCAAGGCGAATGTTTTCTCTCTGGAATAATTTCCATGTATTAATATAATTTCTATCGATGCTGGATTTAATTATGTTTCGTGTTTGTCCCAGGTCGGTGACTCACGATAAATATTCCATCTTGTGCTGCGTTTGTAGCCTTGCCAACATATAATAGTGAGAAATTTTCCAAGCTAGGTATCGTTCCAAGCGGTTTAGTCGGTAGAACGTCAGTGCGCTATACTGATGGCCCTGGTTCGAGTCCCGGCTTGGAATCTTTTTCACTATGTTGGCCTTTGCGCCTTTTAAGCAATTACTTTGAAATTTGATTTTCATTTGAAACATATGAAATAGTTTAACATAATTAAAATATGCCGCAAACAAAATTCCCTCCACCCCTATATATCATTGTGTAACGGAATTGTTTTGTGTGGCTCTGTAAATGAATAATAACTATGCTTTGCACCACATTTTCTACAGAATGCATATTTTAGTGTACTTCATGAATGCATATCAATTTTATTATGTTGAAAGAGTGTAACATCATTAAAAATCATTTGGAACGATTTTTTCTCATTGGCCGTAATGTAACGGGATACTTTTGACTGTCCCCGTAAATGAACTAAACATGCTACAATCTTCATTTGAAATAGGGTTCGTGCTAGGCTTTTTTAACTTTGTTGGAAAGTGTTAAAAAGGTGAATGTCACATAGTGTCTTACATCAATAAAAAAAAGAAAGAGAAAAGAAAAAAAAGCTTCTCTGAAAAATAACTTTTATTGAACTAAATATACATTTTTTTTTTAAAGAAGAAGTAATTCAAATCCATTTGTGACATTTTTGATTTGGTTTAATTGCAAACCATTCCTGAATAACGAAAGGGATATCTTTTTAACACTTTCCAATATAGTTGAAAAGTGCTTATAACCATATGTTTCTTTGTCTGTACGCGCTCTAACTTTCTTAAATTTGCTTGGACTATACAAAACAGTTGTATATTATTGAGATTTACCATTTCATGTTCCTTTTCAAAGTCCTATTGAAAATGGAATGAGTAACATTTATAATTAATTTTCAGGGACAATCTAAAAAATTTCAAATATTGTGGTCTATGAGCGATATTTAATTGAGATGTCAATGGTGTTACACTCAACTTCAAATTACTACGCCAGTATTCACTATTAATATCCATCACTCCATTTCTTCTACAGAAAATTTTGTTCGTAGCATTTATCGTTCATTTATAGAAACACACAAAATTATTCGATTACTTTATTGTCTACAGGCCGTGATTCTTTTGAAGTGCATTTTAGCACTACACAGGGCGCTTGACATATTTACGAGTCATTTATAAAACTATCGTTAGGAAATTCTAAATTCTCCCCAGAAAGTTTGAATTTTTAATTTTGTTTGTTGTATTCATAGATATTTCGCGAAAAAAATAAAAGAAAATTAGTATTAAAAATTTTCTGGTGTGAATTCAAAATTTCTGAATAAAAAAAATAACCAGATTTGACAACACTGTTTGCGGCCTGTATAGTGTTAAGTGCTATACAGTAGTACCCCGATTTACGTCACCCCGCACTTACGTCGTCTGGCATGGAAAAGAAATACCTTAATTAAGGCGCACTTTGAACTTTTTTGAAGATTTTTGGTTCCGTGAAGAGAAACTTTCCCGTGACTATCAAGTGATAGCGACAAACAAATAAAAAGTAGTCCCTTGAAAAGCATAGAAAACTCACTCTGCTTTTATAAAATGCTTCTAAAAGTAAAAAAGAAAAAAAATGCCGGTTCAAACTTCATTGCAAGATCCTTTCACATCCTCAAAGACTCGAACGGGGCAGCTAGAAGAACAATAAATTGTAAGTTAACTTATTGATTTATTCCAAATTCTTGTATTGCAAACACATTTTTTTTTTTGTTGTTAATGTTAAATGTACAGTCGTGGAAAAAAAAAAGTAAACAGCCCCTACTAACTCCTCAACAAATTATCGTAGACTAAAGTTACTGGTACCGAACGATTGGAAATTAAGTCTACTTTTAAATGATGCACATACAATTTTCTTAGGGGGTCATCTACATATTAAAACGAATCCAAACTTCATTTTTTTCAATGGCAATACCCAATTTTAACGAGATATTTCAAATCTTCGGTTCAAACTATACCTAGAAACCAAATTTCAAGTCATTTGAATGATTAGTTTTTGAATTATAAACATTCAAAATTTAGTGCTTCTAATGTTAAATTACATTTTCATATTTTCACTTTGTTCTATCTTCAATAGAAGAAAGTATTGTAATCGAAATTTTTTTCGACTCCCGGTTTTCGACGGATTTACATGTTTTAGGGGTCAGAGATTCCAAAAAACATGTTTATAGAAAATGTCTGTCTGTCCGTGTGTCCGTGTGTCCGTCTGTCTGTCGCCAATGTACCATCAAAAAGTGTATGAAGTTATGCATAGAATTGAACCAAATTTTTCTTTTAAGTTTTTGGCTACGGCAAGCAGATCCTCCCTGAATTTGGAAAAAATTCGCCGGTAAGGGGCACAGTAATAGCGATTTTTGTGCGATTTTGAATATAGTACCATCCAAAAGTATATGAAGTTATGCATAGAATTGAACCAAATGTTTATTTTTAGTTTTTTGCTATGACAAGCAGGTCCTCCATGAATTTGGAAAAAATTCGCTAGTAGGGGGCACTGTAATAGTGATTTTTGTGCGATTTTGAATATTGTACCATCGAAAAGTGTATGAAGTTATGCATAGAATTGGACGAAAAAAAATTTTTAAGTGTTTGGCTATAGCAAGTAGGTCCTCCCTGAATTTAGAAAAAATTCGCCGGAAGGGGGCGCTGTAATAGAGATTTTTTGTGCGATTTTGAATATTGTACAATCCAAAAGTGTATGAAGTTATGCATAGAACTGAACCAAATTTTTATTTTAAGTTTTTGGCTTTGGCAAGCAGATCCTTCCTGAATTTGGAAAACATTCGCCGGTAGGGGCGCTGTAACAGTGATTTTTGTGCGATTTTGAATATTGTACCATCCAAAAGTGTATGAAGTTATGCATAGAATTGAACCAAATTTTTATTTTAAGTTTAGGGCTATGACAAGCAAGTCCTCCCTGAATTTGGAAAAAATTCGCCGCTAGGGAGCGTTGAAATAGCGATTTTGCATATTGTACCATCAAAAAGTGTATGAAGTTATGCATAGAATTTAACCAAATTTTTATATTAAGTTCTTGGCTATGGCAAGCAGGTTCTTCCTTAATTTGGAAAAAATTCGCCGGTAGGGGGCGCTGTAATAGCGATTTTTGTGCCATTTTGAATATTGTACCATCGAAAAGTGTATGAAGTTATGCAGAGAATTGAGCCAATTTTTTTTGTTTCTTTTTGATCATGGCATGAAGGTCCTCCCTGAATTTGGAAAAATTCCTCTGGAAGGGGGCGCTATAATTACGATGTCTGTACCATTTTCTTTATTGTACAAACGAAAAGTGTATAAAATTATGCATACAATTGAACCAAATTTTTTGTGCATGTTTTTGGCTTTGGCCAACTTTGGTCCTCCTTGAATTTGGAAATATCGCGCGGTAAAGGAGCTCTGTGATAGCGATTTTTGTATACTTTTCTTGATTTTTCGTAGTTCTATTGTCCATCCGCGGCTCGTGCAAAGGCGGGAACTCACTTCCTGCTAAGCCGGCTATTCACAAACATCTGATAACAACAGAATAAGGAAAAACTATTAATTTTAACAAAAATCATGATATAGATTCACTCGTTTTTGGTTCATTTAATTGACTGATGCAGACATTTAAGATGAAAATCAAAGTTGGTATAGTAATGAACTAATAATATTGAAGTATTAACATGTGTAACTAGTTTTTGAAATATTAAGATGTATAAGATAGGAGAAAGTTTTGGGATTGGCACATCCAACTAGTTATTTATATCTCCTGAAATTGCTCCTAATGTGCTGATTTTTTTTTTTTTTTTTTTTGTAGCAATAATACTAAAATACCCAAACATAAATACGCTGAATTTGCAGTTTTTATAATTTTATGATATGAATTATGAAATTAATATTCGAAAAAATTATGAATTGCAACCTACAATTTTCTGATGAATTTAGATTAAGTCATGCTTTATGGAAAACCAAAATTTCACATTTTTCTTCGAAGTAGTTTTCAAATTATGCTTAAAAAAGGCAAAATGATGGTTTAAGGGGCCGTCTATGTTAGAAGTGAGTAGATATTTTGAAATTTATTCTGCTGTACTGTAATCTAATAATCCGCGAGCCAGCAACAGATTTTGATGACCAAGTTCCTCTCGGCCGATAATTTGTAAAATGCCTCTCAGAGATGCATCATGAAGCTCCGTGAACGTCAGCTGCGGTTTCGTGGGTGGGTTGAGCAGTGGTAGCCTCCCAAACATGTAAAAAAAGAAAAAAAAATTAGTCATTTCTTCCCGGTTGAAAATTTGTCAAATTATAGCTAACCCAATATCTTGAAGAAAAAAAAAAGTCAGCTGATTATAGAGTGGTGGGTAATTCGTCAGCTGGTCACACGAACATGAAAAAAATATACAGTGTGCAAAGGAAAGTCCCTTTAACTATAAAATACTTGCGAACGGAGAGAGTTACAGCTGTGGAAGTGAGGTAACGGTATAGTAAAGTGACTACGCCCAACTTAATGCAAACGACGGCGGTGCCCTCTAGGGGCGAAATTTGGAAGATAGCTACTGAAAATCGTAAACGAAAAGAAATAGAGCAAAACTTCCAATTAGAAAGTTTTAGAGCATCAATTAATTAGTACGAAACGACATTTGGTTCACACGGATAAGATAAATCGTCGCCTGTATACCCAAAAATGTCCAAAATCGATGCACTCTATTTCGTGTAAACGTTTGAATGGAATAGCCAGAAGTATGAAGAATTACGCACAATTTATGGTATAAACAGGGGCGTAGCTACCGTGGAGCAGTTGGAGCAAACTGCTCCAGGTGCACGAATCCTAAGGGCGCGAAATTAGAAAAGGCGAAATAAAGATTTGTAAAAATATTTGCATATTTTTTTCATTATTAACCAGATATTATATATGAATCTTGTTACAATCAAGATATGTTACCTTGTGTTTAACCTCAACTATTTAGATTTAAAACATGTTTTTAAACATAATTAAAAGAAATTACTTCTATTCGCGAAGCTTTAATTTTAATTCGCACCGTATTGCAGCCTTAAGCAGCTTCTGTAACACCGTTTCAGCATGTAAGATTTTTTTTTTCTTTTTGACGACAAATGAAGATTTTCAAATCTTAAAGTAATCTAAACTTATTTATAGGGATCTCATCGGTCATTTTATTGACTACCATTATTACTGTACGGAAATAATGGTAACCGAAGAAATGACCGCTGAGAAACCTATATTTACCATGTAACAGCAATGCCTTAGCTATTTAGTTATTTTAAGATTTGGAAACAAAAACAAAACAACAGTTTCACAAATTAAAGAAAATTATTGACTATTTTACAAACGAAAAACAGAAAAACAAAAATTTTGAAACCTTTTTTTTTGTTTTGTTTTTTGGAAACTAAACACGCATCAATATAGATTACAAAACAATAATAGAAGCCAGATTTAGGCATATTCCACATCAAACCAACGACGACAAAATTTAGAGGGGATTGAGGGGGAAGCGGCAAGTTAAATTTTGTGCGTATTGTTTTTGAGATTTTAAAAATATGGCAAATATCAAATGCAGAATTGATAAGCCTCTATCCTTCAAAAAGAGAGAAAAAGTTAAGTACCAAATTCAGAGTTCCATAGGACCTGATTATCGCCTATGCAAATTTACACAACTTTTTACGAAAAGCATTTTCCCGCATTAAACCTTATTTAATCGCAGAATTTTAGGATTAAATAAGGCAAAACATATTTTTCGAAAATTGCAATGTGAGTTTGATTAGGCCGTAATCAGCTCTGTAACCTCCCCTTCCTTTCTACACCACCACCACCATCCGATATCACATACTAGTAGTCAAAGAATCTTCGAATTATAAAACGAAAAAAAAAAAAAATCTGGAGTTACTCCACTCAATTTTCCGAACATTTTGCAGAAATACAGTGCGTTCAAAATAGTATAATAACGAATAAAATCTAAGAAGATATATCATGTTGCTAGGTATTTGTTTTAAATGCAGTACATTCTAAGGCGGAAATTTGGGATCCCGTTCCGAAATTGAAAGCCTCCTCAGAAAGAAATACTGTAATGGTAACTAAAGGCTTGCTAGTAGAAGCTAATAATGGATATTATTGGCTTCTAACTAGCAAGGTGGTAGAAAAATGAGTTTCTAAATTATTATGCCTTCCAAAAATTCCAGGTCTGCGTATTTTACAGCGAGCAATAGCGGCTCTTCAGGGGTTCACAATCACAATCATTTTTCTACCAGAATATTGATATATAAATTTTGATCTGTTTTAATCATTGTAAGAAGTCGTCGAATCATGGGATTTCTACGATTAAACAAAGAATTTTTTTTTTAATGAAAATACTTGTAGTAAAGAAAATTTGAACTCCTTGTCGAGACACCACTGTCTGCATGGTGCAACGTTGTTGTATAGATATAAAATGAACGTGAGAAATAAAAATAATTTAACTGAGATATAAGAGAAAATGTTCATCAGTTTACTTTAGATACCAAACCCGCCGGCCTTCTTCTTCGAAAATTAATACAATAATAAATTTTCTTCGAAAATTAATGCAATTATTCCAACATATTTATAACATACCTACCGAGATCCTCAAAAACACACCTAATCATGCTCTATATGATACGTTTTCACTGGTATGATATAAACATATCAGTCTTAAGCAGCAGCGATACACTCGTTATCTAACTCAACCGAGAAATCAAATTAGTTGTAAATTTCCAACTGGGCGAAAAATGTCCGGACCAGGATTCGAACCCGGGACCTCCTGGCTGAAGCCGCCAGTGCTTTGCCATCTGAGCTATCCCGGACGATTCTGGTCGAACTTTTTCACCCAGCTAACCTTGATGATTACAGCATCTGGTCTGAAACCTGGTTCAGCTCAACAGAATAAATCTCAGGTAATGGAACTCCAGAAATCGCTGGATACGAAATTACACTAGATTAATATTAACACAATTATTCTAATTGGTAAACAAATCATATTAGTTGTAAATTTCCAACTGGGCGAAAAATGTCCGGACCAGGATTCGAACCCGGGACCTCCTGGCTGAAGCCGCCAGTGCTTTGCCATCTGAGCTATCCCGGACGATTCTGGTCGAACTTTTTCACCCAGCTAACCTTGATGATTACAGCATCTGGTCTGAAACCTGGTTCAGCTCAACAGAATAAATCTCAGGTAATGGAACTCCAGAAATCGCTGGATACGAAATTACACTAGATTAATATTAACACAATTATTCTAATTGGTAAACAAATCATATTAGTTGTAAATTTCCAACTGGGCGAAAAATGTCCGGACCAGGATTCGAACCCGGAAATCAAAGTTTCGCACTCGTAAAATCATGGTTAAGAGTGGAAGATCAGGCCGACGTCCATTGGTAGTTTCCCGGAAAATAATAACTGAAGCCTTTAGATTCATCAAATATTTATTAGATTATCATAAAATGCACCAACGCCACTAGATGCTAAATATTAGACCAGCATGACGAAGATACAGTAAACAAAGCTCGCCGGGTGACATGGGTTATTTAAGCAAATCAGTAATCGCAATATTCTCTTTCTCCCAGCCAATGCAAAAGGTTAAATACTTGCGAAAAAGAACACGCGTACGAATACATTACAAGTGAAAGAACCAACTCCGTAAAAATAGCCGGGAGGACGCGACGAGAAGCAGGCTACGATAGGACTTAGCTCCGTGGGGAAGGGGGAAGTACGCATGACCTCGATGATGAACTATTTAGTCTCGGCGTCAGAATTATAACGCAAACAAATGTTGGCGGGCTTTGCAAGGAATTATAGGAAATAGAACAAATAGAATAAATGATATTAAAAACATTCCAAACAAAAAGAATTTATTTTCAGAATAAAATGAAAAAAAATATAATTTAATGGGTTTTATAAGATTAGACGAATGGATTTAAGTTTTTTAGAATAATAAAAGAATAAACATTTAAAGCATGAAAAAAAGATAAAAGATATTTAAGATAGTATTAAAGCTAAGTAAAAAAGGTAGATATTATAATAATTTGGAATAGTTTAATTAAGATAAAAGGGCGAAAATTTTTATTATTACATATATATATTGAATCGCTGTAAAAAATTGTGAAAACAAATTCAGAGAATTGGAAAGTGTAAAAATATACCCATTTTTATTTCTTTTTATTGTGATTACAATGTTTGCCTGATTCCTGTTTTAAACTGTATGCGTATGGAAAGTAAAAACCACAATTTTGAGTAATGTATGAGTGTGTCAATCAGGTTCAGTGTTTTCACTGCCGATCACCACTGCGCCAAAATATTTCATTTGGCAAGAAAATTAAAGATTGGATTCATCAAATTGTACGGTTTTTTTTTTCTTTCAAGAACACTCCCAATGATGTTATTGTACGATTAAACCTTTATGTGTAACTCATTTGTGTTTTGATATTCTTAGTCTTTCATGACGAATCTGTTACTATCATTATTTGAATTTGGCTAGTTTTTCTTTAGCGATTAGCCATATTGCTCAGATTAATCAATATTTTGACTTTCAAAGGTTTTAAATCGAATTAAGAATTATATGTAAATTTTAAACTAAAAAAAAAAATGCGCAGAACTTTTTCGAGTGACAAGAGGGCGCAGAAATTTTACTTGCTCCAGAGCGCTGAATATGTAGCTACGCCACTGGGTATAAATATGTGCTTATCTAAATACATTTTGATAACATCACATAAAAAACAAAAAAGACAAACTTTCTCACAGTGATAAAAAGTTAATATTCAATATGTTCGAAAAGTTCGCCATTGCTCACGATACACGTTTGTATTCGTGAGAGTAATTCTACATGCCACATTTCTCAGCATGGAACGTCTATTGCTAGTCTCTTCAATACGACAACATAGATTTAACCATTTCAAGGGCCGTGGCTAAACGGTCTAACCACCTAATTTTAATTTCAAAACTGACAAATGGCAGCAAGAATAAAATTTTGCTTTTGTAGTGAAAATTAGCGTGTTTTTATTTTCTAAGAAATTCGTTTGACTATTCTGGTGTCAGTAAATTACTTCATCAGTTTACGAACAGAATTCTTCTGCCCTTGAAAGGGTTAATCTAAAATTTTAAATACATTGGAAATTAAATTTTTACAGACATTACAGCACAGTACAACGTCACAATCTGAAATTGTGCACTGCTACATTTACGGAATATGAATATACAAAGTAGAATCGTCGCTTATCGATTTCGGGCATTTTTGAGTATACAGGCGACGATTTATCTTATCCGTGTGAACCAAATGTCGTTTAGTACTAATTTACTGATGCTCTAACACTTTCTAACTGGAAGTTTTGCTCTATTTCTTTTCGTTTACGGTTTTCAGTAGCTATCTTCCAAATTTTGCCATTAGGGGGCGCTTCCGTCGTTTGCATTAAATAGGGCGTAGTCACTTTACTATACCATTACCTCACTTCCATAGCTGTAGCTCTCTCCGTTCGCAAGTATTTTATAGTTAAAGGGACTTTCCTTTGCACACTGTATATATTTTTCATGTTTGTGTGACCAGCTGACGAATAACCCACCAGTCTATAATCAGCTGACTTTTATTTTTCTTCAAGATATTGGGTTAGCTATAATTTGACAAATTTTCAATCGGGAGGAAATGACTAATTTTTTTTTTCTTTTTTTACATGTTTGGGAAGTTACCGCTGCTCAACCCACCCACGGAACCGCAGCTGACGTTCACGGAGCTTTATGATACAACTCTCTGAAGCATTTTACAGAATATCGGCCGAGAGGAAATAACTGACGAAATTTGCACCTGGCTCGGGGACTATAACAGGCTTCATTGACTCCTTGAGTGGCGCTTAAGGTGCCTTGATCAAGAAAGAGGCTCTCTCGGTATAAAATCGAGTACAGAACTTCAATTTGATACAGCCCTTAAAATACGCTCGTTTTAAAATAATTAATTTCTCGGAAACTTATGGTACGAATTGCATAAAAATTCGTTTTTAGGCTAATTGAAGGGTGTAGAGTTCATTTATGCTTTCAGAATTGTGTACTGCTATTGAAAAAAGCAAAGTTATGGTTCGTTTCAATATGTAGATGGCTCCCTAAGCAAATTTTATATACATCATTTCAAAGTAGACTTTATTTCCAATCGTTCGGTACCAGTAACTTTCTTCTATGATAATTTGTTGAGGAGTTAGTAGGGGTGTTTACTTTTTTTCCCCCACGACTGTACGTAATATAATCCCTAAATACAAAAGAATATGTTCATTAGATTTTGGAGAATTTTTATTACTTATCCTTTTTTGCTTATCTAAATGTACCTCGACTTACGTCGTTTTCGACTTACATTGCTAGTCTTGGAACGAATTGCTGCGTAAGTCGAGGTATTACTGTACTATTTTTACATATATTTCTTACAATTTATGTATAATGAAATTAATATTCGAAAAAAGTATGGATTCTAATCTATTTAAAAAAATAACAGAAATCGATTTTTATAAGCTTCAAATATGCAAATCCAAAATATCAGCTTATTCCGCTGAGTAGTTTTCGAGTTATGCTTATATAACTGCCCTTTTTGCAACTTATTTGGCAACAAATAAAAGTGATTTTAACATGAAGTGTTCAAAACTTTACATCTGCATAATTTCTAAACTTCTTACCGAAAAATTTCCTGTTTGGATTCCGAGGGTAAAATATACGGAAGTATTTAAACATGATGTCCAAAATTAAGTGTTCGTATTGAAAATTTTGAAGTTTGCTACAATTGAAATATGAAGACGGTGTAAGATTTTTTAACATTCATTTAAAGAAGACAAATTCTTCGATTAATTCTTAATTGAATGAGTATTTTGTTATTTTTGTCCGCCTTTTCGGTGTTGAAATATAATGCTTTTTTTTTCCTTGGCTGAATTAGAGACTTGGGCGGGTCGGATTGTACCCGACCCGAACCCGAAAATTCCGTTTGAAGTAAACCCGCAACCCGACCCGAATCCGACAAAAAAAATTTCCTGGACCCACAACCGACACGAACCCGGCATATTTCAACCAGCAACTTACCCGAAACCGAAATATTTCAACACGCAACCCGACCCGAACCCGAAATGAAGAGTAAAGCAATTATGAAAAGTAATCTACAATTATACTTCTAATAGCAGTTTTAACTCTTTTATATAGAAAAATCGACATAGCTATATTCATTAATATTCAAATATAGTAAAACCTCTGAATAGAGGACACCTCGGGATCTTTGTATAAAGGTCATCAGGTCGGATTGTCTCTAATTTTTACTTTCTTCTATCTTCAATAGAAAAAAGTATTGTAATCGAAATTTTTTTCGACTTCCGTTTTTCGATGGATTTACACGTTTTAGGGGTCAGACAACCTAAAAAACATGTTTATAGAAAATGTCTGTCTTTCCGTATGTCCGTGTGTCCGTCTGTCTGTCGCCATTGTACCATCAAAAAGTGTATGAAGTTTTCAATAGAATTGAACCAAATTTTTATTTTAAGTATTCGGTTATAGTAAGTAGGTCCTCCCTGAATTTGGAAAAAATTCGCCGGTAGGGGGCGCTGTAATAGTGATTTTTGTGCGATTTTGAATATTGTGCCATCGAAAAGTGTATGAAGTTATGCATAGAATTAAACTAAAAATTTTTTTTAATCTCTTGGCTATGGCAAGCAAGTCCTTCCTTAATTTGGGAAAAAATCGCCGGTAGGGAGCGCTGGAATAGCGATTTTTGAGCCATTTTGAATATTGTACCATCGAAAAGTGTATGGAGTTATGCATAGAATTGAACCAAATGTTTATTTTTAGTTTTTTGCTATGACAAGCAGGTCCTCCATGAATTTGGAAAAAATTCGCCAGTAGGGGGCACTGTAATAGTGATTTTTGTGCAATTTTGAATATTGTACGATCGAAAAGTGTATGAAGTTATACATAGAATTGAACCAAAAAATTTTTTTTAAGTATTTGGCTATAGCAAGTAGGTCCTCCCTGAATTTAGAAAAAATTCGCCGGTAGGGGGCGCTGTAATAGCGATTTTTGTGCGATTTTGAATATTGTACCATCGTAAAGTGTATGAAGTTATGCATAGAATTGAACCAAAAATTTTTTTTACGTTCTTGGCTATGGCAAGCAAGTCCTTCCTTAATTTGGAAAAAATTCGTCGGTAGGAGGCGCTGTAATAGCGATTTTTGTGCCATTTTAAATATTGTACCATCGAAAAGTGTATGAAGTTATGCATAGAATTGAACCAAATTTTTTGTGTTTGTTTTTGGTCATGGCACAAAGGTCCTCCCTGAATAGTGAAAATTTCCGCCGGAAGGGGGCGCTATAATTGCGATGTCTGTACGATTTTCATTATTGTACCATCAAAAAGTGTATGAAGTTATGCATAGAATTGAACCAAATTTTTTGTGTTTGTTTTTGGTCATGGCACGAAGGTCCTCCCTGAATAGTGAAAAATTCCGCCGGAAGGGGGCGCTATAATTGCGATGTCTGTACGATTTTCATTATTGTACCATCAAAAAGTGTATGAAGTTATGCATATAATTGAACCAAATTTTTTGTGCATGTTTCTGACTGTGGCAAGCAAGTCCTCCCTGAATTTGAAAAAATTCTGCCGGGAGGGGGCGCTGTAATAGCGATGTCTGTGCCATTTTTATTATTGTACCATCGAAATCTGTATAAAATTATGCATAGAATTGAACCAAATTTTTTGTGTATGTGTAAGGCTATGGTCGGTAGGTCCTCCCTAAACTTGAAAAAATTCCCCCAGAAGGGGGCGCTATAATTACGATGTCTGCGCCATTTTCATTATTGTACTATCAATAAGTGGATGAAGTTATGCATAGAATTAAACCAAATATTTTGTGTATGTTTCTTACTATAGCAACCATGGAAAAAATCTGCCGAAGGGGTGCTCTGTAATAGCGATGTTTGTGCCATTTTCTTTATTGTACCATCGAAAAGTGTATAAAATTATGCATACAATTGAACCAAATTTTTGTGCATAATTTTGGATATGGCCAACAGGTCCTCCTTGAATTTGGAAATATTGCGCGGTAAAGGGTCTCTAATAGCGATTTTTGTATACTTTTCTTGAGTTTCGTAGTCTTATTGCGCATCGGCGGCTCGCGCAGCGGCGGGAACTCGCTTCCTGCTAAGCTGGCTATTCATAAACAGCTGATAATAACAGAAAAAGGAAAAACTATTAAATTTATCAAATACCATGATATATATTAACTCGTTTTTAGTCCGTTTAATTGACTGAAGCAGAAATTTAAGAAGAAAATGAAAGTTGGTATAGTATTGAACTAATAATATTGAAGTATTAACATGTGTAACTACTTTTTGAAATATTGAGATGTATAAGATACAAGAAAGTTTTGGGATTGGCACATCCAACTAGTTTTATTTCGGGTCGGTGTGACTAATTTTTTTTTTTTTCTTTTCAACCTAGAATAATTCTTGAGCGTCAGATTTAGATTTTTTTGCAAATCGGGTTGTTTGGATTTTCACAAAAAGTTTGAATAGAACTGTTTCAGATGAAAATAAATATTTATTTGAATATGAATGAGTGTATATTCAAGCTACTGCATGACGAATAAAATGTGTACAAGAAATGTGATCATAGATTATTCTTTCTTTAGTACAGTTAGGATCCATTTTTTTCCATCTCTCGGAATGTGAAATATAATGCCCATATTTCGTTTTTGAAATACACAAAAATACATGTGTCGTATTTGTGATAGTTTATGCACACCTACACATGTTACCTGTGTGTAGACTGGGAGGTGTCCGCTGTTCAGAAGTAAAAGCCTACAAATATATAGTGTGTCCACCTATAACCTGACCGACCTTTATTTTCGCAACCGTTGGTACTAGGTGCATACTTCCAATTACAAAAATGGTCAAAATTAGGTGCAGGGTTTAGATAAAAAAAGTTTGAAGCGAAAAAACAATTTAGTGAAGAATTACAGAATCTAAATTTTTATACGGTCCCCTGGTCTTATAAGTTATATTTAGTAAAACTTCCCTGTTACACTGGCAACTAACGAAAAAAAAGTCCTGTTATTCTACGATTAAAATTGACCGATTAATAGCTGTTTAAAGTTGGAGCATATTTTTTGCTACATATTAGGGGTCATTCACAAATTTAGTAGAAATATAATTTCGTCAGATATGTTAAAGATATGTTTGAGAGTAAAATTAGAATTGCAATATAAATTTGAAATCTTTAATCATTCTGACATATTACTGCTAAATGTACAATTTGTATTGAACACTATAAGAGGATAAAAATAACAGATTTTTTGTTAAATAAAAGGATGAAAAACAACAGCCTCAATTCTTTACAAAATGATACATATTTTAAAATGCTGTTAGATTACACTGTCTTTCAAACTTTGGGTTGTGGCATGTTTTTTAACTTTTGAAAATTGATTCTTATGTATTTTTTAGCACTGAATCCGAAAATGACCTTCATTTTAAACCATCATGTCAGGAATTTTCGCGAATCGCAAATTTCAAAGTTAAAATGTTAAAAGTTAAAATTGATCCCCTCTCCCCTCCCAACCTCATCGGACCCCCGAGCTGTTTTGCTGTAAGAAACCTAGTATAAGCCAAAAAATCTAATAAATTATTGAATTAAATAAAATTAAACTGAATAAAAAAGTCTTACATCTATTTTATAGTATCAGATTTTTCGCTATTTTTTAACGTTGGAATTTACGATTTGCGAAAAATCTTGACATGATGGTTAAAAGTGAAATTAATTTTTTGATTCAGCGTTAAAAAATACATAAAATGTAATTATAAAAGTTAAAAAACACAACCATCGCAGGTTTATGTTATCTAATCTAAAACTCTTTCTTAAACTTCTTGACGGTAATCTATCCGATTTTTTTTTTTTTTGTGTTATCCTGTAATATAAGTATGTATAAGATGGTCAGAGTCAAAAATCATAATAATATTGCATTGTCATCGGATTTAAGTCAGTATGTAAAATTTAACTTCGGTCGGACATTTGAAAGTAAGTTAAAGTTCTAGTACAAATTTTCAACTGGAAAGACGAGTATTGCAAGTTAAATAAAACCTTATGAAAATAACATAATTTTAGTTAAAAGAAATCATAGTCACATCATCCTCAAATAAAATCATCCTCAAATCCTTACAAAATAAAACATACGTTAAAATACAATTATTTTAATTAATCTGAAACTTAACTAATAAAATTTAATCGTAATATTTGTACGATTTCTTTCAAAGCGCAGATACCTTGAAATAAGTTTAAGTACTTATTATACACGACCCCTGAAAGTCGAAATCATCTGTTTTGATATGCAGAAAAGTGGTATAAGTCATGCATTTCAAAGTTCCATAACTCGGTCAATTTTAATGTTAGATGAATGGGACTTTTTTTGTCTTACTTGTTAGTGCCACAGTAAAATTTTAGTAAATATCACTTATAGGACCGGAGGACCGTATAAAAATTTAAATTTCGTAATTTTTTAATAAATATTTTTCTGGACCCAAATCGCTTTAAAAATAATTCTTTATCTTATTTAAACCATTTTTGTAATTGGAAGTATGCATCTAGGACCAACGGTTGCAAAAATAGAGGTCGGTCAGGTTATACGTGGACACACTGTATAAGTGTGTTGCGAATTTTAAAAGTATTTGTTAATCAGAGGTTTTTGCATTTCGGGAGTATCCGCTATGGAAGTCTTATTGTAAATAGATTTTTAAGTTGAAAAAAATATTTTGGACATTCTTTCGAAAAATCTAGTCAATCCGAACCCGACCTGCAAGATCAAAACTCAACCCGAAATCGAAACAAGGAAAATCAACCCGACGCGAACCTGACCCGCAGAAAAAGGTAGAAGTAAATCCAACCCACAACAAAAAAAATATATATAGTGCCAACCTGACCCGAACCGAACTGTGGGTTGGGTGGGTGCGGATAAAAGCGGGTAACCCGACCCGATGAGGGACTCTAGGCCGAATATAATTCTGATACGGAGAAACATTAAACTGCGATAGTCATGATCTATGTGTGGATGATAAATTGCAATTATTTGCTTCAGCATCTGCAAGAGGCATAAAAGCTCTAAAATAAGTTGAATTTTTTAATTGAGTAAATGTAATTTAATTGACGATTAAGATGATCAATTAAAATACCCACTGAACTAAAATTTGAATGTAAAGACTAACTAAAAATAAACAGAAATCTACAATTAAGATAATAGAATTCTCGTTACATAAAATATAGATCGTAATTCGATTTAATGTGTGTTAATAGTGAGAATCTGTGTTACAACTCGAAGAACATTGTACAGCGTTTCATAACTTTATCGTTCTTAGAAATTTATGTATTTTAATTATGCAAATGTCGAAAAAATACATTATGGAATAATAAGCCATCTAAATACTGGAAAAAGGCGCTTAAACCTCAGATAGTGCAACGCGAAAAGCATTGTATCTTTTGATTTTATCTTATTTAAATGATAGATGCGGTTGGCGTCATTTTATTCTAAATGCTTTAGAGAATATTTTAAACTACGAAAGTAAAATTGGGATTTTTTTCCTCCGAGATTTTTGTGTCCCGGACTACTTTAAGTTAAGCACCCACAGGACAGAGCGTATATGGATCCACTAGGCACGCTCTTTCTTTGCCCAAATCATACCCTTCATTCATTCATACGACGGTGGTTCAATAATTATTGTCCCGAGTGTGTATAAAATATTTGTACTGCGATGATTGATGTGTAATATTGAAGACTAATGTCTTAGATGCCCATATGCTCAATTTCAGAACTGTAGCTGCTATATTAACGTTTTTTTTTTTCGTTTTTGGTGTGAGATGCCGCACCTAGCTTGAAAGGGGTTGGAGGGGTGACAGTGAATGACACGTGGTTACTATTGCTTGGACTCGGGATCATAGTGATGTAGCCACGTCTCATCCATTGTCACAAATCTATCACAAAACTGCTTCAGATCTGGCCCCATAAGCTCCAAACTAGCCTTTTCCCCCACCCCACCCCCTTTCATGCTAGGTGCCACCTCTCACAAATAAATCGAAAAAAATATTTTAATATAGCAGCTACGGTTCTCAAATTGAGCATATAGGCATCTAAGACATAAGGCTTCCCATCAACCACCGCAGTACAAATAATTTATACACATTCGGGACAATAATTATTGAACCACCCTTGTAAAGAATAATTTAAGGCATTACACAAATCCAAAATGTTACATATATACATTCTAACATATTCACGAAATGATTTCTAAGCTTCAACGCATGGAATTGGCAGGTTATGTATTTCAGAAACTATAAAATAAAATAGCGTTTTCTATTTTTAGATAAAGACAAAGGATGTTTTAAAAAATGTTGTCAAAGTTGGTGTTTGGAATAAAATTTTCGGACGCGACAGCTTGGCAAAGGTCTTGATGAGACACAGTAATAGCTTATAAGTTATAACTCAAAATGAAACACAATTATTTAAAAATGGTGCATGCTATTCCATTTAAAATTACTACAATAGTCGCTGCCTACAAATTTCATTCTTTTACGTTTAAAAGTAAGCCGGGGAATGTATCAGAAAGTTTCAAGTTGTTGAGCGGACAAAATATTTTTTTTGAGAAATGCTTTAAAGAAGTAAATACTTTATTAGGACCACAGCGCCGCACCGCTTGATTGTGCCTACTATGCCTTAGCCCACAACGGAACCACCTGGTTTGTATTATATCCTCTTTAATAAAAAGCTACGTGTTGCTGACGACTGGCTTTTAATCGTTGCCACAGATTAATTTCGGAAAATGAAACATTTGAAGTTACGGAAAAAAATTAATAGCTCGAAAAGTATTAGTCAGAAAATTGCTAGACAAACTGCGTTAGAAAAGTAAAAAATTGTATTTTTCTTGATATAAATTTCAAATCTAATGATTATGCTGTTTTCCAAATACTGAGTGTCAAAAATTACCAAATTTCACAATGGAATATCATAGCGTAAAAAGATAATGATAACGGCAATATGTCCTGACGTGTATACTCGCTATAGCACGAGTAATAAATTATAGTAGCCTTATTATTCTGTTAAAATATAAAAGTGAATTATGATGTCACGAGTGCACGATTTTTATTTAATTCTCGACAAATACTATACATTTATTTTTCAAATTTTTTTCAAGAATCAAGAATACAGGGTGATTCATAATGAATGGGAAAAGAAAACATGATTGTGAACGTTGTGATTAATATATTTAGAAAATTCAAATTTACCTACATTTATTCAAGTTTCTACAGGTGTTCGATATGTGCCCTTACGGTGACACGACAAATGTCTACACGGTAATCAAGCTCCTGCCACACTCGTGATAGCATATTCCCTGTGATGGAGTTCAACACTGTAGTTATCCGCTGCTTCAGTTCCTCTAAGTCCTGAGGAAGTGGAGGCACAAACACCTTGTCTTTAACGAAACCCCAAAGAAAAAAAATCACAGGGTGTTCACGAATTCTTTCAACCACTTCGGATTTTGTTTCTTTTCGTCCTGGGCTTTTGTTCTTGCATAAGCAGCCGGTATCCTGGAACTGCTTCACCCACCTGCTTATGTTATGCCGATGCGGTGGTTGTTTACGAAATTTCGTGCGAAAATGTCTTTGCACAACAGTTACCGAGGAGGTTTTGGCATATTCTAAAACGCAGTACGCTTTCTCCTGCATGGACGACATTTTGTTTAACAGTGCTTCTAGCGGCGAGTTCGTCATTCGATGATTTTTTCCTGTTGCCAAATAAAACTTGTATAATTGTAGTTGCAGAATAAATTTGTTTCGGCTGAATAAATCCATTACGGCAGTCACACTGCGCTATTCTTTTTGGCCCATTCATTATGAATCACCCTGTATATTTATTTAGGCTTAGTAAACATTTTTTTTTTAATACTGGTATAAAAGCAAATTTCTCAAGGCTTTCAATATATTAAAAAAGAGAGCATATTTGCGCGAGATTCATCGTCCGTACGGTGTTTAATTTTAGAATTGAATTTAAAAAAAATGAAACATGCTTAAAACCCCGGGCAACGCCAGGTACTTCAGTTAGTTAGATAATAATCTTCAAACTTAATTTCCGTAACTGAAAGCAACGATAAACGACCTGATTTATCTACAGAGATTTCTGACGCACAACTTTTCTGAACCTCTTTCATGTTTGAGGTCGAATCTATTACTGTAATCAAAGGAAATACCCGATTCATTGGGGAAAAGGATCTAATGATGGCAGATAAAAAAAAAAATGGCATAAATTGGCGTACATTTTTAAAACATTATTCACTAAAAGTAAAATAAAAGAATTCCAAAGAAAATTAAAATATGAGAATATATTAAAAAAAAATAATAAATAAAAAATAAAAACACTTCGGTACTTGATGAATTACTTTTTTCTTTTGTTATGTAAAGAAAATAATTTTGGTTTCTGTCATTTAAATTTTTAATCAGAAATCTTTTAACAAATTTATTTTTAACGAAATATTACATTGTTGTATGTTGTTTTAAAGGTAGATATCTGACTGCTTATTTAGTAGGGTAAGATTGTGCATGAGTGCGCGTTGTACAAGAGTACGCAAAGCGATTAACTAATCCCAAAACAGAGTTTTGCATTTAGCTACAGTTGTTAAAGGTGTAATGATGACATGGTAAGTTTATGATGAAATAAAACTGCGTATTTTTATGAAATTTTTAATGATTTAGAAGAAAAAAGGTGATTTTGACCTTCTCGTTATAATATTTATGGTTTTTGAAAACAGGATCATTATAAATATTACAAAGCTAATTTACTGTTTTTGGTTTTTATGGATTAAGTTATTATTGGAATACCTGTCACTTTAGTGATTTAATTTTGCCTATCAATAGATGGCAGTACTGATGTTTCAAAGATATTTAACGACGTTTGTACAAGAGTGTGCACTGCAAAAGTGTGCAAAAGTGCGCACCTGCTTTTGAAAAAAAAAATGCTTATTCAAAAATTATCTTTTTATATACTGACTTTCCAGCAAACAGCATCACTGGAAGACCACGTCTAGAATCTAAACTTGTTGAACCACACATGTCAATTGCCCCACAGAACACTCAAAATGATATGGAAAGAGAATTGCTTTCAGTAGAAAATGATATTTCAGAAAAGGCAGAAAAGCTATGTAAAGAAAAAACGCAGGCTCTATGTGAAATAAACCCAACTTCGGTTTCGCAAGGTATAGTTTTGACTTTGACAACTTCATCTTACCTCAAATTATACAGAATCATCTGTGCTGCAATACTATTGTAAGTCTGAAATTTTAAGCAGTTCACCACACAAAAGGCAGCTTGAGGATGACGCTGCGGAAAAAATAAAAAATTTGCATCAAAACAGAATAAAAGTAAACCCAAGAAGCCAAAAACGGCACCAAAGAAAAAACTGTGAGTATATCCAGCCTGCTTAGATATCTATAGCAAACCAATTGTATAGGATTGAATCGAGTGCATTTCTTGCAGAGACTGGTGGCACGAAAAATACACAGATTACGCAGGTCGTGGTCAACATAAATGTGACGTTTGTAAGTAAAACCCTTCTTTTTTTTATATTGCGCACTCTTGCCCTCAATGGTTGTACAAGAGTGCGCACTCAGGAGCGTAATCTTTTTTTCGAATAATACCGAAAGTGTTTATTCTAAGTTGATGGATGCAATCTTTTTTTTTAGCTTAATAATCTGAGTTTATAAATAAAGTATAGCATCATCCTTTAAATCTATTCATTTATTGTTAGAGGAATAGATGCAAAAACGGGCACAGGTGTAAATATGGGCACCTTTCGCGAAGTGGTCATTTGAGGTGCTGAAGACTGGCGGCCAGGTTTGTACATGATGCCACTTGTTGATATAAGATAATAGACAGCAGTTGGAACCATTTTTTCAAATAGTGTGAATGCAGCGTGAGTTATTGTGCGAACTGGCGTTTGTTCGGGACTCTTTTCATGTCCTTATAGTTAGTTTAAAATAATTTCAAAGTGATATCGGGAAAGCGAAGATGCTAAACTACTTTTAGAAGCACACCTTTAGTCATGCATGTCTTTAGGTTACATGTGGAAGTGGCCATCTTTTTTAGTTGGTGTTGGTGTAAATATGAACATCCTTTCTTGGTGTGAATAAGAGTCCCCTCTCTTTTTCAAATTATCTTGATATACAAGCACATTAAACTCTAACTATGCTAATTGATGAGGCTGCTGAAACACTTCAATGTTCCCCGGGAACTTTAAATTCGGTCGACATATCTCCTGTCCGCAACATGAAGAAGAGAGTCACTGCTTGGGGACGCAAAGCGGCAAGGTTCAGCGTCATCACTGGATCACCAGACAAGGATCAGTTGACCAAGTCGCTAGACAAAAGTGCTCTCAAGAAGACATCCTTGAGTTTTCTCGGAGTAAGAGACTGGTCTGTCAGGGGGCAGGCATTGGAAGACCAATGGCCTTAAAAAAATCGACTCACCAAACGATACGATTTATCCTCGGACTCATCACTGGTGCGCACTCCTGTGCCACTTTACCCTATTACAGTTTTGTGTTTCGTCATTGTAGAAGCATATTTAAGGCCGTTATAATCACCATATAAAAGAAACAAGTTGGCACAAAGTTTTTGTACGAATTCACTGGGGGGATGAACTCGGGCGAAAAGCAACGGACACGGCTAGGAATATCAACCATGTATATTTGGTTCAAGAACGACTAATGAACACATAGTTAAAAATGGGTGAAGAAATTTCGAGATGGAGATGAGAGTCTTGAAGCTGAAGCGAGTAGTACACTGTAAAAAAAATCTGTAAAGTTACTAAAGTTTTTCTAGGAAACTGGGATTCCAAGAACTTTTCATGTAACGGCAACAACAAAAATTCCTGTAACAGCGTCTGTTACAGGAATTTTTCTTGTTGCCGTTACATAAAAAGTTCTCGGAATCCCAGTTTCCTAGAAAAACTTTAGTAACTTTACAGATTTTTTTTTTACAGTGTAGACGACATTCTGTCATTGACCATGAGATTTGAAAACATTAATTGGAGCTGATATACGTACCACAGTCCATGAGTATGCTTTTGAACTTAGAGAATGTTTTAAAACTGTCTCCAACCGCTTAAAAGAAATTGAGAAAATAAAAAACCTCGACAAATGAGTGCTATAAGAACTGAGCGAAAATTAACAAAATCGCCATTTCGATCTAAGCTTTTTTTTCGCAACAAAATGACTCACTTCTGCGTCGTATTGTGATAGTTGTTGAAAAATGGATCCTGTGCCAGAGGCGTTTTGCTCAATGATGGTTAAACCAAGATAAAGTCCATAAACTTTTCCCGAAACCAAAATTGCTTTAAAAGAAGGCCACGGTCAGTATTTGGTGATTTAACCCTTTAGTGCGCAACTATCCATATATGCAAATAACAGTGTTTTGAATTTAATAGATTTTTTTATTCGTATATATCTAATTTACACCAGACAATTAAAATAGCAATATTTGCTTTCATTAATAAAAGATTTCCGTATTTAAATAAAGTGAAATTAACCATTGAATATTTCTGGTGTAAAGTCAGATTCTCTGAACTACGTAATTTCTATCATGCGAATTAAAGGGTTAAAGGTTAAGCTTTATAAAATAAATAATTAAAATAAGGTATTTGGAGACATACTTATTAAAATATTTACTAATTTGCAATATTCTATCGTAAAACAGCCACACGACAGTAGTTTTTACTTGTATTGCAGATGTGCAACAGAAGAAAAGATTGACGTATTATTATCTCTGATTTTTTTCATTATTTTTCCTATGTAACAAACCTTTCAGAGAATCATATATAATTTTTTTGAAACAAAATAAAAAATCGCGTATTTAATGTTTAAACTCGATATGATCCACTACATATTCTCAAATCCAGCCGAAACCATTACTACAGAGCAGTATCCTAAGAAATGTACCAGAAATTCAGAGGTCTCAATCCAGAATTGGTCAACAGGGAAGATCACATTAGAGGTCTGCACGGGCCGACATTTCCAGGCCCGGGCCCGGCCCGACTGATAGACAAAAAAAATTCGGCCCGGAGGAAAAATAATATTGGCCCGGCCCGATAAAAAAATTTAAAGTTCGGCCCGAGCCCGGCCCGGCCCAAGTGAATTTCTACAAAACATTGCTTTTTATGTCGAATTGGCTAAAAATTTGTCTCGTACGAGGAGTTCTGACCAAAAATATTTATCTTAACTTTTGTTTCCATGTTTATAATCTTCATTTTTATAGAAGTGCCGATATTTATTTTTTTAATGAATCTCTATTTCTTGTATGTAAATGTTTCAGTTATCATTACCCTGTTAATCCATATTTCATGTATAGAAGTGTTAAAAATCTTAAAAATGCTATACAGTAAAATCCTCTAAGACGGAAATGCATAGAAAAGAAAAAAAATGCGTTATAGAAAAGTTCCCTTAGCAAGTGTAAATGTATTATATATTCTTTTCTTACTTATTAGTATATTAATTTTGCATGGATCAACAAGTTTTCCAGTTTAAAACAGGGTTCCGCCATAGGCAGGTTCCTTTTCATACATTTTACTATATTTTAATTTAGCTATATTTTAATTAGCTAAAAATAATAAATTTTAATGTTTAAGTGTAGAATAATGCTTATTCAAAAATGTATGCATTTTTTCCAAAAATTTTCGGCCGGGCTCGGGTTTCGGGCCACGGGCCGGCCCGTGCAGATCTCTAGACCACATTCTTCTCCACGACAGTATCCGTCATTACGACTCACGAATAACGTTACAGAAATTGACGTGCTGGATTATCAGAAACTCTCATTTTAGTAATCATCTAAGCAATTCTTAGAGATAACATCTTCAACAATTAAAGCACAGTTCAAAATGCTTTTAAAGAATTCATTAACTCCTCTATTTCAGATTTTTATGCTACAAGAATAAATAACTCTGTTACAGGTTGTCAAAACTGCATAAAATGTGATAATTTGCATTTCGATTAATAAACTTAGCCGCAAAAAGAGTTATGTGTGTTTGAATTCGATTAGTTAAAAAGTGAGATTACTTTTTACATAACCTAATACTTTACAATATTTTGTTGACATAATATTAAATGATTTTATGAAATAAAATCATTTAGTCAAGACAAGCTGTAATTTTTGTGATAAATGTTATTAATTTAATTTTAAAAAAATTATGCCATACTTTCCCTTGGATTTTGAACTTTTGAAATATTTTGTTTGCATGCTTTGCTTAACCCCCTTCAGGATGAGCAACACATATACATATACGTGACACATAAAGTGATTAGAATCCTAGATTATTCCCATCAGTTCTTTTTTACTGCAAATTTTTCCTTATTTCATCAGGACATTTTCTTGATTCAGTTGTTTAAAAATTTCTGTTTTCAAAAACCGGTGATAAAAAATTAAAAATTCTGTAAAAGGCGCACGTCCTGAAGGGGTTAAATGTCTGCTCTATAACTGAAAGGACCAGACTTTCTAAAAGTTAACTATTTTCAGAAAAAATTAATAAAATATTATGACATATCTAAAAATACAATAAAAAAGGACTATTAAATTAACATTTTTAATTTAAAAAACTATTTATAATACTGAAAATCCGATTCTTAATTTTATAGAATGCACCCCAAAGATCGTCCATGAAAATTAGCGAATTAATTGAAAAGTATATGCTGAAGTTCCAGCATTTTGATCATACCGATACATAGAAAAAACACAAAAAGAAGAAAATAAATTTAAAGATTGCAAGTCTGAATCATTTAAAGTGAAATGGATGCAGTAAAATGTTTATTTCGCATATGTTCAGTTAGCGTATCTTTACGGCACTTCAGGCGAATATAGTTCGGATATTTATATTCATTTTAAGAAAAAAGTTGAAAATTCATATTTTCGCCATTTTTCGCTAAATAAAGGACACCGAATGCCCTTAATGGAAAAAATACATACCTTTTAATTTAGTTAGAACATTTTAGATTGGTTGTAATTTTGAACATATTAATAAATTAAGTAAAGGTATCTGAAATCTGAAAAGGCATTTTTAAATCATAAAATTTATCAAAGAAAAATAGACATGCCCAGCAAATAAGAGTGAATTATGTTAGCCAGTTATTGTCCGGATAGCTATATAGTCAGAGCATTGGCACACCAAGTCAAGGTATCCAGGTCCAGGTTCTGTTCTGGATATTTTTCGCACTGTTGATAAATCTCAACTGTGCTACTCCAACTTTGAATATGTCTTAACAATTTTAGTTTTGGAAAAGTGAACATGACTTTATCTCATAGGAAAAGCCTCGTTCACATGCGTCATTAGAAACTTTAAATTCGAAGATAATAAAGATACGAAATACACAATAGACAGTATAGCTTTGCTTAGAAATATGAAAAACCTAATAAAATATTTGCTAAAACTCAAGCCCTAAAAAACATTTTATTACCATTTTTTTGTCTTCCGATAAAGCAAACATAAGAAACCGTGTAATACCACGCTGTTAAATTTTCATAAAATTTATAAAATTACGTTCCAAATAAATTTAAATTTTACTATATGAAAAAAATAAAATTTCTTCTAAAAGTCAATGCGCAAAGAAGCAACAAATATATACTATAACCGACTCCAGAATGCAAACATGAAGAAATCTAATTCCATGAACATAAATCTCGATAAAATTTACAAAAAAGAAACAAAAAGTAGTTCCAAATAAATTTAAAGATGCTTTACTGTACGAATGAATGTATTTTTGCTAAAAATCAAGACTCAAAACACATTTTACTATCTGATTTTTGTTCTAAGAAAGGAAACACCAAGACCTGCCTTACGGAGATAAATCTCTATAAAATGTATTGAAAAAAAAAAGTTATACAAATTTAAATGTATTCGTATCTAAGGAAAATAATTTTTTTTTTCGAAAAGAAATCTCTCACTGAAATTATTTTGTAACCATTTTTGCCCCCTTTGAAAGCATACGTGAAGAATTGCCTAACACCATGGTAATAAATCTTTATAAAAAAATCTATTAAAAAGTGCTCCAAATAAATTTAAACATGATTTAGGGTATGAAAAAACACATTTTTGTCAAAAATCAAGACACAACCTCCCCCACCTTCCTCCATGAAAGCAAACATGGAAAGCTTTAAAATAACATGCAAATGCAAATAAATCTCTCTCTCTCTCTCTTTTTTTTTTTTTTTTTTTTTTTTTTTAAGTTCCAAAGAAATTTAAAGATGTTTTGAGTTCGATCCTTTCTTAAACATTAACGAATATTTCACTGGTATAAGTTACCAAGCTTTAAGGGGGTAGGATACCTTTGAACACGTCGAAAAAGGAAAAACTACCACTATGTTCCAAGCTTCAAAACTTGTGTAATAAGTCAAAAAAAAAAAAAAAAAAAAAAAAAATCAAACTTCATTTAAATACAAAGCTCATATTTATATTTATATTTAAAAAAATATATATGCATGTAAATTCATTAATAAATATTAAAATGGTAAGTTTAAAAATATGCGATAATAAGAGAGAAAAATCTTGCGCGCATGATAAAATCTGAAAATATGCATATAAAGAGAAAATTTTGGTGAAAAGAAATACTTAATACTGTTAACTTTATACTAAAACCAGAATATATGTAAAAAAATATTGACTAAATTAAAAAAAAAATTAATAAAAAATTTAAAGGTTTCCCTTTTTTAAAAATATTTTCAAAGTAAAAAACAAAAAATAAAATAAAATCTTACGTTTTTCTGGTTTTAAGTTGTAGATAATATAGTAATGAATATGTGGTGAAAAGTTTTTTTATTGCCATGCATAGTTTTTTAGTAACACTGCGCGCAGTATCAAAATTCATCGTTTTGAATAAACGCAATGCAAAGTTTAATTATCCTATGTAGTCTTAATAAAACTGCCATAATTAGTACACTAAAAGGAATTTTTTAATGCGGTTTTTCACATATTGTTCAGAAATGATTACGGAATCAAAATATATATTAAAAATTTTTTCGAAAATTTTGCTGGTTTAAAGGTATCCTACCCCCTTAAAGACTACAATTTTTTATTTTTCTGATTAATGTGTCAATTTTCAAATACTTGCTATCGTTTAAGTAATGTTTGTCAAAAATGAGGACGGGAATAATTAACATACTTTTAATATCACTTCTGAATTTTCGAGTTCTATTTTTCGTAAATTTAAACAAAAGTAGGCCTCGGGAACTCAAAATGCGTTATATATTTGCTGTAAAAGAAAAAAAAAAAGTTATTCTTTCCTCCCTCAATTGATTCCGAAAACAAATATCAAATTATACCCCTTTTCCACCTGACCTACCGGAGAGCAGCACACCCTCGTCAGTCAACAAGACAAAACGAAAGTAACTGTACAGCACCCTCTGGAGCACTTGGGTGAATCTCTGCACATCATCATCGTAGGAAAGCCGGTTTTGTGCATCACCTCTCCACCGCAACCGAAGATTTCTCTCCTCAGTTCAACGAACAGGAGAAACGGAGATAGTAACGCTTTGTCAATGAAAATATTCAACCAGACGTAAAAACTGCTTTCAGAGATCAAGACACTAACTATGCTCTGACGTGGCTCTAGCCGCTAGAATTAATATTTGTTTACTATCTATTTTTTTCATTGCATCTTTATTGTTCCATGTGTGGTCATTATGTCCGTTCGGAAGAAGTATAACCTGGAGAGATTGACATTTGTTTTGGTGTTTGCAGTCCTCTTAGGGCAAGGCCGATCTCAGGATGTAGGAAGCTTCTTAGCCGGTAAGTTGTGCTTATGCAATCTATGACTATAAGGCGGAATTAAACATGTTTTCACGCGAGGCAAAGGGATAATTTGCAACCCGTCTTGTATGAATAAAAATTGTGACTCTGAGTCAAAATAGAAATTTTATAATAGTTTGATAAGATTATAATAGGAACATAGCAAAAACCCGTCACACTGCTCAGGATGTATATCCTAACAACTCGTCAAACAATCTATATTATAAAGGACAAACATATCTGTGCCTAACGCATACGTCATTTCGCGAATGGCAACACTTTGAAATTTGAAATAAAATTTTGGTTTTGCAATTTTCTCTACTGCAAATTTTTAAACTTCTAAACATCGCACATTTTAAATTTTTACACCGTCGTATAAGGAAAGAAATTCTCTTTTAAATACAATTTATTTGAAAGCTGTATCTCAATTTATTTTTGCGATATTAATTTTTTTGTAGTTTCTAAAACCATTTTTCTTATACTGGCAACAAAAATACCCCATTTCTATTGAAAGTCATTGAAAGTAAAAGATGTTACCGACAATCGTGACTTCAAGTTTTGAGTTAAAATGATTTTTAAATGATCAAACAAAATAAAAAAAAATTTAAAATGATGAATATGGATATGAGAATAGCGCATGCAAATTTTGAGAAGGTGAAAATTGCTGTTTTTCATTACGCAATAACAAGCATAAGAGCCTCAATTGACAACCACATCCTAATAACTGATCTTTATTATATTTTAATGATTAAGTATCTACATTATAAAGAACAAATGTATCTGTGCGTAACGCTGACGTCATTTTGCGAATGGCAACACTTCACGATCAAATTTCGGTCTTGAAATTTTCGCTACTGCAATTTTTTAATCTTCTAACCATCGCACATTTTCAATTTTCGACGCATAAGGGAAAAAAAAATTACTTTCAAATGCAATTTGTTTAAAAACTGTATCTTAATTGATTGATGTATTATATTTTCTAAAATAATTTTTAAGCATGATTTTTTTTAAAGTTTATCTTATCACGTGCCGGATTCAATACATAATAAACATTTTGCACATAAAACAACAAAAATTTTTCAGCATTTAAATAAAAGAATAATATTAAAAAACCCACCAGTCTAACATATTTGTGAAAGAAAAATTAACGAAATTAGTACATCTTTTATAGACAAATAAAAGAATGATATTGAAAAAACACAAATCTAACATATTTGTAATCGTACAATTTAAACTTTTAGATCACCAAATACGATTTTTTTTTTCAAATGGAATTTGTTTACAAAGTTCATCTCAGTTTACTGATTGTCTATGGTTTTAAAAACAATTTTAAAGCATGAAATATTTTTTGATTTATCTATATCGCGCGGAGCTCGATTGCGAAAGATTAATCCGTTTGCCCTTAAAACAAAATAAAGAGTTCATCATTTTCTTACGGATAATATCCATTCAAAAAAAAAAAAAAAAAAAAAAACTTCCGTATGAATAAATAAATAAAATAATATAAATAAAAACACAAATTTAACAGACATGTATAAGCTCTGAAATTATCAGAATATAAAAGGATGCCATAAGTAGCAAAATCTTAGTCAAATAACTCTTAGCATACGGCTAATAAGAAAATATCGTTTTTGATAAATTTCAAAAATTTATTTGATTGTATAATTCGTATTTTCCATATGAAAAATGCTTTTTTAATGTAAATGGGCAATCTAAAAAAATTATTGCATCTAAAAAAATTATTAGTTTTCAATTTTAAAAAATGTTTTCACCTATATTCTTTAACCCGGGAAGCCCGGGTACGATCCCCTAGTATTCTTAATAACTGGTTAAAAAAAAAATTAAAGAAAATGTACATAGTTTAATTACCTGATTACAATATTGCATAAAACTACAAAAAAATAATTTAATTTAAAAATGATTAAGCAAAAAGATAAAATCTTAGTTTTTTATGCACAAAAATAATTATAGATTAATTTTCCTCGGCTTTATTGATAAACAGATTTTTTTTTCATGGTCTATTTTATTAATTAAGTGTTTTTCAATTTCATTAGACAGAATAGATATGGATAAATAAGAGAGTTGGATAATTTTCCTTGTCCATATCATTTTTTAAATATAATTTTAAGTTTACTGAAATTTTCTTTTCATTTTATCCTGAATGTTCAGTCAGTGTCAAAACTATTTTTAAAGAAACTCGTAAATTTGAATTTTCTTCTTATTAATATTTTTCATCAGAAAGGTAGCCAAATTTGGTGCCCTTTCTGATTATTCACCCGAGGCAAGTGCCTCATTCGCCTCGCCCTCGTCCCGGCCCTACTATAAATGGCACAAATAATAAGATTACTCCATCACTGCAAAGTTAAAATACTGATTGATTGATTGATTTCCACCACCTTTATATTTTGATCTTTTATGCCCAATGAGATTTTGAAAATCCTATTAAAGGAAATTTAGTATGAAATTTACTCAATAAACGTCTATTAACATCGGAATAAACGTATATCCTGTTATTAATAAAAATTTCATGAAAAATACTTTGTTTTATCACATTTGGAAAGCGCAGCAAATTTTAAAAAGACATTAAAATAACACTAATAAAATTTAAAAAAAAGAATCATTTTCTAGGGGTGCCAGCGCTGCGCCAGAAATGGCCGATTGCTACCACTAAATTTTATTAGCATTCTTGTCCTTATTTAAATGTCATAAATTCTGTCATTAAATAAGTCAAAAAATACTATTAAAATTTAGTGGTAGCAATCGGCCATTTCTGGCGCAGCGTTGGCACCCCTGATTTTCTTAACCATTCATGGATCGATAGCTTTTATCCCATTGAAAGATGTGTAGAAGAAAATTTTACTTTAAAAAAATCAATTTACTGACAGATGAAACCAAAATAGGCTTTTATTATTTGATAGTAACTGGAATACTTAAAAAAGCAATATTATTCGTTAATTTATCTAAGTATTGTTTTAGATATTTTTCAACAGCCTATAGCAGGGTCGGCGAACCTTTTCGCCTCCGCGTGCCAATTTTTTCCCAAAAATATTTTAAATGATCACGGGGTGCCAACAAATTTATTGGATCGGATCAGCAAAAGTAATTAAAATACTGATTTTAGGATTTAAAATACATAAGTAATAATTTGTAACACACTTAAGTATGTTACAAAATCCTACTTGTTTTGTTACGTCTTAGAGGCCAAATAATTCAGATCAGCTTCATATTCCAGTTTTTTCTTATGAGAATGCCAGATGGATTGGAGACACATGACAACAGGTTTCTACTTGAGTTTTTCATACTTTTCATGCCTATCCCCCCCCCCCCCCCCACACACACAAAAATAAATAAATAAATAAAATGAAAATAATAAAAATAAAAATAACTATCATTAAAAAAAAAATATCAAAATGGTTTCTTTAAAAAAACCCTTCTTACTATGGAATTAAATTCGAAATTTCAACTTCCATTTCCCCATCGGAGTTTTCGCTTATGGACGTTATTTCCAGATCTCCTAATTCTCTCAATATAATTTGTTGACTCAATATTGAGATAGATTGGGATCCATAAAGTTGCATTTCAGTTTATTCAATCTGTATGATAACGACAAGCAACCTAATCTAGAAAAACTCAGCAAGTCTAAATTCAAAATAATGCATTTTCATTATATGAAACGCTGGGGTATAAAGCGTGGGAACTGACGTTTTTAAAAAAATTTCTGATTGTTTTCTTTTTTTCTAAAATTATGTAACTGCATCGTAACAACTTTCTAGAAGTGCAGAGATTTTACACAATATATATTAATTTAATAATTTTCACATCTGAATTTACAAAATGAAAACTATTTGCACATAAGTTCTAAAATAAAGTCTATCAGGGAAAAATATTGCACATAAGTTAACAGAAGTTCCATTTTTAACAAATCAGCTGTTTAGCAGGAAACAATTATAATAGTTTTGTATGTATTTTCTTCATTAAATTTGAAAATTGACTGTATCAAAAGTTCCATTTTGTTAATTATCTAGCTTTACTCGGGAGATCTACAATATCTTAATTTCGAACATGAGTCTATGCCGTGCCGAAAATAATCTCCCGCGTGCCACCTATGGCACGCGTGCCATAGGTTCGCCGTCCCTGGCCTATAGTGCCAAGGCCAAGTCAGCTTTATTTAACCGATTCATTTCTAAATTTCGTATTATTATTATTATGTAATTTTTTAATCTATCTTTCAATATTAAGTGGGAAAATTATTGAAGTGGAAATTTTCTCAAGTCAAAAATTCGGGAATAAAGAGTTAAACATTATGTGAATTAATATTTTCTTTAAAATAAAAATGTGTATATAAATATTTATTCTTACTTTTTATATAGTAAATGTTCTACATGTATTTCACATCATCATTTTACAAATTATTTACATTTTCAAATATTTGTTAACACCAACAAATATATTCGCTAAAAAAAGTTGAAAATTTTCGAACACATGCAAATATTTTAACTTTTTCTGATCATTAATAGCTGTATTTCTTATTTAATTAAATTAAAAGTATGCACAATCCTTTAATTATTCCTAAAATTTTAAGTTAACCTTAACGTCCATTTTATTGCTTGAAGTCATTATAAAATCCAAACAATTCTTTAATTTTCAATACAGCAAATAATTTCAATTACCAATTGTTCCAAAACTATCCCGATACATATTTTTTTTATTAACAGTACAAATAAGTATTAATATCATCAACTCCAAATACTACTGAAAATCAAGAAATCCCATCCGAAATTCTTTCCAAACTTTTGAAATGTCGAAAAAACTTCTTAAATAGGGTGACCCCCGCCAATAGTTGATACCCTTCTAGTAGTTGATCAAATTTTTGAAATATTGCGCCATTTCAGGAGAAAATGAGTTTTATACATATGGATAGACATAATATTTTCTTTGAATGTTAGTGTACCTGTTGTCACATTGTTGCCAGCTGTCTTTTGTAAGTGAAGCCATTTTATATGAAATTCTTTTATTAGAAGAAAGTCTAAACATTTATTTTTTGATTAGTTGGAGGCAATTACAGTAAGTTAGAATAATTCCCTCCCATCTTGCTTATTTCAAATAATATTTTTATAAGAATTATTGTTAATCACAGCCCAAGGATGATATTTTAAAGATAACTATATTTAGATTTTCGATTGACTTCTTTCGCCTGATCAACCACCGGGAAAATAGCAATTAAAAAAAAAAAGACTATTTATTTATAATTTTGTTGCTATTTAATTTCAGCGGATTTCGTTTTTGACGTTTTTGTCCGTTATAGGTCATTCATTAAGAGTTGTAGGAATTCTGTTAGTTTACTTCTAAAACTTAAAAGGAAGGAAATAGAATAAAAACCCCGTAGCACTGACTTTATTTGATCAACTACTGGCTGGGTCAACCTAGTTCTATTTACAGAGGGTGTTTACAAATTTTTAGAACGATTTCGGAGTTTTTTTTTTTTAATGTTTAAAATATAAAAAAATATTTTAAAAATTATTTAATCTGATAACCTTGTTTCTGGACCACAAGTCTGCATCGTGCTTTTCGTGATAGAAAAGAAGGGCTTTCCGTAAAATGTCCAGAGTATTGCTTGCCATTTCTACTTCACTATTTTCTAGAGTTCATCAATCGTGGTAGGTTTGGGCTTAGAAAGAAGCGAGACCAAACCACCAAAGACTCAATAATTCACAGGTGAAAGTCAGGGGAATTCGCAGGAATATATTGAAAATGTATGTATTCCGGACTGCAAGTCTGCATCGTGCTTTCCATGATAGAAGAGAAGTATGTACTCGTATGTATATCATCAGTCAATACCTCAGTTTTTATTTTTAACACTTTCCAACAAAGTTGAAAAGAGTTTATGCATTCGGTTTGTTTGTCCGTCTGTCCATGCTCTAACTCCCGTAAACATACTCGGATTTTCATGGAATTGATAAACCTTATTTAGGGTTACCAAAGTATGTTTTGTATTGTATATGAAGTATGTAGGATGACTAGTTTATTTACAAGGGCACTCAAAAGAATTTCATTACATTATGGTATATGGGGGGAAAAATCGTTTTCAATGTATTTTAATGTGATGACGATATTTCAAATGTCTTGAAACTGGTATAAACCACTGAATTTCACAACGATCACGTTAGAACAGGATATTCTTAGCATTTTCAATTCATTTACAGGGACACACAAAAGAAATCAGTCATAGTACTGTCTTTGGGTAATAATTGCTGGAGTGTATGGTTTAAAATTCGGTATGCGCATTTAAATTTAACTATTTTTGCATATTACTCGTTATACATAAAATCTATAGTTCATATACAGGGCTGCACAAAAGTATTCACGTACCATTCTCCTTATTAGAGGTAATTGGTGAAGGCAATTTTCAACTGAAGTATTATAAATATATATTTCAGTTATGTATTGTTTAGTATATCTATTTCATATTGTTATATTATTCTGAATGTATTGGAAAGTGCTTCATAATCTACTGGATGCATGATTTTTCTTTCTTGTTTTAAAGAACGCAATGGTAGTTTTCGAAGTATATGACTGGTGATTTGTCTTGGTGAAATTTCACTCTTTGAAAACCTTTGGGATAAAGAAGTGGAATTTCTTTTGTAAATATAGAACACAAAATATTTTTCGGATACGATTATGTATTTGGGTTTTAACAATTTTTTTTCTCCACTCTTATTTTTTTAATTTCCTGTTGTAAGAAAAATCTTCTCCAATCATAAAGCTGTTACTGAAACTTTGCATTTTTGGAAGCAGGATTGGACACCTTTTTCTGTACGTTTTCGATAGTAAACAGACCCCTTTTTTGTTGCAGTGTTTACGTAAGCCCACGTTTTATCAATGATAAAAATGTATTTCCATTTATCTCCTACTAAAAAGGTTTTCATAAGCGCTCTAGAAAATGTCCTGCGTTTAGCCAGATGCGTCGGCAAGAATCTGCGAACTATATGTCTTTTTAGCTTTTTAAAACTGCAAATTTTGGTTTGTTATTTTGTTTATTGTTGCTACAGATGTATTTAAAGATTTTTCAATTTATTTCTGCTTTGGAGGATTTTTTCTTGTCATCAGCGATTTCACTTGAGAGACATTTGAGACAGTGAGAACCTTTTTTGGAGAATTCATTTGGAGTCTTCTTTCCATGTAGAAATATTAATTGATGGTCTTGTCGGTTCCATTTTATGATTTTGCGTATTTAGCACTAATTTTTTTTTTTTTTTTTTTTTTTTTTTTTTTTACCATGCATTTCATATTATTTTTTAATTACTAAATAAGAATATTTCTCCACGGAAAGAGCAAAAACACATCCTTCAATCCAAAGTTTGTTTACATGGGCCATTTTGAAAGAAGAATGAATTTGAAAGTATCATACTATATTTTTAATTTCAAATAATAAGCTGTTGCCAGAAATTCCACCTTCTCTCACTTTTAAATATATGCATTTTTAAAATCCTTCATCGAAATTGATCTAAAAATGTGTAAACACACTTTGCATATCACCAGAAAAGTACTGAAAGAAGTAATTTCCACTATTAATTTTGAATTATAACACAGTTAATTTACATCTCACTGACAAAAGATTCGTAAAATGTTACTTATTATTACATTATTTAAAAAAGAATAATATTAACAATGTTTATCGACATTATTTTTATGATGCAATGTAGGTTCTATTATTTTTGTTTATGTATATAGTCACGACCAAGGTTAGGGTCCAAAATTTAGTCCCCCCCCCCCCTCCCCCGAGCGCAATTACGCCACTGATTATTTCATTTGCTTTGTTTTCTTTTTACCTCCGGTGTCTCGGATGCTTTGAATATCATCATCAATGATTAATGAGAGACTTTCTGGACTCTTTTTAGTTAATCGTCTAAAAAAAAAAAAATATGTAACAGTTTAAAACGAATTATACAGAAATTGGAGAGACAGTTTCTTTGCAGCTATATAAACTTAGGTGGGTAGTTATGTTTCATTGTTGCCTTCCCCCTTCTCCTTCTAAGATAGCATAACATTATTTCTCTCTTTTTTCTTTTCATGCACATATATGATATAATGTTCCAAGTATATGCTAATGATTGAAAACATTTTCAAATGTCTTAATATTTCTAAAATCATTATTTAGGAAGAATTATTACTAAAACAGGGAAGAAATGCTGTAATGTATAGCTCCATACACGGTGGCATATGCGTAGAATCAACCGTATGGCTTCTACAAATGCGTATATACAGGCATTTTCATTTATCTAAGCATTTCTGAGATATTAGCTAATAATCAAATGAAATAAGCAAATGCAAAGATCTACACACAGTTTTTACCGACTTAGGATCTGTGTATATAAATGAGTCTATAATAATAGCAAATAAACCCTTTGTGCAACAATATTAAAAAGCAGAAAAACCAATGTTTAAAATGCACAAATAATACATAAAAAGCAGCAAACAGCTGTTTCGAATCTACTAGCGAGATTCTTCTTCAGCAAAAAAAGCAAGGCTGAGCTCAGCCTTGCTTTTTCTAGCACGCTGTTCCTTTTTTCCCTATCTTGCACTGAAGAAGAATCTCGCTAGCAGATTCAAAACAGATGTTTGCTGCTTTTTATGTATTATTTGTGCATTTTAAACGTTGGTTTTTCTGCTTTTTAATATAAATGAGTCTGTTTAAAGAAGAACTGAAACTCGCAGGGGGGTTGATTTTACGTGCACTATTCTGTATACTTTCAGCGCTTAACTTCTAACAAGGAAAATATCGGAACCTTAATATTCTTCCATACTACCCACCATAGAATATCCCTCATTCCACTTCACTCGCATATTTGTATTTCATGTATTATTTAAAAAAATTAATGAAAATTTTCTTCAGAAAAAATAATAATTATTATTTATATAACAAAATTTAATGAATCTGAATCTGAAATGAAATCAAATGCAAAAAGAAACTTGCCTTAATGGTAATGACATTAAATGTGTACTAAAATTTCTTGCTAGCCATGAATGGACATGTGACTCTGACTGAACTTTGTTAACAGGAGAACCAACTGTTCTAGTAAATATTAAACTTGATGAGGTTTTGACGTTATAAGTGAAGCACGCTGGGAAGTACAAATTAAGTTCATAGTTGAAAACCTCGTTCACATTAGGAACTTGAACACAGGGATACAATTAATTATTGAAACCGATTTTTAAAATTTACATTTCATTTCTTTTAAAAAAGATTCCTTAAAATTCTAGAGTCCATTAAAACTGCTCTTTTATTTATATGAAACCTTTTGTATAGTCCCATGACTTCATCATCTCCGTATGTGATCTCAATTGATTCTGCAATAGGCCAAAATTTCGGATAAATAACTTTAATTCATTTGCAAATTCCTTATATGTTCCAATATTTCTTGATCGAACAGAAAGCCGCTTGTTTTTTATCGAATTATATTCCAGTAAGCTTTGACGCATAGTAATTATGAACTCCGGTTTGTTCCGACTAATATTTAAATATTCGTCAAACCGAAAAAAAATGGTCCAGCACAAATTAAGCAATGTATCTATGTATATTATAAAGGACAAACATATCTGTGCGTAACGCATGCGTCATTTTGCGAATGGCAACTCTTTGAAATTTGAAATAAAATTTTGGTTTTGCAATTTTCGCTACTGCAAATTTTTAAACTTCTAAACATGGCGCATTTTAAATTTCTACACCGTCGTATAAGGAAAAAATGCTCTTTTAAAGGCAATTTGTTTGAAAACTGTTTCTCAATTTAATTTTAAGATTTTTTTTTTTTTGTAGTTTTTATTATTTTTTTGTAAGAGAGGCAACTGAAGTATTCCATTTCTGTTGAAAGTAAAGGGAAAAAAGGGAAAATAATAGATTGCTGTAACTTTTTGTTGCCATTTTCTCATAAAAACTGAAAAAAATTGAAATTTAAATACGTGCTATGTCAAGAATATCGTCTGTTATAAAACCCGGTGAGTTTCGGCTTTGTTTCGTTTTTACTTATCAATTAAATGATTTATTGAAATTTAACTTTACAAACGATACAACACTTTCTCTTTACAAAAATGTATTTTAAAGAATATTTGTATGACTTATTTTCTTCACATTTACTTAATTCGTATCAAAAATCTGAAAGAATGCAATTTTATGAATCCGTGTGTAATTACATTTTCCGAATTTTGCAAAAATATAAATGAATGACTTCTGATAAAACATGGAGCTATAATAAATAAAAAATGAAGTCATATAAATCATTAGATACTCGAGATTGTTTTGCCGATCTTCTTAAATGACGTCACTGCTTTCTGCTGGGTTTGTGTATTATTCTGCTATAATGATGTCATTTGCATACCGTTCTATAGATTTTGTTAAGAAGGGTTTAAAAAAATGATTTTGTAAAAGAAAGCGAGAAACTCTTTGTCCGAAAAAATAGTGATTTATATTACAGAACTTGATGATTCTCTCTTGGATGAATTCGCTTCGTCAAGACAAAGAAGATCTTGGCAGTAATTCGAGTTTTAAAATAATATCAGTTTCCCCAAGTTTTTGTCAAAAATTCTCTCTACTATTAATATTTTATTGCTATCCTTTAAGACATGTTACTGTAATTTTATCAAAATAAAATAATTTGCTTAATTTAAATTTTCATAATTTTATATAATCTATATTTTTAAAACACAAGAATGTTTTTAGTCATCTGCCCTGAGCTTTCTGCTGAACCAAATTTACTAATAATTTTTTTAACTGAAAGCTGTTCATTTGTCAATGTGCCCGCACTAGCTGTTTTTTTTTAAAATATCCCATTATTATATTTTAATTTTAAAAGTATTCTATGAAACTTCTTCAAAATGATGGTAATGAGATAGCTTTCGATATTGCAGAGAAGAGAGAAATAATGAGGTTTATTCATCTTTATCCATGTGATTATCTGATAAAAATTCAAAATTGTTGATAAAAATTGTTGTATAATGGCGCAAAATCCCACTAGGGACATAATATTTTGAGCGGAAAATTACGTACTGCTTTTGAAAACACGCATTTTCCTCATAAAGTTTCCATATTTTTTCCCCCTTCTGTATGTGTACTAAGTTTCAGACACTAGGTGAAATAAGTAAGTGAAAGTGACGTCATATTAAAAAAAACGACGATTTTCTCAGATAAAACTAAACTTTTCAACACAAATCCGTCCAAAAAACATAAATTACGGCAATTTTTACTCTCCGGTACCGAGACTAGAATCTCGAGTTAAGAGTACGACTGTTCACATGCAAAGATTTTGCTGACAATCCTGACTTCATGTTTTGAGTTAAAATGATCAAATTTAAATACCACTTTTTAAAAAAGTGTGGGTATGAGAGGTTAATTTTTTAATTTATCTCTATTGCGTGGAGCTCGATTAAGAAAGATTATTCCGTTTGCCCTTAAAACAACATAAAGAGTTCATCATTTTCTTACGACTAATATTCCGTAAACAAAAATAAGACTTCCTCTATGGTTAAATAAATAAAATAATATAAATAAAACACAAATTTAACAGACATGTAATTGAACTACGCGCTTAAAGCTATGAAGTTATCTGAAAATAAAAGGATGCCGTAAGCATCAAAATCTTGGGCTAATAACTCTTAGCATACGGCTAATATGAAAAAAATCGCTTTTGATAAATTTCAAAAGTTTGTTTGATTATATAATTCACATTTTTCATATGAAAAATGCTTTTTTATTTTTAGTGGGCAATCTAAAATATATATTGAATGTAAAAAAAAAAAAAAAAAATGTAAAAAAAAAAAAAAAAAAAAAAAAAAAAAAAAAAAAAAAAAAATTACTTTTCAATTAAAAAAATTGGTTTTAACCTATATTCTGTAACCCAGGAAGCCCGGGTACGATCCCCTAGTACTATTAATGTTTCATAGGTTGAAGAGAAAGTGAACGCTGACTTTTTTTCTTTATTAAATCACTGTATGAAATATACATAAAAAACAGTTTTTTTACATTATATTTAAAACTTCATAAGGCAGCACACGTAAAGAAGTATAATACAAGATGACACACAACATATTTCTGACTTAGATTTTGATTAGCCTTTTTTAATACCAGTTGATTTCGTATTTTGATCAGTTAATAGACTCTAAATCGTTCGGAAAGAATTGTATTTCACTTATAACAGAATGTGAACTTCAGACACGAAACGTTGCAGTTAACAAATAGAAAACGTAAATGTCTTTAAACGCTAACAATTCTTAAACAGGCAGATTGCATATAGACCGGTAGCCGGCAGCATAGACAATCACCTCGTCGAGTTCATGGATGAAATTCTAGGATTAGTTAAATCTTGATTCGCATATTAAAACGCAATCGGTCTGCGAAGTCATATCTTGGTGGAAAACCCGATTTTAGCGGCTGACTCGTAGGTTTACCATTGTGTTTTCCTCCACCAAAAGGTATGAAAACATGGAGGACTAGGAGCAGGAAAACACAATGGTAAACCTACGAATCAGTCGCTAAAATCGGGTTTTCAGGTGTTTTCCACCAAGATATGACTTGGCAAACCGATTACGTTTTAATATGCGAATCAAGATTTAATTAATCCTAGAATTTCATCCGTGAACTCGATGAAGTGATCGTCTGTGCTGTCGGCTCCCGGTCTAATAGTATTTCTCAAGAATTACCTAATATTTAAAAAATATTGAATTATTGGACAATAAAAAGGCATAAACAATTATATTGATTTCTGTCGTTTCCAATGTTGAATTCAGGGGGTGGTCCGGTGGGGACATCCCCCCCCCCGGAGCAATGAGTTGTCCCCCCCTAATTTGAGAATTTGTGTTTTCAATGGTCAAAAAGTGTAATTTCCACCCGGAACTCTATAAAGTCCCCCCACCGGAGCCACTGAAATCCCTCCCGGATAAAAGTGTCTGAATTCAACACTGGTCGTTTCACTCAAAAAGGCTTGAAACCGGGCCCGCAACAGAGATGAGATGTGATAGGGCTCAAAGTTAAAATATTATTTATTCAAAAGTTGAAAAAAGGGGGATGGGAAACTTGCTATTTGAGAAACAAGATTGCAATCTAAGTTGTTTAAAATGATTTACAATCCCTTAAAAATCAGCTTGAATGGGAACTGAATTGCTATTGATGAAATATAAGAAGAAATATTTTATTCGATGCTGAAGCCTTATGAATCATAAAAAAGCCGTGAGATATTCTTTGTTTATTTTCTCTTTCTGCTTGAGATTCTTTCCCAGAATTAATGGAAAACAAAACTCGTGTCTTTTTGCCATAGCTGTGCAACGGTAGTTTAAAAGAACAAGAATTGTAATTGATGGAATATGAGAAATATTTTATTCGATTTTGAAGCCTTTGCAATCATAAATAAGCCGTGAGATATTCTTTGTTTATCTTATCTTTCTGCTTGAAATCCTTTTCCAGAATTAATGGAAAACAAAAGATGCCTTTTTGACATATCTTCCTTTTCCAGAAATAATGGAAAACAAAACTCATATCTTTTTGCCATAGCTGTACAATGATAGTTTAAAACAATAAGAATTGTAATTGGTGAAATAAAAGAAGAAATATTCTATTCGATTCTGAAGCCTTTGCAATCATAAATAAGCCGTGGGATGTTTATCTTCGCTTTCTGCTTGAAATCCTTTTCCAGAATTAATGGGAAACAAAAGTCATGTCCTTTTGACGTAGCTTCCTTTTCCGGAATTAATGAAAAAAAAAATCTCATGTCTTTTTGCCATAGCCGTACAATGATAGTTTAAAAGAATAATAATTGTAACTGATGAATTATAAAAAGAACTATTCTATTTGATTCTGAAGCCTTTGCAATTATAAATAAGCCTTGAGATATTCTTTGTTTATCTTCGTTTCTGATTGAAATTTTTTTCCTGTATTAATGGAAAACAAAACTCATATCTTTTTGCCTAAATAAGCCGTGAGATGTTTATCTTCGCTTTCGGGTCATTCCATGTCAATTCAACCAGACCTTGTAACCCGACCCCCAGGGATTTTGATGAAACTCGGTGTATATACTAATTCTATCATGATATGAATACATCAGAAATTTTTCCTTCCTAGACGTCATAGTTTGTGAGATATGGGGGGGTCCAATTTTTGGATTTTTCTCAAATCGCACATTTCTGAGTCTGTATTTTTAGACTGCAGTTCCATTTTCAAAGAATTGTTTCTCTGGATCTAAAATGCAAATCATCTTAAAAATATCACAGTAAGTACATCAAAAGATGCAGATTTTAATAAAAAAATATTTAAAGAATTAATTTTAAATATTTAGGGCCAAAAAATTAAACCAAAGTTGAAAGTTATGGTTACTTTTCCAAATTTTTGTGATTTTACGAAAAAGGCTCTACACAAAAAGGCAAATTAAATTTCTAATTTCTTTTTGTTGTAAATAAAAGTTTGTACTTTGGGCTTTCTAGTTATGAAATAAAAATGATGTCTTTCTCATGACTTAAGCAAAATTTTGCCATGTTTTGGGAAACTGCACCTATCAAGAAAAAAAAATCTCTGCCTAATTTTAGCTGAGGTACCTAACTAACTACTGTGGTTCATATAACTTGTTGAATATATTATTCAATGTTTCTTTCTTCCTTTCTTTTGCTAAGTAAAGTTTTTGCTTCTTTTTCTTTCTTCTGAGTAAAAGGGAGGGAGGGGGGGGAGTCTGACTGCAGTCTATCCTCCCTCCATTAAATTTTGTGCATAATCCTTATGCTTTCTCATGGCTTATGCAAAATTTTTGACTTATTTTGGGATGCTGTACCTATCAAGAGATAAATATCTTTAACTTTGCTTATGGTACCAAAATAATTGCCGCACATTTTAAATATAAATTTATTAATCATTTTGATTTATTTCCTAAAATGAACCCTTAAAATCAGACTGATTTATTTATTTTTATAACAGTAGAAAATTTGTATGTTATTGGTACATATCACACATTATCTGAAATTGTGTATCTTATCGCATATGTTTGTCACATAAATGTACCTCTATCATTGGATTCAGTGGTATAGCATTTCTATAAATTCTTTCACAAAGGTAGTATGTAAAGAATATGTACAATATTTAATGGAGGGGGTGTAGATATTGAAATCACAGATTTTTTTCTCATTTTACTCAGAAAAAACAAAGCAAAAACTTTACTTTGTAAATAAAAAAAAAGAAGCACTTATATTAAATTCAACAAGTCATAGGAACCACAGTAATTATTTAGGTACCACAGTTTAAATTAGACATATTAGAGATATTTTTTTTTTCCTTGAGTGGTGCAATTTCCCAAAACAGTGCAAAATTTTTACACAAGCTAGGAGAAAAATTTCATTTTTATTAAAATTGAAATAATCATTAATTAAATCTAATACATTAAATAAAATTGCTTATAAATAATTTAAAGATTTAGATTGTTGTATTTTTTTATGTAACAAATAAAGAATTTGTTAAATTATATGCAAATTTTTAAAGCTAAAAAATCAGAATAAACATTATATTTAAAAGATTGAAATTCAAAAATATAACTGAGCTAAATATAAATATAGAAATAAATGACGTACTTTTGCAGTATCACTTAGACTTATTTTGCAACATTCTTTTTTTGTGCAATTTAAAATTTATATTTATTATGAATAAGCAACACTGAGAACCTTCTAATATATATGTCAATTTTCCTATCTTACTGTAACTCCGAACATAATAACACAACAAAACATCGGTATATTAGAAGATCTTCGTGATTTAGTATCTAAAACATTAAATCGGTGGCTATCTCCCCTCCTCCCCCCACCCCCAGAAAAGAATTTAAATATCTTAAGGGGAAATTCTCTTCATTTTGGTAAAGGTTTATGAAAATTTGCAATTTTTATATTGCAAGAGCACCCATCACAAAAGTCAAGGACTTTCTTTACATCAGGAAATATCTCTTTTACAAATGATATCACTTCCTTCTGTGTTAAACACACAAGAGTGACATCATGTTGCATATCATAAGATAAAATGTGTATATTGCTTGCTGATAATCTAATACTGAGAGATAGAGTGTATATAACAGTTGGATCAAGAATGCAGCTTCTTTGGTCCAATGGCAACTTTAAGCCTAATCTTGAATAAGAAAAGTAAAATTTTTGCTGAAATCCTACAAAACGATAGCTTTTTGAGGGCCAAAGTTTGCTTTAGTGTCTTTTAGGAAATTAGATTTAGCTTTCGTTATAAAAGAGTGGAATAACATTTTCCAAATATTTTACTTAGATTGTCACAAATTCAATTAAATGAACAGTGCTGCTAATACTGGATTGAATACCTAGAGTTATAATTCTCAAGTTTTTTGGAAATTCCTGTTTAAAAAGAGAATACAACTCATATAGATACACATAATATCAATCGCTTTTGTGCATAGTACATTCTTAGCAATGCTAACTACATTTTTTTCCAGTCATGATTCTTCAATATTCATTACAATTATAAAACTTTTCAATTAGTTCAATTGTTTCTGGACCTGTAGCTGTGGCTTTAATTTTTCTTATTTCTGGCATAGACAAGATTCTCTTTTCTCTTAGAAGTTGTCATGACGGTCTTGCAGTATAATTAGTTACTTCAAATCCATCTATTATTTTCATTTGCAGCACAAGGAATAATAGATCCCCCTTCTATTATGAGAAACAGAAGACTAATAATAATTTGATTAACAGATTCGAAAACACCTGCCTTAACTAAATAATTTTATCTTGCCTTTGTCAGAATTTGTTTATACAAGGCAGGTGTAAAAATATGTTTCATACTGTAGAAATGAACTAGGCTTTGTTAAATATAAGGTATTTAAACTATAAAAAACATATTTAAAAGAATTAAAATTATCCAACATAATAAGATAGAAAGTTTTAAAAGAATGTTAAATATAAATAAAATATTTTAATTCAAACACACATACACACACAGAAAAAAACATATTGAAAATTTGATGGGTAAAAAGTCATTATTGCATTTTCTTATTCCATATCAACAAAAGATTTTTTGTTTACAGTTATATTGTAAACACAAAATTAAGGGATTGTTTAAATATAAAAAAAATGCTAATAATAAAAGAAAATATATGAATGAATAAATAATGGAAACATAAGGATTATGCACAAAATTTAATAGAGGGAGGATAGCCTGCAGTCATAGAACCCCCCCCCCCCCTTTTTTTTTACTCAGAAGAAAGAAAAAAAAAGCAAAAACTTTACTTTCCAAAAGAAAGGAAGAAAGAAACATTGAATAATATATTCAACAAGTCATATGAACCACAGTAGTTAGTTAGGTACCTTAGCTAAAATTAGGCAGGGATTTTTTTTTTCTTGATAGGTGCAGTTTCCCAAAACATGGCAAAATTTTGCATAAGTCATGAGAAAGACATCATTTTTATTTCATAACTAGAAAGCCCAAAGTGTAAACTTTTATTTACAACAAAAAGAAATTAGAAATTTAATTTGCCTTTTTGTGTAGAGCCTTTTCCGTAAAATCACAAAAATTTAGAAAAATAACCATAACTTTCAACTTTGGTTTAATTTTTTTGGCCCTAAATATTTAAAATTAATTTTTTAAATATTTTTTTTATTAAAATCTGCATTTTTTGATGTACTTACTGTGATATTTTTAAGATGATTCGCATTTTAGATCCAGAGAGACAATTTTTTGAAAATGGAACTGCAGTCTAAAAATACAGACTCAGAAATGTTCGATTTGAGAAAAATCCAAAAATTGGACCCCCCATATCTCACAAACTATGACGTCTAGGAAGGAAAAATTTCTGATGTATTCATATCATGATAGAATTAGTATATACACCGAGTTTCATCCAAATCCCTGGGGGTCGGGATACAGACCATAAAAAAATTGGTTGAATTGACATGGAATGACCCTTTCTGCTTGAAATCCTTTTCCAGAATTAACCCCTTCGCGACGGGAGCCTTTTACGAAATGGTTATTACTTTGCTACCGGTTTTAAAAAACAGAAGTTTGTGCCTATTCAAATCGGGAAAATGCTCGGATTAAATAAGGCAAATTTTACAGTAAAATTTTACTGGTGAGGATAAACGAGGATCCTTAGGCCTATTTCCGGCACGTATACGTGTCGCTCGTCCCCAAGGGGTTAATGGGAAGCAAAACTCATGTCCTTTTGACGTAGCTTCCTTTTCGAGAATCAATGGAAAAGAAATCTCATGTCTTTTTGCCATAGCTGTACAGTGATAGTTTAAAAGAATAAGAATTGTAACTGGTGAATTATAAAAAGAACTATTCTATTCGATTCTGAAGCCTTTGCAATCATAAATAAGCCGTGAGATATTCTTTGTTTATCTTCGCTTTCTGCTTGAAATCTTTTTTCAGTATTAATGGAAAGCAAAACTCATGTTTTTTTTTTTTTTTTTTTTTTTTTTTTTTTTTTTTTTCGCCATAGCTGTACAGTGATAGTTTAAAAGAATAATAATTGTGCTTTCTGATTGGGTATAAATAATAAATTTGCTATTTTAAAAAAGAGATTTTCATGAATGTGAAAGTATTTACGATTAAGACTTATTTCTGTGTAAGAAGAGAATGAGAAAATTAATTTGAAACAGTTTTTAAATGTTATCAATACTTTTTAACTGCGTACTTTTGATATTGGGCTTTGGCTCCGAGACACATTTTTTTTTTTTTTTTTTTTTTTTTGAACTCCGGTGGGCTCTTATTTCAAATCGTCGCGCTCGGGCTCCAAGAAAAGAACCCGAAATCATCTCTAGCCCCAACTGATAGAAAATTCGGGCGATATTTAAAAACTTGAAAAAAAAAATAAATGAAACCTCCAAAATGTTTCTGCTCCCAAATCCCTTTAAGGAGAAGGATGACCTTGTCTGCATTTGTATTAATAGAATGAGCATTTTATGTGAAATAAAGTCTGGCAAGTGCCTCTTTATCAAATCTGCAGTTATCTTTTTCTGTTTTGCTTGATTGAAGTCTAGCACTCACGTGAGTGACAATGACCTCACAGTTTCTGACGTACTTATAATTGTGGTGGGCCGGAAGAAGAACGAGTTCTAAGTTCTAACAGTCTCTTTTCGGTCAGAGGGTACACCGATCCTACGCAGATACCATACTACAACTGTATAATGAAAGATATTTTACGATGTCTCTGATGCGAACGTGATCAGTTTACAAAAGAGTGTCTGATTCATTTATTGGAGTAACTGGATGACATTTTCTTTATCTGATTTATGCGAAGCATCGTGATTTATTATTTTGTCCCACTTCGGGAAATTTTCTAGTCTTGAATGAATGTTCTCCCCCTTTTTCCCCCTGAAAGTTAGGGTCCTAAGAAGCAATATTTCTAAGAATTTGAATCAATTAATATTTATTACTTGTTTCATTGAATTTCAATAAATATTACAATAGGTGTTAACTTTTTAGCTCACAGGTTGGCAAAGCCTGAGAGGCTAATGTGCCTGCAGGTTCTGTATGTACGTATGTATGTACGTAACGCGATAACTCTTGATAGAAATATCCGATATTTTTTCACATTTTGTGAATAGGTTCATTCTGAAAAGGCGCTTCCCTGATTAGTTTAGGGGGTTCATTGGTTAAGTATAAAATTGGTTAAGTTATACCTTTAATTTAGATAAATGGGTTTTTCATGGAGAGTTAGTCATTCGATTTGCTTCAAATTTGGTATACTGGTTTATTCTGATAAGGCGCTTCACTGGTTAGATTTGGAGGTTCATTGGTTAGGTGTAAAGGGGAACCGGAGACTAATACCCCCCCTTAATTTAGATAAATGTGTTTTTAATGCATAATTATACCATTATCTTCAAATTTGGCATACCAGTTTATTCTGATAAGGCGCTTCCCTGATTAAATTTAGAGGTTCATTGGTTAAGTATAAAGGTGGGAACGAGGGGCTTATCCCGTTTAATTTATTTACCGTTTTGCTCAAAAAGAGTGAGTTCTATTTTATGAATAACAGACATAAATACAAGGGTGGATCTGGAGAGTCTTCAAGGGGGGGGGGGGCGATTTTAGAAATTTGGTGGGTCCAATCTGATTCTCATTTCGGGTCGGGTCGGGATTATTTTTTACACTATGTGTTACACTATGTGTGTTACTTTTACTGTTTTGCTGCGGGCCGGGTTTGGGTCCGGTTGACTTCTATTTTTTGCTGCTGGTCGAGTTAACTTATGAGTTAACTTATAATTTTTTGCTGTGGGTCGCGTTTGGGTCCGGTTGACTTCCACATTTTACAGCGGGTCGGATTGACTTCAACTTTTTTGCTGTAGGTCACGTTTGGGTCCGGTTGACTTATACTTTTTACTGCGGGTCGGGTTGATTTCTATTTTTTTTTTGCAGCGGATAGGGTTTGGGTCCGGTTGACTACTATATTTTGCTGCTGGTCGGGTTGACTTCGATTTTTTTTTGTTGCGAGTCGGGTTGACTTCTAATTTTTTGCTGCGGGTCGGGTTTGGGTCCGGTTAACTTCTATTTTTCCTGTTGGTCGGGTTAACTTATACTTTTCTGCTATGGGTCGCATCTGAGTCCGGTTGACTTCTACATTTTGCTGCAGGTCGAGTTTGGGTCCGGTTGACTACTATACTTTGCTGCTGGTTGGGTTGACTTCTACTTTTTTGCTGCGCCTAGTGAGTTGAGTTTGGGGCCGATTGAGGTACAGTATTTTGGGTTTGGGTAGTTTCGGATTCGGTTATCACTCTTGTGAGAAGAGTTCAGGTTGACCCGATTTTTCAAAAGAAAGTCTAAATATTTTTGAAGGTAAAAATTATATACAGTAAAAGCTCCATAACGCACGCCCACATAATTATTTAGGAGACAATTTGAAGCTTTGGTGCCTCGCCAGATTTCAGAATTATGTAAAAAATACTAATTTGGTATAAGGCTGCCTGTCTCTTTATATCTAAGATTAGTTGTAATTCAGTAAAGAATGCTTTGGAACTTATTAAAGAAGCATACCGGTTATACTAAAATGGACAGGCTGATTTTAAGATTCAGTAAAATGCAAATGGTGACAGCTATTAAAAAAAATCTTGCATAAATGTTATGCAAGATGTCAGAAATTTTTTTACTGCGATTCTTGATTTTACTTTACAATAGCAGCGATAGATGGCGCTGCGATAAATAGTCGATAAATCGTGGTCCGATTTCTGGCCTCCCTCTTCTCTCAGTATCAATGCGAAAGAAGGAGGTTAAATATATGGAGTGGTTCTCAGTCTCCAGACAGGAGATAGAGGATGAAATTGGGGTCCCGATTTATCGCCTATTGCGTGCAGTGCCAAATATCGTTGCTATTTTAAAATAACCCTCCCGCAAGAATTTTTTTAATAGCTGCCACCATTTGCAAGTTATTTTAAAATCAGTCAATTCCTTTTACAACACTCGATATATTCAGTAGCTATGGGATGATGGCTGAAATAAACATTTAAAACTAGAAAACTGGAATTTTTCCGAGGAACCGCTTTTTCAGAATTTAGTGTTGCCTCCGATGAAAAGAAAAATATATATATAAATATAGATAGTACAAAGCACAATTCAGTTTCGAGACATAAAACACACGCTTTTATTTTATATAAAATGACGTCATTCGCATACGCTGAAAGATTCCATATTTACGATCCAGTCTTAAGGGTGTACTCGAAAAAAATATTTTTCCACCATCAACAGTTCGAAGTTTTCTGACACACTTTCAGATTCATTTTTAAAAGTAAAAACATGAAACTTCCTGACGTGATTTTTGAAGAGATGTATAAAAGACCGTGTGTTTTCATTTTTCGCTCAATTAATTAGAACTTGGTTTATAAACAATTATTTTCTCAGTATGACCATTTTTTTTGTTCCCAGCTCTATCGCTTCTGAAAATTCGGTTCAAAACGCCAATTTTGACAGTATTTCTTGCAATATATTCTGCCTTTATGAAAAAATCGACAAGCACTACACATTATATAATTTCTGAATAAGAGAATCTGCCAATTGGATGCGTTTCAGAACAAAAATGAATTTAAAAATTGATCAGAAAATAAGCAGTTTGGATTTGAACACATCCTTAAACAACATCTACAGAAAAGTATGCATAGGACGTCACTATGGCAGAATAATAGACAAATTCAGCAAAAAAGCGATGTCGTCATTCAAGAAACTCGACAAAAAAAAAGGATCTAATGATTCATGTGGATTCATTAATATGGATACATAAAATTAAATATAGTTAAAAATAGCTGAATGTTTTATCAGAAATCCTAAATTTATATTTTTTCAACATAGCACGTATTTTAATTAAAATTTTTTTCAGTTGTTATTGTAAAATGGCAACCAAAAAATGTAATAATCTACCATTTTTGATTTACTTTCTACGGAAATTGAGTACTTCTGTTGCCAAAATTTAAAAAAAATGGCACTAAAAACTACAAAATAATTAATATCTCAAAAATAAATTGAGATGCAGTTTTCAAACAAATTGCATTTAAAAGTACCCCCCACCCCCCTATACGACGGTATAAAAATTGACAATGTGCCATGCTTAGAAGTTTAAAAAAGTGCAATAAAGATTATCCGTATTTAACAGTACAATGATACATCTGCTTTATTTTAAGGCTGACTTTTATAGCGGAACGGTATCTTTTGGAGACGACACTTTAATTCCGAAAGAAATAGCATATCGGGGGCCAAAAAATAAAGCTGACTTCGATATGTTGGTTAGAGGTTTATTCGGGATGAAATTTCCAGTTCCAACCCCACAAACAAATTATTGGCCCGTCCCAGTGTAAAACCTAAAAAATCGACTTGAGCCGGGTCTGCAATTAAAATTATTCCTGCATCCTGCAATTAAAATTATTCATAAAGCACACTTACGTATGCTCATATTTTATTTTCAGATTATGGTCGTAATTCATGAATACAAAAAAAATATTATAATTTTAAAGTTCTACAAAGAAAATATTTTTTTTTAAATGCATCTCTGTAAAATATATAATGTGAACTTTAAAAATTCACAGTCTTACTTAAAAGGTGACTAAAGTAATGAAAATGTTACAAGTTTAAAATATTTTATTTAAAACTTCTTAGTACTTTCAAGCTAACCAAGCTCATCATTTAAGTAAGACTGTGAACTTTTAAAGTTCACATTATATATTTTATGTTGAATCAAGGTGAAAATTTGCATTTCGTATTATGATTTTATTTGCATCACTGTAATTTATTAAACCAAATTAAATTTCTAAAGATTTCGCTAAACAAATGTACAACATCAATATAATTTTTACGAATAACAAATAAAATGCTAGACCAAAGTGGACTCGGGAGGGGGTGGGGGGGTGGGGGGGATTTAGAAGTGTGCACTGGTCGCATTCGGGCCAATAATGCTTTTTATATGGGCTGGGTCTGACACGGACCGAACGTTTAGCTTTTATCGTGGGCCGAGCCCGATCTGGAAAGTTTGGCCAGTGCAGATCTCTAGGAAGAATGAAGTCCAGACCAGGCTAGACCTGGAAGAAAAAGAAGAAATAAACCGACCCAGCTCTAAAAGAGAGAAGACCTGACCCAGCCCGAGTCCCGTGGACTTAAAATGGCGCGGCCCGGGACGGGCCGCGCCGGACTCGCGCTTCGCCCTAAGTCACTTCCCGTGAGGATCCATATTGTGAGGTTTTGCAAACTTTTATTAGCCCAAGCGCCCCCCCCCCCCCTAGATCCGCCATTGCATAAATAACAGTATAATATGTAATTAGGAATAGCCTTTGAGCTCAGTCCCATCAGTTTAACTGGGCATTTCTATTTTTTATTAACTTCCTCTTGGTTTCACTATAAGCAAAGTTAGAAAAAAAAAAGTTAGAAAAGCATGTGTCAAGCATAGATTGTGAAATACCCTCCAACACATTCAGAATAACGTAAACTAAATTTCACCGTTTAATAAGTGAAAGGTGACATCTTAATTAAGTGTGTTCTCAAATCCAAAAGGGCAACTTTCTGACATAAGTTTTAATTTATTTTTGTTCGAAAATGCATGAAACTAGCTGGTGTTGTTGTTCAGAATTTATGTCATCGAGCTGTTTTTTCCATTTTTTTGCAAACGCAATAGATTTTTCAGAAAATAGTGTCAAAGTGGGCGTTTTGAACCGAATTTCCGCGCGAAGGAAGAAAGAGACTCAAGAGCGGGGAAAAAACGTGCTTGTCACGTGATCAAATTCTCTTATAACTCAATAGGTAATTGATGGATCAAAAAATGAAAAAAACAGTTCAATTCCAAATCGCTTCCATGGCCAGGCTTTCCAATTTTATACCTTTCCGTTAAAAAATGAATTTGTAAATGTGTCAAAACGTTTAGCGCTTGTTGAGCAGAGCAGTTAAGAACAGCCTTAAGAACATTCATAACACATTTAAAAATCCAATTTTAGCTATTACCATCAGTAGTCGAAAAAGTATCCGAATTCTTTCGTGAAGTCTTGTATATGATTTACAAATTATGTAGTTCATGTAGAGTGGCGCCGTGGGGCACGAGCCCTCGCAACAGTTTAATCTTTCCGCCCACCAAATTCCTATTGATTTATTTCGTTGTTTATTTATTTATTTAATAACTGAAGTAAAATTTGGTTTTGTTGACGTTCTCGAAATAATTTTGTTTGAAAAATAGTAAGGACACCCATTAGACTTGCAGGAGTACTGTAAGCTACTTTAGCTGATGTATAATTAAATTTCTCTCAAAAACAGATTCCAGCATATTTTGCCATTTGTTTTAATGTCTTGAATTGATAAAATACTTAGGTGACTAAAATGTAATTTATTTCTTGACGCCTAGTCTTTTGCTCTTTCAATAGTTTGTAATTTTTATACTATCTCGTGTAATAAATATTAATGTACAGTAGAACCTCTTTTATCCGAAACTCTTTTAATCGAAATTTTTTAAGTTTTTTACTATCACATTCCTCGTGTGCAAGTGGTCCTTTCCGAATCTCGAGTACATAAAGATAAATATTTTGAATCCTCTTTCTTAGAACTTCTTTCAATTTAACTTCAGCTCCCGTATGAGATTTTTACTAGAGCAAGAATTTTCATTTTTATCGTGTGTAAAAAATGAATAAATAAATTAATTAATTAAAAAAATAAAAGAAAAGAAAAACATAAAAAAAATGCAATTTAACAAATTGCAACGACCATTTGAAAAATGATTTTTTCAAAGGCTAAAATTTACGACATAAAAAGTAGCACGGAGTTGATCATATATTACCCATGGATTAAACATTAATATTCCTGGACCAATTTTAAATGGAATTTCATTCTTAAACTTCTAAACATTCCACAATATTACTTTTTACACCGTCGTATAGAGAAAAAAATGTACTTTTAAATGCAATTTGTTTGAAAGCTGTATCTCAATTTGTTTCTCAGTTATTAATTTTTTTTGTAGTTTTTATTACTTTTTTGCCATAGTGGCAACATAAGTATCCATCTCTGTTGAAAGTAAAGGGAAAATACAGATTACTGTATAGACCAATCAGAAAACGAATAAAATGCGGATTCAACCAATAAAATGCTTCAGAGATGTTTTTGATTTCCTACCCTGACAGAGGACAATAACCATTTTCCGAAATGGTTAAAAAAACATTACTTTAAGTATAGAAGAAAAAATTCAAATCATAAATCATGCAGAATCGGGTAAGAGTATGACAAAATAAGCTCAAGAATACGGCATTGGTAATGCAGCAGTTATTGTTATGAAGAGAGATGTTGCAAAAATGAAAATTTTTATGCAGAAAGCAGCAGAATGACTGTACTGTGATACTGGCGAACCAATAGTATTTAACAAAAAACTTCATGATAGAGCTAAAAAGCAAAGGCAATCGAAACTTCAACAAAAAAACTTTGTTTCAAACCCTTGTGAAATATGTAAAAGGAACTTAGTTTCAAAATTAAAATTCAGGTAGTTTCTTCTTCTTTCTGTTTTGCTATTGATTTATTTTTATTAATCACTTGTTACCATAATAAGAAATAGCGCTCATATTTGCCTTTAATCTTAAAATTAAAGCATTCTCGATTATCCGAAAATTTCGATTTTCCGAAAGGTGGTCGGTCCCAATTACTTCGGATAATCGAGGTTCTACTGTATTTATGAGGACGAACTTATGAGAATACTAGCAGGAATGACCGAGCTAAGCTCGGTCAAAATTAGCTTTGTGTTTATCTAGATATATTATTCCCACTGAATCATTCTTGCTGTTTTAGACGCAATTAGCTTGACCCTGAGACATAGTGACCCAAAATGACCCACTAATCGAAATTTTTCGAACATGCGACCTAGCACAATGCTCTTCTTGAGCCTTCAAACGATGGAAAACAAAATTTAGTGAAAATCGTTAGTCGTTTTCTAGATAAAATAAGCTTGACCCACGTTGATTCAAAAACCTACTAACCGAAATTTATCGAACATGTGAGCTATTTCAATGGTCTTTTTGTACTGGAAAACAGTATAACAAAAAAAATTGTCATAATTGTTTGAACCTTTTTGAGATGCCGTTAGCTTGATCCCGTCCCATTATCACCAAAATGACCCACTAATAGAATTTTCTTGAGCATGCGACCAGCCCAATGGTCTTATCATGCCCGGAAACGGGATTATACAAAATTTTGTCGAAATGTTTTGAAGCGCTTTTTAAATACAGTTAGCTTGACACTGACCCATTGTGACCCAAAAGGACCCACTAATCGAATTTTCTTGAACATGCGACCTAGCCCAATGGTCTTCTCGAGCCCGAAAACGATAGAATACAAAATTGTTTAAGCCTTTTTTTAGATACAATTAGCTGAACTCTGATCCATTGTGACCCAAAATGACCCACTAATCGAATTTTCTCTAACATGTAAGTTAGCCCAATTCTCTTCTCATGCCCAGAAACGGTATAATAAAATTTGGTCAAAATGTTTTGAGCATGTTTTTAGATTCAATTAGCTTGACCCTGGACTATTGTGACCCAAAATGGCCCACTAAAAGAATTTTCTTGAAGATGTGATTAAGCCCAATGGTCATCTCATGACCAGATACAGCGGTATATTAAAAAAAATTGTGAAAATGTCTTGAGCCGATTTTTAGATATAATTAGCTTGACCATGACCCATAATGACTCACTAATCGAATTTTCTCGAACACGTGACCCATAAACAATGGTCTTTTCGTGCCCGAAAATGATAGATTACAGAATTTCGTCAAAATCGTAGAGCCGTTATCTAGATAAACTTAGCTGGACATACGGTGACCCAAAAATGACCCACTAATCGAATTTTTTTGAACACGTTACACATTCCAATGGTCTTTTCGTGCCCAAAAATGGTTAGATACAAAATTTAGTCAAAATCGATTGAGCCGTTCTCTAGATATAATTAGCTTAACCCTGACCCATTATGACCCAAAATGACCCACTAATCATTTTTCTCGAACACGAGACCCATCCCAATAGTCTTTTCGTGCCCGAAAACAGTAGGATGCAAAATTTCGTCAAAATCGTTAGAGCCGTTATCTAGATAAACTTAGCTTAACCCACGGTGACCTAAAAATGACCCACTAATCGAATTTTCTCGAACATGTGACTTAGCCTAATGATCTTCTTGTAATCCAAAGCTGTAGAATATAGAGTTTAGTGAAAATCGTTAGAGCTGTTTTTTAGATAAAAATAGCTTGACCCACATGGACCCAAAAATAACCCTCTAATCGAATTTTCTCGAACCCGTGACCCATCCCAATGGTCTTTTCGTGCCCGAAAATGGTTAGATACAAAATTTAGTCAAAATCGATTGAGCCGTTCTTTAGATATAATTAGCTTGACCCTGACCCATTATGCCCCAAAATGACCCACTAATCGAATTTTCTCGAACACGAGACCCATCCCGATGGTCTTTTCGTGCCCGAAAACAGTAGAGTGCAAAATTTCGTCAAAATCGTTAGAGCCGTTATCTAGATAAAGTTAGCTTGACCCACGGTGACCCAAAAATGACCCACTAATCGAATTTTCTCGAACGTGTGACTTAGTGGAATGGTTTTCTTGTAATCCATCTTGTAGCAATCTTGTAGAATATAGAGCTTAGTGAAAATAGTTAGAACCGTTTTTTAGATAAAAATAGCTTGACCCACAGTGACCCAAAAATGACCCACTAATCGAATTTTCTCGAACACGTAACCCATTCCAATGGTCTTTTCGTGCCCGAAAATTGTTAGATGCAAAATTTAGTCAAAATCGATTGAGCTGTTCTTTAGATATAATTAGCTTGACCCTGACCCATTATGACCCACTAATCGAATTTTCTCGAACTCGAGACCCATCCCAATGATCTTTTCGTGCCCGAAAACGGTGGGTTGCAAAATTTAATCAAAATCGTTAGAGCTGTTTTCAAGATAAAATTTACATACCCACACACACACACACAATTTTTGCTCGCATTATAGTATAAGATAATTTCGTTATAATAATTTTATATTAGTTTGACTTCAAATTATCTTCTTTAAGCCCCTCTCTCCACACACATACACTAAAAGGTGTGTGTGTGTGTGTGTGTGTCTAACTCTAAAGTTTTGAGTCCACCCAATATTTTTCAAAAGTTGGCGCCACTGTTCATGTATATGCTAAAATTTAGTTCAGTTAAGAAACGCATAACGCAGTTAAACATTCTACTTCAGCAATTTCCGTCAATAAAATTAAATATACTCGAAATTTTTGAGTAGTCTTGTATATGACCTATAGAATTGATACGCACCAAATAATACGCAAAAAATTTATTAAATTTAAAAACGCGTACCACATCTGCAAATGCACGTATAGCAATCATCGCTTAGCCAAATTATTTTGTCAAATGAACGATAAGTGCTGTGCACATCATATTAAACAGTGAGTATTATGTAGTGTACCTCAGTGCTTGCTCTATATTAATTTCAATATGTATGAAATAGTGTAACATCATTAAAATGCATTGTAAATGATTTTTCCCCCATAGACCATAATATAGCTGAATTCTGTTGAATGTTCCATAAACGGACTATAACTGCTATACACTTCATTTTCAGTACTGAATATGCCATAGTAAACTTCAATAACATATACCAATTACATGCCAATCCGAGTATATTTACGGGAGTTAGAGCTCGGACAGACGGCCAGACAAACCGAAGTCATAAAATAAACCCTTTTTAACTATGTTGGAAAGTGTTAAAAAAAATACCGCCTGACAGAGATTACATAATATTTTAAAATTGTATCTTATTTTGAAGATATGCTAAAAGTATTTTTCAACAGAACATAATAAATAAATAGAACAGCAATATATATATATATATATCTGCTTGAAAATGATGATGATTTGTAGTGTTCTATAATGGTTATATATATATATATATATATATATATATATATAACCATTATATAATATTAAAATTCATCATCCTTTTTCTTTTTTTATTAAAAAATAAAAATTAATAAATTGAGTATCAATACATTACACTAACATTATACATAAGATTAGTTGGGGCAACTGGACATGATTTTACAATGTGACTCTGGAGCTTCTGACAATTCAGCTTCAAAAAACTAATGTTCATTTGAATTAAAGTCTGAACTTCTGTAAATGTGTTCAGTTAGGTTCCCTCTATCAGACAGAAATGCTCAAAATTACATTTTAATATTTAAAAATATAAAAATATGCATATTTCATCTTTCTTTCCTCATGGGTCCAGTTTCCCCAAAAAATGGGGTAACTGGACCAGGGGGGGTCTATGTCCCACACGCGTTCATATTTTTTCATATCGGATATCAGGTCCTGTTTGAAAAAGTGTAAACAACTTAAAAAAATTTAAACCAGGCAGATCATGTAAATTATATGTCAATAAACAGCGTTGTAAGGGGAATTCTTTGCTGTCAATGTGTCTAAAAAAAGCTCTAAAAGTGAAAATATTAGATTTATTTATACCAAAAACATAAAACTTAAGGAAGTATTTATGTACTTTAGTATAGATAATAAGTATAAAAGTCACATGGGTATTTTAAGGAAAAAAATAGCAAGGTAAATCTATGAACAAACGGCTACGTAAGTACTTAAGTACTTTATCCAGGGGTCGCATTATATGGGGAAAATGTTATTGTTCCTACCAGAACCCTTACAGAAAGGTGCGATGAAGATATTATTTTCAAAATAGTGGTAGGAACGATAAAAGTTTCCCTATAGAATTCGATCCCTGTGTATAGTACAATTTCAAGGTCTGGCTATCTCGCTTTCAGGGGCAAGGTACTTGCATTCGTGAAATGTTGAAATAATTTAATGTCACCAATATTTACAAGAGAATCTATCTGAAAAAAAGTAAAAGTATATTTTTGCGTACTTAATAAAGGTGAAATTTTCATTATAAAATTCAGGTGCCAATGTGGCAATTAGGAATTAAAATTAAGTGATGCCATAACGGCATCACCGCCTCTCAAGGGACCAAGAAATTTGGTTTGATACAACTCAATATGCTTTTTTAAAATTTCATTACATAATTTTAATAAGGTATTCTACCATTTTCTTTATTGTGAGCAAAAAACAATGGAGAAATTTACTTCCCTTATTAAGAGAAACACAAAAAAATTATTTATAACTATTGGGGTAACTGGATCCAGCATGGTCCAGTTACCCCGGATACATGTCTCAGTTACCCCATTCTTGAAACAATTATGGGGTAACTGAGACACCGGGCTTACATTTGAAACGTGAAGTATATATGTATAGATACCTAATAATATTAATGTAGTTATATGTCTAATCTTTTAAAAAAATGATTGTTTAATAAAAGTACTTACTGTATTTTAATAATCAGCCGAGGAAGCTCAACCATATAGACGTTGTTTTAAAAAAAAAGAAACGTAAATTTTTGACAACCTATCACAGCAAAGTGAGAGTTATGATTGAGTTGATACACGTTGTTTTAGGAAGTAGAGATTAAGGGGCATTGTTCACAAAAGCTAAAACTTAAAAAACACCAACAGTTTTTTATAAAATAGCCTATGGCCCAGTTACCTCGTGGTTCCAGTTAACCCAACTAACCTTAGTTAGTTAATAGATAATTAGTTAGATAGTAGATAATAATTAGATAGTTAATATTTTCTATATACAGCGGCTTATTAAATTGAATAATTCAATGACCATACATAAATAAATATTACCACTTAAATAAATCATGTCTGAAAACTAAGTAGAATTCTCAACAGTTTCGAATAAATGTGATATCTCAAGTTGAGGAAGGAGCAGAAATCTGCGCCTTAGCTTTATTAGCATTAAAAAAATCAGGACACATTTTAATTATAATTAATATTTAGAAAAATTCTTAAATATCACAAGTTAAAAAACTTATTTTAAAAAGGGGATTAAAGGAATTTATCCCTCTCTCTTTCTCTAGAACCACAAATAAATAAATAAATCGCTGTTTCCCATTAGTAAAAAAAAAAAAAAAAAAAAAAAAAAAAAAAAAAAAAAAAAAATTACAGGCTTGTTGAAAAGTATTAAGCATCGTTACATTTTTAATACATCTTTAAAAGTAATAGTCGGATGCAAATGTTTTAAAGTTATTACAGTTTTTAAAATGACAGCTATCGAACAGCTCAATTTTTAATTGACAGTTTTAATTAAACCGTTTGCTTTATAAAACGAGATTATTATTATTATTATTATTATTATTATTATTGCTAAACAACTTTGTTTTTCTGGAATAGATAATCATAAAAATAAGAATAATTCTTGCAAAAAATGCTAAAACATAAAGAACTTAATCTTCAGAAACGAAAATATTCTATATATCTTTAATATTAAAAACTTGAATAAAGAAAATGGAATTAATATGTATTTTTTTGTTGTTTTAATTTTTAACATATGTTAATAAAACACATATATAAATAAAAAAAATATTTTCTTTCTTTAATTTTTTTAACATAAAAAAGTCTTTATTATTTTCACAGTTGAAGTTCTTTCTGTTTTGACAAGAAGAACTGTTCTGCAAGATTTATTTTAATTTTCCTGATCATCTGTTAATTTGCATGACACAATAAGAAAACTTCTAGTAAAACAAAGTATTTTAGGAATTTTAAAAGACTCATTTTTAAAGCAAATTGTTTAATTAAAGGTGTTAGTTAAGCGCTGAGTTGTTCATTTGTTGTTATTTTTTACAAACTATAATAATTTAAAAAGAAATTCACACTCATACGCAATTAGTTAAATATTTGTACACGACTATTATTTTTAAAGATGTATTAAAAATAAAGATATGCTCATTACTTTTCTTCAAGGCTGTATTTGGACAATGATTTTTTAATTAATATTGATAATACCTATTCTTCTAATGTCACCCCCCCCCCACACACACACACACATACCACCATCACCACCGTCGTCTTTTTAAAAAATCTGATTAATCTTGCGCCTATTGAATAATTTATTTCCTAAAATTATTTACATGCATATGTTATTCAACCTTATTGAATTTTGTACTTCTTATATAATCTTATTTAATTCAATATAATGCAACGATGATACTTAAATAAAATACACCATAAGTATCTTAAGTATTATATACTCAACTTTATTATATAACATTTTTCTCTTGAGAATGTATTGTTCATATCAGTATTACTTTTTTTAGATATTAGCTGTGGATTTTGAAAGTGGGACATGTCCACTTTATATTATTTCTAGATATTTAATGGTTTGCATTTGAATGGGTGTCAAAATATTCGTAAGTAGTAATAGTACTATTTTACATACAACAGTATTTTATATTTTTTATGGTCTTGTTCCATCTAAATTTAACCCTTTGCACTCCGTTGTCGCCGCTGCGGCGACATGATCTTTCATTGCAAAATTTGTTTTGGGCACTAGTTAGTTATAAAGTAAAATAAAATTTGCCTTATTTAATCAGAGCATTTTTGAAATTGTGTATTTGAAGGAAACTTCTTTTAAAAAGTGGTGCCGACCGAATAAAATTTGAGTAAGAGATGCCGGAGTCCAAAGGGTTAATATGCAATAACAGTTATCCGTGTTAGGTAGAAAAAATCATGGTTTTGGTATGCGTTCATGGCTTCTATCCCTTTCGAAAGCAATGGTTTGTTGAAAAAGTTGATTTTCTTTGAACGGAATGTAATTATAGTAAAAAAAAAATAAAATATTTTATTTGATTTGATTATTCTTTTACCTTCAATATTTCATTCTTTAAAAAAAAAATTAGAATTAAAAAAGTATATTTTTTAGGAAAAAGTGGAAATAATAAGAAAAAATAATCAGTAATAAGTTGTATGCATGATAAAACTTGATAATTATATTTTTTAATTTAGATAGGAAAGATTTTAAAAGTATTTACGATGAAATTCTAATTGTACTTGTTAATACTATTCAACATTAATAAAAAATCTATTCAAAGTGGGCTTGTCTCACTTAAACCAACACATATGAAATATCGTTCACAATATAAATTGCTAGTAACAAATTTATACTGATATTAAAAGTTTTTTTTTTATTGTAAACTGATTAAAAACATAAATTTTATGATAATTTTTAATAACCTTTAGCTTTAAGTAATTTTTTTCGTAAAATGGACTTACCCGACTTTCCAATTCAACAGCTCATATAATATAACAAATTATATATATCCTAGCAGACTCGCTCAGCGTTGTCCGGGATTGCTTTAATTACACTGCTCAAAAAATTAGTCGAGCAAGCAAAAAAGTGAAGAGAACAGTACGAGACAGCCATGCATGGGTATAAAATTGAGAGTAACATATGTATCAATGCGCAATACAGATAAAAAGATGCAAAAAATTGCAAGAGAGCTTTAATTATTTGAAACGATGGGTAGAATGTGAAAAGATGGTTTAGGGCAACAATTTGGTTACATGTAAATGACAAAAAAAAGTACTGTTTAGGAATGATGCAAGGCATTTAATATGACGTGTGGACACTTCGGATAGATAAAACTGTCGTATACCTGTTTTTCATGAATTCGATGACATTATCAGTAAGTTTTCGAGGAGTACTGTTCCACTCCTCAAAAATTGCAATTTCCAAGTCCCAGACAATAAAAAGAGACCCCAATCTCGCTGCAATGCATCGTCCGAGTGTGTATCACACATGCTCTATCAGACTAAGGTGAGGAGGGCATGTTGGCTATTCCATATGCTGTATTGTTTCAACTTTAAGAATGTTCTCTACAAGACGAGCTATATGCAATCTGGCATTATCATGCATGGAAAAAAAGAAATAACCAATTGCTGCAACATAAAATACGACATGAAGTCTCAGTATGTCGTCTGTATAACTTCGGGCCTTTAAAGTGCCATTCCGAATGATATGCAGGCCCGTACGTCCACCTATGCTGATTCCAGCCCATAGCATTAACCCACCGCGTCTGTAATATGATCTTTCACGAACGAATGTGGGATTATTTTGAGTTCCTATTTCTTTCCATGCCAAAACACATCAGATGTCACATCCATACTGAATCGGGACTCGTCTGTAAACAGAATTTGACTCCAACAATGTTGCCTCTAAGCTCGATGTTCAGTTGCCCACCTTCTTTGGGCTGCACAGTTGCTTGAGATCAACGGAATGCAGACCTTTGGATTACGTGCGTAGAGACCACCCTAATGAATCCTATTTCAGACTGTTTGGCTGGACACTCTTCGTACTGTGGCCAAGAACAACTGTGTTTGCAGCAGAGTTGCATGGCCCGTTCCGTCTCGACGAGTTGTTAACAGGATATATCGGTCATCAGTTTTTGTAGTAGTACATGGCCGACTTTATCCTTGTCGGTGCCTACCATTCCATGTGTCTTGGAATCAATTCCACAGCCTTGCATTGACACTTCTTGCGTCCGCTAACTTCGTTGTGTTTCGCCAGATTCGATTGACCAGATAACACGCAAAGTCAGGAATTCCGTTAAATCATATTGTTGCGACATTTTTAAGTCACCTTTTCTGAAAGCACAAGCTGAGCAATTGAATTTTACAACGGAGACTGTGAAACAGACGTTTCTGAAAAATCCCGATTTCTGCACTTATCTCCTTTTTCTAGTTTTTGACGTCAAACTTTAATTTACATGTGAAATTTTCTTTATCTGTTTTCTACTACGTTTTAAATTATGAATGTTTTAATTTACGTTATTTATCGGTGTAATATATGCGTAATTTTGTTAAAACCATGTGCTCCCCCTAATTGTTTTGAGCAGTGTATATTTAACCCATTTATACCTAGCGTCCCATTTTTTGGACGCTTCAAATTTTAATAAATTTGTATAATTTTCTTCGTTCTTATAACATGAAAATTGTGCGAAATAATTATCTATAAATGTCTTTATCTGTTACCGAACGATGGCAGCATAAGATGGATATTTATTTGCGTAAAGGAAGGCTATTTTCGGTGTTTATAGATTTTTCATTTTTCAAGATGGCGAAATGTAAAAAGTAAGTTTATTTGTATTTTTTCTATCAAGGATCCAAATAAATAAGTCATAATCTTAGCTTGTAGACTTCTTTGAAATACGTATTTTTTTAAATTGTGAAATTATATGTTCAAGACGATTTTTTTTTCGCATTTTTGTAACGTACAAAATATAGGGCGCTAGACACGAATGGGTACATATTTTTTATTAGCCATTTAAGGGACAGTTATTTATGTAAAGTTATTTTCAAGATGATTATGAAATAAATTGTTTTAGCCTCAAATACGATAATTCTTAAGTTTATTATTAATAATACTTATAATGTTATTAGTCTCTGTAAAGAAATAAATCTGTTTTTTAGTAGTTCATAAAAATGCTAATTATAGTATATAATATGCAATTTAAAAGCTTATTTTATATAAATTTACATAAAACAGATAATTATGCATATTATACTATTATAAATACACTGCTCAAAACAATTAAAGGATATTGCAGTTTTAGGTGGATTTTGTATCTGGTAAACTGTTTAGCTGATTGATACATGGTCGACAGACATAGTAGATTATATGAGAATAAATTACACATGTTTGGCAGAAAAAAATGCATTTTATTGCGCATTTGTGTACTAAAGGAAAAAAACACAATTTCTGCATATGAGAAAAAAAGAATAAGAAAAGGTGTTTTCTTCAAAGAAAATCATTTTCAGTAGGGGGTATGGTTTCCACGGGCGGCCAGCAACGTTGAACACCTTTGAGGCATGCACTCAATGAGGCTATTAATGACGAGTTGGGGTATTCTGCCCCACTCTTCCAGAAGAGCTCTTTCCAGTTCTTGGAGAGTTTGTGGGGGTTGTTGGCGGCCAGAAATTCGTCTTCCTAGAGCGTCCCAAACGTGCTCGATTGGATTCATGTCTGGAGAACACGCTGGTCATTCCATTCGAACGATTCCTTCCTCGAAAAGGAAATCCTCCACCAGGTTTGCACGATGTGGCCTGCAGTTATCGTCCATTAAAATGAAGTTATCTCCGATTGCTGCAGCGTAAGGGACTACAATAGGTCTGAGGATCTCATCCCTATATCGGCGACCAGTCAGAGCTCCATCTCGAATGATGTAGAGGTCAGTGCGCCCGTCAATGGAGATGCCACCATACACCAACACTCCTCCACCGCCAAATCTGACACTTTCGTGCACGAACGCAGGATTATTCCTACTGCCACGGTCCCTCCAGATGAAAATACGCCTATTATCCGGATGCACAGAAAAACGGGACTCGTCGGAAAACAGAATATTGCTCCATTCATTTCTCCTCCAGTTGACATGCTCGGTTGCCCACTCCTTGCGGTCGCGACGATGCCTTGATGTTAATCTAACACATACCATCGGTCGGCGAGCATACAGACCTACAGCATGGAGCCGGTTTCGGACAGTCTGAGTTGAAATCGTGGTGCCTGTAGCCGAGCGAATGTGTTGTTGGAGAAGAGTAGCGTTCATGGTTCGGTGTCTCCGAGCTGTTAACGCTAAATACCGATCTTCATTGGGCGTTGTTGCCCGTCTACGACCTTGCCCTGGTGTTCGGCCTGCACATCCACTCTCCAGAAAACGGTTCCAGATCCTGGAAATGACACTTTGTGACACTCCAATGGCTTGCGCTACTTCGGCTTGAGTTTGCCCCCTTTCTAACCTACCAACAATTCTCAAAGCTTCTGAATCTGTCAAATGTTTTCGCTGAGACATCGTACTCATCGAAACAAAGCAATCACTGAATGCCGATCATCCTTGTCTTCATTCTCTTTTATCAAGTTGAAAGTCAAATTCCATTCGCTGCCGCTGAAGCGACGCTTTTGACGTCGAACTCAAAATTTGCATACTCCACAGTTTGAAAACCAGAAAAATTTGCATTTGTGATTCTCTTCTTCTATTTTCGGCAAAAAAAATTTCGTTTATATCTTTATTTTATATAAAACTTCAAATATCCCTTAATTGTTTTGAGCAGTGTATTATGCATACTCCCATATTTAGTACGTTTGCATTTTATCAAATAAATACAAAAAAAATTTGAGCGTAATTTTTTATAGTATTTTTCCAGTTCACTTTGCAATATTTTAAATTGATTTTATCAACAAAAATGAGAAAACAAAAATTCAGGCATAAGTGAGTTAAAATTTATATAAAATGAACCTAATGTTTGGGTCCCCCTGCATTCGGCAGCATTGTACTGAGCGATTACAAACACGACATACACGACATAACGGCTATCTAAAATATACCTAAAATTATGTTAAATATAAGGTACAAATTAAAAAAAAATAATAATAATAACCGATCAATTACACTGTTAAAAATTTGCAGCATCCTGGCAGGTCATTTGACCGTTTTTTCCGAAAACGGTTACACAACCGTAATTTTAACACTATTCTGACCATATTATTGGCCATTTTATGGTCAGAATATAGTTAAATTATGATTATGAAACCGTTTTTTCAAAAAACGGTCGAATGACCTGCCAGAATGCTGCAAAATTTTTGACAGTGTACCGACGTAAGAGCACTATTTTAATAATAAGTAAAAGTAAAGATAGTTAAAAAAAAACCTCTTTTGTAAGCATTCAGTACTTATCTTGACGATCACACCTAATTTTATGACTACAATCCATTTTGTTCCAAAATTTCTTTTCAGTATGTTAATTTGGCGTGCGTAACGATTGCAATAAATTCAGCGCTTTGATTCATGTTTCGTAGAAATGAACAAAATAATGAGTTTATTTAAAAAAATAATAATAATTTTTGCTTTTTTTCTTTGTCAACATATAACAGCAGGAAATGAAGAAACAAAGAAAAAAAAATTAGTTAAACTACCTATTTAAGATTTCTAATTTTTTTTCTCAAAGTAAAAGCACAATCATAATTTAATACTGAACTGTTAATTGATTAAAGCGTATTTTAAAATATATATATTACTTTAATTTTCATTATATTCTACTTTCTAGTGCTTAAAATATTTCATTGTTGTAGTTTCACAGCCATTTGGCATGTTTTGGTGAGCGTAATTTGGCTCATGATGAAGTACATTGTTTTTGTAACTCGTTATAGTTTAAACCGTAAAGAATATTTGGTGATTTGTTACCCGCCATCGGCTAATTGAAAAATTGCTTAAAATTAATTTATTAATTTATAATTAAGTTCTAAAAGTATTAAAATGTTGTATTGTCATCGGAAATACACCTGTGCACGTAATTGTTATAGTTTAAGCGTGAGTGAAAAATTGATTACAAAATTCCATCTTTACATACAAAAACCAGTTGAGTTAAATAACAAGGAAGAAAAAAATCATGTCTCAAGCATAGATTATAAAACACTTTCCAACATATTCAGAATAATGTAACAAACTGAACCATTTAATAAGTTAAAATATTATGTCTAATTCAACCATATGGAAATGGTTGGGCACATTTGAAAACCTAATTTCAGCTGTCCCCATCTACAACACAAAAATTATCCGAATTCTTTGAGAAGCCCTGTATATGGGGCTATGCATATATAACATTGTCATTTTAGAGGGGATGGGGATCTGGCACATGATATCGTAAGATATCTCTAGGTGGAGAGGGGGTTTGTCTTTTGATATCGTTGTCATTTTTTATGCAACCAAAATTTTCTCTTTTTATTTTTAACTTGTTCTTTACATCAAAACAGTATGTTATCTTTTTTTAGTCTGTTATCCTATTTTAATGAAAATACAACGTTATTAAAATCCTTAAATGATTATAAAATTATTGAATTCCAAATTATAAAATACTCAACGTTTGGCATTCCTATTCTTCTGTCATATGTGTATGCATATATAATCCGCTGTTCAAGAAATCAAGTGCGAAGTATGTTTGAAATGATGCAATGATACTTGTGTTTACTAGTAAATAAAACAGAAAGAATGTTGTCCACCTGTATTGTTCATAAGACGTTCTGTCTGACCCCCCTCTCCCCCCCCCCCCCTATGCGAAGGCAAGTGCAAGAAGACATTGTTATTGTTGAATGCATTATGTAATAAAAAGCTTTATTAAGTACTTTTAAATAGTAACTATTTCTTTTAAGTGCTGTTTGATATAAAGTTATTTCATCTATAAAGTTACATTTTATTGACCTCTCTTCAGTTGTATCAGTAAAATAAACGAAAAATAAATGTAACTATATTTGTATATCACTCCAAACAAAAGAAAAAAAAATCCAAAACTGAAAAGAATTTTTAGACATTGATAACGATATCATTACACCCGGAAGGGGTCAAAAATTACCAAAAAGTTGATAACTTTATATTTGTATAGCCCCTGTGATATATAAATTTGTATCTATTAAATACTGCATGCCAAAATTTAGTTCAGTTAAAAAATACATATACCTCTGTTAAAAATTCCCTTTTAGCAATTTCCGCTAATTAGGAGATTGGGAAGTGAATAATTTTGTTCAGCCCTGTATATGAGGTATAGAATTTGTATACAACGAGTAACATGCAAAAAAATTATTTAATTTTAAAACGCATACCGAATTTTAAAACGCACTTCCAGTGATTATTACTCAAAGGCAGAACTGTATAACTGATTTCTTTTGTGTGTCCCTGTAAATGAACGACAAATTCTATGAATGTCCTATTCTATTGTAATTATCTTTCAGTGAAATTCAGTGATTAACGTCAGTTTCAATACATGTGAAACTGTGTAATCTCATTAAAATACTCTGGAAACGATTTCCCCCCATATACCATAATGTAATGGAATTCTTTTGAGTGCCCCTGTAAATTAACTATTAATGCCACATACTTCACATACAATATCAAACATTCTTTGGTGAGCCTACATAAAGTTTATCAATTACATGAGAATCCGAGTCCATTTACGGTAGTTAGAGCTAGAGGTCTGCACGAGCCCCGCGAGCCGAGCCGAGCCGGCATAAAATTAATCGGGCCTATCGGCCCGATATAAGAATTCAAGCGAAGCAGATAAAATACGAGCCATTTTCAATGAATATGATTTTCTCGAAAAGTATAAATGAGCGTCACGAGCCGATGCGAGTTTAACAACATCAATACAGAAATGTAACATGTCCATCGTAGAGATCGACATCGTATATAGTATTCATTAAAAGAATCTTAATTGTATGTTGAGAAACAACGGATTTATTTTTCTGTAGAAATTGTGTCGGGCCGGGCCCGGACCTGGAAATTCCGGCCCGTGCAGACCTCTAGGAGCGTGGACAGACTGGCAGACAAACCGAATGAATAAATACTTTTCAACTTTGTTGGAAAGTGTTAAAAAGATTGGGACATATAAATTGTTTGATGTGAAATTCGTTTCCCGCAATGTTAGTCAACTGGAGGGAGTCATTGTAACTTGGATTGTCTAAAATTAGTTATTGCTTTTTCATTTTTCCAAATTATCCACAATGAATCAGAAATAATTATAAAATGAATCGATTTCGTTATTCTTTGAGTTTTCTTAAGAACAATGTTGTTGCATGAAAATGATATAAGGTTTTGCCAATAAATATTCCATAAATTATTCGAAATGCTGTTTAAAAAACTCTCTAAATGTACTAAAATTTAAAAGCGAAATTTTTTTCTTAAAGACACGCGTACAAATATGAAACAATTATTTTTGAAGTAAAAGCCTTATTTTAATCAAAATTAGTTCTTGGTCATGTGAATTTTATGAGGAGGATTCTATTCCCTCCGGCATTTTTTAATTGAATGTCTAGTTTTTATCGGAACAACTGGAGCATTAAAAGGCTTAGTTTTGTTGCTTTTATCATATTCAAGGAATCATTACATCTAAAACACTTGTTTTAACAGGATTTTAAACTTTTGACATCCTGATTTTACAAAAGAGTGTTTAAATTCATATAATTAGAAAATGCGTTTTCCGGTTGAAATTTGTTTGTACTAAAAAAATTGTCAGTAATCTCTTAACCCCTTCGCGACGAGAGCCCTTTGCTTAATTTTTAATCTTTTACCACCGGTTTTTCGGAAACAGAAAAATTTCTGTAATTGAATCGCGAAAATGCTCTGATTAAACAACGGACACTTTACAATAAAAAATAATTGGTAGGAATAATGAAAGATTCTGAGCACCTTAAGTGGATCGTATACCGGTCGCTCGACGGGGTTAATAATTATATTTTTAACCATTAGTGACTTTTGATTTGAAAAAAAAAAGTAGCTTTTAGGTGCGTTCGTAATTATATAAATACGTAGCACCTATATTCGTCGTTCGGTCCGTTTGTCTGTCTGTCCGTCCGTCCGCATATAACAGAACAAAAACTTTCAACCGAATGGTCTGAAATTTTAAATATATAATTTTTGCAAAATTTTGTGGAGTCATAAAAATTTTTATGAAAATCGGATGTATAGTTTAATTACAGGGACAGTCAAAAGTTTTCCGTTACATTACGGCCAACGGAAAAAAAATTATTTCAAGTGCAATTTAATGATGTTTCAGCCTTTCGAACAGAATGAAATTGATATGCACTTATAAAGTGCACTAAAATATACCTTCAGTACAATATGCAGTGCAAAAAATATTTATAAATCTAGTTATAGTACGAACGCACCACATTTGTCACGTTTGACGCGCAATTTCCAACGTGTTTAATCTTCCTGTAGTTCAGTAAATTTTGGAATTTTGACCTAAACGATTCAGGGATTAAAGTTAAAGTTCTATTAATAGGTGCCTCCGTCTTTTTGTTTTTAAAAATAATTACCATCAGACCCACTTATAATGAACCTGGAGAGTCTGGGTTTAGTAAGGAAAGTAACATGTTCCGTTTGCTATATTAATATTATTGCTATTTTACCATTTTCAGAAACAAATTATTCACCCCTCCCCCTATAGTTTGGTATTAACGAAGAAATAAAATGAGAAAGAACGTAAAATATGCACATAAAATGAAATAAAAGAAAATAAAAATAAAAGTGTCCAGTTAAACTGATGGCTTTAGCTCACAGACTATTCACACTAATTGTATGTTATACTTTTATTTATGTCTATTATTCATAAAATAGAACTCACTCTTTTTGAGCAAAACTGTAAATAATCAAGAAAGCGCATTATCAGAATAAACCGGTATACCAAAATGAAGCAAATTGGATAATTCTACACGAAAAACCCATTTATCTAAATTAAGGGGAGGCTTAGCCCTCGTTCCCCCTTTTTCTACTTAACCAATGAACCTCCAAAACTAATCAGGGAAGCGCCTTACCAGAATAAACCGGTATACCAAATTTGAAGCAAATCGGATGAGTTGCGGATTAATGTTTTTTTAACTTCGGATAATGCGGATAAATTGCGAATGCATTTTACATTCAATGAAATTGTATTTTCCGTGATAGTACAATGCAAAGGAATTAACACAAAATCCTAGAATACTAAAAAATATTCACTTGTGGCTATTAAAAAGAGTTTTAGATAAAGGATACGATGACACGTAGTTGTCATGGGAGCGACCCAAGGGCACACAAAAATTATTTTTATCCTTTCATCATGAAGAGGAGGCGCAAGACACATTTTACATTTTTCACTCGTGAAGTTTTTGGCGATTTACTGACATTGGCTAAGACAGGTCTTGTCAACGGGTGACCGTTGTATTAAATACATGGGGGAATCTAAAGTTAGATGTGTAAAGAAACTTGTAAATACGACTAGAGAGAAATGAAAGGCGACATCACAGATTTCTGAAAATGCATCTGGGTATTATTATACAATCACTGGTCTAACGAAAATTATGGCTAACTTTCGTCAAAGCTTTCAGTTAAAAAAATCCCTGCCGGCTCGGGCCTACAGGCGGAGGTAGATTTCGATGTTAAGTACTAAATTCTCCAACAAAACTTAAATCAAGATTAGAGATAAAACCCAGTTTCTTCACAAAGAGCGAGCTGTGGGAGCTAAAATTTTTGTGAAAATTGTAATATACACGAATACACACACACATATATATGGAATAGGTTTAAAAAATGGCTACAAAAAATTCAGAGAACCTTAAAGTGTTAAAATATGTTAATATTTCCATAGTCGGGTTTTTATCATGTTTTAATACGTTTCTTCAAACTTACATGGCGTTACATATTCACCTGCTGAGGTCCATTATATTTCCAATATGACGCAATATACATATTTTTTTAATTCGTCAAACTATTTATTTTGAGTTTTCATGCTGAAATCTTGCTCTAGGAAACTTATGACGTAATATTCAATTTGTTTTCAATTTGTCAAACTATTTAATTTTACACGTGAAAATTTTGCAAAAGAAAAGTAATTGTTGTGGTGATAATTTTATTATTTGTTTTTTTCTTAATTGTTGGCAACTGCTATAACGAAAAACTTTTATTTTTTTTCCTGCCATTGTTGTGTAAGAGCTGGGTTTTATCAGAATCATGTTAAGACAGTATTCAAAATTTTGAACCTTCCCCATTTCCACCCTTTTGGGCCGATTTCGCCCATTTTCAATCCCCGCCGAGATATTAGCCATCTCAAAGTTGTTGGCGAGTTTGAAGATGATTTTTGCATAATTGCGACTTTTATCGTGCGGACAAAATTTAGTACATACATACATACATATATATATACCGGGTTTCCCAAAAAGGACTGACTGATTTTAAAATTCAATAACTTGCAAACGGTGACAGATATTAAAAAAATTCTTGCAGGAGGGTTATGCATAAAGTCAAAAGTTTTATTACAGTGATTTTCGATTTTAGTTCGAATTACAAACAATATATGGCGCTGTAAGCAATAGTCGCTAAATACAGGCTCGATGTTTGGTCCTTTCTGTTGTTCCATGCAGAAAAAGGAGATGGAAATGTATTATCCGGGCCACGAAGTACCAAAAATCGAGCCTGAATTTAGCCTCTATTGATCGCAGCGCCATCTATTGTTTGTAATTCGAACTAAAATCGAAAATCACTGTAAAAAAACTTTTGACTTTATGCATAACCCTCCTGCAAGAATTTTTTAAATATCTGTCACCGTTTGGAAGTTATTGAATTTTAAAATCAGTCAGTCCTTTTTGGGACACCCGGTATATATATATATATATATATATAAACTTTTTAGGTGGGGATGGTTTTGGGTTCCTGGGGTCCTATAATGAAAAGTTATGAAGGAATTTTTCAAAAGTCGCACCATGGTAACGACTGCAATAGGTAGTATTTCTTACGAAATCTACCTAATTGGTGGGATTTAAACACTTAGATATCCACATAATATAACGGAGCAGACTTTTTTTTTTAAAGTTAATATTAATTCTAAACTTTATAAACTAGTATTAATTATCCATAAAAACAAATATACAGTCGAACCTCGTTATCCCGACACGCCAATGACCAGAAAAACGTGTCATCATAAGCGAAGTGTCGTGATAACCGGAGTTGGAGAAAATATCTATATTATAAAGGACAAACATATCTGTGCGTAACGCATATGTCATTTTGCGAATGGCAACACTTTGAAATTTGAAATAAAATTTTGGTTTTGAAATTTTCTCTACTGCAAATTTTTAAACTTCTAAACATCGCACATTTTAAATTTTTACACCGTCGTATAAGGGAAAAATTGCTCTTTTAAATGCAATTTGTTTGAAAGCTGTATCTCAATTTATTTTTGAGATATTAATTTTTTTGTAGTTTTTAATACCATTTTTTCTTATCGTGGCAACAAAAGTACCACATTTTTATTGAAAGTCATTGAAAGTAAACGGAAAATAGTCGAAAATAGGAGATAATGTATCTTTTTGATGCCATTTTCTCATAAAACCTGAAAAAAGAGTTGAAATTAAAATATGGGCAATGTCAAGAATATTGTCTGTTATTCCTTGATATTGACTTCATATACATACTTTTCTATAGACGAAGTTTAAGACTGGATTGTAAAAGTGGTTTGCTTTAGCGGATAGAAATGACGTCATTTTATAAAAAAGTGTGTATTTTAGTTCTTAAACCTGAATTATGTTTTGCAGAAGTGCGTCATTTTCACAGTCCAGTTGCTTTGAAATTCTTCACCAGGCGAAAATGCTTCACTTTTGAAAATTATGTAATTGGAATCACACACTGATAAAACGCAATGTTTTACAAAAATTTAGAGTGTCTTCATAGAAGAGAGGTGACATGCAAATAATAGCGATTTATATTACAGAAATTGATGATTCTTGCCTGGATGGATTTGCTTCGCCGAGTTAGACAAGCAAACAAATAATTCGTGGTTTAAAATAATATCATGTTCCTGAAGTTTTTGTCCAAAATTCTCTCGAATAATAAAATTTTAATGCTATTCTTTAGGACATTCTACTATAATATTATCAAAATAACATAATTTGCTTAACCCGGGGAAAGTCGCGCATAAACAAGGTATGAACGGTTTTCGGTTTGTCACCAATAAATGCAAATAATAATCGTCACCTAATTTAGGGGGAGACAACTGTTACAAATTATGCGATAAAGTAAGTTGAAGATTACTCTTCGAAAAATAGTGGTGACAATTGCAAAAACCGTACGCACCCGGTGTATGTCATACCCCATGCGTGTCCTCCCGGGTTAATTTAATTTTTCCTAATTTTATATAATCTATATATTTAAAACACAAGTGTGTTTTTTAGTCATCTGCCCTGATCTTTCTGCTGAACCAATTTTACTATTATTTTTTTAAACTGAAAGCTCTTAATTTGTAGATGTGATCGCTTTATCTGTTTTTTTTTTTAAATATCCCGCTTTTATATTTTAATTTTAAAAGCATTTTATGAAATTTCTTCAAAATGGGGAAAAATACATAGCTTTCATTATTGCAGACAACAGAGAAATATTGAGGTATTTTTATCTTTATTCATGCTATTTTCTGATAAAAATTCAAAATTGTTGTATAGGGTTCAATGTCGCAAAATCCCATTAGGAGCAGAATATTATATTAGGGGCATAATAACGGAAAATAACATACTGCTTTTGAAAACACGCATTTTTCCCCATAAATTTTCTATATTGTTTTTCCTTCTGCATGTGTACTGATACTAAGTTTCAATCACTATAGGCGAAATGCTTATTTCAGTGAAAATGAAGCCATATTTAAAAGAAAACTATCATTTTCATAGATAAAACTAAACATTTTAACACAAATGCGTCAAAATAAATAAATAAATAAATAAATAAATAAATACGGAAATTTTTACTCTCCAGAATGGAGATTAGAATCTCAAGTAAAAGGTGCCTCTGTTCACGTAAAAGATTTTGCTGACAATTGTGTCTTCAAGTTTTGAGTTAAAATGATGTAGCAAAATCTTAGCAAATAACACTTAGCATGCGGCTAATAAGAAAATATCGCTTTTGATAAATTTCAAAAATTTATTTGATTGTATAATTTGTATTTTCCATATGAACAATGCTTTTTTAATGTAAGTGGGCAATCTGAAAAATTTATTGCATATAAAAAAACATTAGTTTTCAATAAAAAAAAATGTTTTCACCTATATTACCCGGGAAGCCCGGGTACGATCCCCTTGTGTTTATAAAAGCTGTATTTTTAATTAATTTAAGACAATTTTAAATTCATAACTGTTCTTGTAGTTTTAAGCAATAAAACATCATTATTAAACAAAATAATCACAAAAACAAAATTAAAAAGAATAAAAATCTGATTTATGATGACTTGTTTTTTATTGTTAAGTTACATGAAATATTGATGAATTAAGGTTTACTTATCCCTAGATGTGTTTCCTATAATTCTTTTTTCAATATTATACAATGGATTGTAATCAATATTCGTTGTTTCAGAAATGTATGTTAGAATTTCTGATCGTTCTTTCAACGCAATGTAATGCTTCGGTTTTAGTCGTATGAAAAACGCTGTGTAACCACCAGAAATCGCAGCTTGACCAGAACAAAAAGACCGCGAGTAGACGGATACGTCTATCTGGAGCTTAAGTGGGTCATTCATAGTGTGTGGGTTTATTTATTCAGAAAAAGGATTGAAGTAAAATTTCATATTTATCTCAATGGGTATTTTAAACACTTTTGTGACAAGTTTGGCTAAGACGTTTTTTTTCTTATCGCTTAATTTCCGTGTTTATAAGATGGATTATGAAAAATGGACAATTTTCTAAACCATCGGGATATCCGGAGGTGGAAATTATTCAACGACGTAAAATCCAGAGTTTATTTACATTAAAATCATACACAGAAAATCGGGACTTTGAAAAACTGACGTGATAAGCGGAGTGACGTGAAAACCGGGTGTCGGGATAACGAGGTCCGACTGTATATGATATCAAACGACAATGCTGTTACAATACAGTTAAAAGGCCTGCTAGAATATCTTTTTTATGGATGATAGTTTTTCTTATACCTTTGTATTTATAACTTTTAACCCTTTTCAAACAACCAAAAAGATTTTAAGTGCCTTATACTTATTCAATAAAAATTGTCTTTTTATTTTGTTTGCAATCCATTTTGGTATAGTTACTCTAATTTCCCAATATGTTTTTTATAGATATCCTTTCTAACACTTTCCAACATAGCTGAAAAGTGTTTATGAATTCAATGTGTCTGTCCGTCTGTCTGCGCCTGTGTCTGTCCGTGCTCTAATGTGCGTTAATATAGTCAGATTATGATGAAATTCATATACGTTTCTGGTGTTTTCTATGGAATTCCATTATTGATAATGAAGTGCATAGCATTTACGGTTCGTGTACAGGGACACCCAAAAAAATCCATTACATTTGGGTCTGTGGGGAAAATCGTTTGCGTTGTATTTTAATGATATTACACTATTTTAAACATATTGAAATTTAGATAAATTACTGAAGTGTACTACAAGGTGATTGCTATAGAATAAGGTATGCATAAAATTTAACGTTCATTTACAGGGACAAACGAAAGAATTTGGATACAGAAAAAAATGAACAATAATTGAATTATTGAAGCCTATGAAAAATAATTGCCGTAAATGCGTTTTCCGTTGTGGTGCGCGTTTTTAAATTAAACCTTTAAAAAAAAAAATAGTAGGGGGCTCCGCTCGATACGAGCTACGCTCGCCAACCCCCGTTCAGACACCGCAGTCTCTAAAAGCACACTAATTTCATCGGCTTTAAAAAGATTTTGGAAGATTGAATTATAATTTAAAAAACAGTGGCGATCTCCCTATAAACGGGTTTCTATTCATTTCTCTTTGATTGGGGAATTTTAAGGAAAAATCAGCTGCTGTTAAAAGATACAATGGCTGTTTTCGTCTTTGATTAAATAAAATCAGTTAAATATTTCAAAATAAGCTAATATAAAATGAATTAAGTAAACAGAGTCTTTGTCTCCGGTACTTTTTAACAAAGCGAAAAAAAGTTCTTTTAAATAATACATTTTAAATGTATCGTTTTTAATCTGACGTAATATTCACCGAACTTTTCGTTCTCTTTTTAATATTCATGTGAAAATACTTTTGTTATAAATGAAATATTATTTGCGCTGTCCTAACAAAAGTAGTTGAGAAGTTCATCTCAAAATATCAGATAAATGTCTCGCGCAATTTTTAAATTCAAACTATTTTGCAATATTATTTTTTGTTCATTTTACGTAATACGTGTAATGTGACGTAAATGTGACGTAATTTTTCCTATTTAAGACTTTTAACGCATGTTAATGAATTTATTATTTTACAATATATTTTCCCTTTTAAAATTCACGTGTAAATATAGTTTTTATGACGTAATTTTCAATGAGTTCCTGCTTTTTATATTTTTTGTTTATAATAGTCACGTGTAAAATTTTTAATTTGAAGCAAACCTTATTGTTTGCGCTGTTTATACAGTTGGCAACAGTTTAAATTAATACCATTTTCTAAAATCATTAAAAAATATATCTCGAAATGCTGAAAATTTGAATGTAAAATGGAAATAAATCCTCAAAAAAATGAGTCAAATTAAAGAAATAAATGCAGTCTGCACACTGGGAAATTCTAGTGCATAATGTGATCTAAAAATGATATTAAATTCCCATGTATAGTTTTTGCTCCTGTTTATCAAACATTTTTCTATAACACCGCCGATTTTCATATTTTTGTATGCAATATTTTTCTTAATATTAACGGAGAAAGACCTCCTGTCACAAAAAATTCAAAACCGGCGGCGGCGGTGACAGCGTAAGTTACTTTTTTTATAGAATAGAGAGATATTACTCGGTGTGTATAAGTTCTATAAATAATGTACCTGGGCTGCACAGAATTTCTCAAGTACATTTCCGTTTATTGACGGAAATTGCTGAATGGGAATTTTCAACTGTGCTAAACATTTAACAACACTAAATTTTAGCATGCTATGTAGTATACATATAAATATATAGATCATATACAGGGCTGAATAAAATGATTCGGATATTTTTATGACTATTGATGGCAATACAGAAAATGTGTTTTCAAATGCGTTATGAGTTTTAAAAAATTATTTATTAAAACATAATCACTACCTTAATAAATTGTAACATTTTGTTACAGTACTCTGAATGTGTTGTAAAGTGTTTCATAATCTATGCATGATTTTTCTGTCTCGTTGTAATCTTGCTTTGTATTTTATTCGATTGAAACTAAAAAATGAAAACCCTATATATATATAACCATTAATTAAACATTACCGACCATCAACAAAAACTGCATTATTGTGAATGATTGTCAATAAAAATGGATGCCACAAACCTAATATATATACATATATATATATATATATATACCCTATATATATAAAATCCTAATGAAACGGATATTATGAAACGAATTTATGTAACGATTCTATGAAACGACTGATTAAACAACTGATTATGTTTCACGGCGATTTCTCCTAAAATACGAAATACTTTGCGATGAAATTAACACCAAAAATTCGTATTGATCGGCAGATTTCAAAACTGGTATTAGAATTTTTAAAGTCGAATTAGTTTTCGAAATATTAATTTTTTTTAATTTTATATACTTTTCTCTAATGATGGCAACTCAAATTTTAATCATAGCAGATTTTTTTTTTTTTTTCAGATTTTAGAAAAGGTTACTATTTTAAACTAATTTGGCCTCCCTTAAATTGCCCTTGTATGCTAAGAAATGCATCATGTTACTTTTCTTCATAATTCAATTTGTATTTCATTATCATTTTATTTAATACAAACTGAAACATTTAAAATAAATGGCTTTTATTTCTTTATTTTTTTTTAAACGAAATGAAAAGAAAAATATTAGGCACAGATGTCATATACGCATCGGGGTACCTAATTGGCGCCAAAATAGCATTATTTTAGTTGACACGGTAACCCGGCTATTGTTGTTTATTTGATAATAAATGTTTATTTACTTTTATTTCTTTTTATAAATTATATAAATTATTTTGTTCTATAATTATTAATTTTTTTTTATATTTCCTTTAGAAAATAATAGAAAATAATTAAAAAATCTGGTACTACTTAATTATTCCGTCGACCAATTTCGCCAAATTATATAAATCGCCAAAACACTCGCCAAATTATACAAATTGACATAATTTTTATTTTAAATAACGAAAGAACAAATAAATTAGTATAACATTAATAAATATACGAAAAAAAAAGGTCGAAATAAAAATCACTTGATGACGTAAACACGTGTAACTTGCTTAAAGTCAAGTGAATGTCACATTTACGATAGGCCATTATTGGCGTTTAATCTTATAGTTTGGTGATAGATTTTTGGTCGACGGGATAACTAAGTAGTACCAAAAATACATATGTAACTGGTATTCGTAAACGAGGTTTTCGCCAAATTTTCGTAAAAAAAATCACGCCAAACCCTGTGCGTATATGGCATCTGGCCAAATATTAAATGATGTAACAAACGATGACATTTAATTTCAACTTCAAAGCAATGTTTTAACTTAACACTCGAAAAAAAAAAATGCTAACTGGCGAGTCGAAAAATATTTGGCGAGATTTGCACCCGGCTAGCGTAACAGTACCAAGAATTCTTTGCGATCATGGAAACTTTTATGTAGTTTTATTCGAAAAAGAAATTTGATTTTTTAATCAAAAGGGAAAACTTTCGGCACAGATGTCATATCCGGACCCATATTGGCGTGATTTTTTTCTGTCGCCAATCTCATATACGCAACGGGTACTTAATTGGTGCCATAGTATCGTTATTTTGCTTGATTTGATAAGCCGGATGTTCTTGTTTATGCTGTTGATGTTTTCCCCAAATTAGCATCGGAAAAAAATCGCGCCAATATGGGGCCGTATATGATATCAGGGCCAAACTTTCATATGAAAAACGAAGGGATCAGAGTGTATTTATTTATGGCAGTTACATGACTTGGACTATTATAATATTGATGAAATGATGGCGATAGAATAATATTTGGCGACTTATCACCTGTACCTAGCTAACATTAAAGTACCAAAATGGCACCAGGAATATAAAAAGCGAAGTGGCTCGCCCGGAAATGTTGAAACAGTCACATGACTTAGGCTATTGTTATAGAAATTGTTTTAAAATACCGGGAGACAAAGACTCTGTATACTTAATTCATTTTATTTTAGCTTCTTTTCAAATGTTTAACTGATCCTCTTTAATCAAACACGAAAACAACCATTGGATGTCTTAACAGCAACTGATTTGGCCTTAAATTTTTGAAATCAAAGGAAATTGAATGGAAACCTGTTTACAGGGAGATCTGCACAGCTTTTTTCAGTATAATTCAATCTTCTATAATATTTTTAAAACCGATCAGATTAGCGTGTTTTTAGATTCTGCGGTGTCTGAACGGGGGTTGGCGAGCGTAGCTTGCAGGGGGCAGAGCTCCCTAGTATATATATATGTATATATATATATATATATTACAGTCTTATTTAAATATATTGTCAATAAATCCCTATATTCACAAATTTATTGTTATTTATTTCATTAGATTTTAAAACAAAAAAATATATATTTATGTATTCTTTTTTACATGTATGTTACATTTTTCATACTCTCTTATAGTTTATCCTGTTTCGACTAAGATTCTTATGAATTAATGTTAAATCCTCTATTCATACTATTCACTAACCTTTTTAGTCAATTTTTAAAGTCACGAAACCACAACATGATTTTAATTGTGTCTCATCTAGTCGCAATTGCCTAAATCGAATATACTGCGAGGTTTTGGAGTTTTGCAATTATAGAAGTAATGTTCTCAAACCTATGTAACACTTCAGATGTGCTTTTTAGCTGTTCAGAGACAGGTTTACTTTTTTGTTTATTTCGAAAACTACAGTAGATAAAAAACGGGATCTTTCTATTCTAAAATAAGTAACTAATGCTGTCACCACCGTAAATGAATTTTTTTGTAACTGGAGGCCTTTCTTCGATAATACTAAGAAAACTATCTCTCTATTCTAAAAACTAGTAAATCTACAGATCAGGAGCCTCAACGTCATCTTTGCAAGTCATTTTTTTTAACACTCATTGCGTAACACTTCCTACAAATCGCTTTTTAAAGTTTTCAAATTACATAAATATTTATAAGCATACAAGATAAGCATAAAGTTTCAGAAATTAAAAGTGTTAAACAAGTAAACAAGTGGTTATACATTGATGTTCTGAAATTCTGATGAGCTACTTATTCTGGTAACTTTTTAAATCAAAAATTGCATTTCTTCAGGGGGGCTCTGCCCCCTGAAACCCCCGTAGTCTGTTTAAATTTACATTCGTAGTTTTTTATTGATTGTGCTGATGATTATAGTATATCATAGCTTTTTTTTACGCTGTGATTTATAAGGATAAGCATAAGTTTTTTTATAAATTAATAAAATTTAAATTTAAAATAAAATATTCATGTTAACCGTACAAGACAATAAATATTGAAGTGGCGTCAAAAATGTAACCCTAAAATCCGCTACATTCGGCACAACACAACGACGTGCTTTAAAAAAAAAAAAAAAAAAAAAAAAAAAAAAAAAAAAAAAAAAAAAAGAAAGAAAGAAACAGAATAATATTTTTAGTAATACAGTTTTTAATTCATAATACAATGAAATGCTACCTTAGAATGCTTATTGCTTAAATATAAGCAGATCATTTTCATTTTACAAAAAAAAAATGCACGGATGAAGTCAAAGAATTCGGTCCCTGTTCCACGTGTTTGTTTTGTTTGGACCGAATGAGGGCATTTAAATCTGAGTGATAACGCACATCGTATTGCAAACTGTTTTTACGGCATACTGCATCTCCATCTATCTCTTTCCTCCGTGAATAATAGTTAATTTTATTTTACCCAAGATCTTTTTATTCCAGCATCTTTTTTTCGATAAATGACGTCTAATTCACCTGCTATGCGTACTTACTCAAAACTTTTCATCTTGTTATATTAAGAAATACTCGAGAGTTTTCTTTTTATTTCCAATATGCCGCCATATTAATTTTTCTATTCTTAATTTTATTTTTCATTTTCCTGTTTCACGACAAAACATTTCAATTGAAAATTGTTTAAAAGAAAATATTATTCCGGGTTTTGATTTTCTTAGCAACAATTAAAGAAATATTGGTAAATGTTATGGAAAAATGTTACGTTATTCTCTATGAAAATAATGAACTTTTGTATTTTTATGCAAAATATTTGAATAAAATAAATAAAATAAATGAAATATTGCCTATTTTTATTTCTGGGCTAAAATCCATCTATATGCAAAGATACAAATGCATTAATTCATCCGTTTTGACGTTGGCTTTACTCAAACATTATGCACGCAATTATACTAATATTATTAGGACCAAATACGTTGCTAGGCAACAGATGAAAGAAAAGGAAAAAAAGGAAATATGCATTATTTCAAATTGATAAAACAAAATCCTTTATACTAATAGAAAACATGCATAAAAAAAATATTTTATATTTTTGAAACACATATATAAAATCCTTCCATAAGATATACACCGAATTTAAAAACTCTGACAAATGTATACACAAAATTTCAAACTACTATGAATAATGTAATGGTTCTAATTAGGAAATTTCATCATCCTTAATTTAGCATTTAAATCCTTTAATCATATGAGCCATTTCTTTTCAACAAATAAAAATGGAAAAATCGTCTGAATTGCTATAGGAAAGCATTAAGTCGCAAAATAAAATCTCTCTATTCTAAAAAAAAGTAACTACCGCTGTCACCGCCGCCGCCGGTTTTGATTTTTTTGTGACCGGCGGACTTTCTTCATTAATATTAACAAAAATAATGCATACAAAAATATGAAAATCGGTGGTTTCATACAGAAATGTTTGATAAACACGCTGATGCAGACAGTTTTCAAATCAAAGAATTATTTTAAGAGTTATTTAATGCTAAATTTGGACAAAATCGTTCCACTAAAAAAGTTTTATAGCAGCAAAAACTATACATGGCAGTGTAATCATTTTTAGATCATTTTATGCGTTATAATTTGCCGGAGTGCAGATTGCATTAATTTTTTTATTTTGACTCATTTTTTCAGGTTTTATTTCTATTTTAAATTCAAATTTTCAGCATTTCTAGAGATATTTTTTACAGATTTCAGAAAATTGTACTAATTTAAACTGTTGCCAACTGTATAAAAAGCGCAAGCAATAATGTTTGCTTCAAATTAAAAATTTATTTACACGTGACTATTATAAACAGGAAAAAAACTTTCAAATTAGAATTAAATAATTACGTATAAAAAGCAGGAACTTATTAAAAATTACGTCATAAAAAGTATACACGTGAATTTTAAAAGAGAAAGGATATTGTAAAATAATAAAGTCATTAACATGCGTTAGAAGTCTTAGGAGAAATTACGTCATATTTACGTCACATTATAGTTATTACATAAAATGAACACAAAATAATATTGCAAAAAAGTTTAAATTTAGAAATTGCACTAGACATTTATTTGATATTTTGAGAATTAATTTAAAATGTCTCATTTAAAAGAACTTTCTTTTCGCTTTGTTAAAAAATACCAGGAGACAAAGACTCTCTTTACTTAATTCCTTTTATATTAGCTTATTTTGAAATGTTGTTACACGTGTATACGTCATCAAGTTATTATTATTTCGACGTTTTATTTGTGTTTTTATTAATGTTGTACGAATTTATTTGTTCTTTCATTATTTAAAATAAAAATTATATCAATTTGTATAATTTGGCGAGTGGTTTGGCGATTTATATAATTTGGCGAAATTGGTCGACAGGATAATCAAGTAATACCGCAGCGGATTTGGCGTTAAAATTCCCCAATCAAAGATAAATGAATAGAAATTCGTTTATAGGGAGATCGCCACTGTTTTTTAAATTATAATTCAATCTTTCGAAATCTTTTTAAAGCCGATCAAATTAGCGTCCATTTAGAGTCTGCGGTGTCTGGACGGGGGTTGGCGAGCGTAGCTCGTAGGGGGCCGAGCCCCCTAGTGTTCTATATATTCCGAACGAATGAACCAAATTTAACCAAAAACTATACAGCTAAATCCGGGGATTTCACCAACATGCATCCTTAATTTTAAGATAATCGGATGCTTTTTACGGCAGTTATCGCGGAACAGACAGACAGACTAACAGACAGACAGACTAACGGAAACCAAAACTTTTCGTGTCTCCACAGTAAGCCTTCACTGACGTTTCGGCAATAAGTAACTACCGCTGTTACCACCGCCGCCGGTTTTGAATTTTTTGTAACCGGAGGTCTTTCTTCGTTAATATTAAGAAAAATAATGCATACAAAAATATGAAAATCGATAGTATTATACAGAAATGTTTGAAAAACAAAGAATTATTTTAAGAGATATTTAATGCTAAAGTTGGACAAAATCGTTCCACTAAAAAAGTTTTATAGGAGCAAAAACTATTCATGGGAATTTAATCATTTTTAGATCATTTTATACGTTTGAAGTTCCCGGTGTGCAGACTGTATTTCTTTTTTAAATTTGACTCATTTTTTGAGGTTTTATTTCTATTTTAAATTCAAATTTTCAGTATTTCTAGAGATATTAATTTAAACTGTTGCCAACTATATAAACAGCGCAAACAATAATATTTGCTTCAGAAAAAAAAAATATATATATATATACGTGTAAATAAATTAAAAATTTATTTACACGTGACTATTATAAACAGAAGAAAAACATTTGGAATTAGAATTAAATAATTATGTACAAAAAGCAGGAACTTATTAAAAATTACGTCATAAAAACTATATTTACACGTGAATTTTAAGAGAGAAAGGAAATTGTAAAATAATAAATTCATTAACATGCGTTAGAAGTCTTAAATAGGAGAAATTACGTCATATTTACGTCACATTACAGTTATTACATAAGATGAACACAAAATGATATTGCAAAACAGTTTAAATTTAGAAATTGCGCTAGACATTTATTTGATATCTTTAGAGGATACTTTTGAACTATTTTTGTTAGGAAAGCTCAAATAATATTTAATTTCTAACAAAAGTATTTTCACGTGAATATTAAAAAGAGAACGAAAAGTTTGGTGAAAATTACGTCAGATTAAAAACGATACATTTAAAATGTATTATTTAAAAGAACTTTTTTTTTCGCTTTGTTAAAAAGTACCGGGAGACAAAGACTCTGTTTACTTAATTCCTTTTATATTAGCTTATTTTTAAATGTTTAACTTATTTTACTTAATCAAAGACGAAAACAGCGATTGTATCTTTGGTACTACTTAGTTATCCCGTCGACCAAAAATCTATCATTCGCCAAACTATAAGATTAAATGCCAATAATGGTTGATCGTAAATGTCACATTCACTTGACTTTAAGCAAGTTACACGTGTCTACGTCATCAAGTTATTTTTATTTCGACGTTTTATTTGTATTTTTATTAATGTTGAACTAATTTATTTGTTCTTTCGCTATAAAATAAAAATTATGTCAATTTGTATAATTTGGCGAGTGGTTTGGCGATTTATATAATTTGGCGAAATAGGTCGACGGGAAAATTGCGTCATAAAAATTGTATTTACACGTGAGTATTAAAAAAGAAAGAAAACTCTAAAATAATAACATTATTATGCTTTAAAAGCAGCAAATGGGAAAATTACGTCATTTTTTAAATTCCCAAATAATATTGCTAAACAGTTTTGATTTAAAAATATATTTACCCGAGATATTTATTTAATATTTCTAGATTTTTTTAAAAATTATTGTTGCCAATTATAAGACAGCGCAAATAATATTTTCTTTCAAATAAAAAAAGTATTTTCAAATGAATATTAAAAAGATAAAGAAAACTTTGGTGAAAATTACGCCAGATTTGAAACGATACATTTAAAATATCTTATTTAAAACAATTTTCTTATAACGCCTTTAAAAAATTCTGGGAAGCAACGACATTGTTTACTTAGTTCATTTTATATAAGCTGATTTTCAAATGTTTAACTAATCTTATTTAATCATTCACGAAAACAGCCATTAGAGTCCCAATAACAGTTGATTCGGCCACAAAGTCCTCCAGTCAAAGGAAAATGAATGAAAACCCGATTACAGGGAGATCGCTGCTGGTCATTTAATTATAATTCAAGATTCCATAATCTTTTTAAAGCAGGTCAAATTAACGTGTTTTAGAGTTTGCGGTGTCTGAGAACGGGGGTTGGCCAGCTCTGGGGGAAGAGACCTACAGTTTAAGTAAAGAATAAAATCAAAATTTCGCCTGGGGCTATGATAAATAGGTAACGATTTTATCAAACGTTTTCTGAAAATAAAAAAATAAAAACACCAAAAGAAAAGTTAATTCCTTCTTCTTAGTAAATAAAAGGGACAAAAATATGCCTCTAGCTCATTTTCCTTTCAGCCAGCGCAGTTTAAATTCGTGATTCACGCCATAAAAAATTTTCATTGCTTGGTTGGATAATTAAACGCAACTTATGAATAAATATAAAAAAAAGAGACTGCTTTCCCTCACTTCAGTGAATCTGAAAATGCTTCTGTGAGAGACCTTTGTAAGCCAAGAGGCATTAGTGTTTTGTCACAGTCACAAACTCCTTGGCTTTTCAGTTGCAAGCGGATTTCATCTGTCATGTTCTGAATCTCATACATGCTAAGCAGCCCGTAGAGTCTACATCAGTCACACTTACGGAATAGATCATAAAGATTTTCTTTGAGATGACGCTTTTACAGGAAAATAAGAATAAAAGGCATTCCAGTCTCATTTACATGACAAAATGTTAATATTTTATTAAAATATCACCGGAGTTTAAACTTTTATGCTTTTTTCTTTATTTTTTTAAACTTTATTCAAATTATGGAAAATAATATTAGGTAAGATAATAAATGCACAGGGTACATAAATGTATTTATATATATAAAAAATGAAAAAAATAAAGATAGGCATTTGCGAATTTTGCATTCAGTAAACAAAGTATCACTATTATATTATTATTATTATTACTATTATTATTATTATTATTATTAAGGGATCCATCCCGAGCTTCCTGGGTTACAGAAAATAGGTGAAACCTTTATTTTTTTTTTATTGAAAACTGTAATAGATTGTTTACATTTAACATATTTTTTAGACTGCACGCTAACAACACCAAAACACATTTTTATATGAAAAATGTCAATAATGTATTCAATTTCAGCTTTGAAATCTATTAAAAGGCCATACTTTCATATTAGCCGCATGTGAAAATTTAATAGTCTAAGTAATCGCAAAGATTTCGCTACTTACAGCAGCCTTTTTTATTCTGATAATTTGAGTGGTAAGCACGTTATTCGATTACATGTTTAGTGTTTTAATTATATTATTTTATCATTTCATTTATTTATTGGCGTATTTTTAATTCCATTATAGAATAGTCTGAAACAAATGCTAGATTATTTATATTGTTTTATGTGCAAACATATTAATCTCACGTAATTGTCCGCGATGGAGACAGAGTTTAAAAAAAATCATGCTTGAAATTTAGATTAAAAACCATAAAAAATTAGTAAATTGAGATAGAGTTTACAAACAAATTGCATTTGAAAGAACATTTTTTTCTTCTATTCGACGGTGTAAAAATGGAAATTGTGGTCTGTTTAGAAGTTTAAAAAATTTTGAAATAAAAGATAAATTTATTAGTCAGGGTTGCAACCGTCAATATGACGGCTGTATTACCCACGTGAACATGTTTTGTTTCATAATATGATTATTAGTCTCCGGTCCGGTATACTATTTCTTTCTCCCAGCTTATTTTGGGTCCAAAAAATAACGTTAGCTTACCAAGGCTAGCTGTAAAACAAATCATTACGATTAAATACTCTTTAGCAATTTTTTTAACTTCTAAGCATCGCACACTTTCAGTTCTTATACCGTGGTATTGGAAAAAAAAAGTTCTTTTAAATGCACTTTGTTTGAAAACTGTATCTCCATTTGTTTTTGAAATATTAATTTTTTTGTAGTTTTTGGAGCCATTTGCTTAATATTGGCAACGTCATTTTATCCATTTCTGTAGAAAGCAAATGAAAAATAGTTGTAAAATATTAATTATATATTTTTGTTGCCATTTTCTCGTAACAACCAAAAGAAAATGTAATTAAAATACGTGCTATTTTGAAAAAAATATAAACGAATGATTTATGTTAAAACAATAGCGCTATTATATACTATATTTAATTGTAAGTATCTATGAATCATTAGATAGCCGTTTTTTTTTTCGATTTTCTTGAATGACGATATCTGTTTGTTGCATTTGTGCATTATTTCGCGATAGTGATATACTATGCATGATTTACTGTCGGTCTGTGAAATTCTTAAGCGGATACGAATGACGTCATTTTACATAAAATAAAACGTGTGCTTTAAGTCTTAAAATTTAAATATGTTTTGTACTGCAGTAGAGTCCCGCTTAACCGAGTTATTTTCTTCTGATGGGCTGGTGGCTTCTATTATTATGACCCCGCGGCTTTGCTCGCGCTATATTTGAAATATGCCAAGTGATATTTATCTGTCTAATTTTTATTAAAAGGTACTAACTAAATTTTTATTTTATTAAAAGGTAATATTTTATTTTATTAAAAGGGTTTTTTTAATTAAAAGGTACTTATTACTTTTAGGAATAATTCAAAAATTACTATTTAAAACACAGTTTGATTAAACATCATTATTACACTGCATTAGTCAGAAATGAGACTTAAATTAATAAAATGAAATGAAACTAAATAAATGATAATTTAGAAAATAATTTCAAAGTTTTATGCTCAATTAATACGCTTATTTCAGTATTCATTTGAAGTTATGAATTTTTTAGAAACCATCTTCTTACATCTTAAAATTAACCATCATGTCAAATTCCAAGTCCTACCACCTCTCCCAACATAAAGAGCTATGTTGAAACAGGAACTGTCACCATTAATTTGCCAACATTAATTTTGAAATCGGTTTGCTATTTTCCTAATATTCCACAGAAACGTAATTAAGAAAGCTTTTAAAGCCCTTTTTTAGAACGTTTGTTGTTCCTGTGAACCCCAGGTGGTAGAATCACCGGCCTAGCCATCACCGGCATCATAGCCTGTGTAGGATCAGAGACTGTTACCATTGATTCGCAACTATTACATTTATAATCGGTTTATATTCCCTGAAATTGCATAGAATCGTAATTTAGAACTTTTTTAGAATGCTTTTCGCACCTCCCCTTCGCTTCACCCCTTTTTAATTCGAATTTATTTTCGACGTTCCTTCGAGGGCATTTATATTTTATAAGTAACTACCATGTCATATTTAAAGTTTCTAGCCTTTTCAGTATCACAGAAATCGCAATTTAGAAAGTTTTTAGCTCCTGCAACCCTCTGGTGGTAGTGGAACAGACATAAAATATAGCTTATGTTTGAACAGGTTCTATCACCAAAATATGTCATCATTATTTTTTTAATCGGTTTGGTAATTTATAAGTTTCCTTAAAAATTTAATTTATAACGCTTTTCACTCAATTCTTTTTTTTTAATTTGGAATTTTCTTTCGACTGTTCTTAGAAAGCAGTTGCATCTTGTAAGTAAATACCATGCCATACTTCAAAGTGTTAGACCACTCAGCTGTGCAAAAAACGCAAATTAGAACATGTTTTGCTTTTGCAAAGCTCAGATGGTAGTGACAGCAACATAAAATATAACCTATGTTATAGCAGGGACTGTCACCATTGATTTGCAACCTTTACTTTTGAAACAGCTTTGGTATTTCCTTAGATTGAGTAGAAATCGCAATTTAGAAAGTTTTTAGGACGCTTTTCGCGCATTTTCACCCCTTTTCAAATTTCCAATTTTTTCGAAACTGTTCTTAAAGATCATTTATATCTAATAAATATCTACCTTGCCTAATTTTAAGTTGCTAGCCCCTACCGATCACAAAAATCGAAATTTAGAACGCTTTTTTGCTTTTGCAACGTGTTGGTGATAGTGATACCGACATAGAATAGCGTCTATGTTAGAGCCGAGGCTGTCAGCATCAATTTCCTACCATTACGTTTGAAATGAGATTCATTCTTCCTGAGATATTGCCGGCAAATCGGCATTTAGAACGTTTTTAGAACGCTTTTCGCGCATTTTGCTCCTGCATCTCCTCTGGGGTAGTGGAGGCAGATATAAAATATAGCCTATCTTGGAGTAAGATCTGTCATCATCATTTTTACACCATAATATTTGAAATCGGTTCACTACTTCCTGAGATTGCATAGAAATTGCAATTTAGAAAGTTTTTTACGACGCTTTTTGCGCATTTTGACCCCCTTTTAAATTTCGATTTTTTTAGGAAATGTCTTTAGAGATCATTGATATCTTATAACTAACTACCATTCCAAATTTCACGATTCTAGGCCCTTCCGTAACGCAAAAGCCACAATTTAGAACGTTTTTCTCCTGCACCCCTTTGGGGTAGTGACACCAACATAAAACATCACCTATGTTGGAGCAAGTGTTGTCACCATCATTTTGACGTCATTATTTTTTAGATCGGTTTGGTATTTCCTGAGATTGTGCAGAAACCACCATTAGAACGTTTTTTAGAACGATTTTCGCGCATTTTCACCCCTTTCAAATTTCGAATTGTTTAAGAACTGTTCTTAGAAATCCTTTATATCTAACAAGTAGCTAATATTTCAAATTTCATATTTCTAGGCCCTTCAGTAACACATACATCGCATTTTTAGAAAGTTTTTTGCTCCTGATACCCCTTTGGGGTAGTGACACCGACATAAAACATAGCCTATCTTGAAGCAAGCGTTGTCACCATCATTTTGACACCAAATATTTTTTAATCGGTTTAGTATTTCTTGAGATTGTGTAGAAACCACCATTAAAACTTTTTTAGAACGCTTTTCGCGCATTTTCACCCCTTTTAAATTTCGAATTGTTTAAGAACTGCTCTTAGAAATCCTTTATATCTAATAAGTAGCTAATATTTCAAATTTTATATTTCTAGGCCCTTCGGTAACGCAAAAATCTAATTTTTAGAACGTTTTTTGCTCCTGCACCCCCTTTGGGGTAGTGACACCGACATAAAACATAGCCTATGTTGGAGCAAGGGTTGCCCCCGCATTTTGACACCCTTATTTTGACATCATTATTTTTTAGATCGGTTTGGTATTTCCTGAGATTGTGTAGAAACCACCATTTAGAACGTTTTTTAGAACGATTTTCGCGCATTTTCACCCCTTTCAAATTTCGAATTGTCTAAGAACTGTTCTTAGAAATCCTTTATATCTAATAAGTAGCTAATATTTCAAATTTCATATTTCTAGGCCCTTCAGTAACACATAAATCGCATTTTTAGAACGTCTTTTGCTCCTGATACCCCTTTGGGGTAGTGACACCGACATAAAACATAGCCTATCTTGGAGCAAGCGTTGTCACCATCATTTTGACACCAGAAATTTTTTAATCGGTTTGGTATTTCCTGAGATTGTATAGAAACTACCATTTAGAACGTGTTTTAGAACGCTTTTTGTGCATTTTCATCCTTTTTAAATTTCGAATTGTTTAAGAACTGTTCTTAGAACTGTTAAGAACTATTTATATCTTATAAGTAACTAATATTCAAAACTTCATAAAATTCTAGGCCCTTCAGTAACGCTAAAATCGCATTTTTAGAACGTTTTTTTCTCCTGCACCCCCTTTGGGGTAGTGGCACCGACATAAAACATAGCCTATCTTGGAGAAAGCGTTGTCACCATCATTTTGACACCAATATTTTTTAAATCGGTTTGGTACTTCCTGAGATTGTGTAGAAACTACCATTTAGAACGTTTTTTAGAACGCTTTTTGTGCATTTTCACCCCTTTTAAATTTCGAATTGTTTAAGAACTGTTCTTAGACATCATTTATATCTTATAAGTAACTAATATTCAAAATTTCATATTTCTAGGCCCTTCAGTAACGCAAAAATCGCATTTTTAGAACGTTTTTTGCTCCTACACACCCTTTGGGGTAGTGGCACCGACATAAAACATACCCTATCTTGGAGCAAGCGTTGTCACCATCATTTTGACACCAATATTTTTTTAATCGGTTTGGTATTTCCTGAGATTGTGTAGAAACTACCATTTAGAACGTTTTTTAGAACGCTTTTTGTGCATTTTCACCCCTTTTAAATTTCGAATTGTTTAAGAACTGTTCTTAGACATCATTTATATCTTATAAGTAACTAATATTCAAAATTTCATATTTCTAGGCCCTTCAGTAACGCTAAAATCGCATTTTTAGAACGTTTTTTGCTCCTACACCCCCTTTGGGGCAGTGGCACCGATATAAGATATAGCCTATGTTCTAAGTTGGACTGACACCATCATTTTGATACCATTACTTTTGGAATCGGTTCGGTAGTTCCAGAGCTTACCTCCGACAAATAAACAATTTTTTCCTCTTTATAATAGGAGTATAGATAAATTGCATTCAAATGGGGGGGGGGGGATGCTTGTGTATATGAAACTGTAAATACGTTGCCAGAAAATACGTTGCCAATTTTTTTTTCTCGCCAAGCACCTTTTCATCAAATACCTATACTGAAAAATTACCTTTATTTATTTATTTATGGTGTTCTGAATGAGATGGAGAAAGTTGTGTATTTTAAATATATCTGATGTATGTATTTTAAATTTATTTGCTTTAATTGAAAGTCATGTATTTTAAATGAAGTCAGTCATAGCTTTATATTTTAAATGAAATGATAGCGATGAAACCCTATTTGGCGATTGAATCACCTGCGCCCAGCTAACATAAAAGTAGCAAAATGACATATAAAAAGGGAAGCGGTCAGAACGGAAATATTGATGACAGTCACATGACTTAGGCTATTATTATATAGATTTATTGTTTTATTAGAATAAGTTTTATTCATGATATAAAAGTTGCTACTAATCAACGTAATAAAATTTTTTATAATGTTATTTCTAAATGAAAACGAACAAAAAAATAAAGGCCAAAAAGAAAAAAAAATACCCCAGACGTTTAGTGATATGCAGGGCTGTATTCTGAACATGTGCATGTGCAGCATGTGTAAAACGTCCACTAGCAAAACAGAACTGTAATTTTAGCCTTATTATATAAATTAGATGTTTAGAATACACCTTTGATGATATGCATGGTAGAGATTAGATGAGCTGAGGTCGATACCGAAACATTTTTATACCAGTCTTCTTTTCTCGGGTGGTCTCGGGCTCAAAAGGAAAATTTTAATTATTAATAAATTGAAATAAGCCGGTCAAGTGCGAGTATTACTCACGTGCAGAGGGTTCCGTACAATAAATATATGAATTAGTAACTGGGCATTGCATTACACAAATATACCATTAAAAGTTGTTATCTAGGTTTTAAAAGCTGACGGCACATACAGTACGCTGCCCGTGTTTTTATGTATATGTCCAAACCGTCCGTGATTTTAAGGGTTAATAGCTCGGCTAATTACCGACAGTTTTTTTTTTTTCGAAAATCATTATCAACAAGCCTTTTATACTTCTGCGGCTATAGGTACCTCCAGCGTTCCTCAACTCCTTTGCTGAACAATCGCAAATCGGAATTTGTGTGTAACGGAAGAATGCGATTTTCTCAAACACTATGTGACCTAGGGCAATCGCTATAGCTTTCCTGCAAGGTTTAAATTAACGTCTACTACCCCTAATTTTTTCAGAAGTTTAGTTTCAGTAGATTCGGAAATAGAGGGTGGGGGGGGGGGGGACATATTTTTTCATTACATTTTCGACGATTGAAACGATCGATCTGTAAAGGTTCTTCGCTGTATAATCTAGCCAAAGCTGTGGTTCTTCTGTTGTATTTGATTTCTGCTATATGTTCTTTGATTCTAGTTTTAAGTTTTCTAGTTGTCATACCGAAGAACCTTTACAGATCGATTTTAAAAATAGCAAGTTAATTTATGCATCAAGATTTTATTTACCATCCATAATCCGAGAATCAATAGAGATATTTTTACGCAACAAGAATATTTGCAATGATTCAGTGTCCACAGAATTACCTAAAATTTGGAAAGAGATGCTATGTAATTTTAGTAACAATAGAAGAAATTAATCCACGCTCGCAAATAGCCAAGATAATTTTATTTTTATTTTATATTTTGCAATGCTTTTCATTATGCATGTTGTCTCGTGACATTGTTTACCATGTTATTGTTTTGAAAATTAATCCACGCTCACCAATAGCTAATCTAATCTTTTAAATTAATTTTATGTTTACAATGTTTTTCATTATGCATCATGTCGCGTGACATTGTTTACTATGTTTATTGTTTTTAAATTATGTGAAAATATTTTCTATCGTTGAATGATTTTGAAAATGTTGCCGTTTGTGCAACGAAACGATCGTCAATCTTAATAAAGATTTTCTATCACTTTTTATAGCATTTTTAACTTTAATTTATACAAAGTTAACTTTTTCTTAGTAAAAGTTTGAACAACAAATTTATTGTGAATTAATTTAATTTCGCTTCATAGAATTTAATTTAATTTGTAACAAATACATTTAATGAAATTAGATTAATTAAAAAAATTCTTTTTATGACTTTTTTAACAATTATTTAGTATATTTACATAAAACATTTTAATTCTCTTTTAGGTCTGCTCGGAGCAACAGATGTTATAAAAAATGAAACTATTGAAGACCCAAATCACGTGCCTTGCCCAGGTGAATGTGTGCATGCACTTACATCAATTTTATGTAGTAAAGTAATTGAACAATTTAACTGTGGTGCAGGTTATTTACGATGCTGCGTTAGCAGTGACTTTACCTTTGGAACAGTGGTAGAAACATCTGCACCTCTACCTGAAGAATCTTCTACTGAAGCAGGAGAATACGACGTGTACGTACTAACAACAGTTCCTAATGCTGCCTCAACTACGAAACAACAACCTCAGATTTCAACAGCTATTCATACGTCCTCACAGCCTAAACCAACTTCTCAAACATTTGATTCTCAAACTGCTTCTTCGTCTGCTCCAAACAGGAAGTCAGTGCCGTGTCCTGGAATTTGTGTGGAAAATATTTTTGTTCGATACTGTAGTGGTACATATCCTGAAGGAATTTGTGAGACGGGATCAACCTGTTGTGTATCAAATCACGACGATGCTGAAGAACCGCCTCGTCCACCTCCTCTTCCTACAATTACAACTACAACCACTACTCCTGCGACAGTTGTCACTACAGAAAAAATCTCTAATTTCAACTCTCAACATAATCAGTTTTCGGAAGAATCAAATTTAGCAACAACTTTACCAGGGCCACCATGCCCTGGTTCATGCGTTGCTCCTCTTTTTAGTTTACTATGCGATGCCGTAGATGATAATTATTATTGCGTCAATGACGGACGATGCTGTGTTAATAACGATGAGCCACCTATTGAACCAACAACAACAACATCCTTACCCGTTATTCCATGTCCTGGAACTTGCATTCCAACATTTTTAAGTGGCATGTGTAATCGACCATCAGAGATAATCCTCGTAACTGAATGTGATATTGATTTCGTTTGTTGTTATCAGCCTGAAATAAAGGATCATCTTCATGTACAAAACCCACAGATTCCATTAGTACGACCAGTTGCACCACAGTCAGGATATCATCCTATTCCTTTACATCAGAACGTCCCACCATTACATCAACCTCAAATGACTCATACTTATCCCCAACGACCTCAAGTTCCTGTGATTGCAAATCCTATGATTATATCTCATGCTCCTAATCCAGGAAATGTAAATCAAGTGTATCCAGGAAATGTAAATCAAATGTATCCAGGAAGCGGAAACCAAATGTATCCAGGAAATAATCCACCAGCATACCCTGTTCCTCCAATATCTGGTTCACCGCAACCAAAACCACCTCCACCTCCGCATGATGGCCCTTTAATTAAAGTTCCTTATCATCCAAATAATAATTACGGTGGTAATCCATACCAAACACAGAACTTTATCCCTGTTATTCAGAAGCCAAATTCATCTCACGAGCATCCGCCTGTCAGACAATCTGTACTTGCACCATCAAATCAACCAGAATCTCCCCATGCTGATGAAAGCTTCTTTAACAGAAGACCTAATGCTTCCCATCCTATCCCTCTACATTCTCAACACATCCCTCAGGCTTTGCGTCCTTCAAAAGATGACGAGAATGAAGCAGTACGTTTGATATTGCCCTCAGGATCTGTAGACGAAATTTTACCAAATCCGTCTGATGATGTGAAAAAACAACAGAATGTTCATAATCGTTTTGTTGAAACTGCAATTGGATTTGCTCCAGATAGTTTAAGACCCATAACAATTAATATACCAAAAAAGCCGCCGTCCTTAGAAAAGTTTCAACCACCACCACCGCGACCTTCATTTAAACCCCCGATGAAAAATACATCAACGATTTTGGTAATCCATGTGAAAGAACCTCAGGATGATATAGAAGTAATCCAAGATTTAGATTTTAAACCCGAATCTTCTCGTCCAACATTTATTCCTGTGCACGATTCTTTTAAACCTGTACTAACTCACATGCCTTTGAAACCTACAACAAATCCGACAACTATAAGAATGAAACCACTTACCTCAGTATCTAATATAAAACCAACCATTCCAACTGAGAAACCTAAACCATCAGAATCTATCGAAGAGACAGTTGCAAAACCTTCCAATACAAACTTTTATACTGTCAGTGCGGAACAGGCTAAGAAAATGAGGCCTGCGTGTCCCGGATCTTGCATAGGATCTTTTCTGAGGTTCACCTGTTTCGGAAACAACGCTATTTATGATGGATTTGCTTGCGAAGGATCGGGAATTATGTGCTGTACATCAGTGGACTACATTGAAAAATATGAAGAACATTTAAAATCAGGAACTCCACTAACATTCGTAAAGCACGAAACTGATTCTACGGATATTCAAAGTAAGGGGTTTTTTTCTTTATTTTTTATACGTTTAAAACAAAATCCCAATAAAGTAATTACATGTATATACAACTTTTTTGAAAATGACGAAATAGTCTAAAACAGCAGTTCCAAAACTATGGGTCGCGAACAATAAATCAAATCTACAAATATGTATAACTAATTTTATCTGCTGCAATAACATAATAAAAACAATATACGTATTACAACTTTAAAGTAAAATATCGTGAAAAGATATAGGTAAATAATCTCGTGTTTATTAATTTTTGTGTAGAGAGCGGCTTGACCACTTCGCGACAAACGTCTTTTACAGAATTTTTTATCTTTTATCACCGGTTTTTTAAAACAGAAATTTTTGCTTAATTTAATCGGTAAAATGCTCTGATTAAATAAGGAAAAATTTACATTAAAAAATAACTGGCGAGAATAATCAAGGGTTCTCAGCACCTTATGCAGCACGTATACGTGTCGCTCGTCCCCAAGGGGTTAAGGCTAAAATAAAAAAAAGCTTCAATTCCGACACAGCCTCGGTCGTTGGTGCAAAAGAATATCATAAATCGCATTAAATTTTAAACTATTTTTCCTAACACAATCATTAATAAAAGTATTTTCTTAAAGAAAGGTTTTGATTACTCCACCTTCACATTAGACCAGCGCTTCCCAACCTTTTTTCTTTCACGTACCCCTTTCTACTTTTTATTTCTGAGTACCCCCCATTTCTCATAAATACTTCCCCCTTCACTCATATGCTTTTTTTTTTCATTAGTAATCTTACCACAACCATATAATAAATCGATACAAACTACATTGACATTTCCTGGCATTTTATAATATTAGCCAAACATTAAGAAAAATCAATGTAGCATTAAAATAAATTTTAACAATCATTCGATGATTTTTGATCAACACGTTTTAAGAGAAAACATTAAAATCTAAAGATCTGACGTAATTTAGGCGTTCTGTAATTATTAAATATGGAAGAATTTTTAAAAAAAAGTGTTCAGAAAAGAATACTGCATAGTGATTAATTGATGTTCTCGGGAAGATGGGGGAATATATATAAGCATTCATGGAATATGCTTATCAGTGGGCGGAGTTACTAACATTGCATTACCAATGAATTATTAGGTATAGTGGCCTTTTCTCTCATTTTGAGTATAGCGTATTGGATTTACACATGAGACTAACTTTGTCATCTAAAACATATCCATTTTCTTTGTGTATGTTTGGTTAAACCATTTTTGTGATTTCCGGCCTAACCGATATTATTTTCACGTACCCCTAGCAGGCACACCACGTACCCCAGGTTGGGAACCGCTGCATTAGACTGTTGAAATTGTTAAAAGTCTCATGTGTATATCAACTGCTACAATTCATATTCTCATATACATCCTACTTAGGCTCTGTGTATTTAGACTATTAAGTAGGTGGAGTAAAAATATGTTTGGAAACCACTGGTCTAAGATATTAACTAGGTTTCGCTATTGAAGAAAAATGTTAGTAAAAATGTTTCGTACAAAATAGAAATTTCATTTTGGTACTTTTTAGCGACTTCAAAGAGAGAAACTTCTGTTTTTGGCCATTATATATATCTATACAACTTATGTATACATGTATTCTATTTTCTTAAAAGCCAGTGAACGGATTCGAATGTGACAATTGCTATTAAAACTACGATCTTCACTACAATTCGTACGGCAGGGAAAGTTGTAAACTAAAGAGTGACAAGATATAAATCCCTCAATTTGAAAATTCAATAATTCATTAACAATAATTTATAATTATTATAATTAGAATATATTATAATTTATATTACATTATTCAATAATTCATCAAATATGAAGATGAAATAAGTATTATTTATGCTTGTTAAATTTTAAATTTCACACTTTTAAATTCTTGTTATTTTAAAAATAGCTCAAATTTTTGGCAATAGGGGTGCTGCATCGTCTCATACATAAACTAGTCGGATGTGCCAATCGCTAAAATTTCTTCTTTCTCATGCATGTTGTTTAAAAAAAAAATGTTACACATGTTAATACTTCAGTGTTATTACTTCAAAACTACATCAACTTTGAGTTTCATCTTAAATTTTTGATCCATTTTACTAAAACCATTAAATCATAAAAGCGAGTTAATCTTAATCATAATATTTAATAAAATTAATATTTTTCTTTATTCAGTTGTGTGTCAGCTGCTTGAGAATCGCCGGGTTATCGAGATGCGAATTGCCTGTCGTTGCATGAACAGCCGATGTACAACAGAACTACCAAAGAAAAAAAAATCGCTGTCACAGCGACCACTTCTGGGTAAAAATCCCCATTTTCAAATGGGACTTAAGGGGGCTGGTCACTCAGCTTCCGATTTCCCCTGTTCTAATATAAAGTCTATGGGCATTTGATGCTTTCGTATATTCAAAATATCTCCTCGGGAAATTAATATTTTTAACTTCTATTTTTTGTGTACACTTCCTAAAAGATGTTTCTTTCTTTATTAGTTCTCAAAATATTTCTAAAGTATAGACTTAATTATATAGAAAGTGCTAAAATCTTACTCACAATTCACCCGCTTTTAACACATAAAATATTAAATTCAGCATAGATTTTAGAAATATTTTGAAAACTAAGAAGAAAAGAGCAGGGGCGTAGCTACAGATATTTTTTCGGGGGGGAGAGTTCGAAAATTTCCCAACTTGAAACAAATTCCTCCAACATTCAACTAAAGTGATATGCACAAAGTGTGTAATAATGATAATGAAGATTATGCATAAAAAATTCCTTTCCAAAGAAAAATTTTGAAACTAGAAATATAAAAATTCTAATTATTGGTTTGTTTAATAAAAAAACAAACACCCGTTTTACTTTCTTCTGTCTTTACAAGACGAAAGTATTGAATTCGTAAAAAAAATCTACAACTGGTTTTCGACGATTTGATACGTTTTAGAAGGTCCTGAATATGATTTGACTGATTTTAGAAAATGTCTGTCTGTGTGAATGTGACACAAATTTTGTTGGTGCTCTATCTCAAGAACTAATTCGCGGAATTTTATAAAACTTTAGATTCAGTTATACCTTGATACAAATTAATGCTGATTAGTTTTTGGTGTAAATTACCCAAAAGGTGGCGCTGCTATGCTGTATTTTTCACAATTTACATGATTTTAGCGATAGTTATATCTCAAAAACTGTTGCACAGAATTTGATCAAATTTCATATGCTATTAAACCTTGACATAATTTAGTGCTTATTAGGTTTTTGTATATATCTGTGGCATTGCTGTATTGCAGTTTTCACGATTTTCGCGTTAGCTATATCTGAAAAACTAATGCACGGAAATTTAGTCAAACTTCATATTCGGTTACACTTCCTTATTGGGCTTGGGTGTATACTGTCCAAAGGTATCGCTTTTGAGCTCTTTGGGTTTGGGATTTTGGTTGCAGACATCTAAGAGTCGAAATTCAATGATTTGTTTGAAAAATGCGATGCTTCTATCTCCTTTTTAAAGGCACACAATTAAACGAATTATAAATTAAATTCACACAATTAAACCTTTAGAATTCATTATTATGGGCATAGAATTGTTATTTAATTTTAACATTGTGATTGCAAATTTTGAAGTATTAACATGTATGGGATAGAATAAGGTTTTGGGATTGGCACATCCAAATAATTTTCATTTAACATCAATTCTTTTGATCTTCAATCAAGCTAACTCTGATGAAGCTAACCTAACATCGTCCAGTTTAATAAAATCCACTATTTCAATTTCACATTTTAAAAGCATTAGGCTGTCAAGTCTGTCAGGCCTCATTGTAGCTTGCAATATATATTTATTAAATTTTTATTTGACTAAAGATTCTTTCATTAGATGCAACGCCATAAAGATAAGCTGCTGTGAATGTTAAGGTACGAGTATATAGTTTGACAGTGTTACCCAAATAGTCTTTGGATTTCATGGCATCAGAAAAGATTTGTTAAGTGAGTTGGGATTTGGTTTATTTCTATTTGACTCTGCAAGTCATGTACATCCGGTTTCTCATATCCAGGGGGAAACATTATTAACTTTTCTCAGTTAGTGATACTCAAATTTGCCTTTTACAATTGCAATTTAAATATGGAATGTATTGGTGCAATATTCTCCTGATATAGGGAACATTGTCATTTAAGCCCATTACTAAATTGCCGAAATTTTCTTGTATTTCTTATAACTCTTCCCTGTAAAACTTATGTCTATCAATGTCCATTGCTATGCTATTATTTTTATCTATTCCATTTGGTGAAACCGTTTTCCCACGGCGCTTTCAGAAGCCAGCTTATTCAATCACATCCTAATATTCATAATTGTTTATGAACTTGTCTATAAGGAAATCTTTATTTCTTCAAAATTTTATTCAAGTGCATCCTATCAGTGTTTATGTCAACCCGTATGTCGATTTTTTTCTTCAGTTGATGGACTGCTTTCATGGTCATATTTCTGTTCCAAATTCAAATCATCCACTTTTTTACCTTTTTCATCCTCGAACGGATTTTTAGATTCTCCAAAATCTTGCATGAAAACTCTTTTCCTATTATGAAGGGTTCTTTCGTGCTAAGATTTATAGTCATTTTTTAGAACAGCTTTAAACACACAACACTGGACTTTTGGTTTAAAATTTACTAAACACCTATAAATATAAATGAACAGGACATATATATATTTCTGCATACAAATAAAGGTAAAATGTAGCAAATGTATCTAAACTAACGACTTCTTATATTCACATTTGCTCATATAATGCTTTTGTCATGACAGCGAAGGGTTAACTAATTTTCGGAGCAAAAAAAAATCACAAGAATGAGTAAAATATTGTCCAAAAATCGCAAAATTAGTGCAATTTGTGAAAACTCATCAAATCTTCTTGCCCAGCTGTGTTTCAAGTAGGTGACTACATTCCTTTCTGTTGTGCTACAAGTGATCTCCAATTTTCAAAAGAAGCTGCAATCCGTTTGGATTAAAATAGCTGGATTCTCTTTTGGGAGGGTGAAAATTTTGAGAAAGAAACAAAGCTTTGAAGGAAATAACGGAACTGGATAGTCAGCTATTGGTGGATAGGAGTAGAGAAATTTAGGTCTGGTAGATGTATAATATTTTTGTAGAACTGAAAAATACAATGATAGATTGAGTGTGTCTGATTTCTTTTTGTATTTCTTTTGATAATTTAACTTGCTTACTGTTACAATACTCAGTCAGAAACATAATCACCAAAACAATAAAAATTTCATAATGTCTCAAAAATCCCGAATTTCCCAACTCTAAGCTCAAATTTCCCAACTTCACAAATATTGGGGGGGGGAGGCTCCCCCCCATACCCCCCCCATGGCGACGCCCCTGGAAAAGAGACATCCTTTTAGAAGAGTACACAGAAAAAAGATGTTAAAAATAGGAATTTCCCGAGAGGATATTTTAAATATACGAATACATCAAAAGTCCATAGACTTAAGATTATGGAGGAGAACTCCGAAGTTGAGTGACCAGCCCCCTTAAAGTCCACAGTCAAAAACGCATATATGAAATTTGGTTGAATTCTATGCATTACTTCGTACACTTTCCGATGATACAATATTGAAAATAGTGCAAAAATATCTATTACAGCACAATACTCCGGCGGAATTTTCCCAAATTCAACTGGGACCTGCTGGCCATAGCCAAAAACATAATGAAATTTGATCAAATTCTATGCATAACTTCATACACTTTTTAATGACACAATAATGAAAATGGCACAAAAATGCTATTACAGTACCCTCTTGTGGCGGAATTTTCCCAAATTAACGTGGTACCTGCTGGCCATAGCCAAAAACATATATCCAGGGCTTGCAGCAGTCCTAAAATTTTCGCACTTTGCTACCACTAAATTAAAAGAATAATCTCTGTTGTGTAATTCTATTATAGATGTTGAAGAAATCTGCCACAAAGAATTCTTATTTAAAATACTGGTAGCAAAGTGCGAAAATTTTAGGAACGGGCGAGCCCTGTATGTCTGAAATTTGGTTCAATTCTATGTATAACTTCATACACTTTCGATGATACAAATAGGACATTTGGACATATGGTTGGACAGACAGACATTTTGTATAAACATGTTTTTCGGGATTTCTGACTTCTAAAACGTGTAAATTCGTGAAAAAAAATTCCATTACAATACTTTCTTCTTTAAAAGAAGGAAGTAAAAATGGCCAATAAATTTCAAAATTCAAGCCTGTCTCAGTCACTAAATAGAGTAAAGAATAAAACGAGAGATTTTTAACGCAGTTTTACACGTTAGTTTGAGCCTTTTTAGAAATTGAAACGCTGCAGTGACTACTGACTAAAATTTACACTGTTTTGTAAATTACGGTATATGGGAATTTAAGACCTACCAGATATAAATGCCACTTTCTTAACTTCATACTTAGTATAGTTAATGAATTATTGAATTATTAAACTGAGGCTTTTATTTGTTACCCTGTTCAAATAGTCCATGTGTAGTAAAATAGTAATCGTATAGTATATAGTTTTTTTTTCCTTACCGGTAAACGTAAATTATTTTAATGCAGAATCGTCTAATGCGCGTCAAAATGAGCGATATTGGCAACAATGAGATTTAAAGTCAACGTAGATGAAAATTTAGGATGGCTCAAAAAAAAAAAAAAAAATCTGCTGTGCTAAGCCAATCTCACTAAAATATGTCAAATGATGTGCAATATGTAAATATCAGTGTAATAAGGTGAGAAACAATCTCATGATGTTGGTCTAATTGTACCAATTACTTGTATCCTTTATAGAAAGAAATACCGTATTATATAAATTTTCGAATTTCTGAAAGCTTAACTATGACTACTTAAATATTATCGAACTTCCTGTATACTGTATCATATTATTACATAAATTTGAGAAGATATGTTATGTATTAGAGTTACTTTAATTAATCTCTTACAATAAATTTGCATAATGTAAGATAAAGAAGAATAAAGAGACTAGATATTAACTCTTCAAGCGTCCTTATCGTGTTTTTCAATCACGTAATCTTTGAATAGTATTACATACTTTAAGAACTTAATAATGTGCGCTAAACTATAACGTGAGAAATTGGTTTAATACATCAGCCGCATTTATGTTTTCTAGTATAATCTCAATTTCTGTTTCAGCCCGTAAAATGAAATGTACTCCAGTTTTCATAAAATAGAACACTATTGTAGTAAGAAAAGTAATTTATTCAAAAAGATCTATGAAGTAAAAATGAGCGAAAAATAACTTAGTATGGAACTTCTTGGACTACTGAATTAAAATTTAAAACGCAAAAATTTCACTCATCGAAATGTGATACGAAAAACGCTTTATGTACAAGAGATGAATTGCGAACATAACATAATATTATAGACCATTTAGCATTGAGTTAGCATTAAGTTAATCTTAAAGTTATTATTTTTTTTATTTTATTCTAAAAGAATTAATCAGAAATTACATTTAATTCTTTTCACAGAAAACTCACCGAATCTTTCTCAAACTAGACATAAAGTTCGTTTAACTACTGATATTTAATTTTTTTAATATAGAGGAAGTTCGGATATTATAAAATACCATTTTATTTTTCTTTGTAAGTCAACAGGAAAAAACTGAGATACATTAAAAAGTACTAGAGAACAAACTTTAACTATTACTTAACACATTTTTAATGCGTTTAAAGTGGAAAAAAATACATATCAATATTTAGCTTTTTAAAAACAATTACACTGTTCGGGTAATGGCAACCAGTCGGGTTATATTGTATCGTGTCATAAGGAATATTAAAATTTCAAGAAAAGTCACGATTTAAAAGAATAAATAAAATTATTTAATGAGTAAAACTTAGTACATGATCTATAAATCATCAGATTCTTTGAAAAATTGTTTTACTTTTTAGGCTCGTTTTGAAACAGTTGTCTAGCTGATATTCTATATTAACTGACACACCACCTTGAATAACATAGCCTCTTCACTCGTCAACAAGTTAGCATAGAGTAAAAATGACTAGAGTAAAAAGTACTAGAGAACAAACTTTAACCATTATTTAATACATTTTTAATCCGTTTAAAGTGGAAAAAAATACATATCAATATTTAGCTTTAAAAAAAAGTTACACTGTTTGGTTAATGGCAACCAGTCGTGTAATATTGTATAGGGTCATAAGGAATATTAAAATTTCAAGAAAAGTCACGATTTAAAAGAACAACCAAAATTATTTAATGAGTAAAACTTAGTACATCATCTATAAATCATCAGATTCTTTGAAAAATTGTTTCACTTTTTAGGCTCGTTTTGAAACAGTTGTCTAGCTGATATTCCATATATTAACCGACACACCACCTTGAATAACATAGCCTCTTCACTCGTCAACAACTTAGCTTAGAGTAAAAATGACTAACACAGCAATAAATATAACTGTTCAACTTAAAAATGACTAACACAGCAATAAATATAACTGTTCAACTTTATACTGAACTTACAAGGAAGGTCTCCATACTGGACATACTCAGAATATGTTGAAAAAAATGCTAGTGAAAGTACTCATGTATGTAATAAAGGATCAGTTAAAATTAGCGGCGGAATTACAGTAGAAAATCTGTAAAAAAAATAAAATACTTTCGAATAATTGGCGTGAAAAGACGAAAACGGCACGCAATTTGGCGAGCAGCACTTTTCCTCGCCAAAAGCAAGCGATTTTAATGAATCTGAAAATTGTTTGTTAATTGATTTTGAGAATATGCGGTAATTAATGAATTTAAACGTAAACCATGAAAGAATTTATTATTATTATTATTATTACATTTTGTATTATACTTGTTGCTTGTTGCCCATTTGAACGAAATTTTGCCACTGTTTTATTCTCCAATCCACATTTTTTTTTAATTTAAACGGCTTAATTTTTTATAAAAATAACTTTTAACGTCAGATGAATAATGCTGCCGTAATACATTTCCATACCGAAGAAGTTGTTTCCATAGTAACAAAGTTGAATCGAAAGTGCTCAATGAGGCATATTTTTGAGTTTGGAACAATTTTAATCAATATAAATTTTGTTTTAAATCGTAAAATATGATAGTTAAAATTCGTTATAAGTACATATAAATATATGTGACAAAACTACAGTTAAAACAAAATAAAAATGACAAAGCTAAAGTTATTTAAACTTATTTAAGCAAATTCAACATAAAAAGTTTTTTCCTAAAAGAGTATTCGACAAGCGTATTTTTTTTTCATTTAATTTCTTCGCCAAACGGTGATAAATCGCCAAATGAGCGAAATTTTCATTATTTTTTTACGGACGTTCCACCGAGGTTCCGCCAAAATTTTTTTATAAACATATATACCCATGGGAGAAGACCATTCTGTATTTTTTTCAGATTTTTCTGAGTATGCCCGTATGCAGACCTTCGTTGTTAGTTAACATCCCTGACAACGAGATTTTATAACTACTAATACGAATTGCATAAAATTTACCTGCATAAAACTGCAAAAATTAAGAATAAGAGTTTATTTCACTGTGCCGCTCCAACAACAAATATCCAAACAGAACTTGGCACAATGCCTCATGGAATTATTAGGAAGTCGTACGGCAGATATACGCTTGGCTGCAACATCATATGCGGCAGATATTGATGCATTCCATATTGTACGACCATTCTATAATACCCAAACTTCCTAACTATACTTCCCGACTTCCTATAATTTCCCGAGCTATATAAATAAACAGAGCACAAATTTTTCAAATGTTTTTTTAAACACTCTCGTTTGCCTTCAGTGCTTCTTAAACTTGAAAACTTTACATTTTTATTATATTAAAATTATTAAAACAGCAATAATATATTTGATTGATAAACAATTTAAAGTTTCTCAGCATTTTTTCATTTTTTAACTATTTCAGATTTTTCACTTTCTATTCTTAAGGCTTTTCAATACTGCTCTTCTCATCAAGCGCAAATAGTATTAATATTTGGAAATTTTTCCAGAGAGAAACATTCGCCTTGAATACAATATTTCAAATGAAAATCAAATTTCAAATTATTTTTGCTTAAAAGGCGCAAAGACCAACTTAGTGAAAAATATTCCATGCCGGGAATCGAACCCGGGTCATCAGTATTGCGCCTTTTAAGCAAAAATAATTTGAAATTTGATTTTCATTTGAAATATTGTATTCAAGGCGAATGTTTCTCTCTGAAAAAATTTCCAAATATTAATATAGATTCATCGATGCTGGATTTAATTAAGTTTCTGTGTTTGCCCCATGTTGGTGGCTCACGGAAAATATTCCATCTTGTGCTGCGTTTGTAGCCTTGCCAACTTGTAATAGTGAGAAGTTCCAGGCTGGGTATCGTTCCATGTGGTTTAGCGGTAGAACGTCAGTGCGCTATACTGATGACCCGGGTTCGATTCCCGGCATGGAATATTTTTCACTAAGTTGGTCTTTGCGCCTTTTAAGCAAAAATAATTTGAAATTTGATTTTCGTTTGAAGCGCAAATAGTTTTGACACATTTACAAATTTACTTTTTAACGGAAAGATATAAAATTGGAAGGCCTGGCTATGGAAGCGATTTGGAATCGAACAGTGTTTTCGATCAATAAAAGGACAAGGACGTTTTTTCCCATTTTCTTGGGTGGTTATTCTTCTTTTGCGCGGAACACCCACTTTGACCCTATTTTCTGAAAGATCTATAGCGTTTGCAAAAAAAGGGAAAGACAGTTCGATTACATAGTTTGTGAACAACAACACCTGCTAGTTTCATGCATTTCCGAACAAAAATAAATTAAAACTTATGTCATAAAGTTGCCCTTTTGGATTTGAGAACAGCCTTAAGAATCACAAAAAACTGCAAATGCATTCAAATATTAATATAAAAGAAAATCGTTTTTTTTTTTTTAAGCTAGCTACATTTCCTGTTTTAACTAAAGTAAAAATTACGTACAGTTTGAACTCAAGAAGTACAAATTGATTCCAATATTTTCTTTAGCTTGTTTTTGAGCATTGTATAGCTATGTTGTATGTATTTTTATAGACTGCAATCAGAATGGGGGGCAAGTGACCGCTCAGTCCGCAGTCGAAGTCTACACTGTAAAAAAAAAAAAAAAAAAAAAAAAAAAAAAAAAAAAAAAAAAAAAAATATTTCTTAATATAGGAAAATGCAGTATAACCACAAACTAAAATATACAATAACCTATTCCGATTTACCCACGATTTTGAAAAGCGTTCTTTATCTTTATTAATCTAATAAACTAATATATTTTCTAGATTTAAAGAAACATTTATCAAAACAAACTTGTTTTGCTATCCACTGATTTTCGGAAAAGTTTCCAAGAAGTTTTTCTTATAGAGTATTAATTAGTTTTCTCCTCCTGGAATATTAGGTTTTTCGGATTCTATCAATTCGAGTAAACGTGCTCATGTTAAAACAAGAAAGAAAAATCATGCGTCAAGCATAGATTATGAAACACTTTCCAAATCTTCCACAAATCTTTAACAAAACTCTGTTTTTTAGATAAATAAGTTAAATAAGATAAGTAAGTAAATATGCTAGAAAACAGATAAAACATTTGAAAAACTGATTTCAGCAGTTAACATCCATAGACAAATATGAATTCCAATTCTTTTGAACAGCCCTGTATTTCATCTGTAGGTTGATATACATAACATAATGCGAAAATTTAGTTTAGCAACAAAACGCATATCAGGTTGAAATTTCTCTTTCAGCAATTTATGCTAACAGATGGAGACATACTTGAATGCTTTTGTTCAGCCCTGTAATTTACCTAGTACCTTTATTACACGCTACTATTCAGCTAAAATTTAATTCAAACTAAAACACTCTTAAAACTACTAAAATCACATTTTCCGAAGTTATCATCCATAGACGGCCATGTATCCAATTCTTTGCGTGGCCCTGAATATAATTTTATTTATATTCTTCAAACATTTCTTGGTAAACTAAAAACAGTTCAGCGTACAAATGTATAACTCATTTAAAGACCACCTTTAAGTAATTTACGCTCATACTCAGTAATCTTTACGAATTATTTTGTGTAACTTTTCATATGAACTATAACATTTATACACGCCATATATAGTTTGCATGTATAAATATAGTGAAACTTAAAAGCGCATATCATGATTAAAAATGCATTTCCTGCCATCGTTGCTAATATACAGTACTTCGGATAGAATATAGTATCTGAAATCTTTTGTGTGTCCCTGTAAATGCTATACACTTCGTATTATACATGAAATAACTTATAGTAACACTCAGCGACTTATATCAATTTCATTATATATGAAATAGTTTAACATATTTAAAGCACGCCGCAAGCAGTCCCCCCCCCTTTATACCGTTATGTAAATGAAGTCTTTTGCGTGGTCCTGTAAATGAATAATGACTATTCTTTGCACCGCTATTTTACCAGAATGCTTATTTTAGTTCAATTCGCAAAGGCATATCAGTTTTATTATGTTTGAAAGGGTAACATCTTTAAAATTCATTTGAAACTACTTTTTTCACATAGGCCGTGATGTAACGGAATACTTTTGACTGTCCCCGTAAATAAACTACATGTAATAAACTTAATTTGAAATAGGGATTGTGCTAGGATAAGCGTCAATAACATCCAAAAATTTCAGCACAATCCGAGTATATTTACGAGAGTTAAAGCGCGGACAGACGGACAGACAAACCGAAATCATAAACACTTTTCAACTTTGTTGGAAACTGTTAAAAACATGATTTACAGACAAACATGATAAATTGATAGCATTAACAGCATTAAAGTGCTTTTTTAAATATAAAAAATATATTAGTTTCTGAGGTTTTTAAAGATAAATAATGTATTCTAGAATCGTAGAGAACTCGGAACAGGTTATTCCATATTTTTATACGTTATTAGGATGAGCGAAACGAATCCTCTACTAGTCTACTCAAATTACATTTTGTCGTACACTTTACAAAAAAACTATTCAGTATTTTGACTTGAAATTAAACTTAAAAATACATTATGACCTGTAGATTTGCACAATGTTATTTTTTTTTAAGGAATGAGGGGACTGCTCTGCCCCCTCATTCATTGTTTGCGGCGTATTTTAATTATACAAATTCATATATAATAAAATTGATATGAGTCGGTGAGGCTTACTATGAAATAATAAATTTCTTAAGGTTATCCTTCTATATATGAAACTAGGGGGCTCTGCCCCCTACGAGCTACGCTCGTCAACCCCCGTTCCGACACCGCAGACTCTAACAGCACGCTAATTTGATCGGCTTTAAAAAGATTTCGGAAGATTGAATTATAATTTGAATCTGACAATTATAATCTGACGTAATTTTCACCAAACCTTTCTTTCTCTTTTTAATATTCACGTAATAATGTTTTTGTTAGAAATGAAATATTATGATCATCTTAAAATATCAAATAAATGTCTCGCGCAATTTTTAAATTTAAACTGTTTTGCAATATTATTTTTTGTTCATTTTACGTAATAAGTGTAATGTGACGTAAATGTGACGTAACTTCTCCTATTTAAGATTTCGAACGCATGTTAATGAATTTATTATTTTACAATATTCTTTCTTTTTTTAAATTCACGTGTAAATATAGTTTTTATGACGTAATTTTCAATGAGTTCCTGCTTTTTATATTTTCTGTTTATAATAGTCACGTGCCAAATAAATTTTTAATTTGAAGCAAAATTATTGTTTGCGCTGTTTATACAGTTGGCAACAGTTTAAATTAATACAATTTTCTAAAATATCTAAAAAATATCTCTCGAAATGCTGAAAATTTGAATTTAAAATAGAAATAAAACCTCAAAAAATGAGAAATTTAAAAACTAAATGCAATCTGCACACCGGGAAATTCTGACGCATAAAATGATCTAAAAATCAATAAATTCCTATGTACAGTTTTTGCTCCTATAAAACTTTTTTAATGGAACAATTTTGTCCAACTTTGGCATTAAATATCTCTTAAAATAATTCTTCGATTTGAAAACTGTCTGCATCAGCGTGTTTATCTAACATTTCTCTATAATACTACCGATTTTCATATTTTTGTATGCAACAGTTTTTTTAATATTAACAAAGAAAGGCCATGCTTAAGCATTCAAATTGGATGCCGATCTGCCGGGAATATCTACGCAGATTTTCATTGGTCCATTTCCAAATCTATTCTTTTTCCTTCTATATCCTTCTGTATATAAAAAAAGTTTTGATTTGGAAATGGTCTTATGAAAATCTGCGTAGATATTCCCGGCAGATCGGCATCCAATTTGAATGCTTAAGCATGGCCTTTCTTCGTTAATATTAAAAAAACTGTTGCATACAAAAATATGCAAATGGGTAGTATTATAGAGAAACGTTTGATAAATAAGCTGATACAGACAGTTTTCAAATCGAAGAATTATTTTAAGAGATATTTAATGCCAAATTTGGACAAAATCGTTCCATTAAAAAAGCTTTATAGGGGCAAACACTGCACATAGGAATTTAATCATTTTTAGATCATTTTATACGTCAGAATTTCCCGGTGTGCAGACTGAATTTAGAGTTTTAATTTGACTCATTTCTTTGAGATTTTATTTCTATTTTAAATTCAAATTATCAGCATTTCGAGAGATATATTTTTGAAAATTGTATTAATTTAAGCTGTTGCCAGCTGTATAAACAGCGCAAACAATAATGTTTGCTTCAAATTAAAAATTTATTTTACACGTGACTATTATAAACCGAAAATATAAAAAGCAGGAACTCATTGAAAATTATGTCATAAAAACTATCTTGACGCGTGAATTTTAAAGGAAAAAGAATATTTTAAAATAATAAATTCATTAACATACGTTAGAAGTCTTAAATAGGAGAATTTACGTCACATTTACGTCACATTACACTTATTACGTAAAATGAACAAAAAATAATATTGCAAAACAGTTTAAATTTAAAAATTGCGCGAAACATTTATTTGATATTTTAAGATGGTCATAATATTCTAACAAAAGTATTTTTACGTGAATATTAAAAAGAGAAAGAAACGTTTGGTGAAAATTACGTCAGATTATAATTTTCAGATTCAAATTATAATTCAATCTTCCGAAATCTTTTTAAATCTGATCAAATTAGCGTGCTGTTAGAGTCTGTGGTGTGTGAACGGGGGTTGACGAGCGTAGCTCGTAGGGGGCAGAGCCCCCTAGTATAAAAAATGTTTTGATTTGGAAATGGACCAATGAAAATCTGCGTAGATATTCCCGGCAGATTGGCATCCAATTTGAACGCTTAAGCCTGACATTTCTTCATTAATATTAAAAAAACTGTTGCATACAAAAATATGAAAATCGGTAGTATTATAGAGAAATGTTTGATAAACACGCTGATGCAGACATTTTTCAAATCGAAGAACTATTTTAAGAGATATTTAATGCCAAAGTTGGACAAAATCGTTCCATTAAAAAAGTTTTATAGGAGAAAAACTATACATAGGAATTTAAACATTTTTAGATCATTTTATACATTGAAAGTTCCCGATGTGCAGACTGCAAGTTTAGTTTTTTAATTTCACTCATTTTTTGAGGTTTTATTTCTGCTTTAAATTCAAATTTTGAGCATTTCGAGAGATGTTTTTTAGATATTTTAGAAAATTGTATTAATTTAAACTGTTGCCAACTGTATAAAGAGCGCAAACAATAATGTTTGCTTCAAATTAAAAATTTATTTGACACGTGACTATTATAAACAGAAAATATAAAAAGCAGGAACTCATTGAAAATTACGTCATAAAAACTATATTTACACCTGAATTTTAAAAGAGAAAGAATACTGTAAAATAATAAATTCATTAACATGCGTTAGAAGTCTTAAATAGGAGAGTTTACGTCACTTACGTCACATTACACTTATTACGTAAAATGGACAAAAAATAATATTGCAAAACAGTTTAAATTTAAAAGTTGCGCGAGACATTTATTTGATATTTTAAGATGAACATAATATTTCATTTCTAACAAAAGTATTTTTACGTGAATATTAAAAAGAGAAAGAAAAGTTTGGTGAAAATTACGTAAGATTATAATTGTGAGATTCAAATTATAATTCAATCTTCCGAAATCTTTTTAAAGCCGATCAAATTATCGTGCTGTTAGAGTCTGCGGTGTTTGAACGGGGGTTGACGAGCGTAGCTCGTAGGGGGCAGAGCCCCTAGTTTTATATATAGAAGGATAACCTTAAGAAATTTATTATTTCATAGTAAGCCTCACCGACGTATATCAATTTTATTATATATGAATTTGTATAATTAAAATACGCCGCAAACAATTTCCCCTAATACCATTTGTAATGGAATTCTTTTGTGTAGCCCTGTAAATGAATAGTAACTATTCGTTGCACCGCATATGCTATAATATTCTGCATATTTTAGTGCACTTCGTAAATGCATATATTTTTTAGTATCTTTGAAAGGATGTAACATCTTTATAATTCATTTGAAATGATTTTTTTCCCATTGGCCGTAATGTAACGGAATACTTTTGACTGTCCCTGTAAATGAACTAAACATGCTACAAACTTCATTTGAAATGGGGTTCGTGCTAGGCTAAACGTCAATAACCAAAAATTTCAGTGCGATCCGAGTATACTTACGAGAGTTAGAGCGCGAATAGACAAACCGAAATCAATAATACTTTTCAACTTTGTTGGAAAGTGTTAAAAATTAGTTAAAAATTTGAAAGTAAGCTAATGTAAAATGAATTAAGTACACAAAGTCTTTGTCTCTCGGTACTTTTTAACAACGCTATGAAAAAGTACTTTTAAATGTATCGTTTTAAATCTGACGTAAGTTTCACCAAAGTTTCCTTTCTCTTTTTAATATTCGCATGAAAATACTTTTGTTGTTAGAAAGGAAATATTATTTGCACTGTCTTAGAAAAGATTATCTCAAAATATGAATGTCTCGTGAAAATATATTTTTTAATTTAAAGTGTTTTGCCAACTTTTATTTATTTGGCCTTTTTAAATATGACGTAATTTCCTTCATTTGTGACTTTTAACGCATAATAATAAATTTAGTATTTAAAAATTTTCTTTCCCTTTTAAAATTCACGTGTAACTGTAGTTTTCATGATGTAATTTTCTATATTTTCCTGATTTTTAACACGTAATCACTTATTTCTAATTTGAAAGTTTTTTTCTGTTTATAATAGCCACGTGTAAAGAAATTTTTTATTTGAATTAATTATTATTCTTTGCGCTGTTTTAAAATTGGCAACAGTTTAAAATAATTGCCCATTTCTAAAATGTGTAAAAATATCTCTCGAAATGCTGAAAATTTGAATTTAAAATGGAAATAAATCCTCAAAAAATGAGTCAAATTAAAAAGATAATTGCATTCTGCACATCGGACACTTCCAATGTATAAAATGATCTAAAAATGTTTAAATTCCTATGTATAGTTTTTCTCCTATAAAACTTTTTTAATGGAACAATTTTGACCATCTTTAACATTAAATATCTCTGAAAATAATTATTCGATTTAAAAACGATCTGCATCAGCGTGTTTATCAAACATGTCTTTATAATACCACCGATTTTCATATTTGTGTATGAAACAGTTTTGTTAATATTAACGAAGAAAGACCCCGGTCATAAAAAATATGGATGGCGATCTAGTAGGAGTATACCCGGGTGATCTACGCAGATTTTCATTGCCCCATTTCCAAATCAAATTTTTTTTTGTATATACTAGGGGGCTCTGCCCCCTACGAGCTACGCTCGTCAACTCCCGTTCAGACACCGCAGACTCTAACAGCACGCTAATTTGATCGCCTTTAAAAAGAGTTCGGAAGATTGAATTATAATTTGAATCTGACAATTATAATCTTACGTAATTTTCACCAAACTTTTCTTTCTCTTTTTAATATTCACGTAAAAATACTTTTGTTAGAAATGAAATATTATGATCATCTTAAAGTATCAAATAAATGTTTCGCACAATTTTTAAATTTAAACCTTTTTTTCAATATTATTTTTTGTTCATTTTACGTAATAAGTGTAATGTGACGTAAATTCTCCTGTTTAAGACTTCTAACGCCTGTTAGTGAATTTATTATTTTACAATATTCTTTCTCTTTTAAAATTCACGTGTAAATATAGTTTTTATGACGTAATTTTCGATGAGTTCCTGCTTTTATATTTTCTGTTTATAATAGTCACGTGTAAAATAAATTTTTAATTTGAAGCAAACATTATTGTATGCGCTGTTTATACAGTTGGCAACAGTTTAAATTAATACAATTTTCTAAAATACGTAAATATTATCTCTCAAAATGCTGAAAATTTGAATTTAAAATAGAAATAAAACCTCAAAAAATGAGTCAAATTAAAAAACTAAATGCAATCTGCACACCGGGAAATTCTGACGCATAAAATGATCTAAAAATGATTAAATTCCTGTGTACAGTTTGTGCTCCTATAAAAAGTTTTTTAATGGAACGATTTTCACCAATTTTGGCATTAAATATCTCTTAAAATAATTCTTCGATTTGAAAACTGTCTGCATCAGCTTGTCTATCAATCATTTCTCTATAATACTACCGATTTTCATATTTTTGTATGCAACAGTTTTTTTAATATTGAAGAAGAAAGGCCATGCTTAAGCATTCAAATTGGATGCCGATCTGCCGGGAATATCTACGCAGATTTTCATTGGTCCATTTCCAGATCAAAACTTTTTTATATATATATATAATGTTAGAAGGATTTATTTTACATGTTTTTCCATTACGGATGCATTTTTGCAAAAAAAAAAAAAAAAAAAAAAAAAAAAAATTAAACACGTATCTATATTATAAAGGACAAACATATCTGTGCGTAACGCATACGTCATTCTGCGAATGGCAACACTTCGAAATTTGAATTCGGTTTTGCAATTTTCACTACTGCAAATTTTTAAACTTCTGTCATCGCACAGTTTCAATTTTTACACCGTCATATAGGGAAAAAAAATGTACTTTTAAATGCAATTTGTTTGAAAGCTCTATCTCAATTTATTTTTGAGATATTAATTTTTTTATAGTTTTTGGTGCCAATTTTGTAATTTTGGCAACAGAAGTACTATAGAAATGGAGTTAGGTATTAAAGAAGGAAATGATGAATGCAGTGTCATTCCTTGGCCTTAGATAGATACTAAGCCTATAAATGAATTTTCATGTGATGGATATATTTGTAGAGCTTTTCCTACGTTATTTTCAACAGGAAGAGGAGATCTTAGAGATGTTAGAGTTCGTAAAATTACACCAAAAGAATGCTTTAAATTTTTCATGATATATGACGATGGAAGATTTGCACGGCATCCAAGATTTAGATTTTTTGCTTTCAATACGTTGGACAGCATTACAAAATGGAATTATTTGTGTTAGAAAAAATTCTTGCCTACATGATGTTGAAACATTTGAAAAACTCCAGGAACGGTTGCAGAAAGATCCTACATTGTACAAGTCGATTTTATCTTTCAATGCTAATTTAAGATCATCGAGCTCTTATTGGTTTGTCAGATCACGAGAGTTGTTAGACATGGTTGATGAATTGGGAACACCTACTGTTTTCATTACACTTAGTGCAGCTGATTTATACTGACCTGAAATTTATCGCATTATTGATGCAGACTATGTTTACACTAATTGTAACCAAAATTCTGAATTCATCAGAAAATCAAAATTGTTGAATTGTAATCCTTTAATCGTTGCTTACTTTTTTCATAAGCGGTTGGATTTTTTTTATGGAACATTTTTTCAAGAAATATTTCAAAGTCAAGGACTTTTGGTTTCGTATTGAGTTTCAACATACAGGTAGTCCTCACATGCATGGTCTTTTCTGGTTTGAAGATGCTCCTGATGTAAACAATCTTAGTTCAGATAATGATGAAAAGATACGTAAAATTATAAAATACTTTGACGAATTCATATCGACTTGGTAACCAGATCCTAATCAAGTTTATGATATACATCCATCTAAATTTCATTTTACGGATGTGCCTGATGAAGCTGCTGACTACAATCACTTAATATGTGCAGTACAAATGTATAAATGTTCTAAAGCTTATTGTAAGAGAAAGAAAAAAGATTCTCCTGAAGTCACATGCCGTTTCAAATTTCTAAAAGAATGTTCTCACTAAAGTAAAATTCAGTTTCTTACTAATGAACCCGAATACATTTCAAAAAGAAATAGTCCTTATTTAAACAGTCAGAGCCCACAAATTAAAAAAAAATTTGGCGAGCAAACATGGATTTCCAAGCAGTCATTTCCATTTACGAAGTTCTAAAATATATTGCTAAATATGCTAGCAAAGGTGAACCCAGATCGGAAGGGATGAAAGATTTCATCAGACAAACAGATCAAGAAGCACGCGATATTATCAATGTTCAGCAGATAATTCAGAAGATTTTAATAAAAATGTGTGCTGAACGTGATTATTCTGCCCAGGAAATATTTTGGGTGTTAATGGGATGGCCTTTGTATAAGTCATCTCGTCAGTTTGTCACCATTAATTTAGCAAGGAACGCATGGGAACAATTAGATATGAATAAGGAGGATGGAAGCATATCCGTTTCAAATATTTTAGAAAAGTACGAACAACGCCCAGTGAGATTTGAAAATATGTCCTTGCAGAATTATTTCACAAAAGTTTATAAACGCGGTGAAAATTTCAGTATCAGAAAAAACCATTTATCCCCAGAATTATACCGAAATTGAAATATGATCCCAATAATGTAAATAATGAAGATTTTTATAAGCAACAAGTTATGTTGCATATTCCTTGGCGTGATTTTCAAATTATGAATCCAAATAATACTTCATGGAAAGTTATATATGAACAGCATTTTGAGAATAATGAAATTCAGAGATTGGATTTGGAATATCTGTTGCAAAATTTAGAAGATAAGGAAGAATTTGAAGAAATTGAATCTACTGAAATAAATCAACCGTTTGACTGGATTAATGTCGCTTCAAGACAAAATAATGCACAGGATGAATTAGATTTGGGCAGAAGGGACATTGATATAAGGTATAACTGGCATACCATTCAAAGTCAAGACTTGCTTAATAAATTACAGAATTTTATTGAAAATGAAACGGTGAAAGAGGGTGAAAAAAGTGGTTGTGTCACTGTTCCTTCTAATTTGCCAAATTTCGTCTTTTCCCATGAACAAAAAAAAATAATAAATATTTTTGAAGAACAGCTCAATTTCTTGCAAGGTCATAGGCCAATAAAAAGAATTGCTGTCCAAGGAAAAGCAGGTTCTGGAAAAAGTACTTTAATACATTACTTCACTGCTCGATTAAATGAAAAATTTGGTCCATCTTCTTTTCAATTGCTTGCACCAACTGGTGTTGCCGCAGTCAATGCAAATGGATCAACGATTCATTCAAAACTTTTATTGGGACTAAATCAAAAGCTAAGAGATCTTAGTCCATATTCGATTGGTCAACTTCAGGAGGAGTTTCGAAATTGTAAATTCATAATTATAGATGAAATGAGTATGATTGGATGCAGTCTTTTGCGAAAAATAGATTTACGATTACGTAGTGCTGTGCCATCGAAACAAGATGAACCTTTTGGTGGAATGTTCTTATATCTATTTGGAGATATCAAACAACTACCTACAGTAAACGACAGGCCTCTTTACACTGACAAAAATCAAGGAAGTGAGTTTCTTTTGGAAGGACAATTGTTATTTTCTTCGACTATTCAAAAATATTTTTTTTATCATCATCCTTCCAGCAAGATGAAACTCAACGAATATTTTGTAGCATACTTGATCGAATTAGCAATGGAGAATGCACTACTGAAGACTATGAAATATTAATGAATAGAAGCTTACAGTCTCTTTCAAAAAGCGAACAGCATTTATTTAAAGATGCAATTAGGCTGTATTCAACGAATAAAGACGTAAAAAAATATAATAATGAAAAATTAAAAGAACTGCGTCAACCTGTTGCCTTAATTCAAGATCTTCATAATTGTACTAAAGCAAAGTTGGTCGATTCTGAAATGACAAACGGACTTGAACCATTTCTTACTTTATCAATTGGGTCTAAAGTAATGTTACGTTCTAATTTGTGGACCGAAAAAGGTTTAGTAAACGGGGCTTTAGGCTATGTTGCAGATATTATTTATGAAGAAAATCAAGGGCCACCAGACCAGATGACGCGAATAATCATGGTTAAATTTGAAAACTACAGTCATTCAACTTATGAGAATGGCTGCGTTCCGATTCCACCAATGACTAAATTCTGGAAAAATGGAAATATAAATTGCTCAAGAAAACAATTTCCTCTGCAGTTAGCTTTTGCATTTACAATTCATAAATCCCAAAGTTTAACATTAGATAAAGCAGTCGTAGATATTGGGGATAAAGAGATATCAGTTGGCTTAAGGGTCCTGTCCCTGCCGGCGAAGACACTCACGAGCTAATGCTAATCCTATGGGGAGGGATTTTTCTAGTATCTCGTTTGCATTTCGACATTTTTAAATAACTTTTTTTGCATTGGATAGCCGAGGTCCGTCTCTACAGTGCACCTTGGTTACTTTTTCGATTTTGGTCGCAGATATTTTTAATAAAGTTACTTTCATTTTCAAAACCGGTTCTGAAAATGAAAGTGTCATTCTAACCCCCTGTCTGTCTCCCCATTCTGTCTCCCTTAACGTACGTAACGTTGTCGAGAGTGAAAACCCTTCAAGGTTTAGCATTCAATAGAAAATTTCCTTACGAGAGGTTCTACAATATCAAAAATTCTCGTATGCTAACAGGCAGAAAAAAAGAAGAAATTAGAATGAAAAGTTTTAAAGTTATTAATTCTTAGCATCAACCAGGGCAGATTTCAAATGTTTTTCCAGAAAATAAAATAGGATTTTGAAGAAGTAACTTTCTTCAAGCTCTCTTCGAATATATTATTCTAAGATTGCTATCAAAGATTATTTGATGTGAATTACAAAGATTGTAAACATACCTATTTCAAACCATTTGAGAAACCACCAGAGGCTATTGTAAAATGTAAAAACATCTTTAAAAGAGATTTTAGTTAAAAATTTAAAAATATTTTGTAAAATTTTGCTTCGAAATTATTTTTATTTATACAAGTCTTATATCATAAATAAAAAATTCCGAGGAAATTCTTAGTTATTTGACTGAATTTACATTTCTAAAATTAAAATGCGCCAAAACATAAAATAACGTTCTTGCTTAATAAAGATGCAAAAATAATATAAAAAAATATTGTTACTTTCAAATATTTATCTTATTAAATAATGCTTCGCGAATCCTAACAAAGCATGGCTTTTGCTAGTTATATTATATTTTCGCAGATTAAGAAACATTTGTCTTTTTCTACAGTGCATGGTCGAAGGAAGCGGAATAATTAAAAATCAGGAAAGAAAGATCAAGCGTCAATCATAGATTATTAAATACTTTCCAACACATTCAAAATAACGTAACAAAACTTCACTGTTTAATAAGCTGAAATAGATTTCTAATTGAATCAATTTCGAAGCGCATTGCACATTTGAAAAACCAATTTCAGAAATTCTCATCTACAATTGGAAAATTATCCGAATTCTTTGAGCAGCCCTGTATATAGTGTATAGATTTGTATCTCTAAACAACATGCATGCAAAAATTTAGTTCAGTTAGGTAATGCATACAGCCAACTGAAAAATTCCCCTTCAGCGATTTCCTCTCATAATGAGAATGGTATGTGAATTCTTTTGTGTAATCCTGTATACGAGGTACGGAATTTATACACAACGAGTAACATGCAAAATATTAGTTAAATGTAAAAGCGTATACCACGTTTGAAAACGTACTTCCAGTAATTATTGCTCGAAGACAGTACTGTAAGCGATTTCTTTTGTGTTTCACTGTAAATGAACTATAAATGCCCTATTCTATAGTAAACATATTGTAGTGAAATTCAGTGATTTATATCAATTTAAATACATTTGAAATAGCATAATGTCATTAAAATACACTGCAAACGATTTTTCCCAATTGTCCATAATGTAAAGGAATTCCTTTGAGTGCCCCTGTGAATGAACGATTAATTCTACACACTTCATATCCAATACCGAACATGATACGGTAAACATCATTAACATATGTCAATTGCATGAAAATCCGAATATATTTTCGCGAGTTAGAGCGTGGACAGACAGGCGGACAAACCGAATTCATAAACACTTTTCAACTATTTTGGAAAGTGTTAAAAATGAAACTGTTTTAAAATTTACACACGTTCTATTTAGATCCCCTTCCTTTAGTATAATTTGTATTATCATTTAACTATATGCTAGCTGCATAGCAATTTGTTGTATTGCAATTAAATTCCATGAAGTAGAAGTCTGCACAGACCCGGGCCGGCAAAATGAAGGCACACTTTCAAACGGGCCGGGCGGGTAGAATAAGACAATTTTTTTAACGAGCCAGGCCGGGCGGACAAAAAAGTTAAACGGCCCAGCTTGGCCAATAAAAAAATTAAGTGGGCTGACAGGCCCGATATAAAAATTTAAAAAATGCTAATAAAATATGAACCGTTTGCAATTATTATGACTTTCGCGAGAATAAGTATAGATGTACTGTACGAGGCGATGCTAGTTTGACAACGACAACACCAATACATAAATATAATATGTCCAGCATAGAGATCTGCATCGGACAGTTACATCATGTCTGGGTCCGAGTTTAATATTTTCAGCAGACTCGGGTTGCGCCGGGATCAGGCTTACATTTTTTCTACGTAGTCAAACCGGCCCGGAACTGGATTTAATTGTTCTCAGGACGTGTCGGTCAGGCAATATGTTTTGTAAAAATAGTAAGAGCAATAAGGAACCCCACTTAATCCCTTCGGGACCGGCGGATTTTACACAAGTTTTATTCGGTTGGCACCACTTTTTTTAAAAGTTACTTGTACTTAAGGGGCCGCTGCACTGAAACTCCCAGAACTCGAAATCCCATGTTAACCTATGGGGAAACTTTCAAGCGCGATTACTCATTACCTAATATAATTATTAAAATACCGTTTACACCATCAGAAAGTAGACGTCAGATGCAGATGATGACCGTTTTTAAAAATTGTCTACGTAAATTTTAAGCATTTTTAAGAAGATGATAAAATTTAAGCAAATGGAAATTTCAAAGTTTATAGGGATTTTTTATGAACTTAAAATTTACGGAGATAATTTTTAAAAACGCACATCATCGGCATCTGACGTCTTCTTTCTGATGGTGAAAACGGTATTTTAATAATTATATTAGGTAATGAGTTATCGCGCTTGAAAGTTTTCCCGTAGGTTAACATGGGATTTCGCGATCGGGGAGTTTTAGTGCAGCGGAGCCTTAAACAATCGCGAAAATGCTGTATGGACCCTGAAAAGTGCCTTTTTTGTTTTTCTGTGTCATAACATCTGTCACACTCTTTGCCGACTTACCCTTACCAGCTTTGTCCGACAGCTTGTTCTTTTATCTTTCTTAACTGTGCTTATGTATTCTTAAACTTAATTTATTTACTTTTATTTTACTAATTAATTTCTCTCTTAATTCTAAACCAGTAAAATTTCTTACTATTTTAAATGTATAATACCACTTTTCTTTATAAGTGATTTTTCATTTTTATATTTTTATTTTTAATAAAATTTTATAGTATTATATTTTACTACAGTTAGACTTTATATCCCAATGGCTCATTCATTTTCAGACAATCAGCAATTGACTGGGCATAAAGTTGTAGACAACTCGGAAGCCCCTCAAAGTGTAAACACTGTTAAGCCACTGTTAAGTCTAATTAAAGAAACTAAATATTACTTTTCTTTTGTACTGTTGCTTAAAACAAATTCTGTATGCTCTTTTTTAGGGTGCGTATATGCACCCATGGTCCCGAATGGGTTAAAGCAGTGATGGAACAGAGTAGCACCATAGAATCAATTAACACCACTAAATTTTACTTGTATTCTTCATCTTATTTCAGGATAGAATCTACGAGATTTATCCAAGACGAAGAATACTATAAAAATTTAGTGGTGACAATCGCCCAACTGCTGCGCCTCTGTTCCATCACTGGTTAAAGGAATCAATGGAAATATACTTTAACCCCTTGAGTACGTCGTAGACGAAACCTACTTTTGTTTCTATGGTTACTACAACGTACACACCGTACGAGGACGTAGCCAAGTGGTTAATAAATTACAGAGAAACATTTTCAAAATTCTACTTTTTATTATAGAGCTTTAAAAGTTATGATATTTTTAACTTCCTCTTTTTCCAAACTACATTTTTTTATTATTGAATCTTTATCTGAATGTTGAGGCGTTTAAGAGTCTAAATAATCATTACTGTTGCTATTGTGTATTTTCTGTCTTGCGATCTCACAGTAATCTAAAATATACTATAAAATTTTCCGATAAATACGTATGCAATATTCTTTAAAAGAATCTTAATTATATGTTATGAAATATCGGAATTCTTTGTAGAAATTGGGTTGGAACGGGCCTGACTCAATTGATTCTTGTTCAAGCCGGGTCTATTTATCACTGATTTTTGTACGAGGCGGGCCGAACTTTTATTTTTTACACCGGGCTGGGACGAGCCAAGATAGCTTTTGTTCGGCCCGGGTCCGGCACTGGAAATTCCAGCCCATGCAGACCTCACGCTATAGTTCTTTCAATTGCTTGGCGGAAAAGAAATCTAGCTGTATTATACATTTTAAGTTTCTAGTCCTAACAATTTCGAATAAATGATAATTTAGAACATTTTAAGCTCATTTCACCTTTTCTAAATTTTAGTTTTTTAGAAACCGTTCATAGTGAACATTTACATCTTAAAAGTAACCACAATGCGAAAGTTCCTGTTTTTTAGGCCCAGCAGTATCACAGAAATAGCAATTTTAGAACTTCTTTTTACCCTGCACTATTTGCATTAAAATGTTTTTAGAAATTTTCTGTTGCGAGTATTTACGGTTTAAAAGTTAAAAAAATATCAAATTTCAAGTTTATAGCCTCAGAATATATTACAGAAATCGCAATTTTAGAGCATTTTTTTGTTATTAACCTTCTTTTGAAATTGCTATATCAACATATAATATAGCCTGCGTTGGAACAGAGATCGTCACCAGTATTTTGCTACCATTGTTTTCGAAACCCGCTTTTCAGTTCCAGATATTATCCCTTACAAACAAACACATACACACGTAAACGTTACTTCTTCGTAATATTTGTACAGATGCGATCAATCTGTACAAATAAAACAATCATTGAAGCAGAATTCTATTTAAAAACCTGTGTCTGAAACACAAGATTATATTCCTTAACTCCTTGAGGGGCGGTGGGACATATTATATTCCACTTAATTTTAATCATGATTTACACTAGGAAATTTACATTAAATTTTACTTTTTAAACTTTGGTGGAAAAACGCTAAAAAATCGCTTTTCCTTATTTTGAAAGGATTTTTTTCGAAAATTTCGGTGGAAATTCAACATTACAGAAACACAATTGCTTGCCCCTGAAAAGGTTAAGTCTCGTGGTCAGTCAGATCACAAATTCCCTTTTCCCAATGATCATTCGTATTTTTCAAATTTCTCATCAGGAAATCAATATTTTTAATTTCATTTTTTTGTGTAACTCTTCTGAAATAATATCTGTTATTAGTATGTTTGACAAAATATTTCTTAAACATAAGCCTAGTTTAATATTTTATGTGTTAAAATCTAAGCGGAGTTAACGAGCTGTGAGTAGTATTTTAAAATGAAGTATATAGCGGGTGTCTCAAAAATGACTGATGGATTTTAAAATTCAATAACTTGCAATTGGTGACAGATATTTAAAAAATTCTTGCAGGAGAGTCATGTATGATGCCAGGAGTTTTTTTTACCGTGATTCTTGATTTTAGTTCGAATTTCAAACAATAGATGGCGCTGACAGCGATTGACGCTCAGTCGAGGCCTAAACTGACGTCACTCAGCATTGATGCGGAGGAAGGAGATTAAGGCTATGGAGTGGTTCTAATTCGCCAGCACAATCTTGCTCTTAGAGTCCGAATCTGAACCCATTCGATATGATTTCAATGGAATGCGTTGTTGCCATGGAAACAACAAAGTCTTCGATAATTATCAGTATAAACAAAATTTTAATTAACTAGAATTTATTTTATTTTTTTAATTTTAATGTAACGATATAATATCCCTATTCAAAAGGGTTAAACAAGGTAACTTCTAATATTTGCTTTTAAGTAGTTATTTTGAACACAATATACTATTAGCCATTTTCCCGATTATTATCCAACATTCATAAAAATCAACTGACGAACTTCCTTAAAAGATCTAAAATTTATTAGAATGTAACAAAAGTTAAGAAATTTTTAACAACAGCAAAAAATACTAAATCTCTTCATCTAGTTTTAAAATATGATGCATAAAATATTCTTTAAATCAGACCAAAAAAAGTAATTTAACACGGGAAAATAAAATTTCATCAATGTAAAATCGCCTGCAAACTCGAATACTACTTCTTAAATTCATACTCAGTTCTTAACGCTGTATTCCACTATCGAAGAATTTGGTGTTTCCATGGCAACAACGCACTCCATTGAAATCATATCGACTGAGTTCAGAATCGGGCCCTAAGAGCAAGATTATGCTGGCGAATGAGACCCACTCCATAGCCTTAATCTCCTTCCTTCGCATAAATGTTGATTGACGTCAGTTTCGGTCTCGACTGAGCGTCAATTGCTGTCAGCGCCATCTATTGTTTTAAATTCGAACTAAAATCAAGAATCACAGTAAAAAAAACTCCTGACATCATACATAACCCTCCTGCAAGAATTTTTTAAATATCTGTCATCGTTTGTAAGTTATTGAATTTTAAAATCCATCAGTCATTTTTGGGACACCCGGTATGTTATTAAAACAATTGACAGGCAAACCAATAAGAGACATCGTTTAAGAAGAGTTCCGTCAACTGGGGAAACTTTGGCCCATTAAGGGTACTTTGGCCCATTAAAGGTAACTTTGGCCCATTAAAGGTAACTTTGGCCTATTAAAGGTAACTTTGGCCCAAGAGAGAAAAAAGATTAAATCTGCTATATTTTCTACATGGCTTGAGTTATCGACAAAGTTTTGGCCTCAAAATATAGGTGGTAGCACTGACTTAGGCTGGCAGCGCATTGTAATTCGCCCAGTTTCCACAGTGCCAGCACCAGTCAAGCAAAAACGTGTGATGATGGTGAGAATTTAGCTCTTACTTTGACTGCCGAGCTGTAAATTATTAATTTATTTGGACCTTGGTAAGTACATGTTATTATAACCTCATTAATGTAGATCAAGGCCTAATGTAGGATTATGCATTGTCTTTCCTGAGATAAAAAAGAAAACGTTTTTCTAAGTTGGGGTAACTTTGGCTAAACATTTGGGGTAACATTGGCCCAACCAATTATCATTTAAATTTTTGTATAAACTTCCTGTCAATGCATAAACAATGTTATGTTTGAAGGGACGCTTTTTCTTATTTTGTTGAATTTAAACATTGATGTTTTTGAGGTAATGTTTTTATTTACTTTTGGTATACGCATAAAAATAGACATTTGTGTTTATACAAACAATAATTTTGCTGAAAATTCATCCAGTGTATTGGTTTCAACTGAACCAAACAAGAAAGCTATTGACAAAGATGACTGTAACGTTGGAAATTTTGTACTTGTGCTGTTTAATGGCAATCTCTATCCCGGAAGGATTACTTTGAAATCAAAGGAGGGTTGTGTTGTTGACTACGTGGAAAAGAAGTTAATGTGTTGGCGTTGGTCACAGCGACTGAACTCGATGGTGTGTGAATGGAACGATATGGTTGCAAAAATTAGCCCACCTAAATTTCTGTCTAAGAGAAACCAGTATTCAGTCCCAGACCTTGAGCAACATTTATGAGTTTTGTAATAATTTTTTTATTAAAACATATGCTAATTTACTGTCTTTTTATATGTTTACACTTCTTACCCTCTCTTCCTTGCCTAATTAAAAAAAAAAAAAAATGGTCATTTTTTCCCCATTCTGACCAGAAAATCAGAGTTCTAACTTTTTACGACTGCTCTTTCATCTTCAACTAGCATTTCATTTATAATGGTTGCTTCATAATAATGGAAGCCATCGGTCCATCAGAAGAAAGTAACTCGGTTAAAGCGGGAACTCAGTTAAGCGGGACTCGGATAATCGGTACTCTACTGTATACAGAAAAGGGAAGTTAAAAATATGGATTTTCTAATGAGAGTTTTTTTTTAAATACGAATGGATTCTATGCTCATAAGTTTAAAAACTGAAAACAAATTTTGAGATCTGACTAGTGTTGCCAGGTCAGGATTCCAAATGCTCTGGATACCACTAATTTCTTACAGTTTATTTCGCCATCTTTAATCGCAGCCACTAATTCTGCCGTTAGATAAGGGGAAGAAAATTTCTTTAAAATACTGGTGTCTGTAGCATTTGGAGTGCCCGATTTACACAGGACCCATGGCAACAATTGATCTGCTGACCTGGAGCACTAATGCTTGTGTAATTTGTAATGCCTTTAAGAAATTACTGGTATCGATGAGTGAATATAAAATAAGATTCATGGGTCACTAAGTAATAATTTTCTATTCAAGGCTGGAGTAATACAGTTGAAGCTTTTTCCAGCAGAGCGAAAAATGTCTAGACCAGGAATCGAACCTGGATACTTGGCGTGACGTGCCAATGCTTTTACCTGTTAAGGGGGCTGGTCACACAGCTTCCGATTTCCCCTCACTAATGTAAAGTCTATGGGCATTTGATGCATTCGTGTATTTAAAATATATCATCGGAAATTATTCTATTTTTTGTGTACACTTTCTAAAAGATGTCTATTTTCTTCTTAGTTCTCGAAATATTTCTAAAGTACAGACTTAATTTTATATGTAGTGTTAAAATCTTACTCACAGTTCGCCCGCTTTTAGCACATAAAATATTAAATTCAGCCTAGATTTTAGAAATATTTTGAAAACTAAGAAAAAAAGAGGCATCCTTTAAGAAGAGTACACATAAAAAATATGTTAAAAATATGAATTTTCCGAGGAGATATTTTAAATATACGAATGCATCAAAAGTCCAAAGACTTAAAATTACGGAGGAGAATTCCGAAGCTGAGTGACCAGTCCCCTTAAGCTATATTCATTCTTATTTTGTTGGAGATGGCTGCGAACTGCAGCGCTAGTTTCATTCATCCGAGCTATAACTATAGCATTTACATGATGAAAGTGTGTTGATTTACGTGATGAAAGTGTGTGTGACACATGATGAAAGTGTGCAGTTGGAAAAAAAAATATTCGTTCTCTTCATTATGAAATAATTTTCTAATTACTAATTATTACTTTATATACCCCTGCAAAAAAAAAAAAGAAAAATATTTCTCTTTCTCTGTGTTATTACAATTATCGTAAAACATGAAAAAGGTTTTATCATTTATTATAATAGCATCTATTTGGGGGAACTTAATGGGTAAAAAAGTCCTTCCGGCCAGTGCCGGGAGGAAGAGGTAGCTTTCATAATCCTTATTTAAAAAAAGCCAACTTATATCATGCAAACATACGAAGCTCAATTTAGTAGAAACCGAATATAGGAGATTCAATACTAATTTTTATCAATATAATGAATGAGAATTTCGCGAAATTAGTCAGCTTTATCCAAGCTGCTTTTCTTTAAAGTAACTTATATTTGGCTGCCAAATTCGGCAATTTCTTAAAGTGCCTGTCATTTTAAGACAACATGGTGGATGAGGCTAAGCAGTGAGCTTGGTCGAGACCTTAGTAATTGCTGTGCACATGCTCACTCACATCGGAATCGGTTAATATATAGGAGTGGGGTCGCATGCAAAAAATCAGATTTTTCAAAATGTCACCCACAATAGAAATTGAAACTGCTATATCTGAGCCATTTTTTAAGGTAAAGACAAACAAAAAATGCTCCTGAATCCTTATATCAAGATCAAATACTTAAGAAAGAAACCTTTTTCAATTTCTAATTTTTTTGCACCTCACTTTAAATATATATATATTTTTTAATTTAATGGCCGCCATTTTGAAACAAGATGGCTGATGAATCTGGCCAGCGAACTTGGTCGAGGTGTTGATGTATACTATCCACATGCCTTCTTACATCGAAATAGGCGAATACGCGTGTTATCGCGTGACAAATACAAGATCGTTTCAAAATGTTAGCCATGCTAGAAATTCAAAGAGCTATAAATCAACCATTTTTTAAGATATCAACAAAAGAACAAATTTTCAGAAACAAAAACTGCTCCGGAATCTTTGTATCAAGACCAAACACATAAAAAAAATCTTTTTCATTTTCCAATTTTTTAATACCTCATTTTGAATTTTAAATTTAATTTTTTTTAAATGGCAACCCTTTTGAAACAAGATGGCGAATGAAGCTGGCCAACGAACTCGGTCGAGACATTGGTATGTACTATGTACAGTTACATTATGTACAGTACCAAGTTACATCCAAATAGGTTCCTAAATACGCCTGTTATCGCGTGACAAAAATCAGGTCGTTTTAAAATGTCAGCCACAAGAGAAATTCAAAATGCTAGTACTCAGCCATTTTTTTTTAGATATAGACGAAAGAAAAACTGTTCCGGAATCTTTGTATTAAGGTCAAACACATACAAAAAAAAATCTTTTTCATTTTCCAATTTTTTGGTATCTTATTTAAATTTTTTTTTGTTTTTTAATTTTTTTAAATGGCCGCCATTTTGAAACAAGATGGCGGATGAAGCTGGCCAACGAACTCGGTCGAGATATTTGTATGTACTATGTACACACCAAGGTACATCCAAGTCGGTTCATAAATACGCCTGTTATTACGTGAGAAAAATCAGGACGTTTCAAAATGTCATCCACGCTAGAAATTCAAAATGCTATAACTCAGCCATTTCTTAAGATATAGACGAAACAAAAACTGCTCCCGAATCTTTTTATCAAGGTCAAACACATAAGAAGAAAATATTTTTTCAATTTTCAATTTTTGGTACCACATTTCAAATTAAAATTTTTCTTAAAAATTTAAATGGCCGCCATTTTTAAACAAGATGGCGGGTGAAGCTGGCCAACGAACCCGGTCGAGACATTGGTATGTACTATGTATAAACGAAGTTACATCCAAATCGGTTCATAAATACGCCTTTTATCGCGTGACAAAATTCAGGACGTTTCAAAATGTCAGCCACGCTAGAAATTCAAAATGCTATAACTCAGCCATTTTTTAAGATATAGACGAAACAAAAACTGCTCCGGAATCTTTGTATAAAGGTCAAATACATAAGAAAAAAATATTTTTCCATTTTCAATTTTTTGGTACCACATTTCAATTTTTACATTTAAAAAAAAAAATTTTAATGGCCGCCATTTTGAAACAAAATGGCGGATGAAGCTGGCCAACGAACTCGGTCGAGAGATTTGTATGTACTATGTACACACCAAATTACATCCAAATCGGTTTATAAATACGCCTTTTATCCCGTGACAAAATTCAGGACGTTTCAAAATGTCAGCCACGCTAGAAATTCAAAATGCTATAACTCAGCCATTTTTTAAGATATAGACGAAACAAAAACTGCTCCGGAATCTTTGTATAAAGGTCAAATACACAAGAAAAAAATATTTTTCCATTTTTAAATTTTTGGTACCACATTTCAAGTTAAAAATTTTTTTTAAAATTTTAAATGGCCGCCATTTTGAAACAAAACGGCGGATGAAGCTGGCCAACGAACTCGGTCGAGACATTGGTATGTACTATGTACACACCGAATTATATCGAAATCGGTTCATAATTACGGGAGTTACAGTGTGACATAGGTCAGATATATATATATATATATATCAATTTTGAACGGAGGGTGGTTTCGGGGTCTGGGGGTCATGATCTATGAAAATATACCAAAATTTTTTGAAATCGCTTTCCTCCGAACGGCTGCAATAGGTAGCTTTTTTGTAAAGAAAGCTACCTAATATTTATTAGGAAAGACTATGCTCACAAGGAAGGTCTCCATACGGGCATACTCAGAAAAATCTGAAAAAAAAATACAGAATGTTCTTCTCCCATGGGTATATATGTTAATAAAAAAAATTTTGGCGGAACCTCGGTAGAACGTCCGTAAAAAAATAATGAAAATTTCGCTTTTTTGGTGACTTATTACCGTTTAGCGAAGAAATTAAATTTAAAAAAATACGCTTGTCGAATACTCTTTAAGGAAAAAACTTTTTATGTTGAATTTGTTTAAATAAGTTTAATTTAAATAACTTTAGCTTTGTCATTTTTAGTTTGTTTTAACTATAGTTTTGTCATATATATTTATATGTACTTATAACGAATTTTAACTATTATATTTTACGATTTAAAACAAAATTTAAATTGATTAAAATTGTTCCAAACTCAAAAATATGCCCCATCGAGCACTGTCGATTCAACTTAGTTGCTATGGAAGCAACTTCTTCGGTATGGAAATGTATTATGGCAGCATTATTCACCTGGCGTTAAAAGGTATTTTTATAACCGATAAAGGCGTTTAAATTTTTAAAAAATGTGGATTGGAGAATAAAACTGGCAAAATTTCGTTCAAATCGGCAACAAGCAACAAGTATAATACAAAATGTAGTAGTAATAATAATAATAATAAATTCTTTCATGGTTTACGTTTAAATTCATTAAATACCGCATATTCTCAAAATCAATTAACAAACTATTTTCATATTCATTAAAATCGTTTGCTTTTGGCGAGGAAAAGTGCTGCTCGCCAAATTGCATGCCGCTTTCGTCTTTTCACGCCAATTATTCGAAAGTATTTTATTTTTTTACAGATTTTCTACTGTAATTCCGCCGCTAATTTTAACTGATCCTTTATTACATACATGGGTACTTTTACTAGCATTTTTTTCAACATATTCTTACAAGGAAGGTCTCCATACGGGCATAAACAGAAAAATCTGAAAAAATTACAGAATGTTCTTCTCATATGGATATATATGTTTATAAAAAAAATTTTGGCGGAACCGCGATACAACGTCTGTAAAAAAATAACGAAATTTTCGTTTATTTGGCGATTTATCACCGGTTGGCGATGAAAAAAAAAATACGGTTTTACGTAGGCAAAAACTTTTTATCTTGAATTTGTTTATACAAGTTTAATTTAAATAACTTTAGTTTTGTCATTTTTAATTTGTTTTAACAATAGTTTTGTCATTTTTAGTTTGTTTTAACTATTGTTTGCGATATATATTTATATGTATTTATAATAAAATTTAAATATTATATTTTACGATTTAAAACAAAATTTAAATTGATTTAAATTATTTCAAGCTCAAAAATAAGGCAGATAGAACACTGTCTATTTGATTTTGTTGCTATGGAAACGACTTCGTCTTTGATATGGAAATGTATTATGGCAATCAAATGTCAGCTGACTATTACTTAAAATAGATATTTGCAACTTGCAAAGCCCAGAAAATATTTTTACAGTGATAAAATTAAATAACTATAGCAACAAGCAACATATATATATGTAATAAAAATCTATTTATATAAAATCCAAGTCTCTGTGTGTCCCTCACTATTCCGGTAGGACCGCCTCATTGAAATGAGTAATTGTTGAAAAATATTAATGCAGGTTTACCACAGTAGCGCCAAATGTTAGCCAACTTGGCGATAGCTGGCTAATTTGGCGAAATTCCCATTTAAAACCAATAATTTTTCATAATGGAGGTCACCGAAATTTAATTTAAACTCCACTCTTTTAAGATATTTTTTCGAAATCTATGGGTGAGAATTTAAAGTGCATCGTTACATCTTCCTCCCGATGCTACTAATAAAATAACCGCCAATACACAACGGTGTACTGTGTGAGCTCCTAACTGCGCGATTTTAATGTGCTTTAGGTACTTTTCCAGTATCGGTGCCTTGGCGAAAAAGGAAATTTGGTAACATATTTTCCGGGAACCTATTCACTGTTTCATTTTATATACACACGCATTTTTTTCGATATTTATACGATTTATTTAACATAAAAAAGCCGTTTCTCTAATTTTATACAGAAACAGATGTATTTTGTACATAAAAACATCAATAATATACATATAAAACAAACAAAAACGCTCATCAAATTTGTTTTCATAGCTGTTTATATGATTTGACAACAAATCTCGATATTTTCCCGTTATACGGACACCATGCCAAAATGTATGGTAATGCGCCAATTATATCAAAATGCTAAAAGATATTTGTAAATTTATGCCAGCAGTTTAATATGAGTTTTATTTTATTGCTTTATTTTATAGCAGTTATTTGTTCACTTATTTTAAGTATATATTTGTGATTTGATGAAATAGTTCGTAAAAGTCTGGAATTTTCAAATGTTATATTTTTTAAATGCTCACTTTAGTATCGACAATGGTTTTTCTTTTATTTTTCAAATGCTTCAATTCACGATTTTGCGCCAACTATTACGCTTGGCGACAATGGTGTCCGCATAACGGAAAAGTACCCAAATCTCACTTTCTGATGCCCAAATTACACCAAGCTTTTTTTAAAAAATGCCAAAGCCCCTACAGTGGAAAAGTACCAAACTGTCTATTATCTTGCGCTATCCGTGTTGTAGTTTGTACTATATGCAATGGGAGTGGAGCAAAGAGTTTAAACATTAAATATTAAAGTTTCGGCACAGATGTCATATATGCCCCATATTGGCGCGATTTTTTGCTGACGCCAATGTCATATACACAACGGGTACTTAACTGGCGCCAAAGAGTCGTAAGGGTCGAGTGAAACATAAAAGGGCATATCATAATTAAAAATGCATTTCTAGCAATCGTTGCTTATGTACAATACTTCGGAGAGAAGTTTCTTGGCGAGAAAGAATTTTGCCAACGTATTTTCTGGCAACCTATTTACTGCTTCATACTCACAAGCAATTTTTTCCATATGTATACAATTTGGCACAGATGTCATGTACGCCCCATATTGGCGCGATTTTTTTCCGACGGCAATTTGGCGAAAACATCAACAGTATAAACAACATTCGGGTTACCATTACAAGTAAAATAACGACACTTTGGCGCCAGTTAAGTACCCGGTGAGTATATGACATCGGCGTAAAAAAAAAAAAAAAAAAAAAAAAAAAAAACGCGCCAATATGGGCGTATATGACATCTGTGCCGACAATTTAATATAAAAACCCATTTTTAATATAATTACCCATTTTTATAAAGAGACAGAAGTAATTTTGGTACTTTTCGGTTAGCCGGGCGCCAGTGTTACATATACATATTTATATACATACATATATGTAAGTATACACATGTATACATATACATATATTGTATATGTACACACATACATATATGTAAATGTATATGTATATATACATACATTTATATATACATATATATGTATATATAACACTGGCGCCCGGCTAACCGAAATGTACCGTAATTTTTGCACAGATGTCATATACGCATGGGGGTTGACGTGATTTTTCTATGACGCCAATTTGGCAGAAATCTCGCTTTCGAATACAAGTTACTTATATATTTTTCAATTATTTGCTATCATTTTGAAAAGGAAATAACTATAAATAAATAAAAGTTTGAATAATAACTATAGAACAAAGCAGTTTATATAATTAAAAAACAGAAAATAAAAGTAAATAAACAATTTATTAATAAATAAAAAACAATAGCCGGGTTACCATAGCAGGCAAAATAACACCATTTTGGCGCCAGTTAGGTATCCCGGTTCATATCTGAAATCTGTGCCGTAATTTGTATATAAAAAAAATTATATATATTTAGAAACTATTTTTTATGCGTATAAGTGCATATATAAACAAAGATAAAAGTTCATTAGATTTGTTTTCTTAGCTGTTTATATATTTTCGCAACATATCTCACTTTCTGATGCCCGAATCGCGCCAAGATTTTTTTAAAAATGCGCTATAATGGAAAAGTACTTAAATAAATAATTAACAGAAATAACAAATTATACAAACTAAAACTTTTATTTCGAGATCAAAGCATTGTTTTTAATTTCGATTAAAAATACATATATCCTTGGATAACTTCAATTGAAATTAGTTTCACAGCTAAATATCTCATTCCATAAACCTAAACAAACACAAGTGATTCATTCATCGTGAAACGTCAAAAATATTAAATCATTGAGGTAATCATTCACAAAGTAAGTTCTCCAACAATCAATGGGCAATATTCTAATGACGTCATAGTAGGTAAAATGGTGGCGGTATCGTTTGTTTATGGTTTGTAATCACAAAGATTTAATTTTGCAATGTCTCTTAGTTACATTATTTTATTGTCATATTTATGAGCTTCAGAACAAAAGCCTATTTTTTCATTATTTCGTTATTAAAGACGGAAAAAAATCATAAATGCATGATTTGAAAATTTTAAATAATTTTCTTTCTTAATACTAAAAAATAACATCGGGAAGCAACAGCGGGTTTAAGTTAAATAAGTTTAACTGTTTAATTCTGCTGTAATATTCAAAATAACTGTATTTATTAGATTTCAGTACTCAACATCAGGGCCCGATTAAACTTTGAAGTTAGAGGAATTACAATGTCATTTCAGGACCTTTCTTTTGGAGAAGCAGGGGCGCGCCAAAAGTATCCGGCGCCTGTGTGGAGAACTTCAATTGGCGCCCCATATTCCTACCCCCCCCCCCCAAAAAAAAAAAAAGAAAAAAAGAAAAACATATATATATTTTTTTTAAATGAGTATAAATGCATAGCTGCCAAGCCAACCTTCCGATGGTTTTCTCCAGATCAAATAAAAGAATTTGAACCAGAAAATTTATTTAATGAAATGTGTCCTTTTTCTACAGGGTTCTTTTTTATTTCATTTATTAAATTAAATTTCTGGTTCAAACTCTTTTATTTGATCTGGAGAAAACCATCGGAAGGTTGGCAGCTATACAAATAACGGATATCCCTAAAAAGTAGGTGCTTCAGCTGTTTGTCCCCCCCCCCCACACACACACACACAAATGGCATACCTCCTACATAAATCAGCTTCTTTTACCTCCATTACTCCCGGAATTTTTAAGATCTGATCTTTACTTATATTTATACTTAAAACTTAAAACAGTTCAAATAAACTTTAATTTGGAAATATAGCTGTGTTGAATTAATCAATGGTAGCACTATGACACAAAGAAAGGCGTGCTCGTAATACGGTAAATACACATAAAAGTAGAAAAATATTTTCTCAAATTAATGGTATCCGTATTACATCGGAACTTGTTATAGTACTTTTATTTCTTTTAAAATAATGTAACATCAATTAAGATGCGCCTTAAACAATTACCACACGTAGATTATAATCAGGGATGCATTCGAAAATGTTCCAGTCCCGGAACATTTGATTTTATATTAGCAAATACAGAACCTCTATGCTGGCTGTACAGGGTGTCCGGTCTCAACGGTGTCCAATGGCTAATGCCTAAACCGTTAGTCATAGACATATAGCTCCAATTACAAAAATGTTTAAAATCAGGTAAAGAAATATTTTAAAAGCGATTTGGGTCAAAAAAAAACATTTCTTAAAAAATTACGAAATTTAAATTTTTATACCGCCCCCCGGTCCTATAAGTTATATTTAGTAAAATTTTCCTTTTACACTGACAAGTAATACACAAAAAGTCCAGTTATTCTACGGTTAAAATTGACCGAGTAATAGCTGTTTAAAGTTGGAGCATATTTTTTGCTTTAAATTGGGGGTCATTAACAAATTTAGTCGAAATATAATTTCGTCAGACATATTAAAAAATGGTTGAGAGTAAAATTAACATCGCAATATCAATTTGAAATCTTTAATCATTCTAACATATTAATGCAAAATATACAATTTGTAATAAACATTTAAGAAGAAAAGAAAACAGAATTTTTGTTAAATAAAATGATGCTAAACTAACAGCCTCAATTCTTTACAAAATGATACGTATTTTAAAATATTATTAAATTACACTAGCCTGCGAAAGTTGGGTTATGTCATGTTTTTTAGCTTTTGATAATTGATTCTTATGTATTCTGAACTGCTGAATCTGAAATTGACCTTCATTTTTAACCATCATATCAGGATTTTTCGCAAATTTCAAAGTTAATAAGTTCAAAGTTAAAATTGAATATCCTCCCTCATCTCATCGGACCACTCAGCTATTTAGCTGTAAGAATCCCAGGATAAGCAAAAATATCGAATAAATTATTGAATAAAATCATTGCTTGAAATTCAATTTTTTCTAGGAGAAGAGTCTCCCTACCAACATTTATAAATGGAGGGGAGTTGAGCAATTTGGGAGGGAGAAAAAAAAATCTAAAACCGAATGTTATTTTAAGTGCTATTTAAAGATTTACATTAATTATTTTGTCATGCCTGTATTAATATAGACATGACAAAATACCATTGAGGAATTTAAATCCACAACTCAGAATACTTATGCAAAATGTTTTTTTATTTAAAAAAGTAAGAGAGTTAAGGCTTTTATATAGTTTATTTTTCAACTTTAAACCTAATATCATGGGTCCTTAACAATAGGGTTGTTAAATGAATTTCTGAATTTAGATTTTATTCCATTTTGGGCCCTGAATCTTCTTTCACAAGGTAAACTTGTGGAAGACAGTACAAGCACAACATTTATAACTTTGGAAGTTATCGGAAACGTATGGTTATGCCCACTTAAAAAATTTTCAGAAAACTTTGCAATATCCGACATGCCTTCATTTTTAACTACTTGCATGAACAATGTATATCCAGTGATGGAATCATCAATATCCATTTCTGAACAAAATTGTTTTATTATATCCTTAATGGAATTACAGTCAAAACCTGACCCCCTGGTATTTTCTTTGTTTAAAATTTGAATTCTTGTTCAATCCAAGTCAAAAGTTTGAAATGGATACTGATTCATTTCTTCTACTGCACGAGAAATGTAAGTTAACTTTTTTTTCAGCAGCCCTTTGACGAAATATGTGTTTTATCCGTGATCTTTTGACGAAAATCCCATTTTTTCGCGATCTTTTGGCGAAATTCGCGATCTTTTCACAAAATTGGCGTTTTTTCGCGATCTTTGACGAAATTTGCGTTTTTTCCGTGATCTTTTGAGGAAATTTGCGTTTTTCGCGATCTTTGACGAAAGTTGCGTTTTTTTTCGTGATCTTTTAAGGAAATTCGTGTTTTTTCGCGATCCTTTGACGAAATGCGCGTTTTATTGCGATCCTTTGTCGAAATTCGCATTCCTCCCCCCCTCCAGCTTTTGACGAAACGCGCGTTTTTTCTGCGATATTTTGACAAAACTCGCACTTTTCGGGATTCTTTTATGAAATTCGCGTTTTTTCGAGATTCTTTGAGGAAATTTGCGGTTTTTTTCAACGGCTCTTTGACTAAATTCGCGTTTATTCCGCGATCCTTTGAAAAAATTTGCATTTTTTCGTGATCCTTTGACGAAATTCGCTTTTTTCGCGATCCTTTACCGGAACTCGCGTTTTTTCCGCGTTCCTTTGCCGAAATTTACGATTTTTTTGTTATCCTTTCATGTAATGTGTGTTTTTTTGCGATCCTTTGATGAATTTCGAGTTTCTTTTTCGCGATCCTGTGACAAACTTTGTGTTTTATTCGCAATCCTTTGCGGCGATATTGTCGATTTTTTCCTCGAACGATTGACGAAATCGATTTTTTCGGCGATCATTTGTCGAAATTCGCTATATATTTTCTGTTGAACTGATGACCGATTTTTCATAATTTTCGGAACCTAATGCCTTAAACTTTCGGAACAGAATCAATCCCCCTTGAATTCACCAATCGGTCGCTTGAAAAACTCGTAAATTTCAACGATCTTTCGTGGTAGAAAAAAAAAAAAAAGCCGCAAAATGTGTCAATCGGTCGCGATAAAATATCGGGAAATTCGCAAGGCGTTCGCGAGAGTTGATCGTAATTTCAAAATGCAAAATTTTCAGGAAAATCGTGAGATCTTTTTGGACGGGAGCCTCCCGCCCACGATATTCTTTTGGGCGGGATTTCAAAATTTTGGGCACGAATCCCGCCATCCCGCCCTGAAAATAAAATAAAATAAAACAAAAAAGTTTTACATATGTTTTATAGTATGAGATTTTCGCTATATTTTAACTTACACATTTACGATTTGCAAAAAAATTCTAACGTGATGGTTAAAAATAAAGGTCATTTTCAGATTCAGTGCTAAAAAGTACGTAAAAATCAATTATCAAAAGTTAAAAAACACAACTTTATAGTATACTCTACTTTATATACTACTACTATACCTATATACTACTATACCTCTACTTTATAGTATCCGATTTTTGTTATTCTTTAAATTTGACAATTTATGATTTCCGAAATATCCTGACATGATGGTTAAAAATTAAGGTAATTTTCGGATTCAGTGCTAAAAAATACATAAAAGTTAAAAAAAAAAAAAAAACAATCGCAGTCTTGTATTATCTATTCTAAAACTTTTTCTTAAACATCTTGGCGGTAATCTATCCGAAATTTTTTGTGTTATCTTGTAAAATAAGTATAAATGGTAACCACCGAAAATCATAATAATATTAGATTGTTATTGGATTTGCGTCAGTATGTAAAATGTAATCTCGATCGGATATTTAAAAGTGAGTTAAAGTTCGAGTACGAATTTTGAACTGGAAAAACATACATACGATCGTTGAAGTAACATAAAAACTTATAAAAATAACACAATTTTTGTTAAAAGAAATCATAAAAGAAACAGTCTCAAATCCTGACAAAATAAAACATATGTTATTTTAGCCAATCTGAAACTTAATAAATGTTAACTTAATCGTAATACTTGTACGATTTTTTTCAAAGCGCAGATACACATGAAATAAGATCTTCGAATGCTTTAAGCACTTGGTATGTGACCCCTCAAAGCCAAGCCGAACTCATTTGTTTTTAGAGCAGAAACAGAATAAAGCAGAATAAGTCAGAATAAGTCATGCATTTTTAAAGTTTCATAACTCGCTCAATTTTAGTGTCATAGGAATGGGACTTTTTTTTTTTGTCTTACTTGTCAGTGTGATAGGAAAATTTTACTAAATAAATTTTATAGGACCGGGGGACCTTATAAAAATTTAAATTTTGTAATTTTTTAAGAGATGTTTTTGTTGACCTAAATCGCTTTTTAAATATTTCTTTACCTGATTTAAAACATTTTTGTAATTGGAACTATATATCTATGACTAACGGTTTAGGAATTAGCCGTTGGACACCGTTGAGACCGGACAATCTGTATAACAATTGTTATGAAAAAGGCATATTCATTTTGATATTTACATTGCTAAGAAGCTAAGCATATCTTTATCTTGTCCCACTCTTAACCCTTCCTTCTCTGTCAGATTTTTTTATTTTTCGAATTCCCAATTTTCGTGCAATGAATCCAAGTTCTAAATTAAAACGAGGCTCAAAATTTTTGTAAGGATAGTCGAAAGCCTGTCCTGGTGCACCCAGGGATATAAAATAACCACGTTGGGTACTTTTCTGGGTATTTATTTTTCAGTTAAATATAGCTGTGAAAAAATTTATAATGGATTGCTGAAAAAGAATGAAAATTTAGAACTTTAGACTTCCTACAACTCTTAAATTTTAAAGAACCTCAACATTTTACATTGAAATATTGAATTTAAATATCATTTTTTTTATTATAATAAAGAGTGTAAAAAAATAATATATTAATTCAGAAAAATTTTATTAAAAAAACAATTTTAATTAAATTTGTGTAACAGGTGCACTTAATATATGTGCAATACTGATTCAGCTAATGTATATTAGTACTACATAGGTCACTTCAAGCACTACCACGGTAATACTATATTACGATGGTAATTCTCCATTAAAGGGGACGCATTCTGTAATTTTTCCTCAGAAAACATTTCTTTCCCTGATACTCTTTTTCTCTGCAAATAACTACATCAGTCTAAGATGAGTGCTCTCTAATTTCATATGATGGCCAATTTCATGAATAAATATAATTTGTATCTGACGGTTTTAAGGTGCAGTCGGTCAAATGAAATAATGGCCCCATGCATTTTACTCACCAAAAATTTCCTGAAAACAATTAAATAAACATTCCATAGAAAATTATGTATTCTTTCAAGTTATATAAAAAAAATTTTAAGGCTCATCTTCATACTTCTAAAATTGTACCGAACTCTGAAATTTTCAATACAAACGCAATAATTTTTACATCATATTTGGCTTGGTCATTAAATTTTACTTAAGATTACTTAATTTTACTTATTTTGTCTAGTAGTTTAGGAACTGTGGAGATTTAAAATTTGAATCTCCAAATGTTAAATTCATTTTTAATCATTGCAAAACAGATTGCGATTGCTAATGTTCTATAAGTCTTGATACTTCTAACTTTGACAACTACTGTGTGATAGACAAGAAGGACCATTTAGCGTTTTGTTGCGTATTGTATTTTTAAAATACGATAAAAATATAATGCAATTTGTTATTTCGAAGACTCGTGAAAGGGCGACTAAAGACAAAACAGACAGGCACGCATTTTTCTTTTGTGAAACTTTGATCTGCGTTTTTATAAAGGCTTTTAACGTGAAAAAATATTTCCCACATTCTTTTAAAAAATCGGATCAACCCGAATTCGATCCGCAAGAGTCAAAAAGCCAACCCGAACCCGAAACAATGAAAGCCAACCCAACCCGCAAACAAAAATAGTTAAACACAACCCGACCCGACCCGCAATGCGAAAATATAGTGCCGAGTGCGGGTCGGGTCGGGTTACGCGAACCCGACCCGATGCAGGACTTTACCTCAGACTATTAGGTGGTATTTCCCCTCGTGGGGGAGAAAACTAATTTTTTCATGTGACATATTGTTTTAAAGATTTTGGCCTGGATATTTCTAAGCACTCACTCCCCCCCCCTCCCCCCCCTCTTAACTCATTATTTTTTTTTTATCAGTAGAGGTTATTTTAAAGTTTTAATTTGTTCATTACTACCCCATACAGTTTTCCAAAAATTAAGAAAAACATTTACATAACAAATCTCAACAATTAGCAGCTTTTCCCCCATGAACGGGTACGTATTTAAGACAAAATGGGAGGGAGGGAGATCGTTCGAGAAACCTCGTAACGCAGAACTCAAAAATATATACAATAATAGATACAATTATGTTTTCAGAAATTCGTCGAAAATGTATGGCAAAATTATGTCTCCCCTACTTTTTCAAAATCTACTAAAAATAAAATTACGAAAAAATTAGAAGTAGTAGGAATTATTTAAATCTTTCAAGAAAACTATAGAGATTATCCTAGGTCATACAATTTTTCCGAAAATCGCAGTTTTCCTTTATACATAAACTTTCTCTTGCTGGCGCTCAGCGGGGGAGTTGAGGAGAGTTCGAGGTACCTATCGACGCGAAATCATCCAAGGACTGTCGATATTGATTTTCCAAAAGAATTGTCGGTGATTAGCTGAGATATTAATTAAAAGCCTATCTAAAAAGACGTGGCACAGACCAAAGTGGCCATGCAACTTTGTAATCTCCTTTCAAAGCGTACTTGGCACAATGGCAATATTAAACTTTGTACAAGGCCTTTGTTTTAGGTAAGGTGATCACAATGATAAATAGTCAGCGTTTTTTATTCCAATTGAATTCAATTATTGAAGGAAATTATTGAAAAATATTTAATAAAATAATTCCGAGTTATTTGAAAAGTCTTAGTATTCGTTTAACAACTATATTTTGTAAGATTGTAGTTAGAAATTAATAAATTTATTGTATGAACTCTCTGTGCGCGAGTGAAACTAGCGCTTGATCTATTATAATTTGTTCGAAGCAAATCTATAAAATATCCAATTAAAATTTCAATAAAACGTAATTCATTTTGAGGTTGTTCTCAAAAACATGTTTCCCTACTGTAAATGACATGAAACTTCCTTACATGCTCATGGGCTCGTTTTTATGCGTAAAAGCATACAATGTTAGGCATGGCTATTAAATTGGATTGAAATCGAATGGCGCTTTTCATTTCTTTTTTTTAAATGCATTGCATTTTGAGCTCCATCCTGTTTTATTTATTTATTGTTTTTGTTATAATGTAGCCCATTGCTGTGATTGATTTGTGCTTTTTTCGGCAATTTACTTTTACATGGAACCGTGCATAATTTGGGGGCTTATGCTGCTTTACCATTGTGCCATTTAATATGCTACTCGTTTTTATGTCGTCAGTATGTGTATCACCACCAATACTACAGTAAGATAGAAGTGTTATATATTTTCAATCATTTGAATAATGGAGCTTTCCATGTTTGCCCCCAACTGTAGTGCGCCCTGTTTTCTGAAAAGTTGGACAGGTCTGATCTAGAGCAGGGATGTCAAAAGGGGCATTCGCGGTCGCCCTTTCGATTTTTTTTATGCTTCTAGCACTTTTTTAAAATTTATTTTAGGCGCATGACGGCGCCCTTAAGCCTTCCGTGGCGCCTTACGACCGTTACCTTTCGACATCATGGCACCTTTCGGTTTGAGACTCCCCCCTACCCTAAAGCTACGCCGCTGACGAGCATCTGCAAATCTCATATACCTTAAAAATAAAAATGAACTCATAAATGTGTCATCAGAAATGACACACTTTCGATTTTAAATACCGCTTTAATAAATTTAAATTGGATAAAAGTTTTTCAAATTTTTCAGCTTCGCCTAAACTATTTGGCGCCTTTACTATTCTGGCGCCTGTGTGCGGTGCACACTTTGCACACTGGGTTGGCGCGCCCCTGTGGAGAAGCTTTTCTAAATTCCATATATACATGGAAAATCTTCAGTGTTAGAAATATTATTCCTATGACTGACATAACACGAGAACGGCCAGCAATTTTACACAAGTTTTTGAAAGTTACTTTGTATCAGAAATTTTACTAAAAACTGGTTACTTTTTTGTTATAGCGGCCCACACTGTTGGATTATGACAAGTTGCAGCCAATTTCGCCAACGTCGTAACCAAGATCGTGAAGCACACACATATAATACCATTTCATGAAATCGTATACGATAATTTAATAGTTTTTACCTTACTTCAAGTGTGTAATTTATTTATTTTTATGGCTTAACAATCTAAATTAACCAATATATGAATTAAAAAAAAAAATTAAACAAAGATTGAATAGACATGACCGCAAAAAGCCTCAAATCTGCATAACACTTGGAACCAAACTGTGCAGATTAGTGGTTTTCTACTGTACACAGTTTTTCATAAATGTGTTTCGTTCTTAAAATGTGTTATTTTCATCTATCACTGCGGAACAAGCGAGAAAACTCATATTCTTGCACATTAGTTGTATATATCTTTATATCTAAATTTCCGTCATTTTTGACGGGCTACCTTTCTAGTATATATATAATAACCTCTTTCATTGATTAAGTTAAGATTCATTAAAAACCGTGCATTCTAAAAAACAATTAATAAACAATTTTCAGGTGCATTAAAATCGTTTGCTTTTGGCGAAGAAAAATCCTGCTCGCCAAATCGCGTGTCACTTTCGTATTTTCGCGCCAAATATTCGAAAGTATATAATTTTTTTTACAGACTTTCTACTGAAATTCCGCCGTTAAATTTGACTGATCCCTTATTATATACATGAATAGTTTCACTAGCATTCTTTTTTTCAACATATTCTGAGTATGCCCTGTATGGAGACCTTCCTTGTCAGTTAAGTTTAATTTTGTTCCTTTAAGAGGTCTCAAGACTCTTAAAATGGGAAAAAAAAAGAAAAAAAAAAGACCATTTTCAACATTTAATATCTTAAAATGTATTTGATTTTAAGACACAATTTTTATTGAGATGAAAGATATAAGTATGTTCTTTCATTTCAAATATTTAAAGAATTGCAAGATGCAGAATTAACATTTACAGGGGGCTCCAAACTGTCAGATAATTGACGAGCAGAAAATCGGCATACTAGATTACGCGCAGGATTTTCCAATTAGAATGAAAAATTTGGTGCCTACTTATACTTCAGATTGTAATAATTACCCTGAACCTAAATAAAACCTAAATTTGTATTTAAAGCATTTTTATATTTTTAATACAAAGTTGTATTTAGCTAATGCAAAATTTAGAAAATTTGAACAATATAATCACCTAAAAAATATTTTCTTTAACAATAAAAAGGAAATTTTTGGTTCAATTTATACAGACTAACATGAAACATATGTTTTGTAAATTCCATGAAAAATATTTAGAAGTTTTTGAGATATCGTGCGCGTTATGCCTAAAAACGTCATTTGGAGAAAAAGGACTTGAAACGCCACTTCAGCTATTGAGCGGGAATAATTCTAAAAGCCATAACTTCTGTTCTAATGGGAATTTCAAAGAAACAATTATATAATATTGTTCAGAAAAGGTAGGGGTTTAACATTTAAAAGAAACTAAAATTTCGAAAATTTTAAAGCTTTAAGAATCCCGAGACCCCTTAACAGGAGGCTCTGTTACGTTAAGCTTTCTTTGATGAACATCATAGTTACTATTGAGTATAAATTGAATAATTTTTTTATTTGAAGTTATTAATATAAATTTATATGTTGGTACAATTTTTTTCTTCTACTTTTTCCTAATACAATAATGTAAATAGCGTTTTTTCACTACGTGGAACAGTGCTATTTAAATTAATGTATTAGAATAATATAACAGAAAATTTTGTGCTAGTCACAAAATAGTAATTTCATTTGATCTATTTATTTGTAGCAACTATTGATACGACACGTCGACCAGGACTTTATGTCTGCGGAATCAAAGGAAATCAACGAAGAAAAACTGGACGGGTAATGGGAGGCAAAACATCATCTCCTGGAGAATGGTGCTGGCAAGTGAGTGAGGAAGATCACGCTGACTCTTCTCATTTGTAATTTTAAGTTTCAAATATAAAATCCCAATTCTGCTATACGAGTAAAAATGAATTTCCATTACCATGAACACATATAAGAGTATCAGAATTATGAAAATTTCTTTTCAGTAAAGTACGAGTATTTAATCGGCATATAATTGCCATGTTGCAGAAAATATTTGCCTTAACCTCTTCGGTCGCTGGGTCCCCAAACGGGAACCTCTATTCTTCTCCTTATAAAAACTAAAATGTCCGATTTTTTTTTTTTTTTTTTTTACATTTTTACATCACTTCTTAGTAGCTTAATGTTTTTTTGCGTTCAAAGCAAATGAATAAATGGCAGCATCTAAGATTCTTCACACATAAAATAAATGGTTATTTTCATCTGAGTTTGCAGAATGCCTAAAAATACCCAAAAGACAGTATGACCAAGAAAGTGATAAATTTTCATAAGTATTTAACTTAAATCTTTTTCAATAAAAAATTTTGAGGATTTGTAGATTATTTACTTGTTTAAAGCTCTTAAATTTCTGATTGCGTTAATTTAGGTTAATGGTTATTAAATTTATGTTTTAAGGGCGGTTTGTAGCTTTAGATCAATATTTTTTAACCTAAATTACTAAGCGCCTAAAGGATCAATTTGAGAAAAATTATTTTTCCTGTCATTTATGATGTCATTTTGTTTGAAAAAAAAAAAACAATGAATAAGCATTTGTGTTATTATTTTAGCTTCGGAGCTAAAAGGCTATAGGATGACTCCGGAAGTAGTTGATACTCTTCCAGTTGTTGATCAAATTTTTGAAATATTGCGCCATTTCAGGCGGAAATGAGTTTAACACGAGGCACTAGACATAATATTTTTGTTTGAATGTTGGAGCACCTGTTGTCACATTTTTATCAGCTGTCTGCTGTAACAGAAGCCGTTTTATATATTTTTTTAATTACAAAAATGCAAAAATTTAGTTTTTGATTAGTTGAAGACAATTACAGTAAGTTAAAATAATCCACTTCCATATTGCTTATTTCAAATAATATTATATAAATTTATATAAATTATTTTTATATTATTATTATATTGTTATTATTGTTTTATATAAATTATTGTTAATCACAGCCCAAACAATATATTTTAAAGATTAATTTTAAAATTTTCGACTGATTTCTTCAATTGATCAACTACTGAGAAAATGGCAATTAAAGAAACTATTTATTTACAATTTTGTTGCTATTTAATTTCAGCAAATTTCATTTTTGTCCATTACAAGAAATTCATTAAGGGTTGCAGCAATCATGTTAGTTTACTTCTAAAACTTAAAAGGAAGGAAATATAATAAAAAAATATCCCGTAGCACTGACCTTATTTGATAAACTACCGGCTAGGTCACCTTATATCCTTTATTCAAATTTAGAAGTAAATAATTTAGAAAAAAAAATTGTACATGTGTGTTTGTCTGTTTGCATTGACCGTGGGTTTGTGCCATTTGATTCAAAATGATTTGGCCACCAACATAGGGGAGAGTAGCCGAATTTGGACCACTTCACTTATTTTCAGGTGTAACTCACTTAATTTTTGGAATATCTGCAAAAGATCATTACACAGGGTCAATCTATTCAACTACTAACTAACTAAATATTTATATCAATTTCTTTTTGAAAAATCTTAAATTTTGTTTTAATTTGAAAAAATTATCAAAAGTGGTCCCAATTCAGCAACTGGTCGCCTAAGTTGGACCCCCAGTCTCCTAAATTGGACCAAATAATATCAGCTTGTTTTAATGACTAGGGAATATAACTAATTTTATTAAAAGCAAAGTTTGCGATTAATGAAACAATCAAACAAAATAACAGCAATGAAATATAATGAAATCAAATTTCTGAAAATAAGAGTAATTGTTTTAAATCAAAATGTATTCAAAATATAAATCAAAGTTATCAGTAATTAAGAATAGAAATTATGGAACTAATTGTCAGTTACTTGAGAAACATGTAAGGAGTGATGCAAAGCTATACATGAATTTTGTTTATTGCTTTTGTTTTCTAGCGCACACAACATGGAACCGTTAATGGAAATCTAACATTTCTGCTATTTTATTTTTCTTACAAACTAGGCAAAACCAATCATCACTGTCTAGATTTTTCTTTTTAGATTCTGAATTATCATACTTTTTTTTTTTTTTTGCAACAGAAGTTTTCTTTATATTATGTTTGTAGTTCTTCTCTTCCATCATTTTCTTGCTAATTGCATTACGCCTATTTTTTAAAACTCGATGTTCCAATTGCTTTTCTGCTGTGAAAGCTTTCTTTTTGTCTTTTTTTTTTTTTTCATTTCAAGGTTTAGTTTATATGGCGATGATGTTAACACAACTGTTTTTTGTCTCCCTCTGTACTTGATTTAACTGAATTTAGCAAGGGAAGTAACATTTCTAATGATTTTTTGCTTTTGGGGAGGATTTGTAGCTGCAGCCTTGTTGCAGGTCAATTTCTTCACAACTTACTGTCTGTTTTTTGTTTCCTATATCTTTAACAGCTTTAGCTGTCACGGTTGTTTTTCTTCCAGACAGTTTGTCTATGTCTTTTTCAAAAATTTCATCAAGGTTTGAGATTTTATGCGCTTTAATGGCAAAAATATATAATTCTACCCTCCAGAACTGTAGAAAATCTTCAATCACAAATATCCTGCAGGAGGAAAATGTGTGAATTTAACTCTGTAAATCAAATATTGCCGTAGGAATAAAGAAGTCAAAGAAAATAAATACAATTACATACAAGATAAAAGACATTGCAAACGAAATTTATTGCATAGACATGTAAAAATATTTTTATGTTTATATAGGCCTAAACTGTATTAAAAAAATTAATCCAGATATACAAAAAAACTTGCATGGACATAGTTTTCATGGTTTTCATATTTGCATGGACATCCATTATAAAATAAAAAAACATAGTGTAGAAAGCGTACCGTCCTCGAAATTCATTACTTACTTTTCAAATTTATGATCGCATATCTGGTCCAATTTAAGCAACTTAAATTGGCCCAATTACGGCAACTGCGCCATTTTTTAAAACAGTTAATTTCAAGACTAAAAACAAAAACAAAATCAAACAAATCCGCCTGAAAAATATGTGCAATAAGCAGATGAATTCATATGTGTATATGAAAACATAACAACTTACCTTAGTTTTAAAATATTCACTTACGTTTAATAGGAAAAAATTAGATCAAAACAGCTAACTTTAGTTTTTTTTAAATTGCCTGAAAACAGCACATGGTAGGCGGCTGCTTCTTCTAATAATGAGTGACGTCATTCTGTTGAGTAGGATTTCAGCGGTAGAAGGTTCAGTGGTCTAATTAACGACAGAATGGCAACGGTCCAATTAAAGCGGCGGTCCAAATATGGCTACTCTCCCCTAATGAACAGTTTAAATAATAACCTGTTTCGTTACCAATATTTCCTGGTGATCTTTTAATATTTGAAGATTCCTTATTAATTCCACAATAATATTGCAGTTTCAACTAATTCAAGTATAGTTGATGGAGCGCGTTAGTTGTTTTTACCATGGTTCTAACTGTGCTCATGAATAAATAAATGAATAAAAAATACCTGTTTAACACATAATTAACGTAACATTTTTATCTTTAGAACCAGTATTTTCATATGAATCGCTTTTTAAAAATCTGCATATTGCAAGAAATAATGTTTTAAAGTGTTACTGGCACAATGCTGTTTCAAACAAAGCAATTTTGATAATACATAAAAAAAAAAATCCATTCATTTACTTTAAATTTATATTTCCTTACTTTCAATTAACACTTATCAATTATTTTTTTAACTGTATTAAATGAATTGAATTAACATATGTAGACAATTGAACCATAAAATATAAGAAATAATATGCATACGTTAAAAACACATAAACTTGCTCAATGATACACATAAATGGTACACAAGCTTTTATATGAACATGTGCAAATAAAATTAATGACAAAGCATAATGTGCACGTTTTTAACTGCTTCTGAAGTCATCTTCAGGATAAATATGATGTTGAAATGTTTAAAAGTCTAGAGACGAAAGCTTCCCGTCGAGTGTTGATCTATTATATGAATGAAAACTGCAGTGAAGTACATCAGAAAATATAAAAATGAAATAAGTGGATATGAATCGAAACAAACGGATAACGAAGGCTGCTATATTAATTTCGAGGAGGCAAAAGTTATAGTTCCACTTAATTACCCATTTCAAAAAATCATCGACCAGAGAATCAGTCGAAATCATTGCACGTGAGCATAATGCCTGTAACGATAATTTATCTTATAATATACAAAAAATCTTGCTTAATATTATAAAAAGTCTTAATTCTTTACCTGTTTGCAATATTTCAATTTTTCCCTCTTTTACCATGACTTCGTTTCAATGTAATCCATTCCCCTTCATAGAGGGTGACACTCCATGGTCTTCATGCGAACTTTCGATTCATCTCAACTTATTTCATTTTAAAATTTTTTGATGCACTCACTGCAGTTTTCCATTCATATAATTGATCAAGACTAGACAGGAAGTCTTTCGTCTAAAGACTTTTAAACATTTCAACATTATATTTAACTTGAAGACGACTGCAGAAGCAGTTCGGAACGTCGATATTATGCTTTATCGTTAATTTTATTTGTACAAGTTCATATAAAAGTTCTTTTTTTACGTGTAGCATTGGGCAAGCTTGTGAGTTTTTAACGCATACATTTTATTTATGAAGTGAATTGTTATTTTTTATAACATTAATAATTGAAAATTACTCTATTATTTCATGCTTGTGATATTTACAAATCACTATACTAATTTATCAATATTTTATTTCCTAATATAATATTGTCCATCTTTTAGGTAGCTTTAATTAATGCAAAGAATCAATATCTTTGTGGTGGAGCTTTGATAGGGAGCCGATGGGTTCTTACTGCAGCCCACTGTATAACAGCGTAAGTTGGCATTTATTTATACTGTATACAAAACAAAAAATAAACACCGAAATTCATATTGAAATTCAGTACTGAAATTCAATGATTGGTTAATCTGGTTAAAAGATGTGGAATATTTCCCAGTTCATTAAGAGGGATTCATTATTTACTTTTTGACTATCATGCTATGAACCTCATCACTCTAATGTTAATTACAATTCAAAATATACTCCTGAATGGCTGTATCTCAAAAGAGTAAAATGAAAAAAAATTATAAGTTCAATCTTTAAATAAGTATTTCTACATTGTTTGGTTTACTGCATATATGCTGTATTTACACAAGCAATAAAGACATTCAGAATAATAGAAATATATATACTACATATATTTTTTAAGCCGCTCTAATTAGTGTACTTATGTATAGAAGTAATCTCTTTTATTAGGTATGATCGTAATTATATAAATATGTAGCACCAATATCATTGTCTGGTCCGTCCATCTGTTTAAATATAACAGCGCAAGAACTACTCAACCGAATGTTTGGAAATTTAATATATTATAATCGTTGCAGAATTTTGTCGAGTCATTTAAAATTTTATGAATATCGAATCAGAACTTAAAAAGATATTAATAAAAGTTTAATTCATTCTACTAAATCCTATCATACGTAATTAATTCAATTTGTAACAATTAGTAACAAATTCAACGCAATTTGACAAGTAGCAGTGCCAGGAAGGGGTTTAAACTGGTGTCACGCTGGCATAAATTTCTCGTTATTTGTAGAGAATATGCCGAGAAATAAGCAAAAGTGTGTAATTTGTGTGAAATGTATTATATATTTTCTTTGTATACTACAAATGTTACTGTATTTTTGGTTTTACCTTTATTATCCGACATACCTCGTAATATTTTGTAAAATCTTTTCTTATAGTCTTGTGCGTAATGGAGATGCTATTTATGTTACTGTATGTACTACAAATGTTACTGTATTTTTGGTTTTACCTTTATTATCCGACATACCTCGTAATATTTTGTAAAATCTTTTCTTATAGTCTTGTGCGTAATGGAGATGCTATTTATGTTCGTGTTGGAGATTTTGACTTAGCCAGTCAAACAGGAAGTCCTGGAGCTCAAACGCAGAAAGTTTCAACCTCCTATATTCATCACAACCACAACGGACAGACACTTGACAACGACATCGCCCTATTGCGTCTGGAGAATCCTGTCCAGCTTCAAGAAAGTGTTTGCTTGGTTTGTCTCCCAGCTAGAGGAGCGGAAAGCGAACCTGGAAAGAGATGTACTGTGACTGGTTACGGCTATGTTAGTGAAAGTAAGTAAACATTTCATATGTAAATTTAAAGTCTTGCACTGGTCGAGTTATTCCCGAACCGAAACCAAAATATAGATCTTATGTCAACCCAAAACCCGATCAAAAGTGATAGTACCGAACACTATGAAATATTTTTCGTCGACCCGAAATCCCAAAGAAATTTTTTTTCTCCTCTTACATATATCTATATATATATATACAATTTTACCTCTAATATCAATTTTACCTTTTATGTTGAAAAATAAGTATATTTGAACTGCTGATTTTGAAAACGGGGAAAATCCATTTTGTGAAAAAAAAATAATTAAAGCTAAATCTTAGTACAGTTAACATCCTCCAATCCGGCATCCTAAGGTCCAGCATGCTGAATAATCCGGCACGACTTTCGGAAACATAACAGAATCGAAAAGAAATAAAAAAGTAGGTTGAAGCAGATTTTAATGAGCCGACAGAGGAAATTTTGACTGATGAGGCATTTCAGAGTGTTATCAACCCTTCACCCCCCTAAAGACATTGACTCTGATAATGATGAGGTGGACGAGTCAAACGTCAGTTGGAATCAAGCAACATATGCCTTGAATATATTTATAAAGTTTTCTCAGCGCAGCAGTTCGTTCAACCACACGGAAATTATGAAAATCCACATTATATGAAATAACTTCCTAAAAAAAGACTACTACAAAACAAAGTGATATTCGAGATTTGTTTAAAATGGCTCCTACAGTGCACGGTTTCACTTTATAGTCGTGTACATATGTTTTACTTTACATTACTGGATATTCTTTTAATCCAATTCAAGCTGTTTAAAAAAATGAAAAAAAACATGCTTTGCTGTTATTTTTTGTTTAATTCCAACTTCTACACGTTTCCCCCGACATTCATCCTATAATTCGGAAATTTTCGTAATCCGGCATGCTTCAAGTCCCGAACATGCTGGATTAGAGGATGTTTACTGTGCGAGTTAACATAAAATTTATGTTTTAAATCAATTCATAATAAATATATTTTAATATCAGTATAAACTTGCTACTAAAGTCATTTATTTGGTCAACGATATTTCGAATGCGCGGATTTTGAAAGTGAAGCAAGTCCACAGAGAATAGATTTTTTTTATGTTGCATAATATTAACAAGCATAATCAGAAATTCGTAATAAATGCATTAAAAATCGCCACTGTCTAAATTAACCTTTAACTGATGTCACAGAAATTGTCACGTAACTAGTGTGAAGCGGTCTGTGAGACTGCTACATCGAAAGATGAATAAAAGGCGTGATTAACTCATAAGATGGTGTTTTTGTACTAAACTTTTTGTACAGGACTATTATAATTAAAATTCACCTATTCAAAAGTCTATGGTGATAGTACTAACGTTCCAAACGGAACAAAATTTCGGTTGTGTTTGTAGTTAAACTGAAAATTGCAAGTTAAACTATAAAAATTGAAAAAAAGCCGCGGTCTGAGAGACCGGTAACATCAGTTAAAGATTAAGAAATGTAATTATTAGCATACAATTTACTATTGGATATTTTTTCCTTATCTTAGAATCCAATACTATTTTCTTCTTGTAAAGAACAAATAAAATAAAAATGCTGTTGTATGTAATGCATGTATATCGCCAATATGTTGTATTTACTGCAAGATGTTAATTCTACGCATGTAGATCTGTAGTAGTGCAAGTCATTCATGTAAATTGTGATGCACATTCGAAAACATCCGACACTCCGGTACATCTCTCTGTGGGAACCGTTCTCGATACAGCGCTTGAGCTGTTGATGCATTGCATCCAGCCAATCATCACTGGATTGCCACCAGCCAATCGTCACTGGGCTGGATGCATTGCATCCAGAGAGCTGGCAGGCAAAGTGAATGTCTGTCAGCTCCCTATCCGTAAAATGTTTCATGTTCTCCTCAAGGCGACTACTGCTCGAATGACTGCAATAAAGCAGATATTTCCCCTCCAGTGCTCTCGTGAACAGCACCACCTAGTGACGTATAATAACGTTTCCGGTCATGGGTTGCTATCCAAATCTGAATCCTTGTGATGTCTCTTACCTCCCCTTAAAGTTTGTCTCAATAATTCTGGGACACCCTGTATAAGTACACTGGTGAACAAAACTTAAGGACCACTGTTATTTTCAACGATTGCAGTTAGAAATAGATCCGCAGCAGTGAGTGTAAATTGGCATAACATATGCAAGTTTTGTACTTCCGCTTTTGTCGATCACATGACAGCAGAGATAAGAGATTTTAGGCAATCAGCGGGTGCTGCGAGTTGTCATTAGATTTAAAAACTGCAGGAGAGGGAATGAAGCTTGAACATTGAAATTTTGAACAGGTCGTCGAGGCATCATTTAGATGATATTACTCGTGATGGAATAATCGGAAAGTTGGAAGAAGGACGCAAAATGAGAGGTGTTGCCCGTGAATTGAAAATCGCGCACAGTATTGTTTCTAGGCTATGGGCGGCATTACAAAAGAAAGGATTATGTACTAGGCGCACGGGAGGAGGTCCGACCTAGCATTACGACGTCCCAAGAAGGTGGCTATATTGTTATTTTGGGAAAAAGGAACCAACGCAGCACAGCTGGTCAATTAGCAAATCAACTTTGTGCTGCTACAGGAACTAAAATATCGCGAAAAACTGTTGCAAGACGTTTGAGAAAGGGTGAACTATACGCCCGAAGACCTGTTGTGTGTGTTCCACTCTCGAGACGCCAACGTAGCGTCCGTTTACAGAGGTGCCGTATGCATCGCAATTGGACTGATGACGACTGGTCTACCGTGCTCTTCTCAGGTGAGAATAGATTCAGTCTATTGTCTGATTGTAGGCGTAAACTAATATGGCGCGATGTTGGTAGTACTTATTGTCACGAAAATATTCTATAAAGAGATCGATATGCGACTTCAAGTATCATGGCGTAGGCAGGTATCACTTTCAATGGCCGCATGGATCTCTATGTTCTTGACCAAAGGTCCAAGACCGGTGGACAGTTCATTGAAGACGTCTTGCTTCCACATGTTCGACTTTTTTCGAGGTGCTATCGGCCAAAAGTTTCGTTTTAAGGACGATAACGCACCTTGTCATCGCACACAGTCTCTACAAGATTGTTTTGAGGCCGAAGATATCCATCGCATAGTTTAGCCAGCACGTTCCCCTAACCTTAATCCCATTGAAAATGTATGGGATGCCTTGGGGAGACGTATTGCTGCTCGACAATTTGTTCCTACAAACAAGGAAACACTCATCCGTGCGCGAAGGAGGTATGGGGCAACTTGCCTCAACAGCTACTGAATCACGTTTTTCTGAGTATGCCACGCCGTGTTGAAAGTTGTCTCGCATTACACGGTGGCCATATCCCTTATTGATATGGCACTGACGATTTGAGTATTTTGCTTTCTTTGTACAGTCATGTTTTCGGAGAATATTCACGTTTCAGAAAAAGAACCTCTGGTAATACCCTGTATACATCCTTTCAACAAAATTTTTATATTAAATCCTGTGTAACATTCTGTTAATACTATTGTTTGCTTCTTGACCCACAATGTCACGTAGATTCTCATATATGTGTACATTTCTGCTTGGTCCCTAAGTTTTGTCCCCCAGTGTATGTAAGTATAATGATGTATGTGTAAGTACAGAGGTAAATTAAAAAAGTATGTATTAATCTTAGATACATTGTAACGCAGATAAATTCTGCCAGTAAGGCAATTTTATTTCATTTGATATAACTCTTACTTTGTATAAATGTTAATGCTTTCATTATCCTTTTTCAAAAAGGTGTTAATTTACTATTCCCAAGAAAAGAGCCAAATTATGCCTTTGACCTTGTATAACAGTATCATTGTTCAGAAAACTGTGATTCAAAGTAGTTTTTTACATGAAAAGGTGAATACATATTACTTCAATAACAGAATTCTGCTGTTTTTTACATAATGATTAAACGGAAATTTGTTATGTAAGAGTGCATAGAACTCATCCCGATGTTAGTCATTGATATTGTTTATTATTATTTGCTAGCTAGTAAGATGAGCTAGATGAATTTATTATTCTCTTCTTGAAAATATAAAACTGTGACTTGAGTATATTTAGAGAATAATATTTCAATATTTTTCAAAGTATGATATTACACTTCCTTTCATTCGTTGTTCAAAGTTTATAATGAGGTCACAGTTTTAAATTTTCAAAGAAAAAGTAATGAGTTCATCCTGTTCGTCTTATTAGCGAACACATGGTAATAAGTAAAATACAAATATATGTGCCTGAAAAAAAATGAATCCCTTAATAATTTCTCGTGAAAGAATAGATACAAGTATAACAAGAACGAAAAATCATGCGTACGGCATAGATTATGAAACACTTACCAACACGTTCAGGATACTATAACAAAACTTCACAGTTAGGGGAAATATGACATCTAAATAAGCAATTTTGAAAACGCATAATGTATTTGAAAACCCACCTGATGCCATGAATAGTGCAGCCCTGTATATGATCTATAGATATGTATTATACTGCTACTACATAGTATGCTAATGTATGTGTAGGTAGTTAGTTCATTTGAACGCATAACACCGTTGAAAGTTTCCATTCAGCAATTTTCGCCAATAAACGGATGTTGTTGGAAAGTTTTGTGAAGCTCTGTATGTGATCTATAAAATTTATACACACAAAGTAATATTTAAAAAACAATTAAATTTAAAACGCATACCACAACTGAAAACGTACTTCCAGCAATTATTTTACCTACGCTTCAATAGTTCAATTATTGTTCATTCTCTTCTGTAACCAAATTCTCTTGTGTGTGCCTTTAAATGAACGATAAATTCTATGCTCACAAATTTCTATATTAATAACCTTGTAGTACACTTCAGTGATATATATATATATCGTTTCCAATATGTCTCAGATAGTGTTATATCATTAAAATACATCCCAAACGGTTTTCTCCATAGATCGCAATGTAACAGAATTCTTTCGAGTGCCCCTGTAAATGAAGCGTAAACGCTACACACTGATTTTTGAATACCGAACATGCCATAATAAATCCCAATAACATATATCAATTATATGGCAATCGGACTATATTTACGCTAGTTAGAGCACGGACAGACAGTCGGGCAGACAAACCGAATTCATAAACACTTTTCAGCTTTGTTGGAAAGTGTTAAAAACGGTGAAGTGGTGAAGCCACATAGTGCGTTTCATCAGTTAAATAAAAAGAAATAGAAAAGAAATGAAAAAGAAAGAGAAAAGAAAAAAAAGCGTCACTTAAAAATAATTTATTTTATTGTACTAAATATTGATCCATTTTTTTTAAGAAGAAGTAATTGAAATCCACTGGTGACATTTTTGATTTAGTTTAACTGTAAACCATTCCTGAATAACGATGGGTATATCTTTTTAACACTTTCCAATATAGTTGAAAAGTGCTTATAACCATCTACTTCTTTGTCTGTACGCGCTCTAATTTTCTTAAATTTGCTCGGGCTATACAAAACGGTTGTATATTATTGAGGTTTACTATATTATGTTCCCTTTTCAAAGTACTATTAAAAATGGGCCCCACCAGTGGCCGAGAGGTTCTTCCCTCGAAGCTGGTAGACGGGAAGTGCTGGGTTCGAACCCAATCGCGCCCGTCGGCCTAATCGTTCGGAGTTTTCGTGGTTTTCTTCGAACCTTGGATTTCCAAGCATTAATACGGGTTAGGTTACCTTAGAAAGACCCCCACGAAGGGCACTCCTCCCCTTAGGGCCTATATCCCTCGAGTTGATAATTGCCGTCATAAACAGAACCAACCAACCAACCTATTAAAAATGGAATGGGTAGCATTTATAATTCATTTTCAGGGACAATCTGAAAAATAGGGTGTAAACAAATCATGATTTTTTTTAAATAAAAAAATCGTTTTTTTTTAAATTTAAATCAGATTTTTTTTATTTAAATCGGATTTTTATGATTTTTTTCCCAGAGTTACGTTACAATGTATACGGGCAGACAAACCGAATTCATAAACACTTTTCAACTATGTTGGAAAGTGTTTAAAATTATACTGGTATCAGCTGACTGGAAATAACTTCTACTTTTATTTTACACATTAAAAACTTTCAAGACTTAAAGGGAAATTTTTCTCTCAATGTATTAAAAATGAACGCAAACTTTAACTTTTGCAATAGTAACCTCCAAATTCGACACAATAAAAATATTCTATAAATTTCATTCAAATTCAATTCTTCAATTAGCCTAACTACAAGTTTACCATGATGTTTTTGAAATTAGCTTCAGATTTATTACTAATTTTATAAGAATCACTTTTTTAGATATTCGTTCTAAATTAAAATGCAGTACTTGCATCGAGTTTTCAAATTATTATCAGATGGGAAAAATAAGTTTTAAGGCGTTTTAAACACACATCTTAATAGAGCGTATCGGGCATTCTCGCAATCTTTTGACTTTCAGGAATAAAAATTTGGTGAAATTAAACTTTCTAAAATAACATTTTAATCTGGTAGACGAATGCCTTAATGATTCAAAATAAAGAAAAAATGGTCAGCAGTGAAATTTTTTTTATTTAACTGAGGTTTAAGTTAAACTTGCGAGTTTAATTTTCCTTACCATTTTACCACTAAAACCTTTTATTTCCTTTTAAATTTTTAATTATAATGAATTTATTAAAGAAGGGACGGTAAGGCAAGAAAAGGGGACGATAAGGGAAAAAAAGGGATGGTAAGGATGGGACGGTAAGGAAAATTACCACCTATTTTTAATCAAATCATGTTAAGACTAAGTGATAGCCATAATGTTCATTGATTTTTAGAAACAGTTATTTACATTGGATTAAATTTTTTAAAAAAATTTAATTTACCTCGAAAAGGGCAGGAATAAACCTTGGGGACGGTAAGACTACCAATAAAGTCACGATGCTTGAAATTGATATTTAAATACTGATTTAAATTCTGCAATAAATTTCCTGTCAAAGAATTTTAGACATTCTTTTTCTAGCATACTTCTGCATGAGAAAAAACTTGAAAAAAATTCTGTGGCTGCATCTGAAGTGATTTTCTGTATAATTTTAGAAGAGGGACGGTAAGGAATCTAAAACCCAGGGACAGAGTTAAAAAAATAATAATAACAACCATATCACAATATTAAAATATTTATTTGCTTAAAAGGCGTTATAAAAACACATTAAAAGTAAATTAAAAATCTATATTTACATGTTTCAACTCTTTTACTGAGTCGTCATCAGAATGCATAAGAGAAAATTACAAATGCATATAAAAAATGGAAAAAATAATCGAATATAAACAAGTAATCATATGACGCGCCTTACATTTTCGCGAATGCGCGTGTTCCCTCTATGTCGCGACGCCGTAAGTTATCCAACCATTCAACCCATAAATTCGGGATACGGAAAGATAATGTATCGTTACAAACTCCTGAACCTCTTAAATAAATTTCAATGGACTCTCTTATAAATAATTGTAAATAAAAATTAGACCTGTAGATTATTTTACTCTCGTTAAAAAGTATGTTAATGTTCTCTATTTGATTTAGCCGGGATAAACCAGTATTACCTCTATTATATTTTATGTCCGCTATATGTTCTTTACATCTGATATTGAATTTAAAATGGGTTATACCTATATAATGATTTTCGATTCCTTCCTCCCTAATGAATGGAATCATATAAACTCCAGATTGGTCATCTCTATTAATAGGAACAATTTTAGTACTTAAAAGCATCTTTAATTTCGGAGGAGGCTTCGTGATCAAACATAATCCAAAATTTCTTAAATGATTTTTTATATGTTCAAATAAACCCGGGAAATAATTTGTTACAATCCTTTTCATATTAACTTATATTAATAGTTTTATTTTTATTATTAGAAGTATCAAAGGAGCTCTGAATCAATTTGTTAATTAATTTTACCTGATATCCATTATCAATAGCAATACGTTTAATTTTCTCTAATTCATCCCCCAGATTTATATCGGAAGAAATCCTGAAAGCACGATTAATTAGGAACCTGAAGGTGGATAATTTATAAGGCATTGGGGTGCATGCATCGGAAGTTATAACGTTTAAATCCGCGATAGGTTTTCTGTAAACTGAACGAATTAACTCATACCCCTTTCTCTGTAACTCAACATCTAAAAAAGGTAATTTTTCCCCCTGTTTCTAGTTCAAAAGTAAATTTAATATTATTGTCAAGTTCATTTAATTGCTGTATTAAAATCATTAACTCATCAGTATTCCCTCGCCAAACAATAAAAATATCGTCTACATAACGTAACCATACTAAAGGAACTACCTCAAAAGTGCTGAAAATTTTAGATTCGAGGGGGCGTAATTTAAATTCCGCCAGAAGGCCAGATATTGGAGATTCCATCGGAGCACCACATGATTGTTCATAAATAACATTATCAAAAAAATAAAATTACTTGAAATAATTAAGTTTAAACCACTCTTTAAAGTGTTCTTTATGGGCAGATCAAAGGTTTCTGCATTATCGATAAAATGTTCTACGTTCTTAGTAACTTCTATTGTATCTATGGATGGACAAAGGGAAACAATGTCCAAACTTGCTAAAAAACAGTCTTCAGAGATTTTGATCTTCTTGATTCTCTCAATGAAATTTGTAGTAGATTCTACTGTAAATACGGAAGGAGGCAAAAACTGTTATAGTAGGGGAACGTATGCTTTTTCTAAGAAGTAGGTAGGACCTTGGCATTTTGTCACAATCGGGCGAAGAGGACAATCTTGTTTATGATATATTATTTTACCCACTAATCTAGGTATGGCAGCTAATTTGTTTAACCTCAATTTAATTTTCATGAAATCCGGCCATTTTCCTTTTTCAATGATCTCTTTGGTTTTGTCACAAATTTTACGTAATGGGTTATGCTTGACGGTTTTACAATTCATTTTACCGATACAATCCTGCATTTTATTAATGTACACTTTCCTATTAAGGATAGACAATTGATTAGATTTATCAGTCTCTATTATGGAAATATCTTTGTATGATCTTATTCTCTTAATGGTTTTAATCTGTTTTTCACTTTTTGATCTGTACGATATATTGACAGGAGCATTAGAACGTTTATTAAATTTACTAGCTGCGTTAAAAAGTATATTCCTTACTTCTTCTCTATGATCTCTAGGAGCCGCTTAAACGATATGTTCGCATTCAGTAATCACTTCGGTAACATTAGGACGTCTTTCGAAAATAAACTTCGGTCCAAGCCGTAAAACTTTATCTTCATATTGCGTAAACTTATGATCAGATAAATTAATATATTCAACTCCTTTTCTATTGTTTTTTATTGGAGATTAGTATTTACTTAGTATTTTAACAAATATCATGATATTGATTAACTCGTTTTTAGTCCGTTTAATTGACTGAAGCAGAAATTTAAGATGAAAATCAAAGTTGGTATAGTATTGAAGTAAAAATATTGAAGTCTTAACATGCGTAACTAGTTTTTGAAATATTATATATAAGATAGAAGAAAGTTTTAAGATTGGCACATCCAACTAGTTATTATTATTATTTTTTTTTTTATAAACAATTTTTTTTTATACATGTCATTAACAAAGAAAACAAGTTGAAACTGGTGTGAATGAATAAAAACTAACAAATATTCTTAAAGCACCATTGGCGCATTAGCCACTAGCCCTTTCAATCTAATAATCTTGTTAATCTGTGTTATCATCTACCTCTTATTTTGTAACTCTCTATAGTATACCACTTTTTTGAATAAAATATCAAACAGTAGAGGGGGTAACTGTCATATGACAGTGTTAATATTGTTATGCAGTCATGTAATGGAATGTTCCCCAGTATATGAAATTAAACAAACACAAGAATATGTACTAAAATAAAAATTATTATTCAGGGACTTAAAAGTCAAAAGATTGTGAGGATGCTCCGTATATCTATACTAATCTTCTATAGTAATCTATACTCCTATTATAAAGAGGAAAAAATTGATTATTTGTAGGAGATAAGCTCAGGAACTACCGAACCGATTTCAAAAGTAATGGCATCAAAATGATGGTGTTCGCCCAACTTAGAACATAGGCTATATCTTATGTTGGTGCCACTACCCCAAAGAGAGTACAGGAGCAAAAAACGTTCTAAAAATGCGATTTTTGCGTTACTGAAGGGTCTAGAAACATGAAATTTGGAATATTAGTTACTTATAAGATATAAATGATGTCTAAGAACAGTTCTTAAGGGGTCTTGTACCTTTTAAACGCGTCGAAAATTAACGAAAAACTTCAAAATTTGAATTAGTCTATCTTCAAAGGCTTCTTATGTATAAACATGAAATTTTGGTTATTGATTAAACAGATTGTGCTTTGTAATATGCTACCAACAGAAATTTATTAACCCTTTACAGAATTTGTGTATTGTTGAAATCAAAATAGTTCTTTTTTTTACCCCATAAGTCATTGCGCGCATGATATCTTGAGAAAGTACGTATGGATTGACATGAAATTTGGTAACGATACTAAACATATACGTGTGTTTAAAATGATCTATTCTTAGGCTAAAATTATTTCATTAACTATATAAAAAAAATATTTTCGAAAAAAAAATAAAAATATTGTATTTTTAATTAATAAAAATAGTCATAACTAAAAATATTACCATTGTAAATACTTAAAAGTAGATCATTTTAAACACACATATGTGTTTAGTATATTTACCAAATTTCATGAAAGTCCATACACACTTTCTCAAGATATCATGCGCGCAATGAGCTATGGGGTAAAAAAAAGAGCTATTTTGATTTAAACACTACACAAATTCTGTAAAGGCTTAATAAATTTCTGTTGGTAGTATATTACAAAGCACAATCTGTTTAATCAATATCCAAAATTTCACGTTTATACTTAAAAAGGTTTTGAAGATAGACTAATTCAAACTTTAAAGTTTTTCGTTAATTTTCGACGCGTTTAAAAGGTACAAGACCCCTTAAGCAATTCGAAATTTAAAAGGGGTGAAAATGCACAACAAGCGTTCTAAAAAACGTTCTAAATGGTAGTTTCTACATAATCTCAGGAAATACCAAACCGATTTCAAAAGTAATGGTATCAAAATGATGGTGTTAGTCCAACTTAGAACATAGGCTATATTTTATGTCGGTGCACCTACCCCAAAGGGGGTGCAGGAGCAAAAAAAGTTCTAAAAATGTGATTTTTGCGTTACTGAAGGGCCTAGAAATATGAAATTTGGAATATTAGTTACTTATAAGACATAAATGATGACTAAGAACAGTTCTTAAACAATTCGAAATTTAAAAGAGGTGAAAATGCACAAAAAGCGTTCTAAAAAACGTTCTAAATGGTAGTTTCTACATAATCTCAAAAAATACCAAACCGATTTTAAAAATATTTGTGTCCAAATGATAGTGACAACGTTTGCTCCAAGATAGGCTATGTTTTATGTCGGTGCCACTACCCCAAAGGGGATGTAGGAGCAAAAAACGTTCTAAAAATGCGATTTATGTGTTACTGAAGGGCCTAGAAATATGAAATTTGAAATATCAGCTACTTATTGGATATAAAGGATTTCTAAGAACAGTTCTTAAACAATTCGAAATTTAAAAGGGGTGAAAATGCGCGAAAAGCGTTCTAAAAAACGTTCTAAATGGTGATTTCTACACAATCTCAGGAAATACCAAACCGATTAAAAAAAATATTGGGTTCAAAATGATAGTGACAACGTTTGCTCCAAGATAGGCTATGTTTTATGTCAGTGCCACTACCCCAAAGGGGGTGTAGGAGCAAGAAAAGTTCTAAAAATGCGATTTATGTGTTACTGAGGGGCCTAGAAATATGAAATTTGAAGTATCAGCTACTTATTAGATATAAAGGATTTCTAAGAACAGTTCTTAAACAATTCGAAATTTAAAAGGGGTGAAAATGCGCGAAAAGCATTCTAAAAAACGTTCTAAATGGTGATTTCTACGCAATCTCGGGAAATACCAAACCGATTAAAAAAATAATGGCGTCAAAATGATGGTGAAAATCCTTGCTCCAACATAGGCTATGTTTTATGTCGGTGCCACTACCCCAAAGGGGCTGCAGGAGAAAAACGTTCTAATTTGCGGTTTTTGCGTGACGGAAGGGCCTTGAATCGTGAAATTTAGAATGGTAGTTAGTTATAAGATATCAATGATCTCTAAGGACATTTCCTAAAAAAATCGAAATTTAAAAGGGGGGTCAAAATGCGCAAAAAGCATTGTAAAAAAAGTTCTAAATTGCGATTTCTACCAATCTCAGGAAATACTGAATCGATTTCAAATATAATGGTGTAAAAATGATGGGGACAGATCTTGCTCCAAGATAGGCTATATTTTATATCTCTTTCCACTACCCCAGAGGAGATGCAGGAGCAAAATGAGCGAAAAGCGTTCTAAAAACGTTCTAATTGCCGATTTGTCACCAATATCTCAGGAAGAATCAAACTGATTTCAAAAGTAATGGTAAGAAATTGATGCTGATAGCCTCTGCTCTAACATAGACGCTATTTTAAGTCGGTATCACTATCACCTAGACGTTACAGGAGCAAAAAAGCGTTCCAAATTTCAATTTTTGTGATCGGTAGGGGATAGCAACTTAAAATTAAAAAGGTACATATTTATTACATAGAAATGATCTTTAAGAACAGTTTCGAAAAAATTAGAAATTTAAAAAGGGGTGAAAATGTGCGAAAAGCGTTCTAAAAACTTTCTAAATTGCGATTTCTACTCAATCTCAGGAAATTCCATAGCTTTTTCAAATGTAATGGTTGCAAATCAATGGTGACTGTCCCTGCTATAACATAGGTTATATTTTATGTTGCTGTCACTACCATCTGAGGGTTGCAAAAGCAAAACATGTTCTAATTTGCGTTTTTTGCATAACTGAAGGGTCTAACACTTTGAAGTATAGCATGGTATTTACTTACAAGATGCAACTGCTTTCTAAGAACTGTCGAAAGTAAATTTCAAATTTAAAAAGATGAAGTGAGCGAAAAGCGTTATAAATTACAATTTTTATGTAATCTTATCAAATACCAAACCGATAAAAAAAATAATGATGACAAATTGTTGGTGATAGAGCCTGCTCCAACATAAGCTATATTTTATGTCTGTGCCACTACCACCAGAGGGCTGCAGTAGCTAAAAACTTTCTAAATTGCGATTGCTGTGATACTGAAAAGGCTAGAAACTTTAAATATGGCATGGTAGTTACTTATAAAATATAAATGCCTTCGAAGGACTGTCAAAAACGAATTCGAATTAAAAAAGGGTGAAGTGAAGGGAAGGTGCGAAAAGCATTCTAAAAAAGTCCTAAATTACGATTTCTACGCAATTTCGGGGAATATAAAACAAATATAAAAGTAATAGTTGCGAATCAATGGTAACAGTCTCTGATCCTACACAGGCTATATTTTATGCCGATGATTCTACCACCTGGGGTTCACAGGAACAACAAACGCTCTAAAAAAGGCATTTTTGAAGCTTTCTAAATTACGTTTCTGTGTAATATTAGGAAATAACAAACCAATTTAAAAATTAATGGCAAATTAATGGTGACAGATCCTATTTCAACATAGCTCTTTATGTTGAGAGAGGTGGTAGGGCTTGGGATTTGACATGATGGTTAATTTTAAGATGTAAGAAGATGATTTCTAAAAAATTCAAATCTTCAAATGAATACTGAAATGAGCGTATTAATTGAGCATAAAAGTTTCAAAATATTTTCTAAATTATTATTTACTTAGTTTTATTTCGTTTTATTAATTTAAGTCTCATTTCTGCCTTATGCAGTGTAACAATGATGTTTAATCAAACTGTGTTTTAAATAGTGATTTTTTTAATTATTCCTAAAAGTAATAAGTACCTTTTAATAAAATAAAATATTGCCTTTTAATAAAATAAAAATTTAGTTAGTACCTTTTAATAAAAATTACATACATAAATATCACTTGGCATATTTCAAATATTACGCGAGCAAAGCCGCGGCGTTTGCTAGTCATACTCCTATTATAAAGAGGTAAAAATTGTTTATTTGTCGGAGATAAGCTCAGGAACTACCGAACCGATTCCAAAAGTAATGGTATCAAAATGATGGTGTTCGCCCAACTTAGAACATAGGCTATATCTTATGTCGGTGCCACTATCCCAAAGGGGGTGCAGGAGCAAAAAACGTTCTAAAAATGCGATTTTTGCGTTACTGAAGGGCCTAGAAATATGAAATTTGGAATATTAGTTACTTACAAGATATAAATGGTGTCTAAGAACAGTTCTTAAACAATTCGAAATTTAAAAGGGGTGAAAATGCACAAAAAGCGTTCTAAAAAACGTTCTAAATGGTAGTTTCTACATAATCTCAGGAAATACCAAACCGATTTCAAAAGTAATGGTATCAAAATGATGGTGTTAGTCCAATTTAGAACATAGGCTATATTTTATGTCAGTGCCACGATCCTAAAGGGGGTGCAGGAGCAAAAAACGTTCTAAAAATGCGATTTTTGTGTTACTGAAGGACCTAGAAATATGAAATTTGGAATATTAGTTACTTATAAGATATAAATGGTGTCTAAGAACAGTTCTTAAACAATTCGAAATTTAAAAGGGGTGAAAATGCACAAAAAGCGTTCTAAAAAACATTCTAAATGGTAGTTTCTACATAATCTCAGGAAATACCGAACCGATTTAAAAAATATTGGTGTCAAAATGATAGTGACAACGTCTGCTCCAAGATAGGCTATGTTTTATGTTGGTGCCACTACCCCAAAGGGGGTGTAGGAGCCAAAAACGTTCTAAAAATGCGATTTATGTGTTACTGATGGGCCTAGAAATATGAAATTTGAAGTATCAGCTACTTATTAGATATAAAGGATTTCTAAGAACAGTTCTTAAACAATTCGAAATTTAAAAGGGGTGAAAATGCGCGAAAAGCGTTCTAAAAAACGTTCTAAATGGTAGTTTCTACACAATCTCAGGAAATACCAAAACGATTTGGAAAATAATGGCGTCAAAATGATGGTGAAAATCCTTGCTCCAACATAGTCTATGTTTTATGTCGGTGCCACTACCCCAAAGGGGCTGCAGGAGAAAAACGTTCTAAATTGCTGTTTTTGCGTGACGGAAGGGCCTTGAATCGTGAAATTTAGAATGGTAGTTAGTTATAAGATATCAATGATCTCTAAGGACATTTCCTAAAAAAAATCGAAACTTAAAAGGGGGGTCAAAATGCGCAAAAAGCGTTGTAAAAAACGTTCTAAATTGCAATTTCTATGCAATCTCAGGAAATAATGAACCGATTTCAAATATAATGGCGTTAAAATGATGGAGACAGTTCTTGCTCCAAGATAGGCTATATTTTATATATGTTTCCTCTAACCCAGAGGAGATGCATGAGCAAAATGAGCGAAAAGCGTTCTAAAAATGTTCTAAATGCCGATTTGTCACCAATATCTCAGGAAGAATCAAACTGATTTCAAAAGTAGTGTTAAGAAATTGATGCTGACAGCTTCTGCTCTAACATAGACGCTATTTTTAGTCGGTATCACTATCACCTAGACGTTGCAGGAGCAAAAAAGCGTTCCAAATTTCGATTTTTGTGATCGGTAGGAGCTAGCAACTTAAAATTAGGCAAGGTACATATGTATTACATATAAATGATATTTAAGAACAGTTTCGAAAAAATTGGAAATTTAAAAAGGGGTGAAAATGCGCGAAAAGCGTTCTAAAAACATTCTAAATTGCGATTTCTACTCAATCTCAGGAAATTCCAAAGCTGTTTCAAAAGTAATGGTTGCAAATCAATGGTGACAGTCCCTGCTATAACATAGATTATATTTTATGTTGCTGTCACTACCATCTGAGTGGTTGCAAAAGCAAATCATGTTCTAATTTGCGTTTTTTGCATAACTGAAGGGTCTAACACTTTGAAGTATGGCATGGTATTTACTTACAAGATGCAACTGCTTTCTAAGAATTGTCGAAAGAAAATTTCAAATTTAAAAAGATGAAGTGAGCGAAAAGCGTTGTAAATAACAATTTTTATGTAATCTTATCAAATACCAAACCGATTAAAAAAATAATGATGACAAATTGTTGGTGATAGATCCTGCTCAATCATAAGCTATATTTTATGTCTGTGCCACTACCACCAGAGGGTTGCAGTAGCTAAAAACTTTCTAAATTGCGATTTCTGTGATACTGAAAAAGCTAGAAACTTTAAATATGGCATGGTAGTTACTTATAAAATATAAATGCCCTCGAAGGACTGTCGAAAATAAATTCGAATTAAAAAGGGGTGAAGTGAAGGGGAGGTGCGAAAAACATTCTAAAAAAGTCCTAAATTACGATTTCTATGCAATTTCAAGGAATATAAACCAAATATAAAAGTAATAGCTGCGAATCAATGGTAACAGTCTCTGATCCTACACAGGCTATATTTTATGCCAATGATTCTACCACCTGGTGTTCACAGGAACAACAAACGCTCTAAAAAGGCCTTTAAAAGCTTTCTAAATTACGTTTCTGTGGAATATTAGGAAATAACAAACCAATTTCAAAATTAATGTTGGCAAATTAATGGTGACAGTTTCTATTTCAACACAGCCCTTTATGTTGAGAGAGGTGGTAGAACTTGGAATTTGACATGATGGTTTATTTTAAGATGTAAGAAGATGGTTTCTAGAAAATTCAAAACTTCAAATGAATACTGAAATGAGCGTATTAACTGAGCATAAAAGTTTCGAAATATTTTCTAAATTATCATTTATTTAGTTTTATTTTGTTTTATTAATTTGTCTCATTTCTGCCTAATGCAGTGTAATAATGATGTTTAATCAAACCATGTTTTAAATTGTAATTTTTGAAGAATTCCTAAAAGTAATAAGTACCTTTTAATAAAAAAACCCTTTTAATAAAATAAAATATTACCTTTGAATAAAATAAAAATTTAGTTAGTGCCTTTTAATAAAAATTAGACATATAAATACCACTTGGCATATTTCAACTATTACGCGAGCAAAGCCGCGGGGTTTGCTAGTAATATTATAAAGAGGTAAAAATTGTTTATTTGTAGGAGGTAAGCTCTGGAACTACCGAACTGATTCCAAAAGTAATGGTATCAAAATGATGGTGTTAGTCCAACTTAGAACATAGGCTATATGGGGCATTCTCACAATCTTTTGACTTTCATGTCCCTGAATAATAATTTTTATTTTAATACACTTTTTTGTGTTTTTTTTTTTAATTTCATATACTGGGGAACATCCCATTGCATAATTGCATAGCAATATTAACGAGATAAATAAGTTTTTGACGATGTTGGGGTCAAAATACCAGGAAAACTCCTATACCGTCCCATGTCCCTGATGCTGATTTTCAAGTTTGGAGCTCTCTGTATAAAATTGTTTCAATAAAAGTAATTCGATGTAATTTTTTTCCGAAACTGGGACAGTTATTTTATATAAATATGTAGCAAAAAATTAACCTGCACACATTTTTATGGTTGATATTATTTTTTTTTCATCCTTACCATCCCTCTTGCTAAACTTATACAGAAAATCACTTCAGATGCGGCCACAGAATTTTTTTTTAAGTTTTTTCTCATGCAGAAGTACGCTAGAGAAAGAATGTCTAAAATTCTTTGACATGAAATTTACTGCAGAATTTAAATCAGCATTTAAATATCAATTTCAAGATCGTGGCTTTATTGGTAGTCTTACCGTCCCCAAGGTTTATTCCTGCACATTTCGAAGTAAATTAAAAAAATAGTAATAATTTAACCCAATGTTAACAACTGTTTCTAAAAATCAATGAACATTGTGGCTATCACTTAGTCTTAACATGATTTGGCTTAAATAGGTGGTAATTTTCCTTACCGTTCCATCCTTACCGTCCCTTTTTCCCATTTCGTCCCTTTTTTCCTATACCGTCCCCTTTTTTTTACCATACCGTCCCTTCTTTAATACCCCTTTAAGACAATGTTATACCAAAATTTTGTACTGAAAATACTACATTGTTATTATTTCTTATTTGAATGTCCTGTGGGTACTATGCAAATTCATTATAAGTAAAAATTTCGAAGAAAATAAAAAGTTTTAGTGGTAAAATGGTAAGGAAAATTAAACGCGCAAAGTTTAATTTTCCATAACATAAGTTTAACATAAACCTCAGTTAAATAAATTAAAAAAAAATCGCTGCTGACGATTTTTTCTTTATTTTGAATCATTAAGGCTATCAGATTAAAATGTTATTTTAGCAAGTTTAATTTCGCCAGATTTTTCCCCAAAAAAAGTCAAAAGATTGTGAAAATTCCCCATATCTTATATCCGTGTCACTGGCCAAGAGGGGGTGAAGGAGCAAAAAACGTTCTAAAGATGCTAATGATCTCTAAAGACGTTTCTTTAAAAAAATCGAAATTAAAAAAGGGTGAAAATGCGCGAAAAGCGTTCTAAAAAACGTTCTAAATGGTGATTTTTTCGCAATTTCAGGAAGTATCAAACTCATTTAAAAAATAATGGTGTCAAAATGATGGTGACAACCCTTGCTCAAACATAGGCTACAATGTATGTCGGTGCCACTACCCCTAAAGGGGGTACAGGAGCAAAAAAACGTTCGAAATTGTGATTTTTGGTGTTACTGAAGGGCTCAGATACATGGAATTTGGAATAATAGTTACTTATTATATATGAAATGATCTTTAAGAACATTTCTTAAAAAATTCGAAATTTAAAAGGGGTGAAAATGCGCAAAAGAGTGTTCTAAAAAACGTTCTAAATAGCGATTTTTACGCAATCTCAAGAATTACGAAACCGATTTAAAAAATAATGGTGTCAAAATGATGTTGACAATTCCTCCAAGATAGGCTACATTTTATGTCGGTTTCATTACCCCCAAAGGAGGTGCAAGAGCAAAAAAAAAAAAAAAAAAAAACGTTCCAAATTGCGATTTTTGTGTTACTGAAGGGACCAGATACATGGAATTTGGCATGGCAGTTACTTATTAGATATAAATGATCTCTAAGAACATTTCTTAAAAAATTCGAAATTTAAAAGGGGTGAAAATGCGCGAAAGGAGTTCTAAAAAACGTTCCAAATGGCGATTTCTATGCCATCTCAGAAAGTACCAACCGATTTCAAAAGTAATAGTTGGAAATTGGTGATGACAGACCTTGCTCCAATATAGAATCACTTCATGTCGGGGTCACTATACCACCTTGCGGTTGCATTTTAAAAAACGTTCTAAATTGGGGTTTTTGTGATACTGAAGGGGCTAGCAACTTGAAATTTGGCATGGTAATTACTTATGAGATGTAAATGCTCTCTGAGAAGAGTTCCTTAAAAATTTGAAATTTAAATGGGGTGGAAATAAACTTAAAGCGTTCTAAAAACTTTCTAAATAGCGATTTCTACGCAATTCCAGGAAATAAAAACCGATTTCAGAAGTAATGGTTTCAAATTGATGATGACAGTCCCCGCTCCAACATAGCCTATATTTTACGTTGTTGTCACTACCACGTGGGAGTTACAGGAGCAAAAAATGTTCTAAATTGCGTTTTTTGTGCTAAAGAGGGGGTCTAACATTTTAAATCTGGAATGGTAATTACTTCAAAGATGCAAATGCTTTCTAAGAATTGTCGAAAGAAAATTCTAAATTTAAAAGGATGAAAAGAGCGAAAAGCGTTCTATAAGCGTTCTAATTTACGATTTTTATGCAATCGTATGAAATACGAAACCGATTTCAAACATAATGGTTGCAAATTGATGGTGATAGAACCTGTTCAAACATAAACTATATTTTATGCCTGTGCCACAACCCCTAGAGTGTTGCAGGAGCAAAGCACTTTCTAAATTGCCATTTCTGCGGTACTGATGAGGCTAGAAACTTTAATTATAGCACGGTAGTTACTTATAAAATATAAATGTCCTCTAAGAACAGTCGAAAATAAATTTGAAATTAAAAAGGGGTGAAGCGAAGGGTAGGAGCGAAAAGCATTCTAAAAGAGTCCTAAATTACGATTTCTATGGAATCTCAGGAAATAATAAACCGATTGCAGAAGTTATTGGTTGCGAATCAAGAGTGACAGTCCCTGATCCTATAAGGGCTATATTTTATGCCGGTGTCACTACCACCTGGTTGGCAGGAAAAACAAGAAAGCCTTTAAAAACATCTAAATTCCGTTTTCTATGGAATATTAGGAAATACCAAACGATTTCTAGGTTAATATTGGCAAATTAATGGTCACAGTCTCTGTTTCAACATTTTTCGAGACATTCTATTTAAACTCTGTTTCGGCATTTTATGTTGGTGCCACTAACACCAGAGAGGTTGTAGACTGTTTGAGAAGAAGCTTGGAATTTGACATGATGGTTAATTTTCAGATGCAAATGTGTTAAGATGGTTTCTAAAAAATTCAAAACTTCAAATGAATACTGAAATGAGCGTATGAAGTGAGCATAAAAGTCTCAAAATACTTTCTAAATTATCATTTATTTGGAATTAGTTTTAGTTTTTCTTATTAATTAAAAATCTCAGTTCTGTCTATTGCACTTTCATAATGAAGTTTATTTAAACTGTGGCTTAATTTGTAATTTTTGAATTATTCCAAAAAGTGTTGTTCTAATAAAAAACAGTCATGCAAATATCACTTGGCATATCTCCGCTGTTATGCGAGAAAACCCGCGGGGTTTTCTAGTGGATGATAAAGAAAAGAGATAATTTCACTATTTTGCAGTAGCTGAGTTTGTTTTCAGTTTAATATAACAACATTTTACTTTTCTGCAAATGAATTCTAAAGGAAACAATTTCAATTATTTATACGTACGCTGCTTTTAACATGTGTATTTAACACGCTTAAAAACCTATTTGCAGATCTAATAACATTTTTGATATTATACTGCTTTTATTGCAAGTAAAGCAAAATTTTACACAAAACGTTTTGTATATGTTCGGCATGAAAAAGAAATGCTAGTTATATTTAAATATATGTACAGGATACAAACTAAAGTCTGGATACACTCAAATAATGTTTCAATGAATAAAGCTGGAATTGTGAAACAAGTGACTACTACCTATAATAAAATGCTAGGCACTAATACATGAGAGTGACTTCAGTGCCCCCTAGTGGAAAATTTGGAATTTATAGCAATCCTATCTCGAAAACTATGAGAGATAACGAAATAAAGTCAAACACAAAAGTGCCGAGTGTCTTCGATTTAGTATAAAAAAATAATTTACATGTGAAATAACGTTATTCGAAGATTTGAAATGCAAGTTTATTTGTTATCTAATCACCAACTAATACACGTTGCTAATTGCATGCAGAAAGTGGCAATTGAGCAAATGGACATTTACTAGGGAAACTAACACATGTAAGAAAGATACAAAATAAAATAAAATTAACTATGATTAATTTGTGCAACATGTGCAACAATGCCTGTGCATTAGAGATAAATTCGGACACACTTTTTTTTTGCCCAAAACCGAAAGTACACTGGAGAAAGTTGTTAATAACTCTTTTAAATTGTTTCATGATTAAGTTTCTCATTTGAAAATCTCTACTTGCATAAAAATAAGTATTTATCCGATTTTCATGTCCCCCAAAATTTGTTTAAATCATCAAATGTATTATTTATATCTAATAGCTGACAGCAATCTGAAACATTCGCAATTCTTATTTTTTTAACACTTTCCAAGAAAGTTGAAAAGTGTTTATGACTTCGGTTTGTCTGCCCGTCTCTCCGCGCTGTAACTCTCGTAAATATACTCGGATCATTCTGAAATTTTTGGTTGTTAGTGACCTCTACCATAGCACGACCACTATTTCAAATGAAATTTGTAGCATGTTTAGTTCATTTACAGGGGCAGTCAAAAGTATTCCGTTACATTACGGCCAATGGGAAAAAATCGTTTCAAATGATTTTTAATGTTGTTATACTCTTTCAAACATAGTAAAATCGATATACATTTATAAAGCCCACTAAAATATGCATTCTATAGAATATGCGGTGCAAAGAATAATTATTCATTTACAGGGCCACACAAAAGAATTCCGTTACATAATGGTATAGGGGCGAATTGTTTGCGGCGTATTTGAATTATGTTAAACTATTTCATATATAATGATATTGATATACGTCGTTGGGCTTTAGTATAAGTTATTTCGTGTATAATACGAAGTGCATAGTATTTACAGGGATACAAAAAACATTTCAGATACTATATTGTATTCGAAATACTTTATATTAGCGATGATTGCTCGAAATGCATTTTTAATTATGATATACGTTTTTAAGTTTCACTATATTTATGCATACTATTTAGTATGTATAAATGTTATAGTTCATATACAGGGCTACAGAAAAGAATTCGTGAGGGTTACTGAGTATGAGCGTAAGTTGCTTAAAGGTGGGTTTTAAATGAGTTATGCATTTTTACGCTGAACTGAATTTAGTTTGCTAAGAAATGTTTGTAGATTATACATAAAATTATATACAGGGCCACGCAAAGAATTGCATACATGGCCGCCTATGGATGATAATTTCTGGAAATGTGATTTCAGTAGTTTTAAGAGTGTTTTAGTTTAAATTAAATTTTAGCTAATTAGTGGCGTGTAATAAAGGTACTAGGTAAACTACAGGACTGTACAAAAGTATTCAAGTATGTTTCCATCTACACTGTAAACTGAAATGTCTGAAATTCAGACACTTAAGTGTCTGAAACGTAGCGTTCAATTTTCAGACGTTTTAAAATGTCTGAAAATTTTAAGACATTTCTTGCGTCTGAATTTCAGACACTTAAGTGTCTGAAACAGGAGTGTTCGATTTTCAGACGTTTTAAAATGTCTTAAAATTTTTAGACACTTCTTGCGTCTGAATTTCAAACATTTCAAATGTCTTAATTGCGGCCATCTTTGAGCCGTTTTTTTTCGCCAATATGAAGCCATCTTTGACCACTTTTCTTTCTAAGCCATATACGCAACCATATTTGACCACATTGAATCATTTTTTTTTTATATAAATGGGAATAATTTATTACAGAGTTGCCGTCTTTTAACCAGGCCAAAAAAAAGCCTTTCCGGCTTTTTTTGGTTTTAACCACTTAAAAAAAGCTGGCTTTTATTGAAAAAAGCCGTTTTTTTTTTTTTTTTTTTTTTTTTTTTTTAAGTTGGTTTACAGTTAATTTGTTTTAAATTTGGATCAATTAATTTTTAGTACACTTATAAATATTTTCTACTAAAAGAAGTAATGGAATTCTATTAAATTTTGTTAAATAAGTCAAATTTTGTCAAATAAATAATTTCTAGAAGGCAACTGTCAAGGCATCATGTCTGAAGAAAAAAAATATATATATGTACATAAACACTGAAAAGAATATAAGTTAGGCTCCAAACTGGTGTTTTGAAATTCTATATTACATAGTTCCACATATACTAGACATTTTAAAGATTATATTTAATTAAAGACAAAATGTAGCACATCAAAATGGAAATATTCTTATGTGTCCATATGGAGAGATTAAGTTATAATATGTTAAAAGAGACATTAGAAAGGATGTAATATTTGAGGAGAGTGGTACATAAGTGTATAAAAAATAGAGCATTTAAACAAGATAAAAAAATCTCTAAATAAAATTTTGAAAGTTTGTTGCTAAACATATTCATCCATATTCTATTCATAATGTTTTTAATAGAGAGAAATGGTGTTTTTATTAATATGACTATATATAATTTTAAATGTTTAGTAGAAATAAAATAAGACTTGTGTATTGTACTTGGCTCTTAAAATTATTTAAGTAATAAGACATGTAACTAAGTAACCACCGTCCTCTTTAATTTTATAAAGCAGAAAAATGAAAAAATTGGCAGTTGGTATTGCCCTTTTAAAATTTAACTGACATATTTGTAATTCTGACAACAAATCACTAGCAAAATTATCTAAGTTTTATTCCTGTATTAATGTCCTCATAACTGAGAAATTGGATTACTTATTAAACTCTAAATCAATTAAATGGCATTAAAACTAATTAAAAACGCTTTAAAATATGTAGTTTATAATTACAATGCTTCATTGTATAAAAGCCAATTATGGCCAAAAAGGACCAATTTTGGCCAAAAAAAGCCGGTTAAAACTAATAAAAGTCACCGGCCTGGTTTTTTTTAAATTTTAGCCGGCTTTTTTTGCAACCCTGATTTATTACCATAAAGTAGAGCTGATTGCAGCATGGGAAAACTGGGATGCTTCTCTATCCTCTGATTTTAGGGTAGCCCAAATTGGGTACGAAGTTTTCATAAAGCTGATACTTTAATCAGTTTTGACCTTATGATGATTGTAATCAGTATTTTGTAGTTTTAGAATAGGATAATATATTTATATATTCACCTAAATATGTATTTATGTGATATCATATATGTCCTGAGGTATCAAAAATATTTATTACTTTTAGTGATAACTTCAAATCAATTTTAATCCAGAGACCTAGTATTCATTCGCCCCCCACCCCCATGGCCTTCATATACTGTTAGAAAAAAAAATTAAGCCTATTCGAGACCATCAAATACATATTTGGATAAATATAACCTTTTCTTTAAACTAGTCATGTTCTAAAAGCACAAAATATTTATTAAAATAAGTATAAGATCAAAACAAATTTAAAATATCAGCTTTGTGGAAATTTCACACCAAATTTGAGGGCCCGTAAAGTTAAAGGCCCATAGAAACAGCCCAGTTTGTCCATGCTGCAATCATCTCTGCTTTATGGTAACAAATTATTCCCATTTATGAAAAATGATTCACTCCTTCAGAAAGAATCCCATCGCTGCTTCGTTGTACTATTTTTTTTTTTCCGTTTAAATTAGATATTCCCAGTGACTTAGTTCGAGCATTTTTTGCATTTTTAATTTCTGTGTTAAATAAAATCTAACACTAGATTTCATAAAATTTGTTGTATATGAGATCCCAACATTAAAAAAAAAAATTTGAGTATGAAACTCTTACTTTTTTTTTTTTTAATCTCCCTTCGTTTTTATTATTTTACTATTTATCATCATCAAGAAATACTGGAACATGGACAATATGTCTGTTTGACACTTTTTAAACGATAAATAACGTAGTAAATATAATTGGAAACAGAAATCCTTCATTTCTGCTCCCCAACGGTGTTTGGAGTGTTTGCAATCACACAAGCAATGGCAGTCGCAAAAGCCATTTCCTATTCACATGATTGGCATATTGTTAACTACATTGAGAAAGAAACCAAATCAAAATTGATATAAAGTACTATCTTGTACTATTTTGTTTATTTTCTTGGTAGAAAGTACAAGTTTCTTTCCTTGAAGTGTGCTTTGAAATATTTTAACGTTTAAATAAAATAATTCAATAATAATAGTATTAATAATAAATTAAAGTTTTTTCTTTCTCAGAATGTTTTAAATTTGTCATACAAATATTACCATCTAAAAAAAAACAGGCTGGTGTTATGAACTCCTTTTTTTTCTTTAAGCGAGAAAAGAAAAAGAAAGAATTTTGGAAAGATGCTCAAATACAGTAAACTCTCTGTAAGGTGGACTCTGTGTAAGACGGAAATCTGTCTAACTCCGAAAGATTTTCAGGTTCCTGCGAATCCATAGACATAGAGTAAAATTTGTCTAAGGCGGAATATTGTCTACTGCGGAATATTTTCTCGGTCCCGATCGATTCCACCTTAGACAGAATTTACTGTATGTTAAAATTTGCTAAGCAGTCTACGTATATATTGTACAAGAATTTTTAAACAGCCTAGAGTAAAAAAAAAAACAATGAAGAAAAAATCATAGAACCAGTTAATTTTACTTTATATAGCTATACCAGCAAATAGTGGATTAATTACGTGCTCCCGAATCGTCCGCTATTCAGAGGTTTTGCTATATATTCATTTATATGCGCATTCTAAATAAATAAAAAGTTTTTTGTGACAGTGTAGCAATGATGATCTAAATAAATTCTAGATCCAGCGGTTGACATTAATCAATAATATTCTGCAAATTACTTTAAATCACGTGAATCAAAATATCCATGCATGCAAACCAACCAATTAATTAGTACATGATAAGTTACTCTATTTAATTTGTAGCATCGCAATGTGCATTTATATATATATATATACCGGGTGTCCCAAAAAGGACTGACTGATTTTAAAATTCAATAACTTGCAAACGGTGACAGATATTTAAAAAATTCTTGCAGTAGGGTTATGCATAAGGTCAAAAGTTTTTTTACAGTGATTTTCAATTTTAGTTCGAATTACAAACAACAGATGGCGCTGCGATCAATAGACGCTGAAATCAGGCTCGATTTTTGGTACTTCGTGGCCCGGATAATACATTTCCATCTCCTTTTTCAGCATGGAACAAGAGAAAGGACCAGAAATCGAGCCTGTATTTAGCGACTATTGTTTACAGCGCCATCTATTGTTTGTAATTCGAACTAAAATCGGAAATCACTGTAATAAAACTTTTGACCTTATGCATAACCCTCCTGCAAGAATTTTTTAAATATCTGTCACCGTTTGCAAGTTATTGAATTTTAAAATCAGTCAGTCCTTTTTGGGACACCCGGTATATATATATATATATTTATCATATAAAGACAAAATTTAAATGCAACAAAGATAACATGCGTCGAGATGCTACATTATCAAACACAAACATAAAAAATAGACTTAAAATCCTATTTCATTATCTTTTGAATTAGTTTATTTTTATTATTAATTTTCATGATTTTTTTTTTGTACTTTTCGGTTAGCCGGGCGCCAGTGTTATATATATACATATATATATTGTATATATACATACACACATAAATATAAATGCAATATGTATGTATATGTATACATATATGTATATATATATATGTATATACATGTATGTATATGTATACATATATGTATATATATATATATATGTATATACATATACATATATGTATATATAACAGTGGCGCCCGGCTAACCAAAAAGTACATTTTTTTTTTTTTACATTCAGATTTTAAAAAAAATCTTTGAGGTGAAAAGAAACTTTCAAAAATATTTTCCCCAAACATCGTAATAAAAATAATTTATTTAACCATGAATTTAAAAAAAATGGTATAATGTGAAAAAATATATACGTACACGGAGCAAACATAATCATAAGAATGATCTTCAAAGCACGTTCTTTCACAAAATGTTAAATATCAGCGAAGTTATAATTCACCTATCACACAGTATTAAATCATAAGAAAAGTATCTTCCCCTGTCATGGGCAGAAAATGGGTCTTACTTATACCCATACAATTTTTTTTGTCATATTTTTTTCATTTTTCCGTATAATATTCAGCTTGATTTTTTAAATATAATTTTAGCACATATTGCATTAATTATACAGATTTTATCATTTGCTTAAAGTATCCTATAAATGGCTTCGTTTTAAAATTCAACCCCGGGGGACGCGCGCATACCAAGAGTGAAAATGGTTTTTACTTTGTCACCAATAAATACAAATAATATTCGTCACCTTATTTAGTCGCAGACAATTGTTACAAATTCTGCGATAAAATAAGTTGAAGATTACTTAAAAAGAAAAAAAAAATGGTGACAATTGTAAAAACCATACGTACTATGGGTCTATCAGGCCCGGCGTTAATCCTCCCGGGCTAATATGTTATGTAACACAGTAAATACATAAGCAGCTTTTTATTTTTAAACAAGTTTTCATAAAGATTATTAAAAATAAATAAATAAAAAATAGTATAGTCATTCAGTTGAATACTATAGGGGAGATTTATTTCATATTGGAAAACTGAAATTTATAAACTATTCTGAAATTCATGAAAATTTTTATTCTTATGCTTTCGTGATTTTTTTTCATATTTTTATATCCGCTGTATGAAGCGAAACAATATTGATAACATTTTTCATATATTTAAATTTTTTAATATATATAAAAAAAAACATTTGCATAATATATATTCTGTGAAAGAGTTAAATGATACTCTTGTAACTTAAAATGAAAAATCATAAGTGCAATTATATCAATAATATAAAGTAAACTGAAATTGCAAAGAAAAATCTTACGCAATATCATTAGATTTTTTTAAATATATTCATTAGTACTGAAAATTATATTCAATCATCAAAATCATCACAAATGAACAAACAAATCTTTTCACACAAAAAAATATTTATTGGATGAAAAAGGCACAAATATGAAAAATTCAAATTAATGTGATAAAAATAATTTAAATATTAAATAAATAATATTAAACATGCAAAGAACGTTCGATACTGTCCGAAAAAAAGTCCTCTAAATTGCAAATTATCATTCTACACAAATCACCTATCACTTACCTTGGCTGGTAATATCCAAAAAATGTAATATCTAAAAGGTAGTTTGACGAAAATACACTTTCACTATAGTATAATGATTAAATGCTATTGTTTAATCATTTTTAATCATTAGATTTTATGTATTATTTTATCCTTTCATATCAGGGTTGGCTTTTTCCCGTCCAAAACTTGTTTTTCCCATCCCACAGGGAAAAACTGGTAAATACCGGGAAAAACTGGTAAATACTGGGAAAAACTGGTAAATACTGGGAAAAACTTTCAAATGACAATATGTAAGAAATATTCTGGCTTTCTGAATCTGATGTGTAAAATTAAAGATAGAAATATATAGTTATTACAAATTTTCCTTAGGTTTAAAATTATTTTGTAGGAAAGGAATATAAATAAATAAGAATTATTGCATAAAGCAGAAATTCAAGAATCTGCTGTAGAGAAAATAGCTAAGAGAACTGTTACTCTCATGCAAGTTGGATGGAGTAATGTCCATAATGACCCTTTTATAGCCAATTCCATATTTTGTAATGGAAAAAGTATGCTTCTTTCTGCAATAGATTTCGGGAAAAATAGGAAAACAAGAGAGTATTGTACAAATCTTGGTCGTGGGGCAAAAATTGCTGCAGCAGCTACATATGGATGCACTGTAAAAAGTTTCGGTTCGGATAATGAACAGAAAATGCTTACAATGAGGCAGAATCTTGAAACAGAAGATATTATACCAGTTACATATGGATCTGCATCGCATTATTTAAATATTCTTGGCAAGAATGTGACTACTGATTCTGTTGTGGCTAATGTTGCCAAAATTCAGAATTTTTTTAGAAATCACCATAACCCTAGGAGTTTACTGAAAGAGTATGCCAATTCAGTTAAACCACAAATTCCAGGTGAAACCAGGTGGAACTCACAAATAGCTTGTTTAACCCTTAACCGGAATCGTGGGTCCATTTTGACCGGACAACGACAATGTATAATTTCAAGATATATATGAATAAAAGTTGATTTATATAGTACATGAAACTTTTTTCAATGCACTTATAACCCATCTAAGTGGTATTTTCATATATATTAGAAAATAACTTGGATTTTAATTAAAGGGTCCATTTGGACCCAAGATTCCAGTAATGTGGAATAATTTAGCGATTCCGGTTAAGGGTTAAAAACTTTTACTACTAACAGGACTTTTTATCTTTGAAGATAATCACGAAGATGAAATTGATAAAAACATTAAGTGCTTAGTAAATAATCTCTGTATAAAGAAGGAAAAAATATGTACAACCAAATGGAACCAGTTCCAAAAACCCTTACGAAGTTGCAACTCGATAATAATGCCAATATTGCTGATGCTTGTGAAATTTACCTAGAGCTTCTTCAAAATAAAGAACTCAATCCACATTTCAGCAAAGTGAAATCTAACTTTGATAAAGCAATGACCCCTGTCCATTTTTTGGCACACCTGATGAATCTGAAATATTAAGGTGAATATTTACAGACTTTAAATCCAAAGTACTTACAATATACAATAAAATTCAAGTGAGAAGATGCACCTTTTCCGAAGACATTACAAACACTATTTCACCTGCACTGTGGTGGAAGAATTTAAGTAAAACTGGAATAGATGCAGGATTTCTACAATTAATGGAACATCTTCAGGGATGTCCTGCATCATCAGAATCTCTGGAGTGTATTTTTTCTAATTTTTCTTTCATCCAAAACAAGATTAGAAATAAACCCGGTTTACAAAAAGCCTCTAAATTAGTATTTTGTTATATGATGCTAAAATCCAATGTGGAAGGGGCAAACGAAGAATATGAATACGATTATGATTGGTAAACGTTTGGGAATATGTGTGGTGTATAAATATTTAAATAAATGCACTCCATTGTCTGTTTTTGCAGATCTTACTTTTTTTTTTTAACCTTTCAAGCTATTTACTTAGAAATCATTTTTGACATTTTTAAAGTTTGTTTTGAATTTATATTTATGTTTTTAATAATCAGTTTTTCCCATGTGGGAAAAACATAGTATTTCCCAGGACGGTAAATACCGGTTTTTACCATGGTATTTACCGGGGGTGGGAAAAACCTTGCCAACCCTGTTTCATATTGAAATTTCTGTATTCTGCATGAAAAAAATGTTTTCACAATGGCACGTTCCGAGCATAAAAATAATTCAAATAAGACGAATTAATACTATTCGGAATAAGCAGCATATTTGCCTTTACAAGTTGTAATAAATAAAGTTTCGTCTGGCATTCAAAAAAGGCAAGCTATAGATACATATCTTTTTCCAAAAGAAAGTAATACTTGTCACCTTGTCAGCATTTCTTCTAAATTTATAACGCATTTTAATGACTCAGCGACAACGATTTACATGACGAACGATGATTCACAACTGGGGAGATTTCAAATCATTAAAAGTTGTTATCAGCGGGCAATGAAGCATCTTGTAGATAAATAAAACAGAAACTTTTATACATCAAGCAAATTTACTTTACTGCTGGACTACGTTAATTCAGCTTCGCGCCGTTAAAAAATGTCCGTTGCCCGCCAAAACAGTAGTAAACAAACGAACTTTCTGATTGGCTGGCACGTTATAATACTTTCACGATGCGTTTTAGAATCAGTTTTGTATTGAATTTTCATATTTAAATCTTAACTTTCAATAAAAGAAGAATTATTAATTTATAATTCCAGCAAAATTTTGGACTGTTTCATTCCGTATTTTTCCTTATCAAATTGTAAAATAATATACAATCATGTGCGCACGCAAGATTTTCATTAAAAGGCAGTGACGTGGCATATTCGGAAAAGAGCAGAGAGATCGATTGCCAGGAAGAATATTTTTTAGGGGCTTTAGATAATTGTTACCCCAACAAAATCCATGTTACGCCAGTATTAAAGGGGGAGGGGGGATGCCTATTTGGTACCCACTTTAAGCATAATCGCCTGAAGATGAGGGGTATTGGGGACTATTGCCCCTTTCTAGATTTTGGTAATTAATTAATTTTTATTTAGATCTAATTGAAAAAAGAATTTATTCTTCCAAGTGACTATAGATTAATTAAGTGCTAGCAGAAAACTGATGTAAAGACTTTTCGTCAGGAAAGGACTCTCTTGTAGAAAACTTTTTAAATTGTGTTTTTTTTTTTAACGTTCGTGTATTTTTAATTTATCTTAAATGAGGAGCTCGGGAGAACACAGTCTCCTGACAATAATAATAAAAAAAGAATTTCGGTTCCTTATTTTTAAAAATATTGTAGAAACTTATTTTTGAATATATAATATTTTTTTAACTGCAAATTTTTATTTTCCTTTTTAACTTTATATGTTTCAATATTGTCTTGCACAATGCACTCTGACAAAAAAAAAAAACCTATTTTAGGTTCAAAATCCGTTTTTTAAGAAATGCGGACTAGTCTATGGGACATAGCATATCTGTTTCAAAATATGGCCCTTTCGTACATTTTTTTTTCTTTTTTGCCTGCGGCCATGTATTTTAGCATCCCGAGATATATATCTTTAATATTTTCAAATATTTAGGCGGGGAGCAGTCTATTTTTACCGTCCCCCATGTAGGCCAATGAGTGCAAACAATTTTTGAGAAAATTGGTACTTTGTGAAAAGTACGAATTTGTACTTTAATTACTTAACTTAATGCACAAAAAATATTTCAGTTTCGAGACTAGGTAAGCAGACTTGTACAATTGTGATACAAATACAGTCGGACCTCGTTATCCCGACAGCCGGTTTTCACGTCACTCCGCTTATCACGTCAGTCTTTCAAAGTCCGATTTTCTGTATATGATTTTAATGTAAATAAAATCCGGATTTTATGTCGTTGAATAATTTTCAACTCCGGATATCCCGACGGTTTAGGAAAATTGTCCATATTTCATAATCCATCTTATAAGCACGGAAATTAAGCGGTAGAAAATGTCTTAACCAAACGTTTCACAAAAATGTCTAAAATACCCATTGAGATAAATGAGAAACTTTAAATCCTTTGTCTGAATAAATAAACCCACGCACAATGAATGACATACTTAAGCTCTATATAGGCGTATCAGTCTACTCGTGATCTTTGTTCTGGTCGGTCGGCGCTTTCTTTTGGTTACACGGCGTTTTTCATCTGATTAAAACCGAAGCATTGCATTGCATTGAAATTATCAGAAATGATCTAACATTCATTTCTGAAACAACGAATATTGATTACAATTCATTGTATAATATTGAAAAAAGAATTATAGGAAGCACATCGAGGGATAAGCAAACCTTAATTCATCAATATTTCATCCAACAATAAAAAAAAAAGTAATCATAAATCTGATGTTTATTCTTTTCATTTTTGTTTTTGTGTTTTTTTATTTTAATAATAATGTTTTATTGCTTGAAACTGCAAGAACAGTTGTGAATTTAAAATTGTCTTAAAAATCTAATTTTAAAAAGTCTCCAGTATAGCTAGCATATATAGTTATACAATTGTACCACAGTCATCACGTATAAAATACAATTACATAAAATTCAGACATTTAAGTGTCTGAATTTCTAAATGTCTTAATTTCAGACATATCACCAATATTCAGACATTTTTTTTCAATTCATTTATACCACCATCATAGTAAGACACTTAAGTGTCTTAAATTCAGACATGTATAATGTCTGAAATTTCTTATTCAGACACTTAAGTGTCTGAATTGCTTTTTCAGTCACATATGTGTCTGAATTTAAGACACCTCTATTTGCAGTGTATTAGTACAAACTTCTGAAAGAAAAATTTCAATCTATTATGCGTTTTCTTGCTAAACTATTATATAGTATATATATCAACCTACAGATCAAATACAGGGCTGTTCAAAAGAATTGGAATAGATATTTGACTATGGACGGTAACTGCTGAAATCAGTTTTTGAAATGTTTTATGCGTTTTAAAAAATGTTTACTTAGTTACCTTATTTACTTTATTTCTCTAAATAACGAAGTTTTGTTAAAGCATTCCGAAGTGTTGGAAAGTGTTTTATAATCTGTGCATAAATCGCATGATTTTCGTTTCTTGTTTAAAAATATAATTGTACAACTATGGCAGAAAGATATGAGTTACGTTTTCCAGTAATTCCGGAAAAGAACTTCACACAGCAATGGAAGATAGACAAAGGATATTCCACGGGTTCTTTATGCTACTAACACTGACCTTCAGAATCTGATGGAATATTTCTCCTTATATCTCCTCAATAACAAATCATTTGCCTTTCAAACTGATTTTTAAAGGAAACAAACAAAGAAAGAAAAATTAGAAACTTAAAACAAATTTAGAAATTTTGACAACATTCTTGTTTCTTAAATAGCAAGGATTTTTTTTTTCCTTTTTTCACTTTGTAAATAAGTATTTTTTTTTTTTTTTTTTGAGTCCGATCTCGAAGGCTGTCATAAAAATCGAGTCTGATCCTGATCCCGTCTCATTTCTACTGTGTATATGTATGGAGTGCATTTGTATTGTTGTCGATTGTGCACACGTTGAGCATAATTAACACAGGCATGAAAGAGTTCCTCCTAAAGGAGGAATTCCACCTTTTTTAAAGCAATTTTGGACATTCTCTGGATTGCTATAAAAATGCAAAGAAAATACTGGAAGCAAATGAGTGGGGGGGGGGGGGGGGGGGGTGATGTCTGGAAAATTTAATAATCAGACATTTTGCCTACTCAAATCAAAGGCGAGCTTTTATTATAGGCATCTGAAAGTCATATAAATGAAGCTCTTTAAAGTGTCTTAAAAGAGAAAGGAAGTTTCCATAAGGTTCTTTTAGAATAAAATATTTTGTTCTATTTATGAAACACTTTTGGGTAATTTCAGTGATGCATTTTTGGAAATGTATTTCTGGAGCAAACATCAATTTGACGTGCATATATTTAGCATGGAACTTTTTTTTATTAAAAAAAATGTAAAATCTTAAATAGTCAAACCATTTAAAATAATATTTATTTTGAAAAAATAACCTATGTACATCATGTAAGTTCATCATATATATTTGATTTATTGCCATTAACAAACTGTCTTTAATTTTCTTGTTATATTTAATGAATCTATACATTTATTGTTAGTTTAAATTGTCTTATTTTAATACTTTCTTAGTAACAAAAAGAAAATAACAATCATATATACAGTTATATTTCATTTTATTGTATGAATAACTGTTAAAAAGTGCCTAAGTAATATGAGTTTGGCCCTATTGCATAGATAGAAAAATTCCCACCCTTTTCCCCATTTTCCATTTTCATGCCTGTTAACTTCATTCTTGTATTACTTTTATAAGTAAATGTGCATCTGGTTTAATGACTTATTTAAACCGGTGATTGGATATCGAAAGACATACATTTTAGGGCTTCTAATAAAGCTATATCTGAGGAATTGCTGAGGTAAAGCAATTCAACTTTTCTGTGATTAGATCTGCAAGGGCTATTTACCGAGAGCCTCTGCACGGTCTGGTCCAAATATCAATCAAAAAGTCCTAAGCCAATGAATATAATAGTATAACGAATTGTCACTACCATAGCCTCCTACTAGGAACTGCTTTATAAAACCAGGCTGTACAAAGAAAAGAACACGATTTTTGGTTAAAATTATGTTCTAATGTAACGAAAACTCTCCATTAAACGGGCTTGACTGAAAATGAGTACAGTAGAACCTCTTTTATCCGAAACTCTTTTAACCGAAATTCTCGGTTAACCAAAATACATTTTTAAAGCTTTTTTTTTTTTTACTACCACATTCCTTGTGTGGAAAATCTATTTTAAAAGCTTTTTTCTGTTTTTAAATTATCATATTCCTTGTGTGCAAACGATCCTTTCCGAACTGCGAGTACATATAAATATTTTAGATCCGCTTTCTTAGGGTTCCTTTGAATTTAACTTGAGCTCCCGTAAACTGCGGAGTGGAACGAAGAAAACGAACAAATTAGCAATTCTGAAAATTTTGAATGTTTTCCAAAAAGTTGGGCATGGCTGGAGCAGCGGAAAGACTGTGATACCGGTGAACTAATAACATTAAAAAACTCCGTGATAGAGCTTCAAGGCAAAGGCAATCGAAACTGCGACAATTTTATTTATTTTTTAACTCTTGTGATATATGTAAAATGTACTTAATTTCAAAATTAAAATTCAGGTCATTTATTCGTGTTCCTGTTTTGCTGTTGCTTTATTTTTATTAAACACTTGTTATCATAATAAGAAATATTGTATATATTTCTCATTAATCTTAAATTTGAAGCATCCTCGATTATCGGAAAATTTCGATTTTCCGAAAGATGGTCGGTCCCAATTACTTCGGATAATCGAGGCTCTACTGTACCTTCTAATGAACGACCGAGTGAAAGTCACGTGGGCAAGATAATTTTGTCTAATCATTTAGCATGACTACAGTTACTCAATAATCAGAAAAGAAGACGATGTAATTGAAGTTCTCCAGCATATCTAATACATAAAAATGAAAATTTGTCTGTCTGTCTGTAATTCTATACAAATCCACAGTTTGGAAGCCAAAATTGCGAAACACTACGTACATGTATATTAAAATACGGCCGAGGCAACCTATATCAATTTCTCCACGTGAAAAATGAAAATGAAATAAATAGTTTGACTAATTAAAAAAAAAAAAAAAAAAAAGTGAATGTAACATATTAGTAATACAATGGACGTTAGCAGGTGAATATATAACGTCATATAAGTTTTAAAAAACGTATTGAAACATGATAAAAAAAGAAAAAAAGATTATGGAAATCTGGCATATTTTAACATTTTGAGGTTCACTGAATTTGTTTACGCCATTTATAAATCTATTCCATATATATACGCATGTGTATGCGTGTATATTAGAATTTCCACAAAGGTTTAAGTCCCTAGAGCTCATTCTTAGTGAAGAACTGAAATAAAGATGGCTTTACTGTTTTTTTTATTGTTTGTTTTACACCGTATGTTTAATTTGTAAATTGATTTCTCAAAGCAAACATTCTTAAAATTCCGGGCAACGACTGGTACTTTAGCTAGTATTAGATATATATGTGTGTGTGTGTGCGTGTTTCTAGTGTCGATTTTGTCTTTTGATTTAATAGTCATTGTGTTTACAAAAAGTTTTATTATACATACAGGGGGCCATAATTAAAGTGAACTTGTTGGATGGGCTCTACACGTTAAAATATTTGCAATATTTTTAAAAGCTTTGATATTTAAACTTTTTAGAGTATGCGGAAATGAACTATGCAATAAAAACGAATAGTTTTAAATTTCACCGATAGATGGCGCTTAAGTATTAGAGGCGTTTTATTAGCAAATATTAACAAAAATAACTCATTTTAAATCAACAACATTTGAGACGACGATATTCTTCCATCGCAGTGGTATAATTAATATAATTTTCATAAAACACTTTATAATGGGAAATTTTCCATATATTTTTTTTTTTCAAAATTTAGCTGCTCCATTTTTCTATTGTATGCAGCACCATCTGTCTTAATATTTTTAAATTATATTTTTTTAATTCCAGGACTTATTTCGGCTTGCTCTAAACTGAATAAATAAATATTTTGGATAGTTTAGTACTTCAAACACATGCACTTTAATTATGGCCACCCAGTATATATGTACTTGTGCACAAAAAACACATTTTATTAACCCTTTCGGGACTGATTTTTTTTTCAATTTTTGGGAAAAAATATTTTTGCGTTAATAATGTTAATAGTAATTATCCAAATAAATCTACTGAAGTTAATGAATATGTTATTATCTGAAATCTAACGAATATATATTGCGTACTAGTAAACTCATATTCATATGACAATAGGCTAAATAAGCGTTTTCTTGAAACGGTTGGAAAATGTCGTATTAAAACAGGATTTAACAGATATTATAAATTTCGAATACTTTTTGCGTTTTATCACACATGATTCGTTCAGGAAAGTAAGCTATATTTTAATTTTATAGAGTGAAATATGTTTAAAATAAAAGAATTGCCGACGGTGTAAATAGCCAACGGTGCAAATATAATTAAGCAAACGCTTATTATTATTATCCTCATTCCTAAATGCCAAAACATGAATGAACTAATAATAAGAAATCCATACACATATACTATCATTACCACATGTAAATAGTAACAAAAATAATTGTTAAGACGAAATAATATTCAATGTAATGTACTATCAATAGTACGCCAGACTCGAACGGGTTAAATATGATGATAATAATTGAAGCACAATACATTTGTATTTAAACAATTCAGTAAGCTATCTTGGACTCAAACTTTTCATAGTATGAGCGAGACCGCAGAAATAATTAAAATTAACATAAAAAAAACATTATAGTAAGAATGTTTTACTTTCAGTTTCTTTGACGGCCAATTTTAATTTTATAAATATGTGTGTATATAAATGTATGGTATTTAGAAAAGATATTCAAAGTCGATAGATGCGCACTCAACTAGACACAATATCGTTCACCCGCAAAAAAAAGTGACACAATTCTAGAAAAAACATTTTGTGTTTTATTGCATTAATAAGTCTGACTTAACCGCATCTTGCTACGGGAAAAGTGCCATGAGTTTAGTTATAAAGAAAACCGCTAGATCGCTATATGTCACTTTGCTACCACAGAAGAGGGACAAATTGTGTGGGGATAAACTTGCTCAGTCCTCAAAATCTCTTCTACGTCTTAAGTGTTTTATAAGTGTTTTATGTTTTATTCTTAAGGGTTTTATGCTTTTATGCAGCATGCTTTTACAGTTGCAAGCGGAGCTAAGTGCGGTAAGAAAAAAAAAAAAAAAAAAAAAAAAAAAAATTGCAGGTCGTATTTTAACAGTTCTGTGAAATGTAGTATTTTTGCGTTCTATCACTTTTCTTGCAGGTGAGTGACATACGTATTATAGCAAATGAAACACAGTACATAAGTTAGTATAAATTCAGTGATTTCAACCTGCATGTACAGTAAAATCAATAAGAGTAAAAGTACATTCTTTCTCTTTCTGTTCTAGCTGGTCCGATTGCTCTGAAAATTCGAGAGGCTGAACTGCCGATAGTTGAAGAGAATTTATGCACGGAGCAGATCAACAAGGTGACGGAGAAACGGTTCATACTGCCCGCGGGTAGCTTCTGTGCAGGCGGTGAACCAGAAAACGATGCATGCCAGGTAAGTCTAAAGAGAAAAGAAAGAACATTTTTAATCTCTGTCTGGATTATTTGTTTTGATTTTCTTTTTAAAATACTTTAGAACTGTACTTTGCAAAGTAAGATTTGGGAGGTTGATTTTGAAAGTGGGGTAAGTACATCTTGTGGAAAAAAAATAGTTAAAGCTAAATCATATTTACAAGTTAACATAAAATGTATAGTTTCAATCAATTCATGAAAAATATCTTTAAATATAAGTATAAATTTGTTATTATTATTTTACTTGGTCAGCGATATTTCAAATACATTATTTTCAAATTGAGGCAAGTTCACTTTGAAATAGCATTTTTTTATGTTGTATAATATTAACAAGCACAACCAGAATTTCATTATAATTTAAAAATCTTCAATCTTAATATAATTATATGTGTACAACTTATTACTGAATATTTTTTTCCTTTTACCTAGAAAATAATTTTTTTTTATTGTAGCGTTTCTAAAGAAGAATGAAATATTGTAATAAAATTAACAAATTAAAATATTCAATTTTTTGTTATTTTAATTACGAGGGTCATCCAGAAAGTAAGTTTCCTATGACCCTTAAGAATAAGCAAAACATAATTACCTGGAAAAATTTATTGCAAAAGATACAGCAATGTTTCAGCTACTTTTCAACATAAGAACCGCCGGAATTGTAACACTTGTCATAGCGTGAGATAAGTTTTGTAGTCTAGTGTGATAGAAGTCTGCCGCCTGGGAATGGAGCCAGCTTGTCACAGTTGTCAACCCCACGTCTCATCACCCATAACTATCCTCCTCGCCCTCATCGTGGTATCGCTGTAGAAAAGTGCAGAAAAGATCGGCGATGCATGAAATCATCATGAAACACCTGTTGTTCCAGAAAATTGTGCTCCAGGTGGGTGTCGAAGAACCTTACATACGAGAAAAAAACAAATGCATGGGAGCAGCATTGACTTTCTGCAGCGATACCACGATGAGGGTGTAGCGATCTCATCTCACATGATCAGATAAAGCGAGTTACTAGCTTAGAGTAACTGGCTTGGCTTTTTGCTCGACGCTAACGTTCTCGCCTCCTGATCATGAGATCCGTGGTTCATACCCAATCGACGCCAATTCACACTCTCTCTATAGTGACCTGGACAAATACACAAAAAAAAACAATTTCACCAACAATCATCTCTTCTCATAACCAACAGATGGCAGCACCAAATAAATCATCTCCAGCAAACAAAGCCTGTCATACTGCGCATCACACATGCATACGACAGCATCACTCACGAGTGCATATTGCTCGTCAGACGTCAACAAGATGTCTTTCTCACTGGGGATGAAGTGTGTAGCTATCACATCTAACATGATCAGTATAAAGCGAGTTACTAGCTTAGAGTAACTGGCTTGGCTTTTTGCTCGACGCTAACGTTCTCGCCTCCTGAATTCCTGATCATGAGATCCGTGGTTCATATCCCATCGGCGCCATTTCCCACTCTCTCTAAAAGAGCAACGACTACCTCAACAGAATCAATACGGGTGAAGAGACGAGCGTTGACAACTTTGACAAGCTGGCTTCATTCCCAGGACTTCTATGACACTGGACTACAAAAACTTATCCTCAGCTAGGACAAGTGTTACAATTCCAGTGGTTCTTATGTTGAGAAGTAGTTGAAACATTGATGTATCTTTTGCAATAATTATTTCCATGTAATAATGCTTTGTTTCTTTTTACGGACCGTGGGAAACTTACTGGATGACCCTCGTAGTATATTCCATTCAAAGAAAATCAACGTTTTCAACAAATCACTGCAGCGAGGCAAGTCCATTGGCGCATACCAAAACCATGATTTTTTTCTGCTAGCATGGATAACCATTATTGCGTATTAAATTTACATGAAATAAGATTACAAAAAGTAGTCACGATCGCTCAGGCTTAGTTTTTTTTTTCTGCACCTATATGAATAATATCTTCTAAAGAAACTTAAGTTTTATACCAGATATAAATTTTCGACTGGGCGAAAAATGTCCGGACCAGAATTCAAACCACAGATTTCTTGGCTGAAGCCGCCAGTGCTCTACCATCTGAGCTATCCCGGACGAATCTGGTGGAACTTTTTTACCCAGCTAACCTTATTGATTATAGCATCTGGTCTGAAATCTGTTTCAGCTCGACAGAATAAATCCCAGGTAATGGAACTCCAGGAATCGCTGGATACACAATTACACTAGATTAATTTTAACATAAGTATTCTAACTGGTAAATAAATCATATCATATATAAATTTCCAACTGGGCGAAAAATATCCGGACCAAGATTCGAACCAGGCATCTCTTGGCTGAAGCCTGCTCAGCCAAGCTTCAACCAAGAGATCCCTGGTTCGAATCCTGGTCGGACTTTTTTCGCCCAGTTGGAAATTTACATCTGATATGATTTGATTTATTTACCAATTAGAATAATTGTGTTAAAATTAATGTCGTGTATTAAGTTTTAATCGTATTTTGCAAATTTTCTGATTCTTAAATTATATATATATATATATATATATATAGTACCTTCATATGTTTAAAAATGATCGGTAGTTCGAGAAGGGCAGTGGTGAAAATATAATAGGGTAATTCCGGGATTTATGCCGCACATTTCTTTTAATTTGTGTATAAAGTCCCATGGTGGACATAAAATAAAAAAATCATGCTGTGCTATTCAATGTTAAATATACAACGCGTGTACTGCGACAAAAAAATTCAAAACAAATTAATATTTTTTAACAATTTTTTTCTAAAACATTACACTGCGGCGCGTCACCCGTACATTCAGGTTGAGACGCCGCACTTATGCGGTAGTTTTGCCGCGCTTGTAATAAGAACAGAATGAAGTTATAAATAAAAATATTAAAAAAAATATTCATATATGGACTATAATTATGGATGTAATAACAAAATGAAACTAAATAAGTACAATGAAACGTGTTAGTAGATTCAAATTAATAATTGTTGCCTACTTTCACTATTAAAATTAACGACTTATTTTTTTTACATTAAATTTTAATTGTTATTTCAGCAACAACGTAACATCAATGGGTACTTGTTAGTTATCTCGTCGACCAAATTACTGTCGCCAAATTGTAAGATTAAAGGCCAATAATGGTTAGCTTTCAATTAATTAATTATAAGATTAAATGACAATAATGGCCAATAAAACCATTAATTCGACGTTTTATTTGTATTTTAATTAATGTTTTACTAATTTATTTGTTCTTTCTTTATTTAAAATAAAAATTATGTCAATTTGTATAATTTGGCGAGTGGTTTGGCGCTTTATAAAAACTGGCGAAATTGGTCGACGGGATAACTAACAAGTATCCATCAATGTATTAGAAAGGGAAAAGAAAAAAAGGAAAATTGCGTTTACATAATTTATTTGTTAACCCTTTCGGGACCGGTGGCTTTTACACAAATTTTATTCGGTTGGTACCACTTTTTTAAAAGAAGTTACCTTTACTTAAATAATCATGAAAATGCTCCAATTAAACAAAGCAAATATTACTTTTCTTTTTTACTGGTGCCAGAAACAAATCTTGTAAGCTCTTTATGAAGGTGCTTATATGCCCCTATGGTCCCGAATGGGTTAAGAGATCGACTTCAATCTACAGAAAAAAGTGTCGAAAAAGTACAATCTTTATGTAACTAAATTTAAACACGTGATGCAACGAAGCCAATTACACTTCCTCTTTTTTGGAGTAGTTTGCAAAGAACGTCTGCGTTACGCGTAATCCAATTTTTCATTATTATCATCTTGACTTGCATCTTTCTTGCCCTTCTTACTTTTTATTTTCCCCCTTTTCTCCTTTGGTTTTAGTAAACTTGATAACATGCCTAGCATGGTTAGTCTGTGCAAATAGAAAAGGAAAAGTTAATAACACTTAATCATCCCGTATAAAAGAAACTGCGGCATGTATACCGGAATAGCAGTACAGCATGTATCCCATTTTGCATGGTGCAGACGTCGGCCATCACAGTTACCTGCCATCGCTAACGCTCGTATTCACGAATAACTTTGACCCGGAGTTATGCAGAAAACCCGGGTTGAAAACTCAAATGGCATTCACCGTCAACCCCACTGAACCGGTTCGAGGTTGAAATCTAACGCCGGGTTCAATAACTCAACCTTGGTCTACAGCAGGTTCAACCCAGGATTTTTCAACCGAGCATGCGTATTTAACCCATTCGCGGTTAAGCTGTGTCCATTTTTTTGGTTCGGAGATGGTTTCACAGGGAGAAGCTTTGTATGTTTATAAATGGTTAAAGATTTAGTTTTCAAAACGTTTAGCAATGAATCTGCGAAAACTGCTTTTCCCCTCCAGTATTTCCTAGCAAACAATAACCTACTGAAAGCCTTTGTGTGTACTTCTAAAGGATAGTCCTTCCCACATTCATGATTGATTACCACCCCTACCCCTGAACTAATCCCTTTTCAAAGAACGAATTCTGCTAAAGAGGTAAGTTTCTGTTAGCAGTGAAATAAGCAAAGGAAATATTTTTCTGAGACGATTTTTAAAAGTTTAACGATTTTTAAAAGTTTTTTTTTTCGGGGGGTGGGGGGTAGGGGGCGAGTATCCCGCATACTCCTCCCCCGCTTAGCGAGGGTCCTGGATGTATGGAATATACTTCCTCTTGCATTTTACTGGAGTAAAATTATGAAAATTGAATTAATAAATTAAAATTCAATTGAATTATAATTGATATAAAATTCAATTAGAAAATGCCTGTTTTAAAATCTCATTTTTCTCCCTCATATCAAGAAAATATATACATATAATTCCAAACCGATCGGGGTGGGGAGATTAGAACACACCACACACACACATATTTTGCGCTTATGCATATAGTGCTAGGAGCACGACCGCGGGAGGGATACATATTTCAGTTTCTGTGCAATGATGTACAGGTATTTCTGTGGGAAAAAAAGCCGCATGATTATTTGTAGGCTATACTTCAGTTTTTAAATTATAACTCAATATACACTGGTGTCCAAAATTAAGGACCAGTCACAAAATGCTAATCTTTAAGTAAGCGAATACTCAAAAAGAAATAATATAATTTAAATAATTACTATCTCTACAGCACAGCTAGTCCATATAGCATCTCATTCATGTCACACATGATCACAAGTGTCACAGTCACTACGGTGAAAAAAAATACGAAATTCCACAAGTCTCATTATGAGTTTCAAATGATCCCTATATGTGACTCCACTGAGACGTCAATGTGACTGTTGCTTTGTGACGAGTCACCAGGTGACTTTACAATGTAGTTACATTATGACTCTGATGTGATTGTCATTTTTAGACTCAATTTCAAAGTCGTCATGAACGCTGCATTATGATAAGTCACCAAATATCACATTATAGTCACATGGGGACTTTTCACAAAAGAGCAGAATGGTGACTTCACAGTAGTCTCTCTGTCACCTGAAAGTCATCATGTGACTTTAATGTGACATTATTTGGATACTTATCACAACGTAGCTTTCACGATTACTTTGAAATTGTGTCTGCAGATGACAGTCACATGAGAATCACAATGTAACCACATTGTAAAGTCACATCGTAACTCGTCACAAAGCAGCAGTCACAGTGACGTCTCAGTGGAGTGACATATAGTGATTATTTGAGACTCATAATAAGATGTATGGAATTTCATATTTTTCTGCTTCACCGTGGTGACTGTGACACTTGTGACCATGTGTGACATGAATGAAATGGTATATGGACTAGCTGTGCTGTAGAGATAGTAATTATTCGAATTATATTATTTCCATTTGGGTATTCGCGTATTTGTAATTGGTCCTTAATTTTGGACACTAGTGTATTCTTACACGTTTGTATAAATATAAATTATGAATCTAGAAAGAAGTCGCCATTAACAGCTATTTCTATAATTCAGTATTTTCGCCATATATATTATTAAATTTTGGTTTGTTAAAAATTGATGAATTTGTTAAATCATGGATCAAATGTTATAATTTGCCATTTTGACGAATATAGATAAAAATGTCGAAGGTCAAAAAGTCAATGGTAAAAAGGCAGCAGAAAAAATACTAGTAATATTTATAAACGAGTGCAATCGGAATTATTTAAAAGATAAATACGTTAAGATCGAAAGAACTCTTTAAAACACCATTTCATTAGTCTTGCTGCTGTTTTCAAAGTATTTCTCTGCGCCTGATGAAGAAGGACTAGTTCGTTCGAAGAACTTTGCGCATCTATTAAAATATTTATGGTGTTTTAAAAAATTGTTTTTATCTTATCATTAGACACCAACGTATTTAATTATTTAATAAATACATTACTCCACAGTTTTAAGTAAAGCATGTGCTAAGCACATTGAAAGTAACATGTACATATCATTATACTAAAGCATACAAATAAATAGGTATTGTGTATTGAAGATGTATTCGCTCATTGGACATGTCCGCTATTTGTTAGGGAGTCCCTGAAAGTTATGAGTGGGTTTGGTTGGTTGGTTGTATTTATGACGGCCATTTATCTGCACGAGGGATATAGGCCCAGGGGGCAGTGCTCTTCGTGGGGGCCTAAGGGAACCTAACCCGCATTAACGCTTGGAAATCCAAGGTTCGAAGAAAACCACGAAAACTCCGAACGATTAGGCCAACGAGCGCGATTGGGCTCGAACCCAGCGCCTCCCGTCTACCAGCTTCGAGAGCAGAACCTCTCAGCCACTGGTGGGGCTATGAGTGGGGGAGGTGAGTTGGGTTTCAGTTTTCAAAAGAAAATACAAACTGTAGATTCTTCCAACTCGCTACATCTATCGCTAATGTATAAGGACAGCAACTTACATGTATTTATAGAAACTTTGATCAATAGTTGCTTGAGGGGAATGAGAAGATGTGATACATGAAATTAACAAAAACAAAATTTTACATACAGATCTTTTTAAGAAGTTGAAAAAAAAATCAAATTTGAAATGTTCGCATTATTTACGAAGTACGGGTTGAGGGAGGGGGGGAGCAGAGTTAAGGCGGTTAACAGAAAATGTGCCTCAGTTTTTTTTTTTAAGATTTGGGACAAGAAAACCTAATTTAAGCAACACGCAGTCAGTGCTCGAAATATTCCGGAGCAAACCGGAATGATATTCTGATTCGTGGAATTATGACAAATATTGTTCCGGTTCGTGATTGATATTTCCGCTCCAACGTTCATCCGAAAAAAAATGGATAGAATGTTCGGCGATACACTTAACATCACTGTGATAAACACCACCCATACCACGGCCATGAAGCTATTGTGATAGTTCCTCACCAAATGAACGGCTCACGACACAAATGAGTATTAAATTTTAGTGACCAAATAAATGTGATAGACCACACATCTAAGCTTTTTAAATGTCATCTCTAATGAAGATGGAAGCAGATAAAATTTAGGCTGTACTGGAAACAGTATCGTAGCAATTTAAAAATCATATGGGGGAGGGGTGCTCAAATAGTTTTTAACTCAGTATGCTCAAAATAACTAAGAAACTGAGAAAACCAATTAATGATAAAGCATCTTATTAATAAGTAACTATATAGATTAATTAATTATTTAATTTCATTCATAATTAAAAATTTGTATGCGAAATATTTCAAAGTAAACATTATGGAATAAATTAAATTTTACAATTTTGTGAAATATGACAGTAGAGTTCGAAAGAAATATTTCTATAAAAAAGAAACAAAATGCACTTGCAAATTTTGGCATCATAACACAAAGTAGTGCGCTTCGCTGACATTGTGTTCAAAATAGATTCGGCATCTACTTGTATTTCTCCGCAATTGTTTTTTCCTCGATTCTTTGTGAAAATTCGTGTTTTTCGCGATCCTTTGACGAAATTTGCGTTTTTTCAATCATCTGACGAAATTCGCGTTTTTTAGAGATCCTTTGACGAAGTATGCGTGTTTTCGCAATTCATTAACGAAATTAGAGATTTTTTTTCGTTATTCTTTGACGAAATTGGGGATTTTTTTCTGCGAACGATTGACAAAATTCATTTTTTTTCTTCGACCACTTGTCGAAATTTGCGATATATTTTTATGTCTAAATTTTCGGACTAATGGCCGATTTTTTTAAATTTTCGGAACCGAAAGCCTTAAATTGTCGGAAAATTCGGAACAGAACTCCTGACTTTATTTCAAATGGGGGAGGGGGAGGGGGGCTTGAGCCCCCTGAGCGCGCCCCTTTCCTACGCCACTGCCGGAGACAATATGTAGCTTATTGCGTTATCTGTAACTTTTTTCTTTATTATTTAGAATCTTGAATGCATTTTTAAAATTACCTTTGCATGGTTAGAATTGAAATTGTCTATGCTTTCAAAAAAAGAAAAAAAAAAATTAGAAAACAGGAATTTTGCTTTTTCAGGATATAGTGTTGGACCCGATGAAAAAAATAATATACTTATATAAATAAAGATACAATAGAGTCCCGCTTACCGAGTTAATATGGACCAAGCTCACCTCGGATAAGCAAAAAACTCGGATTAACCGGATTTACACAAATCGTCAGCCACTAAAGAGATGAAATGTAAAATTTCACTTAATTCATTAATTAGTTCATAGTTTTTTTCAATCGAACTTATACCTTTGGAATAGATAATTTTCGTCTGATGGACTGATGGCTTCCATTGTTATGAAATAACTATTATAAATGAAGTGTTAGGTGAAGATGAAAGAACAGTCGTAAAAACTCTGATTTTCTGGCCAGAATGGAGAAAAAATGGTAAAAAAAATTATGGACATTTTTTTCCTATTCTGATCAGAAAATCAGAGTTCTAACTTTTTACGGCTGCACTTTCATCTTTACCTAACACTTCATTTATAATAGCTGTTTTATAATAACGGAAACCATCAGTCCATCAGAACAAAATAACTCGGTTAAAGCGAAAACCCGGTTAAGCGGAACTCTACTGTAGTACAAAACATATTTCAGTTGTAAGACTTAAAACACACGCTTTTATTTTATATAAAAGGACGTCATTCGCATCCTCTGAAGAATTCCTCATTTACCATGTTAACAACATCTATAGAAAAGTATTCATATGACGTCACTAACGCTAAATAATACCCCCCCCCCCCCAAAAAAAAAAAAAAAAAAAAAACCAGAAACTCGACCAAAAAAAAAATCGGCTATCTAATGATTCGCATGACTTCATTTGTTTGTAATATAGATAATTAAATTAAATTTAGTTTATAATAGCTCCATGTTTTATCAGAAATCATTTTTTTTTTCAAATTAGCACGTATTTTAATTACATTTTTTTCAGTTTTTATGACAAAATGGCGACAAAAAGATATAATTGCTATTTTTCCACTATTATTCCTTGATTTTCAACAGAAATGGAATACTTGAGTTGCCAAAATTAAACAAATGGTGGAAAAAACTTCCAAAAAAAAAAATAATATTTTAAAGATAAATGGGGATGCAGTTTTCAAACAAATTGCAATAAAAAGTACTGTTTTTTCGAATACGACGGTATAAAAATTGAAAATGTGCGATGCTTAGAAATTTAAAAAAATGCAGTAGTGTATTTAACAGTACAATGATTACATCTGCTTTGTTTTACGGCTGGCTTATACAACGCAACATTATTTTTTGGAGACGACATAAAATAAACTGAGAGGAAGAAATAGCATTCCGGGGCTAAAAATTAGCCAACAATAATTTTGAAATGGTGTTCCTTTTTGTGAAATTTTCCAGTCCTGCATGAAGTAAAAATGAAAATGTTTTTCCAAAGGTGCTTTGATATAAAATTTGGAATCTAAAACTTATTGGTTAGAATTGTTTGGGGTAAGAAAATGTGGATGTTCAGCAAAGCAATGGGAAATTTCCAGATAAAATTAAAGGGTAATTTGTAAATATAAAAGCATGACACTTGCAGGCATGACCATTTAAATAATTTAAAATCAAATAGATTTTTGTTTTTTCTATTTTTAAAGATATTAATTACATTTTAAGTTATAAGTGGTCGTTTTCCTATTATGACTTTTGTTGGGCTGTCGAGTACAAAAAATCGATTCTAATCGCAAATTTTGACAGCATTTTCTAAAAATTATTTATCGAAAAATAGAAAAAATGTTCGACTTAATTCTTTCTGAATAAGAGCACCTGCCAATTTCATGTGTTTACGAAAAGACATGAATTCAGGAATATGTAAAAAAAAAATAGTCACTTTAGATTCCAACATGATTGAAAAGATTGAGAAGTGCGATTTCTGTCTGGGCAAATGGGTCATTTGCCCAAACAACCATAATTTAAGGTCCCAAACTTAGAAGTAGTTACAGTTTTAATAGGTATACTTTTTTCTTTTTTACTTTATTCAAAAGTATACTTAAGAACCATATCTTAAAAAAAAAAAAAATCATATCTCCATTATTAAATTTGTTTTAATCATACTGTTGTGTGTTGGGGGGGGGGGATGTAAATTAATTGTTAATTTTTCGTGGTTAAACTATTGATTTTTCCAGCATTTGAACATTTAAAAAAAAAAAGGGTTTTGATTAATCACTGTTAGAAGTTTTGTGGTTATCCCCCTCCCCGCCAAGTCTGCATTGATAATGTAGACTTTTATCCCAGGTTTTCCGACAAAACAAAATTTTGGTGGAGGTACTACTTCAGCTGTTTTGCCAATCTTACATCAGTTTCTTACATCCTCTATATCAGGGATGGCGAATCTATGGCACGCGATAGAATATTTTCGGCACAGCGGTGAAATCCTAAAACGAAATAGAATTAAGTTAAACAAAATACGCAAACTTTTACGATCTGGGCTTTTCTTTTTTATTATATTAGAAAGCAACTAATTGAATTTATAAATTATTTCAGTGTCGGCTCAATAAGTTATCAAATTTAGAGAAGGTTTGTAGCATATCAAAATAAAAATTTCACGCTTTAGAAGCAAAATTCCTAGTCATGAAACTAAAGCGTCTTGGTATAAAATATATAATCTTCACAATTGTTCGCTCTATTTATTCCTGAGGGTCATTATTTTAGGAAATGATACGAAAATCTTAAATACTAGAAACCCAAACCATTTGTTAGATAACCCGAATTCAGCTAGCATACTATTAAAAGTTAGTAGGTTGAACACCGTATTAATATTTGGCATAACCGACATCGCATTCAGCCTTTTATTACTTTAAGATATATGTTAGTCTAGATATTAGATGTATATTGCTCCATATTTTTAAATCCCAATGAATAAATATCTAGAAATTTTGATCTATTATTACTTTTTGGTGCTTGGCACGTCATGGTCATGTAAAATATTTTTTGAAAGAAAATGGGCACGGGGATGTAAAAAGGTTCGCCGACCCTGCTCTATATCATCCTCACCCTCATAATCCGATGAAGGGGATAAAAATGCTTCATCTGAAGAGTCAATCAAACTTTCGTCTTCTGAATCAGAATGCATTTTATAGCGATATCACGATATTATTATTTTTTTTTCTTTAGTTAAGAGAAAAAAGATTTTTTTTTTCAACGTTATAGCTGGAAACAATTTTGTGCATTCATAAACCGTGTAAAAACTGAACTATTGTGAAAGTAATACTGACTCGTTTTTTTCTCGATACAGTGCAATAGCTAATCTGAAAAAAGGCATTCTTAGAAGATCTCTTCCCTGTTTACCTCCCTTATTTATTTTGTCACGGGTGGGACCTCCTGAGAAGTTTATTGCTTTGCGGTATAGTACCTTTCAAAACATGGGGGTTGGGAGGCATGTAAGACACCCGCACTGTCAGTTCTATGGAACAAAGTGTCACTATGTTTTAAACACTACCCCCACTTTTGTTTTTTGAGGGTGGTTTTTTAGTCAGATGCAGGTTATTTTATGAAAGAATTTCCGCTTTCCTACTAAAAGAGCTACCCTAGATTGGTATTTTAGTATTGTTTGGTATATAGTATCATTTGACTATTTGATCGTTGAAGTTTCAATCTGTGTTAATACCATGATTTTAAAAATTTCTCCCACAGGTGAATTATAGTAATAACACCATTTTATATGTGAATTTCTCTAAAAAAACATGTACCGTAAAGTACCAAAAGTAAGCCCCCTTTAGCAGACAAGATATTTTAATGATTATAGGAGGGGCTTATAATTGGAACTGTAGAAATTGAAAGAATGGGGGAAAAGGCAGGCCAAGGGGGGGGGGGGGTGCGGTATATTTGGAATTTATGAAATTTCACTGGATCTTTACAATTTTCAAAATAAAATCAGATCAAATTAATATTGTTTGGTTTTAATATCCCCTCCCGTAGGAGCTAAATAGATTCCATTAATAAAAATAATAAATTAATAAAACAAACTCGTATAAAATAATTAAATTAGATATCAAAGAAATATGAACAGAAATTATAAAACTTAAACTCTATATAAATATTATTTATTAAATCTTAGTGCATAAAAATGAAGGAAAAGATTAATAGTACACTTCGAAAAAAATATTCTTTTCAAAGGTATTGTAGCGTGCATAGCGAAGTATGCCATTCAATGATATTTCATAAGATATATTCATTAGGGAGATATGGAAACAAAAAACTTAAAGAATTTCCAGTAAAAAACTTGTAGATGAGGTCTTATAAATGGCACTTTTTCAAAAAAAGGAATAATTCACATATATTAGGAGGGCCGTTTTCGGACTTTCGGTATTTCGGCCGCTTACTTTCGGTACTTTACGATATATATACACGGTATAGTTTTAAAGTTACACTAAACTTTGAATAAAATTTGAACAGCAATTATAAATTAGAAAATATTTTTAAAGTGTAATATTAATTTGGGTTTTTGATATTTTAATTATTATTACACAGCAAAAGTGATGCAAGTAAGAAAAAAGAAATAAAAAAAAACGCTTTTAAGTATTTAGTATTATAGTTAAATGAAAAAACATTAAAATACTTTTTAAAAAGAAAAGAAAACAAAAAAAAATAAATAAATAAAAAGAAAAGAACGCATGTATTCATTCAAAAAATAAATGCAACATTGCAATTTTTTTTGAAATACTAATAATTATTATAATGGAATATAATCTTATGGCAAAGAATTATAAAATAAAATAAGTAAACACTGATATTCTATGAATTTTTCTAATTCCACATAAAAAACTATAACTCTTGTCCTGTATATATTCTATGAATTCACCATAGTATCTGTTTTGAAATATAATGCTATTCTTATCCATTTACAGAAAACGTAATTCTCTAAGGCATTTTTCAACCAAATCTCTAAAAGCATTCGACTACAATAAACTACTAGACAAATAGTCCACGCCTATTATGTAGTGGAAAGAAGGAGTGGTTGATAAACGCCTTCTTTAACTCCCAGTCTCCAACAATGGGGGGGAAGCACAAACGCGTATACGCGACGGTGACCATTTAGAGATAACAAATGCCGACCGTCTATACGCGTTCATAACGCTTTTAAAGCAGATATTTCTGGGCGCGTATAAGCGGCCGTAACCCTTTAGAAGCACTTTATTTTGACCGCGGATACGCGTCTGTGACCACCGAAGGGTTAACGAAAAACAAGCGATGAGAGGGAGAGGACCGCCATTTTACAATGGCTGTAGAATAGAAGGTGCTGTGTAAAATATAGAAGTTCTACTACTAAATAAAACGGAATAACATTATGCAAAGGTATGTAATCTCATATATATGTAATTATCTTCAATATTTTTATCTGATTTGTTTATATTTATGTATATAGCCTCTATATATTGAATACATGTTGAACTGGTTGTTTACTTAAATACGCGTGGTCGCGAAAAATTTATTTGCCTTAAAAATAGCCAATATTACTTAAACAGCCGAATAATTGCTTCTAAAGTAACAAGTCTCGCGTTTAAGGTCATTTATTTTTTGCAATTTTGATGTTAAAAAATTCACAAATGTATTTTAACAAGACCGAAATAAACGCCATACTTGCATAAGTTCTAACTAAAATGTGAGACTCAGGCTAATTTGCATTTTTGTTTAAGTAAAGAAATACACAGATTATCTTAGAATATCCATAGATTCTCTGTAGATTTTTGATCAGTACTTATAGAACGTTTTAAAATTAAATTTTGGGTCTATTGTGTAAAAGATATATTATTGTTTATGTATAAACTGAGATAAATATAAATCAGATCTATAGATTAGATATTTTTAACTTAAAATTTAAACAATTTGAGTTTTATTACTTTATTGATTTTTTTTTACGATTGTTTGTAAGCTTCTACGTATGTTTCCCAATTTTTGTGAAATTTGAAATATTTATTTTTATTGCATTTATTTTTCAACTGTATTTTAATTTCAAAATTATACATAATATAAAATATTGCATTAGTACTATTTTATACGAAAATAATAATAGTAATAATAAATCCTAAAATGAATAACTTTTCAATGTTATCTCCTGAAATTGTGACTTTTTTTAGAGATCACTTATAATTTTTGCTTCTTAATTGACAGCTAAATTAAAATAAATTACTAAAGGGTTGAAATACGCTGATAAAAAAAAAAACTTTCCTTTTTTAAAATAACCCCACACCTAAAATATTTTTATCAGCCCTTGCAGTAATGACTATTTTTAAGGTAAATAAATTCTTCGTGATCATGAGTATTTATGAAAGCAAACAATTCAACATGTAATGAAGGAGATATAATGTATAAATATAAACAAAACAATCAAAAAATGTATAGATAATATATATATATGTGTATGTATGAGAGTACATATATTCTTCTATTTTTGGTAATATGTACTTTAAACTTTCTTTTTATTTCTATATCTTACACAGCATCTTGAGAAACGTTTAATTTACTTAAATTAAAGAATGACACCAAAAAAGAGAAAAGATAGAGGGAATGGGTAGGGTGGTACAAATGGGAACTTGTTTTTCTCCACTGATTCACAAACAACAGACAGCTATTTTATGTATTAGATAATGTAAAATTATAAGAAATTATTAATAATTAATTTGAGTTGTTTTGTTAGATTACAAACTATCATTACTCTGCCTATTTAGTCTAGAAATCTATCATTAATCAGTCATCAAAAAAAAAAAAAAAAAAAAAAAAAAAAAAAAAGAATCCTACTTTTAATTTCTATTCTAAATGAGATTCTTATTACATCTAATGAAGTGATATCTAAATGAGTTAAAAATATGAAATTAAGAAGCTGGAAAAAATATAGAAAATAAAATAACATTTTCTAAATAAATACATTTTTTTTCAAATGCAACACTGCAACCAAAAACAAGTGTCTTCGTGCATGTAATAATATTTCGTAATTATTAGGCTAATTTATCAAAAAATAATCAAAGATAATCAAGTGAATAGCTTTGATCTTGTAAATGTGATAATAGAAAAAATCTCATACAAATGGCTGGAGGGGAAGGGGTGGGGATAGGTCCTAAAAGCTGGTCGATAAAAATTCAACTTTCTGTAATATTTCACATTTATTTGTCCAGATAGTATTCAGAATACATTTATCATGATTTAGGAAAGGCCTTATTCGATTATATATATATTGAATGGAAATTCATACACTGTACACTAGTAGTCTTAAAAAGTTTAAAACATTTGTGTTCCTTAAAATAATATCTTATAAAATATTTCCACTGCACACAGTTTAAACTTAAAGGAAGTATAGAGTTTTATTTAGCGACTAGTTAAATGAAAAATTTTTATCAATCGCTCGGAAGTGATAACTATATGCGCCTATGGAGCGCCTCTGCGGCTTGGTACCTGGTGCCAGGGCACCGCTAGGATCACCTGTTCCGCTTTTTCTGCAGTTCTGTTAATATTATTTCACTACTTTTTCCTGTCAACCTGGAATATGAATTACTATCTAATTTAATTAGAATTAAACATTTTAATTAGCTCGCTGGAAATCCAAACAATAAAATTAATACATCTGGGATACCATCTATACTAATAAAAGAAATAGTATATATAAAGTACAACAGACTACTTTCTTATTTTTTTCCTTTTTTCTCCATTTTAATATTTTCATTATCAGAAATTGTTTAATTGCTAACTAGAGCTATTAATAATAGAAATCATCATAATTGCTGTTGAAATAAAATTTTAGTTTTTATTCAAATCAAGTTTCATTAGTTTTGGCCCAAATCAAGTTCCATTTTTTAGCAACTATGCGAAAATTTATTTTGAAAGAGAACCTTTTAACGTTTATTTTAGCAGCTGACACGTTTCATATCATTAACCTAACTCATTAATAAATTTAAAAAAAAAAATAATTGTTTAAAAAATATTAAAACTTTCAAGAAAAATTAAGTTGATCCATATTTAGTGATTACAGGTTTTTATTTTGTCCATACATTTTGTGGGAATAATAATAATAAAAAAAAAACAGTGGCACTCCGGGAGTGCCAATAGAAGTGAAAACTTCAACAATTACGTGTGTGTGTTTTTAATCGTCAGGAAATGTTTTATGCGTTGAATTGTGTAGCAGCACTAATGAAAGCATCTGGGGACACGGCAGTGCCCCTGCCAAGTCTTGAAAGCACTTCTGGAAGCAACTCAGGGTACTTTTGACCCCCCCCCCCCCAATATCTTTGTGTTGGTGATTCCCAGAAACTTGAAACTTCGTAAATCTAAAGTAATGTGGAAATGGAACTAAATGCTGAAATTTCACGTTTCTATCTTTTTTTTATTTCAGAAGATATATGAACTTAAACTTTCGCCTTTTTGACACTGATTCACCGATCATCAAAACTCAGAGGTACGTCCTGTATCCCTAGAATCTTGAAATTTGGTATGAAGGTAGTGTTTGGGATACAATGAAAGGGAAAATTTGGATAAAAAGTCGAAAAATCAAAAAACCGAGAATTTGGCAGAGATGTGATATACGAACCAGGTTTGGCGCGATTTTTTAACGTCAATTTGGCGAAAGCCCGTTTTCCAATACCAGTTACAATATATATTTTTAAATTATTTTCTATTGTTTTAAAAAGTAAACAACAATAAATAAACGGTAATTTCATTAATAACTATAGAACAAAACAATTGTACAATTTAAAAAAATAAAAAGTAAATGAACAATTTATTAATAAATAAGCAACAGTAGCCGGGTTACCTTGTAAAATAAAGTAACGCCATTTTGCTGTCAATTAGGTACCCAAGTGCGTATCTGACATCTGTGCCCCGTATTTTATAATCCGTAATCGAAATTCCCGCCAATACTGTTGGTCATTGACCAGACCATCAACACGATAAAATACAGCGTTATCGGTTTTTAGTTACACGAAATAGGTAGGTCACGAATACGGTATAATTCATTTTAACTGACGAAAAACAAAATAATTTGTTTTAGCAATACGCCGGGAGAAAAAGTGAGTTTTAGCTTCCTTCTTCTTTTGGGGATTGAGCTGAAGAGGGAAAAGTTCCTGTCATTCACCGCTTGGCGCGCTAGTGTCTATGTGTCAAAATGCTAGCATGTCGGTTACGTTACAGTGTCTCGAAATCAGTGGTTTTTCCCCATCTCAAAAAAAGCTCAACGCGCCTAAAGAAGTTTTCACTTCAAAAAAAAAAAAAAAAAAACCACACTACATTGAATCTTTCTTTTCTTTCTTTCTTTCTTTTTTTTTTTTTTTAATTGGCGTTTTTCTTCCAAAACATAAACAAACGAAGCCTCGACGCGAAACCGAACAAGGCATGTGATTTTTTAAACCAATAAACACATTTCGTTCAACCTAGGTCGAGAAACCCCGAGTTGGGTAACTTTTCATCCGAAGTAAACGGTGAATACGAGTTTTCAACTCCCGGTTGAAAATACCAACCTGGGGTTACTGAACCCGCGGTTTAACCCTCGGTCGAAGTTATTCATGAATACGAGCGTAAGGGGAATGACGTAATCATACACACAGTACTCTATACAAGCGCTATACTTAATTTTGACTTCGAAATCATGCATGCATTTAGTAATTAGTGTATGAAAAGTATTTAAACATATCATGTTTAAAAGTTTGGACAGTGAAATCATGCAATTACGTCAAAATAAGGATTGTACTCCTACAAGTAAACATCGAAATGGGATTCACGCTATACACTGGTTAAAATAATCTCATTGCGCACCTATACTATGCGTTTGACGACCATCTATGGATAATTACAAGAAATAGAAGGGGTTCCGTATCTATCCCGTATGCGGCGACTCTCCTGAGTTACCCTATATTGTTTCAATTCTCCTCTTTAAAAAAAGCCGGTAAAAGATTACTTTTCTTTCTTTTTATCTTTGGTTTGTCTTATTTGTTACATTTCTTTATTATTATTTATTATTATTATTGAGCTGATATGTTTAATAATTAATTCTCTTGCATGTGGGATTCTGGCAAAAAATTCTTAGTAAAGTTTATTCCACCTTTACATTCTCACAAAAAGAAAAAAAAAGGTCTTTGCAGCGAACTACACGCACATCTTCCAAAATTTTGCCCTCCCTTAATTTTGTTTTGCGGGCGCCTCTGTTCTTTAATCATGTATTTTGGAAAAATTCTCTAATATCAGATAATAAATCTTATTTTTTTTTCCACAGGGAGATGGAGGTGGACCACTAACTTGTCTAAATGAAGGTTATTATGAATTAACAGGCCTGGTGTCGTGGGGTTTCGGATGTGGCAAAGAAGACGTACCGGGCGTTTATGTCAAAGTATCATCATACATTGGATGGATAAATCAAATTATCAGTGTCAATAACTAAAAAAATGGATAAAGAAATCCCATTCACTTATTTATCATAAATCAATTGTCATACGCTTCGTAGAACTCAATTCTGCATCATTATTTCATTGAAATTCTCAAATGTTATAACAGCGCTAAGTTTGCACATAGCTTTTTCATCTACATAGAGGCCAATGCAGTGATATATGAGGAGTTCACAACCAAGATGGACCAAGTTCATTTTCATTCAACAGAGTTTGAGATGAATTAAGACTATTAGTTCTACAAACAAATGTTTCTCAGCAGGTTTGCCATCGCACACTGGTGCGCAACAAAGATGAGTTAGGGCTCATTTTTTCAGAGACCGCGCCCAACGATTCAACCCGGAAGGACTTTCACCGGGCCTGATAGACCCAGTGTGTGTATGGTTTTTACAATTGTCCCCAATATTTTATTAAAATATCTTCAACTTTTTTTATCGCAGAAATTGTAACAATTGTCTCCGTTATGTATGTAATAATGTACATGTATATAATATTTGTATTTATTGGTGACAAAGTAAAAACCTTTCATGCCCATGCCCTGGGTATGCGCGCGTTCTGACGGGTTAAAATCCGATGCCCCCCCCCCCCCCCCTCCCACGAAGCTGAAAATTTTTATGTCAGCAGATACCGACCGTGAATAAAAAAGTTTGAGAATATAGACAGTAATTTTTTCGGTACCATTTAACAATCCAAGTCCTAAGATGAAATCAGAAGCAAAAAAAGGCATTAATCTCATATGAATACCATACTACCATACACGTTAGTCATTTAACTTTATCACTAAGTCTATTTTATAAAGCAAAAGCATGTCTGTGAATAACACTGACGTCATATTGACGATGGTAGCACCTGACGCATAAATTTAGTTTTCTTTTCTGCAGTTTTTTAAACTTCTAAACATCGTACAATTTCAATTGTTACACCATCAAAAATGTTTCTTTCAAATTAAATTTGAAAGCTGTATCTCAATATTCTGATTTTTTATGGTTTTAAAAATAATTTTCAAGCATGATTTTTTTATTATTATTATTATCTCTATCGCGTTCAGCGCGATTACAAAAGATTAACTCGTTTGCACTTAAAACTATATAAATAGTTCAGTATTTGTTCCCTGACGATATTCCTTAACAAAATTCAAACTTCATCAATAGATAAATAAAATAATATAATAATGTAAAACAAATTTAACAGTCATGTGATAGAACTAAGCACGTAAACCATTGAAATTATCAGAATTGGAAAGGCTGCTGTAAGTAGCGAAATCTTTGACAATTTCTTCGGATATTAACTCCTAGCATGCGATTAATGCGAAAGTATCGCTTTTAATAAATTTGAAAACTTTATTTGAATAATTTATTGATATTTTTCATATAAAAATGCTTTTTGGTTTTTGTGGATAATCTAATAAATATGCATATATATTAAATGTAAAAAACTCTATTACAGTTTAAAAAAAAACCGTCTTAACTTATATACTAGATCTCTGGAAGCCTGGGCTGTATCCCCTAGGGCAATTTGACATTTTTGGGGACAATTTCAAATTTGATATTCACCCTTTCGCTGTCAGGTTTTTTTGTAGACTAAAAAAAAAAAAAGAAATACATGCAAAATTTGAAAATAAAATTAAAAAAAAAATTTGTTGAACTTTTAAAAAGTTCCCAATAAAAATTTCAAAATGGAATCTAAACCAGAATAATTATATGAGAAATCTTTAACAATATTGTGATAGTTTTTATTATTATTTTATTTTAAATGATCTCTATAATTTTTCTGGTTTATAATATTTTTTTTAATTTCGCAATTCTTTCGATTATTTATTGATTGAGCTTTGAATTTGTGTTCGTTCTCTACTATATGTCACATTAAGAAACTTTTACACGTAAAACTAGTTAAGAGTATAATATAAATCTCACTGTCTTGAATATACTTAACCTAAAAAATATTTAAAATTTCTAAACGAGGTAATACCAATTCTATAAAATTTAGAAATCTTAAATAGCATTAGAAAAGTTAATGGGTAGTAAATATCTAGGGTTCTAGTTCAGACTTTCTATGCAGTAAATAAATATACATCATGACACATACATTTTAAATTTTAAAATCAGAAAATACATGGTAGTAAGTTTACAATAATGGGGAAGGGAAAACAAAGAAATATGTTTCGATTGAGTATAATGACTTTTAGGATCTTTAAATGTTTCTTGTTTAATGTGTTATCCATAGAAAGACAATTTAGTGACCAAAGCTTTTCGATGAAGTTTTAATAAGTTACTAAAAAATATAGAAAATGTGTCAATGTTATCAATTTTAATATAAATGTGAGAGATTCTTCATGGAGTGCTGAAGATAAAAAGGCAGACTATATAATAGTTTTGTTTAACATTGTGGTATGTTGAAAAGGGGAAAAAACACCTTTAGGCATAAAAGTGAAGTTTTATAAGACCATTGTCTTTATAGAGTAATGTGAAAAACACTTTTGGGACAGAAAATTCACCTCTTTCATAAGTTTAAAAAATATATATGAAATGAATAGTTATCATTAAGGGGATTCTTCACTCACTTGAAAACACCCGCTCCGTAATCTTAAACCAGTGAGGAGGTTGTTTTCGAATTTCTCGTTTAAATTTGAATATTTTTAAACGTTTTTTTTTTTTTTTTTTCATAGGATAGTTGAGCTCAATCTTTAATATGACTCTTTTTTACCTTTCCGATTTTGGTTGCAGATTTTTTTTTTAAAAAAAGGTACCTTCAGTTCTCTGCTAGGCTTTATCCACGTGACTGTCCTATGCATTACCGTATGCTGAGCGAAGAGAAGGGCATTGTGAATTTGCAGCAGTGTTGCCAGATTGGGGACTTTTTTAATTCAGATTATTTGACTGTCACCACTTTTTTAAAATAGTATAATTCGCCCCTTTTTTTTGGAATTTTTAATCTAATTTTAAATAGACCGAATATTTCCAATTCAAAAAAATGGTGACAATCAACAATCTGGGGGCAAAAAAGTCCCCAATCTGGCAACATTGATTTACAAATGCTTCGGTGGGGCGTGGCCAATATAACATTGCGAACCACTGCTCTCGATAGCGTTTTTTGGATTTGATCTACTTTAGCTTTGAACTCCACATATTTCGCATGCATTTTATAAACCAGACCATGCCATTAGAAATGTTTATTGTTATTTTTAGTCTGGATTTCTATAAGACAGATTTTTATATAAGTAGTTATTTATTAATTATATTTTTAGATATTACAAATTCTATGCAAATTGTTTGAAAGATACTTTTACATTTCATCACGTATTCGTACATTCTCTTTCAATAATTTGCAAATTAGAGAGAAATTAATTATTTTATATAATATTGTTTCTAATATTCGATTTTGTACAGAATTCCTCAATGTATTGTTATCATAGATAGAAGAAAGAAACATGTGTGCCTGAAATATTGAGATGTAAATTTTTATTAAAAAGTAAAGAAATAAAGTTAGAAGCAAAGGAATATAAATCACAATTAAAATGTTTGTTGTGGAAGATACTAAAATGGTAAGTTAAGCGTGCTTTAAGAGTATTTAGCTTTTTCGAACCAAAAAAGTTCATAAAAAAATCGTTACATACAACAGAATAGGAATGTTTTTACATTAATATAAGAAAGAAAAAATGCTGAAATTAACCATTAGATTAACCATGAAACTGAAGATGAAAATAAATAAACAATTAAGTACGCCTGAATTTTTTAAAGCCAAAAGGCCTTACTCCAAAGAATGAAAATTAATTAACGAGAATTATTTATGACATCTTTTTTAGCAAAAATTCATCGAGAAACTGTTTCATTTTTTAGCGTAGTCAATGAGGCGGTCTTGATAGTTAAAATTATTTATAAGATTCTTTTTTATCAGAAATTCATTATCAAATCGGCCATTTTATTGGCTTAACGTTTTATGCTCCGATATATATATATATTTTTATATCATTAAAAAAATTCGATATAAAATTTATTCAATCCGTCTTATATTTCACTTTTAATACAAAGTGCTTTTCTCAACCACCTTTACAAAGATGAACGAAACAGTCGAGTTTAAATATTTTGATTAATTTTCTCAACTATTTACATAAGGTGCAATTGTCCTTTCATTAAAAAAAATATTATATGAAAGCTGCAACTACAAAAACCTTTTCATTTACAGATACTAGATACATTTACACTTATTTACATTATTTTTATAAGAATTGTGAGATTTCCATAACAGTATATTTTGTTAGTTAATCTAATTATTCCTCTAAATATTTCCCAAAAAAGCCATAACTACAGATTTATTAAAACAGTTTTATTGAAAAGACTTATCTAAATTTCATATAAATATTAAATAAATTTTCTAATTAATCTTCAGACATCTAGGAAGATAATTAATGAGGTAAAACACTTTCTTTATTCATAATTGGTTCCATAAACGGTTAACCAAAGAGAATGTCTTGAGATTTGGAATTTTTCTAAAACATGTTTGTAGCAAAATTTCATTGAAAAACAGTTGTTTGTTCTGTTTAGTCGTTTACAATGTTTAAGATTTATAATTTTTTAATACATCTTTATAGGAGAAATTAGTTAAAAAGCTGTTCCCTTTTTTTTTTCTTTGGTTTAGTCAATGATTTTGAAAGAACGAACTTACGCTAGCGGATGGTTTTTAATAATGTAATGAAAGTTATGTTAATGAAATGCTTTGCATTTTTCAAAATTAATAGAATATTTAATAAAAAAAAGAGTTAAGTAATTTCTCATATGTTACAGAGTACATGCAAAATATTTTTCCCAAAGTTTTCTTCTAATAATCAACTTATTTGTAAATTTCAAATAAATTAAACAAAAAATATTATTGTGGCACCATTTCTGTCAATTCAGAATGTTTCATTAATTTATGTATTATGTCCAGAAATTCATATATTTTATGTATATATTTTGTATCTATTAAAGTTAATAAAATATTTTTACCTTCGTGTTGCTTACTAAAAACTGTTTAAAAGCACAAACACATTTGTAATTTTTTTTAATACATATTTACCACTAGATTTACGAAATCCGTCAATTTTACGGGTTTACAATTTTATGCTTGAAATCGTCCGAAAATATAACTTATCTTTACGGAAATATGAATTTGAAGGCATTACGATGCACACACACACACACACACACATATATATATATATATATATATATATACGTAGCCCCTTTTCTCTACCGGCCCCCTGATTCTGTGTATATGTTTAAAATGAACGACAGTCATTATGAAAAATATACATTTTAATGTAGTCAAATTCCCGTAAAACTAGTGTTAAAACAACATAACACTAACTAATATACATAGCACATATGTTTAAAATAAAAATATAAACTGTAAATTTAGACTTCATGTTCATATTTAATAAAACAATGACAGATCACAACACATAAAAATAAATCTTACACATTCTTAATATTTAGATCAAGCTTAGAACTTATTAAAAAAAGATACGAGTTGATAAGGATTGGGTTTTTATTGGAAAAATTAAAAATAATTTAGAACAATAGGGTTCTGCAAAATAGCGCTAAAAAGATAAGATTTTATATTTAAAACAAAAATTTAAATGAAATCACACGTTGTTAATCATATAACATCCACATATTATACAGTTATCAATAAAACTTTAAAAGTAACTAAAATGCAGTAAACAATAACATTTGATTAGATTTAAATTCATTAGCTATGAATTCTGAGAACTAAATATTTCAAATTTGAGTTACACATGAAAAAAAAAACATAATGTACATCACGGGAATTATTAAAATACTAAATGGGTATCTGAAAAGAAAAAAAAATAACGTTAACTGATTAAGATTTCGGTTAATTACTTGCCCTTATGGGCATTTTAAAATTATCATATATTGATAGGGCATGCAACGAAAGCAAACACAAGAGATAACATTGTAATAAAATATTTTCGTTTTTTTCTGTCAGTAATGTAATTTACTTCATATGTAACTTTAACTGAATTTTTCCTTAAAAGTTCAATTAGTGTTACAAACCATGAATTAAAAATATATTGCTAATAAAGTATTTTATTCCAATCTTTACCACGCTTGTATCTATTTTCATTGCATGCTGTAAAAGATATGATTCTTTTAAAATACCCATAAAAGCAAAATAAATAAAGAATTAACTCCATGAAAAATGAACATTCACTCCTATGAAAGAGTGACTATTCACTCTTACCAGGAGTGAACAAACGCGCTCCTTTAGCAAGAGTGAATAGTCACTCTTCCGAAAGAGTGATTATCCACTCGTGTTTAGACTGAATATTCACTTCACAGGAGTGACTATTCACTCTTTCAGAGAGTCAAAAATTTCACTTTTGCTCAGAGTAAATAGTCACTCAAAAGAGGTTGGACATATTTTGACTCTCCGATACAGTGACAATTCACTCCTCAGGTAAGAGGAGTGACTCACTCTTTTTTATTTAGAGCGTATCTTAGAATCTGTCGGTGAACAACAAATTTTCAACACATGAAGAGGACGTATTGCTCGCCGGTTTGATGCTTCGCAATAAACAGTGTGGCGGATACTGAATAAGGAATGTTTGCATTCCTTTTTAGTTGTTGATGAACACGTGCAAACATTTGATGCTGAGTTTTGCGCCGGTTGGCGTAGCATTTTGCACACATTTACCTTGCGTATCTCTGTGACCGCTTTCTCCTATCGCACCGTAAGTTAGATGCATATCTGCATATTCATTTAACGTATAATGATTCATGCTACTTTTGCAAAATGACGTCTCCGAATGACGACCGCCTGGACTTGTCAGAGAGCTTTGCGCGTGATCTGAAGTTGTAGATACACAGCGCCTTCTACAACATCATGCGTTCGTTTGCGCCCATACTTATGATATGAATAGAATCATTTTCATGCAAGATGGTGCCTCTCAGTATACAAATAGAACCTGTCTATAACAGAATTTTTTTATAGCCTCACCAAAAGAAGCACCGTACAAATATACCATCTATCACGGAAATCTGTCTAAAATGGAATATCTTCCCGGTAGCTAGCGATTTTGTTTTTACAGGATTTAATATATTTCGTTGACTAAAACCGGTAAAAATAGAACCTGTTTATAACGGAATCTTGTGTTAGACGTAAAAATTCCGTAATCTCTATGGAAGGGGTCATATAATTAAATAACTATTCAACCAGAAAAATCTTAAAAACGGAATTTTGTTTCGGTCATAACGATTCCACTTTTACAGGTTTCACTGTATTAAATTACTCTGTTTATTTATTACAATAAAACCTACTAATGCGAAATCTGACATGATCAGTGATATATTCCGTTTTAGACAGGTTTCGGTCTTAACAGGTATAATTGCACAGTATTCCTTTCTTAGGGACCATGAATTTGTTTCGTTTGAGACATTTCCGTTATAGGCAGATTCCATTTTCATATTTACCATATTTTTATGTCCCGATTTAGAAACCGCTGTCCTGCTTCTTTCTTTTTCTTAGGGGGAAGGGGGTTCTCTGTGAATCTGGCAACTCTAGCAATATTCTTTCCCCTTTTACAACAGGTATTAATGTATACATCTTGGATACAAAAGTTAAATATTATCAATTGTTCTAATTTCCTTTTTCTGTCTTTTATGGATCTTAGACGTAGTTCTGCCCCGATTATTGATATATTTCCCAAGGATTTAATCGTGTATGACGACTTCTAAAAACTGGTAGCAGTAAATTATCTATTTCCACACCCAGGTCTTTATTTTCATCTCAACAGACATTTTAGGTTCAATAAATTTATGTAATTTTAAAAGTAGGGCAGAATGTAGATGAATAAGACAATTTTCATATTTAGTCAGTAACTTTAAATGTATACAATGTTGTTTCAAAGCATTGTTTAAAAGAATACTTCAATATTTAGTAACTTATTGGCACGATAGTTTCAATTAAGAAAGAATTCTTGTTTAATTTTAATAATTTTTATAATGCACAGATATTTTTCCAGGGATCAATGGGATATGTAGGAAAATTTGCAAAAAACACATTTTATTCCACACGACAATGGTATATTTTATTACCAATTATTGATAACTTATGTTTTAATTAATGTTTTACTGTTTTAAATATAGCAAACATTGGATTGTAGTTACATGTAAAAAGAGGAGGCTGGGCTCATAAAATAAATATCTTTTATGTAAGAAATCTTTTACTTTATAAAATAGCTACAATAAAAATGACAACAGATTATTTCACTAACTAATGTTATATATTTATCTCTTGTAAAGTTTAAAAATTCTGTCAATAAAATATTTGAGATCACTGGTTTTATAAAAATATTTAAAAGATAGTTTTAATAAATATTGTCAATTTTTTTTTCACTTATATCAATAAATATGACATGAGATTATATCATTTTAGCATGCAAAAATAAGTAAAACTTGGGGATTATCTATTAATTGCTTTAAAGCTCAAACAGAAAAACTTATTTTGGTTGTTGAAAAATACATTTTGTGGAATATTCTAATCTTCTGGAATATGTACAGTTTTGAAACTACACTGCTCAAAAAAATTAGGGGAGCAATCAAAAAAGTGAAGAGAACAGTGCAAAACAACAATGTATGGGCATAAAATGGGCAATACACGTGTAACAATGCGCAATACATAAAAAAAGACCCAAAAAATGGTAAGGGAGCTTTTATTTTTTGAAAAGATGAAAAGAACATGAAAAGATGGTTTAGGGCAACAATTTAGTTTCGTGTAAATCATTAAAAAAAAAGTATTGTTTAGAAATGATGCAAGATTTTTAATATGCGTGTGGTCTCCTCGAACAGCTAAGACAGCTGCACACCTGTCTTCCATGGATGCGATGAGGAGGAGGGATAAGACTTTGGGAAATACTGTTCCACTGCTCAAGAATTGCAATCTCCAAGAACCGGACAGTAAAAGGAGGCCTCGGTCTTGCAGCAATGCGTCGTCTGAGTATGTCCCAAACATGCTTGATCGGATTTAGGTCAGGAGATCATGGTGGTCATTCCATACGCTGTATTGTTTTAGCTTCAAGCATGTTTTCCACAAGACGAACTGTATAAAGTCTGGCATTATCATGCATGGAAAAAAAGAAATCACTAATTACTGCAACACAAAATACGACATGAGGTCTCGGTATCTCGTTTGTATTACTCCGGACCGTTAAAGTGCCATTCCGAATGATATGCAGGCCCGTACGTCCACCTATGCTGATTCCAGCCAAGAGCATCAACCCACCTCGTCTGTAATGTGATCTTTCACGAACGAATGTGACATTATTTTGAGTGCCTCTTTCTCTCCATGCCAAAACACATCAGATGTCACATCCAGACTGAATCGGGACTCGTCTGTAAATAGAATTTCACTCCAACAACGTTGCCTCCAAACTCGATGTTCAGTTCCCCACCTTCTTTGGGCCGCACAGTGGTTTGAGGTCAACGGAATACAGTCCATTGGCTTACGCGCATAGAGACCACCCTGATGAAACCTATTTTAGATTGTTTGGCTGGACACCCTTCGTTCTTTGGCCAAGAACAACTGTGTTTGCAGCTGAGTAGCATTGCCCGTTTCGTCTCGACGGTCTGTTAACAGGATATATCGGTCATCAGTTTCTGTGTTAGCACATTTTCGACCTTGCACTTGTCGATGCCTACCATTCCATGCGTCTTGGAATCAATTCCACAGCCTTTTATGGACACTTCTTGCGACTCCAACAGCGTCCACTACACTTCGTTGTGTTTCCCCAAATTCAACTGTCCCGATAACACGCCAAGCCATGGATTGCGGTAAATCATGTTGTTGTGACATTTTCAAGCCATCTTTTCTCAAAACACAAGCTGAGCAATTGAATTTTACAACTGAGGCAGTGAAACAGACGTTTCTGAAAAATCCCAATTTCTGCACTTATCACCTTTTTCCAGTTTTTTACGTCTTAAACTTTAATTTACGTGTGAATTATTCTTTATCTGTTTTCTACAGCACTTTAAATTATGGATGTTTTATTTTACGTTACTTACCGGTGTAAATATTTGCGTAATTTCGTTAAAACCATGTGCTCCCCTAATTGTTTTGAGCAGTGTATATCTGTTTAATGATCTCAGTGATACTATTTATCAAATGAAATACCAATTACTTATTATTGTAGACCATATAAGCACTTTTGCTTTCGCATTGATCCCCGGTCTCATTCAACTCCACTTTTCCTACACAATAATAAACGATACGTAATATGACTCAATAAGCTAAATGAAAAAATGTATTTTAATAATAATAATTTCTACAGGTCTATTTAACAATTTTTTTTTTCTCTTTGATAGCACTGTTGTAGGATTATTAGCATCCCGTTTCAAAGGAATATCCTTATCCTGAATAAAAGAGATATCTGAATTATGTTCTCCTAGAGCTATAAAGCCGAAAATGTACTACATTCGATATTTATCTCAGGCATCCCATGAAAAAAATTTATTCAAAAGTAATAAATTGGATGCGAGATATTTGTCAAGAACGCTCCCATAGGTTTAGGCAGATGTCAGACGAGCGATTTTGAAAATCAGCATTTTCGACGCTCTCTCTTGAGAGCAGACGAATCTTCTGGTCTGTTCAGATGAGCGCCCACAAATCGTTGCGGTAAAAATTCCGAAAAGCTGCACGTCGAGGCTCGGCGTTTCCCCCAACTCGCTGGGAGCTGGTGGCGTGCTCAAGTCTTTTGTTTCTTCTATGTTGTCCAGACGAACCGAAGTTTTGACGCTGGCATTAAGTTTTTTTATCAGTGATTCGTAAGTTGTTGGTTCTGGTTGCGTATCGAATTTTTTCGCTAGAATTTAAAATGGAATTCGCTAGAATTTAATACACGTAGAACTAATTTTTGAAATACAAAAGTGTTCAATATAGTTGGACACCTCATGCTTACATTATATAAAGATAAAAATTAAAATATAATAACTTGGTTAAAGGCATCCCTGATTTACAAAAAAAAAAAAATAAATAAATAAATAAAAATCAGAAAAATCTAAAGAAGATTAGGAAGTTATCGATAAATTATATGAATTAATTTTGTTTCATATAAACAAACAAGTTGGAAATTGCTCGTCAAACGTGGTAAATGAGGTGCATTCGTAATATAAATAGTTTTATAAATATTTTTTGCACCGAATTGTACTGATTGTATATTTGAGTGCATTTTATAAGTGCATATAAATTTCATTCTGTTCGAAAGACTGTAACATCATTAAAATACACTTGCAATAATTTTTTTCCCATTGGCCGTAATGTAACGGAAGATTTTGACTGTCTCTGTCATTAATCTATACATCCGATTTACATAAAATTTGAAACGACTCGACAAGATTTTGCAAAAATTATATATTTAAAATTTCAGACCATTCGGAAGGCTGTAACATTAAAATGCACTTGCAATAATTTTTTCCCATTGGCCGTAATCTGACGAAAAACTTTTGACTATCCCTGTCATTAAACTATACATCCGATTTTCATAAAATTTGAAAAGACTCGACAAACTTTTGCAACAATTATATATTCAAAATTTCAGGCTATTGTTTTTGCTTTGTTATATGCGGACAGACGGACTGAACGACGACTATAGGTGCTACGTATTTATATAATTACGAACGCACCTAAAAAATCATTTAAAATTATGCTAATGTTGCAAGTTAACGTTTTATAAGAAAAGTATTTAAATAGTAAAGTATTATTATAAGGAAAAACTGAATGTAATCTTTATCAAATACTACTACTAATAATACTATTTTGTCCTAGTATGTACACTAAATTAAATTCATGGATAATTGCAGGGGTTTTTCTTTGCGGGGTAGGGGGCGAAGGAGGCATTTTGCGAAAAGTAAATGCTAAAGTTTTCGTTTCGGGGGAACTTGTTTTTTTACAAATTACAGATTTTTAAACCTAACAATGTTAAAATAATTAATTAATAGCATGTTTTTATGGAATATAATTTTGTGAAAGGGCCTGTTTTATAATTACGATTTTTGAGAAGCCTGTTTTATTAAAAGGATTTTTGTGACGGGGACCTAAATAGACAGCAAATGTTGCATTTCTTAATAATAATGAATTCTTAATAATAATTCTTTGAAATTAAAATCATTACAAGTTATATCTGGTTTTGAAAATCCAGTATGGGAAAGGAGACAGCAAAACAGAGCCTCTGTGGTCATATCCGGTACCTGTTCTATTTACTGCGAGCATGTAGTTTTAAAAATACTGTAATTTATTTTTTATTTTTTTAGTTCACAGGCTATCAAAGCTTGAGAACTAATGTGCCCGCCGGTTCTGTTACGTACATACGTACATACATACGTACGTATGTACATAACGCGATAACTCTTGATGGAAATATCCGATTTGCTTCAATTTTTTTTTTTCTAGTTTCATTCTGATAAGGCGCTTCCCTGATTAGTTTTGGGGATTCATTGGTTAAGTATAAAGGGAGACAATGGGGGGCTAATTCCAACTTTAATTTAGATAAATGTTTTTTTTATGCAGATTTATCCGATTTGCTTGAAAAAATTTGTCTACGTTCATTCCGATAAAGCTCTCCTCTGATTAGTTTTGGGGGTTCATTGGTTAATTATAAAGTTGGAAAAGAGGGGGGGGGTCTAGACTCCCCTTTAATTTAGATAAATGGGTTTTTCATGCAGAATTATTCGATTTGCTCCAAATTTGGTATACCGGTTTATTATGTTAAGGAGCTTCCCTGATTAGAGTTGGAGGTTCATTAGTTAAGTATAAATCGGGAAAAGAGGGCTAGTCCCCCGACCCCTTTAAATTAGATAAATATGTTTTTCATGCAGAATTATTCGATTTGCTCCAAATTTAGTACACCAGTTTATTAAGTCAAGGAACTACCTTGATTAGGTTGGGAGGTTTATTGGTTAAATATAAAAGGGGGTAACGGGTGATAGTTCCCTTTTAATGTAGATAAATGGGTTTTTCATGCAGAATTATTCGATTTGATTCAAATCTGATATACCGGTTCAAATCTGATAAACCTCGTTAAAAGGAAATCTATCTTCCTTGCTATTTTTGAAGCAAATATAGTTAAGTTTGGTAAAGTGGCCGTTCCGTTTTCTTTCCTTTCTTTCTTTTTTTCTTTTCCTTTTTTTTTTTTTGTAAAATTTTGTGTACACCAAAGTTAATTTTCTACCGATTACTTAAAATAGGATGAACCTAGTACCGTCTGTGTATATTTCTTTTTTCTAATTTCTTGAATAACTAATATAAAATTACAAAATCATTTATTTCATGCAGAAGATCCATTTTGCTTATTGAAAACATCGAATGGAAATCATTCTGTTGTGGCGAATAATGTCGTCTGCTCTGTGTGGCGGGAACGTTTCATAGATCGCTCGTCTGACCGGGATAGCGCAGGTGTTTATTTTTCTTGTTGAAACCACAAGCGTTCAAAAAGTCGTTCGTCTGACATTTGTCTTAATATTACCTTGCGAATGTGTTCGTGTGACTAATTTAGTCTCCTAATTCATATAACTCATGACTTTAAACGTCTCAATACTACAATTACCGAAAAATCTTTCAAAAGGAAATCTGTATATACGGAATCCAGTCTTTAAAGAAAATATTATATATTTTAAAGAGAAAGAACATGAACAACTATACCTGCTAAGATGGAAACCTGTTTAAAGCGGAATGTATTTCGGTTCGGTTTTCAAGCTTTTAATGAATCAATATTTGTCAAAGCTGATTACGTAGTTCAGAATTACGTATTTAATGATTACTCACTTAAAATTTTCAAAATACGGCTATTAGAGATTTATTAAAATTCTCGTGGTAAATTTTCTTTTTAAAAGGGGGGGGGGGGACAGCCAAAATCAATGTTTGCCACGGATACAAAAAGGCTAGTTTCGGCTCTGAAACACATAATTTGCTGCAACCAATATATAGAAGTTGACATACACTATTAAATCCCTGGGAAACATTTGAATAATCAGGGCAGAACTACGTTTGTCACGGTTTTTAAGAAAATTGAAGAAAATATCCTATATTTGAAATGGCGTACTGCGCTTGCTATTGAGTGAATAAAAAAGTTATAAATATGAGAGTTGTAGAGAATTTTGTCCTCTTTAATATTGTAATTTACAAATAATATACTACGGCAACGAGTCTCGAGATATTTCAAAAAATTCGGTACATTTCCCCTGGACTAATATGTGAGAATATTCGATTTTCTGATAGCCCTAGACTCGTCCCACGGAGCTAGGGCTTAAGCAATACTTGCAACCATCGGGCAAACAGGGCGGTTACCCATAGCGCCGCGCAAACTGATGTCTTGTTAGGGGCCCTGAATCTACTATATAATTCGACATAACACTTCTTTGTATAAAATAATAATATTTTTGCTCTAGATTTGTTTTTAAATGTTTCTTTTTGAGAAAAAAGTAATTATGTACATTGCATGTGAAAGTAGCCGCAATTTTCATTAATTTTATCATATATTATTCTTTATTATATATTATTCTATATTGTATATTATTTTTTTAAATAAATTTTATTAGTCCAGAATTGCAGCATACGTTGGGTCCAACTAACTGCTTTACCAGGGCCCCGCGCGACGCTTCGCTGGCCTTGCGCGGGACACCAAACGTCCCGCTTTTTCATGATGCACACATTTTTTTAATTTTCTTTTAGTATTATGTTGTTGTGATTCAGCATCGATAAAAATGCCGTAAAAATTGTGAAAATAGAACCTGTCTATAACAGAATTTTTTTATAACCCCACCAAAATAAGCACCGTATAAATATACTTTCTAACACGGAAATCTATCTAAAATGAAATATTTTTCCGGTAGTTAGCTATTTAGTTTTTACAGGGTTTAATATACTTTGTTGAGAAATAAAACCTGTTTATAACGGAATCTTGAGCTACACATAAAATTCCATAATCTCTATGGAAGGAGGGAGGGGGGGGGGGGGTGTCATATAATAAATTATATCTATTCAACCGGAAAATCTCAAAAACGGAAATTTGTTTTGGTGATAGCGATTCCACTGTTACAGGTATTACTGTATTAAATTACTGTGTTTATTTATTACAATAAAACCTACTAAGGCAAAATCTCAAGTGATCAGTGAAATACTCCGTTTTAGACAGGTTTTTGTCTTAACAGGTATAATTGCACAGTATTCCTTTCTTAGGGACCATGAATATCTTTCATTTGAGGCATTTCCGTTATAAGCAGGTTCATTTTCATGTTATTTACCATATTTTTATGTCCCAATTTAGAAACCGCTGTCCTACTTTTTTTTATTACTTTTATTTATTTATTTATTTATTTTGGGGTGGGTTCTCTGTGGAATTGGCAACTCTAGAAATATTTTGCCCCCACATCACGCCCTATTACAACGAATCTTAATATATATCCTGCATAAAAATGTAAAATATTATCAATTTTTCTAATTTTCTTTTTCAAACTTTTATGGATTTTAGACATTGTGAATATCTTTTACTTTTATTTAAAGCATTATCAATCGAATTTAGTTAAAATAACGTTTTCTCTTCCGTCGCATTGTGGGGCAACAGGAAAAAAAAAAAAAAAAAAAAAAAAAAATTGACATGAAACCGTTTTTATAAAAAAAAGATGGACGTGTTAAAACTACAACGATCAAACATTCAAGTAAAACAATTAAATAAATTCAATTTAGTTAAAAAGAACTTTTAAATTATTGAATGTTAGTCACATAAAAAGTTTATAAATAAAAAATAGTGTATTTAGTGAAAAAATAATTTAAATTTTATTAAATTTCTTTTAATGTAGAGACAATCATTTTTTATAATGTAAGTTAACATCTTCGCAACAGGTGGTCTGTATACTCATTTTAAACTTTGGACACAATTTTTTTCGATTAGTAGTTTTTATTTTATTTAATTACTGAAATTTTAATTTTAAGGATCTTGCGCAACTTGTATGCATAGGTACACGTGCCGTTCATCGCGAAGAAATTTCAAATGAAAATTACAAACATTTCATTATTATTATGCAATTACAGTAAACTGCTAATTTTCTAAAATTAAAAATGCATTATCCCAGTGAAGCCATAAAGAAAAAAAATCCACAAGCTTAACTTTAATTTTGGAACCTATGCAATAATAAGGACGTAAATTTGATGCTCGTATACAAAAATTTCGAAGTTTTAGAATTGAAGTAAATGATTTCATTTAATAAAAAGGTGTTTTCCTCCTGTAGTAGAATTGCAGGTTTGAGACATCTGAAAATTTCTTAAATTGTTTGTGGATTAAAATTCATATGAAAATCTTTTTGATTGTTCAATTTAATGAAATTGTTACCTATGAAGATTTGACATTCCCCATAATTTCCCTTTTTATTACAATAATGGAATACTCGAATAGTCTCAATTACAAAAATTCCATTAAAAATTGAATAAAAAAATACTGCTTCGTAAATTAATTTAAATTTCAAAATTTCGAATGTGATGTGAAATCACATATAGTTTTAAATTATCGCATATTTACTCTATTAAATATTCCTATTTATTGATTAAATTTACGACGCTTTTTTACAATATGTGTATGTTTCGTTTAAATTTTTCACTTGTTTTTTTTTCGACATTAAACAGGGTTTTCACCCAAGAAATCTTATAAAAATCTTGTAATGTCTATTCAACAAAAAATATAGATACATAATTTTAAGAAAATATTCATAATAATTAAATAACATTTTTAATGCAATATTTTTTTATAAAGGAATTTTTAGCATACGAAGAAAACAAGTTTATTTCTGAAGGTAAAAAATATGAGGATATTTAAGGTAAAAGTAAAGTTACAAAAGAAAATAGTAACTTAAACATAAGATTTTACATAAGGAAAAAAAATGTATGTGTTTTAAATTCCTCCCACCCAAACGTGCATAGGTAGTTCCTGGACTGAGTTCTTTCTTAACGAAATGATCAATAAATATGAAGAAACGTTGAAACCTAAAACGAGAAATGTCAAAATATGAACTTAGTTCCTTTTAAAAATCACCGATTCAAATACACATTTTAAAATTAAGATTGTGTGAATATTTCGTTACGAGATGGCGCCACTACAGTTTGTTGCCAAGAAAAATTCTATTATGAGAATTAGAGATCTGCACGGGACGGCTCGTGACCAGAAGCCCGAGCCCGGCGCGGGCCGATTTTCATTCACGGCACTCGGGCCGGGCCCGGGCCGTACTTTTTTCTGAAGGCTCGGGCCGGGCCTGGCCTAACTTAATTTTTCTGTATAGGGCCGGACCTGGTTTCATTCCTAGTCTTCACGGCCCAAAATTTTCAGTCCTAGTTTTGAGGCAGCCCGTATGAAGACCATTGTCTCAGCGTGGCCTGGTACACTTAAAGGTCAGTTAAATTAGGCCTGGCCCAAAAAGTTTTGCGAAAAATGCATACATTTTTGAACCGACATTATTCTACACTTAAACATTAAAATTTATTATTTTTAAAGATTAGTAGATTTCTACGCATATTAAAATATAACTAAATTAAAATACAGTGAAATGTGTGAAAAGGAACCTGCCTATGACGGAACCCTGTTTTAAACTGAAAAACGTGTTGATTCATGCAAAATTAATATACCAATAAGCAAGAAAAGAATATATAATACATTTACACTTGCTAAGAAGGGAACTTGTCTATAACGCATTTTTTTTTTCTTTTCTATGCAATTTCATCTTAGAAGATTTTACTGTATAGCATTTTTCCGATTTTTAAGACTTCTATACATGGAATATGGATTAACAATATTAATGATAACTGAAACATTTACATACAAGAAATAGAGATTCATTAAAAAAATAAATATCGCAGCCTGCTGCACTTCTATAAAAATAAAGATTATAAATATGAAAAAAAAAGTTAAGATAAATATTTTTAGTCAGAACTCCTCGTAAGAGACAAATTTTTAACCAATTCGACGTAAAAATCAATGTTTTGTAGAAGTTCACTCGGGCCGGGCCCGGTCCGAGATTTTAACTTTTTTCCGGGCCGGGCCGGGCTCGGGCCGAACTTTAAATTTTTTTATCGGGCAGGGCCGGGCCAATATTATTTTTTCTACGGGCCGGGCCGGGACGAACTTTTAATTTTTGTATCGGGCCGGGCCGATTTTTTTCTCTATGAGTCGGGCCGGGCCCGGGCCTGGAAATATCGGCCAGTGCAGACCTCTAATGAGAATATCCGATTTTTAGGCAGTCCTAGACCATCCCGCGGAACTAGCGCCGACGTAACAATCGGGAAAACGGGGCGGCTGCCCATAGCCCCGCGCCAACTGAATTCTTGTTAGCAGCCCCGAATCTATATGCAATTCGAAATAACACTTCCTCTGTATAAAATAATAATTATTATTTTATAAAATTATTATAATAATTTTGCTCTAGATTTGTTTTTAAATGTTTCTTTGTGAGAAAAAAGTAATTATGTACATTGCATGTGAAAGTAGCCGGATTTATCATAAATTTTATTATCTTTATTATATATTATTCTACATTGTATATTATTTTTTTAAATAAATTTTTATTAGTCCAGTGTTGCAGTACACGTTGGGTCCGACTAACTGCTTTACCAGTCCCCCGCGCGACGTTGCGCCGGCCCTGTGTGGGACGCTTTTTCATGATGCGCAAATTTTTAAAATTATCTTTTAGTATCATGTTATTGTGAGTCTGCATGGAATGAAACTTAATTCCGTAAAAAATGTGAAAATAGAACCTATCCATAACAGAATTTTTTTATAACCCCACCAAAAGAAGCACCGTACAAATATACCATCTATCACGGAAATCTGTCTAAAATGGAATATCTTTCCGCTAGCGATTTTGTTTTCATATGATTTAATATACTTTGTTGAGTAAAACCGGTAAAAATCGCTATTTATAAATCCTTTTTATAACGAAATTTTGTGTTAAACGTAAAAATTCCGTAATCTCTATGGAAGGGGTCATATAATTATTTATAACTATCCAACCGGAAAAATCTCGAAAACGGAATTTAGTTTCGGTCACTGCGATTCCACTTTTACAGGTTTTACTGTATTAAATTACTGTGTTTATTGATTACAATAAAAACTACTAAGGCGAAATCTGAAGTGATCAGTGAAATGTTCAGTTTTAGACAGGTTTCAGTCTCAACATGTATTATAATTGCATAAGGGACCATGAATTTGTTTCATTTAAGACATTTCCGTTATAGCCAGGCTCCGTTTTCATATTATTTACCATATTTTTACACCCCAACTTAGAAAAATGTTTGTTTCTCTGCCCCGCTTTCTGTGACAATGGAGCTGGTAACTCAAGCAATATTCTGCCACCACCCCACCCCCTATTAAAACGGATTTTAAGATACATCTTGTAAACAAAGGTAAAATATTATCAATTGTTCTAATTTTCTTTTTCAGTCTTTTATAGATTTTACCCATTGTGAATATCTTTTATTTTTATGTAAAGCATTATCAATCGAATTTAGTTAAAATAACGTTTACTTTTCCATCGCACTATGGGGCAACAGATAAAAAAAAATGATATCAATTCATAAACACTAGGAAACCGTTTATAAAAATTAAAAAAAAAAAAAAAGATGGACGTGTTAAAACTACAACAATCGCATATTTATGTAAAATAATTAAATAAATTCCAATAATAAAGAATAATTTAGTTAAAAAGATTTTTTTTTTAAAATTATTGAATGTTATAGTCCTATGAAAAATTTATAAATAAAGAACAGTGTATTCAGACAAAAATAATATTAATTTTATTAAATTTCTTGTAATGTAGAGAAAATCCGTTTTATAATGTACGTTAACGCCTTTGCAATAGGTGTTCTCTATACTCATTTTAAACTTTGGGCATCATTTTTTTCATTCCAGTGAAGTTATAAAGAAAAAAAATCCACAGATTAAACTCTAATTTCGGAACTTATGCGGACTTAAATTTGATGCTCGTATACAAAAATTTCTCAGTTTTAGAATTGAAGTATATGCTTTCATTTAATAAAAAGGTGATTTCTTCCTGTTGAAGTATTGAAGGTTTGAGACACCTGAAAAAAGTTCTTAAATTATCTATGTATTAAAAGTCATATAAAAATCTTTTTTATTGTTCAACTTAATGAAATTGTCACCTATGAAGATTTGACAATCCCCATAATTTCCCCCTTTTATTACAATAGTGGAATACTCAAAAAATCTCAATTACTAAAATTCCATTAAAAATTTAATAAAAAAATACTGCTTCGCAAATTAATTTAAATTTCAAAATTTCGAATGCGATGTGAAATCACATATAGTTTTAAATTATCGCATGTTACTTTATTAAATATTCCTATTTATTGATTAAATTTTATAAAATTTTATTTAGAACCTAAGTTTTGCTATTCTAAATAAATTAATTAAATTTGCTATTCCGCCGTTAAATGCTCCCAAGCAAATTCTGATCTTTAGTTATCACACGAGTTCAATCACTTAAATCAGATTTAAAAAAACAAAAGAAATATCCCGGCTGCCGTATTAACTTTGCTCATTTTCACGTTCGTCACATTTTAGGTAGATTTCGAAAGAAGAACTACCATAGAAGAATTACAACATAGAAGAATTCTCTCCTATGTTGGAGTTTCTGAAAACCTTTTGCAGATCTACGCCGATCATGACCCCTAGTACTCAAAACTACTCACCAGTTTAAAACTTTATATATATATATAAATTTCTATATATATATTAATATTTATAGACACGATAACTTTCATAATTCTGCACAAATCTCTTCCAAACTGATACAGAAAATCAAGGGGCAGAAAATCTCAGTCAAGTTCGTTAATAGGCAAAATTGGACGAAAGGGGTGGAAATGGGGAGGGGTTTTATGAAAACAGATAAACCCCCATAACTTCTTATAGAAAAGGACCAAAAATTTATGTATGACAGATTTTTGATATCATCAAAAATGTCTTTAACCCCTTGAGGGGCGGTGGGATATATTTTATCCCACGTACGATTAATGAAGATTTACACCAGGAAAATTTTATAAAATTTTACTTTTCTAACTTTGGTGGAAAAAAGTCGTAAAATTGCTTTTCCTTAATTTGAAATAAAATTTTTCTAATTTTCCGGTAGGAATTCAGCATTACACAAACATAATTACTGGCCCCTCAAGGGGTTAAGGGGCGAAAAAAATAGTGTTTTAAGAAAAAAAAAATTCTTAACTTCGTCAATTCTCATATCAAATCCACTTGAATTTATTATAAATCTTCTTAATATTATCTACAACTTTTATATTGTCTAGTTTTTGATAGGGCGAACACTTACAGCAAAAAAATAAAATAAAATGAAAATAAATGAAAATAAATGAAAAAAAAAGGAAAGGGGGGGGGAGGTAGAAGAAAAAATATCATGATTATGATAAAACCAACTATTACAGAAAAATGAAATTAAAAACTCGTGAAAAGTGGCCAGATAAAACTTAAATTGGGATTATCTCTAATCTTGATTTAGTTTTTGTTGGTGAAATTAGTACTTAACTTCGAAATCTGCCAGTGCCTATAGGACGAGCCGGCAGGGATTTTTTTCTTCTTTATGCTGTTGATTCCTTAGCAGTAGCCTATCCTCATTATTTTGCCTGTCTATGCCTTACCGTAGGGTTAATAAAATTCTTGAGTAACGTATATCTGGCTGGACATGAGCGTCGCTACATATCCAGTTTATCATTAAATTCAAAATTATCCATTTTTCCTTATTGAAAGATGTCTAATGATTGATGTCCTCTCGCCAAATTTATTTTGCCAGAAAATTAAAAGAATTTACACCGTATGAGACTCCTTCTCTGACCGCCTTGCTGAAAAAATGTAATAGTCAGTAATCGTCAGTCAATAGTCGTAATGTAATTATCGCAGCCGCTAGCCATCGAACAATTTCCCGGTACTTGTGGTTGTATGACCTGAACCTGGATAATTATAAAGTATTATCGCCGATTATGTTGTACTTTATATTGTTTTGAAAATATTTATTAGTGTTAACGTCTCGTTCTAAAAAAGAGAAGAACAACACTAAATCTTTAGGAGGTATTGGAATTTTTACAGTTAAAGTTAGAATACGTTTTATGTATTGTTCTAATGATTCCGATTTTATTTTGCTTTCACTATTATTAGGTTTAGTTTCGGATTTAACTTTAGCCAGTCCTCTTTTTTTTTTTTTTTTTTTTTTTTTTTTTTTTTTTTTTTTTTTTTTACTTTTCGAGTCTTATTTTTCCCAGTTTAATTTGTATTTGTTTTTCATGTTTTCGATTTTCACTTATTGTATTTGCTATCTCTGTTAAAAAAGTTGGTTTATTTTTATATATGCCACTGTTTTCAATACTATCATTTAGGTCATTTTATAAGCAATATTTGTATTTATTTCCGAGGCAATAAGCATCACATCTACCTTTTTAGTACCTATGAACATTATTTAACAGTACAAATATTAATATACATATTAACTTACTTCAGAAATTAAGACTTCGAATTATCTCGACTCACATGGAATTCGGTTGCATTCTTCTGCGATGAATGGTGATTTGATTCCCTTAAATTATATCCGATATATTGCAGAAATTTAAAGCACAATTCTCGTTAATCCAAACCATACCAATGACCATGAAGAAAATTGAATAATTTTAATACACTCCTTACGGAAAAACACTTATATCAAAAGTATAATATATTTAATTTCACGACAATATCAAGAAGCTGCCTCTTGACTATCTCCTTTTACAATTTACAAATCCAAATTGCAACTGCGCAACTGCCAAATGAAAGGCAGACGATAAAACACGTTGCCGAAACAAATGTCCTAAAATTAACCAAACAATCAATTAACAAGTTAACAAATCAAATTAGCAATTCAAATTAACAAATCAAAATTAACAAGTTAATTTTTTTCGGTTTCACTCGTTGCATAAGTTTTAAGAGTATTTTAAAAGTAACTGTCCGATTAAAAAAGGTCTCCTTATAAATTTCGATATTTAATTGTCTGAGCGAAGCGAAGGCTAATACTCAGCGAAATATTACTGTCCGGACACATTACTACTACGATGGATATTAACGCCATGTCCTACTAAAAAAAGCCTAATAAAAACCTTTCGTCAAGCATAACTCAAAAAATATTTGTCGGATTTCGTTTCTGATTGCACCAGAAGGTACCTATGAGGGTCGTCTACTGAGAATGCACCTACTATGAAAAATAAGTTCCAAACCGCTTAAAAATTATACAGAAAAAACTGATAAAAAAACACAATTTATCTGCATACGTCACAGAAATTTGGTGAGCGTCACATTCACCGGTTGATGTTTTCGTAGACAACGGGTTTGAACACATGGAGCAAATAAAAAAAAATACGCACGCGGTAATATCGAATAGATCAGTTTCAACCACGTGATCACAAACCGTGCAACAACCCGTGGCAACCAGTTTTTGGTGGGCAAACAAATAATAATACAGTACTCCGTACCACGGTGACCGTTTTTAGCCTGTTGTATGAAATCTGGCCTGTTGTATGAGATACCAATTGTGGATGATTAAAACAAAAGACATGAGTGTTTATTGCTCCGGGAGGTTAACTTTCTCTGGATGTCTGTCTGTCTATCATACAGCATGTAATTTTCTTGTAAAGGATGATATTATTATGCAGTAAAACCTCCATAACGGACACACCCGATTAGTGGACACCTCTATTTAGTGGGCATTTTTTCGATTACCGACCCTTAAATAACTGTAAATTTTTTACTCTCAGTAGCGGACAGCTCCAAATAGAGGACAAATTCTGCCCTCCCGAGATGTTAGCTATTCAGAGGTTTTACTGGTAAAACCTCCATAGCGGACACACCCGATTAGCGGATACCTCTATTTAGCGGACATTTTTTCGATTACCAACTCTTAAATAACTGTACATGTTTTACTCTCAGTATCAGTCACCTCTAAATAGAGGACAAATTCTGCATTCTCGGAGTGTCCGCTATTCAGAGGTTTTACAGTATATAATTTTGATAGTTATTTTACAGGGCCACACAGAAGAATAAGAATATATGAAACGAATATAAACTAAATTCGGGATTGGTAGATCGCTGATGGTAATGTAATTTTAGGATGTTGTTACAGTCATCCGCAGCATGTTTTTAGAGTTTCGTTCATCTAACGAAACACTACCTGTCACACTCTTTTGTCTGTCTGTCCGTCCGTCTGTCACAGAGCCCGTTCTCAGAAACTATATATGTCGGAGACTTGAAAATTTGCATACTTATAGCTGAACACCACACATCAAACGGTAAATAATAATATTTTGAAAAAGTCTAATATTTAACCCTCTGGGCTCTAACTTGTCTATTTTAAGCAATTTTTCTAACTCAGCCCCTAATTTAATTAAGTTGGAGACATGAAATTCTGCATACTTATAGCTGAACATCTCACATCAAATGACAAATAATAAAATTTTGAAAAAGGTTCAATATTTAACCCTCTGGGCTCTAACTTGTGTATTTAAAGCAATTTTTCTAACTCAGCCCCTAATTAAGTTGGAGACATGAAAGTTTGCATACTTATAGCTGAACACTTGCGATAACACGATAAATCATAAAATTTGGAAAAAGTCATATTTAACCCTCCGGTCTCTAACTTCTGTACTTTAAGCAATTTTTCTAAGTCAGCCCCTAATTAAGTTGGAGACATGAAATTTTGCATACTTATAGCTGAACACCTCACATCAAACGGCAAATTATAAAATTTTGAAAAAGTCTAATATTTAACCCTCTGGGATCTAACTTGTGTATTTTAAGCAATTTTTCTAACTCAGCCCCTAATTATGTTGGAGACATGAAAATTTGTATACTTATAGCTGAAGACCTCACATCAAACGACAAATAATAAAATTTTGAAAAAGTCTAATATTTAACCCTCTGGGATCTAACTTGTGTATTTTAAGCAATTTTACTAACTCAGCGCCTAATTATGTTGGAGACATGAAAATTTGCATACTTATAGCTGAACACCTCACATCAAACGACAAATAATAAAATTTTGAAAAAATCTAATATTTAACCTCTAATATTTTGTCTCGCGCAATTTTTAAATTTAAACTGTTTTGCAATACTATTTTTTGTTCATTTTGCATAAAAAGTGTAATGTGACGTAATTTCTTCTATTTCAGACTTCTAACGCATGTTAATGAATTTATTTTACAATATCCTTTCTCTTTTAAAATTCACATGTAAATATAGTTTTTATGGCGTAATTTCCAATAAGTGCCTGCTTTTTATACCTAATTATTTAATTCTAATTTGAAGGTTTTTTTCTGTTTATAATAGTAACGAGTAAATATTTTTTTTTTTTTAATTTGAAGCAAACATTATTGTTTGTGCTGTTTATACAGTTAGCAACAGTTGAAATTAATACCATTTTCTAAAATGTGTAAAAAATATCTGTCAAGATGCTGAATATTTGAATTTAAAATAGAAATAAAACCTCAAAAAATGAGTCAAATTAAAAAAAAAAATAATAATGAAATCTGCACACCGGGATCTTCTATTGAATAAAATGATCTAAAAATGATTAAATTCCCATGTATAGCTTTTGCTCCTATAAATTTTTTTTTAATGGAACGATTTTGTCCAACTTTAGCATTAAATATCTCTTAAAATAATTCTTCGATTTGAAAACTGTATGCATTAGCGTGTTGATCAAACATTTCGCTATAATACCACCGATTTTCATATTTTTGTATGCAATAGTTTTCTTAATATTAACGAAGAAAGACCTCCGGTCACAAAAAATTCAAAACCGGCGGCGGCGGTGACAGCGTTAGTTACTTTTTTTTTTAATAGAGAGATATATAAAAATGAAAACTTGTCTATCTGTCTGTTTGTAATTTTATAAAAATCCACAATTTGGAAGCCAAAATTGTGAAAAGATATACGGACATGTGTATTAAAACATGGCCGAGGCAGCTAAAGTAATCCGGAATCGAAATAATTTATAGTGAATTTTTAATTAATAAAAAACCACCAATTTAACAGCAATTTCTTATCAAATTTAAACATTTTTCGTTATAGCAGTTGCCAACAATTAAAAAACACAATAAAATTATTACTACAATAATTAATTTTCTACTGCAAGATTTCCACGTGAAAAATGAAAATGAAATAAATAGTTTGATGAATTTAAAAAAAAAGGTGAATATTACGTCATAACTTTTCTATTGCAAGATATTCACGTGAAATGTGAAAATGAAATAAATGGTTTGACGAATTTAAATGAAAGTGAATATAACTTCATAACTTTTCTATTTCAAGGTTTCCACGTGAAAGAGGAAAATATTACGTCATATTGGAAATATAAAGGACGTGGTGGATATAGTATAACGTCATATGAGTGTGAAAAATGTATTGAAGCAAGATAAAAACCCGATTAGGAAAATTATTGGCCTATTTTAACATTATTGCTCCAATTATAAATTGAAATAAGTTTATTTATAGCTGTATTCTTTTGCATCTGTTATATACATTTATACATTTTTATCTAGCGTTTTCATATGATTCATTCATACAACATTTCGACTGCTTTTTTTAATGTTTGTTTTGTGTTGTATGTTAAATTTTGAAACTGTTTTTTCAGAACAAACATCCTTCAAATTCTGGGCAACGCCGGCACTTTAGTTTGTAACGGATAAATAGCTTTTGTATCTGTACATCTAATGCTAATATTATAAAGCGTTATAATATTATAAAGTATATAATATTATTAATGCTTGTACGTTTGTGAAGTGTTATTTCTGAAACTACATAGCCAACTTTAAAAAATGTTGGTGGCCATCTCTGCTCCGAAAAAAAGACTATTTTATGTCAGTGCAAGAACCTACATCGCTGCAGGAGCAAAAAAGTTCTAAAATTGTGATTTCTGCGATATTGATTGGGTTAGAAACTTTAAATTTGGTGCGGTAGTTACTTTTAAGATATAAATACTCGTAATGAACGCTCTCTAAAAGATTTCAATTTGACGGATAAACGTAAAAATTTCTAGAAAGGTTCTAAACTATGATTTATTTGGAATACTGAAATTTTTGGGATACTGTTGGGGTTAGAAACTAGAACTTTGGCATGGTAATAATTAATAAGATGTAAATGCTCGTTGTAGAACGAAATCGAAAAAATAGAAAGACTAAACAAAGCGGAAAAAGATGTAAAGATGATCTAAGTAACCAAGTACATGGAATTGTTAGGAATATAAACATGAAAATTGACATGGCTGTATTTATCATGACGTAAATTCTCGCAATAGAACAATTTCTAAAAATGTCGCTATATAAAACAGTGCAGAAACAAAAAACTTTCAAATTTTTTTTTTTTTTCTGTGTTACTGCTGAGCCCAAAATCTTGAAATTTTGCTTCGGGTTAGTTTTAAAATATACAATTGTCTCTATGAATGGTTTCTAAAAAAATTAAAAAGATGAAATTAACGGAAAGCGATCTCAATTACCATTAATTTGGAATTATTAGGTACAGCAACTTTAAATATTTCATAATGCTGCATTTCCTCCGCAAAACATGCGATTTAAATGAAACAAAACTGATAGATACCCACCTAGCATTAAATAAATTGTGTAAATATTGAATAAAGACCTGTATGAAACAGTGAGTAGGTTGCCCGAAAGTACTTGTTAAAGTGTTCCTTCTCTAGGCTTTTCTCTCTCTCGCCAAGGCCACTAACAGAGGGAAGTGCTGTTTTAAATGTGATATGAATTTTTTATCCGATTCATTTTTCTAGACATTTTATCATAAGGTCATATTCTCAATTATCATTAGTAGATTTTTTATATATTAACTTATTCTGGTGAAATTTTATAATCGGGTTCATATTGGCGTATGTTAGCTTACATGATTTGCTGAATAAATATGTATGGATTTGTAAATTACTTCAAATGACACTTTGACAGCTCAAAAGTTATACAGACGATATATTCAGATCTTGTGTCATACTTTATGTTGTAATCATTGCCGATTTCTTTTATTTAATACATGCTAAATACAGCTCAACTTGTGCAGATATATTTGAAAACAAAACAATACAGCGTATGTAGTGGTCAGCATACACTCATCATTCAAATCCGATCGAGCATATCTAAGACACACTCAAACGAAGCATTGCATGCCACTGTTGATGTATTCGGTACTTTGATGCTATATTAGATTTTGAGGAGAGAATTCCTTAAATGTTATCGACAACCTCATTGCATCCGTGGAAATCAGATATTGTACAATATTAACTATTCCGGGGAGCACACACCATATAAAGTATAGTCCATTCTTTTTAAACATCATATATTTGTCATTTAAAGTTACTCAAATTGGTGCAGAGCGTCTGATTATGCTCTTGAAATAATTTTATACAGTTAAAATTCCGATATAAGTAAATTAGTGTTTCATTTTCTATTTTACTTTTAATATATTGCGTACTTTCAATTTTATATCCATGCACGGCTGTCTTGAATGGTTAGATTTCCCATTCTTTAAAACAGTGTATACGAATTTATATATAGGATTTTGTAATTCTACGATTCGTTTATTTTCATCATTTCAATTTATCGCAGCATATGGACAATTAAAGATAACATCTCATTTTCTTTGCTACCACATGTTATTATTAAATCTATGTTCTCAGTAATATCGCCCAGACTAATCCCTCTGAGGGAAGTCCTAGTAAATTGTTGTTTCCATGGCAACAATACTATTCTCTTGTTGTCTCCGACACTAACAACATCGAACTCAAATTGACAGTGCTCAGAATTGGAACTTAATTTTGAGTTTGAAGCAATTTTAGTTCATTAAATTTTATTCTAAACCATATAAAACGATCGTTAAATTTCATTATATATACATATAAATGTAAGTGACAAATCCTTAGTTATAAAAGTGTATTTATTTAAGTTGAACGAGTTCAGCATGTAAACGGTTTTTCTTAAAGAGAATTTGACATAAAAGCGTAATTTTTTTTTTAGCCATGCTGTATTCCTTTCATAGATTAAGGACCAAGATGGGACATTTACGGAAAAATCTGTAATGGCAACAGTACTAGCGTCACTATCGGCAAGGGGGAAGAACTAACAAACTTCCGAAATTTACCTATGTTGAAGAACTATGTTTATCCTCTATGGTTTGAATATCTATTCGTTCCTAAAACGAAGCAGGTGTCAGACGATATTCTATTCATGCTTGCTTTATTTATTTTTTATTTATTTTTTTTTTTTTTACCGTACTTGTATTGTTCATTTTTAACTTACAAAATGATAATTAGACTAATAATATAAAAGAAAACCGCCAGAAAATTCTGTTAAGAATGCAAATATGTAAGTTTATAAGATTAAATTGTAAAAAATCAAATTCAGGTATTGTGTCAATTTATTCATATCGAATAAAATTTTATTGAGTGTAATGTCAGTATCTCTATTTATTTTTAACTTTTAGATTTATACAATTTTAAAAAATTGTCGAAAGGAATTTTTCCCTATCTGTAATATTATTATTATTATTTCTTATATGTTAATATTATAAACATTATTGAATTGATTGTACGTTATTTACATTAAAAACAATATTTTTATTTTATCTGTAATGAAGTGAAAATGCATAAATTTTAAAAGATTATTGTAACGATTGTTTAATACGTTAAACTTCATAAATTTATAAAACACGGGCTATAAAAACTTTCCTGCCAAAGGGGTATAATTATGAAATTTTCTGGGACTTGTAGAGTTCAACATTTCGTATATTTTTATATTACACCATTGCTTTTGATATATAGCATTCAAGACGAAATTTTTACCTAGTATTCGTTGCACTTAAAACCGTTCACTAATCATGTAAAAAAAAAAAAAAACTCATATATTCGTGCATGAACATAGAATAGATATTAGATATATAAAATAGAATGTCTATTCTATGTTCATGTATCGGTGTAAGATTCTATCGAAAACGGGTCCTACCTCGTAATAATAATAATAATTTTTTTTTCCTCATCGGGGGTGACAATAAATTCTGAAAAAGCAAAATTCCTGTTTCCTGCTTGTTTCTTTTTTATTCTGTCGCTAACCGGTGATGAATCGCCAAGAAAACGAAATTTTCATCATTTTTTTACGGACGATATATCGAGTTTCCGCCAGAATTTTTTTCATAAACGCATATGTACCCATATATAAGAACATTCTGTAATTTTTTTTTCAGATTTTCCGGCGTACGCGAGTATGGAGACCTTCCTTGTAAGTTTAATAACATAACTAAACTTCAACAAATATCGAAAAAATTATATAAATTTATCAAAACTAAAATTCAAAAAATACTTTTATTTAAATTAAAAACACATAGGAAATGCTTAAGCGTGTAAAATGAGATATTTCTTGGATATGTATTGCCCAACTGGTTAAGTTGAAAGTGAATTATCAGAAAAAGTATTTTATATTAGTCAGGGAGTCAGTTTACATCGAAAGTTCCGTAATCTCGGAAGTGAAAATTGTTTGCGTAAATCGATAGTAAAAAAGGTATGCGAACAAAATTATCTAGGTATGACTAGTTTTGACAAGCCGAAAATATGTTTAATTAAATTAATTATTATTAAAAAATGATAATGTTTTACCGTCATCGCGGATATTGATCACTTTTAGAGCATTTTATAGAAAATTTTGTGCTCTTTCATTGAACTTTGTATGACAAACTTTATTCTGTCGGAAATGTCTGTCATACCTATTTTAAGGAGGTGCTGAACAGCAGAGAAGCATTGAGGGGTTACCCAGTTGTTATCAACTTAACACCCAGTCTATTGTTTGAATGTATTGTACAATTGTGAACCACTGGAAAAGAAAAAGCGTAGTTTAAAACTACTTAAGAAGTAAATGACAGCAAATTAAAGGTAAAATCAAAAATTTAAAAATTTGTAAAAAATATAAAATATTAAGAATTAATAAAATATTAAGTTTTTATATTTAAGTAAATGAAGTTAGTAAGTAGAATAGTAAAATGAGAAATTGAAAATAAAGTGTACAGCTGTAGTTAAAAAAGTACTACATATAAAGAATAAATTATAAAAAATATTAAAGTTATCACTTGTTCAGAAATGACACTCACCAAGGTAGGGCAGGAAAAGCTGTAAAGGCGGCAACAAAAGTCACTTTAAGAAAAAAGGCACTATTCAGGTCAACATTTTTTTTTTCTTTTTTTTCTTTTTTTTTTTTTTTAATGATTTTATTTATTTATTTATTTTTTTTTTTAAGTAAGCGGCAGGTGATAAAATTTCACATTTATTTTGCTTTGAATTTTTACCGGTGGTTTCTTCATTTGGACGTGGCTGGACGCTGGCCAAGTGTCGGTTTTCCGCGAAAACGGTAAATCCTTACAGCTTTTTAATAATAATTAATTTAATTAAAGTTGTTTTCGGCTTGTCAGACCTAGTCATACCTTGCTGATTTTGTTCGCATGCCTCTTTTTTCTATTGATTTACGTAAAAAATTTTCAATTCATCGATGATAGGGCTTTCAATGTCACACGGCTCCCGGAATATAAGCGTATAGATTTGATTATATCCCCAATCAGCGACAAAAGGAAATTCGTCAATAAAACTCCCTAAGTTGACCACAAAACAGCAAATAATAATAATAATAATAATAATAATAATAATAATAAATCACCAAATTGTCCCCCTCTCCATCAAAAAAAAAAAAAAAAAAAACGGAAATAGCCATTCGACTTGAAATTATGTCTTTTTTTATGTTTTTTTTTTTTTAATTATTATTATTATCTTAAGGGATCGTCTTCATACTGATATTGTACCAAACTCTGGAATTTAGAATACGAACACCCAATTTTTAAAGCCTATTTGGTTTTGTCTGTAGATTTTACTATAGGATACCAAACGAAAAATCATTCGGTGAAATAATTTAGGAATTATGAAGATTGAAAATTTGATACTCCTAATGTTAAATTCCTTAATTATCGTTCCAAAAGAAACTGCAATGCAGTCATTTTTTAAACATAACTCAAAAACTACTTGGTGGGATGAGCTGTAATTTTTGATTCGTATATTTAAAGCTTCTGGAAAATTGATTTCTGTTAAAAAATGTCATATATTACAGTTCGCATTATTTTTTTCTATTTTTAAATTAATTTCAAAGTATGTGTTGCACTCTTCCTTAGTCCACACGATGAGGAATTTTCACGGATCCACGATCACCACTCGCACAGACTTCGAAAAATGTTATTTTATTTGATGGGCTGCCTCCACCGATATGAGTATGTTATATCGGACACGATGGGAGAAGGATTATTTAAGAAATGCTAAACTACAATTTATTTGCAAATTATTTACATAGAAACAAACCGTTATTTACATTTAAAGGCTCGGGTATAGAAGATCCGGCCCGATACTAAGTTACATATTAAACACTCTCTACGTACTGGGTCAACTTATTAAAATACACTATTTCCTTCTCACCTTACAGTATCTCATTAGGTTTATCGGAGGATCCCACAGGTACCTCCCGTTGCATCGACTTTCTCTGCAAAGGAGTCAAGCCTTTTCCCAGAACACACTACACACAACACCCGAAAACTCAATCAAACGCTTTACGACCTCACTTCTCGAGGTTTTCGCCAAAACTCTCCTGTTTCTCTCTCATCTATTCCTCCCAAACCCAGGTTACGGGGTCTCCGTGGTGCCAACAAGGAACGCCTTTCTCTAACCTAAAACTTCCTCCTACCATGCCATTCACCAGTCCTCCCGGGAATTTCTTTATTTGCCTTATATATGCTTTTCTGTGATCTGAGTTCTTGAATAGAAAAGGAAGCTGGAATATCATTGATACAATGGAGCTTGTTCATACCATAAGATCTAAATATAATACCTTGGATCAGCTTCAAGATAAGAAACAATATTACTTTAAATCCACGTACTCAGAAAGTGATACATATGAAATACAATAAAGAAATAAAGAAATGATATCAGATAATAGTAATCCTAATTAGTTACATCTTCATTAGCGTCAGAAATCTGACACTATGTATATTTTCGAAACAAATTTCCGAAAAAAATATTAATTGTGACCTATGATTTGCAAATGATAAAAAGGGTATGTAACATTAAGAGTTTCAAACTTTAAACCTTCATGATTCCTAATGGGATTTTCCTGACAGGAATGGCTTCCGCTTCTCCATCTGTGATAATCTAGTGATTAAAGTGTATGGGGTGTTCTTCTCTTGTTCTCCCTTTGTTCGACTGTATGGCCTGTAATTTTAATAATAAAATGTTTTTCACTTTTGCTACTCCCAAATCCAAGGCCTGTCCTCTCAAAACTGTAAATGTTTTTAGCTTTATACAAGCAGAGAAAACTGAATCATCTATATATCACACTCGTATTTACGATTTTAAAGTTCGAAAATTGTTCTTGAAAACTTTGCAAAGTGATACTTTTTGCGTTTCAATCTCAATTTAAAAAAATATTGAAACTAGTCTAAATTTTACTTTAATCAATTAATTTGAGTATATGATAATTATAATAATAAAATTTAACCTTTTAGTAATAAAATGATTTCAGGGGTCAGGTAACCTTTGAAGCGTCCAAAAATCGAATTTTTTTAAAATAGCTTATAATTAAATATGATTCTTTGGGAACATTTAAAGGCAAACCCCATACAAAAATTCGCATTAGAAGAGAAGTTATGTCAAAAACTCTTTGAGCTTTTGCTATATGATCAACGGGTTTTTCAATCTTTAAAGCAAATTTTCTCAAAACAGCGATTTTGATCATTGCGCGCATGATTTCTGAAAAACAGTTGACTAGAATTTCACGAAATTTTTGGTGGATATATTAAACGTACAGAAGCACAAAATGACCTATTATTATGTTTCTCAAATAAGAAGTTTAGAATTCACGGCTACTTTTGTATAAAAAAAAAATCTCGATACTTCGAATTACTCTATTTTTTTTTTTTCTCGAGATCTACAAGTTTTATTTTTTTCATTGTAGGTCATTTTGAAAACACTTTATATCTGTACTCATAAAAAAAATCTTGTCTTGTTTCAGCCATTCAAATGGGAAAAATCATGCGCGCAATGCATGCAAGAATAATTCTTTCATAAAAATTGTATTATCTTTAAAAATAAATTTAAAAAACTATATATGTGTATACCTTTTCTAACAACTCTAATTGATAAAATAAATCGCTCCTAATACGTGTTTTCAATTTTATAATTAAAAGTTAATTAGTTAAAGAATGACTGCAATTCTTACAGAGGTCACTTTTCCATGTACTTTATTGGTTCAAAGGTTACCTGACCCCTTCATAAAATATCTTGTTAGAAGTTTTCATATGATAATAAAGAAAAAAAAATCCACATTGATGGACAGTAAAAATGCTGATAAACTGCAATCTCTTTTCAACATATTGCTTACCACATTTGAGAAAAGCAAATATTTTTACACTTTCGACACTGTCGAAACGCAAAACCTTCTAACTTACTGATGAAAAACACAATTAAAACAAATCTAAATTTAAGTTTAATCATTAAACGCGCAATTCGTAAATTTGGGCAATAAAAAAAGTGATAGCTATACTGCTAAAATTTATTCTCATTAGCTAAAAAAGTGATTTGTAAAGTTTTTCATATAATAATCTTTCAATACATTTTAACATTTGTGGGAAGTAAAAGGGATGAGAAACCGCAATAGAGCTCACTTTTCAACATATTACTAACACATCTGAGTACCCAAGTAATTTTTCGCTTTTGACAGTCCCAATAGAAACGCTTTCATTAATGCAGAAATAGAGGAAAATGAAATTTCTATAAATCATAAATTGGCAGTCAGAAACATTAGAAAACGATAGTTTATGGCGTTTTTTTTTTTTTTTTTAACTTTCTGGGAAAAAAAGAGTCCTTTTAATGTTCGTAAATTTTTGAAAAAAAAAAACCAAAAAACAAAAATAAATATTACTAGAAAACAGGAATTCTGCTTTTTCAGAATTTAGTGTCACCCCCGATGACAAAAAAATGTATGTATATAGGTCCTAACGAAAGTTTTCCGCCAAAAAGAGTTCTTAATAAAGTTTGAAAAAAAGCATAAAAGCAGTACCTTTAGTGCGGGTAGTAATCACCACCCAAATCTATGATTTTCTGCCAAGGTTTTGGTACTTTTTCAAAGCTTTCGGCCCAGAAACTTGGGGGCCGCGAGTCCAAAAATAGATCAACCTCATTTCGGACGTCCTGTGCAGAATTAAAGATAGCACCAGCAAGATGTAGCTGCAGGTGTAAAATAAGGTAGAAGTCCGAAAAAGCGATGTCGAGGCTTTATGGTGGGTGTGGCAAAAGATCCCATTCGAGTCCATACAGAGTCCAGCCGGTGAATGCAGACACGTGTGATCTAGCATTTTCTTGATGAAACATTACCTTCTTTCGCCGGAACTCATTTTGACATTTTGCCTTGATAGCAGCGTCAACACGGACTAGCATCTTGCTGTACACCTTACTGTCCATGGTTTTACCCTTTTCCAGATACTCTTTATGGACAATACCACAGCAATCCCACCAGATACAAAGCATTATCTTTTTGTTAGTCAAATTGCACTTTACGTTGCTGCCGACGGGCTCAGCGGACTCAGACCAACTCCCTTTGAGGCTTGTGTTGTTGAAGTAAACACACTTTTCGTCACAAGTGACGATCCGGTCCAGAATTTTGTCCTTGCGTTGATATTCGAGCAGATTAGTGCAGGCCTGAACACGTCTGCCCTTATCTGCTTGAGTCAGCTCATGTGGCACCCAGCGATTGAACGTGTACGTTAAGTTTATTCGATGCATAGCGCGACCAATGGACATGGCACTAACGTCTCACTTTTTAGCTAACTCTTGAGTGGTTGAATACTGATATTCTTCCATAAGTTGTCGCAGGCGGGCCTCATCAACATCAGTAGGCCGGCCAGAGCTCTCTGCTTCTTGAATGTCATAGTCCTTGTTTTTGAATTTTCGGTACCAAACCTACACAGTGTCATATGATACAACAGTAGTACCTAAAGCTGTACACATGATTCGATGACATTCTGTAGCTGACATTTTGCAACAGAACTGGAAGTAAATGCTGGTTCTAATCTGGTAGCGTGATAGTTCCATTTCAAACACCCTGTACTTAATGATAACGAGATTTTTTTACAAATCTCACAACACAGTGTTATAAAGCAAGTCTCTTTCTTTCAAATGCCAAATATCGTTTGACAAAATATGAGCAAACACGTCAACGCGAACTGTTTGAAAAGACGATATTAGCCGTGGCGGGAAACTTTCGTTACAACCTGATAAATATAGATACAGTAGAGTCCCGATTATCCGAGTTAATCGAACTTTTACCTTTGGAATGGATCATTTTCTTCTGATGGATTGATGGCTTCCATTATTATGAAACAGTCATTATAAATGAAGTGTTAGGTGAAGATGAAAGAGCAGTCATAAAAAGTTAGAACTCTGATTTTCTGGTCAGAATGGAAAAAAAATGGTCATATTTTTTTTTTTTTTTTTTTGAAAAAAAAAAAATGTGAAGAAATATTAATCAATTTAAATTTTGTTCTAGATCGTCGTTAAACGATCGTTAAATTTCATTATAGATACATATAAATGTATATGACAAATCTATACTTATAAAAGTGTATTTATTTAGGTAAAACTTACTTAAACTAATATTATAAAGACATGAACAATTACATCATGTACGTTCAACGAATTTGACGAATGTGATAAAATACTCTGATTAAACTAGTTTAAAATGAAGAGTAGAAAAAGTTTTTCTTTAAAGAGTATGTTTATCATAAAAGCATATACTCTCTCTCTCTCTCTCTCTATATATATATATATATATATATATATATTATTATTATTATTGTTTCGCGGATAAATCCCCAAGAAAAAGAAACTTTCATTATTTTTTTACGAACGGTATATCGAGGTTCCCCTGGAAATTTGTTTATAAAAATATATATCTTTATAAAAAGAACATTCTGTAGTTTTTTTTTTTTTTTTTTTTTTTCAAATTTTTCTGAGTAATCGCTTATGGAGACCTTCCGTGTTAGACTTTTCGTAAATATTTTTTTTCAATAACAGAAAACATTGGTGCATTTTCAAAATAATGATATAATCATTTTTAATAGCACAAATGATTACTATAATAATAAAACTTATCCCCATATCACAAAAATGATTTCCAAAAATATCGAATCGGAACTTTGCATATGATAATCTTTCAACAAACTTTCACATTTCCGAGTGGTAAAAGTGATGGTAAACTGCAGTCATTTCATCATATTACTAACACATTTGAATAATCAAATAATTTTTCACTTTTGACACTGCCAAGCCCAAGGCCTATTGTCTCATAAAAGTAAACGTTTTCAGCGATGCAAAAGTAGAGAAAACCGAATCCTCTATAAATCATGTTTTACTATAAATGAATGACCATTGACCTGGTCAGCAATTCGCACATCCTGCGTTTTCTCCTGACAAAAAAGCTACTATATAGATCAGTGGACCAACCATGACATATATCACCGAGAATGCCGTTACGGGTTAATGGGAATGAAGATGCAGTCTAGCGGGAGAATCCGAAGTTGGAAGTTAACTCGCAGTGAAGCGCACTTGCGAAGTCAGACCCGCAAGAAGTTTAAAATGAATGACTGAGTGCGGAGAATAATATCTGGTGATGGATAATTCATGTGGTAATAACATAAGTTCAAGTGATTAAGTAACTACCGCTATTCAAAGGTAAGAGCTACACGCAATCTTTTATTATATATATATACCGGGTGTCCCAAAAAGGACTGACTGATTTTAAAATTCAATAACTTGCAAACGGTGACAGATATTAAAAAAATTCTTGCAGGAGGGTTATGCATAAGGTCAAAAGTTTTATTACAGTGATTTTCAATTTTAGTTCAATTTACAAACAATAGATGGCGCTGTAAGCAATAGTCGCTAAATACAGGCTCGATTTCTGGTCCTTTATCTTGTTCCATGCAGAAAAAGGAGATGGAAATGTATTATCCGGGCCACGAAGTACCAAAAATCGAGCCTGAATTTAGCGACTATTGCTTACAGCGCCATCTATTGTTTGTAAATCGAACTAAAATTGAAAATCACTGTAATAAAACTTTTGACCTTATGCATAACCCTCCTGCAAGAATTTTTTTAATATCTGTCACCGTTTGCAAGTTATTGAATTTTAAAATCAGTCAGTCCTTTTTGGGACACCCGGTATATACATATATATATATTAATATATAAGGAGGTGAAAAAGATAAGAAATTATTTTCGCCTTCCCTCTCCCCCGACAGGGTCGAAAAATTTCTTTTTCTATGTTGGTTTTAATTGTTTTAAAAATATTTAGGATCTATATGGTTGACTGTCTATCCGATTGGTTTTTTTATGTGAAGAATGTTTAATTCTCTTATTCAAGGTCAGAATTAAAAGTTCATTTAGCAAATTTTAATATATTTTTATTATATCAATTTCTTAAGGAACACTCAGAACAGCATTGTAGTTTATATGTTTTACTTTAATATTCATATATTGACATAAAAAAAATTTCGATGGTATTATGAGCGCTTTATATCGAAAAAATAATTAAATTATGTGATTGAAATACATTAAAATATGCTAAGTGCTATCTTTTAGATTTGTATAACACAATTAAACAATCTTTAAAACAAAAAACGATTACAGAGACAACAAATTAAAATCCTAAGTTATATTAAAACAATTAAAACATTTCAGAAGAAATATTTTTTTTTTTCATTCTTTCGAGGGAAGGCGGAAAGGGACACAAAAATGAATGCTTATCTGCACACCTCCATTCTGAACTTTTTATTTATAGTAGTTTTCGCTAACCGAGACACCTGCCTTTCATTGACCTTCACCAGTTAAGACGCTGGTCTTGTGATAAAGCAGGGTACAGAAATCATTAAGAGGGGTAAATATAAGGGATAATATAGAAGTCGCATTGTGTCAAATTATGGTTGTATTTGAACTGATTAGCATGCACATACATGCTTGTAAATTTTTATTTGTGGTATTAACAGTAATTTTTATAAGCTGAAATGCAAAAATTCTTGCCATGATAATTGTTTGATTTGTTATTAGTGTTAACTGATGAAATTACTTATTTGCAGTTTTTATTATTTATGTAATTATATTAATTATAATTTTATTAAGGGGTCCGGGACACATTTTCAAAAAATTTTTATTTTTTGAGTTAAAATTTTGAATTTTTTTGTGATGGTTAACCATATTATTTGTAAACAAAATCAAATGATAAAACTTCTCATAGCTTTTTAAAAAAATTTTAAATTTAAAAGATATGAAAAAAGTGGTATAACTTAAAATCGTTATAACTCGAAATATTATATGTAGAATTTAAATTGTTTTTCCTTTAAATAAACAGAAATATATATTTTTTAATTTAGAGCCAGCATTTTAAAAAATATTAATTTTTTTAAAAATTAAAAATATTTAACGAAAAAATTACAAAAAAAGTGGTGCAACTTAAAAAAAAAAAAAAATCATATTTTCGAAAGTAAATATTTTTTTCAAATATGCTGGCTCAAAAGTAAAGTAAAATAATTGAAAAAGATATGTTCCGAGTTTCAACCCTGTATCTTTAACGGTTCTCGAGTTATAAGAATTTAAATATGAGAAATGGTGTAAAAACCTGTCATGAAGAAAAACGCAATTTCACAAGAACTTGTTTCCTTGACAACCATAGCTTGAAAGGCAGATTTTGAAAACAAACCAAAACTAAAAAAATAATATTTCCTGTTCTAATTAAGATAGAAACATGATCAGATCACATCATGATCACATCATTTTAAGCAGAAAACGGCAGAGATATTTTTAATCCAATAAAAAAGAAAAAAAAAATTGAAAATTTGAAGATTTTTGTGTCCCGGACCCCCTTAATCAAAACATAAAATGTTTAATGTTCTAACTAGAAAATTAATTGTTTGATAACTATTAATTTAAAAGGTATTAACAATTTAATATTAAATGCAGTTATTAATAATTTTAATAAATATAAATGTCTGCCGTACTTAATATAGGTTTACATAATTATCACAAAATATTACATAATGTTATTACTAATTTATAAAATAACTACTTTGCTGTTTTTATATATTTTATTACTAAGAATGTTTTGACTTTGAGTCGATTCTGTCCATTTACACATTCAAGTGTGTATTTCAAGAGTGATCAGATATTTTTTACACATTTAGCGTCATCAGCAAATTACACATTCAAACGCTCATTTTGAAATTTACACATTAGGCGTGCGTTTTGTCGATTTACACACCACTTTACCTATATAGGCAAATCGTTTTTGTATCATTGATATACCTGTTTTTATGTGTAAATTTGCATACTTGTTTTTTAGAGTGCATAAATAAAAACATCCATGTAATTTTTAAGATTAACTGCATTTTGTGACGCGGAGAATTTACAGAAATTATTAATTTATTTTTACTGCAAAATAAAAAATGCAACAGAATTTTTTTTTTTTTGAAAAAATTTCTCTTTCCTCCACTGTCGCGTCCGGTAATTATATGTAAGAAAGTTGCCTATAGTGGTGTTTTTGTTACATTCAATTATCTGCACGTAACAACAGTGCTAAAATGCTTTACATAAACTAAATACTCCCCCACCCCCCTCAACACACACACACACTGTGCCTTACTAAAAATGACTATTTAAGGTGGTTGAAGTTTTTTTTTATTTTTGGATATATGAATAACATCTTGAGTTAAAAGCGATTGTTGTCTCGACGAGTTTTTTCCTTTCCCTCACTGGTCCCACCAGTGGCCGAGAGGTTCTGCTCTCGAAGCTGGTAGACGGGAGGTGCTGGGTTCGATCCCGATCACGCCCGTCGGCCTAATCGTTCGGAGTTTTCTTTGAACCTTGGTTTTCTAAGCATAAATACGGGTTAGGTTCCCTTAGAATGACCCTCGCGGAGGGCACCGCCCCCCCCCCCTTTGGGCTTAATCCCTCGTGCTGATAATTGACCGTCATAAATACAACCAACCAACCAACCTTTCCCTCACTGTCGCCGACAGGAAAACGAGCTCGTCGGCCTAATAGTTCGGAGTTATCGGTGGTTCCCTTCGAACCTTGCGTAAATGTGAGTTAGGTTCGCTTAGAAAGGTAATTATTAAATAATGTAGTTTATCTTTTGCATCATGCTATCCAAAACCGTAACAAAATTTATGTAAATGATTTTTTGGGGATTTTTTAACGGCTATTATGATATAGCCAAAAGAAAACAAATAACAGATATCTCCGATAAGTGAAAATCATCCACTAATTTCGAAAAAAAGACAACGGTAGCAAAATAGCAAAGAAAAAAACTAAAAACTATATGAATGATCATTTCGTATTAAGGGTGTATTCCAATCCAAACTGCTTATTTTCTGATTGATTTTTAAATTCATTTTTGCTCTCAAACGCAACCAACTGGGAAATTATCTTATTTCAAAACTACATAACGTGCCGTGCTTCTCGATTTTTTGATAAATGCAGAAAATATTGTAAAAAATGCTGTCAAAGTTGGCGTTTTGAACCGAATTTTCCGAAGCGGGAATCTGGGAATAAAAAAATTTGTCATACTGGGAAAATAATTGTTTAAAACTCAAATTCTAATTAATTGAGCAAAAAATTAAATCACACGGCCTCTTATACATCTCTTCAAAAATCACCTCAGCACGTTTCATGTTTTCACTTTTAAAAATGAGCCTGAAAATGGTCTCAGAAAATTTGGAGCTGTTGAGGGTGGAAAAATATTTTTTCGAATGCCCCCTTAAATGAATGTTAGAAATTTAAATTCGCACCTTTTTTTTTTAGTTCTTGTATTCACATTAAAAAAGATACAATAATATATAGGCTTTTAGAATTGAATTGTTTTTATTGATAATTGATAAACAGTTGTTTTTAAATTTAGAATCTCCATAAAATAAGATTATCTATAATGGTGATTCGAAATGCAAGCATTTCCGTACCGAAACCTTTGTGACTCGAGATGAGGGTGGGAAGTTCGTATACTGCGAGAGAGGGTGGAAGCGACTCCTTATCTCTGTTTGGTATTTTAGTTTTTAACAGTCCCCTATTTCTCCGAGTCAAAGAAGGTCACGAAAGGGACGGTAGGATACATGATTTCCATGTCAGTTGGCGAAGGACGAGTGGGAAGGACAAGCGCCCGCGATAAAAAAAATTGTAGTATAGTTATGAAGTCATAATAGAAATGATACACTCAAAGTATACCATCACATCACACGTGTAGCATCACATTACACCTCAATAAATTATGTGTTTTTTAAAAATATATATATTATGTGAATGTTTAAATGACTGATCGACAAATAATTTCACCATATATCTTGTCATACTAAATGCATCAGAAATGCAAACAAAGTAAAAAGTATTATTAAAAATGCTATATTTAAAGTTTAAATCATCTTCATTTTTATTATTTTAAACGTTATTATATTATCTTCATTTTTTGATTAAGTATTTTTAACATAATTTTATAGATTTAATTAATCTTTATAATTTTTCTTGTAAATACAATACTGTGTGAGGCTTCAATACATTAAGGACCTTGGTCTAAAGTGTATTTTATAGAGCAGGTTTAATAGAGCAGGGGACCCGAGGTACCATGCAGCATATGTGCCGGTCAGGTTACCAACACAAAGCGGAATCCTCAATGTTTAGTTCCCAAGCAACCTTGGTAATAATTTTAACTTAAGGATGAAAGGTTGAATGAACTTTGCCCAGTCCAGAGTTGAACTCTGGACCTGTAGCGAGGTATCATAAATACGTTTATATTTTATGCATTACATGCATTGGTACTTTTCACATTATTGGTGCATTTCTTTATGAAGGAAACAGGAAATATAATAAAATATTTTTATATATTATAATATATAATATATAATATTATTTAATATTGAGATATTTAAAAAAAGGCTCCCATGGGTTCAACATTAGCTTGCGAGTGTCTTGGCGTTACTGAAGTAGCCTCTTAAATGACCACTGTTATTGAAAGGTAGAACTTACACACAATCTTTTATTATTTATTTATTTCTAATATAAAATTTCTAAACTCTTTTATTTAGCTATAAAGCTATATTGAAAAGAGTACATTACCTTATACTTCAACGAATTCTGCGTTAAAAAATGTATATAATGTGAATGTTTAAATAAGTGATCGACAAATAATTTCATTATATATTTGTCATGGTAAATTCACAAGAAAACAAGCAAAGTATAAAATATTATTATTAATAATGCTGTTTTTAAAGTGTAAATCGTTATTAATTTTTAAAGTTTCTTTTTTATCTTTTTAATTAAATATTTTTAATATGATTTTGTTAATTTTTATAATTACTTCTTGTAAATAAATTTACATTATACACCTCACACTTGGCTTTGGAGCATTTCTTATTAACTCTGTACTCCTTTATCAAGCGAGAGCCGACAAATTTGTCACTAACATTATTCCAGAATTAAGCTTTTGCTACGAGGGACACTTTCAATAGAAATCCATAACAAAAAATTAGGTTTAGAAATAGTGGTAGCTTAAAAGGAGATAGCTATTTTCAGTCAATAATCTTCAACGAATGCAATGGCTTAAAGAATGCAGAAATAAATATAAAATGAATTTATAATAAAAAAGAAAAAGTAAAATGTCATAAACGCCGTTTCAGATAAATATGCATGCATGCTGCAAAATGTACTTAATGAATATCAGATGTTTGCGAGTATGTAAGGTAGGTGTATGTATATCAACCCTATATACATAAAATCCTAATGAAACGAATTTATGAAACGCATATTATGAAACGACTGAATTGAAACGAATTTATGTAACGATTCTATGAAACGACTGATTAAACAACTGATTATGTTTTACGGCGATTTCTCCTAAAATATAGAATACTTTGCGATGAAATTAACACCAAAAAGCGGTATTGATCCGCAGATCTCAAAACTGGTATTAGAATTTTTAAATTCGAATTAGTTTTCGAAATATTAATTTTTTTCTAATTTTAAATACTTTTTTCTAATGATGGCAACTCAAATTTTAATCATAACAGATATTTTTTTTTTTCATATTTCAGAATTTAAACTAATTTGGCGACCAGTTTGGGCTCCCTTAAATATATGCACTTTTATTCATAATTCAATTTACTTGAACAATCTTTCGCCAAATCGAAAGATTCTGATAGAGTAATCAAGAACTCGGTATTTTTATGTTGACGAGATGCAGAGGAAAAATCGCCAAACATTTTTCACGTCGCATTTTTTCATATTTCATTAATTTAATTAATTTAAAATATAATCCTTTCATTCATTTTATTTAAAATACAAAACTTTCATTTAAAACTGAAACACTTGATGCTTTTACTTCTTTCTTTTTTAAAAAAACAAAACGAAAAGAAAAATATTAGGCACAGATGTCATATATGCACCGGGGTACCTAATTGGCGCCAAAATGGCATTATTTTGATTGATGGTAACCCGGCTTTTGTTGTTCATTTAATAATAAATGTTTATTTACTTTTATTTCTTTTTTTTAAATTATATAAATTATTTTTTTCTATAGTTATCAATTATTTTCTTTTGTTATTTCCTTTTGAAAATAATAGAAAATAATTAAAAAATACGGTACTACTTAGTTATTCCGTCGACCAATTTCGCCAAATTATACAAATAGACATAATTTTAATTTTAAATAACGAAAGAACAAATAAATTAGTATAATATTAATAAATATACAAATAAAACGTCGAAATAAAAATCACTTGATGACGTAAACACGTATAACTTGCTTAAAGTCAAGTGAATGTGACATTTACGATCAACCATTATTGGCATTTAATCTTATAGTTTGGCGATAGATTGTTGGTCGACGGGATAACTAAGTAGTACCAAAAATACATATGTAACTGGTATTCGAAAACGAGGTTTTCGCTAAATTTTCGTTTAAAAAAAAAAAACACGCCAAACCTGCGGTGCGTATATGACATCAGCCAAATATCAAATAATACGACAAACCATGACATTTAATGACGAAAAATACAAAAAATGCTAATTGGCGAGTTGAAAAAAAGCTATTGGCGAGATTTGCACCCGGCTAGCGTAACAGTACCAAGACTTCTTTGCGACCATGGCAACGTTTATGTAGTTTTATTCGAAAAAAAATTTTTTGATTTTTTAATCAAAATGGAAAACTTTTGGCACAGATGTCATATACGATATTGGCGCGATTTTTTTCTGACGCAAATGTCATATATGCAACGGGTACTTAAATGGCGCCAAAGTTTCGTTATTTTGCTTGATATGGTAAGCCGGATGTTGTTGTTTATGCTGTTGATGCTTTTCCCAAATTGGTGTCGGAAAAAAATCGCGCCAATATGCGTATATGACATGTGTGCCAAACTTTCATATGAAAGGCGAAGGGATCAGACCTTATTTGTATATGGCAGTTGATGACTTGAACTATCATAATATAGATGAAATGATGGCGATAGAATAATATTTGGCGACTTATCACCTGTGCCTAGCTAACATTAATGTACCAAAATGGCACCTAGAGTATAAAAAGCGAAGTGGGCCGCCCGGAACTGTTGATGATAGTCACATGACTTAAGCTATTGTTATTGAGATTGTTTTAAAATACCGGTAGACAAAGACTCTGTATACTTAATTCATTTTATTTTAGCTTCTTTTCAAATGTTTAACTGATCCTCTTTAATCAAAAACGAAAACAACCATTGGATGTCTTAACAGCAACTGATTCGGCCTTAAATTTTTGAAATCAAAGGGAATTGAATGGAAACCCGTTTACAGGGAGATCTGCACAGCTTTTTTCAGTATAATTCAATCTTCTCTAATATTTTTAAAACCCATCAGATTAGCGTGTTTTTAGATTCTGCGGTGTCTGAAATGGGGATGGCGAGCGTAGCTTGCAGGGGGCAGCGCCCCCTAGTATAAGCATATTAGTTGGAAAAAAGAAGTTGAAATTTAGCACTATTAAATATCATTTGAGAAATCAGGCAACCGAAAAGATGAAGATGAATGTCTAAACAACAGGAATAACTACTGATGATGAATAATTTCTGTGGGAATAATATAAATTGTTTTTAGTATAAAATAAAGATTATAAGAAATTTAAAATTAAATTGTTTATAGTATAAAATAAAGATTATAAGAAATTTAAAATTCTAAAAGTTTGGCCATTAAGTACCAATGTAAATGAATCTTTACTGTCGGTTGTTTCAATAAATCAATCTTTACTGAAACAACCGAAATATTTCGCTCTTTAAATTCAGTTTTAATATGTTTCAAAGAATTCTTAAGCATTTAACAAATATGTGAGTATTTTCTTTATTTTTATTTTAATATTCTTTTTATTTTCTTTATCTTAAATGATTTTCTTCGTCTTTATTTTGATAAAATTTTGGAATTTAAAATCTGCACTAAGAAGTTCCTTCATCTAATTAAATATATTACAATTTTATCTTTGGTAGAACATAATGTTACAATTTTTTCTTTACAGCTGCAAACTATAACTATGAATAATTAGAAAAGGAATTATTTCATTCACTAATTATGCTGCTGTAAATCAAAATAATTTTACTAAAAGAATTCATTCAAGCAAATTATACACCCTCTCTCAAATACATAGAAGCAAGCATAAAAAGAATATCATTCACAAAAAATAAAATAAATATAAACTAGTCAGATGTGGCAATCCCAAAACCTTTTTATATCTCATACATGTTAATACTTCCTGAAAAACGCAGCCGGTTAGATGATTTACACCAAAATCTAATCAGCAACAACTTATGTCAACTTCTAACTGAATGTGAAGTTTCGTGAAATTCCGTGCATTAGTTTTTGAGTAGAGCTATGGTAAAAATAGTAAAAAATTCTGCATAGCAGCGCCACCTGTTGGGCGATATATACCAAAACCTAATACGCAACAACTTAAGTCAACTTGATAACTGAATCTGAAGTTTGATTAAAATCCGTGCATCCCTTCTTGAGATAAAACTACTGCGGAAATCAGAAAAAATGCAGCATAGCAGCACCACCTGTTGGCGATTTACACCAAAACGTAATCAGCGTCAACTCATATCAAGGACTAACTGAATCTGAAGTTTGATGAAAATCCACGCATTAGTTCTTGAAATAGAGACATTGCGGAAATCAGAAAAAAATTATGTATAGCAGCGCCAACTGGTTGGCGATTTACACCAAAACGTAGTAAAGATCAACTCATATCAAAGACTAATTGAATCTGAAGGTTCATGAAAATCCGTGCATTAGTTCTTGAGATAGAGTCATTGCGGAAATCGTAAAAAATGCAGCATAACAGCGCCACCTGCTGAACGATTTGCACCAAAAACTAATTAGCACCAATTTACATCAGGGACTAACTGAATATAAATTTTTATTAAATTCGTTGCATTAGTTCTTGAGATAGAGCGCCCACAAAATTTGTGTCACACACAGACAGACAGACTCACAGGCATACTCACAGACTGACGTTTTGTAAAAACAGGTTTTTCGGGATCTTTGAACCTTAAAACGTGTAAATCCGTCGAAAACCGGAATTCGAAAAATTTCACGAATCCAATACTTTCTTCTTGCAAAAATAGAAGAAAGAAAAAATTAAAAGAAATAATAAGAAGAAAATAACTAAATCTAAAAATAAAATGAGTATAATATATGATAAATATAGAAAATATTATTTAGTGTTAATTTAGTAAAAAATCCCAACAAATGAACTATTTATTTAGTCACAAAATAGGGTGTCCCATAATTGTAGGGATTAAAATGTTTTATGGATACATTTTAAAGTTTAGAAACATACTTGGAAATGTTAATACGTAATTGTGTTTGAATTACTTTTTATTGTTTCAAGTTTCAGGCAATTTTTTATTGAAATTACTAAATTTTCAAAAAATTCTAAGGGCAGTTCATACTATGCTTGCTGAGGCACAGATTTAAGCTCCTTCATTTTAAAATATTGGTTTCCATTTTCATGCATTTTTCGTCCTGGCTTTTTCCACAGATTTTCAATAGGATAAAGACCCGCATTAAGTGCAGGCCTGCCCACGACCTTGATATTATTCTGGTGAAATAAGATTTTAGTAACATTAAACGTATGAATCGATCGATACTCCTTTTTTATTGTAAAACACAATGCGGTGCTACAAGAAAATACAGTTATGTGTTAAATGTTTCTATGATATTTGCTAATAGTCCTTAGAGTTAAAGTTTTTACTGCAAAAGGCCAAGAGCACTTAACCATATTAAATCCCTAAACACCCCAAATCATCATTAATCCTGCAATTTGTTGCCTACTCAATAGAAATTTTTTATTCTTTTCTTAAATCATGCCTGTAAAATTTCCATCTATCGGTTTCATCTAAATTCTACTTTTTTCCTATCACTGCGTACATTTAAGAGCCATTCATCACCAGAATACAACACGTTATTTTTTATTTATAAAATGAAACAAACAAAAAAAAAAAAGATCGTTTAATTAGGCAACAAAGTACATGATTAATAATGATTTGGGGTGGTTTTGGATTTAATGGTCAAACGCTATTGCCCTTTTGTCGTAAAAACTTGAACGCTAAGGAATATCTCCGTATTTACTGGAAAGTTCTAATAGCATATTTTCAAAAAGACGGAGCATTGATTCATCTGCCTAAATCGACAAAAATATCCTTTCACCAGAATAATATCAAACTAGCCTGCGCTTAGCCCATATCTTAACCCCCCCTTGCGACAATCGTCTATTGCACAATTTTTAATCTTTTATCACCGGTAATTCCGAATAGAAAATTTTGATAAATTTAATCGCAGAAATTCCGTGATTAAATAAGACAAAATTTTCTGTTCAAAATTACTGATAGGAATAATAAAGAATTCTGAATAACCTTATGCGTCATGTATAAGCGACGCTCGCCGCAATAATGTAATCTTACGGATGATGTGTGGGGAAAGCATAGCACGGAAAGTGTATGAAAATAGAAGGCAATAGTTTTCACCCAAGGCGCTTAAAACAGCAACTGAATAAGAAAAACATGGCATGAACTGCACCCAGTATTAATGCAAAATTTAATAGTTTCAATGGAAAATTGGGCATTTAAAATGATAAAAAGTAAGGGGAAAATATTAAGTATTCGCATTTGTAAGTATATTGTTAAACTTTAAAATTTATCCATAAAGCATTTTAGTATCCATAATTAGGGGACACCCTATTTTGTAATTCATTGAAATAAATAATATTTCTTTCTTCTCTCTCTCTCTCTCCCCCCCCCCCTCCATAAATTAACCCTGAATGATATTACCTGTGACGTTTGTTATCATACACATGACGCATTATAGTAATTTTTTTATGGCATTTTACGCTTGTGCTTATTGGGGCAAGGTATATTGTACAGTTTAATTGTAGTTTCATAAAACGCACATTTCAGTAATGATGGGATAAATAATTCCATGAATAAAACTCTGTAAATCAAACTAGTGTTTTTCAATTATTATTAGAGAGAGTAATTGGGATAAAAATAAAATTAAATAAAATAAATACATGAAGAAAAAGTGCACAGTTTTTCTCAAAAATCGTGTAGCTGAAACAATGATTTATTTAAAAGAAACATTTGTAAATTCACCTCGGTTAAATGTCAAATGATCCTATTCCAGTTATATTTTCAAAGAAATTCACCGGGCACGCACATAAACACAAATAAAAATTAAACATACTGTTAATTGTTTTTTCATCTGTGAGTTTCTTGTACATAAAATGTTTTTTAATGCTTAATATACATGAACATATGAAAACATGCCATCACCACAAATTCATATTTTACATGCATTTCTCACATTTCCCATAGTATTTGAGAATATTTTATAGTTTCAGTTCGCTTGTTCGTTACTTATAACTGTAAAAGGGAAATTCAAATAGGGGGGTAATTTTAATTAGGTTTGAAATAGATAATAGCGTGTTATTAATAAAACAAAACGCGATCAGTGTTATCTTGTTTTTTATATATATAGCTTTATATATAATAAAAAAGAAAAAGAAATGCAATATCGAGTTTGCACGGTTTATTCTTTTAATTGCTTTTTGTTTTCAACATAATACAGTAAACTCTCTGTAAGGCGGACTCTGTCTAAGACGGAAATTTGTCTAACTCGGAAAGATTTTCAAGTCCCTGCGAATTCATAGACACAGAATAAAATTTATGTAAGGCGGAATATTGTCTACTACCGAAAATTTTCTTGGTCCCGATCGATTCCGCCTTACACAGAATTTACTGTATTTTGGTAGATTCTTCAAATTTCTTTGATTTTCATAACCGTAACTGTTGTCTAGGAACAAATAAAAAAAAAGTTGATCATATTATCATTTATAATTGGGTTTTCTTTTATACAGCGCTTTTTTATACAGTCATAGTAAAGAAAACAAACTTTAGTATGACCTGTATGTATTTATCTATCTCTGTAAGTTTCTGTTCAACATTTTAACGATTTTAATTCTAATTAACTGTAAGGAGTCGGCATCCACTTCCGCAAGATAGAGTAGATAATTAAGAAACTGAAATAATGTCGCATTGGTGTAATCGGTAGCACACTGATTTCTAAATCAAAAGTCCGTGGTTGGAATTCGACGGGCTTCACATAAAATTGTTTTGTGTGCAATTATAAAAGATGGAAACAAATGTTAGCACATTTTAATATCCTCTATCTCTCTCAGTTCAACTATTTTAATAATATTAATCTTACTTTCTCTATATAAAGATTGCATATCGCCTTGTAAAAAGCCCATTTTATTTTATTTTATTTTTAGTTTAGAAAATAATAAGTTATTATTATTTATATGAACTTTTAACAGGCTTGCATTTGAATAAATTACAAACATTAATATACATGAATGTATATTGTTGAAATGTGATTTAAAATTTTTTATATGGATTTTTTTTTCTTAAGCTCTCTTTAATTAAAGAAATGAAATGTTTTTTTTTCTTTTACTTGCCCAACTATATGCATTAAACAAGAAGGAAAAAATCATGGGTCAAGCATATATTATGGAACACTTTCCAACACATTCAGAATAATGTTACAAAACTGCACCATTTAAAAAATTAAAATATTACGTCTAATTCAACCATATGGAAACGCATAACACATTTCAAAACCTAATATCAGCTGTTCCCATCTACAATCGGTAAATTAACCGAATTTTTTAGCAGCCCTGTGTAGGATATATATATTTGTAGCTATTAACTACATGCATGCCAAAATTTAGTGCACTTAAGAGATACATATACTTCAGTTGAAAATTTCCTTTCAGCAATTTCCTCTAATAAGGAGAATGGTACGTGAATACTTTTGTTCAGTCCTGTATATGAGGTATAGAATTTATATATGATGAGTAACATACAAAAAAATAATTAAATTTAAAAGCGCATACCGAATTTTAAAGCGTACACTCCAGCAATTATTACTCAAAGACAGAACTGTAACCGAATTATTTTGTGTGTCCCTGTAAATGAATAAAAAATACCACGATGCCCTGTTCTAACGTGATCGTAGTGAAATTCAGTGATTTATATCAGTTTCAATATATTTGAAATAGCGTAATGTCATTAAAATACTCTGCAAAACGATTTTTCCCCATATACCATAATGTAATGGGATACTTTTGAGTGCCCCTGTAATTGAACTATTAATCTTACATACTTCATACACAATACTAAACATGCTTTGGTGACCCTAAATAACCTTTAGCAATTTCTTGAAAATTCGAGTATATTTACGGGAGTTAAAGCTTGGAATGACGGACAGACGGACAGATAAACCGAATGCATAAACACTTTTCAACTTTGTTGGAAAGTGTTAAAAGCTGCAGAAAATTTTAATAGTTGCTTCAATGCAAAAAATTATAATATCTGTGTTTAAGAAAAAAAAAAAAAAAAAAGCTTTTGCTGATTTTATTCATTTTTTGCATGTTGAACCGATTCTCTATTGGCATTCAAACAGGTGATAGGTTTACAATAGCTTCAATTGACATTGTGTCCACCTTTTTTCTCGTTAAACAGCTACAAAATGCCTATCCACGCCCTATTTGCGACTCTAATTTAACGAAATTTTATGACTAAAAAGTGAGGTATTGGATTCGGAAGTATGGCTTTAGGCGTTTCATTCTTGTTATTGTGACACTGATCAGAATGCAAATACCAGAAGCTGTCTTTTATATTGATTTCATGGGGAATAATGATGATAAAATAGGCTGTTTTTTTGGAAGGTATTGGGAAGCAACGTTAGGTGGAACAAAAGAATATAGATTGAAAGAAGCGTCATTTGTTTTCCATTTCCTTTTGTATTTTAACTGTTAAAATGCTTTTATGAATGAATGGTGATTTACCTCCCAAATATTGTGCTTACTCGGGCAATTTTCTCATATTAGAAAATGGTTCGAACAAAAGAAAAAATTTCGCTTGATTTTTACTTTAAAAATATGAGATAATTTTAAAATATCATAATGAAATTAAGCAATGTTCCACGCGCTTGTGACCGGTTGGTTTTTATTATAAGCCAGCCACCTTCGGTGGCACGCCTGTCTTTGGAAAATGTATAAAACAGTTGAAAATCCAATTTCAGCAATTGACATCTGTACTTGGAAAAGTATTTGAGTTCTTTTTTGATGCTCTGTATATTATCTACAGATTTGTATTACATAGTATGCTAAAATTTAGTTCAATTAGAAAACGTATATCACAGTTGAAAATCTCCCTTCAAAAATTTCCGCCAGTAAAAAGAAATATACTCGAATTCTTTTGTGCAATCCTATATATGATGTATAGAATTCATGCACAGCAAGACCAAGTAATATTTTAAAAAGTTACATTTAAAAACGGATATCGCAACTGAAAACGCACTTGTAGCAATTATTGCTCATAGACAATACCGTAACAGTATTGTAACTGTAACATCTTGTGTATCACTGTAAATGAACGATAAATGCTGTGCACACCGTTTTCTGCTTTAAGCACCTTGTGCTTTACCTCACTACTACATATGAGTTTTAGTAGGTTTGAAATGGTATAACATTATTAAAATACATTGCAAAGAATTTTCCTCCATAGAAATAATGTAACAGGAATTTTTTGAAGGCATCTGTAAACGAACTATAACTGCTACACGCTTCATTTTCAATAGAGAACAGGGCATAGTAAACGTCAATAACATATATCGATTACATGGCAATCTGAGAATATTTACGCCAATTAGACCGCTTACAGACGAACAGACAGGCAAACGACGACCAGACAAACCGCATTTACAATCACTTTTCAACTACACTGGAAAGAGAGAAAAAAGCCTGAAACGGGCTCAGTTTTGATTTTTATACCAATTTTTGGGCTCGGGCAGGCTCAGGCTCCAGAAGTGAAAAATTTGTTTATTCACAGATTTAAAAAAAAGGGGGGGAAAGAAACTTGCTATTGTAGAAACAAGAATATACTCTAAGTTTCTTAAATGGTTTTACAATCGTTTAAAACAGTGTTGAATTCAGACACTTTTCTCCGGGGGAGATTTCTGTGGCGCCAGGGGGGGGGGTTCTCCCCCCCCCGGGCCACCCCCTGAATCAACACTGCTTTAAAAATCCGATTGAAAGATAATTAAATTGTTATTGATGGAATATAGGGAGATTTATCGGATTCTGGAGCCTTATCATGGCAGTATTAGTAACATAATACTCAATTTTTATTTGAAGTCATTTTCCTGAATTACTAGAAAGTAGAACTCATGTCTTTCTGTCATAGTTGTACAGTGATATTTATAAAAAACAAATAAGATTTGTGACTTTGGCAAATGTCTGCCAGTATTTACGCATAGATCATTTATATATTATACTTATCTACCACGCCAAATTTCAAGTTTCTAACTTTAATAATTGCATAGAAATCGCATTCGATCGTCCATTGAGAAAATCGCAATGTAGAAATCGTCCATTTTCACACCTTTTAAATTTTGAATTTTTTGTCGACTGTTTTCAGAGAGGAATTATATCTTATAAACAACTACCAATCCAAATTTCAAGTTTCTAGCCCTTCAGTATCGGAAAAATCGTAAATTAGAACGTCTTTTGCTCCTGAAACACCCTGGTGGTAATGGCACTGACACAAAACGTGGCCTATGTTAGATCAGTGACTGTTAGAATAAATTTTCAATCATTACTGTTGAAATCGACTTTGTATTTTATGAGATTTCATAAAAAATCGTAATTTAGAACATTTTTAGAACGTTTTTGCAAATACAATGCAAGTATTTCAATTTGTCTTGGGATTTCGTGGTTAGACATGAGCAGAACGCGGCGCCAATTCTTCATTTTGGCGGTACTATCTCGTCATCAGTTTCGAAATGTAATTTTAAAAAGTTGCACATTTCGAATAGTACATTACAAATATTACAGTCTGCCCGTAATATCTTTGAACGATATGAGCAAAATGAGGCACCAATTCTTATTTTGGCGGTACTATCTGGTTGTCGAATTTCGAAATCAAATTTTAATATGTCTCTTTCGAATTATACGACTTACGTATTTCAGTCTGTTCGTGGTATCTGAGAACTATACAAGCATAACGGGTCGCCAACTCATTATTTTGGCGGTACTATTTCGTTTTCAATTTTGAGCGTGAAATGTTAATGATTAAAGTTACAAATTAGTATAATACAAATGCTTCAGTCTGTTTCGTGATACCTCGATAAGATATGAGAAAAAGGGGCGCCAATTCTTCCTTTTAGTTGTACTATCGCATCATCGAATTTCGGAATGAAATTTTAATATGTTGCATATTTAGATTAGTACAGTACAAAAATATTACTATCTGCTTCGTGATATCTTGGTACGATACGATCAAAATATGGCGTCAATTCGTCATTCTGGCGGTACTAACAGATCGAGTTTCGACGTGAAATTTTAACATGTCATAGACGTCAATTATTGTATCGACTATTGATATTCTGTGTAATGTATATTTTAAAGTACCAGTTCCTTTGAAAATTAACAATGTTAGCTTCAATTTTTTAAATTTAAGTTCTATAGAGGCAGAAGATGGGATTTTAAATCCCAATAGTTAGCCTCTAGTTAATATTATTGCTGACTATTGAGTTAATCAACTAAATAACAAGTTTAATTTTATATTATTGAACAGCTATCACAATCCGTGGCTTTGTGGTTATTGAAATATGGCAAATGATATTTGTGTGCTTATTAACATTGGGAAGAAATTATATTTATGTGCCTATTAAAATTAGGAAGAAGTTATATTTCCGCAGAACGTTTAAATATTATTAATTAGAGCACGATTTGTTGAAATTTCATCCTAATAACCCGTTAGATAACGTAGGAGCGTGAAATTCCAGAAAATAAATCTACTAAAATAACAAATAAATACGTACTGCAGCGATTTTAGAATTCCCCCACCTAAGGGGTTAAAGGGGTGGGGGCGAAAATTTTAGACCATTTGCCATACCTCAGCAGCTGTTTTAGAAGCGTTAAAGTCCAGAAAATAAATCTACTAAAAAATAAATAAACGCTTATTTCAGCGATTATAGAAATTCCACACCTAACGGGGTTAAAAGGGGGGGGGGGGGTTGAAAATTTTAGAACATTTATATCTCAGCAGCCGTTTTAGGTAGGAGCGTGAAATTCCAGAAAATAAATCTGCTAAAAAAATAAACACGTATTTAGGCAATTTTAGAAATTTCCAGTATCCAATCTCAGCAGCCGTTTTAAGTAGGAGCGTTAAAGTCCAGAAAATAAATCTACTGAAAAATAGTTAAACCCTTATTTCAGCTAATTTTAGAAATTCCACACGTAAGGGGGTTAAAGGGGGGGGGGGATATCGAAAATTTTATAAAATTTGTCATACTTCAGTAGCTGTTTTAGATAGAAACGTGAAATTCTAGAAAATAAATGTACTAAAAAAAATAATTAAACACGTATTTCAACGTTTTTAGAAATTCCCCACCTAAGCCGGTTAAAGAGTTGGGGGGACGGGTGAAAATTTTAGAATATTTGGCACATCTCAGAAGCCGTTTTAGGTAGGAGTGTAAAATTCCAGAAAATAGTTAAACATGTATTTTAGCAATTTTAGATACCCTCCCCTTAAGGGAGTTAAAGGGGATGTCGAAAATGATAGAACATTTGGCCATACCTCAGTAGCCGTTCTAAGAAGTAGTGTGAAATTACAGAAAATAAATCTAGTAAAAAATAATTAAGCATGCATTTTAGCGATTTTATAAATACCCTCCTCCCCTTTAAGGTGGTTAAAGTGGGATCGAAAATTTTAGAACATTTGGCCATATCTCAGCAGCGGTTTTAGGTAGGAGTGTGAAATTCCAGAAAATAAATCTACTGAAAATAGTTAAACATGCATTTCAGCGATTTTTGAAAATTATTGTCTAAGGTGGTTAAAGTGAAGATGGGGGTCGAAAATTTTAGAACATTTGTCTTTATCTCAGCAGCCGTTTTAGGTAGGAGCGTGAAATTCCAGAAAATAAACCTACTAAAAGTATAATTAAAATCGTATTTAAACAAGGTTAGAAATCCCCCGCCTAAGTGGGTTAAATGGGGGTGGGGTCGAAAATTTAAGGACATTTGGCCATATCTCAGCAGCCGTTTTAGCTAGGAGCGAGAAAATCAGGATAACAAATTTATTAAAAAATAAATTAAACACATATTTCAGTGATTTTTAGAAATTCCCTCCTAAGAGTATTAAAGTGGTGGAGGGTCGAAAACTTTAGAAAATTTCGCTCTATCTCTGCAGCAATTTTAGATAGAAGCGGGAAATAAAAAAACTTTCTAAAAAATAGTTAAACATAGGTACTTCAGTGATTTTAGAACTATTTTGTATGTTATCTCGCTAACATCGATTTTGAACGGGACAATGTAAGATTGTACAAATAAGACAACAATTATAGATATTTGGTTAGATATTAAGTTTTTTTTTTTTTTTTTCTTTACTAAGTATATTTCGTTTGATTCGAGATTCTTTTAGATAAACCGAACAGCGTAGCGGGCGAAGGCCGCTAGTTTTCTATACTTTCCTGCTTTTAGCACGTAATCATTTAATTCTTATTTTAAAGGGTTTTTATTTTTTATTTTAACAGTCACATGTAAATAAATTTTTAATTGAAAGGACATATTATTCTTTCGGCTGTTTTCACAACTGGCAACAATTTAAAATAATAACCTTTTCTAAAACATGAATAAAATATCTCTTGAAATGATGAAAATTTGAATAAAATAGTATAAAAAACCCTCAAAAAGTTAGTCAAATTAAAAAAGTAAATGCAGTCTGCATACCGCGAGTTTGTAATGTATATCCTTAGAAAAACTTTTAAATTCCTATGTATAGTTTTTGCTCCTATAAAAATTTTTTAATGGAACGATTTTGCCCAGATTTAACATTAAATATCTCTTTAAATAATTCTTCAATTTAAAAACTGCCCGGTTCAGTGTATTTATCAAACTTTTCCCTACAATACTACCAATTTTCGTATTTTTGCATGCAGTAGTTTTTTTAATATTAGTGAAAAAGACATCTGATCGTAAAAAATCCATTTACGGCAGCGGTGACAGCGTTGGGAGGAGTGTAGTGTAGTGGAGAATATGCTATGGTGGGTAATAGAGTCCTGCATCGGGTCGCGTTACCCGCTTTTACCCGCACCCGTCCCGACAAGCGGTTCGGGTCGAGTCGGGTTGGGGCTATATTTTTTCGTTGCGGTTCGGGTTGACTTTTACTTTTTAGGTAGATTTCGTATGAAATACTACCTATTGGGATCGTTCCTATGTTGGAATTTCTGAAAAATTTTTGCAGATCTACACCGATCATGACCCCTAGAACCCAAAACCACCCTCAGTAAAAAACTTTATATATATATATATATATATATATCACTTTCTTCTGGACACGATAACTTTCGTAATTCTGCACCAATCTCTTCCAAACTGATACATAAAATCAATGGGCATAAAATCTCGGTCAAGTTCGTTAATGGGCAAAATCGGACCAAGGGGAGGGAAATAGGGAGGGGTTTTGTGAAAACAGAAAATCTCCCATAACGTCTTAATTTTTGTACATATCAAATCAGTTTAAAGTTTTTATTACTTCTAAAAATAGGGCCAAAAATTTATGTATCACAGATTTTTGATAAAGTTAAAAATGGGCTCAAGGGGCGCAAAAAATAGGGTTTTTGGGAGAAAAAAATTCATAACTTCGTCAATTCTCAAGATATCAAATTCAATTAATTTTATTATAAATATCCTTAACATTATCTAAAACTTTTATATTCACAAGTTTTTGATAGGACCAATTCGTACCGCAAAAAAAAATAAAATAAAAACGAAAACAAAAAGGGCGTTTGAAGAAGAAAAAAATCCATAACTTCATCAATTCTCAAGATATCAAATCCAATTAATTTTATCATGAATCTCCTTAACATTATCTACAACTTTTATATTCACAAGTTTTTGATAGGACCAATTCGTACCACAAAAAAAATTAAAATCGAAAACAAAAAAGGGGTTTGAAGAAGAAAAAAATCCATAACTCCGTCAATTCAAAAGATATAAAATCCCCATGAATTTATCATATATCTCCTTAATATTGTCTACAACATCTATATAGACAAGTTTTGAATAGGACCAATTCTTAGAGCAAAAACAAATTAAAAATACATACCGGTTGAAGTAAAAAATGATCTTAGTAAGGGTGTATTCAAATCCAAACTGCTTATTTTCTGACTCATTTTTCATTTCATTTTTGCTCCCAAAGGCTTCCAATTGGTACGTTTTCTTACTCAGAAACTATATAATGTACCGTAATGGTCGATTTTCTGATAGGGGCAGAATATATTTTTTTAAATGCTGTTAAAAAGGGCATTTTGAACCGAATTTACCGAAGCGGATTGTGTTGGAAAAATCATTGTATTAAGGATGCGCTTAAATCCAAACTGCTTATTTTCTGACTGGTTTTTAAATTCATTTTTGCTCTCAAACGCATTTAATTGGTAGATTCGCTTATTCAAAAACTATATAATGTACCGTAATAATCGATTTTTAGATAGAGGCAGAATATATTTCAAAAAATGATGTCAAAGTGGGCATTTTGAACGGAATTTCCCGAAGCGATTGTGTTAGAAACGAAAAATATTGTCCTTCTGAGAAAATAATTGTTTATATATCAAGTTTTAATTAATTGAACAAAAAATAAAAACACAGGTCGCTTATAAATCTCTTCAAAAATCACGTCAGCAGGTTTCATATTTTTTTTTAATTAAAAATGAATCTGGAATTATGCCAGAAAATTTCGAGTTGTTGAGCATGGAAAAGTATTTTTTTGAATACCGGCCTAACATGATTCTGATAAAACCAGCTATTATATGAAAATGAAATAAAAACTCGTCAAGAGCGGCCAGATAAAATTGTTAAAGTGGATTTATCTATAATCATGATTTAGTTTTTGTTTGTGAAATTAGTATATTTGACTTCGAAATCTACCTCTGCCTGTAGGCCGGGCCGGCAGGGATTTTTTAACTACGGATCGCGTTGACTTCCTTTGTTTAGGGGTTGGGTTTTGATTCGTGCGGGTTTGGTTCGGGTTGATGCGAATTCCAAAAGAACGTCCAAAATACTTTTTAAAGTTAAAAACCTATATAAAATAAGACTTCCATAATGACTTTTCTCCCAAAAAGCGGACACATCTGTTTAGCGAATGTTTTTTCAATTCCTGTCATATATATATTTGAACACTTATACCTCTGAATAGCGGTACTTCTCAATCGACACATACGTAATATGTGTATGTGTACACAAATTGTCAGAATTATGACGCATGATACATTTGTTTTTGTGTACATCAAATGCAACATGTTGATAATTTTCATATTTCGAAAGAAGAAAAATGGTCCTTAAAGAAAGAATAATCTATGATCACATTTCTTATATACTTTTTATTTATCATGCAATAAATTAAGTATATACTCATTCATATTCAAATACGTATTTATTTTCATCTGAAACATAGTTGGGCTCAAACTTTTTGTAAGGATCCCAACAATCTGACTTGCAACAAACCTAAATATGACCCGCAAGAACTCAAATAATCTGTGTGAAGCCGACCCGCAGAAAGAGAGTTAGATTCATTCCAAGCTGAAAAAAGAAAATTCGGGACAACCTTATCCGATGTTTGATTCTATTCAACGATCCGGAGATGTCCGCTATTCAGAGGTTTTACTATATTTGAATATTAAAGAATGTAGATTTGTTCGTTCTTTTTTTTTTTTTTTTTTTTTTTTTTTTTTTTTTTTGTAAAATATAAAAATGGTATTACAGGTACAGTCGTAGGGAAAAAAAAGTAAACACCCCCTACTAACTCCTCAACAAATTATCGTAGAAGAAAGTTACTGGTACCGAACGATTGAAAATAAAGTCTACTTTTAAATGATGTATATAAAATTTGCTTAGGGGGCCATCTACTTAATAAAACGAACCATAACTTTGTTTTTTTCAATAGCAGTACACAATTCTGACAGCATAAACGAACTCTACACCCTTCAATTAGCCTGAAAACAAATTTTTATGCAATTCCTACCATAAGTTTCCGAGAAATTAATTATTTTAAAACGAGCGTATTTTAAGGGCTGTATCCAAATTGAAGTTCCGTACTCGATTGTTAACCGAGAGAGCCCCCTTCTTGATCAAGCACCTTAAGCACCACACAAGCAGTCAATGAAGTCTGTTAGATTACACAACAGCAGAAGAAATTTCAAAAAATCTAGTCACTTTTATCACAGACGGCCCCTTAAAACATCCTTTTGCCGTTTTTAAAGCATAATTTGAAAACTACTCGGAAGAAAATTGTGAAATTTTGGGTTTATAAAACTAAATCCATCAAAAAAGCTGTAGGTTGCAATTCATAATTTTTTCGAATATTAATTTCATAATTCATAATTCATATCATAAAATTATAAAAATTGCAAATTCAACGTATTTATGTTTGGGTATATTAGTATTATTGCTACGCAACAAATTAGCCACATTAGGAGCATAATTTCAGGAGATATAAATAAAAATATGAAAATGTAATTTAACATTAGAAGCACTAAATTTTGAATGTTTATAATTCAAAAACTTATCATTCAAATGACTTGAAATTTGGTGTCTAGGCATAGTTTTAACCGAAGATTTGAAATCTGTTGTTAAAATTGGGTAATGTCATTGAAAAAAAATGAAGTTATGGCTCGTTTTAATATGTAGATGACCCCCTAAGCAAATTTTATACACATTATTTAAAAGCAGACTTTATTTCCAATCGTTTGGTACCAGTAACTTTCGTCTACGATAGTTTGTTGAGGAGTTAGTAAGAGGTGTTTACTTTTTTTTTCCACGACTGTATAATTGTAGATTACTTTTTATGATTGCATTAAAACATCATTTACTATCCTTTCGTTGCGGATTCGGGTCGTCGAAAATTATTTTTGCGGATTCAGGTCGGGTTGCTGTTCGTGTAAATTTTTTTTTGTACCCGACTCGCACAGGATTCTAGTAGGTAGTATTAGGGAATATTGCGGCTGCGGTACATTTTGCAAGATATTGAGCCCTGAGAAAGTGACATACGAAATAATGATGCAGAAGAAATTGAAAATCATAACTGAATGTAATTGTCTAAATGATAATCATAATTAAGGTAATTGATAAGACATTTTCGGAGATCTCGGGTCTGCTTGTGTATCTCGCAAGTAAAAATTATTAAGAACCGTGCGACTGTTCAAAATTGATTATCATTGTAATTAAACATAATACTTATGTGATTTCATTATAAGAAACAGATTTAAGCATTACATTATTCGTTGTATAAGCAGAGATACTGATTAAATATGTGTTTCGAATATGATAAATTGCTAGCGCCGAGTCAATGATATTACCAGTGGCCTGTTCCAATGTGACAAACAAAAAAGTTTCGTCAATTTTTTTGTTATAATTTTTTTATTTTTTTATTAAATCTATTCAATGTTACATAATATTTAGGTTTGCTACAATTGTTAAACAGATTTTGCTTGGGGGCTAAGCTTCCTATTTCTTTTTTAAACGTTTTGCTATTCTATTCACATTTGCTCTCTTTATTTCAAGCATAGGGTCTGCACATATATAACGTTATCAACGTTTTAGTAATTTTTAACCCCCTTTCCCCCTAACGATATCATGCGTTATCATTCCTCGAACCTCTCTTAATGATATCGTTATCAATGTATAAAAATTCTTTTCTTTTTTCTTTTTTCCTTTTTTATATACTTTTGAAGTGATATATAGATATTGGTAGAGGAGAAGGTCCAAATACCGGCTACTAGGTGTTCTGAGAACTGAGCGCAACGCAGCCTAGCAGTGATAGGCAGAGTTTGTAACTTTCATTGAGAGAAGAAAGTTACGAAATGTACGTCGCTGAAGTCTGTGTCATTTACAAATAGTAAATGCAAAAGTGTCGAATCTACGTAATCTGGTACATCAAAAGTTTTTCAGATATGTGTTTCTCATTTTTTAAAAATATACTGATCGTATATTGGCTTGAATTGTTGATTAAGTTATTTTCTAGACATATTTAGCTCGCAAGTGCCACGCGCACAGTATTGGTATTTTATTATATAAATGAGTAATACCGATTTTAACTTAAACATAGCAGTGGTCCGAATATCAGCTACCTAGAGTGGTCTAAATACCGGCTAGCCGGTATTTGAACCTCTCTCGGTTGCTCTGCTTGAAGGGGAGGAAAATAAGTTAATTTAAATAGTTCCATAATTAATAAATTAATTTAAATGGTTCAGAAATAGTCCCCGTCCCATTTCGTAATATGAAAAAAGCAACCATGGCCGTAATTCTTCAGGACCGACACTGGTTACCGGATCACTTTCCAAGAAAGAGCTGTTGGACACTACAAAATTGTCTGTAATAAATGTGAAGAGAAAGAAAAAAAATGACGGAGTAAACCAGTCGAAAGAGGCAGAAATTTGATTTTAACCCTCTCTCTGCTCAACCTGAGATTTCCTTGGGCATCGTAAAAGAAGCAAAATTTGCGCAACCCGAGATTTCCTCGGGGATGCATTTTTTTCGTCTAACTAACCCTACTTGATTATTCCCACCAGTTATTTTTTATTGTAAATTATGCCTTATTTAATCGGAGCATTTTCCCAGTTAAATTAGACAAAAACTTTTGTTTTGAAAAACCGGTGACAAAAGAATAAAAATTCTTAAAAGACGCTCGTCGCGGAGGGGTTAAAAACGCAATTTTTGAAGCTATTTTGATAAAACAACTACGCAGCGAGAGGGCTAAAAAAGTGAAAAAGGAAAATATCCAACAGAGGAATATGATAAATTTGTGTCTTCTGCATGGGTGCTTTCTCTGTGGACAAGAATAGGGGAGAGGATTCTGGGTTCAATGTTAAGAATGCGATATGTGGGCTGATAGGGACTATACCAACGCAGAGCGTGATGTTATGCTTTTGATTTTTTCAGATAAAATAATTCTCATTTCAATCAGAAAGCTTTTTTTTTGTTTTATACGTTAAAAAACAAAATTAGAAACATAATGGGAAGAAGACTGTGAGAGATAGTCGTAAAGAATTTTAGAAATTTGACAAAAATACTTATTTATTAAAAATTGCTTATTTTTTCTGTACATAAGAAATGTTATTAATCAATAGAATTTATTAAAATAATATTCTTATTGCTTAATAATTGTCACTAGCTCTATTTGTGTGATCTTTTGGAAAAAAAATCTTACGTAGCCGGTATTTAGACCCCATTTTAAAAACTCAAAATTTAAATACTTTCGGAATTTTGCTTCTTATAAACAGAAAACGCCTTTTAAACTGAATTTTTCCCCATAAACAGGCGTAAGACGTGTCAAGGTACCCTGCTGTCACTTTTTATTTTATTAATTTTGAAAATTGTATGATCTAGATTGAAAACAAAAGTGGTAGCCGGTATTTGGACCTTTTCCTCTATACATTTATGATTTGCATTACTAAATGAAGAGAAGAGATTAATAAAATATCCTTCTTATACATATGAAATTTCCTCCAACATCTGATTATAAGGTCATATATGGTAGAACAACAGGATTGGGGAACGTTGTGGTTATTCCATATCTTGGAATAAAATGATTTTCTAACAATTTATTGACTTTATTAATAACTTTGTATTTTCATAAAAATAGATAACAGACTAAAAAAAGATGATGTAAAGAAAATGTTACAAAAAGAAGAAAAGAAAAATTTGAATGTATCAAAGTTGATAACGATATGAAAAGATGAATATGTGAAAACTATATCGAAAAAATGCTTTCGTTTGCTATTTTTTACGGATTTTCAAAATCTATCGCTCTATTTTACTCAAAGCGAATAAAGATATAAATTTTGATTTTTTAAATATGTTTATGTTACAGTTGTAAGGATTTGTAAAATAAAATGGATACCTCAGTTTGCTTATACTTGAAAACAAAATTTCATTTAAAAGATAAAGTTTATTGAACGATATTAAATTATATTTTTAAATATTTATTGTATAAATTTGTATATATTTGTGTAAAATTATATTTATGTAATATCAATAAATAAACTATATTACTGTAGTGTGAATAAATAAATTATTTTACTGTAGAATAATTTTATACTGACAAGGGAACCACTTTTGGTGTTGCTCGCACCCAGCATTGAGACCTGGTGCATTTTAAAGCCCTATATTACGAAGTTTGAGAATCGATAAAATTTTTCTGTTAAAACAATATTTCTTGATTTTACAGCAGCATAACTTTCTGAAAATGCAATTTTCGAGACCACTTATCGGACTATTAACATTGAAGTTTTTTTAAAGAAAAGCATTTAAACATAAAAATTAGTTAATAATAAGTATAAAATATTGAAAAAGTTCAAAAATTCCTTCAAAAACCTATGAATTTGATTTTGAAAAATTGCAACATTATATTGACATTTTTGTCGGTGAAAAAGTTGGCGTTTTTTTTTTTTTTTTTTTTTCGAAAGAAGAGCTTTCCGGCAACCCTAGCGAAATGCCATAGTTGTTTGTCTTGCGTGAGGAGTGGTTTGGAGGACTTCAGTAGAAATTGTAATTTCCGACCTAATTAGCCACAGTATTTTTTCTAAATTGTGTAAAAATATTAATTTGCTTTATGATTACTTTTAACAAAAGACCATTTAATACACCAACATTTTATTTTAAACATACGAAACTTTATTCCATTCGATTTTAAAAGAAAATTGGTTGCTTATTTTGTATTTCACTAAAGAATAGTTTTTAATAATCTTGAAAGCTTTTATAGAAATATATTTACTATTTATATATTTATCGTCTGCATAGAAAAAAAAAGAAAATCCTAATTCTTGTTTCTTATGCTATCAGTTATATCAAACAAATTGCAATCTGATATAATTCTAATATGTACTACCCGGATAAAGCGGGCGGAAAAATTGTAGCGCTATATTTGGCGACTTTTGGCTTGAAATAAACAAATAAAAATGTAATAATAAAAAATTAAAAGTATAAAAAATATATAAAATATGATTTTAACAGAGAAATTTTATCGGTTCTCTAACTTTTATGTATAGGGCTACAAGATGCACTAGGTCTCGATGATAGGTGCGAGCAGCACCAAAAGTGCCCTTGTGAGTAATTTTTAACAAGCTGAGTCATTTTTAAAGTAATTTTAAATAGAACATTGTCAATTAATATATAACTGTTCTGTCTTAAAATTACGCCACGAGGCCCATTTTAAAGTCTTATTTGCATTAGTCCTTTAATTTAGTTTAAGGCATTCTAGAAGTATTATCATAAAAAATTATGTCTATGAAAACATACTTATAAGAATAAAAGTATCACGTGGTTTATTCACAAATAACGCTGCATTGGTAAAGGAAATAAAAATTCCTGCAAACTGATATGAAAACATCTGACGTATCTGTACTTAGTTTTCAGGCTACGAAATCGCGTCCGTCAATCCAACCTTTGTTAATTTTTACGTCATGCACATAGTAATTGTATATAATAAAAACATAAATAATTTAAATATTTTTTCTTTCTTCGATTCTATAAATTATGGTGCGCTATTAATTAGCATAATATTTATTGTAAATCAGTAGCTCCTTTGAATTTCTCCTTTGAAATCAGTAGCTCGTTTGAAATTGTAATTCTGTATATTTAGATATATAGGTCAAATTGTCCCGACTAGTAGTTCTTGTATAGTTTTTTTTTTTTTTTTTTTTTTTTTTACAGGAGTTGAAGTGTTTAATGCTTCAAATGATAATTAAAGAAATCCATATTTTAGTGTATTAATTCTTTACTTTTCTGTTACATTGTAATCGGATTTTTTAAAAAAATACTACCTTATTTTATTAAATTGAAAAAAAAACACAAGAAATTCTGTTAATTAATAGAAATATTACAGTTTGAAAGTAAAATATTTAATACCTCTATAGCCTTATTTTGATTAAATCTTTTGAAAAGCTTTAGAAATAAAAGTAGAAGTTAAAAAAAAAAGTTTGTATCATTAAAATGCACACAAAAATAAATAAACTTTAAAATTTTACTAGTCGCAAATTTTCTTTTATTTTCTTTAAAAAATAGTTTCATTCTTTTCCTTTCTTGAGAAGGTGTTAACCTAGTTTTATGCATCTTTTTCTTTGTATTAGCTATTATAAAATTTTGTTTACCTGTCAGCAAGTATTACCTCAGTGTTCATAACTGTCATACTTATTACAACACCTTATTCATCTCATTCACAAAAACAACCTCTATCCTTGACCTTGTTTCATTTATTAAACCAAGAAGAAATAAATACACTCCCTTTGAAAGAAATGTGTTTGTGCTCACTTTAATTCTAAAGATGCTTTTCTCCATTACGCTTAACGAGAAAGGTCATCTTCACGGTCTAAATGTCCTGTGTCCACTCAAAAATAATAGCCCCCTTCCTTTAAGAATGTTCTTTGGACATTTGTATTCCTATGTTTTAATGCTGCATTTTTTTTTTGTAACAAAACAGACCGAAGTTAAGATTGATATCGGTAGCTTTCTTTAGATTCAAAATTATCTGTAAGGCTTGTTTTCGGTCTGGCATAAAAAGGAAATATTCAGAGAAATGAAACTTGACTAATGGTTTACCACTAAAAACTCGTAAACAATTTATTAAGCCAATGGGAAAAGATCTCACATTATATTAATAAATGTATGTAATATTGCATTAAAGAAAAATATGTTGTGATCTATTTCAACCTTAGCAAATTCCACCACATTTAATGGTAATCACAAAAACAAAAAGCATTGAAACAATTAGACCACAATGTAATAAGTAATTAGAACTTTGTTAAAATGCAATTAGAATCGATCGTTTTGATCTAAAAAATTACATAATCCTTCACAGGATTGATAAAAACGATTGTTTGTCTCTGTTATTAACCTGCTCTCGTCTACATATAATTTAAACAGTTGATAAAGTAGGAAATGATATGTTATCCGATGAAAATTATTTGTCTGAACACTACATAGGTTTAACATACGAATACATTTAACCTAAAATTTGAGAAAGAACACCTTCACATTATAAATGCCCTATGTTCATTCGAAATTAATTGTCCCCTTGCTTTAAAAGTTTCGTTTCGATACATACCGTCCCTTATTTTAATACGGGGTTTTTTAAAACAAAAAAGACCCAGTTTTGGTGGAAGTTTAATAACATTTTTTATAATCACAATATAACTTGCAGGGGTCGGAGCATACAGGACAAGTTTTATTGTTCTTACCAATATCTTTTATCAATAATCTTCCAGAGACATTTTTATAATATGTGTAATGGGAATATATCATGAAGATTATTGATGAAAGATACTGGTAAGAACAATAAAATTTATATATGCTCCGACACCTGAACGTGTAAGCTTTGTTGTCAGTCAAAGATAGAAATAAAATATTCAGAGAAAAAACAACTTGACTAACATATTGCAACTAAAAATTTGCTCACAGTTTATTAGGTCTTGGGAAAAGATCTTGCAATCGATTCATCATTGTTTATTATATTTGAACCTCAACCTCAGTTCATCTATGAACCAAAAATGTCTGCAAATAGTGATGTAAGCAAATGAAAATCGTGTCAAAGGAAAATATTTTGTGTAGTCTTATTGTACAATTTTATGGAAAGAAGAAAAATGGAAAAATCATATTCTGTGATGCATTTTGTAGAGTTTGGTTAAGGTGTTAAGAAAACTGTTTATGCAGTAATTAAAAATGGAACAATTGAAAAGAAACCAGATAGTACGCAAACAGCAAGTAATGTGACTAAACAAAAAATTGAAACTAAAAAACTTTCGTTCTCGGAACAAAGATAATATAAGTCAAAATGAAGCTATGATTAAGTACGAGAATTGACAACATATATATTAAAAGATTATTCATAAAGATATACTATACATTGATTGAATACATGACGAAGTATGGATTCACAGCTCTGAATTTTTCTATGATGTATCTGATCCAATTTTTATTATCTCATGTTCAATAATCGCTGTTTTCATGCCATCTAATGTTGAGCACTGTGTGCCAGAGACCTTACATTTCAAATTTAACCATAAAAAAGTCGTGCGGATTCAGTTCCGGTTATTAAAATTGCCAGTCTATTCCATTTCCTATGTTCTTTTTAGAATTTAACCAGACTATTCCATTATCAAAATATTCTGCTAATAAATCGAAAGTTTAAGGCGTTTGATGATGTTTAACGCAATCCCCCATAAATCAGCAATCGTCGATCTTGTCAATGTCGAATAAATATGGGATAACAGAGTTATTGAATGTGTCCACACACACTTGTGGTATTTTTCGTTATAAAAAATTGGTCCAATGATGCCTTTGATGAATATTGCCCACCAAACTGCAAATCAACATGGGTGTAGTGATTGTATAATTGCATGACGAGGATTTTCACTTCCCCATAACCTCTAATTCTGTTTTAAACATATCCCTTGAAGATGAAAGTGCGACTCATCACTGAACCAAATTCACTTAAAATCGATTTTGCCATTTGCAACCATACTAATCACTGTATTCGCAAATTCACATAATTTAACACCATCTCTTTAAGTTATTGGCTGATTGACTTGTATCTTCCAAGTAAAAAGAGCTGTATCAACTTTTAAAAATCGATGAACTGTACTTTTGCTCTTGCTCAATTTTATCGCCGCTTGTTTTGCTGAGTGAGTAAACAAAAAATTGAAACTAAAAAACTTTCGTTCTCGGAACAAAGAAATTATAAGTCAAAATGAAGCTACGAGTAAGTACGACAATTGACAACACCATATATATTAAAAGACGGAAAGTGTATCGCACATTTCGCACAGTTCTTCCTTTTTTTCAATATGTTCAGTTTTGCTTTTATTATATTTTTTTCTTGCAGTCTTTTCTGTTTCTTTGTTGTACGATGTTTGGAACTGATGATATCCGCATGCTCCAATACACTTTAAGTCCTCTTGAATTTCTCGCACGTTCCTGTAATTGTCTTTCCGTTGATATTGTAGTGTTTGCGTACTTTTCTTAAGTATCTTAAAAACCAATACTCAGAGGATGACTTCTTGTTGCTAAAATGCTCCTCTGAATGATCTTTATCAAAATCTACAGAAATATCTGCGTACCCACAGGGACACCCGGTATTAAGTATGGATTATTCGATATGAAGGAAACTGAAAACTTGAAAAGTATTTATTAATCATACTAGTCTGGCGTATAAATACAATCTTCCAATGAGGCTTTTTCTTAAAGTCGAGTTTCATTTTTTTTCTCTCCTATGCAAGTTTAAAGATAAATTCAATATCAATGTCCGTGAAAAGATAACTGCGAATATTTACCGGTTCTGAATATTCATAAAAATATCAATAAATCCTATTCCAATGAAAAAAACATAATGAGAAAAGTTTTACAATTGTTATTTCGTGAGTTATTTCAAAATAGTATTTATGACATAATAATGCATGAATGTGTTACAGTTACACGATGGGCCCTTGGAACGATACTCCAAATTCTTTTGTAACACGCCAACTAGAATTTTTTTTTTGTTTCTTTGTTTGAATTTACAAGCAGAAAATGCAGAATTTCTGTATAGCATGCCATCTTTGACCTATTAACTCAATGTTGCACGTGCGAGTGCGTTCAAATAGTTAGAGTTCCAGCTGTATAAAATACAAAAGATTATTTTGCGTATGAGAAAGTGACGGGAATGTATAAATTCGCTGATATATAAAATTTAAAGGAATGATAGATCTTAAAATTCTGTAAATAAAACTTTTGTCTATGGGCATCCATGTCCTTTTATTGACCGGGAGAGTTTAGTTTTCTATAATGCTAACAGTTGGCGCTAATAAATAAAAAAGACTCCTAATAGAATGGTTTTAAAAAGAATTATTAAAAACACAGTTTCAAGAAGCAGACCATAGAAATTATTTGAACGGCTAACTTCATAAATTGAAATTTAAAGATGTGTAAAGCTTTTAATGATGTCCTTTTTCTGGTTCATTAACATTGACTTGTTTTTTCACTTATATTTAACCCTTTTGCTGTTTCTATTGGCTATTTATCTTCAACAGGTAAAAATTAAAGCGCATTTTAGTCTTTTAGAGACACACCTCGTACATATACAGTATTCTAAAAAATATATTATCATCGTTACATGCATCTATTAAGGGGTAACATCACTTTCGGCAGTTCAAAATTTCTATTTTATTCGCTAAAAGTAGTCTTTATAAGCACTGAAATCATGTTTCATTAGTTAGAAATCTATATCGAAAGTGATACTGCAATTTTGTAGGTATCATAGAATAAGAACTGGCCTCAGTCAGTTAACAACAACGAAAACTTTAAGCGAATTTTTTAGAGCATTTTAAAAATCTGTGTGCACACTGTATACCCGTCACTTTGCAACCAACCAACTTGATCGTTTTGAAATTTAATCGTCACACATTTTTCTAAGGAAATGTGCAAGATTTTTTCGAAATTATCTTATCACTCTTTTCCATTTCGGACTAACTTCCAGACTGTCTGAAAAAAGACATACATAGCAATGAGTGGACTCAAGTGCAGCATACGTCCGAAGTATTAAGGCTGTGTTTAGACAGGAAAAATGCCCCCTTTCTTTCTAAAGCAATAGAATGTATTTTTTTAACAAAAAGACGAGAGATTCAACAATGGAAAGGAGATAAGGAGATTAGATCGAGCTTGAAGAAAAATTCTATCTCCTGCAGAAGATATAGCAGTTTCCTTGCAAAGCCATTAAAGATGAAAAACACTGCGTGGCCACAAGAAAAGAGGCCGACATTTAAAGTAGAACAATGATATGTCTATCTGGACCTTAAAGGCCTCGGTCTCTTTTAAATTTTCAAGTTGGGATTTTCTCTGCCCAGGGCTACATCCTTTCCAACAATCGCAGTATTGAAGTGGGCCGCTGCTCTGCAAATGGCTGACAGACGGTCTTTGTTAAAAATCGTTTCATGCTTATCATCATCAAATATTTAATATGTTTATAAACTATTACAGAATAATGCTTCTACTGTTTTTTGTCAAGTTTCTTAAAAGTGGCATTAATTTTGGTTGGAAATTCTGCAATCTTAAACAAAAAACATGCGGAAATTTCTTGATTTTTATAAAGAAATCTTTATATCTCTGTTAATGTAAAAGCTACTCTTACACAAATGAACACAGATGTTGCACAAAATCTACATAGACATGTTCTTAAGTTACAGACATTCAGAGCATTTTATTTTACAGAGGGATCACCAATATTATTATTTTTCTTCAATTTGTTGTGGGTCCCTAAAACGTCCTAGAGACCAAAACTTCGCCGAAAAATGTTAAGTCAAACATGTTCTTTATATTATTGAAGTTTCAGAAGAATTTGTAAAGTATTTTTCTACATATTCAATAAATTGCCTAAAATTGAAAGTGTCCGTTGACTTACTTTGTTTTGGCCATATTCGTAATAAAATAAATGCATTGAGAATTCCAATTTTATAAGCTAAATCAGAATATTTATATCAACAATTATATTTTCCATCCTCCCTTTACTTTTTATTATTTGAAACACTCTTGACAAACATAGTTTTAAACTTTTGCCATACGATTTAATCGCGAAAAATTATTTACAGGTGAAGCATTGAATTGTAATTAAAGGAAACAATAAGTAAAATTTTATGATTCAAACATTTTTTTAATTAAAAATATTAGGGTAAGTCTAGCATAGATGGCCATAGATTTTAAAGATTGAAATAAAATTCTTATAATGCAGATACAAGAAATATGTATGCGTACTTAAAATTCTTATATACATACTCATTATATTTTAGACAAAAAATAATTAAATATTGAGAACAAAAAGTGGGAAACAAAATTGAAATTAAAATGGCAGATGGCCACCGCTCCTTCAAGCCGAGGAGAGATGACCATCCAATACAAGAAAGAAAAAATGAAGTTAAAATAGCAAAAAATAGCATATTTCATATAGTTAATCATGAAACACATATGGAAGTGTTTATAAAAATGCAATTATATCACTATATTATTATGTCATACGAATAAAATTCGAATAAATAATATTTGAAGTATAATTTCAATCCTTCACTTCTCGTAAAATTTTACCACATTTTTGGCAAAAGTCTTGATAGTTTACGTTTCACGGAACCACTTCAGGCACCTTATGCATTGTATCCATTCATTCTTTTTGGTTGTGGTATTATATTCTTCTCCACAATCAATACTGTGATCCTCATCTAATTCTATTCCCTCGAAATCTGTAGAATCTGATAATTTCAAATGTATTTTATCTTCTTCGCTGCTAGAAGTGTCGTGTTTTTGTTTTGTTTTTCTAGCGTTTATTTTAGACCTTTTCACGGTTTTAAGTTTATTCATCAGCTTTATCTGCATCTAGGATGAAATTTTCCGATTTTTTTCAATATTTTCTGGAAAAAAAAAAAAAAACATCGTTTGGCCTATTATATTATTATTATTGAAATATTTGTACATTAGTTAGTATTGAAATATTTGTACATTAGTACAAATATTTGTATATTAGTTAAAATTTAAACAATTATATCAATTAATATAATTGTAAATATAAAAGTTATATAATTATTTTAAATATAATTATATTTAGCTAAAATCAACTCTTCTTATAATTTTGAAATATTGATTAAAGGTGGTCATTTCTCCTCGATTTGATGTGGCCATCTCCCCTGAAATTAAGGGATAGACGACAACCCAATTTAAAGCGTCAATCCGCTATTGTGCGTCTTTATTTTAGGCATAAAAGCAAACATCGGATTATATACATCCCTTAAAAGTCTATTTAGTAAAAAAATAAATAAATAAATAAATAACGCGCGTACTGCAAAATATGCAGATACCTAACCCAACAAAAATATTCAACCACTAAATTAAAAAAAAAAAAAAAAAAAAAAAACATTAACATTTCACTTATTTTTTTATAATCGAGAAACACACATCAGTTGCACATCGCAATGAATCAACTCTTTGAACTATTTCTTACGGACAAAGTTTATACTGCAATCTATGATCAAGCTTTGGAAATATTTAGATTGGCTAATCTATCCTGGAGTTACCCTATATTGATTAGGAAAAAATAAATAATTCATTGGAGTATAAAACGCAGGTTAATAAAACAACATTTAAAACAAAATAAATAAGGTAAAAACTAATTGTTTTCGAGCCTGTGGTACTTTGAAAAACCATTTATTTTAAAAAGCTGCATTTTTTACACTGCCAGGGAATTTAACTTCTAATTTTATAAGGAAAAGGTAGCTGACGTGGCTAGGGTCAATATGGCAACTTATCTATAGTTAAATTTTATACACCCTTTTATAAACAAAAAATCAGGTGCCCTGATTGGACTACGAATAATGACGAGTTCATCTGATTGGCGCGTTTGCGGAAAATTGGCAGATTAATTAACTAGAATATTTATTTGTAAACATGTCCTTACTCTTGTAGGAAAAAACGCAACCATTAATAATATACAGGCCAAATTAAACTAGTAGGTTGTGGCAATCACAAAACTTTCTTCTATATAAATCACGTCAATTAAATCCTTTAAATACCACAAGAAATTACATCAATTTAGCACCAATTCATATCAAAGTGTATCTGAATTTGAAGTTTGGTAAAAATTCGTGCCTTAGTTCTTGAGATAGAGCTATAGCGGAAATTCTGAAAAATGTAGCATAGCAGCGCCACCTGTTGAGTGATTTACACCAATACATAGACAGCAATAATTGATATCCAGGTATACATAGATTTGAAGTTCGTTGAAAATCCAAGCATTAGTTCTTGAGATAGAGCTATTGCGGAAATCACAAAAAACAGCATAGCAGCGCCACCTATTGAGCGATTTACACCAAACTGTATAAAATGTCAATTCATGTCAAGGACTAACTGATTCTAAAAGTTGATGAAAATTCGTACATTAGCTCTTGAGATACACCTATAGTAAAAATTCTGAAAAATACAGCATAGCAGCACCACCTGTTGAGCGATTTACACCAAATTGTACAAACTGTCAATTCATGTCAAGGATTAACTGATTCTGAAGTTTGGTGAAAATAATTGCATTAGTTCTTGAGATACAGCTATAATGGAAATTCTGAAAAGTGCAGCATAGCAGCGCCACCTGTTGAGCGATTTGCACCAAAACACAAACATCACTAATTTATATCAAAGTATACTTGAATCTGAAGTTTGATGAAAATCCAAGCATTAGTTGTTGAGATAGAGCTATTGCGGAAATCGTAAAAATTGAAGTATAGCAGCGCCACCTGTTGAGCGATTTACACCAAAATGTACAAAACTTCAATTCATGTCAAGGACTAATTGAATCTGAAGTTTGATAAAAATCCGTGCATTAGTCCTGGAGATTGAGCTAATCAGCTTGTGGATTAGCTTGTGGAAATCGTGAAAAAGGCTGCATAGCAGCGGCACCTGTTGAGCGATTTACACCAAAAACTAATCAGCACTAATTTATATCAGGGACTAACTGAATATAAATTTTTATTAAATTCCGTGCATTAGTTCTTGGCATAGAGCGCCCACAAAATTTGTGTCACATACAGACAGACAGACAGACTCACAGATGCACAGACTCACAGACAGACATTTTGTAAAAACATGTTTTTCGGAAACTCTGACCCCTAAAACGTGTAAATCCGTCGAAAACCGAAAGTCGAAAATTTTCACGAATCCAATACTTTCTTCTTGTAAAGATAGAAGAAAGTAAAAATGCAGAAATGAGCTGATATGAGGTGGAACGTACGAAAGTTTATGCATTCAATGGCCACCACTTTCAATCTTATGAATTTTGATGGTATAAGTTGCTCGCATTGTTAAATCGAATCAAGCGATACCTCAATTGTGAAAACACCTCAATAATTTAATTGTGATATTGCGACACGTCATATCTGGGTTTTAACCAGGCACCACCTCGAAATTTTTGAAATTTTTTGTAAGCTATGCTTATTAAATTATTAAGATGAATAAAACCATACCCCCTTTCTGAAAATTAATTTGATAGTTATTGAGCTACGGTCAGCCATACCAATTTCTTCTATCAGCAAAATATCAGCAACATACAAAATAGACAAGCAAAGCCGAAACTAGCCTCTTTTGCACCCGGGGCAAACATGGATTTTGGCACCCTCCCCCCCCCCCCTCTTCCGAAAAGTATATTTACAAAGAGAATTTTAACCGAGTTATTTTCTTCTGATGGACTGATGGCTTCCATTATAATGAAACAGCCGTTACAAATGAAGTGTTAGGTGAAGATGAAAGAGCAGTCGTAAAATGTTAGAACTCTGATTTTCTGGTCAGAATGGGAAAAATAAATGGGCATAATTTTTTTTAAACAATAAATTATGGCCATTTTTTTTTTCCATTCTGACCAGAAAATCAGAGTTCTAACTTTTTACGGCTGCTCTTTCATCTTTACCTAACACTTCATTTATAACGGCTGTTGCATAATAATAGAAGTCATCAGTCCATAAGAAGAAAATGATCCACTCCAAATAAGGTATAAGTTCGATTGAAATAAACTATTTAATACTTTGAGCAGGAAGAAGAGGCTACACCTGCAATTTTCATGACACTAATAGAATCACATAGCTACCAATGTGTACGGTTTAGTTACCTCTAAAAATTTAATATAAATTTTTGCCATATTTAATCGTTGACAATTGCTTGACTTTTTAAACTGAATTTCTGGAAGGGACAGCCAATTGTTCCTTGCGACGATATTTCTGAGGCTAACAACTCGTAAAACTTGGTTAAAAAGGCACAACATTTGACAACATTTTCTGCATGAATTTTCGCCTTTATAAGAAAATGGGAAACTCTTTAATTTCTTGGTATCTGAACAAAATTGGTAAAATTTATATTTTTACGAATATTAATGCACTTTTTTTGTATTTACGAATGAAAATTACTTCGCAGAAGTATCAAAAAAGTAGTTAGTTTAGATTTGGGAATAGCTTTCAATATAAAAAAATTCTCATAACGAGATGTGATCCCCTCCTCCAAAAACAGGAAATCCATGACCCCCCCTCCCCCGCCCCTCTAAATGGTGAGCTGGATCTGCCCTTGGCTTTGTCAAATATTGATTGATTAAAATCTTGAAAACGAAATCGAAAAGAATCGAAAAAAATTCCGCTTTATACAGGATCCTTATGCCATATCATTTTTAGATTCTTTTATGCTTTGTCAACGACAGACAGGATGATTTTAACAATACCGTGCTAAACATAGATGTGAGAAAAATTGACAAACAAAATCTTCATTTGGCGCCCCTTCGTTCTGGCTCCCGAAGCACATGCCCCCTCTGCCCCCTTCCCCCAGTTTCGGCCCTGTAGGTAAGTTAAACGTTACATAAACAGATCTTTTTACTTCATATAATGATTAAAAATAAGAGGAATTAATTATCTGCTCTCTTCATCTTGTGATCAGTATCATAAAGTACGTTACTCGGCCAGGGCAAACCAGATTATGCGGTTTCCTGCAATGGGCAGAATTTCTCCCTTGTAGGGTAAACCACTTCGCTACTAATTAACCGCTTGATGAAGAGAGCAGATAATTAATTTTTTTCTAACAATTGCTGTACCCTTTACTCGTTAAGGCTGCTGTCTTTGCCGGCGAAGGCACTCACGAGCTAATGCTAATCCTATGGGGAGTGATTTTTCTAATATCTCGTTTGCAATTCGACATTCTTAAGGTTTTTTTTTTTTTTTTTTTTTTTTTTTTTTTTTTTTTTTTTTTCATTGGATAGCTGAGATCCGTATCTACTTCGCACCTTTTTTTACTTTTTCGATTTTGGTTGCAGATATTTTTTAGAATGACACTTTCATTTTCAGAACCGGTTTTGAAAGTGAAAGTAACTTTATAAAAAATATCTGTGACCAAAATCGAAAAAGTAAAAAAGGTGCAATGTAGAGACGGACCTCGGCTATCCGATGCAAAAAAATTATTAAAAAATGTCGAAATGCAAACGAGATATTATATAAATCCCTTCGCATAGGATTAGCATTAGCTCATGAGTGTCTTCGCCGGCAGGGACAGGAGCCTTAAGGGGTTACTTCACTCATGGGAAAACACCCGCTCGCTCATGTTAATCCAATGGGTCAGTTCTTTTAAAATATCTCGTTTGCATTTTAATATTTAAAAAAATATATATATACATGCATTGGATGGTAGCGAAGATCATTTTCTAAAATCGACATTTTATTTTTTCGTTTTTGTTTGCAGGTTTTTTATGAGGATATTTTTACTTTCGCAAACGGTCTCGGAAGTGGAAGTATCCTCCCAAAAGAAAAACCTCCAGACAAAATCGACAAAATAAAAAAACGAAAACTGTAGAGATCAGCCTCAGCTATCCAATGACACAAAACCCCGAAAATCCCGGACAAAAAAAATCGTTTAAAAATACTGAAATGCAAACGAGATATTTTAAAAGAACTGCCCCATAGGATTAACATGAGTGAGTGGGTGTTTTCGCGTGATTGAAGTAGCTCTCTTAAATGGAGAAAAAAAAAAAAAAGATTTAGTTCTATATATATGCTCATCTCCCCTGTTCTCAAATCCAAAGAGGCAACTTTATGACATAAATTTTAATTCATTTTTGTTCGGAAATGCATGAAACTAGCAGTTGTTGTTGTTCAGAAACTATGTCATCGAGCTGTTTTTTACGGGTTTTTTTGCAAACGCAATAGATCTTTCAGAAAATAGTGTCAAAGTGGGCGTTTTGAACCGAATTTCCGCGCGAAAGGAGAAAAAACGCTCAAAAAGGATAAAAAACGTGTTTATCACGTGATCAAAATCGCTTATAACTCAGTAGGTAATTTATTGATCAAAAAATGGAAAACACAGGTCGATTCCAAATCGCTTCCATGGTCGAGCTTTCCAATTTTATATATTTCCGTTAAAAAATGAATTTGTAAATGGGTCAAAACATTTTGCATTTGTTGAGCAGAGCAGTTGAGAACAGCCTTAATATCAGTTCTAATAACTCTTTTCTTTCCCTTCTACAGCAACATATATATTTAGAAAAAAAAATTAATAATAATATCGACATCAGTTTGAAATATCTTTATAACAACTTTTACAATAACAGAATAAAGATAATATTCTAGAAATGTGAAAAATGGCTGTAAGTCATGACAAACGTAAAAAACTCTTCATTTAGTATCAGAGAAAGAGAAAAACATCAAAAGAATCATCGAACCACGAACAAATTGTAATTAGAATAACACATTTCGCTAGTAATCTAGATCCGTTTCTGGACAATGTTTCTCGTATACATCATTTTAAGCACAATAGGTTAATTCTAAGGACAATTTTGTTTCTAACAATACATTATCATATGAAAAGGAAAACGCTACTTCACCCGATTTACTTTTGTCTCAATGTCAGTCAATTTTTTTCTCCATAAAAGAAAAGAAGACATCTGAAATTGTGACTTACAGAAGAACAAAAAATGGAAAAACATATGTGCTGGGAGATTTGGATCAGCAAAAAGAAAAGGATATCTGAACTAAAAAATGCGAAATTCATTTTCTGTAATCATATTTGGTAGATATTATAATATAGAATATTTCTAAGTATTTACTTTAAATTTAAATTACTTAAAATTTTCTTAAAATATATATATATCAAAGATTTGTTTTTCGATATATATCAATTCAATATATACCAATAGTTCTTTAGTTTCCAAATTTTCAGATCACAGGATTTTAATTGCTTGAAATGCTCATGAGTCAAAATTCTATATATTCAATCACGTATACTTTATGAAAAAAATGACGATTTTTTTTCTTTTCAGAAATTTCTTCAAAATCAAGGTGTACGAAAAGTACTCAAGGGTGTTATAAGTAAATACGGAAATTTCAATAAGTACTTTGCTAAAATACAATTAGACAATTTTTTTTTTTTTTTTTTTTTTTTTTTTTGTACTGTTAGGAAAAAATGTTTTTTGTTATTTCTGATGAACAAGCTTTCAAATTAGACAAAAATGTCATAAATTTCAACTTACCCTTTCTGTCAGATAAGTTCCCGCTTGTTTCTTCTGGAGTTCGAACTGCCGGATTTGATTAAACTTAATTCTATTCAATAATTCACTCGACTAAAATAATACATTATTCGTTAATCTTCAATATATACAAATACATTACAAAATATTTACAGGATTATATTACTTAACATTTTAATGTTTTAACTTCAATCGAAACATAACGGAGACGCAACTCCGTTCACAAAAAAAAAAAAAAAAAAAAAAAAAAAAAAAAAAAAACATTATTCTAAAGTTTTTTCAGTTCCGTTCAGTTTACTTAGACGTAAAAGTTTTTAGTTAAATTCAGGTGTCACTGTCACTGCAAAGGGACACAGAGGGAGCTGTCCGCTAAATACTCCCCCCGTTGAGTTTTGCCATGTTAAAACGCAACCAGTTAAGGACAAGTTCAGGAGGTCTAAGCGTTCTGGGGTTCGTATCACCCGTCCCAATTTAGACATTCTAGGAGAATCCTTTTTAACAGAACCAGGAGAATCTTTAAGGTGAGCAGACCCGATGGTTTTCGGAGAAAAGTCATTTGCCTGGAAATTTGCTTCCAGCGGATACAACCTTTGTACTGGTCGAAGCAACTCACCAAACTTAGTTCGTAACTTTGGCAATCGTACTATACCGTCTTTACCTGGAAACAACTGGATGACTTTTCCTAGAGGCCAATTCATTCTTTTTTCTTTTGTATTAATTACAACAATATCTCCAACTGAGAGTTCGGGATACCTGTTTGAATTTTTACGATAATTTTTCAGCTGTCCCAAATATTCTAGTCGGAAACGTTTTCTCAAATCTTCACGAATTTTCATCCGATATTCATATCTTCTTTGAAGATAACTTGCATCCATATTGTCCAGATTAGGAACACCACCTTCTTTAATTTCACGAAGAAACATGGCGGGAGTTAAGGGTTCTAATTCAAGATCTTCAGATATGTATGTTAACGGTCTGGAGTTTACAACATTTTCACAATCGCAAAGAATAGTATTAAATTCTTCATATTTCAATGATGCATTTCCTAACACCTTTCTGAGAATATTCTTCATCAATCCTATCATACGTTCCCAGAATCCTCCCCACCAAGGAGATGCAGGCGAAATAAATTTCCAAGTAATTCGTTCTACAGTATGTTCACTCTTCCCAGTCTATTTTCTTTAATAAACAATTTGAACCAACGAAATTAGAACCGTTAACTGTATAGACAATCTGAGGTCTTCCACGTCGTGATATGAATCGTCGAAATGCAAGCAAGAAACTGTCAGTGGATAATGAAGTGAAGAGTTCGAGGTGAATAGCTCGATACACGGTGCAGGTGAATAAGACAATCCAAGATTTTGACTAATCCTATCTTCCGGCAATTGCGGTATTTCAACATCGTGGGGTTTGGCACCAAACTTCTTACATCTTACACAATTCTTCAGAGCTTTCCCTATCGTTTTACGACTTTTTAAGATCCAATATTTCTCTCTTAAAACTGCCATTAATGCTTGAACTCCACAATGTAGTGATAGATTATGTTTCTCAATTATTAGTTTCGTAACAACTGGATGGTCAGATGGCAAAATTGTAGGTAGTCTGAAATCCTCCGAGTCTTCTCTCATAATTATTCTGGATTTAAGAGCCATTATTTTGAAAATCAGAGAAGTGTGATTGTTGTATTTTTTGTTTTGCTTGATTTTTTTTTATGTTGAAGTAGATCACATTTAATGAATAATGTGCAATTTTGAAGCCCTGAAAAAGTTTTCCCTTCCCTGTAGAAAATGTCAAAGTTCAAGGTTGTGACCGTCATTTTTCATGAAAAGTGAAATGCGAGTATGTTTGCAGTGCTAAAGCTTGGGAAAGCAACGACGTCCCAAAATTCTTTTGTGATGAAATATTAGTATAACACTACCTGTTTAGTAGACTGTATTCGTTTCCATGGGCCATTGTTATTTTACATTGTTATGTTGCCTCAAAATGCAATGAAAATGACGTTTTTGTCCGTTTTCCGCACGTATTTTCTTATTTAAGCAATAGTACCCCAATTTTTTTCTCTTATAGAATATCAAAGTGTACTACTAGGACAAGCTAAATAATATAAAACTTTACCGGAATATTGCTGCTGTTAGCAGGAATAGTCTGTTAAATATTCAAAAATTTCAAAATAGGCAGCATTTCAATTAGTCTTTTCTCAAAACAGCATCACGGTTCAATAAAACAAAATATATCACGTAGTAGTTGGAAGTATGTACAAACACATGGAAAAGAAAAAAAAGTGGGGCCTCGTCATATTTTTTTTTTTTTTTTAAATATCAAAATTTACAAAAATTCACAGTCAAAATATCCCGTTTAAATTTCCCTTTTTTCCATTTAGAACAAGGAAGGGGAAAGAAAAAGGGATATTCCATTTTCTCATAGGGAAAAAACATAGCTAGCGGAACGAGAAACGGGATGTTTCGTTTTCTGATAGGGAAAAAGTATGATAAATGACAGTCTTTTTGTGACTTTTGACATTTTTTTTTAAATACAAATATGACGAGACCCCACTTTTTTTTCTTTTCCATGTGTTTGTACATATTTCCAACTACAACGTGATATATTTTGTTTTATTGAACCGTGATGCTGTTTTGAGAAAAGACTAATTGAAATGCTGCCTATTTTGAAATTTTTGAATATTTAACAGACTATTCCTACTAACAGCAGCAATATTCCGGTAAAGTTTTATATTACTTAGCTTGTCCTAGTAGTACACTTTGATATTCTATAAGAAAAAAAATCGGGGTACTATTGCTTAAATAAGAAAATACGTGCGGAAAACGGACAAAAACGTCATTTTCATTTCATTTTGAGGCAACATAACAATGTAAAATAACAATGCCCCATGGAAACGAATACAGTCTACTAAGCAGGTAGTGTTATACTAATATTTCATCACAAAAGAATTTTGGGATGTCGTTGCTTTCCCAAGCTTTAGCACTGCAAACATACTCGCATTTCACTTTTCATGAAAAATGACGGTCACAACCTTGAACTTTGACATTTTCTACAGGGAAGGGAAAAATTTTTCAGGGCTTCAAAATTGCACATTATTCATTAAATGTGATCTACTTCAACATAAAAAAAATCAAGCAAAACAAAAAATGCAACAATCACACTTGTCTGATTTTCAAAATAATGGCTCTTAAGTCTTATAAGTGCGTATGGATCAACGAAGGGTTTTAAATGACGTAAGCGTTCATCCTTCTCTGATTTGAAGCAATCTTTTTGCACAATTTTCCATACAGTGACTTCAGCTCTTTTAATTTCTTCAATTTTTAAATTCCCAAATGCTCGTTCTTTTTTGTTTTTTTTACAGTTGCCAATAAATCTCATCATCCAAACAGTGATTCTAATTATCTTCTTGAACTGTGAAACTCGAGAAAAATATGGAAATTCTTCATCTAGAGAAATCAAAGAAGATATAACTGTCTTCTTCTTTTCTTTATCAACCTCATCTTTTTTCGGAGTTATATCAAAGGCTGGCCAAAAGACTGGCTCAAGTTTCAGCCACGTCGGACCTTCATGCCATTTCTTAATTTTAAGTGTTTCTACGGAACATCCTCTTGAAATAATATCAGCGGGATTTAAATTCCCAGGAAGAAACTTCCAGTTTTCCGGATTACTATGTGCCCTAATTTTTTTGACCCTGTTTATCACGAATACATCCCAATTTTCTGTATTCTTAATCCAATACAATGTATTCATCGAATCCGTCCAGTAGAATATAGGAATATTTTCCAATTTTAAATCTTTCTTAACTGTTTCCATTAGTCTCACTCCAATAGCGCAAGCTAACAATTCAAGTCTACAAATTGTTGTAGGTTTCAGGGGGGTTATTCTTGCACGAGCTTGAACAAGTTGGCACGATACTTCAGCTTTGTTTTTACATCTTAAATAAATGCATGTGACATATGCCTTTTGGGAGGCATCAAAGAATACATGATAAGACAAATCTGTATTTCAATTAGGATTAAGCATCATATACCGGGGAATTTTCAACTCTGTCAAATGATACAAATCCTTTTTCCATTTAAGAAATTTTCTACGCGCATTTTCGGGAAGAGCTTCATCCCATGTAAACTTTAGCTCCCAACACTTTTGTAGTAAGAGTTTCGGAGTCAGTGTCACACCACATGTAAAACCTATTGGATCATAAATTTTGTGTGCTTCTGATAAGATCACTCTTTTTGAAATGCATTGGTTATCGGATTCATTTATTCCTTTAATGTCGCAACTTAATGTATCTTCTTCTAAATCCCAAATGAGGCCAAGAATAGAAACCGTTTTCCTTTTATTTGAATTTTCGGACACTGAAATTACCGAAAAAGTGTCATTACCTGCAATTTCGTTCTTCGTTGGCAAATTATAAGCCCAATCTTGCAATTCAAATTTAGCATTCGCTAAAATTTCAACAGAATCACTTTTAAGTTTTCGCAGTTCTTCTTCATTATTTACACTTGTAATTAAATTGTCAACATATCAAGCTTCAGAAATTTTTTCCGCCGTTGATCTAAGATGTTCAGGTACGTCATTTAGTAACTTAGTTAAACTAGCACTCAATAAGAAGGGACTACTGAAAATTTCGAAAACGACTCTCCTATGTCTATACATCTTAAAATGTTCCGGATTACCTTGTTCCCAACATAAGAATCTCAAAAAATCTCTATCTTTCGGATTAAGTCCTATTTGAAGAAAAGCCTTTTTGATATCAGAACTTACACCGATGCATTTTTCTCGAATTCTGTTGATAATTGCAGGAATAGTTTCTAGCAAATTAGGTCCCTTTTCTATACAATCATTTATTGACGGAAACCCCTTGATTTTCGCTGACCCATCAAATACTGGTCTTATTTTTGTTGTTGTAGAATTCATTCGAATAACGGCACGATGGGTTAAATAATGGCAGAAATTATCATATTCATTTTCGGGTACAATTTCTATAATTTTTTCTTCTTCCCAAGATTTGAAAACCGCTTCGTAATCTTCTAAAAAATCCTTGTCTTTCAAATTTTTTACTGTATTTTTTAAACTTCTCTCAGCGACCTCTAGATTATTAGGGAGTGGGGGATGGCTCTCTATCCAAGGTAAACAGACTTCAAATCTGCCTTCGTTATCTCTTTTAATCGTTGATAGAAAATGTTGCAGTGCTTGTTCTTGCAACTCTTTTTTAGTTCCATTTTCGGATGTATCTAAAATTCCGAGAGTATCAAGATTCCGCAATTCAGCAATTTTATAATCTGATACGTGCATCGAAAATGTAAATGAGTTGTCAGTTTTATTTTCGATTTCCAAAGGAACTTTCCCCATAACTGTCCAGCCTAAGTAAGTTTCGACACATACTAAACCATATTTTAATTTTCTTATCTTACCGGTAAGTAATTTTCCTGCAATATCCGCTCCAATAAGAATATGAATTTCAGTTGGGGATGATTCAAACAACAATTTTTCCTTCATGTGGCTAGTGTCATTCAAATATATTCTAGGTTCTTTAAGCTCATGTAATAGGGATTTTATTTCTATTTGTGGTACATCGGAACGAATTTTAGTTTGATCAAAGGCCTTAAAATTACATTTATAATCACCCTTTACATTACTAAGATACACAATAAATTGTTTATGAATTTCAGAAACCTCCGTTCCACCAAATAGACTATGAACAATGTTGCTCTCACTTATACTTTTGTATTGCATCATATCAGCAACAAACTTCGAAATGTATGACTTTTGTGACCCAGTATCAATTAATCACCTGACAAACTTATCTTCACTATTTCCGCAGATTTTTACGATTAAAGTTTGTAACAAAACTTTCTGTGTGTATTTTTTATTTGTTAAAGTGACATTTCTATCGTCAATTTGTTTTTTCTCATCTACTTTATTACTCTTTTCACAAATTAAAGAATTATGTTTTCCACTGCAATACTCACCTCTTATTTTTGAAAAGCAATCTTTTGCTAAATGATTTCCTTTTTTCATACAGAGATAACACATTCCGTTTTTTCTCAAACATGCTCGTCTTTCATCTACGGACTTAGAACAAGCTGCAGAATTGTGCTTAACTGATTCAGCGGAATCTCCGCAAAAAATACAATGATTTATCGAAACCTACAATGAAGCAGCAGTAAGAACTGTAAACCTATTTACTTTTCTCTCCCTCTGCACTTGCGGTGGATTTTGAACGATAACCCTATCTTGTATTTGAATCGCAGTTTCTCTGCATTCTATTTCTGCCCGTAGAAATTCAAGTAATTCGTTGACTTCAAAAAGATTATCCTGAGTTTTCCGTTTACGTTGAAAAATACCGTTTACGTTGATTAATTCCAAATTTAACTCATTGGGAATTAATTTAAGCAAAATTGGCGTTAGTAACGTATCATATGTTCCGGAAGTTACTTCAAGTGAATTTAAACGTCTTATTTGAGTCTCAATATTATCATACAGCTTTCGCAATGCAAAAGTATTATTTACATTTTTAACTGTTTCTAAATTCAATAATTTTTCCATATGAGCATTTATAATCAGGTCTTTACGACGAAAACGCTTTTTGAGTAGTTCAATCGCTGCTATATAATTTTCATTCGATAGCGAAAACCCACTAATTGCACCAGACGCAGCTCCAGTAAAGGAGGAATGCAAATAATTAAATTTATCAATGTCAGTTAAGCTATCATTTTGATGTATCGCATTGTCATATTGGTTCCAAAAAGATAACCAATAAGCAGGATCTCCATTAAATTTATTAATGCTCAATTTCGGTAATTTTACTTTAGAATGAGAGCAAGAATTCTCTGTTGAAATACTTTCATTAACCGAATTTGTTTTCTTAATAGAACGTTCAGGTTCAGCTTTTATTTTTAAAGCATACGTTAATTTCGATTTCATAGAAATTATTTTTTCAGAATAACCTTCGGCAGTTTCAAATTCAGTTTCTAATTCGCCGTCATCATACATTAAGTTTTGGATCTGCTCATCTAAAGTTATTAAATTATTATACTTTGAGTTTAACTGATCAATATGTTCCATAAGAACAGGAACTTCCTGTACTGATTCTGTAAGATACTGCTCACAAGTATTAATTAATTTCATAGTCGCCGTCCTAGAAACAGAACGTTTTATCTTTATTTTTTCAATATCAGACATATTTAATCCGTAATTTTAAATATAATTAATTTTATAGCAACTTGATATAAGAACAATAATATAACTTTCAAATATATTCAATAACTTTCGAAATAATCCCGTTTTCAAAATACGTTATCAATCAATATTATTAATATATCATCTTCAAAAGAATTAAGCATTCAAGACTTTTATTTATTTTTATGCTCAGTTCTTCATTATATTCAAGATCAAACAAACTATCAACAATATTCTTTTCAGAAGAACTAAATCTTCGAAACTTTCGTCTATAAATAACTTTTCATTGAATTAAGATCAAATCAAACCGGCGTCCCTGCTCGGGCGCCATAAAAATACGATGAACAAGCTTTCAAATTAGACAAAAAATGTCATAAATTTCAACTTACCCTTTCTGTCAGATAAGTTCCCGCTTGTTTCTTCTGGAGTTCGGACTGCCGGATTTGATTAACGCGTAACTGGAGACATATATTCTGGAAATCATGTAACGATAAAAAAAAAAGTACTTGACTGTACTGAGGAGATGATTTTATTCAAGGAGAAAAACCACATGATGATCAGAGCCAAAGAACAACGCGGAGTCATTTTGACTCCCTTTCCAGTTACGGCTTAAATTGAATTCTATTCAATAATTCACTCGACTAAAATAATACATTATTCGTTAATCTTCAATATATACAAATATATTACAAAATATTTACAGGATTATATTACTTAACATTTAAATGTTTCAACTTCAATCGAAACATAACGGAGACGCAACTCCGTTCACAAAAAAAAAAAAAAAAAAAAAAACATTATTCTAAAGTTTTTTCAGTTCCGTTCAGTTCACTTAGACGTAAAAGTTTTTAGTTAAATTCAGGTGTCACTGTCACTGCAAAGGGATACAGAGGGTGGTGGTGTTAGCCTTTTATGGTGTTAGCCTTTTTTTAAACGGTATTGATTTAATAAATATTTTTCTTTTACAGATATCGATGGGAATATTTATTTTTGTTGTACTATCATGCATATGCATGAGCTCCCGGGCAGTCGAAGACAAAGGAAAAATTTTAGGATCTTCAATCGTCAAGAGACAAGGTGAGCTTATAAAGAACAAGTCTGAAACTTATTTTATGCATTTTACAGGTTCTACACACACACACACACAATATATATATATATATATATATATATATATATATATATATATATATAATGATAAATAAAATCTTTAGGTTAAAAAATTAAAAGTAATAATCTAAAAGGCAAATATTACCGGTTATAGAAATACGAAACCTGAACCTGAAGACTCACAAGGGAACCACTTTTGGTGTTGCTCGCACCTAGCATTGAGACCTGGTGCATTTCAAAACCCTATATTACGAGGTTTTTGAATCGATAAAATTTTTCTGTTAAAATAATATTTCTTCATTTTACTGCAGCATAACTTCTTGAAAATGCAATTTTCGAGACCACTTATTAACATTGAAGTTTTTTAAAGAAAAGCATTTAAAAATAAAAATTAGTTAATAATAAGTATAAAATATTAAAAAAAGATAAAAAAAATTCCTTCAAGAACCCAAGAATTTTATTTTGAAAAATTGCAACGTTACATTCACATTTTTGGCGGGGAAACAGTGGCGGTTTTTTTTTTTTCAAAAGTAGAGCTTTCCGACAACCCTAGCCAAATGTCACAGCTCTTTGTCTTGTGTGAGGAGTGGTTTGGACATCAGTAGAAATTATAATGTCCGACCTAATTAGCCACAGTAATTTTTTTAAATTGTGTAAAAATATTGATTTAATTTACGGTTACATTTACCAAAGGACCATTTAAAACAGCAACATTTCATTTTAAACATTCGAAACTTTATTCCATTCGATTTCAAAAGAGAATAGTTTGCTTATTTTGTATTTCACTAAAAGATAGTTTCCAATGATCTTGGAAGCTTTTATAGAATTATATTTACTATTTATATATTTATCGTCTGCATAGAAGAAAAAAGATAAAACCTAATATTTGTTTCTTATGCTATCAATTATAAAAAAAATCGCAATCTGATATAATTCTAGTAACATGTACTGTACATTTACTCTTCGGATAAAGCGGGCGGAAAAATTGTAGCGCCATATTTGACGACTTAACTCACTTTTGGCATGAAATAAACAAATAAAAATGTAATAATAAAAAATTAAAAGTATAAAAAAATATACAGGGTCTCAACGGTGTCCAATGGCTAATTCCTAAACCGTTAGTCATAGACATATAGTTCCAATTACAAAAAAGTTTTAAATCAGGTAAAGAAATATTTTAAAAGCGATTTGGTTCAATAAAAACATTTCTTAAAAAATTACGAAATTTAAATTTTTATACGGTCCCCCGGTCCTATAAATTATATTTAGTAAAATTTTCCTTTTACACTGACAAGTAATACAAAAAAAGTCCCGTTGTCTACGATTAAAATTGACCGAGTAATACCTATTTAAAGTTGGAGCATATTTTTTGTTGCAAATTGGGGGTCATTCACAAATTTAGTCGAAATATAATTTTGTCAGATATATTAAAAAACGGTTGAGAGTAAAATTAACATTGCAATATCAATTTGAAATCTTTAGTCATTCTGACATATTAATGCAAAATATACAATTTGTAATACACATTTAAGAAGAAAGAATAAAAACAGAATTTTTGTTAAATAAAATGATGCTAAATTAGCAGCCTCAATTCTTTACAAAATGATACGTATTTAAAAATATTATTAGATTACACTAGCCTGCAAAAGTTGGGTTATTTCATGTTTTTTAGCTTTTGATAATTCATTCTTATGTATTCTGTACCGCTGAATCCGGAATTGACCTTCATTTTTAGCCATCACATCAAGATTTTTCGCAAATTGTAAATTTCAAAGTTAAAATTTAATCTCCTCCCCCATCTCCTCACACCACCCAGCTGTAAGAATCCAAAGATAAGCAAAAATATCGAATAAATTATTGAATAAAATAAAATAAAAAAAGTTTTACATATGTTTTATAGTATGATATTTTCGCTATATTTTAACTTACACATTTGCAAAAAAATTCTAACGGGATGGTTAAAAATGAAAGTCATTTTCCGATTTAGTGCTAAAAAGTACGTAAAAATCAATTATCAAAAGTTAAAAAATACAACCATCTCATCTACTTTATAGTATCCGATTTCTGTTATTCCTTAAATTCGACAATTTATGATTTGCGAAATATCCTGACATGATGGTTTAAAATTAAGGTAATTTTCGGATTCAATGCTAAAAAATACATAAAAGTTAAAAAACCCAATAATCTCCGTCTTGTATTATCTAATCTAAAACTTTTTCATAAACTTCTTGGCGGTAATCTATCCGAAATTTTTTGTGTTATCCTATAAAATAAGTATAAATGGTAACCACCGAAAATCATAATAATATTAGATTGTTATCGGATTTGCGCCAGTATGTAAAATGTAATCTCGTTCGGATATTTGAAAGTGGGTTAAAGTTCGAATACAAATTTTGAACTGGAAAAACATACATAAGATCGTTGAAGTAACATAAAAACTTATAAAAATAACATGATATTTTAAAAAGAAATCATAAAAGAAACAGTCTCAAATCCTGACAAAATAAAACATATGTTATTTCAGCCAATCTGAAACTCAATAAATGTTAACTTAATCGTAATACTTGTACGATTTTTTTTCAAAACGCAAATACACATGAAATGAGATCTTCGAATACTTTAAGCACTTGGAATATGACCCCTCAAAGCCAAGCCGAACTCGTTTGTTTTCAGAGGAGAAAAGTGGCATAAGTCATGCATTTTTAAAGTTTCATAACTCGCACAATTTTAGTGTTATATGAATGGGACTTATTTTGTCTTACTTGTCAGTGTAATAGGAAAATTTTACTAAATATAACTTATAGGACCAGGGGACCGTATAAAAATTTTAATTTCGTAATTTTTTAAAAAATGTTTTTATTGACTCAAATCGCTTTTAAAATGTTTCTTTATCTGATTTAAAACATTTTTCTAATTGGAACTACATGTCTATGACTAACGGTTTAGGAGTTAGCCATTGGACACCGTTGAGACCGGATTTCCTGTATAAAATATTATTGTAACAGAGAAATTTTATCGGTTCTCTAACTTTTTTGTATAGGGCTACAAAATGCACCAGGTCTCGTTGTTAAGTTCGAGCAACACCAAAAGTGGTTCCCTTGTCAGTGTAGGTCAAATGAGGTCTTATGATTTAATATTTTCGATAAAGGATAGTTTGAGTCTGTCTTGCACAGAATGAGTATAACCGAAGCTGCTGAATTCGAAACTCGTAAACTATTATCTAGAAAAGTATTGAAATTGAGTGACCTAATCTTTAATATTTGATCACATGTACTGAGCACCTATTATGGGTATTTAAGATTCCATTCCAAGGAGAAATTCAAATATTCTGCATGCCTAAGTTGAAATAACACAATATTGTATGACTAGTTTTAATGCTCTGCACATTTGACCATAATTAAAAATATATATATATATATATATTTAGCATATAAGTCAAACAGAAGGAGTTTTTCCTTAATAACTATTTTTAATATTAGTACAGCTTGTGTACGACTCGAGACAATTTTTCCGCTGAACAGACGTCCTTATACAAATAATTTCTCTGCGAATGTTCTGAGGATGACACAATGTTAATCACCCATGCTTTACAAAATCTAGAGGATAAGTCGAAAGTAATTTTTTGAACTATTAAAATGACTTTAAATTTTTTTTAATGTTATCTTTTTAACACTTTCCAACAAAGTTGAAAAGTGTTTAGGATTTCTGTTTGCCTGTCCGTCTGTCCACGCTCTAACTCTCGTAAATATACTCGAATTGCCCTGGAATTTTTGGATATTATTAAGGTTCACCATACAATCCCTGTTTCAAAGGAAGTTTGTACGCTGTAAAAAAAAAAAAAAAAAAAAAAAAAAAAGGCTAAAATACGGAAATACTACTGAAAATCTAGACGCCAGTACTATTTCCGTATTTTAACAGAACTTTTTCCCGGTAAATTACAAAAAATTTTCCGTTTTTTTGAGTTTAACGGAAATTTTTCTGTAATTTATCGGGAAGAAGTTCCGTTAAAATACGGAAATAGTACTGGTGTCTAGATTGCCAGTAGTATTTCCGTATTTTAGTCCGTTTTTTTTTTTTTTTTTTTTTTTTTTTTTTTTTTACAGTGTAGCATGTTTAGTTCATTTACAGGGGCAGTCGAAAGTATTCCGTTACATTACAGCCAATGGGAAAAAATAATTTCAAATAATTTTTAATGATGTTACACGCTTTCAAACATAATATAATTGATATGCATTTATTAAATGCACTAAAATAAGTATTCTGAAGAATATGCGGTGCAAAGAATACTTATTATTCATTTACAGAGCCACACAAAGAATTCCGTTTCATAATGATATGGGGGGGGGGGTTGTTTGCGGCGTATTTTAATTATGTTAAACTATTTCATATGTAAAGAAACTGATATACGTCACTGAGGTTTACTATAAGTAATTTCATGCATCATAGTTCATAGCATTTACAGGGATACACAAAATATTTCAGATATTATATTGTGTCCGAAGTTATTGTACATAAGCAATGATTGCTGGAAATGCATTTTTAATTATGATATGCGCTTTTATGTTTCAATATATTTATGCATAATATATGCTGTGTATAAATGCTATAGTTCATATACAGGGCTACACAAAAGAATTCGTAAGGGTTACTGAGTACGAGCGTAAATTGCTTAAAGGAGGTTTTTAAAGGAGTTATCCATTTTTACGCTGAACTGCATTTAGTTTACTAAGAAATGTTTGTAGAATATAGATAAAATTATATACAGGATCACGCAAAGAATTGGATGCATAATCGTCTATGGATGATAATATCTGGAAATGTGATTTCAGTAGTTTTAAGAGTGTTTTAGTGTAAATTAAATTTTAGCTAAATAGTGGCGTGTAATAAAGGTACTATTGGCTAGGGGCGGTAACTGATGAAATCAATTTTTAAAATGTTTTATGCGTTTTCTAAAATGTTTACTCAAGAAGTGTTGGAAAGTGTTTCATAATCTATGCTTAACGCATAATTTTCCTTTCTTGTTTATTTTTGAAGATGAAAATGGTTATAAAATATTTTGTCCGTTTATTTTATTTACTGACGTCGAAAAAGCTTACAGAAAACTTGAAGAAAATGTCGAAAATAATTATGTGTACTGTAGCTAGGACAAAAGGATCTGGAATGAAAAATTTGTAAGAAAATCTTTAAAGAAATGCCTATTATTTGTATAATAGACGACATAAATAAATGTCAAAACTTTTCAAAATTAGAGGGGTTTATATATATATATATATATATATATATTTAGGTTTTGTCTAACTCACATGTTTTCCCCATCACGAAACTTTTAACATTTATTTATAAAGGCCTATACATCCAACTACTTATACTGGATGGCAGCGTCCGAACTTGAATAAAAGTGGGGCAGCAGCACTGCGATTTTTCAGTAGCACGTACCTACGTCCAGTAGAATGCGATGAACATCTAAAATTAATTCAAAGAAATGATATTATTGCTAGATATTATATCAATTTTAAAATCTCAAATAATTTCGATTTTTCTTTCTGTGTGTGTGTGTGCATATATCCACTTTCTTTACTATTTCATATAATAATTGAGTTGGGTTGAGTTTTGACGGCCGGTTACCAACTCGAGGGATATAGACCCTAGGGGGAGTGCCCTCCGTGGGGAGTCTTTCTAAGTGAACCTAACACTTATTTACGCAAGGTTTCACAAGGTTCGTAGAAAACCACGAAAACTTCGAACGGTTACGCCGACGGGCGCGATTGGATTTGAACCCAGCACCTCCTGTCTACCAGCTTCGAGAGCAAAACCTCTCAGCTACTGGTTTTCATACAATTGAAATCAATGAAAAATTGTATCGCCATAATCTTTACTGACTCTTAAATTCTAAATAAAACTGACAACATGAATGCAATTTATGTAATACTTTATGTTTATTTAACCATGCAAGATTTAGGAAACATCAGTTCTCAGATATCATGTTATGAGATATATTATTTCTCAAATATCATGTTAATTCTGACTTTAAAGGTTAGTTTATGTGTTACATCAATTTCTTTGTAATTAATTTTAAACAGGAGAAAAAAATTATCTTTAATATAAATTTTAATAATTTCCGTAGTTTTTTTTTTTTAATAGAAATTTAAAAAACATTATACAGTATTTTATTTATTTAAAAACATATAATATCTATATTTTATGTTTTGTTAAATTAAAAATATATAGAATGATATTTTACGCCTTAACAAATTTTTAAATTTTGAATCAGTAATGATTTATGTTAACTTACTTGAAAGCATGCTATTTAACTCTTTTAGGGGCAAGTAATTGTTTTCTTAAATGTTGAATTCACATCAGAAATTTTGAATATTTTTATCTGAAAATAAGAAAAGGAAATTTTATAACCCTGTTTCACCAAAGTTAGAAAAGTAAAATCTTTTTCAAAATTTTTGGTAAAAATATTGATTAAAATTATGTACTATACATAGGCGTAGCGTGACCAGAAATTTTGGGGGGGCACCAAGGCCGTGAGAAGTGCGCCCTTAACGAATTTTCAATTTTGCGCGCCCCCCCCCCCCCACAAAAAAAAAAAAAATCTTTCTCTTTGTAATGGGTGTAATAAAATTGATAAAGTGCAGAAACATAAATAAATTCTATAATATTTTTAATATGAATAAATATTTCGCGTTTATTTTGGAACTTTAAAATGTTTAATTTTAATTTAGAAATTCAGAACAACTAAATAACATAAGAGAAAATTGCACTTATTTGTTAGAGAGTTCATGATTTTTTGCGACAGGAAAAAAAATGATCAAGAAAGAAAAAAGAAATTCCCCGGAAAATGATCGGCGCCGAAAACTGAATAAATAAATAAATAAAACCGTGATTCGCAGCATACATTTTGCGTCTGCTGCGACCGCTCCTTTAGCCCCCCTCTTTGCACGGCCCTCGGGGGAACACTAGAGGTCTGCACGGGCCGCAGTTTCCAGGCCGGCGTGAAAATTAAAAGTTCCACCCAAGCCCGGCCCATTTATATTTTTACAGTTTACGGCCAGGCCCGGTTCGTAAAAAAAATCAGTGAAAACAAGCCCGGCCCATAAAAAACCAATTAAATCAGGCCTGGTCCGGCCCGACTCAATTTCTCAAAAATTCCAATTTTTCTTAACATGCAATTGCAGGGCTGCCACTTGCTACTAAAATGCTACTAAAAGCGACTATTTTCAGCATCCGGCGGCTATGGCGACTATTTTAGGCCCATAACTGTTAAAAAGCGACTATTTCAAAAAAGCAGTAGGCGACTTTTGTCGGATTTCAGCGACTATTTTTACTGAAAATATTCGGTCTTTTCCTTCAAAGCGCCTGTAAAGTCATCTTCCCAAACGCACTTTTTCAACGGTTGTTTGAGGAGATTCGCGATTCTTTCCGCGACGAATTTCAAAATTCGTGATCCCCCCCCCCCCCCTCACAAAAAAAACCATTGACGAAAATACCTATTTATTTCCGAGATCTTTTTATATTATCGTTGAAGGAGATTTTGCGATTTTTTCCGCGATTCTTTGCCAAATTTTGCAGATTTTTCGACTACAGATTCACGAAATTGTTTTTTTTCCCTCCACCACTTGTCCAAATTCGCGATGTATATTTTCTGCGACCGATTGATGGTAGTTACTATTTGTTTCAGGGATCTTTTGACGAAATTCCGGATTCTTTTCCAGATCATTTCTAAAAATTCGTGATTTTCTTTTCACGACCGATTTATAAAATTTGTGATTTTTTGCGCGATCATTTGGTTAAATTCCCATTTTTTTTTAACCAAATTTGCGTTTTTTGTCCGCTACCATTTGACGAAATTTGCGATTTTTTTCTTGTGGTCGTTAAACGAAATTCGCAATTTTTTGTCCACTGTTTTGACGAAATTTGCGATGATTTTTCCGCGACCTTAGGTAAAAAATTCAAGATATTTTTAGTTGTTTGGGAAAATTCGCGATTTTTCTCCACGACGAATTGCAAAATTCGCGATTTTTTTCCCCAATCAATTGACGAAAATAGTTATTTCTTTTCGCTATCTTTTGCTACGATTGTTGAAGGAGATTTCGCAATTTTTCCTATGACCTATTACAAATTTCCCGATTTTTTTGGGGCGATCGTTTCGCGGTACTCACAATTTTTTTTTGTCGTGATCCTTTGCCAGATTTCACGTTTTTGTTTCCGGCGATCGTTTCACGGAACTCACGATTTTTTCCCGTGATCCTTTGCCAAAATTCGCGAATTTTTCTGCGACAGATTGGCGAAATTTTATTTCCGCCACCACTTGTTGAAATTCGCGATATATATTTTTTCTGTGATCGATTGATGGTATTCGCTGTTTGTTTCAGATATTATTTGAAGAGATTCGCGATTCTTTGCCACGATAGTTTGTCGAAATTCGTGATTTTCTTTTCAAAACGACTTACAAAATTCCTGATTTTTTGTGCAATCATTTGTTTAAATTCTCGATTATTTACGCAATTATTTAACCAAATTCGTGCCTTTTCAGGATTGATTCCGTTCTGAATTTTCCAATAATTTAAGGCATCCGATTCCGAAAGTTTTAAAAATTCGGCAAATAAAATATCGTAAATTTCGGCAAATGGTCGCAGAAAAAATCAATTTGACAATCGTTCACAGAAAAAAATTGCCAATTTCTTCAAAGGATCGCAGAAAAAACGAATTTCTTCAAGGGATCGCGAAAAAATTGGAATTTCTTTGAGGGATACCAAAAAACGCAAACTTCGTCTAGGGATCGCGGAAAAAAACACAAATTTCACAAAGGGATCGCAAATTTCATCAAAGGATCGCGGGAAAATGCGAATTTCTTCAAAGGATTGCAGAATAAAACGCATAATTGGCGCCGGGTGGCTATTTCCACCCCTTTTCCTCCCTCGGCTGTAACTTTTTATAAAATTTGCTGTGAATTTCAGTTTTGTTTAAACTCAGAATCACACTTGCCGTCTTTTTGTCCACGACCATTTGACGAAATTTGCATTTTTTTTCTCTTCATCGTTTGACGAAATCCCTAATATTTTGTATATTCTATTGTCCGTGACCGAATGACTAAAATCGCAATTTGTTTCCACAACCTATGATAAAATTCAAGATTTTTTCCACGGGCCTTTAAGGAATTTCGCGATTTTTCCCCCGACGAATTACCAAAATTCGCATTTTTTTTCCGCCAATCGTTTCGTGGAATTCACGATTTTCTTTACACGATCCTTTGCCAAATTTCGTGAATTTTTCTACGACCGGTTGACGAAAATGATATTGTGTATTTGTTTCAGTGATTTTTGACGAAATTCGCGATTCTTTTAAACGACCTTTTCTTTTGTCGACTGACTGAGGAAGCTCTTGATTTTTTGCGCGACTATTTGACCAAATTCGCGGGTGTAATATTTTTTCTGTTCGCGACAGTTTGACAAAATTTTCGATTTTCTTTCCATAATCTTTAGGCGAAATTTACAAGTTTTTTTCGCGACCGATGGAAAACTTCTTTTTTTTTCTGAGGCCAATTGTTGATATCTGCGATTTTTGTTGCGATATCAGACACGTTATTTATAACCCTGCCCCTTAAATAAAACTTTTCTTTCTTCTCTCCAAGAAACTCTTAAAATGAAAGGCCTAATGGAAAGTAGTACCGGGGATGATCTGCAAGAAATTTTTACTGCTATGTTTCCTGATGCTGTACATAATTTTTATTGTGAAAGAACCAAGTTACTTCGTAACTGAAACATTAGGGCCTTATTTTCTGGATAACTTGCTTTCTCATTTGAAGAAATCACTCTATTCTTTATTCAGTTATTTGAGCAGAATCATAAAATGTGGATATTCATAAAGTCCTTTCATTGTTATGGATACATTTTTTCTTCCTTTTTTTAAAGTGGGTATGCGAGTATTTTGGCTACTATTTTCGAACAAATGCTACTATTTTTTTTCTTTGGAGGCTACTAAAGCTACTATTTTCAATGTCATTCGGCAGTGGCAGCCCTACAATTGAGATGCTCTATGAAGTAGAATAAAGGTTTTTTTTTCTAAAAAAACTACGATTTTTTTAAAATATAAAATAACATCAAAGTTGGACTTTTGATTTCCAAATTCAAAGGCTGACAATTACAAGACGGATCCATTTAGTAATCCGCTTTAAATCAAGCTGCTTCGAATTAGGAAAAACGTTAAGAAAAGGGAGAACGCTACTCGATTCTGAAGCACCTGAATGCTAACATCTATAATTTTCAGGCAAATAGGAATAGAAATGAGTTTATGAATGTGTCAAAAATAATCACATTTTTGAGTGGAGATTATTGTTTTTTCTGAAAACGTTATTAATTTAATAAAACAAACAATTCTGTATGTTCTTACCTCCTATTCCATTTTCGTCCTTTTGAAGCCAGACTTGAATGAATTTAGAATCATGGTGTGCTTCATGACATCGCTTGTTATTGAGTTTTCTATAAAAATTTCCTGTTTTTTTTATCGCGTTTGTTTTTGCATGGCTCATTCATTCCTGATCAGTTTAAAAAATAGTAATAACAACATTTAACTACGAGTACATTCCCACATATGACCAGATCATACCAAGCCAAGTGTGTGTAGGAGTGTGGAGAGGGGTTAGGTAAAGACGCTCCTATTATCTCACTTTGCAACAAGAGGGAAACACAAGTTCAGAAGTCAAAGAAGTTCTTTGTGTTACTCACTGAAATTAAACTACTTGGGTAACTGGACACCAGCTTTGCAGTTGGGGAAATTTTTCCTTCTACCGATCAAATTACAACTGCTGACCAAATATCAATGATTGACCAGCACCGTATTCATGGTTGAGAACTAAAGCGTTTTTGTTTTGGGGGAAGAGAGAGTGGGTGAAAAGCTACATACTAAAAAGTTTTAAATTTGATTGCATCTTAAAAAAAAGCAATTGAAAATCACTGCCATTTATCGTTTCACAATCGTAAAATATCGTAATCGTATCGTAAATCACAATCCTAAAATATGTGAATATAAATTTCACATTAATTTATCTGAAAATCCCTTGTATAATACACAATCACATATCCTTTTAAAACAGTGACAAATGAAGGTTTTTAATAATTTGCACAATCAGTACAACATTAATATCAATCGTACGTTTAGGGCTGAAACTAGCCTTTTTTTGCGCCAGGGGAAAACGTGGATTTTGGCGACCACCCCCTCCCTTCATCTCCTCACGCACAGTAAATATTATTGACCTCAGATACTCTATGCAAAATAAATAAATAAAATTCATAAAAATTAAAAATAATTAAATAATTAAAATTAGAGCAAGAAATATGTAAACGACGCTCCCATAGGATTAACATTAGCTTGAGCGTTAAGAGCCTACACAAGTCACGCGAAGAAACTGGAGCGCTAATGCTAAACGTATGGGATCGATCTTTTTAAATTTTCTCGTTTGCATATTAATAGTTTTAAATGATTTTTTTTCTTAGCTTAGAAAAGCTGAGGTTAAATTCTAACCGGGTTAGTGTTTACTTTTTAGATTTTGGTTGCAGATTATTTTTATAAAGTTACCTTCACTTCCAGTACCGGTTTCAAAACCTAAAAGTATGGCAACGCTAAAGATAAATCTAAACTATCCTGAGAAAAAAAAATAATTTTTAAATATTAAAATCCAAACGAGAAATTTCAAAAGAACGCTCCCTTAGTTTAACATTAGCTTGTGAGTTTCTTTGCATTTCATATATATATATATATGTACACATTTTTGTATGAATCGACAAACGATTCATTTGGCGCCCCCTTCGCCTTTGTTCTGGCGCCTGGGGCACATGCCCCCTCTGCACGCCCCACCCCCCCCTTAGTTTTGGCCCGGGCTATATTCTTTAAAAAATATTAGAAAGGGGAGTTACTATTCTATCTTGCATATATTTCGACCCTTAGAATTTACTCGTTGACAGTTGCTCGACCTCGAGTTGCTGAGACCGGATCTGCATGCAAAAAAAAAAGTAATTTTAGTAAAAGGCATGGGCGACATTTTTCAGTTGTCACCTACCTAGAAATGGCAAAAGGACGAAAAATGTAATTTGGGAAGGTAAAAGCAGGAGCGGCTGATGGCGCCCTGGGTGAGGTTTTTTTTTTTTTTTTTTTTTGTTTTTTTTTGTTTTTTTAATTACGGGCGGTCGCCCAAGCTCGCCTCCTCTCTCTAAGACTGGATTTGATTGGTTGCAAAATACAATTGCCCCAAAAGTAATGCAAAAAATAATTGCACCAAAAGGAACAGAGCTGTATTTTACAATTTCCGCCTAGGGTGGCAAAACACCTAGAAATGGCAAAAAGAAGAGAAAAAATCATTTTGGGAGATAAAGGCATGGGCGACTTTATTAGCCATGATAGCGCCCTGTGAGAGATTTTTTTACTGTATCACTGCAAATGCTATACTCTTTTCTTTTTTTTTTTTTAAGGCTTTACTAAAACATTTTACTTTGTGCACTCCTTCAAGGGGCGAAACTAGCTATATTTTCACCCGGGGAAAACGTCAATTTTAGCGCCCCCTCCCCCCCCCCATTCCTCTGCAAAGTAAATTTACAAAGAGAAATTTACGAAAGTTTCTAGTAGCGGACTTTTTTTAAAATTTAAAATGTGTAACAATAAAATACATAATATTGAAATATATAACCAGCTTTATCAAATATTTATTCATTAAAACGTGGGGAAAAATCGAAAGGAAGCGGAAATAATTCCGCTTTATACAGGTTTCCGTCTTAGGAGGTATAACTGATGGTATTCTTTCTGTTGGAACCATGTAGTTTTTTCATTTAAGACACGACTCCATTATAGATGGGTTTCATTTTTCGAGATTTTACTGTTGTTGTAGCATTACAAATTATTACAATTGGGGGACTTTAATGTCATAGTGATATGAGTCACATTGTTTTAGGAACTAAAAAACCAGGATTTACTGTAGGTATAAAAATGAATTCCAGTTTTGTAGTATCTTCCTGTACTATCTACATAAGTTTTTCGGAATTATCACTTATACCACTCTTCTTATTTATAGACTGATATGTCTAGATACTTTTCTGAACTTAATACTAATTTTCAAATTTATGTCTGACTCAAAACAACAACAAAATTATTAAGTTTTTACTTTTTATTTTGTGAATTTTAGACCGCTTGGTTTCTATTGTAACAGTCGGTCACCTGACCTCGCCGCCTCTAAGGACAGATATGGTGATATGCATGTAAAAAAGTAATTATAAGAAAAAAAAAAGGGGTTATTCATTTTCTGTCTTGTACGCGAATCTTTTTATCTATTTGACATTTTTAATGCACTGTACTAAGCTTTTCTTTTTGACTTTTCGGGTAGAAAATATTTTTTACACAAATTTCACACGCACATATATATATTGTATAAAAAGGAAAAACAAATTTTCATCTGACGTTCCCTGCGCGAGGCGCCCAGATCACATGCCCCCTCTGCCCCCCCCCATAGTTTCAAACCCTGACTCCTTCTCCCGTTTATTTTTATTGTACCGGACAATCATTTGACGTCGCGCCCATAGCAAGACGGGAAAAAAGAAAGCTCCAAAAAGAATAGAATAGCCTTCATGGTATCTTTTCAACAGAAAAGTAGTCACATTCAAACAAAATCTTCATTTGGCGCCCTTTTCGCCTTTCGTTCTGACGTCCGGGGCACATGACTCTGCACCCCCCCCCCCCCCCAGGAAATCAGTTATCGGCGAGGGACAGTTTTACACAAAAGAGAGGAGTAGAGACTGACCTATTGGCCTTGGAAAATGTTAGTGATTCTCCTATTTGCAGTCTTCTATTACACATGAATCTTTTTATATATTTGTAAATTTTAATGCATTTGGTTCAGTTTTCCTTTTGGATTTTCCGGCTGCAAGACATTTTTATGCAAATTCGATATATATACATATACATTTTTGTATGTAAAGACAAAAAATATCTTCATTTGGCGCCCCCTACGCTTTCTGTTCTGGCGCCCGGGGTACAGAAAGTTGGGGGGGGCACGTGCCCCCTCGTGCCCCCCCGACGCTACGCCTATGGTACTATAAAAAATATTCCACTGCCCTTCAAACGGTTAATATGGCGTTTTCGTTTTGAGTAACTAATTTTAGATTATTTATTATATTATTTGGAAAATACCCGACCTTTACTTGGGAAACATTCACCAGCGTATCTCAAATAAATCTCGTAACTCTTCTAAGAGCTCCAATTAAGTTCTAAAATCGGATCTGTTTGTACTTCATTTATGGTTTCTGAGAACACGAATTTTATTTATTATCACTAGATGGCACCACCAAACTTTCTGGACAGTTATTTTTTGCATTTTAAAAATACCATTCCAAATAACCAATATTTATTAAATTTATTCATTTTCATAAATTTGCTTTTAAGTTTGAATTTATTAATATGTAAAAAAAAAGAAAGAAAAAAAAACTAGATTTTTTTCCTCTATTTATTCTATTAGTTTTGTTTCTTTTCCATTAAAGTTTCAAATGTGTTTACTTTAGGTAATTTAACTCTCTTTTATATTACTAGATGGCAGCACTAAAAGCAGAACGACTCCACATTATATTTGGAAGTACGCCTTGTTGTAAAAGACCGGAAATTGTTTTAGATTTTACTATAAATCCCAGTCACAATTTGATAAGCATTTATATGAGTTAAATGTTATACCTCATACATTTTTCATAGGTAAATCTTAACATTTACTAGTACAAAGTGGTAACAGTCCAGAAAACGCTTATAAATACTTCCATATTGGAGTATACCAAATTCGAAACATTTTAAAATAAATGTATTTAATTATGATTTGATATTGATAAATAAAATTTCTGTTTTAAAACTCTCATTTTTTTCAATAACTTCTTTTTCTTAATGAAATTTAGCGGGATATCTTTATAGATGAATTCAATAAAATCTCTGAAACGAAACCTGTCTATAACGGAATTCTGCCAGCGAATAGACTACAATAGACAAAAAGAACAAAATCTTTCTAAAAGATAATTTTTCTTCTGTCTTTTCCGATTCAATCTTAGCAGGTTTTACTGTATCAGTATACAGTAAATGTCAAATTTTTCTAAAATAGTTCGGTAAAAATAAAAAATGGAATCGTTTACGAAAATTTCCCGTATTTTTACCACGTCGCTCTGAAAAGTGCTAGATAAATACTAGCATATATAGCTAGAATTCATCTCCTCACTTCTAGAAAATGCTAGAATTATTGCTAAAACGACGAATTTACAACCTTTTCGCTTTTACAGTAACATACAGACATACTCTCTTATAGTTGACAGATAGCTAATACTTAAACCGTAAGTTTTAGAGGAATAGTCCCAGTTGCAAAAATGAAAAATCCTATAAAAATCTACTTATGTCAAAATAATTATATCTTACCTAAGTTATATCTTAAAAAGGTTATGCAATTTCAAATTTTATACCTTCCTTGGATCCTATAAGTTATATTTAGAAAAACTTTAATCATGCCTTTAACAAATAAAGCAGTAAAAATTCCACTTTTAATACAATCAAATTTTACCGAGTTATGATACTTTCAATTTTAGAAATTTTCAGCATTTTCTGACACAAAAAAAATGTTTTTTTCTTTCTTTTAAGTACATATGATGACATTTGAAACATATTTGCAATCTCTAAACTAACGGTTTGGGAATTAGCTATTGGTCGATAAGAAGTTAATCATACAAGGAGAGTTATGATACTTTCAATTTTAGAAATTTTCATCGTTTTCTGACACTAATTTTTTTTTTCTCTTTTAAGTGTATATGATAACATTTGAAACATATTTGCAATCTCTAAAACTAACGGTTTGGGAATTAGCTATTGGTCGATAAAAAGTTAAATCATATAAGGACTGTTTCCTAGAAATCTACACAAAGTTTACACGCACGCAAAATAGCAAAGGAATACGAATCGCTTGAAGACTTATCTGGTATCAAAAATATATAAAATTTATATATTTTTTTTCCAATCATAAGTTACAAACAAGTAAAGAATACTTTATATACTTTTCGGAATTTTTTTAAACTTTAACACAAATTTTAAAATACACAAAATTATCTTAAAAATATTTTAAACTTACAGAGGGATAAAGAATCTTCCTATCTACGTGCGGAAAAAAATATTGTTGAAATTTCTAAATTTAAATGAACAAGAAGGATAAGTATTTTTCCCATAGGATAACATAGGATTTCACTTTTTTCTTCTCGACCAGTTAAGTGCCCTTAAACCTGTCCATGAAGTGTTGCATTATCGCATATAAGGGCATGCCTTTTAGGTGAGAGTTCTCATTAAGTAATCTCTATTTTCCGAAAATCGGGTTGAAAGAGGAACGACTACGTACCCGTGTGTACAAGTTTTACGAAAAGAAGATTCATCATGGAAAGAAGTTCATCGTAAACCATGTTTTCGCCGAAATATCTCCAAACAAACGATGTACGATATTCTATCACCTTATGAGATAGGACTCGTGGCCGAAAGACAACCGGGATGGGAGCGGAAGGCCGAAAACTCACTAAGCCAAAGTTGCAGCAATTGAAACAACTTTTTGACAAGAACTACCAAGTATTAATCCGTCCAACAACTACCAAATTCAGCGTTTCACCCGGCTATCTATATAATACAATCTCCAAGAAGATTAACATCAAATATCACAAGTAAAGGGTCAAACCAAAACGAACGGAAGAGAAAATGGTTGCCGCAAAAACGTAATGTGGGCGCTTGTTCAGAAAATTCTCTGATCGAGCATTAATCTTAGATGAAGTGTCGTATTTCACGCTCACTCACTCCACTATAGACGGCTTGCAAATGACGTCACATGCTCAAAAGAATCTGGTATCGCTTCATATGGCGCCCAAATGTAAGACGAATGTGGTGCTCTCCAGTTGACTTTTTTGACTTATTAGCACTATGATAATAAAAATAAGAAAAATCTAAACTAAACAGACAGACAAACAGGGAGTTTTGACGTTCCGTGTGGGCTCCAGATGCAATAACAGATTAGAGCATCAGTCGTTGCTAATAGCAACGTGACGTCAATGCAAGCCGTCTATTAACGGTAATGGTGGCTACCACAGATCTGGCGTCTCCACAACACAACCTGTCATAAAAATTGCTGCTAAAGAAAACTTTGAAGATTAGGTCCTCGTTTGGATTGCGATGGGTCCGAAAGTCTCGAGTCGTCCGTTCATCCGAATGTCAGGTTCCGTTGTCGATGAGCAACGCCATTTGAACGAGTGCATTCGTCATCGTCTCATCACCTACATCCGTACCAATTACAACAACGGTCATTACATCCTCTGGCCTGACTTGGCCAGCAGTTATTCCCGCAAAATCCTTCTCAACCATCTTACCCCAGCAAAACATCACTTTCGTAGAGAAGTCCGACGACCCAGTCCACGTTTCCGAAATTAGACCGATTGAGCGGTTCTGGGCGTATCCCAAGTCTAAAATGTTTGCTAAAGGCTGGAGAGAAGATAACACCCAGAAATTAATTAATCGAATCAAGTACTGTCTCAAATATGTAGACCTCTATTGTGTACAACGTCTAGCAAATACCACGAAAAATAAAATCTATTATGTTCGATGAAACTGTTTAATTGAAACCCAGTAATTGTCTTACAGATTAATGTGATTTTTAAAGCTATCTTACAGTGTCCATTTGTGTTCGTTCTAAAAAAAAAAATGTATAACTTTCCCACCAAGAAAAGTTTGTGCGTATTTCTTGAAAACAGTCCTTATACATAGACTTTAACTTTTATGCGTACTCTTTAGAAAAAGACACGCATCTGTTTAATTATCCATACTTAAATTTGGATCATATACGCATAGACTTTAACTTTTATGCGTTCGCTTTAGAAACAGATGCGCGTAAATTTAATTATTCAGATATAAATTTGGATCATATAGACATAGACTTTAACTTTTCTGCGTACACCTTGGAAAAAGAAACTCATATGTTTAATTATTAACATTTAAATTTGGAAGAATGATTTTTCAGTATCACTAAGAAATAAAATTTTAATATGAGACATTCGGCACAGTACTCACTCGTACCGTCGTTCCACGGCTAAGTTGGTTTTATATATATGTTGATTTATTATATGCCTTTATCCGTTTACCTAATTAATCACTTAAGAATGACTTAATGCATGCCTTTGTTCGTTCCGTATATGTAATAGTAATTTAAAATATTATTACGTATTTACTATATTTTTAGAATGCAGCTGTTTCTACAGATGTATGTTGTGTTTTGAAAAGTTATCGTTGTTATTTTATTAATTTTTTATTCATTTTGCGAATACCGAAGAAATTCAATAAAAAATTAGCACAATGCACCAAACTGATTGTTTCAGAGTATCATCGATTGTCACAAAATCGATACAGCAAATATGGTTATGTGAAATATTTTGTTTGTAATTATTTTCCTTTTTTTATTACTGTAGTTTTATTCCAAGCAAGACCATGTGTAACTCCGGACAGACAACGAGGTGTATGCGGCCCAATCGCTCGATGTCCACAACTGATGTTGGATTTAAACAGATTGCGACGATCAGTGTGCATGCAGAACCTCCTCATACTGGGTGTGTGCTGTCCAATCATACAGGTATTGTGTTGGAATTTTGGCCGGTTCAGACACTCTTTTTTTTTTAATACTATTCCTTATAGGGCTGACGAAATGAAGAAGAACATGGCAGAACGAAATTTAGGCAGGGGCAAGATTTTGGAAAAGGTGCACACATAATCCGCAATCTAAGCCAGACGCGGTTTCTTTTTCTTTCTTTCTTTCTTTCTTCTTTCTTTCTTTCTTTTTTCTTTCTTTCTTTCTTTTTTATTTTTTATTTATTTATTTTTTTTTTTTTTTAGAAATAGGAAATATAAACTGAGATAAGATAAATTAATTTTTTTTTGACAGAACCTCATTGTAAGCAGGGATGCAAGCGCTGCGCCCCAAATGGTTGATTGCTACCACTAAATTTTTATAGTATTCCTCACCTTTTTTAATGACGGAATTTCTGAGATTTAATAAGGTGAAGAACACTTTTAAAATTTAGTGGTGAAAATCAGCAATTTGTGGCGCAGCGCTTGCATCCCTGTTGTAAGTCATTTTTTAAACATATCATTTTTAAAAATATATTAAACATATCATTTAGTAACGTGAAAACTATTAAGAATCAACAATTATTTTTATAATGAGGATTTTGATGCCGACCAGTGTTATTACATATAGAGGAAATTCGGGTATTATGGGATACCATTTACTTGTTGATTTGTAAGTGAATGTGAAAATTTGGGATATTTTAAAAGATAGTAAAGGGCAAACTTTGACTATTTCTTAACACATGAAAAAAATACATATTAATATCTAGATTTTAAAAAAAAAACTACACTTTTCGGGTAATATGAACCAGTCGGGAAATGTGGAATAAGGTTATAAGGAATATTATAAGAAAAACCATGATTTGAAAAAATAACTAAGATTATTTAACGAGGAAACAGTTAGTACATCATCAATAAACAGGGGTCGTACTTGTCCTGAAATTTCAAGACCAAGAAATTCTTCGGTACAGTATTTTCTTACAGAAAATCTCTTCTTAAAAAAGGAGAAATTTTGCGCGTTTAACCTAGATTTATTTTCCTATAAAAAAAAAAAAAATACTGATATTTGTCCTGAAAAATTCCTTGAAGCGTATGACCCCTGTCTACAAATCCTCAGATTCTTTGAAAAATTCTTTTATTTTTTGCGAAAATCACAAATGTAGTCTGTTCTTTTGGTCCGCCACAGTCCACCATGGCCCACATCGCACCCATCAGGTATTTATTTACTCCTCCTCTCTTTCATCCTCTGAATATTTTCCATTACAAAACAGGCACACTGCATCTCCCTCTTCTGGTGTACAACCTGGTAAAAGCCGATCTCAGATAATATGTCGGAGTGGAATGATTTTTCATTTTCATTAGACTCCCCTTGAAACAGTTGTATAGGGTGTATTCCATATTAGCCGACACGCGATCTTGAAAAAAGTAACCTTTTCTCTCGTCAACAAGCTAGCATAGATGCAAACTGACTAACACAGCAATAAATATAATTATTCAACTTAAAACTGAACTTTATTAATATCACTGGCGAAGAGGTCTTACAATTGATGTGAATTTTATAAATCTTATCTGCAAAAAACTGCAACAATTGAAAATAATTTGGATTTCACCGCGTCAGTCCATCAATAGGACTGACCATACTGCATCACGAGAGTACTAGGAAGACGTTTGGCAGTTTTACGCTTGGCTATCGTGCTCTGTGGACCAGATGTTGAAGCATTCCATATGACCCGACCATTCCATAATATCCGAACTTCCTCTAATATAAAAATAAAAGGTTTTCTAACCTTACAAGAAAAGTTTCGCAAAACTTCCATTTAATTTCTCAAGCAACCAAAAAACTGAACTAATTAGTTGACATGTTATGCTTCTTATCATGTCAAATGTATCTTAAGAACAAATTTCTCTGTATGTTAAGGGGGAGGACAGCTTTTTTTAAAGCTTATTTTTTTAAAAAAAACACCAGCTTTTCCCCGCCAAAAATGTCAATATATTGTTGCAATTTTTCAAAATTCAATTCGTAGGTTCTTGAAAGAATTTTTAAACTTTTTTCAATATTTTATACTTATTATTAACTAACTTGCATTCATGTTTTTCTTTTAAAAAATTCTATGTTAATAGTCCGATAAGTGGTTTCGAAAATTGCATTTTCAGAAAAATGTTTTGCTCTAAAATCAAAAAACATGATTTTAAAAGAAAATTTTTATCAATTCCCAAACTTCCTAATATAGGGATTTAAAATGCACCATGTCTCAATGATAAGTGCTAGCAGCACCAAAAGTGGTTCCCTTGCCAGTAAATGGAAATCACACCAAAGTTCATTTAAACAGAACATCCGATCCAAAATAGTGTTGGAATGAAATTCTTTAATTTTTAGTGTTAGAAAATTTATTAATAAAATGTATAATTGCATAGAGATATATTTATAACTTCAAAGAAATAATAAAACTTTATACAATCTGCGATTGTGTTTCTCCAGTAATTAAAAAACTGAATTAATTAGTTGACATGTTATCCCTCTTACCATGTCAAGTAAATCTTCAAAGCAAATTTCTCTATACGTTTAAGAAAAGGACAGCCTTTTTTAAGCTTATTTTTTTTAAGCTTTAATCTCAGTAAATCGAAATCACACCAAAGTTTGCTTAAACCGTTGATCCGACCCTAACTGGGCCGCACCAGTGGCCGAGAGGTTCTGCTCTCAAAGCTGGTAGACGGGAGGTGTTGGGTTCGATCCCAATCGTGCCCGTAGGCCTAATCGTTCGGAGTTTTCGTGGTTTTCTTCGAGCCTTGGATTTCCAAGCGTTAATACGGGTTAGGTTCCCTTAGAAAGACCCCCACGAAGGGCACTCCCCCCCTCTGGGCCTATATCCCTCGAGCAGATAATTGCCCGTCAAAAATCAACCAACCACCCGATCCGAACTGGCGTTGGAATGAAATTCCTTCATTTTTAGAGTTTGAAGATTTATTAATGAAAGATATAATTGCATAGAGATATATTTATACTGTTAAAAAGATAATGAAAGTTTGGAAAATCTACGATTATGTTTCTCCAGTAACTAAAAAACTGGATTGATTACTTGACACGTTATGCCTTTTATCATGTCAAGCGAGTCTTAAAAACAAGTCTCTGTATAATCTAAAAGGCAGCATGTTTTTTTTTTTTTTTTTTTAACTTATTCTTTAAATCTTTGAAACCACTCAAAAGCTCATTTAATCGGATGATTAGATCAGAAATGACGTTGGAATTAAAATATTTAATTTTTAGAACTGGAAGGATAATTAATGGTTGATGTAGTATATATTAAAACGTTTTACATTCTATATCTTAATTGTGATTTGGGAATAAATTTTAGAATTTATTTGAAACTATCATTATGAAAATACATGCATTTTAAATTAGCATTTAGTTATTTATTGTTTGAAAGTTTACTCTTAGTCGAAAACTTTTACGAAATTATTTATTCTCAAACTTTTGTTATTACGAATATTTCCAGCTTCATATTTCGGTTGAAAGAAAAAATCTAATATTTCATTAGGAAAGAAAAAAAAAAACTAGTCGGATGTGCCCAATCCCAAGACTTTCTTCTATCTCATACATGTTAATACTTCAAAATTCGCTATTACAGTGCCAAAATTAAATGACAATCTATGCGCATCATGATGATGCTAAAGATATGAAATTCCGTGGATTAGTTCTTGAGATATGAGTGTCGCTAAAATCGTGTAAATCCTGAAAAATGCAGCATAACAGAATCACCTGTTCTGTTATTTACACCAAAAGCTAATCAGAAATAACCTATGTCAACGTCTAACTGAATCTGAAATTTATGAAAATCCGCGCACAGTTCTTGAGATAGAGGCTACTGCAGAAATCATGAAAAATACAGCACAGCAGCGTCACCTGTTAGGTGGTTTACATCAAAAACTAATCCGCACCAAATTACATCAAGGTATAACTGAACCTGAAGTTTGATGAAAATCTGTGTATTAGTTCTTGAGATAGGGTTATTGCGGAAATCGTGAAAAATGCAGCAGCCACCTGTTGGGCGATTTACACCAAAAAGTAATGAACACCCATTTATACAAGGATCTAACTGAACCTAAAGTTTTACCAAATTCCGTGCGTTAGTTCTTGAGATAGAGCAACCACAAAATGTGTGTCACATACAGAGAGACTAGCAGGCAGACTCACACACAGACATTTTCTAAAATAGGCCAAATCTTGTTCAGGACCTGCTAAAACATGTAAATTCGTCGAAAACAACGGTAGTCGAATTTTTTCACGAATCCAATACTTTCTCTTTGTAAAGATAAAAGAAACTTAAAAAAAAAAAACTGTAGTGCACAAAAAAAAAAAAAAAAAAAAATGTAAGCGACGTGCTAATTCTCTTATTATATGGAACGGATATCAAGAAACATTCTTTTTAAACTGAAGGACAGCACCTTCTTGAGAAAACTTGTTCTGTAATCCACTATGAGCATTTAGTATCATTTGCTTTAGCAATTGATTTCTAGAAATTGATTTCTGCTAAAATGTTTATTTTATGATTCATATTTTTTCCAAATAATTTAATATTTCATACGTAAAAAATATGTAGACGCATAAAAATCCAATAAGTATATTTGGGATATTTAATACTAGCATAATAGAAAATATCAGTTTGAAAAATGTCATAATTTCAGGAAACACCAATGAAAATATTCAAAAAGTGCATTATAAAGCAAAAACATGTCCTTAAGTAAACATTGATATCAGGAAATATCAATGAAAGTATTCAAAAAGTACATTATAAAGCAAAAACATGTCCTTGAGTAAACATTGATGTCATATAACAGTAACAATGTGACAAATAAATTTCACTTTTTTTTTTACTTCTAAACATCGCAAAATTTAAATTTTTACACAGTCAAGTTGAAAAAAAAAACTAGCTTCAAATTCAACTTGTTTGAAAACTGTATCATAATTTACTGATGTTTTACGGTTTTTAAAATAATTTTCAAGAATGAATATTTTTAAATCTGCCTACAACCCAGTTACGGAAGATTAACCCGATTGCATATAAAACAATTTAAATAATGCGGCATTTGTTTGATTCCGTGTAATTATCCATAACTAAACTGCTAAACGAAATTAAAACTTCACAAATAAATAAACCACTAATTTACCAGACATATATTCGGACGACGTGCTTAAACTCGAAATAATAAAAATCACACTGGTGGCTATAAATAGTGATACGCGTGGCGATTGACCGCTGGCTTTTTTTTTTTTTTTTTTTTTGTGTGTGTGTGTGTGTGTGTGACTATTTGGTGGGTAATCTAATAAAACATATTAAATGTAAAAGAAATTAGAGTCTTCAATTAAAAATGATTGTCACGTACTTTGATTGGCTGGTTCATTTAACATGAAGAGCTCAAAATTTTACATAACATTTCATATTTTTTTTAAATTGTTTAATGATTCAATTTAAATTTAATATTTGAAGCTGAAATTGACTCTAGATTAGAAGCATGAAGACAAACTTGGGTATTACTGTTAAAATTTTCATTTTTAAAATTATATCCGGAGACGCTTATTTTATTCAAAAATAATTATAAAAGACTCAACTCCCATTCGAATGCTACATTTTTATCTCGCTTACCAATTTGCCTATTAAAAAGTATGTTTTTTTCCCTTTTATCTGACTACATAATTTTCTAATCAGTAAGATACAACAATTAAAACAAGTGGGAATTTTTTTTTTTTACGTATAATGCTTGTATATATCTTGTATATATACAAGCATGTATATAGCTTGTTACATGTTTATAGCTTGTATATATATGTAATAATAAATTCTAATAATTACATGAAAAAAGCTTTTTTTTTTTAAAAAAAAAAGCTTTTTTTTAAAAAAAAAAAAAAAAAAAAAAACTTTTTGTGTGTGTGTGTGTGTGTGTGTGACTATTTAGTGGGTAATCTAATAAAACATATTAAATGTAAAAGAAATTAGAGTTTTTAATTGGAAATTATTGTTATGTACTTTGATTACCTGGTTAATTTAACACGAAGAGCTCAAAATTTTATATAACATTTCATTTTTTAAATTATATCCGGAGACACTTATTTTATTCAAAAATAATTGTAAAAGACTCAACTCCCATTCGAATGCTACATTTTTCATCTCTCTGAACAATTTTCTTATTAAAATGTATGTTTTTTTTTTTCCTTTTTTCTGACTATATAATGTTCTAATCAGTAACATGCAGCAATTGAAACGAGTGGGAATTTTTTTACGAATAATGGTTGTAAATTTAGTTATAATAATTACATGAAAAAAAGCTTTTCGTGTGTGTGTGTGTCTATTTGGTGGGTAATCTAATAAAACATATTAAATGTAAAAGAAATTAGAGTTTTCAATTGAAAATTATTGTCATGTACTTCGATTGCCTGGTTAATTTAACACGAAGAGCTCAAAATTCTACATAACATTTCATATATTTTTTAAATTGTTTAATGATTCACTTTAAATTTAATATTTGAAGCTAAAATTGACTCTAGATTAGAAATACGAAGAGAAACTTGGGTATTACTGTTAAAATTTTCATTTTATAAATTATATCCGGAGACGCTTATTTTATTCAAAAATAATTGTAAAAGACTCAACTCATCCCCTTCGAATGCTACATTTTTCATCTCTCTTAACAATTTGCTGATTAATGTTTGCTTTTTTTTCCCTTTTCTCTTACTATATAATTTTCTAATCAGTAAGATACAACAATTGGAACGAGTGGGATTTATTTATTTATTTATTTATTTATTTTTACGAATAATGGTTGTAAATTTAGTTCTAATAATTACATTGAAAAAGGAGGAAAAGTACATTTTAAATTTGTATAGAGTTTTTTATAACTGTATGTAGCCATCAATCGATCATCTACATTAAAAATAGAACTTTACTTTTTAAAGCTTAACCCTTTATCTACTGACGATACTTATAAGTACTATTAAAATAACTTGTTATAAAATTCATTTAATACATCGATTAGTAGTAATACAGTTTAGAATGAGTTATAGATGCATTACTTTATCTTGTTCCAAAAGCATTATTGGCAACACAAAACAGAAATACTTTTAAAAGGATGATTTCCTTTGTTATTGCATCTTTTCAGCTTTCTCGGCGTTGGAGGGGGGGGGGGGGTCGGGGGGGAGAGATTTTTCAATTCGGAAATATTTCAATAGTAAGAACATTATATTTGTACATTTCCTAATTCTACAAAATACTAAGAAAAATATTTAAAATAAAAGATTTGAGTGGGGTTATAAATATTGCACAGAATCCCTATAAATTCAAATTTAATCAATCCTTCAAAAATTATTATAAAATTTATTAAATGATTATATAAATCTTCTAATATAGTTTCAAAAATTCAGGAAAAAGGGTTTAGAAGATAAAATTTCCTGGAATTCATAATTCAGTACTTAAAGGATTAATAGCAAGCTATAATTTTATTACATAAAGTTCAACATTCTAAAAACGTAGAACTACAAGAATTTTTTATAAATGTTGATTGTGTATTTCAAATGAAAATCAAATTTCAAAGTAATTACTTAAGAGGCGCAAAGGCCAACACGGTGAAAAAGATTCCACGCCGGGACTCGAACTCGGGCCATTAGTATAGCGCACTGACGTTCTACCGACTAAGTCACATGGAACGATACCCAGCCTGGAAAATTTCTCACTATTATATGTTGGCAAGGCTACAAACGCAGCACAAGATGGAATATTTATCGTGAGCCACCGACATGGGGCAAACACGAATATTAATTAAATTCAGCATCGATAGAAACTATATTAATCCATGGAAATTACTCCAGAGAGAAACATTCGCCTTGCATACAATATTTCAAATGAAAATCAAATTTCAAAGTCATTGCTTAAGAGGCACAAAGGCCAACACGGTGAAAAAAATTCCATGCCGGGACTCGAACCCGGGCCATCAGTATATCGCACCGACGTTCTACCGACTAAACCACATGGAACGATACCCACCCTGGAAAATTTCTCACTATTATATGTTGGCAAGGCTACAAACGCAGCACAAGATGGAATATTTATCGTGAGTCACCGACATGGGGCAAACACGAAGCCCTCCTTAAGTTTGATAAATGCTGTACTTGATCTTTCTACACATAAATTGCACTCTTTAATTCTTTCCAACGTTTTTTGTTTGGTCAAGCCAATATAGATTCCTCTCTAGTCTATCCTTGTCAGACACTTGAACGTTCCCCTATATTGACATTACGGAAATAGCAACTATAATTTAAATAGTTCCATTTTGTAGCACACGCTCACTCGAAATGTGATGTCCAGTACTAGCGAACCGGTTAATAACATCTTTCACGCCAATCAGCTGCTAAACTTTTAATTATGCATTTTCTACTGTGTAAACTAACTTCGGTAATTTTTTTCAAGCAAATCGAGCGATCTAACTTGAAAGAGTTCCCTAGTGAGTTAAGTGTTTTTGCTTAGACGATTTCCTTCTTCCTCTTATGGCTTGACACTGGTGGGGCGGAAGCACTACACTTTCTGTTCTTTAGCAAACCAAAGGCATTCAAAAACTATTCAGGTCACGGCCTCCTAAATGGGAGATTCTATTTTCTCTGAAGCATTATCATATTGAATTTTATTATTTCAAAATGAGATCGTATTGATATTTTCTTCTGGTTAATCTAAAGAAAACAGAGATATGCTTGCCAGATTATACTGTTAAAATTTTCCGTAAAATAAAGATTAGCTGACCATGTACAAGGTGTACCAAAATGAACTACACATTTCCAAGAAGGCTAATGCAAAAGCTATTCACCAGAAAATCACGAGATTTAGGAAGTATCTTAAGGCTGTTGATCAATAGTACCTCAATACCCCTCCCTAATGTTAAATTGGCACTTCTTTCTTATAACGGCCACCGAGTATGAATCGCCAAGCGATCAAGATTTATCGCCAAATAGTAAGACATATATGTCATTATAATCACATATCATGCATATATGACATACATAATGGGTAAAAGACGTAACTATTACGTGTATATTGACGTACATGGCGCAAATGTGAGAGTTTGGAGTTTATATATGCCTGTGCATGATGTATATGTAAGTTTGGCAATAACCTTGACGAAATCGTTACTGCAAACTTGGCGTAATCGTGGGACCATTATAACAAAGAAGTACCGTTAAACCTATGGGCATGTAATGCATTCGATTTTTTAAATTCAGGAGATGAATGTTTTTAACTTCTTTTTTCTGTGTACTGTTCTTAAAAGAAGTCTCCCTTTTTTTTTAGTTGTCAAAATATTTCTAAAATATATATTTAATTTATAATTTTATGTGTTAAAATTTAACTTGTGAGTAAGATGTTAACACTTCACATAAAATTAAGCATATATTTTAGAAATATTTTGACAACTAACAAAAAAAAAAAAAAAAAAAAAAAAAAAAAAAAAAAGAAAGAAAGAAAGAAAGAAAAGAAATATACGCATATATTCGTTTTAAATATGAAGTCGTACGTGAATTAACCTATGTTATTCACAACTAAAAAGACATGGCGCATCTAGTATTTGTCGAGAATTAAATAAAAAATCATGCACTCGTGACATCATAATTCACTTTCATATTTTAGCATAATAATAAGGTTACTATAATTTGTGGCTCGTACTATTATAGCCAGTATACAGGTCAGGACATATTGCCGTTATCATTATCTTTTAATGCGAGAAGGTTTCGCTATGGTACTCCATTGTGAAATTTGGTAATTTTCGAAATTCAATATTTGATAAACGGCACGATCATTAGATTTGAAATTTATATCAAGAAAAATACAATTTTTTATCTTTATAACGCAGTTTGTCTAACAATTTTCTGACAAAGCTGTTAATTTTTTCAGCAACTCCAAATTTTTTATTTTCCGAGATTAATCTGTGGCAACAATTGGCGAAAAAGTCAGTCGTCAGCAACGCGTAGCTTTTTATTAAAGAGGATGTGAATGTACATTTTTTAAATCCGGTCAGTCATTTATGGCAATCCTGTATTTTGACCTATCTTATGCTTTTTTTTTAGTTTCAGATATAGCACTAAAGATTTTTGTAATACAACTAGCAAACCCCTCTGCTTTGCTCGCGTGATTATTGAAACTAGTAGGGATGACCGAGCTAAGCTCGGTCAAAATTAGCCTTGTGTTCAATTCGATAATTTATTCGCACTGTATCTGTATCATTCTTGCTGTTTATATACAATTGGATCCACAGACATAGTGACCCAAAATGACCCACTAACCGAATTTTTTCGAACATGCGACTTAACCAATGCTCTTCTCGAACCCGAAAACGATAGAATACAAAATTTAGTCAAAATCGTTAAAGTCGTTTTATAGATCAAATTAGCTTGACCCATGGTAACCCTAAAAGGACCCACTAATCTAAATGTATCGAGCATGTGACCTTCCAATGGTCTTCTCGTGCTGGGAAACGGTGTAATAAAAATTTTTGTCACAACACTTTGAGCCATTTTTTAGATACAATTAGCTAGATCTTGACCCATTGTGGTCCAAAATGACCCATTAATCGAATTTTATTGAGCAAACGACCTAGCCCAATGGTCTTATAGAACCCGAAAACGATAGAATACAAAATTTAATCAAAATCATTAAAACTGTTTTCCAGATAAAATTATCCTGATCCACAGTGACCCTAAAATGACCCATTAATCGAATTTTCTCGAACATGTGACCTAACCCAATGATCTTCTCTTGCCCGGAAACAATATAAAACAAAATTTTGTCAAAATCGTTTGAGCCGTTTTTTAGATACAATTAGCTTGACCCACAATGACCCCAAAACGACTCACTAATCGAATTTTCTCGAACATGTGACTTAGCCCAATGGTCTTCTCATGCCCAGAAACGGTATAATACAATGTTTTATAAAATCGTTTGAGTCGCTTTATAGATTAAATTAGCTTGACCCTAACCCATTGCGACCCAAAATGATCCACTAATCGAATTTTCTTGAACATGCGACCCAGCTAAGTGATACTCTCGTGCCCGAAAACAATATAATACCAAATTTTGTTTTTTAGATACAATTAGCTTGACCCACAATGACCCCAAAACGACTCACTAATCGAATTTTCTCGAACATGTGACTTAGCCCAATGGTCTTCTCATGCCCAGAAACGGTATAATACAATGTTTTATAAAATCGTTTGAGTCGCTTTATAGATTAAATTAGCTTGGCCCTAACCCATTGCGACCCAAAATGATCCACTAATCGAATTTTCTTGAACATGCGACCCAGCTAAGTGATACTCTCGTGCCCGAAAACAATATAATACCAAATTTTGTCAAAATCGTTTGAGCCGTTTTCTAGATAAACTTAGCTTGACCCACAGTGACTCAAAAATGACTCACTAATCGAATTTTCTCTAACATGTGACTTAACCCATTGGTATCTTCTCGTATCCAAAACAGTAGATTTCAAAATTTAGTCAAAATCGTTAGAACCGCTTTTTAGATAAAATTAGCTTGACCCTAACCCATTATGACCCAAAATGATCCACTGATCAGATTTTCTCGAACACATGAGCTAGCCGAATGGTCTTCTCGTGCCCGAAACTGGTAAAATACCAAAATTTAGCCAAAATCGTTAGAGCCGTTTTTAGATAAAATTTACATACACACACACAATTTTTTTCATCACAGAATAAACCAATAAAAAAAGTAATAATGATGTGGTCACGAGTTTACAAATTTACGGGCAATTCTACTTTTTTAACATTTTAAAATGACTTCGAATTTTACGGGCAATTCTACTTATTTAACATATTAAGCTGATTTCTAATTTTACGGCCATTGCCCATTCTTTTATAGAGCAATCCATAATATCAGTTGTGTTATTTTACGGACAATAACTATTTTTTTTTACGGGTTGATCATATATTTGATAGGATGTAAAATTACGGGAGATTTATAATTTACGGTCCAAATTTTTTTGTTGTCTGACGGAGTTTGTCAAAATTTTACTTGGATTTTTTTTTTTTTTTTTTTTTTTTTTTTTTTTTTTTTTTTTTTACAGTGTATAAACCTTATTATTTACATGCATATATATATATTTAAAAAAGACAGTATCATGATTTTTTTTTTCACCATGCTGTCATTGTCAAACTACGTTACAATACAAATATCGCGAATACTGATTCTAAATATCATCACGTGATAGTGTGAGTTTTTTTCCCTAATCTGAATAAATGGCACAAAAAGAAAATATGTAGGTAAATGTCTGTGACAATGCCACGGTAAGGTTTTCATGCTCTACGAATTCTTGGATTAGGGAGTGAACAAGGAGTTCACGATACTTGTATATTTTTTTTCACTTCAGTTAAATCTGTGGTTAAGTCACGATTATTCGAGAAAGCACTAAGTGAAAATGACAGTTCGGAAAGTAAAAAGAAAATATTCTATTGAAAGGGAGTTAATGATAATAACAGAGTTTGCTTTTTTGTGAATGAAATTTCTAGCAGAGGTTTTCTTTATATTAAGCACTTATTCTTTAAATGTATTAACGCTTGAATCATACACTTTTGTTTTTGAACTTCATGCGACAAACTTCAGTGATATTGTGGAATTCGTAATTAAATAAAAAGTAATAATAAAATTTAGAACAAATTCGTTACTTCAATACAAAAGTTATAATTTTCAAAACTATCCAAAAAGTTCATTGTTTAACCCCTTGAGTGGCGGTGAGATATATTTTATCCCACCTATGATTAATGAAGATTTGCACCAGAAAAATTTTATGAAATTTTACTTTTCTAACTTTGGTGGAAAAAAGTTGTAAAATTGCTTTTCCCTATTTTGAAATAAAATTTTTTTAAATTTCCGGTGGGAATTCAGCATTACACAAACGCAATTGCTTGCCCCTCAAGGGGTTAAATGGACTTCATTTAAACACATTCTTGTTTCATTTTATTAGAAATTTTGCGGGCTTTATCTCAAAAACTAATGGACCAAACTTCATGTTCAGTTTAGTTTTGACATAAACTTGTGCTGTTTAGGTTTGGGTATATATCATCAAGCAAGTGGCGCTTCAGTGCTATATTTTTCACAATTCCGTGGATGCCATTATATCAGCGTATATAAGATAAAATTTAATACCTCGGTTAGACCTCAGAACATATAGATGCTGATTAGGTTTTGGTGTATATAAACAATATTTGGTGTATAATGGTTAGGTTTTATGTGGCTTATCATATGCTGTGATAGTTGAATTTGCTGATTACCACGGGTCAATTCTGACTGAAAGAATATGTCTTCTCACATCTATTGCTAACCCTTAGAAGAAAAAAGTCTCATGCTCACGAACTCAATTGCCTTTAACGGTTTCTTACGCTGTCACCATACACAAATTCCAGAGTTCAACTTTGTCAAAAATTGCTGTGGATATTGGTCCAAAGACGTCTTTCGTCCTTTAAAAGATATTCCGATTGAAGTGCTTTTCAAGAAGGATAAGCTTGACCAGAAGAACGAGGCACTTATTGATAGATTAGCACCTGAGACTACTGCTAAACTGAATAATCATTTTAGAATGAAGATTCAACAGATGTTAATGCAAACTTAATTTTATACACTAAACAGTAAACAACAAATTAAAAATTATTTTTTAATATTTGTCTCTTTATTTTATGCAACTGGATGCTCCGACATGCGACCACACGCATGGTGGTTAATTACTTGCATATGCTGCAGGGGAATTTTTTTTTACTATTTTTCAAAAATACTTTAAATTTGTAACATAGTTGTTTTGAAAGCAAGAAGTTGGAGAGTAAATGGCTAATCTACGAAATCTTTAGATCTTCAAATTATTGCAGAAAAAAAAGAGAACAACACTATATTAGTTTGAGAATTATAACATATTTAACTACATTTAAAAAATAAATTTAGCTTTTTCATATTAAAATATGAACAAATTCAAACTTTTCAGTAATAACACTTAATTTTTTCACCAAAAATAGATCTCAAATTAGCCTAAAAGTAAATTTTTAAGAAGTTTCTGTAAATTCATCAGGAGATTCTCATTCTTAAAATTTTAGGTAAGCTTTACTGTGGCCCTAAAATGAAATCCGTTACTGTAAGGTTCAGCTTCAATACAATTTTTATAAGTAATTTCCAACAGAAAACATAATTAGTATTAGAAAAATGCTAAATAAATCCTTTAAGTATTTTATCAAATAGTTCAGACTGGTGTTAATATTAGTGTTTATAAAATAAATCCACTTTTAACAAATATATGGTACTTCAAGTTGCAGCATTTGTCTATCGATACGTGAAGTATCAGCTAAAAAAAAACTCAGGGGGGAAAAAAATTCACAAAGTATTTTCAAAGCCTTTTCTCTAATTTCTATTATCTAATACATGACTAAAGTCTTCTAAGTTTTAACAGTGCTTCTGTAAATATTTTGGAGTGAAGAATTACTAATGTTGTTGAAAACATTGATTTTATTTTGTGCTTAACTGCATATGTATTATCGTCCGTGTTGCCTTCTTGCAATACCTCACAGATTTACACTTCTAATTGGTTACAACATCCTTATTCACAAGGGTCATTTTTAATTAAACGTAACTCAGTCAATTTTAACGATTTATATATACGGTTTTTTGTAATGAAGATTTTCCAATTGACTAATTTTGTGCAGAGGCATCTCTCTATTCTAAAGAAAAGTAACTAACGCTGTCACCGCCGCCGTTTTTGAATTTTTTGTGACTGGGGGGTCTTTCTTCATTAATATTAAGAAAACTCTGCATACAAAAATATGAAAATCGGTGGTATTATAGAGAAATGTTTTATAAAAACGCTGATGCAGACAGTTTTCAAATAGAAGAATTATTTTAAGATATATTTTATGTTAAAGTTGGTCAAAATCGTTCCATTAAAAAAGTTTTATAGGAGCAAAAACTATACATAGCAATTTAATCATTTTTAGATCATTTTACACATTAGAAGTTCCCGGTATGCAGACTGTATTAATTTTTTTAATTTGATTCATCTTTTGAGGATTTATGTCCATTTTATATTCAAAATTTCAGAATTTCAAAAAATATTTTTTACATCTTTTAGAAAAAGGTATTATTTTAAATTTTTGCCAATTTTTAAAACAGCACAAAGAATAATATTTCCTTCAAATTAAAAATTTATTTACACGTGACTATTATAAACAGAAAAAAACTTTCAAATTAGAATTAAATAATTACGTTTCGAAAACAAGAAAATATAGAAAATTAAGTCATAAAAACTATATTTACACGGGAATTTTAAAAGAGAAAGAAAATTGCAAAATAATAAATTCATTAATATGCGTTAAAAGTCGTAGATGGAGGAAATTACGTCCTATTTAAAATGCCCAAACAATAATATTGCCAAACAGTTGACATTGAAAAATATATTTGCGCGAGACATTTATTTCATATTTTGAGATAATCTTTTAAACTTTTGTTGTGAATTCTAAGACAGCATAAATAATATTTCCTTTCTAACAATAAAAGTATTTTTACGTGAATATTAAAAAGAAAAAGAAAACTTTGGTGAAAATTACGTCAGATTTAAAACGATTCGTTTAAAATGTCTTATTTAAAAGAACTTTCTTATAGCGTTGTTAAAAAACACCGGGAGGCAAAGACTCTGTTTACTTAATTAATTTTATATTATCTTATTTTCAAACTTTTCACTTATCTGATTTAATCAAAGACAAAAACAGCCCGTTAAGAGGGAAATCACCACTGCTTTTTTAATTATAATTAGCGTGCTTTTAGAGTTCGCGGTGCCTGGGTTGGCGAGCGGAGCTCGTAGGGGGCAGAACCCCCTAGTCATATAAAAAAGTAAAAAGTGTAGCTTTTTTTAAAAATTAATAGCAGAACATTTCATTAATATAATCTTGATTCTTACAATTTTTTTGAACACTTTTTGATTTTCATTGCCAACTATACAGGTAAAAAGAAGAAAAAACTAAAATGCGTTTCAGCCTTGTTAGGACACTTTGTATATGTGCTATATATAACAAAAAATTCTAAAGGCATGAAAAAAACTCAGTCTGAAATTTAAAAATGTCTTTTAAAATTGTATTTGGAATAAAAAGTGTCAAAATACTGTAAATGAGGTTAAATTATTTTTTTTAATTTTTGACACTATACATACCGGGAATTTTATTCATGTTTTATAAAAATATTTCATTTCAGAATAGGCGTTTAAAACTATTTAACTTTTCCGTTTAGTCTATTTCGGTGTGATTTATATTTTATTTATTATTATATAAAGAAATTTCTAGTTCCAGTGGAAATAGTTTCACTTGGTACCTGTCGAATGAACGGTTGTTGGTATATTTATTAAAAATTATATAGAAATAAATTTATTGTTTATATCAACTCTTTTTACACCTTTTTATGATATTTGAAAAAAAATTTAATCACGAAAAAAAATAATTAAAGCTGTAACTGAAATCAGTAAAGTTACAAAGAAGAGATACACTTGCCTCAAAAACTGGATATATCGTTTTAGATTTCAAAAATATGACAAGGAAAGTCAAAATGGCACCAAATTCCTTTTAGGAAGTGTTTGTGCAGTATATATTAAAAGTTCTTTTTCAGGGACACAGTTCTTCTTATTTATTCCACTAAAAGAAAATACACTATGAGAGGATGCAATTTTATAGGATAAATGTTAAATGAAGGTTTAAAAAATTATATAACAAAAATTAAAAAGAATTTAATACCAAAATTCCTTTGTTAAAGTATTAAAAATGTTAATTAGATAAAAGACATAAAGAATATGTTCCTCATCATGTTTAGAAATATAGACTATTCAAAGTTACATATATAGTTATTTGCACAGCTTACTTTGATAGTTAAAAGAAGGGTAAATGGGTCTAATTGAGGGGGAAATTCTGGGTTTAAACTAAATAGTTACTATTATTTTTACTAAGAGATGACAGTAACAAAATTTTACTGGCTCTATTTTATATAATTTAAAAAAGGGTGCAATTTGTGGACAAGAAAAGCTCAAGTAAAATTGGTTTCACCAGCGTCCTATATTTTTAATTATTCAGTACCACTATTTTCAAAACAAAATTTTCGCAGTAGCTTACCATTCCACAGGTTAAATTCATATACTACGAAGATAATGCTGTATAAGAAGATAACTCTAGTTTGGATATAATGGGACCAAGTATTTAAAAATTATAGGACGCCGTGACTCCTGTTTCACTCATGGCTGCTCTTTTTTAACAGACTCATTCTTAAAATTATGTTCAAAAGAACTTTTAATTTAGCTTTATATAAAATCTTACCAAATTTTCTGAATCGTGTTGACGACGGTCACGTTTTTAAAACTCTTGCTCAACTTCCGTCAGTTAGTAAAGCGTATGAGAGAGATCGTGAATTACATTTTTAATTGCTATGTTTCGAATACAACTAATTGGCACTGAAACTGCTCATCTTATAAGCGAGAATAAGCGTGAAATTATATGCTACAGTAATGATCTTCACGCAAATTTGTGGTATACAGCACAGAAGATACAATTTAAGCTATAGTTAAGTGTCAAACGTGCTTTAAACAATTTAGCAAGTTGAATACTGTGAGATATGTGAAGCCTTCTCCAATTTAAAATACAGAAAGCATCATGACGGGCAAGTCAAATGCAATAAAAGTACTCTCTATCAAATATTCGCAGTTTGGAACTAGAGATTTAGGAGAGTTTGGAATTTCTTAGGATTTTAGATACCTTTTTTTCCATATCGAATGCTTTCTTTCCCTTTAAACTCTATATTCAATTTAGAAATAGTATACTGAATATTAGATATATTGAATTTCGTCAAAAGTAGTTTCTTTTAATATTTTTAGTTACATGTGAATTATTTAATTATATATAATGAAAGATAAGATGTAAAGGTTAATTTATATTATACGTGGCCTGTCTGAAAAGTATCTGATCTTTGTCCGGAAAAAATATATATATAAGTTCCTGACGCGATTGGTAAACTAATTCCCTTCAAGGTACGCCCCTTGTGCCTCCACATACTTAACCCACCGTTCTTTCAACTACCGAAAATACTTCTGGAAGGTTTGTTTTGGAATGGTGTTGAACTTCGCCGTCGCATTCTGCATATCTCATCTTTACTCTCAAAACGGAATAATTTCAATGGCGCCTTCAATTTCGGAAACAACCAGAAGTCTGGCAGCATGTCTGAAGAGCAGAGAAGTTGGCGAACGACTGAAATTCCATGTTTTCCAAGAAATCTGAATCAGGTGCGATGAATGAGCTGAAGAATTGACGAATCTTGCGAATTCTTCCGCTTTGAGAATCACCAAACTTTCACAAAATTTGATGAAGTACCTTTGCTTTTAGTGATTTTAAGAGATCTTAAGAGCCTAATAGCCGTTTAGTGATCTCAGGAGAAATCAAAATCCGACGAACACGTATGGAGTATCTTAATCGGCGGCCAGCAGGCAACGACTGATAAACCGGAAATCGAGGAAAGAATTCAAACGTGTGCATTAAGCTGTTTCCTTCCAATGTACACAGTGGCGCCGCTTTATAATCAGTATTGCGCGCGGAAAAAATAAAGGTCGAATACTTATCAGACAGCCCTCGTACAAACATAAATAAGGTTCGAAATTTCTGTGTTGATTGCCTGATTAAAAACTATTATCACTATCGTCTATGCCATCATCAAAATTAGGAACATAAGCACTGTCCGTGTCTAACATAATTATTCTATAAAATCACTATCTATCAGAGATGCAAACAAATACAAAACCGAAAGCGAAACATTACAAATTACGAAAGACAACTGAACAGAATGATCAACCCATAAATAAATGAACGACGAAGAAGGAAACAAAGCAATATGAAAATTAATAAGGTTTTTTTTTTTTTTTTTTTTTTAAATACTTAACGCCATCTATTAGGTGCGAAAACAATCATTGCTATAAAGCCGGTACAAAAACCAATCACAAGACGAACACAGGTAGGTCGTGATACTTAATGGGTTAACCCATCAGTTAGTGGCGTTGTCAGGGTGGAGTCAAGAGGCTCTGGATGCCACTATTTTAAAGTAATATTATTTACCTTGTCTAATTGCAAAATTCAGCGATTAAACAACAAATTAGTTAAATTTAAAAACGCATACCACAAATGAAAACGCATTTCCAGTAATTATCGTTCATAGACAGTACTGAAACAAATTATTATGTATGTCCCTGTAAATTAATGATAATATGTTATGCACACTCTATTCTACAGTATGCATCTTGTAGTACACTTTTGTGATGTATATCAATTTCAATATGTTTGAAATAGAATAACATCATTGAAATACATTGCAAACGATTTTTTCCCATAGACCTTAATGTAACATAATTATTTTGAGTGTCGCTGTAAAAGAACAATAAATGCTTCATTTTCAATACCGAACATGCCAGTATACCAAATAACATATATTAATTCCATGGCAATTCGAGTATATGGGGCATTCTCACAATCTTTTGACTTTCATGTCCCTGAATAATAATTTTTTATTTAATACATTTTTTTGTGGTTTTTTTTTTATTTCATATACTGGGGAACATCTTATTGCATGATTGCATAACAATATTAACCAGATAAATAAGTTTTGGACGATGTTGGGGTCCAAATACCTGGAAAACTCTTATACCGTCCCGTGTCCCTGACGCTGATTTTTAAGTTTGGAGCTCTCTGGATAAAATTGTTTCAATAAAAATAATTCGATGTAATTTTTTTCTGAAACTGGAACTATTGTTTTATATAAATATGTAGCTAAAAATTAACCTGCACACATTTTTAGGGTTGTTATTATTTTTTAAACTCTGTCCCTGGGTTTTAGATTCCTTACCATCCCTCTTCTAAAATTATACAGAAAATCATTTCAGATGCAGCCACAGAATTTTTTTCAAGTTTTTTCTCATACAGAAGTATGCTAGAGAAATAATATCTAAAATTCTTTGGCAGGAAATTTACTGTAGAATTTAAATCAGCATTTAAATATCAATTTCAACCATCGTGGCTTTATGGGTAGTCTCACCGTCCCCAAGGTTTATTCCTGCACTTTTCGAGGTAAATTAAAAAAAAAATTAATATAATCCAATGTTAACAATTGTTTCTAAAAATCAATGAACATTGTGGCTATCACTTAGTTTTAACATGATTTTTCTAAAAATAGGTGGTAATTTACCTTACCTTTCCATCCTTACCGTCCCTTTTTTCCAATACCATCCCCTTTTTTTACCTTACCGTCCCTTCTTTAACACCCCTTTAAGACAATGTTATACAAAAATTCTGTATTAAAAGTACTACATTGTTATTATTTCTTATTTGAATGTCCTGTGGGTACTATGCAAATTCATTATAAGTAAAAATTTAGAAGAAAATAAAAAGTTATAGGGCTAAAATGGTAAGGAAAATTAAACTCGCAAATTTAACTTAAACCTCAGTTAAATAAAAAAATTTTCGTTGCTGACCATTTTTTCTTTATATTGAATCATTAAGGCATCCGTCTATCAGACTAAAATGTTATTTTAGCAAATTTAATTTTGTCAGATTTTTTCCCCAAAAAAGTCAAAAGATTGTGAGAATGCCCCATATTTACGCGAACTAGTGCTCAGACGGACAGATAAACCTAATTCATAAACACTTTTTAACTATGCTAGAAAGTTTTCATAAACACTTTTAAACTATGTTGGGAAGTGTTAAAAAGAAAATTGCTTTTTGAAATTCATGTCACGTAAAATAATCAGTATTCATTTTAAATGAATGATTGTGAAAATATATCACGTGTTCATAATCGGTTTAGATAGGTTTAAAAAGATTTAAACTACCCAAGTAAGTCAAAGGCAATGTGTGATTATTGTCTGTGTTATCCTTTTGTGATCGGAAAAAATTTACTCATTTCAATATATTTTTGCTACTGCTACTGCTTTCTTATAATTTAAAATATTAGAAAAAATATAACATTTTATTCACAAAAAAATAATGAAATCTAATTTGATATTCGAATACAATCAAGAATGTTAACGATTAATTAAACTTTATTTTAAATAATTATTAAAACGGTCCTAGCTAAAATTTTATTTTAATTAAGGTTTTTCTTTTCTTTTCTCTGTCGTATTTTCAAAATTTGTATTCCTAAAATATATTTTTGGAAGAAAAGAATATCAAGAGCGATTCGCATACTTACCTGGTTGACACTTTCTAAGTTCCAAAACAATAATTGCAACTTAGTTAAATGTTTGAATTAGTATAACAACGATGAATTTAAGCAGATGGATTTTTTCCTTATTTTTAACACTTTTCAACATAATTGAAAAGTGTTTATGAATTCGATTTGTCTGTCCGTCTGTTTGTCGATGCTCTAACACATTGACATATGTTAAACATTTTCACCATGGCATGCTCGGTATTTAATATAAAGTGTGTAGCATTAATAGTTCCTTTACAGGGTTACTCAAAAGAATTCCGTTACATTATGGTCAATAGTGAAAAATCGTTTGCAGTGTATTAGGTAGCTTTCTTTACAAAAAGCTACCTATTGCAGCCGTTCGGAGGAAAGCGATTTCAAAAAATTTTGGTATATTTTCATCGATCATTTTCATCGATCCCCCAGACCCCGAAACCACCCTCCGTTCAAAATTGATATATATATATATATAATTTCTTATTTTTATGGCAATTATTGCATTTTCCATACATAATTTTTATATGGCAGTTCTTAGTAAACATCTCGATACTGGCAAGATACACTTAGCATCTATGCAGTGTAGTGCCCGGTACAGGAATAATAATTGGGTTGTTCCTGGATCGTCATCCAGCGACCATTTATACTCTCCCCCTCGTCCTTTATTTTTTCGTAAGTGCTATGATTCTCGGTGCAAGACATGTCCATACGCTGCTCAGACACAAATTGTCTCAGATCCTAATTATTCAAGTTTTTGTAAAGCATTTAATGTTATTTATAGTATAAAGTGCAACTTATGTAATATGAAATATATTGGTGAAACATCAGGTCCAATTCATAAACGAATCAATCATCATCGTTCAGACTCTAATAATAACAAAGCAAAAAATATACAATCTACAGCTGAAATTCAACATTTTCATAAACATCTATTTAAAAATACGGCAATTGAAATCCTTCAAATTCTAAGAAATAAATCAGAACGTCTTTATATGGAATCATCATATATGAAATATTATAACACAATTTATCCTTATGGACTTAACAGTGAAGTATTTAACAGACCTGTCAAAGTCTTCACATCTATAAATAACAATATTGATTATTCTCCAATTTATCCTACTCTTAATCATAATTTAAATGCTAAAACAACACGTAATAAACGCGGAAAGGGTTCATCATCAGTTGTAGTTTCCAAAAAATCTATCACAAAACAAATTAATGATCTTCAACGAAATTACTTAGAGAATTATAACTGGTTGTTAATTCGTAAAAACATCTTTGCTATTAAAAAGAAACAGCTTGTACAACATTTAAATGTCTTTCTAAGTAAATCTTTCTCTAAACATCTCTCTGATATTTACTTTGACCTTATTATGAGTAGGGTTAATCTTTTAAATATTAATTTACAAAAAAACAAAAAATTCAGAACATGAATACTCAAATGATCATTACTTTTTCAAATCACATATTTAATAAAATTAATATCAATTCTATAATTAATGATAAAAATTGTTTTTTTCCTATCAATAATCTTCATATATCAAAAACCTTTAAATATCCGAATACAATTGGGAGAAAGATTTTTAACTACAATACATTTTCAAAAAATACATCTGCTGCAAGTAATTTTCCGTGTAACTGCAAAGACCCCACTCTAAAAAAATACATAAACAATGATCATGGACATATAATCACTGGAAATCTTGATATTGTTCATGATTTTAAATTGAAACAACTAATGGGTTATGGTACTAAATATAGACTTCCATCTAAATTTAATGTTAAATCTATTATCAAACAGTTTACATATGATATTGATATTTTTATTTATAAAATTTCTATCTCTTATAATAAGCCTATTGAATATTTTAATCAATGGAAGATATTAGTAATTGAAAAATTAACTATGGCTTTAAAAAATAATATTGCTGATTTGGTTTCTATTAATACAAAGCATTATTTCCAACAAATTACTAAATTACAAAAAAACTTCGTTATTACATATGTAGACAAATCTCCTAAAAATTATGCTATTATATGTAAATCATATTATCACCAACTTCTTACAAATTCTATTTCTTCTAATAAGTCATTTCAAAAAACTAATGAAAATGTAATTGTAAATAATCGTAAAATTCGATGTTATTATAAACTATTAAATATTTTATCTACTAATTTTAATTATCCATATTTAGTTCTTATTCCCAAATTTCATAAAACTCCTATTAAATTTAGGACTGTTACTATTGGTTGCAATACATATAATAATAAAGCCAATACACTTCTCTTAAAAATTCTTAATCAATTATATGTACTTACTACAAACAATGATAATACACATTGTATAAAAAATAGCTATCAACTTGTTAATATTTTAAAAAATCTTCATTCTGTTTGTAATATAACGACATATGACTTCAAAGATCTTTTTAATCATATAGACCTATTAGATTTACATAAAATTATAAATACATTATTTAAAAAGTATTATAAAAAACTGGAATTACCATCTAATATAGATATTGCATATTTTAAATCTTTAACTAACTTCATTATCTATAATAATTATATATTGCAAGATAATACTTTACATTTACAGCATGTCGGTATACCACAAGGCGGTTGTACTTTCAGTTTACTCTCAGACTTATACTTATCTCATTATGAACGTAATTTTACTAATAATAATCTACATTTATATCGTTATATTGATGACATCATTTTAATTGATACTGATCAATCTGCAATTACTCGATTTCCAGTTGATTATCCCACTAATTTGGAATTAACGGAAAACCTTTTATTTAACAATACAATTAACTTCTTAGATCTTAAAATTACAATAAAAGACAATAAAACAATCACAGATTTATATGACAAACGTAAAGAATTTAAATTCACAGTTAATACATTTACAAATTTTAAATCTTGTCTACATCATTCTGTATTTCGTAATATAATACTTAATCATTTATATAGAATAAAATGTTTATGTTCTTCTCCTCTAATTAACAATAATATTAAAAAACTAATTTATGATGCATTAAATCATGGTTTTCCAAAAAAATTCATATATTCATTAATATACAATTAGTACTTTTCTTACATGATCTATTAAAACAAATTAACACATGCGTAAACAAAATTACAAAAAAATTATAAAAAAAAAAAAATATCTGTAAAAAATTAAAAATTGTAAAATAATAAAAAAAAAATATTATAGGTTGGTTGGGTGGGTAGATGTTAGAGTACGCAGGAGGGTGGTGTTGTCTGGATAATACGCAATGGTTAATTATTTAAAAAAAAAAATGGGGGCTCTTGTATTATTACTATATTTTTGTTACGTATTTTATATGGATGTTGATTTGATATTTTATATGTAATTGGAGAATTTCATTAATATTATAATTAGCTTAATTATTGATTAATCTAATTTACAATTATTTGTTATTAAATTTTAATTTACTAAGGACAATATCATATTAATTACTAATAGTATGCCATTCTTATAGTGAATAATATACATATAAGTATGTTTAATATAAATATAGTTATACTGTATGCATTAAAATTGGGTAATTATTTTTATTATTATTCCTCTATTCTTTTTAATATTTATTATCGGTTTAATGTTTTTGAATGTCCCACATACTTTATGGATTTTTATGGATGTCTGAAAATAATCCACACTCTATATTTGTGCTTTTTAAGTAATGGGAATTTAAGTATCATTTAACCTTCTATGTACTTCCACATGTTTTTTATTTCCTGTTCATTTTATAAATATCTTATATATAATTCATTAAAAAATAATTTTTATATTATTTTTAATAATTATTTATATTAATTATTACTGAATTTATTTTGTTTTATAGCATATAGCTATATGCTATATATTATCAATGTTCTAGAATTATTTAAATTCTTAGTTTAGTTTAAATAAATTAGCTAATAGAATATATTGTACGCTTTTAAATGTTATTAACAATAGTTTTTAAATACATTGTGTGGTTTGTATTAGGTTTATAATTCTCTATATATAAGGATATGTTTGGTTTTGCTGTTTAAACAGTTATTTACATTCAAATGCTTACAAATATTTATCTTGCGATAGATGTTTAATATAAGTAATAATAGATGGCAGCACCAAATTTGTCTCTTTAAGATAGCTCTAATTTTTAATTTTTCTAGCTCCATTTCAGTTATAATTTATACACCAGGGGGTATTTTTAGCTAAATTTTGACGATATTGTTAAACTGTTATTAATTAATTTAATAGTGCATTTTAAATAATGTAATTAATATCTATTTATTTTATATTAGATTAAATGTGTTTAACAAGGTATTTCAAATTTTATTTCAAAATGTATTAACTGCATCCTTTGGTATCATTTACTGTGATTTCTTAACTGTTTTATTCACCTTAATCTTTTTGATATACTGGTAGACATGTGCGCATGGATTTTTGTAAAATGCTGAAATATTAATCGGTATGGTGTTTATTATTTATTTTTATATCCTATAAATATTTAAATACGTTTTATTGATTCTTCCATTTCATATTATTTGTTTCTATCCTGCTTTCATTTTTAATCAATTCACTTGATTTTAATGGTTGTTCGGGCACAGGGGAAAATAATTATTAGCTTTAGCTTATTTTTCCCACAGAAAACAACCATTTTGCTTATATCATTGAATTCTGTGCCCTTGATAACGTAATTCAATGTATAAGCTTTTCAATTTTTGTCGGTGTCCACTTTTTTCTTTTTTCTTCCATAATAATTCTTATAATATATATATATTTTTTTAATACTTACAGCTTTAATTCATAATAATTGACAGTGGTAGGTTATGTTTAATTAATGGTTATATATATCAATATATATATATATATATATATATATATCTGAACTATGTCACACTGTAACTCTCGTATTTATGAACCGATTTGGATGTAATTCGGTGTGTACATAGTACATACCAATGTCTCGACCGTGTTCGTTGGCCAGCTTCATCCGCCATTTTGTTTCAAAATGGCGGCCATTTAAAAAGTTTAAAAAAATTTAAAATTTGAAATGTGGTACCAAAAAATTGAAAATGGAAAAATATTTTTTTCTTATGTATTTGACCTTTATACAAAGACTCCGTAGCAGTTTTTGTTTTGTCTATATCTTAAAAAATGGCTGAGTTATAGCATTTTGAATTTCTAGCGAAGCTGACATTTTGAAACGTCCTGAATTTTGTCACGCGATAAAACGCATATTTATGAACCGATTTGGATGTAACTTCGTTTATACATAGTACAGACCAATGTCTCGACCGAGTTCGTTGGCCAGCTTCATCCGCCATTTTGTTTAAAAATGGCGGCCATTTAAAATTTTAAGAAAACTTTAAATTTGAAATTTGGTACCAAAAAATTGAAAATTGAAAAAATATTTTTTTCTTATGTGTTTGACCTCGATAAAAAGATTCGGGAGCAGTTTTTGTTTCGTCTATACCTTACAAAATGGCTGAGTTATAGCATTTTGAATTTCTAGTGTGGCTGACATTTTGAAAAGCCCTGATTTTTGCCACGTGATAACTGACGTATTTATGAACCGATCTGGATGTACGTTGGTGTGTACATAGTACATACAAATAACTCAACCGAGTTCGTCGGCCAGCTTCATCCGCCATCTTGTTTCAAAATGGCGGCCATTTAAAAAAATTTAAAAAAAATTAAATTTAAAATGAGATACCAAAAAATTGGAAAATGAAAAAGAGTTTTTTCGTATGTGTTTGACCTTGATACAAAGATTCCGGAACAGGTTTTATTTCGTCTTTATCTAAAAAAATGGCTGAGTTATAACATTTTGAATTTCTATTGTGGCTGACATTTTAAAACGACCTGATTTTTGTCACGCGATAACAGGCGTATTTATGAACCGATTTGAATGTAACTTGGTCTGTACATAGTACATACCAATGTCTCGGCCGAGTTCGTTGGCCAGCTTCATTCGCCATCTTGTTTCAAAAGGGTTACCATTTTTAAAAAATTTAATTTAAAATTTAAAATGAGGTATTAAAAAATTGGAAAATGAAAAAGATTTTTTTTATGTGTTTGGCCTTGATACAAAGATTCTGGAGCAGTTTTTGTTTCTGAAAATTTGTTCTTTTGTTTATATCTTAAAAAGTGGTTGAATTATAGCACTTTGAATTTCTATCATGGCTAACACTTTGAAACGATCTTGTATTTGTCTCGCGATACCACACGTATTCGCCTATTTCGATGGAAGAAGGCATGTGGATAGTATACATCAATATCTCGACCAAGTTCGCTGGCCAGCTTCATCAGCTATCTTGTTTCAAAATTTCGGCCATTAAATTAAAAAATATATATATTTAAAGTGAGGTGCAAAAAAATTAGAAATTGAAAAAGGTTTCTTTCTTAAGTATTTGACCTTGATATAAGGATTCAGGAGCATTTTTTGTTTGTCTTTATCTTAAAAAATGGCTCAGATATAGCAGTTTCAATTTCTAACGTGGGTGACATTATGAAAAATCTGATTTTTTGCCTGCGACAGCACTCGTATATATCAACCGATTCCGATGTGAGTGAGCATGTGCACAGCAATTACTAAGGTCTCGACCAAGTTCACTGGTTAGCCTCATCCACTATGTTGTCTTAAAATGGCAGGCACTTTAAGAAATCGCCGAATTTGGCAGCCAAATATAAGTTACTTTAAATAAAAGCAGCTTGGATAAAGCTGACTAATTTCGCGAAATTCTCATTCATAATGATTTAGTATTGATAAAAATTAGTATTGAATCTCCTACATTCGGTTTCCACTTAATTGAACTTCGTGTGTTTGAATAATATAAGTTGTCTTTTTTAAAATAAGGAATATGAAAGCTACCTCTTCCTCCCGGCACTGGCCGGAAGGACTTTTTTAATGATATTACGCTGCGCCGTTTCAAATGCATTGAAACAATAATTGCAACTTAGTTAAATGTTTGAATTAGTATAACAACGATTAATTTAAGAAGATGAAATTTTTCCTTATTTTTAACACTTTTCAACATAATTGAAAAGTGTTTATGAATTCGATTTGTCTGTTTGTCGATGCTCTAACACGCGTAAATATATACGGAGATTTTCATACAATTGACATATGTTAAACATTTTCACCATGGCATGCTCGGTATTTAATATAAAGTGAGTAGCATTAATAGTTCCTTTACAGGGTTACTCAAAAGAATTCCGTTACATTATGGTCAATAGTGAAAAATCGTTTGCAGTGTATTTTAATGATATTACGCTGCGCCGTTTCAAATGCATTGAATTTGATATAAAACACTGAGTTTTCACTACAAGGTGATTACTATAGAATAGGGCGTTCATAGCATTTATCATTCATTTTCAGGGACATACAAGAAAAATCGGTAACAGTACTGTCTTTGATCAATGATTGCTGAAAGTGTGTTTTCAAATCGTTATGTACTTTTAAATTTAACTAATTTTTCCATGTTACTCGTTTTTTATAAATTCTATACCTCGTATACAGGGCTGCACAAAAGAATACACGTACCATTTTCCTTATTAGCGGAAATTGCTAAAAGGAAATTTTCAACTGTGGTATGTATTTCAGAACTGAACTAAATTTTTGCAGGCATGTAGTTTATAGATACAAATCTATATATCATATACAGGGTTGCTCAGGAAATTTGGATAATTTTCCGACTGTAGATGGAAATTCCTGAAATTGGGTCTCCAAATGTGTTATGCGTTTCCAAATGGTTCAATTAAACATCATATTTCAACTTACTAAACGGCGAAGATTTGTTACATTATTCTGAATGTGCTGGAAAGTGTTTCATAATCTATGCTTGACACATGCTTTTTTTTTCTGCCCCGATATTCTGTTTCTTTCTCACAGCAAATAAAATGTCGTCGCCAAAAAAGACAACACCTCGTCTGTTTGCTAATTCCTGGCGTTCCCTGGCTATTGTTGCTTCGTCTAATTGTGAACGGTATTTTTCAGATTGTCTAATTTGATGGAAGTAACTCGTAGTAGAGAACATCCTTCTAATACCACTAAATAGACATAGCTAAAAAAAATTTTGAGTAGGGGCCGGCTTTAACGACAGGATTGGGACCTTTGTCTCGGTTGGACCAGGGTTGTTTGCGTCCACGTTGTCAGGGCCGAAACTAGGGGGATGCAGAGGGGGCATGTGCTCTGGGCGCCAGAACGAAAGGCGAAGGGGGAAGCCAAATGAAGATTTTGATTGTCACTTCATTCAAAAATTATATATATATATATATATATATATATATATATATGAAATACAAAGAAACTCGGAAACCAAGGTTAAACCTATGGGAGCGTTCTTTTCAAATTTGTGAAAGTGAAAGTACCTTTATATATATATATATATATACAGTCGACGCTCGTTTTTACGAACTCGTAGGGAACACCCAAATAGTTCGTAAAATAGAAAGTTCGTAAAATAGAAAGTTCGTAAAATAGAAAAACACCAAAAATGATATGAATACGTATATTATTTATGTCTATTTTTATCAAACTGACCCCTCTTCATAGATGAAGCAGTATTTCAAGATTATTTATTATTTAATAAATTTATACCTGTATTTTTAAATATACAAGAAACAAATGCAAATTTATGCACTAAAAATAATTTTAGTACACATACGTTACTTTGCTTTGAAAATATCACATATGAAAACACAAACAGTATTAGCACTTAGTAGATGAAAATACATTAGATGAAAACATAGATACAAAATTAGGAATGGAAATAATCACGTATCTTTTTTTAAAAAATCAAATTTTGAAAAAGATATGTTTCCAATTTATCAATGGAAACCTTTATTACGTTTACCTTTCACAGTTATTGTTCCCTTCAAAAAAGTTCCTTAGTCCTGACAACCACTACTGGAAATTGTTGCTATATGCCCCCTCCCTCCGAAATAGATTCGGGAAAACAGCACATTCTTGGAATGCACCTGATGTCTCATTGTATCTGTATAGAGTTTAACTGACATTGGCGCTGCATTCCGATATTTAAAAAAAAAAAAAAAAAAAAAAAAAAAAAAAAAAATCAGCAGTACGAAAACTGAGTTCGCAAAAAAGAGATTTTCATAATCTGTAGTTCGTAAATGGGAGCGAAAAATTACATTGCTTCTATGGGAGCGTATTCGGGACCATTCTATAGTTCGTAAAATCGCAAGTGTTCGTGAAAAAGAGGTTCGTAAAAACGAGAGTGTACTGTATATATATATAAAAATCTGCAACCAAAATCGAAAAAGTAAACACTAACCTGGTTAGAATTTAGTCACAACTATTCTAAGCAGGAGAAAAATCATTTAAAACTATTAATATGCAAGTGAGAAATTTTAAAAAGAGCGCTCCCATACGTTTTCCTATGAAAGCATTGTTTACATATTTCTTGTTAGGATTTTAATTATTAGGATGAGCGAAGCGAATCCTCTACTAGGCTACATAAATTACATTTTGTCGTACACTTTACAAAAAAAAACTATTCAGTATTTTGACTTGAAATTAAACATAAAAATAAATTATGATCCGTAGATTTGCACAATATTATTTTTTTTTACCGAATAACCTTAAAAAATTTATTATTTTAATTAATTTATTTTACATGTTTTTCCATTACGGACGCATTTTTGAAAATAAAAAAAGGAAACACATATATTTTCAGACGAAAAAGAAATCATGGAGTCCTTATGATTATGTTTATTATTATGATTATAGTCCTCATGAATCCTTATGATTATTATAGATAGAATCATAATTAATTAAATAAATAAAATATATTTTCATTATTCCGCCAAAGTATCTCAAAAACTGTTTTTAAATTTAATTAAGGAAAGAAATATTTTTGGACTTGATAGAAATAAAATATGACCTGCAGATTCTGACAATATTATTTTCTTATCGAATTATTTAACAAAAACATTTTTCATTATTTTGTTGAATATATTTTTCCATTATAGAATTCATTTTTGTAAACGATAATGAAACCTGTGTATTTCTTGCAGTAAACAAAAATAATTGAGTCAGTAAAAATAAATAAAGTCACGAATGATTAAATACGTGAAATATTATCGTTGCATCAAAATTGCTCATTTTTTTAAATTATTTAAATAAGGAAAGGAACCTATATATCTGCATTTTGCGAAGACTAATAAATTATCGAAATTAAAATATCGAAAAAGACGAATCATTGTTTAAAAAAAATTAAATATTTTTGAAATAACTGTAGAATTTATACTTCAAACCGTAAAAGAACGTTAAACTTTCTTATATTAAAAATGTATGTTATTTGAGAGGAAAATATACATCTTAATAGAATACTTTATTATTATTGGTCGGAAATGGATTATATTTTGGTGCTCATTCCTTTTAATCATATAATAGTTTCACGATTTCTTTTATGAAATTTTTTACATTGTTTTCAATTATTTACATTCAATTATAAAAGTATTTTTCAGTGTTAAGAATTCAAATACACAATTTATTTTTATTATGTGAAATCTTTTACGCAGACGATACTTACTCATTTTAAAAGAATTATATTATGACTTTTTTTTTTGTAAAGTGACAACAAACGAATTGTAACCAAATAAAATTAATTGTTGTAATTAATAAAATGTAAAAACATCTTTAAAAGAGCTTTTGGTTGAAAATTTAAAAATATTTTGTAGAATTTTGCTTCGAAATATTTTTATTTATACCTGTCTTATATCATAAATAAAAAATTCTAAGGAAATTCTTGGTTATTTAGCTGAATTTACATTTCTAAAATTAAAATGCGCCAAAACATAAAATAACGTTTTTGCTTAATAAATATGCAAAAATAATATAAAAAAATATTGTTACTTTCAAATATTTATCTAATTAAATAATGCTTCGCGAATCCAAACAAAGCATGGCTTTTGCTAGTTATTAAATTATTATTTTTTTAACTAAATTTTTTCCTTTTTTTTGCATAAGGTACCTGCGGTCGATAGCTTTTTTTGCGCGTGTGGAGGGGGGGGGGGGCAAAAACCATGTTTCCCCCGGGCGCAAAAAAGGCTAGTTTCGGCCCTGCATGTTGTCATAAAGTATCCAACTTTCGTCCCCGTTCACCAATCTTTTCAAAAAGTATCTTTTTCGCAGATTGAAATGCGGTCTAGAATGTTAAGCCGTCATGTCATGAGCAGTGTAGCCACTAATGACTATTTTTATATTCGAATCGTACCACTATTAAAAACACGTTTTGTACTATAATTATATTGCAGATGTTGTCAAAGTGCATTTGAACGACTTCTCGTTTCAGAAAGTGGTGCCAGATGAATTTAAAAATATCACGTGAATTCCGATAGAAACTTCTGGTAAACTCTAATAGAATTTAAATAGTAATTACACTGATGACTGGCAAATTTGTTTGAAATCTGCATTTGTAAACATCAGACGTTCACAGTCTTTTCTGAAAGTCTTTGGTAAATTAACTTCTTATGTGTGTTTTTTCAAGTTTATGCGTCAATAAATTTCTTACAATGTACGGATTGTACGGACAATGTCAATACCATCTCTCAGTCTCAATAAATATGGTTAAGATGTTATAGATGCATTTTCTGTAAGGTAAAAGCCAAGCCCTCAGTCAATAATGTTTGGTTAAATAAAAACGAGAATTCTTGTTCCCGGTCACCAATGTGTTAACAACTGATCTCGGCATAAGTTATTTAAAGAGCATTTAGAGTTATATTTTTAAACAATAACAACGAATTCTTCATGGCCATGGGTCGTAAAGCTATTTTTTTATAGCAACAAATCGAAATACGAAAGTACTTCATTGCAGTGTAAAAGGTTGATTAGAAATATGTGGGTCAGTCAAATTACCTTAAAACAATAGAAACGAAAGTGTAAATAACTAGCACGACCTCTTGTTGCGCATTCAGATGCTACGGGATTTTTAAATCTAAGCTCAATAGTAGGTCAGATAGCTGAGAAAAAAAGTGCGTTTTAGGAGGTTTGATAAAAATCATTGTTTCACAAGTGTTAAGTTGGAAAATAAAAAACTTATAGTACTTTAAACTGTAACTGAAACGTGAAAAAAAAGTCTGTTTAGAAATATAAGTCTCCTTTGCCATTAAATATCTGTTGCAACTGCGTGGTCGGAAGATATTTAAGGTTATGTTTTTGTTTTTCTAAAGTCAAAGTGGATATTTCTGGAAATTTCTGTGAAAATAAAAATAAACGTAAAATATCTGGTATTTAAAGTGTCTCAGAAGTTTTTATTTAACTTGATTCTTTTGCTACTTTTCCTATGAATGTGATTAGCGTCGTCAAATTTTCTAGGTTATTGGTATAATAAGTTTAAACTCTTCACGGCATGATCATCTTTGTACTTTTGATTTAGCGCATTTGTTTCCCCTATTTTACTTTTTAGCCCCCAGAATGCTATTTCTTTCTCCCAGCTTATTTTGTCTCCAATAAATAACGTTACCTTGTGTACGCTAGCCGTAAAACAAAGGCCGATGTTTCATTGTGAGATTAAATACTCTACAGCATTTTTTAAAACTTCTAAGCATCGCACATTTTCAATGTTTATACCGTCGTATTGGGAAGAAAAAAAAAGTATTTTTTATTGCAATTTGTTTGAAAATTGCATCTCCATTTGTTTTTGAAATATTAATTTTTTTGTAGTCTTTAGCGACATTTGTTTCATTTTGGCAACTCAAGTACTCCATTTCAGTAGAAAGTAAAGAAAAAATTGTTGAAAAATAGCAATTATATCTTTTTGTTGCCATTTTCTCATAAAAATTGGAAAAAAAATTAATTAAAATACGTGCTATTTTGAAAAAAATATAAATGAAGGATTTATCATAAAACATGCAGCTATTATAAACTATATCTAATTTTAAGTATCTATATTAATGCACATGACGTCATTTTACATAAAATAAAAGCGTGTGCTTTAAGTCTTAAAATTGAAATATGTTTTGCAGTAGAGTCCCGATTATCCGAGTCCCACTTAACCGAGTTATTTTCTTCTGATGAACTGGTGGTTTCTATTATTATGAAACAGCCATTATAAATGAAGCGTTAGGTGAAGATGAAAGAGCAGCCGTAAAAAGTTAGAACACTGATTTTCTGGTCAGAATGGGAAAAAAAATGGCGATAATTTTTTTTTCAAAAAAAAATTATGAATTTTTTTTTTTTTCAAAATGTTTGATTAATGTTTCAAAATGTTTGAATTGTGATTTTTTTTTTTTTTTAATTATGACCATTTTTTTTCCATTCTGACCAGAAAATCAGAGTTCTAACTTTTTATGACTGCTCTTTCATCTTCACCTAACGCTTCATTTATAATGGCTGTTTCATAATAATAGAAACCACCAGTCCATCAGAAGAAAAGGAAGTAATGGAAATTCCGGGGGCGACACTAAATTCTGAAAAAGCAGAATTCCTGTTCTCTAGTTCTGTTTGTTTTTTTTTTGTTTTTTTTCATTGTGTGTAAATGAGTAATTGATTTATACAAAATTATTTTTAGAAAATTAATATTTGTATTTGAGACGAGCTTTCTTCAAAATATTAATTTTGATTCCTCGTACAGAACTTTCTGTACTGGACCGATCACGCCAAATTAAGTCACAAGGCTTCGTGTTCATTGGATGCCCTTTTCATAATTTTAATAATTTATTTATTTATGCTTAATTGTATATCTATTTAAGTGTTGATGCACTGTAGTCCAAGGAATAGTCATATGTTATTGCTAGGCACATTTAGTTAAGCGAAACATTAATTAATGAATTAATATCACCTATTTACTTGTTAATATTATTTGATATATTATTTACTTATTTTTTCTAAGATAGTGGTATAAATTTACTAACATGTTTTTGGCTGTTATTTTGTTATAATATAAGTTTGCAGCACTTCACTAATTCATTGGAAATACATGGTGAAATTCATTTTTAAATTATCTATAGAGGGCGCTAGTCACACATATTGGGGGATATGCTTGGCCATATTGTACATTGTTATTCCTTGGTCCATCAACATTTAAAAAAGTTTTTTGGTAACATGTGTGTATGATCTTCTTTACTTGTATTTAATCTTGCCTCTTTCTAAGACAGCAATTCTTTAAATATGGTAGTGTATATTTTGTTTCTTGGTCCTTTTTAGTCATGTTTTATTTTTAACTTATTTGTTTTACATAATTTATTTCTCTATTTTTTGTGTATTGGTAGTCCCAAATTCATATTCTTTAGTTTTTTATGGCTAATATGAAGATGAAACCCCACACTTTATTTGTGGAACTTTAGGCATTTGGGACATGAAGATTCTGTCTAAGTTCTACACATATCCATTTTTCTTTTCTGCTAGTTTTTTTTCTTAAGTTTGATGGTTAATGTTTTTTTAATGGTCATACATATATATATATATATTGAAGTTGAGTAGAAAGTTTCTTTCTGCCAAATAGATTTTTAGGTAGATTTCGTAATAAATATTACCTATTACTTTCTCCCCGATGTTGGAATTTATCAAAAAAATTTTCAGATCTACGCCGATCATGGTCCCTAAAACCTAAAGCCTCCCCCAGTTCAAAGCTTTATAGGGAAGACCGGGGCTAGTAGGCGCAGTTTTTAGTTATTGATTTTTATTAATTTTTTGTTTAAGTTTTTTATGAAACTTTAGCTGTACTTTTAAAGAACAGGCATTGGGCTATAATTAACCGGAGTTTTGAGTTTATAGCTTTTGTAGTTTATGTTTAGCGGAAGCCTAAAATAAAAGGAAAATTGTGTGCTAATCTACCCCACCACGGGGCAAGTTGTCTATCCCTATGGGGTAAGTTGGCACACGCTTTATAAAAATTTAAATGAAACTCAAATAAGACCCGCAGTTAAGAAAAATCAATTTCATTATTACCTGTAAGTTTAAACAAAAGCATTATCGCCGTACAATATAAATTCTAAATTATACAGACTAAAAAATAATAAATAAAACATTAACATTGAGTAACTTCTATCGTACTCGATATCATCATCAGAGATACAGTTGTCACAAATAAAAAAATCGAGTGTCTACGTTTCAGCAAAACTCGTGTGCCCAAAATTTTGCATTGCAACCACTTTTCTCGGTGTTTGCTGTTTTTCAAGCTACCAGCACACACCACACACCAAGCCAACTTGCCCCGTGTTCAATGCGCCTACTAACCCCATAATAAATTTCTTCGCAAAAGGGACACGTAACCCTCTAAGCATAAGTAATTCAAGTAAATCACATATGGTGTATGTACAGTTATTCAAACACTAAGAAAAACTGCACAAGTTAAATCGCAATTATTAAGAAAAGTATTAGAAATTAGAAAAAGAATGAAGCAACAAAAAATTACTTAAGAGTGCAAAAAACAGAAAATTGTAATAAATGTCCACTGCACCTAGATAACTCTGCAAAACTACAATGAGGATTGTAAAAAGCAAGAAGAAAGGTACTCTGTGCCTGGTTGCGCAATCTATCCACAAACAGGCGATTTATGAGGACAGCGCGTACTTATCCCTGTAGCCAACTAGGCCCGGTCTCCCCTATACAATATACATGTATATATAAATTTATGGAGAATTATATTTGCTGACACAATAAAATGCTACTTTTATACCAGAAATAAGTGACACTTTCTCTTTAAAACAATTATATTGAAGAATACTTATTTACACGATATATATACAAGGATATTCTATTTACATAATTATTGATACACCTTAATTTTGTCTTCGTGTACACATCTAGTTCATCTTTTTACCTCTTTTTTAACATTCTCCCGCATATCTCACATTCACCGCCAAAACACTCGAACATTCCAATGTTCTTTTCTTCCCCATATCACTTCAGTTCCCGCTCGCAATGAGAGTCTGTCGTACCGAAGGTTAGTTCTATCGCGCATGCGTTGTCACCGATCGCTAGAATATCTTTAAGACGGAGTTGCGATCTCAAAACTAAATAGAGAGGACTTAATGGTGGAAGGAATTACTTCCCACAATTCGGCCATCCTGACGTCATTGCGCCTCGGACGACCTCGTGGTCCGTTGGAAGCAGCAGTTGGATCACCTGGAGAGACTAAAAAAACCATCCACATCCAAAGTTCTTTTCGTGCTCTCCAATGGACCTAAGTGATCAACATGGTACGTATGTAACGGAGTTTCTTCTTTTTCTATCGGGTGTAGCAAACCTTCTTGTTTACCAGATTTTCGATTAATTAAAATACAGGGAAGACAATTTGATATGCATTTCTCGATTTTTTGTTTAACTCTGGGGATGTAAAAATCATTCTCTATTTTTTTTTTCCATTCGCGCGACTGCGTAATGACCTTTTTTGTGAGCGGCCTTAATTATATTAATTTGCATTTCATCTGGGACAACTAATAAATAATTACCATTAACACATTTATAAAGAATATCATTTTTAACTAAATAATCATCATAAAAGTTTACTTTTAGAATTTCTGTTATGATTTTAATATGCTCGCGAGTTTCTTGAGCTTGGATATTTTTTTAAGTTAAGCTATCTTGGATTACCATACAAATAGGATATCTGCTTAATGCATCAACATGCCTCATACTAGTACCGTGTCTATTCTCAGTAGTATAATCGAAATCAGATAACATTATTTCCCATTTAGCTATTTTTGTAGTAATTTCTTTTTGATCCATAATCATTTTAAATTGATTACAGTCGATTACAATTTTAAATGGAATACCTACCACATATACTCTAAACTTTTTTTAAGGCTTCAATTACAGCTAAGACCTCTAAATTCATAGCTAGTATACTTTCGTTCAGCTTCGGTTGTTTTTTTACTGGCGAAATAAACTGGATGAAATTTATTATCTACTGAAGATTGTTGCATTAATACAGCTCCATAGCCATCCTTACTGGCATCACAATGGATTTCGGTCGCGGTTTTGGGATTATAAATTGAAAGTACTGGTTCTGACGACAAAATGCGTTTGAGTTCATTAAAAGTTTTCTGTTCTTCTACATTCTTAAACTTAGAATCTTTTCTTAACAGGTCACTCAACGGTTTAGCTATAACCGAATACTTTCTTATAAACTTTCGAAAGTATCCCATCAATCCTAAATAACTTTGAATATCTTTGGTACACTTTAGTTCGGGGAAATTTATTACTGCTTTTGTTTTCAGTGGAGAGGGACACAATTTACCATTTATGATTCTATACCCCAAAAAATCAATTTCACGCTTCAAAAAATTGCATTTTTTAAGATTTAATTCCAACCCGTATTCCAATGTAGTTTCAAGAACAAGTTTTAAGTTTTCTAGACCTTCAGCTTCGTTTTCGGCGGATATTATTAGGTCATCCATACAAATGACTACAGTGTGATCTTTTAATAGTGTTCTAAATACATTATAAATATATTTTTGAAAAACACTACGGATATTGGTCAGCCCGAATGAACACTTTAAAAATTCGTACTGTCCTTCATGAGTGACAAAAGAGGTGTATTTCTGGGAGCCTTCTTCAACCTCTGCATGAAAAAAACCGTTTTTTAAATCTATGGTTGTAAATACTTCAACAGAATGTAATGGATCTATAACATCATCTGTTACTGGTAATGGGAAATGCTCACGCACTGTCTTTTTGTTAAGATGTCTGTAATCAATACAAATTCTTATTGTGTTATCTATTTTCTTAACCAACACAACCGGCGACGAAAAATTAGAAGAACTTTTCCGAATGATTCCCTGAGCTAGCCACTCCTCAATTTGGTCTTCAACTATTTTTTTTCTCACATGGCGGTAATCTTCGAGGGGAAGAACAAACTGGAATTTAAGCAGTCAAATTAATTTTCATTTTAACATCTACTGTTTTAGTTTTAATTGGCACATAATTCTCAATTAAAGAGAATAATTCTGAACGCAAATTTTTGTCAGCAATGTGATTTAAAATCAATTTTAGGCTCATTTAGAACATTTACAATGTAAACTAAAAAGTCATTAGACTGAACTTCCGTTTTAAACAATTTCACTTCATTCTCAGAAATAATTAATATACCTTGATGAATAACATCAGAGCCAATAATTAAATCGAAATTAATGTAACTGTCATTAACGACAAAAATGCCAACTTTAAATTTTGAATTATCAATTTCAATTTCTGAATTAAAATAACCTTCTGACTTAATTGAGGTTTTTCCTAAACCGGTCAAAGTGATACCTGTAGGTTTTAATTCCACAAAGTTCTTCAAATTATCATAAACACTTTTCTTTAACAGAGTCTTTTGACTACCAGTATCTATCAATGAGGTTAAATGTAAAGAATAAAGCTTTATATCTTTTAGAATTAAATCTTGGGATGTAATAGTGTTAACTTGTGGCTGAGCGTTTTTAATATTTGTATCTTTCAATTTATTACACTGAAATGATTTGTGGCCATAACTGTTACAAGCGAAACAAAGGGGCCCTTTATCTTTATTAACGCTGTTAATGCTTTTATGATTATTCCCGCCACAATTATAACAGCTCATATTTGGCTTTACAGGCTTAAATCTGTTCTTAACTTCAACTTCGGATTTAATTTTAGGCCTAGCTCCTTCATGTTTATGAGATTTTGCATTTTCATATTCCGACCGTAACTTTTCATAGACTTTTAATTTTTGTTTGAATTCTAAAATCGATTGACATCCATATCATATTGATTTTCTAAAAACAGAGTCGGGTATACCATTTATAACATACTGCATCAACGCGGAATCCTCAATGTTATCACGTGAACCTAACTGCTTCATAACAAGAAAATGCTCTTCAAGTGCTTCATTTTCATGTAATTTTCGTTTATTTAACAAATAATGTTACTCCGCAGAATTATTAGTACTAAATTCAGAAATCAAAAGTTGCTCCAATTTCTCATATGAATTTATGTGCAATTCGCTCTGAACCAACAATTTAGCTTTTGATCTTAAGGATCTTTTTACAATAATGGATTTATGTAATTCCGTTAAATTAAATATACTAGTGACATCATCAAAGTTACTAAGCCAAACATTTACATCCTGGAATGAACTACCATCAAATGGAGGTACAACATTTTCAATATCATTGAAACTAATAGTTGATGGCACAAAACTTTGAACTGGAAATTGCTTGTTTTTATTCAAATTTGATGATTCCATGTCATTATTTGCTGAACTATTATTTAAAGGTAATTCGTGTTCCGAATCTGTATCGCTGTCATTCTGAACAATAGCTTGTAGCAAGTTTAAATCTGATAAATAGGTAACTAATCGCGTCGTAAGATCAACTAAAGATCCTTCATTCGAAATACAAAGTACATTACAAATTGTAATTAAATCATTTAGAGAAAAATCCTCTTGAATTTTTGTAATCTTATTTTTAAATTCGGAACTATCGGTTTGATAACCAAAACCAGAAAATTCACTTATTCTTTTTCTATTGGATCTGTCACCTTCTGCATCAAAAAGGAATTTGTGCAAAAGCTTTATTTTGCTTGTTTTTTCATTTTTAATCACAAGTTCTAGTTCAGGAATATCAACCAATTTCACCATGAAATAAAAAATATATTACATACAATGTACTCACCACTAAGAATAATATCCACCTTGAATGAAGACTTTTGTAATTTTTATTTTTATTACACTTTCGGCGATATTATCATACTCATCATACTTGTGGGCAGCGGCGTCAAAACTTTTATTCCACTTCTAGCACCAAATTTATGGAGAATTATATTTGCTGACACAATAAAATGCTACTTTGATACCAGAAATAAGGGACACTTTCTCTTTAAAACGATTATATTGAAGAATACTTATTTACACGATATATACAAGGCGATACTATTTACATAATTATTAATACATTTTAATTTTGTCTTCGTGCACACATCTATTTCGTCTTTTTACCTCTTTTTTAGCATTCTTCCGCATATCTCACATTCACCGCCAAAACACTCGAACGTTCCAATGTTCTTTTCTTCCCCATCTCACTTCAGTTCCCGCTCGCATTGAGCGTCTGTCGTACCGAAGGTTAGCTCTAGCGCGCATGCGTTGTCACCGATGGCTAGAGTATCTTTAAGGCGGAGTTGCGATCTCAAAACTGAATAGAGAGTAATAGAGAGGACTGGTGGAAAGAATTACTTCCCACATATATAAACAGGTTGGTTCAGAACTATATGTCAAATGTGTAAAGTCAGATAGAGGGGACCTAAATAAGCAGATTTCGTACAGGAATGTGAGAAAATGCAGTGTTGAGGCAGTAGAAGGTGCTGTTGATTTCAATGACTAAAAGCACTTCGCTGGCTTAAATCGTCTTTCTCCGCTCGAATTTCGAGCAACATGCGTTGTTACACCAATGAGGATCTTGCCGTCATGTATTGGGGCTGCACAAGGAAATGGAGCTGTTGCTCAAAGGATGTACATGGAATGATTCCAAGGTAGAAATCTGCCGGATCTCTAAACAGTTGAGCATCTTCATCCGGAGTTGTGCGCCATTTCATGCTTCGAGGCATGATACAGGCGCTGAAAGATATCACAGAATTCATGCAGCGGCAGAGGCAGTATTACGCATAATAGAGGACAGTCCTTCTACAATCTCGAGAACTGTTGGATGTGCGTTGGGTGTAATCCATTTCCTTGCGCAGCCCCATACATGAAATGCTTGCCAGCAAGCTACTCATTGGTGTAATAATGCATATTGCTCGAAATCCGTGCGGGAAATGACGATTGAAGCCAGTGAAGAGCATGCATCCGCCGCACTCAACAGCGCCCTCTACTACCTCAACGCTGCATTTCCGCACCCACATTCCTATACGAAATCTGCTTATTTAAGTCCCCTCTACCTGCCTTTACATTTTTGACATATAGTTCTGAACCACCTTGTATATATATATATATCACTTTTTTATGGACACGATAACTTCCATAATTCTGCAAAAATCTTTTGCAAACTGATACATAAAATCAAGGGGCAGAAAATCTCGGTCAAGTTCGTTAATGGGCTAAATCGGACAAAGGGGGGGGGGGGGAATGGGGAGGGGTTTTGTGAAAACAGAGAAAATCCATAAGTTTTTAATTATGATACATAGCGAATTAGTTAAAGATATTATTACTTCTAAGGAAAGGGACAAACATTTATAAATGACAGATATTTGATATCACTAAAAATGGCCACAAGGGGCGAAAAAAATAGGGTTTTAAGAAGAAGAAACTCATACCTTCATCAATTCACAAGATATCAAATCCGCTCAAATTTATTATAAATCTTCTTAATATTATCTACAACTTTTATATTGACAAGTTTTTGATAGTATTAACTTTTAAAGCAAAAAAATGGGGGGAGAGGGGTTGTAGAAGAAAAAAAGTCCATCTCCGTTAATCCGCCACTAAGGCAATAAAAAAGTATAATTGGCGTGATGAAAATTTTTTACAACCCCCATTGATGCTACATATAGGATTGCATTATTAAACGCATGCGTATCTCAATAAAAAGAACGTCAGAATTTAAACTATAATATGTGGTTCATTTAATGAAACAATCAGCACACGGGTTAAATTTATTATATAAATCTTCTTAATATTACCTATAACTTTTGTAGTTTACAAATGTTTGATAAGGTGAACTCTACTAATGGATGAAAAAGTAGGACCTCGATTAACCGAGCTTCGATTAACCGATTCTGTTAACCGAGCCGATAACAAAGTCTGATTTTTTTTTCTATTTTTTGTGTGAATGAGCCTTGAAAAAGACCACACTTTTTAGTTCACTGTTCGTGATACAGTCTCTTCTGTCCCCAAAAGCATTCAACTCCCAAGAAACACTGGACCCTGAAAAGTCATCAGCGAGCAACGCTTTGTTTCCAATGGTCGTGTGAACTTTCGTAAATTTTTCAATTTGCTTTTTAAAATTTACTACTAGTAGTTGATTTCCTTTATAAATTTGTTAAGGTGTAAAACATAACTTTACATGTATTTATTTTTATTATTTAAAAAAATGTTCTATTGTTTTTTATTTTAAGAGATGTTAAATTCACAAGGATGGCGAGTATTTACACACAGTTTCTATTAACCGAGATTTCCGATATCTGAGGTACTAACGGTCCCAATTAACTCGGATAATCGAGGTTGCACTGTATTACTAAAAATATTCTCATGGAATGAAAAAATAAAGGTTGAAGAAAAATTTTTCGTATTAACATGATTCTGATAAAACTAACTCTTACAGAAAAATGAAATTAAAAACCCATCAAAAGCGGGCAGATCAAAGTAATAAACTGTGTTTATCTCTAATCTTGATTTAGTTTTTGTTGGTGAAATTAGTAGTTAAGTTCGAAATCTACAAGTGCCTGTAGGCCGAGCCGGCAGGCGTTTTTTGCTCAGTAGTTGTACGTACATGATTAAACTTCAAAACTTCATAAACTTAAAAACAATTTAATTTAAAATACTTAAATGTAATAAATTTAAAATATTTATCATAGATGGTCGGGATATTCTTTTTGATGAGGAAATTTCTTGCTTGTGAAATGTATAAATGATGTTTTTTATTAAGTCGGATTGAAAATATAAAAATTTAACCAAATATATTACTTTGTTTGAAAGATCACTTCATGGCATTACCAATATTTATTAAATGATTACGGGTGTCGGGATGGCGTTACGAAAAAAAAAAAATAACCCGTCTTTAAAATAAAACGCCGATTTATTGAAATCAAAATTTGGCGATAAGATGATTTTGAGAAATGGATGTTAAAGTGATTTCCAAGATTATGCGATTTAACCTATTTGCATCATTAATACATATATGCTTAACCAAATGCGTATTGTGTATCACCAAAGGCGTACATATGCGCGCTATTTTTTTTATATAAAATTTTAACCATAGATCATGTGTAGGCAGTTTAGTAAATTGGTCATTCCATACAAAGATAAGCAAATCAACTGTGGCTGACAAGTCACGGATCATATGTAGATCATATTTATTTATGAGTTAAAGGCGCAATAATAGATTTCCGGATTGTTTATTTAAGTATTAAAACTTACATCAAAAGTTGATACAAAATCGAGATTTTGTCTATGTATTTGAAATTTGAATTTTGATTATTTGCCTTAGGAATGGGAAGGGAATATCAATTTTTTTTTTATAATTAAGACTGAATAATAAGTAATAGCTTAGCATAATTCAGTAATTGTCTTTTTCATTTCTTAATGAGAAAAAAAAAATAAAAATTTTGAGCGGAAAATGCAATATTTCTACTACTTGTTTGAACATAAAGAAAAGCTCTTAAAATTTAAAAATTATTTGAGATTATAGATAAACGTATCTATTTTAAATATAGAAACTTTCATTCTTGCCTTAAAAATGTTATTCTTGCCTTATTTTTGTCTCAAGAATATTTAAAAGTCGACCATAATTGAGCAAATTATTATATAGTAATCATAAATTTATATAAATGGCAACACTACATTTCACCGGAAATCACTGATGTAAACCTCATTTCTTTTTCCATGTGACTGAAAATAGTACAGTCAGTAAAATGAAAAAGAGTTTTGTGGCAAACCCTGGGCAAATTTAAATTTCTTCATTTGTTCCCATTGTGTATCACAAAAATTGGTGCTTGGTATTGTGACTGACATTTCACCAGATAACCGTAATTTTCTTGTGAATTTTATAAGTTAACTTCGACCTAACATTTTTCATGGTCCATTAGAGATGTTATTTGTTGGATACCAATTGAAAATTTATCTATTACAGTATCAGTTCCATCAACATTATTTCATCAACATTATTAACATTATTCCATCAACATTATTAACAGGCAAAATCGTACAAAATCGAACAACAGACATTTAACCAGATTGGGGAAATATTTCAAAAGATATTTAAATAATCTGTTGCATAACTGTTGACTGATTTTCTTTTTCTAAAGTATTTTATAATAGTATATGTTTATGTATGTTTTCTTCCATAAAGATCAGATAAAATATTATTCAATTTCGTAATAATATTTTCATCTTTTTTAACTCTGATATTGATTTTATTGGAGTACATGATATTCATGTATGTGAATATATTACATTAACTGGGTTACAAGTTCCTGAGTTTCAAGTGTTTTATCTACCTATACATATTTTACATCACATACACCACTGAACATAGTTATTAAATAAATATGCATATTCTACTTTTAGCAAACAGAAGCGCAGTAGTTTTATTTTATTTCCACATCAGCCATTCGCATGATTTAAATATTTTTAAGTTAAGATGATCAACAGGTATTTTTCAAATATTTTCAAGCAAAAAAAAATCATTTGCAAGATGGTCTCAAACGTCACATAACTTTAAAGTCTACTTACTCTCCATATAATAAACAGAAATTTGCTAATTGAAAACCAAAACATATCCTTATGGGTCATTTTAAGAGATATCGGGATTCTTTACAAAACATTAATTCCTTAATGTTATGCGATGAAAAAATATACTATCACCTGACTTTCTGTATCATCATGGAATGGCTAATAGACTGTAACATATATTACCTTTTTGAACCCAATTCTGTTATGCTAGGAATCAAAAGGTAATCTTGAATTATTGATTTTGATAATTTAATCTTAAAGCTTATTGATCTTTATGCCAAAGCAATATTGTTGATGTCTGAATTTTCCTTCATATTATTTTTCGTGCCTGGAGGAATAATTGCGATTTTGTAATTTTTTTGATAGTTTCTAAGTTATTTTTAAGATGAAGGAAATAAATGGCAACTTCCAAACTTGAGCAATGTGATTTTCAAATGTAACACTACAAGGCATCAATTTAGCAGATGTTTTTAAATTCTTTTGTTTTTTATAACTTTTTTAATTTTCTCAAAATTGACAAATTTTCTAATTTTTACAACTAATTTAAGATTATCCATGGTGTTACCAAATTATTATTACCAAATAAATATGTTGATAATTTTCCAGAGACTACAATATTATAAATATTTTCAATTAGTTTTAAAGATACGGAACTTCAAATTTGCAATTTTGAACGACAGACAACATGATAGTCTATGTCACGAGTTTTTTAAATGTCCAGAACTACTAAAATATTTCTTTTTGTCAAGATATTTTGCGTAACTCTATTTAAATATGAATTTAATCCATGTACCAAACTTTACTAAAATCGATTATTATATGGGCACAACTTTTTAAAAGTTCTGCTCATTTTTTATGGAAATGCTAAATCCATTGGGGCATATCTGACACCTCTACACATAAATTAGCTTTGTACTTAAATTGTGAAAAGTCCATGCTTTTAAATTAAGTATTTTTATGTTTACCCAACACTTATCTATCCTAATATAACAGCATAGATTTTTTAAAACATCAGCTTCATGTCTAAAAAAGAAAATTTTTATGTGTTACAACAGAAAAGTAATATTGTTTTTAGGTATGAAAATGAAGATTTATAAAACCAATACTGCTATCTTGCGATAGATAAATGTTGGGTAAAGATAAAAATATTTAATTTAAAAGTTTAATCTTTAAATAATTTATGTACAAAGCTAATTTATGTGCAAAAGTGTCAGACACGCACCGTGGATTTGGCATGTATGAATTTTAAGAGCTAAAATTATGAGTTTGTTTTTGTTCACGCCGTTTGATTTTGATTTTTTATAAATTTTCAAATATTTTCAATTGGATACCAAAAAAAGGGGGGGGGGGGTTGATCAGGACCAATTTTTCACTTTTTCAAATGATACCAATGAGTTAATACCATCCTATTACTTTCAGTGGTACCTGTTTGAAGTCGGTGTTTTTATCGTTTATGTTAATAAACCAGCAACAATTGACGTTTTAAAAGATAAAGTTGTTTGTGTTATTGCATGATATAATGACAGCCATTGCTGAAACTTGAAGTCCAAAATGCACTTCATAAAAAAAAAAAAAAAAAAAATGCGATGGCCACGTGGCCGAAATCATTTACAAATGAGAATGCATTCATATTTCCAATATAAAAATATTAGTGTAAAATTTAATAATGCGCATTATTTTTTACTATGTTAACTTTCGTTGGGCTTAAATATATATATATATAATAAAGTGACACACTGGAGTTAAAAAAGGCAGCTGGCGAAATCGGTTTTAGTCTGGGTTTCCGTATACTGACGAACAGGCATAGGCCGGATGGTTCTATCACTAAGAAAATATGTAAATTCCATAAGTAAGCAGTCAAATTCTGTATTTCCAAGCTTTATTACATCATGAGAAACAACCCGATAGGAGAAATGCTCAAGCAACTTGTTAGTAAAATGATTATTTAATCATCTGTATGTGGCAGCCGGAGTTCCAACTATTCTTTACATAACGTTACTGAAGAGAATGGTGTCATTAAGGCATCATAGATCTTATTAGGTACCGTATAAATATTACTGTGTTTGAACGATGGAGTTATGAATAAAGAGGAGGAGACATGTAGTGTATTATCTATATTATAAAGGAGAAACATATCTGTGCGTAACGCATACGTCATTTTGCGAATGGCAACACTTTGAAATTTGAAATAAAATTTTGGTTTTGCAATTTTCTGTACTGCAAATTTTTAAATTTCTAAACATCGCACATTTAAAATTTTTACACCGTCGTATAAAGAAAAAAATGCTCTTTTAAATGCAATTTGTTTGAAAGCTGTATCTCAATTTATTTTTAAGATATCAATTTTTTTTGTAGTTTTTAATACCATTTTTGTTATCGTGGCAACAAAAGTACCTCATTTCTATTTAAAGTCATTGAAAGAAAACTGAAAATAGTCAAAAATAGGAGATAATGTATCTTTTGTTGCCATTTCCTCATAAAACCTGAAAAAAAGTTGAAATTAAAATATGGGCTATGTCAAGAATATTGTCTGTTATTCCGTGATAATGAAGTCATATGCACACTTTTCTATAGACGAAGTTTAAGATTGGATTATAAAAGTGGATTGCTTTGGCGGATGCAAGTGACGTCATTTTATAAAAAAGCGTGTATTTTAATTCTTAAACGTGAATTATGTTTTGTAGATGTGCATCATTTTCATAGTCCAGCTGCTTTGAAATTCTTCACAGGTGAAAATGCTTCACTTTAAAAATAATGTAACCTAAATCACATATTGATAAAACACAATGTTTTACAAAAATTTAGTGTCTTTATAAAAGAGAGATGACATGCAAATAATAGCGATTTATATTACAGAAATTGATGATTTTCGCCTGGATGAATTTGCTTCGCCGAGTTAAACAAGCAAACGGTTTAAAATAATATCATGTTTCTGAAGTTTTTGTCGAAAATTCTATCGAATAATAAAATTTTAATGCTATTCTTTAGGACATTCTACTATAATTTTATCAAAATAACATAATTTGCTTAATTTAATTTTTCCTAACTTTATATAACCTAGATATTTAAAACACAAATGTGTTTTTTAGTTATCTGACGTGATCTTTCTGCTGAACCAATTTTACTAATATATAAAAATTTTTTAAACTGAAAGCTCTTCCTTTGTAGATGTGATCGCAGTATCAGTTTTTTATATATATATATATATATATATATGTCCCCACTTTTATATTTTAATTTTAAAAGCATTTTATGAAATTTCTTCAAAATGATGAAAATTAGATAACTTTCATTATTGCAGACAAGAGAGAAATAATGAGGTATTTTTAACTTTATTCATGCTATTTTCTGATAAAAATTCAAAATCGTTGATAAAAATTGTTGTACAGGGTTTAGTGGTGCAAAATACCTTTAGGAGCAGAATATTATGTTAGGGGCACAATTACGGAAAATGACATACTGCTTTTGAAAACACGCATTTTTCCTCATAAATTTTCTATATTGTTTTTCCTTCTTCACGTGTACTCATATTAAGTTTCAAACACTAGGCGAAATGCTTATTTAAGTGAAAATGAAGTCATATTTAAAATAAAACGATCATTTTTTTAGATAAAACTAAACATTTTAACTCAAATGCATCTAAAAAATATAAATTACGGAAATATGTACTCTCCGGAATTGAGATTAGAATCTCGAGTAAAGAGTGCGTTTGTTCACGTAAAAGATGTTGCTGACAATCGAGAATTCAAGTTTTGAGTTAAAAGGATTTTTGAATGATCAAACAAAATACAATTTTTTTAAAAAAAATGATGAATATGGATATGAGAAGTGCGCATGCAAATTTTGAGATGGTGAAAATTGCTGTTTTCATTCCGGAAATCCAAGCATAAGAGCCTCAATTGATAACCACACCCTAACAACTGATTTTTATTATATTTTACTGATTAAGTATCTATATTATTAGGAACAAACGTATCTGTGCGTAGCGCTGACATCATTTTATGAATGGCAACACTTCACGATCAGATTTCGGTCTTGAAATTTTCGCTACTGCAATTTTTTAATCTTCTGACCATCGTACATTTTCAGTTTTCGTCGCATAGGGAAAAAAATTTACTTTGAAATGCAATTTGTTTAAAAACTGTATTCATTGACTGTATTATATTTTCTAAAATAATTTTTAAGCGTGATTTTTTTAAAGTTTATTCTTATCACGTGCCGGTTTCAATACATAATAATAATAAACATTTTGGACATAAAGCAACATACATTTTTCAGCATTTGTTTCTGACTATTTTTGCATTACGAAATTAGTACTTCCTTTATAAACAAATAAAAGAATGATATTAAAAAAACCACCAATCTAACATATTTGTGAAAGACAAATTAAAGAAATTAATTCTTCTTTTATACACAAATAAAAAAATAATATTGAAAAAACACAAATCTAACATATTTGTAATCGTACAATTTAAATTTTTAGATCACCAAATAGGATTTTTTTTTTCAAATGGAATTTATTTGCAAAGTTCATCTCAGTTTACTGATTGTCTATGGTTTAAAAAACAATTTTAAAGCATGAAATATTTTTTTATTTATCTATATCGCGCGGAGCTCGATTACGAAAAATTGATCCGTTTGCCCTTAAAACAAAATAAAGACTTCACCATTTTCTTATGGCTAATATCCATAAAAAAAATTGCCCTATGAATAAATAAATAAAATAATATAAATAAAACACAAATTTACCAAACATGTATAAGCTCTGAAATTATCAGAATATAAAAGGATGCCATAAGTAGCAAAATCTTGGCAAATAACTCTTAGCACGCGGCTAATAAGAAAATATCGCTTTTGATAAATTTCAAAAATTTATTTGATTGTACAATTCGTATTTTCCATATGAAAAATGCTTTTTTAATGCGAGTGGTCAATCTAAAAAATTATTGCATATAAAAATGTATTACTTTTCAATAAAAAAAAAAATGTTTTCACCTATATTCTTTAACCCGGGAAGCCCGGGTATGATCCCCTAATCTATTAGTAAAAGTGAAGTAACTGAGAAGGTTGTCACAAGATGGCGGCTGATTTTTTTACATCAGTTCAACAGTTTTAGATTGCCGCCGGAGCAAACTACCATCAGTAAATTTTGAATAGAAAATTTTGCCTTATTTAAGCGGCTGTTTTATGAAAAAATTCTCCCATAAGTATCGTTAAATTTTCGATTTGTTTTTACCGGTGGCAGTTTGACCAGGTATTATAATATTTTTCACTGATACTGAGAGGTGGTTGTCTACGTTGTCACAATATGGCAGAAGCGTAGGTCCTGACTACCGCAGAAGTAAATTTCCACCAGTAAAAGTGAATATCTATTTTTGCTATTATTTATGACTGAAATATTGCATTAATAAAGCGGTTAAACAAAGAGAAAATTTCTATTTAAATTTGCTGGGGGAAGTTTACCCCGGCGGTAATCGACCCCAGAGAAAGTAGTTACAGTTGAAACTTCACTATTTTAAAGACATGTCAGTTCCTTTTTATTAATAGTTCCATGGTTTGAACATGACCGTCTTAATGGGTACCAGGTAGCTCAAAAATAAAACTTTGAATTATCTATACCCCGAAAAAACTTCCCTCCTTCCTCCAATTGTCGTCTCTTGTCATCGATATCTCGGATCTGGCTGCGCGTATGTATTTAAGTTACTCTAGCGCAAAATGGCAATCAAGTCACCTGATTTCCCTTCTCCAAACATAGCCGCTTTAAGAGGGACTTATTAACAGTTCCGGTGGAATAATATTGAGGTGATTCAATTTCCGTAGCGCGAAAAATTCTTTCTAGAACACTCTATAGCCTCGAATCAGATACACAATGTGTAAATAAAAAAAAATAAGCTACGAGCTCGAGAGTGCTGACTAAAAATAGATTTTAGATTGCCATACGATAACTTTAACAGAAAAGAAAAAATTAACTTATTGATGTGGAGTAAAAGTTAGAATATTAAAGCATTGAAATATTATAATAGACACTTTGATGTTTTAATAAAAGAATGAGTTTAAATAAATAGGTTTTTTAGAACCGGATAATTTAGGAATTGTGACATTTTAGCAATTAAATAAAGAATTTAGAGGTGTTTGATATGCAAGGGAAATAATAATGAATTTTAATAGGGATTTAAATAAAAAAAGGGTTTTATTTAAGGAATATAAGTAGTTATCGCCATTGTTATATTTAAACAATTTGGAAATGTTATTAGGTAGATTAAGATCTTATACCTTTACATATGTAGATTGGTAGATTATTTTAAGAATATGGTTTTAATTTAATAAGCAGGCATAATACATGGAATTTTATTAAAAGGAAAATTTATATAGAATAATGTTAACCTTGGCGAAACAAATTTTAAATTTCGTAATATATATGTATCCTTTAGATGCTAAGAAATATTTTGCTAAGTTGGATGGAAAATCTTATGTCTTGGGATTGTTTTAGTATTTCTGACATCCCGTTGAATTAAATGAAATCGATTGACTAAATTTCTTCAATTTATATATAATTTTGAATTCTTGTTATTTTCGGTGACTGCCAAACTAAAACTTATAGAAAGTTCACAAAATATACTATTAAAAACAAATGCAAATTAAAGTTTCTTTTTTTACTTTATTTTGTATACATAAGAAAAATATATCTGAATCAAAATATTTTTCGCCTTCAGTTTTATGGTGGATTTAAACGTTTTGGGATGTCCTGAGTACGATTTGTCTATTTATTGTTAACGTCTGTCTGTAAGTTCGTGAGTATATTGACCAACAGGTTGCGCTGCTATGCTGCATCTTTTACGATCTTCGGGATAGCTCTATCTCAAGAACTAATACACGGAATTTCGTATATCTGCATATTCTCCAACTTGACATGAATAAAAGCGGGCTGGGTTTGGGTGGATATTAGACTGCGACGCTATTCTGTATTTTACACAATTTCCGTCATATATATATATCGGCATCTATTGCATGTAGTTGACCTTTACATAAGTAGATACCGGTTAGATTTGAGTATATCTAGCCCAAAAAGTGGAGCTGCTGTGCTGTATTTTCCACGATCTCCATCATAAATATATCGCAGTGTCCATGAGAAGCAAGATGAAATTTTATCAGACTTGGTGTTTAGTTAGACTTTGACATAAGTTGCTACTGATTTGGTTTGTATGCATCTTTCTGAAGAGGTAGTGCTGTTGTTCTGTGCTGTTAATGATTTCCACGATAGCTATACCTCGCATTCTATGGGATGAAATTATACCAAAATTAGTATGCAATACATTTATTAAAAATTATGTTGTTTCAGTTTTGGTTTTACTCATTCAACAGGAAGCGCTACTGTTGTATGTTTTTCGCGATTTCAGAGAGCTATATCTCGGATTCTATGGGTTGAAATTACACCAAATTTAATATGCAATATATTTATTTTAAAATATGTTGATTCAATTTTTGTTCACATAACCGGGGCCGCTGCTGTGCTATGGTTTTACGATGACCGTTATAGAGGTTTCTCAGTTTTTATTATGTAGAAATGCACCAAATTTTATATTTGAAGTTAATAATTAAATAAATATATATATATATCAGGGATGAGAGCGCTCCGACCCAAATTACCGATTACTACCACTAAATTTTAATAGTATACTTTGCTTTCTTAAATCTCAAAAATTTGGTCATTAAATAATACGAGAAATATTATTAAAATTTAGTGGTAGTAATCGATCATTTGGGTCGGAGCGCTCTCATCTCTGATATATATATGTGTGTGTGTGTGTGTTTGTGAGTGTCTGTGTGGTAATTTAACATTTTATTTGAACTAGGGGTCTTTGCACCCTTCGAGTTAAGCTCGCCAACCCTCGTTCAGACACTAAAAACACACTAATTTGATCGGCTTTAAAAATATTACGGAAGATTGAGTTATAATTAAAAAAACATTGGCGATTTCCTTGTAAAGCAGTTTCCATGCATTTCCCTTTTATTGAAGGATTTTAAGGCCAAATCAGCAGCTGTTAAAGGTTGTTTTCGTGTTTGATTAAATAAGATTAGTTAAACATTTGAAAATCAGTTAATATAAAATGAACTAAGTCTACAGGGTCATTGCCTCCTGGTATTTTTTAGCAACGCTATAAGAATTTTTTTTAAATAAGACACTTTAAATGCATCGTCTTAAATCTGACGTAATCTTCAGCAAAGTTTTCTTTCTCTTTTTAATATTCACGTGAAAATATTTTTATGAAAAGGAAATATTATTATTTTCACTGCTTTAGAATTGGCAACAATAGTTTAAAAAATCATCCAGAAATATGAAATTAATGTCTTGTGAAAATATATTTTTAAATTTAAACTGTTTGGCAATATTATTATTAGGCCATTTTAAATATGACGTAATTTATTTCTTTTCACAAATATTAATGAATTCATTATTTAAAAGTTTTCTTCCTTGTTTAATATTCATATATAAATACAATTTTTATGACGTAATTTTCAATATTTTCCTGTTTTTAACACATAATCATTTAATTCTAATTTGAAGAGGTTTTTCTGTTTATAATAGTCATGTGTAAATAAATTTTTAATTTAAAGGAAATATTATTACCTGCCCTGTTTTTACAGTTAGCAACAATTTAAAATAATAAGCTTTTCTAAAATATGTAAAAAATAATAAATAAAGACACACAAACTTGCTTAATGGTACACAAAACACAAACTTTAATAAGCTAAAAGTTAAATTCTACGTTTCGAGTTGTTTTTACAGCCGTCTTTAGGGAAAATATGATGGTTAAATGGCTAAAAGTGACGGATGGCACCACTACATTTTTGTTTTCATATTTTTAGTCAATGTTTGACAAATTGTCTCTCGCACAGGAAGCCTTCACCTCTGAGCTTTTAGCCATTTAACCGTCATATTTTTACTGAAGACGGCTGTAGAAACAACTCGAAACGTAGAATTTAACTTTTCGCTTATTAAAATTCGTGTTTTGTGTACCATTAAGCAAGTTTGTGTCTTTATTTATTATATTTTATGGTGAAATTGTCCAGTATGTGTTAAGGTAAAAAATATCTCTCGAAATGCTGAAAATTTGAATTGAAAATTTTTAAAAACCCTCAAAAAATTAGTGAAATTGAAAAAATAAATGCAGTCTGCACATCGCGAGCTTTCTAATGTATACCCTTAGAAAAAAATGATTGAATTCCTATGTATAGTTTTTTCTCCTTTTTTAATGGAACGATTTTGGTCAACTTTGACGTTAAATATCTCTTAACATAATCCTTCAATTTAAAAACTGTCTACTTCAGCGTGTTTATCAAACATTTCTCTATATTACTTACAATTTTCGTATTTTTGTATGCAGTCGTTTTCTTAACATTAGCAAAAAATTAATCACACACACACACAAAAATAAAAAAATAATAAAAAAATAAAATCATTTACGGCGGCGGTGGCGGCGTCAGCCTTACTTGTTTTTTTTTTTTTTTTTTTTTTTTTTCAAGATAGATACCCAACATAGAGCGCTATTAAACGGTTCCTTTTTTCTATACACTGATCACTTTAACTCCGAATTAAATTTTAAAAAATGCTTTTCACTTCATAATTGTTATTGTGTAACAGTGGTATTTAAATTATATATTAGAATAATATCAAAGAAAGTTTTGTGATAATCACAGCGTATACTAGTTATGAATATTTACCAGAGTTTCATAGCTGATTAAGTTCAACTAAAATCAATTAGCTCAATTTGATATCAACGAAAACAATGTTTACAACCTTTACAACTAAACTTCTTGTAATACATTTCCTCGTTAAGAATAGCATTTGGAGAATCAATAGTGCATAGCATTTATCATTATTCCACAACCGTAGTGAGTAAGGAGTTTTGTGTTTTTTAAACAATGAACCATGTAATGAGTGAGAACATTATTTTTCGTATGTCATTAGCTTACGTATATTGAATACATAAATACATTTTCAAAATATTCTCTGATTCTATAAAGATTTAATAAACCGAAAATGAACCGAATGCTGTTTACCACACTATATGGCCAAAGCTGACCAGTCACTTGCGATTTTAGACGTTTTCTTAAATATCTAGAAAAATACATTAGGAGATATCCTGAAACTCCAGGTGTGTAAACAGAATTGTACAGGTCATATATTTCCGTGAAGATTTTTTTCCCGAAACCCTATAGGGGACCGCCAACAAATTGAAAAAGAACGAATATCTTTTGGATAAACCTGTAAAAACTAATGTAGCAAAAGCGTTCAAACACGAGATTATTAATAAGTGGCTTATTGTAATATACTGTGTTCGTTTTTATGAGGATAGCATGTATACTCGTAGAAAACTTAAGGATTTTATAAAAACAGTTCCAAATTTCGCCAAGTTTTTCGCTAATAACTTGCAGAGTTCCTAATATAAAAAAAAGTTCTTTTCAGAAAATATGACAAACAACATTGTACACAATACCTTGCAATCAGAACTAAAATATAGTAAAATTTGCATGAAAATGAGCAGGTTCACTAAATAATGTTTCGCTGCGCATGCCTGAATACAATCAAAATATAACGTGCCTAATATATTAGTTAAATGTAGAGAGCAACTTTTGTAAAAGTCTCAAAAACATAGCTTGAAAATTCTGAAAATTATCGTTGATAGAATAAGCTCAAAACCCGTTGTTCCCAAAATGAAGCAAATAGATGATGGGCTGTATCCATATATCCATTGATTAGTGCCAATATAGCATACACAATATTGCACATACTACTGTATTTGGATACAGCCCCTCATCTTTTTTGCTTCCTTTTGGGAATAACAGATTTTGAGCTTATTCTATCAACGATAATATTCAGACATTTCAAGCTATGTTTTTGAGACTTTCACAAAAATTGCTCTATACATTTAGCTAACACATTATGCAAATTATATTTTGATTACATTCGGGCATGCGCAGTGAGTCATTATTTAGTAAAGCTGCTGATTTTTCATACAATTTTTATTATTTTTTAATTCTGATTACAGGGTATTGTGTACAATGTTGTTTTTCATATTTTCTGAAAAAAACTTTTTTTTTATATTAAGAACTCTACAAATTATAAGCAAAAAACTTGGCAAAATGTGTGACTCTTTTCATAAAAACTTTAATTTCTCTACGAGTATACATGCTATTCTCATAAAAATGAACACAGTTCATTACAATAAGGCACTTAATGATAATCTACAGTTTGAACGCTTTTGATACATTAGTTTTTACAGGGTTGTCCAAAAGATGTCCGTTCTTTTTCAATTTGTTGACGATCCCTTATGGGGTTTCGAGAAAAAATCTTCACGGAAATATGTGACCTGAACTCTGTTTACACACCTGAAGTTTCAGGATAATTTCCCATGTATTTTTCTAGATATTTAAGAAAACGTCTAAAATCGCAAGTGACCGGTCATTTTTGGCAATATAGTGTATTCGATTCTCGGCCTACCTTTTCCTAAAGAAATCCACGTACAATTTTTCCCCCAAAGCTAAAAAGTAGCCTTTTAGTCCCAGTGAGGTACACCTATAAGTAAGAATACCGGGTGCCAGTCAGGGTGTGGACTTTTTTTTTAACTTTATTTTTTTACTTACCACAAGTCAATTCCGATTTAAAAAGTGACAAAAGTTTAACAAATTGTTGTAACTGAGTGTGGTTTGCACAATAAAACTTGTCAAAGAGTAGGATTTTTTTTTTTTTTGTAGCAAAAGGAAAACAAAATCGATTGAACTATGTTTCTTTAAGTTTCTTTATGTTTCTGAACTATATTTCTTTTGACACAAAGTATCCGCCTCTTTTACATGTCTTGAACTATTTTCACTTGTCAAAGAGTCGTATTTTTGGTGACAAAAGAAAAAAATTATATATTCGAAATTTGTGAAAGAGTCCGGCATTTTTTGGCAAAAGAAAATACTAATAAATTATTTTTCTTTCTTCTTCCAGATGAAATCCGACACTTTGACAAGTGAAAATAGTTCAAGACTTGTGAAAGAATGGAATTTTTTTTTGTGGCAAAAGAAAAACAAAATTGATTGAACTATGCTTCTTTAAGTTTCTTTATGTTTCTGAACTAAATTTCTTTTGACACAAAGTATCCGCCTCTTTTACATGTCTTGAACTATTTTCACTTGTCAAAGAATCGTATTTTTGGTGACAAAAGAAAAAAATTATGTATTCAAAATTTGTGAAAAAATCCGACTTTTTTTGGCAAAAGAAAATACTAATAAACTATTTTTCTTTCTTTTTTCAGATGAAATCCGACACTTTGACGAATGAAAATTGTTGACTTGTAAAAGAGTGGGATTTTTTCGTGGGAAAAGAAGAACAAAATTGATTGAACTATGCTTCTTTATGTTTCTGAACTATATTTCTTTTTACACAAAGTATCCGCCTCTTTTACATGTCTTGAACTATTTTCGCTTGTCAAAGAGTCGTATTTTTTGGGACAAAAGAATAAAATTATATACAGTGCAATACGTTTAACACGAAAACGCTTAACATGAAAAATCGGTTAACACTGAATGATATAGCGGTCCGGACAGTATACTATGCAATTTAATACATTTTTTTCTTTTAACACGAAACAAAAATCCTTTTACACGAAAACAATTCGCTTTCGATCTAGTTAGTTTGAGTTGAAATTGGTGAATTTTGTGTTAAAACCACTGACTTTTGGGTGAAAGTCAGTGAATTTCGTGTTTTTTGTAAATTAGCTTATGTTTTATGAGCACAATGGTTGAGAAATCGGTGCGAAAACAAATTGCTATTTCGCTTCAAATGAAAGTAAAGCTGCTTAATGTAGTTGAGGAAAAAGAAGGACGAAAACAGAAATCTGCAAAGAGCTGTAAATTTTGCATTGCCAATTCAACTTTATCAACAATAATAAAAAACAGGGATCACATTACGTTAATGTTTGAGCGCAGTATGTTTAAGCCAGAGAGAAAACTCATGAGAACTGCTAAGCAAGAAGATTTAGAGACAACTTTGCTTATTTGGTTCAAAGAAGCTAGATCTCAGAATGCTGAAAAAGACACTTAAAAAAGATATCTGATTTTTTCCCCCAAAAACAATGTATTTTTTACTTGCTTTTTATGTAATGGATGCAACTTACAAGTAGTTTAACAGAAATACGAAATAAAATTTGTCGACGTCGAAAATATTTGTGAGTTTTGTTCTTTTTTTACGAATGTTTTAACGCGAAATTCTTTTAACAGAAAAATTTTTTAGGTCCCCTCAGTTTTGTGTTAAGTGTATTTCACTGTATTCAAAATTTGTGAAAGAGTCCGACTTTTTTGTGGAAAAAAAAAGAAAAAAAAAAAAAAAAAAAAAAAAGACTAATAAACTTTTTTTTCTTTTTCCAGAAAATCCAACTATTTGACAAGTCTTATGATTATTTTTTTAATATGAATGGTTTTAGGCGGCAAAATAAAATAAGAAAGTAAAATAAGAAAGAAAAACATGCGTAGGGCATAGATTATGAAACACTTTCCAACACAATCTGAATACTATAACAAAACTTCACAGTTCAACTTAGTAAAGTTGTTAAGTTAGTAAAGTTTCAACTTAGTAAAGTTGAAAGACTATGTCTAAATGAACAATTTGGAAAACTCATAATGCGTTTGAAAACCCAATTTCTGCTATTCCCATGAATAGAAGGGAAAATATACGGTTTTTTGTACAGCCCTGTATATGATCTATAGATATGTATGTATACTACACAGAATTTTAAAAGTTAGTTCAGTTAAACGTATAGCACAGTTGAAATTTTCCATTCAGCAATTTCCGCCAATAAACGGATATTTTTGAAAACTTTTGTGCAGCACTTTATACGATCTATAGAATGCATAAACATCCAGTAATATTTACAAAAATAATTATATTTCAAAACACACACCACAACTGAAAACGCACTTCTAGCAATTATTGTTGTAGTCTTCAACAGTTCAATTATTATTCATTTTCTTCTGTAGCCAAATTCTTTTGTGTGTCCCTGTAAATGAACGCTAAATTCTATGCTCACCACGCTCTATAGTAAGAACTTTGTAGTACACTTCAGTGATATATATAAATTTCAATATGTTTAAAATAGTGTAAAGTCATTAAAATACACCGCAAACGATTTTCCCCGTAGACCGTAATGTAACGAAATTCTTTTGAGTGTCCCTGTAAGGGCTACACACTTCATTTTCAATACTGAACATGGCATAGTAAACTTGAATAACATATATCAATTTCATGGCAATCGGACGATCTTTACACGAGTTAGAGCACGGACACACGGCCAGACAAACTGAATTCATAAACACTTTTCAACTATGTTGGAAAGTGTTAAAAAGGATTTTATACTCGGCGTAGACCACTTTAACCCTTTATGTACTGAATTATGAATTCATGAAAATTTTATCTTCTGAAGCAATTTTCGGGAATTTTTTTAACTACGTTTAGAAGATTTACATAATCATTTAATAAATTTTAGAAAGATTTTAGAAGGATTGGAAGATTTAGAAGGATTAATTAAATTTGAATTAATAGGGATTTTGTGCAATATTTACAACCCCACTCAAATCTTTTATTTTAAATATTTTTCTTAGTATTTTGTAGCATTAGGAAATGTAAAACCATAATGTTCTTACAATAGAAATATAGAAATATTTCCGAATTGAAAAATCCCCCCCCCCCACACACACACACACACAAACTCCAAGAAAGCTGAAAAGCTGCAAAGGCAAAATAAATCATCCTTTTAAAAATATTTTTGTTTTGTGTAACCAATAATGCTTTTGGAACAAGATAAAGTAATGTATCTATAACTCATTCTAAACTGTATTACAACTAATTGATGTATTAAATGAATTTTATATAAAGTTATTTTAATGGTACTTATAAGTACCTTCAGTAGATAAAGGGTTAAGTATTAATCGCGAATAAGTTACTTATGACTAGCCGGAATTCTGTTTTTTAATCTACGTTCATGGATAAATTTTCAAAATTGCTTTAAAAATGTCCTTAATTGTACTTTGAAGAGTTTTTAAAATGTCAGCTATTGCTTCCTTTTCATATCATTGTTCTCTATAGTTTAAAAATTACATAATAGGGAGTATTTAAATTACCTTATAAAGAAGCACACACTTACAACAACTTGAATAATAAACTCTTTAAGTAAATACTAATATTTTTAACTTAAATTTAGAAAAATGCTATTTCCACAAACTTCAACTGTTTAAATTATTCCAAAATTAAACTGAATTAGAATATGTAATCAAGATATGTAATTATGATAAAGTTATTTATTGGGGTTCTTATGTCTGGTATTAATGGGTGAAAAAACAGCAAAAAGAATTTCGCTTTGTCACATTATGAAATTTTTCCTCCATAAAATCTAAACCTTACGTCATTTTCGCATTCTCAAAATTTACCTGCGCACCACTCAAATCCGCATTCACCATTTAAAAGTATTTTAACGCGTAATAGGTTATTATTGAATATATTTCCAAACATAGTCTCGTTTGTCTGATACAACTTTTCATGTGAACATTCGCATTCTCGATTTCAGTTTCAAATCCCAGTACCCGCGAATAAAAAAATCAAAAATTTGTCTTATTCGTGGTCAAATATTTAGTTTTATCAAAGGAAATGATCGATTTGTTTTAAATATGACATCGTTTTCACTCACTGAATCGTTTCGCTTAGCGTCTCAAACTCAGAATCAGCGTAATGAAAAATTATTGAAATGTAAAAGATTTATGAGGGGAAATGCGTGTTTTCATAGTAATAAATACAGAAAGTCTCATTTGAGCCGATACAGCTGAAATCAATGAGTAATGTTGAAAATTTCCGAAGGAAGAAAAGAGATTTTTGGAATACAGATAGTTTCGGTTCGTCCGAATTTTCGACAGCATTTTCGTCGCAAATGCATTTCTGGCGAAACTCAGGTTTTGGACCGAAAACGAAAACGTAACCAAATTTTGGTCGATCTCTAATTATAATCAAGATGTTCGATATACCATATAAAATATTTATCTTTAAATAGATGTAAGTGAATTATTTTTCAATAGCCATTTTAACAACTTAGAAATATAATGCAGAAAAAGTTTCGGATTTTTGAATTATTTTACTCTGTTTGTATTTGTGAGTGTGAAGAAATAGAATATTTTATTACTGATATATCCAATTTTTATAAATAAAAAAAAAATTTATTTACGTATTTTGCTCATGCAAGATGTATTACTAGCTTATCGCAAAAGTCAATTCCAGGAGCTTTTTGACTTCCGAAATAGTTTTTTCGAAATATTGACCTAAATGATCGAAAGACAAACACCGCTTATAAATATTCCATTAGGCAGGATTTTTTATTCATTAGACAATTTTTTGTTTCGATGAAGCAACACTTGTTATCTTTCTACGTTAAAATATGTAATAGACATTATAAATAATGAAGTAATTTATGAAATCAAGGTAATGTTGTAAAAAGGTATGGTAGAGTATTGAATTCATTGACTTGAATTGCTTCAATAATTATCACAGAAAAAATAATTATAATAATAAGAATAAGATACATATATTAAAGAACAGCAAAAAGATTTACAAATTGGCCATAATTAAAGTATAGGTGTTCAGAGTTCAATTATAAAGAAGGTAGTGGGGTAAATGCAACGCCATTTCGTATACGTACTATTTAGATCACGTGGAATCGATTTATAAAGAAAATAGTTTATATTTTCGTCAACAAGGACAAAATTGGCTCCGCAGACTGATTTGGTGGTAGAGGCCTAATTTGGGGCTGTGAAATAGGCATAAAACTAAAAAAAGAACGTCTTAAGTGATGGACTAATTCTTAATGTAATTTTTAGCACAGCAATATTTTTTTTATCAATTACTTTTCTTTTTTTTTTTTCAATATTTCCAAAATAAGCCCACAGCACCACTTTCACCCTTGTGTCAAAAATGTGAACTTTTTATATAAATCGATTCCCCATGATCTAACAGTAGAATGGGCAAATCGACTTAGCAATAATAATTTTGAATCATTCCCAACATTATTCGATTTCTTACAAACCTTTTACGATACTATTACGTTGAGAAAAAGTTTTCCGCCAAGGGGAGATACCTTCGCGCCAACAGCTGTCATTTGTGCGGTTTTTAGTTTTTCAACCAACCAATTTTTTCATTCGAAAGCGGAGCATAGGAACTACATGACCGTGTAATTTGTTAAAAATTTATTATCTTGTGCTTAAAAAAATTGTTTAAAATGGAGCTATCGCGTCAGCAGCTCAGAACGATTATGTACTATGAGTTACGTAACAAACTCAGTGCAACTGAATGTCACAGAAAAATGTGTGAAAGTTAAGGCAATAATACTGTTTCTTATGATACAGTCAGAGTTTGGTTTCGGAAGTTTAAAGCTTGAAATTTCGCCATTGAAGATGAACCACGTTCTGGTAGCACTATTGAAGTTAATTGTGAAGTTAAAGCAAATCATTGATCAAGACAGAAATGGTTCAACACGAACTATTGCGTTAGAGCTTAACGTTTCCCAAAAAACAATTCTTAATGCTCTGAAACGCAAAAACCTAACGTTTAAGTTCAACCGCTGGGTGCCTCACGAATTGACTGCTGAAGACAAGCGTTAGAGAAAAAACGGTTGTTTGGTTCTGCTCAGAAATCAAAGGAAAGAGAACATTCTAGACAGAATTGTGACCTGTGGTGAAAAATGGGTGTACTACAATAATACAAGCTGTACAGGAGAGTGGTCAGCACCTGGGGAATCAGCAGGCGCGGTTGCAAGACGTGCTCTAACTAACAAGAAATTGCTTCTCAGTATCTGGTGCGATTATCGCTGAATTCTGTACAAAGAGTAAAGGAAAAGAGGACAGACTGTAAACAGTGCAATATACAGCAACATGCTAATAGTCCAGGCTATAGAGACCGTATAGGGGCTCTACCTAGCAAAATTAATGGAAGTTCTGGAAATTTGCTTACTTTATGTTTTTTGGGTCGCTGAATCCGAATTTGTAACTTCCCACCAAAATTTCCTCCGGTAACCCCCCCAAATTTTGCCCCCCAAAAAAGGTTTTTATTAAAAAAATCAATTTTTTATTGTTTTAGGAAAAAAAGTATCTAGAAATTCAGAAAGTAGACAAAATTTGCAACAAATTAGATATATGACTTTATGACTTAGGATGAAGGGGAAGGAGGAATCTGCCTCGGAGCATGCGCCACGGTGCTGCGTGGACTAAATTGCGCAATTCCACTTAATCACTCACACATTTACATTCGTCCTCCCATCTCCCCTCCGAACTTTCTCTATAAGGTTTACTTTAAGTTTTTAGGTCGCTGAATCCGATTTTTAACTTTCCCCCAAAATTTCCCTCCCCCAAAATAGTTGTTTTTAACTTAAATTTCTTATTGTTTTAGGGGAAAAGCATTACGAAATTCAGAAACTAGACAAAATTTGCCTCCCTTCCCCTTCATCCTAAGTCATAAAAACATAAAGTAAGCAATTTCCAGAACTTCCATTAATTTTGCCAGGTAAAATCCCCTATTGCCTGGACTATAATCAAAGTTCGCGAGGCCATTCGCGAAAAACAAAGAAACGAGTTCAGAAGGAAGGTGATTCTTTTTCATCAAAATAACGGCCGGCCACACGTTAGTACAATGACCGACTGGACACTCTACAAGCTACAGTGGGATTTAATGCAACATCCACCATAAAGCCCCGACATGGCCCCTTCAGATTTCTATCTTATTTTCTCATCTGCAGCTGCATCTTGATGGCGCAATCTTCGATTCAAATGAGGAGGTCATAAATGAGATCTATCACTTTCTGGACTCGCGCGAGCTCCAATTTTTCACAGAAGGGATTGAAAAGTTGCCAAAACGCTGGCAGACGATTGTAGATTTAAACGGAGATTACTATCCTCATTAGTTATGATAATTTCATATGTATTTATCATTTTACAGTAAAAAAAAATTTGGCGGAAAACTTTTTACCCAACGTAATATTTCTCGTGATATTATTGAAAATTTTGTTGTATACCTGAAGTACTTGATAAAAACTCTTTTACTTTATTTTCTTATCTCGAAGTCAGAAAATGAGTGGATGAGGGATCTATTTCATTTCCAAGAAATTAGGGAAATTAAAGCCTGAACATTCTTAGAGCAGAAAGGAACAACTTGCAACATTATCATACGATAGTTCCACGAAAATAGCTTTCCTAGTTTTTGGTTGAGCGTAAGAAATAAGCATGCAAAACTAGCAGAAAAGCTATCTAGCAATTTTTTATTCATTAGACATTATTTATTTTGATAAAACAATATTTATTGTCTTTCTACGTTAAAATATTTAATATACTTTATGAATAATGAAATAATTTATAAAATCAAGATAATGTTATAGAAAGCTATGTCAGAGTGATGATTCCAGTGTCTTGAATTTCTTTAATTAGTGTGAAGACCCCAGTTATTTACACCTAACCGGTAACTGACATTTCAGCAAAAATCTTACTGAAATAAGCATTTTCTTGTAAAATTCTGCTAAGTAATGTCATCTAGTAGTAACTTAGGCCCCGGTATGCTATTTCTTTCTCCCAGCAATTAAAATGTCGTCTCTAAATGATAAAGTTTCGTTGTATAAGCCAGCCGTAAAACAAAGCAGATGTATCATGGTACGGTTAAATACTCTACTGAAATTTTTTTAACTTCCAAGCATCGCACATTTTCAATTTTTATACCGTCGTATTGGAAAAAGAAAGTACTTTTATATTCAATTTGTTTGAAAACTGCATCTCTATTTATTTTTGAGATATTAATTTTTTTGTAGTTTTTAGCGCCATTTGTTTAATTTTGGCAACTCAAGTACTCCATTTCTGTAGAAAGTAAAAGAAAAATAGTTGGATAGTAATTATATCTTTTTGTTGCCATTTTCCCATGAAAACTGAAAAAAATAGTAATTAAAATACGTACTATTTTGAAAAAATATAAATGATTGATTTCTGATAAAACATGGAGCTATTATAAACTAAATTTAATTTTAAGCATCTATATTAATATTACCAACTATTGAAGTCATATAAATCCTTAGTTAGCCGATTTTTTTTTTTTTTTTTTGGTCGAGTTTCTTGAAAGACGACATTTCTTTTTTCGGATTTGTGTATTATTCAGCGCGAAGCTAACGAAAAACACAGGCTACCGCCGTGCATCCCAAGTGTCTTTTTTTACAGACCGCTAGAGTGACGTGACGTGATGCTCTTTACGTACAATTGCATTGGTGCATTCGAGCATCACGTGACTCCAGCAGTCTGTAAAAAAACATACGTGGAATGCACCGCGATAGCCTGTCTTTTTCGTTAGCCTTGATTCAGCGATAGTGATGTCATATACTTATTTTCGCGCTTTAGAAATCGAAGATTCCGAAAAACATGTTTTTACAAAATGTCTGTCTGTATGTATGTATGTGACACAAATATTTTGGGCGCTCTATCTCAAGAACTAACGCACGGAATTTAATAAAAATTTATATTCAGCTAGTCCCTGACATAAATTGGTGCTGATTAGTTTTCGATGTAAATCGCTCAACAGGTGGCGTATCTATGCAGCATTTTTCACGATTTCCACAACAGCTCAATCTCCAGAACTAATGCACGGATTTTCATCAAACTTTAGATTCAGTCAGTCCTTGACATGAATTGACGTTTTATACATTTTGGTGTAAATCGCTCAACAGGTGACGCTGCTAAGCTGTATTTTCTGCGATTTCCGCAATAGCTCTATCTCAAGAACATGCTTGGATTTTCAACAAACTTTAGATTCAGCTATATCAGGATATGAATTAGAGCTATTTGGTTTTTGGTGCAAATGGCTCAACAGGTGACGCTGCTATGCAGCATTTTTCACGATTTCCACAATAGTTCAGTCTCCATAACTAATGCACGGATTTTCATCAAACTTCAGATTCAGTTAATCCTTGACATGAATTGAGGTTTTATACATTTTGGTGCTAATCGCTCAACAGGAGGCGCTACTATACTGTATTTTTGCGATTTCCGCAATAGTTCTATCTCAAGAACAAATGCTTGGATTTTCAACAAACTTTAGATTCAGGTATACCTGGATATGAATTTGTGCTGTTTATGTTTTGGTGTAAATCGCTCAACAGGTGGCGCTGATACGCTACATTTTTTTTAAATTTCCACTATAGTTCTTTCTCAAGAACTAATGCATAAATTTTCATCAAACTTCAAATTCAGATATACTTTGATATGAATTGGTGGTAAATTGATGTAATTTCGTGTACAATTTAAAGGATTTAATTGACGTGATTTATATAGAAGAAAGTTTTGTGATGGCCACAACATACTTACTTATGTTAAAAAAGAAAGAAATATTTTGTGAGTTCCCGAACTGTATATCATATCAAAATGGGGCTGCGAGATTAAAAAGTTTAAGAACAGCATTTGGAGATAATAGGCATACGAACTGCTGTGGCCTTGCATTTGCCCCAGTACGTTCTTTATAATTGAACTGTAAACATATATGCTTGAATTATGGCCATTCTTCATATTTGAAATTAGAGATTGCTGTTGAATTATGGCCGGATAAGCATGAAAAACATGCTTTTGAATCAATTTTCCTGATCATTTCCCAGATGTGGCTGCCTATCTCACAGAAAATTTCTCGTATTATCGCCTTATAAATATTGATATTTTGAGACAAAAATGTTTTTTCTATTTTTGTAAAAACGATTTTTTTCAAAAACCATTGCACCGAATTTCATGCCGTTAATCCACCAGCGGCTTTTACACAATTTTTTTTCGGTTGGAAACACTTTTTTTTTTTAAGTTACCTTAACTTAAACAATCACGAAAATACACTAATTAAAGAAACTAACTATTACTTTTCTTTTTCACTGGTTCCTAAAACAAATTCTGAATGCTCTTTTTGATGGTGCGTATATGCACCCATGGCCCCGAACGGGTTAACATAAGTTATATAGGTATAAAATATGCATAACCAGGAATTTTTGTATAATTTTCTGTTGATAAAAAATGTGTAAAATAATGATATTTTTTTTAATTAAAATCATATCTTATATTTATACGAAAGCTACCATTTTTCCATCGAAAATTCCTCATGTGTGCCCGTATAATATATAAAAATGCCGAAAATGTATGGTGAGTACCACATATAAATATTTTCAAATATATGTACAAAAATGCATAACAAACCTAAAAAAGTGATATTTGGGCCGTAGCTACTCAAATTCGACATTCCAAAAGTTTTAGGGATAAAATTAGCTGAAAACGTGTTAATTGCTGTATTTTAGATTATAAAGAAATAGGGCATAGTTCTCAAAATTCAACAATTGATTCGTTACAACAAGTAACACGTTATCAGCTGACTTTCTTCCTAAAATTCTACTAACGTCGAATTTGAATAGCTACGACCCAAATATCGTTTTCATAGATGTGATGTATGGTCAACACAAGGATCACATATTTTCATAAATGTAAAAAAATTGCCAAGATCTATGATGACTTCATTCTTGATTGTGAAAATGTTAACAGCGAGTTCGTTATATATTCTTCTTGTTCATTTTGTATTTCATTCACCTCTTGTAGTTTATCAGTTTAAGTATTCATTCAGTTTATGTAAGCAGGATTCCTATGCTTCAAGCACTTTCAAGGACCTTTTTGCCAGAATTTTCGTAAAGTAATATTTGTTTTATTTAATGAAAAAAATTAAATAATCCATCCTCAGATGTAGAGACCAGTACGTTACGAAATTTCTGGTACAAAAACACCTAAAATTTCCTGAATCCCCTGATGCGTACGAATCCTGGAATGTTTGAAGATTGAGGGTTGCCTGTATATATAGGGTAGATTGGGTGAAGATGCCGTAGTTTTTGACTTAATTGTTTTAAAATTCGTCTGTTATTTTTATTTGTTATTCATTGATTTATTGTTAAAGTTTGCACTCTTATGTATGATTTAAAAACTTATTTCATTTTACAGATATTATAGAAAGCATCGAAAATTTGGGTTTTGTAAACACTTGCATTTCGGCATCCTACCCGAGGTATGGGTAAGATGGCCAACTGTTTAGGGGTAAGGTGTCTTCTGGAGTTTCATTGTAATCAATAATTTTTGTGAAGCAGTATAAAACATAATGGGACGAATAAAAGAAACTTTAATATTTTGGACATATACTAAAGTTGTTAACTTACTTAACACGTTCACGCCGGCGCGGTGGGTCTCACTCGACTGTCTCAGAGTTTTCAAGTCTCCGGCTTTTTGCACACCAATATTATTTTAGAGAAAATGTTGTTCCTTTAAATCGCCCAATTGTTCTAATTAAATAAAGCAACATTTTCTGTATTAAAATACTGGTATCCAAAAAGCCGGAGACTTGTCAGCTCTGAGACAGTCGAGTGTGACCCACCGCGCCTGCGTGAGCGTGTTAATATTAGAAAATTGCAAAAATATGACTGTAACAAACGTTGGCAATTTAATAAAAGAACAAACTAATATTTGAAAAAAAAAGTTATGTTCTACTTAATATTTAAAAGATTTATGGCCTCTTAAGTATGCCTATTTTTACTTTCTTCTATCTTTACAAGAAGAAAGTATTGGATTCGTGAAAATTTTCGACTTTCGGTTTTCGGCGGATTTACACGTTTTAGGGGGTCAGAGATTCCAAAAAACATGTTTTTACAAAATGTCTGTCTGTGAGTCTGTGCATCTGTGCATCTGTGAGTCTGTCTGTCTGTATGTGACACAAATTTTGTGGGTGCTCTATCTCAAGAACTAATGCACGGAATTTAATAAAAATTAATATTCAGTTAGTCCCCGGTATCAATTGGTGCTGATTAGTTTTTGGTGTAAATCGCCCAACAGGTGGCGCTGCTATGCTGTATTTTTCAGAATTTCCGCTATGGGTGTATCTCAAGAACTAATGCACGAATTTTCATCAAACTTCAGATTCAGTTAGTCCTTTACATTAATTGAAGTTTTGAGCATTTTGGTGTAAATTGCTCAACGGGTGGCGCTGCTATACTGCAGTTTTACGATTTCCGCAATAGCTCTATCTCAACAACTAATGCTTGGATTTTCATCAAACTTCCGATTCAAGTACACTTCGATATGAATTAGTGCTGTTTGTGTTTTGGTGCAAATCGCTCAACAGGTGGCGCTGCTATGCTGCACTTTTCAGAATTTCCATTATAGCTGTATCTCGAGAACTAATGCTATAATTTTCACCAAACTTCAGAATCAGTTAATCCTTGACATGAATTGATATTTTGACCATTTTGGTGTAAATCGCCCAACAGGTGGCGCTGCTATGCTGTATTTTTCAGAATTTCCACTATGGGTGTATCTCAAGAACTAATGCACGAATTTTCATCAAACTTTAGAATCAGTTAGTCTTTGACATGAATTGACATTTTATACAGTTTGGTGTAAATCGCTCAATAGGTGGCGCTGCTATGCTGTTTTGTGATTTCCACAATAGCTCTATCTCAAGAACTAATGCTTGGATTTTCAATGAACTTCAGATCCATACCTGGATATCAAAGATTGCTGTTTATGTATTTGTGCAAATCACTCAACAGGTGGCGCTGCTATGCTATATTTTTCAGAATTTCCGCTATAGCTCTATCTCAAGAACTAAGGCACGAATTTTTATCAAACTTCAAATTCAGATACACTTTGACATGAACTGGTGCTATATTTATTGACGTGATTTATATAGAAGAAAGTTTTGTGATGGCCACAACATATTAGTTAAACATTATAACATGTTTAATTACGGTAAAGCCACTGTGATAAAGTGCTTTAGAGTCAAGCTTTTTTGTAGATGTTTTTCACATGTCCCTTTGTTCTTTTTAGCAATATCTCAGGTCTGCCAGAAACTGCACATTTGTTTAGGAACTTTGAGCCACTTTTATATATCCAACAGTTTCACTGATTAAACTTGATCCAATCACATTTTCCCGAGGTTTTGTTGCACTCTGAAGTCACTTTAAAACTCTGTTTAATCATCATCCATAGCATAGTCTGTTGAAGATTCTCGCTTTCTAGCCTTTGACTTCTTCTTATCTAATTCCTTTTTAGAAAGGCTTGAGACACTTGGAAATTCAAAGTTGCTACTGTCACACCGATTTAGTTTGGCTTTTATAGGCCTTTAAAATTATTTTTATGTGAATATTAAAATGAGAAACAAAACTTTGGTGAAAATTACGTCATGTTTAAAACGTCTAATTTAAAATAAATTTCTTATAGTGTCTTTATAAAATTGTTTACTTAGCCATTTTATACAAGCTAATTTAAAATTGTTGGATTGATCTTAATCACGAAAATAGCCGTTAATTGTCTCGATAGCAATTGATTCGGCCTTAAAATCCCTCAGCTAAAGGGAAATGAATAGAAGCCTGATTACAGCAGATCACCACTAGTCGTTTAATTACGATTTAATATTCAGTAATTTTTTTCAAAAAAGATCAAATTAGCGTGTTTTTAGAGTCTGCGGTGTCTGGATAAAGGTTGGCGAGCATAACTTGTAGGGGCCTTGAACCCCTAGTTATCTAAAACTATATTATATACTACCGATATTTACATTTATTAAAATTATTTATAAATGCTTTTAACATCAACTTTTTAGCAATGATTAAAATTAATAATTATTAAAAAATTATTTATAAGGCCAATAAAGTTTATTTATAAGGCAGAATGCATATAGAAACCTTTCAAATTATGTTCATCTGAGATTTTAATATTTCTTTATGCCATTTTAAACATTTAGAAAATTTATGATTTTAATCAATGATTTTTTTTTATCAGTTGATTATAATCACGATTTAATCACTGATTTAAATTAACTGATTAAAATTGTTGACAAGTTAGTTAATAGCCAAGAGTAATTTAAACAATGAAAAAACAACAAGGCATTTGACCGCAAATTAAAATAACCGGCATCTTACCCCAAGGGAAAACAACCGACATCCCCCCCCCCCCCCCAAAAAAAAAAAAAAAATTTCGTCGACTCACCAGAGGTGAGTTAACGTAAACTTTACTTTAGGGTGATGGTGAGTCGACGAAAATATTAATTTAGGGTGATTTCACTTTAGCGTGGAAATTCACCACTTAAACTATTAAAAAAAGAGTGCAAACGGAAATTAAAGTATCAGTAGGGAACCCTCTCCCTTACAAGTGAGCGACTTTTCCCTACAGCGCCTGCGTATATGAAAATTACGTGATACGGCATCTTGTACAACACAGCATCTCACCTCAAGTTACCCTAGTTATGTTAAAATAGTATACCTGAAACAACCTTTAACATATTTGTTACTATTAAGATTCTTAAATATATGTGTAAGTAAAATAAATTAACACAAATTTCGCTTCCCATTTTGATAATGATCTTTTTTTTAAATTAAATGCATAGAAAATACATATTATACGTGCAAATTCTTTATCTTTGACACTGATCGCGTGAATACAGGAACCTGTCTGCTTGAAAAGCTTTAAACTATTGCTAATGATGTGTGACGGCAGGAAACAGAAAAGATGAACAAAAAAACTCCGAAAAATGTTATTGAATACTGATACTAAGAAAATTATAGAAATAAAACCAACCGCGAAAACAAAGCATCTGAGATAAGTGATTAGTTCTGCATCAGTTCAAATTCATTTAACTGTATAGGGACAATTTCCGAACATCATCTGCCAAGATTGAAAGGAAAACGTTTTACTTCTTTTTAAAAATAGATGTCTAAATCTGAGATGTACAGAAATGGAAAACAGTTGTTTGGTTTTACTAGGATCTGTCTTGTGTTGATCTAAAATGTGTCTCATATCTTTTAAGGATTCATAGTGCATGCTAACAGTGTATCTTCTTTGATTTATCATAAATTTTTAAATACTTATTGAAATTACACTGAAATTTGTAAGATGTTCAAGGCCAGTTTCAATTTTTTTAATTATAAAATAAACAATTTTAATGCATAAAAATAAAAATATAACACAATAAGAACATGCAATTAAAAAAAAAAGATATAAATGTTGTATTGCGATAAGCAAGATAACTTATATCAGCCTGTAGGTATTACGCTAGTTGACAGAGGCTAAAGAGAAAACAAATAATGCAACATTGCGCTTTGTAAAACCCCGAACGCATAAACAAAATAAATATAATAGGCGCAGTAAAGCAATATACCCCTTATCTGTATAAAAATGGTTCCACCATTGTTTATTTACTCGTAAATTGCAAGCAGTATCGTTTAAAAGAAAAATAACGTTCTTGGTTTCTGAAGATAGCAATGTAAATTTTCATTTTTGACGGCAAATATTGACTGTAGATTCACTTTTAGACATTATTTGAGTATGTACGATTGTGATCAAAGAGTTGGGAATCTTGAGACAGTTCAGATTGCCCTTAAATTGTCATAGCAATAAGCTTGGCGAAGTGTTCTTCCTACCTTGCATTTAAAAATGCGTCTGAAGATGGTAATACTAGGAGAAAGCGTTCCGGGGCCTGTTGATAAAATACCACACCTCAAGAGATAGATAATGTTTCCCTAGTGGCGAATAGGAACAGAAATGCTACTTTTGGCAAGCCGCAGAGACTGCCGATACTACCGACACTGGCGTATATGTGATAACCATTTCTCGACGATTAAATAATGTTGGCTTTTATGCGAGGAAGCCTATTACTTGCATTCCTGTACGAGCAGGCCATTGTCGGGAAGATTGCATTAGTATCAGTATCATATTCGTTGGAATCACCAACAATGTCATGCTCTCCGACGAATCTCGCTAAACTATCCACATTGTTCTGAGCACTAATGTCGATAAAAAAGTTACCATCACCAAAATGTCAAAGAAACTCTTCACTGTTGCCAAAGGTAGTTGTGTGGGCAGCTATAATACAAAATGGCATAGCTGCGTTTATTTATTTGGCGAAATTATGGAAACATCACTGTGATATTGCACTGAAAAGCTCCTGGGTCATGTTCATCTTTTCCGTGGTTGAGTTTGTCCAGACTTTCTGTTCATAGATGAAACTGCCTACCCACATAAGACAGTTGAAGCGTCTGACTCACAAGCAGAGAAAAATGTTGAGCACATGACATAGACATAGCATATTGCCCAGACCTAAATCCCCACACCACATCTGAGATGGGCTCGGTAGACATATAGCTCATACACAAAATCTTCTGAAAGTTGAATGGGAAATAATTTCCCATACTTTTATTAACAGTTTAGTTAGCAGCATGCAAAAAAAAAGCTCTCTGTTCAAAAGTGTTCATCAATGCCCCTGAGACACCCTATACTTACGGGCTGTTTTTATTTCAAGTAGATGGGAGATTTTTAAATTGTTAAAAATTGCTCTGAGGGATTTCTTTTATCTTTTATTTATGTTGCTTTGCTATGTAGAAATATCTGCATCATTTTTCACAATGAAAATCTTCCAGGAACTCTATTAACCCCTTAATTCTCGCTCCCGTGATATTGATGGGCTATGTCTTTTATTCAGATTGTTTGATTCCCACCAATTTTATAAAATAGTGTAATGGGCTTTATTGTGGTACGTATCATTTTGCCTGTCATTAAATAAGGTGAATATTTCTTTTTCAAAAAAGTTGTGCCAATAAGCAATTTGAATTTTCAAACCGTAATTTAATGCGACCGTTAAGGGGTTAAGTGTGCGCTCTAATTTCTTTAAACAAAAGAGGTCTATCATTAGTTAGGAGAAAATGATTTTGTTTCTTAGCAATTGACAAGTAGTGTACCATATAAATTGTATTGTAATGATTTCAAAACTGCATTATATAGAATGAATTAATAATACGGAAATCCTTTGAGAAACAGTATTTTAAAAAGCATCCAAATGTCAAAAAACGCCAAAATATTGTATTTTAATCGTTTATGCCGCACTATTTCAATAAAGTATTCAATAAATTAAACAAACAATACTTCATAATAGTTTTTTCTGGTAATGAAGGCTTCTGAATATTTATTTTCTACTTCAACTTTACAGATGATAAATGTAATAGATTTTCTTTATGATATTGGATACCTTTTTTATTTTCAATGACTATTTTAAATACTTTTTACAGTTAATTTATCAGGACACTGTCGTGAGCCTTTTCAAGACTCCCAAAATATAAATTCTATAATTCTCTTTTATCTGTTTCTCCAGAATCTATCTCGGCACGAAAATGTAATCGATGCGAAATCTACATGCAGAAAAACCACTTTGCACTGAAATCCCCTTATATTCTTAGATTATTGTCATATTAAATTCTTATAATTACATAGGTCTTATATTAAATTCTTATAATTATATTATTCTTATATTCCCTTACATCCTTTGTATTATCTTCTAGTCTATTTTTTTAAAATTTTCAGATTATTTTTATAATTGGACTTTTTAAATCTAAACTGTTTTGCAGTATTATTGTTTGGCCATTTTAAATATGACGTAATTTCCGCCATTTATTACTTTTATTATACTCATATTAATGAATTTATTAGTTTACAGTTTTCTTTCTTTTAAAATTTACGTGTAAATATAGTTTTTATGACTTAATTTTCTATATTTTCCCTGTTTCAAAACGTAATCATTTAATTTTAATTTGAAAGTTTTTTTTCTGCTTATAATACTCACGTGTAAATAAATTTTTAATTTGAAAGAAATATTATTCTTTGTGCTGTTTTAAAAATTGGCGACAATTTAAAATAATACCTTTTCCGAAAAGATGTAAAAAATATTTCTCGAAATGCTGAAATTTTGAATATAAAATGGAAATAAATCCTCAAAAAAATGGATCAAATTAAAAAAATAAATGCAGTCTGCACACCGCGAACTTCAAATGTATAAAATGATCTAAAAATGATTAAATTCTTATGTTATAGTTTTTGCTCCTATAAAACTGTTTTAACGGAACGATTTTGATCAACTTTAACAGTAAATATCTCTGAAAATAATTATTCGATTTTAAAACTGTCTGCATCAGCGTGTTTATCAAACATTTCTCTATAATATCACCGAATTTCATATTTTTGTATGCAGCAGTTTTCTTAATATTAACGAAAAAAGACCCTTGGTCACAAAAAATTCAAAAACAGCGGCGGTGACAGCGTTAGTTACTTTTTTTCTAGAATAGAGAGATAACATTCCTTTATTTTTTATATTTATTTTCCTGCCACGGGTCCTATTGTTTAATCTAATTAATGTCTCAACAATGTTTACACCACCATAGTTTAGCAGGTCAACATTAATTCCTGGGTGATCTTCAATTCCTCCCTCTTCTTTAGCGATATCTTCAGCTGTATTCTGACATTCAATGTTTTGGTTTTCAAACTCAAGTATTGATTTTACAGAGGGAAAAGGGGAAAGTATTCGGTTCCCCCAAAATATTCGAACTAAATAAAATCATAATTTGAATGCACTTGTTTTAAATTCTATTTGGAATATCAACTTTTTCTTTAACCGGCCAAATTACTTGTGTTATTTAACTTCTAAATCATCCACATATTTGTACGTTTCCTATCTTAAAATTAATAATTTTGGATGTCTTTCTCTGTATATAAACGTAAAAACAAACTAAAACGTATTTCGAAACATCTTCATCCAATGCGTACCTCTCTTTATACCTACCTTAGATTTAACTTTGCCTTCATCAAAATCTCAAATTCTATTTTAATTCTATGTATTAAATAATAAAAAAGAAAATATAAATTGTATTTAATGATCTTAGAAGACATGTTGCATGTTTTCTAAAGTGCGAGAAATAGGGGCAGCGCAATAAAATATTCGTGTAACATATTAATATATTTCAATATCCTTCTCAATGCTATTTTTATTCGAAAAAATATTTTTAGAAACAATAAAGAGATGATACAGGTATAATAATAGGGAAAATATTCTTTTATTTTTCTTTTTACAAATTTTAGATTTTAAGTATTGTACTTTTTGGAAATTCATCCCCATTCGAAAGTGCATGTGTCGGGAAGCAAAACACTCTATATTCCCTCATCTTCGTGTACTACTCATAGACTTCTAATATATTGTAATATAACTTCTGATACTCAATTTCTCCTCTAAGGTACTACTGGTATTGGGGGGAAGCAAGAAAATAATTTTTTCCTGGTCCCACAAATGAATAGGCCTTTAAGAGACCTGTAAGACTGATCCTTCTTAAACTTTCGTCCATTTTTTCATTATTTATATATGTTCTCCTTGAGGAACTACAGAAAAAGGTCGACCAAACATTAAGTTTAATCCTTTCAAGTTTTGTTTTATGATAGACAAGTGAAAATACGGCTTGTTCCTCAAAAAATTGCTGCAAAAGGTTTTTGGACATTTTTTTTTTTTTTTGTAGAATCAGGTGTGCTGAAAAACATACTAAAAGATTTTCGAATTTGGACCAATGCAAATGTCCAATTTTCCAGATGACGCTCAAAATGGCTGTCAAGTATGTAACTCCTAGAGTCTTCATTCTACAAAAGTAAAGTTAGTGCCTGTCACTATGTTTTTAAGGTCACAGAATCCAATCACATCCAAATTATAAAAATAATTTATTTATTCTTACTAGGTGTAATTTTCAAGATGAGGTCCAAGATAGCCGTCAAATATCTAACTCCTACAGTTTTCATCCTACAAAAGTAAAGTTGGTGTCTGTCTCTTTATTTTTAAGGTCAAAGAATGCATTTATCGTATCTAAATTATAAGTTTTTTTTGTATGCGTAGTCATTAAGAAGGCATCGAAAGGCCGTTTAATACCTGATTCCTACAGTTTACATGCTACAAAAGTGATGTTGGTGTCTGCTCTTAAGTTTTTAAGGCTACTGTATACAGTCTTCACATCTTAGTTATAAAAATAATTTTAATCCTTATTTTACCAAAAATTAACAAAATTACTATTGTTAACGGCCACATTCTACTTGCCAAACAAGTGGATTGAAATTGGTTTTGGACTAATTCACAATCGGTTTTGGATTGAACTGGATTGATTTCACAATTTTCTTTTTGGTGCAGTCCACAAACAGACATGCATGGTAGTCCATAACTCAACTTCACCTTTATTTTGAAGTAGCCAGTTGTGCAATTACAATTGATATAGGAAGAAGTCTTTCTTGCGTCACAGGTAAATTATTCATAACTGGTACACACTGATTGCGCAATAACTTTCATGCAAAATCGGTCGCATTCATATCACTGTCCTTTCTGATTAAAAAATTTTGCTTTGGTTATGTATTGTAAAACTGTGATATTTTGCGTAGAACTCCTTAGAAGGAAAGCGCTCTGGACTGGCGAATAACGTGGCAGAAACAATTTTTTGGTAAAGAGTTAGTACTGCAAAGACATGAGGGCTATAGTAGTTTTTTCCCAGATCAAGATTGCCATTACCTTGTTCCCTAGCCCCTATGCAACAGATTTTGTTTGATGTGGGAACAGATACACATTTACACAGTGGTGAATTGTTTATTCACTGCTAATAAGTTTTTGGAGTACTGACTTTTTACCTATACCAAATATACACAATGTTGAACCGTATCCTCTGTAAGCATGAATGAACAACAGTTGCGAACTCATATTATACTACCTAGATCTCATTTCATTTTCCTGATGTCATATACCTTATGAACTGTAAATTTTCCCGATGAAATTATAGGTCTTTATTGTTCGGCCGTGCATAGTAGAGATGGATGAATATTCTCCCCGTCGAAGACGTTTGATATTCATTCTGATTATGTAACAGCAGCCCTGACGATGTCAACATCTGCATCCCTTGATGTACTGATAACACTCCAAAAAACAACACAACCTTTTCCACAATTCTTCTGTCACCATATTAATAACAGCTGTTTATTGAAATATGTGGAGAGAAAATCATATTTTCTTTCCACAAACTATGTTGTTGCATTAAAACTAAAAATCGAGTGTGTGATTTGCTCGTCTCTGGTGTGTGTTATTATTTATGGCAGAACTAGCTTTTTAACCATCAAACAAAACAGTTAGTTGTTTTCCTATAGCATTTTATGGTATAATTCTGCGTTTGAGCGTGTATGGGATCAGGGCGTTCTTTTCATTGCAAGCGATGAAGAAAGGAATTTCCATCTAATATAAAATATTCAGTTGGTGAATTTGAATCAATGATGTTCTTTTCCTTCGTTTCTTCTTTCTTGATTCCTTCATCGTATCGCATGAGCCAGTTGAGCTTTTTCATTTTTACGAAGGTGCCTTTAGCGTGAAATGAGGCCGGTGGGAATGGGCTGAAATCAATACAAGCTCTAGAGAAAGGTCTCTAGTTTTTGACACAACCAAAAATCGATAATAGAAAGTTTCGGTATCAATAATTCAAACTTTTTCAAATTTAAAGTTGGACTCGTCCATAAAGTATTTTGCTCCATCTTTTCGTTTAAATGGCTCATCTAAAATCAAGGTTCCACACTATTTCGTGAAATATTTTTTGTGATCGTCTCTAAATTATGCACATTGACATCCTTTTTGGTAGTTACAAGCATATCTTTTACGCATAACAATATTTTTTAATATATATCTGGTGAGAATGGCATATTTTATAAAATATAATAGGTTATAAGTTTTGACTTGATTTTCTCTATGACACGATAATCTCGTTTCATACTTGAGAGTGTCGTTTACCGATACTAATGACTGGTTGTGCAAGTAAAACCATTGAATTACTGCATGACAATCATTGTAATTAGCTGTATGGTATTGGATGCCATTGATACATGGTCCACAAATAACGCATTTAATTAGTCATATCACTCCCATTTATAAATCCGCCACTAGTTTTTAAAAATCTCATTAACGTCTTATTGTTCAAAATAGTCAATTACCGCAGTAAACTAATAAGCAATAGCAGATAAACATGCCAAAATTAATACTGATGACAAGAAATATTTGTAAATAAACAGACAATTTTAAAAGAAAAATTTTCGTACAAAATACTTTTCTGTATTACATGAATTAATTCCAGGATTTTACTGTTGGCCAGTCCTCGAAATTAGTCTAAACCTGGTTGAAAGCTGAGTATAAGTCCATATTGCTGTAAACTTATTTTAAAGCTTCTAAATGTATTTATTCTAAGGCCCTAAAACATAAGGATGACACCAACTTTACTTTTGCCAGACGAAAATTGTAGGAGTTAGGTATTTGATGACCATCTTGGAAACATCATAAAAAATTAGACCTACCAAGGATAAATAAATTATTTCTGTAATTTAGTTGAACTTACCGGTAGTCATAATTTGGTGAATTTTTAGTATATTTTTCAGCAAACCTAATACTACAAATAAAAGACCATTGAAATTTTTTTTGCAATTTTTGGTGGTTAAAACGGTTTTCTCTTTTTAATATCTATTTAAAAGTCGATTGGTCTCACTTCAAAAAAATTTAATTCCTGAAAACATTTCTCCATTTTTCGAAATATTATTTAAAATATATTGATAAGTTATATGCATTATTCTTCATTTTGGCTCACTTCACTAGATGTATGATAAACCTGACTTATAAAATATACTCAAAGGATTACTGAATGGATATCAGCTACTATTAACATCATAGTCATAAATAAAAGTAAGTCAAAAGGGTTTTTTTTTCTTTTATTTAAGACTGAGACATGAAAATAAGTAATCCCACAAGTTAAAAAGAAAAGTGAGGACTGGGGAAAGATTTAAATTATTTTTGTGCTTCTTGTGGAGTTAATACACAGGACTGGTTTTAAGTAATAATTTAAGGATTCTAGTTTAAGGATTTTCTTCAAACATTTTTTTTTTCACACTGATCACATTCATGCGTTGTAGTTGTTTTTGTACTTATTGCAATGTTAAGTTTATTTCTCTAAAATAAAGTATGGATAATTCTGACTCTTTGAAAAACACTCTAGCAATACCTCTGACTTTAAAATAATATCAAGTTTTCCTTTCTTTAATTTAAAAATCTACATATAATGATTTTGAAATATCTGGCAACATAGAAAGAGTAAAAAAAATATACGGAAAGAGATAAAAATCCTATAATTAAACAGCGTCGCAATTCACTTTACCAAAAATGCGGGGTGTCTTTATCAAAGATGAAACCGGATTTTCGTTTAGAACGTTTACAATAAGGAAGAAGTTTTAACAACATTTTAAACAAATTTCCCTTTTTTTTTGTATGATTTGCATTGAGGTATCAATAAAGTCATGAAATACGCTGTAATTTAGTAAATGACACCGTATATACTGTGAATTACATTCTAAAATGTGGAGCATCCGATTTAATGTTGCTTGGGCAAAGAAGCTCAAACAACAAAGCCCCCCTTTCTTGGGCAGAGTGATCCCTTCTAAAACTTAATAATGTAATGTAATCGTATATTCATCATATTTCTCATACAGCAAGTTAAGTCTTTAAAAAACTTGTTAAAATATCTCTTTTAAGCTTTTGTAACTCAACAACTCTGATTTGAAAACTATTTACTTAGATGTTAGAAAATATAATTTTAAGCATGTAAAAAGTAATTGAGAAAATTTAGAACACAGAAATAATAAAATATTGACTAAAAGGTGCTTTTTTCATACCTGAAACACACAGAAAATTACACATTTCTCATAAATATTGTAAATTTTCTAATATAAAATTGTAAAGTATACGAACTTATTTCTGTAAAAAACCTATATTTGGATGTCTCCAGCTATTTTAATTTTACAAAATTTACGAAGTTCATTTTATGAATAATGATATGAAAATGCTCAAATGATAAATAAAACTTTGATATAAAAAATTAACTCAGTATTGCTGTCTGTTGAGAATTCAATGAACAATTTATATTAACTACTGTGTTATAAAATATCGGCAATAAATAGAATTGTCTTTCAAAGCCCGCTGTAAGTAACACTAGGTTTTGAGTAAGTTGCGGATATGGGGCATTCTCACAATCTTTTGACTTTTCATTTCAGTACATATTCTTGTGTTTTTGTAATTTCATATACTGCGGAACATCTCATTGCATGGTTGCATAACAATATTAACGAGATAAATAAGTTTTGGACGATGTTGGTGGTCCAAATACCAGGAAAACTCCTATACAATCCCGTGTCCCTGATGCTGATTTTTAAGTTTGGAGCTGTCTGTATAAAATTGTTTCAATAAAAGTAATTCGATGTAATTTTTTTCCGAAACTGGGAATAAATGTTTTGTATAAATATGTAGCATAAAATTAACCTGCACACATTTTTACGGTTGATATTATTTTTTGAACTCTGTCCCTGGGTTTTAGATTCCTTACCGCCCCTCTTGCTAAACTTATACAGAAAATCACTTCAGATGCAGACGCAGAATTTTTTTCAGGTTTTTTCTCATGCAGAAATAGGCTAGAGAAAGAATGTCTAAAATTCTTGGACAGGAAATTTACTGCAGAATTTGAATCAGCATTTAAATATCAATTTCAAGCATCGTGGCTTTATTGGTAGTCTTACCATTCCCAAGGTTTATTCCTGCACTTTTCGAGGTAAATTAATTTTTTTTTAATTTAATCCAATGTAAATAACTGTTTCTAAAAATCAATGAACATTGTGGCTATCACTTAGTCTTAACATGATTTGCCTATAAATAATGGTAATTTTCCTTACTTTCCCATCCTTACCATCCCTTTTTTTTTTCATTACCGTCCCTTTTTTCCTATACCATCCCCTTTTTTCCTTTCCGTCCCTTCTTTAACACCCCTTTAAGTCAATGTTATACCAAAATTTTGTACTAAAAATACTACATAGTTATTATTTCTTATTTGAATGTCCTGTGGGTACTATGCAAATTCATTATATGTAAAAATTTAGAAGAAAATAGAAAGTTATAGGCGGTGAATGGTAAGGAAAATTAAACTCGCTAGTTTAACTTAAACCTCAGTTAAATAAAAACATTTTCGCTGCTGACCATTTTTTTCTTTATTTTGAATCATTAAGGCTTCTCATTGCATTATTATTATTTCTTATTTGAATGTCCTGTGGGTACTATACAAATTCATTATATGTAAAAATGTAGAAGAAAATAGAAAGTTATAGTGGTTAAAATGGTAAGGAAAATTAAACTCGGAAGTTTAACTTAAACCTCGGTTAAATAAAAAAATTTTCGCTGCTGACCATATTTTCTTTATTTTGAATCATTAAGGTCTATCAGATTAAAATGTTATTTTAGCAAGCTTAATTTCACCAGATTTTTATTCCCGAAAGTCAAAAGATTGTGAGAATGCTCCATATACAACACGGTGATACAAAGGGTTAATATTAAATATGTATGAATATTTATATTTCGCTTGAAATGAAACACTCTGTATTTTTGAAGAAATAAGTAAATTTCCACCCTATGTTCCTACATGATTTTTTTTCTTTCCGTATGCCTAGTTTTCCTTTTAATTTTCACTCATTTCATGATAAATTCAGAGGTATTCCTGGAGAGAAGGTAATTCCTTCCAAGAGCCAAAGTGGCCTCCAGAAGTTTTCAGATTTTGTACTTATTAATTTTCTAGAAGTGCAAATTCTCTCTCCTCTCCCTGGACCTTCATAATAGAGATCTGCACGAGCCGGCCTGTGGCCCGAGGCCGGTCCAGACCATACTTTTTTCTGAAGACTCGGCCCGAGCCTAATTTTTCTTTTCTGTACAGAGCCGGGACTGGTTTCCTTCCCAGCCCAAAATTTTCAGTCCTAGTTTTAACCAAGGCCGTATGAAAATCATTGTCTCAGCGTGGCCTGGTGCATTCAAAGGTCAGTAAAATTAGGCCTGGTCCAAACATTTTTGCAAAAAAAGCATACATTTTTAAATCGCCATTATTCTACACTTAAACATTAAAATTTATTCTTTTTAAAGAATAGTTTGTTTCTACGCTTATTAAAATATAGCTAAATTAAAATATAGTAAAACATGTAAAAAAGAACCTGTATGTGACGGAAACCTGTTTTAAGCTGAAAAACGTGTGCATCCATGAAAAATTAATATACTAATACGTAAGAAAAGAATATATAATACATTTACACTTGCTAAGAAGGTAACTTGTCTATAACGCATTTTTTTTTTCTTTTCTATGCAATTCCGCCTTAGAAGATTTTACTGAATAGCATTTTCCAGATTGTTAACACTACAATACATGTAATATGGATTAAAATTATTAATGATAAGAAAAATTTACATAGAAGAAATAGAGATTCGTTAAAACAACAAATATCGCAGCCTGCAGCACTTCTATAAAAATGAAGATTATAAACATGAAAAAAAAGTTAAGATAAATATTTTTGGTCAGAACTCTTCGTACGAGACAAATTTTTAACCATATCAACGTAAAAATCAAGGTTTTGTAGAAACTCACTCGGGCCGGTCAGGCTCGGGCCGAGATTTTAACTTTTTTCCGTGCCGAAAGTTTTTTTCTGTGAGTCGGGCAAGGCCCTGGCCTCGAAATTTCGGCCCGTGCGGACCTCTACTTCATAATCCCCCCTCCCTCGGAGCCGCAAAAATCCTAGCCGGTGATAACTATCTACATTCAACATTTTTTGTCCAATATTTAGAATCACCTTGTATAAACCCCTTTAGAATAAAATATTATCTGTAAGAATCTTTGTGTAACATTTCATATCAAGCTAGCTTAATATGCAGAATTGCTTTCAAGATTTTAGTATTCCACCCCATTTACCGGAGCAAATAAACACACAATATAAACAATAACTTCCGACTCACGACATCAAGAATAACTGGACTAGAAATACATTATGATTGTGCGCACCAAAACATCTGTTTGGAATGATTCGCATGCTGTGGGGACAGTTGAAAATTTTCATGATTTTGGGTTAATCGGAAAACAGGGACAGTGGGGCACAATTATTTTAAATATTGACCTTAGCAATGTTTTTGAAGTTGATCTTGGATTTCTAAAATAATGTTTCATGCTCATATTAACACTGTAAGTGTTTTGGTCAGACAGATCACCAAAGCCTGCTACAATCATTCAAGCATGTCAGCAATGATTTTCTGCAAGTGTTCAAAAGACTGCTTCCGCTTTTCACGAAATACTGATTATTTCACTTATGTTTTTATTCTTTTTTTTTCTTTCCGCTAGAAAGGCGAAATCGGATTTCATTTTCATTTCTTCCTTATAACTCCATATTGTCCGAGATCTGGAAAGCTATCACCACTAGATGGCGCCCGATAGGTTATCGGGGACGGAGCGAGGGATTTTTTAACTTTTCTTCACTTATCATTTCGCGGTGCAAGCTTTTGGAATAGACTTCACTACATTCCATCTATTTTTTTTTTATAAAGGTATTTTCTTAAAATATAATTATTATTATTTGTTGTTAAAAAAAGCATTATTTTCACATTATAAATTTTTACATGTGTATATCTATTATTTTTAGTCATTTAAATTATGTAAATTGGTACTGTTTCTTCGACAAGTATAATATGGGTTTTAAAAACTAAAAGTTATTTTTAATAGCTATTAAGTTATTAAAAGAACGAAACGGGAGATTGTTAAACTTTTCTTCACTCGTCATTTCGCGGTGCATGCTTTTGGAATAAACTTCACTGCATTCCATCTGTTTTGTGCAGGTATATATTCTTCGTAAAATATAATTATTATTTTTTTCTTTTTTTGTTATTAAAAGCACTATTTTACACTACGAAATTTTATATATTTATATGCATTGTTTTTAGGTCTACAAATTATTTCAGTTATATCTATGTAATTTGGTATTTTCTTTTTATTTGTAACAAGTGTGATTTGTGTTTTAAAAAGTTATTTTTAACATTTATTAATAATTACAGTATTAAGAGAATGAAACAAGGGATTTTTTAATTTTTTCTTCGCTTATCATTTCGCGGCTCAAGCTTTTGAAATATACTTTGCTGCATTCTATTTATTCTTATTTTTTTACATAGGTAAATACTTTTTCGCAAAATAATAATAATAATAATAATAATAATAATAATAATAATAATAATAATTAGTATTTTGTTGTTGTAAAAAACACTATTGTATACTATAATATTTTATATATCAGTTTTAGTTACGTTTTCAATTTTTGTTATATGTTATTTGAATTTTAAATGATATATTATATACATATATATGAATTGATTTTATTTAAAATTCTACACAATTAATGATGAGAATTTTATTACTATTTAAATTTTAAAAAATTTCATAAATATTATCATTTTCTTCATATAAAGATTTATGATAGAAAGGAAACATTTCTCCTTATGCCTGTAATGTTCTTTTTGGTCATGTATTGGTATTAGTAGCAAAAGTTTAAATTTTAAAATTTGCATAAATATTATTATTTTCCTCATGTAAAGATTTATGATAGCAGTGAAACATCTCTCCTTTCTTTCTTATGCCTGTATTTTTTTTTTCATCATATATTGGTACTAGGGGGCTCTGCCCCCTGCAAGTTACGGTCAACAACCCCCGTTCAGACACCGCAGAATCTAAAAACACGTTAATCTGATGGGTTTAAAAAATATTAGAGAAGATTGAATTATACTGAAAAAAGCTGTGCAAATCTCCCTGTAAACGGTTTCCATTCAATTTCCTTTGATTGCAAAAATTTAAGGGCGAATCAGTTGCTGTTAAGACATCCAATGGTTGTTTTCGTTTTTGATTAAAGAGGATCAGTTAAACATTTGAAAAGAAGCTAAAATAAAATAAATTAAGTATACAGAGTCTTTGTCTCCCGGTATTTTAAAACAATCTCTATAACAATAGCCTAAGTCATGTGATTATCATCAACAGTTCCAGGCGGACCACTTCGCTTTTTATACTCTAGGTGCCATTTTGGTACTTTAATGTTAGCCAGACACAGGTGATAAGTCGCCAAATATTATTCTATCGCCATCATTTCATCTATATTATAATAGTTCAAGTCGTCAACCGCCATAAACAAATACGGTCTGATCCCTTCGCCGTTCATATGAAAGTTTGGCACAGATATCATATACGTCGCATATTGGCGCGATTTTTTAACGATGCCAATTTGGGGAAAGCATCAACAGCATAAAGAACAACATCCTGCTTGCCATATCAAGCAAAATAACGATACTTTGGCGCCAGTTAAGTGCCCGTTAAGTATATGACATTGGCGTCAGAAAAAAATCACGCCAATATGAGGCCGTAAGTTTTCCATTTTGATTAAAAAATCAATTTTTTTTTCTTCGAATAAAACTACATAAAATTTGCCATGGTTGCAAAGAATTCTTGGTACTGTTACGCTAGACGAATGCAAATCTCGCCAATAGCTTTTTTTCAACTCGCCAGTTAGCATTTTTTTTTTTTTTTTTTTTTTTTTTTTTTTTTTTTTTTCGAGTGGTAATATTTGGCCCGATGTCATATACGAACAGCAGGTTTGGCGTGATTTTTTTTTTACGAAAATTTGGCGAAAACCTCGTTTTCAAATACCAGTTACATATGCATTTTTGGTATTACTTAGTTATCCCGTCGACCAAAAATCTATCGCCAAACTGTAAGATTAAATGCCAATAATGGTTGATCGTAAATGTCACATTCACTTGACTTTAAGCAAGTTATGTTAAAATGTATATAAAATATATTAAAATGTATATAAAATTAGAAAAAAATTAATATTTCAAAAACTAATTCGAATTTAAAAATTCTAATACCAGTTTTGAGATCTGCGGATCAGTGCTGATTTTTGGTGTTAATTTCATCGCAAAGTATTCCATATTTTAGGAGAAATCGCTTGAAACATAATCAGTTGTTTAATTAGTCATATATCCGTTTCATAAATTCGCTTCATTAGGATTTTATATATATAGGGTAGATTAATAGCAAAAGTTTAAATATTAAACGCAAAATTTAAATTTTAAAAGTTGCATAAATATTATTTCCTTAATATAAATATTTATAATAGCAGTGAAACATTTCTCCTTTATTTCCTATGCCTGTAATGTTGTGTTTGGTCATATATTGGTATTAGTAGCCCAAGCCTGTATTAGCTGAACTAGTATAAAAATCGAGCACGAGTCCGTTTCGGGCTCGGGCTTGAGTTGAGCCGGTTTCATATACATGATAACGTGTTTCACAATATAATATATTACCTTATTTCTTATTGCATTGTTCTTCCTTTTGTTTTAGAATTTTTATGGATACAGTTCATTTAACACTTTTGTATTAGAGTTATTTCGAATGCACTTGGTCACATTTTTCTTGCATAGATTTTATCTTATGATTTCATAGTCTTTTTTTTTTTCACAAAAAGTTTGATCATATATGAAGGCGAGTGGCATAGTGGTCAAAGCATCTGATTGTCGTGCTGCAGGTCGAGAGTTCGACTTCCGACTGGACAAGGTGCACTCAGTCTTTCATCCCTTCGGGGTCGATAAAATGAGTACCAAGTATGCTTGGGAACTAAACATCGAGGGTTCCGCGTTAGGCTGATCACCTGGCCGGGACGTATGCTGCATAGCACCTCGGACCCAGGGTCAAGAAAACAGGGATGGGCACTGTCGGCCCAGAACTTCATGGATTGTATAGCCACAGAGTTTAGTTTAGTTGGACTTAGTTGGATTTAGTAATAGACATATATATTAATTTGTTTAGGACTTATAATTTAAGCAATGATTATTACTATTTTAACTCAATAACGCCGGTTGGCAGGAAAACTTACCTTTTAAGCAGTACAAAACCTTTAAATTTGAAAACCATTATTTTAGTAATGTAATTTTCATATTATCTAATCTCAAACTTTGAGAGATTAAATAAGTTAAAATTACAATATTGAAAAAGAGGTGTAACTGGTATCTAGGTATTAAAAGAAATGTAAATAATAGTCGTTAATGGGTTAATGCAGTGGACTCCCTCAAATTCGCAACCCTAAAATCAGCAAACGCCTAAAATCCACATATCATTGCAGATGTAAACAATGAAACTTTTAGTTCAGATGAAAAGACAAAATTACAATTTATTTTAATGTGTATTTTAAACAATGTATTTTAATATGTAATTCTTGTTAATATGACTGAACTCATGAAGGAAGTATACATTATTTTCTGAAAAAAATCAAGATATTGCTGATATCAATTGGTAATCATAATAATTTTACCGAATATATTCATGTATTAATCAAGCTTTTTTAGCTATTAACTCTAAAATAAAATTTCCTTATTCTATTATTCTAATGTGAATTAGTAGGGTACCTTTATGAGGCAAGTTTTATTGACTAATTCAAGATAAATGTATTTCATCTTTATTATGCATATTTAACTATACATTATAAATTATTTATTTTATAATTTTATTTAATAATCCCACCATTCCACCATGAATATTTAATAATTCCACCATTTTTAAAACTGTGTTAATTTTTATTATTTTAGTTTATTACTTTGCTTAATTATTTTAATATTTTACTATGTTGTAAGCATTCATTATAATTTTGATTGCATTATTACATTGAAATTAGTTTTAAAAATGTAAACAAAACAATGACCAGAAATCCACAAAATTCTAAAATCTGCACAACCTCCGGTCCCAAGCTGTGCGGATTTGAGGAGGTCTACTGTATAAATTTTTATTTTATTGCTGAAAGTATTTCTCTTTTATGCCTGTAATATTACCTTTGATTTTGATCAATTAAAAAAGTAATTATTTTTCACAATGAAAAACCTCTGAATATTGTTGTCACTTCTTTTAATTTTTTTTTATGCAAAATTTATTCGATCAATAAATATTTTTACTCATAATTTTTGCACTTTAATTATACTGTAATTTAAAATTGAATTATTTAGTGAACTATTGTAAAAGTCAAAATTTCTACTGTTTCTGTTTATTTAATTATTTTCTTTTCGTTAATAAGAGTTTTTCTCTATTAAAAAGTTTGGTTGTTAAAATATTTCCTTTTTATAAATTAAATTTTTGCACATTAATTTACTTTAAGAAATCTAAAAAGATAATTTTTTCTGGAATTAATAATTCAATGATCCTCAGAGATCGTTATTATGAAGAAATCATTCCGAGTATTGGCTCATTACTTAGATCTCATTGAAAATTAGGTCATTTTGATGCAATCATTGTAAAATATTTCAGTTTCATGAATGAAAGTGCTCATTTTTTTTTTTTTTAATGTGACGTCAATTTCACCAAAGGAAAGTTTAGTCTTGTCTAAGATCAGAATCCGCTTTCAACGTCTAACTATGCAAAATTTATTAAAATGTGGGTAGTTAAGTGATAATTTTCTTTAAAAATATTTTGTAGATTGATAAATTTCTTATTTATTTATTAATTGGAGAAAGGGGGTGGGAGGATAGGTAGTCGAGACATGATTTCTTAGAAGATAACAATTAATGGTATTCACCAGATTTAGTTTAAACCCTCCCATTTGGGGGTTAAATTTATTGTTTTCGTTTTCTTTTTCTTTTTCATACTCTAACGCAATTTAATCATATAGATACAAGGGTTCCCAAACTTTTAGACTGCGTACCATCAGGCAACGAAGATAAAAGATAAAGGAACTGATTAACAGTAGGATATTCGGCGAACATGCTCTCAACTCTTAAACTCTAAAATAATACTAATAAAATAATTATTATGTATTAAATTTTTTTTAAATAGGAGGGGGGGGGGGCAAAAAAGTATGTATACCCATAATTTTAAGTTATGAAATTGGTCCATGAGTGCTAATACTGAAAACTGCATGATTGTATTACTAATATGCCTTTTTAAATAGCCTTTTTAATACTTTCCAACATAGTTGAAAAGTGTTTATGAATTCGCTTTGTACGTCTGTCTGTCCGTCCGTTTTTTCTGTCCGTGCTCTAACTCGCGTAAATATTGTCCAGTTGCTATCAAATGGATATATGTTATTGGGTACTACTATGGCATGTCCGGTATTGAACTAGTAAAAATTAAATTTAAAAAATCAAAAAACCCGACTGCGTTAAAATCTAACTAATTAATTATTTCTCATCAGTGTGAAACTAATTTTTATATTACTTACCTATTTTTTTTCATTTACTTGTATTGATGACTTTTAAGTTGTGTTTAATTGTTAGTTCCTATCTATAAACACTGCCTTGATGAGGCCTATAGATGTCTATGAAGGTTAGAGTTGCAGTAAAGCTAGAGATCCTAACTACACAACTTCCAGGTGGTGTAATATTTAAACGGAGCATCTGGCTGTAAAATAGTCAATGAAACATCGTCTTCATTTTGAAAGACTTATCCAATGATATGCCACTTAATATGGTGCGTAAATTGTTTTTTCGTCTCTACCGCCATTTTGAATTTATAAAAACGAAACCTAGCCTATAACCATAGGACGGTTAAGACAAATCGATAGAGACCTTATTCATTAAAATCCATCCAGCCGTTGGGATGTTTCGAGGCTATAAATAAATCCACATACCAAGATACGCGTGAAACACATAACCGTTCTTGGCAGTTGGGTAAAAAGTAGTGTATGGCATTTACGGTTCATTTACAGGGACACTCAAAGAATTCAAATACATTTTTAAAAAATACATGGGAAAAAATCGTTTGCGGTGTATTTTAATGGTATTACGCTATTTTAAACATATTGAAATTGATATTTAGCACTGAAGTGTACTACAAGGTTTTTGCTATAGAGCATGGTGAGCATAGAATTTGTCATGCATGTTTGACTGCAGAAGAAAATGAACAATAATTGAACTATTGAAGCCTAAGAAAAATAATGGCTCGAAATGTGTTTTCAGTTCTGATATGCGTTTGTAAATTTAATTATTTTTTTAATGTTACTTGGTGTGTATATATTCTGTAGATCATACAGTGCTGCACAAAAATTTTCAACAACATCCGTTTATTGAGGGAAATTGCTGAATGGAAATTTTCAACTTTGCTATGCGTTTAAATGAACTAACTTTTAACATACTATGTATTATGCATGCATATCAATAGCTCATATACAAGGCTGCACAAAAAAAATGTATTTTTCCCCGACTATCCATGGTAATAGCAGAAACTTGGTTTTCAAATACGTTATGGTTATGCGTTTCTCAAATTGTAAATTTAATCATCATCTTTCACTTTGGCAAACTGTGAAGTTTTCTTAAAGTATTCTCAATGTGTTGGAAAGTGCTTCATAATCTATGCCGTACGCATGATTTTTTGTTCCTGTTTTATTCCTACATTCAGTAGCATTGTGACTAATTCAAAATATCATAAAACAATTAGGAGAGTAGACATGCAACAACTTATGATTTAACTAGTTGGATGTGCCAATCCAGAACTTTCTTCTATCTTATACACCTTAATATTTCAAAAAGTAGTTACACATGTTAATACTTCAATATTATTAGTTCAATACTACACCAACTTTGAATTTCATCATAAATTTCTGCCTCAGTCAATTAATCGGAGTAAAACAAGTTAATCTAGATCATGATAATTATTAAAATCAATAGTTTTCCTTATTCTGTTGTCCTCAGGTGTTTGCGAATAGCCGGCTTAGCAGGACGCGTGTTCTCGTTACTGCACAATCGGCGGCCTGTCCCGCCGATGGAATTCTGGGAGGACCTGTTTGCCATAGCCAAAAACATTAACGAAAATTTTTGTTCGATTCTATGCATAACTGCATAAACTTTTCGATGGTACAATAATGAAAATGGAACAGACATCGTAACTAGAGCCCCTCTTTTAGCCCCGAGAATTTTTCCACATTCAGGGAGGACCTTCTTGCCATGGCCAAAAACATTCAATTTTATGCTTAACTTCATACACTTTTCGAAGGTACAATATTGAAAATGGCGCAAAAATCACTATTACAGCGCCCCCTTCCGGCGAAATTTTTTCAAATTCAGGGAGGACTTGGTTGTCATACCCATAAACTTACACAAAAAAATTGTTTCAATTCTATGCATAACTTCATATACTTTTCGATGGTGCAATATTCAAAATCGTTCAAAAATCGCTATTACAGCGCCCCCTTCCGGCGGATTGTTTTCAAATGAAGGAAGAACGTGCTTGCTATAGCCAAAAATTAAAAAAAAAATTCGTTCAATTCTATGTATAACTTCATACACTTTTTGATGGTACAATGGCGACAGACACACGGACAGACAGACATTTTCTATAAACATGTTTTTTGGGTTCTCTCACACCTAAAACTTGTAAATCCGTCGAAAACCAGAAGTTGAAAAAATTTTCGATTACAATACATTCTTGTATTGAAGACAGAAGAAAGTAAAAATTTGGTTCATTTCTATGTGTAACTTCATACGCTTTTCGATGGTACAATATCGAAAATGGCACAAAAATCGCTAGTACAGCGCCGCCTTCGGACGGAATATTTGTAAATTGAAGGAGGAGGACCTGCTTGCCACAGCCAAAAACATGCACAAAATATTTGGTTCAATTCTATGAATAACGTCGTACACTTTTCGATCGTACAATGGCGACACACGGACACACAGACATTTTGTATAAACATGTTTTTTGGGATCTCTGATCCCTAAAACTTGTAAATCCGTTGAAAAAAAATTCGATTACAATACTTCCTTCTATTGAAGATAGGAGAAAGTAAAAAAGCATGTATACCCAGGATTTTAGAATATTAAATTGGTCCCTCTAAATGCTAATACAGGCACACTCCGAGTTACGTAAATAAAGCGTTCCGTAAACTTTTGCGTAACTTGAATTTTACGTAAGTCGAATTTTTAAATTGCTTAAGTAAAATTTCGTAAGAAATTGCAATATCTATTATATACATATATTATATACAACATTTACACAGTATGATTTTATAAATAATGCAGCATGCAGCAGTATTTACTTGGGTATAAACTATAAAAGTATGAAAAAATATAAAAACAAACTGAAAGAACACTTTTCAAATAAAAAGTATCTTGTGAAATACGGTATTTATAAATTTAACATTAATGAATTAATTTATATCAATTTTGAATCTACATCAAATGAACAGTTGAAGCTAGAAGAAAAAATACACTCCTTCCTCTTCACCGAAACTTTAAAATTAGGTTTCGCTATTGTTTGAATTCAACTAACAAAATTGTAACGGTTAAACAGAGTTTATTTATTTATTTATTTTGGTTAAAGCTTTGATTTTATATCCCAATAAAAATATAACTCTATCTAATGTATAAAACTATATTATTGTTATGGTTTTTATCTGCATATTTTTTTAAACAATTATCAAAAGTATGCAGATGCGTTATCAAATGCGCTAGTATAATCATAAATGTAATTTTCGAGATTTCTTACGCAAATGCGAATTTACGTAAGTCGAGGGATGCCTTACTTAAAACTATATGATTATAAATTGCTAAATTGGTACTTAAATTATTTTCTTTTATTGACATTCATATAAAATCGATAACGTCAGTTCTCTTTTCAAAATTAAAACTGTAATTCTAAGATTTAGAACCGCGAAATACAGCACCAGATTGTTACTGCGACCAAAAGTTTTTTCACGTCACATCCTATTGTAATATAATCTGCTCTTCTTCCATAGGCTTCTTCCATCTCTCTATAACAATAATTTATCTACATTTCTACTTTTCCTCTCCTTATGACTACACACATTGGAAAATTCTGTATTTATACATTGGGCGTGAAGTTTCATCAACTGGAAGGCCCCTTAATGCTGATCACACTGTTTAGCACTGTTTTCCTCTGCTTACGACGATCACTGCAATTTTATTTATTCATTCAATTATTATTATTTTTTTTTGTGTGTGTGGGGGGGGGGGGGGGAGGATTTTGTTTTGTCATAAGATGAGAAAAGTATTGTGTATAAAACCCTAAAGCCCATCTTTAACTTTCATTTCATTCAGAAGGGAAGAATCGCGTAACAGTATCGGAAAGCTTGAGTGGCATGGCTGGTACGCGTACCATAGTTTGGAAAACCGGGATTTAGAATAATTTAAGCCTGGCAAAACTGGACTAAAAAATAAATAAATAAATGTTAAAATAATTTTGGGAAATTGCAAAAGTTAAAACAAAAATTGTAAAAGTAAATTTGAGAAACCGTGATTTAGAATAATTTAAGCCTCGCAAAACTTAAGCAAAAAATAAATTAATTAATTAAAAAATAATTCTTCATTTATTTTTGTACATTTGGTGAATATGCAGTATTGATACAATGGTGTTGGTATTTTTGGTAATTATACTTTTGCTTTACTAATTTTCAGAAAACTAATGAGCATAAAATTACATTTTACCCGGCTTCCAAGAAGGGTTACGTGTTTCACGCGTATCTGGGTATACACTATATGGCCATTAATGACCGGCAACTTTCAGTTTTAGACATTTTGTCGAATATTTAGAAATATACTTGTCAGATTTCTCTGCAATTTCAGGATTAAAAAGAATAGGTATGGCCTCACATTTATCAATGTCAATTTGCCAAAAGAGGCAATTAGGGGGCCAAAAAAAAAGTAATACTTGGGATCACCCTGTAAAGTAAAATGCACGAAATGATCTATCGCTACAGAATATAAATAAACAGACATTGTGCAATATGTGTATTCATTTGTGTAAGAATAGCGCGTATAGTAATACAGATATAGCGATTTTTTTTAAAAAATAAAAAAAATTCTTGCATGTTTTTTGCTTATGCCATGCAGAGTTTTCAACCAAATTTAACAACAGTTTCAGAAAAAGTGACAAAATGTAGTAGACACAATAAAGTGCAACTGGAATATAAATATATTAAATATTTTACGTCATATGAGCAGTTGTATGAAATAATTTTTATCTGCGCATACGCGAACAATAACAAGGATCTTTTTACATAGTTTAACAGGCAACTCTATGGAGTAACTTATTAAAAAAATCCAGTCAAATATCGTAAAAATTCAGAAAGATATCGGCGTTAAAGTGAGCTATTTTTTAGTTGCTCGCCAAAACTAGCTCAATGATAAGGGATTGTCCACAAGTTGTGAATTTTAATTAAAACTTTTTTTTAATTTTCATTTTTTATTGGTGCTTTAGTTCTTCTTGGATAACCACCAGAACGAGCCTATACCATGATAAAAAGAAGTATCAAAATAGAAGCATTTTTTCCAAATCTACTCGTTGCAAGTCAGTAAATACTAACTTTTTTCTGAAAGTCAGTTAATAAAAAATGACAATTTGTGGAAAATCCCTTATCATTCGGCTGCTTCTAGAGAACAACTAAGAATCTGCTCACTCTAACGCCGATATCTTTCTGAATTTTTACGATATTTGACTGGATTTTTTTAATAAGTTGCTCCATAGAGTTGACTATTAAATTATATGTGAAATGATCCTTGTTATCGTTCGCGCATGCGTATATAAAAATTATTTCATATAACTGCTCATATTTCCTAAAATATTTAATATATTTACATTCCAATTACACTATATTGTTTCTACTACATGTTGTCAATTTTTCTGAAACCGGTGTTTAATTTGGTTGAAAACCCTGCATATTATAAGGAAAAAACATGCAAGATTTTTTTAATTTTTTAAATTAAATCACTGTATCTCTATTAACATACGTACTATTCTTACACAAATGAATACACATATTGCACAATGTCTGTTTATTTATATTCTGTAGCGATAGATCATTTCGTGCATTTTATTTTACAGGGTGATCCCAAGTATTATTGTTTTTCTTTGATTTTTTGTTGTCCCCCTTATTGTCCCCCTTATCAAATCGACATTGCTAAATATGAGGTCATACCTGTTCTTTTTTATCCTGAAATTCCAGAAGAATCTGTCAAGTATATTTCTAAATATTCGACAAAATGTCTAAAATTGAAAGTTACCGGTCATTAATGGCCATATAGTGTAAATGGGGATTTCTTTATACCCTCGAAACATCCCAACGGCTGGGTGGATTTTAATTAATGAGGTCTCTATCGATTCGTCTTAACAATCCGTTGGTTATAGGCTAGGTTTTGATTTCATAAATTCAAAATGTCGGTCGTAAATAAAAAAGGGCGGTAGAGCCGAAGAGATTTTTTATGCAACATATTGAGTGGCATATCATTGTACACGTCTTTCAAAATGAAGACCATGTTTCCTAGACTAGTTTACAGTCAGAAACTCCGTTTAAATATTACACAACCTGAAAGTTGTGTAGTTAGGATCTCTAGCATAACTATAACTATATATTTTAACAGTATATTTATTTGCAGCACCGTGCGAAAGGGGGGGGGGCGAAGGGGGCGCTCGCCCAGGGCGCAGAAATTCAGGGGCGCCAAATTTATACAATCAAGTCGGTTTTTCATTTATTTATTTATTTTGGCAGTTGATTATTTTCAGCAATTTTTTTCCAAGGTCATTCTTTTTTCTCTTTTTATTTGTAAAAAAGCATATACATACATGCATATATGGAATTTTCCCCCAATGTAATTACGTGCCTTCTTGTTTTCAAAGTTACGGCTTCGTACTTTACAAAAAACCCCAGAAGGAATTTCTGATTAAGGAAAGGAATTTTTCCATTTTAAAACTTGTTTTAGGTTTTTGTAAATCTCTTTTCTCCTCATTTATAAGTAAATTTCTTTATTGTATCTACATCTCTCTTTGAATTATATTAGTAAGTTCATATTTACTTGTCATCAAGTTCTTTAAATTCGATCGTTTTAGGTACACTTTTGTAATATCTTATTGTAGTGTTTCTCAAACTTTTGCACCCTGCGCCCCCCTTTTTATCATCTTCGAAACTTGCTCGCTGTCCCAGCCATCAATGGTAATGACTTTTACCTAATTGTGGGAGGCCTTTTTCTCTTTTCCTTTCTTTAGTTTTCATTTTTTGTTAAGAAATAAAACAAATTAATGAAAATATAATTTTTTCATTTTGGTAAATACGCTATTTATTTATCTAAATTTACTCAAAAATATAAAAAGTTGAAAAATATTTACCATATTCCACATTTTATCACTTATAATAAATATTTTAAAAGAATAATTTTTGAGGGAATTGATAGATACATAAAAGTTATTTTACTTTGAATTTTTTAAAGCAAATTTCGAAAAATTAATTTTTATACACCATATTAAACTTATCATTCCAGAATTAAAGTGGCATGACAGCATGCGTGCACGATCATAAGAGAAACTCTGCATCTAATATGGAAATTTTGGTAGTTACATTTCAGTCGTTGAACATCATTTAATTTGTATTTATCCCATTTCTATATTTTTGAAGCAAATTATAATTAGCATATCGCAATTTAAAAAAATTCAGGAACGAAATCTCCTGGGTATAAATTTACAACAGCAAGAGAGGTAAATTTAGGTTCATTTGATTTTCAAGAAGGAAAAAAAACTAAAGCATTTTAGTTATCGTATGCAGTGCCAAAAATCGTAATAAGGAAGTGATTTTTAAACTAATACCGTTACCAAACTGAAACTCTTTTTGCATGTATTTTGGCTAATTACAAAAGTATTTTCACGGCGTTTATTTTACAGTGTTCAGAACTGATTATCTTTATTAAGTATATAGTTTTGCAAAATAATGATAATAATAATAATAATAAAACGTTAACACCGGTATGGTCCCATAACAGATTTGTTTTCTACTTCTCTTCATATACCGACGATTTTTGTAATAGGCCGAAATTTAGTCACTATTTCTTGCTGTCGGGGAATCATTCTGGATAAAATGTAAAATTGTAGTAATTTTAAATTTCAACACTTTTCATATGTATAATACTAACAAACTTTAATCGAATTTATTATAAATTGAATATTGGTCTCATGATTTTATAACTCAGAGATTTACACTTATTTTTTCTTTTTTCTTCTCCTAATGGGACGAAGCAATTTTAGGGCATTTCTTTTTCGAAAAGATAATTCATGTCATAGATTTTTTTTTAAACAAAAATGACTGTTTTCCCCTCTTCATATATTGTATTGATTAACATCAAATCAACGATCACGGTAAAAGAGCAATGAATACATGTTTTCAAAATAACATATTATTTCAATTTTCATTATTAAATTAATGACTAATCTGGCCCTTCTTAATCTTTTTTACGAACAAATAACATTACGATAAAATAAGACAATGGTTCTCAAACTGCGGGATGTGACCCCTGGGGGGGGGGGGGGGAGTGCAGTATAACGCGAGATATTTCAAATATTAATATATGAAATTATCATACCCCTTTACATTTATTATAAATTTATGGAAATTATTTTACCCGTATGTTAAATATTGGAGTATATTTGAGTCCCATCATTCTTCCGACTCCGAAATCTCAAAAAGAAGAAGGAAAATTTTCTTTTCTGTCAGTTTTCAGTTTAACATTAACCTAAAATAAAGTTATATATTTTTTTTTCTTCAAATTTATAAAACTTTTGTTTGTTTCTTTATATTAGGGATGCACAAACGGTGTGCCGCGGACCAAACGTGGCCCACGAATTTCGCCAATTTATAACTGGAAAAAAGTGCAGTTTTTGCATATAGGTCGCAGGAAAAAATCGTGAAATTCATCAATTTTTCGCGGAAAAAAATTGCAAATTTCGTCAGTCAGTTAAAAGTCGGGAATTTCAGTTATCGGCCGGCCTATACCATGGATATAAACATAGGAAATTCCCAAGTTCTGAATTTCGTCAGTTGCTAGTAGAAAAATTATTCGAATTTCATCGAGCAAAACATAGCGAGTTTCGTCATTCGGGCACGGAAAATTGCGATTTTTGTCGTTCGGGCTCGGGAAAATCGCGAATTTTGTTGATCGAACACGAAATAATCGCGAATTTTGTCAATCAGACGCGGGAAAATCGCAAATTTCGTGGATCGGACACCAAAAGATCGCGAGTTTCGTTGATCGGACACGCAAAAATTGCAAATTTCGTTGATCGGTTGCGGAAAAATTTAGTCGATGATACACGGAAAATTTGTAGATTTTCTTGATCGGCTGCGGAAAAATCGTGAGTTTCGTCAGTTTATCGTAAGGAAAAATCGCGGTCAATTTGCCACGAAAGAAATTTCGTCAGACAGTTAAGAATCGCGAATTTCGTTGATTGGGAGCGGAAAAATCACGAATTTTGCCGATCCAGTGCGAAAAAATATCGAAATTTTGTTGATTAGGCTCGGTAAAATCACGAATTTCATTGATTGGGCACGAAATAATCGCGAATATCGTCGATTGGACGTGGAGAAGTCGCAAATTTCGTTAATCAGGCTCGAAAAATTTTTGAATGTCGTCTATCAGGAGCGAAAAAACGCAAATTTTGTCTTTCGGGTACGGAAAAATCGTGAATTTCGTCAATCAAGCGCAGAAAAATCGTAAATTTCGCTGATCAGACACGGAAAAATCGTAAATTTCGTCGATGATGTGCGACAAAAATTGCAATTTTTTTCAACTGCTTAAAAATTGTGAGTTTCGTCAGTTTATCGTGAGAAAAAATCGCGAATTTCGTCAATTTGCCGTGGAAAAAATTGTAAATTTCGTCAGTAGGTGAAGAATTGCAAATTTCGTTGATCGAGAGTGCGGAAAAATCGCGAAGTTTGTCGATGAGAGGCGAAAAAACGCAAATTTCGTCTTTCGGGCACGGAAAAATCGCAAGTTTCGTCAATCAGGCGCACAAAAATTGTAAATTTCGTTGATCAGACACGGAAAATTCGTGAATTTCGTCGATGATGCGCAGAAAAATAGCAATATTTTTTCATCTGCGGAAAAATTGTCAGTCTCGTCAGTTAATCGCGAGAAAAAAATCCGGATTTTGTCAATTTGCCGTGGGAAAAATTGTAAATTTTGCCAGTCAGTGAAGAATCAGAAATTTCGTTGATCGGGTGCAAAAAAATCGTGAATTTCGTTGATCTGGTGCAGGAAAAATCTCGAATTTTGTCGACCAGGCGCTGGAAATTTTCAAATTTCGTTGATGGGGTGCGGAAAAATCACAAATTTTATCGATCAGGCGTGGACAAATCTCGTTGATTGGCCGCGAGAAATATTACAAATTTCGTCACAGTTAACAACAGCGAATATCGTTAATAGGCCTAGGAAAAATTGCAAATTTTGTCTATCAGGCGTGAAAAAATTGAAAATTTCGTTGATTAGATACGTAAAAATAGCGAATTTTGTTTATCGATTGCAGAAAAACCTCAAATTTCATTGATCGACTCATTCCTCCCCCCTTCGTTCATAAAGTTATCTTTTTTTTCGGCACTAGCCACCTTCATGCCTATGTTTGTTTTTTAGCACTTTTAATAAAGCAAAATTCAGTTTCCCAAATAATGTCAAGGAATATTATTACGCCTTCAAAATAATCCTTGCTATATCTCTGCTATATATACAAACGTAAACTAAAATTCGAATTTCAAAATTTTTAAATTAAAATTAAACCCTTTTAAAATGCACACGGAATATTTAATCAATGGAATTTATTTCTGTTTCAGCACTTTATCAAATTCGTGACACCTGTCACAGAAAAAAGGTGAGGGGGGGGCGCCAAATTGAAACTTCGCCCCGGGCGCAGTTTTCTCTTCGCTCGCCCCTGTTTATTTTTATGGTAATCTTCACCTTTTATTTAATAATACCATTGAGATCTCACTCTACAAATTTCAGGTTTTTAAACTTGTAATATTACAAAAAAACATACAATTTTTAAGAAACTCTATCTCATTTTATATGTTAAAATTTAAATTATTTTTTTAACAAAGCATAATCAACTTGCATATCAAATTCAACCGTATGAAATTCTGTTTAAAATGGGGAGTCAAATAATTGTCAACGCCTGATAGAACTTGAGAAATTTAAAATTTGAACATCCACGACAGAGTTTGATGCTTTACGTGGACAAGGAAAAATCGAACACCGTACACTGTTAAAAATATCGTGAAAAATTACCTCTGTTTTTCAAGGCTCTCTATTTTCTGACCAATGAGAACGCTTGATAGGTGTTAATGTAGCGTTCTCATTGGTCTGAAAATGGAGAGCCTTTAAAAACAGAGGTAATTTTGCACGATATTTTTAACAGTGTATGCTTTCCATTCTTATGCTGGGCAGTAACAGTCCACAAACTGCAGGGAACAACTTTGGATCAGGCTGTAGCCGATTTAAGCAGTCACCTGTTTACTAAAGGTCAAGCATACATAGCACTTAGCAGGGTAAGATCTCTCTCAGGTGCTATTAGCTCCCTCGAACGTAAAGAACAATTAAACTTACCGCACAATCAAAATTCCCTTAAAGAATTAGAACGTCTACAAAATCTATAAAAACTAAAACGGTTAAATTCTTTGAGTTTTGGTTACGGTCTCATCCAACTGTAACAATATGTATATTAATTAAACACAACTAAAAATTCGTCAATAAAAAAATAAATTAAAAAAATCAAAAAACCCGACTGCGTAAAAAGTGAACTAGAAAGAGGGAAACAAGATGACGTAGGAAAATAATAGAGAGTGTAATGGAAATCCTTTTTACTTAAGTAATTGCAGTCGGAGGCAAACATGTAGGTACCAGGAGCCACAGTACATACCTTAACATTAATCTGATGCTTCTTACTGCAGTTACTTAAGTAAAAAAGATTTCCATTACACACTTTACTATATTCCAACGTCATCTTGTTTCCCTCTTTTTAGTTCGCTTTTTACGTAGACGGGTTTTCTTAATTTATTTATTTATTTTACGCAAGCAACTTTTCAAAGAAATATGAACTGCCACTTCTATGCATTTCATTTATTTATCTGTACAAACGCATGGTAATTTGGACTAGTTCCAATTTGTTTCAGGTATAAATAGTAACTGTAATTTTATTCTTGTGAATAACAATAGGTCGTATGTTACAAATATTTTTGATTGTATGTAGGTAGCCAAAAGATGTATTAAATGTAAATAAATTATTTATTAATTTTAAGTTATTGTACATTTACCGTAAATTATGGATAGTAATTTTTATAAAAATATACAATTAACATCTTCACTCCCAGGGCGTACGCTGCGTACGTCTACTGATTTCAATAATCAGCGACCAGGACGTACGCTGCGTACGTCCCCTAATTTCAGTAATCAATGACCATTACGTACATCAATACGTATATACTGTATGTATGTATCAGTGTATATGGGGCATTCTCACAATCTTTTGACTTTTGGGGGAAAAAATCTGACAAAATTAAACTTGCTAAAATAACATTTTAATCTGATAGACGAATGCTTTAATGATTCAAAATAAAGAAAAATGGTCAGCAGCGAAAATTTTTTTTATTTAACTGAGGTTTAAGTTAAACTTGCGAGTTTAATTCTCCTTGCCATTTTACCCCTATAACTTTTTATTTTCTTCCAAATTTTTATTTATAAGGAATTTGCATAGTACCCACAGGATATTCAAATAAGAAATAATAACAATGTAGTACTTTTAATACAGAATTTTTGTATAACATTGTCTTAAAGGGGTGTTAAAGAAGGGACGGTAAAGTAAGAAAAAGGGTAAGGTATTGGAAAAAAGGGAAAAAATGGTAAAAAAAGGGACGGTAAGGATGGAACGATAAGGAAAATTACCACTTATTTTTAGGAAAATCATGTTAAGACTAAGTGACAGCCACAATGTTCATTGATTTTTAGAAACAATTGTTAACATTGGATTATATTAATTTTTTTTTTTTTTTAATTTACCTCGAAAAGTGCAGGAATAAACCTTGGGGACGGTGAGACTACCAATAAAGCCACGATGCTTGAAATTGATATTTAAATGCTGATTTAAATTCTACAGTCAATTTTCTGCCAAAGAATTTTAGACATTATTTCTCTAGCATACTTCTGCATGAGAAAAAACTTGAAAAAAAAAATCTGTGGCTGCATCTGAAATGATTTTCTGTATAATTTTAGAAGAGGGATGGTAAGGAATCTAAAACCCAGGGACAGAGTTTAAAAAATAATAACAACCCTAAAAATGTGTGCAGGTTAATTTTTAGCTACATATTTATATAAAACAATAGTTCCAGTTTCAGAAAAAAATTACATAGAATTATTTTTATTGAAACAATTTTATCCAGACAGCTCCAAACATCAGGGACATGGGACGGTAGATGAGTTTTCCTGGTATTTGGACCCCCAACATCGTCCAAAACTTATTTATCTCGTTAATATTGTTATGCAATCATGCAATGAGATGTTCCCCAGTATATGAAATTAAAAAAACTCAAAAAAAAATGTATTAAATAAAAAATTATTATTCAGGGACATGAAAGTCAAAAGATTGTGAGAATGCCCCATATATATAATGTGCAAGTTTTATATATTATTTTATACCTATTATGATAATGTTGTAAATCCTTTAACGACCTTAAATTCATTACTATTATATCACGGAAGTTACGAAATGATTTATGACACAAACATTTTACACCGCACAGCCTGGTATATAGCCCTTCACCAGCGAAATTAAGCCTGGGAGTGAAGTGGTTAAGATACGGTTTCGAACTTAACTCCTCCTGCATAGAAATTCTTCGCACTGGTCTGAATGAAATGATAACAATTGAATATATGTTGCAAGATACAGAGAAAGAAAGTAAACAAAAGCGTTTAATAGGGAAAAAAAAGAGAAACATTCAGTTTTTCAAAAAGTTTCGGCGATTATATATAGCATTTTCTAATACGTAATACTTAGTATTTTCTTGAAAATTAATTACTTTTGAGCACGGATTAAAAATGCATCTGTTATTGATCTATAACTATAAAAAAAGCCTTTTCGTTGACGTAATTGCTTTTTTATAGTAAGTCTAAAATTGTTTTGTGTAGGTTATGAAGTAAATAGGGTGCGTCGGCGTAAATAACATGATGTGTGACTAATAAATTAATTATTTAATTGCACTTTTTATGTTCTTGTTGATATTTCATTTGATTACGGGAATTAGAGCGTTGATATTTTTGTAATCTACTAATGCGATCAATACCAACACAGGAGCAAATTATTTAATAATCTGTTGTCCTTCAAGACTGTTCCTTACCAGGAAATTTCTTATGCGTGAGTAGTAAATATAAATTATAAAATTTTAAACATTTAAATTGATTTTGAATTGATTTTTCCATATTCAATGTTTTACTTAATTGAAAATTTCAATTGTTTAGCACATTAAAAAGTTGTGATATTTGAAAGTATTTCAGATAAAACATTTGTTAAAACTATGATATAAATAATGTATAATATAAGAAAATAAGATAAAAGCTGAAACGGCTAATTTATGAGATACACTTGTATTTTTCATTGCTGTGCAGTATTTTAAAAAGTATTTTCAAAATACAATGCGTATGTGCGTATGCGCGTCTGTGGGTTTGCATGTGTGTGCCCGCGCGTGTGTTATGAAGTTATAATTACGTTATATTATCAAAATTACAAGTAACATTGAATTCTTACATTAAAAGCATAAAACCTTTTTATTCTATCTTAAAACCTTTAAATCTTTTTAAATTGATATTTTCCCCTCTGTATTGCTGTATTATTTCTAAAATTCAAAAAAGCCTTCGTCTCATGGAATTTGATGAGAACTTTAGATCACACGTGACCTTTTGTGACGACTCACAAAATCACTATTTGTACATTGCCAAATAAGGCTAACTGTCTAAATATGTTTGTGACCCCAGACACTATTTGGACCTTCAGATTGTTATTTCACGCACTCCAAATAGTTTCGCTTAGCGAAGTGAATATTTTCCAAGGATTTGCGAGCTAATAATAGTCAAATATCATCTCGTCCCCTTCAGTTGCTGGTGGATATCCTAGGGTCTCCTCTTTGTTCAGAATTCCTCGATCTCGATTTGTCTGTCATGAAATGCACAGACAATATTGAAGTTTAGTACAGCATGTAATTTATTGAAAATGTTGTGCGTTACATTTGTAACTTAAACGGAAACTCGGGTACAAAACAGTCTTTAAGAGTAACTCTTTGAAATGCATTTCAATGATTTATATTTTTAAATATATAATGAAATTATTGCTTCTGATTAAGATGTACTATAGATGCACTATTCCCTGCAGGAAGTAATACTTTTAACATTAATAGTTCTTTGACAGGGTCAGACAAAAGAATTTTGACTTACTATTATATACATTATTTCATAACAGTATACTTTTTTTTAATTAACAGTTGTTTTTGTACGTAATTTTAAAAAGTTTAATTCTTCGTTTTGCCTGTCCCTTCGTTATCTTTCTTTCATGATTGCCTTCTATATTTGTATTGGTGTAAATTTTATGTATGTTGTTTACGTATGTTCAGTCAGCAAACCTGATTACTAGGTAGTATTAAGGAAATAGTGGTTCAATAGTGAATATACACTGGCCTCCAAAAGTTAAGGTACAGGGACTGGATGCTTTCGATTGTACACTGCTTGTCGAATATCTACGAAAATTATAGGCGAATTGTTCTTGAACTTCTGGGATGTAAAGAACATGTTTGATTTCATATTTCTCGGTGAAGATTTAGTCGGGAGGACAATTGGGTGTCTAATAATAAATTTAATAATAAAATAATATTTACGATCACCTATGTAACAGAAAATGCTGAAAATGGTTTGTCGCTGTCTTAAATGACTATTTGGGTCCTGTTCAACGTTTGAGTGCAATTGTGTAAGCTTATCACTCATATTCGTGAAGATGTTATTGTATCTGTGAAAACTTCACAAGTTTTTTGTTTATAGCATACAGAGTTTTCAACCAAATTTAACACAACTTTCCGAAAACTTGACAAAGAATAGTAGCAACAGTATATTGCAATTAAAACATGGATATATTGAATATTTGATGAAATATGGGCATTTTTATGAAATAATTTTTAACTGCGCATGCGTGGAAGATTTCAAAATTTTTATTTAATAATTTGGTAGTCAGCTATTCTGAGCAACTTCTATAAAAAGTCCAGTCCAGTATTGTGAAAACTCAGAAAGATATAGTGAGCTGATTGAAAAAAAGTGGAAAATCCTTTATAATAAAGCTATTTTTAGAAAGCAACTCACTATATCGCCCCTATCTTTGTGAATTTTCGCGATATTTGACCGGATTTTTTATAGAATTTGTATATATTTTATAGAAGTTGAAGCAATATTTATATTTAAATTTTGAATACTATCTGTAATAAATGATTTTAACTTGAAAATTTATTTAATTTATATACATGAAAGGGAAAAGTTAAAATAAATTATTATGCTAGAATACTGAATTAAAAGAAAAAAATCCCTGCCAGCTCGGCCTACAGGCAAAGGTGGATTTCGAAATTAAGTACTAACTTCCCCAACAAAAACTTAATCAAGATTGGAGATAAACCCAGTTTAACAATTTCATCTGGCCGCATTTTATAATTTCATTTTTCTGTGAGAGCTGGTTTTTTCAGAATCATGTTAAGGCGGTATTCAAAAAGATATTTTTTCGCGCTCAACAACTCGAAATTTTCCGACACATTTTCAGACTAATTTTTAAAAGTAAAAACGTGAAACTTTCCGACGTGATTTTTAAAGAGATTTATAATAGACCTGTTTAATTTATTTTTCGTTCAATCAAATAGATCTTGATTTATAAATTTTCCAGCACTATCACTTCGGGAAGTTTGGTTCAAAAGGCCCACTTTGACAGCATTTTTTGGAATATTTTCAACTTTTATCAAATAATCGATTAATACGGCACACTATATAGTTTCTGAATAAGAGAACCTGCCAACTGGATGCGTTTGAGAGCAAAAATGAATTTAAAAATGAGTCGGAAATGAGTCGGAGTTCGAATTTGAGTACACCCTTAATACGATAATTTTTTCATCAACCTCTATGTTTTTTTTAATTTATTTTTCCTGTAAGAATTGGTCTTATCAAAAACTTGTCTATATAAAGGTTTCAGATAATATTAAGAAGATTTATAATAAATTTAAGTGGATTTGATACCTTGTGAATTGACGAAGTTATGATTTTTTTTTCTTCTTCAACTCCTCCCTGTTAGGTAGATTTCGCATGAAATACTACCTATTGGGACCTCCCCTAATTTAGAATTTCGGAAATATTTTTGCAGATCTACGCCGATCATGACCCCTAGAACCCAAAACCACCCCCCAGTAAAAACTTTATACATCTATCTATATCAGGGCGCGAAATTTCCGCTCGCCAGCTCGCCAATGGCGAGCAAATATTTAAGGTTGGCGAGTAAGTTTTTTCTTTTAAAATGTTGTGTTTTAAATCAAACTATATACGATCAAAATAAATCCAGTTCAATCCATCGACAGGCGGATCTTGTATATCTTTTGTGCTTAGCTCAGAAATGTGGATATTTTAACAAAGTACGGCAATGGAAAACAATGCAGGTATTTTATCCATTTTATTGCTGAAACTATGAAGTTAGATTTAGTGGAAAAAATAAAAAAGTGTACATATATCAGTATTCTGGTTGATGGTACCACAGATAGATGAGATGTTGAACATGCAAATGCGTATGTTCGATACTTGGATGCAAAAGATAATCATATCAAAGAGGAAATTTTAAGAACAATAGAGCTGCCAAGTTCCACTTTATCCGGTTATTTTTAAAGCCATTGCTGATTTTATAAATAAGAATACAGGTCCAAAAGAATATAGAAACAGGTGTTATATTGTAGTCTTGGGTACTGATGGTGCTCCAAATATGGTTGGATACAAATCAGGACTGGCTATGAAAAAGAAATCTATTTGTGCTAATTTGATAAACATTCACTGCCTTGCACGCCATTTTCATTTTTCTGTTTTGGAGGCATGTGGTGAAGTTGAATATCTGAAAACATTTGATTCAGTGGTAAGGAGTATTACTAAATTTTACCATGTCTCGGCTAAAAGACCTCATATGTTAAAACAAACAGCAGAAATTATAGGAGAAAGAATTCTTAAAGTGAGTGATATTCACACTATTAGATGATTATCCATCAAAGAAAGTGCTGAGAAAGCTCTTTTGCAAACCATCTTGAACAGGGGGAACACGGAAAAGACAATGATAGTGCTAAGGGTTTGCTAAAAATATTGAAGGATTGTAAATTTCTTTAAGCTCTGTATTTCCTCTTGGATTTCGGCAGAAAATTGAACCCTTTAAGTGAGGCATTAAAAAACAAGGATCTTATAATTTCATCTGGAAATGAAAATTGAACATTGCATCTCAGTTTTGACAGATCTCGAATCAAGTGTTGGACCAAACGAACAGAAATTTTTCGACCAACTATTCATCTCAGGGATAATCAAGGTTGTACAGTTGGTAAACATAAACTAGTATGTTGTGGCCATCACAAAATTTTCTTCTGTATAAATCACGTCAATTAAATCATTTAAATACTACAAGAAATTACATAAATTTAGCGCCAATTCATATCAAAGTATATCTGAATTTGAAGTTTGATGAAAATTCGCGCATTAGTTCTTGAAATAGAGCTATAGCGGAAATTTTGAAAAATGTAGCATAGCAGCGCCACCTGTTGAGCGATTTGCACCAAAACATAAACAGCTCTAATTCATATCAAGGTATACCTGAATTTGAATTTTGTTGAAAATACAAGCATTATTTCTTGAGATAGAGTTATTGTGGAAAATCGCAAAAAATGCAGCATAACAGTGCCTCCTGTTGAGCGATTTACACCAAAAACTATAAAACGTCAATTCATGTGAAGGACTAACTGAATTTGAAGTTTGATAAAAATCCGTGTATTAGTTCTGGGGATTGAGCTATTGTGGAAATCGTAGAAAATGCTGCATAGCAGCGCCATCTGTTGAGAGTTTTACACCAAAACCTAAACAGCTCTAATTCTTATCCAGGTATACCTGAATCTGAAGTTTGTTGAAAATCTAAGCATTAGTCATTCAGATAGAGCTATTGCGGAAATTACAAAAAATGAAGCATAGCAGCGCCACCTGTTGAGCGATTTACACCAAAATGCATAAAACGTCAATTCATGTCAAGGACTAACTGAATCTGAAGTTTGATGAAAATCCGTGCATTAGTTCTGGAGATTGAGCTATTGTGAAAATCGTGAAAAATGGTGCGTAGCAGCGCCATCTGTTGAGCAATTTACACCAAAACTAATCAGCACGTATTTATATCAGGGACTAACTGAATATAAATTTTTATTAAATTCCGTGCATTCGTTTTTGAGATAGAGCGCCCACAAATTTTGTGTCACATACAGACAGACATTTTGTAAAAACATGTTTTTCGGAATAGCTGACTCCTAAAACGTGCCAATCCGTCGAAAACCGAAAGTCAAAAATTTTCACGAATCCAATACTTTCTTCTTGTAAAGATAGAAGAAAGTAAAAATGGGGAGGTAGAGTTTCAAACTTTAAGAGGGAGATTAATTGAACATGCAAAGATATACGTCACAGAAAGACTGTAATCTATGTCAACAGATGCGTTAACATCTCTGCATGTTTTTGACGCTTTGGATTGGCCTCCAAAAGAAAAAATTCTTGAATTCGGTTTAGAAGAAATAGAAAATCTCTTCGTGTATTTGAACCCAAGTCTCTTTAATGAAAAAGTGGATATTGTATTGGCAGAGTGGGCAGAATTCAAGTTTATGTTACCTTCACTAACACTGAAAGATATGTTGGAGAATTTTTACAGTGAAAAGTACTCATCAAGTTTCCCAATTCGCTCCAGATTCTAACAATTTGTGCTGTTCTACCAGTGAGCATAGCTTTGTGCGAGAGGCTTCGGCTGTCACAGCAGACTCAAGACTGCATACAGGCATGAAGACTACGTAAAGACTGAGACACTGGATGATTTACGAAGAATTTCTATTAATGGATCCACCCTGAGAGATTTTGGCCCTACAGCTGCGATTGACAAGTGGTATTTCAGTGCAGAAAGGCAACGCTACACAAACATGAAGTTCTAAAAGTACAGGAACTTTTTCTTTCATGACATTTTAGTAGTATGTGACAATTTCTGTAACCATTGAAACCTTATGGCAAACTTATTTTTATTTAATATTACTTTTTTTCTTTTCCAGCAAATAAGTTTCGAATTTTCAATTTCTGCATTCTTAAATGATTTCGGTCACCAGAAAGTTTTTCATACTACATCTGTTAACACTTTAAAAATTGTTCATATTTCACATGAATGTAAAATATTCCTGATTTAACAGACAGTTCCTCCTAACAACGGTGAATTTAAATTCAGTTTATCATAAATAGTTCATTTTTAGGGTTTCGTTCATCTGACGAAACCCTATTCGTCTCACTCCTTTGTCTGTCCGTCTGTCTGTCCGTCACAGAGCCCGTTCTCAGAAACTATACATGTTAGAGACTTGAAATTTTGGGTACTTATAGCTGAACACCTCACATCAAACAACAAATCATAAAATTTTGAAAAAGTTGGTAATTAACCGAATTACGGGATAATTAACTTCTAAAATTATCCAATCCACCTTTTTAACGCAGGTTCAAACGGACCTTCTCCTAATCATCCGTGTTTCTCCTAAGAGCTGCCAGTAAAATTAGCGGATGCATGGTTACCACGGAGGAAATTAAGCAATAAATGAAGTGGACATTTAAAAAGCGAAATCGTATCTCCGAAAGTATCGGTCCTACAAATTCGTAAAAGGTATAGAAAGACGCGGGAAAAATTCTACTTTATTTGGACAAGTGTGGTGAGCGACGTTGTTGTCTGAATGAATGAAAAATAATGGCGAGCAAAAGTTTTAGTCTGGCGAGCACCTTTTGATCTGAAATTTCACGCCCTGATCTATATATATATATATATATATATATATATATATATATATATCACTTTTTTATGGACACGATAACTTCAATAATTCCGCACAAATCTTTTCCAAACTGATACACAAAATCAAGGGACATAAAATCTCGGTAAAGTTTGTTAATGGGCGAAATTGGACCAAGGGAGTGGAAATGGGGAAGGGTTTTCTGAAAAACGAAAAAACCCCAAAACTTCTTAATTATAATGCATATCGACTCAGTTTAAATTTATTATTACTTCTAAAAAATGGGCCAAAAATTTATGTATGACAGATTTTTGATAAAAGATAAAAAGGACTCAAGGCGAGGAAAAAAATAGGGTTTTGGGAAGAAAAAGTTCATAACTTCGTCAATTCTCAAGATAACAAATCCAATTAAATTTATTATAAATTGGCTTAATATTGTCTGCAACTTTTATATTGACAAGCTTTTGATATGACCTGTTCTTACCACAAAAAAAAATTAAAAACGAAAACAAAAAGAGGGGGGGGGGGTTGAAGAAGAAAAAAATCCATAACTTCTTCAATTCACAAAATATCAAATCCGCATGAATTTATTATATATCTTCTTGATATTATCTACAACTTTTATATTGACAAGTTTTTGATAGGACCAATTCTTACTGGAAAAACAAATATAAAATACATAGAGGTTGAAGAAAAAAATTTCATATTAAGGATGTACTCAAATCCAAACTGCTTATTTTCTGACTCATTTTAAAATTCATTTTTGCTTTCAAACTCATCCAATTGGTAGGTTCTCTTATTCAGAAACTATATAATGCGCTGTAATGGTCGATTTTTTTTTTTTTTTTTTATAGAGGCAGAATATATTTTAAAAAATGATGTCAAAGTGGGCATTTTGAACCGAATTTCTCGAAGCGATTGTGTTGGAAACGAAAAACATGTTCCTACTGAGAAAATAATTGTTTATAAATCAAGTTCTAATTAATTGAAAGAAAAATAAAAACACAGGTTGCTTATAAATGTCTTTAAAAATCATGTCAGCAAGTTTCATGTTTTTCCTTTTAAAAATGAACCTGAAAATGTGTCAGAAAATTTCAAGTTGTTGAGTATGGAAAAATATTTATTGAATACTGAACTAACATGATTCTGATAAAACCATCTCTTATATAAAAATGAAAGTAAAAGCTCGTCAAATGTGGCCAGATGAAATTGTTAAAGTGGGTTTATCTCTATTCGTGATTTAGTTTTTGTTGGTGAAATTAGTACTTAATTTCGAAATCTACCTGCGCCTGTAGGTCGAGCCGGCAGGGATTCTTTTACACTTGTTTTGCTTTTTTCTTTCTTTTTTTTTTTTTTTTGTTTTAAGAGGAGTTGATTCTATCAAGAACTTGTCAATATAAAAGTTGTGGATAGTATTAAGGAGATTTATAATAAGTTTAAGTGAATTTTATATCTTGAGAACTGAGGAAGTTGTAATATTTTCTCCCTAAAACCTTATTTTTTTAGCTCCTTAAGTCCATTTTTTATTTTATCGAAAATCTGCGATACATACATTTTTGGCCCTTTTCCTAGAAATAATAAGAATTTTAAACTGATTTGATATGTGTTTTAATTAAGAAGTTATGGGTTTCTTTTTCATTTTTTCGCAAAACTCCTTCCCATTTCCACCCCCTTGCTCCGATTTTGCCCATTACCGAACTTGACCGAGATTTTCCGCCTCTTGATTTTATGTATCAGTTTGGAAGATATTTGTGCAGAATTATAGAAGTTATCGTGCCCATGAAAAAGTGACACATACACACATATATATATAATTTAGAACTGGGAGTGATTTGAGGTTCTAGTGGTCCTGATCGGAGTAGATCTCCAAAACATTTTCTGAAATTCCAACATAGGGGAGAATGTAATAGGTAGTATTTCTTACGAAATCTACCTAAAATCCTGGCACCTACGCAAGTATGTTGACATAATGGTCATAAAAGGTTAGGCAGTGAAATATTTAAATTTCATTAAACTATTCAAATTGTCTACAATCCATAATAATACTGAACTTTAGGTATAAAATGAACAGTATTATTTAACCAACTGGTTGAATAATTTGTGGGTACTTGCAATTTTATTCAGCCAAATTACTTATCTGTATAATTATTATATTGTAGTACCAGATAATATTTTAATATCTTAGTGCATTTCTTACTTAGCTTAAAAAACAATAAGTTTGAAATCAAAAATAGTTTAAAAAAGACATTCTTTGATAAGCATTAATTGTTTATCTTAAAAATCGCACCTAATTTCATTACTGTAATTCATATTGTTCCGAAAAATTTCCTTTACAACGATTTAATTTGGCGTGGACCTCGATTGTGGAAAATCCACAGCTTATATTTATGCGTTTTAGAAAGTGCAAACTACAGAATTCATTTAAAAAATTATAATTTTTACTTTGTTTCTTTTTTTAAGATATGGCACCAAGAATGAAAAAAAATATTTAAACTCATCACTTCTAAGTTGTTTAATCTAGATTTTTTATAATAATAACTAATAAGTTAATTAATGTAAATAAATGTTAATTGATAAAAGCATATTTGTGTAATTTGGCTTGTTGTTGTAATTGCGTTGTTGTTGTAAATGGTATACAATTGTAAACATGAAGAAAATTTTCATGATTTATTATCAACGCCCAGCTAACGAGAAAATACCGTAAAATTTATTTATTAATTTATAACTACACTGTAAAAAAAAAAAAAATCTTTCATATTGGCAAAAAAAAAAAAAAAAAAAAAAAAAATGTCAATTTTGGCGCCAGTAGAAAACCGTTTATTTTACAGAAAAGATCTGTAATTTTTCATTAAAACAGTTTTTTCTGTAAGAAATATAGAATTTTTCTGTAAAAATTACGAAATCAACTCTTTTTTTACAGGAAAAAACTGTTTTTCTTTAAAACAGTTTTTTCCTCTAAAAAATACAATTTTTTTCTGTAAAAATTACAGATTTTTTTTTACAGTGTAATGTTCTAAAAATATTAAAGTGTTGTATTGAGACATGCCTATGTCCGTAAATTTTATTCTAGCATATCAGAAAGTGACAGAATAGTCGATTCTAAAATCACATTTTTAAATACATCAACCAAGTTAAGTTAAATCAAAGAATGTATGTAAATATTTCAGAAAGGATTACGAAGCAGTACTGAAACTAGCATACATTGAAATTTTATTTATAATTTCTCCTTCAAATGAATATTAAATTTATAGATGTATCAAAATACTACTTTAATTTAACCCTTAAATGCATAGTGATGTAAATTTCCATCACCTTTTTATTTAATTTTTAATACATAAATTAAGTTCTTACAACCACTATATTTATATAGAAATATTAATCCTCTAAAAATTGCAAAAATATGCTACTAAATAAAATTAAAAATCTTTCTTAAGATTTCTGGTGTCTAATCCTTAATATAAAAATAAAAAAACATAATTCTAAAAGAATAATTCATGCAGTTAAGTTTTAAAATAAACTAATACTGTATTTTGCTATACTTTACTAATACCAAACTTTACTATTTTTAGTTTTATTATTACTAAACTTTACTATACTTTGCCATTACTAAAATATAAATACTATACTTTAAAATAAATAAAATAATAGATATGTAAATAAGAAAAATAAAATAAAATGTTCGAGGAACATAAAACATTATTTTTAAAGTAATCTAATAAATATGTAAAGTAATCAATATCAGCATGTTAAACTTCTATTAAAATAATTAAATATTTTTATTAAAATTCATATATTAAAGTATTTATGGTAAATTTATAAATCAGCTACCAGGGTTGTATTTAATTTTTTTTTTTTAAATTAGAAAAGTAATCTATGTAATTAAACATTTTAAAGGGATATTAACTAATTACATAATGATTGATGCATTAAATTGAAGTTTAAGTGTAAAGTTGATTAGATATCAAAACAAATAACCCAGATTAATAATATTGAATAAAACTCATTAAATTATAGAGACTTTCGCCTTATTAGATAGATGCGTCAAATAATCGATAAGCCATATCATTTTTAATTTTTAAAGCAGATCTGCATTATTCCCTGTGAAGGAATATATACACATACGCACACACACACACACACACACATATATATATATATATATATATATCATATGTGTGTGACATATATACAGAGTGTTCCAGGATTATTGGGACAAACTTTAAGAACAGGTATGGGACATCACAAGGATTCAGATTTGCATAGAAACCCATCAGGGTCAGAAACGTCATGGGAAAGTACTATGACATGTACAAGAAACCAGGAGAGACAAGACTGAGACCATCTGAAATAATTTATTGGTCAAAGATATTACATGTGCTGTGATAGAAGATATGTGAAAATGTCATAAAACATGTTCAAAGTTTCAACCATTGCAAGCGATGCATGCATTACACCGTCGGACCATGGATTGGCAGACTCGCTCAAATACACCTGTATTTTGTTGGATATCCGCAGCAGAACAGACGAGTTTTGCAACCAGATCCATATCGGAATCCACAGGCGTTGAGTATACAGCACTTTTCAGCGCACCGCAAAGAATTAAATCTATGCAGCTTAAATCAGGAGAGCGTGATGGCCAATTGCGTGGGTCTTGTGAACAACACCACCTAATGGCGAACGAAACCGTTTCCGACCATGGGTTGCTGTGCAAATCTGAATCCTTGTGATGTCCCCTATCTCCCCTTAAAGTTTGACCCAATAATCCTGGGAGACCCTGTATGTATGTACCTATATCACGATATATCACATATCAATTGTGTGTGTGATGTATATATCACACACATCATATCTTAAAGACAAACTACGTAAACACTTGAATTACATTTGAAATTTTAATTGAATAGAAAATGTTACTACGACCGGAAATTTTACTCAAGTTTTATAAAAATATCCCCCCCCCCGGAATGTTTTCTGTCTAACATGTTTATTTAATATTTTTCTTCTTTGTGCCTTTTAAACTTATTTTACAAAGAAATTTCTGGTTCGAATCGAAATATATTCATATAATTGGGGTCAAAATGACCCTCACGGTCATTTTAGTGTTAAATAAGTAACTGAATATAAGCTTAGAAATTTTGATATACCATTTTTTAGACACAAATTTCAACCAACCAACCCGCTCCCGACTCCGCCCAATTCTTTTAAGCTTGGCCTTTTTTCTTCCTTTCTTTTTTTTTGTTTTAAGTTTTAAAAGTTACTTTTTGTAGACATCATTTATTTTCTTATAAAAAGCTTATACTCGTATAATTTAGAAAATCTATTTACTGAAATTAACATGAGCTCTCATAGAACTTTTCATTAAAAACTGTGAATGGTTAAAAGCTGTTTAAATTAAATGAAAAAAATCAATTTTATTTTTTTAAACATTAGTCTCTCTCAAAATATGTTATTGAGTAGAAAGTATACACTCATCTACCAAGTAAACCGAGCTTTAATCTTTAAAATGTGATTTCATTATAAATCATTTACGAGTTTAAAGTAACGGTCATGACTTTAATACAAACAAGTTCACATATGCTATACCGAATTAAAAATTTTATGCAAATTTCCTCGTAAAGTTTGAATCTATTTTGAAAATATTTTTTTCTTTCCAGAAAATCCCCTTCTTTCTCGTGTTCTTTTAACGGTGTTGAACTAAGGTTAGTTGGGGCAACTGGGCCATGATTTCACAATGTCACTCTGGAGCATCTGACAATTCAGCTTCAAAAAGCTAATGTTCATTTGAATTAAAGTCTGAACTTCTGTAAATATGTTCAGTTAGGTTCCCTCTATCAGACAGAAATGCTCAAAATTATATTTTAATATTTAAAAATATAAAAATATGCATATTTCATCTTTCTTCCCTCGTGGGTCCAGTTGCTCCATAAAAATTGGGTAACTGGACCAGGAGGGTCATGGGATATCAGATCCTGTTTGAAAAAGTGTAAACAACTTAAAACATTTTAAACCAGGCAGTTCATGTAAATTATATATCAACTGAAGAGCGTTGTAAGGGAAACCTTTGCTGTCAATGTGTCTAAAAAAAGCACTAAAAGTGAAAATATTAGATTTATTTATACCAAAAACATGAAAATTAAGTAAGTACTCTAGTAGTAAGTATAAAAGTCACATGGGTATTTTAAGGGGGAAAAAAGCTAGGTAAATCTATGAGCAAACGGCTACGTAAGTACTTATGTACTTTATCTGTATCCAGGGGTCGCATTATACAGGGTGTCCGGTCTCAACGGTGTCCAATGGCTAATTCCTAAACCGTTAGTCATAGGCATATAGTTCCAATTACAAAAATGTTTAAAATGAAGTAAAGAACTATTTTAAAAGCGATTTGGATCAATAAAAACATTTCTTAAAAAATTACGAAATTAAAATTTTTATACGGTCCCCCGGTCTTATACGTTATATTTAGTAAAATTTTCCTTTTACTCTGACAAGTAATACACAAAAAGTCCCGGTATTCTACGATTAAAGTTGACCGAGTAATAGCTGTTTAAAGTTGGAGCATATTTTTTGCTGAAAATTGGAGGTCATTCACAAATTTAGTCGAAATATAATTTCGTCAGATATATTAAAGAATGGTTGAGAGTAAAATTAACATTGCAATATAAATTTGAAATCTTTAATCATTCTGGCATATTACTGCAAAATATACAATTTGTAATAAACATTTAAGAAGAAAGAAAAAAACAGTTGTTAAATAAAATGATGCTAAAGTAACAGCTTCAATTCTTTATAAAATAATACGTTTTTTAAAATATTATTAGATTACACTAGCCTGCAAAAGTTGGGTTATGTCATGTTTTTAGCTTTTGATAATTGATTCTTATGTATTCTGTACCACTGAATCTGAAATTGACCTTTATTTTTAACCATGACATCAGGATTTTTCGAAAATTTCAAAGGTAAAAAGTTCAAAGTTAAAATTGAATCCCCTCCCTCATCTCATCGGACCACTCAGCTGTTTAGCTGTAAGAATCCCAAGATAAGCAAAAATATTGAATAAATTATTGAATAAAATAAAATAAAATAAGTTTTACATATGTTTTATAGTATGAGATTTTCGCTATATCTTAACTTACACATTTACGATTTGCAAAAAAATTCTAACGTGATAGTTAAAAATGAAAGTCATTTTCAGATTCAGTGCTAAAAAGTACGTAAAAATCAATTATCAAAAGTTAAAAAACACAACCATATCCTCTACTTTATAGTATCCGATTTTTGTTATTCTTTAACTTTGACAATTTATAGCTTGCGAAATATCCTGACATGATGTTTAAAAATTAAGGTAATTTTCGGATTCAGTGCTAAAAAATACATATAAGTTTAAAAAAACAACAATCGCAGTCTTGTATTATCTAATCTAAAACTTTTTCTTAAACTTCTTGGCGGTAATCTATCCGAAATTTTTTGTGTTATCATGTAAAATAAGTATAAATGGTAACCACCGAAAATCATAATAATATTAAATTGTTATTGGATTTGCACCAGTATGTAAAATGTAATCTCGATGGGATATTTAAAAGTGAGTTAAAGTTCGAGTACAAATTTTGAACTGGAAAGCATACATACGATCGTAGAAGTAACATAAAAACTTATAAAAATAGCATAATTTTTGTTAAAAGAAATCATAAAAGAAACAGTCTAAAATCCTGACAAAATAAAACATATGTTATTTTAGCCAATCTGAAACTTAATAAATGTTAACTTATCGTAATACTTGTACGATTTTTTTCAAAGCGCAGATACACATGAAATAAGATCTTCGAATACTTTAAGCACTTGGTATGTAGCCCCTCAAAGTCAAGCCGAACTCATTTGTTTTCAGAGCAGAAAAGTGGCATAAGTCATGCATTTTTAGAGTTTCATAACTCGCTCAATTTTAGTGTGGACTTTTTTTTGTCTTACTTGTCAGTGTAATAGGAAAATTTTACTAAAAATAACTTATAGGGCCGTATAAAAATTTTAATTTCGTAATTTTTTAAGAAATGATTTTATTGACCCAAATCGCTTTTAAAATATTTCTTTACCTGATTTAAAACATTTTTGTAATTGGAACTATATGTCTATGACTAACGGTTTAGGAATTAGCAATTGGACACCGTTGAGACCGGACACCCTGTATTGGGAAAATTTTATTGTTCCTACCAGAACCCTTAATGAGTTATCTTCATGATCATTTTATTTAACATATTCTAAAGAAGGGTGCGATGAAGATATTATTTTCAAAATAGTGGTAGGAAGAATAAAACTTTCCCTATAGAATGCGACACCTGTGTATCGTACAATATCAAGGTTTGGCTATCCCACTTTTAGGGGCAAGGTACTTGCATTTGTAAAATGTTGAAACAATTAAATGACACCAGTATTTACAGTAGAATCCATTTGTAAATAAGTAAAAGTATACTTTAATAAAGGTGAAATTTTCACTATAAAATTTCGGTGCCAATGTGCAGTTAGGGATTAAAATTATATGATGCCACAACGGCATTACCGCCTCTCAAGGTGTCAAGAAATTTGGTTTGATTCCACCCAATATGTTTTTGTTTTTTTTAATGTTATTACGTAATTTTAATAAGGTATTCTATAATTTTCTTTATTGTGAGCAAAAAATAATGGAGAAATTTATTTCCCGTAGTAAGAGAAGCTAAAAAAAATTATTTATAACTATTGGGGTAACTGGATTCAGCATGGTCCAGTTACCCCTGATACATGCCCCAGTTACCCCATTTTTGAGAAATTTATGGGGTAACTGGGACACCGGGCTTACATTTGTCGCATGAAGTAAATATGTATAGATACCTAATAATATTAATGTAGTTATATGCCTGATCTTTAAAAAAAAAAAGATTGTTTAAAAAGTACTTACAGTATTTTAATAAAAAGCCGAGGAAGTTCAACCATATTGACGATGTTTTGAGAAAAAGAAGCGTAAATGTTTGACAACCTATCACAGCAAAGTGAGAGTTATGACTGAGTTGACACACGTTGTTTTAGGGAGTAGAGATTAAGGTGCATTGTTCACAAAAGCTAAAACTTAAGAAACATCAACAGTTTTTTATAAAATAGCCTATGACCCAGTTACCTCGTGGGTCCAGTTACCCCAACTAACCTTATAGATTAAAAACAACACTTAAAACACCTATGATATGATATTTGTATATATTACTTTTTTCCATAAGTAAAATAATATTATGCGTATATTATTTCAATATGAATTATATATTTAAAAATATATTTAATTAAGAACACTGCAAAGTTTTAGTTACTCTGCAATCAATATAAAATACCTCAAAATGGCACTTTTCTGAATTTAAATTTTTTAAGAGGATATATTTCAAATTTAGTTTTGGAGGATTTATAGAAAATTTTATTAAAACTGTTTCTCACTCATTTATGCATTATTGTTAAGCTACTTACAAAAAACGCGTTTATGTAATTCATTTATATCGTATGTTTGTTTTAAACACTTACCAACATAGCTGTAAACTGTTTATAAATTTGGTTTGTCTGTCTGTCAGTGCTCTAACTTTCGAAAATATACTCCGGATTGACATGTAATTTTTATATGTTATTGAAGTTTTCGTATTGAAAATGAAAAGTGTAGCGTTTACGCAAAAGAATTCCGTTACATTACCGACCTATTTGAAAAATGGTTTGCGGTGTATTTTAGTGATGTTACGGTATTTCAAACATAATGAGATTGAAATGTCTCCCTGAAGTGCATTAGATCTGCTATCTCTGCAGTATAGAAAAAATAGCCTTTATAGTTCGTTAACAGGGACGCGCAAAAGAATTCCATTAGATTATGATCTACGGGGGGAAACCGCTTGCGTTGCATTTTAATGATGTCATGTCATGATACTTCAAACTGAATTAAATTAAAATCGATCTCTGAGGTGCATTGCAACGTGTTTTCTATAAATTATGGAGTGCGTGGCATTTATCGTTCATTCACGGAGACACACCGAAGAACTCGATTACAGGAGTGAAAATGATCGATAATTAATGTAAGTGCAAGTTCACCGTGGCATTCATTTATGTTTTAATATGTGTATGTTGTTACGCGTTTTTTTTAATATGTTGCTTAGGTATCTCATTTAATTGTATGAAAAAAAAATGAAATTTCTTAGCTGTGTTGGAACGTGTTTCATAATCTATACCCGATGCATGATTTTTCGTTCTTGTTTATGTCTATCCAAACAAACCTTTTGAACGGATGCTCCAATTTTAATATTTTGTTGCTGTTGTTGGAAAGGTTTCGTTTTTGTATTGTTTCCACATAAAATTCTCCAGAATCCAAAAACAGCCTGTTTAAGTGCGTGCGTGTTTTTTGGACATTTATTTATTTATTTATTTTCTGCGCTTTAATTTTCGTAATAGTTGGCAAATTGCCCAAAATTTCGACACATATTTAAGGTACATAGTTACGTTTTAAAAGTAGTCATTAGTAAAAAATAGTCTCCGTAAAAAGAGTTTGTTTTTATTGTTAAAATCTATAAATGTGATAGTGTTTGCTGAAATGCTTATTGTCACCATATTCAATGAAGGGAAAAAATGTTAAAATATATATAAAAGCACAAATAATTGTACAAAAAATTACTTTCAGATCCATGCATATAATATAAAGATATTTAAAATACACATTAAAAATATCTTAAAATAAATTAGAAAAACCCAGAACGTTTCCAACGATTACAAGCCCATCATCAGTTGGATTTAAATGTTGTTATTATTTTCTTTGCGCTTATTCGAGAATTGTCCAGAAGAAAACATTGTAATTCAAAGGTTGTACGTCAGATGAGATGCCAGATAAAGTTATTCAAATTTTCAACAAAACAAGCTTTCATCTATTATGCAGTAAATCTCTCCATACTCTATGGATAAGGTATGGTAGAGCATCGGTACCAGCTGTATCTTTATTAGCAATTATTTCAATTGATTATCTTATGATGGCTTCCTGGTAATTATTTGTACGAAAGCCTAATTTTCAATTTATTAAAATTTACTTTTATAGGTTGAGTTTGAGCTAATCTTGATAATGCAGTATGGGGTCTATTTAATCTTAGATCTGCCTCATGTTCTTTAATTCTATCACAAAAATTTTTCCTCGTCATACCAACATAAATAAAATATTTACTATATTTTTGGAAAGATATAGTGTATACTCCGAATCTATTGATTGCTTGGATAGGATCAATTTCAGTATTTAACAGATCTTTTAACTTTGTGGGAGGGGCTGCGATTAATTTTACATCATATTTAAAAAGGGTATGCCTCATATTTTCAAAAAGCCTTGGAATGTAGTTAACTTTACAAAATTTAAATCGTTTGTGTAGAACTGCACTTCGTTTTCCATAACCTTCTACTTCAAACTTGTTATGATTTTTTTTCAATAAAAAGGGATGGAATTGCATTTTCTATTTCTATTTTTCTAATTGCATCTAGTTCTTCTTTTAGGAGATGGCTCGAACAAACCTCAAATGCTCTTTTTATATAATAATTAAATGGTGCTAATTTGTAACTTATAGGTGAACTGCAATCAAAAGGAATAGTGGCATTAGCACTGTTAATTGAAAATTTGAATAACTTTATCTGGCATCTCATCTGACGTACAACCTTTGAATTACAATATTTTCTTCTAGATAATACTCGAATAAGCGCAAAGAAAATAACAACAACATTTAAATTCAATTGATAACGATCTTGTAATGATTGAACACGTTCTGGGTTTTTCTAATGTATTTTAAGATATTTTTAATTTGTATTTTAAATATCTTTATATTATATGTATGCACCTTAAAATAATTTTTGTACAATTATTTGTGCTTTTTTATATGTATTTTAATTATTTAACTCAAGGTGAATAATATATCACTAGAATTTCAACTTTCATTTATTGAAAATATATATATAATAATAAAAATTTTCGCCCTTTATTCTTAGTAAAACAATTCTAAATTCTTAACATTTTTCCTTTTTTACCTATCTATATTATAAAGGACAAACATATCTGTGCGTAACGCATACGTCATTTTGCGAATGGCAGCACTTTGAAATTTGAAATGAAATTTCAATTTTGCAATTTTCTCTACTGCAAATTTTTAAACTTCTAAACATCGTACATTTTCAATTTTTACACCTTCGTTCAGGGTAAAAAATGTGCTTTTAAATGCAATTTGTTTGAAATCTGTATCTCAATTTGTTTTTGAGATATTAATTTTTTTGTAGTTTTTAATACAAATTTTGTAATCGTGGCAACTGAAGTACTCCATTTATATTGAAAGTAAAGGGAAAATATTCATGGTTTATTACTTTTATTCATTATATCCTTATTGATGCCATTTTCACATTACAAATAAAAGTAACTTTTTTATAATTTTTGAACAGAAAATGATGTCAGACATTAAAAAAAACACGCATTCTTCTTCATAAATCAGCTACATTTTAATATTTTTACATTACGCAGATAAATGAGTTTGAGGCGCTCGGCAAAATGATTCAGTGAGTAAAAAGGATATATTTAAAACAAAACGATCATTTTTTTTTTTTTTTTGATAAAATTAAATATTTGACCAATACTATAAATTGCCAATACTATGACAACTAAAGGCAAATTTCGGAATTTTTTTTTTCGCGGGTACTAAGATTAGAACCAAGACTTCCTTATCATATTATGATAAGGGATAATATGATAAGGGAGTCTTGATTAGAACTTTAAGTTTGTGCGAATGTTCACATGAAAAGTTTTATCGGACAAACGTGACTTTAAGTTTGGAAATACATTCATTAATAATCTGTTGCGCGTTAAAATATTTTCAAATTCTGAATTTGAGTGGTGCATATGTGAATTATGAGAATGTGAAAATAACGTACAGTTTAGATTTTATGGGGGAAAATTTTATGATGTGACAAAGCGAAATCTTTTTTACTGATTTTTCATCCCGTAAAAACAAACATAAGAGCTCCATCGATAACTTCATCATAATTACTCATCCTGATTATGTAATCTAATACAGTTTAATTTTTAAATAATTTAAGCAGTCGAAGTTTGAAGAAATAATGTTTGGTAATTTTAGGTTAAAAATATTGTTTGTTTTAAGAGTTAGACAACCAATGTAAGATGATTTTTTTTTTTTTGTAATTATTTTTGTAGGTTTATTATAAATTCGATCTGACAGTTCCTTTCAAACATTTTAGTACGTCGAATTTCGACGGGTTCCAACTCGTCTTTAATAATATCTTAATATCTTTTGTCTTTTATTTTATGCATTTAAAGCTGCGTATTCTTTTATTAGTCTAAAAACCTTAATGCATTCGCCTCATCTCATAAAACCCATTAAATTACTTTTTCATTTTATTCTAAAAATAAATTCTTTTTCTTTCGAATGTTTTTTAATATCATTTGTTCTTTAATGTTCTATTCCCATCATTCCTTGCAAATCCCGCCAGCCATTGTTTGCACAATAATTCTGACGCCGAAACTATACAGTTCGCATCGTCGTCACCCGCGCTTCCCCCCTCCCCCCGGAGCTAGGTCCTATCGTATTCTGCTCTCATCGCGTCCTTCCGGCTACTTTTTACATGATTTGTCATTTATCGTGTATTGTATTCATACGCATGCAGTTTTCGCAAGTATATAACCCGTTGCATGGGCTAGGAGAGGTAGAATTTGACGATTATTGAGTTGCTTAATTAAACCGCGCCACCTGGAGTGTTTGTTTTTCCTGAATCTTCATCGTTTGTTCTAATAAGTAACATCTAGTGATACATTTTACTACGTAGCGACTGCCCGCACATGGATCACCTATAGCTAGTGGAATTTGGTGCATTATATGGTCGATTAATAAACGTTTTGATGCATCTATCGGCTTCGATTATTTATGCTTCGGGAAACAATTCCAATGGACGACAGCCTGACCTTCCACTCTTCCATCACGATTGTTCGACAGCAAAAAACCATAATTTCTTCATTGAGTACATGATGCGGGTATTCTGGTGCTGAAGATCTACATGTTTATATGATACGAGTGAAATCGTTTCATATACAGGATGGTTATAATTAAACTTCCCCTATAAACAGCATCCTACAGCGCAAGCGGGTGAGCGAAATGCAATGAAATTTGGTATATAGATTATACACGAGATGCGCTCGCGGAATTTCGAAAAAAAAATTAGTTCCAAAATGTCCACGAGATGGCGATTTTTACGGAAAAAACATTAAATTTAACGCATTAAACGACCAAAATGGAATAAAAAACAATATTAACAATCCAGAACAAGAATTATAAGTAATAAAATGTAAAACCGGCTGTTTTGGCTGTTTATTGTGTTAAATTTAATGTTTTTCCGTAAAAAGCGCCATCTGGTGGACATTTTGGAACCTTTTTTTTTTTCGAAATTCTGCGAGCGCATCTCGTGTATAGTCTATATACCAAATTTCATTGCATTCCGCTCACCCGTTTGTACTGTAGGATGCTGTTTATAGGGGAAGTTTAATTATAACCACCCTGTATATATATTTTTTAAGTTTGCCAAACACATGTGGGTGTATAAGAATATACGAGTCGCTATTGGCGACTATTTTTTTTATTGTATTCGCACCACTATTTAAAAAACATAAATTTTTCCGTATATTTCTGTTGCACATGTTAAAGTGAATTTGGGAGATTTTTGTTTTAAGAAAGTGGTGCAAGACACAATTAAAAAATAGTCGCCAATGGCAAGCGTGAATACAGTATGCTAATAAAAAATAGAAGCAGGTATTTTGAAAACGTAACAACCATTATAACAGTTTACGGCATTAACCCTTTCAGGGGCTAAGTACTTCAGTTACTATAAGGTTGAAATGATTGAATGACACCAGGTTTTACGAACAAATTTGTTTCAAAATACCTTCACGTACATAATAAATGCAAAATTCTATTTAAAAATTCTGGTGCCGATGTTTCATTTGGTAATTAAAATTAAGTGAGATATATATATCCCACCGCCTTCAAGGAGTTAAAAAAAAATATTAAAACTTTTTCGAGAAAAAAATGCAATATCTATTTTGATAATATGAATTACCAAGAAATATATCAGTATTATTTGAAAGTTTTAATAATAAGACTGTTATCAGTGATTTAAGTATTTTAGTATATAAGTAAAATTTTACAGTTTTAATATTAAATTGACACAATAAAAAAAAGTTCGAACGGCGTTTTCACGTTTTGAACAGGAAATAATACTTCTTCTTTTTAATGCCAATTAAATAAAACAAAAACAAAAGATTGATCATCGATGCACTCACTTCCTTCAACAATGGCAGATATTTCCTCTTTTTAAAAGATTCCTTAAAGCTCATAAAGATATCAAAGTCACTTAAAATTTTATGTCATTCTTTTTTCCGCATTTCACAATGAACTGTTTCGTTTTACTTTACAAACTGTCATTTTTAAATGATTCTGTTTAACCAAAGAAATTCCCTGAAGATTAACTGCAAATGTAGTAAAATTTTTCAAGGATATTTTTTTCTTCGAAACAGTTCTCATATTTCATTGCATTTATTACTGTTGAATACAAATTAAGTTTTAAGAAAGAATGTTAACGTATATTTTTAAACATGTAGAAGAAAATTGAAAGCCATATCCTTATTTCATAGTCCAGTTAATTTCTGTGAACTAGGGGCAGTTGAAAGTCAAATTCGTGAAAAAGTCAAGTTTTTTTTCCCCTTTCTAATGGTATATTACTTTTCTTTCTATGACAATAAGAAGTTTAAAAAATTAAGTACTGTTCGTTTTTGAAAGCCGCGAGTAGCACTCTGTGACGATTCTACTATCCAAAGGGGTGTCACGGTCAGATAGGCACTTTCCGAAGTTCTACTTCGGCGTTCTCGCCTGCGTTATCTCTAAGATTGGTGCTTACTTGTTTGTTATTTTTTAATTTCGATAAAAGTTTAAAATTCTATTAATATCTCGTTTCAATTCAAATTAAAACTTCTATACTTAGTGTTGAAATGGCTAGTTCGAGTAGAAATAAATCTTTCAAGAGTGGTAGAAAGAAAATTATATGTAATGTCATTCAATTTTTTTATGAAGAAGCATAAAAAGGGGAATTAATTGTTCCGATAGCTCATTCTACAAAATGAGCCAGTCGAATTGCCAAAAATTTATAAATACAACTACAAAAACGTTTTTTTATAAATCGATGTTATTTCCCTAAAAGCGCATTCTTAAAAAAATGAAGCTAAACAAACTCCGTTCACCCCTATTTTGATAAAATCAAAGCAGACCTGACGCATGCGCAATAGCGCGGAGGGTTTTGCTATCCGAAAATAAAAAGTAATTCAGTTGGTTTACATTATACATACACATTACATACGTAAATTTTAAACTCCCTTTTCTCAAAATGTTGCTTTTTGAACTTTGATGTACATTTTTGTGGAAACTACTACATATTATTGTTTACAATCTTGCCATAATATTTCACACATATCCGTGATCAATATGAAGCGAACTTTTATTGCAAATATTTGTATAAAATTTTTATAGAAAAGCTTTTCTTTGTAAAAATGTAAGTTTTCTGTTATTTAAAAGTGATTTTTATTCCAGATTGTTTTAAAACAATAACTAATTAAAATCTGTTTATAATGTTGACTTCACTTTATTGGGAATTATTTATATTATGTATATAAACTAGAAAACAGGAATTCTGCTTTTTCAGAATTTAGTGCCGCTCCCGATGAATATATATACCTATCTATGTATATAAATATAGATAATACAAAACATATTTCAGTTTTAAGACTTAAGACACACGCTTTTATTTTAGATAGAATGACGTTATTCGCATTCTCTGAAGAATTCGTCATTTACGATCTAGTCTTAAACAACATCTACAGTAAAATACTCATAGGATGTCACTATCGCTGAATAATACACCAATAAAAAAACAAAAAAAAAAACAGATGTTGTCATTTAAGAAACTCGACAAAAACAATCGGCTATCTAATTATTCATATGCCTTCATTTGTTTGTAATATAAGGTTAGTTGGGGCAACTGGGCCATGATTTTACAATGTGACTCTGGAGCTTCTGACAATTCAGCTTCAAAAAGCTAATGTTCATTTGAATTAAAGTCTGAACTTCTGTAAATGTGTTCAGTTACGTTCCCTCTATCAGAAAATGCTCAAAATTACATTTCAATATTTAAAAATGTAAAAATATGCATATTTCATCTTTCCTTTCTCATGGGTCCAGTTGCCCCATAACAATGGGGTAAGTGGACCAGGAGGGTCTATGTTCCACACGCATTTATTTTTTTTTTCATGTGGTATATCAGGTCCTGTTTGAAAAAGTGTAAACAACTTTTAAAAATTTAAACCAGGCAGATCATGTAAATTACATGTCAATAAGGAGCGTTGTAAGGGAAACCTTTGCTGTCAATGTGTCTAAAAAAAGCACTAAGAGTGAAAATATTAGATTTATTTATACCAAATACATAAATATTAAGTAAGAACTTATGTACTTTAGTATAGGTTTAGTGCCGTATAAAAGTAATATGGGTATAGTATAGTATAAAAGTCACATGGGTATTTTAAGGAAAAAAATAGCAAGGTAAATCAATGAACAAACGGCTACGTAAGTACTTAAGTACTTTATCTGTATCTAGGAGTCCCATTACACAGGGAAAATTTTATTGTTCTTACCAGACCCCTTAATGAGTTACCTTCATGATCATTTTATTTAACATATTCTAAAGAAAGGTGCGATGAAGATATTATTTTCAAAATAGTGGTAGGAACAATAAATGTTTCCCTATAGAATGCGACCCCTGTATCGTACAATTTCAAAGCTTGGCTCTCTCGCATTCAGAGGCAAAAATATTTGCATTCGTAAAATGTTGAAATAATTTAATGACACCAGTATTTACAAGAGAATCTACTTGAAAACAAGTAAAAGTATATTTTCGCGTATTTAATAAACATGAAATTTTCTTATAAAATTTCCGGTGCGAATGTGGCAATTAGGAATTAAAATTATGTGATGCCATAACGGCATCATCGCCTCTCAAGGGTTCAAGAAATTTGGTTTGATATCACCCAATATGCTTTTTTTTTTAAATTTTATTACGTAATTTCAATAAGGTATTCTATAATTTTCTTTATTGTAAGCAAAAAACAATGGAGAAATTTACTTCCCGTTGTAAGAGAAACTCAGAAAAATTATTTATAACTATTGGGGTAACTGGATCCAGCATGGTCCAGTTACCCCGGATACATGTCCCAGTTACCCCATTCTTGAAAAATTTATGGGGTAACTGGGACACCGGGCTTACATTTGTCACATGAAGTGAATATGCATAGAAACCTAATAATATTAACGTAGTTATATGCCTAATCTTTAAAGAAAAAGATTGTTTAATAAAAGTACTTACAGTATTTTAATAAAATGCCGAGGAAGTTCAACCAAATTGACGTTGTTTTAAAAAAAAAGAAACGTAAATTTTCGACAACCTATCACAGCAAAGATAGAATTATGATTGAGTTGACACACGTTGTTTTAGGAAGTAGAGGTTAAGGGGCATTGTTCACAAAAGCTAAAATTTAAAATACATCAACGGTTTTTTATAAAATAGTCCATGGCCCAGTTACCTCGTGGGTCCAGTTACCCCAACTAACCTTAGATAATTAAATTAAACATAATTTTTAATAGCTGTTTTATCAGAAATCATTCATTTATATTTTTTCAAAATAACACGTATTTTAATTACTTTTTTTAGTAGTTATGGGAAAATGGCAACAAAAAGACATAAATATTTTCCTACTTTTTTTTTAAATTATTCTTTCTACAGAAAGGGAGTACTTGAGTTGCCAAAATTAAACAAATGGCTCTAAAAACTACAATAAAAATAATATCGCAAAAATAATTTGAGATGCAGTTTTCTAACAAATTGCATTAAAAAGTACTTTTTTCTCAATACGACGGTATAAAAATTGAAAACCAGCTATGCTTAAAAGTTAAAAAAATTACAGTACAGTATACAACAGTACAATGATTCATCTGCTTTTTTTTTCTGCTGGATCATACAACAGAACGTTATTTTTTTTTTTTTTTGAGACGACACTTTCATAGCTGGGTGAAAGCAATAGCATACAGGGGCTAAAAATTTCAAGATAATATCTTTAGTAGTTTCTGAGAAAAGGTACATTAATTTAACATAGTGGATATAGGGTTTTCCAACTGATTTAAAGATGAGTGGGGCACCATATCACAATAAGCACGAAATAATTTAGTACGTGAATTAATATTTATTAATCTAACTAACCGAACACATAATAATAAACAAGTAATTATTTAAAAAGTTATAATAATGAAATCGTCTTCTTTATCCTATTCTCTACCCATGTTTTTAGCTCGACCTCTCTATTCGACATAAAGTTCATTAGGCATTGCTGATATGTTGGTATGTGAGATAGTCTGTTAACTAGTATACTAGACTGGTAACATTTTTTACAACTGTATGGTAAATGTACCAGTAATGAACCATTTAAGGGTGTTGGTCAGTCTGGTCTCCAATTCCCCTCTCCAGATCCCAAACCTGTGGACATAGAATACATAAGTATTTTTTAAATTTCTTTTCAGGAAACTAATATTTTTAACTTTTTTTTCTGTGTATTCTTAAAAGCTGTTTTTCTTTTTAGTTGATAATATATTCCTAAAATATATGCTTAATTTAATATTTTATGTGTTAAAATTTTAGCGAAATTGGCGAGCTGTGAGTAAGATTTCAGCACTCCAAATAAAATTAAGTGTATGTTTTAGAAATATTTTATTCCTTATCATTCATTAAAAAAGAAGGAAGCATACCTTTAGAAGAGTGCACAAAAAAAGAAGTAAAAAATGTTAAATTCCAGAGGAAATATTTTAAAAATGCAAATTCATTCGACATTAATGGGTTTAATAGTAGAGAGAGGATTTTCGGATCTCACTGAACAACAAAGAACATTCAGTTAGTTATCACAAAATGTTATGTCAAAACAATATTTGTTTGTTATTGTCTGAAGCTTCAGGTATCATTTGCTGTGACAATATTATTCCTAACATATAAGTTTTTCGAAAATAAAACTGAAAATTGTAATCTCGTTTACGCATCACTAATGGGGGCATTAATGGGGGTAGCAATTTTAAGGTGCACCGGTAATGGACGTACCGACCCAATTATGCCCCCCCCCAAAAAAAAAAAAAAAAAACCTTTGAATATGAAGGTCTCGTGCGTTAAACAACTGACATTTTTAAACTTTTTTCTGATTTTCATGTAAAATTGTTTAACTGCACTCTGATAACCCTTTAAAAGTAGAACGTTTATTTTTTATTCAATATATTTTATAAATATCAAAGATAAATTTCAGATATGAATTTTAATAAAAAAAAAAACTCTTTGCAGATAAGGCTATTAAAATAGAATCTATCCTGCTAAAAATGTTGTACAGAAGTTAACTGAAGGTCCAGTCTTAATAAATCAACTATTTTAGCGAAAGATATCACAATAGTTTTCTTTGCAGCTTTTGTCAGAAAACTTAAATCCTGTATATCTCGAAACATGCATTTCGTTAGTTATCTTACTCTACACTCGAGTCCTTCATATATTTAAATAGTAATTAACATTAATCATTAAGAATGTAAAATATGATTCTGAATCAAAAGATAGTGATATATAAATAATATATATATATTAGTTCATTCGATTTAAATTTTTTCTTTATACTTAATTTTTTATCAAATATGTATACACGTTGACGACATACAGTTTTACATTTTAATTGCCTAATATTTCAATAATAACTGTAAAAGATACACTATATGCCCAAAAGTCACCGGACACTTCCAATTTTAGGCATTTAGTCGAATATCTTAAATGAATACTTGAACTCTTCTGGAACTTCAGGAATATAAAGAACAAATTTAACATCATATTTTTCATCAAAGGTTTAATAACGAGGGAAATTAGAGAAACAACAACAAATTGAATCAAAGTAACAATAATTGAGATAACTTTGTAAAATTAAATACTCGAAATGATCTGTAGCTGTAGTGCATTATTATCATATAAATGATTATGACCTGAGTCATTTATATGAGCGTAATCGTGCAACACTTTCTTTTTGATATATATTATAAAACACATCAAAATATGCAAAATATGTTAAAATAAAAGTGCTGCAAAGCTGCGTTCATAGTAAAATATTAAAAACTAGAGAACAGGAATTCTGCTTTTGATGCGACACCCTACAGGCTGTCGTATAGATGGCTGGTGACTTCCCCAACGTGGTTTATTAGTGAGAAATTGCAAACTCAGTCATCGGCCGCAGTAGCTCGGTGGTTAGAGCAGCAGTCTTGTATACTGTGGTCCCGGGTTCGATTCCTGGCTCTGGCTAATTTTTCACTCCAGTTGGATTTATTGTATTTATTGTATGTATGTCTGTATAATATTTACACATATTACCTTTATTATATTTTGTTCTTATATATTTATTTTACAATCTCTTACATATTTATATAAAATTGCATTTCATAATATAATTAACTAAAATATATTTAAAATGATAAAAACAAAATTATATTGTAGTAAATTTTAAATAGTGTTGTTAGTTAATAATTATTCTATAGCGTACTTTAACCCGAGATTACACGCGCAGGGTATGACATTCCCAGGGTGCACACGATTATTACATTACTCACCACTATTTTTCAAAAAGTAATCTTCAAATTATTTTATCGCAGAATTTGTCAGCAAAGTCAACGATTAAATAACATGCCGATTTTTATTTGAATTTATTGGTGGCAAAGTATAAATCATACATATCCTAGATATGCGCAAGCATTTCCGGGTTAAAATGTACAGTCGTGGAAAAAAAAGTAAACATCCCCTACTAACTCAGAAAGAAATGATTGTAGAAGAAAGTTACTGGTACCGAACGATTGGAAATAAAGTCTACTTTTAAATGCTGTATGTAAAATTTACTTAGAGGGTCATCTACATATGAAAAAGAACCCAAACTTTGATTTTTCTCAATAGAAATACCAAGGTTTGACACCACAAATATATTCTATACCCTTCAATTAGTCTAACAAATTTTCATAAAATTCGTACTAGTTTCAGAGAAATTAATTATTTTAAAACGAGTCTATTTTAAGGGCTGTATCCAAATTGAAGTTCGGTACTCGATTGTTGAAATGCTACGGAATGACTATGTCACTTCTATTAATGTATTACTAGCGGGCATGACCGAGCTAAGCTTGGTCAAAATTAGCCTTGTATTCAATTCGATATTTCATTCTCACTATATAATTCTTGCTGTTTAGATAAAATTGGCATAATCCTAAGCCATAGGGACCAACTAACCGAAATTCTTCGAACACATGACCTAACCAATGCTCTTCTCGAACCCGAAAACGATAGAATACAAAATTTAGTCAAAATCGCTAAAGTCATTTTATAGATAAAATTAGCTTGACCCACGGTAACCCAAAAAGGACCAACTAATATAAAATTATGGAACATCTGACCTATCTCAATGGTCTTCTGGTGCTAGGAAACGGTGTAATAAGAAATTTTGTCAAAATCGTTTGAGCCATTTTTTAGATAAAAGTAGCTAAAGCTTCACCCATATTGACCCAAAATGACTGGTTAATCGAATTTTCTTGAGCATCCGACCTAGACCAATGGTCTTCTTGAACCCGAACACGATAGAAAACAAAATTTAATCAAAATCATTAAAGCTGTTTTCTAGATAAAATTAACTTGACCCACAATGACCCGAAAATGACCCATTAATCGAATTTTCTCGAACATGTGACCTAACCCAATGCTCTTCTCGTGCCCGGAAACAGTATAATACAAAATTTTGTCAAAATCGTTTGAGCCTTTTTTAAAGATACAATTAGCTTGACCCACAGTGACCCAAAAATGACCCATTAATCGAATTTTCTCGAACATGTGACTTAACCCAATGATCTTCTCGTGCCCTGAAACAGTATAATACAAAATTTTGTCAAAATCGTTTGAGCCTTTTTTAAAGATACAATTAGCTTGACCCACAGTGACCCAAAAATGACCCAATAATCGAGTTTTCCCGAACATGTGACTTAGCTCAATGGTACTCTCATGCTCAGAAACGATATAATACAAAATTTTGCCATAAATGTTTCAGCCGTTATTTTCGATACACTTAGCTGAACCTACAGTGACCCAAAAATGACACACTAATTGAATTTTCTCGAACATGTGACTTAGCCCAATGCTCTTCCCATGCCCAGAAAGTGTATAATACAAAATTGTGACAAAATCGTTTGAGTCGTTTTTTTAGATACAAATAGCTTGGCCCACAGTGACCCAAAAATGACCCACTAATCGATTTTTCTCGAAAATGTGACTTAGCCTAGTGGTCATCTCATGGCCGGAAACGGTATATTACAGAATTTTGTCAAAATGTTTTGGACCTTTTTTAGATTCAATTACCTTGACCCTGACCCATTGTGACCCAAAATGACCCACTAATCATATTTTCTTGAACATACGACCAAGCCCAATGGTATTATCGCGCCCGAAAACGATAAAATACAAAATTCCTTCAAAATCGTTAGAGCCGTTTTCTATATAAACTTTGCTTGACCCACAGTGACCCAAAAAGGACCCACTAATCAAATTTTCGCTAATATGTGACTTAGCCCATTGGACTTCTCGTAATCCAAAACGACAGAATACAAAATTTAGTCAAAATCGTTAGAGCCGTTTTTTAGATATAATTTGCTTGAACTTGACCCATTTGACCCAAAATGAACCATTAATCGATTTTTCTCGTACGTGTGACTTAATCCAATGGTCATCTCATGCTTGGAAACAGTATATTACAAAATTTTGTCGAAATATTTTTGGCCATTTATTTTATTCAATAAGCTTGACCCTGACCAATTTTCACCCAAAATGACACATTAATCGAATTTCCTTGAACATGCGATCAAGCCCAATGGTATTCTCTTGCCCGAAAATGATTGAATACAAAATTTCGTCAAAATCGTTAGAGCACTTTTCTAGATAAACTTTGCTTGACCCACAGTGACCCAAAAATGACCCACTAATAAAATTTTCTCTAATATGTGACTTATCCCATTGGTCTTCTCGTAATCAAAAACAACAAAATACAAAATTTAGTCAAAATCGTTAGAGCCGTTTTTTAGATAAAATTGGCTTGACTCATAGTGACCCAAAAATGACCCGCTAATCGAAATTTCTCGAACATGTGACCTAGCCCAATAGTTTTCTCGAGCCGAAAAACGGTTGGATATAAAATTTAGTGAAAATCGATTGGGCCGTTTTTTAGATATAATTAGCTTGACCTTGACCCATTATTACCCAAAATGACCCACTAATCGAATTTTCTCGAACACATGACCTAGCCCAATGGTATTCTCGTGTCTGAAAATGCTAAAATACAAAATTTCGTCAAAATCGTTACAGCCGTTTTCTAGATAAACTTTGCTTAACCCACAGTGACCCTAAAATGACCCACTAATCGCATTTTCTCTAATATGTAACTTAGCCCATATAATATACATATAAATGTGACTTATCCCTTTGGTCTTCTCGTAATCCAAAATGACAGAATACAAAATTTAGTCAAAATCGTTCGAACCGTTTTTTAGATAAAATTGGCTTGACCCATAGGGACCCAAAAATGACTCATTAATCGAAATTTCTCGAACATGCAGCCTAGCCCAATAGTTTTCTTGTGCCGAAAAACGGTTGGATATAAAATTTAGTCAAAATCGATTGAGCCGTTTTTTAGATATAATTTGCTTGAACTTGACCCATTCGACTCAAAATGACCCACTAATCGATTTTTCTCGTACGTGTGACTTAGTCCAACGGTATGTTACAAAATTTTGTAGAAATGTTTTTGGCATTTTTTTTTTTTTTTTTTGTATTCAATTAGCTTGACTCTGATCCATTTTCACCCAAAATGACCCATTAATCGAATCTTCTTGAACATGCGATCAAGCCCAATGGTATTCTCGTGCCCGAAAACGATAGAATACAAAATTTCGTCAAAATCGTTAGAGTACTTTTCTAGATAAACTTTGCTTGACCCACAGTGACCCAAAAATGTCCCACTAATCGAATTTTCTCTAATATGTGACTTATCCCATTGGTCTTCTCTTAATCGAAAACGACAAAATACAAAATTTAGTCAAAATCGTTAGAGCCGTTTTTTAGATAAAATTGGCTTGACTCATAGCGACCCAAAAATGACCCGCTAATCGAAGTTTCTCGAACATGTGACCTGGCCCAATAGTTTTCTCGAGCCGAAAAACGGTTGGATATAAAATTTACTGAAAATCGATTGAGCCGTTTTTTTAGATATAATTAGCTTGACCTTGACCCATTATGACCCAAAATGACACACTAATCGAATTTTCTCGAACACATGACCTAGCCCAATAGTATTCTCGTGCCCGAAAATGGTAAAATACAAAATTTCGTCAAAATCGTTACAGCCGTTTTCTAGATAAACTTTGCTTGACCCACAGTGACTCAAAAATGACCCACTAATCGAATTTTCTCTAATATGTGACTTAGCCCGTTGGTCTTCTCGTAATCCAAAACGACAGAATACAAAATTTAGTCAAAATCGTTAGAGCCGTTTTTTAGATAAAATTGGCTTGACCCATAGTGACCCAAAAATGACCCACTAATCGAAATTTCTCGAACATGTGACCTAGCCTAATAATTTTCTCGAGCCGAAAAACGGTTGGATATAAAATTTAGTCAAAATCGATTGAGCCGTTTTTTAGATATAATTAGCGCGACCTTGACCCATTATGACCCAAAATGAACCACTAATCGAATTTTCTCGAACACGTGACCTAGCCCATTGGTCTTATCGTGCGCGAAAATGGTAAAATACAAAATTTCGTCAAAATCGTTTGAGCCGTTTTTAAGATAAAATTTGCATACACACACATACATACATGCACAATTTTTGCTCGCATTATAGTATAAGATTTCTTACCAATGTGATAATCATTTCACTCTCTTAATACATTTCGACTATTTCCATTCCAAATGCTTCAATAAAATGAGTAAAATATCTATATATTTTTCAAATTATGCTTTTCTGCACATCATAGACATCCCATTAAACCACCATTTTGAAGTTTTATAATCATAATTCGAAAACTACTTGGAAGAAAAATTTTAAATTGAGAATTCGCATAAAGCAGTACTTAATAGATATAAATCTTGTAGGTTGCAATTCATGCTTTTTTCGAACATTAATTTCATAATTCACTTTGTATTATAACCACAAAAAATTATCACATTAGGAATATAGTAATTTCGGGAGACATTAATAAAAATATAAAAATGTATAAAATATATTATATGAACTTTAAAAAGTTGTTTTATTAAGTACATATAATATTTTTATGTTTGAATCAAGGCGAAATATTGTATTTCGTCTTATAATATTGTATGAAAATGTAATTTAACATTAGAAGCTCTAAATTTTGAATGTTTACGATTCAAAAACTTATTATCCTAATGACTTGCAATTTCGTTTCTAGGTATACTTTGAATCGAAGATTTAAAATATATTATCAAAATTGGGTTTTGACATTGAAAAAAAAACAAAGTTTGGTCTGTTTTTGATGTGTAGATGCCCTCTAAGCAAATTTTATATACATACTTTAAAAGTAGACTTTATTTCCAATCGCTTGGTACCAATAATTTTCTTCTATTACAATTAGTTGCAGAGTGAGTCGGGGTGTTGACTTTTTTTTCCACGACTGTACATGAATGTTGCTGGGAAAAAGTTGTTTAAAAAATGAATGAATAAATAAAAAATGCATCCCATACATTTTAATCGCAAAATTTTAAATTCGTTTTTAATAGTTATGAAACAAGCTGCAATGTGGGTAGTTTTTACACTCGTTCTTTTAACTTAACTTGGTTGATGTATGTAAAAATTGTATTTTGGTATCGATCTTTCACTCACTTCCTGACATGCTAGAATTTTTTTTAAATGTATATAGGTGTGTTTTTGACAACAATACAACATTTTAATATTTTTAGAACTTAATTATAAATTTGTTTTAGGGCATTTTTCGTTAGCATGTGATAAATCGCCAAACATTATATCATTACAACAGTATACGAGTTACAACAACAATGGAGTTAATTAAGCCAAAATCACGCTTGTTAAAATATGTCAACTGGCTGAAACTGTAATAATGAAATATTTTAAACACTAAAAACTAGAAAATAAAATCCTTCTATATATATATTTAAAAAAAAGTAACTCTCTGGAAATGGACCAATGAAAATCGGCGGAGATACCGCGAAACGCATCTGATTGGTCAGAGCTATCTGACGCTATATAGTCGTTGAGCCAGAAGCCAAAATTAGTGATTTTGGTTTCATCTCTGAGGACTTGATGATATATACCTTTTTGGATTCATAACGGTCCAAGGAGTTCATTTTATGATGATACTCTGAAATTTGTGGTAGCTTATAGACGCCATATTGAAAAGATGAGTGCCATCTATCGCACATAGATATATATGATTTTTTTGCCAGTATCACAAAATTAAAGAGATTTCAATGAAAAAAATGGAAAGAACAAATATTGTTCAAACATAAAACGTTATAACAATTATATATTTATTAAGAATTTCTTTTAATATTATGTTTATCTTTATATTTAACTTTATGTTTATTAAAATTTTCAATGGGATAAACAGTTCAAAAGACATTTGCGATGAAAGAAAACCGAAATCTTGTTTTGCCCTTTAATGCATATTATTTTCATGTGGATAAGACACAGCAATTCAAGAAAAAATTTATACTGGTGAAACAGTTTTACTTAGTCTGTTAAGAATTAACCCCTTGAGTACTACGGGTGCATATATCGGGTGCACCTTCGGAAACGTGTTTCCATCGCTTGTTTTTGATACCACTAAAAATAAAAGTAAAATTTTCCTTATTTAACTAAGATATTTTCTTGATAGCTAGACTAAATTTAGTTGCTGGAGAAAAAGTGTCGTCAACCGAATAAAATTCATGTAAAAGATACTGTTCACGAACGGGTTAATAAGTAACAAAAATCTTAGTCTTCTTCACTGCTATCATCATCATCGGTTGACATTCCTGTGTCCAAATAACTTCCATCGTCATGGAACAGTTCTATATTCTGCATATGCTTGTATATCTGAGGTTATTAAAAACACACGCATATAATGGTGATACACAAGTTCTTGAACAAGAACATGGCATCAGTTCCAAAACAGCTTCAGGAGCAGGAGGACAGCCATTCCACTGGACCTCTAGATAGCCATTTCCTTCACTATCTGCTCCAAAAATCCAACCATATTTATCTGTGGATGGAAGATCAGGATAAGCCTGTATCTAAACAAGACCGTGTTAATTAGCTCGCATTACCTATAGGTAGAGTGTATGGGTACATGGCAGAAGGCGATGCGGCTCCACAGACTCCTATTTCCCAGAAAAAAAATATATAAAATATAGTGCAATTTTTTTATGTCTGAATATTTGTGCTTTCCATAATAGAGATGGCAAACTTATGACTCAAGCTATTTCTTTGTTTACTCTGATATATCAGCATCAGTATCAAGCGCCTTAAGCACATTTCGAAATTCAGTGTTCTGAATCATCATTTTCCCTTGCCTGCAAGAGCACTTACTGTATCGCACCCGACAGTGAATACATTTCAGATAATGCATTACATACCGCTTTACCTACACTGTTAAAAATTTGCAACATTCTGGCAGGTCATTTGACCGTTTTTTCCGAAAACGGTTACACAACCGTAATTTTAACACTATTCTGATTATTTATTGGCCATTTTATGATCAGAATATAGTTAAATTATGGTTATAAAACAGTTTTTTCAAAAAACGGTCGAATGACCTGCCAGAATGCTGCAAAATTTTTAACAGTGTAGAAGTCCCATGCATCTCACTCAAGTTGTAGTATTTTACTTTACCCTGTCGTTGGATCCATATTTTACAAATATTAACCCTTTCTAGCTTTTCAAATCGTTTTCTAAAGAAAACAGTATTATAACTGCCACATCAGTATCTATAGAGATAATAATAATATTTCTAAATTCAGACGCTAAAGCATCGTGTGCGCGAAATAAAAGTCGCGTACAGCCTCTTCTTGGAAGCAGGTCAATTTAATGGATTCTTCAACTAGTTATTTCGTGAATTTATAGTAATTTTCTTCGTAGATAACGTACATCATTCATGTATTCAACTATTTCAGATAATGTTTATTTTGCCATTCTTGAGAAATGAAATGTATAAGTTCTTTCTTGTTCTCCTCATCAGATAGAAGCTGCTTCCATTTTTGTACGGGGTGTCCAGGAGTATATAACTTTTATAGCATCACCAACAGTTCATATTATTCGTTCATTTCTTTTTGTTGACACCTGCCTGTATGTATCAAATGCAACATGTATTCTTTGAGAGGATGTAGAATCTTGTATTATTTTATAAAATAGATTCTTTGCTAGTTGTACGAATGATTGTAGCTCCTGTGGTAGCTTTGAACAAAGCACATTCCGTTAATGATATTAACAACACCATCATTTGTATTCTTTCAGCAGTCGCAATTTTGTCATAACATCCATCAGTTGGATTTTTCAGTTTTTCTCATTAAACCATGAAGTGTTGCTAAGGACTATGGAAGAGGTCTTAGGTGGAAGGAAAAGACAGTTCTCATATCGAACTTTCTTCGCTGTGCAATTATTGTCATCTGAACAAAAAAGATTTCTTTCTGCCTAGGCAACAAACTTTGATTTATTAAATTTTACACCCTGTTTCTTCTTAAAGTCAGAAAATGTCTTTAACTTCTTTATCTTTGGAGGTTTGAAAAACCCGTCTGGCTTTCAGTCTTCAGACAGATATTCTCTCTTGAAAGTTTGTTAAGCTTCTTCACCCATCTTACGAGCTTTGACTATGTCTTAGACAATTTCTAGATTTGTCATTGCTCCAGTTGATTCTATTATCATGTCTAGATTTACCCATGCATTGGTAATCATGTTCTGTAAATATGAGCTATCACGTTCGTCTTTCTGGATCCTGCTCAAAGACAGATCTGGCTGTAGAACTAATTTTGGTTCTTTCACGAATCATGCGAAGAAATGCTGCCCTGATATCAAAAATATCTCTCTACTGTAGCAAGTCTTTGACTCAACTTCGTTATACCTTTTGACCCCTGCATGTCTTTACTTATTGTCTCTTTAATCGCCCAATGAATTTAATAGCATGCAAAACCAAGAAAATCTTTCAATCATCCTCTTTATCGGCGGCCATTTTCCAATATGGCGTCCATTTGCTACTCTGTTTTTGAATGTATCATTAATAAAGTCATTCTGATGTTGTGGTGAATCCAAAAATGTGTGGTTTACAAAGTCCGCTGACACGAAATCACACGAACCCTTGCCTTAACTACGGCGGCCATTTTCCAATATGGCGTCCACAAGTTACCCCGGTTTTGAATGTATCATAGATAAATAACATGCTGTTTTTGTGATGAATTAAAAAATGTATGGTTTACCAAGTCCGCTTACATTAAAGTACTTGAACCCCTTACTCAAAGACGGCGGCCATTTTCCAATATGGCACCCATAAGCTACCCTGGTTTGGAAAGTATCATGGATAAATGAGGTGCTGCTGTTATGCTGAACCCAAAAATATATAGTTTACCAAGTCCGCTGACATGAAACCACATGAGCCCCTGGCTCAACGACTAATAAGAGAGGGGGGGGGGGGGGGAGGACCCGGCGCTGTCGCCAAACGTCACCAAATTTATCGCCATATTTGGCGACCAAAATTAGTCTCCAAAAGTGACGCCAACTTGGCGCTATTATCAGTATTTCGCTAAATTTCCATAGACTCCCATTGAAATACAATAGGTTTTATTTGCTTGTCGAAAATCAACAAATTGAGATATTTCAATGCAACAAAAACTAATATTAGCTTAATTGAACTATTTACATTATTTTTACTCACAAAGACTAACTATTTACAATATTCGTAGCACTACATCTAAAATTTTACATATATATGTTGGCGAAGAAAAGGCGGCGAAGTGAAAATTTCAGAGGAGAGGAGATTTATGCGATAAGATTATTTACTGTAACTACAAATTATCGACGAGCGCGTTTTTACCAAGTAGAATCTAAAAATTGAATGCATAGAAAATAAGGGATTGCTTAAGGGATCGCGAAGCGATCTAGAATGGAAAAGCGAAACAATTAATAGCCCGAGAATACGTCTGGGGTTGGCTAGAAAATAGGGATTGCTTCGCGATACCGAATGAAATCGCGAAGCGAATACGCGGGAGGTTGGTGAGCAAGGTTATTAGACATATAGGTTGGCTAGTCACTAAGGACGCTGCTCCGCCCACTCTCGTTGCTATGAGGGGTCATACGTCACAAGAATCCCAGAAGGACAATTCCCTATCTGCCGTAAGAATAAAATAGGAGTTTCGATTTATTAACAATTGTACAAACTTTCATTTTTCAAATGCTAACACTCACATTTGACAGTTTATTTTACTTGCGTAAACTAACTAGGTAAAGTATGTAGTTTATACACTTTTTCTTAAATCTTCATAGAGTTAGTAGGGTTCAAAGTTTGAGGATACGAAAATTAAACTTACATGGCAAATTTAAATTTATAGCTTCCCAAAAAAATCATCCAATTGATTTTTTTTTCCTTTTTTATTAAGATGCAATGAGTGGGCCCAAACATAATGTAGGCATTCCTTTTATTCAAAAACACATTTATATTTATAAAAATTATTATTAATAAGTGTATATTTAAAAATACTAAGGTATGGTAAGGTAAGACTTACCAGATTAGTCCATAGGTAAAAATCATTTTTTAAATCGAAAACTCTAAATAGAGTTTTTACATTTAATATATATGGCTGCTAAATTTGAGTTTTATTTATAGTATTTTATTTATTGATGAAGTTTTAATGTCGTTATGTAATATTAACCGGAAATAAATCCTGAACTATTTATAGTGTTTTAAGTGCAAACGGATTAAAGTTTCGTAATCGGGCTCTATGCGATGAACATAGATTTTAGTGCAAATCATTCTTAAAAAATATTTTAAGAACCACACAAAAATAAATAAATAAAAATAAACGAGGAAATTGAAATAAAGTTTTCAAACAAATTCTGTTTCAAAGAACTTTTTTTCCCGATTCGGCAGTGTAAAAATTGAAATTGCTGCAATGTTTAGAAGTTATATTAAATGTTTATCTCTCTCTATATATATATTAGTAAAAGTGAAACTTATTGGTCAGGTGTTGCCACTGCCAATATGATGTAAATATTACTCACGATAATTGAAAAATTTTGTAATATAAAATTCTAAAATGATTCTAAGTAAACAGAAAATTTAAATTTCACAATGGAGATCGTGCATCAAATAAAAGAAGAAAAACTATTGTGTATAGTTGTCTTTATTATGGAAAATAAAATGCTTTATGTTGTAATTAATATAATATGTGAATGCTTGAAATATTGTAAATATGCTTTTTTTAATTATTGGTATATTATATTTTTAACAACAACAACAAAAAAAAATCATGGTGTTATTAGTTATTGAGAGCGCTAATTTCTCCTCCCCCTCATTTGTATCAGCCTTTGCACATAGCTAATTCTTGGTTTTAAAGAACCCTGTAAAATTGCACTATGTATTTTTCATAAATATTTTTTTAAAGAGTAATAATTTCATATGTTGTATAAATTTTTTTTAAGTTTTTCACAATTTAAAAATATTTAAAATTTTATTAGGCTTTATAAACGTAATTCTGAGAAGTTACTGTTTTGTTCTTTTCTAATTTGTAGAAGTTATTTATTAAAACATACACTTTAATTAAATGAATGTTGCAACCCACTATTTTAATAATTTAATAAATAATCTAAAACAAAAATTTGGAAATAGGCAATTCATATTTAATATATATATCTATATATATACTAATAAAATAATAAAATAAGAGAGAGAGAGAAAATAATAAGAACTATAGTGCAACTATAATTTTTTTCCTTCCAAAATTGTTTTATTTATTTTTCCCTCCTGTGTCACTGTAAAGATTTTAAAAATTAATAATTTTCTTTCCATAGTTTTGCAAACAAAGGTCTCTTATTTCTTTACACATGAAAAAAAAGTATTATTAATTTTTATTCAATTAGAATTGTATAGCAATTAACTGCATAGAGCTAAGGCAAATTTCTACCCTAGTTTCGTTTCTTGGATTCTTGTGACGTAGCTGGGGGAGAGTCCTCCGATTGGTGGAAAACTTAAGAGCCAACCTGTATGTCTAATAACCTTGGTTGGTGAGCGCAGCGAGCAGGGGGACGGAGACCCCCCTAGTATAAGTAAAAAATAAAGAATATAACATTAAAAAATATATCATCAATTAATAGTAAATCAATTTTTATCAATTAATAGTCTAATATTTAATATTAATTAAATTACGATTATAAGTTGATAAAACAAATTAGAAACCCTAAATAAATAGTTTAAGGGATGCTTTTTTTTCTTGTTGCTATATAAAAAAATCTCGATTTTTTAAAAAATAATTCACTAATTTTTGCTTTCCAGCAAGCGTAAATAAATGCGGTAAATTTTCTATAACTTTCTATAACTCTATAGGCTCACGCTAAATTAGTGCATTGTAATGAATCCAATTAAATTACGATTATAAGTTGATAAAACAAATTACAGTGTACTCCCGATTACCCGGGTTAATCACCGGGAGAGGTCGCACGGACAATCAAAAAACACGGATAATCCGAAAACTCCTTTTTATTAAAAAAAAAATCAACATCAACACAAAAATATAAAAAATACTTACATTTGCATGCTGTATAACATCAAACTAGGAATTTTCCTTTTAATATTTCCTGATTAAAAAATCTGTAATGCATCCCTGCTTCTGCTGTTTGTTCATCTCTTGTCTTCACAATACTATCAGATAAACCGGGCAAGATTCTAATTCATATCGACATTGATTTTACATACACATGATAAGCGTGGAAATGTTTCTCTTTATATTTTTTTTGAGTCCGGAATGAGCACGGGTAATCCGCAAACTGTATAATCGGATAATCGAGAGCATACTGTAGAAACCTAAAATAAATAATTTAAGTAATGCTTTTTTTCTTGTTGCTATATAAAAAATATACTTTTTTAATTAATTCACTAATTTGTGCTTTCTAGCAAGCATAAATAAATGCGGTGAATTTTCTATAACTTTCTATAACTCTATAGGCTCACGCTAAATTAGTGAATTGTAACGAATCCGCTTTAGAACAACAGGAACTGCCATGCATGAAATTATGCGCTGTTCCTAAGATAAACATTGAATGCTCTTAAAAGAGTTTTTTTTTTTTTAAACTGTTTTTACTTGTATACTTATTTAAACATAACTCGTAAACTACTTGGCGGAATGAACGGTAATTTTCTCGCTCCAGGCATTAATTTCTGTTTAATTTTCATAGGTATTTAATAGGTAACATATTTTCACAATATATACGTATTTTTTCCAATATTTATTCCAAAACTAGCTGACCCGCCAGGCGTTGCCCAGACCCATAATAATAACCTTAAATGAACCGTAAATTTGTATGATTTTATATCTTTAACTCGATTTTGTCTGAATATATATTTATAAATGAGAAATTGCAAAAACGAATTTAATTTTTAGTGGTAAAAGCGATCTTAAGCAGACTTTTTCATTTTAGTAACAGGATTTCACCTTCCGATACAAAATGTTATTTTTCACAAAAGTATAATAAGTTTCACAACCAATAATTGTCCAAATGCTTAAAGATTTAGATATGTTATGTTAAGGGGAGACATTTTTTGCACCTTCCTGAATCCATTGGTATGCCCATTTATTTCTGACCATTAGAAATAATTGTAAAAATTAAAGGGAAGACAAGGCTGAGACACCTCCCCACTCACAATAAGGGAAGACACGATGGGGACGCCACGCCCACTCACAGTAATTTTACTCTAACATTTTATACTCATTTATTATGTTTAACTAAATTTTATCCAAGTATTTATATATACTTTAATTCATGTGTTTGATAAAATTGTGCCAGAAATTCACACAAGTTAGTAGTGTCTAACTTTTTTAGCTCTCCGAAAAATTGTACTTTTCACCCCATTAACTCCTAAAGTACTCGAGCGATTTCGAAAAAAAATATTTTGGTGGTAGAGTATAAATGTAAAATCACATGTGGCAGACAGTTTTAAAATATTCTTATTAGTTTCAGAAAAAAAACATTTCTGAAAATACAGAATTTCTGAAAAACTGTCATTGCTATAAAATAAAAAGTTTTAGTCGCAGAAAAAAACTGTCTGCCACAAAATTCCCATTGCTCTAAGATAAAAGAATTTACTCGCAGAAAAAGACTCTCTGCCACAAGTGTTGAGCATGATCCAGTAAATATGCATTCCAAATTTCATCGAAATCGGTCGAGTAGTTTCCAAGAAAACGGGTCTTAACCCTCTCGCTGCGTAAGTAATTCTTCGCGATGAGCTTCTTTTACAAAATTTTTAATCTTTTATCACCGGTTGTTTATAGCAGAAATTTTTTACTATTGTAATCGGGGAAAATGGCCTGATTAAATGCGAAAAAGGTTTTTTTTTCTTTTTTAGGGTTTCGTTCATCTGACGAAACCCTATTCGTCTCACTCCTTTGTCTGTCTGTCTGTCTGTCCGTCACAGAGCCCGTTCTCAGAAACTATACATGTTAGAGATTTGAAATTTTGGGTACTTATAACTGAACACCTCACATCAAACAACAAATCATAAAATTTTGAAAAAGTTGGTAATTAACTGAATTACGGGCTAATTAACTTCTAAAATTAACCAATCCACCTTTTTAACGCAGATTCAAATGAACTTTCTCCAACGGCGCGAAAGCAGGTGTGCTCAACTTCAGACATGACGGCGACCTTGCGGTTTTCCGTAGTGGAATATTTTAATACGAAATTTTAACTTTTTAAATATTAAATTTTTTGATAAAATTTTTTGCCATCCGGACGGGAAATCTCTCGCAGATTTCATACATACCAAATTCAAAGCGATAACTCAATTAGAAGCTGAGATATTAATTATTATTTAATTAATCTGTTTCATTTCTATCTAATGAATAGAATAAAATGGAGGCACGTGCTTTTTTAACCATGAAATTATTTAAATTGGGAAATCTAACAATTTGCCACTCACAATCGCCACTCGATCTGGTTGAAACTTTAAAATAGTTTATAACGCATAAGAAAAATCGTAAAAAAGAATGGAGTGTCATATTTCGAGGGGAGACTAGCGTGCTTCGCCCGCTATCGTATAATTTGTATTTGTAAGGTTTGGGTAAATGGAAAGGGGGGGGAGGGAAATACTTTTGATTAAATATCCCAAAAGAGTTTCGCTCTGATGCACTTTTGTTATGAATAGTTTGCGCTCCCTGGTGGTGGAATGTGGAACTAACATAAAGCGATTTTGTTAAAATTAGGAAAGTTCGCATTACAGATATTATGACAAAGACTAGCGTGCTTCGCCCGCTATCGGATTATTTCAGTCCGTGCGAGGCTGATGTAAAATGAGATGCATTCTTCCAGCGAAATTGAAAAGCGTGCTTCGCCCGCTATCGCATAATTTTATTTTGTTAGGTTTGTGTCAATGGAAAAGGGGGAGGGAGGGAACTACTTTTGATTAAATAAACCAGTTAGTGCGCATTACAGATATTATTATGACAAAGACTAACGTGCTTCGCCCGCTACCGCATAATTTGTATTTATTAGGTTTGTGGGAATGGAAAAGGGGGGGGGGGGAGGGAACTACTTCTGATTAAATATCCCAGTTAGTCAACATGACAAATATTATTATGATAAAGACTAACGTGCTTCGAAAATCTAATAATTTGCGTGGGATATTTGAACAGCGCTATGAGATAAGTATAACTCATTCATCATCAGAAAGTTTACAAGTATTCATACCACTATTTTCGAATAGTAATTTCAGGAAATATTTAAATTTTTGGTTAAGACCGCCACTCGATTTGTTTGAAACTTTAAGATAGTTTATAACACATAAGAAAAAGTGTAAAAAAGAATGGAGTGTGATATTTCGAGGGGGGGGGGAGGGGAGCTAGAAATTTTTAAAATCTTAGCGATTGTTACCGCAGACCGCCACCATCCGGGCCCATGTATCTACGGAAAGATTGCGTAAAGGAGTTTCGTTCAGATATGCTTTTGTTAAGAATACAGTGCATTCCCTGGTGGTGGAATGTGGAACTAACATAACGCGATTTTGTTAAAATTAGGAAATCTAACAAGTCGATCTGTTTGAAACTTTAAGATATTTTATAACACATAAGATAAAGTGTAAAAAAGAATGGCACGTGAAATTCCGGGGAGGTTGGGGGGGGGGGGAGGCGCTAGATTTCTGTTTAAAAAGTTAGTGTTTCTGACCGTTTTAGGTGCTTTTTTTGAGGGAGTCCTGAGATATATGTTACTTATTTAATATAAAATTGTCTAAAGTTTAGTTACCACTATTTCCGAATAGTAATTTCAGCAAATATCTTAATTTCTTATTAAGACCGCCACCACCTCGAGTAACATATCTACTTATAGATTGCTTAACGGAGTTTCCTTCCGATACAGTTTTGTTAAGAATAGAGTGCGCTCCCTGGTGGTGGAATGTGGAACTGACATAACGCGATTTTGTTAAAATTAGGAAATATAACAAGGCGATCTGTTTGAAACTTAAAGATAGTTTATAACACATAAGAAAAAGTTTATAAAAATGGCGCGTGAAATTTCGGTTAGGGGGGGAGGGGCGCTAATTTCACTAATTGATTTATTTCTATTATATACTTATTTTACAAGGCAGTTACATGATGTTTCATTGCAGTATACTTCTGAACGGTGTCCGATTTTAAAAAATACAGCATAAATGTTACTTATGCCAGATAAAAATGTCAGAAGTATTGATACCACTATTTTCGAATAATAATTTCAGCAAATATAATAAATTCTTGGTTAAGACCGCCACCCCCTCGACTAGCATATCTCCTGATAGGTTGTTTAACGGAGTTGCGTTCAGTTACAGTTTTGTTAAGAATAGAGTGCGCTTCCTCGTGGTGGAATGTGGAACTAACAGACCGCGATTTCATTTAAAGTAGGAAATCTAACAAGGTGATCTGTTTGAAACTTTAAGATATTTTATAACACATAAGATAAAGTGTAAAAAAGAATGGCACGTGAAATTCCGGGGAGGTTGGGGGGGGGGGGAGGCGCTAGGTTTCTGTTTAAAAAGTTAGTGTTTCTGACCGTTTTAGGTGCTTTTTTTGAGGGAGTCCTGAGATATATGTTACTTATTTAATATAAAATTGTCTAAAGTTTAGTTACCACTATTTCCGAATAGTAATTTCAGCAAATATCTTAATTTCTTTTTAAGACCGCCACCACCTCGAGTAACATATCTACTTATAGGTTGCTTAACGGAGTTTCCTTCCGATACAGTTTTGTTAAGAATAGAGTGCGCTCCCTGGTGGTGGAATGTGGAACTGACATAACGCGATTTTGTTAAAATTAGGAAATATAACAAGGCGATCTGCTTGAAACTTAAAGATAGTTTATAACACATAAGAAAAAGTTTATAAAAATGGCGCGTGAAATTTCGGTTAGGGGGGGAGGGGCGCTAATTTCACTAATTGATTTATTTCTATTATATACTTATTTTACAAGGCAGTTACATGATGTTTCATTGCAGTATACTTCTGAACGGTGTCCGATTTTTAAAAATACAGCATAAATGTTACTTATGCCAGATAAAAATGTCAGAAGTATTGATACCACTATTTTCGAATAATAATTTCAGCAAATATAATAAATTCTTGGTTAAGACCGCCACCCCCTCGACTAGCATATCTCCTGATAGGTTGTTTAACGGAGTTACGTTCAGATACAGTTTTGTTAAGAATAGAGTGCGCTTCCTCGTGGTGGAATGTGGAACTAACAGACCGCGATTTCATTTAAAGTAGGAAATCTAACAAGGTGATCTGTTTGAAACTTTAACATAGTTTAAAACATATAAGAAAAAGTTTATAAATAATGGCGCGTGAAATTTCGGGCAGGTGGAGAGAGGGGGATGGGCAAAATATTTATTTTTTGTTTCATACCATTTCAGGTGCATTTTTTTTTTTACGGAGTCCTCAGATACATGGTACTTATTAAATATAAATATGTCAAAAGTTAAATTACCACTATTTCCGAATGGTAATTTCAACAATTATCTTAAATTCTTGCTGAAGACCGCCACCCCCTCGAGTAACATATCTACTGATAGGTTATGTAAAGGAGTTTCGTTCAGATACGCTTTTGTTAAGAATAGAGTGCGCTCCCTGGTGGTAAAATGTGGAACTAACAGACCGCGATTTCATTTAAAGTAGGAAATCTAACAATTCGATCTGTTTTGTTATAAAGTATTTAAAGTTTAAATTATAATGAAGTATAAAGAAGAATGGCGTGTCGCATTTCGATCGGGGAGGGTGAGGGAGGGGCGCGAACAAAATTAGGAAATATAGCTGGACGATCTGTTTGAAAATTTAGTATAGTTTATAAAAAGTAACAAAAATTTTAAACATCAGGCCGCGTCAAAAATCATGGTGACCATTACCCCACTTCACCCCCCCCCCCAAAGGGGGCACTTTTCTAAATTTGGCAGATACCCGTCATGTGATATATCGTAGCATTTCGAGAGGGGGGGGTGTGTGGCACGAACAAAATTAGGAAATCTAACAAGGTGAATCTGTTTGAAGCTTTACGATAGTTTAGGAAGGGTTTGCCAAAATTTAGAAGATGTTCCATGGCGATAAATGTACTGGACGTTTTGAAAGGAATATTAAACGAAACCCTTTGTGCGATCTATGATCACACTTACCCACTTGTTTAGCTGTAAAGACCACGAGATAACTGCAACGGAAAGGGGGTGGGTGTAGAGATTCAACTCTTAAAAAGTATCTTTCTCGTGTACAAACTTGTGTGCAATTTTCGTGCTAAGATGTAAAAAGCATTAAAATGTAAAAAGCAGTGTTTTCTTCTGCTATTTTTTTCTTCCATCTTTTTATTTTTCTTCTAATGGATGGAATATATGGCAATTTTTTTGAAATTGGAATTCATTATTTCCCTCCTATATATTATAATTTCTGAACCAAATTTATCAGTTTTAAATACGTATCCGACAACTATGTGTAATTTTTGCGCTAAGATATTGCTATGTAACTGTTTTACGCATAACTATTTTATTTTTATTTTCACATCGAAATCCTGAGGGAATTTTTTTGATATTCAAACTAATTCGTTTCACACTGAAATCCGATTATACCTGAACCAAATCGATACTCCATCATTAGCTAAAAGGTTAGTAATATTAAAATTTTAGTGCTGTTGTAAAAAAATTAAATGTATTTTTAAATCAAAATGTGCGTAATATTAATCCTGCGCCGAAATGCGCGGAAAAACTCAAAAGTGACTTCGGGAAATGAATTTTTTCAAAGGGATTCAATTTCGTATTTTTTTAAATGGCTTGCAGTGTTACAAAGAGAATTGAAAGTATATGCTATTTAGTATTTTCTTTTCTGCGTATTTTGATTTTTGGAGTTAATGCGTAATTTTGAAATACACCTGAAAAAGGGGGAAGGGAGGGGGGATCGTCCGGTATTTGTACTTAAAAAAAGATTGTCGTTATCGTTACCTTTGAAAAATTTTAGGAATGAAAAACACAACTTTTCGGAGCCTGTGTGAAACAATCGCGAAAAAAATATTGTTATTTAGTGGTAAATCAGATCGTAAAAATATTTTCTTTTTTCGATTGGTCTATTGCAGTAGTTATAAAAAATAATCCTTGTTGTCCGAAATCTTTGAGATTTTCGGCAGTTATAAATATAATGGTTTTGCACCTCATGTGAAAAAAATCATGAAAACATATCGATATGTATTTGAAAACGGAATACTTTTTTTCTCTCTAGTTCAAAAAATAGTTCTTAACGTCCGAGTTTTCTTAAATTTTAATAGTTTATAAATATAAATTTATCCGAGCGGTCTTTAAAATTTCGTGAAAAAATCTGCATACTGCAAATTTGAGCCGAAGGCAAGCGAAATTGCACCAAAACATGCCCAGTTTTTAGTGTTTTCGCCGAAATTTTCACTCATTTTATTTTCTAAAAAATACTTTTACACGTCAGAATGTTTCAAAATTTTTGTAAGTGATGTAAATTCGGTCTGAAGAGATGCTCTAAAAAGATTGTATATCTAAATATGGATGTTTAGTAGCTTTTGAGATATGCTTAACAAACTACTCACATTGCAGTTTGTAACTATTACAAATAAATTTGACGTTAGGAGATCCAAATTTTACATCGGCATAATTTCTAAACTATTACAAAGAATGTCTTCCCGTTTTCTTATCCGTAGGTAAAATTTAACGGAGGTTCCAAAGATGATGTAAAAATTGGACGTTAGTATTGAAAATCTCAAAGTTTATTACAGTTTACTGTGAAGACTACCCCTAAGCTTATTTTTTTAACATTCATTTAATAAAGACATAATTCTCAATCGAATGGTTATTTTTGCTTACTCTGCATCTATTTCGCGATAAAATAGTGGGGATACTTTTCTGCTTCTTCTTCTTTTGACCGACAAAGTGCGTTGAAAGTGCGACTGAAAGTGCGTTGGTCGAATTGATTTATATTGGGGATGCGTTAAAAAAACATTTCAATTCACTAAGTTTGTTAAAATTTTAATATGTAGACAGACCTCTAAACTTATTTTTTTATAAATTAAAAGAAAATATAGCTGTGTTTGTTTATCGCTGCGACAATTTCGCGATAAAATATATGGATGCATTTATTTTATTTATTTATTATTGATCTTTATCTTCTTATTATTATTACCCGATTGCGAAGAAGGGTTATGTGTTTCACACGTATCTCGGTATGTGGATTTCTTTATATTCTCGAAACATCTCAACAGCTTTATGGATTTTAATGAATGAGATCCCTATCGATCCGTCTTAACCGTCCGATGGTTATAAGCTAGGTTTTATTTTTATAAATTCAAAATGGCGGCCGTAAAATACAAAATGGTGGTAGAGACGAAAAAAATTTTTATGTACCCTATTGAGTGTCATATCACTGGATAGGTCTTTCAAAATAAAGACGATGTTTTATTGAATATTTTACAGTCAGAAGCTCCGTTTAAATATTATAGAACCTGGAATTTGTGTAGGTAGGATCTCTAGCTTTACTGCAACTCTAACCTTCATAGACATCTATAGGCCTAATCAAAACAGTGTTTATAGATAGGAACTAGCAATTAAACACAACTTAAAAGTCATCAATATAAGTAAATAGAAAAAATAGGTAATATAGAAAATAGTTTCACATTGATGAGAAATAATTAATTAGTCGCTTTTTACGCAGTCGGGTTTTTTTTATTTTTTAAATTTAATTATTATTATTTATTATTTTGACACCGACTGCACAGTTGACACTTGTTAATCTAAATTTGCAGAGACCCGGAAAGAACATCAAATGATATGATTCTTAAAAAAAGAAAGTGTCCTTTCACGCTAACATAAAATAAAAACATAGGAAAATGATGCCTTTTCTTTAATTCGGGTTTTTTTTTTTTAAATTACAATAAAAGCATATCGCATTATAAAATTAAAAGCATGTTAATCTTAAAAGCTAAAAATATATTATCTTTATCACATAGAATCATCTTATCAGGAAAAAAAGAAAAAAAACGCAGAAGAACCTTAAATATATAAAGAGCTAAATATTTTAATGAAAATTAAATAAATAAGGGAAAATAGTCGACTGATGTTTTTTGTAATTTATTATTTCTACAATTTCCAATCATTTTTTATGTTACGAATAAAAATTTAAGTTCTTTAAAACAAGTTGAAAATTTCCCCCAACTGAGTGAAAAAGTATCCGTCGAACCGAGGTTCCATACCCGGCTTAGACACATTTCCATTCAATTGATGATTCTTGTATGATACCTTTGTCAATCAGCAGTGGCGCCAACTTTTGAAAATATTGGGTAGGCTCGAAATCATTTTATGGTAAAATGACCCTGCCATTTTGCTTTCTTTGAAAGTTTGGGAAAAGATGATATTTCAAGTTATGCTAAGTTAGAATTTTTTAGAGTAGAATGTAAAGTTGCGGTTTTCTTTAATTATATTATCGTAGAGGACTAAAAAATATTAAAATGGGCATTTAATGTAAATACACTGAAATGCTTGTATTAATAGTTCTATGTACTTAAACTATACGGATGATTCAAAATAGATAAAATTTCTTGAACCGCTGATAGGAATTACGAAAAGTAGATAAATAAAGTGCATCTTTCAGATATGGCCATTACTTAAAAAGATGCTGCGAGCACATTAAAATACGAGATTTATTTTTTATACCGGCTCCTTTTCGTATAATGTATATTTAGAAAAAGAATGACATTAAAAGGAATTCCTGAGAAGGAGAACAACGGAAAAAATTCTTTTATGGATTAAACATAATGGGAAAATACACTTGTGGGCCACGTACCAGATGCGTGACAAATTTAGTGCATTTAGGAAGAAAAATTAATCGGCGAATAAGCAGGAAATTTATTTTTTGAGAGAAAATTGGTTGTATATTGTCATGTTTTATGTTTACATTTAGAAGTTATAGATGGCAACATCAAAAGTTCCCACCCTTAATTCATGGTAAAACAATATCAGAGTAATGTTCTACTCTGTTCTGTAATGTGATGTCGACGTACAGCGACATATTTGTTTCTGTTAAGTCTTTATTAAAGTACTTGTACCTTTGAAGGGAGCCGAGATCCCAAAAACTCACCACTAGGCACCTTTTCTAGCAGCCACATTCCTCTTTTGATTCCCTATTTAAAGTTCAATTACCTTCAAAGGATGAAAGAAATACAGAGAAACCCATTAGTACAAAATATTTCAATATTAGAAATTTCACTAATTTGAGATAAAAGTGATCAATATGTGCAACTCCTAAATATTATCCAATCCTCTTGAAATTTGGCATATATATCTTTTACAGCACTGAGACTTGGGGCGTAAGCAAAGTCATATGAAAATCACACTTTTGGAAAAATGAAACACCCTAATCTACATGGCAGACCAGATGCTAATGCCAAACTGTCGTATAAGTGCTTGTCCTTACAGGTAACTCAACTGAAAGAGCACTTGCAATTTAAACCAAAGATTCTGGGTTCGATACCCGGTCTGGGCACTTTTTCATTCCGTTGGAAAATTTTCAATTCATAAGCAAATGTTTGCTTGCCGATGATGGCAGGCTTGTCAAGTTTTTGTTCAAAATCCCCGAGATCCAATTGAGTTTCCTGAAGCATCAACTAGTCGACACAGTTCTCTCCATTGTTAAAATTTCAATCCATATGATATCTTTACCAATCAGTATATGATTGCGTTAAAATAATGAAAATGTACCTACGTTTCCATAGTTTAAGCCTTTCAGGGACAAAGCACTTCCATTTCTAAAACGTTGAAATGAATGATTGACACCGGAATTTACGAAAAAATGTATTTGGAAAAAAGAAAAAGCTAAATGTCACATACGTAGTAAACGGAAAATTTTTGTACCAAAATTCTGGTATCATTGGGGTACTTGGGTATTAAAATTAAGCGGTTTCATAAACATACCATCGCCCTTGAAAGGATTAACGTAATTCCTTTACTTGCGGTTTATTCTGTTGAGCTGTCTACAGGGCAGACAAAAAGAGAGATTTCAATTTTCTGAGGAAACAAACTTATAGTATTTAGATTTGTATGTAAATAACGTATTTTCTTATTTTGTTATATATGTTACAAAGTTTTCTCTTTGATATATCCCTTCCGTACTCCTTTAGAGCATCTTTTCCGATAAAAAATGTGTCTCAATCGGATGTGCTTTATAACCAATTGTCTTACATCCCTAACTATGTTTATACAGCTTTGCATCTCATTTATAAAGGATATAGAGCTCTTTAAAAATACACTGTATAAAAGACAGATGATTCTTAATCTAGAAAAATATAATATAATCACGAATGAAAATACACAATAACCACTTCCGAGTTGCCCACGATTCCGAAAATGTTACTTTTATCTTTAGAAACCTTGTAAACCAATACATTTTCGAGATTTAAAGAAGCATTTATAAAAAACAAAGTTTCTTTTGCTGCCGCTCAATTTCGGAAATGTTTCCGAGCAGTTTTTATATCATATTAATCATTTTTCTCAAAATGAAATATAGGTTTTTCAGGCTCTATCCATTCTGAAGTAAACATTTTCATGTTTAACAAATATGTTTTACAGATAAACAGGATAAATTAACCCTCTCGCTGCGTAAGTAATTCTTCGCGATGAGCGCCTTTTACAGAATTTTTAATCTTTTATCACCGGTTCTTTAAAGCAAAAATTTTTTACTATCGTAATCGGGGGAAAATGTCCTGATTAAATCAGACAAAGTTTTCGCTAAAAAATAACTGGTGGGAATAACCAAATAGTATTAATTAGACGGAAAAATGCACGCCCGAGTATATCTGGGGTTGCGCAGCGAGAGGGTTAACAGCATTGAAATCGATGTTATTTTGTTGCTCTTGGATGCATAAATTCAATTAAACGGTGACCATGTGTATTTGAAAATAATGGCATATTATAGAGAGAATTAATAGCATATTTGAAAACCGATAGTCTGATTTGATAAAACTGAATAATACGCTATAAAATCTACCTTGAAACGTTTCCAAAATCAGCGGCAGCAAAATAAACTGTTTTTATAAATGATTCTTTAAATCTCGAAAATATATTGGTTTCTAAAGATAAAGAACGCTTTTCGAAATCCTGCGTAATTCGGAAGAGGTTATTGTATATTTTCTTTCTTGATTATATTATATTTTAGAAGATCAAGAAACGTTTGTCTTTTTAGGGTTCGTTTATCTGACGAAACAGTATTTGTCTCACACCTGTGTCTGTCTACCTGCCTGTCTGTTACAGAGTTCGTTCTCAAAAACTGTAGAAGTCAGAGACTTGAAATTTTGCATATTTATAACTGAATATCTCCGATTACACGACAAATCATAAAATTTTGAAAAAAGTCGTATTAGTTTAATTAAATGAATTAATGTAATGGCATCGGATCATTTTGCAATATAGATTTTAAAACAAAACCTTAATTTCAGTCTCTTTCCCGCAAGCTTGATGGCTCCGTGGTAGCGTATTTGCACCTATTCAAATGGTTCCCGGTTCGAAGCTCGGCGTCGGAGTTTGAAAATCCCCCCCCCCCCCCCGGAATAGATTTCATTATTTAATATGTTCAATTTTAGAGAATTTTTGTAAAAAAAATTTTCCCATTTTAAGGCCAAAACAAAGTTGTTCTAAAATATTTTATCAGTTATTTTTTTAATTCAAAAATTCTGTTTTGGAGAAATTGCGAAATTTTAAATTGACTACATTTAATTGCCCGATGGATTTTATTAACAGAACTTTCGCATTTTTTGCCATTTTAATGTCGTTTTTTTTTTTTTTAAGCTAAAAATAAAAATATGTTTTTCAGATATACAAACACCATGCTGTTACAATTTTCTGAAAAGCAGTTCTTCAATATTTTTAATTTAATTTTAAAAATATCTTACAATTGTAATAATTTTAAAATCAAATTTAATGGTGCTGTCATCTATGTTCTTATTGAAAGGGTTAAGTATTTAATAATCAAAAATTAAAGATTTAGATTTATTAATTAAAGGATAAACTGTTTTGAAAGGAATATTAAACGAAACCTCTGTGCGATCTCCCCCTGTACACTTAACCACTTGTTTTACAGTAGACTTCACAAGCTTTCATGCAAAGAAAATGCAATTCTGGTAACAGAAAATGCAACAAAATTTTATTTCTGTTTATTAGTTTTTTATATTGTTTCTGAAATAATAATAAAAGTGATCCTCATAAATAATGAGCATATTAGAAAATAAATTTGAAAATTTTCAAACACAGAATAAGGAGAAGGGATTTTTAAATTCCTCTCTGTCTCTCTCTTTTTTTCAGCATTTGTTATTATGCACAACGTAACACAGAAAAATTTAAGCAGGTAATATTTTAAATTTTTCCATCAACATTTTAAATATTTTATTAATGGAATGTGTAAAGATGTTTATTAAGGGTTTACGCTTATGGTTTTAAATCAATTGATTTTACGAAGTTATTTATTGAACTTAAAATATCTAAAGAATTTTAATGATTTTTCACATATTTGTGCTGCTGATAACGGACTCTTCAAAAACAAAATGTGCAAGCATCATTCTTGTAGATAGTTTTCTAGACAAACTTCCTATTCTCAATGTAAAATTGAGAAATTATCAATATATTTATTTGTCTTTTGTTTTAAACATTTTGCACCAGCATCAAATTTTATACTTTCATCTTATTTGTGTGGCTAACTTTACAGTTTTAGAATTTTTCCCTTTTTTCCCAGTGTATCTAATAATATTTTAATATGAAATATAATAGGATTTTTATTTTAAATTTTGGTGGAATGCTTCCGAAATACCCAAAGAGAAATGACGTTAGCAGTGTCACAGACATCTGTTTGTTTCAATTTTCACTGTTAAACTTGTATTTCTCATTTTAACTTACAGATACCAGTCAATTTTGTTTTGTTTGGAACCATAGTAGTATTGACATAGACTTCTAAATACGTAAATTTTAATTATAATAGTCCCGTACATAACATTTAGAACAGAATCAATCACTGTTAAAAATATTCCTGTAAAATTACGGGCAGAGGCCGGCAACAGAAATTCCAGGCATACCCCGTAAAAAAAAAAAAAAAATCCATGTTTATCATTTTGTGTCAACGTGTACACCCTCACGGATGAAAATATATGGGGTCGTACCGTAGTTTTGCTAACAGATGGGCTAGAACTGCAAAAATATGTGGATTGCCATTAATTTTCTAAGTATCTAAAAATATCCCTGTAAAATTACGGGCAGAGGCCGGCAGCAGGGATTCCAGTCATACCCTGATGCCCATCATTTTGTGCAGCCCGTAATTTTACGGGGTGAAGATAAAATGCACTTCAAAACACAATAACATTTTACTTGCTGTTCCGTAGCATGTAGCACGTTAGATAATCATCACAGATTCGCTTTTTTGGCGGGTTAAAAAATATCTTACGGTCGACTTACGGTTAAGTGACATTATTTTTCGAAGGACGGCTAAAATGAAGTGTTGTTACACCCTAGCGGAGGAAAATGTATAGGGTCGTACCGTTTTTTTTTTTATTATTATTTATTTTATTTTTTTATTTATTTATTTGTAGATCAGACCGTTTTTCATCAAATAAGGCTGTTCCCCGTGAAAATTGAAGAGAAAACGGCCGTAAATTTAAAGTTTTTTTCTGAGAGTCTATCCTATCAGTTACCCGAGCTTTTTATTCATATTTCAATCAAGCGGTTTCAGAGATCGTTCACAATAGCTATGCCAGAATGTCTGTCACAGCAATTAATGCCAATATCACTTTTCTGACCAGTTTAATGTAAGTATGAATAAGACGTCAAACCAGATTCCCTAACTCACATAGCATATTGAATTCTTTTTAAGTATTTGGGTGCAAAAGAGATTAAACAAAGTCCAAGTCATAAAATTTCCCACCCTGTAATTTTGTCATGTTCCGCTTTCCCAAATACAATTATTGTCTACAACCCACTTAAACATTTGCTCTACATGAACCATGACCGAAACATGATAGAGACTTGCACTAGATCGCACGTGCGTGTAAAAACTCTGAAAAGTTGTTGAATCTTTGAAGCTAATAATTCGATAACTCGGCTGCTGGTCACTCAAACCGTGTCACCAGAACATATCGCTGGCAAAAATTGTAATTTCACGCTGAAAATGTAGCAGAACATTTTTGTCAGATTTTGTAAAGTTGTAATAATCAGCTGCAATGCTTGGTAGTCTTATTTAAAGAGTATCAAACATTATGCTTTACTGACCAAACCAACAAAATCAGATACAAAAACAATAATTAACTTGATATTTTAGAACATGATTTGGTTTCGTGAGAATTAGGTGAATTCTAATTTGAAATCTGCGCGAGAAAGAGACACGCCTTGGATGACGGACTTTTTGAATTTATTACTCGATAATCGCATTATGTTTATAATAATAATAATAATAATAATATACAGGAATGACGCACTCCTCTATTTTTTATATTACTCTGAAAATCACTACTGTCAGTCGGTTGTCATAAATTGGTTTTATTTAAGTATTACGCGAATAACTGTTCAGAAAAGTGCTTGAATTTTTTAAGCTAATAATTCGATAAATCCGCCGTCAGTGATTCATACCATGTCAACCCAGAACATATCGCTGGCACAAATTGTAATTTCACACTGAATATGTAGCAAAACATTTTTGTCATATTTTGTAAAGTTGTAATAATCAGTTGCGATGCTTCGTAGTCTTATTTAAAGAGTATCAAGCATTATTCTTTACTGGCCAAACCCACAATATCAGATACAGAAACAATAATGAACTTGATGCTTTAGAACATGGTTTGGTTTCGTGAGAATTAGGTGAATACTAAATTGAAAATCTGCGTAAGAAAAAGAAACGCCTTAGATGACGGACTTTTTGAATTTATTACTCGATAATTACATTATGTTCATAATAATAATAATAATAATAATAATAATAATAATAATAATAATAATAGCAATAATCATAATAATATGCATGGATAATGACGCACTCCTTTATTTTTTATGTTACTCTAAAATGCACTATCGTAAATTGGTTTTAATAAATTGGTTTTGTACTGTGTGAATAACTAACTATTCAGAAAAATGCCTGAATCTTTGAAGCTAATAATTCGATAAATCCGTTGTTAGTGATTCCCATTATGTCACCAGAACATATCGCTGGCAAAAAATTTAATTTCACGCTGAATATGTTGCAGAACTTTTTGTCAGGTTGTAATAATCGTCCTGCTTGGAAGTCACAAGTTTTACTGGCCATACAAATAGTATGAGATGTAAGGAAAATAATTAACGTGATATTTTAGAACATGATTTGGTTTCGTGAGAATTTGGTAAATGTTAACCCTTAAATGCCGGGTGTTGCTTTTCGGCAACGTACCCAATTTAGGCTCTAAAATACTAATATTAGAATAATATTGAAGCTATAATGCCTAATGTTGCCAATAAAATACATTCTGAAAATATTATTAAATCGACTTTCAACATGTAGAGGGCAACACTTGTGCTGTTTAAGAATAAAGATAGATTTATTTTTCCAATTGTTGCTAGTTGTTCTTTTTGGTTTGTTTGGAAGCTTGCGAAATACCCTATTTTGTTCTGCAGTGAGCAAGAAAAATTTATTTCTTATTATAATTCCTAAAATTCTTGTGTGTTTAATATTATAGAATTTTATGAAGGAAAATTATTTTTTCAATTAAAGACCAGTATTGCCGATTAGTAACAAACTGGTTTTTAGCCGTAAACCATACTTAAAACAAAATAGGATTTTTTTTAAGTATTTTTCCCATGATTTATTTAAAAATTGAAAACCGAAAAACATTATTACAATGGTTTTTGAAAAATCTGGCATTTAAGTGTTAATTTAAAAAACAACCCGAGAGGAAAAATGTTTTGAATGAACCGCTTTCTAAAATATGTAATCAATATTAGATTAGCTCCATGCTACTATTATTATTATTGCAATTTCTACAAGTACTTCAACTACTACTAATAATAATATATCATGCATAAATAATCACACATTTCCTATTGGATCGGGAGATGGCTGTACAGACCGTCACCTCATCGAGTTGATGGTGGAAATTCCAGGATTAGACAGAACTCGATTAGCATATTAAAATACAGCTGGTCTGCCAAGTCATATCTTGGTGGAAACCACCTGCAGACCAGACCCGATTTTAGTGGTTGATCGGTAGGTTTATCGTTGCGTCCACCCAAATGCATGAAAACATGGTGGACTGGAAGCAGGAAAACACAATAGTAAACCTACCAGTCAGCCACTAAAATTGGATTTACAAGTGTTTTCCACCAAGATATGACTTGTCATACCAGTTGCATTTTAATATGCCAAATGAGTTTTAACTAATTCCTGGAATTTCAGCCTTATCTCGATGAGATGGTCTGTGAAACCGCCTCCTAGTCTATATCTTTCTTATGCATAATTTTTATTTACGTGGGTGTAAAAATTCAGAAACAATTATGAAGCTTTAAAGCTAATAATTCGATAAATCTGATGCTGATTATTCAAATCGTGTCACGAGAACATTTCACTAGAAAAAAAATGTAATTTCACGCTGAGAATGTATCAGGACTTTTTTCGCCTTTTTCGTAAGATTTTCACAATCAGTTGTTATGCTTGGTAATCTTTAAATAAGGATGACGGTTTAAGCTTTACTGACCGAACGAAAAATATCAGATATAAAAAGGTATAATTAACTTGATATTTTAGATAGACCATGGTTTAATTTCGCGAGAATTAAGAAAATGTTAAATTAAAAATCTAAAAAAAAAAAAAAAAAAAAAAAAAAAAAAAAAAAAAAAAAAAAAAAAAAAACACGTTGATTGAAAGGCTTTCTAAAGTTATTAGTCGATTATTATATTGTGTCTTATGATATCAATCAAATCTTATATTAAGCTTATTCCCTTAGCATAGCTTTATTCACTTTTCCAATCATGCAATAACCTAAATAAATCCACTTTTTCATTTAATATAATAAGTTCTCTATTCATTATAAGTGATCCTTCTATTCCAATATACCGATAATTTATCTTTATTCATGTAAATACATTCTCTATTTTTATTTTTGCAATATATATAAGACCCCTCCCAAGTTAGCCATACCTTGTTCACACTGGGATATCGGAACTGTCTTAAACCAACGAACTCTTTTAATTTTGAGGTGGTACCCTCCCGGAATTGGGAACCTGTTCGCATCGAAAAACTCACCTAAGATAACTCAGTGAACATCACTGGGATGTTTGCGCATACGCTTAAGGTAAAACCGCCCGCAACCATAGAATTACAAAGAATTGCCATTAATAGGGGAGACCGGGGCTAGTTGGCTACAGGGGTAAGTAGGCGTAGTCCTCATAAATCGCCTGTTTGTGGATAGATTGCGCAATCAGTCATAGAGTACCTTTTTTCTTGCTTTTTACAATCCTCATTGTAGTTTTGCAGCGTTACCTACGTGCAGTGGACATTTATTACGATTTTTCTGGTTTTTGTACTCATGAGTAATTTTTTGTTGCTTCATTCTTTTTCTAATTTCTAATACTTATCTTAATAGTTGCGATTTAACTTGTGCAGTTTTTCTTAGTGTATGATTAACTGTACCTACCCCATTTGTGATTTACTTGGATTATTTATGTTTAGAAGGTTACGTGTCCCTTTTGTGAAGAAATTTATTCTGGGGCTAGTAGGCGCGTTGAACACGGGGCAAGTTGGCTCGGTGTCTGGTGTGTGCTGGCAGCTTGAAAAACAGCAAACACCGAGAAAAGTGGTTGCAATGTAAGATTTTGGGCACATTAGGCTTGCTCAAACGGAGACAGTCGAATTTTTATTTGTGACAACTGTAACTCTGATGATGATATCGAGTAGGATAAAAGTTACTCAATGTTAATGTTTTATTCATTATTTTTATGTCTGTATAATTTAGAATTTACATTGTACGGCGATAACGCCTTTGTTTAAACTTACTGGTAATAATGAAATTGATTTCTCTTAACTGCGTGTCTTATTTGACTTTTATTTAATTTTTTATAAAGCGTGTGACAACTTACCCCATAGGTATAGGTAACTTGCCCCGTGACGGGGTATGTTGGCGCACAATTTTCCTTTTACTTTAGACTTCCGCTAAACACAAACTACAAAAGCTACAAACTCAAAACTCCGGGGTATTTATAGCCAAATGCCTGTTCTTTAAAAGTGCAGTTGAAGTTTGTTAAAAAACTTAAATACAAAATTATTAAAAATTAATAACTAAAAACTGCGCCTACTAGCCCCGGTCTCCCTACCCCCAATCATGGAGGAATGAAGGCTAAAGGAGACGACATAAATGACGTCACTTGAAGCTGTTCTTGTCCCCCTGCTTCCGCCATATTTGACGGCGGTGAGCTGCGCTGTGCATAGAATTATACAAGAAATTCTTTTCAAGAAGTTCATTGTAATTCTATGGCTCTGTGAACCAGTTCTTCTCGCTGCGCAAATCAACTACGGAGAAGTCAAGTATGGCGGACGCTGGAGAGGAGGGGAAAGAATCCGTCTTTTAGCTTCAACACTCACCACGGGGTTAGATTTATATGTCGTCTCCTTTTAATCTTTATAGCTCCATGCTCCCAATCAGTTAATGCGAAGCTTTTCAGCCAGCGAGAGTGAATGGTCGTGAATGTTTCTAGCCCGAAGAAAGTTGAAATTCTCTGAGAGAGTTTGTGGAACTCTCTCAGAGAGTTGAAGAGAGTTCGGCGGTTTAAGATAGTTCCGATATCCCAATGTGAACAGGGTATTAGAAAACCATCTGCTATGACTTTAGTTTCGTTTTGTTATCTACATCTTTTCATGACCATATTTGGTAATCGCTAAAAGCTTCTTATCCTTGTCAGTTTTGCTCGCTAATCAAAAATATAAACGTTTCCTTATTTGGCTCGCTAAACTGCGATCAAAAATTCCAAAATATTCTTTTTAGAGCCCCCTCTGTTGTCGAAGTGCAACGTTCTACAATTCCTATGTGACTTTAAAAATGAATTCAAGGCTAAGTCGATACCCTGTCAATTTATTCAATGTAAATCTCTCTCTCAGAAAATATCCCGCCAAAAAAAATTGTAACCTTTTGGCAAATTTATTGGCGAGACTGTAAGTACGCAGAAATATGCGAAGTGATTTTCTTATCTATAACTGACCCCTTGCTTCCTGTTGCTGCCGTCCTATATATCGCTGGCTCTTGTATCGGTCCCTTACCTGGTTGTTTCGTTAATAAACCATTTTACTTCAGATATCAGATATGAACCTGGAACTATCTTTGTTATTTACGGCTCATTTAATATCTACTAACTCCTGCCAAACGCAAAATCTATTTATATTACAAATCTAATGGTATATATATATATATATATATATATTGATATTACTGCTACTAGTATTGCTACTGATAATAATATATTATACATGCGTACTGGCACACTACTCATCTTTTATATTGCATTGAATTTCATCATTAACCATTTGAAAATGGTTGCTGTTTTCGGTCGAGGATGTGGCCAAATGATGCTCGCATTTTATTTTTTTAACGAAATTCAACGATGTTCTTTACTTTTAGAAGAATTTTTATTTGAATAGGTAATCAAAACGCATAAAATCGTTAAAAATTGAAAAAGTTACAAAATGGGTAGGCGCAAATTATCAGATATGGAAAAATCCAAAGCCAAAGAGCGACGCCGAAATGAAAGTCGTCTTGCAAAGCAAAAATCGAGGTCTCCAACTCATTATGTAGGTCATGAAAATCGAGGTCTTCAACTGATTATGTAGCCCATGAAAATCGAGGTCTTCAACTGATTATGTAGCCCATGAAAATCGATTACAGAATAAAAGACGAATGCGAAAAGGGAAACTATTTAATGTTTAATCGATTGATAGTAAAAGGCAATGTCTCGAGGGGCTCCAATCCACTACCCACGGCGTTTTACAATCGGTCGATTCTAACCGGGAAAAATTGAGCTCAACGTAGGTAATTTGTCGCAATCTGTGGATGATTCGGTGGAACTGCTTTCGATTTGTAAACTGTTTTTCTTCTCGAAACGGGACTTGGAGAGTTTATCGATGAAGGTTTTGGTCATCTGAAGTTTAATCTTTGCGATCTATTGTTTAAGAGGATGCGACGGAATTTGGTGAAAAAAATTCCAAATGGTCGTTGTAATCTATTAAATTACAATTTTTTTTAAATTGTTTTCATAACATTCCTTTTATTTACGTGCGCATAAATATTCAAAAAAATTGCTGAAAATTTGAAGCTAATAATTCGATAAATCCACTGTTGCTCACTCAAACTGTGTCACTAAAACATATAGCTGGTCAAAATAATTTAGTTTCATGCTGAAAATTTAGCGCAACCTATTTGTTATATTTTGTAAAGTTTTAATGTCAGTTGTTATATAATTTGTTTTAAAGCTTTATTGACCATACGAATAATATCAGATGTAACAATAATAATTAACTTGATATTTTAGAACATGATTATGTTTCGTGAGAATATATCATGCATTAATAATAGTATAAGTCTATCTTTGGCTGTGTATTTAATTGATCTGCATTACAACTAACTATTATAATTGTAATAAACTATTTATAATTGTATTGTTTTAATTTACATGCGTATAAAAATTCAGAAAATTTGTTGAATCTTTGGATATAATAATCGATAAATCAGCTGTTGGTCATTCAAATCAAAACATATCGCTGACAAAAATTATAATTTCACGCAGAAAATATAGCAGGACATTTTTGTCATATTCTGTAAAGGACCATTGCGCACATAAATTGGAACCCTACTGCCCCGACCCTAACTTTCCAACGACCTTTATATACAGTACGGGCCAAAATTGTGGAACCCTTTTTGAAAAGGTGTATTTTTGAGAATGGCTCATAACACAACTTTTTGCTTAAGTAATATTAAAAAATTATATAGCAATGCGAAGATAATTTAATCAAGAATGTAATGAAGTAAATTTTGTTCAATTATTACTATTAGTATTTAATCAAAAGTTATAGGCAAATAAACAAAAATAAATAAATTCGACTTGCGTCGGTTAGCATTAAGTTGCTTTCCTTTATTTGAATGCAGCCAATGAGTATGAGCGTTTAGAGAGCTATTCAGGTGTCATCCTATTTGAGGGAATCAGGCAACAGGAGGATTCAACTAGTGTTCTTATATTTTGGAGGACATTTGCGTACCATGAGGAGGACGTTTGTCAGTACTTTTTGTGATTGATATTATAATTGGATGTAAAACATAAGCAAATTGAAGAGATGACACAAAAAGTTGACTGGTAAACTAAAAAGTGAGGTAAAATTACTATTATTAATAGTATTATCTTAATACTATTAAGTTAACAGGGTTACAGTTATGAAGAAATTAGAAGACAAATTGGTGGAAATGTAACCAAATATGACATTTCTAAATTTTTTAAGCGTTATAAAGAGACTACGTCTCTACAAAACCAAACTGATAAAGCCAGGAAAAGGTGTCCAACAGGAAGTGGTGATAGAACAATTAAGATACAGCGCGTAGATGATAGAAAAAAATCCCTTAGATATATACAAGGTGAAATGGAGCTAGCCAATGCGACGTTGAGAGCAACAACTGCTCGGCGCAGACTGCAAAGTTTAAATGCTAGAATTTTATGAAAAAGCCATTTTCATATCTCCAAAACAGATTGAAAAGATTAAACTGTGCTAAAACTCGTGTTAACTGCAGGGGAATAATGGGACAGTGTTATTTGATCTGGCGAGACCAAAATATTCCTGCACTGCAAATTCGTGAAACACTTTTGCAACACTAACTGAACATAATAATTAACACTTCTAACTAAAATCATTTTCGATTGTGTTATGAATTTAACACTTCTAACTAAAATCATTTTCGAGTGTGTTATGAATGTGTTGCGAATGTGTTGTGCAAATAAAAAGATTGTGCAAAAAGTGTTGTTAAAAATTACAAGAGGAGAAAATGTGTTTTCAAAAGATTTCAAAACATGCACTTTTTAAATTGTGTTATATATGTTTTAAGTGTGTGTGTGTGTTATTTTAAAGGCACCATGTAGAAAGTGTTTTGAAAGTGTTTTACATGGGTTGTTTTATAGTGTTCTAAATTGTGTGGTGTTTACAATGTTTTGTTAATTTGGTGACAAAGTGTTGTACAGCACAATACTATTGTAAGAAAATATTTTCATCAGCACTATTAACAACACGATTTCAACACAATTAACAACGCTATTTTTAGAACACATTTTTAGATAGCAAGACTTTTGCAACATATTAAGAACACAATCATAACACAAAAAATATTTTGTACATGAAGTTTTCTAATTCACAACCCATTAATGTGTTGTTAATTTAGTGACAAAAAGTGTTGTAAAATGTGTTTATTTTTGTGTTTGAGAATTTGCAGTGTGTTTGGCAGTGATGGTATAAAATATGTGAGAAGATTTGCATCCTAATAATAATTATACGCACCATAAAACATCCAGTCAGTGTTATGATATGGTGTTCTATGACATCAAAAGGTGTGAGCAGAATTTGTATGATTAATGGGAATATGAACGTCCAAAAATACATAAATTAAATACTTCAATCCAACTGAAGATTTCCGCCCGTAATTTTTTCCAAGATAATGAAGCATTTATATTTGAACACGATTCAGCTCCATGTCGTGTTGCGAAAGTGTGCAAAAAGTGGCTTCAAAATAATCCTATTTCAATAGTTGGAATGACCCGGGAATAACCCAGAGTTTAACCCAAATGAAAATTTATGTAGCTGACTAAACAAATTTTTTGCCCACCCAGCAGTAAAATCCAAATAGAATCAATAATTAAATCGTGGTATTACATTATAACAGCTTCAGAACTAAAATACTTGGTTCACTCCCTGAAAAGGCGTTGTAAGACAGCAATTAAGAGTAAAGGTTACACAACTAAGTATTAACTGACATTGGGATAATTTTTGTATATCTCATTTTTTCGATATGTTTCTTCTTTATAATTGCTGTTCTAATAAACATTCCTTTGTGAAATTTGTTGCATTACATTTTTGATTAAATTATCTTTCCATTGGTATATAGTTTTACGGTATTACTTAAAGAGAAAGTGATGTTATGGATCATCATCAAACTCCAAAAACAAATCTTTTCAAAAAGGTTTCCACAATTTTAACCACTACTGTGTTTAGAAACTACATCTAAAACTGAGCACATTTGCCTCTTACCACAACTCGTTATCTTCAGTACATTACGAACTAAACCCGAAAATATATTACCCAATAAGTTTAGCTAAGCCCAAGTAAGCACTAGATGGCAACACGATTACTGTACCTAATTGGTTCTGTATGTGATAGGGAATTTTTTTTTAGACAGTCATCTGTTTATCATAAGAGCAATTAGATACAGCAGTGCAAATTTAAGCTTAGTTTAGTTATACGTAATTATTTTTACACCAAACAAATTGCTAATGAAATCACACGATTTGAAAATTTCCAAACTGAGCAAAAAAGTGTTCGAGCCAGGAGTCAAACTAGGAACTTTCCTTGCACCGAGCGAATGCTCTATCCACTGACCTGGTCTACAATGGCGGACACAGTTTACTCAGACTTTTGACACTGTTATCGCGCATGTGCCGGAATTCCCCTGACATATGTTAAATATGTTTTACAACTCTCAACATATCTATTGTAAAATCTGGTACTCGCTGGCAAAGTTGTTAAACTTCCGATTAAAGGACAGAGGTCAGTTTTTGCTCTGGGTAGTCTGTACCTTAAACTTTATTAATGTGCACAATATTTTGCTACTTCAACGCTTGTATTCATTATTACAGCATTTTTCATAAATATTTTTGATTTTTTATGTTAAACCAAAAACATTTTTTAAGGGCTAGTGAGTAGAGGTAGGTACGGGCCGTATTTTCCTGTTACGGCTAGGCCTAAATGAGCCGAAAGCCTGAATGGGGACTGGCCCGACCCGGTGTAAAAATTAAAGGTTCGTCCCGAGCCCAGCCCATACAAAAATCCATGAAAACAGGTCCGTGCAGAAATCAATTAAATCAGGCCTGATCCAGCCAGACACAATTTCTACAAAAAATTCTTAATTTTACTTAACATACAATTAAGATTCTTTTAAAGAACTAGGGGGCTCGGCCCCCTATGAGCAACGCTCGCCAACCCCCGTCCAGACACCGCGGACTCTAAATGCACGCTAATTTGATCGGCTTTAAAAAGATTTCGAAAGATTGAATTATAATTTAAAAAACAGTGGCGATCTCCCTATAAACGAATTTCTATTCATTTCTCTTTGATTGGGGAATTTTAACGCCAAATCCGCTGCGGTACTACTTGATTATCCCGTCGACCAATTTCGCCAAATTATATAAATCGCCGAACCACTCGCCAAATTATACAAATTGGCATAATTTTTTATTTTAAATAACGAAAGAACAAATAAATTAGTACAACATTAATAAAAATACAAATAAAACGTCGAAATAAAAATAACTTGATGACGTAGACATGTGTAACAACATTTCAAAATAAGCTAATATAAAGGGAATTAAGTAAACAGAGTCTTTGTCTCCAGGTATTTTTTAACAAAGCGAAAAGAAAGTTCTTTTAAATGAGACATTTTAAATTAATCGATTTTAATCTGACGTAATTTTTACCAAGCTATTGTTTCTCTTTTAAATATTCACGTGAAAATACTTTTGTTAGAAATGAAATATTATTTGCGCTTTCCTAACAAAAATAGTTGAAAAGATCCTCTCAAAATATCAAATAAATGTCCAGCGCAATTTCTAAATTTAAACTGTTTTGCAATATTATTTTGTGTTCATTTTATGTAATAATTATAATGTGACGTAAATATGACGTAATTTCTCCTATTTAAGACTTCTAACGCATGTTAATGAATTTATTATTTTACAATATCCTTTCTCTTTTAAAATTCACGTGTATACTTTTTATGACGTAATTTTTAATAAGTTCCTGCTTTTTGTACATAATTATTTAATTCTAATTCCAAATGATTTTTTCTGTTTATAATAGTCACGTGTAAATAAATTTTTAATTTGAAGCAAACATTATTGTTTGCGCTGTTTATACATTTGGCAACAGTATAAATTAATACCATTTTCTAAAATAATGTAAAAAATATCTCTAGAAATGCTGAAAATTTGAATTTAAAATAGAAATAAAACCTGAAAAAATGAGTCAAAATAAAAAAAATTAATGCAATCTGCACTCCGGCAAACTCTAACGCATAAAATGATCTAAAAATGATTACACTGCCATGTATAGTTTTTGCTGCTATAAAACTTTTTAGTGGAACGATTTTGTCCAACTTTAGCATTAAATATCTCTTAAAATAATTCTTCGATTTGAAAACTGTCTGCATCAGTGTGTTTATCAAACATTTCTGTATAAAACCGCCGATTTTCATATTTTTGTATGCATTATTTTTCTTAATATTAACGAAGAAAGATCTCCGGTCACAAAAAATTCAAAACCGGCGGCGGCGGTGGCTGTGACAGCGGTAGTTACTTTTTTTAGAATAGAGAGATACTGCATACATATGTAAGGGGAAAATTTACAGTATACTTATATTATAATGTGTTCGTAATACAGAAAATACACAATAGAAACATTAATGATTACTTGGACGCTTAACTATTACATTCAAATAAAGAATTAATGTAGTTTAGAATTTTTAAAAAAGAGGGTTAACACAAACTTGTCAAGTCTCTTGATTTCAGCAGGAGACTCCTGATTTTTGCTTGTTTTTCCATACTCTTGATTTTTTAAATACTTCTCCTTATTTTCTAACACATTTTTTCTCATTCTTATTTTACACTTAAATATGCTAGAAAAATCTTGGCTGTTTATATTTCTCTATTTTTTATTAGTGCTGTTTGATATGATGAAGTTCAGATCAAATATATAGGATGCCTTGAAGCTTTGTGATTCTTACTATGGGCAAATTTTCAATTTTCATTCTTAAATGCAAAAATCCGGTACTATTAAAATTATTTTCTATAGTGAATAAATTGTGTCGTATAGTGGCAAAACCGACCATCTCCAAAAAATAAAATTTTGGGGGAAAGCCGATTTTTTTGCCACACTTAGCCAAAATAAGATTGGTGTTAGTTTTATAGTCATTAGAACAGTATATTTGACAGGGCTTTAGCATGGTTTATTGTTTTCAGATGATAGAAACGTTTATTTAGAACTTAAAAAAACTGAAAAAAAAAACATTTCCCAATTTTGGAGTTGGCCGGTTTTGCAACTAGACGACACAATTGTAATTTTATGTTGCAAACTTTGTTTTTGTTGTTGTTATGGGATCATCAAGTATCATTTTATTTTTATTAACTAGGGGGCTCGGCCCCCTACGAGCTACGCTCGCCAACCCCCGTCCAGACACCGCAGGCTCTAAATGCACGCTAATTTGATCGGCTTTAAAAAGATTTCGAAAGATTGAATAGATAATTTAAAAAACAGTGGCGATCTCCCTATAAACGAATTTCTATTCATTTCTCTTTGATTGGGGAATTTTAACGCCAAATCCGCTGCGGTACTACTTGATTATCCCGTCGACCCATTTCGCCAAATTATATAAATCGCCAAACCACTCGCCAAATTATACAAATTGACATAATTTTTATTTTAAATAACGAAAGAACAAATAAATTCGTACAACATTAATAAAAATACAAATAAAACGTCTAAATAAAAATAACTTGATGACGTAGACACGTGTAACAACATTTCAAAATAAGCTAATATAAAAGGAATTAAGTAAACAGAGTCTTTGTCTCCTGGTATTTTTTAACAAAGCGAAAAGAAAGTTCTTTTAAATGAGACATTTTAAATTAATCGTTTTTAATCTGACGTAATTTTTACCAAGCTATTCTTTCTCTTTTAAATAATCGCGTGAAAGTACTTTTGTTAGCAATGAAATATTATTTGCGCTTTCCTAACAAAAATAGTTGAAAATATCCTCTCAAAATATTAAATAAATGCCTAGCGCAATTTCTAAATTTAAACTTTTTTGCAATATTATTTTGTGTTCATTTTATGTAATAACTATAATGTGACGTATATATGACGTAATTTCTCCTAAGACTTCTAAAGCATGTTAATGAATTTATTATTTTACAATATCCTTTCTCTTTTAAAATTCACGTGTATACTTTTTATGACGTAATTTTTAATAAGTTCCTGCTTTTTATACATAATTATTTAATTCTAATTTGAAAGTTTTTTTCCCGTTTATAATAGTCACGTGTAAATAAATTTTTAATTTGAAGCAAACATTATTGCTTGCGCTTTTTATACAGTTGGCAACAGTTTAAATTAGTACAATTTTCTGAAATGTGTAAAAAATATCTCTAGAAATGCTGAAAATTTGAATTTAAAATAGAAATAAAACCTGAAAAAATGAGTCAAAATAAAAAAATTAATGCAATCTGCACTCCGGCAAATTCTAACGCATAAAATGATCTAAAAATGATTACACTGCCATGTGTAGTTTTTGCTGCTATAAAACTTTTTTAGTGGAACGATTTTGTCCAACTTTAGCATTAAATATCTCTTAAAATAATTCTTCGATTTGAAAACTGTCTGCATCAGCGTGTTTATCAAACATTTCTGCATAAAACCACTGATTTTCATATTTTTGTATGCATTATTTGTCTCAATATTAACAAAGAAAGACCTCCGGTTACAAAAAATTCAAAACCGGCGGCGGCGGCGGTGACAGCGGTAGTTACTTTTTTTTAGAATAGAGAGATAATTTCTTTATTATTGAACAATTATCATTCATAACTTTTATAATTGTTTAATTGTTCAGAGACACAAAATTTGTATGAGAAGACAAAATCCTTTCCCGGTGTTTAGAATGATGAATTTTAAATTGTTTTAAAACCTTTATGTCATTTGCTTAAATAAAAACATTTTGAGGCCCTTAATTAGAAGCATTTTTAATTTATTAAATATATATAGCTGCAATATCATTTCGAACAAATTAATTTATAATTATTATTTTATGTTTACACTAGGGAGCCCGGGCCCCTACAAGCTACGCTCGTCAAACCCCGTTCAGACACCGCAGTCTCTAAAACCGCGCTAATTTCGTCGGCTTTAAAAAGATTTTGGAAGATTGAATTATAATTTAAAAAACAGTGGCGATCTCCTTATAAACGGGTTTCTATTCATTTCTCTTTGAATGGGGAATTTTAAGGAAAAATCAGCTCCTGTTAAAAGATACAATGGCTGTTTTCGTCTTTGATTAAATAAAATCAGTTAAACATTTCAAAATAAGCTAATATAAAATGAATTAAGTAAACTGAGTCTTTGTCTCCCGATATTTTTTAACAAAGCGAAAAGAAAGTTCTTTTAAATAAGACATTTCAAATGTATCGTTTTTAATCTGACGTAATTTTCACCAAACTTTTGTGAAAATACTTTTGTTAGAAATGAAATAGTATTTGCGCTGAAACAGTTGAAAAGATCATCTCAAAATATGAAATAAATGTCTCGCGCAATTTTTAAATTTAAACTGTTTTGCAATATTATTTTTTGTTCATTTTACGTAATAAGTGTAAATGTGACGTACTTTCTCCTATTTAAGACTTCTAACGCTTGTTAATGAATTTATTATTTTACAATATCCTTTTTCTTTTAAAATTCACGTGTAAATACAGTTTTTATGAAGTAATTTTCAATAAGTTCCTGCTTTTTATACGTAATTATTTAATTCTAATTTGAAAGTTTTTTTTCTGTTTATAATAGTCACATGTAAATAAATTTTTAATTTGAAGCAAACATTATTGTTTGCGCTGTTTATACAGTTGGCAACAGTTTAAATTAATACCATTTTCTAGAATAAGTAAAAACTATCTCTCGAAATGCTGAAAATTTAAATTTAAAATAGAAATAAAACCTCAAAAGCCAAATTAAAAAAATAAATGCAGTCTGCACACCGGGAAATTCTATTGTATAAAATGATCTAAAAATGAATTAATTCCCATGTATAGTTTTTGCTTCTATAAAACTTTTTTAATGAAACGATTTTGTCCAACTTTAGCATTAAATATCTCTTAAAATAATTCTTCGATTTGAAAACTGCCTGCATCAGCGTGTTTATCAAACATTTCTCTATAATACCGAAGATTTTCATATTTTTGTATGCAATATGTTTCTTAATATTAACGAGGAAAGACCTCCGGTCACAAAAAATTCAAAACCGACAGCGGTGACAGCGTAAGTTACTTTTTTTAGAATAGAGAGACTAGGGGGCTCTGCCCCCTACGAGCTACGCTCGCCAACACCTGTTCATACACCGCAGACTCTAAAAGCATGCTAATCTGACCGACTTTAGAAAGATTTCGGAAGATTGAATTATAATTTATAAAGCAGTTGCGATCTCCCTATAAACAGGTTTCTATTCATTTCTCTTTGCTTTAGGAATTTTAAGGCCAAATATGCTGCCATTAAAAGATACGATGGCCGTTTCCGTCATTGATTAAATAAAATCAGTTAAACATTTCAAAATAAGCTAATATAAAACGAATTAGGTAAACAGAGTCTTTGTCTCACGGTATTTTTTTAACAAAGCGAAAAGAAAGTTTTTTTTTTAAATAAGATGTTTTAAATGCATCGTTTTTAATCTGACGTAATTTTCACCAAACTTTTTTTTTCTCTTTTTAATATTCACGTGAAAATACTTTTGTTAGAAATGAAATATTATTTGCGCTGTCCTAACAAAAATAGTCGAAAAGATCATCTCAATATATCAAATAAATGTCTCGCGCAATTTTTAAATTTAAACTGTTTTGCAGCATTATTTTTTGTTTATTTTACCTAATAAGTGTAATGTGACGTAAATGCGACGTAATTTATCCTATTTAAGACCTCTACCGCATGTTAACGAATTTATTATTTTACAATATTCTTTCTCTTTTAAAATTCACGTGTAAATATAGTTTTTATGACGTAATTTTCAATGAGTTCCTGCTTTTTATATTTTCTGTTTATTACAGTCACGTGTAAATAACTTTTTAATTTGAAGCAAACATTATTGTTTGCGCTGTTTATACAATTGGCAACAGTTTAAATTAATACCATTTTCTAAAATATGTAAAAAATATCTCTCGAAATGCTGAAAATTTGAATTTAAATAGAAATAAAACCTCAAAAAATGAGTCCAATTAAAGAAATAAATGCAGTCTGCACACCGGGAAATTCTAATGCATAAATGATCTAAAAATTATTAAATTCCCATGTATAGTTTTTGCTCCTATAAAACTTTTTTAATGGAACGATTTTGCGCAACTTTAGCATTAAATATCTCTTAAAATAATTCTTCGATTTGAAAGCACTCTGCATCAGCGGGTTTATCAGACTTTTCTCTATAATACTACCGATTTTCATATTTTTGTATGCAATATTTTTCTTAATATTAACGAAGAAAGACTTCCGGTCACAAAAAATTCAAAATCGGCGGCGGCGGTGACAGCGTTAGTTACTTTTTTTAGAATAGAGAGATTTTAAAAATGGAAAAAAACTTCATTGGAAAACCTTCTGATTTTTTCCCTCTGAACTTAGCAGCTCTGGTTAACAACATCATAACGTTTGAAGCTGTATAATGAAAAGTAGATTTTTGAAAATATTTCTCTGTAATTTACTAAGGCTGTTCTCAGATCAAAAGAGCTGCTTTTTGAAACATTTCTGAATGAATTTTTGTTCAGAAATGTATGAAATTGGCAGTTGTTCTTTTCAGAAACTGTGTAATCGAGTGGCGTTTTCCTTTTTTTTTTTTTTTTTTTTGTAAAGGTAAAAGATCTTTCAGGAAAGGCTGTCAAATTTTTGCGTTTTGAATCGAATTTCCTGACGTGATAGCACGGTAAAGGAGAAGAGCTTGTCGTCACGTTACAAGAATTGCTTATAACTCGACAAGTAATTTATTTATCAAAAAATGGAAAACGCACTTCGATTCCAAATTGCTTCAATAGTCAGTCCTGTTAATTTTATGCCTTTACAGTTAAAAATGAGACAGAATATGTGTCAGAAAGTTTCATACTACAGCTCATATTCAAAATATTAGAATAATTACTTTTTTTTTACAAACTGAAAATATCGTTTGGCAAATTTAATGTCTTTTTATGCAAATATGCAAACGATATTTTTATTAAGAACTTATTGTTGATTAAGCTTATTTATTATCTTAAAATTAATATCATTTTTGAAAAGATTAATTGAAAAAAAATTATTTTGAAAAGTCAAAATATTAGAATATTTATTCAAGTGGTTCAAAATATTAGTATATTTCACACTAATTCTCCTTTAATTATCACTAATTCATAACTGGTGCCATCATGGATTAAATTAAGACGATTTTATTTAAAATCAATATTCTCTTTGCAGTTTGTTTGCTTTTTCGTTTTAAAATGGGTCGTGTAAGTGATATTCCTGAATCTATTAAACTTAGGATGGCTGATTTGTGTTGGCACGGTAAAAATCAATGTTATACAGCGAATTTTTTACACTGTTCGCAATCAAGCGTTAATAAAATACTAACACAATATTTAAAAAACGGAAAATTTCAAAATAATCGCCGAAATGGCGGCCGAAAACTAAAAACATCTGCTAGAGATGAGAGGAAATTATGTTGTATAGATACAAAACATACTTTCATCACTAAATAATATATTTTCCCAATCTTCTTCGCTCCATAAAGGTCTTGATTTACACCAATTGAATCTTACACGTTTTTGTTTTGCAGTCATGAGAGATTTTGTTTTCGGTATACGAGATTCAAACTTAAATTTATGGAGACGTCTTAATGTTCTCTATGTAGTAACTTCAATTCCTGCTTCTTTCCATTTTCGGTGCAAGAATTGCACACTTTTAAATCGGTTTTTCTTAACTATACGCTCCAGTTTCCTGTCAGCACTAGCAGATGCGTTTGGTTTTCGGCCACCATTTCAGCGATTATTCTGATATTTTCCATTTTTTGAATATTGTGTTAGTATTTTACAAACGCTTGATAGCGAACAATATAAATAATTCCCTATATAACATTGATTTTTACCGTGCCGATAAAAATCAACCATACGAAGTTTAATAGATTCAGGAATATCCCCCCACACGACCCATTTTAAGACGAAAAAGCAAACAAACTGTAAAAAAACACCGAATTTAAATAAAATCGTCTGAATTTAATCAATGATGCCACCAGTTATGAATTGGTGATAATTAAAGGAGAATTAATGCGAAATATTCTAATATTTTGAACCACTTGAATAAATATTCTAATATTTTGACTTTTCAAAATAATTTTTTTTTCAATTAATCTTTTCAGAAATGATATTAATTTTAAGATAATAAATAAGTTTAATCAACAATAAGTTCTTAATAAAAAATATCGTTTGCACATTTGCATTAAAAGATGTTAAATTACCAAACGATATTTCCAGTTTGTGAAAAAAAAAGTAATTATTCTAATATTTTGAATATGATCTGTATTTAACAGGGAATTTGAGAACCACTTTAAGGTATATTTCCAATTATTCCGTTAACAGAAATTCATTATCGCTATAACTATTTTCACAAAGCAAATTGCCTGCCCTACACATCCTGGGAACAATTAAGTCCAGTTGCGGCCCGGCTCGACTCTCTGCGAAAAAAATGTAACCCTGATTCCGGCCCCACCTGAGTCTGCTAAAAAAAATTAAGCTCGGACCCGGACACGATATAACTATCCGATGCCGATCTCTAAGCTGGACATGTTATATTTCTTTTTTAATGTTGTCAAAGTAGCATCGGCTCGTACAGTACATTTATACTTATTTTCGAGAAAATCATATTCGTTGAAAATTGTTCATATTTTATCGAGTTCGTTTACATATTTATATCGAGGTGGTCGGCCCTCTGGCCCGTTTATTTTATTTATTTATTTATTTATTTATTTTTTTATTTTTGACTCGGCCTGGCCCGATTATTTTGTTCATCGGTCCTTTCTGGCCCGTTAAAAAAATTGCCCTAATTCTACCGGCTTGACCCGGCCCGTTTGAAAGTTTGAAAAGTTTGAAACTTCATTTTTTCGTCCCAGGCCCATGCAGACCTCTACCAGTGACATTTCAAGTTAATCTCGTTAATGTTAAACCTATGGGCATGAAATACATTCTTGTTTTTAAATTATCTCCTCAGAAAAATTAATATTTTTTATTTCTTCTTCTTACTGTATTATTTTCAAAGAATGTCTATTTCCTTGTTCAGTTGGCATAATATTTCTAAACTATATTCTTAATTTATTATTTTATGTGTTAAAAATATCACGAGGTGTGTGTAAGATTTCAACATTTCAAATAAAACTAAGGGGTCTGGGACACGTTTTAAAATAATTTTTATTGAATAAAAATTTTGAATTTTTTATGCTGATTAACCATATCATTTGTAAACAAAATCACATGATAAAACTTCTCATATTTTGTTTAAAAATTTAAAAATTTTAAATTTATTAAAAAAGTGCGGTAATTTTACATCGTTATAACTCGGAATATTATTAGTAGAATTTCAATATTTTTTTCATTTAAATAAACAGAAATATATAAGTTTTAATACTGATTCAGCATTTAAAAAAATATTAATTCAAAAAATAAAAATATTTAAAGTAAAAATTAAAAATAAATAAATTATGTAGCTTTTTTCAGAAAAATCATATTTTCAAAGGTAAATATTTTTTTCAAATTTGCTGGATCAAAATTAAAGTAAAACAATTGAAGAAAACATGTTTCAAGTATCAAAGATTTATCTTTAACGGTTCTTGACTTATAAAAACTTAAATATGGTAATTAATTATTCACAAATACAAAAATAGCTTCAGAAATCGAAAATTCTATTATTAATTCAATATTATTCAACACTTTGGTTGTCCATGTTTTACAAAAATGTTGAAATCATTGAATGCACCAGAAATTACGAGCAAATTTATTTAAAAAAATAATAATAAAAGCTTTTCTTCATGCATATAATAAGAGCAAAAGTTTATTACAAAATTCCGGTGCTACAGTGAAATTTGTTGTCAAAACCCCAGATGCGCATGTATTAATCAGGCCTGAACTTAACATTTCAGGTCAGTTTTCCTTAATGTCGATGAATAGTATATGAGTATTTTTATCAATCATTTAAAATTTTAAGCAGGACTGGCTTTTTGCTGGCAGAAAGTGGTCATAACCAGTTTTAACTGGCAACAACTGGCATAAACACATTTCGTGACATAATCTGAGACATTTTAGTAGTATTAAATTTCTTAAGTACATTTTATTCAGGATAAATAACAAATAAAATATTGTGGATAGTTTTAATTAAATAAATAAATTAATTTGTATTAGAAAAAATGAGTAATGTAACAGATAAAAATTTTGTTGTAATATGGTTGTGTAATTTTATATATAAACAATTATTAGAGTATTTTAAAATCTCAATTTTAAAATCAAAATAGGAAACTATATCCGATACTTATTAACCATTTGGAAATGGTTGTTGTTTTCGGTCGAGGATGGGGCCAAATGATGCTCGCATTTTACTTTTTTTAGCGAAATTCAACGATGTTCTTTACTTGTAGAAGAATTTTTATTTGAATAGGTAATAGAAAAGCATAAAATCGTTAAAAATTGTTTGAATAGGTAATCGAAAGGCATAAAATCGTTAAAAATTGAAAAAGTTACAAAATGGGTAGGCGCAAATTATCAGATATGGAAAAATCCAAAGTCAAAGAGCGACGCCGAAATGAAAATCGTCTTGCAAAGCAAAAATCGAGGTCTTCAACTCATTATGTAGGCCATGGAAATCGAGGTCTTCAACTGATTATGTAGCCCATGAAAATCGAGGTCTTCAACTGATTATGTAGCCCATGAAAATCGATTACAGAATAAAAGACGAACGCGAAAAAGGAAACAATCTAAAGTTTAATCCATTGATAGTAGAAGGCCATGTCTCGAGGGGCTCCAATCCACTAGCCACGGCGTTTTACAATCGTTTTATTAAAAAAAATCCAAATGGCCGTTGTAATCAATTAAATTACATTTTTTTTAAAATTAAAACTGAAAAGAAAAGAAAAATAATCAATACTCACTCAAAATACTTTTCTGTAATTTAACATAATAATTTAAACTGTACAGCATCAGACTGCCATTATGAAAATTTCTGTTTTTCAAGCGAAAGAAAATTAGCATTATATAAACAAAGTATATATATGATCATTTTGAAACTTTTTGCTACTTTGAATAACATTCATAGTCTTTGGTTTTAATTTTTAACTTAACTGTTTTGACTTAATTGATTAAAATTAGTTTCTGCCGGTTTCAACCTCTGGTTTTAACCACCCGGCAGAAACTTGCCAAACCTGATTTTAAGTGAAAATCACGATTTTTTCACACCACCTAGGACGGACATTTACACCAGTAATAATAATAACAATGTGTTTAATGCGTCGATGGATTACAATGAGTTTTATCTCTCAAGCATTCTTTTAAATCACTTCTGAATGCTAAACTTTCTATTTCTTTTATTTCCTGTAAGTGTTTTTTATGTAATTAAAATACAAAACTTTTACAATTATACAAAGGTGATTCACTTATTGGATAAAGAAGCAATATAAAGATTTTAAAATATTTTAATTTAAGGAAATCTAAGGTTTCTAACATTTAAATAAAAAATTTTAATTTATGAAAACTCCCCTAATTAATTTAATAAGAAAAATAACTTCATAAGGTTACGAATTTTAAAACTAAGAGATAATAAATCATACTGTTTTTATGGAAATTTAGAATTTTTGCTATTTTTATCATGGACTATTTCCTCCAAAAAATAATTTTTAACACATTTTTGGCAGAAAATTTAATACGAAATACTTGTTTTGAAAAAATATAATCTCTGTTTTATTTCAAAATCTTTGGTACATAGATTTTGCGAAAAGTTTTGTCCAACATCATACATTATTAAATATTTCAAAATGTATGGATTTAGTATTTAATATGAAATGTCTTTCAGTCAACAAGATATGCCAAAATATATGATATAAAAAAGCCCATATTATTCGTAATTAAAGCGTGCAATACCGTGGAGAAAATCAGTAGCACATTATTTATTGAAAAACTGTAGATATTTGGAGACAATAGTTGGAATAAAGTTTTCCAATTTAACCATAGTTAAAATTACATAAGTTGCAATAGTTAAAATTATTACAAATACACGAGTTTTTACAATTACATGATGGTACATGGGAATACAAACTACAAAAATGCATGATGCAGACGCAGAGACTAGAGAAGAAAAAGTACATACTATAAGAACCATTCAAGTGAAAGGCAAATAATAAACGTTTGTTAAAATTAGGAACGTACACTCAGCCAAAAAAGGAAAAAGAAAAAAGCGAGCACCTTATTCATTTTAGTTACCAAATTCGAAAATAGCCATTAAACTGAAAATTGTAGCTTTTTCCCATTTATGTAAAATAAAAAAAGGCTTAAGGGTCGTCTTCATACTGAAATTTTCAATAAGAACACCTAATTTTGACATCATATTTGGATTTTTAGGTAAACTTTATCTGGGGATAATAAACGGGAAGTCATTCGGTCAAGTAGTTTAGGAATGGTGAAGATTTAAAGTTTTAAATTCTTAACGTTAAATTCCTTTGAAATCGTTGCAAAACAGATTGTATTGCAGGGCATTTTTAACCTAAACTCAAAAACTATTTGGCGAATAAGCTGTAATTTTGAATTTGCATATTTGAAACTGTTTAAAAATTAATATATTACAACTCGTATTTTTCTCGAAAATGTATTTAGAAAATATATATTTTTTTAAATTTATTTTCGAAAAAAACATGAATTGCGGTTTTAATAAATTGTGTTTTTAACAGAAAACGCTTTCTAGAAGCTTTGAACAGTGTTAAATTCCGGGGGTGACCCGGGGGGACATTCCGGGGGGAGCAATAGACTGCCCCCCCCCGGAAATTTTCAGGTTTTGTGTTTTCAATGGTCAAAAAGTGCTATCCTCCCCCTTCCCCCCCGGAAATCTAATATTTCCTCCCCAGAACCAGAGAAATCCCTTCCGGAGAAAAGTGTCTGAATTCAACACTGGCTTCGAATATGCGAATCCAAAATTACAGCTCGTTCTGCCCAGTAGCTTTTGAGTAATGCTTAAAAAACTATTGCAATCTATTGCAATATATTATGCAATGATTACAGATGAACATTAGGAGTTCCAAACTTTAAGCCTACATAATTTCTAAACTGCTTGACCGGATGACTTCCTGTTTGGCTGCTAAAATTCTAAGGTAAAATTTACGAAAAAAACCAAACATGATGTCAAAATTAGGTGTTAGCAGTGGTGTAGTCGTAAAAAAAAGCAATGGGATACACTCTAAGCAGAGGATATACGCTTAAGGCAGAGGGTATACCCTGCAGTGTATATACTATAGCCTTTTTGAGAAACAGAGGGTATGCACGGTGTTCCTTAAAAAAATCCAGAAGGTATACGGCGCATACCACCGTATATCCTCCACTACATCCCTGGGTGTTAGTGTTGAAAATTTCAGAGTTTGGTACAATTTCAAAAACGACACCTTCAGCTTATTATTATTATTGTTTTTACTTAAGTAAAAAAAAAAAAAAAAGAGAAAAAAAAAAGAAACATCATTTTCAGTAGAATTGTTATTTTCGTTTTTTGTTTTTATTGCAATTTGATATTGAAGATGTATGGGATGTTCTCTCTGTCTCTTATATTTATTTCTTTTGGTCAACTGAACATAATGTAAAAACCTGATATTATAATCAATACTGGTGTAAAGAAACAGAAAATATTTGCAAGAAAAATTATGCTGGTGTAACTAAGGATTCAAGAAGTGCTTTGTAATCAATGTCATTTTGTTATATAAAAATGAGTGTGGTTGTTCCGTGGTGCGCTAATATTGTCTTTTTTTAAGATATCATTCAAAGTGGAAAAGAAAATAGATTCAATATCATAGTTTTCAATCTCATTTTTTTAATTATTTGTTATGAGTACTTTTCTTAAACAATACTTTTAATTTCTGCTCTATGTTCAAAAATTTAAATAGTAGTTAGATAATTTCTCTTAAATAAAATCCCCAGTATGATTCTTTTTTATAGTATATTGCATGCATCCCAAAATATTACAAATATTAACGTTATAATATTTAAAAATAAGCTAATAGAATGCTGTTAATTATATCACATTAACTTGTCAACCAAATTTTTGTTATTTTTTTGTTGTTGGGGTCAATTTTTCCTTGAATAACGATTACTTTCTTATTTTTGCGTGAGGTTAAAAACTGAGTGTCAAACTATTTAATGTTGTTATTAGAAAAATAATTAGAATCGTTCAATAAATTATTAAACGCTCTAATTACATTACTCAACTTGAATGCATGAGGCGTTATCGAGGTGAAAATGAGAAAAAAATAAAAATAAAAAAAATTAATGGTATCGCAACAAAAGTTTCAAACGAAGGATATTGAAAGCGGAAGCTTTCTTTTTTTTCTCCTGCTCATCTTGCGATTAGTAAGTGAATGGCACAAATCATTAACTTTCTCTCCGGTTCAGCGAATACGTTTGGATAATTCTTTTCTTTCGTTCTTTTATTTTTATTCAAAGTGAAAGCGTAAAAAGTATCAATCCTTTTTTCTGGGCCATCAGTAATTCCACTTTCGCTGTTTATGACAGTTGAGAAAAGAACTCTGTCATTTCTAATTTGTAATAAATATAAATGACTTTACTTGACAAATATTTAAAAAAAAATAATAATAATAATGGATTACATCTGCCTCGAACACGGACTAGACATCCGTGTTCGAGGTTGAACCCCAACTATGAGGAGGAAAGATCTAAAAATTTAAAAAGAAATGTGGATTAAGTAAAAATCCCCAAAACGGTGGAAAAAGTAAAGATGGGTTTGAGCTTTGAATACATACGATTGAACCGAAACGACTTCAACTCATTGCTGCCATAGAAGGTCTTCTATGATTGCTGCCAATAATTTCTGCGGAATGCCCCGTCCGTATTCGAGGCGCCACCCCGACTACGAATGACTTCACCAGAAAATTTTAAAAGAAATGTTCGTCAAGTAAAAGCACGGGCAAACCAGGGAAGGAGTGGGCAGTATTTTTGCAAAATTTCTAACGAAGGCTGTTGGAAGCGGAAGCTTTCTTTTTATCTTCTCCTCGTGCTCATCTTACGATTAAAAATGAGTGACACAAATCATTAGGTTTTGCAGTTTAGGTACGTTTGGAAAATTCTTTTCTTCCTTTCTTTTATTTTTACTCAAAGGGAGAGTGTAAAATGTATTAGTCCTTTTTCCTCGGCCATGAGTAATTCTACTGCCACTGTGTATGACAGTTGAGAAATGAACTCTGTAATTTTAAACCTAAAAGAGTACCTTTGGTATCATTCTAGTTGCTCATTGTACAAAGGAATGCTGTGTTAAAATCCTGAATAACTAATTGACTTTCTAGATTTAAAAAAAAAAGAATATATGTAAAAAATATACCAGTAAGCATTTTTTGATAATTTTATAAAAGCATATAAAGATTGAGTAAAGTAAGATTTTTTAAGATTTATTAAAGTAAGACTGAATAAATTGTTTTTCTCCAAAAATACATGAGTAAAAACCAAAAGGCAATTATTTTATTTGAAAACAAAGAGAGAAAAGTAAAATGCTAATTATAGTATACACATGCTATAAATGTTGTTTGCAATAAACAAAAATACCAAATGTAAATGCAGTGTTCTATAACTGAATTTGAAATAAATTTTTGGTGGATATTATTCTGGAGCTACACTATTATTTTGAAAAAAAAAAATTAACCAGATCAATAGTTATGTTCAAATTATCTATCAGTTTCAGTATTTTTAATGAACACTTCTGACAGTCAAAGTTAAAATAGTTCATAATCGCAGAAGCGCATTACAAACAGTTCACTATATTAAGGCCACGTTAGCAAACATTTGAGTTCATGATTAATTGTACAGTTAATAATTGCTTCTTCAGCTAGATCATCTAAACATTTCTTTTCAATGGAAGTAATATCTAGTGTCCCAAATTCTCGTCAGACAACGAATATATGATGCGATTTGTTCCGGTGACATGCCTTGAATGACCAGCAGAAGATTTCTAAAATTATAAGTTTCAAAGATTCAACAACTTTTCTGAATTTTTAAACGCAACTGAATGAAAGCAATTTAAAGTAAAATAGTTCCGTTCAATACATAAGAAAAAATACACTGTTAAAGCTGAAGGTGACTTATCGGTGCCGTTTGGGAGATTGGGGTGAAAAAAGGTATCATTTGGAACCAAGAGGCTTCGAAATGTGATTGGGGTACCGATTGGTTTCTCAATGGGTGATTGGGTAAATTGGGTAAATTAAGGTGCTGTATGGTAGAAGTATGGCACCCCACTGGGTGACTGGCAGTTAGTGCATGCGCTGTGACATGTGTCCATCTCTTCGTCGGCAAGTGAAATCTACTGCTGTGAGACCCAGGTAGCACACAGATATCGGCCAATATCTCGAAAGTCACTGAATGTCAGACGTCAAATTTTCAATATCTGCCGATATTCACAGATGTAACTTAAAATTAGTTTTTAAAAGAAAGCACCCCAAACGAATTTTTTGCATTACTTATAACATTATAATACGTAAATAGTATTCTAAACAATAAAATTTATTAATTTTGCCATTTTTAGAAAACTTGATTTTTAATGCCTTATATTTAATATTTTATTCACATTGGACAACGTTGTAAAAATGATATTAATATTCCAACATTCAGAAATATCTATGACATTCGTGAAAACAATATCATTTTTCGGACATTTCAAGATATTTGTCGACATTTAGCATATCTGACGAAGTTTGTAATCTTCACCAAAGTGAATGGAAAATTCTGAAGGACCGCCCATTTCTATAGTTGTCATCGAAGAGTATTTGATGGAGAAGCCTGTCATAAAATTTGCATTGTTAAAAAAATTTTCTTTAGGAATTTATAGTTATTTATATGTATATATATTTGAAAAAAATTACATAGAAATCTATTGATATTGGTATGGAAATTTTTCTGTAGTACAATTTATATAGAAATTTATAGAGATTGCAATAGAAAAATTTCTCAAGAAAAGCATTTCATATTAAAATCTATTGATAGTGCTATATAAAAACTTAAGTTTATCTTTTTAAAATGGTCTCGAATTTCAGACTTTTAAAATAATTTTATTCTTTTTATTATTGAAAGAATACAAGTTTAGTTTCAAAAGCAGGTCATTAGTTTTCAACATAATTTCTTTCTAAATTTCTAACAAACTTAAAAATAAAAAGTGATATTTAAATAAATCTTTGTTAAAAGAATGTAAAAATAGAAGTCGATTGTGATTGAAAGAGTATGAGATAATTAAATTATAATTTTGTCAGACATTTTTTTCGTCACTAACAGAAAAGTCTGATCCCACCACTTTCTATTGAAAGTTTCTTATTGCTACATTATCCGTGGGTAGCTTTCATTAGTCTTTAATAGTGAAGAATATGCACGGATGTACTGTAGAATATGCACGAAAGTCCTTAGTTACTTATACATAGCAAGTTTTATTATAGAATAGAATTAGGTTAATAACTATTGGTGGCTTAAAACATAACATAACAGTACAGAAACAGCGTAATGCTGCATAGCAACTGAACGTCGAGCCTGACTCCTCGGAATGTCTCTCCTCTCGTGAGTCGAGACCGGTATCAGTTCATGAGAGGTGGCGCTTTAGTCCATGGTTGGTACTGCCATCTATTGATGGCAATGTGAACTATGCTACAGGAGCCCCCCTCTAAGAGACGGAGTCCTTATAAATCCAGTCTTTGTGGTGCTTTCACAATTCGTCCGGCTCTAGTTCTAGTCACTGGTGGAGCAAATATGACATGCCGGGATGGTTTGGGAACTGTGAGTCGTGGCTCTTCTTCTGGCAAAGGGAAAGTGTGAGATGTTAAAAAGTTTTCATTTAGCAAATGAGCAGGCTTTATTCTGTCAATTCCCACGGTTTTAGACTTACCTCCACAGGAAATAGTGAAAAATTTTTCTGTCCTGTGTATTACTAGGAATGGGCCGTCATACACAGGTTGAAGAGGTTTACGCACAGCATCGTGTCTGAGGAAAACGTGGCTGCAACTGAAGAGGTCCTGCGGGATGTAAACGTTCCTTTGTAGTCCATGTCTTGATGTTGGGGTTGGCTTTACTTTTAGCATGGTATGGCGTAGCTTTCTGATGTAAGCATCTGGAGGTTCATCAGAGGTGTCAGACAAGATTTCATTCGGCAAGCGGAGTGTTTGTCCGAAAACCATTTCAGCTGTTGTGGCTTGGATGCCCTCACGGAAATAGCTGCGAAGACCTAACAAAATCGATGGTAAACACTCTACCCAATCATAAGTCAAACATGCACGTAAAGCTTGTTTTAATTGTCTATGCTGCCGTTCAATTAATCCGTTTGCTTTGGGATTATAGGCAGTTGTATGAATGTGAGTTATGCCAAAAAATGAATTAAAAGCATTAAAGAGATTTGATTCGAATTGTGGTCCTTGATCGGTTGTAATTTTAACTGGTACACCGTACCGCGAAATCCAGTTTGAATAAATTGCACGAGCGCAAGTTTCTGCAGTTTGATCCTCTACGGGAATGGCTTCGAACCATCTTGAGAATCTGTCAATAATGGTTAAAATGTATCTAAAACCTTGCGATAAAGGGAGAGGTCCTACAAGATCTACATTTATTTCGGAAAATTTTTTAGATGGCACTGAAATACTTTGAATAGGAGATCTAGTGTGTCTGTGAACTTTAGATTTTTGACACAAAATGCAAGCGTGAACGAAACTGGCTACATCTTTTTTAATGTTTTTCCAAAAAAATCTCTCAGTTAAGAGTTTTATTGAGGCTTTTACACCTGGATGGCATAACGAGTGAAAAGAGTTAAATATAGGTAACCGAAAAGGCTCAGGCACATAAATACGGTGCTTAGTGTTTGAAGTATCAACGTAAAGTTTTAGTCCTTGTTCGGGTATGAATATTTTCTCTATCTTCAAATTATCTGATTTAGGATTATTTAACAATTCTTTTAGTTCTAAGTCCTCATCTTGAAGTTTTGCGAGAAGATTATAATCAATTTTCGATACATTTATGGGTTCTGAATAGATTCTTGATAATGAATCTGCAGGAGTGTTAAGACGACCAGGTAGATAACGTATGTCGGTCGTATATTCACTAATATAGCAAAGGTGTCTTTGAATTATTGGAGCAGCTTTTTCTAGTTTCTGACTAAAAGCATGAGAGATCGGTTTATGATCTGTGATCACGGTTAATGTACGCCCCTGGATAAAATGTCTAAAATACTTAATTGACAAGTAAATGGAGAGGAGTTCACGTTCATATGTGCTTTTTACCGTTTGGGCTTTGTTAAATGCTGTGCTGTAAAATGCTAATGGTTTTAACTTATCTAGTAAGTTTTTTGGATCTTGAATCTCATTTTCAGAACCGTCAACTTCGCACAGTGAAGCACCTGCATGCGTAGCACTAGCATCGGTTAATAAAAATAAATGAGAATCTGGTCTGGGGTGTGCTAATAGAGTAGCATTTGCTAAGGCGTCCTTAACATTTTCGAATGTTTTAAGTTGTTCACTAGAAAATATTATGCGTTTAGACGGTTTATATTTGCCCTTAAGTAAGTTATTTAGAGGTGACAAAATTGTTGCACAGTGTGGGATAAACCTCCTATAGAAAGTAATAAGGCCGATAAACCGTTTTAGCTGTTGAAGGGTACATGGGACTGGATAATTTTTGATAGCTTCTATTTTATCTGTTAGAGGCATAAGTCCTTCACATGTTATTTTATACCCTAAAAATGCTAATTCAGGAACACCCAAGACTGATTTTGTAGCATTTAAAACTAGGCCATATTTAGACAGCCTTTCGAAAATTATTCTTAAGTGTTCTTCGTGTTCGGCTTCTGATGTGCTGTAAACTAATAAATCGTCCAAGTAGCAAAATACAAAAGGAAATCCACGTAAAATTGAATCCATAAACATTTGATAGGACGATGCGGCTCCTTGCATGCCGAAATTAAGTCGTGTAAATTCGTATTTACCTAAGGGACAAACAATTGCGGTTTTATGCTGATGCGCTTCATATATAGGAATTTGAAAATATGCCCGGGTCATGTCCAATTTGGAGAAAATTTTGCTACCCGAAATTTGATTATTTACATCTTGAATATGGGGAACAGGATATAATTGAGGTTTTGTGATTTTGTTCAGCATTCTATAGTCACAAGTCATGCGAAAAGTACCGGACTTATTCTTAACTACATGAATTGGCGAACTATAAGGAGAATTACTTGGTTTTATAATACCCAGTTCTAAAAGGTTCTCGATCTCTTTTTTAACAAATGAGTATTTTTCGGGATTTAGTCTACGTGATTTGCATTGCACGGGCGCATGATCTTCCGTTTCGATATAATGCAAAACATCATGCATCGGCGGGTCAATTTTAGGGTTAAAAGGTCTAGTTAATAAAGGAAATTTTTTCAAAATGTCACTATATTTGTTTTGATTAATAACTGTTGAGATAGAATGAAAAACTGAATCGCGAAAAATTCCTTTAGTGCTAAGTCTAGTAAGAGGATCTGTTATACAAAGTTTTTGAAAATCAATTAAAAGTTGAAAATTACTTAAAAAATCAGATCCTATAATCGCGTATTTTGTACGGGCTAAAATAAACTGCCATGTGAATTTCCGACGTAGGCCTAAATCTACAGAGGTCAACTTAGTGCCAGAATTTGGAATCAGCTCACCATTTGCGGCATATAAATTAAAATCGTTACAATCTTTAATTTTACTAGGCTTAGGATGAGGCAGAATACTAATTTGGCTTCCGCTATCAATTAAAAAATAATTGCCGCTAATAGAATCTTTTACAAAGAGACGACTTTTATCGTTTCGCAATTGCACAGTGTGCGTCTCATCAACTGTTTGCGTTACTCGTTTTTTTCATCGTTTGATTCCTTAAAATTACAAGGACTTCTACACCTGCGTGCATTACTCTTAAATTTTTCATGATAATAACACATGCCGGAAGTACTGGGTTCACGTCGGGGAGTAAAACATCGCTTCCTAAAATGATTTCGAGATCGCGAATTGTTGCGCGATAATCTGTCAACTTTAATTGTTAGTTCATCTAACTTTTTGCTTAAAGCAGCAATAACAGCATCAGAATTTTTTGAAACGGCGTGAGTTTCATATTGTTGCGGAACCGATAGCGAGATTATTTAGTCAGCTTGTTTTGCTAATGAGTCTAAAGGTTCGTTAGAAATCGCGAGTATGCTTTGAGCGAATTGAGGCAGTTGGTTAAGAAATAATGTTTTCAAAAACTCATCTGAAAGCGCGCCTTCCGCTAGTTCTCGCATACGCCGAAGTAAAGTTGTTGGCTGTTGGTTATCCAATTTAAGTTGAGACAACAATGTTTTGATTTTTGCCTGCTTACTTTGAGAAAATTCGTCTATTAGTGTTTGTTTTAGGTTGGCGTACGTACGATTAGTGTTAGCTGGATCCAAGAGCGGTCTAACTAATTTCAATTCTTCGGGACCGAGCGATCCTATCACAAGCTGAAATTTTGTTAAGTCATCGTCGATTTTATGCAAAAAAAATGTAGCCTCTACATTAGCGAAATAAAGATCTGGTTCCTTACTCCAGAAATGTGGCATTCGTATGTTCGCGGCCATTATAACTCACGTGCGAGATGACACGAAATTTCAGAAAAATTAAAAGTTAAAAATACACTAAAATAATACAAAATACTACGAAATGTGTGCTTTACGGCATGCCTAACAAACAACTAGATAGAATGAAAAACCACTGACCTGTTTATTTGCGATTTTGTGCTGGATGATTTCCGATTATAGATGCTGCATGGAGACGCTGCATAAAATGGTTGCATTAGAAATTCCACTCGCGGGTCACCACTGAAGAATATGCACGGATGTACTGTAGAATATGCACGAAAGTCCTTAGTTACTTATACATAGCAAGTTTTATTATAGAATAGAATTAGGTTAATAACTATTGGGGGCTTAAAACATAACATAACAGTACAGAAACAGCGTAATGCTGCATAGCAACTGAACGTCGAGCCTGACTCCTCGGAATGTCTCTCCTCTCGTGAGTCGAGACCGGTATCAGTTCATGAGAGGTGGCGCTTTAGTCCATGGTCGGTACTGCCATCTATTGATGGCAATGTGAACTATGCTACAATAGAGCCAGATTTCTCTGCCTTGTACAGGGTTCGTGCGGGTCCTTGTATTTCCAGACTAAGAAATTCTTCGGTGCCAGTATTTTCATATGGAAAATCGCTGCTTTTAAATAAGGCGAAATTTCGTCCGTTTAAACTAGATTTATTTTTCTATTAAAAAATTCTGATACTTGGCCTTGAAAATAACGGTACCCGTACGAACCCTGTTATATTGAATAAGACTAGAAATCTCTTGAGCATAAACTTCTCCTATCTCAGTGAGAAGTTTCCACATTTCGAACGTTCACCACTTGCAAATCGCAGTTGTTAGGGTTGAAAAAAGAAATTAATATCTGAAAAGTTATAATTAAATATTTAAAAATGTTATTCTGGAATATTAAAAATATTGGTCAACATTGTAGGGGTACCATTATTCTCCCTTTCGGTACCGTCCTTTCACCCACTAGGGTACCCTGGTTTTGGGGTGCCACCCTTTCACCCTAGTTAAGGTTGCAATTCTAGTTCCCCTAGGGGGTTCGCTGGCGAGGCAAGCGTTTCACCCCTAGGAGGTGCCATATGCAACCTGTAGTCTTAACATTGTAGGAAGTGTGCGATTATATATATATGATGTATAATTATTAATAACCCTCGATATACTTTTCAGACAACAATTAAAGTGTCGCCACTAAAAAATAACGTTACACCTAACCAGTGATGTGGGATGGGTAAATACCCAGCGGATAGGTATTTACTTTTTGGGTATATACCTGAGTATTTACCCAAGCCTTGGGTAAATACCCAAAAACTGGGTATTTTCATATTTTATTCTAAAAAAATCATAATCCTGAAAAATATTTTTAATCATGGGGCAACATGTGACACAATGGAACATACCTTCAAAATGTATTTATTTTAAAGGCTTTAATTTTATATTTGTACTCACCCGTAGCAGTATAGTAAAGAATATTTTCAACTATAAATCACATGGTCAAATACAAACTTATTCATTAAGTTGTTTTTAGGTACCAAAAGTCAAAATTTTTTGTTTTGAATCTTAGATATTTTTTTAATAAAGATAAGAAGTAGAAAAAATAGTTGAAATGTACAGATAAGCACTCATTTATTGCTAATTTTATTCAAAATATGCCTTTTTATATGAAATAAAATGTTATAGAATATTTTCTTATTCCTTGTCTACATGGTGTTCAGTGAGTCAGCCCCAAAAAAATTACAGTAGACCACTCTTTTATACTTATTTAACCCCTTAACTGTTTTGCCTGAGTGCCATTCGGGCAAAAAGAATTTGCTATCTTCGATACTAAAAGCTTTTGGATACCACTTAATTTTAACTATAATCTTTGGTTTGTTAAATGGCATACCTTTTTCGGTTGTACAAAGTCAAATATTTTAGTAAAAAAAAGTTGTGCCTGGTCCTTATTTTTTAATTTATTCTGAAAAAAAAAACATTTAAGGGATTAATAGAGAAATTTTTAATAAAAAAACTTAAGCTGATGAACGTTTCCTTTTTTTATTTGAAATTAAAACTGCTGTTATATGTTTTAGTGCATTTTGTTATAGGGGAGGGTAGTGCACAGTGAGACGAAAATTATTATTATTTAACAAATGGCGGCGATTTTTATTTTTTTGAAAAAAAAATTGCTACACCTTTAAGCTACACAAATGCGCTACACATTAATGTATAAATGATTTAAAAAAAGTTATTTATAAAAGCACAGAAGCAGCATAACGGAGTATCGAAAATTGCCTCACTGTGTACCACAAGTAGTAAACAGTGAGACAATGTGTATATTTTCATAAATTATACATTTTTACACTCTATCAACAATTTTCTGCAGTTTATGATTTCTAATTAATATTTCTAGATTTTCAAAATATTAAAAATATGAGCCTCGGGTGGACAATGGCAGACCTTGGGCTACCTTCATGCAAATTTTCAACCTCTTACGTTTAGTAAATTTCCCTAGCCATCACACGCCCACATACACACAGAGAAACAGCGAAAGAGAGAAAAACCTTCTTTTATTAATAAATAACTTTTTTAACATCAGAGCCACATAGTAGGTACACAATAAGACACATCTCACTGTGTACCACAACTGTGTGTCTCACTGTGTACATTCGTCACGTTGTAACAAAATGGATGCCACATCTGTTACATCAATTTCATCGCTTTAAAAAGTTCATGTCGTTTTGCTGAAATAGTCTATTATTAGATATAGCTAGGTTTGGTTAAGTAAATATATGTCATATTGAAGGAAATAAACTCTAAAATAGACGTTTATGTAACTTTAACCACTATAAAATAAAGAATCATTTACTCTTTTGTCGGACGAGTAACTGAAGTGCCGAAACTACATCCACGTGTTGTATAAGATGAGGTCGTTATGTGTGTGTGTCAGCTTGAAGAAAAAGTTACAACTACACTCATGTCCAAAATTAAGGTCACAAACCTAAAATCTGTGAAAACTGATGAACTATTCACTGTTTTGCCACGAAATTTGGCAAAGAGGTATATTATAATGGGACAAAGAAGATAGCAACATAACAATATGGAAAAGATTTGAATTGTGAATTAAGAAACAGGGTATATCAAAAAGTGTTAAATCATGAATCAAAGATAAAGCATTTATCTCGGGGAAAGTCCATCTAATATGGAGTGTGACTACCGTACACTGCTATACAACCCTCACAACGAGCTCTCATACTGTTTATGAGGGTGTCAATAAATGTTTGTGGCAACAAACCCCATTCTTCCAAAAGCACGGCTTTTAACTCCTGGTGGGTCCTGCGAGGGAGTTATGCTGTGCAGTGGCCCTTCCTAGACCATCCAAAACATGTTCAATAGGACGGAGGTCCGGAGACCTCAAGGGCCAATTCATACGACGAATATCCTCTTCTTCAAGAAAATCATCAACAATGTGAGCTCTGTGGGGCTTGTCCATAAACATGAAGTCCGGACCTACAGCCCCCCGAAACACCTCACATAGGCTTCAAGAACCTCATCCCTATAGTGATGTGCGTTGAAAGTATCCGCATCAAAGACGTGCAGTGGTGTAAGATTGCCCAACATTATGCCGCCCCAGACAAGGATTCCTATGCCACAAAATTTGTCGATTTCTTTTATGTAGGAGGGATGATAGTGAGCTCCATGTTCTCTACAGATGAAGATTCAACGAGAATCACTCTACGTGGTGAATTTCGGCTCATCACTGAAAAAAACACGCCCCCATGTTTGTTGCGTCCAAGACTGATGTTTTCGGCTCCACAACAACCGGCTCTTCTGTTGGATGCAGTGAAAGGGACACAAACGACTGGATGCCGAGAGTTAGGGATGAGGTCCTTGAAGCCTATGTGAGGTTGTTCCGGAGTGCTGCAGAACCGGAATTCATGTTTATGGACGATAATGCGATGGCACACAGAGCTCACATTGTTGATGATTTTCTTGAAGAAGAGGATATTCGCTGTATGAATAGACTTTACCCAGGAATGGTAAAAGCCACGCCTCTGTAGGTATATAGCCTCCGAAAATGACTGTTTATTGGACGAAGGGGAAGCAGCGTTAAAAAATTCTGCACGCTTATTGGTGTTTTCCTTTTATATACCTACTTTGACTTCACATGGGTAAAGTCCATTGGCCCTCGAGGTCTCCGGACCTCAATCCTATTGAACATGTTTAGGATGGTCTAGGAAGAGCCATTGCACGGCGTTACCCCTCTCCCAGGACCCGCCAGGAGTTAAAAGCTGCGCTTTTGGAAGAATTGGCTTTGTTTCCACAAACATTTATTGACACCCTCATAAACAGCATGAGATCTCGTTGTGAGGTTTGTATAGCAGTGCACGGTGGTCACATTCCATATTAGACAGACTTTTCCCGAGATAAATGCTTTATCTCTGATCCATGATTTAACACTTTTTGATATACCCTGTATCTTAATTCACAATTAAAATCTTTTCCATATTGTTATGTTGCTATATTCTTTCTCCTATTGTAATATACCTCTGTGGCAAATTCCGTGGCAACACAGTGAATAGTGCATCCGTTTTCACAGATTTTATGTTTGTGACCTTAATTTTGGACATGAGTGTATATGTCAAAGTGGCTGCTGTCTCACTGTGTACCATGTCTCACTGTGTCCCCTACCCTATTATTTTAAATTTGGAAAGGGAAAACTAGTACAATTATTTCTGTGTAATCTTGATATCGTGGAGAATGTAACTACCAATTCATATTACATCAAAAAAGTTTTATTAAGAAAGTTATTTTTTAATAAGAATAAAGTTATTTTTAAATTAAGAATTTAATAGTTATAAAACTTAAGACACATCTTAGTTCTTTAAATTTCTTTATTCACACATATTTCAAAACATGCTAATTATTTTTTTTAAACTTTTAAATATGTAAAATCTTGTTCAATATACCTATGGCTCAATACAATGACATCGTGCACAAAATTCTTTACACTTTTATCCATACGAAATGAATTCATCGTGTTCTGTTCTGTTTAATGTATCGAAACATACGCCTATAGATTTCTAATAAAATAATTTTCCATATAAATAGTTAATAATATTGTAATTTATCCTTCGCCTTTCATATTTTACTGTGCTTCGTGTGGTGTTACAGTGTACTCCATACAAGAGGTTATATGTTTTAAGCTTAAAGAAGTATTTGTTCTTTAAAAACTATTAAAATTTATACTTTAAGAAAGTTATATTCAAGAACTTTTCCTTGTAAATTGATCTTTAAATTTCAAAAGAAAAAAAAGAAAACTTTAAAAATGGTCCATCATGTGCTTCATCTTTTTCTATTTGACTTCACATTAGTGAAGAAAAATACCTGTATATTGTCCGGTTAAGCTGCTTTGCCCTTCTTTTAAGATCACTATGTTCTGATACTTTAAAGAATGCAAATTAATTAAGACATTTGTTTTACGAATGTAATCGATATATTGAAGGTAATAACACGAAGTAACTGTTTACGTGCAATGTTTAATCGAATTCGACATCAAGAAGGCAAAAAATAAAAAATAAATAAAAATATATATAAAAATTCCCTTAAATGTGCCAGAATAAAACTAAATGAGGAAGTCATTTGCATTATATTAAAAGCTGAAAAGATAAATTAATATTACAAAATATTGCAGTTAGTGAAGAAGCTAATTTGTCTTCTTAATGATAAAAAATATTTTTAGATGGTGTGTTTTTAATTCGTATTCAAAAAATGGTCTCAATTTTTAAACCAATTGTAGAACTTATTGAATTCCTTCAATCAAATTACAAATCCATTTAGTACATAATAAACTTAGCAATTTAGAAAATATATTGTAATAACTGTATTAGGGTGTCAACGATTTAAATCAGTTGATTTAAATCAAGTGATTTTTTTAAAAAAATCATTGATTAAAATCAAAAATTTTCTAAATGTTTAAAATGACATAAAAAAGTATTCAAATCTAAGATGAACATAATTTGGAAAGTTTCTACAGGTACTGTGACTTATGAATACACAAAACAAAGGTTTAAATAATTGTTTCTAAGCGTAATTCCTGAGTATTGTGAAAAATTTAAGTGCAGTAAGTTTGTAAAAAGCATGCTTTTTATCTAAACATAAAACGCATTTAATTTAAAAAAGATATTTAAATCTAATATAACTTACAATACCATAATTTCCTTTTAATAATCAAGTTATTCATTCTTTTATATATAATAAACGTAGCAATAAAGTGTCAATGATTTTAATCAATTGATTTAAATCAGATGATAATCACATATCTTATGATTTTTTAAAATAGTGTGAAAAAGCATTATAATCAGTAATGAAAATGATCAATAAATCACTTGTAAAAAATGTAATATTTGTTATTGTTAATTATAACCATATTAAACTGTGTAAAAAGAAGTATTATACATTTAAAAAAACATCTAACTAAATGTTAAATAACTTCAAAACATTATAATATTTAGTAGCTATTCAAATGTTTTAATGCTGTGGGGAAAGAAAATCTGATTTAAATTACAAAAATACAGTTTTTGTAATCTATTTATAAATTATGTGCGAGTTTGCTGTATACATTGCTACAATTTTTGATCCATTTGATATATATATACATACACTTTAGAACCTGTGTAAAATTACTGGCTGCTTTATGAATTTATCAAACTATTATTTATCACCTTTTTTTCAACCACTTTTTCAAAAATGTAGATTGTGTTCTTAATTAAACAGTTAATTGTTTAATAATTAATTTAATCTGTATCATCAATTTAAAATTAAATGCAATTTATCAATAACTTTAAAATATAAGCAGTATTTAATATTGGTTTACATAATTATTACAAAATATTAATGAACATAATGTTGTATGTTGCTAAAGAAATTTTTAATTTGCAGTTTTTTGTAATTTCTATAATTACATAATTAAAATTTTATTAATTAAAGCAAAAAAATACAGATTATGTTAGTAATTGGAGGATTATTCATTTTTGAACTGCTTAATTCTTGGTAGATGTTTAATATTTTAACACAGGGAAAAAAATCAAAAAAATCTGATTTAAATAAAAAAAATCTGATTTTATTTTTTATTTTTTACACCCTAAACTGTATACTGTATCTTTATTGTAAAAAAAAATGAAGAAAATGAAGAAAATAATCGATTTTAAAAGTTTTAAATAGGGGAATCGAAGTTACAACTCATTCTGCTACGTAGTTTTTGAGTTACATTTGAAAAACAATCCATCTGGTTTGCTACCATTGCCAAAAAAAATTAACATTAGTAGTTCCAAACTTTAAACCTGCATAACTCCTAAACTATTTAGTCGAATTACTTCTCTTTTGATTGCTAAGATAAATATTAAAGAAAAAACTCGATATTCTGTCAAAATTAGGTGTTCGAATTGGAAATTTCAATTTCACTTCTAAGACGACTCATAAGCTTAGTTTTTAAAATTAAATTTAAAGAAGACAATTTCCAGTCGATGGCTATTTTCGCTTGATTCTGGGATAGTTTGATGATTAAAATGTTTAAGGTGTGCAATCTCTCTCTCTCTCTCTCTCTTTATTTTTTATTTTCTGACTGTACATGGAACTGGATGGATGAACAGAATAATTCCGATTCTGAAATTGTGTCCGGCTGATGAATTGCTCTTTTCAACTTAAAATTTCTGTATTGATAAAATTTAAAAATGATCTTTTTGATAAAATTCTTCTCATTTCTTTATTATAATTAAAAGAGACATTTTAATATTTCGACACATTTGATATTTACCAGATGTCCCAAAAATGACTGATGGATTTTAAAATTCAATAACTTGCAAACGGTGACAGATATTTAAAAAAATCTTGCAGGAGTGTTATGTAAGATGTCAGGAGTTTTTATGCTGCGTTTCTCAGTTTTAGTTAAAAATAGCATCGATAGATGGTGCTGCAAGCAATAACCGCTAAATCCGGGCTCGATTTTTTGGCCTCTCTCTTCTTCTATGTGAAAAAAGGAGATTAAAATGTATTGAATAGATCCTGAAGTACCAAAAATCGGGTCTGGACTGAGCACCTATTGTTCTCAGCGCCATCTATTGTTCGAAATTTGAACTAAAATTAAGAATCACAGTAAAGAAACTCCTGACATCATACGTAACTCTCCTGCAAGAATTTTTTTAATATCTGTCACCGTTTTCAAGTTATTGAATTTTAAAATCTATCAGTCATTTTTGGGACACCTGGTAAATGTAAAACGTTGTTGTTTTTTTTTACGTTAGAAGAAGTCTAAAGTTCTAATTTTTTCTTTCTTTTACACTCCTCTACCATAACTAATATCTATATGAGTGTTTTGTACACTTATATTTAATTGAGAAATAAATACCCAGGTAAATACTCAAATAGGGTATTTATCCGGGTATATACCCTGGGTATTTACCCTTAAAAATAATTACCCGGATATTTGACATTACTGCACCTAACCATAAGCCACCCGTTCAACGAAGCAGGTGTATTATCCGAAGCAGTGTACGGTTAAATACTGACAATCTACTGCAATTTTTTTAACTTCTAAACATCGCACATTTTCAATTTTTACGCAGCCGTAAGAGGACAAAAAAGTACTTTTAAATGCAATTTGTTTAAAACTGCATCTCAATTTATTTTTTGAGAGATTAATTTTGTTATTATTTTTAATGCCATTTCTGCAATGGTGGCAACTGAAGTATTCCATTTCTGTAGAAAATAAAGGGAACATAGTAGATTACTATATCTTTTTGTTGCCATTTTCTCATAACTGATAAAAAATGTAATTAAAATACGTGCTATGTCAAGAATATCGTCTGTTATAAAAATGTATTTTAATGAATATTTGTGTGGCTTATTTTCTCCGCATTTACTTAATTCCTATAAAAAAGCTGAAATAATGCAATTTTATTAGTCCTTGTGTAATAACATTTTCCGAATTTTGAAAAAATATACATGAATTATTTTGATAAAACATGGAGCTGTTATAAACTATATTTAATTTTAAGTATCCATATTAATGTTACAAACAGGTAAAGGCATATGGATCATTAAATAGCCTTTTTTGTCGAGTTTCTTGAATGAGATATCGCTTTTTGCTGGTTTTGTGTATTATTCCGCGATAGTGACGTCCTATGCATATTTTCCCATAGATGTTGTTTAAGACTGAATCGTAAATGTAGAATTATTCAGCGGATGCAAATGGAGTCATTTTGTATAAAATAAAAGCTAGTATTTTAAGTCTTAAAACTGAAATATGTTTTGTACTATCTATATTTATATATTTTTTGGAGGCGACACAAAATTCTGAAAAAGTAGAATTCCTGTTATAACTATTTTTCTTAGTAATAGTATTAGTAGAAGCTGTAGTAGTAATATGGCTATAACGTAAATACTCATTATACATGTTTTTAAAAAATCTTCAATTTAACACATTTTCTTCTTGGCCAGATTTTTAAATTGACAGATACATCCAATTCTCACGAAACCAAATCATGTTATAAAATATCATGTTAATTGTTTTCATTCTATCTGGTATTATTCGTACAGATAGAAAAGCTTTCAACACCATTCTAATTTAAAGCATAATTGATTTTCCAAAGGAGTCTCACACATTTCGAAAGGAAATCTGCCCCAGTCCTGATTTGAAATATTCCTTATACCATTGGATATTACACCAACAGTGTAGTAAAGATTACTGTTAGGCTGAATTTCGTTTTTGAAAAAGTTTTGACCAGGTAGACCTTAAATGTTTTGGTCAGTATGGTCTCAAATTCCTCTAGCCAATGTATGGGAGTGGAATGCATTCTTATTTTTAAAATATCTCACCTGGAAATTAACATTTTAACTTCTTTTTTCTGTGTACTCTTTTTAAAGAATATCTCTCTCTTTTTTAGTTCACAAAGTATTTCTAAAATATATACTTAAGACACTTATACATGCAAATAATATAAATAAAGTATTAGATTTTATAGCTTAGGTGTGTGATTGTCTTTTGAGGGGATTTAAGAAAGTGGAAAATTAAAATGATACTTCGTGTTGTTAAGTAACTGTAGTAATACTGTAGAATTCTCGTGTGTATATTTCTGAGACATAAAGAATCATTCTATTATTTTTACACTTATATTACAGTACAAATATTTAGAGAGAAAAAATACTTTTTACATATTGAACTATTTACAAAAGGAATGCATTAAATCGTCTAAAAACTGTATCTTAATTAGTATTTCTCAGCATTTGCCCGAATCAAAAAGGCGCGCCTTTTAAAATCAACATCCCAGTGAGAACTGATATATCGATTAGAGTCCTGCATCGAGTCGGGTTAGGGCTATAATTTTTAATTATGGGTCGTTTTGTTTTTTATTTATTTTTTGCTGCGGATTGCGTTCGATTCAGGCTGACTTTCATTGTTTCTGGTTCGGATTGACCGATTTTTCAAAACAATGTCGAAAACGTATTTTCTGGTGAAAAATTCATATCAATAAAACGTCTACAACGGACGCTCCCGAATAGCGGACATCTCTGTTTAGCGAACCACTTTTTCAGTTCCTGACTCTTATATATTTGTATGCTTTTTCCTCTGGATAGTGAGCACCTTCTAATCTAAAAATACGTAACATGTGTATGTAAATGTGCATAAACTGCACAAATACGATGCATGTGTTTTTATAAGACCAATGTCAGACGGGCGTCTTACTTGCTGCTTTTTTGCTTAAGTATTATCCATTCACAATGCTATAGCATTGTGAATGGATAATACTTAAGCAAAAAAGCAGCAAGTAAGACGCCCGTCTGACATTGGTCTTAGAATCAAAAACGAAATGTCGGTAATATTTTTCGTATTTCAAAAGAAGAAAAGAGGGTTTTTAACTGTACCATAAAAAAGGAATAATCTGTGATTGCATTTTTTATGTACTTTTTATTTTTCATGCAGTATATTGAATACATACTTAATCATATTCAAATATGTATTTTTTTTTTCATCTGAAACATAGTTCTTCTCAAATTTTGTGTAAAAAGCCCAACAACTCAGCTTTCAAAAACTTAAATCTGACCCGCAAGAAACAGAACCCAGAATGAACCCATCAGACCGCAGAAAGAAAACTAGAATCACTCTGACTTGAAAAAAAAAAAAAGAAAATTAGGCATAACCCGGCTAGATGCATGACTCTATTCAACGATCCCGTCGCGTCCACTATTCAGAGGTTTTACTGTATTTGAATATTAAACAATATAGATATGTCCATTTTTACTTTCTTCTATCTTCAATAGAAGAAAGTATTGTAATCGAAATTTTTTTCGACTTCCGGTTTTCGACGGATTTACATGTTTTAGGGGTCAGAGATTCCAAAAAACATGTTTATAGAAAATGTCTGTCTGTCTGTCGCCATTGTACCATCAAAAAGTGTATGAAGTTATGCATAGAATTAAACCAAAATTTTATTTTAAGTTTTTGGCTATGGCAAGCAGGTCCTCCTGGCATTTGGAAAAAATTCGCCGGTAGGGGGCGCTGATGTAGCAAGTTTTGTGCGATTTTGGATATTGTACCATCCAAAAGTGTATGGAGTTATGCATGGAATTGAACCAAATTTTTATTTTAAGTTTTTGGATATGGCAAGCAGGTCCTCCCTGAATTTGGAAAAATTCGCCGGTAGGGGGCGCTGTAAATGCGATTTTTGTGCGATTTTGAATATTGTACCATCCAAAAGTGTATGAAGTTATGCATAGAATTGAACCAAATTTTTATTTTAAGTTTTTGGCTATGGCAAGCTGGTCCTCCCTGAATTTGGAAAAAATTCACCGGTAGGGGGCGCTGTAATAGCGATTTTTGTGCGATTTTGAATGTTGTACCGTCCAAAAGTGTATGAAGTTAGCCATAGAATTAAACCAAATTTTATTTTAAGTTTTTGGATATGGCAAGCAGGTCCTCCCTGAATTTGCAAAAAAATCGCCGTTAGGGGGCGCTGTAATAGCGATTTTTGTGCGATTTTGAATATTATACCGTCGAAAAGTGTATGAAGTTATGCATGGAATTGAACCAAAAAATTTTTTAAGTTCTTGGCTATGGAAAGGAGGTCCTCCCTTAATTTGTAAAAAAATCGCCCGTAGAGGGTGCTGTAATAGCGATTTTTGTGCGATTTTTGCGCCATTTTGAATATTGTACCGTCGAAAAGTGTATGAAGTTATGCATAGAATTGAACCAAATTTTATGTGTTTTGTTTTTGGTTATGTCACGAAGGTCCTCCCTGAATTTGGAAAAATTCTGCCGGTAGGGGCACTATAATTGCGATGTCTGTACCATTTTCATTATTGTACCATCGAAAAGTGTATGAAGTTATCTATATAATTGAACCAAATTTTTTGTGCATGTTTCTGTCTATGGCAAACAAGTCCTCCCTGAACTTGAAAAAATTCCGCCAGAAGGGGGCGCTATAATTCCAATCTCTGTGCCATTTTCCTTATTATACCATCGAACAACGTATAAAATTATGCATACAACTGAACCAAAATTTTTGTGCTTGTTTTTGGCTTTGGCCAACAGGTCCTCCTTGAATTTGGAAATATTGCGCGGTAAAGGGGCTCTGTGCTATAGCGATTTTTGTATACTTTTCTTGATTTTTCGTAGTTCTGTTGTGCAGCGGCGGGAACTCGCTACCTGCTAAGCCGGCTATTCGCAAACAGCTGATAACAACAAAATAAGGAAAAATTAATAATTTTAACAAATATCATGATATAGATTAACTCGTTTTTAGTCCGTTTAATTGACTTGAGCAGAAATTTAAGATGAAAATCAAAGTTGGTATAGTATTGAACTAATAATATTGAAGTATTAACATGTGTAACTAGGTTTTGAAATATTAAGATGTATAAGATAGAAGAAAGTTTTGGGATTGGCACATCCAACTAGTTTAATATAAAAAAATTAATATTAGAAAAATAATTTTGAATTACTTTTCTTAATTACATTAAAACAAGAATTATTTTTTTTCATATCGGTCTTAGGTCAGGTTCGGGTTGAAGTATTTCGTGTTAGGGTCAGATTTAAATTATTTTGTTATATTCGGGTCGGGTTGTAGTGGGTCAATTAATTTCTTTTTGTCGGGTTAGAACCAGGCTGCTGATTGACTTCAAATGGTATTTTCCCGTCCAAGACTCTATTTTAGACATTGGCTGTTGTCACATTAGTTAGTCATGTGATTTGGCTGTTGTCACGTTAGTCAGTCATGTGATTGCGCTGTACGAATCGAGTGACATTTCCTTTAAAGTTCGTTTCTCTGCTGTATGATGCTGCGATCTGGTATTCGAAAATAATATAAGCAGTTGTGTTTTAATGGAAATATATATATACCATTACAATATAATATATTATCATTTCTACAATATACGTAGTATTTTTTTTTCAGAATTTCGCAATAATCTCTCTATTCTAAAAAAAAGTAACTACCGCTGTCACCGCCGCCGCCGCCGCCGCCGCCGCCGCCGCCGCCGCCGGTTTTGAATTTTTTGTGACCGGAGGTCTTTCTTCGTTAATATTGAGAAACATAATGCATACAAAAATATGAAAATCAGTGGTTTTATACAGAAATGTTTGATAAACACGCTGATGCAGACAGTTTTCAAATCGAAGAATTATTTTAAGAGATATTTAATGCTAAAGTTGGACAAAATCGTTCCACTAAAAAAGTTTTATAGCAGCCAAAACTATGCATGGCAGTGTAATCATTTTTAGACCATTTTATGCGTTAGAATTTGCCGGAGTGCAGATTGCATTAATTTTTTTATTTTGACTCATTTTTTCAGGTTTTATTTCTATTTTAAATTCAAATTTTCAGCATTTCTAGAGATATTTTTTACAGATTTCAGAAAATTGTACTAATTTAAACTGTTGCCAACTGTATAAAAAGCGCAAGCAATAATTATTGCTTCAAATTAAAAATTTATTTACACGTGACTATTATAAACAGGAAAAAAACTTTCAAATTAGAATTAAATAATTATGTATAAAAAGCAGGAACTTATTAAAAATTACGTCATAAAAAGTATACACGTGAATTTTAAAAGAGTAAGGATATTGTAAAATAATAAATTCCTTAACATGCGTTAGAAGTCTTAGGATAAATTACGTCATATTTACGTCACATTATAGTTATTACATAAAATGAACACAAAATAATATTGCAAAAAAGTTTAAATTTAGAAATTGCGCTAGACATTTATTTAATATTTTGAGAGGATATTTTCAACTATTTTTGTTAGGAAGGCGCAAATAATATTTCATTGCTAACAAACGTACTTTCACGCGATTATTTAAAAGAGAAAGGATAGCTTGGTAAAAATTACGTCAGATTAAAAACGATTAATTTAAAATGTCTCATTTAAAAGAACTTTCTTTTCGCTTTGTTAAAAAATACCAGGAGACAAAGACTCTGTTTACTTAATTCCTTTTATATTAGCTTATTTTGAAATGTTGTTACACGTGTCTACGTCATCAAGTTATTTTTAGGAACAGATGTCATATTCGCCCCATATTGGCGCGATTTTTTTCTGACGCCAAATCATATAGGCAAAGGGTACTTAACTTGCGCCAAAGTGTCGTTATTTTGCTTGATGTGGTAACCCGGATTATGTTGTTTATGCTGTTGATGTTTTCGCCAAATTGGCAACCGAAAAAAATCGCGCCAATATGGGGCGAATATGACATCTGTACCTATTTTTATTTCGACGTTTTATTTGTATTTTTATTAATGTTGTACGAATTTATTTGTTCTTTCATTATTTAAAATAAAAATTATGTCAATTTGTATAATTTGGCGAGTGGTTTGGCGATTTATATAATTTGGCGAAATGGGTCGACGGGATAATCAAGTAGTACCGCAGCGGATTTGGCGTTAAAATTCCCCAATCAAAGAGAAATTAATAGAAATTCGTTTATAGGGAGATCGCCACTGTTTTTTAAATTATAATTCAATCTTTCGAAATCTTTTTAAAGCCGATCAAATTAGCGTGCATTTAGAGCCTGCGGTGTCTGGACGGGGGTTGGCGAGCGTAGCTCGTAGGGGGCCGAGCCCCCTAGTTTTATTAAATGAAAGGAAAATTGAAAACTTTATTTAAATAAATATCAATTGTATTTTTCATAAGACAATGATTAAAGCAATTGGAAAAAAAAATGAATTATTCAATGTGCTATTTCCAAAAAAAGATACAGAAGTGTATTTTCATTACAAAAACTTAAATTATGCTGATTATTCATACAATTATATAATTTTTTTTCAGACTGTCAGTGTTTCGAACACTGCTCCAGAGGACGCCAACTCAACTACCACTTCTACCACCACTACCACGACTACTGCTTCTCCATTATTCGCTACAATCTCGACAAACACTTCTTCGGAGCAGATCGACGGCGACGCCATGGATGCTTTTATTTCAACTATAATTGAATCCCCACCTATACATTACATTTCATACAGCGGGGCGGACAACGTTGTGGGATACAAACCTCCTTTCGATAACCAACCTTTTGAAGTACAACCGTCCTCGTCAGACGTATCCAGTAAGTGTATTTTTTTTTTTTTTTTTTTTTTTTTTTTTTTTACCAATAAGTTCTTTTTTATGCAATATGTATCTGAAATGATGACCAAAACTATAAGGGGGACGGTCCATAAATGATGTCACACTTTTTTTCAATATTTTTGACCCCCTCCCCCTTTTTGTCACAAAGTGTCACACTTCACCATACCCCCTCCCCCCCTTGTCCCATGTCACGCCATATTACATAAACATATACTTGCAGTTCAGGAATAAAGCACTACGTTATAGATCATATTTCAAACTTTATTTTTAAACTTTAACTACGTGTTTTAACGACATTTGTGAGCATAACAATAAAAATGACTCATGTACTTATTTTGTATGAAATAACATTAAGGTTTATAACAAAAACATAATTAATATACAATAGTAATAAAATATTAATACGAAAGAGCAGCTGAAAACAGTCGTATTTTGGAATTTAATATATTTAGCTTTAAATCTACTTTATAAAACAAAATACTCTAATTTCAAAATAACTTCAAAATTTAATCTACCGACTTTTAATACTTTTAATTTAACCAAAACGTGTGGTGTCACATTTCTTCTTACCTCCTCCTACCCCCTTGTCACAAACTGTCACAATTTTACGAACCCCTCCCCCCCCCCCCCCCTCCAAGCGTGACATCATTTGTGGAAGGCCCCAGGAGTGAAAATACATGCCAAGACAATTAATTTTTGTATAGGAAACCAGGATCTTTATCCATTTAATGGATTACGTGGGTTTTAAAGGTTAAAAAAAAGCATATTTTTCCAATTTTTTTATATATACAGTATAACTTCAAAAATCCGGCATAATCGGGAACGAGACTATGCCGGATTCTTGAAAATTCCGGATTTTTGAAGGAATGTCTAAAGTAGCAAGTAGGAATATCGAAAGTAGCACTATATTTTTAATGGTACCTTTAGCCATAATTGAATTCAATAAGTGATAATTTTGTAAGAAAAAGAGAAAATTAAATACAAAAAATTACATTAATTGATATTTTCTGTGTTACAGGAAAAAAAAAATCAAATAAAAGTGAAATTATTTCTTCTCATGCAGTTTCGGAAACATCAATGTCAATTTTGTTTGCATCAATTTTTTTGGCCGTTTTTTAACAAGTTTTTCTTGTATTTTATACAAATGAAGAATTCCTATTTCAGAAATACAGTCTTGTTATCTAAAGCAGATATTAATTCTCCTGTCAAATTTATGCATTTTTCTAGTGACACCTTTTCTTCTGCCTGTTGTTCATGCCTTGGAAGCTGTTACTACCGTTATCGGCGGTTCTATTTAGCACAGTGTCAGAAGAGAGACTCCAAAGAACTTGTGTACTAGTCTCCACACCTTTTCTGAGCAACGGTGCAGTTCCTTGAAAATTTGTTCAGAAAATAATCGCCTCTGATAAATGAAAAAAAATGTCAAATATATATTTTTTTTACATTTTTTACTTTCGATCCTGAAGTTTTTAATTCATAAACAATTGCTATTTTTCTTTTACTATAACTTCAAAGTGTAAAAGTAAAAGATGGTTTTGCTGCCGAATTTTTGAAGTTGCCGGATTTTTGAAGTCATACTATATATAATAAATAAAATCTTTTATTCAAACGTTTAAGAATATAAAAGCGCAACAATTAAAAAATATTTAAAACAAATTTCATTCAAAAAATTTGAAAAACTCAGGATGTGGGACCTGGTTTTCGGAGACCCCTAAAAAAAAGTGTCCTCCTGGTGGTCAGGTGCTGATAGCTTTATCTGACATTAAAAAACAAAAAAAATTTTTGTTAACAGATAAGTATAGCTCGTGATGGAACGAAGGTTTTAAATAAAAATTTAAATTTTGATTTTTGGTAGAGTTGTATGCAAAACAGTACAATTTTTGGTATAATTTACACTTCATATAGCCTTGTAAAATTAGTTGTAATCGAAAAAAAAAACCTTTCTTCAATCTCTAGTCAATCCTATTTTGAAGAAATGTGCGCAATTTCAATAAGATCGGTGCATTAGTTTTTGAGAAATCGTGTCCATCGACTTCAAAAATAGTGTTTTTAGAAAAAAGCGATATACCTGCGTCGCTTTCGGTCGGTCTAACCTAATGACGGGAAGTTCCAAACGCTCTCTCTCCTAGACTTTTACTCCGATTGAACTCAATCTTTGGAAAATTATTCTAGATTGTACTATTAGATAAAAAAATAAAAAATAATTGTATTTTTTGAAAATTTCAAACTCAAGTAACCTCTTAATGAATACTTAAGAAAGGGTCAATCCATTTCAAGTGGTCCAGCACTGGTTGCTCGACCATTTTTAAAAAATCTGAAATTTTTTGTACAACAACCCTAACATGATGGAAGTTCAAAATGACTATTATTTTAATTTTATTATTTTTTGTTTCTGTATGGCGGCCATCTTTGTTTCATCGTTGGCAGAAATTTTCTCACATGAAGGGTTTACGAAATTTTAAATAATTCATCGTTTATTTCTCCAATTCAAGTGCAGATTGTTGCAATTTGTACAGAATACATTGGGCTAAAAATTTGGTAATAGAGTAATTTCCGAAACTAACTGTTTATTGGTGAAATTTAAGCATAAAGTTTCAGTTTTTTTCAAAAATTTGTCCGTTTACAAGACGAATTTTTTCTAGCAAGGAAAACTGTCAACATGACATAATTTTTTTTACAAATTGGCCAAAAGTACTTGTACTCACACGCCAAGTTCCAGACCTGGGACTTCGTTTCTCTTCTCTAAAAAAATTCCCAAATTTTTCAAAAATGTCAAAAATCGCACTTTTTAGGCTTAGATATCTCTGGTGGGGCACGAGATAAAAATCTGAAGTTCTGGTTTCTGAGAGTATTGTATGTAGTGAAGTGCACAAGAAATTTCAGGATGGAGATTTGACTACAAGCTGAGATATGGCAAGGGCAACATGCCAAAAGAATACCGCCAAACTATTGTTTTGCTGTAGTCACAGTGAAGTATTTATTTCAGAGTGTCATTTAAATTTATTTTTTTTTTATTATCTTTAAATAATAGTAACAGAAAAGAAAGCCTTTTGCAATGCTTAGCAATTAATTTTAAAAATAATTATGCCTAAGGCCTACATTTTGTATGGTTTCAGTATTTTTTTTTTTTTTTTTTTGTAATTTTAGTAACCAAAAGAAATCTCAGCACTTTTATATAAAGAATAAAATATTTTTATACAAGACTTGAGACAAAAACAGAATAGGTAAAGAGAAAAGCTGTTAATGTTGGCATACTTGTTGAGACATGATCAAATGCGTCAAAACACATTCCTGCTTGTTGGTTTAAAAACCACAATTTTAATGCTGCTTGCCAATCCCTGAAACTTGTTCCTACCATAAGTATATTCCTGTAAATGAAACATCATACGATGTTACCATGCATCAGCCTCAAGTAAATTTTAGAAAGTAAAGATATCCAAAGCCCTTTCAAAATTTATACTTCAGAAAATGACATTTTTGCAGAAGAAGTAAGCTAGGAATTATTAATGAACTGAGACTTACACATGGTGATTTCAAAGTTTATTTCTATGAGCCAGCAGGGCCAAGATCTTCAATCAAGTTATCAAGAAATGACAAGACTTGGTTCCTACAAACAAAATTTCGAGAAAGATCAAAATTGTGGTTTTTAAACCAACAAGTAAGAATGTGTTTTGACACGTTTGATCATGTCTCAACAAGTATGACAACATTAAAAGCTTTTCTCTTTCCCTGTTCTGTTTTTGTTTCAGGTCTTCTATAAAAATATTTTTTTTCTGTATGTAAAAGTGCTGAGGTTATTTTTAGTTACTAAATTTACTTACAACAAAAGTTACTGAAACCATACAAAATGTACGGGCTTAGGCATAATTATTTTTTAAATTAATTGCTAAGCTTTGCCAAGGGCTTTATTTTCTATTACTATTAATTAAAGATAATCAAAAACATAAATTTAAGTGACACTCTGAGATAAATACTTAGCTGTGACTACAACAAAACAATAGTTGGGCAGTATTCTTTTGACATGTTGCCCTTGCCATATCTCAGCTTGTAGTCAAATCTCCATCTTGAAATTTCTTGTGCATAGCACTACCATACAATACTCTTAGAAACCAGAACTTCAGATTTTTATCTCGTGCCCCACCAGAGATATCAAAGCCTAAAAAGTGCGATTTTTGACATTTTTGAAAAATTTGGGATTTTTTTTAGCAAAGAGAAACGAAGTCCCAGGTCTGGAACTTGGCGTGTGAGTACAAGTACTTTTGACCTATTTGTAAAAAAAATTATGTCAGGTTTACCGTTTTCCTTGCCAGAAAAATGTCTTTTTGTAAACGGACAAATTTTTGAAAAAAACTGAAATTTTATGCTTAAATTTCACCAATAAGGATTTATTTCCGGAAACTACTCTATTTCCACATTTTTAGCCCAATGTATTCTGTACAAATTGCTTCAATCCGCAATTGAATTGGAGAAATAAACGATGAATTATTTAAAATTTCGTAAACCCTCCTTCTGAGAAAATTGCTGCAGACGATGAAACAAAGATGGCCGCCATGCACAAATAAAAATTAATAAAATTAAAATAATAGTCATTTTAAACTTCCATCATGTTAGGGTTGTTGTACAAAAAAGTTCAGATTTTTTTAAAATGGTCGAGCAACGAATTAATGATTTTCTGGACCACTTGAAATGGATTGACCCTAAAAAATACGCCGTGTCTCACATCAAGCCGAACTTTTATTTTTATTTTATTTTTTATAACTTTAATAATAATGAAGATATTTTAAAGAAACATTCTGCAGACTTACTCTGATATTTACGAAATGGTTTAAAATCACAAAAAATTTTAGAAATGGCCATCACCCGAGTCCAAAAAACTCTGAGCTAGATACGTAAAAATTCAGAAGATAGTTGACAGTTCATATCGCATATCTGACTAAATTACAGCGAAATTCCAGAAATCCCCTTGGCGTCAGGGTGTTCTACAGAAAAAAATTTTATTCTTTGAAGATTTCTTTAAAAGTATCTTCATTTTTATTGCAGTTATGAATGAAAATCCATACTTGACTTGAATAATTGGAATGCTATTCTGGTTTCCTGTACAAAATATATTTATCTTGACATGTATTATCACTCTTACAGTACTGAAGATCATTTTAGCTGTATCCTGTGTAATTGTACAGGCTTTTCTGATAATTATTTTTTGAACAATTTTAGCGTGTTGGATAAAAAAAAAAAAAAAAAAAAAAAAAAAAAAAAAAAAAAAAAGACGTATTCTAACTACAGAATTTTTTTTTCAGCAGTTAACTTATGAAAATACATTGTCCGGAGTCGGAAAGTTTTATTTACTTCCAAGAAGGCGCTTTTAAACATACCATGGATGGAGGACTATATTTACCCTTTTCCCGAACAGAATAAATTTTATTCTAATATTCACAAGCACTGTAAAATCATTGTATTTATTTTAATAAAAATTCACGGTAAATAATACTGATAATGTTAAAAGAGACAACGTGAAAGTTTAGCCACAAACGTAAAAATACTTCCAAATACGTATCCAAGGGGAAAAAAGGAATTCTAATATCTGTAAAATGATTCCCTTAGTTATAAAAGAAAATACGCCATTGTTTCAAAATTATTGAAATATTTAGCTTCAACTATAAATAAACTGTAATTCGAATCATAAAGAGACCAAAAACAAAAAATGTCCTCCTCCTATCTCTACAACATGACACCAAATGAAAACTTCCGGCAAAATTTTGCACAGAAAATGCAAAATTTTGTCACAATAGACGGAGCTTGGGTGTATTTCCATGTTTAAATGAAAAGAGAACAAATTATTATCGTTAAAAAGGAGAAAATATATCTACACTTGGCTCAAAGATTCTCAAGAAAGTTTTTTTAAACAATTTTTGATTGCTAATGATTTTACGTTAGAAAATTAAAAGTAATTAAAATTGACTAAAATGCAAAGATTAACTCAGCATATCATCAGGATCGCATTTCTCTCCTATATTCAAAGAAGAAGAATCAAACCTGCGTACGCATGAATGAGGATAAGCCTAGCAGCCATACCTTAAAATCATTATTAATTTTTTGAGTAAAATGTAACAAGAAATTGCTATCTTTATTATATTCCATCTGGATTTCCAAATGCCCAGAACCTTTATACTTTTAACAAGAGCATTAGCTAATTGTTTATGAACAGCGATGACAAAAGAACAAGGCTGTATGTATCTGTCAATACTATAAAATTCGTTATCAACTCTTAAATTAATGTGCAGAATGATAGCTAAAAAAGAAGGTTATTAAATAAAACCTTTAAAATAATAAATAAAATGTAAAACATTGATGCAAAGTCCATCAAAATTACTCAAAAATTATGTTCGATAAACTTCTCTATCATTGAAACCATCATAACTCTGTAATATAGATTCATTATATAAAGTTTTGGTCGTTGTTGTTGTTGTCTTTTTGGAGGACGTGAGGGAAGAGAAGTACGTCCATTTTTAACAACGACGGTAAAACAGAATCCAGCTTAAAATAGTTTTCAAATTATTTCGAATAGAGAAAATTACAAAGGTATTTGAATCTGACACCTTATTTAAACCCAACTGGTGAAATCTAAGCAAAGTAGTGGGCCTCAATACGAAGAAGTTTTGAAAGGGATAGTTTTTTACAATTTTTCTAAGTAAATGTATACCTGCTATTTTCGTCTGGTAACTAATTTACTTAGAACTTTTTGATGACTACTTTCTAATTTTCAACGACTGTAAAACTCATTATCATACCTTTTATATTTTCTTATCTGCATATTGCATTTTAAGCACAAGATCATACACTGACGTTTAAAAGTTAAGCAACAAAGTGAAAATAGCGGAAAACAGGAAAATTATTTATTTGGAATTAATGACACTTTCTCAGCTCGTAAGGTATAATAAATGATACTAGTTCAGAAATGTAAAAAGAAAATTCTCAATAATTTATTAAGTAATATAGAGTAAGACAAATGTGGGTTACTGAAGGGTAAAAAAGTTCAATGGCTTAGATTTGTCAGTATGGAATGTGATTAACTCTGCTGGTAATACATGCTCGACAGTGTCGACTCATACCAACAATAAGAGATTCATACCAAGAATAAGATGATCTATGACAGTGTTCGCAAAGCTGGACCCAGTCCGAAAAAACCCAGAGGGTTTTTTCAGACTGAGCCCACTTGAAAAAACCCACCGAAAAACCCATAATGGGGATTTTTTTTTTCAATTTTCTACAACATTTAAAATTTTAAACAACATGTACAAATGAATTTAAGTCATTTGAGTTAATTTTGAAAAAAAAATTATATATAAACATATATATATATATATATATAAACCATTACATAAGCATCTGGAGTAAAAAATTAAAAAAAAAGTTGTGTTTTAGCACATTGAAATATTTTACTAACATAGAACATAGTAGGCAACATACATAGTACATAATTATAGGTATAAGCATATGATAAGAATTTCTATATAAAAAATTCAAATCAAAGATATTCATGAAAATAAAACTTGTAACATAACTAGATCAAAATGTTACCTTTTTTTGTAAAAAAAAAAAAAAAAAAAAAAAAAACTATATATATGTACAGAAAGAATTGGTTCTTTTAACCCCTTCGGGACAGGAACCTTTTACGAAATTTTTAATCTTTTTTCACCGTTTTTTAAAAACAGAAATTTGTGTTTTCTTGAATCGAGAAAATGCGCTGATTAAATAATGCAAATTTTACAGTAAAATTTTACTGGTGAGGAAAAACAAGGATTCTGAGCGCTTCATGCGGCACGTATACGTGCCGCTCGTCCCCAAGGGGTTAAAGAGCTAGTGAGATTCCATATTACATAAAAATACAGTACATTAGATACGTATTTTTTACCCCTTCTTTTCTTCCTACTTATATATTTTTAATTTTAACTTTCTATTCATTATTTGATTTTCAAAGCAAATTTTGTAGGTGAAACAAATTAACAATTACTATTTTATTTTATGTTAAAAACTAATTTCAGAAAAACACTGACAATTAATTAATTTAAACTCATATAATTTATACAGTTTATAATTTGTAAAATAGCATTACAATTATATTGTATATAAGTGAACAATATATTTCTTTTTGCTGTGTAATATATTTATAATATATAAATAATATAGTATACAATAATGTTATATCACATACATTATACTTTTGAAGGAAAATTGGGTTTTTTATTTAAAAAAAAAAAACCTAGAAAACTCATGTGGGTTGCGTTTTTTCAGAAAAACCCGGGTTTTTGTGAACCCTGATCTATGATGGTTTGGAGTATACGGGGATAAGCTTTCAGAGAAGCTCTTAGCTCGGAAAGTCCCTAGTTTTTCCATATATGTTAATGGAATACAAATCTGGTGATCGTGGTTTCTATTTTATAAAAAGCAGTGTTTCAGATTTTAAGTATTAACTAACAATGCGAGACGTGTGAACAGGCAAATTATTGGCCTAAAAACGGAATCAGGACACATGGAAGCACGAAATGGGCAAACAAATTGTACAATAATTTCATCTCTATACCACACAGCAGTTTCAGTATAACAAGGGAAGATGTGGAGATCACTGCAACCGCAGACAGCAATCCCAGTCCAAATCATCAAACCACTGCTTCTGTATGCGCGTAATTTCAGCAGGTCTCATACTGACAAGGAGAGAGCCAACCTTGTCAATCTCAGATTTTGATTATTTTAATATATGTTTTAGGGTAGAGACCCCTTAGTGTCAGGTTGAACGGATTTTATCAAACGCTCCTTAGTTCTTGAGAAGCCTGGGGGTCTAATAATAGTACACAACTTAAATACTTACATTGCAACCGCAATGATAAGTTTGTCATACCTCAGTTGGTACGGCGTTCACTGGCTGATTTGCGGGCCCGCGTTCGGACCCGAACGCGCTACATTTCTTTTTCTCACTTTTTGTTTTATAAATATACTTGTAATTATAATTTAATAATTTCAATTACAAATTTTAATATCATACATTAATTATAATGTTAACAATCCTAAATTTATTATTTTTTTTATTTTTAAACTATTATTTCTCATCCTTTAAATAGCTTTAACCCTTCACTGCACGACGTGCCACATCTGGCACATACCTAAAAACACTGTAATTCTTATTATGTGCCATGACCCTGGCGAATATGATCTCTATCCTTGATCAAGATCAGTCCAAAGAATGGAATAACACTTATTTTGTCCATGTCAGATGGCTGCATTTGACAAAAAATTAGAATTTGTTCTCCGGAAGCAAAAAAAAAAAAAAATTGTTCAAGGTATTAAGGTAAAATTTACTTTCATTATTTTTAGTGAATACTTAAAAATATTAATACAAAAAAAGTTGCAGAGTGTTAATCAGATAAAATTAATTAATTTAAGCTCATTTAGTTGTAAAATATAGCAATACAAAATTTTAAAACCCTAATTGTGTACATAGGGTACACGTCATAAAATATCAAATTTTAGCTGAAAATTTGAAAATTAATTTTTTTTACTATTTTTCCCATTATTAGACGATATATAGATTTCAAATAATTTTTTTCATAAAAATAGAAAAAATCGTGCAGTGAAGGGTTAAAAAGAAATCGGATCTACTATTGAATGATAAAAATTCCAAAATCGTGACAAAATCTGTTGTGGTGCCATTTAGTTATGATAAAATAAAAGAATATTTAAAAAAAAAATAAATAAATAAAAGTAGAAAAAAGATAAAGGTGAAAGCAAAATAATTGAAAGCGCAAGCATACGTATTACAAATTTAAAAATCTTTAATATGCAAAAAATCGGTTGTAATTTAATTCTGATGCTAATTTTTAATATAATTATGCTTGTTACTTTAAAAACAGAATAATAGTATTATCGCATTGACTTCCTTTGTTAAAGAAATGCGTAAATGATGTTTCTTTAAAATCACGAATTGACAAAATTGCTCAATATCGTTGCATCAATAAAGAATATATGAAATACATTTTAAAAGTGATTTTTAAAAAATTAACAGTTTTATGATGTTTTTTACAACTATCTATATTATAAAGGACAAACATATCTGTGCGTAACGCATACGTCATTTTGCGAATGGCAACACTTTGAAATTTGAAATAAAATTTTGGTTTTGCATTTTCTCTACTGCAATTTTTTAAACTTCTATGCATCACACATTTTAACTTTTTACACCGTCGTATAAGGAAAAAAAATCTCTTTTAAATACTATTTGTTTGAAAGCTGTATCTCAATTTGTTTTTGAGCTATTAATTTTTTTTGTAGTTTTTAATACAAATTTTGTAATTGTGGCAACTGAAGTACTCCATTTATATTGAAAGTAAAGGGAAAATATTCATGGTTTATTATTTTTATTCATTATATCCTTATTGATGCCATTTTCACATTACAAATAAAAGTAACTTTTTTATAATTTTTGAACAGAAAATGATGTCAGACATTAAATAAAACACGCATTCTTCTTCATAAATCAGCTACATTTTAATACTTTTACATTACGCTGATAAATGAGTTTGAGGCGCTCGGCAAAATTATTCATTGAGTGAAAATGATATATTTAAAACAAAACGATCATTTTTTTTTTTTTTTTTGATAAAATTAAATATTTGACCAATACTATAAATGGCGAATACTATGACAACTAAAGTCAAATTTCTGAATTTTTTTTTCGCGGGTACTAAGATTAGAACTTAAGGTTTGTGCGAATGTTCACATGAAAAGTTGTATCGGACAAACGTGACTTTAACTTTGGAAATGCATTCATTAATAATCTATTCTTTCGCGCATTAAAATACTTTCAAATTGTGAATTTGAGTGGTGCGTATGTTAATTACGAGAATGTGAAAATAACGTACAGTTTAGATTTTATGGGGGAAAATTTTATGATGTGACAAAGCGAAATCCTTTTTACTGATTTTTCATCCCGTAAAAACAAACATAAGAGCTCCATCGATAACTTCATCATAATTACTCATCTTGATTACGTAATCTAATACAGTTTAATTTTTCAATAATTTAAGCAGTTTAAGTTTGTAGAAATAATATTTTGGTAATTTTGGGTTTAAAATATTATTTGTTTTAAGAGTTAGACAACCAATGTAAGATGATTTTTTTGTTGTAATTATTTTTGTAGGTTTATTATAATTTCGACCTGACAGTTCCTTTCAAACATTTTAGTACGTCGAATTTCGACGGGTTGCAACTCTTGTTTAGTTAAAAGTAAAAAATTACATGGATTAAAGTTATAATTGATATACAATATTATAAATTTTAATTGACAATGAGATTATTAATTATACTTACAAGTATATTTATAAAACAAAAATATGAGAAAAACAAATGTAGCGCATTCAGGTATCGAACCCGGCCCCGCGGATCAGCCAGCAAACGCCATAACGACTGAGCTACGACCAACCTATCATTGCGGTTGCAAAGTAAGTATTTAAGTTGTGTACTATTATTAGACCCCCCCCCCGGTTTCTCAAGTACTAAGGAGCGTTGGATAAAATCCGTTGAACCTGACACTAAGGGGTGTCTACCCTACAACATATATTAAAATAATCAAAATCTGTGATTAACAAGGTTGGCCCTCTCCTTGTGAGTTTTAGGTGTTTTCCAGATCAGTAATCGTCTGTAATCTTCCTGTAGGTTAAACGAAGACTCATCGGTAAAGAGAAAGGTACCTTATTCTTGTTGTGCCCAATCTTCAATTGAGGCTATCTCGACCCCAGTTTAAGCAGCTTCTTTTGTACTTGACTATCAATGGAACGCAAGTAACAATTATTTTTTTCGGACCGCCAACCTGCAAGTAATCGTCTGTAAACAGCTTGCCGTGATGCAGTTCTTAAGGGCCAGATAAACCTATCATTGGATTTCAGTGTCGGCGTCTTTTCTTGTGGTCACGCGGCATTTTTCATTTTAATGGCTGTACGTGGTAACTGCTGAACATCCTGCAGAAGGGATAAAAGTTTACTTTAAGTTCGATCTAATATTTTTTATCTACTTTTCATTGTTGAATAAATTGTTGAACCTCCCATCCTCTTTTTAAAAACCACACTTTATTGCTTTAGAATGACAGGGAACAATTTCCCTTTCTAAACACAGCCTTACTGTTGACGCTGCAAGGTCGAAATCAAGTTGATTCGCAGTCACTTATCTGTGGCTGCTTGCTTTGCAGATATGCTCACAAATAACGGCTTGGTATAGAAGGGCCATTTAGCTATCACGATCACCTGACTTTAATTCCATCGGTTGTGCAATGTGCAGGTGGCGTTTATATTCACTGGCTCTCCTTCCTCGCGCCTTTTCGAGCTAAGAGCGTGTCTTCTCCTTGATTTGGCACAGATGCCTCAAACCGTCATATTCTAGGCATGAATCGACGCTGTCGGGCCCGTGTTACTAGCAAACGTAATCATATTCCATATTGACAAACTTCCATCATTGACCTTGTTAGTTGTCCAATATCTTACTTTTGTTTTACTCTGCATTGTTTTGTTATAGTCCAGGCAATAGAGACCGTATAGGGACTCTACCTAGAAAAATTAATGGTAGTACTGGAAATTGGCTTTCTAGATGTTTTTTGGGTCGCTGAATCCGAATTTGTAACTTCCCACCAAAATTTCCCCCGGCAACCCCCCAAATTTTGGTAAAAAGCCCGTCAAAAAAGGTTTTTATTCAAAAATCCCATTTTTTTATTGTTTTAGGGGAAACGTAGCTAGAAATTCAGAAAGTAGGCAAAATTTGCAACAAATTAGATATATGACATTATGACTTAGGATGAAGGGGAAGAGGGGATCTGCCTCGGAACATGCGCCGCAGTGCTGCGTGGACTAAGTTGCGCAATTACACTTAACCACTCACACGTTTACATTAGCCCTCCCATCTTTCCTCCGAACTTTCTCTATAAGGTTTACTTTAAATTTTTTGGGTCGCTGAATCCGAATTTTTAACTTACCCCCAAAATCCCCCCCCCCCCAAATAGTTGTTTTTAACTTAAATTTCTTATTGTTTTAGGGGAAAAGCATTACGAAATTCAGAAACTAGACAAAATTTGCAACAAATAGGATATATGACATTATGATGTAGGATAAACGGGGAGAGAGGGGGCTGCCTCGGAACATTCCCCGCGCGCTTTTTTCAAAAACCAAATTTTTTCAAAAAATCAATTTTTGGGGGGGTTGCCGGGTGAAATTTTGGTGGGAAGTTACAAATTCGGATTCAGCGACACAAAAAACATAAAGTGAGTCGAAATCCAGAACTAGTATTCATTTTGCCAGATGAAATCCCCTATTGCCAGTACTTCATAATTTAGTGCACGTAGCGCCGCAGTGCATGTTCAGAGGCAGCCCTCACCCTCCCCGTTCATCCTAATTCATAATGTCATATATCCTATTTGTTGCAAATTTTGTCTAGTTTCTGAATTTTGTAATGCTTTTCCCCTAAAACAATAAGAAATTTAAGTTAAAAACAACTCTTTGACGGGGGTTTCGGGGGGGAAATTGTTGGGAGAAAGTTAAAAACTCGGATTCAGCGACCCAAAAATCTTAAAGTAAACCTTATAGAGAAAGTTCGGAGGGGAGATGGGAGGGCGAATGTAAACGTGTGAGTTTTTAAGGGGAATTGCGCAACTTAGTTTACGCAGCACCGCGCGCATGTTCCGAGGCAGATCCCCCCTTCCCCTTCATCCTAAGTCATAATGTCATATATCTAATTTGTTGGAAATTTTGTCTACTTTCTGAATTTCTAGATACTTTTTCTCTAAAACAATAAAAAATGGGATTTTTTAATAAAAACCTTTTTTGAGGGGTTTTTTACCAAAATTTGGGGGGGTTGCCGGAGGAAATTTTGGTGGGAAGTTACAAATTCGGATTCAGCGACCCAAAAAACATCTAGAAAGCCGATTTCCAGTACTACCATTAATTTTGCTAGGTAAAATTCCCTATTGCCTGGACTATTATTTCTTTGTACATTTCTATGCTAGTGTCTTTTATCACACTTTAAGATTTTTCAAAGTGTCACTAATTCAAATAAATAGTTTTCAGATTATCCGTTTCTTTTACACACTTTGTTGCTTAACTTTTGAACACCAGTGTACTTTCTTTTAGGTAATCTTGTCGTAAAAATAATTTATTTGTTTACTGTGCATAAGCGAAACTTCATAAACATTTTATGTAGTATAATTGAAATAAACTACATTTATTTAAGAACACATTTTATCTATATCATTTTTTTTATCCATGATTTTTCCTGATTTTTTCCTAGATCCTGATTTTTTGCTAGACTTACAAAACCTAGGTCTTGTATTCAGAATTCCATGCGAAAATAACATATTTCTAATTACATATTTTAACCCGAATCTTCATCAAATAACAAAGCATGTGCCTCCTCGACAGACAAACCGACAATTCATTTCGTCGAATAGCGAAATTTACACACAACTGAACACAAGAACAAGAAATAACGAAATGGTTGAGGCGTCTACACTGACTGCATGGAAACACTGCGCCCACAGCGCCATCTGGTGAACTACATTTGGCAGGATGCCAAAAAATTTGCTTTTTTTCTCTTGACACGTGATAAATGATTAAAATCTTTCATTTATTCGGTGATTGCCTAAGATGGGGTCAATGTGACCCCATTCGCAATTTATACAAATAAACAAAGAAAATTAACTGTCCGAAACTTACTAAGTAGACAAAATTATGAAAGAAGCCTTTATAGGAGAATTCCTAGAAAATAATTTTAGCATACATATTCTAAATGAAAAAAAAAAAACTGCAAATTGACCCCATCTTAGTACTGCGAGAGTTACGTTACACTATTAGAGAATTGCGTCACACTATTTAAATGAAATTGGTATACATCTACTGTAGTGCACCACAGCACGTTTTTTGTGTTCTATTGATTGTTGAGTACATAAACTTAATCGTTTATTTATACCAAAAAAAAAAAAAAATTCGGCTGCAGGACCGACTATGAGCCATAACTGCTGGATATACGTTTTCAGACTAATTTTTAGTGTATTATAATGTCTATACACTAAATAGCCATTAATCACCGGACATTTCCAATTCTAGACATTTTGTCGAATAGTTAAAGATGTACAATGTACAGTCGTGAAAACAAAAAGTAAACACCCCTACTAACTCCTCAACAAATTATCGTAGACGAAAGTTACTGGTACCGAACGATTGGAAATAAAGTCTACTTTTAAATGACGCATATAAAATTTGGTTAGGGGGCCATCTACATATTAAAACGAATCCAAACTTCATATTTTTCAATGGCAATACCCAATTTTAACGAGATATATCAAATCTTTGGTTCAAACTATGCCTAGACACCAAATTTCAAGTCATTTGAATTATAAACATATATAAGTTTTTGAATTATAAACATTCAAAATTTAGTGCTTCTAATGTTAAATTACATTTCCATATTTTTATTTATAACTTCTGAAATTATGATCCTAATGTTTTAATTTTTTGTGTAGGAATAATACTAATATACTCAAACATAAATACGTTGAATTTGCAATTTTTATAATTTTTTTGATTTGAATTATGAAATTAATATTCGAAAAAATTATGAATTGCAACCTACAATTTTTTGAAGGATTTATATTTATTAAGTCCTGCTTTATGGAAATCCAAAATTTCACATTCTTCTTCCAAGTAGTTTTCAAATTATGCTTAAAAAACGACAATATGATGGTTTAAGGGGCCGTCTATGATAGAAGTGACTAAATATTTTGAAATTTCTTATGCTATCTCTAACAGGCTTAATCTAACAGGCTTAATTGGCTGCTTAAGGTGCCTTGATCAAGAAGGGAGCTCTCTCGGTTAACAATCGAGTACCGAACTTCAATTTGGATACAGCCCTTAAAATACGCTCGTTTTAAAAAAGATAATTTCTCGAAAACTTGTGGTACGAATTGCATAAAAATTTGTTTTTAGACTAATTGAAGGGTGTAGAGCTCATTTATGCTGTCGGAATTGTGTACTGCTATTAAAAAAACAAAGTTATGGTTCGTTTGAATATGTAGATGGCCCCCTAAGCAAATTTTATATACATCATTTAAAAGTAGACTTTATTTCCAATCGTTCGGTACCAGTAACTTTCTTCTACGATAATTTGTTGAGTAGTTAGTAGGGAGTGTTTGCTTTTTTTTCCACGACTGTACTTATCGGATTTTTCTGAAACTTCAGGATTACGAAGAATATGTTTGACTTTATGTTTATCATCGGCAATTTGATAAGAAGGACAATTAGGGGGAGGCAACAAAAAAGCAAATATAAATAATAGTATTTGGGATCACCCTGTAAAATAAAATGCACCAAATTATCTGCTATAGCTTACGAATATGTGTATTCATTTTTATAAGAATAGCACTTATATTCATGGAGATATGTCGATTTTTTTTTAAAGCTCAAAAAATTCTTGCATGTTTTTTTGTTTACATCATGCAGGATTTTCTACCAAATTTATACGTAAATATATTAAACATTTGATGAAATGTGAGCATATTTTTTATCTACGCATGCGCTCACGATACAATTTTTTTTTTTCATGATTTAATAGTGAACTCTATGGAGCAATTCATAAAAAAAACAGGCAAATATTATGAAAATTCAGAAAGATATCGACGATAGAGTGAGCTGAATTTTAGTTGATATCTAAAAACAGCTGAATGATAAGGGGTTTTCCATGAATTGTCGTTTTTAATTTTTTTTCCTTTTTTGTTGATGCTTTAGTTCTCCTTGGAAAACCACCAGAACGAGCCTATTCCAAGAAAAAAGAAGTATCAAAATTTAAGCACTTCTTTTAAATGTACTCGTTGACATTCCTTAAATAAAACTCCTTTGCTGAAAGCAAGTCAATGAAAAATGATAAATTGCCGGAAATCCCTTATCATTTATCAGCTTTTAGAGAGTAACTGAAAATCAGCTCACTCTATCGCCTATATCATTCTAAATTTTCAAGATGCTTGACTGCCTTTTTTTTCAATGAGTTGCTCCGTAGAATTGACTATTAAACCATGGAGAAAAAAAATAGTGTACGCGCATGCGCAGATGAAAAATAGTCTATACAACTGCTCATATTTCATCAGATGTTTAATATATTTGCATTCCAATTGCACTATATTATTTCTACTACATTTTGTCAAATTTTCTGGCGTTACATTTGGTGGAAAACCCTGCATGATATAAACAAAAAACACGCAAGACTTTTTTGAACTTAAAAAAAAAAAAATCGATATATCTCTCTGAATGTACGTACTATTCTTACTGAAATGACATATTCTATAATATTCACATATTCGTAAACTATAGCAACAGATCATTTCGTGCATTTTATTTTACAGGGTTTTGGCACCCTAATTGTCTTTCTGATCAAACCACCGTTGATAAATATTAAGTCAAACATATTCTTCATAATCCTGAAGTTCCAGAACAATCCGACAAGTAGATCTTCGACAAAATGTCTAAATTTGTAAGTGTCCGGTGATTAATGGCTATATAGTGTATATCATATACAGGGTTGCACGAAATAATTCGTACAGAGTTACAGCAATTGCTGAAGATGAATTTATTAGTGCGCTGTTTCGTGGGGGTTTTTTTTCCTAATTTTTATTCAGCTATCTCATTTTTTTGTATGAACAAAAATGAAATTCCTTAACAGTATTCAGATAGTATTGAAAAGTGTTTCATAATCTAATGCTTTGATGCATGTTATTTCTATTTCTTTCTTTTTTATATGTAGAACTGAAATATTATTCAACTGAATCATAAAAACAAATAATTTTCTTAAAATGATACTCCATTTTCTATGAGCATAACATGAACGCAATGATATTTTGTTCGGTTACTAATAACAACTTTATTGCTGGAAAAAAAAAAAAAAAAAATCATCCAAAAAGTAGAACAAGCTTTTTCTGACTATTTTCCTTTTTTTTTTTTTTTTTTTCTTATCTAAATGAAAATTGAACTTTCTTCTTTTTCACCACAGGAACTTGTGGTATTGGTGGTAGAAATGCTCGAGTAGTAGGAGGTCATGAAAGTTATCCTGGACAATGGCCCTGGATGGTAAGTCATTCCACATTCATCCTTTCTAAATAATCATCGGAGTTGACATATCGGGAATAATTTTATAGATTATATATTGTTAAACAAAACAATTTATTAAACAGATGATTGTTAGAGAGCTGTTTCATTCGCCAACAAGACATTATTATAACGGACACGCTTGTCGGCATGTAGTATAGGTAAAGTAACAATTGAAATAAACAAGTAGGAAATTGCACATCAAACATGGCAAATGAAGTGCTTTCGTACTATAACAAGTTTTATAAATATTTTTTGCACCGCTTATTGTACTGAATGTATATTTTAGTGCACTTCATAAGTGCATATCATAAGTAACATCATTAAAATGCACTTGAAATAATTTTTTCTCATTGGCCATAATGTAACGGAAAACTTTTAACTGTCCCTGTAATTAAACTATACATCCGATTTTCATAAAATTTGAAATGACTCGACAAAATTTTGCAACAATTATATATTTAAAATTTCAGAGCATTCGGTCGGGTAGATTTTGCTCTATTATATGCGGACGGACGAACAGACAGACAGGCGAACTGAACGACGACTATAGGTGCTACGTATTTATATAATTACGAACGCACCTAAAAACAAGAAATAATAACAGTAAAAATTGAGTAAAATACAACAAGTGATGGCCATTCACGAAAATCTGGAAGAACTTCGTTTTGGCACTAGAAATGAAAATCCGATGAGTCCCCCACAAAAAAAGTTTTTTTACCCTGTTTTTTGGACGGGAGGGCAAAAGGGGATAATTTTACCTCAGGCAGGGCGAAAAATAAAAAAAATTAATTTGTTCAAATGGGGTATCGTTCATTACGTATTTTTTAATTCTGAATCGAATGATACCATCCGCAAGTCCATACGATCATTTTTCGCAAAGTTACGACAGGTTTTATTGATACAAAGTCGAAACTTTATGCAGGTAAAATAGGTTTTTACAGTAACAAGCGGTGGCCGTTCTCGAAAATCCGGGAAGAACTTTGTTTTGGCACTAGAAATGAAGATCCGATGAGTCCCTGCAAAATAAAGTTATTTTACCGTCTTTTTTTCGGGGGGGGGGGGGGGGACTTTTTTAATTAGGTCATATGGGGCATCGTTTATTATGTATTTTTTAATTCTGAATTGAATGACATATTATGCAAGTCGATACGATCATTCGTTACAAATTTACGTAGGTTTCATGAATAGAGTTATGAATGGTTTCATGAATACAAAATTATGAATATACGGATTTTGACAACTTTAATGACCTTTAACCCTCTCACTGCGTACTATTAGCCTGGTAGTACTATTAGTACGGTATGCTATTTCTTTCCCCCCGTTTATTTTGTGTCAAAAAGTAACGTTACCTTACAGAAGCTAGCAATAAACAAAGCAGAATGTATCATTGTACAATTAAACACTCTATAGCATTTTTTTAAAATTTCTAAGAATCGCACATTTTCAATTCTTATACCGTCGTGTTGGGAAAAAAAAGTACTTTTAAATGCAATTTGTTTGAAAACTGTATCTTCATTGATTTTTGAAAGATTAATTTTTTTTTAGTTTTTAGCACCATTTGTTTAATTTTGACAACTCAGGTACTCCATTTATGTAGAAAGTAAAGGGAAAATAGTTGAAAAATAGCAATTATATCTTTTTGTTGCCATTTTCTCATAACAACCGAAAGAAAATGTAATTAAAATACGCGCTATTTTGAAAACATATAAACGAATAATCGAACAAATATTCTGTTAAAACATGGAGCGGTTATAAACTACATTTAATTTTAAGTTAACTATATTAATGTTACAAGCAAATGAAGGCCTATGAATCATTAGATACCCTTTTTTTGTCGAGTTTCTTTAATGACGGCATCTTTTTGCTGCATTTGTGTATTATTTTGCGATAGTGACATCCTATGCATGCTTTACTGTAGATGTTTAAGAGTGGATCGTAAATGTGGAATTCTTAAGCGGATGCGAATGACGTCATTTTACATAAAATAAAAGTGTGTGCTTTAAGTTTTAAAATTGAAATATGTTTTGTACTATTTATACATACATATATTTTTTTCATCGGGGGCGACACTAAATTCTGAAAAAGCAGAATTCCTGTTTTCTAGTTTTTTTTTTTTTCTTTTTTTCTCCTATCAAAATAGGTTCAAAAATTGCACATTTATTTTACTACATATTTCAAATCTACATATATTTTAGAGTTTAAATATATAAAAAAAATTTGTAAAAGATTTCTTTTTTAATATAGAATTGGATCATTAAAAAAAAAAAAAAAAATCGTGGAAGTCGTGGGTTGCGCAAAGCTTTCTACCTTTACGTTGTCCGTGGAAATGGCAATATGCGCAACGAGAGGGTTAAGAAAACTCAGATTATGCTGATTTTGATTATTGCTATTTTGAGGACATTTAATAAGCTTGAGATTATTTGATATGATATAAAGAGCATGCTTTGAACGTAAAATAAATGTGACAAAGCTGTGTTCAATAATGAAGTACTATAATTTTCGACTTTGTATTCCCAAAGCCTACCATAACTTTGTAACTAATTATCGTATCGACTTGCGGATGATGTCATTTGATTCGTAATTAAAAAATATGTAACAAATAATACCCCACTTGGCCTAATAAAAAAAGTTGAATCCCCCACCCCATTCTGAGTTAAAAGGCCCCTTCCTCCCCTCACACCCCCCCCCCCCCCAAAAAAAAAGGTAAAACAACTTTATATTGGAGACTTATCGGATCTTCATTTCTAGTGCCAAAATGATGCTCTTTTCAAATTTTCGTGAATGGTCATCTCACAAGTTGTTACGGTAAAAAACTATTTTACCTGAATAAAGCATAATTTTCTACTTTGTAGTCATAAAATCTGCCGTAACTTTCTAGCAAATGATCTACCGGCTTGCAGACAGTGTCATTCGATTCAGAATTAATAAAAAAAAATACATAACAAAGATACCCCACTTGACCTAATTAAAATTTTTTGAATTTCTTCCCTCCCTGGGTTAAAAATGTCCCCCTTTTTCCCCCAAAAACATGGTAAAACAACTTTATTTTGGGGAACTCATCGGATCTTCCTTTTTAGTGTCAAAACGAAATTCTTCCCAATATTTTTGTGAATGGCCATCAGTTGTTAAAAAAAAATATTTTACCTGCACTAATAAGCAAAATGCATTCATATATACTATACGCTTTTCCATCATCAGAATCGGTTTGCGAAAATGCTCTTAGAGTGTATGAATGCACTTCGCGTGCACTAATGTTGGCTCACGATAACCGTGCTCGAAATTATTCGTTCATATTTTTTCAAAATAGCGCGTATTTTAATTACATTTTCTTTCGGTTGTTATGAGAAAATGGCAACAAAAAGATATAATTGCTATTTTTCAACTATTTTCCCTTTACTTTCTACATAAATGGAGTACTTGAGTTGCCAAAATTAAACAAATGGTGCTAAAAACTACAAAAAAATTAAGCTTTCAAAAATCAATGGAGAAACAGTTTTCAAACAAATTGCATTTAAAAGTACTTTTTTTTCCAATACGACGGTATAAAAATTGAAAATGTGCGATGCTTAAAAAAATGCTATAGAGTATTTAATTGTACAATGATACATTCTGCTTTGTTTATTGCTAGCTTCTGTAAGGTAACGTTACTTTTTGACACAAAATAAACGGGGGGAAAGAAATAGCATACCGTACTAATAGTACTACCAGGCTAATAGTACGCAGTGAGAGGGTTAAAGGTCATTAAAGTTGTCAAAATCCGTATATTCATAATTTTGTATTCATGAAACCATTCATAACTCTATTCATGAAACCTACGTAAATTTGTAACGAATGATCGTATCGACTTGCATAATATGTCATTCAATTCAGAATTAAAAAATACATAATAAACGATGTCCCATATGACCTAATTAAAAAAGTCCCCCCCCCCCCAAAAAAAAGAAAAAAAGACGGTAAAATAACTTTATTTTGCAGGGACTCATCGGATCTTCATTTCTAGTGCCAAAACAAAGTTCTTCCCGGATTTTCGAGAACGGCCACCGCTTGTTACTGTAAAAACCTATTTTACCTGCATAAAGTTTAATTGCCGGCGACTTGTATCAATAAAACCTGTCGTAACTTTGTGAAAAATGATCGTATGGACTTGCGGATGGTGTCATTCGATTCAGAATTAAAAAATAGATAATAAACGATACTCCATTTGACCAACTTAATTTTTTTTTATTTTTCGCCCTGCCTGAGGTAAAATTATCCCCCTTTGCCCTCCCGCCCAAAAAACAGGGTAAAAAAACTTTTTTTGTGGGGGACTCATCGGATTTTCATTTCTAGTGCCAAAACGAAGTTCTTCCTGATTTTCGTGAATGGCCATCATTTGTTGTATTTTACTCAATTTTTACCCGTATTTTAACCGTACAATTTTTAACCGTATACGATTTATTTGAGTCTTTTCGGTGAACATGCAAAAAATACATAGGTCTAAAATAGAATAATTTTTAACATTTTCCAACATAGTTGAAAAGGTTTAGGAATTCGTTTTGACTGTGTGTTTGGCCGTCTGTTTGTTTGTTCGTTTGTCCGTGCTCTAACTCGAGTAAGTATACTCGGATCGCCATGCAATTAATATATGTTATTGAGGTTTAACATGGCATATTTGGTATTGAAAATGAAGTGTGTACCATTTTTGGTTAGTTTATTGGGACACACAAAATTATTCCCTTACGGAATTATTCCCTTCGGAAAGTCGTTTTCAGTGCATTTAATGATGTTACACTATTTCAAATATGATGAAATTAATATGCATAAATGAAGTGAAGATAAACAGTACAGATACAGTATAGAATAATTAGGAATTATAGTTCGTTTACAGGAACACTCAAAAGTATTGTGTTACGTTACGTGTCAATGCGAATAAAAACGTTTTTAGTTCATTTTAATAATGTTACACAATTTCAAACATAATGAAATTGGTATGTATCAGTAAGGTACATGGCAACATGCTTCCTGTACGAGGTGCTAACGGAAAGTTAGCGGACTGTTATTACTGCGACTGTCTCTGTGAAAGCAGAGGCAAATATAGGTCAAGGTCACATTTTCTAAACCCTCCTTCACCCATTTCACTGCTTGGCTTCAAGCTGTGAGCACGCAATTTGTTTCTACGAATTTTTTCGAGTTCCTGTTTTGGACTGTTTGCGATTTAGCAATGGTGTGTGCATCAAATTTTGTCGGAAGCTCAGTAAATCAGGAACCGAAACTATAGAAACGCTGCGTACGGCTTTCGGTGATGAAGTTTTAAATCGGACAACGGTTTTTGAGTGGCATCCGCTTTTCAAGGCACTCATGCGTTTCGCATCCTTTATTTGAAGATGACAAGAGTTCTGGGCGAGCGAGCGCCAGCGAAATAGATGAAAATGTGAAAATTGAACATGGATATATTATTATTAATAAGCTTGACGCAGCAAGAGTCGTTCGGTAGCTTCAGGGCCCCAAACCCTTCCTTCCCACTTTTCGGTGTCTTTAATTTACGCAATTTTCCTTTTAAATTTGTCCGGTTTCAATTTTCAATTTTTTTTTATTTATTTTTTTTTATTCAAACTGGCTTCCGCAAAAGAGTCGGAATAAGAGTAGAATAAAAGGCTGCGGACGGAAAGAGGCCGCTCGCCGCAGCGCGGTTCCAAGAGTTCTCCAAACTTTGTTCCAAGACTACTAACGAACGATCTCAAAAGACAATACAGTTTTTAACTCATAACAACACGGTTGTTGTTCCCCACCCACCCTATTCACCATATCTAGCTTCGGGTGATTTTGCATTATTCCTAAAAATGAAAATTAAACTGAAAGGACGACATTTTGCAACTGTGTCCGACATTCAACGAGAATCGCAGGTGGTCATTGACAGCTTTCAAGAAAGTGACTTCAGGAGTGCTTTCGAAAAGTGGAAAACGAAATGGAATTGGTGTATTCGTTCACAAGCGGACTATTTTGAAGGAGACGACACAAATTAGGTAACTTCAAACTAAACTTGTTTTTCCATCATGTCCGGAAACTTTTCGATAGCTCCCTGTACAGTATAGAGTAAGTAGCAATTATAGTTCGTTTACAAGACGCACAAAATAATTCCATTACATTATGACTCATGGAGAAAATCGTTTGCTGTGTATTAAAATGAATTTACACTATTTCAATGACATTGGTATACACATTACGAGGTGCACTAGAGAATGTTTTCTATAGATTATTGAATAAGTAGAATTTATCGGTTATTTGCAGAGACATAATGTAATTCGTTTACAAGGCTGACTATGAGCCATAACTGCTGTATATGCTTTTTCAGCTGCAATGTGCGTATATTATAAGGTGTGTAAATCATAACAGGGCTCAACGAAAGAATTCGTCCTCATTACCAGTTACGGGCAGCAATTTCTGAAAATTAATTTTTATTGAATTGAGTTTTTATTTAAAACTTTTATTATCTCATTTCATTATATAAACAAAAATGAAATTTCTTAATAACATTCCTATAGGGTATTTCCTATAGGGAAAATTGTTTCATAATCGTGATGCGTGATTTTTCGCTCATGTTCTAGACTTGTAAAGTCGTTAAAAGTTGTAATCCTTTTTGATATCGCTCGAAATGAGTAAATTGAAAATGCAACATCGTTTTATGATTGCAGGGTCGATGATAGGAATATTGCGACGACTGCAATGTAATACAGATCTCACCTTTAAAGAGCTCTCTAATGAGATAAAAAAAGGGGGGGGGCACCGAAAACCCTGCATCCGGCTGGCTACCACTCTTTCTTTCTTTCTTGCCATTGACCAGGCCCCTACCTACCGGGCTTTGACCCAGTTTTACGGGTTTGAGTGCTTGAAAGCGGAGCTAGATCGCCTGCTTGCCCCATGACAGTGATCTGCTGGATAATTACTTATACCGTCTTAATGGAACTTCAGTTTTACTTCGTTCTATGTGTTCTATGTTGGCCGATTACTTAAATGGATTTGCATGTTTAAATTGACGCTGCATCGCACGCCTGTACATCATGCCGTGGGAATGGAGTACCTGGGTTTTAGATGCCAAATGGGAAGTCCTAACGCAGACAAGACACGACTAATTTAGCAAGAGGTGAGTGACAAAATAATGTGTTGGGTTGCCGCTCAGGTACAAGTTGCACTTGGGATATAAATTTTGGGACCGAAATGCGAAGATTTAAAAAAAATCCTTTATGAGGTGAGTTACTTGCCCTCCGCAGGGGTCTTTCTAATGGGAAACTGACCCGTATTTACACAAGGTTCGGAGGAAACCACGGAAAACTCCGAACGATTAGGCCTACGGGCTTGATTGGGTTCAAACCCAGCAACTCCCGTCTACCGGCTTTAAGAAGATTGTCTTAAGCGTTTTTCTTGGGCTGCGCTTTTGGCTTTTTCTTGAAGTGTTGTCACTGGCCATGTACCTGTCCCTTCTTGGATAGTTGTTTCGTTTTAAACTATCACGTTTTGAACTTAGCTTAGGGGGCTTGTCACATTCTTGGGTGATTATCACTTTTTGAAATGTTTTTGTTACTATCTTGAGTGATTATCTTTTTTTACGATATTCTTGACATAGTTATGAATCGTTCTTCCTTTGGGTGATAAACTTGATGCACCATGGTGTGGGGATTGTTTCATGACCATTAGTCCGTCTTTTTTAAATGATGTTTGTCTTCACTATGATGTGGGTTTCCTTCATTGTGTGTTTTGGAGATTTATGATTTTGAGCTTTAGTTGGTATCAGTCCATAACTTTTTATGGCTGTTATCACTTTTATATTACATCATTTCTTCTGTGATTTTACTCTTTGGTAATCAGTTCATCATTTAGACTTCCACCCGCATTAGTGCTAATTAGATTATATTTTTGACGCACATACATATATGCTGTTTTTATTCTCTTTTTTGTGCTTTGAAAAGAGTTTTTTCTAGGCCTTTTTTTTCCTATAAAAGAATAAATTATTAGTCAGGGAAAGATCGTCTTGCTGAGAAAGTGGCGTTTATTTTTGTTATGTTTTGACTAGTGTGATATGAGATCAATGTTGTCTATTAGCCATCTGATCATTGCTTTTCCTTTTGTTTGAACATGTTTTTCATTTGCCAGTGGATGGTACCAAAGCTGTTCGTTGTTTAGTGTTATGTTGATCAGATTGAGTGCTTGCGTTAGCGGGCAGGTTGATAAATAGTGTTTTGGTATTCCAAACTCTCCGCATTCGCATTTCGGAGAGTTTTTTGTCATAAACCTATATAAGTACGTTGGGAATTATCCATGGCCTGTGTTTATTTATGTTAATAATTTACAGCTTACTAGCCTGCGTGTTACTACTTTTGGGAAATATTTATGTGTTGCACTCTCCGTGTCCTATAGTCCCATTCGTACTGCCATTTCTTTAGTGTTATGTCCTTTAGCTGTCTTTTTAGGTTTGATACTGGCCATTCTAGGTAATACGGTATTGCTTTAACTTCATTTTGAGTTGCTTGTTTGGCTAATTCGTCGGCATTCTCTTTTCCTTGGATGCGCTCGTGAGCTTTTAGTGCTCAGGTTAAGGCATATAGTCAATTTTTGTAATTCTTAGTTAGATAAATAATGTCTAATTGTCTAATTAACATGTATTACTTTCTAAACAAAACTTGTATTCTCTAAATAATATGTAAATATTCCATAAAACTTGGAAATTCGAAAGTATTTTATAAAAATTGACATATTTTTAAAAATATTAATTGGAAGGTCAAAATAACCGCACATTTTATTCACATTTATTTATTATACAGGACGTTAAAATTTTTATTAAAATCTGGATATCTATTTTTATAAAATCTTGCGTGTAGTCTTAAAAGGAATTTGAAACTGAAAATTTCTTATGATGCATTTGGCAATAGTCGTATTGCCAAATGCAACATAAGGTAAATTGTATCAAAAATCTGTATTTTGTTATTGAAAATTAAAATTTTTCATTGATTTTGTTTGTAAAAAAAAAAAAATGGCTGCACTAGGTTATATTTGTCTTTTGATATGAATAAAATATTTTTCTCCGTGGATAAATCAAATAAATAATTAAAACAATATTCGTTCCTTTTTATGACATAGCAGGAAATATTATTGTTTACATTGGTGTACGTTCCGCATATCTGACGTCTCTAAATTTACATCTACAAACGCTAAAGTCTCTTCGCTTCCCTACATTTGTTTTGCTAAGCATATATATTAAATAGTAAATTATTTAAAAAAAATGTTTCAATAATGTTAAAATTTCAAAATTATTCTATTGATTTTAAAACATAGATGTACCTTTAACTTCAAGATAGACTTTTTTCTCCAAAAGATTTTCTCGAATTTAAAATCTCATAAATGTTAAAAATCATGAAGAAAATTTAAATCGGTAGTCGTTTATTTCACAAATCAAAGGAATCTACAAAAAGCGAAGTGATAACCAGATTTTGATTTGTTTTATCTTCTATTACAGGCTGCATTATTTGTAATTACAGCTAGAGGTAAAGAATTTTGGTGTGGCGGATCTTTAATAGACAGTATGCATATATTGACTGCTGCTCATTGCTTATCTGATAGAAGGGGATATAGGTAGGTATAACTACAATATACTATGTATTCTACAGTAGTAGTACAGGGTGGTTAAAATTAATCTGACGGTACTCAGAGGCTCATAACTCCGGTTCTACTAAATGGATCCGAATGAAACTTCAAATATATGTTATGTAGAACATGCGGCCGAGGTTTTCGTAAAAACAAGTTTGAAATTTCGCCACCAAGTGGCACTTTAACGGCATAAAAAGAAAGATAACAGTTCAAAAATCAAAGAGTAACGGAATATTTTATTTATTTACACACCTGTGTGTTCTATGTACACACATTGTTGGTTAACAATATGCTGAATGCATACCACTGCGTTATCAACGCCACACGCAACATATCAGTAGGGACGAGAAAGACACAGCGTACGATGCTATCTTTCAAGACCGCTCCATTAGTTACACGTTCGTGATAACACGATCGTTGAGAAAACCCCACAGCCAGAAGTCACAAGGGTTCAGATCTGGTGACCTTGTTCGCCAGGCAATTGGAAAAGTACGCAAGATGACATGTTCATCAGGAAAGCCAGCTTGAATCGCATTCTTTACACATCTCCTCGTATGAGCAGTTACTCTATCTTGCATGAACATTGTGGTGGCCAAAGACCCTCTTTTCCTTAACGCCGGGACAACATGATTGATTCTCCAGGAGACTGCTGTGTCGGTCACTTGTGACTGTACACATACAAACCCATTTATTGTTCCTTCCTTGAAGAAGTACGGACCCAAAATGAAATTCGCCGTGAATCTGCACCAAATCGTGATGTATGGGGTGTAAAGGCTGTTGTTGCACAGCATGTAGATTGGTGGAACCCCATATGCGGTAGTTCTGTGTGTTCACAGCACCATCTCAGAGAAAATGAGCCTCGTCTGCCCACAAGATATGCGATGGCCAGTACTCACCCACTTGCATCCTCGCCAGAAAACGCAAGGCAAAATCAAGACGTGCAGAGTGATCTTCCGGTTTCAACTGTTGCACGAAATGTATCTTCTAAGACTAGAACTTCAGAATTTTGCGTAAAATCTTACGAATCACGCCTTTAACTGTATTTACGGAGACGAATCATCTCCTTAAGTTTGTCATCCGTCGATAAGAACGGAGTGCTGCCGAAGCATTGCCCTCATGCTGATAAAAATGTTTTACGATCAATGCGCGCTCCTTCTTGTTCAGCGCCATGTTTACTGCGGATGAATAATTTTTGAACCATACATATCGCTTTTACAGCGAAATTACATTAGCTACTCATTTTCATATGTTTTTGGTGGTACAGCGCCATCTGGTGGCGAATTTTCAAACTTTTTTATGGAAACCTCGACCGCATGATGTATATAAACATATATTTGAAGTTTCAATGGGATCCGTTCAGTAGAACCGGAGGTATGAGACTTTGAGTACCGCCAGTTTAATTTTAACCACCCTGTATGTATAAATTATGACATTTTCCTCTTTCGTCGGTCATGTTAAAATTTGCAAGTATTATTCAGTTGTTAATTATGAATTAACAAGCATAATTTTAAATCAAAAGCACTATCACTATATTTAGTTAATTGTGTTTAATGATGTCAAAAATCATGCAAATGGTATATTTAAAAATATATGCATAACCTGCCGTTCTAAATAAATCCTAGCTAGTTTTTTGTTTTTGTTTTTAAAGTGCAAGTTTTAAAATAACCTTATTTTCTTATCTAACTATAATAGGAGTTAAGGAATAATTACATAATGGGAAGTTTTCTATTCGTGAGACAAATAATTTGTTATCATTATAAAGCAATAGATAACAATATGTAGAGTAACTGGTAACAACGTGTAGACTAATTGGTGACAAGGTGTAGAAGTCACTGGTAACAACGTGTAAAATATTGTTAAAAAGATATCAAATAATTAGATTTGATATATGATGAATTTTTTTTTTTTTTTTGTTAAACTAGCATCTGCCATGTAATGGTTACTATTTCTTTTAGTTTTTTAGATTAATTTTTTAAAAGTTTTTTTTTTCATTCATTCTATTTAAGTCTCACTTATATCAGAATAACTGCTATCCTAACTGTTTTCTAAACAGTTTATCAAACCAAAAAATAAAAGGTCTTTCATTTGTGGCTTTTAGTTATTACCTACTGTATCAAATCCAATTCATTGCTATTTCGTTAGCAGTATTTATTTATCAATATTTACTTAAATAAAGTAATACCTTAAATCATTGCTTGTATTAATAATTTAACTCGTAATATTTTTTTCAATGAACTTTTTTATTAAATTTTCTGTTTTATTTACGTAGGTTCAGCCCACGACAAATGGTAGTACGATTAGGAGAACATCATTTACTCAACTCTGATGGCAAAGGAATTCAGGAGTATTCGGTATCGTCATTAAAACCTCATCCTCAATTTCAAAGGCATGGATTTTACAATGATATAGGTCTTGTGAGACTATCACGACCAGTAACATTCACGGATTATATACAGCCTGTTTGCCTGCCGACGAAAAGGTCTGGTAAATCCATGGTCGGCACCATGGCCACTGTTGTAGGTTGGGGAGCTATGAACTATGGTATGTAATTTACTTCAAACACTTAATTTTCGAACACGGTGAAATACAGGGTGGACATTAATTAGTTAAGCAAAAGTAATGGTTTATTATACGCAGTTTCTACAACCAAATATGAGAGTACGTATGATTATAAGATAGCGAAACACTTGAATCTTTGGTTCAAGTACTCAATATGGCTACTCTTAGTTGCTCTTCAAATCTTCAATTAGTTAATAAGTTATTGCCATATGCTTATGAGCATGTTCATGTTGATCAAACCAAGTGTAGTGTTGATTCTAATGCGGGCGGCAGGTGCCGAAACTATCACCTCATCGAGTTCTGGTCTGAAATTCTAGGATTAAATAGAACTCCGATTAGCATATTAAAATGGAACTTGTCTGCTAAGTCATAACTTAGTGGAAACAACTTGCAGACCCAATTATAGCGGTTGATTGTTAGATCCCCATTGAGTTTTCCACTGACATTTCTGCATCCTTTTATTCCTTGCCATGCTGATATGCTATCTGATGCAGGAATTTCAGTGGAAAAATCAATGGAGATCTCCCAATCGACCGGTATAATAGAGTATGCAGAGAGTTTCCAACGAGATATGACTTGGCAAAACAGCTCCATTTTAATATGCTAATCTAATTCTATCTAATCCTGGAATCGTGAACTTGATGAGGTGATGGTTTCTGCATCCGCCCCCGCTCTATTCGGGATTTCAATTCAGGTATGGATTTCGGAAGCGGCGGACTTGTAAACCTGTTTTCTAATAAAACTATAACTAAGACCTAGGGGTGAAAAGAGTGGTGATCATAATGACCTTGCAATAAAACATCCGCGCCGAATCCAAACTATGACTTCAACACTGAAATAAAAAAAATATATTTTCGCAAAGTTATAATAAAATACTAATAAAATGTCATTGAATTGATGCTTACAACTATTATTCAGTAAATTATTCAGTTACGAAAATGCCTAACTATTTTGTGTCTATGCTGTATGCAAGATTTAATTTTAAAAAAATCTTTTTTAAAGGTGATTCTAGAAATAACTGCATTAGATACAAGGCTTTTTCTAAAAGTAATGAAGAAATTCGTAAAAAAAAAGAGAGCGAAGCAAAATGCAAATACCTTTAATATTTTTGTAAATAGGACAATTAAAAACTCATACAATGAATCCAGGGTTGTTTCTGCTGTTCAAACATTGCCCGAACGCTTCTTTCGGGATTACGTACAGACCTCATGTTGCGGCTTCTTGAGTGTTTACTATGATGCTAAAATTGTTATCTTTGGGGTTTTTCTTGACTTTGGGAACAGAGGTCAAGTTACGACTGTACGAGGATTGAAGAAGAACGGCGATGATAGTATCCAACAAAGTGGTATGAGCCCTCTTGTTGTAATGGTGGAATATCCACTTCTGGAAATCTCCTGTCAGACTACGATGACCCTGTTCCTCAATCATAGTTTCACGTAGAAAACCTCATAATTCGCCCTAGTGACACAAACTCATTGTGAATTACTCCTTTCGTGACGATATTCACACACAGAGCTTAAAAATTTCACAGCTATAAATGCTCCAATGACTAGAAGCGAATTGACGATTGTTGTTCCTCAAAGTTAATTTTACTCACGAAGTTCTCTGACATTTTCGGTTATCTGAATGGCCACCAAATGCGTAACAAAAAAAAAAAAAAAAAAATTCTCATTACTTTTGGAACGGACCCTGTAAAATTCTTTAGCATGCAAGGCCTGTTTGAAAAATAATAAGACTGTGTTTGAAAACAACTGTATATCAGATAATAACAAATCCACTTTATCTCTTTGAAAATAGTTTTCTTGGAAAGCTGCACACAGTCATAATCGTATACGTTTGTGTTCGTAACATTTCATGAAGTCATTGCGTATGTGACTCGAATAGTGTAAAAGGGCTCATTTGGTGAATTACATACCGCCATGATGATACTATGATGACCTTTCTTCTTCGATTCCTGCTTTGTAAAAAAAGGAAAAAAGGTCGATTAACAAGAAGAGCTTTGACAAAATTCAACTTGATATTATTCGGTCTGACAATAGAAAAATCACCATACCGAAAGTAATAACACAAAGCCGAGTGTTTTATTACATTATTGATATCGGAGATATGCTGAGACAGCTAAAAATGATATATGTATATGGATAACCCGCAATGTGGAAAAAGTAAAATCCCAGTTCAACTCTATAAAAATTATTAAAATCAGTGATTACTTACATTTGTAAGATGCCTGTGTCACATTTCGATACGTGTTCATAGCAATTTCCTTCAATTTAACACACATTCATTTAACGCAGAACATTACACGCATTGCTATTCACAAACTCTATTGCAAATTACGCGTCGATATCGCTGTAGTGAGTAAGTGATATACAGGCTGTAGCACTAGTACTTCTTATCCTTCACTCTGTACATTTTTCTTGACAAGCAGTGCAACTCAGATGTACCGCCTCCTAATACGTGATTTATTTTAATATTGCTAGTCTCATTGCTTGTCTCATAGACCTTGTATAATAGTACTTATTTCTGCGCTTCTTTACTGCGAATTTTTGAAATTCTGAATGTAATTTTATTTGTATTAATATATTTAATTGAATTAACATGAATATCTAACGACAGACAACTTGAAGAACAAAATTTGACAGTGTAATTTATAAAAATATATATATCAGTTTCATACCTCCTACTAGTCTTTTAGGTTTAAAAGTAATTTAAAAGTTTCTGAAAACTACATTCCTAAATTCGCGGCTTTAAAAAAAATTACGTGCATTCAACGAAAAATCACTATAATAATAGCTTAAGTCATGTGACTGTCATCAACAGTTCTGGGCTGACCGCTTCGCTTTTTATATGCGAGGCTGCTATTTTAATACTTGGCTCAGGTGATAACTCGCCAAATATTGTTCCATCGCCATCATTTCATCTATATTCAAATATTTCGAGTCATGTGACTGTCATAAACAATTACGCTTTTCATATGCAAGCGTAACAAGCCATTTTCAATCAAAATTATTTTTTCGGATAAAACTACGTAAAAGTTGCCATGACCGCAAAGAATTCTTGGTACTTTTAAATGAATAGTGAATTTTAAATATTTCAGTTTTAAATTAAAGTTGTGTATTTTAAATAAAATGAGAGAAAGGATTATATTTTAAATGCAATTAATGACATACGAAAAATGCCAAGGGAACAATGCTTGGCGATTTATCCCCCTGCGTCCGGTTAACATAAATATACTGAATTTTTGATTTGTCAGAATCGTCGGTTTTAGTGAAGAATTGAACAAGTAAATTAAATTATGCATAAAAGTAACATGATACAATGCTTAGCATTGCATTTAAAGGAGGCCAAACTGGTCGCCAAGGGCGGCTAGTTAAAAATAATTGTTCAGAAACTCTAAAAAAAAAAAAAAAAAAGAAACGATAAACTTCGTTTGCAATTAATAATGCATCAATTTCTAAATTTTAAAATTATTTAGCTCAATAAATTATTCAAATTAAAAATTTTGATTTTAATTATTATAAATGCCTGAATAACACAAAATCGAGGTTTTTTTTAAATACTTGAAGGGAGAAAAATAAATTACGTTTATAAGAAAATAATTTCAACAAATTTCCACTTTTCTGATAGTATTCTAGAGTATTGCAATTTCATATTTTGATTTTAATCTAAATAATATAAAGAAACAAGTTTTTCAAAAGTGTTTTCTGTTCACACGATTTCTACACCATCAGTAAGATAATATTTGTACAATAACTGTGATTCAAATAACTTTCACTCAATAATAATGATAATAATAAAAAGTATTGAAACTTTCGAAATTTATTTACTTGGGGTCCTTTAGAAAATAAATCGCATTTCAAAAGAAAGTATGACGAATTCCATGCCATTTTATCCAACGTTCGTAAATGAACGATACGGCTGAGTTAACAAACACTTTCTCAAGATACGATTTTATTCTCTGACATTTGTGTAATCTTAATTCCCTCTTTAAAACCCGGAAGACGGCATCAAAAACAGCCTTATTACCGGTCTGTTTTGGCCGAAAGGGATGATAGAGCAAGATAACACGTCCCATAATTTGGAAACACAGTCGAACCTCGTTATACCGATACGATAATGTCCATTAAAAAGTGTCGTCATAAGCGTAGTGTCGCGGTAACCAGAGTTTGAGAGAAAATGTGTGCATAAAAAGCTGTATTTATAATTAATTTAAGACAGTTTTAAATTTATAACTGTTCTTGCAGTTTTAAGCAATAAAACATTATTATTAAACAAAATAAACACTAAAACAAAATTGAAACGAATAAAAATACGATTTATGATGCTTGGTTTTTTTTATTGTTACATGAAATATTGATTAATTAATGTTTGCTTATCCCTAGATGTGCTTCCTACAACTATTTTTTCAATATTATGCAATGGATTGTAATCAATATTTGTTGTTTCAGAAATGGATGTTAGATAATTTCTGCTCATTTCAATGCAATGCAATGCGTTGGTTTTGGTCGGATGAAAAATGCCGTGTAGCCACAAGAAAGCGCCGTCTGACCAGAACAAAAAGACCGCGAGTAGACTGATACATCTATCTGGAACTTCAGTGGGTCATTCATAGTGTGTGGGTTTATTTATTCAGATAAAGGATTGAAGTAAAATTTCTCATTTATCTCAATGGGTAATTTAGACACTTTTGTGAAAAATTTGGCTAAAACATTTTTTACCGCTTAATTGCCGTGCTTATAAGATGGATTATAAAAAATGAATAATTTTCCTAAACCTTCAGGATATCCGGAATTGAAAATTATTCAATGACGTAAAATCCGGAGTTTATTTACATTAAAATCATATACAGAAAATCGGGACTTTGAAAAACTGACGTGATAAGCGGAATGACATGAAAACCGGGTGTCAAAAAAACGAGCTCCGACTGTAATTTTATTTAGGAAGGATCGAAATAAAAACTAATCTGAAATTCCATACAATTTACACTTATTATAGCAAATACAGTAACAGAACACTTTCTTCGGATCAAGAATTACGGTCGGAACGTTGAACCTGATTTATACCATAGCTAATTTTTCTGTATGTATGATCCCAAAATTGTTATACGTTGTTAATGTATTATCAAATTGTTATAATTATTATGAAAATGAGATCCAGAACTTTGTATTAAAATTGGTATTAGAGCTTTTACTTATTAGAAATATAAATAACTACAAGAAACAGACTATACAGGTTGGCCAAAAGTCCATAACGCATTTCAAAATTTAATTTAAAATAAATTATTTGACGTACGAAAGTACGGTTTAATCGAAAACGTTTCTTTTCGAAAACGTTTCTTCTCGAAAGTTTTGTTTAAGTAAATTTACAAAAATTATCCATAGATGACGCTAAACCTTCAAAACTTCAAAACCTCAAGATAAGCCATCAAGGCAGGCCATTTATTGTCTACAATCGAACCTACTATCATATTGTGTAGAATGAAACCGAGTACCGTTTGGATGCGATTTAAAGTATACAAAGGACACACTCGTTAAAGTATGGTAGTAGATTGTACTAAATAAATGGCCCGTAACTTCTTTTTTCCAGAGATTTGAAGATATAGCGCTGTCTATAAGCAGTTTTTGGAAATATTTTTTTTTAATTTGTTTAAACAACAATTTTGATTACAAGAAGTATTTTCGACCAAACTGTACTCTATTATGCCAGTTACTTGATTTATTTTATTGAATTTTAAAATGAGTTAAAGACTTTGGCTCATTCTGTATATCAAATCTCTGATTATTGGTATTTTGCGTAATACACTGCTGGCCATCCAAAATGCAACACCAAGAAAGACAAGAGATATCAAAGCCAAATTTATTTTAGAGATTACACATAGTATCAGTGTTAATTGATTCCAAATACAACCTTCTTTGAAGTGAGGTAGACGGGAAAATCAGTAAGGACTGTTACATCCACTTCTGTCAACAACCACTGCTAGACGCTGCGGCATAGAGTGGAAGAGTCTTTGGATGTGTTGTTGGGGAATGACATCCCACGCTGCCTCCACACGTAGCCAAAGTTCATCTTGTGTACTCGCGGGTGTGACATTCCGGGATAGGCGCTCTCCAATCATTGACCAGTCATGTTCGATGTGTGATAGATCTGGTGAACAGGCAGGCCAGGGTAACAACGGAATATGGTGAGCTAAGAAGAAAGCTTGAACATTGCGTGCAACAGGTGGTCGTGCCTTCTCCTGTTGAAATGTAGCCGCAGGCAAGCCCTGAAGGTAAGGGAGGAGAACAGGCTGCAGAACCTCAGAGACATAGCGCTGGCTGGTAAGTGTACCGTTAATGCGTACTAGGGGGGTACGTGAGTTGAATCCAATAACATCTCATACCATAACACCGGGTGCAGAACCAGTGTAATCATGCATAATTCAGCAGTTCAGCAGGCTCTCCCCACGGTGTCTCCAAACTCTAATTCGACTACCATGATACTGCAGACAGAAGCGTGATTCATCCGAAAACACAATGCTATGCCATTCGGATGTCCTTCTCTACCGCTCAGCCGACTATTTTATTAAACGCAAACGGCTAAGGTTTTATGCCAAATGTATGCGAAGCAATGGACGCCTAGCGTACAATCCACTGTACTGCAAACGACCTCGAACTGTTCGTGCGGACGCCCATTGTTGTGTTTGAGACGGCATTCGTTGTGTTAAGGTTGCGGATGTGGCAGTGAGTTCCATCAGTGCCATGCGCACAATGTCCCTGTCTTCCAGTGGAGTGGTGTGACGAGGCGGTTGCAATCGCTCCTGTCGGTCTGTCGTTCCCTCCTGCATCCACCGATTCCATATTCTCAGGACTGTTGCTTGGCTACGTCCGATACGATGACCAATTTCTCGGAAAGATAATCCGCAATCTCTGTATGTAACGATTCTTCCGCGATCGAAATCAGAAACGTGCTCGAATGGTGCTTGTGTTTTTCTACGAGGCATACTGAATCTGTACATACAAAAAATCGCACGAGAAAACAATTCACGTTCTTCAAAACGACAATCTTTCTTCCCTTTATATACAGATTGTACGGGGCGTTGCAGTCGCTCACGATGTGCGCGAGCGCTGAATTTGTAATCATTTGCATATCCTACCGCGGTGTATACATGGTGTAAATTTTACGCTGTTTGGTTGATCCCTTCATGGTGTTGCATTTTGGATGGCCAGCAGTGTATTTTCGAATGACTACTAAAAATAATCATTTGAACTGAATCCTGTACTTATTATGATTATTCAAAAAATTTTTGGATTTCATATTTTAGATATAGCAGTTACATAAGTATATAAAAGATAAAATAAAACTAAGAATAACAAGAAAGAAAAAACATGCCTCCAGCATAGATTATGAAACACTTTCCAACACATTCAGAATAATGAAAGAAAACTGCAGATTAAAATATTACGTCTAATTCAACCTTATGGAAACACATTAACACATTTCAAAACCCAATTTCAACTGTTCCCATCTACAACCGGAAAATTATCCGAATCTTTTCAGCAGCCCTCTATATGATATATAGATTCATATTTATTAACTACATGCATGCCAAAATTTAGTTCACTGAAGAAATACATGTACTTCAGATGAAAATTCCCCTTCAGCAATTTCCTCTAATAAGGAGAATGATACGTGAATACTTTTATGCATATATAGAATTTATATATAACGAGTAACATGCAAAAAATTAGTTAAATTTAAAAGCGCATACGGAAATTTAAAACGTAAACTCCAGCAATTATTACCCAAAGATTCTGGCCGATTTCTTTTGTGTGTCCCTGTAAATGAATAAAAAATTCTATATTAATGTCCTGTTCTAACGTGATCGTAAGGAAATTCAGTGATTTATATCAGTTTCAATACATCTGAAATAGCGTCATGTCATTAAAATACTCTGAAAACGATTTTTTCCCCATATACCATAATGTAATGGAATTCTTTTGAGTGCCCCTGTAAATGATCTATTAATCCTACATACTTCATATACAATACAAAACATGCTTTGATGACCCTAAATAAGGTTTATCAATTGCATGAAAATCCGAGTATATCTACGGGAGTTAGAGCATGGACAGACGGACAGACAAACCGAATGCATAAACACTTTCAAATTTTTTCGGAAAGTGTTAAAAACCACTTACATTTAGAAATTACATCTACCCTATATATATAAAATCCTAATGAAACGGATATTATGAAACGACTGAATTGAAACGAATTTATGTAACGATTCTATGAAACGACTGATTAAACAACTGATCATGTTTCACGGCGATTTCTCCTAAAATATGGAATACTTTGCGATGAAATTAACACCAAAAATCCATATTGATCAGCAGATCTCAAAACTGGTAATAGAATTTTTAACTTCGAATTAGTTTTCGAAATATTAAAATTTTTTTGCAATTTTATATACTTTTCTCTAATGATGGCAACTCAAATTTTAATCATAACAGATATTTTTTTTTCATATTCTAGAAAGGGTTATTATTTTAAACTAATTTGGCGACCAGTTTGGCATCCCTTAAATGTATGCTAATAAATGTATCATGTTACTTTTATTCATAATTCAATTTACTTGAACAATCTTTCGCCAAATCGAAAGATTCTGATAGAGAAATCAAGAACTGTGTATTTTTATGTTAGCGAGATGCAGGTGATAAATCGCCAAACATTTTTCCCGTCGCATTTTTTTATATTTCATTAATTTCATTTAAATATAATCCTTTCATTCATTTTATTTAAAAAACAAAACTTTCATTTAAAACTGAAACGGTACTTTTCTGTTATACGGACACCATGCCAGAATGTATGCTAATGCGCCAATTATTTCAACCTGATCATGAAAAGGATTTTTAATTTTATGTCAGCAGTTTAATAGGAGTTTTATTTTATTAATTTATTGTATAACAGTTATTTGTTCACTTATTTTAAGTATATATTTGTGGTTTAACAAAATAGTTCAAAAAGTCTGTAATTTTTAAATGTTATATTTTTAAAATGCTCACTTTACTATCGACAATGTCTTTTCTTTTATTTTTCAAATGTTTAAATTCACGTGATTTTCATTTTACGCCAACTATTACGCTTGGTGACAATGGTGTTCGTATAACGGAAAAGTACCACTGAAACATTTAAAATTGATGGCTTTCACTTCTTTCTTTTCTTTTAAACAAAACTAAAAGAAAAATATTACGCACAGATATCATATACGCATCGGGGTACCTAATTGGCGCCAAAATGGTATTATTTTGATTGACATTGTAGCCCGGCTATTGTTGTTTATTTAACAATAAATGTTTATTTACTTTTATTTCTTTTTTTAAATTATATAAATTATTTTGTTCTAACAATTATTTTTTTTTTATTATTTCCTTTTGAAAATAATAGAAAATAATTAAAAAATACGGTACTACTTAGTTATTCCGTCGACCAATTTCGCCAAATTATATAAATCGCCAAACCACTCGCCAGATTATACAAATTGACATAATTTTTATTTTAAATAACGAAAGAACAAATAAATTAGTATAACATTAATAAATACACAAATAAAACGTCGAAATAAAAATCACTTGATGACGTAAAAACGTGTAACTTGCTTAAAGTCAAGTGAATGTGACATTTACGATGAACCATTATTGGTATTTAATCTTATAGTTTGGCGATAGATTTTTGGTCGACGGGATAACTAGGTAGTACCAAAAATACATATGTAACTGGTATTCGAAAACGAGGTTTTCGCCAAATTTTCGTAAAAAAAAAAAAAAAAAAAAATCACGCCAAACCTGCGGGTGCGTATATGACATATGGCCAAATATTAAATATTGCAACAAACCATGACATTTAATTTCAACTTCAAATCAATGCTTTAATTTACCACTCGAAAAAAAAAATGCTAACTGGCCAGTTGAAAAAAAGCTATTGGCGAGATTTGCACCCGGCTAACGTAACAGTACCAAGAATTCTTTGCGACCATGGCAGCTTTTATGTAGTTTTATTCTAAAAAAAATGATTTTTTAAATCAAAATGGAAATATTTTGGCACAGATGTTATATACGGACCCATATTGGCGCGATTTTTTCTGACACCAATGTCATATACGCTACGGGTACATAACTGGCGCCAAAGAATCGTTATTTTGCTTGATATGGTAAGACGGATGTTGATGCTTTCCCTAAATTGGCGTCGGAAAAAAATCGCGCCAATATATGACATCTGTGCCAAATTTTCAAATGAAAGGCGAAGGGATCAGACCGTATTTGTTTATGGCAGTTGATGACTTGAACTATTATAATATACATGAAATGATGGCGATAGAATAATATTTGGAGACTTGTCACCTGTACTTGGCTAACATTAAAGTACCAAAATGGCGCCTAGAGTATAAAAATCGAAGTGGTCCGCCCGGAACTGTTGATGATAGACATATGACTTAGGCTATTGTTATAGAGATTGTTTTAAAATATCGGGAGACAAAGACTCAGTATACTTAATTCATTTTATTTTAGTTTCTTTTCAAATGTTTAACTGATCCTCTTTAATCAAAAACGAAAACAACCATTGAATGTCTTAACAGCAAGTTTCGGCCTTAAATTTTTGCAATCAAAGGGAATTGAATGGAAACCCGTTTACAGGGAGATCTGCACAGCTTTTTTCAGTATAATTCAATCTTCTCTAATATTTTTAAAACCCATCAGATTAGCGTGTTTATAGATTCTGCGGTGTTTGAACGGGAGTTGGCGAGCGTAGCTTGCAGGGGGCAGAGCCCCCTAGTAAATATATAAAATTAAAGTTTGCGTTGTCCAGCACGTCAAGGCCGTCAGTTGATATCGTATTTTTCTGAAAGAGGTTTTACCAGAACTACTTCAAGATGTGCCCATAGATTGCCTTAGAATAAATGATTGTTATTCTATCAATCCTTAAAGTTGTACCATGAGTTTGAAATCCCCCTGTATAGTAGTTCTGACGTGGGGTTTTTCCAGGGAGCTGTTCCAAAGGAGTTCATAGTTAAGAACGATAACGCGAAGACACACTGTGATCAACTTGTAGATGATTTTTTGGAGGAAGAGTTTTTTGCCGAATAGATTAGTTAGCGAATTTGTCATACCTAATCCCTAGAAAACTTATTTGGGATGTTTTAGAAAGATCTTTTCATCAGTCCTCTCTCGGGATTTAAAATCTTCAATTTTAGTACGATTGAGTTTAATCATTGCTGTTTCAAGCAATGATAAACAACCTCATTTACACAACGTGAACTGGACATTCTGTGAAGCATGAAAAGTTGCACACTCTTTAATAGTCGGGTCATTCTGTAAATATCAAATGTCATGTTTTCGCTGTTTTTGATCGAATTCGCATATTTAAACAATTTGTACTCCTGTTTATTATGAAATGGTAATGGTCTATCTCATAGTACTGTGTGCAAAATTTTGCTCGAATGAAATATGTTTTTGTTTTTTTAAGATAGCGCATTTCTGTGTTTGTAACTTTAATTTTGGGCATCAAATATATTAATATTAACATAATCAAACCAAACTATTCAAATTACTTCGATAAGTAAATACAGAGGAAGAAACATTACATGTTTAGACATAAATTTATTACTGTATAAATAATAATAATTTTAGCGTGATTTTGGTTTTTCGTGTAATTGATTTTGATTACTTAAGAGGAATATGACCCACAGCCATATCTTTTGGAAAAAGACATGGCTGTATGTATGGATTTAGCGTAATGAGTTAGGATGTCCGTTGTATGAGTAAAAGGGGAAAGGAATTAACAGAGAAAGAAAAAGAACGTCATAATAAAGCTACGGTCAGCTAACAGTTTGTCTATTTCCATAATTCAAACACTGAAAATATCCAAAAAAGTATAATACATATAAAATTTCAAAAATCGTGTTTTCAAAAAAAAAAAAAAAAAAGATAGGTTAGCTGTCTAAATCAGCATTATAATATTAAATGCATTTCCTTAAATGCATGATTTTTAGGTGCGTTCGTAGTTATATAAATACGTAGCACCTATAGTCGTCGTTCAGTCCGTCTGTCCGTCCGTCCGCATATAACAGAGCAAAAACTACCCAACCGAATGGTCTGAAATTTTAAATATATGATTGTTGCAAAATTTTGTCGAGATATTTCAAATTTTATGAAAATCGGATGTTTAGTTTAATTACAGGGAAAGTCAAAAGTTTTCCGTTACATTACGGCTAATGGGGAAAATTATTGCAAGTGCATTTTAATGATGTTACAGCCATCCGAAAGGTCTGAAATTTTAAATATATCATTGTTGTAAAATTTTGTCGAGCCATTTCAAATTTTATGAAAATCGGATGCATAGTTTAATTACAGGGACAATCAAAAGTTTTTCTTTACATTACGGCCAATGGAAAAAATTATTGCAAGTGCATTTTAATTATGTTACAGCCTTCCGAATGGTCTGAAATTTTAAATATATAATTGTTGCAAAATTTTGTCGAGCCATTTCCAATTTTAGGAAAATCGGATGTATAGTTTAATTACAGGGACAGTCAAAAGTGTTCCGTTACATTACGGGGAATGCGAAAAAAAATATTGCAAGAACATTTTAATGATACTACAGACTATGCACTTTATGAAGTGCAAAACATTATACATTCAGTACAATATGGGGTGTAAAAAATAATTATAAAACTAGTACGAACACACCTCATTTGCCACGTTTGACGAGCAATTTCCAACTTGTTTATTTTGTTCCTAAAAAATTATATTTGATTCTATGAAAGGTGTATTACACAGAAAAAGTAATGAAAAAAAAAATCAGAAATGTGTTTTTCGTATAATACGTCAACTTTTATCTAATGTTTCACATCCGCAACACGAGCAAAAACTACTTTCATAACTAAAATAGTTAAAAATTAGTAATTATTTCTACCCTATCTATCTATATTATAAAGGACGCGTAACGCATACGTCATTTTGCGAATGGCAACACTTTGAAATTTGAAATAAAATTTTGGCTTTGCAATTTTCTCTACTGCAAATTTTTAAACCTCTAAACATCGCACATTTTAAATTTTTACACCGTCGTATAAGAAAAAAAATGCTCTTTTAAATGCAATTTGTTTGAAAACTGTATCTCAATTTATTTTTGAGATATTAATTTTTTTGTAGTTTTTAATACCATTTTTCTTATCGTGGCAACAAAAGTAACTCATTTCATTGAAATTCATTGAAAGTAAACGGAAAATAGTCGAAAATAGGAGATACTGTATCTTTCTGTTGCCATTTTCTCATAAAACCTAAAAAAAAAAGTTGAAATTAAAATATGGACTATGTCAAGAATATTGTCTGTTATTCTGTGCTAATGACGTCATATGCACACTTTTCTATAGACGAAGTTTAAAACTGGATTGTAAAAGTGGATTGCTTTAGCGGATGCAAATGACGTCATTTTATAAAAAAGCGTGTATTTTATTTCTTAAACCTGAATTATGTTTTGTAGAAGTGTTCACAGCCCATTTGCTTTGAAATTGTTCACAGGTGAAAATGCTTCACATTTAAAAATAATGTAATCGAAATCACACACTGATAAAACGCAATGTTTTACAAAAAATTAGAGTATCTTTATAAAGTATATTTTTCAATCTTCTGACCATCGTTACATTTTCAATTTTCGTCGCATAGAGAAAAAATTTACTTTCAAATGCAATTTGTTAAAAAACTTTATCTTAATTGACTGATGTATTATATTTTCTAAAATAAATTTTAAGCATGATTTTTTTTAAGTTTATCTTATCACGTGCCGGTTTCAGTACATAATAATAATAAACATTTTTCACATAAAGCAAAAAACATTTTTCAGCATTTGTTTCTGACTATTTTTGCATAACGAAATTAATACTTCCTTTATAAACAAATAAAAGAATAATATTAAAAAAACCACCAATCTAACATATTTGTGAAAGACAAATTAACGAAATTAATACTTCTTTTATAAACAAATAAAAAAATAATATTGAAAAAACAACAAATCTAACATATTTATAATCGTACAATTTAAATTTTTAGATCACCAAATAGGATTTTTTTTTAATGGAATAACTTTGCAAAGTCCATTTCAGTTTACTGATTGTCGATAGTTTTAAAAACAATTTTTAAGCATGAAATATTTTATAATTTATCTATATCGCGCGGAGCTCGATTACGAAAGATTGATCCGCTTGCCCTTAAAACAAAATACAGACTTCATCATTTTCTTACGGCTAATATCTATTAAAAAAATTCCCTATGAATAAATAAATATAATAATATAAATAAAACACAGATTTGCCAGACATGTATAAGCTCTGAAATTATCAGAATATAAAAGAATGCCATAAGTAGCAAAATCTTGGCAAATAACTCTTAGCATGCGGCTAATAAGAAAATATCGCTTTTGATAAATTTCAAAAATTTATTTGATTGTATAATTCGTATTTTCCATATGAAAAATGCTTTTTTAATGTAAGTTGTCAATCTAAAAATATTATGGAATATAAAAAAATTATTAGTTTTCAATTTAAAAAAATGATTTCACCTATATTCTTTAACCCGGGAAGCCCGGGTACGATCCCCTAGTATATATAAAATCCTAATGAAACGAATTTATGAAACGAATATATGAAACGCCTGAACACTGTAAAAAAAAAAATGGTAACGTTCCATGTAAAATCCAGGAACGTTTCGCCTTTTCTCAGGTTTTCAGAATAATTTAGCTCTTTCCTGTGAAATTCTGGTTTTCTTATCTGAAACGTTCCTGAACAAAAGTTGGAAACAGCAAAACGCTGCTGCCGCCATTTATTATTTTTTTGCTGTAATCCGTTGCTCGCGCGCGAGTGTGGAAAAAGAATTCCTTAAATGAATGTAAAAAAATCAATATGGAATGCAATTAAATCAATAGACGACATAATCCTTTACGTCTCTATTGTCAAGACAATTCAGATGAAAATACAATACCTCCGTGACATCGCTAAGAGATTATCTCTCGTACTTGTCTGTGGAATGTTTAAGGAGCAGACCGTGTAAAAAAAAATACACCTATTATTTGGATCTTCATTAACCAGGGGACCATCAAACATGATTCTCACCGATTTTGATTAATTTAAAGTATGTTTTAGAGTTATTATCTCTAATTATTCTTGTGAAAGGATTTCTTCAAATGGGACTTAGATTTTCAGAAATTAGATGCCGAGGTTTAGCATACGTTTCAAATACCCATTAGTTTGCAGTCCTCAACGTGTCTTTCGTGGTGTGGACGCAGAAAGCTCGCACGCCACCCGTACGGCCCGAGTTCGATGCTACCTCTGGACTTTTTTTTTTCTTTTTTAATTAATTTTATATTTTAACACTTTATTACAATTTGATTTAAATTTGATATATATTTGACACTTTGAATTGCTGCAAATTTGAATTTTTTTTTTCGGAAAAAATATACAATTACGTTTAGGTTTTTTTTTTTTTTTTTTTTCATGAAAATTTATATGTATTTTATCTAACTTGTAAACTAACATAATTACTAACGAAAATCCAAAATATTTTATGTCTAGATTTTTTTTCTAATTATTATTTACATTTATATATTTTTATATTTTAAGCAAAGTTCAGAAACAATATATCATATATATATTTACTTTATTGAATTTTAACTGAAAATTTATTTTTTCGTGTAAATTATAAATAATAGTTTTGATGTCAATTTCAAAATATTTTTTCATTCTAACAAATAATGATAATAAAGCGAAAATTGTCAACTGGAAATGTAAAAATCGTCTGCGGATCCCGCATGTTGTGAAATGTCAGTAATGTTTTGCTGTCAACAGAAATATTCCTGGTATTTCGCAGGAAACTTACTGGCATTTCTGTAGAAAGTTTTTAACATATACAGTAAAGTTCCAGTCATTTTCAAGAAATGTTTCTTGGAAATAATGGGCAACTCAGCTGCCCATTTTTTCCAGGAACGTTGCGGAATTTTTTTTACAGTGAAATGTAACGATTCTTTGAATCGACTGATTAAACAACTGATTATGTTTCAGGATGATTTCTCCTATAAAAAGGAATACTTTGCGATGAAATTAACACCAAAAATCAATATTGATCCGCAGATTTCAAAACTGGTATTAGAATGTTTAAATTCGAATTAGTTTTCGAAATATTAATTTTTTTTCTAATTTTATATACATTTTTATAATGATGGCAACTCAAATTTTAATCAAACATATATTTTTTTTCTTCAGATTTTAGAAAAGGTTACTATTTTAAACTAATTTGGCGAGAAGTCTGGCCTCCCTTAAATGTATGCTAAGAAATATATCATGTTACTTTTATTCATAATTCAATTTGTATTTCATTATCATTTTATTTAATACAAGCAGAAACATTTAAAATAAATGGTTTTCACTTCTTTATTTTTTTTAAACGAAATGAAAAGAATAATATTAGGCACAGATGTCATATACGCACTGGGGTACCTAATTGGCGCCGAAATGGCATTATTTTGGTTGACATGGTAACCCGGCTATTGTTGTTTATTAATAATAAGTGTTTATTATTTTATTTTCTTTTTTAAATTACATAAATTGTTTTGTTCTATAGTTTATTATTTTTTTTTGTTATTTTCCTTTAAAAATAAAAAATAATAGAAAATAATTAAAAAATACTGTACTACTTAGTTATTCCATCGACACATTTTGCCAAATTATATAAATCGCCAAACCACGAGCCAAATTATACAAAATGACATAATTTTTATTTTAAATAACGAAAGAACAAAGAAAATAGTATAACATTAATAAATATACAAATAAAACGGCGAAATAAAAATCACTTGATGACGTAAAGACGTGTAACTTGCTTAAAGTCAAGTGAATGTGACATTTATCAACCATTATTGGCATTTAATCTTATAGTTTAGTGATAGATTTTTGGTTGACGGGATAATTAAGTAGTACCAAAAATACATATGTAACTGGTATTCGAAAACGAGGATTTCGCCAAATTTTCATAAAAAAAAATCACGCCAAACCGGATGCGTATATGACATCTAGACAAATATTAAATGATGTAACAAACGATAACATTTAATTCCAACTTCAAAGCAATGTTATAATTTACCACTCGAAAAATAAAAAGAAATGCTAACTGGCAAGTTGAAAAATAGTTATTGGCGAGATTTGCACCCGGCTAGCGTAACAGTACCAAGAATTCTTTGCGACAATGCTTTTATGTAGTATTATTCGAAAAAAAGAATTGATTTTTTTTTTAATCGAAATGGAAAACTTTCGGCACAGATGACACATACGGTCCCATATTGGCGCTATTTTTTTCTGACGCCAATGTCATGTACGCAACGGGTACTTAACTGGCGCCATAGTATCGTTATTTTGCTTGATTTGATAAGCCGGATGTTGTTGTTTATGCTGTTGATCTTTTCCCCAAATTAGCGTCGGAAAAAAATCGCGCCAATATGGGGCCGTACATGATATCTGGGCCAAACTTTCATATGAAAAGCGAAGGGATCAGAGCGTATTTATTTATGGCAGTTACATGACTTGGACTATTATAATATAGATGAAATGATGGCGATAAAATAATATTTGGCGACTTATCACCTGTATCTGGCTAATATTAAAGTACCAAAATGGCACCAGGAATCTAAAAAGCGAAGTGGTTCGCCCGGAACTCTAGATGATAGTCACATGACTTAGGCTATTGTTATAGAAATTGTTTTAAAATACCGGGAGACAAAGACTCTGTACACTTAATTCCTTTTATTTTTAGTTTCTTTTCAAACGTTTAACTGATCCTCTTTAATAAAACACGAAAACAACCATTGGATGTCTTAACAGCAACTGATTCGGCCTTAAATTTTTGAAATCAAAGGAAATTGAATGGAAACCCGTTTACAGGGAGATCTGCATAGCTTTTTTCAGTATAATTCAATATTCTATAATATTTTTTAAACCGATCAGATTAGCGTGTTTTTAGATTCTGCGGTGTCTGAACGGGGGTTGGCGAGCGTAGCTTGCAGGGGGCAGAGCCCCCTAGTTCATAAATATGAATCTAGCTACCTTATTTTATGTGAATTTATATTTTGTAAACTTTAAGTATACGAATTAAACTATGCAAAACATATGGAAATTCTGAATATCTGATGTTCTTTGTTACTTCCCGCCAAATTGACTAAATATCAGCCCTATTGCCATCTATTGAAGGAAATGTGCAATGATCCTTCTGAAAACATAATGTAGCAGATAGATATGAAGCATAGATTAGTTAAAGGAAACTCCACCAGATTGCATTGAAACGCAATTTTTTTTTTAATGTTGTAGATATTCTACACGGTGCATTTAAGGGGTAACCTGACACCTCAGGATCGTTTTTTAGGTGCGTTCATAATTATATAAATACGTAGCACCTATAGTCGTCGTTCTGTCCGTCCGCATATAACAGAGCAAAAACTACCCAACCGAATTGTCTGAAATTTTAAATATATGATTGTAGCATAATTTTGTCCAGCCATTTCAAATTTTATGAAAATCGGATGTATAGTTTAATTACAGGGACAGTCAAAAATTTTTCTTTCCATTACGGCCAATGGGCAAAATTATTGCAAGTGCATTTTAATGATGTTACAGCCATCCGAATGGTCTGAAATTTTAAATATATCATTGTTGTAAAATTTTGTAGAGCCATTTCAAATTTTATGAAAATCGGATGTATAGTTTAATTACAGGGACAATCAAAAGTTTTTCTTTACATTACGGCCAATGGGAAAAATTATTGCAAGTGTATTTTAATGATGTTACAGCCTTCCGAATGGTCTGAAATTTTAAATATATAATTGTTGCAAAATTTTGTAGAGCCATTTCAAATTTTATGAAAATCGGATGTATAGTTTAATTACAGGGACAGTCAAAATTTTTCCGTTTCATTACGGGGAATGGGAAAAAATTATTGCAGTGCATTTTAATGATGTTACAGACTATGCACTTATGAAGTGCAAAAAAATATACATTCAGTACAATATGGGGTGCAAAAAATAATTATAAAACTAGCTATAGTACGAACGCACCTCATTTGCCACGTTTGACGAGCATTTCCAACTCGTTTTCTTCTTCATTATGTAGAAAATATTTTGTCGTGATCAAAGATGTGTAGAAGAATTGTTATTCCCGCTTTAACTGATTCTCTGACGTATATCTATTCTTTTTAGGTTCTCGTGGTACAGGGTCCATGCAGCAAGTCTCTATGCCCATATGGGATAATAGAGACTGTGATGCAAGGTATTATCAACCTATAACCAGTAACTTCATCTGTGCTGGCTACAATGAAGGAGGAAAGGATGCTTGTCAGGTACGGAAGATGTCACTCTAACTATTGTTTACTTTCATTAATTGCTTTCCACTTGGTCTGGCGGATATAGTTTAGTTCCAGTAGAAAGCAAAAGGAAAGTAATGCTAAGATCTCAACAGTTCTCGTAAGCAAACACTCCTTCTACGCATGAATGCAACAAAGATTTCAACATTTATCCTTCTATTCAATCACGAATCTGTATTTTACGAGTGGAACAGAAGATGTTAAAACTGTTTATTGAAATCATGTAACTAAAAGGTTAACTTAAATTATTTCTCAGTAAAAATCAGAAAATTACTTTATTTACAATATTAAAACCGGATTATTATAACTGAGATATAGTTATAATAAATGATGAAAAAAACTAGTGTCATACAATATGGTCAAAAATAACTTCTTAAATACCTTTTTTCATTATATATTTTCTTAATTTTTATAATTTTTATTTTTGGATATATTATTGTTTTTTAAACTATTTTTAATTACTTATTTATTTATTTTATTATTTATTTTATCATTTAATTATATATTTTTATATAATTTATATATTTTTTACATATTCATTGACTCTGTTTTATTCAAATTGCTTCATAATTCTCCTTCTATTCTGTGTTCTTTTGATTGGATCATGCTTTTGTGTAATTGGCTGATGTTTTCTTCCTTCTTATTGGCTGTTCCTTCAACCTATCCCTCTCCCTCTCCCTTACCTTTTGCCCTTCAGTGTTGCACACTTCTCAAAAGTGATTTAGCATGAGCTCATATTTTTACATTCAAAGTTTGGCGCGAATTCTTCGAATTCCCATACACTCGATGTGTCTTTTACCAAGCCATAATCGTCTTTCCCACAGGCGTGATGTATTCTATGACTGCATGTGCGATTCCAGAAAGAGAGAAGAGCCTACACTAGTCAAGTGGAGAAACTCGAACGCTAATGCTGTTTCCGAACGCTCGATTCTGTGGGAGAAATCTTTACGTATTTCTCGCATGTATTTCAATATTTTAAAATGATTTTTTTGCATAGGATACCTGGGGTGGATATTTTTTATTGTGTGTTTGTGCTTTTTCGATTTCAGTTTTTTTTTTTTTTTTTTTTTTTTTTTTTTTTTTTTTTGTATGCGGACATTTTAACTTTCAGAATCCGTTGGAGCCTGTTCTGAAAGTGAAACTATCTTCATACAAAAAAAAATTGTAACGAAAATCGAAAAAAGTACAACCGCACAATATAAAATATTAACCTCAGGTTCAATATGAAAGAGAAATCATTTGAAAATAACAAAGTACAAGCGAGAAATCCGAAAATATTTCTCCCACAGATTTAACGTTACCGTTTGAGTTTCTCCGCGTGACTAGTGTAGGTTCTCAAGAGTTTTGACTACTGGAACTGTTTCCAAAAGTGAAAGTAACTTTATTAAAAAAAAAAAAAAAATGCAACCAAAATCTAAAAAGTAAAAAGAAGCCGGGTTAGAGATTGGTCTCAACTATCCAACGTAAAAAAAAAAATAATAATAATAATTTATAAATATTAAAATGCAAGGGAGAAATTTGAAAAGAATGCTCCCTTGTGTTTAATATTAGAGTGCGAGTTTCTTCGCGTGACTGGTATAAACTCTTAAGAGCATTTGCCTGTATTATGCTGTATCAAGTGATGCAATATGCAAATAACGAGCTCACAGCTACTTTTACGCCACATGATTCCCGCTGTGACACCATATGAATATTGTCAATTCCTACCCTGAAATGATTGATCAAATTCTAAATAACGCCATCACGCATGATCAATAAGTTCCTTAATTTTGATGTATTTTGATGTATGTATCATTGCTCTTAAATTTCCTTTCAAAGTAACGTTGCTATAAAGATCATTATTTTATTAAGATTAAAATAAATTATTTGTCGTTTCTAAAACTGTGGTGGTGCTTAACTCTATGCAGGGATCCCACTCGGTCTGTTTTTTAAAAACTCGACTTTTTTTTTTTTTTTTTTTTTTTTTTTTAAGAAAAATCTTTTTTATAAATTTCGTAAAAACTTACCTGGAAGGGCATTTTATTTGCAATTGTTTCTGAAACCTACCACGAAATTTTTTTTCTTAAAAAATACTGCTTTTTATAAAACGGACCAGTGGGAGCCTTGCTTATGGCACATGTGTAAATGCATAGAATTTATTAGCATGCATCATATATGATATTTCATCTTTGATTTTTCGTAGTTATGGCAAAAAAAAAGAGGTTCATATTTGCATGTTAACAAAATCATTTCAGTTTTGTTTAACTGCTCATTTTCTTTTTAGGGTGATTCTGGTAGTCCGCTGATGGTACCTAATAATTCTAGACAATGGACGGTCATGGGTATTGTGTCGTTTGGCACAAAGTGTGCATCTCCTGGCTATCCTGGTGTTTATACACGAGTTTCTGAATATATAGACTGGATTCAATCAAACACACATTGAAATTTAGCCAAAACTGCACCAAAACGAAGTGAAATTTGAAGTCTACAAGTGATACAACTTTTTCAAAAAGAAAAGAAAACACGATACCTCTTAAAGTAGTTATGTTTATACGAGTGCAGTAGAGGTCTTTTTCTCACCGTCCATTTATAAAAAAAAAAAAAGATCAGATTGACTTGTGTGATCTTGCCAAATGCAAGTCAGCTGATTGCTGTGATGGACAAAAAATTACATAATGTCTACTGAAAGACATAAAAATGTTTCACATATGTAACTAGAAACCAAAATAATGACAAGACTACTGAGATTTGATCTTCAACTCGTTCACATCAAGGTGCTTGTTTTATCGCAATGAAATAACAACGGATTCCAAGAAGCTGTGATACTTTAGTGCTCTTCAAACTGTTTTACAATTTATCAGTTTTTTTTTCCTATGAGACTTTTACTAACACCTTATAGCACGATAATTGCTTATATATTATTGATTTAGCAATTTTAAAATAGTACATTAATTGCAAATCGCACAACGATTTTTTAGAAACAAAAGTTATTTTATTATTCAACATTTACATTATTCAACAATCATAATATATATATATATATATATATATATATATATATATTTAAAAGAAATTACATTACAGAAATGCTGAGATAAGACTCTGAAAATTTATTTCGGTTACTAAATGCAGAACAAAATCAAACTAAGAAAAGGAAAATGAAAAAAAAAAACAAGTATTGAAAAGTGGATAAAATACTTGTGTGGTTTTTCGACAAAAAATACAGATATTTTAACAATTTGTGGGCACTCTGTGTGTCTATTTCGGTTTTTAAAAAATACAAACACGATGACAAATTAATCTTTCATTCATAAATTTATACTGCATAATTAATGGTTCATAAAAATTTAGTAACTCATTATTTGAGAAATCTGACACACATGCTCCAAAGATAAAAATAAGTGTCTATGTATTTTCAGAAATTAACTCTACAATTGTAAATGTTTTATTTCAAAAATATTTATTTAAAAACTATCATTTGTGTATTCTTCGCTGTGCTACTTAGACTGATCATCGAAAAAAAGATGATAAAATTTTTTCAATAAAAATAATTTTTATTGCATTATTTTACATGCTCCTAAAACGGTTTTGAGTTTGAAATCACTATTTGTATCGTGGCTATACCTTTTCGTTCATTTTAAGCATTTTTAAAAACTCATTCATCTTGTTATACTTCATCTCTCATGATACTTTGCTTCATTCATCATTTCGCCTTGGATTGTTCCTTTATATTTTTATTATTGTCATTTCGTAAATGACTAATAATTAATGCCATATGTTCTATCGATAAATATTGGGTTGTCCAAAAAGGAGTGTTTTTTCGGGAGATTCATAAAACTGTTGGAAATATGTGGCGTGTTAAGCCAAAAATACTCAGTAGCAAACTCGCGCTCTCTCATGAATAAACAAAATGAAAAATAAACTACAAAGTGGCATTTTGCTGATGGTACAATATAGAGGTAAGTAAAAAATCGCTTACCTGTTATACATCCTTTTCGAGTTGGCTCGGGATTCGTCAACGTGATATACAGTATGGCCAGGGATCCGTTGGAGACATATAATCGACCAGAGCTCGAAATGTACCGGAGCGAACCGGAACGATGTTCCGGTTCATGAAATTGTGACAAATACTTTTCCGTTTCGTGAAAATATGGAAAATATTGTTCCTGTTCGTGGAATTATTAAAAAATATTATTACAATTTTATACATATAGCTTACTATGCTCTCTGTAACTTTTTTTTTTCTAATTATTTAGAATCTTGATTTTTTTTTAATTGGTTTTTCTATGGTCAAATACAAATTTGCTATACAGTAAAGTCCCGATTATCCTAGTTAATATGGACCAAGCTTACCTCGGATAAGCAAAAAATTTGTATTCAATTTTAGAGGTAACAAAACCGTACAAATTGACAGCTATAAGATTCTATTAGTGTCATAAAAATTGCAGGCGTAGACTTTTCTTTCTACTCAAAGTATTAAATAGTTTTTTTCAATCGAACTTATATCTTTGGATGTATCATTTTCTTCTGATGGACTGATGGCTTCTATTATGGAAGCTATCAGTCCATCAGAAGAAAATAACTCGGTTAAAGCGGAAACTCGGTTAAGTGAGACTCGAATAATCGGGAATTTACTGTACTTTAAAAAAAATAATAATAAAAATAAAATTAGTCGACAATAATTTTGAAATAGCGTTCCGGTTCGTGGATTTTTTCCATTTCGAACCCTGGTTTAACGATAGAATTTGAATGCATTTTGATGCATTTGAAACTCAAATTTGCAAAAAAAAAAAAAAAAACACTTAGAACTTTTCAGACAACCCAATAACTTTGATAATCATAACATAAATATCTAAAAATACATGCTAAAGCACGTCATACAATAAAGCCCTGTTTAAAGTGGAGGATGTGTTCCGATAAAGCAAAGCACTTAACGAAACAGATTAAATGAGGCCATCTTAAAAGTAAATTGTTTTATTTTGTAACAAGTAACATTTTTGTATGCATTAATTATAGACATTTTTATCATAAATTTTGATTTGTATTGTGTTGATTTGTACAAATCATTAATGGAAACCAAAAATATTTGAGGAAATATGCTTGTGATAAGGAATATTCTTCCTCGTTCGATACGCTATGTTTTTTCATTAAGAAGCCATCTAACGTTGTTTTCTTCCCTTTCACCAAATTTTCTATTGCTAGCGATAGCATCGGATTCAATCTTTATACCGGAATTCGAATCCAGAACCTTAAGCCAGGGTCCTGGGTTCGAATTCTGGCACTTTTTTCCTCAGTTGGAAAAAATATAATTATTATGATTTATTTATGAATTGTTATGATTGTGTTAATATAATTAAGTGTAATTACGTGCCCAACGTTTATCGGAGTTCCTTTACCTTTTTACACCGTTCCTTCACAACCAAAGTTAATTTGCAGCGTCTTTCAACATCCTATCCAGTAGCCAGGCCCCTGCGGGTATGTACTCTCCAAAAAAGACTGTTTATTGGACGAAGGGGAACAGTATTAAGCCCTCAATTCTCTGTCCCGTGATATTCACGGGCTGCGTCTTTTATTGGGATTGTTTGATTCCCACCAGTTTTATAAAATAGTGTAATTGCCTTTATTATGGTATCCTTTTACCTGTCATTAAATAAGGGGAGTATTTATTTTTCAAAAAAATGGTGCCAGTAAGCAATTTGAATTTTTAAACCGTAATTTAATGCGACCGTTAAGGGATTAAAATATTCTTCACGCCTATTGGTGTTTACTTCTATGTACCCGCAGCTGACGTAACCTCGGTAAATTCCAGTTCAGTTATTCGCTGTTTTTTACAAAGTAATGAGATACCGATAGGCAGTGTTCTCGCTAGCTTTTGACCAACATTCGCGATTTGGCGAATAAGAAATAAAAAAACAGTAGCCAAATGAAAAGAAATGTTAGCAAAAAAGATTCGGCGTGAAACACTGAAAAATCTATCTTTAATCCCTTATTGTATCCCTTTTTTTTCAATATGTTCTAAAACAACCTATTTTTTTGTAATTGCTTATAAAATAGAAATTCGACTATCTGCTACAAAAACTATTAAAAATAAGTACATTCTGAATGTCTTCTCAAAGTGTAAATGTTTCAGACATTCTTTTAGCAGTCTAAATAAAAATTAAAAACAGCGACGATCTTTGATTTACCGTTATGAAAATATACGCTAAAAATTGCTATGAGATTTCGACTCTAAAAGATAGAAAAGATTGACCCGCCACTGATACTTTACACACAACTAATAAATAGTACGGTAAATGGCTAATTTCAAAACCGCATTCCAGCAAAACTTTTCTCTAATTGGCGCTTGATGCAAGTAATTTTGTTTGTGTTTTTACCGGCGCGATGTCGGTGCATAGATAGTGATCAACTGACAATAGGGAAATACCTATCGCACAATCCTTTCTGTATCTTTGGCTGCTGATAGGCTGAATTGGAGTTGACTCAGTATTTCTATAAATAGAGTACTATAAGTGGCACGATGCGATTGAACATGAAAAGCGACATTAATCGTTCAGTAACGCAGATAAGAATCTGGAATGTACTGGAATACGCTTAAAAAGAGCAAAAATTGAACAGTCGCAATTTGGCGAATCTGATTGTTCGTTTTCTCGCCAAATGAAGCATTTGGTCGCAATTTGGCTCAATGGCGAGCGGCAGCGAGAACCCTGCCGATAGGTCTAGATTAAAATACAAGGTTATCCATAAAAGAATGTCCCAGTTTCAATGGTATATTATAACAGTTTACACTATTTACAACAAATCATACATCAAATTAAAGGTAAACTAATCCAGTTTTTCTTTAAAATATTCAATATGTGTACTTTTAGTTATACAGCACACATCAAACCTAAAGTCCAATTCTTCCCACATTTCGGTTAAGTCCGGAGTGATGAAAGCAATAGCCTCTTCAATTCAGTGTCGCCACTCTGGTAAATCATTAGGTAGCGGCAGAACGTAGACACGATCTTTTATAAAGCCCCAAAGGAAAAAATCTCATGGCTCTTACGGCTTTTAAATCTTTAGCCCAGCAATAACGCTTTGCGCTCGGGAGTCGCCATTTTGCGACTGCAAGCGAGTCAATAATAAAGCAGTTCTCGCGCATGCGCTTATCTAAAACTGTTTGAGTTACACTTTATTTGTGACCTTGAGCCAACACTCTACAACGTTTACAGTTCGTGGACATTCTTTTATGGACACACTGTATTAAACAAAAATAAAACTATGCTAACTAAAAATTCATTATATTATTTTTCACTTTATTTGTATATATGCCGCTGTACAAACAAAGTGAGTAATATCTGAATCAGGTATTGTACTAGAAATTCTTTTCTGCTTAATAAAGTTATAGTAACATACACTGAAGAATTTTTCCAAATTTTTAAAAACTGCATACATTAATCTGAAACCTGGGCCTGTTTTGTTTCGCTTTAATTGTGTCATTTCCACACACAGGTAATTCTACAAATTATGATTTTGGCATATTTTTTATTATTATTCAACTTATTATTTTTTTCCAACATATTGATTTTTCTGTTTTCCAATATTTCCTTTATCTTCCGAGACATAACAAATTAAATACTTCTCTAAAAAAGCACACAAAGCCACAATTTGCTGTTTGAAAAATCTTAGCATTTTTTTCTGGAGATGAACAGTATTATTTACTTACATTATTGCATCATATTTAAAGCAGAATCAACTAATCTGAAAACTCTATTTTTCTCTTGTAAGTATTCCTACTGTCTTTAAGTGAGGTTGAAAGAAATTTCATCGAATCGTGCCTCCCAAGGGAATCACGTTACATCGGTGGGAACCATTGGTCTATAGAGCAAGACGTTCATCTCAAATTCAGTTGAACGAAAAAAAATTGACTTGATCCACTTTTATTCTTAATGCCTCATATGCGTGGAATTGTTTGTTTACACACGTAAAGTCTCTCTTTAAGGATTTATATATTGCGAAACTACAGAAATTACATATTTTTGGAAATTTCTGAATCTGCTTTATTTATTTATTTATTTATTTTTGTGCACAATTGAAAATTTAAAGCAAATTATGGCTTTTGTGTCTTTAATTAACAATACAGTCACAAACACAGGTGACTCTGTAATACCCCATTCAGACCGGATATTTAAAATATCTTAGACCAGCACTTTCGAGGTGGCACAAAACTGGAATTGAGTACCTGTTCACACCGCAAAACTCATCTAAGATAGTTCACTGAATGTCACTGTGTAACAAATGTAAAGTGTGCGCATACGCTTAAGTTAAAACCAGCCTCAACAGCCAATCAGTTAAAGTGAGCTTCAACAGTCAGTCAAATTGGGTGGTAGTGGCTGCATCTAGCCATAGAAAGTTCGAACTCACTAAGAGAGTTTCTGGAACTCTCTCAGTAAGATCGACTGTCTGAGATATCTTAAATATCCGATGTGAACAGGATATTAATCTCATCTTTAGCTATCATAAACATATTAATTTTGTTTCTTGCTCTTTTCCTTTTTCTTCCAATACTAAATATCTGTCATGTTTCAAATCTTAACAACATTTTTGTAGCAAAATCATCCTTTTTTTAGCGTTATTTTGAAAAAAAAATCTATGAATGATAACAACATTGTTATTTATTTTGCATGAAGAATGGAGAAAAAGTGCAATTTTTAAACCATCTTCACACCTTCCTCATACTCTTTTATCTGAAATATGTATAAAAAGAAATAAAATTATGTTTGTACCTAGAAAATTTGTAGATTATTTAATAATAAAATTTGTTTACATTTATTAATCTGTTTATTTTTTACATGCAATTACCCTTAAACTATTTTATTAGACAAATATAAATTGACAATGATATTTCCTTCATCGAGTTCTTCAGATGAGAGTAAAGATAATGTGGATTTATTAATCTGTTTATTTTTTACATGCAATTACCCTTAAACTATTTTATTAGACAAATATAAATTGACAATGATATTTCCTTCATCGAGTTCTTCAGATGAGAGTGAAGATAATGTGGATTGCTGATTTGGGCTAAATTCAGTATTGATGGACATGTGAATCTGTTATTATATTATATGTATTGGCAATTTCAAAACCGAAATATATTTACGTATTTATTACACTCTATGTTTATTATTATATATATATTACACTCAGGCCTTACGCTACAGCCATTCGAGATTTCTTTATTTTAATCCACGATAACTTCATACAACTCGACTTGAGCAAAATATAGGGACATAGACAGTATAGCGCATGGAGTAGACAGCATTTCTTCCTGATTTAAATCTTATCGAACATATTCGGAACACAGATAATTATACAGGTAGGACACTTGAGCCAAAAACGAACTACTAGTAAGATAATTTCGACACAAATGAAAACTATAACTGCCGCATGATGATACTTTGGTTTGACATTGACGGTCGCGCAATACTTATTTATTTCCAGTGTCACTTTTCAATGTTAATTTAACATAGAAAAGCCTATGGAGCTCATAACTTTTTCATTTTTTTCTTCCCACCTTTTCGTCCCTAATGCCACAGCTTTTTTATTCTTTACTAATTCTAATGATATTATAAGTTCAAAGTGTAAAAATGTTTGCCTGACGTCAGGGTCAAAACGTATGATAAAATGCCTTTCCATATGGGTGAATTATAACCCACAAAGTAACATGGGCTAATTTTTATTTACATTATTCAAATATTTTTCTTAATAATTCCAAATTTCGCTTTTTTCATTGAAAATAAACGGACATTTTTCCTTTAAAATTTAACGTTTTTTCTTAATTGTTGCAAATAATTCAAACGCCGTAATAATAATTTATCTCTTTTTTAGCGGAAAAATTTCCGAGTAAAAAATTAAACTGAAATAGTTTTTTTTTTTTTTTTTTTTTTTTTTTGAGGAATTAAAAAAATGAATATGCGTCATAGTGGAAATAAAAACGACAATTTCAGAATAAATTTTTGCTTTCGTCAAGTTTATGTTTTAGCAAACAGTTTCAAAAGGATAGCTATTTTAACGCAAGTAGCGAACTTAGTGAGAAAATACATAACTTAAATTTTAAAATGTTTTTTTTTTTTCTCCAAAATGGGAACTATTTATATCCCAAGTTAAACTTAGGTAATAATTTTCTCTTGTGTCTACATCACCTCTTGGGAGGGAATAAAGTAACAAAATTTAAGTAAAACTTTTTTTTTTTACTTATCACAGCTATAATATTGTTATAAATATTAGCAATAAGGATTCAATACAATTTATTTTGCATTCATAACGTACCTGAGTGGTTAATAGGGTATCTAAATTTAAGTTAAATTATTTTTTTATGTTTTGATTATAGATTTTTTACGTTCAGATTGGACGTTTTTGTCCAAACTACAGCAACCTGCATTACTGTAGTGGTGAAATATTTTGAATTATACGTTGGTAAACTGCATCACATATTATGATGCAATACCGCATGCATCAAAGCCTGATGATGATACCACCATTAATTTTGAAATGAGTTCGTCTGAATGCAGTAGTTTTTAAAAAACTTGACATATTAAACGAAAACATAATTTGAAGAACAAATTAAAAAATATATATATTTCTTACATTGCTTAAGACCGAGAAGGGAGACATATTAAGATATTTCATTCAATTAGTTCTACATTTAATCTTAAATTTTTGTAACAAATAAGTTAAACCAATTGAAGCTTTAAAAAATAAAAATGGAATTCATACAATATGATACTCAAAACACCCTAAAAAATTAGATTCCGTTCAAATGAAATTGAAATAAATCTTAGACTTTTTTAAAGTTTTGTATTTTGCATACGTTTTATCACTTTATGTACAATCGTCATAAACATAATACAAAATATGCAATACAAATATTTTCAATTAAAAATGGTAGAAGTATAAGATTTATTTCAATTTCATTTGAACGGAATCTAATTTTTTAGGGTGTTTTAAGTATCATATTCTGTGAATTTTGTTTTTATTTTTCAATTCCTACTATTAGCTCACTCTCTCCCTATATTTATTTATATATTTATCTTGTTCAAATTTTCAATCGTTAATAAAATACTCATTATTCATCCTATCAAAATGAAATAATTTTTTTAAACTTGTACTGGATGGCAATTGATGTTAATACAGTTTTTCAAATATTAATTAATTAATTAAATTTTAATTAATTAATTTTAGTTGCATGGGAAACAAAATAGCGGCCATTGGCTATTGAAGATCAATGAAAGTATTTTCAATAAGGGGTTACCATAGGGAGGACCCTGTTCTGTCGCCAAATACCGCCAAGTTTGTCGCCAACTTGGCGATATATCGCCAAATTTTGTGGCTAAAATGAGTCGCCAAAAGTGACGCCAACTTGGCGATATCTCTAATATTTCGCCAAATTCCCATAGAGTTCCATTGTAAACCTACTAGCTTATAGAAAATCAACAAATTGAGATATTTTAATGCAACAAAAACTAATATTAGCTTAAGGGATTATATTAAATTTTTCTTTGATGGCCTAAGTAGGAATTGACTTTAAAAACAAAATTTTTATATTACTTGTTTAATCTTCAATTGGCTTAACTTATTTGTTACAAAAATTTAACATTAAATGTAGAACTAATTGAATGAAATATCTTAATATCTGTCCCTTCTCGGGCTTAAGCAATGTAGGAAATATTTTTTTTTTCCCTTTTGTTTTTCAAATTATGTTTTTGTTTAATGTACTCATTTTTGCTTTCACAAGTTCTTTTCAGGGTTATTTTTCTTTCAAATAATTAATTTGTTTTTAAAACCGTTTTGTTGTTGTTGTTTGTTTGTTTGTTTCCACCAAAAACTCTGTTTAGAGCCGTATTTCTTGCAAGTAATTATAGCAAAACGTTTACTAACAAACTAAAGAGATGTATAAGGAAAAGATAGATACAATACAAATAAGATTAAATGTAGAAATGGCTTATGCCACGCACGAACGTTTTTACGATTGACTGACTCTGTAATCAGGATTTCATTACTATTGGATTTACGGAAGCGTCCTATCTGTATGATGATCTATGGTCTGGGACGCAGACAACGCATTGCAACTAAAACATTGCTTCCGTTAAATCTCCTGGATTTGGAGATTCCATTTCTTAAAAAGTGGAACAGAATTCTACAACGCTTCATCGACAACTTCTTCGCACTCATGAAAAAGAAGTGTTCAATAATCATTAATTTTAATTGCTCTGGCGAGCCACTTTGCCACAGACCGTATTAAAATTTCTTCACTTTTATTTATTTACTAGCTGTTTGACTCGTTTTACGCACGGGATTTCACGTTCAATAACTATTCGATTTAGAAAAATATTTTTCTATTACTGTGCATTTTTTTAATGAAATTTAATTTATCATGTTGCTATGGTAGCAGACGATAAAACGATATCTTTGGCATAATGGAATAAATAAAATAAAAAGTTTTGTTGATGTTTGTGAGATCCCTACACCTTCGCAAGCATGTGTAAGAAGGCACTAAATGCGAAAAAGGTGTGCAAAAAGACGTTTGTCTGATATTAGCCTTATTTTTTTAAAAAGGTAATAATTAAGCACAATTAAATTATCTCTAATTATTTGCATGCGAGGTAAAGGAATTATTGTACTAACTGCCACAGATTCTTAGTAATGCAGTGTGGTGTATGCAATATGAATATCTCACATTGTACTAAACGTTTAGAACTGGTTAGAACTCACGCGATTACAGGTTGAACATAAAAAATTCGTCAAAAACATTAAAACAAATTAAGTTTTTAAATTTCTTGTCCCAATCGTTCATTGAACTCCCTATCAACAATCCGTGTGCCAAATTTCGTAGCCCTGAGCCCTGTAGTTTCCGATTTTTTGTAGTTTCAAAGATACACGCACGGATTTTAATAGACCCCTTGCACTGACGTCACGTTGCTATTAGCAACGACTGATACTATTGCATCTGGAGCACACACGTGGAGCACAGAACTGCCCGTTTGCCGTTAAAAGCACGTATTATCTTTCTGTTTAATTTAGATATTTCTTATTTTTATTAATATAGTGCAAAAAAGCCTAATAAGTCAAATGGAGAGAACCACATTCGCCTTATGTTTGGGCTCTAAATGATGCGATGCCAGACATGTGACGTCATGTGCAACCCGTCTATAGGGTAGATTTATTTGGTCATTTACAGATATCGAAATTGGTGTTTTGGAAATTCACGTTCTTGTTCAAAAGCAACAAAATTCTCAAACATGATTTTTATCGTTTTTCTCACCCCAGCATTACATTTATTTACTTTCGAAATTAGTCACTACTTATCTACTTTCTGAAGACACGGATTAACACTGTGACCCCCTCATTATGTCGCTTCTCTCTGGATATAATTAAATAAGTGCGAGATGACTGAGGCCATTAACAAAATAAGAAAGATCTTATACAAGAAAATATTTTGCGTTTGTCTCCACAATGTTAGTTTATACAGATACTAGCAAACACCGCGGCTTTGCTCGAGTAATTGTTGAAATATGCCAAGTGATATATATTTTTTTATTATTATAGAAGATCTAATATACAGAGTGTCCCAATAGAGCAGTTCACGTGATTTTTACCGGAAAACAATGAAAGAAGCTGTAGGACACACAAATAGAAAAAGCATTGATAAAGGTAGCGATAACTGTCCTACAGCAGCAGCAAAAACCTGTTCGTGACGTCACCTTGCACAGCTCTATAAAAATCAAGTAAATGTCATACATGAGTGCGGTTTGGACTAGAATAATTCTCAGGATGAAAAGTTTTCTTCGAGCGAATGAAAATAATAAGTTTCAAATTTCCATCATAGATGGCGCTACTTGTCCGTATGTTTGGTTTTAACGTTTTAAAACATGCGATTTTTTATAATTATTATAGAAGATCTAATATACAGGGTGTCCCAAAAATCTTTGACGCATTTTAAAATTTAATAAAAAATCAAGTAATTGTCGCACAGGGGTTTTGACTAAAATGATTTTCAGGATGAAAATTTTCTTCATGCGAATGAAAATAATAAGTTCCAAATTTCCATCATAGATGGCGCTACTTGTCCGTATGTTTGGTTTTAATGTTTTCAAACATGCTGGGTTGTTTTTGTTTTTTTTTTTTCGATTTTCAGATTAAATTTGACGCTGTGACACTGAATGACGACTTCCAGCGAAAAAGGAATAAAGTGTATGCTTCTCCTGTGGCTGAAATTGAATAAGACGAAAATCACGCATGTGATCCAGCCAATTCCACAAGCAGTGCTAGCGAACACGTGGCTTGAACTGGAGTTCCGTTTGAGTGTGGCTTGAGCTACAAAAAGTGCACTCATTGAACTATGCTAATGGATTGCACAAATACTCTTTAACTAATTTTGACAAAATATAATGAGCTGTAACTGAATGCTTGAGTTTTTTATGCTTCTTTTTAATTAATTTAAAGTACATCGCTATCTATGGGAGGTGATAGGAACTATTTTTTTTTTTATTCGCTTGAAAAAAACTTTTCATCGTGAGAAGCATTTTAGGCCAAACCGCACTCCTGTACAATTACTTGATTTTTTTATTGCATTTTAAAATGTGTCAAAGACAAAAGTCTTTGACACATTCAAATACATCCTCTACCAAACTCCATTGTTACACTGCATTAGACAGAAATGAGACTTAAATTAATAAGAAGAACTAAAACTAATTCTAAATACCGTAATTTCCGGCCTATAATCCGCAGCTGCAATTTTTAGCCCTTATAAAACATTTTCAGCAGATAATCCGCATCGGCGTATAATCCGCGGATTATACGCCGGACTATACGAGAATTACTCATTGTTTTCAAGATTCCAAAGTACTACTAATAAACCACCTCCCTATTTATTTAGTGACTTTAGTCACAAAAAAAAAATAAAATAATTACAAGTTAAAAAATACAAATATTTGTTTTTCATTGAATCTTATATCTAAAACGCTAAATGTCTTGTGAATACAGATAATTCTCTAATAATTGCTGTTTTTAAATCATTTTCCGCTTTTTAAATAACGTTCTGTTTAAATTTTGCAGTGTTAAATAACAGGTTTTCTCTTAGACATTATTATAACTTTCAACGTGATACACAATCAAATACGTTTTGGTTTTTAATATAAATTACAAGGGCATAATTGTATTTTATTATCCTATGCATAGAGGGCAGCAGTAAAACGATGAAACTACGATACCATAATGATTCATTCGATTAATGTGTGATGGATTCCCATTGGTTGCATCGTAATATCAATCATCGTAATCAGTAAAACTGCCGTAATTTTGGGAGGGACTATTTCATAAATGATTGAGTTTGCAATTTTTGAAGGGATGAGTTGAGAAACACTTTGTTCTTCATAGAAACACATTTCCAAAAGGCTAAAAAAAATTAAAATCATAATCGGAAGCCACTCCCACTAGCACGGTCACGTCACATGTGAACCAATCACAAGCAACTCCACGAACGGTCGATAGCAGACAATGGTTTGATAACTGTTTACATTTTTATTTTATGACTGCCGGTGGAAACTGGATGTCTGGGCCCACCGTGGCTGAGTGGATAAGACACCACGCCGCTAATCGCTTGAGAGCGTAGGTGGGGGCGGGTTCGAATCCCGCCGGTTCCGTTGCACACTCTTTGTGGAGCCCCCAGGATGTAATTATCTGGTGTTATAAATTTCCTTGTGCTATCTCGTCCCTGTATATCGACGATGACTTATAAGCGGGCCCTGGTGTCAAGCACACAAGTCTGATGTATGTGTTCAATAAAATAAACAAACAAACTGGATGTCTGCCCTGAACTTCCGCTTAAAAAAATTTCAGCAGATAATCCGCACTTAAAAATTTTGAGGTTTTTTCACAGATAATCCGCGGATTATAGGCCGGAAATTACGATAAATGATAATTTAGAAAGTATTTTGAAGCTTTTATGCTCATTCCATACGCTCATTTCAGTATTCTTTTGAAGTTTTGAATCTTTTAGAAACAGTTTTTAGCATGCATTTACATCTTAAAATTAACACATCATGTCAAATTCCGAGCTTCTCGTCTAACGGTCTAACATAAATTGTCTATGTTGGAACAGGAACTGTCACCATCAATTTGCCAACATTAATTTTGAAATCAGTTTGATATTTCCCAATGTTCCATAGGAAACGTAATTTAGAAAGTTTTTAAAAGGCTTTTCGCTCATTCTACCCCTTTAAATTTAGAAACTGTTTTTAGAGAGTATTGAAATGGGTGTTTTGGAAATTCATGCTCTTGTTCAAAAGCAACAAAATTATCAAACATGATTTTTACCGTGGGTTTTTTGTCTGCATTACGTTTATTTACATGCCAAAATTAGTCATTACTTCGCTACTTTCAGATTTTGTCAAAGGATTCAATTTACACTCGAAACTGAAGACACGGATTAAACAACACAGTGACTACTCATTATATCGCTTCTATCGGGATACAATTATGAAAGTGTAATATAACCGAATACATTAAAAAATAAGAAAAAAAATATTTTGTGTCCGTCTCCAAAATGTTAGTTTATACATATACTAGCAAAACCCGCGACTTTGCTCGCGTAATAGTTGAAATATGCCAAGTGATATTTCATGACTATTAGAAGAACACTTTTTAAAATAATTTAAAAATTACAAATTAAGCCACAGTTTGACTAAACTTCATTATAAAAGTGCAATAGACAGAAATGAGATTTTAATTAATAAGAAGAACTAAAACTAATTCCAATTAAATGATAATTTAGAAAGTATTTTGAGACTTTTATGCTCATTTCATACGCTCATTTCAGTATTCATTTGAAGTTTCAAATTTTTTAGAAACCATCTTAACACATTTATATTAAAATTCTTAAAATTAGCCATCATGTCAAATTCCAAGCTTCTTCTCTTACAGTCTACCACCTCTCTGGTGTTAGTTGCACCAACATAAAATGCCGAAACAGAGTTGAAATAGAATGTCTCGAAAAATGTTGAAACAGAGACTGTCACCATTAATTTGCCAACATTAACTTTGAAATCGGTTGGTATTTCTTAATATTCTACAGAAAACGGAATTTAGACGATTTCAAAGGCTTTCTTGTTGTTCCTGACAACCAGGTGGTAGTGACACCGACATAAAATGTAGCCCGTATAGGATCAGGGACTATCATTCTTGATTCGCAACCAATAACTTCTGTAATCGGTTTATTATTTCCTAAGATTCCATAGAAATCGTAATTTAGGACTCTTTTAGACTGCTTTTCGCTCCTTCCCTTCGCTTCACCCCTTTTTAATTTCGAATTTATTTTCTACTGTTCTTAGAGAACATTTATATTTTATAAGTAACTACCGTGCTATATTTAAAATTTCTAGCCTCTTCAGTACCGCAGAAATCGCAATTTACAAAAGTTTTTCGCTTCTGCAACACTCTAGGAGTTGTAGAACCGACACAAAATATAGCTTATGCTTGAGCAGGTTTTTCACCATCAATTTCCAACCATTATGTTTGAAATCGGTTTCGTATTTCATACGATTGCATAAAAATCGTAATTTAGAACGCTTATAGAACGCTTTTCGCTCACTTCATCCTTTTAAATTTGGAATTTTCTTTCGACAATTCTTAGAAAGCATTTGCATCTTTGAAGTAATTACCATTCCAAATTTAAAATGTTAGACCCCCTCAGAAACACAAAAAACGCAATTTAGAACATTTTTTGCTCTGGTAACCCCCAGGTGGTAGTGACAACAACGTAAAATATAGGCTATGTTGCACTTGGGACTGTCACCATCAATTTGAAGCCATTACTTCTGAAATCGGTTTATGTTTCCTGAGATTGCGTAGAAATCGCTATTTAGAACGTTTTTGGAATGCATTTCGTTCATTTTGACTCCTTTAAAATTTTACATTTTTAAGGAACTCTTCTCAGATAGTATTTGCATCTGATAAGTAATTACCATGCCAAATTTCAAGTTGCTAGCCCCTTCAGTACCACAAAAATCCCAATTTAGAACGTTTTTTAAAATCCAACCGCAAGATGGTAGTGACGACGACACGAAATAGATCCTATAATGGAGCAAGGGCTATCATCATCAATTCCCAAACATTACTTTTGAAATCGGTTGGGTACTTTCTGAGATCGCGTAGAAATCGCAATTTAGAACTTTTTTAGAGCGTTTTTCATCCATTTTCACCCTTTTTAAATTTCGAATTATTTAGGAAATGTTCTTAGAGATCATTTATATCTTATAAGTAACTACCATGCCTAGTTTCAAGTTGCTAGCCCCTGTATTACAAAAAACGCAATTTAGATCATGTTTTGCTCCTTCACCCCCTTTGGGGTAGTGGCACCGACATGAAATAAGCCTATGTTGGGGCGAAGGCTGTGACCATCGTTTTCACACCATTTTTTAAATCGGTTCGGTACTTCCTGAGATTGCGTAGAAATCGCAATTTAGAAAGTTTTTTAGAACGTTTTTCGCTCATTTTCACCCCTTTTAAATTTCGATTTTTTAGGAAATGTTCTTAGAGATCATTTGTATCTTATAAATAACTGCCCTGCCTAATTTCAGAATTCTAGGCACTTCAGTAACACAAAAATCGCAATTTAGAACGTTTTTTTGCTTCTGCAACCCCTAGGTGGTAGTGACACCGACATGAAATAGAGCCTATATTGGAGCAAGGGCTATCATCAGCTTACATCATCCTTACATCATACTTAAGGCAAGCTTACATCATCAATTTCCAACCATTACTTTTGAAATAGGTTGGATACTTTCTGAGATTGCGTAGAAATCGCCATTTAGAACGTTTTTTTTATAATTTTTTTTTTTTGCGCATTTTCACTCCTTTTAAATTTCGATTTTTTAAAGAAATTTTCTTAGAGATCATTTATATCTTATAAGTAACTACCATTCCAAATTCCATGTATCTCGGCTCTTCAGTAACACAAAAATCACAATTTCGAACGTTTTTTGCTCCTGCACCCCCTTTAGGGGTAGTGGCACCGTCATAAAATGTAGCAAGGGTTGTCACCATCATTTTGACACCATTATTTTTTTAAATCGGTTAAGTATTTCTTGAAATTGCGTAAAAATCGCCATTTAGAACGTTTTTTTTTTACGCTTTTCGCGCATTTTCACCCCTTTTTAATTTCGATTTTTTTAAGAAATGTCCTTAGAGATCATTAGTATCTCATAAGTAACTACCATTCCACATTTCATGTTTCTAGGCCCTTCAGTAACACAAAAATCGCATTTTTAGAACGTTTTTTGCTCCTTCACCCCCTTTTGGCCAGTGGCACGGACATAAGATATGGCCTATGTTCTAAGTTGGACTAACACCATCATTTTGATACCATTACTTTTAAAGAATCTGTTCGGTAGTTCAGAGCTTACCTCCTACAAATAAACAATTTTTACCTCTTTATAATATTACTAGCAAACCCCGCGGCTTTGCTCGCGTAATATTTGAAATATGCCAAGTGATATTTATATGTCTAATTTTTATCAAAAGGTACTAACTAAATTTTTATTTTATTAAAAGGTAATATTTTATTTTATTAAAAGGTACTTATTACTTTTAGGAATAATTCAAAAATTACTATTTAAAACACAGTTTGACTAAACATCATTATTACACTGTATTAGGCAGAAATGAGACTTAAATTAATAAAATGAAATAAAACTAAATAAATGATAATTTAGAAAATATTTTGAAACTTTTATGCTCAATTAATACGCTTATTTCAGTATTCATTTGAAGTTTTGAATTTTTTAGAAACCATCTTCTTACATCTTAAAATTAACCATCATGTCGAATTCCAAGTCCTACCACCTCTCTCAACATAAAGGACTATGTTGAAACAGGAACTGTCACCATTAATTTGCCAACATTAATTTTGAAATCGGTTTGTTATTTCCTAATATTCCACAGAAACGTAATTTAAAAAGCTTTTAAAGCCCTTTTTTAGAACGTTTGTTGTTCCTGTGAAACCCAGCTGGTAGAATCACCGGCATAAAATATAGCTTGTGTAGGATCAGAGACTGTTACCACTGATTCGCAACTATTACTTTCATAATCGGTTTATATTCCCTGAAATTGCATAGAATCGTAATTTAGAACTTTTTTAGAATGCTTTTCGCACCTCCCCTTCGCTTCACCCCTTTTTAATTCGAATTTATTTTCGACGTTCCTTCGAGGGCATTTATATTTTATAAGTAACTACCATGTCATATTTAAAGGTTCTAGCCTTTTCAGTATCACAGAAATCGCAATTTAGAAAGTTTTTAGCTCCTGCAACCCTCTGGTGGTAGTGGAACAGACATAAAATATAGCTTATGTTTGAGCAGGCTCTATCACCAAAATTTGTCATCATTATTTTTTTAATCGGTTTGGTAATTTATAAGTTTGCTTAAAAATTGTATTTTATAACGCTTTTCACTCACTTCATTTTTTTTAAATTTGGAATTTTCTTTCGACTGTTCTTAGAAAGCAGTTGCATCTTGTAAGTAAATACCATGTCATACTCCAAAGTGTTAGACCCCTCAGTTGTCCAAAAAATGCAAATTAGAACATGTTTTGCTTTTGCAACCCTCAAATGGTAGTGACAGCAACATAAAATATAACTTATGTTATAGCATGGACTGTCACCATTGATTTGCAACCATTACTTTTGAAATAGCTTTGGTATTTCCTTAGATTGAGTAGAAATCGCAATTTAGAACGTTTTTAGGACGCTTTTCGCGCATTTTCATCGCTTTTTAAATTTCCAGTTTTTTCGAAACTGTTCTTAAAGATCATTTATAGCTAATAAATATGTACCTTGCCTAATATTAAGTTGCTAGCGCCTACCGATCACAAAAATCGAAATTTAGAACGCTTTTTTGCTCCTGCAACGTCTTGGTGATAGTGATACCGACATAAAATAGCGTCTATGTTAGAGCAGAGGCTGTCAGCATCAATTTCCTACCATTACGTTTGAAATCAGATTCATTCTTCCTGAGATATTGCCGACAAATCGGCATCTAGAACGTTTTTAGAACGCTTTTCGCGCATTTTGCTCCTGCATCTCCTCTGGGGTAGTGGAAACAGATATAAAATATAGCCTATCTTGGAGCAAGATCTGTCACCATCATTTTTACACCATTATATTTGAAATCGGTTCAGTACTTCCTGAGATTGCATAGAAATCGCAATTTAGAAAGTTTTTTATAGCGCTTTTTGCGCATTTTGACCCCCTTTTAAATTTCGATTTTTTTTAGGAAATGTTCTTAGAGATCATTGATATCTTATAACTAACTACCATTCCAAATTTCACGATTCTAGGCCCTTCCGTAACGCAAAAGCCGCAATTTAGAACGTTTTTTGCTCCTGCACCCCCTTTGGGGTAGTGGCACCGACATAAAACATCACCTATGTTGGAGCAAGGGTTTTCACCATCATTTTGACGCCATTATTTTTTAGATCGGTTTAATATTTCCTGAGATTGTGTAGAAACCACCATTAGAACGTTTTTTAGAACGCTTTTCGCGCATTTTCACTCCTTTTAAATTTCGAATTGTTTAAGAACTGATCTTAGAAATCCTTTATATGTAATAAGTAGGTAATATTTCAAATTTCATATTTCTAGGCCCTTCGGTAAACCAAAAATAGGATTTTTAGAACTTTTTTGCTCCTGCACCCGCTTTGGGGTAGTGGCACCGACATAAAACATAGCCTATGTTGGAGCAAGGGTTGTCACCGTCATTTTGACACCCTTATTTTGACACCATTATTTTTTAAATCGGTTTGGTATTTCCTGAGATTGTGTAGAAACCACCATTTAGAACGTTTTTTAGAACGATTTTCGCGCATTTTCACCCCTTTCAAATTTCGAATTGCTTAAGAACTGTTCTTAGAAATCCTTTATATCTAATAAGTAGCTAATATTTCAAATTTCATATTTCTAGGCCCTTCAATAACACATAAATCGCATTTTTAGAACGTTTTTTGCTCCTGCACCCCCTTTGGGGTAGTGACACCGACATAAAACATAGCCTATCTTGGAGCAAGCGTTGTCACCATTATTTTGACATCAATATTTTTTAAATCGGTTTACATTTCCTGAGATTGTGTAGAAACTACCATTTAGAACGTTTTTTAGAACGCTTTTTGTGCATTTTCACCCCTTTTAAATTTCGAATTGTTTAAGAACTGTTCTTAGATATCATTTATATCTTATAATTAACTAATATTCAAAATTTCATATTTCTAGGCCCTTCAGTAACGCTAAAATCGCATTTTTAGAACGTTTTTTGCTCCTACACCCCCTTTGGGGTAGTGGCACCGACATAAAACATAGCCTATCTTGGAGCAAGCGTTCTCACCGTCATTTTGACACCAATACTTTTTAAATCAGTTTGGTATTTCCTGAGATTGTGTAGAAACTACCATTTAGAACGTTTTTTAGAACACTTTTTGTGCATTTTCAACCCTTTTAAATTTCGAATTGTTTAAGAACTGTTCTTAGACATCATTTATATCTTATAAGTAAATAATATTCAAATTTTCATATTTCTAAGCCCTTCAGTAACGCTAAAATCGCATTTTTAGAACGTTTTTTGCTCCTACACCCCCTTCGGGGTAGTGGCACCGATATAAGATATAGCCTATGTTCTAAGTTGGACTAACACCATCATTTTGATACCATTACTTTTGGAATCGGTTCGGTAGTTCCAGAGCTTATCTCCGACAAATAAACAATTTTTTCCTCTTTATAATAGGAAAGTATAGAAGTAAGTATAGATATAGATGTAGATTACAAATTTCTTAGCGAAATCAAGAGAGGTAAATAGCATAATCAATATCTAAATACAGTTACTTTAAAAAAATGTGTAGTAAATCCACTCAACTTCACTTTACAGAATATTATGAGTTCAAATAAATAGTAATGTAACAATAATTAAAAACTTAGATCCTAATTTTATAACGGTGAGCTCTGGCGCTCTGGGAACCTGTAAACATGAGGAAATTTTAATATGCACGCAAATATTCACACATACATATGGAATCGTTATAAATACTAGGGGATCGTACCCGGGCTTCCCGGGTTACAGAATATAGGTGAAAAAAAAAAATTTAATTGAAAACTAAAAATTTTGTTATATGCAATAAATTTTTTAGATTGCCCACTAACATTAAAAAAAGCATTTTTCATATGAAAAATATGAATTATACAATCAAATAAAGTTTTTAAATTTATCAAAAGCGATATTTTCTTATCAGCCGCATGCTAAGAGTTATTTGACAAAGATTTTGCTATTTACGGCATTCTTTTATATACTGAAAATTCCAGAGCTTTAATTGCGTATAATTACATGTCTTTTAAATTTATGTTTATTTTGTATTATTTTATTCATTTATTCATAGGGAAGTTTTTTTTTAATGGATATTAGCTGTAAGAAAATGATGAACACTTTATGTTGTTTTAAAGACAAACGGATTAATCTTTCGTAATCCAGCTCCTCTCAATATAGATAAATAAACAAATATTTCATGTTTTAAAATTGTTTTTAAAACCATAGACAATCAGTAAACTGAGGTGCACTTTTCAAACAAATTCCATTTGAAATTTGTTTTCCTATTTAGTGATCTAAAAATTTAAATTTTACTATTACAATTATGTTAGATTTGTGTTTTTTTTATATTTTCCTTTTATTTTTTTATAAAGGAAGTATTAATAACAGTCAGAAAAAAATGCTGAACATTGTTTGTTGCTTTATGTGCAAAATGTTTATTATTATTATGTATTGAAGCCGTACGTGATAAAATAAACTTAAAAAAAATCATGCTTAAAAATAATTTTAATAAACATAATAAAACAGTCAATTAAGATAAAGTTTTTAAACAAATTGGATTTGAAACTAGATGTTTTCCCTATGTGATGAAAATTGAAATTGTACGATGGCCAGAAGTTAAAAAAATTGCAGTAGCAAAAATTTCAAAACCAAAATTAGATCATGAAATGTTGCCATTCACAAAATGACGTCTTCGTTACGCATAGATACGTTTGTCCTTTATAATATAGACGCGTAATCAGTAAAATATAATAAAGATCAGTTATTAGGATTAGGTTATCAATTGAGGCTCTCATGCTTGGATTCCTGAATGGAAAACAGCAAAAATTATTCCACTCTGACACGATCATAGAATTTTTTCCGCATGAAATCTAAACCCGACATCTTTTTCACCGTCTCAAAATTTACATATGCACTTATCATATTGTATTCATCATTAAAAAAAAAAAGAAAAAAAAAAAAAAAAAAAAAAAAAAAAAACTAGGGGGCTCTGCCCCCTACGAGCTACGCTCGCCAACCCCCGTTCAGGCACACCAAAATCCAAAAAGCACGCTAATTTGATCGGCTTTAAAAATATTGAATTAAAATTAAAAAAAAAAAAAAAAAACAGTAGCGATCTTTCTGTAAACGGGTTTCCATTCGTTTTCCTTGGATTGGGGATTTTTAAGATCAAATCTGCTGCTGTTAAGAGATACAGTGGCTGTTTTCGTATTTAATTAAAAAAATTAGTTAAACATTTGAAAATAAGCTAATGTAAAATGAATTTAGTAAACAGTGTCATTGTCTCCCGGTATTTTTTAACAGCGCTATAAGATGGTTCTTTTAAATAATTCATTTTAAATGTATCGTTTCAAATCTGACGTAATTTACACCAAAGTTTTATTTCTCTTATTATTCACGTGAAAATATTTTTGTTGTTAGAAGGGAATATTATTTGCGCTGTCTTCGAATTCACGATAATAGTTGAAAAGATTATCTCAAAATATCTCGCGCAAATATATTTTTCAATTTAAATTGTTTTGCTATATTTTTTGCCATTTTAAATATGACGTAATTTCCTCAAATTACAAGTTTTAACGCATAATAACGATTTTTTTTTTAATTTTAAGATTTTGTTTCTCTCTTAAAATTCAAGTATAAATATGGTTCTTATGACGTAATTTTCCTGCTTTTAACATGTAACCATTTAATTCTAATTTTAAAGTTTTTTTTTCTGTTTGTAATAGTCACGTGTAAATAAATTTTTAATTTGAAATAAACATTATTGTTTGCGCTGTTTATACAACTGGCAACAGTTTAAATTAATAACATTTTCTAAAGTTTGTAAAAAAATATATCTCGATATGCTGAAAATTTGAATTTAAAATTGGAATAAAACCTCAAAAAATGAGTCAAATAAGAAAAATAAATGCAATCTGCACACCGGGAACTTATAACGTATAAAATGATCTAAAAATGATTAAATTCTCATGTATAGTTTTTGCTCCAATAAAACTTTTTTAATGGAACGATTTTGTCCAACTTTAGCATTAAATATCTCTTAAGATAATTCTTCGATTTGAAAACTGTCTGCATCAGCGTGTTTATCAAATATTTCTCTATAATACCACCGATTTTCACATTTTTGTATACAACAGTTTTTTTAATATTAACGATGAAAGGCCATGCTTAAGCATTCAAATTGGATGCCGATCTACCCGGAATATCTACGCAGATTGTCATTGGTCCATTTCCAAATCAAAACTTTTTTTATATACTAGGGAGCTCCGCCCCCTACGAGCTATGCTCGCCAACCCCCGTTCAGACACCCCAGATTCAAAAAGCATGCTAATTTCATCGGCCTTAAAAAGTTTGAATTATAATTTAAAAAAACAGTGACAGTCTCCCTGTAAACGGGTTTTCATTCATTTTTCTTTGATTGGAGATTTTTAAGACGAAATCAGCCGCTGCTAAGAGATACAATAGCTGTTTTCGTCTTTGATTAAAAACAAGAAAGAAAAATCATGTGTACGGCATAGATTATGAAACACTTTCCAACACTCCCTGAAAGCTTTAACAAAACTTAGTTATTTAGGGAAATAAGGTAAATAAGATAACTAACTAAACATTTAAAAAACTGATTTCAGCAGTTACCATCCATAGCCAAATATTTATTCCATTTCTTCCGAACAGCCGTGTATTTGATCTGTAGGCTGATATATATACTATATAATAGAAAATTTAGTTTATCAAGAAAACGCATAGCAGGTTGAAATTTCTCTTTCAGTAAGTTAGACTAATAGATGGAAACATACTTCGATACTTTTGTACATCCCTGTTGTTTACCTAGTACCTTTATTACACGCCACTATTTAGCTAAACTTTAATTCAAATTAAATCACTCTTAAAACTACTGAAATCGCATTTCCAGAATTTATCATCTATAGGCGACCATGTATCCAATTCTTTGCGTGACCCTGTATATCATTTTATCTATAATCTACAAACATTTCATAGAAAACTACATGCAGTTCAGCATAACACATTTTAAACCCACCTTTGAGCAATTTACGGTCATACTCAGTAACCTTTACGAATTCTTTTGCTTAGCCCTGTATATCAACTATAACATTTACACGCACCATATAGTATTCATAAATATAGTGAAACTTAAAAGCGCATATCATAATTAAAGATGCATTCCCTACCATCGCCGCTAATATACAGTATTTTGGATAGGAAATATTTGTCTGAAACGTTTTGTATGTTCCTGTAAATGCTATGCACTTCGTATTATACATGAAATAACTTAAGTAAGCCTCACCGACGTATATCAATTTTATTATATATAAATTTGTATAATTAAAATACGCCGCAAACAATTTCCCCCTATACCATTTGTAATGGAATTCTTTTGTGTAGCCCTGTAAATGAATAGTAACTATTCGTTGCACCACATATGCTACAGAATATTCTGCATATTTTAGTGCACTTCGTAAATGAATATATTTTTTATTATGTTTGAAAGGGTGTAACATCTTTAAAATTCATTTGAAATGATTTTTTCCCATTGGCCGTAATGTAACGGAATACTTTTGACTGTCCCTGTAAATGAACTAAACATGCTACAAACTTCATTTGAAATAGGGTTCGTGCTAGGCTAAACATCAATAACCAAAATTTCAGTGCGATCCGAGTATATTTACGAGAGTTAGAGCGCTAACAGACAAACCGAAATCAATAACATTTTTCAACTTTGTTGGAAAGTGTTAAAAATTAGTTAAAAATTTGAAAGTAAGCCAATGTAAAATGAATTAAGTACACAGAGTCTTTGTCTCTCGGTAATTTTTAACACCGCTATGAGAAAGTTCTTTTAAATGTATCGTTTTAAATCTGACGTAATTTTCACCAAAGTTTCCTTCCTCTTTTTAATATTCACATGAAAATTCTTCAGTTGTTAGAAAGGAAATATTATTTGCGATGTCTTAGAATTCACAATAATAGTTAAAAAGATTGTCTCAAAATATGAAATAAACGTCTCGTGCAAATATATTTTTTAATTTAAAGTGTTTTGCCAACTTTTATTTATTTGGCCATTTTAAATATGACGTAATTTCCTTTATTTGTGACTTTTAACGCATAATAATAAATTTAGTATTTAAAAATTTTCTTTCCCTTTTAAAATTCACGTGTAACTGTAGTTTTTATGATGTAATTTTCAATATTTTCCTGATTTTTAACACGTAATCACTTAATTCTAATTTGAAAGTTTTTTTCTGTTTATAATAGCCACGTGTAAATATTTTTTTTATTTGAAGGAAATATTATTCTTTGCGCTGTTTTTAAAATTGGCAACAGTTTAAAATAATTGCTGTTTTCTAAAATGTGTAAAAAATATCTCTCGAAATGCTGAAAATTTGAATTTAAAATGGAAATAAATCCTCAAAAAATGAGTAAAATTAAAAAGATAATTGCAGTCTGCACATCTGGAACTTCCAATGTATAAAATGATCTAGAAATGTTTACGTTCCTATGTATAGTTTTTCTCCAATAAAATTTTTCTGATGGAACGATTTTGACCATCTTTAACATTAAATATCTCTTAAAATAAGTATTCGATTTAAAAACTGTCTGCATCAGCGTGTTTATCAAACATGTCTCTATAAGTACCACCGATTTTCATATTTTTGTATGAAACAGTTTTCTTAATATTAACAAAGAAAAACCCCCGGTCATAAAAAATATGGATGCCGATCTAGTAGGAGTATACCCGGATGATCTACGCAGATTTTCATTGGTCCATTTCCAAATCAAAACTTTTTTTTATATATAGAAGGATAGAAGGAATTTTATTTTGTTTGATCATTTTAAAATCATTTTAACTTAAAACTTGATGCGTAACTCGGCGAAGCAAATCCATCCAGGCGAGAATCATCAAGTTCTGTAATATAAATCGCTATTATTTATATGCCACCACTCTTTTATAAAGACACTCTAATTTTTTGTAAAACATTGCGTTTTATCAGTGTTTAATTTCAATTACATTATTTTCAAAAGTGCAGACTTTTCACCTGTGAAGAATTTCAAAGCAGATGGTGTGAAAATGACGCCCTTCTTCAAAACATATTTCAGTTTTAAGCTTTTTTACACGCTTTTTTAAAAAATGACGTCATTTCCATTCGCTAAAGCAATCCACTTTTACAATTCAGTCTTAAACGTCATCTGTAGTATGCATATGACGTCATTATCACGTAATAACTGACGATATTATTGACATAGTACGTATTTTAATTTCAACTTTTTTTCAGGTTTATGAGAAAATGGCAACAAAAGTACAATAATCTCCTATTTTCGACTATTTCAATAGAAATGAAGTACTTTTGTTGCCACGATTAGAAAAATGGTACTAAAAATTACAAAAAAATTAATATCTCAAAAATAAATTGAGATACAGCTTTCAAACAAATTGCATTGAAAAGTACATTTTCCCCCCTATACGACGGTGTAAAAATTTAATATGTGCGATGTTTAAAAGTTTAAAAATTTGCTGTTGCGAAAATTGCAAAACCGAAATTTCATTTCAAATTTCAAAGTGTTGCCATTCTCAGAATGGCGTATGCGTTACGCACAGATATGTTTGTCCTTTATAATATAGATAGATAGCTAAAACGGATTCAGAGCACCTCAAAATGCAAAAATATAACAATATTTCCATAATCTGCTCCATAAATATTTAATAATGACATTAGTTTTCTTACACTGTATATGTATGGAAAGTATAAATGCGATTAAACTACAGCTTATTTTTTGAAAGGCACAAAAACAGATTTATATTTATGGGGTATTCTCACAATCTTTTGACTTTCATGTCCCTGAATAATAATTTTTATTTTAATACACTTTTTTGTGTTTTTTTTTTTTTATTTCATATACTGTGAAACATCCCATTGCATGATTGCACAACAATATTAACGAGATAAATAAGTTTTGGACGATGTTGGGGGTCCAAATACCTGGAAAACTCCTTATACCGTCCCGTGTCCCTGATGCTGATTTTTAAGTTTGGAGCTGTCTGGATAAAATTGTTTCAATAAAAACAATTCGATGTAATTTTTTTCTGAAACTTGGAACTATTGTTTTATATAAATATGTATCTAAAAATTAACCCACACACATTTTTAGGGTTGTTATTATTTTTTAAACTGTGTCCCTGGGTTTTAGATTCCTTACCATCCCTCTTCTAAAATTATACAGAAAATCATTTCAGATGCAGCCACAGAATTTTTTTCAAGTTTTTTCTCATGCAGAAGTATGCTAGAGAAATAATGTCTAAAATTCTTTGGCAGGAAATTTACTGTAGAATTTAAATCAGCATTTAAATATCAATTTCAAGCATCGTGGCTTTATTGGTAGTCTCACCGTCCCCAAGGTTTATTCCTGCACTTTTCGAGGTAAATTAAAAAAAAAAAAAAATTAATCCAATGTTAACAACTTAAGGAAACGAATATTTTTTCCAACTGGATTAAATCATATTCGAGGATGGAGTATCACAGTTGACGTTTATTCCAACAGAGCGAAAATGTCCAGACCAGGAATCGAACCTGGATACTTGGCGTGCCGTGCCAATGCCTTACCTGTTAGGCTATCCGGACGATAACTGGCTGACATAATTCACTCTTATTTGTTGGACTTGGCTGCGAACTGCAGCGCTAGTTTAATTCATCCGAGCTATAACTATAGCATTTACATGATGAAAGTGTGTTTTAACACGGAAACTCCTGTATACCATGTATTAGGTCATAATGAAGGAAACGAATATTTTTTCCAACTGGATTAAATCATATTCGAGGATGGAGTATCACAGTTGACGTTTTCCATCCTCGAATATGATTTAATCCAGTTGGAAAAAATATTCGTTTCCTTCATTATGACCTAATACATGGTATACAGGAGTTTCCGTGTTAAAACACACTTTCATCATGTAAATGCTATAGTTATAGCTCGGATGAATGAAACTAGCGCTGCAGTTCGCAGCCAAGTCCAACAAATAAGAGTGAATTATGTCAGCCAGTTATCGTCCGGATAGCCTAACAGGTAAGGCATTGGCACGGCACGCCAAGTATCCAGGTTCGATTCCTGGTCTGGACATTTTTCGCTCTGTTGGAATAAACGTCAACTGTGATACTCCATCCTCGAATATGTTAACAACTGTTTCTAAAAATCAATGAACATTGTGGCTATCACTTAGTCTTAACATGATTTGCCTAAAAATAGGTGGTAATTTTCCTTACCGTCCCTTTTTTTTTACCATTTCGTCCCTGTTTTCCAATACCATCCCCTTTTTTTAGCTTACCGTCCCTATTTAAAACCCATTTAAGACAATGTTATACAAAATTTCTGTATTAAAAGTACTACATTGTTATTATTTCTTATTTGAATGCCCTGTAAGTACTATGCAAATTTATTATAAGTAAAAATTTAGAAGAAAATAAAAAGTTATAGGGGTAAAATGGTAAGGAAAGTTAAACTCGCAAGTTTAACTAAAACCTTAGTTAAATAAAATAAAAAAAAAAATCGCTGCTGACCATTTTTTCTTTATTTTGAATCATTAAGGCATTCGTCCATCAGATTAAAATGTTATTTTAACAAGATTAATTTTGTCAGATTTTTTTCCCCAAAAGTCAAAAGTTTGTGAGAATGCCCCATATATGAACAAGCGATATAACGAGGAATACTCTTGTGTACAGCATAATCATATTACTGCATAAATTTGAATTAGGGGAAGGCGGCCAAAAATGATCCTAGCAGGCAAAACGATTCACATATGTTTTCTTCCAGACAGGTCGCGCTATCTACAGGGTAAGGCAGATCACACACTGAGCAGACAAGCAGACAAAAACGTAAGACAGGCGACAAGCTGCAGCGTTCAAACCGGTTTCTTCTTTGAATTTATTTTTCTGTATGTTATTAACTGTTTTAAAAATATTGTAAAGACAACTCATTGTTAATGTATCTTACCATATGCAGTGGATTTGAGTCCCCCCCCCCCCCGGGATTGCACTTATACTCTAAAGTGAAAGCTGGGTTCCCGGGGCGGTCATCCCTGTCATCAGAATGAAATGTCTCTTGACTTACGCTTTTCCGGCGCTCGTCTGCTCAGTGTGTGATATGCCTAACACATAAACTAATCGTGCCAAGTGAAAAAGAATCAATGGCGGTATACAAGCGATAGCAGTATTACGCGTCTGAATAGAATTCTTTGAAAAATTGGATTTTATAACATTTGTTATAAGGTAAGCACTAACTTTCATATTTATTTAGATATACAGTCTTTCATGTACATAAATATAACTTGGTTTACTTAATGGAGTATGTTTTGAGATGTGAATTACACTTGCTAAGTTTGTTAAATTTCTCGGTGTCATCCAGTAATGACCTAAAATGGGTGGCCATGTTGCCGGGTAAAAAGATTCATTATGTGGATCGTTTTACCCGCAGAGGATCATTTTGAACAGCCCCTGGTCGAAACTATAAGATTTTCGTTGGAAAAGGGAAGCGACAAGTTAGTCAGGTCGTATCCGCAGAACGAGGAAAATCAACAAAAGCTGTTATCTGTGCGTCAGCATCAAATTATTTTGTACCGCCTACGTTAATTTTTGCAAGCAAAAGAATGAAACCGGAGCTAATAACTGGAGCATCACCACGTTGTACCTACTTTTACGATGATTCAGGTTGGATGAAGTTGGAGGTCATTGAAAAATGGTTTGATCACTTTTTACTTCATGCCAAGGCAACTGTGGATGATTCAGTATTGCTTATTCTGGCTGGACAGCTTCCACATACTAAAAACATTGCAGTAATTGAAAAAGCTAGAGTGAACTTTGTCACTATTTTATGTTTACCTCCCCATTGTACTCACAATCTCCAACCCTTGGATGTGGGAGTCATGTTTGCGCTAAACACCTGGCACGATAAATCGCTAAAAAAGGGCTGACCAACAGTAACCAAAAAGGTGGAGGTGGAATAAATGAAATCGCAAAAATTTTTGGTGAAGCTTACTTGCAAGCTTGTGTACCATTAAACGCCATCAATGATTTTAAGAAACCCGGAATTGTACCTTTTAACCCGGATGTATTTTCTGAAATCGATTTTGTTGTTGCAGAAGTTACAAATAAGCCAGATCCAGTTACACTAGGTTACTGTCAAAAACAAGATGGAAATGTTGAACTGGTACGCCTTTCACAAGAACTGCAACTAGTTGCTCCTACCATTTCATCGGCAGAAGAAAATCCGATACCGGATTCTAACCATCATGGGAGTTTTTCAACCGCTCTCAAAATGTGCGACTTCCCCAAATCTTTCTCTTTGAGCCCACGTGATATCCTACCGTTTCCAAGACAAACGTAATCAAGCACTTCGTGAAAAAGAAAATCGATGGGAAGTGCCGTTTTAACGAGCAGTCCTTATAAGAATCAACTGAGCTTGGAAACGAAAGAAGAGAAGGGTGCCTAAAAACCAATATTTGGAATACGGTGAAACAGGTTCAGAAGATGAACACAAGAGCATTTATTGCGATGAACTATTTTCCTCCTCTGCAGCAGGTGAAGGTTGGATCCACTCGGATCCACTCTCACAAGTGCCGTAAGTGGGCACATGATGCATGCGTAGGGATAGATGAGAATGACGATGATGTGTATCATTGCGATGTGCACTCAAATATCCCGAGTTTTGGGATGGGGTGGAAATAGGCATTATTTAACTTATTTCTGCATTTATTGCGGGCTGTTATTTTTGTATCATAATTTTCAAATATTCCCTTTTATTGTTTTTTCAAAATTATTTGTGACACTTTTTTATTTTAAAATAAAACTAGCAGGAATGACCGAGCTAATCTCGGTCAAAATTAGCTTCGTGTTTATCTCGATATATTATTCCCACTGAATCATTCTTGCTGTTCTAGATGCAATTAGCTTGACCCTGAGCCATAGGGACCCACTAATCGAATTTTTTCGAACATGCGACCTAACACAATGCTCTGCTCGAGCCTGAAAACGATGCAATACAAAATTTAGTGAAAATCGTTAGTCGTTTTCTAGATAAAATAAGCTTGAGCCACATTGATTCAAAAATGACCCACTAACCGAAATTTGTCGAACATGTGAGCTATTCCAATGGTCTTTTTGTACTGTGAACAGGGCCGGCCCAAGGGGTGTGCGAAGTGTGCCATCGCACGGGGCGCCTAGTCGCAGGCGGTGCCAACAGGCGGTAGGAGTAAAGAGTGGCGATAAATAATTTTGGATTCTACGTTTTTTGTTTTGTTTAACATTTTCTAAAACCAGGTGTGAATCATCTGTTGGGTCTAAGTAGATCTGCTGAGCAGAGGACCTTCTTTGTGCTTAAAGGCGCTAAACTTTTACATGCAGCGATTTCTGTATTCTTTACTTGAGTAAAATACAAAGAATTTGTGATGAACATATCAGAGGAACGTAGGATTTTAGAATGCGTTCTTTAACGAAATCCCTTTATGCTAAAGGCTAAGATTACCTTCCTTGAATTTGGAAAAGTGACACCACCTATTCAACTCTTCCGCTTCCTTATGGAGTGAAAATTTCTTTTGACTGATTAATTGCGCCGTAGCTGAGGGGCGCGAAATTTAGGAAAGCTCTAAATCGAAATTATCTCACATATTTTGACGATAAACAAAAATTGCAGACTTTTTTTCCCCTTGTGTATGTCTGGATGCATTCTTTAGTAAAATATTTTATTATGTCCGAAAAATGAAGAAAGAAAAATTTCTCTAAATGTTACTAAGGATAGCTCAAACAAATTTTGTACTTTACATGATTACGTACCTGACAGGACCCTCAAACGGATTAAATGGAGGAGAGGGCGCGCCATATTTAGGGAGGCTTTAAATCAAAATTATCTCACATATTTTGTGAATAAGCAAGAATTGTAGACCTTTATTCCCCTTGTGTATGGTGTTTGAATGCATTCTTTAGTAAAATATTTTATTACATGCGAAAAATGAAGAAAGAAAAAGATTCTCTAAACTCAATTTGTTCTTTACATGATTACGTACCTGACCTGAAAGGACGATCCAAATGACTAAATGGAGGGAGGGGGGGGGAGCATATTTAGGGAAGCTTTAAATCGGAATTATCTCACATATTTTGAAGATAAACAAGAATTGTAGGCTTCCCCCTCCCCTTGTATGTCGTATGTGAATGCATTCTTTAGTAAAATATTTTATTATATATGAAAAATGAAGAAAGAAAAAGTTTCTCTAAACGTCTAAACCCATTTTGTTCTTTACATGATTACGTACCTGAAAAGGGGATCCAAGTGATTAAATGGAGAGAGGGAGGCGCCGTATTTAGAGAGGCTTTGGAATTTTCTCACATATTTTGAAGATAAACAAGAATTGTAGACCTTTCTTTCACCTTGTGTGTGGTGTGTGAATGCATTCATTTGTAAAATATTTTATTATATTCGAAAAATGAAGAACTAAAGAGTTTCTCTAAACTCATTTTGTTCTTTACATGATTACGCCATGTTTAAGGAAGCTTTAAATCGAAAATATCTCGCATATTTTGAAGATAAACAACTATTGTATAGACCTTTTTCCCTTTATGTGTGTGTGTCTGTAATCACTACTTAACCGGAATGTATACTATATACTGTGCTTCAGATTCTGTGTTCATATCTTAATTATTTTAAAGACAAGAATTTTTTTCTTTTTTTTGTTCAAATGAATTTTATAGAGATTAATGAATTTTCTAAAAATTCTCATTATGATAAGGGAATCCTTTTCAGAATTCAAAATTTTAGTGTAGTGATCACGATCATTTTTAAACCTTAAAAAATCGATTTTCTTGTTTTCGATATATTTTTTAATTTTTTAACCTATAAAAAGAGATTGCGTGAAAATATTCAAATCAGAACCGGGCCAATTTGAAGCTAATTGATAACGCATACTTTAACACAGATTCAAATTGAATTAAAACTTTGCGTGGGTTTTTACTACTTGTACACATTGTAAAAAAATAAATAAATAAATAAAACGTATTGAAAGATAGGTAATTTATTTTCAACATATATGGGGCATTCTCACAATCTTTTGACTTTTATGTCCCTGAATAATAATTTTTATTTTAGTACATATTCTTGCGGGTTTTTTTTTTTTTATTTCATATACTGGGGAACATCCCATTGCATAATTGCATAACAATATTAAATAGATAAATAAGTTTTAGATGATGTTGTGGGTCCAAATACCAGGAAAACTTCTATACCGTCCCGTGTTCCTGATGCTGATTTTTAAGTTTGGAGCTGTCTGTGTAATATTGTTTCAATAAAAATAATTCGACGTAATTTTTTTCCGAAACTGGAACTCTTTTTTTACATAAATATGTAGCAAAAAATGAACCTGCACACATTTTTAGGGTTGTTATTATTTTTTAAACTCTGTCCCTGGGTTTTAGATTCTTTACCGTCCCTCTTGTAAAATTATACAGAAAATCACTTCGGATGCAGCCACAGAATATTTTCAAGTTTTTTCTCAAGCAGAAGTATGCTAGAGAAAGAAGGTCTAAAATTCTTTGACAGGAAATTTACTGCGAAATTTAAATAAGCATATAAATATCAATTTGAAGCATCGTGGCTTTATGGGTAGTCTTATCGCCCTCAAGGTTTATTACAGCAATTTTTGAGGTAAATTATTATTTTTATTAAAATTTAATCCAATGTAAATAATTGTTTCTAAAAATCAATGAACATTGTGGCTACCACTTAGTCTTAATATGATGTGCCTAAAATAGGTGGCAATTTACCTTACCGTTCCATCCACACCGTCCTATTTTTCCCACTTCGTCCCTGTTTTCCCATACTGTCCCCCTTTTTTTACCTTACCGTCCCTTCTTTAACACCCCTTTAAGACAATGTTATACCAAAATTTTGTACTAAAACTAATACATTGTTATTATTTCTTATTTGAATGTTCTGTGGGTACTATGCAAATTCATAATAAGTAAAAATTTAGAAGAAAATAAAAAGCTTTAGTGGTCAAATGGTAAGAAAAATAAACTCGCAAGTTTAACTTAAACCTCAGTTAAATAAAAAATTTTTCGCTGCTGACCATTTTTTCTTTATTTTGAATCATTAAGGCATTCCTCTATCAGATTAAAATGTTATTTTAGAAAGTTTAATTTCACCAGATTTTTATTCCCGAAAGTCAAAAGATTGTGAGAATGCCCCATATGTATAAAATGATTATAGTAAATTTTTTACCTACTTTTTTGACTACTTAAAAGGCGTAAAATTTATTTGTTGCAATTAGAACGTGTTTTCTGTATGTGATACACCTTTAAAAAGCACAATCTAACACCCTCCCCCCCCCCCCCCCCCCCACCACCACCAAAAAAACGAAACAAAAAAAAAAAGAAAACGCGTCGTTTAACTGACACAAACATTGTTAGAGTATGTAGGTATAATCATTTTATAATATACCTATATTCCAAAGAAATGATGATCTATCTGCAAACTATTATTTTACAATCGGAGTCTGCGTTACAGTCTTGCATTTTTAATTTCAAATTGATCTGTTTATAATTCGAATATTCTTATGTGGTTTTTGTTTTGCTTTTTAAAGAATTTAAAACTCACGACTCACCAAATATAAAATTAATACATGCTACTTATTAGTACTACTCTGTGGAACAATGGAACAATAAAGCAGGTGTATGGATTCCCTAGTTGCTTCGCAACTTTACATCCAGGCTAAGAATATATCGTGTTACAATGCAATGGGAGCCTTAGAAAAAAGAGCGTTTAAACGCGGCTAGTAGCCACGAAAAAGAGAAATTAAAAGCTAAGAAGATAGACAATTTTTAAGAGTATATTCCAAATAATAAACATAACTATTCTAATAAAATTTCTTCTTTCAATAAATTAATTATTGTTATTGTTGTCCTATACCATGGTATAATGAATGGCGTTTAATTTTTGGATCACAATGTTACATATTGAGATTGATATTCATTATAAAATTCAGATTTCAAAGATAGAATTAAATATGGATATGTTTATCTATTTTATAGTCTTTTTAAATAATATCTTAAATAATTAAGAATAGCATGTGTAAAAGTTTATGAACGAATAATTTACGAATATTTTAAAAATTGTGTGAAGAAAGTCAATAATTTGAACAGGTATGATGTTGGGGGGGGGGGGGGGCGCCCATGAGAATGCTCGCACGGGAGCCAAAATTGTCTTGGGCCGGCCCTGACTGTGAAACAGTATATAAAAAAATGTCAAAATCGCTTAAACCTTTTTGAGATAGCATTAGCTTGACCCCGATCCATTATCACCAAAATGACCCACTAATAGAATTTTCTTGAGCATGCGACCCAGCCCAATGGTTTTATCTTGTCCAGAAATGGTGTAATACAAAGTTTTGTCAAAATCTTTTGAGCCGTTTTTTAGATACAGTTAGCTTGATCCTGATCCATTAGGACCCAAAATGACCCATTGATTGAATTTTCTTGAATATGTGACCCTGCCCAATGGTCTTATCATGCCCGGAAACAGTATAATACAAAATTTTGTCAAAATGTTTTGAACAGCTTTTTAGATACAATTAGCTGGACCCTGACCCATTGTGACCCAAAATGGCCCACTAATCGAATTTTCTTCATCATGCGACCTAGCCCAATGGTCTTCTCAAGCCCGAAAATGATAGAATACAAAATTTAGTCAAAATCGTTTAAGCCGTTTTTTAGATACAAATAGCTTGGCCCTCACCCATTGTGACCCAAAATGGCCCACTAATCGAAATTTCTGGAACATGTGACTTAGCCCAATTCTCTTCTCATGCCCAGAAACGGTATAATACAAAATTTGGTCAAAATGTTTTGAGCATTTTTTTAGATTCAATTAGCTTGACCCTGACACATTGTGACCCAAAATGACCCACTAATCAAATTTTTTCGAACATGTGACTTAGCTTAATGGTCATCTCATGCCCAGAAACGGTATATTACAAGATTTCGTGAAAATGTCTTGAGCCGTTTTTTAGATAATTAATTTGACCCTGACCCATAATGACCCACTATTCGTTTTTTCTCGAACACCTGACCCATCCCATTGGTCTTTTCGTGCCCTAAAACGATAGATTACAAAATTTCGTCAAAATCGTTAGAGCCGTTATCTAGATAAACTTTAGCTTGACCCACGGTGACCCAAAAATGACCAACTAATCGAATTTTCTCGAACATGTGACTTAGCCCAATGGTCTTCTCGTAATCCAAAACTGTAGAATATAGAGTTTAGTGAAAATCGTTTGAGCCATTTTTAGATAAGAATAGCTTGACCCACGGTGACCCAAAAATGACCCACTAATCGAATTTTCTCGAACACGTGACACATTCCAATGGTCTTTTCGTGCCCAAAAATGGTTAGATACAAAATTTAGTCAAAATCGATTGAGCCGTTCTTTAGATATAATTAGCTTGACCCTGACCCATTATGACCCACTAATCGAATTTTCTCGAACACGTGACCCATCCCAATGGTCTTTTCGTGCCCGAAAACGGTAGGATGCAAAATTTAATCAAAATCGTTAGAGCCGTTTTCAAGATAAAATTTACATACACACACACAATTTTTGCTCGCATTATAGTATAAGATTAGCTTGACACACAGTGACCCCAAAATGACCCAGTAATCGATTTTTTCGAACATGTGACTTAGCCCACACGTCTTCTCATGCCCAGAAACGGTATAATACGATGTTTTGTCAAAATTGTTTGAGTCGTTTTTTAGATATAATTAGCTTGACCCACATTGACCCAAAAATGACCCACAAATCGAATTTTCTCGAACATGTGACTTTGTCCAATAGTCTTTTCATGTCCAGCAACGATATAATACAAAATTTTGTAAAAATCGTTTGATTCGTTTTTTAGATACAAGATCATTTAGATCATTTTTGGTCACCTTTTCCTACTATTCTTATAGTAATTATTGTATTGGACTATGAAATTACCGTTTACATCTATTTTACAGTAGATTTGTTTACTTAACTCTCCAACACATTCTTAACATGTTAATTACGTATTAAATACTTTTGAGAGTTAATTATATTGAGCTGTCTAATGTTATAATCTAGAAAATCACAGAAAAACGACTCTAAATGTAAATAATAAATAAATCTGTAGCTAAAGCAATTCCAAATAATAAGAAACTGGGCATTAAAACATGAAGACCTAATAACGCATAAATAGACAAGTGTTGCCTTCCCGCAAGAAAATGAATTCCTTCGGTGGGTTAGTACTTGATTTTAGAAGGAAGTTTAAATTAGAAAAATCTATGACTTCATGCATTGCTATGCACTGCAGCTGAGATTTGCAAATTGTTGAGAAGAACAAATTTTGCACAAAAGGGGCTGTACTTATATAACGTTATCAACTTTTTGGTAATTTTGGACCCCCTCCCCCCTCTTACGATATCATACGTTATCATCTCTCGAACCCCTCCCCGCCCGGCGATGATATCGTTATCAATGTCTAAAAATTATTTTGATTTTTGGAGTGATATACAAATATGGTTACATTTATTGTTCGCATACTTTATTGATTTACAATTAAGAGAAATCAATAAAATATTTTATATATGAAATAACTTTATATCAAATTAAATAACACTCAAAAGAAATAGTTACTATTTGAAAGAATTTAATAATAGCTTTTTTTTACATAATGCGTTCAACAGTAATAATGTCTTCCTTCACTTGACACCGCACGAGGGGGGGGGGGGTGTCAAACAGAACTTTTTATCAACAAAGCAAACGGACAAAATTCATTCTCTTTTATTTACTTGTACACACAAAGTATCATTTTAAACGTACTTCGCATATGGTTTCTCGAACAGCGGATTATATATGCATACATATATGACAGTAGAATAGGAATTCTAAACGTTGGGGTATTACATATTTTGAAATTAAATAATTTTGTAATCATTTAAAAATTTTAATAATAATTTTGCATTCTCATAAAAATAGATTACAGACTAAAAAAAGATAACATACAATTTTGATGTAAAGACCAAGTTACAAATAAAAAAAGTAAATTTCGGTTGGGTGAAAAATGATATCGATATCAAAAGATAAATCCCCCCTCCCCCCTAAAATGATAACGTTATATATGCACAGCCCCAAAGAAGTTACGTTAAGATCACACGATTTGTAGGTAGCTCTTTTTAACAGTTTCAAACAAAGTTGAAAAGTGTTTATGAATTCGGTTTATCTGTCTGTTCTCTAACACGTGTAAATATACTTAGATTGCTATGAAATTGATGTACGTTATTTAGGTTCCTTATGGCATATTCGGTATTGAAAATGAAGTATCTAGCATGAAGAATTCATTTACAGAGAGAAGCCCAGTGGCGTAGTGGTCAGAGCATCTGATTGATGCACTGTAGGTCGAGAGTTCGACTCCCGGCTGGGAAAGCTTTTTCATCACTCAGCTTTTCATCCCTTCAGAGTCAATTAAATGAGTACCAACCTTGCTAGGGAACTAAACACCGAGGGTCCTGCATTAGGCTGACCACCTGACAGTGACATTTAGTGTATAGCACTTCGGGGCCCAGGATCAAGAAAGCAGGGATGGACACTGTAGACTCAAATCCTTCATAGATCGTATAGCCACAGAGTTTTAGTTTAGCTCCTTTGCAGGGACACTCAGAATTACGATCTATGAGGAGAAATTCTTTGCAGTGTATTTTAATGATGTTACACAATTCCAAACACACTGAAATTGATATGTATCACTGAAGTGCACTACAAGAGGCTTAATATTGAATATCGAGTGCATAGCATTCTTTGTTCATTTACAGACACATACAAAAGAATTATCCTATATTAAGATCTATGGGGAAAAATCGTTTACGGTGCATTTTAGTGATGCTATGATACTTCAAACATAAGTACAAGACTATGAGAGGAAAGATATTATATTGAATTTCCTATGATGTTAACCTAAGGTAAATTCTCATGTTAATGGTAAAATGGCTGTCATTTCTTAGAAAAGATCTCTTGAACAGAGAGACAGATACGCATAAAAATATTTGGTCACAGGAACTATGGATAAATAAATTGGTGGGTGTGTTTTCTGTTGTGGTACGCGATTTTAACTAATTTTCTACCTATTACTTGACGCATATAAATTCTATAAGTCATACACATGGACAAAAAATCTCGAGTACATTTCCGTTTATGGAAGGAAAATCCCGAAGGGGAATTTTAAACTGTGTTGATGCGTTTCCTAACTGAACTAAATTTTAGCATACTATGTAGTACAAATACAAATCTATCGATCACATGCAGGGGTACACGAAAAAATACGGATATTTTTCCGACTATTGATGGTAATTGCTGAAATTGAGTTTTCAAATGTTTTATGCATTTTCCCAATTGTTTACTTAGAGATCATATTTCACTTTATTAAGCGGTGAAGTTTTGTTATAACATTCCGAATGTGTTGGAAAGTGATTCATAAACTATGAACTATATAAGTTATTCACAGATAAATCTGTTTATTTAAAACCTGTATTTTACATATAATCCATAACTTTAAGTTATTTACCTTATTATCAGGTTTTACTTTATTTTCCATGTGCAGCAATACTTTATTTTGTATACATCCTTCATATATTTAAAAGCATTTTCATTTTGTTAATGTTTTCTTTATTTATATTTAAAAAAGCCACATCATTTTAAATTGTTTTTAAAAAATATATATTATTTTACAGTTCTATATAAAAAAAACATTACATTTAACTTCACTTAGTATTCCCTTTTACTATCCATTTATATACTTTGTATTTCGTCCGTTCACAAATATTTCATAAATTTACAGTTCAATTCATTCCAAATTGTGGATATAGTTTTAAGTCTATAAAATCTCTTCAATTTTCCATAATAAAAATTTTCAATTCTTCTAAGTATCTTTTTATAAAAGTTCGTTCCTTTATAAGTTATTTTTAACACATCATCCTATTTTCCATTCTTGTCTATTTAAAAGTTTCAATTTCATTTAATCCTTAAAAACATAAAAAGTTCTAAAATTCATATATAACTTACTATATTATTTTCCAACATTCATAGTTCTTTCGTCTTATCCTAATGTTTTTCTAGTTAACTAAATTCATCATAAGTTCAGATGTATACTATTATGCTTGCTGCATTATATAAAGAGAAATAACGTTTTGACCCTTCACTAGGGCGTCTTCAGTTTCAACTGAAGATTTCAAGTTTTTCTGGCCTGAGATCATTTCCATTTTCCCTATCTTTTCCCCCTTATTTTCAAAATTTCCCCCTCATGTAAAATTTTTTTCCATCTGTTATCTAGCGTAGCATGTGTCATATCTATATTGCTGCACATGGAAAATAAAGTAAAACCTGATAATACGGTAAATAACTTAAAGTTATGGATTATATATGAACTATTATTTTAACACAATCAAACTGATTTGTAAAGTTATCGTACGAATTGAATATTTCCAACTGAACGAAAAAATGCCCAGGCTGGGAATCGAACCCAGATCCTTGGCTTGCTAGGCCAATGGTTTACCATTTAAGCTACCGTTTAAATCATACTAAATCATAAACTATACTTGATGCATGATTTTACGTTCTTGTTTTCCCTGAAATAGCATTAAAAGTAGCGTCGTTTCTCGCTACAAATTAATGATTTTTTTTTTTTAATCGTACTACTCTCTACGCTAAATTGTTCAAAATGTAGCGTATCGATCATGAAATTTAATAAAATCAATAGTTTTCGTCATTCTGTTATACGTCAGCTGCTTTCGAATCGCCGGGATAGCTGGATGCGAAGTGCCCGCCGCTGCACGAGCAACCGATCTACAATAGAAGTACGAAAAATCGAGAACATTGCACAAAAGTCACTATCGCAGCGCCCCCTTCATGGGGGATATCCCCCATTTTCAACTAGGACCTGACGACCATAGTCGAAAGCAGATATATGAAGTTTAGTTCAATTTTATACACAATGATACAATGCCAATTCTATACCAATAATACAATAATGAAAATGACAAAAAATCGCTATTACAGCGTTCCCTTCCGGCAGAATATCCCCAAAAACAACTGGGAGCTGTTGGACATAGCCAAAAACATATATATATATATATATATATATATTAAATTTAGTTCAATTTATCCATAATGCCATACACTTTTCGATGAGTCCCCTTCCGGCTGAATATTCCCAAAATCATATGAAACCTGCTGGCCATAGTAAAAAAAAATATATATGAAATCTGGTTCAATTCTATGCATTCATGCCTTTTTCTATGATACAATGAGGAGATATCGGATTTGTTTCAAACTCTCTCTTAAACACTTAAACTGCCGCTACACTTCAGCTACGTTTTCGAACTTCAAGTAATGTTTTAGGATAAATTTCCTCTTCTGAAAGCTTAGTCTAGTTTCAGCCATTTGTATACATTTTTTTAAATACCCTACATAGTACAAACTCTGTGAATTTTAAATATTCACATTATTGAAAAATCAGCCAGATGTGCAAATCCAAAAACTTGCTACTATCTCATAGATTTCATATTTCAAAAAGTTGTTACACATGTTAATACTTCAATACTACACCAACTTTGCTTTTAAATTTCTGCTTAATTTTATTAAGCAGAGTAAAAACAACTCAACCTCGATCACGAAAATTAATAAAATCAATAGTTTTCATTATTCTGTTGTACGTCAGCTGCTTGCAAATAGCCGGGATAACCGGATGCAAAGCACCCATCGCTATCTTTATATTACTATTACTATTATTTGGGAGGGGGGGGTGCACACCAATCAAAGTAACAAAGTACTTTTTTCCCCTTAAAACAGAGTAAGGATTGCCAGCTTGACTGACATTGGTTGAAGTCAATGTTGAGGTCTGCACGGACCGGCCCAAACAAAAGCTATCTTGGCCCGGCCCATTTATATTTTAGCGGTTCACGGCCTAGCCCATGCTAAAATTAATTAAAACAGTCTTGTCCCAGCCCCAGCAAAAATCAATTAAATCAATCCCGACTCAGTTTACACGGAAAATACTGATTTTTCTTAACATACAATTAAGATTTTTTTTCTAGAATACTGCATACATATTTAATGGAAAATTTAACATTATAGATTACTATATGTTCGAAAGCCATAGAATGCACAATGGCATCAGCACCGGCCTGCCATGTAGGCCCAATATGCAGAAAGAAATGTAAGCCTAATCCTGACATGGACCAGGTCTGCTGAAATAATTAAGCCTTGATTTAGACATGATGCAACTGCCAATATTGATTTCTATGCTGGACATGTTATATTTCTCGTACTGATGTTGTCAATTTTGCGTCGGCTCGTGCAGCATATTTCTACTTATCCTGGCCTCAGTCACGTGTATTCAAAACTGTTCATATTTTTTATTGGTTTAGTTTGATCCTTTTAAATTTTTATAACGGGCCGAATTTTTTTTATCGGCTCGGCCCGGACCAGAAACAATGTCTTTAATCTGCCGGCCCTTCCGGCCCGGTGGAAATTTTCCTTGCATTTTGCCGGCCGGGCCGAGTACAGGTCTCGGGTCAAGCCCAGGCCCGTGCAGACCTCTTAAGTCAAGGCGCTTCCAAATTGTACATACTTTTATTGATTTTCAGTGTATGTTAATTTTGAATAGATTATAATTAATTATAATTCTGTTTGGCGAGTTCACGCAAAAATACTTCATTTCTTTATCTTACCCGATCCTTTATCTTGAAAAATTGATAAAATGAAACAACTCAACTCCGTTTAAAATATTTTGTGTATCATTAATGTTAAGTTAAAAGATTACTAAAAAGTTAAAGAAAACTGATAAAAGCTCATATTTGAAATGTTTTAATTAAAATAAAAAGCATAGTTTTATGTTACAGAGCTTCAAAAACCATATTATTTTAACCTGAATATATGTATACAGAATTTAAAAAAAAAAAAAAAAGAGAAAGAAAACATTACAATAAACAACTGTTTTTATTTATGACTTTTACATAAGATGCATTTATATACATGTGTAAGATAGATCTGTAAAATATATTTAACAGTTTTTCAAGAGACTAAATGAAAAGTGATAACAAAAAGAAATTTAAGATTTTAACTACACATTTCCCTTAAAATTTTTACATTTTTAAAAAGTATGAATTACAATTACACAACACCATTTCGTTGCACAACATTTGTAAATATATTGCCAAAAGCATTGTAAAGGAAGCCCATTTCACATTTTGAATTATTTTCTTTTCTTTTTTTTTTTTTTTATTAATTAATTCAACATTTTTATAAAAGAAAAAATTACCGATTTAGAAAGTATTGATAAGTATACACAATCAGACAATCTTTCAATCATTAAGGCTATGTTTCATTATAAAATTAATAATCGCATGAAATTATTACAAAAGAATAAAATACTTAACAGTAAAACCTTAAAAGCACAAAAATACAGTAAAGTCTCAAAAATCTGTGAGAACATAGAATCGAAATAACTTTGAATACTGAAAATTTGGATTGTATATATACATATAAAAGCATGTATGTATAAATTTGGCATTATGTCAAGAAACTAATGTGCATAATGCATGATTCTAAAAAAACCACAAATAGAGATATTACAACTGGTAGGACTTAGCAGAGTAAAAGTTAATAATTAATGTTACATTCAATTTACTTGATAAGAATAACATTGGTGGCCTTTTCTCAGTGAAATCTAAAACAAACAGAATTGTACTTTCATGCCTTTTCTGTTATTCTGAGGGTATGTGTAGTTTTTAGTTTTATTTAAAGAACACACTGGCACAAACATAATAAAATGCCTTACATTTGAATGCATAGACCAATTCAACAATGTATAATGTAAAAATATTCTTTTAAATCAAAGAAAATATCAAAAGTTTTCATTTAATGTTTTCTTAAATAAGAAATGATGAACTTAAGCACTTTGAATTTAATTGTGCTTTGAATTTATGATAAAAGTGTTTTTTAAGACTCTACTACTTAAACAGAACTTTTAAAAAATTAATGACTAAGAATACTATAAATTTATATAAGAATAATTTTACTTATGGTTTTATAAAATTTAGATTATAACAATGAAATACAATTTGAAAATCTGAGAAACTTTTTTAACTTTATTTAAAAAACTCTTTCTCTTTTATAAATTAGTAACATATAAATTCAATTATATGAAAAATTCCTCAAAATTCTTCATAAATTTATTATTCTTGGTGAAATTTCTGAATTATTAATCAACATACCATTAATTAGATTTTGCATATTTTTTAAATTTTAAAACATTTATATTAAACATTCTTTTTATCACTGAAGAAATTTACCTATCAAATACTTTTAATAATACTACTTCCCAAAACGCTATGAGCTTTTGTAATCAGATTATCATAATTTGAATTTTAAAAGTTAATAAGAATTTAAATGATTTATAATGAATAATGAATTATGCATGCTCAAATAAATAAATTAATATATCAGTAATGGAATATAAATGTTTTAAAAAGAACGACACGTTAGTAAAGCATTTTTACCCTGTCCTGTATTTTAACTAAGAAATGTATATTCTAAACAGGCATATCTTCACATATTACAAAAACAATTAATTCTTTTACTCTTCAAAATTTTTACCTTTTTTTCTGTATAAATTTACAATGACTTAATTATCACAACACTAGCAAAGTGTAACTGTCAGCTTATTAACTTGTAAAATGTAAATGAAAATTACAATACAGCTATATGTAACTAATACAAACATTCAAAGATTCTAATACAAAGTACAAGTCTAATGAAATATACTTTCAGTATCAAATTTTTGGCACATTTTCAAAGTTAAATTAGTCATTAGGAATACATATATTTTGACATCCCAGTATTCAGGCTTTAAAAAATATATCTTTAACTGCTTAACTGGCTATCTTACTTATTTGAAATTAATAATAAATGTATTATATTCTAGATATATTATATCTAAAATTCAAGCATTTTACATCCCATTTTATATAATCAAATATTCCCCATATTACACAGCAAAGTATAAATTTCAAACTAGGATAATTTTCACAAACAAATTTCCAAAAGACTGGAAGAAAAAAATTATTTTTATTTCTATATATTTTTAACCACAGTATACATTTATACCTAAACAAAATGAAAATATGCCATACACAGCAAAGCCAGAGAATAGAGACAAACATGCCAACATCATTCACAGAAAATTTTAAAGAACTTAATAAAATAATCTCTAATTATATGTAATTTTAATTAATTTCAATTAATTTTCAACAGTGAACTTACACTCGAAATTATTGAATATTTAATACGTGATTTATCACACTGCTAACTAAGCGTAGAAACAACAGAGTGGAAAATATCCAAGCCGGGAAAGGATCTAGAAACTTTGGAATAGTGCTCCAAGTGCTCTACCATTTAAGCTATGATGACGATACCCAGCTTAAGCACAAGATGGAATAGTCTTCATGAGCACACAATCCTGTGCCGAAACATGAGACACAATTGTGTATTACAATTAAACTAAAAATATGTGTGTTTATTCAATATCGTAATTTTTTTTTTTTTTTTTAAACACTTCGAACATAGGCAGATACCTTAAGGATTTTTCTTAATATGTTGAAAAATTTGTAGGCAGAAATTAATTTTTTTTTGTCAATAAATTTGTGACTTTTTTAACAAGTAATTTTTTTAATTCATTATCATCGGTTCATCAGTAAGTTAATAATAAATTGATTCATGTTTTAAAGTATATGTGTGTGTGTGTGTGTAATTCAGAAATTTTGAATCAAATAGTAGTGTTCTCAGATTATATGCAATTTTCATACCTATGATTTTTCCATTACAAAGCGCTCTTTTACTTTAAATAAATCTTTTATACTCTCTCGAACGTAATTGAAACATAAAACTTATATATTTTTTTAAATTATATAATATCAAATTATTCTATAGACATTTCTTTCTATACAGCCATAATAATAAAGTTCTACACCATTGTGATATAAAACCTACTTCCTTAAACTTCAGTCAGATCTACTGATTAACAGACAAAGGACCTATGTTAGTTCTTATCCTATGAACTAAACCATATCTGGATGAACTAAAAAAGTTTTAAATTAAGACATGCAAGATTTTTGATCTGCTCCTTATGATTTATAAAAAATGCTGTCACTCAATTATCTTAGCTATGTAGTATTTAGGAAAGACAAATCACATTATGTAAAACCGAATGGCAATAACTAGGCTAACAGAGAACACTAAAATCTACTTTATCATAATCCTTAAACGATTCATTAAAAGCTCATAAGCAAATTCAGCAACATATTTAAAATATAAAATCTAATATGGAGGGAAGTCACCATACCTAGCTCAATTCTTTTAGTGTTGTTACTGATAAAATGGACACAAAAATTTATTGTTTATCATTGTCTGATAAACGTTCACTTACACACTGTGTTTAGTTCAAATTTCATAATGAAACATTTTACTTTAGTTAGATAGATATGGTTTTAAAATTTATTATCACATTAAAACACTTAGAAACTCAGAATTTTTTTTTTTATTATTATGTATTCCACTTTTTATGCATTGATGATTTTGCAATATATATAACTATAATTTCTTACCTAAAACATACCATATGAATAAGCTCCCTTTTTGTTTTCTCCTTTTACTTACCCATCATACGTAGTATAGAGTAAGTCTGGTAATCATTTGGAAAATCGGAAAAAAAATTTTAGTGGATTTACACGTTTCAGACACTGGAGATTCTGAAAAACATATTTTTAGAAAAAAAAATTGTCCGTCCGTCTGTATGTCTGTGTATCTGTAATCGCTCTATCTCCCGAACAAATTGAGATAGAGACTTGAAATTCGGTGTGTACTTAGGGAGTAATAATGGGAAGAAGCCTATTGAATATCAGTAACCTCGATTAACCGGAACAGATTTTTTCAGACTCTTGAAATATTCGTTCTGATAAAAGGTATACAAAAATTTTCGAAATTGTTTATTTGAAGGAGTGAATATAAAAGACAATAAAAAAAAAACAAATTTTGCATCATGAATGAACTCGATCGGATAATTAGTTACCGGGATATTTGTAATTCTATTTTTCACCCTCTTTGATTTTTCATGACCCTGTATTTCATTCAAATTTCAATTAAAAGATATATTTTGATTGGAAATGAGACGCTTAATCTGACGCAGTAAACTGTTAGTTAATAGGATTATAATTTTTCGAGTTATAAGGATGTTTATTTTACGCAATTCGGTACTACTCGATTATCCCGCTGACCAAAAAACTATCACCAAACTATAAGATTAAATGCCAATAATGGCTTATCGTAAATGTCAAGTATTCAATGCATCTTCATACATATAAGGGGTGTTACTATAGGAGGGACCCTGTTCTGTCGCCAAACACCGCCAAGTTTGTCACCAACTTGGCGGTATATCACCAAATTTGGCAGCCAAAATGAGTCACCAAAAATGATGCCAAATTGGCGGTATCTCTAATATTTCACCAAATTGCCATAGACTTCCATTGTAAACCAATAGCGTTTACTTGCTTACAGAAAATCAACAAATTGAGATATTTTAATGCAACAAAAAGTAATATTAGCTTAAGGGGTTATATTAATTATATTTAAGGAAGTCCAAATAAATTAAATTATGGATAAAAGTAACATGGTACAATCCTCAGCAAATATCACATGTTTTATTTTCATATTTTATATTATCTATATCCATGATGGGTAAGTATTACGGTGGCCCCCAACGACTAGTTTATTTGTGCTATTTGCAATATTAAATAATATCAATAAACAAACTATAATAATAGATTTTTTTCAATTAAAAGTTTAAAGTTACAAAATTAACAATGCTTTCTCCCCTTTCCAAATTACAGCTGAAAATAAGAAATTTTGGTTAGCAGCCATTACCCAGTAGATGACTTTTTTTTAGTTGCCAGTTTCTGGCCATCAGTTACTTTTTACCTAGTAGCCATTTTCTGGTCAGTATGAATACTTTCATTGATAGGCCAAATTTAAATAAGTGGCATTTAAAAACTGAAAATTATAGATATATAGAAGTTATTTAAAATTGTTTTTATTTAAATCTAGCAATAAAGAAAAATTATTACTTGGGGAAAAATAAATGGAAAAGAAATTATTGGCTATTCTGGCAGAATTTTTAAAAACCATATTTCAAAGTTTAGTAGGCGACTGGTGAAGATTAATTTTCAGTTTTAATTTTAAGACTCTTCATTATACACAATTTTAAAATAATAATAATAATAATAATAATAAAATCTTAAGTTCTAAAATAAAATTAAAATTTCAAAAATGAATTACAAGCCAGTTAGTAATTCAACCTAGTTTGTAAAAATTATTGTTACAAATATTTACAACACTAACAGTACCTATTATTTTATTGCCAACAGAAGTTATCACCAAAACAAAACAAAATATCATTAAACATATATTTTTTCTATTGAAAATTCTTTTAATAAGTGTAAAAATTGCAATACATGTATCATAATACATAAAAGTTACAGAAATTTAAAAAAAAAAAAAAAAAAAAAACACACAATGAAGAAAAACTAAAAGGTGAAAATGCTGAAAATTAAAAAGAAAATAAATATTACCTTTTACAAAGAAGAAAAAGATTAGAAATAAAAGAATTACTGTTTATAAAGAAATATAGATTTATCTTAATGTTAACAAACTTATGTTCAATTTATATTTTAAGACCAAATTAGTTACTAACATATATGATCGAGCTTTAACAAGCCATATGATCAAGCTTTATCATCATATTATAAAATAAAAGCTCTGCAGAGAAATAATAAGTCTAGATTTCTCAAAAAAGCAGTGAAAAATTATTTTTTATAAATGCAGAAACATTTAATCTGTATGTAACTTTAAAAATATGTAGTAACTAGACATATATTATTTATAAAAAATATTAACAATTTTGTTTTCATCATATTCTTTTGTTTTCTTATTCTGCAAATTCTTATTCAAATCAAATGAGTAACCTTAATATGTTACAGTTCAATAATTAGGATTTGTCAAAAGAAGTATTTATATGTATTACAGAAATTATTTTTTGAGTATACTTAATAAAAGGCAAAAATGACAGACTTCAGTCTTTTTAAGGTAAATTTCTTTTGATTTTATGCATTATTTGGTCTAGAAATTTTACATGAATGACACATTAAATTGATTCTTCGATTTGCATTCGATTTTTCCTTCTTTTTATGCCTTCTAAAGCCTTTTAGAATTGTAGTTTCGAAAAACTACAATAATACTTGTGTAACATTTACTCGAGAGTAATCGTGTTTTTGTTGTTGTTGGGTTTTTTTTTTTTTGGGGGGGGGGAGGGAGGGGGGGCTATTGGTCACATTTGGTCTTTTTGCCACCAATTCTTGCTGGTGGAAAAAGGAAAGTAACAAACAGTTTTCATTAGTTATTCAACATTTACTTTCCAATGAATAAATTTGTACTTTAATGAAATTGGTCCGTTTTCTCACGGACTATGAAACATTTGGAAAGTTTGAAAATGAACTCTCATTAGTGATTATGTCAGGGTCTTTATGATTAATTTCTTATTTTCTTCTCAATATATACTTGGAGAAAAGCTAGAATGTCATGTAACTTTACTATAGTAGAGAAGAAACATTTAAGGCTAGCTACATGAAATCTCACTATTGTATTTATAAAGGAAGATGGCTAAGAGGACAATCATATAGCCAGCAAAAAGACTGGTGTGTGACTACTGATGGGTTACAATTGAATGATTCTGTCTCCATTCCTGTTAAAATAATTATGTAACTATAATTAAAATTAAATTTAGATATTTTAATAAAATATATTTTTGGCTAAATCTATACGATTAAAAAATTAACATTTCTAAGGTTTTTAACACTAAAGATTTCACAATGGTTAATCTTTAGCATTAATAACAATAGATACATATATATTAAGAAAATCTGAACATATAATCAGTTCCATATTCAATCAACTGAACAGAATAAATATAATGTGGCACTCATAACCACAAAAGGTGGGGATGAGACTTCAATATAAAATTAAATAACAAATAAAATTGAGTTGTTTTTTTTTTTTTTTTTTTAAGAGAAACAAATATACATTCAATTTTTGTCTATAGTAACAGAAATTTTATAGAGGGAAAATTAAAAAAATGCGTATATCAAAAGAAAGATTGAAAATCATTAAGGAACTTATCACAGAAACTAAAAGGGGGTATTCTAAAATGGCTACATAAATGCATAGATTAACTTAAAATGCAAACAATTTATGAAACAAGACACTCTTAATTAACAGCCAATGTTTTAAATTTGTGATGTCACTAACTTTACACACCGATACTAGACACTAAACAAACTATTCATGTGACAAAAATAATATAAATTCAGTAAGTAAAATGTGAAATATAGAAAATGCTGATTAGAAATCCAATAAATCTATTTTTATAGCCACAGCTGGCCACAAATCATTTAGTGTTCATTCTAGAAAGAAAGAAGTTGGATGCAAATCACTAAAAAAGGGGGACTACTGAAGCAGAAAACTGGGAACTAATTCAGTAGAAAAAAGTATTATCTTGAAAGAAGATGCATTTTTGTGTTTAGTAATGACAGAAAGGAAAGAGTATATATATACATATATGTATATAATTTTTAGGCATGATACATAGAGTAACATTCATTTTGAATTATTTTATTAATTATAAATTAAAAAATAAAATAAAATTACAATTTGACTAAATAATTTCCCATATACTTAAGAAATGAGGAAGTTCTATGGTTTTGCAAACTCTTGGGCACACAGTTTTAGATATACTATGGTATGGGGAAGATTTAAAAAAAAGATTTCTGGATACAACTAGGGTTGCATTTCAATATTTTTAAAAAGGGCAGGGTTCATTTTGCAGATTTTAAAAAGAAAAAGAGTAGGGTATAGCACCCTCACCCTTAAATAATGGTATAGCAGGAACACTATGTTTATTTTAATATTTCAAAATAATATTAAAGATACAACAAGTTCAATTCTATCCCTGAAAACATAAAAAATTAGAAAATATTGGCAATTGTTCTCATTTTAAACATATATCGCAAACATGAAATAAAACTTTGTTATTCTACTAAATCAGAGCTGTCCTCTTTACAGATTTTCTTTATACCCTATCAAATGTTTCCTGTTAGTTTTTTTTTTTTTTTTTTTTTTTTTTTTTTTTTAATTAAAAATCTATTTAAATGATGCACATTTCTCAACCATCTGTTTTTGGTTAATCAAAAGAAAAGAAAGCAAAATAACTGTAGGTATGTAGTTAACCACCTTTGTTTAATTGTAACTCTTAATAATAATATTATATTTTCATAAAACATGATTATCAAATTATGGATCAGGAAGAAAAAATAAATAAATGATAAAGTAAGCCTTTAAAAATCTTTTTTTAACACAGATGTAAATATACATACATATAAATAAAAAGCTCTAAGTAGCTGACATAATTGTACTTCAAAATTTGGCATTTTGAGTAGTTAATACATACAGCATCTCTCAGGGGACTTATTTTCTTCTGGCAAAGCATTGAGCACATAAAATTCCATCTGAGAGAATTGTAGTTCTAAAATAATGTCTTGACAAAGTAATAAGATATGCAAACTTTTAAAAAGTATCTAAATTATAGCACATTTATAATAAAATGTAAACTAATTAAAAAAGTTTTATGACAGAATATGGCGTATAAATTAATCAGTAATTAAATATTACATTGAAGGAGGCGGTTATGTAAATCAAAGAAAGCTTGACAATAACTATTCTCAGACTGACAGAATTATTTTAAAATAAAACATATTATTAATTTTAAAAAATTACACAAATGATGATTAAATAAAATTCTTACATGTCAGGAAACCACAAATTGAAAAAAAAAATATTATTCTTTATCAGAAACTATTTGCTTGACAAAATTAACAAATAGGTGCATGGGGAGAAAAGTTATTTAAAAAATTCAACACAAACAGATTTAGGCAAAATCTTCCTTAAGCTTTATTATACTAATAAATTAATTCATAGTTTTGCAAGGCTAATCTGATAAATAAAATTAATAGTTAGCAAAACAACATTCCTAAATATTTGAGCTAAATAAAGTATATGACCAGGAGAGAGGGCAGTCTTGGCTCTCTTTTAATCTAAAAATTTCATCTTGACATAACCAGAGTGATAAGTCAAATTTAAATACATGATATAACAACAAAATTAATAAAAAGAAATATAAAATAATTTTGCATGCTTTGCTTAATATTGTATCCTATGATGAGGTATACTTAACATTTTAAAAATGCACAAAGCATATGTCAAGATCCTCAGGAAAATGGGAAGAAACAAAAAGGTAATATGTAGGTTTCAGTTATTTATTTTAAAATATTTAAATTTTTCAAAAAAAAAAATTGTAAAAACTAATAACATAGCATTGACATATGTTGTTTTTTGAGTACCTGGAAAAATGCAAAACACTGCACACATCCTTTAGTGGCTATGAAAGTTTTAAATGCAAAAAATTTTTGGCACCTCTGAAAATTTTGTCTTGTCCCCCCCTCCAAACCTCCATGTTACATCACTGTACCATTGACAGGGGAATCAATAATGTTCTTTTTTTTCACCCCATTTAAAACTAAACAATTTCAGTTGAATTAAAATAAGACAAAATAAGTTCTAAAAATCAAATTTAAATAAACACCTAAGAAACGAGAAAATAAATAAATTTCCCAATAGATTTCTAATTGAAAACTGTCTGCTTTGCAGAGTAAATTTAGCTAAAGGCAGATAAAGATATAGAATTTAAAATGTTCAACTGCTTTGTAAAAGAGTAGTCAATTTGGCTCAACAATTTTCTTATAAAAAGTGAATAAAGAGCAAGGGAAAAAATATTGTTGCCAAAAAATTGTAAAAAATGCAAATAGTTTTTTTTTTTTTTTTTTTTCCTAGATAATTTTAATGAAATTTAGAAAATAGAATAACAAGTTTCTCTTTTAAGTCAAGAAATTCTTGAAGTAAAAATCCCCCCCCCCCCCACCCCTTTTCTTCAGCTACAGCTTTCTTGAACAGATTGCTATAAACATCCTAAAAATCTCAATAGAATTTCCCTTAGTGAAACAAAAAACTTCAGCATATGATTATACATCTGAATTGCATTTTATCTTTTTATGAAGTTTTATCTTAAATTTAATTGTGTTTGTTTACAACTACATAAATTGTTATATTTTTTGTATTTTGTTTCCTAAATATTTAAAAAATTAATTAAATTCAATTGAAATCGTCTTCCGACTTCATAATTTGTTTAATATAGAAAGCTATGTAAGTGTACTACAATAGCATGTCTGGCATAATAAAATAATTTGGATCAGTTTGAGACACGTTTTTCATTCAAATCAAGCAGTAATTCATCAATAATAATAAGAAAACATAACAAATAAAAGTCATTAAATATTTTTATTAATTAATGAATTATTTTATAGCAAATATCTAGTTATACAAAAATATTTAAGTTCATTATATTGTAGATAATTTCTGTTTAACTTTGCATTATTTAAAATAATAATTTGGAGTTATTGTTCTAATTGTCTCCCTTTACTACAAAGTAAGGTTATTTACATTTAAGTGTAAGGAATCTAACTGGAAAAGATTTAAAAAAATGTAAACTTCACATAAAAACATTCTATGCTCTTTTATTAAATAATTCATATCCATGATTGCACATTAATGCAATAAATGAGATTTGAAAATTGTTACAAACTGACTGGGGTTTATATGTTTTAAAACAAAATTTAACCATCAATGAAAATACAGTGAAAAGAAATTTTAATCACACTAAATTTGGCATAACTTATTTATTTGTGATTTCATGATACAGAATTCTAAGAGGTTAACAATTATAGAAATAATTACCTATCTATCACTCTGCTTAAGTCACTAAACTCAGTCATACTACAAAGCATTATGCATGACTATATAAAACTTTAAACATTTTGCTGAAACTTTGAGGTCCAATGTCCAGGAGTATTAAACCGTGTATTTCAACTGAACATGTCTGCATAGTACATAAACAATAAGTAGATATACTATGCTTCTACTAAAAATTTCTGGTAGATTTACCCTAATCAGCATGCAATTAAACATGTCAAATGAAAATGGGCCCATTTAATTGGAATGTGAAGTCTGTGCCAGGAGTTGGTAACCTTTTAATAGTGTAGTGTGAAATCCATCTTACATAGTCTGACCTCATGCTGCTTTGAACTTTGCATAGTATTTAACCAATTTTTTATAGTATCAAAATATGTCTACTCAATACAGGTTTTAAAGTTATATATACTGAAAAAAGTAATTTATTTCTTACACGCAAAATTTTTATTTTTTATAGCTTCGATTTTTTATCAGTTTTTTTAATGCGGATTGATGAGCTTGTTATCTTTAGACCCAATTGATTGTTGAAAACCTTTTACATATTAATCTATGGTTGCTTATATATATATATATATATATATATTGAAGTATTCAGTTCTAGAACGATATAATTATATTGTAGCTATAAAATGGAACTGTTCATGCTCATAATCTATTCTTATCAACCAATATTAATTACAGCTCAATATATAAATTCCAGCTAATTGTAACACATCTTGTTCAGCTCACTTTTTTCGACACCTCTAGTTCAATAGCCAGCATCCTAATCACTAGATAAACAGGTGGGCAATAGCAATAATGAAAAGTGTTTTAGATACAACAGTTCATTACAATTATACCCTGAAATCTATTTTTCTTTCATTTTAAAGTTTGAAACAGAAATATGTATGACAACACGGATTCTGCTAAAGACTGGGGTCCAGGCTACATCCATAAAAATGGTACTGTACATGATACACAACACTACATGAACATAGTATGCTCCTTTTAATGGACGAACCCATATATTTATTACTCTTTTCACGCTCTTAGACAAATGACCATCAAGATTTTGTCTTACTTGCCAGTTTTAGTGAAATTACTTAATGTAACAAGTTTAGTTTAATACATCACAGTCTTTTCTGTACAGTAAATGCATAGTTAATATATAAACAGAAATAAAGTATATATATTTTACTATATATTAGTTCAGTGTGTATACCACTGATGTCTAGATTGCCAACCCTGGCTCAGGCAACTAAGCAGCTGATCAAAATGATTAACAAACCACATTTAAGTATCTATTAATTAAAGAACACATTACATGAGTATTTTAAAACAATGCTATAAAAAAAATAATAACTGATAATTTTAACAATTTTTACTTAAGTTACAATTCATTTCAGAAATGTTAAAAAGTTACTCAATTTCAAAAGATCACATTCAAATTACAAATAAATCAACTGATAAAAACAAAATATAAAATTTCTTAAAATCAACAAGTATCATGCAAAAATTTTTGGTTTTACACAACACACCATAAAAATTTAAAAACAAAATAATATGACTTATGACTGATACTTTTAAATTTTACAACTATATATATTGTAATGTACTTTATAACACCAATAAATGACAGATTTCAGAGACATAAGTTAAATAAAAATTACAGATTATAAATGCATAGAAATATTAAATAACAGAAATAGAGAAAAAAAAAATAATATAAATTTAAAACACCCTAAAAAATTTGTTCATTTATATAGAAAAACATGTCATATTTATTTTGATAGACATACTGCAGACTCATCTGTAGAAACTTTAAAATTCAGTACAAAATGTTCCACTTTTTTTTTTCAAAATAAATACTAAAAATTTCCTAAATTTCGTAAAATTTTAAACTATTAATATGATCAAGTTCAAAAAACTACTTTAACAAGTGCCATTAGTAATAATTGTGATTTAGGCATATATAAAAAATTCAAAAATATGTCAACAGAGCTCAAAACAGCTCTTTAAATCTTAAATATTGAAACAGAGAGAAAGTGCAAATTATAGAAATTATGTGATGTATTGAGAATTGTTATAAGGTTCCCATATGCTCAAGGGTTTTTTTTTTTTTTTTTTTTTTTTTTTACAATAAGACAAAATGCATAATTATTTTTGTGCATATTTATAATATAAAAACTATAAAAAATTATCTCTTATTGTGTTTAATTTGAATGTATCAAATGTAAAACTTAACTCATTACTTAAGCCTATTTATCTACTAGTTACATAATTAAGGTAAATTCAAGTTTAAAAGTGTAATTTATTCTTAAATACTGCATATACACATTAACAAATAAATTTCCTTTATGAAATTTTCTGGAGGGTTTTTGGTGGTAGTTTTCTTTCTTTTTTTTTCTTTTGGAAAAACGAAAAAAAAAAAGAAAAAAGGTAGGGAACATTATTATTATTATTATTGTTTTAGTATAAAAAGTTTAATTTTCACTGAATAAATCATTATGTTTTTATAATATTACAGTCTCTTTTTTTCTTTAACTTAACATATTATCAACTGGTGGATAAAAGAATAAGTTTCTCTCTTATTTTCTTTTAATGGTTTCTAAAAATTATTTAAAGAGAATTAATCTACCGTTCAAAATTTTAAAGGAAATCATGCTATTTTTTGGCTATATTATTTGAAACAAATGAGTATAAAATTTTAAGTAATTTAAAATTTTATAATTAATAATAAATGTATATCAACTTTTATTTTGAATAAATCACAATTACTTTTTTAAACTGTATGTGTTTTACAATAAAATCGATAAAGATATAGAATTTTTCATTAAATTGTCCACTTTAATTATACCATCTATTTCCAAAGAAACAAAATGACAATTAATTAGCATAAACACCAGTTATTGTAATAAAACATAACATATTAGTGCAAGAATGTTTGATACTATTTGAAGTAATCTGACTTTTTAACATACTATTTTAATTGTTGTGGCTTTGTGAATTCATTGATTTGTTCATGATTTTCACAATGCCTCTAGTTTTCAGTCCAATATTATTCAGCATCTTTCAAAATGATTTATACTATTTTGACTAATATTTCATTCTTAAAATGTCGGAATAAGATATTATCTCAAACATATAAAATGTAACAGTTCAAGTTCAATTGGCAATAGTTATCATAAAATTAACTCTACAAATTCTCAATGTAAGAACTTTTTTTTTTTTTTTTTTTGGCAAATCAACTAAACCAAAACCACTTCTTCAGTTTTTTTTTTTTTTTTTTATTTATTTAAGAAATGGTTTGCACTAAAATGGTAATGTGATCTCACTGTTCACACACATTTTGAGAAAAGGTAGTTTGTAGACAACATCTTTTGCAAAATTTGCAAAGAAAAGAAAAAAAATCACATTCTGTAAAAAGAAGCAGTGATATGCTGAAATGAGCTGCATAGAGATTAACTTAACAATAACCAATGGCATTTAAATTTGGAACTGATACATTATATATGCATGCAATTATATCTTATTTTAACAATTTATGAATAAAATATGAGTTAAAAATTTTCATACCATTTTGAAACATGCTTTTTTATGAAAATTTTAAAATTTCAAGTCTTGTATGTTAAGTGCACTAATTTAAAATTGTCGAATTTATAAAAATACGGGAAATAAAATACATCATTTATTTTAATGCTAAGATTTGTAAATATTTTCACAAAATAGCATTAATTTCCCAGCTTTTCCATGGATTTTTGTGCAACATTTTTCCATGTTTTGAAGGCATGATGGGAACCCTATTAGACAGCAATTTAAACAAGTGACAGAAATAATTTAAGTGCTTTAAAATATTGAAAGTTAAAATTGTGTCATTACAGACGTATTAAATAACATTTAGCTAATACAATAAAAATTACTATCAAATAACAATCAGTAGGTAACTTTTAACATCATAGCAGTAAAGATTTTTATAAAGAAGCATATTCGTATATGAAAACAGAGATAGACATTCATACCTATTTGACTAGTAACAGGCTTTGTACAAAAAAAAAAAAAAAAAAAGAGAAAAAAAAACTATTTAAAAAATGAGAAAAGCTTAGGTGCAGTATAAAAAATCGAAAAGAACAGAATGTGGGCGTCCAGGCAAAACAGATATCCAGTTTCAAAACAATGGGTCTGCCTGCAGACATAAACGTGCACCTTCCTCTGAAACTTCAACATTTGAGTAAAAATAATCACTAATTCATTTGGAGTCAGTTCTACAACATAAAAGTTTTAAAATGAATTCAAAACTACAATCTGCCACTTTTCAAGAAGGATATTCCATCTTTTCACAGATGAAATCTTGAAAAAACATTGTGTGACACATGCAAGTTTTTTTGCCAAGAGAATTTGAGCGACCTGGGGAAAGAGAATCGTTAAATAAATAAACGTATCAATGAGATAAAACATAACATTAACATTTACTACAGCAGTGGCACCAACTTATATGGGCCCATGGGGCGCGAGCCCACCCAAATATTTGATCTCTCCGCCCACACAATTTCAGTTAATTTAAATACATAATTCTTTTTATTTATTTAATTGCTGAAATGAAATCTGGTTTTATTGATGTTCTCAAAATTATTTTGTTTGAAAAATGATAAAGACTAGACTTGCAGGAGCACTGATGACCACTTCAGCTGATGTACAGTTAAATTTCTCATGAAAACGAATTTCCTGCATATTTTGCCATCTAATTTGATGTCGAATTGATAAAGCACTTAGTGATTAAAAATGCATGCAATTTTGACATTTAAAATTTTGCACTTCCAATAGTTATCAATTCCAATGTTATTTAAAATAAATATTATGCATTTATAAGGAAGAATTTAAAAGAATATAATTTACTAAAATGATTTATAAAATTATAATTAAATTTTAATAATTAAAAAAACATAATTCAACTCCAAATATCATCTTTAGTCATTCGCTCCTCCCCTCTCTCTTTCTCCACACAAATACACACTAAAGGAGAAAATTATGTGTGTTATTTTACTCCAAAAATTTTTGAGCCAACCCAGTATTTTTGAAAAGTTTGAGGTGCACTGTACCACAGAATTTTTAAGTTGTATTTGTCAGTTATTTTAATGACATTTTCAGAAAATATAACCTAAGAATTGTCAGAGGAATTTTGAACTGACAGGTAAAAAAAAATAAAGGTTGTATACAAAATAATATTAATAATTGTCTTGCTCTTTTTTGTATGGGATATGGCTTACCTACTAGTTTTAATTAGAATAGAGATAAAATATAAATAAAAAAATTTGGCAGACAATAATCATACAGTTAGAAATTAAGAAATCAAAAGTAAAAATTAAAATACAATTTCGAACATATTGTGATGCAACATATCTTTTAACCAATTAAACTTTATTATTCTTTTTATGTTCAACGTAAAATAAAAATTTGTTTTCTCATCGGCAGATTTCAGTTTAACACCAAAGTGTGGTATCTTATGGTTAAACTGCTATTTTTTCTTTTTAATTTGCTCTGGGCGATCAATTGCTAATTGTTAATGACAGGAAAGCCCATAGTGAAAGAAATAGGATTAGTCGCTAATAATAACAAGAATGGAGAAAAAAACTACCTTATTGATAGATTTTATTTGTGAACTAATACTGTTTAGATAAACATATACTTTTTAATTTTTAAGTTTTTTTACTTTAAATGTTCTTCAAAATTCTTTGTTTGTGGATACTTATATTATAAAAGCATGTAAATTTCATGATTTTAGGGTCAACAGTTTAGACTGCCATTAATATATTTGTCAATGACAGTTGTAAAAAATTTCTATGATGTGTGTCAAAATATATTGCTATAACTCTATATCCAAACACCACATAAAGATGTTCAACAAACTGCAATCTTTCTTGCAAAATTACCTAACTGACAATGCAAAGATCTTTGAAATTTATTCAATGAAAATTATAAGTTTATATCATTTTTCATGATTGGCAATCAATACTTACAACAGATTAAACAACCCTATTTTCAACAAATGAAAAGTAATAGCAACGAATGAGAAAATATTAAATAATTCTTATTCAGAACACAACAATCACAAAAAAGGTGGTTTTCTTTACACAATAAAAAAAGTGCTTAATCACCCCCCCCCCCTACAATTGAAAGTAGTAAGCAATTTAGAACTTCCTTTTTATAAGGACCTTGATATAATGTAGCCTTAACCACTTCTGTATTAGCAGATCCACATATGGATCCATGAGCTAATTCTCCACGAACACCAGTGGATCCACGTATGGATCCATGTTGGTTTTGGATGGTTGAAACTGGTTTTACATGTAATCTTCACATACATATGCTGGTATGGAAATGGTTAAAAAAGTGCAATTTCTTGCCAAATATTATAAACAGTCATGTAAACATAATGGAGAACAATGAAAAAAATCTCACATTTACACATATACAGGGTGGTCACAGAAGTGGAAAATATGGAAATATCAGGGAAATTTATGAAAAATCGGGAACCCACAGTAACCTGCAAAAAAACTGACAAATCATATAAAAATATGACTTATCCAGAATTATTTTGATCTTTTCAGTGACTTATTGAATCCCTGGTACTTTTTCACCACTATAAGGTTGTTGATCCACAAGAAATGAGTTTCCATCTTTAATATAGCCTCATTTTAGTTCTAGTGTTAAAGTAATGAGACAGCCTTGTAGAACAAAATGTGCTCCGTCCCTTGCTCCCTACAGATAATTTAGAAGTTTCCAAAGTCATAGCAAGGGAAAGAGTTCATAAGACTTCTTTCCCCACAAAATAAATAAATAAAGTACTAAATTACTAACCTGTATTTATTTATTGAAAGCTTTTGAACTGCTGCATTTCAAGGAAACGCTCAAAATGTTAAATACACTACTTTAAAATTATTATAGTATAGTGAATGCATTGTATTACTAATTATTATTCCCCTTACTGAATATTTTACATTATAATTACAAGCCTTGCATAATCCAGATATGAACACTCACTATAAAAAAAAACTACACATACCCTTAAAATTTAATCACTATCTGTCAAAGCGAAAAATGAAAATAGCCATTTGATTAGAAATTATGTCTCCTTTCAATTTATGTTTAAAAAAAAAAAAAAAAAAAAAAAAAAAAAAAAAAAAAAAAGGCTTAAGGGTAGTTTTTATAACTTTGAAATTTTCTATACAAACACCCAATTTTAATACTGTATGTGGATTTTTCAGTATATTTTACCTTTAGATACCAAATGGGATGCCATTCAGTCAAATAGGTCAGTTTTAATGAAGTGTAAAATTTGGAACTCGTAATGTTAATTTTCTTTTTAATCATTGCAAAACAGATTGCAATGCAGGTAGTTTTTAAAGAAAATAATGTTACAATTCATATATATTATATATTTATTAATTTTTTTTTTCAAAATCACTTTTAAAATACGTATATTTTCTAAATTATTTTTGTTTTCAAAATCCCTTTTAAAATACATATATTTTCAAAATTAATTTTTGAAAAAATTATTCATAATCAATTAATTTCTTAACAGGTTTCTAGAAGCTTCAACTATGCAAATCCAAATCTTCAGTTCATTCTGAGAAGTAGTTTTTGAATTATTTTTAAAAAACTACATGCATTGCAATTTTTTTTTTTTTATTTTTTTTTTTACAATGATTTAACATTGCAAGTTCCAAATTAAAAACCACAATGATTCCTAAACTATTTGACCAGATGACTTCCTGTTTGGTATCCAAAGGCAAAATGTACCAAAGAATCCAAATATGCTTCCAAAAGTGGCTGTTCATATTGAAAATTTGAGAGCTTGGTACAATATCAGTATAATGACAGCCCCCTAAACTTACTTTTTTTTTAACATAAATTGAAACAAAGAAGGCATAATTCCTAATTCTATGACTATCTTTATTTTTCTCCGCAACAATTTGGGGATTAAATTTTGTGGGTGTACCTTTTTTTTTTATATCTATATATTGACTGTATGAATATACAGTAATATTATATAGTATATAGTAGACTCCCCCAAATCTGCCCAGCTTGAAACCAACTTACACTAAGCAGATTTTCTAATGGCTTCTTTATACCTAGAATACAACATGGTGGAATCTGAAGATGGTGGAGTGGTGCAAAACGTGTTAAATATACTTAAAATAAAGACTATACTAAAATAATATGATGACAATTTTCTTATTTATTTGTAACATACAAACTTTAGTAGATAAATTTAGAGTCTATATTTCAATTCTATCATAGCCTGTCATCTGCTCATGCGCTTTCTAATTTGAGAAAAAATGCCAGATTTTCTCAAAATTTGAATATTCTTTTCAAGTTAACCACAGTATTTTCCTTTTTGAAAATCATCAACATAACTTCTTTTTCTTTCGTCTTTTTACAGATTCGAGTAAAAGAAAAAAATAAATAAATAAATAAATAAATAAATAAACATTTAATAAACAGATTACCATACTTGGTACTTAAAAAATATACTATAGTTTTAACTATATGGCTTCAAAAACAAAATCATTTGTACATTTCTCTTATATGATTTTGTTTAACGTGTGAAAACATTTTTTTAACATTCATTTTACTAAATTATGACTGTATACAAGGGAACAAAGTTGTTTCCAATAAAATCTTTATGATCAGGAAAATTTTAGCATTAACCTAAAAATATCAAGGAAGTTTGATGTGACCTCCTTAGCTCATGAAATTTATTCCTACTAAATTAACCATTTTTCTTTCCATTTCTAAACTTTACAGTATACTCACTATTTTTAGTTTATCAGCAATGTGAAAGAAAAGATGCTTTCCTTTTTTTTCCAAGAGAAAGTTATTTTACCTTCTGAAAGAATTTGTAAAAGTGGCTCATAATAAGAAACTGTTTGTTAAAAATCTAGAGATGCAATATAAGTACAGTATGAAACCTTTTATGTGGAAACCAGTTATTCAGAATGATATTTCCAATTGACTGGTTTTAGAATCTTTCCAGTAAAAAGTGCCATACAGTGTCAGTTTGATATGTGCATTGCTTGATTCATTACCACATGCATGGTATAACTTTATGCCAACATTTAGAATTTGAAATTGAAGTATATTTGGTTAGATAATGGGCAGTTCGATTTTTAAGCGGAATTGCTGTACAAGGGATTCCCATAAATTAACTTCCTACAAACTCTAATTAATCTTTGATCTTGACTGAATCTGATTCTCAATCTCAGTAATTTAATAATTTGAAATCAGAAATAATAGCACTGTCAGATATATTCTACAAATCTAATCAAATGGATGTTGCTTTAATGCTCAACCAGTTATCTAGAAAATCCAGTTAATTGGAATACAGCTGGCCCCGATTATTCTGGAAAAATGGTTCTATACTGTAGTTGCAAAAAAAAGAAAGGTGTCTTCATGGCAAACTCGCTCTAAAGTATATTTTCTTAGGGCATTATCAAAAATAAATTAGAGTATGTATGCACTGCCAAATGTGCATTATTGTATGTCTTATGTACTTCAATATTAATAATAAAAGATGTTTTTCTGTGTGTGGTGTATGTCTGTTGGCGATGGCTAAGGAAACCCATCACACATAGAGGTCTACAAATTTGTTTAAGGATTAGAGTTGAGCTGACTCAGCCTGAGACGGGTTCAAGTGTGATTTTTATACCAGTTTTCAGGCTCAGTCTCAAAGTAAAAAATTTATTTATTCACAAAAAAGGAGGAAAAAACTTAATGTTTAAGAAACAAGGATGTAGTCTAAGTTTCTTACAGTATTTAAAAGTCCTTTAAAAATCAGCTTGAATAGGAATAATACAGCTATTGACAGAAATGGCAGCTGGTGAGACAAATAAGAGAGAAGACTGTAAGTAAGAGCAAAACAGATATCCCCCCCTCCCCTACCTGGATTGTTAATTTATGACTTAGTTGATAACATTCACAATAGCAATTTGAAGATAGTATTGCCAGTTCCACTTTCTCAAAATTGTGGGAGAGAAAAACAAAGAAACAAGATGGTGGCTTCTAAATTAAGACATAAAAATAAAATAGTAAATCCTATAAAAACAAAACCTTTTTTATAACAGAACACTGATTTAAATGTAAAAAATTCTTAGTCCATATGAATAAGTAATTTTAATTAATTTTTCAATTACATTTCAGCAGTGAAATTATGCTTGCAAGCGTAATTTCACTGCTGAAATGTAGTTGAAAAATTAATTAAAATTGTATATTCACTGATGCTGGGTTCATTTGCGTCTCATGTTACGCCGCAAGATTGTGTGCTCATGAAGACTTTTCCATCTAATAGCTGTGGTAGCAGTCTTATCGACTTATGTTAGTGAGAGATGCCAAGCTGGGCGTCGTCCTCATTTCTTAGTGGTAGAGCACTGGAGCGCTATTCCAGGGGCCCGGATTCGATTCCTGGCTTGGACATTTTTCACTCTGTTGGTTTACGCTTAGTTAGCAAAATGATAATTCACGCCTTTAATATTGAATAAGTAATATTAATAATTTGAATTTACATTAAAGTAAAACAATTTTAAAAAAAGATAAATTTCTGATAAAGTTCTAAATCCTTTCTAAGACAAACGTCATTTGATGATAATCAAAAGTTTTCAGGTTACTTTTCCATTTTTTCTACTGTTTTTGGAAAGACATTTTTAATATTTATTTTTATAAAGTTACATTATCGGTTAAACACAGACTACATCAATAGTTATTTCATAAAGATATAACATTTTGGTGAGATTTCAAAATGGAAATAAAGGTTGCCATTATTTGCCAAATTATAAAAAGTGCTTTTAAAAATTTTGCTTTTCTCACCAAATTTAATCGCATTTTTCATTGAAAGAAAGTACAGTCAACTAAAGATAGAAAACAATGCCCCGTACATTTTGATTTTAATCTTGAATTTGTCACAAAAAAAAAAAAAAAAAAAAAAAAAAAAAAATTAATATGAAACCTAATTTCGACATTATGTTTTGTTTTGCTTGATAAATTTTACTTTAGAATACCAAACAGGAAATTGTTCTTTTTCAAGTAGTTTAGGAATTATGAAGGTTTAAAACTTGGAAATTCTAAAGTAAAATTTATTTGTAATCCTCGCTAAACAGATTGCGATATGGGTAATTTTTTCAGCATAACTTAAGAAGAATGAGTTGTAATTTTGGATTCTTAAATTTGAAGCTCCTAGAAATCAATTTCTGTTTTTTCAATAAGTTACAATTCATATTTGTTTCAAAAATTAATTGAAATATATATATATGTTTACGATATAAAATTAAAAAAATTTATTAATTATAACACATGAATTTTTATAACAGAAATTGATTTCTAGAAGCTTCAAATATGCAAATCCAAAATTACAGTTTAGTCCACCAAGTAGTTCCGGAGTTACTATCCATTTTACAGCCTGTTTTGCAATTATTATAAATGAATAACATTAAGAGTTCAAAACTTTATTATTGACATTTTCAGAGTTTTGTACAATTTTAGCATGAAACTTCATTTTTTTTTTAAAAAAGATAAATTGAAAAAAGCATAACTTTCCTGTCAAGTGGTTATATCTGTTTTTTTTTTTTTTTTTTTTAATGAGACAATCTGGAGATTAAAATATATGGAGTGTGTACCAGCAATTATAAAAAACACACAAAATCATTGAGGTGGAAAAATTGTATTTCTAAAATATAATGCAAAAATCAAAAAAATTCCAAGAAAATTAAAGCAGTTGACAGCTATGAATGTATGTAGGATTCACCATAAAACACAAGTAAATTAAACTTACTTTGTGGTCCCTAGATATTTACAGAACTAGCAGTTGAGGGCTGCCTGAATGGAGCTGTTATGGGTGGCGTTCCGAGAATACCCAGTCTTTGTTTTTGCTTGCGCTGCTCAGTCATCTATCATAAGAAAAAGAAAAGGATACTTTTAATGAAAGATTTAAAATTAGCAAAATTGTTTTAACTTTCATAACATATTAAAAAATAAGCAGAAATGAAACACATTTGGATAATTATTACCAGCAAACAATTTAAAACCCATACCTGATCTTTAACATCAGAAAGTTGAAGGGATAATGTGGCTAATAATTTTTGTGTGTTTTCTAGCTGTAACTGCAAAGTGCGCATCTCATTTTGTTCACCTTCTGCTTCATCTGCAGCAAGCGACATAGCACGCATTCTCGGGAACCAATCAAGATTTCGATCCTAAGATTATGAAAACATGAAATTGTTTGAGCTAATAAAAAGCTAAAAAATGCTACAACTATTACAGCTAATAAAATTAAAAAAAATTATATGCAAGATTTAAGAAATAAATTATCAATTAATGTTTTTAATTATTACTAAAATACAAAGTGTTTACTGTTTTAAATATCGGTAGTTCATTATAAACAACAGTAAATACAAAAAAGCAGATTAATTTCTAACCACATAATGCTCTGATTGTCAGATAAATAGAGTCAAAATCTCTTGAAGGGTAAGAAAACGTAAATTTTTCTATGAGTTTCCTTTTAATCCCTTTTTTTTATGAAATCACCATCTTATCTAATCTTATGCACAATTTATCTAAATATATAATTCTGTAAGAAAAAAAGTTATTTCAACATTGCGAATAAACTACTTGAGCAATATGCATATTTTACAGCTTAACCACACCACTGGGGTAAGGAAAATATGAATTTTTACCTCTAAACTCCTTTAATTTTTTGGGGGTTAATTTCCAATGCAAACAAAAAATCTGATTATGGAAATGATACATGTTTTTTTCATTATTCATGTGAAAAAGTACAGTGAACTCTTGTTAATGCTTCTTCACTTAAGACATATATCTGGTAATGAGAACAATTTCATTCTCCCCATCATTTCCTATTTGCAATTAATGTTAAAGACATTGTTTAAAAAATATTACTCACAGGATATTGCAGACAATGTTTTTCACAAACTGACCAAATTCAAAACTGCTTTTACACATTATTTTTCTTCAAAGCAACTTTCATGTAACTTTGGTTATTGAGAGATCAAGAAATTGTCAAAGACAATAAATAATTAAGAGAAAGAAAACTTTTAACTACCAAAAATGTGAGAGGTTCAAAAATTGCTAATGACTGTTGACTCATATTACCAACAAAATGCTATATAACAGACCAATTTTAGAGTATGTTGCAAAATTGGAAAGTGATGTACTAAAAAGGTCATTTGTTCAAACAAGTGAGAGTCAAAGAAAAGTGAGAGATTACTTTAATTAAAATTAAATTATGTAAGTACAGCAATTTCTTTGTATATTTTGTTTGTTCTCAGTAATTAATTCTTTTGTATTAACAAAGATTGTCACTAACTTTCTTGTTAATTAAAATTGGTAAATTGAAGAAAATGTTTTTTTTTATCTTAACATTAAGTTGATAACCTATTTAATCTCAGTCAAAAAGGGAATTCAATTTATTCATTGAAAGGAATTAATAGTTTAGTGCGTACAAAAAATGGCCTCCATTGGAAACCCACAGTAACTGGAGTTCACTGTATAATAAATTCTTATACAATCACCGCAAAATCTTATGAATAAAAATGAGATTTTTCTTTCTCTTTTTTAGAGCAATATTTTTATGATATATTAAAAAAGTGTGTTTTGATGATGACAGAAGGAATCAAAATTGTTTGGAAATCATAAAGCTCTCCAAATGTTGCCCCTTAATTTTCACATGTTCTTTGTGTACAAATAATTGCTGCTACTTGATATTTTCTGTGACTACAGTAATTTACTGCAATTACATTTTTGATTGCATTTACTCTGCCGGAATCCAAAGATGGAAAACAGTGGAAAACCAAGGTGGACCTACCAGACTTGTGTATTACAAATTTAATGAAACATGGAGTGAGATTGCATTTAAACTACAATGACCACACATGGTATAAAGCTGAGAGGCTCAGATTTCAAGAACTAATAAATGAGAATGAATCACCAACAATGAACAATCTCTGATCGTTGTAATGCTCTCCATTTTAATAGTGAGGTGACTAGAGAATATTTTAATTCCTGTTGTCATAACAGCCTCATTTCCCCACCAAATCCTACTGTAAATGATCACCTAAAAAGTTGATCCTTATCCCAAATGTTGTCAACACATTAGAAAATATAACAGCGCAATGGCATTCAAATTGCTTTCAGCAACATAGAAAGACATTCCAGATAAAAGCCCATAATATTTTAAAACACAAAGTCAAATTCACCTATACATTTCAGATTTGCTTCCATGCATCAGTGAAAGTCCTTTGTTTGAATATCTATATTTTATAGAACAGATGGCAGCAACTAATTGTCGACCTGGCCACCACAAACATAATCAAGCAAAAGGGCCCAAAGTTATTGTCTGTTCTCAATTCTCCCTGTGATCTGATGATTTACCACCAATGTTCCCAAATGATGAGTCAGGGTGGGGTTCAAAAATGACCCACAATGGCCCATAAAGACAAATGTGGCCAGCGCCAAAGTTTCCGCTTTCACCGAGTTATTTTCTTCTGATGGACTGATGGCTTCTATTATTATGAAACAGCCATTATAAATGAAGTGTTAGATGAAGATGAAAGAGCAGCCGTAAAAAGTTAGAACTCTGATTTTCTGGTCAGAATGGGAAGAAAAAAAATGGCCATAATTTTTTTTTACCTAACACTTCATTGATAATGGCTGTTTCATAATACAGTCAGACCTTGATATCTCGAACCTCCTTATCTCGAAAAAAGATTTTTCCCCTGCATTTCCATCAAAATTCTTATGTATTTTCCATAGTTATCTCGAAATATATTTTCCAAAACCATTGATATGTCGAAATATTTTCCACAGAAATTAGTTTGACTTTTTACTTTCGGCTATTGTCAGCTGTAGAACTAGTTTGATCTGGATGCTGGATTCACATTCTTTTATCCTTTTGTTGATACAAAGAGCTTAAAGGGTAAGAAAGGAAGGCTTTTGAAACCGAAAAAAGGGACAACATCGTTGTTTCCTCCGTATATCATAATTTGTGAGAGGGCGCTACAAGCGCTTTGGACTGGAAGGGGCGCGGGCGAGGATTCCCCGCCAGTTTTGTTGTTGTTGTTCTCCATGTAAGTTACGACGTAAGCGCAATGTATCAACCATTGCCAGTCTCCTTTGAATTTTATGTAAATAATTAAATGTTGTGTTGTGTTTTAGAAGCGTGGACTATCTATCCATTGACCACAGTACAGTCACATTCCTATAAAAGTGAGCTATCGAATACAAAGTTTTTTGGTCGTACGAGCCGCAGCGCTCATTTAGAACACTGTGAAGAATCAAGCCCTTGGATATTTCGGATTATTCATTTACAGAATTTAGAGTACAATGTCTGTTGCTACTCCAGCGATTTCAGGAACTGTGGTTCTTAATCGGAAACGAGGAAATATACGCGGCCAGGTAACCAGAATATCGAATGCATTGAAATCGAAACTTGGCCCTAAAGAATTGGATTTGAAATTAAATTCTCTTCAAACGTTGAAAAAGAAGACTGATGAATTAAGAAACGAAGCATACTCTATTATAGCCGACGAGGATTTAGAGGAGTTTGAAAATTCCTTGACTGAAATCGAAGAACAGTTAGAAGCTATCGAAGTAAGCCTTCTTGATTTAATAAAACCTAGTATTTCTAGTGTTGAAAGTCAAAATAATAGTAATGATAGAGGCATTTCTAATGAGGCAAAAATCAAATTGCCGTCAATTAATCTACCCCAATTTTCGGGGCGATATACAGAGTGGATGAATTTTAAGTTACAATTCACCACTTTAATAGATAGTAACGTTGAGTTAAATGATGCGCAAAAGCTGTATTATTTACAATCATCCTTAACCGGGCCTGTGAAACAATTACAAAATATTGACGATTCTTATACTTCCTTATTCGAAGCTTTAAAAAAACGATTTGAAAACAAAAGATTATTGGTAAATAGTCATATTTCAGAATTATTGAGTAATAACAAAATAAAAATTGAAAACGCGAAAGAAATACGCAATTTGGTAGATAATTTATTGAGCCATTTGAGAGCTTTAAAACAATTAGAACTTGAACAAAACACTTTATCAGAATCCATTTTAATGTATTTTGTTTTACAAAGAATCGATGATGAATCAAGAAAAGCTTTTGAAATGTCTCTTGATTCTAACGAGTTACCTGAGTGGAATAATTTTATTGATTTTTTACTGAAAAGAGCTCAAGCTTTAGAAAATGTACAAAAAAACAATATCGCTACGAAACCTAGGTTTGAAATTGCCTCTAAGCAAAAATCTTTCGTTTTACAAGGTGACAAACTTAATTGCGCAATTTGTAAACAACCCCATTTGATTTTTCGATGTCAAGAGTATTTAGCTTCACCGGTTCAGGAAAGATTAAATCAAATACGAAAATTACGATTATGTTATAATTGCTTATCTCCTCATACCCTTAACCGATGTAATAAATTAAATAATAAATGCAAGGTTTGTTACTCAGATCACCATACCACACTTCATGGAGCTAACTTTTCGAAATCTTGTTATGAAAATAAACAAAGTAATCATATCATGAATTCATCTCCGATTAAAAATGAAGAAAAAATAAATACTAATTCTGTGGAAATTATTTCAAATGCGAAGACCTTGAGCTGTCAAAATAATTATAACCAGACAGTGTCCGGCGCCAGCTATAATGCGTTGATTTCAACAGCGACAGTTTATTTGAGGGGAAGAAATGATTTTTTTTTTCCTTTTGTTGCTATTTTAGATACAGCTAGTAATATATCTTTAATTACCTTTTCTGCAGCAGAATTATTAGGATTAGATAAATATAAAGTAAGGTCAGTTGTTTCCGGATTAAATGATGCAATCTGTAAAATTAAAAACAGAATACATGTCGAAATTTCAAACAAAGATCGAACATTTAAAAAATTCTGTAACATGTTTTTGGTTCCTAAAATAACTGATTTAAATCCTATGAGTGGCGTAGATATTTCTAATCTGAAACTACCACGTAATTTGGTTTATGCTAACCCAAAGTTTTTTGAACCACAGCGAATTCAGGTGCTATTGGGGGCAGATGTTTATTATGATTTGTTATTAACTGGTCAAATGAAAATTCCTGAGACTTCTATAATTTTACAAAACTCTTATTTAGGCTGGATTGCAGGTGGAGTTATACATGATGAAAACGAAAATAACGAAACTAAATATAATTGTTATTTATTAGAAAATCAAGATGAATTAGATTTGAAGGTGTTCTGGGATTTAGAGACAATAGGAATTAGGGATGACCCAGTTAATGTAAAAAATGAAGATATTTTAGAGAAATTTCGGGAAAAGGTGCGGTTTATAAATAACAGATATGAAATCTGTCTCCCATGGAAACGGGATTTGGAAGAACTAAACAATAATTACCAGATAGCCCAAACACGGCTCGCTACTCTCGTAAAAAGAATGAAACGTGATACAAGTTTATATGAAAATTATCGTAAAATTTTAGACGAATATTTAGAGATGAAAATTATTGAAATTGTTCCTGAGTCAGAAGAAAATTCTAACAACCCGATTTTTTATTTACCTCACCATACGGTATTTAAACAAGACAGTGTATACACAAAATGTCGCATTGTTTTTGATGCGAGTTCGCATGAAGCAGGTGAGTTGTCCTTGAATGACTGTTTGGATGCAGGCAGTAACCTAAATCCGAACATTTTCCATTTGTTGATTTTTTTTAGATTAAATAAAATTGCTGTTTTGGCCGACATAGAAAAGGCCTTTTTACAAATTTCTATCAACGAAAAGGATAGAGACGTTTTAAGATTCTTGTTTATAGATGACAATCCTGTCAACGGTGATGAATTTAAAGTTATTATGTACAGATTCTTACGCCTAACATTTGGTTTGAACTCAAGCCCATTTTTACTATCAGCCACTATAAAACAACATCTTAGTAAATTTAAGAAGGAATATCCGGTGACAACCGAAATACTCGATAGTTGTATTTATGTTGATGATCTCATTGCCGGTAGCGACACGGTACAAGATGCACTGAACATTTCACAACAATCACACAGAATTATGAAGGAAGCTAGTATGACTTTTCGAAAATGGATATCGAACAACGAAGTAGTAATGGAATCGTGGGAGAAGAACGGGTTTAGTACTTTACCTCAGCCCTTTGAGGAAAATAAACCACATAAGGTATTAGGACTGTTATGGCAACCTAAACAGGACATGTTGATGATCGATATTGATAATTTAGTAGAATTTTTGTGCAAGGCAAAAAATACGAAGAGGTTCGTTCTGCAAGTAGCAGGTAGAATTTTTGACCCCTTGGGTCTCATATCGCCATTTACAATACGAATTAAACTGTTGTTTCAAGAATTGTGGAATAGGAATTTAACATGGGATGAAGAATTGCCCCCCGATATTTCAAAGCTGTGGGAACAATGGTGTTCCGAGTTACCTCAATTAGTACAACTAAATATTCCTCGAAATGTGTTTCAGTTCCCTGAAGACTCTGAATATAAAGTGATACTGCACACCTTTGCCGATGCCAGTCCCAAAGCATACGGTGCTGTCATATATCTCCAAATATATTCCAAGACCCAGTCTTCCATTAAATTGCTAACATCGAAAAGCAGAGTGGCACCCCTGAGAAAGGTGTCATTACCCCGGCTGGAACTGTTGGGTGCATTACTAGCAGCGCGTCTAACTTGTGAGGTGAAGAAGGTGCTAGATCGCAAGGGACCGTCTTCTATGTTTCTATGGACCGATTCCCAGATTGCCCTTTATTGGATAAAGGGGTCTGCAAATAGGTGGAAATCATTCGTGTCTAACCGGGTCAAGGAAATCCAATCACTGACAGACCCATCCAGGTGGTTTCATTGTGCAGGGTCTGAGAATCCTGCAGATTTGCTGACTAGAGGTATAAAATCGGAAGATCTTATTCAGAGTCACAAATGGTGGACTGGTCCAGAATTTCTCAAGGACTCGTTAGATATTTGTAACAACGAACAATCACTAGTAGTTCCAGATCAGGAGATATATTTAAATGAACTAAAAGGAGACTCCGTGGACAATATTCATGACTTTACCACCTTATCTATCACCACTGAACATTCTATAATTGAACACATTTTTTCATTGACTAATAATTTTATAAAATTAATACGTATAATTAGTTTTATTTTTAGATTTTACAAGAATTGTCGCAACCCACAGAAAACAAGGGGACCACTAACACTAGATGAAGTGAGACAAGCCGAATTATTTTTAATTCGGTCAGCACAAAAGGGTGAGTTTCGAGATGAAATAAAATGTCTCAAAAAGGGTAAGCCTGTTAAGCATAATAGTAGATTATCTTCTTTAAATGTATTCCTGGGAAATGAAGGATTAATTAGAGTTGGTGGCCGTTTATTCGCATGCCGATTTGCCGCCTAACTCTAAATTTCCAATTGTGTTGCCTGCCAATCATAAGTTAACAAATATTATCTTAAATTATTTCCATTTGAAGTATTTTCATTTAGGCCCACAAGCCTTGCTTTTCCATGTTAGACAGAAATTTTGGCCACTTAATGGCAGGAATAATTGCCGGAAAATTGTTCACAAATGTGTGACATGCTTCAAAAATAAGCCTGTTGTCAGCTCCCAGTTGATGGCCGATCTGCCAAGGGAACGTGTGACCCCAAATTTTGCATTTTCCGTGACAGGCCTGGATTACTGTGGACCCTTTTCTATTAAATTTAGAAATCAAAGGAAGGGTGTATTAAATAAAGTTTATGTAGTAGTGTATATATGTCTATGCACCAAAGCAATACACCTGGACTTTGTTTCAGATCTCACAACTCAAGCTTTTATAGCTAGTTTAAAACGTTTCTTTGGCAGACGAGGGAAATGTGCCAAAATTCTATCTGATAATGCAAAAACGTTCATTGGAGCTGACATCGAGTTGAAAAAATTGCATAAACTGGTTAGTGTCCCAGATGAGGAATTGTGTAACTTTTTAACCCAGGAGGGTATCAAATGGGAATTTATTCCCCCCAAATCTCCTAATTTTGGCGGCATCTGGGAAGCAGCAGTAAAATCGTTCAAGTTTCATTTGAAAAGGGTAATAGGTGATCAAAAATTAACTTTAGAAGAATTTTTAACGATATTAGCGGAAATTGAGGGAGTTTTGAACTCTCGCCCCCTTACCCCACTATCCCCAGATTTTGAAAATTTCGAAACTTTGACACCCTCACATTTCCTTATCGGTAGGCCAATTACTTCGATCGCCGAACCTCAGTTAGATGAAATTAATGAAAATAGATTGGCAAAATGGCAGATAATCACCAAATTTAGCCAACAAATTTGGAAACTTTGGAAGCGCGATTATTTGAATAATCTCCAACAGAGGGGGAAATGGAAATTTAAAAAAGATGATGTACAGAAAGGAACTTTGGTACTAATAAAGCAGGAAAATTTACCTTCCACCAAATGGTTGGTTGGTAGAATAGTAGAAGTTTTTAAGGGAAGGGATAATATAATTCGAACGGTGAATTTACGCTTACCAGATGGGCGAATTTTTAAAAGAAACGTCCGAGATGTCTGTATATTACCAGTTGAGTAACAAATTTCCTTTCTTTCCCTAAGCAAACTTTAAAATGTATATATTATTTCTGTATTTAATCTAGTGTTATAGTGAATTTATTCTTGTATTATTATTGTGTATGTAAGTTGTTATATGCTATAATTTTTCTTGTGTGAACATTTTTTTTTGCAAATTTATATGTTAATGTATATTGAAATTTGCATTTCAATCCCCGGGGGAGTGTTTCCTCCGTATATCATAATTTGTGAGAGGGCGCTACAAGCGCTTTGGACTGGAAGGGGCGCGGGCGAGGATTCCCCGCCAGTTTTGTTGTTGTTGTTCTCCATGTAAGTTACGACGTAAGCGCAATGTATCAACCATTGCCAGTCTCCTTTGAATTTTATGTAAATAATTAAATGTTGTGTTGTGTTTTAGAAGCGTGGACTATCTATCCATTGACCACAGTACAGTCACATTCCTATAAAAGTGAGCTATCGAATACAATCGTTTTTTGGAAACTTTGCAGTGAAAGTGCACCGGATGATTCAGCTACCTGTGAAGAGTGGCTCTCAGAACTTCCTTCTCTTTTAAAAAACTATAAAGTAGATGATGTGTTTAACGCAGATGAAACTGTATTATTGTACCATAGTTTTCCCAAAAAACGTCTGCATTTAAAGCTAAAGAAATCCGATGTGGCAAACCAAGTAAACTTCGTGTAATTGTGCTTTTGGCGGCAAATCAAAGTGGTAAAGAAAAGCTTCCTCCTCTTATGATAGGACGATCTAAAGAGCCGAGGTGCTTTGTTAAAATTAAGTCATTTCTAATGCTGTACAGGAGAAATATAAAGGCTCCAATGGTAAACACAATTTTTGCTGATTGGCTGGTAGGAATCGGTAAAACAATGGCTAAAAGTAAAATCCAATTCTCCTCTTCATGGAGAATTGAAAAGCCCAATCTAATCTTCCAATGCTAAAAAATATTGCTGTTAAATTTTTGCCGCCAAATACGATTTCGAAGTTTCGACCAGGACAATCATCGACAACCATTCAACTAGGAGATAATCCGTAGCTTCAAAGTTGATGATTGAGCCCAAATTGTGAGAAACTTCTGAATAATATCCAATTCGTCATTTCTTAATGATGAATTGGATATTATTTAATCAAAACAAGTTTTTGTATAACACAATTTTGAAATTATTAAAACTTTGAGAAGTGTAATTTGTTAATTATTAGTAGATTATGTGTAGTTTTTGATGAATCTTACTTTTTACAGAAAAAAGCAGTTTGTGAGATTAGATTTTTAAATTTTGTCAAAACCTTGATAAATCAAAACCTCTATATCTCAAATTTTTTTCTCTTCCCCACAGATTCGAGATATCGAGGTTGTACTGTAATAGAAGCCATCAGTCCATCAGAAGAAAATGATTCATTCCAAAGGTATAATCCTTCATTTGGTGCCTCTTCGTTCTGGCGCCCGGGGCACATGCCCCCTCCCCCCCCCCCAAGTTTCGACCCTGAATGTGACAGCTTAACTATGTTGCAATTTGCATGCTACAGATTGGCAGTCAAAGAGCCATTTTCAAACTTTCTCCTGTCTATAAACTTTTTCAACAATCCACCGTTGATATGTACGTCACAGTTAAGAGTGAAAGTCTAAATTATGTTCTATGCCATCAGTCTGATCTTTGCGTTTTACAAAGGACTGCAGGATTTCGTTATTCAATGGGCACAAATAAATGATTTTTTTTTTTTTTACAATGGAGCCAACGGGTCTCTAGTTGTTTAATAAAGTAGCTAATTTTAACGTTTTCAAAATGTGTTATTTTTATTTTAAAAAAATTTAATTTTTGAAATTACTATTGTTGAATGGCTAATTTTATTTCCACTTGATCTGATCAATAGCTATTAAACTGTTAATTACTACATACCAATTTTTGCATTTCCAGTGTCTTCATAGACCATCCCAGGAATTAAGACTACAGTTACTCTTATTTTAGAATACTGAATATATAAACTAACATACTTGATGATGATAGTGGCACAGCTTAAAAAAACAAAATTTTACAGGAAAGAATTCTTAAAGTTTACAGTTTTTAATGCATTAAATTATTTGTCTCCTAAATTGTTGAAACTTTTAAGATATATTATTGCAGGATTAGAAATACTGTATATGCAACTATATTTATTCGTTTTGATCAGTAAAACCTTATTTTAAAAATTAGAGTTGTGGCACTATCAACACAAGGCAATGATATAAGCTAATTATATTGCCTTTTTTCCTTGTTAACACTTTCTAACAAAGTTCAAAAGTGTTATGAATAGAGTTTGTCTGTCTGTCAGAGCACTCTAACTCGTGTAAATATACTCATACTAGCCGCCTCTGGCGACCAGTTTGGTTGCACTTAAATGTCTGCTAAGAATTGCAACGCGTTACTTTTATTTATAATTTAATTTATTTACTTAATCTTTCACAAAAATGGAAGATTCGGATTGAGAAATGAAACATTCTTTAAGATCATGGCAGCATTTTGTAATTTTTTGATGTTATGATTTCATCTTTCTTGTCAAAACCACTTAACTCATTTAGGCATTTTATTTCATGTCCGTCTGCATATCAATTGTAATACGTTCACTAATGTGGAGATTTTAAAATATTAAGTAATCTTCCGTAATTGGGTACTCTGCCTATTGGCGCATTTCAGTTAATACGACACCAAAGGGATTCAACATCAGGATCAACAAAACTACTGTGAATTTATCATTTAAATTGCAAAAATTTACTGAGAAATGTTCGTAGCCTGCATCTCAAAGGAAATATTTATGTATAATTCCATGTTACAATTTTGATGCAGCTCTTTCATCATCAAATAAGCACTAAATTGTAATATCCCCCTCAGAATCAACAGGAAATGTAAGTTATAGTGCAAACAAATAGTATATTTTCAAAATATAGCAAATAAAATGTTTTAATACGATTAAATAATAATAATAATAATAATAATAAATGATTCACGTTCAATTAATAGCGAGCTCATTTTTAAATCTAAAATTTATTTCGTTGGTTCATAGGCGAATGACGTCACGAACAAAGCTGCATTCTTCCTCCTGATTTGATAGCTATAAAAATCACAATCTGGTTAATTATTTAAAATTCCTCTCTCAAGAACTCGCTTTACGAATGATTACCTTCATGGCTTAATATTTTTAATCACCAAAATGAACGAATCGCTATTGTTTGTTTACTTTGGTGGAATGAGATATTGAGTTGTCAGCCTAATTTCAATTGATGTTTTCTCAGAATATATCCATATTTGAATATAATTTATCACTTAAACTCAATTCTTTTTGGTACTACTTAGTTATTCCATCGACCAATTTCACTAAATTATATAAATCGCCAAACCACTCGCCAAATTATACAAAATTGGCATAATTTTTATTTTTAAATAACGAAAGAACAAATAAATTAGTATAACATTAATAAAAATACAACTAAAACGTCGAAATAAAAATCAGTTGATGACGTAAATACGTGTAACTTGCTGAAAGTCAAGTGAATGTGACATTTACGATCAACCATTATTGGCATTTAATCTTATAGTTTGGCGATAGATTTTTGGTCGACGGGATAACCAAGTAGTATCAAGTAGTAGTAATTTAAACGATCTTTCGAAAAATTTAACTTTTATGCAGTTTTATTGGAAAAAATAATTTTGATTAAAAATGGCGGCTTATAATATGGAAAGCGAAGCTGTTAGCCCGTATTTGGAGATAACAGTGGCACAGATGTCATATACAGATATTGGCGCGATTTTTTTCTGCTGCTAATGTCATATACGCAACGGGTTTTTAACTGGCGCCAAAGTGTCGTTATTTTGTTTGATATGGGAACCTGGATGTTGTTGTTTATGCCGTTGATGTTTTCACCAAATTAACATCGGAAAAAATCGCAATAAGACATCTGTGCCATAACAGTCACATGAGTTAAACTTTTATTATTAGAGATGAAAGAAATGTAGTTTAAATTAGTTTAATATATGTGTTTTAAATGAAAGTTATGTATTTTAAATGAAATGAGTGATAAGCTTATATTTTAAATGAAATGATGGTGATGGAACAATATTTGGTGATTTATCACCTGCGTCCTTTTAACATAAAATTACCGAAATGGCCGTTTGGCGTATAAGAAGTGAAGCGGTCATCCCGGAACTATTGATGACAGTCAAATGCTTTGCGCTTTCATTATATAGATTGTCATGCACTTGATATATGTTATTCAGATTTACCCTAGCATGTTCTTTATTGAAAATGAAGTGTGTAGCATTTATACTTCAATTACAGGAGCACTAAAAGTATTCCGTTACATTACGGTCTATTGGGGAAGATTATTTGTGGTGCATTTTTATGATCTTACACTATTTTAAATGTAATAAAATTTATACATTATTGAGGTGAAATAGAAGATGATTACTACAGAATATATTATTTGTAGCATTTACAGTATGTATATAGGGGTAGTCAAAAGTATATGAAGTATTATAGTAAATGAAGAAAAATTGTTTGAGATGTATTTTAATGACGTTACTCTGTTGCAAACATAATGAAATTGATGTGAATTTCTGAGGTGAAATAAATCTTTGCTTTCTGTAGAATATGGTGTGCAAAGCATTTATCATTCATCTACAGGATCACATAAGAGTTCATTTATGCATTGACCTTAGGGTGAAAACTATTCACATTTAATTTTATTGCACTATTTCAAACATGGTGAAATTGATGTACAGTGCTGAGGTTTACTAGAAGATGCTTGCAGTAGAATATGATGTGCATCACATTCATCTTTCATTTACAGGGGGAAAAAAAATGATTTATAAGACAATGCAGTATCCAAAGTATTGTCTATTAGAGAAGATTGCTGAAACTGTATTTTCAGTTATGGTATACGTTTTTAAGTTTACCTAAATTTTTGCATGCTACATGTTGTGTGTAAATTTTACAGATTATAAAGACAGGGCTGCACAAAAGAATTCATAAACAATACTAAGAATGAGCATGAATTGTTTAAAAGTGTTTCTTAATTTGAGATAATCATTTTCAAGCTTAAATACATTTAATATTCTAAGAGATGCTTGTAGAATATAAACAAAATCATACACAGGGCAATACAAAGAACTGGACACATGGCCACCTATGGATATTTTTCAGAATCATGATTTTAATAGTTTTAAGCGTCTTTTTGCTTGAATTAAATTTTAACGTAATATTTGACACGTATAAAAATCTACAGGTAATATAGGGGGCTGTACAAAAGAATTCAAGTGCATTTCTGTCTATTGCTAAAAGCTGCTGAAGGTGAATATTTAACTGTGTTATGCGAATTCTTACTACACTAAATTTTAGCATACTATATAGAATATATACAGATCTACAGATTATATACAAAGCCGCACAAAACAATTAAAAGTGTTTTTCCAGTTATTGACAGTAATTTCTGAAATATGGTTTTCAAATGTGCTATGTGTTTTGTAAAATGTTTTTTGGGGTATCTTATTTATAAAACGGTGAAGTTTTGTTAAAGTATTTTGGAAGTGGTGGAAAGTGTTACACAATCCATGCTTGATGCATGATTTTTCTTTCTTGTTTACCTTCCACTTTACTCTCAAGACTTCTCTCAGTGAAAAATCTTACACTGAACATGAAATATTTGGAGCAACACTGATGTACAGCACCCCTTGCGGCCCAGAGACCACAGTTTAAGAATATTACTGGTCTTTCTTGTAAACACAGAAAATACCTTAAGAGGTGTGTATATAAGGATATGTTCTTTGATATCATAAGATATGTGCTACTTAAGAAAGTGTACATAATATGTAATTTCAGTATTGAAATAGAACAGAAGTGATAAAGTTACATTATTCTAAATGTCAACATAAATACAATATATATTTTTTAAAGCTTTGATACTTAAAAAATTTATCAAAAATAAATAAAAACTAGATAACAGGAATTTTGCTTTTTCAGAATATAGTGTCGCCCCCAATGAAAAAATATATAGATAGATAGATAGCACAAACATATTTCAGTTTTAAGACTTAAAACACACACTTTTATTTTATATAAAATTACGTCATTCACATGCACTGAAGAATTCCACATTTATGATCCAGTCTTAAACGACATCTACAGAAAAGTATGCATATGACGTCACTATCGCAAAATAATACACAAACCCAGCAAAAAGCAATGTCATCATTCAACAAACTCAACACAAAAAAATAAATAAATAAAAAATCAGCTATTTAATGATCCATATGTCTTTATTTTTTTGTAACATTAATATGGATACTTAAAATTAAATATAGTTTACAATAGCACCATGTTTTATCAAAATCATTCATGTATATTTTTTTCAAAATAGCACATATTTCAATTACATTTTTTTTTTTTTCAGTTGTTATGGGAAAATGGCAACAAAAAGATATAACAATCTACTATTTTCCAACTATTTTTTCTTTACTTTCTACAGAAATGGAGTACTTCAGGTGCATTATTATAGAAACGGCGTTAAAAACTACAAAAAAATTAATATCTCAAAAATAAATTGAGATGCAGTTTTCAAACAACTTGCATTTAAAAGTACTGTTTTTTTCCCTATACGATGGTGTAAAAATTGAAAATGTGTAAAGCTTAGAAGTTAAAAAAATTGCAGTAGATATTATCAGCATTTAACCGTACAATGATACATCTGCTTTGTTTTACGACAGGCTATGTAATGGAATGTTTTTTTTAGGGACAACACTGCTGAAAGAAATAGCATATTGGGGGTTAATAAAGATATTTTTCAATAACTACACAAGATAAATGACAAGAATACCAGAGTAAAAATATTCTTATATAATATTTGATCAGACATATTAAGATCAAAAACAAAACAAACAAGAAAAAAATAGAATTGAAAAATAAAATACTTTAATCATTGATGCAACATAGCTCTCAGGACCAGTAAATTCAGTAGGATCCTTCACTCTAACTAACACAATAAAATATAAATAGTGCCACATATTGTGTTCACACCGGATATGTTCTTCAAAAGAAACAGTCTTGTTATCAAATGATGCTCTATTTAAACCTAAAAATAAAATTAACTTTTATACATTCAGTTATAATATACAAGATTTATGAAAATACAGTGAAATTATCAGAAAAACTTTTAAATAATAAACCTAGCTTAAAATAGGAGACCACCAATTCATCAGCTACAAAAAATATCTATATAAATTGAAATAAAATGACTTTTTTTTTTCTTAAGAACTCTTTAGAACATGAAAAGACAAGTAATAATTAAAATTTCATTAGGATGTAGCATCGCTGAGTAAATGCAAATCTGTTAGAAGCTGTTAGTAAAGCATTTGCCAAAAACTAAAGTTGGATATGCATAAAAATCAGACTAGAAATATCACGTTTTTGGATAGTTTTTTTTTTTTTTTTTCTCCCCTTTAAGTCTACCAAAGCAGGTATTTCAACAAATGGAAAAGTATAATTTACATATTTAAATTGATACTGTATCAAAGAAAATATCTTTAGGCAAAATAATGTACAAAAATAATTGTTTAACAAAGCAGCATAATAGATAAAAGAATTATGAAACCTTTTAAATTCACCATAAAGATGGCAAGCTTCTTACATTGAATTTAAGAAGTTCATAGTTTTATTAGAAATGTTATTTTGTTAACATTATTGATATACAGCAGGCCGCAAAATATTCAATTCTGATTTCTTTTTTTTTTCTTTTTTTAAATTTTTGACAGTAAATTGTTATGGAGAAAATAAATGTAAAACAATGCACAGCAAACAAATAAAAATTATTAGAAACAATAAAAACAATGTTAACAGTAACCATTTAATTCAGGATTAATATTTTTATTCTACATACCACAAATAAAACAAGTATTCTTCAAGATTTCCTCTTTTTGTTGCTTCTCACTTCTCAGATCAGCAAAAGTATCAATGATGACACCAAAGATGAGATTTAGGACAATAATAATTACAACAAAGAAGAACAATAAGTCATAAATAACTCTAGCAACAAATAAAGGTTCCTGCAACAGAAAAATCAATAATGTACTGAGATATCAAATCAATCGTTCAATGATTAAATGCAATGCCAGTGATATAGTAAATTCTTTGTTAGAGTGCAATACAATATAACACTACAATTATTTATTTCAGTAAAAGCTATCTAAAATATTACCTTACCACTTACTTATTTATTATTATAACTCTTTAAGAAAAAAAGTAACTTTATCTATACTAATAAAAGATGTTTGTCTGAGTGTAAGTGTGCACAATAGCTAGTGAAATCTACCACATGTAGAAGTCTGAAAATTTGGATAAGGATAATCCAATTTGGTCCAAGGCAGGTCCGAATGCACCAAACTTTTAATTTTTTGTAAATTAGCCGAGATATTAAAAATCAAAACGAAAAGGTGGTCAAAAATACATCGTTTTTCTCAAAATGGCGTGTGGCGAATATGTTTTGAAGGAATGAAAGCAGTTCTTTTTTTTAGTTTTTGTTGCTCACATTGGCTTAGCTGTTTGAAATTCAGAAAAATAAAAGATACCAAACCACAGATATGCACTTTAAGCTTTTTAATAGCATAATAGTAAATAAATAAATATTTAAATATAAAAAAAAAAAAATAGTGTAAAAACTTTAAATTCATGTTTTTTTTTTTTTTTTTTTTTTTTTTTGGGGGGGGGGGGGGCATTTTTTGAAGCATGCGTCTGCTGAACTAATTGAAATACAGAAAAAACAAAAATACCTACTTGACAAGCATACTTTTTTCTTTTGAAACAACACAGTCTTAACATTAATATCAACCCTTTCAAAAACACTCTTTTCTGAATCAGTTTTGGAATTTTTGCCTTTTTCTGCAATGTTTAAAATTCTACATCTACATTTCTGATCAAAATACAAAAAGAAGGAAAATACTTGACTGTATCTACATTCCTTTTCCTTTTGAAAGGAGATATCCATTTTTGAAAAATATTAACAATCCTTTCAAAAAAATTCATTTCCACTACTCACTTTTCTGACTTTCATCTTTTCTGTGATGCTCAAAATTCTGCATCAGCAAAAAAAAAAAAAAAAAAAATAAATAAATAAATAAATCAATAAAATAAAATAAAATAAAAAATGCAATTTAACAAATTATAACAACCATTTGGAAAATGATTTTGTCAAAGTCTAAAATTTAAGACATAAAAAATCGCACGGAGTTGATCATATATTACATACGCCATGAATTAAACATTAATAGTGTTATTACACGTAAAAATTCCAAATGACAGAAATCGCCTACAACTCGTACGAATTATCCACCTGAAACTTATGTATTATCCAAGCATTTCATTGGCTGTTCGGGAAAAGGCTTTTCCATCGTCAGATTTCCAAGAAATCTGACGGCCAATTTTAAATGAAATTTATTTCTTAAACTTCTAAACATCCCACAATATTACTTTTTACACCATCTGATAGAGAAAAATGTGTACTTTTAAATGCAATTTGTTTGAAAGCTGTATCTCAATTTGTTTCTGAGTTATTAATTTTTTTGTAGTTTTTATTACTTTTTTGTCATAGTGGCAACACTTTGTTGTCCATCTCTGTTGAAAGTAAAGGGAAATACATATTACTGTACAGACCAATCAGAACACGAATAAAATGCGGATTAAACAAATAAAAACCTTCAGATAGGCTTTTGATTTCCTACCCTGACGAGAACAATAACCATTTTTCCAAATGGTTAAAAAAAAAGGACCAAGCCATATATAAGTTCACTTTCTTTTAAAGTGACGTCTTTGGCTTAAAAAAAAATAAATTAATAGTAACCCTTCCAAAACTCACTTCTGCTATTTTTGTTTTTTCTAAGATGTCTAAAAATCTGCATCAGCTTTGGAAATGAAAATAAAAAAACAACAAAAATACGAAATATCTATGTACATCTTCCTAAAAAACGGCTGTTACATTATAATGATTTCCTTAATTAAATAATCTTTAAATAAAATCTGAATTAATCTAATTATTTCAATAAATATAATTTAATTTAAAAAAATTAAGTTATTTTTTAAATTTAATAATTTTCTTGAAATTGGCAATTACCAAAATTGACAAATAATATCTTTACTAAATTATCATAAAGAATAATAATGTATCTATTAAATCATCAGAAATCTTAATTGACAATCATATCTGTATAAAATAACTTTAAATTTATTTATCCCTAAAAAATTCTTTCTAATATTTTCATCTTATTTGAGCAAATTAACTTCAAATTATTTAACTCTAATGATCCATTGTTATGATTTTCTGTTTGCAAAGTTCTTCTGTTTACATTTGTTTCAAAATTTTGTTGCAGGTTACCAATTCGAGAAATAATCATCACAAATCCAATTCACCTGTTTCTTGCAGGCAAGTTGCGAGCAACTGTTTTATACTTGAATAAAACAAATGGTTACTTTAGTAGGTGACGCTCAGCACTCGTCGATGTTATAACGAATTCTCCTGCCAAAATACAGTATGCTTGGGGATGACACTACGGATTTCTATCTTTCTTGATGTTTGGATTTGGTTACAGAAAGACGTGCAGGCCTGCCGGCACGTTGTGTTTTGCTATCAGGACTTCAGTGAGTCTGCTCTGCTAAAATTACCTTTATCTTTTTTATACTTCTTCATTTCTACAAATAATGAATCCCTTAATGTTTGTTCATTCAGAAAATTATGCTAATGGCATTGAATTCATTTAAATAATATTGAGAGAATATTTTGAGATTGATCATAAAGTAATGATGGCTTCGTTCAACAAAAAATACTGGTATTGAAAATGGCTCCGGACTACAAAATGTACCGGCAAAGATGATATTTCCATTGCACAAAAATTATCAGTATTGATAGAGGTGAACATCTATCTGAGGTACATTCACCATTGGTAAGTTTCAAAGAGCAAATTCAGTGATAGATGGATATGTTAAAATAAACTATTTTTTTTTTTTTTTCTAAGTTCTACCATATGACTTCAAAATATCTTACCATAATTCCTCAATCAGAGGCAAGCAGTAAATCCAAGATTTTTTAAACTACTTCTCTTCATGATGCATCGAAGATGAACACAGAATAAATAAGATTTAAACACTGAATTTTACTTATGTTTGACAAGCTTTTACTTAGTTCATAATTAGACAGGATGAACTTATAATTTAATGACTGAACTTTTAGTAGATTGTTCTCAATTTCATTGCTCAAAATGAGTTTGAAATGTTTTCTTTTATGAAATAAGTTTTGTTATGTACACATTCTTTTATCATAATTAAGTATTTCTCAAAAATTTAAAATTATAAATTTATTAAAGTTATATACAAATTATACAATAATATGCTGCACAGAGGTCCCCTTTTAACAACAATTTGAATTTTTAATAAATATGATCGAGTTATTCATATCTGTTGTTTTCATATATATATTATTTTTATATACAATTTTATACCAATCTGATTCTTATTACTGATCTGCTTTTATTTTCAAAATAAAACCATGATATCTACAAATAATATTTTTTAATGTAACAAATGAAAAGAATTAGAGAATACTAATAAGGGAGCTTGCATAAAAAGCATATGACTTTATTATATTAATTAAAGAAAAGAAAATATTGATTGAAATTGTAAATGTTATTAAATTCAAGATACAAGAATGCAAATGAATTTTAATCTCAAATTGATTAAACACATAATGATATTTTGGTGTAATTTATATAAATGTTTCATCATTAAGTTTGAATATTTTTCTAATTCAGGTAAGTGAAATTTTTGTTATTATTTTCACCAATTCAAATTTAGTTCCTCTCAATAGCATTTAAAAAATTTACTAACTCTTTCAAAAAAAATTCTTTTCCGAAAGTCAACTTCAGAAATTTTAATTTTTACTGCAATGCTTTTTAAAAATCTGTAATGGCTTTGGAAATGAAAATACGGAAAGACAAAAAATACCAAACGATATCTGCATATTTTTTTTAAAACAATGTCTTCAGTTAAAAAAAATAGAAATATTGACCCTTTCAAAAAAATTCATTTCAATGTTTGCAAATTCTGTTTTTTCTGTATTTTTTTAAAAATCGGCATTCATTTTCCTGTTCAGAATCTGAAAATAATAAAAAAACTTAACCAGTGAACATTATCTTTGAAACAAAAACTTCGGTTAAAAAAATATTAATATTAACCCTTTCAAAAAATTAATTTCTGAAACACACTTTTCTCACATATCTCCTTTGAAGATAAGTTTCCCATTTTAATTCTTCTGTAGAACATTTTTCTTTCTGCACATATGCTGGGAACCAACATTTTCAGCAGAGAATCTTAATGAGTTTAAAAGGAGAAGAGGGTATATTATGTAGGTTCTCTCTGTAACTTTTTTTCAAAATTGACAGTTTAATGTATCTAAACATCAGAAATTAAATCGACAATTACTATAATGACGGCCTCTTAGTTCATTTGGATATTTTCATTTTAAAATGTAAAATCAGGCAAATTCAACAGTGTACTTTGGTAAAGGCAGTGGTAGTGGCAGTGTTGAATTCAGACACTTTTCTCCGGGAGGAATTTCTATGGCTCCAGGAGGGGGGGAAGGGGGGGGGGATTGCCCTTTTTGACCATTGAAAACACAAATTCTCAAATCCTCTGGGGGGGAGGGGATGTTTCCCTCCTGGGCCATCCCTTGAATTCAATACTGGGTAGTGCTCCCAACATTAAATTTGCAAAAAAATTTTGTTTGGAAAGATTTCTGTTTAAATATATAAATTTATTCAACACTGATTTTTGGCATATTTAAGGTTATTATCAGAGGCCCAAGCTATGCCAGTCTTTCATTTAAAAATGGTAGTGGGGCCTCTGACTCTAGGATCGTTTGGAAAATTTTTAATTTAAAATATAAAATCATAGAAATCAAAGGTGCATGCTGCCAAAGACAGTAGAACCCTCAATATTAAGATCACGTGGGAATATTTTCATTTAAATATATTAAATCATTCAACACTGACTTTAGGACTATTTAAGGTTATTATCACAGATCCAAGCAATGCTTGTTTTCTCAGCTAATCTATAATAATATGGATAGAGTTTGTTTATGTGTGTGCGTGTACATGTGCTGCATTCTGAAGCAGCCACTGCATGCACAGCTACAAGATTTGGCATGTAGATGTGCATATGTTTGAAATTGTGCACCTCGAAATTAGTTTTTGGATTTTTTTTTTTATTATTTAGCCAGTATATTAATTAAAAACCATAATAAACATCATAAATAGGTGAGCTTCCTTTATTCCCCAATTGTGCTTGTGCATCTCCGAATGCTCCGTGTTTCTTCACATTCACAAAGGTGAAGCGTTTTTTTTTTTTTTTTTTTTTCTGTATTTTGAAATTGCGACTACCAAGACCCACAAGGTAAAAATAATGTGTAATAATTGTTACATTATTTATAGCTTAGAATTTTTTTTTTCTAAACGAACCCCCAAAAAGAGTAAAAAGAAAATCATGCTTCAAGCATTAATTAAAAAACTTCCCAACACTACTAGATTGTTGTTATGAAACTATTTTTTCATTCAATAAAAGGAGATATTTAAATAAACAATTTAGAAAATACATAACACAGTTGAAAAGTCAATTTTAGCAATTACTGCAATAATTACAAAAATAATGCATTTTATTTTATTTATTTACTGTTTTTTGCTTCATTTTGGGGGTAAGAGGCGGAACCTTACATATTATCTACAGATTTTATACTAATTATTTTTATTATTTATGTCAGCTAATTTCAGGAAAAATGCATAATACAATTGAAAATGCTTTTGCATCAAAATTACAATTCTTAGGAAAACATATGAACCAAAGTCAAACTTATTCCAACTACGTTGGAAAGAGTTAAAACAAATTTGAGACATTTACAAATATTTTGGTTATTTTGTATTTTAATCTATAAATAACACTTGAGAATTTCTAGATTAAAATAATAGAAGCTGCAACTATTTTTACAATACTTAATAGATCTTTACTCACATAGTCAACAATAGATTTTAAAATATGTTATATAAATAAATAAAATGAATTATAATGATAAGTTATGTACTTTAGAACTTGGGGCTCTCAGAACATCTCCAATACCTCCACCGTTTCTCAGACCTTGGTTTAAAGTTGTTACTATACACATTAACAAAGAATCACAAGCTCGTTCTATTTCAGTGTCATCTTCTTCATCATCAACAGGTGTTGAGGATTTAACTTCTATGGATGTTTCACCTGATAGACATAAAATACTACAATTTGAGTAAATATTTTCAATGAAACAACTTTCATATCATATTATGCATCTGAAAAATGTAATATTTTTATTATAATAATTCAATATTCACAAATTTCAATAGAATATATCCACTCTTTAAGTAAAATGTTGTTGAGAAATTTATTTCAATTACACAATTACTATGTATCATACCTGTATTGATAACTTATTCAATCACTCATCATAACTATGTATTAATAACTCATCTATATTCTCAATAATATTAGTTAGACACTGCTCATAACCACTGTACGACACTGCTCATAACCACTGTACCAGTTTTAAGGAAATCTTTCAAATATCAAAGTCAGAGACGATAAAAGCCTGGTCATCGTGACTTTTTTGTTGTTGTTGTTGTTGTTTAATTATGAATTGGACTTGATGCTGCTCTTCTGTGCTTCATACCCAAAATACATTTTTCAACGAAAAGTGCATCTTTTGTATTTTAATTTGACCACTATTTGTTGTCCTAAGCAAATTGTAGCATGGAAGTATGGAAAAGTTGATTAATATTATGCACTTATTCCATGCATATATATTTGCAAATTAATACATTTTATTTATTAATTCTCTTTTAAATTACTGAAAAATTTATAAAATGTTAGGATCTTAAAATATAAAAATCTACTAGCAGTTAAATTTGTTCAAGCTATTCTGTTTTCTTAGTAAAACTCAAAATTTAAACAGTGAGCATATACTATTGATGTCTACTGTAACCCACTGCATTTTGTTTAATTTCATAAATACAAAAACAATTTAAATACATTCTAATACTTAAACTACGACTAAATCACTAAAACTTGTATATAGGTTTTTTTTTTTTTTTTTTTTTTTTCTTTCAAATTAAAAAAGTAATTTAATACTTTTCAAACTTTTTTGTACCCTTTTGACTCGCAACACTTTGACGCAGCCTAAATTTTGTGTTTACCATGAGGAGGTGAGTACCCCAGTAGCAAAAAATTCTACAAGTGTCTGCAACAGATACTTCAGGGGCAGAAAATGATTTGCAAGTAAAATATTTTAGAATTGAAGCATTAATTAATCAAACGATCACTAACCTTTGTTATTATGCATTTTATTAATTTTACTAATAATAATCTTAAGTTTTTGTATTAAGTAATAAAGAGCTAAACATAATTATAAAGCGAAATAAAGGTTCAATAGGAAAATAATATGCAAACAAGAAAAGAAAATCTGTGACGCCAGTCTCCCGTCTCGAACTTTCTGCTACCGGGGTGAGTACTAACATGTTTTAACAATTTATCACCAGTATAATAGTTTTAAAAGTCTTGTGCATGAAAATTGTCAAAGAAATTTTGCTCCAGTACTCAATGTACACTGCTGTGTGTGGTAGAGTTCTGCACAGGCTTGGGCTTGGCCCGAGGTCCATACCCGGCCCGGCGAAGTGAAGGCAAATTTTCAAACAGGCCGGCAGAATTAGAACAATTTTTTTAACAGGCCAGGCCGGCAAAAAAATTGAACAGGCCTACCAGACTGATAAAAAAATGAAAACTTAATCAAAGCCGAATAAATATGAGCCATTTTCAATGAAGGTGACTTTTGTGAGAATAAGTATAAATGTGCGTCACGAGCCGATGCTAGTTTGAAAACATGAATAGAGAGATGTAACATGTCCAGCGTAGAGATCAGCATCGGACAGTTAAATGCTGTCTGAGCCCGGGTTTATTTTTTCAGCAGATTCGTGCCGGCACCGTGATCAGGCTTGCATTTTTTTTTTTTTTTTTTACATATTCGAGCCAGGCCAAAACTGATCTTAATTGTTCACAGGATGTGCAGGGCAGGCAATATGTTTTGTAAAAATATTAATAACAATAATGAACTTCTGTTAATGGAATCTTTGGAAATATACCTTAAGGTGGCTCTCAAATTCTCTACTTAACAAAGTAAAAGTTTCTGGCACATTTTCTGACTAATATTTAACTGTAAAGGCACAAAATTGACAGGCCTGACTATTGAAGGGATATGGAATCGAACAGCATTTTCCATTTTTTATAAATAAATTATTTATCGAGATATAAGAGATTCTTGTCACGTAACAGCAGATTTTTCTCCTTTCCCATGCTACTGCTCCTGGAAATTTGATTCAAAACTTTTACTTTGACAATACTTTCTCAAAGATATATCCCTTTTATCAAAAAATGGATAATGTTATTTGATTACATAGTTTCTGAATAAGAACACCAGCCAATCTTATGCATTTCTGAAAAGAAATGAATTAAAAATGTATCAGAAAGTAGCTCCTTTGGATTTGAGAAAAGCCTTATTAAATGGCACAGAAATATTTTTACAAATCTGCGTTTTACTATACAGCTTCAAAAGCTATGTTTTTAACTCTCCTTTTTTTCTTTTATTCTAAACTACATTAATTTTTTAATGAATCCTTATTTGAATGTTGAAACATCTAAGATTCTAAGTATTAATGTTGCTATTGTGTACTTTCTGTCTTGTGAACACATAGTAATTTTAAAATATACTGCAAAATTATCTTATAAATATGTATGCAGTATTGTTTTTTAACAGACTCTTTAATTGTATGTTTAGAAAAACCTGATTTTTTTGTGCAAAATGAGTCAGGCCTCATTTAATTGATTTTCCATGGGCCGGCCCTGTTCACTGATTTTTTTACGGGCCAGGCTGTGAACTGTGAAAATATAAACGGGCTCAGGCCGAACTTTTAATTTTTTCATCGGGCCGGTTCCGGGCCTGGAAATTCCGACGCATGCAGACCTCTAGTGTGTGGTACTAAAACAACCAAATAAAAACAAAAACAACAACAAAAAAAAAAAAACAAGAAAAACAGACTATTAAAATCATACATCTTAATTAGATGCTAAATAACTAAAAACAACTGGTGGAGGTGGAGGTAAAGGAGGAAGAGAGAGAGATAATTGCTCAGGTAGATCATATATGGAACTGAAGAGTTAAATAAGATAGTTCAGTTTCAATAAATCTTTGCCATTTTATGTAAAAAAACAAAACAAAACATGGATGAATGTTTAAACTAGCAGAGAACCAGATGTTTACAAAAATCTTAAAAAATACATACTTTCTTCAGATTGTGAATCGTTCTGAGGAACAAATCCATAAAGATTTTCATTCCTAGCAGTGCAATTCGGTTCTGAAGCAGAACAATATTCTTGAGACATTGGCACTTGGAAAGGCTGGGGTGTTACAGAGTGAGAATTATCCTCAGCAGCAATAGCACCTATCATATGGGAAAGAAACACAATAATTTGTACTATTTAAAAAAGAAAAAAAATGATATCCATTAAAATTTAAATACAGCAAGTTGAACTAAAAAGTGGATCACCACACATCCTCACTTCTGATTCAATTTAATATCTATTTCACTGTTATTTGAATACTTTACTTATGGAACAAAGCAAAATTGTAAAATCGTAGCCTACTTTTTTCCCCCTTCACAATTTGCATCTTAATTCAAGGTATATAAAATACTTATTTTTGTAATTATCTTCACAAGTAATTTCATTTGATATTTCATCTCAATGGTAATTAAGATCCAATCATTTAAATTTGCAAAGCTAACGTATACTGACAGACATATGAAAAACATTAGCTTACTTTTGGTTTAGTAATAGTTCAGTTATAAAAATAAAGTAAGTTAAAAAAGAAATTACACAAAACTCAGAAATTATTTTATAAACAGTCATTAAAATTTTTAATGATGTAGACTAATGAAAACATTAAGTAACATAAGAACTGATAAAGTAAAATATTTGAAAAATTTTGTAAATTACTATTATACAATTTTTCAATAAAATATTTAACGATTACTTTAAGAATAATAATTAAAAATTAACATAAGCTTAAAGAAAATTATTCAATATAAATAAAAAGTACTATATGATAAAAAAAATGTATGCATACAAAATGTAATTAATGCTGGATATACATATATATATATATATATATATATATATATATATATATATATATATATACATATATATATTTCTTTTTTAACCCCTGTAAAGTATTTCTTACTAATCTTAATTTCTTACTCTAGTCTTATACACTTATGTAATTTATCATTTTTAAAAATTATTTCATTTTTAATGACCTGACGCAAAAAGAAAGACATTTATTAAGTCTCAAAATTGATTAATTCTAATTCTGCAGATGTTAATGTTCTGTAGATGATTTTATGAAAATTACTTGGAAAAAGCACTTATCTTGATTAGATTGGAATATTTCAAATGAAGACTAAGAATTTTCAATAAATTAAATAACTTATATAGAGATTTAAATATATGTCAAAACAAACAAAAGGGTTTTACTTTATTTACAAATGAGATCACGTTTAAAAAATTATTTTCTATATTAATAAAAGAAAGATGTTTGTGTGTGTTTGATGGCAGACTATGAAAATCTGACATGTCATCCAATTTTTCAGAAATCAGCAAATTTGGATAAGGATAGACGAAGACAGGTTTTGCACCTGAAACTCTGATTTTACATTTTTTTATAATTAGCCAAGATATTAATTAAAACACCTTATTGAACACTAATGAACCAGCTTTCATTGTTCCAGTGATGACTTCTACACATGTCCGAGGTTGGTTGGTTGGTTGATTTTTACGGCCGATTATCTACACTAGGGATATAGGCCCGAGGGGGAGTGCCCTTCTTTCTAAGGGAACCTAACCTGTATTTACACATGGAAATCCATGGCTCGAAGAAAAACACAAAAACTCTGAACGATTAGGCCGACGCGTGCGATTGGGATCGAACCCAGCACCTCCCGTCTACTGGCTTCGAGAACAGAACCTCTCAGCCACTGGTGGGGCACACATATCTGAGGAAAATGAGGTTTTTCAAGCCCAGTGATAGCAAATATTCCCTTTTTTCCCCAATGGCATTACAAGAAACATGCATATATTTGTACAGTACCTTTCAGGTACTGATGCTATTTTCGTTTTTTAAAAACATTAAAAAATACTTTCTAAAGTTCATTTTCATATTTTCTGCAGTTTTAAAGTGTCATATAGATTTAAAATGTCATCCTCATATATCCATTGCTCGGACAGAAATATGCAAAAACAAAAAATATTCACTCAAAGCAAACTTTTTTGCTCTCAACGATATCTTCATTTAAGAAATGTAAACATTACAATTTAAAAAATACATACTTTTTTTTTTTTTTTTTTTTTTTTTTTTTTTTGAGGTTGTTTTCATGTTTTCCATTTATTCTTCAGTTTGAAATTGCCATCCATGTGACCCAGACAGAAATACGAAAAAACCCAAAACGGTATTTTTCTGCTCTCAACGATACCTTTCATTAAAAAATATATATCCATCTGAATGTTTACTATTAAAAATAAATAAATTTGAAGGTAATTTTCATATTTTGTGTTTTTTTCTGCAGTTTTAAATTGCACTCCTTGAGGCTCAAAAGAAAATAATAATAATATAAAAAAACTAACATAGAGCAATTTTTTTTCTACTCTCAATGGTACATTTCATTTTTTAATTGTGAATAGTTTTTTTTTCTTTTTTTAATATTTTATGGAGGTCATTTTCATATTTTCATTTTTTTTTTCAACTTGAAATTGTCATAGGTTTAACTGGATGGTAAGAAGAAAAAAAAAAAATCCCCTAAAACATTCACATATAGAAGGTTCTTTTTTGCTTTCAATGGTAACTTTCACTTTAAAAAAATAAGAGTTACTATTTCAAAAAATTTATTTTTTGAAGGTCGTTTTTACATTTTTCAACTTTTCTGCAGTTCAAATGTATCATCCACATTGTCCAGATGGAAAGAAAAAAAAGCCCCCAAAGAATACCCACAGATGGATATCTTTCTATTAGCCCAGATAATGTCAGGTGGGTTTGTTGGTTTAATAATTTTTAGAAGAATGAATAGCTAGCAGGATTTTAGTTTTTGTTTAAACAATAGAATCTAACCTGGTAAATTTTTCCTTGCTCTACTATCCACTTCCATTAAGAAATCATCTCGGAAGAACAGATAACCAATAATGGAAAAGAGATAGACTAAGATGAGAGCTAAAACTGCTGTTAAAATAATAGAACGACCATTTCTAGTGACAGATTTGATGACATTCTTTAATGTTTCTTCTTGATACACTACATCTAAGAGCTAAAATAAAACAAGATTTCAATTATTACTTTGAGCACAATTTTTTTTCTCACTATCGTAATACAATCATAAATAGCATTAGTTATTAAAACAATACATAAAAAAATACAGACATATTAAAATTTATAGGCAGCAAATTGAACTAGGAGATAGGTTTTGCTTCTAACCTGAATATAAATTATTCATACTTTTACAAGGTCTTTCACATGATATATGGGGATTATTATTAATATTATTAACTCCACTTTCCATACCTTGGAATATGCTAAAAAGGATATTTCAAAATGCCATACATCCTAAATCACCTACAATGCTAAGACAACAACAATGTCTAATTTTACAAAGTTAGTTGAATTGTTTGAATTATTGAATGGGGCAAATGAAACCATACATACAGACATGGGAGAAATGAAACATTATCCACTTTCTGCCTGCACTATTTGGGTCAAAATCAAAAAATGAAATTTGCTTTTTTAGCTATTGTTATAGCTTACATCATTATTACAATTGATTTAATTTTAATGATAGATTAACACTTTCAGAATAACTTGTTCATTTTTATCATGCGGCATAAGTTATTTTTAAAAAATCCCATTAAAAGGAGGAAAAGTGGAAGTTTGTTTAATAAATAAGATATTCACAATAATAAGTCAAAATCGAAACTTTTTATAAACAAGATAAAATATATTTATTTTTTTTTTTTTCATTTTTACCATATTTTCATATTTAATTACATATATTTTTTTTTATTTTTCATTCCAAAAAGGAAAAGTTAAAAAATATTAACATTAATTCCTGAAATAGCAGATCTTAATATAGAGTCAAAATAATAATAATAATAAATATTAATATCAAAACTAATGCTAAAAAATGGAACAACTTATCCATAAAACATCTAGTTAAATCATCAACAGAAAAAAAAAATAACTCAAACTAAATTATACATTATTAAAAATGTTTTCTCTTATTTATTATAATGATAAGATGAAGAAAAATAATACCAATTAATAGATAAATGATTAATTAGCAAAGAAAAATATGTTTCTCAATCTGTAAAAAATACATGATATGTTAATAAATAAAAAGAAATAATTAACCCTTTAAGGGGCAGAAGAATTCTGTTCTCAAAATGATGAAATAATTGACTGACACCAGAATTTTCAAACGAATTTGTTAGAAAATAAAACCCTGCTATTTTGCACTTTCATTAAAAAAGCAAATTTTATTAAAATATTCTCGGTGCCATTTGTCAGTTTTGGAATTAAAATTATGTGGCTAGACCATCTGTTTGACCACCACCTTCGAAAGGATTGAAGATTTAATAGATTTTTTTTAAAAAGTCATTTTTTCCTACTTGCTTATTTACTTACATTTTTTAAGCTAATTGAATTTGAAATACATTTTGATAAAAAGGAAGAAATTCTTTTTGAAAGAAAGGAAAAATGTATTTTGTTAACACTGCAGAATTTCATTCACAAAATATATAAAATTTTGAAATTCATATATTTTTCTTCTTTATTTCAAGAAAATAGCCTAGTACAGGGACGGTGAATCTATGGCACGCATGCCAAAAGTGGATTAATGCATTAGTAAAAGTACAAAAGGTAAAATTTTTGGAAATCAATTTCAGGACTATTTGGAGAAACTGACATGCCATTGTTTTCACAAATGAATAATACAACGCATCAAATAAAAAAGCAGTTGTCCAATAAATCCAGCTCAGTTTGCATTATGTTAAAATTAACTGAGTATGAACCCAATATTAATTATTTTTCTTCTAAGATGCAACAACACAATCACATACTTTTTAAAATAATTTCTAAAATATAATTGTTTTTATGATTATTACAGTGTAATACATTACATGTATGTTAACCATTTTTCAAAAATCTTAGTAAGCAATTTTTATTCATGATTTTTCAATTCACTAAATTTGTTTATTAGTTGGCACATCAAGGTCATGTAAAATATAAAAAAAAAAAAAAAATGACATGCAGCTATATAAAGGTTCAATAACCCTGACCTAGTATATTTGAAAAGACAAAATATAAAATAAATAAAGAAAAACAAATCATTTCAATTTCTATACATATAAAGTATTCAGCTCAGATATTTTATGCTAATGTAATATACAGATTTAAAAAAAATTCTGAAGTGACTCCACTCAACTTTCCAAACACTTTACAAATTATTGTATATTATATTAAAATAAATAAAAGCTTATATCCTAATTTTACAAAGCTGGTCGTTTTCACTTGTGAAAATGACCTGATATCCTGAAGAAAACACCACTTTCATTCACGAAGCTCAAACTTTTTTCTAAAATTATCATGTAATTTTCAGTTACTTTTCATAATAATCCACGCTGAAATTAAGACCAGTGAATTAAAATAAACATTGAAATTGAATTTATATAGTAATGCTAATGGAAGTTTTAAGTTCTTTTTAAATTTAGGTATCTCACCATTGTTCCTCTACAACTAATAATACTCTAATTTCTTTATGTCTTTATCAGATTAATAAAACTCATTCTAATTTTTTTCTTTGTCTTTTAAGAATAAAAATGTTTTATTAAAATAAGTAACATTTTACTGAAATATGACTGTTTTATCAAAGTACATACAGACGGAGATAAGGAATCTGTAAAAAAAAAAAAAGTGAAAACAGATTCAAGAAAACTTAAAATGTAAAAATATACCAATATTTCCATAATGGAGTTTTTATCATGATTACAATATTTTCCTTACACTATATGTGTACCGAAAGTAAAAATAAATGCAATAAATAATAATGCAAATTAGAAGATTTGCAGGTTATTTTTTTAAAAAAGGATTTTTTTTTTCTTTTGGTAATAATATTGTAAAATATACAGGATATAGAATGTAACTTTTTGATTAAGAGAAGAAAAAAAAATCACTGATTCTTCACTGACTGGGTAAACTTACTACCAATATGCACAGCTAAAAGTTTTTACATGGCTAGTTATTATTGCTTATGCATTTTTTGGAAATTAAATTTTAGTTAGAAAACATATCCTGAGTTTTTTTGTTAATTTTATTGTGCTATTACAAAGGTTTTCAATGTAGTATTTTTTAACTATCACCAGTTTTTCAATCTCAATTTATTCATAACTATACATAAATCAACCAATTCAATGCAGTGAGATTAATATTGATACGAAGAATAACTTACAATAATACAGAAACATTTGATTAAGAAATGAAAAAAAAAAAAATCTTACCAAAACACTGTAAAAAAATGGATGAGCACATAGTCCTAAGATACAAAAGATTAAATACACCATATGATACAACAATTCAAAGTCTATAAGTATTTGCCGGAAACTTTTTGTAAATGTTCCATGGTTACCCATTATACTAACTAGATGAACAGCTGTTATAACAACCTAAAAAGTAAAAAAAAAAATAATAATAATAATATTTATCTATCTATATGTATGTATATATAAATGTAATAGAAAAATATCACTTCACATATATATACTTCTATGTTCTATTTTTAAATATTTTATTCCTGCATTCTTTTTACACCATGCCTCTCTTCAAATCAAAATATAAATTAATCGGTCATTTTGAAAAGGCATAAGGTTTGACCCCTTTTCAAAATAACTGATTCAAATACACAAGCATAAAAATATACAAACAAAACAATTAAGTTTTTTTTTTTTTTTTAATTAGTTGAGAAATTCACTGATATGTGAAAAACATTGAAAATATATACAATTCAGCCAATTATAAGTAATTACAATTTACGTTAATAAATATACTTAATTAGATGTTAGACTAAGTTGATTTAATGAGATTCTATATCATTTCTTCATTTACAAAATGTTATTGAAGACTACTTGTGTTCTATGATATAAAATATATAATTAGTTGGCAATATGTATGTTAAGAATAAGTTTGTTTATTGTCAAGAATATGATTATCTATTATTTAAGGTAGCTATAATAAAATATAACTTGGCTGGAGGAAATAACTAACTCAGGGCCTCATTGTGGGCCCACACTGTTTATTAATCTAGTTATGTAGTACATCCAGAATCTTAAAAAGGCAGCTGGCCAGAGAGACAATTATTTTTATTCCTACATGGTTCCAGGACTGACTGAATATCTCAAAATCTAACTTCTCTGCATGGATTCTCACTCCAGCATTTGTAATATTTTCTAGCACGGGAAGAAGGTGTCAAATGGGAGGAAAAATTAACTTAATTGGTTTGATATAGCTTTTGATTGATGCCTGGGCCTGTAATGAAAGTAAGGGCTGGGCAAGCACAGTACAAACCATACATTCTGGAAAAAACACTTGGTTTGTATTGGTTACCAACTTAACAACTAACAGTAATATTTATTGGGCTAAAAAAAAAACAACTTAAACGGGACAGGTTCAGAGTTAAATATTTAACTGGAAATTAATTAAAATTTTTAATTTAAAAGTAGGATTTTAATATTTTATTATCTTCCATATCCTCACTTCATCTGCAACGAGGTCTGCCAAGCTTGCCTGCAAGACTGGTGGGACTTAACTGGAAGACTGAGAATACAAAGTTAGCTAAAGTTAGTTGTGTAGGATCTAATGGCACAAGGTCCCTTTAGGGACATGTTGTAACAAAAAGTTAACTGAGGAATTAGCTAAAGAGTTTTTTCATTTACTTAAGTTAATGTTAAATTTATTGTTAAAATTGCCAAAGTTTGAGGGCTGAATTTTGATGTTGGAAATTTAGATTTAAGGTTTGAATTTTGAGGGTTAAGGGTTTAGAGATAAAATTTAAGATTTTAAGTTTTTATGCAGGAAGTTCTATGTTTGAGGGTTTGTGGTTTAAGATTTAATGTTTGTGGATTGGCTTAAGATTTCATGTTTGAGACATGTGAATCAAGGAGAATTAATGTTTCAAGTTTGTGGCTCTTGGTATTACCTAATTGAACTTTATATTACATACAACATTTGCAAAATACAATAATAATAACATAAAAAATAAGAAATATATGAAGGAAACAATAGCAAAAGAAAAAAAAAATTCTTTTATATATGATTTTTTTAAAAATAAGTAAACATTGAAATATACTGAATTAAAATGCTATAAATGGAAAACAAATAAATATAAAAGTAATTTTTAATTAAAATGCTATAAATGGAAAACAAATAAACATAAGAGTAATTTTTATGCCTTTCAAGAGATTTTTTAAGTCCTGTATTGAGTCTCATGACAAATTTGTATGTTTTCCAAACAATTAATGCTATGTACAATCATAATATCTATAATAATAAAGAAAGAAGTTTGTGTGTGAGTGAGTGTGTCGACGGTGTTCTGAAGAGACCACTGCACATAGAGCTATAAAATTTGGGGAAAAGGTACATCTGTATATGAAGTTTTGCACCTCAAAGCCCGATTTTCGATTTTTTGATTAGATCTTTTTTAATTTAATTTTTTATGTGATTTTTAGCGCTTTTTTATGTTTCGAGGCGATTTTTCCATATAAGTGAGAAGAATATGGTTTCTTTCTTTTAACCCAATACAGCAAATTTTGTTCTCTTTTCAAAAAAGTTTATTCGGAATTTGTGCAGCGATTTTTGAATTTTTTATGCAATTATTGAACAGCATTTAATGCATTCCATACCTATAAGGAGGTTACCGTAGAGGGACACAGTTCTGCCACCAAATGCAGCCAAGTTTGTCGCCAACTTGGCGGTATATCGCCAAATTTTGCGACCAAAATGAGTCACCAAAGGTGACGCCAACTTGGCAATATCTCTAATATTTCACCAAATACCCATAGACTTTCATTGTAGACTAATATGGATTACTTTCTTACAGAAAATCAACAAATTGAGATATTTTAATGCAACAAAAACTAATATTAACTTAAGGGATTATATTAATTCGATTTTTCCACATTAGGAAAAAGAATGCTTCTTTCTTTTAACCCAAAATAGTAAATTTTGTTCTCTTTTCAAAAAAGTTTATTCGGAATTCGTACAGCAATTTTTGAATTGTTAGCGAATTTTTTATGCAGTTATTGAACAGCATGTAATGCATGTCCATACCTATAAGGGGGGATTACCATAGGGGGGATCCAGTTGTCTTGCCAAATAATGCCAAGTTTGTCGCCAACTTGGCGATATATTGCCAAATTTGGTGCCCAAAATGAGTCGCCAAAAGTGACAGTGACGCTAACTTGGTGATATCTCTAATATTTCGCCAAATTCCGATAGACATCCACTGTAAAACAATAGGGTTTACTTGCTTACAGAAAATCAACAAATTGAGATATTTTAATGCAACAAAAACTAATATTAACTTAAGGGATTATATTTAAGGGAGCCCAAGTAAATTAATTATGAATAAAAGTAACATGATCTAATGCTTAGCATGATTTCCAAAATATAAATTTTAAGAGAGCCTACAGGTCAAAGGAAATAGATTTGAAACTTTTATCCAATTATAGTAAATTTTGACTTTCGTGATTTTTTAATTTTTTGTGATTTTTAATGCAATTTTTACGTTTCTTCGTGATCTGCTGCAATTTTTTGACATTCCATTTTTGATCTAAAGTACATTCTGCCCTCATTTCAATAAAGTTTATTGGGATTTCGTATAGAAATTTTCGAATTTTTCGGGAATTTTGTATGTGATTTTTAGTGTATTTTAGTGATTTGCTACTATTTTTCCACATAAGTGAAAGGAATCAACTTGCAATCTTCGAATGTAATATATATACATTTTTTCTCTTTTCAGAATTTGAGAAGCGATTTAAATTTTTTTCGCGATATCCAGGGGCGGATTTATTAAGTGAGGGGCCCCTCTCACTGGAACTTTTTGGGGCCCTTCCATCTTGAAAAATTGGGTATATTTATAATATATACTAATAAAAGAAAATTTCGCTCTGTGTTTGCGATGGCTGGCAAAATCTACCCCACATAAAAAAGCGGAAAATATTTGTGACGGTAGTCCAAGGCATCTTCTGATACATCTGAGACTCAGAATTCTAAAATATCTTCTTATAAGCTGAGTTATTCATTAACAATCGCAACGCACTGTCATTAAAAACTCATCTCGTTCAACGAGAAAAAAGCAAGCCTTATTTACGCATCATGAGAAAATGAACATCGAAAAGAAGGAATTCCGGGGGGGGGGGGGGGGGGGGGGGGGGTATTTTGTCATATTAACTTACATCGGCCAAACCGCTAACTAAAATTAAAAATGGAAGACATATTCTAAAACATCGTACCCTTATGTCTTAAATCCCGTTAAAATCAATTTAAAAAAATATCGCGGTTAACCCTTTGAAAAAGAAAATTCAAAGACGGTCGTTTTTTACAAAAAAAAAAAAAGCTTTTCTCCTTTATGGCAACGCCCCTCGAGGGTGCAATTTTAGAGGTACCAACAAACCAAAAACATGTTCTTAAAGATTATATCTTCTTCTAATCGACGGTACAATCGTTTTTCAAAAATACGAATTTTAACCCTTTGAAATAACAGCCGAACTCGGGTCACTTCGCGCCTCACGGAGACGATATTTTTTGCATGCTAAAAGTAACTAAGCATCCGTACGTATTTTAACACAGTCTTTTTAGAGAATCTCAATAGACTAGATTTAGATCACCTACAAAAATTATGAAACGTTCGGACGGGTAGAAATATTTTTTACAAAATAAAATGGTGTGAAAATTTTGGCGAAATCTGTAGAACTTTAGTGTTTCGTAGCGGTTGCAATTTTAGAGGTACCGACAAAGCAAAAATATGTTCTTAAAGCTGAAACCTACTTCTAATCGGTAATGTAATCGGTAAAAATAAAATGTGTGAAAAGTGCGACAAAATCAGTAAAAACCTGGGTGCTTCGCCGTGGTTTCGCTAGCTTTTGTTGAGCATAGACTCTAAAAAATCTAATTACGCAGAAAATAAAATACCAAATAGCATGTACTTTTAGTTCAATATTTTCTCATTTAAAAATATAAATTCAGACAAAATGGAGTTCAAGATATAAAGTCATACAAATTTGAGGTTCATTTAAGAGTCATTCATCACAGGTACGGGCAATGCCAGGCGGGTCAGCTAGTTTTAAAATAATAGCTGTTCATAACTTAATTGCAATAATTACTAACAAATAAATTGAAATGTATTCAAATCGTTAACGATTAATTATACGAAATTAATTTCATATTCAAATTACATCAGATTATTTTACACGAACTTAGATACTATGACGGATAAATGTACTAAAATGTGCTGATGTGCTTATGTATTATCATAAATGTGCTTATTTTCCTTTCAAATTTTTAAGAACATAAAATGATAATTCCAACCAAACTTAATCAGAAAGTAAGGAGACAATATTTTAGCATTTGCTGAGCCTTAACTCAAAACCACTTTTCACTGCTTTTCGTTTTTGGCTCATTTATTTCACGAAATAAGATATAAATGTATGGGGTTTTATGCATGGGGCTGCAGCGGTCTGCACTGCATGACATTATCTTGCTTGCAGTTTTAATTTCATGTTTTAATAAAACAATTTCAGAAATCAAATAAATTCATCAACTATAACCAAATTAAATTATATTTTTCTCCTTTTCGTTACACAGCTGGGCTCAAAAAATGGCAAATGCTTTATGGATATAAAAAGGATTCGAAGCTCCACGAGTTGTTTTATAACCATCTGCATTGCATTTTTATATAAATACTAGGGGGCTCTGCCCCTGCAAATGTATAATAGTCACGTGTAAATAATTTTTTAATTGAAATGAAATATTGTGCTTTGCGCTGTTTTTAAAATTGGCAACAATATAAAATAGTAACCTTTTCTAAAATATGAAAAAAATATATCTTGAAATGAGAAAAATTTGATTAAAATAAATAAAAAAATACTATTTATTTAATCGTATTATTATTATTATTTAATGATTTTTTTTTCAAATTTTCCTGAAAAATATTGCACACATATTAAAAATATTATCACAATATTGTCTTCACTTTCGATTGAAATGAAAGATAATTTCAATTTGAATTTGAAAATGACGAAAAAGAAAATAAATCTAATAATCCTTATATTTTTCTCTTTCCTGCCTTTTTTTCCACAAAAATGGAGTCATTTAGTTGTCATCATTAAAAAAATATTGTAACAATTAGAAAAAAAAATTAATACCTCGAAAACTAAATCGAATTTAAAAATTCTAATACCATTTTTGACATACGGACAATCAATACGGACAATTTGTACTAATTTCACCGCCAATGATTTCATATTTTAGAAATAATAGCTGGGGAATACAATCAGACGTTTCATAAAATCGTTTCATAAATTCGTTTCATTAGGATTTTACATGTAGATAGATATTTTTTAAACACCAATTTAATTAACTAATCTGCATATAAGTTTGTAATTGTGTGTGTTTTAATATCGAATGCTATAAAAAATAGTCCCAAAAATGTAAAAGTGTAACTTTCACAACTGCGATTAGCAAAACATCAGCTAGAATGGAAAAAAATTCATATTAGGGAAAACTATGGGGGACATTGTCTTTGGCAGTCATGATATATTTGATTGTCGTGTGTAATTTTTGATCTGGATGTGGAGAATTTTATGAGGGGGAAAAAGTATGAACACTTACGATGCAATAATAAACTTCTGCAATAATAAAATATTGATTACTAGTTGACCCGTCCGGCGTTGACCGGGTCCGTCATAATAACCTTAAACAAAATTCAAGTTTGTATGATTTTATATCTTCGGAAAATCGGTGCCCCAATGGCTTCGGCATCATACAGATTTTCAAATGAACTTAATTTTTCCGGGGCCCCAATGGCTTCGGCAGCGTCGAGTGTGTTCCCAACAAACCTATTTCCAGTGGCGTAGCCAGGGTGGGGGTCCAAATGCTCAAGATAGCAGGGATTTTGTAAAGTTCAGTTTGCCTTATCTAATTGGAGAATTTTCTGTTATTAATCAAGTCGAAGAAAACTTGAAAATATTACTGGTATCCAGAACATTTGGACCCCCTCCCTGGTTATGCCACTGCCTCTTTCTGAATGAACCTGTGACCTGGGTTACCGCTGTCGGGGGCAGCGTATACCCGAAGTGCTCCGTACCGCCGAAGACAATCGAAAATCAAGTTGAATGACCCAAACCCCATAGTTATCGGGCCCATGGAAGAATATTATATATCAATAATATATATATTAATATCGGGCCCATGGAATGTTGAAATGGGGGAATAACTAAATGGAAAAGTTCCTTTTGACAAAGATCGGATTAAAAGGGAGCAATTATTAACAATTGAGGGTACAAAAGCTTCAAGGGACCCTGTACCACGTCCCAGGGGACCACAATCTTAACTCGAATGTAGTTGGGTATAAGGGAATTTTTTTGTAGTTTATAAAGTAGCCGGAGAAGCCAAGAACTATGCAAAAGAGAATTGCAAGAGAATTGTATTATTTTTAAAGAAGGGCCCCAAGAAAGCCATTAATATTCAAAATTGGTAATAGCTGAAGTCTGAGAAATTTTTTTCTAGTTCATGTAGTAGTTGGAGGATCTAAGAAGTTGTTAGAAAAGAAAGCTAGTGAATAGGACCATTTTTAAGGAAGCTATAATAGGAGATGCAAAAGAGGCCAACTGAGATAGTTCAGAGCAGGGATCTTAAATGAAAACATGTTGAAAGGCTACTTTGCGCTTTAGATCTTCAATTAGACGAATTTAAGCATAGGGTATGAATTATCAGAATAAAATTTTAAAGAAATACGCAAAAATTTGGGCAGATGCTTTAAAAAGGGCCTTAGGGCACCAATAAAAATATGAGAGTGTTGGCCCGGGTACAGGAATACAAGGATCAACTTTAAAGTTATGCATTGAGAGGGCGACACAATTAGGGAGTGAAAAATGCATGGCAGACAAAAAGTTCAAGGGCCTCTGGACCGGGTCCTAGGGGGCCATGTCTTAACTGGAATGTAGAATCTGGGGAATAACTAAATTGAAAAAGGGCACCAAAAACGAATATTGAATTAAAAAGGGAAAGTTTTTAACAATTTAGGGCACAGAAACTTCCAGGACTCTGTATCGGTTCCCAGGAAGACAGGATCTTAACTGAAACGTAGAAATGGGGATAACTAAATGGCGAAAGCCCCCCAAAAACGAAGAAAATCGGATAAAAATGTAGCAAGTTATTAAAAATTTAGGGCATAAAAACTTGAAGGGCTCAGGTGGCCCGGGTCTTAAAATATTAAAAATCTGACCCTCGGGTACATCAGGACCTGTCTTAGACTATCCTCACCGAAATGTTCAGACTTCTATGTGAAGTAGATTTTGAAAGCCATCGCACACAGACACACAGAGCGAAACTTTCTTTTATTAGTATAGACTAGCAGACCCACCCGGTGTTGCCTGGGTCCGTAAATAATAACCTTAAACAAAACTCAAGTATGTATGATTTTATATCTTTTGAAATTCTTTTAAATGAACCTAATTTCGGAGGCTCCCATTGCCTTCCGCAGCATCTTGAGTGTTCCCAATAAACTTCTTTCCGTACGAACCTATAACCTGGGTCCCCGTTATCTAAGGCAACATGTACCGGAAGTGCTCCGCATGTGCCGGAGACAATCAAAAACCAAGTTGATTGAGCCAAACCTCGTAGTAATCCAGCCCAAAGAATCTAAAAAAAGAATGCATTATTAAAGTTAGAAAATGTTGGCGACTGAAGTCTAAGGTAAAATGTCATAATACAGTTGGGTCCTTAGAATCCGAGGAAAGAATCCGCCCCCAAGCAGTGGAAAATGCCCCTTCCCCTTGTAAATTTCACGAATTACTTTTGACATTAACACGAGGCTTAATAAACGGATCAAATCCCTTATCCAAAGTTACCTTTAAAGTAATGCGATTTTTAATTTATGGCTGTAGTTTGTAAATGTAAGTTGATGCTGAAAAAGGAGATTAATGTTTGAAAAAAGTGGTAGCTGAGGTACAAAGAAAGACCGGGCCCTGGGGACCAGTGTCTTAACTGTTTTAGTAGTTTTAAAGTAGCTGGATGACGCTAAAACTATGTTAAAGAAAATTGTAATAGAATCAGATAGTTTTTAAATAAGCTACAACAAAGGCCCCAAGAAGCAGATTAATATTCAAAATTGGTGGTAGTTGAAGTCGGGGAAATGTTTTTGTCATTCATGTAGTAGCGGGAGGACTTAAGAAGTTGTTTAAAAAAAGAAGCTTGTGAATCGGACCGTTTTTAATGGCGACAAAGGACCCAAAAAAGGCCAACTGATAGTAAAGAGCAGGGCCCTAACATGAAAACTTGTTAAAAGATCTAAGTTTTTAGCACTTTAGATCTTCAATTAGTCACAATTAAGCATAGAATAATATTTTAAAGAAATGTCAAAAAAATTGATTAAATGTTTAAAAAAAGGCCCTAGGGCCCCAATAAAAATATGAGGGTGTTGATCCAGGAAGAAGAGTCCAAGATTCAACTTTAAAATTATGTACTGAGAAGGTGAGAAAATCAGGGGGTGAAAAATTCTTGGAGCCCAAAAAGTTCAAGGGGCCCTGGACCGGATCCTACGGCACCCTAGGGGCCCCATGATCTAAACTGGAATGTACAAATGTGAGACTAACTAAATGGAAAAGGATATCAAAAATGAAGATCGGATTAAAAGGAAGCAATTTATTAACCTTTTATTTGCACAAAAACTTGAAGGGGCCCTGTATCGAGCCACAAGGTGTCAGGGTCTTATCTGAAAAGTAGAAAGGCGAGAATAACTAAATGGAGAAAGGTCCCCCAAAACGATATGATAAAAAGGGGACAAGTTATTAACAATTTAGTGCATATAAATACTTAAAAGGGCCCAGGGGCCTCGGCCCTTAAAAAATTAAAAATCTTAGCCACAGGGGCTGTCAATCTGAGCCAGCATTAGGACCTGTCTTGGACTATCCTCACCTAAATTTTCAGACTCCTATGTGCGGTAGATTTTGCTAGCCATTCGCACACAGACAGACAGAGCGAAACTTTGCTTTATTAGTATAGATAATCAGTAACATAGTAAAAATTCACTTAAAATATCAGCTTTATGAAAATTGCATACCAAGAGTGGGGCCCCCAAAATCAGGTGCCCCAGGTTGCCGGTCCTTGATTTAATTAGTCCCTCAATCTGTATAATTAAATCTCATAGAATGTCTCTAACAGTGCTCCTTTCGGCTCAGACACAAGTTTCCTTTGAATCTCACCCTATCCGTTCACAAATGATCATAGTCATAATTCTGATAATTCATAAAGCAAAAAAAGATGAGGGAAAACAAACATTTCTTGTAGTAGCAATTGATAGAAAAAATTATATTTATTACATGAAAATGATATTTTAATAATAACTGAAAAATAAAAAAAGAACACTTAGAAAATCTTTTTATCAAAACGTCACATTTCTCTTTGAACTCAAAAGAAGATTTGGGGGCCCCTTGAGATGCGGGGCCCCTCGCGATTGCGACCATCGCGACCCCTTAAATCCGCCCCTGGCGATATCTTATTGTGATTTTCAGAGCTTTTTCGTAATTCCTGCTGTTTTTTTATGTACCCGGGCAACGCCGGGCAAGTTCGCTAGTTAATAAATATATGAAATTATCCTGACAAATGCAATTAAAGAAAATTATGTTTTTTATGTACAAAATATTCAAACTATATGAATATTTCGAATATATATGTAAAATTATTCAAAATATTCAAATTTTATTAACCAAAACTCCAAAATATGCAAAAATAAAAAATTATTCAGAATTAAAGAATATGTAAATATTTAAAAATAATGTAATGCAAAATATAAAATCTTCAAATGCGTACAAAAATAACAAATGTAACATACAAAATTTATTTACATGTCTTCTTTTAGGGTAAATAGTAGTATCCTAAACCTCATTGGAGGTTTTTGAACAATAAAAAAAAAAATATGTAATTTTTTTTTAATGTAAAAAAAAATAATAAGGAGAAAAATGAGCGTGATATTTATTATGTGAAAATGCTAATATAATTTAATCGTAAAGAGTGGAGTCTGCTGGATGCAGACCAAGGTATGTTTATTTTCCACAATGGCAACAGTAACACAATTCACAATTTAACAAATTACATCTGCATTTCATTGTTAGCTCATTGACACACATACATTTTTTTTTCTTTTTATGATACGTAGTCAATTCAAAATTCAGAGGAAATTTTTCCTTGCTTAAGGCCAGAATGCTCATAGTTTTCTTGCTAGCCTTCCCATTTAAAAAGCAAAAATTTTTTAATTATAAAAGATATTACTACTTGCAAGGAAAAAGACATAAGAGAGAAAAAAATTTATGCACTCTATTGTCAAAAACATGATTATCTATTATGTAAGGTAACTATAATAAAATATAGTTCAGCTGGTGGAAATAATAAACTTGGTATCTCATTGTGGACCAACATTGCTTATTAATCCAGTTCCATAGTGCATACAGAATCTCGAGTTCAGTCATTGTCACAGAAGTCCTGGGAGCCCTATAATTATTTCAATCCCTACATGGTTGCAGTACAAGCTGAATATCTCAAAATCTGTAAAATCTGATTTCTTTGAACAAGTTCTTGCTTTTTGATTCAGTACTTACAATATTTTCCAGCAGGGGGCAAAGGTGTAAATCAGGAGGAAACTCCAACTTAATTGGTTTGATAACTTTTGATTGATGCCTGGGCCTGTGACTAAAGCAAGACCTGGACAAGCCCAGTTGCTCTACAGACTCCTGCAAACAGCACTTAGCTTGCAGTTTTAATCTTAAAGTTAATTATAATTTAATATCTGAAAGTAATATTTGTTCAGCTGGGAAAACAACTTACAAATGGCAGCTGCAGAATCAGACATTAAGAGTTAGAAAATATTTAATTGGAAATTAAATTGAAATTTAGATTTGAAACTGGGATTCTAATATTTTAGTACCTTTCATATATATATCTACAATAGATAAGCATGCATTATTAAATGTATAGTCAAGCAAAAAAAAAAACAAAACACCTGGAGCAGGAAAAGAAAAATAGACGTTTGATTGAGAATTATGATTTTTTTTTTTTAATGCATATATATATAAAGCTTAGGGACCCAACTCTATATTGAAATAGTAACAAACTTTATATGTTATAAAGCTAACATCCAAATTCAATGTCTTATTTTGATTCTTTAGTAAATTTTAACTTTGGATATCTAGCAGAAATCCATTCAGAAAAGAAATCTAGGAATTACAAAGATATAAAATTTTAACTTCCTAAAGTTAAAGTATTTTTAATACTTATATTCATCTCTTCTGTAATACTTAATTTTTACACAATTTTTTTATTTGATTACTGAAAATGTACCATTTCAGAGAAAACATATCCAATTTGCAAAAAGAATGACTGATATATATCTTAAATTATCTATTAATAACATTTTTGTACAGTAAAATCTTAAGAATGGAGATTCTTGGAAATACTTTGATCAGGTACACTTATTTTCAGGTTATGAAGAAAGATTAATTTCTCCGAAATGTTTAGAACTTTTATAATTATGTTAAGCATTAGCTTTACTATATCTTGTTATTGAAAAACATAAAAAGCTTACATTAACTGTTCCTAACATCCAAAGAGTTGGTTGAAGACCTACAGAAAATATCATCCTTAAAATAGTTGAAAAGGAATAAACACGTATGACATTGGTACCAGGAACAGTGATGACTGCAGCTAATGAAGCAAACATAATACTCCAAATTAGACCAGAAATGCGAGGATCTATATAACCTACAAAAGAAGAAGGAAAAAAACCCCAAAAATGAAATACAACAGCAGAAAAATGTTTTACTTTTCTTGCTACTGAAAGTAACAAAGAATACTAATAATATGTTACTATTTATTTAAAATAATGATTTATTGCCAAAAGCCAATGCTCAAAAGCATATTATATTTGGAGGATAAAAATTATAGTTTTAACAGAAAATAATTTAGACTGAGATGGCAAAACAGATTTTACTAACATTAAAATATTATTCAATAAATAATGTTTTAGCATGATTTGTGATCATTACTTATATTGAAGTTAATTAAAAACAAGTAAAATAAATCTGTTCATTAAAATACATGTTTTTCAATATCATTTTCAATAATTAATTGATTGACTTATCAGGTTAAACTTTTTGTTCAAAAGATTATTAAAATTTGACATTTTAAGCACTAATCTTTGTTTATAAAGCTCAATGAAAAAGTTTTTATTTTTACAACTAACTGAAAAGAGGAAAAATAAATATCATTATAAATAAAATGTTAAAATGAATATGAAAACATTTCAGAAGATGAATTACTCAGAATAACAAATGACAATTTTTATTTTCATTAACTAGGGGGCTCGGCCCCCAATGAGCTACGCTCGCCAACCCCCGTCCAGACACCGCAGACTCTAAATGCACGCTAATTTGATCGGCTTTAAAAAGATTTCGAAAGATTGAATTATCTCTCTATTCTAAAAAAAAAGTAACTACCGCTGTCACCGCCGCCGCCAGTTTTTAATTTTTTGTGACTGGAGGTCTTTCTTCGTTAATATTAAGAAAAATAATGCATACAAAAATATGAAAATCGGTAGTATTATACAGAAATGTTTGATAAACACGCTGATGCAGACAGTTTTCAGATCGAAGAATTATTTTAAGAGATATTTAATGCTAAAGTTGGACAAAATCGTTCCACTAAAAAAGTTTTATAGGAGCAGAAACTGTTCATAGGAATTTAATCATTTTTAGATCATTTTATGCGTTAGAATTTGCCGGAGTGCAGATTGCATTAATTTTTTTATTTTGACTAATTTTTTGAGGTTTTATTTCTATTTTAAATTCAGATTTTCAGCATTTCTAGAGATATTTTTAACAGATTTTAGAAGTGATATTAATTTAAACTGTTGCCAACTGCATAAACAGCGGAATCAATAATGTTTGCTTCAAAAAAAAAAAATTATACGTGTAAATAAATTAAAAATTTATTTACACGTGACTATTATAAACAGAAAAAAACATTTGGAATTAGAATTAAATAATTATGTACAAAAAGCAGGAACTTATTAAAAATTACGTCATTAAAACTATAATTACACATGTATTTTAAGAGAGAAAGGAATTTGTAAAACAATAAATTTATTAACATGCATTAGAAGTCTTCAATAGGAGAAATTACGTCATATTTTCGTCACATTACAGTTATTACATAAAATGAACACAAAATAATATTGCAAAACGGTTTAAATTTAGAAATTGCGCTAGACATTTATTTGATATTTTAAGAGGATACTTTTCAACTATTTTTGTTAGGAAAGCGCAAATAATATTTAATTTCTAACACAAGTATTTTCTTGTGAATATTAAAAAGAGAAAGAATAGTTTGGTCAAAATTACGTCAGATTAAAAACGATTAATTTAAAATGTCTCATTTAAAAGAACTTTCTTTTCACTTTGTTAAAAAATACCAGGAGACAAAGACTCTGTTTACTATATTCCTTTTATATTAGCTTATTTTGAAATGTTGTTACACGTGTCTACATCATCAAGTTATTTTTATTTCGACGTTTTATTTGTATTTTTATTAATGTTGTACTAATTTATTTGTTTTTTCGTTATTTAAAATAAAAATTATGTCAATTTGTATAATTTGGCGAGTGGTTTGGCGATTTATATAATTTGGCGAAATTGGTCGATGGGATAATCAAGTAGTACCGCAACGGATTTGGCGTTAAAATTCCCCAACCAAAGAGAAATGAATAGAAATCCGTTTATAGAGAGATCGCCACTGTTTTTTAAATTATAATTCAATCTTTCGAAATCTTTTTAAAGCCGATCAAATTAGCATGTATTTAGAGTCTACGGTGTCTGGACGGGGGTTAGCGAGCGTAGCTCGTAGGGGGCCGAGCCCCCTAGTAATTTAAAAAACAGTGGCGATCTCCCTATAAACGAATTTCTATTCATTTCTCTTTGATTGGGGAATTTTAACGCCAAATCCGCTGCTGTACTACTTGATTATCCAGACGACCAATTTCGCCAAATTATATAAATCGCCAAACCACTCGCCAAATTATACAAATTGATATAATTTTTATTTTAAATAACGAAAGAACAAGTAAATTCGTACAACATTAATAAAAACACAAATAAAACGTCGAAATAAAAATAACTTGATGACGTATACACGTGTAACAACATTTCAAAATAAGCTAATATAAAAGGAATTAAGTAAAGAGGGTCTTTGTCTCCTGGTATTTTTTAACAAAGCGAAAAGAAAGTTCTTTTAAATGAGACATTTTAAATTAATTCTCAAAATATCAAATAAATGTCTAGCGCAATTTCTAAATTTAAACTTTTTTGCAATATTATTTTGTGTTCATTTTATGTAATAACTATAATGTGACGTAAATATGACGTAATTTCTCCTAAGACTTCTAACGCATGTTAATGAATTTATTATTTTACAATATCCTTTCTCTTTTAAAATTCACGTGTATACTTTTTATGACACTAGGGGGCTCGGCCCCCTACGAGCTACGCTCGCCAACCCCCCGATCAGACACTGCAGTCTCTAAAAGCACGCTAATTTGATCGGCTTTAATTGAATTTTTTTGGAAGATTGAATTATAATTAAAAAAACAAAGGCGATCTCCCTATAAACGGGTTTCTATTCATTTCTCTTTGATCGGGGAATTTTACGGAAAAATCAGCTGCTGTTAAAAGATACAATGGCATTTCAAAATCATCTAATATAAAAGGAATTAAGTAAACAGAGTCTTTGTCTCCCGGTATTTTTTAACAAAGCGAAAAGAAAGTCCTTTTAAATAAAACATTTTAAATATATCGTTTTAATCTGACGTAATTTTCACGAAACTTTTCTTTCCCTTTTTAATATTCACGTGAAAATGCTTTTATTAGAAATGAAATATTATTTGCGCTGTCCAAAAAAAAAAAATAGTTGAAAAGTTCATCTCAAAATATCAAGTAAATGTCTCGCGCTATTTTTAAATTTAAACTACTATTTTGCAATATTATTTTTTGTTCATTTTACGTAATAAGTGTAATGTGACGTAAATGTGATGTAATTTCTCCTATTTAAGACTTCTAACGCATGTTAATGAATTTATTACTTTACAATATCCTTTCTCTGTTAAAATTCACGTGTAATTATAGATGAAGTAATTTTCAATAAGTTCCTGCTTTTTATACGTAATTATTTAATTCTTATTTGAAAGTTTTTCTTTTCTGTTTATAATAGTCACGTGTAAATAAATTTTTAATTTGAAGCAAACATTATTGTTTCCGTTGTTTATACAGTTTGGCAACAGGTTAAATTAGTACAATTTTCTGAAATAAGTAAAAAAATATCTCTCGAAATGCTGAAAATTTGAATTTAAAATAGAAATGAAACCTCGAAAAATGAGTCAAATTAAAAAAATAAATTAATTCTGCACACCGGGAAATTATAACGTATAAAATGATCTAAAAAGTATTAAATTCCGATGTATAGTTTTTGCTCCTATAAAACTTTTTTAATGGAACGATTTTGTCCAACTTTAGCATTAAATATCTCTTAAAATAATTCTTCGATTTGAAAACTGTCTACATCAGCGTGTTTATAAAACATTTCTGTATAATACTACCAATTTTCACATTTTTGTATGCATTATTTTTCTTAATATTAACGAAGAAAGACCTCCGGTCACAAAAAATTCAAAACCGGCGGCGGCGGTGACAGCGGGAGTTACTTTTTTTTAGAATAGAGAGATAATTTTTAATAAGTTCCTGCTTTTTATACGTAATTATTTAATTCTAATTTGAAAGTTTTTTTCCTGTTTATAATAGTCACGTGTAAATAAATTTTTAATTTGAAGCAAACATTATTGCTTGCGCTTTTTATACAGTTGGCAACAGTTTAAATTAGTACAATTTTCTGAAATCTGTAAAAAATATCTCTAGAAATGCTGGAAATTTGAATTTAAAATAGAAATAAAACCTGAAAAGATAAGTCAAAATAAAAAAATTAATGCAATCTGCACTCCGGCAAATTCTAACGCATAAAATGATCTAAAAATGATTACACTGCCATGTATAGTTTTTGCTGCTATAAAACTTTTTTAGTGGAACGATTTTGTCCAACTTTAGCATTAAATAACTCTTAAAATAATTCTTCGATTTGAAAACTGTCTGCATCAGCGTGTTTATCAAACATTTCTGTATAAAACCACCGATTTTCATATTTTTGTATGCATTATTTTTGTTAATATTAACGAAGAAAGGCCTCCAGTCACAAAAAAATCAAAACCGGCGGCGGCGGCGACAGCGGTAGTTACTTTTTTTTAGAATAGAGAGATAAATAATCTTATTTAAAAGAATTTTGAATAAACAAAATTTTCATGTGCTTAAAAGTTCAAAACCTAAACTTTAAAAAACTATAATTTAAAATCCATCATACACCTTTTTGGTAATACTGTGCATTATGATTTGACCATTTTAGATCTATTTAAATGTTAGAAATAATTAGCGTATTTTACTAAAAAATGTTTAGGGAGACTCTCAGTTTGACACAAGCAAAATTACCATTTCAGTGATCTGTTTTTGAATAATTTCAATTCAGTGTTAATTGTAAACTTATTTGTATTTATCTGCATCCAAATGATCACATATTATGCAAGTGATATCAGCAACATGTACAATTTTCAAAAGCATTTCATTAATTGAGAAACAAACAATGCTTGTAACAAGTTTAAATTTAAACATGTTTGTTGTCAACAAATTATACATAAAACTTGACAAATCACATAAGCATAGGATTGCCAGCTTTATGTCATAAAAAAAAAAAAAAAAAAAAAAATGTAAGATTGATCCACAGTAGTTCACTTTGATTTTATCGCGTTATAGTCCTTATTTATACCATACTAAATTATGTTGAATGTGCCAGCAATGTTTTTGGTAACAAATTTGTTTAAAAAAGAGGTTATTAATTAATCAATTTAGTCATCATTTTCCAAATGTATTTGCATTACTTATTCTATTAACTTTGTTTAATTAATTACGCAGTCATATATCACATTATAAATGAAAGATTAATTGTGAAAACAAAAATTAATCAGAACAAGAACATCATAAAATTCAATAATGATCATGAAAATTTTAATAATGGACACTCTACAAAAATATATGTTTGTATTTAAGCATAAAAGGATATAATAAATCAAACAAAATATTAAAATTTAAGATACATATATACTAAATTAAAATTCTTATAATGTAGATACTTATAGTCTATAATAATGTGAAGTTCAAATGACCTAATGCTATCCAAGAGATTGTGAATGCTCAGGTAATATTATTTAAGAATTTTTTAAGAATTTTGTCATCATGGTTTGAAACAAGCCGTTTTTACATTTAGTGAGCATGTGTCTAACTATTTTTTGGCAAAAGGTAAAATTTTGGACCATATTGAAAAAAAAATTCTTGAAACTATCAAAAGAGAAAAAAAACCCAAAAGAAATCGTCATACGGGTCAAATTTAAACTTACACCATAATATAGGCCTAAAAAATGCTAAAAAACGTACAATCTGGCAGCCCTACATAAGCATCCACAATACTTTTGAAAAAGGTTTACTGGAAGTTCTCAAGTTTAAACATTTTTGTGGAAATTCATAAAATATTGAGAGGTATACACCCCTCACCTTCCCTGTCCATTTAAGTGTAAAATTCTGCAAGTTTTTTAAAAATGTCATAGCGTGTGATCCATTATTCATATTTCGCTTAACATATCTTTATCAGAAAGAGGCAGATACATGAAGGACATGATATTTGGTCAGTTAAAAGATTGATGTTGAAGATGTTCTCTTTTATAACAAAATAATTAAATATTTAAAATGTTAAATTTAAAGTGCATGCTTATTGCATTTTTCACAATGTGTAAATGATTTAATTATTCAAGAATGTGAAGAAAAAAGACGAGTGCTAATTTAGTGGAATACCATTTTTCCCTTTAAAATTTCATTGTGAAAATGTTAATAATAATAATATCATTTTTAGAATTCTATAAAGAATCTAATCTTAAAAAACTAATTCTTGTATACAAATTTTTACTATTAAATTTCTAGAGTGTACAAATATTTGTTCATTATAATGAAATAAATAATAATATTAGTACAGTAGACTCCCTCAAATCCGCAACCCTAAAATCCACAAATGCCTAAAACCGGCATATCATCACAGATGTAAACAATGAAACTTTCAGTTCAGATGTAGAGACAAAATTACAGAATTTTTTAGTTTCATATCAGTCTGTATCGGTATGTATTTTAATATGTCATTCTCAATAATGTGACTGAACTCGTGGTTTTTCATAAAGGAAATATAAATTTATTGCTGAAAAAAAAAAAAAAAATCAAGATTTGCTGATATGACTAGTAATCACTATCTTTTTGCCAAATATATTTATGTATTAATCAAGATTTTTTGGTTATTAAGTCTGGCTAAACCTGAAATAAAACTTCCTTATTTTATGATTTTGATGTGAATAGGGTACTTTTATGAGGAAAGTTTCACTGAATAATTCAAGGAAAATGTAACTTATCTTCATTATGCATATTTAATTACTAGCAGATCTACCCGGCTTCGCTCGTGTCAATAATAATGGTCCACCCGGGTAAAATACATTAAAATGAAATAATACAGCAGTGACAATAACTGAGATTGGTACATTACCATCCACGAATCGTTAAAAGACCGATAAGAAATATAAGTAAAATAGTTTTAATTGCGTCTACTATTAACTATGCCATAATAATGTATATTCCAAACAAATGTCATAACATATATTAAAGTACAATTATTTGCTTAAAAAGCGTCATTTAAATAATAAAAAACATTAAAAATATTAAAAATTTACATATTTCGACTCTTTCATTGAGTCATCTTCAGAATATATATATATATATAAAACTACAAACACAATGCCAATTGTGACATTATACTGATGATGGCAATGACCTAACCCATAAATTTTGCCTTTACTAAAATTTTTTTAACTTATCATCATACAATTTCGTTTTTCACACTGTCGAATAGAAAAAGCTTCTGTCAAATGAAATTTATTTGAAAATAGTATCTCAATTTTTTCATGTGAATGGATTTTAAAGTAAGTTAATTTTAAAGTGGATATTTTTGATTTGCATGCAGCCAGGGATAAGATTTCCGCATTTTTTCACACCAGTATTTTGTTAGAGTAAATGATATTTCATTTAATCGGGACACTCTCTTGATTAACAGAACAACATTTTCTTTAAGAATATACCGGTGTGCAAAAACGTGGAAATCTCATCCCTACATGCAGCCCAATTACGAAAGATATACCTGTTTGCTCTTAATGCAATATTATAAAGTAAAGACATTGATGAACTATGAGTAACTCTAGCATCATATTGTTGGTGGCAATAACCTAACCCAACCATAAATTTAACTTTTACTGCAATTTGACCTTTAAACATCGCACATTTGATTATTCCAAAACCTAATAGAATACAAAAAGTACTTTCAGTACTTTTTTTTTTTTTTTGAAAAGCTTATCTCAATTTACAGATTGTTTATCCATTTTAAATTAATTTTCAATCACGGATATATTTTTAAATATACCTGTGACCCAATTCAGAAAGATATATCCATTTGCTATTAATGCAATATTATGAAGAAAAAACATATCTATGAGTAACGCCTAGCACCATATTGTTGGTGGCAACAACCTAACCGTACCATAAATTACGCTTTTACTGCAATTTGATCTCTAAACATCATGCATCCTATTATTTCAACGTCTAACAGAAAAGTCTGTCAGTCATGAAATTTTGTTTAAATGTTGTTTAAGAAAAAAAGCTTACCCTAAAAAATAGTAGCTATAATTTCTATTTAATATAAATCGTACTTTATCTAACCGTATTCGATACAAATCGTAGAATGTTATCACTGCATTTCAGATATTAAAACATTTATCTAAATGATATAATTAAAGATTACAAAGAAATAGAGAATAAATTGTAGCATCCAGTTTTTAGAGCCAGTTTGAAATTATATTGATGACATTGACGTCATATCTAGCAAATGATTTTTTTTTACTATTATCATTTTCCTTATTTGATTCTTGATATTGAAACGACTTCATTAAAATAGATTTTTTAACATTCAACTAAAGTACTTCTAAGGTCATTTTAAAACATGCTTAGTTAAAGTTTTTACATAAATATATGAAAAATGTGCATTTTCTGATTAGAATGACGTCGATTTCAAAAATGTAAAAATATAGCAGTCGAGTCTGAATTTTTATTGGCTAATAAATCAAAGTACTCGAGTTATCAATTTTTTTTTTAATTATTGAGCAGTTTTTTAGATGTGTGGCAACAGGAAAGAAGCTATTGAATTTGAAAATTTAAAATGAGATATTTCTATAATGTTAAATTATGAAAGATGATAGAAAAAAGGGATAAATATTGGTCTGATGATTTTTTAAAGGTGACAGGGATCTATTCCACGTTCTAAAGCCTATGTACAGCAAGTTTCGTGCAAATCGGTCAAAAATTAAAGATTTGTATAAAGGACATACACACAGAGAACGGCTTTTATATATATAGATATATTATTAATCATTTTCTTGATCTTTACTTTTAACAATTTAATCATTTTTTAAATTACATTTTTTTTATTATATTAGTTTATTACTTTACTTAATTATTTTAATATTTCACTTCATTACAAGCATTCATTATAATTTTCATTGCATTATTACATTAAAATTAGTGTTTATAAAATATAAACAAAGCAATGACCAGAAATCTGCAAAATTCTCAAATCCGGACAACCTCTGGTCCCAAGCTATGCAGATTTAAGGGAGTCTACTGTAATAATAATATTTTAGTTTGAAAGAAATGATTTAATTGAAATTATATAAAGCTGTTTGTTTTGAACATCCCGAGGAAGACAATTAACTTTTAGTTTTCTAAATTTTTGCATTCCATCCATGTTATTCACTATCTAACTACCATACATAGCTATGAGCAATAACAAAATAATTTTCATCCCTACATGCATAAAATTCATATGTGCTTAAGAGCCATTATTTTTTAAATCAAAGTTTGATAGTTGTATTTTTTGTTTTGCTTGATTTTTTTTTTTTTTTTTTTTTTTTTTTTTTTATGTTGAAGTAGATCATATTTAATGAATAATGTGAAATTTTGAAGCTCTGAAAAAATTTCCTGTATCCTGTAAAAAATGTCGGATTTCAAGACGATGAATCCCATTTTTCATGAAAATTGAAATGCCAGTATGTTTGGATTGCTATATCTCTGGAAAGCAACAACATCTCAAAATTGTTTTGTCATAAACTGTTAATATAACAACACTAAATGTTTAGTAAAATTTGCTTGGTTCCATGGGGCATTGTTAATTTTCATTGTTATGTTGCCACAAAATGCAATCAAAATGACGTTTTTGTCCATTTTCTGGACTTATTATCTTAGTTAAACAATAGTACCCCAAAATTTTTCTTATAGAATATGAAAGTTTACTATTAGGACAAGCTAAGTAATATAGAACATTACTGGGATATCGATGCTGTTAGCAGATATAATCTGTTAAATATTCAAAAGTTTCAAAATCTGCAACTTTTGAATTAGTCTTATCTCAAAACTGCAATAATCAGGCTTTTCCACTACAAGGAGAAAGAGGAGAAAAGGGATGTTCCACTTCCTCATAGGGAACAAACATAGGAAAGGGAGAGAGAAACGGGATAAATCATTTTCTGACAGGGGAAAAAGCCTGATATTAACACTGTCTTTTTGTAAGTTTTGTCATTTTTTTTCTGAAAATAGCATGAGATCCCACTTATTTTTTGTTTCCATATTTTTGTACATATGTTCAAGTACTACCTGATATATTTTGTTTTATTCAACTGTGATGCTGCTTTGAGATAGGACTAAATCAAAAGTTGCAGATTTTGAAACTTTTGAATATTTAACAGATTATATCTGCTAACAGCATCGATATCCTGGTAAAGTTCTATATTACCTAGCTGTCCTAATAATAAACTTTCAATTTCTATAAGAAAAATTTTGGGGTACTATTGCTTAACTAAGATAATAAGTGCAGAAAATGGACAAAAACGTCATTTTGATTGCATTTTGTGGCAACATAACAATGAAAATTAACAATGCCCCATGGATCCGAGTAAATTTTACTAAACATTTAGTGTTGTTATATTAACAGTTTATGATAAAAGAATTTTGGGATCTTGTTGCTTTCCAGAGATATAGCAATCCAAACATATTGGCATTTCAAGTTTCAAGAAAAAAGGGATTTATGATGTTGAACTTTGACATTTTCTACAGGAAACAGGAAATTTTTTCAGGGTTTCAAAATTGCACAATATTCATTAAATATAATCTACTTCAACATTAAATTAAAAAAATCAAGCCAATTAAAAAATACAACTATCAAAATATCACTTTTTTGTCTGAATTTCAATAAATGGCTCTTAATTCTTAAACTTTTAATACCTCTCTGGGCTCTAACTTTTGTAATCACTCAAAGTTCATTATCTCCACTCCTAATTAATGCACAGTGAGGAAAGACCCCATTGGAAAGCTTGACTAAAGTAAATCCATTGGAGGGAGCTTTTGGTGCACTTTATTTTGCCCTCAGACAATTTGGGGTTGTTACACCCCCCCCCCCCCCCCCCCCCAGGGAGGGAATATTTTTTATACTGTGACACATCGTTGCAAAGTTTTTTGTCACCACATTTCATTTCACCTACTTTACTACCTTTTTTAACACTAGAGGGCGCTTTAATGTTTTACATTATAAATTTCAACATCTTCAATTTGCCCAGAAAAATCTGGAAAAATTTGTCTTAGCTGTCTCACACTACTCTACTTTTTTCCTTAGTCTCATCTTTTGCCGCATAGGGGCACCCCATTTATAAATCTTAACTAGCTGGATGTGCCAATCCCAAAACTTTCTTCTATCTTATACATCTTAATATTTCAAAAACTAGTTACACATGTTAATACTTCAATATTATTAGTTCATTACTATACCAACTTTGATTTTCGTCTTAAATTTCTGCTTCAGTCAATTAAATGAACTAAAAACGAGTTAATTTATATCATGATATTTGTTAAAATTAATAGTTTTTCCTTATTCTGTTGTTATCAGATGTTTGTGAATAGCCGGCTTAGCAGGAAGTGAGTTCCCGCCTTTGCACAAGCCGCCGATGGACAATAGAACTACGAAAAATCAAGAAGTATACAAAAATCGCCATCACAGAGCCCCATTACCGCGCGATATTTCCAAATTCAAGGAGGAACTGTTGGCCAAAGCCAAAAACATGCACAAAAAATTTGGTTCAATTGTATGCATATTTTATACAATTTTCGATTGTACAATAAAGAAAATGGTACAGACATTGTAATTATAGCGCACCCTTCCAGCGGAATTATTCCAAATTCAGGGAGGACCTTCATGCCATGAACAAAAAGAAACACAAAAAATTTGGCTCAATTCTCTGCATAACTTACTTTTCGATGGTATAATATTCAAAATGGCACGAAAATCGCTATTACAGTGCCCCCTACCCGCAAATTTTTTCCAAATTAAGGAAGGACCTGCTTGCCATAGCCAAGAACTTAAAATAAAAATTTGGTTCAATTCTATGCATAACTTCATACACTTTTCGATGGTACAATATGCAAAATCGCTATTACAGCGCCCCCTAGTGGCAAATTTTTTCCAAATTCAGGGAGGTGCTGCTTGTTATAGCCATAAACTTAAAATAAAAATTTGGTTCAATTCTATGCATAACTTCATACACTTTTGGATGGTACAATATTCAAAATCTCTGTTACAACGCCCCCTACCGGCGAATGTTTTCCAAATTCAGGGAGGATCTGCCTGCAAAGGCCAAAAACTTAAAATAAAAATTTGGTTCAATTCTATGCATAACTTCATACACTTTTGGATAGTACAATATTCAAAATCGCACAAAAATCGCTGTTACACCGCCCCCTACTGGCGAATTTTTTCCAAATTCAGGGAGGACCTACCTGCCATATCCAAAAACTTAAAATAAAAATTTGGTTCAATTCTATGCATAACTTCATATACTTTTGGATGGTACAATATTCAAAATCGCACAAAAATCGCTATATCAGCACCCCTACCGGCGAATTTTTTCCAAATTCAGGGAGGATCTGCTTGCCATAGCCAAAAACTTAACATAAAAATTTGGTTCAATTCTATGCATAACTTTCATACACTTTTTGATGGTACAATGGCGACAGACACACGGACAGACGGACACACGGACAGACAGACATTTTCTATAAACATGTTTTTTGGGATCTCTGACCCCTAAAACATATAAATCCGTCGAAAACCGGAAGTCGAAAAAAATTTCGATTACAATACTTTCTTCTATTGAAGATAGAAGAAAGTAAAAATCTTCAATCTTTTATTTCTTTCCTTAGCCTCTTGAAATTGAGTAATCAACATTTAGCTAATTAAATTGCCAGTCAATTGACATTCTTGTACCCCTCCTCACAAAACCACCCCGAGGCCTGAGAATTTGCTTATTCAAAAAGAATTCTCCATAAAAGCAGCCTTCCATAAAAGTCATAAAAGCAGGTAGTTTGAAGGTATCATTTCATGAAAAAAAAATACTTATACTGGATTCCTTATACTGGTTCAGAGATTCTGAACGATTTTGTAGTTAAAATGAATGTATTAAGGCTTGTTAAAAATGATACTTTGAATGGTGTTTAAGACTTAATTTTGGACATTAATGAAATAAATTAAATGAAACAAGTAATGAGTTATAAACTATTTAAATATAAAAGTAGTTGACATACACATTTTATGATTTACAAAAAAATTCACATTAATCACATAGAAAATAAAATAAACTGTACAAACCTGAAAAATCAGGAAAAGGATAAAAAATAGCTACAATTATGTTGACTAGAACAGCTAAATTGAAGGCAATAGTACTCCACATTGACATATGTCTGCTAACCCAATAAAGTAATGGCTGACCTAAATAAATAAAAAATCATAATTTAAGCTTACAAAAATACATGTAGTAAATGGGGCTTATTACCTTTTTACTGACCTTTGTGATCCCTTTATTCCCTTTGCTATCCCTGTTGTGACGATTTGGACGTCATAACACACAGGGTCACGCGACAGTAAAATGGTTAGTACAATAGAAACAGTTATCCCGATCTGGGTTGTGAAAAGATCAAATGGGATAATGTTAATTAATAAATTAGGAGAGAAGAAAATTTTGGAATAAAATAAATTTTGACAATAACTCAAGGACGCCTTATTTAACGCAGAAATGGAAATATCGAACTTGTAGGTTGCATAGAGAAACGCCCAATTCTAATAATTTCAAAATATTCGTTCTTAATATACCATAAATTATAAATATTATCTAAAAGGGAACAAGGAAGGAGTTCAAAGGAAAGACATATAAGTACACATACATAAACAAACTTTATTTTCATTTATGTAAAATTCATAACTCAAATATGATTTGTTATATCACAACAATCTTTTCAAATTAAGATTCAACTTATCTATTATTTTCATTAGAATATAACATAGTTCCATTCTCATTAGAACAGCATAATTTTCATCAAAATTATATTTTGTTACTTATTTTTTCTTATTAATTTATGTTATCCTATACTTGCCCTTTTTTTCACAGCACGATCCGATAATGGGCTTTTGCCAAAAATTTAATCAAAATTTTATTTATGGAAAGATAATATTCCCGTTATCATTAAAATCTTTATCATAATCAATCATAATATTCAATGATATAAGATTATGTACTTTAGTGAAAATTTAGAAAATTAGTTGCTTAATATTAAATGTACACATTATAAGAAATCATGAAAACAATAGCCACGAATATATATTGAAATAAATATAAGGAATTTCTCACCCAAATAGACTTCGATCTTTTCTGTAATCATCCAAATTATACAGATCTATCATAGTTCATGGAATCCTAAGCAAACACAAATGAGTTCATCTGGGCATAAACTTCCTTGTTTTTATATATATAGTTCAGGGAATCCAAAGCAAACACAAATGAGTTCATCTGGGTATAGTTTTTTTTCTTTTATATAAGTAGAGTTCATGGGGATCTTTCACCAACCAATTTCACTTTCTTTAGGCACTCTATGATGCATGAAAATTATTCGAGCTCCAACTCCCTCCAACGCTTTCATTGGCAAAATCTGCAGACACTTCATACATCTCTCTACTATCCACTTAGCTTATATCTTCACATCAGGTGAATTCTTCTGTAAAATTCTGCATCAACTTATTTTCAAAGACTTGTCTGCTCTCAGCGATCTTCGTCAATAGATCTTGACAAGGATAGGTCTTCTCTCAGCATTAATTTCCATCATCATTTCTTTTTTTTTTTTGCATCAATCATTTTTTTGTGACAAAGACTTGTCTGCTCTCAGCGATCTTCATTAATAGATCTTGACAAGGATAGGTCTGCTCTCAGCATTCATTTCCATCACTAATTTTTGTATTGTCCTTAAAAATGACTGCGAAGGAAGTTGATGTAAAATTTTGAAGTATCTGGATCGTCTTAGAGGAAGTCACATCTTAAAATGTTATAGAACCTCTTGAGGACGAGACACAAGACTTAATAATTTTCTCTCATTCCATCTTCCAAGATCAAATTATTTTTTTGGGGGAGGGCTAAATTAACCCAGAGCTGTCATTCTGATTGGAGGCTACTCCTGGTCCTTTATTGGTACTCTAAGCATCCCCATTTATCGGCGTGCCAATTTATTTTTCACTGCATAGCATTAACTTAATTTTTTTTGCCCCTTGCATCAGGTTTCTCATGGAAATCACCACCCACGTCGAGTGTTGTAAAACCATCTTAATTGATAGAAAATTTATGGTTTCAACATCGTAAATTTTCTATTCTTTCGCTATACATTTTCTGTCCAAGTCTGGCGTCAGTACTGTTCGCTTTATCTGTAATTTCCTATTTTCTGTCTTGTCTTATTTGGGGAGTTTTATTTTATTACACTGTTTTTGCACATATAAATATTTACAATTCGAAATTTTTAATTTTCAATATTAATACAAAATAAATTCACAATTCATATTCCTTATTTTTTTCTAAACATACCAATACCAAACAACATATATATTTTTATATTTTTTTTATGCATTATATAATTATTCATTTTAATATACTTTAATTTTGGAGTATTTTTTATGTTATTTTAATTTATTGTATTAATTAATTAGTAAAGAATTATTTTCCGAGAACTCAATTATTTTTAAATGTTATTGGATCGTGCGAAAATTATTTAATTAGTTAAATTAATAACAAGCCTTGTTGTGTAGATTTCTACACGACAATCCCCCTCCTCACACGTTCCTGGAATTCGCTCATGTGAGATATCTGTGTGGAATCGCTGGTGGTTACTTTTCTTCTGCGAGGTATTTCTGGCAATTACTTTATCTTACATAATCAGGTTTTATTTTAAGTGTAATCAATAGCCAGTAATTATACAAAGTTTGTGGAAATCTGATTTTAATAATTATTTGGTTAAATAGTAGTCTTTTTAGTAAGTCAATCCCAAGTTGCTACAAGAGTATGGCTGATTTAACTCATACATCATTCAAAGAAATGCACCAACAAGTGATGTGAATTGAATAAAAAGCCCTTGATTTCTAACAACTGTTGCTTTTGCTTCCATAATTCTGCTTTTTCCCAGTATGGGGCGAAAGTGCCAAAATAGGACGGACTTTAATTGGATAGTTAGCTTTTGATTGATGTCTGCAGGGCCGGATTAAGGGGGGGGCTACGGGGGCTGCAGCCCCGGGCCCCAACTGCGGAGGGGCCCTCAGCAGTGGCTTAAGTTGTATCAAAGTTTCGTTTTAAAAATTACCTAATTTCTAAAAAAAAAAAAAAAAAAAAACTGAAATGATAAAAGTATTCTGAAATAGCGAGAAAAAGTCGTGTTTCAAGTGTCAACATCCATTACCTTTTACTTTTGCTATTTTAAAGCTTCGCAAGTCCAATAGTAACTGTTTCTAAGGTATCCTTTTAGTGTTTCTACCCTCTTTCTTCGAGACAAAAGCAGGAAAAACATCTTTATTCTATTTCCCTCTTCTATCTCTGGGTAGGCGGGGGATTCTTAAAACAGGGCCCTAGGGTTCCAATAAAAATTTGAGGGTGTTGGTCCAGGGAGAGCAGTCCAAGACTCAACTCTAAATTTTTGCATTGAGAATGCGAGAAAATTAAAGGGTGAAAAAAGCATACCGCACAAAAAGTTCAAGGGGCCCGAATCGATCCCTGCGGGACCCTAGGGTGTCGCGGGATTTTAAATGGAATCTAGAAACGGGAGAATAATTAAATGAAAAAAAGGTTCCAAAAATGAATATCGGATTAAGAAGGGGCAATTTATTAACAATTTAGGATGCAAAAACTTCAAGGTACCAGGGACTTAATTGGCATGCAGTTGAGTATAAAGATACTTTTTAGTAGTTTTTCAAGTAATCAGAGGACGCTAGAGCTATGTTAAAGAAAATTGCAAGCAATTCTGGTCATTTTTAAAGAAGCTGCACCAAGGGCCCCAAGAAGGCGATTAATTTTCAAAGTTGGTGGTAGCTGAAGTCTGCGAAATTTTTTTGTCTTCTTGTGGTAGCTGAAGAAGCTAAGAAGTTGTTAGAAAATAAAGCTAGTGAATCGGACTATTTTTAATGGAACTATAATAGTGGGCCCAAAAGGGGCCAATTGATGGTTGAGAGCAGTGCCCTAACATGAAAAATGTTAAAATGTTTTAGTACTTAGCGTTTTATACCTTCAATTAGTCAAAATTAAGCATAGGGTATGAAATAATCATTAGAATAATATTTTAAAGAAATGCGCAAAAAAGGGGAGGGGGGATGCCCAAAACAGGGTTCGTAGGGTCCAGTAAAAAAGTTATGAGGGTGTTGTTCCGGGGAGAGGAGTCCAAGACTCAACTTAAAAATTATTCACTGAGAAGACGAGAAAATTAGGGGGTGAAAAATGCATGCCACACAAAAGGTTCAAAGGGCCCCGTATCGGGCCCTACAGGACCCTAGGTGGCCCCAGGATTTTAACTGGAATATAGAAACAGGAGAATAAAATAGAAACGTGTTCCAAAAATGAAGATCAGATTAAGAGGGGGCAATTTATTAACAATTTATGGTGCAAAAACTTCAAGGGGCCCCAAGTCGCCAGGGATTTAACTGGTATGTAGTTGGATATAAAGATACTTTATAGTGGTTTTGAAAGTAATCAGAGGACGCTAGAACTATGCTAAAGAAAATTGCAAGCAATTCGGATCATTTTTAAAGAAGGCGATTAATATTCAAAATTGGTGGTAGCTAAAGTCTGAGAATTTTTTTTTTGTCGTTTGTGTAGTAACTGGAGGACCTAAGGAGTTGTTAGAAAGGAAAAAAAAAAACTAGTGAATCGGACCAATTTTAAGGGAGCTATAATATGGGGCCCAAAAGGGGCCAACTGATAGTTGAGAGAACAGCCCTAACATGAAAACGTACTAAAATTTTTTAGTACTTAGCGTTTTAGATTTTCAATTAGTCAGAATTAAGCATAAGATATGAAATAATCATTATAATAACATTTTTAAGAAATGCGCGGAGGGTGGGGGGGGGGGGGGGCTGATGCTTAAAACAGGGCTCTAGGGTCCCAGTAAAAATTATGAGTGTGTTGGTCCGGGAAGAAGAGTCCAAGATTCAACTTTAAAACATTGCCCTGAGAATGTGAGAAAATTAAGGGGGAGGGAATGCATGGCTCACAAGAAGTTCAAGGGTTCCCTCCGGAACCATAGAAGGCCCCCAGGTCTTAACTGGAACGTGAGAATAAGTAAATGAAAAAATGATCCCAAAAATGAAGATTGGATGAAAATGAAGCAATTTATTAACAATCTAGTGCACAAAAACCTCAAAGGGCCCTGTATTGGGATCTTAACTGGAAGGTAGAAATGGGGGGAATAACTAAATGGAGATATAGCCCCAAAAATGAAGATCGGATAAAATGGGGCAAGTTATTAGCAATTTAGGACATAAAAACTTAAAGGGTCCCAGCGTTCCCGGCCCTTTAAAAATTAAAAATACGTGTCTCAGGTGCATCAGGACCTGTTTTGGATTATCCTCACCGAGATTTTCAGACTTATACATGGAACAGATTTCGCTAGCCATCGTGAACAGATACACACACAGTGCGAAACTTTCTTTTATTAGTGCAGATTTCATTATTTAAATAACTTTACACACATCCTTATGTTATTAAAATTTCCATATTCATGCATTTTTCATTTTGTACCATTTACCAAAACTCAATACGTATGTGTTAAATTGTTTAAAATGCTCACATCAATTTATTTAAGGTGGTTCTCAAATTCCCAGCTCAACAACGCAAGAGAACTTACTGACGCATTTTCGGACAAATTTCAAAAACGGCCATAAAATTAACAGGTCTGACTGTTGAAGCGATTTGGAATCGAATAACGGTTTCCATTTTTAAAAAATAAATTACTTGTTAAGTAATAAGCGTTTCTTGTCACGTGACGACACATTTTACCCCTTTCTCATGCTGCCGCATCCGGAAACTTGGTTCAAAGCACTTACTTTGACAGTATTTTCTGAAAGACCTTTTGCCTTTATCAAAAAATGGGAACACCATTGGATTACATAGTTTCTGAATAAGAACACCTGCCAATTTTATGCGTTTCCGAACAAAAATGAATTCAGAAATGTGTCCAGAAAGTAGTTCCTTTGAATTTGAGAACAGCTTTAATAAGATTTATCATATTTTGAACGAAATTGACTTATTTCATTAAAAATGAAAATTATTAGCACACATAGTTAGAACTTGTAATTCATTGTCAAGATACGGATTGAACTAGAAAAGTAAGTTTTCTAAAAGTTAAGTGTTGAATTTTTTTTAAATCAGGAAAAATTGTTTTTTCGTAATAAAAATTTATCTCAGTTACATTTTCTAACAAAATTGGTCTGTCCTGCCCATTACGAGCTACGCTCGCCAAATTCATGCAGACTCCGCTAAAAGTATGCTAATTTGTTCTCATTTGAAAAGATTACCTGATTGCAGAAGTTTGACTATGAAGAATTTATATAATAAAATTTATCATGTTTTTGTACAAATATTGACTTATTTCAGTTAAACTGAAAACTTTTAGCACACACAATTAGAACTTTTAGTTCATTATCTTAGTTGAACTTAGAAAAGTAAATTTTCTGAAAAGGTTGAAGAGCCACATTTATTTTTATTATTTTTTTAAATGAGGAAAAAATAATTTCTTTATAAAAGTTTCTCACAGTTACATTTTCTAACGAAACTAGGGGATTCTGCCCCCATTCGAGCTACGTTCCCCAACCCCACGTGCAGTAGACCCCGCAGTCTCTAAAAACATGCTAATTTTCTGTGTTTTAAAAAGATATTTGATTACGAAAGATTGGATGATATTATCACGACCAGTAGCATTGCTACCTAGAATACAGGTGGCAATGGTAGCAATCTTCTATGACCGCCTTCCTTTTAAGTTCCCTTTGGCTAGGAAATTTTTCGGTTTCCAAGACCGCATCCACCACTGTTGCAACAGCTAACGGTTGTTTTCATGTTCGATTAAGTAAGATCTATCAGAAATTTGGCCCCACCAGTGGCTGAGAGGTTCTGCTCTCGAAGCTGGTAGACGGGAGGTGCTGGGTTCGAACCCAATCGCGCCCGTCGGCCTAATCGTTCGGAGTTTTCGTGGTTTTCTTCGAACCTTGGATTTCCAAGCGTTAATACGGGTTAGGTTCCCTTAGAAAGACCCCCACGAAAGGCACTCCCCCCTGGGCCTATATCCCTCGTGCAGATAATTGGCCGTCATAAATACAACCAACTATCAGAAAATTGAAAATCAGCTTGTTTAAAATTATTAGGTGAAAAATGTCGCTGCCTCCCGGCCTTTTGTAATGGCTAGAATATTTTTTCTTTTGGATTTTAAGGAAATCGTTTTAAATATATAAAAATGACATACTTTTTTCCCATTGAATGCTTTTCTCACGCAAAATTTAATTATTTTAAAGTTTTCTTTTCCTTTTAATAACCACGTATAAATATATTTATTTTCGATTTTCCAATTGAAAGTGCTTGGAAATATTATTTGGGCTTTTTTAAATATTATGTAATTTTCTCCATAAAATGCTTTTTACTTGTAATAATTTAATTATTTTAAAGTTTGCTGTCTTTCTGAATATTCACGTGTAAATATATTTTTCAATTAAAAAATGTTTGGAAGTATTATTATGGGGAAGGTGAATGGAAATTTAAGGGTAGAATATTCGATGATTGTTTATTTATTGTTGCTACAAAATAGCAACACAGATTAAATAATAAAAAAAAAAAGTTTTAAAGTTTATGTGCTAGGGGGAGGGGAGAAGCAGATTTTTTTTGGGTGAGGGGGGGGGGAGAGTAATTTAGATGCTCTTTTAATTATTAATACAGAAACATTACAAAAAAAAATAATAATAATATTTTAAACTATGTACTGGAGGGATGGGGGAAGGAAAAAAGGGATTTTTTCTTGGTGGGTGGGGGGATATTTTAGATAGTTATTTAAATATTGTTGTAACAAAATGACAAATAAAATGGAAAAAATTAAAGAATTTTAATGATTCTAAACTTCATGAGATTGCAGGCATTGTGAAGTGCAATGGAAGAATTGTGATGGAAGTGCGTAGTATTTCGATTGGTAACAAACACCACATCTAATGTCAACCACAATCCAAAGTATTAAGTGCTTAGTTCAAAGCTGATTGTATGCGGATGGGACTCGGGCTGCTTCTAATACTTCACGTGATATTATTATATTTCACGCAAAGAAGAATAAGTATGTTGAAAATTTCATTTGAAATATTTCAATTAGTATCATGAACAAATCTGAACTTCGGATCAGATGTATAAGCACCTTGTATTCCTTACTAAAAACTGGATTACGACCCAGGTCCATATATATAAGGGTTGTTAAACGTTCTATGTACTAATCAGCTAAATTAGTTTCTCCCCATACATTAATTGAAAATGTTACCACACATACATACATATACACTGAAGTTCAAAAATTAAGGGGCAGTGAATGGACGCTTTCGATTGTACACGGTCTGTTGAATATCTACTGAAAATCTTGATGAATTGTGTTTGAACTTTGAAGATGTGAAGAAATGTTTGACTCCATCTTTTTCAGTGAAGATTTAGTCGCGGGGCAATTAGGAGGACAACAATAAATTTAATAATAAAATAATGGTTGCAATCACCCATGTGACAGAAAATCCTCAAACTTGTCAGTTACTGTAGCAAATGACTATGTGGGTCCTGTTTAACGTTTGTGTATGCATTTGTGTACGCATAGCACGCATATTTGTGAAGGTTTTAACGTTTCTGTTAAAAATGTAAATGCTTTTTGCTTATGGAACACAATTTTCAACCAAATTTAACACCACTTTCCAAAAACTTCATGGGCATTTGGCATTTGTGTGAAATATTTTTTTAACTGCGCATGCATGAAAGATTCCAAAAGTTTTTTTCATAATTTGGTAGTCAGCTTTTTGGAGCAACTTATATAAAAAGTCCTGTCAAATATTGTAAAAATTCAAATAGTTAAGGGCGATAGAGTGAGTTGCTTTCTAAAAGTAGCTTTATTATAAGAGATTTTCCACAATTTGTCAATCAGTTCACAGTATCTTTCTGAGTTTTCACAATATTTGACTGGACTTTTTATACAAGTTGCCCTAAATAGCTGACTACCAAATCAGGAAATAAAAATTTTGGAGTCTTTCAAGAATGCACAGTTAAAAAATATTTCACACAAATGCTCATATCTCATGAAATATTCAATATATTCATGATTTAATTGCAGTATACATTTTCTACTGTTCTTTTACATAGTTTCGTTATATACTGTTAGATTTATTTGAAACGCTGCATGCTATAAATAAAAAATATTTAAAATTTTCACAGAAACATTTAAACCTTCACGAATATGCGTCTTATGCTTCCAGAAATGCTCACAAACATTAGACAGGACCCACATAGTCATTTACTAGAGACCATTTTGAGAATTTTCAGTCTTATCAATGATCGCAAGCATTATTTTATTATTAAATTTATTGTTTTGCCCCTAATTGTTTCCGCGTCTAAATCTTCACTGAAAAATGTGAAGTCAAGCATATTATTTACACCCTTGAATTTGAATGACAATTCGTCAAGATTTTCACAGATATTCGACAAATTGTGTACAGTCGAAAGCGTCCGGTCACTACCCCTTAATTTTTGGACATCAGTGTATATATATATATACATACACAGTGTTTCTTCTAGGATACCCTGCCCTTTCTAAAATGTGCAAAATATACCGAACCCTTTTTAAAAATAGTGAAATGCACATTTAATTATCTCAGAGATCAAGAGATCTCTTAAAAATCTCCCCCCAATTACAGTATTTCTAATCTATGTGCTCGAAAGGTTGTAAAAATCATAGACCTTCCATGTTTCTTCACGAATTTTCAAAGTAGTTTAATTTTAAATAAAGAAAATCTAGAATAAAAATGCAGAAATATGTAGTTAAATTTATTTGTATAAATAAAATTTTGCATTAAAATAATTTTAAATGTAGACAGTTCTGATACGCTGGAATAGTTCTATTATTTTCTTTTAATGTTTATAAAGTATCTTTGAATTGTACGTGTAATAAATGCGTTTAAATAAAATAATTAAGAGCACTATTAAAGATAACAAAAAAAAAGTTTTTGTGTAACAATATACATATTCAACTTTTAAAATTGGTATTATAGGATTAAAAAAAAAAGTTGCGTGTGTGGGGAGAGCGGATTTCCAATAGCAGAGGGAGGGGGCCCAAAATTTTCAGTAGCCCCGGGCCCCAAAAATGCTTAATCCGGCTCTGGATGTCTGGGTCAGTCTACTGACAACCTGGGATTAGTTTCAGTAAAACTGACTACATAGGAGAAAGAGATGTGCTCAGATCAGCAATTTCTATCTTAAAATTACTTCAAATTTAAGTATTAAACATAATAACTGCTAGACCGAGAAATCAACTTAACAGGGACAAAAAGAATTTTAGTATTAGATTTAAAGTTAGGAAAAAAGAAACTAGGAATTTTAATTTAAAATTTTCAGTTATAATTTAAATTTTGAGTTATAATTAAAATTTTGTATATTACTAAGGTTTCAATTTCTTATCCTTTCATATACTTATAGAAGACAAAAAAAATTTGTAAATAAATATAATAAGGTTATTTTACAAATCAATTTACTCATTTATTTTACTAATTTAATCAACAATTTATGACATTGATTTATGTATTTGGCAAACAGGGCTCCCAAATGGTCCGCCAACTGAATACCAATAAATTTTAACAGAGAATTTTATGGTAGGTTTGCGCTAGAATTAACTTTCAAAGGTGATTCCGGGGTGGTTTGTAAGAAAAATCTAAACAGACAATTTTTCTAAAATAATATTGGTATTCAGTTGGCGGACCATTTGGGAGCCCTGGACAAAAACACGTATTATTATTCATTACCAGTGGACCTGTGCGTAATGTGAAATCACATATGGTTTTTAATTATTCTCCTTTCTTTTATTAAATTTCTCATTTTTTTATTCATTAATTAAATTATTTAAAATTTTATTAAAACCATACACTTTCTCATTTTAAATAAATGAAACAAATGATTCAACTATTTCTGTAATTAATTACTCCCACACAAATCCAAATCTTTAGCCATATGTTAGATCAATCATATTTTCATCTAAAAAGATCAAATAATTGTTCTGGCTAAAGAAATACATCTGCTCTTCTTTGAGAGTTTGTTATAAGTTCTTATTTATGCATTTGTTTCTCTCTGAATCATATAATGGCTAAACAATAGCCTCTCCATTTTTAGCCTACATAAGCACTTCCCACTGGGTTTCTAAAATTGTTGTAAAATACTGCAAGCATGCTTTCTGTGCAGCTATTTTTCATTTATTTCTGATCTATTCTTTTGCCAAGTGTGTTATTTTTGCTTATCCAGCTTTTTGGAGCACTGGAGTATTTAAAAATATATTTTAGCGATCACGTCCAAGCCAACCATATGACACCATGTGAGACTTTCTCACTGCAATCTTTGAGATTATTTGCTGTTATGTTTTTTTCATTGATTTTCAATCAAATAATTTGTATTAATGGAAAGCCAGTGTACTATGTCAAAAGCCTGTTCAAAAACCTTTTATAGGATACCTCATTCATCATTGTGTATTTTGTACATGCATAAAAAGAAGGATGTTGACATCAGAAATAATATAATTGGAAAAATAATTGAAGTTAATAAACATGGGAAAAATAAAGGTAAAAATGTATTCTAAATATCAGTGACTTTTTAGAAGACTATAAAAAGAAAAGTTAATATTTTCTTAATATCTTTTTTCCTTTTTTATGAAAACTAAATTATTATATATGAGACTTTCACAAAAGAGTTTGTAACCTTTTCTTTATACTGTTTCTGTAGGCATTTTTAAAAATGTTCTACTTTGATATCAAAGCATATCTTAAAATCTTATCTCACAAGCCTAGCAAAAAAAGAAATATTTGATATTGTAACCACCTGTGTGGCCCACAGCACCTTACTAAAGATGCCATGTGATTTATCAGAAGGTCACATGATAATCAAAATGTAAAATATATTCTCTGCATTAACATTTCAAAATTTTACCCATAATTCATTCATTCACTCATACATACACACCCTCCCTCTCTCTTCATTTAATCATTCATTCAAACTCTCTTTCACTTCACTCACACACCCTCTCACTCACTCATTTTTACTCTCCCTCTCTCTCACACATGCACACACATTTCATATTATAACGAATTAACAATAAATATAAAAACATGGAAACAAATTACCCCTTAACTTTTTTTGCCACTTCATTTCATTAAATAAATCATCAGTTCTTTCAAAAAAGTCTGATACCTATAAGAAATCCAAAAAAAAAAATTCTAAATTGTTGTAAATTATCTACATTCAAATAGTTTTTTTTTTTTTTTTTAAGTACTGTATTTAAAAAGACAATAACGTATCAAGAAGTTTAGAAGTGTATTATCTCATTCATACCTTGCTTCCTTGTTCATCTCTTTCTGCTTTATAATAGACCTTCATCTTTGATTCTCTAGTTAAAAATTCACATATTTGAGGAACAGGAAATACAATTTGTTCCATAGTACGATCATGTCGAACGATCTGTAAGATAAGAAAGATATAAGCATTTTATTTTGTCACGATGAAGAAAGTTTATTTTTATAGATATTTTCGTAATTTAAAAGAAAAAATATACATATATTGGCTGAAAAATATCAGTTAATACAACTATAGTTAGTACATTCAAACCATTATTTACATAGAACATTTGAACCAACACACTCGAATGTTATAAGAAACCACTTTTAACAAGCAAAGAAAAAGAGAATTGGTCTAATATAACTAGTATCCTGTGGTCAGCACAAAACTTTCTCCGATATTGTGCTACCCTATTAATTTAGCTAGTGCAGCTACATAGACAGTAATCAAGTCTACAGCTAAAATTGGCACCAAAAATGGGCAATTCTGGTACACATACAAACATATCAATTGCAAGTAATGTATTTTGAAAAAGCAGACTTTCAAAGACTGATTTCATACATTTAATTAGTGAGTAACTAAAACAAGTTTTTACTGTTAAAACTTAACACTAATCAAATGCAACTTTATTTTTCTTCCAGTTTTGGCTGAAAAGGAAAAAAATGAAACAATCTCTTCTTTGAAATAAATTCCAAGTCACTTACTTCAGAGACAAATATATACATATAAATATATAAACATTAAATAATTCCAATGCAAGACTTGATTTTAATCCTTTTTAAAATATTAAAACATTAACTAAATGACGATTTAAAAAGAAAATTATAATAAAACTTCTATACTTATTTATAATTACTAAGTACTTGATAATCATTTTACTGTTTCCAATACACACAAAGGAAAATTACATTCTCAAGCAATTTTTAACAGTGTTCACTAAAAACATTTTATTCAAAAAAATTTATACAGTTTAAATATTTCAGGAAATTTTTAAAAAAAAAAAAAAAAAAAAAAAGTGAATATAAAATTTAACTATTTTATAATTATATTTGTTAAATTTCATAAATATGCGTTTCATACTTTAAGTAACAGCAATTATTGAAATACATTAAAGATATGCATACTTCAATTTGGGCTGTATGGCTGGCATAATACTGTAAGGCCTGATTCATTTTTGACTCTGGGTCTGCAAGATTAGGTTTCAACATGGCAGCTAATTCTTTATTATGTTGAGCAAGCTGGTGGCACAGAATGTAAATATTGTGACCAACTTCTTTGGGAGAAACACCATCATCTATTTCTACTACATCCTCACTATCTTCTTCCTCTTCATCTTCCCCTTCTTGGTGATATGCATTGCAAGCCACATCTACCTATGATGTTAAAAGATAATAATAATAACTACTAAGCTTTTATGAAAAGAGTCTTTGATTTTTTAAAACATTTTTCAAAATATACATCTCTCAATATGCTGCAAAGTTTAAAAAAATGTAAATAATAAAAAAGTTCCATTTTATACTAACCCTTTAAGCATCCTGCAGAATTGTTCATGTACATTTGACGACTCATAAATTAATAGATATTGAATAGAATTTGTATGTGAATTTGTGTTTGACAACCTTACATATTTATGTATCTTATGCACTTCAAAATATTAACATTTATATCAATTTTGTGTTAAATCAGCCTTTGACTTAAAAAATGATGTGGCGGAAAAGCACAGTTAAGACGCTTAAAGGGTTAATATTTAAGGTATTTCTGTTCAAATATTTTTCTTACTGATATCATGACAGAAAAAAAAAATCAATAAATTCAATACAAAATAAAGTATTTTTTACATTTTTAACCTCTTGGTGCCTGATTACAAGTTTGCACAGACTCAGGTCAGGACAAGACTTTTTTTTTTTTTCTGTAGACTCAGGTCGACCCTGGATCTCATTCTTTCTATGCTGTGTTGAAAAGTATTTTTTTTTTCTTTTTTAAATATAGTAGCTAAAAATTTGTGATATTGTATATTTCTTTAATAGAATTTCCAAAGAGTTAAACATGGTGGCATTAAAATTTAGTCTAGTTTAATAAATTACACAGAAATATTTTTAAAATCTGACTTTTTTCCTCAAAGAGCCTCAAAATCACAAGTCATTGCAACATTCTGTTTGTTTTTAGGATTCTGTACTTAAAAAGTAAAAACAGAACCATTATAAGATCACTCCTGTGTCTGTCACAACCCTTTTACTCTTAAACTATGGAACGTGGAAAGTTCAAATTAGGGGAAATAATAAAGACTATTGACCCAAATATCTACAGATTAATAAATATCCATAAATATATTTAGGAAAAATGTATAGGGGATAATTATGTTACTTGGAAAAAAAATCTTTTTTTTTTTAATATCATGTGAAAGCCTTCATAATGCTGAACTGAAAAATATATTTCATTTAATTTAAGGTATGATATTTTCAAAGTTATGGTCGAAAATGTAGTGCAAAAATATGTCCCCCCCCCCCCCCCCCCCCCATCTAATTCCGAATCTACTGAAACTAAAATTACAATAAAATTAGAGATGTAGACATTAATTTAAACCTTGCAGGAAAATTACAGCAATTACGCTAGCTCTCATAGTTTTTGAGAAAATTGCCTTTTTCCATTACACACAATTTCGATTTACGGGCATTCAGTAAAAATGTTGAGCAGCGCTGGAGGTACCTATCATAGCAGAAGCATAAAGTCATTGTTGATCATGAATTTTGAAAAAAAAATCACTTGTAATTAGCCGAGATATTAACCCTTAAAGACATGGATGGTTTGGACATACATAATGACAGGTGAGGCGCACTCTATGCTCCATCGAATTTTAAAGCCTAGATAACAAATTTTAAGGATATATTTGTATAATGCAATGTCCAGTAGCAGTATAAAAGCAATACACGTCAAATTGCTAAAACAAATTTAATTAGAATTAATCACATAAAAACTATGGGATTTGCGACTAGTTTGCAATGAGTGGCTCTCAATACACCTACCGTGTCTTTAAAGGTTAACTAAAAACCTACATGGAAAAAACGCGGCATGGACCAAAGCGGCGTTGCAACTTTACGGCGTCCTTTTCAAAGCGCGCTTAGCACAATGCTAAGTTTAAATTTTGAACAAGGGTTTTGCTTTAGGTACACTGTAAAAAGACACTGTAAGATTATTACTGTGCTGAATTTGTGTTTATGAAATGCCAAATGAAGTTTAAATATGCACAACTTTTATTGTCAGCCTCGAATTAAGTTCATTTTAAACAGATTAGGATAAGATCAAAAAGAGAGTCATACAGAATAGCTATATTTGATATTATTTAGGTTCCATATTTCTAACTTTCATGGTATATCCATTTATACTTTTCTAGTATATACAGCCATACCCAACCCTACGTTGTATAGTTTTTACAAAGTCTTAGTATTCTTTTAAATAATACACTTACTAATTCATATATTATTGTACGGAACCCTCTGAGCGTGATTAATACTCGCACTTGAGCATTTATTTAACTACTTTTTTTTTTTTTTTTTTTTTTTTTTACTAGCTGACGTGGACGGCGTTTCCCAGACCCGTGTTGAATGACCCTTAAATGAACCACAAATTTGTATGATTTTATATATTTAACTCCATTTTGTCTAAATTTATATTTTTTAATGAAAAAATCATGAAAAAATATGGAACTGAAGGTACATGCTATTTTGTGTAATTTGATTTTTGGAGTCTATGCGTACTGAAAGTGAGCGAAATCATGACAAAGCACTCGGGTTTTTACAGATTTCATGGGCATTTTCACATTTTATTTTGTAAAAGATATTTCTATACATCTGAACGCTTAAAAATTTTTGTAGGAGATGTAAATCTGGTCTATTTAGATACTCCAAAAAGATTGTGTTAAAATAAGTACGTTGACTGAAATTAAGAAATTTGCTTAAATATTCGAAAATAGTGGTTAGAATGGATCTCTATTAGAACATAATTTTGTAAGTGACAATCTTATTTCATATTTCATGGCTTGCAAATATAACATATATGAAAAATGGCATAGTTTAAAATTTTTGCATAAAAATGCCTGTATTATTACTATGAAGGAATTTTAATTTTAGGAAATGTTGATTACTAAATATGAAAATTATTTGTAAAAAAAATCTAGTTAAGTTAAAATCTAGTTTTAGTACTTTCTATTTCATATAATTAAATTGCTAAAATATTTATCACATATCTTTACAATCTTTTTGTCATACAATAATTTAAAAACCCTTTTTAATATACAACCCATAACTGAATAAGAATGCTTATTATTTTTCTAACAGTTTTAACTTTTTTAAATAACTGAATTTACTGGATTGAAGAAAAAAAGCATAATGTACGCACATAAAAATAAAGTCTCACTTTACAAGTGTTTTCAGTATTGTAGAAATTATCTGAAAGTCCAGTATAACAAGAATAATTATTAAATAGTAATCAAAACAACATAACAGAATACTAACTAACAAAATAATTCTATCAAAACAATGAACTAAAGTACTCACTAACTGCTTAGGACTCATGTTATACAGGATTCTTTCAGCATTTTCGCTATCACCACGACTCTCCATAATAGCTAAGAGTAATTTAGAGGCATTATTCTAGGGGGAAAAATCATGAAACATATTAGCACTACTTAACATTAATGACATTAAGAAAACATAAATAAATTTTATAATTTTTGTTACTACCTTTTAAAAATTAATAAGGAAAAATGAAATCATGAAAATTGCATGTGGGATAAAGTATTGAAAAAATTTCAAGAATTTTCCTAACAACAATCCTCTATTCAATATTTCCCATTCAATTATAGTAGAAAAATTAATATGATTTTAAGCTAACATTGAAATGTATATGTATATAAATTTGCAAACAGACAATGATGGTTATAAGCTTAGTTACACTTTATTTATGAATGCTATTTATGCAAAATTTTGTTTATATGGAGAAAATTGGAGAACCTTAATTTATTTTTCTCTTATAACTAAAAAACTATCATCTTCAATATTAAAATCTGTCAGTCTTGTCTTGTGAAACAAGAACAGAATGCAGAAAAAAATGATCTCCTCCTCTTCACCACTACAATAACCACTGTCTTTAAAATCTTTACATGATTTCTTGATTATTAAGCTGCATCTATATCATTAAAAAATCCAATGTTATAATAAAATTTGTAAGAAGAATGAGCATCTCAGATTCTTTAAATATAAAAAGCAATAGAAAATGAGATAGCTAACAGCATGTGAGATTGTATTCCATCTATTTTCACTCAAGGAAAAAAACAAATATAAAATAAGAGTTATGTACCCCCTACCCCTCTTTTTTTATACTTCAAACTTATGGGAGAAAGAAAAATAACATTACGAATTAAAGATTTCGATATCAAAAGTGATCGATTAGTGGATAGCAAGATTGCTGATGCTGTGCTAAATAGAACTGCTGATAATGCTGGAACAAATCACAGAAACGATGATGATAAGTCAGGAGAAGTAAAGATGTCACTGGAAAATTAATATTTGCTTTAGAGAAAGAAGACTAAATTTTCAAAATCAATATTCTTCACTTGTAAAAAAAAATTAAGAAAAACTTGTTAAAGAGCGGCTGAAAAAATTTAAACAAATAGATCAATGTTTTGAAAATTACACGAGAAGAAATGACTTTACTTTTTTTTGTAACACAGAGAATATCAATTAAAGTATAACACAGAGAATACCAATTAAAGTATAACACAGACAATATCAATTAAAGTAAGTTTTTTTAAATAGTTAATATTTTCTTTTTCTCACATAAATATCACTTGGCTATGAATTAAATTATGAATAAAGGCAGTGTTAAGAATATTGGAAAATATATGCTTTCAGAAATCCAGAATTTTCTAAAATTCAGCTTAGTCTTGGTCCCAGAGATGCCAGATTTTCGAGGTTATACTATATACATATCTCTGATGTATCCCATCCTATAATCAAGGATTGTTAACATGGAAACAATAGGATATGAAAAATGACATCGGAGAGTAGAGAATTAAGAACGTTGATTATGCCTGTTTGTAGGAGCAAATTCTTTATTTAAAAGGATTTGTGGAAAATGCAATGACAGTATAATTTCAAAAAATAAAAAGTGCATAAAGATAGAAAAACCGCATTTACCAAGAAAACATTTCATAATTTTGGCAACCTCTAAATTCTCCTTTTGCACAACCTTGTGTGTATATCTGTATTTTACAACTTCTCTAAAATTACGATGAATTGCAAGCAGAAACAAGTATCAGTTATTCTTAAGTAAGAAAGAATATTATAACTCTTCAAATTTCAATGTTTAAATTAATTTCGAAAATTATTTATCTTTAACTTTTAAATAAAATTTCATTAATAAATTGAAATAGTTACAAATAGATTACACCATTGTTCTAAAAAAGTAAACTAATAAATAACTGGAATATTTAACTTCATTGATACCATTTTCTCATTAAATTTAAAAGAAAATTCATTAATTTAAATTGATATAGCATTTAAAACTACTCTTAAGGACCTTAAAAAAAGTGACATGATTTGCGAATGAAAAACATATCATAAAAAATAAAAAGCTTGCATTTAATTCATAAAACCAAAATAGTTTTAGAAACTTTCTAAAATTAAGTTGTTTAATGCCATTTTCCAAAACTTTTGAATTCATTAGATCTGGGATCCAGATTCTAAAATCTGGGGCCAAATCTCCAAAGAACAAATAGTTTGATTAGTGAAAATGACATCCTTGATTAAAAAGCTACAACCTTTTCAAATAATTACATGCAGGGCCCGACTTAGGCTACGGGGGGTCACGGGGCAAGAATCATCCTGGGGAACCCCGTTCTATCTATCTATAATTTTTTTTTTTATATATATAATGTGGAAGTAGCTAGTACTAAACTTCATACATATTCTATTATATGCATAAGTTTTGTACCTGGTACTGCTTATATCTGTATACAGTGTGTCACTAAAAGGTAGTCACAACTTTAAGAAAAAATACTTGTAGGATAATAGTAGAAAAAAATGATTGATTGACACGAGTATTTCTTTGCAAGCTTTTACTTTGCTTATCTACGTATGTTATAAGATGTCTAAAACAAAATGCCCCAAATTGGTCACCATTAATGGTATTAACTTGTTACGTTACGAGAAAAACGTTAATAAAGAATTTCTTTTGAAAACAATAGAATACTAAGTAGGCATACTAAAATATTAATCATTAGTTTTCTAATGATATAGTTGGTTTTTTGCATGGGTGGAGAGGGTACTGGAAGCAGAGGGGGGAAGGGGGACCGCACTTCCTTCACAAATGTTTGAAAGCATAAAATTAAACAAAAGTGATCAAAATTCATAAACATTTGGCACTTTTTAATGAAAATCCTGACTACTCTCATGGGGAGCCCCCTAAAAAGGGGGCCCCGGGCCAACTGCCCCGCATGCCCCTGTGTAAGTCGGGCCCTGATTACATGAAGATCAACTAATATTCAAAGTGTGATTTCCCCAATTTTTATTTAACCTACACTGTAAATATAATCCAACAAAATCATAACTGAGAAAAAAATAGAGCCAAGTTCTGTAAAAAAAAAAAAAAAAGCCAAGAAAAGAAGGGATATTTAAGTGGGTGCCAAGTTCAAATAAAATTAACTCAAATTTACCTACTGGAGTATTATAGCATTGTTTAAATTGTTTAAAAATAAAAATTATTGATAGCATATTAATAATAAATCTAGAACTTGGCAAGTTTTTACTTACGAGTCATTTATTTTTATTAATGACATTATTATATCAAAACTTGTGATTTCATGTTTAGAAGCCTTAATTTGAGTGTAATGAGGCTCCTTAAGGCTAATGTCAGACGAACGTCTTTTTTGCATGCTTTTTTCCCTACATATCATCCTTATACAATGCCGCTAGCATTGTGTAAGGATGATATGTACGGAAAACAGCATGTAAAAAGACGCTTGTCTGACATTAGCCTAAAGGAGTGCAGTCTCTAGAGTGATGACCAAGAACAAGCGTAAGTGTATCTATCTCTTTGACAGGCCTTTTAGTCTGTTTGTATTAAGGTTTCCGGGGGAGGGTCGCTAGAGGGATAACCAAAGAAGGGAGGGAGTGTATCTGTGTGTTTATTGGTTTATCAAATCTTTAACATGAGTCATTTGGTTATAATATTAACTATATTAAAAAGATTTATAACGACATTGTTATTAATATTAACATCATCATTTTATTAAGACATGAAAATGATAGGCATGACATTTATCAAAAACTTGCCAAATTCAAGATTTATTATTAATATGCTATCAATAATTTTTACTTTTAAACAATTTAAACAATGCTACAATACTTCAGTAGGTAAGTTTGAGTGAATTTTATTTGAACTTGGCACCCACTTAAATATCAATTCTTTTCTTGGCATTTTTTTTTTTTTTTTTTTTTTTTTTACAGAACTTGGCTCCCTTTTTTCACGAATGAGAACTCATTTTTATCACCAAGTTTGGTGATATCTCGCCAAGTTGGTCAACATTTGGCATTATTGTAGTGTAATATTATACATTCGATGTCGGGATCGCAGATTGATTACTAAATAAATAAATTTAAAAATTACAATAAAAAATGCTATTGAAAAATCTGGTAACCAAAATGCCATTCCGACACCATGTATGGCCGTGATTGTAAATCGCGATTGTCTGTATGGCAATTAAATATTAACTTAACTGAAATAATTCAGATGCTTTAAATCTTTAAATATACTACATGCTGAAAAAGAAAATAAATAAAATAAACTCACCCATGGAAGAAACACAAGATGTTCAAAATTGAATTAATTATTTATTTGATTAGACATAAAATTTATTCATTAAGCAATTTGTAAATATTAAGAAGAGGTACTGCGCAGACCCTGAACATAAATTACATTGAGTAAAGCCTTTGGTATTTAACATTCTGATTTTTGAATCATAGATAAGCAACATTATATAATCCTACTAAGTTATTCCTAAATTTTGATCGATGTATTAAAGATAAAAATTTTGCACAAATAGAAAAACAAAATAACAAACAATGTAACAAATACTCAATACAGCACATCACGGAGATAAATATTGATTAAATAATTGAGTTTCTACAAGGGAATGTTCGCATCTTTTCAGATTTACCGAGACAGAACTTTCATTTGTTTAAATAGTTGATGAGAAACTGGATCATTAGTTCATTAGTACTTAAACACGATTGTTAATTTTTTTTAAAATGAAGATTACACTGTTATATAAAGGTTTTTCCAGGTGGAAATAAACTTTCTATATAGTGACGAAACAATTGATTGGAAAGGAAAAATATTACTGACTTTTGTAGAGACATCATTGGTACATCTTCCCAAGCACTGATCGGGAGTGGGAGTATTCACATATAGGATCACAACTTTAGAATATGGCCGTAGATCATTTCTAAAAGCTGAGAATATCTGATGAGTGGCCCATAAGATGCTCTGAAGGTGAATATCGGCCCGTTTAGCCACATCTAATCCATTCTGGGTATTATTTATCGCTTCCTATGTTTCAGCAATCTCCTTGTGCATGTCTTAATAAATGAGAAATGATTGACGCCCCTTTTTGATACAATGATCAAAAATACAATCTTTAGAATTTGGTTGGAACATCGTGAATCTGCCGGAACACTGATTTCAAGAACACAGTGCCCCGGCAGAAACACATCCATCTTCTACCAGTTTCCCAACGTGAAGAGAGAGAAAAATCCCCGTAGTCACTTTTAAAAAGGACGCTAAAATTTTGAAACGCCAATCAGCGTTAACCTAAAGCAATTCAACAGCGTGCGGTCACTGAACCTGTCATGAGATCGCAACTCCCCCGAGCAAAAATGGCGTCTTTTGAGACGTAGCGATGTTGTCTTGCATCGGTAAAGAAACAAAATCATGGCGATATTCAGTGCGTCTTAAAATGGATGGCGCGCGTATTTAAAAGAAGCGAAAATAAATAAAACTTGAGATTCGGATTACTCGCGATCTATTGCATCAAAATAGATGAAATTTTGTCTACTGAAAGTGAATAATTATTTAAATCGAATAAATATATTTTGCAATGAATTTAATGAATATTTAAGAAATTTTAAAAGGTGAATTTTAAAGACTTAGAACTTTTTGTAAGCAATCCAGAAATCACTGATAAATAAATAATTTAATAGATATTAGAATAAAATTTTAGTAGTTAGAATTATTAACGCAATATAGATATTTTAAATTGTTATTTGGAAAGATAAATAAAGTTTTTGAATGGATTAATATTTCAATAATTAAATAGATAATGGTTAATAGATTTAATATTGTTAAACTAATGGGAAAGTATGATGTTACGTAACATGTAGTAACCCTGCCATTAGTATTTTTCAACAATTATTCATTAAGATGAGGTGGCCCAACCAGAATTGTGAGGGACACACAGAGATTTGGATTGTATATTAATAGATAGTGTTGCATTAAATGTATGTTTTGAAACAAAATGTATTGATTCCAAATTTTTATTGTTTCTGAAACAACAATAATCATATTGATAATATTTACACATGTCAAGATTTGAAAATATTTCTTTCTTTACTTGCCGCCCTTGGCGACCAGTTTGGTCTCCCTTAAAATTTATGTTTGGGAAAGCCTGCTAAGCAATTGTATCATGTTACTTTTATTCATAATTTAATTTACTTGGACTCTCTTAAATATAATTAATATAATCCCTTAAGCTAATATTAGTTTTTGTAGCATTAAAATATCTGAATTTCATGATTTTCTGTAAGCAAGTAAACCCTATTAGTTTACAATGGAAGGCTATGGGAATTTGGAGAAATATTAGAGATATCGCCAAGTTGGTGACAAACTTTGCAGCAATTGGCGACAGGGCAGGGTCCCCCTTATAGGTATGGCGATGCATTAAATGCTGTTCAATAACCAACGAGATGCATTTCATTCGAGCATTACCATTAAACAATTAACAAATAATCGCGATTTCTGTGCCATATATAATAGCATAATGTATATATATAGATTTTTTAAACTTTTGGACTGTCCAAAAAACAGTACAGACGTGTACAATCTCGTAGGTCAAATAGATTTTCCTTAGAAAATTGGTGAAAACAGCTCAAAATGGTTTGTGAAATGTAACACTCGTCTGCCAGTACTTTTTTATAATAACAATTCTCATTATTTTTTTGACACACAACATATAAACTTCAAAGTAAACAAACAGTAATTATTCAAATTCGAATTTGTCCACCAAATCTACAGGCTAGCAATAATTTGCATCTTCAAAACCCGTATCCAACAGTTTGAAAGTTCGTGTCGCTATCGAATGACATCGAAATGATGCTTGATAGTCCCCTGCAAGCATTACCTTTAAACTCAGCGACAATCGGTAGAGTACCTTTATACTCGGCGGCAATCGGTAGAGTACCTTTATACTCAGTGACAATCGATAGAGTACCTTTATAATCAGTGACAATCAATTGAGTACCTTTATACTCAGTGGTAGTCGGTACAGTACCTTTACACTCAGTGGCAATCGATAGAGTAACTGTAGCACTGACATTGAGGGTCCGAGACACTGGAAGGTTGTCCACAGCTAGACTGTCTAGACCCATGGTAGCCACACATCCATGATCAATATTTATTTGAATGATAGGAATGATTCTCCTTTTATTTACGCTTTTAATTCTGGGATTAGACTAATTTCAACTACGGATGTCTCGAAATACATGCGTATTTCGGCATATGTATTCTCTCAAAATGTTTTTGTTTTTTCCCCAATGTGTATAAAAAGGTAAATTTTATGCACCATTATTAAAAAAAATAATCCGAAATTAACGGAAAATGGTTGATATTCAGGTGATTTTGCTACATGGTCAGCCCAGATTCAACATTTGGTGCTTTTATTGGCAAATTAAAATTTCACCTAATAGACGTAAAGTTAAAGTAAAAATGGACAGCCCCAAATGGGCAATTAATCTATTTTGACATTTTGGTTCCTTAGTTTTATAGCGTAAATGAACTTCACACCAAATTTAAAGTCTGCAGGTGCAGTAGATGTATGAGATCTTTTTGATGAGTGAGTCAATCAGTGATAAAATTATAGATTATCAGACATTTTCAAATATCATTATCTCAGAAACTAATTATGCATTATTTATAAAATTTTGGATTCTAGGTAATTAGGGGGACATTTCTACGTGCTTCGTATTACTAGTAAGTAGGTCAAATAGATTTTCAGTAGTAGAGTGTCGAAATTTGGCAAAAACAGCTCGAAATGGTTCATGTAATATAACACACTAGTATGTCAGACGAACTTGGCTGACACACTGCCATGTGTCTAGATTTTGTATTTATAAGAAATTTAATAAAATTATTGCCTTTCCTAAATGTATAATAATGTTAGTTTTCTTTATTTTATTTCTTTTATTTCCAAAATGGAAAAGTCTCATGCAATGTAAATGCAACACACATTGTTGCTACTTAGCAAGTTAAGAATTTTTTTTAGTAATTAAAATATTTTTCTATCAGTGAAAAAACCTGCATTTCTAGCAAATGATAAAAATGTCTGAGAACTGCAGAGAGAACACAGTAACATTATATCAAGATTGCAACAAAGAAAATGTTTTCAATATTTTTTCCATTTGTAAAATAATAATAATAATAATAATAATAATAATAATAATATGCTGTTTGTATTACAAAAGAAGAAATATTAATACATTCTATAGAATTAACGATTAACTACAGCCTAAAAATCAAATTGTGATTACAAATGAGACAATCAAAGCAGAGATTAAAGAAACAATAAAAGGAATTCAAATCTACATTAATATTAATGAATGATATAATGAGGTTCTATAACTATATCAAAATAAACATACCTTTAATTCTAAAACAAGATCCATTCTTTTTTTTCCTAAAGGATTTATATCATTCAATATCAAGGCAATGATGATATCAATTCCATTACTTTCGTGTACAGCTATACAATTCTGCAATGATTATGATTCATAAATATGTAAATATAATAAGCAATGTATGTACATATATACATGCACACACACACACATATATATACACAATAGACGCCCTGAAATCTGCAACCCTAAAATCCACACATCATTGCAGATATAAACAGTGAAATTTTTAATTAAAATGTAGAGAACAAATTCAAGGTTTTTTTAAATATTATTTATATTATCTTATATATATTTTAATATGCAATTCTGGTTAATATACTTCCTTCATGTTTTATCATGAAGGAAGTATAAATTTATTTCTGGAAAAATTCAAGATAGCACTCTCTTTTTATTAAATAAATTTATGTATTAATCAAGCTTTTTTGCTAACATGAAATAAAACTTTATTATTTTACAATTTTAATACAATCAGTGTACTTTTATGAGGCAAGTTTCGTTGAAAAATTCAAGACAAACTTATTTCATCATTATTATGTATATTTAGTTAAGCATTATGAATTATTTACTTGACCTTCACTTTTAATATTTTAATAATGTTTTTACATTTTCTTTATTACTTTATTATTTATTCAATTATCTTAATATTGTAAAAATTGTAAGCATTCATTATAATTTCGAATGCATCATTGTATTCAAATTACTGTTTAAAAAATGTAAACAAAACAGTGACCAAAAAGCTGCAAAATTCTAAAATCTGCACAGCCTCTGATCCCAAGATATGTAGATTTAAGAGAGTCTACTGTATACATGTATTAAATAATAAATATAATACCTTTGAAAATAAAAAGACAACTAACAAGTTCTTTTAACAAAATCTGACAAAAAATCTCTAGTTTTAAGTTAACATTTGTTTATTAGGATGAGTGAAGCGCATCCTCTTTTAGGCTACACAAATTACATTCTGTAGTACACTTTACAAAAAAACTATTCAGTATTTTGACTTAAAATTAAACATAAAAATAAATTATGATCTGTAGATTTGCACAATATTATTTTTTTACAGAATAACCTTTAAAAAAATTATTATTTTAATTAATTCATTTTACATGTTTTTCAATTACCGATGCATTTTTGCAAATAAAAAGCGAAACACGTATATTTTCAGAAGAAAAAATAAATCATTGAGTTAGTAACTATAGATAGAATCATGATTAATTAAATAGTTTCATGCTTTCTTTTATGAAATTTTTAAAATCCTTTTTTATGAAAATTATAGCATATTTTTAATGAATTAAAATTTGTAAAAATTCAATTATTTACATTCAATTATAAAAGTATTTTTCAGTGTTAAGAATTCAAATACACAATTTGTTCTTAGTATGTGAAATCATTTACGCAGACGATACTTATGCATTTTAAAAGAATTACATTATGTTTTATTTATTTATTTATTTTTGTAAAGTGGCAACAAAAGAATTATAAATAAATAAAATTAATTGTTAAATTTATTATATCATGGAGTAAGAACTACAGGGGAAACTCAATACACGTGACTCGCCGAAAACGCAAACAATATTTTGGTAAATACTGAGGGCGCTGGAATTCGTGGTTGGCCGTTCTTGCAGCAGAATATCATTGGATTGTATGCATAAGATACGTGCGTATGTTAGAATAAAAAAATATTTTATTTTATTTGTTTATTTTTCATTATTGCGATTACATAACATAAATTAAGATGAGGTATAAGTGATTTATTCCTGGATGCAAAATAGGTTATACATGAAACAAAGAAAAAACGAGGGAAAAAATAAGTTGAATTTGTTCTGTACTCCTGACCCCCTTCCTAATATGCATTCTGGAGAAGGTGAGTTCGTGTGTGTGTGTGGGGGGGGGGGGGGGGTATGATTTAGATGATTTAATATTCCAAAAAACAACACAAATGATTTTTTTTCTTTTTTTTTTTAAGATTTTAAATCATTAATTCAAGTATTAATACCATTTAAGTTATGAAAATAATAGGAAAAAAACTCATTTAAATAAGAAATTTATTCTAAAAAATATATCTTAAATAAATTTTATATATGTTTTTAATAACTATATAATTTTTAAATAAAATTTTCAATATATAATTTCAAGTTTTCCTCAGCTATGTAATGCAAAAAAAAGAAAACATTTAAAAATAGTATTGAAATCCAAACGAGATATCTTTAAAAAATTACGCACTGGATTTACATTAGTGAGCAGGTCTTTTCGCCTGACTGAAGTAGCCTCGTCTTGCAAGCAATTTGTTTTGTGAAAATAATGGTAGTATTAATGAACTTTTGGTAATGGAAAATTTGGGAATATAGCTTAATAAGTTACACAGAAATATTTTTAAAAATCTCATTTTTTTAGGTGCATTCATAATTATATAGCACCTATAGTTGTCAACTGGTCCGTCCGTCTGTCAGCATATGCACAAAAACTACCCAACCGAGTGGTTTGAAGTTTAATATGTATAAACGTTGCAGAATTTCGTCATTTAAAATTTTATGAAAATCGAATCAAAACTTAAGAAGATATTAATAAAAAATTTCTTTATCGTATTAAATCCTATCATACATAATAAATTCAATGATATCCCATGATATGTAATGATTCTAGGTTGCCATGGAAATTATTCTATTAAATCCTATCATACATAATTAATTCACTGATATCCCATGATAGGTAATGATTCTGTGTTGCCATGGTGATGATGTCATATTTAAGATGGAGTAGTATTATTTCCGTATTACTGAATTTTATCTATATAATCATAATAAATTTTGTATTCAAGCATTTTTTGCATAAGAGTGAGTCTAAGTGATTATTAATGTTGCTATTCTGTATGCTCTGGCTTGAAAACATATAGTAATTTAAACTATACTGTTAAATTTTTCCATAAATATTTATACAGTATTCTAGAAAATAATCTTAACTGTATGTTAAGAAAAATCTGAAATTTTTGTAAAAATTAAGTTGGGTCTAATTTTTTTTTTTTTCAGATGCCAGACCGGTACATGAACCGCAAAGATACAAACAGGCCAGGCTGAACTCTTAGTTTACCCACACGCCTGGTCCGGACCGAGCCTAATTATTCCTCTTTCGGGGCGGGGCGGACCCGGGTCTGGAAATTCCTGTCCTCTACCCTACCACCCCCTAAAAGTAAGATTATATTAAAATCCTACCTTACAACTTTTGCAAAAATTAGTTCCTGAACAATGATCTATAATTTACATAAGTTTTCTTTCCCGAATAATTAAGATAAAAATTTGTTTTATTTCTACATTTATTAATTGCATAGATATAAAAAATAATGAGTTATTAAATTATTCAAAGGTTATAAAATATACGCAAGATTAAAATTTACTCCAGAAAATATTGAATAACACTTTTAATTTCTAAAAGTCATGTCCATTTGTTTCTTTGCAGTAGAATAATTCGCGATATGCAATGTTTTTAAATGGCCTGCCTTCGGTTTTTTGTCAGAATGATCTCTGATTTTAAGTGTCTTAAGAAGCAATCGAAATGCCAAGTGCCTTTAAAAAAATATGTATCTTATGATGAGAACTGTAATTAATCATTTCTACTTACACGACTTTCTTTTCAGATTTTCTATTAAAAATTTTTTAAAAATCAGTGCTTTTCCCATTGAAAAACATTGTAGAACCAATGATAGATAGCCTATCATCTACGGTGTTGCCACTTAACGGGGAAAAAACCACATAGAAAAATTTTAACACTAGTTTCTTCTCCATCTCTTTTACTCTGTGCATTAGATCATAAATAAAAAAATCCGAGGAAATTCTTAGTTATTTGGCTGAATTTACATTTCTAAAATTCAAATGCGCCAAAACATAAAATAACGCTTTTGCTTAATAAAGATGCAAAAATAATATAAAAAAATACTGTTACTTTCAAATATTTATCTTATTAAATAATGCTTCGCGAATCCAAACAAAGCATGGCTTTTGCTAGTATATATATTGTAATGTTCATTCATTGTAGTGTTCAGGCCTCGCACCCCACTCTCTTTCTCGCATAATGTTTAGGTTGGCATAAGACGGTTTGTGGGTTGAAGGATGTAGGAGCGTTCATGGCCGATTAAATACACAGTACAATTCTTGGGACCTGGTTTATTTCTTTTTATGTATAGAACTCCTTTGAAACCAGGCCCAATGGAATGAGACCTTGGGACCCCTTTGTTTCTGTAATGACATCAGGACTTAGGTTATCGCAGAGTGCCCAAAGGGCAGAATGGCGTGGGTGATTATGGCATTATCTATCAGTGAATACCTCGGCTGCTGGCACTGAGTTGTGGTATTTAACTGGAGTAATTGGCATTATTTCTGCCAGAGGTCATTACTACAAAACTGGGCATATTTTTAATTTTATTAGACAATAGCTCAATGATTGACTGGTCGGGGCAAAGGCATTGGCTAACATCAGCCCACAGATCGTCGATAAAATTTATAGTTGTACTAACGTCATCAAAAATATTCTTAGTGAGTGCCTCAAAATGATCTTTCAAAGTAATAAAGTACTACGCTGGAAAATCAACCTACCAGGGCAAATGAAGTTTTATACAATAAAAATACAGTTACCACAGCATTTAAAAAGTTTTAATTTTTAAATTAATTTTTTTAAAAGGGATTTTAAAATTTAAAAAGGGTATCAGCTTTATCATTTCATATCTCCCCACCCCCCTTACACTAAAACAAGAGCCACAGGGCTCGCCTGCAAGAGCTGTGGGTCTTATCTAGTTAATTTAACCCAAGGTTGGGGGGGGGGGGGGGGTTCCTCTTTCTTCTTTTCATGTTCAGCTCGTGGGTGTCATTTTGACATAAAAATGTTAAGTGCTGTTCAAATGTGGTATTTTCGCATTCACGAAAGGTGTGTAATGGGTTACTTTTTAGAGGTAAGAGTTTAGTTTGTTTTAATTAAAGAAAGAATGGAAAAGAAAGGAAACAGCAGAATGTATATTGGCACTAATTAAATAACTGCAGACAATTTTATTGAAAATAAAAAAGGGCAATAATTAATTTCTTTTTTTTTTTTAGTTTATTTTTGTTTGGTTATTTCAGTAGTCAATATAGGGTAGAAAAATATGTTGTTCAGTATTTATTTTATATTTTAGTTGAGAGAGAGAAGTATTAAACTTGATCAAATGATTTTTATTGTTGTAAAAATGTGTTTAAAGGAAGTACAGTTTTACAATTTTTAGGAGGTGTTTTTGAAATATTTTCAATTTTATTTTTATGTGTTATTTATATTTTGCTGCATTGTATTTTTAATTTTGTGATATTTTTTATTTATACACTCCACAAGTATGTCACACCCAGTCCGTCCTTAAATATATGTATATATATATATGTGTGTGTGTGTGTGTGTGTGTGTATATATATATATATATATATATATATATATATATATATACACACATACACACACACACACACACACATTACTTTTCTAATTCTTTAGAAAATCAGATTTATTTATTTTATTTTTTTATTTGCATTTATTTAAAAAATAATTAATAATAGTTGTTGTATACTGAGAAATCAGCAAAAACTTTTTGAAGTCAGTTTCATCCAAAAACACTACTTATCACCATCAAACAAAAATTATCTTTCCATGAAAAATTAAGGGGAAAAAAAGAGCAATTTTTGAGATGTCTATATATTATGATAATGGTATTTTATATATTTTTATTTAACTACTTTATTAATTTGATTTAATACATTAAATAACATACTTACAATACCAATTATGCCCTGAATGACCTAAAAATTACTTTCAAATTTGTGTTTATTACATTACAAAAAATTTTAATGGTATGTATATACCCTGAAATTGCACTACAACAAACCCAGGTTGTAAAGAAACTCTGGTTATAATAGACAAAATTTTCCCCTTTGGATACCTTATATATGATAGAATGAATATAATTGAAAAAATATATAAATCAGCTCTGGTGAAAGTTTGTTACAGTAGAGTTTGATTGTATCATCATCACATACAATATCATTTATTTAGCTAAGAATATATATATGTGTGCAATAATTTATTGAAAGGATTTCAAGTTGAAGCCTGTTTTGATGACGGTTCTGCTAAATACAAAAACTTTAATTAGTTACTGTATATTTTCAGTGAACAAACAGATTCAATACAAAATCTTCTAAACAACCGGAACCTTTATTAACAGCACAACTTTTTTCCATATTGAAAGCTAGGTTTCAATATATAATTGAGTAAAATATTAATACTATCAATTATAACTTAAAAATAAAGGAGAAATATCACAAGTATCTCCAATTCATTATCTTTCTTAAACATCTGCAACTTCTAAACTCAAATATTTATTAGCATCAGCGAATGTGGATGAGAATGACATAAAAAATTTGGTAAAACTAATACATCAGAAGTACAGCACACATTCAAAACACTGAATTTGAAATAATATAAAAGGTTTACTTCACAAATCAGGCTTAGAATAAGTAACATAATAAACTGCTAAAAAAATTTTGTAATAAATAAACTGTTGGTCAATACTCTTTACTTTTTATAGTCAAAACACAAGCCCTATAAATTAGTTATCAATATAAAAATAGGCATAAATGTCAGTTTAATAGAGCTCATCGATATCTTGAGTATATTCAAATTAAAATAGACGATAATTTAGATTAATTCCTTAATAAATTTAAGAGCATAAAAAAAATTATTTACTTGATTTTCATGACATGGCCCTTGACAATATTCTGTAAGTGTCTGCAATGTTTGATCGACAAGGCTAACATTGTGTTCATTAATATACAGACCAAGCAAACCTAATCCTCCAGTTGTACTACCACATATACAGTCAAGAAACATGAGCGTTTCAGAAACCAGATTGTAGTTATTTTTATTGTTTTGATTCCTTAGGAAATTCTAAAAAAAAAAAAGAGGAAGAAAAATAGGTAAGAAAAAAGTATGTTTTTACTTCAACAAAAATATAAAAGTTGAATCAATTTAAGTAAAGCAGTTAAACATTTTTTTAAACTCAACAATATAGAATCTCAAAATTTTACGAAAATATTTTCATTACACTTCAAAAATCACTGTATGTAATAGTCCAGATTAAAAAAATCATTTCATTTTACAATAGAGAATAGCAACTTGATTCTCAAGCAAAATAGACCATACAAATGAAAACTACAAATAAACATATATTCTAATACACTATATGTGAGATAAATCTCACAGTTTTTAAAATCTATATTTTTTTGTTTCTTTTCAGCCTTTTAGTATTGGCAATTATTTAAATTCAGTCATGTATTTTGCAGCGTGATCTTAAGTCTTCTATCGACTGCTTTCCCCCCCTGAAGTTAAGCATTTCGCTCTTTGCCTGTCATGGCATTTCCTTAGTGTGCTTTCGCTGATGTGCATTTCATTTGAGCTCTTGCTCCTGTCTGATTTGCGCATGCACCGTTTGGGAGCCCTTATGTCTCTCACTGGTCATGATGTCGCACATTCTTCTCCTCTGAAAGGTATGTTTTGCTTCACTTTTGCAAATTGGAAATTCCTTTTTAAATTGCACTTTTTCATTTGTTTTTCTTGACACTTTGTCATTAATCAAATTAAATCATTACATTTGTTCATTTTATTCACTCTGTTGATTTTATTTAAATACAAAATTTCGTTAATTTTAATTTATAATTTGGTTTGATGTGATCCTGAAAAGATGCAAAGTTTTTTTTTTTTTTTTTTACGTAGTTTTGTCTGACAGAACGGACCTGCAGAACGCTCCTGCCTGCTGTTTGAATGCCTTGCAGCAACTAATGAAGATGAAATAAATAAGTTTGTTACTTCCACCAAGCCTGATTCTTCATTGTGTCTTTAATAATCTGCACATCTGCAAAATAAGAATTATCTTTTATTATTCTCTTTGTGATTTTATCAGAATTTGACCAAAATAAAAAACGCAACTTTGTTACATCGGGGTTTATTGTTGTATTCCACTTCATATTCTGCTTCAGTACTCCTCTAACAATCTCAAATACCTCAAAGATCAATTTTAATTCAATATACAATGTATACCATTTATTTATTAACATTACACTGTACTTCACAAATAAACCTAAACCGGCAAATGAGAGGGAAAATGTATATGTATATTGGAAATGTTAAAGCAAGATCGGTACAAATGTTGGAAGAATAATTATCAGAAAAGATAAGGCGCAGAATTAAAAATCTCATGTATTAAACATGTAACTCAACGATTTTAGAAATTCAATCCCTTAGGGGGGTGAAACGGGATATTGAAGATCCAAAACAAAAGATTTTCCATAAGCTATAGGTAACTTGCAAACTTCTCTATAGATATATGCAACTATTGCTATTTGCAACGAGCCAGACATCGAATTTTACTTCTGATACCCGTAAAACTTTCAAAACCCCTTTAACTTCCCTGGAAAGTTGAATTTAAAAAAAAACATTCTGAATATATTAATAGTTTATTAATATAATATTCCACTTCTTTTTGTTATTTTATTTAATAGAGAATGTTTGGAGACCCCCTCAACATTTGTCAGGGTGCTCATGAATAAAATTTATCATTTATGTTGTGAAATCTTTATTTACATGCTTTTTATATTCGTATTAATTATTTTTGTACATTTTAGAATAAAGTATTTTATTTATTACTGCTTGCATGTAAAATGCACTTTGGGGCTTCCCAAGCAACCATCCAGATGGGTGAAGTCCAGCTAGTAAGAAAGTAGTCAAATACCTGTACTAGTTTCTAACAATAAAATAGACTATCACACAGAAGATTGATAACTAAAGAATACAAAATCCATTAAGTTTTGGGATGGCATTAATTTTTTTAATAACTAGTAAACAATAAATAAATACCTATGTACTTTTGAATAACATAATTGTATATCAATAAGGATTTACTTATTTGAGAAGATTTAAAAAAAAATATATAGCAAAGCAATACGAAAATTAGAAAATTACCTGTAAATCATAATTGTGATTTTCACATAATAGTTGTAAAAAACGCAAAATGGGTTGCATGATCATAACTTCTTGGGGCAACTTGTTTTCTTCAGCATCTTTTGCCTTCTCTGCTTTTTCTGCCAAAATTTCTTCTAATGCAACATGTGTATGTGTTCCTGTAAAACATAAATAGAAAATTATAAAGTATGAAACGCTATAGATCAACACTATAACTATTTACACCAGTTATTGTAAATGTTATAGTTTTTACAGTGAATTGCTGTGTTATGCATAGGGTATGTAGCAATAGAACATTTAGAGTATGAATCTGAATTATTAAGATGGAATAAAATAACATTTAGTTCAAAAATACTGTACCTTGTCCAAGATTTAAAATATCAGACTCGGATGCAGCTTCAGTTGTGCCAAGAGTACGAACGTGAGCATAGGCTTTGCTTGTAGCAGCAGCAGCATCTTCAAGTTGCTCTTTCAATTCCTCTGTCATCACCAGCCCATTTTGTTTTAAATCTACATTTAAAAAGAAAAAAGACATAACACACACTTAATTCTTTTATTATTTTTATTCTACCATTTTTTAAAATATAAAATTACACAGGAAGTATTGAAAAAATGAAATATTGAAATTTTTATTATGATGTCATCGATGATTCAAGTTAAAAATAATTTTTCTTATGAAACAATTTTATAACTAGATTTCATAAATTTATATGGACAACACAGTTTGTAGTTGAACATGAAGGAAATTTTGTATTATTATTATTTTAGTAGATTTAAGTATTAGAAATGGGAGAGGTAAAAAAAATAGCATAAATAATGTATATGAAAAATGCAAAAATAATTTGATAAAATGCATTGAAGTGAAATTAAGAAATAATATAATGTACAACGTTTTTATATTTAAACTCTTGGTATTCCAAACTGAAACACTTAAATCCTTATATTTTAAATATGAAAGTGTGGGTGAATGTTGGGTACCTTTGTATCGTTGCATACAGGCAGATTATAACACAGAAAAGGCTATAGATAATTTTTTATTTACTTTATTGAATTTTGTTTTTAAATAATTCAAAATTTCATTATTTTCACAGAAAATCAATGGAAGATTTTTTTTAATAAAATTTTGCCATTTTTCTTTATAGTTAGCAAATCTTCAAAACCCAGAATAGTAATTTTTCTACAGCAATTAATTTTCAATTGAAACGTTTATATGCGAATGAAAATGAAAAAAAAAAATTACAAGAATTAAAAAACAGGTGAATATGATGTCATATTTGAAATATTTTTTACTAATACGTGAAGTATTAATTCCTGTTACCTATAGAAGAAGTTTTCTGCCAAAAATGACATCATGATTAATAGGAAAAGAAAATGAATACGAATTATACTATTGAGAAAAGATTTTGTTCAGAAAATAATGACTTCATATTTGAAATAAAATGAGCATTTTCAAATATTTTTTAATATTAGAAGAGCATGAGTTATTATCATGGAAGACGGTAGTATTTCAAGTGACGCAGCCTTAAGCCTAAAATCGTATCGTATCGTATCGTTAAAATCGTATCGTATCGTATCATAGAATTCGTAGATGGCGGAACTCATATATACAGCTAACTCGACATCAAAGAAAACGCGAAAAGCCGCCTTTTAATAACTCAGCAGATATATGTCTTATTGTTCTGAATTTTCTAGAACAGTCTTATATCTGCAGTCTAATCGTATACTGAAATTTTTGCATTTCTACGTGTAGTATATTTTGAGATCTAAATAGCCATTTTTAAAGTGAAAACGTTGGTATAATATCGAGGAAGTTCCTAATTTGAAAATCTCGAAAACGGTTCTAACGATTATTTTTAAATTGATACATAATATAAATGTGATTAAGGCAAGGTGAATAACACTTTTCTTTTTTCTGGGAAAACTCTCGTTCGTTAAATAATTCGATTTTTTTTTCTCTCGAAAATGACACGGGCGATTTTTTAAAAATGAAATAAATATGTTTCAGATAAACCAAATAACAATTTACTTGTTTCCAGCAAGACTCTTGTTCGTTTTATAATGCGCATGAAAAATCGGACTATATTTCTTCGCCATTCTATGGAAATTTCACCGAAAATGCATGACACTGTATTCATACACATGCTTTCTTTTTAACCACTTTTGGGGAGGAAAATTTTGTCTTCCCACTGGCTGAGTGGCTAAGGGCCATCGTTTACTGACCTTAAGATAGGCAGTTCGATACTCACTGGTACGTGTTTTCACATGTGAATGTTTTTTTTTTTTTTTTTTTTTTTTTTAAAGTCTGCTAGTTGACCGTTATTCTCAGTTCCTTTGTAATTTTTTTAATTGCTATTAAGTTAAATAAAATTACAATTATAATGACACCAATTTGATGATGATTATTTCTTGGCAATTTTTCAACAATAAAAATATTACCATAAATTTTATAAATATATTTAATTTCAATCACTTTACAAAAAATATACATTAATAATTATTATTTGAATATAAATCACACGATCAGAAACGTAAAAAAATAATTCATTTCAGCTCTTCTTTTTATAATATCATTTTTTATTATTATGACGGTCAATCAATATATAATCACTGACATCCATATTATTATTATTATTATTATTATTATTATTTTCCTTGCATAAAAGCTATTGTGATGTAATAATTCTTTTATAATAAATAATTTAGTTGAAATGTTTTATTTATAAATATCAATGAAGTTTGATAACCCCGAGACAATTCTTTTTATTTAACTTTGCAATATTTACAGTTTACATAATAAGCATATCAGAATTCTGGTGTCGCCATCTTTTGACGCAATTGCGTAGTATTATAGAGAAATGTTTGATAAAAACGTTGAAGTATACAGTTTTTAAATCGAAGAATTATTTTAAGAGATATTTAATGTTAAATCTGGATAAAATTGTCTCATTAAAAAAGTCTCATAGGAAAAAAAAATATACATGGGAATTTAATCATTTTCATTCAATTTAATCATTCAATAGAAACTCGAAGTTTGCAGAGTGCATTTATTATTTTTAACTTGCCTAATTTTTTTGACGGTTTATTTCAATTTTAAATTAAAATTTTCAGAATTTCCAGAGTTATTTTTTACATATTTTAGAAAAGGTTATTTTAAATTGTTGCCAAATGTTAAAACAGCGCAAAGAATAATATATCCTTTAAATTAAAAATTTATTCACACGTGACTATTATAAACAGAAAAAAATCCTTTTAAATTAGAATTAAATGATAACGTGTTAAAAGCAGGAAAATATTAAACATTACGTCATAAAAATTGTTTTTACACATGCTTACTTAAAATGAAAGAAAATTATAAAATAATCAATTATTTTCAAATTAGAATTAAATGATTACGCATTAAAAGCAGGAAAACATTGAAAATTACGTCATAAAAATTATATTTACACGAGAATATTAAAAGAAAAAGAAAATTTTTAAATAATAAATTCATTGATATGTGTTAAAAGTCGTAAATGGAGGAAATTACGTCATATTGGCCAAAGTGGCCAAAACAGTTTACAAAACACATTGCAAAACATATTGCAAAACAGTGTAAATTAAAAAATATATTTATATGAGAGATTTATTTCAAATTTCGAGATGATATTTTTAACTATAGTTGCTAATTTTAAGGTAGCGCAAATAATAATATTATCTTTCTAATAATAAAAATATTTTCAGTTGAATGTTACAAAGAGAAAGGAAAGGTTGGTGAAAATTATGTCAGATTTAAAACGTTACATTTAAAATCTCTTATTTAAAATCATTTTCTTATAGCGTTGTTAAAAAATACCATAAAGCAAAGACTCTGTTGACTTAGTTCCTTTTATATTTGGTAATTTTCAAATGTTTAACTAATCTTATTTAATCAAGCAGGGAAACAGCAACTAACATCACATAGCTGCCAACATCTTACGCTTTTTCAGACCACAAAAATTTTATAGTAAATTTTATATTTTTAATTCGCCGTTATCTGCCGATTAAATAAAGCAAAAATTTCTATTAAATTTTTGTGGTCTGAAAAAGCGGAAGAGTTGGCAGCTATGAACATCAGCTGATTCGGTTTTGAAATCCCTCAGTAAAAGGGAAACCCGTTTACAGTAAGATCGCCATTGATTTTTTAATTATACAGAGCAGCCTCGATTATCCGAGCTAATTGGGACTGTTAGTAAATCGGAATCGGAAATCTCGGTTAATAGAAACTGTGTGTAAAAACTCGCCGTGCTTGCGAATTTAACATCTCTTTTTAAAAAATATATAGAACGTTTTTTAAATAATAAAAGTAAATATATGTAAAGTTCTGTTTCACAGCTTAACAAATTTAAAAAGAAAATCAACTACCAGTAGTAAATTTTAAAATGCAAATTGAAAAATTTACGAAAGTTCACACAGCCACTGGAAACAAAGCATTGTTCGCTATTGACTTCTCAGGGTCCAATGTTTCTTTGGAGTTGAGGGCTTTTGGGGGCAGAAGGGCCTGTATAGCACGGACAGTGAGCTAAAGAGTGTGGTTATTTTTAAGGCTCATTCAAAAGGAAAAAAAGAAATCAGACTTTGTTATCGGCTCGGTTAACAGAAACCTCGATAAATCGAAGCTCGGTTCATCCAGGTTCTACTATAATTCAATCTTCCGTAATCTTTTTAAAGCAGATCAAATTAATGGACTTTAGCACAAAGTCACATAGCTGATAACTGCCATGCTTGTTGGCCACCTTTTTTTCAAAAAGTTTGCTTCACCTTATTCAATTAATGAGATATCTCCGATAAAATAAGTCACATTTTCCCGTTCTAAAATACTGGTATCCAAAAATCGTAGCATGTAACTGACACTACAAGTACTCATGGAACTAGACTATTTTAAGTCTGATTTTTATTATAGACTATATAAAATTATTAAAAATATATATTATGATAGGAACTAGCGGGCTTCGTCCGCTATTTACGTTACGGATATAAAAATCATGTTTTTTTTAGGAAAAAAGAAATAAAAACCTATTTGACGATAGGTTTATAAAGACACATTTTGTATTTGTTATATTTCCGGGGATGAGGAGGGGGGGGGGGCTATTTTGATTAAATATCGCAATTAGTCTACATGGCAGATATAATTATGATAGACACTAGCGGGCTTCGCCCCTCTATGGCGCCTTATGGGTCCAGCTTCCATAACTCAGAAACTACCTTTCGGACATCAATGCAACAGATTCCAAACGTTATAATTAACTTAATAATCACCCTATATAGCATTAAAGTAAATTTATGAGTACTGCATACTATTTTTTTATCGTAATTTCTGAAGAGAAAAAATTATTTCGGTTCCATTCTTAGGTACTGGTCTGAAAAATTTTGAAAAAGGGGGGAAGGAGGGGACATGAGACTGCTGTTTGTCAAACAACACAACGGGGGTCTGGCTTATTCAACTTGGTTTTTGATGACTTCAATTGGAAGGTGGTTTGTTTAAAAGAGTGCGTTCCCTGCCCCATGAAAATTGGAACTATTGGTGCTACATCTATGTAAGGATTTAATAATTATAAATTAACATTTTGGATTTATTAATTTAAGGATAAAGTGTTTTTAAAGGAATATCAAATGAAACCCTCTGTGCGATCTGCGATTATACTTACCCAGTTGTTTTTATATACAAACTGCTATAAGGAAAATTGTAATAAAATAGTAAAAATTAAATCTGCATTAAATTCCATAAGTATCCTTTTTTTAATCATTTTATCACTAACCTCAAAAAAGTAATGATATCAATGCAAAAACCCTTGACGGGTTAAAAGTTTCTGACGCAGCACTTTATCTTATGCTCTAAGAATTTTAAATATGGAACTTAAAAATACTGATATCAAATTTTGAGTGACGTTATGCTATTTCTTAAAAAATATATTTGTATTTATTTCACCATTTTATTTTTGTTTTATTTATAATCGCATGTGCAAAAGTTATGTTCAACATGAAAAGCTGCATAAAATATTATTCGCTGTTGCTTTATCATTTACATCTCTCACAAATTCAAAATATGTGTTTTAAAAGATATGATATAAAATTTAAGTGACGCCTTGATGTGACTTTAAAAGGTTTGTTTTTTAAAATTCAATTTAAATTATTTTTGACTTGGTTAAAATATTTTTTTTTACATCTACACAATACTTTTAATTTTCCAATTCACTGTTAAATATATCACTTTCATTGAATCTATACTATGCATTGAAATGTATTTATTTCAATAAATTGATTTATCTTTTGTGTCACGCTATTCAAAATTGTGAGTAAGATTTATGTAAATGGTTTCTTTGCGTCATTGTGTCCAAACTACATGAAATGTATGAAAAAGGATAGTTTGACGCAAATAAACCATTTACATAAATCTTACTCACAATTTTGAATAGCGTGACACAAAAGATAAATCAATTTATTGAAATAAATACATTTCAATGCATAGTATAGATTCAATGAAAGTGATATATTTAACAGTGAATTGGAAAATTAAAAGTATTGTGTAGATGTAAAAAAAAATATTTTAACCAAGTCAAAAATAATTTAAATTGAATTTTAAAAAACAAACCTTTTAAAGTCACATCAAGGCGTCACTTAAATTTTATATCATATCTTTTAAAACACATATTTTGAATTTGTGAGAGATGTAAATGATAAAGCAACAGCGAATAATATTTTATGCAGCTTTTCATGTTGAACATAACTTTTGCACATGCGATTATAAATAAAACAAAAATAAAATGGTGAAATAAATACAAATATATTTTTTAAGAAATAGCATAACGTCACTCAAAATTTGATATCAGTATTTTTAAGTTCCATATTTAAAATTCTTAGAGCATAAGATAAAGTGCTGCGTCAGAAACTTTTAACCCGTCAAGGGTTTTTGCATTGATTATCAGTTACATATAGAAGATATTTTTATGTAAAAAATGACGTCGTGATTAACAGAAAAAGAAAATGAACAAGAATATATTATTAAAAAGATACTTTTCCAGGGAAAAAAATGTTATATTTGAAATAAAACGAGCATTTTCAGATTATTCTTTAATAATACAAAAAACATAAAAGCTTTTACTGTTAAAAATAACATTATGATAAGCAAATTATGTTAATTTTAGTCATACTTTAATAATTTATTTCAATTTTTAATTTTATTTTTATTTGATGTCTTCGATATGAATTAGGTTCCTTTTCTTTGCTGGTCTCACAGTTTTAGATCAAATGAAAATTTTGATAACCGTTCATTAAATTTTAACTTTTCAATGTACGGTTTTTACACAAGAACGTAATGTCACGAGTGCATTTACAGTTATAAAACATTAATTTTCAATGCACTTTCAATTTTTTTTTTTTTTAATCAAGACTATATTTATTTAGGCTTAGGATTTCTTTCTTCTTTTTTAATACTGCTATAAAATATAAACTTTACTGCCTGTGTTTGAAATAAGTCGAAAAGCATATTTGTACATGATTTATGAAGGGAAAGAAATAAATTTAAGTAGACAAGGATGAAGAACTTTCCCTGGTGAAAGTGTCATCATATTTTAAATCATACAACTTTAAAAATAAAAAGTATTTTATTACAATTATGCAAAGTGGCATAATTTTCAAAGAATTTATCGTCTTGAAGTACATAAGTTTAATGGCCTTTTACCATACCATTTTCTATAATACTTATTTTATTAAAACTTAATAACTATTTTAAGTTCATGAAAAGTTTTGAGCACTTAATTTTAATTGGAGACTAGGGTTTGCCTATGGCATTGCTCATGTGAAATTTTGCAAGTGCCACTATAACTAAGTAAGAAATTCCCCCTCCCTTCCCCTATTTTTTAACGCACTTTAAAAAATGCAAGGGAAAAGGCAGTAAAAAATCCAGAATGAATCGCATATCCTGTTCCGGCACTTACTGGTTATCCCAGGTACAGGAGATTAAATAACTAATAATTTCTTTACATTTTAAAATATATAAATTTATATTTGAAAATATCTCTGTGAGGTAACTTTTTTGTTCTGGTGTATACTTCTGCCAAATTCCCAATCTTCTATATATAATGCTAAATTACAACACAACAATTGATATGACAATCTTTAGCCATAATCTAAGTGCTTGTTTCATAATTGAAAGCAATAAATAAGCAACTCTACTGCTCAAAAAATAAGAATTTAGGCTTTCAAAATCTTATGGGGATGATAAACATCACACTGTGAAATAAAAATCCAATAAATATGAGAGTTAAAGAAATTTTTTTATTTTTTCCGAGTTATTTTCAAACTTTTATGTTCACCGTAAGTGTTAATTTCTTTTTTAAATTGCATATATTTCCATTTTGTTCAAAATGCAAAGTGTTTTGGGAAAAAAAATACCATATTTTATGGAAGAAACGCTGCAACGTTTATCAGTTTGAAAGTTTTTTTTTTCAACTGTGGCATTTACCACCGTGTGCAGCATTTATGATTTTATTTTCTTGCACGCATAAAATTGGGATAAAGTAAAAATTCCTTAAGACCACAAGTCACCTGCTCAACAATGCAAAACTTTCTGACTTTGCCGATAATGAAAACTGTGACATTTTTGATGGTGATACTGAACCCATAGACTTGAAATAATATCATCTTGATGACCGAACCATACAGGTAGACAAAGAAAATTTACAACTTTTCCACTCAGATTTTGAGGGCTTCAAATAAAAACAAAAAAAGGACTAAAGGGGATGCGACATAAAAAGCTTGTTAAGTTGCACCGACAACTTAACAAAAATGTAGAGCTCCTAAGGAGAGGGGTCAGCGTCCTGCGCTCTGGATGGTTTTAATACCAACTGACATCTCCTTAATTAAAAAAATTACATAAAACTATTTAAATAAAATTTTAGAATGTTAAGTTATTAAAAATGAGGCACCTCACACTATTCAGAAAACTTTGATTAAAGTTAGTTCAATGAGACACTGCCGACAAAAGTAGTGTTAACACAGGTGCGGCAATTACGATATTTTTAAGCTTATCCAGACCAATTTTGAAGAGTGTGGCATTTCTACCATAAAATACGGTAATGTCGTATGTTGATTTTTCTATTACTCTAATGACCTCAAATTCATATCCAAAATGATTGGTTAATTAAAAGAAAATTCTCAAAATTTTTTACTTTCATAATCACTTTAAACAATATTCTTTGATATAAAAAACAAATTAAATCAATATCCAATGCAATAAATGTAAAACAGAATAAATAGAAATGATAACGGTATAACAAGGAAATAAATTTATTCAAGACACTTAGCGAAAGAGTATGAAACTTCAAGTACATGAAAGAAACTTAATCTTATGTATAGAAACTTAAATATGTAAATTGGGATCATCAAAAATACTATCTGCTGTAAAATGTGATTAAGAGCAGGGGTGCAGAAAATGTTTTCACTCCAAACATTTCCCCAAATGCATATGAAAATTCCCCCAAAATTTTACGATATGTTACAGGCTTACATAAATTCTGCATTACCGTAGGTAGAGAATTTTTTTTTTTTTTTTTTTTTTTTAAACTTTCTCAACTTACGCGCGAGTATATATGTTACATATTATCTTGAGTTTGATTTTGTGAAGGTCACCATATGGATCTTTTTATTTGTAGAGAAAAAATTTCTATCTCAAAGAATTATGTAATTCATTGTTAAAATCGAAATCAATTGCACATTTTTTCTGCAGAATTTCCCCAGTTGGCAAAAATTTCCTCCGATCCTAGACCGCCGGATCGGACATATTCTGCACCCCTGATTAAGAGTTGGTTAATTGTATATGCTTTTAATTATTAGGAGTAAAATTGTTTACTTAATAAATGGATTAATTCTTCTTTAAATCTTACATGAATAGCGCTACAGGTAATAGCTAGTAAGTAAATAAATAAAAACTGTAAACAGTATACATAAGAAAAAAAGGTATCAAACATAGGTTTGATTCAGTTCTAACTAATGTCACTTAGTTATATAAGTATTATCAGAATAAGAAAAGAATACATAATAGAGGCATACTTTTTAAAACAATTGTATTATATGTATCTATAATCTATGACATTAACATAAAATTTCATACTTTTTATTCTCCGATTTTCTTTCCCCAAATCTTTAACAATGGTGTCTTTTTCATCTCCAGCTTTGTTAGTAATTTCAACAGTATTCACAGTAACAGAAGCCTTGATTTCTTGCTGTGCAATTTTGATTTTTTCATAAAATACTTTAAAAAACTTTTCAGAAAAATTTCCCGCTGTAAGTTTTAAAAGCATGGATTTCTAAAATTAAAATTTCTAAAATTAGTTTTTTTTTTTTAACTTAAATTTTACATGTTGAATTAGTATATATTTAACAATCTAACTATATCACCAATTAGGAATAAATATATATATATATATATAAAATGAACAATCTGAAAACAAAAGCTTTTTTTTACAATTCTGAAATTTCTTATAACAAAAATAATCAATATTTAAGTATATTTCCATACATGAACTTTAAATTAATTTTACATCTTTTCTTATTTACTTCATGAATAGATTATTTTAGTAGCAATCGTTGTTGTAAGAAAACATTATTTACAATATATATATATATATTTTTTTTTTTAAAAAATAAAAACATAAATTGTATAAAATAATTGAGATGCACAACAGTAGCATTTTTCTTTTAAAAAAAATACAGTTTGTCAAAATTTTACTAAATTTTCAAAATATCTATTTTACAAATTTACAACAGATTTAATAAAAGAAACAGCAACGCTAAATCAAAGTTCAATTTGCAAATCTTACCTGTATCACAGGATTTCCACCTTCCAATAATGCTATTCCCAGTTCCACACTCTCCAAAAATATAGCATGACTAGGATTTTTCATAATTAATTCAACAACTAGATTTGAAGCACCTTCTTCATCTAGATGGCACTGCACTTCAGCCAATGTCATTTCAGCTCTTGTCAAAATTACTCCACCAGGTCCATGAGTTATAGGTGTTGAAGCACTGGGTGGATTAATTGGCTGCTTACCATTAACTACACTGTCTCGTTTAGATTGAATTTTTCCAAAATATCTTAAAAGCAGCGTTTGACGAAGAGATTCACCCTAAATTAAATACATAATAATTAATTTACTTATCACAAATAATACATAAATTAATAATTTTTGCATATAAAATCTGTTCAAGAAAACAAATAGTCATAAAAAATAAAATAAAAATTGATATTAACATGAGTTTGGTCACGGCCAAAAAGGGGGTTAAAAAGAAAAAAAAAATAACAGATTAGTTCTAAATGAAATTAATATCTGGACAAACTTGTAGTTCGATGACTCTCATAATTGGATCAAATCTTTGGATCATAATTGGATTAAAATTGCCAAAAATGACATCTCAATTGCCAGCTGATTTACTTGATATGGAAAATATCGAGTATCTTAAAAAATATTACTTTAGCAGATGGGGATTTCATAAAACCTCATCAATGTGGTATTATTTTAGGATCTGACTGTTTCATTACTATTTAGAGACATGATAGAGTTGAGAGAGCTGAGAATGAGCTGATTGCCCAAAACCTATGTTTGGATGGATAGTAGCTTGAAAAATGAAACCTAATTGTAAATATTCTTCTAGTATTAAATCACATTTTCTAGGTGTCACAAAGGAATCAAACGTTGATATATTATTTCAAAGATTTTGGCACGCTAAAAAAACAAATATTAAAAAATCAGATTTGTCTGAGGAAAAAGAATTTTATGAACATCATTTTTGACCAAATTAACAGATTACTCCAGAAGCTAGATTTGAAGTTAAGTAGCCAGGTTTCAAAGACACGATTTTTCAGGAGATTCTAAAGCCATGGTAATATTGCATTTGTTTGCTATGGTGGTAAAATTCTAACTTGACAAAAATTTTGAAAAAGAATGTACAGTGAAACCTCTCTGTGCGACCACCTCCCTGAACGACCATTTTTTCATGGAACGAAATTTATTCCCGTAGGCTCAATACTCATTTTACCTCCATTCAAAGACCATCTCAGTTGAACTCCCTCCATGAGCGACCCATTTCTTTGAAGAAAATGAAACAAATTCCGTTTTTTTCCTGGTCCTTTCAAGGAGGTTTTATTAGAAAAATAATTCCGGAGGGTGCATTATTCATCAAATTTCTAAATTAAGTTTAGATTTTTTTATTTTATTCCGGTAACTTTTAAGTGTTTAAATCCCTTTGTGCCTTTTTAGGCAATGAATTTAACTCTGATGACGAATTAAGGATGGCGGTCATTAAACTTCCCTGCCCTAATCTGTTAAGAAACTCTCAAAGAAATAGATAAATGAATGAAATTGTCATTATTTGTTCCTGTCCATATAAAAAATTGCATTTATTGCCTGAACTTCGAAAGGACTTGGAAATAAAAGTTACGAAAAATAAAACCGAAAATCAAAGGAAATGTCAATATATTTATTTTTTAAACTCAGCAGTAATTAACTTATGTAATTAACTTTTGTTTAGATGCTTAAATATTTATATTTTTTCCTAATACGAAAAATACATTTTAATAACATTAATTACCTTTTTTCAACAATAAAAATCTACATTTAAACATGACCTCCATTAAGAGACCACCTCTCAAAGCGACCCATTGTTATTGGAACGAAACATGGTCGCTTTAAGGAGGTTTTACAGTAGATACTTTACAGTATGAAGAACTTAGTCATATGACATCAGTTGAAAGAAATTAAAATTTTTTCAATAACAAAGCATATTATCTTCCTCATATTTTTATAAAAATTGATTCCAATTCTACAAGGATGAACGTGGTGTTTGATGGTTTATGCAAGCCTCCAAATGTTTCAGCAGTTCGTCAAATTTCACAACCAAATTTTTTTACTATTATGATAAGATTTAGAATAAATTCTGTGGCTTTTACTGCTGATATTCAGCAGATGTATAGAACAAGTTTTAATTGCTCCAGAAGACCAAGATTTGCAATATATTGTTTTGAGAGAGCCAGTATACTTTGCGATAAAGGAATACTGGCCGTAAAATGTTGCATATGGTATGTCTTCAGCTCCTTTCTAACTTAACTAAAAGAACATTTCTTTTACAATCTGCCAAATTATTTAATCTGTTAGGAATTCTGCCTCTACATATATGTAACTTCTTTATAAAGATTTTTAACAAAAATTATAGTTAATTAAATTAAATTGAGATACTGCTTTTCATAAAATTTCCAAATAAATTGGGAAAAATTAAAAAATGAATTTGACCAAGGTCTGCCTTATTTGAATTCCGCAATGGATCTAAGTTTCTAATAAAAAGATCATATGTCATAGATTTATTGATACTTCAGAATCAGCATATACCACAGTCATATACAACCTCATAAAATGAAGTCAATTGTAACAATTATTACATATATTGAAGGACTATTACATCTTGAGACGAAAATCACACAATAAATTAAAAATTTTTACTTAAAAGACATATACTACATAAAAACACTTTTAGAATATTAAGTTGCTAAAAGCAAGGTAGTGCCGCTTAAATCAGTTTCTATTTCAAGACTTGAATTGAATGAGGCTCTATTACTTTCCAAGCCATATGCTATATTAGTGATTATTTTGAATACTTTTGTTATTAAGTTCTATGCATAAACTGATTCACAAGTAGTTCTATCATAGCTGTTATCTCATTCTTGGTGTTGAAAACCTTATGTGGCCCAGAAAATATCTGAAATTTTAGACACTATTCCTTCTGATTATTGGGGATATGTCCTAGGGAAGGAAAATCCATCTCATATTGCTTGTAGAGGGTTATTATTTTTCTGATTGCTCTCCTTGGTGGGAAGAATTCTCATTGGTTTTCTTTAGGTCAAGAGCATTGGTCTGAACCACCTCAAATTTACACACACACACACAAAAAAAAGAAAACTCATTATGTTTTTCCACAAACGTTAATAATTTTTTGATTTACTTTTTGAGAAATATTCTTCATTTACTAAACCTGTTGATGTGTTAGATTTCCGTATTACGTTTGTGAGCAATTGTAGAAAAAGAGTTGACAAAATGAATGCCGGCCCTCTCAGTAAAAGTAAGTTTTATTCGTTGTCAAGATACACAATAAGACATGCAGGTAGTTTGGTTATTACTTATTTTAAACAGTTGTATTTCGCAGATGAAATTAGTTGTATTAAGTCAAATAGATTAGTCTCTAAATAAAGTTATCTTTGTCCTTTTAGCACTGCAAAATTCACCCTTCCAGTACAATGGAAAACATCCTGTTATTTTACCAACTCAAGATAAATTAAGTGTGGTAATATTAAATCTACTAAAAAACAACTTTTCAAAAGTAAAAAAAAAAAAGCCAAGCTAAAAAAAAAAGATGAAACTTGTGGCTAAAAAATGGTGTGATATCATATTTCCAAGCTTATATTATGGTACTTTTTTAACATTTTCCACTAAAACATTTACCATTTGTAAGTCGAGTGACTTCGTATATGTTGATAGAAATCCTGTTCTCCTGTACTAAATACATCATAACGTGTTTCTGAAAATTCAAATGTTTTAAAATTATGCATCATGGGCTTGGCGGCCATCTTTCCATATTTGATACAAATTTCTATGTACCCTAATCCATAGTTAAAATCCGAAATTCAAAATTGTTACCTAAGCAGACATTTTAAGCTTTTCCGTTACGGACTTGTATTCGGAGAACTTTGTGTCTTAAAATAATAGTGACTTATCTAAAGGATTCATCTAGTGATTTATTTCATAAAGTAATTAATCATTTAAAGGCAATAAAAATATATTTCTTTTCTCAAAATATTAGTCTTTTTCAATTCATCGGATGTTTGCAGTTGAAAACCAAAGTTCGACATTGTTACCACAGCACACATTTTATGCCTTTCCTTCATGGAGTTGTGTGCTTAGAAATTTGTGTGTTAAGGTAATGGTGACATATCTTCGCTATTCCTTTTATGATTACTTTTTTAGAGTAATTAAGCATTTAACAGCAGTAACAATGAACTTTTTTCTCAAAATAAAAGTCTTTTTAAATTTATTTGTCCGTAGTTAAAATCAGAAGTTCTAAATTGTTATTAATGCAAACTTATTACCCTTTACAAACTTGGGTGCTTAGAAATATGTGTAAAATATGGAAAGATGGCCGCCAAGCCCATGATGCATAATTTTAAAACATTTGAATTTTCAGAAACACGTTATGATGTATTTAGTACAGGAGAAGAGGATTTCTATCAACATATACGAAGTCACTCGACTTACAAATGGTAAATGTTTTAGTGGAAAATGTTAAAAAAGTACCATAATATAAGCTTGGAAATATGATATCACACCATTTTTTAGCCACAAGTTTCATCTTCTTCTTTTTTTTTTTAGCTTGGCTTTTTTTTTTTTACTTTTGAAAAGTTGTTTTTTAGTAGATATCATTTCTTTTTTTTAAAACAAATTATATATAATTTAAATAATCTATTCACTTAAATTAAAATGAGTTTTATTAGAACATTTGTAAGTAGAAAGGAAACCCAATATGTGTACATTTTGTTTACATATCATTCATTTCTTAGAGTAATTAATGATTTAAAAGCAATGAAAGCTAACTTCTATTCTCAAAGTATCAATCTTCTTCAATTTATATGGTATTTTAATTTTTATGAAGAATGAAAATTTTGTAAAAAAAATGATAGAGTCGAAATAACATATAGACGTAATAGTTGGTCTTTTAGTTAGATATTTGTTTATTGTTAGATAGTTAGTCAGGTATTTGTTTAAAGATAACTTTTTATTTTATTTTTTTGCAAAATTGTTTTACCTTTGCAAATATCTACAGCTAATCCGAGAATGAGGGACGACATACAAAACAGTGCAGATATTTTTAGAAACGATTCTTAATGAACCTATACATATTTTACATAATTAGTATGCCAAATTCAGGCTTCTACCCCGAACGGTATCACAAAAATTGGAATTTTAGAACATTTTTTTTTGTTTTTGAACCCTTTTAAACTTTGAACTTATTAGGAAATTATTTCTGAGAGCATTAATGTTTCAAAAGTTACAACCATGTTAAATTTCAAGGTCGTGCTTTGACAATTCTATTTAAATCGTTATTTAGAACGTTTTCTGCTTGTTTAATCTCTTTAAAGATAGACTTCCTTTTTCGAAACAGTTCTTAACACTCTCGCTGTGTAAATCATTCTTCACGATGAGCGTCTTTTACAAAATTTTTAATCGTTTATCACTGGTTCTTTAAAGCAGAAATTTTTGACTATCATAATCGGGGAAAATGTTCTGATTAAATCAGACAAAGTTTTCTTTAAAAGATAACTAGTGGGAATAACCAAATAGTATTAATTTGACGGGAAAATGCATGCCCGAGCATAGCTCAGGCTGCGGATCGAGAGGGTTAATGAGCACTTAGATCTTAAAATTAACAGCTTGCCAAAATTCAGGTTTCAATCTTTAAGGATATCAAGATAAACCCAATTTTAGAGCTTTTTTGCTCCTGCGCCGTTAAAAATTTCGATTTTTTTAGGAACTGTTCATGGTGAATATATACGTCTTAAACGTTACAACTATGTCAAATTTCGATTTCCTTAAGGCTAAGAATTCCAAATAAATTATATTTTAGAAAGCTTTTTTACTCGTTTCACCCTTTTAAATTTCGATTTTTTTTTAGAAATAGCATTTAGCGAGCACTTACATCTTAAAAGTAATCACCATATCAAATTTTAAGTTTCTCTCCTCAACAGTTTCATAGAAATCTTAATTTATGAATGACTTTTGCTCTTGCAACCTCTTAAATTTCGAATTTTTTAGAAATTGCTTAGGACGAGCATTTTCATTTTAGTAGCTGTAATCATGTTAAATTTCAAGTTCACGCTCTAGCAATTCCATTCAAACCAAAATTTAGAAAGTTTTTAAAAAGCTTTCCACTCATTTCAACCTTTTAAAATTCGATTTATTTTGAAACAGTTTTTAATGAGAATTTACGTCTTGTAAGTGACCTCCATGCCAGGTTCAAGGATTCTATCCCGAACAGTATCACAGATTCAAAAATACAAGAATTTTTTTGCTCTTGTACACTTATAAATTTCTAATGTATTAGGAAACGCAAAGCATTTACGGCTTAGAAAATGACATCTGTGTCAAATTTTATGTTTCTAGCCCAAACAATCTCATTAAAATCATAATGCAAACCGTTCTTAAAACGTTTTTCGCTCGGTTCACCTCTTAAGATTTCGATTTTTTACTAACAGTTCTTAGCGTGCATTTACATGTTTAAACAAATCGCCATGCCGAAATTCAGACCACTATCCCGAACGATATTAAAGAAATCGCAATTTTAGAACATTTTTTTTTTACGCCTGCATCCATTCAAATTTCGAATATTTTAGGAACTTTTCTGTGAGATCATTTACGCCTTATAAGTAAAAAGCACGTCAAATTTCATGTTTCTAACAATTTGCATATTCAGCAATTGTTGCAGACTAACAATTGCAAATAAATCATAATTTAGAACGTTCATAGAACGCTTTTATGTCGTTTCGAACTTTTAATTTCTACCTTTTTTAGAAATTATTCTTATCGAGTATTTAAAATAACCACTATGTGCCAAATTGTCGGTTTCTATTCCGAACGGTATCACAGAAATTTCCTTTTTATTAAATTCTTTTCTTTTCTATTCTTTTCAATTTCGAATTTAATAGATTATTTTCGCCTCTGTCTAGCAGTTTGATCCCCGTTAAATGTATGCTAAGCATTACATCATGTTACTTTTATTCATAATTTAATTAACTATCTGAATCCTTCGCCAAGTAAGAAGATTCTGATAGAGAAATCATGAACTCGTTAATTTTATGCTAGTGGGCGCAGGTGATAAATCGCCTATTATTGTTTCCTTCTCATGCATTCGTATTGTCTTAATTTTACTTAAACTTTAATCCTTTCACTTATTTTATATAAAATGCATAACTTTAATTTAAAATACAAACGTTTAAGATACATGCCTTTCATTATTTAATAAAAAAAAAAAAGGAAAAGAAAAGAAAAAAAACTAGAGAACAGGATTTCTGCTTTTTCAGAATTTAGTGTCACCCCCGGCATTTCCATTACTGCATTTTCTTCTGACGGACTGATGGCTTCTATTATTATGAAACAGCCATTATAAATGAAGTGTTAGGTGAAGATGAAAGAGCAGCCGTAAAAAGTTAGAATTCTGATTTTCTGGTCAGAATGGGGGGGGGGGGGGGGGAATGGCCATAATTTTTTTTTTACGGCTGCTCTTTCATCTTCACCTAACACTTCATTTATAATGGCTGTTTCATAATAATAGAAGCCACCAGTCCATCAGAAGAAAATAACTCGGTTAAGCGGGACTCTACTGCAGTTCAAAACAAATTTCAATTTTAAGACTTAAAGCACACGTTTTATTTTATGTAAAATGACGTCATTCGCATCTGCTTAAGAATTCCACTTTTACGATCTACTCTTAAGCATCTACAGTAAAGCATGCATAGCACACCACTATCGCGAAATAATGCACAAATGCAGCAAAAAGATTCCGTCATTCAAGAAAATCGAAAAAAAAAAAAAAAAAAAAAAACGGCTTTCTAATGATTCATAGATACTTACAATTAAATATAGTATATAATAGCTCCATTGTTTTAACAGAAATCATTCGTTTATATTTTTTTCAAAATAGCACGTATTTTAATTACATTTTCTTTTGGTTGTTACAAGAAAATGGCAACAAAAATATATAATTACGATTTTAAAACTATTTTTCCTTTACTTTCTACAGAAATGAAGTACTTCCGTTGCGACCATTGGTACCATTTTTTGCATAAGTACCATTTTTTTTACGCCAATTTGGCGAAAGCATTAACATCATAAACAACAACATCCGGGTTACCATATCAAGAAAAATAACGACACTTTGGCACCAATTGAGTTCCTGTTGTGTACATGACATTGGCGTCAGAAAAAGATCGCGCCATTATGGGGCATATATGACATCTGTGCCAAAACTTTTATTAGAAACACACACAAATTATTTTATTATAAAATGCACAAAGTTTGATCTAATGTAAAACACACGCAATCTCTTCTATTGGATTGTCATATGAAGGATAATATCATCAAAATTTCTGGGTTGCTATGGAATAAAATTGCCATTTTGGCACTAAAAGGATACCCCAATGCGTCTGAGACATCATCTTTGCCTCCGTTTGCTCATATGTTGAAATAAGTTCAATAATAGGGAGATTTGGCACAGATGTCATATACACCCCACATTGTCGCAATTTTTTCCAACGCCAATTTGGCGAAAACATCAACATAATAAACAACAACATCCGGGTTACCATATCAAGCAAAATAACGACACTTTGGCGCCATTTAAGTACCCGTTGCGTATATGACATTGGCGTCAGAAACAAATCGCACCAATATGCGTATATGACCTCTGTGTTTGTTTGTTTTTTTACCTGAAAACCTTTTCATATTCAACTCAATTCATTTTCAAAAGTTTTGTTTACATTAGGAATGAAACCTAAAATGCCGTTAACTTTGAATGCATTCTTTTTAAAAGGTACCATTTCTCTATAAAATCATTTTTATTTTAAAAATCTTTCTAAAAATTAACTTTTATGTAGTTTTATTCGAAAAAATAATCTTGGTGGAAAATATTCATCTACCAGATTGAAGTTGAAGTGGATTTGTGCTATTATAATGAGGATAGTACGCGCTCGTTGGCAGGTTTATCACTGACTGGCACAATTTGATAATTTTAGAATGAATTAACAGTTTTTTGCATATTAAGGATAGAAATTTTATTTTTTTTAAACTAAATTTTATAAAAGCACGTAGATCGAGTAATTACCAGTCCGAAAATGCATTCCACACTTTTTTCTGTCCATTATTTAAGTCTGTAGCTTAATTGAATTAATATATGTTTGACGAAGGATTTTTTGATTATTTTCAGTATCTCGACGTTTTTAAAAAAATCCTGTATCTCTGTTTATAATTATTTTATAGAGACGAGTTTGGTCTCAAATTGAAGCTTTTCTTCAGTAGATTCTTCTAGTCTTAATTTTATTTCTCTGCGATACTTGCTTTCTTAAATATCTGAAATTTTAAAATGCCACGTTTGGTCGATTTAACATGGACAAGTTGTCTTCAGTATAATAAGCAGTTACGCTGTTCTGGCTTTTGTTTCTTGGCGTTTGTTTGTTTGGCGGGGTTAGCATTTTTTTATAGCTTGGCTTGGCAGAACGACCGTCCTGATGGATATTTTCATGCAATGCATTTTCATTCTGTGTTAAATTTATCATTAGGAATAAAATTTATTATTAGACAGAGTTATTGGACAATACGTGCTAATTAAAAATTGTATTCAAATATGTTACCTGCTCTAGATATAGAGCAACTTCTTACAAACAATTAATGGAAGATCTTACTTTTAACAGAGTTACTCCTAACAGGCTATTTTCTGCAGGTGGAATCAATTATACAGGGCCAATCAATATTTTTTTTAAATATTGAGGTAGAGGAGCTAAGACAACTAAATGCTATATTATCTTATTTGTTTATTTTACAACTAAAGCTCTACATTTAGAGTTGGTGAGTGATTTAACCTCTGAAGCATTAATTGCTTCCTTAAACTGATTTTGTTCTCAAAGAAGAGCTCCTCGATACATGTATAATGATAATGCTACAACATTTGTAGATGCTAAAACGCAATTCTCAGATTCAAACAAATTTATCTGCTTAATTGACAGAAATGAAAAAAATATATTTATCTCACAGAAATATTAGAGTAGTACATGATTCCTCCAGTAAGTCAACATTTTGGCGGCATGAGGGAAGTCACAGTTTGTTCTGTGAAGTTTCATATCAAGTGTGTAGTTAGAAACATTAATTTAACATTTGAAGAACTGTATTTATTTTTATTTTTATTTTTTTTTTACTCAAATTGAAGCTATCTTGAATTCTAGGCCATTAGTAGCAACTGACAGTAACAGAGAAAATCAGATAATATGAATATATTTACTCCATCTCATTTTTTAACTGGTGATATGAGGAAAATTTGTATTTACGGTCTCGTTGGGATATTGTACAAAAAGTAAAATTATGTTTTATGATTTTGGAGAAGGTGGTGTACTGACTGAGTTTTTTGCAAAATAGAAAAAAAATAATCGAGAGTATGCATAAAAAATTTTAAAGTAAATGATGTAGTAATTTTGAAAGAGGTTAATGTTCCTCCAGCTGTTTTGCCATTGCGGAAAATTATTGAGATCCATCCAAATAAGGATAGTATAGTTAACTGCTAGGGGTTTATGTAAGAGACCAATGGTAAAACTGTGTTTACTTCCATTGCATCAAGAAAAAGTTAATGATGGGTGGGAGCACGGTAAGTAGAACACTCGGTAGGGTTCACGCGCAGGTTTCGTTTCTCCCTCTGACGTCACTGGCACCCAAGTCTAGCCTTGGGTAACGCACTTTTCGCATTGTATAAAGCTTTCCGTTTCATAAAAAGATATTCAACATTTGTTTATTATCCAGTGTATGATATTACTGAGGTGCGTGACACTTGGAACATCTACTAATTAAATATTTTTCAAATTCAAAGTTTATATACGTACATGCCTTTATTTTTTAGAGTTTTCTAAAGCCTAAATCTTCTGTTTTCATTTGGTTATTTGGAAGTATTAACTTTCGCCGCAATTATCATTATTTTATTTAAACACATATGTAAAAAAAGCAGTTTTCTTACCTGCTCTGTTGTATTTCAATATTTTAGACACCGTCTTTTCATAACATTTTTGCAATTTCGCTTTAATCCAAAATACTTTGAGAAAACTCGGAAAATGTTTGCTTCAATTCATAAAACTTTAAAAAAAAAATGCACTTATAATTATGTTGTATATTTTCAAATATATATATTATACACTCATAAAGTTGTATGCTATTAAAATCTATAATTTTATACATTTTTTAAATCCCTATTTAATGTTCTAAAAACATAAAACGGATCTAATAATGTTTTTAAAAGTTACGAGTATAACTCTGAAGAACTCTATAGTACTATGTACTTTAAAACGCAGGCATTGAAAAATATTAATAGCATTTTCAGGGCAACTTTAGATAAATGTAAGAAAAGCTTTTTTGAATTGATAATTGGGATTTTTTCGAATTTATAAATATTTTTTTTTTAAAAATGTGTAATAACAAAACGAGTAAACAAAGTAAACAAAAAACTTCTTAAATTGCCGTAATAGCTTAAATAACGTTTTATAGATAATTAAAAAAAGAAACTCTTTAAATTTTTTGTATACACTAATACAGAAATTTAAATATAAAATTATTGAAAATATCAGAAGAACACGCTTTCTAGATAGTCTTCTAGAGAACATATTGTTACGTCCACTCTTATGTGAGAAAGGGTAGCGCAATTTCTGAAAGAACAACCTTTTTTTTTAAATCAACAATTTACTTTATTTACAAATAATTAGAAAATAAGTTAAAATCAGTATCAAAATATTAATAAATATAGGTCCGTACAACTTTTAACTTTAGGAACAGAATAATCATCGCACACAAGATTCTGCGACTAACTAACACGATGTCAAGTCTAAGTTATAATCTAGGTATTGGGCTTCCGGTTCAGTAAATATCAACTGTCTAACTCTCAAAGCCAAACAAAAACTAGGTTGTATAACATTCAAAATTTGAAAAAAAAAAAAAAAAAAAAAAAAAAATAGGTGTCATATTACGATATTACGGTTAAAAATTTTTAAACAATCAAATATTTTCTTATGATTAATATATCTATATACATCCTTAAATTTTTAGTATGCACTAAAGTATTATCAGGAAAAATTTAAATTACAAATTATGAGTGGAATATTATTTTATATGGATTATCTCAATACCTTAAAATAAATAAAAATTATGGAATATATTTTCAAATAAAAATTGAGTGTTTATTCTATTGCTATACCAACATATTTTTTTCTCACAATATGCATTTTTGAAAATTTTAGATCCATGCCTGTTTATTAATCTGATATAAGTTTTTGATTTAAGGTCCCATATTGCTTACAAACCCTTACATTTCATCGAAAAAAAAAAGTACAATGTTTATTTTATTTTTCTTTAGTTTTGAGTACATTTAACTATATAAGTACTCAAAACTAAAGCTAATTTCTATAAATTTCAGGAATTGTAACACAGCGATTTCACTAGGCGAAGAATATTTAAATTCACCTCTTACATACACCTCTTCTGAATATGCAACTTTATTTTTAAAATAGAATTTTGAGAAAACTGGAATTTATATTGTTTCATAATTTCTTTACAACGAGAATTTTCTGATTTTTTACGTACTACATCGCACAATCCCCCCCCCCCCCCCAACCAGCTGATATACATATATTTTTTATTTAATTTAGTTTAATTTTCTTATTTAAGTTCATCTAATATCTGAATGATTTATCAGCGATATATGAGTGACTGTATTGTTCTTATTAAGAGAGAAGAAATAAATCAGGATTGGATTTATCTTGCTGATCACATTCATTTTTATTTAAGAAAAAGTTTATTTCCTTTCATGTATCTCGACAACTCATTCTTCTCTCTTTAATTTTTCAGCAATATCATTAGTGAAAAGTAATACTAAAGTAGTAGTAGAGCTGAAAATTTTTATGTGGAAACTGATTTATATCTTACAATTTGGTTTGGTTTAAAATTAAGCTGTTTTGCTTTTAAATTCTTTTACAAATCTGTTTCTTTAAAGTAAACTGAAAATTCTCTTGAATAATAAATGCAAAAATTTGTTGAGATAATTACCAGTAAGTAATATCTCAGTAAATTAATTTAGCAGAGTGAATTAAGCAAATGGAAACGTAAGTGCTTTATGTCCCGACCTCGGATGAAAAACTACATTAAACTATTAAATCTATTATAACTCAAATCTTAAATGAAATTAAATATATTTAAACAGTTCAATGAAATTAACTTGCTGAAATGCAATAAGAAAAAGTAAAACTACTATGTGATCTAAATAACGAAAGACAAATTTAAAAGAAACAAAACATTTATTTAAATTTAGTCAAATCAGAAGAACAAGTTAACTAAAAGAATAAAATACATAAAACATACCTCAAACAGTTTTAACTTTAGAAGACACTGATTATGCATTTACATATAGAACAGATTGCACTGAGTAACGCTCCATGACACCTCTTTGCAGAAGTATAAAGAAATATAAAACGTCTTTTAATTCAATGCTCCAGAGCTCGATGAATAATTTATTATCTAAACGCTATACTTTGTTTTAAACTAATTCCAGTACCTCCAGTGACATCTCATAGCAATGTAAAACAAGAGACATTCCCACCAGGAAAAAGCAGTAGATAAACAACAGTCCGTAAATACGATCGATCACAAGCTCATCCTTCAACGTCGAGGAATCCGGAGACAGCCCAGCTGACACTCCAATACACGAAACGTCTTCATTTCGAACACTAAAAAAGATTCTTCAAAAAATAGAGGTCATACTATGTAGCTTCACAATTCCGACGGATGACTTTAAAAAGCAAAACAAAACAAGGACTAGTTGATATCCATAGCAACTTCAAGATTGAGACATACTTTAATATTCAATGTGCGTTTCCCAGTTCTAATAAGCCTCCATGCCAATAAAAATATAAACCACAACTGCTCACATCTTGCTAAAAGGGTAAATCCCAACTGGCGAGGAAACAAGCTGGCCGAAGCATATTTATATGATTCGGACATGCGTACCAACCGCCGGCATATGCAAAACAGATTGCTTCCAGAATGATCTGAGACTTACGACGCACTCTACCGGACAACTAACGCCATCTTGTGGCGATCGGGAGTACTGCTCAACTATCATACGTGGAAAACGATCCCCGAGAACCGCGATGTTTTGAAAAACAGATGAACGGCAGAAGAAGATACAATTAAAGGTAAACTGTAACTAAGGATGAAAGCAAATCAAATGAAGGATTTTAAGGATATATAACTACGAAAAACAAGGATATGAGGTAAGTAGAATCTGTATTTATATTGTAAATAAAAGAAGGCTGTTTCAGCTAAAAAAATGTAAATAAGTTATAGAGCTAAAGTAGTACGGTGATAAGATACAGAGGGCTTGTTATTCCTAACAAGTGCCCCCCCTCTTATCACTCGTACCACACCAAGGGCAAATGCCTAAAGAAGCACCATACACGATCATACAGACCACGTTATACAGGTAATCTTCCAGGCTTCAAAACTTAACAACCCATCAGCTCCATCTCAAACAAAACTCTAAAACAGCAAAAACTCAAATACAAACCTCAACATCCACTTAAATCACCCAGATAAGAAAAATAGCAAGCCAGGGAAAACCTACTAAAATCAAGCTCCGGAACATTAAAAATATCTTTAAAAATACAAATTACATAACACATAAAAAAATACTAATTACACATAACACACTTTGAGCTAAAAATGCTGTCTACAGCATATAATGATCCAATACAAGGCATAAAAAAAAATCATTAACTTAATATGATCATCCCAGGCGTTAAAAAAAATTTTACGATGTACTTATAAATCTCACACACTCTTCAATTTTCACATCCTAAAAACTTCTGCCATCAGTCTGCACTTGTTATATAATAATTCAAAAGAAAACTTCATTGAAAAAGTCCATTTTTTTTTCACTTCAAAACTTCATCACAATTCATCGTCATTACCATGACTCACTATCAATACAAAAACTAAGACACCTAAGTAAGTAAATCACTTATCTAAATTAGTAATATAAAAATTCATTTCTGAATACTGGACCTCTTAATCAAAAACATATATTAACTTTTAAACTACTCAAAAATAAAGAAAATATCCAGTTTCAATTTTTTAAATTCAAGAAAAACAACAACCCTTCAAAAAAAAACTTAGTTTAATTTAAAATTTAATTTAAATCTTAAAAATTCGTTATCTCACAAACAATTATCAAAAACAATTATTATATACAAAGATCAGCAATCCCAGGGCAAAACAACCGGTCATAATTCTAAAATAATCCTCCAATTCCTTACATCATCTATTCCTTCAGCCCTTCATGATTTCCAACAATCAACACTCCCTCAAGGTCATTTACAAGGTATCCTCTGCAACTCAGCTTACATTAACATATTCAACATTGTACAACTTTACTTAAAGCTATACTATCTGTTAATGTCAAATATCCTCCTCTCCAAAAATTTCACTGCAAACTAAAAATATGTAATCACTAATCTTCAGCAATGAAACTCCATCTGGCCATTCCTACATATCTAAGAGTTCTGACAATCGGGACAACACAAAACTAATTATACGGTCCCAATAAACTAGGACAACGAAAAATAGACATATATTGAAATGGTACACCCAAACATTCTAAGCCATTCAACATACTGAGATCCGAAGGTCAAGTGGCCATTGTCAACCCGGGGATCCCAGCATATCCTATCAGCACAAATGCCTAAGCACGCACGTATTCCAAAAATCCAAAATAATAAATCCATTGCTTCCGGCCGAAAGACTCCATACCACGTATACAACATAAGTACGTAGATATGTAAACCAGACGAAGAAACGCCGAAATATTTAACCTGTAAAAACTTCAAAAATTAATTCCATGAAAATCCAAGTATCATTTCCGGCAGAGGAGGTTCAACATCAAAAACGCCACAGAAAACTTAAGATTGCATATCGACACCATATTACCATTCAGAGGAAATAAAAAAAATCTGTTGCAAAGAAGGTAGTATCTTATGTCGAGGAACAATTCACTTTAAAAACAGCCAAGTCAGGAAACTTAAAACTTCTTAAAAATATTTAACCAGAGACCAGCTCCAGTCACAACTAATCCATCTCCTCTCCAATCAAGAAAATTGAATATCACCTAAAAATTCACCCCAGGATTACCAAAAACAAGATTATAATTCAATTCAAATACATCTGGGAAATCTAAAAATATACCTTATAAGTTGGCAGGATGTCTATATCAGTCAGAGAACTCTCCATCTCTATAGAACTTGACACCTCCATTATCAGAAGCAGGTAACCCGGGAAATACTTTTTACACCGCCCTCTGACAAAAACTGTGTCCTAATAAAATTCATACCACCAATTGACCAACTGATACAAAACTAACTCTTACAGATTAAATCAAATCCACAGTTTCAACAAACATATCTTTACGGTCAATACTCATTTTTACCAATCCTAAACTTTATATCAAAAATTCTTCAAACATATTAAACTTAAACCATTAGCAAGCTTTTAAAGATTATGGCAAAAACTATCTCAAGACAACCAGTTCTGCACAACTTTACCCAGACACTAATAATTTAACTTCTCTCAAAATTTAATTATTCTAAAAATTATTCGATCTAAAACATCTAAAAGCTCTCAAACAAACTTCAACCATTAGAAATTAAACTATTGTAAACCTCAAATTCGTATATATACGGAGCCACATCCAGAATCCCCCTCTCTCAAAAACCAGCCTCCTTTCCTTATAATTAACCATGCTTTATTCAAACATCAAGATCTCAAGTGCCAAACATCACATTAGACAAACTGTACCATTAATTCAACTGTAAAAAAAATTGAAATTCAAAAGATAAATATTTTATACAACCTATAACTAACTGAAACATAAAAACCAATATTATATGTACCCACTCAACAATATCCAGCATGCCTCTCACGATCCAACCCCACATTGAGCATTAGCGGAATATCAAACACTATCTTACCCATGATTAGAGAAAAATCTAACTAAGGCAACAGGACATTTACAATCATAGTCCCCATTTATGGCTATACTGAAGAGCAGGAAAAACAACTTAAAAAGTAACTTAAATCATGCCAAAAAAAAAAAATCCCTAACTTCACTGAATTGCCCAAATGAAGTCTCACTATATATAAGTACTGAAGATCCTCCACATTGAGTCTTAACACCGAGAATTTGCCAAAAAGATGTCGTCATACTCAATGGAAACCCTCATATAGACCATCTTAAAAACAGGCAATCCATAAAAGTCAAAGATTTATATCTTATATCTATTATATAAATTTTAAAAATATCTATACAAATATAAAAAAAAATTGTAAATTAATCCAAGTCAAACTTTAAATTTAATATTGTGCTTCTAACAAAAAAAACATATCTTAATAGCTACAGTCCATCCACTGGTAATGGTCTAAAAACCTCTTCATAAGATTCAAGAATCCTCTTAAACATCAAATTTAAATACAAGAATATCTTTTATTAAATTACAGACACAAACTGGGATGATCAGAGACAAGAACAAGTCTGAAAAGCACATTCATAGAGTATATTTCAAAAATATGAAAATTCACAAATACCTCAAAGGTTGATCAAAGCATTAATGAACCGGCGGCATTAAACCACATACAGCATTCAACAAAAAAAAAATGAATTATCAGTTAACTCACGTTTTCAAAGCCTGGTTTAACCAAAGACTTACTAAAAACCAGTCAAATACTGTCTTAAAAAGTTTATCAACACCACCGATCCATCAAGCAATAATCCCTTTTAAAAATCATGTTCAATTATATTAATACTAGTCAGAAACTAAACTTTTAATGCAGGAATACAGATATTAACGACACTCAGTGACCCCTCACATTTATAAAACCATTAAACTCAATTTACTTTAATCAATTCAAAAATTTAGTGAAAATACACTTTTAAACCCTCGATTAATATAACTTTAAACAATCGTTGTATTTAATCATTTTATTAAAAAAAATGTATCAGAAATTACTTAAAAGCTAAAGAAAAATAGACCCAATAATTTAACTTTATCTAGAATTTATAAAAACAAACTTGCACCACAGCACTCCAGGCAGGCTCCTCAATTCTTAAACTTAAACGTGAAAAGAAAACCCCCAATGCTAAGTACAAGTTGCTCAGTAAGCTGTAAATAAAACCTTTAACTTTATAAAAAAAAACTCTATTACAGAAATTAATCTATTAATATGCCTTAGCTTATAAAAATAACTTAGTTTCTTTATCATTCAATACAATCTCTAAATTGACAAAAGAACAAGAGGATCACTGAGAAGTCATGCATGATATTATGTTTTTAAACTGTTCAGTTAATTACATTCAATAATCCAATAATTTTATAAAGAAATAGAATTTAGCTCTTAACTCTTAACATCAGGCTCTACTACTATAAAAAAAATATTGTACTTGCTCAAGCCCCGATACCCAATTTTTATCTAACTTTTTGGAAAGGAATCAGGCTGTCTAAAACTTTCTACTTCTTAAAACTTTAAATAGATTATCTAAAACAGTTGATCTTAAAACATTAAAAAAATTCCTTAAACATTTTTCAACTGATTTATCTTAAACTTAACGGTAAGACTCCAGATAAAAGCTCCACAGAAAAACATTTTAAAAAAAATTTCTGAAAATATTAATAAAACATACGTTTTAATATAATACAACAATAATTTCTTTAATTAAAAGTACAGACAAGATGCAGACTTAGCAGATCCAAATAAAAAGTCGAAAAATCACCGGGAATCACACTTTGATATTATCTTTCTCCATTTTGTAGCATAATCGGCATTACTTTATACTAAACTTCAGCAGGAAAAACCCAATTGAGCATCGTTGTCATTGTATGTCCTTATAATATGCACAGTTCAATAAACTTTATATAATGTTCCAATTAACACATGATCAGTTCTCAGAAACTGGAAAATTCACAAATTCACACAGTGACCAGTCAATGTCCTTTTTGCAGAAAAACCTATACAACGGGCACCAGCACTGCGACCACTGTGCTCAAAAAAATTGGAGCTATACAATCCACACTGGAAAGTACCATCGACATTAATTAACTGATGAAACACCAGCTTTAATGATGACACCATTTCGTTGACACACCTGAAAGCACTGAATATGAAGCACCGAAGATGAATCACTGAAACTTCATTATCCTTTATCTTCTTAGCCTTTTATTTCACTTCTTTATTAGAAAAATTTCTCTTCTGATGAACACTCATTGTGCCATGGAGTACCCAGCATTCTAAACAATTTTATTGCATGTCATGGAGCACTCAGTACATTACTTTCAATATCAAAGAAAATTTTTAATTATACTGACAAAAATCTATTACTTTGATCTTAATTATTCTATAATAAACCCTTTAAAATTTTAATATACCAATTCAATTTTTAAACATTACTTAACTTTTACTAATAAATTTAGAAATTACTTTAAACTTTATATAAAACTTTATTACTTTATATAACTTACTTTATACCTTATATACTTATTACTTTATATAAAAAAAATTATACACTTAAAATATAACGTTCAAAAAAAAAATTTATCGTCGGCCCCCCCCTCAAAAATATCAAATAACTTCCGTGAGGGCCGATGATTAAAGTTAAACGCCAGACCGATCACGGTCAAACTGGCAAAAAGAAAAAAATTTTGAGGTTGGAAACTTAAAAATATATCTAACTATACCATCTTAAAACTTCATTAATTTATAGACTTAACTTTTAAAAATTTACTACATATAATCTGACTAACAAAACTTTAATAAACAGAATAAATTTTTAACTTTTAACTATTTTAATTAAATTTTTAAACGGGGCAGGGACGGGCCCATAACCCACATGTTGAGATAATTACCAGTAAGTAATATCTCAGTAAATTAATTTAGCAGAGTGAATTAAGCAAATGGAAACGTAAGTGCTTTATGTCCCGACCTCGGATGAAAAACTACATTAAACTATTAAATCTATTATAACTCAAATCTTAAATGAAATTAAATATATTTAAACAGTTCAATGAAATTAACTTGCTGAAATGCAATAAGAAAAAGTAAAACTACTATGTGATCTAAATAACGAAAGACAAATTTAAAAGAAACAAAACATTTATTTAAATTTAGTCAAATCAGAAGAACAAGTTAACTAAAAGAATAAAATACATAAAACATACCTCAAACAGTTTTAACTTTAGAAGACACTGATTATGCATTTACATATAGAACAGATTGCACTGAGTAACGCTCCATGACACCTCTTTGCAGAAGTATAAAGAAATATAAAACGTCTTTTAATTCAATGCTCCAGAGCTCGATGAATAATTTATTATCTAAACGCTATACTTTGTTTTAAACTAATTCCAGTACCTCCAGTGACATCTCATAGCAATGTAAAACAAGAGACATTCCCACCAGGAAAAAGCAGTAGATAAACAACAGTCCGTAAATACGATCGATCACAAGCTCATCCTTCAACGTCGAGGAATCCGGAGACAGCCCAGCTGACACTCCAATACACGAAACGTCTTCATTTCGAACACTAAAAAAGATTCTTCAAAAAATAGAGGTCATACTATGTAGCTTCACAATTCCGACGGATGACTTTAAAAAGCAAAACAAAACAAGGACTAGTTGATATCCATAGCAACTTCAAGATTGAGACATACTTTAATATTCAATGTGCGTTTCCCAGTTCTAATAAGCCTCCATGCCAATAAAAATATAAACCACAACTGCTCACATCTTGCTAAAAGGGTAAATCCCAACTGGCGAGGAAACAAGCTGGCCGAAGCATATTTATATGATTCGGACATGCGTACCAACCGCCGGCATATGCAAAACAGATTGCTTCCAGAATGATCTGAGACTTACGACGCACTCTACCGGACAACTAACGCCATCTTGTGGCGATCGGGAGTACTGCTCAACTATCATACGTGGAAAACGATCCCCGAGAACCGCGATGTTTTGAAAAACAGATGAACGGCAGAAGAAGATACAATTAAAGGTAAACTGTAACTAAGGATGAAAGCAAATCAAATGAAGGATTTTAAGGATATATAACTACGAAAAACAAGGATATGAGGTAAGTAGAATCTGTATTTATATTGTAAATAAAAGAAGGCTGTTTCAGCTAAAAAAATGTAAATAAGTTATAGAGCTAAAGTAGTACGGTGATAAGATACAGAGGGCTTGTTATTCCTAACAAAATTATCTGATCTCTTGCATGCGTGCAGCAAATGGTTTTCATGCTATAGTATTTGTTTAAAAAGACGAAATGAAATTCCTTTGGAATATCTAGAAGAATTAATGCGTTGCTAATTATTTTAATGTCAAATCCTTTTAAAAAACTAACAATAAAAATAAGACACAAAATGATTATATGAAAAAAAAATAGTAATAATAACATTTATTGTCAGGAAAAGAGAAAGAGAGCAATGCGAATAAATGGAAAAACACAGGGAGAGCTTGAACGATGGGTGCCAGTGACGTCACGAACTGGACGATCTACTGCGCATCTCGCTCATGGACCCTACCGTGTATTCTAAGTACCGTGGGTGGGAGTATGTTCAGTGTAATTTTGAATTTATATCAATTAGTTGTTCAGCTAATAGTTATTCGTTACTCGGTTAGATAACAGATGACAAGTGACACCACTGCAAATCCTTATAATGATTTTGTAATTTTGACATACTGAGTCAGTTTTAGTTTTTTTTTTTTTTTTTGAGAATATGCAGGACACAAACTGTTTTTCTTCATTATCTCCATCCATAGTTGGCTGAGGATACTATCTTATTAATTCATTCATTTAATATGAAATTATTTTGCAAGACAGTTACATTTGAATGCATTGGCATTATAATTCCAAAACAGAACTTTCATCAGCTTTATGTTTCTTGACTGTCACGTTTATGTTTTGCAATTGTGATGATTTATGTTGTGAATGTAAAAATAAACAAGAAAAAATCTAGATATCGATACTTATTGTTAAAAATTCTCTATAACAGGTTTCATGGCATTCCTTATAAAGGAACTATGAATTTTTTAGACCTAATATAGGGTTTCATTATAGATAAGGTCCTTTTTCATTGTATTTACTGTATTTTTATGTCCCGATTTAGAAGTCACTGTGCTTCTAGTTGTGACAGTAGACCTGACAATACTGACGGTGGGAGAAAAATAAATTCATAGGTTATGAATTGAAAAAAAAAATCATTAAAAAATTGCAAGAATAAACAACAATGCAAATCATCAAGCTCATATATAATATAAATTTACACAAAAATTATTTCTACCATTTATATAATACTTAGATATTAAGGGAGAAAAAACATGCACGTGCTATTGGGAAAGCATTGGTGATTAGAATTATTCTTACCCTCATTTGATCCTCTATTTCTTTCTTTGTAAGTGTTTTAACATCCTAAGATAGTGAGTGATAGCATAGAAATACAAAATAAAATTGAGTAAAGAATGCATAAGAAAAGTAGGTGTCTCAAACTTTGAAATATTCACATTTAAACCAAACTATATATTTCTAACTATGGTAAATGTCATTTTATTAAATGCTATATCATACACTCAGATGTTTAAAGAATTCTTAAAACTACAACTTGAACATAAAATTGGAAAAATAAATAAAGCAACAAATTGATTAAGATTATTGCTCTTTATATTAAATATATAATTTATAATATTATTCCAAAAATAATTTCATCCTTCAATAGTTTAATGTTTGAGAACTACTAGTTTTAGATAACAGATAGAAAGAGAGACGTACATATAATAGAAATAGGTGTAACACATCTGGAGATGGATATATAAAAAACAAAATATGTATGTATACTCTCACTATATTTAAAATATTAATGTAATACTTTTATAAAACAAAATGCAAGTATTTTATGAAATGATTTAATAAAACAAATTTACATAACAATTTTATAAAAAGAAATTTTGCAACTTTTTTTGAAACACTCAACTGCAGGGTTATATGATGCTTATGGTAATGTAATTTTAGTATGCTTTTACAGTTACCTACAATATGCTTTTTCTAGGAGAGGATGTATACTACAGCAGTTATTGCTGTTTTATAGAGTAACATAAAAGAATTCAATTACATTACTGATTATGAGTAGCACATACTTAAAATGCATTTTAATGCTATTATATTATTTGAAATTCTACAAAATGTTACTAAAGCCTATTGTGGAATGTTCTTCATTGAAAATATGAGCTGTAACATTTATAGTTCTTTTACAGAACAACACAAAAAACAATTCAGGTACATTATTCTGTTTGAAGAGCTATTTTCTAATACCTTTATTTAATGTATGATGCTTCATGTATCTCAATCATGCCTCATGTATTTTGCTGAAATCTTCATAATAAACTTCTGCCATTCTCAAATTTATGCATTAATAAAAATTTCCACAGTCTTATTTATGTTGGTAGCGTCCGTGGTGGAAAATTGCATAACTAAAACTTTAAAATAGATTTTTGTTTTTAATGTTTTCTCATATGATAACCATACTCAAAGTTGAAATTAGATGGTGTAACAAATACCTTATATTTAAAGATTATTACAGTAGGTGGCAGCACTAGCTGGCAGTACCCAGTTTCCCGTCATCACCTACGGAACTCGTGTCCTGCTAAGCCAGCTATTCGCAAACAGCTGATGTACAACAGAATAATGAAAAACTATTGATTTTAATAAACATCATGATTAACTTGTTTTTACTCTGATTAATTGACTGAAGCAGAAATTTAAAATGAAAATCTAAGTTGGTACAGTATTAAACTAATAAGATTTCCGTATTAACATCTGTACTTTTTGAAATATTAAGATGCATAAAATAGAAGTTTGTTTTGGGATTGGCATATCCAACCAGTTTTTTAAAGCCAATAACACCCCTAACAAGAAGTAGAACAATAAAATTTAAACAAAAGTGATTTCTTATGTTTCACTGTACAATGGCTGTATTCAAGATAAAAATTTGGTAATAGAGATTCAACACCTTTTTCTCACATATACACACAGAAAGAGGGAAAATAATGCATTCATTATTAAAAATAAATTACGTAAAAATACAAGCACTTTTTATACAACTTTTTATATTTAGTATTGCAGATAAACACATTTTTTAAATCAAATAAATATGGTACAAAACTTCTTAAATATGATAAATATGAATATGTGTAAAAACAATTGTGATTATATGTACAATTTTTCAAAAATACTAAAGTTGAAAACTAAATTTTATGTAGCAATATTACAGAATATTATGTAAGTGATAAAGCTACAATGATTTAAACTGCCAAATTTCCATTTTAATGCTGACTATTTATTAAGTCAACCTTCAAATTCAAAAGTGTGCAAACTGATTTTAAGTCATAATCAGATAATTTTATGAATAGACTTAGGAACTATATGGATCATTCATTAAGTACAATGAAGAATAAACATTTATTTATGTCAGTCAAGAGAGTTCAATATTATGTTGGTAAGAAAACCAAAAATAAATTTTGTTGAACTGTATTGGACTTATTTGGTATAAGTTTAAATTATGAGAAGGAACTTTTCAAGATGCACTCACATTCCAATAACTAATTATTATTGTTATTAAATAATTAAAAAAATGAATAGATAAAAAACTAAAAATCAAGTATATAACAGATTTTATATATAGCTGAAATTTTAATTAAAAATTCCATTTAACATACCAAATTAAATCAAACTACCATGTTACTGAAATAGAGCTCCTATATTCTTAGTCCTCAATTACAAAGAACTATATTCTATTTATCATGATTTTAAAGATATTTGTACTGTAATTAAGTTTATCTTAGGGGTAGACTTCAGCAGTCTTTACTGATCATGAAATGCTATGTTAAATTATGAAGAAATTAAAACACAGCTAACACCTTTTTTCACTATTAGAAAGTTGACAACCAATAAGTATTTTTTTTTTTTTTTTTTTTTTTCAAAAATTATCCTCTTAACTTTTCAAGTATTTTTAAAAAAGTAGTAAAGTAAAAAATTCAAAATTTATTTAAAAAGTGTTTACAACTTAAGGGAAAAATTTTAAAAATGTATTATGTAGGCAACAGATTTTGACAACAAATTTTGATAGTTGTATTAGAAAATGAGTAATTCTGAGTTTAAACTTCTCCATAGGCTAACTTGGGATTTCTTGATCAGTAAGGTGCTGAATCTGTTTTTCTAAAGTGGTTCTTTAAAGTCTTGAATTATTTAAAGAATTACCAAGGGAATACAGGCTCTCCAATTGTGTTACAAAGTAATTCTGAAAGCTCAAAACTTTCAGACAAATTTAATCATAGTACAAACTTGCCTTTATATTTAAAATTCAATGCTCCAAAATGAGGAAAAAAGCAGATTTAAATAAAATTTACTTTTTCTCCATAATCAGGATCTAAAGACATCATTTCTTTCAATGTCTGTAAAACTTTAATGCATAACTTTTCTTCTTTTTCTTCAAGAAGCCTCTCCGTATGGCTGATCAACCTTTATAAAATATATGTAAAATATTTTATTTATTCATTTGTTAAATAATTTATTTATGCATAGAATACAATCTAACCAAAAAAATCCCTGCCGGCCCGGCCTACAGGCGGAGGTAGATTTCGAAGTTAAGATACCAATTTCACCAACAGAAACTAAATCATGATTAGAGATAAACTCACTTTAACAATTTTATCTGGCCGCTTTTGATGAGTTTTTATTTCATATTTATATAATAGCTGGTTTTATCAGAATCCTGTTAAAGCGGTATTAAAAAAAAATACTTTTCCATGCTCAACAACTCAAAATTTTCTGGCACATTTTCAGATTCATTTTTAATAGAAAAAATATTAAACTTGCTGACATGATTTTTGAAGAGATTTATAAGCGACTTGTGTTTTTATTTTTCATTCAATTAATTAAAACTTGATTTATAAACAATTATTTTCTCAGTAGGACAATATTTTTCGTTTCTAACACAATCGCTTCGAAAAATTCTGTTTAAAATGCCAGCTTTTACATCATTTTTTGAAATATATTCTGCCTCTATCACAAAATAGATCATTACGGTACATTATATAGTTTCTGAATAAGTGACTCTACCAACTGGATGCATTTGAGAGTAAAAATGAATTTAAAAATGAGTAAGAAAATAAGCAGTTTGGATTTGAATACACCCTTAATAACCCCTTCAACTGCTATGTATTTTTAATTTGTTTTTGCTGTAAGAATTGGTCCTATCAAAAACTTGTTCATATAAATGTTGTAGACAATATTAAGAAGATATATGATAAATTCATGGAGATTTTATATCTTGTGAATTATGGATTTTCTTCGTCTTCAACCTCCCCCCCTCCCCCTTTTTGTTTTTGTTTTTATTTTTATTATTATTATTATTATTATTATTATTATTATTTTTTTTTTGCGGTACGAATATTTATAATAAAATTAATTGGATTTGATATATTGAGAATTGACGAAGCTATGAATTTTTTTTATCCCCCAAACCCTATTTTTTGCACCCCTTGAGCCCATTTTTAATTTTATCAAAATTCTGTGATACATAAATTTTTGGCCCTATTTTTAGAAGTAATAAAAGCTCTAAACTGATTTGATATGTACAAAAATTAAGAAGTTATGGGGTTTTTTTGGTTTTCACAAAACCCCTCCCTATTTCCATCCCCTTGGTCCGATTTTGCCCATCAACGAACTTGACTGAGATTTTATGGCCCTTGATTTTATGTATCAGTTTTGAAGAAATTTGTGCAGAATTGTGGAAGTTATCATGTGCAGAAGAAAGTGATATATGTATATATAAAGTTTTTTACTGGGGGTGGTTTTGGGTTCTAGGGATCATGATCGATATAGATCTGCAAAATTTTTTTAGAAATTCCAATGTAGGGGAGAATGTAATAGGTAGTATTTCATACGAATCTACCTAATATATAGCAATAATGAGAACAAGCAAATTCTTATTTTTTTTAATTCCACATTTTTAAACATGTCTATAATATTTAGAACATTCTTTAAAAAATAATTCCTTTTAATACACTATTAAATTCATTTACATGTGAAGATTAAGAATGTTTATAATTATTAAACTTTATGAGTATAGAGTGCATACAAGTATAACAGATTGAACCTTGATATATTGTTTATTCAGATATATTTCTTTTTTGCGTCTTACAAAATAAGTTGAGTTTCCACCTTAACTGCACTTTGAAAGAAATGCTGTATAAATGTACAAAAAAAAGTGTCTTTAAAAAAAAAAATTGTAATATGCATAAAAATTAAAATTTGAGTGACAAATGTAAAACACTTGTGTGTAGTTTAACTTCATTCCTAAATGTATTAATGCTTTTGATTGTACTATGCTTTGAAATATATCATGCTTTTTTCCCTCCTCTCTTAGTACGCAGAATATAACAATTTCTTCATTTATTAAAAGGTAAGAAAAACAATTGTTTAGATAGTTTTAAAAAATTTCATCAAAATATGTTCTTAAATTTCTGTATAAAAGATGTGACATGAGAAGCTTTATAAAAGAAAAAATGTGAAAAGTATATAATAACACTATATGTATCACACTCCGGAGTTAACTTATCTGGATCAAGATCAGGAGCGCCAACTTTTCAAAAGTATTGGGTGGGCTCAAAATTTTTTGAGTAAAATAACACAATTCCCCACCCCCCCCCCCCTAGTGTATGTGTGTGGAGAGACGGGCGGAGGAGGAACAAATGACGAAAGATGATTATTCAAAGGCGAATTATAGCTTTTCTAAGTGAAATATAAAATTGCTATAACTTAAGGCTGTTCTTAACTGCTCTGCTCAACAAGCGCAAAACGTTTTGACACATTTACAAATTCATTTTTTTAACGGAAAGGTATAAAATTGGAAAGCCTGGCCATGGAGGCGATTTGAAATTGAAATGTTTTTTCCATTTTTTGATCAATCAATTACCTATTGAGTTGTAAGGAATTTTGATCACGTGACAAACACGTTTTTCGCCCGTTCTTGAGTATCTTTCTTCCTTGCACTGAAATTCGGTTCAAAACACCCACTTTGACATTATTTTCTGAAAGATCTATAGCGTTTGTAAAAAAAATGGAAAAAAGAGCTCAATTACATAGTTTCTGAACAACAACACCAGCTAGTTTCATGCATTTTCTAACAAAAATAAATTAAAACTTATGTCAGAAAGTTGCCTTTTTCGATTTGAGAACACCCTTAATAAATGATTGTATTAAATTATATTCTTAATTTCTTTCTTATGAATACATTGATATCTATATAAATATTATAAAAATGGAAAGTGCAAAAAACTATTTGTCAAGAGAAACACACATTTTAGTCAATAGAGCTCTTTAACGATTCAAGACATTAAAACAGATCGCAAAATATGAAGGAAATTTGTTTTCGAGAGAAATTTAATTATACATCCAAAGAAGAGGCTTTCAGCTCTCCTGTAAGTCTAATTGATGTCCTTACTACTTTTCAAACAAAATTTTTTGATAACGCCAATGAAATCAAATTTTATTTTAGTGATTAAATAAATAAATAAATAAATAACAAAATAAATGAATGAAAATTGGGTGGACGTAGAGATCAAATTATTGGGTGGGCTTGAGCCCCCACGGACCCATATAAGTTGGCGCCACAGATCGAGATAATCTTTTGTTAAAATCAGTCATTAGGGTTTCGTTCATCTCACGAAACCCTATTCGTCTCGCTCCTCTGTCTGTCTGTCCGTCACAGAGCCCGTTCTCAGAAACTATACATGTTAGAGACTTGAAATTTTGGGTACTTATAGCTGAACACCTCACATCAAACAACAAATCATAAAATTTTGAAAAAGTTGGTAATTAACCGAATTACGGGCTAATTAACTTCTAAAATTAACCAATCCACCTTTTTAACGCAAATTCAAACGGACTTTCTCGAAATCATCCGTGTTTCTCCTAAGGGTTGCCAGTAAAATCAGCCGAATGCACGGTTACCACGGAGGAAATTAAGCCGAAAAATGAAGTGGAGATTTTAAAGCGAAATCGTATATCAGAAAATATTGGTCCGAGAAATTTGTAAATGGAATAGACAGACGCAGAAAAAAACTACTTTCATTTGGTATAAAGTTCACATTTCTGCAATGTGTATAAGTTAAAATATCCACTAAAAATCGATCGATAAAAATTTAATTTCTTTAATTTCAATTCCACGGGAAAGCAGGTAGACATGACGACGCTGCGGTTTTTCATAATAGCATATTTTAATACGAAATTTTAACTTTTTAAATAATAAATTTTTTGATTAAATTTTTTGGCATCCCGATGTCAAATTTCTCGCTGATTTCATTGATACCCATATCTAAGTCCTATCTTAATTACAAGCTGAAATATTAATTATTATTTAATTAATCGGTTTATTCCTATCAAATGCGTCGATTAAAATGAAGAGACGCGCTTATTTAACCACGAATTAACTTAAATTAGGAAATCTAATAATTTGCCTGGGCTTTTTGAACAGCGATATGAGATAAGTATAACTCATTCATCATCAGAAAGTTTACTTCATACCACTATTTTCTAATAGTAACTTCAGGAAATATTTTGAATTATTGGTTAAGACCGCCACTCAGTCTGTTTGAAACTTTAAGATAGTTTATAACACATAGAAAAAAGTGTAAAAAAGAATGGAGTGTGATATTTCGAGGGGGGGTGGGGGAGCTAGAATTATTTTTAAAATCTTAGCGTTTGTTACCGCAGCAAATATTTTTAATTCTTGTTTAAGACCGCCACCACCCCGACCCATCTATCTACGGAGAGATTGCGTAAAGGAGTTTCGTTCAGATATGCTTTTGTTAAGAATAGAGTGCATTCCCTGGTGGTGGAATGTGGAACTAACATAACGCGATTTTGTTAAAATTAGGAAATCTAACAAGTCGATCTGTTTGAAACTTTAAGATATTTTATAACACATAAGATAAAGTGTAAGAAAGAATGACACGCGAAATTCCAGGGAGGGGGAGGGGTGCTAGATTTCTATTTAAAAAATTAGCGTTTCTGACCGCTTTAGGTGACTTTTTGAGGGAGTCCTGAGATATATGCTACTTATTTAATATAAAATTGTCTAAAGTTTAGTTACCACTATTTCCTAATAGTAATTTCAGCAAATATCTTAATTTCTTATTAAGACCGCCACCACCTTGAGTAACATATCTACTTATAGGTTGTTTAACGGAGTTTCCTTCCGATACAGTTTTGTTAAGAATAGAGTGCGCTCCCTGGTGGTGGAATGTGGAACTAACATTTTTGTTAAAATTAGGAAATATAACAAGGCGATCTGTTTGAAATTTTACGATAGTTTATAACACATTAGAAAAAGTTTATAAAAAATGGCGCATGAAATTTCGGGAAGGTGGGGAGAGGGGGAGGGGCAAAATATTTCTTTTTTGTTTCATACCGTTTCAGGTGCGTTTTTTGATGGAGTCCTCAGATACATGCTACTTATACTTATTAAATATAAATATGTCAAAAGTTAAATTACCACTATTTCCGAATAGTAATTTCAACAATTATCTTAAATTCTTGCTGAAGACCACCACCCCCTCGAGTAACATATCTACTAATGGGTTGTGTAAAGGAGTTTCGTTCAGATACGCTTTTGTTAAGAATACAGTGCACTTCCTGGTGGTGGAATGTGGAATTAACAGACCGCGATTTCATTTAAAGTAGGAAATCTAACAATTCAATCTGTTTTAAACTTTAAGATACTTTATAACACACGATAATAAATTATAAAGAAGAAGGGCGGGGGGTTGAGGGAGGTGCGCGAACAAAATTAGGAAATATAACTGGACGATCTGTTTGAAATTTTAATATGGCTTATAAAACATAACATAAATTTTTAAAATCAAGCCGCGTCAAAAATCATGGTGACCATCTGCCCACTCCCCCCCAAGGGGGGCACTTTTCTAAATTTGGCAGATACCCGTCATGTGATATATCGTAGCATTTTTTTTGAGGGGGGGGGGGGGGGCAAACAAAATTAGGAAATATAACAAGGCGAATATGTTTGAAATTTCAACATAGTTTAGGATGTGTTTGCCAAAATTTAGAAGGTATTCCATGGCGATAAATGTACTGGACGTTTTGAAAGAAAGTGTTTTGAAAGGAATATTAAACGAAACCCTTTGTGCGATGTATGATCACACTTACCCACTTGTTTTATTTTAATTTTCAGAGATTTAATTTTCTCAATAAAGCATAAAGCTGCATAAAATTAGTCTTTTTAGAAAGATTGTGAAAAACAAAAACAACTTGAGTGGTGATCTACATCGAAATATGCATGCTTTTCCATAAACCTTGCGTTGAAAATCGTATCACCTAGCAATCAGCGATTGTAAACAATATGCGATTCATTCCTTTGAGATTTATTAAAACACAAACAATGGATGCAATAATTTTGCTCAATGGCAATATGAAACAAATAAAAGTAAAAACATTTTACTGCTATTTGCAATCATTTCATGATTTCAAAAACAATGTTTAATAATGAATGTTTCCGATTCATCCCTTTGAGTTTCATTAAAATATAGACCATGAAGATCATTGGCAATATAGCAATCTGAACAAACTCCATGCATTAAAACTTCAGGAATCATGGGATAGAATTCAGGCAGCAATTCCTGCAACTCAACAAGTACAACAACAAAGAGATGCAGAAGTCCATTGTTCATGAGAGCTTCAAAGCCGTGTAAATGTTTAAGTCACTGAACACTATTGCGGATCAATGAACGTTATTCGCCAGTTCTGTGGTTTCAAAAATTTAAGAGTTGAATGCCTGCCTGATGGAAAATTTACAAGTTGCTGCCATAAAGGAAGAGTGAAACTGGAGAAGCCTATAAATGCTGAGGTAAATATTTTGTCATACCCTAATTTTTTGTGTAACTTGCTATTTAGAAAGGAAAATCTATATAATACTTTTAGCAACTTTAAAATACATTTTTTGTTTGATTTATCTTTAATTATTATTTTAATTACAAATATAGTAAGCTTTAACTGGGTATACTTATTTTACCTTATACCATGGGATAAAATAGTTAATTAGCAATGTGTTTTAAAATAGCAATATTAGTACTAATTTGCATGTTTTTTGTGAAATAGTTCAGATTTTGTGAGTGAAGCATATTCTATGTCATTATTTTACCAATTAATAATTTTGTTGCAAATTAAGTTTGAATGAAAAATGAGCTGTTTTCATAACAATTTAACCCCAACTGATCCTATTAGTCAGATAAGATAAAATTTATTACTTCATAATTCTTTTTATAATGCAATTCTATATTATTCTTTTAAAAATGCAAACACGTCATTCTGATGGGCTATCTTCTAGAATTGCAACGTAACAATCAAAAATCAAGAATCTTTCTGCCATTTAAGTAAAAAATTGTGATAGCATGGAAAGATTTCAGCCCTATTTCCCTTTTACAGTAGAACCTTGATTATCTGAAGTAATTGAGAGCCATCATCTTTTGGAAAATTGAAATTTTTGGTTAATCAAGAATGATTCAATTTTAAGATTAAGGAGAAATGTATGCAATATTTCTTATTATAGTAACGAGTGCTTAATAAAAATACAGCAATAGCAAAATAGAAAAAAGAATAAATTACCTGAATTTTAATTTTGAAATTAAGTACCTTTTAATATATCACAAGAATTTGAAAAATTTTTTTATTTGTCGCAGTTTCGGTTGCCTTTGCTTTGAAGCTCTATCACAGAGCTTTCTAATGTTATTAGTTCACCAGTATCACAGACTTTCTGCTGCTCCTGTCATGCCAAATCTTTTGCAAAACATTCAAAAGCTTCAGAATTGCTGATTTGTTCGTTTTCTACATTCCACTCTGCAGCTTATGGGAGATCATGTTAAACTCAAAGGAACTCTAAGAAAGAGGATCGAAAATATTTATATGTACTCGTAATTCGGAAAGGACCGCTTGCACACAAGGGATATGATAGTTTAAAAGAAAGGCTTTTAAAATGGATTTTGCACACAACAAATGTGATAGTAAAAAAAAAAAGCTTTAAAAATGGATTTCGGTTAACTGAGAGTTTCGGATAAAAGAGGTTCTACTGCATTAACTTTCACTTTACCTATGATTTAATCCAGTTTTTACTTTAAAAAAACATTTCTATTAAAAAATATATTTTACAATATGGAACTGTTTATGCGGAAACCCATTAATCAGAATGATATTTTCAATTGACTAATTTCAGAATCTTTCCAAAAGAAAGTGCCATTCAGTGCCAGTCTGATATGTGCATTGCTTGATACATTACTACATGCTTGGTATAACTTGATGCCAACATATAGGATGTAAAATGGAAGCATACAGTGTTAGTACTTCAAAAATACGACATCATCATGACCGAGACTATGCCGGATTTTTGAAGGAATATCAAAAGTAGTACTATATTCTAAATGGTGCCTTTAGCCATAATTTAATTCATTATTAAGTGATAATTATGTAAAAGAAAGAGAAAATTAAATATATAAAAAAAAATTACTTTAATTGATGTTTTCTGTGTTACAAGGGAAAAAAAAAATCTAATAAACAGTGAAATTATTTTTTCTCTTGTAATTTCGGAAATATAAACTTTGTTTATTTTTTTTGGCCGTTCTTTAACAAGTCTTTTTTTTTTTTTTTTTTTTAAATACAAATGAAGAGTGTGTATTTCAGAAATACAGTCTTGTTTCTTTAATGCATATATTAATACTCCAGTCAAATTTATGAATTTTTTTAGTGACACCTTTTCTTCTGCCAGTTGTTTACCCTTGTCTTCTGAGCTGCTACTAGCATTATTGGTGGTTCCATTTAACTCAGCGTCAGCAATCCGTTAAATTGTTTGTTGTTGATGCATTCTCGGCAATGCTTAGGAAATCATATCTCTTTAGATTTTGCGTGTTCAATGAGCTCATAAATTGTGGCCTTTTCACAAGAAATGTGAAAGCCTGAAAATTCTTCCTCGCCATTGTCGAAAATTCGTTCCGGCTATACATTGTAACATGCATTCGCCAAAGTTGCCCCCAAAACTGTTCTCGTTGTTTGCAACTCCCAGAAAAGTTGTTGAAAAAATAATCGCCTCTGACAAATAAAAGAAAATCAAATATTCTTTTTTGCATTTTTACTTTCGATCTTGAAGTTTTTAATTCATAATGAATTGCTATTTTTATTCTCTCTTAACTTGAAAGAGTAAAAAAAAAGGTTTTGATGCCGGATTTTTGAAGTCACACTGTATTTAGTTTGATATTGGATATTTTGATTTTTATACAGAATTGCGTTTTCCAAGGGATTGCCATAGATTGCCTTCTTTCAAACGCTGATTAATCTTTGACCTTGATTGGATCTGATTCTTAATCTCAATAATCTAATACTTTGAAATAAACAATTAAATTAAAAAAATCAAAAAGTCTGACAGAGTAAAAAGCGAACTAATTAATTATTTCTCCTCAATGTGAAACTATTTTTTTTTCAATTCCTACTATTAGCTCACACTCTCGCTATATATATCTTGTTCAAATTTTCAATTGTTAATAAAATACTTATTATCTATCCAAACAAGCTCAAATAATTTTTTTTAACTTGTAGTGGATGATACTTGATGTTAATCCAGTTTTTTCAAATATTAATTCATTAATTCAATTAAATTAATTAATTTTCAATAATCGAGAGAGCCCTCTTCTTGATCAAGGTATTTTAAAACCGAACGAGCCCTCTTCTTGATCAAGACATTTTAAGCAAAAGTGGAAAGAAGAATGGGAGAAAAAAAAATTATCTTATTGACCTAAGTAGGAATTGACTTAATTTTTTTTTTTTTATATTACTTGTTTATATTACTTATCTATTTTTTTTTATTTACTTGTATTAATGACTTTTAAGTTGTATTTAATTGTTAGTTCCTATCTATATACACTGTTTTGATGAGGTCTATAGATGTCTATGATGGTTAGAGTTGCAGTAAAGCTAGATATCCTACATACTCAACTTCCAGGTTGTATAATATTTTAACGGAGCTTCTGACTGTAAAATAGTCAATGAAACATCGTCTTCATTTTTAAAAACCTATCCAATTATATGCCACTCAATAGGGTGCGTGAATTTTTTTTTTCATCTCTACTGCCATTTTGAATTTATAAAAACAAAACCTAGCCTATAACCATCGGGCTGTTAAGACGAATTGATAGAAACCTCACTCATTAAAATCCATCCAGTCATTGGGATGTTTCGAGGTTATAAAGAAATCCACATACACTGATACGCGTGAAACACATAACCCTTCTTTTCAGTCGGATAATAAAAAAACAATGTAACAGCTACATATATTCAACAAATAAATGTTCTTTAATAACCAACCAGTTCTTTAATAACCATTTTCCAACCAGTTAGCCAAAATACACCTGTCCCCGATTGTTCTAAATAAATGGTTCTATACTGTAAAATCATGACATTATGAAATGCAGAAGAGAGTAAATTGGCGAAATAATAACACAAAAATTTTTAATGACTGTAAGCAAATGTAATACAAATATAATTTAAGTATAAATCTTGATTTATTGTTTGTCTAGAAAAGACAATCAAAATTTCAACTATCGATTATCAATCAGAATTTACCTAAAACTTTAAATAACATTCAAATATCAAGAGAATTTTTAAACAATCCAAGATATTACCTGGAAGAAAACTTCAGTCTCCAGTGATCTACACAGAGCCAAAATTCTCAAAAAATATATAAAGTAGCAACCAACAGTCAGAAATTATGATAAATTATTATGTTAAAGAAATTACTTAGATATAAAGCCTCCATTTTCACACTTCTTTCTAGCTTCAGTACCAGGTGGAAATAAAAGTTCTGGCCTGTGTAATACATCTACTAAAACAGATAATTCTGACTGAACAAGGGGATGAAGTTGGTCTTCCAATAAAGAAACTATATCCTAAAAAATAAATGATTTGAATATACCAAATAAATAACAATACAATCATTCATAAAAAATATGACAAACAAAAATAAAAATTTATAATCACAAGCTATTTTTAGAACATAAAACCTGCAAATAAAACCATGGCACCTCTAAGAGCATGGCAATTTCACTACATTCAATTATCATTGTGCACCTTGTATTAATGCACTTCATAATTTCATAAAATAATGTATAGCAAAATAATATTTGATTTTAAAATAAAAATAATTTTCACCTCAGTGGCATTTATTTTAAGAGAAACAATCAATTTTGGTTAAAAATTGTTAACTGAATCAAATGAAATTGTACATACTTTGCCTAAAACTTCAAACAAACAGATAAGCTAAATGATTTATTTAAAATTCATAAAAAAATAAGATAGGAAGATTATTAAAAATTGCTAAACATTTAAAAAGTTAAAAATTTTAAGTGACCATATTTCATAGATTTGTTTAGGACAGTTAATTTGATGCATTATTAAACAAATTCTCCTTTTCCCCCTCCTCCCATAAACTCTGAATTAGCTCATAAATAGGAACTTTCAGATAGGGATGCAATGGATATAAGAGAAAGATATTGTATTTGGCTGAATTGGCTAGTATGACTGTACCAATCCAGATAACTGATAAAAGGATTAACTGGCAGTATATACAGTCTGAAATTATAAGGCCACACTATGCTTTTATTGTTCATTGAACTCATTGTTAAAATTAACATATTAGAAAGCTGGTAGTTTATTCTGTTTAGTTCTGATAGTTATTGTGTTCCTAAACCTATACAAGAACAAACATGTGAGCAACTACAACTATTCATATAATGTGCACCTGCATATATGAGCAACAGACACAGTGAAAAATGCAACAGTGAGAGAATGATGTATCAAAGAAGAAAAAATTCTTTTGACTATGTTAGTAAGAAGCAAGAATAAGTTTTCTGCTCTCACAACACAAAACTTGTTCTTATAAGGTAAAGACATCAAATAAATATTGTACTAAATTTGTGTTGAGTTTAAGTTTCTCATTAAGATATTAAATCTTAATTTGGTATTATATTACAAATTTTGTCCTATTATTAAGTTGCTATGATAGTAGCAACTAGCAAGAACATGTTTTCTGTTATTGCAACACAAAACTTCTTTTTAAGTAGTAGGACAATAAGAGATAATGGAGGATGTTTATAGCCTGAAAATACTCCATAGGGAGAAAAAGGGGAATATAAAAATACACATAGCTAATTTCATTAAAAATAAATAAGAAAAAAAAAAAAGAGATGGAAACATACTAAGGATTGGATATCCGCTGAAAATTATGTCAGATATCCAACCAAATCCCTATGTATTGCATCTCAGATAACCTAAGACTTGTTAAACTGCCTGCAACATGATTCTAAAAAAAGTATTTAACAGCATCTAATGTCTAAAATAAATCGTATAGCGTGGAAACTTTACATATTTATTAAGAAATTATTCTTTGTGGATGAGTAATTGTCACAATAATATATTTCAAATCAGTTTCATTAAATGTGTTTAATTACTTTTCAGTAGAAGATAATCCTGTGGCAGAAGCAAAGAATAAAGTACAGTGATATACAGATAATTAATTTTTTTTAATGATTCAACTGGGTAATGAAATAACCATTTCACAATTACAGATTGATTTGATTCAAATTATGCATACTCTGCCAACATTATATAAAATACATAATTTTAATGATCTGCTTAACATTCACAAAGACACAAAAATAAAAAAATGTATTTTTTTTTTTTTTTTTAAGTTAAAACTGTTACGATATATTAAATAATTTTATTTGATAAGTTTGATGCATGTATCACTATCACTAATGTTTTTTCTCCTCTAGAAATCATGTAAGCATATAGTGTACAATATAATCATCAAGAAAAATTACATAATTATTTAGTAATTGTCTAAAATTAAATAACACTTAAGCAGAATAAAATAGCAAAAACTCATCTAATAAGTTACATATGTACCTGCAAACCCTCAATAATACTGCGATCATTTCGGAAGACATTCGCAGATGATGGAATTCTACGAGGTGTGCGTGCTGCCGATAACCAGGCACGAGTATGTTTACTTATCATGGCATTTTTGTTAAACATGGCAGCAACTTGAGTGTCCAAATCAACAGGGATAGCTATTCCCCTATTTTTTCCTAAATTAAAAAATAATATTTCATAAAAATTAAAAATAGTTTTGACAAAAGCATTAAAAAAAAAAAAAGTCTAAATGTATTTGACAGTAGTATACATAAAAATAAAGAATAGAAAAATGGTTCTTACAAGCCCTTTTATTTATATTTTTGTTTTTTAAAAAATATAATCCAATACTTATTTTAGGTATATTTAAGGCTATTATCACGGGCAATATCGAGCAAGATAGCTAGTTTATTATAAAATACACATTTTGATCAATCAAAAATTGGCAGGAATTGAACTTAAATAATAATTGGCTATGCAAATAGCAAATCAGCAATATAATTGTGCAAATAGCCATACATAATACAATGAGTTGTTAGAAATTTTATACTAATACAATGAGTTGTTAGAAATTTTATACCACACATTACGGCTGAATTATTTATCAATGTATCAGTCAAATATTGATATTTTTTAATTATTGCAATAATAATATCCAAGCTCTGACTCTGACAATATATCCCTCTATTGATACATCCCAAGAATTTTTTTCCCCCCTCACCACTACTTCAGACGTCGGAAAAAAAGCACCAAATGTTCCATATCAATATCGTAATATCGTCTCATATCCTTTCTTTTGTGCAATCAATGCATTTTTTCACTGCCCTGCTTCATTCAAACCAGAAATCACCTTCGAGTGATTATCTCTCTCTTTCATTAATATCCCAATACATTATCTACATTTCTTATTATTAACTGCAATTTTCACTGTCTGTTCATTACTGAATAATGCTGTTATCATCTGTGTTTCAATTCCACCGCTGTTATTGATCTTCATATATTGCAATATATTAAAGCATTGATATATTGCAATAACATGGGCTAAAATATGTACTGAATATTGTGGAGTGGATAATACGACTTTAGCTTAGCAGCTGGAAAGCTCGGCTCTGGAGTAACTAATCAGAGTCCGCTAATGGTAAAATTTCGCTTTTAGTCACATTGGCGAAGCCTCTCCATTTGTTCATTGGTTACTTCTGAGCTGAGCTTTTGAGAATTTAATTCCTATGCTGGGCTCAATGATCAATTGTATTATCGTTATCTTCTGTGTAGTATTATTTATAGAATGATGGTTTCTCGAGTGAATGTAACGTATACCATCTTGATATTTCAGCTTAAAATGAATATTAAAAAAAAAAAAAAAACTAAGTTTTAATTAGTATAAAACTATTTCCAAATGTGATTTCGGTACTTATATTTCAAAAAAAGGTTTCAATGTTATATTCATGTAGTAAATAGATAGGAAGGTATAAATACATTGAAATTTGTTTTATTTATTTATTTTTATTAAGAATGCATTGATAGCTTAGAGAAAAATTCAGAAACATTTATGCGGCATCTGTCATCCAATGAGACCTAATTAATTACAAGTATATTAGCATGACATGTGGCATTAAATCAGTTTCAGTTTTTGCTTTTCACTTAATTTAATCATATTAAAATCAGCAACATTCTAAATTCAAGAACATTTTATTTTATTTTTTATAATATTCTGAGTTATGCACAAAGAAATTAAATAGTTAAAATGCTATTAATGAATAATGCATAAAATAAGAAGAATAGAGAACATACTATTTAAAAAAAAAAAAAAAAAAAAAAAAAAAAAAAAAAAAAAAAACATGCAAGTAAGTGCAAATAGATATTGATCATTGGTTCCTCCCCCACCCCCAAGATATTTCTATTTTATATAAATAAATAAATAAATAAATATATATATATATATAACCATTACAGAATATCACAAATCATCATTATTTTTAAATAATATATATATATATATATTTATTTAACCAATTCACCAGTTGTCCTGAAATAAGTCGGGTGTAAAAGCACTGTTTCCCCATACCTGCCGCCAGTGAAGTGGTCAAAGGATGAGCAAACAGGTATAAAACATTCATTGATTGCTTTCTACATGTATTTGCACATAAATTGCTATTACCTACCATTTATCTTTCAAAATTAGCATTTTTTCTATTCCCATACACATTAAGATAGTTATTGTGAAATATTACCAATATCAATATTAACCCATATTGCAATATTAAATTTCTGATGTCGTACAGCCCTGCCACACATTACGAAAGACTTAAGTGATACATGTTTGTTATATTCGTACACTAAATAATAAATTACGGGATGAATAAAATTATGGTATTTCTCAAACTCTGTTAAATGGATTATTTTAATAACGAACTGGACAAAATAACCAAATATTTACTACAGAATGACATTCAGATGCAATACAAAAAATTGCAAAGTACTTACCAATATCAGCTAATGTTTTTATGCAGCTTTCAACATTCATTCTCTGCTGAATTGTAAGCCAAGAGCAATTTGAGAGTCGAAAAGCTCCTTGCAAAAGTCTAACAAAGACAGGCTGATGTGTCTATAGTGGGGGAAAAAAATAATATAGCAACAATTTTTAAAAGATGTGTTTACATTTAAATTATTATTATACATAAAATAATATCAAAATGCAAATAATTTTAATAGTACGTATGTATGTATACATAAATATCTTAAAAGTTCTTAATTTATCCTCAACAGAGGAATGCTGAATTCCTATTTATTTTCAATAATGGGAATATTTTTAAAGATGAATTTTATCAATGCATTTATTTCTTCTGTGCCTTTTTATTGCATTATTAAATAAAAATTTCGCTCACAACAATTTGACAAATTTAAGTACTCTTTTGTTTCAATAAACAAACCTACATGTAAGTATTATCTAACAAAAACATAGCTGTGAAAAAAGGGAGCCAAGTTCTGTAAAGACAATGGCAAGAAAAGAAGTGATAGCTAAGTGGGTGCCAAGTTCAAATAAAATCCACTCCAACTTACCTACTGAAGTATTATAGCATTTTTTAAATTGTTTAGAAATAAAAATTATTGATAGCATATTAATAATAAATCTAGAACTTGGCAAGTTTTTACCTACGAGTCATTTATTTTTAATAATGACATTATTATATCAAATCTTGTTATCCCATGATTGGAAGCCTTAATTTGAGTGAGCTCCTTCCCCTTGAAGGGCAGTGGGATAAAATATATCCCACCTAATTTAACTGCAAAATGCCACATTGACACCAGAATTCAGGGCTAAAAAGTTTAATTTTATTAAATATGTGAAAAGAAGCTTTTACCCATTTTGAAATAAATTTGTTTTTAAATTCTGGTGTGATTCAATCATTTCAGCATCTCACGAATAAAAGTTATTTGCCCATGAAAGGGTTAAAGGGGTGCAGTCTCTAGAGTGATGACCAAGAACAAGCGTAAGTATATCTGTCTCTTTATCAGGCATCTTAGTCTCTTTGCATTGAGGTTTCTGGAGGGTGGGTGCTAGAGTGATAACCAAAGACGAGGGAGTGTATTTGTGTATTTATTGGCTTATCAAATCTTTAACACGAGTCATTTATTTATAATAATAATCATATTAATTTTTTTTGTAATGTCATTGAAATTAATATTAACATCACCATTTTATTAAGACATGAAATTGATAGGCATAACATTTATCAAAAACTTGCCAAGTTCTAGATTTATTATTAATATACTATCAATAATTTTTATTTCTAAACAATTTAAAAAATGCTATAATACTTCAGTAGGTAAGTTTGAGTGAACTTTATTTGAACTTGGCACCCACTTAGATATCACTTCTTTTCTTGCCATTGTCTTTACAGAACTTGGCTTCCTTTTTTCACAGCTATGTTTTTGTTAGATATCATTACTTTTTGTAAAGTTACAATATATTTAGACACTTTACGTAATGCTTTTTAATGTGTTTACATGTGACTATTTTATTCACAAAGCAACATTCAATTTTAATTTAAATTTCCTACAACAAACTATTTGGCTGTCAATTTGCAGCAGAAATCTATATTTTAATACTGCTACATTGAATGCATGTTTTGAAACGACATGTATTGATTCGAAATTTTTATTTTTTCTGAAACAACAATTCCTATTAAATTCCTATATTAAATTTTCCTATTAAATTTTCCAATTAAATATCCTATAGCTGGGCCTGTTTTTTTGTACTGAAAATGAAAAATAAAGTTATGTGCTTATGCCACACTGTGTATCATTCATCCATGGGTACCGGCAAAGAGGCAGTGCAGAGGAAGGACATTTCCCCTCCCTGGATTTTCAAATTTAATTAAATAAATAAATATCCTTTTATCTGATGATTTTGAAAATAACAAGTGGGTAAGTGTGATCACAGATCGCACAGAGGATTTCGTTTAATATTCCTTTCAAAACACTTTATCCTTTTGAAAAATCTGTTAGTTCCACATTTCGCAACCAGGGGTGCACTCTATTCTAAATAAACCTCTATCCGAACGAAACTCCGTTTTACATACTATCCGTAGATATATTAGTCGAGGGGATTAAGCCCATAGCACCCGAGATAAGTAAGTGCCCCTGGCGGTAAAAAGTGGAACTAAAATATGTAAGGCTATGATTTATAATATGAAAGAATGGGCAAAGGGGGGTCGACAAAAGTTGGAAAAGTGCTCCCCGGGTGAAAAGGGCGGAGGTTAGAAAAATTGCTTAAAATACACAAGTTAGGGCCTGGAGGAGTATATAATGTAAGACTTTTTGAAAATTTTATGATTTGTCGTGTGGTCTGAGGTATTCAGATATACATATGCAAAAAGTCATGTCTCCAACTTAATTAGGGGCTCCCTTAGAAAGAATTACTTAAAATACATATGTGGCAGCTCAAAGGGTTAAGGGTAAGACTTTTTCAAGATTTTATGATTTGTCGCCTGGCCTCAGGTGTTCTGCTATAAGTATGCAAAATTTCAAATCTTCAATTTAATAAGGGGCTCAGTTAGAAAGAATTGCTTAAAATACGCATGTGGAAGCCCAAAGGGTCAAATGTACGACTTTTCAAAATTTTATGATTTGTCGCATGATGGTGTTCAGCTATAAGTATGCAAAATGTCACTCCTCCAACCTAATTAGGGGCTCACTTAGAAAGAATTGTTTAAAATACACATGTGAGAGCCCAAAGGGTTAAATGTACGACTTTTTCAAAATTTTATGGTTTGTCATTTGATGTGAGGTGTTCAGCTATAAGTATGCAAAATTTCACGCCTCCAACCTAAATAGGGGCTCACATAGAAAGAATTGTTTAAAATACACATGTGGGAGCGCAAAGGGTTAAATGTACGACTTTTTCAAAATTTTATGATTTATCGTTTGATGGGAGGTGTTCAGCTATAAGTATGCAAAATTTCACTCCTCCAACCTAATTAGGGGATCACTTAGAAAGAATTGTTTAAAATACACATGTGGGAGCCCAAAGGGTTAAATGTACGACTTTTTTCAAAATTTTATAGATTGTCGTTTGATGTGAGGTGTTCAGCTATAAGTATGTAAAATTTCACGCCTCCAACCTAATTAGGCGCTCACTTAGAAAGGATTGTTTAAAATACACATGTGAGACCCCAAACGGTTAAATTTACAACTTTTTCAAAATTTTATGATTTGTCATTTGATGTGAGGTGTTTAGGTATAAGTATGCAAAATTTCATGCCTCCAACCTAGTTAGAGGCTCACATAGAAAGAATTGTTTAAAATACACATGTGGGAGCCCAATGGGTTAAATGTACGACTTTTTCAAAATTTTATGATTTGTCGTTTGATGTGATGTGTTCAGCTATAAGTATGCAAAATTTCAAGTCTCTAACATGTATAGTTTCTGAGAACATGGTCTGTGACGGACAGAATATCTCAATTTGTTGATTTTCTGTAAGCAAGTAAACCCAGATAAAACCCCAGTAAGTAGATAGGTTTACAGTAGAAGTCTATGGGAATTTGGCGAAATATTAGAATATCGCTAAGGAGGCGTCACTTTTGGCGACTAATTTTGGTCGCAAAATTTGGCGATATATCGCCATGTTTGGCGATATATCGCCATGTTTGGCAAGAAACTTGGCGGTATTTGGCGACAGAACAGCGTCCCCTCCTACGGCAAATAAAAATTTCGCCTAATAGACGTAATGTTAAAGTAAAAATGGGCACCCCCAGGTGGGTAATTCATCGATTTTCACAATTTTTTTATTTTTTTTCCTTAGTTTTATAGTGTAAATGAACTTCGCATCAAATTTGAAGTCTGTAGCTGCAGTAGATATACGAGATCTTTTTGATGAGTGAGTCAGTCAGTCAGTCAGTGGTAAAATTATCGATTATCAGACATTTTCAAATGTCATTATTTTGGAACCTAATTATGCGTTATTTATAAAATTTTGGATTTTAGGTAATTAGGGTGGCCTTATTACACATTTCGTATAACAAGTATGAAGGTCTCATAGATTTTCAGTAGTAGAGCATTGAAATTTGACGAAAACAGCTCGAAATGGTTCGTGTAATATAATACACGGCTATGTCAGGCGAACTTGGCTGACACACTGCCGTGTGTCTAGATATTCATATAAATATGCCTTTTTTAATTTTTTACTTTAAGGTAAAAAACATTATTAAAAAATTCACTAAGAATTTCATACGGTTTTCCAATTTCCACTTTATGACTGAATCCTATGCTATAAAAATCATTAATTGATCATGTGTTCTATGGCTTCTTCCATAATTATATTACAGATATATATGTCACAAAACTATCTTTAGCAAGGGACATATCAAGTCTGTATGTTGATATGTCAACAGACAATTTTTGGCTTTTTAAGATAAATTGATTCTTAAAGATTAAATCAGTGAAGTTTCTGAAATCTGATAAGTTTTTATTTCTTCAATTTTCTTGAAAAGTATAATTTAATCAAGCTATTGTTTTCCTCATCTATTCAAATAAAAAATATTTATTCTTATAAATGTTAATGACAAGATGACATAAATAAAAAATCAAACTTCCTTTTTTACTCTTATCCACAACAGCGTACACAAAATTGTTATTTGGATGAGCTTAATTCATCCAAATTTAATTAAGGCTGTTCTTAACTGCTCTGCTCAACAAGCTAAAAATGTTTTTACATATTTACAAATTCATTTTTTAACGGAAAGATATAAAATTGAAAAGCCTGGCCATGGAAGCGATTTGGAATTGAACTGTTTTTTCCATTTTTTCATCAATCCATTACCTATTGAGTTAGAAGTGTTTTGAATCACGTGACAAACCCGTTTTTCGGCCATTCTTCAATGCTTTTTCTTCCTCCGTGCAGAAATTCGGTTTAAAATGCCTTCTTTGACACTCTTTTCTGAAAGATCTATTGCGTTTTCAAAAAAATGGAAAAAACAGTTCGATGACATAGTTTCTGAACAACACCACCAGCTAGTTTCATGCATTTTCGAACAAAAATAAATTAAAACTTATGTCAGAAAGTTGCCCTTTTGGATTTGAGAACACCCTTAACTGTTTCAAGTTTATGAATTAAATACAAAAAATATATTTTTCTCACTAAACCATACCGCTTTAAGCACCTTTGTGAAGTTTTAATCGACATTTATAAGAAATAATTACAACTTGAAAAACTAGGCTTCTTTAAATTCATTTCTTGTAAAGAAGGGCAACAATTCTCTAGTTAAATGCAGATTTTTTTTTTTTTTATGTCAATGTCAATATCTCAGTTGACAGACAATTATTTATTTTCTTATTTCTTCAAATTTTCTTGAAAAATATAATTTAATCATGATATTGTTTTCACTATCTGTTAAAACAAAATATAATTCCATATTTCTATTCTTAATGAGAAAGTGGTGAAAAAACCCAAAAACCTAACAATATCTATTGTTCCCCCTTTTTTATTTTTTATCCACAAAAATAGCGTAATTTAGTTGCCGCCATCACAGAACGGTCATTAAAAGTTACAAATATATATGTATGCCAGGATAAAAATAACACTTTTTAAAACTTAAAATTAAAGTTTACAATTAAAAATTCGCAGCTATTGTTTCTTAATTTTAATTCTAAAACTTAAAGTTGTTTTGCCTTAATAATTTTCTTTTCCAGCCTAGCATTTATTACTTTCTCACTTCAAAATTGAACCATCTTTAAGATTAAATTACCTGAGTTCATAATTTCTGTAAGCATTTGTGGTTAATATACCCGGGGATTCAACCAAACTTTTTTTTCATTATTCATTCCAGACCTTAATCAAAAGCTAAATAACCAGTAAAATTAAAGTCTCCTCTTTTTTTGCTGTGCCCCCTGCTGGGAATAGTCTAAATTACTTCCATTTATACCAGGACAGACAAAAATTTCGTGGCTTTTTACCCACCATGATGTGCTAGAAGAAACTACCATAGCTTGGAAAAGCGTTTTTGGGATATTTGTGATAACAAGCACCTTTCAGCCTGGCTGGACCTCATAAAAAAAATAAAGATGTATTGAAAAGGAACAATAAATCAAATCCCCGATTTAAAAAATGACTAGACTTTGTGTTTTACAGCTTTGACTACACGACATCGAAAAAGAATGAACTATGCAGATAACTGGTGCTAATTTCACCATCTAATGTTCAATACTCCAGAAGGAGTAATGGAGAAATACAGACAAGCAGATTTTAAATAAAAGATGCAAATGAGCATTAATGTAATTTATTGTTGAAAGAAGCACCTGAAATCTCTTTTTGCCCTTGGACCACTGGGTAATTATTATTGAGGCTTGTCTATAGAATAAGTGGTACACTGCCATATCATAATATTATGTTCATACTTTTCAGACTACTCTAACATGACAAGGAAAAAGGTCTTTGATCATAATAATTTAAAGAAAAGACAGGTTTTGGAAGTTACTGCAAGCACGCTGCAATGCAAGGTATGTGTACAGGGTGTCTCAAAAGGTCGTTTACAAACTTAACATGCTGGTCTGTCATATCATGAGGAACTAGATTTAGATAGGAACTTGTGTTTGAAAATGCAAACTGCGACCGTTAGAGGGCGATGAGCACAGGCTTACGGGAGAGTAAGAAGCGTAATAATTTCAGGCGATAACGTTGCAGGAGAAGGATGAATCGGGTTAGTAACGTAGAATTGTCCGATATGCAACACATGAAGCCCATGGTGTACAAGACGCCTGTAACATCGGACATGGATCTCGTCGCCAGGATCGTGGAAGCGAAGCACGTGTCCATGACACACCTGCCCATTTTGAACGGGTCCTAGAATCCTTGAGCCGACGTTGTGAAGCATGCATTACGGCGAATGGAAGGAATTTTGAGCATCTTCTGCAAATTAAACCATGTTCTTTAATAAAAGTCATATTAATATCTCTTTCAATACCCTTTCTTTCTTCCTCTCCACACCTGCGCTCATCGTCCTCTAGCGGTCGCAGTTTGCCTTTTCGAACACAAGTTCCTATGTAAATATTGTTCCTCATGTTATAACATACCAGCATGTTAAGTTTGTAAACGACCTTTTGAGCCACCCTGTAGATTTTAATAGAAATTTAGTAATATAAATAAAGAAAACATGACTCAGCTAAGGATTTGGTTTTTTACATTGGACATCATTAAAAATAATTAATGAGTTTAAGATAGGCATGAATTACATTGAAAAAAATTAGACAGCCTTTTATTGTTTACATTACACTACATATATACATACACACATACACATTTCACATTAGTAAAAATAACTAATATAACTAAAAAGAAATGTTTTTCTTATTTTGAATATGAAATTGTGTATTATATTTACATATAAATAAGCTTTATTAAAATCTCATTTGAATCTAAAATATTATTAAAATGGTCAACAATAATATAATATTCTCTACAGACAAACTAATTGAGAGTTGTTTTTACGTGATATATAAATCTCAGCATTGCAAATACAATAACTTAAAATATACTTTATATTCTTTGCTACCAGGGTCCACATATGTGGACCTCTAATCGTTTTATCATAAATACTAAACTGTTTGATTTTTTTTCCATTTTGTATTCACTTCTTAATAGCTGAATGTTTTTGGCTTTAAAAGCTAATCAATAAATGACAACATCTATACTAATTTTCTCAAAAAAATAAATGTTATTTTCATCTTAGTTAGCAAAATGCCTTCAAGACAGTGAGGTCAAGAAAGTGAGAAATTTTCATAAGTATTTAACTTAAATGCTTTACAATAAATTTTTTTGAGGATTTGTATGTTATTCTCTTGTTTAAAGCCCTTAACTTTGTGATTGTGTGAATTTAAGTTAGGGATAATTAAATTGATATTTTGAGAGAATTTGTAATTTTAAACTCGTATTTGTGAACCTAAATTACTAGTCCCCTAAAGGATCAATTTCAGAAATTTTCTTTTTTCTGTCATCTAACATATTTTGTTAGTGAAAAACCAATGAATGAGTATTTGAAGCATTATTTTAGCTTCGGTAGTGAAGAGGTTAATAATAATTTAGACAATTTTATGTAACTACTGTGAAATTTTAACAGAATCTTGAGAGACATATAGCAAGTATTTTTTTAAGTTATCCTCACTTAATGCTGATATTTACATTTTGACAAAAAATATTTTAAAAATTTTAGTTAAGATTATTATTTTGTAGCATAATATACTTATGGTGTCTTAGATTCTAAGAAGACCTTTCTAATTGGGTTTCTTTTTAAAAATTATACAAAAATATAAGAGAATTAACAAGTTTATTTATTTATTTATTTAAACAAAGGAAATGCCTCTCTTTATAAGAAAAAATGTATTAATGATTTAACAAATAGCTACAACCTAAAATTACAGACATCAATCAGGTTAAAAGATTCCTACATGATAACTTTAAAAATCTTTACAATTTCTACTATAATAAGAATTAAAAAAATTACACACTACTTATGGAGATGAAGTTATACAAAAAATGAATGGTTTATTCAATAAAATTTTAAACTAACTAGAAAAAAAAAAAAAAAAAAAAAAAATGCAAGGTTTTTTTTTTTTTTTTACATAATTATTGATTATTATATCAATAGTATCAAGAGCATTTGTATGTATGAAAAATTTGTAGAATAAATTTTGAAATCAATTGATTTTTTAAAGCTAGAACTATCTAAAAATAAAACAGAATAGAGAAATTCAATAAAACATTATCAACAGAGAAAAAATAGTGTTGTTAAAAAAAAAAAAAAAATTATCTCATTCAATTGTTAGTTAAACTGTGGTTAAATAATATTTTTGCAATTTATTCTCATGGAGTTTGCAATTCTCTATACTAGTTAACTTTATTCTGAGGCATCTAATACACAGAGCTATTCTATATGCCTCTTATTCTATATTCCACAGAGCTATTCTATAATATTAATTTCAATAATATATTACCTCCTAATTAGATTTTAAAACATTTTTTCGTGATATTGATTTTTCTATTAAAGAGAAAGAGTCAGAAAAATTAGTATAACTTTTACAAACCAAAATTTTAGATAACTATATGTTTGTTATCATAATTAGAAAAAACTAAGACAACTAATATCACCTTATAAATCAATTATATATATATATAAGGTCTAAGGGAAATCATTAACTATCAAATTCAGTGCATAAAGTGAAATCACAAAAAATAACAAATGTAATAAAATGAGATAAAGACAATTCAAAGAGATTTCATATTTGCAGATAAAATCAGAAAACCTTAAAAAATAAAATAAAAAATAATAATAAAACAGGCAGAAATATTACAAATTTACTAATGGCAGAGCAGTGCATACTCACATTAATTAGCTCAACTGTAGCAATTTGCCCTTGTGCCCAGAACACCCTAGCATGCAAAAGTTGCTTCTGATAATTGAGCAGAAAAATAAAGATAGAGAAAAAAAGGAGAAAAACAAGAAGTACATGCAAAAAAAGTGAACTGGGAAGATAAAATCAATCTCCAAATTAAATTAAAAAAAATAATAATGCTAAGTAAGTGCAGTGAAAATAAATAAATAAAAATATGAATTAAAAAGGGATTAAATAATACCTTTTAATCTTAGATATTCTTCAAGATAAAAATTAAACTGTTTATTCCGGCATATAGCGTGCTCCGGCACATGATGTTCATCAATGGTTTGAGACTGTATTTTTCTATTTTTGAGTATATTTGCTCTATTATGTGCACACACCCCCTCCTTCTATTATTAATGAAACTCTTCTTGAGATACGTAGTATGATTATATAATAAAGAACATTAAAAAGTATAACTAGTAGCACAAAGAAAAAAAAAAGAGTAAATGCAAAGCGAGATATATGGGACTACCAAGTCTATCTGTCTACCTGAATCCCCACAAATCATTAGAAAATTTTTCATTGATTCGTTCAACTAATCATGTCTTTTTTTACTGATTTAATGTAGAAATCTGAAATTTTAACTTTTAATCTTTTATTTCTATACCTGGCATATAATGTGCACTTGTAAAGTTTGATCAATTTTCTTGCTTCAAAACTACACGTTATATGACAAAATATATGGTAACTATCGTAACAAGATTGCTTTAAGTTTTAATAAAATGAGCTATTGAATTCAATTAAAGATCAATCCAATATTAAAAAACCGAACGATTAAAAGGCACTATTTTTGTAGGAGATGAAATATCAACATGTCAAACATACAATAGATTTTAAAGAATCCAGAAGAGTCACACAGCAGTTGCATATTTTTTCATATTATGCAAAATTATTAAATCCCAAGAAATTAAAGCCAAGAAATACATTTTACATTGAAATGTATTTTCTTACACTAAATAAAGAAATAAAATTGGTAAAAAAAAACAATAAGGTGAATTTTCTATATATTTCAGAATGGATAAAAAATTAATACTAAAGTCAAATTTTCCTCATAAATTATTTAAACCAAGTAGCATTTTTGAAATATGTTATGGAACAGCTATCAAGCAATCCAGGATAGCTTTAAATCTATTGTACATTTTAAACACAGAATAAAAACAAAAATAAATGTAGAAAAAAAACATGCAATAAGCTGTGCTTCAAGGCTAAAGCAGCATCCAACACCATGATGTGCACAGATTAAAGACAATTATTTAACTCACCCAATGTGTTTAGTGGAGTTAAAACAGCACAGAAAATGTTAAAAGAAACAGATAATTAGATGATTAGATTATAAAGTATTAGCATCAAAAATAATTTTAAATCTCAAAACTTTCATTAAAAATTTAGTTTACACCAGCACAATAATATTGGCAAAATCACAGTCAAATATATAAATCCATGTCCTATACATAATTATTATTATTCAAACACCATTTCTAATTTTTGTTTAAATCACACCTTTAACATGCATCTTAAAACCTTACGAGAAAACGTATGTCTTGCAGTTCACATAGATATAAAAAGTTGTTGATCCTGAAATGCAATCAAGACATAAATATTAAAAGTTTTCCCTCTCATTTTTTTTAATTTTACCTTTTCAATAAATATCATTAAGAAAAATCCACTTTTTTTAAAAGAAATAATTAGCTATTATAGGTAAGCAAACATTTTTATAAGCACAATTTGTATAATTATCTTCATATGGTAAATATAACTACACCCCAGGCAAAAAAGGTGGATATAAACATTATTTAAACACAACAGAAATAAAAATTAGCAACTTCTACTCTCTCACCTCATTGGCAAATTATGAACAAATAATAACTTTTTTTTTTTTTTTTTTTTTAAACAGGACTAATAAATATGGAAACCACTGATAATAATCCCTTGCTAATATTTTTATTCATCAAATAAAGGATAAAAAAGCTGCTGACCTTTGATTTATATTTAAGAAAAAATTGTAATAATTTTATAAAATTTACAGATAAACCACAGCACATCACATAGATAGAACATTTTGTATTAAGCTGTGTTCTTTGGTGATACAATTATTCACCTGATTAAGAAAAAACTGCTAAATTATCGATATGAAAAGTATGAGATTTTCCCCTATTAGTTTTACAGTATCAATATAATGATTTATTACTTTATTTATTTATTCATTGTATTTTAACACTTAGTTATTGTAATTTAATCTTAAATAACATATATTTAAATCCATGTTCAAGCTTGTCATATATTAGATGCAACTTTCATTATTTGTATTATTTTTTATTTATTTATTTATTTTTTTCCCTGGTGTTAGCTGCAACTTTATGTCAGAATGCCTATGCCAAATTACTAATATTGTTGTAAGCTTGGATTGAAATTAAAAATAAGTTATGCCTCTAATAAATAGTGTTCTTCATTATAAAATATTTATTAAGCACATAATTAACACATAATTATGTCACGTAGTGGCGGCAGTGGGATAAAAGAGGCAAGAAATGTAAAAAGTTAAAACATTTTGAAATAGCGTTTTACTAAAACATATTTCATTATGTCAAACAAACAGTATCTTTATGTATAGAATAATGAAAAGAACAAAATTGTGTTCTTTTTTGTACATCAAAGCACAGAAGTCAAATCTAAAGTAATTTGAAAATAAACTAAAGATCACAATTAAATTTTTCAGTAAAAATTTTGACGTATCAGATTAACTAAAGAAAAATTATGAAAATGTTAACCCATAAATGGAGACATGAATTTCCTTACGCCGTCAGAGACAGAGTTAAAAAGACTCCAATGTTATTTTTGTCTTTTGTAAACATCATTGGAATTTATTTCGGAAATGCAGTATATTCTGGAAATCATGTAATTACCAAAAATATTAATATTAAAAATTTTAAAATCAGAGCCAATGAACAACATAGAGTCATTCTGACTCCCGTCTCCAGTTATGGGTTAAAAAAGATTGATAACCAAAGACAAGCGGGACTGTATCTGTGTGTTTATTGGTTTATCAAATCTTTAACATGAGCCATTTGTTTATAATAATAACTATATTAACAATTTTTATAATCACATTGTTATTAATATTAACATCATCATTTTATTAAGACGTGAAAATGATAGGCATAACATTTATCAAAAACTTGCCAAGTTCTAGATTTATTATTAATATGCTATCAATAATTTTTATTTTTAAACAATGCTATAATACTTCAGTAGGTAAGTTTGAGTGAATTTTATTTGAATTTGGCACTCACTTAGATATCACTTCTTTTCTTGGAATTTTTCTTTTTTTCTTTTCTTTTTTTTTTTTTTTTTTTTTTTTTTTTACAGAACTTGGCTCCCTTTTTTCACAGTTATGTTTCTGTTAGATATCATTACTTTTTGCATAGTTACAATATTCTTAGACACCTTACTTAATGGTTTTTAATGTGTTTATAAGCGACTATTTTATTCACCATAGGCAACATTCAATTTAATTTAAATTTCCTACAACAAAATATTTGACATAAATTTTCATATATTACACTTTAAATTCTGGACCATAGATTTTGAAAAAAAAAAAAAAAATCTTACATGCGCAGAGGTTAAATTAAATTGTGGTGATCTCGACTGTGGAAGATTAATGGTTTTAAATGTGAATTTCACCAAATTAGCCAGCTACCGCCAAGTTGGCTTCATATATGACAAATTATTTTTGTTGTCAAATTTTGCGATATTTTGCCAAATTGATCAAAATTTGACATTATTGTGGTAACCCTGCCATTAGTATTTTTCAACAATTATTCATTACAATGAGGTGGTGCAACCAGAATTGTGAGGTACAAACAGAGACTTGGATTTTATATAAATAGATACTGCTGTATTAAATGTACGTTTTGAAACAAAATGTATTGATTCCAAATTTTTATTGTTTCTGAAACAACAATAATCATACTGATAATATTTACACAAGTCAAGGTTTGAAAACATTTCTTTCTTTATTTTTTAAATTTTTGGACTGTCAATAAAACAGCACAGACGTGCACAATCTTGTAGGCCAAATAGATTTTCATTAGAAAATTGGCGAAAACAGCTCAAAATGGTTCGTGAAATATAACACTCGTCTGCCAGTATTTTTTTATACTAACAATTCACTTTTTTTCTTGACACACAGCATATAAACTTCAAAGTAAACAGACAGTAATTATTGAAATTCGAATTCGTCCACCGAAACTACAGCCTAGAAAGAATTTTCATCTTCAAAACCCTCCGTATTCAACAGTTTGAAAGTTCGTGTTTATTGAACGACATTGAAATGATACTTGGTAGTCCCCTGCAAGCATTACCTTTATACTCAGCGGCAATTGGTAGAGTACCTTTATATGCAATGACAATAGACAGAGTACCTTTATATGCAGCGGCAATCAATAGAGTATCTTTATACTCAGTGGCAATAACTAGAATACCTGTTGCACCAACATTGAGAGTATGGGACACTGCAAGGTTGTCCATAGCTAGACTGCCTAGACCCATGGTAGCCACACATCCATGATCAATAATTATTTGAATCATAGGAATGACTCTCTTTTTGTTTACATTTTAAATTCTGGGATTAGATGAATTTCAAATACGGGTGTCTCGAAATATATGCGTATTTCGGCATATGTATTCTCTCAAAATGTTTTTGTTTTTTTCTCAATGTGTATAAAAAGGTAAATTTTATGCCTCATTATTTAAAAAAATAATTCTCTGAAATTAACAGAAAATGGCTGATATTCAGGGGATTTTGCTGCATGGTCAGCCCAAATTTGGTGCTTTTTTTGGCAAATTAAAATTTCGCCTGATAAACATAATGTTAAAATAAAAATGGACAGCCCCAAGTGGATAATTAAACAATTTTCATATATATATATATATATATTCCTTAGTTTTATAGTGTAAACGAACTTCGCACCACATTTGAAGTCAGTAGGTACAGTAGATATATGAGATCTTTTTGATCAGTGAGTCAGTCAGTGATAAAATTATTGATAATCAGGCATTTTCAAATGTCATTATCTCGGAAACTAATTATGTGTTATTTATAAAACTTTGAATTGTAGGTAAATAGGGGCGGGGGGCTTACTATGTACTTCATATTACAAGTACGTAGGTCAAATAGATTTTCAGTAGCAGAGTGCCGAAATTTGGCTAACGCAGCTCGAAATGGTTCATGTAATATAACACATTAGTATGTCAGATGAACTTGGCTGACACATTGCCGTGTGTCTAGATGTATAACATACTAGATATAACTTACACATACACAAAACACACACACACACACACACATATATATATATATATATATATATATATATACACATATGTATATTGAGTTAACATATGTATATATACTTTTTTTTTTAAAATCTAAGGGAGTGTTTTTGAAAAATGTAAATTCAAAAATTTTGGAAATTTATCAAAAAATTTATATAACGCAAAGTGGCTTGTGTTGCAGACTATGTTAAACTCACAAAAAGAGCTTTGAGATGAGACATAAAAGACCTAATTAGCATCATTAATTACAGAAATATTAACAAATTTGTCTATGGCAATAAACTAGCAGTTTTTGTCATCTTTTTTTTAAAATTCTGTCAAAAAAAAAACAAAAAAAAAAACACTTTGCCAAAAAAATGAAATAAAAAATGGATTTTTTATATACTTTGTGAATACAAACTATAAAACAAAAATTATTGAAATCTGAGACATCAAGGTCCAAAAATATTCTTTCATTCGTTGATTTGACATGAAATGGCCCTGCAGTAATAACTACTGAAATAGCAATTGTAAAAAGATTACTCATAAAATTATAACATTCAGAATTTAAATTTTGTAAATTCAATAATGTGTTAAAAATTAAACATTTATATAGAAAACTACACATCTATACAACAGAACAGAATATATATATATACATACTGAATGCTTTTTAGGATCATTCTTCATCCCTTTGCAATAATAATAAGTTAACAGAAAGAGTAGAAAAAACTGTGTCAAGATCACAAAAATATTATATGTTAACCGAAACCAATAGAAAATAGCTTTTAAATAAATAAATAAATTTTATAATCTACATAAAGAGAATAATTTGAAGATAGGTTACTTTATTATCTGGAAATCGATAAGATCACACCAGTAAAACTAAAATCTGTACGGAATCAGATCTAAATCAAAGCTTGTGTTTGGGGAGGAAAAAAGGGAATTTTATAAATGTGAATATTTTGTTAAAATTTAAAAATCTGATAGGTTGTAACAACTTAACAATTTTGATATTCTTTAATAAATTTTGATCATAGGGTGATTCTCTAATGATTGCTCATAAATCCAGATATTTCTTTTTCTCCATCTCTCAAATTTTTTGTTTGTGTACTTATTATTCGCTTTACAGAAATTACAAAAATAATTCTTTAGATGAATTAAACTATAACTATTAATGAATCTCAATACAACCAAGATATTTTTTTTTTATCCCACAAGCTAGATATTTCACAAATTTTTACTGTTTTCCTGATCCATTTTATAATTGTTATGTTCCTTACTTTCTCCTTAACAATTTATTAAGTAAGAGGTTTTGAAAGATTGCTTCAATGTTTCAGTGCTAAACTGAGAGAGAACCATCTTTATAACAAATAAATTTCACAATTTACAAATGAATAAACAAAGCAAATATTAATTCTTGTATGCAAATAAAATATTTTTTTAAAATATGCAAGAAGCCGTTAACAGCTATATGAAAAAATCTGCATTTTAAAATAGAAGTAAAAAATTTTACTCACCTGTACTGTTGTACTTTGATCAGAAAATGGTGAATTAAAAAACGTAGTAATTATATTCATGACAGAATTAGTTATGTAATTTTCTAATTGAACATCAGCATGCCTTCTGTCATGGGTAGCATTACAAACCTAAAAAAAAAGGTTAATTGTAAACAAACAGAAAGCAATATTTGATAATAAAAGTTAACTTGCAAATAAGTTTCTTTCTTCAAGTAAAATGTAAAAACTTGCATAATTCTTAACAAAATCTATATACAAATCTTTCTTGTACTTTTTCTTTTCTTTTCTTTTTTTTTTTTTTTGGTGGAAGGGGGGAGGGGGAGGGGGAACTAACATGATGATAAAAATATGAAGTGAAAAGTTCTTCTATAGATCTAAAAAGTCAAGGGTTCTCAAAATGTGCTTCAAATACGGTTAGTTCTACATGGGGAAAAAAAAAAGAAAAATGAAATTCCTAAAAAGGCTCTAATTTGTTAGGAAACATGTAGTTTCAAAAACAAAGGAATTATTATTTTTTTTCATTTGTGAATTTAAAAAAAGAAAAAAAAAACTTTCTTGAGAATTTATGATGATTTTTTGAAATAAGCATTAATTATTTCTGCAATTTCACCTTAGTATGCAACCACTAAAAGTAAAATAAAGTTCAATTTTTTTTTTGAGTCAATCTCAAACTCAAGATTAATAATATAAAAATAACTTTGAAACTGAGTTATTTAAAATAAATTTTACTTCTGTAGCACTATCAGAAGTCAATTACAATGCTGTTTAGTGTTTTACAGCATAATACTTTTTATAAAATTTCCCAGAAAAATAGTTGGAAGAATAGTCAGAACATAAGTAGATTAGAGGATTCAAATACAGTCGAACCTCGTTAAGACGAAAACGCTTAACACGAAATTTCGCTTAAGACGAAGGAAAATAGCTTTTTCCTGACGTTATCTTGGAAAACACTGATAATTGGATCGTTTAATACGAACATCTTCGACAAACTTCTGCTGTTTAAGACGAAGTAAATATTGCAGCAAATAAAAAAAATTCCCCGTTGCAACATTTGCGGCGACTTTCCATCTTTAAACAAGTTTGTCGCTTTTCCTGAATTGGAAGAAAGAGGATATACGTTTGTTCTTGGAAGTGAGGACCGGGAAGAGAGGTGGGTGTAGTGGTGACCGTAGGGGAAGAGAAAAGATTTGCATTCTTTCTCTGCTGATGTTGAAATTCTTTTGTGAGTGATTCATTTCGTTGCTAGCAAGTGGTTGATCACTTGATGTAAATAAAGTTCTTTGCTAGAAATATTTTATTGATTGAATTCTAGTTGTATAGGAGATCTAGTGATCAAAATGAGTGGGAAAAAAGGCTCTTAGTTTGGAAACTAAGCAGAAGATTCTATGTGATGTTAGTGGTGTGATTTTTAAAATAATCAGAGATTGCAGTAAAGGACGGAATACCTGCTAGTACTCTTTCGACAGTTATTAAAAATCGAGAACAAATTGAAATGGTTTGTGCTATCAATCAGTTTGAGTCTGCGAGAAAATGAATAAGAAATGCTAAGAATGGTTAAGAACTAGAATATAATTTTAACTGGTGCTGTTTTACAAGAAAAAGGCAAAGTTTTTTTCAGAAGTTCTTCGTGTGGATGATTTTAGATGTTCAAATGAATGGCTGTCAAGGTTTACAGAATGCCATGGTATTGTCTCCAAAGAGATATGTGGTGAAGAGTCCGCAGTAAATCAGGGTAATGTAGATTTGTTTTACTCTAGAAAATGGTTGGTTATTAAAAGAGATTATTCACTCTGCAATATATTCAATGCATATGAAACTGTGCTTTTTTATAAAGCACAACCTTCCTCTACATTAACTTTTAAAGTAGAGAATTGTACCTGTAGAAAATGTAATAAAGAAAGAGTCACAGTACTGGTAGCCTCCAGTACAGATGATAGTGAAAAATTACCTATCTATGTTACTGAAAAATTCACAAAACCATGATGCTTTAAGCGTGTAAAGACACTACCTGATGTTCAGTACACATCCACTAAAAATTCTTGGATAAATAAGGAAATTTTTGCAAAATGGTTATTAGAATTAGACTCAAGACTTACCATTCAAAAGAGAAAGATATCCATTTTGTTGGACAATTGGACATCCCATAGAGATGTAAAAGGGCTAAAATCAATAAAATTTGTTTCCCTCCTTCCAAATATTACAACCAAACTTCGGCTATGCGACCAAGGTATTAGTGTTTAGAAACTCACTACAGGAAAGAAGCAATCAAAAAACTTAACGAGTGCTTTGACAAACAGACACCATTTTCTATCGATCAATTAGAATTTATGTATTTCTTAAGAATTGCATGAATCTCTGTAACTCCCGCTGTTATAAAAAACAGTTTCAGGCATGATGATTTTTCAGAGGAAGATGTTGCAGACAGAGGTGAGTAGAAATGGATGATGTGATAGAAGAAGCAGGAAAAAGGGGAATAATTTCTGTCCTATCATTTGTAGATTATGTTTGAATTGAAGAAAATGCTATTACTTCACAACCCGTGACAGATGGAGATATTCTAGTCAATTTAACTGAAAAGGAGAATGAAGAGGAAGAGCTGAATAAAATGGAGGCTGATGCAGAGGTCAGAATCCCTTCCATGTCCTTCAATGAAGTGACAGAAGCTTTAAAAACAGTTCAGTGGTTTCTGTTTCAATAAGAAAATGCCAATTGTGCTTTGGACAAATTGGAAAAAGTGGATGCTTTTATAAACAACTGTAGAACGCAAAAATTGAAACAAAAGTCAATAAAAGATTTTTTTAAGTGTAACTTAAAGAGGTAAATATATTTTTACATTTTATTTCTCCTTACTCACTTATTTTTTCCTTATAATATTTCAGTACATACATATGGTACTACTATCGTCATGTATGTATCTGTGTGGGTATGGGTTTTGTGTTTGTATGGTATGTTAGAAATGTACCTTTTTGCACAAAAATACTGATTAACATAAAATGACTAAAAATATTTCTCTGCAGTTATCATTTACATTCCTTGATATCTTTGTTTTAGTGATTTATTTTTTAAATGAACCAAAATGTTTTTTGCTATTTTATTGGTTAATACGAAAAGATTTTTACTGCCCTTTGACTTCGTCTTAATGAGGTTCAACTGTACTTGGAATTTTTAGTTTGATCAAAGTATGCAAAGTCACAAAAATACTTTTTTTTACATGGTTTTTAAAATGTCTCTTTAGTTTAGAACTAGAAGGAAATCCTCTGTCACATACACTCAGATTTCTCACTCTGATTGTCACTCTGATTTCTCATTTCATGCGATACTGTTTATTTACACTTGCCTTTTAACAAAACATTTTGAACAATACTTTACAAATAAATAGTTTTCCCACAGAATAAGTTTTATGATGTACATTTAAATTTCCCTTGATTTGAAATCTTTTAGAAGATACTTCATAAACACACACAAAAGTATTTTTTCGATATGAGTGCAGAGATGTATCTTTACTTCCCTCTTCTAAAAAAATCCTCCACAGCAGTGGGTCCCAAACGGTGTGCAACGCTTCCCGATATTTGTTTCAGTTCCACTAAAGGCAATAGGAACATAACCAAAGTCTCACCAGAGACATTAGGAGAAAACAGACCTGCCAACTGCTACAAAAAAATTGTAGTTTCTACGACTTGGAGATAAAAACTATGATGCTACGAAAGTCGGTCTAGAACCACAATTTTCTGCAAAAAAATGCACAGAGCAAAAAAAAAATAGATTTTCTCAATCGTTTGCAGAAAAAAACGCCAATTTCGTCAAAGGATTGTAAAAAGGCACAAAATTTCATTAAAGAAATGCAAATTTGGTCAAGAGATCACGAAAAAACCCGAAAATTTCGTTAAAGGATCGCAAAAAATGGCAAATTTCTTCTAAGAATCGCGAAAATAACTCAAATTTAGTTACAAAAAATCACAGAAGAAAAAACATGAATCTCGTCAAAGAATCGTTGAAAAAAACATGAATTTTGTCAAGGGATCGCGAACAAAACGCGAATTTAGACAAAGGATTGCGGAAAAAATCTAAATTACGACAAAGGATCGTGGAAAAAATCTATATTTCATCAAAGGATCGCGAACAAAAAGGCGAATTTGTCAAAGGATCGTTGAAGAAATGTGAAGATTGTCAAAGGATCGTGGAAAAAAATCCAAGTTTCCTCAAAGGATCGCGAAAAATACCCAAATTTCGTCAAAGATCGCGGAAAAAATGCAAATTTAGTCTAAAGGTTGCAGAAAAAACATGAATTTTGTCAATGGATTGCAGAAGAAATGCAAATTTCGCCAAAACATCGCAGAAAAAATTAGAACTTCATGAAAGGGCTGCAGAAAAAACACATAATTAGCCAGTAAAGAAATCCCTACCCACTGTGTGCCCCTTCAGAAAATTTTCTGTGAATTTCAGATTTTTTTTTTTTTTTTTTTTTTCACTCAGAATCACTCAAGCTCTGTACTCTCTCTTCAGGAAACATCACACACAGACAAAAATCTATGTTTATTATTATGATACATATAGTTTTTAATCTGAAGGAATATACAGGACTAACTTTTGAAAAATCAGGTTAACCCAACCTGCAGGAATCTAAACTCGGTCCGAAATAAAAGTAATCAGAGTTAACCTGATTTGTAACGTAAAATGCAGCAACCAACAAACCAACTTCTAGATTAATTTGAATTTTGGGTGCTACTATTTCTCATTTTCAAAGGTTGGAAGGTCTGAGAAAAATAGAGCATCGAGATTAAAAAATTTGATTTAATTTGTGTCAGTGGCAGCAAATAATGCATCTATCTTGAGAAAAAAATCCAAAGATTTTTTTAAGAGCAAAGGATGACTTAATGTGCTTTTAGAAATAGCTGTTATAAATCACCCCCCCCCCCCAAAAAAAAAGATTGATGACCAGAAACGTTGATATGTAACAAGAAAATAATGAGTTAAAAAGAAAAAATACATCAATGATACCTTAATTTGGACATACAGTAGAGAGTCAGTAATCTGCACTATTTGGGAGAAGGCATTGTGCGGATTTTAGGTCATAAATAGAACAATAATTAATAAAGGTTTAAAAAAGCAAATAGGACAAATAAAATAAAACAATATTAATAGCAACACACTTTTATATGAGATTATCTACCCTATATACATACAATCCTAATGAAACGAATTTATGAAACGACTGATTATGTTTCACGGCGATTTCTCCTAAAATATGGAGTACTTTGCAATGAAATTAAGAGCAAAAATCTGTATTGATCCGCTGATTTCAAAACTGGTATTAGAATTTTTAAATTCGACTTAGTTTTCAAGATATTAATTTTTTTCTAATTTTAACTACTTTTCTCTAATGATGGCAACTCAAATTTTAATCATAACAGATATTATTTTCATATACAGAAATCAAGAACTCTGTATTTTTATGTTAGCGGGACGCAGGTGATAAATCGCCAAATATTTTTCCCATTGCATTTTTTTATATTTCATTAATTTCATTTAAAATATAATCCTTTCATTCATTTTATTTAAAATACAAAACTTTCATTTAAAACTGAAACAATTAAAATTGATGGCTTTCACTTTTTTTTTAAACAAAATGAAAAGAAAAATATTAGGTATAGATGTCATATATGCACTGGGGTACCTAATTGGCACCAAAATGGCATTATTTTGATTGACAAGGTAACCCGGCTATTGTTGTTTATTTAATAATAAATGCTTATTTACTTTTTTTTTATTTTATTACATAAATTGTTTTGTTCTATAATTATTAATTATATTTTTGGCTATTTTCTTTTAAAAATAATAGAAAATAATTAAAAAATACAGTACTACTTAGTTATTTGTCGACCAATTTCGCCAAATTATATAAATCGCCAAACCACTCGCAAAATTATACAAATTGACAAAATTTTTATTTTAAATAACAAAGAACAAATAAAATAGTATAACATTAATAAATATACAAATAAAATGTCGAAATAAAAATCACTTGATGACGTAAACATATGTAACTTGCTTAAAGTCAAGTGAATGTGACATTTACGATCAACCATTATTGGCATTTAATCTTATAGTTTGATAATAGATTTTTGGCCGATGTGATAACTAAGTAGTACCAAAAATACATATGTAACTGGTATTCGAAAACGAGGTTTTCGCCCAAATATTCGTAAAAAAAAAATCACACCAAACCCATTGTGTATGACATCTGGCCAAAAATTAAATAATGCAACAAACCATGACATTTAATTTCAACTTCAAAGCAATGTTTTAATTTACCACTCGAAAAAAAAAAAAATGCTAACTGGTGAGTTGAAAGAAAGCTATTGGCAAGATTTGCACCCGGCTGGCATAACAGTACCAAGAATTCTTTGCGACCATGGCAACTTTTATGTAGTTTTATTTGAAAAAAAAATTTGATTTTTTAATCAAAATGGAAAATTTTCGGCACAGATGTCATATACGGCCCCATATTGGCGCGATTTTTTTCTGATGCCAATGTCATATATGCAACAGGTGCTTAACTGGTGCCAAAGTATCATTATTTTGCTTGATTTAAGTTGGATGTTGTTGTTTATACTGTTGATGTTTTCCCCAAATTGGCAACAGAAAAAAACCGTGCCAATATGGGGCCGTATATGATATTTGTGCCAAACTTTCATATGAAAAGCGAAGGGATCAGACCATATTTATTTACGGCAGTTACATGACTTGGACTATTATAATATAGATGAAATGATGGTGATAGAATAATATTTGGCGGCTTATCACCTGTGCCTGGCTAACATTAAAGTACCAAAATGGCACATGGAATATAAAAAGCGAAGGGGTCTGTGATGTAGCAATCACATTTATTATTTATTTTTTAAATTGTAATGCAGCATTATTATCTCATGTTTTAAACTATTTATTTTCAACGCAAAACATCGTTCAAATCGTTTTTTTTTTCTTTCCTTTTTACCACAGTTTTGATTTCAGATTTTCCCCCTCTTCCTGATCTATTTTTAGAACCAGGGTGTGTTGCAAGTGACGTAGACCGCGTCATATTGGGGTGTGTCTTCGCTTGGCGAATTAGAGCTTCATTCTCTCCTTGTAAAGTTTCGTTTCTCTTTTCTCTGTCTTCATACGATTTAATCATAATACGTAAATTTAATTTAACAAATAGATTTAAATCATTTCTGCATGTAGTTTTGTAAACCCCTTTTATGTAGTATATGTATCAATGCAGCCAGTTTTTTAACAGATTTTAAGATCGGATCAGATTTTAAGATTTACGAAAGTATGTATTATTTTTGACAACGTGATTTGTCGTTTGAATTTCGGGCCTTAGCGCCTAAATTCAAAGAGCGATGTTTTTCGATAGCTACATCTCGATATCTAAAAGTTTATCTTCGGTCTCTGTTTTATTAATTTAACGCATATTTGATTTCGGACTTTTATTATCAAGACCTTCTTTAAAAAAATGATTTTAACCAGTAATCATCTTTATCATGGAATTACTTCAAGTTTTAATAATTCTACGTGGAACTTTTTTTAAATGTGTACAGTGACCTACTTCTCCTAATTGCCTTCCACCTCTCAAATGAATCAACGAATAAAGAAGATTTTTATAACTGCTGACTCTTCAATGTGTCTACTGTTGTCATTTAAGTAAGACTATTCCTATTTATTTTTACTGCAACTCTTATTCACGGCATCTCTTTAATATATTAATTTCGTCACAGGGTCCGCCTGGAACTGTTGATGATAGTCACATGACTTAGGCTATTGTTATAGAAATTGTTTTAAAATACCGGGAGACAAAGACTCTGTACACTTAATTCATTTTATTTTAGCTTCTTTTCAAATGTTTAACTGATCTTCTTTAATCAAACGCGAAAACAACCATTGGATGTCTTAACAGCAACTGGTTCTGCCTTAAATTTTTGCAATCAAAGGGAATTGAATGGAAACCTGTTACAGGGAGATCTGCACAGTTTTTTTTTTCAGTATAATTGTGTCTGAACAAGGGGTTGGCAAGCGTAGCTCGCAGGAGGCAGAGCCCCCTAGTTAAATTATATATGAAAAATTTAATAAACAGGAAAAAAAAAAAAAAAAAAAAAAGAATATCTGAAAACAATATAAACAAAACAACTTATTTTTTAAACTTTGAAAACACTTCTTCAGTTGTGGCCTGTTTCAAAACTTTAGTTTGTTCTAGTTTTTTTTTTTTTTTTTTTTTGCAGGTTAGAGATTGCTGCTCAGTTACACAATTTTGTTGCTTTGGTATTTCTCTCCCAAATTTAAACCCTCATCAAACTGAATTTTCTCAGAATTATCCAAGTCATCATCATCATCATAATTGCTTTTGGCTGGATTCAAGACGATACATCACACACCTCATTGCTCCAGGGGGGGGGGGGGGGAATTTACCAACATCATTATTGCTGTAACAAAATATGATTAAGGAATAATATAAATTCTTACATAAAATACTTAGCATAGTTACCATTGCCATATCTACAAGAAAATTTTCAAATAGTGTCCATATATGATTGCTAGTGTAGATTTCTTTCATTTCAACTTCTGTATCAATGAAACAATGGCTCAAAAAATTTATGTAGGCTTCTTTGATCTGAAATACCAGGCATAATTATATATATATATATATATATATATATATATATATATATACATACATTAGAGAAAAACCACACATCTCCTAATAAACACAATTATATTATAAATAGTGTTCAATTAAAACAAGTTTTTAAGTCCAAAACTGAATTTTAGTTATTTTTTTTAGTTTCAGCAGAAAAAAGAAAACAAAAATGAAACAGTCTTAAAAATAAATTTAAAGTGATTAATACACATACATACACATATATGTATGTGTGTGCATATATTTCAAACTTAACATAAATAATAATACAACTTTTATATTGTATTACTTTATAACAACCAATAATCATGTGCATTTATCAATAATTAACAATGTAGTTCAAAAATGAAGAACAAACTGAATAATGTACATTTAATTTTTAGCTATACACAGACTTTCAGTGTATTAATACTTTACATTTAAATAAATTGAAATAAACTCCTAAAAGTTTTTTTTATATATAAAAGTTACAGTGAATAAGTCTTTAGAAAAGAAAAATAAAAGCATTTTATAGTATGAGAGAGTACAATATATGTGAGAATGAAAACTGTATCTGTTTCTTCTCTGATGTGCACATCAAGATCAAAATATTTGTTAACCTCCAAAAAATCTTTGCCTCCCCCACCTAAGAAATTTTGAAACGATGGCACTTTTTAGAAATTTTATCCCCAGGGCAAAAGTTGTCTCTCTGTGCTTCTGACTAAAACTAATTTTTATATGGAGTGAAATGTAAGTAATTCATCAATAACACAGAATGATTTTCTAATACATATATTTTATAGAGGACTTTTGTAAATGGTCATCAGCTGTTTTATTCTCTACTTTTATTCTACACCTTTCTTAGAACGTTCGAAACACTTCAGTGGTATTCAAACTAAAAAAAATTCTATCACTGTTAAGTCTGCAGATTTTAATGAGCACATGGAAAGCATTTTCAGAGTTTGGTCATATATGCATTTCGTATACAGTATAGGATCTGTTATCCAGAATGGTTGGGACCTGGGATATTCTGGATAAGGGGTTTTTCCATAATTCGGAACACTTTACAATAAGTGTTTTAAGAATTACACAAAATAACAGTATGAAATGTATAAAATATGAATATGTAAATACATAATTATAAATTTGTTAATTTAATACTGACTTATTTAAACAAAATGAAAAACATTCTAAATTACAATTAAAAATTAAAAAAAAAATATTTTAACATATAAAACTTAGTTTTAAGCGAAGAATCCTTTGATTTGGATTTCTGGAACATTTTTATTAAGATTGATTGCTTATAGCATGTATCTTGCATTAATTCATCCTGTATCCTGTATATTGATATGATTTTAAGTTCATGGAAGTAGCTTGTCTGCTACATTATAAAAATCGGTTCTTCAGTTGAAAAATATCAGTTGCTCATTTGAAATTTTTTCACTCACACCATTCTTCTGGTCATCAACATCACTTCCATTAGACATATCATTTATCATTATGTCACAAATCTTACTGTCAGTCATCTGATGACTTATAAAAGTCTCACCATCAGCAATTAGGTAAACTTTCACTTACTCTTGATCCAGCAATTGAGTTTCTGAACATTAAATTCCTTTAGCTTAGTCCAGCAGATCTGTAATAATTTATTTCTCCTTGAAAATTTTAGTCTTCAACTTCAGGCTCATTCAATCCATAAAAATTGTGTATGACCACAAATTATATCACCCATGGATTGAAATTTTTTTTACCCACCTCATTCTGCTGGTCATCATCATCACTTCCAGTCATCTGATGACTTACAGGAATGTTGTCATCAGCAATTAAACAATCTTCCACTAGCTCTTGATCCAACAATTGAGTTTCTGAACATAAAAGTTCTTTAGATTAGTTCAGAAGATCTGTAATAATTTCCTTCACCTTAGAAATTATAGAGTCTTCAACTTCATGCTCATTCACACCATAAAAAAATATTGTAGATGACCATCAATACCACATATTACTTATGGATGAGTATATATCTGTCTGTTGTATTCTATGCTTGACATAAAATACATCTTTAGTTTTCACATTTTTCAAATGAAACACATTATTTTCTGGTTATCATTTTGCATTCTGGTTTTCAGAACACTCCGGATACGGAGTTTCTGGACAACGGGTCCCATACTGTAATTTAAACTCATACCTTCAGTTAGTGATAAATGATACTTATAAAAAGTTAAGCATACAGCAATAAATAAACAAGGTCTCATTTGAGCCAATGTAGCTCAAAATTGATGAGTAAAGTTGAAAATTCCCAAAGGAAGAAATGAGATTTCAAGAATACGGGTAGTTTCAGTCCCGCCTGAATATCTGGCAGTATTTTCGCTGAAATTGAATGTTTGCCAAAACTCAAATTTTGTGCCGAAAATGAAAACAAAACTGAATATTTGATCGAACTCTGTTTATAAAGCACAAGCATGTCTTTCAAAAACAATAAGTTCAAAATTAAATACTAAATGTAATGATCCATCTAATGCTTTGATCATAAATAAATATATCGCTCACCTGCAAGAAAAGTGACACATCTCGCAAAAATTCATTTTGCGTTTTATTCCACTAATAGGTCAGTTATAAGTACGTCTTGCTACACAAAAAGTTTCATAAATGTAGTCAGACGGAAAATCACTTTATTACGCTATATGTCCATTTGTGACCACAGAAGAGGGATGGATTGTGTGGAGAGGTAAAATTACCCAACCCTTCAAACATCATCCTACATCTCCATTCTTAAGTGTTTTATGCACGTTTTTATTCCTGTGTTCAGAGGCAAGTGCTAAAATTTCATGTTGCAGTAAAATCATGCAAATTTTCTTTTGCCTCTCCGGCGAAATTTACTTTTGTCAAGATGTGTCACTTTTCTTGCGGGTGAGCGATATACCTTTGCTTCTAAATATCACATAAGATAATCTTTACTCCATTACAACAAAAAATGTACTTTCAAATAAAGATTGTTTAAGAACTGCATTTTTCAGATTTATTTTACTGATATTTACAGGAGGAAAAGCATGCTTTTAGTGCAAGAAGATGCTGAAAATTCCTAAAATTTAAAGCATCAGAGTATGAAACATTTTAGTTGTAAAAAAAGAAAAAAAACAGCTTAAAAATTTTTTTAAACTGAACTCATGGAGCCCAAGTTCCATATAAAAATTAAAATTTTGTATATATTTTTTGTAATTAACTATTTTGACATAAATAGTATTTTACAGGGTGAAAAACAGCATTCGAAACATTTTTGCAAATGGAACTATGCCTCTAAAGCTAACAGTTTAGGAATTAGCTATTTAAAAAGAATAAGGGGGAGACACAGTGCACTCACAGTGTTTCCCTCAGAATAAAAAGGGCAAGGTGCTCTTTCAAAAGGGAAAAAAAAGGGTGGCGTTCCAGCTAAATAAAAGTAACTTTTTTTATAAAAAAAGCTTTTTAAAAATTTTGTTTTGCTTGCTGTTTAACCCTAGAGCAAACTGTTTTGTTGAAATAAGATTTAACAACTTTGTTTATGTTATCAGAAATCATATGCTACTTATGAAAGAAGTTAAACGACATTTCTCCAGACACAAAAATATGCAGATGGCAAATGTTTGTGAACCCAAAATAGTCAAGGCAATATTTGCAGCTATATAAAAATGGGCAGAAACGCATTTACAACTATTAAAAAAAAAAAAAAGCATTGTACTGTGGCCTCCTGAAAACTTCTAGGGGAAACACCATGTATGTAATGACTACTTATTATTATTATTTTTTAACTCTATGTGTGTTAAGAAAAGTACTTAGAATATATTATTGTGATATCTGCGAAATATTATCATTGTGGCAATTTTTTTCAATGTATCATGTGACTAAATTTGAAATTAATAACTTGATTAATTAATTTAGTAATGGTACTAAACAATTTAAAAAAGTAGTAAAGTTAGATTTCTATATTAAGGAGACATAATACCTTAGAAAACCAAAATTTCTACATTTTGGCATACTTTTCTTATTCAACATAACCAAAAAAATTTCTGCTCATTAAAATGTGATTATTACAAATCATACAAAATAGTTCAAAATTTAAATCCACTAAATGTTTTTTAAATTACATAAAATATGTATGTACAGTTTTAAAAAATGATATTAACTCATCTCCTGTAAGATGTTTAAAGAATTACACTAGAACCTATATTGAAGCTATATCAAATTAAAGCCTTTATACTGTAAACCTCAGTTAAAAATTTATCAAAGGTTTGAATATTTTTTTTAAATAAAAAAATTCATGTAATTTTAAAATCATTAAAATCTTTATAATTAAACATGCTACAAAATAAAATATTTCAGTCCGATCAACAAATTGGCTGTTTATAGCACAGCATAAATATAAAATTTTATAACTCTACATTCATGACCACTTTATTAATGTTGCAGATAAATATAAAAATTAGAAACTGAGAAAATTAATTTTTTTTTTATTTTTTTTTTTAAATGTCAAAGGTACCTTAAGAGTAGGTACCAAAGGTAAAGGTATACATAACCTTAACATAAAACTTTTATGAAACAACATTAAACTAAAATCATTTTCATAATTTTTTTATTTCATATAATAAAAGATGAAACTTACTTCAGGCAAGCAATCAGGATGAGTAACAACCTGAACAATGTCATCCAGGGAGAGCAAAGAATGACATTTTATTTCTGTAAAAACGTTTTTTCCTTCAGTGCAACATGCTAAGAGCTTGACAAGATTAATGTGATACTGAAGAGGACCAGCTTCATCCATTCTTTGCCTTTCAGATCTCATCATTTCTACCAGATGATTGAAAGATGTTTTGTCATTGTAGAAGACTAAAACATCTTCACCAGCATTAACTAACTACATGAAAAGATACTGGCATATCAGACATAAAAAAGAAGGTAAAGAAAATAAGTAGATCAAAGAGAAAAACTTAATTAGAAAAATTCAACAGATAAATATCAAATCCTTAAGGTAACCTTGACAAAAAAAAAAAAAAAAAAGCACTTTATGATTTTTTTGTAAGAAAACTGCATGATGGATCTTTTTGAAATTTTAACAGGTTATTGTACATATCTTAAGGTATACACAAGAATTTTTTTATTAGATTTTGTTGCTTCTACTCTATGTTATAAACAAATATATAAACAAATAACTGCTTTGGAAAATTTCATCTGGACGGTGGGCAGAATAGCGCCTTGTAGAATTATCTGAAACACAAAAATAAATTTTTTTTGTAAACTTCGTGAATATACTTTCTAGTTAAATTAAAGGAACCCATAAATTTATTTAAAAAAAAATATGTAATGGCTGATTAAAAAAAACATTTTCGTAAAAAAAAAAATTGTTCTTTTTTGTTAATAACTTTTTTTTTAAATAATTTTAGTAAAAGTTTTAATTCATATCGAAGGCAATTAAACAGGCTTTAATTTAAAAAATAATCAAGATGATCCATAGAGTAATTTTTTTAAAAATCTTGCCCACTGCGTCAACCACATTTTTTGACACTGTGAGCAAGATTTAAAAAAAATACTACTCAATGGATCATCTTGATTCATCTTGATTTTTTTTTATTATTATTAAAGCTTATTTAATTGCCTTCGATATGAATTAAAGCTTTTACTAAAATTATTAAAAAAAAAAAAGTTATCAAATAAAAACAAATTTTTTTAACAAAAAAAAAAAAAAAGTTTTTTTTTTAATCAGCCATACAAAACTTTTTATAAAATAAATTTATGGGTTTTTTTAATTTAACTAGAAGCTATACTCATGAAGTTTATGAAAAAAATTTATTTTTGTGTTTCGAATAATTCTACAAGGCACTATCATGTCCACTGTCCAGACGAAATTTTCCAAAGCAGTTGAACATATTTGTTTATAACTTAAAGTAGAAGTAACAAAATCTAATTAAAAAAAGTTCTTGTGTATACCTTAAGATATGTACAATAAACTGTTAAAATTTCAAAAAGATCCATCATGCAGTTTACTTTAAAAAAAAAACATAAAAAAGTGCTTTTTTTTTGTCTCCTAATGTAGAAGGTCCCCTTAATACATTTTACAAAATTTAAAATGTAAATAATTTTTAATGCATTATAATCACTCTATTCTATAAAAAGTAACTAATGCTGTCACCGCCACTGTCAATGAATTTTTTGTGACCAGAGGTCTTTCTTCGCTAACATTAAGAAAACTACTGCATACAAAAATATGAAAATGGGTAATATTATAGAAAAATGTTTGATAAACACATTGAAGAAGGCAGTTTTTAAATCGAAAAGTTATTTTCAGAGATATTTAATGTTAATGTTGGTCAAAATCATTCCATTAAAAAAGTTTTATAGGAGCGAAAACTATACATAGGAATTTAATCATTTTTTCTAACGATATTTCATTAGAAACTCAGGGTGCATTTATTATTCTATTTTGACTAATTTTTTGAGGGTTTATTTTAATTTTAAATTCAAATTTTTATCATTTCCAGAGATATTTTTTACATATTATAGAAAAGGTTATTTAAATTGCTGCCAATTGATAAAACAGTGCAAAGAATAATATTTCCTTTAAATTAAAAATTTATTCATATGTGATTATTATAAACGGAAAAAACAGCTTTTCAAATTAGAATTAAATGATTACATGTTAAAAACAGGAAAATATTGAAAATTATGACATAAAAATTATTTTCTCACAAGCATATTAAAAAAGAAAGAAAACTATAAACTAATCAATTATTAAATATGTTTTAAAAGCAGTAAATGGGAGAAATGATGTCCTATTTAATGTCCAAATAATAACATTGCCAAACAGCTTAAATTTAAGAAATATAGTTACACATACATGAGAGATTTATTTCATATTTCAAGATGATCTAAATTAAAGTTTTAGGACATTTTCGTTTTAACAATGCTTTCAAACTCATCAATAAAACTTGGGTTTAAACTAGATTAGCATTTTGCATGCTTTTAAGCATAGTGTCTAAAATGCAATTTATCTTTTAAGCCAGCTATAGAAATGCATTAGTAAATACATGTGGTTAAATACAGGAGATAACTAAATCTGATATTGCCGAGAATTTGTAGACATGTCTTCTACCTCCCCCCTTTAAAAAAAAAATTCTTTACATTAGTCAAAATATAAATAAAAATGTTTTTAAAAAAATCTCCAAACTAAAATGCTGTTAAAATTTTTAATGAAAAGCCAGAATGAGGAAGTGATATACCAACTACAGTAAAAATGCTAGATAGTTAACTTTTTACATTAACCTGAGAGTAGTCACATTCTTTTTTAGAATGCTACTGGTTGCATTCAGTCTTTTTTCCATTGTTTCTTGCAAGTGAAAAAAAAGGAGAATGTCAAATAGATTTTATTAATTATTCAACAACTGCTTTTCAATGTAGTTATAAAGTTTCACTTTACTGAAATTAGTGATTTTCACACAGGCTATGAAATATTTGCACAGGATGAAAATGAACTGTCATTAGTGATTATGTCATGTTTTTTTTTTTTTTTTTTTTTTTTTTTATAAATATATACTTTTCTTGTCAATATATAATTGAAAAAAAAGGTAAAATACGATGTAACTTTACCAAGATAGTGAAGAAACATTTAAGGTCAGCTACATGACATAACATTATCGTATTTATTAAGGGAGATGGCTTAGAGGACAATAACTGATACGGGCAACAAAAAGAAGACTACTGAGTACTGACAGGTTAACAACAGAGTATTAACAGCTTTCACAGTAAGGAAATATATTTTGAAAAATTATCATTATTACTATTTAGAGAAAATTATAATAAATGTACAATCAAAATGTTATTATTGAATGTGAATACCTCTTGCATGACAATGTCTTGCCCTTTACGGATGTACTGTCCTTCAGCTTTCACTATAGTCTGCAAAAACTTTAAATATTGCACATGACGGCCATGAGTTTCAATACAGTGAACAAAATGTTGAACCACACGTTCACTGAGTTCATTGCACAGGGCTACATTATCCATGAAAATGCTTCTCATTGTCTGAGCCTCAAGAAGCTGAAACAAAGGTTTTCTAATTTTTAAAAAAAAGACAAATTGCATCTTGATTTGCATTTTTCAAATAAATTTGTAATTACAAAGAGAAATCATATCATGCATGTCAATTATCAGCATAAATAATAATGATTCCTTATCCAACTGCATCATGTCAAGGAGTACTTATCAGTTTCCATATATGTTTATATGTATGTATGGCCAGATGTTATGTCCTATATTAGCCGATTTGAACAAATGACATGCCATTAAAACTGTATGAAACCTCCAGGTGCTATAGACCAGAGGTTGACAACAGGAACATATGGACCACTAATATCCATGAAAACATTTTGGGTTTCCAAAAAAATAATTATTTGCATTTTTACATGCTTTTATTTAACTTTGTTTCTTTCTGAATATCTGAATCTAATCTTGAAATCAGTTTTTGACCATTTTTGTGAAGACATTTTTTTCCTCAAATATTGCACACAAATTCATTGTCGATGACAATGTAATATTCATGTATTCTCAGGTACATACCTCATCAGAGTCAGAGTCCAGTGAAAAAAAAACCCAATTCTTTTATGTTTTTGATTGAAATCATGTATTCAACAAATCAATTCTGCTGTAATTTTGCACTCACTGTTGCCAGTTTGCTACTTTTTTAAAAATTTGGATTGGTTGATTGCCACCATTTTCTAAAGATAGCATAATTCACCTTATTTTCATATTATTTTATCAGTCATTAAATAAGGTAAATATTTCTACTTCAAAGAAGTGGTGGTAATCAATCACTTTATTTTATTTCTTTTTTAAATAGCGAACTGGCAACACTGTTTGCACGCAAGTTCAAGGTCAATATGATAAATTCAAGTATTTTGAGGGCCCTATCCTATCAGGGTATCAGCTTCCTATACAGGAACGATAATATTCTTTTACGTTTTTAATTAAAATGAAATATCTAACTATCTCATTTTGCTCAGATTTTGAATGCAAGCTCATTGTCAATGACAGAGGTTTTCTCAGGGCCACAGTTTAAGAGGGGCATGGGCCAGAAGCTAAATTTAATTCTTTTAACATTTTTGATTGAAATCACATATCTAGCAAGAGAATTTTGTACAAATTTCACATATAAGTCAATTGTGGATGACAATGCATATTCAATGCGTTAAATTTTGGATTAAAAGCATGTATTGGTTACCTAATTTTCTTAATTATTATACTTATTCAGGATTTATAATTAATAAAACAATAATAATATTCTTAGAAATTCTTAAATTTATGAAATTAAATTATAGTTATTACTTATAATTAAACTTACTTTAATAGTTTTATTACAATAAAACAGAATGTAAAAATGTTTCATGATTAAACAATCATTCTTTTACTTACATAAGTATTTATATACAGTGGCGGTGTAAAATTTCTGGTCAGTTAGTTTCTTTGATTTATTTGACAGAATGTTTCAGCGAAGAAGAAGCACAATTGCTCCAAAAGTTAGGAACCAGCAAATTACCTCTGACCACGTGATCATTTTGATTGGATACTGAAGATACTTGATGCAAAGGGGAGGAATTCGAAATTTGCGTGTGCAAAAGTTTCTGGACATTCGTCATCAGTTAGTTTTTGCTATCAGTAAAGTGTTTTTTTGACCGTGTTTGTTAATTAATCAACACGAATAACTTATTTGAAATTCAAAAATGAAAAGTTGAACAATTTATTGTTCCTAAATGAGTGATTTATTTGTTGCTAAAGGGACATTGCTCTCGTGAGATTGCAGCAAAGTTGTCGATCGGAAAATTTGCTGCGAACGATATTTAAAAAATATATAAATATTGTCATGGCCTTCGGAACTTGCCACGGTCCGGGGAGGTTCAAAAAGTTAGCAGCCAGTGTTATAGGCTATACGACAACACAAATAATTCAATACTGACCTATAAAAACATTGAGTTATCAGAGAGAGAGAGAGAAATAAATAGCTGCATCAAATGTCTGAGATAGGTACCAAACACAGAATGTTGTAGAAATTATTACAAAAATGCATAATTTATAATTCAATGGGTGAAAATTAAAATCAGACAAAGAAAAAATGATTCAGTTTGGAATGGCTTGTTTTCCAGCTAATGCTAATGCCTGAATTATATGGCGACTCTTATTAATGAGAGAAAAATAAACAAGTCACATTAGATCCACATAGATGTTACCTATAATTAATAAAAGAAAGCTTTTGTCTATCTGCTTGACGGTGACAGCTAAAGAAATCAGGTGCCAATAGAAGTATATGAATTTGGCTCTGGATAAATAAAGACAATTGCAAATGCAGCTGAGATTTTGTATTTTTTTTTTTTTTTTAAGAAAAATTTGCATATTTTCCCAAGTTTGCTAGAAAGTTTGACCTACTCATAAGAACAATTCAAATTCAATCTTTTTACCTGATATAGTAAATTTTCTCTTCTTTTCAATAAAGTTTATTCAGAATTTATATAAGGATTTATATATATAGTCTTCATTTTGGCGAAAATTAAAAGTTTGCTTTTTATTAAGCAATTTGATTTGATACTTTATCAACCCAATCTTATATTTTATATTCCTGCAGTCTTTTGGGAATCTATTTTAAAAAAATTAAAAATAGAAATTGCTTTTAAAAAAAAATTAATTATTAAAAGAAGTATGCCGAATTTTTCTGTGTGAAGAAACACAAAGATGAAACCTAAGATAAAAACTCCAGTGTCAAGTTTTTCTTCAGTCAACCTTTTTGTTGTCCAAAGCCATTAGCATGACGATGTAAGTGACATCACAGTTGGGAGCTTTTTTTCTTTGTTTTTTTCCATTCAGCATGTGCAGGATATATTTAAACAATTGTTCTCAACCCTTTCCGGCGCGAAGTAAGTCTGTTTGTAAAATGATGAAATGATGGACTGACACCAGAATTTACAAACGAATTTATTAGAAAATAAAACTTTGCTTATTTTCCTGTACTTTATAAAAGGAAAATTTTAATTAAATATTCTTGGTGTTGTTTGTCAGTTTTGGAATTAAAATTAGGTGTCCTTTTTTGTGGGCACCGCCCTCTAAAGGGTTAACTGGTGTGCTATGAGAAAACCTGAGGTGTGTCATGAAAATTTCAAGCCAAGTTGTATCAAGATTTTTAATAATTAACAAAAATATTAATATTTTAATATCCAACATTCCATATTCTATGATTTGCTTCAATTGGGATTTATATAAAATTTTAAGGTTATTATCCCAGGGTCGGGTAACACCATTGTGAGTCAGTTTATTAGATGTGGAATAATTAAATATTTTACAAATTACTGAGAAAAAAAAGTTGAACATTTTTATTATGTAAGAGGGGATTTATTTATTTCAGATTAATTAAAGTTTGAACTCAGTTTCTGATAGCAAACAATCTAGTGATGTTCAAAATATTTTTGTGTAATTTTTTATATATTTTTAGTATCTTGTCAGCTTACATTTTTTCAATAAGGATATATTTTTTTAATAATTAGTCATTTTCATTTGAAATTTAATAACAAAAGTAACACAATTTTATCTACAGGAAAATCATAATGTACACATATAAACGTATCCAGGACAACAGTCATGCTTGAATTTACTAAAAGTCTATTTTTGCATACAATGAATAGTTTATCTAAAATAAAATTATCCTACTAGCTGTGCCATTTCTTTGTGAAAAACCTAGATTTCTTTCTGCTGTGCTAGAAATTAAAACAAAAACAAATAGATGGCAAATCTTACAGATAATTATAACATTTGTTTTTGATATAAAGTATTTTATAAGAGGAATCTTATTACGATTTATAAAAAACAACTACATTAATATTAAGGTTTGAATAAATCTTTTAACATTAAATGCAAAGATATCGCAAATAAAATTTTCAAGTTTGCTGCATATTTAAAATTTTGAGATTATATGATTTCATAGTGAAAGTATAATTTCAGTTACATAAAACTAAAAATTACTAAACACAGTTGATAAATCAAATGAAATATATATATATATATTTCGCATCATTTATAATTGCATTCTTTTGAAAAACAAAAATTTAACTGGAAATTTGTCCAAATTCAATTTAAGTAATTAAACAAAAAATTTTTCAGTATTTTCTTTTTTTAATCAATAGCAATTTGTATCATGTTGTAAAGTTCACATTTAAATTTAAATCCAATTACATATTTTGGTCAATTCATACAATTGAATTAAAAAACATATTGCTTTTGTAAATTTTGAAAATTTTCTATATTTAGCATGATCATATTAACTTTATCGATCTTAAGAAAAAAAACCTGCATTATTAACTATTTTTAAGTTTATCTACTTAAAAAAACCCACATTATTAAAATTTTTTTAGTTTAATCCACGAATATATATATGTGTAAATTTGCCATCATTGCATACAAATATATGATGAACTAAAATCATACTGTGATTTAAAAATAAAATGTGCTTTAAAACAAAAGAAAATAAGCTAAATATTATGCAAAAAGTGTATCTAATGCAATCTAAGAACTGCATTCAGTATAACAGCTATTTCAAAAAGAAAAAGAAAATCCTAGGCACAAAATCTAGTTCAAAGGGAAGCTTTTGTGTACAAAAATATACTTTACCCTCAAATGAGACTGCACAAAAGATTAGCAAACAAAAGAAAATATTAATTAATTATAAATTCCTTTTTAAAAAATTAAAAAAAAAATAGAAAACAATTACATAAATATATATGAAATTATGAATATAAGTATAAATAAACACAAGTTAAGAACAATAAAATCACTTAGCTATAATTAATAAAGATAGATAAATTTCCTTACACCAGGATTTAAAAACAGGTCTAAGTGTTTATGTAGCAGTGCTTGATTTGAATGATTATCCAAGCAGAAATGTTGAAGAAACTCATGAGCAAGTCTCATCAATTCATTCATTCTAATGTCTTCTTTCTAAATAAAAATAAATTTTCATTTTTCTATGATTATGTAACAAACATAGACAATTATTAACATACAACATAAACATATACTTTAAATTAGGGGAGGGGGTGCATTATTCTGCAACATGGGCACTTGCCAAACAAAATCCAGGGGGGGGGGTCAAAATTTTTAGAACAGGTGTGACTGTAGTCCCTACAGAATACACTTTTTTTTTTTTTTTGGTAAATGGACAGTGTAAACATGAAACAAACTAAGCTAAGAATATGTCAGAACCCCATGCACAATTTTTTAACATATTTTAAGATCCCTACACCCCCCCCCCCCCAAATTTTTAAACATGACATAAAGCGTGATATAGAAAATTAACAACACATATTAAAAAGGAAAAAATAAGCTTCTACAAGCTTTTTTCAAAATGAGATATTAAGAATTAAGTTATTTTTTTCATCATGGGTACTCTGCCCCCCCCCCCCCCAAACTTTACACATTTAAGATTACTTTTAAACAAATGAATGTAAAAACATAACAAAAATTTGTCTTACACAGGAGGTTCAGAGAGCCAAGAAAGATGAAAACATCTTAGTCCCTTTTTCTCTTAGTTTATTATTTTATATCACCACAGAATAACAAATTCTATTTATTATTATTTTTTTAATAATGTGAGAAAAAAAACTGAGTTCATCAAATTTGAAAGTTCAGGAACGGGCAATTCTCCTCCCTTACGAGTGCCAATGTTCTGCATGGCCATGCATACCAAAATAAAGAAATATTTTAGCTGGATAAATGGGTAACATACTCAAACTTATGAGCTTTTAAAAATGGCATTAGTAACATATTATCTTTATGAGTATTAAAATTAAATCAAAAAAATTTTTAAATAATTAAAATGCATTTTATGATAGTAGATGCATTGCAGAAAACTCTTGATTATCCATAACCCAAGTGAAAATGTCAAATAAATTAAAAATTTTTATCTAGCACATTCACAACTGTTTGTGCAGGTTGTGTACACAAGACATTATATACAGGCTCCAATTAAATACTTTCTACTTTACAATACTTAAAATACTGATAAAATAATATACTTATAACTAATAATTTTACTTACTTATAAAGTATATCTTGCCAAAAAAAAAAAAAAAGAAAGATAAGAAAACGAATGTCCTGAAATGTAATTTTGTGGACACACAGATGATACTTAAAAATGTATTTTGAAAGGAAACTTTTACAAGAATAAATAAGTTCATGCTTTTAGAGATAAAGATCACAAAAGACCAAATTCAGTTTTATTTATTTATTTTTTTAATGATATAGTACTAAAAATAGATATAAATAACTTACTTTGTCATAAGGAATTTGTAGTAATTCTAATATAACAGCATGCGCCCCCATATTTCGTAAAAGACGCTGCTCGTGTTTACGGGGCTTATTACCAGTTGGCATCTCTTGAACGCACAGTTTAGTAAGCCTAAGCAATATCTAAATAATAAAAGTATTAATTAACATTTCTGTAACAACCATCAAATCGTCTAATAAAAATATTAATACTTACTTATTTATTAAATATATGGTTAAAAATAACAATAAATATAATTAAAATAGCTAAATAAAACATATTAATTTAAAATAAATTTTACCTGCTGGATAGTTTTATAATTTTTGTTCTGAACGTGGTCAACTGGAGGTCCAATATCCAAATCTATAGCCGAACCCTCACTTGCAGCAGGCCCTAAATCCTAGAAATGAAGAATAATTTTATCAAAATGATATACATATACTAGTAAATTGATAATTTTTAAATAATAAAAGCATTTAATTAAATTAAGTATTATTTGTTTATAGTTTAAAGTATAATTTACAAACAATTTACAAATCTATATCAACTATGTAGTAATTTTCCTTTTCAAATTTAGAGTGAACTTTCACATTTATAATAATAAAATAATTGTTATTATAGCTAAACAAACAAACAAAAAAGTAAAAACTTGGTCCCAGGGGAAAAAACAAAAATATATTTGGGCAGATATTTATTTATTATTAAACATATAGATAGGGAAAAAAAAAAACAGAAACGAAAATATGTGCATATTTTATTAATTATAAATTTAATTTAAGCATTAGAAGGAGTGGGGAATGTAACACAATCCTTAGACTTCCACTTTAACTTATTTCAAACCTGTCTGTGTTTTACATGGTGTTCAAATCACTTACATGTACAGTCATGGAAAAAAAAGTAAACATCCTTTACTAACTCTCTAAATAAATTATCATAGAAGAAAATTACTAGTACCAAAGAATTGGAAATAAAGTCTACTTTTAAATGATGTACATAAAATTTGCTTAGGCTTTTTATACTATATATAAAAACGAACCAAAAATTTGTTTTTTTCAATAGCAATACCCAAGTTTGACTCCATAAATAAAATTACACACTTCAATTAGCCTTAAAACAAATTTTCATTAAATTTGCACAATTAGTTTCAGAGAAATTAATTATTTTAAAATGAGCCTATTTTAGGGGCAGTATCCAAATTGAAGTTCCATACTCGATTGTTGAAATGGTATAGAATGACTATGTCACTTCTATTAACCTTCTCACTGCTGCGAACTTATATATCCGTTCAATAAGCTGTAGGTTTTACTGCAATAGAAGCATTATTTTAATATAATTCTACAGATGAAATCGAGTTTTAAAAAATTAACTTATGATTAATACTCTCAAGGCTTATATGCCTATACGTAACAAAAATCTTTATATCATGTTGTAAAAAACACCCTTTTCTAGCATTAAAAAACAAAAAACAACATTACAATTTTGCACTTTAGCTCGGCGGTCAGGAGGTTAATGCATTATTTCTTTCCAATATGACCCTTTCACTTGTTTAACATGTTTTGATTATATTGCCAGGCCAAATGTTTCAATAAAATGAGTAAAATATATTTTTTTCAAATTATACTTTTCTGCCCATCATAGACGGCCAACATTTAACTTAAACCATCATTTTGACTTTTTTAATCATAATTCAAAAACTAATTGGTAGAAAAATTTGAAATTGAGAATTCGCAGGACATAATAAATATAAATCTATCAAAAAAATTGTAGGTTGCAATTCATATTGTTTCGAATTCATAATATAAAAATTTTAAAATTACGAATTCAATGTATTTATGTTTGTGTTTGTTAGTATTATAACCACACAAAAAAATTATCATATTAGGATTATAATTTCAGGAGAAATTAATAAAAATATGAAAATGTAATTTAACATTAGAAGTTCTAAATTTTGAATGTTTATATTTCAAAAACTTATTATCCAAATGAAATTTCGTTTTTAGGCATAGCTTGGACTGAAGATTTAAAATATATTGTCAAAATTGGGTGTTGCCTTTGAGAAAAAACAAAGTTTGGTCTGGTTTTGATTTGTAGATGGATCCCTAAGCAATTTTATATACATCATTTAAAAGCAGACTTTATTTCCAATCTTTTGGTACCAGTAACTTTCTTAATACTTGGAAATTTTTCCAGAGAGAAGAAAAAAAAAATTATCTCTGGAAAAATTTCCAAGTATTAATATAGTTTCAATCTATGCTGGATTTAATTAAATTTTGTGTTTGCCCCATGTCGGTGGCTCACTGAAAATATTCCATCTTGTGCTGCGTTTGTAGCCTTGCCAACTTGTAATAGTGAGAAGTTCCAGGCTGGGTATCGTTCCATGTGGTTTAGTCGGTACAATGCGAATGCACTATACTGATGACCTGGGTTCGAGTCCCGGCATGGAATCTTTTTCACTATGTTGGCCTTTGCGCCTTTTAAGCAATTAATTTGAAATTTGATTTTCATTTTAAATACCAGTAACATTCTTCTATTATAATTAGTTGCAGATTTAGTAGGGGGTGTGGTATAACTGATAATGTGCCATGATATGAAAGGTATAATTAATTTGAAGTTCTTTTTAGTAACATGCGTTGTGTAGTATTGCAATAAAACCCTCTGTTCTTTGAGGTCAGCAATTGTAAAAAAATAGAAATAAATGAAACTTCTTACTTGGATCGTGTAGTCTGTAAAATAAATGAAGAGGAGACTTATAAGCATAAAGCAATCCTTTATTTTCATCTTGAGAAGAGAAGATAAGGCTTCCCGTTGGTCACCGTTCATAAATTAATTCTTGCCAATAAAAGCATCTACTCCATTTGAAGATATATATTTCTTTTAAAAATTAAAGTGCAGCATAAATCAAAAAATTATCCAGAAATAATTTTAATTTAACAGGAGTTGTTAAAATCGCAGACATCGTTTACGCATAAGCTTTTCACCGGATTCCACATTCATCGGTAGACAGACCGATGGGAGCCCGCAGCCCCGCGATCTTTTTAAAACGAAACTATGTCATGACAGCAACACCAACAAAACAGATTCTGATTTAAAATTAACGGAATTTTTAATTTATAGTAAGAATACGGGGACTTCAAAAGTTACTGAAAGAAAAGATTTAAATCTATTAGAGAATTTAAAATATTAGCTAATGTCTTAATAAACAAATCCAAAAGAAAACATTTAAAAAGCTTTATTTTAATTTGCTCCTCGCACGGTGAATAGACACACCTCCGAAAGATCAACATCCATTCAATGCATATGTCGTGAGAGGCTTGCTCCGATGACGTCATCACAATCGTACAAAGTTCAAAGGAGAAGCATCCCATGCCAGGGGCAGCCGAACGTCAGCGAACTTCCCGATGTGCGGTGAAGTGAAATCGCCCGCGCAAAAATAAATATGGATTTAAGCTTAAAGAACATCGATGTATAAAGCAAAAAAAAATAAAACAGTAACATAATTTAAACACTGTGAGATTTCATCTCACAGGGGATGTTTACTTTTTTTTCCACCACGACTAAGATTAGCCATCAGTTGTAAATAGCTTAAATACTTTTTAAATGTACACATATTTTAGAAAGATATCAGAAAAGAATTTATATTAATTCTTAGAAAACATTTGCAAAATGAGCATTTAATACTGTATAGCTATTATGTAAAACAAGTATTAAAAAAAAAAAAAAGTTATTTATTAGATTACAATCAAAGTAACAAAATAAATTCTTTTAACACATTTGTAAACAGAAACATCTATTCACAATAAAATTCAAATTCCATCTTTATTTTAATAATTTAGCAAAAAAAAAAAAAAATGAATAACAATGCAAAAAATAATTAAAAAAAGATTACCATATTGCTCTTTTTCTTGGATTTGGATTCTTTTTTCCTTTCAGAATCCCCATCAGCATCATCATCATTGCTTTTCTTCTTCTTAGATACTTCTTCCAACTTGGACTTGAAGACCCAAAGTTCAGACTTCTCTACTAGCAATCGAAGCTCGTCAAGATCAGCTTTAATTTGCTTGTAATTTTCTACATCACTTGCAGATACTAGAAGCTGGACCTAAATTCAAGGATAAAAATCAAATCTAAGACATAATCAACACTTAAAATCATAATAATTTAATCAAATCTATACAAATCTAATAGGATTAAAACTAGAATGAACAATTAATTCATCAGTATCAAAAGTATTAGATTCATGGTTAATAATTGAAAAATAATATTATTCAGAAAATTAAACCATAATATGATTTGGTAAAATTAAAAAGAATATGTTTCAGGATTTTTAAAAGGTTCAAAACTAAATTTCCTTTCTTAAGGAATTCTACCATCCTTTCTCCAAAAAATATTTCTTTCGATTCTTCTAACACAAAATGTTCTAACACATTCACAGACTCATTTTTGAAAGTAAAAACGTAGAATTGGCAGGAATGATTATTGAAGCAATATGGAATCAAATGGAATTTCGTTCATAATTTTTTTTAAATGATTTTTTTTATAAATGTCTTATATCTTAAGTACTCTAACATCTATTGAAAATAAGTTTATATGGCTTCTCAGCTTCCAAATTCCACTTGGTAATGTTAAGACTATGGGCATTTGATGCATTTTTATATTCAAAATAACGCATTTTTATATTCAAAATATCTTCTCAGGAAATTAATATTTTCAATTTCTTCTTTCAGTATTCTCTTCTTAAAGGATGTCACTTTTTTTTCTTAGTTCTTAAAATATTTCTAAAATCTATGCTTAATTTAATATTTTATGTTTTAAAAACTAACAAACTGGGAGTAAAATTTTAACACTTCATATAAAATTAAGCATAGACTTTAGAAACATTTTGAAAACTAAGAATCAAAGAGACATCCTTTAAGAAGAATACACACACACAGAAAAAATAAGTTAACAATATTAATTTCCTGAGGAGATATTTTAAAAATATGAATGCACCAAACACCTATAGACTTAACATTACCGAGGGGAATTCGGAAGCTGAGAGACTAGCAGCCTTAAAAGCAAAATTGAAAGGTAGCATACAGAAAAGTGTTTCGCTTTAGGAAGGATATTCCAATATTTTTTAAAGAAAATTTCTAAAAAGACAGAAAAATAAATCGCTGAAAATGTTGTCTTGGCATCAAAAGAATTGTTCTTTTAATATTTTAAACATTTAAAAGTCACCATAGTTGATGAATATAGTAGGCTGAAAATTGTTTTTTAATTGTCTGTGGCAATTCTGTATCTATCAACTACTTTCACTGAAATAGAATTAGAATACATGCCTGTTTGAAAGCCTGCAAGACCTCTTGACGCTGACTAAAGTGCCTAAATAGAAGCAACAGTGCACCAGATACTAAGGGAGGATAATCGTGCATAGTGAGATGCAGCAGAACTCTTAAAAATGTACGACCACCTTGTCCATCAAGATCAATTTCAGTACAATCATCCCTAGATCATCAAAAAATTTTGAGGAAATTAATATCTGTCAACAAAAATAAACAGCAATAATTCAACAGGATGAGCCATAATTAACTCAACAAAGTTTTTCTTCATATTGAAATTTGTTTAAACCACACACACACACACACACACACACACACACACACACAAAATTAAATTAGTAAAAAAAAATGTAGTACTTACACAACACTGTAAAAAATGAATATGAAAATTGTTAAACTTCATTTTTCACAAATTATAAAATACATCTAAGATATATGAAAAAAGACAACTATAAATTACATCACAAAACAAAAAATATTTTTTTTATTTTTAACCCTTAACTTTGATTTAAGCCTCCTGAGAAAAATGACATATTTTTCAGTATGATTCAATTAATTTGTTCAATCAATTTGCAAATATATAATAATTGCCGAAGAAGCAAAATATCCTTGCAGCTTAACATATATCATTTGGCATAATTGAAGCTAAGTTGCAGAAATTGCCGTAAAAAACCCCTAAAATGCTACATCAAGTTCAGGAATAAGTTGATTTCGATGTCAGTATTTTATATACAGCATTTACATTGCAAGAAGAAAATTTGGATTAAGAAATAATTGAAAATTTTATGCTTCACAGAAAAATATTATAACATGCTTCTTTCCAGTGACTTTTGAACTGCAAGTTATTTTTTCCACTATACATTTAAAATAAAAAACATTCAATAATGTTTAGGTGTATTTTCAAAACATTAATAACATTTCATTTTTTAATACTAAAATAATGTAAGGCTTGTTTTTTGTAGACTGGATTAATAAACTACAAGATGTAAATATTTTTTAGATACAAAACTTAAAAATAGTTCAAAAGCAACTTACTTGCCACCAAATATAGCTTCAGCATGATGACTAATTCTTTCTAGATCAATTCCTAAAATTAAAACAAAAAACACCCAGATTAAGAATTATAAGATTGAAACATAAAAATTTAGTTAATAAAATAAACTACTTAATACATTTATTTAAAAAAATATGTGTATTATAAAAAAAAATGAAATGAAAATTAAAATGGAATGAAAATTAATCACACAGTTATTATAAAATTACTTACAAAGCACAGTTTACAAATAACTGTAAAAATTTTAATAACTTTTAGAATTGATGACTCAAAAGCATATTATATCTCTGAATATAAAATTTTTTTAAATGTTAGGGATACATAAATTACATAATTAATCAAGAAAACATAAATGATTTCTTTTATTAACTCCTTTTACTTGCACACACACACACACACAAAGGAAAAAAAAAAAAGGACTTACAAATTTCTATTAGTAGAAATAATAATTTTTAAAAATGCAAATACAGTAACCCCTTGTTATATTACACTTGTTGGAAGGAGACAAGAGCAATGCAACTGAGAGGCATTAGAAAGAATAATAAAGGTGACAGCATTAGAGTGTTTTATATATCTCCAAAAAATTATACACACATTATAGGGTTTCTTTCTTTTTTTTTTTTTTATGAAAACTGGCAATAGAAAAACTTAATTGACAGATTGTACATAATAACTTTACAACATTTCTGAGAGACTTCAGACTGGAATTGCATGCTGTTGGTACTCATATATGGCCAGTGTAACTCAAATGATTAGACTTGATCAAGCTTGGCATCTGACATTTTTATTTCTCCTTTAACGTAATCGGGTGAGTATCAGATGAACCATATTGAATAGAAAGATTTAATTTAGCAATACATTTGTCCAAAATTCTGACTTTTAATCCAAGCTGGTCCATTTTGTTGTCAAAGTTCTAATTTTTCCCAGTAATGGGACTGAGCAGGGAATAGGCATTAATTTGGCCATAAATGGATTGAAAAGGTATGGAGGCTAAAATCACAAGGCTTCATGCAGATTGAAAACCAGTAATTTAACCACAGAAAGTTGCACATTGCATTTAGCTTGTACTTTTTATTTTAAAGGTTTAAATGAATTTCTAGTCATAATTTTTATTTGTCTAAAAAAGCTAAATTACAAGGCAAACTGAGAATTAAGAATCAAATATGAGAGATTTACAAAAATTTAAATTCACATTTAAAATGGGGTTTGCATATATTATTACCTTTCATACATACAATCTTTTATATGAAATTAAAAAATATTCTTTTAAATTAAATCTCATTACCTTGTGGTATATAAAGGTATAATATAATGAGGTATTACTGTAATTATACATTCATTTTCCTTAATTGTTAGATTATTTAAAGTTATTTTCAATGCAAAAAGGTCAGAAATAAGTTTAACTTTGCTTAGCATAATGTGAATTATGCATTTTTTCACAGAATACTGCATATCAATTCCAAGAGTTTAAATACAAGGAAAATTTAAAAATAAGATTTGTAAGAGTAATCTGAAAATGCATTATGAAATAATGTAAGATTCTTCACTTTTTGCATTAAATAGCATACAAGATCATACATGATACTACAATGTAGAATTGCTTTAGAATCTTGTTAAATTACTTTAATAACCTTTGATAATACAGTAACATGAATTACATATTATATTACAAAATTTTAATGACCAAGAACAACAAAAAGTTATTTTAAATTAGTTTTAGAATTAACAAAAATTCTACTTTTTCAAAACTAACATGATTTTATTATTTTTTCAATGTATTTTTAATTTGCATAAAATAATTTTTACATATAGGTATAAGGTTAGGCACCAAAATTATACTAAAAAATGAACATTAATATCATTAAAATAAAGTAAAATGTAAAATCCAATTTTTTGATTGAAGAGCTCAGATGATAAAGGTAGTAAGTGACATAACCATCATTTTGAGAAAACACATTTTGATCCACTTTTATCAAGTAAAATTACATTTTTTAAATGTCAAATACATCCTTTATTAATTAAAAACTTTGTGAGCATTAGTTTTTTTTTTTTTTTCCCCACAAACAGAGGAATATTGATTATTATCTTCAATCATATGATGAACTCGATTTTTGTTTTCTCTCCACATACCAATTTTATCATCTGAGCTCTTCAATTATCATTTATCAGATCTATTACATGTTTACAAAAGTAATGAAAACGAAGATACAAAAACTTAACACATACACACATATATGTGCATGTGAATTTATATGAGCACATATACACATATGTATATTGCAAATTCGTAGTTGAACAAGTGAACATTAAATATCAGTGATTAAAAACATTATATTGCAAAATATACAAATTTTTAAAGAAGGATAAATAACGCAGGTAACTAAAATAAACAGGTATCAAAGTTTTAAAAAGTCAGACTTTGAAAACATCAGATCTGAAAGTTATACATTCAAATATAAGTGACACTTAGAAATAAATATTTACATCTTTTAATATCACAAATGAAGGCACCTTTCTCTCCAATAGTTAAAGTTTCTTCAGTGGCTGCTTTATCGTGACTCTCATCAAATTCTCTTTTAAAAATAGACAGCAATCCAGTGATACGATAATCAAGTCGCACATTTAAGATAAACTAAAATAAAGTTAAGAAGAAGGGAAACAGCAGGTTACAGTCTGATAAAAGTGTGAAATAAATATGAATTAAAAAAGTATAATTAATGTAAAGACTATTATAAGAAGAGATGAATGCTTTTAACGTTAAGAGGCAATGGATGTCATTTGGCATCTGAGCTCTTCATTGCCTGGTTACAGGACACCAGACACCCAGCATAACTTGCAGATGGATATCTGGCTGCTATATGTTTCAATCACCCCAACCCCCTCCCTTTCTAAGAAATTAAGAATGGATTTAGGTTAGCTAGCTCCATATTTTCTTAGCTTCGATTAGTTATGCATTTTTTTTTTGATTATATTTTTAATTTTATTTCTATGATTATTTCAGTTATAGTGCCAATATTATCATTACATCATTTTAAATCATTACTTACATCATCAGCTAATTAGTTTAGTAATAGTAAATTATTTTCATGAGAAAAATTTACGCTTGAATTCACTTGAAAAGGAATATTTTGCACTTCCCTTTCATTTTTCAATTTCTACTATTAGCTCACTCTCTCCCTATATTTATTTATATGTTTATCTTGTTCAAATTTTCAATCGTTAATAAAATACTCATTATTCATCCAATCAAGTTGAAATAAATTTTTTAAAACTTGTACTGGATGACAATTAATGTTAATACAGTTTTTTCAAATATTAATTAATTAATTAAATTTTAATTAATTAATTTTAGTTTTGCATGGGAAACAAAATGGTGGCCATTGGTTATTGAAGATCAATGAAAGTATTTTCAATAAGGGGTTACCATAAAAGGGACTCTGTTTTGTCGCCAAATACCGCCAAGTATGTCACCAACTTGGCGATATATTGCCAAATTTGGCAGCCAAAAGGGACACCAACTTGGCGATCTCTCTAATATTTCGCCAAATTCCCATAGAGTTCCATTGTAAACCTACTTGCTTATATAAAATCAACAAATTGAGATATTTTAATGCAACAAAAACTGATATTAGCTTAAGGGATTATATTAAATTTTTCTTTGGTGGCCTAAGTAGGAATTGACTTTAAAAACAAAATTTTTATATTACTTGTTAAGAGTATATTCAATCTGTAAACTCCCCTCATCATCTCTTATAGCTTTACCACTTAAAAACAAGTTTTGTATTGTGATGAACAGAAAACTTGTTCTTGCTAGTTGCTAGTAACGTAGAAATTGCTATTAACTTAGAAACTAGTTACCCAAATTTTTATAAACAGCTAACCCTTTTTTTTAATTCTCAAGTTTATGTCGTTAAATTGTCTAAAAGATAGATATACCTTTATTTATTTTTTTAAGAAATCGTATGTATATTATTATGTTGTAATACTAAATTTTAATATAACACAAATTTCAAACAAAAAATAAAACTGACGAAATATATATACAGTGGAACCTTCCTGAAAGAACACCTCTATAAGGAGACCACCTCTCATAAAGACCGTTTACTTATGGTCTATAATTTTTTGCTATAGGCTCAATGTTAATTTTCCTTCATTAAAGGACCACCCCAGTAGCAGAAACAGTGCAGCACGGAAGCGGGCGCTGCAGATTATCTTAAACCTTGCAGATTAATCCACCAACTTAAAAAGAAATGCTGGGCTTAAAAAATAGTTGAAATTTGCTTTAAGTCTCTAGATTTATGGTATTTGTTGTATCCTTATAATTATATTTTCTTTATAAATGAAAAATTTGGCTTACTTTAAGTGTTTCTGTTATTTCTTATGATAGTAGGCTTATTGGGTCGCAGATATATTTTAGTTTGCTGCAGACTGATGCAGAAAATTCTGCTTCTGGGAGGACCACTATTTCCCAGCTCCTTCCCTGAAAGACCACTTTTCAGTTGAAGAGTAGGATTATTTTCCTCTGAATGAAAAAATCTCGAAATTCCACTTCTCTCCGGAAAACATGCTCAGCTAAGTCCACTTTCTTAGACATGGCGAATCAAGGTTATCATAATATGGAAGGCTCAAAAGCCTTGTAGCTTTTAAAATGTTGATACAATAAAAATAGGAGTGATTTGGAAATCTAACAGCAAAGCGCAGATGACATCTACCATTTTTGAAAATTGGTTATATGACTTTGACAAAAAGATGACCAAACAGGGTAGAAACATTATCCTTATTTTGGATAATGCTCCATGTCACTTGTATGATGCACATATGAAAAGTGTGAAACTTTAAATTCATTCACAAAAGACATTGTCAACAAGCAATCTGTTTACCGAGATGTACTGGTACTGCAAGATTACATTAGTGTCTGTTCACTGCAAACTATTGATGAGAAAATTGCTGAAATGAGTCTGAGTGGAGTTGCAAAACAACAAAGGATACTCACACTGAGCGATTTAAGTTAACCTTAAGATAACCACTGTCATTTAAATTTGGATTATTACATTATATAGGTGGGAAATTATATTATAATATTTTGGCAATCAATGAAAAAAATAAAATGATTTAAAATTGCTCAAATCATTTTCAAATCATGTGGTACATATAAATAATTTCAAAGAAATATATATGATTTATACAAATGACTAATATAGACTTAATTTATAAACATAAACAAAAATATTTTATGACTTGCCTGCAAAATTTCAATAATTTTTAATTTTGTATCCATCACTAAAGTATCTTCAGCTCCCGTAATAGATGCTTTCTTCTGCATAGTAGCAGCTACTTGTTTCGTCATGCCAGCAGTTCCAAGCACCATATTTGTCATTACTGCTCCCATGTCACCAATTGATTTTAAAACACCTCCACGAGCTTAAAAACATTTCATGAAACTTCATGAGTATTTAATAAATATAAATTATAAAAAGAAAATACTGACACATAGAGGAGAAAACTTAATCCATGAGGATGTTTTTATGTAGACCTTATTTTATTTCATTTTACTTATTAAATACATTTTCTTCATTAAAACATGTTTATTTGACCTGGGCCTCATTTATACAGTTTTACAGAAGAATATTGGAAAATTGGCAAATATAGATACAGAGATTCTAAGTTTATGCATAATTCATACTAAATAGAAGAGTGTAAATTAAACTCACTGTTATACCAAAAACTTTTGAGACGTAAGATAGACTTTAATATGCATATAAAAATAGATAAAAGATTTTTTTGTTTGTTTTTTTAATTTCTCCAGGATTGAATAACATACAGAAAAATTTATTTTAAGAAAAATCTGAAGGGCATGCTGCCTATGAAAAAAGTCAGCTAGTAGAGAAAATTTTAGAAGATTAATTTTTAATTATCAATCTCAAAATTTCCTAATATTTAATTTAATATTTATTAATATTTGCTTAAATTTGTACTATTCAAGTGATATTTATTTGGTTATCATTGTAAAGGGCATTTTATTGCAATACTGTCAGAATTACAACTGCAATAACTTTTTAAAAAAATATTAAAGAAAATTATAAAATGATAAAAAATATTTTTTAAAAAATTAGCATTTTGTTATCATTATAATATTTGCAAAAATGTCATTGATACACCATTATCACCTGATTTCTCTTCTTTATTTTCTTCTTCTTCTTCAGACACAGTTGGCTTATCATCCTTAGCAGCTTGCAATATAATGTTTTACATAACCAAATTAAGAAAGTCAACAAAGCAAAATTTACAACTGTTTTTCATTAACAATAAAACTATAAATTTTAGGATATATAGTTAAGAATTTTAGCCTTGAAATTATAAAATTAGTGCACAAATAAAATATTTAAACAGCCAAAAGTATGTGTGTTTATAATACAAATAAAGAAACATCCATTAATTACATCACACAAATTTCATGGGTGGTTTTATTCCTCCCTTCCTTTATGTCACACTTGAATGTTAACTTATGTTGTGACATGATTTTTGCAACTATTTTTGCAAAAAAATTACATATGATCTAATACCTAATGATATAAATACTATAAAATCATAAGATCTTGTATGCCTTTACTTCAGGTTGTTGCAATTCAAAGAAAAAGGAAAAATATACCTAATACAACCTGAATAAAATAATGAAATTGCTACTTAGAAATAATGCCTACCTAATTGTTTTCATATTTTAGAAGTGACATAACAATGAGTTAACATCTGTCACACTTTATAGACCCCCTCACCCACTTGAAGTGTGATGTAAATAATGAATGACCACCAAGCACAAATTCAAAAACAGCAAAAAGCTGTCAAAACAAAACTTTAAATAGAAAGTTTTCGTGCTCCTGCCAAAAAGAGTACATGACAATAACAATAGACATTGCAGGGCTAAAATGGAAGCCAATCTAAAAAAGAAATTTGCTCCACTCTATTGAGCTTTCATCTTAGCAGGTTTTACTGCATAATAAAAGCCTAGAATACAGCTGCAAAAGAGTATAAATTTATAAATACCTATCTATATTATAAAGGGTAAATGTGTCTGTGCATAACTCAGACCTAATTTTGACAGTGGCAACAGCAGATGGTTAAATTCAACTTTTAGTGAAATTTTTTAAACTTCTAAATATCACACATTTTCAATTTTTACATAGCCAAATAGGGAAAGAAATGCACTTTCCAATGCATTTTGCTTGAAAAGTGAATCGCAATTTGTTTGAAAACTGCAACGCTATTTACTCAATTTTTACTGTTTTTAAAATAATTTTCAATGCATGCAGGCAATTACAAAAGATAACTCATTTTGTACTTAAATTAATAAAAACAGTTCAGCATTTGTTTCCAGCTTATATTCCACAATGCAATTAAAGTATTTATCAATCAATAAATAAAACAATAAAATATAAATAAAACACAAATTTAAGACATGAAATCAAACCACATGCTTAAAACACTGAAATGAACAGAATCAAAAAGGCTGATTGTAAATAGTAATCTTTAATGATCTCATTAGGCTGTTAACTTCTGGCACAAGGCCAATATGATAGCACTGCTTTTAATAAATAAATCCTTATATAAAAAAAGTAGCAATTTGGAAGTGGATCAGTGAAAATCTGTGTAGGAACCACAAAACGCATCTGACTGGTCAGAGCTTTTCGTCGCTATAAAGGGGTCACCTGGGGGGGGGGCTCTGTTGCCAAGCATCACGAAGTTTGCTGCCAACTTGGCACTATTTCCAGTATTTTGCCAAATTTCGATAGACTCTAATTGAAATCCAATAGAGTTTACTTGCTTGCAGAAAATCAACAAATTGAGATATTTCAATGCAACAAAAACTAATATTAGCTTATGAATAGAGCTTAATTGAACTATTTACATTATTTTTAAATGCAAACACTAACTATTTACAATATTCGTAACGCTATACATATAACTTTTATTTAATAATTCTTATAATTATGAAACTCTGTAAGCTCTAATGATTATGTGCTTGGAGATAAGGAAATAAAATTGTCAGGAGTTGGGGAGGAGTGCATTTTTATGAAACGGAATCTAAAAATTGAATGCATAGAAAATAAGGGATCATGAAGCAATCCAGAATAGAAACGCGAAACAATTATGTCTGGGGTTGACTAGAAAATAGGGATTGCTTTGCGATACCAAATGGAATCGCAAAACGATTATGCGGTGGGTTGGTGAGCGTAGTGAGCAGTGGGGCGGAGCCCCCCTAAAATTATGCAATATTGCTATTTTTCAAATAAATATGATTTTTGGTATCGTTAGTGGAAATTAAAAAATATATATGTAAAGACTGGGGTGCTCTCTTCTGAAGATTTGTTTCTGTTAAGGAGAAATGTTCATTAAAGAGTAAGGGTTTACTTTTAGCAAATCATAATAGGAAAAAAGCCATGAGAAATTGTCTGTCCCATATATAAAAAGAGGTAATTTACATTATTCCAAGAAGACACAGCTGTCAAAATGGGAGGAAACTTTTATTTTATTGGTTATTTAGCTACTGATTCATGGTCTGGAGCTCTATAATGAAACTGGGCTTAGTCAACCCAGCTACACCATTAATTACAAACACCTGTAGAAATTAAAAGCTCAGCAAATTTAATCTTAAAGATTGTTCAATTTTGAAGTGAGAAAGTAATAAATGTTAGGCTGGAAAAGAAAGTTATCAGGGCTAAACAGCTTTAAGCTTAATGTTAAGAAAAAATAATTGGGAATTTTTATTTTTAAAATTTTGAACTTTAATTTAAATTTTAAGTTTAAAAAAGGGTTTCTATCCTTTTATATATATTAAATGCAGAAAATCTACCAAAGTTATCAATTTTAAAGAAATGGTCTTCACCTACATTTTGCTAGTGGGGAAGCCAGGTTATATCCTAGTAACATTAATGGTCGGAATGGAAAAAATACTGACAGTATCTTTTCTTTTTTAATTTCTATCAACAGGAGAGACATAATGTAACTATCATATAATTTAGGATCATTAATGTCTCATTAAAGTATTTTTTACATTGATACTAAAATTACGTTAATCTTTCAGTGGGCGGACTTTTTTTTTTTTTTTTTTTTTTTTTTTTGCATGAGCAGTTGTGTGATACATTTATTGTGTGTTACACTATAACTTAACAATAATAAAAGACATGTTTAAAATGCAATTAAACATACAGTAAAAATTGAATTTTAACTCTGGTGCCATTTGTGACAGCCATTGTCTCAGATTTGCCAGTCTAAAAAAACTCACATTTGTCATAAATCTTGCAACAGTGTGCTTGCTGGAACATTGAAACAATAAACATATACAGAAATTCTCTAAGGTGAAGCTATGAGACTAGAACCATATGAGCAGCAAGTTATTTTTTTATATTCTCAGCATTGAATGATTTTACCATTTATAAAGTGATAAACGATTTTCTTGCAACTAAAAGCAATAAGTTATTTCAGCTAAAAATAAAATAAATAAATACATACCATCTAAATCGGCAGCTGTCAACTTTCCATTTAAAAAACTAGATTCAGGTACACAATCTAGAATACTAAGTAAAGTCTTAGTTAATCGAAGAAGATCACAAAAGCTATAGAATCCAAAGTATATCAGCTCACGAGCCAATTTGACTACCTAAATTGCATCAAACAAAAAATTAAAAAATATCACTCAAAATTTACATGTTCAAAAGTAAAATTTTTCATCTATACAAATTTACAAATATATCAATTCACTTTTTTAATATCAATTATTCTAACTGCAAGCTATAAGCAGAAGTATTTTAAAATAAATCAGAGAAAATTTAATATTAAAGAATTACAAGTTGGTTTTTATCTAAAGATTTATCTTAACATTACCTGTTCCATATATGTTAAACTAAACAATTTAGAATTAAAGCTAGTTACTATTTTAAAGATTGGTCTTAACATTACCACCTGTTCTGTGTAAATTAAACTAAACAATTTGGAGTTCAAAGGTTTGAAAAAATTCCTTTTAATGTGCACACTACATGTTGCTGCATATCACATTATTTCATAAGATGCAATAATATTTGCAACATATGAATTCTACGCAAGGAACTTTATTCCATTTTCCAAAGCATTAATAGTTCTTTTAATATCCTTTAGATCCTTTAATTAATCAACATGTTTAAGTTAAATGGAACTCTGGATGCAAACAGGAGTGATTACAAGTTTACACAAGAATACTTGAAACACTTGGAATGGACTACAGGAAGATTTTTGCTTTTTTTGTGTTCATATCAACATTTTTCTTTTACAAATAAAGCAGCATAATACCTTTTTTACATTACAATTTGACTATGTTTCTAAAAAAGTTAAGTACATTTTATCCATAAATTATTGCAAATTAGATTTTATAATACACCTTAAAAAACTGCACAAATATAATATTGCAGAGAACATTCATTATCACTATTAACGTTACAAATTTTTACTTAAACAGTCATATATCACATTTATAAGAAAATAATAGCAGAACTTTGCCTGCTTCACTGGTTAGTTTCTTCCAAATAAATTTGGGGTTGGGGGCCTCACTGCCTTTGGCAGAATACGGCTGCTTTGGCCTTGAATCAAATGAACTTTGAATTATTGAAATTTTTTTATTTCACCCCCAGATTAAATTAAATTTTTTTAGCATTATCATTCACACTGCTATAGGAAACAATTTGATATTCTTCCAACTTGAATTTAATCCCAACAGTAGCAGACTTTACTAGAGGTTTTCTTAAGTCACATAAAAAATTAAATACTACAAAAATTGTCTTCAAGGTGAATAATTTAGTACACGCACCTTATTATTATAGAAATTTATAAGTATACTTTAACTATGATAAAAAGGCTTATGAGCTTGAAAGAGTTGTGACTGAATTCTAATTAATAAATAAATTCATCTAAATTTTCCTGACTTATTGGCCAATTTATCATGGACATATAATTTTTCAACAAATATTTGGACATATGTATGTGTAATAAATTAAACGTCCTTTTCTTCTCCTTTTGCAACATCCTTCTAATTTATGCAGAAGTTGCAGTCTTGTAATTACACAATCAGGCCCATTATCTAGAGTCGTACCTATTATTATCATGTCATTTTTACTAAAAAAGCTCTCTCCTGCTTGTGCAGTTCGTTTTTATAAAAGTACTTCTAATTTTTTACAGTAGGTACCCTCCACAATGGTGGAGAGTAGACATTATCTAATTGATGATTTGATTTTAATCTTTGGATTAACATCTGGGAAAGTCTGTGTAGGCTTCCTGGGGATGACTTTTGCACACCGATCACAGAAAAAAGAGAATTGTGCTTATTTCAACACTTTTCATCTTAAAGTTAGAATTCAAAGTTTGGAAGTGATACTTGCAGTGCTGAGAAAAAAATCTTATCACGGTCAAATTTAGCTTAGTGCATTAAATTTTAAAGTTAGAAAAATAATTTGGGAATTTAATTAAAATTTTGAATTTGAAAAACATTTTATTTCCTTACCTTTTCATCATATATAAATAGACACAGGGAGAAAAAAATAGGTATTAGTTTAGACAAACCTCAAATGTAAGTTTGTTCTGTTCTCTATCGGCAAAAGACCACATGTGGCCAACTACATTGCACAAATAATCTTCTACAAAAGCAATTGTCGGTGCGAATTTAGCTCTTACAGCTTCTTTGTTAGGATCCGGATGTATATTGGCATCATAACTGCAAGTAAAACATATAAATTAAATAAATTAAAATATATATATATAATATTTAAAAATTAAATATATATATACATTTTTATATTTTATGATTGATTTACTTTTATAATGCATGAATATATAATGAGAGATAAAGTTAATAGAAAATTATTTACTCTTGAATAGACAATTTTCTGGGGATGTCAGACCACAATCGAGCATACTTTACAGGAGTTATTTGTTCTTGAGGATCTCTATCTACATGCATATGTAGCATCAAGCGACAAAAGGCAGCTCTCAAATCAAAAGGTAGATTTTCATCTGCCATACACCTAAAATACATTAACATTGAAAATACAGTTTTACTTCTAAATCTTTATTATTAACAAAGAATGTTGTGCTTGATAAAAAGAGACAAACACAGATTAAGCCATCTTGAGATCCTTAGAAAATCCAAAGCCTTGAGACCCTCTTTCCCTTTCCTGACATTCAGAACTAAATATTATCTTGCACAGATGTATTTTTAAATTCACTGTATCATTAAAAAAATCATCTATAGTGTTTAAAATAAGCCTAATATAAGTTCAAAATGTTTAGGAATGACAAACATTACAGTTAAAATATTTTACCTTAACCTTCGCAATACTAAGATCAAAATATTACTTAAATGCCTAAGATTTAAAAAGGGGTGACCCCATAGGTAATTTAGGTCCCCATAAGGAATTATAATGTTTATAAGCGTCGATTCATTTTGTTGAATAACAAAATCTATGCACAACTGAACACAAGAAGAAAGAAATAACGAAGCAAGGGAGGCGCTTACACTTGCTCGCATGATAATGCTGTACCCATAGCGCCATCTAGTGAACTACATTTGGCATGATGTAAAAAATTCCCTTTCTTTCTCTTGAAATGTGATCAATGATAGAAAATGTTCATTTATTCCCTGATTTCCTAAGATGGGGTCAATGTGAACCCATTCGCAATTTCTACAAATAAACAAAAAAATTTAACTGTGCGAAACTTACTAAGCACACAAATTTATAAAAGAGACCTTTATAGGATAATTCCTAGAAAATAATTTTAGCATACATACTCTAAATGAAAACAAAAACTGCAAAATGTCCAGATGGGGTCAAATTGACCCCATCTTAGTACTGAGAGGGTTAAGAACACTGCACTATTAGAATCTTTTCCTTATAAAACATATCCTAAGTGGGAAATCAGGTATGTTTGAATTTCTCACGCCATGAGACTCTTAAAAGAAGTGATGCTCATAGGCAGTTAGTTGCCTACTCTGCCTATTTCTTAATACAAATTTCAATGATTATATAATTTTAGCTTCTTATATGCCTATAATTTCTGCATCCTAACAAAAAATTAAATTTAGTAAAAAAATTATAAAAAAATATATACATCTAGGGGAAAATATTGCATTTTTTAGAAACTTATGGTAACTGCCAAAACAAAAAAAATAGCCGATTTTTGGATTTTTGAGAATTTTGTTGGGTAGTTTTATTTCTGCAAAATATGAAATATAAATGGGTTAAGTAAGATCTTTCATACTTTTTTCCAGTTACAACTGAAACTGAGGTGTGTGCTACACTAGACCCTTTCTCATAACTAAAATGCTGAAATTCGCTCATCTAATTTATAATGCATAAAATTTTAGTCAAAGAAAAAGAAGAGCAATTAAGCATCAAGAACTATTGACATATTTTCAGCACAGGAGATATGCATAAAAAAACTTTTAAAAATCTTACCGGGATAATAACATAGCCTGCATAGTAATGAAACCACAAAATTCAGCTCTGAAGCTTTTCTAATTTTAAGAAAGCCAGAATATTCTTCTAAACATTGAGTGACCCTAGCATGAGCTATATAAATATTATATTAACAGTCTAGTATTGAGAATTATACAGAACAATGACATTGAAATTTATTCTTATTCAACCTTTAACTGTAAATCAAAATGTGCCTATGCACTCCTATAATTATCAGAAAATGCAACAAATTACATGATCAATTAATAAATGGTAAAAGCTGAAAATACCCATTTTAATTCATTAGAAATTATTAAAATTACAATAAACTAAATTTCAAAATTAACAAACATTTAATTAAAATAAAACATACATACTTTTGAATAAGATCTATGTCTAAATGAGGAGATAAATTGTTGATTGCTAAATACTGACGATCTAAACACATGCCAGAGAATAAGTCAAGTTGATGCCTAGAAGAAAAAATTACAATAAAACTTTCTATAAAAAATTAAATAATAAAGGCAATATAAAGGATTCAAATATAGAAAATTAGTGATTAACATAATGCAAGAACATTGACTTGCTTATTGACCTTAACTCAATGATAGTTAAAATACAACCATACACAATAAAGCACAAAGTTTTGTTGCATTACCACAAAGTATGGACACTAGCAAAACAAAATCCAGGAAGAAGCAGATTTTGAAACAAACAGTTGAAAACATCTGCTTCAATACAGATATGCCTGTGGGCAGCAGTCGCACGCATGTACGGCCAATAGTCTGAGTAATTTTTTTTTTCTTTTTTTTTTTTTCAAAATTGGGCTAAAATGCCATTAAAATATTAATTGTAAAACTTAAAATAAGAGGGTATCCCAACTGTAAAAATGATGATAACTTTCAGAACTTTCTTAAATCGAAATTTCAGAAAATGGTGAATATAAATATAAAATAATGTAAATAAACAATTTTTGGTACTTTTCGGTTAGCCGGGCGCCAGTGTTATATGTACATATGTATGTATATCTATATATACATATATATGTATATTTATACATATATAGAAGCTATATGTATACATATATATGTGTGTGTGTACATATACAATATATATAAATGTACATGTATATATACATATATTTATAACACTGGCGCCCGGCTAACCGAAATGTATCCAATTTTTTGCTAACATCAGTCATGTAAGATGATTTTTAAACATGTAACATAAAAACCAATACAGAAATTTAACTATTAAGAAATATTAATCTTATTAAACACCAGGAGGATCATTTAAGATTATTTTTAAACACATGAACATAAAAATAAATCTGTAATACACAAAAAGCTCAGTGAAACAGAAACGCCTTAAAGAAAATTTCTTAGATTTCGTACTGTTTAATTATTTTAAGTCACTTGGGATGAATAAATATTACTCTTTTTTTTTTTTACCAAAATCAGTCAAGATAAAGAAAATTTAGTTAATTAAATTTTGAAATCCAGGAAGGGACAATGAAACTCTCTGGTACATTAATAACCAATGTTTAAAATAACTAGGGTATCGAACCCGAGGTCCTCGGGTTAAAGAGTATAGGTGAAAATCATTCTTTTTTTTTTATTGTAATTATTTTTTTACATGTAATATATATTTTAGATTGCCCACTAACATCAAAAAGAATTTTTATCTGAAAAATATCAATGATGCATTCAAATAAAGTTTTAAAATTTATTAAAAGCGATACTTTCACATGTCACCGCATGACAGGAGTTATTAGCCCAAGATTTTGCGACTTACGGCAGTCTTTCCGATCATTTCAGTGCTTTAAGCATGTGGTTCAATCACATGTCTGTTAAATTTGTTTCTTATTTACATAATTTTATTTATTTTTCTATAGAGGAAGTTTTAATTTTTTTTTTATGGAACATTAGACGGAAACAAATGCTGAACTTCTTACATTGTTTTAAGCGCAAGCAGATTAATCTTTCGTAATCGAGCTACACGTGATAGATAAATTTAAAAATAATTCATGCTTGAAAATCTGTTATGCTATCGTACGTGGCACAGAAATCAGCATTATTTGTTAATTGTTTAATGGCAAAACTTGAATGAAAATGCATCTCATTGGTTATTGTGTAATATTTTAAAAAAGGGAATAACAATAAATATTTTTTTTTAATTAATAACTATAGAAAAAAACTATTTATATAATTAAAAAAAATAAAATAAAAGTAAATAAACTATTTATTAATAAATAAACAACAACATCCGGGTTACCATATCAAGCAAAATAACGACACTTTGGCGCCAGTTAAGTGCCCCGGTGTGTATATGACATTGGCGCCAGAAAAAAATTGCGCCAACGTGGTGCGTATAAGACATCTGTGCCGTCTTTTATTCATTTCATTTAAAATACAATAAATAAATAAATAAATAAAGATATTTTTGCTGTATAGGTACTTGGAGAAATAGAGAAAAGGTCCATGGCGAGAAAAGAAATTTGGCAACGTATTTTCTGGCAACCTATTTCATAAAAATATTTTTTTCGAATAAAACTACATAAAAGTTGCTATGATCGCAAAAAGTTCGTACTGTCATGTTAGCTGGGCGCAATTCTCGCCAATAGCATTTTTTAACTCGCCAGCAGCATTTTTCATTTTTCGAGGGGTAAATTGAAGCAATGCTTTGATGTTGAAATTAAATGGTTTATGGTATTTATTCCTTTCTTTTCTTTTTTTAAAGAATTTTTTGATTCGAAGTGAAATTCATGAATTTGAAATGTTTCAGTTTTAAATTAAAGTTATCCATTTTAAACTGAGTGAAAGGATTATCAATGCAAAAACCCTTGATGGGTTAAAAGTTTCTGACGCAGCACTTTATCTTATGCTCTAAGAATTTTAAATATGGAACTTAAAAATACTGATATCAAATTTTGAGTGACGTTATGCTATTTCTTAAAAAATATATTTGTATTTATTTCATCATTTAATTTTTGTTTTATTTATAATCGCATGTGCAAAAGTTATGTTCAACATGAAAAGCTGCATAAAATTTTATTCGCTGTTGCTTTATCATTTACATCTCTCATAAATTCAAAATATGAGTTTTAAAAGGTATGATATAAAATTTAAGTGACGCCTTGATGTGACTTTAAAAAGGTTTGTTTTAAAATTCAATTTAAATTATTTTTGACTTGGTTAAAATATTTTTTTACATCTACACAATACTTTTAATTTTCCAATTCACTGTTAAATATATCACTTTCATTGAATCTATACTATGCATTGAAATGTATTTATTTCAATAAATTGATTTATCTTTTGTGTCACGCTATTCAAAATTGTGAGTAAGATTTATGTAAATGGTTTCTTTGCGTCATTGTGTCCAAACTACATGAAATGTATGAAAAAGGATAGTTTGACGCAAATAAACCATTTACATAAATCTTACTCACAATTTTGAATAGCGTGACACAAAAGATAAATCAATTTATTGAAATAAATACATTTCAATGCATAGTATAGATTCAATGAAAGTGATATATTTAACAGTGAATTGGAAAATTAAAAGTATTGTGTAGATGTAAAAAAATATTTTAACCAAGTCAAAAATAATTTAAATTGAATTTTAAAACAAACCTTTTAAAGTCACATCAAGGCGTCACTTAAATTTTATATCATATCTTTTAAAACTCATATTTTGAATTTATGAGAGATGTAAATGATAAAGCAACAGCGAATAAAATTTTATGCAGCTTTTCATGTTGAACATAACTTTTGCACATGCGATTATAAATAAAACAAAAATAAAATGATGAAATAAATACAAATATATTTTTTAAGAAATAGCATAACGTCACTCAAAATTTGATATCAGTATTTTTAAATTCCATATTTAAAATTCTTAGAGCATAAGATAAAGTGCTGCGTCAGAAACTTTTAACCCATCAAGGGTTTTTGCATTGATATCATTACTTTTTTGAGGTTAGTGATAAAATGATTAAAAAAAAGATACTTATGGAATTTAATGCAGATTTAATTTTTACTATTTTATTACAATTTTCCTTATAGCAGTTTGTATATAAAAATAACTGGGTAAGTATAATCGCAGATCGCACAGAGGATTTCATTTGATATTCCTTTAAAAACACTTTATCCTTAAATTAATAAATCCAAAATGTTAATTTATAATTATTAAATCCTTACATAGATGGTGCACCAATAGTTCCAATTTTCATGGGGCAGGGAACGCACTCTTTTAAACAAACCACCTTCCAATTGAAGTCATCAAAAACCAAGTTGAATAAGCCAGACTCCGTTGTGTTGTTTGACAAACAGCAGTCTCATGTCCCCTCCTTCCCCCCTTTGTCAAAATTTTTCAGACCAGTACCTAAGAATGGAACCGAAATAATTTTTTCTCTTCAAAAATTACGATAAAAAAATAGTATGCAGTACTCATAAATTTACTTTAATGCTATATAGGGTGATTATTAAGTTAATTATAACGTTTGGAATCTGTTGCATTGATGTCCGAAAGGTAGTTTCTGAGGTATGGAAGCTGGACCCATAAGGCGCCATAGAAGGGCGAAGCCCGCTAGTGTCTATCATAATTATATCTGCCATGTAGACTAATTGCGATATTTAATCAAAATAGTCCCCCCCCCCACCCTCCTCATCCCCGGAAATATAACAAATACAAAATGTGTCTTTATAAATCTATCGACAAATAGGTTTTTATTTCTTTTTCCCTAAAAAAAACATGATTTTTATATCCGTAACGTAAATAGCGGACGAAGCCCGCTAGTTCCTATCATAATATATATTTTTAATAATTTTATATAGTCTATAATAAAAACCAGACTTAAAATAGTCTAGTTCCATGAGTACTTGTAGTGTCAGTTACATGCTACGATTTTTGGATACCGGTATTTTAGAACGGGAAAATGTGACTTATTTTATCGGAGATATCTCATTAATTGAATAAGGTGAAGCAAACTTTTTGAAAAAAAGGTGGCCAACAAGCATGGCAGTTATCAGCTATGTGACTTTGTGCTAAAGTCCATTAATTTGATCTGCTTTAAAAAGATTACGGAAGATTGAATTATAGTAGAACCTGGATTAACCGAGCTTCGATTAATCGAGGTTTCGGTTAACCGAGCCGATAACAAAGTCTGATTTTTTTTTCCCTTTTGAATGAGCCTTAAAAATAACCACACTCTTTAGCTCACTGTCCGTGCTATACAGGCCCTTCTGCCCCCAAAAGCACTCAACTCCAAAGAAACATTGGACCCTGAGAAGTCAATAGCGAACAATGCTTTGTTTCCAGTGGCTGTGTGAACTTTCGTAAATTTTTCAATTTGCATTTTAAAATTTACGACTGGTAGTTGATTTTCTTTTTAAATTTGTTAAGCTGTGAAACAGAACTTTGCATATATTTATTTTTATTATTTAAAAAACGTTCTATATATTTTTTAAAAAGAGATGTTAAATTCGCAAGCACGGCGAGTTTTTACACACAGTTTCTATTAACCGAGATTTCCGATTCCGATTTACTAACAATCCCAATTAGCTCGGATAATCGAGGCTGCTCTGTATAATTAAAAAATCAATGGCGATCTTACTGTAAACGGGTTTCCCTTTTACTGAGGGATTTCAAAACCGAATCAGCTGATGTTAGTTGCTGTTTCCGTGCTTGATTAAATAAGATTAGTTAAACATTTGAAAATTACCAAATATAAAAGGAACTAAGTCAACAGTCTTTGCTTTATGGTATTTTTTAACAACGCTATAAAAAAATGATTTTAAATAAGAGATTTTAAATGTAACGTTTTAAATCTGACATAATTTTCACCAAATTTCCTTTCTCTTTGTAACATTCAACTGAAAATATTTTTATTATTAGAAAGATAATATTATTATTTGCGCTACCTTAAAATTGGCAACTATAGTTAAAAATATCATCTCGAAATTTGAAATAAATCTCTCATATAAATATATTTTTTAATTTAAACTGTTTTGCAATATGTTTTGCAAACTGTTTTGGCCACTTTGGCCAATATGACGTAATTTCCTCCATTTCCTCCATTTACGATTAACACATATCAATGAATTTATTATTTAAAAATTTTCTTTTTCTTTTAATATTCACGTGTAAATATAATTTTTATGACGTAATTTTCAATGTTTTCCTTCTTTTAAAGCGTAATCATTTAATTCTAATTTGAAAATAATTGATTATTTTATAATTTTCTTTCATTTTAAGTAAGCATGTGTAAAAACAATTTTTATAACGTAATGTTTAATATTTTCCTGCTTTTAACACGTTATCATTTAATTCTAATTTAAAAGGATTTTTTTGTTTTTAATAGTCACGTGTGAATAAATTTTTAATTTAAAGGATATATTATTCTTTGCGCTGTTTTAACAATTGGCAACAATTTAAAATAACCTTTTCTAAAATGTGTAAAAAATATCTCTGGAAATTCTGAAAATTTTAATTTAAAATTGAAATAAACCATCAAAAAATTAGGCAAGTTAAAAATAATAAATGCACTCTGCAAACTTCGAGTTTCTATTGAATGATTAAATTGAATGAAAATGATTAAATTCCCATGTATATTTTTTTTTCCTATGAGACTTTTTTAATGAGACAACTTTATCCAGATTTAACATTAAATATCTCTTAAAATAATTCTTCGATTTAAAAACTGTCTACTTCAATGTTTTTATCAAACATTTCTCTATAATACTACGCAATTGCGTCAAAAGATGGCGACACCAGAATTCTGATATGCTTATTATGTAAACTGTAAATATTACAAAGCGGGGTTATCAAACTTCATTGATATTTATAAATAAAACATTTCAACTAAATTATTTATTATAAAAGAATTATTACATCACAATAGCTTTTATGCAAGGAAAATAATAATTATAATAATAATAATATTATGGATGTCAGTGATTATATATTTATTGACCGTCATAATAATAAAAAATGATATTATAAAAAGAAGGGCTGAAATGAATTATTTTTTTACGTTTCTGATCGTGCGATTTATATTCAAATAATAATTATTAATGTATATTTTTTGTAAAGTGATTGAAATTAAATATATTTATAAAATTTATGGTGATATTTTTATTGTTGAAAAATTGCCAAGAAATAATCATCATCAAATTTGCGTCATTATAATTGTAACTTTATTTAACTTAATAGCAATTAAAAAAATTACAAAGGAACTGAGAATAATAGTCAACTAGCAGACTTAAAAAAAAAAAAAAAACATTCACATGTAAAAACACGTACCAGTGAGTATCGAACTGCCTATCTTAAGAACAGTAGACGATGGCTCTTAGCCACTCAGCCAGTGGGAAGACAAAATTTTTCTCTCCAAAAGTGGTTAAAAAGAAAGCATGTGTATGAATACAGTGTCATGCATTTTCGGTGAAATTTCCATAGAATGGCGAAGAAATATAGTCCGATTTTTCATGCGCATTATAAAACGAACAAGAGTCTTGCTGGAAACAAGTAAATTGTTATTTGGTTCATCTGAAACATATTTATTTGATTTTTAAAAAATCGCCCGTGTCATTTTCAAGAGGAAAAAAAATCGAATTATTTAACGAACGAGAGTTTTCCCAGAAAAAAGAAAAGTGTTATTCACCTCGCCTTAATCACATTTATATTATGTATCAATTTAAAAATAATCGTTAGAACCATTTTCGAGATTTTCAAATTAGGAACTTCCTCGATATCATACCAACGTTTTCACTTTAAAAATGGCTATTTAGATCTCAAAATATACTGCACGTAGAAATGTAAAAATTTCAGTATATGATTAGACTGCAGGTATAAGACTGTTCTAGAAAATTCAGAACAATAAAACATATATCTGCTGAGTTATTAAAAGGCGGCTTTTCGCGTTTTCTTTGATGTCGCGTTAGCTGTATATATGAGTTCCGCCATCTATGAATTCTATGATACGATACGATACGATTTTAGGCTTAAGGCTGCGTCACTCAGAATACTACCGTCTTCCATGATATTTTAATCTAAATTAATGAAATATGAAAAAATGCGACTGGTACAATATTTGCCATTTATCACCTGTTCCTGACTAACATAAAAATACAGAGTTCTTGATTTCTCTATCAGAATCCTCCGATTTGGAGAAGGATTGAGCAAGTAAATTAAAATATGAATAAAAGTAACATGATACAATGCCTAGCATACATTTAAGGGAGACTTAACTGATCGCCACGGGCGGCTAGTTATTTTAAAAACCGTAATAACTCAGTCAATTAAGATACAATTTTCAAACAAATTGCATTTGAAAGTAGATTTTTTTTCTCTATTTGACGTTGTAAAAATTGATAAAAAAAAAAAATCGCTGCATAGCACGCATTATAATTGCAATTTTTTTTCAGTTTTTATGAGAAAATGACAACAAAAGGTACAGTAATATATTATCTTCTTTCCTCCGTGATTATTTTCCCTCTACTTTCAACCCTCCATGATTTTCAACAGAAATGCAGTACTTCAGTTGCCACAATGACAAAAAATGTATTAAAAACTACAAAAAAATTAATATTTCAAAATTAAATTGAGATACAGCTTTCAAACAAATTGCATTAAAAAGTACATTTTTTTCCTTATACGACGGTGTAAAAATTAAAAATGTGCGATGTTTATAAGTTTAAAATTTTGCAGTAAAGAAAATTGCAAAACCTAAATTTCATTTCAAATTTCAAAGTATTGCCATTCGCAAGATGATGTATGCGTTATGCACAGATATGTTTGTCCTTTATAATATAGATAGTTATGTTAAAGAAATCATAGATACTATTATAATAATCTAATATTATTAGAAAGTAGAAACTTGCCAGGAACATATGTGGTTTTAGCAACAATTCTTGGGGTATAATTCAATTTAGAAGAAAGTTGAACACAACTGTCTAAAAATTTTTATAGGAAAAAAGAGCATAGCTGTCAACATCCAGTTTAAGTTAAACTTGTTTTGAACCAGAAAATATATTCAAGATTTTTTTTTTTTTTTCCTTTTTCACTTATTTTATTTTAGTAAAATTTCAAGTTTAAAATATGTTTATTTGAGTTGAGACAAAATTGGAAGTTAGCAGCTATAGAAGAGTATGATTGCAGCATACAGAATGATATACTAAATGCTAAAATGCATCAATATGCTTACATGAAACATATTTTAAAAAAAAATCCTGAAATCCCAGGATTTTGAGGAAATAAAAACTGGAAAAATATGTTATTAATATAAAAAAGTCCTGTATGCTATAAATACTTAAAAAATTACCTGTAATATGATAAAATAGCTAGATCATCTTTGTTGCCATCAGCAGCACCAGCTGCTAATTCTCGAACACTTTTACTTTTTCTGCCATTGTCCCAAAACAGCACAACATCTTCTTCTTCCTCTATTGTAACTACTGGTTCAACTTCTCCAGCTGTATTGGGCACTTCCAATTCAAGTTCCATCTGTGTCCTCACCATCCTGTAATAGTATTGAAAGAGATGTTTGAAGATCAACAATTTAAAGATAAATAAAACAGATAATATTCGTAAACATGCATTGGAAAATTGCATCATAAAATATACTTAATTAAATAAAACTTGTCAAATGGTATATCATCTATCTATTATATATATAAAATCCAAACGGAAATTTCGTTCCGAACGCCTAGATTTCGAGTTCTACTGCATGGATTTTTACGGAACTTATACCGTTAGATAGGTATCGTTTCAGGGAAGGTTTTAAGCTATAACACACCATTCTACCTAGATTAGTTATAGAATTATGACGAAAAGTTCTGTTATTTTGGACGATAAGGTTTACCATTTTATTTCTTGGCGAAATTTATCGTTGATAAAAAAATTGAAACAGCTATTACATTTCGAAACGTAAAAGAAAAAACTGTTACTAATTTTATTAAAGAAAAAAAAGAAGGAAGAAAAAAAGAAGAAAAAAATTCGTTTTAATGAGTGATAATATTAAAAAACGAAAATATTTAATTTAAACATGAAAGGGAATGTTCGTAATGCTTAAAAAATTACTCAGTTAAAATATTGCAATTGAAATAAGATTTCGCTCTTTATCTTTTGCATCAGGTTAAGAAAAATGCATCTGAAAAATAGGATGATATCAAGGAAGTTTCGATAAGTGCATGCTCAGAAATATTTGAAAAAATTATATAATATTCTTCTCATGAGGAATATATAGAATATTCTTCTCGTGACATATAATATATTTATTAAAAAAATCCGCAGAACCTCGATTCAGCGTTTGTAAAAAAAATAATGAAAATTTAATATTTTTGGCGATTTAATGCTGATTAACGCCACAATAAAATTTTGAATGATACTTTTTTTATGATAAATAATTTTTAAGTAAAACCTTTTTCTACTCTTCATACGAAGATAGTTAGATTAAGTTTAGCGTAATAAATACATTTTTATTACTACAGTTTTGTCATATACCTTTATATGTGTATATTAAAATTTTATTATCGTAATTATACGGTTTAAAACAAAATTTCAGTTTATTAAATTTTTTCCAAATTCAAAATTGATATCCGATTCGGAACATTGGCAATTTGACTTCGATATTGTTAGTGTCAGAAACAAGAAATGAAGGTTATTATTGCCATGGAAACAAGTGTTTAATATAAAATGTTTAATGGTAGCATTTTTAATTAGCCAGCTACTTTTAAAACAAACTTAAAACGGTACTACTTGATTATCCCGTCGACAAAATAAATATCGCCAAACTATAAGATTAATGCCAATAATAGCTGATCGTAAATTTTACATTCACTTGACATTAAACACTGTACACAAGTTTGTTGTGTCATCAAGTGATTTTTAATTTCGCTTCTATTTGTAATTTTACTAATGTTTACAAATTTATTTATTCTTTCGTTGTTTAAAATAAAAATTTTGTCAATTTGTATAATTTGGCGAGCAGTTTGGCAATTTATATAATTTGGCAAAGCATTTGGCAATTTATATAATTTGGCGAAATTGGTTGAATGAATAATCAAATAGTACCCTTAAAACATTTCCAGCCGGTGAAGCCATGGTAACAATTTTGTTTTTGATTTGTTCTTTTTTATTTCTAACTCTTCCATCATGTGACTTACAGACGAAACTAGCAGATGTAATTGTAAAAATGATGGTACTTATGATTTACATGTTATATATTTGTGATTTTTGAGTTCACTTTTGTCGCCAAACAATTTGATTTTAAGCCAAAAAGACGTAAGCGTGAATTGGGTTCAAGCGATGTTTACAATAAAGGTGATTTTGCAAGTGTACGAAAGCATTTTTTGAGTATTTTTTAAAATTCAAATGTACAATATATAAATAGCAATTAATATTTTTAAAAAGGAGTCAGATATTTTAATTTTAGTATAAATGTCTCCCACACACGCACATACATACTGTAAAATAATTTAATTTTAGACATTTAAAAAATTTCTCATCATACTTTACTACGAAAGCATGTCGGTTTGTTTTCCCCAAATGTGTGACTTTTATAACCTCGAAGCCAGATTAGCTAATACTGTCCATTCTTTTTTTAATAAAAAAACATATCGCCAATTTCCCTTATACAAACGTTCAATGCTTGCAATGTTAAGTAGTAAAGATTATTCTTAAGAAAATGTAAGCAATTATGCGTTTCTATCACAAAAAAAGACATTTTGCAATAAAAATTGCTTTCTGAAATCACTTTTCGATATTCCATTCCATTCAACATTTTTTTTTTTTTTTTTTATATCTTCCCTTCTTTTAGAAATGTTATTAAAAGATACTGGATGAATCTTCCATAATCAACCATCCTACAATTGGCAAATTTAATTATATAATGTTGGAAGATTCGTTTATATTTGAAAGGAACCGTGGATGGTAAATCCGATTTCAGAGGATTATGCATAATTTGTACTTTTAGTAATTAGTGATTAGTAATTTTATGTTTTTTTAGTATGGAGCAAACGGACAAAAGAAGATTTACTAATAGATATTTTTCATGTGCAGTTATTTTACTATCATTAAAAAAGCATTAATTTGAATGTACAAAAAAAGTTTTTCAAATGCCAAAGGTGGCCACTGAAACAATATTTGTTCATTTAGCCTAGTTTTTTTTTAAAAAAGTACCTCGAATTCAATTAAAATTTCAATCATTATAAAATTTTGGCTGATCGTAGTGACAAATTTTAGGTTTATTTTACTATCACTAAAAAAACATTACTTTGAATGTACAAAAAAAAAAAAAAAAAAAAAAAAAAAAAAACCAACTTTCAAATGCCAAAGGTGGCCAATGGAACAATAATTGTTCATTTACTCTAGGTTTTAAAAAAAAGTACCTCAAATTCAAATGAAATTTCAATCATTATAAAGAAATTTTGGCTGATGCACAGCCCGAGCAGCTGATCATAGTCACAAATTAACATTTTTAGTTTTAGTTAGGCAACAAACGGATGACTAATGACGTCTTGAAAATAAAAGCATGCTTATTTCTCCGTCTTATTACGCTCATGAGAGAAATGCGAAAAAATCTTCGGTTTGCCAAAAAGATCACTACTAAAAATTTTGCATAACTAACTTTACTTATCATTTGCAAAGAGTTTTGATAGTGAAAGATCTACAAATCAATCAACAGCAATTTGACATTATTTAATGGAATGTAGTTTGGAGCGTAATTAACCCTGTTTTGTAGCTAACTCTGGTACATTTTTAGCCATACCATTACGAACATTTCTAACGTTTCACATCAAACTTGGTTGTGGATCCGATTACGGATGATTGGGAAGATTTTATTGAATGAAAACTACAGGTTTAGTTTTCTATTTGAATTAGTTATCGAGGTTATTTTCCTAGGTTAATAGTTGCATGATTAAAACTGGTATGTAAAAGGAAATGGCAGTTAAAATGACATTATTTTAATTTTATACACACAATTGCACTTTAAATATCCACTTTTACATGATTCACATATTTTAAAGTATAAAAGTTAAATACTGTTTTGATTGTATTCACTCTACTGGAAATCGAAGGTAAGAAACTGTAGAGAAAACCTGCGAAAAGATGTTGTATATTACCAAATACACTGCTCAAAACAATTAAAGGATATTGCAGTTTTAGGTGGATTTTGTATCTGGTAAACTGTTTAGCTGATTGATACATGGTCGACAGACATAGTAGGTTATATGAGAATAAATTACACATGTTTGGCAGAAAAAAATGCATTTTATTGCGCATTTGTGTACTAAAGGAAAAAAAACACAATTTGTGCATATGAGAAAAAAAGAATAAGAAAAGGTGTTTTCTTCAAAGAAAATCATTTTCAGTAGGGGGTATGGTTTCCACGGGCGGCCAGCAACGTTGAACACCTTTGAGGCATGGACTCAATGAGGCTATTAATGACGAGTTGGGGTATTCTGCCCCACTCTTCCAGAAGAGCTCTTTCCAGTTCTTGGAGAGTTTGTGGGGGTTGTTGGCGGCCAGAAACTCGTCTTCCTAGAGCGTCCCAAACGTGCTCGATTGGATTCATGTCTGGAGAACACGCTGGCCATTCCATTCGAACGATTCCTTCCTTGAAAAGGAAATCCTCCACCAGGTTTGCACGATGCGGCCTGCAGTTATCGTCCATTAAAATGAAGTTATCTCCGATTGCTGCAGCGTAAGGGACTACAATAGGTCTGAGGATCTCATCCCTATATCGGCGACCAGTCAGAGCTCCATCTCGAATGATGTAGAGGTCAGTGCGCCCGTCAATGGAGATGCCACCATACACCAACACTCCTCCACCGCCAAATCTGACACTTTCGTACACAAATGCAGGATTATTCCTACTGCCACAGTCCCTCCAGATGAAAATATGCCTATTATCCGGATGCATAGAAAAACGGGACTCGTCAGAAAACAGAATATTGCTCCATTCATTTCTCCTCCAGTTGACATGCTCGGTTGCCCACTCCCTGCGGTCGCGACGATGCCTTGATGTTAATCTAACACATACCATCTGTCGGCGAGCATACAGACCTACAGCATGGCGCCGGTTTCGGACAGTCTGAGTTGAAATCGTGGTGCCTGTAGCCGAGCGAAGGTGTTGTTGGAGAAGAGTAGCGTTTATGGTTCGGTGTCTCCGAGCTGTTAACGCTAAATACCGATCTTCATTGGGCGTTGTTGGCCATCTACGACCTTGTCCTGGTCTTCGGCCTGCACATCCACTCTCCAAAAAACGGTTCCAGATCCTGGAAATGACACTTTGTGACACTCCAATGGCTTGCGGTACTTCGGCTTGAGTTTGGCCCCCTTCTAACCTACCAACAATTCTCAAAGCTTCTGAATCTGTCAAATGACTTCGCTGAGACATCGTACTCATCGAAACAAAGCAATCACTGAATGCCGATCATCCTTGTCTTCATTCTCTTTTATCCAGTTGAAAGTCAAATTTCATTCGCTGCCGCTGAAGCGACGTTTTTGACGTCGAACTCAAAATTTGCATACTCCACAGTTTGAAAACCAGAAAAATTTGCATTTGTGATTCTCTTCTATTTTCGGCAAAAAAAATTTCGTTTATATCTTTATTTTATATAAAATTTCAAATATCCTTTAATTGTTTTGAGCAGTGTATAATGTAACGTAGAGAGAGATTGTATTTATGTTATCAGGTCAGCACAAAGTACCAAGCTGAGAAGCCTGGAGTAAAAGAACTAACAAACGAAAGTGAATAACCCGAACATTCTTTAAGTTAAATGGTCAATATCTGCAGTAATCGTAATTCTCTCTTTTTCAGTAGTGTGGTGATATGATCGTAATGGCCGCATTTCCCTCCCAAACTCTACATGATGTACTAAAGAGTTACTTCTGAATTGCCCGTATTTCGTCTAACGCATCAGATAATATAATAGCGCAATTGCGTCCGATGCATATTCAGAAAATGCGAAAGGATCTTCCAGGTGAAGGTCCATATTAATTTAAAGGACAGGGTCGGATTTTCCATTTCGTTTGATTGAAGGTTTATTTGAAAAATGGTCCAGCGCAGCAGGCTCAGCCTGCTAGTAAAACATAAAAGTGATATTACAAACACATTAATTCCACACACCCCCACCACACCTCCATTTTTTACTGTTGTGGTTTGCTCCATTTGGTAGCCATGGTAACTTTATGACATTTGTGTACTCTCCATTCGGGAATTCATCTGTGCTCTTAGACGCTTATGTCCATTTTGAACTTTTAAACTTGTGGAACATCATTTTAATCCTGATGACGATTGCAGAAGCGATTTGAAATGTAGATTTTTAATGTGTTTGTAATATCACTTTTATGTTATATGCAACATTTAACAAGTTGTATTTAATTTGAAAACAAAGTTTTTAAAGATAATATTTGTTAATGATAATAAAATATACCACTATTGCATGGATTATTTTTAAATGGAAAAAAAAAAACATTTAACAAATGAAGTTAAATTTTAAAAAAATTACAAAAAGTACATTCTTTGATACAAGGTTTATAACAACTAAAAATTATTAAATATATTTTTTTTGTTATAATTTAAGCTTTTGACAATTTACCATAAAGCAAAAAAGTGTTTAGGGTAGGATGACAGTTGCACTCCCTCCTACCCCTGTCCCTCTTCAAGGAATTTGGTATTTCAGAGTATAATAATAATCACAGATTAAACTGATATATATATTATATATATATATATATATATGCATGCATTTCAGAAATTGCACAAAAGATAAAATAATGATTAAAATAGAAATGTTAGCATTAAGTAAACACTTTAAGCACATAAATTAAAAAATATGAATATTTGCAAAACCTTGCTATTACAACATTCTCAAAATGAGACTATTTATCAGCAATGTGTACTTTAGCTAATTTGAAAATTATATTGAGAATAAATCTGTATCATCCGCTTCTCAGCTGTGCATAACTAAATTGAAATGAAGTCCCCCCACTCCATTCCAAGACAGTTTTGAAATAGTGCCCCTGTCAAACACTGTTTTGTGCCCATGCACAATATAAAATTATATGCATAGCAACATATTTTGTACTGATGAATAATAAAAGTTAGTTTGAATGAATGAGAAGTAATGTATTTGTACAATGTTTTCTTATATCTTCTGTTAATACAATATTGAAAGACTTGCTCCAATTTTAAAAGAGAACTTCCACCGAAAACAACCCTCCACAGACTTAAGGGATTCAGTGACCTGTGCAATCTGAACAAATGTGGCAACTGTTGATAAAATAAATGTCTGGACAATAAAAGCTAGCTAACAAAAATTTGTCAACGGGTTGCCATGCACTTAGAAGTCTTGGTCATAATCCTGTTTGTTTGAACCAGGGTCTATTATTTTATTAAATTTTTTGTTTGTTTTATTTAGTTTTTTTTTCTGTTTTATTTATTTATTTTTTTTTCCTTAGCCAGTAGTAAAACACTTAAAAATTAAAAGATTTTTACTATTTGCGTAAAAACTAGCAAGGAAAGCTCAAAGCATTCTGGCCTTCATCTTAAAGAAAAATTTTTTTTGACTTTTTTACTTGCATAAAATAGGAAATTTTTATGAGCTAACAGTGAGATGTAGATGTAGTTTATTAAATTGTGACTTGGATTTATTAATGCCACTGAGAGAAATAAATGCCTCAGTCTGCAAACTAGTAAATACCTTTGGTTACCAGTGAATTGCATCTGCATCTTCACTTAAAAAATAAACTTCAAGCTCATTTTTTTTTTTTTTTTTTTTTTTTTTTTTTTTTGCTAAAACCTCCCTGAGGTTTAGGATTGCTAAAACCTTCAAAGGTTTAGGATTTTGCTAAAACCGTCAACGGTTTAGGATCAATACTGCTTACCTTACAAGTAGGCTTCCATGTAAATAGACTTCAAAATATTATTTTTCTTTATTTTCATATTTATATAAATATTTTTATTACATTATTTAATATTTACAATTTACCAATTTTATATGTCAATATATTTTTAATATTTTCACATTTTGAAACAAAAGGTGAAGAAATTTTCAATTTCTTTCATAAGTTTACAGTTTTATTTCCCTAAGTTCAATATTTTTATATTTTGCTGTACATTATTTTTTCATTTGAATACTATTTACATATTTTGAGAACAGATGAGGAAATGTTTTCAATTTTTTCATGTTTCCAAATATTTCTATTGTATTGTGTTTGCTCTAGCATTATGGAAAAGAATTTTTTTTTTTTAAGTTTTCCTATGTTTATGCCCAATTTCAATATTATAGTTGTGTATAAATTTATATTTTTAGAGTTTCATTTTATATAAGAATGCGACAATTTGTGCTCAAAGACTTTAACTAAAAAGCACAAACTCATTGGCCAGAGGACTTGCAAACAAGAAAATTATGGTCAATACTTAAACTATATTATTTTATTATTGTGTTTTCTCATATTTCTTATATTATTATTATTGTTATTTTTTCTCAGCTTTTCTTTATATTTTATGGTTTTCTTATATTTTATGTCATTAAATCCTTCAAGTATTATGTAAAGTTCGGTCAGGTTGTCCCAAGAGCCAAATCGTAAACTTAAGATATTTTACGTAAAAATTTAAAATCTTTAAATTTTTTCCTGAAGGTTTACAACTCAAAATTTAAATTTTAAAATATGTTTTCCAGCAGTAAAATTCAGCCCTCACGTCTTAGCAAACTTAACTTTACCATTATATTTATTTTAAATTTACCTTTAGATTTAACTTTAACCCTAATCTGTAAGGTCGCACTTATCTGTTTTCGTATTCGCCATTCTCCGTGCGAGTCCCCCCCCCGGATTTGCAGGCAATTCCGGGTGGACCTCTTCTTGGAGCGGGGATATGAAAGGATAAAAACCCTTTAAAATTCAAAATTCTAAATTAAATTTCAAAAATTTAAATTAAAATCCGAAGTTTCTTTCTCCTAACTTTAAATCTCATTCTAAAACCAGTTTTACCCCTTGTAACTTTGTTTCCCAGCAATACATCTTATTACTTTCAGATATCATTTTCGGATGATCTTTAAGAGTAAAAGTGCTGACGTACGGGATATTCTCATTCAATTGTGGTTAGCCGATTCCCAGGTCGGCCAGGCCCAGGTCTTGCATCTGAGCCTGGACAATCAATCAAAAGCTAATCAACCAATTAAAGAAATGTTCCTCCCAATTTTACAACTGTGTCCTCTGCTGGAAAATATGATAAACAATAAGATATTAGCTAAAACCCGCGCCAAAAAAGAGAGATCTTGCAGATTTGAGAAGCCTGTCAAACGTATGACAATGTAGCTCCTGAAAATCATCGTACGTGGCTCGAGGAGCCCCCGGCCGAACTCGCGACTCAGACTGTAAGATGAGCGGCTAAATAAAAGAGTTCGGTCCACCAAGCGGTTCCCGAGTCCCAGTTATTTAATCCACTAGTTCTGTCAACTCCTAGATGTCTTTACATATTAAAGACGGCTGTACGGACACATGCCGGAAAGTAAACGGCCGCGGCTACGCTATACAAGTCCGGGGAACGTTCCCGATATTTATTCGTTACATATATATATATATATATATATATATATATATATATATATGTGTGTGTGTAAAGTAATAATAAAAAAACAGTCAGTTTAAAATGAGCTCATTCTTCTACACGAAAGAGAGGCTTTTAAATTAAAATATTAAACCATTAAGCATATAAATTATATTAAGCATATTAAACCAATTCCTAATATTTCCCCCTCTTTTTATTCTAAGTATTTTATGTAAATGTTAAATACATATAAACAAACATATTTATGTGATATAAAATAATTTTATACACAAACCTAGTCTCAATAAGAATATCAGAGTTTTTTGGACTTAAAACAGCTTTGCAAATCAGTTCTTGTGTGATGGGAATTGCAACCTTGTTAGAAATGCAGAGGTCAGATAAATAGTCCAAAAATCTGAAAAATTAGATACAAAACTTAAGTTTATTCTTACGGAGAAATTGTGTTAAAAATAGCATTTTTTTTTCTAATGAAACTTACCGACTTTCTTTATTTTTTCGAACTAAGCTCACAAATGTTTCTATTTCTGCAGCAGTGATATGTTTTTCTAATAACTTGCGATTGCTATGAAGCAATGCTGTAATTGTATCTTCTGCAAGAACATCATAACCTATTTGTTTCTGCATAAAGCCAAACCATTTGGCAATATATTCCTAAAATCAAAACATTAAATAATTCAGAGCACATAGTATGGTCAATAAGCTTAGGCACAAACTGAAGACATCAACAACACATAAATAACTAATTTTTTAATAAATAATTAATTACTTTTTATTGCTTTGATGTCATTCGTAATAAAATTTCAGATTTAAACAGGCTTAACAATCACTACATAATACAATGATATGCAACTAAAATACAAGGAGTTAATTCATGTTCCACAACCAAGATTGGCATAAAACATGAACAATGAAGTGATCATCTATGTCTATGATATCATTAAATGTTTGATCACTAAAAAAGACAAACTTGGTTATAATAATGAAATAAATTTTGTGTACAATCACTAAAACACACCAAATGGCTGTGTTCCTTTTCTTTTTTTTTTTTTTTTTAAGATACCCCACATTCCATAATTGGGTTTTCGTATACTTTGAGAGAGTGTGGTCTAGTACAGTAGAGCAATTTTTGTACTGCAAAAAATATCCCTGTTGGTACCTGTGCAAGTAGATTTTGATGTCAAGTACTAATTTCAAAAACAAAAACTAAATCATGATTAGAGATAAACCTACTTTAACAATTTTATCTAGCCACTTTTGATGAGCTTTTAATTTCATTTTTATATAAGAGCTGGTTTTATCAGAATCATGTTAAGACAGTATTCAAAAAAATATTTTTCCATGCTCAACAACTCGAAATTTTCTGACACATTTTCAGATTCATTTATAAAAGGAAAAACGTGAAAGTTGCTGACGTGATTTTTGAAGAGAATTATAAGCAACCTGTGTTTTTATTTTTCATTCAATTAATTAGAACTTGATTTATAAACAATTATTTTCTCAGTAGGAAAATGTTTTTAGTTTCCAACGCAATCACTTCGGGAAATTCGGTTCAAAATGCCCACTTTGACATAATTTGCTGAAATATATTCTGCCTCTGTCCAAAAATCGGCCATTATGGTACATTATATAGTTTCTGAATAAGAGAACCTATCAATTGAATGCGTTTGAAAGCAAAAATGAATTTAAAAAGGAGTCAGAAACTAATGAATTTAAAAATGAGTCAGAAAATAAGCAGTTTGGATTTGAGTACACTCTTAATACGATGATTTTTTCTTCAACTGCTATGTATTTTTAATTTGTTTTTGCTGTAAGAACTGATCCTATTAAAAACTTGTCAATATAAAAGTTGTGGATAATATTAAGAAGATATATAATAAATTCATGCAGATTTTATATCTTGTGAATTGAAGATGTTATGGATTTTTTTTCCTTCTTCAACCCCCCCCCCCCCCCTTCCCACTTTTTTTTCTCTTTTTTTTTTTGCAGTACGAATTGGTCTTATCGAAATAAAAGTTGTAGAAAATATTAATACTATTTATAATAAATTTAATTGGATTTGATATCTTGCGAACTGACGAAGTTATGAATTTTTTTCTCCCCAAAACCCTATTTTTTGCGCCCCTTGAGCCCATTTTTAATTTTATCAAAATTCTGTGATACATAAATTTTTGGCCCTATTTTTAGAAGTAATAAAAACTCTAAACTGATTTGATATGTACAAAAATTAAGAAGTTATGGGGTTTTTTTGGTTTTCACAAACCACTTCCTATTTCCACCTTCTTGGCCCGATTTTGCCCATTAACGAACTTCACCGAGATTTTATGCCCCTTGATTTTAAGTATCAGTTTGGAAGAGATTTGTGCAGAATTATGAAAGTTATAGTGTCCATAAAAAAGTGATACAGTAAAACCTCCCTTGGCGGACCACCTGCATTAAGCAACCACCTCCCTGAACGATCATTTTGTCATGGAACGAAATTTATTCCTATAGGCTCAATGCTAATTTTACCTCCATTCAGAGACCATACCAGTTGAACTCCCTCCATGGGCGACCAATTTCTTTGAAGAAATTGAAACAAATTCCGTTTTTTCCTGGTTGCTTGAAGAAGGTTTTATTAGAAAAATAATTTCAGAGAACACATTATTCATCAAACTTCAAAATTAAGTTTAGATTTGTTTTAATTCTGGTAACTTTTAAGTGTTTAAACTCCTTTGTGCCTTTTTAGGCAATGAATTTAACTCTGATGACAAATTAAGAATGACGGTCAATAAACTCCCCTGCCCTATTCTGTCAGAAAACTCTCAAAGAAATAGATAAATTAATGAAATCGTCATCATTTGTTCCCATCCAAAAAAAAATTGCATTTATTTATTGAACTTCGAAAGGACTTGGAAATAAAAGTTATAAAAGATAAAACCATAAAATCAAAGCAAACGTCAATGCATTCATTTTTTAAACTCTGCAGTAATTAACTTATGTAATTAACTTTTGTTTTGATACTTACATTTTTTTTTCCTAATGCGTAAAATAAATTTTAGTAATATTAACTGTGATCATTTTTCAACAATTAAAATCTTGATTTAAATATGACCTCCATTAAGAGACCACCTCTCGGAGCGACCAATTGTTATTGGAACGTAACGTGGTCGCTTTAGAGAGGTTTTACTGTATATCTATTATATATATAGAGAGAGATAAATAGATATATAAAGTTTTTTATTGAGGGTGGTTTGGGATTATAGGGATCATGATTGGTATAGATCGGTAAAAATTTTTCAGAAATTCCAACATAGGGGTAGGTATAGGGGTATTAGGTAGTATTTCATACGAAATCTATCTAATTACTCTACCTAATCAAATTCACTTTGAATCATACCATAATGAGACAAAATCCAGAAAAGCTGGCCAAAAGTCGAAAAATAAAGTTACTATTTAGGGAATTTTGATTATACAGTTGGATACAATAATGTTTGGAGGGTCAGAATCTATATTTAGATAAAAGTTTTTGCTTTACCCTAATTACTTGCATCATTATATGATGAAATTATGAATTTTTTTCTTTCCAAAACCCTATTTTTTTCGCCACTTGAGCCCATTTTTAATTTTATCAAAAATCTGTCATACATAAATTTTTGGCCCTTTTTTTAGAAGTAATAATAACTTTACAGATTTGATATGTATTATAATTAAGAAGTTACGGGGTTTATTCTGTTTTCACAAAACCCCTTCCTATTTCCACCCCCTTGGTCTGATTTTGCTCATTAACGAACTTGACCAAAATTTTATGCCCCTTGATTTTATGTATCAGTTTGGAAGAGATTTGTGCAGAATTATGGAAGTTACCGTGTCCATAAAAAAGTGATGTATCTATATAGATAGATAAATTTTTTTATTGAGGGTGGTTTTGGATTCTAGGGGTCATGATCAGTGTAGATCTGCAAAAATTTTTCAGAAATTCCAACATAGAGGAGAATGTAATAGGTAGTATTTCATACGAAATCTACTTAATTACTCCGTCACATTCACTTTGAATCATACCATAATGACAATGAGACAAAATCCAGAAAAGCTGGCCAAAAGTCGAAAAATAAAGTTACTATTTAGGGAATTTTGGTTATACAGTCAGATACAATAATGTTTGGAGGGTCAGAATCTATATTTAGATAAAAGTTTTCGCTTTACCCTAATTACTTGTATCATTATAAAAATGATGCTCAGGTGAAGAGAATCAAAATTCAACAAAAAAAGCAAAAGATGTGCTATATTTTAAAGTTTAAAGAGTTTCTATAGTTTAAAGAAGTGCTATATTTTTCCGTATTACAGTAGAGTCTCAGAAGTCTGAAGCTCCGCTTCATTCAAGACATCAAAAATAAAAATTTCTGATTTTTTTTCCTCACCCGAAAGAATGCATGAGAGATCATGTTTACTGGATAGCTGATTCTTGGGAAGAACTTCAATCCACAACACTGAATAAATCGTGGTTGAAATTTTTACCTAAAGTGGTAACATCTGTTCAGAATTTTAATGCTGACGATGGTGAAAACACTGTTTTGAAATATTTGGTGAAGGAAGTACCAGGCTGTGAAAATTGAAATGCTGATGACGTTAAAAACTGGCTAAACAGTGATGAAATTTTGGAAATAACTGAATCGACAATTGTAGAAATGATAGAAGATGAGGAGGAATGTAATGATACAGAAGAAAATGACTCTCTGCCATTTGAAAAATAATCTCTCATAGTGAAGGTTCTCTATCTTTAGAACTGGCTTTTAAATATGCAGAACAGCAAAATGAAGGCACCCCTGTTAACGTTATGCTTTTTAAGCTACATATTGCATATAAAACAAGGTAATGTGTTAAAGCAAGATTTTTTTTTTTTTTTTTTTTTTTTTATTGTAAAGTATTCTGTATATCATTACAAAAGGAATCTAAATAGAAAGGAAAGGAATATGTACATTCTTTGTCATCCAAATTGAGTAACATTATAACTGGCAACAGTTTTCAACTTTTTCGGAAAATCCGAGGTGCTGTGTGAACCCGAATTACCTTGGATTTTCGAGACTCTGCTGTATTAGATTTCAATGATTTAAAATTGATTCATAGGGTGACGATAAATAGATTATTTATATGTCTTACAAAAATTATATTAAAAACATATAAATTAATAATTTTGTAATAAATTTTGCTAAAAATAAAAAAATAAAAGTTATTTTTTTGCCTTCAAACATCGAAAAGTTCATAAATTCTGCAGAGTTCCACAACGAAATTTAAGGAGATAATTAGTGGGGTGAGTTAGCTCAAAATTATACCAAAATATTTCACATCTGGCAACCAATACACCACTTTGGACTCAGATAGTACATGGATACACTAGTCCAAAAAGCCCGGGACACAAATTTTCCTGGCCCTCTAGCGGTGATGATGACGTAATCAATATGGCCGTCAAAGTTTTGAGAAGTACTTCTACATTTCTCTATAGAACTCGGGTTAATATTTTGATATTAACCTATATTTTTAGTGATTATTAATTAAGAGAAAACGCGCTTTCCAACGGTATATTTGACATCATTGTTTATGTTCATAATACCACAAATATTTATAAATTAATAAAAAATTCAAAACATTTTGCTAAATAACTTGGATTTTGTTGCATGTAGCTGAAAACGTGTCGCATATCTTTTGTTCGTTAGAAAATTACCTTTCGGATGGTAATAATGACTTCTATTTTATCACAAATATTTTCTGAAAATTTGCCAAAACAATGTAGCGTTGCACAAAGAGTCATTATGGCAACAATGTACAGTCGTGGGAAAAAAAAAGTAAACACCCCTACTAACTCCTCAACAAAGTATCGTAGACAAAAGTTACTGGTACCGGACGATTGGAAATAAAGTCTACTTTTAAATGATGTATATAAAATTTGCTTAGGGGGCCATTTACATATTAAAACGAATCCAAACTTCATTTTTTTCAATAGCAATACTCAAATTTAACGAGATATTTCAAATCTTCGTTTCAAACTATGCCTAGAAATGAAATTTCAAGTAATTTGAATGATAAGTTTTTGAATTATAGACATTCAAAATTTAGTGCTTCTAATGTTAAATTACATTTTCATATTTTTATTTGTATCTCCTAAAATTATGCTCCTAATATGTTAATTTTTTGTGTAGCAATAATACTAATATACCCAAACATAAATGCCTTGAATTTGCAATTTTTATAAATTTATGATATGAATTATGAATAATGAAATTAATATTCGAAAAAATTATGAATTGCAACCTACAATTTTTTTGATGGATTTAGATTTATTAAGAAATACGCTCATTTTAAAACAATTAATTTCTCGGAAACTTATCGTACGAATTGCATAAAAAATTGCTTTTAGGCTAATTGAAGGGTGTAGAGTTCATTTATGCTATCAGAATTGTGTACTGCTATTTAAAAAAAAACAAAGTTATGGTTCGTTTTAATATGTAGATAGCCCCCTAAGCAAACTTTATATGCATTATTTAAAAGTAGACTTAATTTCCAATCGTTCGGTACCAGTAACTCTCTTCTACGATAATTTGTTGAGGAGTTAGTAGTGGGTGTTTACTTTTTTTTTTTCCACGACTGTACCTAATTTATATGGGATCCGAAAATTAATACAGTGGCTTTATAACTGTTTAAGTAGCAAATGTTATTATTATAAATTTTTATGTATATGTAAATATATTCTAGGGTTTTTTAGGGCTATGAAACTTTCATTTCCGTTTTAAAATCAATGACATAAGGTACATTTAATAGGCATAACTGTAAGATAAGTTTCAGACATTTATAGGTACAAGAATGAGAAACAAAAGAATGTACATTACAATATTTACTTATCACTGTCTGAACACTGCCCTTTACAAAGTTTCATAGATTTTATTTCCATTTTAATACATTTACAAGATGTGCATCGCTTGCGGCAAGTACAGGAGGTAAGTTCTTTAAAGTGCTTTGACATCTCTGGAATTATTATCCACAAAGGTTGGTATGATCCTCCTGAATTTATTATCCATCCCCACTTAATTGGTGAAGGTATTGTGTAATGTGCAATGAGGCTGTTGTTCCAAATTCTTGCTTGGAGAGTAGCTTGTTTGATGTGTTGCGTCAAAGCATCTGCTGTAGGAGGTATGTTTTCAATGGCTCGATTCTTTCTTGTAAATAACACTCATCTGCAATCATTGATGCTCTGAAGATCTGATGATTGATCATAAAGTAGTACAACAAATCGCTGTAACAGATCATGACATTCATCGTCAATATCAGGGGTGCCTGTACAGAGCTGATGCCATACACAATCAGTTTCACGAAATGACATCCAGACCTTACTAGCTGTCTTCTTGCCAATGCCAGAAAATGTGGAAACTGTGTCGCAACCAGTTACAGATTGAAAAGCCAACAAATTTCAGCAAATTTCTGGTGAAAGTTTAGCATAGATCTCATGAATTGGAATGAATTTCCTGTATTTCCCACAACCGTACTCAATCCATAGTTCATCAATATCTTGTATTTGTGGGAACAGTGATATTGAAATAACCACTACATCAGAGTCCACAGTTCGTATTAAGATGCGAGTATGTCCACTTTCTAATGCATGCTTAACATGGAGAAGTAGACGGCCATCTGCTTCTTCGTGTGTGACGGGAGAAATGCTTGATACATCCATATATGTTGATGCGAGGACTAGGTCATTATAAGTACAGACAACATGTTTTCCTGGATACTCGTCCCCCACCATTTTCTTAGCTAGCAACTGAAACAATTGGGTCTTGTTTTCGTTGGCACATAGGAATTGTTGAATTTTTTTTTGAATTGCAGTTGAGTCTGAGACTTTAATACTTATGCCACTTCCTCTTGTTTCTCGGGTACCTGCCTTCAAACTGTTACTAATATATCTGTCAAATACAATATCTAGTCGTGAACTGTTCTTCAGTTGATTAATGAAATATGGTTTGAAAACATGTTCATAGTATCCGGAAAATGTTGTCGCAATACCAGGATTAAGCATGTGTGTTACGGCTGCTCCAATGAATATTTTAGCTGTTACATTCGGTTGGCTGTGATTAATGGTAATGCCATATTTTGTTTGAACGCAGTCAATAATATCAGACTTGTTGGTTGGTTTTCTGAGTTTTCCATCATCTGAAATAGAGGGTGGGTACTTTTGGTTTTCATGCAAAAAGAAATCATCTATGTTGCAATCCCGTGCTTCAGGTGAAACATACAATCTGCAGAATAAGTTGGAGTCTTTACATAAGTAAGAAATCTTGAACTTTGCCTTATCTTGTTTTCTTGTTATAGTCTTGAAGATGTGAATATTGGTTCGAGGAATAACTTCATGAATTGAATTTTGAACTTGATCGAGACGGGACACGACATAATCATCATACTGCTTTAGTCCTACAGTAAATGCTTCCGTAACACACTTGACAGCTTCGAAACTTGGAATTATTTTGGAGCTCCCTATTGACATTAAATCAGTTTCTTCAAATGGATTTCCTTGTTCGGTTGGTTGTATTTATGACGGCCAATTATCTGCATGAGGGATATAGGCCCAGGGGAAGAGTGCCCTTCGTGGGGGTCTTTCTAAGGGAACCTAACCCGTATTAACGCTTGGAAATCCAAGGTTCGAAGAAAACCACGAAAACTCCGAACGATTAGGCCGACGGGTGCGATTGGGATCGAACCCAGCACCTCCCGTCTACCAGCTTCAAGAGCAGAACCTCTCAGCCACTTTCCTTGTTCGGATAAGACGTTAATCATTTCTTTGGCATGGGCCAAGAACCTTTTCTCATGAGCATTGTTATCTTCATGATGCTTTGCGCCCACGTTTTTGTCATCTTTTAAATTTGATTTATCTTCTCTTCAAATTCCTCAATTAAAGAACTGATCCTAGGGCTATTGTTGTACTACTTTATGATCAATCATCAGATCTTCAGAGCATCAATGATTGCAGATGAGTGTTATTTACAAGAAAGAATCGAGCCATCGAAAACATACCTCCTACAGCAGATGCTTTGACACAACACATCAAACGAGCTACTCTCCAAGCAAGAATTTGGAACAACAGCCTCATTGCACATTACACAATACCTTTACCAATTAAGTGGGGATGGATAACAAATTCAGGAGGATCATATCAACCTTTGTGGATAACAATTCCAGAGATGTCAAAGCACTCTAAAGAACTTACTTCCTGTACTTGCCGCAAGCGATGCACATCTTGTAAATGTATTAAAATGGAAATAAAATGTATGAAACTTTGTAAAGGGCAGTGTTCAGACAGTGATAAGTGAATATTGTATTGTACATTCTTTTGTTTCTCATTCTTGTACCTATAAATGTCTGAAACTTATTTTACAGTTATGCCTATTAAGTGTACCTCATTTCTTTGATTTTAAAACGGAAATGAAAGTTTCATAGCCCTAAAAAACCCTAGAATATATTTACATATACATAAAAATTTACAATAATAACATTTGCTACTTAAACAGCTATAAAGCCACTGTATTAATTTTCAGATCCCATATAAATTAGGTACATTGTTGCCATAATGACTTTCTGCGCCACGCTACATTGTTTTGGAAAATTTTCAGAAAATATTTGTGATAAAATAGAAGTCATATATACCGTCCGAAAGGTAATTTTCTGACGAACAAAAGATATGCGACAGGTTTTCAGCTACATGCAACAAATTCCAATTTATTTAGCAAAATGTTTTGAATTTTTAACCATTTGGAAAAATGGTTATTGTTCTCGTCAGGGTAGGAAATCAAAAGCATATCTGAAGGTTTTTATTGGTTTAATCCGCATTTTATTCGTTTTCTGATTGGTCGATACAGTAATCTGTATTTCCCTTTACTTTCAACAGAGATGGATACCTTCTGTTGCCACTATGACAAAAAAGTAATAAAAACTACAAAAAAAAAAAAAAAAAAAAAAAAAAAATGAATAACTCAGAAACAAACTGAGATACAACTTTCAAACAAATTGCATTTAAAAGTACATTTTTTTCTCTATCCGATGATATAAAAAGTAATATTGTGGAATGTTTAGAAGTTTAAGAATGAAATTTCATTTAAAATTGGTAGTCAGATTTCTTGGAAATCTGACGATGGAAAAACCTTTTCCCGAACAGCCAATGAAATGCTTGTATAATACATAAGTTTCCGATGGATAATAACTAATGAAAATGAATAACAATTTCTGCCAAAGAGTTAATTTTAATTTGTAAGATTTTCACATGCAAAAGAAAAATGGAATAAGGCAATTAAAAATAAAATAGATAAATAGGACAGGAATGAATACATATAAATATATCACACCAAGTACGAGTCGCAGGCGATTTTTGTCGCTTGGAATTTTTTATGTGTAATAACACTATTAATGTTTAATTCATGGCGTACGTAATGTATGATCAACTCCGTGCGATTTTTTGTGTCTTAAATTTTAGTCTTTGAAAAAATCATTTTCCAAATGGTCATTGTAATTTGTTAAATTGCTTTTTTTTTTCCTCTAATTTATAAATATTTAATTTATAAATATGGTATTATGAATATAAACAATGATGTCAAATATACCGTTGGAAAGCGCGTTTTCTTCGGATTAATAATCACTAAAAATATAGGTTAATATTGAAATATTAACTCGAGTTCTATAGAGAAATATAGAAGCACTTCTCAAAACTTTGGCGGCCATATTGATTACGTCATCATCGCTGCTAGAGAGCCAGGAAAATTTGTGTCCCGGGCTTTTTAGACTCATCTATCCATATACTATCTGAATCCGAAGTGGCGCATTGGTTGCCAGATGTGAAGATTTTTTTTTAGCTATCTCACCCCACTAAATAGCCTGAACTATTTTCTAATGAATAATGAGAAACCCAGCTGCTAAAACTGGTATTGTACATTTCATGCAGGTTTTTGCAACAAGTAGAAATGTCTCTTTTTTAGTTGCTTAAAAAAGTGTGGCAACATTTTTGAAATTTTTAGATTATTCTGTTTCATAATGATTATTATAATACATAAGTATTATAATCAAAAGCATAAATGAATTTGATAAGCGAGTAACCAAAAAAAAAAAAATAATAATAATAATAATTCTCAATTATCGATTTGATAGAATTACATTTTCTTATCTTTATAAGTAATAATTTTGTTTACGATACTATAATTAGAAGAATTCTGTTGCCGACGGGATACATGTTGGGAGACACACAAGAATCATGCAACAAACTGATTTAAAAGCTATCGAGAAGATTTTGCACTAAAATAGTACAATAGGATAAAACTGATGGAAGATGTGTTTTTACGACTTTTAATTTCACCAGAGCCTTTCATTTTGAGCTTACTTAAACTATGTAATTTGTATGAATAAATTACGTACATTAATTAACTGTTTTTTGAAATTTTAACATTTGAATATTAATTAGTATTCACAACAACATTTGAATACAAAGTTTCATACAAATTGAATAACTTTCAAAACATTTTTATTTTTAGTCTGCCATTTTGTATTTTGGAATTATAACTTTGGAATTGGAATTATAACTTTGGAATTGGAATCACATCTTAAATCTGCATACCTGCATATTTCAAGAAATTTGAATAACGTTTTCATATTTTGGCCAGTTTTTTGGGATTTGGTCCAACTGTGCAAACTGTTTATTTTTCATGGTAACCACTGTCACAGAACAATTTTTGAAATTTTATATCTCAAAATGTTATCTCAAAAAAGATAAAAGTACAAATTTTAGCCTTAAATCTCAATATTTCTTCTTAGTTGGGTGAAAAGTAGCTTGAATCAGTTTGTGAAAATGTAGTGCATAGCATTCTTATATGACAAATATACAAGAACTTGGATTGTACACTGCTGTGCACTATGATTGAAACAAAATATGACAACGTATTTTTAATTTGACGGTATTTTTGATATAAAAAAAAAAAAATAGATATTTTTCTATGATATTGCACGGATAATAAAATGTGGAAACACAAGTAAATAAAAGAATAATGGAAAAAATATAAACAGAAAAAAGCATGGGAAAAATTAAAACAATTTTTTACATGAATTTAAAAATGGATTAAATTAATTATTTTTATTTTTTTATTTACAAGCATTCCACAATCTCATAGGTTAGTAGAGTTAGTTTCTTTTGTACAAAACTAACACTTTTAATAACATAAAAAATAAATACATGCTTACTATGTAAATGGTTAACTTTTTTTTTTTCTATAGATACAACTCAAATATTCTATAATAAACTTTAAAATGTATTTTAGCCTGATTAAAGCATGATTATTTATTTATTTATTATTATTATTTTAAGTTTATCAAAAGCACCTACTAGAGAAAAAAGGTTTTTATAAAGAAATAGAATTTTCTAATGAATTTAAAAGTCATACTAAAATAAATGCATTAAAAATCATACTAAAACAAATGCATTAAAAATCATACTAAAATAAATGCATCTTAAAATTTTAGTTTCTAATTTAATCGAATAGTTAGTTCTAAGTAGAACCACATAAATATGTATAAAAATTCCATAAATGACAGAAAATTGATCTAGATAGAAATATTAGTAGGAGAACAAACAGAATACATGATGATCAATGAAATCTTAAAACGGTATCACCAGTAATTAATTATTATTTCTATTAATAGTAAAATCATTCCAATGATTAAAATTATAGCAAAACAAAGTCTGAATAAGTATTATATGGTACACATCAACGTATAATGTCCCAAATATTTTTAGCAAATATTTTATTTATAGAATTTTCAGGGGTTTTATTTTAATTTGTTAAAAATAGACTGGCCTTAAGTCTATTGCAGTACATTTAAAAAACAACCCCTTGTTATAAATTCACATAAAACAGCCAGATTAAAATATATGATAAATTTAACACAAACAAAAATAGAAAATAAGATGGTAAAAATCATACATATCAAGATCCATAGATCCTTAAATATAATCATTAGTATGTTTTTCAGAAAAGAGAGACCGACACATCTGCAAGGTTTTACATCAGAATGATCAGTAAAAATTTTGAAGTTTTAGGATTTTCTCACTAAAACATGCTTACATTGATTAACAAATAAAAATAATTTCAAATATTAATCTTTTTAAAAAAAACTTTACCTTTTTTTTTGGGGGGGGGGGGGGGGGGGGGGTAAGGACAGGAGACAAAAATGAACAAATAAAATGAACTTCAAAACATAAAAAATATGAAATCATAGATTTTATAGGAGGTTTTAATTCGGAGATATAGCCAGAAAGGTAAGTCAGGAGGACAGTCTTTTTTCGACTAAATTTAAGAGAAACAGATGATTATTTTAATACTGAGTATATATAAGGAGGAACTACTTGATGTATAAAGGCAAAATCATTACAAGCAATAATTTCTAGAAGTTTTCTGTCAATACATAAAAGCACACACACACAAATCTAATATTTCAAATATAATTCAATATTTCTCTTATAGCACAGATAATAAGCAATTATTTCTTAAAATAACAGTAATCAACAAAAAATACCTGATTTTTACGATAGTCTTGTTGAGATAATCTTAGAATTCTATAACATAATCTACAAATGTGCTTAAAGGGTGCGTGTCTTGGATCACTTAGTTCTTCCATTCGTAATATAGGTCCATCACCGACATCAGCAAGTGGAGCTTGTAATATTTTAAAAAGCTTCAAAGAGAATTAATACGTTTTCACATAATTGTGCATAAAAGAAATATTTTGAGATAGTATTATATCTAGCAATGTATATTACCAAAGCAAATAACATGGGCACTAACAGAGTGAGAACAGGGAGGGTTAAGACTTTAGAATAGATGTGCCTGTGATGTACAGCCTAGGCAGGGTGCTTTTTTTGTTGCTGTTTTAAACTGCACTATTATGTCATTTCTCAAATTCATTGCCAAGCTGAAAGTTCATACAAAACCCGCCTTTTAAAGCTTTACTCACATTAAATTTTTTTTTAAACTGGCATTCCTAAAATGGCGGACATAAAATGAAATAGGCTAAGGATTTTTTTGTTAGAACTTTCCATGGGAGACAATTTTTAAAAATGTAAACATAAAAAGTAATATAGAAATTTAACAAATAAGAAACCTTAATAATCGAAAAATGAGTTTCTACTGCTTTTTAGCTCACAGGCTATCAAACCCTGAGAGCTTATGAGCCCACCAGTTCTGTATGTATGTATGTACGTACGTACGTATGTAACGCGATAACTTTTGATAGAAATATCCGATTTACTTCAATTTTTTTTTTCTGGTTCATTCTGATAAGGTGCTTCCTGATTAGTTTTTGGGGTTCATTGGTTAAGGATAAAGGGGAAAAGGGGGGCCAGCGCCCCCCCCCCCCTTAATTTAGATAAATGGGTTTTTCATGCAGAAATATTCAATTTGTTCCAAATTTGGTATACTGGTTTATTATGCTAAGGAGCTTCCCTGATTAGATTTGGAAGCTCATTACTTAAGTATAAAGAGAGAAAAGGGGGCTACCCTCCCCCCTTAATTTATATAAATGGGGTTTTCATGCAGAGTTATTCGATTTGCTCCAAATTTCGTGTACCGGTTTATTATGTTAAGGTATATATGCCATGATTAGATTTGGAGGTTAATTGGTTAAGTATAAAGGAAGGACAGGGGCTAGTCCACCCTCTAATTTAGATAAATTGGTTTTTCATGCAGAATTATTCGATTTGCTTCAAATTTGATGTACCAGTTTATTCCGATATGGCTTTTTTCATTTGATTTGAAGGTTCATTGGTTAAGTATAAAAGGGGGAAAGGGGGCAGGTGCCCCCTCCCCTTAATTAAGATAAATGGGTTTTCATGCAGAATTTTCTTTCTTTCTTTTTTTTTTTTTTTTCCTGGGTTCATTCTGATAAGGAGCTTTTCTGATTAGATTTGAAGGTTCATGGGCTCAGCATAAAGGGAGAAATCGGGGAGCTAATACCCCCCCTTAATTTAGCGAAATGGTTTTTCACGCAGAATTATCTGATTTACTTCAAATTTGGTATGCCAGTTTATTATGTTAAAGAGCTTCCTGATTAAATTTGGAGGTTCTTTGGTTAAGTATAAAGGGGGGAAACAAGGGTTTATCCCTTCATTTATATTTTGAGGGGCAATATTCTTTGAAATAAGAATATTTGTTACATATTAATATAAAATTAGTGTGAATAGCCTGTGAGCTCAATGCCATCAGTTTAACTGGGCAATTTTTTTTTTTTTTTTTTTTTTTTTTTTTTTTGTTGTTGTTGTTGTTAATGAAGGATTGAAAGGGTTTTTCCCCTCATCAAACTGGGTGCCCTCGAGATTTTCCCACCTATTTAAGATTTTTAAAAAATGTATGTGAGATATGCTGATAGTTATTTTAATTTCTCTCTCAATCTTATTTAACTTAGCATGCAGAACTTATTTGTAGTCGCATGTTTTAAAAGAATACATCAAGTTTGCTTGGACAAGACTTTATTCTTTTTCAGTACATAGTATTCCTTTTCAAATCATATCCCTTTTGTAAAGAGAGTCAATGAGCTTTATCTTACACTATGCCATAACAATGTCCCTGAGCTTTGTGGAAAATGTTCTCAAGCATTTTACCAAAAAAGGTCTTGATTATTATAATCCAGACAGCAAAATATATCGAAATCAGTCTGGCTGTTTATCCGAATTATTGGCGGAATATCGGTAATCGACCACTGACATTATTATGATGTCAATAGATCATACTGTGTTCATGTAGTCCAATGCTAGTATCGGCGAGAATTCCCACTAACGGATAGATTTGAAATGTTAATATTTACTCCAAAATTGTCATCGGCGGACATTCCTGGGGCGACTAATGCCCGACAATGTGTATCCGCTCATCAATACCCCATGCAATTTCAGTGTATCTCCGAATCACGTGACTGCCCACTCCCTTCCAAGATCTTTATCTTCACCTTACCCACCCCTCAAAGTTTTTTCTTTTTATGTTGCAAGCAAGGTCATTTTAAACCAGACTGAGAAAGGATACAGGGGTGGAAGAATGTTATATAAAGTGTGAGAGTGAGTATGAATTTTTTAGCATTTTCTTCAAAAGTTAGTAATTTTCCATCTTTCAAAAATAAACGACCGCTCGACATATACCGCAAACATATCTAGAAATTAGAAGGAATTTTTGCACCATTCTTATGGAATTACGAATAGTTATTCATACTTAAAAAGTTACTTCTAAAACAAGAAAGAATGAATTATATACGTGATGCAAAGACTAGATTATTTTTGTAATTTATATGAATAAATTAAAAATAATGAATATTTGATAATAAAATTAAAACATTAAACAACTATTTCCATTTTTATCTTTTTTTCACCCCTTCTTTAAGATAGATTTAGGGGAAGTATGAAAAACTGGAAATGTTGCCTTAAGAAATAGGCTATTTGAATGAGATGTTGTAATATAAATACTAAATACTTTTTACCTTGCAAAGACTGTAATAAGAGGGGGGGGGGGGGGGGGGGTAAGAAAAACCTAAAATGTGAGAATTTAATTTCTTTACTTTTTCGGGATTTATTGAAAGTTATTATCAATAAATTTTCGTGCATTGCAAGGAATAAAATATTACTTTCTTTTATAAATTAAATGCATTGCAGAAAACGTGAAATATTTTAGTTTATTAATAGTGAATTAGTTCAGACCTGACTAAAGTTTTAATGTTCTAAATTATTTTATAATTAAAAAAAATCTTTTGACATGTTTCTTAAAAGTGCGGTGCTAAAGTTATTATTTCAATTCATTATTTATCTAAGCTTACTTTAAAAAAGAATTCGGTGTAAATAATTGTTTTAATATTCAAAATTTTAGCTATTATCTGCATAATTTATTTTCAATTTATTCATTTAAATCGTCCCCAATAACCTAATTTTTATACCCAAGTATTTAAAGTAAGAGTATAACAGGTGTATTTCATTACGTTTTACGCATCAAAATATGAATGACCATTCATAATTCATAAAAAGCAGTACAAAATCTTCTAATATTAAGGTTTATTCTGCAACATCAGTCGGGCTGTCATTTATTTTTTTTAGATGAGAGTTTACAAATTTGTGTAGAAAATTTGCTAATCAATTTATATTCAACAAAAATAACTTTTACGTGTATTATATAAAATTAATTTCAAAGTCATAGATTAATAATTCACATGAAAAGAAGAAATATATTTCTTTTTTAATTACTTTTAATACAAAGTGTACTTTTAAAGGATAGGGTGTTCACTGCTAGTAAAATGCAAAAACAAGAGGGCAACAAACCTGGGAGGGAGGGGTAGAAAATAACAAGAAAACAGCCTAAACTTAGTAGTTAAAAAGAGGTCGGCAATATGTCCAAAACCTATGAACAACATATCAGGATCCTACGATCCTCAGATTGTTTGCCGTGCGGCCAAAAAGCCTTTACTGCCGATCTCAGGAAATGAGGTCGACGGAGTGAAAAATAGTCAGATTAGGACATTCGGTGGAGATTTGGTGGAGATTCGGCCAGAGATTATTTGCTGCTTGGGAAGGGTTTTATTACTGAATTTTTTTTCAAGTAAGTAGCGAAAGTGCCAAAATGGAAGGGAATTTTATTTTAATTGCATAATTAGCTTTTGATTGATGTCCAGGGTGAGGACGTCAAGAATTGACCACATACAAGGCACATTACTGACTGCAAATAATGGAGAATTACATTAACAATTGCATTTTTATCTTAAAGTTACTTTGAATTTAATGTCTGAATGTAATCAATGTCGGAATGAAAAACAAACTTAATAGTGGTAAATTGAGTTTTGAGTATTAGAATTAAACGTTAGTAAAAAGAAACTAGGAATTTTAAACAAATCTTATTTCTTATATTTCATGAATAAATGTAAAAACAGAATTAAAAATTGTCTTAGTTTTCCGGAAAAAAATTCTTCGTTAAGTCCATTTCATATTTATTTTCTACATTTTATAAGCACATATTTAAAAGAATTTTAAAAGTAATCATGATTTTGCAAATCAGATTTCCCCAACTTTCAACTTTACAATAAATTTAAAAAATGACATTTTGGTACAGTTTTTAAAAAATCCCAAAGTTTAGGCTGCAGATCACAGGCACATCTATTCCTGTTTTTTTTAGCATAAAATTATTTTATGCTACTTGCAAAAAATAGATATATTTTTTCAAAATCATCAGATAAGAAATTTACTAATCAACAATAGTCCTTCCTTACTTCATCTTGCCAGTACCCATGGCAAATAACTATTTTAATGTAATTTACTTGTTTCAGTATGTTCTGTTCTCTCAGTAACTTCTGTCGTTCTCTGTTTGGGTGCGAAACAATCAGATCTAAGGGATCTGGCTTTTTGGGATCATTTTCTTTCATTGCAACAAAATAAATTACTTCATGTAAAAGCTGGGTAACAAATCTAAAAAGAAAGGATTTAAAAATGCAGAAATTTTTAAATGTATATAAAAAAAAGTGTACATTTGTGTCATCCAATTATCACAGCAGTTCCCAAACTTTATCATTACGGGACTCATCATAAAAAGTTTCAAATGTTTTCCAGACCAACCTAATATGTAGGTATATACAGCCTTGTAACAGGTAATACTAATGTGAAAGTGGGGTTATTAAAATCTTTTATTATGAAAATAAAAATAGGTTTATTAATGATTGTATCAGAAAAAATACATTTTAAAAATCAATCCAATCTATGACATTATTTGGGCACCAATGATGGATTTTGTTGTCAGGTTAAACCTTTTTAAATTTTACTCTCAAGTCGCTCCTTACACAAAGTTTAATGAACTTTGTGTAGAAAATTAAGTCTTTTCATAAGGTTATTTATCTATATCTTTTCATGATATTCTGCATCAAAGTTGTAACATATTGATTTTTTTATATTATTGCCGCAGATAAAATCAATTATGCATCTTTAATAGTTTTCAACATAGTTGAAAAGTGTTTATGACTTTGGTTGGTCTGTCCACTGTCTGTACTCAAGCTTTCATAAACATACTCAGATTGCCATACAATTATACATGTTATCGAGGTTTACTATGGCATGTTCACTACTAAGAATAGAGTGTGTAATCTTTATAGTTTGTTTACAGGGACACTCAAAATAATCCCATTACATTATGATCTACGGGGAAAAATCATTTGTAGTCTATTTTAATGATATACTATTTCTAACATAATTAAATATATATGTATTTATGAGGTGCACTAAAACATACTTTCTGTAGAATATGCAGTGTGAATCATTTATCATTTCATTTACAGGATCACACAAAAGAATTCCGTTACATAACGATCCACAGGGAAAAATTGTTTGGTGAAAATTTAAATGATGTTACACTATTTCAAACATAATGAAATTTATATATATTATTGAGGTACACTACAAGAATTATACTGTAGAATATGATGAGTATAATAGTTATTCATTTACAGGGACACAAAAGATTTCACTTACAGTACTATCTCTCAGAAAAAATGTTGGAAGTGCTTTTTCAGCTGTGGTAAACATTTTTATCTAAATTCTTGCATACTACATAGAGTTTATAAATTCTATAGATCTTATACAGATTTACACAAAATAATTTGTAAGCATTACTGTGTATGAATGGGAATTGCTTAAGGATGTTTTTTAATGGTGTTAAGCAATTCCCAGCTGAACTTTTTCTTAGTATACTAAGAGATGTTTGTAGAATAAAAATAAATTTATTTATAGGGCTATGCAAAGACTGCATACATTGCCATCTATAGATGGTAATTTCTGAAAGTATTTTTCAGTTATTTGTTTTTCCCCTTAATTAAATATTAGTTTAATATGAGGTATGTATAAAAATTTGTAAATAGTATACAGGGCTGTACAAAATTATTTGAGTGCATTTCCGCCTATTAATGGAAAGGAGTGTGTTTGTATTTTGTATAAGTTAAATTTTAGCACACTATGTAGTGTGTATACACATATATAAATCATGTACAGAAATGCACAAAGGAATTCAAGTATTTTCCTGACTATGGACGGTAATTGCTGAAATCTGGTTTTCAAATGTTTTATGCATTTTTTTAAGTTGTTTACTTAGCTACCTTCTTTCACACTTTTAAACAGTAAAGGTCCATCACAGTATTCTGGAAGTGTTGAAAGTAGAGATGCAACGAATATTCGGCCGAAGCCTAATATTCGGCTTTGGCCAAATATCAAGTCCATTATTCGGCCTTGGCCGAATACTAATACTGTAATAAATGTTTTTATATTTACGCAATATAACTTTTTAATTTGACAATTTATATTCATCATGTATAATGAAAATTTTATTTGAAATTAACAATCACTTTTTATCCCATTAACTTTCATACCTCGAATGGGCTTTATCTACCCATTTTTATGTAAGAGGCTAATTTAGGAATCATGTTAAAAAATTTTTATGCTGTATCAGTAAGTACAAAAAGTAGGGGAGGAGGGGGGCACATGTGAACAATTTTTACATTTTTGACTATTTGTCTATGAGCTATTGAACCAAAAAGTGATTTATATGAATATTTAGAATTTGTTTGTTCTTTTGGTGAAACTTTTGGATACATTTATCAAGAATTTCTAACTTATATCATCATTCTAAAAATTGTCTAAATTTGTTCACATGTGCCCCGGTGGAGGGGTAGTTGTGAACATAGCTGGGTACAAGTGAACACATGCGTAAATAAGACAAATATAATTTTTTGTGAATAAAAACTGTGATAAAAACTAATTAGATGCCTTTTTTCTAGTTGTGTGAATAAATCAACAAATGTTTCAACATAGATACAAGAATTTATTTGCAAAATTGTACACTAATATGCCTACTCCTTTTGAGTCACTTTTAATTGTTATCTAACTTCCAGTAAATTAAAACTGTGAAACAATCCTAAAAACATTTAATATATCTCAATGTTTGACAAGAATAATTAAATTTTAAACTAAAAAAAAAAAAATGCATTCACAGACTTAAAAAATACACTTGTGAACTGTTCACATCTGCTCCCATATGTTCTGTTCACAAGTGCCCCATCTACCAACTTCAGCCTAACTTATAAAAAAAATATATTTTTAATTGAAATAAGGAAACAAAACTTTTTGTAAACTTACCTAATTGATGTCACTATAAAATGCAATGCTGATATTCTTCTTTAAAAATGTCTTGAATGAATTTTTACTTCAATAACTTAGAATATTTTTTTACTTCACACCTTCTAAAACAAACAAATTAAAACTACCAGAAATCAAAATGGCCCATTGTTCTGAAAATTCAGCCAAAAGAGGGTACTAGTGCTACCATCAATTGGTAATTTTTTGAATTTTTTTATTTCAAATTAACTGAGTAAAATATGTACTGTTCACATGTGCCCCCCTCTCCCCTATCTGTAATAAGGATAACATAATCTGTTAAAATTAATCAACAGAGCCAAAACACTGTATTAAACACTAGTGTCGTGAAGGAAATTTTCACCTTGTTATTAATAAACTTTATAACATACAAACATACTTATAACTTACTTAAAAGGTGACATGAACATATCTCATAGATCTCAGGGTTGCGTTAAATAATATTTTTTATTTGTTTATGTCACCTTTTAAGTAGTTTGAACTACACACTTTGAACTAATTTCTTCTTAGGAATTTTTAACTCATTAATTTTTATATCAGTTAATCTTGAACATGCTAATGGCGAATGATTAAAATGTGTAAACGATTATTTTACCTACAACAATGAAATCATTTATTGATCTTTGGTATGTTAGAGCATCAGATACTGTTAAATGCAATGAGTGTAATTTGCTTTTCCTTACAGATATTTCCTTCCTCTGAATCTGAAAACATTCACTATACACTTCTTAATAGTACTATCTGCTGACACCAAGGAAAAAAAAAATAATGATAATTATAATGATGAAAAAAATTTTGGTTATTGTGAGCTTTATAAAGTCTACAATGATCTCTTTCCACCATTTTAGAGGATATTCCTTTCATCCTTTCTATCAGTGGTTTTTCTCAAGATATTAAGATTTCTTATTTTTTATTTTATTTCATTTGAAAGCTGAAACTTATGTTTCCTAGTACTTTTAAAATTTTGTCATTATTTTAAAATGTAACAACAACACACATAATATCTATTAAAATGTAACTAGACAGTACCTGATGAGGAACTTTTGCTAAGAATTTCTTTTTTTTGGCTGAATTATACTATTGAAGCAATTTTTAGGCCGAATGTAGCCAAATATTTTTTCAGAGTAAAATAATGCTTTCAAAAATTAAAAATTTGTATATAAATAATTTTTTAAAAGAAAACAATACATTTTAATTGTGAAATATACAAGAATTGTGCATGTAGTGCATATTATATTTTGTTTTCAGGCAAAAATAAGTTTATTATTTGGCGGCCGAATAGGCCGAATATTCGGCTGTAACTTGGCCGAATATTCGGTATTCGGTTATTCGGCCAAACCACTATTCGTTGCATCACTAGTTGAAAGTGTTTCATAAGCTATGCTTGATGTATGATTTTTCTTTCTTGTTGAAAATGTGAGCGATCATTCTGCAACCCATAATTTGGGAACTGCTGAATTATCATTGCAATGCATATATTATACTAAAGACCAATATAAAGGATTTAAATAAAAAATGATGAATTTACTAAATTTAAATTTTTATGGGTAAAATATAGTTTTTATCAGGACATGGGGAAAAATTAGGTTTTCACCTTGGTGTGTAACAACTTCAAACTTTTCATGCCTTCAAAAGAAATTTAGAAACAGACGTGAGGAACAAAGAATGTAAAGCTTGTATTTTATTACAGAGTGTTAAAAGAATACATAAATTGTCAATCTATAAACAATATTTATTTAAAACTACTACTTTTTGTGATGATTTACTATCTTGACTCCATAAATTTGTATATATTTTCATGTTTTTGTACTTCTGTTAAATTTCATTATGCGGTTATTAAAAACTGTGCTATTTTAATTTGTGAATGTATCATTCAAGAAAAGAGTCTCGAGAACATCATACGAAAAGATATAATTTTTTTTGCCCTGATTTATGATAAAAATTTTTTGATCGTAATTCAAGGATAAAAACGCATTTGAGCAAAAAATTAATTTTAATGAGAAAACTCTTAAACTTCTCCTCATAAAGTAGTAGAAAATTCATTAAACAAAGTTGTATTTTTTATTTTAAAAACTTTATTCTCTAACATTCTGATGAATATAAAATAAAAAAAAATGAATAAATAGGCATATAAATTGTTAAAATGAATTTTATGATATACAGTAAACTCCAGACTATCCGGCCTAGTAAAAAAATGAGGAATGTTGCAAGCGGCCGAGACAGTCAGGTTCCATTCCGTAGAAAAGTGCTGACTCAAGACAGGAAGGAGCCAGATGGGATTGCAGGATGCAATAGCAGACAGACAAACAGACAGAAACAGCAATGACAGACAGGAAGGGGGGGGGGGCCTTAAGGCTTGATAACCTGTTTCGTCAGATGTGCTTTAGATGTTAATAAGTGCAGACGTTATTTGCCGCTGTTCCTGGTTACGTTCGTATAGTCTTTTGGAGTACTTCAATCTTTATTATGATTAACAAAATGGGTGATAAATGAAAAAAGGTTGTAGTGACTATGGAGGAGAAACTACACACTATAAATTGATTGTAGTCTGGAGTAATGGCAAAAACCATTGCTTCAGAGTTAGGAGTTGGTAAAAGTACAGTGGGTGACTGGAAGATAAATCGAGCAAAAATTGAAAAGTGGTGTGCTGCCTAAGCCAGTGGAAGTGGGATGAAAAAAAGAAAAAACATGCTGAAAGGTAAGCATAAAGAAGTTGAGGAAGCTTTTTTTGTGTTATCGACACTTAAGAGGAAATGGCTTGCCTGCTACTGAGCCAATATTGCAGGAAAAAGGATTACATTTTCCTGACAATTAGAAGGAGAAGATTCAGAATTTACTGGCAGTGAAGGATAGTTAGATTGCTTTAAAAAATGATTCGGTATTCATTAGATTACCATAAGTGGGAAGGCTTTATCTGCTGATAAAGGGGCTGTATCTTTGTTCAAAGACTATCTTGTTAAGCTTATTCTACAGGAAAAAATTTCTCGAGAGGAGACTGATTTAAATTATAAGATGCTCCCTACAAAAACGCTTGCATCAAAGAAAGAAGCCACTGCTGCGGGATACAAGAAAAGCTAGGAACAAGTCACCATATTGGCTTGTAATAATGCAACCGGCGACCATAGGATTAGGTTGACTTTAATAGGAAAGTAAAATAAACATAAAGCTTTTACAAAACTGAAAATGATAAAGAAAAATCATCGCCAACGTCTTCTCTGTCCGTTGATATCAGTGATTGATAATAATGAAATGAAGACTACATAACCACTCTTAAAAAGGTTGACATGCTATATGTCATAAGGTTTGTTGTATTTTTATCTGTAGAAATAAGACTATTCAGCAGGTGCATAGTGGAATCTTAATTAAGGAAATGCATATGAGAGGAAGACTTAAAACGAATACAGCAGGAGTTGACTTGAATAATTTAATGATGACAAAAAAATTTACATATGAATAAAAATGTCAGCATAACTTTGCTGACCTAAATTAAAATAACTTAAAACATGAGTAAATTTCATTCACGAAAAGGAAAACTGCCAGCAGCCTTCATCATAACGTAACAAAGCTGCAACGCCGTACTTTACATGGCGAAAAGAAAATCAAACGCTGCTTACAAGCAAGCGAAGGCAGGGGAAAGATGCAACATCACATTCCACTACATATACAGTGAAACCTCCTTGAACGGCCAACTCTAAACAACAAAAACCTCCAAATACCGGCCACATGTTGATGGAATCAAACACGTTCCATAGCATTAACATTACTACGAACCTCTAAATAAGGAATTCTGACAAACAGCCACTCAAAAGTCACGAGAAAATTTTTTTACAGCTCCTGGTACAATTTCATATTTATTTGCAAACCAAAACAGGAAGCAGATGAAACAAAATTTACTTGATATATGAACAAACAGAAAATTACGACATAAATTATAATGGGGAAGTTTTACATAATATTCTTAGAACGCAGCATAACTAACGTAAAGGCCAGCTTGTTTGTATGCCTGGGCAAAAATTTGGCAGTTACTGCCACATTTGATTCTATACAGCAAATGGTGGAAGATAGAAGAGAAGAAGAGGAAATAGATAATAGAATCACCCAAAATTTCCAGTATTAACACATATACCAAAGATTTGAAGAACCTTCGTGAAATCCAAAACTGCTCATTAAATCATAATGATGATGAGTTGTATAGCAAATCAAGCCATATTTTTTTTTCTTTGGAGAAAGACATTTGCAACAAAAAAACAAAGCAACTGCAAATCACCGATTTTCATATTATATTAAAACAATGAGGATTAATTAAAATAACTGTGTGTATTTCTAATTAAATTTATGTAATTTTGATTTTTTTTTAAATGAAACCTCTGAATAACACGCACCTCTGAAGAGCGGTCACTTTTTATCGGTTTGACGGGTAATCGTTATTCAGAGGTTACACTGTAGAAATATGTTGTGGAAATTTGCATAAAGTTGTTGCCATTCTGAGAAATACAAAACGTATGCGGAAGGCCATTGGCTCACAAACAATGAGGTCAAACATCGACGAATCAGAGAGCAGCAAACATCGCAAAAGCCGAGAACAGCAAGTAACAGTGAATCAAGATCGCAGCATAACTGCTGTGACTGAATCGCGTATTTGCCGGCAAAACCGCATGAAGCAATAGCGTCCAATCATAATTTAAAGTAGACTTAGGGATGATAAAAACATAAGGTATGTCATGTTAAACAGATTTAAATAAAGATATTAATTTCAAACTTTAACAAACATGACAAAACAAGGTGGGTGGCAGGAGCATGGGAAGAAATTTCAAACATGATAATTGCAAGGTCTTGGAACATTCTTTTGAACCATAAAAGTGGACATAAACTCACATGGGAAATTGAAGTGGAAGATGAGAATAAGTTTCTTTCATTTCTGAAAAATATACCGGGCTCTGACGATGTCAATGCAGAGGACATTACAGAATGGATGGCAAACGATGAAGTTAATGAATTAACTGACAACGATATTCTAGAAATGGTGACACAGGGAGATGTAACGGGAGAAGAATGGCAGGAAAAATCGCATCCCACATTCAGAAGTGTTCAAGATGATTAAGGCAGTGCTGCAGTACATTGGTCAGCAGGAGGAAGTGACGCCTTCTGATATCATCTGTTTGCATAAATGTAGGGACATTGGGTAAAAAAAGTGGGCTAACAGGGAGAAGCAGTCATCTATCACACTTTTTCAAAAACTAAAAACTGTAAGTTGACTCTTTTATCTTATGCATAAGTTTTCATATTTGTGAATCATTTATCAATAAACAATAAAATAAGATTTACTCCTTTTTTTATGAATTAGGCTTACGTTTCACATAAATATTTTGCTTATTTTGAAACTGTATGTATAAAGTTTATCTTAAAATGTATAACATGTGTTTTTATTATCATGGCAGGAAGAGAGAGGGGGGGTGGGAGGAGGAAGCGAGCAAATATTTATAGAACTCCAGCCTATCCAGCTTTTTTGTTATCCGACCTACCCTTCTACCACATTAGGCCAGTTAGTCAGGAGTTTACTGTACTTTCAATAGATTTTTAAAAACTATGATACACATTTTGAATACCTTCTTTCATTTTGAATTATCTGTCCTTTTTCTAAATTACTCGATATCGAATCAAGCACTTTGCAAGCATCATTAGCAAAATCTAAATCTCTTACTTCTGTAGCAGATACTGGGACAATTGCAAAAGCTTCTTTGTCTTCTTTGATTGGACAACATCCAACCTATACAATAGAATAAAAACATCAACAATACAATAAAATAATATTAACAAAGTACTAATTCCATTTTCTAAAAAAAAAAAAAATAAATAAATAAAACATTTCTTAAAAGAAACTTTTATTTTTTTTTGTTATCAAAGTTTTTGATAAAAAAAATTAATTATGCACAGTTAATCAAAAAAAAGTACTGAAAATTGTAAAGTTAGTCTCTGTTCCAACATGGAGACAATCTCCTAAGCTTTCTTTAATCATACAGAATTACAGAAGGCACAATTTACAATCAATTTACCTTTTGTATTTCTCTACAATAATTTATTTGTCAATAAAATAGTATGCAAGTCTTTCTTTCTTTCTTTCTTTTTTTTTTTTTTTTTTTTTTTTTTTTTTGTGATTGGCTGTGCATGTTATTATTCTTACACTGATATCGAAAGAAATGTTTAAGACCACAACATGGATTCAATAAAAATTTCTTCATTTTAAAATTTAAATTCATTTTTTATGAATAACAAAAAAAAGTACCATAAATTAATTTAGTTACAGCAAAAATATTTTTAATGAAATTACTTTTGACATAACAGGTCTTTCTTCTTCTTTGTCAATTGGAATTGTAGTGCTATGCACCCACGTATTCGTACACAAATGCCTTAATCTAACATATGATGATCTGGAAGACAAATAAATTATAACATTTAAAAGAATTCCACAAATCATAAAAAATTTAAACAAGCACAACAAAAAGAAATTGTTTTTAAAAAACTACTACATTTACTAAATCCCAGGCGATCCAACCCAGGTTACCAGTGTATAGAACACAGCTGAAAATTGCTTTAAAAACTATTAAAACTGATTGAAAACTTTTTAATTGAAACTTAAACAGATTTTTTACATTTAGTACATTTCCTTACACTGCCTAAAAACTACAACAAAAAACATTTTTTACACTTTCTTATTAGCCTCATACCAGAGATTAATTATGACAAATTTCACTACAGCAAACTTCTGGATTTTGATTATTACAGGATTTAACTGCATATTTCAATTGCACATTAGTTTAATTTATTAATTTATTTGCGAAATTTTAATTTTATTTGGCAATTTTGTTACAGAATATTGCATGGAAACAAACAAATGTTGAATTATTTACATTGTTTTAAGGGTATCCTCCATAACACGTATCCTCCATAATTGGGTTGCACGTTTATTTTTCAGATAGATTTTTAAAAATTCATGCTTGAAAATTATTTTAAAAATCCATAAAAAATCAGAAAATTGAGATACAGCTTTCAAGGAAATTGTATTTTAAAATATGATATTTTTTCTTCTATTTGGTAGTGTAAAGAATAGAAATTGTGTGATGTTTAAGAGTTAACAAAAGAAAAGAAATCGTTAGAGTGGTTGCCAGCATTACTCATGGAGATGTTTTTGCCTTATAACCAGGGTTGTAAAAAATCTGTTTTTTTTAATACAAAACCCAGCCCGGGTGGGTAGTTGGGTGGGTACCCAGGCAGCTACCCACTACAACCCTTATAGTTGTAAAAAACCCAGTCTGGGTGGGTACCCAGGCAGCTACCCACTACAACCCTGCTTATAACATAAATATAAATTGGGTCAACTTTATTAATTTAAACACATTTATTTAACATAATATAAATCCACGTATTAATAGATCAACAGATAAGATAACTGCATTTACATCACATATCTCTATAGGAAAGAAAATACAAAAACTGAATAAAAATAAAGCATCTCCCAAACTTAAAAAACAAAATTTTTATAAGTAGAACACACACAGAGAAATTTTGAACTATTATGTATTATTAAATATACTGCTGAAATATCACATTTTGCCGAAAATAGGACTGGATGTTATCAATATTTACTACAAAAGTTAATTTTGTCAATTTTCATTCTTTTAAAGAATTTTACATAAGCTAAAGTAGTAATTTGTTCAAGTACACTATAGTTATGTTTAAATTCTATTTACTTGAGATCCGAAAGATCTTCATGTTGTTTTGGAACAGGTAATAGAAAAGTTAAGAGTTAATGTTGGATTGGTTACCTTAAATGGTAGAATGACTGAGGAATTTTTATGACTTTAGTTATCTATAGCTGATTTTAAAACTTCAGAAATTTATAGACTATTTTTCATACAAATAAAGTTCCCTTCTACTGATCATCCATGAATGCTTGGATCAGTGTTTACCTGATCTTTCTATTATCAGAGTTTTATGGAAAAAAAAACATCTTCTCACCTTTTTTTTTTTTTTTTAGTTTAGTTTATGAAATATATTCAGCAATCTGAGCATTTCAGTAAGATAGCATCTTTACATTCTGAAATGCAACAGGCCCATAATCAATGATTCCTCAACATGTTGCCTGTTACAAATAATTGAACATATGTTGGAAATATTTTGAGTTTTTTTAAGTTGAATGCAGAAAACTAAACTTGTGAATCTTCTTTAATCATTATTGATTGATTGATTTATTTATTTTGCAAATTAGCTCTGAAATTGGGAAAAGTATATAACTATACTCAAAAGATTATTAACATATATATACCGGGTGTCCTAAAAAGGACTGACTGATTTTAAAAATCAATAACTTGCAAACGGTGACAGATATTTAAAAAATTCTTGCAGGAGGTTTATGCATAAGGTCAAAAGTTTTTTTTACAGTGATTTTTGATTTTAGTTTGAATTACAAACAATAGATGGCGCTGTGATCAATAGACGCTAAATTCAGGCTCGATTTTTGGTCCTATCTCTTCTTCCATGCAGAAAAAGGAGATGAAAATGTATTGAGTGGGTGTGAAAGTACCAAATATCGAGCCTGAATTTAGTGTCTATTGATCGCAGCACCATCTATTGTTTGTAATTCAAACTAAAATCGAAAATCACTGTAAAAAAACTTTTGACCTTATGCATAACCCTCCTGCAAGAATTTATAAATATCTGTCACCGTTTGCAAGTTATCGATTTTTAAAATCAGTCAGTTCTTTTTAGGACACCCAGTATATATCAGAAAAAGCTTTCATGCAAGTCAATATTGCATACCTATGTAACATGCTTTAACATTGCACAGATATCAATATCATCTTAAAAGAGCCTGATGAAGGAAGGAATATATATTTTTTAATTTAATATCTCTATAAAACATAAAATTCAATTTGCTTGATGATAGTTCACCAATTAGAAGCATGCTTCCACCAATGAATATTTAAAAAGAAAATCATATTGGCATTCATAAAATTCAAACACACTAATATAATCAAGTTTTCTGTGATTGTACCATTTATTTGGATTTTACAGTGATGCTCAAAAAATGTTCCAAGTAGTTGGCAAGCATCAACAAGGAAGGGCAATGCACCCTATTTATTTATTTTTATTTTTTGTTAATCTTTAATATCCAAGAAACAGATTGACTAGATATCATTTTTTATAATATTTTTTTTAAATGTTATATGTTTATATTTCTTTTTAATTGCAATAAATACTATCTTTAATATGGATGATCTTGACCTTTAACCAAAGTTATAATGATAAAATATATTTACTGTGGTACAAGATCATCTCCTCTGGATAAAGTTGTAGCATCCAATTCAAATATTGAAGCAATGTCTGTTGAATGAGGAACTGCAACTAAACAATAGACATTATTATTGGGAGATCCTCTTAATTTATTTCTCATAGGATCTGGTGTTTCATCATCATCAACTTCAGCAGCTAAATAATGACCCGTTGCTAAGTGCTTGAAACGAAATAGACTATTCCAATGGCCCGCTCCACCTCTACAAGGATCATGTTGTACAACCTACATAAAATATAAATTACTATAAATATAATATATGAAATACATATATACTATGTAAACAAATTATTAAATTCTAATAATTATTGAACAGGGATAAATGAAATGTTTTAATAAAATGTGAACTTTCAATCATTAATTATGATATGAGATCACAAAATTAAATCAGAATTCTCTGAGAGCACACAAGAATGCAACAATTATATGGTTATCTAAAAACAATGTTTTCAGAGTTCACCTTTTTTTGCAATCACCATACATTTTAGAGAAACATAAACCTTTCATGTAATTATGTTTCTAAAATATTGAAATGATTGACTGCCACCAGAATTTACAAATAAACCGATATGAAAATAAATAAATGCTTTTCTTCAGGCACATCATAAAAGCAAAATTTTACTTAAAAATTATGGTACAATTTTTGAAGTTACAAATTAAAATTAAGTGGTATAAGTAATATATTACTGCTCTTCAAAGGGTTAAGATCAATGCCAATTTTTAAGGTGACAAGTTACAAAAAGAAGAAAAAAACAGGAAGAAAAATGTAAATGTTGACATTTCTCTCTTATGGATGTAGATATAGGATCTCTCCCCTTGGGAAAAAAAGAAAAAAAAAAATAGCCCTTTTTTTCAAGATTTGAAGGCTGAAACAAATTTAGAAACTAAATTAGCAATTTTCATAAATAATAATCAATTATAAAGATTCAATTTTACAAATTCATATATTTGTACTTTCATGCTGAATGTATTTTTTTTAAACAGAGATTTTTCAGTTTGCTTTAACAATTTGTTGATAGATAAGTGAAATATGGTTTCTTTCTACAATTCTTTTCAAATAGTTACACCTTTGCCCTTTTTAAAACTAAATATATAGAAAGCAAAACATTTATGGGGCTTTGTTAAAAAATGGGACATTCAAGAAAAGAGTTGGAGTGGCTGCACTTTAAATTTAAAGCCAGGACTGTCCTGAGAAAACTGGGACATCTGCTCATCTTACCAATTTTGCTTTTCAAAACTATTTTGTATATAATCAGGGTTCGTACACATTTCTTTAAATAAAAATCAAGTACTTTTAAGGACTTTCAAGGACCAAAACAAAAAAAAATTTAAGGACCTTCAAATTAAATAAACTAATAAATTATAACATGCATTTTTTAAAAAAGGGTTTCTTCCATTTTTGTAAAAGTTTTAAATATTCAAATGGACGGGAAGGAGGGGGGGGGGGGGGATTTGATCATGTGGCAGTAGAAATTTAGAAAAAATTTAAAATAACATACAACAGAAGAAAAAACTAGTCAGATGTGCCAATCCCAAAACTTTCTTCTATCTCATACATGTTAATACTACAAAATTCATTATCAGAGTGCCAAAATTAAATGGTCTATGCCCCTCATGAGGATTCTAAAGATATGAAATTCCGTGCATTAGTTTTTGAGATACGACCATTGTTAAAACCGTGCAAATCCTGCAAAATATAGCATAGCAGAGCCACCTGTAGGGTGATTTACACCAAAATCTAATCAGCAACAACTTATGTAAACATATAACTGAATCTGAATTTTGATGAAAATCCGCGCATTAGTTCTTGCGATATAGCTATTGCAGAAATCGTTAAAAATGCAGCATAGCAGCGCCATCTGTTGGGAGATTAACACCAAACCATAATCAGCACTTATAATTATCAAGGTATACCTGAATCTGGATGAAAATTCGTGCTTTAGTTCTTGAGATATAACTATGACGTAAATCATGAAAAATGCAGTATAGCAGCACCACCTGTTAGGTGATTTACATCAAAAACTAATCAACACTAATTTATATCGAGGATTAACTGAATATAAATTTTTATTAAATTTTGTGCATTAGTTCTTGAGATACACCACCCACAAAATTTGTGTCACATACAGACAAACAGAGTCACAGACTCATTTTGTAAAAATATGTTTTTCAGGATATCTAACCCATAAAACGTGTAAATCGGTTGAAAATTTTCCCGAATGCAATACTTTCTTATTGTAAAGATAAGCAAAGAAGAGAAACATAATTTTTTCTTATTATTGGGAGGAGGGGTGGGGTAGTTTAACTAACTTACAGTTTAAAAGACTTTAATTTTTGTATGCTTGGTAAGGAGGGGGGAGGGCGGGAAACGTCAATTTCGGCAGAGGGGGGGGGGGGAGTAAAACTGTATGATCGATTATTTGTTGCTACAATAAATTAACTAATGGAGCAGAAAAAGTTTTAAAAAAGCAATGATTTTTAAGATTTTAAACTTTATAAGTTGAGGGGGCAAAGGGACAAGCACATTTTTTTCAATTTTTTAGGGAGGGAGGGAGTTTATTAGATGACTTATTTATTTACCTTACTAAAAATTTACAAGGAAAAAAAAACTAAGAGGAGTTTTAAAGACTTTAAATTCCATGTGTTCTTTAAGTGCGTTGGGGTGAAGGAAGGGGAGGGGGGGGGGTGCAAAAGGAAAATTCCAATTTCGGGTGGATAGAGAAATCTTGATTGATTATTTATTGTGGCAATAAAATGACAAAGCAAAAAAAATAATAATAATAAATAGTTTCGAAGAGTTTTTAAACTTTGAGTACTGTGGGGGAGTAAAGAAAAATGGAGGAAGAAAAATTTTGAGGGTGAAATTCAGATGAAATTTTAATGAAATGTAATGGAAGGAATTGCTACTGAAATTTGAGACAGATTATTTATTCAGTATAAAGTAAGAAATAGAGTACAGGGATGAAAGTGCACTAAAGCCATTTTGAAGCAGTTTTGTAGCAGCAAAAATCGAATTTTGGAGCAGTAAAATCTATTTTTGTAGCAGCAAAGTTAATTTTGCAGCAATAAAAACTGTTTTTGAAGCAAATTGAAATTCTAATGCTAATAAAAAAGAAATTTGCGTATTTTCGCGATCTTTTGGCGAAATTTGCGTATTTCTCGCGATCTTTTGGCGAAATTCGCGTATTTTTCGCCATCTTTTGACAAAATTCGCGTATTTTTCACCATCTTTTGACAAAATTCGCGTATTTTTTGCTATCCTTTGTTGAAATCAGTGTGCTGTTCGCTATTTTTTGATGAAATTAGCGTGTTTTTTTTTTTAATCTTTTGACAAAATTTGCGGTTTTTTGTAACCTTTTGATGAAATTTGTGGGTTTTTTTCACAATCTTTTGACCCCCATTTTGATCGTTTTTAGAAGTAATTGGTAATCCTTTGACAAAATTAACTGGGTGTTTTTTCGCTATGACAAAATTCCCATGTTTTTCGCGATATTTTGACGAAATTCGTGTGTTTTTTCGACCTTTTAATGAAAATTGCGGGGTTTTTTCGCCATCTTTTAATAAAATTAGCGTTTTTACGATCTTTTGATCGTGTTTTGTTCGTTTTTTGACGAAATTAGCTATCCTTTGGCAAAAATCGCGATCTTTCGACAAAATTTGCGTATTTTTCGCGATCTTTTGACGAAATCGTGCGTTTTCCGCGATCTTTCGACAAAATTTGCGTGTTTTTCGCGATCTTTTGACGAAATTTGCGTGTTTTTCGCGATCTTTTGACGAAATTTGCGAGTTTTTTTCGCCATATTTTAACAAAATTATCGTTTTTACTATCTTTTGACCGCGTTTCGTTCGTTTTTGACGAAATTAGCGATCCTTTGACAAAATTCATGCTTTTTCGTGATCATTTGACAAACATCGCGTGTTTTTCGAGATCTTGACCGCGGTTTTTTGCTTTTTTTGACGCAATTAGCGGCCTAGAAAAAGGTTAAAAATGGATTTTTTTTTGTTGTTTCTCGGATCGTGCTAAATTTCATCTTGGCACTAAGTACGTTTTGGCACAAAATGGAAAAAAATAGCTGTTTTGTAGAAGCTTGGAGCAGTAAAGCGATTTTGGCTTCGTCTGGCGCAGGTCTTACATCCCTGAGAGTAGAAAAAGGTTTTTTAAAAAAAATGAAGTTTTTAACTTTGATATTACAAAGGGGGAAGTGAAATTTCAGAAGAAGGGGAGGCAAGGCAGGATTAAGATTTTTTTAAAAATCAGAAATTAAAAGAAATGCAGAAGAGTTCACCTTTGATTAAGAATTAATATGAGAGTAAAATTAAGCACTTTTAAGGACTTTTTTCAGATTTTGCATGAAAATAAGCACTTTTAAGCACCAAAAATTTCCTTTGAAAAATGTAAGCACTTTTAAGGACTTTCAAGGACCGTACGAACCCTGATAATTTATTATCAGATAAAAATTTTATTTGCAAACTTCATTTAAATTATTCTAAATTTCTGGAATATTCATTATTTCCCTATTTCTTAATACTCTTTATTATTTATTTCTAGATAAATTCCTATAAACTTAAAAAGCGTATCTTAATAATAATCTTATTCAAAAACTTAATCTAAACTTTTAATCCCTTCATTAATTTTTATCAGCTACCAAAATTGCATATTCTGAGAGCAGCTACTTTTATTTTTCAAATATTTATAAAAGCCATTTTACTATTTTTATTTTATTCCATATCAATTTCCCGCCAAATTGTCTGCATCAGCCGTATCGTATTACATCGAAATTCATCCGTCAGCCGATTTGGAACTCATTTCTATTACGCCCCTATCTCACTCTCAATTGGTTAAGTGACGGATCATATTTTCTTTCGTGTCCCGTTTATGAATTTGTTTGGTTCGTCTGAAGTTTACATTTCAATAGGTATTCCTCCGCATATTCTAACAAAACGCTCGAGCATGAGCTCAGAGACAAGATTTTTGATTGTTTATCTAATCTGTTACCTGGTGTTTTAATCCGCGTAGAATATTCAAATCGTCACTAATATCTTTCTCGCATGAAATATTAATTTGTGCTCTAGCCTGAAGGCCCTGAAAAGGTCTTGCACTGTGGGAATTGTTTATGTTTGTATGTATGGTTAAATAAACAGTTTCAAGTGAATTTCACCTCTGTTTTATTGGGAAAACTACCGGATTTCTTAATCCATTACTGACCACTTATGCGGCCTCACCTGCATCTGACTGCATCATGAATAGCTGGTGTTTTAATTGAACTGAGCCAATCTCATCACTATAAACAGTCGAAAGAGTTGATTAAATCAGTCAACTGAAAATATTCTACCTGTCCGCAGCTGCTAATATTCTACCATATTGATTCCTCCAATAGCGATGTTTGCACTAAGTGGTATGAATAGTATACTACTTCACCAATGCCCGATTAGTATATAATAACAATCCAGCAGAATGTAGTAAAAAGCATGGCAGGGTTGTTCGACTTAATCTACTGATTCATTACGTAACATACATACCTGCCAACATGTCATTTTTGAAAACTGTACAATTTTTATGATGTATTTTTCAGAGGTGTATGAAAACATATAACATTTAAAAAAATACAACAATAAATGTAATGCAGTTTCTTATGCACAAGTTCTCTGGATGTTTAGCCATATCAAGATGTTCTTTTATATCACCCCTACCTCCGTGATAAATTTTCACATTTTTCACATGGTGCAATGAGTAAAGTGCTCTCATACGAAAATTATTCCCTGTATGATGCTATAAAAACTTGACTATATTGCTTCAGTTTCACTTTTTCAATAATAATGGAGAATATCAACTGAAAATAAAAAAATCTTATAAAATGATCAAAGTAAACTTTCTGGCTTGGCATATTTTTTATTATTATCTTTTCTGTAAAAGAAAGGAAAAATTGCAGGCTTCAGATCTGAAGTTTTATCTATCACAGATAAAATAATATTTAAGATTCATTTATTAATTTTAGTTAAAAACTTTAGAATCGAATCTATATATTGTATGATTAAACCATACAAGTTTGCAGCTATGCCTTATCTGGATTGCATGTTTGTCAGTGAAAAGGTGGACCAAAATTCACAGATGATTCACACAAAAGTTAAAAAAATTTTATGAGATTTTTGCACAAAAGGTAAAACCCCAATAACATTAAATTTTGTCCTAATAACATCTCCCATTGATTGTTTATACTACACTCATGTTCAAAATTAAAAGAATTTCCATATTTTGTCGAGTTTCATGATGAATGAAAGGTAAAACTAATGCTTATGCAATACAAACCAGTTTTGAATTCAGGGTGTGGCCCGGGGCGACATTTCCCCCCCCCCCCCAAAGGATTTAAGATTTTGTATTTTTAATGGTTCAAAAGTGTAATCCCCCCCCCCCACCTTTAATATTTTTAATTTTTTTTTAATTAGTATTTAAAAAAATTTTAATGTTGAAATTTATATTTTTCTCTTTAAATTAAATGGAAAAATTTTGAAGTTAGAGAAATAATATTTCAAGTTATAATGATTTTAAATTACCCCACTAAGCTTTATGAGAAATTTGATTCTGCTTACAAATTATATGGTTAAACATCCCGAAAAAATTCAAAATTCTAACTCAATAAATTAAAAAAAAAATTAAAATGTTTCCCGGGCCCCTTCAATTTTCATTGTTTCTTGAATTACACACATTTCAATCTGTGTGTAATCCCTTAAAACCCGTCGAATTATTTAAACAGGCATATATCTGAGTTTTGCAGCTATAAAGATGAAATTTTTTGTGTTTAATTCAGAATGGATAAGGAAAATTTCCTTAATTGGAAATTTTACCTATGGGGCCATATAAAAATTTAGTTTTTATATTTTCTGAAATAGACCCACCCCCCATTGGGTTGTAACTTATGGCACATATTTTGCACCTTTTTCAGGAAACTTTGCAATTGGAAGTATGTGTTTAGGGGTAATATTTAAGGAAATAGGCTATTATTTTGATCTTTATGAATCACACTGTATACAAACAACAATTATGATGAAAGTAACAGAACAAACCATTTGTTTGTTTATTTAATATAGCAAAGAAATGAATATCTGCTTGGTTGGCATTGATTGTAGCCAATGCAATACAAAGGCTGTCAATTCATGTGCAATTTTATTTATTTTCTATATCTATTCATTTTGAATAAACTATAGCTGCAAATTGATGATTTTGTTTTTAAAAATAAATTAAACCACGAAATTTGTCTATAAGAAATCTTTTACCAGAAAAGAATGCATTTGACAATGAAAGTTTTCATAAATGATATTAACTATCATTCTTGACAGCAAACTTATGCAAAATAAACTAGTAAACTTAGCATTTTCTGTAAGATCTGCAGCTATTTGATGTTCCCATTCTTCTCTGATTGTTACAGCTTCCAAGTGATTAAATAAAACTTTCTAAATCAGTAAGTAAGATAAACATAATTTTATAGCCTTTAAAATCTCAAAACTGTGGTTATCAACACTTCTAATATTGTTATTAAACTAAAAACTTATACTAGAATAAATATTTTCTTCAATAGTAAAACAGCATTTTAAATTGTAGTAAGGAAAAATAAGTGACAAGATCAAAGAGTTAAAAAATAATTTTTACCATTTATTTCACACTCTAATGAAAGAATTAAAAACTTTCGATATAAAAACCATTAAAAAAAATTAGAAAATAGTAATCACATTGTGTAGTTTTAGTTATTTCTGATATTAAGATTTTAATAAATTAAACAACAAGAATATTGATTTTCATGTTACAGACTAAAAAAATTTGAATGCATGAAGATAATCAGTGGCAGATTGATGGCAAAAGTTAAAGTTACATAAGAATGACAAAATAATAATAATGAAAACTATGCTGTAAATTGCATAAATAAGAATCAGGCCAAAAAATAGGAATATTGCACTAAAATGCACTAAATTCTAAATCAACTTGCACTAAAATGCACACCCACTTGCACATGTTGACAGGGGACTGTATTTTGCATTAAACTTTCAATAACATTTTTAATTTAACTCTCTCTCTCTCTCTCTCTCTCTCTCTCTCTCTCTCTTTTTTTTTTTTTTTTTTTTTTTACATTTTTAATAAGTGGATACTATATTTTTATGATAATACAGTAGACTCCCTCAAATCCAAACAGCTTGGGACCAGATGTTGTGCAGATTTTAGAATTTTGCGGATTTCTGGTCATTGCTTTGTTTACATTTTTTAAACAGTAATTTTAATGCAATAAAAATTATAATGAATGATTGTAATATAGTAAAATATTAAAATAATTAAGTACAGTAATAAACTAAAAGGATAAATATTTCAAATGAAAATCAAATTTCAAACTTTTTCATTTGAAATATTGTATGCAAGGCGAATATTTCTCTCTGGAATAATTTCCATGTGTTAATATAAAAAGATAAAAAGTAAGATAATTTAAAAACTGAATAAAATATTAAAAGTAAAGGTCAAGAAAATAATTAGTAATGTATATTTGAATATGCATAAAAAAGATGAGATATATTTTCCTTGAATTATTCAATGAAACTTTCCTTATGAAAAGTATTCTCTATTAATTCACAAAAAATTGTGATTACCAGTGATATCAGCTATATCCTGATTTAAGAAAAAAAAATTATGCTCCTTTCATGGAAAAACATGAGTTTAGTCATATTATTAAGAATTACAAATTAAAATACATACAGGGTGAAATAAAACTACAAAATTCTATAACTTTGCCCCTACATTTGAAATGAAAGTTTCATTGCTTACATCTGTAAAAATGTGCGGATTTTAGGCGTTTGAAGATTTTAGGGTTACGAATTTGAAGAAGTCTACTATACAACTATTTCAAACAGAATAAAATAGAGGGAAAAAAAAAAAAAACTAAAAAGGCACCAGCAGAAATTCATAAATGTATTGTTCTGGTCATCTTCAGATATTTTTCTAATTCCTTACAGTACTAGTACCTTAAACTATTTGTTACAAGTTCTGAAGGATAGAAAAGCACAATGGATTCTTGCATGCAACATAATTATTATTATTTACAATAAAATTAAAAATGAATACACAAAATTGTCAAAAGTTAAACAAAATTTTCTCCTACCTCCACTTCCCATAATGCTTTAGAACTGGTTGCAGCTGTGGCTGTTGTCCTGCCTGTTGATCTTAAAAATACATACTGTTTCTTTCTATAATCATCCATAGTTAAAAATTTCTCTTGTTCAGCATGAAATAGCCTAACTACATCACCCTACAATAATTTTAATACCATTTTACAAAAATTTTAAAAGCATAAATATTATTTAAAAGATCATACAGAGCATGAAGTGTTTTTAAGGGAACAAATGACACCTCAACAGTACAAATGAAGCAAATTTAGTAAGATATTTATAAACAGGTAATTTATAAAAGAAAAAAAATTACTTCAAACTGATGCATTTTAGATGATGTATAAAATAAAAATAACTTAAACAATGAACATTATTACTGGCAAGTTAAAAGTCTAAAAACTGATTTTGAAATACTAGAAAACAGGAATTCAAACACAGGAACAGGAACTTTGGGAATGGAAACAGGAACTTTTCCAGAATTTAATGTCACCCCCGATGAAAAAATAAAAATAAATGTATATATAAATAGTACAAAACATATTTCAATTTTAAGACTTATAGCACATGCTTTTATTTTATGCAAAATGACGTCATTCACATCCGCTTAAGAATTCTACCCTTACGATCCACTCTTAAACATCTACAGTAAAGTAGGCATAGGACGTCACTATCGCGAAATAATACACAAATGCAGCAAAAAGATGCCGTCATTTAAGAAACTCGACAAAAAAAAAATGGCTGTCTAATGATTCATAGGCCTTTATTTGTTTGTAACATTAATATATATACTAAAAATTAAATATAGTTTATAATAATAGTTAAGAGAAATCATTCGTTTATATTTTTTCAAAATAGCATGTATTTTAATTATATTTTCTTTCGGCTGTTATAAAAAATGGCAACAAAAATATATAATTATTTATTTTACAACTATTTTTCCTTTACTTTCTACAGAAATGGAGTACTTCCATTGCCAATATTGAGCAAATGGCTCCAAAAACTACAAAAAAATCAATATTTCAAAAATAAATGGAGATGCAGTTTTCAAACAAATTGCATTTAAAAGTACTTTTTTTTCCCAATACGACGGTATAAAAATTGAAAATGTGCAATGCTTTAAAAAATTACTAAAGAGTATTTAATCGTACTGTTTTGTTTTTATGGCTGGCTTCTGTAAGGTAACGTTATTTTTTGGATGACACAAAATAAGCTGGGAGAAAGAAATAGCATACCGTACGGGGGGGGGGGGGGGGGGGGGGGTCTAAAAAACAAGAACAAAAACTTGTGCATTATGCACACATTATGAAAAACTTTCAAACATTATCAAAATATTGTTAAGAAATTTCAGTTTCTCATATAAGATATCCTGGTAATACATGCAAATATTTCATGCAGACCAGTATATGATCTATAGAAATTATGTACTCCACATAAGACACTAAAAATGTGTTAAGTTTTAAAATGCATAATACAGCAGAAAACAAATTTAAAGCATTCTTTCATCACCCACAGTCAGACCTGAAGCTGATTTTTTTTTTTTTTTTTTTTTTTTTTTAATATATATATATCCACCTGGTACTGTATGCTATATCTTTCTCCCAGCTTATTTTGTGTCGTCTCCAAAAAATAACATTACCTTACAGAAGCCAGCCGTAAAACAAAGCAGTACGTTTAAATACTCTATAGCAAGTTTTTTAACTTCTAAGCATCGCACATTTTCAATTTTTATACCATCGTATTGGGGAAAAAAGTACTTTTAAATACAATTTGTTTGAAAACTGCATCTCCATTTATTTTTGAAATATTAATTTTTTTGTGGTTTTTGGAGCCATTTGCTTAATATTGGCAACGGAAGCACTCCATTTTTGTAGAAAGTAAAGGAAAAACAGTTGTAAAATATTAATTATATATTTTTGTTGCCATTTTTTCATAATAACCGAAAGAAAATGCAATTAAAATACGTGCTATTTTGAAAAAATATAAACCAATTATTTCTGTTAAAACATGGAGCTATTATAAACTATATTTAATTTTAAGTATCTATATTAATGTTACAAACAAATGAAGGTCCATGAATCATAAGCTAGCCATTTTTTTTTTTTTTTTTTGGTCGAGTTTCTTTAATGACGGCATCTTTTTGTTGCATTTGTGTATTATTTCGCAATAGTGACGTCCTATGCCTACTTTACTGTAGATGTTTAAAAGTAGATCGTAAATGTGGAATTCTTAAGCGGATGCGAATGACATCATTTTACATAAAATAAAAGCGTGTTCTGTAAGTCTTAAAATTGAAATATGTTTTGTTCTATTTATATATACATATATTTTTTTTTCCATCAGGGGCGACACTAAATTCTGAAAAAGCAGAATTCCTGTTTTCTAGTTTTTTTTTCCATTTATGTAAATGAATGATAAATTTTATGCACTCCACAATCTATAGAAAATACATATGTAGCAATGCACCTCGATGATGCATCGTAATTTCGTTGTGTTTGAAGCTGTATAACATTGAAACACTTTGCAAACAATTTTTTCCACCACAGATCATAATGCAATGGAAATCTTTTGTGTGGTCATGTAAATGAACTATAAATGCTACTTACACAATATTATATAGAAAGCATGTTGTAGCCCACCTTAGTGATGCATATCATTTTCAACATTCTAGAAAAACCTGAAGGAATGGCCTACACTTGGCCACTTACGTGCCAGCAGTACTCCCTGATGGCAAACATATAGCATATATGCCATTGCTTTAGGTTTTGCTGGGATGCTTGAAGTATCATAGCATTATTAAAATGTACCACAAACAAGTTTTCCTCAAAGACCGCCCCACCAGTGGCTGAGAGGTTCTGCTCTCGAAGCTGGTAGACGGGAGGTGCTGGGCTCGAACCCAATTGCGCCCGTCGGCCTAATCGTTCGGAGTTTTTGTGTTTTTTTTCGAACCGTGGATTTCCATGCGTTAATACGGATTAGGTTCCCTTAGAAAGACCTCCACGGTAGGCACTCTCCCAAGGGCCTATATCCCTCGTGTAGATAATTGGCCGTCAAAAATCAACCATATCCTCAAAGACCATAACATAACAAAATTCTTTTGTGTGTCCCAGTACATGACACTAATACATATAAATGCCTTCATGTTCAATAGAGAACACGCTATAGTAAACCCCAATAGCATACATAAATTATATGACAATCCAAGTATATTTACGAAAGTTAGAGCACAGACAGACAGATGAAGAGAAATCCTAAACGCTTTTCAACTATGTTGGAAAGTGTTAAAAACAAGAATGACCAAACTTTATTTAGTGAGGCTGTTTAATTTTTATTTACCTCGGTTTAAATGTCTATGAAATTGGATCAGTTAAATACATTTTCTAAAAAAGGTTTTGTGAAAAATTTGTTCATATCATGCATGAAAGAAAAAGCATTTTTCATTTTTATAAAAAAGATATGAATTTAAAATATAATTACTGAAACATTCGAAAAATAATAGAAATATCTATAATATATATATATATATAATATCCAGTATATTGTCTGTCATATTACTATTACATTCAAAATTTTAAATAGTTTCCACGAAACAAATTGGTTATATAAGCATGAAAAGTTTCAACTCTCTAGCTTTAATAGATTTAATTAAAACAGCATTTAAAGTTATAAAAATTGCATTATAAGAAAAACTGAAAAAAATATACATACACCTACTAGATTTACACTGCATGGTGTATTCCTGCAGTGGATCACATAAATACTAGATTTACACTGCAGCACTGAATGCTATACATCAACTTAAAAGTTCTGTTTAGAGGTTTATATATAGGAAAACTATATAAATTATTTATTTTCAGAATTGTGTGGTGTTATATATCTATATTATAAAGCAAATTATGCCCATAACACTGACTTCGTTTGGATGATGGCAACACCTGACCACTAAATTTAGCTTTTACTGCATTTTTTTTTTTTTTTTTTTTTTTTTTAAACTTTTAAACATCAAACATTTAAAATTTTTACACCGTCAAATAGAGAAAAAAAATGTTCTTAATGAAATTGATTGAAAACTGTACATATATTTACTAATTTTTTATGATTTTTAAAGTCATTTTTTAAGTCTATTTATTGCGTTCAGCCTGATTACAAAAGAGTAATCCATTTGCATTTAAAACAATATAAATAGTTCAGCATTTATTTCCGGCTAACATTCCATAACAAAATTAAAACTTCATCAATAAATAAACAATATAAATAAAACACAAATTTAACAGACATTTAATCGAACTATGCACTTAAACCACAGAAATAATTAGAATTAAAAAGGCTGCTGTAAGTTGCAAAATTTTTGGCGATTTATTTGGCTATTAACTCTTGACATGTGGCTAATGTGAAAGTATTGCTTTTAATAAATTTCAAAACTTTATTTGAATACATTATTGATACTTTTCAAATAAATGCTTTTTAGTGTTGTTAATGGACAATCTAAAAATATATATTAAATGTAAAAAAATTATTAGAATTTTCAATAATAAAAAAAAAAAGGTTTTCACCTATGTTCTGTAAACTGGGAAGCCCAGGTTAGATACCCCAGTTTTTTTAAAGTGCAAATGAGAAATTAAAAAATTAAAGCATTTTACGTCATTTGTGCCCTTAAAGTAATAGTTCTAAATAATAATGCTGTTTTCCTGAAGTTGATAATAATGATAAATGTGACGCAATTGAAAACGTTATATTCAAAATATAAGATGAAGTTAACCACAGTTTAGTTACATAAACACGAGAAAGAAATAATACCAAATGAAATAGATTTAGTATCAGTTAATAATTTTTATTATCCTTTAACATCAGTTTGTATTAAATTTTATACATTTCTTTTATTATTATTATTTTTTTAATCCACTAGTCGATGGAAACAAATTTAACCAATTAGCAAGGGTCATTGAGGTCATAGCCAAATATTAAAAAACAATTGTCAAGTTAAAAGGGTTTAATGGCAGCTTTTTGTAAAAAACAAAACAAGAATGCTAGCAAGTACAGTTTCAAAGGAAGGGAGATATTTGATCTCCACCAAACAGTCTTCCTCAGTTAAAAAATATCTTGAAGCAACAAGGTTTCTCTATAACTTCATTGGCTTGAACCCATGCCTCAAAATGAAAGCTTTTAGCTTCCCTCCACCTTTCTAATTTGATAGGGTGAGACTAGCTCTCTACGTTAGAGACAGTGAAACCTATGCATTATGAAAGATTTTGGTAGCAAATAAAAATTTATTAATTAATTGTATTAATAGAAGTTTGAATATTTGGAGTTCTTTTCAGTACTGTACTGCAGCAGATCAGGTAACCTGCTTAAAAATATAAGAAAATAATTCTTAACAACATAGTGTATAGGTGTCAGACATCAACTTTCTGATGATAAAAATTAGGTTTCGATAGTTGCATTAGGTAATGAATTTTTTTTACTTTAAATTATCAGATTTAAAAACATTGATTGTTTCTGAAGGGAATTTTATGAACTATCAGATAAACAATTACTTTGTAAAATATGACTGGTTGAAAAATCTATACTAATAAAATAAAGTTTTTCTCTGTCTGTGTGTCTGTCTGCAATAGCTAGATAAACATACCGCACATACAAGGATGAAAATTTACGTGAGGGTAGTCCAAGGCCTCTCCTGGTGCACCTGACACTCAGAATTTTAATTTTATGATAATTAGCTGAGTTATTAATTAAAATTCGCAACACACTCTCATAAAAAAAAAATCATCTACAGTAGAATCCCGTATTAAATAAATGTTTATAGTTTTTTTAAAAATTAAACTAGATTATTAAAATGAAGAACATAATAAATTTACTTCTTCACAAAGGTGAATGACCACATGACTATTCATCCTATAATGGAAAGAAATTCTTTTTTCTTCTTTTTTGCAAAAGATTGACACAGTTTCAAATACATGCAAATATGGAAGTTAGAATAGACAACAAAGGTGGCTAGTAAAAACAGAAAAATCTATTGTGAAGTTTAAAATCTCATCATTATCAATCATACACTGACATATCTATTGAGTACACCTAAATGTAAAGTATAATTTAAAATATGAGAAAGATCTAAAATTCAGAATTTAAACATTAGCTAATATTCACATATTTAATGGTCTAAACTCAAGAAGCAGGGTTAATTGTCAGTTTTAGATATTTAAATACACTAGAAATGACTCAATGTAGATAAACCAAATGTTGTGGCCATTTAGAACTTTTGAAACTGGAATATAGCTTTCAATTATCCAATTTTATTTAATCAATCATATTACATTAATTGCCTTACTTTCTACTTTAATATTTTGTTTGTTTAATTTTCTTGATTCATTTTCTTACTTTTTTAAAATCCTATCAAACAGCCACAATCTACAATTAAATTTTAAAAGGGTAATTTAAATTTAAAGCTAAATTATTAATTTCTTTATTTGTCAAACAGCCTAATTAATTATCCATCAAATTAACTAAAATTTACATTTTTTTTTTCCTCCAAGCCTTATAAGTTATTTAATTTTTTCTAAACTGCCACAACACAAAGCTACAAACAAAAATTACGATAAAAAAAAAAAAAAAAAAAAAAAAAAAAAAACTTGAAAACTTACTCCTTTTAAAACATCATCAATATTTTCTTTGTATTCCATAAACAGAGATATTTTCCAAGAAGTAGTTGAATTTACTGCGTTTACCTATAAGAAAAATACAGATCAATAACATAAGAATTATGAGGTAAGAATAACAAGACTAAATAAAATAATTTTCTTTTACTGTGAAATAGAAACAGCAACAAAATGTTTTAGAAAATTCGCAATAAGTACAAGTCAAATACGAAAGAATGTTTATTACCAATGTTTAAAAAGAAATTCATTAACAACATTTACCTATTAAGATTAAGTATATTAAGATTAAGTGTTTTTAAATTATGTGAAAATATTTTCTATCATAAATGATTTTGAAAATGTAGCCGTTGGTGCAACGAAACGATCGTAAATCTTAATAAAGATATTTTATCACTTTTTATAGCACTATTTTACTTAATCTGTTTATAAGTGATTTTTATACATGTTTTTATAACATTTACCTACAAAATGACATAAAATTTCAACAGTATGCTATTGTTGCATACTGTGTTATTATACAGAATGTAACATTTACACTCATGCTATTTATTTTATAAATGACAACATATATTCCTGGTAATTGTTTTTATTGGTTCCTATAAATATTACTATAGAATAGGACTGTTCAACCTGGCATCTGCAAGGGCTATGGCACCCTTTTGAATGTTTCCTGTTACTAGCTTTTTTAAAAGCTAAAATCCATGTTTAAAAATTTTAAATCATTAATGTCTGCATGCTTTTTATATTGTAGGTAGCATCAAAATCAAGGTTTTTGGCTCTTCACTCTACCAAATTTTTAAGATTCAGGGAAATATAATTCTAAATATACTATGATTGATATCTTCTCTAAACATCCAGTACCCTAGTGGTGAGCACACCAGTCTACTGCCCTACAGATCGATTCCAGGCTGCATACTGGGCAAGGTTCACTCGAACTTTCATCCCTTCCAGGTAGATAAAAATCAGTACCAGGCTTGCTTGAAGACTAAACACTGATGGTCCCACATTAGGTTGACCACCTGACTGGGACATATGCTGCTAGTTCAGGACCAATGGTCCAGAAGGCAGGACTGGGCTTTGTAGGCCAGGATCCTTAATGCACTGTAGTGCTGCAGGTTTAATTTAGTTTTTTATATTTTCTATGCAGTCTATTTTCATGTTACTAGCTTTTTTTAAAGCTAAAAATCCATATAAAAACATGCTTTATTTTTAACCATATTAACATTTGCTTGCTTCTCTATTGTAGGCAGCATGAAGGGTTTGACCCCTTATCCTACAAAAGTTTTTGAGATAAGCTCGTCTCAGGGAAATGTATTGCTAAATTTACTATGATTTATATTTTTGCTGCAGTTTATTTTTATATGGGCATAGTTATTACTGTGAGATGTACTATGTGTATTCAAAAGATAAGTATGTGTCGCTAACAGTACCAAAGTGAGATAACATTTATTTCCAGTCATGTGAATAATGGCATCCTTCATTGTTTGTCAACAGCTAAAGTGAACCCCTGATAGCTAAAAGTTTGGACAGGACTGCTGTAGAATATAAATATTGCATATACTGTTAGTTAAATATAATACATATCCTCATGCAAAAGTAATGTCTATGGATAAATGCCAACATTGCAAAAACTGTACATAACTGTGCATCTAGCGATTAAAGCTTTAAATAACACAGTAATTAAAAAAACTCATTACATGTATGTCTGTTAAGGTGTTTCATTTTGTAAGGCAGAAAATAAAATGTAAATTTTTTGCAGACTTTCCTTATGCCCCGAGTCTAAGTTATATAAAAGATACATATGCCAAATTTCATTAAGATCGGATAATATTTAGGGGTTGCACACTTTGATCAGTTTTGTAAAAGTAGGCAAAAAATACGATTTTTTAATGTTAGTTACTTTTATTGGGAAATCTAAAAATCACAAACTTCAAATAATACCAAAACTAGACACTAAGATTAATAGATAGCATAATACGTTAAACATGTGTTACATTAATCAACTCTGAACGATGCAATCTCTTCTTTGTTCGCTTGGTGACGACTTTTCTGTAATGCTCGATTACCCCTCAAGAAGAATTGTTTTTGTTGTTTGTCCCTGACCAATTCGTTTAATCAAACCAATTCCTCTTTCTGCTGTATCATTGACCACAATAAGAGCATTCACATGGCTTCTTAGAGAATCATTGTAGTATTCTGTCACATCATGAATCCCATGAAATGATTCGGGTCTTTTCCTTCAAAAACTTTTTTTTTTTTTTTTTTTTTTAATATCGAATAGTTCAATTTTCTTTTTCTTTACAGGCTTGGTTTCAAAATTTAGAGTCATATTTCCCTTATTAGCCGGATTAATACTTACGTCTAAAAAAGCCAATCCTGCGTTTGTTTCTAAAAGATACCAAAGGCATCTGTATCAACTTAGCAACTATGAGAGCACTTTTTTTTACATCTGCATTGTGTTATCTGCATAAGAGTTCAGAAGCTGTAGCATATCTAAATCATTCTTTGGAGCCCATCGACGTACAATTGCCTCAAGCCGAAAGTGAACATATATGATGCTGACACAATGTGCAACTCTTTTCATTACTTTCCACTCTCGTTGAGGAATATTCAGCTCTTTAAAGAAGAGTACAATTTTAAGTGCATATACTGCCTTTGCCATCCACCTTGCTTGATGCAGAGCCTTTGGAATCCCGAAACTAAAGTCATTTTTAGACCAACCTTCTAGGTACAAGAGTAAGAATTGCAATAACTCTTTGTAATCTTCTCTTAGATGACTTCCGTCTTTTAGGACATTTTGGAGGTAGTTAACCCATTTGTACACTTCTTTTTTTTTTTTTTTTTTTTTTTTTTTTTTTTTGAGGCGAAAACCTTATCAACTCCACTAACTGACAAACTCATATCATCTTCTCTTTAAGACCTAAGAAATTCTTTATCTTCTTGTGATATGCTAGTTATGCCCATCACATTTTGCCAGAAAATGTACACCTTCTGAAAACCAGCACTGATAATCTCCATCTTAAAAGGAATATTTGCCTTCTTCTACACTTCCTACAGTTTAGGACTGGTAGATTTAGCAGAATCTAAAAGTCTTTCTTTCATTTCCTTGTGATGGTAAATAAAACTAAGAGTACATTCTCCTTTGCAGGAATACTAATTAAAAACTCATCACTAGGCAGGGACTAATAAAAACTCATTACAAGGCACCTTTCCTAGCTGCCAAATTCCTTTTAAGGCTCCCATTTTAAAGCAATTACTTTCAAAAGATGAATAAAACACACTAAAAGGCCATTAATACAAAGTACTTCAATCTTAGATATTTCACTAATTTGAGATAAAAGTGATCAAAGTGTGCAACCTCTAAATATTATTAACCAATCTTCTTGAAATTTGGCATATATATCTTTTACATCACTCAGACTCGAAGCGCAAGTAAAGTCGTATGAAAATTACATCTTTGGTAAAATGAAACACCCTAATGTCTGTATTTCACAACTACTCAAAAGAGCCATCATGTTCTCAAAAAATGTAATGAATTGTCAGGTGAAATAAGTATCAATTATTCATAAGCATCTGAAAAACTTATATCTCATGAAATTTCAAAATTTAAATTAATGCCTGAAATGTCAATTTATTGGTTATATGTTAAATTTTCTGGTTCAAAATATGTTTATTTTTATTTTTCACTTGAAAAAAATCCCAGTAGATTGACTATACTTTTGCAGGATCAAGGCTAACAGACCAGAGTGCATAATCAATTTAGAAAATTCAATTGAATTTTGTATATTGGGTTGATGAAAAGTATAGTCAAGTAATTTTTTCAAAATTAAGGTAAAATATGAATGATAATAACATTGTAACTTTGCATGAATATTTCTTTAATATGGTTGTACTTTACACGAACAAATTTTATTTTGTGCAATGGTAATATATTATCTACTTTCTTTAATGCAGCATGCGGCTTTGTATATAGTGTTAATTTTGGTTCTCAGCAGTAAACGAGCTTGACATACCTGCTCTAAATCAATACATTCTTAATAGTAAAAAATGAAATAATTTGCACTGTATTTTTACATTAATATCTATTTACAATATGAATACAACATTAATTTTTTTTTAAAGTATACATATTCAATTCACATTTGGAAATAATTTTATACAAATTAAAATATACATTTTTTATAAATACTTTGTAAATAAAATCCAGGCAAAATAATTTGACAAAAAGAAACTAACAAAAGAAAAACTTAACATGCAATTTTACTTTATTGTGCAAAATACTTGGTTTGACATTTAATTCTGTTTTTTTACTTCAAAAGCACAACTCGATTGAAAAAAGAAAAAAAGAAAGAAATGTTACAAATGAAAAAAAGAGAAAAAAAATTGCTCCAATTCTTGAAATAACTTCACAATATTTCAGGCAATCTACCTGATACTGTACATTCATTTTAAGCTGAAATATCAAGGACTATTCAATTCACTTGGGAAAACCTCGCACTACCAATGATATGATCGAGAAGATAATATGAATGAGCACAATGTAATAACTAGCACATACTGAAGTTAATGTTGTTGTTTATGATTCATCAATGTCTTGATATATTGTAATATATCAAGATCGATAGCAGCAGCAGGAATAAAATGTGGGCGATGCAGTATTATTCAAACAGTATTATAATGAACAGTCAAATTTACAGTTTGTGGGAATAGCAGGATAATGAATGTAGCAATAAGAAGCGAATGTATTGGGATATTCCTTACTTGGAAATCTTAAATAAAAAGAGGTAATGACTAGAGATAGATTTTTTGGTTTGGATGAAGTAGGCCAATGAATAAATACACAGATTGAAGGTAAGAAGTGATTGAAGAAGATATTGGTATAGGATATTCGGCGCTGTTTCTCTGTATTTGAAATCACGGAGCACACAAAATAATATTATTGCTATTGGGATATATTGGCAGAGTCGGTGCTTAGACTTCATTCTTGTAATATTTACAAAGAATCAATATTTGTCCAATATAGATAAATAATCCAACCGTAATTGCAACTACATCAATATCATATAACTTTTATTTAATCAACAATGTAAATATGACTTTCTACTTATAATGAGAAATTCTAAATATAAAATATTATAATTTATTTTCTCTGTTGGAAATACAAAAGCAGCATGCAATGCAAACACAACTTATGGAATTGTCACTCAGTTAGTCCAATAAAAATGATTCAAGAAAACACAGAACATTTCATATAACAGAACATACTGATTACAAAAAGTAGTAAAAAAAGACAATTTTAAGATGAGCTTACTTCTTTGCATCCTGGATTGTCTTGAAGCTCATAATTACTTGCATGTAAAGGTTGACCAGCATTTACAGGAGTTAAAACAACTTTGTCTCCTACAACTACCTAAAACAGATAATGAATAAATTATTCTATTATAATCTTTACAACAATCTAGTTGTTTACAACATACACCAATTAAATTTAATTATAAATACTAGCAGTCTTCATCTGATGCACTGTCCGGTTTTTCTAAACAAACCTTGAATATAAAAAAACTTGAATCAAATGAATACCTATAGATATATAATTTTTAACGAACCTTGAATCAAACGAACCTCTTACCAAAAGACCTCTTCCTGAATGAACCTATGGTTTGGGGTCCTACTGCCTTTGGCAATGCACATTTCACTCTATTTTTACAAATGAAACTCAAATTTGTATGTTTTTATATTTTGAAACAAAAATCTTTCTAAATAAACCTATTGTTGGGACACCCAGTGCCTTCAGCAGCATACATTTTCCTTGGCAAATAGAAAGAAGGACATTCTCAGATTTTAATATATTAAAAAATTTTGTAATTTTTATGAAAATGTAGCAATAATCAATGTCCACCCAAACACCAAGTTTAAGCAACTATCATACAAAAATGTGAAATTTCATTTTTTTAAAGGTGCAAATCAACAAGATTTAGGCTTGATGGGACATAACCAACATTATTAACCACTCCACCAGCGACAGGTATAGAGAAACAGGGCTTTTACACCCGACTTATCTTGGGGCAAAAGTTGAAGTGATTAACCTTCATTTAAATTAGTAGTAGTCTTTTATTTCAGAATTCCCCATTAAATTTATCAGTTGATGTTGACAGTTTATCATTTTTTTCTGGGTAGCATTTCTTACACATATTCTAAAATGCATACAAGACATGCTTTTAGAATCTTTCATTTTAAAATATACTCACATTATCTCCTGTAGATCTTAATTTGTAAAAAGGCACTATGTAAAACCATGATCCTTCATTCCCAGCAGAATCAAGGCAAACTCTCATGGCATTTTTTTCTAATAGAGCAGGTAATCGTTTATTCACTGTCAGATACTTGTTGCTCTTCAGATGCAGTAACTAGGAAGAAAACATAATGTCACTTAAGAAATGGAATATTTGAAGAATTTCTTTAACAGAATACACCATGATAAAGTTTGATTCATGAAATTACTTAATACATTCAAGATTAGTGTCTTACCAGGAAACTACCCCAATAGTGTAATAATGAAAAAGTTCTAAATAAGTAGCAATTGAAAGGGCATATTGAAACGTGTTTTTAGGTGCATAAATTATTTGCCCTCGCCTCCCCATTATCGAGGTATAAAGTTTTAAAATTTGCAAAATAAAACATCTAGCGTTAAGAAGGGAAGGTTCCCCGCCAGCCAGCGAGCGAAACAGTTCATGGTGTAAAGAAATAGTAGCTTCCATTCTTATCCATTGGAAGTTCTTTGGGTAAATTATCATTGCCGCATGACTTTATTCAGCTTCAAAACCAGATTTTGAATATAGAACCCAGTAAAAGACAGCTCATTCTCATTTTAGGCTCTGTATGAAGCACGTGTTATATTGAAAAGATGTTCTTCATGCAGCACTGATGCATTAAAACACTAAATAATGCAGCACTTATGCACCATTTATCATTATTTAGTGTTTTAATCCATCAGTGCTGCATTAAGTATTGTGCAAAACTGCCAAATGTGTGGAAAGAACTTGATTAAAGATTTGGTGTTGGTTGTGTTAAGAAAGGTTTGCACACCAAACATTTGTAGCTGAAAAATAACTTGGAATGATCCTCTTTATTTTCATATATCCCTTATTACAATATGTGTAATAGTTTTGAAAATATAAATTTTCAAAATCCGGTCATTCATTTGTGCTAACCCTGTATATCTCGATAACGCGGAGACGAGGGCAAATAATTTATGCGTGAGCATATGTTTTTCAATATACTCTTTTGATTGCTGCTTACTTAGATTTTTTTCATTTTTACACTAAGGTGTAATTTCCTGGTTAGAACAAAACTATTTCCAACATTTATCCATTTACAAGAAAAAATAGTTGAAACTGAAAGATATGTAAAAAACAAAAAAATCCTTAAAGTAGTTCTCACTATAATTAATATTTTGATTTGCTATGTGCAAATAATTTTGATAGCAACTGGTGTGATTTTGCATAACACACGTGTTGAGTTACTGTTTTTAAATGTGTTATTATCACTGTAATATTCCCTCCCCTTCATCCACCAAAATAATTTATTAAACTTTTTATTTCAATATTTAAGATTAAAAATCTCAACAAACACATTTTTTAATACATACATACATTCATACTGTTGTGTGTTTGTAATACCTTCCTCTCAAGAGATGGCACCTCTACTGAGCGTTTGTTGCGATCAGAGATCGCCAGTGATCGCAGTTGTGCGCTAGTCGCTATGTAGTGAGGTTGTTCTTATATCAATAAAGCTATGTTAGTTTATCCTAGAATTACGGCGTTTGTTCCACAACTTTAGTAAGCCCTAAAGTTATATCAATTGGCGACGAGATGTGATTCGATGTTAAAAGAGAAATTTTTTTTTCTCTCTCTTCCTTGATTGGAATGATGCCGCCGATCTTTGCCGCGATGTGTTAACCCTAACATGCGGTCGCCAGTAGCAGCGCACGCCGCTGTACGAAGCCTAACGCATTGGTGCGTATTTTTTGCATAAGATGGGCTCTTTTGGGCAGATTAAAGAGTACGATTCATCAGCAGAATCATGGACTTTGTACACGGAAAGACTGGAACAGTTTTTTATAGCTAATGGGATTGATCAAGCCGATCGAAAAAGGTCTATTTTTCTAACTGTCGTCGGCCCAACTACCTATGCTTTAATACGTAATCTCATTTCGCCTGCGGCACCAAATACGAAGACTCTGGAGGAAAAAATTCAAGTTCTGAATTCGCACTTTGATCCAGCGCCATCCGAGATCATTGAGAGATATAAATTTAATAGCAGAGTGCAACGCGCCGGCAAATCAGTCCCCAATTTCATCGCGGAGTTACGCAGCTTGGCTAAGCATTGTAATTAGGCGCATCTCTCGATGAAATGCTGCAAGATCAGATCGTTTGCGGGATCCAAGACGAAAGTATCCAGAGAAAACTCCTATCTGAAAGCCAGTTAAGCCTAACAAGGGCTACAGAAATCGCGGTAACTATGGAGACTGCGGCCAGGGACGCTAGCAACCTACGGATGGCGTCCGGATCCGGCTCGGAAGTAAATAAAATTCATTTAAAGAAGAATATTGTACCCAAAAGTTCGAATTCTCGTGTTTCAACTCAAAATGCAATAGATGTGGGGGTAATTGTTGAGATAATTACCAATAAGTAATATCTCAGTAAATTAATTTAGCAGAGTGAATTAAGCAAATGGAAACGTAAGTGCTTTATGTCCCGACCTCGGATGAAAAATTACGTTAAACTATTAAAATCTATTATAACTCAAATCTTAAATGAAATTAAAAATGTTTAAACGGTTTAATGAAATTAACTTGCTGAAATGCAATAAGAAAAAGTGAGACTAATATGATCTAAATAACGAAAGACAAATTTAAAAGAAACAAAACATTTATTTAAATTTAGTCAAATCAGAAAAACAAGTTAACTAAAAGAATAAAATACATAAAACATACCTCAATCAGTTTTAACTTTAGAAGACACTGATTATACATTTACATATAGAACAGATTGCACTGAGTAACACTCCATGACACACTATTGCAGAAGTGTAAGGATATAAAACATCTTTCAATTCAATGCTCCAGAGCTCGATGAATAATTTATTATTGAAACGATATACTTTGTTTTAAACTAATTCCAGTACCTCCAGTGATATCTCATACCAGAGTAAAAACAATAGACATTCCCACCAGGAAAAAGCGATAGATAAACAACAGTCCGTAAATACGATCACAAGCTCATCCTTCAACGTCGAGGAATTCGGAAACAGCTCAGCTGACACTCCAACACAAGAAACGTCTTCATTTCGAATAAACACTAAAAAGGTTTTTCAAAGATAGAGGTCACACTATGTAGCTTCCCTATTCCGACGGATGACTTTAAAAACGAGACCAAGATTAGTTGATATCAATACGGAAAATCCAAGAAGAGAAAAACTTAACGATCACCATGTGTTTCCAATTTAAACAACTCTCCATGCCGATAAAACTATACAATACATAAAACCACCTGCTCACATCACGTTAAAAGAGTAATTCCCAACTGGCGAAGAAACATGCTGGCCGAAGCATACTTATATGATTCGGACATGCGTACCAACGGCTGGCATATGCAAAACAGATTGCCTCCAGAATGATCTGAGACTTACGACGCACTCTACCGGACAACTAACGCCATCTTGTGGCGATCGGGAGTACTGCTCAACCATCATACGTGGAAAACAATCTCCGAGAACCGCGATGTTTTGAAAGACAGGTGAACCGGCAGAAGAAAATACGATTAAAGGTAAACTGTAACTAAGGATGAAAGCAAATAAAATAAAGGATTTTAAGGATATATAACTATGGAAAACAAGGATATGAGGTAAGTAGAATCTGTATTTATATTGTAAATAAAGGAAGGCTGTTTCAGCTAAAAATATAAATAAGTTATAGAGCTAAAGTAGCACGGTGATAAGATATAGAGGGCTTGTTATTCCTAACAGTAATCACATGTCCAGCGAATGCCGTTTCAAAAATTCAACTTGCCATGCGTGTAAGAAAATTGGCCACATCGCTAAAGTTTGCCGATCTAAGAAGAAAAATTCTGGAGTTCGGGTGCATAATGTGCAAGTGGAGGAGGCTGAAAATAAAGTACCTGTAACTTACACATTATTCAACATATCAGGGATGGAAGAAACCTTGCCATCTGCTAGAGTTGAGTGTCTACTCCAAGGTAAGCCATTCATTTTTGAAGTGGATTCAGGTGCCCCCTTTTCTCTAATGCCTTTAAATGAATTTAATAAAGTAAAAGAGTATTTTTCTCCTTTGGAACAAACCTCAATTAAGCTAAATTCTTATACTGAGCATCCTATCGAAGTGATTGGTATGACTCAAGTTGAAGTGTCCTGTGAAGCAAAGTCTCACTCATTACCTTTGATGGTTGTTGGACAAGGAAGTATTAATTTAGCAGGCCGTAACTGGATTTATCCATTGCAATTAATGAATGTTTTTAAAAATGTAAACCATCATTATGCCATAAACAATCTGCCAACTTCTGAATTGTTGTTCCAGAACCTTTTAGAAAAATTTAAAGATCTATTTTCACCAGAATTAGGTCTTGTGAAAGATGTCAAGGTGCATTTAATTAAGAAAGTTTCTGCAACTCCAAAATTTTTTAAGGCACGTCCAATACCGTATGCTCTGGTAGACAAAGTTGACCAAGAGATAGTTCGGCTGGTTCAAGCAGGCATTCTTGAACCAGTGAAGACCACTGAGTCTGCAGTGCCAATTGAACCTGTGTTGAAGCGTGACGGCCAGTGTCGAGTCCAGTTTCCCATGGGGGTTGAGACCTCACACATAACTTTTCCCAATGGACGTAAAATATTGCCAGCAACCCATGGTGGGCCACGACCAAATGCACGCACCCAAACTGGAGTGCCCTCTGAAATTTTCTTTGACCCTGTCTCTTTCATCTCACATGTCTGGGTCACAGGATCTCAAATTAGGTCCAGCCGTGTTCGAAGAGGCCGACCGAACATTGCCATGGCTGGAGATATTCCCGTCGCTGCCAATGGTGTATTGCGGTAGTTGAAAAGGAATCGAGACAGCCTCTCTGCGAAAGTCCCTCCAGTCATTTTCTTCAGGGCTGATTTGACTGTACGGGCCGCTCGTTCTGCTAAACCATTCGAACATGGATGGTATGGTGGTGTTTTAACCTCGAAAATGCCATTGTTAGCTAAAAATTCACCAAATTCTGCACTGCTGAAACCAAGGCCATTGTCGCTGACCAGACTTTTGGGAATGCCGAAACGAGAAAACAGGCTACGTAACACCATTATGGTTACACAAGATGCTGTACTTGAGACTTGTGCCACTTCTAACCACTTTGTTTTGGCATCCACGATTACTAGCAACATGTGGCCTTCCACTGGACCCGCATGGTCAATGTGGATCCGCTCCCATGCTTGTTCTGGCACAGGCCAAGAAGAGTACTTTGCTGGAGGTGCTGAAGCATTTTGCTGGCAAACAACACAACCCTTCACTCTTGCTTCAAGATCATTATCTAATTCTGGCCACCAAACACTGGAACGAGCATGGGCCTTTATAGCCGTTATGCCTTGGTGAGATGAATGAAACTCATTTAGTAGGAATTTCCTATATTTTGGTGGAATAAATACACGTGAGCCCCTGAAAATGATGTCTCCTTCAAAAGATAATTCATCTTTTACTCTTAGAAAAAAGGGTGCAGATTTTGCTCAATTTTCTTTGGAAAGCCGTTTAAGATGTAAGATCTTAGCTTGCATAGATCAGGACATTTGTTAATTTCTGTTGCAATCAGATGCCTCGTCACTGGAGTGTCGTCTAACTGTGTCAACAACAACACTGACTCTGTCAGAGCTGGCAGATCAGGATGCTTCGTATTTAAGGGCAGCCGACTGCAAGCATCTGCATTAGCATGCAAACTACCCTTTCTGTATTTGATAGTGTATGAATATGCTGCAAGGGTCAGAGCCCAACGTTGAATTCGCGCAGCAGCCACAACTGGAACAGGCTTGTCTGCAGAAAGGAGATTAACTAAGGGACGATGATCAGTAAGTAATGTGAATGTTCGTCCTAACAGGTATTTACGAAATTTTGTTATGCCAAAGACCAGGGATAGAGCTTCCTTTTCTATATGGCTGTAATTCTTTTCAGCATCAGTTAAGGAACGTGACGCAAAAGCTATTGGGCGATCACCATCTTCGGTTACATGAGATAGTACAGCTCCAAGATCATAGGGACTGGCGTCACAAGCCAACACAACTTCCTTCTTATTGTCAAAATGTATCAGCAGTGATGAATTTCGTAAGGTTTCTTTCACTTTAGAGAAAGCTTCTTTCTGTAATTTATCCCATTTCCATTTGGTTTTATCTTTTAAGAGCTCATATAATGGCGCTAACAAAGTGGCCATGTTTGGCAGGAACTTAGCATAGTAAGTAATCAATCCGATGAAGGAACGTAGTTCATCCTTATTTTTCGGATCTGGTGTATTGACAACTGCTTCAACTTTATACTCTAGCGGATGAAGTCCTTTACTATCAATTCGATGACCAAGATATTCAACTGAAGTCTTCAAAAATTCGCATTTGTCAGGGTTGAGTTTCATACCAGCTTCCTGTAACCGCGTTAGAACAGCCGTCAAGTTCTGTAAATGTTCAGCTTCATCTTTTCCGAACACTAAAATATCATCAAGATAGCAAGCAGCCTTCAGACCATACAGAATTTTATCAATTTCTCTCTGGAACACAGCTGGAGCAGAGGCTACTCCGAGAGGTATTCTGGTATACCGGAACAGTCCTTTATGTGTGTTAATGATGACTAGATCTTTTGACTCTTCATCCAGTTGTAACTGGCAGTAGGCATCACGGAGGTTCAACTTAGAGAAAACAACTCCGCCTGACAGCTGGGCAAATAAGTCTTCGATGTTAGGAGGTCTCAACCCCCATGGGAAACTGGACTTGACACGTCGGCCAGTTAAGGCTCAGACAGGAAGAGCTGACTAGTGAAATTCCTACTTCACTTAAGTTACCAGCTCCTGCTGCACCACAATCAGAATCTGCTGACTTGCAGACTGAGGTACCCACTTGGGCTCCCAAACCTCCTGTGCTCTCCATAGAGGTAAGTTCTCCAGGCAGAGTGAGCAAGTTGCCTGCAGAACCCCCAGTGCTATCACCACAAGTGCTCACTCGTGATGAAAATAGTACTCCATTGATTAGACGTTCAAAACGTGTAAGAGTAAAACCAGTACATCTCCAGTTATAAACTGACAAACTGTTCGTTAGTTTTTGAACTGTTCTCTGTGAAATACTGTTACATATAAAATTATAGACTGACAAACTGTTCGTTAGTTTTTGAACTGTTTTCCTTAAAAGACTTTTATTTTGAACTGTCTATATGTAATGATGTTTACATCTTGTACTTTCTTTAAGAAGGGAGGGAATGTTGTGTGTTTGTAATACCTTCCTCTCAATAGATGGCGCCTCTACTGAGCATTTGTTGCGATCGGAGATCGCCAGTGATCGCAGTTGTGCGCTAGTCGCTATGTAGTGAGGTTGTTCTTGTATCAATAAAGCTATGTTAGTTTATCCTAGAATTACGGCGTTTGTCCCACAACTTTAGTAAGCCCTAAAGTTATATCACATACTTTAACAGGGAAAAATGATTTCAGTACACCTTATAGCATGTGCAACAAGATGATTACTGTAGAATATGGTGTGCATAGCATTTATTATTTATTTTACAGGGGCACACAAAAGAGTTAGTCTGTGAGTGATAATTAATGGAAATGCATTTTCAATTGTATGAGTTTTTAAGTTAAACTAAATAATTGCATACTACAAGGTGTATATAAATTCTATAGATCATAAACAGGGCTGAAACAAAGAATGGGTAAATCTCCATTTATTGACGGAAATTGCTGAAGAGAAACTTTCAATTGTGTTATGAATTTCCTTACTGAACTAAATTTTTACACATTATGCAGTATAAAATAATATATATATAGACGATCTATATCTTAAGTTGAAACGACATATTCACTTTAATAAAAAAAAATAAGCAATATGAATACTTAATTCACAATACATTTTTCTACTAAACAGGTGCAAACATATAGTTTTAAAAACAAATAAAACAATTAAGATGTTAAAAACATTGGTGTCAGAAGATGTTAAAAACCTGAGCGCTTTCAACTAAAACATTAGTTGTCATCAGGGGAACTGCTGCAGCCTGAAAGACAACCGCTGGTTAAATACAGAGGACGAAACCAAAAACCATAAATAGGAGGGTGGGAAGGAAAGAAAATAGAGCAGTTGCTATAGAAACCAGAAAAAAGGGGGGGGGGGAGGGAAGGGTTATTCAAAACTAAATTCACCAGTTACTCCTAGCATGTTAAACCATATCTGTGGTATATTATATGTCAGAACGTCATTACAGGCACTCTTGCCTCTTGTCAAAATTTCCAGACTCTCTGATTATACAAATATTATATTGTGATGCATGTGCAATGACTTTGACTTCTTTAAATAGGATATCAATATCTGTATCTTGATTTAACCGGGATAGAGCTGTGGATAATTTACTCTTTTCGATGTCTATCATATGTTCTTTAATCCTTTCTAGTAATTTCCGAGTGGTCATGCCTACATAAGTATACGTTTTTGAACTGCTATTAACTTTAAAAGGAATAATATAAACACCAGATTTATCATATTTATCTATGGGATCAATCATACTGTGTACCAGATACTCTAACTTTGTCAGTGGTTTAGCGATAAGAATTACATTATATTTCTTCAAAGCATGCCTAATCTGCTCAAAAAGTTGTTGAATATATTCCATACTGCAAAATTTAGTAGTGGGCTTTTCTTTAGCTTTACTAACATTTGTAGATATTTTATTACTATTTTCATATTCATAAATTAACTTGTTGATAAATTTATTCGAAAAACCATTTTCACAAGCAATTTCCTTAATTTTAATCAATTCATCATTTAAATAAACCTCCGAACAAACCTGAAATGCTCTTTTGACATAAAATTGATATGCAGCAGTTTTATAGTTGAATGGAACATTACTGTCATAGGATATTGTATTATTATATCTGCAAAGCTTTCTATAGACTTTCGTAGCAATGCTTTTTGTTGAAATATTCTTAACCAGTTCTACATCTAAAAAGGGCAATGATCCATTTTCTTCCATTTCATAAGTAAACTTTATATTGTTATCTATACTGTTAGCATGATTCAAAAATTCAGTTAATGTAAAGATACCATGATTCCATATTATCAGTATGTCATCAACACACCTAATCCATAATGCAGGTTTGAGGGTAGAGGAAGAAATGATATGATTTTCCAGAGGTCGTAATTTAAGTTTGACCAATAATCCAGAGATTGGTGAGCCCATCAGGGCCTCCTCTGTTTGCTTGTAATAATTTCCATCAAAAAGGAAGACATTATTGTTTGTAATTAAATTTAAGCTTGAAATAAAAATATTTTTAATATCATCGTTATACATTGACTTACTTAAGGTGAAATCTTCAATGATAATTTTAACTTCATGAACATTAATGGAAGGATATAAAGATTTTATATCAAAACTTGCTAGTATGCTGTTATCTTCTAATTTACAATATTTGAGTATCTTAACTACATCTTTAAGTAGTGGCACAAACGCTTTTTCAATAGTGTACGTCGGTCCTAAACACTTTGAAACAATGGGGCAACACATTTTAACATCTTGATTGGTTTAATGTTTTTAAAACTTATATATGTTTGCACCTATTTAGTAGAAAAAAGTATTGTTTATTAAGTATCCATATTGCTTATTTACGTAGTATATATATATATATAAATCTATAGATCATTTAAAAGGCTGCACAAAAGAAGTTTGATATTTTTTAGACTGTAGATGGTAATTGCTGAAATTGGGTTTTCAAATTATACACCAATTGTATTATGCACTTTCCAAATTGCTTATTTGAATATCATTTTTCACTTTATTAAACAGTAAAATTCTTTTACAGCATTCTGAATGTGTTAAAAAGTGTTCCATAACCTATTCTTGACACAAGACTTTTCTTTCTTGTTTATTTAAATTTTTCTTTTTTAAGAACATTCGAATAAAGACTTATTCAAAATACATCTTCATTTTATATGCAATGAAAATTATAAAATTTCCTATAATGATTTTTGACAATGAAACCTGAACTCATTCCTTTAACAATACTAAATGTCCCCTTACATTAGCACTTATAGTTATAAAAAAATCCCTGCCGGCTTGGCCGACAGGCGGAGGTAGATTTACAAGTTAAGTATTAATTTCACCAACAAAAACTAAATCAAGATTAGAGATAAATCCAGTTTGACCATTTTATCTGGCCGCTTTTGACAATTTTTTAATTTCATTTTTCTGTAAGAGCTGGTTTTATCAAAATTATATTATGGCGGCATTCAAAAGAATGTTTTTCCACACTTAACAACTCGAAATTTTCTGACACATTTTCAGATTCATTTTAAAAGTAAAAACATGAAACTTGCTGACATGATTTTTTGAAGAGATTTATAAGGGACCTGTGTTTTAATTTTTCGTTCAATTAATTAGAACTTGATTTACAAACAATTATTTTCTCAGTATGGCCATTTTTTTTTTGTTTCAAGCACTAGTGCTTCAGGAAATTCGGTTTAAAATGCCCACTTTGACAGCATTTTATGAAATATATTCTGCTTTATAAAAAAAAATAGACCAATATAGCATATTATATAGTTTCTGAATAAGAGAGCTTGCCAATTGGATGTGTTTGAGAGAAAAACTGAATTTAAAAATGAGCCAGAAAATAAGCAGCTTGGATTTGAGTACGCCCTTAATAGGATAACTTTTTTGTAAACCCCTATTTTTGTGCAATTTGTTTTTGCTGCAAGAGTTGGTCCTATCAAAAACTTGTCAATATGAAAGTTGTAGATAATATTGAGAAGATGTATAATAAATTTAAGCAGATTGGATATCTTGTGAATTGACGAAGTTATGAATTTTTTTCTTCTTCAACCCCCCCCCCCCCCCCCCACCCCCCACACACACACCCTTTTTTTTTTCGTTTTTAATTTTTTTGCGGTGAGAGTCAGCCCTCTTAAAATCTTGTTAATATAAAAGTTGTAGATATTATTAAGAAGGTTTATAATAAATTTAAGTGAATTTGATATTTTAAGAATCGGCAAAGTTATGATTTTTTTTCTCCCTAAAACCCTATTTTTTGCACCCCTTGAGCTCATTTTAGGTAGATTTCGTAAGAAATACTACCTATTGCAGTCGTTACCATGGTGCGACTTTTGAAAAATTCCTTCATAACTTTTCGTTATAGGACCCCAGGAACCCAAAACCACCACCACCTAAAAAGTTTATATATATATTATATCATTTCAAAATGCTAAAACAACATAACCATGGTTCATACACCCGAGAACAAATAAAATTCAAGCACTTTTCAAGCACTATTCCAGCACTATTCAAGGACTGTTTAGATACATGCATAAAAATGGCGTAGAATAACACATAGGGAAAATAGCCACCCCATTGATTATGCATTTCAAAGAAATCTTATCAAATCTTTTATTTTTTATAACAGGCATTTTCAAGACATTAATAGAGAATTTTTAAAGAATAATGTGTTTTAACTTATTAAGGTACCATGGGAAGAAATTTCATATATATTAAAAAGTTAAGACAACAGAGCTTGATTGATTGAAGATCACTTAAAGAGTGCAAATAAATAAATAAATAAATAAATAAATAAATAAATAAATAAGAGGTGTGGTTGTGGTATCACTACAAGAACAGAAAACAGGAGTAAACCAGTTAAATTTTAGGAATTCTGAACACTCATCATGAGTCATATATTAGCATTTCTGAAGTTGTGAACAATATACTTTTTAATAAATATTCTCCGAATTCTCAAACCTTACAGCATTTGCACTTACCCATACAAAAGTAATTGAAAATTGAAATAAAGGTTAGATAATTTACTTTTACTTTTTAAATACAAAAGATTTTTTTTAAATGAATTTATAAGAAGGAATTAAAAATTTTTTATCAGTTACACAGTGAAAAATTTGGAATTAATATAATTCGTATAATTCGGAGAAGTTTTAACTGATTGACAACATTCGCAATTTTTATAAATGACTGATTGACTATGTTAGGAAGGAGCAAGTTTTTTTTTTTTTTTTTTTGTGGGTGGGGGTGGGGCAATATATGAAATCGGCATCAAACTGGCGAATTTTGCGATTTTTTCGACAAATTGATGAAATTTGCATTTTTTATCGATGACCAACGGACGAATTTTGTGGTATTTTTCCCCCGCGGATTGTTAAAATTTGCAATTTTTTTTCAATGACAGATTGAAGAAATTAGTGATTTTTTTTCAATGTATAGTTGACGAAATTTTCAAGGGTGATTCCGAGTTTAAAAAATTCTAAAATCCACAGCAGATTTTCTGAAAGATTACAGCAGATAGCAGAAGGGGTAAATCCCCTCCCGGCACTGGCTATGCGTTTTTTTCGAGGCCCTTTGACAAATTAAGTCTTTTTTCATAACCTTTCAATGAAATTTCCCTTTTTTCCGGGATCCTTTGAAAAAATTAGAGTTTTTTCTGCGATCTTTTAATGCAATGCGTGCCTTTTCTGTGATCCTTTGACGAATTTTGTGTTTTTTTTTTTTTTTTTTCGCGATCCTTTGAAGAAATTTGCGTTATTTCTGCGATCCTAGGAGTGATTCTGAGTAAAAAAAAAAAAATTTCTGAAATTTGCCTCAAATTTTCTGAAAAGTTACAGCAGAGGGAGAGAGGGGGGAAATCCACTCCCGACACTAACTATGCGTTTTTTCTGCAGCCCTTTGACGAAGTTCGCAATTTTGTACGATCTTTCGACGAAATTTGCCGTTTTCTCGTGATATTTTGACGAAATATGCCGTTTTCTCGCGATATTTCGACGAAATTTTCGGTTGTTCGCGATTTTTTTACGAAATTTTTGGTTTTTCGCTATCTTGTAACGAAATTTTTTGGGTTTTTTGTGATCTTTTAACGAAATTTTCGGGTTTTTTCGCGATCTTCAGACGAAATCTTCGGGGTTTTTTGCGATCTTTCCACGAAATTTACAGTTTTCCCGCGTTTCTTGGATGAAATTTGCGTTTTTTCCGCGATCCTTTGACGAAATCTGCGTTTTTTCTGAAAACGATTGGCAAAATTTATTTTTATTACGACCGTTTGTCGAAATTCGCGATATTTATGGCCGAGTTTTTGGATTGGTGAAGGATTTTTTTTAATTTTCGGAAATGAATGCCTTAAATTTACGGAAAATTCGTAACAGAATCACCCCTACACGATCCTTTGAAGAAATTTGCAATTTTTTGCTATCTTTTGTCGAAATTTGTGTTTTTTTTTACGATCCTTTGTCGAAATTTGCGTTTTTTGCGCGATCCTTTGATGAACACGCGCGGATTTTCGCGATCTTTTAATGCAATTCGTGTGTTTTCCGAGATCCTCTGACGAAATTTGCGCTTTATTCGAGATCTTTTGTCGAAATTCGAGTTATTTCTCTAGTCTTTGACGAAATATGCGCTTTTTTCCACGACCTTTCGACGAAATTCGCGTTTTTTCCGCGATCTTTAGACGAAATTCGATTTTTTTAAAGCGATCCTTTGGCGAAATTACCGATTTTTTAATGCGAACGATTGCTGAAATTGATATTTTTCGGCAACAATTTGTCGAAGATCGCGATATTTTCCAGCACTTTTCATTCCTTGAAAATGAATACTTTTTTTTTCCAGCACTTTTCATTCCTTGAAAATGAATACTTTTTTTTCCAGCACTTTTTCTATTTTTTCCAAAGCGTATGAACCATGATAACTTCAAAAGGAAGGTGTATATCTGCAGAAATTTTTAAACTATAAAATATTTATAAAATCAAGAAAGACAGGTAAAAAAAACAAAAACAGTCTGTTCTTCATCAGTGGGAGGACAGACAGAAAACTAACTCCACCCCCCCACTTTTTAAAATTTGCAGGTTTCTGAACACATGTTCACCCCGCATTCAATACTGAAAACTATTGCCATTTTATTAATCTAATTACATAAAAAACTAAAACAACTCAAATTAAAAACTAACAAACATAATATTAACCATACAAAAACAAAAAACTTTAATAAAAAGGTCTTTTAGAGGAATGCTTAAATTATCATTAAACTGAAAACAAAAGAAAAAAATATAAGAAAACAAGCATGAATGCAGAATAAACATGCGCCCCCCCCCAAACCCGCCAAATGAAATTTCTCAAAACATGAATACCTGTATAATGTTTCCTACCCGTCAACTATAAACAAATAAATTTTTTCTTCCAAATCCATTATCAAAAGCCAGAAATTCCAGGTCTGCAACTTTCTTTCGTTTCAATTCATCAATAGACACCCGTTCTTTTAACAAGACTTTAGGATGCCCATTTCATACAGAAAGATCCAGAAGGCTGCCATCACATGTTCACGCCGCCAGTCCACATCGTTGCCATTCACTTTTAAGAACTGTCTTTAAATAATATTTCAAAAACTTAATGGGGTAATTGTTATTGTAAAATAAATTAGCCAATAACTTAAAAATCTGTTTATAAAAATTACTGTCTCTGTCACAAATTTTATTGAAACGTATCAATTGATTAATAATTATATTTATGTAAATTTTTTTATGCAAATTTGAAAACCAATGCGGCATGCTTCTAGTAAAAAAATTAAAACTATTTCTTTTATCGTAAAAATCCAAAATCAAATTATTATCAATAATTTTGAATAAAATATCTAAAAATTCTGCATTATAATCATCACTGTTTGCTCTGTTCAATTTTAAACAATTTGGATATATAATATCATATTCATTAGAAAATTCAAAATTAAAAATCAAAATATCATCAATATACCTAAAGACCTTTAAAGACTTATTATATTTCATAGTATATTTAAATTCATAATAAAATAAAAATAAATTTGCTGCTGTACTAGAATAGTTTGTTCCCATCCCTATACCACATATTTGATTAAAGGTATTATTGTTAAAAGTTACATAATTATTATAAAAACAGAAATGACATAAGCTTGAAAATAAATCTCTATTTATATTTAATTCATCATTTATACAAAAAACATCAAAAATACTCATTAAAACTTCATAAAGTGAATCAATAGGCATATTGGTGAACAGATTTTCAAAATCGAATACCTGCATTTTCAGAGGAGTCAAAGGCAATTTGCTCAGAATTTCAACACTATTGTCAATTGACCAGAAATAACTATACTTCTTAAATTTATACTTTAGAAAATCATAAATCTTTTTTAATAAATTCTGTAAACCAATATTAAAATTTTTATTAACGCTTTTAGAAGTACTACAAATAAATCTAAATTTAATCGGATCTTTATGAAATTTAGGCGTTAAGAAAATAAATGGCAAACAGTGATGATTAGAAACATCAAAATTATAAGAAAACATACTTTTAACTTTCTTCTTATATGCAAAAAATTTTTTAACGACAGGATTTTTGTCAATATTAATTTTTGAATAAAAATTTTCATTACCTAATTCACTCTCTATTTTATCAATATAAAACTTTTTTCATATTATTGCATATAATATGAATGCAATAATATGAAAAAAGTTTTATATTGATAAAATAGAGAGTGAATCAGGTAATGAAAATTTTTATTCAAAAATTAATATTGACAAAAATCCTGTCGTTAAAAAATTTTTTGCATATAAGAAGAAAGTTAAAAGTATGTTTTCTTATAATTTTGATGTTTCTAATCATCACTGTTTGCCATTTATTTTCTTAACGCCTAAATTTCATAAAGATCCGATTAAATTTAGATTTATTTGTAGTACTTCTAAAAGCATTAATAAAAATTTTAATATTGGTTTACAGAATTTATTAAAAAAGATTTATGATTTTCTAAAGTATAAATTTAAGAAGTATAGTTATTTCTGGTCAATTGACAATAGTGTTGAAATTCTGAGCAAATTGCCTTTGACTCCTCTGAAAATGCAGGTATTCGATTTTGAAAATCTGTTCACCAATATGCCTATTGATTCACTTTATGAAGTTTTAATGAGTATTTTTGATGTTTTTTGTATAAATGATGAATTAAATATAAATAGAGATTTATTTTCAAGCTTATGTCATTTCTGTTTTTATAATAATTATGTAACTTTTAACAATAATACCTTTAATCAAATATGTGGTATAGGGATGGGAACAAACTATTCTAGTACAGCAGCAAATTTATTTTTATTTTATTATGAATTTAAATATACTATGAAATATAATAAGTCTTTAAAGGTCTTTAGGTATATTGATGATATTTTGATTTTGAATTTTGAATTTTCTAATGAATATGATATTATATATCCAAATTGTTTAAAATTGAACAGAGCAAACAGTGATGATTATAATGCAGAATTTTTAGATATTTTATTCAAAATTATTGATAATAATTTGATTTTGGATTTTTACGATAAAAGAAATAGTTTTAATTTTTTTACTAGAAGCATGCCGCATTGGTTTTCAAATTTGCATAAAAAAATTTACATAAATATAATTATTAATCAATTGATACGTTTCAATAAAATTTGTGACAGAGACAGTAATTTTTATAAACAGATTTTTAAGTTATTGGCTAATTTATTTTACAATAACAATTACCCCATTAAGTTTTTGAAATATTATTTAAAGACAGTTCTTAAAAGTGAATGGCAACGATGTGGACTGGCGGCGTGAACATGTGATGGCAGCCTTCTGGATCTTTCTGTATGAAATGGGCATCCTAAAGTCTTGTTAAAAGAACGGGTGTCTATTGATGAATTGAAACGAAAGAAAGTTGCAGACCTGGAATTTCTGGCTTTTGATAATGGATTTGGAAGAAAAAATTTATTTGTTTATAGTTGACGGGTAGGAAACATTATACAGGTATTCATGTTTTGAGAAATTTCATTTGGCGGGTTTGGGGGGGGGGGGGCGCATGTTTATTCTGCATTCATGCTTGTTTTCTTATATTTTTTTCTTTTGTTTTCAGTTTAATGATAATTTAAGCATTCCTCTAAAAGACCTTTTTATTAAAGTTTTTTGTTTTTGTATGGTTAATATTATGTTTGTTAGTTTTTAATTTGAGTTGTTTTAGTTTTTTATGTAATTAGATTAATAAAATGACAATAGTTTTCAGTATTGAATGCGGGGTGAACATGTGTTCAGAAACCTGCAAATTTTAAAAAGTGGGGGGGTGGAGTTAGTTTTCTGTCTGTCCTCCCACTGATGAAGAACAGACTGTTTTTGTTTTTTTTACCTGTCTTTCTTGATTTTATAAATATTTTATAGTTTAAAAATTTCTGCAGATATACACCTTCCTTTTGAAGTTATGTTGTTTTAGCATTTTGAAATGATATAATATGCTTTATTGCATTTGATATGTGCTGCTGTAGCGCCATTCATGCAGTAATTTATCATTAATTTTGGAATAATATATATATGTATGTATGTATGTATGTACTAAATTTTGTCTGCACGATAAAAGTCGTAATTATGCACGGATCTTCTTCAAACTCGCCAACAACTTTGAGATGACTAATATCTCGGCGGGGATTGCAAATGGAAAAAATCGGCCCAAGGGAATGGAAATGGGGAGGGTTCAAAATTTTAAATACCCTCTTAACATGATTCTGATAAAACCAGCTCTTACACAACAATGGCAGGAAAAAGTAAATATTTTTCATTATAGCAGTTGCCAACAATTAAAAAAAAAGAAATAAAATTCTCACCACAACAAATGCTTTTCTATTGCAAGGTTTCGCGTGAAAAATTAAATTAAATAAATAGCTTGAATAATTGAAACAAATTGAATATTACGTCATAAGATTCCTAGAGCAAGATTTCCGCATGAAAACACAAAATGAAATAAATAGTTTAACGAATAAAAAAAAAATATATTGCATCATATTCGAAATAAAACGGACCTCAGCAGGTGAATATATAACGTCATGTGAGTTTGAAGAAACGTATTAAAACATGACGAAAATCCGACAATGGAAATATTTACTTATTTTAACACTTTGAGGTTCTCTGAATTTGCTTTAGCTATTTTTTAAACCTATTCCATATACATTCGTGTGTGTATTCGTGTATATTAGAATTTTCCCAAAATGTTTAGCTCTCTGGAGCTCATTTTTATTGAAGGAACTGGGTCTATCTCTAATCTTGATTTAAGTTTTGTTGGTGAATTTAGTACTTCGAAATCTACCTCCGCCTGTAGGCCCGAGCCGTCAGGGATTTTTTATGTTTATGAAAATTCTGTGATACATAAATTTGTGGCCCTTTTCCTAGAAGTAATAATAACTTTAAACTGATTTAATATATAATTAAGAAGTTATGGAATTTTTTTGGTTTTCACAAAACCCCTCCTTATTTCCACCCTCTTGGTCCAATTTTGCCCATTAACGAACTTGACTGAGATTTTCCACCCCTTGATTTTCTGTGTCAGTTTAGAAGAGATTTGTGCAGAATTATCGAAGTTATTGAGTCCATAAAAAAAAGACAGATAGATAGATAACATTTTTAATTGGGGGTAGTTTTGGGTTCTAGGGGTCATGATCAGCATAGATCTGCAAAAAATTTTCAGAAATTCCAACACGGGGGAAAATGTAATAGGTAGTATTTCTTACGAAATCTACCTAAAAGTAGCTATAAAGTAATTCATAATTTAACACATTGAATGCCATGTGTACTGCAGGCTGTGCACACTTTACTTTTATTAGGGTACTGTGTGTACTGCCGGCTGTGCTCACTTTTACTTTTATTAGGGTACTGTATGTACTGCTGGCTGTGCTCACTTTTACTTTTATTAAGGTACTGTATTTACTGCTGGCTGTGCACACTTTACTTTATTAGGATATCGTGTGTACTGCTGGCAGTCACATATATCTAAATTCAGAGACAATTACTTTCTGCGACATTATAGTAAAGAAAATTAACATATATTTATAGAACCAAGAAAAAGCAAAAATTTTTATACTTTTCGAAAAAAAAAAAAAAAAAATGATTTTATATTTTAGAGGAATTATGCCAATGTAAGAAAATGTAATTTCATTATAACTCAAAACTTCATTTTATTTCTAGTAAATCTTTGATACCTGAAATAAAGACAATGATAGTAATAAAAAAAAAAAAAAAAAAAATGTTAAAAGAAAAAAAAAACACAAGTTGATTCCATGACAGCCAGCGGTACACATAGCACTTAGATAATATTATTTTATTCAAGTGCCATGCATACTGCTTGCTATCATGCTCTGTAACGGTACACAAAACATATATTTCACAAACATTTTTACACATTTAGTAAATATCCCTAAGCTTATTAGTTAAGCTTTCAAAGTTTGCCATTTGCACAGCACAAACACTTTATTTTAATTCCAAACTGACAAACTTGGTACCAACTATTTTTTAATAAAACTTTCTTTTTGGAATGTACGTGAGAACAAGCATTTTTTTCTTAACAAAATGGCCTGTAAATTCTGGTGTGAGTCAATCATTTCAAAATTTTACGAATGGAATTACTTTGCCAACTACTTCTAAAAATGGCACCATAGGAAAAATATATATGGTGTTATTTTATGTATATGGTGGCACTCAATGAGTTAAAGGAAGGAAAAAGACATTTGTGATGAGCTTTGCAAGAAAGTATAAAAATAAATATCTTAAGTGTAAAAGATGATAAAAAAATTGTACATTTTACACCTAAAATATGAAAATTGGCAAGTATGTCATAACACTTTTAACCACTTGTGTCTTCCTTCTTCTAAATAACCTGATAATACATTATACAAATGAGATAGTTATTATTAATAATTCTTAAACAAAAAAAAATTCTAAATGCATCATAAAACTTACTAAAATATGAATGTCTCAGAGTAAAAATTTAGTAGTTTTTGTGAGGTGGAAAATATACTGGTAAAATACACAGTTACAGCAGAAATAAACTCAACTTTGCTTGAAAAAAAAAAAAAAATTAGATCACTATTTCACTTTTGAATTAAAGAATATATTATTTTACTTCATGCCCCTTTATGGAAAATATAAATATATATATATGTAATATTTTTTTTTTTTTTTGCCATTTTACCTTAATTAATTTATTCCGAATTCTTATAATATCATATCTACCTTTTTTCCCTGTCTTTTAATAAAATCTTAACTATCAATCATATTTTAATCTCATGTCTTTAAATCGGTGCATTTTTTTATTTCTTATTCTAAAAACCTTAATGTGTTAAAAGCAATACTCTTTGTAAAAACTAAAAACCTGCTAATCTATTTTATTCTTTCATATTTTGAGACATTTGATAATTATGTTTCTTAATACTATTCTTTTATTTTTATTAAAATTATTATTCGATATCTCAGCATTCATTGCAAGTAAAACTAGATTTTTCACTTTGTTTTTTCTACGCTATAGATAAAGAGCTCTGTCATTACGCCAAGTTTTGCCCACCCTACGCATCCTTTTCAACCAATTGCTAAGCGTACCACCCCTCTCAATTCCCCCATAACCAGGATCCCGTTGACACGTCTCTGAGACACGTCAAATATTCTTGAGCAAATTGCTACTATAAAACCAGATTGCACTGCCTTGGAGCTGAAAAATTGTACGTTTTTTCGACTGCTAACAAAAACCTTGTCATCTGGTGGAGATATAGTTAAAATGGTGTAGTTCTAATACAGTAGAAGATCTTTATAACGCAAACCTAAAAACACAAGGTTGTGCGTTAGATAGAATTTTGCGTTATATGGATCACATCATCAAATTCACCTTGTAAACATGGCCAAATATGTCTGAAACATATCAAAATACATAAGAATATCTTTATACTGCATTCCTTGTTACCAAGAATTATCAAAATTATAAATTTTTGCATAATATAGGTCAGACATTGTTAAATTTACTTTATAAACATGATCCAGACACAACCATCCTTTATATTAGACATTTTCAAAAATGTTTATTGTAATAATAGCATTTTTTTCAGTAAAAAGGTCTTAAATTAGAAGATAAAGTTGAACTAATGTATCAAATTTAATCCTCTAGACAGTAGCAATATTTTACAATGTGAAAATGCAGGTTTTTTTAACTGCAAAATTCATTGTTTACATCTGAGAAGTTGCACATTATATAGAATTGCATTATAAAGATCCTCTACTATACTTTTAACATCTTTGTTCTTTTGGTATGACGTGGTCCAGCCCAAATATAAGTTTCAAACTGGATGATTAGTGGAGTTATTGCAGAGGTGTGAATTTCAATAAATTCGTTTATGATAATGTAGTCTCGTTTAGATTGAACGGGAAAATTTCCTAATGATTTCATTCATGCCTTCCATCGATAGCCACTTACAACTGCAGAATAATAATTCTATGAATTCATTACTGGCCGGAAATCAGATGTTAATCGTTTGTCAACACAATTTACTATGATATTGAGAAGTATCTCATCAGCCGGCAGGATATTGTACTTGCGAATTAAATCGTTATAAAAAAACTGGCAACATTGTCAGTAAATTTCTGACAGCATGTAATGTCTTGAAATTTCATCGAATCTCATCTGGGAACTTCTTAAAAGCTGTATGTTCTTTTTCCAGAAATCTCCCCAGTGATTGTATTAGAGCCAGGGCTGTGGAGTCGGAGCTGTTAAAAATCCCGGAGTCGTCCATTTTTCCTGACTCCACAGCCCTGATTAGAGCACATCAATTATTTTCCCTGATGATGACCGAAAATGGTGCTAGGAACTCAGTTAATTTATTGTTTTATTTTTATAAAATCTAGCCGCTCTTCTGTCCAGGAATTTGTTAATATTTGCAATATTTTACTAGATATTTTATTATTTACAGTGTTGTTATTATTATTATTAATTGGATTATTTTATAAGTTATTTAAAGATTATTTAAACATATTATTTATTATTTAAAGATTATTTAAACACTGCTTATCCTTTTTCATATTTTGAATTTCTTATGATATTGAAATCTGGATTAGTTAGGGTTACTGAAACTAGAGATGGCAAAGCCAAAATGTCTGAATCCAAAATAAACGTAATTTCATTTGACTGTGTCTGGAATGAATATAAAATCTTGGTTGAAGCATTTTGAGAGTTCATGCACTCAAGATAAAAAAAAAAAAAAAATCCCAATTGGAAACTGGAAGATGTCTCAAAATATTTGAAGGGAGAGGCACTAAAGGTATATGTTAATGAGTGGTTTAGAGTGTAATGACTGTCGGAGTTTCCTCTTAGTCCGCACAACTTGGAAGAAAATCCTTATTATTTATATGCTGCCACCACCGATATGATTACGTGATATCGGTCACGCACTGAGAGGATTGTTTAAATGAAAACCAACGCTTTCAATTAACTAAATTAACAGTTTATTTACACACTATTTACACAACAACAAACACTATTTACACTTACAAACTCGGATATAGATGATCCGGTTCAACATTAAATTGAATACAGTAAATACTGGCTGTGTACTGTTAAACTACGTTAAATCACTCTCACTCTACACATGTTAAATTAGCTTTCTGGAGATCAATTTTGATCTCCCAACACATGGGCTCTAGGCCTAAGCTATCCGAGCCTCTCTCAAACCTACGCACTCTCTCAGAGCGATCAAAGGAACTACTCTCCACCTTGCATGCTCCACTCCAACTCTCTCAGCAGAACAGACTGCCTTCCAGGAACCCCTTGCTCTTTCTCAACGTCATCCCTCCGGAGTTTTCTACCTGGCCCCCATTCAAGCCCTTTTCTTCGTTTGTGGAATTCTTTTGTCTTCCCATCTTCCACAGACATCTCAAAAGGTTGGGCACGCCCTCTCCAACTATCTTTTTCCCCCCCTCATTCCACCTATACATTTTCACCGGCTTAGATCCAGTTTTAGATAAGGAAAGACTGTTATTTTGAAATTCCAGTACACAGCCCATACAATATATAATACAGTTGAAGATCGATATAACGCAATTCTATAAACCGCAATTCTCCATAAACCGCGCAACTTCTTGGATGTAAATAGTGAAATTCACAGTTAAGAAACTCCTACATTTTGCATTGAAAAAAATGGCGCCCTCTAGCGGATTAAATTTGAGATTATAATTTAATCTTTTTCTCCTGAATTCACAGCTTTTAAATAAAAAATTGCGGTTATTAATGTGAAATAATTTTGAAAGTGAGAAATGAGCATCGTGATACAATTTAAATACACAAAACACAGTCTCTGTAGCTCTTAGCAAAATCGGCTAGTAAACCATGGGGAACGCAAAAACGCAGTTAGCAAGTCACGGAGCTAGTGAAATCGCGATGCAAAACAGAAGGTTTAGCGGCAAGCAATCATAATTACTTTCGATAAAATGGCAATGCCAGTTTATTTTGATGTTGAATATCACGTCTCGCGCACGTTGCTGCTTCTTGCTATCTTGCTCAACATACCGTTATTATCAGAAGCTATGTTTATTTAAACGCTAGTTTATTTGAATATTTTTGCGGAAAATACAAATTATGAACGAAAAAGTCGGCGAGTCATCTAAAGCATGTAGTAAAAAACGTGTGATTTTGACTATTTTGCAAAAAGTCGAAATACTCAAAGAACTGGACAAGGGCTCAACGGTAAAGTACATTGCTAATGCTTATGGTATCGGCAACCGGACTGTTTACGACATCCGCGACAGCCAAGAGAAAATCTTGGCTTATTATTCAAATACTGACAGCAAAACAGGCATTCTTAAACGAAAAAGAATGAAGGGTGCACAATCGGCCGATTTAGATGCCGTTTTGTTCGAATGGTTTCGCCAAAGGCGATCAGAAAGCATCCCGATTACAGGACCGATTCTGTGTGAGAAAGCAAAGGAGCTTCACAAACAGCTTAATATCGAAGTTCCATGTGAATATTCAACTGGTTGGTTAACGAAATTCAAAAATCGGCATGGTATACGGTACCTAAAAGCAAGTGGCGATAAGGTATCTGCCGATAAAGAAGGTGCTGACCAATTCGTTGAAGAATTCAAAAAAATAGTAAATGATGAAAAATTTTCGCCTGAACTCATTTACAACATGGATGAAACAGGCCTGTTTTGGTGCAATTTACCGCGTAGAACTTTTGTTACTGAACAGGAGGTTGAACCTTCAATGGTGAAGGATGATAAAAGAAGGTTAACTGTAGTTCTTTGCAGCAATGCCGCTGGTACGCACAAGTGTCGGGTGTTAGTGATAGGAAAGAGTGCAAATCCTCGTGCCATAAGTGGGTTAAAGAAAAGTGGTCTCCTTCCTGTTATTTATAAAAATAATAAGAAGGCATGGATCACTCGGGAATTGTGTACGGAATGGTTTGAGAACCATTTTCTCAAAGAAGCTCAAGATCACTGCAGGAAAGTTGGACTACCTAAAGACAGCAAAATTTTGCTGTTAATTGATAAGTGCCGTGCACATCCGGAACTTACTGCCCCTAATGTGACAACAAAATTTTTGCCAGCTAACACTACATCCCTAATCCAGCCTATGGATCAGGGTGTAATAAACAGTATGAAGTGTAATTATAAGAGTGCTTTTCTTCGGAGACTCCTGAATTCTGATTTTCGTACTGACATGATTACTGAATTCAAAAAAGAATTCAATATCAGAGATTGCCTCTATATGCTGAGGGATGCCTGGGATTCAGTAACTCAGGAAACTCTTGTGAATGCATGGCATAATTTATGGCCAGAATACCTTTTTTTTGAAACAGATAGTGACGACACAGAATTTGCTGGTTTTAAACCTTCACTGGCAAAAATCAAAGCTGCTGAACTCATGCTTTATGCGGAAACTGTGCAGTTAGATAAGTTAAATGAGGACACTATTGTGGAATTTTTGGAAAGTGATGACAAACCACAAATTGTGAACCAATTGACTGACAGTGAGATAATTTATTCAGTTCTAAACACAGAGGAAAACAATTCTGAAACGGAATCAGATGAAGAGGAAGTTGTAGAAAAAGTTTCCATGGCTAAGGGAATTTCTATAGGGGATTCATATTTAAAATTCCTGGAAACACAAGACTGTGTAACAGAACAGGAAATGTTAATGTTTCACAGAGTTCAGGAAAGATTAATTTCTAAAAAAACACATATGTTAAAACAAACCAAAATTGATAACATGTTTAAAAAACAAGTTTAGTGCTAATAATTTATGTACATATTTTTTCCCCTGTAAAATAATAAATTAAATAGCATTTTTTTCCCTTATAATAAATTATTAAACAACATATTTTTGTTTTTAAAACCATTTGTATTTTAACATTATTTTAAAGTGTTACTATTAATATGTTCCACATATATTTTGCTATGTTTATAAGGTAAATTTTAATGACGTGCGAAATGATCTATATAACGCAAAATTCCGTATAACGCAACACCTTGCGTTTTTAGTTTTGCGTTATATAGATCTTCTACTGTATATTAAGACAAAACTAATATAGAACATCATTTCTAATAGCAGATGTTTCTCGGAACCTGACAATGACTATGAAGAAAAAATTGCTGAAATTTTGACAGAAAAATTTCTCATATATATATTTTTTTTTTTTTTTTTACTGGGAGGGAGATTTTTTTTTTTGGTTTTTTAAATAGTTAAAGACAGATTTCTAAATTCCCAAAATCAAATGTATCAGAAAACTCATAAACAGATTGAAAGTTTCCAAATTTGTTATTGTGAAAAACTAATTTTAATATCACTTGAATTGCTTTTAATACAAATTCAATTGCATTGTTTTTTCTGCACAGTATTAATCTGACAGAGAAAATGAAGAAAATTAAAAAATTTCTCAGCTAGACATTTACACTGAATAAAAGTTTTACAAAAAGAGAAAAAGAAAAGAAAGGAAAGTAAAAATATATACCTGCATAACTCCCCCATATTGAATGACTGTCCCAACTAACTTTTTGTTTTCTGACTCATTTTGTTTTTTCTCCAGCTCTGCTGCATGCTGAAAAATAAAAGAAAGAATTATATTTTATTGTATACTACATAGTAGAAAATATTTTCAAAATTTATTATGAATTCTTTGAGGTATTACAGTATATGTATTAAAATATTCTTTTTTTGAGGAGGGGTGGGGGGATTTAACAAATAGAAAAACTAAGAATGGATTGAAAATAATAATAGTAATACATTGATCAATTAAAATAAACTCTAAAAGTAAAAAATATAGCCTAACAATTGGTGTATCGTGTGAACAAACATTATAAATAAAGAAAGACTAAAACCTACATGTAATTTTTTCAGTAAGACTGCATCTGAGGTAGTTGTTGTGCTTTGTTTAGCAGCTTTCCAGAATTGTTTCTGAGCAGAATAGCGGCTCATGGGACACATACGAAAAAGACAATCTATTTAAAAAAAATACAATTAATTTTTTTTTAATTTGAATAAAAAGTAAAATTAAATTAAATAATAACATAATACAAAATACATATACAGTATAACTTTAAAAATCCGGCATAATCGGGACTGAGACTATGCCGGAGTTTTGAAGGAATATAAAAAATAGTAAATAAGAATATCAAAAGTTGTACGATATTCTTAATGGGGCCTTTAGTCAAAATTTAATTCATTATTAAGTGATAATTGTGTAAGAAAAAGAGAAAATATAAAAAAAAATTCTTTAATCGATATTTTCTGCGTTACAGCGAAAAAATCTAATAAACAGTGAAATTATTTCTTCTCTTATAATTTCAGAAACATCGATATCAACTTTGTTAGCTTCAATTTTTTTGGTCATTCTTTAACAAGTTTTTTTTTTTTTTTTTTTTTTTTTTTTTTTTTCGCATTTTATACAAATGAAGAATGTCTATTTTTGAAATATTGTCTTGTTTCTCTAAAGCATATACAGTAGGCTCCCTCAAATCTGTAATCCTAAAATCCACAAATGCCTAAAATCCGCACACCGTCACAGATGTAAACAATGAAACTTTCCGTTCAGATGTAAGAACAAAATTTCAGAATTTTTTAGTTTTATATCATTCTGTATGTATTTTAGTATGCAATTCTCGATAATATAACTGAATTCATGGTTTTTCATGAAGGAAGTTTAAATTTATTTCTGAAAAAAAAAAAAAAATAAATATATTGCTGATATCTTTGGTAACTACAACCTTTTTACATATTAATCGAGATTTTTTGGTTATTAAGACTGGCTAAACCTGAAATAAAACTTCTTTACTTTATGATTTTGATGTGAATTAATAAGATACACCTTTAAGAGGAAAGTTTAATTGAATAATTAAAAAAATGTATCTCATCTTTATTATGCATATTTAATTGTATATTATTAATTATTTACTTGACCATTACTTTTAATAATTGAATCATTTTTAAAATGACCTTCCTTTTTATTATTTTACTTAAAAATAATTAAATATTATATATTAAATATTAAATAATAAAAATACTTAATTAAAATAATTAAGTAGAGTAATACTATTTAATTATTTTAATATTTAAGTATATTGCAATTATTCATTATAATTTCGATTGCATTATTGCATTCAAATTACTGTATAAACAATGTAAACAAAGCAATGACCAGAAATCCGCACAACTTCTGGTACCAAGGTGTGTGGATTTGAGGGGGGGGGGGGGGTCTACTGTATTAATTTTCCAGTCAAATTTATGCATTTTTCTAGTAACACCTTTTCTTTTGCTGGTTGTTCATCTTCGTTTTCTGAGCTGCTACTAGCATTATCAGCGATTCTTTTTAGCTCAGGGCCAGCAATCTCGCTGCCTGTTAAATTGATCATTGTTGATGCATTTTCATCAATGCTTAACCAATCATCTATATCCCTTTTTTCGTCACTTAATGCATTTTCAGATTTTGCGTGTTCAATGAGCTCATAAATTGCAGCCTTTTCACAGGAAATGTGAAAACCTGAAAATTCTTCCTCATCATTGGTGTTGCTGCAGTGGAAAATTCGTTCCGGCCATATATTGTGCCATGCATTCGCCAAAGTTGTCCCCAAAGTTTTTCACATTTCTGTGCAACGGTGCAGCAACCAGGAAATTTGTTTAGAAGATAATCGCCTCTGACAAATGAAAAAAAAAAATCAAATATTCTTTTTTTGCTTTTTTATTTTCGATCTTGAAGTTTTTAATTCATAAAGAATTGCTATATGTTTTTGCTTATCATAACAATTTATAAAATTTATCAACACTTTTATATCTTTAAAAGTTATTAAAAATAAAATATTCATTAATACAGAAATTAAGCTTAATCCTTTGTACCACCGCATTGCATATCTGCAACATACCCAAAAGTCGACATTACTTATGCAGTTGGTTTAAAAGACAATTTTATTTATTTTTGCTATTTTTCAACGCATGAATATAAATTGTTCATAGATTTCTCAACAGATAGTGATACTGTGTTTTCATTTATCATTTGAGTAGTTTTGCATCATTTTTTCTAAAATTAACTTCGTAAGCTGCAAGCATCCAAAAATTTTTTTTTACAAAGTTCCTATACTTTAAAATTTTGTAATTGGAAATTGAGAATATCTATGAGAAGTGTGTGAGTTTGTGTTTATTGCAGATGTGAGAAAAGTACCTTTTAGCCAACAGTTTATTTTTATGTTCTATTAACACATGCTTAAAATGCTGTAGTCTAACATCTGAGTAAATATTTTTCAAATTGGAGTTGTTGAGTCACAAAGAGTTAACAATATATTAAAAAAAAAAAATGTAAGCCTAATTATCAGTCAACAATACATATAACACAGAAAAGTATTTTGATCAAATACTAGGTATTTTGATCAAATACTAGGTTGAATCACGTATTCGTAACTGAAGCACAACAGGTTAGCTTCTGTCAATGAAATTCAGAGAACTTATCGTACCATAGGTGAAAATAGCTCTTAAAAGAATACCAAATTGAAAAGTGAATACTTAAAAAAATAATAAAATGTAGAAAAATAAATATTACAATTAAATTTCATTGCTAACTTATTCCTCTTGTTGCAAGTAATGACTATATACATCGGGGCAAAAACATTTATTACATGGATGATCAAAGCAGCTTCAAGTGTGTTGTTTGCTCTCAACGGCTGTCGAAAGAGGATGGGAGAGCAAACATCTAACATACATTGTGGCAATGCTTTGCCTGATTACTAAAAATTATTATATATAGGGTTTGTATTAGAACTTAGACCTTTAATTACTCAAGCCACAGATCGAATTTCAAAAAACGTGGGAAGTTATTACTTCTGTCTTATTAAGATCTATGTAAGTAGCAAGTTATATTGTTACTGATCTTTCCAGATGAACCTATGTTGGGGGCCCCAGTGCCTTCAGCAGCATGCATGTTTCTTAGCAAATAGAAAGAATGTCATGTTCAGATTTTAATAGAATATATTAAAAAATTTTGTAATTCTTATGAAAATGTAGCAATAATCAACATAATGTAGCAATAACATGATAAAATGATACTAAACTGTAGCAATAATATCGCCGAGAAATCAGGTTCATTTCACTGAGAGACTGGAGTACATAGGTTTATATTAAAATAATTATTTTATTAAAATAAAATGGAAAACATAGACACACACAAAATGAATGGAAAGGTACTTTCCAATTCTGCTGAAAAACACTTAAAAATAACGACGCCTCATTTCTCCATTTTTATATAAATGTTTGCTAACAATGATGATAAGATGATACTTCATATTATTTAATGCATAATAACATATTTATTAGTGAGATTATTGAAAAATGAAAAATATTTCCTTCCAATGCACCCAATCAGGATACACTCATAATAATAAAAAAAAATGCTTCAAGATATATTTCATTTATAAAATACTAAAAATACAATCCTGAAAAATTTAAAGAAGAAATCATCTCATTGATTTGGAATGTTTGAGCATTTAGAAACATACTAGCTATGTTTTTTAATATAAAAATTAATTTTCCAATGAAAATCAAATTTTCAAAGTAATTGCTTAAGAGGTGCAAAGGCCAACATAGTGAAAAAGATTCCATGCTGGGACTCGAACCCGGGCCATCAGTATAGCGCTTCGCCTTGCATACAATATTTCAAATGAAAATGAAATTTTTAAAGTAATTGCTTAAAAGGCACAAAGGTCAACATAGTGAAAAAGATTCCATTTTGATTTTCATTTGAAATATTGTACGTAAGGCGAATGTTTCTCTCTGGAATAATTTCCATGTATTAATTTTCCATTGATATTATGACTCATCATTTTAAAATATAAATCATGAACTCAGTGATACAGCCAGAATTCGGCTGTAGAATCAGGGAGGGAGGGGGGTTGGAGAGATTGGGTTGCTGTTAATGTGGTTGCTGTTTATTTGAATCACTGGTTAATCAAATCAGTCTTTTTAATGAATGAAATCAGTGTTTTTTTCCATGGATAATAGAATCAGAAGCTATGTTGATTCTGATTCATTTAAGCAGCATTTACTATATTAGAGTTAGAAAACATAAACTGCACCAATGAAATAACACAAAACTATGTTAGATTTATATAAAGTATTTCTAAAACAATGAGACAAACTTTAAGAGATGAAAGAAAATGCTATAGAAGTAATTTTTGTATAGGAAATTAGAATCAAAACCAATTGGTTCAGTCAAAAATACAGAGTGTTTCATTCCAAGCCAAACCTGAATTCTTGTTCCTAACTTTTTAACAATAATGAAGCAATTTTAACATCATTTTCAAGAGACATATGTTGCTTTGTGTCAGATGAAACAATATCACAACAACTGGTGCATGCTTATCATTCGTGTACAAGCAATGCTGAATTAGGTGCTTCAAACTTCAGCATGTAGTTGAAATTGAACACGGTGTCATTGACTGAATTACTGTGCATTCCCAGAACTTATTTTGACATCAAATTTCACATAAGTGCTTTTTTATTGCCAACACTCTTGTCTATCTGCTCTCTGTCCTTAACAATATTTTTCTTAGAGAAAAAGACTTGGTCCATAGGCATACGCAGGATTTTTTGTAAGAAGAGAGGGATGATAGATAGATGGTACCTATCTTCTCCGTGAAAAACAGAAAAAAAAAAAAAAAAGCTAGAAAAAAAATGTTGAAAAAAAAAATTGGAGAATGAGTTTTTTCCCCCTTTCCTCTAAAATAAGTAGGAAAAGACCTATGCATATACTTTTATTTAAAAAAAGGCACTGTAGCGAAAAACTTATAAGAAATACATTCTCCCATGTTTCGGATTGTTTTTTACTCTTTATCAAATTTGAACAGTAGCAACTATATTTTTCTTCTTGTGAATAATAATGTGTCATTATTTTGAGAATATGAACGGGGAGTCAATTAAGTGTAAATCAATATATAACTAATTTAATGTTTATTCAATATAAGTTAACATAAATTAGAGTATAATTATAGATAGTAATTTTTATAAAGTTTTAACCCATTAACCGCCAAAACTATAAGGGGTTAAAATTTTTTTATACAAATGATATTGGTTATTCATTTGAACATATATAACATTAATTTATAGTGGAAATAACAAAATTTGTATTAGCGTACGAAAAATGGAGTGTTGCGTTCACGCAACGTCAGCGGAATAAGAGCACTGATGTTTATTCAGCTCAATTGAGCATCAGCAGGATTTTCTTGCATATATGGGTACTGTAAGATTTTTTTTTTACCTTTGTTACAATTTAGACAGCAAGCAATCACTTTAATGTAATTAATTTATTATTAAAATTAAATTTTTTTTTATTTTTTTAAATTACTGATCATATCCAGAAAACAGTTTCAAGTATCAAAATATTCACTACACTTATGATGTAAATCAACATCACAAATGTACTGAAGCGATAAATATTCTGGCTATGACATTGTTTACAATGCAGTCTTCCGCTGTCATCGGACTTGACAATTAACCCTTTCAGGGGCAGTAGTATGTTTATGAAGCCAATTAATTTTATTTCCCAAATGCCACAACGGCACTAGAATTGTGGTAAAGTAATTGTCCTTTATTATGTAATTGTTCGTAAATACCGGTGTCATTCATTCATTTCAACATTTCAGAAATTTAATTGCATTGGCCCGGAAAGGGTTAAATTTCCGCGTTCTGTCTGTAATGGCTTTTGCATGGAGAACTTCTATGCTTTCTTTTGGCTGATTTGTTTATGGCTAACTCTTTACTTTCAAAGGGTGTTTGCAAAAGGTACAAAGCAACTTCATGTCTGAAATCTAAGTGACAGTATTTATTTTTGAACATAATCTTTATACCTTCTCGCATTGGTCAAGGTTTTATTTTTTTTCATTTTTTGGCTGAGTCATAATCAATTTTTCTACCTTTATCCTCTCCAAATCTCCAGTATTTTTTTATTTGTATGTGTGATTTGCATGCACTACTTTTAGAGGGTACAAAATTCTTTTTCACGCACATTTCAATTTCGCCAGCAGTATCGTAAGGTAAAATATCATTATCACTTTTTGATATATTATTATTTCCTTCTTCATCAATAATTTCTGCTATTTCTGATGAAATAAGGATAATATTTTTTTCGTTCCCGTCATAATTATATGAATCTTTATTAAAAATTCTTTGAAGACCTTCGAAGAACGTAAGATATGTATTTGAAGCATTTCTGTGAGCACAGAATAAAAAAAAAATCCACAGAGTCGAACGATACGAGTGAGTACTGGAACTACCTCTTTTCTGCTGACGTTGCGTAAACGCAACACCTATTGTCTCTTCCTCCCCCATTAAAACGAAAGCAACTGATTCGTTGAATGTTCTGATGTACTTTGACCTTGTCTAAAAATAGATTTACTCTAAAGCTTACGTTTGTCTAACTATATTTCTTCTGCAAAAAAGACAACGTGGAAGTTTTCGTTTAAAAATGCTTTAAGTTTCGAACTTGTTATTAAATAGAAAAAAAATGTTGAAAGAAAATATTTTTCTATTGAATTAGTAACCATAATATAACCCTACTAAAAAATTACTATTAATATAAAATTCATTTGATAGCTAATTTTTTTATACGCATTTATTTTGACTGTTGCGTGAATGCAACACAAGCGGTTAATGGGTTAACTTAAGAAAATGCTTCGCACTTAATGCCTTTCATTTGAAAATCCTGTTCATGGGCTTATATCTTTCAAAAGTCGGTCTATCTGAAATTCCAATCAGTGTTTTTTTCAGGCATCGCTCTGTGGGAAGGAGGGAAGGGGGTTAGTGTCAACCTAGAGCAAGAAAACTTTGACTACCAATTAATGAACTACATTCTTTAAATTTATAATACAATAATGTTATAATTAGCTCAATCACAATGAAAAACAGCTTTTTATGTTTATATTCTCAAAGTATTTCATAAATTTTTACTTTTTTCAAAGATTTTTATTCTGCACCCTCTCCTCCACATACACCCATAACTTGGTCTTAGTGGTAGTAGAGACGAAAAATGCAAAAGAGTATGTTTGAGACAGAGAGACCTATATAGCGTATGTTTTATGTTTTTCCTGCAATTTGATGGTCCAATGTCATTTTGAACAAGGAGCAAAGAAAGAAATATAATTAAAAGACTCCCACTGTATCATAATCAAAGTGTCAGTGCAACAGCAAATCACCGTTCTTATAGCCCGAGACTTATTCACGAATCATGATAACGTGAAAGCTGTCCTTTTGCGAAATAAATGACCAGTTTTCACATAACCCAGGCATCTATTATGCATTTTCACCTTTTATAAAAACAATAATTGCCGTTTAAATGAATCCCGTTTATTGAATAGAATTTAATTCAACAAAGCCGCGGATTTTAAATAAGTTAAAAATACTAATAACTAATTTTGGTTTTGGTAAAGTGGCTAATTTTATTAACTAATGATTCATATAAGCAACAATTATTGTAATTTATTTAGCTCTGGGAGGTATTTTAAACCTGAAAAACTCCCTTAACTGCAACAGTGAAGAACTATCTATAAATGAAAAGTTCCCAGTTATTATTTAAAATTATTTATTTTTAGAGTTTTCTATTTCAAACATATCTCTTTTTAAAATCAACAGTACGTATATGAAACATAATATAATTATGTATTAAATACAGCTTTCATGGGTAGACACTAGACAGCATATGTTGTTTCAAAATATAAATCATGAACTGTCTATAAAGGTTCACGGTAAATTACCTCTAAAATTATTATTATTATTATTTTCAGTTTCTCCAAAAATCAAACATTACCCCCTTTTTTTAAATCAACAGTTCATACATCAAACATAATATAACTATGGATTAAATACAGTTTTTATGAATAGACATCATATGTTAATTTAAAATATAAATCATGAATTATCTGTAGATGAAAAGTTTACTGTAAATTATTTTTTTTTTTTTACTTTTTCAATTCCAAAATTAAGACTATTTCTCTTTTAAAATCAACTGTTCATATATAAAATAGAATATAACTATTATTAGACACAGTTATTGTGGATAGACACTTTGCAGACATTATGTACAGAATGTGAATTTATTTATATTATGTTTAAGCAATAAGCAAAGTTCTATTCAGATTGCACTATTTAACTCGAAAAACAAAGGAAAATCATAAAGTTTAGTAGTCTTACCCCTGAATTTTTTGGGTGGGGATGATAGATCTCCTGCATCCGGCTGAACAACACATCTGTCATCTACAAGACTAAAATTTAGAAAAAAAAAAAAAATTATTTCAGTTCAAGTTAAGAACATGTAACAAGCATCATAAATAAAAGGTGCATGAGAAGAATCACAAGATAACAATTAGAACAATATAGAATGTTGAGAGAAAAATAATAAACTTTTACATAAACTGTTTTATTTAATTTAAACAAGTGCATTAAATAAATATATCTTGTATTAGAGTAGAAATAACTAAGATCCAAAAGAATTTATTAAAACACCATAAAAATATAGAAATACATTAGATTTTTTGAAAAAATTTAGCCTTTCTTCTTCAAGCGCAAAGAACATGTGCTTCTACTTTGAAAGCAGGAGCAAGACACAGTAGAAGTAAGTAGAAACATGTGTTCTTAGTGCCTGATGAAGAAAGACTAAGTTCTTTTGAAATGCCTAGTGCATTTCTATATATTTATGGTGTTTTAAGAAGTTCTTTTGAATCTTATTGTATCACAGCAGCTTTTACTAATATTAATTAGAAATAAGTAACTATAATAATAAAAGAAAGTTTTTGTTTTCTTTTGTGTGAGTGTGTGCCTGTTTCTTGGTGATGGCTAGATAAATCTATCGCACATAACCATCTACAAATTTGGTTCTAGATAAACAAAGGCAAATCTAAATGAATCTGAAGCTCAGATTTTGGAATTTTTTTATTAGATTTTTTTAGTTATTTTTTCTTGAATGGAAAATGTCACATATTTCTCCGATTTTCCAAGTTTGCCACCGATTTTAAGCCACTCATAAAAGTAATCCAATTCCAATCTTTTTCCCAGATATAGAAAAAATTTATCCTCTGTCAATAAAGTTTATTTGGAATTTATACAGTGATTTTTGATTTTTTGTTTGATTCTCTATTTTGCTAAAGATTGGAAGTTGGTTTTTATCAACCAATTTCCATTTGATATCTTATCCATCCAATATTATATTTTATACCCCTGTATGAAGTAGACTTTCTGGAATGCATTAAAAAATAATAAAATATTAAAGTTATTATTATTATTATTATTATTAAAGAAAATGAGGGCATGGATTTTTTTTCTTGTCTGAAACCTGAAGAAAGCAAGAAAAACAATTTATTACCCCTTTAACACCTAAATTCATTTTCATGACAACACAGGCAGTCTCTTGGTCACAAATTCACAAATACTCAATGTCCCAGCAAACTTGACGCCAACCTCTGTGCTCTGGCGAGAAAATGAACTTCGACGTGCATGCAAGTCTGAAGCTACTTCGACCTTCAATATTTCATCCATTTGACAGTGTATTTCTTATTTATGGTAGACTTGTAAAAATATAAGTGCGAAATAATAAATACTTATTTCATCTTCTGAATAATTATAATATATAATTGCATTATGAACAAGTGAAATATTTAATCTTATGGATATAAGCTCTATAACTTTGACTTTTCTTCTCCTGAGCTAAAGTATTTATTTATGGAGTATTACGTAGCATGTGCTGCCATCTACTGCCAGCATAAGTACTAAAAAAAATTATAATCATCATCTCCTGAATAATTACAATATGTATGTATATAAACATGGATATATATTGCGAACAAATGAAATATTTAATCTTATAGATCCACTCTATAACTTTGACCTTTCTTTAAAAGATCACCATAAATAAATGAAAATTCACTTTAATATCTTAGTAGTTGAGGATATGCTAAGATAACTGCTTTGTTGCTGATTAAGGCTCATGTCCCTGCAGGCAAAGACATTCGCCAGCTAATGCTAAACATATGGGAGGTTATTTTCTAATGTCTTGTTTGCATTTCGACATTTTTAAATAATTATTTTTGCATTGGATAGCTGAGGTCTATCTCTACATCACTCTTTTTTTATTTTTTTTATTTTAGGTGCAGACATTTTTTATAAAGTTACTTTCACTTTCAAAACCGGTTCCAAAAATAAAAGTGTCATTCTAAAAAATATCTGCAACCAGAATCGAAAAAGTAAAAAAAAAAATGTAGAGATGGACCTCTGCTGTCCAATGCAAAAAAAAATTATTTAAAACTATCGAAATGCAAACAAGATATTAGAAAATAACCTCCCCATAGGTTTAGCATTAGCTTGCGAGTTTCTTCACCTGCAGGGACGGGAGCCTTAATAATAGATTAAAAATATCCAATAATAGACATCTTCCCCCTCCCTCAAAGTTTTTGGTTCATAAAAAAATAGGCAATAAAAATTTAGCTTTTATTTTTTTCCCAACTCTTCACTGTACGCTATAATGTGGTTATTGTTGATAATCTTGATTAAACCAGTCAGGAAGCAGAATATTGGCATTTTCTTTCATAGTAATAATTTTATATACTAATGGCTATTTACAAAATTGCATTTATTTTACAGATTTTAAGGTCAGTATCCATTATTATCATCTTCTTCTATAAACTACAATCAAATTTAAAAAAAAAAATAAAATAAAATAAATTATAATGAATTATAAAAAATATAAAAGAAAATTATAAAAATTATGATGAATTTTGAAAAAGTAAAAACCTAACCATGCTCATTATTGAATTTGTGGTATTATTGCAGTTCTGTATTATTCCTTTAGAATGTACTTCATGGTATCAGTGCTTAACAAACTGTATAAAAATAAATCTGTAATTTTTAGAAAATTAATTCAAAACAAGAACAAAAAATCCTGCATCCAACATAGATTAGGAACAGTGATGTAGTCGTAAAAAAAACAGAGGGTATACGTTCTAGGCAGAGGGTATACCCTAGTGCATATATACTATAGCTTTCTTGAGAAGCAGAGGGTATACGGTGTTCCTGAAAAAAATCCAGAGGGTATACGGCGTATACCCCGTATACCCTCCACTACATCCCTGATTAGGAAACATTTTCAAACACATTCAAAATACTGAAACAAAATTTCATAGTTTATTAATCTGAAAGATGACGTCTAAATAAACAATTTGGAAAATGCACAATGAATTTGAAAACACAATTTCTGCAATTTACCATCAATAGTCAGAGAAAAATCCGAATTTTTTTGTGCAGCCCTGTATATGATCTATATGATTTTGTATGTATACTACGCATTATGCTAAAAGTTAGTTCAGTTAAACGCATAACAAAGTTGAAACACCCCCTTCAAAAATTTCGTACTTGAGACCTTTTGTACAGCCCTGTATGTGATCTATAGAATTTATACACACCAAGTAATATTCAAAAAAAAAAAATAATAATTGAAATTTAACTTTAAAATGCGCACCCAAACTGAAAACGTACTTTCAGCAATTATTGTTCATAGAAGTACTGTAGTCAAATTTCTTTTGTGCCCCTGTAAATTAACGATAAGTTCTATGCACACCCTATTCTACAGTTAGCGCCTTGCAGTACACTTCATATATACATATATAAATTTCAATATGTTTAAAATAATGTAATATCATTAAAAATAAAATACATCACAAACAATTTCTCCCCCGCAGATCGCATGTATCAAAATTCTTTTGAGTGTACCTGTAAACGAACCATAAATGCTACACATTTTATTTTCAATGACGAACATTTCATAGTAAACCCAAATAACATATATCAATTTCATAGCAATCTGACTAGACAAACCGAATTCATAAACACTTTTCAACTATGTTGATGAAAAATGTCACTATTGTTTCAACTATTGTACCTTCATAACGCTAGAAACACACAGTTTAAATTTTTCAGTATCATCCTTACTTTATAACAGTAATCTTATTAACAGCATCAATATTTGAGTTAGTATAATCAGTAATACAACTTGTGTAGGCTGAATTAATCTGGGGGAAAAAAAAACCTCTCTTTGAACTCTGTAAGCATATCCAAAATATTCATATAAAGCGGATATAAATATTCGCACATGCAAACTTCGAATTATGATACTAGAAACAAAATGCAGCATGCACATCGAAGTTCATTTTCTTGCCAAAGCGCTTGGCTACAGAGGTTGGCATCAAGGACACAGGTACATTGAGTGTTTGTGAATTTGCTTCCTGATTGGGAGCACTTTTTCTTTTATTATTGAGTGAATGGAATTCGCTTAGAAAAACAGATTAGTGTAGTGAGACTGAGATATATTTAAAGTAACCACAGGAAACATGTTATTTTAGGCAGTGTTGAATTAAGGGAATGGCCCCAAGGGGAACATCTTACCAGAGTATTGAAATATTCGCCTCAGAAGATGTGGATTTTATGCTTATTAATGGTCTAGAAATGCAATTTTGCCCCCGTAATTTCACAATGTGCCTCGCTCTGTATTCTTGGAGCTGCAGAAATCCTTCCGGGAGAAAAATATCTGAATTCAACAATGATTTTTTGTATATTTAAGGTAACTCTATCCCATCCCATGCTGGGGAATGCGGCATGGATAAAAATACTTAAAAATTGAATAAAAAAATGCCTATGAATTCCTCACTTGATTATTTAACAGTTTAAAATTATTTTACAGCTTGTTGAGAATTCACTGAAACAAGGACTGTATATTGTTGGTTCTTGAATAACACTAATTAATGACAATCGTTGTGCTGTTTTTCCATTTAATATTACAACCTCGATTTGAATATTTCACACATTTTTGTCGGACACACATATCCGAACGAAAGTTTCACACACACTCGAAGGGAATTTTTTCCTTGCTCACAAGGATAAATTTCAAGGCGACGCAGCGCCCTCTCTATATTACATTGGTAACTAAATTAATATTTTAAGAATATAAGGATTAAACATATCACCCCCCCCCCCCTTGAAGTCTCAAGGAGGGTTCAAAAAACACTAAATAATAACATGCACAATAATAATTACATTGAGAGTAAATACACCTTATTCATACTTCTCTTTACGTGTCCATATTTAGTCTTTATTGTCACAACACGAACTTTTTTGTTAAGTCCAGGAAAAAGCTCGGTAATACGTCCAAGTGTCCACTGCAGTGTGCCGAATTGTTCATGTGCACAAGTACCAAATCTCCAATCTTGAGATTAGGTATCGATTTCGACCACTTGGAACGCAGTTGCAATTGATGTAAATACTCTTTGGACCAACGGTCCCAGAATCGTTGACGAAGTTTTTGAATGAGACGCCACCTTTCACTAAGACACAAGTTTTTCGTTCGTTGCACTGGTTCGGGAAATTGGTGAATAGGACCGCCAACCAGGAAATGCGCTGGCATCAACGCATTCAAATCACTGGGATCAGACGATAATGCAGTGAGAGGTCTGGAATTTAAACAGGCCTCTATTTGAAGAAGAAGGGTGTAAACCTCTTCGAAACTGAGGAGTGCAGAGTTAGATACTTTCGTTAACATTTGTTTAGCACTTTTAACTGCTGCTTCCCACAAACCTCCAAAATGTGGTGTATATGGAGAAATAAAGGACCACTCAATGCCCTTCATAGAGCAGAAATCCTGTACCTTTTCTTCTCGACACAATAGAGCTAGTTCCTTAAGGTGCCTGGCAGCTCCCTTAAAATTAGAACCGTTATCGGAGATTATCTTACTCGGACAGCCTCTTCGAGAGATGAATCGGCGTAATGCAGCAAGGAAACATGCAGTAGAAAGCTCAGACACCAATTCAAGGTGTATGGCCTTTGTAGCTGTGCAAATGAAGAGACAAATATATGACTTGAATTTGGCGACCAATCTTTTATGAGCACATTTAGTATAGATAGGACCGGCATAATCCAATCCTACGATGTCAAAAACACGAATCTGCATAATCCGAGTAGATGGTAGATCTCCCATCAATTGAGGAGAAGCCCTTAAATTCCATTGAAGGCATTTTATGCAATTTCTAATTTGCTTGCGAACTGCAGAACGACCATCTACGAACCAAAACTTTTGTCGTATTAGTGGCAGTGTAAGCTGTGGACCAGCATGAAGGTTAGTGACATGATAATATAATATGAGCTTAGTTGTAAATTCGTGTTTTTTTGGCAACAGCATGGGATGCTTTAACTAGGTAATTCAATTCCGATGAAAACTCAAACCTTTGGATTAAATTCACTATACGGATAATTGCTCTATCAAGCTCTTTTGATGTTAACCAACCTGAAATTCATGACGCACCTGGACGGCTATTGCTTAGAAATCGTAAAATCCAAGCACACACATGGATTAATTTTGAAAAAGAAGATATTTTAGCTATAAATTCAGGCAATGACACCATTTTCGTAGCACATGTAGTTGCAGTAAATTTCCTTTCTTCCTTTCGGAAATTATCTGATAGTGATGAGGCATCATTTATGTCAAACTCGGCTTGTTCCTTTAAGGGCTGACTTAGCCAATCAGGACCATGGAGCCACAAGTCATTATTTACAAGTTGAGATGGTAATAGACCCCTTGTGCCAAGATCGGCTGGATTGCAAGTTCCAGGAACGTGATACCATTTCACTGAGGGGATGGTTGTTTGTATTTTAGACACCCTGTTAGCCACAAATGGTTGCCATCGATACGGTTCGATTAACAACCACGCTAACGTTATAGTGGAATCTGTCCAAGCCAGGGTATTTTGGATTGGTAAATGGATATATCTCAAAACCACTTGCAAAACATCAGCAAGTAATAATGCTGCACATAACTCCAGACGAGGCAAGGATTGTGTCTTCAAGGGAGCAACTCTCGTTTTGGAGGTAAGTAACAAAACACAAATGTCTGAATTAGACAGAATACAACACACGTAAACTACAGCACAATATGCCTTTTCAGAGGCATCGCAGAATGCATGCAACTCGATATTAATGCACATAGGATTTAGGACACATCTTGGTATTTTGATTTGGTTGATAAGGTGAAGCTCTTTTCTAAATGAGATCCACAACTTGTTCAGATCTTCTGGGATTGGCTCATCCCATGTAAGCTTGTGCTTCCATAATTCTTGAAGTAATATTTTCATAAATACTACGCATGGAGATATCAATTTCAATGGATCAAACATACGAGAAACTTCGGATAATATTTCTCTTTTGCTATTCTCTTTTTTCTCTTCCATTGGTAATACTGAGAAACTAAAGCTATCTATTTTTGGATTCCAACTGATACTTAGAACCTTCACATCATCTTCAGAATCGACAGGGATCATTTGTTGTTCATCTGATAATTCTTCAACAACTGTAGAAATATTTGACCTCCATTTTCTCAGATTAAATCCTCCCTTTTTCATCATTTTCTTAAGTTGTTCAACAAACTCAACTGCTTCTTCTTCTGATGCAGCTCCAGATAAAAGATCATCAACATAGAAGTCATTCAAAGTAGCATGAGAGGCTAACGGATAATTACTTTTCTCGTCTAACGCCAGCTGTTGCATCGCCCTTGTAGAGAGAAATGGAACGCAAGCTGTTCCATAAGTGACTGTGAGCAGTTTGAATTCAAGTACTGGATCTTCAGGAGCGTTTCTCCAAAGAATTCACTGCCAATCTATATCATCCCGGTGTACCTTAACTTGGCGAAACATTTTCTCTACGTCAGCACATACTGCAACTAGAAAAGTTCTAAATCGAATAAGGATTGGATATAAATCTTGCTGTACTCGTGGGCCTATCATCAGTAAATTGTTGAGAGAAATTTCAGAGGATGAAGGACATGACGCGTCAAAAACAACACGTAGTTTTGTAGTGCTACTAGATTCTCTCAAAACAGTGTGATGTGGTAAGTAGTAAGCATCCCTTTAGCATAGTCTGATTGGGGAACAAGTTCCATATGTCCCAATTCTAGATAGTCCTTCATAAATTTTCTATACTGTTCATATTTCACTAACTTAGAAACTAATGATTTTTCTAAATAATTTAATCTACGAAGGGCTGACTGTCTAGAATCACCTAATTGGGATGGTGAGGAATGGAAAGGCAATTTCACAATGTACCTTCCAGTTTAATCTCTGGTGTATGTTTTAACGAAGTGTTCCTCACATGCCTTTTCGGCAGTTGTTAGTAAATTTGCGGCAGGAACAGTGTCCAGTTCCCAAAATTTCTGTATTATCTGATCATTTACTAATTGAATATTATTTACATTGATTACAGGCGCTTCCTTGGGTGCATTAACATTTCCCGCGATGATCCAACCAAGGTCTGAACGAACGGCAAAGGGTTTTCCTTCACCAGAAGAAAGCATCTGACCCTTCAACATTGGTAAGGCAATATTTACACCAAGCAAAATGTCAACAGCAGCACTTTTATAAAAAGTAGGATCAGCTAATTTTAAATCGCTAAACGGTTCAGACCAAGAAGAATCTAAACTAACATGAGGAAGTTTACCAACAATTTTTTGAACAACATAAACAGATGTAGAAAAATAGGAATTGGATGGAAAATGAGGAGAAAAGGTAATTTGTGAAACACCATTTGTATAGGTGTCCCCGCAGAACCTAAACAAGAAATTAGAACATTTGCTCTCTTTTTTGGTAGTCCAAGCCTTTTAAGACAATCATTTGTGATTAAACAGGCTTGATTTCCAGGATCTAGAAGAGCCCGGCACAATTGAACTTTTCCTTCAGAATCATTCACTCTTACGATTGCTGTACAGAGCAGCACTTGGGCATCCGAGCCAAAATCTGAACAACATGAAGTAATACCAGAGTTTCTGCCAACTTCGCTAACTGAATTAGAATCTCTATTAGAACCAAGAGAAACAGCAGGTTGAAAACCTTAGCTGCAGCAGATAAACTAGCATTAGCTGAATTTGTCACTAATTGATCACGATCATATCTTGACTCAACATTATTATCAAAATGTAGTAAAGTATGATGAGATTGTTTGCATTTCTGACACCTAGCCGTACTTTTACAGTTTGATTTATGATGAAATGGAGTTAAACAATTAAAACAAACATTATTAGACCTTACAAAATTCACACGTTTATTTATAGATAACTTTAAGAATGAATCACATTTATTTAGTGTATGAGCTCCCTTGCAAAAAATACATTGAGTTTGAAATCCTGAAGTCAACAATGTCACATTTTTAGAAAAATTCTTTTTTACTCCCTGATTACCTGAAACAATCGATCTAGCATGATTTGAAAGAAATTCTAGCAATTCGTTTAACTTTGAAATTTGATCATTCTTTAAGGATCTTTCTCACCAACTTCTAGTAGCTGGATCTAACTTAAATTGCACAATAAATAAAAGCATCGTGTCTGCTGTCTCGTCTATTTTTAAATCCAAAGTTTCGAGTAATCTGACATATTCTTTAGTAGAATCAACTAAATTCAAAATTTGAGAATGCGACTCATTATTTAACTGGGGCATATTTAACAGTTTTTTCATCAAGGAACCCAAAATTTCACGTTTATGAAAATATCTTTCTGTTAAAAGGTCCCAAGCTATTTTGAAATTATCATCAGTGATCAAAAGGGATTGCACTATTTTTTGTGCATCATTCTTTAAAACTCCCTTAAGATATTGAAGTTTCTGAGCCCCTGATAGTTTTTGATTGTCTATAACAGCAGCTTTAAACAAATCCGAAAATGTTAACCACTCATCTACAGTACCCGAAAAAATCGGAAGGGATAAAGTAGGTAGTTTAATCTCATTATAATTAGAATTAGAAGTGACATTATTTATTTCATCCTTTTTTTCATTTCCCTTCATATTTATTCTATCAATAGTAGCTAACATTTCATCTAAAGTTTCAAAAAGCTCTTCGCGTTCATTACTATATTTTTCAATGTCATCATCTTTACATAAACCGAAAATATTACTAAAAATAGCTTTTAATTCCTCTCCAATATCACTAAATCTGTTTCGAATTACGTTTAATTTAGCTGAATCTAAACTATCTAATTCGTCTGTAGTTTTATTTTTTAATCGGGTTAGAGCCGTTTTTGCAACCTTTTTTTTTTAATTTAAATATGCCTTTATATCCATTATGAAAACCAAATAAAATACAGAAATACAGTTATAACTCCAGAAATGAAACTCAAAGAATATTCCCTAACTGAACTAATGAATAAACAATGAAAACACAATATGATTCTGATAAAAAACAATAACAAAATAAAGAATTGAAACCACTCACTTAGTTATTTTGAAGTACTATCCAAGTGAAGAAAAATAAAATTTTCGAGCAGCAAAAGGGAATTATGTACTTCTTTTCACAACAACAAATGCATATTGCGTAATCAGTAGAATATCACAGAACGATTTCACAAAGCATTCGAAACGAAACTAAACTAATTTCCAAACTCCGTATCGTCGGACCATTTTATTTATGTTGAGAATTCACTGAAACAAGGACTGTATATTGCTGGTTCTTGAATAACACTAATTAATGACAATCGTTGTGCTGTTTTTCCATTTAATATTACAACCTCGATTTGAATATTTCACACATTTTTGTCGGACACATATATCCGAACGAAAGTTTCACACACACTCGAAGGGAATTTTTTCCCTGCTCACAAGGATAAATTTCGAGGCGACGCTGCGCCCTCTCTATATTACATTGGTAACTAAAAATTAATATTTTAAGAATATAAAGATTAAACAGAGCTTTAATGTAGTTAAAACTATATTTAAAAATACTAATTTGATTGTATATTTCTATTCTATACCTGCAAAGGTTGTTTTCACATATTTTTAGGTGATTTTCAAGGTATGAAACTATTTTATATACAAATTTTGTATTTTAAATGTTCAGTTTGATAACTGTTATTGTGAACTACTTTTATACATAGTAATTCCCATGACAATAATGCATTTTGTAGTATCGGAAGAGGTATTTTGTCACATTCTTATTGAACAAGTTTCCAATGTCCATGAAGGGATGTGGGCAGTTGTTTAGAAAATGTTTTTTAAAGTCCTAAGAACAAAAATTCTTAGATCAGGAAATTTGTTGAATCACTATATTTCTTTTTCTTCAAAATCTGGCCTTTTGACCAGTTTTTCAATAGTTTTTAAAGTACTCAAATTGTCTGAAAAAATAGACATAATGACCTGATAGAAAAAGTATGTAGATTTTAGATCTTTTTGAATTTTTTGTTTATCTCTATTAGTTCAAAAATTATGCAATATTTTATAAGACTTTGAATTTTGTAAAAATGTGCAAAATCACGCTCTTTGAGTCCCCCTGATCAAAAAGATATTTAAGATTTTTTTTTTTTTTTTTTTTTTTTGCAAACTAATTTTACTTTCTTTTCTATAGGCTTCCAGATACAAAGTATGAGAAAAATAAAAAATGATGCGGCAATGAAAAAAAAAATTAATAATAATTTTTCTCAAAAGATTATCTAAAAAAAAAATCAGTAAGCTTTAAAAAATATATTTCTTACCCTAAAGTACTCAAAAAACCTGAAACGTTTCCTTCTGCATAGAGGGATACAATGTCCCCGATATGTAAAAAACTAGCAGATCCCATATCGCCCATTGCATTTCAGCTGCAATCAACAGCTTACTCTGCAAACACAAATTCCTGAAAAAAAAAAAGAAAACCACAAGTTAAACAAATAGCAATAAGAAAATATCATAATATAAAAAACACAATATACCAATTCATTAAAATTGGAAAAGGACTAGGGTTGATAATACATTGTTAAAAATTTTGAGTCGTGTTGAACCAACTTTTGATGAGGTAGTAACTGCACCAGGGGCGCGCCAGCAGTATCCAGCGCCTGTGTGCAGAATTTCAATTGGCGCCCTACCCCTCTCCCCCCCCCCCCCCCCCCAACCTCAGAAAATAAAACTCTATAAAAAATATGAGTATCTATAAATGCATTAGATGCTATCCTGGTGGAGTTTATACAGATCAAATAAAGTTTTTGTGAACCAGAAAATTATTTAATAAAATGCTTCTTGTTTCTATAGGATTCGTATGTTATTTCTTTTATTAAATAAAATTTCTGGTTCCAAACATTTTTTAATTACTTTAAAAATAAGGAAGGTTGGCAGCTATGTAATTAAAATTCGAAACACAGTAAAGCCTGTGAAAATAAAACCTGTCTTTATCAGAATTCTGCATTAAACGGTCAAATTTCATTATCCCTGAGGAAATAATACAATACAATATTAAATAAATAAAAGAAACAAATTAAAGAAGGTTCTTTCTCATCTCTAATTTTCATACCTATATTAATAAAAGACTCTGCATGTGTTGTCGATGGTTAAGAAAATCTACCGCGGATAGAGATCAGAAAGTTTTAATAAGGATAAAAGATGGCAGGTCCAAATCAACCTGTGGCTCAGATTTTTCATTTTTTAACAATTAGTTGAAATATAATTAAAAGCCATAATGACAATCGCAAAATAGCGAGCTTTCTTTCTTCAAAGCAATCAGGCCTCTGCATTTCTCCACGTTAAGCAGTTAGTTCTTCACACTGACTGGAGTGTAGCGTTCGATTTTCACTACATTTTGAAATTGGGATGGCCGGGTCCCCATCGAGTTACAAAAAAAAAAAAAAAAAAAAAGAAGGGGGTGGGGGAAGAGAAATAAAGAAAATCGTCTTATCTTTCTGATTCCAATGGTATCTTTCTTTGCTCTTACAAAACATCTTTTTATTTGGCCGCGATTCATGTCAGTTTTTAAGTTTTCCCGTTTTTCTAAAGTTTAAAAATTTCAAAAAAGAAGAAGAAAAAACACCTATTAATGGTACCTGATATTTTTCCTGTAATGATACTAAATACCATTCTTAGTATTTTTTCTGAATCTACTAATATCTCTGGTGTGAAAAATATTAATATTTACTATCTAAAAAAAGTCTAAGTCATTTCAAGTATTCACCAGAAATGTTTTTTCTCCCAATTCACGTTTCTCAAGATATCGTTTCCCGTCTCAGAGATATGTGCTTTGAATATCATTTCGTGTTTTAAAATAGTGAGGGGATGGTGCTCATTTTATATTTTTTATGTTTTATCAAGAAATTTTAGTCAGAATTGAAACTTTCATATATCTAATTGTCAGAAATTAAATACATTTTCGAGGTTTTGCTTGAAAAATCAGACCGGAGCTTCGATATCAGTTGCGGTGTACACCTCAAAAAGCATTGGGAGCCTCAATTCGAGCTTTGTTTGGATGAATTTTCATGTAAAAATAAAAAGTCATACAAATTCAAGGTTGTTTACTGCAGAAGGCAGTGCTGATAGCAATATTAGGATTGTTTGGAAAGATTTGTGTTTAAAAATATAAAATCAAAACAAACCAGACAGTGAACCGTCCGGTGTACATGCTGCTGATGACATTGCCCCCACCCCTCCCTCATCTCTAGGCTCTATTGGAAAAAATTTCGCTTAAAAATATAAAATCATTCAACATTGTATTTAGGCGTATTTAAGGTTATTATCATTTGCAGTGTCGGGCGGGTTGGTTAGTATATAGCATGGAAATAAAAAAAAATAAAAGAAATCATTTTTTCCCCATTCATATAACAGCGATTATTGTAGCTCCTAACAGTCCTAACTTAATTAAGCCTAAATTGAATTTTTTTTTTTTTTTTTTTTTTTTTTTTCTTTTTTGCCATTCTGGTCTCTGGAGCATTTGAGGTTATATGTAATGCTAATAAGTGCTCATGTTTCAGTATTTTTGATTTTATGTACTGAATTAAAATGAATAAATCTTAAATCATCACATTCATATATTCAGTATGTGATTAGACACAAACGTACGAAGAGGTGCAGGGAAAGTTCCGCAACCTCTCAATCTTTGACAAAGTAAGAATTTTTGGACATTTATGGCCAAATTTAGCCTACTTTCACAATCGCATTTCCACACACGGTAACAAAAATTCTGTTTCCTCCATGATGACAGGTCCAGAGTACCAGATAGTATAGATAATAAGTATTTGTCCTGTAGTCTGAAAAGACACACAATTTTTGTCCAACACATAAAAGTTTCTACAGTAGTGATCATTTGTAGGAGCGCTGAAAAAAGATATTGCTTCGGCCGCCTAAAGTAGAGCCCTCTATGAGTGCAAAACTCACAGTGTTAAACCTATGACCTACGACACGGAATGCCAAAACTTTCACAAACGGGTGATGCCTCATTTTACCAATTAAAATTTGTTCCTTAGCTGACGTCAGTCTCTCCGGTCTAAAATCTCTACATTGAACAGCACACTCATACCAGTTCTGGTTTTACATAGTTTTTCTATTCAGGATAGAGCCGGAATTGGACTTAATTGTTCCCAGGACGTGTCGGGCAGGAAATATATTTTGTAAAAATAGTAATTCTGATAATGGAATTATTGTAAATATAGCTTAATAAATTACAGAGAAATATTTTCAAAAATCTACTTTTTATTATATAGCTTCAAAAATTATAATGGTTTTAACCCTCTTTTTTTCTTTTATTCTAAACTACATTAATTTTTTTAATGAATCTTTATTTGTAAGTTGAAAAGTCTAAGTATGTAATCATTAATGTTGCTATTGTGTACTTTGTCTTGGGAATACAGAGTAATCTAACATTTCTTCATAAATATATATGCAGTAGTATTCTTTAAAAAGATTTTAATTGTATGTTAAGAAATTCGGAATTTTTTGTAGAAATTGAGTCGGGCCTGTTTTCACTAATTTTTGTGCAGGCCGGATCGCGAACTGCGAAAATATAAACGGTCAGAGCCCGGGCCTAGAAATTCCGTTCTCTAATTCAAGGCTATCCAACGCGCCTCCCGCGGACCTATGGTGGCGCCCTTTGAAAGTTCTCCTGGTGCCCATTCGAACCTTTCCTCTTACTAGCTATTTTTAAAATTAAAAATCCACTTCAAAGTATGCCTTTAAAATCAATAATATCTGAATGGGGTTCTTTTAATTGTTACCAGCGATCGTTATTTAGTGTTAATTATTTTATGTTATTAATTTGTTATTTAGTAGTTAAGGTTTCTGTCCCAATTCACCTACAAAACTTTTGAGATAGGTTGACCCTCTGAAAAATGTAATTTTAAGTTTACTATGATTTATATTATTTATGCAAATTATTTTTAAATAGAGTTTCTGAGTCGTAGGGGATTTATTGCTTATGCCCGTGAGATGTATATGCATTCAAATTGTAAGTTTCATCTTATTTATGACAGAAATTCTGCAATAAGACGATTGCTATTTAAAAATGACAAAAACAGGTACAATTTAGCCCCTGTTGTAATAAAACTGTACAATGCTTAACCACTACTACGGTGAGATAATAGTGTTGCATGTATCAGCCATGTGAATTATGGCGCTTTTCATTATTTGCATCTATATGAGGTGCGCTTCTGTTTATTGAAAGGTTAGATAGGTCTACATCTAAAAACACTTATTGGGAGATGCAGAAGTAGAATGAAACGAAATAAATAAATAATAATAATAATAAAATAAATACCTTTTAGAAAGTTTGTCTCAGGCAAATTTACAAAACACAATTCAGATCAGGGTTGGGTTTTTGACATGACAGTGGTAAAAACCGTGTTTTTACCGGGTTTATTCCGTCAAAAACTTATCATTTGCGATTTTCCTCCAATTCATAGTGTAAGTGTAGCATACAATACATTTCTAGATTACTTTTTCCTTGTTAGGTGCGTTCGTAATTATATAAATACGTAGCACCTATAGTCGTCGTTCAGTCCGTCCGTCCGTCTGTCCGCATGTAACAGAGCAAAAACTACCCAACCGAATGGTCTGAAATTTCAAATATATGATTGTTGCAAAATTTTGTCGAGCCATTTCAAATTTTATGAAAATCGGATGTATAGTTTAATTACAGGGACATTCAAAATTTTTTCTTTACATTACGGCCAATGGGAAAAATTATTGAAAGTGCATTTTAATGATATTAGAGCCTTCCGAATGATCTGAAATTTTAAAGAAATAACTGTTGCAAAATTTTGTCGAGCCATTTCAAATTTTAGGAAAATCGGATGTATAGTTTAATTACAGGGACAGTCAAAAGTTTTTCTTTACATTACGGCCAATGGGAAAAATTATTGCAAGTGCATTTTAATGATATTAGAGCCTTCCGAATGATCTGAAATTTTAAAGATATAACTGTTGCAAAATTTTGTCGAGCCCTTTCAATTTTTAGGAAAATCGGATGCATAGTTTAAATACAGGGACAGTCAAAAGTTTTTCTTTACATTACGGCCAATGGGAAAAATTATTGCAAGTGCATTTTAATGATATTACAGCCTTCCGAATGGTCTGAAATTTTAAAGATATAATTGTTGCAAAGTTTTGTTGAGCTATTTCAAATTTTAGGAAAATCGGATGTATAGTTTAATTACAGGGACAGTCGAAAGTGTTCCGTTACATTACGGGGAATGGGAAAAATTATTGCAAGTGCATTTTAATGATATTACAGCCTTCCTAATGGTCTGAAATTTTAAAGATATAATTGTTGCAAAGTTTTGTTGAGCTATTTCAAATTTTAGGAAAATCGGATGTATAGTTTAATTACAGGGACAGTCAAAAGTGTTCCGTTACATTACGGGGAATGGGAAAAAATTATTGGAAGTGCATTTTAATGATGTATCAGACTATGCGCTTTATGAAGTGCAAAAAAGTATACATTCAGTACAATATGGGGTGCAAAAAATAATTATAAAACTAATTATAGTACGAACGCACCTCATTTGCCACGTTTGACGAGCAATTTCCAACTTGTTGTTCTTGTTATTATTATTCACAGTTACTTTATTAAATTTAAAAGAAGAGCATTTCCTAAATGGGAAAAATTTAAAAATACAAGAGTAAAAGGAAAGAACAATATTTGTCATAATCTCCACTAATATAGATTCTACTAGCTGCAATGAACATTAATATTATATCTCTCTATTCTAAAAAAAAAGTAACTACCGCTGTCACCGCCGCCGCCGCCGGTTTTGAATTTTTTGTGACCGGAGGTCTTTCTTTGTTAATAGTAAGGAAAATAATGCATACAAAAATATGAAAATTGGTAGTATTATACAGAAATGTTTGATAAACACGCTGATGCAGACAGTTTTCAAATCGAAGAATTATTTTAAGAGATATTTAATGCTAAAGTTGGACAAAATCGTTCCACTAAAAAAGTTTTATAGGAGCAAAAACTATCCATGGGAATTTAATCATTTTTAGATCATTTTATACGTTATAATTTCCCGGTGTGCAGAATTAATTTATTTTTTTAATTTGACTCATTTTTCGAGGTTTTATTTCTATTTTAAATTCAAATTTTTAGTATTTCGAGAGATATTTTTTACTTATTTTAGAAAATTGTACTAATTTAACCTGTTGCCAACTGTATAAACAACGGAAACAATAATGTTTGCTTCAAATTAAAAATTTATTTACACGTGACTATTATAAATAGAAAAGATACTTTCAAATTAAAATTAAATAATTGCGTATAAAAAGCAGGAACTTATTGAAAATTACGTCATAAAAAGTATACACGTGAATTTTAAAAGAGAAAGGATATTGTAAAATAATAAATTCCTTAACATGCGTTAGAAGTCTCAAATAGGAGAAATTACATCATATTTACGTCACATTACAGTTATTACATAAAATGAACACAAAATATTGCAAAACGGTTTAAATTTAGAAATTGCGTTAGACATTTATGTGATATTTTGGAGGATCTTTTCAACTACTTTTGTTAGGAAAGCGCAAATAATATTTCATTTCTAACAAAAGTATTTTATGTGAAGATTTAAAACAGAAAGAATAGCTTGGTCAAAATTACGTCAGATTAAAAACGATTAATTTAAAATGTCTCATTTAAAAGAACTTTCTTTTCGCTTTGTTAAAAAATACCAGGAGACAAAGACTGTTTACTTAATTCCTTTTATATTAGCTTATTTTGAAATGTTGTTACACGTGTCTACGTCATCAAGTTATTTTTATTTTGATGTTTTATTTGTATTTTTATTAATGTTGTACTAATTTATTTGTTCTTTCGTTATTTAAAATAAAAATTATGTCAATTTGTATAATTTGGCGATTTATATAATTTGGCGAAATTGGTCGACGGGATAATCAAGTAGTACCGTAGCGGATTTGGCGTTAAAATTCCCCAATCAAAGAGAATTGAATAGAAATCCGTTTATAGGGAGATCACCACTGTTTTTTAAATTATAATTCAATCTTTCGAAATCTTTTTAAAGCCGATCAAATTAGCGTGCGTTTAGAGTCTGCGGAATCCGGACGGGGGTTGGCGAGCGTAGCTCGTAGGGGGCCGAGCCCCCTAGTGATAATAAAAGGTTATTATAATTATTAAATAACATTCTACATACATTTTTAATAAAATACATTAAAATTATTTTAGAGATGCAAAAATGCTGTTATATGGTATGACAATGGATGTGAAGCATGGACTGTGGCCATTGAATAAATTTGAATATTCTTAGATATAATATTTACAAATGTTTATCTTATGTATTTCATAAATGCAATTATAGTGATTTTCATTTTCACTTCAATAAGCAGAATCTTAAAATTTTAAATTAATAATTTCTTTATACAAACATATAGGACCTGATTTCAGGTGAAAGCTCTTAGACTTAAAATTTAACACATAACAAAACAATATTTAAGAAAAATCAGAATATATGTCCTGTTCCTGTATACATTTTACTTAAAATTATTTAGGCATTATTTAAAGTGAATTGAAAGAAATAACACATTGCATATTTTTATTACATACATATGACTGTATGAGTAAAAATCTTTTACCGTTAAAATTATTCTTAAATTATTATTAAATTTAGAGAGATTCTTAAATGTTTTATTTATTTTTTAATGCAGTTAACTTTTTAATTAATGGATCTACATTTCTGCTTTAAAGTAATATTTAATTATTTATTTATTTTAAGGAAATAATTAAATTACTTAACAAAATAACAAATAATAAATTACTTAACAAAAATATATAGTTAAAAATTGAGTTTTCACATGATTTAAAGTTTAATATGGATTTGCAATTTTAATCTCTACAAGATTTAACTTTGAAGAACAAGTCTTATTCCTTTCTCCCAAAATATGTATGTAATTCTCAACTATTAAAATATATTTTATTTCATTTATTTATATATTTATTTATGTAAATCAAGTTTTGCTATATAGAAATAAAAATAATCAATGAACAATTTGGATTTAACACTTTAAGAAATCTTACTTCTGAGAAATTTCTGAGAAAGCTATTTAGTTTTAAAGAGTGCAATAAATTCTGCCGAAATTATACATATTTTTTAATCTTACACTTATGGCTTAAAGAATTTCTTTAAAAAATCTTATTTTTACAGAATATGCCAAATAGCTTAAGATTATTATAGAGATCTGCTAACAGAGATGTATATGTATTATTCTAGTGCAGTTCTTTTTTGTTTTTCTCGGATAGATAAATATACTTAAGAGTCTTTTCGATATTGAATATTTCATGTAAAACAACTTAATACTAAAGACAGAATGAAAAAAGATAATGTAAAAACAAACTACTATTAAAAATGGGTTTTTGACAGTTTTCAACCTTTTTGACAAAGAGGTTTTTGACATGACGGTAAAAACCATGGTAAAATCCGGTAAAAACCGTCATGCGTCAAAAACTTGCCAACCCTGATTCAGATGTCAAGAAAATGTAATACAATTTAGTTTAATTAAATTAAGGATTTTTTAAAGAGTTTGCTCTTCAACTGAAATCTTTGGCGCCTTTACTACTTCGGCGCCTGTGTGGGCCGCATGCTTTGCACACTGGGTCGGCGCACCCCTGAACTGCACCCATAAGATGGTTAAATCTAGTCTGAGCTTTTGAAGATCCGGTTGAACCCTAGTTACAAATATTGGAACGAGATATCACCATCTTACAGTTGCAGCTACAGCAGACCCAAAAATTGGTTCAACCCAGCAGAACTTTTTTAACTGTGTACTATGAAAGTGGAACCTTTCAATAAAGAACATGAAAGTATTTTCTAAAAAAATCATTGTAATTTTTTAAATTGTTTGTCATGTCTGTTTAATATTATACAGGATTCCCCCTCCCCTCCCCCCCACACACAATATATATATATATATATATATATATATATATATATATATATATATATATATATGCTATAATTTTTTACTTGTTCGAGATGTGTAGGCAATGTAAATTTCGAAAGTGTTCAAAATAAGGAAGGAATTTAGATTATGTTCATGAAATAGTCCTGCCATTAATTTAAAAAAAGTTACACTTTTTAAATTTCTATACTGTCTCAAGGCCCTATAAGTTATATTTAGAACAATTCTCTATATGTAAGTACAACAATAAAAATTCCATTCTTCTACCAATAAAACTCATAAAGTTATGATACTTTGAAATTTTAGAACTTCCCAGTGCTAAAACAGAAAAACGCATTTTTAGTGACAGAAAGTTCCCAAATTTCATAAAATTCAAAGTATCCGTCGTTGAAGAATCATTTTTTACTGTTGTACTAGTTAGAACAGCTGGTGATCTATAGACCACCAGTGATTCGTACAGTAAAATCGGACATTATCTGGATTTTTTTTTTTTTTTTTAATTACTAATTTTCTCGATAAATAATAAAACTAGCAATAATGAAACATGATAATACTTAAAAAAATTCTTATATTTATGAAGATGTTTGGTTTTGAAAATTTAAATTATAACAGCCAATGATAATTATGTTAATAAATATTATTATTTATCTTCAAAACAGTCAATTTTTAATTTTTGGTTCACCCTAAAACGTGAATATCCTGACTGAAAAAACAATGAAAATTTTGATTCAGTTTTCAACTATATATTGGTGTAAAACAAATATTTTGATTGTGTCACAGCAATTAAAACTCGGTAGTAACGGTTTCGGATTGAAATAAAAACGTCTCACTGTGTTCTAGTAACATCGTTGATGCAATAAACATAAAAATTTATATCAAACAAGCCGGAATAAATATCACGTTAAAAATGTGTGATACTTAACTAAGATTCAATTATTTTGTAATATTTAAATTTAATAACTTTATTATAATTTAACAACTTTTAGTGATAATTATTGTACAAATGTAGTTATATTATTCAAAAATTGTTATTAGTTTGTTATTAGTCCTTATTAGTCCGATAGATTTAAAATTACGAATTTAATAGCCCGTGAGGTTCAAAAGGTTGGCGATCACTGGTAGCATAGCATGAGAGAATATTTTCTAAATAGAATTTATAGGACCCAGGTACCTAAAATTTAACAAAAGTAACTTTCAGAAAATTAACTGCAAGACTTATTTCAACACTATAACTCCTACGTTATTTCGAACACTTTTGCAATTTACATTGCCCAACAAGCAAACAATTAAAGTGCATTAGAATCATTTTTGCGCAGCCTATATATTAATATTTAGATTCACTGCAATTGTTATATAGATATATATATATATATATATATATATATATATTAGTTTAGTTTAAATAAGTTAGCTAATAGAATATTTTGTATGCTTTTAAATTTTATTAACAATAGTTTTTTTTTTTTTTTAAATACATTGTGTGGTTTATATTAGGTTTATAATTATCTATATATAAGGATTTGTTTGGTTTTGCTGTTAAAAAAATTATTTACATTCAGATGCTTACAAATATTTATCTTGTGACAGTTGAATAATAAAAGTAATACTAGATGGCAGCACCAAAATTTGTCTTTTGAAGGTAGCTCTAAATTTTAATTTTTCTAGCTCCATTTCAGTTATAATTTACTACACCAGGGGGTATTTTTAGCTAAATTTTGACGATATTGTTAAACAGTTATTAATTAATTTAATAGTGCATTTTAAATAATGTAATTACTATATATTTATTTTATATTATATTAAATGTATTTAACAAGGTATTTCAAAATTTATTTCAAAATGTATTAACTGCATCCTTTGGTATCAATTACTGTGGTTTCTTAACTGTTTTATTCACCTTAATCGTTATGATATTCTGGTCGCCATGTGTGCGTGAATATTTGTAAAATACTGAAATATTAATCGGTATGGTGTTTATTATTTATATTTTATATCATATAAATATTTAAATAGGTTTTATTGATTCTTCCATTTCATATTATTTGTTTCTATTCTGTTTTCATTTTTAATCAATTCACTTGATTTTAATGGTTGTTTGGGCACAGGGGAAATAATTTTTAGCTTTAGCTTATTTTTCTCACAGAAAACAACCATTTTGCTTATATCATTGAATTCTGTGCCCTTGACAACGTAATTCAATATATACTAAGCTTTTCCATTTTTTGTCGGTGTCCACTTTTTTCTTTTTCTTCCATAATAATTCTTATAATAAATTAATTTTTTTTTTTTAATACTTACAGCTTTTATTCATAATATTTGATGGTGGTAGGTTATGTTAATTAATGGTTATATATACATATATATAATGTCAGTATTGAAGCTAAATTTATTAATTTAATTTTAGTAATTGGAAATAGATGATGAATTGTAATTATATAATGGTTATATATATATATACAAGGATTGACAAAAGTTGAAAATTCTTAGGCGCCAGGAAAAATTCTTAGGAGCCAGCTTGAAGAATCATTTCTCTGACATTAGCACATTCACTGCAAAATGGAACACTGGCTACTCATCCTATTCGGCTATTTTTGAGTGATCTATGTGTCATTTTGCAGTGAAAAAGTTAACTATTCAATAAAAAAATCAAACTGAGCAAAAATTTTAAGGTAATACCACTTTTACATTGTAAAAATTAAATAGAAACAAACTGTGAAATTAAACATTAAAACAGTAGACAAATTAATATCCTTACCTTTAATTCCCAAAAAGAAATTATATACATAAATTAACAATGCCTTTGAAATTTTGATTTAAAATACCATTTGTCATTTTTGTGAGATATATCTGACAACTGGGTGACTTTTGGTACATTCCACTTAATGAAACATCATTTAATTTTTTTTTTTTTCATTTTCTGTTGGAGTATTTTTAAGGTTTTCTAATCTAAGCAGTGCTCTTTCAACATGCACTTTTGTTTGGCTTAACAAAAACTCTGATTTCTGAAAAATTAGGGAGAGTTGTTGCGCCGATATGGTGTATTTTCTTCCACTAAAAATAATCGCGCTATTAAATATAAATATTTTCGCACATGGAATATTTTTGGTTGAAGGAAAAAATTAAAATTAATAAGTAGGTAAAAAAGTTAGTCGCCAAGAAGAATTTTTTAGTCGCCCGGCGTTTGTCGGACCCTGTATATATATATATATATAGTATAACAATTATATAATATTACAATTCATCATCTTTTTTTTAATATATATAGTATAACAATTATATAATATTACAATTCATCATCTTTTTTTTATTAAAAAATAAAAATTAATAAATTGAGTATCAATACATTACACTGACATTATACATAATAAAAAGGGATGAACTATTTTTAATTTAACGAACTGTTTCTACTATAATGTACCAATATCTTAATCACCAAATATGAAGTATTAAAAAATTAAAACTTTCAAAATTGGCGAACAGAAAATCATCAGGAAGGCCAAATCATTTAAATAACCAGTAAATAATTAAATATATGTAGGGAATCATAAATTTTTGGAAATATATTGTAAAACAAATTGTAACTAAAACAATTTAATCAATGAAATAAGACCTGAAATAATGAATCAATGTCAGCATCAACAAGACTTTTCACGAAATGTATGTTCTCAAAATTTAAAAACATTAATTCAAAAAAGAAAAACCACTAATGATATCAAAACAAGAGAATAATCACGAATAAAATTGGAACTAATGATTCGTAACTCGTTATCAATGCCAATATTGCGAAATCTTTAGTAAAATACGGTTAATTTCTGAGTAAGAAATAAGCTATATATATATATATATTTATTTATTTATTTATTTATTTATTTACATATATACACATTTAACTAGTTAACTATTTTTCGAACAATTCATCTATTTATTTCACACAGAGCGAACGAAGGTTATTATATGGGTATAATGATTTATAAAATATTAAAATAAAATTGGTACCCAATGAAAAAAAAATTTGCTTACAGGATAAAGTTTATTATATTATACTTAAATAAAATTACATCTGTGTAATATTAATAAATAAATTATGCTTCTGTTGGGTCCATAAACAAATTATTTTCTCTGGTATCAATTCATATTAACTCATTTTTAATGCGCATTATATATTATATAATTAACATTTTTTTGTAATTTTATTTGTGTATTGTTAATTAAGAATTGTTTTATGATATAGTGCTTTAAAATTACCGTATCAATGTCACAAGGACCACTTTTGTAGCGTTATAGGCCCTAGTCCATTTATAGTTCAAACAATAATGCTAAAAATTGCATATTAATTACAAAAGTTAATCAGTAATTCTTAATGCATATATCAAGCAATCAATAATATTATGATATAAATTAAACATTGCATCTAAAATTTTGATGAAAACAAACTGAATCTGTCCGATAGTTACATTTGTTAGAAAATTGAATCTAAACATATTCTAAGGGAGGGGGGGGGGGGGAAAGATAGAAAAACTGAAACATAATTTAAAAAAAAAAAAAAATCAAAACAAAAAAAGACAGAAAAGCATTTTTCACAAACAATAAGACTGGAAGGAAAAAAGACACTTAAGAGTTCTTATCAGTGAGATCTGAAATTCCCCTCTCAAATGTTAATCCGATGAGCTTGGATCGCATTCGTATTTTTCAAATATCTTACCATAAATTAAATTCTCAATTTCTCTTTTTCTGTATATACTTCCCCCTTATCAGGCATAGAGATGTAAATTTTCCGGAAAATTTGAAGTGGCGGAAAAAAACCGGTTTTTTTCCAGTTTTTTTCTGGAAAAATTGGAAAAGTGGGAAAAATTGATTTCCTATAAATGTTTCTCAAAAATAAGTTATATATTCTTAAAAAGTATACAATAATAAACTTTTTCAATATTTATGCACACACACACACAAAAAGAAAACTATTTTCCCTTTACATGTGAATATGTTATTGAAAGAGAGAGAAAAAGCCAGCTTTTAAAATTTTATCCTTTCAGTCTCAGAATTCTGACAGTAGCTTTTCTTGCTTAATTTAACCCCAGTGTTTGTAATATTATATCATGTGTCTGTTGAAATGATTTTTCAGTCGCACTTGTTTAATTATATCAGTAGAACTAATTTAAAAAACAACAACAACAACAAAAAAATCTTTAGTTTCAACCAATATCACTGTTTTAAACTGTATTGTACATCTCATCTACATAGTACTGGTTTTCAAATACATAAAGGATGCCAGTGTAAAAGAAATGAATTATAGTAGTTTTGGTATTATTATAAATACTGTTATCATTTTCAAATCTTCTGTTGTTTAAAAATTGGTATTATTTTACAATATTACTCCCCCCCCCCCCCTTACAGTTATAATTTTCATTTCCTGTATATGTAGTTTTGGTACATCTTTCCAGACTAAACCCAAACTATGTTTTAGTAAGATTTAGATCCTTAATATTGAAAGCAGTATTTTTTTTAATGAAATTTTTAAAGCAGGTGGATTTTTACTTTCTTCTATCTTCAATAGAAGAAAGTATTGTAATCGAAATTTTTTTCGACTTCCGGTTTTTGACGGATTTACATGTTTTAGGGGTCAGAGATTCCAAAAAACATGTTCATAGAAAATGTCTGTCTGTCTGTGTGTCCGTCTGTCTGTCGCCATTGTACCATCAAAAAGTGTATGAAGTTATGCATAGAATTAAACCAAAATTTTATTTTAAGTTTTTGGCTATGGCAAGCAGGTCCTCCTGGAATTTGGAAAAAATTCGCTGGTAGGGGGCGCTGATATAGCAATTTTTGTGCGATTTTGAATATTGTACCATCCAAAAGTGTATGGAGTTATGCATGGAATTGAACCAAATTTTTATATTAAGTTTTTGGATATGGCAAGCAGGTCCTCCCTGAATTTGGAAAAAAATCGCCGGTAGGGGGCGCTGATATAGCAATTTTTGTGTGATTTTGAATATTGTACCATCCAAAAGTGTATGGAGTTATGCATGGAATTGAACCAAATATTTATTTTAAGTTTTTGGATATGGCAAGCAGGTCCTCCCTGAATTTGGAAAAAATTCGCCGGTAGGGGGCGCTGTAAATGCGATTTTGAATATTGTACCATCCAAAAGTGTATGAAGTTATGCATAGAAATGAACCAAATTTTTATTTTAAGTTTTTGGATATGGCAAGCAGGTCCTCCCTGAATTTGCAAAAAAATTCGCCGTTAGGGGGCGCTGTAATAGCGATTTTTGTGCGATTTTGAATATTGTACCATCGAAAAGTGTATGAAGTTATGCATAGAATTAAACCAAAAAAATTTTTTAAGTTCTTGGCTATGGAAAGGAGGTCCTTCCTTAATTTATAAAAAAATTGCCCATAGAGGGCGCTGTAACAGCGATTTTTGTGCAATTTTTGTGCCATTTTGAATATTGTACCGTCGAAAAGTGTATGAAGTTATGCATAGAATTGAACCAAATTTTATGTGTTTGTTTTTGGTCATGTCACAAAGGTCCTCCCTGAATTTGGAAAAATTCTGCCGGTAGGGGGCACTATAATTGCGATGTCTGTACCAGTTTCATTATTGTACCATCGAAAAGTGTATGAAGTTATCCATGTAATTGAACCAAATTTTGTGTGCATGTTTCTGGCTATGGCAAACAAGTCCTCCCTGAACTTGAAAAAATTCCGCCAGAAAGGGGCGCTATCATTCCGATCTCTGTTCCATTTTCATTATTGTACCATCGAACAACGTATAAAATTATGCATACAATTGAACCAAAATTTTTGTGCTTGTTTTTGGCTTTGGCCAACAGGTCCTCCTAGAATTTGGAAATATTGCGCGGTAAAGGGGCTCCGTGATACCAATTTTTGTATACTTTTCTTGATTTTTCGTAGTTCTATTGTGCATCGGCGGCTCATGCAGCGGCGGGAACTCGCTTCCTGCTAAGCTGGCTATTCGCAAACAGCTAATAACAACAATATAAGGAAAAATTAATAATTTTAACAAATATCATGATATAGATTAACTCGTTTTTGCCCGTTTAATTGACTTGAGCAGAAATTTAAGATGAAAATCAAAGTTGGTATAGTATTGAACTAATAATATTGAAGTATTAACATGTGTAACTAGGTTTTGAAATATTAAGATGTATAAGATAGAAGAAAGTTTTGGGATTGGCACATGCAACTAGTTCCATATGTTTAAAAGTTGTTTTCAACTAGATTTTTCAAGAGATTTGCTTACATTTTCTTTGCAAAGTTTGTATTTATATTTTTTGAAAATACATTTAGACAACTCTAAGAATCTATATTTAAAGAAAAGAAAAAAAAATGATACATAATTTCAACTGCATGCTATTATCAAAAAAAATTTTTCTAACAATAGTGAAAAATTACAACCATGCGAATAAAAATAAATGCATGTTTCAAATTTTACATTAAATTTTCCATCTTACCATTTTCATTTATTGGTATAATATTGAAATACTTTTGCACATGAATTTTCATTTTTAATGAGAGAAGTTGCATTTAATTATCTTACCAGGGATTTGCTTGGATTTTTTTTTTCACACGATCATTTTTTTGTAAAATTGTGAACTTGTAAAAACTGTGAATGAAATATAAAAAATTTAACCGGAATTTTGTAAATTAGAAATGATCATAAGTTCTTATTTAGACATTATTGAGATGGTCTTTTTTAATATAAGCAGCTAGATAATAGATTCATTGGTTATTGCAGCTATTATACAACAGGTTTTTTAAATTCTAAAATCATCACATTTGTGACGGATTTAAAATGTCTATTTTTAAGAGAAAGAATTTTGTTAAAGGTCATGTTTTAAGGAGAAAAAACTGTGAAGGATCCAAGGATCCTTTAAGAGATTCAAGTTCTTTATGAAGAGATCCCTGTTTATAAATAAGATGTTCCATGTTAAAGTTTTCATGAGGGACACTAAACATGAAAAAAATATAAATAAAAGTATCAGAATGTAGCATTTATAAAATTTTGATTACATTATTTTATAAATAAAATTTCAATTTTTCCAAATCGGAAAAATTGAAAAATAGCCCTTCGGAAAAAAACTGAAAAAAACCGGTTTTTTTCCCAACTTTTCCGGCTTTTTTCCGAGCATTCCCATCTCTAATCAGGCAGATCTCAAATCCCCCCTCTCAAATGTTAATCGTATGTGCTTGGAATGCATTCATATTTTTCTAATTTCTTATCATAAAATTCATTTTTTAACTTCTTTTTTTTTTTTTTTGAATATTTTTCTTAAAGGATGTTTCTTTATTATTCCACTGGATTTTATTTTAATCGTTAAAATCGTATTCACAGATCAATAGCTTCATTAAGATTTAATATAAAATTAAATATATATTTTAGAAAATTTTGCCAAGCGAAAAGCAAAGAAACGTCCTTTAAGAAAAGTACAGAGAAAAAAAGAAGTTAAACATTTTGAAAAATACGAACGCATTTTAAGACCATTCCAGAGGGGAATTTGCGTTCTGGCTGATAACGAGCCTCAACACCTCAAGTGGGTAATTTTCATAAAAGTTTTCCTCCCATGGGTGAACTTAATTCCATGCATTCCTTGGTTTTTAAAGGCAAATCTGCACAAAATATAACAGGAGATGCACAGCAGAATGCAGACATGTAATTGCGAAATATTATGGATATCTTATTTAAGGATTATATATATAGAAGCTTCATATTATACATTAACAGTTCAACATTCATGTGATAGGTACGCATATGCATGTTACATACGATTATACATTTTTACTTTTTTCTATCTTTACAAGAAGAAAGTATTGGATTCGTGAAAATTTTCGACTTCCGGTTTTTGACGGATTTACACGTATTAGGGGTCAGAGATTCCAAAAAACATGTTTTTAGAAAATGTCTGTGACACAAATTTTGTGGACGCTCTATCTCAAGAACTAATGTACGGAATTTAATAAAAATTTATATTCAAGTACACCTGATATAAATTGGTGCTGATTAGCTTTCGGTGTAAATCGCCTGACAGGTGGCACTGCTATGCTGCATTTTGCAGGATTTCTGCAATAGCACTATCTCAAGAACTAATTGAGAACTAATGCACAGATTTTTATCAAACTTCAGATTCAGTTAGTCCTTGATATGAGTTGGTGCAGTTTATATTTTGGTGTAAATCGCCCAACAGATGGCGCTGCTATGCTACATTTTGCAGTATTTACGTGATTTCTGCAGTAGCTCTATCTCAATAACTAATGCACACATTTTTATTAAATTTTAGATTCAGTTAGTCCTTGATATGAAATGATGCTGACTACGTGTTGGTGTAAATCGCCCAATAGGTGCGCTGTTGTGCTGCATTTAGCACGATTTCCTCAATAGCTCTATCTCAAGAACTAATGCACGAATTTTCCCCAATCTTCATATCAGTTAGACGTTCACATAAGTTGATGATGATTAGATTCTGCTGTAAATCACCCTATATGTGGCGCTGCTATGCTGCATTTTGCAGGATTTACACGATTTCAGCGACAGTCATATCTCAAGAACTAATGCACGGAATTTCATCTTTTTAGAATCCTCATGATGATCATAGATTGCCATTTAATTTTGGCACAGTGATAACGAATTTTGAGGTGTTGACATATATGAGATAGAAGAAAGTTTTGGGATCGGTACATCCGTCTAGTTTTAAGTGCCATAAAAGTCGCAGGCTTAAAGAAATAGCACATGAGTGCTAAAAAATAACAAAAGCCTACGATAGTTGTGTTTCTTAACTTTTGATAATTGATTTTTATGTATTTTTTAGTGCTGAATCCGAAAATGATCTTCATTTTTAACAGTCACGTCAGGATTTTTCGGAAATCGCACATTTCAAAGATAAAAAGCAAAAAAAATATCGAAAATCTGATATTATAAAATAGATGGGATGGTTCTGTTTTTTAACTTTTGGTAATTGATTATGTATTTTTTAGCGCTGAATCCGAAAATGACCTTCGCTTTTAACCATGACGTCAGGATTTTTCATTAATCATAAATTTCAATGTTAAAAAGCAAAAAAAAAAAATAAATAAATAAATAAATAAAAATTAAATAAATAAATAAATAGCAACCAAAAGAAGACAAATATTAAAATACATCTGCAACAAACATCAAGCCTTATCAACCGCCAAAATAAAAGAGGACCCCGAGATGAACCCCATAGCGAATATAAAAGGGAAAGTGCGAGACAGCGCATGAGCGGTTCAAAGAAACTTCAACACATAGAATAAAATTCTAAGGATTTTAAATACTCAATATTTTACATGTCTAGCTGTAAAAATGCACAGTATAAGGAGAAAAATAAATAAATATGAAAAACACATTTTACATCTACTGATACTATAATATCAGTATAATATACTATAGTATAGTATAGTACTATATCAGTATAATATACTATAATCTGATACTATAATATCAGATTTTCGCAATATTTCGGCATTTTAAAAATTTTAAATTTGCGAAAAATCCTGACGTGATGATAAAATGGTCATTTTTGGATTTAGCGGCTACAAAATACATAAAGAATCAATTATCAGAAGCTAAAAAATACAACCAACACATCTATTTTACAGTATCAATCAGACCTTCGCTGTTTTTGAATTTTTAACTTTGAAAACCACGATTTGGGGACAAAAAAAAAAAAAAAAAAAAAAAAAAAAAAAAATCTGACGTGATGGTTAATAACCTCCTATTTCTTTCTTTCTTTCTTTTTTTTTTTTTTTAAGTCGGTTAAAAATGAAGGTCATTTTCGAATTCAGTGCTAAAATATACATAAGAATCATTTATCAAAAGCTAGAAAACATGACAAGCCAAATTTTGCAGGCTAGTGTAAGTTTAAAAAAAAAAAAAAAAAAGGGTGGGGGATATATAATCAAACTAAATCTAACTTAAAGGCCTGATCTTATTAATGTATTGAGCATTTTTTTTTTAATAATTACGAGATGGAATCAGTCGAATTTCGACGAAAGAAAATGTTTCAAAAAGAACTGTTACATTGATTTATAATAAATCTACAAAATTATTTGCTATAAAAAAATCCATCGAACATTGATTAGTCTGACTCTTAAAACAAATATCACTTTAATCTAACAGTTACAAAAATACGATTTCCTTAAATTTCAACTGTTCCAAGTTATTGAAAAATTAAACATTGTTCGTATACGTAATTAGTAAAATATATCCAAGATAAGTAAATACGATGAAGTTATCAATTGAGGCTCTTATGTTACGTATTACGGAATGAAAAATCAGCAAACATTATTTTACTCTGACACTATCATAGAATATTTTTTCTGCATGAAATCTAAAACCTTACGTCGCCGTCGTTTTCACCACCTCAAAATTTATCTCATATCCGTATCCACCATTTAAAAAATATTTTTACGCCCAATAGGTTATTATTAAATATTTTTTTTTTTCCAAACTTGAAGTCACGTTTGTCAGCTACAACTTTGCATATGAACATTCGCACACCTGACTTAAAGTTCTAATCTCAGTACGGGCGAGTAAAAATTTCAGAAATTTGTGCCTGCCTTTTAACCCTTACCCCGTTGGCTCCGCTGCGGAGACATTATCAGTCTTTGCAAAATTTGTTTTTGGTACCAGTAATAAAACAAAATAAAATCTACCTTATTTAATCAGAGCATTTTTGAAATTCTGTACTTGAAGGAAACTTCTTTTTAAAAAGTGGTGCCGATCGAATAAAATTTGTGCAATAGACGCCGGAGCTTTAAGGGTTAAAACTCATTTATGGTAACATATTAAGTTTTATCAAAGAAAATGTCAGTTTTCCTTTAAATATGACGTTTTCTCTCATTTTAATGAAGCATTTGGCCTAGCGTCTCATCAGTATCAACGAAACGAAAAAACATTAAAATGTAACAGTTTTACGAGATAAATGCGTGGCGTTATTTTCTGTTCAAATTTTAAAAAGTTATTTTTAATTGTAATGAGAAAATGGCATCAACAAGGGCATAATCAATAAACTCCATTTTCTCTTTTCTCTGCAACAATGGAAATAATGCAACTGCCATCATTTTAAAGAAATTTCGTAAAAAACTTCTTTAAAATTAAAAATAAAATATAAAAATGGAAATAAATTTTAAAATAGCTAGTTATGGGCACATCTAAAAATGAACAGCCTTCATTTAAAAAAATAATTATCAAAATCGATTCAGTAGAAAGCTCAGGGCTGATGACTAAAAAAACAGCCTGGTCTTTTAACTATACGAGGTGGAACCCGCCGAATTTCGACGAAAGAAAATGTTTACAAAGGAACTGTTGCATCAAATTTATAATACATCAACAACAATGATTAGAATAAAAAAATCCATCTTACGTTTGTTAATTTAACTCTCCAAAGACATATTTTAACCTAAGATTAACAAAATACTTTTTCCATAAACTTCAACTGTTAAAATTATTGAAAAATTAAACTTAATTCATATACGTCATCAGTAAAATATAACCAAGATAAGTAATTTTGATTAAGTTATTAATTGATGCTTGGTATTACGGAATGAAAAATCCGCAAAAATGATTTCACCTTGACGTAATCATAGAATTTTTCTACCTTCACATCTAAACCAAATCAAGTCATTTTCCACGTTTCACATCCATATTAACCATTTAAAAACATTTTAATGCGCAATAGGTTATTAATAAATATATTTTCAAGCTTGAAGTCACGTTTGTTAACTATTACAACTTTTCATGTTAAAATTTCCACTCGTCATTTGAGGTCTTAGTATAATCTCTGTACCTGCGCGTAAAAATTCCAGAAATTTATAACTTTTAGACGTATTCAAGGAGAAATATCTCCTTTTATCAAATAAAATTATCGTTTACTTTTAAATATGACGTCCTTTTCAGTCGCTGAAATATTTTGCCTATTGACTCAAACTCAATATCAGCTAAATGAAAAAATAGTGAAATATAACAGCATCATCAGGGAAATTGTGTCTTTTTTAAAGCGTAACGTCATTTTCTGTTCAAATTTGTAAAAATATATTTTTAATTGTAATGAGAAAATGGCATCAGTAAGAATATAATCAATAAAGATAACTAATCCACTTTTAATAGAAATGAAGTACTTCAGTTGCCACGATTAGAAAATTGGTATTAAAAACTATAAAAAAATTAATATCTCAAAAATAAATTGAGATACAGCTTTCAAACAAATTGCATTTAAAGGTGCATTTTTTTCTGCGTACGACGGTGTAAACATTTAAAATGTGGGATGTTTAGAAGTTTAAAAATTTGCTGTAGCAAAAATTGCAAAAGCGAAATTTCATTTCAAATTTCAAAGTGTTGCCATTCGCAGAATGACGTATGCGTTACGCACAGATATGTTTGTCCTTTATAATATAGATAGATAGATAGGTAATAAAGTATATTAGAAGAAATTGAAGTTTTATAAATAATCAAGCTAGTTATGTGTAAACGAAACAACATTTTATGCTATTTACATAATGATAAAGCTATAAATACTAGACACTAAGTACGGATATTTATAAACTATTTCATTTGCATAATACGTGCAGCAAAAACTACTTAGTTCATAAGAAGTTTCAATCACCATTCATACGTTGTCTTTAAGAAGAAAATAAGAATATCAGTAGAACAAACATTGTTGTCAAGGTAATTACCACACTTACAACAAAGTTCTTTTCCATTAATATAAAAGACACATTGTTCGTTAAATACTTGAAAGTGACATTCGTATAACATGAGTTTTATGATCGATAAACAATTGTTACATCATATTGCTCATTAGGTCATTTTATTTTGCACATATTAAGTTGAATTAAATTTTTTCCGCTTTATTTTAAACGGGGAAAAAAAATCTTCGGTTCAGGGAAGATACAACCCATACGGATTTTTATTTATTTATTTTAAAAATTATATAATTAAAATGAAATAAATCCCAAAATTCCATCTAAACTTCCCCCCAAATCCAAAATGAACGGGCAAAATCATTTTTGTCGATTGAAACACAACTCGCAAGCGACAAATTAATTTTTGTGAAGTCAAAACCGACCCAAATCCGAAACGGAAAAAAAAGGTGTGTGTGTGTGGGGAGGGGAGGGGGGGTAACATTTTAATGTGTTTTTATGAATTAAAACTATACCACTAACATTAATTTTATCTTTCATGAAGAAAAATGAATATATACGGGTGTATATACTAATTCAAATTAAAATACAGTGAAATGTCAGATGTCATATGGAGATTAAAAAAATATGCCGTACACATAATTTCATACTTTAAAAAAATATTTTTTAAATCGTTTGTGTACCATGATTTTAAAACAACAAAATATCTTATAAGCAAATTTGTATACGATAATTGCAACCATTTTTGTTTTTGATAAATTTTATTAGTTATAATATTGATTTAAGAGAATGGATGCAGTTAATAAAACAAAACGCACTACTGTTAGGTCTCAAACTACGAAATTAATTAATAGAATAGAAGCGGCAATTTCAGAAAATAGTGCCGATGAAGATACATTAGAACAGTTTCTCGCTGAGTTAGATTTGAAAGAAAAAGAGCTTAATTATCTAGATACTGAAATTCAAAAATCTAGTAAATTAGATGAATTAGAAGCTGAAGTTTTGAAATGTGATGAGTATAATTCGAATTTGGTAATTTGGAAAACGAAAGTAAAAAGGGCTAAATTGAAATTAGAAACTAAATCTAATTCGAATGTTTCTACTACAACAATAAACAAATCCGACGAAACAGTTGTAATTCGGGGGTTAGAATCCATTCGCATAAATTTACCCAAGCTAATAATTGAAAAATTTGACGGCGATCCTTCGGATTGGCAAAGATTTTGGGACCAATTCGAATCTACAATTCATAAAAATGCAGAATTGTCTGAAGTAGAAAAATTCAATTATTTAAAGTCATATCTGACTTCAAATGCTGCTAACTGTATAAAAGGTTATAGTTTAACTAATAGTAACTATTTATCTGCAATAGAAACTCTAAAAGAACGTTTCGGTAAGAAACAATTAGTAATTAGCTCACACCTTCATAAACTTTTATCACTTAATTCAGTAAAGAAATCCAGTGACGTTTATGCACTCCGCAAATTGCTGGACACTTGCCAGACCGAAATCAGAAATCTGAAATCTCTCGGATTGGAGATTGAAAATTATTCAGCGTTACTCTCTCCCATTCTAATTAAATCATTACCTTCTGACATAGTGTTACAAATAACAAAAAAATGTGGTAACGATGAAGAATTAAAAGTTACGGAAATAATTGATTATTTGAAAATGGAAGTTATTTCCCGAGAAAGAACTGCTTTTTTAATTTCTAATCAAGAGTCTTCGAACGCAGACATTACGTCTGGGAGGCCAGTGCGCGACAAGCAGTCGCCGAAAATAATTCCTTCAGCATCTGGCTTAATAAATGAAACGGTATCATTTTCTAAACAAAGTAAATGCCCGGAATGTAAAGAAAAACATTTTTTGATCGAATGTGAGTTATTTAAAAATAAATCATTACAGGATAAAAAGGAAACTTTAAAGCAGTACGGTTACTGTTTTGTTTGTCTCAAAAATGCAGGGCACATAGCAAAATATTGTAAAAAATTTGTTAAATGCAGCAATTGTTTTAAACGGCATTATAAAATTTTATGTCCCAAAAAAGAAAATGCCAGATCACAAGAAAATAATGAAAGCACGACATTATCAAATAAAACTTGTAATCGCGCAGTATTAATGCAGACTTTAACTGTTCGTTTAGAATCAAAGGATCAAAATAAACACTTGTTAGTACGCTGTTTGATAGACACAGGTAGTCAACGTTCTTATCTGAGTAAAGATATTATTAATCGAATGGGATACGAAGCAATAGGAGAAGAAAAAATGATTCACGGTCTTTTTGGTGGTATTCAAGAAACACACTTTCATAAGCGATATAAAATATATTTAAGTAATTTAGAAGATAATTTTAAATGTAATTTTGATATCTATGATCAAGACAAAATATGTACTGAGGTTCCAAAATAAAAAATGGGCCTTGGATAAAGGAAGCTAAAAAATATGGGATAAAATTCACAGATTACGATGCATATACAGGGAAGCAAAAAGTTACAAATGCACAAGAAATAAGTTTACTTATCGGAGCAGATATTTATGGAAAGTTATTAACGGGGAAAATTAAATCCTTGGATAGTAATTTAACTGCTATACAGACCAAATTGGGGTGGACATTGATGGGTAAAACTAATGAAAAAGATACAAACGATTCCACAAAAATTGTTTTATCCTTACATGTAAATGAAGCAAAACTCACAGATTTATGGCGTTTAGACACTTTAGGAATTCTTGATCCAGGTGACAAAGGGTCTGGTTTAGAACTCGAACAAGCCGTAAAAGAACATTTCAACAAAAATATTCATATAAACAATGAAGGACGTTATCAGGTTAGTCTTCCATGGATTGTTGGTCACCCCCCTCTCCCCAGTGCTCGGAAAATTGCAGAACGTAGATTAAAAAAATGCGTAGATTCATTAAAGAAATCCGGCAATTTAGCTGCCTATGAAGCAGTATTTAATGAGTGGCTTCAAGAGGGCATTATTGAGGAAGTCGAATCAACTCCAGGAACGGAAGCTGAATTTTTTCTGCCACACAGAGCAGTAATAAAAGAAAATTCCACTACCCGAATACGCCCTGTTTTTGATGGGTCCGCTAGGGAAAAAGACTCACCCTCTATTAACGATTGTTTGTTGAAAGGCCACAATTTAGTAGAACTTATCCCTTCATTGATAAATCGGTTCCGATTGAAGAAAATTGGTGTAATATCAGACATAAGAAAAGCATTTTTACAGATTTGCTTAAATGAAAATGACAGAGCATTTTTAAAATTTTTATGGTGGAAGGAGGGAAATTCTGAAGAAACGAAAATTTTCCAACATCGAAGAGTTGTTTTCGGGCTTACATGCAGTCCCTATTTATTGGGAGCAACTTTGCAACACCACTTAAAAAAGTCACCTCCCTCTATGCAGGAAACAGCTTCTAAACTTTCAGAATCCTTTTATATTGACAATTGTGTCACTAGTGTTGACAATGAAAAGCAACTCAATAATTTTATAACAGAGTCAAAATACATTCTCAGCCAAGCTAAATTTGACCTCAGAGGTTGGGAACACAGTTACTCTAACTTCTCAATGAAACCAGATTTTTCCTTAGAAAACAAAATTGTCCCAGTTTTAGGCCTACGATGGCTGTTGCCCTCAGATGTTCTTTCCATAGATGTAAGGGAAATTAATAAAGATGTTGAACTTATCACTAAAAGGAAAATATTGTCGGAAGTTCATAAAATTTTTGACCCCATCGGTTATACCTGTCCAGTAACTCTTTTCCCCAAAATACTTCTACAAGATTTGTGGAAAAAGAAAATAACTTGGGATTCTGAATTACCAACTCCGATTGCCCAAAAATTTCAGAAATGGAAAAATCAATTGAGCTCACTTAAAGATATTGCTATACCTAGATGTTTAATAAGCGACCCAGATAACATCGGTGATTTAAGTTTGCATGTATTCTGTGACGCGAGCAAGGTAGCTTATGCTACATGCATATATTTACGAAATGAGAACGAAAAATCAACATCATGTCAACTGATCCAAGCACGATGCAGAGTAGCACCGCTAAAATGTGTTACCATCCCCAGACTCGAACTCCTCGCATGTACGATTGGTGCACGATTATCTAAAGGGGTTAAGTCCGACTTAAAATTAGAAAATCTTCCAACTTTTTTCTGGACAGATTCTAGTAATGCGCTGTACTGGATAAAAAGAAGTGAAAACTGGGCTCCATTCGTATACAATCGTGTTAAAGAAATTCGATCTCTTAGTAATCCAGAAAATTGGCACTATGTGCCTGGAACTCTTAATCCAGCCGATCTACCTTCCCGAGGATGTTCCGCGGAATCCCTTAAACAATCCCTCTGGTGGGAGGGACCTGATTGGTTGAAAAAACCTCAAGAATTTTGGCCAAAAAGTAGTTTGAATCCCGATTTTGAAATAATTAACTCTGAAAAAAGAAAGACAGTTGTCAGTGCAGTAAATATCTCTCAAACTCCAATTGAGTTATATGAAAATACATCTTCATATTTGAAGATGATAAAAGTTACTGCCTGGATGTATAGATTTTTTGGAAATATCAGAAAGACACCGAATGAGCGAAATTTAGAGAAAATTTTAACATCTGAGGAAATAAATCACGCAGAACACGTCGTATTGAAATATGCTCAGAGATATTTATTAAGTGAATCTAAACCATGTTATACCTCTTTACAGACTTTTACTGATGAGGAAGGTCTAATTCGAGTAAAAACACGAATCTCTATGCGAAAAGATTTCCATTCTTTCCGGTATCCGATAGTTCTGCCTTTCGATCATAATATTACCTATTCGCTCATAAGAAGAAAACATATTGAACTTTTTCATGCAGGAATACAAATTGTAATGTCAGTTTTGCGCGAACAATTTTGGGTATTAAGATGCAGGCGTACAGTTCGAAAAATTATAAAAAGTTGCATGACATGTAGACGATTCACTGCCTCACCTGCTGAGACACCTACTGCCCCTCTCCCTGAAGAACGAGTCAAAGATGCTTCAATTTTTGAAAGTGTTGGTCTCGATTTATGCGGACCGTTATTTTTAAGAAATGGCTCGAAAGTTTGGATAGTTCTTTTTACGTGCGCCATATTTCGCGCAATTCATCTTGAATTGGTATCTTCACTTTCAACGGAAAATGTTCTATTAGCTATGAGAAGATTTATCTCAAGAAGAGGGAGACCCTCTATTATTATTTCTGATAACGGAAGAAATCTAGTGAAAGCATCATCAGAATTGAAGTCTATAAATTTTGAACGCTTGCAAAATTTTGCTATTGAACGAAAAATACAGTGGAAATTTAATCCACCTTCAGCTCCCTGGTGGGGAGGTTTTTTTGAACGCATAATGTTAAAAGGTATTTTACGAAGAGTGCTTGGAAAGGCCAGCCTAAATTATGAAGAATTATACACCGTGTTATGTGACGCGGAAAGTGTAATCAATTCTAGACCGCTGACATATATCGCAGATGATGACCCTCTTACCCCTGCGATGTTCTTGCAAGATATCAAAGATTCGAGAGTTCCTGAATTTGACATAATTGATTCAACAAAAATGAAAAGAAGATTTGCTTATCAGCAAAGAATCCGAGAAGATCTTAGAAAACGCTTTAGAATAGAATACCTGGGGCAACTTCGAGAAAATGCGGGAAGAAATAGGGAAACTGAGTTAAAAAAAGACGATATTGTCTTAATTGGGGACGATAATTCAAAACGTATTAATTGGCCTTTGGGAAAAATTGAAGAACTATATCCCGGCAAAGACGGAAAATTCCGGGTAGCCAAAGTTAAAACCAAAACGGGTTCTTTTTTGAGACCCCTTAAAAGACTATATCCTCTTGAAATCAATAATGAACTAATGCCTCCTTTTTTAGTAGACAGAATTCCTGCTCCTATAGACGACGATTCTGTTCCTGCTCCTGTGCCAGAGTCTTCAGATCCTGTCTCTGTAGTTGAACCTTTGGATAGCGTCTCTGTTCCTGCTCCTGAGCCAGAGTCTTCAGATCCTGTCTCTGTAGTTGAACCTTTGGATAGCGTCTCTATTCCTGCTCCTGAGCCCGAGTCATCAGATCCTGTCTCTGTAGCTGAACCTTTGGATAGCGTTCCTGCTCCACTGCCAGTGTCTTCAGATTCCCCTTCTGTAGCTGATCCTCTGTATATCACTCCTGCTCCTGTGCACCAGTCTTCCATACCTGAGGATGGCAATCGACGATCTCGAGCTGGTAGAAAACTGAAACAGCCGCAACGACTAAATTTATGAAGTTTTGAGTTTTACCATCCTGAACCTCAAAGGTGGGAGGATATTACAAAACACGACCTCCACGGACATTTTCTCCCGACCTCCCTGGACATTTTCCCTTCGAATGAGGACTATTTATTTTTGTCGTTTGGCAACAGAAACTTTTTGTTTTGTAGAACGAAAAAAGAACGATTTTGAGATGTGGGTTTTTTTCCCCATCAAACATGTTTTTAACGAATTCGAGATTAATTCATAGTATGTATATAATGTAAATATTTTTTTTTGTATAAGTGAGTCATATAAATAATCTAAAATGAAAGAGATGTTTCTTCATTTCCGACTACTTGATGTGAATTATTTTTAATTGCCGAATCTATCCTGGAATTAATAAGTTCTGATTCTAAAGAAGGCGGCCTACCTTGGATCGGTAAGTATTTTTTACTTACCTTTATAGATTTATATCATATGTTTTATTGTGTATCTGACAAACTTCATTTAATAAACTGATTTTTGTTTCTAGATCAGGGAGTGGTAATAATTGATAAGGAATACGCTAAGTAAATATTTCTTGAATACAGCAGAATTGATTTCGGGTAACACAGGAGGTTAAGTTGGAAAATAGAAATAAATAGAGTAGGAGTTTCCGAGCTTTTATACCGACGTACCACCAAATAAAAGTTCATACTTACGTGTACCACCAGGTGACAAACTCAAAGCTAATACAGAAAAATCTATGAAAACAGGTTACTGTTTGAAAACAGAACAAACGAGAAAAAAGGAAAGATTTCGGAAAGCACGCGAAGGAATAATTTATTTTTTATAATAATTTATAGTGTATTATGTATATAAGGTGCATTATTTTTGGGTGACGAATATAGATGGATAATAGAGAATATAAATACTACATAGCTTTGTTAAACATGGAAAAAAAATACACATTTGAAGTCGCCTTCTTCGAGAATTTTTTGTTACATGAATACTATTTATATATTAATAATAAACTGCACTTAAGAAAATTTAATAAGTGAATAACCTACATAAAAATTCAGATATCTTCTGAAAATAAACTGCTTTTTAATGCGAGATTGAAAGTTGTTGAAATAAGTAATATACATACATACAATATAGTAAAAGAAGAAAACTTTTTCTTTCTTTCAGGGGGGGTGAAAGGTCAACTCAATATCTACCAAAGCATTAGTTCCACTTATCTAAAATTTCTCATCGAAATTGCATGATTAAAATAAGAGAGAGCGAAACGTTGTGAAAGCAGTAATAACAGAGAGAAGTGCAGACACCACGTTACCGGTGAACTGTCAAATCAAGAAAGAGGACCGAGGGGGGGGGGGGTGATTGAGCTGTTTTTTGATTACATATGCTATATTTTTTTTATTTCATTTCACGTGCCAGTGTCCGACTTTTGCGTACCAGTACACAGAGCTTCGTGTACCAATACTGGTACGCGTACCGTGGTTTGAGAACCCCTGAAATAGAGGATTTTTAATTAAAAAAAAATAATAACGGTCAACGGAAGAGCAATTTTAAAGATCAGCTGTGATAGAAAACCAATATTCTGAAAAATCAGGTTTTTACAAATACGAAACGTCACGAAGCAAACGAAAAATGGCTCGAAATTGAAAAATGGAGACCGAAAAATTATGTATTAGGCAAAATATTATGAAACACTTTCTAACACTAAAAGAACGTTCTTAAAAAAAAAAAAAAAAAATCACACAATGAAATGGAATATCTAGATCAGGGACGGCGAACCTATGGCACGGAGACCGAAAAATCATGCATTAGGCAAAATATTATGAAACACTTTCTAATACTAAAAGAACGTTATTTAAAAAAAATCGCCCAATGAAATGGAATATCTAGAATCAGGGACGGCGAACCTGGCACGCAAAAGATTATTTCCGGCACGGCATAGACTCATGTTCTAAAGTAAAATATTGAAGGGCTCGCGTGTAAAATAAGGTTATTAACAAAATGCAATTCTTTGCGACATTCAATTTTCAAGTTTTGTAAAGAAAAATACAAACAAAACTATTATGATTGTTTCCTGCAAAACAGCTCAATTGATACTTCTGTTAACTTATGTGCAACATTTTTTGCCTGCTAGATTTCATTTTATTGGACTTATGTGCAAATAGTTTTCATTTTGTAAATTCACTAAGTAAAATCTCTGTACAGTAGAGCGCCGATTATCCGAACAACTCGGGACCGACCCTAGTTCGGATAAGCAAAAGTTCGGATAAATGGACAGACAATTTAAGGGATGTTTCTGACTATACTAAAACCTTCACACGTTATCTAAGCTTAGGACTGGAAGCGCCAGTTAGTGCTGGTATGTTTAAAAATTGTTTCTTTCTTTCTTTCTTTTTTTTATTTTAATTGTTGTTGTCGTTTACATTTTTACCATTAATTTTTTATTTCTCTTTTTATCATTTTCTGGACTACAGAGATTATAATTTAAGGAAAAAAGTTTTTGATTGTTGCTTGGTTCGACAAAGACATTCTTTTCAATGCTGCCGTATCTCTAATTCTTCTTAAATACGTTAGTTGAATAGGGTCAGCGTTCTTCTGCCGTTCGAGTCATTTCATAATTGTTTCCAAACATTCAAAGGCTTCGTTATGGGATGGACCTGGGTTATTTTCAGAGCATTCGTTTTTATTTTCTTTAATTTCTTTTTCATCATGAATCTCATCCACAATCTCACCATCATTTAAAATCTGATATAGAGGGTCATGTACTTCACTATTTAACCACTCGTTAATTTCATTTTGTTCATCGCTTAGGATTCTTCCCATCTCCTTTATTGTTTTTACATTCCTTATTTTCTGATCCACTATCAGTTTTTTTCTTTATTTAAAATTTTATTCCAAGCCAATGGATAATTGGGAGTTCGGTTAAAAAAAATTTTTGGGAGAAATAGGCTGTTTGGAAAACTGGAAGTTTGGTTACAAAAAAAAATTTTTTGAGAGAAATAGGCTGTTCGGATAATTGGAAGTTCGGTTAATTGGACTTCGGATAATCGGCGCTCTACTGTACTTTTAAACAATTTTACAAAAAAAAGATTAAAAAGTTGGATATCAATTGCGATGCTTTACACCCTGGCCTTTCATAATAGTCAAAACGCAGAAATTGCACTATTTTGGATTTAGACTTCATTAGTTTTTCTAAATTAGGTTGTTTCTCGTTGTCATACAGATTGAATAAACTGATATGCAACTTTATAAATCCCAATATAGCTCAATATTGGCTAAAAAAATTTGAGAGAATTAGAATTACAGAGAGAATTAGGAGATTTTTGGAAAATAACGATCATAAGCAAAAATACCGATGGTAAAATTATGATAACTTAGAATTTCGAATTCAATTCCATACAAGAACTTTTCTAAAGATACCATTTTGATATTTTTTTCTGATATTTATTTATTTTTCGGAAATGGAAAGTATGAAAAACTCAAGTAGAAACCTGTTGTCAGGTGGTTCCAATTCAGCTCGCATTCTCTTAAAAACATAAAATCATGCGCCAAGCATAGATTATGAAACACTTTCCAACGAATTCAGAATGTTATAATAAAACTCCACAGTTTAATAAAATTAAAAATTATATCTAAACAAACAATATGTAAAACATTTGAAAACACAATTTCAGTAATTATACCGTCAATAGACGGGAAAATATCTGAATGTTTTGTGCAGCTCTGTATATTATCTATAGGTTTATCATATGAGGGGCTCACAACCATTGTAGACAAAGTCCATTTTGAAAAAAAAAAAAAAAAATGGGATAGTCCATTTAGAACAGTGGTTCCCAACGTGGGGCGTACGCCCCACCCGGGGGCAATTTGACCTTCTAGGGGGCCAATTCCAAATTTCTTACTCCCTCATTAACTATCAGTTTCTTTTTTTCTTTTGGGGGGAAAGTAGTGTTGTAGGCTAAAAATAAATGGAATACAAGAAAAATTTAAGAAATCATTTTTTTTATCGAATTTTTACAATGTTCCCTATTGAATTTTAAAATAGATTTAACACCAGAATAATTATGCGAATAATCATTTAAAATTTTTTGATATCTTTTAAAATATTAAAGCTCGCGATAATTTTTCTGGTGATGAATTTTAAAATTTTTCATAACATTTTCGATTATTTATTGAATGAGTTTTCTACTTCTATTTGCGAAGACAATTAATGATTATTATTGGGATAATTCCCAATGGATAATTGGGAAAGGGAAAACAGAGAGAATATATTAAACGGAATAATAGCTACTTAATTTGATAAAGATGAGAATATTGAAATACTTTTTGTGCACTGTGTTATCCATAGTAAAAAAAGTCGGTGTCCAAAACTTTTTCACCAACTCTTAATAAGTAACAACAATGCGTTATAAAATGCATAAATTTATAAATTTTAACGTCAAATGTAAGTGTCTATTTAAGATATTTTGCGAAAATAAAAATGCAGATCGTATAAAACATTTTTTAAACATTGAGTTAAGTTGAAAAAGTAGAACAAAACTCATTTTGGCATACAGGCAAAGATGTATAATCTCATTGCATTTATAAAATTATGTTAAAAACACATTTGTGGTAGAAGATTCACCTCTTTGATAAGTTAAAAAATGTGAAATGAATAGTTATTGTTAAGGCTCTATTACACTTCCACCGTGTCAATAGAGTTCACTTTTTAAATAATGAGACATAATTTACAGATTACGTGGGGAGGGGGGGGGGGCATAGTGACTTTACAGATACGTTGGTGGGGCGTGGCCAATAAAAGGTTGGGAACCACTGATTTAGAAGGTGCATAAAATCTGTTTTATCCACTCCCACAGTAAACCAAATCTCTAAACAGACGGCATATATGAGAAAGTATGTGAAAACGGACTTGGTTTACTGTAGGAATGGTTAAAACAGATTTTATACACCTTCTAAACGGACTATCTTTTTTTTTTTTTTTTTTTTTCCAAAATGGACTTGGTCTACTATGGTTGTGAGCCCTTCATATAATACATAATATGCTAACATTTAGTTCAGTTAGGAAACGCAATGTACAATTGAAATTCCTCTTTCATCAATTTCCATCAATATACGGGAATATACTTAAGATCTTTTGTGCAGCCCCGTATATATTACTATAGAATTTATACCAAATAATAGAAAAAAAAAACCCCAGTTTAATTTAAAAACGTACCTCCATCAATTATTGTTCATATTGTTGTACTGTAACCGAATTATTTTGTGTGTCCCTGTATATGAACGATGAATACCATACACGCCAAAGCATCTTACACGCCAACTTATGTATATATATAAACATAACATCATTGAAATTCACGGCAAACGATTTTTCTCCATAGATCATAAATGTAGTCGAGTCCGTCTCACCTCTATAATGTATTGCCCTACCTGGAAATGATTATTCTTACATTATCTAGATCAAGGATGCAGAACTTTTTTACGTGCGTATGCCAAAAACTTAAAACAGTATCTATCAACATTGTTAAGTGTCAAACTTTTAAATTGAAAAAAAAAATATATTGCAACATGTGCTTCTTATACGAAATACTGTTTAACAGATTCAGTTGCTTTCGTCCATTAACCATTTAATGCATGATTTTTTATTTTGTTCGGAAAACGTTATATTTCAGTCTATTTTTGTTAATTAACCACTAGAAAAATAGTTAAAAAAATTATTTAAGTTTCTGTTGTACATAATCTCATAACGCCACTCCTGAGTTACATATCAAAAATTGTTCAAAAATCGATAATTTAAAATTATATACTTACTTTAAAGTGTTTACACTGCACAATAACAACTATTCATCGATATAATAATTTTTATTATGTTTTTAATAGCTTGCAGAATTAATAATTGCTGCCTTATAAAGATAAAAATGCCAGTTAAGCACAGTGCAAGTAGTATCAACGAAAGATGTTATAATAGGGGTCGGCAAGTAATTTTAAGTGGGGTCCGAATAAATTTGAAAAATTTGATCGCGGCCCAGAGAAAAAAACACATAATTAATATAAGTACTTATTACTTTTAAATTGTTATTTTTACATACGCATACATAAAATAGAAAAGTCAGGTGTATGGTCTGAAAATTTTTACATACACATAATAAAACAGAAAAGGCAGGTTTTCGTTGAAAAATTAATGCGAAAAATTACACTCGCGGTCCTTACAGTTTTTTTTATAGTTTGATTCACGTGGTGAACAGTTAATGGGAAGAGCGTCCTCAAGGTGGCGTCCGTTGTTAATCTTGAAAGATATTTTTTGTTCTTAAAAAAATTCCTTTTGGTTAATGTTGTTTCACATACATATGTGGAGTCAAATATAGCAGCGAGGTTAATTGCCGAAACGTCAGTGAAGGCTTACTGTGGAGACACGAAAAGTTTTGGTTTCTGTTAGTCTGTCTGTCTGTTAGTCTGTCTGTCTGTTCCGCGATAACTGCCGCAAAAAGCATCCGATCGGCTTGAAATTCACTGGGCATGTTGATGAGGTACCCGGACTTAGCTGTATAGTTTTTGGTTAAATTTGGTTCCTTCGTTCGGGAAATATGGAACATTTTATTTTGCTCTATAATGCTTTTCAATGGCAAGTCAGACAATTTTCAGATTTTCATTTGTTGAAAGAAATGGCTCATATGAAAAATGGATTTAAATGGTAAATTTTTGATGCTGAAATTTTTAAATAACATTATTAAATTATTCTAATAAATTATGTCAATATATTTGCGAGATTTTTTTAATTAGGTTTATAATATTGGGGGGAATTTTATGCATGTTTTCCAATAATATAAAGGATTTTGTTTTATCAAATTGACATAATGCATATTTCATTTTTTTCCTTTTCTTTCTCTGTTGCCTAGCAACGTATTTGGTCCTAATAATATTAGTATAATTGCGTGTATAATGCTTGAGTAAAGCCAACGTCAAAACAGATGAATTAATGCATTTGTATCTTTGCATATAGAAGGATTTTAGCCCAGAAATAATAATAGGCAATATTTCATTTATTTTATTGAAATATTTTGCTTAAAAATACAAAAGTTCATTATTTTCATAGAGAATAACGTAACATTTTCCCATAACATTTACCAATATTTCTTTAATTGTTGCCAAGAAAATCAAAACCCGGAATAATATTTTCTTTTAAACAATTTTCAATTGAAATGTTTTGTCGTGAAACAGGAAAATGAAAAATAAAATTAAGAATAGAAAAATTAATATGGCGGCATATTAAAAATAAAAAGAAAACTCTCGAGTATTTCTTAATATAACAAGATGAAAAGTTTTGAGTAAGTACGCATAGCAGGTGAATTAGACGTCATTTATCGAAAACAAAGATGCTGGAATAAAAAGATCTTGGGTAAAATAAAATTAACTATTATTCATGGAGGAAAGAGATAGATGGAGATGCAGTATGCCGTAAAAACAGTTTGCAATACGATGTGCGTTATCACTCAGATTTAAATGCCCTCATTCGGCCCAAACAAAACAAGCACGTGGAACAGGGACCAAATTCTTTGACTTTATCCTTTTTTTTTTTTTTTTTTTTTTTTTAAGCACGTCGTTGTGTTGTGCCGAATGTAGCGGATTTTAGGGTTACATTTTTGGCGTCACTTCAAGATTTATTGTCTGTGTACGGTTAACATAAATATTTTATTTTAAATTTAAATTTTATTAATTTATAAAAAAAACTTATGCTTATCCTTATAAATCACAGCGTAAAAAAAATCTAAGATACCGGGTGTCCCAAAAAGGACTGACTGATTTTAAAATTCAATAACTTCCAAACGGTGACAGATATTAAAAAAATTCTTGCAGGAGGGTTATGCATAAAGTCAGAAGTTTTTTTACAGGGATTTTCGATTTTAGTTCGAATTACAAACAATAGATGGCGCTGCGATCAATAGAGGCTAAATTCAGGCTCGATTTTTGATACTTCGTGGCCCGGATAATACATTTCCATCTCCTTTTTCTGCATGGAATAATAAAAAGGACCAAAAAACGAGCCTGTATTTAGCGACTATTGCTTACAGCGCCATCTATTGTTTGTAATTCGAACTAAAATCGAAAATCACTGTAATAAAACTTTTGACTTTATGCATAATCCTCCTGCAAGAATTTTTAAATATCTGTCACCGTTTGGAAGTTATTGAATTTTAAAATCAGTCAGTCCTTTTTGGGACACCCGGTATATTATAACCATCCGCACAATCAATAAAAAATTACGAATGTAAATTTAAATAGACTACGGGGGGTTCAGGGGGGCAGAGCCCCCCTGAAGAAATGCAATTTTTGATTTAAAAAGTTACCAGAATAAGTAGCTCATCAGAATTTCAGAACATCAATGTACAACCACTTGTTTAACACTTTTAATTTCTGAAACATTACGAAGTATCTTGTATGCTCATAAATATTTATGTAATTTGAAAACTTTAAAAAGCGATTTGTAGGAAGTTGAATATTATGCAATGAGTGTTAAAAAACAATGACTTGCAAAGATGACGTTGAGGCTCCTGATCTGCAGATTTACTAGTAGCTAGTTTCTTGCAATTTTCATAATTTTCTCAGACAATTTCATATTTTTCTGTCCTCTCAGCCAGAAACTTCCCATTTTCACTGGCAACTTTAAGCTTTTTGCCGAAACGTCAGTGAAGGCTTACTGTGGAGACACGAAAAGTTTTGATTTCCGTTTGTCTGTCTGTCTGTCTGTTCCGCAATAACTGCCGCAAAAAGCATCCGATCGGCTTGAAATTAATTGGGTATGTTGATGAGGTACTCGGGTTGGGTTGGGGTTGATTTTTGACGGCCAATTATCTACACGAGGGATATAGGCCCGGGGGGAGTGCCCTCCGTGGAGGTCTTTCTAAGGGAACCTAATCCGTATTAACGCATGGAAGATCCACGGCTCGAAGAAAACCACGAAAACTCCGAACGATTAGGCCGACGGGCGCGATTGGGATCGAACACAGCACCTCCCGTCTACCAGCTTCGAGAGCAGAACCTCTCGGCCACTGATGAGGTACTCGGACTTAGCTGTATAGTTTTTGGTTAAATTTGGTTCATTCGTTCGGGAAATATAGAACATTTTATTTTGCTCTGTAATACTTTTCTATGGCAAGTCAGACGATTTTCAAATTGTCATTTGTTGAAAGAAATGGCTCATATAAAAAATGGATTTAAATGGTAAATTTTGGATGCTGAAATTTTTTAAATAAGATTATTAAATTATTCCAATTATTTTGAAATTATGTCAATATATTTGCGAGATTTTTTAAATTAGGTTTATAATTTTTGGGGGAACTTTAAGCATGTTTTCCAATAATATAAAGCATTTTGTTTTATCAATTTGACATAATACATATTTAATTTTTTAACTTTTCTTTCATCAGTAGCCTAGCAACGTATTTGGTCTTAATAATATTAGTATAAATGCGTCTATAATGTTTCAGTAAAGCCCGCGTCAAAACGGATGAATTAATGCATTTGTATTTTTGCATATAGATGGATTTTAGCCCCAGAAATAAAAATAGGCAATATTTTATTTATTTCATTCAAATATTTTGCTTAAAAATACAAAAGTTCATTATTTTCATAGAGAATAATGTGACATTTTTTCATAAAATTTATCAATGTTTCTTTAATCGTTGCCAAGAAAATCAAAACCCTGAAAAATATTTTCTCTTAAACAATTTTCAATGGAAAGATTTTGACGTGAAACAGGAAAATGAAAAAAAAAAAATTAAGAATAAAAAAATTAATATGGCGACATATTGGGAATAAAAAGAAAACTCTCAAGTATTTCTTAATATAACAAGATGAAAGGTTTTGAGTAAGTACGAATAGCAGGTGAATTAGACGTCATTTATCAAAAAAAAAAAAAAAAAGATGTTGGAATAAAAAGATTTTGGCTAAAATATAATTAACTATTATTCACGGAGGAAAGAGATAGATGGAGATGCAGTATGCCGTAAAAACTTTTTGCTATGATGTGCGTTATCGCTCAGATTTAAATGCCCTCATTCGGCCCAAACAAAACAAGTACGTGGAACAGGGACCGAATTCTTTGACTTCATCCGTGCATTTTTTCTGTAAAATGAAAATGATCTGCTTATATTTAAGCATTCTAAAGTAGCATTTCATCGTATTATGAATTAAAAACTGTATTACTAAAAATATTTTTCTTTTCTTTCTTTCTTTTTTTAAGCATGCCGTTGTATTTGGGTCGAATGTAGCGGATTTTAAGGTTACATTTTTGGCGTCACTTCAAGATTTATGGTTTGCGTACGGTTAACAGGAGGATTTTATTTTAAATTTTAAATTTATTAATTTATAAAAAAAAAAAAACTTATGCTTATCCTTATAAATCACAGCGTAAAAAAAAATCTATGATATACTATAACCATCCGCACAATCAATAAAAAATTACGAATGTAAATTTAAATAGACTACGGGGGGTTCAGGGGGGCAGAGCCCCCCTGAAGAAATGTAATTTTTTATTTAAAAAGTTACCAGAATAAGCAGCTCATCAGAATTTCAGAACATCAGTGTATAAAACTTGTTTAACACATTTAATTTCTGAAACTTTACGAAGTATTTTGTATTCTTATAAATATTTATGTAATTTGAAAACTTTAAAAAGCGATTTGTAGGAAGATGAATATTACGCAATGAGTGTTAAAAAACAATGACTTGCAAAGATGACGTTGAGGCTCCTGATCTGCAGATTTACTAGTTAGGATACATATCGATTCAAAAAATGTTAAGCACACGACAATAACAACGCAAATGAACGAAAGCTCCGCACAAGATCACAATCTAATGAAATGACGCGCTATTACTTGTAAAATATAAGATATATACATGGCTATTGCTTAAACGTATCTATTATAAGTAAATATTTTGAAAATTTTTGGCAGTCCAGGCTTGAACCTTCTGCGGCCCGCGGTCCGCCTGTTGCCGATTGTGGAAACCCCGTGATAACAAAAAACGTATTTCACGACCTTAAATGTGTGTTAGTTATCACACGTAAGTCACACATAATAGTTCAGACCATGTAACTCTTGAGTTACACTATGCATTTAATTTGGTTACAAAACTAAGGAGAAAAACCAAAACGCGACTTCTCTACATTGTAATCAGCCATTAATAACCTTTTTAATTAGGAAATATTCACTTAAGTGGCACGTAATGTAATGGGAAAGAAATTTCATGAATTTTTATTTCGGTTAATTTTAGCTTACCATTAATGCAGCATCTAATTTATAATAATCCATTTGCCTTAAAAATAAAAATAATTTATTAATAAGATTTTTGTTGAAGTACGTTTGAAACAGGATGTTTTATACCTGTTTCATATTCTATTATTTTAGAAATATACATTTAATAATATATACACATAAAATTGAATACACTTAGCATTTCATTCGAGCGAGTGTCTTATTAAATTACATTTAAGGAAATAAAGCTTTTTATATTCACACATAGAAGCAAAATGGTTAATAATGTCGAAAACGATGCACAGGATCGAAGAAAAAGAAAATCTTGTAATGTATAATTCATTCAAAAATAATTCCATAGTCTGTACGTGTTAAACAAAATATTATTTATTATAACAAAAAGAACAAGTCGAAAATTTTACGCCAAACATGGCAAATGAGTTCAGCAGAGGCAAAGTTCGTATACTGTAACTAGTTTTAGATATATTCAGATCTTGGTGCAATAGCTCCTGTACTCTTATGCAAAAATGCATGAATACCAAATTTATTACGATTACATATACTAAATTCGGTAATACGGAAATAATATACAGTGAAACTCGTTTAAGATACGAATCAAGGGACCGAGAGCATTTCGTATCTTAAGCGGGATCGTATCTTATCCGTATTTCATAGATTCTCGAGTAATAATAATGCATACAAAGCCAGTGCACATTGTTATGAACGTATTTTAGTCATTTATAACTCTCATTCTATCCATTTCTAACAATTTTTAGATATTCTAGAAAATTTGAGTTTAAGATTTTGAAATAAAGAATAACTTTATTTTTCTCCAAAATTTTATTGAGTCACCGTTCGTTCAATAGCAAAATTAAAATGCCTTTATGCAGCACTCTCTGCCAAATTAAGAAAAGACAATAAAACGAAATTTTTGTTAATCTTTATAAAACAGAAACTAAAATACACTACATACTTAAAGAGAAAAAATAAAAAAAATTCATAATTATTTTTAAAAAGACAAATTATATGTATGGCAAGGAACAATAATTAATTGATACATTATCAAAATTAAAGTGCGTGAAGTAATTTTAGTTTGTTAAAAAAAGTCGTTTACCTTGGTTTGGTGCAACGTAGGGCGAGCTCATTACAAATGCTAATGATGGTATTAGTGATGGGCGATTCTCGAGAATTCGACAATCGAGAAAAATCGTCATCGTAAAAAATCACAATCGATACAGCCATCGATTAATTTATAGAATCTACAATCGAGATGTTTTACAATCGATTATAACGAGAAAAGCTAAAAACAGTTATTGGAAAACTTGGCTATTATTCTGGCCGACAATTTCATAGTAGTGATAGGGCTTAGTGATGGGCGATTCTCGAAACTTTACCAATCGAAAAAAATCGTTATCGTAAAATACACAATCGATACAGCCATCGATTACTTTCGAGAATCTACAAAGGAGATGTTCTAGAATCGATTATTGAAATCATTGTTTTTACATATATATAAGGCAGATTTTATTAAATATAGGGTAACTGAAAACAGATGGAATAAAAAAACAACAAACCAAAGGGAAACTATAAAGGAGCCATAAGACTGGAAAAGTCTTGTAAGGGTGCCCCTTGGTTGAAAAAAGCTGAAAAAACGCGAGTAGCTATGAAGCGGTAAGGGGAGTTTAAGTATCAAAAATTAGAATTTTTCGGCAATTAGTAACAAAATGGCCAAAGAAATAAGAATCAAAAGCACCCCCTAGTGGCAAAAATATGAACTAAAGGATGATAAAAGGGATCAATTTTTTTTATTGATTTTTCTACGTCATTTGAGATTGGATCTTTAATTTCCCCATTTTTATAAAGTCTTCGACTGGAATACATTAAACGAAGCAAAGTAGGGGAGCAAAGTAGGAGAGAGGGGCAAGGAAAGTGCATAATATGAATAAGTGGTCACAGGACTTTCCAACGATATGGCACATGAGGGGTGTCGGCTAAATTTAGTAAAGTGCCCCCGCTCGGGGGCAAAGTAAGGGGAGGGGCGCGGGCGATATATAAAATGAAATAGTAGTCACAGAGCTTTCCAATGATATATCACATGAGGGGTGTCAGCAAAAGATAGAAAAGAGTCCCAACTCCCAGGATTCCAATTATCGTCCCTCCCCCCCGAAATATACCCTGCCCATCCTTCTCTTTGAAATTTTCATATATTAAAAATTATTTATCGGAGGGCTCCGTAAAAAAATCCGATCTAAAATGTTTAAAAACGCTACGATTTCAAAAAAGTTCGAAAAGTGCCTCTCTTGGGGCGCCAAACTAAGGAAGGAAGAAGAAAGGTTCATAATATGAAAGAGTAACTTTGCGATGATAACCGAAAACTTTCCGATGATAGATCAAATGACTGGTCCAAAAAAAGTTAGAAATCTACCCCTCCCACGTGGGTTCCCTCTTTTATCCTAGAATATACCCGGAAATCACGCAGCCCCACTTTTAAAATTTTATATTTAATAAATAATATTTATCGGAGAGCTCCATTAAAAAAACCTCATTTAATGATATTTATTGTAGAAATCTCTACAATTAAAAAAAAAGGTCACCCCCACACCGCTCCCCCCCCCCCCCGAACCCCTTCCGGAATTCAGCTCTGGGAGGAGAAAGGTTCATAATATGAAAGAGTGGTGAAAGGACTTTCCGATGATATGTCAAGGAGAGGTTTGGTAAAAGTTTGAAAATTACCCGCCCCCCCCCCCTCCCTTTGTGCACTCTCGCGCATCCCAGAATTCACTCACCTTCCTCTTTGAACATTTTATATTTAATAAATAGTATTTATCTGAGTCTCCAGGTATGGGGCAGCTTGGCAGAGCTAAAATAAGAGAAACATTGAAAATTCGTGACAAAATGACACTAAATTTAACAGTAAAGTTTGAAACTAGGACTATACAGAACTGAATACATAAACCACTATGCTTCATAACCACATCGGTTAATAGCAATAAAATGATAAGTGCCAGTTAAACTGATGGCATTGAGCTCACAGGTTATTAACACTAACTGTATATTATACTCTTATTTCAAAGAATAATGTCCCTCAAAAAATAAATGAAGGGAAATATCCCCCGTTTGCCCCTTTTATACTTAACCAATGAACCTCCAAATCTAATCAGGGAAACTCCTTAACTATAATAAATCAGTATATCAAATTTGAAGCAAATCAGATAATTCTGCATGAAAAAAAGGAACATATCGCTAAATTAAGGGTGGTCTAACCCTTTAACCATTTTATACTTAACTAATGAAACTCCAAATCTAATCAGGAAAGCTCCTTATCAGAACAAACATAGAAAAAAAAATTAAAATAAATTGAATAATTCTCCATGAAAATCCATTTATCTAAATTAAGGGGACTTGCTCCCTTTTCGCCCTTGTGTACTTAACCAATGAACCTCCAAATCTAATGAAGGAAGCGCCATATCAGAATAAATCGGTATATTAAATTTGAAGCAAATCCAATAATTCTGCATGAAAAACCCTTTTATCTAAATTAAGGGGAGACTAGCCCCTCCCCTTTATACTTAACCCATAAACCTCCAAATCTAATCAAGGCAGCTTCTTAACATAATAAACCGGTATCCCAAATTTGGAGCAAATCGAATAATTCTGCATGAAAAACGCATTTATCTAAATTAAGGAGGGGGTCTACCCCCTTTCTCCCCTTTATACTTAACTAATGAACCTCCAAGTTTAATCAGGGAAGCTCCTTAACATAATAAACCGGTATACCAAATTTGGAACAATTCGAGTAATTCTGCATGAAAAACCCATTTATCTAAATTAAGTGGGGGACCAGCCCCCCTTCTCCCCTTTTATCCTTAACCAATGAACTTCCAAGTTTAATCAGAGAAGCTCCTTAACATAATAAACCGGTATACCAAATTTGGAGCAAATCAAATAATTCTGCATGAAAAGCCCATTTATCTAAATTAAGGGGGGACCAGCCCCCCTTCTTCCCCATTATACTTAACTAATGAACCTCCAAGTTTAATCAGGGAAGCTCCTTAACATAATAAACCGGTATACCAAATTTGGAACAATTCGAGTAATTCTGCATGAAAAACCCATTTATCTAAATTAAGTGGGGGACCAGCCCCCCTTCTCCCCCTTTATCCTTAACCAATGAACTTCCAAGTTTAATCAGAGAAGCTCCTTAACATAATAAACCGGTATACCAAATTTGGAGCAAATCAAATAATTCTGCATGAAAAGCCCATTTATCTAAATTAAGGGGTGTCTAGCCCCCTTCTCCCCCTTTATACTTAACCCGTAAGCCTCCAAATCTAATCAAGGCAACTTCTTAACATAATGAACCGGTATACCAAATTTGGAGCAAATCGAATAATTCTGCATGAAAAACCCATTTATCTAAATTAAGGAGGGGGTCTAACCCCCTTTCCCCCCTTCATACTTAACTAATGAACCTCCAAGTTTAATCAGGGAAGCTCCTTAACATAATAAACCGGTATACGAAATTTGGAGCAAATCGAAGAATTCCGCATGAAAAACATATTTATCTAAATTAAGGAGGGGGGACCAGCCCCCCCTTCTCTCCCTTTATCCTTAACCAATGAACCGTCAAAACTAAACAGCGGAACGCCTTATCAGAATGAACATAAAAAAAATTGAAGCAAATCGTACATTTTAATCAAGAGTTATCGCGTTACGTACACACATACGTACGTACAGTACATGCATACACACAGAACCGACGGGTACATTAGCTCTCAGGCTTAGATAGCCTGTGAGCTAAAAAGAGATTGGATAAGCAGATGGACTCCTTTGAGAAATTATGACTTAAACCAGAAATGCGGTAAGTTTGACTCTGAAAGCTTCATTTCCATCTCGCATTTCGGCAAATCTCATCTCGATGATTTTTCCAGCATTTCGACGCTTCCAGGTGGCAAGCTGCTCGATGGTTGGTTCTCTCGCGGTTTTAAACCTTTCGAGATGGGAAGTCTCTCGAGAGTTTCCTCTCGCCCTTTTCAACCTTTCCCGATGGGAAGCCTCTCGCTTGTTACTCTCGTCCTTTTCGAAATCTCCCAATGAAAAGCCTTTCGAGGATTTCTCTCGCGCTTTTCAACATTTCGCTATGAGAAGCTTTTCGAGGATTTCTCTCGTCCTCGGCAGAGAAGAAAAGTAAGAAAATTTATCGAGAGTACCAAGGGACGAGATAGAGAAAAAGGCATGACAATGAGCTGTGAAATGAAGCTTTAATTTTCAAAGTTTCTCTTATTTTAGCCCTACCAAGATGTCACATACCTGGAACCCTCCGATAAAAATTATTTATTAAATATAAAATTTTCAAAGAGGAAGGTGGGTCGGGTGATTTCGAGGGAGGAGGACGTGAGAGTGGACTCATGGGGTGCAATTTTAAAAATTTTACCGAACCCTTCCTGTGGCATATAATCGAAAAGCCCTTTGACCACTCTTTCATACTATGAACCTTTCTTCGCTCAAAGGGGGGTGGGGAAGGGGCGAACAAATTTTTAAAACCGTAGCCGATTTCTATAATAAATTTAAATATCACTTTAAATATGGGTTTTTTATGCAGTCTTCCGCTAAATATTATTTATTGAACATAAAAATTTTAAAGTGGCGGCTGTGTGAATTCCGGGGTGAAAGAGTGGGCCCACGGGGGGAGAGAGGGGGAGCAATTTTCAAACTTTTTTTGGACCAGTCATGTGATATGTCATCGGTAAGCTCTCGGATGACTCTTTCATATTATGAGACTTTCTTCCTCCCCTCCCCAATTTGGCCCCCACTGCGAGGGTAGTTTTTTCCGCTTTTATCATTTTAGATCGGATTTTTTTATGGAGCCCTCCGCTAAATATTATTTATAATATATGAAATTTCAGGACACTTTTCCAAATTTAGCCAAGACCCCTCATGTGACATATCGTTAGAAAGGTTTGTGACTACTTATTAGTGCTATGCACTTTCGGTGGCCGCCCTCCTCCACTTTGCCCCCCCCGGAGGACACTTTTCCAAATTTAGTCAGTACCCCTCTTATGAGATATCGTTGAAAAGGTCTGTGACTACTTATCGATGTTATGCACTTCCGGTGACAGTCCCCCCCTCTTTGCCCCCCCTGGGGGCCACTTTTTCAAATTTAGTCAAGACCCCTCGTGTGAGATATCGTTGGAAAGGTCTGTGACTACTTATTGATGTTATGTACCTACGGTGTCCCCACCACCACTTTGCCCCCCCGGGGGCACTTTTCCAAATTTAGCCAACACCCCTCATGTGAGATATCGTTGGAAAGGTCTGTGACTATTTATTGATGTTATGCACCTCCGGTGACAGTCTCCCCCAATTTGCCCCTCCCGGGGGACACTTTTTCAAATTTAGCCAAGACCCCTCATGTGAGATATCGTTGGAAAGGTCTGTGACTACTTATTGATGTTATGCTCCTCCGGTGTCCATCCCCCCATTTTGAACCCCCCCGGGGGACACTTTTCCAAATTTAGCCAAGACCCCACATGTGAGATATCGTTGGCAAGGTCTGTGACTACTTATTGATGTAATGCACCTCTGGTGACCGCCCCCCCCCTTTTCCCCCACGGGGGTGTTTTTCTAAATTTAGCCGAGACCCCTCATGTGACATATTGTTGGAAAGGCTTATGACCACTTACTCATGTTATCCACCTCCCGCACCCCTCCCCCCCCCTTTCCCCCCACGGGGAGGGCCTTTTTATAAATTCAGATCCAGACTTCGCATGTGACATATGGTTGGAAAGGCCTAAAGACCTGTGACGACTTAATCATATTATGCAGCTGCTGTGCCCCTCCGCTCGCTTTGACCCCTCCCCCAAGAGATCTGGTCCGACGTTCATTCGTTTCGATATTATATTTTTTACAAGATTTTGTAGTGCGTGCACACCACACCCGCCTGCTATCATATATCAGTGCCGTATATAGCGGGTAACCTGTTCGTGATTTCATATTACAAGATTACGTATAAATTAGGGGCCCCGATTAAAGGAGGGGCCCGCTAGCGGTCGAAGTCACCTAGTCTTTATTAACATCGACTCATTCCAGTTCACCCGCAGACGATTCTTGATAAATGTATGACGTATATAATACATAATATATGATTTATAAAATAAATTTGCAAACTGTAGTCATCGAGAAAAAATTTATACAATCGAAAAATATCGAGATGTCCATACAATCGAGAAAAACATCTCGTTATCGCCCATCACTAGATGGTATGGCTGGTACATCCGTTTCTTCATCCGCGTCATCCTCGTCTTCTGCTTCTTCTGAAGGCCTAGGTTCATCGAAAATTTTGACGTCCGCCATTATATCCGCGATAGAACGGACTTCACTTGTTACAACCTGATCGTCAATTTTGACAAATGAGGCAGATCACACACTGAACAGACAAGCTACAAAATAGCTTAAGTCAAGACATTTCACCCTGTTAACAAAGAAGAAACCGGTTTGAACGCTGCAATTTGTCTCCTGTCTCACGCTTTTGTCTGCTTGTCTGTTCAGTGTGTGATCTGCCTTAGTCCTAATCTTTGCATTGTTATTGATGCTGCTCCTCTTCTGCGATGCCATCGTTTTGCAAAGTGCCGTCGACGTCAAAGGCTTTACAGAAGCAGTTCTCAATGGTGGTTGATCTTACATCTACCCAAGACGCACTCAGGAAATGCATGGCGTCCAAAAGGTCAATAGGCTTACAGGTTAGGCAGGACAGATCCTTTTTGCGATGATCTATTTGGTGTAGATGACGTCGCGAATTTTGTATTTCCTTTTGAAAACATGAATTATGCCCTGATCCATGGGTTGAACCACGCTAGTCGCATTTGTTGGTAAAAAGACTAGTTCGATGATTTATATGCCGGGAAAATCCTTAGGATGGGCGTGACAGTTGTCGGCGAGATACAATACTTTCCTAAACTCCTTTTTCAGTCGTTCATCGAACTTGAGGCTTCACTTAACGAATATATTACTTGACATCCATGGTTTGCCTTGACTTTCATAATCGCAGGGCAGATTTCTAGCATTTTTAAAGCAGTGAGGATTCCGCGGCTTGCCGATGACGAGAGGTTTTAATTTATCCGTACCGCTCATATTTGATCTAACGAGAACAGTGATACGTTCTTTGCTCAATTTGCCTCCAGAACATTTCTCACCCTTAAACGCCATTGTTTTATTAGGCATTAATTTAAAAAAAAAAGGCCCATCTCGTCGCCATTGTAAATATCACCTCTTGGGTTCTTTTTCAATAGCGGCGCGAGCACCTTATTTTCCTAACAATTGACATCATCTATATTCACAGCTGTGGACTCTCCCCATACCTTCCTGTAAACTATACCGTAACTTTGTCTGAAGATGTCTAGCCAACCGTTACTAGGCGTGAAATCCCCTCCAAGACGTGTAGCAATTTCAAGCTGATGCCCTGTTTTCCAGTTTCTGTCTATTTTTTAATAGAGCTAGGAGTGTTGACTCGTGTATTCCCACAGATTTGGCAAAGACGAATGCTTATCACATTCTCGGCCTCGTATTTCCTTAAGACATCCAATTTTTCAGTCAAAGAAAGTGCTTTTCTCTTTACTTTAAGTTGCTCATCTATTATTTGCTCCTATTACTATTCTGCGGATAAACAAAAGACTAGATTTACGTAAGTCCTTTCGATAGCGTTACTGGTACTGAGGTTTCGAAGGTACGGTATGGAGTTGCGCGCGTCACACGATTGTAACGTAAAAGAGAACTTCCCCGAACCTTCCGTAGGGGCTCCGAACTACCGCTACTGCGTTCATAAGAATGAAAAGCAGAAGTGGTAGGGGGGGGGGGATGGCGGCAAGAGAAACTCGAGCGCAATTCAATTGCACGTATTCTGTCCTAAAAACACGTGATAAACGGATTACATGAGCATCATTTCGTATATTAAGCGGGTTTTTTGACATCAAGGGACAGATTTTCTTCGTATATTAAGCGGGATCGTATCTTATGCGTACGTATATTAAGCGGGTAATTTTACACAGGTTTAATAGGCATTTTTCAAGGGACCGAAGATAATTCGTATCTTAAGCGGGATCGTATCTTAAGCGGGCGTATCTTAAACGAGTTTCACTGTAACTCTATCTTAAATAGGACGTAATCACCATGACAACATAAAATCCTTACCTATTATGGGATATCAATTAATTACGTATGGTAGGATTTAATAGAATGAAGAAAACTTTTATTAGTAACTTTTTAACATTTTCCAACAAAGTTGAAAAGTGTTTATGACTTCGGTTTGTCTGGCCGTCTGTACGCGCTCTAACTCCCGTAAATATACTCGGATCGTTCTGAAATTTTTGGATGTTAGTGACCTCTACCATAGCACAAACCCTATTGCAAATGAAGTTTGTAGCATGTTTAGTTCATTTACAGGGAGAGTCAAAAGTTTTCCGTTATATTACGGCCTATGGGAAAAAATCGTTTAAAATGATTTTTAATGATGTTACATGCTTTCAAACATAATAAATTTATATGCATTTATCAAGTTGACTAAAATATGCATTTTCTGTACAATATGCGGCCCAAAAAATAGTTATTATTCATTTACAGGGCCGCACAAAAGAATTCCTTTACATAATGATATAGAAGTGGAGGGAATTTTTTCCGGCGTATTTTAATTATGTTAAACTATTACATGTATAAGGAAATAGATATACGTCGCTAAGGTTTACTATAACTTATTTCATGGATAATACGAAATGCAGAGCATTTACAGGGACACACAAAAGATTTCAGATACTATATTGTACCCGAAGTACTGTAAAGTAGCGATGATTGCTGGAAATGCATTTTTAATTATGTTATGTGCTTTTATGTTTCACTATATTTATGCATTGTATATGGTGTGTATAAATGCTGTAATTGATATACAGGGCTACTCAAAAGAATTCGTAATGGTTACTGGGTATGATTGCAAATTGCTTAAAGGTGATTTTTAAATGAGTTAGGCATTTTTACGCTGAACCGCATTTGGTTTACTAAGAAATGTTTGTAAAACATATATAAAATGACATACAGGGTCATGCAAAGAATTGGATACATGGCCGTCTATAAATAATAATTTCTGGAAATGTGATTCCGGTAGTTTTAAGAGTGGTTTACTTTGAATTAAACTTTAGATAAATAGTGGCGTGTAATAAAGGTATTAGGTGAACTGCAGAGTTTTACAAAAGTATACAAGTATGTTTAAATCTATTAGTATAAATTGCTGAAAGAGAAATTTCAACCTGTTATGTGTTTTCTTGCTAAACTAAATTTCTCCATTATATAGTATATATATCAACCTACATATCAAATACAGGACTGTTCGAAAGAATTGGAATACATATTTGCTATGGACGGTAACTGCTGAAATCAGTTTTTCAAATGTTTTATGTGTTTTCTAAAATGTTTACTTAGTTCACTTATATACCTTATTTCCCTAAATAACGAAGTTTTGTTAAAGCATTCAGGAAGTGTTGGAAAGTGTTTCATAATCTATGCTTAACGCATGATTTTTCTTACTTGTTTTAAGTATTAATTTGATTTTCATAAAATTTGAAATGACTCGACAAAATTCTGCAACGATTATATGTATTAAATTTCAAACCATTCGGTTGGGTAATTTTTGCGCTATTATATGCGGAGAGACGGACGGACCAGACGACGACTATAGGTGCTACGTACACTGGTTATCAAAAATTAAGGAAAAGTCACAAAATGCTAATTTTCAAATACGCGAACACTCTAAAGGAAATAATACAAGTAATTACTATCTCTACAACACAGCTAGTCCATATAACATCTCATTTATGTCACACATGGTCACAAATGTCACAGTCACTACGGTGAAGCAAAAAAATAGGAAATTCCATACATCTCATTATGAGTCTCAAATGATCACTATATGTGACTCCACTGAGATGTCACTGTGACTGCTGCTTTGGGACGAGTCACCATGTGACTTTACAATGTAGTTACATTGTGACTCTCGTGTGACTGTCATTTGTAGACTCAATTTCAAAGTCATCGTGAACGCTGCATTGTGATAAGTTACCAAATAATGTCACATTAAAGTCACATGATGACTTTCAGGTGACAGAGAGAATACTGTGAAGTCACCATTGTGCTCTTTTGGGGAAAGTCTCCATGTGGCTATATGATATTATTTGGTGACTTATCATAATGCAACGTTCATGATGACTATGAAATTGAGTCTCAAAATGACAGTCACATGAGAGTCACAATTTAACTACATTGTAAAGTTACCTGGTGACTCGTCACAAAGCAGCAGTCACATTGACTTCTCAGTAGAGTGACATATAGTGATCATTTGAGACTCATAATGAGATGTATGGGTTCTCCTATTTTTTTGCTTCACCGTAGTGACTGTGACACTTGTGACCATTTGTGACATGAATGAGATGTTATATGGGCTAGCTGTGTTGTAGAGATAGTAATTACTCGAATTATATTATTTCCTTTTGAGTGTTCGCGTATTTGAAAATTAGCATTTTGTGACTTTTCCTTAATTTTTGATAACCAGTGTATTTATATAATTACGAACACACCTACAATGAATTTTATCCATGTAATGATTATCTTAATAAAGTTTAAAGTATATTACATGAAACACGAAGCTTTTTGATTCTTCTAAAATAATAAATGCACATACCTTGTGATTCTGAAAATGAAATACAAAACATTACAAACAGCTGTTACAGAAAATATAAACTTCATGGAAAAACTTATTCTTTATCAATTTGTTAAAAATAATATTCTATAAGGGTCTTTTAAAAAAAAGTTCAAATAAGTTCTCTTTTTTCTTTCACCAAGAGTTATGCAATATGTATGAGTTTCAACATGAAGTTAAATAACATAATCAGTACTTTTATTTCACTTACGACGGATGATATTGACAAAACATTCCGCAGGTGAGGTTAAGGCACCCGAAAAGTTAATTGATTTTATTACCCTGTCAGATATGAACTAAAATAAAACCTTTTAGCATTACAAATAAAGAGTTTCGCAAATAACGGCAACTCTTAAAAGATTAAAACGATACAGAGAAAAAGGTAAGTTATTTGCTCACATAGATATTTCCTTTAAAAACGAGTACATATCGAATACCAACAGAAAATAGGTATAATACCAAGTAAAAGTAGTATTTGTTGAAACAGATTATAAAAGACGTTAAAAATTCCAAAAATCGAAACAAACAATTTCTACAATTTTCTTAGGTTTTTCACACATCCCTCCGCCGCTATCAACTCATAGTTGTTTTTTCAACATATCAGTACGTTCAAGATGCTATAACTTTAACATATGATTTCTCAATTTACTTGATTTTATTAATTGACATTCCTTGTGGTGTGTTTTATCACGATACTCAATTTACTCGATTTTTTTATTGACATTCCTTATGGTGCATTTTATCATGATACTCAATTTACTCGATTTTTTTTATTGACATTCCTTATGGTGCGTTTTATGAAATTAAGGATGAGATTTGCAATAATATCAATATTACATATATAAAGCCATTATAAACCAATACAAATAATCATTTACAAAAGTGAATATACAAATTAAAAACGAAGTTTTATCTTTTATAAAAAAAACTTTTTAAAACATATCAAACTAGACAAAGAATTGAAAATACAGTAAACATTGGAAAATTGGAAATATTTGAGGAACCAAGGCAGAATCTTCAGGCCCAAATTATCTTAAGTTCCACAAATAACATGTACGGTTTCATCCTTGCATGAGCCATAACAAGCTAAAATTGCAAAATATGTGCTACCGTACACAATAAATCCAGAAAAAAAGCCAAAAATAAAAATATATAAAAATTAAAATGGATTAAAGAAAGCATTTACCTACTGAAGAACCAACGAAGCCATCAATGACACAAGTTTTAAAAGTGCGAAGCAACAAGTTTAAAAGTGATTTGCACTTGTTGCCAGAAATATTATAAGTATAAAACAACTAATACAGCAATGGAGTTAAGAAAAACAGTGTAATAAGGTTGAAATGGATTACATACAGTTCTTCCCACTATTATTAGATCAAAAATTTTAAGTAAGTAGTCTTTTTTACATATGTCATGACATTTTGTTTATTTTTGCGTAACCCTTTAAAGTTTTTGGAAATCTTTGCACACTTGTGAGAAAAGTAAGAAAAAAATTTAATTGTAGGAAAAGTGTGGTTTTTATTTTATTTATTTATATATATTTTCTAATTTTACGTTAGGAATTGAGTTTTCTCGATTAAATTAATTTCTTTCATAATATCATTTATAATATGTCAATAAGGTATTATAAAAAAACTCAAATAATAATAATAAATAACTCAAGGGATGTCCTGCTTCAAACAATTTTCTACAAGTCCGTACTATTATTTAGATCTGCGCGGCTATGCATATGCACGTAAAAGTTAACACAAATTGTAATTTAAGCAAACTATTATAAAGAGTAGCAAGTGGCTGGAAAGGGGCCAAAAGAACGAACGAAAGGTCGTCAGATAAAGCCGGCTATCGGTGACCTTGCCTATTAATCTCGAAGAAACTAAGTCAGAGAATGGTCAGTTTTGAACCACATATACATACTCAACAACGCACCATTTATAAATGGATATTCAGACAGTTGAAGTTAAAATGATAGTTAAATACAAAAATATCTTTGAAGAAATTAAAAAAAAAGAAACAATTCAGGCTTTAATACCTGTTTTTTTTTATTATTTATTTCTATTTACAATTTGCGTAAGATTTATGTGTCATTGCCTCGCAGAGAAATTTGTTTAATTTTATGTATGAGTAGTAGTGTCTAAACTTTTTTTAAATACACATACAATACTTTTTTTAAAAATGATGCGTTAAGCATAGATTATGAAACATTTTCCAACGCATTCAGAATACAGCAACAAAACTTCCAAGTTTAATAAAGTGAAACGTGATACAGTAAACTCCCGACTATCCGGCCAATTTAAAAAAATGAGGAATGTTGCAAGCAGCCAAGGCAGTCAGGTTCCCGTCCAGGTGGGTGCCAACAGCATGGGAATAAATACCAAACATAGTAACTGCAAAGTCTTGGAACTTTTTTTTGGATCAAAAAGGTAGCCATAAACTCAGGTAGGGAACTGCAATGGGAGATGACAACGATAAGCTCATTCCGTTGTTGAAAAATATAGAGGGCTCTGACAGTGTCAATGCGACATTACAGAATGGATGGCAAATGACGAAGTTAATGAATTAATTGAAAACGATATTGTAGACGAGTTGACAGAGAGATAATATCAGAAGAAAAAGATTAAAAGAATTGCAGGAAAAATCTCATCCCACATTAGCAAGGATTCAAGATGATTGAGGCAGCACTGCAGTACATTAGTAAGCAGGAATCGATACCACCTGATATCATTTACTTGCGGACGGACATTGTCTCGCGGAAGAGGGCTAACAGGGAGAAGCAGTCCTCTATTAAGGACTTTTTCAAAAACTAAAACTGGAAGTTTTGACTCCCATCTTATACATAACTTTTCATATTTGCGCAATCAATTTATTAATAAACAGTAAAATAAGATTTACTCATTTTTTTACGAATTAGGATTACATTTTATGTTAGTGTTTTGCTTATTTTGAAACTGTATGTACTGTATATATAAACATTTATCTTAATATCTGTAACATGGGTTTTTAATACCATGGCCGGGGGGAGGGCATAAAGTTAGTAAATATTTGAAGAACTCCGGCCTATCCGATTTTCATTATCCGGCCTACCCTTCCGCCATATTAGGCCGGATAGTCAGGAGTTTACTGTATTTAAATAAACAATTTAAAAATGCATAGCACATTTGAAAACCCAATTTTAGCTATTACCATCTACAGTCGGAAAAATGTTCAAATTCTTTTGTGAAGTACTGTACATGATCTATAGATTTGTATATACTGCATAGTATGCAAAAATTAAGTTCAATTAGGAAACGCATACAGTTGAAAATTTTCCTTCAGCAATTTCCGTCAATAAACAAAATGAATGTTTTTATGCAACATTATATATGATCTATATAGAATTTATACACAAGTAATATGTAAAAAATTAGTTACATTTAAAAATGCATACCACAACTGAAAACGCGCTTCCAGCAATTATTGCTGCTAGGCAGTACTGTAACCTAATTCTTTTGAGTCTCCCTATAAATGAACGATAAATGCTATGCACGCCATATTCTAAAATAAGCGTTTTGTAGTGCACCTCAGTGATGTATATCGATTTCAATATGTTTGAAATTGTATAAAATTATTAAAATATATTGCAAACGATTTTTTCTCCAATGACCATAATGTAGCGGTATATTCTTTTAAATGTCCTTGTAATTGTAAAAGAACTACACACATACACACCCCATTTTCAATACCGAACATACCGCATATCTTCAATAACATATATCGATTACATGGCAATCCCACTGTATTTACGCGAGTTAGAGTGCGGCCAGATAGCCAGACAAACCGAATTCATAAGCACTTTACAACTACAGTAAAGTCTCTGTAAGGCGGACTCTGCGTCAGACGGAAATCTGTCTAACTCGGAATGATTTTCAAGTACTTGCGAATCCATAGACATACAGTAAAATAGCGAAATATTGTTTACTACGGAAAATTTTCTCTGTCACGATCAATTCCGTCTTGGACAGAGTTTAGTGTATGTTGGAAAGTGTTAAAAAAACAAAATTTTCACTAATTATTTAGGAAAAAATGGCGGCTTAAACTTTTCACAATGGCGTTAATGGGTTAGAGACTAAAAAGGACACTTTTAAGCATTTATCTCAAATCATAAAACTAAAATATTTTTGTATAAGTTCGTCAAAGTGACGCCATTTTTATTCTTACAGCTCCAAAATTGAAATCCAAATCTTGAAAGAACGAAATACTATAGGCAAATGACGTCATTGAATACGTGCATTTTTATTGAGAAAACTTTTAACTTGCAATATGATTTCTAACTTGAAATTTAGTATTTAATAAAATTGTAATCTTTTCTAAATGCATAATGATATTAGATTTCTTTTTCCCTAAAACAATCAAAAGATCGTTAATGTAACACACAATTTAAATGTCAAATGGATTGGCATGAAGCTGGTAAACGGGGGTGTACTGGTGGGAGAATTCCGCGACGTTCCGATACCATTCTTTAGGGAGAGGGGGGGGGGGGGTGTCCTTTAACATTTGTTTTAACTTATTGTCTGGTTTACGTTTTATTAAATATTTATATTATAGCATTAAGTATTTATTTTATGGTTATTATATTTCTTAATGAAATGTATCATTACTACCTTAAATGATATATATTACGATGGACAACGCTGGTGTCTAACTTAGCCTACAATTCTGAGCGTGAGCAAGCGTTGTGTGCGCATGACCCCATTTGTTTAATCGATGTTTATTCTAAATGTTTCGATTATTATTATTTAAAAATTATATATCGACACAGTTTCTCGTGAAGCACAATAACTCAACAAGAGAAACGAATTTCCGTAAATTGTTGCCAAACGATTTCCCAAGATTAAATAGTAGTACTCTGTCCAGTTTATATTTTGCAGACTACACAAAATGAGGCTTTGAAACTCCTACAGTACACGTTCTATATGTCATAGAAAACAAATTTCGTGTTTCTGTGAAATGAGGCATGCCAAGTTACTAAGTAACCAAAAGTAAGTTTAAATCCGACGAAAAGGTTTTTAGAAAATGCGATTTCTAAAGTGCTCTTTTCACCTTTTTAAAATTCATGTTCAGCCCAAACCGAGGGCATAGGGGAGGGAGGTACCGGGTCAGATATATGTTTGGTTTTTGACAGGGGCTACACAGATATGCAATTACCAGATTTTAATGCGGTCTGCTACATTTTATTTGTTTCTATTAGTTAAAACTTTTAACGTTTTCTGTCTTGGCGAGAACATTTACAACGAGTTGTTTTATGGCGAGATTAAAATTGTTTTGTTTGTTTCTAACCCTTACTTCACTTCTTGATATGCTATTAGCAAATTATAAGCCGATATAAATGAGTCGAATTAAAATTATAAAAAACAGATCATACAAAAATGACCCCTGCTTTTGATTATACGTAGGCAAATCAATGACAAAATAAGTCGCTAAAAATCCAATTTAAAAAAATTAAATACAATAGATTGTAGTAAATTCTGACTGACGCCAGGCTGCGCTGCACTGAAACTCCCCGATCGCGAAATTGCATGTTAGTCTATGAGAAAACTTTGAAGCGCGATTACTCATTACCTAATGTAATTATTAAAATACCATTTTCACCATCAGATGCCGATAATGTGCGTTTTTAAAAATTATCTCCGTAAATTTTAAGTACATAAAAAATCCCTATAAACTTTGAAATTTCCATTTGATTAAATTTCACCGTCTTCTTAAAAATACTTAAAATTTGCGTAGACAATTTTTAAAAACGCACGTCATCGGGATCTCACATGTACTTTCTGATGGTGTAAACTGTATTTTAATAATTATATTAGGTAATGAGTAATCGCGCTTCAAAATTTCCCCATTGGTTAACATGGGATTTCGCGATCGAGGAGTTCCAGTGCAGCGGCCCCTTAAGACAAAAATGTCAAGAAAAAAATTGAAAAATATTAACTTTATAACTGGCAATAGAATGGTAGGTCGAGAGCATAATCCATATCTTGTCGTATCTCAGCCTTATAGAGACAAATAGTGTTAGAATTGTTGATGGTTAATTAACTGGAATATACTGCATTTAATGTGTAACACGTGATTTTTACTTCTTATTAACATAAAGATCCAAATGAATATTTAAAATATTAAAAATATATATATAATAATATTGCCGTATAGTCATCCACCAATGAATGTGAATCACTTCTTGTTCTTTCCTATAAAGGAAAATCAAATGTTCCGGTAATGGAAAATTTACAAGTATACTCCCACTAGCAAAGTATTAAAACTTTAAGTAAATAGTAGTAAATTAAAATTAATGACCTATAATTTTTTTTAAACCATTTTTACTTAAAGGCATTTAAAATATATTATTTGCGATACTGTCTCTTTGAAAGAAAGAAAAAAAAAAAGAGGGGGTAATTTCACTCTAAATTATAACATCAAACTACACCGATCGTTTACTTAAATGCGATTTTTCCTAATGAAACGCAAAATTTAATAATAAGTGCTTACCAATCAGTTAGAGATTTCCTTACACAACTGGAATATCTACGGTTAAAAGCAGACTTCCCAATCTAAAATCTGTCTTTTATATTTGTAGAACGATCAGCAGAATTATTGGCTCATAGTATACCGAACGGAGTTATGATACTGATGAGGAAATATTCAAATTCGAACACCACATGACCTAAACGCTTTACACACCGTTTGGACTCTCCTGTTTTGATAAATAAGCAAACATAAATGCAAAGCAGACGATGGAGCGGAAATTGATAAATAAAATAATTCATAAATTTTCCGTACTAAGTATGATAGAAATAGGGCAAAAATTTTCATTTAAGATCTATTTTTTCCTTAAACTTCAATATATGAAGGATTGATCTATTAAGAAGAAGAAAAACGGAGCGTTATTAAATGTATTATTCAAATGTTTGATTAATGATTGGATCAAATATTTTTCTTTCTAAATGTTCTCCATGGTTACCGCTAAATACGAGAATATATTATATGCAATGCGACTGGAAGCCAAGTTTATACGAGTCATTAAATAAATAAATACGCCACACACGAATTTAATAAATATTTGATTTATTTACCAACTGTCAACGCCGAAAAAAAAAAAAAAAAAAAAAAAAAAAAAAAGATGTGGTCTAGTTGAAACCAATAATTCATTCATATGCTGCACAACTGCATCAGAACACTTCAAGAAAAAAACTTGTGCGAAACAAACTTTTCCCAGTTTGGATTTTTATTAATACCACCATAAAATATATATTCCAAAAACTTCAAAATATATACTAAAAATACTTTATTTGCTTAAAAGAAGTCAAAAATCAATAAAAAACATTAAAATATTGACATGTTTCGACGTTTGATGATTTACTCAATCATCATCAGAACACATAAACAGAAATACAATGTACATAAAACACTGGGATGTGAGATCACTCCCTATTATAAAGTGAAGATGCACTGACCTCTGTATTTTCAACACTGCTCAAAGTCGTGTTCAACTCTCTCTCATTCCAGTATTTTATGTGCATTGCATTTGTGATTTTTATATGTTCTAATTATGATTGAGTGAATCAATCAAAACATGTCAATATTTTAAATATTTTTATTGATTTTTGACGTCTTTTAAGCAATTACAATGTATTTGTGTTTTTTATGTATTCTGATGATGATTGAGAGAATCAATCAAAACATGTCATTTTTAATGGTTTTTTATTGATTTTTTACGTCTTTTAAGCAATTAAAGTGTTCCTAGTGTATATTTCGATGCATTTGGAATATATGTTTTATGGTGTTACTATCAATGGACGTAAAACTAGACTTTTTCTTTATATTTAATATAATATTTCAGTTTTTATTAATATTTTTAAATGTTCAAATATTCACTTTTCACATACAAACATAAAACTTTATTTACCAATGTAAGTGTTAATCTCAGATTGAAAAACAAACAAACGGCAAATCAGTCTTCTTAATCTCCAAAAAGGATAGGATGCTATATGTTAAAATAATAATAAAATAATTTTAAAATAAGCTCTTTTTTTTTTTTTTTTTTTTTTTTTTTTTTATGCGGACACTTTCGGAATCGATTCTGAAAGTGAAACTAACTCGTTAAAAAAATCTGCAACTAAAATCGAAAAAGTACAAACGCACAACATTTAGATATCAAAGATATCAACTTCAAGTATCTTATGAAATATATATATATATATATATATATATATATATATATATATATATATATATTAAAATACAAGCGAGAATACTGTAAAGATTTCTCCCATAGATTTAGCATTAGCGTTCTCGTAACTGTGTAATTTAGTAATGAATGCTCAATTGAATTTTTTTTATTCAAAAAGCCACATTTATTTTTTCAGCATCCTTTTAGAAGTTTGTACGGACCAAAATTTTCAACCCCAAAGTTTATTATTTGCAGGATTCAATCCGACCCAACACGGGAAGGAATAATTCTAAGTACGGCCCAATCTACGGAAAAAAGCCCTTGTCCGACATGGGTCTGAAAAATAAAAGTAAAACCGGGCCCGTGAAGGCCTTTAAAGATAACAGAATGCATGACTCGGTGTGATCATGCTGCCTCTGTTGTCATTAGGCAGTCATGTATAATAAAGCTTAGTTCTGAACGTTTAATCAGAAGAAAAAAAAAAATGTTTTATTTAACTGTCACTTTTGAATTTACAAGTTTTTTTTTTTTTTTTATTATTATTAACTATAATCAACTATGAAGCTATTAAGAGTACAAATACTTTGTCTTGCAAACTTTTTCTATCCGAATTTAAGGTGCAATACTCTAATTCAGATTTTATCAGAAGTGCGTTGATAAAGTCCACTCTCCTAAACGGGAACCAATGGATAAATATGAGAATTTGAGCCTGATGCTACCACGGGCAGCTGGGCCAAGGCGATCTTGATATATCAAGAAAGCCCTGGTTCAAGGCTGAAATTCCAGAATTAGTTAAAACTCGATACGCATATTAAAACGCAATCGGTCTGCCAAGTCATATCTTGGTGGAAAACACCTGGAAAACCGATTTTAGCAGTTGACTCGTACGTTTACTATTGCGTTTTCCTAGTCCCAGTCCTCCATGTTTTCATACTTTTGGGTGCAGGAAAATACAAAAGGTAAACCTACGAGTCGACCGCTAAAATCAGGTTTTTAGGTGTTTTCTACCAAGATATGACTTGGCAGACTGATTGCATTTTAATATGCATATCGAGTTTTAACTATTTCTGGAATTTCAGCCGTGAACTCGATGAGGTGATTGATTCCCTGTGCTGCCGGCTCTCGGTCTATCAGATTAGTTCGGAGGATTCCGATTAGCCAGGAGAGAAGCCCGGCTAGTCTATTCAATATAAGTACGATATTTTACATTTGAAATATAATATCGCAAAACAATTAGTATATATGTCTTTTTTTATTAAATCTAATCTCTATTCAAAATAATTTAATTCGTTAAAAAATTTATTTTATTTACAATTTATAAAATAATACATATATATACAATATTACTTCAAAAATCCGGCATCATTGGGGACCGAGACTATGCCGGATTTTTGAAAATTCCGGATTTTTGTAGGAATGTCAAAAGTAGTACTATCTATCTATATTATAAAGGACAAACATATCTGTGCGTAACGCATACGTCATTTTGCGAATGGCAACACTTTGAAATTTGAAATGAAATTTTGACTTTAAAATTATCTCTACTGCAAAATTTTAAACTTCTAAACATTGCACATTTTAAATTTTTACACCGTCGTATAAGGAAAAAATGTACTTTTTAATGCAATTTGTTTGAAAGCTGTATCTCAGTTTAATTTTGAGATACTAATTTTTTTGTAGTTTTTAATACATTTTTGTAATTGTGGCAACTAACTGAAGTACTCCATTTTTGTTGAAAGTCATTGAAGGTTGAAAGTAGAGGAGAAATAATCACGGAGGAAAGAAAATAATATATTACTGTACCTTTTGTTGCCATTTTCTCATTTAAAAAAATTGAAATTATAATGTGTGCTATGTCAGCGATTTTTAAGTTTCCAAATATCGCACATTTTCAGTTTTTACACCTTCAAATAGAGAAAAAAATCTACTTTCAAATGAATTTGTTTGAAAATTGTATCTTAATTGACTGAGTTATTATAGTTTTAAAAATAACTAGCCGCCCGTGTTGCAATGTATGCTAGACATTGTATCATGTTACTTTTATTCATAATTTAATTTACTTGCTTAATCCTTTGCCAAATCGGAAGATTCTGATAGAGAAATCAAGAACTCGGTATTTTTATGTTAGTCGGGCACAGGTGATAAATTGCTAAACATTGTACCCGTTGCATTTTTTCATATTTCATTAATTTAGATCAAAATATAATCCTTTCACTCATTTTAAAATGGATAACTTTAATTTAAAACTGAAACTTTTCAAATTCATGAATTTCACTTTAAAAAAATTCTTTAAAAAAAGATAAGAATAAATACCATAAACAATTTAATTTCAACATCAAAGCATTGTTTTAATTTACCCCTCGAAAAATAAAAAATGCTATTGGCGAGAATTGCGCCCAGCTAACATAAAAGTACAAACTTTTTGCGTTCATAGCAACTTTTATGTAGCTTTATTCGAAAAAAATACTTTGATGAAATAGGTTGCCAGAAAATAGGTTGCCAAATTTCTTTTCTCGCCAAGGACATCTTCTCTATTTCGCCAAGTACCTATACTGGAAAAATACCTTTATTTATTTATTTATTTATTTATTGTATTTTAAATGAGATGAATAAAAGACAGCACAGATGTCATATACGCACAATGTTGGCGTGATGTTTTTCTGATGCCAATGTCATGTACGCACCGAGGTACTTAACTGGCGCCAAAGTGCCGTTATTTTACTTGATATGGTAACCCGGATGTTGTTGTTTGTTTATTAATAAATTGTTTATTTACTTTTATTTTTTTTAATTATATAAATTGTTTTGTTCTATATGTATTAATTAAATTTTTTTTTATTTATTGTTATTCCCTTTTTAAAAATATTGCACAATAACCAATGAGATGCGTTTCATTCAGGTGTTGCCATTAAACAATTAAGAAATAATCGCGATTTCTGTGCCACGTACGATAGCATAATATATATAGATTTTTAAGCATGAATTATTTTTAAATTTATCTATCAAGTGTAGCTCGATTACGAAAGATTAATCCGTTTGCTCTTAAAACAATGTAAAAAGTTCAGCATTTGTTTCCGTCTAATGTTCCATAAGAAAATTAAAACTTCCTCTATAGAAAAATAAATAAAATAATGTAAATAAGAAACAAATTTAACAGACATGTTATTGAACCACGCGCTTAAAGCACTGAAATGATCGGAAAGACTGCCGTAAGTCGCAAAATCTTGGGCTAATAACTCCTGGCATGCGGTGGCATGTGAAAGTATCGCTTTTAATAAATTTTAAAACTTTATTTGTTTGCACAATTGATATTTTTCAGATAAAAATTCTTTTTGATGTTAGTGGACAATCTAAAATATATATTACATATAAAAAAAAATAATTGCAATTAAAAAGAAAAGAATGGTTTTCACCTATACTCTGTAACCCGAGGATATCGGGTTCGATCCCCTAGTATTCTTAATTGCACCTTTATCCATAATTTAATTCAGTAATAAGGGATAATCATGTAAGAAAAAGAGAAAAATAATATGAAAAAAAAAACTTACTTTAAATGATATTTTCTATGTTACAGAAAAAAAAAAAAATCTAATAAATAAAGAGCGAAATTATTTCTTCACGTGTAATTTCGGAAACATCGATGTAAATTTCATTTGCTTCAATTTTCCTGGACGTTCTTTAACAAGTTTTTCTTGTATTTTATACAAATGAAGAATGTTTATTTTGGAAATACAATCTTGATTCTCTAAAGCGGATTTTAATTCTCCAGTCAAATTTATGCGTTTGACTAGTGACACTTTTTCTTCTGCCGATTGTTCATCCTAGTTTTCTAAGTTGCTACTAGCGTTATCAGCGCTTCTATTTAGTACAGCGTCAGCGATCTTGCTGTCCGTTAAATTGTTCGTTGTTGGTGTATTTTCGTCAAAGCATAGCCAATCATCTGTATCCTGTTTTTCGACACTTAATGCATTTTCAGATTTTGCGTATTCAATCAGCTTATAAATGGCAGCCTTTTCAGAAGTCATTAAAGATGCCAAAAAAAAAAAAAAAAAAAAAAAAAAAAATCTAATAGACTTTTTTAGCATTTTTAATTTCGATCTTGAAGTTTTTGATTCATAAACAATTGCTATTTTGCTTCGTCCTTAACTTGAAAGTGTAAAAGAAAAAGAAAGAGAAAAGATAGTTTTGATGCCGTATTTTTGAAGTCACATTATATATATATATATATTATAAATAAATAAATATGATGAAATTGCGGTTTACACACCATATAAATAAAATCCTATCTGATTTAGTAATTCTTTATTCATAACTGACTGAAAATGCGCCCATGAATATGCATATGCTGACTGAAGTTATTTTTAGCATAAGTGCTTGTAAATGCATAAATATTTGGAAGATTTAAAAACTAAAGGCGCATTTCAAGGGCTTCGCATCACTTTGAAAACCCATGACAGATATAACGACTTTGTAAACACCGTTCCTCTGAACTGTAAGCAGATATTACAGTGAGAGAATAAAAAAACACTTGCTTAGCTTGAAATTTAATCGATGATGAATAATAACGGCGAAAGAATATTAATATGTTATCTTCTAGTAATGCTAGAAATTCCAACTTCAATTAATCTATTATACTATGATGAAATTCGATAAGCAGAAATTCAAGAGATTGATTTTTCAAACGTTCAGCTCAGACAAATTAATTCTGACATGGTGAAAAATTTATAAACTGGTAACTATTATTTCTAAATTTTTCAACAAATAATTCGTGTATATATATATCGAACAAAAACATAGCTGTGAAAAAAAGGAGCCAAGTTCTGTAAAGACAACGGCAAGAAAAGAAGTGATATCTAAGTGGGTGCCAAGTTCAAATAAAATTCACTCAAACTTACCTACTGAAGTATTATAGCATTTTAAAAATTGTTTAGAAATAAAAATTATTGATAGCATATTAATAATAAATCTAGAACTTGGCAAGTTTTTACTTACGAGTCATTTATTTTTAATAATGACATTATCATATCAAATCTTGTTATTTCATGATTGGAAGCCTTAATTTGAGTGAGCTCCTTCACCTTGAAGGGCGGTGGGATAAAATATATCCCACCTAATTTAACTGCAAAATTCCACATTGATACTAGAATTCAGGACTAAAAAGTTTAATTTTATTAAATACGGGAAAAGAAGCTTTTACCCATTTTGAAATAAATTTATTTTGTAAATTCTGGTGTGATTCAATCATTTCAGCATTTCACGAATAAAAGTTATTTGCCCCTGAAAGGGTTAAAGGGGTGGAGTCTCTAGAGTGATGACCAAGAACAAGCGTAAGCATATCTATCTCTTTGTCAGGCATCTTAGTCTGTTTGCATTGAGGTTTCTGCAGGTGGGTGCTAGAGTGATAATCAAAGACGAGCGGGAGTGTATCTGTGTATTTATTGGTTTATCAAATCTTTAACATGAGTCATTTTATTATAATAATATCTATATTAATTTTTTTTTTGTAATGTCATTGAAATTAATATTAACATCACCATTTTATTAAGACATGAAATTGATAGGCATAACATTTATCAAAAACTTGCCAAGTTCTAGATTTATTATTAATATGCTATCAATAATTTTTATTTCTAAACAATTTAAAAAATGCTATAATACTTCAGTAGGTAAGTTTGAGTGAATTTTATTTGAACTTAGCACCCACTTAGATATCACTTCTTTTCTTGCCGTTGTCTTTACAGAACTTGGCTCCCTTTTTTCACAGCTATGTTTTTGTTCGATATCATTACTTTTTGTAAAGTTACAATATATTTAGACACTTTACTTAATGCTTTTTAATGTGTTTACATGTGACTATTTTATTCACCAAGCAACATCCAATTATAAATTAAATTTCCTGCAACAAACTATTTAGCTGTCAGTTTGCGGCAGAAATCTATATTTTAATACTGCTACATTGAATGCATGTTTTGAGACGAAATGTATTGATTCGAAACTTTTATTGTTTCTGAAACAACAATTCCTATTAAATTCCTATATTAAATTTTCCTATTAAATTTTCCAATTAAATATCCTATAGCTGGGCCTGCTTTTTTGTACTGAAAGTGAAAAATAAAGTTATGTACTTATGCCACACTATGTATCATTCATCCATGGGTGCCGGTAAAGAGGCAGTGCAGAGGAAGGATATTGCCCCTCCCTCGATTTTCAAATTTAATTAACTAAATATCCTTTTCTCTGATGATTTTGAAAATAACAAGTGGGTAAGTGTGATCGCAGATTGCACAGAGGGTTTCGTTTAATATTCCTTTCAAAACACTTTATCCTTTTGAAACATCTTAGTTCCACATTTCGCAACCAGGGGCGCACTCTATTCTAAACAAACCTTTATCCGAACGAAACTCTGTTTTACATACTATCCGTAGATATATTAGTCGAGGGGATTGAGCCCATAGCACCGAGATAAGTAGGCGCACCTGGCGGTAAAAAGTGGAACTAAAATATGTAAAGCTTGGTGCATAATATGAAAGAATGGTCAAAGGGGTGTCGGCAAAAGTTAGAAAAGTGCTCCCCGGGTGAAAAGGGTGGGGGTTAGAAAAATTGCTTAAAATACACAAGTTAGAGCCCGGAGGAGTAAATAATATAAGACTTTTTGAAAATTTTATGATTTGTCGTGTGGTCCGAGTTATTCAGCTATACGTATGCAAAAAGTCATGTCTCCAACTTAATTAGGCGCTCCCTTAGATAGAATTGCTTAAAATACATATGTGGTAGCTCAAAGGGTTAAGCATAAGACTTTTTCAAGATTTTATAATTTGTCGCCTGGCCTCAAGTGTTCTGCTAAAAGTATGCAAAATTTCAAGTCTGCAGTTAAATAAGGGGCTCAGTTAGAAAGAATTGCTTAAAATACGCATGTGGAAGCCCAAAGGGTTAAATGTACGACTTTTTCAAAATTTTATGATTTGTCGCATGATGGTGTTCAGCTATAAGTATGCAAATTTTCACGCCTCCAACCTAATTAGGGGATCACTTAGAAAATATTGTTTAAAATACACATGTGAGAGCCCGAAGGGCTAAATGTACGACTTTTTCAAAATTTTATGGTTTGTCATTTTCATGTGAAGTGTTCAGCTATAAGTATGCAAAATTTCACGCCTCCAACATAAATAGGGGCTCACTTAGAAAGAATTGTTTAAAATACACATGTGGGAGCCCAAAGGGTTAAATGTACGACTTTTTGAAAATTTTATGATTTGTCGTTTGATGTGAGGTGTTCAGCTATAAGTATACAAAATTTCACGTCTCCAACCTAATTAGAGGCTCACTTAGAAAGAATTGTTTAAAATGCACATGGGGAGCCCAAAGGGTTAAATGCTCGACTTTTTCAAAATTTTATGATTTCTCGTTTGTTGTGAGGTGTTCAGCTATAAGAATGCAAAATTTCACCCCTCCAACCTAATTAGGGCTCACTTAGAAAGAATTGTTTAAAATACACATGTGGGAGCGCAAAGGGTACGCAAATGTACGACTTTTTCAAAATTTTATAGACTGTCATTTGATGTGAGGTGTTCAGCTATATGTATGCCAAATTTCACGCCTCCAACCTAGTTAGAGGCTCACACAGAAAGAATTGTTTAAAATACACATGTGGGAGTCCAAAGGGTTAAATGTACGACTTTTTCAAAATTTTATAATTTGTCGTATGATGTGTGGTGTTCAGCTATAAGTATGCAAAATTTCAAGTCTCCAACGAGTATAGTTTCTGAGAACAGGCTCTGTGACAGACAGAATATCTCAATTTGTTGATTTTCTGTAAGCAAGTAAACCTAGATAAATCCCCAGTAAGTAGTAGAGCATTAGATAGGTTTACAATGGAAGTCTATGGGAATTTGGCGAAATATTAGAGATATCGCCAAGGTGGCGTCACTTTTGGCGACTAATTTTGGTCGCCAAATTTGGCGATATATCGCCATGTTGGCGAGAAACTTGACGGTATTTGGCGACAGAACAGCATCCCCTCCTACGGCAAATTAAAATTTCGCCTAATAGACGTAATGTTAAAGTAAAAATGGGCACCCCCATGTGGGTAATTCATCGATTTTTACAATTTTTTTATTTTTTTCCTTAGTTTTATAGTGTAAACGAACTTCGCACCAAATTTGAAGTATGTCGCTGCAGTAGATATACGAGATCTTTTTGATGAGTGAGTCAGTCAGTCAGTCAGTCAGTCAGTGGTAAAATTATCGATTATCAGACATTTTCAAATGTCATTATCTCGGAAACTAATTATGCGTTATTTATAAAATTTTGGATTTTAGGTAATTAGGGTGGCCTTACTACACATTTCGTATAACAAGTATGTAGGTCTCATAGATTTTCAGTAGTAGAGCATTGAAATTTGACGAAAACAGCTTGAAATGGTTCGTGTAAATAACACACGGCTATGTCAGGCGAACTTGGCTGACACACTGCCGTGTGTCTAGATATATATATTATAACCATTAATTAAACATTACCGACAATCATCAAAAATTGCAATATTGTGAATGATTGACTACACGCCATAAACCAACAATATAGAACTGTATGTGTAAAATAAAGTACCGTATACCTAATTACAAGAATTAACATGGAAGAAAAAAAGAAGAATATGGATTCCAAAAAAATTGAAAAACTTATATACTGAATTACTTTTTCAAGAGTACAGAATTCAATGATATAAGCAAATCGGTTGTTTTCTGTGGGAAAAAAAGCTATAAGCTGAAAAAAAAATTTCCTCTGTACTCAAACAACCAATATAATCAAAATAATAGTTTCAAGATGAATACAGAACATTATCAAATGGCATGAAATGGACATGAAATGGGAAAAAAAAAAACTACAACCCATTAAATATTTAATTTATAGCAATAGAAATCTTACAAAACATACCGTATTAATTCCCAGTAGATTTTCAAAATATATTCCCGCACATGGAATCCAAAAAGCATGATAAGATTAAGGTGAATGAAACAGTTAACACAGAAATTAAAAGCTATGGAGTCAGTTAATTCATGTTGAAATATTGTGATAAATATAATTAATATAATATAAATAAAAAATAATTACATTATTTATAATACCTAAAAACAATTTTAAATTGTATAATAACAATTTTACAACATTGCCAATATTCAGCGTTAATTACCACCAAGTGTAAAAAATTAAAATTATGACTTTAAAGATGCTATTTAAAAATACAAAATTTATGGTGCTGCGATCTATTATTATTTTATACAAATGTCACAGTAAGTAGAATCTAATACATGCTAATGAATTAAAATGTATCAACTGCATTCCTACACACATCCTAATATAAACAATACCATACTGTATTTCATTATTCAGAAATTTTTTTAAATAAATTAAATGTTAATACAATATATTCTATTACCAAACCATTAAATCTACACTGAGAAATTAAAAAACTTTTTTAACTTGATAATATATAGAATATAGGCTATATGCTATAAAATAAAATAAATTATATATTATAAAAATATAATAGTGGTAATATTTAGCTTTACATATAAAAAATGAACAGGAAAGAAAAAAATAATAAATAAATAAATAATTAATTAATTAAATAATTAAATAATAAAATAAATAAATAAAAATGGATGTTCATATAAGATTGTCAGATACTAAAATTCCAAATAGCCTAAAGATCACATATATTGTGTGTGAATTATACTTATATTAATCATAAAAAAGCTAAAGAAAAATATGATTGTGCCAATCAAACATATAAACCGATAATTAATCATGAAATACAATGTTGAAAATAAAACACTATTAAATAGTATAGAGGAATAATAATAATAATAACTATTTACACAATTTTAATACATACAGTAATAACATTAGTTAATCAAATAAACCGATATGCATAAATAATCACTAAAAAGTTGGTATACTATTATTAATTTATATGACATTGTTCTGAGTAGACTAAATTAAAAATAAGTTAATATTGAATTTGATTAAATAAGTTAAATTTAATATGAAATTAAAAAAGAGGAAAAATCACCAATTACATATAAAACATCAAATCAACATCCATATAAAATACGTATTAGAAATGTAGTTATAATACAAAAGCCCCATTTTATATATATATATATATAAATTAACCATTGCGTATTATCCAGACAACACCACCCTCCTCCGTACTCTAACATCTACCCACCCAACCATCCTATAGTAATTGTTTATTTTTTATTTTATTTTACAATTTTTAATTTTTTTATAAATATTTTTTATTTTATAATTTTTTTGTAATTTTGTTTACGCATGTGTTAATTTTTTTTTTTTTTTTTTTTTTTTTTTTTTTTTTTTTTTTTAGATCATGTTAAGTACTAATTGTATATTAATGAATATATGATTTTTTTTTTTGGAAAACCATGATTTAATGCATCATAAATTAGTTTTTTAATATTATTGTTAATTAGATGAGAAGAACATAAACATTTTATTCTATATAAATGATTAAGTAGTATATTTCGATATACAGAATGATGAAGACAAGATTTAAAATTTGTAAACGTATTAACTTTGAATTTAAATTCTTTACGTTTATCATATAAATCAGTTATTGTTTTGTATATATATATATATATATATATTATACTATTTTATATACAAAACAAAAATGACCGAATCTCTTATTTAACGATGGTACGTGATAATATTTCATAATAATTATCATAGTAAAGGATATAGAGAGAAAACATCTTAATAAATAAAACGTACAAGAAATCTCAATATTAAGAATCATAAACATATTTTAAAGGTAAACGATGTCAAACAATAAATGAAATAAAAAGAATTTAATCATAAATTGAAGCAGAAATGTAATATAGAAATTTTATGATGAGAAATGAAAAATCAAAGCGACATGTGAATCTTTGATCTCCAGTCGGCAAAAGCATCCACGCGTCTCAAAAAAATGCATCATTTCATATAATATTCAGGCGAGTATAAGTAAAGGTAGTTTATCACTGCCAATATAATACATTGAATGAAAGAAAAGATTGAAGATACAAGACACAAAAACATCGAATAAGAAAATCAAATAAAACAAGTGGAAATTTAAAAGTAAAAAAATCCAACGATGATTTTAAAAAAAGGATTGCACTCACAGCCTTTCAAACAATGTGAGATGCACATAATGAATCCAACAGTATTACTACAGTTACACGTAAGAGACGAAACGAACAGACAACATGTTTATTTACTATGGTTACAGTTAAGTTATTCATGAAATTAAATCTAATCATCATAAAATTATTAAATTAAAATTAAATACAAAATGAATGATGTAGCTAAATATAATTTTATATTTATTTTTTAAGAGTATTAAGCTTTTTGGGAAAACATTTTATAGTTAAGATTGTTGAACAGTAGCATAAATATATATCGTAAAAAAATGTTAAAACAACATAGTGCTGACATCCATTATCGAATTCATATATTTATTTTAATAGCTATAAGTTACGTAAATTATAATTTTCAAACATTTATAATAAATTTTCTAATATTTAAAATCACTGTTGTACCAAACTAATCAATTTTTTACAGGGTTGGCAAGTTTTTGACGCATGACGGTTTTTACCAGATTTTACCATGGTTTTTACCGTCATGTCAAAAACTGTCAAAAACCCATCTTTTAGTAGTAGTTTGTTTTTACATTATTTTATTTCATTCTATCTTTAGTATTAAGTTGTTTCACATGAAATATTAAATATCAAAAAGACTCTAAAGTATATTTATCCATCCGAGAAAAACAAAAAAGAATTGCATTAGAATAATACATATATATCTCTTTTAGAAGATCTCGATAATAATCTTAAGCTATTTGGCATATTCTATAAAAATTATACTTTTTGAAGAAATTCTATAACCCATAAGTATAAGATTAAAAAATGTGTATAATTTCGGCAGAATGTAGTACACTGTTTAAAACTAAATAGCTTTCTCAGAAATTTCCTAGAAATAATTTTTCTTAAAGTGTTAAATCCAAATTGTTCATTGATTATTTTTATTTCTAAATAGCAATAAATGAAATAAAATATATTTTAAATAGTTGGGAATTACATACATGTTTTGGGAGAAAGGAATAAGACATGTTCTTGAAAGTTAAATCTTGTAGAGATTAAAATTTGCAAATCAATATTAAACTTTAAACCATGTGAAAACTCAATTTTTAACTATATTTTTGTTAAGTAGTTTATTTTAGTCTCATTATTTCCTTAAACTAAACAAATAAGTAAATAAATAAATAAATATTATTTTAAAGCATAAATGTAGATCACTAAAGATCCATTAATTAAAAAGTTAACTGCATTAAAAAATAACTAAAACATTTAAGAATCTCTCTAAATTTAATAATAATTTTAAAGGTAAAAGAATTTTACTCATACAGTCATATGTATGTAATAAAAATATGCAATGTGTTATTTCTTTCAATTCACTTTAAATAATGCCTAAATAATTTTAAGTAAAATGCATACAGGACATAAATAGTTTGTCTTTGTGGTAGCTTAAATAAATTTCGATTTAATCCCCTTCGCGGCGAGCATTTTTTACAGAATGTTTAATCTTTTATCACCGGTATTTTAAGACAGAAATTTTTGCCTAGATGAATCGAGAAAATGCCTTGAATAAATAAGGCAAAATTTACAATACAAAATAACTGGTAGGAATAATCATTGCTGAATAATCATGAGCGTATATGTGACGCTCGTCCCCAAGGGGTTGAAAATATTTCATGACTATTCAGGTATAAATTTATATCTAAAAATATAGGTGCTGGAATGGTCTGTTTATAAAGTTCATATATATTTGCACTAAAGTTAACAAAAAAAAAAAGAAAGAAAGAAAGAAAGAAAGGAAAGAAACTATAGTGTGTGTATATATATATAAATTATTATTCTATTCTGTTTTTTCTTAAGTATTGTTTTGTTGTGTTAAATTTTAAGTCTAAGAGCTTTCACCTGAAATCAGGCCCTACAGGTTTGTATAAAAATTTTATTAATTTAAAATTTTAAGATTCTGCTTATTGAAGTAAAAATGAAAATCACCATAATTGCATTTATGAAATACATAAGATATGCATTTTAAAATATCATATCTAAAAATATTCAAATTTATTCAATGACCACAATCCATGCTTGACACCTATTGTCACACCATACAACAACATTTCTGCATATCTAAAATAAAGTTAATGTATTTTATTTAAAATGTATATTGAATATTATTTGATAATTATAACAACCTTTTATTATCATTTAATATTAATGTTCATTGCCGCTAGTAGAATCTATATTAGTGGAGATTACTACGACAAATATTGTTCTTTCCTTTTGTTCTTGTATTTTTAAATTTTTCCCATTTAGGAAATAAATACTTTTCTTTTATACAAATTTAACAAAGTAATTGTGAATAATAATAACAAGAACAACAAGGAAAAATCAATCTACAAATGTATTGTATGCTACACTTACACTATAAATTGGAGGAAAATTGAAAATATAGGTTTTTGACGGAATAAACCGGTAAAAACACGGTTTTTACCACTGTCATGTCAAAAACCAGTTTTTGGCGTCAAAAACCCAACATTGATTTTTTATTAATAATAGTAATTACCATGTGTGCAACATGGTAATTATATAAAACAAATCAGTATAATTAAATATCTAACGGAAACAAAGATATAATATAATTAAAGAACTCTCGGAAAAGTTCTATTAAGAAATCAATTAATGAAAAAGATAGTTAAACGATTCAGAGGACAAAGCTTTCATTTAAAAACAAAAAATCTGAAAATAGGGAACTTTCAATTTGAAAGATGTTTAATCGTAATTGTTTTTCATTGTTTGCATTTTAATTTACTAAGTAAAACTACTTCCATTAATCAAGATTATTTTTTTAAAAATGCATCGAACTCTGTTAATAAGAGAAGCAAGGGAATTAAAAAAGTCCTTCTATTAAAACCGTTACTCGCAATACCCGAGAAGAAAATAAAATTCTTAAAATCACATACATAATTAACACTAACTGGAGAGGGTTCGAGGTTGGAGTCACTGAATACGGTGAAAGTTTGTGTATCAATACAGTATAGTTAGTATATAAATATATGACAGTCATAAGGCGCAACACCCAGGGGGGGGGGGGGGGGTCTCGAGGAAATAAGTCGCAAAGTTTATGCTATAGTTTATAATCGGATAAATTTTCTTCTTTGGCAAGCGGCTCAGTAGCATGGTCGTCGGCATACTGGATTTGAGATTTTTCTTTGTCAGTTTGAGTCCCGCTCGGACTTATTTTGCGGAACGAAAATTTCCATCAATTATTTTCGAACCGCAATTGAAAGGATATGTATAATTTAAATTTACGAAAAATATAAATTAAATGTATGTTTTGTAGCATATAAATGCATTTGTTAACAATGAAATTTTGCATGTTTAAATATTTAATGAAAAGAAAAAAAAGGCCAATTTATATGTCTATAGACCAGAAAGTTTTGTTTGTTATTTAAAATTATTTACAGTTATTTCAATGAATAATCTACTATTTTTCACAGAAAAATAAATAAAAATACGTGGTATTAATACGTGAATAAATATATTATTTTTATTTTGTTTCATTATGCAAATATTTCAAACATTTCATGATTTTGTAAAAATATTGTTTTGAATTTTAAGATGGATTTTTTTTTTCGGATTTTTGATTTTGTTGTTAATGCGAACTTGATAACTATTTTCAACAATTCAATATATTTTTAGAGCTTATTTTTAAGCACATAGACAGCTATTTTAACTATAAGAATAAGAATTCAAGATTTAAAAAAATTCTAAAAGCTAGTTGTTAAAAAACGATACATTTATACATTATTACGATAATCGAAAAATTACAATTTTTAAAATTAGCGTAATATTATGGCCTATAAAAGTTCCAACTTTCTTTTAGTTTATTATTATTATTAATTTTATTTTTACTTTTCCTTAAATATATATGCATGCAAAGATTCACAGTTAAAATTGTATTTATATAATTAAACTGCATTACATAAACATATTAAACAGGGGGGGGGGGGGGGATGAATAGCTAAAAAGCATTACTACGTAGACACTTACTCTAACTAGTAAATCTGCAGATCAAGAGCCTCAACGTCAACTCTGCAACTTATTGTTTTTAGCAAACTTTGCGTAATATTAATCTTTCTACAAAAACAAAATTTAAACTTTTTAAATTACACAAACATTTATAAAAGGAAAAAAAAATATTTCGATGGTTTCAGACATTAGAAGCGTTAAATTAAACACGTTGTTATGTAATGATATTCTGAAATTCTCACGAGCTACTTATTCTAGTAATTTTTATATAATAAAGCAAATTTTTTCAGGGGGGCGCCCTCTTGTGTAATTTATTTTGCATTTGTAATTTTCTATTGATTGAGTTAATGATTATCCTATATCTTAGATTCCTTTTTACACTGCTATTTATAAGGAAATTTTGTCACGCATTTTACGTTATCCTAATATCCATACAGCAGTATTTACTTGCCTGCTAACCACAAACACCTGTATCTAATGGATAAAGAACTTTTGGAAATGTAAACTGAGACATCTAATTTAGAAATCTAATACCTTTATAATTTTTGTTTCCAAAAAATAATTTTGATTACCATTCTGCAATATTTATATCTAAGATCTAATCTAAATATCTAAAAATGCACTCGATAGGATTAACTTACTAAAATCACCCTAAAGTAGGGGGACTTCTAAACCTAACGATTAATAATTCATCATCGTGTCCACTTCCAATTGACTAAATAGATAAACGTGATTTGGCACCGTTAAGTATTTTTTGTGATAGCCTTTTAATAGTATCTACATTTAATTTAAAATCGTGATGTTACAAACACCGTTGAAATTTGACGCACCCCTGTGTTCAGGTCAAATTACGAAAGGGTAACTAACCTTTTATTTCCCTTAGCCGGGCATTTTGTTTCATTTTTCGTAATAGGGATTATTTTAATAATTTAATTTATTTTACACTCTACAAGCTGTTACACGGGACGTTGTTCACGCAGCATTAAAATAGAGATAAATGCATTAAATAAAACATTTCCCTCCCCACCAGACATGGCAAGTCTTAGGCTTTTTGCACAATACTATTATCTTACAGAAAATGTTGTTCTTTTAAATCGCGCAAATGTTTCAATTAAATAAAGTAACATTTTTTGTATTAAAATACTGGTATCCAGAACGCCGGAGGTTTGGCAGCTCTGCTCCTCTTAATAGAAACATATATAGTTAACCAGCACTTTATCACATTTTATAGGAGACAATACGGAATTTCTTATTTGTATGGCCTTACATATACCTCAGTCATAAAAATGTAAAATTTTGTGCCAATTAATATACACAATTGCGAAAATGAAATCGCAACCAATGAGAAAAGGAAGGCCAAGTAAAATCGTGTAAGTCGAGGAATCTTTCTTCGTAGAGTTGAGAAAATACCACTGCAAAAATTATTTTAGGTGGTATTTGGTGTGAAATGTTTATATGTATTCATTCTTGTCCTATTTATCTTTTTTATTATTTGTAATTTGCTTATTCCATTTTCCTTTTGCACGTGAAAATCTTACAAATTAAAATTAACTCTTTGGGAGAAATTGTTATTCCTTTTTTTTTTTTTTTTTTTTTTTGGCAACAATAAAGTTTATAAAGTTTAATAGAATAATGTCAGTTTATTCTGTATGAAAATAACGAATTTTTTCATTTATAATCAAAATAGTTGAATATATAAATAAAAATATTATTCTATATAGTATATAAATACTATTTTCATTTCTGCGTTTAAATCAATCTATATGCAAATATCTATACAAAGGCATTCATTAATTCATTCCTTTTAACTTTGATTTGACTTAAAGAACCATACATACTTTCACATTTATGATATTCTTAGATGAGATATAGTTGCTACGCAACGGTTAAAAGGGAAAAAAATGAGATATAAGTAAATTCATGAAATAAAATGTTTTATATTATTCGAACACAAGTATAAAATTCCATCATAAGTTATACACCTAATTTAAAAGCTCTGACAAATGTTTTGACAAAATTGCAAACTAAAAGGAATAATTTAATACTCTTATTTAAAAATTTCAGCATCCAAAATTCACCATTTAAATCTATTATTCATATGAGCGATTTCTTTCAATAAATGAAAATTTGAAAAACGTCTGACTTTCCATAGAAAAGCATTATGTCACAAAATAAAATGTTCTATATATTCCGAACGAATGAACCAAATTTAACCCAAAACTATACAGCTAAATCCGGGGAGCTCACCAATATACATCCTTAATTTCAAGCTAATCGGATGCTTTTTACGGCAGTTATCGCGGGACAGACAGACTAACTAACTAACAAACAAACAGATGGAAACCAAAAAATTTTGGGTCTCCACAGTAAGCCTTCACTGACGTTTCGACAATTAAAAATCAAGAATCCCAGACTATAAAAAATCACATTAAAAATATAGCAGCATATTTTTAATAAACCATGAAATATTTAAAGTATTTGCATAAGTAAACAGAATGAAAATAATATATCTGTTCACATATTTTATTTCTCTGTTTAAAATATTAGATATTCATTAAAATAACTGTAAACAATCTTAAATAACAACAACAACAAAAAAATTTCTATAGACATATAATTATGCCTACTTTTCTTTCCCCCTTTTACTTTTCATTATCTATTTAAACATGCAAAATTTCGTAGTTAAAAATACACTTATATGCTACAAAACGCACATTTACTTTGTATTTTTCGTAAATTTCAATTATTATACATATTTTTTCAATTGAGGTTCGAAAATAATTGATGGAAATTTTCCTTTCGAAAAAAACAAACACCTGAGCGGAATTCGAACTGACAAAGAAAAATCTCAAATCCAGTATGCTGGCAACCATGCTACTGAGCCGCTTATCAAATTCGGAAATCTTGATTCTGGGATCATTCACAGTTTTTTCACCTTAAAACAAAATTCTTTCTCTTAAAAATTGACATTTCAGATTTTTTTTTCCCAATCTCCAAATTAAATCTTTCACAAATGTAATGATTTTAGAATTTAATAAAACTGTTATATAATAGCTGCAATCACCAATGAATCTATTATCTAGCTGTATACAGGGTGCAAAGGAAAGTCCCTTTAACCTGAAAATACTTGCGAACGGAGAGAGCTACAGCTATGCAAGTGAGGTAACGGTATAGTAAAGCGACTACGCCCGACCTAATACAAACGACAGCAGCGACCCTAGTGGCGAAATTTGGAAGATAGCCATTGCAAATCGAAAACGAAAAGAGATAGAGCAAAATTTCCAATTAGAATGTTTTAGAGCATCAATTAATTAGTACGAAATGACATTTGGTTCACATGGATAAGATAAATCGTCACCTGTATAACCAAAAATGTCCGAAATCTATGAGCGACGATTCTACTTTGCCTATTCACAGTCCGGAAATGTAGCAGTGCACAATTGCAGATTGTGACGTTGTACTGTGCTGTAATGTCTGTAAAGTTTAATTTGCAATGCATTTAAAAATCTAGATTAACCCTTTCAGGGGGAGAAGAATTTTGTTCGTAAACTGATGAAATAATTGACTGATACCAGAATATTCAAACAAATTTCTTAGAAAATAAAATCCCGCTGATTTGCACTTTCATTACAAAAGCAAAATTTTATTAAAATTTTTATGCTGCCATTTGTCAGTTTTGAAATTAAAATTAGGTGGCTAGACCGTCTAGCCATCGCCCTTGAACGGTTAAGCTTGCAATAGACGTTCCATGCTGAGAAATGTGCATGCAGAACTACTCTCGCGAATACAAACGTGTACAAAACGTAGCAATGGCGAACTTTTCGAACATACTGAATATTAACTTTTTATCACTGTGAGACAGTTTATTTTGGTTTTTGTGTGTGTGTGTGTTTTCATCAAAATGTATTGAGATACGTACGTATTTGTACAATAAATTGTGCGTATTTCTCTCATACTTCTGCCTATTCCATTCAAACGTTTACACAAAATGGAGTGCATCGATTTCGGACATTTTTGGATATACAGGCGAAGATTTATCTTATCCATGTAAACCAAATGTCGTTTTGTACTAATTAACTGATGCTCTAAAACTTTCTAACTGTAAATTTTGTTATATCTCTTTTCGTTTTCGATTTGCAATGGCTATCTTCCAAATTTCGCCACTAGGGTCGCTGCTGTCGTTTGCATTAGGTCGGGCGTAGTCGCTTTACTATACCGTTACCTCACTTGCATAGCTGTAGCACTCTCCGTTCGCAAGTATTTTCAGGTTAAAGGGACTTTCCTTTGCACCCTGTATATGTACAAAGGACCATCTCAATAATATATAAATAAGAATTTAAATATGATAATTTTCTAATTTACAAAATTTCGATTACACTTTTTACAAATCACAATTTTTTACATTTCATTCACATTTTTTAGAAGTTTTTACAAAAGTTTACAATTTCACAAAAACATGATCATGTTTAAAAAAAAAACCAAGCAAATCCCTGGTAAGATAATTAAATACAACTTCTCTTGTTAAAAATGAAAATTCAAGTACAAAATTATTTCAAAATTGTACCAATTTATGAAAATGGTAAGGTAGAAAATTTAACGTAAAATTTGAAACATGAATTTATTTTTATTCGCATAGCTGTAATTTTAGAAGTTTTTACAAAAGTTTACAATTTCACAAAAACATGATCATGTGAAAAAAAAACCAAGCAAATCCCTGGTAAGATAATTAAATGCAACTTCTCTTGTTAAAAATGAAAATTCAAGTACAAAATTATTTCAAAATTATACCAATTAATGAAAATGGTAAGGTAGAAAATTTAACGTAAAATTTGAAACATGAATTTATTTTTATTCGCATAGCTGTAATTTTTCGCTATTGTCAAAAAAATTTCTTTTGATAATAACATGCAGTTGAATTTTTTTTTTTTCTTTTCCTGAAATATAGATTCTTTGAGTTGTCTAAAATGTATTTTTAAAAAATATAAATCCATACAAACTTTGCAAAGAAATTGTAAGCAAATCTCTGTGAAAAATGTAGTTGAAAACAATTTTTAAACATGGAAAAATCCACCAATTTTAAAAGTTTCGTTAAAAAAAAAAAAAAAAAAAAAAATTAAAAAAAAAATTAAAAAAAATTACCACTTTCAAAATTAAGAATCTAAAACTTACTAAAACAAAGTTTGTGTTTAGACCGGAAAACTGTACCAAAACTAAATATACAGGAAATGAAAATTATAACTGTGAGGGGGGGGGGGGGATGTAACATTGTAAAATAATACTAATTTTTAAACAATGGAAGATTTAAAAATGATAATAGTATTTATAATAATACCAGAACTACAATAATTTTTTTTCTTTTGAACTGGCATGCTTTATATATTTGAAAACCAGTACAATGTAGATGGGATATACAACAATATAGTTTAAAATTGCTTTCAAACTGCAGTGATATTGGTTGAAACTTAAGATTTTTTTTGTTGTTATTTTTTAAATTAGCTCTACTGATATAATTAAACAAATGCTACAGAAAAATCCTTACAATAGACACATGATATATTACAAACTCTGGTGTTAAATTAAGCAAGAAAAGCTACAGTCAGAATTCTGAGACTGGAAGGATAAACTTTTAAAAGCTGGCTTTTTTTTTCTCTTTTTTTAATAACTAGGGGGGCTCCGTCCCCCTGCTCGCTACGCTCACCAACCCCCCGAAAATCGTTTCGCGATTCTATTCGGTATCGTCTCTCGCGAAGCAATCCCTATTTTCTAGCCAACCCCAGACGTAATTTTTTCGTGTTTCCATTCTGGATCTAAATAAATAATCATATAAATCTCCTCTCCTCTGAAATTTTCACTTCGCCGCCTTTTCTCCGCCAACATACTCGTATATATGTAAAATTATATATATAGTGTTACGAATATTGTAAATAGTTGGTGTTTGCATTTAAAAATAATGTAAATAGTTCAATTAAGCTCTATTCATAAGCTAATATTAGTTTTTGCTGCATTGAAATATCTCAATTTGTTCATTTTCTGCAAGCAAGTAAACCTATTGGATTTCAATGGGAGTCTATGGAAATTTGGCGAAATACTGGATATAGCGACAAGTTGGCGACAAACTTCGCGGCATTTGGAGCCCCCTTGGTAACCCGCCTCATAGCGTCATAAAGCTCTGACCAATCAGATGGGTTTCGCGGTATCTACGCAGATTTTCATTGGTCCATTTCCAAATCGTTACTTTTTTTCATTCTAGGGAGGCTCTGCCGCCCTGCTCGCTACGCTCACCAACCCCCCGCGTAATCGCTTCGCGATTCCATTCGGTATCGGGAAGCAATCCCTATTTTTTAGCCAACGCCAGACGTAATTGTTTCGCGTTGCCATTCTGGATCGCTTCGCGATCCCTTATTTTCCATGCATTCAATTTTTAGATTCCACTTGGTAAAAAAGCGCTCCTCCCCAACTTCTGACAATTTTATTTCCTCATCTCCAAGCACATAATCATTAGAGCTTACAGAGTGTCATAATTATAAGAATTATTACATATATAGTGTTACAAATATTATAAATAGTTAGTGTTTGTGCTTAAAAATAATGTAAATAGTTCAATTAAGCTCTATTCATAAGCTAATATTAGTTTTTGTTGCATTGAAATATCTCAATTTGTTCATTTTCTGCAAGCAAGTAAACCCTATTGGATTTCAAAGGGAGTCTATGGAAATCTGGCGAAATACTGGAAATAGCGCCAAGTTGGCGACAAACTTGGTGACGTTTGGCGACAGAGCCACCTCCTTATAGCGTCAGAAAGCTTTGACCAATCAGATGGGTTTCGCGGTATCTACGCAGATTTTCATTGGTCAATTTCCAAATCGTTACTTTTTTTTATATATATACGAGGGTGAGTCGGAAAATAAGTTTCCTCTGGCAACTGTGGACAGAGGTGTATATGAAAGACAAAAATTGTAATGAAACATTATAGATAAGGCGTAACTTTATTTTTCTACTAAAGTGCAAAGTGGGTTGAGGCATTCGTCATACCTTTTATAAGCTTCATAAAGCCCTTCAGGAAAAAAACAAGGCTCTGCATACAAAAGAAGCGTTGACCGGCTTATGTGACTTCAGCATTGCTTACAAAGAAGTAGTCAAGCATTACTTTCGTCTGTAGTGGCCGTGCACGTCCGTACAGGTCTCGGTCTGTCCAACACTTGCTGACACCCCTCACTGAATTGGCGGCACCATCTCCGCACCATTTGTTTCAGCATCACATCTGGCCCATAGGCTCCTACGTGGAGGTTAGATATTTCTGTTCCCGATACTCCACGTACCCATTCATAGCGGACAACCGCTCTCACTCCCTCCTTTGACCACGAATTCACAACGCATTTTCTCTCCATATCTACCGGGAATAGAATGATGCAGAGCCCTGATTTTTCAAGGAGCGCTTTTTGAAGCTTATAAAGAGGTATGACAAATGTCTCAACTCACTTGGCACTTATGTAGAAAAATAAAGTTCCGTCTTATCTTTAATGTTTCATTACATTTTTTGTCTTTCATACACACCTCTGTCCACAGTTGTTAGGAGAAACTTATTTTCCGACTCACCCTCGTACTAGGGGGCTCTGCCCCCTACGAGCTACGCTCGCCAACCCCGGTTCAGGCACACCAAAATCCAAAAAGCACGCTAATTTGATCGGCTTTAAAAATATTGAATTAAAATTTAAAAAAAAAACAGTAGCGATCTCTCTGTAAACGGATCTCCATTCGTTTTCCTTGGATCGGGGATTTTTAAGGCCAAATCTGCTGCTGTTAGGAGATACAATGGCTGTTTTCGTATTTAATTAAAAAAATTAGTTAAACATTTGAAAATAAGCTAATGTAAAAGGAATTAAGTAAACAGTGTCATTGTCTCCCGGTATTTTTTAACAGCGCTATAAGATAGTTCTTTTAAATAATTCTTTTTAAATGTATCGTTTCAAATCTGACGTAATTTACACCAAAGTTTTATTTCTCTTATTAATATTCACGTGAAAATACTTTTGTTGTTAGAAGGAAATATTATTTGCGCTGTCTTCGAATTCACGATAATAGTTGAAAAGATTATCTCAAAATATCTCGCGCAATTATATTTTTCAATTTAAATTGTTTTGCTATATTTTTTGCCATTTTAAATATGACGTAATTTCCTCAAATTACAAGTTTTAACGCATAATAAGATTTTTTTTATTTTAAGATTTTGTTTCTCTTTTAAAATTCAAGTTCAAATATGGTTCGGCACAGATGTCATATACGAACATATTGGCGTAATTTTTTTTTCTGATGCCAATTTCATATACGCAACGGGTACTTAACTGGTGCTAAAGTGTCGTTATTTTGCTTGATATGGTAACCCGGATGTTGTTGTTTATGCTATTAATGTTTTCGCCAAATTGGCGTCGGAAAAAAATTGCACCAATATGCGCCAGTGATGCCGCTGTACTTGAAAAAACCTGGGTCTTCGGGACCCAGGATTTCCAAAAATCTGGGTCCCTTTTTTACAAAAGCGGGTCCCCATCAATAATAATTTATATTTTAAAGAAATAAATGAAACTTGTTTATTTGGAAAAGATAAATGAAATGCATTAATTATTGTTTTAATAATAATTAAAAAATGAATTAAAACCAGTATTATTTGCACTCAAATAAGCTATTTTAAAAAAATATTAAGAGAAATTGTCTTTACTTTTTTAAAAGTAAAAATGCAAAACACAATTTTAATTGTAAAATAATATTTATTTGAGAGTAGAAGATACCAAGTTCCACTAACAAGTATCACTAATGTTCGCATTTCTTTTAAAAAGGGGCAAGACAGGTTTATTGAAAAAGATATTTTTGCTTAAAAAAAGAATACTTATGTTAAGTAAAGGTGTACTTTTTGTTGAATGAATGGGTGCTTTCATTATACTTCCCATTGAATTATTTGTCAGCATAGATCTGTGTTGGAATCATATATTTTTCTTGGAAGGGAAATTTACATCTGAATCATTAATAATAAACATCAAATCCTAAATGTTCTGAAGGTGGGAGACATTTCAATGCAGTAAGGGGGGGGGGGGGGGATTTTTCACCGGTCCACCTACTGAATACATTATCAAAGTACACTGAAATCATTCTGTATTTTTAAGAATCTCATAAAAAAATTAAATCCCATTTTATGAATTTTCTACCTATAAGTTTAGTTTGCACATCTTTTTTGGTGCTTTGACTAAATTCACGTTTTTTTCGCGTTATTTTGACGAAATTCGCGTTTTTTCCGCGATCCTTTTGTCGAAATTCGCTATTTTTTCACGAGCCTGTCACGAAAATCGTGTTTTTTCCGCGATACTTTGACAAAATTTGGCTTTTTTCTGCGATTTTTTGGCGAAATTCGCTATTTTTTCGCGATCTTTTGACGAAACACTGTTTTGTCTCAGCCCTTTTACGGAAATAGCGTTTTTTTCGCGATATTTTGATGAAATTTGTGTTTTTTTTTCGCGATCCTTTAACGAAAATCGTTTTTTACGCTATTTTTTGACGATATTCGCTAGTTTTTCGCGATCGTTTAACGAAAATTGGCTTTTTCCGCGATATTTTGATGAAATTTGCGCATTTTTCACGATCCTTTGGCAAAATTCAGTTTTTTCCGCGGTTTTTTGACGAAATTCGCTATTTTTTCGCTATCTTTTAACGAAATACGCTAATTTGTCGCGGCTCTTTTACGAAAATCGCGTTTTTTCGCTATATTTTGATGCAATTTGCGTTTGTTTCCGCGATATTTTGATGAAATTTGAGCTTGTTTCCGCGATATTTTGATGAAATTTGAGCTTATTTCCGTGATATTTTGATGAAATTTGAGCTTATTTCCGTCATCCTTTGACGAAATACGCTATTTTTTCGCGGCCCTTTTACGAAAATCGCTGTTTTGCGCGATATTTTGATGAGATTTGCGCTTTTTTCGCGGTCCTTTGACAAAATTCGGCTTTTTCCCGCGATTTTTTGACGAAATTAGCTATTTTTTTGCAATCTTTTAACGAAATACGCTAATTTGTCGCGGCCCTTTTACGAAAATCGCTGTTTTTGCGCGATATTTTGATGAGATTTGCGCCTTTTTCGCGATTCTTTGACGAAAATCGGCCTTTTTTCCCTCAATTTTTTGACGAAATTACGCGTCCCACGGGACGCGTAAGAGCTATTTTTTTGCGTCCCGCCTCCGATTTTTCGCGTAATTTACGCGCTATAGCGCGTCCGCGGCATCCCTGATGCGCGTATATGACATCTGTGCCTATGGTTGTTATGACGTAATTTTCCTGCTTTTAACATGTAATCATTTAATTCTAATTTTAAAGTTTTTTTTTCCGTTTGTAATAGTGACGTGTAAATAAATTTTTAATTTGAAGTAAACATTATTGTTTGCGCTGTTTATACAACTGGCAACAGTTTAAATTAATAACATTTTCTAAGATTTGTAAAAAATGTCTCTCGGAATGCTGAAAATTTGAATATAAAATTGAAATAAAACCTCAAAAAATGAGTCAAATAAGAAAAATAAATGCAATCTGCTCACCGGGAACTTATAACGTATAAAATGATCTAAAAATGATTAAATTCTCATGTATAGTTTTTGCTCCAATAAAACTTTTTAATGGAACGATTTTGTCCAACTTTAGCATTAAATATCTCTTTAAATAATTCTTCGATTTGAAAACTATCTGCATCAGCGTGTTTATCAAACATTTCTCTATAATACCACCGATTTTCATATTTTTGTATGCAACAGTTTTTTTTAATATTAACGATGAAAGGCCATGCTTAAGCATTCAAATTGGATGCGATCTACCCGGAATATCTACGCAGATTTTCATTGGTCCATTTCCAAATCAAAACTATTTTTTATATATAGAAGGATAGAAGGATATAGTCATGTAAAGGGAAAATCTTTTTTTTTAGTGTGCATAAATCCTTCTATATATATAAAAAAGTTTTGATTTGGAAATGGACCAATGAAAATCTGCGTAGATATTCCGGGTAGATCGGCATCCAGTTTGAACGCTTAAGCATGGCCTTTCATCTTTAATATTAAAAAAACTGTTGCATACAAAAATATGAAAATCCGCTGTACTATAGAGAAATGTTTGATAAACACGCTGATGCAGACAGTTTTCAAATCGAAGAATTATTTTAAGAGATATTTAATGGTAAAGTTGGACAAAATCGTTCTATTAAAAAAGTTTTATTGGAGCAAAAGCTATACATGAGAATTTAATCATTTTTAGATCATTTTATACGTTATAAGTTCACGGTGTGCAGATTTTATTTATTTTTCTTATTAGACTCATCTTTTGAGGTTTTATTTCTATTTTAAATTCAAATTTTCAGCATTTCGAGAGATATTTTTTACAAAATTTAGAAAATGTTATTAATTTAAACTGTTGCCAATTGTATAAACAGCGCAAACAATAATGTTTATTTCAAATTAAAAATTTATTTACACGTGACTATTACAAACAGAAAAAAAAAAAAAAAAAAAAAAAAACTTGAAAAATAGAATTAAAATTATTGCATGTTAAAAGCAGGAAAATTACGTCATAAGAACCATATTTGCACTTGAATTTGAGAAACAAAATCTTAAATCATTATTATGCATTAAAACTTGTAAATGGAGGAAATTACGTCATATTTAAAATGGCCAAAAAATATGGCAAAACAGTTTAAATTGAAAAATATATTTGCGCGAGATATTTTGAGATAATCTTTTCAACTATTATCGTGAATTCGAAGACAGCGCATATAATATTTCCTTCTAACAACAAAAGTATTTTCACGTGAATATTAATAAGAGAAATAAAACTTTGGTGTAAATTACGTCAGATTTGAAACGATACATTTAAAATGAATTATTTAAAAGAACTATCTTATAGCGTTGTTAAAAAATACCGGGAGACAATGACACTGTTTACTTAATTCATTTTACATTAGCTTATTTTCAAATGTTTAACTAATTTTCTTAATTAAATACGAAAATAGCCATTGTATCTCTTAACAGCAGCAGATTTGGTCTTAAAAATCCCAATCCAAGGAAAACGAAGAGATCGCTACTGTTTTCTTTTCTTTTTTTTTTTTTTTTTTAATTTTTATTCAATATTTTTAAAGCCGATCAAATTAGCGTGCTTTTTGGATTTTGGTGTGCCTGAACGGGGGTTGGCGAGCGTAGCTCGTAGGGGGCAGAGGCCCCTAGTATTAAAAAAATATATTATTTTACATTTTTAAAGAAATTTAACTTATTTTTTGAGAAACATTTATGAGAAATCAATTTTTCCAGAAAAAAAAAAATTGAAAAAAAAACCGTTTTTTTCCGCAACTTCAAATTTTTATCTCTAATTCTGACATGCTCCGTTTTTTTTGGTGATCTGTTAAATTATGGGAGACCCAACGACAAAGCAATTTTTTCATATATAGTTATTCATGAATAATTTTATGTATAACTGCAGGTCCAATGTTAAGTTCCATTTGCATCATGTGGTGGGTAGAGCGATTATCATCGATTAACATTTTTCGTGCGGCCGACACATTTCCTGGGACTGCAGCTGACAACAATCTTCCTGTGTGTTCTTCATTCAAAATAAAACTTCGATCTCTTCTAAATTCTGTTACCATCTGAATACAGTGGCACGAGGTGGAGTTTCATTTCCATGTGCTAATTGTAGACGTTGAAGGCAATCTTCTTGATTTAGCCCCACTTTAAAATCACAGAAAATCACAGCTCGATAATGCTCTCGCGGCAACTCGCGTGTTTATCTTCTTTCAAAATTTATTCTACAATAGCTAAATTACAATTGTTGCCACAAATTATCATCTGTGGGCATAAGAGTTCAAATTTACATATACGACCATCTTTTTTTTTTTTTTTTGGTCATATCGTCTGCTTCTGCCTCACAAATTTCAGAGTACCCTCGTATTTAACTTATTTCTGAGTGATTTATATTATATTTATTTTATGAAGAAATTTCTTATCCGAATAGATATATTTTCATTTGTTACCATGACCGGTTGTTGATATATTAATTGTTCTAATTATTTCAAAGGTAAAATTTATTGAATATCATAAGTTATTATGTCTTGCCTTTGTGAGTTTCATTATCTTTAGGCAAAATCACGGTAACTGAAGTCAAAACTTCAAAAGAACTAGTAATTCCAAAAGACGCGAGTAATGCAACTAATCACTTCCCCTTTTTCCTGGAAAAAAAATTGCCTATCGTTGCAATAGAAATAGATACAGCAATTTTAGAGCTCTTGATTTCACATATGCTTTCATTTTATCATCAAAGGCTGGTTAATATGGAAAAGAGTTGGAGCCCAGAATACGAATCTAAAGAAAGAAACCAAAAAAAAAAAAAAAAAAAAAAAAAAAAAAAAAATCTATGCTTTTTTCTTTCAATGGCTCAGTTGTAAATTTATAATGACGTGATATATGAAATGCACTCTCCTTTCTTTCTTCCATTCTTTCAGAACTTCGGGGAATTCCTTTGCATTTTCTTGGGTGGTAGTTTCTAGATGTCTGCGCTAGCCGAAATTTCGAGGCCCGGCCCGACTCATAGAAAAAAAAATTCGGCCTGACCCGGTCCGATACAAAAATTAAAAGCTCGGCCCATAGAAAAAATAATATTGGCCCGACACGGCCCGGTAAAAAACTTAAAAGTTCGGCCCGAGCCCGGTCCGACCCGAGTGAATTTCTACAAAACATTGATTTTTACGTCGATTTGGTTAAAAATTTGTCCCGTACGAGGAGTTCTGACGAAAAATATTTATCTTAACTTTTTTTTTTCATGTGTATAATCTTCTTTTTTATAGAAGTGTATGTACATGTTTCAGTTATCATTAATATTGTTAATCCGTATTCCATGTATTGAAGTGTTAAAAGTCTGAAAAATGCTATACAGTAAAATCTTTTAAGACGGAATTACATAGAAAAGAAAAAAAAAATGCGTTACAGACAAGTTCCCTTCTAAGCAAGTGTAAAGGTATTATATATTCTTTTCTTACGTATTACGTATTAGTATATTAATTTTGCATGGATCAACACGTTTTTCAGTTTAAAACACTGTTCCATCATAGGCAGGCTCCTTTTCACACGTCTTACTATATTTTAATTTAGCTATAGTTTAATAAGCGTAGAAATCTACTATACTTTAAAAAGAATAAATTTTAATGTTTACGTGTAGAATAATGGCAATTAAAAAATATATGCATCTTTTGTAAAAATTTTTGGGCCAGGCCTAATCTAACTGACCTTTTAATGGACCAGGCCTCGCTGAGACAATGATTTTCATACGGGCTGGATCAAAACTAGGACTGAAAATTTTGGGCTGTGAAGACTAGGAATGAAACCAGCACAGAAAAAGTAAGTTAGGCCCGGCCCGAGTGCCGTGAATGAAAATCGGCCCGTGGCCCCGTGGAGATCTCTAGTAGCATCTTTGAAAGTTGAAATTCTGTCTGGTAAAACTGACAAATTTTTGACAGACAGTTGTAATGTAGAAATATTATCACTGAGAGAAAACAGGGTTCGATAAGAAAGGGCTTTCTTTCCTAATTTTATCCTACTTTTCGCTGAAAATCCCATTAAAATGAATAGTTCTTTTGTTGGTATTAGCCAAGATTCTGCTTTTGTAGCTCGTGCAAAGCATGAAAACCTTTATAATAGTGTAAATTATGAATCATTCTTAAAGTGTAAATTACTCGTTTTAAACGCGACTTCGTTTTAGCCGTGTTCATATTAAACGTGTTCGACTGCACATAAAATAAAAAGTGGGCTTAAAACGTATAAAGAATTTGATGACTTAAAATTATCATATACGTAGGATCCACGGAGTAAAAGAGATGGAGAAGAAAGTAGTAGTGTTAAAATTTTGGTATGCGTTTTTCCCCGTTAGGTGGCGATACCGTAGATGGCAGGCTATATCGATGGTACTACAACATTTTTCAATGGGAAAACCATTGATTAAAAAAAAATAATAATAGAAAATCTCAATTTTAAGAAAGTCGTACAAGTAGAAATCTGATTAATTACAGTCTTCTTCATAAGATACATATTTTTTTTAAGGAACTTGGCGTTTCGACTGCTTTTTAAGACACTTAAAATCAGAGATCATTCTGACAAAAAACAAAAGGCAAGTTATTTAAAAACATTGAATATTGCGTATTATTCTACCGCGAAGAAATAAATGGACTTATGACTTTTAGGAATTAAAAGTGTTATTCAATATTTTCTGGAGTAAATTTTAATCTTGCGTATTTTTTAAAATAATTCATAACTTTTGATATCTATGCAATTAACAATTGTAGAATTAAAATAAATTTTAATTATTTGGGAAAGAAAACTTTTGTAAATTATAGGTCATTTGGCCAGGAACTAATTTTTGCAAAAGTCGTAAAGTTTGATTTTAATATAATCTTACTTATGTGTGTGTGCGCGTGTGTATGTGTGGGTGGGGGTAGACGGTAGAGGACCGGACCGTACAAAAATCAGTGAAAACAGTCCCGGCCCGACACAATTTCTACAAAAAAAAAAAAAATCTGTTTTTTCTCAACATACAATTAAGATTCCTTTAATGAATACTACATATGTGAACATTTTACAGTATATTTTACATTACTATGATGTTCGCAAAACAGAAAACACACAATAGAAAATATTAACTATTACTTACAGTGTTTTAGTCATAGTGTCTACAGACATTTCAAAGTGGAAATAAGGATTCATTAAAAGATTAAAGTAGTTCAGAATAAAGGATTAAAAACATGATAACTTTTGAAGCTGTATAATAAAAAGTAGAATTGTGAAAATATTTCTCTCATTTTTAAGGCTTTTCTCAAATCCAAAGGAGCTACATTTCGACACATTTATAAATTCTTTTCTTTTCGGAAACGCGTAAGATTGGCAGGTATTCTTATTCAGAAGCTATGTAAATGTCGTTTTTTTCATAGATAAAAGCAATATATCTTTCTGAAAATACTGTCAAAGTTAGCGTTTTGAATCGAATTTCCGGAAGCGATAGCACAGGAAAAGAGAAAAACGTACAGTCACGTGACATGAATCTCTGTTATCTCTAAGTAATTTATCAAATATGGAAAAAGCTATTCGTTTCCAAATGCCTTCAATAGGCCGGCCTGTCAATTTTATGCCTTTATAGTTAAAAATTTTGTCAGAAAATGTGTCTGAAAGCTTCGCACTGTTGAGCAGTGAATATGAGAACCACCTTAAGGTATATTTCCAAAGATACTGTTAAAAGAAGTTCATTATCACTATTAATACTAGAAAACACAATGACTGTTCTACACATCCTGAGATCGATTAAGACCAGTTCCGTCCCGGCACGAGTCTGCTGAAAAAAAATTAAACTCGGAATCAAACATTTTGTAACTGTACGATGCCGATCTCTACAATGGACGTGTTACATTTCTGTATTGATGTTGTTAAACTCGCATCGGCTCGTGACACACATTTATACTTCTCGAGAAAATCATATTCATTGAAAACGGCTCGTATTTTATCTGCTTTGCTTAAATTCTTATATCGGGCCGTTAGGCCCGATTAATTTTTTTGCCGGCCCGGCCCGTTGAAAAAATTGTCCTAATTCTGCCGGCCCGGCCCGGCCCGGCCCGGCCCGTTTGAAAATTCGCCTTCATTCCGCCGGGCCGGGTACGGGCCTCGGGCCAAGCCCGGACCCGTGCAGACCTCTAAAACTGCCACCATGTAAAATTTGAATCGATTGTATTATTTATTTACTTTTACTTTAGTCTCTTCCTGACAAACAAACAATATATGATCCTGTACAACTTCTTTACCAATTTTTTCACAATTTCTCTTTGATTTTAAAATGTTTGTTTTAGAATTTAAGAATTTTTTTTTCATTTATTTTAATTCTCAGAAGAAGCCATGAAATTTAAAATTTTAATAATTAAAAATTTTTTTATAACTATCATTCTTAAATAACTCAAAGCAGATTTTTTTCAGCATAAAGTTTACTTGAAAAAAGCTCTTGTTTATTAGAATAAAAGTTTGTTTTAAATATTATGTAAAATTGTTTTAAAATTTAATATTTTAATGCCTTTAAACTTTGAAATATAAAAGTGTTCGACGAGCCGAATATTCGGTATTCAACCTAGCAGTTACTATTCGGCTAGCCGAATATTCGGTATTCGGTTCGCCTGTTAGTGGAATATTCGGTATTCGGCCAAAATCACTATGCGGTGCATCCCTACCTAGAATCATTACCTATCATGGGACATCATTGAATTAATTATGTATGATAGGATTTAATAGAATGAAGAAAATTTTTATTAATATCTTTTTTAAGTTTTGATTCGATTTTCATAAAATTTGACATGACAAAATTCTGCATGGATTATATATATTAAATTTCAAACCATTCGGTTGAGTAGTTTTTGCGCTGATATATGCGGACAGACAGACGGACCAGACGACGACTAGGTGCTGCGTATTTATATAATTACGAAAGCACCTAAAAAAAGGAGATTAAAAAAAATATTTCTGTGTAATGAAGCTATATTTTCAAATTTTCCGTTACCATAAGTTCATTAATACTACCATTATTTTTACAAATCAAATTGCTTTCAAGACGAGGCTACTTCAGGCAGGCGAAAAGGCCTGCTCGCTAATGTAAATCCAATGGAATAATTTTTTTAAGATATCTCGTTTGCATTTCAAAACTATTTTTAAATGCTTTCCTTTTTTGCATTGTGTAGTTGAGGTCGACTCTATAAAGGCAGTTTTTTACTTTTCGATTTTGTTTCACACATTTTTTTTATAATTATTATTATTATTATTATTTTTAATGAGGATGCTTTCACTTTCGAAATTGGTTCTGAAAGTGAAGTTGTCCTAAATTAAAAATAACCACAAACAAAATATAAAAAGTACAAAATAGCCTTTGGAAAGATCGAACTCAGCTGTCCAATGAAAAAAAAAATAATTAAAAAATATTGAAATGCAAACGAGTTCCCATTGGATTAACATTAACGAAAGGGTGTTTTCCCGCGGCTGAAGAAGCCTCTTAACCACTTGAGGGGCAAACAAAAATGGCTCTAAACATTGAATTCTCACCGGAATAATCAAAAAATTTTATTTCTAAATAAGGAAAAGCAATTTTTCAACGATTTTCCTCCAAAGTAAAAGATATAAAATTTAGTTAAAATTTTCTGCGGTGGGATATATTTTATCCCACCGCCCCTTAAGGGGTTAAGCCTACTACCGGCCGACAGGTAGACCTAGTATGTAGAAAAAAATTTAAATCTGATCCCGAGTCTACTAAAAAAATTAAGCCCTGTTTCAGACACGATGTAACTGCCCGATGCTCATCTCTACGCTGGGCATATTTCCTTTATTGATATAGAATCGTATCGTGTAGCACATTTATACTTATTCTCGCGCCGGTCGCGTCCATTCAAAATTGTTCGTATTTTTTCGGCTTAGTTTGATACTTTCAATTTGCTATATCTGGCCGTCGACCCATTTAATCTTTTTATCGGTCCAGCCCGGCCCGTTGTAAAATTTGACTTCTTTTTGCCAACGGATCCCTCTAAGGTGAGGGGTGCGCAAAAATATTTTTCATACATAAATGTTTCCCCCTACGTACACCCTGTTACAGATGAAAAAAAGTAAGAAGCCTGCCTGACTATTTGAAAATTATACATTTATTAAAAACATATATAAGTAAACTTTTTTTTAGAATACATTTCTTATTTAAATGAGTTCTTTTCCTATTATTTTCATAACTTAAATGGTATTAATAGTTTGAGTAATGATTTAAAATCTAAAAAAAAAAAAAAAAATCTTTTTGTTAACATTAAATCATATAAGTCACCCCCCCCCCCCCACCACACACACACACACTACGCCCACGCACACACCTCATCCAGAAAACACATTAAAAAAATTTAATTTGCTTTAACAAATGCTTTGGTTCCAACTTTTATTTATGACTGAATAGTAACAATAAATAATCTATTCATCAAAATTATTCTTAGCTCATTTAGGAATTTCTGCTTATAACCCTCCCCCCTCCCCAACCCTCCATCTAGACATTAGTAAAAGTGCAACTTCAGTAATGGTCATAGCACATAAAATCTTTTCATTTAACTGAAAGCTAAGTAATAAATTAACTTTTTAAATTGCACTTATAAGGAAGGGGAAAATAATTTTTTTTTTAAAGTTCTTACATTTGCACTTTCTTCTAAGTGAAGCCCCAAAATACTTTTTATTTATTGATTTTTTTTACTTTTTTCATCTTTACAAGAAGAAAGTATTGGATTCGTGAAAATATTACACTTTAGGTTTTCGACGGATTTACCCGTTTTAGGGGTCATAGATCCAAAAAACACGTTTTTACAAAATGTCTGTCTGTGAGTCTGTATGTATGTGACACAAAATTTGTGGGCGCTATATCTCAAGAACTAATGCACGGAATTTAATAAAAATTTATATTTAGGTAGTCCCTGATTTAAATTGGTGCTGATTACTTATTGGTGTAAATCGCCCGACAGGTGGCGCTGCTATACTGCATTTTTTGCGATTTCTGCAATAGCTCTATCTCAAGAACTAATGCACGAATTTTTATCTAACTTCAGATTTAGTTAGACGTTGACACAAGTTGTTCCTGATTAGCTTTTGGTGTTAATCGCCCAATAAGTGGCGCTGCTATGCTGGAATTTTGACGATTTTCGCAATAGTTCTATCTCAAAAACTAATGCACGGATTTTCTCCAAACTTCAGATTCAGTCAGACGTTGACGTAAGTTGTTGCTGATTAGGTTTTGATATAAGGCGGCTAGATACGTGTTCTTGACCACTACTGGTCACCACACGGTAGGTTTTGGTATAAACCACTCAATAGTTGGCGCTGCTAGGCTGCATTGTATTGGATTTACACGATTTCAGCGATAGTCAAATCTCAAAAACTAATGCACGGAATCCCATATCTTTAGAATTCTCATGAAGGGCATAGATTGCCATTTAATTTTGGCAGTGTGATAGCGAATTTTAAACTATTAACATGTACATACAGTGAGCAAAAAAAGTATTTGCACACCAGGAAAATTTGTTGTAGCATATGTATAAATAAATAAAAAGCAACTAAGAATTAAAAATACCAACACTTTTACAAAACAAACATATTTAATATCTGACTTAATAATTATATTTAAAATATGAAAGCATAAAAAAGTAGCATTTGTACTGCCAAAAAAATATTTGCACACTAGCAATAAAAATAGAACTAGAGGAATTATTTACAAGTTAAAAACTGTGCTAATATTTAGTATGCATGCCCTTTGCTTCAATTACAGCTTGTAATCGTCTGGGCATTGATTCTATTAATTTGTGACATGTTTCACTTCTGATTTGTAGCCATTCTTCCCTAAGAGCTTGCTTAAGTTCTGATTTGTTAGAAATTTTCTTTTTCCTTATTTTCACATCCAAAATATTCCATAAATTTTCAATCGGATTGAGGTCTGGTGATTGTGGTGGCGTTTCCAATTGATTTTTTGCATTATAAAGCAACCATAACCTCGTAATATATGCAGTGTGTTTCGGATCGTTATCCTGTTGGAAATAATATGAATTAGGAATTCCTAATTTCAGAGCACTATTAGATAAAAGATCTCGCAATATATTAATATATTGTTTAGCATTCATATTGCCTTCAATAAAGGTCATTTCGCCAACTCCGTTAAAAGATATGCATCCCCAAATCATTACATGACCACCAGCATGTTTTACAGTTGGTTTCAAGTTTTTAATTTGAAGAGAAGTATTTGGCTTTCGCCATACAGTTTTCTTACCACCTGAGCCAAAAATATTGAACTTGCTTTCATCGGAAAAAATAAAAGTTTTCCAAAACTCTAGTGGTTTGCTGACACAACCTTTTGCAAATTCAAGTCTTTTCACCCTATTTGTTTCACTAATAAATGGTTATTTTCCAGGGGCTCTTCCTCGAATATTTGCATTATGAAGAATATTTCTAATTGATTGTAGTGTAACTATTGTTCCCGACGTTGAAGCGTCATCAACAGCCAATTCTCGAGCACTTAGAAAAGGGTTTTTTGAAGATTCTTTTATGATGGCTCTCCTTTGCCTGGTATTTAGCTTTCTTTGACGCCCAGTTCGCGGCTTATTTATTGTCGAACCAGTTTCTTTTTTCTTCTTAATTACATAACGAACACTAGAAAAGTTTAGATTTAATTTTTTACCTATTCCTCGGTAACTTAATCCAGAATTGTGAAGAAATATAATCTTCTCACGAGTAGCAACAGACAGTTCACACGTTTTCGGCGCCATTAGAACAAAAACTCCCCAGAATCCCTGCTCCAGTTAATATATTACGTGACTTTAAAGTGCGGGGCTAATGTACTGCGGGACTGATATGCTAAACATTTGCATAATGTTCACATTTAATGCCTTTTTTAACAGTCAATGCTTCTTGTGCAAATACTTTTTTGGTATGAGAAAATATTAATTTATTTTTTAAAATGTGTAATATTACTGTTTAAGGAAAATGGGTAGTTATTTTATTTTCTTCTTATTTAAATAAATGAATAATTAACCCGGTGGAAGGCGCGCGGGGTACCTGAGTCACCCCAGTCTCATAAAAACTTCTATTCTGGAATTCATATTAGTCCGTCATTATTCATCCCTTCAGTAGCTAACTTTTAAAATGTTTTCTTTCAATAGCACCTGCCATCAGCAGGTGTTTTTCTTTTGTTAGGGAGAAGCAATCATTTCCTGGAAAGCCACCTGCCACTGGGGTAACCTAGCAACCCCGCGCGACCGCATTTTACAGCAATTCCCTCTCATTAGTTTTCTGCTCGCATAGATAGTGGACGCTTGATTTTTTGTTCTTTTCGAAAATGGCAGCTAAACGAAAATTGACGGAATATGAGAAAGAAATGGAGAGATTGAGAGGGCTGCTGGATACTGTTGAAACTTCAGATGAAGAAATAGACTCTGCTAGTGAAGATGAAATTGATTATGAAATTTATAGTAGTCACGACAGTGACAGTGAATTTGAAGCTGCCAATATAAGCGGTGAATCCGATCAAGAAAATGACATTTACGTAGGAAAAGATAAAACAATCTGGAAAAAAGATAAACCGAATGCAAAAGTGAGAACTAGCTCGTGCAACATCATTATTCATCTACCTGGACTAAAATCAGTTGCATCAGGTATTACGGAACCTGTTGAAAGTTGGGAACTCTTTTTTGATTCCAACGTTATAAAAAATATCGTGGATTGCACTAATATTTTTATTGATAAAATATCTGCAAATTTCCAACGAAGTCGTGATGCTAGAAATACGGATGAAGTGGAGATGAGAGCGCTATTTGGTCTCTTATATTTATGCGGGCTACACAAATCATCCCATACTAATGCAAAGGATTTGTGGAGCGCCGATGGAACTGGAATTGAATTGCTTCGAAAAACAATGTCTTACAAGCGGTTCACATTTCTTCTCAGATGCTTGAGATTTGATAATATAAAAGACCGTGAAGATCGACGTCAATTAGATAAACTGGCAGCAGTGAGAGATTTTTTCAGTGCATTCAATAAAAAGTGTCAAGAGATATATTCAGTTAGTGAATATGTCACTATAGACGAGAAGTTAGAAAAGTTTCGAGGTCGTTGTGGATTTCGGCAGTACATGCCGAAAAAACCGGCAAGATATGGAATTAAAATATTCGCCTTAGTCGATGCGAGGACATTTTATACATATAATATGGAAATTTATGCCGGATAACAACCAGAAGGTCCGTTCAAAGTCGACAATTCACCATCTGCAATTGTAAAACGACTCTGCACCCCGTTATTTGGATCCGCAAGGAACGTGACAATGGACAACTGGTACACAAGCTATCCATTAGCAAAAGAGCTTCTATCAAAGAAACTAACTATCGTGGGAACTTTGAAGAAAAATAAAGCTGTGATTCCTGTTGAATTTTTAGAAGCAAAAACAAGGGAAGTTTTTTCATCTATATTTGGATTCCAAAAGGACGTAACATTAGTGTCTTATGTTCCGAAGAAATCGAAATGTGTAGTTTTGTTGTCTACAATGCATCATGATAACACGATAGATGAAAACTCTGAGAAAAAGAAGCCGGAAATAATACAATTTTACAATGAAACAAAGGGAGGAGTGGATACTGTTGATGAAATGTCTACACTTTATTCTACTGCGAGGAAAACAAATAGGTGGCCGATGGTTGTTTTCTATTGTGTGTTGAATGTGGCAGCTATAAATGCGCGAGTTGCACTTATGTCCACCAAAAATGCTCCTCTGCAGTACAAAAGTAGGCGAATGTTCTTGAAAACATTGGCATTGTCTCTAGTTAACCAACAAATTATGAAAAGATCAACTATGTCAATGTTGCCCAAGGAATTACGAGAAAAAATTAAATCTGATTTGCCCTCAACAGAAAGTAATGATGATCCTGATAATAACTTGCCAAAGAGAATAAAGCTTGGTAAAGGACGATGTGCAGTTTGTCCTCGAGCTAAGGACAAAAAAAACCACAATTAGTTGTATTAAATGTGAACAATTTACTTGCAAGGATCACTCTAATTACGTCTGTGACAAATGTATGTAAAGTCCAATAAAGGTATGTATGTTTTTTTGAAAATGAGTAAGTTGTTTTTTTTTTTTTTTTTTTTTTTTTTTTAAGAATTATTAGTGCAGATATTTATTTAAATATATTCTGAAATTGAAACTTATATCTTAAAAATATATTTTATACATTTTTTATATATGTTTGAATAAATTTACATGCGTAAATTGCATTAAACTTAAGTTTTTCGGTGGGGTTATACAGGAACCCCACGCGACCAAATGTGTGCTAATGAGTGCGCGCCTTCCACCGGGTTAAGAGAATAGTATCAAATTTGCTTTCTATGGTTACTTATGCAAAAAATCGTTTGCGTGCAAATACTTTTTTTGCTCACTGTATGAGACAGAAGAAAGTTTTGGGATTGGCACATGCGACTAGTTTTTATGTCACAGGGCCCCAAATTGGTCCTGAACATCCGTCACATTTTTTTTTCCCTTTTTACTAAATTTTGTCAAACTAAAGAGAACATTTTAAGCATTCTTTCTTTGATTAAGATGAAATTTTTATGTCCCCATTATGAAATATTTTTAAATTCTAACATACGCGTCTTATGCATACAATCATATGATGTTCTGCTAAAAGAATGGTCAACCACGAATTGCAGCGCCCTCATCATATTTACCAAAATATCACTTGCGTTTACGGCGAGTAAGGCGTATTAAGTTTCCCTCCATAGTTCTTACTCCGTGGTAGGATCTCTCAAACACATTGGAGGTTTGCACGGGTTTAACTGTTCTGGCTCGGGCACGGCCAAAAGTTAATAAAATCTGACCCAACAATAAAAAAAAAAATGTTGATATTTTTTAACAAACATATCTTACAATTAAAATTCTTTTAAAAGAATATTTCATAATATATGTGTAGGCAAAAAAATACGTTTTTCAACTCATATGCCCGCAAACAGGGGATTATAAAGAAACTTAGCCGATAGCTGAATCTCTAACGACCACTCTGTTCAGCCAACTGAAATTAAATGTAAGATACGGTTATTTGAAGATATGCGCTGGAGATTGTGGTTAACACGTTGAGTGCCACGGTGACTGACACCGAAGTTGAAAAATCTACAATGTTTTAAGTAATTTTTAAGAAAGTATAATCCTGTAATAAATAAAAGGTAAGTAAATTTTAAATAAATTTTCAGTAATCGCTCTATTCTTTAAAAAAAAAAAAAAAAAAAAAAAAAAAAGTAACTAACGCCGTCACCGCCGCCCCGGATTTTGAATTTTTTGTGACCGGATGTCTTTCTACGTTAATATTAAGAAAAATATTGCATACAAAAATATGAAAATCGGTGGTATTATAGAGAAATATTTGATAAACACGCTGATGCAGACAGTTTTATTATTTAATTATTATTGCATTTAATTATTATTATTTATTGTTTAACTATATTTACACGTGAATTTTAAAAGAGAAAGAATATTGTAAAATAATAAATTCATTAACATGCGTTAGAAGCCTTAAATAGGATAAATTACGTCACATTACACTTATTACGTAAAATGAACAAAAAATAATATTGCAAAACAGTTTAAATTTAAAAATTGCGCGAAACATTTATTTCATATTTTGAGATGATCTTTTCGACTATTTCTGTTAGGACAGCGCAAACAATATATATATATATATAGTTTTACATCATATTCTAGATCGTCAGTCATCGATGAATGACGCGTTCTAAACGGAAAGTTCAGTGTCAGTCACCGGTGACTGACGTGGCGCTTAACGTGTTAACAAGAGTAATGTAGCCTGTACGGTGACGAGTTACAGTGGGAAATTTTCGAATGGCAACATCCATATTTTCCCATAGCAAAATGAACAGAACATTGAAAAAACATAAATAGATTTTGGAACGATACATGTATGTAAAACGAAAAATCTGGACGTAAGACACATGCAAAGAACAGCATTGTAAGTTAAAACATGAATACATTAAAATGATTCTCAGTTTTTATTACTAAAATAGGTGCTAAAAATACAATTAACAGGTTTTAAAACATTAAAACCAATAATCAGATGTTAAAAACTTCCCGAGCGCTTTCGACCAAGACCTGGTCATCATCAATGGGGTGAAAAATGAGAAAGGTCTTCTCATTTTTCACCCCATTGATGATGACCAGGGCTTGGTCGAAAGCGCTCGGGAAGTTTTTACCATCTGATTATTGGTTTTAATGTTTTAAAACCTGTTAATTGTATTTTTAGCACCTATTTTAGTAATAAAAACTGAGAATCATTTTAATGTATTCATGTTTTAACTTAAAGTATTAAGGTGAATGTGTCGTTTCTCTTACATATAGTTTCCTATATATATTTAACAGCATTGTAAACAACCAATAGCAACAGAGAGACGATGCGCACAAGCACTAATCATAGAACACCATGCGCAAATCATCGTTTGTGGAAAATCTTTAAAAAGCAGTGTAGGAAACTTGTAATCTCAGTATTTTTTTTTTTCTCCCGAATCTGTTGCTTTCCATGGTTGCTATAGGTTATTTACAATGATGTTCTTTGCATTTGTCCTGAGTCGTCACAACGCCATTTATAATTTTTCAATGCGCTGATCATTTTGGAATGGGAAAAAGTGGGTATTGCCATTCGAAAATTTCGCTTTTTACCCCCACCGTAACCGTAATTGTGCAGGCTCCATTGTGCTTGTCCGCCACAATCTCGAACGCTTATACCATACCCTGTTCGCACTGTATGCTGAAGATATCTTAGACCGCCAGTTTTGAAGTGGTACCCTCCCGGAATTGGATGCCTGTTCACATCGAAAAACTTACCTAAGATATCTCAGTAGCGTCACTGTGTCTGTGATCTGAACAAAAGTAAAATATGCGCATGCGCTTAAAATAAAAACGACCGCAACGGCCAATCAGTAAAAGCGAAGTTTCATAGCCAATGAGAATGAGTGGTCGTTCTTGTATCTAGCCGAAATAAGTCGAAACTTGCTGAGAGAGTTTGTGGAACCAAAGCGATATGAGTAAGCGTCCTATCTTAAATGGGAGAGGTAACAGCAAGATTAAAGGCGAGGTCACATCAATGAAGGTCGCACACCACGTAGAGGACGGGGTGAACTACAGAAAGATGCCTAACTGTTTTCTTCTTTATGTATAATCTATTAATTGCACATCTATGAAATAACTGCGCATGCTCAAACGTCGTGTTTTCCTTTGTTTGTAGTATTTATATTCTGACAGTAATAGAATATACTATTAAATTTTATTCGAGTTTGACTTATTTATTATAGTTAATTATTTAAATAAAAACAGTTCTTATTAGAACTAATATTATTTGTTAAAATGGCAAAATGCTGGCCATCGAATAACTGCAGTTTTCGAAATTGTAAGAAAATTATTTTTCTTATAGAATTCATATCTGTCCTTTTCCAAAGAGTTAGTTACGTATTTTAACTTTAATTTATTAAAAAAGATAAAATATTATTTAATTTATATTATCAAATGTTGTTGATTTAAATACGCTCGATTTCAATTATTTTCTTTTAATGAAATGAAAAATGACGCATAAAAATTAATAAGTAGTTAATGTGTAAAGATTGAATTTTGTAGTCTTATCTTTTACTCAATTCATGATGTGCTAAAGTTATAAAAAGTGATATACACGGTTGTATTCCCGATGAAAATACCGGGTGAGCAAAAAGTCCGTATAAACTTTAAAAATTCACAAAAACCGAAATGAAAAACTGTTTGCAGGATTAGCATCTATAGGTCACGGGAATTTTTTAAAGACAGAAATAAAAAAAATAACTCAAAAAACAGCCGACAGATGGCGCTGGTTCGTGCGATTTTGGTGGAAATATGCAAATGAAACGGTTATCAAGCAGGACGGTCGTTCTGCCAAGCCAAGCTGAAAAAAAAATGCTAACCTCGCCAAACAAACAAACGCCAAGAATAAAACGCAAGACACCGTAACTGCTTATTATACTGATGACAACTTCTCCATGTAAAATCAACCAAACATGCCAGCGTAAAATTTCCCATATCAAAAGAACCAATCATCGCAGAAAAATAAAACCAAAACCAGAAGGACCCAATGGAAAATATCTTCAATTTGAGACCAAATGCATCCTCATAAATTAATTATAAACAGAGATATAGATTTTTTAAAATAACGTCGAGATACTGAAAATGATCGATTTATTTTCTTCGTCACAATTTATGGTTCAATCAAGGTAGAGACTTAAATAATGGACATAAAAAAGTAAGGATTGCATTTTTGGACAGATATTTACTCAATCTACGTGCTTTTGTAAAATTCAGCTTTAAAAACACAAATTTTCTATTCTTAATTAGCGAAAAACTGTTAATTAATTTTAAAGTTTATAAATTATGCCAAACAGCGATAAACCCGCCAAATCATTTTAGAAGTCTTTTAAAATTTTTTATATTATCCTTTTGCATTGATTTCATCGAAGAAAACTATGGCCGAGATCCAGATAGATTTTTCGCTGTTAGCGAAATGAGTTTGACCAATCAGAAGTCAGAATGTTTGAGAATTTTTGCTGTTTCTGGATCCCGGCCTATGTCATAAAAGTTTTGAGTCATTTTCTTAGTGCCATGGATGAAGTGCAATGTTTACAGAAATTTAGGCTGGGATCCAGATGGATTTTTCGCTGTTAGCGAAACGAGATTCACCAATCAATAGCCTGCATTGCTGCAAACAGGGAAAAGTTCGCAAAAGTGCAAGCTTCTGATTAATGAATCTCGTTTCGCTAACAGCGAAAAATCTATCTAGATTGCGGCCAATTATGTTGAACACAATTTTGCATTTCCACATCCAGGAAGGGTATTGATGTCATAACAACAGTGCGTATTCGAAACTATTTAAGGCATTGATTCTGAACTCCTTTGCTATACATTTCAATATTAAAGAAGTTGTTGTTTCAATAGTTTTAGTACTTTTCTCTATTGCTCACTCTAAAACACGAATATCGAAATTTAACCAACAGCGCTCAGAAACTATAGCGCCTAGAATATATAGTGTTGAAATCGGCTAACCCTGTAATACTTAAAAAAGCGCTAAAATATTGTATCCCTTAAATGTGCAATGATACTGCTGTAATATGCAGATCGCAGCGGCATCTGCAGGATATTTTCTACAACTGCAAGAAATTGCTAGTCTATACAATGTAATAATAGTAATACGAAAATCCCACAGATGTCGCTGCGATCGACACTTGAAATTTTAGCAGTATCGTCGCACATTTAAGGGATACAAATTTTTAGAACTGTTTGGATAGCATATTTCCACACTAGGTATTCTAGGCGCTGTATCAGAAACAACACCATAACAGAGAGCCTTTATACATAAGAGTGGTGATATATGCACAGGAGACATGCTCATTTCAAGCTTTTGTCGAAAGTACGGCAATCCGCTTTCTTGAATAGAGGATATTCAATCTACGTTATGATCACATGGTCAAGGCAAGAACGTCTAGCGTAAAGAAGGGAAGGCTCCGTCTACGTAAAGTAAATCCCCGCTAGCCAAGGAAACAGTTCATGGGAGAAAGCAGTAGTACACTGTTAAAAATATCGTGAAAAATTACCTCTGTTTTTAAAGGCTATCTGTATTCTGACCAATGAGAACGCTTCATAGGCGTTTATGTAGCGTTCTCATTGGTCAGAAAATAGAGAACCTGTAAGAACCGAGGTAATTTTTCACGATATTTTTAACAGTGTAGTTTCCTGTTTCCCTTCTATCAGTTAGAAATTCTTTGGGTAAATTACCGGTACCACGTGACTTTTTCAGCCTCGAACCCATATTTGGAATATCCTCCATTAGAAGATACGCGCATGGACGATCTCTATTAGACTAGGGAAATAATTCAGCATGCATTAACCTGGCGATAATGGCATGCTCGTAAAGAACTTTAACGATTTTTTTTTATCACTTTTACCAATAAACACTTATTGGCCGTATGTCGCTACTTCGTTATAGAGACACACTTGTTCCTAATTAGATCCCGGCCTTAATGTATCAAAATACAGAGTTTGCTTTCTATACTATTCCTGAGCTCAGTTATAGCGTCTAGAAATATAGGCCGGTATCCAGGTACAATTTTGCAAACAGTGAAAAGTTAGCAAAAATTCTGGCTTCTGATTGGTCAATCTCGTTACGATAACACAGAAAAATCTACCTAGATCACGGTCACAGTGTGAAAACCGGCTATTCCAGTAATTCTTTAAAAAGTGCTAAAAATTGAATCCCATAAATATTGAAAAATACTGAATGACAAATGTCGATGGGAGCAACATTTTCTAGATCTTCTCTGAGCGAAACATTTTCTTTTGAAATAGTTATGTTGGAATTACCATATGTCGCTGTAATCGACATTCGTCGTTCAGCCCCGTTCAACATTTATGGGATACAATTTTTAGCACTTTTTTAATAAGCCGATTTTTAAACTATATCTTCTAGAAACTATAGCTCCGTTATAGCGTCTAGATTATATGTTGTAGAAATCGACTATCCCGGCAATACTTAAAAAAGCGCGAAAGTATTGAATCCCTTAAATGTACAACGATGTCGAATTCCAAACAGTCATTTGCATCGACATCTGCAGGATATTTTTTAAAGAAGAAAGAGACATGTGTAATGCACCGCTACAGCGTCTAGAATACATAATGTGGAAATTTGCTATCCAAGAACCGCTAAAAAGTGTATCCCTTAAATGTGCACTGACGCTGAAATCCAGGGAGATTATCGCAGCGACATCTGCTACATATTTTCAAATTTCAAAGTAAACATCGTATTATTACAGCGGGTTTGACGCCAAGCACACAGGTCAAATGTAAGTTAATAAAACGTTTAAAAAAAATGTTACAGCGTCTAGACCAAATTGTCTTGGAGTTTTGGGAAATATCCTGCAGATATCGCTGTGATCGACTGATTGGATTTCCACACTATATATTCTAGACGCTGTAGCGCCGCGGTAGCCTGTCCTTTTTCGTTTGCCTCGAAGTAGATGACGTCATTTGAAGCTGTTCCTAAGTGTGGAGTTGATTATCTGTACACGGCAATGGACACAAAAAAAATCGGCGCACCGCTTTGTACTAATCATCGTGTAAAGATGATCCAACTCCGTGTGACTTTTAAACGTCATAAACTGGCCTATTATGTCATTGGTCACGCTAACACCCTCCCCCTTGCGTCCGCCATATATAGCTGCATCTTGCTATGGAGACTGCTAAATGGGCTGCTATCGGTCAAAATCAAGAGAGAAAAGGGCAGAAGAGGGGGAAAGAACTCGTTTTCTTTATGTAGTTTTTCACACGGGAAGATTGACATGCCTGCTCCTCTCCTTTCATAGCTTCATGGTGGTGAAATAAACAAACGCCCCTTAAATATTTGAGAAAGTCTTGACACGCGTCACAAAAACATCACACAAAGCAGGCAAAGCAAAGGAACAAAATCATTCATTCGCTCGTGGATATGAACGAGCCAATGAATGATTTTTCTTCTTTGTTTTGCCTGCTTTGTGTGATATTTTCCTGACTTGTCAAGGCTTTCTCGAATATTTAAAGGACGTTGAATAGACCGGGATCAAGATAGATTTCACGCTATTAGCGCGATGAGATTGATCAATCAAAAGCCTGCATTTTTGAAAACTTTTTTTATGTTTGCAGTAAACACTCTGGATCCCGGACATTAACTCTGGTTGGTTAAGACGATTTTGAATAAAATCAAATCAGAAAGCCAATGTTTTTAAACTTTTTTGGTTAGTTTAATTGAAATCTTCCACGTCTATTAATGAAAACTGAGTTACTGTACTTTGGACAAAAACTTGAATATGAGTACACGACTTGTGCATATGTGTCACCACTCTTACATATAAATGTACTCTGTTATGAGCATGATTCTAAGCGCAGCTGGTTAAATTTGAGTATCTGGGTATTAGATAAAGCAATAGTGGCCCACCGTGGCTGAGTGGATAAGACACCACGCCGCTAATCGCTTGAGAACGTAGGTGGGGGCGGGTTCAAATACCGCCGTGATCCTCACGTGATCTGATATATATGTGTTCAATAAAACAAACAAACAAACAAACAAACAAGCAATAGTGAAAGGTACAGTTGCCATGGAAACAACGACTTCTTTAATTCGTATAGAAAATTAATGAATAGTTGTAAATAATTTAAGTTTAAAATGTAGGCAAATGCTCTGAAAATATCAATGGCTCCCATCTAGTATTTTACAAAAGTAATTTAAGATATTCACATGATGTATAAGTTGATGCAACTCTTACCTAATGAAAATTCTGCAACAAGACTTACGTAGGCAGATCTTTTCAATGATTAATTCAGAATTCTAAGAACAAAACGAAGTTCTTAAGCGCCCTTCCTCACCCCTCCCCCCACTCAAAAAAAGAAATACGATAGAAAGGTATAAGTATTTGGATAATTTCAGTATTTCTGTGATCTTTGGTCAGAGTTTAGAAAAGGTGTCTGGGTATTAAAAAAAACATATAACAAATTTGACGAATGATAAGACTATAGATTTCAGGCAATTTTTAACTGCAAAAAAAATTTATTCTAATGTTTATGCGGCTTTAATAATAGACTATTAAATATAATCAATTTACGGGAATTTTTGTACGAAATTATATTCTCACATTTATGCAAATAGGTATGGATAAACAGACTTGAGTAAAATTACATATTTATTCTTTCTTCTCTATAACACGATCTAAATGAAGATGAAGTTATATGTACAGTTTATATCTTTAAATTTTTAGATTTTTTTTTATCAAAAATGTTTCATCATCATGTCTAGAATTGCTAGATTTACTTCTTTAGACAGATCTTCGATTCTTTGGATGCCTGCGGGGCTTCATTCTCGGATTTTCCGTAGCTATTTGTAAAGATAAATTTATTTTGCAAAACCGTCAGCAAAAAAAAGTTAAAACAAACAATTAACTGACAGACTAACTGTAAATATATATTTTATTTTGACTCTATTTGATTTTTACTAAATTTTCACCCTTCATAGAAAATTTTAAGGCGATATAAATTGAGAAAGACTGATACTTTGAAAGAAGAAATTGACTTTCCTTACTTTTAAATTATTAATTACTCTAAAAAATGAATGATAGGTAAACAAAGTGTATACTATTGTGTTTGTTCCCTACTTATAAAGGCTATACCAGGACTAATTTTAGCGAGTAGAATTATTTCAATTATATATAATCTGTTTAAAAAAAAGAACTGATATCTACTAAAAAACAACTTTTCAAAAGTAAAAAAAAAGCCAAGCAAAAAAAAAAAAAAAAAAAAGAAAAGAAAAAAGGGGAAAGTTGTGGCTAAAAAATAGTGTGATATCAAATTTCCAAGCTAATATTATGGTACTTATTTAACATTTTTTATTAAAAATTTACCATATGTAAGTCGAGTACCTAAGTATGCGTTGATAGAAAGCCTTTTCTCCTTTACTAAATACATCATAAGTGTTTCTGAAAATTAATTTTTTTTAATTATGCATGATGGGCTTGGCGGCCATCTTTCCATATTTTACACAAATTTCTAAGCAGACAAGCTCGTAATATGTTTGCATTATTAAGAATTTTGAACTTCTAGTTTTGGCTACAGACAGATAAATTAAGAAAGTCTTTTATTTTGAAGAAAAAAAACAAATTGATTTTTACTGCTTTAACTAATTAATTAACCCCCTCCGAAAAAAGAGAATCATAAGATAAAACCTGAAGTTACTTCAACTTTATTTTAAGACACAAATTTCTAGGCACTCATTTCCATAAATTAAAAGCATAAAATGTTTGCTTTAGCAACAATTTCGAATTTCCGATCTTAACAATGTACTTGTGTGCTTAGAAAATTGTGTAAAATATGGAAAGATGGCCGCCAAGCCCATCATGCATAATTAAAAAAAATTAATTTTCAGAAACACTTATGATGTATTTAGTAAAGGAGAAAAGGCTTTCTATCAACGCATACTTAGGTACTCGACTTACATATGGTAAATTTTTAATAAAAAATGTTAAATAAGTACCATAATATTAGCTTGGAAATTTGATATCACACTATTTTTTAGCCACAACTTTCCCCTTTTTTCTTTTCTTTTCTTTTTTTTTTTTTTTTTTGCTTGGCTTTTTTTTTACTTTTGAAAAGTTGTTTTTTAGTAGATAAGAACTTACGCACCTAATCCAGAAATTGTCCACGTAAAATAACTTCACCAACAAAGCTTTATCCTTCATACTCAGCATCCTTGATCAAGTACACGGCTCACAACGGTGAACTAGTTCTGGATTAGGAGCGCAAATTCTTAAAACCGTTTCATTTGCATATTTCCGCCAAAATCGCACGAACCAGCGCCATCTGTCGGCTGTTTGAGTTATTTTTTATTTCTGTCTTAAAAAAATTCCCGTGACCTATAGATGCTAATTCTGAAAACAGTTTTTCATTTCGGTTATTTTTTCGGTTTTTACGATTTTTTAAAGTTTATACGGACTTTTTGCTCACCCGGTACAACGTTTATGAAGTTTAGAATATGTATAGAATTTAATTATAAATAAAATATTCAATTTTAAGTCCTTTTGTTCGCTTATCAAGCGCAAACGATAAATTTCCAATATTCTCTTAATCGCATTGCAATCATCTTATTTAGCTAACAAATATTTCATTCATTTAATTTAAAACTCATTTCATTTTATATTCGGAATCACTTTAATTTAAAATGCTTGCAATAAAAATTGTACTATTAAACGAGCAAGTGTTGTTCATTTATTTGTTTAAATATTTTGCGAGTCTAGGCAATAACTTCAATAATTTGCAACTATTTGATATTACGACAGTTTTTTTTTTTTTTTAATGTGCATAATTTCATCAAAACAAACTAATAAAAATATTTTGCAATAAATCTGGTAAACAAGATTAATCTCCATAAGTGAGTAAAGATTTAGAAAATATGTGCAAGAGATGCGCAGATAGTAGATATTCTGCCATATATGACGTCATACTGAAAACCCGCGTATTTGCATTATTCACTCCGTCCACCAGATGGCACAGCTGTGCCAATATACTCCAGATTCCAGTATTGGCATTGTACACTTAATATATATATGCAGTTTTGTGAGAGAGTTCGGCGGCCTGAGATATTTTAAGGTATCCAGTGTGAATAACATAGTATTATCTTCAAATAACTATATATCTCACATTACAATTAGGTTGGTTGAAAAGACGGCCGCTAGGGATTCATATATTTACAAAATTTCTTTATGACTAGCATCACAGAACTGGTGCGAAAAAGCTTGTTACACACAATCGGCGCATGAGTAATGCTAAATGACAGTGCCGGTGAAGCCAGTCCGTGCCTACCCTAATTTTCGACACCTGGTGCAAGGGCAGCGCCCTTGTTTATGACCAAGCTGTACATTTAGATGAAAGCTCGTTGGAAAAGTTAATGCACTTTAAAATGAAAGAAAAACACACTTACGAAAAATAATAAAGTAGCGAGTAATAGATTTTTAAAATATTTCTCTGTAATTTAATATACCAAAATAAATATATAAAGATTCCTTTAAAAAATGTATAATATACTACTATTTTCAAAATAAAAAGAAAAGTGCCCAGTTAAATTGATGGCATTGAGTTCACAGGCTATTCACACTAATTGTATATTATTCTCTTATTTCAAAGAATATAATGCCCTCGAAAAATAAATTAAGGGGGGGGGGGGTTAGCCCTTCTCGTTTTCCCCCATTTTTACGTAATCAATGAACCTCCAAATCTAATCAAGGAAGCGCCTTATCAGAATAAACCTGTATACCAAATTTGGACCACATCGGATAATTCTGCATGAAAATCCCATTTAGCTAAATTAAAGGGGAATTTGCTCTCCCATTTCCCCTCTTTATACTTATCCGATGAATCTCCAAATCTAATGAGGGAAGCGCCTTATCAGTATATCAAATGTGAAGCAAATCTGATAATTCTGCATGAAAAATCCATTTATCTTAATTAAGGGAAGGATTAGCTCCCCCCCGCCCCCCCCCCCTTTATACTTAACCAATGAACCCTCGAAACTAATCAGGGAAGCGCCTTATCTGAATGAACCTAGAAAAAAAATTGAAGCAAAATAGATATTTCTATCAAGAATTATCGCGTTACGTACATACAGAACCTGCGGGCAAATTAGCTCTCAGGCTTAGATAGCCTGTGAGATAAAAAGAAGTAAAAAATGCCATCGCGAGAAGAATATCAGCCCACGCAGGAGGGGGGGGGGGGGTGAGAGCAATGCAGATTTCCATATTTCTCTCACCATACAGAGAGACAGTGCCATATAAATTTAAAAAACTTTCTTTTACTTAAGTAAGGTGTCACACAAAATACATATATAAACAATTATTGTTTATATATGTATTACAACTGAAACATTTATTGTTTATATATGTATTTTGTGTGATACCATATTTAAGTAAAAGAAAGTTTTTCTGAATTTATATGTTTATGAAAAGATGATGTTCTCTTTTTCAACTTAAAGGTTTAAAAAACATTTTTGGCGGAGAGAGTGCCATATAATATGATAAAATCGTAGTTTATAATTAACTGTTTCTTTTATTTTATTCTCCCCCCCCCCCTTTTTTTTTTTTTTTAATCAAACACCTACTTGTCTAAGTGCTTTAACTTCAGATTTCTCTTTTCTTTAACATCATACCATAATGTGTTTGGCTTGAAATGACTCAGAAAAATTGCATTTCACTTTTCAGAAAAAGAGGAGTTTTCTACAGACTATCTTAGAAAATCAAGTACTTTTAAAGATCCTTAAAAATCATAAGTAAAAGCATAGAAGTTTTTCGGGATTTATAAAAAAAAATAACACTGGAAATCCTGAATTGCATGGATTAAAATTTGATGACATAACCGTCTGAGAGATGTTTATTGATTTAATTGCTTCTTAAAATGAAGTTTTTATACCTAAAGATTATTTTGAGAAAAATAATTTTGGAATGCTCTCATGTCAATCTCAATGAATTCTCCAGGGATCTTTAAAATGCGTAAAATTACCGAAAGTTTTAAAGCTTGCCATTTTAAAATTAGCCGATCCACTTGTACAACTTTAACGAAATGTTTACTCGATTCTATTAAATTTTGCTTTCTAAAAACATTTTTAAACACATTAATTTTGTATTAGGTGCACTTGCATAGGACAACACTCTCATAACTGAATCGTATGGGCTATTTTCTATAACTAATTTTTTAATATTTTAACAAACAGCGTCAAATTAAAATAAATTTTATCTAAACAAACTTTACAGGAGAGGATGAGCACCTTGGATACTTTTTCACTAATGATTTTTGTACATTTTTATTTTTTGCTCAATGTTTACACGATGAACGCTACGTATTCATCCCTTAGTTTAGTTTATATATATATATATATATATATATATATATATATAAAGATTGAAATAGGTGCCTTAGAAAAAGTTTAATTAAAAGAAGTGCACCCCCTCAACTGCCACAAATTTATAGTTAAAACGGCAAAGCCGATTTTAGCTGGAAAACAGTTTTGAACTGAAACCCAGATAGCCAAGCAGTCTAAGGCGCAGCAAAAATAGATTTTGATTCTCTAAACGGGGCGAAAGTTCGATCTTCGCTCATGGCATAAGATATTTCTATGATATTGTCAGTGTTCTGATAACTCAATTCAAAAATGCAAATTACATTTATTTCAAGGGCGAAAGTTATAGAATGTTTTTTTTCCTTCATTAGCTATTGCTAAAATTTATCATCTGCAATATTATTTAATTAATGATTTTGTATTTAAAATTTAAAGCTTTGACAAGTAATTAGCGATTAAATTATCTACATTTTTTAGTATATAAGTAAAGTGGGTGATTATTTCTCCTTAAAAAAATGCTATCTACTGGTATTGTAATGCAATTAAATATTTATATTTGAGAAAATTAATAAAATTTTAACTTCAAAAATTTCTTTATTTGAAAAATAGTTTCAGACGAACCCCATCATTTACTATTGCTGACAAATATTCTGTAAAAATTTCTGATATATTACTGATGTTATGAACTGTTTTTCCACGGAAACTTGAAGTTGTTTGTTATTACATTTTGACGGGTACTATTTGGTATTATTTATGAAATTGAGATACATTATTCGGTAAAGAAGAATTTGATCCAGTGATTTATGATAATAAAAACTCGACATTTATTAAATAAAAACAAGTAAGAAAAATCTTGCGTTAAGCATAGATTATGAAACACTTTCCAACACTTCCTGAATGCTTTAACAAAACTTCGTTATTTATGGAAATAAGGTATATAAGAGAACTAAGTAAACATTTTAGAAAACGCATAAAACATTTGAAAAACTGATTTCAGCAGTTACCGTCCATAGCAAATATGTATTCTAATTCTTTTCAACAGCTCTGTATTTGATCTGTAGGTTGATATATATACTATATAATGGGGAAATTTAGTTTAGCAAGAAAACACATAACAGGTTGAAATTTCTCTTTCAGCAATTTATACTAATAGATGGAAACATACTTGTATACTTTTGTACAATCCTGTAGTTAACCTTAGTACCTTTATTACACGCCACTATTTAGCAAAAGTTTAATTCAAAATAAAACACTCTTAAATCTACTGGAATCGACTTCCAGAAATTATCATTTATAGACGGCCATGTATCCAATTCTTTGCTTGACCCTGTATATCATTTCATCTATGTTCTATAAACATTTCTTAGTAAACTAAATGCAGTTCAGCGTAAAAATGTATAACTCATTTAAAAACCACCTTTAAGCAATTTGCAATCATACCCAGTGACCATTACGAATTCTTGTGTGTAGCCCTGTATATGAATTACAGCATTTATACACACCATATACAATGCATAAGTATATAGTGAAACATAAAAGCACATAACATAATTAAAAATGCATTTCCAGCAATCATCGCTACTGTACAGTACTTCGGATACAATACAGTATCTGAAATCTTTTGTGTGTGCCTGTAAATGCTATGCACTTCGTATTATACATGAAATAAGTTATAGTAAACTTCAGCGACGTATATCAATTTCATTATACATGAAATAATTTAACATAATTAAAATACGCCGGAAAAAATTCCCTCCATCCTTATATCATTATGCAACGGAATTCTTTTGTGTGGCCCTGTAAATGAATAATAATTATTCGTTGCACCGCATATTCTACAGAATGCATATTTTAGTGCACTTGATAAATGCATATCAATTTTATCATGTTTGAAAGCATGTAACATCATTAAAAACCATTTTAAACAATTTTTTTTCCCATAGGCCGTAATGTAATGGAAAACTTTTGACTATCCCTGTAAATAAACTAAACATGCTACAAACTTCATTTGAAATAGGGTTCGTGCTATGGTAAAGGTCACTAACATCCAAAAATTTCAGAATGATCAGACTATATTTACGGGAGTTAGAGCGCGTACAGACGGACAGACAAACCGAAGTCATAACAAACCGAAGTCTTTCCAACTTACAAGGGAACCACTTTAGGTGTTGCTCGCACCTAGAATCGAGACCTGGTGCATTTTGTAGCCCTATGCATAAAAGTTAGAGAACCGATAAAAATTCTTTGTTAAAATCATATTTTATATATTTTTTTATATTTATAATTTTTTATTATTGGATTTTTATTTGTTAATTTTACACCAAAAGAGAGTTAAGTCGCCAGATATGGCACTTCAAAATTTTCACTAGCTTTATACCTGTAATAGGTTTATGTCCAAACCACGGAGTAAAAAAGGTTCCTTCCTCTTTTACTCCGTGGTCCAAACCATTACAACACGGTACGTAGCGATAATACTGAGCTAGGGTTGCCGGAAAACTGTACGGGACGAAAAAGACGCCAATCTTTCCCCGCCAAATATGTAAATATAATATTGTATTTTTTGTAAATCAAATTCGTAAATTCTTGAAGGAATTTTAAAACTTTTTTCAACATTTTATATTTATTATTGACTAATTTATATTTCTAACTATTTTTTTTTTTTTTAAACTTACGTTAAAAGCCCGAAAAGTGGTCTAGAAAACTGCATTTTCAGAAAGTTAATCTGCTGTAAAATCAAAAAATATTATTTTAACAAAAATTTTTTATCGATTCTCAAACTTCCTAATATAGAGCTTTAAAATGCACCAGGTTTCAATACTAGGTGCGAGCAACACCTAAAGTGGTTCCCTTGTTAGTTGGAAAGTGTTAAAAATATATAATTATTAAAGAAGACAATTATATAAAAATGTTTACGAAGGCATTGATATTTATCGTAATACAGATATTTTTACTAGTTATTTGCTATCTATTGTCATACAATTCTTTATTCATAATTGTACATTAATAGCTTTCTGGATACTAAAAACAACATTTATTTTTAAACCTTGCCCACTTTACGCATAACATGACACATTACTATGTATCCCGACCTGCCCCACTTTCTGTTTTCTAGTTTTACAATTTCGGCTAGTTAAACTTGGGATTACAGTGAGATTCTAAATGCTTAATAGGATAATAAATGTGCGTACTTTAAAAATTTATTTATTTTTTTTACTCTTTATGCTAAAAAACATATACACTGGTCATCAAAATTAAAGGATAATGACAGAAATAAAATGTAACTGATACTTAATGAAAAATTATTAATAGAAATTTGTACAAAAGCATTAGTCAACATAAATTACAATGTTTGGCAGCTGATTATTCTCAAAATATTGAAATTAAAACCAAATATGTAGAAACTGGAAAATGATGGAAAAATTAAGTCACCTCTTGTGGAAATATTTTTTCTTTAATTATGGTTGTATGGTCACCTCGGACAGATATGTATACCTCACATCGTGATTTCATAGACTTTCCCAAAGTGCTGATCAAGTCTTGTGGAATTGCGCACCACTCTTCTAAAAGTGCACTTTTCAACTCCTGGATGTTCCGGGGGGGGGGGGGGCGAATTTGGCGCGCTGAAAGTCGGCGCCCTAAGGCATCCCACACATGATCAATCGGATCCAAGTCGGGTGAATAAGGTGGCCAATCCACTCTAGTGATATCTTTTGTTTGCAAGTATTCTAACACAACATATGATCGATGTGGCCGAGCAATGTCATCCATTATGAAAACTCTGGGTCAACAACACCTCTAAAGTCTAACTTGGCGTTCCAATACCTCTTCCACATATCTTCGAGCGATTACAGAGCCTCCTTGAATCATATGCAACTCGGTGCGGCTATTTTTAGTGATTCCTCCCCAAACTATTAAACCGCGGTCGCGAAAACGGGATATTTCACGGGCAAGGCAAGTTGCGTGTTCCTTCCTCTCTCCACATCAAGATGTCCAGAATCAGTGTTCAGACTATATCTGGACTAGTCAGTAAACAATACTCGGGCCCAGTATTTTGGCTTTGGCTCCACTGAACATGACGACGGCACTAATTTAACCGAGCCTCTTTGGAAGCTAGAGTGAGTAGGTCACAAACAATTGGTTTTCTCGCATACATCCACGCTCGTTAAGCCTTCGTGCAGCAGTAGAACGGCTAATTCGAGCTCTTGTGGCAGCCTGAAGGTCTGAAACCAAATCTCTTGTAGTCGCTTCGCGGTTTCTTTGAGCCAATGATGCCAGAAAACGGTCTTCAGATGTAGTTGCTGCTCTCGGTCACTCTTGACCAGGCTATCTATCAACGGATCCAGCGCTTAAAAAGCGACTCTAAGTTCTTAATATGACACTTTGACGGATATTCAAATCTTGGGCGACCTCCATTTGTGTTTGACCTCCCTCGATTCTACCAATTATTCGCCACTTTTGACCTGCACTGAAATGATGTCTTTGAGCCGTAGTAACTAATGAATATGGATAACTCTCAGACAGCACATTCACTTTAAACAACACTACAGACCAGAATTCCAACATGCGTCCATTGCGCAACACATTATCAATCACGAATTTGCATATTTCCGGCGCTAACGTATACGCAGAAGTGCAATTTTGTGTTAAATTGTATTTAATTAACATAAATAATTGCAGCATTAGTAGAATTGGCTCAATAGTAGACTGCTCTGTCATATATTATTTATGAATACAACTGTTTATTTCTACTAAAACGCCTGATACATAAGATGGCCCACTATTTATTTAAAACCGTGGTGTCGGTTACCAATTAATGATAACATGGTTTTACAGGTAAATTTTATATTTATTACCAACGATCTATTAATTAAATGGGAAAAAGAAAGACACAAATCTACTCACCACTACAGGTGTAAAATTCCCAACCACTTTCCAAAACACATCCTACAAGACTTATTATGAAATCTATTGAATTAGGCCTATGGGAAAGGACCCGGCAGCTGACAAGAAATATATTCGAATGATATCAAACTCCTATGGTCATAATGCATCGGGCTTACCGGACCCTAACGTTGCCAATTAACATTCCGATTTTCAGAGGCTTGTACATTGCATCGCGCACAGATGGACATGGAGATGCGCCATGAGAGGACAATCTGTCTACCCTTGATGACTAAATACAATATTCGTAGACAGACATTGCATTTGCTACAAAGTTTTTTTTTTAACAACACATACATTAAAATTTAATTTTTTTTCAAACATTTTGAAGAAATAAATCTGTATGATCAATCTAGTGGTGCCCTTCAAATTAAGACTCATGTATATGCATAACTTCGCACACACTAATATGCCGCGCCTGCAGAAGAGTACTACTACTCTCTACATATTTAAAGTGAGAAGAAAAAATAGATAATAGAATTTTTTTTCTATTTTAGATAATAATAAGAAAAGATACTATGCTTTTAAATTTAGGTTTTAAGAAAATAAAAAGAAAGAAAAAAGAAAATACAAAGTCCAAATTTGTACAACGAATTTCTATTTTAAAAGTATCGATTTTTTCTTCGAGACAAAAAAAAAATGTAAAGTTGCAGTGACCATACAAAATGTTTTTCACAAATAAACTAATAAAACACATTAATATTTTAAGTGGAATTTCAAGAATCTTTTCATTTGCCTTCACTAAACACTATTGAAAGTAATTTAATATTTTAAACACGCAAATCATGCCAAGAAATATTTGGTGAAATGGACACTTTTAATGGCTTATCCGAGTAGAATATTTAGCACTAATAAAAACGTCAGAAATGCAGAAGAATTTTAGAAGGTTATTCTCAAGACAAATACACAATGTTATCTTTCAAGCAAGCGAGCAAACGGAATCTATTTTGATAATAGAAACTGAAAGCTAGAAGTAAAAATAATCGTTTTGCGCAAGACACACGAACAAATGAAGAATATTTATACTCAAATTATCTTTTCCATTTATATTATATATAGAATAGAATGGAAAAATATTTCTAATCCTTAGCTAAGCAGTCCAACATAAAACAACAAAAGAGCACATTCTAATTGTAAGTTAATTATAACATAATTCTAGACATATACATTATTATTGAAAAAAAAAAAAAAAAAAAAACAATAGTTTAAGTGAAACGATTTTATTTTAAACTAGATGACCCGCCGAGATAATAACCGTAATTAAAACTTAAATTTGTATGATTTTCTATCTTTAATTCCATTTTGTCTGAATTTATGTTTTTAAATGAAAAATATTGATTTTTACTGATAAAAGCGCTCGTAAGAATATACATTTTCCTGATTTTTCAAATTTGGTCGTTTCATAACAAATAAAAAAAAAAAAAAAAAAGTAGTTCTTGTTGTCCGAACTCTTTGAAATTTTCATCGGTTATATAAATATTACATTTTTGCAGCCTGTGTGAAAATTTAACGAAAAATTGAAATTTTCTGCGAAAGGGTTTAAAGAAGTTATTCTTAATGAGTATTTGGTTCGAATGAGTTACAGGATTTCACCTTTCTTTACAATTTTTTTTATTACAAAAATATACAAAAATTTCACAACCTATAATTGTCCAAATGCTTAAAGATTTAGATATGTTATATAAAATTGGTGTCCACTGACTGTGCGAAAAATCAGTTTAATTACAACTTATATTTAGCGCTAAAAGGGGTCGAAATAACTGCAACGGGAAAGAGGGGGGGGGGGGATTCAACATTAAAAAATACATCTCCTGTTGTCCAAAGCCTGTGCATAATTCTCATGCTAAGATATTGATATTGAGTTGAAAAAAGCACTGTTTTTTCCCTGTTATTTTTATTTTTTTTCTTCTGATAGATGGAATACATGGCAAAATTTTTGAAATTGGAAATCATTATAACCTCCTAATGTTATATTTTCTGAACCAAATTTCTGAGTTATTTGTTTTCGACGACTGTGTGTAATATTTTTGCTAAAATATTGATATTAAGTTGTAAAAATCCCTGTTTTACTCATGACTATTTATTTTTATTTATTTTTTCCTCGTCGAAATCTTGAATGATTTTTTTTTCATACTATTTTTTTCGCTCTTAAATCCGAATACCTCAATCAAATCGATACTCGATCATGATCATTAGCTAAAAGGTTAGTATACAGCAATAAAAATTAAATTTATTATTTTTAATCAAAAGGTACGTAATGTTAATCCTACGGCAAAATGGGCGGGAAAACGAAAAGTGACTCCAGATAATTAACGTTTTCAAAAGGTTAATTTTCGTAATTTTTTTTATATGTTTTAGAGTGTTTCAAAGATATGAGCTATTTGGTGCATTTCCTTTTCTGTGTAATGTGATTTTTGGAGTCTATGCGTAATTTTGAAATATGCCTGAAAAGGAACGGAGGGGCGGTCTTACGGTATTTTAAATGTTTAAAAATATTGTTATCGTCCAAACTCTTTGAAATTTTTAGGAGTTAAAAACAATGTTTTCGTAGCTGGGGGAAAAATAGTGAAAATATTTTTATATTTAGTGGTAAAAGGGCTCATAAAAAGACTTAATTTTTACCGCGACGAAACACTCAAGTTTTCACTGATTTCGTCAAAATTTTCAAACATTTTATTTTGTAAAAAATAGTTCTACCCAACCGAATAATTCGAAATTTTTGTAGTTGATGTAAATCTGGTCTGTTGAGACGCTCTAAAAAGATTGTGTTAAAATACGGATGTTTAGTTACTTTTAGCGTGGAAAAACTATAGTCTTCGTGAGGCGCGAAGTGATCTGCGTTTAACAGTGTATTTCAAAGGGTTAAAACTTATATATTTTAAAACCGATTGCACCATCGATTAGAAGGTGGTTCCACTTTTAAGAGCATATTTTTGGTTTGTCGGTATCTCTAAAATTGCGCCCTTGAGGGGCGTTGCCATAAAGGGGGAAAACGACACTTTTTGAAAAAAAAAATTCAAAAGGTTAACTGCGATATTTTTTGAACTGATTGCGGCATTTGAGACGTATGAGTACGATCTTTCGGAATACGTCTTCCCATTTTAACTGTACCGAGCGGTCTGGTCGATATAGGTTCGAACAAAACTATTAAAAAACACAAATAAAATCGAAAGGTCGGTCCTTCGCTTACTTCCAATGCGTAAGTGGGCTTCTGGGTATGCGCGAAAGCTTTCGACTACTGGGGACTAAATAGATGGCTTTTTGATGAGAGTGAGTTTTTATTTTTAATTAATATCTCAGATACTAATAAAAAAATTTAAATTCTGAGTCCCAGATGCATCAGGAGAGGCCCTGGAGTACCCTAAAAAAAAATTCAGCTTTGTACGTGCGGTAGATTTCGCTAGCCATCGCAGACAGACAGACAGACACACACACAGACAGAGCGTAACTTTCTTTTATTAGTATAGATTTATGTTATTTTCCACTTCAGATATTTACTGAGAAACAACTAAAAAAAGGAGGAGAAAAAGAAAAAACCCTCGCTTGATCAATAGTCTTAGATTAAATTTTGTTGTGCATATACAGTGCGGAAAAAAAGGGGACAGTCCATACATTTCAATTACCAAATTGTCGCTGGGAAAACGAAAATAGTCATTTGCCTTTAAATTATTCTTCCTTCACCTTGTGTTAAAGAAAAAAAAAAAAAAAAGGCTTACCAGGGAACAAATGAAAAAAAATCTAAGTAAGCAGTAATCGAAAGAGTATATTGAAACATTTGCTCATGCATAAATTATTTGCCCTCGTCGCCCCCGTTATCGAGATATACAGGGTTAGCACAAATAAATGACCGGATTTTGAAAATTTATATTTTCAAAACTATTACACATATTATAATAAGTGATATGAAAATAATGAGGATCATTCCAAGTTTTTCTTCAGTTACAAATGTTGGTGTGCGAACCTGTCGTAACACGACTAACACCAAATCTTTAATCAAGTTCGTTCCACACATTTGGCAGTTTTGCACAATCAACGATTCTTAATGCATCACAAAATAATACTAAATAGTGCATAAGTGCTGCATTTTTAAGTGTTTTAATGCATCAGTGCTGCATTAAGAATCGTTGACTGGACACACAATTAAAGGATTAATTCGAGACATCTTTTCAATATAACACGCCTAAAATTCACACAGAGCCTAAAACGAGAATGAGATGTCTTACTGTGTTCTATATTCAAAATCTGGGTTCCAAACTGAATAAAGTCACGTGACACCATTAATTTACCCAAAGAACTTCTAACTGATACGAAGGGAAGTTACTACTGCTTTACACCATGAACTGTTTCGCTCTCTCGCTGGCGGGGAGCCGTCAACTCTTAAAGGTAGATGTTTTATTTTGCAAATTTTAAAACTTTATATCTCGATAACGGAGAGACGAGGGCAAAAAATTTATGCGTCTATAAACAAGTTCTTCTCCCCTTTCGATTGCTACTTATTTAGATTTTTTTCATTACTACACTATTGCGATAGTTTCCTGGTCAAGAGGATAAGCTTAGGCTCTATATTGAAATGTAATGAACTTTGAAACTTTCATCATGAATAGTACCCAATTTTGACATCATATATTTGTCAGGGTAAATTTACTTTCGGATACCAAACCGGAAATCATTGGTGAAATAGTTTAGGAATTACCACAACATTTTAACTTAATGTTAAATTCTTTTTTAATAAGTTGCAAAACACATTGCAATGCGACTAAGATTTTTAAGCATAACACAAAAATAATTTGACGGAATGAGTTGTAATTTTGGATTCGCACATTTAAAACTTCTAGAAAGCGATTTCTGTTAAAATTTTTGTAGGTTACGATACATGCATACATATGTAACGTATATAGTACATACCTATATTAAAATTAATATTCATAAAAAAATATACAGTCGGACCCGGTTAAGACGCGATCCCATTTAATGCATGGATATTTTCTAGTCCCTTGAACATCGGCCATAAGACTAATATAAAAATATCCTGTTTAATACGCGAATGGTTACTCGAAACACATATGAATATATTCGTTCTTCTCCAGTACTGCCAACTTAGCGGATTTTTTTAATTCATATAGGGGAGAGGGGGGCACATGTGAACAATACATATTTCACTCAGTTAATTTCAAATAAAAAAGTTAAAAAAATTACCAATAGATGGTAGTACTGGTACCATCTTTTGGCTGAATTTTCAAACAATATGCCATTTTGATTTCTAGCAGTTGTAATTTGTTTGTTTTAGAAGGCGTAGGGGAGATTTAGGAGAGTTGATTCCTTGGGAGACTTGATACCTAGGTGTAAAACCAGGGCAAAAATGCAATTAAGTCTCTAAAACTGGAAACATTAATAAAGTGATTCCTTATCAACAGATTTAGCAACATAATTTCATTCAGGCATTTTTATTTTTGTAGTAAGAAAGGAATCTCTATTTTTTTACAGTCAAACTTCTTTTTGAGTATGTAGTTTGTGTTTCATATTTTTTGCTAAATTCAACTAAATTACTTAATTTTATTGATATAATATACTAACATTCCTTAATACTTAAATGTTGTTATTTAAATCCAATACTGTTTCTTTATTTTTGATTTAGCAATTTTTTTCCAAAACATGCACATTAGGGACACTTGATCCCTGTTGTATGGGGGAGACTTGATTCTGGGGATCGAGTGTCCCCAAACCAAAGTTAAGCTAAAATAATGTTAAATTTTATTAACCCCCTACTTCCCATAATTTCGTCTGTGGGCTCGGTGGGGTGGTTGTCTCTGCTGCCGGTCTATTGTATATAGAATAGCCCTTCTCTCAGGCTATCTATAACCTAAAAGTTATCTTACAACAAAACTACTGAACTCATGTTTATTATTATCAAAAATTATGCACCTGAGAGCATGTAGAGACATTAGAACATTTTTATTCATACGTTGCTAATCACAGGGCTGGCTATTTGCCGGCAAAAAAGGGTTTCTGCCATGCCAGTGGCAGAAAGTGGTTATAACCGGTTTTAACCGGCAGAAACTGGCAACAACTGGCATAAACACATTTCGTGACATAATCTGAGACTTTTTTACTAGTATTAAATTCCTTAAGTACATTTTATTCTGTTTAAATAACAAATCAAATGAAATATTGTGGGTAGTTTTAATTAAAAAATAAATAGATTTGTATTAGAAAAAATGAGTAATGTAACAGATAAAATTTCAGTTTAAAAATCAAATATAAAACTATATCCAATACTTATTTTAAATGAAACAATGAAAAGAAAAGAAAAATATTCAATGCTTGCTCAAAATGCTTTTCTGTAATTTAACGTAATAATTTAATAATAACACTATCAATTATTTCTCATAGAAATGCTATAGTTATATGCGGATCTTGTAATTCTATGGATTTAAAAAACATTTCATTTAAATACAGTATTCAAAGGAACAAATCTGACTTTTTTTTTTTTTATTTAAGACTTATAAGCATAGATCAAACTTTGTGCGAATTTTAGTAAATTTTAGTGCGAATTTTAGAACAGCTAAAATCTTTAACAATGATTTTACGCACAAATAACGTACAGACATGACAAAAAGCGATCATATCGGATTTTTTTGTCGTGTCTGTATGTTATTTGTGCGTAAAATCGTTGTTAAAGATTTTAGCTGTTTTATTAAGACTGTTAGTTAAAAATGTTCCAACAACATTTTGCACTTACAAAACAAACTATTACAAAGGTTCAAAGCAGATTTAATACAGTAAAAACCGACTACCATATGCTAGCTTCATCCTAAGTATATGGGATCAAAATTGACATGAGCATAAAGAAAAGGCAACGAAATTGCTTTCTGATATTAATCCCAACTTTGTGCCATATATAATATCCATTGAAGCAAAATTGACTCCTGTCCCAGAAACATATTTCTCCAAGGAAGCCTTAGAAAATGTTTTGCCCTTGCCTGTGTGGTGGTCGTCTTTAAAAACGAATACTGGTGAAAATGAGGATTTTTCAAATTTTGCGTCCTCAAAAATGACATTGCCAGCAAGTAATGATAATCTTGAAAGAATATTTTCAAACTTTTCTTTCATTCAAAACAAATTAAGAAACAGTGTGTTCAGGAAGATTAGCAAAATTTTGTCCTATGCTATGGAATGTTCTGTGGAAAAAGTAATAATAGTATATTTGAGTGGCAATTTCGTTCTTTCAATATTGTAAAATAATTGTACACGATATTTCATTAATTTTTTTTCTGTTATTTATTGTTTCAATTATTTACTTATATATTTTCACAAGAATCATAATCTTTAAGTTATTGCATTGCATTATTTATTTAAAAATACTCTGAAAAATACATTCGTTAAAATATACAGGTTTTCTTGTAAATTTCTTTTTTTACTTTTAAATAAAAATTCAACTCTAAACAACAATATAAAATAGTTAAACTTGTACAGCATCAGTTTACCATTGAAATTTTCTGTTTTTCAAGTGAAAGAAAATTAGTAGGGGAAAGTAACCAGTGTTTGATAGCCACCCAGTGTTTGATAATTTTCGACAAAATAACTTATTATAAGGTATGGACCGTGGAATCACATATTCTTCATTCCCTGTGATAGTTCATGCCTTTATCTTCATTTACAACTAAGTTTTGTTCTTCTTCTTTAAGAAATTGTTTTGGAATTAAGTTGCTGAAAAGTTAGTCTGACGTTTTGCAGTCACCGCAGTCAGTTCTTATAAGAAATCTGAGAGATAAGTTTTGTTATATCTATTTTTATCCTTGACATTTTAATCACTGGGCAATAATGTGACATACTATTGTGTAGAACTTTATTTCTTTTTTCTTATGGTCCAAGTTTCTGCTTTCTAACCCTAACCTAAAAGCAGAGAGGGCACATTCAATTACTGGTTTAGAAAACTTCTAATTTAACTAGTGTTTGATAATATATTTGAAACATTGGCTTTTGAATTTTCCAGTGATTGAGAACTTTAATTTTACTGTTAAAATAAAAGAATTTTGTAGCTGATAAAGTATTAATACAGAATAACATAATTTTATGTTTCGTGATAGGCCTGCCAGGGCTGTTTGCTCATAGGAAATTTTCTGATTTCAAGAATTTTTGGAACTATTTTTCAGTTATTGTTATTAAAAAATTATTGTTGGGTAATAAAAATTTAGAAACTATCTAGAGTATCTATTTATAAAATATTTTCAGTATTTAAAAAATTTCTTAGTTACATATTTTATCGTTTGCAATGAAAAAAAAAATCATAAAAATATTAACTGTACCTCCTGGCCCTTTTTTTTTTTGTAATTTTGTTTTAAATTCAGGATTCTTTAAGTTGAGCTGCTAACACCATGTAGGTTTATGTCATACACTGCTGAACCCAGTGATGTATCCAATTGGTGGGCTGATGGTAGTGCTGCCCCACCCCCTCCACACACACACACCGAAATTTATAGAAAATCGTAATAAGCTGTTAGCAGGGCTGGCGCAATATTGCACAAGGAGGTTGAAGTAATTTTTTTTTTATTTTGCGGGGATTTGTTTCAGTCACTGAAAAGGGGACTAGGGGGACCAAAATGCATAAAAGGGGACTAAAGGGGACCTTTTTTTAAAAAGGGGACTTTGGGGGGAAAAGGGGGACCATTTGGGAGCCCTGAAAATATGTCATTATAGCATTACAAGTTTAATTACGAAAGATTAGCAAAATGTAAGGAAACCTGTCAAGATTAAATTCAAAATGAAGCGGAAATATTCCGATTTAGACAGGTTTTCATCTTAGAAAGTGCGTTATTTTGAAGAGGGAATGAAATTTTCCATTTCAGTCAAGTTTCTGTTATACACAAAAAAAACAACTATAAGAAGAAACTTATGTTTAACGATGAAGGAGAGTGGATCTGTAAGATCTGCTACAAGAGTTATTCTTCTGAATTGATTTTAAACATTCGGAGATGTTGGATAGAGTGTGATGATTGTAAAAGTACATTTTACTACAAATGCATTAAGAAACACATTTGGAGGCATTTGGGATTGATGAGAGCGATGAAGATGAAGATGAGCTCCAGTTTATCTGCCACATTTGTGCAACTGATATTGACTCTGAGTCTAACATAGAATAATTTGGCATCGAAAGTGATTTGAAAGATTAATGATCAGAAAATATCTGACTTTTCATTAAAATATTTTTATTAGTTCTTTGCTTCTTATCATATTGCATTGATTTTACGTTTATATCATAATTTTGTGCAGCCATAAGCTCAAAGTTCGCGACACTACCAGTATGTATAGGCTTATGTGTATAATTGTTTGAATAGTTAATAAAAAGAAATATTTTTGAAAATAATCTTTTCTTGAAGTTCAATTTAACTGTGTAACCTAAATATACTGGTTATTTACTTTTAAAATGGTTATTGTGAAAGAAAATCTGATAATTAACAGATATTAAAATGCCTATCAAACACTGGATACAGCATATCAAACACTGGATACAGATTATCAAAAACTGGGTATATTGATGTGACATTTAAAATTTTGATTTTTTTTACAAAAACATTTTTATATTTTTTCAACAAGTACAGTTTTGAAAAGAAAACGATCTAAGGGATATATTCCAGCAATTCTTATTTTCCTAAGTTGAAGGGCAGAGCTACCATTAAATGTTGAAGTGCAAATCCACCTTAGATTATCATACACTGGGTACTTTCCCCTACCTATTATTATATAAATAAAGTATATTTATATGATCATTTTGAAACATTTTTACAACTTTGAATAACATTCATAATCTTTAATTTTAATTTTTAACTTAATTGTTTACATATCAAATACATGTGTAAATTATGAATCATTGCACATTAAAGTTCTTATTAATATTATTTCTTAGTTTCTGCCAGTTTTTGCCACTTACTGGCAGAAACTAGTTTCTGCCATGCCGGTTTTAACCACTCTGGCAGAAACTTGCCAACCCTGGCTAATCATAATTAATATTCATGTCTGTGTTGTAAATAATGTATTGATACGCCTGTAAAGCATTCAGCTCGTCTGTTTTATTATTACTTTTATTACTCCTTTTTTAAGTCTCCCAAGTCTCCCCTAAAGTAAAAAAGTCTTCTAAGTTATTGAAGTAAAAATTCATTTAAAACATTTTTTTAAAGTAGAATATCAGCATTGCATTCTATAGTGTCATTAATTAGGTAAGTCTACAAAAAGTTTTGTTTCCTTATTTCAATTAAAAATATCTTTTTTTTATAAGTTAGGCTGAAGATGGGGCACTTGTGAACAGAGTATATGGGGGCAGATGTGAACAGTTCACAAGTGTATTTTTTAAGTCTGTGACTGTGAGTGCATATTTTTTTAGTTTAAAATTTAATTACCCTTGTCAAACATTGAGCTATAAATTCAATGTTTTTAGGAATACTTCACAGTTCTAATTTACTGGAAATTAGATAACAATTAAATGTGATTTGAAAGGAGTAGGTATATTAGTGTACAATTTTAAGAATAATTTCTTGTATCTATGTTGAAACATTTATTGATTTATTCACACAACTATAAAGAAGACATCTTATTAGTTTTTACCACAGTTTTTATTGACAAAAAATTATTTTTGTCTTATTTATGCATATGTTCACATGTGCCTCAGGTATGTTCACAACTACCCCTCCACCGCGGTACGTGAGAACAAATTTAGACAATTTTTAGAATGATGATATAAGTTAGAAATCTTTGATAAATGCATTCAAAAGTTTCACCAAAAGAACAAACAAATTGTAAATATTCATATAAATCAATTTTCGGTTCAATAGGTCATAACAATTTTGAGAGATAGTCAAAAATGTAAAAATTGTTCACATGTGCCCCCCTCTTCCCTATCTACCGCTATTTCCGATTAGTAACAACCACTTTATTTACTTACAGGAAGGGACAGTTACTATTTGGAAATAATGAAATGATAGATATTGTTAATAAAAAATTCATTAAACTGGCACTGTTTAAGGCAAATATTTCAAATATCGGAAATGTTGATAGATACTTGAATAAAAAAGACCCGATAAATTAGCAAATGATGCACAAATTAGGAGGCGTTGAACCAAGACTAGAGCAAAAAAAAAATGTATTGGAACTTGTGAAGACTGAACAAATGCGAATGCTTTTGTGTATTTCTTTTATATTTTCTACGTTTTGTTTACTTTGTTCCATGTGCTAATAACATTTTTCCCACAAAGATTGGCCTGGATAGTTCTTTCTTATTATATAAAACATTAAAGACTGATTTTACTTTTGGTTGTAACCAGTGGTGTAGTCGTAAAAAAAAAAAAAAAAAAAAAAAAAAAAAAAAAAAAAAAAAACAGAGGGTATACGGTCTAAGCGCAGGGTATACGCTGTGCCTTGAGCATATACCCTAGAGTGCATACTATAGCTTTCTTGAGAAACAGAGGGTATACGGTGTTCCTTAAAAAAATTCAGAAGGTATACGGCGTATACCCCCGTATACCCTCTATTACATCCCTGGTTGTAACGTATTAATTGACAGTAAGGTTATATTTGAATCCATTTTTATTTCCAGTTATTATTCCTGTCGGTTCTATAAAAACAAGCAACGAGTTAAACTTTAATGCAATTATATTTTAATCTAAGCATACGTAAAAGACACAACTTTCGATCGTAAACATATAAACTAAAGCTCTTAAGTTTATTTAGATGATTAAATGCTTACATAAGCGCAGTTCCTACAACATTATGGAAATCACACTTAATATGCGACTTTTGTTCAGTCCCTTGAAACGCGCCTTAACCTGGTTGGAGTGCATAGTGTAACCTGGAAAAATTTTAACATAAATCAATATCTAGAATCTTTAAACATGCGAATCCAAAATTACAGTTCATTCCGCCAAATAGTTTTTCAGTTACGCTTAAAAAATCACACGCAATGCAGTTTGTATTGCAACTGTTAAAAGGGAATTTAACATTAGGAGTTATAAATTTCACATTTGCATAATTTAAAACTAAACCTCACCGAATGACTTCCTGTTTAGTATAAAGGTTAAAAAAAAAAAAAAATCCAAATACGATTGCTTAAATTGCATTTCCGTATTGTAATTTTCGAAGTTTGTTACAATTGCAATATGAAGACGCTCCCCTAAGTTTGTTATTTTTTTAACATAAATTAAAAGAAGAAATAATTCCCATTTGAATGCTGCTTTCTTTTTTCTCTGTGACAATTAATATGGCGATGTTTGTGGTGTATCTTTTTTTTAAAGACTGATTGCACAATAGGTTACAGATTCTCATGTAACTATGCATATGTTGGAAAATCGAAATTGCTGGATAACAAACCGACATTTTCTAAGTGCAACATTAAATCATAAGTAAAAATTTTAAATTAAATAAATAAATACTAGCATAAACAAAATATTTTGAGAAAAATAAAATAAAATTTATGAAACAAAATATGGAATTAACTTTATATTTTTCGACTATTACCACGAATGTTTTGTGAATCATGTAGAACAATAAATGGAAGCAGGGCTCGAAATGTGCCGGAGCAAACCGGAACGATGTTCCGGTTCGTAAAATTGTGACAAATATTGTTCCGGTTCGTGGAATTATTAAAAAATATTATTACAGTTTCATAGATTACGCTCTCTGTAACGTTTTTTTCCTAATTATTTAAAATCTTGAATGCATTCTTTTAAATTGGTTTTCCTACGGTTAAATATAAATTTGCTATACAGTAAAGTCCCGATTATCCCAGTTAATAGAGACCAAGCTCATCTCGGATAAAGAAAAAACTCGTATAAACCGAAATTACACAAATCGTCACGAACTAAGGAGATGAAATATAAATTTTCACGTAATTCAATCCTTTTTATGGTACTAGTAACATTTCTTTGATCTACATTTCCGTTACTTTTAAGAAATACCGGGAATGAAATTGTTTTTATCAATCGAATGGATCATTTTCTTCTGATGGATTGGTGGCTTCCATTATGATGAAACAGCCATTATAAATGAAGTGTTAGGTGAAGATGAAAGAGCAGTCGTAAAAAGTTAGAACTCTGATTTTCTGGTCAGAATGGGGGAAAATGGCCATTCTTTTCCTCATTCTGATCAGAAAATCAGAGTTCTAACTTTTTACGACTGCTCTTTCATCTTCACCTAACACTTCATTTATAATGGCTGTTTCATCATAATGGAAGAATAAAGTCCATCAGAAGAAAATAACTCGGTTAAAGCGGAAACTCGGTTAAGCGGAACTCGGATAATCGGGACTTTACTGTACTTTAGGGAAAAAAAAAATAGTCGACAATAATTTTGAAATATCGTTCCGGTTCGTGGATTTTTCCATTTCGAGCCTTGAATGGAAGTTCAACGTTCTAATCAAAATTGTTATCAACAATAATGCCCAAATTCGCCATTATGACGTAGTTCTCCCTCCATTAAAAAACAACATCCTACATCAGGAAAAAACACAGTAAAAAAAAAGAGGAAGATACCAGTACTTTCTTATAGAAAAAGTCGATTTATACTAGGGGTCGATCCAAGCAAAATGTAGGACTTGGGCACTTCACAAAAATCTATTTAATAAAACAGACCCCTTCACAAAATTCCTCTTAATAAAAGAGGCTCCTTCACAAAATTCCTTCTCATAAAATAGGCCCCTTCACAAAATTCCTTTTCATAAAACAGGCCCCTTCACGAAATTCCTTTTCATAAAACAGGTTCCTTCAAGAAATTCTTTTTCATAAAACAGGTCCCCTCACAAAAATTCTTTTTCACAAAATAAGCTCCTTCATTATTTTTATTTTGTTAGGTTTTAAAATGTGTAATTTGCAACCAAAAGAAGTTCACTTAAAAGGAAAACTTTAACAGGAGAACTTAAATAAGTTAAGTTATTAATAAATTCTTGGTTAGAATTTGATTAGCAGAATTTCATCGCTCGTTAAACAAATGTTATTTTTCACAAAAATATAATATATTTCACAAAAATAACTTTTACTTTCCTTTTTCACAAATGGATCCCAAGAAAAAATACCTCGATCGACTCCTGTATATTATCGCGAGATTAAATAAGGCGAATTTATAAGAGCTGGTATTTTCCCCCTTTTTTGGACAGGCTTTTTCCCTGACCTGACGCCACCCTGTATACTATATAGTTTTAATCACTAAATGTCGGAGAGAATTTAATATTTAATTTTTTTTTTCAATTTGGGGACTTATAAAATTTAGGATTTTCAACATACAACATACCACCAACATGTCAGTTTTGAAAACCTAAAAATTTTCCGACATCCTGCACTGGTATACGTAGCCATAGAGGAAACAGACAGAAAACAAAAGCAATGCCCAAAATTAAAATACATCAACTATATAACACAGCGATTCCCAACCCTTTTTACGTTACGGCATACTCAAACACGTGGCTGAACTTCCAAGGCACACTAAAATTATGATAATGAAAAAAAAGGTATGACAGGAATGTTTGTCACCTTTAATGTATTCAATTTCAAATGAAAAGAACATAATACAAAAAAATATATATAATTTGTAAAAAAAAAAAAGATTATGAAAATTCTTAAATCTTATTTTTTACTTTTCCCTTTAACATTTAACGAGATAGCAGAAACAAGCTTTTTTCTATAATTAGAATTGTATGACAGAATTTTCGGATAAGCATACTCTTAAATCCTTTTCAAACATCTAGCAGAGATTAATTTCATCCTATTTTAAAGTTTTTTTTTGTTTTTTTTTTTAAGAAATTGATTTAGTTTTAATCCAAATTTCTTTGTAGTAACATTCTTCTTCGTGTGCTTTTAATTATAAACTACTTTACATGTCAGGAACCCTAAAAAAAATTTTAATCCATCTTTAGTTATACGTACAAAATATTTTCGCACATTTAGCATTGTCGTGAGGTATTTTTAAAATAAACAGTATAAGACTATAAATTTCTAATTGTAAAATCTCATTGTAAGTTACTGCAACTGCAGTCGGACTCTCCTAATACGAGCATAGATAAAACGGTTATTAACGAGCAAGTTGCAGGTTAAGAATAGTTCATCATTTACGCTATTTAACCCATTTATGCCTAGCGTCCCATTTTTTGGGACGCTTCGAATTTTAATAAATGTGTATAATTTTCTTCTTCTTTATAACATGAAAATTGTATGACATAATTTTCTATAAATGTCTTTATGTGTTACCGAGAGATAGCAGCATAAAATGGATATTTATATGCTTAAATGGAGGCTTTTTTCGGTGTTTATAGATTTTTTCATTTTTCAAGAGGCCAAAATGTAAAAAGTAAGTTTATTTATATTTTTTTTCGATCAAGGATCACAATAAATAAGTCATAATCTTAGCTTGTAGACTTCTTTGAAATATATAATTTTTTTTAGTTGTGAAATTATATGTTCAAATCTATTTTTTACGCATGTTTGTAACGTACAAAAATATCGGGCTCTAGGCACGAATGGGTACATATTTTTATTAGCCATTTAGGGGGCTGTTATTTATGTAAAGTCCTTTTCAAGATGATTATAAAATAAATTGTTTTTAAGACTCAAATACGATTATTCTTAATTTATTATTAATAATACTTATAATGTTATTAGTCGCTGTAAAGAAATAAATATATATTTTTAGCCCAATAGCAGAAAAATCTCCAAGTGTCTGCAACAGATTATTCAGGGACTGAAAATAATCTGCAGGTAAAATGTTACAAATGAACCTTTAATTAATTAATCATTTACTTTTAATGTTTTTAAGCATTTTGCTCATTTTTATTAATAATAATCTTAAGTTTTAGTAATAAATAATAAAGAACTAAAAAGATCCAATGGAAAAAAAAAATCTGCAAACGGGAAAAGAAAATCTGCGACGCACGTCACCCGTCAGGAACTTCTGCTACCGGGATTTTTAGAAGTACATAAAAATACTAATTATAGTATATAATATACAATTTAAAAGATTATTTCATATAAGTTTAGACAAAATATATAATTATGAATGTTATACTATTAAAAATATTATGCATATTCCCATATTTAGTATGTTTACATTTTATCTAAAAAATACAAAAATATTTTAGCGTAATTCTTTTTAGTATTTTTTCAGCTCCTCTTGCAACTTTTTAAAGTGATTTTACCAACAAATTTGAAAAAACAAAAATTCAGGCATAAATGAGTTAAGATTTACACGCATTTTACGAACTACAAAATAAGATCGTGGCTATACGAATCGAACATTGGTCTTTCTTAACACTTTCGGTTCCGATTTTTTTTTTATTATTATTTTGAGATTTTAAAAAAAATTACTTTTACGTTAAAAATGTTAATTTAATAGTAGCTATCCAAATAGATTTACTGAAATTTAATGAGTATGTCATTGTTTCAAATCTAATGAATATACTACTTATTTCACGTACTATCCAATTCATATTCAAATGACAAGAGGCTAAGGAAGAGTTTTTGGAGACGTTTAGAAAATATCGTATTATAACAGGATTTAACAGATTTGCGTTTTATCATACATGATTCATTCAGAAATATAACCTGTATTTTAAATTTAAAGAGTGTAAACAGATGTTTAAAATAAAAGAATCGCAAACGGCACAAAATAGAATTAAGCAAACTTTTATTATTATTATTATTATTACTAAATACCAAAACATAGATGAAGTCATAATAAGAAATGTATATACACATATACTACCAGTGTAGTAACAAAATTAATGTTAAGACAAAACAATAATCAATGGAAAGACACATAGTACTATTAATAGTACGCCAGAACCGAACGGGTAAATGATAATATTTCTACATTATAATTGTCTTTCAAAATACAAAAATTTATGTTTTATCAGACAGAATTACAGCCTACAAGAAGAGTTCTCCACACAAGAAAGGAAAAGAAATGTCTTGAGAGAATGAAAGAAAGGAGAAATAAGGAGATTTGAATACCGCTCCTTTGTAAGATTTTCAACTGCGCCATACGATAAAACCCTTGTTTATTTCTTTAAATCAGAACTCTGGGCTACATTAGTCAGCCTTTTCATATATTTTATTTGCTGCACTGTTAAAATGAAAAGGATATGTGAAATCAATAACTCGAAAACTGCTGTGACCATTGCAATGTTAGCCTTTTCTGGAAAAAAGGGAACCTAACTAATATCTAAACTAACAGTAATAAATAGTTTAGTTTTTTTTAAATTTTCACAGATATTACGAGTAACACTTAATACAAGACCTTTTATAATTCCCTTGCTTCTCTTATTAACAACGTTGAACGCCACGTCAGTCACCGGTGACTGAAACTGACTTTACGTTTGAGCCGCGTCTGTCATCGATGACCGACACTTACAGATTCTGTAACGCAAGGCCGTAGCCAATGGGGGGATCACCAGGGTTTGATCCCCCTCCAAAATTTCTGTCAAGATGACAATAAATATGCCATTAACTATCACTCAACACAGTCAAGATTTGAAAATCAACTACAGTAGAGTCCCGATTATACGAGTTAATAATGGACCAAGCTCACCTCGGATAAGCAAAAAACTCGGATAAACCGGATTTACACAAATCGGCACCCACTAAGGATATGCAATTTAAATTTTCACTTAATTCATTCATTTTTATGGTGCAAGCAACATTTCTTTGATGTACATTTCAGTTACTTTTAAGAAAAACGGGGAATGAAAAGTTGTTTATTTGAAAAAGGCCCTTGATAGTTTTTTATTTGTTGAATGCCAATTTTGCTATGTGATTCTATTAGTGTCATGAAAATTGCAGGTGTAGCCTCTTCTTTCAGCTCAGAGTATTAAATAGTTTTTTTTTTTTTTTTTTTTTAATCGAACTTGTACCTTTGGAAAACCTAGATAATTTTCTTCTGATGAACTGATGCTTTCCATTATTATGAAACAGCCATTATAAATGAAGTGTTACATGAAGATGAAAGTTCAGGCTGCTCTTTCATCTTCACCTAACACTTCATTTATAATGGCTGTTTCATAATAATGGAAGTCATCAGTGCATCAGAAGAAAATCACTCGGTTAAAAATAAAAAATCCAAAATGAGATAACGATCAAATCCCCCTACAAAATATTTTTCTGGCTACGGCCTTGTACGAGAGTCTTATTTCGTGGCCTAAACGGAAAAACAGGCAAAATAGACTTGGCATTCAACGTGTTAACCGAGTTCGACTGTATTTGGCCATCGCGCAATATCATATTCCTAATCATGCTCTCCCCTGTAGCATAAACACAATTATGAGACCCATTTTTGTTTTCTTTCTTTCTTTTACTCAAAAAGTAAAATATCTGAAGAATTCATCTCAAATTTTTTCAAAAATCTTACAAACTTAACTTACCTTATATATTAACTATCCTAGGTGTCCCGATTTTGCGCGTCCAGTTTTTCTGTGGTTTAAAGATCCGTCCCACGAAGTCACTGCGCGGGACGCCAAAAGTCCCAAATGTTCATGGCGCATAAATTATTTTACAGTACTGCTAGTCGGAGCATGCTTATTCGAGAGTCAACGTCGAGTGGAACTTAATACAAAATATAATCACGAAAGATAATCAATAACTATATTAAAATTCCAGAAAAGTTTTTAAAGTAAAGAATTTAAGCAAACTTAAGAAAGCAACATGGATGATCTCCGCCAGGTTTTAATTATTGAATTTTTACGACTGATGATTGAATAAGGGAAAAGACACTTAAAAGAAATGTTTGATTTATGGGTAAATCTACCAACTGATATTCCAAGGGTTGCGTTCATTTCGAATATTTGCATAAGATAAGACTGTTTAAATTCCTTATTTAGTATACTGATGTCTGGCTAATTTTTAAGTAAAAGGTTTGAATTTTTGTTGCGTTAAGTTGATTACGTTATGCATTGATTTTTCCCCCCTACTAGAAAAGTTCTTAAAAGACTGCAAAGTTTAAGGCATGTAAGTGAGAACTTTTATTTAGAAAGACTCTCCATAGATTTTAGCGTGTAGGGGAAAGGGGGAGGGGGGGGGTTGTCTAACAAATTATTGATTAGGGCCACATTTTCTGAACATGGTGGTTGATATATGAGATGGTGGACATTTCCCTTTTCTCTTGTCTCTTCTGCCAAAGAGATGGCACGTTTTTTTTTGTGTTTGAAGAAGAAATACCGCATTTCGCATAAATCTGTTAACATTTCGAAAAATCATAAAAGTGAAAGGGACCTATATAAATTGAATGTGGTTTGCGGGAAACTTATTTTAATGGAGGGGGGACTTTTTTTGATACGATAAACGTTTTTTGTTGTTGCTAAAACATTTACTTGCTATAAGCAACCAAATCACACTACATATGCGAAGTAGAGTCTAATAAAATGTAGCGAGCACAACTGACGGCTTATAATTAAATTATCTTCCTATTGGCAAAACCCTCTCGAGTGTACATAATAATCCAAATTTTTTAGCGTTGTTGAAGGACGACATTTGTCATGAAATCTCCTGCATCTATTCAGATTATTCCTTTAAAGGTGTCCTTATTTGCCTGCAAAGATTTATTTTTTTTTTTAAATGGCAGACAGATTTAGAATTTGGTGATGTAAAATGCTTGAAACGTTTTACCTAAACTCAATTAAATGTTGTTTATTATTACTTGGTTTTAAATCCTGCAGCATCCTTTATTGGCAAATACCACTTCAAAAAATAAATAAATAAATAAATAAATAAATAAAAATTAAAAAAATAAATAAATCCCTTTTCGTTAGAATAAGTTTTCAAACTACATTCAATTATACAAATTCCTTCTATTTTTATGAATTTTTTAAATGCAACATCAGGTTTATGGGACAATCAGTACAGTTTAAGCTTCATAAAATCCACCTAAACTCATTTTCAATATACTAGGTAAAACAGGCGGTATACTTGTTTCTGAAGCATCAAGATATTAAAAATATACTAAAAGGAAGAGTTAGCCAATATTTAGCGTTATAAAAAAATCATGAACATTAAAAAATCGACAAAAAAGGTGTGTCGTTAGCAAAAATATAATTTGAAAAACATATTGTAAAAATATTTGCTAGTGTGGGGGGGAAAAAAAGAATTATGATTAATGAAACAGCCAACCTAAATAAAATAGATAGTATACTGTAAATACACTAACAATAAATACACACATATTTTTAGTTTTATAACATTTATTTAGAAATATGTATGTGTATTTAATTTTTACGAACTAATAATAAAAATACCGTATAGAGTTTCCCCCAGACATTTCAAGAGGGGTGATGTACCCTGTCTGCCCATTGGTTTAAGAAACAGCGCTATTCTTGACCATTAGAAAAGAGAGATAAAATGTTCTGTTTTTAGTACTAAAAGAACTGCTTTTATAGTATAAAAACTGACTTGTTGAGCCTTGAAGGGAGTGTTCTGACTTTTAAATATTAAAAGTACCTTAAAAAAAAAAAAAAAAAATTCTTTTAAGGACTTAAAGGTGATCTTCAAAATTTAAAATGTGCTCTTAAGAATTTAAAAAGTGCCTTCTTCTTACCAGCAGAACCATGACCCTTTTTTAACTTGAAGAAAACTCTACTATATTTAATGTGAAATTACATTACTACTTACCATATTAGCATGTGTTACTATAGCATTAATATTACTATCTATATTAAAGAGCAGAAACTGTCTGTGTCTATAGGTATTATAAAAGACAAACGTGTCAGTTCGTAACGCTGACGTCATTTTGCGAATGGCAACAGCAAACGATTAAATTTAACATTTATCTTTTATGGGACAATCAGTACAGTTTAAGCTTCGTAAAATCCACCTAAACTCAATTGCAATTTTTTTTTTTTTTTCTAAATACCGCAAATTTTCAGTTTTTACACTGTCGAATAGAGAAAAAAATTTACTTTCAAATGCAATTTGTTTGCAAACTCTAATACAGTAAACTCCCGACTATCCGGCCTAATGTGGCAGAAGGCTAGGCCGGAAAACAAAAAAGCCGGAGTTCTATAAATATTTGCTCTCTCCCTGCCCCCCCCCCCCCCCATTAAATTAAAAAAGCATGTTACACATTTTAAGATACATTTTACATATACAATACATACAGTTCAAAATAAACAAAACATTAACGTAAAACGTAAGCCTAAATCGTAAAAAAATGAGTAAATCTTATTTTACTGTTTATTAAATGATTGCACAAATATTAAAAGTTATTAAATATACAAAAATTATGTATAAGATAAAAGAGTCAAAACTTAATTTTTAGTTTTTGAAAAAGTCCTTGATAAATGACTGCTTCTCCCTGTTAGCCCTCTTCCGCGACGCAATGTCCCTCCATTTACGCAAGTAGATATTATCAGCTGGCGTCAATTCCTCCTGCTAACTCGTAGTTTCTCCTCTATAGTCACTATAACCTTTTTTCGTTTAACACCCATTTCGTTAATCTTCAATAAATAAACACAAAGCACACCAAAAGATTATACGAAAGTAACCAGGATAAGCGGAAAATAACATCTGCACTTGTTAACATGGCTGCACAACTGATGAAACAGGTTATGAAGCCTTAACCCTCCCCCCTTCCCTTCCTGCCTGTCTTTGCTATTGCATTCTTCAATTCCTTCTTGCTCCTTCCTGTGGTGGGTTAGCACTTTCATACGGACGGAAGCCTACATGTCTCGGCCGTTTACAACATTCCTCATTTTTTTTTTTTTTTTTACTAGGCCGGATAGTCGGGAGTTTACTGTATTGTAATTTGTTTGAAAATTGTATTGCAATTTACTGAATTTTATTGTTTTAAAAATAATTTTCAAGCATGATTTTTTAAAATCTATTTCTCTGTCACTTGCAGACAGACGATTATAAAAGATAAACCTGTTTGCACTAAAATTAATATAAATATAAAATAGCTCAGCATTTGTTTCCGGCTTGCGAAATTAAAACATTACTTTATCAATCCATAAATAAAATATAAATAAAACACAAATTTAAAACAGGTAATCGAATCAGGCTTAAACAACTGAAATTATCAGAATAAAAAAGGCTAGCGATCTTTTACTATTTCTTCGAATGTTAAATCCTGGCACGAGGTCAATATGAAATTATAGCTTTTAATAAATTTTATTTTAATACATAATTGCTATTTTTCATATTAAAATGATTGATGGTATTGTTAGTGAAAACCCTAAATATATATATATATACATATATTATATATATATATATATATTAAATGTAAAATATATATTAGAATTTTCAACTAAAAAGGGTAATATGGTTTTCACTTAAATTCTGTAAGGAAGCAGGACGTTTCGGTCTCGACACTTCGGTCCCTAGACATTTCGGACCCTTGCAGTTTGTTGTTGCAGGCGTTACATTGTTAAATAAAAATATTCTCAAAGATTAAACTGCTTTTATTAAACGTATTTATTTATTAATAACAATTCAAAATTACTTCTGTTATTAACTGTTGATGTAACTAATTTATCAATTACTTGTTTAAAAATTATTAAATGAACTACCGGGTGTCCCAAAAAGGACTGACTGATTTTAAAATTCAATAACTTGCAAACGGTGACAGATATTAAAAAAATTCTTGCAGGAGGGTTATGCATAAGGTCAAAAGTTTTATTACAGTGATTTTCAATTTTAGTTCGATTTACAAACAATAGATGGCGCTGTAAGCAATAGTCGCTAAATACAGGCTCGATTTTTGGTCCTTTATCTTGTTCCATGCAGAAAAAGGAGATGGAAATGTATTATCCGGGCCACGAAGTACCAAAAATCGAGCCTGAATTTAGCGACTATTGCTTACAGCGCCATCTATTGTTTGTAATTCGAACTAAAATTGAAAATCACTGTAATAAAACTTTTGACCTTATGCATAACCCTCCTGCATGATTTTTTTTAATATCTGCCACCTTTTGCAAGTTATTGAATTTTAAAATCAGTCAGTCCTTTTTGGGACACCCGGTATATAATAGTTATTATATGATAAATGCAAATATGTATATATTTTTTAATCTTGGTTACTATAATGTTATTAACTTCATTAGGGTGTATAAAAATGATAAGGATTCTGAAGAATAAATATAGCATAACATTATAGTAACCGAGATTAAAATACATATATATATTTGCATTTATCATATAATAACAAGGGATGTAACGAATATTCGGCCACTATTCGGTATTCGGCCCTTTTGCCGAATATTCGGCCGGCCGAATACCTGTGGCCGAATAGTGGACATTTGGCATATTTGGCCGAATATTTTAAGATATTTGGTTAGATATGTTCCAGAAAATCAAAACAAAATATGATTTTAAATATTTTCGACAAACAATATTAAAAAAATATACCTAAATACATTAATTATTATAAGAAAAAGATCTCATTCTGAAATATGGGGTGGAGGAAGTATTATGAGGGGCTTGTTAATTTTGAGAGAAAGAAAAGAGAAAAGTATATCTTGGTAGCAGAAAAGAATATATAATATTTTAATGGAATGAATAATTATATTTTAAGAAAATAACCTTTTTTAGGTAGATTTCGTGTGAAATACTACCTATTGCAGTCGTTACCATGATGCGACTTTTGAAAAATTCCTTCATAACTTTTCATTATAGGACCCCAGGAACCCAAAACCACCCCCACCTAAAAAGTTTATATGTATATATATATATATGTATGTTTGTACTAAATTTTGCCCACACGATAAAAGTCGCAATTATGCACGGATCGTCTTCAAACTCGCCAACAACTTTGAGATGGCTAATATCTCGGCGGGATTGAAAATGAACAAAATCGGCCCAAGGGAATGGAAATGGGGAGGGTTAAAATTTTTGAATACCGTCTTAACATGATTCTGATAAAACCAGCTCTTTCACAACAATGACAGGAAAAAATAAATATTTTTCGTTATAGCAGTTGCCAACAATTAAAAAAAAAAAACAATAAAATTCTCACCACAACAATTGCTTTTCTATTGCAAGATGTTTTACGAGAAAATTAAATTAAATAAACAGTTTGACGAATTGAAAACAAATTGAATATTACATGTTGAATATTACATGACATGAATTGTCATAAGTTTTCTAGAGCAAGATTTCTGCATGAAAAATTCAAAATGAAATAAACAGTTTGACAAATTTAAAAAAAAAAAAATCAAAATATTGCGTCATATTAGAAATATAATGGACTCCGCAGGTGAATATGTAACGTCATGTGAGTTTGAAGAAACGTATTAAAACATGATAAAAACCCGACTATGGAATATGGAAATATTAACATATTTTAACACTTTGAGGCTCTCTGAATTTGCTTTAGCTATTTTTAAACCCATTCTATGTACATGCGTGTGTGTATTCGTGTATATTAGAATTTTCACAAAATGTTTAGCTCCCTAGAGCTCATTCTTAATGAAGGAACTGGGTTTATCTCTAATCTTGATTTAAGTTTTGTTGGTGAATTTAGTACTTAACTTCGAAATCTACCTCCGCCTGTAGGCCCGAGCCGGCAGGGATTTTTTTTTTTTTTTTTTTTTGACATACAGAGTGTAAATTTACTAAGTTTAAGTTGCATGAAAAAGGATATAAAAAGACAAAGGACACATGCAAGTTCTTATTTTTAGGGGGTGAAAGGATTTTACTAAAATAAAAAATGTTTCATTTTTACAGAGGTAATGAGTTCTATTTTAGATAGTATGTATATATAAATTACTAGAACTATCTATGGATTAAATAAAAAATTATGAATTAAATTATTATTTACATTTTTAAAAGTCATATGTTATCTTTAAAGTATTTTTAAAGACATTTAAAGTATAACAAAAAATACATTCAGCTGTTATGATTTTTGAAAACTCAAACAAAAAATTAATTTCAATTAGTCCTTAATTTAATTTTTTATTTTAAAATTGAAAAAAAAAATTAAACAATTAAAATAAAAGTCATTTATATTAAAGTCAGTATTCGGCCGCCGAATAATCGGTATTCGGCCTAAAACTTGGCCGAATATTCGGTATTCGGCTATTCAGCCAAATCACTATTCGTTACATCACTAATAATAATTATTACATAGTTCATGTAATAGTTTTTAAACAAGTAATTGATAAATTAGTTATATAAACAATTAATAATTGAAATACTTTAGAATTGCTATTAATAAATAAATACGTTTAATAAAAACAATTCAATTTTTGAGAATATTTTTGCGAATTGTAATCTATAACTGTACTTAAAGAAAAATTAATATCTGCATCTAGGCAATAATGTCATCTAACATTGTTAAAAATTATTTTTACGTATTCGTACAATGTTGCATTATTAATTAATTAATAATTACTTAGACTTTATGCTTTTGACTGATTTTTCAAAAAAACTCTGTTTCATTTTTTGGAAATAATAAATCAAAAATTTTGAATAAGAGCTTTAAGGGATGAATAATTGCTATTAATTAATTCTCAAAATAGCTGGTAATTTTATTATAAAAAAATAAATTAATATTTTATTAAATATGTTTTTTTAATTTAATATATTCTTATCTTAATTTATTAAATTAATAACATTATTAATATAAATTACAATTTTTTTATTTTGAAAAACTCAATACATAATATATTTTATATTGAGCTTATTATATTTAGCTATAAACTGAAATTTATCCTTTACCTGTTTATTTTATATTTTAAATTACTAAAATTTAAAACTATTAATATAATTAATAATAAAACTAAAATAAAAAATTATTAAATTTATTTTCTGGAAAAGTGTGTGTGGGGGGGGAAGAAAGTAATAAAAAAAAATAAACGACAAATACAAAAAAACTTAGTTTTGACTGTTAAAAGTGAAAATAAAATTAATTAAAATAATAGTTACATTATTAGATAAAATTAAAAATAATCATCTTATTACAAAGAAATAGGCTCGGTTTCAATAAAATTTGCTCACAAAAATCGTCTTCAAGAGGTGGGAAGACTGCTAGAAAAAAAAAAAATAAATAAAAAGAAAAGTGCCCAGTTAAACTGATGGCATTGAGCTCACAGGCTATTCACACTAATTGTATATTATACTCTTATTTCAAAGAATAATGCCCCTCAAAAAATAAATGAAGTGGGATTACTCCCCCCCCCCCCTTTATACTTAACCAATGAATCTCCAAATCCAATAAAGGAAGCTCCCTAACATAATAAACCGGTATACCAAATTTGAAGCAAATCAGATAATTCTGCATGAAAAAACTTCATCGCTAAATTAAGGGGAGGGGGTCTAACCCAGCTTTATACTTAACTAATGAACCCCCAAATCTAATCAGGAAAGCTCCTTATCAGAATGAACATAGAAAAAAAAAATAGAAGTAGTAAATTGGATAATTTTGCATGAAAATCCATTTATATAAATTAAGGGGAGGGGACTTGCTCCCCTTTCCCCCTTATATACTTAACCAATGAACCTCCAAATCTAATGAAGGAAGTGCCATATCGGAATAAATCAGTATATCAAATCTGAAGCAAATCGAATAATTTTGCATGAAAAAACCATTTATCTAAATTAAGGGGGGTACTAGCCCCTGACACCCCTTTATACTTAACCAATAAACCTCCAAATTTAATCAAAGCAGCTCCTTAACATAATAAACCGGTATACCAAATTTGGAGCAAATCGAAACTCTGCATGAAAAACTCATTCATATAATTTAAAGGGGGATCTAGCCTCCTTTCCCCTTTTATACTTAACTAATGAACCTCCAAATCTAATCAAGGCAGCTTCTTAACATAATAAACCGGTATGGTATACCAAATATAGAGCAAATCGAACAATTGTGTGTGGAAAACCCATTTATCTAAATTAAAGGGGGGACTAGTCCCCCTCCCCCTTTATACTTAACCAATGAACCCCCAAATCTAATCAAGGCAGTTCTTAACATAATAAACCGGTATACCAAATTTGGAGCAAATCGAACAATTCTGCATGAAAAACTCAAACTCATTTATCTAAATGAAGGGGGGTAGCTCCCCTCCCCCCCCCCCTTTATACTTAACTAATGAACCTCCAAATTTAATCAGGGAAGCTCCTTAACATAATAAACCGGTATACCAAATTTGGAGGAAGTCGAATAATTCTGCATGAAAAACCCATTTATCTACATTAAGGGGGGGGGGGGACTAGCCCGCTTCCCCCCCCTTTATACTTAACCAATGAACCCCCAAAACTAATCAGGGAAGCATCTTATCAGAATGAACCTATAAAAAAAATTTGAAGCAAATCGGATGTTTCTATCAAGAGTTATCGCGTTACGTACATACATAATACAGTCAACTCCCTCTAATCCGCACAGCTTGGGACCACATGTTGTGCAGATTATAGAATTTTGCAGATTATAGGTCATTACTTTATTTACATTTTTCTCCTCTAATTTTATAGTAATTAGTAATGCATAAATTAATTGGTAAAAAAAGAAAGATGATGTAACACATTGTGTTATTTAATTAAAAAATGCATTATATTTAAAGGAAAAATATTTAAATTTTATAATACAATTTCTTTTGTTTGTTTTTATAATTTTCAAACACAGTACATATCAAGTGTCATTGTTTGAGAACTTTTGTCCCAGTATTTTTTTCTTGCAGTCTATAGTCATTATTTCTTGTTCTGAAACAAAACTGTTTCTGAAGAAAATGCAGGTATTTTATAGCCAAACCTTGCTCAAGTATTACTTTTCACCTTCATCAGACTATGTGTCACAATTATCCTGATTTTCAGTAGAGTCACCTTTGGAGAACATTCATTCAATTGTATTTTATCCATTCAAGAAATCAGACACAACAGTTAGTGAATTTTTTACAGAACACAAAAGTTCTGCAGATTTCTGTTTTGCACTATCCTAACTTAAACCACCGAAGCCAACATCATCATCATCACTGTCTAGCTGCTGGCCACAAAAAAAAAAAAAAAAAAAAAAATCCTGATTTTTCCTTTCTTTTTTGAAAAAAAAAAGTTTTACTTCCTTCAAATGCAAAAATTTAAGGGAAGGAAAAACTGAATATTGATCGTCAATCAAATTGCTGTCATTCTGAATTTCTCTTGCAAAGTTAATGCTAACTGAATTTTCACTGTTTACAAAACTTAACTCAACTCAAACAGTGTGCGGATTATAGGTGTTTGCAGATTATACAGTTGTGGATTAGAGGGAGTTGACTGTACATACATACAGAACCGGCGGGCATATTAGCTCTCAGGCTTTGATAGCCTGTGAGCTAAAAATGAAGTGGAGGGGGGAGTTTTCTGAAAACAAAATATTTTTTATGGAACGTCTAGTTACCAAATCACTATTATTTTCCCAATGTTTATAATGGTAAAGTAACTTATAAAAACAACTTTGTATCATAAAAATAATAAGAAGAATTAAATATTTGAGCTTCAATAAATATATCTCATTTCTGATTAATTAAAGGAGAGGGTGTAAATGGGTGAATTGAGGAAATATTTACATATAATGGCTTATAAGTGTCTAATTGAATTATTGAAGACATTTATTGTTAATCTAATTGGAAGAAAAAAAATTAAGAACAGTTTTTTATTATTCAATTAATGATAATTTAAAGGCTAAAAAAAAAAAAAAAATGTATGAAATGAACCAAAAAATATTTATGGCAATTTATAGTATATATAAAATACCTAATACTAATAATAAAACTTAAAAAATCCATTCTCTTAAATAATAATAAAAAGACAATGTCCCCTGTAAAATTATGTCACATTGTTCAATCAAACAAAATTTTTGTTCACTGTTCACACATTATCATGAGTTATAAAAGCTTAAATTTATCGGACTCATTTAGCTTTTTATAAAATTTGGGGGTGGGGGGATGATACACAACTGAATCCTCTGTGTCATATCTACATGAAACCAAACATACTTTCACAAGTGACTGAATACAACATGTGAATTTCATGATAAAATTATACAAATATAGAAGTAGAAAGTAAAATAAGAGGTGTAATTGCACTCTTATGTAACGTAGTTTGCGTAAATATACAATATCAATAAACATTTTAGGATAAAGTTTCAAATGAAATAAAAGTATACACACATGGCAAAAACCTTAATTTTATGGCATTTTAACAAGAGGGAATATGTGATACTATGGTACTCTCAGTTCAAGCTTAAGAAAAGCTGGGACTTCAACTTTTTTTTTTTTTTTTTTCAAATTCCTAGGTTTTTCACTGTTAAAATATCTTGATGCACTATAATACATGAGATGGGTATTATATTTTCTTCATTTTTCCTTCTGAAAGTCAGGATGCACATTAAAATAAGTCTAAATTATTTAGGATTTTATTAACAACTTTTCATGTTACAGAATGTTTATATATATATATACACATATATATATATTTTAAAAACACGTGCAGTGCAAAATAGGACGTTTTTAAAAAGCTGTTACATTACTCTGCAAAAAAATCTATAATCTGTAGAGCACCGTGCAGCACGCCAGACTAAAGGGAACTGGAGATATATTTCTAATCGAATTTGTCGTATAACTAATAAGTGGACCTCCCATTTCTGTTAAAAGATCTACAGGTTTTGGATTTTAGTATAATTACATACTGAAATTATAAAATGTTTCAACAGAAGTTAAGGCAAAATTTTAAAAAAAAATTAAATAGTTATAAAATTTAATCTATAAAATACATATAGTTTTAAATAAATTGAAAATTTTGTAAAGAAAAAAGTTAACTTATGATACATGCAGATGTATGTATAATATGCAGGTGTGAGGAATTTTCAGAACACCTTACCATCCAAGGTTTTATTTTACTAGTCAGCTAGATGCAACGTACAGTTTAAAAAAGTTATGACAAAATTTACACAACTGCAAAAATAATTTATTATTACAATGCATTTTCGTACTAACATTTTCTTAATTTATTCCATGTTTTTTCTTCTCTTTATATATTATATATATATATATATATGTGTGTTACCGTTAAAGACCGAAATTGGAGAATGTCGGCTTTCACCGGTGAATGTCAACACATACCAAATACGTCGGTGAAAGACCGAATATTTGATTATATTCTCGTACTCTCGGACCATCACCGGTTAATGTCGACAAGCACAGATATGCTCTGGTGGAGGTCGAAAAGAGAAGCGGTGTTCAACAGAGAGGCTACAGTCTGTCGCCAAAATCTTTGTTCTACTGCAAGTCAGTCAGCTTTGTCAGTTTTATGCAAGGTTTGATGGTGCGCACAACACTTTCTTAATTTTTTTTTTTTTTTTATTCAATATCCAAATTTATATTTTTGATTCAATACTGCAGTAAGCCGTGTAATCTTTTTTTTTTTTTGCGAAAAATTAAATACATTAATTGAGAGTAAACGAGAAAACAGTTGTTTTTATTTTTTTCAACAACCGTACTCTAAATCACTTTCGGAAGTGATTTCTGCTAAAACTAAGTGCAGTACACCTTTGGATTACAGACGATTATAGAACGTTTTTTTTTAAATCAATGATCGCGCCTGAAATACAGAGAAGTAAATGCAAATTTCCGACATATTCAGCATTCACCATCAGTGCATGGTGAATGTCGACATTTGCTGGTGTAAGTCAGAAATAAGGATATTTAGCACATATTTCGGACATACACCAAGCGACTAAGTGAATGCTGACATTCACCGGTGAAAGTCGGCATTCACCAGATTTTGGTCTTTCACGGTAACATAAATATATAGAACAGGGGAAAGTTTAATGTAGAATAGAACTTGGTAAAACGTTTTTATTTTGGCAGTAGGGAGAGTTGCAAAATATCTCTAACAAATAAAAATATTAAGTTTTTGGTATTTTTTTTTACTCTGTAGTTTTTAAGACTGCCTAAAAATTCACTCACCAATGACAAGCAGAATGATGTAATCCCCCACACCTGTATATATGGATATAAAAAGAAATATTGTGAAAAAATAATCTGATGAATTTATCTATAACATAAAATGAGCTAAAAGATTGCAACTAATTTAAAATAATCCAACCTTAAAAATTTTCAAATAAATAAATGAAAAATAGTTTTTTTAAATTAAATTTAAAAACAAAGAAAAATACAGAAAAATTTCATAAATAACAAAATACATATTTCAGGAAGGAATTTGCATTTATGAAGATTATTATTATTATTTTTTAATTAGAACTATGTAAAAATTCTATTTTCTAAAATTATTTTAAACCATTCTTTAATATCATGATATTCAATACAATGGTCAAAGACCAACAGCTCATCATAAAATAAATCAACCATAATTTTTTTTTTATAATCCCTTCATAATTATTGTTTCACTAATGAACCTCTGATTAATCTAAACATTTATCAATTTTCCATTCCCTTCATCTTGGATAGATAAAGGGTTTAATAGATAGGTGGATTAGATATAATCTTTAATCAAGATGTTGAGAATCAAATACATGTTCGTTTGTTTCTTCCTTTTTCAAACAATCAATATACTTTTTCTCCCAGTAGCAGAAACTATATGTAACATGGCAGCAGACACAGCAGGTTACTGTAGACCTTGCAGAATAATAAATTTTCTACTTATGTACATTCTATTCTACCATCAAGCATAATGTTTAAACATTCTGTATCAAAAATTGTAAACTAAGTCTTAAATAATTCAGATAACTGCTTATCATTTTCCTACCTCTTCTTATTCTATTAATTTCAACTTCAGTTTTAAAATGGAGGAACTTTTTCTGAGTGTATCAAAAATTTGTAAATGCAAATTTTGCTAGTATGCAGATTACCATCATTTTCTAATGCTACTAACCAAAATATGTCATCATTGTAATTGCAGATATGAAATGGATTTGTTTTACAGTCTTCCAAATAAGATAAGAATTTTTATTTTATTTTCTAAAAAGTTTTGATTGAATATTAAAACATAATTTAGGACTCATAGTAGGGTCATTCCATGCCAAATCAACCAGTGACTCAAACCACGGCCAAACTTGATTCCCCTTATACAGCCGTAACAAAAAGTCGAAATCCCTTTGTTTTTGGGGAATCAGAGTTTCTCTCCGGAGAATTGTAAGGGATGCTTTACCTACTGTGTCTAATGAAGAATTTCCCTTGCATGCTTGTGTTTTCTTAGGTATAACTTAACTGAAATTGCGATTTTTGATTTTTTTTTTAGTAAAAACCGGCTCATTGCTGTGTTCCATACAGCACTTACGATTCACTAAAAAGATTCCAGAAATTTCATTTCATGAATTTCTTTCAAATTTGGAGTACAAACTGTTGAAAGAAAAAAAAAAAAAAAAAAGACTTGTTGATTCTTTAAAATAATGAAACATGAAAAAAAAAAATTATTTATTATTAGTTTTTTGTTTCCCCGTATTCATGACCAGCACCTACAATATTTAAATTTACTGAAAATTATTCACAATGCACACATAGCTATATTTTTCTAAATTAATAATCGTGTAAATATCTATGTTTTTTTTTTAAGAAAAGAAAAAAAATCGATATGATTTGATTGCCGGTTATTGGTGAAAAAAACCTGCTTAATTTTTTTTATATTATAAAACATGTAAATATATTTATATTTTTTTTTTATCGTACACTTTTATATGATGATTGTCCAGAATTAGAATATTTAATTTTATCATGTGATTTTGTAATTTTTCTATATGCTTGTATAGTTAAGATTAGCCCATATAAAGGTTAAACTAGCGGGCATGACCGAGCTAAGCTCGTTCAAAATTAGCCTTTTGTTCAATTCGATATTTCATTCTCACTGTATAATTCTTGCTGTTTAGATAAGATTGGTATGATCCTAAGCCATAGGGACCCACTAACTGAAATTTTTCGAACACACGACCTAACCAATGTTCTTGTGGAACCCGAAAACGATAGAATACAAAATTTAGTCAAAATCGCTAAAGTCATTTTATAGATAAAATTAACTTGATCCACAGTAACACAAAAGGACCTACAAATCTAAATTTATCGAATATCTGACATATCCCAATGGTCTTCTAGTGCTAGGAAACAGTGTAATAAGAAATTTTGTCAAAATCGTTTGAGCCATTTTTTAGATAAAATTAGCTAAAACTTGACGCATAGTGACCCAAAATTGCTGGTTAATCAAATTTTCTTGAGCATGCGACTTAGACCAATGGTCTTCTCGAACACGAAAATGATAGAAAACAAAATTTAATCAAAATCATTAAAGCTGTTTTCTAGATAAAATTAACTTGACCCACAATGACCCAAAAGACCCATTAATCGAATTTTCTTGAACATGTGACCTAACACAATGATCTTCTCGTGCCCGGAAACAGTATAATACAAAATTTTGTGAAAATCGTTTGAGCTGTTATTTTAGATACTCTTAGCTTGACCCACAGTGACCCAAAAAATCCCCACTAATTAAATTTTCTTGAACATGTCACTTAGTCCAGTGGTCTTTTCATGTCCAGAAACAGTATAATACAAAATTTTGATAAAATCGTTTGAGTCGTTTTTTTTAGATACAAATAGCTTGGCCCACAGTGACCCACTAATAGTTTTTTTTCGAACTTGTAACCCAATAGTCATCTCATGCCCGAAAACGGTATATTACAGAATTTTGTCAAAAAGTTTTGGGCCTTTTTTTAGGTACAATTAGCCTGACCCTGACCCATTGTGACCCAAAATGACACACTAATCAAATTATCTTGAACATGCCACCAAGCTCAATGGTATTCTCGCGCCCGAAAACGATAAAATACAAAATTTCGTCAAAATGGTTAGAGCCGTTTTCTAGATAAACTTTGCTTGGCCCACAAAGACCCAAAAATGGCCCACTAATCGAATTTTCTCTAATATGTTACTTATCCCATTGGCCTTCTCGTAATCGAAAACGACAAAATACAAAATTTTGTTAAAATCGTCAGAGCCGTTTTTTAGATAAAATTGGCTTAACCCATAGTGACCCAAAAATGACTCACTAATTGAAATTTCTCGAACATAAGGCCTAGCCCAATAGTTTTCTCGTGCCAAAAAACGGTTGGATATAAAATTTAGTCAAAATCGATTGCGCCATTTTTTAGATATAATTAGCTTGACCTTGACCTTTTATGACCCAAAATGACCCACTAATCGAATTTTCTCGAACACGTGACCTAGCCCAATGGTATTCTTGTGCCCGAAAATGGTAAAATACAAAATTTCGTCAAAATTGTTAGTGCTATTTTCTAGATAAACTTTGCTTGACCCACAGTGACCTAAAAATGACCCACTAATCGAATTTTCTCTAATATGTGACTTAGCCCATTGGTCTTCATGTAATCCAAAATGACAAAATACAAAATTTAGTCAAAATCATTACAGCCGTTTTTTAGATAAAATTGGCTTGACCCATAGTGACCCAAAAATGACCCACTAATCAAAATTTCTCGAATATGTGACTTAGCCCAATAGTTTTCGCATGCCGAAAAACAGTTGGATATAAAATTTAGTCAAAATCGAATGAGCCGTTTTTTAGATATAATTAGCTTGACTTTGACCCATTTGACCCAAAATGAGCCACTAATAGATTTTTCTCGTACATGTGACTTAGTCCAATGGTCATCTCATGCCCTGAAACGGTATATTACAATATTTTGTCGAAATGTTTTAGGTCTTTTTTTGAATTCAGTTAGCTTGACCCTGACCCATTGTGACCCAAATTGACCCACTAATCGAATTTTCTTGATCATGCAATCAAGCCCAATGGTATTCTCACGCCCGAAAATGACAAAATACAAAATTTAGTCAAAATTGTTTGAGCCGTTTTTTAGATAAAATTAGCTTGACTCATAGTGACCCAAAAATGACCCACTAATCGAAATTTCTCGAACATGTGACCTAGCCCAACATTTTTCTCGTGCCGAAAAATGATTGGATGTAAAATTTAGTCAAAATCGATTGAGCCATTTTTTAGATATAATTAGCTTGACCTTGACCCATTATGACCCACTAATCTAATATTTTCGAGCACGTGACCTAGCTCAATGGTATTCTCGTGCCCAAAAATGGTAAAATGCAAAATTTCGTCAAAATCGTTAGAGCCATTTTCTACATAAACCTTGCTTGACCCACAGTGACCCACTAATCGAATTTTCTCTAATATGTGACTTATCCCATTGGTCTTCTCGTAATCAAAAACGACAAAATACAAAATTTAGTCAAAATCGTTAGAGCCGTTTTTTAGATAAATTTGGCTTGATCCATGGTGACCCAAAAATGACCCACTAATCGAAGTTTCTTGAACATGTGACCTAGCCCAATAGTTTTCTCGTGCCGAAAAACAGTTGGATATAAAATTTGGTCAAAATCGATTGAGCCTTGTTTTAGATATAATTAGCTTGACCTTGACCCATTATGACCCACTAATCGAATTTTCTCGAACACGTGACCTAGCCCAATGGTCTTATCATGACCGAAAATGGTAAAATAGAAAATTTCGTCAAAATCGTTAGAGCCCTTTTTAAAATAAAACTTACATACACACACAATTTTTGCTTGCATTATAGTATAAAATTTATTGAAAATCGTTCGCAATGTACTGAGTGATATATTTATATTTTCTAAATAATTAAGAATTATGTAAATATCCATGCATTGAAAAAAAATCGATATGAGTTGATTGCCGGATATTGGCAAAAATACTCTTATTTTTTTATATTATGAAACGTAAACATTTTTATTTTAATAGTATACTTTTATACTATGACTGTCCAGAATTAGAATATTTAATTTTACATGTAATTTTATAATTTTAAAAAATGCCTGAATATTTCAGATCAACACATATAATGGCCAAATTTATTGAAAATTATAATAAAACACTCATACTACAATATATATTAAAACACACATACACACATAAACAACGCCTGCATTCAACAGTTAAAGGTATATATAAATATTATACAGACATACAAACAATAAATACAATAAACCCAACTGGAGTGAAAAATTAGCCAGAGCCAGGAATCGAACCCGGGACCACAGTATACAAGACTGCTGCTCTAACCACTGAGCTACTCCGGCCGATGCCTGAGTCTGCAATTTCTCACTAATAAACCATGTTGGAGAAGTCACCAGCCATCTATACGACAGCCATTGTCGTATAGATGGCTGGTGATGTGCCAGAATTAGAATAGTATTTAATTTTATATGTAATTTTGTTATTTTTCTACATGCTTGAATATTTCAGATCAACACATATAATGGCCAAATTTATTGAAAATTGTTTGCAATGAACATATATCTATATTTTTCTGATTAATTAAGAATCGTGCAAAAATAATCAATGTTCTGAAAAAAATGTTTCGTTATGAGTTGGTTGCCGGATACTGGCGAACTTGCTTATTATCTTAATATTGTGTAAATAATATTTTATTATAGTTTTTATAATATAACTGCCAAAAATTCAAACATTTGATTTTATAACTTCCCCTGCTTTTTATTTATTTATTTTTTAAAAATGGTAGAAACTTATAATTATTATTATTTTTCTATTACATTATTAATGTATTTCCTGTACACTTCATTTTCAGTACCTCTAATATTTACTATTATCCAAAGTTGTCCGCAATCAACTTCATATACCTATATTTTACATCAGAAGTCTGGTGCAAAAAATAATTGAATGGTTTAAAAAGTTATCCTGATTTGAGAATAATTTGATTTTTTGAAAAAGTTTTGGTTAATTTTCTTAATATTTTGAAATTAGTAAATAATATTTTAATTTTTTTTAATTTGCAATTTTACTTAATTCAATTTTTTAAAAAAAATAAATGCAGAAACTTACTTATAATCTTTGTTTTCCATGTTATAGTAGCGAAGTAGCGTGTTATTTAATATATTTTTAGTTGCTTATGTTTAATGCATTGCATTTATTTATTTTATCTCCAAATCCTTCAGTTTTCCAGTTTGCAATATAAAAAACGCCGAGGCAAAATATACGAATATTATCTATATAAAATAAACAAACGGGCAAAAATATAAAATAGGCAAAATATACAAATATTATCTACATTTTATAATGCATATACAGAGATGTTTTTCGTATATTTATGTATGAAAGTAACACTTAATAAGCATTATTTACGGTAGAAAAATACAATTTACAGTAGGTATATGCACCATCTGGCGACGACTGCATAGTCCTTAACGATTCTGAAACTAAGGGATATTGTGAAGGCCATATAAGGCAGGCGATCGAGTTTGGCCGTGCTCAAACAGACAATTTTAGATTTCGATGAAACTGTCAGCAATCATTCTCCCTGATGATATAAATGAGAATAGTATATTTTTATAATTTTTTTATTTCATTAAATTTTCATAAAATTAAATAATATTTAAATTTTGAAAAATCATCCTTTTTTGACTTGCATAAATGTTTTCAATTTTAAATTTCTCAAGCTCTATCAGGTGTAGAAAGTTTTATTGACACCCTAAAGAGAATTTTATAAGGTTTAATTTGATGTGCAAATTGACTATGCTTCGTAAAAAAAAAAAAAAAAAAAAAATTCAATTAAAATTTTTTTTAGATATTGCTTTTTATTTTATTTTTTTTTTTTTTGTAACATTATAAGCTTAAAATTTTGAAATTTTTTGAGTGGGATCTCAATGGGATCAGGAGTTATGAAATAAAAGCTAAAGATTACCATGCAAATAATAAATAAATAACAAAATAAGCTAGAGTTAGATTATCATTTGTATGGTAATCTTTAGCTTTAATTTCATAACTCTTCATCCCATTGAGACCCCACTCTAACAATTTCAGAATTTTAAGCTTATAATATTACAAAAATCATACATTTTTTTTTAATTTTTAAATTAAAAAAAAATATATGTATCAAATTAAACCTTATAAAGTTCTCTTTAAAATGAGTGGTCAACTCTCTGTGGCTGATAGAGCACGAGAAATTCAAAATTGAAGACATCTATGCTGCAAGTCAAAAAATGATGATTTTTCAAAATTTAAATAATTAATTGTAAAGAAATTTAATGCAGTAAAAAATATATTCTCATTTATATCACTAGGGAGAATGATCCCAGACAGTTTCATTGAAATCTGAAATGGTCAGTTTGAATAGTGAAATTTGATGGCTGATTTGGCATGGAATGACCCACTTAATGTTTCTCAAACTGATTTTTATTTGAAGATTGTTTAAACTCCAGGTTATATAGTATCAGAAAGGTGGGTTTATTTCACATTTTTAATGTACTTAAATTATAACTATTTTTTTTTATGAAACACTTATAACATCATTGCAGTCTTTAGTTTAATATGTGAAAAATAAAGCAAAACATACATATTGGTAGTATGAGTGTATCATATAAAACAAAATTAATAATGAAATCTATATTTTTAAAGCAAAAACATGTCCATGAGTAATGCTGATTCATTTTGACAATAGCAATAACAAAAGCAATCAATTTTGCTTTTATTGAAAATTTATTAATTTCTACGCATCACACAATTTCAACTTTTACACTGTCAAATAGAAAAAGAAAATACACTTTTCAAATGCAATTTATTCAAAAACTTATCTCAATTTACTGACTTTTTAAGGTTTTAAAAATAACTTTCAAGCATAATTTTTTAAAAAGTCTGTCTCTATTGCACACACCCCAATTACATAAGATTAATCCATTTGCACTTAAAATAATACTAAACTAAATAGTTCAACATTTGTTTCCGGCAAATCTATTCCATAATGAAATTGAAACTTCATTAATAAATTAATTTAATTTAACAAATAAAACATAGATTTAACAGATATTAATCAAACTACACACTTATGCTGAATAAAGAATAAAAAAGTCTGCTATATATTTAAAAACCTTTGATTGATTTTTTCGACTATTTACCGTGGCATGTAGCTAACATGAAAGTATAATTTTTAATTAATTTCAAAACTGAACTTCAATACATAATTGATATTTTTCATATAAAAAGCATTATGAAATTGTTAGCAAGCAATCTAAAAAATACATTACATGAATTTTTTTTTTTTTTTTTTTTTTTTTTTTTTTTTTTTTTTTTTAATAAGAGTTTACAATTAAAAGCATTTTCAAGCTGATTTTAGTCAGATATTGGTTAATGTACTCTGTAACACAAGTTAAATCCCCCTTGTTTATATAATTAAAATCTTGTTAGAGATAAAATAATTTTTAACTATCTTCAAACAAAATAAATCAAAGAGATAATAAATATACATCCTAAATCACATTAAAACAATCAATATGTCATAGTATAAAGAAAAATAAAGTTTGACTCTATCAGAGAGCCAAAAATAATGCTTTTATCTGCTTATCTCATTTTGATGTGTAATACTGGAGGTGCAAATTAACACAGAAAATTCAGTATTTTTCCAGTATAGGGGCTAGGGACCTTGGCAAAATACAGGAAATGACATTGGCAAGAAAGTGAAATTTGGTAATATATTTTCTGACAACCTATTCAACTATTTCATATACACAAGCACTTTTTTCAATATTTATACAACTTTTTTTATGTAAAAAAAACCATTTATCTATTTTTATATACAAATAGAGGAGCATAAAATAATAATATATATATAAATAAAATTGTTATATATATATATACAGAAGCAAAAAATTTTGTTTTCATAGCGTTTAAATATTATTTGGCAACAAAGCCCACTTTCTGAAAATCGAACTGCGGCAAGCTTTTTAAAAAAAATGCAAAAACTCCTATAGTCAATAAGTACCAAAAATTCTGCTATTTGGGTTTTTCTTTCATTGAGAATAGAATTTAATATACAGACAGGAGGTGCAACGGACAGAAGTTTTATTGAATAGCAAATAAAATTGAAATACATTTCTAAATTGCTTTAGAGACATAAAAATGAGGCTAAGATGTGTTATTATCCCACCCTCCGCGATGTTGAGTATTTGGCGATTTTTATCGCTCTGGCAACCCCGGCGTTTGGCGTCTAGTAACTTATTATGGCAACCCCCTTTTTTACGACGCGAGAGCGTGCTTTTTGCGTGAACATCTCTCGTGCTTGTCGTCTCGCTCTTGTACCAGGTTGTATCTTTTTTTTTTTTCATTTTATTTTGAGGATACGCGACAGAGAATTGTTTTTTAGTTTTTTAAAAGAGATTGGCTTATTGAAATCTAGCATGTGTTGTAATAAATGTAGCGGCGATTTGAAAATTAGAAAAAGAACGCAATTCTCTGACTGTTGCACGTGGGTTTGTCGTAATAGGAGAGTTGTGGATGGTCAGAATAAAAAGTGTAACACTGAAATGTCTTTTAGATATGGTTCCTGGTTTAGTGGTTGTAGTAAATTGAAGATTGAGGAGATTTTTTTGCTAACGTTTGAAATTGTTATTGGGACAAAGACAAATCAAATTGTATCGCAGTATAAGTTTAATAGTCATACTATGGCCGATTGGAGGCAGTTTATCAACGAGCAGGTGTTGGAATATATTGAGAGTAAGTCAGATTTTTTTTCATATTTTAAGTTATCGGGAGGTACAACCTGGAATCAAAAATATAACTTATTATAATCCAGAATTTTCATTTTTTAATTTTTTCGGAATTTGTTTATTTAAAGTGTGTGTATTTCAAGTCGGAAATATAACTTATTATAATCCAGAATTTTACTTTTTAATTTTTTCGGAATTTGTTTATTTAAAGTGTGTATTTCAAGTGTAAAAAAAAAAAAAAACCAAAAAGGTAAGTAATCTTGAAAATCTAATATTTTTATGTGTATTTTTCCAGAAATATTGGTTTTATTACAGAGAATCTAATGTCATTTTTGTATTTTTTTCGGAAATATTGCTTTTAATTTAGAGGGGAATTAATTTTGGTTACATTTTCTTTAATGTGTTTTTTAGTGATTTATGTGTATGTTAGGCTTAACGAAAAAAAAATGTAAATTAGACAAATTTACATTGTTTTTGTTAAGCCTAACATGCGCATGTTTTCTTCATTATTTACATTCTTTTTCGTTAAGCCTAACATACGCATATATCGGTACTTGGCGACATTTTCTACTTGGCGAAAAAGGGGTTTTCTCGCCAAAAAAATCCAAGATGGCGGAGGGTGGGATAATAACACATCTGTTCCAAAAATGATAATGAAAGCCACAAATAAAGAAGTATCTTTTTTATTAAATTCAGTTGAAAATATAAGTTTAAAAACCTGTTTTGATAAGTAAAAAGCAGAAAGGCAGATCAATATGATGTTTCGTTTTATCCACTTTTAGGCATCATTAAATAAAATTTCAGATCGATATTAGATATGGGAGATTCTTCCAACAATTAGATCCACAGTCAATTGGTATAGTTTTAGCAATGGTTTGGTACAAAATTAATTTCATTGTTGTAACTATTGCAATAACCATCATACACTTGAAACCACATTGCTAAATGTTTGATCCCAACCTTGGTTGTGGTTCTGATTATGGAAGGATGTAAAATGCATTAGCAAAGGAACATACTACTGAATGCATGTTTTAAGGGAGTTCAAAGAAAAAATGAAATAAATATAAAAAGATTTGAAAAATAAATAAATAAATATAAAAATATTGAATTCATTTACAGCAAAGAAATTATTAACTGATTTATTAATCAGAAAATTTTATAATTAATTTTTATAGTAATTAGTGTTAGTGAACAAGTACTGAATAGTAATTGAAAAATAACATTGTATGCTATCATTATCACTATGTATTTTTAAAAAAGTAAACTTTTCTTCTATGTTTACAAATAGTAAACTTTCCAAAACATTGGGTGGGCTTAAAAGTTTTTGAATAAAATAACATTTTTTTTTTTCACTTAGTGTGCATGTGTGTGGAGAGAGAGGGGGAGGAGCGAATCACTAAGACAATAATTCAAAATTAAATTATGTTTTTTTCTTAACAAATTTTTTAATTATTATAATTTTATGAATAATTTTATTAAATTATATTCTTATTTCTTCCTGATAAATATATATTTTTAAATAACATTGGAATTGCTAAACCTGTTCGAAGTGCAAAAAGCCAAATGTAAAAAAAAAGCATACATTTTAGTCAGCTACATGATTTATCAATTCAAGACATCATAACAGATGATAAAATATGCAGGAAATCTGTTTTCGTAAAAAATTTAACTATTCATTAGCTGAAGGGGTTTTCAGTGCACCTGTAAGACTAATTTATGTCCTTACTATTTTTCAAACAAAACTATTTTGAGAACTAACATTAATAAAATCAAATTTCATTTTAGTGATTAAATAAACTGTGAATTAAATAAATTGAAATTGTGTAATTGGGTGGGTGAAGAAATCAAATTATTGGGTTGGCTTGCGCCCCATATAAGTTGTGTCACTGTTCAGAAATAAACTAAAAGAATTTATGAAACACATTAGGATACTGTGAAAAATAGGTTTATGGAAATAATTACCTTTCTTTAAAGCTAATTTGATAAGTTGAGTAGAAAATATAAAGTAGAGGCAGCAATATCAAACAGTACAACAGAAATTTTTTTAATTATTAAAATATTCTATGCTTGAACTGAAGCAGGTACAATATATACCTATTACTTTTAGATATTATAATTTGTTTATGAATAATTTACTTAAAGTTTTTAAAAACCATCAAATATTTAATACCATAATTTTCAGAATTATTTCAACAAAAAGAAATTGAGAAAAAAGCGATTCTTTATTGATGTGATGTATTATACATTTCTTAAGATAATCTAAATCTCAACAACCAAGTGATTAACCAATTAATTATTAAAAAGGATTGGTACTACTATGCTTGAACTGATGCAGGTGTATGAAGTATATCTTCTACATGAAATTTATTTATACATATTTTACTTAACCCTCTAAGTGTTTGGGACGTAATATTCCGTTCACTAAGCTCCAGGTTTCACAGCAATACAAGCAATATTTAAGATAATATAATTCTATAGATTTAATGAATTTTAAATACATTGAAGAATGATTAATACTCTCAAGGATTACATGCATATTTGTAATTGAGTTTTTTTTTATAATGTTGGATGAATCATATTTTCTTAGCATTTAAAATAAAATGCAAAGAAAACAACATTACAATTTTACCCTTTTGCAAGACGCTTGGAGGGTTAAAGTTATTTAAAAAACATCAAATGTTTAATACTATAATTATCAATTTTTTTAATAGACAGAAATTGTGGGGAAAAGTGTTTTTTATTGATGTAATACATTTCTTAAGCAGGGGTCTGTCCAGACTTTTCTCACAGGGTCCTGTTTTTATGAAATTGTGAAATTTTTCTTATTTTTGTGAAAATTCTAGTCATAATTTTGTGAATTTTAAATTATTGATGTCTTCATGCCCGATCCTCCATGTATAAAAAGCTAAGTAATATGCTCTTTGGTGAGTTCAACTGCTTACTTACAGGTCAGATTTTATTTTTAAATGACTAAATTTGTGAAAAGTTCAATTTGAAAGTGGATAAATTCTGTGAAAGTCTATTCTGTCTATTTAAGAGACAAATAATTTTGTGAAGGATCCTGTTTTTGGATAAAATGTTTTGTGAAGGGTCCTGTTTGGGGATAAATAATTTTGTGAAGGGTCCTGTTTTAAGATAAATTATTTTGTGAAGGGTCCTTTAAAGGACCTAAAATTTTCCTAAACATATCCCTGTTAAGTTAAATTTAATATGAACAAATAATATATATATATGTTTAAACACATTATTTATAAGTCAAAGTCAATGAAAAATAAATGGTTTAGTAAAATATAAAGGATTATATAACAAAAACTTTACTAATATGTGATTTTTAAAAGGACATAATGCCCTTTAATTTCGATCGCCCATTACAGTTTTAAATTCATCAATAATAATTTTTAAAGAACCATTTCTAAGCAATTTTCGTGGAAGAAGATATTAAAATCACACTGTGAATATAAAAGATTTCCATTTAAAATATTAAACAACAATAAATGAAGTTGAACACTACCTCGATTTTATGTTGTTTACATTATAATAATACCAAGGACATATACTATTTCCATTCAAAACACTTTAAGTACATCATGTAATAATTCAAAATCAGACAGATAATATTAAAATTATTTGAATTTCATCTATTAAACAATACAAAACACAAATAGACAATAATATAAATATCACAATCTTATTTTATCTTGAAAGTCTGAATCCATATATATTTATATATTTTTAAAATACTGCTAGTAAAAATCAAGCATTGAAAATACAACCCTTTCAAATAACAATAACAGAATGCAATATTAACTAAATAACTTACTTTTCATGTTGAACATGCAAATAAATAAAAAATAAGTTAACAGGTGATCAGGACAATATAGCTATTGTCAAGCAAATATCGTCGTGCAGCTAACGTTACACCTAAACATCAATTACTCAAAATCTTACAAGTGTGAGAAAGAAATTATTCTATTCCTTAAGCCGATTATTAACATAAGCAATATTAAAATTAATCTATCTTTTAATACAGTAACAATTTGCAGACTGACATTGAAACTATAAACTATAATTGCCAGATTCAAAACAAAAACACAGGCCATACAATAAGACCACAGAGTTAAAGTGAAGTGACTTCTTCCGTCGTTCGGCCTCGATTCGCGATTCACCATTTGATCATGGAATAAACCCGTCTGGTGAGCAAAAGTTTAAACTTTGCGATGTCGGATATTCACGACTCAAACGAACTATAGGGGGCGTAATACAGTTTCCCTGGTACTGTTCAGAGGTGGCAATCAAACTCACACAATTTGTATGTTTTTCTGTCTGTGATATAACCGCCTAAAATCTTTTCTCTTAGTATTTTCTTATGCTAACATTATTCGCATTCATTATCCGTGCTAGAAACAGATAGAATTATTCTAGATTAAAAGCACGATATGTTTGCTGTTTACCATCAAACAAATGCCATGAAAAGGCCTGACATATCGCATCACCTTTACGAAAAACTTAAAAAAAGAAATCGTGTAAAACAGGTGCTGCTATTTCTAAAAATAAAGCGGCTGTCCTGTTGCCTGTGTTGTCAGTTTTTTTTTTTTTTTTTGGTACATTGTATGAGTCTTTATTTTTGTCTGTGTTACTCTCCTTGATTTCACGCTAAATTAAATTCAGTGTGATGCTAATATTGTCCTGTAGTAATTTTAGCATCTTCTGAATTACTATTATTGATTCTAGTCCCCGTTTATAAAATTTTATGTTCAATATTATTATATTGATATCGAATTACCAATATTCATTTCACAGTTTAAAATATAACTATTTAATCATACAAATGGTTTAGGCTTACCTAAGTTTATCTTATCGGTAGATAAAAGGCTCAGTTAAATTTCTTCGGAATAAAAGTTCATTCTGTGTAAGGAGTAATTACAGAAACAAAACTGCAGCCATAAAAACATATATTTTAACATCATAAATACAAAAACACATAACTTTTCGCGAACATACTTTCGTTTCAATAAATCTTACATCCTAATATTTCGTAATTACAGTTCAGTTCATAAAGTTCTTTAAACATTCATTTGTCAACAAAAAAATATCGTCTGCGCGAAGCGAAAAATAAAAACGATTATAATTAAGACCGTGGGAGCAGCGATAAAACGCAACACACTCCCGCCTTTGAGTTTCGAATTCAATGAAACTCAAACTTTACTTTGGGTTTATATACACGACCATATCTGGATCGTTTTTCAGGTACAGACACCACAGGAGAGTCACCAACACCTTTTTGGAAAATAGGTTCAGTAGATTCAGTATCTAAAAAGCAGTCTTTAACAGAATTTTGGATCATCGGCCTACTCGTCGCAGGGTCTGAAGAACAGTTTTTACCAGTCAGCTTTATCATCGGCTTATTAAGATCTAAAGGACAGTCTTTATCATTCGGTTGAACAGTCTTTTCGGAAGATATTCAGTTTTGAGCTATAGAATGCAGTTCAGTACCTCTTTCATGAGTTACTTCTAGAGGTATCAATCTGAGGACAGGACGTAGAAATTCGCCATCTTTCATTTTTACCTTTACTAATCGTACATTTACATCTTTAGAAGGATAAAGTTCAATAACTTTGGCAAGTGGCCATTCAAGTTTCTTAACATTCTCACTGGACACTAGAACAACATTACCAATCTGAACAGGTCTCTGATTTTTGTCAAATTTCGAGGATTGTCTTAAATATCCCAAATATTCAGTGCGGAATCTTTTTCTCAAATCTTGTTTTAGTCGCTGTCTATAGGCATGTTTCTTATTAATAGACGATGAATCCAAAATGTCAAGATCAGGAACACCTGATTCTCTAAAGTCTTGTAAAAACATAGAAGGAGTAAGTGGTATTAAATCATCAATATCCTCTGAAACATAGGTCAAAGGCCGCTGATTAACAATACTTTCAGTATCGCAAATAACAGTTTGCATTTCTTCTAAGTTCAAAGAGCTTCGTCCTAAAACTTTTCGAAGAATCCCTTTGATTATACCTATCAAACATTCCCACCATCTACCCCACCACGGTGCAGATGGAGGATTAAATTTCCAAGGGATCTTCTTAGCTTCGCTATACTGAGAAACGACATACCAATCGATTTTCTTAAGCAAATTTTCAGCACCCGTAAAATTTTTCCGATTGTCACTATATACTATTACAGGTCTACCTCTTCGTGCTATAAATCTTCTAAAAGCTTGGAAAAAATTGTCAGTCGATAAAGATGTGGCTATTTCTAAATGTATGACTCTGTATACAGCGCATGTGAAAATTATTATCCAAGCTTTCTGACCTCCTCGAAGAAGTAAAGGACCGTCGTCGTCCGTTCCTACAAATTCGAATACTGCAGCTTCTTTTATACGATCTTCCGGAAGTGGTGCTTCTATAATCGGTTTAAGTCTTGAATTAAATCTTTTACAACATACGCAGTTTTTAACTACCTTTCTAATACACTTCCTGCATTTCAAAATCCAAAAGTCTTCTCTTAAATTACTCATCAATATCTGGGTACCAGCATGATTTAAACTATGATGTCTTGTCTGAATAAGTATTTCCACAACTGGATGGCCACTGGGTAATAGTATCGGAAATCGAAAATTTCTTTTATCTTCTCTCATCAGAATACGAGTCTTCACTTTAAGTAGTCCAATTGATTTTACATAATACCGAAGTGATTTTAAGCGTTTATCTTCAGTTCCTAAAAATGATTCTGTTTGTACTATTTTTAACAAGCTATTTCAGCTTTATTTATTTCTTCTAGAGTTAAGAGTCCAGAAATCCGGTTGGCAGGTTCCACTTTACAGTTAGTAAAAAATCTAGAAATCCAAGCAATAATTCTGATCAGTTTGTCGTACGACGAAAATCTGTTATAATTTTTTTCAGTTGATTCTTCATGATTCGTTGTGCTAATAACAGTTTTTCTCTTTTCGGAATATACTATGTTGAAATCAGGAACAACGTTGGATTTCGGCTATTCTTCTTCCGGTCTTCGCAACCATTCCGGACCCTCCCACCATTTAGATTTCGCTAAAGTTTCTGCATTACAACCACGAGAAGGGAGGTCTGCTGCATTTAATGATCCAGGGATGTGATACCAATTTTCAGGTTCTGTCAATGATCGGATTTCTTTAACTCTATTGAAAACAAAAGGAGCCCAATTTTCAGTTCCCTTGATCCAATATAGAGCATTTGCTGAATCAGACCAGAAAAAATTCAGGATATGTTTCAACTGAAGATCGTGTATCACACTCTGTGCTAGTCTAGCTCCTATATTACAGGAAAGTAGTTCCAATCGAGGAATAGAAATTATTTTCATTGGAGCAACTCTGCACCTAGCCTGTACAAGCTGACAAGATATTGTATTTTCAGTCGCACATCTTAAAAATATACATGTAGAACAGGCATTCTTGCTTGCATCGCAGAATATGTGCAAAGACAGATTTTCTTGTGCTTCATAATTGGAAATAATACAACGAGGGATTTCTATTTCCTTTAATTTAGAGACATCCTTTCGCCATTTTTCAAATTTCTTCGCAATAGATTCAGGCAATTCAGCATCCCATGAAACTTTCAATTTCCAACATTCTTGAAGGAGAATCTTTGGCCCCAAGATGACAGGACACGTGAATCCGATGGGATCGAAAATTCTATGAACAGCACTCAGAATTGTTCTTTTAGTTACAATAGTACAGTCTTCAAAAATTTTTCGTAGATCTATTTTCAAAGTATCAGATTTCAAATTCCACATTAGTCCCAAAACTGGAACATTCTTGTCTTCTAATAAAGGAAAGTTTTCTGCTTCTGTTTTATGGAGATTATACTCCCACCCTCGAAAATCAAATTTAGCATTTTGGAAAATAACTTTGGATTCTTCAATAAATTTTTCAAGCTCATCATGGTTTTCTACACTACGCTGTTAAAAATCTGCAGCATTTGCTGCATAGTCACTCCGCCCCTATTATAGAGTATCTTTACTCTGACCAACGAGAATGCTCCATAATATAGTCAAGTAACCGCTTTCTATAAAAGCGGTGGAGTGACTATGCAGCAAATGCTGCAGATATTTAACAGTGTAGTGATGCAGTTATCTATGTAAAAAGACTTTAACAACTTATCTGCTGTTTCTTTAAACCTTGAAGGTACGCTCTTCAAATGATATCGGATAGTTGCACCAAGCAAATAAGGCGAACATGTAAGGCCGAAAACAACCCCTTTATGCTGGAAAATTTTCAACTTTTCGGGGTCACCTTCCTCCCACCATAAAAATTTCAGAAATGGTCTATCTCGCTCATTCAAACCAATTTGTAGAAAGGCTCTTCGAATATCCGCAATCACGCCAATTTTCTTCAATCGAAATTTATTTAAAATAGTCGGAATGAGTTCTACAATGTTAGGTATTTTCTCTAAACAATCATTGATTGAAGGTGAATCTTTTTGTCTTGCTGAACCATCAAAGACTGGTCTAACTCTTGTAGTAGAATCTTTTTTAATCACTGCTCTGTGTGGCAAGTAATGCTCTCTTTCATCGTTACAGGAGTCCTTAACTTCTTCAATAACGCCTTCTTGTATCCATTCTTTTAATACATCTTCAAGCATACATCTCAAGCAGAAAATGACGTTATGCTTTAAAAAAGATACAATTTCCCTGATGATGCTGTTATATTTCACTATTTTTTCATTTCGCTGATATTGAGTTTGAGACAATAAGCAAAATAATTCAACGACTGAAAATGACGTTATAATTTAAAAGTAAACGATAATTTTATTTGATAAAACGAGGTATTTCCCCTTGAATACGTCTAAAAGTTATAATTTTCTGGAATTTTTACGCGCAGGTACAGATATTATACTAAGGCCTCAAATCACGAGTGGGAATTTTAACATGGAACGTTGTAATAGTTGACAAACGTGACTTCAAGCTTGGAAATATATTTATTAATAACCTATCGCGCGTTAAAATGTTTTTAAATGGTTAATATGGATGTGAAACGTGGAAAATGACTTGATTCGGTTTAGATGTAAAGGTAGAAAAATTCTATGATTATGTCAAGGTGAAATCATTTTTGCGGATTTTTCATTCCGTAATACCAAGCATCAATTAATAACTTAATCAAAACTACCTATCTTGATTATATGTTACTGATTACGTATATGAATAAAGTTTAATTTTTCAATAATTTTAACCGTTTAAGTTTATGAAAAAAGTATTTTGTTAATCTTAGGTTAAAATGTGTCTTTGGAGAGTTAAATTAACAAGTGTAAGATGGATTTTTTATTCTAATTATTTTTTGTCGATGAATTATAAATTGGATGCAACAGCTCCTTTGTAAACATTTTCTTTTGTCGAAATTCGACGGGTTCCACCTCGTAATAATAAAGATAGGTACTTGTCTGTCTCTCTGTGTGTGTGTACGCGCGAAACTCTAAAAAAACAATGCAGCCCGCACAGCCGTGAGATTTGACAGGATTTGTATGCCTGAACTCATGCATATCGAAGATAATTTCTGGAATTTTTCAATTAATTTTTTACGCGAATTTTTTCGCATTTTACGGCAATTTTTTCAAATTAGTTAAAAAGAATCCTATTTAAATATTTTATCCAGTAAACTTTGCCTTCTTTTCAATAAAGTGTTTTCGAGATTCTTACAGCGATTTTTCCATTTTTAACAATTTTTTAATGTTATTTTTAGAGGGGTTTTTTTCGCATTTCGCTATGATTTTTTTTTTTTTTGACATTCCTAAAAGTAGGGATGCACAACCTGTGGCCCGCGGGCCAGAAGTGGCCCGCCATGGGTTAACTTGTGGCCCGCGATCACAATTTATACAATTTTTTCGTTTTTCTTTACACAATTTCGTCAGTTTATAACTGGGAAAATTGCAATTTTTTGTCCATATGTCGCAGGAAAAAATAAAAAATTTCGTCAATTTACCTCGGAAAGAAATTACAAATTTCATCAAAGCCGATTAAGAATCGCAAATTTCGTCGATCGAGTGCGGCAAAATTGCGAATGTTATCAATGAGTCGTAGAAAAATCTCAAATTCAGTTGATTGGCTGGGGAAATATCGCGAGTTTTGTCAGTTTATCGCGAGAAATAAATCGCGAATTTCAACAATTTGCCTCTAAAAAAATTGCAAATTTTGTCAGAGTCAGTTAATAATCGTAAATTTCGTTGATCAGACGCGGTAAAAATCGCGAATTTTTTCAATTATGTGATCCTTGATCGGTTGCTGAAAAATCGCGAGTATTGTCAGTTTATCGCAAGAGAAAAATAGGAATTTTGTGAATTTGCCGCGAGAAAAATTACAAATTTCGTCAGGCAAATTAGGTTTCAGGACTCTTTAAATTGGAAAATCGGAAAAAAAGACCATTTGCAACATATAATATCTTAAAATGTAATTGATTTTAAGACAATTTTATATTGGGATGAAAGATATAAGTATGCTCTTTCAATTCATGTATTTGAAAAATTACAAGATGCAGAATTAGAATTTACAGTGGGCTCCAAAATTTACAGTGGTACATTTGACAAGCGGAAAATCGGAATAACAGATTATGCGCACGATTACAAAATAAATTTTGCAAGTAGAAGGAAAACTTTGGGTCCTGCTTACGCTTCACATTGCAATAATTACTCTGAATCTAAATAAATTTGTATTTAAAGCATTTTTCTATTTCTAATACAAAGTTGTATTTAGTTAATGCAAAATTTAGAAATTTTCAGCAGTATAATCACCTATAAAGAATATATTTCTGAACAATAAGAAGGAAATTTTAGTTTAAGTTTATACAGACTAACATGAAACATATGTTTTGAAAATTTCATGAACAAAAATTCAGAAGTTTTTGAGATATCGTGTGCGTTATGCCCAAAAACGTCATTTGTAGAAAATCAACTTCAAAGTTTCTTAAACGCCACTTCAGCTATTGAGCGTATATAATTGTAAAAGCTATAACTTCTGTTCTAATAGGAATTTCAAGGAAATATTTATATAAAAATGTTCAGAAAAGATAATAGTTTAATATCTAAAAAAAATAAAATTTCGAAAATTTTAAAGCTTTAAGAGTCCTGGACCCCTTAAGAATCGTAAATTTCGTTTATCGTTCGCGGAAAAATTTCGAATTTTGTTGATCGCGAGAGGCAAAATCGTGAATTTTGCCGACTCGGAGCGGAAAAATCGCAAATTTCGTTAATCGAAAACAGAAAAACCGCGAATTTTATCGATGAGGTACGGAAAAATTACAAATATTGTTGGTCGGCTGCGGAAAATTCGTGAGTTTCGTCAGTTTTTTGCGAGAAAAAAATTCGAATTTCATCAATTTTTTGCGTAAAAATTACAAATTTCTTGAGTCAGTTAAGAATCGCGAATGCCGTTGATCGGACGCGAAAAAATCGCGAATATTGTCGATGAGCTGCGGAAAAACTGCAAACTTTCTTGATTGGCTGCGGTAAAATCGTGAATTTGCTGCAATAAAAGCGTGCTTATTGCGAGAAAAAATTGCAAATTTCGTCAATTCGCAGCGGGAAAAATTATAAATTTCGTCAGAGCCGGTTAACAATCACGAATTTCGTTAATCGGGCGCAGAAAAAGCACGAATTTTGTCGATGAGGTAAGAAAAATTTCAAATTTCGTTGATCGGCTGGGGAAAAATTCGCGATTTTGTCAATTTATCGCGAGAAGAAATCATGAATTTTGTCAATCTGTCGCGCAAAAACATCACAGTTCGACAATTGATTTGAAAAATTACAAATTTTGCCAATTGGTCACAAAAATATTGCGAAATTTGTCAATCGCTCGTGAAAAAAATCGTAAATTTCCCCAAAAATTCACGAATTTCATGACTAGCTCTTGGAAAAAATTAGAAATTTAGTGTGTCGGTCCTAAAAATATCATGAAATAGAAATTCATTGGTTGCAGAAAAAATTGCAAATTTCATCGATTTTGCGCGTAAAAGAAAGCCAATTTATTGCGCGAAAAAAATCGCAAATTACATCAATGTATATCAGGAGACAATCACGTTTCGTCAATTGTTCGTTGAAAAAAAATTGCAAATAGTCTCAATCCGGCACATAAAACATCGCAAAATTTGCCACTCACTCATGAAAAATAAATCGCGAATTTTGTCAATCGTTCAAGGAAAAAACTTGTAAATTTCGAAGATCGATCGCAGAACAAAAACGTCGCGAAATAATTCGATCGGGGGCGGAAAAAATCGCAATTTTTGTTGATCCGTTGAGGAAGAAAAATCGCGAATTTTGAAAATTTATCGCTGAAAAAGATTCGCGAATTTCGTCAATTTATCGCAGGTATCGCAAATTGGTTGTTTGAAAAGATTGCAAATTTTGCCGATCGGCAATGGAAAATTACCGCAAAATCTGTCAATTGGTCGTTGATAAAAAATCGCGAATTTTGTCAATCAGTCGCACCTGATTGACAAAAGAAAAAAAATGAGTTTATTTAATGGTCCGCTGAAAAAATAGCATAATTAGCCCATCATGCCTTGTTATTTCAAAAATAAGTTCTCTTTTATTTTAAATGAAGTTATTCTTCAATAATTTTTTTTATAATTTTAAATAACGTTTAATTATTTAGAAATTTTGTACAATTTTTTTTTTCAAGTTACCATTTATCAAGAAGGAAACGTTAGTCTTCATAAAGTGTTGAATGGTTATTCATACAGATGCAAGAAGCCCTGCATTCTTGCATACAATTCTTTATTTCCGTTTGTTTATTTTTGTTATAGACAAAAAATAATTATTCATCAAGAATAAACACTTATTATTCCCCCCCCCCCTCCATCCCACCTTCTACCTCTCCGATATAGAGTTTTCTCTGTGTTACTGATGTGGCCCTCGACAACCCAAATATTTTTGTAAGTGGCCCTTCTCGTAAAAAGGTTGTGCACCCCTACCTAAAAGGAATCCGGTTTAAATCTTTTACCCAAATAGTTAATTTCGTTCCCTGTGGTTTTAAAAATCTTTTCTGAATGTTTTATGCGATTTTTAGCGGGTGTTTTCGTGGTTTGAGGCGATTTTTTGACTTTTTTTTGAAGCAGAAAAAAATTTTTTGGTAATTTTTGCAATTGCCGTGATTGAATTGGAATTGGAATAATGTCAAATCAGTTCTTATAAGAAAGCTGAAAATTTAATTTTGCTCGAAATAAAAAGCGCAATAATTTAAGATTTGCTTGTTTCGAGACAGAAGAGGTCGTAGCTTGCTCGGGAGTAACGTTTCTGAAGGCAGCCCCCCCCCCCCCTAATCCTAGATTTGTTTAATTCTATGTTCGTTTATAAAAGCCAACCAAAGAATTTTCTGTAGTAATGAAGTTTTCTTTGAGGTACAGGCTTTGAAATAACGTGCGGGATCGCGCGATTTGTGCACAGAAAAAGAAAGTCCCGCATAATTAAAAAATGCTGTGCAATATTTCCCCCTCCAAATTCTTCACAGACCTGTGATTCTTCAGTGAGTATTTAAAAAAAATTTGAAGTCCGTGATTTTTATTTCTTTTATGCCATTTCTTAAAATCAATTCGTGAATCGGTCCCGGAAAAATTGGAGAATTTCTTCAAACGATCATGGAAAAATATCGGGAATTTCGATAAAAGAGTGCAAAAAGTAATCGCCAGTTTCGTCAAAAGATTGCGCAAAAAAAATTATGAATTTCGATAAATGATTGATGAAAAAATTTTGCAAATTTCTTCAAAATGTCGCGGAAGTGAGTAGAGAATTTTGTTAATTGATACGGAAAAATATCGAGAATTTTCCCGATCGGTCGAGCAATACTATCGCGAATTTCGACAAATGATCTCCCTGTAAAAACATCACTTTCGTCAATCAGTCGCAACAGAAAATAAATTTCGTCAAAGGATCGCGGTAAAAACGAGAATTTCGTCAAAGGATCGTAGAAAGAAAGCGCGAATTTTGTCAAAAGATTGAGGAAAGAAAAAGCGAATTTCATCGAAGGATCGTGCTAAAAAAATGCCAATTTCGTCAAAATATCGCGGTAAAAAATACGAATTTCGTCAAAGGATTGTGGTAAAAAACACGAATTTTGTCAAAGGTTAGCGGTGAAAAGTGCAGATTTCGACAAAAAATCGCGTAGAAAGACGTGATTTTCGTCAAACGATTTTGGGGAAAAAATCGTAAATATCATGAAATGATCGCAGAATAAAATCGTGAATTCGGTCAAAATTTACTGCACTGGGCTAAAAGATTGAAACCGGGTTCCTTTTCCTACTTTCAAAAGAATGCTGCGAAACGAGAAGAGGCTCTCTTTTTACGAATGTCAAAAAATGGCCGCGAAACACGAAATTCAACCAATCAACCAACCTCCAGAGTAATTTGAATTTTCTGTGCTATTATTTTTCATTTTCAAAGGAGGCAGGTTCAGTGTACCCCCCCCCCCCCCCCCCATCACCTTTCCCCCGGCTAATCGCATGTTAGAATTATTGTTTCACATCTGCATTACCTTTCAAAATTTTTTTGCTTCTCTCTAGACTTTAAACTACGAAAGCAAAGAGACAAATAGTTTCTAGTTCCTTAAGAGCTTGCGTTAATTTCTCATGAAATTGCAAAAAACATGCAATAGAAGGAACGGCTTTAAAAAAAAATTCCAAGAAACAAAAGACGTCAAAGTGGAATTATAAAGCCACCTTTTTGACTTACTAGACTAATACAGATTCCTGTAAATGTTCTAGTTTTAAAAAAGATAAAAAACATAATTTTCTTTAAAAAGAAAAGAAAGAAAGAAAAAAAGAACGAGGGTTTCATTTTTTATCACATTTCAAAACTTAGGGCGTTAGTTTTTTGAACTAAACTAATTTGCTAAACTAATTGAACTCTGCTTTCACTTCTTCTTTTTTCTTTTGTAGATTTCGATTTTTTAAAATAACTGTGCTTGAGTCTGCGGAAGCGGGGGGCGGGGGGAGCCGGGCACCCAGGCCACCCACCCCCTGGTTACACCTATGGTGATCCTACGTGTTTGTTACTGCTATCCTTATTGTATTTCAAAATGATTTTCTGAACGTCAACAAAAATAAATTTTGTTTGAGAAAAATTAGAAAAAAGTAAGGGAAAAAATAATACAAATTGGGTGGGCTGTGAGAGTAAATCATTGGGTGGGCTCGAACTCCATGGGCCCATATAAGTTGGCGCCACTGCCTGTAGCAGCTCCTCTCTATCGAACGTCAGGTATGAAGAAAGAATTATTAAAGAAAGAAATGCTGCCGAGATCGAATGACGAATCCATTTCCAACTGTTTGATTATATATTTTAATTATACCAACAGATGTCGCTACATTGCAGATATTTCAAAATGTTTGTACTAGAAATCTATAAGCTGTGAGAAAAAGACACGGCCTTTTAAATTTGTAGCTATTTTCTAAGCTGTGTGAAAAGGACATTGTTTTTTGTTTTTAGTTTTTGTTCGAAGTTTTATTTCGAGAATGTGTTCTTTTTAATAAGTTTAAGTTCAGATTTTTGTGTCTATTGTGCTTTGAATTGTGTCCGGAATAGAGAGTTGTGAGATTATGTAATAAACTGTGTTTAAAAAGGCGAATGAGAATTTTAATGAGAGTAAGAGTGCTTTTCTTATAATTCCGGGCCAAAAGCGATTCATATTATGGTCCGTCGAGCCGGAGGAAAACCAGGAGTGTGTTATAAATATTTACCGCAAAGTAAAAGTGAGAAAGCTTATGATCAACATGTCATCGTTTAAGTGCTTAAGCGGCTAAAAGTGTGAATCACAGCTGCGTGTCTTGACCTTGTGTTTTCCTTTTTCGCTCATGGATTAATTATTTAAAGAGTCAAGAGGGTAAGTGTATACCCATTTAATTTATATATTTTTTGTCAAAATGAGTTTGAAAGAGTTGAAAGAGTTTAAAGCTAAAAAGGAAACAAATAAAACTAGTTTGACAAAATTAAAAGATCGATTGTCAGGTTCTGAACTAGAGCCAAGCGAACTACTTCTCATAAAGGAGAAACACAATAAGCTGGTTCTAACTGTTTCTGAATTATTTGAAGCGATTTATAAAGTATGTAAAGAAGATGAAATTGATGATTTTATCAAAGAAAACGAGGAAATAAATGAGTCATTAGAGAATTTAGAATTTGAACTCAGCAAAAAGCTTTCAAAAACAAAATTTCAGAATGTTAATTTGGAAAATGCTTCAAAGGCTGAAAATAATATAAAATTGCCGAAGCTGACTCTTCCGATATTTACGGGAAATTTGCATGAGTAGCTTTCTTTTAAAGATATATTTAAGGCCACTGTACATGATAACTCAAATTTATCAGGGGCAATGAAATTGCAATATTTAAAATCTTCATTAACCCTCTGTCTACCAGAAGGGTCCAATGGACCCGACATGTACATTCAAAATATTTATTCAAACCAGAAATTTCTTCAAAACAAACTAAATTTATAAATCAGACAATAATAAGTTAAATAAACAAATTAAATAGTTTTAAGTAAAAATTCTGGTGTAAAATGTTTTTATAAAACTTGAGTAAAATTTTCGGTAGTTCTAGGGTTAAAGGGAGATGCTTTTAGAATCATTCAATCCATTTCAATTGTGGATGCTAATTATGAAGTTGCATGGTCGCTTTTAGAGGAACGGTGTTCAAATTCAAGAGAACAAGTTTACGCGCATTTAAAACGTTTTATAAATATTCCTGTTATTCAGAATGAGTCCCCAACAGCATTATTAAATTTAATAGACATTACAAATGAGTGCACTAGGTCATTAGAGATTTTAGAACAAAAAGTTGAGGGGTTTTCTAGTACCATGTTTGCTTACATTTTAGCTCAAAAATTAGATTAAAATACAAAAATGTGGTGGGAAAGACATCTTAAGCTGGATAATCTACCAACTTTAACTCAGTTGCTAGAATTTTTGAGAGACCACGCGCGTACACTAAGTGCGTCCAAACAAGTAAATACAAAACGAAATTTTCAAAACGAAAGCCATACAAGGCATAGCTTTTCAAAGGTGACTTCCATGGTTACGGGGTTAAATGAGAAAAATATGCGCAAATGTGTTGTATGTAGCCAGGAAAATCACAGTGTTTTTAAATGTCCAAAATTCCAAAAATTTAATGTACAGGACAGAGTAGAATTTGTTAAAAAACATAATTTGTGTTTCAATTGTCTTTCAGAATACCACTGCGTCAAAAAATGTAATTCGACATTTTCGTGTGCCAAGTGTCATAAAAGGCACAATGTACTTCTTTGTTTTGATAGGCGTGAGAGAAATTCCGCTGCAATGGGAAACACAAAAAATTCTACCGATAAAGAAGCGCCAAACTCACTGGCAGCGAATGAAGGTAGACAAATATTAAATGCTGACGCGATACCCTTTGAGATAAATAACCAAATTCAGAATTTCGCTGATACAGCGAATGTGAGATCGAGTAATGTTAAAACAGTTCTTCTTTCCACTGCGGTTGTTTATATGAGAGATAAATTCGGAAATAAAATTCCAGTGCGTGCCTTATTGGACAATGGATCAATAAGCAATTTTTTTAACTTTGCAGTTAGTTGAAAGATTAGGAATTCGCAAAGAAAAAAATAATGTTTGGGTATCGTGTTTAAGTGGATCCTCAGTGGCAGTAAAAAATAAAACAACAGCCTTGATTAGTAATAATTCGGGAGATTATAGTCGGGGGTTAGATTTTCTTATCATAGAAAAGATTTCGCAAATTATGCCCTCAAAATATATCAATATTTAGGAGCTAGAAATTCCAGAGTCAATTATTCTGGCTGATCCTGAATTTAATAGGCCAGGAAAAATTCATCTTTTGTTAGGAGAAGAAATATTTCTAGAACTGATAAAAGTAGGTCGTATGAATGTACCAAATTCTAAATTAATACTGCAAAATACGGTGTTTGGTTGCATAGTGAGTGGGAGTGTTTACGACTGTAGCGGTCAGGAGCAAGTACATTGTGGGTTAGTTAATGAAACAGATTTAAATTTCGAAATGAGAAAATTTTGGGAAATAGAACAAGTAGAGGATACCGCACCACTGAGAAATACCGAAGAAAAAGCATGCGACACCCACTTTATAAACACACATCAGAGAGACATATCAGACAAATTCATAGTACAAATGCCCTTGAAAAAGGATCCTAGTTCATTGGGAGAATCAAAACAATTTGCGGAAAATAGATTAAACTCACTTTGGAATAGGCTAGTTAAAAATCCAAATCTCTTAGAGTTATATTGTGCATTTATGTCAGAGTATAGAGAATTAGGCCACATGGAGGAAGTTGAGGAGCCAAATGAGTCGATACATGCAAATTACCTTCCTCATCATGGTGTCTATCATCCAGATAAAAGTTCCTCAAAACTAAGAGTTGTCTTCAATGGCTCACATGTAACTTCTTCCGGAGAATCCCTAAATTCTATACAATTGAATGGAGGTGTCATTCAAGATGACTTGTTCAGCATAATACTTAGATTTCGTACACATCGTTATGCCTTTACGGCAGATGTGAAAATGATGTATCGCATGATACTTATTGATAAGAGTCAACGTGATTTATAGCGCATAGTTTGAAAAGATAATGTAAATGGTGAGGTGAAACATTACAGACTGTGTACTGTTACGTATGGAACGACTAGTGCCCCATATTTAGCAATGCGATGTCTTAAACAGCTTGGTACAGACGGTGAATCCCAATTTCCGTATGCTTCAGCTGTGGTGCAGTCGGATTTCTACATGGATGACGTATTGACTGGTGCAGCTGATTTAGAATCGGCTAAGAGACTGCAAGCTGAACTTATTCAATTATTAAGTACTTGCGATATGAAGTTACACAAATAGTTCAGTAACCATCCAGAATTAATGGAGCCAGTGTGTAAATCTGAGAACTACACTTTTGAGAAAATGAGTGAAACTAAAGCCTTAGGACTTTGTTGGAAAACCCATCAGGATACGTTTACTTTTAGTGTATCGTTCAGTGATCAAACTAAGGTGACTAAGAGAAGTGTTTTGTCAAATATCGCTCGCATATTTGATCCATTAGGATTGCTAGGTCCAGTGTTGACGAGAGCAAAGATTTTCTTGCAAAGACTGTGGCGACTAAACATTGATTGGGATGATTCTCTACCCAAAGCGGAACTTGATGATTGGTTGCAGTTCCGAGAATCGTTAACGGCCATCAACAACGTAAGTGTTATTCGATATATTTTTACAAACGATCCAGTGCAATTTAAAATTTGTGGATTTGCAGATGCGTCTGAAAAAGCATACGGTGTAGTTTTGTATGTTGTTTCTTCAAATTCTTCAGGTGAACAAACTTCTCAGTTGCTCTGCAGTAAAGGTCGAGTTTCACCGATCAAAACAATTACCATCCCACGTTTAGAACTGTGTGCTGCAGTTTTATTAACAAAATTGATGGTAAAGGTTTCCAAAATCTTAAAAGTTCCTAAAGAAGCTATCTACTATTATTCAGACAGTACTATTGTGTTGTGCTGGCTTCGCAAACAACCATGTGATTTAAAAACTTTTGTGGCATCGCGCGTATCTTCAATTCAAAATCTTTCTGACATTAATCATTGGGGTCATGTGGCATCTGCTGACAATCCTGCTGATCTCGTGTCTCGAGGTGTGGATCCCGACAAACTTTTTCAGGAAAGCTTATGGTGGCATGGTCCCCATTTCCTAACCCAACGAACTGAGCATTCTTCAAATAGTTTTGAATTGGAGCAAAGTGATAAGGACTTATATTCGTGTGAACTTAAAAATACTGTTTCAGAAACTTCATTATTAATTACGGACTGTGCACCTTTTATTGACAATTTTTTGCAATTAAGTAATAATTATGCTAAACTCATCAAAATTCTTAGCTATGTTTTCAGGTTCATTCAGAATATCAAGGAGCCAAAAGCAAGGTGTTCAGGTAGATTAACATCTGCTGAGCTGAAGAGAGCCGAAGAATATATGGTAAGATCTGTGTAGCAAAAAGAATTCAGTTCTGAATTCACATTATTAACTAAGGGTAAGGAATTACCAAAAAATAGTAGATTGATTTCTTTAAACCCTTTCGTAGATAAAAATAATGTAATCAGAGTTGGAGGTCGCCTCCAAAATAGCATGATAAGTCATGTTCAAAAACATCCAATTGTACTGCCCTCTAAACATAAACTTACAGAATTAATTATTGAAAGTTATCACAAAAAATATCTACATATAGGACCACAAAATTTACTTTATTGCGTTCGTAGAGAATTTTGGACTCTAAACGGTAGAGCTATTTGCAGAAAAATTGTACATAACTGTGTTATATGCTTTAGGGCCAAACCTAAAATATCAGAACAAATTATGGGCGAGCTTCCTAAGGATAGAGTGAATGTAGACTTTGTTTTTAATTGCACAGGAACTGACTTCTGTGGCCCATTTTTGATTAAATATAAAAGTCAACGTAAAGGTATTTTTCATAAAGTTTGTGTTTGTATTTTTATTTGTATGGTAACTAAGGCAGTACATCTGGAAATAGTTAGTGATTTAACATCGGAGGCCTTTATTGCCACGTTAAAGAGGTTTTTTGCCAGACGAGGCAAACCTCGAAAAATATTCAGTGATAACGCTGGCAATTTTGTAAAAACTAATTTAGAGCTTAAAAAGTTGCATGATATGGTAAACAAACCAGACAACAAACTTGCTAATTACTTGTTGTCTGAAAGTATTGCATGGGAATTTATTCCCCCTAGAGCTCCTAATTTTGGAGGTTTGTGGGAGTCGGGAGTCAAGTCCTTCAAGTATAACTTAAAACGTGTTGTGGGCAATTCTAAATTAACCTATGAAGAAATGTTAACTATAATTAACCAAATTGAAGGCATCTTGAATTCTCGCCCACTTACTCCCTTGAGTTCAGATATTGATGACTTGAAGGCCTTGACCCCTGGACACTTTCTTATTGGTCGCCCACTTAATGCCATTGCTGAATCTAATTTGAGTAATGTTGATAATAACAGATTAAACTTATGGCAGAAAACCACAAAAATGGTTCAGACCATCTGGAAAAAGTGGAAAAATAGTTATTTAAGTACATTACAGCAGAGAAATAAGTGGGTGATAGTAAAAGACAACCTTAAAATTGGAGATATGGTTGTGATAAAGGAAGATGATCTTCCAGCTTGTAAATGGTTATTAGGAAAAATTGCAGAGGTATTTTGTGGCAATGACAATAAGGTAAGAGTCGTAAGTGTAAAAACCCCAAATGGAGTATTCTAAAGAGCAGTGTCAAAAATTGCCGTATTACCTCTGGAAAATTAATTCATTTTTTGCTAAGAAGGTGTGTATTATTGTAATATTGCTTTATTAATTGTGTTAAATATTTGTATAAGTTTAAATTAACTGTGACTCATTTATGTTATAGTAATTTTTATTCTTTGCAATGGTTGTAATTGTAGTGGTTTAGTTTGAAACCCCCCTCAGAGGTTTCAAGAGGGGCGGTATGTTTGATAAAGTATATATTTTAATTATACCAACAGATGTCGCTACATTGCAGATATATCAAAATGTTTGTACTAGAAATCTATAAGCTGTGAGAAAAAGACATGGCCTTTTAAATTTGTAGTTATTTTCTAAGCTGTGTGAAAAGGACATTGTTTTTTGTTTTTAGTTTTTGTTCGAAGTTCTATTTCGAGAATGTGTTCTTTTTAATAAGTTTAAGTTTAGATTTTTGTGTCTATTGTGCTTTGAATTGTGTCCGGAATAGAGAGTTGTGAGATTATGTAATAAACTGTGTTTAAAAAGGCGAATGAGAATTTTAATGAGAGTAAGAGTGCTTTTCTTATAATTCCGGGCCAAAAGCGATTCACCAACTAGGTGGTTTTATTGCTAGCCTGATTTGCATAAAGCGTCTCAGTATGACGTGTGAGCTCCCTCTTTCGGTTACTTTTGGAATCATTTTTTTATACATTGAAAAAAATCCAATATCCCTCGAATCATACTTGTGCAAATCGAATTTTTTTCAAAGTATTACTTTTCCTATTATGATTTTTTTATGTTTGCACGAACTTATGACGCAGAGATAGGATGCAGAGATTTCTTATATTGCAGTAGTACTCTATTGAAATTTGTACAAACACGTTTTTTCAGTGCAACTGAATTCTATACTTCTCTTAATTTTCTTTACTAATAATTGCTTTTTGTATTATGATTTTATGCTCTAAATTGTATTTATCATATATTATAATATGAGCAAATGTTGTGTCTATGCAAATTTTATCTAAAAAACGGCACTGACGATTTTGACTAAATTTTGTATCCTACCGTTTTGGAGAACGAGAAGACCATTGGACTAGGTCACATGTTCGAGAAAATTCGATTAGTGTGTCATTTTGGGGTCACTACGTGTCAATGCATTACAACAGGAATGAAGGTTGAAACAGTTATTGCGTTACTGAACAGTTGCCAGTAAACGAAGTCGCAAAGTTGGCAACATTTTGCCAAATTCGGCCAAAAATTGGCAAGATTTGTTTTGGAAATTGACTTTTAAGATTACCAATGCCAAAGCACATGTTTAGCGCCAAATGAAATTATGTCATCCTATTTGGCGGAAAAAATTGACTTTCAGAATCTGAAAGAATCTATGTATATATTTCTCTTACGTAGGCTGAACGTACGAAAATAAGGCCGAATTTGTAACTTGCTGTTTGTCATCAATCGTTAAAATTAATTTGCCTTATTACATTCCACTAATGCGAAGCGTGATTTCATTACTGAAACTTGAGTCCTGTTTAAAAGAAAAATTTCAAGAATTTTGATAAAATGTAAACATATTAAAATGATTGCGCTTAATTATGCAATAATCACGGAAGAGCAGAACGTAGATAATTTATTGAGAAATAATAATTAATAATCTGTGTATAAAATAGCTATAAATAATCTATTTTAGTAAGTAACATCCAACGTGTAAAGCAAAATGTTTCCGTTGAAGAAAATAACGCCATTCGGGAACAAAAGATGAATTTTCATTCGTGAATATAAAATAGTTTACTATAATTCTGTCAGTGATTATGTCATATTCACTGATCTGATTCTTATTCCTGCACCTAAATAGCCTGAACTCTTGCTATTTATTTAAAGATCCTTGGTATACACAAAATAAAGTATTTCTGAAAATCACATAATTTGAATTAATTATAATAAATATTTAATAAAACTTAGGAATTTTAGAACATCTCATCTATGAGGGATGAATAGTTCTGATGATGAAAATGATGTCATATTTGATAGAAAGGAAGCATTATCATATAGACTCCAAAAGTGTGAAAACACACGGTCGAATTTTTTCAAACAACCGATTTCTGGATAGGTTTCCACTGTGAGAAGGCGTAGTAACAGCCAGAAAATACATAACAACGGTTTATTAGGAATTCTCAATGTGGTCATGGTCTTTAGAGTTTGTATAAAGCTGAAATATTTTAGTAAAACTTTATCAAAATGACTTCATATTCAAAAGTTTTTCGAAATGAATTTAACTGTACAATATTGTGCTGTACAATATTATAGACGCATGGGTTTTAAATTAATTGCATTTCCAAGGTAATTTTTTTAGTTAATTATTTTACATTTCAAAAATCTATATCTTGCAAAATGTTAAAATGATTTATGCCCGTTGGTAGCACCAACTAACGCATTTTTAGGTGCGTTCGTAATTATATAAATACGTAGCACCTATAGTCGTCGTTCAGTCCGTCTGGCCGTCTGTCCGTCCGTCCGCATATAACAGAGCAAAAACTACCCAACAGAATGGTCTGAAATTTCAAATGTATGATTGGTGTAAAATTTTGTCGAGCCATTTCAAATTTTATAAAAATCGGATGTATAGTTTAATTACAGGGACAGTCAAAAGTTTTTCTTTACATTACGGCCAATGGGAAAAATTATTGCAAGTGCATTTTAATGTTGTTACAGCCTTCCGAATCATCTGAAATTTTAAAGATATAATTGTTGCAAAATTTTGTCGAGCTATTTCCAATTTTATGAAAATCGGATGTATAGTTTAATTACAGGGACAGTCAAAAGTTTTCCGTTACATTACGGCCAATAGGAAAAAATTATTGCAAGTTCATTTTAATGGTGTTACAGCCTTCCGAATCGTCTGAAATTTTAAATATATAATTGTTGCAAAATTTTGTCTAGCTATTTCCATTTTTATGAAAATCGGATGTATAGTTTAATTACAGGGACAGTCAAAGTTTTTCCGTTACATTACGGCCAATGGGAAAAAATTATTGCAAGTTCATTTTAATGATGTTACAGAATACGAATGGTCTGAAATTTTAAATATATAATTGCTGTAAAATTTTGTCTAGCCATTTCAAATTTTATGGAAATCGGATGTATAGTTTAATGACAGGGACAGTCAAAAGTTTTCCGTTGCATTACGGGGAATGAGAAAAAAAAAATGCAAGTGCATTTTAATGATGTTACAGACTATTCACTTATGAAGTGCAAAAAAATATACATTCAGTACAATATGGGGTGCAAAAAATAATTATAAAACTAGTTATAGTACGAACGCACCTCATTTGCCACGTTTGACGAGCAATTTCCAACTTGTTTAATTGTGTTTTCGACAAAGTTTTCGATTAGTGACTTTTATATTTTAAAATATTGTAAATTTCATGTTTTAAAACGAGTTATAATAGTACTCATTTTGGCTAGAGTTGCTGCAAAAAGTTTAGAGCTAGAGAAGCGTACAAGGACCGTGTATTGACCGCAATGTAGCAATTCACGGGGGTTGGCGAGCGTCAGCGAGCAGGGGGTGAAGCCCCCTAGTTCTTTAGAGATTCCCAATAAGAGCCAAGATACATGATTCAACCAATCAGAGACCAACAAAAAATGTAGTTTGGAAGGATGCCTTTTCGTTGTAAACATGAAAGTAATGTAAAATTTAGAAATACGTACGTACTTTTTAATATTGTTTGTTTCTGCAATTAATACTGTTATCAAATAAAATGCTTTATAGCAACAATACAGCGAGAATTTATAGTTACATCGAGTTGAACAGAAATTGTAATGCTAACCGAATTGTAATTGTAATGCTCGGTTTTCCTCGCTGGTTTATCATTAAACAGCTTTAATTTGCCGTAAAGAGTTTTTTAAATTTAAATAACGATAGTTTTTTTTTTTAAATTAATGTGGTAATATTGGGCCCATTTTGATATTTATGCTTATGAAGAGAAAGGTTTAATTGCTTTCTGAATTCTGCATTGTATTTTTTAACATATACATTTATCTGTTTAGTACATCTACGTTTATACAAGAATTGGGATATAACAATTACCCCAAAAGAAATTCCGCATTTCAGTTTCAAGACAATATTAGTATCTTATCAAAAGTAATAAAAAAAAGTATATATATTATTTTCGTATTTTATGCAAGAAAATATTAATAATAATAATAATAATAATATATATATATATATCAAATGCTGATGTACTATTTTTAAAATATGGAATTTTTATATGTTAGTAAAGGTAATACGCGTATGGATTTATTTATTTTATTTTTTTGTTTAACCCTTAAAACAGAGGCCAACAGTCGCAAGCTAATGTTAAACCAATGGAATCGTTTTTTTCTTTCAAATTTCAAATTTGCATTTCAATATTTATAAAAGTTTTTTCCTTTGTATAGGATAAATGAAGTTTATCTCTAACCAGGTCCTTTTTTATTTTTTCGATTTTGTTAGCAAATTTTTTTTATGAGGATCCTTTCACTTTTGAAACTGGTTCCGAAATAGAAAGTGGCCACATAAGAAAAAAAAAAATACAACATAAATCGAAAAAGTAAAAAAAGTTCCCGATTAGAGATCGACTTGTAAATAAATAAGTATGTAGATAACTAAATAAATTGATAAATAAATATTGAAATAAATCAAAGTAAAAATAAAATATTGAAATGCTAACTAGGAATTTGAAAAGAACGCTGCCATTAATATAACATTAGCATAAGAGTACCTGCGTGAAAATTGTATGCTATTAAGTCAAACCTAACATTAAAAAATTAGTAACACGGACTCTAACTGTAAACATATGTAACTTTTGTTGTGATTCGGATAAAGAATATGCTTATGCTGTATGTGTTGTTCACGTCTATCATTTATGTGTTCTAATTTCTAATGAATGAAATATGTTATAAGAATATAGGAAGCAGGCATTTTTAATTGTAATGCTCGAAAGAACTCAAAACAAGTGAAATAACTCATAATAGTGCATCTGAATTCAATCTATAATATTGCTAAAACTAGCGTATTCGACATTTCGCGGGGTTATGGAAATGCATACGATTACGTTTAAAAAAATTTAAAAAAGAAATTAATTTATGAAGGGGTGGGCTGCAGCTGCATCAGCCCCCTCCCCTCTAAAGGTTAAAATACTAGGTTTTTGGTAGGCGGTAACTTTTATGTGATGAGACAGCCCCTTTCAAGTTTTATGACTTCTTGTTAAAAGTCATCTTTCCCACAATAAGTTTCGTGTGAGAATCTATAATAATTCTTCATTTACAAATATTCATCAAATCATCAAATATTAAATATGCTTTTGTGAAATAGATATGTTTGTGACAATATGCAACATTACGCTGTGTTTCACGTAGATCGACGGAACTATTTTATTAAGCGTTTTCACCAGGGGACAATTAGGAGTCCTTCATATTGACAATAGATGGCAGCAGTAAAACTTTATTCTTTCTCCACTTCCACAGGACTTGTTTCGAATTACTGATTAAAGGTGACAGCACCAATCAGTCCTCTTTTAGATATTCAACTTTTAAACTCTGTTTCATACAATAAAAACTGCTGACTTCAACAAGAATCTTTGTCTTGTGAAAAAGGTATCCTGTTTCTAATTTGTGTGCCCCAAAGACAGTCACTCACTGCCAAACTTTCCTGCATGTCAGACGTTCGGTCTCAACTATTATGCATCTATTGTTTTAAACAAAATATGGTTCTCCGCAACATGGAAAAATCCAGCTGAAACCTGTCATAACCATACTTTTGTAATTTACTCATATTAATCCTTATTTTATCTCTTCTTTTTGCAACAGCTAACCTAGAATTAATAAATTGTGTTCCGACATGAAGACTCAGGCGAATGGAATTTTTATTCAGTAGCGAGAAGTCCGTCTCTACTCACCACCGTTGCAAATAAATAAAATATTATTTTCAGATATAAAGAAAATCCCAGCTGCTTCTACAGAAATCACAGGTAGGAAATTTACTATTTCATCTCAAATGATAAATATATTTTCTAAATCTGGGTTATTTTGGCCAATGCCGTTAATAAAGCATGTCCTGCTCCCTTAAATTATTTATAGATTATGAGCCATGAGGCATGAATAAGGGACGTGAGATATATATAAACATAACCCAGTAAAATGCATAATAGTATTTAACAAAATATAAAGTAGCTAGTAACGCACTTTATGCAAATTATGATATGCAAATATGAAAAATAAAATATGATATGTAAATGTGAAAGAAAAAAAAATACAAATTTATATTTATGAATATTGAAAATTAGTGATATATGCACACACACATATATACATATATATATAAAGGTGTTTATATAACATTATAACATATTGTATATCTGAATATTATAAATATAAAGTTGGTGATATAAATAAGAAATTAAGGAAAGTTATAAGACTTCCGAATTACTAATAATATATTGTGATATATAAATTAATAAGAGTTATACAATTGCTATGTCTAGGGATTTGGCATCCATTGAGAAATTAAATAATACGAATTATCTTAATTGGGCATTTAAAGTATTGACTAGAGGTCCCGCCCGATACATCGGACGCAGCATACTTAAAAAATAGCATAAAAGCAAAAGCTATCATTAACCTTTGCATTGAAGACGAGCAGATCGTCCATGTAAAAAACCTTCTAACCCCCTAGGACATCTGGGACAGGCTAAAATCCATACATCAGCGCGCGAATTTATCTTCGAAATTATTCCTCCTTAGGAAATTATACTCCCAAAAATTGTCAGAGGGAGGTAATATGAACAATCATATAAACAACATATTAATAATTAAAGATAGGCTCTCGGCCATTGGCGAAGAGATTAGTGAGCCACATATTGTGACTATTGTGCTCTGCTCCCTGCCTCCATCTTATGCGACCTTGATTACTGCACTTGAAACGCGTGATGAGAGTGACCTTAAAATGGAATTTGTGAAGAATAAATTAATAGACGAATTCGCACATCGTACAGAAAGTAAAATCTCCAGCCCGGAAATATGACGGGCACGAGAAATAACGAACGACACCTCAGCCCGTGATATTGACGGGAGCGAGAATTAAGGGGTAAGGTTTGGTTTGGCTTGTGTTTATGACGGCCAATTATCAACACGTGGGGTATAGGTCCTAGGGGGGGGGGAGTGCCCTTCGTGGGGGTCTTTCTAAGGGAACCTAACCCGTATTTACGCGTGGGAATCCACGACTTCGAAGAAAACCACGAAAACTCCAAAACGGTTAGGCCGACGGGCGCGATTGGGTTTTAAGGGGTTAAGGAAAAATACTAGTAGGATAATAGTAGAAATAATGATGGATTGGTTCACAGGGGTACTTATTTGCAAATTTTTACTTTTCTTATCTACGTATGTTATAAGATGTCTAAAAAAATGTCCCCAATGGGTCATAATTAATCCCAGGTAGCACAGCAATATCGGCCAATATCGGGAACAGCGATTTCGCAATATCGGCCAATATCGGTATACCGATATTGGCCGATATTGCATGGCAAACTTTTTTTCCAATATTGGCCTATATTGGCACCCAATACCGACCGATATCGGGACCCAATACCGGCCGATATCGGCGGACGCCGGACCGGCCAATATCGGTGATCGCCGGACCGGCCAATATCGGTGATCGCCGGACCGGCCAATATCGGGGAACGCCGGACCGGCCGATATTGGTTAAAACTGGATTCGACACTATAAAATAGCAAAGCTTTCTTTTTTCAATATAGAGAGATATTGATTACCTGTCTTGACATAGTATTGGTAATAAATATCTCTTTATATTAGTGAAAAAGAGTTTGCCATTTTATATTGATGAATCCAGGTTTGAAAACATATGCATATAAATATATATTTTTTAACTATTTCAATTTTTTTTTTTTTTTGCTATAATAGAAATATATATTTATATATTGTTTATATGGAAAATCATAGCTAAGTTCACTGCCATGATAATGTAAAAAATATTTAAAAGGGAAATTTTTCATGATTATGTTGAAAGTGATTGCTCTGAAATAACCCAAAAATTTTGGGGAATTTTTTTTTCTTTTATTAAAAGGTAGCTTTTTACGAAAATTCAAATACCATTAATAAAATAATTTATTCAAATATTTTATACATTCTGATGTTTTTTTAATTTTTTCTTTTCATGTTCAGTATTGTACGTAAAAATATTGCGTAAAATTAATAATTATACTTCTCTCATTATAAGTGTCATATGCAAAATTATATCTATAATACCAATTTATGGAAATGGTAAAGTTGAAAAGTGTTATATTGTATAATTTGAATAAAATAACTTTTATTACCATATAAGCAATTTTGATAATTTTTTTTCCATATAATCAATAAAAATATTCAACATATTAAAAAAAAAATATTTAACTGAAATGATTTATTCTTTTCTGCCTTTACCATAAATATAGATGTTCAAATTTGTTTAACTGTATTGGTGTATAAACTTTGCAAGGAAAAAAAAAACTAGTAAAAGTTAGTCAAAAACTATGTTAAGGGGACACAGTACCCTTTATACTTTTTCAATTTTGAATAATACCGTAATATCTGTAGTGACATTATATTTAATACTATAAAGCAAATTAAATTTCATATAATTTAAAAAAAAGAAAAATCTTGCTTATTTCTATTTAACTAAAATTTAAATTAACAAAAAGTTTTTTTTAAATCCCAACTGATTTTTTAAATATCAATATTTTTCGTTTCAAATTTTTTCCCCACATTCCTTAGATTATACTACATAAAACTGTGCCATGGATTTTTAGATGTATGGGATATTACATTTAATATAAATCATTTTCTCTTTTGTATAATAAAAAATCAAGGAAGTTCAACAAACTCATCATTGAAATTACAGAAATTTCTGAAGCAAAAAATATTCATATTTAAAAAAGTAGTAGAGATTTTTAAAAAGTTAAAAATTATTCAAAAATTTTTAATTTTAATTAAATAGGCATTTCTGTAAGATTAAATATATATATATATGTATTTCCATTATAGTATTAAACATAATGCCACCACAGATATTACAATACTATTGAAAACTAAAAAATAGTTTAAAAGGTACTGTGTCCTCTTAAGTTACATATGCAAAATTCTACCTTTGTTGTTTTTTCAAACTTACAGGGATGTAGTGGAGGGTATACGGGGGTATACGTCGTATACCTTCTGGATTTTTTTAAAGAACACCGTATACCCTCTGTTTCTTAAGAAAGCTATAGTATATATGCACGAAGGTATACTCTCTGCCTTGAGCGTATACCCTCTGCTTAGAACGTATACCCACTGTTTTTTTTACGACTACACTACTAAACTTAACTTTTATTTATTATTCCAACCCAATTAACTCAGAAGAAAATTTATATTTTATCTGTATGGCCATCATCCTGAATCAGAGACTTACCGATTCTATAGTGTTGGAAGATGAATACTCTCTTTCTTATGTTCACTCTACATTCTGGTGGTTTCTCTTTTTTTTTTCTTACCAATGTTCAACGTTCTACATTGAAACATTAACTTTTTGAAAAACTCATAAGTAAATGCTACTTTCCTCATTAAAAATTCATATGTAAAATTATGTCCGTAATACCAATTTGTGGTTATAGTGAAGTTGAAAAATTGAATATTTAAAAAAATCAATTTATCATAAGCAGATTTCCATATTTTATTTTCACATAATCAATAAACACTCAACCATTATAAAAAAAAAAAAATAAAAATAACGTAGCTGAAATGATTTTTTTATGTCTTTACAATAAACGTTAACATAGTATTTATACGCAGTAGAAGATCTTTATAATGCAAACCAAAACATGCAACATTTTGCGTTATATAGGTCATTTCACACAACATTAAAACTTACCTTGTAAATATGGCAATATACAAAACAATCGTAGTAGATATTTATATTGCATTCCTTAGGACCAAAATTTGTGCAGGTTAAAAAAATTTTGCATAATATTGATTATTTCACATATTGTTAAATCGCCTACAAAAATTATCGAAACATGCTGGGACAAAATCAACACATTGCTTAATCCCAAAATTTTTACATTTAATAACAGCAATATTTTCATTTAAAAAAAATCTGAATTAAGGAGATAAAGATGAAATGATGTTTGAAATTTAATCCTCTAAAAGGTGCAATATTTTTGCAATACGGATTACAGGTGCTTCTTAAGTACAAAATTCATTGCTTACATCTCAGAAGCTGTGCATTATATAGGATTATAAAGATCTTCTACTGTATAAATGAAATGTTACCCCCTCTCTCCACCACACCTGAAAAAAAAAAATTTGGTACTTTTTGGTTAGCCAGGCGCCAGTGTTATATTTACATACACATATCTGTACATATATGTGTGTGCGTGTGTACATATATATGTATGTAAATATAACACTGGTGCCCGGCTAACCGAAAAATGCAAGCAAAATTTGGTTGAAAAAAATAATCCACCTGTTGTTTTTTTTTATTTATTTAACCAACTTTATTTTAGTTACTCCTACATTAAAAATTAGTAAAACATTAATTTATATTTTATCTTTATACTCCCTTCATTCTGAATGAGAGTCTGACTATACTACTGGGGGATAAACACTTCAATGGGATTTTTTTATTAAATAAACACAATTGCCAGCAAATACTGAGGCAAATATTTATATTATAAGTTTTAATGGCAGTGTAAAATTGAAAGTGCAACTGAAATGACCATTTAAAAAAATATGTTACAAACAATGTCAAACTAAGCGAGAAAATCTATTCTGGAACTAAAATTTTTAATAGTAAGTTTATTATTTCTATTTGTAATGTATTCATATGAAGTAAAAATAAAATCTTTCTATTTTTAATGTACATACGTATATTCAAAAAATTTATATTATTTTATATTTTCAAAGAAAATTTAGCAACAAAAAAGTTCTTATTTGTAAAAAGAAAAAAAAAATCAATTTTTACAGAAAAATGTTTTTTTTTTTTTTTTTTTTTCCGAACACTTGAATCTTTCTAAAAATTATACATCCCTACAAAAAGTAGACTAACATGACATTAAGGCTATCTAAATTCCATTTCAGAATTTACAATACCTACTTAAGTTTATGTAAGCAGAAAGAAATTGTGACTGATAGAAGGTAGAAATTTTTTTAAATATATTTCAGGTCATTTCCCCAGCCCTAAAAAAAATTAATAGATAAAAAATACTTTGAAAATATCAGAAATTATACAAAGGACAAAATAGATAATTTTCTTTATATGTTTTCTCTTTTGAGTCAGGGAGGGGGGGGGGGGGTGAAGATATAAAATACATTTTAGAAATTCAAATTGATAGATTCTCTCAATTGCACGTAAGTAAGGCATTTGAAATAATTAGAAATCTAAAAACTTAGCATTTAAATATCATCATAATTTATATTTCGTTAAAAATTCTAATTTTAGATAGATTTTATATGAGTCAATTTTTATCAACTGCTTTTCTCTAAGATAAAATTTACAAGGTGATTTTAAAAGTTTGTAAATTTATTTTATAAATTGCATTTTATTGAAATATCTTAAACATTGGATATTAGTTTTAAAAATGATAATACAAAAATTAGAAGTCAATTCTTAGAATTTAAATAAAAACTTACCATGTATAACAAATAAAATTTATTAATCACAAAAAGAATTAAATGTTTTTTTATTTACAAACTATTATTAATCATATTTATTATTTAACAAACATTTTTTCGACAAATCATCTATTTCTTGTTAGTCATCTTCTTCTCATTTGAAAAGTGTTTCTATCCCTGTCGTCAAATTCTGCAAGCACCTTTCCAATGCAGCTAGAGATAGCAGTGGTTTCTGTTCCTTCAAACTTCATTTCCACACTAGCTAGAAAAGTACAATGAACAAAATCACAATCAGACCAAGTACATTTTTGCTATAACAATTTATAATTTGCTATAGCTTTTTTTATTTATTTATTTCACAAACAAATTTTAAATGGGAGATTTGAATTTATTCACCAAAATTTCAGCTTGAAAATGAAATATTTTTACTTTATTATATTAATACAATAGACTCCCTCAAATCTGCACAGCTTGGGACCAGAATTTGAGCGGATTTTTGGTCATTGCTTTCTTTGTTTATATTTTTTTAAACAGTAATTTGAATGTAATAATGTAATCGAAATTATAATGAATGCTTACTTATAGTAAAATATTAAAATAATTAAGTAAAATAATAAATTGAAATAATATAAATTAAGATAATTTAAAAAATAATTATATTATTAAAAGTAAACGTCAAGTAAATAATAATGCATAATTAAATATACATAATAAAGATTATAATACATTTTTCTTGAATTATTCAACCAAACTTTCCTCACAAAGGAACCCTACTAATGCATATCAAAATCATAAAATAAAAAAGTTTTATTTCAGGTTTAGCCAGACTTAATAACCAAAAAAGCTTGATTAATACATAAATATATTTGGTAAGAAGATTGCAATTACCAGTGATATCAGCAATATCTAGAATTTTTCAGAAATAAAGTTATACTATTTCCTTCATGAACAAGGAAGAGTTCAGTCACATTAACAAGAGTTACATATTAAAATACACATGGAATTATATAAAAATAAAAAAGTCTGTAATTTTGTCCCTACATCTGAACTGAAAGTTCTATTGTTTACATATTCGATGATGTGCGGATTTGAAGAAGTCTACTGTATCTAATAGTTAGTGCTAAAATCACACAGTACTCACAACTTTATTGTTTAATGGTTTTATAAATCAGAAAACAAAATTGCAAACCAACTACTTAACTTACAAACTGAAAACTTACAATTTTAAAATTTCACTTCAGTTTTTTTTCCTCTTACAAAATTTGAACATAATATTCAAAAAGGCATTTTCAAATTAAAGTGAATTTTCAAAACTAAAATTCTTTATGAAAATAATAAAAGTAAAAATAGTTTCTAAAAAAGTACACTTTTATAAGCATTCAATGTTTATCTTTAGAATCACACCTAATTTCACGACTACAATTCATGTCTTAAAAAAAAAATATCTGTTATAATGCATTAATTTTACAAAGACCCCAACTATTGAAAAATCACTGCTTTGATGTACATAGGCGTAACCAGGGGGGGTGCCCTGGGTGCCCGGGCACCCCCCCGTTTCCGCAGACTCGAGCACAATTATTTAAAAAAATCGAAATCTACAGAAGAAAAAAGAAGAAGAAGTGAAAGCAGAGTTCAATTAGTTTAGTTCAGAAAACTTAACGGTTAAGTTTTGAAATGTGATAAAAAAAAGAAACGCACATTCTTTTTTTTTTAAAGAAAATTATGTCGTTTATCTTTTTTAAAACTAGAATATTTGCAAGAATCTGTATTAGTCATAGTAATTCAAAAAGGTGGCTTTATAATCCCACTTTGACGTCCTTTGTCTGTGGTAGATGTTTTAACGCCATTCTTTCTATTGCATGTTTCTGCAATTTCATGAGAAATTAACGCAAGTTCTTGACGAGGATAGAAACTATTTATCTTTTTGCTTTGGTAGTTTAAAGTGAAGAAAGAAGCAAAAAAAAAAAAAAAACATTAAAAGGGGATGCAAATGTGAAACGGTAATTCCAAATTTCGATTAGCCAAGGTAAAGGGGGGGGGGGGGCGCATACCCTGCCAGTTTTGTAAATGTCAAATAATAGCACAGAAAATTCAAATTAATCTGCAGGTTGGTTGGTTGGTTGAATTTAGTGTTTCGTGGCCATTTTTTGACATTCCTGAAAGGAATATGGTTGCAGTCTTTCAAGTCAATATAGTAATTTTTTTCCTCTGAAAATTTGTATACTATTTTTAGAGTTTTTTCTCGTTTCGTGGCGTTCTTTTGAAAGTAGGAAAAGGAACCTCGTTTCAACCTTTTAGCCCAGTGCAGTAAATTTTGACAAATTCGCGATTTTATTCTGTGATCATTTCATGATATTTACAAATTTCCCCCAAAATCGTGTGACGAAATTCACGTCTTTCTACGCGATTTTTTAACAAAATCCGCACTTTTCGCCACTTACCTTTGACAAAATTCGTGTTTTTTACAGCTAACCTTTGACAAAACTCGTGTTTTCTACCACTATCCTTTGACGAAATTCGTGATGGACATAAATCAAGCTAAATAACTGTGCTAAAGATAATTTCTTCAGTTACATAAATAATACGTCGTTTCAACTCAGCCATAAATCTCTTCAAATGTATTTAACCTTGAAAATCCTTTAATAAAGATAATGACTTGTTGAGTGACTGCATTAAGACTCACAGACTACATTAAACTGATTTATTATTGTTATTATGATATTATTATTACTGATTTATTATCTTATAATGTAAACATTTTTTCCATTCTGAACATGTAGTTAATCCAGAGAAGAAGCATGTAAAATGCTCTCTCTCTTTTACAATTTAAACAATGTGAATTAAATAGCTTAAAGTGTTACCGCCGCTTATTCATTTGATATAATAGTCTACAATTTCTTTTGTCAAAGGAGGGTATAAAGAGTGGTTGATTAAAAAATATGACAACTAACACATATTGGATTAAAACAAAGTGTGGATTTACACCGAAATGGATAAGTATCCTGAAGAAGGGTAAGTCCCATTTTACAATTTATCACGTACTCACGCCTGTTTAACGGGATTCAAAATCCCAACAATTCGCATTTTTTACCGCAATATTTTGACGGAATTGGCATTTCTTTAGCACGCGATCCTTTGATGAATTTCGCGTTTTCTTTCCACGATCTTTTGATGAAATTCGCTTTTTCTTTCCGTAATCTTTTGACGAAATTCGAACTTTCTTTCTGCGATCCCTTGACGAAATTTTCGTTTTTTACCGCAATCCTTTGACGAAATTTATTTTCTGTTGCGACCGATTGACGAAATTGATATTTTTACAGGGAGATCATTTGTCGAAATTCGGGATAGTATTGCGCGACCGTTCGGAAATATTTTCAATATCTTTCCGTACCAATTAACAAAATTCTCTACTCTTTTCGCAACATTTTACGAAATTTGGAAAAAAAATTCGTCAATCCTTTATCGAAATTCGTAATTTTTTTGCGCAATCTTTAAACGAAATTGGCGATTACTTTCTGCACTCTTTTATTGAAATTCCCGATATTTTTCCACGATCTTTTGAAGAAATTCTCATTTTTTTCCGGGACAGATTCACGAATTCATTTTGAGAAATTCCATAAAAGAAATAAAAATCGCGGACCCAATTTAAAAAAAAATACTTACTGAAGAATCACAGGTCTGTGAAAGAATTTGAAAGGGGAAATACTGCCCAGCATTTTTTATTATGAGAGACTTTCCTTTTCTTTGCACAAATCGCGCGATCCCGCGCGTTATTTCAAACCCTGTCCCTGAAATAAAACTTCATTACTAGAGAAGTGGTTGGTTTTTTTAAACGAACATAGAATTAAACAAATCTAGGATTTGGGGGGGGAGGGGGGGGACTGCTTTTGGCAACGTACTCCCGGGCAAGCTACGACCTCTTCTGTCTCGAACAAGCGAATCTTGAATTATTGCGTTTTTTATTTCGAGCAAAATTAAATTTTCAGCTTTCTTATAAGAGCTGATTTGACATTATTCTAATTCGAATTTAATCACGGCAATTGCAAAAATTACCAGAGAGTTTTTCTGTTTCAAAAAATGTCAAAAAATCGCCTCAAAGCACGAAAATCCCCGCTAGAAAGTGCATTAAAAATTCGGAAAAGATTATAAAACCACAGGGAACGAAATTAACTAATTGGGTAAAAGATTTAAACCGGATTCATTTTAGAAATGTCAAAAAAAAAAAAAAAAAAAAATCACCGCGAAAGGCGAAAGAAACCCCTCTAAAGATCACATTAAAAAATTGTTAAAAATTGCTGTAAGAATCTCGAAAACACTTTATTGAAAAGAAGACAAAGTTTACTGGGTAAAATATTGAAATCGGATTCTTTTTTACTTATTTGAAAAAATTGCCACAAAATGCGAAAAAATTCGTATAAAAGATTAATTGAAAAATTCCAGAAATTGTCTTCCATATGCATGAGTTCAGGCCAGGGGCGTCGCCATGGGCGTCGCCATGGGGGGGTATGGGGGGGAGCCTCCCCCCCCAATATATGTGAAGTTGGGAAATTTGAGCTTAGAGTTGGGAAATTCTAGATTTTTGAGACATTTTCTTTTTTAAAAGTAATAGTAAAAAAATTACGAAATTTTTATTGTTTTGGTGATTATTTTGAGTACTGCAACAGTAAACAAGTTAAATTATCAAAAGAAATACAAAAAGAAATTAGCCACACTCAATCTATCATTGTATTTTTCAGTTCTACAAAAATATTGTACCAGACCTAAATTTCTCTACTCCTGTCCATCAATAACTGACTAACCAGTTCCTTTATTTCCCCCAAAACTTTGTTCCTTTCTCAAAAATTTCACCCTGCCTCCCCTTCTCCTCCCAAAAGAGAATCCAGCTATTTTAATCCAAAGGGATCGCAGCTTCTTATGAAAATTGGAGATCACTTGTAGCACAACAGAACGGAATGTAGTAACCTACTTGAAACACAGCTATGGGCATGAAAATTTGATGAGTTTTCACAACTTTTTTCACTAATTTTGCGATTTTTGGAAAATATTTTACTCATTCTCGTGATTTTTTTGTCGCAAAAATTAGTTAACCCTTCGCTGTCAAGTAAAAAGCGTTATATGAGCAAATGCGGATATAAGAAGTCGTTAGTTTAGATAAATTTGTCACATTTTTCTTTTATTTGTGTGCGGAAATATATATATCAGTCCTGTTCGTTTATATTCATATGTGTTTATAAAATTTTAAACCAAAAGTCCGGTGTTCTGTGTTTAAAGCTGTTCTAAAAAGTTACTATAAATCTCGGCACGAATAAACCCTTCATAATAGGAAAAGAGTTTTCGTGCAAGATTTTGGAGCATCTAAAAATCCATTCGAGGATGAAAAAGGTAAAAAATGGACGATTTTAATTTGGAACAGAAATATGACCATGAAAGCAGTCCATCAACTGAAGAAAAAATCGACATGTACTGTAACACCGGCACGTTGCACTTGAATAAAATTTTGAAGAAATAAAGATTTCCTTACAGACAAGCTCACAAACACTTATGAATATTAGGATGTGACTGGAGAAGCTGAGTTCCGAAAGTATAGTAGGAAAAAGGTTTCACCAAAGGTAATAGATAAAAATAATAGCACAGCAATGGACATTGATACACATAAGTTTTACAGTAAAGAATTATAAGAAATACAAGAAAATTTCGGGAATTTAGTAATGGGTTTAAATGACAATGTTCCCTATATCAAGAGAATATTGCAGTAATGCATTCCATATTTAAATTACAATTGTGCAAGGGAAAAGTTAATAATGTTTCCACCTGGATATGAGAAACTGGATGTACATGACTTGCAGAGTCAAATAGAAATAAACCAAATCCCAACTCACTTAACAAACCTTTTACTCATGCCATGAAATTCAAAGACTATTTGGGTCACTCCGTCAAACTATATACTCGTACCTTAACATTCACAGCAGCTTATCGTTATGGCGTTGCATCTAATGAAAGAATCTTTAGTCAAATAAAAATTTTAAAAATATATATTACAAGCTACAATAAGGGATGACAGACTTGACAGCCTAATGCTTTTAAAATATGAAAGTGAAATAGGGAATTTTATTAAACTAAGCGAAGTTATTAACAGGTGGGCTCCTTTGAAGACCACAAGAATTAATATTAAGTGAAAACTAGTCGGATGTGCCAATCCCAAAATTTTCTTCTAGTCCATACATTTTAATGCCTCAAAATTTGCAATCACAGTGCCAAAATTAAATAACAATTCTTTGCCTATAATAACAAACTCTAAAGGTATAGATTTGTTGAATTGTGTGCATTTGAAAAGGGGATATAAGCATAGCCTTTTTCAAACAAATCATTGAATTTTGGCACCGAGCCTCTTAGATGCCTGCAACCAAAATTCCTTACTCAAAGTGCACAAAAGCAATAGCTTTGGACAGTATAGACCCAAGCCTAATAAGGATCTATTTATGTGGAAGTGCTACTTATGTGGAATATGAAGTCTGACTGAATTGCGTGCATTAGTTTTTGAGATACAGCTATCGCAAAATCGTGAAAAATGCTGCATAGCAGCGTCACCTGCTATATGATATACATAAAAAGCTAATCTGGATCAAATTATGTCAAGGATTAACAGAATATGACGTTTGATCAAATTCCGTGAATAGTTTTTGAGATATAATTATCACTAAAATCATGTAAATCGTGAAAAATGCCGCATAGCAATGTCACCTGTTGGACGATTTACACCAAAAACAAATCAGTACCAATTTTTATCAAGGTACAGTCAAACCTCGTTAACACGAACTGTTTCCGATTGCCTCGTCCAGTTGTATGTAATGTAGTTTTCCGATAATACGAACTACTTTTAATACGAACAAAAAAGTTTCCCCTTGAGTGTTCGCGTTAACAAGGTTCGACTGTATAAGTGAATCTCTAAAGATTTATTGAATTTCGTGCATTAGTTCTTGTGTTAGAGCGCCCACAAAATTTGTATCACATATAGACAGACAGATATTTTCTAAAAACAGTCGAATCGTGTTCAGGACTTACTAAAACGTATAAATCAGTCTAAAACCGAAAGTCGAATTTTTTCACGAATCCAATACTTTCCTCTTGTAAAGATAGAAGAATGTAAAAAGCGTATTTATTTTTTTAGTAAACAAACCCATAATTAGAATTTTTATGTTTTCAGTTTCAGAATTTTTCTTTGGAAAGGAATTTTTTATGCAAAAGTATCATTATAATTATTAAACACGTTGTGCATATCATTTTAGTCGAAAATTGGAGCAATTTGTTTCAAGTTGGGAAATTTTCGAATTCTCCCCCCCGAAAAAATATCTGTGGCTACGCCCCTGGTTCAGGCATACAGGTCCTGTCAAATCTTACGGGTGCAGGCTGCATTGTTTTTTCAGAGCTCAGCGCGCGTACACACACACAGAGACATACAAGCATCTATCTTTATTATTACAGTCGCATCATGATAGTATAATTTTTATCGTCTTGATAAAAATTTAGTCTATATTATCTTGACCTGCTTTACCTAATATATTCGACACACTCTGGGGTAAAAAACCTGAATTACTGTAATTTCCGGCCTATGATCTGCGGATCAAACAATTAGGTTCAGACCCAGAAATCATGTTTCATAAAACGTAACTTATCAAATCGCGATAAATATTTAACTTAAATAATGAAATAAAATTTCTGGGTCGAAACATGATTGTTTGAGTCGCGGATTATAGGCAGAAATTACGCTATTAATGAATATTATAATTATTTATAATATTATAATAATTATTTATGTAGACTTTCCTCCAAAATTTCTTGGGTCCCTCCGGTGATCCCTAAGAAGTCATGGAGTCACATTCTGAAAAAATTTCGTGCGCATGTAAAGATGTACCGCATGTATTATCTGAGATTTATCATCCGGCAAAATTTCATCTACAAGACTTTGAGACTGATATAATTTTAGATCTCAGCAGGGGCGTCGCCATGGGGGGGTATGGGGGGGGAGCCTCCCCCCCCAATATATGTGAAGTTGGGAAATTCGATCTTAGAGTTGGGAAATTCTAGATTTTTGAGACATTTTCTTTTTTATAATAGTAAAAAAATTACGAAATTTTTATTGTTTTGGTGATTATTTTGAGTACTGCAACAGTAAACAAGTTAAATTATCAAAATAACTATAAAAAGAAATCAGCCACACTCAATCTATCATTGTATTTTTCAGTTCTACAAAAATATTGTACATCTACCAGACCTAAATTCCTCTACTCCTGTCCATCAATAACTGACTAACCAGTTCCTTTATTTCCTCCAAAACTTTGTTCCTTTCTCAAAAATTTCACCCTACCTCCCCTTCTCCTCCCAAAAGAGAATCCAGCTATTTTAATCCAAAGGGATTGCAGCTTTTTTTGAAAATTCGAGATCACTTGTAGCACAACAGAAATGAATGTAGTAACCTACTTGAAACACAGCTATGGGCAAGAAGATTTGATGAGTTTTCACAACTTTTTTGACTAATTTTGCGATTTTGGGACAATATTTTACTCATTCTCGTGATTTTTTTGCCGCAAAAATTAGTTAACCCTTCGCTGTCAAGTAAAAAGCGTTATATGAGCAAATGCGGATATAAGAAGTTGTTAGTTTAGATAAATTTGTCACATTTTACTTTTATTTGTGTGCGGAAATATATATCAGTCCTGTTCGTTTATATTTATATGTGTTTATAAAATTTTAAACCAAAAGTCCAGTGTTCTGTGTTTAAAGCTGTTTTAATAAGTTACTATAAATCTCAGGACGAAGAAACCCTTCATAATAGGAAAAGAGTTTTCGTGCAAGATTTTGGAGCATCTAAAAATCCATTCGAGGATGAAAAAGGTAAAAAATGGACGATTTTAATTTGGAACAGAAATATGACCATGAAAGCAATCCATCAACTGAAGAAAAAATCGACATGCACTGTAACACTGACACGTTGCACTTGAATAAAATTTTGAAGAAATAAAGATTTCCTTACAGATAAGCTCACAAACAATTATGAACATTAGGATGTAACTGGAGAAGTTGAATTCCGAAAGCACCGTAGGAAAACGGTTTCACCAAAGGCAATAGATAAAAATAATAGCACATCAATGGACATTGATACACATAAGTTTTACAGTAAAGAATTATAAGAAATACAAGAAAATTTCGGTAATTTAGTAATGGGCTTAAATGACAATGTTCCCTATATCAAGAGAATATTGCAGCAATGCATTCCATATTTAAATTACAATTGTGCAGGGGAAAAGTTAATAATGTTTCCACCTTGATATGAGAAAACGGATGTACATGACTTGCAGAGTCAAATAGAAATAAACCAAATCCCAACTCACTTAAACCTTTTACTCATGCCATGAAATTCAAAGGCTATTTGGGTCACGCCGTCAAACTATATACTCGTGCCTTAACATTCACAGCAGCTTATCTTTATGGCGTTGCATCTAATGAAAGAATCTTTAGTCAAATACAAATTAAAAAAATATATATTGCAAGCTACAATGAGGGATGACAGACTTGACAGTCTAATGCTTTAAAAATATGACAGTGAAATAGGGAATTTTATTAAACTAAGCCATGTTATTAACAGGTGGGCTTCTTTGAAGACCACAATAATTAATATTAAGTGAAAACTAGTCGGATGTGCCAATCCCAAAATTTTCTTCTACTCCATATATGTTAATGCCTCAAAATTTGCAATCACAGTGCCAAAATTAAATGACAATTTTTTGCCTATAATAACAAACTCTAAATGTATAGATTTGTTGAATTGTGTGCATTTAAAAAGGAGATATAAGCATAGCATTTTTCAAACAAATCATTAAATTTTGGCACCCAGCCTCTTAGATGTATGCAACCAAAATTCCTTACTCAAAGTGCACAAAAGCGATAGCTTTGGACAGTATAGACCCAAGCCTAATAAGGATCTATTTATGTGGAAGTGCTACTTATGTGGGATATGAAGTTTGACTAAATTCCGTGCATTAGTTTTTGAAATACAGCTATCGCAAAATCGTAAAAAATGCTGCATAGCAGCGCCACCTGCTATATGACATACATAAAAAGCTAATCTGCATCAAATTATGTCAAAGTTTAACATAATATGACGTTTGATCAAATTCCGTGCAATAGTTTGAGATATAATTATTGCAAAAATCATGTAAATCGTGAAAAATGCCGCATAGCAGTGCCACCTGTTGGACGATTTACACCAAAAACAAATCAGCACCAATTTTTATCAAGGTACAGTCAACCTCGTTAACACGAACTGTTTCCGATTGCCTCGTGCAGTTGTAGGTAATGTAGTTAAGTTCTGATAACACGAACTACTTTTAATACGAACAAAAAAAGTTTCCCCTTGAGTGTTCGCGTTAACGAGGTTCGACTGTATAAGTGAATCGCTAAAGTTTTATTAAATTTCGTGCATTAGTTCTTGTGTTAGAGCGCCCACAAAATCTGTATCACATATAGACAGACAGATATTTTCTAAAAACTGTCGAATCGTGTTCAGGACTTACTAAAACGTATAAATCAGTCTAAAACAGGAAGTCGAATTTCTTTTACGAATCCAATACTTTCTTCTTGTAAAGATAGAAGAAAGTAAAAAGCGTATTTATTTTTTTTAGTAAACAAACCCATAATTAGAATTTTTATGTTTTCAGTTTCAGAATTTTTCTTTGGAAAGGAATTTTTTATGCAAAAGTATCATTATAATTATTACACACGTTGTGCATATCATTTTAGTCGAAAATTGGAGGAATTTGTTTCAAGTTGGGAAATTTTCGAATTCTCCCCCCCGAAAAAATATCTGTGGCTACGCCCCTGGATCTCAGGCATACAGTGTTCCCTTGTGCCTATAGAAGTTTCCAGCATGATTAAAGGCCTTTTTTAATCTTTATAAGAAGTTAGAGTGCCAGAAGTTTTACAGTTGTGACCACACTTAGTCACTGTCTTATATCACTGCTGCAAGGACATTTACGTATCTTTTTTTTTTTACCATTAGATTTAGTTTTAATGTTTTGAACCCCTTCTCAACCCTCCTCACGCAAACAAAAATCGCGTTTGAGCTCTTTTTAAAAGAAATACCACACAATTATATCTTCTAAGATGGAAAACTGTCTAAAACGGAAATTCGATCGGTTTTATGGGATTCGTTTTAGCAGGTTTTACTATATAAGATATTGTTTGTATCCAACATGTTCAGGTTAAAAAGTCTGGGCACCCCCCCGTTCAAAAGGCTGGTTACGCCTATGATGTATTACTTGATAAATAGCATGAATATGTGAATTTATTTAAAATATATATAATATTTGTTCTACTTATCTTTTAAAATATAGTAACAGGGGAAAATATTATTTAAACTGTTATACAGGATTTCTAAACTATTTTTTATAACATATAATCATAAATTAATTACTACATGTACTCACGTGTAAATAAACACCAAAATTTTAAAGGAATGAAAATAATTCCATTTTATTATCAGTATTTTGGAATAGTTTTCATCAGGGCTGTCTGCCCACCTACCCACCCAAAAAAACCTGGGTGGTCTTTTTAAAAAAAACCCCACATAATAAACAATGATTTTTTTAAAAGAAATATTAAAATTAAATAAAATAAATTATCATTAATAATTAAAAATAATCAATAAAAATTAGGAAACTTAAAAAATAAAAAGTTATTTTCTATTCATATATATATTTTTTTATTGTTCCAAATATTTCATTGTTGCAGTTTCACAGCCACTAAACATATTTTGACGTAAATGGCTTGGTGCATATTAACTGCATTGTTTTTGTAATTCATAAATAGTTGTAATAACAAAGATTATTTGGAGATTTATCACCTGCGGCTAGGTAGAACAAAAATGCCTTAGAATCAATTTATAATGAAGTTCTAAAAATATTAAAATGGCATATTGTCATTGGAAATACACAAGCATAATTTTAATCATTTTAGAATATCAAGAAAAGAGTGAAAAATCAATTACAAAATTCTTTCTTTACATATAAAAACCAAGTTAAATAAAAGAGTGTAAAAATACAACATTGACTGCAATATAGAGACCCATGCTGTGTGTGTTAAACTCAATCTTACACCATTTTTGAGGGCATCTCCAGCACACAGCACAGAGGCAGAAGCCCCTCTGTCCCTATGGGCCCACACAAGCCAGGAAATATATGTATGATTGATTAAAAAACTGACATGTTTCAATATAATACAGTAGACTCCTTCAAATCCGCACAGCTTGGGACCAGATGTTGTGCGGATTTCTGGCTATTGCTTTGTTTACATTTTTTAAACAGTAATTTTAATGCAATCAAAATTATAATGAATGATTGTGATATTGTAAAATATTAAAATAATTAAGTAAAGTAATGAACTAAAAGGATAAAAAGTAAGATAATTTAAAAACTGATTAAAATATTAAAAGCAAAGTTCAAGTAAATAATTAATAATGCATATTTGAATATGCACAAAAAAAAATGAGATCATTTTCCTTCAATTATTCAATTTGAGGGAGTCTACTGTATTAACAAACTTTATTTTTACACAAAAAGCATCTTATACAGTTTTAATTCTTCAATACCAGTCGACAAATTTTTTCTCCTTGTAAATATTACTTAATCACTAAAATTGGAGGTTGAAAAAATAGATGATTTTTAAAATGCAAGGTTTAGCATTATACAGAATCTTGAAATCTTGCCCAAGAAGAATTTAACAGGTAGAAACTGCTTATTCATAAAACTTAAATTGGTACTTTTCGGTTAGCCAGGTGCCAGTGTTATATATACATATTTATATACATACATATATGTAAATATATATATATATACATATATTATATATATATATACACATAAATATATGTATATATACGTATATTTAACACTGGTGCCCGCCTAACCGAAAAGTACCCTTAAATTTTTGGGAAATTTGCATTTATTAATGGTTTCTTAATAGACATCAGATAAATAATAGTGCTTTAACATAGCCATTATAAAATTCATGACAAGAATTCCATAGCATGTGTGATGTGCCAGAAAACTTGGAAAGTTAACTTGGGCGATAAATGCTTAGGATGTTGTTGTTGCAATCTTTTGGCGCTTGGTAAGATGATTTGGTAAATTTAAAAATAAAATATTACAAATAATATAAATATAATATTAATAAAATATAATTAAAATAAAAATTTGGTAAGAAGCTAAAACAGACAACTTTTGACAGTACAGATGTCATATTCGCCCCATATTGGCGCGATTTTTTTCGGTTGCCAATTTGGCGAAAACATCAACAGCATAAACAACATAATCCAGGTTACCACATCAAGCAAAATAACGACACTTTGGCGCAGGTTAAGTACCTGTTGCCTATATGATATTGGCGACAGAAAAAAATCGCGCCAATATGGGGCGAATATGACATCTGTGCCCTTTTGACAACATTGCTTACTTTTTTTTTTTTGCCAGTCGCGCCAAGTGGCACAAGATAGGGAACTCTTCCCAAATGATTAAATTTCTGTATATGACTTAATTAAGAACACATTATGCAAATTAAACAAAATAAGGAGTTTAAAGATTTTTAACTGTATTGGTGGTAGGAAGAAGCATTATACAGAATCTTGAAATCTTACCCCCTCCCCACCAGATAATTTATCAGTAGAAATCTTTAAAAAAAATCTCAAATGATTAAACTTAAATAAGAGGAATCAGCTTTAACAATGTATCAAATTTTTATTTTTGGATGAAGTAAAAAATAAACCAATAACTAAATAAATAACAACGTGAATATAAAAAGAATAAATAACCTTTGATTGTAATTGTTTGATGACTGATTTTGAGTCTTTTAACGATTTTTATATTTTGAAAATTATGTTCAAAGAAGCAAATATGACAAAAAAAAATTCTATACTCTCCCTTCCCCTCCCCCTTATAAGGGAAGAAGAAAAAAAAATTCTCGCATTTTTAAATTAGGATATCTGAAATGTTTATTCCAAATTCTCATAAAAAGGACCTCAAGGTTATATAAATTGCTCACAACTTTAATTGTACTTGTGACATTTAAGTAAGTAAATCGTTTCAGTTACATACAAAAAAAAAAAAAAAAAAATAATCACGTTTTAATATAAATAATTACTTCAAGAATATAGTAAACGGACAATTTAATTAATATATAAACAATGAAAAAGTGTTTTGGTGTTACTTACACGGTTAAATAATATACTGACTCAACCAGTAGCAAAAGTTCATATGCATTTGTTTACAATCATTAGTGACGAAAATCTTTAAGCATAATATACATTCCGAGACAAGTATAAATATGATATGAACAGAAAATACACACTACACAAGAGTATGGATAAGTAATCAAGTAATAATACCAATGTGAACAAAAAACAATATTTCAAAAATAAGTTTGAATATATGAAATGAGTCTGATTATATGTATTCAATAAACAAAAATTATATGAAATATAAAGAGCACTTACCCGTTTCACATAAAGATGTAACTTTCGGATTTCAAGAATGACACACCTCATTTTTCTATAGTACCATCAACATATAAATATTCTCGTTTTTTTTTCTATAAAATGGGACAACAAATCTGCAACAGCATACCAGAAAGACGGCGGCCATGTTGGGTAATTGTCTTGTATCTGATTGGTTGGTTTGGTTGGCTGGCACATCCTTGTGATCATTGCTTGTGTCGATGTCGACCGATGTTGCCCGATATTGGCCAATGTGAGTTTTTCTACATGGATTTACAGAACTTAAAATGTTATTACAATTGTTTCCTGTTTTCTACCTTCACACAAAAAGTGCAATTTGTGAATAAAAAATTAAAATATTCATGATTCCAGAAGTTTTAATGTTACAAATCCAACATCGGACAACATCGATCAATATTGGCCAATGTCGGTAAACATGACCGGTCTTTGCCGATGCACCCCAAGATTGGCCGATATTGGGCAGTATCGGGCCAATATTGCTGTGCTACCTGGGATGATTTTAACTTGCTTCGTTACGAGGAAAACATCGATAAAGAATTTCCTTTGAAAACAATAGAACACTAAGTTGTTATAATAAAATTATAATCCTTAGTTTTTTAATGATATAGTTTGCTTTTTTGCGTGAATGGAAGGGGTACGGGAGACAGCGAGGGGAAGGGGGGGAGAGCGCACTTCTTTCCTAAATGTTTGAAAATATATGAATTTTGATAACTTTTGGTCGATTTTAATCAGTTGGCATCTTTTAATGGAAGTACTGATTATTCCCATGGGGCCTTCTAAAAAGGAATGGCCCGCGGCAGCTGCCCCGCATGCCCCTGCATTAGTCAGGCTCTGGCAAAGTAATATGAGTCTTGATTTTTTTTAAAGGCTAAAACACATTTCTCTCGTGGACAAAGAATTATTTATGATAAATAAATTATGTAGATATTAAGATGGATTTTTAAAAACATACGGAAGTAGAGTAAAAGGATTATTAGGACGAGTTTTATTTTTAATAGGGAAAACAAATCTATGTAATTGTAAAATTATAGGGAAATTTTCGCATAATTCTTCTTTTGCTTAAAATAATAACTTGAAGGTCAGGTAAAAAAGAAAAAAAAATCTGCCGCTTTTAGACTTAGCCTCTTATTTTATTTATTTATTTTTGAAACAATCCGACTCATGTCTACTGATAAATTACTATGCCATAATGACATGCACCACAGTTAAAAATTCTGAATTAGAAAGTCTGTTAAATAATGGGTTTAAAAAAGGTGTTACTAAAATAGGTTCCATATTTTCAAAAAGGATTACTCGCAATTAATAGATTTAGTGACAAGTATTGTTTGTGATGATTTTTTAATTGGACATTCTTTATTAAATGCTAAAATCTATCTTGGAAAAAATCATACACGGACTACTATTGGAATTTAAGTTTTATAAGAACTGAAATTAAGAATTTTCTTATTCTATTTCTATTAAAAATATAGTGTAATAGTTAAGCATAGATAGCAGATTAAAGAACATAAAAAACTTGCAATACTATAAAGGGAAAAAACAGTTCTAAAACAGAAACAGAGATGGCAGCACCACACAACATAGTGCATGGGGTCTCATATTTTCCCTCCTTTCTTGTGAGCAAATAAATTTTATACACAAGGCAGATTTTTAATACTTTAATTTGGAAATGACAAAATTTTTGTAATTTTTCCTCTTGAGATTTTCGTAATCAATAATCCTGTCTCTTATTTAAGGCTCGTTTTCTTACTCTCCTATGAAGTGGCATTAAAATAATAAGAATACTAATAATAGTAACATTTTAATGTAATTACTGAAAAAGAGTGTCTAAATTTAAAAAAAAAAAAAACAAAGCTAATATTAATTAACATCGCTGCTGCCGTAATTCAATTTATTGTGACCTTTTGACTTCCTTGACTTACAATAAAAAATACCATTTCATATTTAGAAACATGAAAACTGCTGGTTTAACAGCAGGGGCGTAGCTACAGATATTTTTTCGAGGGGGGGGGGGGGGGAGAGTTCAAAAAATTCCCAACTTGAAACAAATTCCTCCAACTTTCAACTAAAGTGATATGCACAAAGTGTGTAATAATGATAATGAAGTTTATGCATAAAAAATTCCTTTCCAAAGAAAAATTTTGAAACTAGAAACATAAAAATTCTAATTATTGGTTTGTTTAATAAACAAACAAACACGCGTTTTACTTTCTTCTGTCTTCACAAGACGAAAGTATTGAATTCGTAAAAAAATTCTACAACTGGTTTTCGATGGTTTGATACGTTTTAGAAGGTCCTGAACATAATAATTTGACTGTTTTTAGAAAATGTCTGTCTGTGTGAATGTGACACAAATTTTGTGGGTGCTCTATCTCAAGAACTAATTCGCGGAATTTTATAAAACTTTAGATTCAGTTATACCTTGATAAAAATTAATGCTGATTAATTTTTGGTGTAAATTACCCAAAAGGTGGCGCTGCTATGCTGTATTTTTCACGATTTACATGATTTTAGCGATAGTTATATCTCAAAAACTGTTGCACAGAATTTGATCAAATTTCATATTCTGTTAAACCTTGACATAATTTAGTGCTTATTAGGTTTTTGTATATATCTGTGGCACTGCTGCGCAGCATTTTTCACGATTTTCGCGTTAGCTATATCTGGAAAACTAATGCACGGAAATTTAGTCAAACTTCATATTCGGTTACACTTCCTTATTGGGCTTGGGTGTATACTGTCCAAAGGTATCACTTTTGAGCTCTTTGGGTTTGGAATTTTGGTTGCAGACATCTAAGAGCATGGGTGTCGAAATTCAATGATTTGTTTGAAAAATGCGATGCTTCTATCTCCTTTTTAAATGCACACAATTAAACGAATTATAAATTAAATGCACATAATTAAACCTTTAGAATTCATTATTATGGGCATAGAATTGTTATTTAATTTTAACATTGTGATTGCAAATTTTGAAGTATTAACATGTATGGGATAGAATAAGGTTTTAGGATTGGCACATCCAAATTGTTTTCATTTAACATAAATTCTTTTGGCCTTCAAAGAATCTAACCCTGATGAAGCTAACTTAACATCGTCCAGTTTAATAAAATCCACTATTTCACTTTCACATTTTAAAAGCATTAGGCTGTCAAATCTGTCAGACCTCATTGTAGCTTGCAATATATATTTTTACAATTTTTATTTGACTAAAGATTCTTTCATTGGATGCAACGCCAAAAAGATAAGCTGCTGTAAATGTTAAGGTACGAGTATATAGTTTGACAGTGTGACCCAAATAGTCTTTGAATTTCATGGCATGAGTAAAAGGTTTGTTAAGTGAGTTGGGATTTGGTTTATTTCTGTTTGACTCTGCAAGTCATGTACATTTCTCATATCCAGGTGGAAACATTATTAACTTTTCTAAGTTAGTGATACACAAATTTGCCTTGCACAATTGTAATTTAAATATGCAATGTATTGGTGCAATATTCTCCTGATATAGGAAACATTGTCATTTAAGCCCATTACTAAATTACCGAAATTTTCTTGTATTTCTTATAACTCTTCCCTGTAAAACTTATGTGTATCAATGTCCATTGCTATGCTATTATTTTTATCTATTCCATTTGGTGAAACCGTTTTCCCACGGTGCTTTCAGAAGTCAGCCTCTTCAATCACTACCTAATATTCATAATTGTTTATGAACTTGTCTATAAGGAATTCTTTATTTCTTCAAAATTTTATTCAAGTGCAACCTGTCAGTGTTTATGTCAACCTGTATGTCGATTTTTTTCTTCAGTTGATGGACTGCTTTCATGGTCATATTTCTGTTCCAAATTCAAATCATCCCCATTTTTACCTTTTTCATCCTCGAATGGATTTTCTAGATGCTCCAAAATCTTGCACGAAAACTTTTTTTCCTATTATGAAGGGTTCTTTCGTGCTAAGATTTATAGTCATTTTACAGAACAGCTTTAAACACACAACACTGGACTTTTGGTTTAAAATTTCACAAGCACCTATAAATATAAATGAACAGGACATATATATATATTTCTGCACACAAATAAAGGTAAAATGTGGCAAATTTATCTAAACTAACGACTTCTTACATTCACATTTGCTCATTTAATGCTTTTGTCTTGACAGCAAAGGGTTAACTAATTTTCGGAGCAAAAAAATCACGAGAATGAGTAAAATATTGTCCAAAAATCGCAAAATTAGTGTAATTTGTGAAAACTCATCAAATCTTCTTGCCCAGCTGTGTTTCAAGTAGGTGACTACATTCCTATCTGTTGTGCTACAAGTGATCTCCAATTTTCAAAAGAAGCTGCAATCCCTTTGGATTAAAATAGCTGGATTCTCTTTTAGGAGGGGAAAGGGAGGAAGGGTGAAATTTTTGAGAAAGGTACAAAGTTTTGAAGGAAATAAAGGAACTCGATAGTCAGCTGTTGGTGGATAGGAGTAGAGAAATTTAGGTCTGGTAGATGTATAATATTTTTGTAGATCTAAAAAATACAATGATAGATTGAGTGTGGCTGATTTCTTTTTGTATTTCTTTTGATAATTTAACTTGCTTACTGTTACAATATTTAGTCAGAAACATAATCACCAAAACAATAAAAAATTCATAATGTCTCAAAAATCCAGAATTTCCCAACTCTAAGCTCAAATTTCCCAACTTCACAAATATTGGGGGGGGGGGGGGGAGGCTCCCCCCCATACCCCCCCATGGCGACGCCCCTGTTTAACAGAGAAATTATTATAAACACTCTGAAGCAGACAGTTTTTAAATAGATGAGTTATTTTAAGTACTATTTAAAGTAAAAATAGATTAAAATAATTCACTTCAAAACGTTTTATAGGATCAAAAACTATTCATTGCAACTTAAAGAACTTTTTCACATACTTGATTTGATTAGATTGTGATGTTCAGGCGTTCAGGGTGCAATATATTTTTTAAATTTGTTTCGTTTTTTTATGTTTTTTTTATGTTTTAATTTATGTTTTGAAATACCCTTTTTTACCTACTGTTGCTGGAATTTAAAAAGGCCAAATAATATTTACGAATACTTTTCATTAAAAAAAGAAAAAAGTATTTACGCGTGAATTTTTTAAAAAGTAAAAAAAGTTTTAAAATAATTAACTTTTTCCGTGCGAAAAGCCTTTAATGGGGAAAATTCGTTATGTAAAACGATATATTTAAAATGTCATATTTAAAACAATTTCATATTACGAATACGATACGCTTAACGAGTTTGGAAATTCCAATCTCGTTAAGCGTTTCCAAACTCATTAAAAAATAAACTACCCGGCAAAGGGGAAATTGCTGGCCAGCAGCAAGATAGGTGCTGGCAATGATGGAGAAGTGCTGGCTGATGGTCTACCACTGCATGACCGCTGCTGGACAGCTTCAGTCAACTTTGCTGTTGGAAATAATTGGATAAAATTCTGGTGGGCATCCATTTTATCGCATGCGCTGGCCCACCACTACACGGAAGTGCACGAACTTTTGCAGTATTATTGCTGGGAACCTTACGCTAGGTGGCGCTGCGAATATCGAAGACATTGAGTATTTGAACACAAATCTGAAATGAATATCTTAACACAATTTAAGCTGTGAAGGTAATTTTTTTTTTTAAACTGTAAAAAATATAGCACCACTGCCACCAACAAAATAAATAAGTAAATGAATAAATAAATAAATTCTTTATTTCAACGCACTTTTTTTTTCTCCTTAAATCTGGTTTTACTAGGTTACAAAGGATTTCGGTTTTCATAATTTATGCAGTTCAAAATCAATAATAAAAAAAAGCGTATAACATACATAGGATTTCTATACAATAGAATAATTTCTATACCAGTTTAATGATCGGGAACGTAAATCACAAAAGAAACAAACTTGAAATAGTGTAATGAGAGCTTGGAAAGTACGAGCAGTCGTAGCGTACGCTGAAAGGACTTGTTCATGTCCGATCACGAAAACCAAGCAGCATCGAGCGCGGTCAGTACTTGGGAGGGTGACCACATGCAGCTCAAATATTTCTGTAGACATTTCTATTATAGACACTTCCAGGGCCGTAGCAAGGTCTTCAGAGCCCCCCCCCCCAAAAAAAAAACATATTTTTCGGCCCCCCCCCTCTAAGATTTTAGAGAAATATCTATATTTAATTTTCCACCCGAGTTCCATTGTATAACAACACCAGCGAAGTTTCGCTGGTCGAATTTTCCAAAACGAACTTCAAATTGAACGAATTTGCAGTTAGGCTGCACTGCTTTCGGCAGCGTACACCCATAGGGGCTATGTCCGCTCCGATCTCGAATCATACGAACCTTGAACTATTGTAATTTTTTTATTTAGATCCAGATTAAATTCAAATTTTCAACATTTCGTTCACGTTGCTGCAGGAACAGATTTGATATTTTTACAATGTGAATTTAATCAAAGGACTTGCAAAATTTAACTGAGAATTCTTCCATTTAGGGAAAAAATGTCAAAAAAATCGCCGAAGAACGCGAAAGAACGCCAAAAATTGCATAAAAATTTTTAAAGTTCATACAGATCAAACTTTACTCATATTGGGTTAAAAGATTAAAACCGTTTTTTTTTTGTTTTTCTACGAATCTTAAAAAAACTACCAGAAAAGTGAAAAAAAGCTGAAAATCACATAAAAATTCTCGAAAATTTTAAAAACAGCAGAGGACAAAATTTGGCAAAAAAGTTTGAAACTGAATTCCTTTTACAAATGTAGAATTGCTAAGTATTGTTCATAAACAAAATAAATAAATAAAAAATATGGAAGTCGTTTTCGTATTTTCAATTTTCTCTTCAGTTTGACAATGCTATCCGCGTGGCCCAGACAGATTTTCTTTAAGCAGAAAATATTCACTTATAACAATTTTTTTCCCTCTCGGATTGGTGCCTTTTATTAAATACATATATATGTACAGATTTACTAATTAAAAAAAAAATACTTTTGGGATGTTATTTTCATATATTCCGGTTTTCTCCAGTTTAAAATTGTCACCCAAGTTGAAATTTAAGAAGAAAAAAAAATACCTTCGGATAGAAGGTACCTTTCTTTGATCAACGAAGACGGGTTTCCTAGTAGCTAATAATAAAGACAGACGTTTGTCTGTCCAGAGTTTTTCTTTGTCTGACAAGATGTTTTTCTGTTTGAAAAAGATGTTCTGTTTGACAAGATGTTTTTCTGTTTCAAAATTTGACAGGAAGGTTACCTGTAAGCCTGAAGTTGCTCGAAACAGGTTTTTAAATTTTTTGATTCGAATTTTTTTCATTTAATTTTTTACGATATTTTTTGTATTTTTTCGAGTTTCGTGCTTTTTTCCCCACATTCATAAAAGGAATCTATTTTCAATCCATCTTTCCATTTTAGCGGAATATAGTAAAGTAGTCTTCTTCGATTTTTAAATATTTCGCGAATTTTTTATGTGATTTTTAACTTTTTTTCGCGTATTTTTTGACATTAGTAAAAGGAATCAGGTTTCAGTCTTTTAGTCCGATGCACTAAATTTTGTCCTTTGCGATTTTTGAATTTTTCACGAACGTTTTTTTCCCCCTTTTAAGACCCCCGTGATTAGAAGAGATTTTATCTCACATTTGAAGAAACTTTCGTCTTTAGAAAGGAAAATTTCTAGAAATTTTGATGTTTTTTTCGCGACTTCTTCGTGTTATGAAGGAAAAAGTCATGCGTAAAAGTTCAGTTTCTAATAGGGAAAAGTACAATGCAGCAAAGTTGGCGGAACACTCCTGTAATTTGATTTGACAAAAATGCATCTTCAAATTTAGTAAGGATGTTAGGTAATTTTTATGTTAGATTGGTGAGTTTTCTATATTTTCGCGGAAAATGAGAAAATCAAATCAAAGCTTTTTTTTGTGTGTGTGTATGAATGAAAGAAAAAGTTACGGAAAAAATCCTTCAATTTACTGATTTCTTTCTTTCTTTCTTTTCTTTTTTTTTTTTTTCTTGGAGAGACAGTGTAAAAGGAACCCAGTTTCTATCTTTTATCCCAATATAGTAAAAATTTTGCCATCTGTGGCACGGATTTTGACATCCCTAAAAGGAATCAGGTTTCAGTCTTTTAGCCCAATATAGAAAATATGTCCATAGAAATTTCTGAATTTTTTACGAACGTTTTATGTGATTTTTAACATATTTTTGTCTTTCACGGCAATTTTTTCACATTCCAGTTACAATCTTTTGGCTCGATATAATCAATTTTCTCTCAGCGATTTTTGAATTTTTGCCCAATTTTTTATAAGATTTTTACTTTTTTTTTGCGTTTTGCGGAGTTTTTTGACATTTTTTTTCTGAAACCGAAGAATTATCCAGTAGATTTTGCTGCTGTCATAATTAAGCTGAAGTGGAAATATAACAAATTTGTTCCTGTAGCACTTGGGCTACGATGCTGGAAAAGTATACTTTTATCTGGACACTATCACTTTTATCGAAAAAATCATCGAAATTCGAAAAATATCGAAAAATTCAATGATTGTTTGATTCAAGATCGGAGCGGGAATATCCGGAAAAGGTTTACGCTGCGAAAGGCAGTGAAAGCCCCCAATGGAGAACTCCAAAAAATGGGTTCTTTTTTTAAAAAAGCAATTAGCGAAGCTCTGCTAGTAGATTAAATAAATACACGATGTAATTTATGTATAGTTAACATAAGTAATTTATCGAGACAAGAGAAATGAAATGTTCAAAACGAAACAGGTCGAACATAAGTGGATAGGCGGCATATGCAATGCACATAGATGTCCGCTTATTGGGGTCCCCAACGAGATTAAGAAGCATATATTTTTTGAACATTTGAAAAAAAAAAATGAGGCTTAAAAGTTTTGAATCTTGAGTTCCGAATTTTGCTCACTTTTAAGAGCGGCTCCAAAAAAGAAAATTTATAAAGTATTTAGAGCCTGCAAAACTTCTTTCATCTGGGCACCTTTAAAAAGAATGGCAGCTATAGAAAAAAAGGGCATGCCTGTTTTGGTTAAAAGAAGTAATAGTATTAAGAAAGTTATTGGGGTCCCAACGAGATTAAAAAGCATATTTTTAAAACATTTGAATAATAAAAATTGGGCCTAAAAGTTTTGAATCTTGAGTTCCAACTTTTCCTCACTTTTATGGGCGGCCCTAAAAAAGTCAATTAAAAAAGTATTTAGAGCCTGCAAAATTTCTTTCATCTGGGCACCTTTAAAAAGAATCGTGACTGTATAAAGAAAGCACATTTGGTTGAAGGAAGTAATAGGATTAAGAAAGTTTTGAAACTTATTGGGGCCCCCAACGAGATTAAAAAGCATATTTTTAAAACATTTGAATAATAAAAATGGGGTCTAAAAGTTTTAAATCTTGGGCTCCAACTTTTCCACCCGTTTATAGGGGGCCTTAAAAAAGACAATTCAAAAGAATATAGAGCCTGCAAAATTTCTTTCATCTGGGAACCTTTAAAAAGAATGGTAGCTATAGAAAAAAAGGACATGTCTGTTTTGGTCAAAAGAAGTAATGGTATTAAGAAAGTTTTTAACCTTGTTGGAGCCCCCAACGATAATAAAAAGCACATTTTTAAAAAATTTGAATAATAAAAATTAGGCCTAAAAGTTTTGAATCTTGAGTTCCAACTTTTCCTCACTTTTATAGGGGGCTCCCAAAAAGTCAATTAAAAAAGTATTTAGAGCCTGCAAATTTTCTTTCAAGAGAACCTTTAAAGAGAATGCTGGCTATAGAAAGAAAGTCCATATCTGTTTTGGTCAAAAGAAGTAATAGTATTAAGAAAGTTTTGAACCTTGTTGGGGCCCCCAACGAGATTAAAAAGCATATTTTTAAAACATTTGAATAAAAAGATGGGGCATAAAAGTTTTGAATCTTAGGCTCCAACTTTTCCTCACCTTTATAGGGGGCCCTAAAAAAGACAATTAAAAACGAATTTGGAGCTTGCAATTTTTTTTTCATCTGGGAACCTTTAAAGAGAATGATGGCTATAGAAAGAAAGTGCATATCTGTTTTGGTCAAAAGAAGTAATAGTATTAAGAAAGTTTTGAACCTTATTGGGGCCCCCAACGATATTAAGAAGCATATTTTTAAAACATTTGAATAATAAAAATGGGGTCTAAAAGTTTTGAATCTTGTACTCCAACTTTTCCTCCCGTTTATAGGGGCCCCTAAAAAAGACAATTCAAAAAGAATTTAGAGCCTGCAAAATTCCTTTCATCTGGGCACCTTTAAAAAGTATGGTAGCTATAGAAAAAAAGGGCATGTCTGTTTTGGTCAAAAGAAGTAATAGTATTAAGAAAGCTTTGAACCTTGTTGGAGCCCCCAACGATATTAAAAAGCACATTTTTAAACCATTTGAATAATAAAAATTAGACCTAAAAGTTTTGAATCTTGAGTTCCAACTTTTCCTCACTTTTATAGGGGCCCCCCAAAAAGTTAATTAAAAAAGTATTTAGAGCCTGCAAAATTTCTTTCATCTGGTCACCTTTAAAGAGATTACTGGCTATAGAAAGAAAGCACATATCTGTTTTGGTCAAAAGAAGTAATAGTATTAAGGGAGCTTTGAACCTTATTGGGGCCCCCCAACGAGATTAAAAAGCATATTTTTAAAACATTTGAATAAAAAGATGGGACCTAAAAGGTAAAAGTTTTGAATCTTAGGCTCCAACTTTTCCCACCTTTATAGGGGGCCCTAAAAAAGACAATCCAAAAGAATTTAGAGCCTGCAAAATTTCTTTCATCTGGGAACCTTTAAAGAAAATGCTGGTTATAGAAAGAAAGAACATTTGTTTGAAGGAACTGATAGTATTAAGGAAGTTTTTAAACTTATTGGGACTCCCAACGAGTTTGAAAAGCATGTTCTTTAAACATTTGAATAAAAAAGTGAGTTAAGTGAGTAATAAAAATTAGACCTAAAAGTTTTGAATCTTGAGTTCCAACTTTTCCTCACTTTTATTGGGGGGCCCCAAAAAGACAATTTAAAAAGTATTAAGAGCGTGCAAAATTTCTTTAATCTGGGAACCTTTAAAAAGAATAATGACTATAGAAAGGAAGCACATTTGGTTGAAGGAAGTAATAGTATACCGAAGTTTTGAAACTTATTGGGTTCCTAAGTGAGTTTTAAAAGCATATTTTTAAAAAATTTGGATCAAAAAATGGGCTTAAAAGTTTTGAATCTTGGGCTCCAACTTTTTCGCATTTATATAGGGGGCCCTAAAAAAGACAATTCAAAAAGAATCTAGAGCCTGCAAAATTTCTTTCATCTGGGCCCCTTTAAAAAAATGGTTCCTGTAGAAAAAAAGCGCATATCTGTTTCGTTTGATGGAAGTAATAGTATTAAAGAAGTTTTGAACCTTTGGTTTCACCTTTTTTGCCCATTGATAGGTGCACCCCAAAAATACTAAAATGCCATTTTATTTTTTAAGTAGAACTTACAGCCTTCAAAAACTTTTATAAAAAATGGTGGATATAGAAGAAAAGCACATATCTGTTTTCTATTTCTAAATCTAATCAAGATCTTTGACAAAAAAAAAAATGAATTTCGATAAAACAAAATAAAATATTATTAAAAATTCATAAAAAAATAATTTAAAAAGTAAAAAAAAAAAAAAAAAAAAAAAAGCATTTGGCTGAAAGGTAGAATAGCTCACAACTGGGCCCCTGACTTTGCTCAGGCCCCCCCCAAATGGGGGGTATGGGGGGCGTTCGCTACGGCCCTGGACACTTCTACTGATATTTCTATAGCTCTTGGTGAAACTAGCTTATAGAAGAAAGAGCCATAATTATATAATACTTTTTTTTTTTTTTTTTTATAGAATTCTATAAGAAATTTTTGTAAGGGAAAGTGCTGGGCCAGCAAAGGGATAGCAGTGGGATAGGTGCTAGCAGCACTGCAGGAAAAGTGCCGGATTGAAGTAATGTGATGGCATACCAATGCTGGTCTGCTGTTGGCCATCACTGATGGGCCAGCTGCATTCGGCTTGGACACTTTTCGACAGGTTTAAGTAATGGCACCCTTGCACTTTACCGCTGATGGCACTGCTGGCTGCCATCTTTTTTCCAGCTGATGGCCCCCTGTTTCTTTCTTTGCTGGGTAAGAATATTAAAAAAACTTTAAAATAATTAAATTATTACGTGCGAAAAGCGTTTAATGGTGAAAATTACGTCATATGTAAAACGATATATTTAAAATATCATATTTTAAACCATTTTCATATAGCGTTTCCAAACACATTAAAAAAGAAACTAAAAATATAAAAAAATCCTTAAAGGATTTTTTAATAAGGAATAATTAAATTATTATTTGTGAAAAGCAGTTAATGGTGAAAATTACGTTATATTTAAAGCAATTTTCTTACAGCATCTAAAAGAGAATTTTTCTTCTAAACCTTATAAAACTCCTGGAGACGGCGACATTTTTTATTTAACCATTTTATATAAGGTGATTTTCAAATGTGTAATTGATCTTTTTTAAGCAATCACGAAAACAGACGTCAGCTGTCGCGATTGCGACAACGGTAGGTGGGGCCTTGGGTACCGAAAAATTCTCCAGTCAAAGGGAAATAAAGGAAGGCAACCCGATTACACTAGATCGCCACTAGTCATGATAATATCATTTATCTATAATCGGGTAATTTTTTTGAAACAGAGCAAATTACTGTGCTTTTAGAACCTGCGAGATTTGGACGGGGGGGGGGGGGTCGTGAGCGTAGCTCTTAGGAGTAGAGTTTCCTATCATTAAAAAAATAATTGCTAGAGCGGACTCATCTACAAAGGAACAGCTCTCAATTAAAAAGTAATTATTAAAATTGGTTCAGTAGAAAGCCTAAGGCTGATGACGAAAAAACCCACCTTGTATTTCAAATGTATTAGATTATGTGGGGATGGAATGTAGATAAATACAGGACTCCTACTCGGTTCGTTTTTTGAACACCATTTTTATTTAAAGGAGAATCTTCTTTATAAATTTCGTAGGAACATACCAGGAAGAGCGTTTTTCTTGCAATTGTCGTCGAAACCTACCACGAATTTCTTTCTAAAAAATTACTGGTTTCCAAAAAACGGACCAGTAGGACCTCTGCCAATGAAGACAACGTGTATTCGAATAAGAAAGGATAATTCATACGAGGAAAGTAGAATCTCATTCACAAATGCATTTCAGTTTATACTCGTACTTTTCTAGAATGAAGAACTGACTTTCAAAAAACTTTGATATCTGCTGTGGTAAGTCCAGGATAGAAACCTCGGCAAATTGAAATATCTTGTACTTTACCATATATTTAGCTTAACTTATCGAACCAATATTTACAAAGAAGATGTGTGTTTTTTATTTGTAGGTGTATTTTCTTTAGTCGCATTTTAGTTTTATCATATTTAAGAATCCTTCTTGTTTAAAATTTGATTAATAAAAAAGTCGTAGACATTAATTTTAAATACTTATTAAATTTCAACATAAAGAAACAGCATGCTCAACCATGTTTGCTTATTTTTGTCGAGATTTATATAATGCAATTTTTCCACAGACGCAAAACTTCAAAAGTATAAATTATCTTTTCTACCCTCTTTTTTATTTACTTCCAAACTTACCGTCTTTTTCGTAACCTATGGAGCACTCATTCGTAGTCGGGGTTCTTACCTGGATCACGAACAGTCCATTTTGCGATTGTTATTAGCTACCATTAATGGACATAGGTTCTTTGTTGTGGTAGATTTAAAAACAAAAAAAAAACCCTTGCTTGAAAATCACATAGGAATCCCTAAATTGAGTTACAGTTTTCTAACAATTGCACTTAAAGTACATTTTTTCTCTATTCAAATGTTACTATAGATTATTTTATTTATTAGCCCCGATATGCTATTTCTTTCGGCCAGCAATTAAAATGGCATCTCTATAAAATAACGTTCTGTTGTATAAGCCAGCCGTAGAACAATGCAGATGTATCATTGTACGATTAAATACTACTGTAATATATTTAAACTTCTAAGCATCGGATATTTTCAATTTGTATACCGTCGTATTGGAAAAAAAGTACTTTTAAATGCAATTTGTTTGAAAATTGCATCTCAAAATTTTTTTGGAAATAATAATTTTTTTGTAGTTTTTAGCGAAATTTTTTTCAATTTTGGCAAATCAAGTACTCCATTTCTGTAGAAAGTAAAGGGAAAATAGTAATTATATCTTCTTGTTGCTATTTTCCCGTAACAACTGAATAAAATGTAATTAAAATACATGCTATTTAAAAAATATATATAAATGAATGATTTCTGATAAAACATGGAGCTATTATAAACTATATTTGATTTTAAGTGTATTAATATTATAAACAAATGAAGGCATATGAGTAATTAGATAGCCTATTTTATTTGAAGAGTTTCTTGAATGACGACATCGTTTTTTACTTTCTTCTATCTTTACAAGAAGAAAGTATTGGATTCGTGAAAAATTTCTACTTCCGGTTTTCGAGGGATTTATACGTTTTAGAATGCCCAGAACACGATTTGATGGTTTTTAGAAAATGTCTGTCTGTGAGTCTGTTTGTCACTCTGTCACTCTGTGAGCCTGTATGTGACAAAAATTTTGAGGGCGCTCTAGCTCAAGAACTAATGCACGGAATTTCACAAAACTTTATATTTAATTAGACCTTGATATAAACTGGACCTGATTAGTTTTTGGTGAAAATCGCCCAACAGGTGGCGCTGCTATGCGGCATTTTTCACGAATTCTGCAAAGCTATATCTCAAGAACTACTGCACGGATTTTCATAAAACTTCAGATTTAGTTAGTCCAGGACATAGTTTGGTGCTGATTACGTTTTTGTCAAAATCGCCCAACAGGTGGCGCTGCTATGCTGCATTATTCATGATTATCGCAATAGCTCTAACTCACGAAAAAATGCACGAATTTTCATCAAACATCAGATTCAGTTAGTCCCTGATATAAATTAGTGCTGTTTGAATTTTGGTGTAAATCGCCCAAAAGGTGGCGCTTCTGTGCTGCATTTTTCACGATTCCCGCAAGAGCTGTATCTCAAGAACTGTTGCACGGATTTTCATCAAACTTCAGATTTAGTTAGTCCTTGACATGAATTGACGTATAAATTAGTGCTGTTTAATTTTTGGTGTAAATCGCTCAACAGGTGGCGCTGCTATGCTGTATTTTTTGCGATTTCCGCAATAGCTTTATCTCAAGAATTAATGCTTGGATTTTCAACAAACTTCAGATTCAGGTACGCTTTGATATGAATTGGTGCTAAATCGTTGTTATTTCTTGTACTATTTAAATGATTTAATTGACGTGATTTATATAGAAGAAAGTTTTGTGATGGCCACAACATACTAGTTTAGATTTGTGTATTATTCAGCGATAGTGATATTCTATGCATACTTTACTGTATATGTTGTTTAAGATTGGATCGTCAATGTGCAATTCTTCAGCGGATGCAAATGACGTCAATTTATATAAAATAAAAGCGTTTGTTTTAAGTCTTAAAACTGAAATATGTTTTGTATTATCTATGCTTACTATCTATATTTATATACATTTCTTTTCATCGGGGGCGACACTAAATTCTGAAAAAGCAGAATTCCTGTTTTCTAGTTTATTTATTCATGAAGTTTTAATTTTATTATGGAATATTATCCGGAAACAAATGGTGAATTATTTCTATTGTTTTCAATGCAAACGGCAGATTGGGACATATGTATATATATATATATAAACCATGCTTGAAAATTATTTTAAAATCCATAAAAAAATAGTATACTGCGTTACTGTTTCAAACAAATTGCATTTGAAAGTACACATATTTTCCCCCATTGAAATATTGAAATTGTGCGGCATGTAAAAAAAAAAAAAAAAGCAGTAAAAACGACATTTACTAGCAAATTCGTTGCACCCTTAAAATGATGTCAGCGTTACTCACATAAATGTTCTTCCTTTATAATATGGACTAGTTGCTTAGCAAGCCGCTGTGTTGCATTTAAATTGCATAATGTCTTTAGATTGTTTGGAGGAAAAAGAAATCTTGTTTTGTTATGCATTTCAAGTTTCTAATTTTAACAATTCCAAATAAGTCGTAAATTAGAACGTTTTTAAAACGTTTTCAACTCATTTTCCCTTTCTAAATATCGAATTTTTTAGAACCCTTTTTTTGAGAGTATTTACATCTTAAAAGTAACCACCATGAGAAATTTCAAGTTTATAGCCCGAGCAGTATCACAGAAATCGCAATTTTAGATTGCTTTTTGTTTCTGTACCCTTTTACATTTCAATTGTTTAGTAATTGATATGTTGCGAGTGTTTACGTCTTAAAAGTAACAATGATGTCAAGTTTCAAGTTTCTAGTCTTAAAAATTCTTAAATTAAACGTAGTATAGAATGTTTTCAGACCATTTTCCACTCTTTTTACCTTTTAAGTTTCGAATTTTTTAGAAACCGTTCTTTGGAACATTTACATCGAAAAAAAAAAACTACCATGCCGAATTTTAAGTTTTCAGCCCCAATAGTGTCTCAGAAATCGAAACTTTAGAACGTTTTCATTTTCTGTACACTTTTACAATTCGAAAGTTTTAGAAAACTGTTCTGTGCAAAAATTAACGTCCTTTAAGTAACAGCCACGTCAAATTTCAAATTTCTAACTCTAAGCGCTCCAAATAAATCGTAATTTAGATCATTTTACGCTCATTTAACATATTTCAAATTTCGAAATTTTTTGAAATCGTTCTTAGCGAGTAGCTACATCTTAAAAGTAACCACAGTACAATATTTTAAGTTTTTAGCCCCAGCAATGCATAGAAATCGCAAATTTAGATCGTTTTTCGCTCCTGCACCTCCTTGGGAGTTATTATGCCGACATAAAATATAGCCTATAGAGATGGTCACCATCATCTTGTCACCAATATCTTGGAAATTGGCTCGGTATTTTAAGAGATTAAGCCTTACAAACAAACATACAAACATTTCCTTATTATATTGGTTATAGCAGATAACTTATAAATGCAGTATAGCCCTCGTTATATTACTCGTGTCGCAAAACAAGGAAAGAGAGCAATATATCTGAATGTACGATATAAACGAGGTTATAAAAAAAAATAAAAGGAATAGCAATCAAAATTAAATGTTTCTCATCTGCCTTCAAATTGTTGTTTATCTGCATAATATAGTTTTCTTAAATTAACAATGAAAGATTATACAAGGTGGTCCAAAAGTTTCTGACACATTTTAAAATTTAATATAAAATCAAGTAATTGCAGTGTGGACTAAAAATGCTTATCACGATGAAAAGTTTTCTTGAAGCGAATAAAAAAATAGTTTCAAAATTCGACCATAGATGGCGCCGTACATTAATTTATCAGAAAAAGAATCAAAAACTCAGTTACAGATCATTTATTTTATCATAAGCAGTTACAGAGCATTTATTTTGTGCAATTCATTACCATATTTCAATGTGTGCGCCCGTTGTAGCTCGAGCCACATCCAAACAGCACTCCAGTTCAATTCACGTGTTCGCTAGTAATAACTGCGGAATAAACTGGATTATATGCCTGATTCTTGTCTTCAGTACGTCAATGTCAGCCACAGCGGAAGCATACACTTTGTGCTTTTCATAACTCCGCAAGAAGAAATCGAGTGTGTTTAAGTCTGGAGAACGAAATGCTGAAAAAAAATGTTTGGGTGCAAAATAACAAATTTGAGGGACAGCAAAAATTTGCATCATATCCAAGTAAACCTCTTTTGTGACTGTAGGTTCAGTGAAAAAGAACGTGTCAATGACACAATTAGGCATTAAGCCACATTACAAGTTAACTTTTGGACTATCGCGTATTATTTCAATGGCATGATGCGGTTTTCCTATCGCCATATTCTCATATTGTGCCTACTGACCTTTCCAGAGAAAAGAAAATTTGCTTCGTCTGTAAAAAAAATGCGTCGTAAGAAGTCAGCATCTGAGTTGTTTAAGTACTATGTCATCCGGTTGTAATGCTTGCCCCATCTGCACTTTGTATGCTTGAAAGTTCAGTCTTTTATGTTGAAATCAATGCATTTTTGTACTCGGAATATCCAACTGTCGCAATGCAGTTCTTGTTGATGTTTTTGGACTGGAAAAAAATGCCTGTTGGATTCATGCAGCATTTTTTTCGGATGAACTTTGCCGCCACTTCTTTGTTCAACCAAAACTCTTTCAGTTGCTAAAACTTTCTTATGCCAATCCTAAATGCTATTTCGAGATGCACGTTTTTTTTTAAATTTTTGGCACGGAACTTCCACTGAAAAGTAATGATGATTAATTTTAAAGCAATCAGCTTTTTCTCTAGAAGTCGTCATTCCTGCGTCACAGTGTCAAAACTAATCTGAAAATCAGAAGAAACCCATGTTATAAATCAAACATAGAAACAAGAGCGCCGTCTATGGGTGAAGTTTCGAACTGTTTTTTTATTCGCTTGGGGAAACTTTCCACTGGGAGAAGCATTTTAGTCCAAATCGCACTCCCATACTACAATTACTTGATTTTACATTAAATTTAAAACTATGACAAGGACTTTTGCCCACCCTTTAATTTTGTGAAATTGACACGTATACATACTTACTTAAAAAGTTCAATTAAAGCAAGATTCTTTTTTAAAAGGAACATAAAAAAGAGCGACATATTAGTAAGGACGGTATAACTGGAAGGGAAAGGGGGGAGGGGTACTATTTTATCTCTAAAACTATTGAAATTTAAACTTTTACTATTTTTAAGCTTTACAATATATCGGAAGACGAATTGCACAGCGTTTCTTAAGGAATTTAAGTTGATGAGAAACGAGAAACCATTATATCTTTGTAACATTTCTCAGAACTATGTTACTTTTATGAAGTTACGCAACAGTCTTTCTAGAAAGAAATCTACCACGGAGAAAATGTAAACGGATAGGGAGGAAAAAGGTTTTGATTTTAGTTTCGGGGATATTTGGAATCTAACGAGATGCATTCTTGGAAACTATTCTGAAACGTGCACTTTAATATTATAAATTTATATCTGATAGTATAATTGAGTTCTATTTCTTTCTTAGTTTAATCCCTTGAGGGCCGGTGGGATATATTTTATCCCACATACGATTAATGAAGATTTTCACCAGAAAAAAAATATTAAAATTTACTTTTCTAATTTTGGTGGGAAAAAAAAGTGCTTTTCCTTATTTTGCAATAAATCTTTTTGCAGATTCCAGTGTGAATTCGACATTACAGAAGCACAATTACTTGCCCCTCAAGGGGTTAAATGTTTTTGTCTTTTCATCGGACAAAAAAATAGTGATTCTTTATAGATTGCACTATTCCAAAAATTAAATTACTTAAGAGTCTATGTTAGTAGCGCGAAACCACCCACAAGCTAATATTAAACCAATAGCAGCGTTCTTTTCAGATTTCTCGTTTTCATTTCCATATTTTTAGATGACTTTTTTTTCATAGGATATTTCAGATCGGTGTCTAAGAGGATAACATAGAAGAAGTTGCCCGGTGGGTATTTTTGAAGCCGATAAACGAGTTCTTTCACCCTCTCCTGCATCCGCCATATTTAACTTCGATATATAGTAGTCCAGTCTCCAGTGTAAGACGTAGCCAAATATAGCAGACGTAAGATTTGAGGGATAGGAACGAGTTCGAGGTTAACGAAAAAGACAGGCTGCCGCGGTGCATTCAAATTGTCCCTTTTTTTAGACAGCTTGAGTCATGTGATGTTAAAAATCCAGGGATGTAGGTGCACGAAAAAGGCATCATATGACTCGAGAGGTCTAATGGGAAATTTAGTCAGTTTTTTCTGTTAGCCTCGGAACGCGCACCGCCCCCTGAATACTAGGCCTGAGCGCTGGACCAAAAATGGCGGCTGCCGAAGGCGGATTTATTTCAGCGTGTGTACGGTCCCTTAAATATTCCTACCAATAATTTTTTGAAGTTTTTTCCCCTTCATTTTTCTGAGAATAAACAAGGTAGAGAAATCTTTTATAAAATACTGGTGTCAACATTTAAGGGACCGTACCTACCCTAAAGAAAATCCGCCTTCGGCAGCCGCCATTTTTGTGTCATTTTTGTGTGAGCGCTCAGGCCTAGTATTCAGGGGGCGGTGGGAACGCGGTTAAGTGACGTCATTTATGTCGACTCCTCCTATTCTATCCTCCTAGTTTTATGTCTAACTGGGTATCTTCGCAATTTTTCGATTTTGGTTGCAGTTTTTTCTTTCTGAGACCAGTTTCAGTTTCGAAAACGGTTCTTAAGGATCGTTATAAAACATTTTTCTACAACCAATCTATGCGAATTGCTGTATTACTGGGAAAAATTGAAAAAACGAATACGTATAATTATGCTCTTACAAATAGATATTCTTAGCCTATATTATTTTATTTGAAGAACAAAATAATCATAGGGCGTTTCAGTCAGCTTGTTCATTTAACTTTTAATCTTCTTTATATCATTAATTCTGCAGCAAAATATACTTGATCTGAAATATATATTTTATAGACAATGATGAGATTTTACATAAAAGAACATTGTGCCCAAATACGACGCAATTTCCCACAGTTTTGTCACATTTAGAGTAATTTGGAATTTTATTAAATAAATATATTTTTTATTTAGTAGAAAATTATCGAATACTGTGCGTTTTATTCAAAACTAACTTATGTTGTAGAAATTGAATCATTATCTGTACCAAACATAATAAGCCAACAATATACGATTGTCGCATTTAGATAATTTTTGTAGCATTCACGGTAGTTAAAGCATAAATGAAACGTACAAAGTCCTTAATGTGACAAATTATGCCTTTTAGTTCATCTTAAAACATTCATTTAATTGCTATAAATTTTTGAATTATTTAATAAAAAGTTAAAATACGTAAAAGTGAAAATTGAATAGCTTATTATTGAACTACTTAATATACCAATAACTTTATTTAATAATGACTTAAATAATAAAAAAACAACTTTGATATACATAATCTTGAAAATATTATAATTAAATAATGGATACTTCAAAATTCATACTTTACACACTTTTAACTTTGAGTGTGGAAAAAACAAGAAGTAAATTATAAATGACTGATGCAAAAAGTTGGAAAATGCACGTCAAACGTGGCAAATGAGGAGCGTTCATACTACAACTAGTTTTATAAACATTTTTTGCACCACATATTGTACTGAACGTATATTTTAGTGCACTTCATAAATGCATATCAATTTTATTCTGTTCGAAAGGCTGTAACATCATTAAAATGTACTTGAAATAATTTTTTCTCACTAGCCACAATGTGACGGAAAACTTTTGACTGTCCCTGTAATTGAACTATACATCCGATTTTCATAAAATTTGAAATGACTCGACAAAATTTTGTAAAATTATATATTTAAAATTTCAGACTATTCGGTTGTGTAGTTTTTGCTCTGTTATATGCGGACCGACGGACAGACAGACGAACTGAACGACGACTATTTATATAATTACGAACGCAACTAAAAAGTGTTACCAATTCACATGTTTTTCAGTTTGTTTTTAATTCATTATCGTTTTTCATCTTCCGTGTAGGCCTCATTTTTTCCCCTTTTAGTTTTTAAATGGTATGGATCTAGATAAGTTTGAGGTTTAAGCTTCTTCGTAACTTCTGTTTCTGATGCACCTTTGCTTCCAGTTATTTTAGCGACTGGCTTCCAGTGTTTGCCAAATTTTTGTTTTTGAAATGCTGTTTTTGCTTTTTTAGCTTTATTTGTTCTCTCTTTTCCAGTTTTTGTATTTGCTTTTCCATTGTTCAGCAATCAGCGAAGTTTGACCTCATTGCTTTTCTCTTTTTGACTGGATTTTGATATGTTGGCGAAACTCTTTTAAAAAAAGAGCTTTAAAAAATTTGATATGGATTAGCTTCAGGAAAAGATATTTGTGGTTCTGGTTGCACCCCAGGCTATTCTTGAGAAGAATCTGATCTGGTTTTACGCGTTAGTTTTTAAAATATGCATTCATTGTGAGGAATCTCGAGTAACACACCAATTAAATGGGAAAATGTATGTTTTTTTATTAAAAATTTCAAAGATAAGTATTTTCCTATTTTGATCGTTTGAAACATATATTTAAATACCAGGTCAAAGAAAAACACTGTTGGGGGATCATGTTGAAATTCCTATTTTATTAACTCAACACAGCTTAATTAAACATAATATCTGCTTTAATCTGCTGCCCCGTGAACAGTTTCGGGATTTTTCGTCTCATTTAGGGAATATGGAGGTGCTTTATAATGAATGATGTGTATTGTAATGGAAAATTGTTTCAAAGAAAACGTTTCAAGTTCAGAGAAATGTTTCACGTTTTGTTTCTGAAGTTCGGATGTCTAATTATGTAGCATTTATATACGGTTATTACGTTAAGATTTTAAGTACAAGAATATTGTCGCATTTAGGTGTAAAATCACATTTAGGCACAATGACCTTATCTTTTTAAAATAATTGGAAATTTCGGTACTAACATTTTTACAAATCAGAAGTTGAATTATTTCGCATTTATTAAGTACTTTAGAAGAGAAACCACACTTTTGTAACATTTATCAGAACTATGTTACGGTTATGAAATTAGGTAATAATATTTCTAGAAAGAAATCTCCCACGGGAGAAATATAAAAGCATAGAAAGAGTGAAACCTGACTTTGGTTTCGTAATTTTCGTAATTTCCTGATATACATTCTTGGAAACCATTCGGAAATCTTTGCTTTAAATATTATAAATTGATGTCTGGTAATATAATTTCATATTTCTATTTCTTCGATGGCTTAAAATTTTTTTTCTTGCTCAAGAAACTAAAATAAACGATTCTTTGAATGCACAAATTTACAAAAATTGAAATACTTTGGAAATTCTAAAAGGCAGTTTAAAACAACGAACACAGCTTTTTTCCCGACTATTTAGAATAAATCTAAAATTCTATCCAATAGAAAATGACACTCAAAACAATAACGAAGTAAAAGATTTGCGAATTTCCCTTTCTGTAGAAATTTCATGTATTTTTTTTAAACTTGAATTGGAAACCTTTTAGGGACGTTCCTACTGCCATCTAAATTCATCGTAAAAGAACATTTACGAAAAATAAATCAACAGCTTTAAACATACTATATGTAGGAATTGTGCAGGAACTTAAAAAAAGTAGCATTGAGTTCATTTATACTTTTTTACTTTCTTCTATCTGTAATAGAAGAAAGTACTCGTTGTAATGGAATTTTTTTTTAACTTTTGATTTTCGACGGATTTACACGTTTCAAGCATCAGAGATCCCGAAAACACATTGTCACAAAATGTCTGTCTGCTCGTGTGTCTGTGTGCCCGCTTTGTATCATCGTAAAGTGTATTGAGTTATGCATAGAACTGAACCAAACTTTATATATATGTTTTTGACTATGACCGTCAGTGACCGATGACTATCGCCGGTTGAAATTGGGGATATTTCCCCGGAAGGAAGTGTCATGATAGCGATTTTTATGCGGATTTTCTTTTTTATCAACGGAAAGCATATGAAGTTATGGATAAAATTGAGCCAAGATTCATATAAAAGTTTTTCACTATGGACGTCAGATCCCAGTTGAAAATGGTTATATTACCCTAGAAGGGGACGCTGTGATACCGACTTTCGTGCGATTTTCTCGATTTTTTGGAGTTTAAGTGAAAAATTTATAAATATTTTTCGACGAAATTTTGTATTTAGATGTAATGTCATAGGCTGAGGTTTGTATAAAATTTTTGAGAAAATCGGCCGGAAAGTTGCGCTGCAATAGCGAATTTAGGTGCTAATTTTCTTTTGTATCAACGGAAAGTGCATGATGTTATGGATAAAATTGAACCAAGCTCCATAGAAAACGTTTTTGACTATAAACGTCAGATTCTAGTTGAAAAAGGGGTGGGGGAATATTACCTTAAAACGGGGCGCTGTTATAGCGACTTTTCTGCGATTTTCTCGATTTTTTGCAGTTTAAAGGAAGACTTTACGAATATTTTTCGACGAAATTTTATATTTTGATGTAATGTCATACGCAGAGGTTTGTATAAAGTTTTTGAGAAAATCGGCCGGAAAGTTGTTTTGCAATAACGAATATAGGTCCGATTTTTTTTTTTTTTTTTTTTTTGTATCATCGCAAAGTGTATGAAGTTAAGGACAGAATTGAATAAAATTTTCCTATGGTATATGTTTTTGACTATGGACGTCAGGTCCAAGTTGGAAATGAACATATTCCGCCGGAACGAGGCGCTGTGATATCGATTTTTTGCGCGATTTTCTCGATTTTTTATAGTTTAAATGAAGAATTTATGAATATTTTTTGATTAAATTTCATATTTAGATGTAATACTAGCATGTTTTTAGATTCAATTAGCGTGACCCTGGCCCATTGTGACCCAAAATGACCCACTAATAGAATTTTCTCGAACATGTGACTTAGTCCAATGGTCATCTCATGACCAGAAGGGCCGCATATTAAAAAATTTTGTGAAAATGTCTTGAGCCATTTTTTAGACATAATTAGCTTGACCCTGACCCATAATGACACACTAATCGAATTTTCTCGAACACGTGACCCATCCCAATGGTCTTTTCGTGCCCGAAAACGATAGATTACAGAATTTCGTCAAAATCATAGAGCCGGCATCTAAATAAACTTAGCTGGACACACGGTGACCTAAAAATGACCCACTAATCGAATTTTCTTGAACACGTTACCCATCCCAATAGTCTTTTCGTGTCAGAAAATGGTTAGATACAAAATTTAGTCAAAATCGACTGTGCCGTTCTCTAGATATAATTAGTTTGACCCTGACCCATTATGACCCATTAATTGAATTTTCTAGGACACGAGACTCATCCCAATGATCTTTTCGTGCCCGAAAACAGTAGGGTACAAAATTTCGTCAAAATCGTTAGAGCCGTTATTTAGATAAACTTTCTTGACCCACGGTGACCCAAAAATGACCCACTAATCGAATTTTTTCGAACATGTGACTTAGCCCAATAGTCTTCTCGTAATCCAAAACTGTAGAATATAGAGTTTAGTGAAAATCGTAAGACCGTTTTTTAGATAAAAATAGCTTGACCCACAGTGACCCAAAAATGACCCACTAATCAAATTTCCTCGAACACGTGACCCATCCCAATGGTCTTTTCGTGCCCGAAAATGGTTACATACAAAATTTAGTCAAAATCGATTGAGCTGTTCTTTAGATATAATTAGCTTGACCCTGACCCATTATGACCCAAAATGACCCACTAATCGAATTTTCTCAAACACGAGACCCATCCCAATGGTCTTTTCGTGCCCGAAAATGGTTAGATACAAAATTTAGTCAAAATCGATTGAGCCGTTCTCTAGATATAATTAGCTTGACCCTGACCCAAAATGACCCACTAATTTAATGTTCTCGAACACGAGACCCATCCCAATGGTCTTTTCGTGCCCGAAAACAATAGGGTGCAGAATTTCGTCAAAATCCTTAGAACCGTTATCTAGATAAACTTAGCTTGACCCACGGTGACCCAAAAATGACACACTAATCGAATTTTCTCGAACACGTGACTTAGCCCAATGGTCTTCTCGTAATCCAAAACTGTAGAATATAGAGTTGAGTGAAAATCGTTAGAGCCTTTTTTTAGATAAAAGTAGCTTGACCCACAGTGACCCAAAAATGACCCACTAATCGAATTTTCTCGAACATGTGACCCTTTCCAATGGTCTTTTCGTGCCCGAAAGTGGTTAGATACAAAATTTAGTCAAAATCGATTGAGCTGTTCTTTAGATATAATTAGCTTGACCCTGACCCATTATAAACCAAAATGACCCACTAATCGAATTTTCTCGAACACGAGACCCATCCCAATGGTCTTTTCGTGCCCGAAAACGGTAGGGTGCAAAATTTAATCAAAATCATTAGAGCCATTTTCAAGATAAAATTTACATACACACACACAATTTTTGCTCGCATTATAGTATAAGATAACAGGCCGAAGTTTTTAAAATTTTGGGGAAAATCGGCTTGAAGTTACGATAGCAAATTTTGCTCGTTTTTTGGGGACGGGCGCGATAGCCGCTGAAAAAAAAAAAAAAAAAAAAAAAAAAAAAAAAAAAAAATCATACTGAATCAACCAATTGTCCAATCTACTACTTGTTTAATTTACAAATTTGTAATAAGCAAAAAATTTAAACGTTTTTTGATATATTACCTGTTGATTAGATTTCTTAGGAATCTGGGAGCACGGCAGTGCGTCCGCCAAGTTCGCACAAGCCGTAAGCTACCTTTTCTTGAACCATTTCGGCATACTTTTCACCCCCTCATAACGTCGTCGTTTTAGGGAGAGATATAGAATTTTTTCTTTTATATACATGCTCGTATGGTCAAACTGAACTAAGATTCCACGATTTCATGTTTCTATAGTTAGTAGTTTTCGAAATATTAAATTCCGAAAAAGCGCTTTTTTGTCACTGACTCACTTCGCATCATCAAATAACTAAGGTACTTCTAAAAGTCGTAGAATCATGAAATTTCACAAGTAAGTCGGGTTTGTAGCACAATTAACCAGAAAAATCTGAAAACACAGAATTTCCGCCTCTGAACCCTTCAAACCGGGGGTGTTCATTTGGCCGTAAACAGCTCCTTGTGCCAATGTTGGTCGCCAAAACTCGATTACAGAGTTTTGAAGGGGGTCACGTGATTTCAATCAGAATAACATTTTATATATATATGCTTTTCCAAAGATGTTTGTTAAATAGAAAAAATGAATATACCTAAAAATTTTAATCAGTATAGGTTATGATATATTCACAATATTAAAACAATAGCACATTTAACAAAATATAATCGCAGTTCGGTACTTTTCCGATATAGTCGCCTTGGCGAAATAGAAAAAACTGCCTTGACGAGAAAAGAAATTTAGTAATAACGCATTTTCTGGCAACCTATTTACTGTTTCATATACACAAGCAATTTTTTCCATATGTATACAATTTATTTGATGTAAGGAACCCGTTTATTTATTTTTATATACAGGCAGAAATAATTTGTACATAAAAAACTATATTTTATACATGTATAAATAAAATGTTTATATGTATACATACATATATGGACAACATAAAAGTTCATCAGGTTTGTTTTCATAGTTGTTTATATCATTTGGCAACATATCTCAGTTTCTGAAGTCCGAATTGCGCCAAGATTTAAAAAAAAATGCCAAGGTCCCTATAGTGGAAAAATATCCTAATTCCATATGAGTGTTTAAAAATCTCCTTTTAATTAAATGAAATGTGTAACTAATAAACTGTCTTTAACGATGTGCGACAGATGCGGCGTCCGAAGTCCGCTGCTAATGTTATTATATTGTATTATTAGCCTACTTACTGTTAATTTATGGTTAATTTTAAATCTTTAAAAGAAAGATTATAGTTATAGATAAGATATGTTAGTCGCCAAAAAACCGATTACAGAAAATTAGCCTGAGTTATAAAGGTGTTACATGATTTCAAGCTGAATGAATTTTCATATGCTTTTACAAAAATCTTAATAAGGCAAATCTTTCAATTTATCTGTCCATCTTCCTATCTTTTACTTCCTTAAAAGAAATTTTATTAAAGACCGGGAGGCGTCTGCACAGATCACCACCTCATCGAGTTGACAGCTGAAATTTTAGGATTAGTTAAATGTTGATTAGCGTATTGAAATGTATTTGGTCTGCCAAGTCATATCTTTGTGGAAACCACCTACAGACCCGATTTTACGGGTTAATTGGTGGATTTTCCATTGTGTTTTCCTGCACCCATTCCTCCATGTTTCCAAACTTTTGGATGCAGGAAAATACAATAGTAAACCTATCAGTTAACCACTAAAATTAGGTCTTCAAGTGGTTTCTACCAAGATATGACTTAACAGACCTGTTGCATTTAAATATGCTAATCTAGTTTTAGCTAATCCTAAAATTTCAGCTGTAAACTCGATGAGGTTATGGCATGTACAGACGCCTCCCGGTCTATTATAAATGTCGGAATTCTAATCTCAATAGCATTCTGGTCAATCTGGCAATTATCCCTACTATTTATGGAACACTATTCCTTTAAGTGCGTTTTAATGTTGTTAATGAACTTATGCATATGCATCATACATATTATACATATGCATATAATACGTAATACATTTGCATCATACATATTATAGGTATGTGTATAATACATAATACATATGCATCATTATGACGTCAGAATAAACAAAATATTTTTTGTCGCCAAATTTGAGAATTGACATGATATATTACCAAATTTTGCGAAACTTTGCTAAATGTCGCCAAGCTTGGCGAATATTTGACGCTAGTGGCTATTTTTAAATGAGTTAATTATTAATACGAGCCATCTATTTTTATTTTTCCGCATATCATCTGAATAGTTATATGATATAACGTACTAATATTTCCAAAGTGCTAATAGTTTCGTCACTGCCCAAAGCCTCTGCTATTGTTATTATATTGTACTGTTATTATACTTACTGTGACTATATTGTTAATCTTTACACCGCTAAAACTTCTGTATTATGTAAAGAAAATTTACGGAAACTATTAAAGCATTGAAACTGCCAGTTCTCCTTATGATTATTATAATTCTATAATATGTAACATGTTAATCGATATGTACTTTAGAATGAATCTTCTATAATCCGGTTCCTCGCATTTTAGTTTTCAGGTTTCAAATAAAATTAGCTAAAATCTTAAAACCATGGCACATTGACTAATTGTTCAACACGATCAGATGAGAAGAATGATAGATTTTCAAATGGATCATGGCAGTGAGCCGGTAGACCTTCTATTCTTCCGTAATCGAGTCTATTGAAAACGTTAACGTGAAAAAAAAGATATTAGCATCAATATGGTTTAATACAAATGCAGATATTGTCAAAGGATTTCATAAGAACCATTTCACTTGTACCCAGTCGTATCAGTTAAAATACAACAATTGGCAGTGGCCCCAATTAGAAAAGATTACTTAATAGGATTAAAAATTTCCGCATTAGAGAACGAATCGTAACTGCTAAGGAAACATGCATAAGTGAGTTAAGCGATATTTGTCACGAAAGATGAAATACATAACAACACAAAATGTATGATGTGCTTCCATGATTGTAAAGAATTCTTGATTTCTCTATCAAAAGCTTCCGACTTGGCAAAAGAATGGGCAAGTAAATTAAATTATGAATAACAGACACATGATGCAATGTTTAACATGGAATTAATACGGTCAATACTGCTTACTAGAGGCGGCTAGTACTTTAATATAAAAAGAAATAAAGTATAAATTTGTATAGCTCAATAAAATAAATTTAGTTATTTTTATGCCGGGCGTAAGTGGCAAATCGCCAAATAATGTTCCCAACTCCCATTGTTCATATTGCATTCATTTCATTTAAAGATATATACTTTTCAGTCATCTCATTTAAAATAGATGCACATCCCTCATTTTATTTAATAGAATATTTAACATAGAAATAAATAAATAAATAAATAAGAAATAATAACGTAAACCAAAATATTTTATTTGAAAATCAAAGCATTGTTTCTAATTTACACATGTGGAAAATGAAAACTGCTATTGGCGAAAAAACAAAAGGCTAATGAGGAGATTTGCTCTCGGCTAGCATAAAAGTAAAGAAATTTAAGTTTTTTCATATTAATATAGTTTAGAATAACAAATTTGATAAAACATACAAAAAGTAATGATATCCCAACAAAAAGTTTTCGGTAAAAAAAAAAAAAAAAGCGCCAAGTTCTCCTTAATGTTTCGGCCAGAAAAAGTAGTGATATCTGAAGTTCGCACAAGTTAAAAGCCAAACATCCCAAATCTTTCATTGAAAAGGGCTTCAGATATCACTACTTTTTCTGGCCGAAACATTAAGGAGAACTTGGCGCTTTTTTTTTTTTTACCGAAAACTTTTTGTTGGGATTTTTTTTTCTTCCGCCCCCTATCTCTCTATTCTAAAAAAAAGTAACTACCGCTGTCACCGCCGCCGGTTTTGAATTTTTTGTGGCTGGAGGTCTTTCTTCGTTAATATTAAGAAAAATAATGCATACAAAAATATGAAAATCGGTAGTATTATATAGAAATGTTTGATAAACACGCTGATGCAGACAGTTTTCAAATCGAAGAATTATTTCAAGAGATATTTAATGCCAAAGTTGGACAAAATCGTTCCATTAAAAAAGTTTTATAGGAGCAAAAACTGTACATAGGAATTTAATCATTTTTAGATCATTTTATACGTTTGAAGTTACCGGTGTGCAGACTGTTTTCTTTTTTTTTTATTTGACTAATTTTTTGAGGTTTTATTTCTATTTTAAATTCAAATTTTCAGGATTTCTAGAGATATTTTTTACAGATTTTAGAAAGTGATATTAATTTAAACTGTTGCCAACTGTATAAACAGCGGAAACAATAATGTTTGCTTCAAAAAAAAAAAAAAAATATTTATACGTGTAATAAATTAAAAATTTATTTACACGTGACTATTATAAACAAAACAAAAAAAAATTTGGAATTAGAATTAAATAATTATGTACAAAAAGCAGGAACTTATTAAAAATTACGTCATAAAAACTATAATTACACGTGAATTTTAAGAGAGAAAAGAATTTGTAAAATAATAAATTTATTAACATGCGTTAGAAGTCTTAAATAGGAGAAATTACGTCATATTTACGTTACATTACAGTTATTACATAAAATGAACACCAAATAATATTGCAAAACGGTTTAAATTTAGAAATTGCGCTAGACATTTATTTGATATTTTGAGAGGATACTTTTCAACTATTTTTGTTAGGAAAGCGCAAGTAATATTTCATTTCTAACACAAGTATTTTCACGTGAATATTAAAAAGAGAAAGAATAGTTTGGTCAAAATTACGTCAGATTAAAAACGATTAATTTAAAATGTCTTATTTAAAAGAACTTTCTTTTCGCTTTGTTAAAAAATACCGGGAGACAAAGATTCTGTTTACTTAATTCCTTTTATATTAGCTTATTTTGAAATGTTTATCTTATTTTACTTAATCAAAGACGAAAATAGCGATTGACATATGTATTTTTGGTACTACTTAGTTATCCCGTCGACCAAAAATCTATCATTCGCCAAACTATAAGATTAAATGTCAATAATGGTTGATCGTAAATGTCACATTAACTTGACTTTAAGCAAGTTACACGTGTCTACGTCACCAAGTTATTTTTATTTCGACGTGTTATTTGCATTTTTATTAATGTTACACTAATTTATTTGTTCTTTCGTTATTTAAAATAAAAATGATGTCAATTTGTATAATTTGGCCAGTGCTTTGGCGATTTATATAATTTGGCGAAATTGGTCGACGGGTTAATCAAGTAGTACCGCAGCGGATTTGGCCTTAAAATTGCCCAGTCAAAGAGAAATGAATAGAAATCCGTTTATAGGGAGATCGCCATTGTTCAATTCCTACTATTAGTTCACACTCTCCCTATATTTGTTTATTTATATATATTTATTTATTTATATATTTATTTATTTATATATTTATTTATTTATATATTTATCTTGTTCAAATTTTCAATCGTTAATAAAATACTTATTATTCATCCTATCAAGTTGAAATAATTTTTTTTTGAACTTGTACTGGATGACAATTGATGTTAATACAGTTTTTTTCAAATATTAATTAATTAATTAAATTTTAATTAATTAATTTTAGTTTTGCATGGGAAACAAAATGGCGGCCATTGGTTATCGAAGGTCAATGAAAGTATTTTCAATAAGGGGGACCCTGTTCTGTCGCCAAATACCGCCAAGTTTGTCGCCAACTTGGCGATATATCGCCAAATTTGGCGTCCAAAATAAGTCGCCAAAAGTGACGCCAACTTGGCGATTTTTCTAATATTTCGCCAAATTCCCATAGAGTTCCATTGTAAACCTACTTGCTTATAGAAAATCAACAAATTGAGATATTTTAATGCAACAAAAACTAATATTAGCTTAAGGGATTATATTAAATTTTTCTTTGATGACCTAAGTAGGAATTGAGTTTAAAAACAAAATTTTCATATTACTTGTTTTTTAAATTATAATTCAATCTTCTGAAATCTTTTTAAAGCCGATCAAATTAGCGTACTTTTAGAGTCTGCGGTGTCTGAACGGGGGTTGACGAGCGTAGCTCGTAGGGGGCAGAGCTTCTAGTGTTTTGAAAAATTTTTTGAGAAAAAAATATATGGAAGTGTAATTAAAAAGAACAAAAATGTAAAATCATACGTCTTGCATAGATTTCGAATCACTTTCCAACACATTTGGAATACTATAAAATAATTTCCACGGTTTAATAATGTAAAATGATGTCTAAATAAACAATTTGTAAAAGGCGTAACACATTTGAAAACGCCGTTTCAGCAATTACAACCAATAGTTGAAAAATATCTATTTTTTTGTGTGTAATCTTGTATATGATATATAGATTTATCATATAATACATAGTATGCTAAATTCCAGTTCATTTAAGAAACACATAGAACAGTTGAAAATGTCCCTTCATAAATTTCCATCATAAAACGAAAATGTACTTTAGATGTTTTGTGCAGCCCTGTATATGATCATTATAATTTATACACAATAAGTAATACCCCCTTACCTCTCAAAAAAGAAATAAAGAAAAAAACCCTAGAAAACAGGAATTCTGCTTTTTCAGAATTTAGTGTCGCCCCCGATGAAAAAAAAATATGTATATATAAATAGTAGTACAAAACCTATTTCGATTTTAAGACTTAAAGCACACACTTTTATTTTATATAAAATGACGTCATGCGCATCCGCTTAAGAATTCCACATTTACGATCCACTCTTAAACATCTACAGTAATGGCATTTATAAGGATGTCACTATCGCAAAATAATACACAAATGCAGCAAAAAGATGCCGCCATTAAGAAACTCGACAAAAAAAGGCTATCTAATGATTCATAGGCATTCATTTGTTTGTAACATTAATATAGACGATTTCAATCGTGACGTCAGTCATGACGTTTTGGTTGGAAACTGACTCCAAACAAACGGTTGCTATGTTGTATTTTTCATTTTGTTTTGTGTGTTGCAGCTATATCTTATATCTATATCTCACATCTAAGAGTTTTAATACTTGATATGCAATGGTAACATTTTCCATAATTTATATTTAAATAGAAATGACGCATATCAACCCTTTGTTTGGAGTCAGTTTCCAACCAAAACGTCATGACTGACGTCACACTGAAAGCGTCTACAGATACTTAAAATTAAATATAGTTTATAATGTTTTAACAGAAATTATTCGTTTATATTTTTTCAAAATAGCACGTATTTTAATTACATTTTCTTTCGGTTGTTATGAGAAAATGGCTACAAAAAGATATAATTGCTATTTTTCAACTATTTTCCCTTTACTTTCTATATAAATGGAGTACTTGAGTTGCCAAAATTAAACAAATGGTGCTAAAAACTACAAAAAAATTAATATTTCAAAAATAAATGGAGATACTGTTTTCAAATAAATTGCATTTAAAAGTACTTTTTTTTTAAAATTGAAAATGTGCGATGTTTAGAAATTTAAAAAATTGCTATAGAGCATTTAATCGCACAGTGATACATCTGCTTTGTTTATTGCTAGCTTCTTTAAGGTAACGTTATTTTTTTTTAGACAAAATAAGCTGGGAGAAAGAAATAGCATACCGTTCCGGGGGCTAAAAAAAAAAATTAAATACTTAAATGCATATCAGAAAGGAAAACGCACTTAGAGCAAATTGCTCGGATAGTGCCGAAACATGTAAACAGTCTAATAAAACTTTTTTTTACTGTTTTTAATGTTTTCATCTAACACATTTTAGTAATTAAAAGAAGTTCATTTTTAGGTTTAAAACAAATCTGAAGCCGAATTTTATTGCATTTCATTAACACTTTAAGTAGAGTAGAGCACGTTACAACCCTTGTAACATTTTTCAGAACTACGTTGCTTTTATGGAATTATTTAATAATCGTGCTCTATAATATTTCCCGTGGGTGAAATATAAAAGGATATAATATAGAGAAAAATATCTTCGATTTTAGTTTCATGAATAATAGGAATATTCTCAGATTGTGTTTTGGAAACAATTCTGAAATACCTGCTTTAATGTTTTAATTTGAAACTTGTAGGGTAATTTCAATTGTTTATTTTTTCAAAGTCTTTTTTCATTACTGCAAGCGGTAGAATGAACGAAGTTTTAAATACACGACTATTCCAACAGTTAAAATACTGTTCTAAAAAAAGTAGTTACAAAACAGCGGATCATTCTTTTCTTTTTTTCTTCAAATAAGTCTTCAAATAAGCGACTTCAAATAAGTCTAGAAATTTCATTCAGTAAGAAATGAGAAATAATGAATAATACTCGCAGTAAAAGATCTACGAATTTATTTTTCTATAGAGTTTTCTTTATATATCTAATATATTTTATGTTGAATTGGAAAGATTTTAGGAAAAATGGAAGTAAAATAAGAACTATAGTAAAATAAATAAAATATAGTACAGCATTTGTACTATTTAAAAAGAGGAATCAATAGGTTTAAGATTGTTTTTCAGAAACTAAGGAAATAGTCAACGTAAAAATAATTGAACTATTAAAGATTTAACCAGCATCGTACGGGTGGCCCAGCGGGTAATGTTTGAAACAAATGAAAAATAAAAACAAATAAGAGACATGAGAAGAATTCAATGACGTTTATTGAATGGACATATTGGGCAATTAATGATAAAGAGGTTCGAAGTGCCCGCCATCTTTAACAAGGACAGCAGTTAGGCGGTTCTGGAATCCAACCATTACTCGTGAGCAGGCCTCACTGTCAATCGTGTCGAAAGCAGTTGTAATGGCGGTTTTGAGTTTTGGAAGGTTTGTAGGACTTGTCTGCCACACTTTGCTCTTCAAATAACCCCATAGGTAGTAATCGCAGGGGTTCAGATCTGGTGAATATGGGGGCCATTCGATACCACCTTGGAAGTGCGATGGATAATCTAACCCAATTATTCGATCGCTAAAATGCTCATTGAGCACCTCGAAAACATCCGCCGTACGATGTGGTCTTGCTCTGTCCTGCATAAACCAATGACCTTGGACCAAGTCATGACCATAAAGAAAAGGGATGAACTCCTTGTCCAGGAACTTTCTGTAATTCGCCGCGCTTAGAGTTCCATCGATGAAAATAGGGCCAAACACACCATGCGAGGATATTGCACACCACACAAGAAATTTTTTCGGGTGGAGGCTTTGGACAACAGTGATCTCCGGCCTTTCTCTGCCCCAGTAGCGATAATTCTGTTTGTTCAGATGGCCATCCAAAGTGAAGTAGGCCTCATCTGAAAACCAAATTTTCTTTACATCGATTTCACCTGTTTGAAGTTTTTCAAGCATAAGCTGTGCAAACTCAGATCGTCTTTGTATATGGTCTTCGTTGAGAGGTTGGGTTATTTGAATTTTGTAAGGCGACAATTCGAGCTCTTTCATTATTCGCTGAAGTGATGTACGCTTTATTCCCAACATTTCTGCTGCTCTCCTTACAGATCGGGTCGGATCGGCAGCGAAAAAGTCGTGGACAACCTGTTTTGCACCGTCTGTGACCAGAGTAGCAGTGGCTGTAGCCATAGCTTTTTTACCGTCTTCCACCGATCCAGTACGTTTGAACTTGGCATACAGTCTACAGGGAAGAGGATTGAAACACATTTTTCAGAACAAACATGGAAGCAAAAAGGAAAACATTTGTACCGTAAAACGCACAAAATGACTCACCTTGCCATAGTCCTTTTGTTTGGCCAATTCTTGTTGTGGAACTTCTCCTGCCATGCTCGTTGAACTGCATTCACATTTTCATCACATCTGGCCATTTGTAGCACAATAAAGACGCGAACATCCGTCGAATATTTGTTCATGTTTACTAACGAGAATCACCCGCTAAAGCTCACCGCAGACTGAAGGAACATCACATTTACACAGTGTTGCCAGATAGCCAAAAGTCAATTTCTCCAAAATTTCTGAAAATTTCCCCAAATCAGTGTTTTTTTCCGCAAAAGTGCCCAACTCAGTTTTTACTCAAAAAGGGAATTTTTAAATTTTCTATTTACCACTATAAAAAGTATTTAAGTAATTTAAGCTCAAATTTTCCCCCAAATCAAGCCTTTGTTTGAAAAAAATCCCCATTTACAAAAAACAAACTTTTAAACTTTGCTGAATGCATATTCTGTAGCTACATTAAGAGAATGAATGATATATTTTGCAGTGACAATTTATTTTACGTTTGTTTTTAAAAGTATTGTCTAACAATGTTGGACAATTGTTACATTTGCTCCATAGCTTGACAATCTCTTATCAGTTGGGATTTGAATGAATCCGGATGGTACGCTGTTTTAATTTAAGTATTTTTGCTGTATTAATCGATGTGATTTTGTATATCATGAGAGAAATATATCTAATTAATTTTTTTTTAAGTACGGCGAAAGAATTTTTCGTATAAGTCCTGAAGATTTAGTCACGTGCAGGTTTAAGCTGCTTAAGATTTTAGAGTCTGATGCATCTGTAATACGTGTAAACTGTAATGTAGCAAACAACGAACACGACCACATCCAAGAGAATAATTATTGATATTTCCGATTTTTGGCTTATATTTTCGTTTTTCAAATCAAAATTGAGTTCGAGACAGATCCAGTTTTTCTACAGGACTAAAAGAAATCTTTACGGAAAATAGTAAAAAAAAAAAAATCCCCAAGTTTTTCCCCAAAAATTTTTTTAGTCCCCAAAAATTTCCCCATGAACTACTTGTCCCCTAAAAATTCCCCTAGAGGTTCAAAATTCCCCAAAATGGGGACAAAATCCCCAATCTGGCAAGACTGCATTTACAATTGCCCACTCACCGGATCATGCGCACCAAGTTTGGTTCACTCACGTGCACCTAGCGCCATCTATTGGACTTTGTTTCAAACATTACCCGCTGGGCGACCCGGTATGAGGCATATATCAGAAAGTAGAGTCGGAAGGAATACAGAGAAAAGCAATAAAAATGGACAAGAAAATATTTTCGAGAATCGAAAATGCTTAAACCTTTATTTTATTATTATTCTTTTAACCCAGAATAGACAATACACTAAATAAAATTCGTAGAGTCTAAAATCAGAAATTGGGAAAATAATTTAATAGATAAGGTTTTCAAGGTGAAAACCTTCAGAGGTGATACAATAGCGCAACTTAGTTAGTCACCAAGTTGACAGTAACAAAATCGAGTGTTTCTTTTTTTATGCTTGAAAATGAGTCATTTATGGAACTTTTGAGGCGAATAACCAGGGCTGTGAAGTCGGAGTCAGACCTATTTTTGAGCAAAAAAGTCGGAGTCGCTAAAAAACAAGTCGACTCCGACTTAGACTCCAGATTTTTTTGTTAGACATTAAACTAATTATATGTAATTTTAAATTTATAAAATGAATTATTATTGATATTTATGGACTATATCAGGCTACTCAACTCAAGTTAAAGGTGACCGATTTACTGCGGTGTACAAAGTAGATACAGGGGTAGGTACAGGGTTTGAATTGTTTCAACTGTTGTATTCAACTGTTTTAATTCAAAACTCTAGTAGATATTTTAGATTTAGTATATAAGTACTTCTCCGCGTATTTTTGGGGTTTGCGGATAGAACCCGAGGTATAGAGGTCTGGAAGGACCCAAGACCCGGAAAATGGGCAATTTTTCAAACAGGCTGTGTAAATAGAATTAAGACAATTTAATGTTAATGGGCCGGATCACACTGATAAAAAAATTGAGCAGGCTGACAAACCCAATTTAACAAATTTGAAAGAATCAAACTGCGTCGATAAAATAGGAGCTATTTACTATAGGCAATAGGCATGATTGGAGTGAAAACAAATATAAAAGTACGCGGAATGTTTTAGGGTACGGGACTTAAAATTTTTGTTCATGCAGATCGCTATTATAAATCTATGCTATTTTTGGAGGGAAAGGAACTAAGAACCAGGTACAGCATTATAATAGAAGCCTTTCTCCCACCCCCTTTTTTTCTCAAATTTTTCCAGTCTGTATGACCAAAAGTAAAAATTCTAAAATACCCTTCCTTTATTTATTTTATTTTGTGCACCGCAGTCAAAATAACATAAATTGTAATTCTTTTTTTCCGAATCGGCGGTACCCAAAACAACGATAAAATAATGGAATTTTATTATCTTTCACCTTTTGAATTTCGGAGTTTTCAGGCCTGCAGAACCCAAAATAAAGCCAAAATTGTAAACTTAATTCAAAAAATGCCATTTTTTAAAATTATTTCATTAGAATCCACAGGATCCGTATTATTTCCAAAATAATAAAATTTTCATCTTTATTCTTCCTCCTTTCCATATAAGTGTTTCGAGTCTGGAGGACACAGCAAAATAACAACTAAATTGTAACGATTTCGTTTTTGCTTCTGAGTTCGCAGATCGAAAATAGTGAAATTGCCATTTTGTGTTCTTTAGACTTTGATAGTTGGATTTTTGCGGGTTTGCGGGTGCGAAATTGTAAAATTAATAAAGAGGAAAATATAATTTTTTTCTGTTTTATTTTTGAAGCTCTAAAAAGATAATCAGTGCCGAAATAGTGAGATTTTAGCTTTATTTTTCAATTCCTACTATTAGTTCACACTCTCCCTATATTTATTTATTTATTTATTTACTTATATATCTTGTCCAAATTTTCAATCGTTAATAAAATACTTATTATTCATCCTATCAAGTTGAAATAATTTTTTTTAAACTTGTACTGAATGACAATTGATGTTAATACAGTTTTTTCAAATATTACTTCATTAATTAAATTTTAATTAATTAATTTTAGTTTTACATGGGAGACAAAATGGCGACCATTGGTTATTGAAGCATTTAACGCATCTTCATATCTATAAGGGGGGTTACCATAGGGGACCTTGTTCTGTCGCCAAATACCGCTTAGTTTTTCGCCAACTTGGCGATATATCGCCAAATTTGGCGATCAAAATGAGTTGCCAAAAGTGACGCCAACTTGGCGATATCTCTAATATTTCGCCAAATTCCCATAAACTTCCATTGTAAACCTACTTGCTTATAGAAAATCAACAAATTGAGATATTTTAATGCAACAAAAACTAATATTAGCTTAAGGGATTATATTAAATTTTTCTTTGATGACCTAAGTAGGAATTGACTTTAAAAACAAAATTTTTATATTACTTGTTCTTATATTCCATCATTATTTTAATCAACAGGCAACACTAGTACCCCAGCCCGAGTACTAGTGTGGCAAGCCTGGAGTCGGAGTCGGAGTCGGCCATTTTCCCCACCGACTCCGCAGCCCTGCGAATAAGGTCCGTCGGCTTATTCTTGTAAATAAAATCGTTCATATGACTCCAAAGATAGCAATCGCATGGATTGATATCCGGTGAATAAGGTGGCCAATGCAATGCACCAGGATAACGATTTGGGTTTTGGTAGGCGATAACTCGAATTATTCCAAACTCGCTATTAATAGTAACAAAAACACTGTCTGTTCTAAGCAGAGGGGTACCGCCCTACATAAACCAATATTCGTCGATGTTCATACCCAGATTACGAATTTGGGGGGTTAAAGAACGACTGTCTCAGCATTACATCATAGGCGTCAGTTGTAACTATTGACTGACAGAAAATTACTGCGATAATGTCTGATTGCTCTAGAAGGCTTAGTTTCTGAATGTTGAAGATCACTTCTATAGAAATAGTGTTGCATTTTAACAACATAAATAAAAATTTTTAACAAGAAAAACACAATCTTCTGTAGAATATGACGCTTTGGGAGACATTTTCAAAATTGCGTGGAACCGACACTTACAAATTCGTTTTATGCCCTCTTTCACTACATGCATTCGACCCTCCATCTGTACTTGGGGAAAGTTTAAGAAGATAGTAAAGGAAAGCTTGACAGTGCCTGATCACTTACTTGGCGAAAGTTAATTGCCACATCTGGTGATATAACACTCATTTCGGCGACATAAAATGATTTTATGATTGCTCTTGAAAAAGTCTTTTTCAAGCAGTATTTTTTATTTTAGTCTTCTTTAGAAAAATTAAATATAATTGGTTACTTACAATCTATCACGAATGCACATTATTTAAATTAGATAAACATATGTCGTTTTCCAAGAAATTTTGATTTAGAAAGTAATTGGGTATTTAAGTATTTTGAATTGAAGGGGGGAAAAAAACATTGTTGCAATTTAACATTACCTATAACATTTTGTTATTTTCTTAAGCACATTTATTTTTTTCATTCAGAAATGGTCTTTTAAAATAATGAAAATCTCTTTCTAATCTTAAAAAAATATTTTTATTCGATTGTTCTAAATTATGAATTCAGTCACATAGTCATGTTAAAACTTCTGTATTATATTAACAAAATTATGCAGTTTGTTCCAATATATCCAAAAGACATAAGTAACGATGTTATATGGGCACTGGCAGTACGAAACCCAGGGAGGTAGGTCTTAGGACGGATATGACTGTGGTCCGCAACCTTTTTTAATGGAGATTATAAACATGAAATAAACTAAACTAGAAAATAATAATAATAATAATAATAATAATAATCAAAGTTTCTGTGAAGGACAGTTTTTAAAACATATCAATATAAAAACTATTATAGTGAAGCTATATATTACTATAGTGATGCTCTGAAATGTTATTTCACTTTAAAGTTGTAGGTTAATTAAAAGTCATCCTGTCTTATTGGCTTCCTTATCCACCTAACTAGTGTTTTATTACTTGTGACTACTCAGGATGAAGATAAATGTGGCGGTTAATTAAGATCGGAAGAAGGGTCTGTGTTGCATTAAGTGCTCAGGACATCGTTAATGAATGACATTAAATATTTTTTCCTAATTTTTGAAAAATATTAACTTTGTAATATAGGTTCTTCTCCCAGAAAATATTCAAATGTTGATCTCAGTAAAAGAACTGCGGATTTCTCTTTCTATAGAAATATCATCTTATCACTAAGATATTTAATACTGAACTGGAAAAATTTTAGTGAAAATGGAAGAAAAGTAAAGCTTTTCGAATGTTTCAAAAAGAACTGATCGTTTTAAAAATACATTTTAGGAAAGATAAAAGGTCAAGTGAAAGTATTACTCGCGTCTGAGGGTTCCGTACCATACATATATGAAATATTAACTGTATTATTAAAAAAATCATTGCTAAAAGAATAATAAGACTTTGTAAAAAACTATACAACGTAGCTGTATGTACTGTAAAAGTATGAATGGGTATACCATAAAAGTTCAAAGAACCTAAATAATATCAAATATTGCTATTCTGTATAACTCTTTTTTTAATCTTATCCTAATCTGTTTATGATGAACTTAATTCGGTACTGACAATAAAAGTAGTGCATTTTTAAACTTCATTTGGCATTCTATAAAACTAAATTCAGCGTAGTAATAAACTTTTTTTTTTACAGTGTATCTAAAACAAAACACTACGAAATTTAAACTTGGTATTGTGCTAAGCGCGCTTCGAAAATAGGTCGCAAAGTTGCAACGCCGCCTTGGTCCGTGCCGCGTTTTTCCAGATAGGTTTTTAATTAACTTTTAAAGACACGGGAGGCGTATTGAGATATCCATCCACCCAATGCAAACTAATCGCGAATACCACAGTATTTATGTGATTAATTCTAATTAAATAAATCTGTTTTTAACAATTTTACGTTTATTGCTTTTATACTGCTACTGGGCATTGTATTACACAAATGTATCATTAAAAATTTCTGTACTCTTTAAAAGCCGATGGTACATAGAGTACGCCGCCCTGTCATTATGTATGTCCAAACCGTCCATGTCTTCAAGGGTTAGGCAGCCTAAGAGAGACTGCTCAGGGCCGGTTAGGCCTGCACCTTACAGCTTAACGTCTCTCCCCGACACGTTCCCCGACACGTTGGGGCTCGTTAGTGAGTCCAGACCTGTCCGGCCGTATGCAGACGGACAAACACAAAAAGCTCAAGGGGCGACGCTCACCCGCCAAGGGCGTCTATGCACCATCGACCACAGAACCCAGAATTTATTTGAAAAAGAACAAAGTGGGCTTACAAAAATTAGGCGAATGCCTTCCCGCCAGGAAAACGCCTACTCGCGACAGAGGGCGGGAGTATAAGAACATTAAAAGTAAAAAATAATAATAATAATAATAATAATCATAAAAAACATCACTGATCCTGGCCGCCGGGGGATGAACCGCTCTCGCGACAAGGGGCGGCAGGAAGGGAAAAGAATGAATTGCGTGGCACAAGTAAGATAGCACGAGCAAATACTCAAGCGTCCATTGGAGATGTAATGATTTGCATGGCACAAGTAAGATGGCACGAGCAAATACTCAGCGTCCATTGGAGATGTGATGCTTTGTGTGGCACAAGTAATATCTCGGCTAATTACCGACGATTTTTTTCTAAAATCATTATTAACAATGATTTTATACTTCTGCTACGAAAGGTACCAAAAGCGCTCCTGAACACTTTTGCTGAAATTGTGCTAAAATTTTTTGTGCTAAAATTTATTTCATTTAGGAAATGCTTAACCCAGTTGAAAATTCCCTTTCAGCAATTTCCGTCATTAAACGATAATGTACTGGGATTCTTTTGTATAGCCCTGTATATGATCTATCTATTTTATGGGTCAATATGTGAAAACCGAACAATTTCATTCCAAACATTTAAAAAAAAAATTAATGTACCAACTACCACATGCATTTATATACTATGATACATGTTTTGTCATTTAAATGCTGCAGTGTTTTGAGATCAAGGATGTATATTTTATGCGTAGGACAAAATTTTATGGAAGAAAATGTCTGTTAACATCATAATCAGTGTCTAATAATTGGGTCTGAGATGATGGGGGACTGAAGAGATGTTTTTGACTTATTTTTGTTGAATCATTTTGTACCCATGTAAATTATTAAACAGGCCATGTGACACTTGTATGTTACATAAATAAAGTTGCAATAAGCATTTTTTTAAAAAAATAGTTGGATGTGCCAGTCGAAAACTTTCTTCTATCTTATACACCTTAATATTTCAATAACTAGTTACACATGTTAATACTTCAATATTATTAGTTCAATACTATACCAACTTTGATTTTCATTAAATTTCTGCTTAAGTCAATTAAACGGACTAAAAACGAGTTAATCTATATCATGATATTTGTTAACATTAATAGTTTTTCCTTATTTTGTTGTTATCAGCTGTTTGCGATTAGCCGGCTTAGCAGGAAGCCAGTTCCCACCGCTGCACGAGCCACCGATGGACAATAGAACTACGAAAAATCAAGAAAAGTATACAAAAATCACTATCACAGAGCTCCTTTACCGCGCAATACTTCCAAATTGAAGGAGACCTGTTGGCCAAAGCCAAAAACATGCACAAAACATTCGGTTCAATTGTATGCATAATTTTATGCACTTTTCGATGGTACAATATTCAAAATGGCACAAAAATCGCTATTACAGTGCCCCCACCGGCGAATTTTTTCCAAATTAAGGAAGGACCTGCTTGTCATAGCCAAGAACTTTAAAAAATATTTTTGGTTCAATTCTATGCATAACTTCATACGCTATTTGATGGTAAAATATTCAAAATCGCACAAAAATCGCTATTACAGTGCCCCTACCGGCGAATTTTTTCAAAATTAAGGGAGGACCCTTGCCATAGCCAAAACTTAAAATAAAATTTGGTTCAATTCTCTATGCATAACTTCATACCCTCTTCGATGGTACAATATTCAAAATCGCACAAAAATCGCTATTACAGCGCGTTCTGCCGGCGAATTTTTTCCAAATTCAGGGAGGACCTGCTTGCCATAGCCAAAAATTTAAAATAAAAATTTGGTTCAATTCTATGCATAACTTCATATACTTTTTGACGGTACAATGGCGACAGATAAACGAACACACGGACAGACAGGCATTTTCTATAAGCATGTTTTTTGGGATCTCTGACCCCTAAAAAGGGTATATCCGTCGAAAATCGGAAGTCGAAAAAAATTTCGATTACAATACTCTCTTCTATTGAAGATAGAGGAAAGTAAAAAGTTAAATATGGGGACATGAATGATGCTATAAAAAAAAAGAAAAGTGCCCAGTTAAACTGATGGCATTGAGCTCACAGGCTATTCATACTAATTGTATATTATTTTCTTATTTCAAAGAATAATGCCCCTCAAAAAATAAATGAAGGGGAATTAGCCCCCGTCCCCCCCTTTATATTTAACCAATGAACCTCCAAATCAAATGAAGGAAGCGCCATATCGGAATAAACTGACATATCTAATTTGAAGTAAATCGAATAATTCTGCATGAAAAACCCATTTATCTAAATTAAGGGGGGACTAACATCCGTCCCCCTTTTATACTTAACCAATAAACCTCCAAATCTAATCAAGGCAGCTCCTTAACATAATATACCGGCATACGAAATTTGGAGCAAATCAAACAATTCTACACGAAAAACCTATTTATCTAAATTAAGGTGGGCTAGCCCCCCTTTTTCCCCTTTATACTTAAGTAATGAACTCCCAAATCTAATCAGGGAAGTTCCTTAACATATTAAACCGGTATACCAAATTTGGAGCAAATTGAACAATTCTACATGAAAAATCCATTTATATAAATTAAGGGGGGGGGGTCTAGCCCCCCTTTCCCCCCTTTATACTTAAGTAATGAATTTCCAAATCTAATCAGGGAAGCTCCTTAACATAATAAACCGGTATACCAAATTTGAAACAAATCGAATATTTCTGCATGAAAAACCCATTTATCTAAATTAAGGGGGGGGGGGGGGACTAACACCCCTTTCCCCCTTTATCCTTAAACAATGAACCCCCAAAACTAATCAGGGAAGTGCCTTATCAAAATGAACCTAGAAAGAAATTTGAAGCAAATCGGATATTTCTATCAAGAGTTATCTCGTTACGTACATACATACAGAACAGGCGGGCACATAAGCTCTCAGGCTTTGATAGCCTGTGAGCTAAAAAAGTACTCATCCCTATCTCTCTATTCTAAAAAAAAGTAACTACCGCTGTCACCGCCGCCGCCGCCGGTTTTGAATTTTTTGTGACCGGAGGTATTTCTTCGTTAATATTAAGAAAAATAATGCATACAAAAATATGAAAATCGGTAGTATTATACAGAAATGTTTGATAAACACGCTGATGCAGACAGTTTTCAGAACGAAGAATTATTTTAAGAGATATTTAATGCTAAAGTTGGACAAAATCGTTCCACTAAAAAAGTTTTATAGGAGCAAAAACTGTTCATAGGAATTTAATCATTTTTAGATCATTTTATGCGTTAGAATTTGCCGGAGTGCAGATTGCATTAATTTTTTTATTTTGACTAATTTTTTGAGGTTTTATTTCTATTTTAAATTCAGATTTTCAGCATTTCTAGAAATATTTTTAACAGATTTTAGAAAGTGATATTAATTTAAACTGTTGCCAACTGTATAAACAGCGGAAGCAATAATGTTTGCTTCAAAAAAAATATTTATAAATAAATTAAAAAAATTATTTACACGTGACTATTATAAACAGAAAAAAAACATTTGAAATTAGAATTAAGTTCCTGCTTGTTGTACATAATTATTTATTAAAAATTATGTCATAAAAACTATAATTACACGTGAATTTTAAGAGAGAAAGCAATTTGTAAAGCAATAAATTTATTAACATGCGTTAAAGTCTTAAATAGGAGAAATTACGTCATATTTACGTCACATTATAGTTATTACATAAAATGAACACAAAATAATATTGCAAAACGGTTTAAATTTAGAAATTGCGCTAGACATTTATTTGATATTTTAAGAGGATACTTTTCAACTATTTTTGTTAGGAAAGCGCAAATAATATTTAATTTCTAACACAAGTATTTTCACGTGAATCTCTCTATTCTAAAAAAAAGTAACTACCGCTGTCACCGCCGCCGCCGGTTTTGAATTTTTTGTGACCGGAGGTCTTTCTTCGTTAATATTGAGAAAAATAATACATACAAAAATATGAAAAACAGTGGTTTTATACAGAAATGTTTGATAAACACGCTAATGCAGACAGTTTTCAAATCGAAGAAATATTTTAAGAGATATTTAATGCTAAAGTTGGACAAAATCGTTCCACTAAAAAAGTTTTATAGCAGCAAAAACTATACATGGCAGTGTAATCATTTTTAGATCATTTTATGCGTTAGAATTTGCCGGAGTGCAGATTGCATTAATTTTTTTATTTTGACTCATTTTTCAGGTTTTATTTCTATTTTAAATTCAAATTTTCAGCATTTCTAGAGATATTTTTTTACAGATTTCAGAAAATTGTACTAATTTAAACTGTTGCCAACTGTATAACAAGCGCAAGCAATAATGTTTGCTTCAAATTACAAATTTATTTACTCGTGACTTTTATAAACAGGAAAAACACTTTCAAATTAGAATTAAATAATTATGTATAAAAAGCAGGAACTTATTAAAAATTACGTCATAAAAAGTATACACGTGAATTTTAAAAGAGAAAGGATATTGTAAAATAATAAATTCATTAACATGCGTTAGAAGTCTTAGGAGAAATTACGTCATATTTACGTCACATTATAGTTATTACATAAAATGAACACAAAATAACATTGCAAAAAAGTTTAAATTTAGAAATTGCGCTAGACATTTATTTAATATTTTGAGAGGATATTTTCAACTATTTTTGTTAGGAAAACGCAAATAATATTTCATTGCTAACAAAAGTACTTTCACGCGATTATTTAAAAGAGAAAGAATAGCTTGGTAAAAATTACGTCAGATTAAAAACGATTAATTTAAAATGTCTCATTTAAAAGAACTTTCTTTTCGCTTTGTTAAAAAATACCAGGAGACAGACTCTGTTTACTTAATTCCTTTTATATTAGCTTATTTTGAAATGTTGTTACACGTGTCTACGTCATCAAGTTATTTTTATTTCGACGTTTTATTTGTATTTTTATTAATGTTGTACGAATTTATTTGTTCTTTCGTTATTTAAAATAAAAATTATGTCAATTTGTATAATTTGGCGAGTGGTTTGGCGATTTATATAATTTGGCAAAATTGGTCGACGGGATAATCAAGTAGTACCGCAGCGGATTTGGCGTTAAAATTCCCCAATCAAAGAGAAATGAATAGAAATTCGTTTATAGGGAGATCGCCACTGTTTTTTAAATTATAATTCAAACTTTCGAAATCTTTTTAAAGCCGATCAAATTAGCGTGCATTTAGAGCCTGCGGTGTCTGGACGGGGGTTGGCGAGCGTAGCTCGTAGGGGGCCGAGCCCCTTAGTATTAAAAAGAGAAAGAATAGTTTGGTCAAAATTACGTCAGATTAAAAACGATTAATTTAAAATGTCTCATTTAAAAGAACTTTCTTTTCACTTTGTTAAAAAATACCAGGAGACAAAGACTCTGTTTACTTAATTCCTTTTATATTAGCTTATTTTGAAATGTTGTTACACGTGTCTACGTCATCAAGTTATTTTTATTCCGACGTTTTATTTGTATTTTTATTAATGTTGTACTAATTTATTTGTTTTTTCGTTATTTAAAATAAAAATTATGTCAATTTGTATAATTTGGCGAGTGGTTTGGCGATTTATATAATTTGGCGAAATTGGTCGACGGGATAATCAAGTAGTACCACAACGGATTTGGCGTTAAAATTCCCCAATCAAAGAGAAATGAATAGAAATCCGTTTATAGAGAGATCGCCACTGTTTTTTAAATTATAATTCAATCTTTCGAAATTTTTTTAAAGCCGATCAAATTAGTGTGCATTTAGAGTCTACGGTGTCTGGACGGGGGTTGGCGAGCGTAGCTCGTAGGGGGCCGAGCCCCCTAGTTCCGAAAAAAAAGAAAACTAAATATTTCTAAATATGAAACAAAGATGAATAACAACTTACCTTCATCCATGGTGGCTAGTTGAACTTTAGTTGCTGTTGCAATGGAAATAATTCTGCCAGCACCACCTAGTATCTGTTAACCTAAATGTGTGTTTAGAGGGACTGAGATGATGGTCAACCTCAGGGAAAATATATTTACTACAATATTTTACTATCTCTCTATTCTAAAAAAAAGTAACTACCGCTGTCACCGCCGCCGTCGGTTTTGAATTTTTTGTGACCGGAGGTCTTTCTTCGTTAATATTAAGAAAAATAATGCATACAAAAATATGAAAATCGGTAGTAGTATACAGAAATGTTTGATAAACACGCTGATGCAGACAGTTTTCAAATCGAAGAATTATTTTAAGAGATATTTAATGCCAAAGTTGGACAAAATCGTTCCATTAGAAAAGTTTTATAGGAGCAAAAACTGTACATAGGAATTTAATCATTTTTAGATCATTTTATACGTTTGAAGTTCCCGGTGTGCAGACTGTTTTCTTTTTTTTAATTTGGCTAATTTTTTGAGGTTTTATTTCTATTTTAAATTCAAATTTTCAGGATTTCTAGAGATATTTTTTACAGATTTTAGAAAGTGATATTAATTTAAACTGTTGCCAACTGTATAAACAGCGGAAACAATAATGTTTGCTTCAAAAAAAAAATAAAAATATTTATAAGTGTAATAAATTAAAAATTTATTTACACGTGACTATTATAAACAGAAAAAAACATTTGGAATTAGAATTAAATAATTATGTACAAAAAGCAGGAACTTATTAAAAATTACGTCATAAAAACTATAATTACACGTGAATTTTAAGAGAGAAAGGAATTTGTAAAATAATAAATTTATTAACATGCGTTAGAAGTCTTAAATAGCAGAAATTACGTCATATTTACGTTACATTACAGTTATTACATAAAATGAACACCAAATAATATTGCAAAACGGTTTAAATTTAGAAATTGCGCTAGACATTTATTTGATATTTTGAGAGGATACTTTTCAACTATTTTTATTAGGAAAGCGCAAATAATATTTCCTTTCTAACACAAGTATTTTCACGTGAATATTAAAAAGAGAAAGAATAGTTTGGTCAAAATTACGTCAGATTAAAAACGATTAATTTAAAATGTCTTATTTAAAAGAACTTTCTTTTCGCTTTGTTAAAAAATACCGGGAGACAAAGATTCTGTTTACTTAATTCCTTTTATATTAGCTTATTTTGAAATGTTTATCTTATTTTACTTAATCAAAGACGAAAACAGCGATTGACATATGTATTTTTGGTACTACTTAGTTATCCCGTCGACCAAAAATCTATCATTCGCCAAACTATAAGATTAAATGTCAATAATGGTTGATCGTAAATGTCACATTAACTTGACTTTAAGCAAGTTACACGTGTCTACGTCATCAAGTTATTTTCATTTCGACGTTTTATTTGTATTTTTATTAATGTTGCACTAATTTATTTGTTCTTTCGTTATTTAAAATAAAAATGATATCAATTTGTATAATTTGGGGAGTGCTTTGGCGATTTATATAATTTGGCGAAATTGGTCGACGGATTAATCAAGTAGTACCGCAGCGGATTTGGCCTTAAAATTCCCCAGTCAAAGAGAAATGAATAGAAATCCGTTTATAGGGAGATCGCCATTGCTTTTTAAATTATAATTCAATCTTCCGAAATCTTTTTAAAGCCGATCAAATTAGCGTACTTTTAGAGCCTGCGGTGTCTGAACGGGGGTTGACGAGCGTAGCTCGTAGGGAGCAGAGCCCCCTAGTACAATATATACTAATAAAGGATAATTATTTCCCCCTTACTGTATATATATAGGTATAACTATATAATAGCAAAAGTTAATAATATTTATAGAATTTTTTACAGCACTAGGGGGCTCTGCCCCCTACGAGCTACGCTCGTCAACCCCCGTTCAGACACCGCAGACTCTAACAGCACGCTAATTTGATCGCCTTTAAAAAGATTTCGAAAGATTGAATTATAATTTGAATCTGACAATTATAATCTGACGTAATTTTCACCAAACTTTTCTTTCTCTTTTTAATATTCACGTCAAAATACTTTTGTTAGAAATGAAATATTATGATCATCTTAAAATGTCAAGTAAATGTCTCGCGCAAGTTTTAAATTAAAACTGTTTTGCAATATTATTTTTTGTTCATTTTACGTAATAAGTGTAATATGAGGTAAATTCTCCTATTTAGGACTTCTAACGCATGTTACTGAATTTATTATTTTACAATATTCTTTCTCATTTAAAATTCACGTGTAACTATAGTTTTTATGACGTAATTTTCAATGAGTTCCTGCTTTTTATATTTTTTGTTTATAATAGTCACGTGTAAAATAAATTTTTAATTTGAAGCAAACATTACTGTTTGCGCTGTTTATACAGCTGGCAACAGTTTAAATTAATACAATCTCTCTATTCTAAAAAAAAGTAACTACCGCTGTCACCGCCGCCGCCGCCGCCGCCGCCGCCGCCGGTTTTGATTTTTTTGTGACCGGAGGCCTTTCTTCGTTAATATTAACAAAAATAATGCATACAAAAATATGAAAATCAGTGGTTTTATGCAGAAATGTTTGATAAACACGCTGATGCAGACAGTTTTCAAATCGAAGAATTATTTTAAGAGTTATTTAATGCTAAAGTTGGACAAAATCGTTCCACTAAAAAAGTTTTATAGCAGCAAAAACTATACATGGCAGTTTAATCATTTTTAGATCATTTTATGCGTTAGAATTTGCCGGAGTGCAGATTGCATTAATTTTTTTATTTTGACTCATTTTTTCAGGTTTTATTTCTATTTTAAATTCAAATTTTCAGCATTTCTAGAGATATTTTTTACAGATTTCAGAAAATTGTACTAATTTAAACTGTTGCCAACTGTATAAAAAGCGCAAGCAATAATGTTTGCTTCAAATTAAAAATTTATTTACACGTGACTATTATAAACAGGAAAAAAACTTTCAAATTAGAATTAAATAATTACGTATAAAAAGCAGGAACTTATTAAAAATTACGTCATAAAAAGTATACACGTGAATTTTAAAAGAGAAAGGCTATTGTAAAATAATAAATTCATTAACATGCGTTAGAAGTCTTAGGAGAAATTACGTCCTATTTACGTCACATTATAGTTATTACATAAAATGAACACAAAATAATATTGCAAAAAAGTTTAAATTTAGAAATTGCGCTAGACATTTATTTGATATTTTGAGAATTAATTTAAAATGTCTCATTTAAAAGAACTTTCTTTTCGCTTTGTTAAAAAATACCAGGAGACAAAGACTCTCTTTACTTAATTCCTTTTATATTAGCTTATTTTGAAATGTTGCTACACGTGTATACGTCATCAAGTTATTTTTATTTCGACGTTTTATTTGTGTTTTTATTAATGTTGTACGAATTTATTTGTTCTTTCGTTATTTAAAATAAAAATTATATCAATTTGTATAATTTAGCGAGTGGTTTGGCGATTTATATAATTTGGCGAAATGGGTCGACAGGATAATCAAATAGTAAGTACCGCAGCGGATTTGGCTTTAAAATTCCCCAATCAAAGAGAAATGAATAGAAATTCGTTTATAGGGAGATCGCCACTGTTTTTTAAATTATAATTCAATCTTTCGAAATCTTTTTAAAGCTGATCAAATTAGCGTGCATTTAGAGTCTGCGGTGTCTGGACGGGGGTTGGCGAGCGTAGCTCGTAGGGGGCCGAGCCCCCTAGTTTTCTAAAATTTGTAAAATATATCTCTCGAAATGCTGAAAATTTGAATTTAAAATAGAAATAAAACCTCGAAAAATTATTCAAATTAAAAAACTAACTGCAATCTGCACACCGGGAAATTCTGACGCATAAAATGATCTAAAAATGATTAAATTCCTATGTACAGTTTTTGCTCCTATAAAACTTTTTTAATGGAACGATTTTGTCCAACTTTGGCATTAAATATCTCTTAAAATAATTCTTCGATTTGAAAACTGTCTGCATCAGCGTGTTTATCAAACATTTTTCTATAATACTACCGATTTTCATATTTTTGTATGCAACAGTTTTTTTAATATTGACGAAGAAAGACCTCCGGTCACAAAAAATTCAAAACCGGCGGCGGCGGCGGCGGTGACAGCGGTAGTTACTTTTTTTAGAATAGAGAGATACATTTAATATTGGATATTTGCACCTGGAGACAGGGACTGAAATTTTCGTTTGTTTAAAGCTTAAAATTAATCATTTATACATCATTATATGTCCATTTATCATTGGTAATTGTTATAAAAAATGTCACAATATATTTCATTTTTAAGTTTTTGGTTTTAGTATAATTAATGAAATATTATTGGCAGTGGACGCTAATTGTCCAATTTTCAGATATTGACCCGTATACACACCAATTAATATACAAAATATTAGCCACATTTAAAAACGCATACGACAACTGTAAACATCCAGCAATTATCCCTCAAAGACTGAAGTGTAACCTGATATTTTTGTGGGTCTCTGTATATGAATGAAAAAAACTATGCAAACCATATTCAACAGTAAGCATATTGTTGTGTACGCTAGTGATATATATCAATTTCAGTATGTTTGAAATTGCCTAACAGCATTTACATTGCAAGATTCTCCCCCCCCCCCCCGCCCCCCCATATGCCATAATGTATAGGAATTCTTTTTAGTGCCTTTGTAAACGGACTGTGAATGATGCAGTTGATTTCAATACCGAACATGCCATAGTAATTCTTAACATATTAGATGTAAATTTCCAACTGGGCGAAAAATGTCCGGACCAGGATTCGAACCCGGGACCTCCTGGCTGAAGCCGCCAGTGCTCTGCCATCTGAGCTATCCCGGACGATTCTGGTCGAACCTTTTACACCCAGCCAACCTTGATGATTACAACATCTGGTCTGAAACCTGGTTCAGCTCAACAGAATAAATTTCGGGTAAAGGAACTCCAGAAATCGCTGGATACGAAATTACACTAGATTAATATTAACACAATTATTGTAATTGATAAACCTGAGATTTATTCTGTTGAGCTGAACCAGGTTTCAGACCAGATGTTGTAATCATCAAGGTTGGCTGGGTGAAAAAGGTTCGACCAGAATCGTCCGGGATAGCTCAGATGGCAGAGCACTGGCGGCTTCAGCCAGGTAATCCCGGGTTCGAATCCTGGTCCGGACATTTTTCACCCAGTTGGAAATTTACATCTAATATGATTTGTTTACCAATTAGAATAATTGTGTTAATATTAATCTAGTGTATTTCTTAACATATATAAATTACATGACAATCTGACTATATTTACGCGAGTTATAGCTCGGACAACCAGACGGCCAGACAAACCGAATTTATAAACCACTTTTCAACTCGGAAAGTGTTGAAGAAGGCAACATTCTTAAAGAAAAGGTATAAAAACATAAAAAAGGGTCTTCAGAAATGTATAGCTTTTATGGAATTCTCTAATAATCCTTTTAAAATGAAATTCCATTGGAAAAATAAAAAATGATATATAAAGAACATTGTTTATGGATTTTAGGTTCACGAATATTCGTAAATCTCCCGAGACAGATTATTGGAAACCATTATCAAATCCCTGCTTTAATATTAAAAATTTGAGTCTGGAAAGATAATTTCAGATTTATATTTCTGTCACGGGTTAAACAATTATTTCTTAGCTCCAGGTTATAAAATGAATGATTTTTTTTAATGCAGAAATTTGAAAAATCAAAAATACTTAGGCAGTTCTAAAGGTAATTACAAAAACAACGGACAGTTCTTTTTTCAGTGCAAATTAAAATATATCTGGGAATTCTACACAGTAGGAAATGACAGCTGATCGCAGTAAAAGATCTGCGGATTTCATTTTCTGTAAAGGTTTCGTTTTATCGCAAAAATATTATAGATTGAATCGGAAAAAAATTAGGGAAAATGCAAGTAAAATGAGAAAATTTGTGTCACATACAGACAGACAGACAGGCAGACAGACAGACAGACTCACAGACATACTCACAGACATAATCACAGACAGACATTTTGTAAAAACATGTTTTTCGGGATCTCCGACCCCTAAAACGTATAAATCCGTCGAAAACCGGAATTCGAAAATTTTCCCGAATACAATACTTTCTTCTTGTAAAGATAGAAGAAAGTAAATATATATATATATATATATATATATATATAAATAAATTTGTAGTAAGATTATATGTAAAATGTTAATATATATGTCGTAGGCTAATTGAGAAATCCGGCTCTTTGCAAACAGCCTAGGCTCTTTGCAAAGAGCCGGGCTAATTGGAGAATCCAGCCTACGACATATACACTATATTGCCATTAATGACCGGCAACTTTCAATTTTAGACATTTTGTCGAATATTTAGAAATATACTTGACAGATTCTTCTGGAATTTCAGGATTAAAAAGAACAGGTATGACCCCATATTTAGCAATGTCGATTTGATAAGGGGGGCAATTAGGGGGGCAACAAAAAATCAAAGAAAAAAATAATACTTGGGATCACCCTGTAAAATAAAATGCACGAAATGATCTATCGCTACCGAATATAAATAAACAGACATTGTGCAATATGTCTATTCTTTTGTGTAAGAATAGCATGTATATTAATAGAGATACAGCGATTTATTTAAAAAAATTCTTGCATGTTTTTTGCTTATAACATGCAGGGTTTTCAACGAAATTTAACTCCGGTTTCAGAAAAATTGACAAAATATAGTAGAGACAATATAGTGCAAATGGAATATAATTATACTAAATATTTTAGGAAATATGAGCAGTTGCATTAAATAATTTTTATCTGCGCATGCGCGAACGATAACAAGGATCATTTTACATAATTTAATAGTCAACTCTATGGAGCAACTTATTTAAAAAAATCTAGTCGTAAAAATTCAGAAAGATATCGGCGTTAGAGTGAGCAAATTTTTAGTTGTTCTCTAAAAGCAGCTGAATAATAAGGGATTTTCCACAAATTGTCATTTTTAATTTTAATTTTTTTTAATTTTCATTTTTTATTGATGCTTTAGTTCTTCTTGGATAACCACCAGAACGAGCCTATAGCATGATCAAAAGAAGTATCAAAATCAAAGCATTTTTTCCAAATCTACTCGTTGATACACACTAAATACTAACTTTTTTTCTGGAAGTCAGTTAATAAAAAATGACAATTTGTGTAAAATCCCTTATCATTCAGCTGCTTTTAGAGAACAACTAAAAATTTGCTTACTTTAACGCCGATATCTTTCTGAATTTTTACGATATTTGACTAGATTTTTTAAAAATAAGTTGCTCCATAGAGTTGACTATTAACCCTTTCAGGGGCAGAGAAATTCTGTTCGTAAACTGATAAAATAATTGACTGACACCAGAATATTCAAACGAATTGCTTAGTAAATAACAAAACGCTATTTTGCACTTTAATTACAAAAGCAACTTTTTATTAAAATATTGTTGGTGCCAGTAGTCAGTTTTGGAATTAAAATTAGGTGGCTAGACCCTCTAGCCACCGCCTTTGAAAGGGTTAAATTATGTAAAATGATCCTTGTTACCGTTCGCGCATGCGCAGATAAAATTATTTCATACAACTGTTCATATTTCCTAAAATATGTAATATATTTATATTCCAATTGCACTATATTGTTTCTATTATATTTTGTAAAATTTTCTGAAACCGGCGTTAAATTTGGTTGAAAACCCTTCATGTTATAAGCAAAAAACATGCAAGAATTTTTTAATTTTTTAAAATAAATCGCTATATCTCTATTAATATACGTGCTATTCTTACACAAAAGAATACACATATTGCACAATGTCTGTTTATTTATATTCGGTGGCGGTAGATCATTTCGTGCATTCTATTTTATAGGGTGATCCCAAGTATTATTTTTTTTCTTTGATTTTTTGTTGGCCCCCTAATTGACCCCCTCAACAAATGGACATTGCTAAATATGAGGTCATACCTGTTCTTTTTAATCCTGATATTCCAGGAGACCAGTCAAGTATATTTCTAAATATTCGACAAAATGTCTAAAATTCAAAGTTGCCGGTCATTAATGGCTTGAATATATAGACGTTGGAATAACAACACATACACTTTAATACAATTCTATAAAGATCATTTTAAACCACTTCGTTGATACCTTTTTTAAATACAGTTCATTTCTCACTTAAAACTTATAATATATTTCTATCGAACAATTAAATTTGGCCTAACAATGCCTTCCTTGGCATCTCGTAAACCAATGCTTCATGAACAATATTATTTTTTATTTTATAGACTGACTCTTTTCTAATTTTGAATATGTCCATTGTCCAAACCTTGATCTCGTGAATTTTTATAACTCGTGCTTTCAAATCATGGATAATAAAAATATCAAAGCGTCAGTTAATTTACTGATCATGCACGTCATAAAGAAAATAAAGTATGTTTAAATTCAAATCCTACATATATATATATATATATATATATATTATGTAATCGACAACAAATTCACAACCGAAACATTTTCGGACTCATTTTTAAACATAAAAGCTTGAAACTTGTAGGGATGTTTTTTGAAGTGGTTTAAAATCGAATAGTTTTTCATTCATTATTGGATAAAGGAATTACAACTTGAGTTATAAGCGATTATTGTCTCACGACGGTAATTTTTTTCTTTACTGGCGCTATCGAAATCGCAGTTTTACAAAACTTTCTGAAAAATCTATTTTCACCCAAAAATGAGGAAAACTGTTCGATTATATATACTTTCTGAAAAAAAAAACCCCTACCAATTTCATGGGTTCGTGAATAAAAATTAATTAAAAAATGTGTCAGAAAGTAGGCAATTTGGACTTGAGTTTAGCATTAACGAGGTATTATATCTGAAATATTCAGAAATCGAAGAAATTTTCATTTTACATTACACTATCGTTAAAAAATGTGCAATTATTATTAATAAATATCTTATTTAAAATTCATGAACTTGTGTGATATTCACTATGAATTAATATTTTCTAATTATTTAAAATTTGATAGTCTTTAAAACTCTTGTTTCTCCTCCTTCAATGTAAAAATACAAAAATTTTTGCTATAGTTTTTTTAAAAATAAATTTGGTAACTAAAAACCAGGATATAGAGGTTTTGTAAGTTTTCAGAATCTACCTTAACTAAGGTAAACAATTTCTTTTAAAATAATTTTTTATTTTTGCGATTTTTTAATGATTACATGTAAGCGATAATTCATTTTACTGACTTTTAAATCACACTTCTTCCATCCTCAGGTCTTGCAAAATGACCGCAGCTTTGTGAACTATTTAAAAATCTAGAACTTTTAAAGCAGACTTAAAAAAACTTTTCTTTATGTTTAAAATCTGTCTAGACAAAAAAGCAAAGCGAAAACAAAAAGTGAGTTTGCAGTAGTATCGCAATAATAATAATAAAAAAATATTTTAAAGAAAAGGGTGTGGATTCTAAATAGACTATAATCGTAGGGATTACTGGATTGCACATGGCAGTTAGCATTTGATGTTTTAATTATACATTTTAATTAATCCATAAAAAAAAAAAAAACCGTACAGTTAGTTTTGGAATATGAACGATAGCAATAACAAAAAGTATGAGATTATTAATTATTATCTTATTAATTATTTTAAGTTTATGAATTTCCATCATTTAATTTGCTTTTTATTAAGGTTTCATTCATCTGAACCCTATTCGTATCACTCCTCTGTCTGTCCGTCCGTCCGTCTGTCACAGAGCTCATACTCGGAAGCTTTAGCGGGTGTTCCAGACTTGATAGTTGTAATAGTTCCAGGCTTGATTTTTTTTTTTGTTGTTGTTTACATAGCGCTGAATACCCCTGACCTTGCCAAAATCATAAAATTTTGAAAAAGTCTTAATTAACGCACGATATTAATTAAAAAAACCCAATTAAAAGAATGGAAAATGTTCATAATTCAACAAAAGCATTGATTTTAATCAAACCACAACAATTTGCTGACAGAAGGGGGAGGGTTTACCATAATCAAGAAGGGGTGCCATATCGCTAAATGTGCTGGGCGTTTTGGAAGACGCATGTATTTCATAATGTACCAGACCTAAAAACTTGAAAATTGCGCACGCAAACGCAAAAAAATTTTCTCTTTCAGAATTTATAAGATTTTTCCGAAAATTCCATCTAGAAGCGGAAAAATCCATTAAAAATCGATTTATATAAATTGATTTTATTTACTTTCAAAGATAAACAGCTTTTTGACACAGGTGTTTACACAGATGTCAGAGAAATATTTCATGGCCAGACGGCTGTCGCCTAGGTACTGGCATTTATTGCCGGCCAATAACTTTTTTCCAAATATTGCATTTATAGATTTAATTCTTGAGAATTTATGTGCAATTTTTGATGCTGATTCCGAATATGTAATTTTCGTTAAAATATTCCCAGTAGAACTCTAATTATATCAATAAAAAATCTGGTTTAATGAAAAGATTAATTTCCAATTTCATTTCCTCTCCGCAAAAAAGTTAAAAGACAGACATCTGGTAAAACCACAGATAATTTTTAGATTAGGATTATTTATTTTGGGTATAAAATTTTTACAAATACAGTACAGCGCCGATTATCCGCGGAATTGGATGGCAAGGGCACCGCGAAAAAAATCGCGGATAACCCGAAAAAGACTGAAAACGGTGTGCAAACACGAAAAAAAAAAAAAAAAAAAAAAAAAAAAGAAAGAAAAAGAAATTCAACACAAAAACTATGTTTTATTTTACAAAAAACATAATAAAACGTTTAAAATACATACATATGCATAGTACAATAGAAATTTTTGCTTTACGTTTAAATCACTAAAATAAAAAGAGCAGTAAACAAGAAACAATACCGTACATACTGCACAACAATTAAATTTAAAAAATCAAAAAACTCGACTGCGTAAAAAGCGAACTAATTAATTATTTCTCATCAATGTGAAACTATTTTTTATATTACTTACCTATTTTTTTATTTATTTGTATTGATGACTTTTAAGTTGTGTTTGCTTGTTAGTTCCTATCTATAAACACTGTTTTGATGAGGCCTATAGATGTCTGTGAAGGTTAGAGTTGCAGTAAAGCTAGAGATCCTACCTACACCACTTCCAAATTGTGTAATATTTAAATGGAGCTTCTGACTGTAAAATAGTCAACGAAACCTCGTCTTCAGTTTGAAAGACCTATCCAATGATATGCCACTCAATAATGTGCGAAAAAAGTTTTTTCGTCTCTACCGCCATTTTGAATTTATAAAAAACAAAACCTAGCCTATAACCATCGGAAGATTAAGACGAATCGATAGAGACCTCATTCATTAAAATCCATCGAACCGTTGGGATGTTTCGAGGATTTAAAGAAATCCACATACCCAGATACGCGTGAAACACATAACCCTTCTTGGCAGTCGGGTAAAAAGAGCTGATTTACACCTTTTTTTTAAAAAAATCAGTCACTTGTTTTTGCTTCTTGCTTTGGAAACACCTTTTCTTTATTCTAAATTGTAAGTTATTTTTTTTCTTTTAGTATGGAATACTTTTTATCTCGAAAATGAAGTTATTCTTGATACGCTGTCCTGGAATTTATCATAATAGTCTTATTTAATTGTGAAATATTTTAACTGCTGTGTTTACGTTTGGTTAATAAAATCAAGAAAAGATATCAAGACTTTATATCTGATATTTCAAACATGGCAACCGAATCTAAAAATATTCTTCTATTACTTTCGAATACATGAATATTTCTGTTTATATTTATTAGTAGGGCTTATTGTATTTTCCTTGCTGTTGGCTTGAATAAAAAAACAAAAAAAAAAAAAAAAGAAAAAAATAGCTTCGCGGGTAAACCGCACCGCGGATAATCGAGGCTTTACTGTACTGCATTTATAGATTTTAAACTTGTGCATATATGCCTATTTTTCAAATATGTAATTTTCATAAAAATCAATTAAGAATTTTTTATTTTATCCAAAAATACGCTTTTTAAAAAGAAAAAGAAATGTATTTGTATGACACGTTATTTAAATCTAAGCGTTTCTTCACTAATTATCATTATTTTACGTCCGATTTTTTATTATAGACTGTATAAAATGAACATAATGCCTTTTTAGGTGCGTTCGTAATTATATAAATACGTAGCATTTATAGTCGTCGTTCAGTCCGTCTGTCCGTCTGTCCGTCCGCATATAACAGAGCAAAAACTACCCAACAGAATGGTCTGAAATTTCAAATGTATGATTGGTGCAAAATTTTGTCGAGCCATTTCCAATTTTATAAAAATCGGATGTATAGTTTAATTACAGGGACAGTCAAAAGTTTTTCTTTACATTACGGCCAATGGGAAAAATTATTGCAAGTGCATTTTAATGTTGTTACAGCCTTCCGAATCGTCTGAAATTTTAAATATATAATTGTTGCAAAATTTTGTCAAGCTATTTCCAATTTTATGAAAATCGGATGTATAGTTTAATTACAGGGACAGTCAAAAGTTTTCCGTTACATTAAGGCCAATTGGAAAAAATTATTGCAAGTTCATTTTAATGATGTTACAGCCTTCCGAATCGTCTGAAATTTTAAATATATAATTGTTGCAAAATTTTGTCGAGCTATTTCCAATTTTATGAAAATCGGATGTATAGTTTAATTACAGGGACAGTCAAAGGTTTTCCGTTACATTACGGCTAATGGGAAAAAATTATTGCAAGTGCATTTTAATGATGTTACAGAATACGAATGGTCTGAAATTTTAAATATATAATTGCTGTAAAATTTTGTCTAGCCATTTCAAATTTTATGAAAATCGGATGTATAGTTTAATGACAGGGACAGTCAAAAGTTTTCCGTTGCATTACGGGGAATGGGAAAAAAAATATTGCAAGTGCATTTTAATGATGTTACAGACTATGCACTTATGAAGTGCAAAAAAATATACATTCAGTACAATATGGGGTGCAAAAAACAATTATAAAACTAGTTATAGTACGAACGCACCTCATTTGCCACGTTTGACGAGCAATTTCCAACTTGTTTTTTTTTTTATGAATGGTAGTAGTTAGGAATTTCCGAACTATTTCCGAATATTAATTTCAGCAAAGGAAAAAAAAATAAAATTAAGAAAAGTAATCAAGTCATCGATTTTAAAATTTCAGATATTTTATAGCACAAAATAATTGTATAATATATATTATATATATATATATAATATATTAATAATTATATAATTACTCGTATATTATATAATAACATAATAATTCTTAAAATTTTTTAAGAAGTATGTGTGTGTGTGTAGGGGGGGGGGGATTGGATTTTTAAGTTTCTACCTCTCCAGGCTCTAACTTCTGTATTTTAAAGTTTTTTTTTTTAACTCAGCCCCTAATTAAACTACAGCGAAATTTGACCCCATTTGAAGGCTTGACCGAAGGGGTAACTCTTCGAACCCGACATCTATCTGGTGTCTACTTCGACTCCAGACAAAGGCATTACCTCGTGAGAGGGGCGGAGGGGGCTTGGTGTCTATCTTACGGGAGGGGATGCAGAAGAAGGGAAAAAGTAACAGATAACAGCCTATTGGCTTGTATTTCAGAAAGGTAGCCACACTGAAGCCTTATTCGCTTCTTTGGCTAAAAAATAATGGCTACCATTTATTTCTCATTAGGCATTTTGTCGGGTTGCGGGTTGATTTAAAACGGAGTTTGCGAGTTCGGGTCGGGTACAACCCGACCCGTGCAGGACTCTACTTCATTTGCTAAAATTCCGTAAAACATTGAACATGGTTAAATAAAATAAGTGATATAATATGATAATAAAATAAGTATATATATATATTAAAAATGGTAAATTTTGGCACATATAATGAAACAAAATATGAAATTTCGGTGTTCGGACTTCTTGCGTGTAACATTCAGTTATCAGTTCATTTTGTTATTGGCTGAAACCATTATTGTTGTCTATGTGAATTTACGAAAAAAGGGAAATTTAAAACTTACTAGCTGACCCGCCCGGTATTGCCCGGGCCTTAATAATATTCTTACATGAATCTGAAATTTTTATCGCAGGTGCATTGCATACAGAGGGGAGTGGGAGTGGAGACCCCAAATTACCAGGGCCCGACTCTTGTTCAGTTCCAAAGTTGTGTAAATTCACAGGTTAAGTTTTTCCATTTTTATATGTCTCATGCTCTTTTTATTCCAAATTAATTGATGAATTCAATTAAAATTTAATTATATTTTCAATAATTTAATTTTTTATTTAAAATCTGTAGATGAAAAAGCAATTACAAATACAACATAAACTGTAATAATTGGAAAAGAAATAATAAAATTGTAAGCAAATATTACTATATAGAATGTTTTAAAAAGTACCATCCAGCAAATTTATTTTCTAATAGAGTAAAGCCTGTTTCTAAGGGAATCCTGCAATAAACAAAAAAAAAAGTTACAGCTTCCCTCTCTCCCCAAAAATGTTATTATGCTTTGTTCAATTTAAATAACCTGCATAAAACGGAATTTATCACTGGTCGTTTCCGTCTAAGCAGGTTTTATTGTATCTTACTTCTGGTAGGCCCATAATAATACTCTTAAATGAACCTGAAATTCGAATCGCAGATTCGTACAGAAGGAAGTAAACAAAATTACTTGACGTCATGACAACATTTTTAAATTTCTTGCTGCTGATTAATTCGCATTTCTAATATAGTGCTTTGCAGAAATTGCACGTTTTACTCAAAGTTTCACGGTTGTGCACCCCGGAACGTTTAAATCAATAATTTGGATTTCAGAAGCAACGCGTGCACTCTGCGTTTATTAACCCTATTTTAGCGATCGCTTATGCTCTGTGTTTAACTTTATTCCCGATTCAATCTATTTCAATTTTCTGTTCTTAATTCGGCTTCTTCTTCACTTTCAAGTATTCACCGAGATCTTTTACGGGCATTTCAAATGATATTTTGAAGCTTTATAATTTCAGCGAAAGAGGGAAACATCATGGAGCTCTTTCCTCCTCTACGGCGAAATGTAAATAAACCCGATCGCCCTAAATCTTGCCAAAGGACTTTTCACAATAACCAATGAGATGCGTTTCTCGGGCGTTGCCATTAGACAATAACAAATAATCGCGATTTCTGTGCCACGTACGTTAGCGTAATATATATATAGATTATTATAGCATAGAAATGTTAACAAACATATACAATTGTAAATAATAATAATAATAATTCGCCTAATAATAATAATTAAATAATAAGAACATGCTGTAATATAACTTTGCAACTAACTCTGCAACTAATTATAATTTTAAAAAAATGTACAGGTACTAAACGATTGAAAATAATGTGTACTTTTAAATGATGCATATAAAGTTTGCTTTGGGAGCCATCTGCAAATTTAAACTACACCAAACTTTACTTTTCTCAATGGCAACACCCAATTTTGGCAATATATTTTAAATCTTCGGTTCAAACTATGCCTAGAAATGAAATTTCAAGTAATTTGGATAATAAGTTTTTGAATTATAAATATTCAAAATTTGGAGCTTCTAATGTTAAATTACGTTTTCATATTTTTATTAATATCTCCTGAAATTAGAATCCTAATGTGATGATTTTTTTGTTTGATTATAATACTAAAAAACCCAAACATAAACACATTGAATTTGTAATTTTAAAAGTTTTATAATATGAATTATTAAATATGAAATTAATATTCGAAAAAAACATTAATTGCATATAATTTTTTGATTTTATATTTATTATGCCCTGCTTTATGCAAATTCTCAATTTCAAATTTTTCTTCCAAGTAGTTTTTGAATTATGAGTAAAAAACTTCAAAATGACGGTTTAAGGGGCCGTCTATGATGTCTAAAAAATCATAATTTGAAATAAATATATATTTTACTCATTTTAATGAGACGTTAGGGCTGCAAAATATTAAGCGAGTGAGATATTCATATTGGTTAAAAATAATACAGTAATAGAAGTGACATAGTCATTCTACAGCATTCAACAATCGAATACCAAATTTCAATTTAGATATAATTCCTCTAAAATATGCTCATTTTTAAATAATAAATTTCTCGGAAACTAATTGTACGAATTTTATGAAAATTAGGATTTAGGCTAATTGAAGAAAGTAGAATCTATTTATGGTGTCAAATTTGGGGATTGCTATTGAAGAAAAAACAAAGTTTGGGTTCGATGAATATGACCCCCAAAAGGAAATTTTATATACATCATTTAAAGGTAGACTTTTTTTTTCCAACTGTTTAGTATCAATAACTTTCTTCTACAATAAGTTATTGCGAAGTTGGTAGGGGGTATTTACTTTTTTTTTCCATGACTGTATATTACTATTATAATACATAAGACATCCCAATTTTTCGGCAGTATATGTTTTAGAAAATATTCGAATTTTTTTTCTGAATTAAAACGAACACAGAATACACGCTTGGAATAGTATTATGATAATAGTATCAAGTCAAATGAGAAAAAAAAAAATCGAAAATTTATATATTATACATTATCACACACTTTCCAACATTTTATTCGATACATATAAATTTTAGCACCTATATATATATATTGTATATATATATATATATATATATTAAGTTTTAGAATGACTCGAAATGACAAATTAAATTCTACAGATGTATTTTCACGCATAACCATACGTAATTATGTGAACATAATAATGTGAGAGCAAAGCATGCTCATGCTGTACTGAAATCCATGCATTTTCTAGATATCGAATCATATTTACAAACTGGAGCGCAGACAGACTGATAAACGTAAAAAGTTTTGCCTATGTCAAAATGTGTTTTTTTCTCCCTTTTTTCAGGCATATTTTTAATTTTAAAAGTTTTAAACAGTAAAATATTTTAAGGCGAACTCGCAAAACGATCGCTTTAAAAAGATTTTCGTCTTACCGTATTTTATGGAAGAAACGCCGCGGCGTTTACGAGTTTAAAAGTTATTTTTTTCTCCAAGTGCGGCGTTTACGATTTTTTTAAATACCAACTGAGTTTCCTTAATTTAAAAATTCATAAAAATATTTAAAAACGGATTTAAATATTTTAAATAAAACTTCAGGCATCTTAAGATATTAAAAACGAGACATCTTACACTGCTCAGAAAACTTAGATTAAAGTTAGGTCAATGTGACACTGTCGACAAAAGTAGCATTCCGATGGATGCGGCGTTTACGATATTTTTAAGCTTATGCAGGCCAATTTTTGAGGAGTGCGTCGTTTACGACGGGTGCGGCGTTTCTTCCATAAAATACGGTAATAGGTACATTATTATTTATAGTCATATTCTTTCACCCAGACCATGAAATTTTCCGTTAAAAAAAATTTCCGCTATGCATACGTCCTGCTTTCCTTTGTTTTAGTAATTAATATGCCTTAATTATTTTAATTGTAAAATACAGTAAAATCTGTCTAATGCGGAATCGATCGGGACCTAGAAAATTTTCCGTCGTAGATAATATTCCGTCTTATGCAAATCCGTAAAAAAAAAAAAAAAAAAAAAAAAGCTATTGCGCATTTTAATCAATTTTAAAAAAAGGAGGGTTAGTTCGATACGTGTTTTTTTTTTTTTTTTTTTTTTTTTTTTAACCATTTGGAAAAATGGTAATTGTTCTCTGACAGGGTAGGAAATCAAAAGCATATCTGAAGGTTTTTATTGGTTTAATCATCATTTTATTCGTTTTCTGATTGGTCTATACACTAACCTTTACTTTCAACAGAGATGGACATTTCTGTTGCCACTATTACAAAAAAGTAATAAAAACTGCAAAAAAAACTGCAAAAAAAAAAAAAAAATTAATAACTCAGAAACAAATTGAAATACAGCTTTCAAACAAATTGCATTTAAAAGTACATTCTTTTTCTCTATACGACGGTGTAAAAAGTACTATTGTGGGATGTTTAGAAGTTTAAGAATGAAATTTTATTTAAAATGGGTCGTCAGATTTCTTGGACATCTGACGATGGAAAAGCCTTTTCCCGAACAGCCAATGAAATACTTGGCTAATATGTAAGTTTCATAGGAAATCTCACGAGTCGCCGGCGATTTTTATCGCTTGCAATTTTTACGTGTAATAACACTATTAATGTTTAATTCATGGTATACGTAATATATGACCAGCTCCGTAGAAGTTTAAAAATTTACAGTACCGAAAAATGTAATCCATGGCGTACGTAATGTATGATCAACTCCGTGCGATTTTTTATGTTTTAAATTTTAGTCTTTGAAAAAATCGTTTTCCAAATGGTCGTTGTAATTTGTTAAATTGCTTTTTTTTTTTTTTTTTTTTTTTTTTTTAACAGAGAGACAGTTTTAAGTATAAAATTTTGCATTTTATGAATTTAATAAAAAGTATAAAAGATAGAAATGTGCACATTTTTATTTGTTCAATCGACCTTTCCCTTTTATTTAGGATTGTTTACTGTTTTTACTCTAAACTTCTATTTTTCTCAGCGAAATGGATACATACGAATACGGTACATAAAATACAAGCAATGCTGTTTTAATTTATTATTTTTTTTCCATAATCCTAATAATTTACAGAAATTATAATTTTTAAAAAATTGCTTTTTAAATTTTGAATGTATTTTTAAATTTTTGAATTAAAAAAAATTCTCGTAGTCTTATATTTACTGTTAGAATAACGGACTAAATATATATTTTTTATTATAAGAATAATGAAAAAAATAAAAATGCATATTTAAAATTTTTCTACCGTAAAAAACAAATTTATTTGGGTTAAAAATTGTAAATAAAAAGGAAATTTTGTCGAGAGAACAAATACAATCTGCATATTTTCTTTTTATTAAATCCGCAAAAATTCACAATTTCATAATTCAAAATCTCTCTATAAGCATATGAATGCGTAAAAATATGTTTTTTATTTATATTTATATTTCATAATTTATATTTATTTGATCTATCTAAAAGTTTCATACGCCAGAAGCTTTTCATTTTTTTAAATATAATTTTTACCGTTTTATACAAGAATTTCTTTTCGGGGTGACCTTAAAAATCTCTCCGTTTCCGCGTTAGGGAGATTCCGTCTTACTGAGCTCGTGTTAATCTTATTTTCTATGACTTCGCCGGGACGTGAAAATCTTTCCGTGGTAGTCAAATTTCCGCCTTATACAGAGTCCGCCTTAGACTGTATATAACTTCTTCACGTAAAATATAACAGTTCACAAAAAATAATGAGCGCTTTTAAATGAACCTGTAAATCAAATCATACCACTTTTTTAGACGGTTCTGGGGGGAAAAAATACCCAGCTCAGTTTCGATTTGAGAACAGCCATAATATAGAATAGTTGCAGCTTACCTGGCCAAATTCCGTTATTACACAAGTATTTTTATTGAGATCCAGACATTCAGAATGCAAAAGAACATGCAATATGACAAATAAATGTCAAACAACTTTCCATTACAACTCAATGTTTAAACTTTTTTTATTTTTTTTATTTTTGGTACTTCGAAGCGGTATTGCTCATCACAAAGACATTGCTATGATTTACAATAGTTATTATTAACCAATTTTCATAATATAACAAATTATTTTATCTTTTTGTTGTTGTTGTTGTTATTGTTGTTTGTTTTTTCTTTTCAACTTACAATTTTCACAACATGGTAAACTAACAGCACATGGTTAAACAGTTTAACGCTTTCTAAGTTTTAATTATTATTAAATTTTTATTTTTTACCAAATATCTTGTAGGTCTCAAATATAAATAATTCCTTAATCTAGGATAGTCTAAAATCTGTGTTTGTCTTTTTCGCTAATCATTAAAGTATGTGTCTAAAATATTTAATGAAATCATACGAGTATATTGAAATTGATTTCGCACAATGTTAATAGGCCAATGTTCCATTTATTAGCACAATAGTCTTAAATCGAAATCACAATTTTTCAAATACATGTCCTGTCCATCCTTTGACTCCTCTCCCTCAAAGAAATGTTTTGAGGCAAAATCGTCTGTTTATAAAATGTTTATAACATATTTGGAACGTCTAATATGTTTAAACGTCTGTTTATAACATAATAGAAAAAATTCTAAATAATTTAACTCACCCCCTTAAGTATATTTTTCTTATTTTCTTGATAAATTCTCTGAGTATTAAGACATTTGAAATTACTTGGACAACAGACTTTTAAAAAAATTAAAACATTTTTACAAAAAAGAAAAAAAATCTTTGATTCAATGCATAAGGATTCATGGGTGCAATGATATTCAACCTTCACAAATCCATTCTAGGTTGGCATAAAAGATTTTCTTTAATCAAATACAAAAGGAAAGTGTTTTTATTATTGTCCTAATAAATCGTAAAGATAGTGTGAGAAACACATTCCACATTAAAAACACTAGATAGAGCAAGTAAAAGGAAAAAAAAAACCAAAAAAAACCCCCCAATAATCCCAAAATAACCAAAAAACCCAATAATATCTATAAAACTGGGCATAAATTATGTAACAATTTCTAAATTGGTGTATTCGTGCTGTTCGTTTTTCGTTGAATTATCAGTACAAAATATACTACAGTTGAACCTCGTTAACATGAACCTCAAGGGGAATCGAAATTTCGTTCATGTTAACAGTAATTCATGTTATCAGTATCAAATCTTTGTATTCGTTTTTATAGGGAACTGTGAAAACAATTCATGTTAAAAGTAATTCACGTTAAGCGTGTTCATGTTAACGAGGTTTGACTGTATTTCAAAATTAAGTATTTTACATAAATAATTTATTTTTAATTAGATTATTTCATTTCTGGTAACCATGTCGTTAATGAGCTACTTGACGCACCGTTTCCCCTTCTTGAATGATTATCCCGTGAAATTGACACAATCCCGCGGAGGGGGGGGGGGGGGGAATTAATTTTTTTATGTGGCACATCGTTTTAAAGCTCTGGTCTATACGATACTAAGTACCCACTCCCACCCTCTTAACTCAATTTTTCACTACTATGGGGTGTTTTAATGTTTTATTTTGTTCATTACTACCCCATAAATTTCCCCCCAAAATTAAGAAAAAAAATATCCATAACAAATCTCAACAATTAGAATCTTCTCATCCATTTTTGTCTTTCTGTCGCCAGGGGGCGTTATTGAAAAAAATTTCGCAACCTTCACATTTAATATACGATATATCCTGTAATACCTTAAATGAAAGGCCACGTGCCCAATTATGTTATTCTTCACACTCTCCCTACCTCCATCCTTACCCCTTTGTGTCATCCCAATCTGTGCAAGGATTTAATACATAATTATAAATTAGCAATTTGGGTTTATTAATTAAAAGATAAAGTGTTTTGAAAGGAATGTTAAATGTAACCCTCTGTGCGATCTGTGATCGCACTTACCCACTTGTTTAAATTATCATTGAATTAAAAAATAAAGGAGATCACTTAATTTGATGATACGCACACATCTACACTGTCACAAAAATACTACGATTCCTACAAAGTTGGGATGTATTTTTTAAGTAGACTGATGTATTTCCCTTTTTGAAAATATACATTGTATGGTATGTAGATTTTTTCCCAAGGGCACATACAGAAATTCAATGTAATATTGTGAGTCATCAAAATTTCAAACTGTTATGAAGTTTGAATACTTTATTGATGTAGGCCACAATATTTTTTTTTAGTTAAAATGATCACGCTAACACGCGCTTTTCAAATGTGCTGTAATTTAAGGTATTTTGGTACTTTGGAAAATAATATTTACGTTGCAACTTCCGGATCACCGCTGTACGATGAACATTGTTTTTCTGCCTTTATCTTGAAAAAACAAAAACAAACAAACAAAAAAAAAAACATAATGGTAATTTCATCTATATAAATGTAGGAAAAAGTAGCCATATACGGACCGCCACTTTAACTCCTTGAGGGGCAAGCAAAAATGTCGCTTAATATTGAATTCGCACCGGAAAAATCGAAAAATTTTATTTTTAAATAAGGAAAAGCAACTTTTCAATGATTTTCCCCCAAAGTTAAAAATACAAAATTTAGTTAAATTTTTCTGGTGAGAATCTTGGTTAAATTAGGTGGGATATATTTTATCCCACCGCCCCTCAAGGGGTTAAATGGACCGGTGCCATTCTTCCGTTAATTACAGAAAGAGAAGCCATTTTCCGCTGAAATCTTACTCATCAGAAGGACATTATTTATGATTAGAAGATTAGAAGAAGCACCCGCCTTCCGCGTGCTGTTTTCAGACAATTGAAAAAAATCTAAAATTAGCTGTTTTGATGTAATTTTTTTTCTACTAAACGTAAGAGAATACTACTTTAAAACTAAGGTAAGTTATTATGTTTTCATTATACATATCTAAATTCATGTATTTAATGCGCATTTTTTTTTTATCTCGGTTTTGTTTGCTTTCGTTTTTGTTCTTAGTCTTGACATTATCTATTTTAAAAAAATGGCGCAGTTGCCTTAATTGGACCAATTTGAGTAGCTTAAATTGGACCAGATATCATAAATTTTAAAAGTAAGTAATAAATTTCGAGGGCTATACGCTTTAAACACTTTTTTTTAAAAATATTTTATAATGGATAACTATCTCCATGCTAAAATTAAGAGAGTAAAAAAATGATGAAAACGACACAGACAAACAGTCTGGAAGAAAAATATCAGTGACAGCAAAATTTGTTAAAAATATAGGAAACGAAAAGGAAAGAGTAAGTTGTGAAGAGATTGACTCGCAAGAAGGCTACAGCTACAAAAACTCCCCAAAAGCCAAAAGCCAAAGAATCATTAGAAATGTTATCTCCCTTTCCAAAATTAGTTAAGTCAAAGTTCAGAAGGGAATAAAAAACAGCTCTGTTAGCATATTCGCCATATAAAGTAAACCTTCAAATGAAAAACAACAACAACAACAAAACGTCAAAAAGGAAGTTCACAAAGCACAAAAGTAATTGGAACATCAAGTTTTAATAAATAGGTGTAATTCAATTGGAAACAAAATGATGAAAGGGAAGAACTACAGACATAAGGTAAAGAAAACTTCTGTTACAAAAAAAAAGTCTAATGATTCAGAATCAAAAAGAAAAATCAAGACAGTGGTGATTGGTTTTGCCTAATTTATAAGAAACATAAAATGCAAAAATGATTCAGTGTTCCGATTTTCAAATATGGTTTCATGTTGTGTGTGCTGGAATAAAAAATGAACAAAAGAAATTCATGTGTAAGTCTTGCATAATTTTTTACATGATATTCAAGTAACTAGCAAATAGTTCCACAATTTCTATTCTTAATTACTTATAACTTTGAGTTACATTTTGAATACATTTTCATTTAAAACAATTACTCTTACTTTCAGACATTTGATTTCATAATATTTCATTGCTGTTGTTTTGTTTGACTGTTTCATTAATCGCAAACTTTGCTTTTAATAAAATTATATTTCCTACTCATTAAAACAGCCTAATATTGTTTGGTCCAATTTAGGAGACTGGGGGTCCAACTTAGGCGACCAGTCGCTGAATTTAGAATACTTTTGATAAATTTTACAAATTAAAATAAAACTTAAAATTTCTAAAAGAAATTGTTCTAAAGATTTATTTATTTAATAGATGAATAGCTTTACTACGCATAGTGACGCATAGTGATATTTTGAAAATATTCCAAAAATGAAGTGAGTTACACCGGAAAATATGGGAAGTGGTCCAAATTCGGCTACTTTCCCCTATTATGTAACGAACCGTTCGTTTACAAAACATCATTTTCCTCTTAAACATAAATTAAACAATAATTAAATATAAGTTTATTATATTTCGCTGTATATATAAACACGTAAAAATTAAAACATAATTTGAATATTTTACATTTCTAATGTAAAGCTATATGACTAAAGCATTATAATGTAAAAAAACACTGCTCGATAAACTAGACGAATTTTCCCATCAACTTTCGTAAGAAGACAGCTAGCAGACGTTATTTACAGTTAAATACTCCATTCGATATGCAGTTAAGATTATTTAAAGTTATTTAATTCACTATAATTTAAATAATATATGAGATTAGCATGCTATTTTTCAAGTGCTTGGAGAAAGCCTTCACAAGAATGAACAGAGAAGAGAAAAAGAAGAAGAAGAAGAAGAAGAAGAAAAAACATCAAAAACAAAAATTGAAATGCAGTAAACTCTCGTTAGTGTGGGTCACCAAGGGAGGCCATGTTTAGCCCGTCCTAAGCGAAGTCTGCATTAAAGGATGAGTTGACATTTGAGTGGCGTAAAAACAATCCCTACCTCTGAATCAATTCAGTTTTTTAAAGAAACGAAACACATTAGAACTTTATTCTAAAAGAAAAAAACGTTTTTTTAATATATATTTTTAGCGGAAATCCAAATTAATGTAAATATTGTTTATACAAATTAACTAACACACTCCTGACAAAAAAGAAAAAAAAAACACAAATAAATTAACGTTTTTACATAATATTATTAAATTTATTTCAATTTCATTATTTTTATTATTTATTTTAAATTTATTTTAATTATTTCTTCAATTTTCTTTGCGATAGTTGAACAAGTGATCGTTTTACCGCATCGTTTTGTAGCACAATCCAGAATTTCGTCTGTTACATCATATTTTGATCGGTAATATTGGCGAACAGCCGGCAGCATCGTTTGAACCTTACACGTTGTCGGTTGTGGAATGATATCTTTCTTTTCATCGGTGTCACTAATTATTTCTTGATCACTCAATAAAAGATGTGGCACCAAAAGCGCTTTTGTAAAAGTAATTTACAAGACGAATGTTTTTCGATTCACCCCGCTTAATCGTTGAAATTTTGTACGCATTATCACGACGCATTAAGCGTATGTTAAATTTAAATAAAAAATAAGGGGAAAAATGAAATTTTCCTTATTACCCGGAGATACGCCTTAAGCGGGAGGCGTATTAATGAGAATCCACTCTAACAGATGGAGAAACGTAATGACATACTTTTATGGGCAAAAAACACTGAAAATTTGCAAAATGCAAAGTATAGTTTTATAAAGTATTGTTATTTTTGAGGCAGGACAACATTTTTCTAAATATGAGCTATAGAAAATAAGGTTTTAACAAAAAATTTAATTTCGCATTTTAGTATGTGTCTAGCCAGTAGCCATGTATAAAATGCCAATGCCATGTATAAAAACTATACTTGACTTTTACGCTTTTAGGTAGATTTCGTAAGAAATACTACCTATTACATTCTCTTCTATGTTGGAATTTCTGAAAAAAAATTGCAGATCTACGCCGCACAGTGGTCCCAAATCGCGATTATGTGGCCAAAAATCAGAAAATCAAAGTTTCGTATTTCGAAATCAAATAAATTCTACAGTATTTAGAAATATTCAAAGATTTATATTCTTTAATATTTTGGTTTTATAAGCTCACATGAATTCACATTGCTTATGTGAAGTTAGGAGTTTTGAGCGTTTTCTGCAGTTGCGTGAATTTCAGGCAAATTCGCTACATTCACACGCTAACTAAGACCTTTTCAGATAGTTTGTTGTTTTTTTCTTTGCACTTCTCTGAAATAACATTAAATTACATATTAATTTGATTTTTCGATTGCAAAAATCTCAAAAATTAAAAAAAGAGGAATTTTTATAAAAATTATATAGTTTTAACGAATTTTTGTACACAAAAAGTGATATATAAAAAAAGTTCTTCCGAGTTGCTCGGACTTTTATAGTACAAAATGTAGAATGAACCTTCTAAACTCATATCCAAAGAGATTTATTGCGACTTTGTGAGAACCAGTAGTTTGAAGTTGGACATTGGATATTGCCAGTATTAGTCCAAAATCAGTAATCGCTTTTAAAATCAATCTAATTTTCGCACTGACCCAAAATTGTCAGTGTTTATATACTGCAACATTCTAATTAACATAACACTGTCAATTTCATTTCTTTTAATTCGCAGGGATAGGGTGGGGTCTACTTAAGCGTTGGGGATATTTTTGTTTATTTATATATATATTTTATTTGTTTTTACAATTTTTCCCTTGCTTTTTTTCGTTTATATCAAAAATAATAAAATAATATTAAAACTTGACCTTATTTTAAAAAGTACATATTTAAAGTTCAGTTTATCTACCCTATATATATAAAATCCTAATGAATCGAATTGAAACGAATTTATGTAACGATTCTGTGAAACGACTGATTAAACAACTGACTACGTTTCACGGTGATTTCTCCTAAAATATGGAATGCTTTGCAATGAAATTAACACCAAAAATCCATATTGATCACAGATCTCAAAACTGGTATTAGAATTTTAAAATTAGAATTAGTTTTCGAAATATTAATTTTATTCTAATTTTAAATACTTTTTTTCTAATTATGGCAACTCACATTTTAATCATAACAGATATTTTTGTTCATATTTTAGAAAAGGTTATTTTAAATTAATTTGGCGACGAGTTTGGCCCCCCTTAAATGTATGCTAAGAAATGCATCATGTTACTTTTATTCAGAATTCAATTTGTATTTCATTATCATTTTATTTAATACAAAACTTTCATTTAAAATTGAAACCCTTAAAATAAATGGTTTTTACTTCATTTTTTTTTTTTTTTTAAACGAAACGAAAAGAAAAATATTAGACACAGATGTCATATACGCAAAGGGGTACCTAATTGGCGCCAAAATGGCGTTATTTTGCCTGACATGGTAACCCGGCTATTGTTGCTTATTTATTAATAAATGTTTATTTGAATTTATTTTCTTTTTATTTACAAAAAATGTTATAAATTGTTTTGTTCTATAGTTATTAATTATTTTTTTAATTTATTGTTATTTCATTTTAAAAATAACAGAAAATAATTTAAAAATACATATGTAACAGGTATTTGAAAACGAGGTTTTCGCCAAATTGTCGTAAAAAAAGAAATCACGCCAAACCCGGTGCGTATGTGACAATGCAACAAATCATGAGATTTAATTTCCACTTCAAAGCAACGTTTTAATGTTATTACTTCTCCCGTCGACCAATTTCGCCAAATTATATAAATAGCCAAATTATACAAATTGACATATTTTTTATTTCAAATAACAAAAGAACAAATAAATTAGTATAACATTAATAAAAATGCAAATAAAACGTCGAAATAAAAATCACTTGATGGCGTGAACATGTGTAACTTCCTTAAAGTCAAGTGAATGTGACATTTACGATCAACCATTATTGGCATTTAATCTTATAATTTGGCGACAGATTTTTGGTCGATGGGATAACCAAGTAGCACCGTTTTAATTTACCACTCGAAAAATAAAAAAATGCTAACTGGCGAGTTAAAAAAAAGCTATTGGCGAGATTTTCCCCCGGCTAACATAAAAGAACCAGGAATTCTTTGTGATCATGGCAACTTTTATGTAGTTTTATTCGAAAAAATAATTTTTATTCTTTAATCAAATTGGAAACCTTTCTTATGAAAAGCGAAGGAATCTACCCGTTGTTTATGGCAGTTACATGACTTGGACTATTATAATATAAACGAAATAAGGGGGATAGAATAATATTCGGCGACTTATCACACCTGTGGCTGGCTAACATTAAGGTACCAAAATGGCCGCCTGGAATATAAAAAGGGAAGGGATCCGCCTGGTGCTGTTGATGATCGTCACATGACTTAGGCTATTATTATAGAGATTGTTTTCAATTTTAAAAACAGCGCAAAGAATAATATTTCCCAACGATTAAAAATTTATTTTCACGTGACTATTAAAATCAGAAAAAAAACTTTAAAATTACTATTAAATATATTAGTATGCGTGTTAAAGGCAGGAAAATATTTAAAATTATGTCCTGAAAATTGTATTTACACGTGAATATTAAAAGGGAAAGGAAACTTTAAAATAATAAATACATTAATATGCGTTTAACCCTTTCACGGACAAGGCACTTCTATTTGTAAAATCTTGAAATCAGTGAATGGCACCAGAATTTACGAAAACATTTCGAAATACAAAAATGCTTTTGTTCGCTTACTTAATAAAAGGGAAATTTTCATCCCAATATTCTGATGCTAATGTGGCGTTTAAGAATTAAAATTAAGTGGTCCAAAAATGAACCATCGCCCTTGAAGAGGTTAAAGCAGCAAATTTTAGTAATTGTATTATGTCAATCGTTTTATAACGCTGTTAAAAATACCGAGAGACAAAGACTCTGTAATACTATTAATTTTAGTAATAGTTTAGTAATAGTTATTTTATTTTAGCTTCTTTTCAAATGTTTAACTGATCTTCTTTAACCAAACACGAAAACAACCATTGGATGTCTTAACAGAAACTGATTCTACCTTAAATTTTTGCAATCAAAGGGAATTGAATGGAAACCCGTTTACAGGGAGATCGCGACAGGTTTTTTCAGTATAATTCAATCTTCTCTAATCTTTTTTAAAACCGATCAGATTAGCGTGCTTTTAGATTCTACAGTGTCTGAACGGGGGTTGGCGAGCGTAGCTTGCAGGGGGCAGAGCCCCCTAGTATATATATATAGTTATATATATATATTTATACATATATATACTAAATTCTACCAACATGCATTTATGGGAAATTCAATCAACTGGAATCATTCAAAACATCATTCAACGTTTTAATTTTTCTGATTATTTGAAAAGTATATTTTACATACTTACAAATAAATTTTATTAATTATATTTTTTAATTTTCACGTATCGTCATATTAATCTGTTGTAAATTTCTTTATTAACGGTATTTTTTTTAGTTTATTATATGAATCTTAATTTAATTATATTAATTCATATGCACATTTAAATTTTAAAGAATACTTTAATATAAACACTTATTTATATGGATTTCCATATGGAATTAATTATATGTACAGGCCACCCTTTGCGCTTTTACTATGCAAGAGAAATGTGTTGACCTGAAACTCGATATGGGTGTAGAAGTAGGGGAGACTGAGGATGAAAGGGACAAGGGATGAACGGGACAAGGGATGAAAGGGACGCTCAAAATTTCAGGAAGAAAATAAAATGTACAAAGTTTCACTTTTGCCTCAATCGATGACGATACTTGTTCAGTCTTAATAATCCTTATAACTAACATAAGCAATTGTAGGGTTGTAGGTGATGAAAGCAAAAACTGTTTTGGATATAAAAAAGTAAATTTTGATATTGCTTCTCTTTTTTTCTCTAACAAAGTAATTTTGTGTTTAGCATTATAATATTTATGTTATTTAGCACTGTAAAGTATGCACTTTATGTGAATATCAGTATATTTTGTTAGGCAAAATACTGTCATGCATGAAGACATTTTTCATTTCGCTAAGTGGGTATGGGGTTGAAAGGGACAGAAACTTAGGGGTTGAAAGGGACATGTCCCTATCAACCCTCCAGGTTGACCCTTAGGCTGTTCCTATCAAGCTTCCTTTAGTGAAGCTCAATAAAAAGAGTTAGATTCATATTTGCTCCAAGCATCTGATATCAACTATGGTTTTACAACTCTGAATATGAGTATTCAATTGCTTTGAACTCTTCAAATACGTCTCTATCTTGCAAATAAAGAAGCAAGCTGAAATTGATTGGTTCCAAGATTTTATTCAACGAAATTCATTATTTTCTCTTAAGAAACCTATAGCCATTAGTTTAACAAGAAGTACCAGTTTCAACAAAGCTAATGTTGATATTTTTTTTAAACCTTCAGTTAGTTATGAATCACTATAAATTTACACAGAACATAATATATAATTGTGATAAAACATGCTGAATGATAGAGCACAAACTACCTAATATAGTAGCAAAACGTAGTGCAAACGATAGTATAGTAGCAAACGATTTTCTTACGTAACATCAGCTGAACGTGGCAAACTTGTCACACTTTTGGGTTTTGTTTCTACATAAGGTAACTCTGTTCAACAGTATTCGTTTTCCCAAGAAAGAATTTCAAGGAGTTCATGCTTGGAGGTGCCCCATCCCAAAAATTTGGACATGCTCATGACAGTTGGTCAATGACCGCAGAAGTTTTTAAAAGCAATTGTGAATTAACTAAATATTCTAGTTGTTCCAAAACTGATCCAGCGCTTCTCTTGTTCGATAATTATGAAAGCAATATAAATATTACGACAATAAAATTTGCGAAAGGTAATTGAATAATTATGGTGATATTCCTGTCGCACTGTAGCCAAACTCCAGAAATACACTCGTAATGAATTCAAAGTACATTTTTTCAGAAAAAAAAAACAGAATAAAGTCATTTTGTAATTACTGATACTACTGACATGAATGACGTGAATATTAATGATACTGTGGTGAAGTTAATTACCCGTAACTGGTGGTGAGACAGCTAGAGCTAAATCTTTCTTAGTCAAGTAGGACTAAACATGTTATTTTTCTTGTTTTTATTTTATCATTATGTTGCTATATATTTTATTTTTATTTGCATAAAATTATCTTTTATTTTTGAATAATGTAATCGCAAATAAAAAGAAAAAAAATTCATGAAAGTGTTTTATTTGTGTGTGTCCCTTTCAACCCCGCGCAGTGTCCCTTTCATCCCCCACAATGGGGTTAAAAGGGACATTTCTCCCAATTTATAAAAATGCGTATATATTTTAAATTACTGTACTTGAGGATAAGAGGTTTTAGTAGTATCAAAGAAAAGGTTTTAGACAAGAATTAGGCGCAAATTTGAAAGTGATATCTTTTAATGTCATTATTTTATAAGCTTATAAAGACAAAATGTCCCTTTCATCCCCTCTCTCCTCCCCTATAACCCCACATTGAGTAGTCAATGGGCTCTCCTCATTTCACACCCCCGCTTATCCATATCTCATATCTCTGATGTTCATTCTCTGATGTCCCCCCTTTTCCCGTAGATGGGGAGAGATTCCTACATATTCTCTGAAGAAAACCAAAGAACATCTGTAATTTCTTTGAGAAAGCGTTAAGAAGCGGAAACTTAAAATATATTAGAAAATTAGATAGGTAATTATTTATTTAATACTACCAAAATAAAGTAACAAAGGCAGATTCTTCATTTTTTTATTGAAATTTCAAAGGTATTATTCTCTGTGTAATAGAGAGGGGCAAATGAAGAGGGGGTGGGGGCGAAAATTTTGAAAGTAATCTAATTAATGAATTGAATAAATTTTTTATTAATTCATAGTAAATAGATGTCGAAAACTTAAAAAGTAGTAATAATATTTTTAGATTTTCCTTGCTATAGGGACAAATGGAAAAAGGGGAGATTTCACGTGTGTGTGGAGGGCAAAATTTAGCTGATTGATCAATCAAATACATAAATAATTATTTATGTATTCTATTGATTGCTTATGCACTTTATTATTAGTTTGCAATAACATTAAAAAGAGAAAAAAACAAGATTTTAACCTGTATATTTTCAGGGAGAGAGGGGTGGGGGGGGGGGTAAAATTTCTGTGGAGATTGAATTAGATGATTTGTCTTAAAAAAGTAAAAATATTCACCATATTGAAAAGTGAAAAATTCTCATTCCTGTAAAAGAAATCCTCTAAAAAAAGAAAATTAAACTTTAATAAAAACTTGCCCCCTCTATTGCGTCCCCCCCAATCACCTCCCCCGGAACCCCAATTACATTTAGTTTAAATTCACAATGTAATATCGTTTAGAATGTTATAAAATTAAGAATGAACCATATACAACCACTAGGAAAGCCAGAAATGATTTTCGGCCACTTGATCGCGATTTGGGACCACTATGTTTCGATCATGTCCCCTAGAACCCCAAACTATCTCTAGTATTAAAAGCTTTTTATATATATGAGGACGTGAGTTTCAAAACTCGCCTTATCCAAAATTTAAAAAATCGATTTTTCTCTATCAATCTATTCTATTAATAAATCTGCACCGAAAAAAACACTATAATCTGTAAAAGAAGTATTTTTATCCTTTATTTCTGGATTTTAAAAATCTTGGTTTGGTTTCAAAACTCATCTTATCCACTAGAACAGGAGTCCCCAAACATTTAGACCAACGTACCACTAAATAGAAGTTCATACTTCCGCGGACCACCCGGTGACAAACACACAGCTAATACAGAAAAACCTGTGTAAACGAAATATGTCTAAAACGAAATATTTTCCCATATTATTCTCATAATATTTTTATTTGTGCTTCTGTCTGAGCAGATTTTACTGTATGTAATTACATGATTACATTATTAAATTTGCACATAGATTGACTGCTTTATATTAACATTCAAATAAAAGGAAGTATCATCATTACGTTTTAATAATATGTACATTATTAAAACACAGGGTTTTGGTAGAAAAAAAGCTACAGTCATAATGATATATTGGCGTCAATTTTTTGTTATATGAGTAAGGTAATTCGGAGGAAGACGCAAGTTTGTTCCTAGTACTTTTATGTGTCAACAGATGCAAATAATGACCGGCTTGTGTGACGAGACTTGTCCTAGTGTGCACTTGGTTTGTGAATTTACATTAATTTGTCACCTTTATTCTCTGTTATTTTTGGATCTTGGGAACATTTATGAGTAAAGCCCTTATATACTATTATGTTGCTCATACTTAAAGCTTAAAAACGGGTGTTTTATTTTAAATGAGATACTAGCAATATAAGTGAGTTCCACATCCAGTTACACACACAAGGCAAGCAGAAGCTGTTATAATCTTGCAGCAATACGGAAATAAGTGTGTGTGGCATCTTCCCCCTGTACTTGGGGGAAGATGCAACATGGTTCAAAAATAAGCTAAAATGAAGACAAAAATAATGAATTATTTTCTATTTTCCAAATCACATTACCCAGTACTTACAGACATTTGATCACTCATTTTTAAAACCATTAAAAACATATTGGCAACAAGCCCTGAACGACTGGATCCACAGCAAGCCCCATCGTAAACTCTCAAGACTTCAGTTCTGATCTCTTCTGAATACAGCTTGTCGCAAGGCAGCCACAGTAGAAAATGGTACTTCTGGGATTTCAGTTATTGGGATTTATCCCCATAACCCACAAGCAATCCCAGAACATGTGTTTGATATCTCTGAGGGTTTCATTAATGATAGAGCTGTTGCTTCCACAAGCGGCGCATACAACAATAGGCCTGCACCAGCAGTTGATTCCACCAACATATCATGTGGACCTACACCAGCAGTTGCTTCCAACAGCAGATCTAGTGGCAGTCGATTGTCACCAGCAGTTGCCTTCACCAGCACAGAAAAAGGGATTTCTAGTCTAGAAGCAATCAGTCCTATTCTTCAGGTCAGCAAACCGAAACTATCTGGGCGTAAGAAACAAGCAGTAGAGGTCTTAACTCCATCAGAGAGAGAAAAAAACTATGCGGGAAAAGATACAAGAAAAGGTAGAGAAAAGGTAAAACGAATAAAAAGAAATATACGAAAAAACAGAAGTAAAAAAAGACGTGTAAGCGCGTTTTCCTCAAGTACAGAAATTCCTCAGGATACCAGTGGTGATAGTTTCGATTAGGATAATGATGATGATTTTTGTGCTGTGTGTAAAGGGTACTTTTACGATAAAAAAGGGTATCAAGTGTAGTTGGATTCAGTGCATCAAATACAAGAAATGGTTGCACGAAGATTGCAATGGTGATCATTTGACTAAATGAAATGTTGTGCAGGCTTGTGCCATTATTAGTTTTAACAAAGTAAATTTGAAAAAAAAAATGATTTCAGTTTACAAATTTGTTTGTTTGACCATAGTTATTGTTAATTCACAAGTAATGTTCCAATATTAGGGTTATTTTTCTTATTTTCTGTAGTGTGGCATCTTCCCCCATAATAGGTGGCATCTTTCCCGTACATATGGGGGAACATGCCACAATTATACGAGTTTATTTAACATTAAATTTCTCAATCATTTAAACATTGGGAAAGGAATTAATGAGTGTACATAACCAATTAATTATTAAAGAGCATCGTCGTATATTTTTTATTTATCTTATCATTTGAATTTTGGCTCTACTAAGAAAAACATCCTTATATGTAGCGTCTTCCCCCGAATCACCTTACTATATTTATACCAATAAAAGATACACTTAAGAAAATTTAATAAGTGAATAACCTACATAAGAAATTCGCATAGCTTCTGAAAATAAACTGCTTATTAGTGCGAGTTCGAAGCCCATTGAAATTAATAATATACACAATACACATATACAATATAGTAATAGAAGAAAACTTTTTTTTTTTTGGGGGGGGGGGGGGCGGATAAAAGAGCATTTCAACAGCTACCGATGCATTAGTTCCATTTATCTAAAAATACTAATCGAAATTACATTAAAATAACAGAGAGCAAAACGCTGTGAAAGCAGTAATAACGGAGACGGATCCGGCGAACTGACAAATCAAGAAAGTGGAGGGGGGGGGGGGGGGGGGGAGAGGGCATTGAACTGTTTTGGATCCAGGGGCGGATTTAAGGGGTCACGATGGTCGCAATCGCGAGGGGCCCCGCATCCCAAGGGGCCCCCAAATCTTCTTTTGAGTTCAAAGAGAAATATGACGTTTTGATAAATGGATTTTCTTAGTGTTGTTTTTAAATTTTTCAGTTAATATTACAATATCATTTTCATGTAATAAATATAATTTTTTCTATCATTTGCTAGTCCCAGAAATGTTTTAGTTTTCCCTTATCTTTTTTTTTCTTTATGAATTATCAGGACTATGATCGTTTGTGGACGGATAGGGTGAGATTCAAAGGAAACTTGGGTCTGAGCAGAAAAGAAGTACTGTTAGAGACATTCTATGACGACAGATTGAGGGACTAATTAAATCATGGGCCGTTAATCTGAGGCCCCTGATTTTGGGGGCCCACATTTGGTATGCAGTTTTCATAAAGCTGATATTTTAAGTGAATTTTTACTTTATTACTGATTATCTATACTAATAAAGCTAAGTTTCGCCCTGTCTGTCTGTTTGTGTGCGAATGGCTAGCAAAATCTACCGCCCATAGAAGTCTGAAAACTAAGTGAGGATAGTCCAAGACAGGTCTTAATGCACCTGTGGCTCAGATTTTTTATTTTTTAAGGGCCCGGGCCCCTTTAAGTTTTTATGCACTAAATTGTTAATAACTTGTCCCCTTTTTATCCAATCATCTTCGTTTGGGGGGCCTTTCTCCATTTAGTTATTCTCGCCTTTCTACTCTCCAGATTCCAGACCTCTCTCCAGATTACTCTCTTTCTACTTTCTACTCCCTGACGCCCTGTGGCTCGTTACAGGGCCCCTTCAAGTTTTTGTGCAAATAAAAGATTAATAAATTGCTCCCTTTTAATCCGATCTTCATTTTTGATATCCTTTTTCCATTTAGTTAGTCCCACATTTCTACATTCCAGTTTAGATCCTGGGACCCCTAGGCTGCCGTAGGATTCGATCCAATGCCCCTTGAACTTTTTGTGTGCCAAGAATTTATCACCCCCTGATTTTCTCACCTTCTCAGTACATAATTTTAAAGTTGAGTCTTGGACCCTTCTTCCTAGATCCCTCATATTTTTATTGGGGCCCTAAGGCCCTTTTTTAAACATTTACCCAATTTTTTGTGCATTTCTTTAAAATATTATTATATGCTTAATTGTGACTAATTGAAGATCTAAAGTGCTAAGAACGTAGGTCTTTTAACAAGTTTTCATGTTAGTGCCCTGCTCTTTACTATCAGTTGACCCTTTTTGGACCCTTTGTTATAGATTCCTTAAAAACGGTCCGATTCAGCAGCTTCTTTTTTTAAACAACTTCTTAAGTCTTCCTGCTACTACATGAATGACAGAAACATTTCCCCGATTTCAACTACCACCAATTTTGAATATTAATCTGCTTCTTAGGGCCTTGGTTGCAGCTTATTTAAAAACTATCTAATTCTATTACAATTTTCTTTAACATAGTTTTAGCGTCCTCTAGCTACTTTAAAATTACTAAAATAATTTCTTATACCCAACTACATTCCAGTTAAAACACTGGTGAAATACTGGAAATAAATAATCCCACAGAAAAGGAAAATTGGCTTAAAGCCACACAAGCGGAAATAAATTCGCTGAGAAAACACAACACATGGGAATTAGTGGATCCTCCACCTAACGAAAGGGTTATAGGTTGCAAATGGACATTCAAAAAGAAATTAGACAGTTACGGAAACACTCAAAAGTACAAAGCACACGCTTAGTAGCCAAAGGGTTAAGTCAAAAATATGCGGAAAACTATGACGAGACTTTCACCCCAGTAGTGTCACAAACAACCGTCAGAACATTTTTGGCAGCAGCCGCATATAAGAAGTTGAACGTGAGACACGTAGATATCGACACAGCTTTTCTATACGGTGAATTAGAAGACGAAATTTATATGAAACAACCGGAGGGCTACATTGAGAAAAACTCAGAAAACAAAGTCTGTAAATTGAAAAAATCCATCTACGGACTCAAACAGGCAGCCAGAACCTGGAATAAAAGAATCGAACAATCTTTAAAAAATTTAAACTTTCAACAAAGCGCCGTGGACTCGTGCCTATACACAAGAAAAGAAAACAACATTACGACTTACATAATGGTTTACGTAGATGACATTTTGATAGGCGGTGAAAATGAATCAATTGAAAAAACTAGTATGTTGTGGCCATCATAAAACTTTCTTCTATATAAATCACAGCAATTAAATCATTTAAATAGTACAAGAAATAACAACGATTTAGCACCAATTCATATCAAAGTATATCTGTATTTGAAGTTGGATGAAAATTCGTGCATTAGTTCTTGAGATAGAGCTATAGCGGAAATTCTGAAAAAAATGTGGTATAGCAGCGCCACCTGTTGAACGATTTACACCAAAAGTAAACAGCACTAAACGATATCAAGGTATACCTGAATCTGAAATTTTTTGTAAATCCAAGCATTAGTTCTTGAAAGCAAAAAACACTGCATAGCAGCGCCACCTGTTGAGCGATTTACACCAAAAATTAAACAGCACTAATTTATACGTCAATTCATGTCAAGGACTAACTAAATCTGAAGTTTGATGAAAATCCGTGCAATAGTTCTTGAGATACAGCTCTTGTGGAAATCGTGAAAAAAGCAGCACAGCAGCGCCACCTGTTGGGCGATTTACACCAAAAATTAAACAGCACTAACTTATATCAGGGACTAACTGAATCTGAAGATTGATGAAAATTCGTGCATTTTTTCTTGAGTTAGAGCTATTGCGATAATTATGAATAATGCAGCATACCAGCGCCACCTGTTGGGCGATTTTCACAAAAAAGTAATCACCACCAAACTATATCTTGGACTAACTGAATCTGAAGTTTTATGAAAATCCGTGCAGCAGTTCTTGAGATATAGCTATTGCAGAAATCGTGAAAAATGCCGCATAGCAGCGCCACCTGTTGGGCGATTTTCACCAAAAACTAATCAGGTCCAGTTTATATCAAGGTCTAACTAAATATGAAGTTTTGTGAAATTCCGTGCATTAGTTCTTGAGATAGAGCGCCCACAAAATTTTTGTCACATACAGACTCACAGACAGAGTGACAGAGTGACAGAGTGACAGACAGACTCACAGACAGACATTTTCTAAAAACCATCAAATCGTGTTCTGTGCATTCTAAAACGTATAAATCCGTCGAAAACCGAAAGTCGAATTTTTTCACGAATCCAATACTTTCTTCTTGTAAAGATAGAAGAAAGTAATAATAAAAGCTTTAAAGAAAGAATATGAATTAAAGGAACTTGGGGAAGTATCTCACTATTTAGGCATAGAAATAAGGAAATCAGAAAATGGGTATAAATTGAATCAAAGATTAACTAGTATGTTGTGGCCATCACAAAACTTTCTTCTATCTGATACTTCTCAATACTTCAAAATTCATTATCACAGTGCATCTATTCTCATCATGAGGATTCTAAAAAGATGAAATTCCGTGCATTAGTTCTTGAGATATTACTGTCCCTTAAATCGTACAAATCCATCAAAATGCAGCATAGCAGCGCCACCTATTGGGTGATTTACACCAGAACCTAATTATCATCAACTTATGTCAATGTCTAACTGAATATGAAGTTTGGGGAAAATCTGTGCATTAGTTCTTGAGATAGAGTTATTACGCAAATGATGACAAATGCAGCATAACAGCGCCACCTGTTGAGCGATTTACACAACCACATAATCATCATCAACATTTATCAAAGTGTACTTAAATCTGAAGTTTGATGAAAATTCGTGCATTAGTTCTTGAGATAAAGCTATTGAGGAAATAGTGCAAAATTCAGCACAGCAGCGCCACCTATTGGACGATATTCACAAACATGTGGTCAGCATCATTTCATATCAAAGAGTAACTGAATCTGAAGTTTGATGAAAATGTGCCCATTAGTTCTTGAGATAGAGCTATTGCAGAAAACGGGAAAAATGCTGTATAGCAGCGCCACCTGTTGAGCAATTTACACCAAACTGTACAAAATGTCAATTCATATCAAGGATTAACTGATTCTAAAGTTTGGTGAAAATTGTTGCATTAGTTCTTGAGATACAGCTATAATGGAAATTCTGAAAAGTGCAGCATAGCAGCGCCACCTGTTGAGCGATTTGCACCAAAACACAAACAGCACTAATTTATATCAAAGTATACTTGGATCTGAAATTTGTTGATTTTCCAAGCATTAGTTGTTGAGATAGAGCTATTGCGGAAATTGTAAAAAATGCAGTATAGCAGCGCCACCTGTTGAGCGATTTACACCAAAATGTTCAAAACTTCAATTCATGTCAAGGACTAACTGAATCTGAAGTTTGATGAAAATCCGTGCATTAGTTCTGGAGATTGAGCTACTGCGGAAATCGTGAAAAAGGCTGCATAGCAGCGCCACCTGTTAAGAGATTTACACCAAAAACTAATCAGCACCAATTTATATCAGGGACTAACTGAATATAAATTTTTATTAAATTCCGTGCATTAGTTCTTGAGATAGAGCGCCCACAAAATTTGTGTCACAGACAGACAGACAAACAGACAGACAGACAGACAGACTCACAGACAGACATTTTGTAAAAACATGTTTTTTGGAATCTCTGACCCATAAAATGTGTAAATCCGTCGAAAACTGGAATTCGAAAATTTTCATGAAACCAATACTTTCTTCTTGTAAAGATAGAAGAAAGTAAAAATAGAAGAACTCGCAAGAAAATATGCTTTCTTTGGGCTTGATTACTACGAGGTTTGGCTCAATCAACTTAGTTTTTGATTGTCTCCAGCACGTGCGAAGCACTTCCGGTACATGTTGCCTTAGATAACGGGGACCCCAGGTTACAGGTTCCTTCGGAAATAAGTTTGTTGGGAACACTCTAGACGCTGCGGAAGGCAATGGGGGGCTCCGAAATTAGGTTCATTTAAAAGAATTTCTAAAGATATAAAATCATACAAACTTGAGTTTTGTTTAAGGTTATTATTTACGGATCCCGGGCAACGCCGGGCGGGTCTGCTAGTCTATACTAATAAAATAAAGTTTCGCTCTGTGTGTCTGTGTGCGATGGCTCTCAAAATCTACCGCACATAGAAGTCTGAACATTTCGGAGAGGATAGTCCAAGCCAGTTCCTGATGTACCTGAGGGTCAGATTTTTAATATTTTAAGACCGCCCCCTGACCCCTTCAAGTTTTTATGCCCTAAATTTTTAATAGCTTGCCTCTTTTTTATCCGATTTTCTTCGTTTTTTGGAGACTTTCGCCATTTAGTTATCCCCCTTTCTACGTTTCAGTTAAGATCCTGGCTCCCTGGGAACCAATACAGAGTCCTGGAAGTTTCTGTGCCCTAAATTGTTAATAATTCTCCTTTTTAGGTGCGTTCGTAATTGTATAAATACGTAGCACCTATAGTCGTCGTTCAGTCCGTCTGTCTGTCCGTCCGTCCGCATATAACAGAGCAAAAACTACCCGACCGAATGATCTGAAATTTTTAATATATAATTGCTGCAAAATTTTGTTGAGCCATTTCCAATTTTATGAAAATCGGATGTATAGTTTAATTACAGGGACAGTCAAAAGTTTTTCTTTACATTACGGCCAATGGGAAAAATTATTGCAAGTGAATTTTAATGATGTTACAGACTTCCGAATGGTCTGAAATTTTTAATATATAATTGCTGTAAAATTTTGTCGAGCCATTTCCAATTTTAGGAAAATCGGATGTATAGTTTAATTACAGGGACACCCAAAAGTTTTCCGTTACATTATGGCCAATGGGAAAAAATTATTGCAAATGCATTTTAATGATTTTACAGCCTTCTGAATGGTCTGAAATTTTTAATATATAATTGCTGCAAAATTTTGTTGAGCCATTTCCAATTTTATGAAAATCGGATGTATAGTTTAATTACAGGGACACCCAAAAGTTTTCAGTTACATTATGGCCAATGGGAAAAAATTATTGCAAATGCATTTTAATGATTTTACAGCCTTCCGAATGGTCTGAAATTTTAAATATATAATTGCTGCAAAATTTTGTCGAGCCGTTTCAAATTTTATGAAAATCGAATGTATAGTTTAATTACAGGGACACTCAAAAGTTTTCCGTTACATTACGGGGAATGGGGAAAAAATTATTGTAAGTGCATTTTAATGATGTTACAGACTATGCACATATGGAGCGCAAAAAAATATACATTCAGTACAATATGGGGTGCAAAAAATAGTTATAAAACTAGTTATAGTACGAACGCACCTCATTTGCCACGTTTGACGAGCAATTTCCAACTTGTTTAATCCAATATTCGCTTTTGGTACCCTTTTTCAATTTAGTTTATCCCCAGATTCTACATTCCAGTTAAGACTCTTGCTCCCTAGGATCCGGCCCAGAGGCCCTTAAACTTTTTGTCTGCCATTCATTTTTCACCCCATAATTGTGTCGCCCTCTCAATGCATAACTTTAAAGTTGATTTTTGGATTCCTGTCCCCTGGCCAACACTCTCACATTTTTATTGGGCCCCTAAGGCCCTTTTTAATGCATCTCCCCCCATTTTTGCGTATTTCTTTAAAATTTTATTCTAATAATTCATACCCTATGCTTAATTTCGTCTAATGGAAGATCTAAAGCGCAAAGTAGCCTTTTAACATGCTTTCATTTAAGAGCCCTTCTCTGAACTACCAGTTGGCCTCTTTTGCAGTTCCTATTATAGCTTCCTTAAAATGGTTGTATTCACTAGCTTTTTTTTTCTAGCAACTTCTTAGGTCCTCCAACTACTACATGAACTAGGAAAAAATTTCTCAGACTTCAGCTACCACCATTTTGAATATTAATGGTTTTCTTGGGGCCCTTCTTTAAAAATAATCCAGTTCTCATTTACATAGTTCTTGGCTCCTCCGGCTACTTTATAAACTACTAAAAAATTTCCTTATATCCAACTACATTCGAGTTAAGACTGTGGTCCCCTGGAACGTGGTACAGGGTCCTTGAAGTTTTTGTGCCCTCAATTGTTAATAATTGCCCCCTTTTAATCCGATCTTTATTAAAAGGAACTTTTCCATTTAGTTAATGAAGGCCCTGGCTCCCTGGGGCCCGGTCCGGAGTCCCTTGAACTTTTTGTGCTCCACGCATTCCCTGTAGCAGAAACAGTGCAGCACGGCAGCGGTGCTGCAGATTTTTTTTATACCTTGCAGATCAATTCTAACAACTTTCAAAAAATTCTGGGCTAAGAAAATTAACTAAAATATAATTTTTGTCTCTAGATTTATTCTATTTTCTTTGCAAATGCAAGTTTTACTTATTTTATGGGCTACTATAATTTTTTATGATAGTAAGCTTGGCCCAGTATTCTTGGTTCGCAGATAAATTTTGGTTTGCTGCAGATTAACACAGAAAATTCTGCTACTGAGAGCATTTTTCACCCCCTAATTCTGTCACTGTCAATGCATAAATTTAAAATTGAGTCTTGGACTCTTGTCCCCGGGTCAACAACCTCATATTTTTATTGGAGCACTAGGGTCCTTTTTAAGCACCCCCCCCCCCATTTTTGCGCATTTCTTTAAATTTTTATTCAAATGATTAATTTATACCCTATGTGTAATTTCGACTAATTAAAGATCTAAAGTGACTACTAGAACCTTTTAACATGTTTTTATCTCAGGGTCCTGCTCTCAGCTATCAGTTGACCCCTTTTGGGCCCCTTATTATCGCGACCTTAAAAATGGTCTGATTCACTAGCTTTTTTTATAACAGCACTTTTTAGGATTTCCACCTACCCCTCATATTTTTATTGGGGCCTTAGGTCTCTTTTTAAGTATTTCCCCTTATTTTTAGCTAAATACTAGGACCTTTTAACATGTTTTCATATTAGGATCCTGCTCTCAACTATCACCTTGGCACCTTTTGATCCCCCTATTATAACTTCCTTAAAAATAGTCCGATTCAATAGCTTTTTCTTTTCTAACAACTTGTTAGGTTTTTCAGCTACTCCATGAACAACAAAAAAAATTCTCAGACTTCATCTACCACCAATTTTGAATATTAATCGCCTTCTTGAGGCCCTTGATCCGATTCTCTTGCAATTTTCTTTAATATAGTTCTAGGGTCCTGCTGCCACGTTATAAACTACTAAAATTATACTCTTGATACCAACTTTTTCGAATATTAATCTTCTTTTCGGCATGAACTTACGTTTACTCACTACAGTTGTAAATTAAAAATAACGCTACTGTTAAAGGTAAGTGATTAACTTTAGAGAGGTGGGGGTATTTAATCCGTAAATTAAATATTGGGTTAATGTTAAAGAGACTTTGTTAAATTTATAGATGGAGGGGGCACCTTCCACATTCTTTCCTCGGCTTTTTATTATGAAAGCTTATCTTGGACTCTCGTTACCACCATTTTCGAACGTTAACGGCGCATTCTTTTCTCGGTTTCTATGGCTCGATTTCATCGAAAATTGGTTCCTTCAATTTAGCTTAAGATTGTTATATAGATTTTAGTTGCATATTCTACCACTAGGGGAAGCATTATAATCTAATCTCGGGTTCTATGAGCCCGATAACTACGGGGTTTGGGTCATTCAACTTGATTTTCGATTGTCTTCGGCCGTGCGGAGCACTTCGAGTATACGCTACCTCAGACAGTGGCAACCTAGGTCACAGGTTCGTTCAGAAAGAGACAGTGGCATAGCCAGGGAGGGTATCCAAATGCTCTAGATACCAGTAATATTTTAAAGTTTTCTTCGTCTTGATTACTAGCACAAAATTCTCCAATTAGATAAGGCGAACTGAACTTTACAAAATCACTGGTATCCAGAGCATTTGGACCCCCACCCTGGCTACGCCACTGGAAAGAGGTTTGTTGGGAACACACTCGACGCTGTCGAAGCCATTGGTGCCCCGGAAAAACTAAGTTCATTTGAAAAACTCTATGATGCCAAAGACATTGGGGTACCGATTTTCCAAAGATATAAAATCATACAAACTTGAATATTGTTTAAGATTGTTATAACGGGCCCGGTCAATGCCGGACGGGTCAGCTAGTAATCACTATTTTATTATTGCAGAAGTTTATTATTGCATCGTAAGTGTTCATACTTTTTCCCTCTCATAAAATTCCCCACATCCAGATCAAAAATGACACACGACAATCAAATATATCATGACTGTCAAATACAATGTCCCCCATAGTTTTCCCCAATATAATTTTTTTTTCATTTTAGCAGATGTTTTGCTAATCGCAGTTGTGAAAGTGGCACTTTTACATTTTTCGGACCATTTTTTATGGCATTCACTAATAAAACACACACAATTACAAACTTATATGCAGATTAGTTAATTAAATGGGTGTTTAAAAAATATCTATCATATATATATATATATATATATAATCTTAATGAAACGAATTTATGAAATGATTTTATGAAACGACTGATTGTATTTCACAGCTATTATTTCTAAAATATGAAATCCTTGGTGGTGAAATTAGCACCAACTGTCCGTATTGATCCGTGTATGTCAAAAATAGTATTAGAATTTTAAAATTTGATTTAGTTTTCGAAGTATTAATTTTTTTCTAATTGTAACAATATTTTTTTAATGATGGCAACTAGATGACTCCCTTTTTATGGAAAAAAGGGAGGGAAGATAATTATAAGGATTATTAGATTTATTCTCCTTTTAGTCAATTTCAAATTCAAATTGAAATTATCTTTTATTTCAATCAAAAGTGAAGACAATATTGTGATAATATTTTTAATATGCGTGCATTATTTTTCTCATATTTTAGAAAAGGTTACTATTTTATATTGTTGCCAATTTTAAAAACAGCGCAAAGAACAATATTTCATTTCAATTAAAAAATTACATACACGTGACTATTATACGTTTGCAGTGGCAGACCCCACTAGTATTTATATAAAAATGCAGTGCAGATGGTTATAGCCCAAGAGCAGACAGCACAAAAACCTTAGTTATCAAGCACAAGAAAAAAACCTTTATTTTATGGGAGAGTAGAAGTAGGGGAATCTAATGATCCATGTCTGCCGAAAGTGAAGTGGTGCATAAGGTAAAAATTAATACCACCAGTGGTTGGCTCGTAGGTTTATCATTGTGTTTTCCTGCTCCCAGTCCTCTATGTTTTCATACCTTTGTTTGTAGGACAAACACGATGATAAACCTACCAGTGAACCACTGGTGGTATTTATTTTTGGCTTATGCACCACTTCACTTCCGGCAGACATGGATCATTAGATTCCCCTACTTCTACTCACCCATAAAATAAAGGTCTTTTTCTTGTACTTCATAACATAAGTTTTTGTGCTGTCGACTCTTGGACTATTATAAAACAACCAGGGATGTAGTGGAGAGTATACGGGGGTATACGCCGTATACCCTCTGGATTTTTTTAAGGAACACACGTATACCCTCTGTTTCTCATGAAAGCTTTAGTATATATACACTAGGGTATACGCTCTGCCTTGATCGTATACCCTCTGCTTAGAACGTATACCCTCTGTTTTTTTTTTACGACTACACCCCTGAAAACAACTCGTGGAGCTTCGAATCCTTTTTATATCCATAAAGCACTTGCCATTCTTTGAGCCCAGCTGTGTAACGAAAAGGAGAAAAATATAATTTAATTTGGTTATAATGGATGAATTTATTTGATTTCTGAAATTGTTTTATTAAAACATGAAATTAAAACTGTAAGCAAGATATTGTCATGCAGTGCAGACCGCTGCAGCCCCATGCATTAAAACCCCATTACATTTAGATCTTATTTCATGAAATAAGTGAGCCAAAAACGAAAAGCAGCGAAAAGAGGTTTTGAGTTAAGGCTCAGCAGATGCTAAAATATTGTCTCCTTAGTTTCTGATTAATTTTGGTTGGAATTATCATTTTATGTTTTTAAAAAATTGAAAGGAAAATAAGATACACAATTTTAGCACATTTATCCGTCACAGTATCCAAGTTCGTGTAAAATAATCTAATGTAATTTGAATATGAAATGAATTTTGTATAATTAATCGTTAACGATTGTTTACATTTTAATTTATTTGTTAGTAATTAATCTAATTAAGTTTTGAATAGCTGTTATTTTTAAACTAGCTGACCCACCCGGCATTGCCCGGACCCGTGATGAATGACTCTTAAATGAACCTCAAATTTGTATGACTTTATATCTTAAACTCCATTTTGTCTGAATTTATATTTTTAAATGAAAAATTATTGAATTAAAAGTATATGCTATTTGGTATTTTATTTTCTGCGTAATTAGATTTTTTGGAGTCTATGCTTAACAAAAGCGAGCGAAACCGTGATGAAACACTCAGATTTTTACTAAGGCGAAACCGCGACGAAACACTAAAGTTTCTACAGATTTCGCCAAAAATTTCACACCATTTTATTTTGTAAAAAATATTTCTACCCGTCCGAACGTTTCATAATTTTTGTAGGTGATCTAAATCTAGTCTATTGAGATTCTCTAAAAAGACTGTGTACATACGGAAGTTTAGTTACTTTTAGCATACAAAAAATATCGTCTCCGAGAGGCGCGAAGTGACCCGAGTTTGCCGGTTATTTGAAAGGGTTAAAATTCATATTTTTAAAAACCGATTGCGCCATCGATTAGAAGAAGATTTTATCTTTAAGAACATATTTGTGGTTTGTCGGTACCTCTAAAATTACACCCTGGAGGGGCGTAGCCATAAGGGGGAAAATCTTTTTTTTTTTTTTGAAAAAAATGACCCTCTTTGAATTTTCTTTTTCAAAAGGTTAACAGCGATATTTTTTTTAAAATTGATTACGGGATTTAAGACATAAGTGTACGATCTTTTAGAATATGTCTTCCGTTTGTAACTTTAGTAAGCGGTTTGCCCGATGTAAGTTAATATGACTAAATACCCCCCCCCCCCCCCCCGGAATTACTTCTTTTCGATGTTCATTTTCTCATGATGCGTAAATAAGGTTTGCTTTTTCCCTCTCGTTGACTGGAATGAGTTTTTAATGAGAGTGCGTTGTGATTGTTAATGAATAACTCAGCTTATAAGTAGATATTTTAGAATTCTGAATCTCAGATGTATCAGGAAAGGCCTTGGACTACCCTCACAAAAATTTTCCGCTTTGTACGTGCGGTAGATGTCGCTAGCCATCGCGAATACACACACACAGAGCGAAATTTTCTTTTATTAGTATATATTATAAATATACCCAATTTTTCAAGATGGAGGGCCCCCCCAAAAGTTCCAGTGAGAGGGGCCCCTCACTTAATAAATCCGCCCCTGTTCACATGCTGTATTTTTTATCTCATTTCACGTACCAGTATCGAACTTTCTCGTACCAGTAAACAGAGCTTCACGTACCAGTACAAGTACGCGTACCATAGTTTGAGAACCCTTGCACTAGAGAGTTGGGTACAAAACTAGCTTTATCCCTGAGCATGCGTAGACCAGCAGACGATGAGCTTAGCTACTATCACAGTAATTTTCCTTCATTTCTCTGTGTCCTGTTGTTATTTTCGTTTAAATTTTTATCAGTTCTATTCATAGAAATTAAGATTTACTGCGTGCCTTATGTATAATGGACAGTGAATCAATTCTTGCAATTTGTGAGGGAAGGGAGAAGAAGAGAAACAGAAGAACGAACACGTGGGCAAGTACACAAAATAAGATTGAAAAGTTCAAAATGGAGTATCACTTTCTACATTTCTCTGTCACAAGGTGTTAAAAGATTTAATTTTTATTCTCATAAACCTAAGAAATAGAACCTGGAGTGTTCAACTCTCTCAATGCATGATGTATGACGCTTCCACCAAACTTTTTATTTAAGAAAAGACAAAATTGCATAAGATAACTTTATTTTGAAGTTTATATCTCAAACACCTCCTTTATAAAGCCGTCCAGGTGTGTTTTCCTTCCTTGAAACATCCAGAAATGCAAAATTTTCACCGTGCATTTTTCTTTTTCCCTTTTTAAGTGTAGCTCAGGGCGCTACCAATGGCATTACCATAAAGTTCTAGATAAAAACAAAGAGCCATGGATATCTTCAAATTTGTGGAAGTGTATTTCAGAAGATTCTTGATATACCAAAATTCAGAGTTCAAAAGTTATGAAAGAGGAATCTAAAAACAGGACTTTCTCCTTAAAAAGAGAAGGGTAGGGGGTCCCCGTGACGCAAAAAATGTCCATGCATTGTTAAAAAAAACATTTTGGTGAAAACTGGTCAGAAATAAGGAAGCTTACTTTCTATAAAAATATTATTTTTAAGGAACCAGAACTGGAGGAGGTAGTCGAGGAGGATAATGACGATATTCCAGAAGAAAAACTCGATGAGTTTAAATGTTTAATATTTTTGTATATCTTGTAAGTAAACTATATTATATTATAATATATAGAGATATATGTATAATGTTATATGTTATATAGACCATATTATATTAAACAAAAACATAATTTGAAGAACAGAAAAAAAAAAAAAATCCTACATTGTTTAAGCCCGGAAAGAGACAGATATTAAGATATTTCATTTAATTAGTTCTACATTTAATGTTAAACTTTTGTAACAAATAAGTTAAGCCAATTGAAAATCAAGAAATAAAACTAAAATACATACAATATGATACTTAAAACAACCTAAAAAATTAGATTCCTTTCAAATGAAATCGAAATAAATCTTAGACTTCTTCCATTTTTAATTGAAAATATGTGTATTTCAGATTTTGTGTTATGCTTATGACGATTGTACAAAAAATAAGATGCATGCAAAATACAAAACATTAAAAAAAGCCCAAGATTTATTTCGATTCAGATTCAAAATTAGATTCCTTTCAAATGAAATCGAAATAAATCTTAGACTTTTTCCATTTTAATTGAAAATATGTGTATTGCAGATTTTGTATTATGTTTATGACGATTGTAAAAAAAATAAGATGCATGCAAAATACAAAACTTTAAAAAAAGCCCAAGATTTATTTCGATTTCATTTGAACGGAATCTAATTTGTTAGGTTGTTTTAAGTATCGTATTGTATGAATTTTATTTTTAATTTTTAATCTTCAATTGGCTTAATTTATTTGTTACAAAATTTTAACATTAAATGTAGAACTAATTGAATGAAATATCTTAATATCTGCCTCCTTAAACAATGTAGGAAATATCTTTTATTTTTGTTCTTCAAATTATGTTTTTGTTTAATATGTCAAGTTTTTTAATAACTGCTGCATTGAGACGAACGCATTTCAAAGTTAATGGAAGGTATCATCATCAGGTTTTGATGTAAGCGGTATTGCATCACAATGTGTGATGCATGTGATGCAGTTCACCAATGTATAACTCAAAATATTTCACCATTGCAGTAATGCAGGTTGCTGTAGTTTGGACAAAATCTTCTAATCTGAAAGTAAAAATCTATAATCAAAACATGAAAAAATTTTTTCACTTAAATTTAGATATCCTATTGACCACTCAGTAACGCTATGAATGCAAAAATTAAAAAAATTAATTGTGCTGAATCCTTACTACTAATATTTAATAATATTATAGCTGTGATACAGTAAAAAATTAAAAAAAAAATGCTTTACTTAAATTTTGTTACCTTATTCTCTCCCAAGGAGTGATGTAAACACAAGAGAAAATTATTACCTAAGTTTAACTTGGGATATAAATAGTTCCCATCTTGAAAAAAAAAACATTTTAAAATTTAAGTTACGCAATTCCTTACTAATTATGCTACCTGCGTAAAAATAGCTGTTATTTTGAAACTTTTTACTAAAACATAAACTTGACTAAAGCAAAAACTTATTCTGAAAATTTCCTTTTTATTTCCACTATGACGCCATTTACATCTTTTTAATTCTTAAAAATAAACTATTTACGGCTTTTGAATTATTTGCAACAATAAAGAAAAAACGTTAAATTTTATAATAAAAATGTCCGTTAATTCTCAATGAAAAAAGCAAAATTTGGAATTATTAAGCAAAATATTTGAATAATGTAAATAAAAATCAACCCATATTACTCTCTGGATTATAATTCACCCATATGGAAAGGCATTTTATCATCCGTTTTGACCCTGATATCAGGGAAACATTTTTACACTTTAAATTTATAATATCATTAAAATTAGTAAAGAATAAAAAAAATATGGCATCAGGGACAAAAAGGTGGGAAGAAAAAAATGAAAAAGTTATGAACTCCATAGGCTTTTCTACGTTAAATTAACATTAAGAAGTGACACTGGAAATAAATAAGTATTGCTCTGTCGCGCAATACTTAAATTAGATTATTAAAGAAAAAATAAAGTTATCTTAATCATAAACTATTTATGATTAATTTTATTTGATTGTTGATAAATTTAGTTTTTTTATAATAGAATTTAATACCAAATTTTAATCTTTGATAAGATTTATTTTTTAATCCAAAATATTATCATCCGATGACCAAAAACAGATACTATTAATTTCTTTCAGCAAGTACGATGAACGATGTATTTTTTAAAGAAATTGGTATCAAAATTTTACTTATCAATAGGTTCGCAACAAAACTCTTCTTATCCAAAACTTTTTCCAATTAATTAATTAAAGTAATTAAGGTAGATTTTCCAACTTAACACAATGGTAATATAGAACAACCAGTTATAAGTATAAAGAAAAATTGGACGTATTCGATGCACGGGGTCGTAGTTGGAGGTTTTTCGCGATTTCCCAAAATTTGATTTTCTGGATAAGGCGAGTTTTGAAACTCGTGTCCTCACACACACACACACACACACACATATATATATATATATATATCACTTTTTTATGGACACGATAATTTCCATAATTCTGCACAAATCTCTTCCAAACTGATACATAAAATCAAAGGGTATAAAATCTCGGTCAAGTTCGTTAATGGGCCAAATCGGACCAAGGGGGTGGAAATAGAGGAGGGGGGGGGGGTGAAAACCGAAAACTCTATAACTTCATAATTATAATACATATCAAATCAGTTTAAAGTTATTATTATTTCCAGGAAAACGGACAAGCATTTATGTATCACAGATCGTCAATTCTTAAGATATCAAATTCAGTTAAACTTATTATAAATCTTCTTAATACTATCTACAACTTTTATATTAAGAAGTTTTTGATAGGACCAACTCTTACCGAAAAAAAAAAAAAACGACACAAAAAGGGTGTTGAAGAAGAAAAAAATTCCTAAATTAGTCCATTCACAAGATACCAAATCCTCTTGAATTTATTATAAATCTTCTTAATATTAGCTACAACTTCTATACTGACAAGTTTTTGATAGGACCAACTCGTACAGCAAAAACAAATTAAACAAAAATAGGGGTTGAAGAAAAAATTATTGCATTAAAATGATTCTGATAAAACAAACTCTTACAGAAAAATTAAATTAAAAACTCGTCAACAGCAACCAGATAAAATTGTTAAACTGGGTTTATCTCTAATCTTGATTTAGTTTTTGTTGGTGAAATTAGTACTTAACTTCGAAATTTATCTCCGCCTGTTAGGCCGAGCCGGCAGGGATTTTTTTGTAATTGGAAGAATGTTTCTATCTTCAGCAATTTAAGAGATAATAGCAGGCGGTAATTTAGAAATGTATATTTTGAAGTGTATGCTATCAGCGATTGCTGATAATGTCACAAAGTGGGATAATCTTTTTTTAATTATATGATATTCTATATGCATATACAGTATGTCCACTAAAGTCCCTTGCCACCCCTTAACTTCGGAATGGCTGCTGCTACAATCATAAAAGTGGTGTCTAGGTATAGTAAAGTACCCATGTGCTACTGAATGAAAAAGCATACGGCGCCATCTGGTGAAAAACTGCGAAGTTAGCATTCCTGACTCGAAAACGAAAAGAGATAGGGATAAACAGTGATTTACAAAGTTGTAGAGCATCATTGATTTAGTACGAAAAGACACTTTGTGGACATTAATGCGAAGAATAGAACGGTTGAAACGTACTAATGGTCAATTAGACGATTAGTTGTGTAAGCAAGCCCAGTTTCTGCAATGTTATAAAAATCACGTTTAATACGCGATCCGCTTAATATGCGACTTTTGCCCACTCCCTTGAAATGCGTCTTAACCGGGTTCAACTGTAGTGCCAATTACAAAAATGTTTTAAGCGAGGTATAAAATTATTTTACAAGGCGTTTTGATCAATAAAAACATTTCTTAAAAAGTTACGAAATTTAATCACTAAAATTGTTATAAATAAATAATTAATCACTAAAAATAACTAATTTCTAGCGAACGTTTTTCTTTTTAATTCCACCCTTCCTTATTCCAGGTCCTGAAAGAATTCTTTTCATTAAACAAACCTTCTTTTCTTTTTATCTTCCGCTTGAATTCTTTTCCGTTTTTGATATTATTTATCTTGTTTACGCTTAATACTATTTCCTTTTCTTTGATATTTTATCTCCTTATAATCCCTGGCGGCTCTTGTTTGCCTGTTTGATTTATTTTTCACGGTAATTATAATCTTTTTTCTTGTGTGTGTATATTATAAAATAATAATTTTATATTTTTTTTCCATAAAAAAAACAAAAAAATACATTTTACATTCTTTTGAAAAAAAAAGTTTTAGTTAAAAAAATGATTTAGTATATATTTATATTTTATATTTTAAAATAAGATGTAATCGATCTAATACTTTATTAGTGGGCTGAGTCAGCTCAAAATTATACCAAAATATTTCACATCTGGCAACCAATGCGCCACTTTGGACTCATATAGTACATGGATAGACTAGTCCAAAAAGCCCGAGACACAAATTTTCCTGGCCCTCTAGCGGCGATGATGACGTAATCAATATGGCCGTCAAAGTTTTGAGAAGTGCTTCTACATTTCTCTATAGAAATCAGGTTAATATTTTGATATTAACCTATATTTTTAGTGATTATTAATTCAGAGAAAACGCGCTTTCCAACGGTATATTTGACATCATTGTTTATGTTCATAACACCACAAATATTTATAAATTAATAAAAAAAAGAATTCAAAACATTTTGTTAAATAACTTGGAATTTGTTGCATGTAGCTGAAAACGTGTCGCATATCTTTTGTTCGTCAGAAAATTACCTTTCGGGCGGTATATATGACTTCTATTTTATCACAAATATTTTTGAAAATTTGCCAAAACAATGTAGCGTTGCACAGAGAGTCCTTATGGCAACAATGTACAGTCGTGGAAAAAAAAGGAAACACCCCCTACTAACTCCTCAACAAATTATCGTAGACGAAAGCTACTGGTACCGGACGATTGGAAAGAAAGTCTACTTTTAAATGATGTATATAAAATTTGCTTAGGGGACCATCTACATATTAAAACGAATCCAAACTTAATATTTTTGAATGGCAATACCCAAATTTAACGAGCTATTTCAAATCTTCGGTTCAAACTATGCCTAGAAATGAAATTTCAAGCCATTTGAATGACAAGTTTTTGAATTATAGATATTCAAAATTTAGTGCTTCTAATGTTAAATTACATTTTCATATTTTTATTTGTATCTTCTAAAATGATGCTTCTAATGTGCTAATTTTTTGTGTAGCAATAATACTAATATACCCAAACATAAATGCGTTGAATTTGCAATTTTTATAAATTTATTAATATTCGAAAAAATTATGAATTGCAAGAACCTACAATTGCAACCTACAATTTTTTTGATGGATTTAGATTTATTAAGAAATACGCTCGTTTAGAAACAATTAATTTCTCGGAAACTTATCGTACGAATTGCCTAAAAAATTGCTTTTAGGCTAATTGAAGGGTGTAGAGTTCATTTATGCTGTCAGAATTGTGTACTGCTATTGAAAAAAACAAAGTTATGGTTCGTTTTAATATGTAGATGGGCCCCTAAGCAAACTTTATATGCATAATTTAAAAGTAGACTTAATTTCCAATCGTTCGGTACCAGTAACTCTCTTCTATGATAATTTGTTGAGGAGTTAGTAGGGGGTGTTTACTTTTTTTTTTCCACGACTGTACCTAATTTATATGGGATCCGAAAATTAATACAGTGGCTTTATAACTGTTTAAGTAGCAAATGTTATTATTGTAAATTTTTATGTATATGTAAATATATTCTAGGGTTTTTTAGGGCTATGAAACTTTCATTTTCGTTTTAAAATCAATGACATGAGGTACACTTAATAGGCACAGCTGTAAGATAAGTTTCAGACATTTATAGGTACAAGAATGAGAAACAAAAGAATGTACAATACAATATTTACTTATCACTGTCTGAACACTGCCCTTCACATACACAAAGTTTCATACATTTTATTTCCATTTTAATACATTTACAAGATGTGCATCGCTTTCGGCAAGTACAGGAGGTAAGTTCTTTAGAGTGCTTTGATATCTCTGGAATTGTTATCCACAAATGTTGGTATGATCCTCCTGAATTTATTATCCATCCGCACTTAATTGGTGAAGGTATTGTGTAATGTGCAATGAGGCTGTTGTTCCAAATTCTTGCTTGGAGAGTAGCTCTGTTGATATGTTGTGTCAAAGCATCTGCTGTAGGAGGTATGTTTTCGATGGCTCGATTCTTTCTTATAAATAACACTCGTCTGCAATCATTGATGCTCTGAAGATCTGATGATTGATCATAAAGTAGTACAACAAATCGCTGTAATAGATCATTACATTCATCGTCAATATCAGAGGTGCCTGTACAGAGCTGATATCATACACAATCAGTTTCACGAAATGACATCCAGACCTTCCAAGCTGTCTTCTTGCCAATGCCACAAAATGTGGAAACTGTGTCGCAACCAGTTACAGAATGAAAAGCCAACAAATTTCTGTAAATTTCCGGTGAAAGTTTAGCACAGATCTCATGAATTGGAATGAATTTCCTATATTTCCCACAACCGTACTCAATCCATAGTTCATCAATATCTTGTATTTGTGGGAACAGTGATATTGAAATAACCACTACACAGAGTCCACAGTTCGTATTAAGATGCGAGTATGTCCACTTTCTACTGCATGCTTAACATGGAGAAGTAGACGGCCATCTGCTTCTTCGTGTGTGACGGGAGAAATGCTTGATACATCCGTATATGTTGATGCGAGGACTTGGTCATTATAAGTACAGACAACATGTTTTACTGGATATTCGTCCCCCACCATTTTCTTAGCTAGCAACTGGAACAATTGGGTCTTGTTTTCGTTGACACATAGGAATTGCTGAAATTTTTTTTGAATTGCAGTTGAGTCTGAGACTTTAATACTTATGCCACTTCCTCTTGTTTCTCGGGTATGTGCCTTCAAACTGTTACTAATATATCTGTCGAATACAATATCTAGTCGTGAACTGTTCTTCAGTTGATTAATGAAATATGGTTTGAAAAAATGTTCATAGTATCCGGAAAATGTTGTCGCAATACCAGGATTAAGCATGTGTATTACGGCTGCTCCATCGAATATTTTAGCTGTTACATTCGGTTGGCTGTGATTAAAGCTAATGCCATATTTTGTTTGAATGCAGTCAATAATATCAGACTTGTTGGCTGGTTTTCGGAGTTTTCCATCATCTGAAATAGAGGGTGGGTACTTTTGGTTTTCATGCTAAAAAAATCATCTATGTTGCAATCCCGTGTTTCAGATGCAACATACAATCTGCAGAATAAGTTGGAGTCTTTACGTAAGTAAGAAATCTTGGGCTTTGCCTTATCTTTTTTTCTTGTTATAGTCTTGAAGATGTGAATATTGGTTCGAGGAATAACTTCATGAATTGAATTTTGAACTTGATCGAGACGGGACACGACATAATCATCATACTGCTTCAGTCCTACAGTAAATGCTTCCGTAACACAATTGACAGCTTCGAAACTTGGAATTATTTTGGAGCTCCCTATTGACATTAAATCAGTTTCTTCAAATGGATTTCCTTGTTCGGATAAGTCGTTAATCATTTCTTTGGCATGGGCCAAGAACCTTTTCTCATGAGCATTGTTATCTTCATGATGCTTTGCACCCACGTTTTTGTCATCTTTTAAATTTGATTTCTCTTCAAATTCCTCAATTAAAGAACTGATCCTAGGGCTATTGTTGTACTACTTTATGATCAATCATCAGATCTTCAGAGCATCAATGATTGCAGACGAGTGTTGTTTACAAGAAAGAATCGAGCCATCGAAAACATACCTCCTACAGCAGATGCTTTGACACAACACATCAAACGAGCTACTCCCCAAGCAAGAATTTGGAACAATAGCCTCATTGCACATTACACAATACCTTCACCAATTAAGTGGGGATGGATAATAAATTCAGGAGGATCATACCAACTTTTGTGGATAACAATTCCAGAAATGTCAAAGCACTCTAAAGAACTTACTTCTTGTACGTGCCGCAAGCGATGCATATCTTGTAAATGTATTAAAATGGAAATAAAATGTATGAAACTTTGTGTATGTGAAGGGCACTGTTCAGACAGTGATAAGTAAATATTGTATTGTACATTCTTTTGTTTCTCATTCTTGTACCTATAAATGTCTGAAACTTATTTTACAGTTATGCCTATAAAGTGTACCTCATGTCATTGATTTTAAAACGGAAATGAAAGCTTCATAGCCCTATAAAACCCTAGAATATATTTACATATACATAAAAATTTACAGTAATAACATTTGCTACTTAAACAGTTATAAAGCCACTGTATTGATATTCGGATCCCATATAAATTAGGTACATTGTAGCCATAATGACTTTCTGCGGAACGCTACATTGTTTTGGCAAATTTTCAGAAAATATTTCTGATAAAATAGAAGTCATACATACCGTTCGAAAGGTAATTTTCTGACGAACAAAAGATATGCGACACGTTTTCAGCTACATGCAACAAATTCCAAGTTATTTAGCAAAATGTTTTGAAAAAAAATTTTTTTTTGTTAATTTATAAATATTTGTGGTATTATGAATATAAACAATGATGTCAAATATACCGTTGGAAAGCGCGTTTTCTCCGGATTAATAATCACTAAAAATATAGGTTAATATCGAAATATTAACCCGAGTTCTATAGAGAAATGTAGAAGCACTTCTCAAAATTTTGGCGGCCATATTGATTACATCATCATCGCCACTAGAGGGCCAGGAAAATTTGTGTCCCGGGCTTTTTAGACTCATCTATCCATATACTATCTGAATCCGAAGTGGCGCATTGGTTGCCAGATGTAAAGTTTTTTTTAGCTATCTCACCCTACTATATTTCTCATACGCATTTAGTAAAAATTATTATTATTTATGCATGAGTTGTAATATTTGTAAGTTAGAAATATTTCGTTCAGAACACACATTTGTTTTATATGTATCTTTTAACAAATATACAGTGTATCGGGTAATTTAGTACCCATATTTGAATTTCGAAAAAAAGTCAGTGATTTCTGAAATTATTCATGCGTTCTTTAATTAAGACAAAGTTTAGAAGTTTGTAAATATAAAATGACCGATCGAATTATTTTGTTTCAAAAATAAAAGTTAACAAGAACGAAAAATAATGCATCAAGCATAGATTATAAAACACTTTCCAAGATTAACAGAATATTATTAAGAAATTCCATTTTATTTCATACAATAAGCAACTAAAAAGAAACATAACTCAATACAAATCTATTTTCAACAATCGCTGTCCATATCCAGTACTGAGTGCAAAATCTTTCATGCAGCCTCGTCTATCTAATACATAAAAATGAAAATTTGCCTGTCTGTCTGTGTGTAATTCTATACAATTCCACAGTTTTGAAGCCAGAATTGTGAAATGTTACGTACATGTGTATTAAAACACGGCCGAGGCAACTAAAGTAATCCGGAATCGAAATAATTTATAATTAATTTTTAATTAATAAAAAAACCACCCATTTAACAGCAATTTCCTAACAAATTTAAACATTTTTCGTTATAGTCGTTGCCAACAATTAAAAATCCACGATAAAATTCTTACACAAAAATTACTTTTCTATTGCAAGATTTCCACGTGATAAAGAAAAATGAAATAGTTTGACGAATTTAAAAAAAAAAGTGAATATTAAGGCATATTTGAAATATAATGGACATCAGAAGATGAATATATAACGTCATATGAGTTTGAAAAAACGTTTTGAAATATGATAAAAATTCGATTATGGAAATATTGGCATATTTTAACATTTTGAGATTCTCTGAATTTATTTTCGCCATTTTCGAATCTATTCCATATATATATATATATATATATATGCGTGTGTGCGTGTATATTAGAATTTCCACAAAGATTTAGGTCTCTAGAGCTCATTCTTAGTGAAGAACTGAAATAAAGATGGCTTTACTGTTTTTTTTACTGCATCGAATTTTTAATTTTGAAATTGATTTTTCAAAACAAACGTTCTTAAAATTCCGGGCAACGCCGGGTATTTTATCTAGTGATATATATACATTAAAACCCCGCTAATCCAAAATTTCCGGTTAATTCGAACCGATTTTACTTTAGACTTGATTAATTTCGACTTTATTTTCGTTCTGGATCCGAAGCATGCCGGATTACGAAATTTTTCGGATTACAGGATGAATGTAGGGAAAAACGTATAGAAGTTAGAATTAAACAAGTAATATAAAAATTTTGTTTTTAAAGTCAATTCGTACTTAGGTCATCAAAGAAAAATTTAATATAATCCCTTAAGCTAATATTAGTTTTTGTTGCATTAAAATATCTCAATTTGTTGATTTTCTATAAGCAAGTAGGTTTACAATGGAAGTCTATGGGAATTTGGCGAAATCTATATATATATTATGCTAACGTACGTGGCACAGAAATCGCGGTTATTTGTTATTGTCTAATGGCAACGCCCAAGAAACGCATCGCATCTCATTGGTAAAAGTCCTTTGGCAGGATTTAGGGCGATCGGGTTTATTTACATTTCGCCGTGGAGGAAAGAGCTCCATGATATTTCGCTGCAATTATAGAGCTTCAAAATATGATTTGAAATGCCCGTAAAAGATATCGGCGAATGCTTGAAAGTGAAGAAGAAGCTGAATTAAAAACAGAAAATCCAAATAGATTGTATGGAGAACACCGTTTAGCACGTATGCTCCGTTAAACACACAGCATAAGCGATCGCTAAAATACGCGTTTCTTCTGAAATCCAAATTACTGATTTAAACGTTGCGGTGCATAACTGTGGGACTTTTAGTAAAACGTGCAATTTATGCAAAGCACTGTATTGGAAATGCAAATTAATCAGCAGCAAGAAATTTACAAAATGATGTCATGACGTTAAAGTAATTTTGTTAACCCCTCTCTGTACGGACCTGCGATACAAATTTCAGGTTCATTTAAGAATATTATTAGGGGTCCACCAGAAGTAAGATACAACTTGCTTAGACGTAAACGAAAACGACCAGTGATAATTTCCATTTTATGCAGGTTATTTAAACTGCACAAAGCATAATAGCATTTTTGGGGAGAGAGGGAAGCTGGAACTTTTCTTTTTTTGTTTATTGCTGGATTCCGTTATAAACAGGCTTTACTCTATTAGAAAATAAATTTGCTAGATGGTACTTTTTAAAAAATATCTACATAGTAATATTTGCTTACAATTTTATTATTTCTTTTTCAGTATTACCGTTTTTGTTGTATTTGTAATTGTTTTTTCTGAAAATATTATATAATTAAATTTTAATTGAATTCATCAAGTAATTTGGAATAAAAAAATATGAGACATATAAAAATTAAAAAACTTAACCTGTGAATTTACACAACTTTGGAACTGAACAAGGGTCCAGCCCTGGTAATTTGCACCGTCTCCACCCCCACCCCCCTCTGTACGGACCTGAGATAAAATTTTCAAATTCATTTAAGAATATTATTACGGGCCCGGACAACGCCGGGCGGGTCAGCTAGTATTAGAGAAATCTCCAAGTTGGCGTCACTTTTGGCGACTCATTTTGGTCGCCAAATTTGGCGATATATCGCCAAGTTGGCGACAAACTTGGCGGTATTTGGCGACAGAACAGGGTCCCCCTGTGGCAACCCCCCTTATAGATATGAAGATGCATTAAATGTTTCAATAACCAATGGCCGCCATTTTGTCTCCCATGTAAAACTAAAATTAATTAATTAAAATTTAATTAATGAATTAATATTTAAAAAAACTGTATTAACATCAATTGTCATCCAGTACAAGTTTAAAAAAATTTATTTCAACTTGATAGGATGAATAATAAGTATTTTATTAACGATTGAAAATTTGAACAAGATATATATATAAATAAATAAATATAGGGAGAGTGTGAACTAATAGTAGGAATTGAACAAAAAATGACAGTAAAACACGTTTTTTATTCTTTAAACAGCTTGAATAGAATAAAAAAAAATACTCAGTAATGTAAAAGTACAACATATGTACATGAATATGAAATGAAAATATGCACTGTAGCCTAACACGTAGAAGCCATCTTAAAAAAATCTCGACTATCAGTTTGTTTACCAGCCACTGCAATTTTTTTTTTCTAAAATGCAAAAAGTATTTAATTCAGATGATAAAAATTTATTTTTCCTTCGAACAGTTTGATTTCGCAAATTATCTACAGATTTTTTTTTCTTCCCTCCCCTCTCCTCGTCAACGTGGTGACTGAGCTAGTTATAGATTTGCGATTTTGAACCGGTTGTAATGGGTTGTTATGTAATTCCTCATTCTAAAGTTTCATTGGATTATTATAGACATCAGGAATGATTAAACAGGGAAAACTATTTTCTTCCGAAAATCGTGCCGGATTATCCAGCATGCCGGAACTTAGGATGCTGGATTAGAGGACGTTTATTGTATTACTGAGTACTTGTAACTTGCATTTTTTTTAGCACGCATATTTTTTTTCTATTTTTATCGGAATTTTCGATCGGAATTTCTCGTAATCCAACTTTTTTGTAATCCGAACAGGCACCCGTCCCAATTAGTTCGGATTAGCGGGGTACTACTGTAATTGATACATACCACGTAATCCATTAAAAATTAAATTGTTTAAAAATTCATGATACCTCAGTGGAAAACACACTTCCAGCCGATATCGATCATAGTCAATCCGTAACCTAATTCTTTTGCGTGTCTCTAAAAATAAACAATAGATGTTACAGTTACACACTCTACAATCTATAAAAAACATAGTGTAGAGCATCACAGTGATCCCTTTTTAACCTTTCGGGTACAATTTTTTTTTTCAATTTTGAAAGATTTTTTTTTGTTTATTTTAATAATGTTAACAGTAGTTTACGGAAGTTTAATATATATGACGTCATTAAAAAGCAGTGAACCAACGTTTAAAATGCACAAATAATGGGTGAAAAGCGGCAAACAGCTGTTTCGAATCTACAGCAAGATTCTTCTTCAGTGCAAGATAGGGAAAAAGAAGTAGCGTGCTAGAAAAAGCAAGGCTGAGCAAAATGATAGACAGAGACGCGCTGGCTTATATACCCTATGCGGGTAGCGAAGGCGTCAGAAGCAACCAATGAGAGAGAAGCAGTGGAAACGACTGGGTTGACAAGTAGCGACATCTACCGGAGAAGGAGAGAAAAAGAAACAAAAAAAGGGGGAATTAAATTAATGTTTTCCAAATACTTGGAAGATCAGGAGTACTAGATAAGTCATTGAATAATGAGTGAGAATTTTTAATGATGTGGTAAGCTTCCCAAAAATCAAGATCAAGGTTAGAAGAACATTTTTGGATAATGGTGGCTGAAGAAAAATCGAACCTATGTTGAGAAGACCAAGAATGTTGAGCAATAGAAGAACGTTTGAGCTCCTGATTTTTAACATAACCTTCATGCTCTTTTAAACGAAATCTAAGAGCACGGTTAGTCTGGCCAATATAAGAAAGGACACACTGGCAAGAGATTTGGTAAATACCCCAGAATCTCGCTGTAGATTCGAAACAGCTGTTTGCTGCTTTTCACGCATTATTTGTGCATTTTAAACGTTGGTTTACTGCTTTTTAATATTCCTGCACAAAGGCTTTAATTGCTATTTTAATATGACGTCATTGTCTGAAATCTAACAAATGTAGTTATTTTGAATACCATTTAATTCATATTCATATGACAATAGGGACGCAAGAGTTTTTGGAGATGTTGGGAAAATATCGTATTACAACAGGATTTAACAGTTATTACAACTTTTTAACACTTTATCTACTGACATTACAAGTCCCATTAAAAAAACTTGTTGTAAAATTCTTTTAATACGTCGATTAGTTGTAATACAGTTTAGAGTGAGTTATAGATATATTACTTTATCTTGTTCCAACAGCATTATTGGTTACACAAAAGAAAAATATTTTTAAAAGGATGATTTCTTTTGCCTTTGCATTTTTTCACCTTTCTTGGCGTTTGGGGGGGGGGGGATTTTTCAATTGGGAAATATTTCTATATTTCTATTGTAAGAACATTATATTTGTACATTTCCTAATTCTATAAAATACTAAGAAAAATATTTAAAATAAAAGATTTAAGTGGGGGTTATAAATATTGCACAAAATCCCTATAAATTCAAATTTAATTAATCCTTCTAAAATCCTTCTGAAATTTATTAAATTATTATGTAAATCTTCTAATGTAGCTTAAACAATTCACGAAAAATGCTTTAGAAGATAAAATTTTCATGAATTCATAATTTAGTACATAAAGGGTTAACAGATATTACAACTTTTTAATATTTCTTGAGTTTTATCAGATTTGTTCGGAAAAGTAAAGTACTGCTTCAAGCCAATAAATTAGAATATTTCATTTCATTTGTACTTGGAACTGCATTTAGCTTTATTTCAGCGTAGTGCAATTGAAAAAGGACAACGGTTTTAATAAATTTGCATGTTATCAAAGAAAATTAAAACTGTAAAAGATTAAATTTTGAGTGAATATTGTATTTTTGTAAAATTACTTTCATTATTCAAAATATTTGAATACTAAAATAGGTGGTTCAAAAAATTCGAATACTTATGAATTTTCCTGATTGTTTCAGAAGGTTGCATAAATCTATCTATATTATAAAGGACAAACATATTTGTGCGTAACGCATACGTCATTTTGCGAATGGCAACACTTTGAAATTTGAAATAAAATCTTGGTTTTGCAATTTTCTCTACTGCAAATTTTTAAACTTCTAAACATCGCACATTTTAAATTTTTACACCGTCCTATAAAGAAAAAAAATGCTCTTTTAAATGCAATTTGTTTGAAAGCTGTATCTCAATTTATTTCTGAAATATTAATTTTTTTGTATTTTTTAATACCATTTTTCTTATCGTGGCAACAAAAGTACCCCATTTCTATTGAAAGTCATTGAAAGTAAACGGAAAATAGTCGAAAATAGGAGATACTGTATCTTTTTGTTGCCATTTTCTCATAAAACTTGAAAAAAAAAAGTTAAAATTAAAATATGGGCTCTGTCAACAATGTTGTCTGTTATTCCGTGATAATGACGTCATATGCATACTTTAATATAGATGAAGTTCAAGACTGTATTGTAAAATTGGATTGCTTTAGCGATTCAATTGACGTCATTTTATAAAAAAGCGTATATTTTAATTCTTAAACCTGAATTATGTTTTGTAGAAGTGCGTCATTTTCACAGCCCAGCTGCTTTGAAATTCTTCACAGATGAAAATGCTTCACTTTTGAAAATAATGTAATCGAAATCATACGCTGATAAAACGCAATGTTTTACAAAAATTTAGAGTGTCTTTATAAAAGAGAGGTGTCTTGCAAATTATAGCGATTTATATTACAGAAATTGATGATTCTCGCCTGGATGGATTTGCTTCGCCGAGTTAGACAAGCAAACAAAAAAATTTGCGGTTTAAAATAATATCATGTTCCTGAAGTTTTTATCCAAAATTCTCTCGAATAATAAAATTTTAATGCTATTCTTTAGGATTTTTTACTATAATTTTATCAAAATAACATAATTTGCTTAATTTAATTTTTCTAATTTTATATAATCGATATATTTAAAACACAGGTGTGTTTTTTAGTCATCTGCCCTGATCTTTCTGCTGAACCAATTTTAGTATTTTTTTCTTTTTTAACTGAAATCTCTTCATTTGTAGATGTGATCGCACTATCTGTTTTTTTTTTTTTAAATATCCCTACTTTTATACTTTAATTTTAAAAGGATTTTATGAAATTTCTTCAAATTGGTGAAAATTAGATAGCTTTCATTATTGCAGACAAGAGAGAAATAATGAGGTATTTTTATCTTTATTCAGGCTATTTTCTGATAAAAATTCAAGATTGTTGATAAAAATTGTTGTATAGGGTTTAGAGTCGCAAAATCCCATTAGGAGCAGAATATTATATTAGGGGCATAATAACGGAAAATGACATACTGCTTTTGAAAACACGCAATTTTCCTCATAAATTTTCTATATTGTTTTTCTTTCTACATGTGTACTGATACTAAGTTTCAGAAACTAGGCGAAATGCTTATATAAGTGAAAATGAAGTCATATTTAAAAGAAAACTATCATTTTCTTAGATAAAACTAAACATTTTAACACAAATGCGTCTAAAAAGCATAAATTACGGAAATTTTTACTCTCCGGGATTGAGATTAGAATCTCAAGTAAAGAGTGCATCTGTTCACATTAAAGTTGTTGCTGACAATCGTGACTTCAAATTTTGAGTTAAAATGATTTTTAAATTATTAAACAAAATACATTTAAAAAAAAATGATGAATATGGATATGATGTGCGTATGAAAATTTGAGAAGGTGAAAATTGCTGTTTTTCATTCCGGAATACCAAGCATAAGAGCCTCAATTGATAACCACATCCTAATAACTGATCTTTATTATATTTTACTGATTAAGTATCTATATTATAAAGAACAAACGTATCTGTGCGTAATGCTGACGTCATTTTGCGAATGGCAACACTTCACGATCAAATTTCAGTCTTGCAATTTTCGCTACTGCAATTTTTTAATCTTCTGACCAGTACATTTTCAATTTTCGTCGCATAGGGGAAAAAAATAACTTTCAAATGCAATTTGTTTAAAAACTGTATCTTAATTGACTGATGTATTATATTTTCTAAAATATTTTTTAAGCATGATTTTTTAAAAAGTTTATCTTATCACGTGCCGGTTTCAATGCATAATAATAATAATAAACATTTTTCATATAAAGCAACAAATATTTTTCAGCATTTGTTTATGACTATTTTTGCATACCGAAATTAATACTTCCTTTATAAACAAATAAAGGAACAATATTAAAAGAAACCACCAATCTAACATATTTGTCAAAGAAAAATTAACAAAATTAATACTTCTTTTATAAACAAATAAAAGAATAATATTGAAAAAACACAAATCTAACATATTTGTAATTGTACAATTTAAATATTTAGATCACCAAATAGGATTTTTTTATTCAAATTGAATTTGTTTGCAAAGTTCATCTCAGTTTACTTATTGTCAATGGTTTTAAAAACAATTTTAAAGCATGGAACATTTTTTAATTTATCTATATCGCGCGGAGCTCGATTATGAAAGATTAATCCGTTTGCCCTTAAAACAAAACAAAAAGTTCACCATTTTCTTACGGCTAATATCCATTAAGAAGAAACTTCCTTATGAATAAATAAATAAAATAATATAAATAAAACACAAATTTAACAGACATGTATAAGCTCTGAAATTATCAGAATATAAAAGGATGCCATAAGTAAGAAAATCTTGGTCAAATAACTCTTAGCATGCGGCTAATAAGAAAATATCGCTTTTGATAAATTTCAAAAATTTATTTGATTGTATAATTCGTATATTTATATGAAAAATGCTTTTTTAATGTTAGTGGGAAATCTAAAAAAAATTATTGCAAAAAAAAAAAAAAAAAAAAAAAAAAAAAAAAAATATATTAGTTTTCAATAAATTTTTTTTTTTTCACCTATATTCTTTAACCCGGGAAATCCCGGGTACGATCTCCTAGTATATATAAAAGCCGTTCTCTGAGTGTATGTCCTTTATACAAATCTTCAATTTTTGACCAATTTGCACGAAACATGATGTACATACGTTTTAAAACGTGGAAAAGATCACTGTCTACTTTAAAAAATCATCAGACACCTATTTATCCTTTTTTCTACAACCTTCCATAATTTAATATTACAGAAATATCTCCTTTTTTTTAATTTTTAAATTCAATCGTTTCTTTTCTGTTGCCACACATAAAAAAAAACTGCTCAATAATTTTAAGAAATATATAACTCGAGTACTTTGTTTTATAAGCCAATAAAAATTCAGATTGTTTCACTATATTTTTGCTGTTTTTGAAATTGACGTCATTCAAAGAAGGAAATGCACATTTTTCATATATACACTGTTAAAAATAAAGGTTGAACTTTGAACCAGAAAGATAGTTAAACCATGGACCTTCAAGAGAAAGCACCATTTCTTTGGCTATTTTAGAACGAAGGCGATTAGCGAATTCCCAAAAAAACCTGTATCGTGGTTCAACTTCTAAACCTAACTGTTACTGTAACTACAATGGCGACGCGGGAGATGGGGAAATCCGTCCGTGCATCGTGCTCGTTCTGATATTCTCAAAGAAGTTGGAAATATTCCTTCTTCCATGGATATTCTGAATTCAACACTGAAGCATGTTGTTTATTTCTGAAAAAATGGTATCAACTGCTTATGAGATTCCTTCTAACGTCGTAAAAGGTGAGTAAATTTTCTATTTGTTATTTTTTTATATGGGCAATTTGATTAGTATGATTTCGCGATTTCTTACTTTTATGGAATTTTTTTTTTATGTGGCCAATTTGATCAGTATGATTTCAGGAGTTATTTTTTCTATGGAATTTTGTTTCTCTATGTATTATAAAATTAGGGCCTTTTTTTTTAAGGTATTAGAAAAACATTTCATTATATGTAATTATTGTTAAACAACCTGTATTCAGCTCAGATTCTCACTGTTTTTGCTTATTTTGTACATACAATTGATAAAATCTTTTGCTATTTTTTTCTCGCGCTAATATATGTATTTTTAATATTCATTTTTCGCGCATAATATTGATCCTGGGACTCTTTCCTTGATCCTGACTGCATTAAGCACGAGTGAATAAAAATTTCAAAAACTGAGCTTTAAGCTCAGTCGCATTTGAAGGAGCCTTCACTTTCGTTCTAAATTCTGCTTGCATTTGTATAGTGTGTTTATCTTATTATAACGCTTACGTTAATCTCGAAAGAAAATGCTTAGAAACTCTTATCTGCTGTCGAAAACTGCAATGTGACTTGCTGTATGTAAACCTTCTCCATCTTTATTATTAATATAACTAGAATCTGTTGATATGCTTACTTTATTAATAATATTACAGGTAAAAACAAAAGATGCAGTATATAAATTTATGTGATGATTTTTATAGCGATTTGCCTGAAGTGTAACACATGTTCTGTTCAAGTACGTCATTAGAGTTACAAATCCATTTATAAGGTTTATTGGATTTAAAAAACAATTTTAATAACTTTAAAAAATCAAAAATACCAAAAAAAAAAAAAACTTGTACAGCTTAATTTCAAGTAATATATTTTTACAATTAAAAATGTAGCAGTCTGAATGCTTGAAAAGAATAAGATTAAATTAATATGCACCAAACGGCATAAGATTAAAAAATTACTTTCACGAACTACTATTAATTATATTATACAATAAAATAACAATGTAAAATCCAGTTAAAACTGCAGGAATTAAATTATAAATGCCTCTTTGCTTTGCTGTAAACATTTAATTTTCTTTATAAAAACAAAGATTTTTAGCGCCAAGTGAGAAAGGATTGTAAATAATGAGGATCTAAAAGTTTTCCTACAATCTGCCGAAACGCTGTAATTAATGGTGCAAGTATTTCATTTTGATATGCTGTTATTTCACAATACTTATAAAATAGGTAAATTTGATAAATATTCTAATCTCAAAATATGCCGCTGTATAATTCATCCTGTAAATGCATCAGTTTTGGATGTAAACTGTACAATTTCCAGTTATTTAAGTTCTTAAAAATAAATGGGATATTTAGTAATTTCAAAATTTTTCTAAATTGAATATTTTAAGATTTTTTAATTTTGTATTTAACATAATTATACTTTAGTTCCCTCCCCCCCTCTCCTCCCCCTCTACAAAAAGTACAACCAAATCTAAATTTTGTTTTTAAAGCTTTGTACATTTATTAATAAAAACACTAGATTCAGTATTCTTATGTGACTGGAAAACTGGGGATTGTCAAGAAAAAATGACATGTGCTCAAAACGTCAGAGAAAATTAAAAAATATTTCTCAAAGCTGGAAAAATCCTGGATTATTATTATTTTTTTTAAAATTCTCTGGTAATGTGTAAGGATTCTCATGAGTTCCGAGCTCAGTCTACAAAAGAAAGTTGATTTGTCACCTGCAAGTTGAATTTTCGCTAAATATTTTTAAAATAAAGATGTTTTAGCTAATATAAATTTCTTGCCAGATAGCCGATACCTCTGCAAAAGAAATTATGAAGCATGCAAAAAAAAGGGGGGGGGGGGAAGCTGTAGCTGAAATTAAAATGTTTTTAAACACAAAAAATTGAAACACTCAAAACACTGCTTCTAAAACAATATCAGTAAATGACATGTTTGTTTCTAATTTATCATTTTTTAAGTATGAAATGATATAGATGTTCAATTTTATGATTTATTTTCATTTAAGAGGCAAGTTTACATTTTATTCTTATTAATGCATGAACGTGTATTATCTTTTGCTGTATAAATTTTAATCATTAAAATCTAGAATTGTAATTCATATATATAGTGCTGTCCTCTAAAAAAAACCCACAGGAAAATGTATCCTAAAAAAAACCCACCCTAGAACTTAATCAAAAAAAATCACAGAAGTCAAAATTTCTTTTTGTCCTGTTTCTATATGTCATTTACAATAATAAAAGCATTTAAAATTACTTAAGTGTTTATTTAGTTTTTTAAAAAATAAGCAAAAAATTACATTTATAATTTTTCATTTGTAAATCCTTCAATTTACAATTATTAAATTATTATTATTATTTTTTCTTTTTTTTGCAGAATTGTGTTTTAAAACTAATTAATAATGAAAGAAAAACTTTGCTGTTTAATATTTTGATTTCTAGAAGTGTTTTTACATGTTGGTTATTTTTAGAAAAAAGTGGGTTTTTTTCAAAGTCTTGTTTAATTGGCTGCCATTTTGTAATATATTGATAGAAAAAAAAATACTATACATTAAAATCTTAGTCAGGACAGGCTGTGAAAATGTAGCTACTTCAAATTGTTTTGTATTTTTTATTAAATTTTATATAGTGAGAAATTAAAAAAGTGGGTTTTTTTTAGAGGACAGCACAGTATTTCTAAAAATGTCGGGAATTGTAGAAAATATGATCTGGGAAAACCTGTAAAAGCCACAGAATTTTATTTAGAGTATGAACATTGTACATTGTTGGAGAATGTAATTTAATAGTGAATTAGTCTAAATACCAGAACTTAAAAAAAAAAACAAACATTGTTTAGTCTTTCAAATATTTATTGCAATTAAATTTTCATTAAGCCACATTTGCTAAAATGAACTATTGGCTGCAAATTTGATCCTACACAACTTAAATTAAAAGTAACCATTAGGCTTAACACTACTTTTGTTTGTTTTTTTATGAGGAGGGGGGAGACCCTGGTATTTTTCAAGAAATCTTGATGCAATTCTGGCTTGAAGTGAGGTTTGCCAAATGTTAATGAAAATTAAACTGAACGGTAATTTTTTTATACGGTCCTTGACATAAATAACTAAATCTTAAACTGATATTTTACCAAATGTTATAAACAGAAACCAATTGGGGTAGGGAAAAAACAATTATTTTTGTCGTATAACAATTTTATGGCTTATTTAGGTATATATTTATGCTTTTCAGTACACATATTAAATGATTTAAAATTGCTTCTGATTATGTGCTTTAGATAAGTTCCTTGTTTGTATATACTAATGGATAAACTGCCTCTGAATATTAAATACAGCTATTTTTATGTAGAGGCCAATAGAGTATTCTGCTGTTAGTTAAATTTTGACTATGTACTCTGACAATATAGATGTCAAATTAAAGTAGATCAAAATTTAATTTTTAACAAATAAAAATGTCATCTTTAAAACTGATGTAAGACTAATATTTGATTAAAAAATTTGTAGAAACAAAACAATAGTTTAATGATTAAATTTGTTATGTATCATAAATTAATATAGTGCAAAAACAGAATACTCTAATAATTTGTTCACTATTATTATTACTAAATAAGTTTTCCTCTTCTAAATAATCAAACATTGTTGGCAAGACTTAACCATGATTTAGTTACATGGGTAGTGTTAACTCTAAGCCGCTTTAGCAGGGCACAATACCCTGCAGCCTTTATTTCTTTTTTGCACCCGGCAGCTCTTTTAAACCCTCCCAATGCACCTGTTTATATATATATATACTTTTTGGCGGAATTATATTAATGAAGTAATTTTTAGGCCGAACATAGCCGAATATTTTTTCAGAATGAAATGTTTTAAAAAATTAAAATTGCATACCTAGGCTGAATAATTGGTATTCGGTTATTTGGCCAAACCACTATTTGTTGCATCACCAGTATCAAGAATCTTAAATTTTATTGCTATACCCCTCTTCCAAAAAAAGTATAATGCCACACTATATCCAAAGGTCAGTGGTGGTTAATTTCTAGAAAATCTTATCAGCCAAGGATTTATTTCCCCAGCCAGTAAAATGCAACATACAGTTGAAAATTTTTATGATAAAATTTATGCAACTCAAAAATAGTTGATGCCGTATTTTGTGGAAGAAATGCCGCACTCCTCAAATTGGCCCGAATAACCTTAAAAATGTCGTAATCCCCGCACCTGTTGTAAACGCCGCATCCATCTGAACGCCACTTTTGTCGACAGCGTCACATTGACCTAACTTTAATCAAAGTTTTCTGAGTAGTGTAGGATGCCTCGTTTTTAATATCTTAAGATGTCTGAAGCTTTATTTAAAATATTTAAATCCAATTTTAAATATTTTTATGAATTTTTAAATTAAGGAAACTCTGTTGGTATTTAAAAAAAAAAATCGTAAACACCGTACTTAGAAAAAAATCAACTTTTAAACTCTTAAATGCCGCGGCGTTTCTTCCATACAATATGGTACCTGCATTTTCATATATTTTTTTCCTGTAAAATTAACAAATATAAACAAGAGATGAAAGTTTAATATAAAATAGAACTTAGTACCATGTTTGCATAACAGTAATTAGGAAATTTGAAAAATGTAGCTAATACTAAGAAAAAGTTTTTGCGTATCTCTATAGTTTGCAGTTTTCAAAGACTATTAAAAATTCACTCACCCTGTCAGAAAATTCACTCGCCAGTGACAAGTAAAGTAATGAATTTCCCCACCTCTACCAAAGGTTCATTTGTTTGCTATTTTTTTATTTTCTAATGCACTTTCAGTCACAAGATATTTTCTAAACTAGGCTTATCTCTGATTGTATGTAAAAATTTAAATTTTCTTTCTATGGACATAATTGTTTAACAATCTGTTTTGTATGTATATTAGCTTTATATAAAAAGAAAAAATAAGTTAAACATTTTTCTAGAATCCAAATGTTGTTCAATCATGTTTTACACTTTCATAAGTTTTTATTTTGTTTAAATGATTAACACAGAGATAATGTGTTTAATATATAAGCCTCCCCCTCGCCCTTAACAGCATTCGAAATCCTTGGTGGTCCGCCGGTCTGAGACCACTAAAAATTCAATCGGACCACTAATTAAAAAAATTTAGTGGTCCGCAGGGCCAGTAACTTTTTTCCCTCTCTGACAGGTAAATGTAAATTTTCCCGTCCCTGAGAAAACCGAAACCAAACACCAACCACTGAATTTTATTTTATTTAAAAAAATAAATATATAAAAAAATGCAGTAAAACTTAGTCAGTTGAAATAAATAGTCGAAAATAAAATACATAATTAATAATTTTATAGTTTTTGTTTATGTACTGTTTATTTAATTTTTAGCAAATCATAATTTTATATTTTATTATGCTGCCGAAAATTTTGGATAACTGAAGTTTGGTTTATGTTCTAGGAGGAGGAGGGGAAGGGTGTCACTCAAAGGGTTAAAGGTACTTAGTAGAATTTTATGCAGCGGGCCAGTGACGATGTGTGCGGACCAGTAAACTCTGATGTTTACTGGTCCTTGGGACCAGTGACTTTTTTTTGCGAATTCTACCGTTTTTTCCTGATCATTTGACGAAATTCTCGTTTTCGCCATCTTTTGACGAAATTCGCCTATTTTCCACGATCTTTTGATGAAAATCTCCTTTTTTTAACCATCCTTCGATAAAATCCGCATTCTTTCCGTGATCCTTTGACGAAATTTGTGTACTTTCCGTATTCTAGAATTTCTTTTTCCAGACTTACTGATTAGTTGACAATATAGAGAATCACCTATTAGATTGGCACATGGTCATTTGACACCGTCTGCATAGCCCTTACTGTGGCTTTGGCTAATGCTAAATCGAACTGGTGTTATGTTACTATTTCACCAGGGACCCGGAGCCGGAGCGCTCCGGAGCTGGAGCCGGAGCTGGAGCTCTAAATTTTCCCCAGCTCCAGGGCTCCTTTAGTTTTTAATATTCTTTTAAATCTTTTTTTTTTTTTTTTTCAGTCTTTTAAATTTCTAGGCTTAAAATATTTTAATTATCCTTATTCAGTATTTTAATTATATCATTTTTTAGGTTATTATTATTATTATTAGAGAAGAATTATTTCCGTAATTATTATTAAGGAAACCTTCTCGAAACATGATAACACTACTTTACTTCTACTTTCTACTTGAACTAAGATGACAACACTATTCGAAAACAAATATGGCCGCCTGTTGTTTGCATGTGTAGTTGTACAATTTTGGCTGTTTGAAAATTGTAGAAGAAATTTAAGATTTTTGTGTTTAAAATTCCACCAAACTTTCTATTTTAAAAGCAAAAGCTAAAAGATGTCATACTTTCTGAACAAGCATTTGAAGTTTGATGAGAAGAAAAATGCATTTTGTCAGATCTTTAATGAAGGTAGAAAGTATTTGTGAGCAAAAAATTAAACGTGTAAATTAAAATCTGCAACTCAAAAGCGCGAAGTCGGAGCCGAGTTGGAGCCGGAGCTGGAGCCACAGTATTTTCTCTAGGAGCGGAGCTGGAGCATCAAAAATTGTTCGGCTCCGGGTCACTGTATTTCACAAATTTCATCGAAAGATCATGGAAAAAGCACGAATTTCATCAAAAGATCACGGAAAAAGCACGAATTTCATCGAAAGATCACGCAAAAAGCACGAATTTCATCGAAAGATCACGCAAAAAGCACGAACTTCATCGAAAGATCACGCAAAAAGCACGAACTTCATCGAAAGATCACGCAAAAAGCACGAACTTCATCGAAAGATCACGCAAAAAGCACGAACTTCGTCGAAAGATCATGCAAAAAGCACGAACTTCATCGAAAGATCACGCAAAAAGCACGAACTTCATCGAAAGATCACGCAAAAAGCACGAACTTCATCGAAAGATCACGCAAAAAGCACGAACTTCATCGAAAGATCACGCAAAAAGCACGAACTTCATCGAAAGATCACGCAAAAAGCACGAACTTCATCGAAAGATCACGCAAAAAGCACGAACTTCATCGAAAGATCACGCAAAAAGCACGAACTTCATCGAAAGATCACGCAAAAAGCACGAACTTCATCGAAAGATCACGCAAAAAGCACGAACTTCATCGAAAGATCACGCAAAAAGCACGAACTTCATCGAAAGATCACGCAAAAAGCACGAACTTCATCGAAAGATCACGCAAAAAGCACGAACTTCATCGAAAGATCACGCAAAAAGCGCAAATTTCACCGAAAGATCACGGAAAAAGCGCAAATTTCACCGAAAGATCACGGAAAAAACACTACTTTCATCGAAAGATTGCGGAAAAAACACTACTTTCATCGAAAGATTGCAGAAAAAACACTACTTTCACCAAATGATCACGGGTGAAAAACTAATTTCATCAAATGATTGTGGGGGGAACACTAATTTCATCAAAGGATCACGGAAAAAACGTGAACTTTTGTCAAAGGATCGCGGAAAAAACGTGAACTTTTGTCAAAGGATCGCGGAAAAAACGTGAACTTTTGTCAAAGGATCGCGGAAAAAACGTGAACTTTTGTCAAAGGGTCGCGGAAAAAACGTGAACTTTTGTCAAAGGGTCGCGGAAAAAACGTGAACTTTTGTCAAAGGGTCGCGGAAAAAACGTGAACTTTTGTCAAAGGGTCGCGGAAAAAACGTGAACTTTTGTCAAAGGGTCGCGGAAAAAACGTGAACTTTTGTCAAAGGGTCGCGGAAAAAACGTGAACTTTTGTCAAAGGGTCGCGGAAAAAACGTGAACTTTTGTCAAAGGGTCGCGGAAAAAACGTGAACTTTTGTCAAAGGGTCGCGGAAAAAACGTGAACTTTTGTCAAAGGGTCGCGGAAAAAACGTGAACTTTTGTCAAAGGGTCGCGGAAAAAACGTGAACTTTTGTCAAAGGGTCGCGGAAAAAACGTGAACTTTTGTCAAAGGGTCGCGGAAAAAACACAAACTTCGTTAAAGGGTCGCGGAAAAAAACACAAACTTCGTTAAAGGATTGCAGAAAAAATCTAATTTCGCCAAAGGATTGCGAAAAAAACCCACAAATTTCATCGAAAGACCGATGCAAAACCGCTAATTTTTTCTAAGGCCACAGAAAAAACCCATAATTAGTGCCGGGAGGAGATCTCCCCTGACCTTCACCTCTGCTGTAACGTTTCAGAAAATTTACAGGGTTGCCATGCCACCTGGAAAACTGGAAAAACAGAGGGAATTTTAAATTACCCTCCAAAAACAGGGAAAATGCAGGGAATTTTGAAAAATTCCAAAAAAATCTGGAATACACAGGGATTTTTTTTTTTTTTTTCTGGTATTTTCAAACATAAATTATTTTTTCTCGGCTTTTTTCTTTTTTTTAACCTCTGAATCATCCCAGATTTAGTTATTTATTGGAATTTAGATTTTTATGTAGAAAGGACAGTTGAATTTTTGTTTGCAAGGTATTCTCATAGACTACTTTCTCAAAAACTCAATTTAATTTTTTTCGATCAGATTTTTAATCTGTGTAATGTAATAATTGATTTGATATCAGAAACAATACTACAACCACATATATTCTACAAATCCAATCGATTCTGCTTTAATGACCAATCCAGAGTTTCCCCCAGGTTTAAAAAGGGGCAGGGTGCTTCGTGTAGGAAAAGGGCACTTTTAGATTCCGAAGGGCATCTTTTGGATTCTTAGGGGCACTTTTTAAAATTTTTAAAGGCATTCTTTTGATTTTTAAAATTACTTTTAATATTTAATAGACAGGATGCTATTTTAAAGACATCAATGAGTCATTTTTTAGTATCAAAGTAATTTTTTTAATAAACAAAGGAGTAAATGCACTTTTTTGAGCTGGGGGCAACAAGGGTGCTAATGTTTTTCATCAGGGGCAAGAGGGGTGCTATTTTGTAAACCTAAGGGCAGGCAGGGTGCAGCACCCTCCTGAAACTGTCTAGGGGAAACTCTGCCAATCAGTTATCCAAAATATATCTATCTTCAATTTTTTTCCATGATCGTTTTATAAAATTCGTGGTTTTTTCATGATTTCTTTCCCCCCCTGAAATTAATGTTTTTTGCTTCGCTTGATTGTTGATTCTTTTTTCAACTGATTTATCAAATTGGCGATATTCTTTCGCAGCCGATCAACAAAATTAGCTATGTTTGTTTGTGCAATCTTGATGAAGTTCATGATACTTTTTATGCAATCTTTTGACGAAATTTGCGTTTTTCCCACTGACCGATGGATGAAATTTTTTTTTTTTCTTGCAATCGATTGACGATTTTTGTGATATTTTCCAGCAACTTATTGGGACATTTTGAGGGATTTTTTTTTAGATTCATTGAAGAATTTCGAAGGGGCTCCCCGCATTTGATCGCTGAATTTTGCGGCTATTTCCCTGCAGTTGATTAACATAATTGCCGATAGTTTCCAGCTACCTATCAGCGATTTTTGTAGGTTTTATTTTTTGGACTGATTGACTAATTTCCGAAGTTTTTTTCCACTCTGTGTACAAATTTCGCAATTTTTTTCCTTGCGATTGATTAACAAATTTCGTGAATTTCTTTTCTTGCGACTGATTGATGATTTTCTTGTTATTTTCTAGCAAATGTTTGTCGAATTTTGTGGAGTTTTCCCGCAACCAGCCGACTATTTTCAAGGTTTCTCCCCCAGTGACCTACTGGGGAATTTCGTAATTGTTTTCCTATGATCGATTAACATAATTGGCAATATTTTCCTGCTACATTTTGAGGGTTTTATTCTTGAGACCGATTGGGTAATTTCCAGGGCTTACTGGCAGAACTCGCGTTTTTTTTTTTTTTTTTCATGCTAACGTAAACGATTTACGTAATTTTTTTTTTTTTTTTTTTTTTTTTTTTTTTTTTTCTGTGAACGATCGACAGATTTTGCAATTTTTCCCCTGCGAGCGATTGGAGATTTTTTTTTTTGTTTTTCATGCATTAGATTAAAGAAATTCACGATTTTTTCTCGCGTCTGGCTGAAACAGTTTGTTTTTTCCGACTGACTGGTGAATTTTGCAACATTTTTTTTTTACGATCAATAGACTAATTTTACGATATTTTCCCGCAATCAATTCTAGAATTTCAGATCCAAAGACCAGTTTCAGAATTTCGAATTTTTTATTGTTAACCTATATATATATATTGTTAACCCTTGTTGACCTATTGTTAAAATTTGTTAATTGGAATATGCCGACGACAAAATTTCGCACATCCAAAATGGGCAGGGTGCATTAAAATAATTACCATTTAAATTAAATATTAATATTAAAGAATAATTATTTAGGTTTTAAAAAACGAAGCTAAAAATCCATGGTCAGAAGGGGAATTCTTATCAATTATTTTGTCAATGAATTTACAAACAGCCCAATCTTTAATATTGTGACCTCTTCGCTCAAAATGCCAGTCACTCTGTTCACAGAAATAATGTGGCATTGCTTCTGAAACAACTGAATTGCATTTTGTAAAGAGAGTTCCATTCATGTGTATCATCATTAACACGTTAAGCGCCACGTCAGCCACTGGTGACTGACAGCAAACTTTCCGCTTAAAACTAATCATTCACTGATGGCTGACGTCTAAAATATGATACAAAACTGAAAAAATATACATTGTTTTAAATAATTACTGAACAAATATTTAAAATTTACCTACCTTTTATTTATTATAGGATTATACTTTCTTAAAAATTACTTTAAACATTGTAAGTTTTCAGTGCTTCAGTGTCGGTCATCGTGGCACTCAATGTGTTGAAGCCAATGAGTTTTTACCGCGGTCCTTTGCCGAAATTCTCGTTTTTTCCCCATTCATTTGACAAAATTTCAATTTTTTCTTGCGATCCTTTGATGAAATTCCTATTTTTTCGCAGAGCTTTGACAAAATTAGTTTTTTCCTCTATTCTTTTATGAAAATTGCATTTTTTTTCACAATCTTTTGACAAAATTCAGGCTTTTTCCGCTATGTTTTTGAAAAATTATTTTTTTTTCTTGCACTCCTTTGAGGAATTTGTATTTTTCTGCAAGTCTTTGATGAAATTCTTGCATTTCCCGCAGCACTTTGACGAAATCCGTATTCTTTTTTGCAATCCTTTGACAAAATTAGTTTTTTCCCACAATTCTTCTACAAAAGTTTTTTTCCCCCCATCTTTTGACGAAATTCGGGTTGTTTTCACTATGCTTGTATCAAATGTGTTGTTTCCCCATGCACATTGATGAAATTGCATTTTTTCTATGATTCCTTGATGAAATTCTTCTTTTTTTTTTTTTTTTTTTACGATCCTTTGCGGAAATTAGTGTTTTTTCTGCAGTCCTTTGATGAAATTTGTGTTTTTTGCACGATACTTTGATAAAAGATATTTTTTCTGTGAACAATTGACGAAATTTTTTTTTTTTTTCCCGGAGATGATTTGTAAAAATTCGTAATATTTTTAACACTAGAACCGCGGTACTTTCGGTATACCTAGAACCGCGGAGCGGGTCAGTTTGACCCGAGATAGAAAAAATATATAAATATGCATAAATGTTTATCTTAATTAACTAAAATAGTATATTTTCATATAATAATCGATTTTTCAATACATTTACATTATATTTAATAGATTTTTCCATGCATTTACATTACATTTGATATAAAAAATCAGCTCAGATTACCAGTTATTTTAGAAAGTGATTTCTTCCACATTGTAGTTTCTTAAGTACAGTAGAAGATCTTTATAACGCGATTCTATATAATGCAATTCTCCATATAACGCACAACTTCTCAGATGTAAACAATGAATTTTGCAGGTAAGAAGCACCTGAAATCCCACATCGTAAAAATTGCTACTCTCTAGAAAACTACATTTGATACATTAATTAACTTTATCTCCTTAATTCAAAACTTTTTAATGAAAAAAAAATTGCTATTATTACAATAAATATTATATTTTTGGAAATGGGTAATATAATGAATGATTGGGTCCAGGTATAGTTGGACCATGTTTATAAAATAAACAATATAAAATGATCATATAATGCAAAAATTTATAATTTGGATAATTCCTGGTGACAAGAAGTGCAGTATAAAGATACTCTAATGTATTTTGGTATGTTTCAGATTTATATGGTCATGTTTATAAGGTAAATTTAATGATGTATGAAATGTGATCCATATAATGCAAAATTCTATGTAACGCACAACCTTGCGTTTTTAGGTTTGCGTTATAAAGATCTTCTACTGTATAACATATACTTTACCCAAAAATAAACGTAGACTTCATAACTTTAACAGAAAATAGATTATCTCATTAAAATAAGTTTAGACATAATTTCTAATAATAAAGATACATAAAAAATAGATATACGAGTTAATTACTAGTTTAACAGATTTGTTAAATCCAATTTATTGTGTGCATCGCATGCAAAACTTAGCAATAAATTTTATATGTTTACCACAAATGGGTGCATTATATTATATAAAAATATCGTCAGTTTTAATTTCACATTTTGAAGTGTGACACCGGGCTCGTTTACACTAAGTTTGAGGTTTTCCGTCGTTTTCAGTGGTTGCTTCTCACCCAAATGACACCTTTTTTTCACCTACAGAGAACACACTTTTCTCCTAATTATTCAACAAAGTCCTGAATAAATTACCGTCACAAATAGAATGTCTAGTTACGACTTTGTATAGAACCCAAGCTTTGATAGCTGCAAGAATCAAAATATTATAAAATACATGCACTGCCCACCTATGTGAAACAGTCTTGACAGTATACATCCTGGTCAATCTGATAAATCACATCTACACTGAATATAGTTGCTTTGCAGTAATCAACTGCATTTTTTAGAATTATATAAAACCAATCTTTGAATGCAGTGTACTGTTCATCAACAAAACATATTTATATGCTTTTTTCTGGTAATCAGTATGGGTTAGTACAGTAGTCGCCTGATATTTTGATTTTGACATTTTTACAGAGAACTCGTATTTCTTTTCACGAAGGTTTTACAGTTCCTACGAAGTTGCTGTTTTTGGATTTCAATGCCTTTGCAAGTTTTATAAGTCATGGTGTATAATTAGTTTTCAGTGGCATGATTACAGATATCAGAAATCGTGTCAAATTTGTCTGTCTTTAGATGACCTTGATCGGTTTGATTTTATATCGAACTATAAGGTTCCCATTATTTCAAGAAATTTGTCTTTTGGTATTGTAAGCTTACGATTTCGTGACATCTTATCTATACTTACAATAAATGCAGGATAAAACTAACTACAAGAATTCTTATCTGTTGTAAATTTCCATTGCATTCAAATACTCCTTTACACTGAGGATATATGAGGGACTCGCAACCATTGTAAGACAAGTTCCCACTTTGAAAAAAAGTAAGATAGCCCATTTAGAAGGTGAATAAAATCTGTTTTATCTACTCCCACAGTAAACCAATTCTGTAACTAGATGACATATATGAGAAAGTATGTGAAAATAGACTTGGTTCACTGTGGGAGTGGATAAAACTGATTTTATTCACCTTCTAAATGCACGTAGATTGTTTTTTCAAAATGGACTTCCCTCATATGTATATTATCATACTGAGTCCCTCATATGTCGTTACTTCTGAGAAAATGCATCTCTTTTTCCTCATTTATGCGAAAAAACCTATAACGGGTCACATTGACCCGCTTCGCGGTTCTAGGTATAAATGGTTATAATTGGGAATTTATTTATATTATGCGTTTTTACATTTGATAAGTCGTTGCTTACCTTAAAATATTAAAAGTCAGAACAGGAAATGTTTTTCCAATTACTATTTTTGGCGCGATGACAAATTAAACATCGATTCGGGTCAAATTGACCCGCTCCGCGGTTCTAGTGTTAAGTGATATTTTTATGGTTGAATTTTCTGACTGATGGCCGATTTTTAATTTTCGGAAAATTCAGAACAGAATCACCTCTGGCAAACAATAAATATATCGTGTACATAAAATTGGGGAATATTTTTAATTTTTCGGTATATTTAAAAAAAAAAAATTTTCTAAATATTTTCCCGCAAAGTTACGAATTTTGCAGAAAATTTTCTGTGTATGCATGCGTCTATATTATACAACTCTGATGTGAATTAATAAGAGCCTTTTAACTGAATTGCAAAAAATATTTTAATGTTTTTGAAACAGGAAATATGATAAAAATTGGAAATTGTGAAAACGCAATTCTAGGCACTTGTAAAAATTGTGAAAAAATATTTTGTTGCTTTAAATTTTTGAAAATTTTATTATACGAATAGAAGTTTAAAACAGTTTTGAAATTATATATTTAAATATAATAAATTTAAATTTAACAGAATTTATAATTTCTTCTTTTAAATTTCCATAGGTCCAATCCAACTGTGGGACACCAGCCACCTTAATTAAGAAGCTGCAGGTTTATCAGGACTGCTGAATTGTGTAATTAATGTAAGTACATTTTATTATTTTTTTAATTAACAGTAGAGTCAGGTGGGTATAAAATAGTTATAAAATGAACTTTTTTATTCCTAGTTTGCCAAGAATGTATTTTAATCTGCAAAAAAATTACATTGAAAGTGCTAATGTACCAGTACTCTCAAAAAATAGTAAACATCAGCAAAGTACTATGTTATTAGAAACTAGTCATCCTTGGTGACCAGTTTCGTCTCCCTTAAATTCTTGCTAAGCATTGTATCATGTTACTTTTATTCATAATTTAATTTACATGATCAAATTATATGAACTTAAATTAATTAAATGATAATGTTTCTCACAAATTAGTTTTTAACATAAAATGTAATTGTTAATTTGCATGAAAGTAAATAAAAGGTAAAATTTTGATCTAGTTAGAAATTTTATTTTCATGAATATAGTTGATTTGAATTTTTTTATATAAAGACATTCTTATCATATGCCTTTACTATGTACTGTCTGTAGCTGAGCGATTTAAAAATCTTAGGGGGAGGCTCAAATAGTTTCTAACTCAGTATGATCAAAATAACAGTAAAACAGAAAAAAACAATCAATGATAAAACATCTCATTAATAAGTAATTACATAGATTAATTAATAATTAGTAATGTGATAAATCACGTATTATATATTTAACTAGCTGACCCGCCCGGCGTTGCCCGGGCCCATAATAATATTCTTAAACGAATCTGAAATTTTTTATCGCAGATCCGTACAGAGGGGACGGTGCAAATTACCAGGGCTACTCTTGTTCAGTTCAAAAGTTGTGTAAAGTCAAAGGTTAAGATTTTTAATTTTTATATGTCTCATACTTTAAACTTTTTTATTCTAAATTAACTGATGAATTTAATTAAAATGTAATTATATTTTCAAAAATTTAATTTTTTATTTAAAATCTTTATATCAAAAAGCAATTACAAATACAGCATAAAGTGTAATGCTGAAAAAGAAATAATAAAATTGTAAGCAAATATTACTATATAGATTTTTAAGAAAAATACCATCCAGCAAATTTATTTTCTAATAGAATAAAGCCTGTTTATAACGGAATCCTGCAATAAACGAAAAAAAAAAAAGTTCCAGCTCTTCCCCCCCCCCACCCCCCCACCCAAAAAAATGCTATTATGCGTTGTTCAATTTAATGACCTGCATAAAACGGAATTTATCACTGGTCGTTTTCGTTTACATCTAAGCAGGTTTTATTGTATCTTACTTTTGAGGGGGCCCGTAATAATATTCTTAAATGAACCTGAAATTCGTATCGCAGGTCCGTACAAAATTACTTTTTACGTCATGACAACATTTTGTAAACTTCTTACTGCTGTTTAATTCGCATTTCCAATACAGTGCTTTGCATAAATTGCACGTTTCACCCACAGTTATGCATGCCCCGGAACGTTTAAATTAGTAATTTGGATTTCAGTAGCAACTCGTGCATGCTACAGTTATTAAGCCTATTTTGCCGATCGCTTAACGGCGTTCTCGACAATTCTATTTGGATTTCGAATCTATTTCGATTCGACTCTAATTCGGCTTCTTCTTCACTTTCAAGCATTCACCGAGATTTTTTACGGGCATTTCAAATGATATTTTGAAGCTACATAATTGCAGCGAAAGATATTCCACAGAAAACGCAAAACGTAAATAACAACAAACCCGATCGCCCTAAATCCTGCCAAGGACTCTTACACAATAACCAATCAGATGCGTTTCTCGGGCGTTGCCATTAAACAATAACAAATAATCGCGATTTCTGTGCCACGTACGTTAGCGTAATATATATATAGATAATTTTGAGCATAATTTCACTGATGAAAATTAATTGAAAAATTAATTAAAACTATCAATAGAATTTTGTAAATTTTTTGTGACCAATTGACTTTCTTGATAACCCCCCCCCCACACACACACACACACACATGATTGATTGATGAATTCGAGATTATTTTCTGTGACCTATTAATGAAATTTGTGATAGTTTCCTTTTGACATTCGGCGAATTTTGCAGTCTTTTCTTACAGCCAAATGGCAAAAATCAGTTTTTAATCACTATCTATTGTCCAATTTTTCCTCTCAACCAACTGATGCTTTTGAAATATTTTTCCACACATTTGACTTAAGAATTTCACAATATTTTCCATCTACCTAACAGTTGGAGAATTTTCAACTGATTGGCAAAAATTGTGTGTGTGTGTGTGTGTGGGGTGGGGGGGGGGGTCTACAAGCAATCGACAAATTTTGCTCTTTTTTTTCCGTTTATTTCATCCGATCGACTAAAGAATTTAGTTTTTTTCCCTCACTTTTGCCGTTTCCCTGTCGACTGATACACAATTGTTTGCTGCTGAGCTGGGTATTCAGCATGAAATAGTGTGGAAGGTTTTGTGGACAGAAAACATGCCTTCCTTAAATGTGTAGAATATCGAACTCCTACTCAATCCTGATTACCCACTAGGTAGAGTTCATATTCTGGATGCTTGATGTCATACAGAATGATTCAGTTTCCAGCCCCTGTTTTATGAGCAATGTCGTGGTCAGTGTGCATATGTAGTGGTCCAGAAATTCCCACTGCACTGTCTTGTCGAAAGTGTGCCACAAGTTCGGTAATGTCTGAGGAGATAATCTTGGAGATCATCCGTTGGGACTGTACCTTCTGCCTGAATTCTTCAGTAGTTCAAATTACTTTGTTTTTCTACAGCACATCCTCCCAGATTTTATTTTGAATCAAAAATCCTTACCCAGTGAATTTAATCATTTTGCAATACATTGATTCAGTGGTAGAATTGATTTTAAAAAAAGTCACTGGTCCCAAGGACCAGTAAGCATGAGACAGGGGTGATTGTGCTCCGGGTGTAGCCCGGATTTCCGGGTTTTTCGGTCGATCCTTCCGGGTTTATGAGATCGTTACGTGTAGCGGAAAATTCGGACATTAAAAAATATCGCGAATTTCGACAAATGGTCGCCGAAAAAATCAATTCCTCAATCGTTCGCTGAAAAAAAATCGATAATTTCGTCAAAGGATTGCGGGGAAAAAAAGTGAATTTCGTCAAAGAATCTCGAAATAAACACAAATTTCGTCAAAGGATCGCGAAAAAAAGCGCGAATTTCGCAAACGATCGCGATAAAACTAAGATTTTCGCCAAAACATCGCGGGGAAAAACGCGATTTTCGTCAAAAGATCGCGGGAAAAACGGATATATCGTCAAAGGAACGCGAAAAATGGATATCGTCAAAGGATCGTCGGAAAAACGCAAATTTCGTTAAAAGATCACGTAATAAACATTAATTTCTTTAAAGAATCGCGGAAAAAACGCGAATTTCGTCAAAAGACCGTTGAAAAAACACATAATTAGAACCGGGAAGGATTTTCCCTATCCCGGAATCGCGGGGAAAACGCGATTTTCGTCAAAAGATTGCGGGGGAAAACGCGATTTTCGTCAAAAGATTGCGGGGGAAAACGCGATTTTCGTCAAAGGATCGCGGGAAAGACGGAAATATCACCAAAGGATCCCTGGAAAAACCCGTACTTCGTTAAAGGATCGCGGAAAAAAACTAATTTCTTTAAATAATCGTGAAAAAACCCTCAAATTTCACCAAATGATCGCGGAAAAAACGCGAATTTTGTCAAAGAATCCCGAAATAAAATAAATTTCGTCTAATGATCTCGAAATAAAATAAATTTCTTCTTATGATCGCGAAATAAACACAAATTTCGTCAAAAAATCGAAAAAAAGTGCAAAATTCGCAAAGGATCGCGAAAAAAACAAGATTTTCGTCAAAAGATCGCGGGAAAAACGAAAATGTTGCCAAAGGATCGCGGAAAAAACGCAAATTTCAATAAAGGATGACGAAAAAAAACAATTTCTTCAAAGAATCGCGGAAAAAACGCGAATTTCGTCAAAAGATCGCGGAAAAAACGCGAATTTCGTCAAAAGATCGCGGAAAAAACGCGAATTTCGTCAAAAGATCGCGGGAAAAAACGCGAATTTCGTCAAAAGATCGCGGGAAAAAACGCGATTTTTGTTAAAGAATCGCTAGTAAAACGGAAATATCGTCAAAGGATCGCAAAAAAAACGAAATTTTGTTAAAGGATCACGGGGAAAAAACATGAATTTCTTTAAAGAATCGCGAAAAAACGCAAATTTCGTGAAAGGATCGTAGAAAAAACACATAATTAGAACCAGGAGTGATTCTCTCACCACCCTCTCTTCTGTAACCTTTCAGAAAAGTTGCTGTGAATTTCAGATACATTTTTTTTTTTTTTTACTCAGAATCACCCCTGGTATTGTGTTATCTATCTCAATCTCAGTACAAAAATGTCCAGAATTGCATATCTGTAATGTGTAATACCCAAGAAGAAAGCAGGAAAAAGAAATTTACCTTGTGTAAGAGTAAAGCTTTAAAAATAGATTTTTATTATTTTTTTTTCTAATACTTAGCCACTTAGAAGTAAAATTGGATTGGTTTTGACATTTTTTTACTGTTTTCAAATAACTAGATATGACTTGCATTAATTCTACTAAGAGATAATTCTTAACACATAATTTGTACTTGTTTCATGAGTACTTAGAATAAATTCATTTACTGAATATAGAATTTGAACTTTGTATATGACAAGATAAATTGCACTCTCCATTTGATGAAGTCATTTAGCTTTCAGTGAAATTAACATAAGTTTATCAAATTATGTTTTTCTGCTATTGTATATTTCAAACAATAGCAGAAATATGTCATTTGATTGTCATGCTGTTGCAGCATCAGCTGTTATGTAAATTGATATTAGTATATTTTGCATCGATAATTTTCAGGGTTTTTCACTTTGTATCGATTAATTTTCAGGGTTTTTCACTCTGAGTCACAATCACCCCTGATGAGAATTTAATGGTCCGCAGCCATCATCACTGGCCCACTACATAAAATCCATTAAGTCAACCCTTTGAGTGACCCTTCCCTTCTAGAATATAAGCCAAACTTCCTTTGCAGTTAACCAAAATTTTCAGCATAATAAAATGTAAAATTATAATTTACTAAAAATTAAATGAACAGTCCATAAAGAAAAACTATAAAATTATTAATTAGATATTTTATTTCTGATTATTTCAACTTACTATGGTTTAATGCAATTTTATTTTTTTAAATAAAATAAAATTGTATGATTTGTGTTTGGTTGCAGTTTTCTCAAGGATGGGAAAATTTAAGTTTACCTGTGACCCTGTGAGAAAATGAAAAAAGTTACTGGTCCTGCAAACCACTAAATTTTTCAAATTGGTGATGCAATTGACTTCGACCAGCGGACCACAAAGGATTTTGAAAGCAGATTGATTTTTCAAATGCTGAAGCTTTTCCTTGTAAATGAGAATTTGAAATGCTGTTTAATTTTTGAAATATTTTTCCTGTGTGAAATTATTATTATTGTTATGTCTGCACAAAAAACAATTTTATGTCTTAAAATATTTACTCTTTCATTTTAAACAGGTGGAGAAATTAACCTATGCTTGGAGCTATTCCACTTTGCCTGACTTGAAATCCTGTTTCAGAACTAATAAAAAGCTATACTAAGCTTCAAGAATTCTTTATATTTTATGACCTCGTCGTATTTGTGATCCTCATTTGGGCAAGAAAGAGGCTATTTTTTAAATGAATGGTCAGACTGGGTGCAGCACCCTCCTAAAACTGTCTGAGAGGAACTCTGTATGTAAAATGGCATTATATTTGCAGTAAATATTAGTCTGACGCACTATATATATATATATATATATAATTTAATGATTATATAATTTGTATTTTCAATAAATGGAGCGGCATACCGCAAACCAACTTAATTGTGTTGTTATTTTATTGTGTCTGTGACCATTTCTTTTTTCAGCTATTGCAAGGCTGCTGTTGGTGAATATTTTCCTTTTCTACTACTATTATTTAAAAAAAATAACTTCGTCATAGATTATTGTTTAGGAATACTGAAAATGTACATATATATAAGTAATAATAATCACTTTTGGCGACACTGCTGTTATTAAATTAACCCTGTAAAGTAAGTATTTAATATACTGTGGAAACACATTGTGTATTAGAAAAAAAAGAGCTTTAAAATTTATTTAAAGCAATACTTTTCTATTAGCTGATATTAGAGGTTAAATGAAGGATTCTGCTACTTATAGCTGCCTTTTTTATGCTGATTATTTCAGTGTTTACGCATATACAGTAAACTCTGTGTAAAATGGAAATCTGTCTAGCTCGGAAAGATTTTCAAGTCCCTGTGAATCCATAGACATTGAATAAAATTTGTCTAAGGCAGAATATTGTCGACTATGGAAAATGTCTTTGGTTCCGATCGATTCTGCTTTAGACAGAGTTTACTGTACTTAGATTATGTATCCATTATGTTTGTGATTTATTTATTTATTGAAAAATGTTAATGTTAAGCAGAAACAAATGCTGAACTTTTTGTTGTTTTTTTTATATTCAAATGAGTTAATTTTGCATAAACAAGCTGTGTGCAATATAAATTTTTAAAAGAACCGTGCTTGAAAAATCAGTAAATTGAAATGTAGATTCAATTTAATTGCATTTGAAATTAAAAATCTTCCCCCTTTTAATGACATAAAAATGAAAATTATGCGACGATAGTTCAATTTGAGAAAAGGGGAAATGGATTGCTTAGATTATTGTTACTGTCAATATGTGTCAGCAATAGTGTAGAAAAATCAGATTTTTATTTAATGCTAATTTAAAAATGAATGTATTAGTAATAACAATTTTTCATATTTTGGACAGGACATGTTAATTTTACTGTCCAGAAGTTCAAAAATGGTACTGTCAGAATGTATATAATTTAAAATATGTGAAACAATTGAACCTTTTATATTAACTATACGAGGAAATGTCTAAAAATATTTTTTGCTAATTAAAATATTTCTTGTTTTGTAAAAAGAAAGTAAAAATTTGAAAACACTATAATATCAATTTCAGCATCTATAGATTCACAACAATAAAACAAACAAACAAAAAAAATCTACAAATCATAAAAGTAGCAGCTAAGTGCATTATGGAAACACTTTTTTCAAACCTGTGCAAAAATTAATATTGTTTAAAGAAATTCTTTCAGCTTTGTTTAAAGTAATGTTTAGTAAACATATTTTTTTATTTTCTGGATTTTAAATTAAAAACATAATGAAAACAGGGTATGTATTTAAATCTAAGAAAAATATTTTTAAAAGATATTTTCATTATGAATGATTTGTGAGTAAGCAGACACTAAATGGATTATAAGTGTAACTGAGTGCAGAGAAATATTCCAAAATGTACAAGGACAGAATGGTAATATTTGTGAAAGAAAAAAAAATGAGATTATTTTGTGAAATTGGATCAAACTGGTTTACATTTATTTTTTAAATATATTTCAAAGACAATAGAATCAATAATTAAAACTAATAATTTTCAGTTTAATGAAAACTAAAAAAATTATGCTTTCGTACTGCAACATAATCTTGCATAATCTGAAATTTTGTTCATTATTACACCATAAAATGATAAATTGAAAACCAAAGTCCTAGTTAATTCACTCCAAAGTGAGGGGGAAAAAAAGAAAACTACAATCTGGTGTAACCTTTCCCCATAAAGTTGAGAGAAAAACTTGGATCGTGGTTCAACCTTTTACCAAAAAATTGGAATAGAGAAAACCTTGAATCATGGTTAAACCTTTTACCAGAAAGTTCGATTAAAAAAACCACCGAATCGTGGTTAAACCTTTCACCAGAAAATTGGATTTAAAAAATCCTGATTCATGGTTCAACCTTTCACCAGAAAATTTGATTTAAAAAAACCCCGATTCATGGTTCAACCTTTCACCAGAAAATTGGATTTAAAAAAATCATGATTCATGGTTCAACCTTTCACCATAAAATTGGATTTAAAAAAAATCCTCAATTATGGTTCAACCTTTCACCAGAAAATTGGATTTATAAAAAACCTGAATCATGGTTCAACATTTCACCAATATAATGGTATTTGTGAAAGCACCAATAAACTAGTGAAACATATCACCAGTATCTTGGTTGCAGCTAAATTTCAGCTACTTTTCACCATTTTCTTGGTGAAACATGGAACTTCATTTTTAACAGTGTATATGTAAAAACTTTAACTAAGCATGTGTTAAAACGACATAATACCTTAGTTGAGTGATTTTGAAGTTGTTTCAATATCAAGAAATCAATTTAGGAAAAAGATAATAATAAAAAAAAATCGTTTGCTAGCTATGACATCACTTTCTAATGATGTTTTATTCTGAGGAGAACCTCTTGATCTTCTGAAATTAATTCTTATCATTATCATACATAAAGTGAAGGGTTTATTAGGTAGCTTTCATTACAAAAAGCTACCTATTGCAGCCGTTCGGAGGAAAGCGATTTCAAAAAATTTTAGTATATTTTCATCGATCATGACCCCTAGACCCCGAAACCACCTCCGTTCAAAATTGATATATATATATATATATATATATATATATATATATATATATATATCTGACCTTTGTCACACTGTAACTCTCGTATTTATGAACCGATTTCGATGTAATTCGGTGTGTACATAGTACATACCAATGTCTCGACCGAGTTCGTTGGCCAGCTTCATCCGTCGTTTTGCTCCAAAATGGCGGCCATTTAAAATTTTTAAAAGAATTTGAAATTTGAAATGTGGTACCAAAAAATGAAAATGGAAAAATATTTTTATCTTATGTATTTGACCTTTATACAAAGATTCCGGAGCAGTTTTCGTTTCGTCTATATCTTAAAAAATGGCTGAGTTATAGAATTTTGAATTTCTAGCGTGGCTGACATTTTGAAACGTCCTGAATTTTGTCACGCGACAAAAGGCGTATTTATGAACCGATTTCGATGTAATTCGGTGTGTACATAGTACATACAAATGTCTCGACCGAGTTCGTTGGCCAGCTTCATCCTCCATTTTGTTTCAAAATGGCGGCCATTTAAAATTTTAAAAAAAATTAAAAATTTGAAATGTGGTACCAAAAAATTGAAAATGGAAAAATATTTTTATCTTATGTATTTGATTTTTATAAAAGATTCCGGAGCAGTTGTTGTTTCGTCTATATCTTAAAAAATGGCTGAGTTATAGCATTTTGAATTTCTAGCGTGGCTGACATTTTGAAACGTCCTGAATTTTGTCAAACGATAAAAGGCGTATTTATGAACCGATTTGGATGTAACTTCGTTTAGACATAGTACGTACCAATGTCTCAACCGAGTTCGTTGGCCAGCTTCATCCGCCATCTTGTTTAAAAATGGCGGCCATTTAAATTTTTAAGAAAAATTTAAATTTGAAATGTGGTACCAAAAAATTGAAAATTAAAAAAATATTTTTTTCTTATGTGTTTGACCTTGATAAAAAGATTCGGGAGCAGTTTTTGTTTCGTCTATATCTTAAAAAATGGATGAGTTATAGTATTTTGAATTTCTAGCGTGGCTGACATTTTGAAACGTCCTGATTTTTGTCACGTGATAACAGGCGTATTTATGAACCGATTTGGATGTACCTTTGTGTGTACATAGTACATACAAATATCTCGATCGAGTTCGTTGGCCAGCTTCATTCGCCATCTTGTTTCAAAAGGGTTGCCATTTAAAAAAAAAAAAAAAAAAAAAAAAAAAAAATTAAAATGAGGTATTAAAAAATTGGAAAATGAAAATGATTTTTTTTATGTATTTGGCCTTGATACAAAGATTCCGGAGCAGTTTTTGTTTCTGAAAATTTGTTCTTTTGTTTGTATCTTAAAAAATGGTTGAATTACAGCACTTTGAATTTCTATCATGGCTAACATTTTGAAACGATCTTGTATTTGTCACGCGATAACACACGTATTCGCCTATTTCGGTGTAAGAAGGCATGTGGATAGTATACATCAATATCTCGACCAAGTTCGCTGGCCAGATTCATCAGCCATCATGTTTCAAAATGGCGGCCATTAAATTAAAAAAAAATTATATTTAAAGTGAGGTGAAAAAAATTAGAAATTGAAAAAGGTTTCTTTCTTAAGTATTTGACCTTGATATCCAGGAGCATTTTTTGTTTGTCTTTATCTTAAAAAATGGCTCAGATATAGCAATTTCAATTTCTAATGTGGGAGACATTTTGAAAAATCTGATTTTTTGCCTGCGACAGCACTCGTATATATCAATCGATTCCGATGTGAGTGAGCATGTGCACAGCAATTACTAAGGTCTTGACCAAGTTCACTGGTTAGCCTCATCCACCATGTTGTCTTAAAATGGCAGGCACTTTAAGAAATCGCCGAATTTGGCAGCCAAATATAAGTTACTTTAAAGAAAAGCAGCTTGGATAAAGCTGGCTAATTTTGCAAAATTCTCATTCATTATATTGATAAAAATTAGTATTGAATCTCATATATTCTGTTTCCACTAAATTGAGCTTCGTGTGTTTGAATAATATAAGATGGCTTTTTTAAAATAAGGAATATGAAAGCTACCTCTTCCTCCCGGCACTGGCCGGAAGGATTTTTTTTAATCCACGCGAACTAAAATTTCAGTAAATGCAAAGTCATTTGGGTGTATTTATTGCATTTTGCTGTGTATTGTAAGGAAAATCATAATTTTCTGTCACACTTGCTGAAGAAAACAAGCATTCTGATTTTAAAAGCTGAAATACTTTACTGTAATCACGTAAAAATGATGTATTTTCTGAAATACAAACGGTTGCTACGTTTTGTTTCCTATTTTGTTGCCATGCTATATCATTAATTACTCCCCTTTAACTGTTCAATACCTTAAGTGCAATGAAAGCATTCTGCGATTTATATTATTACAATTACATAAAATACGATTTTTCTAAGATTTATATTAAATAGAAAATGAAATTTAGAAAGTGTTTCTAAGAGTTAGGCCCTTCTCTTTTAAAAGAAAGCTTCCAGTTTAGACATTAGGACTGAAAGCTTATAGAATTTGACGTCATTTTCAGGTTAGTTGCTGTAGATTTAGTTTTCATGAATGAAAGTTTTCGTTTAAGAATAATCAGGCAATCCACCCTGGAATATTCATGGTTAAAGATGGCCATATACAGCCCGTTCACAGAGCAGAAAAAAGTCGCCTTTAATTTAAAACACTAAAAGCTTTTTACATTTACTATATATTTTAGAATGCCCAAAAGGTAAGCCAAAAAGAATTTTTGGTACTTTAGTATTAATAAGCTGTTAATCGTGATTTTTTTTTAAACTATTTATAGCGACCTTTATTTCTGAAATTTTGAATATTCGATTTAATTTGTTTCATTTATTTATTTATTGTAAATTTTAATTTCGTTTTCAGATTTAGTAATGGAATATTCCACGAAAAAAAAAAAAAATGTTGAATTACTTACATTGTAAGAGCAATCATATTCCTCTTTTGTAATGGGGTTGCATGCATATTTATAAAATATTCATGCTTAAAAATTATTTTAAAATACATATAAAATCAATATACTGAAGTACACTTTTCAAACAAATATTAGTGAAATAATTTTTTGTTTTTCATTCGCCGTTGGAAAAATATAATGTGCGATGTTTAGAAGTTAAACAAATTGCTGTAAAAGCAAATTTTAATGGTGAGGTCATTGCCACATAATACTTATTGCCCGCGTTACTCATGGACATGCTTTTTCCTTATAATACTGCGTTAAGTGCAAACGGGTTCATCTATCGTAATTTGGTTGCAACACAAATTTCAAAATACCTATGTCTGAAAGACTTTAAAATCCATTAAAAATCAGAAACATGAGATACGATTTTCAAACAAATTTCATTTGAGAGTACTTTTTTCTATTTGACAACATAAACAATGAAAATGGACAATTTTTAGAAATTAAGAAAAACCCAGTAAAAACACACTTTATGGATTAGGCCATTGTCACCATTGGTTTGATTTCAGCGTTACTAACTGACATGTTTTTGCTTTAAAATTTAGACAGATGGCATGCTAACGAGAATTTCACTAAACTGTTAACACAAAACTGTAACCAAAAACTGCTGCGCAATCTGGTTGATTTTCTTTTTTTGTATTGCCTTTAAAATAATACATTATTCTATTACACCCGCCAAAGGAAACGCACATTATGATGCTTAAAGATGAGAGATTTTACTATGGTTGCGACATAGTAACATCATATTTTCTTATTATAATTTTTATCTTTTATTGACGAGAATGCACAAAGCTCCATTATTGTGATTGCCACATTTTTCATTTTACTTTATTTTGCCTGGAAGGCCCTCATGTTTAACACGGGCAAAGCAAGGTAATTCTGCTAGTTAAGCATAAAATTAGCTTCTGTGGACTTCTTAAGTTATAAAAACGCTTTGCGCATCATCAATGTTTTCATTTTGTGCGAAACATAGGTCATTCGTCCGACATAACGGAGTTTCCAAAGCATCCTATTATTAATTTGCATGAAGAAGGTCGTAATCAGCAATATATCACCAGTTACCAAAAATGTTCTCAAAGAAGTGTTAGTAGAGAATAAAGAAGTATTTTAACGACGGACATTTTGAAAACAAGCATCTGAATAGCGGCCGAAAGTCAAAAACTGCTCAGAGAGATGATAGAAAGCTAAAGATTATTGCTGGAAAAAACCGTTTTAGAAGTGTAAGATATTACTAAAGAGTTGCTAGAATGTATATTATGTATAAAAAAAAATGAAAATCCTTAAATTTTCATATTAGTTAGTATAGTTGTTTTAATTTGAGAATACAATAGCATTGTTAAAACAGCAGTACTATGTAGAAAAGCTATCCCACACGTGATATGGAATTGCCTTTTAATAAGTATAGAAATCTCCACATTTTAAACATCCTACCTAAATAAGCTGTCTGTTTTTAATAGGCTTAAAAATCTTCACATTCTAAGTCATAGGCCTAAGTAATCTGCCCGTTTCAGGGCCATTCCATGAAAAACAGACAAAATGTCCTGCTCCTGACACTTGCATAAATACGTTTATCTGTCGACTTATAACTTGTAAAGATAAAACTATATATTAAAAGTAACAAAAAACCCTAGATTTTTAGCATAGTTGTTTTAATTTGAGGATAGAATAGCATTTTTAAAACAGGAGTAATACGTAGAAAAGCTTCCCACACGTCACATGGAATGGCCTTAATAAGGATTTATTTATGGCAAAGCCTAACATTATATCAAATTTGATGAAATTCCGTGCATTAGTCCTTGAAATATAGCTATCACGGAAATCGGGAAAAATGAAACTCAAAGCAGCGCCACCTGCAGGACGATTTATACCAAAACCTAATCGGCACCAATTTATGTCAACGTCTAACTGTATCTTAACTTTGATAAAATTCCGTGCATTATTTCTTGAGATAGCGCGCCCTCACAATTTGTGACCTGCAAACAGACACACAGAGAGACATCGAAAATCAGAAGTTGTAATTTTTTACGAATTCAATACGTTCTATTCTTCTTGTAAAGGTTAGAAAGATTATCAACTTCTAAAGAATTGTAGCAAAAATATAGCTATCCACTTCCTTTTAAAATAAAAAATACAAATAATTACTTCTCAGTTAAAAGACTTATTAATTTTTCACCTCAACTAATTAAAATTTTATCTCTCTCAACTTGTAACTCCATAAACAAAATTTAAATTACTCAGTAGCACTTAGCAAAATATGCTTCTCAATTTCCCACTTGGCTTCATTAGTGCCACTTAAAATATTAGAGATTTGTGGCATCTTTAATGAATTATAAATTTACTAGATTATTAACCGGATCTAATTAAAACTTCTAATTGCCATCGTAATTTTTATCAGCAGGTCATTTTCTAAATTCGTGTAAAGTTTTGCAGTTAATTTAATTTATAACACATTTCCTAAAAAATGCACTATTATAAGTCTACAAATGAAAAAGAAAACGTTTATTACAAAGTTTCAAGGAGTGGAATATTTGTATTATCATTTTTCGCCATTTCTAAATAAAAGGATGGTAGAAAGGTCATGTGGCAATAATAATTTTTGCCAAATATTTAATACTTTGAGGCACTTTGACACTAAAGTTTTAAAAATACAAATTGAAAGAGATAGTACACGCAATTGTTAGCAAAACAATAATACGACTTATGTTAAGCATTAAGAAATTCTGTTTAACATCGTTGATTTTGTAAAAAAAGTTCGAGCATCAAAACTTGGTACAAGTTAAGAGGTGCAGGGGCGCCATTTCAGAACTTTCTTGGGGGGGGGGGGGCAAAGATTTTTTGAGGGAAGTTATATAGTTAAGGGTAGGATCTGGGGGTCTGACCCCCCCCCCCCCACCGAACGAGAAACGTTTACTGAATCATGCTTACAAAAGCAGTAAAAACTTCGAATACAAAACTCAAAAACCAATGAAATATTTCGTTTTAAACAGGTTTTCGCCTTAACAAATAAAATTTTAATGTATTGAATATGATTTTCTTATTTTTAGAGAGGATTCTATTATAGACAGGTTCCATTTTTACAGGTATCCTTAAAGACTATTAAACAGTCTATAGTATAGCTCTGAATTACAGTAAAACTTGTGAAAACGAAACCTGTGTATAACATATTTCTTTCTAGAAGGGGAAAAAATCAAATTCGATGAAAGAACATCATACAATTAAACTTGCTAAGACGGAAACCTGCCTAAAGTGGAACTTTTTACTTTCTTCTATATTCAATAGAAGAAAGTATTGTAATCGAAATTTTTTTCGACTTCCGGTTTTCGACGGATTTGCATGTTTTAGGGGTCAGAGATTCCAAAAAACATGTTTATAGAAAATGTCTGTCTGTCTGTGTGTCCGTCTGTCCGTCTGTCCGTCTGTCTGTCGCCATTGTACCATCAAAAAGTGTATGAAGTTATGTATAGAATTAAACCAAAATTTTACTATAAGTTTTTGGCTATGGCAAGCAGGTCCTACCGGAATTTGGAAAAAATTCGCCAGTAGGGGCCGCTGATATAACAATTTTTGTGCGATTTTGAATATTGTACCATCGAAAAGTGTATGAAGTTATGCATAGAATTGAACCAAATTTTTAGTTTAAGTTTTTGGCTTTGGCAAGCAGGTCCTCCTGAATTTGGAAAAAATTCGCCGGTAGGGGGCGCTGTAATAGCGATTTTTGTGCGATTTTGAATATTGTACCGTCCAAAAGTGTATGAAGTTATGCATAGAATTAAACCAAATTTTTATTTTAAGTTTTTGGCTATAGCAAGCAGGTCCTCCCTGAATTTGGAAAAAATTCGCCGGTAGGGGGCGCTGTAATAGCGATTTTTGTGCGATTTTGAATATTGTACCGTCCAAAAGTGTATGAAGTTATGCATAGAATTAAACCAAATTTTTATTTTAAGTTTTTGGCTATGGCAAGCAGGTCCTCCCTGAATTTGGAAAAAATTCGCCGGTAGGGGGCGTTGTAATAGTGATTTTTGTACGATTTTGAATATTGTACCGTCCAAAAGTGTATGAAGTTATGCATAGAATTAAACCAAATTTTTATTTTAAGTTTTTGGATATGGCAAGCAGGTCCTCGCAGAATTTGGAAAAAATTCGCCGGTAGGGGGCGCTGATATAACAATTTTTGTGCGATTTTGAATATTGTACCATCGAAAAGTGTATGAAGTTATGCATAGAATTGAACCAAATTTTTAGTTTAAGTTTTTGGCTTTGGCAAGCAGGTCCTCCCTGAATTTGGAAAAAATTCGCCAGTAGGGGGTGCTGTAATAGCGATTTTTGTGCGATTTTGAATATTGTACCGTCCAAAAGTGTATGAAGTTATGCATAGAATTAAACCAAATTTTTATTTTAAGTTTTTGGCTATGGCAAGCAGGTCCTCCCTGAATTTGGAAAAAATTCGCCGGTAGGGGGCGCTGTAATAGCGATTTTTGTGCGATTTTGAATATTGTACCGTCCAAAAGTGTATGAAGTTATGCATAGAATTAAACCAAATTTTTATTTTAAGTTTTTGGATATGGCAAGCAGGTCCTCCATGAATTTGCAAAAAAATCGCCGTTAGGGGGCGCTGTAATAGCGATTTTTGTGCGATTTTGAATATTGCACCATCGAAAAGTGTATGAAGTTATGCATAGAATTGAACCCCAAAAAAATTTTAAGTTCTTGGCTATGGCAAGGAGGTCCTCCCTTAATTTGTAAAAAAATCGCTCGTAGAGGGCGCTGTAATAGCGATTTTTGTACAATTTTTGTGCCATTTTGAATATTGTACCGCCGAAAAGTGTATGAAGTTATGCATAGAATTAAACCAAATTTTATGTGTTTATTTTTGGTCATGTCACGAAGGTCCTCCCTGAATTTGGAAAAATTCTGCCGGAAGGGGGCACTATAATTGCGATGTCTGTACCATTTTCATTATTGTACCATCGAAAAGTGTATGAAGTTATCCATATAATTGAACCAAATTTTTTGTGCATGTTTCTGGCTATGGCAAACAATTCCTCCCTGAACTTGAAAAAATTCCGAAAGAAGGAGGCGCTATAATTCCGATCTCTGTGCCATTTTCATTATTGTACCATCGAACAGCGTATAAAATTATGCATACAATTGAACCAAAACGTTTGTGCTTGTTTTTGGCTTTGGCCAACAGGTTCTCATTGAATTTGGAAATATTGCGCGGTAAAGGAGCTCCGTGCTAGCGATTTTTGTATACTTTTCTTGATTTTTCGTAGCTCTATTGTGCATCGGCGGCTCATGCAGCGGCGGGAACTCGCTTCCTGCTATGCCGGCTATTCGCAAACAGCTGATAACGACAGAATAAGGAAAAATTAATAATTTTAACAAATATCATGATATAGATTAACTTGTTTTTAGTCCGTTTAATTGACTTGAGCAGAAATTGAAGATGAAAATCAAAGTTGGTATAGTATTGAACTAATAATATTTAAGTATTAACATGTGTAACTAGGTTTTGAAATATTAAGATGTATAAGATAGAAGAAAGTTTTGGGATTGGCACATCCAACTAGTTTCTAGTGCCTTACGACTCCTTTTTTTCAGGTTTTACTACAGGGGCGCCATTTCAAGAATTTCCTGGCGATGGACAAGGAAAATTTTTCTTTGCGGAACAGGGAACGTTCAGAATTGCTCAGCTTGCAGAACTGCACAAATCACACAGAAAATTGGAAAATCGCACACTATAAAAAACGCTCTGCGTGATTTTGTCTGCTTAACTTCTTTCACAGGCATGTGATTATTCCATTTTTACTTTCTTCCATCTTCAATAGAAGAAAGTATTGTAATCGAAATTTATTACGACTTCCCGTTTTCGACGGATTTAGATGTTTTTGGGGTCAGATCCCAAAAAACATGTTTATAGAAAATGTCTGTCTGTCCGTGTGTCCGTGTGTCCGTCTGTCTGCCGCCATTGTACCATCAAAAAGTGTATGAAGTTATGCATAGAATTGAACCAAATTTTTATTTTAAGTTTTTGGCTATGGCAAGCAGATCCTCCCTGAATTTGGAAAAAATTCGCCGGTAGGAGGCGCTGTAACAGCGACTTTTGTGCGATTTTGAATATTGTACCATCCAAAAGTATATGAAGTTATGCATAGAATTAAACCAAATTTTTATTTTAAGTTTTTGGATATGGCAGGTAGGTCCTCCTCGAATTTGGAAAAAAATCGCCGGTAGGTGGCTCTGTAACAGCAATTTTTGTGCGATTTTGAATATTGTCCCATCCAAAAGTGTATGAAGTTATGCATAGAATTGAACCAAATTTTTATTTTAAGTTTATGGCTATGACAAGCACGTCCTCCCTGAATTTAGAAAAAAATTCGCCGCTAGGGGGCGCTGTAATAGCGATTTTGCATATTGTACCATCGAAAAGTGTATGAAGTTATGCATAGAATTGAACCAAATTTTTATTTTAAGTTCTTGGCTATGGCAAGCAGGTCCGTCCTTAATTTGGAAAAAAATTGCCGGTAGGGGCGCTGTAATAGCGGTTTTGTGCGATTTTGAATATTTTACCATCAAATAGCGTATGAAGTTATGCATAGAATTGAACCAAAAATATTTTTTAAAGTTCTTGGCTATGGCAAGCAGGTCCTTCCTTAATTTGGAAAAAATTCGCCGGTGGGGGCACTGTAATAGCGATTTTTGTGCCATTTTGAATATTGTACCATCGAAAAGTGCATAAAATTATGCCCGAATTATGAACCGAATTTTTTGTGCATGTTTTTGGCTTTGGCCAACAGGTCTCCTTCAATTTGGAAGTATTGCGCGGTAAAGGAGCTCTGTGATAGTGATTTTTGTATACTTTTCTTGATTTTTCCTAGTTCTATTGTCCATCGGCGGCTCGTGCAAAGGCGGGAACTCACTTCCTGCTAAGCCGGCTATTCGCAAACATCTGATAACAACAGAATAAGGAAAAAACTATTAATTTTAACAAATATCATGATATAGATTAACTCGTTTTTAGTTCATTTAATTGACTGAAGCAGAAATTTAAGAGGAAAATCAAAGTTGGTATAGTAATGAACTAATAATATTGAAGTATTAACATGTGTAACTAGTTTTTGAAATATTAAGATGTATAAAATAGAAGAAGGTTTTGGGATTGGCACATCCAACTAGTTTATTTTAATTTTCGTAAAGGTCCGCTATATTTTTTTTCTTTCGAATTTCGCAAAATCAATTCGTCAATGGGTCACAGAAAGAAATCGCGAATTTTGCAAATTTTGAAAAGAAAAAAGTCTCCAACTGGTGGCTTAAAAAATCGCTAATTTCTTCAAACGACCGTGGAAAATATCGCTAATTTAATCAGAGATCGCGAAAAGAAGGAGTCTCGAATTTCGTAAAAGGATTGCGAAAAAAATAGCGAATTTCGTCAAAAGATTGCGCAAAAAATCCCGAAAATTTAGTCAAACAATCGCGCAATAAAATCGAGGAGAAATTCGTCAAACGATCGCGAAATAGGATACAAAATTTCATCTAACTATCGCGCAAAAAATCACACATATTATTAGTCGGTGGTTGAAAAAAATCACGAATTGCAACAAATGATAGTGAAAAAGAGTAGCGAATTTTGTCAAAAGATCGCGGAAACGAATATGGAATTTAGGCAGTTGCTCGCGGAAAAATACTGTGAATTTCGACAAATGATCGTTAGAAAAAAATCAATTTCGTATAACGGTTGCAGAAAAAAATCGTGAATTCCGTGTGAAACAATCGCTTAAAAAATCGCAAATTTCGTCAGATGATCTCGAAAAAAAAAAAAAAAAAAACCCATGAAATTCAATGACTCATGAGATAATCAACCAACGAACGTCATGAATAGGTGACGAAATTTGCAAATTTTGTGATCTATAGCGACGATAAGAAATATTTCATAAGTGATTTTCTGCAAGTAAAGGTAAGGTAAAGCTTTAATTATTTCGGATTGTGTTTTCACTATTTTGAGATGGGTTCATGTTAATCCGTTTTTCAAAAAAATTATGTGTATTTTTCAGATGAAAAAACTCCATATTTGAACATTAATGAATACTATATATATATCTTCATTTTTCTACATAAAAGGTTACATTTATATTAAAGATATAATTGTAGGCTTCTTTTACAATAAAATATGGATTAATTTTCTTTCATTTCGGGCTGGGTTGTCTTTCAATGAAAATCTTTTCAGCAGTTTTCGCATTTACACGAAAGTAGAGTCCTGAATCAGGACAGGTTGATGATTTTTCTTCGTTGCTGGTGAGGTAGACTTTAAGCTTTTCGAATTGTGCTTTATCTCTTTCGGTCGGAATAGGGATGACCTTGTTTTTCAAAAGGAAATACTGAGTGTATTTCATATGAAAAAACTATATATTTGACAATTAATGGATGCACAGTCGTGGAAAAAAAAAGTAAACACTCCCTATTAACTCCCCAACAAATTATCGTAAACGAAAGCTACTGGTACCGAACGATTGGAAATAAAGTCTACTTTTAAATGATGTATATGAAATTTGCTTAGGGGGCCATCTACATATTAAAACGAATCCAAACTTCATTTTTTTCAATGACAATACCCACTTTTAACGAGATATTTCAAATCTTTGGTTCAAACTATGCCTAGACACCAAATTTCAAGTCATTTGAATGATGAGTTTTTAAATTATAAACATTCAAAATTTAGTGCTTCTAATATTAAATTACATTTTCATATTTTTATTTATAACTTCTTAAATTATGATCCTAATGTTTTAATTTTTTGTGTTGCAATAGTACTAATATACCCAAACATAAATACGTTGAATTTGCAATTTTTATAATTTTCTGATATGAATTATGAAATTAATATAAAAAAAAATTATGAATTGCAACCTACAATTTTTTTTGATGGATTCAGATTTATTAAGTCCTGCTTCATGGAAATCCAAAATTTCACATTTTTGTTCCAAGTAGTTTTCAAATTATGCTTAAAAAACGGCAAAATGATGATTTAAGGGGCCGTCTATGATAGAAGTGACTAAATATTTTGAAATTTCTTATGCTATCCCGCCTATCTCTATCTAACAGGCTTAATTGACTGCTTAAGGTGCCTAACAGGTGCCTAACAGTAATCTAACAGGCTTCATTGACTCCTTGAGTGGCGCTTGAGGTGCCTTGATCAAGAAAGAGACCTGTCGGTTAACAATCGAGTACCGAACTTCAATTTGGATACAGCCCTTAAAATACGCTCGTTTTAAAATAATTAATTTCTCGGAAACTTATGGTATGAATTGCATAAAAATTCGTTTTTAGGCTAATTGAAGTGTGTAGAGTTCATTTACGCTGTCAGAATTGTGTACTGCTATTGAAAAAAACAAAGTTATGGTTCGTTTTAATATGTAGATGGCTCCCTAAGCAAATTTTATATACATCATTTAAAAGTAGACTTTGTTTCCAATCGTTCGGTACCAGTAACTTTCTTCTACGATGATTTGTTGAGGAGTTAGTAGGGGGTGTTTACTTTTTTTTTTTCCACGGCTGTACATGTACTCATCTTTGTACATAAGGAATAAAATTATAGACCACTATATTATAAATGTGTTATAATATGGAGTAATTTCGGGTTTTGGTGGTAAATTAACTTCGGGTTTTGGTGGAAGTCTGTCGGTTTTCGGGTTGAAGAAATTGTTTTATAGGGTAAGCGCAGACTTCAGTACTAGGCGTTGGAAAATTTTGAGAGTGTACCTTATATAATCTGATTTAATAAAGTAAATAACTAAATAATTTGATAAAATTGCAATGATTGCAGTAAATATAATATGACACTAATAATCCAAAAAAGTAAAAAAAGTCGAATAATTAAGAGCTTGAATTCTACCCCCCCCCCCCCCCCCAGCCAAAAAAAACCTGAAAAAACTCTACTCCTGAATTTCTAGCACTTAGGGAACGAGTTTTCCTATGATCAAGTTGCACACAGCTGAGAAGCAATTGATAAAAAAAAAAAAAAAAAATCTCACATGTATTTTTAAAATAAGCCAAAGTATTCATTAACGATATATGTCTCCCCTTGAGGAAGTTCGAATAGTAAGGCTTAGGAATTTTTTTTTAATATTAATTTCTATGTATATAGTTACTAGGACTTCCCTCAGAGGGATTAGTCTGAGTGATATTACTGAGAACATAGATTTAATAATAACATGTGGAAGCAAAGAAAATGAGATGTTATCTTTAATTGCCCATATACTGCGAAAAATTGAAATGATGAAAATAAACGAATTGTAGAATTACAAAATCTTATATATAAATTCGTATACACTGTTTAAAAAAATGGGAAATCAAACTATTCAAGGCAGCCATGCATGGATATAAAATTGAAAGTACGCAAAATATTAAAAGTAAAATAGAAAATGAAACACTAATTTACTTATATCGGAATTTTAACTGTATAAAATGATGTCAAGAGCATAATCAGACGCTCCGCACCAATTTGAGTAACTTTAAATGACAAATATATGATGTTTAAAAAGAATGGACTATACTTTATATGGTGTGTGCTCCCCCGGAATAGTTAATATTGTACAATATCTGTTTTCCACTGATGCAATGAGGTTGTCGATAACATTTAAGGAATTCTCTTCTCAAAATCTAATATAGTATCAAAGTACCGAATACATCAAAAGTGGCATGCAATGCTTCGTTAGTATTGTTTTGTTTTCAAACATATTCTGCACAAGTTGAGCTTATTTAGCATGCATTAAATAAAAGAAATTGGCAATGATTAGAACATAAAGTATGACACAAGATCTGAATATATCGCCTGCATAACTTTTGAGCTGTCAATGTGTCATTTGAAGCAATTTACAAATCCATACATATTTATTCAGCAAATCATGCAAGCTAACATACGCCAATATGAACCCGATTACAAAATTTCACCAGAATAAGTTAATATATAAAAAATCTACTAATGATAATTGAGAATATGACCTTATGATAAAACGTCTAGAAAAATGAATCGGATAAAAAATTTATATCACATTTAAAACGGCACTTCCCTCTGTTAGTGGCCTTGGCGAGAGAGAGAAAAGCCTAGAGAAGGAACACTTTAACAAGTACTTTTGGGCAACCTACTCACTGTTTCATACAGGTCTTTATTCAATATTTACACAATTTATTTAATGCTAGGTGGGTATCTATCAGTTTTGTTGCATTTAAATCGCATGTTTTGCGGAGGAAATGCAGCATTATGAAATATTTAAAGTTGCTGTACCTAATAATTCCAAATTAATGGTAATTGAGATCGCTTTCCGTTAATTTCATCTTTTTAAATTTTAAAGTTTTTAGAAACCATTCATAGAGACAATTGTATATTTTAAAACTAACCCGAAGCAAAATTTCAAGATTTTGGGCTCAGCAGTAACAGAGAAATAGAAAATTTTTGAAAGTTTTTTGTTTCTGCACTGTTTTATATAGCGACATTTTTAGAAATTGTTCTATTGCGAGAATTTACGTCATGATAAATACAGCCATGTCAATTTTCATGTTTATATTCCTAACAGTTCCATGTTCTTCGTTACTTAAATCATCTTTAGATCTTTTTCCGCTTTGTTTAGTCTTTCTATTTTTTAGAATTCGTTCTACAACGAGCATTTACATCTTATTAATTACTACCATGCCAAAGTTTTAGTTTCTAACCCCAACAGTATCCCAAAAATTTCAGTATTCCAAATAAATCATTGTTTAGAACCTTTCTAGAAATTTTTACGTTTATCCGTCAAATTGAACCTTTTAGAGAGCGTTCATTACGAGTATTTACATCTTAAAAGTAACTACCGCACCAAATTTAAAGTTTCTAACCCAATCAATATCGCAGAAATCACAATTTTAGAACTTTTTTGCTCCTGCAGTGATGTAGGTTCCTGCACTGACATAAAATAGTCTTTTTTTCAGAGCAGAGATGGCCACCAACATTTTTTTAAGTTGGCTATGTAGTTTAAGAGATAACACCTCACAAACGTACAAGCATTAATAATATTATATACTTTATAATATTATAACGATTTATAATATTAGCATTAGATGTACAGATACAAAAGCCATTTATCTGTTACAAACTAAAGTGCCGGCGTTGCCCAGAATTTGAAGGATGTTTGTTCTGAAAAATGAATTTCAAAATTTATCATACAACACAAAACAAACATTAAAAAAGCAGTCGAAATGTTATTGAATGAATCATATGAAAACGCTGCATAAAAATGTATAAATGTATATAACAGACGCAAAAGAATACAGCTATAAATGAACTTATTTCAATTTATAATTGGAGCAATAAAGTTTAAATACGCCAATATTTCCCTAATTGGGTTTTTATCATGCTTCAATACATTTTTCACACTCATATGACGTTATACTATATCCACCATGCCCTTTATATTTCCAATATGACGTAATATGTTCCTCTTTCACGTGGAAACCTTTAAATAGAAAAGTTATGAAGTTATATTCACTTTCATTTAAATTCGTCAAACCATTTATTTCATTTTCATATTTTACGTGAAAATCTTGCAATAGAAAAGTTATAACGTAATATTCACCTTTTTTTAAAATTCGGCAAACTATTTATTTCATTTTCATTTTTCACGTGGAAATCTTGCAGTAGAAAACTAATTGTTGTAGTAATAATTTTATTGTTTTTTTTTAATTTTTGGCAACTGCTATAACGAAAAATGTTTAAATTTGATAAGAAATTGCTGTTAAATTGGTGGTTTTTTATTAATTAAAAATTAACTATAAGTTATTTCGATTCCGGATTACTTTAGTTGTCTCGGCCATGTTTTAATACACATGTACGTATCTCTTCACAATTTTGGCTTCCAAATTGTGGATTTTTTTATAAAATTACAAACAGACAGATAGACAAGTTTTCATTTTTATATATCTCTCTATTCTATAAAAAGTAACTAACATCACCGCCGCCGCCGTCGCCGGTTTTGAATTTTTTGTGACCGGAGGTCTTTCTTCGTTAATATTAAGAAAACTATTGCACAGAAATATATGAAAATCGGTGGTATTATAGCGAAATGTTTGATCAACACACTAATGCATACAGTTTTCAAATCGAAGAATTATTTTAAGAGATATTTAATGCTATAGTTGAACAAAATCGTTCCATTAAAAAAAATTATAAGAGCAAAAGCTATACATGGGAATTTAATCATTTTTAGATCATTTTATTCAATAGAAGATCGCGGTCTACAGATTTCATTAATTTTTTTAATTTGACTCATTTTTTGAGGTTTTATTTCTATTTTAAATTCAAATATTCAGCATTTTGATACATATTTTTTACATATTTTAGAAAATGGTATTAATTTAAACTGTTGCCAACTGTATAAACAGCGCAAACAATAATGTTTGCTTCAAATAAAAAAAAATATTTACACGTTACAATTATAAACAGAAAAAAACCTTTAAATTAGAATTAAATAATTAGGTATAAAAAGCAGGCACTTATTGGAAATTACGCCATAAAAACTATATTTACATGTGAATTTTAAAAGAGAAAGGATATTGTAAAATAAATTCATTAACATGCGTTAGAAATCTGAAATAGAACAAATTACGTCACATTACACTTATTATGCAAAATGAACAAAAAATAGTATTGCAAAACAGTTTAAATTTAAAAATTGCGCGAGACAAAATATTAGAGGTTAAATATTAGATTTTTTCGAAATTTTATTACTTGTCGTTTGATGTGAGGTGTTCAGCTATAAGTATGCAAATTTTTATGTTTCCAACATAATTAGAGGCTGAGTTAGAAAAATTGCTTTAAATACTCAAGTTAGAGCCCAGAGGGTTAAATATTAGACTTTTTCAAAATTTTATTATTTGCTGTTTGATGTGAGGTGTTCAGCTATAAGTATGCAAAATGTCATGTCTCCAACTTAATTAGGGGCTGAGTTAGAAAAATTGCTTAAAATACACAAGTTAGAGCCCAGAGGGTTAAATAATAGACTTTTTTCAAAATTTTATTATTTGTCGTTTGATGTGAGGTGTTCAGCTATAAGTATGCAAAATGTCATGTCTCCAACTTACTTAGGGGCTGAGTTAGAAAAATTGCTTAAAATAGAGAAGGTAGAGACCGGAAGGTTAAATATGACTTTTTCAAAATTTTATGATTTATCGTGTTATCACAAGTGTTCAGCTATAAGTATGCAAACTTTCATGCCTCCAACTTAGGGATGAGTTAGAAAAATTGCTTAAAATACATAAGTTAGAGCCCAGAGGGTTAAATATCAGACATTTTTCAAAATTTTATTATTTGTCGTTTGATGTGAGGTGTTCAGCTATAAGTATGCGAAATTTCATGTCTCCAACTTAATTAGGGGCTGAATTAGAAAAATTGTTTAAAATACATAAGTTAGAGCCCAGAGGGTTAAATATCAGACATTTTTCAAAATTTTATTATTTGTCGTTTGATGTGAGGTGTTCAGCTATAAGTATGCAAAATGTCATGTCTCCAACTTAATTAGGGGCTGAGTTAGAAAAATTGCTTTAAATACACAAGTTATAGCCCAAAGGGTTAAATATTAAGACTTTTTCAAAATTTTATTATTTGTCGTTTGATGTGAGATGTTCAGCTATAAGTATGCAAAATTTCATGTCTCCAACTTAATTAAATTAGGGGCTGATTTAGAAAAATTGCTTAAAATACACAAGTTAGAGTCCAGAGGGTTAAATATTAGACTTTTTCAAAATTTTATTATTTGCCGTTTGATGTGTGGTGTTCAGCTATAAGTATGCAAATTTTCAAGTCTCCGATATATATAGTTTCTGAGAACGGGCTCTGTGACAGTCGGACAAACAGACAGACAAAGGAGTGAGACAGGTAGCGTTTCTTTAGATGAACGAAACTCTAAAAACATGCTGCGGATGACTATAACAACATCCTAAAATTACATTACCATCAGCGATCTACCAATCCCGAATTTAGTTTATATTGGTTTCATATATTCTTATTCTTTTGTGCGGCCCTGTAAAATAATTATCAATATTATATACAGTAAAACCTCTGAATAGCGTATACCCCGATAATGCAGAATTTGTCCTCTATTTGGAAGTGACCGCTACTGAAAGTAAAACATGTACAGTTATTTAAGATTTGGTAATCGAAAAAATGTCCGCTAAATAGAGGTATCCGCTAATCGGGTGTGTCCGCTATGGAGGTTTTATCAGTAAAACTTCTGAATACCGAACACCTCGGGAGGGCAGAATTTGTCCTCTATTTGGAGGTGTCCGCTACTGAGAGTAAAAAATGTACAGTTATTTAAGGGTTGGTAATCGAAAAAATGCCCGCTAAATAGAGGTGTCCACTGATCGGGTGTGTCCGTTATGGAGGTTTTACTGCATAATAATATCATCCTTTACAAGAAAATTGCATGCTATATGATAGACAGACAGACAGACATAAAGAGAAAGATAACCTCCCGGATCAATAAACACTCATGTCTTTTGTTTTAATCATCCACAATTGTATGTCATACAACATGCCAGATTTTATACAACAGGTTAAAAACGGTCACCGTGGTACGGAATACTGTATTATTATTTGTTTGCCCACCAAAACTGGTTGCCACGGGTTGTTGCAAGGTTTGTGATCAAGTGGTTGAAACTGATCTATTCAATATTACTGCGTGCGTATTTTTTTTTATTTGCTCCATGTATTGAAACCAGTTGTCTACGAAAACATCAACCGGTGAAAGTGACGCACACCAAATTTCTGTGACGTATGCAGATAAATTGTGCTTTTTTAAGAGTTTTTTCTATATAATTTTTAAACGGTTTGGAACTTATTTTTCATAGTAGGTGCATTCAGTAGGCGACCCTCATAGGTACCTTCTGGTGCAATCAGAAACGAAATCAGACAAATATTTTTTGAGTTATGCTTGACGAAAGGTTTTTATTAGGCTTTCTTTTTAGTAGGACATGGCGTTAATATCCATCGTAGTAGTAAAATGTCCGGACAGTAATATTTCGCTGAGTATTAGCCTTCGCTTCGCTCAGACAATTAATTTCTATGTATTCCATTTATTTAATGCATATGTTTTTATTGAAAAAAATTGATAAGTTATTTTAGAGTTTGAGTAATGTTTTAATTTTTGTTTGAGTCTCACATTTGATAGTTGATAAATTTTCTGAAATATGAAAAATTCCTTGGTGGGGGGCGGGGGGGGGGATAGACCCCTCAAATGGCGCCCCTGAAGTGGTGTCAAGTTAGAATCCAGTGTACACTGTAAAAAAAAATTGGAAATTGCACGTCAAACGTGGCAAATGAGCTGCGTTCGTACTATAACTAGTTTTATAAATATTTTTTGCCCCGCATATTGTACTAAATGTATATTTTAGTGCATATCAATTTTGTAACATCATTAAAATGAACTTTAAATAATTTCTTCCTATAGGCCGTAATGTAACGGAAAACTTTTGACTGTCCCTGTAATTAAACTATACATGAGATTTTCATAAAATTTGAAATGACTCGACTAAATTTTTCAAAAATTGTATATTTAAAATTTCAGTGGTGGGTCGTTTTTGCTCTGTTATACACCGGCGGACGGACGGACAGGCAGACGGACCAAGCGACGACTATAGGTGGTGCGTATTTATATAGTTACGAACGCACCTGAAAAAGACAAATGTCTCTTAAACAGGGATTATATAATGTAACCATGAACAAAAATATACAACAACATCTTCCGAGTTACCCAGGATTCCGAAAACGTTTTTTGTATCTCGAAACCTCAGAAAGCAATGTATTTTCAAGATTTAAAGAAGTATTTATAAAAACAAAGTTTCTTTTACTGTCACTGATTTTTGTATACGAGTGAACGGAAAGCGGCAGCTTGACGAGGTTGTTTCCTTGCATTGCAGCATCACAAGTGACGCACCACCCCCTGAATACTAGGCCTGAGCGCTGACACAAAAATGGCGGCTGCCGAAGGCGTATTTTTTTAAATGTATGTACGGTCCCTTAAATTTAGACAATAGTATTTTAATTAAGATGTCTTTGACTTGTTTAATCTCAGAAAAATAAGGCGGAAAAAACTAAAAATTTTTATTGATATAAAGTTCAAGAGACACACGCTGAAAAAAATCCGCCTTCAGCAGTCGTCATTTTCATGTCAGCGCTCAGGCCTTGTATTCAGGGGGCGGCGAGTGACGTCAGAAAATGACGTAGGCAGAATTTCGGAACGAAAAATTCATTCTGCTTTCGAAGCTTTGATCAAAGAAGTGAACCTAGTGAATTATACTCATGTTTTTCAGTCTAAATATATTTCGTGTCAAAGAAATATACATTCTATTCGAAGCGTGTGTTGTGAAATGTATGCAAATTCTAGTCAAGTTATTTGCAGTTATTCTGTTTCGAAATGTTAAAATGAGCTTAATCTAGTCTCTTTTGGTGGGATGAATAACATTGAATATTTTATTCGTATTTAGTCTCAATCGTCAAATTATTCAAGTGAAAGGAAAGAATGTGTTTATCCGTTAATTATTCATATAATCTGACCTGTAAAGATGAAATAATTCTTAAAATGGGTGGTGAGGTAATCAAAATTAAATTAAGCTATAAGGCGTTATCCTTTGCGAAGTCAACAAGCAGTGTTGAATACAGGGGGTGGCCCTGGTGGGCATTCCCTCTCGGAACACTGAAATGTCTTCCCCTAAGAAGGTTTGAGATTTTGTGCTTTTTAATGAAAAGAAGTGCAATTTCCTCCACCGGAATTCTAAAATATCCCTCAGAGCCGCAGAAATCCCCCTGGAGAATAATGCCTGAATTCAACACTCTGTAAAAGATTAATTAATTCTCTGTAAAATTATATAAATGTCCATTATTATTCTTCTAAAAGCCTTGAAGTATTTTTTAAAAAGAATTTAATCTGTAAGTATTTCATGTGTACATTTAATTTGTTGTCTATTGTGAAGTAAAGAATATTTGTATGATCCCGGCCTGATATCAACGCCTGTCTGTTTTAATGGGAGTCGGGGTAAGTAAAATCTTTAATTTAAATATTGTTCTTATAACTTAATCGCTTTTTAAATTAACTTTTTAAATTCCTATTTCTTGTGCGTAGGTAAATTTCTAGTCAGAGTTTATTCAAAATTATTAATTTAATTTTTTTCTTAACTAGGATGCTCTGGCCCCACGAGCTACGCTCGCCAATCCCCGTTCAGGCACGCCAAAATCCAAAAAGCATGCTAATTTGATCGGATTAAAAAATATTGAATTAAAAAAAAAAAAACAAAAAAAAAAAAAAAAAAAAAAACAAAAACAACAACAACAACAACAAAAAAAAAACAGTAGCGTAAACGGGTAAACGCCTGTCTAGTCTGTAAACGGGTTTCTATTCGTTTTCCTTGGATTGGGGATTTTTAAGACCAAATCTGCTGCTGTTAAGAGATACTATGGCTGTTTTCGTATTTAATTTAAAAATTAGTTCAACATTTGAAAATAAGCTAATGTAAAATGAATTAAGTAAACAGTGTCATTGTCTCCCGGTATTTTTTAACAGCGCTATAAGATAGTTCTTTTAAATAATTCATTTTAAATGTATCGTTTTAAATCTGACGTAATTTACACCAAAGATTTATTTCTCTTATTAATATTCATGTGAAAATACTTTTGTTGTTAGAAGGAAATATTATTTGCGCTGTCTTCGAATTCACGATAATAGTTGAAAAGATTATCTCAAAATATCTCGCGCAAATATATTTTTTAATTTAAATTGTTTTGCCATATTTTTTGGCCATTTTAAATATGACATAATTTCCCCCATTTTAACGCATAATAGTTTTTTTATTTTAACTTTTTGTTTCTCTTTTAAAATTCAAGTGTAAATATGGTTCTTATGACGTAATTTTCCTGCTTTTAACATGTAATCATTTAATTCTAATTTTAAAGTTTTTTTTTCTGTTTATAATAGTCACGTGTAAATAAATTTTTAATTTGAAGTAAACATTATTGTTTGCGCTGTTTATACAATTGGCAACAGTTTAAATTAGTAACATTTTCTAAAATATATAAAAAATATCTCTCGAAATGCTGAAAATTTGAATTTAAAATAGAAATAAAACCTCAAAAAATGAGTCAAATAAAAAAAAAAAAAAATGCAATCTGCACACCGAAAACTTATAACGCATAAAATGATCTAAAAAGGATTAAATTCTTATGTATAGTTTTCGCTCCAATAAAATTTTTTTAATGGAACGATTTTGTCCAACTTTAGCATTAAATATCTCTAAAAATAATTCTTCGATTTAAAAACTGTCTGCATCAGCGTGTTTATCAAACATTTTTCTATAATACCACCGATTTTCATATTTTTGTATGCAACAGTTTTTTTAATATTAATGAAGAAAAGCCATGCTTAAGCATTCAAATTGGATGCCGATCTACCGGGAATATCTACGCAGATTTTCATTGGTCCATTTCCAAATCAAAACTTTTTTTTATATATCGAAGGATTTACTTTTAAATTCTTCAATCCATCGAGTAGTTTTTATCAGTGTTAAATTCAGACACTTTTCTCCGGAAGGGATTTCTGTGGATCCGCAGGTGACATTAAAGAGTTCCGGAGGGAAATTGCACTTTTTGACCATTGAAGGAACAAAATCTCAAATCTTCGGGGGCGGGGCATCTGATTGATCCGGGGAGGAATGTTCTCCCCGGGGGGTCACCCCCTGAATTCAACACTACTTTTATAGTGTATTAATCAATTTTCTCAACCCGGAATATAGGTATTTTGTATGCTATCAGTTTTCCAAGTAAACATTTTCATGTTCAAGGAACTTGTTTTACAGACATACATGACAATATAACAGCATTTACATTAACATTAAATTTGATATTATTTTGCTACGATTGAAAGTATAAATTTAGTTAGCAAGCTGAGAATATATAATTGGGAATTGATAGCATTTTAAAACTATAAAAACTATTTGGATATGTTTCCAAAAATCAATGGCAGCAAAAGAAACTTTTAAAAAATAAATACTTCTTTAAAACTCTTAAACGTGTTTGTTTTTGAGGTTTCTAAAGACAAAAAACGCTTTTTGAATCGAGGATAACTTGGAAGATGTTATTGTATATTTTCTTCCGTGGTTTATCTTTTGTTACATAATGAGGTTTGGGTGACATGTCGGATGGCATTTTAAAAAGAGGTTCTGATCTGTTTAACACTTGTTTGTAAACGATAGCTGCAACCATTTTATAATACAAGCTTTTAACAGTTTAGTGTACAAAGTTTTACTCGTTCTCTGTTCAGCATTTTACAAGGCCATGTTTCAAAAATTTAGACTCATAGTTCAATATTTTCCCATTTGTATGGTTCAACATACAGAAGTTTATGTTTAAACCGGAGTACTACATTTAGGAATAAGCTTGCACCAATCTTATGGTAATAACTTTTCAGGCACTATGTTTTGATGAAATGTCGATAAGGAGAATTGTTTGCGGTGTATTCGAAAAGATTTCAGATACTATATTGTATCCGAATTATTGTATATTAGTAAGGATTGCTCGAAATGCTTTTTTAAATATGATATGTGCTTTTTTCGCTATATTTATGCATACCATAAAGTGCGTACACATGCTATATTTCATATACAGGGCTACAGAAATGAATTCATAAAGGTTACTGAGTATAAGCATAAATTGCTTAAAGGTGGGTTTTAAAGGAGTTATGCATTTTTACGCTGTGAACTGAATTTAGTTTACTAAAAAATATTTGTAGAATATAGATAAAATGATATACAGGGCCATGCAAAGGGTTGGATACATGGCCGTCTATGGGTGATAATTTCTGGAAATGAAATTTCAGTAGTTTTAAGAGTGTTTTAGTTTGAATTAAATTTCAGCTAAATAGTGGCATGTAATAAAGGTACTAGGTAAACTACAGGGCTGTACAAAAGTATTCAAGTATGTTTCCATCTATTAGTATAAATTGCTGAAAGATAAATTTCAACAAGTTGTGCATTTTCTTGCTAAACTAAATTTTCCCATTATATAGTATATATATATCAACCTACAGATCAAATACAGGGCTGTTCAAAAGAATTGGAATACATATTTGGATATGGATGGTAACTAGTGAAATAAGTTTTTCAAAAGTTTTATGCATTTTATAAACTGTTTACTTAGTTATATTATTTACCTGATTTCCCTAAATAACGAAGTTTTGTTAAAGCATTCAGGAAGTGTTGGAAAGTATTTCATAATCTATGCTTAACGCATGATTTTTCTTTCTTGTTTTCTTTGTGTTTAATTAGTCACTTGAGAGAAATAAATATTATTATTTTTTTTCCAAACTCAGCAAAACTAAAAAAAAAAAAAAATAGAGAGTTAACTAAATTTCAAAAGGCAAATATGGAACTAAACATTGCTATCCTCGACGAAAAATTTCTAAATTTTTAACTATCATTTATTTTTAATATCACATATATTAAAGAACTTTATTCAACTGTGTCGCCAAACTCTGTAAATATTGTTTTACCTTTCGTTGACTATGCATGCAGTGAAATCCGCAGATACGGAAAAGTTAAATCTTAGAAATCTTTTGAAATTGATAATTGTTGATTATTTGCCTTAGTGCAGAAGATTTAATGCTTTTACGACTAATATTATTTAAATAGTTACTCAGTTAATTGTGTTATGCAGAAACCTTTTAAATGAGTCGCAGATTTATGAATCTCACTAGTGATTATCATATCGAACTCTTTCCACCACATTACTGCAAGTGGCAAAATGCTAATTTTCCGGGAGAATGTTTTTAAAATTTCATTTACTATTGTTCTCAATTAGCATTTTCATTTTGTTTTCTTTATAATTTCAAAACTGTATTAAAAATTGCTCCTAAGATTGCAGTGTGTTTCTTAAGTTACAATAGCAACATTTGCAACAAGAGTATTTTTTTCTTCAAAATTTGTGTTTTATGAGAATTTAGCAGGAAGGGCATCATATACATTATATAGCCATTAATCACCAGGCACTTTCAATTTTAGACATTTTGTCGAATATTTAAAGATATATTTGTCGGATTCTTCTGGAACTTCAGGATTGTAAAGAATACATCTTGCCTCAAATTTATCAACGTCGATTAGATAACGAGGACAATTAGGGGGGGGGGGCAACAAAAGAATCAAAGAATAATAAATTAATTAAAAAAAGCAATTTAACAAATTACAACGACCATTTGGAAAATGATTTTTTCGAAGACTAAAATTTAAGACATAAAAAATCGCACGGAGTTTATCCTACATTACGTACGCCATGAATTAAACATTAATAGTGTTATTACATGTAAAAATTACAAGCGACAAAAATCGCCTGCGACCCGTCAGATTTCTTAAAACTTACGTATTATCCACGTGAAACTTACGTATTATCCAAGCATCTCATTGGCTGTTCGGGGAAAGGCTTTTCCATCGTCCAAGAAATCTGACGACCCATTTTAAATGAAATTTCATTCTTAAACTTAAAAACATCCCACAATATTACTTTTTACACCGTCGTATAGAGAAAAAAATGTACTTTTAAATGCAATTTGTTTGAAAGCTGTATCTCAATTTGTTTCTGAGTTATTAATTTTTTTTGTAGTTTTTATTACTTTTTTGTCATAGTCGCAACAGAAGTAATCCATCTCTGTTGAAAGTAAAGGTAAATACAGATTACTGTATAGACCAATCAGAAAACGAATAAAATGCGGATTAAACCAATAAAAAGTTTCAGATATGCTTTTGATTTCCTACCCTGACGAGGACAATAACCATTTTTCCAAATGGTTAATAATAATATTTGGGATCACCCTGTACATTAAAATGCACGAAATGATCTATCTCTGCAGAATACAAATATAGTGATACTGCACAACATATATACTGATTTTTGTAAGAATAACGCGTATATTGACGGAGATATAGCGATATTTTTTAAGTTCAAAAAATTCTTGCATGTTTTTAGCTTATATCATGCAGAGTTTTCAACCAAATTTAACGCCAGTTTCAGAGAAATTGGCAAAGTGAAGTGTACTAGAAACAGTATAGTGCTATTGGAATATAAATATATTAAATATATTACGAAATAGGAGCAGTTGTAGGAAATAATTTTTATATGCGCATTGCGTGAACGATAACAAAGATTTTTTTTACATAATTTAATAGTCTACTCTACGGAGCAACTCATAAAAAAAAATCCAGTCAAATATCGGGAAAATTCAGAAAGATATCGTCCATAGAGTGAGCTGATTTTTAGTTGATCTCTAAAAACAGCTGAATGATAAGGGATTTTCCACAAATTGTCATTTTTTATTAACCGACTTTCAGAAAAAAGTTAGTAATTAATGCATATCAATGATTGAATTTGGAACAAATGTTTCGATTTTTATACTTCTTTTTATCATGGAATAGACTCGTTCTGGTAGTTATCCAAGAAGAACTGAAACATCAATAAAAGATGAAAAAAAAATTAAAATTAAAATTTACAATTTGTGGAAAATCCCTTATCAATCAGCTGCTTTTAAACAGGAACCAAAAATCAGCTCACTTTATCGCCAATATTTTTCTGAATTTTCACATAAATCCAGCGAAAAATGGCTGGATTTTTTTTCTGAGTTGCTCCATAGATTTGACTATAAAATTATGAAAAAAAATCTTTGTTATCGTACGCGCATGCACAGATAAAAATTATTTCATGCCACGTCTCATATTTCATGAAATATTTAACATATTTATATTCCAATTGCACTATATTATTTCTATTACACTTTGCTAATTTTTCTGAAACTGGAGTTAAATTTGGCATGATATAAGCTAAAAACTTGCAAGAATTTTTTGAACTTAAAAAAAATATCGGTCTATCTCCATGAATATACGTTCCATTCTTACACAAATCAGTAAACATGTTGTACAATATCTACAAATTTGTATTCTGCAGCGATAGTCCATTTCGTGCATTTTAATTTACAGGGTGATCTTAAATATTTTTATTTTTCTTTGATTTTTTTGTTGGCCCCCTAATTGTTCTTTTTATCAAATCGACGTTGATATATATGAGGTCAAACATATTCTTTATAATCATGAAGTTCCAGAAGAAGTAGCATATTTTTAAATATTCGAAAAAATGTCTAAAATTGAAAGTATCCGGTGATTAATGGCTATGTAGTGTATATTAGTATAGGCGGCTTTGTTCCTTGTGCTCTTCATGCTCAAACCGCCGAACTTTCAGCAGTCTCGAGCATTGCTACTAATGTCTAATTCATCCATCGGTGAAATCACACTGTAATCTACCCAAATACCAAGTTTAAAATTCTTGGATCTAAGACCAGTTTACGAAATTTAAATTTTGTATGGATGGACATACCGGTAGACAGATTAATTGCTTATATCTTGCGTGGCTGTTTTATGTAATAACTTAGTTGATTTTTTAGTATTAGCAATGAACTGATAATTTGTAGTTCTATCATTATTCAGAACTTAAAATTTTATTTCCATTAGAAATGAGTTTAAATTCAATCACCGTAAATGTCACAGAAAATGTTAATAGAACATAAAAAAAAAACAATTTTATTTAAATGTAGTAAACATATTTCTCGCTAGGGGTCTCTATAGACGTAAAAGAAAAATGTGTTAAATCAGTCTATCAACTACTTATTTTTATTTTGATAGGCTGTCAGTCATATAGTGATACATAAAAGAATTCATTTTATTTAAATTTGGTCCAGTAAAGTTATTTAAATTTGGTCCTGCATAATAAATTAAAATAAAAAACCATAAAAGAATTCATTTAAAAATTTTTGACATGGAATTTCCCACCAGAGATGCTTTTTGGGTAAAGAAATTTATCCTGAATATTTTTATCAAAACATTTATATAATAAAAATACAATTACTAACTTACGCCAATCTGTTACTTATTATTCATTCCTAATTATAAATAATTTTTAATATAGTCTTTCCATTCCTAAGGCTAATAGTCGAAATTGAAATTTTAAGCATGAAGACAAAACCTCGATTTTGCATCCACTTTTAATGCCTATTTTAATACTTAAATAAACAATCCTGAAATCTATTATTTTACATTTACTCATAAATAGATATGATCTACTTATAGTCTGATTTTCATTAAAATCTATGACATATCTGCCACAGCTGGTTTGCTCATTTCGCATGGAATGACCCTTTAATGATATTCACAATTACATTCATTTATATAGTTGTAATATCATTTTTGTTTCACCGAACCTTGGCAATAGACTCGACTAAGGAAGATTAGAAAATCTAATATCTTAGCAAAAGTTCGTCAATCTGATGATATACACTTAGTAAAATCATATCAAATTATTGTTTTGAGCGCCACTGGTCATTGAGAATGGTAGGTATGATTACGATTAACAATAATTTTCGGTGATCAATCTTCACGGCACAACCAAACTGACTGACGATTCGTTTTAAAATTTGATTAATTAAATATTTTTACATGGGTTGGATTTATTTACATGTAAACGTAAAGAAAAGATCGTGTAATTTTATGTTAGCCGGGAGAAGTGATATGTCACTTAATATTGTTTCCATTGACATCATTCGTATTGCATTCGTTTCATTTAAAATACATAACTTTCATTTCAAGTACTGAATTCAGTTTAGAAACATGTATTACACATTTAAAATACATCCATTTCACTTAATTCATTTAAAACTTACACACACACACGCACAAAAAAAAAAAAATGCAATTTAACAAATTACAACGACCATTTGGAAAAGGATTTTTTCAAAGACTAAAATTTAAGACATAAAAAATCGCACGGAGTTGATTATACATTACGTACGCTATGGATTAAACATTAACATTCCTGGACCTATCATGAACAAATTTTAAAAGAAATTTCAGTTTTACAATTTTCGGTACTGTAAACTTTTAAACTTCTACGGAGCTGGTCATACACTGCGTACGCCATGGATTAAACATTAATATTCCTGGACCAATTTTGAATGAAATTTCATTTTTAAACTTCTAAACATCCCACAATATCACTTTTTATATCGTCGTATAGAGAAAAAAATGCATTTTTAATTGCAATTTGTTTGAAAGCTGTATCTCAATTTGTTTCTGTGTTATTATTTTTTTTTTGTAGTTTTTATTACTTTTTTCTCATAGTGGCAACAGAATTATCCATCTCTGTTGAAAGTAAAGGGAAAATACAGATTACTGTATAGACCAATCAGAAAACGAATAAAATACGGGATCCAACTAATAAAACGCTTCATATACGTTTTTGATTTCCTACCCTGACCGAGGATAATACAGTCAATCAGGGTAACTTTGAACCACGGGGTGTAACTTTGCACCACCTCCTATTTTTCAATATTTTTGACTCTAAAAGACTAAATAAACTCCAGAACTGTGCTCTATTGGCAAGGTTCTAACCTGGGATTTCTACTCTTTATTTTAGAAAATAAATTAGCAACATTATGCACAATTAAATGCATCATCTAGCTATTTTTGTGAAGTACTGTTTTCAAGGTAATTTTGAATACTGTTTTGAAGTTGTTGTAATCCAATTAAATTTTCATAGTAAGTAACAATATACTCATTTATCAGACATATTATTATCTAAATGTTGTAAATGTGTTAATATTTTATGATTATTTATTTATTAATAGTTAATAAAATGTAAAATAAGAAGGCACTAGCTTTTTACCGCATTTTAAAGGTAACTTTGAGCCGGCTCAAAGTTACACTTATGCTTATAATTTACTGATTATAGGTGCTACTGTCGAAAATTTCCTATATTTGCACGTATATTTTACATAAATGCCGAAAATGTGCATTCGATATAACATGTAAATATTTTCACAAATATGTGTAAAATACATAAAATTCATTTAGAGGCGTGATTAGGGGCGGAGCTACTCAAATTTGACATTTCATACGTTCGACGTTTTTTATTCTTGTTTGAATAATACTAGTACTTGTATGTATTACTGTAACTATGGCTATATTATTGAGTTTAAACATTGAAAATTGTTTTTCACTGCATTTTTATGTTTTATATGAACAATAAACAGGTTTTTTTAATTTCTAAATGTTCATAGTTCTCTTCTTCCACTTTTCTTATGCCTGATATTTGTTGTAATATCATAAATTATACAAATCTTGTGATGTTGGGATATGTAAATTCGGAGCCTTTACATATCTGAAAACATTTTTTGGGGTTTAAAGTTGTCCTGACTACAATACTTTTTTTATAATGAATTATTTTATATAAAAATTTATCATATGGTGCACAGTTACCCTAAATGGCTGAGTAACTTTGAACCAGGCTAAAAATCCATTTTTTATTGCTTTTATCCTTATTATTCCTTAATTTTTGATAGTCAAACAACAATTTAGGATCATTTCTTCTCCTTTATGCCCCTAGTTGCGACAATATTCTTCAAATAAGAGTGTGGCATATGAAAATAGAGAAAATGCGGATCAAAGTTACCCTGATTGACTGTAACTATTTTCCCAAATGGTTAAAAATTTTATTTTATATAAAATCACTTATCCTTATTCTCGCCAGGCAACGATGTCTAAGTCAGAAGATCACCTTCTGCTAAAGTTTTTGTTAAGAAATCGATGGGGTAAAAGTTCTCAATGCAAATAAGATTAGAAAAAACTTCAGCTATCGATATTTTGACAAAAAACAGTACATCGATGGTTAATTAAAATAGAATTACGAGATAAAAGACCTGAAAAAAAAAAAGCTGCTAGAAACGGAGAAAATGAATAAAACAAGACTAGAATTTGCAATATTTTTTAAAGAAATTAAAAAAAAAATCCTTCATTAACGAATTGTCTCAAGAAATTTTTAAAGATGAATCAAACTTTAGTAATCTTTGTCCCGGTGGAAATCAATACTTTAAAACGAGTGAAAGATGTATAATAAAAATTGCACTCTGAAAACAGTCATACATTTTCTTAATGTTATGATATGGATTGAGAATAATTTATCATGAAGAAGGTCAAAAATTAACGCCGAAAGGATCATTGAACACTCAAAATATTTACTACGCTTACACCTACTGTAGAACCTGGTATGACTATCGTTCATTTACAAGGACATACAAAAGTCTTTTTCTACAGTACTGCCTATAAAGAATAATTGCTGGCAGTGCTTTTCAGGTGTGGTAAGCATTTAAAAATGTAACAATTTTTTTGCATTCTTCACAAAAGATATGAGTACATTCTCGTTTATTTGCGGAAATTCCTGAATGGGAATTTTAAACTGTGCTATGCGTTTAATTGAACTAACTTTTAGCATACGACGTAATATAAATATCAATCTACAGATCATATACAGGGTTGAACAAAGTTTGTTTTATGTTTTCCAACTATTGATATACAATATTCTGAATGTGTTGGAAAGTGTTTCCTAATCTATGCTGAAAGTATTATTTTTCGTTCTTGTTTTTTTTTTTTTTTTTTTTTTTTTAGGTATAATTTTTTATAGGGAACGTAATTAGATTATTAGAATGGAATGGTAATAGTTCAGATTTAAATCCAATAGAAAAGTGTATAAGCTGAATTAAGAAAACAAAAATGAATTGTTTAAATTTGGAACATTAGCAGAGTTCGAAACCAAATTTTAAATCGTATATTAACATGTGTAACCGTAGTGTAATATGTTAAATCATATAAATATATTTAATTAAAAAGAGCGGTACATTTAAATTCTGAGGAATTTTTATGCATACTTCACAAAAGATATGAATACATTCTTGTTTATTTGCGGAAATTCCTGAATGGGAATTTTAAAATTTCCATTATGCTATGCGTTTAATTGAACTAACTTTTAGCATATGACGTGGTATGAATATCAATCTATAGATCATATACAGGGTTGAACAAAGTTTTTTTATGTTTTCCAACTATTGATATACAGTATTCTGAATATGTTGGAAAGTGTTTCCTAATCTATGCTAAAAGTATTATTTTTCGTTCTTTTTTTTATTTAGGTATAATTTTTTATAGGGAACGTAATTAGATTATTAGCATGGAATGGTAATAGTTCAGATTTAAATCCAATAGAAAAGTGTATAAGCTGAATTAGGAAAACAAAAATGAATTGTTTAAATTTGGAACATTAGCAGAGTTCGAAACCAAATTTTAAATCGTATATTAACATGTGTAACCGTAGTGTAATATGTTAAATCATATAAATATATTTAATTAAAAAGAGCGGTACATTTAATTTCTGAGGAATTTTTATGAATATAATTTTTAAAAAGTAAGTATTGCGACCTCATTATTATATTTATTCCTTATTATATATACTAGGTGCAATATGTTATCTATCGCCGACCTTTCATTTCTCAACCGTTGGTCGTAGACATATAGTTCCAATTACAAAAATGTTTCAAATGAGCTAAATATTCATGTTGTGGCATTATTTAAAGTAAAAAATCAATTTTATAAAAATTACGAAAACTAAATTTTTATACGGTCCCCTAGTTCCTATTGTTATATTTAGTAAAAGTTTACTCATATCATAACAGATATAACACAAAAAGATTGACATCTGTACTACAAAAATTGATCCAGATATTAAATTTCAAAGTTTGAGATTTTTGCACATGATTTTGTCTTTCATTCAGGGATCAGTTAAAAGATGAATTAAAATAATTCGAGATCAAAATCAGAGTGCAATATCCTTTTTACGGCGAAACCACCTTTAGCCGGTATCATCATTTCGGAGAATCACCAAAGAGGGTTATTTCATCTAAAAATTTGAGCTAACTTTTATGGGTCGAATAACATTCAAAAGTACCAACGATACCGGCTAAAAGTGGCTTCGCCGTAAAAAGGACATTGCACCCTGATTTTGATCTCGAATTACTTTAATTCATCTTTTAACTGATCCCTCAATGAAAGACAAAATCATGTGCAAAAATCTCAAACTTTGAAATTTAATAACCGTGTCAATTTTTGTAGTACAGATGTCAAACTTTTTGTGTTATATCTGTTATGATATGTATAAAATTTTACTAAATATAACTATAGGGACTGGGGGACTGTATAAAAAGTTAGTTTTCGTAATTTTTATCAAATTGATTTTTGACTTTAAATAGTGCCACAACATGAATATTTACCTCATTTGAAACGTTTTTTGTAATTGGAACTATATGTCTACGATCAACGGTTGAGAAATTAAAGGTCGGCGATAGATAACATATTGCACCCTGTATATCATTATATATATATCATCGTGGACAAAGATATTTTGATTAATTTACACAAAAAAATTTTGATTGTTCATTTACTTTACGATATTAATATATGCAAATGTATGATCTATAAATAGTCAACAATCATAGCCATATATATTTCACAAATTGATCAAATGCAAGTATTGTTATTATTTGGAAGATATTTAAAGCATAAAAACTTAAAATCCAGTTTTCTACAATGCGTTTTTTTTATTTTACCCTTTTTTTTATATTAGGTTACACTACGGTAACAAAACAGTAGGTTACAAAACTAGTAGTAACGAAACACAGCATAAAGTTGAGAACTATGTAATAGTATAGTAATATTTCGTTGCCCTCCATGTTCTAATCTAACTACAATTTAAAGCATTACTACCCCCTCCCCCATTTTTTGTTTCCCCCTGCTGCCATGGATCGCATTTCTCTTAGTATATCCGATTCTACTATGTGACGGGGTGCGGGGCAAAGGTTCCAGGCTCCTCGTGGAATCGTCTGAAGTCTCTCATTACTAAAAAAAACTTACATGTTTTAGTTTATGATTATTGTACACATCCACATGCACGCACACGCATACACACAAGGTAGATATTAAGATAAAGAGCATGTTAAGGGGTTTCAGGACCTTAAAGCTTCAAAATTTTCGAAATGTAAGTTTTTTCAGATGTTAAACACCTCTGAAATACTTTTTTATGTGATTATACTTTTGAAATTTTCAAAATTTTGCATTAGCTATATACAATTTTGTATTAAAAATAGAAAAATGCTTTAAATACAAATTTATTTAGGTTCAGTGTAATTATTACAATCTGAAGTATAATTAGGCACAGAAAATGTCATTTTTGTTGCAAAATTAATTTTGTAATCCTGCGCGTAAGCTGTTATATCAATTTTCTTCTCCACAACTGTCTGAAAGTTTGGAACCCCCTGTAAATAATAATTCTGTATCTTGCAATTTTTTAAATGCATGAAATGAAAGAACAAACTTATATCTTTCATAAAAATAAAAATTGTGTTTTTAAATCATATACATTTTAAGATATTAAATGTTGAAAATGGTCGTTTTTTTTTTCATTTTTTATCAATTTTAAGAGTTTTGAGACACCCTAATTGCGTCCGCCAAAAGAGCAGAATTTCCCAAAGTAATCACTAATGCTTTTGTAAAATATATTATTTAATCGCCTTATCACTTCTTGCATAAATAAATTAAAACTTTTTTACGTTATTTTATTATACAAAACCTGTTTTTTTTTATGTAAAAATGGAATTTTGTAATCGATTTTTAACCCACTTCTTGATAGGCTAGAATTATAACTATAACTTTTACAGGTGTGTTTTCGATGACAATATAACATTTTAATATGTTTAGAACTTAATTATAAATTAATACATTCATTTTAAGGAATTTTCCCGTTAGCCCGCCATTTGACAAATCGCCAAATATTACTCGTGCAATTGTATAGGAGTCGAAACAACAATGGATTTAATTATGCGCCAATAAACGCTAGCTAAAATATGCCGAATGGCTGTGAAACTACAATAATGAAGCATTTTAAAGGATAAAATGGAAGAAATAAATTATAAACAAGTAATATAAAAATTTTGTTTTTAAAGTCAATTTCTACTTAGGTCATCAAGGAAAATTTTAATATAATCTCTTAAGCTATTATTAGTTTTTGTTGCATTAAAATATCTCAATTTGTTGATTTTCTATGAGCCAGTAAACCCTATTGGTTTACAATGGCAGTCTATGGGAATTTGGTGAAATATTAGAGATATCGCCAAGTTGGCGACAAAGTTGGCGGTATTTGGCGACAGAACAGGGCACCCCCCTATGGTAACCCTCCTTATAGATATGAAGATGCATTAAATGCTGTTTAATAACCAATGGCTGCCATTTTGTCTCCCATATAAAACTAAAATTAATTAATTAAAATTTAATTAATGAATTAATATTTGAAAAAACTGTATTAACATCAATTGTTATCCAGTACAAGTTTAAAAAAAGTTACTTCAACTTGATAGGATGAATAATAAGTGTTTTATTAACGATTGAAAATTTGGACAAGATATATATATATATATAGGGAGAGTGTGAACTAATAGTAGGAATTGAATAAAAAATAAAGAGTGTTTTATTAAAAAATGTATGCTTTAATCAATATTTTCATAATAATTAATTTACGATTATCTCCAGAGAAATCAATTTAGAAATCCCGAAAATGTAATTTAAATAATGTTTCATTTTCATTTTCCAACTACCATATATTAAAAAAGAGCAGGAATTGTAGATTTTTTACTAGATTCACTTGTTTGCGCTTTCTAATAGTGAATCTTTCATAATCGTGTTCGATGTCCACGCCAAATTAATGTATTACAACTGAAATTTTTGAGAAAAACATCAATTTCAGTCAAAACATATATCGTGGTTTTCAAGATGAATATTGATTCTTTATAAAATAATGTTTTTTAAAAAACATTTTTACTTTTATACTTATTTCAAAATTATTTTATCTAAGAACGTATTTGCTAAAAAAAAAGGAAACACATAAAAGCTGGGAAAAATAAACGATGTGTTCGAAAAATACAAATCTCTGAAAACAGTTTCCACTACGAAAATAAATCCTAAAATGAATAAACTTTATTCTAGCAAAATAAATAAATCCTTTAAAAAAAATTTCAGAAATTTGTTTGAAATTTTTCATGAAATTGTGTAAACGGAAAGCGACGGATTTTCCACACCGTTAAAGTTTAGCTAAATTATTTTTATTCTGTCTACACAAATATTTCTAAAGTGGTGCTACAGTATACATTATACATTATTTTTATTAGGCATTACTGTACCAAAAAATATTTTATTCATGCATGTCTGTGCTTACAATACATGTTAAACAGTCATAATATAGTTACTTAGAAAAGGATTTAATTCTATACTTAAAAATACATTTATTATCGTTTTATAGAAATATATGTCATTTCCTTTTTTTTTTTTTTTTTTTTTTTTTTTTGTTAAAACAGTAATTTTTATATAGTTTAATAAAATTCAATATATTTCTAAAACACAATTCTCATATATGCATCTGTGCTAAAAAAAATTCTTATGAGTTATCTATCTTCAAAGTTCATTTTAAAAAAAATTGTCTATGTCATTTAAAACTACTAAAAATTATTACTCCTTGGTTGGTTAACGCATCAACTTGCCATAATTCAGCATTTCTTGAAAAAAGTTTTCACCTCTTTCTGAGGTTGTTCAATTCCTAATGAAATGCTACACATATATATATATAACCATTAATTAAACATTACCGACCATCATCAAAAACTGCAATATTGTGAAATGAGAATAAAAATGGATACCACAAACCTATAATATAGATATGTATATATAATGTAAAGTGCCTTATACATAATTACAAGAATTAATATGGAAGAAAAAAAGAAGAATATGGATACCGAAAAAATTGAAAAACTTATATATTTAATTACGTTTTCAAGAGTACAGAATTCAATGATATAAGCAAATCGGTTGTTTTCTGTAAGAAAAAAGCTAAAAGCTGAAATTTTTTTTCTCCTGTACTCATTTTTTTAAAAAATTTAATAGAATATAAACAACCAATATGATCAAAAGAATAGTTTCAAGATGAACACAGAACATTATCAAATAGCATGAAATGGAAAAACAATACAACCCTTTAAATATTTAATTTATAGCATAAAAAACAGAAATATTACACAACATACCTAAAAGAAACCCAATTGATTTTCAAAATATCCTCCTGCACATGGTATCCAAGCATGATCAGATTAAGGTGAATAAAACAGTTAAGTTAACACAGAAATTAAAACTATGGATTCAGTTAATTCATTTTGAAATTCCGTGATAAAATCAATTAATATAATATAAATAGAAAATAATTACATAATTTAAAATACCTAAAAAACACATTTAAATTGTTTAATTTCAATTTTACAATATTGCCAATACGCAGCGTTTAATACCACCTGGTGTAAAAAATTTAAATTATTACTTTAATAGAAGCACTTAAAAGACAAAATTTTTTAGTGCTGCCATCTATTATATTATTTTAAAATCAATTATTAGTATTTAAATGTCTCAAGAAGAAAATAATAAAAGCTAATTAAATTAAAATATATCATCTGCATTACCACACTAATCCTAATATATAAATAATAATCTACTATATATCATTATTAAAAAAATTATATAAATTGAATGTTAATAAAAAATGCTTTCAATATATTCTATTACCAAACCCATTTAGTCTACACTGAGAAAGTAAATAATTTTATAACATTGATAATATATAGAATATAGCTATATGCTATAACTTGAAATAAATTACATATAATATAAATATAAAAACTTTAAGAAATACTATTAAATTTTAAAAATAATAAATTAATAAAATGAACAGGAATAATAATAATAATAAAAAAAAGGATGTTTATAGCCTAAAGATTACAAATATAGTGTGTGGATTATCTTCATATTAGCCAAAAAAAAAAAAAAAAAAAAAGTCTAAAAAAATATGATTGTGACAATCAAACACATTAAACCGATAATTAATCATGGAATACAAAGTTGAAAATAAAACAATATTAAAAAGTATAGAGGAATAATAATAAAAACCAATTACCCAATTTTAATACATACAGTATAACATTAGTTATATCAAATAAACTTATATGCATATTAATCACTATAAAGATGGTATACTATTATTAATTAATATGACATTGTCCTGAGTAGACTGAAATTTAAAAACAAGTTAATTTTGAATTTGATTAAATAAGCTAAATTTAATATGAATTGAAATAAAACTAGTATGTTGTGGCCATCACAAAACTTTCTTCTATATAAATCACGTCAATTAAATCCTTTAAATAGTACAAGAAATAACAACGATTTAGCACCAATTCATATCAAAGTATATCTGAATTTGAGGTTTGATGAAAATTCGTGCATTAGTTCTTGAGATAGAGCTATATCGGAAATTCTGAAAAAATGTAACATAGCCGCGCCACCTGTTGAGCGATTTACACCAAAAATAAACAGCACTAAACGATATGAAGGTATCTGAAGTTTGTTGAAAATCCAAGCATTAGTTCTTGAGGTAAAGCTATTGCGGAAATCACAAAAATACAACATAGCAGCGCCACCTGTTGAGCGATTTACACTAAAAATTAAACAGCACTAATTTATACATCAATTCATGTCAAGGACTAACTAAATCTGAAGTTTGATGAAAATCCGTGTAATAGTTCTTGAGATACAGCTCTTTTGGAAATCGTGAAAAATGAAGCACAGCAGCGCCACCTGTTGGGCGATTTTCACCAAAAATTAAACAGCACTAATTTATATCAGGGACTAACTGAATCTGAAGTTTGATGAAAATTCGTACTTTTTTTCTTGAGTTAGAGCTATTGCGATAATCATGAACAATGCAGCATACCAGCGCCACCTGTTGGGCGATTTTTACAAAAAAGTAATCAGTACCAAACTATATCTTGGACTAACTGAATCTGAAGTTTTATGAAAATCCGTACAGTAGTTCTTGAGATATAGCTATTGCAGAAATCGTGAAAAATGCCGCATAGCAGCGCCACCTGTTGTGCGATTTTCACCAAAAACTAATCAAGTCCAGTTTATATCAAGGTCTAACTAAATATGAAGTTTTGTGAAATTCCGTGCATTAGTTCTTGAGATAGAGCGCCCACAAAATTTTTGTCACATACAGACTCACAGACAGAGTGACAGAATGACAGACAGACTCACAGACAGACATTTCCTAAAAACCATCAAATCGTGTTCTGGGCATTCTAAAACGTATAAATCCGTCGAAAACCGGAAGTCGAAATTTTTCACGAATCCAATACTTTCTTCTTGTAAAGATAGAAGAAAGTAAAAAGAAATGTCACCAATTACATATAAAACATCAAATCAACATCCATAATATATATATATATATATATATATATATACATATATATATATATATATATATATATATATAGATGACATTTTGCTATCGACTTTTGAGACATTCCAGCGACACAAGTATATCTCGAAGTAAAACGTAGCAGAATAATCAAGGCCAACCATCCGTTATCATGAGAATATCGGACTGCAGTCAGGGTGGCGAGTAAGACAGGCTTCATAAACATTGAGACACTTCCCATCACATAATGAATAGAGTCATCGTAACTTTAAACTGGTTTATTTGACAAAAACATATCGAACATTTCCAGTAGCTTATTCATCAACTCTCAATAATCGATCATCCACTTCATAAAACTTAAGATGTTACAAGATTAGGATCTGCACATTAGAATCGTTCACCCCAAGCGAAGTAGATTATTTAAACAACCGGGAAAACGTAAATTCTCTCGCTCCTCGTCGATGTAACGATATATGTACTCCAAGAAACAGAGTCCGGACGGATACAGAAAAGTGGAGAACCAACGCCAGCGAAGAGATGGGGAGGAATGGGACAGGAAACAGGCTACGATTCGATGGGAAGGGGATGACGTCGATAACGAACTCTTTATACGGCGTCAGAATTACAGCGCAATTAAATGTTGGCAGGCGCATGGAACTGTGGGTAAAGAACATGATCGAACAAATGTTATTAAAATCATTCGAAAGAAAAAGAATTTAGTTTCAGAAGAAAATGAAAAAGTAATTTAATGTGTTTTATAAGATTAGACGAATGGATTAAGGTTTTTAGAATAATAAAAGAATACACAAGTTTAAATGCACGAAATAAAAGACAAAAGATATTAAGATATTATTAAAGATAGGTAAAAAAGGAAAAATATTAAGAATTTGGAATAGTTTTACTAAGATAAAAGGGCGAAAATGTTTATTATTACATATATATATATATATGTGTGTTATAAAATTGATAAGAAGCTTTATAAACTGTTTCCAATTAGTATATTTTCTCCTCAGTTGCTAAATCAAATTCTATATCTGCCCCAAATAGCACTTCAAATCATTAAGAATTAAAGATTCTGAAAGCAATATACTAAATTATAAGTTAATAACATATTTATTTTGAAATAAATACTTAAAATCATAACTAATAATAAACTTCAGTTAAAATGAACATTAGTTGATTACTTAATCTATAAATTTAATTGTTTCCTCATATTTGATATTTATGAGATTTAGAGCATATAAATCAGATTAAATCATTACATTAAAAGGTAAATTCAAATTAACATAAAAATAAGTTTACATTTAATCCATAAATCCTAATTAGCTTTTCTCTAACGGGACATTTATTATTAATTCATAATCATAAATATTGATGAAAGTCAAGTTTAAATTTCACTGTTGGGATTGCTCTTCTCATAGAAACACTAAGATTTCAAGGAGTCTCCTAACTAGTAGCCACCGTGTGGGGATTACTGAGAAATTATTCAGCTTCAATAAAGTAATGTGTACACAAGCGGTGTATGTGTTTTTATAAGATGACACTAGTTACGACTCCAAAATTTAGCTTATAACATATATATTCAGTATGCATGATATTTTATGGTAGAAAAATTAAGCTTCAGTAAATATTTTGGTTACTTCTCTTTATTTCAATAATAATAATGAAAAAATCTACTTTATATCTTATAAAACAGAACCGAAAACATATCTCCCGACCTAACATGGCAAACCGTTTGGTTTTCGACCTAACAATCAGTTTTCAGAGTGACTTGCCAAGATCAGATTCCTCATATGGGAAAATGTTCGACCTGCATATTTTAAAACTCTAAACATCACACAGTATTTGACGAGAGATTATGAAGCCTAACAATTTAGCAAGAAAAATATTCTCGTCTGAATCATAGTGTCCTCATTATATTTTTCTTATTTCTCCGTCCAGCTGAAAAGATATATTAGTCAGCGCAATCTAGTGATGTAAAATGTAGTCTACTGGCAGTTATAATCTTTACAGAATATTGGATTAATAATTAGTTCAGAATGTTACATGCCGGGCAGTGACAGAGGGTTGAAGCACTTGAAATAAGTGAATAAAAAATGAATGCCAGCGATATCTGTTAAGAATTCTAATAAATGACAACCTATGTAATCCCAAAGCTTTACTTTCTATTCGAGTGCTTATTTGTGGATTGATAGAAGAAAATACGACACTATGAGTTTCTTCGTCCTCTGTATATATTATATTTTACGATAATGAAAGAAAGAAATAACCATTGCTTTTCCTGAATACTTTGAAACTTGATGTGGGAGAACTTGGTAATTTCCAATATGAGCTTTCCTGTTTGCTTTTAAGATATAAAGGTGTAACTGCCTCTCATCAGCAGTAATGACAGATCCCAAGTATTAAGTTCGGGTATCCGTTCTCCGAATTTTCAAAACATATTTATCTGCACTCGCTTCTTTTAGAAGTTAACACTATCTGCTACCATCTTGTAACCATCTTGTAACCATCTTGAATAGTGCAACGAACATCGTAAATACCTGGACATTGATGATATTTGATTTTTTTTACTTTTAGTTGTATTACCATTAAATGTTATTCTTAAGAACACAATACACCCAAAAACACTTTGGGCTTATCAGAAATTTTTCATTGGAATTTTTAGCGAAATGTATTGATGACACATTCTAGTTTTAATGCCATTCATGTTAAATGGTTAAAAACTGCTTTTAACAATTATCATTCATTTTCAATCCCAGAATGGCATCGGAGAAGATATTTAATAACATTTTGGTTTAAAAAAAAATTACTTGTACTTTTCTTGGTAAGATAAAATTGGAGTAATTTTTTCGACTTCTTCAGCAAAGATGACTACGTTTTCATTATTTTCTTAAGCCCTTGAGGGGCACCGGTATATATTATATACCACCTACGATTAATGAAGTTTTACACCAGAAAAGTTTTATTAAATTTTACCTTTCTAACTTTGGTGGAAAAAAGACGTAAAATTGCTTTTACTTATTTTGAAATAGAATTTTTCAAAGATTCCGGTGGGAATTCAGCATTTCACAAACGTAGTTGCTTGCCCCTCAAGGGGTTAAAAAGCTTCAATTTTCCCAAATTTCCCCATTGAGTACTTTAATCTAGTTGCATTCTAGTTTTGAAAAATATCAATATTAGCTACGACCACCTGTGACCTAGAGTATAATTGTAATTATAAATATTGTATATTGACTGTTGAATGTTAAACTAACGAAAATGCTATTGATTTTGATAAAATGTCTTTATATGCTTGTGGCAACATTTCATATGCTTCTGCTGCGAGATTCTACAAAGGAAAGCAAAATTTCAAACCTGCATATTACTCATCAGAAACAGACTACATTTTTACCCCCCCCCCCCTCAAAACAACAACAACAACAAAAAACATGTCGTGTATTTGTGAGTTATTCTAGCTGAATGAATTGCTAGATTTACATACAAATTATTCGAATCAGCTGACGATATCTGAGATAGTAGTAAGATTTTATTTTATTGCTGTATATCCTCTGCGTTTTTAATACTTTCGAACAAAGTTGAAAAATGTTTATGGATTCTGTTTGCCTGTCTGTCCGTCCGTGCTCTAACTCGCGTAAATACAGAACGATTGATATAAAATTTATAGATGTTATTGGGTATCACGATGATATGTTTGGTATTGAAAATGAAGTGTATAGCATTTACAGTTCATTTACAGAGACACACAAAAGAATTCCGTTACATTACGGTCTATGGAGAAAAATCGTTTGCGGTGTATTTTAATGATATCATACTATTTTAAACATACTGAAATTTATATATATCACTGAGGTGTACTACGGCGCTTACGGTAGAATATGGATATGGTGTGCACAGAATACATCGTTCATTTACAGGAACACAAAGGCTACAGAAGAAATTTAACTATTGAAGTCTAAGAATAATAATTGCTGGAAGCGCATTTTTCAGTTGTGGTATGTGTTTTTAAATTGAACTGTTTTTTAAAATATTACTTGGTGTGGATAAATTCTATAAATACTATACAGGGCTGCACGAAAGTTCTCAAGTACATTTCCGTTTATTCACGGAAATCGCTGAATGGACATTTTTAACTGTGCTATTCGTTTCATTAAACTAACTTTTAGCATACTATGTAGTATGTAGTATACACACAAATCCATAGATCATACACAAAATAATAATAATAATAAAAAAAACTGACATTTTTCTGGCTTTATTGTAATAGCAGAAATTGGTTTTTCAAATGAGGTATGAGCTTTTCAAATTGTTTGTTTAGACATCATATTTCACCTTAATAAACTATGATTTTTTGTTACTCTAAACTGCATGTGTTGAAAAGTGTTGCATAATCTAGGCTGGACGCATGATTTTTAGTTCTTGTTAAAAATAAATTCATTCAAAATTTTTTTTAACTAGTCTATATACATTTAAATTGATTTTTATGTCAGAAGCTCTTAAAATTTAACGGATATATATACATATATTGCAAAGTTTAAATCATATATCTTTTTAAATGTGACGCCATTTGCACTATTTTTCGTAACCAATAATTTAATTGTTTTAAAATTTTCTTTCTCTTTTAATATTCACATGTAAATATATTTTTCAATCGAAAAGTGCTTAAAAATATTATCGTCAGGACGTCTTCAAACTTGGCAACTTTAGGTTAAACAAGTTTGAAATTGCATGCTACGTTTGTAAAGAATGGCAAATGAGGTGTGTTCCTAACTATAACTAGTTTTATAAATATTTTTCACATTGCTTATTGTGCTGAATGTATAGTTTAGTGCACTTCATAAGTGCATATCAATTTCATTCTGTTCGAAAGGCTGTAAAATCATTAAAATGCACTTAAAATAATTTTTTCCCATTGGCTGTAATGTAACGGAAAACTTTTGACTGTCCGTGTAGTTGAACTATACATCCGATTTTCATAAAGTTTGAAATGACTTGACAAAATTATGCAACAATTATATATTTAAAATTTCAAGCCATTCGGTTGGATAGTTTGTGCTCTGTTATATGCGGACGGTCGGACAGACAGACAAACAGACAGATAAACAAGCAGACAAACAGACAAATAGACAGACAGACTATACGACGACTATTTGTGCTACGTATTTATATAATTACGAACGCACCTAAAAAGGGCTATTTAAAAGTATGAATTAAATCTCTATTCAAATAATGAAATTTGGAATAAAAAATTCTGAAAAAAAAACCCTCAAAAATTTAGACAAATGAAAAAAATGACACAACAGTCAAGTCACGTCTATATGCTTGCAAAAGATAGTTAAATTGCTATGCATAATTTTTGACTCTCTGAAACCCATGTAACTGAACTATCTTCACAGATTTCAACAATAAATAGCTCTTAAAATATTGCTTAGATTTAAAAACTGCCTTCTTCAACGCGTCTATCATATATTTCTCTTTAAAAATACCACTTTTTTTTTTATATGCAATCCTTCTTACATTATAAGCCAAGAAAGTGTAAAGATCACAATAAATTCAAGTATGGCAGCGGCAGAAGAATTAGATGCTTTTTTTAGAATAGAGCGATACACATTACATCCCACTAATAGATTACATAATATCAATTTTGAGTAGTGTCGAGGAGGGTAGTACACAGTGAGACGAAAAATATTATTACTTAACGTATGGCGGCTATTTTCATTCTTTTGAAACATTTTTTGCTACATCTTAAAGCAACACAAATACGCTACACATTAATGTAGAAATGGTTTTAAAAAAGTTATTTATAAAAGCATAGAAGCACGATAACGGAGTATCGGAAATTGTCTCACCGTGTACCACAAGTGGCACACAATGAGACAATATATATATATTCACGAATCATACATTTTTACACTCTATCCATAATTTTTTTTTCAGTGTAATAATGTCTTAACTACTGCTTGAAATCGTGTTTATCACTTGGAGTTTAATCTGACATTTTTGGGGTCGAGTCGTTTTGATAGAGCAATAGTAAAAATGCAAAGAAAATTTCAATAGTTACAGGTACATATATTATTAACAATTTAACCGTATATTGAGCTTAACTGAACACATATTGTGATAATTCAGCTATAGTTATCCCTCTTCAATAAAGGCTTAAGAGTATGCCTAACAATAGCGCAGTGTGTAGCTGAACGTACATCCAAATTTCCGAAGGAAATCGGAAACCGATGACATCCTGATAGTTGCTTTGTTATTATAACTTGTAGTTCTGGCAGTAGCATTTAAATGTCTGGAACACCATATCTGGAACATGAGGCACGAAACCTGCCGCTTTTACACTGTTCGAAGATAAATCACTTCAAAATCACCATCTTCATCCATACAGGTTAAGATTTTTCATACGTAGAACACACTATTTGGAAACCTCACAAGAACGTAATCACAAACGACAGCCTCCTGTTCTAGTTCCTAAAACCTAAATCATTCTTCGTCGTCAGAAGAATCGTCTAGAACCGTCTGTTGTGTGTCTCACTGTGTACTTTCGTTACGTCGTAGCAAAATGGATGCCAGATCTGTTTAATCAATTTCATCGCTTAAAATAGTTTGTGTCGTTTTGTTGAAATAGTCTATTATTAGATATAACTAGGTTTGGTGAAGTAAATATATGCCATAATGACGGAAATAAGCTCTTAAAACAGATGTTTATGTAACTTTAACCATTACAAAATAAAGAATTATTTACTATTTTGTCGGACGAGTAACTGAAGTGTCGAAACTACATCCACGTGTTGCATAAGATGAGGTGGTTATATGTGAGTGCCAGCTAGGAGAAAAAGTTATAACTATGTGTCAAAATGACTACTGTCTCACTGTGTACTACTCTCCCCTATGTTCATTCCTTGTTACTTACCTATCATACGTAGTATAGGGTAAGTAATCGTTTTTTTTTTTATGGATTTACACGTTTCAGACACTGGAGATTCCGAAAAACATATTATTAGAAAAAAAAAAAAATTGCCGTCCGTCTGTCTGTGTGTGTGTCTGTAAACGCTCTATCTTCTGAACAAATTGAGACAGAGACTTGAAATTTGTTTTGTACCTAGTATGTAATAACGAGAAGAAGCCTGTTGAATTTCAGTAACCTCGATTATCAGGAACTATTTATTTTTCGGATTCTCGAAATATTTGTTCTGATAAAAGGTTTTGATTGAAATTGTTTATTTTAAGGAGTGAATATAAAATACAATAAAAAACATAAATTTTGCATAAAGAATGAAGTCGTACGGATAATGAGATATTTGTAGTCAAATCCACACTCTTCAATTTTTCATGACACTGCATATCATTCAAATTTCAATTCAAAGATATATTTTACTTGGGAATGAGACGCTTAATCCGACGCAGTAAACTGTTAGTTAATATGGTTATCATTTTTGGAGTTATAAGGATGTTTCTTTTACGCAATTCAGTAATAGAGTATTTAAAGTTTGTGACTCATCAAGTCACGATTTTAACCCTTTGTTGCATACCGTCCACTACAGTGGACAAAAATGTTATTTTTTCTCCTATCTAAACTATTTCATTTACAGTTCCTATTCAAAGCTTATGCTACTCTGTGACATCTATGCTTTCAGTAGAAAAATTGAGATAGCAATACAAGCCGGGTATCTAAGCAAATAGGAAATAACAATTTTAACGTTGGGTATTTGCTAGTTTTGACGTATGCAACAAAGGGTTAAACACTCTATCTACCGAACAAATTGAGATAGAGGCTAGAAATTTGGTATGTGCTTAGAATGTAATAGTGCGACAAAGCCAATTAAATTTCAGTATTGAACATTTATTTTAATATTTTATACTAGGGGGCTCTATCCCCTACGAGTTTCGCTCGTCAATCCCCGTTCCGACACCCAAAATTTTAAAAGCAAGCTGATTTCATCGGCTTTAAAAAGATTTAATTATAATTTTAAAAAACAGTGGCGATCTCCCTGTAAACGGGTTTTCATTCATATTCCTTTGATTGGAGTTTTTTAAGGCGAAATCAGCGTTTGTTAAGGAATACAATGGCCGTTTTCGTCTTTGATTAAAAAAAATTAGGTAAAAATTTGAAAATAAGCTAATGTAAAATGAATTAAGAAGACAGAGTCTTTGTTTCTCGGTTTTTTAACAACTCTGTAAGAAAGTTCTTTTAAATAACACATTTGAAATGTATCGTTTTATATTTGAAGTAATTTTCACCAAAGTTTTCTTTCTCTTTTTAACATTCACATGAAAATACTTTTGTTGTTAGAAAGAAAATATTATTTGCGCTGTCATAGAATTCAGGGTAATAGTTGAAAAGATTATCTCAAAATATGAAATAAATGTCTCGCGCAAATATATTTTTTAATTTAAACTGTTTTGGCAATTTTCAATTATTTGGCCCTTTGTAAATATAACGCAAATTTTCTCTATTTACGACTTTTAACGCACAGTAATGAATTTATTATTTAAAAATTTTCTTTCTCTGTTAAAATTCATGTGTAACTATAGTTTTTTGACGTAATTTTCGATATTTTCCTGATTTTTAACACGCAATCACTTAATTCTCATTTGAAAGTTTTTTCCTGATTATAATAGCCACGTGTAAATAAATTTTCAATTTGAAGGAAATATCATTCTTTGCGCTGTTTTTAAAATTGGCAACAGTTTAAGATAATATCCTTTTCTAAAATATGTAAAAAATATATCTCGAAATGCTGAAAATTTGTATTTAAAATGGAGATAAATCCTCAAAAAATGAGTCAAATTAAAAAAATAAATGCAGTCTGCACACCGGAAACTTCTAATGTACTAAATTATGTAAAAATGTTTAAATTCCTATGTATAGTTTTTGCTCATATAAATTTTTTGGTACTACTTAATTATCCCGTCGACCAATTTCGCCAAATTATACAAATTGACATTATTTTAAATAACGAAAGAACAAATAAATGAGTATATAACTATGGGGGTGAGACTCCATACATAACTCACAACTCACTTTTAGGACGAACACTGACATTTATTGAGACGAACACACAAACAAAAAATACAGATATAAACATTCTTCTCGTTCTTTAATTAGCTTAAAGTCTATAATTCAGGACGTCGTCGAATATTTCTGAGATTTTCTTACGTCGTGTAAATATTCAATCTTATTTCACCGAAATATGTTCTGTTCTTTTTTAACAAAACCCTGCGTCGTAAAATCTCATTTCGTTCTCTTTACTTCTTCTGCATTTCCACTTCACACAGCTTCGTTAAGGCTCGTTTCCTTTTTAATCTCGAAGCGGAAAATACGGGGACACTCAGTCTGATGCAGGTGTTGCTTGCGAAATTCTCCACAAGCGACCGTCCTGACATCTGGAGCTGCCGCAGCGACATGTGGTAAAATAGAATCTGAAAAACAAAAAACAAAAACCAGTAACTGTTCTTAGGGAAAATGTTCACAAGAAGCAGGAAGAAAAGATTGAAAAAAAAAAAGATGTTTTTTTTTTTTTTTTTTTTTTTTTTTTTTTTTTGAAGTTTCAGTTTTCGTCAGGCCAAGGTTTCATGTATTCAGCACAGGAGCTAGTATTTATCGGTCCTTCAGTTGATGAGATTTTCGATACGTCGTAGGTGTCGTTAGACTTCACTTTGATTACTTTATACGGACCTAAGAATTTAGATTTCGACTTTAAACCTGGTCCTTGCTGGGTTCTCTTAATTGCTACAAGGTCACCAAGCTTGTACTTACGGGTTTTCTTACGTCGTAAATTATAGTGCTTGCGGTTTTCTTGTTGAATTTCCAGAATATTCTTCTTGGCTTCTTTACGGAACTCTTCTCTGTCTTTCATAAATTGTTCTTCGACTGCACTGTTTAAGAGGTCAATAATTTGTACATCTTCTTTCTGTTTCATTTTTGTACCAAATAATATTTCAAACGGTGTTCTCTTAATGCTTCTTTGGTAAGTTGAATTAATGACTTGTTGAACTTTAGGAACATGTTTAAACCATTTGGTCGGTTCGTCTTTGGACATTTTAGAGATTACAGAAATTATGGTGGAATTAAGTCGCTCTACTTGACCATTGGCACGGGGAAGGCCAGTTGTAACTGTCTCGTGCTTTATATTTTCATCTTGACAATAATCAGCAAATTCTTTGCTTGTAAATGCAGGACCTTTATCGCTAATGATAATGGAAGGATTGCCAAAAGTATGACTTTGTTGTCGTAGTTTTGATATAACTTCGGTAGCAGAAGTACTTTTACATGGATACAACCAGACGAATTTAGTAAATGCGTCTATTAAAGACAAAATATGTTTATAATTTTTGTCGGTTGTTTCAAGAGGGCCTAAATGATCAATGTGGTAGGTTTGGAGAGGAGTCTCTTCTTTAGGTAAGGGATGCAATTCACCTTCTTGTTTGCCACGTTTGCGATTATATAAAAGGCATGTTACACAATTTGCTATAATTTTATCAATTTTATTTGACATATTAGGGATGAGAAATTCTTCGTTAAGGAGTTCTTCACAGCGTTTACGGCCAAAATGTCCTTTGTCATGAACGTGTTTAATGACATTTAGCTGCATTTCATCCGGCACAACTATCAGATCGATACCTTTATGATTTTTATAGAGAACGTTATTTTTAAGGAAATAGTTGTCATATGGCTTTGTTTTCAAAATTTCTTTGATGGCCTGTATATGTTCGTCAGTGTTCTGTGATTGTATGATTTTGGTAGTAAAACTATCTTGAATGATCATACATATTGGATTTCTACTTAAAGCGTCGACATGGCGCATGCGTGTACCTTGTCTGTGTTCGATTGTATAGTTATAGTCAGCTAACATTAAAGCCCATCGAGCAATCTTGGTGCAAAGATCTTTTTTATTCATAGTAAGGGCGAATGCGTTGCAATCTGTGAATATCTTGAAAGGAATACCTAGAATGTAAACGCGAAATTTTTTAAGGGCTTCTATGACAGCTAAAACTCCTAATTCATAACTCGAATATTTACGTTCGGCATCTGTGGTTTTTTTGCTCATAAAATAGACAGGGTGAAATTGATTGTCAATAGAAGACTTTTGAAGGAGGACTGCTCCGTAACCGTCAATAGATGCATCACAGTGAACTTCTGTTTCGTTACTAGGGTTATAAATGCTTAAAACAGGACCTGAAGAAAGGATGTGTTTCAGCTGATTAAATGCATTTCGTTGCTGGTCGCCAAAGTGAAATTTAGTGTCCTTTCTAAGAAGATCTGTTAAAGGCTTAGCTATTAAAGAGTAATCTTGAATGAATTTCCGAAAATATGAAGTTAATCCGACAAATGAATGTACATCTTTTATACTTTTAGGTTCTGGGAAATTAAGGACAGCTTTAGTTTTTAAGGGGGATGGGTGCAGTTGACCATTTTTAATGTGGTAACCCAAAAAATCAATTTCTCGTTGTAAAAAGTGGCATTTTTTAAGATTCAGTTCTAAACCATATTCGGATGCAGTTGTAAGGACGCGTTGTAATTTCTGGAGTCCTTCAACTTCGTTTTCAGCTGGTATTATGAAGTCATCCATATAGACAATAATTACTTTTTCATTAATGAGGTCTCGAAAAACGTTATAAATATATCTTTGAAACACTAACGGTGCATCGCTAAGGCCATAATTCATATATAAGAATTCAAATTGACCAGAATGTGTTACGAAAGAAGTATATTTTCTACTATTTTCTTCTACTTCGACATGAAAAAAAGCATTTTTAAGGTCAAGAGTAGTAAATACTTTTGCAGAATGCAACTGATCAATAATGTCATCAATTACTGGGAGGGGAAAACGTTGTTTATGTGTTTTAGAATTTAACATCCTATAGTCAACACACAATATATATGAACCATCTTTCTTTTTTACTAGGACAATAGGTGATGAAAAATTACTAGTGCTTTTACGAATAATTCCTTTTTCGACCCACTCAGAAATTTGTTTTTCGACGAAGTTTTTCTCTATTTGCGCCAAGCGCCTGGGAGGACAAGTAACAGGTTCTTCTTTTTCTAGATGAATTGATAATTTAACATCAGTTGTCTTAATTTTTTTAGGAGAATAATTTTGAATAAGTTCTGAAATTTTTAAACGTATTGTTTCATCGGTAATATGAGATAAATCAAGATTAAGATCGTCTAACACATGAGCAATATTAATCAAAAAATTATTGGACGTATCGTCATTTTTCTCGATTTTTTGCATCGAAATATTATTTCCAGAAATTGTTAAAATACTTTGTTGAATGATATCTGTACCAATAATAAGATCAAAAGATATGGAATAATCTGGGACTACATAAACATTAGTTGTATAATTAAAATCATCTATCATAATGTTCGTAGAGAAAAAACCTAGGGGTTTGATTATAGTATTTCCTAATCCAGTTAATGTAATAGTTGAATGTTGAAGGTTCGAAATTGTAGGGAGTTTGCGATAAATACTTTCCTTTAGTAAACTTCTTTCACTACCTGTGTCTACCAATGATGTAACATTTACAGACGAAATAATGACTTGTTTGGTCATGAAAGTGTTCGACGTGACAGTGGAAACATAGGAGGGTTCTGACTTAACTCTAGGCCTCCTTGGTTGATCACATTGAGCCGATTTATGGCCAAAATTCGAACAATTAAAACAACGAGGGCCTTTATCTTTATGTCTGCATTGGCTACTTTTATGATTCAACAAACCACAATTAAAGCAAAAAAGATCAGATTTTGGTCGAAAGGATTTCTCTTTCACTGGCATTTCAGGTTTGACTTTACGAAATTTAGTGTTCTCAAAGTCATGTCGAATTTTGTCATAAATTTTGAGCTTTTGCTTGAATTCTACAATGGATTGGCATCCATATAACATTGATTTTCTGAAAACAGAGTCGGGTATACCATTTATGATGTATTGCATTAATGCGGAATCCTCGATTTTACCACGCGAGCATATTTGTTTCATGATAAGAAAATATTCTTCTATTGATTCATTTTCTTGCAATTTTCGTTTATTTAATATATCATGTAACTCGGCAGAATTATAAGTGGTGCTAAATTCTGATATTAAGAGTTGTTTAAGTTTGTCATATGAATTGATATGAAATTCTGTTTGTGTTAATAACTGGGCTTTTCCTCGTAATGATCTTTTACAAAATATGAATTTATGAAAGTCAGATAAATTAAACACATTAGTAACATCCTCAAAATTATTAAACCATACGTTTATATGACTAAAAGAACTACCATCGAAAGGAGGTATTACACTTTCAATATCAGTAAAATTCATAGACGATGGCATAAAACTTTGAACTGGAAATTGCTGTTGTTTGTCAAAATTTGATAATTCAGTGTTATTACTTGAAGTCATATTATTTGAAGGCAGTTCGGGTTCCGAGTCAGTGTCACTTTCATTTTGTATAATATTATTTTGTAGTAAGGTCAAGTCTGAAAGGTATGTAACTAATCGGGTTGCGAGATCGTTTAAAGATCCCTCATTATCAATACAAAGTAGACTGCACACTGTAGTCAGATCATTTAATGAAAAATCAGTTTGAACTTTAGTTATTTTATTTTTGAATTCGGTGCTGTCGGTTTGAAACCCGAAACCAGTAAAATCACGTATTCTCTTTCTATTAGAGCGATCACCGTCAGCATCAAATAGGAATTTATGCAGCAATTCAATTTTATGCGTTCGTTCGTTTTTAGATGCAACTTCCAGTTCAGGTATCTCAACTAACTTCATAATCAAAATAATAATAATGAACTCACCGTTAGAATAATTTCCGGCTTGAATATGTAGGATGAATAACTCTAATTAATCATATTGGTGGGTTAACTGTCACTTATGACACCAATTTATGGGGGTGAGACTCCATACATAACTCACAACTCACTTTTAGGACGAACACTGACATTTATTGAGACGAACACACAAACAAAAAATACAGATATAAACATTCTTCTCGTTCTTTAATTAGCTTAAAGTCTATAATTCAGGACGTCGTCGTATATTTCTGAGATTTTCTTACGTCGTGTAAATATTCAATCTTATTTCCCCGAAATATGTTCTGTTCTTTTTTAACAAAACCCTGCGTCGTAAAAACTCATTTCGTTCTCTTTACTTCTTCTGCATTTCCACTTCACACAGCTTCGTTAAGGCTCGTTTCCTTTTTAATCTCGAAGCGGACAATACGGAGACACTCAGTCTGATGCAGGTGTTGCTTGCGAAATTCTCCACATAACGTTAATAAAAATACAAATAAAACGTCGAAATAAAAATCACTTGATGACGTAAACACGTGTAACTTGCTTAAACTCAAGTGAATGTGACATTTACGATCAACCATTATTGACATTTAATCTTACAGTTTGGCGATAGATTTTGGGTCAACGGGATAACCAAGTTGTACCAACTTTTTTAATGAAACGATTTTGACCAACTTTAACATTAAATATCTCTTAAAATAATAAAATAATTATTCGATTTAAAAACTGTCTGCATTAGCGTGTTTATCAAACATTTCTCTATAATAGTGGTACCAATTTTTATATTTTTGTATGAAACTGTTTTCTTAATATTAACGAAGAAAGACCCCCCGGTCACAAGAAATATGGATGCCGATCTAGGAGTGTACCGGGAAGATCTACGCAGATTTTTATTGCTCCATCTCCATTTCCAAATCGTTACTTTTATATACAGGGTGCAATATGTTATCTATCGCCGACCTTTAATTTCTCAACCGTTGATCGTAGACATATAGTTCCAATTACAAAAACGTTTCAAATGAGGTAAATATTCATGTTGTGGCATTATTTAAAGTCAAAAATCAATTTGATAAAAATTACGAAAACTAACTTTTTATACAGTCACCCAGTTCCTATAGTTATATTTAGTAAAATTTTATACATATCATAACAGATATAACACAAAAAGTTTGACATCTGTACTACAGAAATTGACACGGTTATTAAATTTCAAAGTTTGAGATTTTTGCACATGATTTTGTCTTTCATTGAAGGATCAGTTAAAAGACGAATTAAAGTAATTCGAGATCAAAATCAGGGTGCAATGTCCTTTTTACGGCGAAGCCACTTTTAGCCGGTATCGTCGGTACTTTTGAATGTTGTTCGACCCATAAAAGTTAGCTCAAATTTTTAGATGAAATAACCCTCTTTTTTGATTCCCCGAATTGATGATACCGGCTAAAAGTGGTTTCGCCGTAAAAAGGATATTACACTCTGATTTTGATCTCGAATTACTTTAATTCATCTTTTAACTGATCCCTGAATGAAAGACAAAATCATGTGCAAAAATCTCAAACTTTGAAATTTAATAACTGTGTCAATTTTTGTAGTACAGATGTCAAACTTTCTGTGTTATATCTGTTATGATATGAGTAAACTTTTACTAAACATAACTATAGGGACTGGGGGACCGTATAAAAATTTAGTTTTCGTAATTTTTATAAAATTGATTTTTTACCTTAAATAATGCCACAACATGAATATTTAACTCATTTGAAACGTTTTTGTAATTGGAACTATATGTCTACGACCAACGGTTGAGAAATGAAAGGTCGGCGATAGATAACATATTGCACCTAGTATATATATAGAAGGATTATGCATATCCATGATGGGTAAGTATTACGGTGGCCCCCAATGACTAGTTTTTATATGCAACCATTTTGCATTATAAACAAAGAAAGTGAAAAAGGTCACAATTAATTCAATTTCAACAGCAGCAGCATTAGTTACTTTGTTTTAGAACAGAGAGATATACGTTACATCTTAATAATACCTTGCATGAAATCAATTTTGAGAAGTGTATAGACATTCCTTATCTTTCTCTATGAAGAAAAACAACGTTACAAGCTATAAATGCTCTTTAAATTTAATGCATCTCGTATTTTTCTACAACGATTCTAGTCGCTTCATATTATTCGAAGACGGATTATATCATCCCAAGCTGTTACAAGCAAGTCACGTTTCATATTACCTAAGTCTTATTACAGCTTTTCTAATATTAGCTCGTAGCTATTTCTTTTTAATAACTTGACTACATTAAGTTACAGATTAGTTACTAGGTGACATGCATTTTTCTATGAAAGCTTTTTTTGCTACATATGTGAAATGAACGTGAAAAAAAGGGCTCCAAGCTGGAAAAGTTTCAGAATTGATGATTAAGTTTAGCTTCTCTCTATTCTAAAAAAAAGTAACTACCGCTGTCACCGCCGCCGCCGGTTTTGATTTTTTTGTGACCGGAGGACTTTCTTCGTCAATATTAACAAAAATAATGCATACAAAAATATGAAAATCGGTGGTTTTATACAGAAATGTTTGATAAACACGCTGATGCAGACAGTTTTCAAATCGAAGAATTATTTTAAGAGTTATTTAATGCTAAAGTTGGACAAAATCGTTCCACTAAAAAAGTTTTATAGCAGCAAAAACTATACATGGCAGTGTAATCATTTTTAGATCATTTTATGCGTTAGAATTTGCCGGAGTGCAGATTGCATTAATTTTTTTATTTTGACTCATTTTTTCAGGTTTTATTTCTATTTTAAATTCAAATTTTCAGCATTTCTAGAGATATTTTTTACAGATTTCAGAAAATTGTACTAATTTAAATTGTTGCCAACTGTATAAAAAGCGCAAGCAATAATGTTTGCTTCAAATTAAAAATATATTTACACGTGACTATTATAAACAGGAAAAAACTTTCAAATTAGAATTAAATAATTACGTATAAAAAGCAGGAACTTATTAAAAATTACGTCATAAAAAGTATACACGTGAATTTTAAAAGAGAAAGGATATTGTAAAATAATAAATTCATTAACATGCGTTAGAAGTCTTAGGAGAAATTACGTCATATTTACGTCACATTATAGTTATTACATAAAATGAACACAAAATAATATTGCAAAAAAGTTTAAATTTAGAAATTGCGCTAGACATTTATTTGATATTTTTAGAATTAATTTAAAATGTCTCATTTAAAAGAACTTTCTTTTCGCTTTGTTAAAAAATACCAGGAAACAAAGACTCTCTTTACTTAATTCCTTTTATATTAGCTTATTTTGAAATGTTGTTACACGTGTATACGTCATCAAGTTATTTTTTTTTCGACGTTTTATTTGTGTTTTTATTAATGTTCTACGAATTTATTTGTTCTTTCGTTATTTAAAATAAAAATTATATCAATTTGTATAATTTGGCGAGTGGTTTGGCGATTTATATAATTTGGCGAAATTGGTCGACAGGATAATCAAGTAGTACCGCAGCGGATTTGGCGTTAAAATTCCCCAATCAAAGAGAAATGAATAGGAATTCGTTTATAGGGAGATCGCCACTGTTTTTTAAATTATAATTCAATCTTTCGAAATCTTTTTAAAGCCGATCAAATTAGCGTGCATTTAGAGTCTGCGGTGTCTGGACGGGGGTTGGCGAGCGTAGCTCGTAGGTGGCTGAGCCCCCTAGTATCTTAAAAAATAATTAAAGGAGATTAATATAATTAATTCCTCGGAATTCTGCTATTTCCGATTATTTAAAATTAAATATTTTCTTATATAAAGTAAATTCCGAAAGGATTTTTTTTCTTTTTTCAGCCAATTAACAGAAAAAAATTATGTCTTTAGCACTGAAATATGGAATAAAATTTTAGGTGTAGATAGATTTCTTTAGAAATCTTATTGGTGCAAGCACTTGGTTTATATCCTATATCTACAGTACATCTATGAAATCCCAATGAAACGAATTTGTGTAACGATTTTATGAACCGACTAATATATGTATTCAAATATATGAATCGAATTTATAGAATTCTTAATTTACCAGTTTATATTGTAATTTTAATAGATAGATAAACCGACATACAGATAGATAGAGAGACAGTCAGGCGGACATATATAAAGAGACACAGATAAAGAGACGGACAGAGATAAAGAGACAGAGAAAAAGAGAGAAAAATAAAGATATATAGATTAAGGAACACACAATAAAGAGGCAGAAATAAAGAGACTAAAATAAAGATACGCAGATAAAGAGAGATAAGGAGACAGAGACAAAGAGACAGAAATAAAGAGACAAACAGTGGTAAAGAGACACAGATAATGAGATGGAGATTGTAAAGAGACAGAGATAAAAAGACACAGATAAAGACATAGAGAAAGACAGATTTAGTGAAAATAACTGACTGGATAAATGAAAGAAAAAATGAATGAATGAAAATGAATGAATGTATAAATGAAAATGAATGAATGGAGGAATGAAAATGAATGAATGCAGGAATGAATGCATGAATGAATGCAGGAATGAATGAATGAACGAATAAAAATGAATAAGTGAATGAAAATGAATGAATGCATGAATGAATGAATGAACGAATAAAAATGAATAAGTGAATGAAAATGAGTGAATGAGAATTAATGAGTGAATGAATGAATGAATGAAAGAGAGACACATAGAGAGACGGATAAAAAGACAGACAGACAGACAAGTAGATCGATAGAGACACAAAGAGACAGATATATAGACACTCAATAGGCAGATAGAAAAACAGACAGACAAATAGACAGATAGAGAGACAGACAGATAGATAGACACATAAAAAACAGACAGAAAACAAACAGATAAAGAGACAGACAGATAGACAAAAAAAGTTCGGGGGTTGGGGCACCAAGGGCCGAGGGGGTAGATCCCCTAGTATATATATGTGATAAAGTGGCACATTGGAGCTAAAAAAAGCAGTTGGTGAAATCGGTTTTAATCTGGGTTTCCGTATACTGACGCACAGGCATAGGCCGGATGGTTATCTCATTAAGAAAGCATGTGAATTCAATAAGTAAGCAGTCGAATTCTTTATTTCCAAGCTTTATTATATAATGGGAAACAACTCGGCAGGAGAAATGCTCAAGCTGCTCGTTAGTAAAATGATTATTTAATCATCTCTATATGGCAGTCAGAGTTTCAAATATTCTTTACATGATATTATCGAAGAGAAAGATTCCATTCAGGCAGCATAGATCTTATTAGGTATTGTATAAATGTCACTGGGTTTGAACATGACCATCTTAGTGGGTACCGGGTGTCTCAAAAACAAAGCTTCGAATAAACTTCGAAGTATCTAAACCCCGAAAAAACGTCTCTCTTTTCTCTGCCCGTCTTCATCTTACGCTTTGGATCTGGTTGCGCGTATGTATTTAAGTTACTCTAGCGCAAAGTGACAATCAAATCACCTAACTTCTCTTCTCTTCTCCAATCATAACCGCTTTAAGAGGGAATTATTAACAGTTCCGGTGTGAAATAATCTTGAGGTGCTTTAACTTCAAAAGCGCGAAAAATTCTTTCTAGAACACTCTATAGTCTCGAGTCAGGTACACAATGTGTAAATAATCGAAACAAAATAATTTTATACAATATTTTTTTGTAAACCCCCCTCCCCCATGAAAATATACTTATTAATGAGTACACAATAATAGGTTGAATTCACGTTTAATTTTTTTTCTACTGCACGAAAATAAACATAGGCAGCTTTCCAATAATAAGTAACACGAGATCGCGTGAAACGACTGCGCAGCATAAAACGTATCCCTCTATGAATTCTCATACTGAACAACGACGCTAATATTAATTTAATAATTAATAAGGGTTGGCGTTTTGCCCAGTTCTACTATAATAACATAAAAAATCCGTTTTCAGAAACTGCTATCCATAAACGGTGATGTGCGCGAATTCCATATGTAATCTATTAAATTTATACTCGCTACGTATTTCACCCAAAATTAGTTACAGTAAAATCCCGGGTATAATTCGCACTTACGATTTTAGACTGTATTTTTCTATTTTTAGGTATATTCGCCGGGTAACGCGCACCCTTTTCTTTACAAATAAACCTAAAATGTATGTACTATAATCAACGTACTATATATATATATATATATATAAACTTTTAGTACAATTAAACCATTTAAACACATGAAAATTTACCAAATTTGATGCAATGACCAGTTATGGACAAAAGATACAAAAATCCAGCTAAATATAGTTGAACGCATGAAAAAACAAATGAAAGATCAATTGCATGGATGTAGAAGGAAGCTTATAGTGTATTTCACTTCATCAGGGCTACATGAAATACAAATATAAGCAATACACAGTCGATTTCTGTAAAAGAATAAAGCTATAAGCTGAAAAATAAATTGTTTTATGTACCCAATCGACTGTATACCAAGAAGTATAAAAACAATATAAAATAAGAACCACATAGATTGAAATAACTAAGAAAATTATATAAATATACTTGTAAAAATAAACTTACCCCTTGACAATCATTGAAAAAGTATAAAAATTTTACACGTGCAGCAAAGGCATATATATATGGTTTAAGGTGATCAACACCATTAGAATATGAAAAATGTATAATAGTTAACGGTTAAAAGTTAATCTCGTTAAAACATATATTTCTAAATTTAAACCAAAAATAAATAAATAAATAAATAGTAAAATATTATAAATGTTAAAATTATTCAAAATGACGTATAATTATGTATACAAATTAATTAATAAACTAATATTAAATTGTTTAGATAATAATAATATTTGTAGACCTAAGAATCATAAACTATTTTAGTGCTGCCATCTTTTAGCCATTTAAATCATTTAAAACAAATGTATAATCTTATGTAGTATTTATAAATATATAAATGTAAAAAGAAAAGCAATTGAATTACTACCCTCAAAGTAAAATAGATAATAATATTAAAACACTGTTCTTATATAGATATTAGTGTTGACAATATGTGATATTTATTTAAAGCTATTGTATTTATATGACAAGCTACTTAAAAATAATTTTTAAGTCCTGCCATCTGTAATCAATTAATAAAACAATAATATTCTTATATATAATATAGAAATCCGATATTATATAGTAAAAAAATAAAAAATAAAAATAAATACAGTAAGACTGAAAGTCCTAAATAAACCCTTATTGCAGCAAGCACGCAATAATTAATGGAAACTCCCCCCCCCCCCCTAAATTACTAGTATGTAAGAGTTATATTATAACACATATAGTCAAAAACAGGAAGAATATAATAAGAGGAAAAAAATAAAAAAATGATATAGCGTTCAGTATTTGCGGCAGACGCATACAAAATTAAATGCTAATTGTATCCAAAAAACGAAAATTGTAAAATAGCATAGATCTATATTTAATGTTTAATTATGTATGTAAGATGGATTTAACAAGAAATGATGGAAAGGAATTTTTTATTGCTTGTTGTTCAACATTTTAAAAATTTATTAATTTAAATTTGTTAGAACAAAGATTATTAATTCTATGAGCAAAGTTAAGTAAAATGTTGACATAAACAGATTTATGAAGACATGAATTATAATTCGTAAATAAATTAACATTAAATGGGAAAGCTATTCGTGTATCATATATATCAAAAAGTATTTTATGAGCATCACAAAGAATTAATTTAAGATCTAGGAAATTTATTTCATTATTTATCATATCATTATTACTATATTTTAGATTTTTATGATATTTTATAGGTAATAAATAATTTGATTGACTTCTATAATAAAAAACAATTATGTCATCTATATAACGGTATAATTTGCAATCAACAATAGATGATTTACGTTCATAAAAATAAAGATAGAGCTCGGCAAGAATTGAAGATACAATTCCCCCCTGTGGTAACCCACATCTTTGTTGATATATAGTGTCATAAAAATAATATAATTACGATAAAGAATAAATCTAGTTAATGTTTTAATTTTAAAGTAAGATAAGGAAATATTAGTCGTTAAATTTAGAGAATTCCTGTATTCTTTGAATAATAACTTGCTAATTTTTAACATATCTGTGATATCAATGTTATTGAATAAATCATTAAAGTCATAGGTTTTTATATATTTTATGCTATTAAATTTTTTTTATATTATTTACAAGTTGAAAACTATTTTTTATACTATATAAATTATCATTTCGTTTTGTATTATCAAGCAGTTTAGTGAGTATTGTTAAAAGAAAGTTACCAGCATTGTTGTTATATGTATTACAACCAATGGTTACTGTCCGAAATTTTAACGGAGTTTCATGGAATTTAGGTATAACAACAATATACGGATAATTATAGTTGTAATTTTTAATTTTTAGTAATCTATATAATAAAAGCTCAAGTCATGTGACTGTCATCAACAGTTTCGGGTTGACCGCTTCTCTTTTTGTATGCCAGGCGGCCAATTTGGCAATTTAATGTTAGCCGAGAGCAGATGATAAATCGCCAAATATTGTTCCATCGCCATCATGTCATCAGTATTATAATAGTCCATTTCATGCGACTGTCATAAACAATTTTTTGCGTGGTAAATTAAAACAAAGCTTTGATGTTGAAATTAAATGTCATGGTTTATGGTATTATTTATTATTTTTCTTTATTCTTTTCTTTTCTTTTTTAAAGCAATAATTGAGAGTCATAAATTTTAAATATTTCAGTTTTGAATTAAAACTATGCATTTTAAATAAAATGCGTGAAAGTTCTATATTTTAAATGAAATTAATGAAATACGAAAAAATACGACGGGAACAATGTGTGGCGATTTATCACCTGCGCCCGGCTAATATAAAAATTCCTAGTTCCTGATTTCTGTATCAGAATCTTCGGATTTGGCGAAGGATTGAGCAAGTAAATTATGTATAAAATTAACGTGATACAATGCTTAGCATATATTTAAGGGAGACCAAACTGGTCACCAAGTGCGACTAGTTTATAATATTTAATTATATGTTGATTATTAATGATAGTATCAAGATTCGTTTAAAAAAAAATTGAACTAGTATTTATGGCATTAGAAATTAGCTGTGAGTAATAATATTTGCAAATGAAAGCATAATTGTTAGGGGATTTATCAACATATGTTATAATAACTTTGTTTTGTAAATCTTTTATTTCACTATTTAACTGTTTAATATTAAAATTATAATTAATAAAATAAAATAAAATATTAAATATTAATAAAATATTATAATTATAATAAAATAAAGATCTGTAAAGTTCAAGATTTAATTTACTTAAAACATTTAATTTCTATTCATTGAAAAATGCAAGAGGTTTATTATAGTCAACCGAAATTTTATATATAAACAGTTCAAGATCTAAATTAAATAGTTTTAAAATTGAATTAATTGTATAACACGATTGAGTACGAAATTTAGTACCGTATGACATGAAATTGCGTAAAAACACTTTATCTACAATATTAATGTCCCCTGTAATAACGTGAGCATGGAATGTGTTCATATATTTACTATAATTAGGATCATTACATAAGCATGAAGGGTTATCATGAGATGTAAAAAAATTAGCAAATTTATTGTAATTGAAAATCCTTCGTCCTAATGTAACGTTGTATTTATATGATTTAAGAATAGTAAGATTTTTTATTGGAAAATTATTACTTTTATTCTTGATTAAATTATGTAAATTAATTTTATAGAGTACATTTTTAGAAAATGAAATTATTAGTTGAGTATAGTTAGTCTTTTTATAAATATTATTTGAAATTTTAACATTAAGAAGATTAATTCTAAAATTTAAAAGATCAAAAAAGGCATCACTGAAATGGGAAGATAAATTTAATGATAAAAAACTTTATAATACATGTTAAGATTTTTCTTTTTGAAATATATTCATCGGGGGCGACACTAAATTCTGAAAAAGCAGAATTTCTGTTTTCTAGTTGATATGTATTTTTTTCTTCCTCTTTAAACGCACTAAAAATGTGCTAAGAAATAGTCAAAGTTTTTTCTTTACTAACTTTTAATGTATCTCCATTTTTCTATGTTGACTTACAAATAAAATAAAATCGTAATCCATAATACACGAACTTCCGCTAAATTTCATTACGTTTGAAGTAGCGTAACATTACCGAAATACTCTGAAATGAATTTTTATCCATAGTAACGAATGGAATTCATTTATGCGTCCTTATAAACGAATTATAAATGTTACTTGCAGTATAGAAAGCATGCTGCAGTGCACTTCACTGATGCATATCAATTTCATGAATATTAAACTATAATAACACCATAAAACTAATCGGATGTGGCAATACTAAACTTTCTTCTATCTCATACATGTTAATATTTTCTGAAAAATGCAGCATAGCAGCGCCACTGGTTAGACTCAGCAACAACGTATGCCAAATTTTAACTGAATCTGAAGTTTGATGAAAATCCGCGCATTAGTTTTTGAGATACAGCTATTGCGGAAATTGTAAAATATTCTGCATAGCAGTGCCACCTGTTGGGAAATTTACACCAAAAACTAATCAGGACCAATTTATATCAAGGCTAATTGAAACTTAAGTTTGATGAAAATTCATGCATTATTTCTTGAGATACAGCTATTGAGGATATCGTGAAAAATGCAGCATAACAGCGCGACCTGTTGGGCTATTTACACCAAACACTAAACAGTATTAATTAATAACAGAGACGAACTTAATCTGAATTTTGATGAAAATTCGTGCATTAGTTCTTGAGATAGTACTATTTAGATAACCGTGAATAATGCAGTATAGCAGAGCCGCACGTTGGGCGATTTACACTTAAAAATAATCAGCACTAAATCATGTCGAGGATTAACTGAATCTGAAGCTTTATAAAAGCCCACGCATTAGTTCTTGAGATATAGCTATTGCGGAAATCATGAAAAATGGAGCATAGCAACGCCACCTGTTGGAGAATTTACACCAATAAATAATCAGCACCAATTTATATCAGGGACTAACTGAATTTAAACTTTTATTAAATTTCGCACCATTAGTCCTTGAGATAGAGGGCCCACAAAGTTTGTGTCACATACATACAGACAGACAGACGGACAGACAGACTCACAGACAGACATTTTGTAAAAACATGTTTTTGGGATCTCTGAGCCCTAAAACGTGCAAATCCATCGAAAACAGGAATTAGAGAATTTTCACGAATCCAATACTTTCTTCTTCAAAGATAGAATAAAGTAAAAAATTAAATAAAGAATAAAAATACTTAGATATGCAAATTGTTTTTTAAAGAAACATATCTTGAAATTCTGTGACAATAACATAAATTCGTTTAATTCTGACTGTTTATTTTAAGCGCATTAATGTATATTCTGTTTATAAAATGTACGCTTCAGCAGTTATTTCTTAAAAAAATTAATTAATAATTTTTGCTTTTCATCACTTATTTTGAAAATTCAAGCATTGTATGCGTGTAAATTTAAATCTATGAAATAAACCAAATTTATCTTAGGTAGTGCTACGTTGTAAGTGTGAAAAAAGACAATTGCCTTTATAAAGAATTAAAAAGAAATATTTGCGTTATCTTTTAAGTATTTTAAAATTATTAAAAATATTTTTCGCTTAGAGGTTTAATTTTCTTTATTTTGTCTAATTAACAGCTCACAGGATTAACAATAATTAGGTGTAGCGTAAAATGTTAGAGTACTGATAAGAATATTTATTTTTTCTTTAGAAGAATTTGCAGTTGGTTGTGAGGGAAAAAAAATCACAATTTTTATAAAATTTGTTTGAAGTTATTTTGATTTAACATTTAATTATCCGTATTAAATAAATATATTTAATATATAGCTTTTGTAAAATTCTGTCTTAAGAATTCATTATTATAATTTATGGTGTATACATAAAAAACACATAAATTTAGTTATTATTATTATTATTATTATTATTATTATTATTATTATGGGGCTATTGATACAGCACATACATACTATATATGTTTTTCTGTATGTATTAAAATGTGATTGTATGCTTGTATGCTTATATGTAACATTTACTCCTCCGAGAATTGGACTAAATGGAAGCTGGAACTTTGTATGATAGTATTCCTCATTGACTGACCCGCCCGGCGTTGCACGGGCCCATCAGTTTTTCCAAAACGAACCGCAGATTATTGAAACCTCAATTCATATAAAAAAAGAAGCTTAGAACCTGAGATAAGAATGAGCCCACTGGCGGTGGAAAGTGGAACTAAAAACTGCAAGATAATCGAAAACCAAGTTGAGTGAACTAAACTCGTTGAAATCGGGTCCATAGAGCCTGAGACAAGAATGCGCCCCCTGGCGGTGGTAGGAGGTGCTAAAACTGTAAGCCAATAGAAAACGACGTTAAATGAGTAAAACTCTGTTGAAAGCGGGCCCATAGAACCCGAGACAAGAATGCACTCCTTGGCGGTGGAAAGCGGCACTAAAAATTGTAAGAGAATTATAAGCTAAGTTGAATGAATCAATTCCCTTTAAAATTGGACCCGAGAGAACACGAAAACAAACGCGCTATTAATGTTAAAATATGATGGTAACTGAAATCCTGAGACCCCTGGAGGTGGAAAATGGAACTAAAAACTGTGAGACAATTGAAAACAAAGTTGAATGAGCCAAACCCTGTTGAAATCAGAGCCATAGAACCCGAGATAAGAATGCGTCTCCTGGCGGTAAAAAGTGGCTCTAAAAACTGTAAAAGAATCATAAGCTAAGTTGAACGAATCAATTTCCGATGAAATCGGACCCATAGAACCCGAGAAAAGAATGCGCTATTAATGTTCGAAAATGGTGGCAACTGAAATCTATAGTATTTAGGAAATCACATTTTTAAATTGAAATAAAGGGGGAGAAACCCTTATGTACAAACTCTTATCGCATATCAAGGGACTTTTGCCTCAGAACACACTAATAATCTTCGATTAAGTGAACATAATCTTTTTAAATTATGTTTTTATTATTTGGTGACGTTTAATAATTAATATCCTTTCATATCCCAAATTGAATAGGGTGTCGGCTTAACATATTTCTAAAAATTACTTAACATCCCCCCCCCCCACAAAAAAAGAAATGAAGAATGAACCCTTATTATTAGTTTTATTATGTAAAAGTTTGTTCTCTTGCTTTTTCTCAGAAAATTCTTTTAGAATTCGATAAAAATTTAAACTCTTGCTAATTGAAGTTAAAAGGAAATAATTGCTAAGTTCATCAAATATTCTTGCTGTATTGTTGGTCTCGAATAAGTTTTAATCTTAAAAAAATCTCCTTTCTCCAAGGGGTACAGGCGCTTAAAATGACAAGAAAATCCAAATATAAATAAAAAAAAATTTAAAAATCGGTAAATCTATTGTTGAAATCAATTAATTTAAGCATTTGCATGGTATTTTGAATCTTTCGTGATAAAATTGATTTTAGTGCTTCCATTTCTGCACAATTTCCATCTATATCAGGCAGTTTTGTGATCTTTTTTTTTTTTTTTTTTGGCCCAGCTCTATTAGGCAAATCTCACTTTCAAATCTGTTGCGTAGTCACTTATGGTGTCACAGGTTCTAAAATTTTTAGAAGAATCCAAATAAATTTTGATAGTATTGCTTTATCTAACTACTTGATTAAGCGTTGCACTCAAAAGGCTATTTTTTGATTTGTCAAAGATTCATCTACTGCTTCATAATTAATTAATTTCCTTTTTGCTTAAGCACTTACTCCGAATTTTGAATACGGGCTCAACATCCTAGGCCTTTAGCACGATCACTAGTGTCAACCAAGCCATCATCTAAACCTTTTCTCTTTGTAACCCTTACTACTTACAAAGTTTTCGGAGTAAAAAAAGTCCCATAACAACATCCATGGTATTATTCCAAATTTCTTTAGTCACATAATTTATTTGAGAGAGTAAGGAGTGCCAGAAAGTTAGTGAGACCCCAAATTTGTAATTTATCATTTGGAAGACTAACGAGTGAGCATAATTTTTGTTTGAGAATCATCAATGTTTTCTGCAACTCTTCTGCATTACAAAGTTCAGCAGCTTGATACCATACAGCTTTCGCACTTTCCATTCAACATCCTCATCGTGTTTCAAAAAACGTTTCACAGAGAAATCGGTAACATGTTTTTTAATCCGCTTATGTTTTAATAGGCGATGCAATAAATATTGTTGATTCACTGTAGAGATCCAAATAAAGTCTTTGTGAATGAACATGTCTTGGCCAGTCTCTTAAAACTAAGTTGTGGTTGTGGTATTCTCATGTGATGTAAATAAAGTTCTCGAACTGTTCTGTGGAAGTTTTGCACTCGTGAGGTGTATCCTTTTATATCGCCATTGTTATCGTATTATCGGCTACGGATATTTTTTAAAATCTAGTCAAGTTTATGTTGTAAAAATTTTCACCAGTGCTCCTTCTTACCTCGAAAAATTGGACGAAATATTCGCTATATATGTAACTAATTACCATCGTCATTTGCTCCGGGTAACTGGAAAATACTTAGCATTCATTATTCTCAAAATGTTTTATTGTAGAGCAGTTTGATTCATTATATTAATATGTTAATTTTGGATTCTTTTGAAAAATAATGATCGTGTTTTTTTTTTTTTTTTTTTTTTTTTTTTTTTTTTTTTATCTTTTGCAATTGATCTTGTATTAATAAATCAAATTTTTCACACATGTCATCAACACCAAGGAAATTCCTATTATGCGAAGTTCCTATCTGTTTCTAATAATTTTATTAGCTTAAGAAATAATTTACATTAGAACTTTACATTACACATAAAAGCTAGCTGAGTCCTAAAATCACAAAAACTACATTGTGTAATTTTATTGCACAAATCATTGCTGTTCTCTATAAAACATGAAATGTGTTGTGATGTTATACATAAATATGATATATTACAATATGTTGGTGTTTGCTTATAAAGCCAAGAGTAAATTACAATTACAAACTATTAGTGCGGCTTGACCTTGTTTTATTCTCAGAGGGTTTTTTTTAAGTAACAATGTGCTTATTAATAATGTCTCACTTTAAAAACGTTGTAATACCAAGGCTTCATGAAATATATTTAAAATTATTAATTTTTGTCCTTAATGTGTTTATTTAATGACGCAGTGTTTCTATTTTAGTTAAATCTGATAAATTACTTTATCTTTAGAGCTATTTTTGATTTATGTTTTTTTAGATTGACCTGTGATGACTGATATAGTGAAATATCAAATTCCTTAGGAAGTGCCTCTTTACCCTCTCCCAAATGAAATTGATTACATACAATAGAAATTTAATTACGGTGACGAAGTATTTCAAAGAATAGCAGGATATGTTCATTAACACGTACGCATACTTTCTGTGTAAAAAATACCCAGAATTTATCATTTAAAAGGTGCCCGTAAAAGATATCACGACAATTTTTTTTGTAATTTGGGACCACTATGTAGAAATTGGTACTATCCTAACAGCGCAGCCGGTCGATCTTACTTCAATGAAATGCCGCAAATAGTCACAAGTATCACAGTCACTAAAGTGAACCGAAATGCGATATCTTTGATTATTTATTATTACTGTCAAGTTACCGTCATTTGTTCCCTCTACTGAGAAGTCACCATAACAGCTGCTTTCTTGAGAGTCAGATGGTGACTTTAGAATGTAGTAGTCGTGTTATTATCATGTGACTGTCATTTGGGGACTATTGGAAAGTCACCATTATAGTTGTTTTGTTAACGGTTCCCAAGTGACAGAAAAATAAAGTTATCTGTGATTTGTCGCAAAGGAGCACTCATGGTGACTTCAAATAGAGTCACTAAGTGTTGGTCACTTGAGAGTCAACTTGTGACTTCATTGTGACGTTATATGGTAACTCATCACGATGCAATGCTCATGAAGACTTCACAATGTAGTCTCCAAATGGCGGTCACATGAGAATTACAAGGTGACTTCACGATAACGCCCCCTGGTGTCTTATGACAAAGCAACAGTCACACTGACTTCTCAATGGAGTCACTAAATGACGATCATTTTAGAGCATAATGAGATTTTACTCACAATTAAATTTATTGTTCAAAAATTAGCATTTAGTGTTTATTGCTTAAGTTTAGTACAACAGTGAATTTCTTACCTACATAAAAACTACTTCAGTATTTTTATTCAGCAACTGATTTTATGCTTTTCTACATTACATATTCAACATATAGCCTATGTAAATAATAGTGCAATGATGGGTGTATGAAATAAAGAAACCAATTACTTTTCATGAAGTATCTTTATAAGTACTTTCCTTAAGTTTTGAGATACTTAACAGAAAAAATATTTTTTGCTCTGGGGAATATTTATTGTTATTATTTCTAATGAATAGCGAAGAGGATTATCGATTATTAAGTGGTGCATGGAAAGTAATATAAAGATAATTATATATTTTTTCTTGATTAAATTTTATAATTAACTGTAAAAAAATTCTGAATTAATTTGAAAACTGAGATAAAGTTATTAGGATGAAATAATTTAATGTTATTTCAGATTAAAAAAAAATATATATACATGTTCAAACGAATCTGTCTAAAAATTTGTTCATAATTTATGATGAACTTAAAAAGGTCTTTAAACAAAGTTTATTTTAAATTAAAAAATGCATATTGATTTCAATCGATAGAAAAAAATATGTCTGACAAGTTTATGGCTTCAAAAACCAAAGCATTCGGTAGTGAAAAAAACGCCCTCCCTCAAGAATAAACGAAAAAGATAAATACGTTACGTTGAGTGGGCTACTTTACTTTCTCATAAGAAAAACTTATGCTTCACATGCAATAATATAGGTAAATTAAAAGCTCGTACCTGTTCATATCAGCTACGAGTATCATATACGAGTATGATAAAGGCGTTACAGCAGTCGCAGCTTGCCACAGCATTTGTCCAGTATAAGAGGAGGATGCCGAGGACGATATCAACTGCCGGCGTTGGTTTAGGAAACTCAGGACGGAGACAGAGCAGTAAGGGTCATGCCCGTTCTGGACGTCCATCAATGGTTGCTGATGAAGATCTGGACACAGACATAACAAATTACTCACATTCAATCGTCAAAAAATTAGCAGAAACGTTCTCGTACACAGAACAACAGTCGAAAGACGGATGCGTGCGCTTGGCTTCATCCCTAAGTTCGAAAAGTGGGTACCACAATAGCTTACAGCAAGGCAACGAAAAGAGAGGATCAGCACCTGTGTTTCTTTGCTTTCCCATAACAGTAGGGAACCCTTTTTGAACCGAATTGTAACGGGTGATGACAAGTGGGTACTGTACCGTAATGTGAAGAGCCGAAGGAATCTGTGCCGAGTTGCAGATGGAACTTCATTGACCTAAACAGGAGGATTGCATCCCGAAAAGATTTTGCTCAGTGTTTGATGGAATGCCAAAGGGAATAATTCACTAGGAGGTCTTCGCACCGAGTCAAACGATGGATTTCTATTGCTAACAATTCGACAGACTGTGAGCACAACTCACGTCTAAGCAGCCAGCATTCATCAATAGCAGAAGGGTTCTCTTTCCTTACGAAAACGACGGGCCTGATGTTGCTTTAAGGTTTCAGAAAAAATTACTGGGCCTTGTTTGGGAAGTTTTACCGAACCCCAACCTGTAACGCCGGCCCAACCTTTTCTGGTCGTTACACAACGCCTTCGCTAGTCGAACCTTGAATAATGTAAAGTCTGTAAAAATTCCGTTACAATAGTTTTTTATTCTAAAACAGAGGAGTTTTATTGGCGTTGGATACACTTACTGCCAGACAGATGGCAACATATCACAAATAATGATGGTACTTACGCATATTAATAGGTCTTTAACTTTTTGTGTTCTCCGCCTTTCTGTTTTCACCAAAAAAGGGTAGAACATTTGCACTCACCCAATAAATGAACATTGAAAAAATATTAAAATCAGGAGTGGGAAAGTTTCAGGAATTCTATTCGCCAGGAATTTCCTTATATCAACTAGCAAAAGAAAACGCACAGGACTTCGGTGAGCAGTAATTATAAACTCTGGTGCATTCCGACTAAAATTTAAACATTCATTAAAAATAAAGAAGTACTGGTTCTTCGTTCCTGTAAGCTTCAGGGAAAGTTAAACACCACGTAGAGCTAGTAAGTTGATTAGTAAAAATATTTTAAAAACACGAACAAAAAGCAGCGACTAAACATAACACGGCTACGAGTAAAAACGGCAGAAACGGCTGCGGTTAATTTTGGCATAATTCGTCGCAGTTTGAAAACCATTCAGTCTACAGTTGCGAGGGCTAGATAGAAGTTTCCTACTATGTATGCGACATGAGTAGTAAGCACCCCACTTTGGCGGAGAAGGGGGGAGGCAGCGAAGGGGGGAGGCGGCCTTCGGTCAGGAAGGGTGGCTGCTCCGGCCGGTCGCTTGGAGAGCGGGGAAAGGGGGATGATCAAATAGGGGGAAGGAAGCGAAGGGAGGAGGCGGACTTGGGTCAGGAAGGGTGGCTGCTCCGGTCGGTCACTTGGAGAGCGGGGAATGGGGATGGTCAAAGAGGGGGAGGAAGCGAAGGGGGGATGCGGACTTCGGTCAGGAAGGGTGGCTGCTCTGCGGTCGGTCACTGAGAGCGGAGAAAGGGGATGGTCGAAGAGGGGAGGAAGCGAAGGGGGAGGCGGCCTTCGGTCTGGAAAGCTGACTGCTCCGGCCGGTCGCTTGGAGCGGGGAAAGGGTATAGTCGGAAGATGGGGAGCAAGCAAGGAGGGGAAGCGAACTTCGGTCATGAAGGTTGACTGCTCTGTGGTCGGTCAGTGGGAGCGGGGAAGGGGGGGATAGTCGGAAGATGGGGAGCAAGCAAGGAGGGAAAGTGAACTTCGGTGAGGAAGGGTGGATGCTCCGGCCGGTCACTGGAAGCGGGAAAGGGGGATGTTTAGGGGGGAATATTCAAGTTTTAACAGGAATTTTATGTTTATACATGTAAAAAATAATATCAAGGATTTGATTATTTTTTTTTTATATATTTCTTTTTTTTTTTTTTTTGCCTTTTCACTACTTTAACATTACGCTTTTGAAAGCGCAAGAATACATTTTTTTGGACCAATAACATTTAAGTATACTGTTCCTTAGGGGGTAGTTGAATTTCTTCAGTTATTTTCGTTCTGTGAGGTATCAGTTAGTCATTTCGATTACGTTCTTCAACTAGTGCATTTTTATCATCTCTTTTTCGAGATTTTATTTTCCTGTTTGATTTTTTACTATGGAAGACGGTTTTGACGTTTCAATTAAAGAAAATATATTGGAATTACCTGATGAAACATTTGAGAAACTAGAAAATGAAATAGTATACTTACCAGCCGAACAAACTAAAGTTGGTGTTAATGATAAAAAATATGCAATTTCTAGAAATATTGTGGCATTTGGAGAATCAGGCTTACGCTATTCATTTCAAGGACTTACTATAAATTGCTACCCATGGTCCCCTTTGCTTCTTGAAATTAAAAAAACTGTGGAAAGTTTAACGGGTGTGGATTTCAATTTTGTGCTCATTGATCGTTATGAAGATGGAAATGCCTGCACAGGACAGCACAAAGATGATGACTTAGAAAAAAACCATCCTATATGTTCTTTAAGCCTTGGTGAAACTCGTACCATTGTATTCAAGAGACCTAATTTTAAGGAAAAAAGAATAGAACTGAAGTCCAATACTTTATTAGTTATGTCATCAGCCACGAACAGTGTCTGGAGTCATGGAATACCACGCCAGAAGAAAAAAACTGGCGTATGCATTAATTTGACATTTCAGAAGATGGACATATCTTCCGATGATAAAAAGCGAAAATTCCAAGAAGATGCTCCATTTGAACGAAAATCCAAAAGAATTCAGAAAGATGCATCTAAAGTAAGCTCATTTTTCTTCTTTTAACGTCTTATATTTTATTATTACTAATTTTTAAATTAATATTTCTGTTATTTTTTTATTATTTTTGTTATTATATTTTTTAAATACTAATTTTTCTTTCTTGCTTTTTTTTTTCTTTTACAGGTCCTAGTTTTTACGGACGGAGAATTTCCCGAAGGAATGTTCCACATTGGTGACTCTGTTTTCGTCTATCCCAGTATTTTTAGAGGAGACGTTCTAGTGCACATTAGACGGTTTCAAAAGTATGGAAACAAATTCTACCCAACAAAAGAAGGAGTTACACTTCTACCTACATGGATTGATTCTCTTATGCAACGTGGTAAAGTTCCAGAGAAATCTCGAGATTTGTGTCTTGGAAATAGCTTATTTCCGGTAGATATTAAGATTGAGAGCTCCGATTTTGAAAACTTTACATTTTCTAAAATTAATACGACGCAGACAAGTGAATCTTTACAGAAAACCATATCTATAACTTCTTCTCAGTGGAGAAAAATGTTAGAAATGTACGACGACATTGCTGCTGTTATTTTAGATCGTATTTTTGGATCTATGGACTTTTTAACTGCCTACATGTCTTTTGAGGATAGAGATATTGAAGAATGTTTACCAGATTCTTTAGACGCCAGCCTTGGCAAAGAATGCCTTTTAGAGTATCTTAAACACTCACTCTCTGACTGCATTAAAGAAAATGGATGTTTGAAAGATCCTCAGTCATTAGCAGAAGAATTATGGGGTAACAAAGTTCAAACATTTAACTCAGTAGCATTGCATGTTAAAGTAAGTGAAATAGCTGACACGTTTTATTCCAGAATATGGGAATACAGAGACTTTTTGTCATTATCAAGACCGGCAAATTACATTACTAGAACATTTTTAATGAACATTCAATTGCAAGATGTACTGAAAGAAGTTAGAAATACACTCTGTCCACCAAATGCATTTGAATTTTTTGAAGATTTTGAATAATACTTTTATAGTTAAATCTCTGAAATAAATTTCTTTTAATTAATTTTTTCATTTTGTTTGTCTTTATTTTGAGCGACTTTACATGTCCTTTCAGGTAAAAAAAAGGGGGGGTACGAACATCTTGTGGGATAGATTCCCCTTCACAGGTGCGTATCGTTGTTGGAACATGCAGCGTTCAGGTTCTCACAAAATATTTAGGTGCGGTAGGGTGGGGGATTTTTGAATGGGTACGATATGTTACCCTGTGAGCTTTTAGCATCTCCTTCAAGTTTTCTAGCAGCGCACTGATTGGATATACATTTTTAATGATACGATGATCACGAATTTTTTTATAGAATATTCCACCTTTATTTCACTTTTACTTAGTGGAGTGGTATCAGTTACAAGTGAGACTTCTATCCAGCAAGTATCTCAATGAATCGAAAATCATGAAGCGATCCCTAACTTTAGAAGATTTTTTTGAGAAAGATGAGTCTGAAGTAAGAATTTTAATTATTTATCTTTCTATTTTTTTTTTTTTTAACTATTAGATTTTTTTTTTAATTCTCAAAATGTGCGTTATTTCTATATTTAATGCGTATGAAATTTACGAAATATTTTTGTATTTTTTTAGGTGATTGGAGAAGCTACACAGACATTTTTGGAAGATGACGATCAGGTAAATATTTCCCTTTTTTCTTCCTTTTTTTTTAATAGTTCGGTTTATAAACAAAGTTCTAACAAATAATTTTTTTTTTCAGTTTATTGGAGAAAGTACTCAAGCTTTTTTAGAGGATGATTCTGAAGTAAATGGCTTCTATTTTTCTATTATATATATATATATATATATATATATATTTTTTTTTTTTAACTGAAACATTTCCTTACATTCGTTTTTATTATTATTATTGCAGTTTGTATCAGAAATCGAGCAGAATTTCTTAGAGGATAATGCAGATATAATACCTGCCAGAGATCAAAATGTAATTGAAGATTTTTATGCAAGGCGGAATTTATATGGAGAAGGAACTAGTTCTGATAGAAATCATGATTTAACGGTAAATATTACACATGTAAATTGTATGAGTGGGATTTCCTTTTCTTTTTTTTTTCTTTTTTCTTTTTCTTTTTTCTTTTTCTTTGTTTTTTTAGAATTTTGTATATATATATATATTTTTTTTTCTATATTTTCTTTTTATTAGAATTGCATACAATTTAGAATAAAAGGGAAAAAGATTAACAAAAAATTCAACATGGAAGAGTCAATTTATGAGGTGAGAATTGATAAAGAAAAAGTTCCCAGCGGAATAACGGCTATATCGTTATCTTCAATCCTGCAGCTGAGTGAATGTCTTTTCCAGCGCCTAATTACAGTGACAACAAGAGGATTTAGTTCTTCAGACAAGATTCGATTTTGTATATTCTCGGAGGCTTTAGATAGACCCATAAGTACTTGCCTTATGAACATTTCTGATGCCAGTGTTGAAAAAATCATGGCAGCTGTAATGAAAGTATTGCAAAGTAAGGATGAGATACCACTGGACGAAGCATTTGAAGTGAATGTAATCACGCTCAGGAATCCTACTGGAGCTGGCCGGTCAGCAGTTTGCAATATAGAAAGTGATAGATATTCAAAAAAGTATTTGATATTCCTTATAATTATTCTTTTTTTTAAAAGTATATATTTGTAATGATCTTTAATTTTTCTACATTCAAATGTTTTCCTGTTTTACAGATCAATAGTTAGAATTCCCGACAGTGACGATAATCTATGTTGTGCTCGAGCAATAGTAGTTGGAGTTGCATATATACAGAAGGATGTCAGATTAAAAACGATTTGTGACGATAGATGCAATTTGCAAAAACAATTAGCTATAGAACTTCATGATGAAACCGGAGTAGAAAAGGGTCCCTGCGATATTCCAGAAATTCAAAAATTTGAAGAGCATTTAAAAATTCAGGTGATTGTAGTATCCAGTCAACATTTTAATAAGGTTAGTTTTGTTTTAATTTAATTTAACATCATTTTTTAAAATTTATCGAATGCATGTTACAAGGACTTTTTCCCCTTTATTTGCAGGCTATCTACAGAGGTCCAACCAAAAAAGATCAAGTTTATTTATATCATCATAATAATCATTATGACCTCATCAGATCGATGAAAGGATTCCATGGAAAAAAGATCTATTGTTTGGAATGCGATAAGGCATATGATCACGAAAAAGACCATTCTTGCACAGTAAAATGTAAAATATGTTACTCTTCCGTTTGTTCGAAAGAACAAGATGTATTTTGCCGAGATTGCAACAGAGTTTGTCAATCCGAAGTCTGTTTTGATAGGCACAAAAGTAAATCTTCAAAACAAAAATATTCTATTTGCGAGCATTTTTATGAGTGTCTAGATTGTCATAGACTCTTGGACACAACGAAAGAGCCCAAAACTAAGCATAAATGCTGGCATTCTACATGTATAGTTTGCAAGAAATATGTTGATAGTAGTCATCTTTGCTATATGAATAAACAAAATCCTAAAACTCCATCGGACAAATTAATATTTTTTGATCTGGAAACGGATCAGTCTAATGGAGAGCATATAGTGAATTTCGCAGTAGCCCAATACAAAAACGGGCAAGAAAACGTATTTTCAGGCTACGATGCGATTCACAAATTTTGCAAATTTCTTTTTAGAGTAGAACATAAGGATTATATAGTAATTGCCCACAATATGAAGGGTTTTGATGGACAATTTTTGATAAACTGGATCATTAATCAAGGTAAGTATATTTATTTATTTTAAATTAGTATTTTGGTTATATATATATATACTGGCATCTTGTAAGAATTTGTAGAAAACATTTTTTTTTTGTTCTTGTTTTCTTTTACTAAAACTATTATTATTATTATTTTTAGGCCGAAAACCAAAGATAGTTCCTTGCGGATCCAAAGTCATGAAAATTGTATACATGGGCATCACTGTCATAGACTCTTTCAACTTTTTCCCGATGGCTCTGTCAAAGCTGCCCAAGACATTTGGCATTGCTGAACTTAAAAAAGGTTTCTTTCCCCATAAATTTAACACCCCAGAAAATCAAAATTATGTGGGAATTTTGCCCGATGAAAAATTCTATGATCCTGATATGATGTCCCCATTGACGCGCGAGGAATTCTTTTTATGGTATGAAGAGAGGCGTAAGACTCCTTTTGATTTCAAAAAAGAAATCTATGAATATTGCAGGTGCATTTTTTTCTTTATTATTATTATTTTATATAGTGTAAATATCACCACATTTATGTATTTATTTATTTATTTTATTTACATATTTTGTTCTTCTTTTTATAGATCGGATGTTGATATTTTAAGGAAATGTTATGTTAGTTTTCAAGGAGAATTTCTAACATTGGCCAAAGTTGATCCATTTAGATATACCACGATTGCATCAGCGTGCATGGCAACTTTTAGAGCCCACCACATAAAAGACCAGTCAATAGGTGTGATTCCAACTCGTGGATATGTAAGCAGATCTACTTTCAGTAGGGATTCAATAAGATGGCTGGAATATGTCAGCCAGTCTCGAAATATTTTAATTGATCACGCGCTTAATGGATCCGGGGAAAAAAGAATTGCAGGCCATTATGTTGATGGTTTCTGTGAAAATGAAAACACAGTTTTCATGTTCCAAGGGTGTTTTTTTCACGGATGCCCATCCTGTTTTGACAGAGATTCTGTTAATCCCCTATCAAAATTTTCAATGGCTCAGCTTTATGCACAAACAGAAGAAATTAAGCAGAAAATCTTAGAAGCTGGGTTCCAGTATGAAGAGATTTGGGAGCACGAATTCCGCGATCTAAAAAAAAATGAAGATGTGAAGCGCGTAATTGATACATTAAATATCCAAGATCGTCTGAACCCCAGAGATTCTTTCTATGGGGGAAGGACAAATGCCATTCAACTTTATTTTGAAGGGAATGCGAAATATTATGACTTCACAAGTTTGTATCCATGGGTGAATAAATACTGTATTTATCCTTGTGGACACCCAAAAATTGTTACCGAAAACTTTGGGGATGTTAATGAATATTTCGGAATCATAAAGTGTAAAATTTTGCCCCCCAAAAAATTGTTCCATCCGGTGTTGCCGCATAGATCAAATACCAACGGAAAACTAACATTCCCCCTTTGCCATGCATGTCTGGCAATCAATCAACAGGAAGATTGTAACCATACCGATGAACAACGGTCATTCACTGGAACATGGGTGACAGAAGAAGTCAAAAAAGCCATTAGCAAGGGCTATGTTATAAAACAAGTAAATTTTTAAATGAAAATATCTAACATTTGCTTTTAATTTTACTCTTTTTTTTTTACTTTAAATTTTGAATCGATTAATAATAACTTACTATATTTTATTAATAATAATTTATTTATTTAGATATTTGAAGTGTACCATTTTGAGAGACGTTCGGATGACTTCTTCACGTCATATATCAATTTATTTTTGAAAATTAAACAAGAATCTTCTGGGTGGCCCGAACATTGCAAGACGATGGAGGATAAAAGTAGATATTTATCAGAATATTGGATAAACGAAGGAGTAAAGTTGGAGCATGCAAGTATCGAAAATAATCCCGGGAGACGCCAAGTGGCAAAGTTAGCCCTTAATTCTTTCTGGGGCAGATGGGGGATGAGAAACAACAAGGATCAGTTGACTTACGTAACAGATATCACCCAGTTCAACAGACTGATAAATGATCCAGCGAAAAAGGTATATGTATATATGTTTTTCTCCCTCTTTTCGTGATATATATATATATATATATATATATACTTAAACATATTTATGAAGATTATTCTTACTCAAAAGATAAAAGTATATATGTTTATTTGTATGTATATGCATTTATATATATATATTTTATTATTATTATTTTAGATCAAAGATTTATATTTAGCGAGCCCGGAGGTAATCGGAGTGCAATGGAAATATAATGATGAGTTTGAACCCCATGACGTGCAAACAAATGTATTCATCGCCTCATTTACTACATGCTATGCCCGTTTAAAATTGTATGAAGAGTTGGAAAAGCTGGATGAAAAAGTTCTATATTTTGATACGGACAGCATCATCTTCAGCTGTGACGGAGCAATGATTCCACCTCTTGGAGATTATCTTGGGCAACTGACGGATGAACTGAATGGAGAAACCATAAAAAAATTCGTTTCAGGTAATTTATATATTTTTATTTATTTATTTATTCATTTATCTTTTAAAAAGAATGCTATAGTGCTGAGTAAAAAATATATCTATATTTATGTAAGAAAATTCGAAAATATTACTCGTAAAATCTAAAAAGAAAAATTATATTTTTGCCCTAGGTGGCCCCAAAAACTACGCCTTTGTCACCGATAAAGGATCGGAAGTGTGCAAGATTAAAGGATTTACTTTAAATTATAAGAACACTCTGATATTAAACTTGCAGAGCGTGGAAGAGTTGCTTTCAAGCAGGGAATGGCAAAAGACGTTTAAAGTCACGAACGAAGCAAAAATAACCAGGGATGGTAAAAAGAGAAAAGTTACAAATGTGAAAGAAGTAAAAAATTACAAAATTGTCTACGACAAAAGACGGATTCACAATGATTTTTCCACAACACCTTTTGGGTATTAGTATGATATTTCAAGATTTTTTTTGTGAAAGTATTCTACTCTGTAATCTAAATTTCTTTTTTATATTGTTGTTTTATTTTGTTCCTTTGTAAATTAATATCATTAATAAATATGTTTGTTCTACTATTTTTCCAGATTCTTTATTTAAATGCATGTTTTTCTTTTTTCATATTTAGATAATTTTTACAATAACGTAAAGAATTTGTAAAAAAAATTCTATGAAAGCAAACAGAATATATATATATATATATGTATGTATATATTTATATAGAGAGATATATTAACAACTTATCAATTTTGCAGCATCAGTTTTGAAAATTTTTGTAGAAAAAAAAAAAAAAAAAGGTAATAAAAAGAAATTGTTAGGAAAAATTATTATTAAGATTTACTTTTCGTTTGCATACATATATATATATATATTTAAATAGTATTTTTTTAAGTAAAGAAATAATTATTATAATAATAATAATAATAATAAAATAAAAACAGCAACTGGAAATACCATACAAAACTTGAATCAAGGAAAAATATATATATATAATTTATTATTATTATTGGTTCAAAATAAAAAGAATAAGAAAGAAAGAAATTGTTTTTAAATGCAAGAAGACATAAAGCATTAAGTAAAAAATAACATAATTTTTATTCATATTTTAAATGCATGCTACAAATGCGATTAATACAATTTCAACCATTTTTTTGTGGGTACAAGTCTTTTTACTTTTGGTTTTGCATACATAGTTTTCAAATTGGTTAAATAATTATTTTTTATAAAATCTGAAGGAAAGCTATTTATAGTTAAATGTTCATTGAATTCTTCAAAAGCAGCAGGTTTTCGAGCTTTGTTTCTCAATAAAAAATTTACTAATTGAATAATGTCAGATCCAGGTAATATTTTATTGTCAATTAGAACTTCTTTTCTTTCTGACCATGAAATTTTATGTTTCTTTAAAAAATCCAATATGTTTTGCGCAATGCTGTTATATTTAACAGGAACAGATTCTAGAATTTTATTTTCTATATCCAATGTGTTTTGCGCAATGCTTTTATTTTTAACAGGAATATTTTTTAGAATTTGATTTTCTATTTTAATAGTGTCTTCGGAGATTTGCTGTTCAGGTTGCTTTTCTATGAAAGGTTTGACATTGTTCACATTCGGAAAAGTGATATACTTTTGCAAAGCTTGAATATATAATTTTGCTTTTTCATCTTCCTTTATTTTGTTTTTTAATATATTTCGAATCTGCAAATCCAATTCGCTTAAATGCTCATCTTCAAATTGCTGTATACGGTCCACAGGGACTAGCGCATACTTTTTACTGTGTTCCATGAATAATAGAAGACAATAGACTTACAGCGGCAGGAATAAGGATGGATAAAAATCCTTCACCTTTTTGAACGAGGATTCTTCTTTTTTTGAACAATGGAAATTTTTTATCACTTAAACGGCGTAACGTTCTTTTATAAGGAATGAGTTTGTTTTTCTGACGTCTAGTTATTGGTATATTGCCAGATAAAAGATTAAAAACGCATTCACAAACAGATTTAATAAGACTATTTGGACAATTTTTCAAAATAGCAACCTTTTTGCGACTTTTCCCTAAAATTTTCAGGCATTCCACATCCTTCTTAGAGGACATCCTGGTTATAAATGAAATCTACTTCTTCTGAACTTTGTTTTATATAGTCTGCATAAAATGCCGCTTTGGTCAACGCACAACAATTAAATGCATGAGAATGATAAGAGCAAGCAGTGGAAAATCTATTTTTATTTAGCACTTGTATCTTAGGACAATTTACACTTAAAATGCTTCGACCTAAAATATTTTCTAAAAACTTAATCTTCTCTAAACCTTTTACATAAATATTCGTATAAACTGATGATAAGTATTGAAGAATAATATGTAGAGTACTATAAGGCAATACTCCACTATTCCATTCCATATGATGTCGATTTTTTATCACCCATTTGAAGCACTTTTTTTCAGAGGGTAAAAGATTCTCCCAAGAATGAGGAGGTAGAAAAAACCAGCAGTTGTGATATCCTTCGTTTACGGAATAAAATGCGAGTTCTTTGATAACGAAACACTGTGATTTTAGTTGAAAACCTTCAAAATCAATAACAATAGCAGAAGACATGTTGATTCCAGCGATGGGCAGAGAACAAATGACTTATCGTGGTTCATACACATAAGGTCTATCACCAGGAAATATTTTTGTGCGCAAGCGCAAGCTTTCGAAAGAATCTGGTCTTAAATCAATGAATAAATAACTGAAAGGTAATGCAGTAGCATCATTAAAAATTTCTTGAAAAGCCTTTGTTTTACCAGGAAACATTTGTCTGGCTAAATGCATTACTTGGCTTTTATCTCGCGGATTTTTGTAAAGTACCATATAATGGGAATTTAAATTAATATTTCGCATTTCTTTGCCGTGATGAAACAAGTTTTGTGTAATAAAGATCACTGAAAGGTTTCGATGATGACTACCTTTCGTGAAAAGTTTGCTCAATCGCACATCAGAAGCTAACTCCGACATCAAGTCATCAATAATAATTAAAGCCTCTTGTAGGGAGTTAAGATTAGAGGGTAAACCTTCTTCAAATTGTACACCTTTCATTGAATTGAAAAGGGGTTGATAGCTTCCATAACAGTATATTATACTTGCTGGCATAGGGTGAAAATATTTATAATCAATTATTTTTTTAACAAATACGCTTTTACCTGAGCCTGTAGGCCCACTGATCAAGCAAGTCGAAGGATGGACTAACTTTAGACAATCCATTTTTGAAAATGAAAATACATTTCTAAAAACACTGAATTTATACTCTGCAGATAATATCCGAACAACCTTTAATTGTTTTTGCTACGAGATAACACTCACTGTAAGAATCGACAATATTTTGAGTAAATTTGAAGCAATGATTTTCAAAAACATCTATAGTATTATGAATACAATCACAAACTGTTTTTCCGCAATTTGTGTTATTTAAATAAAATTTTTTAAATTCGTGGCATTTAATAAATCCTGTGAGATCTATGTTTTGATATATTTGGTAGATTTCAAGCGTCGTTTTATTTTGCTTAAACGTGTCAGTTTTCTGAGGAAGTTCACCTAAGAAATTCCAAATTAACAAAGCAGAAAAACAAACATTTAAAAGAATAAGTAAAATAGTAAACAACCATTGCTTGTTTAAATTTTCCATCGGAACTGAAAGTCTCTGCTTTCTTTCGTGAATTACTTATGAAGAATGAATTCACTTTTGCAAAAACAAACATTATATATAAATAGATAAAGAGAGAGAGAGATACATAAGTATTATTTATGAATATTTAGATTTAACACACACAGAAGCACACACACACAGTCACACAAAGTAGACAGTTTTTATTTTTTAAATAAATCAATTTTATTTTTTAAAAATCATATTTACACCATATCTTTTTTTAACAAACTGAAAAATTCGAAAATCATTCTTCTGCTTAGATAGTGCATTTGTAATAGATTTCATACAGAATCCTTGGCTTCGCTTTACAATAAAATAAATACAAAACTGTCCGCATACATTTGAAGTTAAACTTTGAAGTGTTATCTTGTTCCATTGAATTTGATGATATTTCTCAACAAATCTTGATATGTCTTCACCGTAGGCTTCAGGAGGTAATCCGTAGGAATCGAAAAAATCGATATTCTTTTTATCTTGAATGTAAACAGCCAGCCAGTGTGTTCCCTTTTCATCATGTTTATTCGTATTAATAACCATTGTACAGGGAAATTTTCGAATAACAGGTATTTTGTCAGAAGGGAAGACGCCTGCAAAATATCTCGCTGACGCAGGCTCTCGAAATAAAATGTTATGAATTTGTGATGAATTCATCAGTTACCAAAATCATAAAGAATATTTCGAGCTTTGTTGATTTCAATTAAATTTTGAAATTCAGCGTAGACCAATAATGAAACTGTTTGATCTAAAGTAGTACCAAATTTTATTTCTAATCTTAAATTGCTGTGACGAATAAGATTTAAATGTGAACCATCACATAAGTCAGGTGACAAATCAAAACAGAATAAAGAATAACCTTTCGAAAATTCTGATCTTGAAAGGTACAAACCTTTGTTATCTGCATTCATAAATAAATTCTGATAAGCTCGAATAAAGTTATTTTTGACAAAGTCAGGTTGAAGTGGATTATGAGGAACGGGTTGACCGTCTACATAGACTCCGATAAAATTAATATTGTAATGTTTAAATTCAAAGGGAGACTTTTTATAGTTGCCGTTAAATGCATCATTATCTACACAAGCGATTACAATGCGATTTGGCATTTGACCAGTAAAAATGTTATCTTGAACAAAACTCATATTGCCGGTTGGAATGGAATATGCTTTGCAAAGAACTCTGTTAATAGGATATTTGGCTGTTCTGCTTTCTAGACTTTTTGCATGACCTATAACTACACCTGGGCTTACTCTTACTTTTCGAACGAATAAGGAGGCATGTTCTAAGGATACTTTAAATTCTTCATCACCCAATAAACAAAATTCCGGTTTACTACGAATAAGCTTAATTTTAACATCTACCATATTAAGAAGAAGTCTTTCTTGGTGAAACATATCTAAGTGCAATCGTCCAATGAGATCAACCGTAGCGCTGAGTTTAAACATTTCAGCACGTTCATTAAATCCCTCATTAGGGTTTGGATCGGCCATATCAAAAATATTCATACGACCTGCAGTATCTTTAAAAAATAATTCCGAGGAAAGCTGAGATGTTTTTTCATCAAAACCATGATTAAGTAATTTTTCTATCATAGCTCTGTATGGCTAAGTATTATTACTGGATGAAACAAGTCTTTCATTCAGGCTGATATCGACTTGAGAAAACATGGAATGTAAAAATAAATTTACGGGTCCCACTTTATGTGTATCAGTAATTGGACTGCCATCCTTCTTTAAAATTTTTACTTTAACATACAACTGAGTTTGCGACAAATCAAGATAGTCTTCTCCGCTTCCAGAAACATTGAATTCTACAGGACCGCCGTCAGAAGCATTCGCAAGCGGATGAAATTCAATCCATTGACCTCTTTCTATAACGGTTTGAGTCGGAGGCAAATTAAATAATTCGAGTTCAGATTTTGCACATTCAGGAGAATCCTTTAAAAGGAAAGCCGAAAAGGAATAATGAAATAGTAGTAAGCACCCCACTTTGGCGGAGAAGGGGGGAGGCAGCGAAGGGGGGAGGCGGACTTCGGTCAGGAAGGGTGGCTGCTCCGGCCGGTCGCTTGGAGAGCGGGGAAAGGGGGATGATCAAATAGGGGGAAGGAAGCGAAGGGAGGAGGCGGACTTGGGTCAGGAAGGGTGGCTGCTCCGGTCGGTCACTTGGAGAGTGGGGAATGGGGATGGTCAAAGAGGGGGAGGAAGCGAAGGGGGGATGCGGACTTCGGTCAGGAAGGGTGGCTGCTCTGCGGTCGGTCACTGGGAGCGGAGAAAGGGGATGGTCGAAGAAGGGGAGGAAGCGAAGGGGGAGGCGGCCTTCGGTCTGGAAAGCTGACTGCTCCGGCCGGTCGCTTGGAGCGGGGAAAGGGTATAGTCGGAAGATGGGGAGCAAGCAAGGAGGGGAAGCGAACTTCGGTCATGAAGGTTGACTGCTCTGTGGTCGGTCAGTGGGAGCGGGGAAGGGGGGGATAGTCGGAAGATGGGGAGCAAGCAAGGAGGGAAAGTGAACTTCGGTGAGGAAGGGTGGATGCTCCGGCCGGTCACTGGAAGCGGGAAAGGGGGATGTTTAGGGGGGAATATTCAAGTTTTAACAGGAATTTTATGTTTATACATGTAAAAAATAATATCAAGGATTTGATTATTTTTTTTTTTATATATTTCTTTTTTTTTTTTTTTTTGCCTTTTCACTACTTTAACATTACGCTTTTGAAAGCGCAAGAATACATTTTTTTGGACCAATAACATTTAAGTATACTGTTCCTTAGGGGGTAGTTGAATTTCTTCAGTTATTTTCGTTCTGTGAGGTATCAGTTAGTCATTTCGATTACGTTCTTCAACTAGTGCATTTTTATCATCTCTTTTTCGAGATTTTATTTTCCTGTTTGATTTTTTACTATGGAAGACGGTTTTGACGTTTCAATTAAAGAAAATATATTGGAATTACCTGATGAAACATTTGAGAAACTAGAAAATGAAATAGTATACTTACCAGCCGAACAAACTAAAGTTGGTGTTAATGATAAAAAATATGCAATTTCTAGAAATATTGTGGCATTTGGAGAATCAGGCTTACGCTATTCATTTCAAGGACTTACTATAAATTGCTACCCATGGTCCCCTTTGCTTCTTGAAATTAAAAAAACTGTGGAAAGTTTAACGGGTGTGGATTTCAATTTTGTGCTCATTGATCGTTATGAAGATGGAAATGCCTGCACAGGACAGCACAAAGATGATGACTTAGAAAAAAACCATCCTATATGTTCTTTAAGCCTTGGTGAAACTCGTACCATTGTATTCAAGAGACCTAATTTTAAGGAAAAAAGAATAGAACTGAAGTCCAATACTTTATTAGTTATGTCATCAGCCACGAACAGTGTCTGGAGTCATGGAATACCACGCCAGAAGAAAAAAACTGGCGTATGCATTAATTTGACATTTCAGAAGATGGACATATCTTCCGATGATAAAAAGCGAAAATTCCAAGAAGAGGCTCCATTTGAACGAAAATCCAAAAGAATTCAGAAAGATGCATCTAAAGTAAGCTCATTTTTCTTCTTTTAACGTCTTATATTTTATTATTACTAATTTTTAAATTAATATTTCTGTTATTTTTTTATTATTTTTGTTATTATATTTTTTAAATACTAATTTTTCTTTCTTGCTTTTTTTTTTCTTTTACAGGTCCTAGTTTTTACGGACGGAGAATTTCCCGAAGGAATGTTCCACATTGGTGACTCTGTTTTCGTCTATCCCAGTATTTTTAGAGGAGACGTTCTAGTGCACATTAGACGGTTTCAAAAGTATGGAAACAAATTCTACCCAACAAAAGAAGGAGTTACACTTCTACCTACATGGATTGATTCTCTTATGCAACGTGGTAAAGTTCCAGAGAAATCTCGAGATTTGTGTCTTGGAAATAGCTTATTTCCGGTAGATATTAAGATTGAGAGCTCCGATTTTGAAAACTTTACATTTTCTAAAATTAATACGACGCAGACAAGTGAATCTTTACAGAAAACCATATCTATAACTTCTTCTCAGTGGAGAAAAATGTTAGAAATGTACGACGACATTGCTGCTGTTATTTTAGATCGTATTTTTGGATCTATGGACTTTTTAACTGCCTACATGTCTTTTGAGGATAGAGATATTGAAGAATGTTTACCAGATTCTTTAGACGCCAGCCTTGGCAAAGAATGCCTTTTAGAGTATCTTAAACACTCACTCTCTGACTGCATTAAAGAAAATGGATGTTTGAAAGATCCTCAGTCATTAGCAGAAGAATTATGGGGTAACAAAGTTCAAACATTTAACTCAGTAGCATTGCATGTTAAAGTAAGTGAAATAGCTGACACGTTTTATTCCAGAATATGGGAATACAGAGACTTTTTGTCATTATCAAGACCGGCAAATTACATTACCAGAACATTTTTAATGAACATTCAATTGCAAGATGTACTGAAAGAAGTTAGAAATACACTCTGTCCACCAAATGCATTTGAATTTTTTGAAGATTTTGAATAATACTTTTATAGTTAAATCTCTGAAATAAATTTCTTTTAATTAATTTTTTCATTTTGTTTGTCTTTATTTTGAGCGACTTTACATGTCCTTTCAGGTAAAAAAAAGGGGGGGTACGAACATCTTGTGGGATAGATTCCCCTTCACAGGTGCGTATCGTTGTTGGAACATGCAGCGTTCAGGTTCTCACAAAATATTTAGGTGCGGTAGGGTGGGGGATTTTTGAATGGGTACGATATGTTACCCTGTGAGCTTTTAGCATCTCCTTCAAGTTTTCTAGCAGCGCACTGATTGGATATACATTTTTAATGATACGATGATCACGAATTTTTTTATAGAATATTCCACCTTTATTTCACTTTTACTTAGTGGAGTGGTATCAGTTACAAGTGAGACTTCTATCCAGCAAGTATCTCAATGAATCGAAAATCATGAAGCGACCCCTAACTTTAGAAGATTTTTTTTTAGAAAGATGAGTCTGAAGTAAGAATTTTAATTATTTATCTTTCTATTTTTTTTTCTTTTTAACTATTAGATTTTTTTTTTAATTCTCAAAATGTGCGTTATTTCTATATTTAATGCGTATGAAATTTACGAAATATTTTTGTATTTTTTTAGGTGATTGGAGAAGCTACACAGACATTTTTGGAAGATGACGATCAGGTAAATATTTCCCTTTTTTCTTCCTTTTTTTTTAATAGTTCGGTTTATAAACAAAGTTCTAACAAATAATTTTTTTTTTCAGTTTATTGGAGAAAGTACTCAAGCTTTTTTAGAGGATGATTCTGAAGTAAATGGCTTCTATTTTTCTATTATATATATATATATATATATATATATATATATATATTTTTTTTTTAACTGAAACATTTCCTTACATTCGTTTTTATTATTATTATTGCAGTTTGTATCAGAAATCGAGCAGAATTTCTTAGAGGATAATGCAGATATAATACCTGCCAGAGATCAAAATGTAATTGAAGATTTTTATGCAAGGCGGAATTTATATGGAGAAGGAACTAGTTCTGATAGAAATCATGATTTAACGGTAAATATTACACATGTAAATTGTATGAGTGGGATTTCCTTTTCTTTTTTTTTCTTTTTTCTTTTTCTTTTTTCTTTTTCTTTGTTTTTTTAGAATTTTGTATATATATATATATTTTTTTTTCTATATTTTCTTTTTATTAGGATTGCATACAATTTAGAATAAAAGGGAAAAAGATTAACAAAAAATTCAACATGGAAGAGTCAATTTATGAGGTGAGAATTGATAAAGAAAAAGTTCCCAGCGGAATAACGGCTATATCGTTATCTTCAATCCTGCAGCTGAGTGAATGTCTTTTCCAGCGCCTAATTACAGTGACAACAAGAGGATTTAGTTCTTCAGACAAGATTCGATTTTGTATATTCTCGGAGGCTTTAGATAGACCCATAAGTACTTGCCTTATGAACATTTCTGATGCCAGTGTTGAAAAAATCATGGCAGCTGTAATGAAAGTATTGCAAAGTAAGGATGAGATACCACTGGACGAAGCATTTGAAGTGAATGTAATCACGCTCAGGAATCCTACTGGAGCTGGCCGGTCAGCAGTTTGCAATATAGAAAGTGATAGATATTCAAAAAAGTATTTGATATTCCTTATAATTATTCTTTTTTTTAAAAGTATATATTTGTAATGATCTTTAATTTTTCTACATTCAAATGTTTTCCTGTTTTACAGATCAATAGTTAGAATTCCCGACAGTGACGATAATCTATGTTGTGCTCGAGCAATAGTAGTTGGAGTTGCATATATACAGAAGGATGTCAGATTAAAAACGATTTGTGACGATAGATGCAATTTGCAAAAACAATTAGCTATAGAACTTCATGATGAAACCGGAGTAGAAAAGGGTCCCTGCGGTATTCCAGAAATTCAAAAATTTGAAGAGCATTTAAAAATTCAGGTGATTGTAGTATCCAGTCAACATTTTAATAAGGTTAGTTTTGTTTTAATTTAATTTAACATCATTTTTTAAAATTTATCGAATGCATGTTACAAGGACTTTTTCCCCTTTATTTGCAGGCTATCTACAGAGGTCCAACCAAAAAAGATCAAGTTTATTTATATCATCATAATAATCATTATGACCTCATCAGATCGATGAAAGGATTCCATGGAAAAAAGATCTATTGTTTGGAATGCGATAAGGCATATGATCCCGAAAAAGACCATTCTTGCACAGTAAAATGTAAAATATGTTACTCTTCCGTTTGTTCGAAAGAACAAGATGTATTTTGCCGAGATTGCAACAGAGTTTGTCAATCCGAAGTCTGTTTTGATAGGCACAAAAGTAAATCTTCAAAACAAAAATATTCTATTTGCGAGCATTTTTATGAGTGTCTAGATTGTCATAGACTCTTGGACACAACGAAAGAGCCCAAAACTAAGCATAAATGCTGGCATTCTACATGTATAGTTTGCAAGAAATATGTTGATAGTAGTCATCTTTGCTATATGAATAAACAAAATCCTAAAACTCCATCGGACAAATTAATATTTTTTGATCTGGAAACGGATCAGTCTAATGGAGAGCATATAGTGAATTTCGCAGTAGCCCAATACAAAAACGGGCAAGAAAACGTATTTTCAGGCTACGATGCGATTCACAAATTTTGCAAATTTCTTTTTAGAGTAGAACATAAGGATTATATAGTAATTGCCCACAATATGAAGGGTTTTGATGGACAATTTTTGATAAACTGGATCATTAATCAAGGTAAGTATATTTATTTATTTTAAATTAGTATTTTGGTTATATATATATATACTGGCATCTTGTAAGAATTTGTAGAAAACATTTTTTTTTTGTTGTTGTTTTCTTTTACTAAAACTATTATTATTATTATTTTTAGGCCGAAAACCAAAGATAGTTCCTTGCGGGTCCAAAATCATGAAAATTGTATACATGGGCATCACTGTCATAGACTCTTTCAACTTTTTCCCGATGGCTCTGTCAAAGCTGCCCAAGACATTTGGCATTGCTGAACTTAAAAAAGGTTTCTTTCCCCATAAATTTAACACCCCAGAAAATCAAAATTATGTAGGAATTTTGCCCGATGAAAAATTCTATGATCCTGATATGATGTCCCCATTGACGCGCGAGGAATTCTTTTTATGGTATGAAGAGAGGCGTAAGACTCCTTTTGATTTCAAAAAAGAAATCTATGAATATTGCAGGTGCATTTTTTTCTTTATTATTATTATTTTATATAGTGTAAATATCACCACATTTATGTATTTATTTATTTATTTTATTTACATATTTTGTTCTTCTTTTTATAGATCGGATGTTGATATTTTAAGGAAATGTTGTGTTAGTTTTCAAGGAGAATTTCTAACATTGGCCAAAGTTGATCCATTTAGATATACCACGATTGCATCAGCGTGCATGGCAACTTTTAGAGCCCACCACATAAAAGACCAGTCAATAGGTGTGATTCCAACTCGTGGATATGTAAGCAGATCTACTTTCAGTAGGGATTCAATAAGATGGCTGGAATATGTCAGCCAGTCTCGAAATATTTTAATTGATCACGCGCTTAATGGATCCGGGGAAAAAAGAATTGCAGGCCATTATGTTGATGGTTTCTGTGAAAATGAAAACACAGTTTTCATGTTCCAAGGGTGTTTTTTTCACGGATGCCCATCCTGTTTTGACAGAGATTCTGTTAATCCCCTATCAAAATTTTCAATGGCTCAGCTTTATGCACAAACAGAAGAAATTAAGCAGAAAATCTTAGAAGCTGGGTTCCAGTATGAAGAGATTTGGGAGCACGAATTCCGCGATCTAAAAAAAAATGAAGATGTGAAGCGCGTAATTGATACATTAAATATCCAAGATCGTCTGAACCCCAGAGATTCTTTCTATGGGGGAAGGACAAATGCCATTCAACTTTATTTTGAAGGGAATGCGAAATATTATGACTTCACAAGTTTGTATCCATGGGTGAATAAATACTGTATTTATCCTTGTGGACACCCAAAAATTGTTACCGAAAACTTTGGGGATGTTAATGAATATTTCGGAATCATAAAGTGTAAAATTTTGCCCCCCAAAAAATTGTTCCATCCGGTGTTGCCGCATAGATCAAATACCAACGGAAAACTAACATTCCCCCTTTGCCATGCATGTCTGGCAATCAATCAACAGGAAGATTGTAACCATACCGATGAACAACGGTCATTCACTGGAACATGGGTGACAGAAGAAGTCAAAAAAGCCATTAGCAAGGGCTATGTTATAAAACAAGTAAATTTTTAAATGAAAATATCTAACATTTGCTTTTAATTTTACTCTTTTTTTTTTACTTTAAATTTTGAATCGATTAATAATAACTTACTATATTTTATTAATAATAATTTATTTATTTAGATATTTGAAGTGTACCATTTTGAGAGACGTTCGGATGACTTCTTCACGTCATATATCAATTTATTTTTGAAAATTAAACAAGAATCTTCTGGGTGGCCCGAACATTGCAAGACGATGGAGGATAAAAGTAGATATTTATCAGAATATTGGATAAACGAAGGAGTAAAGTTGGAGCATGCAAGTATCGAAAATAATCCCGGGAGACGCCAAGTGGCAAAGTTAGCCCTTAATTCTTTCTGGGGCAGATGGGGGATGAGAAACAACAAGGATCAGTTGACTTACGTAACAGATATCACCCAGTTCAACAGACTGATAAATGATCCAGCGAAAAAGGTATATGTATATATGTTTTTCTCCCTCTTTTCGTGATATATATATATATATATATATATATACTTAAACATATTTATGAAGATTATTCTTACTCAAAAGATAAAAGTATATATGTTTATTTGTATGTATATGCATTTATATATATATATTTTATTATTATTATTTTAGATCAAAGATTTGTATTTAGCGAGCCCGGAGGTAATCGGAGTGCAATGGAAATATAATGATGAGTTTGAACCCCATGACGTGCAAACAAATGTATTCATCGCCTCATTTACTACATGCTATGCCCGTTTAAAATTGTATGAAGAGTTGGAAAAGCTGGATGAAAAAGTTCTATATTTTGATACGGACAGCATCATCTTCAGCTGTGACGGAGCAATGATTCCACCTCTTGGAGATTATCTTGGGCAACTGACGGATGAACTGAATGGAGAAACCATAAAAAAATTCGTTTCAGGTAATTTATATATTTTTATTTATTTATTTATTCATTTATCTTTTAAAAAGAATGCTATAGTGCTGAGTAAAAAATATATCTATATTTATGTAAGAAAATTCGAAAATATTACTCGTAAAATCTAAAAAGAAAAATTATATTTTTGCCCTAGGTGGCCCCAAAAACTACGCCTTTGTCACCGATAAAGGATCGGAAGTGTGCAAGATTAAAGGATTTACTTTAAATTATAAGAACACTCTGATATTAAACTTGCAGAGCGTGGAAGAGTTGCTTTCAAGCAGGGAATGGCAAAAGACGTTTAAAGTCACGAACGAAGCAAAAATAACCAGGGATGGTAAAAAGAGAAAAGTTACAAATGTGAAAGAAGTAAAAAATTACAAAATTGTCTACGACAAAAGACGGATTCACAATGATTTTTCCACAACACCTTTTGGGTATTAGTATGATATTTCAAGATTTTTTTTGTGAAAGTATTCTACTCTGTAATCTAAATTTCTTTTTTATATTGTTGTTTTATTTTGTTCCTTTGTAAATTAATATCATTAATAAATATGTTTGTTCTACTATTTTTCCAGATTCTTTATTTAAATGCATGTTTTTCTTTTTTCATATTTAGATAATTTTTACAATAACGTAAAGAATTTGTAAAAAAAATTCTATGAAAGCAAACAGAATATATATATATATATATGTATGTATATATTTATATAGAGAGATATATTAACAACTTATCAATTTTGCAGCATCAGTTTTGAAAATTTTTGTAGAAAAAAAAAAAAAAAAAGGTAATAAAAAGAAATTGTTAGGAAAAATTATTATTAAGATTTACTTTTCGTTTGCATACATATATATATATATATTTAAATAGTATTTTTTTAAGTAAAGAAATAATTATTATAATAATAATAATAATAATAAAATAAAAACAGCAACTGGAAATACCATACAAAACTTGAATCAAGGAAAAATATATATATATAATTTATTATTATTATTGGTTCAAAATAAAAAGAATAAGAAAGAAAGAAATTGTTTTTAAATGCAAGAAGACATAAAGCATTAAGTAAAAAATAACATAATTTTTATTCATATTTTAAATGCATGCTACAAATGCGATTAATACAATTTCAACCATTTTTTTGTGGGTACAAGTCTTTTTACTTTTGGTTTTGCATACATAGTTTTCAAATTGGTTAAATAATTATTTTTTATAAAATCTGAAGGAAAGCTATTTATAGTTAAATGTTCATTGAATTCTTCAAAAGCAGCAGGTTTTCGAGCTTTGTTTCTCAATAAAAAATTTACTAATTGAATAATGTCAGATCCAGGTAATATTTTATTGTCAATTAGAACTTCTTTTCTTTCTGACCATGAAATTTTATGTTTCTTTAAAAAATCCAATATGTTTTGCGCAATGCTGTTATATTTAACAGGAACAGATTCTAGAATTTTATTTTCTATATCCAATGTGTTTTGCGCAATGCTTTTATTTTTAACAGGAATATTTTTTAGAATTTGATTTTCTATTTTAATAGTGTCTTCGGAGATTTGCTGTTCAGGTTGCTTTTCTATGAAAGGTTTGACATTGTTCACATTCGGAAAAGTGATATACTTTTGCAAAGCTTGAATATATAATTTTGCTTTTTCATCTTCCTTTATTTTGTTTTTTAATATATTTCGAATCTGCAAATCCAATTCGCTTAAATGCTCATCTTCAAATTGCTGTATACGGTCCACAGGGACTAGCGCATACTTTTTACTGTGTTCCATGAATAATAGAAGACAATAGACTTACAGCGGCAGGAATAAGGATGGATAAAAATCCTTCACCTTTTTGAACGAGGATTCTTCTTTTTTTGAACAATGGAAATTTTTTATCACTTAAACGGCGTAACGTTCTTTTATAAGGAATGAGTTTGTTTTTCTGACGTCTAGTTATTGGTATATTGCCAGATAAAAGATTAAAAACGCATTCACAAACAGATTTAATAAGACTATTTGGACAATTTTTCAAAATAGCAACCTTTTTGCGACTTTTCCCTAAAATTTTCAGGCATTCCACATCCTTCTTAGAGGACATCCTGGTTATAAATGAAATCTACTTCTTCTGAACTTTGTTTTATATAGTCTGCATAAAATGCCGCTTTGGTCAACGCACAACAATTAAATGCATGAGAATGATAAGAGCAAGCAGTGGAAAATCTATTTTTATTTAGCATTTGTATCTTAGGACAATTTACACTTAAAATGCTTCGACCTAAAATATTTTCTAAAAACTTAATCTTCTCTAAACCTTTTACATAAATATTCGTATAAACTGATGATAAGTATTGAAGAATAATATGTAGAGTACTATAAGGCAATACTCCACTATTCCATTCCATATGATGTCGATTTTTTATCACCCATTTGAAGCACTTTTTTTCAGAGGGTAAAAGATTCTCCCAAGAATGAGGAGGTAGAAAAAACCATCAGTTGTGATATCCTTCGTTTACGGAATAAAATGCGAGTTCTTTGATAACGAAACACTGTGATTTTAGTTGAAAACCTTCAAAATCAATAACAATAGCAGAAGACATGTTGATTCCAGCGATGGGCAGAGAACAAATGACTTATCGTGGTTCATACACATAAGGTCTATCACCAGGAAATATTTTTGTGCGCAAGCGCAAGCTTTCGAAAGAATCTGGTCTTAAATCAATGAATAAATAACTGAAAGGTAATGCAGTAGCATCATTAAAAATTTCTTGAAAAGCCTTTGTTTTACCAGGAAACATTTGTCTGGCTAAATGCATTACTTGGCTTTTATCTCGCGGATTTTTGTAAAGTACCATATAATGGGAATTTAAATTAATATTTCGCATTTCTTTGCCGTGATGAAACAAGTTTTGTGTAATAAAGATCACTGAAAGGTTTCGATGATGACTACCTTTCGTGAAAAGTTTGCTCAATCGCACATCAGAAGCTAACTCCGACATCAAGTCATCAATAATAATTAAAGCCTCTTGTAGGGAGTTAAGATTAGAGGGTAAACCTTCTTCAAATTGTACACCTTTCATTGAATTGAAAAGGGGTTGATAGCTTCCATAACAGTATATTATACTTGCTGGCATAGGGTGAAAATATTTATAATCAATTATTTTTTTAACAAATACGCTTTTACCTGAGCCTGTAGGCCCACTGATCAAGCAAGTCGAAGGATGGACTAACTTTAGACAATCCATTTTTGAAAATGAAAATACATTTCTAAAAACACTGAATTTATACTCTGCAGATAATATCCGAACAACCTTTAATTGTTTTTGCTACGAGATAACACTCACTGTAAGAATCGACAATATTTTGAGTAAATTTGAAGCAATGATTTTCAAAAACATCTATAGTATTATGAATACAATCACAAACTGTTTTTCCGCAATTTGTGTTATTTAAATAAAATTTTTTAAATTCGTGGCATTTAATAAATCCTGTGAGATCTATGTTTTGATATATTTGGTAGATTTCAAGCGTCGTTTTATTTTGCTTAAACGTGTCAGTTTTCTGAGGAAGTTCACCTAAGAAATTCCAAATTAACAAAGCAGAAAAACAAACATTTAAAAGAATAAGTAAAATAGTAAACAACCATTGCTTGTTTAAATTTTCCATCGGAACTGAAAGTCTCTGCTTTCTTTCGTGAATTACTTATGAAGAATGAATTCACTTTTGCAAAAACAAACATTATATATAAATAGATAAAGAGAGAGAGAGATACATAAGTATTATTTATGAATATTTAGATTTAACACACACAGAAGCACACACACACAGTCACACAAAGTAGACAGTTTTTATTTTTTAAATAAATCAATTTTATTTTTTAAAAATCATATTTACACCATATCTTTTTTTAACAAACTGAAAAATTCGAAAATCATTCTTCTGCTTAGATAGTGCATTTGTAATAGATTTCATACAGAATCCTTGGCTTCGCTTTACAATAAAATAAATACAAAACTGTCCGCATACATTTGAAGTTAAACTTTGAAGTGTTATCTTGTTCCATTGAATTTGATGATATTTCTCAACAAATCTTGATATGTCTTCACCGTAGGCTTCAGGAGGTAATCCGTAGGAATCGAAAAAATCGATATTCTTTTTATCTTGAATGTAAACAGCCAGCCAGTGTGTTCCCTTTTCATCATGTTTATTCGTATTAATAACCATTGTACAGGGAAATTTTCGAATAACAGGTATTTTGTCAGAAGGGAAGACGCCTGCAAAATATCTCGCTGACGCAGGCTCTCGAAATAAAATGTTATGAATTTGTGATGAATTCATCAGTTACCAAAATCATAAAGAATATTTCGAGCTTTGTTGATTTCAATTAAATTTTGAAATTCAGCGTAGACCAATAATGAAACTGTTTGATCTAAAGTAGTACCAAATTTTATTTCTAATCTTAAATTGCTGTGACGAATAAGATTTAAATGTGAACCATCACATAAGTCAGGTGACAAATCAAAACAGAATAAAGAATAACCTTTCGAAAATTCTGATCTTGAAAGGTACAAACCTTTGTTATCTGCATTCATAAATAAATTCTGATAAGCTCGAATAAAGTTATTTTTGACAAAGTCAGGTTGAAGTGGATTATGAGGAACGGGTTGACCGTCTACATAGACTCCGATAAAATTAATATTGTAATGTTTAAATTCAAAGGGAGACTTTTTATAGTTGCCGTTAAATGCATCATTATCTACACAAGCGATTACAATGCGATTTGGCATTTGACCAGTAAAAATGTTATCTTGAACAAAACTCATATTGCCGGTTGGAATGGAATATGCTTTGCAAAGAACTCTGTTAATAGGATATTTGGCTGTTCTGCTTTCTAGACTTTTTGCATGACCTATAACTACACCTGGGCTTACTCTTACTTTTCGAACGAATAAGGAGGCATGTTCTAAGGATACTTTAAATTCTTCATCACCCAATAAATAAAATTCCGGTTTACTACGAATAAGCTTAATTTTAACATCTACCATATTAAGAAGAAGTCTTTCTTGGTGAAACATATCTAAGTGCAATCGTCCAATGAGATCAACCGTAGCGCTGAGTTTAAACATTTCAGCACGTTCATTAAATCCCTCATTAGGGTTTGGATCGGCCATATCAAAAATATTCATACGACCTGCAGTATCTTTAAAAAATAATTCCGAGGAAAGCTGAGATGTTTTTTCATCAAAACCATGATTAAGTAATTTTTCTATCATAGCTCTGTATGGGTAAGTATTATTACTGGATGAAACAAGTCTTTCATTCAGGCTGATATCGACTTGAGAAAACATGGAATGTAAAAATAAATTTACGGGTCCCACTTTATGTGTATCAGTAATTGGACTGCCATCCTTCTTTAAAATTTTTACTTTAACATACAACTGAGTTTGCGACAAATCAAGATAGTCTTCTCCGCTTCCAGAAACATTGAATTCTACAGGACCGCCGTCAGAAGCATTCGCAAGCGGATGAAATTCAATCCATTGACCTCTTTCTATAACGGTTTGAGTCGGAGGCAAATTAAATAATTCGAGTTCAGATTTTGCACATTCAGGAGAATCCTTTAAAAGGAAAGCCGAAAAGGAATAATGAAATAGTAGTAAGCACCCCACTTTGGCGGAGAAGGGGGGAGGCAGCGAAGGGGGGAGGCGGACTTCGGTCAGGAAGGGTGGCTGCTCCGGCCGGTCGCTTGGAGAGAGGGGAAAGGGGGATGATCAAATAGGGGGAAGGAAGCGAAGGGAGGAGGCGGACTTGGGTCAGGAAGGGTGGCTGCTCCGGTCGGTCACTTGGAGAGTGGGGAATGGGGATGGTCAAAGAGGGGGAGGAAGCGAAGGGGGGATGCGGACTTCGGTCAGGAAGGGTGGCTGCTCTGCGGTCGGTCACTGGGAGCGGAGAAAGGGGATGGTCGAAGAGGGGAGGAAGCGAAGGGGGAGGCGGCCTTCGGTCTGGAAAGCTGACTGCTCCGGCCGGTCGCTTGGAGCGGGGAAAGGGTATAGTCGGAAGATGGGGAGCAAGCAAGGAGGGGAAGCGAACTTCGGTCATGAAGGTTGACTGCTCTGTGGTCGGTCAGTGGGAGCGGGGAAGGGGGGGATAGTCGGAAGATGGGGAGCAAGCAAGGAGGGAAAGTGAACTTCGGTGAGGAAGGGTGGATGCTCCGGCCGGTCACTGGAAGCGGGAAAGGGGGATGTTTAGGGGGGAATATTCAAGTTTTAACAGGAATTTTATGTTTATACATGTAAAAAATAATATCAAGGATTTGATTATTTTTTTTTTTATATATTTCTTTTTTTTTTTTTTTTTTTGCCTTTTCACTACTTTAACATTACGCTTTTGAAAGCGCAAGAATACATTTTTTTGGACCAATAACATTTAAGTATACTGTTCCTTAGGGGGTAGTTGAATTTCTTCAGTTATTTTCGTTCTGTGAGGTATCAGTTAGTCATTTCGATTACGTTCTTCAACTAGTGCATTTTTATCATCTCTTTTTCGAGATTTTATTTTCCTGTTTGATTTTTTACTATGGAAGACGGTTTTGACGTTTCAATTAAAGAAAATATATTGGAATTACCTGATGAAACATTTGAGAAACTAGAAAATGAAATAGTATACTTACCAGCCGAACAAACTAAAGTTGGTGTTAATGATAAAAAATATGCAATTTCTAGAAATATTGTGGCATTTGGAGAATCAGGCTTACGCTATTCATTTCAAGGACTTACTATAAATTGCTACCCATGGTCCCCTTTGCTTCTTGAAATTAAAAAAACTGTGGAAAGTTTAACGGGTGTGGATTTCAATTTTGTGCTCATTGATCGTTATGAAGATGGAAATGCCTGCACAGGACAGCACAAAGATGATGACTTAGAAAAAAACCATCCTATATGTTCTTTAAGCCTTGGTGAAACTCGTACCATTGTATTCAAGAGACCTAATTTTAAGGAAAAAAGAATAGAACTGAAGTCCAATACTTTATTAGTTATGTCATCAGCCACGAACAGTGTCTGGAGTCATGGAATACCACGCCAGAAGAAAAAAACTGGCGTATGCATTAATTTGACATTTCAGAAGATGGACATATCTTCCGATGATAAAAAGCGAAAATTCCAAGAAGAGGCTCCATTTGAACGAAAATCCAAAAGAATTCAGAAAGATGCATCTAAAGTAAGCTCATTTTTCTTCTTTTAACGTCTTATATTTTATTATTACTAATTTTTAAATTAATATTTCTGTTATTTTTTTATTATTTTTGTTATTATATTTTTTAAATACTAATTTTTCTTTCTTGCTTTTTTTTTTCTTTTACAGGTCCTAGTTTTTACGGACGGAGAATTTCCCGAAGGAATGTTCCACATTGGTGACTCTGTTTTCGTCTATCCCAGTATTTTTAGAGGAGACGTTCTAGTGCACATTAGACGGTTTCAAAAGTATGGAAACAAATTCTACCCAACAAAAGAAGGAGTTACACTTCTACCTACATGGATTGATTCTCTTATGCAACGTGGTAAAGTTCCAGAGAAATCTCGAGATTTGTGTCTTGGAAATAGCTTATTTCCGGTAGATATTAAGATTGAGAGCTCCGATTTTGAAAACTTTACATTTTCTAAAATTAATACGACGCAGACAAGTGAATCTTTACAGAAAACCATATCTATAACTTCTTCTCAGTGGAGAAAAATGTTAGAAATGTACGACGACATTGCTGCTGTTATTTTAGATCGTATTTTTGGATCTATGGACTTTTTAACTGCCTACATGTCTTTTGAGGATAGAGATATTGAAGAATGTTTACCAGATTCTTTAGACGCCAGCCTTGGCAAAGAATGCCTTTTAGAGTATCTTAAACACTCACTCTCTGACTGCATTAAAGAAAATGGATGTTTGAAAGATCCTCAGTCATTAGCAGAAGAATTATGGGGTAACAAAGTTCAAACATTTAACTCAGTAGCATTGCATGTTAAAGTAAGTGAAATAGCTGACACGTTTTATTCCAGAATATGGGAATACAGAGACTTTTTGTCATTATCAAGACCGGCAAATTACATTACCAGAACATTTTTAATGAACATTCAATTGCAAGATGTACTGAAAGAAGTTAGAAATACACTCTGTCCACCAAATGCATTTGAATTTTTTGAAGATTTTGAATAATACTTTTATAGTTAAATCTCTGAAATAAATTTCTTTTAATTAATTTTTTCATTTTGTTTGTCTTTATTTTGAGCGACTTTACATGTCCTTTCAGGTAAAAAAAAGGGGGGGTACGAACATCTTGTGGGATAGATTCCCCTTCACAGGTGCGTATCGTTGTTGGAACATGCAGCGTTCAGGTTCTCACAAAATATTTAGGTGCGGTAGGGTGGGGGATTTTTGAATGGGTACGATATGTTACCCTGTGAGCTTTTAGCATCTCCTTCAAGTTTTCTAGCAGCGCACTGATTGGATATACATTTTTAATGATACGATGATCACGAATTTTTTTATAGAATATTCCACCTTTATTTCACTTTTACTTAGTGGAGTGGTATCAGTTACAAGTGAGACTTCTATCCAGCAAGTATCTCAATGAATCGAAAATCATGAAGCGATCCCTAACTTTAGAAGATTTTTTTTGAGAAAGATGAGTCTGAAGTAAGAATTTTAATTATTTATCTTTCTATTTTTTTTTCTTTTTAACTATTAGATTTTTTTTTTAATTCTCAAAATGTGCGTTATTTCTATATTTAATGCGTATGAAATTTACGAAATATTTTTGTATTTTTTTAGGTGATTGGAGAAGCTACACAGACATTTTTGGAAGATGACGATCAGGTAAATATTTCCCTTTTTTCTTCCTTTTTTTTTAATAGTTCGGTTTATAAACAAAGTTCTAACAAATAATTTTTTTTTTCAGTTTATTGGAGAAAGTACTCAAGCTTTTTTAGAGGATGATTCTGAAGTAAATGGCTTCTATTTTTCTATTATATATATATATATATATATATTTTTTTTTTTTTTTTTTTAACTGAAACATTTCCTTACATTCGTTTTTATTATTATTATTGCAGTTTGTATCAGAAATCGAGCAGAATTTCTTAGAGGATAATGCAGATATAATACCTGCCAGAGATCAAAATGTAATTGAAGATTTTTATGCAAGGCGGAATTTATATGGAGAAGGAACTAGTTCTGATAGAAATCATGATTTAACGGTAAATATTACACATGTAAATTGTATGAGTGGGATTTCCTTTTCTTTTTTTTTCTTTTTTCTTTTTCTTTTTTCTTTTTCTTTGTTTTTTTAGAATTTTGTATATATATATATATTTTTTTTTCTATATTTTCTTTTTATTAGGATTGCATACAATTTAGAATAAAAGGGAAAAAGATTAACAAAAAATTCAACATGGAAGAGTCAATTTATGAGGTGAGAATTGATAAAGAAAAAGTTCCCAGCGGAATAACGGCTATATCGTTATCTTCAATCCTGCAGCTGAGTGAATGTCTTTTCCAGCGCCTAATTACAGTGACAACAAGAGGATTTAGTTCTTCAGACAAGATTCGATTTTGTATATTCTCGGAGGCTTTAGATAGACCCATAAGTACTTGCCTTATGAACATTTCTGATGCCAGTGTTGAAAAAATCATGGCAGCTGTAATGAAAGTATTGCAAAGTAAGGATGAGATACCACTGGACGAAGCATTTGAAGTGAATGTAATCACGCTCAGGAATCCTACTGGAGCTGGCCGGTCAGCAGTTTGCAATATAGAAAGTGATAGATATTCAAAAAAGTATTTGATATTCCTTATAATTATTCTTTTTTTTAAAAGTATATATTTGTAATGATCTTTAATTTTTCTACATTCAAATGTTTTCCTGTTTTACAGATCAATAGTTAGAATTCCCGACAGTGACGATAATCTATGTTGTGCTCGAGCAATAGTAGTTGGAGTTGCATATATACAGAAGGATGTCAGATTAAAAACGATTTGTGACGATAGATGCAATTTGCAAAAACAATTAGCTATAGAACTTCATGATGAAACCGGAGTAGAAAAGGGTCCCTGCGGTATTCCAGAAATTCAAAAATTTGAAGAGCATTTAAAAATTCAGGTGATTGTAGTATCCAGTCAACATTTTAATAAGGTTAGTTTTGTTTTAATTTAATTTAACATCATTTTTTAAAATTTATCGAATGCATGTTACAAGGACTTTTTCCCCTTTATTTGCAGGCTATCTACAGAGGTCCAACCAAAAAAGATCAAGTTTATTTATATCATCATAATAATCATTATGACCTCATCAGATCGATGAAAGGATTCCATGGAAAAAAGATCTATTGTTTGGAATGCGATAAGGCATATGATCCCGAAAAAGACCATTCTTGCACAGTAAAATGTAAAATATGTTACTCTTCCGTTTGTTCGAAAGAACAAGATGTATTTTGCCGAGATTGCAACAGAGTTTGTCAATCCGAAGTCTGTTTTGATAGGCACAAAAGTAAATCTTCAAAACAAAAATATTCTATTTGCGAGCATTTTTATGAGTGTCTAGATTGTCATAGACTCTTGGACACAACGAAAGAGCCCAAAACTAAGCATAAATGCTGGCATTCTACATGTATAGTTTGCAAGAAATATGTTGATAGTAGTCATCTTTGCTATATGAATAAACAAAATCCTAAAACTCCATCGGACAAATTAATATTTTTTGATCTGGAAACGGATCAGTCTAATGGAGAGCATATAGTGAATTTCGCAGTAGCCCAATACAAAAACGGGCAAGAAAACGTATTTTCAGGCTACGATGCGATTCACAAATTTTGCAAATTTCTTTTTAGAGTAGAACATAAGGATTATATAGTAATTGCCCACAATATGAAGGGTTTTGATGGACAATTTTTGATAAACTGGATCATTAATCAAGGTAAGTATATTTATTTATTTTAAATTAGTATTTTGGTTATATATATATATACTGGCATCTTGTAAGAATTTGTAGAAAACATTTTTTTTTTGTTCTTGTTTTCTTTTACTAAAACTATTATTATTATTATTTTTAGGCCGAAAACCAAAGATAGTTCCTTGCGGGTCCAAAATCATGAAAATTGTATACATGGGCATCACTGTCATAGACTCTTTCAACTTTTTCCCGATGGCTCTGTCAAAGCTGCCCAAGACATTTGGCATTGCTGAACTTAAAAAAGGTTTCTTTCCCCATAAATTTAACACCCCAGAAAATCAAAATTATGTGGGAATTTTGCCCGATGAAAAATTCTATGATCCTGATATGATGTCCCCATTGACGCGCGAGGAATTCTTTTTATGGTATGAAGAGAGGCGTAAGACTCCTTTTGATTTCAAAAAAGAAATCTATGAATATTGCAGGTGCATTTTTTTCTTTATTATTATTATTTTATATAGTGTAAATATCACCACATTTATGTATTTATTTATTTATTTTATTTACATATTTTGTTCTTCTTTTTATAGATCGGATGTTGATATTTTAAGGAAATGTTGTGTTAGTTTTCAAGGAGAATTTCTAACATTGGCCAAAGTTGATCCATTTAGATATACCACGATTGCATCAGCGTGCATGGCAACTTTTAGAGCCCACCACATAAAAGACCAGTCAATAGGTGTGATTCCAACTCGTGGATATGTAAGCAGATCTACTTTCAGTAGGGATTCAATAAGATGGCTGGAATATGTCAGCCAGTCTCGAAATATTTTAATTGATCACGCGCTTAATGGATCCGGGGAAAAAAGAATTGCAGGCCATTATCTTGATGGTTTCTGTGAAAATGAAAACACAGTTTTCATGTTCCAAGGGTGTTTTTTTCACGGATGCCCATCCTGTTTTGACAGAGATTCTGTTAATCCCCTATCAAAATTTTCAATGGCTCAGCTTTATGCACAAACAGAAGAAATTAAGCAGAAAATCTTAGAAGCTGGGTTCCAGTATGAAGAGATTTGGGAGCACGAATTCCGCGATCTAAAAAAAAATGAAGATGTGAAGCGCGTAATTGATACATTAAATATCCAAGATCGTCTGAACCCCAGAGATTCTTTCTATGGGGGAAGGACAAATGCCATTCAACTTTATTTTGAAGGGAATGCGAAATATTATGACTTCACAAGTTTGTATCCATGGGTGAATAAATACTGTATTTATCCTTGTGGACAGCCAAAAATTGTTACCGAAAACTTTGGGGATGTTAATGAATATTTCGGAATCATAAAGTGTAAAATTTTGCCCCCCAAAAAATTGTTCCATCCGGTGTTGCCGCATAGATCAAATACCAACGGAAAACTAACATTCCCCCTTTGCCATGCATGTCTGGCAATCAATCAACAGGAAGATTGTAACCATACGGTCATGATGAACAACGGTCATTCACTGGAACATGGGTGACAGAAGAAGTCAAAAAAGCCATTAGCAAGGGCTATGTTATAAAACAAGTAAATTTTTAAATGAAAATATCTAACATTTGCTTTTAATTTTACTCTTTTTTTTTTACTTTAAATTTTGAATCGATTAATAATAACTTACTATATTTTATTAATAATAATTTATTTATTTAGATATTTGAAGTGTACCATTTTGAGAGACGTTCGGATGACTTCTTCACGTCATATATCAATTTATTTTTGAAAATTAAACAAGAATCTTCTGGGTGGCCCGAACATTGCAAGACGATGGAGGATAAAAGTAGATATTTATCAGAATATTGGATAAACGAAGGAGTAAAGTTGGAGCATGCAAGTATCGAAAATAATCCCGGGAGACGCCAAGTGGCAAAGTTAGCCCTTAATTCTTTCTGGGGCAGATGGGGGATGAGAAACAACAAGGATCAGTTGACTTACGTAACAGATATCACCCAGTTCAACAGACTGATAAATGATCCAGCGAAAAAGGTATATGTATATATGTTTTTCTCCCTCTTTTCGTGATATATATATATATATATATATATATACTTAAACATATTTATGAAGATTATTCTTACTCAAAAGATAAAAGTATATATGTTTATTTGTATGTATATGCATTTATATATATATATTTTATTATTATTATTTTAGATCAAAGATTTGTATTTAGCGAGCCCGGAGGTAATCGGAGTGCAATGGAAATATAATGATGAGTTTGAACCCCATGACGTGCAAACAAATGTATTCATCGCCTCATTTACTACATGCTATGCCCGTTTAAAATTGTATGAAGAGTTGGAAAAGCTGGATGAAAAAGTTCTATATTTTGATACGGACAGCATCATCTTCAGCTGTGACGGAGCAATGATTCCACCTCTTGGAGATTATCTTGGGCAACTGACGGATGAACTGAATGGAGAAACCATAAAAAAATTCGTTTCAGGTAATTTATATATTTTTATTTATTTATTTATTCATTTATCTTTTAAAAAGAATGCTATAGTGCTGAGTAAAAAATATATCTATATTTATGTAAGAAAATTCGAAAATATTACTCGTAAAATCTAAAAAGAAAAATTATATTTTTGCCCTAGGTGGCCCCAAAAACTACGCCTTTGTCACCGATAAAGGATCGGAAGTGTGCAAGATTAAAGGATTTACTTTAAATTATAAGAACACTCTGATATTAAACTTGCAGAGCGTGGAAGAGTTGCTTTCAAGCAGGGAATGGCAAAAGACGTTTAAAGTCACGAACGAAGCAAAAATAACCAGGGATGGTAAAAAGAGAAAAGTTACAAATGTGAAAGAAGTAAAAAATTACAAAATTGTCTACGACAAAAGACGGATTCACAATGATTTTTCCACAACACCTTTTGGGTATTAGTATGATATTTCAAGATTTTTTTTGTGAAAGTATTCTACTCTGTAATCTAAATTTCTTTTTTATATTGTTGTTTTATTTTGTTCCTTTGTAAATTAATATCATTAATAAATATGTTTGTTCTACTATTTTTCCAGATTCTTTATTTAAATGCATGTTTTTCTTTTTTCATATTTAGATAATTTTTACAATAACGTAAAGAATTTGTAAAAAAAATTCTATGAAAGCAAACAGAATATATATATATATATATATGTATGTATATATTTATATAGAGAGATATATTAACAACTTATCAATTTTGCAGCATCAGTTTTGAAAATTTTTGTAGAAAAAAAAAAAAAAGGTAATAAAAAGAAATTGTTAGGAAAAATTATTATTAAGATTTACTTTTCGTTTGCATACATATATATATATATATATTTAAATAGTATTTTTTTAAGTAAAGAAATAATTATAATAATAATAATAATAATAATAAAATAAAAACAGCAACTGGAAATACCATACAAAACTTGAATCAAGGAAAAATATATATATATAATTTATTATTATTATTGGTTCAAAATAAAAAGAATAAGAAAGAAAGAAATTGTTTTTAAATGCAAGAAGACATAAAGCATTAAGTAAAAAATAACATAATTTTTATTCATATTTTAAATGCATGCTACAAATGCGATTAATACAATTTCAACCATTTTTTTGTGGGTACAAGTCTTTTTACTTTTGGTTTTGCATACATAGTTTTCAAATTGGTTAAATAATTATTTTTTATAAAATCTGAAGGAAAGCTATTTATAGTTAAATGTTCATTGAATTCTTCAAAAGCAGCAGGTTTTCGAGCTTTGTTTCTCAATAAAAAATTTACTAATTGAATAATGTCAGATCCAGGTAATATTTTATTGTCAATTAGAACTTCTTTTCTTTCTGACCATGAAATTTTATGTTTCTTTAAAAAATCCAATATGTTTTGCGCAATGCTGTTATATTTAACAGGAACAGATTCTAGAATTTTATTTTCTATATCCAATGTGTTTTGCGCAATGCTTTTATTTTTAACAGGAATATTTTTTAGAATTTGATTTTCTATTTTAATAGTGTCTTCGGAGATTTGCTGTTCAGGTTGCTTTTCTATGAAAGGTTTGACATTGTTCACATTCGGAAAAGTGATATACTTTTGCAAAGCTTGAATATATAATTTTGCTTTTTCATCTTCCTTTATTTTGTTTTTTAATATATTTCGAATCTGCAAATCCAATTCGCTTAAATGCTCATCTTCAAATTGCTGTATACGGTCCACAGGGACTAGCGCATACTTTTTACTGTGTTCCATGAATAATAGAAGACAATAGACTTACAGCGGCAGGAATAAGGATGGATAAAAATCCTTCACCTTTTTGAACGAGGATTCTTCTTTTTTTGAACAATGGAAATTTTTTATCACTTAAACGGCGTAACGTTCTTTTATAAGGAATGAGTTTGTTTTTCTGACGTCTAGTTATTGGTATATTGCCAGATAAAAGATTAAAAACGCATTCACAAACAGATTTAATAAGACTATTTGGACAATTTTTCAAAATAGCAACCTTTTTGCGACTTTTCCCTAAAATTTTCAGGCATTCCACATCCTTCTTAGAGGACATCCTGGTTATAAATGAAATCTACTTCTTCTGAACTTTGTTTTATATAGTCTGCATAAAATGCCGCTTTGGTCAACGCACAACAATTAAATGCATGAGAATGATAAGAGCAAGCAGTGGAAAATCTATTTTTATTTAGCACTTGTATCTTAGGACAATTTACACTTAAAATGCTTCGACCTAAAATATTTTCTAAAAACTTAATCTTCTCTAAACCTTTTACATAAATATTCGTATAAACTGATGATAAGTATTGAAGAATAATATGTAGAGTACTATAAGGCAATACTCCACTATTCCATTCCATATGATGTCGATTTTTTATCACCCATTTGAAGCACTTTTTTTCAGAGGGTAAAAGATTCTCCCAAGAATGAGGAGGTAGAAAAAACCAGCAGTTGTGATATCCTCCGTTTACGGAATAAAATGCGAGTTCTTTGATAACGAAACACTGTGATTTTAGTTGAAAACCTTCAAAATCAATAACAATAGCAGAAGACACGTTGATTCCAGCGATGGGCAGAGAACAAATGACTTATCGTGGTTCATACACATAAGGTCTATCACCAGGAAATATTTTTGTGAGCAAGCGCAAGCTTTCGAAAGAATCTGGTCTTAAATCAATGAATAAATAACTGAAAGGTAATGCAGTAGCATCATTAAAAATTTCTTGAAAAGCCTTTGTTTTACCAGGAAACATTTGTCTGGCTAAATGCATTACTTGGCTTTTATCTCGCGGATTTTTGTAAAGTACCATATAATGGGAATTTAAATTAATATTTCGCATTTCTTTGCCGTGATGAAACAAGTTTTGTGTAATAAAGATCACTGAAAGGTTTCGATGATGACTACCTTTCGTGAAAAGTTTGCTCAATCGCACATCAGAAGCTAACTCCGACATCAAGTCATCAATAATAATTAAAGCCTCTTGTAGGGAGTTAAGATTAGAGGGTAAACCTTCTTCAAATTGTACACCTTTCATTGAATTGAAAAGGGGTTGATAGCTTCCATAACAGTATATTATACTTGCTGGCATAGGGTGAAAATATTTATAATCAATTATTTTTTTAACAAATACGCTTTTACCTGAGCCTGTAGGCCCACTGATCAAGCAAGTCGAAGGATGGACTAACTTTAGACAATCCATTTTTGAAAATGAAAATACATTTCTAAAAACACTGAATTTATACTCTGCAGATAATATCCGAACAACCTTTAATTGTTTTTGCTACGAGATAACACTCACTGTAAGAATCGACAATATTTTGAGTAAATTTGAAGCAATGATTTTCAAAAACATCTATAGTATTATGAATACAATCACAAACTGTTTTTCCGCAATTTGTGTTATTTAAATAAAATTTTTTAAATTCGTGGCATTTAATAAATCCTGTGAGATCTATGTTTTGATATATTTGGTAGATTTCAAGCGTCGTTTTATTTTGCTTAAACGTGTCAGTTTTCTGAGGAAGTTCACCTAAGAAATTCCAAATTAACAAAGCAGAAAAACAAACATTTAAAAGAATAAGTAAAATAGTAAACAACCATTGCTTGTTTAAATTTTCCATCGGAACTGAAAGTCTCTGCTTTCTTTCGTGAATTACTTATGAAGAATGAATTCACTTTTGCAAAAACAAACATTATATATAAATAGATAAAGAGAGAGAGAGATACATAAGTATTATTTATGAATATTTAGATTTAACACACACAGAAGCACACACACACAGTCACACAAAGTAGACAGTTTTTATTTTTTAAATAAATCAATTTTATTTTTTAAAAATCATATTTACACCATATCTTTTTTTAACAAACTGAAAAATTCGAAAATCATTCTTCTGCTTAGATAGTGCATTTGTAATAGATTTCATACAGAATCCTTGGCTTCGCTTTACAATAAAATAAATACAAAACTGTCCGCATACATTTGAAGTTAAACTTTGAAGTGTTATCTTGTTCCATTGAATTTGATGATATTTCTCAACAAATCTTGATATGTCTTCACCGTAGGCTTCAGGAGGTAATCCGTAGGAATCGAAAAAATCGATATTCTTTTTATCTTGAATGTAAACAGCCAGCCAGTGTGTTCCCTTTTCATCATGTTTATTCGTATTAATAACCATTGTACAGGGAAATTTTCGAATAACAGGTATTTTGTCAGAAGGGAAGACGCCTGCAAAATATCTCGCTGACGCAGGCTCTCGAAATAAAATGTTATGAATTTGTGATGAATTCATCAGTTACCAAAATCATAAAGAATATTTCGAGCTTTGTTGATTTCAATTAAATTTTGAAATTCAGCGTAGACCAATAATGAAACTGTTTGATCTAAAGTAGTACCAAATTTTATTTCTAATCTTAAATTGCTGTGACGAATAAGATTTAAATGTGAACCATCACATAAGTCAGGTGACAAATCAAAACAGAATAAAGAATAACCTTTCGAAAATTCTGATCTTGAAAGGTACAAACCTTTGTTATCTGCATTCATAAATAAATTCTGATAAGCTCGAATAAAGTTATTTTTGACAAAGTCAGGTTGAAGTGGATTATGAGGAACGGGTTGACCGTCTACATAGACTCCGATAAAATTAATATTGTAATGTTTAAATTCAAAGGGAGACTTTTTATAGTTGCCGTTAAATGCATCATTATCTACACAAGCGATTACAATGCGATTTGGCATTTGACCAGTAAAAATGTTATCTTGAACAAAACTCATATTGCCGGTTGGAATGGAATATGCTTTGCAAAGAACTCTGTTAATAGGATATTTGGCTGTTCTGCTTTCTAGACTTTTGCATGACCTATAACTACACCTGGGCTTACTCTTACTTTTCGAACGAATAAGGAGGCATGTTCTAAGGATACTTTAAATTCTTCATCACCCAATAAACAAAATTCCGGTTTACTACGAATAAGCTTAATTTTAACATCTACCATATTAAGAAGAAGTCTTTCTTGGTGAAACATATCTAAGTGCAATCGTCCAACGAGATCAACCGTAGCGCTGAGTTTAAACATTTCAGCACGTTCATTAAATCCCTCATTAGGGTTTGGATCGGCCATATCAAAAATATTCATACGACCTGCAGTATCTTTAAAAAATAATTCCGAGGAAAGCTGAGATGTTTTTTCATCAAAACCATGATTAAGTAATTTTTCTATCATAGCTCTGTATGGGTAAGTATTATTACTGGATGAAACAAGTCTTTCATTCAGGCTGATATCGACTTGAGAAAACATGGAATGTAAAAATAAATTTACGGGTCCCACTTTATGTGTATCAGTAATTGGACTGCCATCCTTCTTTAAAATTTTTACTTTAACATACAACTGAGTTTGCGACAAATCAAGATAGTCTTCTCCGCTTCCAGAAACATTGAATTCTACAGGACCGCCGTCAGAAGCATTCGCAAGCGGATGAAATTCAATCCATTGACCTCTTTCTATAACGGTTTGAGTCGGAGGCAAATTAAATAATTCGAGTTCAGATTTTGCACATTCAGGAGAATCCTTTAAAAGGAAAGCCGAAAAGGAATAATGAAATAGTAGTAAGCACCCCACTTTGGCGGAGAAGGGGGGAGGCAGCGAAGGGGGGAGGCGGCCTTCGGTCAGGAAGGGTGGCTGCTCCGGCCGGTCGCTTGGAGAGCGGGGAAAGGGGGATCATCAAAGAGGGGGAAGGAAGCGAAGGGAGGAGGCGGACTTGGGTCAGGAAGGGTGGCTGCTCCGGTCGGTCACTTGGAGAGCGGGGAAGGGGGATGGTCAAAGAGGGGGAGGAAGCGAAGGGGGGATGCGGACTTCGGTCAGGAAGGGTGGCTGCTCTGCGGTCGGTCACTGGGAGCGGAGAAAGGGGATGGTCGAAGAGGGGAGGAAGCGAAGGGGGAGGCGGCCTTCGGTCTGGAAAGCTGACTGCTCCGGCCGGTCGCTTGGAGCGGGGAAAGGGTATAGTCGGAAGATGGGGAGCAAGCAAGGAGGGGAAGCGAACTTCGGTCATGAAGGTTGACTGCTCTGTGGTCGGTCAGTGGGAGCGGGGAAGGAGGGGATAGTCGGAAGATGGGGAGCAAGCAAGGAGGGAAAGTGAACTTCGGTGAGGAAGGGTGGATGCTCCGGCCGGTCACTGGAAGCGGGAAAGGGGGATGTTTAGGGGGGAATATTCAAGTTTTAACAGGAATTTTATGTTTATACATGTAAAAAATAATATCAAGGATTTGATTATTTTTTTTTTATATATTTCTTTTTTTTTTTTTTTGCCTTTTCACTACTTTAACATTACGCTTTTGAAAGCGCAAGAATACATTTTTTTGGACCAATAACATTTAAGTATACTGTTCCTTAGGGGGTAGTTGAATTTCTTCAGTTATTTTCGTTCTGTGAGGTATCAGTTAGTCATTTCGATTACGTTCTTCAACTAGTGCATTTTTATCATCTCTTTTTCGAGATTTTATTTTCCTGTTTGATTTTTTACTATGGAAGACGGTTTTGACGTTTCAATTAAAGAAAATATATTGGAATTACCTGATGAAACATTTGAGAAACTAGAAAATGAAATAGTATACTTACCAGCCGAACAAACTAAAGTTGGTGTTAATGATAAAAAATATGCAATTTCTAGAAATATTGTGGCATTTGGAGAATCAGGCTTACGCTATTCATTTCAAGGACTTACTATAAATTGCTACCCATGGTCCCCTTTGCTTCTTGAAATTAAAAAAACTGTGGAAACTTTAACGGGTGTGGATTTCAATTTTGTGCTCATTGATCGTTATGAAGATGGAAATGCCTGCACAGGACAGCACAAAGATGATGACTTAGAAAAAAACCATCCTATATGTTCTTTAAGCCTTGGTGAAACTCGTACCATTGTATTCAAGAGACCTAATTTTAAGGAAAAAAGAATAGAACTGAAGTCCAATACTTTATTAGTTATGTCATCAGCCACGAACAGTGTCTGGAGTCATGGAATACCACGCCAGAAGAAAAAAACTGGCGTATGCATTAATTTGACATTTCAGAAGATGGACATATCTTCCGATGATAAAAAGCGAAAATTCCAAGAAGATGCTCCATTTGAACGAAAATCCAAAAGAATTCAGAAAGATGCATCTAAAGTAAGCTCATTTTTCTTCTTTTAACGTCTTATATTTTATTATTACTAATTTTTAAATTAATATTTCTGTTATTTTTTTATTATTTTTGTTATTATATTTTTTAAATACTAATTTTTCTTTCTTGCTTTTTTTTTTCTTTTACAGGTCCTAGTTTTTACGGACGGAGAATTTCCCGAAGGAATGTTCCACATTGGTGACTCTGTTTTCGTCTATCCCAGTATTTTTAGAGGAGACGTTCTAGTGCACATTAGACGGTTTCAAAAGTATGGAAACAAATTCTACCCAACAAAAGAAGGAGTTACACTTCTACCTACATGGATTGATTCTCTTATGCAACGTGGTAAAATTCCAGAGAAATCTCGAGATTTGTGTCTTGGAAATAGCTTATTTCCGGTAGATATTAAGATTGAGAGCTCCGATTTTGAAAACTTTACATTTTCTAAAATTAATACGACGCAGACAAGTGAATCTTTACAGAAAACCATATCTATAACTTCTTCTCAGTGGAGAAAAATGTTAGAAATGTACGACGACATTGCTGCTGTTATTTTAGATCGTATTTTTGGATCTATGGACTTTTTAACTGCCTACATGTCTTTTGAGGATAGAGATATTGAAGAATGTTTACCAGATTCTTTAGACGCCAGCCTTGGCAAAGAATGCCTTTTAGAGTATCTTAAACACTCACTCTCTGACTGCATTAAAGAAAATGGATGTTTGAAAGATCCTCAGTCATTAGCAGAAGAATTATGGGGTAACAAAGTTCAAACATTTAACTCAGTAGCATTGCATGTTAAAGTAAGTGAAATAGCTGACACGTTTTATTCCAGAATATGGGAATACAGAGACTTTTTGTCATTATCAAGACCGGCAAATTACATTACTAGAACATTTTTAATGAACATTCAATTGCAAGATGTACTGAAAGAAGTTAGAAATACACTCTGTCCACCAAATGCATTTGAATTTTTTGAAGATTTTGAATAATACTTTTATAGTTAAATCTCTGAAATAAATTTCTTTTAATTAATTTTTTCATTTTGTTTGTCTTTATTTTGAGCGACTTTACATGTCCTTTCAGGTAAAAAAAAGGGGGGGTACGAACATCTTGTGGGATAGATTCCCCTTCACAGGTGCGTATCGTTGTTGGAACATGCAGCGTTCAGGTTCTCACAAAATATTTAGGTGCGGTAGGGTGGGGGATTTTTGAATGGGTACGATATGTTACCCTGTGAGCTTTTAGCATCTCCTTCAAGTTTTCTAGCAGCGCACTGATTGGATATACATTTTTAATGATACGATGATCACGAATTTTTTTATAGAATATTCCACCTTTATTTCACTTTTACTTAGTGGAGTGGTATCAGTTACAAGTGAGACTTCTATCCAGCAAGTATCTCAATGAATCGAAAATCATGAAGCGATCCCTAACTTTAGAAGATTTTTTTGAGAAAGATGAGTCTGAAGTAAGAATTTTAATTATTTATCTTTCTATTTTTTTTTTTTTTAACTATTAGATTTTTTTTTTAATTCTCAAAATGTGCGTTATTTCTATATTTAATGCGTATGAAATTTACGAAATATTTTTGTATTTTTTTAGGTGATTGGAGAAGCTACACAGACATTTTTGGAAGATGACGATCAGGTAAATATTTCCCTTTTTTCTTCCTTTTTTTTTAATAGTTCGGTTTATAAACAAAGTTCTAACAAATAATTTTTTTTTCAGTTTATTGGAGAAAGTACTCAAGCTTTTTTAGAGGATGATTCTGAAGTAAATGGCTTCTATTTTTCTATTATATATATATATATATATATATATATTTTTTTTTTTTTTTTTTTAACTGAAACATTTCCTTACATTCGTTTTTATTATTATTATTGCAGTTTGTATCAGAAATCGAGCAGAATTTCTTAGAGGATAATGCAGATATAATACCTGCCAGAGATCAAAATGTAATTGAAGATTTTTATGCAAGGCGGAATTTATATGGAGAAGGAACTAGTTCTGATAGAAATCATGATTTAACGGTAAATATTACACATGTAAATTGTATGAGTGGGATTTCCTTTTCTTTTTTTTTCTTTTTTCTTTTTCTTTTTTCTTTTTCTTTGTTTTTTTAGAATTTTGTATATATATATATATTTTTTTTTCTATATTTTCTTTTTATTAGGATTGCATACAATTTAGAATAAAAGGGAAAAAGATTAACAAAAAATTCAACATGGAAGAGTCAATTTATGAGGTGAGAATTGATAAAGAAAAAGTTCCCAGCGGAATAACGGCTATATCGTTATCTTCAATCCTGCAGCTGAGTGAATGTCTTTTCCAGCGCCTAATTACAGTGACAACAAGAGGATTTAGTTCTTCAGACAAGATTCGATTTTGTATATTCTCGGAGGCTTTAGATAGACCCATAAGTACTTGCCTTATGAACATTTCTGATGCCAGTGTTGAAAAAATCATGGCAGCTGTAATGAAAATATTGCAAAGTAAGGATGAGATGCCACTGGACGAAGCATTTGAAGTGAATGTAATCACGCTCAGGAATCCTACTGGAGCTGGCCGGTCAGCAGTTTGCAATATAGAAAGTGATAGATATTCAAAAAAGTATTTGATATTCCTTATAATTATTCTTTTTTTTTAAAGTATATATTTGTAATGATCTTTAATTTTTCTACATTCAAATGTTTTCCTGTTTTACAGATCAATAGTTAGAATTCCCGACAGTGACGATAATCTATGTTGTGCTCGAGCAATAGTAGTTGGAGTTGCATATATACAGAAGGATGTCAGATTAAAAACGATTTGTGACGATAGATGCAATTTGCAAAAACAATTAGCTATAGAACTTCATGATGAAACCGGAGTAGAAAAGGGTCCCTGCGGTATTCCAGAAATTCAAAAATTTGAAGAGCATTTAAAAATTCAGGTGATTGTAGTATCCAGTCAACATTTTAATAAGGTTAGTTTTGTTTTAATTTAATTTAACATCATTTTTTAAAATTTATCGAATGCATGTTACAAGGACTTTTTCCCCTTTATTTGCAGGCTATCTACAGAGGTCCAACCAAAAAAGATCAAGTTTATTTATATCATCATAATAATCATTATGACCTCATCAGATCGATGAAAGGATTCCATGGAAAAAAGATCTATTGTTTGGAATGCGATAAGGCATATGATCACGAAAAAGACCATTCTTGCACAGTAAAATGTAAAATATGTTACTCTTCCGTTTGTTCGAAAGAACAAGATGTATTTTGCCGAGATTGCAACAGAGTTTGTCAATCCGAAGTCTGTTTTGATAGGCACAAAAGTAAATCTTCAAAACAAAAATATTCTATTTGCGAGCATTTTTATGAGTGTCTAGATTGTCATAGACTCTTGGACACAACGAAAGAGCCCAAAACTAAGCATAAATGCTGGCATTCTACATGTATAGTTTGCAAGAAATATGTTGATAGTAGTCATCTTTGCTATATGAATAAACAAAATCCTAAAACTCCATCGGACAAATTAATATTTTTTGATCTGGAAACGGATCAGTCTAATGGAGAGCATATAGTGAATTTCGCAGTAGCCCAATACAAAAACGGGCAAGAAAACGTATTTTCAGGCTACGATGCGATTCACAAATTTTGCAAATTTCTTTTTAGAGTAGAACATAAGGATTATATAGTAATTGCCCACAATATGAAGGGTTTTGATGGACAATTTTTGATAAACGGGATCATTAATCAAGGTAAGTATATTTATTTATTTTAAATTAGTATTTTGGTTATATATATATATACTGGCATCTTGTAAGAATTTGTAGAAAACATTTTTTTTTGTTCTTGTTTTCTTTTACTAAAACTATTATTATTATTATTTTTAGGCCGAAAACCAAAGATAGTTCCTTGCGGATCCAAAATCATGAAAATTGTATACATGGGCATCACTGTCATAGACTCTTTCAACTTTTTCCCGATGGCTCTGTCAAAGCTGCCTAAGACATTTGGCATTGCTGAACTTAAAAAAGGTTTCTTTCCCCATAAATTTAACACCCCAGAAAATCAAAATTATGTGGGAATTTTGCCCGATGAAAAATTCTATGATCCTGATATGATGTCCCCATTGACGCGCGAGGAATTCTTTTTATGGTATGAAGAGAGGCGTAAGACTCCTTTTGATTTCAAAAAAGAAATCTATGAATATTGCAGGTGCATTTTTTTCTTTATTATTATTATTTTATATAGTGTAAATATCACCACATTTATGTATTTATTTATTTATTTTATTTACATATTTTGTTCTTCTTTTTATAGATCGGATGTTGATATTTTAAGGAAATGTTGTGTTAGTTTTCAAGGAGAATTTCTAACATTGGCCAAAGTTGATCCATTTAGATATACCACGATTGCATCAGCGTGCATGGCAACTTTTAGAGCCCACCACATAAAAGACCAGTCAATAGGTGTGATTCCAACTCGTGGATATGTAAGCAGATCTACTTTCAGTAGGGATTCAATAAGATGGCTGGAATATGTCAGCCAGTCTCGAAATATTTTAATTGATCACGCGCTTAATGGATCCGGGGAAAAAAGAATTGCAGGCCATTATGTTGATGGTTTCTGTGAAAATGAAAACACAGTTTTCATGTTCCAAGGGTGTTTTTTTCACGGATGCCCATCCTGTTTTGACAGAGATTCTGTTAATCCCCTATCAAAATTTTCAATGGCTCAGCTTTATGCACAAACAGAAGAAATTAAGCAGAAAATCTTAGAAGCTGGGTTCCAGTATGAAGAGATTTGGGAGCACGAATTCCGCGATCTAAAAAAAAATGAAGATGTGAAGCGCGTAATTGATACATTAAATATCCAAGATCGTCTGAACCCCAGAGATTCTTTCTATGGGGGAAGGACAAATGCCATTCAACTTTATTTTGAAGGGAATGCGAAATATTATGACTTCACAAGTTTGTATCCTTAGGTGAATAAATACTGCATTTATCCTTGTGGACACCCAAAAATTGTTACCGAAAACTTTGGGGATGTTAATGAATATTTCGGAATCATAAAGTGTAAAATTTTGCCCCCCCAAAAATTGTTCCATCCGGTGTTGCCGCATAGATCAAATACCAACGGAAAACTAACATTCCCCCTTTGCCATGCATGTCTGGCAATCAATCAACAGGAAGATTGTAACCATACGGTCATGATGAACAACGGTCATTCACTGGAACATGGGTGACAGAAGAAGTCAAAAAAGCCATTAGCAAGGGCTATGTTATAAAACAAGTAAATTTTTAAATGAAAATATCTAACATTTGCTTTTAATTTTACTCTTTTTTTTTACTTTAAATTTTGAATCGATTAATAATAACTTACTATATTTTATTAATAATAATTTATTTATTTAGATATTTGAAGTGTACCATTTTGAGAGACGTTCGGATGACTTCTTCACGTCATATATCAATTTATTTTTGAAAATTAAACAAGAATCTTCTGGGTGGCCCGAACATTGCAAGACGATGGAGGATAAAAGTAGATATTTATCAGAATATTGGATAAACGAAGGAGTAAAGTTGGAGCATGCAAGTATCGAAAATAATCCCGGGAGACGCCAAGTGTCAAAGTTAGCCCTTAATTCTTTCTGGGGCAAATGGGGGATGAGAAACAACAAGGATCAGTTGACTTACGTAACAGATATCACCCAGTTCAACAGACTGATAAATGATCCAGCGAAAAAGGTATATGTATATATGTTTTTCTCCCTCTTTTCGTGATATATATATATATATATATATATATATATATACTTAAACATATTTATGAAGATTATTCTTACTCAAAAGATAAAAGTATATATGTTTATTTGTATGTATATGCATTTATATATATATATTTTATTATTATTATTTTAGATCAAAGATTTGTATTTAGCGAGCCCGGAGGTAATCGGAGTGCAATGGAAATATAATGATGAGTTTGAACCCCATGACGTGCAAACAAATGTATTCATCGCCTCATTTACTACATGCTATGCCCGTTTAAAATTGTATGAAGAGTTGGAAAAGCTGGATGAAAAAGTTCTATATTTTGATACGGACAGCATCATCTTCAGCTGTGACGGAGCAATGATTCCACCTCTTGGAGATTATCTTGGGCAACTGACGGATGAACTGAATGGAGAAACCATAAAAAAATTCGTTTCAGGTAATTTATATATTTTTATTTATTTATTTATTCATTTATCTTTTAAAAAGAATGCTATAGTGCTGAGTAAAAAATATATCTATATTTATGTAAGAAAATTCGAAAATATTACTCGTAAAATCTAAAAAGAAAAATTATATTTTTGCCCTAGGTGGCCCCAAAAACTACGCCTTTGTCACCGATAAAGGATCGGAAGTGTGCAAGATTAAAGGATTTACTTTAAATTATAAGAACACTCTGATATTAAACTTGCAGAGCGTGGAAGAGTTGCTTTCAAGCAGGGAATGGCAAAAGACGTTTAAAGTCACGAACGAAGCAAAAATAACCAGGGATGGTAAAAAGAGAAAAGTTACAAATGTGAAAGAAGTAAAAAATTACAAAATTGTCTACGACAAAAGACGGATTCACAATGATTTTTCCACAACACCTTTTGGGTATTAGTATGATATTTCAAGATTTTTTTTGTGAAAGTATTCTACTCTGTAATCTAAATTTCTTTTTTATATTGTTGTTTTATTTTGTTCCTTTGTAAATTAATATCATTAATAAATATGTTTGTTCTACTATTTTTCCAGATTCTTTATTTAAATGCATGTTTTTCTTTTTTCATATTTAGATAATTTTTACAATAACGTAAAGAATTTGTAAAAAAAATTCTATGAAAGCAAACAGAATATATATATATATATATGTATGTATATATTTATATAGAGAGATATATTAACAACTTATCAATTTTGCAGCATCAGTTTTGAAAATTTTTGTAGAAAAAAAAAAAAAAAAGGTAATAAAAAGAAATTGTTAGGAAAAATTATTATTAAGATTTACTTTTCGTTTGCATACATATATATATATATATTTAAATAGTATTTTTTTAAGTAAAGAAATAATTATAATAATAATAATAATAATAATAAAATAAAAACAGCAACTGGAAATACCATACAAAACTTGAATCAAGGAAAAATATATATATATAATTTATTATTATTATTGGTTCAAAATAAAAAGAATAAGAAAGAAAGAAATTGTTTTTAAATGCAAGAAGACATAAAGCATTAAGTAAAAAATAACATAATTTTTATTCATATTTTAAATGCATGCTACAAATGCGATTAATACAATTTCAACCATTTTTTTGTGGGTACAAGTCTTTTTACTTTTGGTTTTGCATACATAGTTTTCAAATTGGTTAAATAATTATTTTTTATAAAATCTGAAGGAAAGCTATTTATAGTTAAATGTTCATTGAATTCTTCAAAAGCAGCAGGTTTTCGAGCTTTGTTTCTCAATAAAAAATTTACTAATTGAATAATGTCAGATCCAGGTAATATTTTATTGTCAATTAGAACTTCTTTTCTTTCTGACCATGAAATTTTATGTTTCTTTAAAAAATCCAATATGTTTTGCGCAATGCTGTTATATTTAACAGGAACAGATTCTAGAATTTTATTTTCTATATCCAATGTGTTTTGCGCAATGCTTTTATTTTTAACAGGAATATTTTTTAGAATTTGATTTTCTATTTTAATAGTGTCTTCGGAGATTTGCTGTTCAGGTTGCTTTTCTATGAAAGGTTTGACATTGTTCACATTCGGAAAAGTGATATACTTTTGCAAAGCTTGAATATATAATTTTGCTTTTTCATCTTCCTTTATTTTGTTTTTTAATATATTTCGAATCTGCAAATCCAATTCGCTTAAATGCTCATCTTCAAATTGCTGTATACGGTCCACAGGGACTAGCGCATACTTTTTACTGTGTTCCATGAATAATAGAAGACAATAGACTTACAGCGGCAGGAATAAGGATGGATAAAAATCCTTCACCTTTTTGAACGAGGATTCTTCTTTTTTTGAACAATGGAAATTTTTTATCACTTAAACGGCGTAACGTTCTTTTATAAGGAATGAGTTTGTTTTTCTGACGTCTAGTTATTGGTATATTGCCAGATAAAAGATTAAAAACGTATTCACAAACAGATTTAATAAGACTATTTGGACAATTTTTCAAAATAGCAACCTTTTTGCGACTTTTCCCTAAAATTTTCAGGCATTCCACATCCTTCTTAGAGGACATCCTGGTTATAAATGAAATCTACTTCTTCTGAACTTTGTTTTATATAGTCTGCATAAAATGCCGCTTTGGTCAACGCACAACAATTAAATGCATGAGAATGATAAGAGCAAGCAGTGGAAAATCTATTTTTATTTAGCATTTGTATCTTAGGACAATTTACACTTAAAATGCTTCGACCTAAAATATTTTCTAAAAACTTAATCTTCTCTAAACCTTTTACATAAATATTCGTATAAACTGATGATAAGTATTGAAGAATAATATGTAGAGTACTATAAGGCAATACTCCACTATTCCATTCCATATGATGTCGATTTTTTATCACCCATTTGAAGCACTTTTTTTCAGAGGGTAAAAGATTCTCCCAAGAATGAGGAGGTAGAAAAAACCAGCAGTTGTGATATCCTTCGTTTACGGAATAAAATGCGAGTTCTTTGATAACGAAACACTGTGATTTTAGTTGAAAACCTTCAAAATCAATAACAATAGCAGAAGACATGTTGATTCCAGCGATGGGCAGAGAACAAATGACTTATCGTGGTTCATACACATAAGGTCAATCACCAGGAAATATTTTTGTGCGCAAGCGCAAGCTTTCGAAAGAATCTGGTCTTAAATCAATGAATAAATAACTGAAAGGTAATGCAGTAGCATCATTAAAAATTTCTTGAAAAGCCTTTGTTTTACCAGGAAACATTTGTCTGGCTAAATGCATTACTTGGCTTTTATCTCGCGGATTTTTGTAAAGTACCATATAATGGGAATTTAAATTAATATTTCGCATTTCTTTGCCGTGATGAAACAAGTTTTGTGTAATAAAGATCACTGAAAGGTTTCGATGATGACTACCTTTCGTGAAAAGTTTGCTCAATCGCACATCAGAAGCTAACTCCGACATCAAGTCATCAATAATAATTAAAGCCTCTTGTAGGGAGTTAAGATTAGAGGGTAAACCTTCTTCAAATTGTACACCTTTCATTGAATTGAAAAGGGGTTGATAGCTTCCATAACAGTATATTATACTTGCTGGCATAGGGTGAAAATATTTATAATCAATTATTTTTTTAACAAATACGCTTTTACCTGAGCCTGTAGGCCCACTGATCAAGCAAGTCGAAGGATGGACTAACTTTAGACAATCCATTTTTGAAAATGAAAATACATTTCTAAAAACACTGAATTTATACTCTGCAGATAATATCCGAACAACCTTTAATTGTTTTTGCTACGAGATAACACTCACTGTAAGAATCGACAATATTTTGAGTAAATTTGAAGCAATGATTTTCAAAAACATCTATAGTATTATGAATACAATCACAAACTGTTTTTCCGCAATTTGTGTTATTTAAATAAAATTTTTTAAATTCGTGGCATTTAATAAATCCTGTGAGATCTATGTTTTGATATATTTGGTAGATTTCAAGCGTCGTTTTATTTTGCTTAAACGTGTCAGTTTTCTGAGGAAGTTCACCTAAGAAATTCCAAATTAACAAAGCAGAAAAACAAACATTTAAAAGAATAAGTAAAATAGTAAACAACCATTGCTTGTTTAAATTTTCCATCGGAACTGAAAGTCTCTGCTTTCTTTCGTGAATTACTTATGAAGAATGAATTCACTTTTGCAAAAACAAACATTATATATAAATAGATAAAGAGAGAGAGAGATACATAAGTATTATTTATGAATATTTAGATTTAACACACACAGAAGCACACACACACAGTCACACAAAGTAGACAGTTTTTATTTTTTAAATAAATCAATTTTATTTTTTAAAAATCATATTTACACCATATCTTTTTTTAACAAACTGAAAAATTCGAAAATCATTCTTCTGCTTAGATAGTGCATTTGTAATAGATTTCATACAGAATCCTTGGCTTCGCTTTACAATAAAATAAATACAAAACTGTCCGCATACATTTGAAGTTAAACTTTGAAGTGTTATCTTGTTCCATTGAATTTGATGATATTTCTCAACAAATCTTGATATGTCTTCACCGTAGGCTTCAGGAGGTAATCCGTAGGAATCGAAAAATCGATATTCTTTTTATCTTGAATGTAAACAGCCAGCCAGTGGGTTCCCTTTTCATCATGTTTATCCGTATTAATAACCATTGTACAGGGAAATTTTCGAATAACAGGTATTTTGTCAGAAGGGAAGACGCCTGCAAAATATCTCGCTGACGCAGGCTCTCGAAATAAAATGTTATGAATTTGTGATGAATTCATCAGTTACCAAAATCATAAAGAATATTTCGAGCTTTGTTGATTTCAATTAAATTTTGAAATTCAGCGTAGACCAATAATGAAACTGTTTGATCTAAAGTAGTACCAAATTTTATTTCTAATCTTAAATTGCTGTGACGAATAAGATTTAAATGTGAACCATCACATAAGTCAGGTGACAAATCAAAACAGAATAAAGAATAACCTTTCGAAAATTCTGATCTTGAAAGGTACAAACCTTTGTTATCTGCATTCATAAATAAATTCTGATAAGCTCGAATAAAGTTATTTTTGACAAAGTCAGGTTGAAGTGGATTATGAGGAACGGGTTGACCGTCTACATAGACTCCGATAAAATTAATATTGTAATGTTTAAATTCAAAGGGAGACTTTTTATAGTTGCCGTTAAATGCATCATTATCTACACAAGCGATTACAATGCGATTTGGCATTTGACCAGTAAAAATGTTATCTTGAACAAAACTCATATTGCCGGTTGGAATGGAATATGCTTTGCAAAGAACTCTGTTAATAGGATATTTGGCTGTTCTGCTTTCTAGACTTTTGCATGACCTATAACTACACCTGGGCTTACTCTTACTTTTCGAACGAATAAGGAGGCATGTTCTAAGGATACTTTAAATTCTTCATCACCCAATAAACAAAATTCCGGTTTACTACGAATAAGCTTAATTTTAACATCTACCATATTAAGAAGAAGTCTTTCTTGGTGAAACATATCTAAGTGCAATCGTCCAATGAGATCAACCGTAGCGCTGAGTTTAAACATTTCAGCACGTTCATTAAATCCCTCATTAGGGTTTGGATCGGCCATATCAAAAATATTCATACGACCTGCAGTATCTTTAAAAAATAATTCCGAGGAAAGCTGAGATGTTTTTTCATCAAAACCATGATTAAGTAATTTTTCTATCATAGCTCTGTATGGGTAAGTATTATTACTGGATGAAACAAGTCTTTCATTCAGGCTGATATCGACTTGAGAAAACATGGAATGTAAAAATAAATTTACGGGTCCCACTTTATGTGTATCAGTAATTGGACTGCCATCCTTCTTTAAAATTTTTACTTTAACATACAACTGAGTTTGCGACAAATCAAGATAGTCTTCTCCGCTTCCAGAAACATTGAATTCTACAGGACCGCCGTCAGAAGCATTCGCAAGCGGATGAAATTCAATCCATTGACCTCTTTCTATAACGGTTTGAGTCGGAGGCAAATTAAATAATTCGAGTTCAGATTTTGCACATTCAGGAGAATCCTTTAAAAGGAAAGCCGAAAAGGAATAATGAAATAGTAGTAAGCACCCCACTTTGGCGGAGAAGGGGGGAGGCAGCGAAGGGGGGAGGCGGCCTTCGGTCAGGAAGGGTGGCTGCTCCGGCCGGTCGCTTGGAGAGCGGGGAAAGGGGGATGATCAAATAGGGGGAAGGAAGCGAAGGGAGGAGGCGGACTTGGGTCAGGAAGGGTGGCTGCTCCGGTCGGTCACTTGGAGAGCGGGGAATGGGGATGGTCAAAGAGGGGGAGGAAGCGAAGGGGGGATGCGGACTTCGGTCAGGAAGGGTGGCTGCTCTGCGGTCGGTCACTGGGAGCGGAGAAAGGGGATGGTCGAAGAGGGGAGGAAGCGAAGGGGGAGGCGGCCTTCGGTCTGGAAAGCTGACTGCTCCGGCCGGTCGCTTGGAGCGGGGAAAGGGTATAGTCGGAAGATGGGGAGCAAGCAAGGAGGGGAAGCGAACTTCGGTCATGAAGGTTGACTGCTCTGTGGTCGGTCAGTGGGAGCGGGGAAGGGAGGGATAGTCGGAAGATGGGGAGCAAGCAAGGAGGGAAAGTGAACTTCGGTGAGGAATGGTGGATGCTCCGGCCGGTCACTGGAAGCGGGAAAGGGGGATGTTTAGGGGGGAATATTCAAGTTTTAACAGGAATTTTATGTTTATACATGTAAAAAATAATATCAAGGATTTGATTATTTTTTTTTTATATATTTCTTTTTTTTTTTTGCCTTTTCACTACTTTAACATTACGCTTTTGAAAGCGCAAGAATACATTTTTTTGGACCAATAACATTTAAGTATACTGTTCCTTAGGGGGTAGTTGAATTTCTTCAGTTATTTTCGTTCTGTGAGGTATCAGTTAGTCATTTCGATTACGTTCTTCAACTAGTGCATTTTTATCATCTCTTTTTCGAGATTTTATTTTCCTGTTTGATTTTTTACTATGGAAGACGGTTTTGACGTTTCAATTAAAGAAAATATATTGGAATTACCTGATGAAACATTTGAGAAACTAGAAAATGAAATAGTATACTTACCAGCCGAACAAACTAAAGTTGGTGTTAATGATAAAAAATATGCAATTTCTAGAAATATTGTGGCATTTGGAGAATCAGGCTTACGCTATTCATTTCAAGGACTTACTATAAATTGCTACCCATGGTCCCCTTTGCTTCTTGAAATTAAAAAGACTGTGGAAACTTTAACGGGTGTGGATTTCAATTTTGTGCTCATTGATCGTTATGAAGATGGAAATGCCTGCACAGGACAGCACAAAGATGATGACTTAGAAAAAAACCATCCTATATGTTCTTTAAGCCTTGGTGAAACTCGTACCATTGTATTCAAGAGACCTAATTTTAAGGAAAAAAGAATAGAACTGAAGTCCAATACTTTATTAGTTATGTCATCAGCCACGAACAGTGTCTGGAGTCATGGAATACCACGCCAGAAGAAAAAAACTGGCGTATGCATTAATTTGACATTTCAGAAGATGGACATATCTTCCGATGATAAAAAGCGAAAATTCCAAGAAGATGCTCCATTTGAACGAAAATCCAAAAGAATTCAGAAAGATGCATCTAAAGTAAGCTCATTTTTCTTCTTTTAACGTCTTATATTTTATTATTACTAATTTTTAAATTAATATTTCTGTTATATTTTTATTATTTTTGTTATTATATTTTTTAAATACTAATTTTTCTTTCTTGCTTTTTTTTTTCTTTTACAGGTCCTAGTTTTTACGGACGGAGAATTTCCCGAAGGAATGTTCCACATTGGTGACTCTGTTTTCGTCTATCCCAGTATTTTTAGAGGAGACGTTCTAGTGCACATTAGACGGTTTCAAAAGTATGGAAACAAATTCTACCCAACAAAAGAAGGAGTTACACTTCTACCTACATGGATTGATTCTCTTATGCAACGTGGTAAAGTTCCAGAGAAATCTCGAGATTTGTGTCTTGGAAATAGCTTATTTCCGGTAGATATTAAGATTGAGAGCTCCGATTTTGAAAACTTTACATTTTCTAAAATTAATACGACGCAGACAAGTGAATCTTTACAGAAAACCATATCTATAACTTCTTCTCAGTGGAGAAAAATGTTAGAAATGTACGACGACATTGCTGCTGTTATTTTAGATCGTATTTTTGGATCTATGGACTTTTTAACTGCCTACATGTCTTTTGAGGATAGAGATATTGAAGAATGTTTACCAGATTCTTTAGACGCCAGCCTTGGCAAAGAATGCCTTTTAGAGTATCTTAAACACTCACTCTCTGACTGCATTAAAGAAAATGGATGTTTGAAAGATCCTCAGTCATTAGCAGAAGAATTATGGGGTAACAAAGTTCAAACATTTAACTCAGTAGCATTGCATGTTAAAGTAAGTGAAATAGCTGACACGTTTTATTCCAGAATATGGGAATACAGAGACTTTTTGTCATTATCAAGACCGGCAAATTACATTACTAGAACATTTTTAATGAACATTCAATTGCAAGATGTACTGAAAGAAGTTAGAAATACACTCTGTCCACCAAATGCATTTGAATTTTTTGAAGATTTTGAATAATACTTTTATAGTTAAATCTCTGAAATAAATTTCTTTTAATTAATTTTTTCATTTTGTTTGTCTTTATTTTGAGCGACTTTACATGTCCTTTCAGGTAAAAAAAAGGGGGGGTACGAACATCTTGTGGGATAGATTCCCCTTCACAGGTGCGTATCGTTGTTGGAACATGCAGCGTTCAGGTTCTCACAAAATATTTAGGTGCGGTAGGGTGGGGGATTTTTGAATGGGTACGATATGTTACCCTGTGAGCTTTTAGCATCTCCTTCAAGTTTTCTAGCAGCGCACTGATTGGATATACATTTTTAATGATACGATGATCACGAATTTTTTTATAGAATATTCCACCTTTATTTCACTTTTACTTAGTGGAGTGGTATCAGTTACAAGTGAGACTTCTATCCAGCAAGTATCTCAATGAATCGAAAATCATGAAGCGATCCCTAACTTTAGAAGATTTTTTTGAGAAAGATGAGTCTGAAGTAAGAATTTTAATTATTTATCTTTCTATTTTTTTTTTTTTTAACTATTAGATTTTTTTTTTAATTCTCAAAATGTGCGTTATTTCTATATTTAATGCGTATGAAATTTACGAAATATTTTTGTATTTTTTTAGGTGATTGGAGAAGCTACACAGACATTTTTGGAAGATGACGATCAGGTAAATATTTCCCTTTTTTCTTCCTTTTTTTTTAATAGTTCGGTTTATAAACAAAGTTCTAACAAATAATTTTTTTTTTCAGTTTATTGGAGAAAGTACTCAAGCTTTTTTAGAGGATGATTCTGAAGTAAATGGCTTCTATTTTTCTATTATATATATATATATATATATATTTTTTTTTTAACTGAAACATTTCCTTACATTCGTTTTTATTATTATTATTGCAGTTTGTATCAGAAATCGAGCAGAATTTCTTAGAGGATAATGCAGATATAATACCTGCCAGAGATCAAAATGTAATTGAAGATTTTTATGCAAGGCGGAATTTATATGGAGAAGGAACTAGTTCTGATAGAAATCATGATTTAACGGTAAATATTACACATGTAAATTGTATGAGTGGGATTTCCTTTTCTTTTTTTTTTTCTTTTTTCTTTTTCTTTTTTCTTTTTCTTTGTTTTTTTAGAATTTTGTATATATATATATCTATTTTTTTTTCTATATTTTCTTTTTATTAGGATTGCATACAATTTAGAATAAAAGGGAAAAAGATTAACAAAAAATTCAACATGGAAGAGTCAATTTATGAGGTGAGAATTGATAAAGAAAAAGTTCCCAGCGGAATAACGGCTATATCGTTATCTTCAATCCTGCAGCTGAGTGAATGTCTTTTCCAGCGCCTAATTACAGTGACAACAAGAGGATTTAGTTCTTCAGACAAGATTCGATTTTGTATATTCTCGGAGGCTTTAGATAGACCCATAAGTACTTGCCTTATGAACATTTCTGATGCCAGTGTTGAAAAAATCATGGCAGCTGTAATGAAAGTATTGCAAAGTAAGGATGAGATACCACTGGACGAAGCATTTGAAGTGAATGTAATCACGCTCAGGAATCCTACTGCAGCTGGCCGGTCAGCAGTTTGCAATATAGAAAGTGATAGATATTCAAAAAAGTATTTGATATTCCTTATAATTATTCTTTTTTTTAAAAGTATATATTTGTAATGATCTTTAATTTTTCTACATTCAAATGTTTTCCTGTTTTACAGATCAATAGTTAGAATTTCCGACAGTGACGATAATCTATGTTGTGCTCGAGCAATAGTAGTTGGAGTTGCATATATACAGAAGGATGTCAGATTAAAAACGATTTGTGACGATAGATGCAATTTGCAAAAACAATTAGCTATAGAACTTCATGATGAAACCGGAGTAGAAAAGGGTCCCTGCGGTATTCCAGAAATTCAAAAATTTGAAGAGCATTTAAAAATTCAGGTGATTGTAGTATCCAGTCAACATTTTAATAAGGTTAGTTTTGTTTTAATTTAATTTAACATCATTTTTTAAAATTTATCGAATGCATGTTACAAGGACTTTTTCCCCTTTATTTGCAGGCTATCTACAGAGGTCCAACCAAAAAAGATCAAGTTTATTTATATCATCATAATAATCATTATGACCTCATCAGATCGATGAAAGGATTCCATGGAAAAAAGATCTATTGTTTGGAATGCGATAAGGCATATGATCACGAAAAAGACCATTCTTGCACAGTAAAATGTAAAATATGTTACTCTTCCGTTTGTTCGAAAGAACAAGATGTATTTTGCCGAGATTGCAACAGAGTTTGTCAATCCGAAGTCTGTTTTGATAGGCACAAAAGTAATTCTTCAAAACAAAAATATTCTATTTGCGAGCATTTTTATGAGTGTCTAGATTGTCATAGACTCTTGGACACAACGAAAGAGCCCAAAACTAAGCATAAATGCTGGCATTCTACATGTATAGTTTGCAAGAAATATGTTGATAGTAGTCATCTTTGCTATATGAATAAACAAAATCCTAAAACTCCATCGGACAAATTAATATTTTTTGATCTGGAAACGGATCAGTCTAATGGAGAGCATATAGTGAATTTCGCAGTAGCCCAATACAAAAATGGGCAAGAAAACGTATTTTCAGGCTACGATGCGATTCACAAATTTTGCAAATTTCTTTTTAGAGTAGAACATAAGGATTATATAGTAATTGCCCACAATATGAAGGGTTTTGATGGACAATTTTTGATAAACTGGATCATTAATCAAGGTAAGTATATTTATTTATTTTAAATTAGTATTTTGGTTATATATATATATACTGGCATCTTCTAAGAATTTGTAGAAAACATTTTTTTTTGTTCTTGTTTTCTTTTACTAAAACTATTATTATTATTATTTTTAGGCCGAAAACCAAAGATAGTTCCTTGCGGATCCAAAATCATGAAAATTGTATACATGGGCATCACTGTCATAGACTCTTTCAACTTTTTCCCGATGGCTCTGTCAAAGCTGCCCAAGACATTTGGCATTGCTGAACTTAAAAAAGGTTTCTTTCCCCATAAATTTAACACCCCAGAAAATCAAAATTATGTGGGAATTTTGCCCGATGAAAAATTCTATGATCCTGATATGATGTCCCCATTGACGCGCGAGGAATTCTTTTTATGGTATGAAGAGAGGCGTAAGACTCCTTTTGATTTCAAAAAAGAAATCTATGAATATTGCAGGTGCATTTTTTTTCTTTATTATTATTATTTTATATAGTGTAAATATCACCACATTTATGTATTTATTTATTTATTTTATTTACATATTTTGTTCTTCTTTTTATAGATCGGATGTTGATATTTTAAGGAAATGTTGTGTTAGTTTTCAAGGAGAATTTCTAACATTGGCCAAAGTTGATCCATTTAGATATACCACGATTGCATCAGCGTGCATGGCAACTTTTAGAGCCCACCACATAAAAGACCAGTCAATAGGTGTGATTCCAACTCGTGGATATGTAAGCAGATCTACTTTCAGTAGGGATTCAATAAGATGGCTGGAATATGTCAGCCAGTCTCGAAATATTTTAATTGATCACGCGCTTAATGGATCCGGGGAAAAAAGAATTGCAGGCCATTATGTTGATGGTTTCTGTGAAAATGAAAACACAGTTTTCATGTTCCAAGGGTGTTTTTTTCACGGATGCCCATCCTGTTTTGACAGAGATTCTGTTAATCCCCTATCAAAATTTTCAATGGCTCAGCTTTATGCACAAACAGAAGAAATTAAGCAGAAAATCTTAGAAGCTGGGTTCCAGTATGAAGAGATTTGGGAGCACGAATTCCGCGATCTAAAAAAAAATGAAGATGTGAAGCGCGTAATTGATACATTAAATATCCAAGAATGTCTGAACCCCAGAGATTCTTTCTATGGGGGAAGGACAAATGCCATTCAACTTTATTTTGAAGGGAATGCGAAATATTATGACTTCACAAGTTTGTATCCATGGGTGAATAAATACTGTATTTATCCTTGTGGACACCCAAAAATTGTTACCGAAAACTTTGGGGATGTTAATGAATATTTCGGAATCATAAAGTGTAAAATTTTGCCCCCCAAAAAATTGTTCCATCCGGTGTTGCCGCATAGATCAAATACCAACGGAAAACTAACATTCCCCCTTTGCCATGCATGTCTGGCAATCAATCAACAGGAAGATTGTAACCATACCGATGAACAACGGTCATTCACTGGAACATGGGTGACAGAAGAAGTAAAAAAAGCCATTAGCAAGGGCTATGTTATAAAACAAGTAAATTTTTAAATGAAAATATCTAACATTTGCTTTTAATTTTACTCTTTTTTTTTTACTTTAAATTTTGAATCGATTAATAATAACTTACTATATTTTATTAATAATAATTTATTTATTTAGATATTTGAAGTGTACCATTTTGAGAGACGTTCGGATGACTTCTTCACGTCATATATCAATTTATTTTTGAAAATTAAACAAGAATCTTCTGGGTGGCCCGAACATTGCAAGACGATGGAGGATAAAAGTAGATATTTATCAGAATATTGGATAAACGAAGGAGTAAAGTTGGAGCATGCAAGTATCGAAAATAATCCCGGGAGACGCCAAGTGGCAAAGTTAGCCCTTAATTCTTTCTGGGGCAGATGGGGGATGAGAAACAACAAGGATCAGTTGACTTACGTAACAGATATCACCCAGTTCAACAGACTGATAAATGATCCAGCGAAAAAGGTATATGTATATATGTTTTTCTCCCTCTTTTCGTGATATATATATATATATATATATATATATACTTAAACATATTTATGAAGATTATTCTTACTCAAAAGATAAAAGTATATATGTTTATTTGTATGTATATGCATTTATATATATATATTTTATTATTATTATTTTAGATCAAAGATTTGTATTTAGCGAGCCCGGAGGTAATCGGAGTGCAATGGAAATATAATGATGAGTTTGAACCCCATGACGTGCAAACAAATGTATTCATCGCCTCATTTACTACATGCTATGCCCGTTTAAAATTGTATGAAGAGTTGGAAAAGCTGGATGAAAAAGTTCTATATTTTGATACGGACAGCATCATCTTCAGCTGTGACGGAGCAATGATTCCACCTCTTGGAGATTATCTTGGGCAACTGACGGATGAACTGAATGGAGAAACCATAAAAAAATTCGTTTCAGGTAATTTATATATTTTTATTTATTTATTTATTCATTTATCTTTTAAAAAGAATGCTATAGTGCTGAGTAAAAAATATATCTATATTTATGTAAGAAAATTCGAAAATATTACTCGTAAAATCTAAAAAGAAAAATTATATTTTTGCCCTAGGTGGCCCCAAAAACTACGCCTTTGTCACCGATAAAGGATCGGAAGTGTGCAAGATTAAAGGATTTACTTTAAATTATAAGAACACTCTGATATTAAACTTGCAGAGCGTAAAAGAGTTGCTTTCAAGCAGGGAATGGCAAAAGACGTTTAAAGTCACGAACGAAGCAAAAATAACCAGGGATGGTAAAAAGAGAAAAGTTACAAATGTGAAAGAAGTAAAAAATTACAAAATTGTCTACGACAAAAGACGGATTCACAATGATTTTTCCACAACACCTTTTGGGTATTAGTATGATATTTCAAGATTTTTTTTGTGAAAGTATTCTACTCTGTAATCTAAATTTCTTTTTTATATTGTTGTTTTATTTTGTTCCTTTGTAAATTAATATCATTAATAAATATGTTTGTTCTACTATTTTTCCAGATTCTTTATTTAAATGCATGTTTTTCTTTTTTCATATTTAGATAATTTTTACAATAACGTAAAGAATTTGTAAAAAAAATTCTATGAAAGCAAACAGAATATATATATATATATATGTATGTATATATTTATATAGAGAGATATATTAACAACTTATCAATTTTGCAGCATCAGTTTTGAAAATTTTTGTAGAAAAAAAAAAAAAAAAAAGGTAATAAAAAGAAATTGTTAGGAAAAATTATTATTAAGATTTACTTTTCGTTTGCATACATATATATATATATATTTAAATAGTATTTTTTTAAGTAAAGAAATAATTATTATAATAATAATAATAATAATAAAATAAAAACAGCAACTGGAAATACCATACAAAACTTGAATCAAGGAAAAATATATATATATAATTTATTATTATTATTGGTTCAAAATAAAAAGAATAAGAAAGAAAGAAATTGTTTTTAAATGCAAGAAGACATAAAGCATTAAGTAAAAAATAACATAATTTTTATTCATATTTTAAATGCATGCTACAAATGCGATTAATACAATTTCAACCATTTTTTTGTGGGTACAAGTCTTTTTACTTTTGGTTTTGCATACATAGTTTTCAAATTGGTTAAATAATTATTTTTTATAAAATCTGAAGGAAAGCTATTTATAGTTAAATGTTCATTGAATTCTTCAAAAGCAGCAGGTTTTCGAGCTTTGTTTCTCAATAAAAAATTTACTAATTGAATAATGTCAGATCCAGGTAATATTTTATTGTCAATTAGAACTTCTTTTCTTTCTGACCATGAAATTTTATGTTTCTTTAAAAAATCCAATATGTTTTGCGCAATGCTGTTATATTTAACAGGAACAGATTCTAGAATTTTATTTTCTATATCCAATGTGTTTTGCGCAATGCTTTTATTTTTAACAGGAATATTTTTTAGAATTTGATTTTCTATTTTAATAGTGTCTTCGGAGATTTGCTGTTCAGGTTGCTTTTCTATGAAAGGTTTGACATTGTTCACATTCGGAAAAGTGATATACTTTTGCAAAGCTTGAATATATAATTTTGCTTTTTCATCTTCCTTTATTTTGTTTTTTAATATATTTCGAATCTGCAAATCCAATTCGCTTAAATGCTCATCTTCAAATTGCTGTATACGGTCCACAGGGACTAGCGCATACTTTTTACTGTGTTCCATGAATAATAGAAGACAATAGACTTACAGCGGCAGGAATAAGGATGGATAAAAATCCTTCACCTTTTTGAACGAGGATTCTTCTTTTTTTGAACAATGGAAATTTTTTATCACTTAAACGGCGTAACGTTCTTTTATAAGGAATGAGTTTGTTTTTCTGACGTCTAGTTATTGGTATATTGCCAGATAAAAGATTAAAAACGCATTCACAAACAGATTTAATAAGACTATTTGGACAATTTTTCAAAATAGCAAACTTTTTGCGACTTTTCCCTAAAATTTTCAGGCATTCCACATCCTTCTTAGAGGACATCCTGGTTATAAATGAAATCTACTTCTTCTGAACTTTGTTTTATATAGTCTGCATAAAATGCCGCTTTGGTCAACGCACAACAATTAAATGCATGAGAATGAAAGAGCAAGCAGTGGAAAATCTATTTTTATTTAGCATTTGTATCTTAGGACAATTTACACTTAAAATGCTTCGACCTAAAATATTTTCTAAAAACTTAATCTTCTCTAAACCTTTTACATAAATATTCGTATAAACTGATGATAAGTATTGAAGAATAATATGTAGAGTACTATAAGGCAATACTCCACTATTCCATTCCATATGATGTCGATTTTTTATCACCCATTTGAAGCACTTTTTTTCAGAGGGTAAAAGATTCTCCCAAGAATGAGGAGGTAGAAAAAACCAGCAATTGTGATATCCTTCGTTTACGGAATAAAATGCGAGTTCTTTGATAACGAAACACTGTGATTTTAGTTGAAAACCTTCAAAATCAATAACAATAGCAGAAGACATGTTGATTCCAGCGATGGGCAGAGAACAAATGACTTATCGTGGTTCATACACATAAGGTCTATCACCAGGAAATATTTTTGTGCGCAAGCGCAAGCTTTCGAAAGAATCTGGTCTTAAATCAATGAATAAATAACTGAAAGGTAATGCAGTAGCATCATTAAAAATTTCTTGAAAAGCCTTTGTTTTACCAGGAAACATTTGTCTGGCTAAATGCATTACTTGGCTTTTATCTCGCGGATTTTTGTAAAGTACCATATAATGGGAATTTAAATTAATATTTCGCATTTCTTTGCCATGATGAAACAAGTTTTGTGTAATAAAGATCACTGAAAGGTTTCGATGATGACTACCTTTCGTGAAAAGTTTGCTCAATCGCACATCAGAAGCTAACTCCGACATCAAGTCATCAAGAATAATTAAAGCCTCTTGTAGGGAGTTAAGATTAGAGGGTAAACCTTCTTCAAATTGTACACCTTTCATTGAATTGAAAAGGGGTTGATAGCTTCCATAACAGTATATTATACTTGCTGGCATAGGGTGAAAATATTTATAATCAATTATTTTTTTAACAAATACGCTTTTACCTGAGCCTGTAGGCCCACTGATCAAGCAAGTCGAAGGATGGACTAACTTTAGACAATCCATTTTTGAAAATGAAAATACATTTCTAAAAACACTGAATTTATACTCTGCAGATAATATCCGAACAACCTTTAATTGTTTTTGCTACGAGATAACACTCACTGTAAGAATCGACAATATTTTGAGTAAATTTGAAGCAATGATTTTCAAAATCATCTATAGTATTATGAATACAATCACAAACTGTTTTTCCGCAATTTGTGTTATTTAAATAAAATTTTTTAAATTCGTGGCATTTAATAAATCCTGTGAGATCTATGTTTTGATATATTTGGTAGATTTCAAGCGTCGTTTTATTTTGCTTAAACGTGTCAGTTTTCTGAGGAAGTTCACCTAAGAAATTCCAAATTAACAAAGCAGAAAAACAAACATTTAAAAGAATAAGTAAAATAGTAAACAACCATTGCTTGTTTAAATTTTCCATCGGAACTGAAAGTCTCTGCTTTCTTTCGTGAATTACTTATGAAGAATGAATTCACTTTTGCAAAAACAAACATTATATATAAATAGATAAAGAGAGAGAGAGATACATAAGTATTATTTATGAATATTTAGATTTAACACACACAGAAGCACACACACACAGTCACACAAAGTAGACAGTTTTTATTTTTTAAATAAATCAATTTTATTTTTTAAAAATCATATTTACACCATATCTTTTTTTAACAAACTGAAAAATTCGAAAATCATTCTTCTGCTTAGATAGTGCATTTGTAATAGATTTCATACAGAATCCTTGGCTTCGCTTTACAATAAAATAAATACAAAACTGTCCGCATACATTTGAAGTTAAACTTTGAAGTGTTATCTTGTTCCATTGAATTTGATGATATTTCTCAACAAATCTTGATATGTCTTCACCGTAGGCTTCAGGAGGTAATCCGTAGGAATCGAAAAAATCGATATTCTTTTTATCTTGAATGTAAACAGCCAGCCAGTGTGTTCCCTTTTCATCATGTTTATTCGTATTAATAACCATTGTACAGGGAAATTTTCGAATAACAGGTATTTTGTCAGAAGGGAAGACGCCTGCAAAATATCTCGCTGACGCAGGCTCTCGAAATAAAATGTTATGAATTTGTGATGAATTCATCAGTTACCAAAATCATAAAGAATATTTCGAGCTTTGTTGATTTCAATTAAATTTTGAAATTCAGCGTAGACCAATAATGAAACTGTTTGATCTAAAGTAGTACCAAATTTTATTTCTAATCTTAAATTGCTGTGACGAATAAGATTTAAATGTGAACCATCACATAAGTCAGGTGACAAATCAAAACAGAATAAAGAATAACCTTTCGAAAATTCTGATCTTGAAAGGTACAAACCTTTGTTATCTGCATTCATAAATAAATTCTGATAAGCTCGAATAAAGTTATTTTTGACAAAGTCAGGTTGAAGTGGATTATGAGGAACGGGTTGACCGTCTACATAGACTCCGATAAAATTAATATTGTAATGTTTAAATTCAAAGGGAGACTTTTTATAGTTGCCGTTAAATGCATCATTATCTACACAAGCGATTACAATGCGATTTGGCATTTGACCAGTAAAAATGTTATCTTGAACAAAACTCATATTGCCGGTTGGAATGGAATATGCTTTGCAAAGAACTCTGTTAATAGGATATTTGGCTGTTCTGCTTTCTAGACTTTTTGCATGACCTATAACTACACCTGGGCTTACTCTTACTTTTCGAACGAATAAGGAGGCATGTTCTAAGGATACTTTAAATTCTTCATCACCCAATAAACAAAATTCCGGTTTACTACGAATAAGCTTAATTTTAACATCTACCATATTAAGAAGAAGTCTTTCTTGGTGAAACATATCTAAGTGCAATCGTCCAATGAGATCAACCGTAGCGCTGAGTTTAAACATTTCAGCACGTTCATTAAATCCCTCATTAGGGTTTGGATCGGCCATATCAAAAATATTCATACGACCTGCAGTATCTTTAAAAAATAATTCCGAGGAAAGCTGAGATGTTTTTTCATCAAAACCATGATTAAGTAATTTTTCTATCATAGCTCTGTATGGGTAAGTATTATTACTGGATGAAACAAGTCTTTCATTCAGGCTGATATCGACTTGAGAAAACATGGAATGTAAAAATAAATTTACGGGTCCCACTTTATGTGTATCAGTAATTGGACTGCCATCCTTCTTTAAAATTTTTACTTTAACATACAACTGAGTTTGCGACAAATCAAGATAGTCTTCTCCGCTTCCAGAAACATTGAATTCTACAGGACCGCCGTCAGAAGCATTCGCAAGCGGATGAAATTCAATCCATTGGCCTCTTTCTATAACGGTTTGAGTCGGAGGCAAATTAAATAATTCGAGTTCAGATTTTGCACATTCAGGAGAATCCTTTAAAAGGAAAGCCATTTTTTCTGCGTATAATTAGTCAAAAATATCACGTCCTTGCACCTTACGCGCTTTCGATGAAATGAAATGTTTAGAAAGTTTTCGCTTCCTTTTAAGTCTTCCATGGCCAATCATTTCGTCAGCTTTTTTAACTGCTTTTCTTGCTAATTTCTTTCCGGTCTGTTTTGATCTTGTTTTAAGAGATGATTTAAAACTCTCGCCTGATAATACGTCATTCGCTACCATAGTCCCAGTCCGTAAAGCTTCTTTTCCAATTGTTTTTGCACCACTCACCAACAAAGGCATGGCGCTTCGAAAAAGTTTAGCAAAAAATCCGCCTATACCATGTCCTCTCTGTAAAACCGCTCCTCCTCTATAAAACGATAAACCATTTCCATTTTGCGTTGCATAATAATCTTCAAACTTTCGTGTACAACACGTATAAGGCACCAACATTTTATGGATCCTTCTTTATCGCAAACAAATATAAAAATGAGGCCTATTTTGCGAAGAAAAGCTCTTTTATAGGATTTGTCTTAGACGAAAATGCAGCATTACAAAAACTTTACCTCTTTGAAAGGGTACTAAATCTCCAGAATGAAGTCTTATATCAATATGAATCGTTTGGAAATGTTGACGAATAACGGGTAAATAAAATGGCCTTGGATACTGGGCATTTACAATTTCGCCATCGTTTCCTTCTACAGTTACAATTTTTAATAGAGGAGCTTGAACATCGCCCACGATTTGTGGCTCAACAAGATCACAGTATACATACATAACAGGAAAAGTAGACTTTGGATCAGCTACAAAAGGACTTTGTTGATAACCTGTATATTCTCCTGGCTCAAACCCCAAAAGCTCTGCTAAACCTTCGTTAAGAATTACTTTCGATTTTGCATCCGTCCTAATTTTTACCCTTTTCGTAACAGGATGATAATGAAAGTCAATCTTATTTTTATGCGATGGTATTATCATGCCTTTAATGAGGTCCGGTATCGTTTCATAACAACCTGGAGGAATTCTTCTTCCTTCAAGTTTTCCATCACCCAAATCGAAACCAAATAAATTATTATCGTTTCGAACATTGCACCAAGTATGTGGATAAATAAAATCGACTACAGCCATCTCCCAATCTCCATTTAAGTTAATAGGTCTGGGTAATTGCGTTGTAAATTGTGAAATTTTATTATTTGGGAAAAAAGTCAAAGAACTGTCACTGATTAGTGTGATATAGAACGACATCGTGTATGCAAATGAAGAGAAAGTACGGAAAACACTCTTTTTATATCATTCTTACTTCGTCAACCCATGCATTGAATTTTTCAGGATAACCTTGAAACTTTACAAAATATTCAACTTTTCCACGCCGTTTTCTTTTTTTCAAAATTTTCTCTACAGGGTAAAGTCCAGAATCTGCAACTTTTTGAATTTCTTCCTCATAAAAGGTCCCTTTTATTATCTCTCCAGCCATATCTTTAAGTTTATAAACTACAGGAAACCGAGATAATATTTTATGAATAATAAATATTTCCCTTGTCCAATTTTGTTCGTATCCTTTTTCAAAGAGCATTTTTTCTCGACTAATGCGAACTGTATCTCCAATTTGTAATTTTGATTTAAAAATTTTTTGTTTTGGTGTTTGACCGTATAATACATGCCATATTTTTCCTTGATTCTGTAAAGTGACTGATATAGGCTCTGTCTTGATACTACGATGCCAAGTATGGTTATAACTATGCATAAAATCATCTATAACGTCAATGTACCGTTTTGTATTCATTTCAGTAAAATATTTCCACATTTTTGTTTTAAGAGTACGGTTAAATCGTTCAATGACTGATGCTTTTGTAGCATTGTGAGTTGTAAAAAAATTTACATTTCTCTTTTTAAAAAAGTTTTGCACAAGCGTGTTTGTAAACTCTTTACCAGAATCTGTCTGAACAGACACAGGGGTACGTTCAGAAAATATTTTTTTAAAAGCTGCCACTATGGAAGCAGATTTTTTATCTTTCAGGGGTACAGCCCAGGCATATTTCGATAAGATATCGATACAAGTCAGCAAATACTTATAACCGTCGTTGTGAAATGATAAAGACTGCATGTCTACTAAATCAGATTGAAATTGCTCGTTTAAGCCTCCTACTATAACACGATTTCTCGGGAATTTGTGTCTCAAAGGCTTGTGCAAAGTATAAGAATCTTTCGTTTGCGCCCATTTTTTTATGTCTATGATTTTTACCCGATCCTTTAATGCACGCTTTAAAGCACCAATCCCACCAAAACTTGCGGGGAGCTTTGGATTTTGATATCTCTGATTCAGAAGTATTTCCATTGCAACAACTGTTATGATCTAGTCGGATGCTAATGTTCATAATAAAAAAGATTGTTTCCACGCGTCTTATTTATACGTACTCCCCCCAAGCTGTGTTTATTTTAATGCAGCAAAAAATTAAATAAATAAATAAATAAATAATATTAAATATTCATTACTAAAATCTATCTTCTTATTAACACCTAATTTCTTATTTGTAAAAACTAGCACTTAACACTTTATTTTAAAAGGGATTGAAAATTATTTCAGTGCATCCGCTGAAAATAATATGTGCTTTTTTTTTTCTCCTACCCTCTCTTCACATTCTTTCACGCAAGTCCGTTCTAACCTGCATGCAGACAGGGAGGTCTACTGACCATCCCCTCTTCACAACCACCTTTTAGAGGCCAGCTGGACGGGATAGTTGCGCTCCGCACGGTATAATTACTTTTTCCTGCATTTTCCTCCCCAAAGGTCAAGATGGGTAGATTAGGAGGAGATTAAAGGAAGATAGTCTGAATAGGTTTGACTGCGGAGTTAGTAAAGCATCCATTTTGATGCAAAACTACATCTTTTTTGTCTCGAATTATACTCTTTATCTAAAATCTTAGAAACTTTTGAAATTTCTCTTAAATTTAAAAATCTATTTTTATCCACTAAAGATTTCACAATCTTCAAACTGCTTACCTAAAGACTTTGCCAAGAACTCTGATAAAAAATTTGCATATTTAAAAATAAAACATAAAATTCAAGTGCGCGGCCTTTGTTTTTCTCTCTTGAGTTTAATAACATTAAATGCTGCATTTAACTGATGAATATTTTTTTAGATAATTTTTATCGACAGAAATAACTGCCTTTTGTAATGCCTGTATTTTATACTTATATTTTGTCCTTTATAGTTCAAAGGACAAAACAACTTTCAAGCTATTAAAAACATGACATATTATTTTTTTCATTCAAAAAATTCCTTATAATAGAAAGGAAAAAAAATTATACAAATATAAGGAATTTCTTGAATGAAAAAATTATGAGTCATTTTTTAATAGCTTGAATAATATATGGAAAACATAGGAAAAATTGATTATTGAAAATGTTATTCTTGAATTGAAACTATTAAAGGTATAATTAAAAGATGAATAAAATATTCAAGCTACTTTTTTTTTCTTGAGTCCAAAATATGGAGTAACTAGCTCAGTGTTGCCTGGATGTAAGTCAAAGAAATTTTTAGTACTTCTCGAGTTATTATAGTTCATGTATAATAAAGTAGGTTTGTTTAAATTATCTTTACAAGAGCTACATTATTATTAACAACGTCACGACAGTTGTTGCGTATAGTACGGGACATTTAGAATGCGTACAATCTTTAAATTTTCTTTCAATAATTTTGAATATTGAAATCCGCAGAATTTATGCATTTAAGATAAGCGAAGATTTATTTCCATTTCAAGTTATTGATGATAAAAGATTAAAAATTGTTCTTTTATAAGGCTTTAAAACGTGGAATAAAAATAAGACTTCGGCTTAATGACATATTCTATATTTTTGATTAAATAAGAAGTGAATTGCAATCCTGATTTCTTATACAAAAATTGTCTGTCGTGATACAAAAAAAGTACATAAGCACGCAGTTTATACGATTGACTATATAATAAAATCATTCTTTTTTTTTTTGTGAAAACAAAGTTCATTATTGTTTAATCGAATCAGCTGGTAATAAATAATCGTAAGATAATCGTGATCTGGAAGGATTCTGGCATAAAATAATAAAAAAAAAACTTTAAATTATTCAAAACGTGATAAGAAAACATGTAAAATATTATAGATAAAAAAAAAAAGGAAAACAATCCCTAGAACAAGAATAACAATTTCTTTAAGAACACTCTCTTGAATTTTGAACCAAATTCTCTCTCTCTGTCTCTTTTTTTTTTTTTTTTTTTTTTGGGGGGGGGGGGGGGGTTACTGATGGGTGAAAAAAAAAAGCCAAGCTATTGTTGCATTAACACTTCGCACACCTAGTAGCAGAGATTTTTAAAAAATGGCAAGTTACTCTCCACAAAGAAGAGCAAAAGGTTAAATAAAACTAAAATTTTGTATTGCACTATACTGTTTATTGAAAATATTAGTATAATGAAAATTTCATAAAAAGGGGTTTTAAGATTTGTTTGTTTAAACGATTAAAGAAAAAATGTGAAACTTATATATTTTTTAAGCAATAAAAGTATTTTAAATTATCATTTGGCAATAATTAGTCGTTAGCCCAGTTTAATAAAGAAATATTTATTAAAAATATTGACTTTGATAAAGTAATTAATGTTTTATCTAAATTCGCCGAGTAATGACGGAAAAAATAATAGCTAAAGAATAAGCATTATGAATGCGGAGTATTTTTATTATTATTATTATTATTATTATAAAGGAAAATAATCTTGCTATTTAAATTTCACACATTTATAAAGGTAAATTGGTAACATATTTTTGCAGATTTAGATAGCTTATTTTAAACAAAGGTGTGAAACTTACAATGAAATAAGAAAATGTGTTCCCCTTTTTTTTACAGGGTTTAAGACTACAAAAGCTGAAAAAAAGAATTTTTTTTTGTATTAATACCAGCTATTAATTATTCTCTATTTGCCGGGGGGATGGGAGAGAATTAACATCAACGATTCTAATGAATAACAAATACAGTATAATAATTTAAAAATTTTGAAATTATTTTTATATTTTATTTATTAATTTATTTTTTTATTTGGGAGAAGGGTAAGTCATTTATTTATTTAACATTTAACACAACTTAACATTTGAAAGAAACAAGAAAAGAGAAAAATATTTTAAATGTTTTAAGTTTTGTGGGTAAGGAAAATTTTACGCGGATACTTATTGTCATTACTAAGAAGCCAATGGTCAAAAAAGAAAAAAAAATTCATGATTTTAAATTCTGTGCAAGGGAGTGGAGGATTAGATGACATTAAAATTTTTAAAGATACCCCCTCCCACCTTAAAAAATGAAAAGTATTCATATATATAATAAATAAATAAAAAGTGGCTTTTATTTTAAATAGAAAACAAATACTGCTGATGGGAATTAAAATCTCAGTTATATACTGCGTTGATTAACTTTGATGTTGAAAAATATTTATGTATAACTGAAAAACAATGATAGATGTTAAAACTTCATAATCTTATTCATAAATATGTATCGTAAGAAATTCTTAAATTTAAAAATTGTTATTTTAGGGGTTAAAAATCATTGATATTATACATTTTGAAACCTTCACGAAGGCTTAAAATTGAAAAAAAAAATGTAACTGCATTTTAAGAACGCACAAGCTACGTAAATATTCCACTTATTATTGTTTTATTCGCGTCTTTCCTCTCGCGTGCAGTCATTCTGTATTTATGCTTCCATTTAGGCAACAAAATGGATTCCTGTATGCATCAATAGCAGGCCAGTGCAAAGAAGAAAATATTTCCTTCTCATCTGAGCCCCGACAGACCGTTTGGAGGTGGGGAGAATTCTATTGTGTAGTTGACCCGTGCCACATATTGCGAAGCCAGCTGGACAGCAGACGCCTCACCTGAACAAGGCTTGCCATTCCCTCTTTTTCCACCCCAAGAGTAAAAATGTTCGATAAGGTGGTGTCGTAGGGCAGAGGTTAGGGCGGGGAGGGGCGGATGACCACCCCTTTCTCCGCTCCCAGTGACCGACCGCAGAGCCAGCGTTCTCAGATGGATTTTACTTTTTTCCCTAGACTTTGGAGTAAAAATTCCCTAGATTTCCCTAGATTCTAAAGTCACGTGACATGGAAGAAATTCTGCATTTTGATTGGTTGTAACAGCCTGAATCACATTCACATATGAGAATTATAAACACCAGGGTGTAGTCATGTATAGAAAAAACAAAAACAAACTTATTTTGTTTGGGACGACAAAATCCTGTTATATATTTTTTCAAAACTACTGGTTAGAATATAAATTTATATTTATTTAAAAACAAGCAACTTTGATTAAACATACTCTTTGCATTTGATTTTTGAGAGAATCGTTGTAATCACGAAATAACAGACATTATAGCTTTGATTATTATTGCTATAATTTTTATTATTTAATATTCTTGCGCATATATTTTATATCAAATTACTATTCTAAAATCTCCTGTGAGTGATCCAACAAAAGGAAATATAACAGTTGCTTGACAAATATTCAAATTCTATTTCTACAGTTTTTGAAGTTTTCAGATGTTCATATTATTGCATTATTAATTTGTATGTTCATATATAGATATATCCCATATATAACTCATATATAGATATGTCCCAAATGAATGGATGAAAACACAAATAAATTCGTAAAAGTCGTGCATAAGTTTTTATCTCAATTCATTTCATTCGTAAACGCATAAAATTGACAGGCAGTGTTCTGAAAAAACAAGAAATTCAATAGCGTTTTCGATTTCCATGAAAGATAAAGAGTGCTTCAAAAGAGTACCGTTAAATTTGACGTTTTGCGTTAGGAGACAGCAATCGCTTACAACTGAAGATGCAACACATGTATCGAAAGCTGCTATTAGATCCAAAATCATTTCAATGGTCATGCCTGCCAATTGTATGCTTCTACCTATAAAAATGAATCCGTGAATAAGCCACCATCCCCCCTCCCCCCCCCCCCCCCCAAAAAAAAAAAAAATCTGAAATAAAATATTCATTTCATTTTCTTGTATTTCATGTTATTTGGGAGAAATGCTCGCGATTGTTATGGCTAATGCTTAAAAGAGATAGAATATAATTTCTTTAGAGGATCAGATATTTCCATCTAACATTCTTCTGTTTTAATACATTATGCATAGTCTTTACTTCATTATGCGTATAATTATAACGAAGTCTCCATATGCACTTAATACGCGGTTTTTTAAAAAAAAGAAATCAGATTGATGATTTCTTTATTTGGTTTTCTTAATAGAAGAAAGAAAAACCAGCAGTAACCCCGGCCCCACTTTCCCATCCTTCTCCAAACGAACGACCTCAGAGACAGTTTCATTTTAAAAAAGCTTCTAGGGATTCAAATCCATATGATGAAATCTGCAAAAAATAAGTAGTGTTCGCATCTGGAGTAATTAACAACTATTGATCCACCAGGTGGTAATCATTTATTAGCCATCTAGGATCCCTGTTCCGAGAAACGAAAGGGAGGTACGAGACCAGTTCTGACCATAATTTCCTCCCCTCCCCCACCCTCTGTTAACCAAAGAATTGCTTGACAATTTCTCCCCCCTGCCCATACCTTCACTTCCTCTTTCACATTCATTCATCAAACACCTCACATCAATCACTTTATCGTGTTCATTGCTAGAAAAACACAGAAATCTAACAAAAATCCTTTTTTCCCCTAGATTTTAAGAAAACATTGCCAGTCTTCTAAAAATTCCCTAGAAATCAGAAGGAATTCCCTAAATCCCTAAATAGGCTTCAAATTCCCTAGATCTAGGGAATTCTCCCTAGATCTGAGAACGCTGCGCAGAGCAGCCACCCTTCCTGACCGAAGTCCGCCTCCCCCCCTTCGCTTCCTCCCCCTCTTTGATCATCCCCCTTCCCCGCTCTCCAAGTGACCGACCGGAGCAGCCACCCTTCCTGACCCAAGTCCGCCTCCCCCCTTCGCTGCCTCCCCCCTTCTCCGCCAAAGTGGGGTGCTTACTCAGTCTACAGTTGCGAGGGCTAGATAGAAGTTTCCTACTATGTATGCGACATGTCATGCGTAACATATGTAAGCATTTTGGTGGGAAAGAACGCAAAAAATTGAGATAGAAGGACCAGTAGATAATTTAGACTTCGATATATCGGAAGTGTTATTCCGCAGACCTCCGGAGCGCTGTATTTATGAGCTCCGGTGAATTCTGAACAATATTTAAATAATCACTAAAATCAGAGAGGTACCAGAGCTGAGTTCCGGTGAACTACGGCGCAAATTAAGCACTGCCACTTATATATAAAAATACCAAAAAAAAAAAATTGTATTATTGTTTTATTTAACTCAGGAACTTCTTTCTCACAGAATGGCTGATCTCAGAAAGAAGTTTCATTCTGGTTTTGAAATATCAACTAAGCTATAGGCAATGATGTAAAGAAGAACACTATCGGGATTGACCGCGAATCTAGACTGATTGATGATATGACATGGTGGGGAAATGAGTATGAGTAGAAGACAAGTTATCGATTAAAAGATCCGGATGAGGTAGGCTTTTAATGCATCGCAATCTGTTTATGGAAAAGGAGAGAATGAACGTAAAATGCTGAATATCATCTGAATTGTTTAGAAGAAGTTGCGAAAAATATTGAACACGTGTTTAGTGAATCTTGCAGACAAAATAAAAATAAATATATTTTTAAGTGTGTTCATAATTATATAAAAACGTAGTACCTATAGTCGTCGTCTGGTTCGTCTATCTGTCTGTCTGTCCGCATATAATAGCGCAAAAACCACTCAATCGAATAGTATGAAATTTATTAATAAAAGTTTTCTTCATTCTATTAAATCCCATCATACGTAATTAATTCAATGATATCCCATGATAGGTAATGATTCTAGGCTACCATGGGGATGACGCCCTTTTTAAGATGGAGTCATATTATTTCCGTATTACTGAATTTAATGCTTGTAATCGTATTAAATTTTGTATTCATGCATTTTTGCATAAGAGTGCAACAGCTATTGCACCAAGAACTGATTATTTGTAAAACTGGTTATACTACGACCGCACCTCATTTGCCACGTTCGACGTACAATTTCCGATTTGTTTATTATTGTATGATTGCTTTAAGCATGTTATTATATTTATTTACTTTATTATCTTATTGAAAATACTGATGTCTTGCTGCATATGTGCCCAGAAGAATGTTGACTTTAAAATGAACGATTAAAGAATTATTTTTAAAGTTATAAAGTAATAAAAAGTAAAAGTAGTAAACTATCTTCCAAATTAAAAATATAATAACGATAATAGTTTACTAGTTAAATTAATGAGTTACGAATAAAAACAGCAATCCTTTGCCATATTTGTGTAGAACATTTAATATAGATATAGAAACATTAAAACATTAAAATCTTCAACAGTTTCGTCATACATCCGGGACCATCATCAGGAAAGTAAATGAACAGCGGGATCGCAATGTCAAAATATCGCCTGACAGAAAATGTACGTATGGGGGAAAAACCACCCAATGAGACCGAAGACGGGGAAACTCGTGTTATCATCATATCTCAAAAGATGGCACTAGCGAAATCTATAATTCTTTCCTGTCTTTGGACGATATTTGTGTCTGCAATTCCCATGCTTTCATGAAAGTTTCTTTTAAATCATTTTTTATAATGAATATATATATTTTTTTTTACTTCAGTGTCCAATAGTATCACCATTCTGGTATTCTGAATTGAGCTTTGTAGATTGTAATACAGTCGAATCTTGGGAATACAGTTGCAAATTGGAGAATTTTAAAGCAGGCATGTCTGTGTAATCACAGTATTATGGTTAGAATTATCTCCTGTTGGTAGTAGAAAGTGTTCTCTATACCTAATTGTCTAACACGGCTCAATAATTTAGTGCGCAATAGAACATTATACTCTAACACTGTGGTTAAAAGTTCAATAAATTTTAGCTTTTTAACTTCATTAAAAACTCCGCTCTCCCCGAAAAAAAAGACAAAAATCATAATTTTTCTACCACCATGTTTTAGAGGTGGAACTATAGATTTGAGATCTAGATAAGTTTTATTTTACTCCCCATTTTTTCAAAATAATTTGCAGAAAAGATTTTTCAATTCTCTTCTCGGAAAAAATACTTTTATTTTTAAAAAATCCTGTAGTTAATCTCTTTAGGCTAAAGCAAACTCCAAACGTTCTTTCTAATTTATTTCTCCTATGAGAATCTTTTCTCTAGAATTCCTTTTTAGAATAAAAAAAAAAAATCAACACTATGAACATTAAAACACTCTGAAAAACCTTTTTTATTACAGTAGAGTCTCGATTATCCGAGTTAATATGGATAAAACTCACTTCGAATAAGTAAAAAACTCGGATTAACCGGATTTACACAAATCGTCACCCACTAAGGAGATGAAATATAAATTTTCACTTAATTCATTCATTTTTATTGTACTAGTATCATTTCTTTGATGTACATTTCCGTTATTTTTAAGAAAAACGGGGAATGAAATTGTTTATTTGAAAAAGCTCTTGATAGTTTTTTGTTTGTGAAATGCCAATTTTACTGCAGTATTACACTACTGCATATCTATCAATTTCTAAGATTTTTTTCTTACCACTAAAACTTACCAGTAAATTTTGCCTAATTCAATCGCCGAAATCTAACAATTGTCAACGATTAAATATGACAAAAATTTGTATTAAATTTTGGAGGTAACAAAACCGTACAAATTGGCAGATATGTGATTCTTTTAGAGTCATGAAAATTGCAGGTGTAGCCTATTCTTTCTGCTCAAAGTATTAACTAGTTTTCTTTAATCGAACTTAACCTTTGCAATGGATAATTTTCTTCTAATGGACTGATGGATTCCACTATTATGAAATAGCCATTATAAATGAAGTGTTAGGTGAAGATGAAAGACCAGCCGTAAAAAGTTAGAACTCTGATATTTTGGGCAGAATGGGGGAAAAAATGGCCTTTTAAAAAAATTATGGCCATTTCCCCACCCCCTCATTCTAATCAGAAATTTTACGGCTGCTCTTTCATCTTCACCTAACACTTCATTTATAATGGCTGTTTCATAATAATGGAATCCCCCAGTCCATTAGAAGAAAATAACTCGGATAAAGCGGAAACTGGGTTAAGCGGGACTCGGATAATCGGAATTCTACTGTTTTAGACATGTCATCATGATACTAAAAGATGTTGAAAGGTAAGTAAGATGTTGTAAGCTTTTGAGATGAACACATTGAGGTTATTAAAGTTGCTTTACAAACATTTCATTTGGCCTTCGATGTTAAGTTGCTGAGATAATATAATGCGAATTTATTTTCAACACATAAAATTTTTTATAATGCCTGACAACGTAATCAGGACATATAAATAAGAATTTAATATTTTTTTCAATTTTTCAGTAGGATTTATATTTTTGTGTAGTATAGTACTGTGATTTCTTCTATCCGATAATGCTTCTTTAGTTTTAGGTCCATTTCTCAACAACTCTGAAAATAATTAGATGATATAATTAAAAATATATTTCAAACCAACAGTTATTTTTTACAATCACTATTTAAAAAAACCTTTGAATAATTAACACTGTACAATAGTTTGTATCGTGAGTATGCAGAGTGTATAAATGTTCTTTTTGTACAAAATTTTGGAACTTTTGAAGCTAAAAAACTTCGTTTTGACTGTTTAAAAATTTTGTTTTATATCTAACAGAAACATATAAAAATTAATGTATTAAAATTATGTTTATTAAAATATCTGTTTATACTTTTTCAAAACTTATAAATATTAAGGTGTAAATTTAATCATTAAAAAAATGTAAAATATGGAATATTAAAAAATCTAGGGTTTTACTCAGCAATTCAAAAATTCTCTTATGAATTGCTTATAAAATACCATGAAAAATGTTCTGCATACTTTAACACAAGAACTATTAATTTAATAGAGAAAAACGATGCAATGTACAAGTCAAAATGTAAGCCTTTTTTACTGATAGTAAAATAACAATCAATAGAATACGAAATAAAAGAATACATTACCTTGTTACTAAAATAGTCGAAAACAGTTATGGAGTCAATTTTGTATATCAATAAATATTAGATTAAAAAACATTCAGATAATAGAAGTAACGATGGAGTGGTTTATTAGCAAAAGAAGCAACTTTTTCTGTTTTGGCTTGAAAATATTTCAAAATCGTTCATTAAAAGTAACAATCGAAAGAAAATTAGTCATGAGTGGCAAAAGCATTTGAACTAGAAATCGAGTTATGTTAAAAAATTCATTGGTTACAATTCATAGCTATTAATTCTTATAATAAAAAAAATAAATATCTCAGAATATTAAGATTAATATAATATAAAGTTTAGACGACACCAAACAATAACGGGAATGAAAAGGATTTAGCAATAAATTGGAACAGAAATGGAATATAGAAATCACGTGACCGAAAATGAAAACAAAACCACACATGTGTGTTTAATCTTCAGTCGGCAAGAACGTTCATGTGTCGCAAAAATGCATTATTTTTTATAATACGCAGACAAATATCCCAGCTAATCTATCACTGCCGATATAATGCATTGGATGTAACTGAAACATATGATTCAAGAGAAAAAAAAGGATGCGAAAATCATGCAAAAACATATGGAATATTAAAAAAACTCCCAAAAGACAATCTTTCAAGCAATGTCAGAAGCACTTATAGATGAATCCAATAGTTATACTGCAGTTACAGGTAAGAGATGAAACGAACAAACAAGATATTTACTTACTACTGTTACAGTTAAGATAAAATATAAAATAGTCAAGTTGTTTATGAATTTAAAATTAACCATCAATAAATTATTACTTACTAAAAACAAAAACAAACTAAATATATAGGGTAACTATAGGATAGATGGCCATAGTTTTTAAAGATTGAAATAAAAATTCTTCAAAAATTGAAATAAAAATTTACGCAAATACAAGAAATATTTATGCATATTTGAAATCCTTATACATATTCTCGCCACATTTTGGACAAAAAATAATTAAATATCGAGAACAAAATGTGGGAAACAAAATTGAAATTAAATTGGCAGATGGCCATCTCTCCTTCAAGACGAGGAGAGATGGCCATACAATACAAGAAAATCCATGAATAAAATTTGAAGTATAATTTCAATCCTTCTCTTTTCGTAAGATTTTACTATATTTTTGGCAAAGATCTTGATGATTTGTACACGTTTCATGGAATCACTTCTGGTACATTATGCATTGTATCCAGTAATCCTGTTTGGATGTGGTATTATATTCTTCTCCACAACCAACAAAGTGATCCTCATCGAATTCTATTATCTCGGAATCTGTAGAATCTAATAATTTCAAATGTATTTCATCTTCTTCGCTATTGGAAGTGTCATCTTTTTTCTTTTTTTTTCCGCGTTTTAGATTTTTCACGGTTTTAAGTTTATTTATAAAATTTATCTGTTTCTGAGATGAACATTTCCCAAGTTTTTCAATATTTTCTGAAACAAAAATACATCGTTTGGCCCTATTATATTATTGCTTTGAAATATTTATATTAGTTAAAATTTAAATAATTATATGAATTAATATAAGTATAAAAATAGATATTATATAATTATTTTAAAAATAATTATATTTAGTTAAAATCCCCACTCCGTATAATTTTGAAATATTGATTATAGGTGGCCATCTCTCCTCGATTTGATGTGGCCATCTCTCCTAAAATTGATGGACAGATTGCCACCCAATTTAAAGCGTCACTCCTCCATTGTACGTCTTTGTTTTAGACTTAAAAGCAAAGATTGGATTATATACGTGCCTTAAAAGTCCTTATAGTAAAAATAAAAATGTAACATAGGTACTGCAAAATATTAGATATCTAACTCAACAAAAATATCCAACCACTAAATTAAATAAACATTAAAATTACACTTTCTTTTTATAATTTAAAAACACATTTGCACGTCGCAATGAATGAACACGTTGAACTATTTCTTACAAACAAAGTTTATGCTGCAATCTATGGTATAGTTTTTGAAATATTTAGCCTGGCCATCTCTCCTCTATGGCCATCTATCCTAGAATTACCCTATATTTATATTTTTAAAACTATTACCCTATGGAAAAAGATTATATTTTTAAGTTTAAAGGCTGTTTAACAGTTGCGGAAATGTACATTGTAAAATGTGTTTAAAAACTTAGTGCTGCCATCTGTTATTGAATTCATACACTTATTTTTATAACATAAGTTACTTAATTTATAATTTTCAAGCATAATATTAAATTTCAATTTTGATATTTAAAGTCAATGTTGTACAAAATTAATTAACCAACTTATTTTTAAACATGAATAAAAGAAATTATTACGTGTGCAATATAGTAAGTACTATGCTTATGTATAAACAATAATAAAAATGATAATAACTACCTTACACCTTGAACTTATTTTAAATTCTTTCAAGTAATTAATCACTTTATCCATATTATGCAATCGAATTACATAATTATTTAATATGTTTCTAATTTTCATAAATAATTTTAATAAAAGAAAGTTTAATATTAATTATTTTATTAAACATATTTATTTATAAATCCCATTTTAATATAAATAATAACTGATAAAAATAATAAATTTAACAATAGAATTTTTTAAAAATAATGAATCATTATGTAAAAGAAATAACATATGTTCATAATTACAAGTAATTTCAGAAATATTCCAAACAAAAAGTTCTGTGTTTAGATAGTTTTTCTCTCAGTGTAACGATTCATAAATTTCTATTAGTATTTCGTTTAACTCAGGAAGTTCCACCAGATATGGATATAGGGGAGAGTAGCCGAATTTGGACCACTTCACTTAATTTCAGGTGTAACTCACTTAATTTTTGGAATATCTGCAAAAGATCATTACACAGGGTCAATCTATTCAACTACTAACTAAATAAATATTTAGATCAATTTCTTTTTGAAAATCTTAAATTTTATTTTAATTTCAAATTTTTTTCAAAAGAGGTCCAAATTCAGCAACTGATCGCCTAAGTTGGACCCCCAGTGTCCTAAATTGGACCAAATAATATCAGGTTGTTTTAATCACTAGGGAATATAATTAATTTTCTTAAAAGCAAAGTTTGCGATTAATGAAACAATCAAACAAAATAACAGCAATGAAATATAATGAAATCAAATATCTGAAAATAAGAGTAATTGTTTTAAATCAAAATGCATTCAAAATATAAATCAAAGTTATCAGTAATTAAGAATAGAAATTATGGAACTAATTGTCAGTTACTTGAATGTCATGTAAGAAGTGATGCAAAGCTTATACATGAATTTTGTTTATTGTTTTGTTTTCCAGCGCACACAACATGGAACCGTATATGGCAATCTGAACACTGAATCATTTCTGCAATTTTATTTTTCTTACAAACTAGGCAAAACCAATCATCACTGTCTAGATTTTTCTTTTTCGATTCTGAATTATCAGATTTTTTTTTCAACAGAAGTTTTCTTTACATTACGTTTGTTGTTCTTCTCTTCCATCATTTTCTTGCTAATTGCATTACGCCTCTTTTTTAAAACTCGATGTTCCAATTACTTTTGTGCTGTAAAAGCTTCCTTTTTTTTTTTTTTTGCATTTCAAGGTTTAGTTTATATGGCGATGATGCTGACACAACTGTTTTTTGGCTCCCTCTGTACTTTGATTTAACTGAGCTTAGAAAGGGAAATTACACTTCTAATGTTTTTTTTTTTTTTTTTTTTTTTTTGCTTATGGGGAGGATTTGTAGCTGAAGCCTTGTTGCAAGTCAATTTCTTCACAACTTGCTGTCTGCTTTTTGTTTCCTATATCTTTAACAGCTTTTGCTGTCACGAGTGTTTTGCTACCAGACAGTTTGGCTATGTCTTTTTCAAAATTTTCATCAACGTTTGAGATTTTATGCGTGTTAATGGCAAAAAAGTATAATTCTACCCTCCACAACTCTAAAAAGTCTTCCATCACAAATATCCTGCAGGAGGAAAATGTTTGAATTCAACTCTGTAAATCAAATATGCCGTATTAATAAAGAATTAAAAAAAAAATAAATACAATTACATGCAAGATAAAAGACATTGCAAACAAAATTTAATGCATAGACATGTAAAAATATTTTTATGTTTATATAGGCCTAAACTGTATAAAAAAATTTATCCAGATATACAAAAAATACTTGCATGGGGATAGTAATCCATTATATATATATATAAAAAAATAGTGTACAAAGCGTACCGTCCTCGAAATTCATTACTTACTTTTCAAATTTATGATCGCATATCTGGTTCAATTTAAGCAACTTAAATTGGCCCAATTACGGCAACTGCGCCATTTTTTAAAACAGTTAATTTCAAGACTAAGAACAAAAACGAAATCAAACAAACCCGCGTGAAAAATATGCGCAATAGACAGATGAATTAATACATGTATATGCAAACATAACAACTTACCTTAGTTTTAAAATATTCACTTATGTTTAGTAGGAAAAAATTAGATCAAAACAGCTAACTTTAGGTTTTTTTAAATTGTCGGAAAACAGTACATGGTAGGTGGCTGCTTCTTCTAATCATGAGTAACGTCATTCTGATGATTAGGATTTCAGCGGTAGATGGAATCTCTTCCTGTAATTAACGGCAGAATGGCAACGGTCCAATTAAAGCGGCGGTCCAAATATGGCTACTCTCCCCTAAGTAGGAATAGCTTTTCTTCCGCTTTGAAAAAAATGTAAAAAAATAGAGAACAATATCGCAATTGACAGGGTATCCTATTCAATCAATGTCAAGACCAAGATTACAGGTTTTCATGTTATCAAATCGGGAATTTTAACACAGAAAGAGAAATGAAAGTCGGATTTTGGGTGAAAATTAGGGGAAATTTTAATGAACATTTAAGAATTTTAAAATGCTTATTTTTTACCCTACAAAGCACGAATTTTTCTTTTGGAAGTATATTTTATTAGATTCATATTTAGAGATAGGTACATAAAATTTTTTTTAAAAAGTAATTCTTCACCTTATTTATCAGCAAACTTCTCTGATTATATAAGGTGAATATTTTTATTTAAATATAGTAGTTGCATATAACTGAATTTATTTATTAAAGGTTAAAGTTTAATTGATTACTATATATGCATCATTGCACCAGTCTAGGGTTAGGAAATTATTCAATATGAATTATTTTGTAATGGTAATAGAAAAAATAATAAATTATTTAGCTATCTGAATAATAATATTAAATAAGTAAGTATTATATATAAAAAAAAAACATTAATTAATTTTATTTTGTTGAAGATTCCTTTTCTCAGAGAGTTTTTGTTCCTTAGTGCATTTTTGTGAGTATTACGATAATGCATAAGATGAACTAATTCAAAATTTATCATGTATAATTTCTGTGTATTAGACTAATTTAAATTTAGTTTAGAACATACCTATTACTCATAGACTTTTTAAGCTGGAAATCTTTAAATGATTTAGGAATGACTTCTAATATTGATTTAATATCTGTGGCACTAAATCTTTCGAATTTTTCGCAATTACTTTAACATAGGATTTTAACAAATTATATTTCTTGTATAACAGTTTGACACAAGCAAGCCTCTTTTATAAGACCACGAGAACAGTGTTAAACAGTATCTAAATTTTAATGTAAAAGTTTCACCAATAAAGATATAGTAATAATCTCCATGATTCCAATTTCTCTCTCTTCTTTTAAAAAAGAATAGGATCACCCCATCCTCAATCATTTTAATTTATATTAGAAATTTCATTAAAAAGGAAAAATGAATTGTTATATCAGAAATACATTTCAATTTTGAAATATCTGAGCTATTAGAAAGTGCTCCGCTCCTGTCTAATAAGTGATGTTTGTTTCAGTTCCAAATTCCCTAAATTATCGGAAGAATTGATGCGAAATATATACAGGCATGCATACAGTTTGATTTTGATAATATTTGCTAGAACTTATAAACAACGTACAATACTCACTTTAGTCTGTATTTTAATGCTTGGCAGTTGGGGGATTTCCTAAAAAAGTATAACTAATATATCACAAACAATCTATGTTTGCCTTGTCATGTTTTCTCTATCGTTTAATAGAATTACATTAGTAATTTATTTGACTTAAAACTTGTTCATATTCAAGCTAGTGGGGACACAACAAAGTAGTTGTTATCCTTCCAAAGTCAAGTCATCTCTATCGTAGGTCACTAATTCCAGATTCCCACACAGCAGCTATCACAAAACTTTCTTCTACGTCATTCTAATATATTTAAAATAACGCAGTTACACATCGATCATTGCAAAGTACGGCGAATTTCTTTAAATATAACACTGGGTTGCAATGATCAAGGAATTTTTAAAAAGAAACACACCATAGCAGCCATCAGTTGAGTATTAACATTTAAAATTACATCCACATACATATTTTAAATGATTAACCTCAAATATAACGTTTGTTGCATTTCTACTCAATGGAAATAGAGATACAGATACATCTATAACGTTCATCGGAAAAAAATCATTGCATAAAGCAGCAACCTCTGCTGTGTGATCAGACCCAAAATTGAATCAACATAGGTTTTCATAAGAATCTTGCAAATTAAATTTAATGAAATTGAATTCCATAGATGCTGAAATATATTTATCACGGAAATAATGAAAAAACAAACAAACAAACAAACAACAACAAAAAAGAACCCAGCGCATCACAGCAATATTTTAAGCGATATACACCAAAACGTAATCAGCATTAATTTAGATCAAATTCTAATTGATTATGAAGTTTGATGAAACTCAATTCCATAGATGCTGATATACAGCTATACCAGGGTAATTTTGAAATGCACAAAATAACAGCACCATCTGTTGGACGATATACAAAAATATGTAATCAGTGCTAATTTATATCATGGTCTAACCAGGGTTGTAAAAAATCCAGCCCGGGTGGGTAGGTGGGTGGGTACCTGGGCAGCTGCCCACTACAACCCTGGGTCTAACTGAATGTGAAGTTTGTTAAATCCCGTTCTTGAGATAGAGCGGCTTCAACATTTGTGTCACAGACAGACATGTTCTAAAAATCGGATTCAGGACATTCCAAATTGTATAAATCCATTAAATACAGAAGTCAAAAATTTTCCCGAATTCAATACTTTATTCTTATATAACATAGAGAAAGAAAAAAAACCCCAGCAATATAAAAAATCCAGACTGATTGATTATAAAGCATAACAGGCTGATGAGGTTGCATTAAAAAGACAAATGACGATTAGTGCAACCGGTTGAGAAAGAGTTCTAACACATTGCACGTATACGTGAAATGAAAATTGACATATAAATCTGTTTTGTCATTTGTATTGATTAGTGTAAGTTTGTTGGAGGAAAACATTCAGAGATATTTTTTTCGCATAGTTAAAACGATGAAAATGCACATTTTCTTGATTTGTTTCACAAAGTTTTGTGAATGTAATCATTTTATTATTTTTCGAAAACGTAGACATACTATTACATTAAATACATATAAAAAAAGAGTACATTCATAAAGGTGTTTGTCAAAATATTTTCCGGTTATGTAAGGAAAGCGAAGAGAATACATTTTTTCTTTATCATTAGTCTCGCAGAAATCTCCTAGAATGTATTTAATATTTTATTGGTTTTGGAAAACTTTGGCGCAATATTATATTACATTTGAAGAAGAGTAAATTCTGAAAGATGTTTGGAAAGTTTATTTTCATTACCTAGAGAAAGCAATGAAAATACAAATTTTCTTTATCAATTACTCTCAGAAAAAGATTCGTGCATTTACTTATTATACAATATTTTAAAAACGTTGGCATCTTATTACATATATGCATACTAGAAAGAAAGCCCGTCAAAAATGACGGAATATGAGATATAAAGATATATACAACACATACGCAAGAATATGGGTTTTTCTAGCTGGTTCGTGATAGATGAAAATAAAAGATTTTAAAAACTAAACTCATTTATGAAAACTATAATACAGTAGAAGACCATTAATCCGCACAGCTTGGTTCCAAGTGCTGTGCGGATTTCAGGCTTTTTGTGGATTACAGGTCATGTCTTGATTACAAAATTAGATGCATGGCATCTTTATGTTAAATAATTGTATAAAGATTGAAAACAATATGCGTGTGTATATGAAATGAAACAGCGAATAAGTTACCAGATTTCCTTTTCGCCGAAGCCTGTAAACTGGAAAAGAACCGGGAATTTAATTATCCGGCTATATAAAGCACGGCACTTTTCCAGTATAGGAGCCTTTGTTTACTTTCTTCAAGTTTGATATAATTTGGTTTTCAGAAATGATATAAACAGCTATGAAAAAAAAAATTAATGTACTTTTATATAATCTGTCTATTTATATAATTTATAAACATTTTATTTATATCTTTATTATTGCTGTTTTTTATATACAGTTTACTTCTATTTGTATACAAAAATAATTAAATGTCTTCTTGACGTTAAGTAAATTGTATAAATATTGAAAAATTACTTGTGTATATGAAACAGTGAATAAGTTGCTAGAAAATATGATGCCAAATTTCATTTTCTATATCTCGCCAAGGCCCGTATACTGGAAAAGTACCTAAAGTTACCTAAAGCATATTAAAATCGAGTAGTTACGAGCTAAGATAGTACAGCGTCTGCTAAGATACGAGCTAAGATAGTGGCGGTTATGTTATTAGTAGCATCGGGATGAAAATGTAAAGACGTATATTTTCGAATATTACACTTTAAATTCTGACCGATAGATTTTGAAAAAAAAAAAAAACCCGTAAATGCGCGCAGTTTAAATTAAATTGCGGTGAGCTCGATTATGGTTTTAAATGGGAATTTCACCAAATTAGCCAGCTATTGCCAAGTTAGTTTAATATATAACAACTTATTTTTGTCGCCAAATTTGGGGATATTTCGCCATATTGGCGCCAAATTTGGCGCTATTTTGGTAACCCTGCCATTAATATTTTTCAACGATTACTTATTGCAAGGAGGTGGCCCACCGAAATTGTGAGGGACACACAGAGACTTAGATCTTATATAAATAGATGAAAAATGGATATTTTAAAAGACATTTGGCATTCCTTTTCTAATTGCGTAGCAATGGAAATGCACTTTTCCCTTATCAATTGATGTCACATAAAGAAAGCTTTGTGTATTTACTTACATTATAATTTTTAGAAAGCGCTGTCGTTTTATTACCATGTGTGTCTGAAGAACAGCAAATTAGAAAAAAAAACATCATGGAAAAAGTTTTTCTGTTGTGTTTTGTGCAAGTAAAAGCCGGAAAAATGGGGTTTTATTTCTTTTTTTTTTTTGAATTGGTCTCAAAAATTTTCCTGTCTTTTTTGAAAGCATTGGCGTATCATTGCGTATATACCGGGTGTCCTAAAAAGGACTGACTGATTTTAAAATTCAATAACTTGCAAACGGTGACAGATATTTAAAAAATTCTTGCAGGAGGGTTATGCTTAAGGTCAAAAGATTTTTACAGTGATTTTCGATTTTAGTTCGAATTACAAACAATAGATGGCACTGTGATCAATAGACGCTAAATTCGGACTCGATGTTTGGTACTTCGGGACCCACCCAATATATTTTAACCTCCTTCTTTCCGCATGAAAGAAGAGAACGGTAAAAAAAAAATCGAGCCTGTATTTAGCGCCTATTGCTTGCCATCTATTGTTTGTAATTCGAACTAAAATCGAAAATCACTGTAAAAAAAAACTTTTGACCTTATGCATAACCCTCCTGCAAGAATTTTTTAAATATCTGTCACCGTTTGCAAGTTATTGAATTTTAAAATCAGTCAGTCCTTTTTAGGACACCCGGTATGTAGAAGAGTAGATTCCGATATACAGTTGGCAATTTTTCAAGTTGAGTGACCGGGAGGTGGCAGCACAGGCAATCACCTCATCGAGTTCACGGCTGAAATTCCAGAATTAGTTAAAACTTGATTCCCATATTAAAACGCAATCGATCTGCCAAGTCATATCTTGGTAGAAAATACCTGAAAAACTGATTTTAGCAGTTGACTCGTAGGTTTACCATTGTGTTTTCCTGCTCCCAGTCTTCCATGTTTTCACACCTTTGGGTGCGAGAAAACACAATGATAAGCCTGCGAGTCAACCGCTAAAATCGGGTTTTCAGGTGTTTTCCACCAAGATATGACTTGGCAGACCGATTGCGTTTTAATATGCAAATAGAGTTTTATTTAATTCTGGAATTTCAGTCGTAAACTCAATGGGGTGATTGTCTGTGCTGCCACCGCCCGGTCTAGTAGAGAAAGCGACTGAAATAAATTTTTTTTCTTTTTCAATTGGTCTTACAAAGAACTTCGCGAAATTACGTATTTCATTTATTTTTCGAAAACTTTGACGTATTTTTACACATTTGCATATGAAGAACAGTAGATTCTGGAAGACATTTGGACAAACAATTCTTGAAAATAGAAATAAGTAAAAAGTTTAAAATTTAAGGTATTCTAAATAAGAAAACTAAAATAACAACCCTAATTATAAACTTATTTAAATGTTTGATTTATTCTATTTATTTAAATAGAGTCTAGTATATTTGTAACAAATATTCAACTATCCGAGAAATAATTTTAATGCTTCTGGAACTGAAATTTATTTTGATTAAACTGAAGTTTTCTGATTAAACATCTTGTTATTCTTTGTCTAAGAGAAGCTCCATCAGAATAACATGTAGTCTCGTAAGTTAAGCTGTTATGATTGAAAGGTTTATTAAAAGGTAATATTTTCTTTTGAAATGACTTTTTATTTGACAAAAGCATTTAATTTGTAAAAGGAAATATTTACTACAAATTTATTATGAATACAAAATTAATATTGTGAACAGAAAATATCTCTTCTTCTAGTGCAAAATTTATTATTTTATTAATGCCATTAAAAGTACTAGGGGATCGTACCCTGGCTTCCCGGGTTAAAGAATATAGGTGATCACATTTTTTTAAAATTGAAAACTAATATTTTTTTTTTACATGCAATAAATTTTTTAGATTGACCACTTGCATTGAAAAAGCATTTTTCATATGGAAAATACGAATTATACAATCAAATAAATTTTTGAGATTTATCAAAAGCGATATTTTCTTATTAGCCGCATCCTAAGAGCTATTTGCCAAGATTTTGCTACTTATGGCATCCTTTCATATTCTGATAATTTCAGAACTTATACATATCTGGTAAATTTGTGTTTTATTTATACTATTTTATTTATTTATTCATAAGGAAGTTTTTTTTAAAATGGATATTAGTCGTAAGAAAATGATGAACTCTTTATTTTGTTTTAAGGGCAAACGGATTAATCATTCGTAATCGAGCTCCGCGCAATATGGATAAATTAAAAAATATTTCATGCTTTAAAATTGTTTTAAAACCATAGACAATTAGTAAACTGAGATGAACTTTGCAAACAAATTACATTTGAAAAAACAAGTTGGAAATTGCTCGTCAAACGTGGCAAATGAGGTGGGTTCGTACTATAACTAGTTTTAAAATTATTTTTTGCACCCCATATTGTACTGAATGTATAATTTTTTGCACTTCATAAAGTGCATAGTCTGATACATCATTAAAATGCACTTCCAATAATTTTTTCGGAACACTTTTGACTGTCCCTGTAATTAAACTATACATCCGATTTTCCTAAAATTTGAAATAGCTCAACAAAATTTTGCAACAATTATATCTTTAAAATTTCAGACCATTCGGAAGGCTGTAATATCATTAAAATGCTCTTGCAATAATTTTTCCCATTGGCCGTAATGTAAAGAAAAACTTTTGACTGTCCCTGTAATTAAACTATACATCCGATTTTCCTAAAATTTGAAATGGCTCGACAAAATTTTGCAACAATTATATCTTTAAAATTTCAGATCATTCGGAAGGCTCTAATATCATTAAAATCCACTTGCAATAATTTTTCCCATTGGCCGTAATGTAAAGAAAAACTTTTGACTGTCCCTGTAATTAAACTATACATCCGATTTTCATAAAATTTGAAATGGCTCGACAAAATTTTGCAACAATCATATATTTGAAATTTCAGACTATTCGGTTGGATAGTTTTTGCTCTGTTACATGCGGACAGACGGACGGACAGACGGACGGACGGACTGAACGACGACTATAGGTGCTACGTATTTATATAATTACGAACGCACCTAAAAAATCCTATTTGGTGATCTAAAAATTTAAATTGTACGATTACAAATGTGTTAAATTTTTGTTTTTTCAATTATATTCTTTTATTTGTTAATAAAAGAAGTATTAATTTCGTTAATTTGTCTTTCACAAATATGTTAGATTGGTGGTTTTTTAAAAATATTATTATTATTTTATTTGCTTATAAAGGAAGTCTTAATTTCGTTATGCAAAAATAATCAGAAACAAATGCTGAAAAATGTTTGTTGCTTTATGTGCAAAATGTTTATTATTATTATGTATTGAAACCGGAACGTGATAAGATAAACTTCAAGAAAATCATGCTTAAAAATTATTTTCGAAAATATAATACATCAGTCAATGAATACAGTTTTTAAACAAATTGCATTTGAGAGTAAATTTTTTCCCTATGCGGCAAAAATGAAAATGTACGATGGTCAGAAGATTAAACTAGTTGGATGTGCCAATCCCAAAACTTTCTTCTATCTTAATATTTCAAAAACTAGTTACACATGTTAATATAATATTATTAGTTCATTACTATACCAACTTTGATTTTCATCTTAAATTTCTGCTTCAGTCAATTAAATGAACTAAAAATGAGTTAATCTATATCATTATATTTGTTAAAATTAATAGTTTTTCCTTATTCTGTTGTTATCATAGATGTTTGCGAATAGCCGGCTTAGCAGGAAGTGAGTTCCCGCCTTTGCACGAGCCGCCGATGGACAATAGAACTACGAAAAATCAAGAAAAGTATACAAAAATCGCTATCACAGAGCTCCTTTACCGCGCGATATTTCAAAATTCAAGGAGGACCTGTTGACCAAAGCGAAAAACATGCACAAAAAATTTGGTTCAATTGTATGCATAATTTTATACACTTTTCGATTGTACAATAAAGAAAATGGTACAGACATCGTAATTATAGCGCCCCTTTCCAGCGGAATTTTTCCAAATTCAGGGTGGACCTTCATGCCATGACCAAAAAGAAACATAAAAAATTTGGCTCAATTCTATGCATAACTTCATACACTTTTCGATGGTACAATATGCAAAATCGCTATTACAGCGCCCCTTAGCGGCGAATTTTTTCCAAATTCAGGGAGAACCTGCTTGTCATAGCCATAAACTTAAAAATTTGGTTCAATTCTAAGCATAACATCATACACTTTCCGATGGTACAATAATCAAAATCGCACAAAAATCGCTATTATTGAGCCCCCTACCGGCAAATTTTCCCCAAAGTCAGGGAGTACCTACCTGCCATATCCAAAAACTTAAAATAAAAATTTTGTTCTATTCTATGCATGGCTTCATATACTTTTGGATGGTACAATATTCAAAATCGCACAAAAATCGCTATTACAGCGCCCCCTACCGGCGATTTTTTTCTAAATTCAGGGAGGATCTGCTTGCCATAGCCAAAAACTTAAAATAAAAATTTGGTTCAATTCTACGCATAACTTCATGCACTTTTTGATGGTACAATGGCGGACAAACGCACAGACGGACAAACGCACAGACAGACATTTTCTATAAACATGTTTTTTGGGATCGCTGATCCCTAAAACATGTAAATCCGTCGAAAACCGGAAGTCGAAAAAAATTTCGATTACAATACTTTCTTCTATTGAAGATAGAAGAAATTAAAAAATGCAGTAGCGAAAATTTCACGACCGAAATTTGATCGTGAAGTGTTGTCATTCGCAAAATGACGTCAGCGTTACGCACAGATACGTTTGTTCTTTATAATATAGATACTTAATCAGTAAAATATAATAAGATCAGTTATTAGGATGTGGTTATCAATTGAGGCTCTTATGCTTAGATTTCCGGAATGAAAACAGCAATTTTCACCTTCTCGAAATTTGCATACGCACTTCTCATATCCATATTCATCATTAAAAAAAAATTGTATTTTGTTTGATCATTTAAAAATCATTTTAACCCAAAACTTGAATTCCCGATTGTCTGCAACATCTTTTATGTGAACAGAGGCACTCTTTACTTGAGATTCTAATCTCAATTCCGGAGAGTAAAAATTTCCGTAATTTATTTTTTTTAGACGCATTTGTGTTAAAATGTTCAGTTTTATCTAAGAAAATGATCGTTTTCTTTTAAATATGACTTCATTTTCACTTAAATAAGCATTTCGACTAGTGTCTGAAACTTAGTATCAGTGCATATGCAGAAGGAAAAACAATATCGAAAATTTATGAGGAAAAATGCGTGTTTTCAAAAGCAGTATGTCATTTTCCGTTATTATGCCCCTAATATAATATTCTGATCCTAATGGGATTTTGCGCCACTAAACCCTATACTACAATTTTTATCAACAATTTTGAATTTTTATCAGAAAATAGCATGAATAAAAATAAAAATACCTCATTATTTCTCTCTTGTCTGCAATAATGAAAGCTATCTAATTTTCACCCTTTTAAAGAAATTTCATAAAATGCTTTTAAAATTAAAAAGTAAAATTAGGGATATTTAAAAAAACAAACAGATAGTGAGATCACATCTACAAATAAAGAACTTTCAGTTAAAAAAAGAAAAAAAAAATAGTAAAATTGGTTCAGCAGAAAGATCAGAGCAGATGACTAAAAAATACAGTTGTGTTTTAAATATATAGATTATATAAAATTAGGAAATATTAAATTAAGAAAATTATGCTATTTTGATAAAATTATAGTAGAATGTCCTAAAGAATAGCATTAGAATTTTATTATTCGAGAGAATTTTGGACAAAAACTTCAGGAACATGATATTATTTTAAACCACGAATTATTTGTTTGCTTGTCTAACTCGGCGAAGCAAATCCATCCAGGCGAGAATCATCAATTTCTGTAATATAAATTGCTATAATTTGCATGTCATCCCTCTTTTATAAAGACACTCTAAATTTTTGTAAAACATTGCGTTTTATCAGTGTGTGATTTCGATTACAATATTTTCAAAAGTGAAGAATTTTCATCTGAGAAGAATTTCAAAGCATCTGGGCTGTGAAAATGACGCACTTCTACAAAACCTAATGCAGGTTTAAGAATTAAAATATACGCTTTTTTATAAAATGACATCATTTGGATCCGCTAAAGCAATCTACTTTTACAATACAGCCTTAAACTTCGTCTATAGAAAAGTATGCATATGACGTCATTATCACGGAATAACAGACAATATTCTTGACATAGCCCATATTTTAATTTCAACTTTTCTTTTCAGATTTTATGAGAAAATGGCAACAAAAAGATACAGTATCTCCTATTTTTGACTATTTTCCGTTTACTTTCAATGACTTTCAATAGAAATGGGGTACTTTTGTTGCCACGATAAGAAAAGTGGTAATAAAAGCTACAAAAAAATTAATATCTCAAAAATAAATTGAGATACAGCTTTCAAACAAAATACATTTAAAAGGTCATTTTTTCCTTATATGACGGTGTAAAAATTAAAACTGTGCAGTGTTTAGAAATTTGCAGTAGAGAAAATTGCAAAACCAAAGTTTTATTTCAAATTACAAAGTGTTGCCATTCGCAAAATGACGTATGCGTTACGCACAGATATGTTTGTCCTTTATAATATAGACAGTCGTGGAAAAAAAAGTAAACACCCCCTACTAACTCCTCAACAAATTATTGTAGAAGAAAGTTACAGGTACCGAATGATTGGAAATAAAGTCTACTTTTAAATGATGTCTATAAAATTTGCTTAGGAGGCCATCTACATATTAAAACGAACCCAAACTTAATTTTTTTCAATAGCAATACCCCATTTTAACAACATATTTGAAATCTTCGGTTCAAACTATGCCTAGACACGAAATTTTAAGTAATTTGAATGATAAGTTTGTGAATTATAAATATTCAAAATTTAATCCTTCTAATGTTAAATTACATTTTCATATTTTTATTTATATCTCCTGAAATTATACTCCTAATGTGCCATTTTTTTGTGTAGCAATAATACTAATATACCCAAACATAAATACGTTGAATTTTCAATTTTTATAATTTTATGATATGAATTATGAGTTATGAAATTAATATTCGAAAAAATTATGAATTTCAACCTACAATTTTTTTGATGGATTTAGACTTATTAAGTCCTGCTTTATGGAAATCACAAAATTTCACATTTTTCTTCCAAGTAGTTTTTAAATTATGCTTAAAAAATGGCAAAATGATGGTTTAAGGGGCCATCTATGATAGAAGTGACTAGATATTTTGAAATTTCTTCTGCTATCCTGTTGAATGACTGCTTGAGTAGCTCTTAAGATGCCTTGATCAAGAAGGAGGCTCTTTTGGTCAACAATCGAATACAGAACTTCAATTTGGATACAGCCCTTAAAATACGCTCTTTTTAAAATAATTAATTTCTCGGAAACTTATCGCACGGATTGCTTGAAAATTATTTTTTAGGCAAATTGAAGGGTGTAGAGTTCATTTATGCTGTCAGAATTGTGTACTGCTATTGAAAAAAAACAAAGTTATGGTTCGTTTTAATATGTAGAGGGTCCCCTAAGCAAATTTTATATACATCATTTAAAATTAGACTTTATTTCCAATCGTTCGATACCAGTAACTTTTATCTACGATATATTGTTGAGGAGTTAGTAGGAGGTGCTTACTTTTTTTTTTCCCCCCACGACTGTACAGTGTACATCTTAATGAAACGTTCGTAAACAGCATGGGTAATACTATTAAGTAGTGAGATTTGTAGCTTATCATTTTTGGCACAAAATCTCCTTTTTTTGCACAAATATCTTTATCTATTATTCTCAAAAGGTGTTCTATAAGTTTGGGTCATGGCTCAGTTAGATCCACCAAAAGAAACCCTCATTTTCTTTAAATCATGATTTTATTAATGATGAAACATGGATTGAAAGATTATACTGTGAAAAATTGCGTTAACGGTGAAATGTGAGGTACTTCAAGCAATATATTTCCCGCAAGAATATCCTGATATATTCAGAATTAGCTTTATTTTCTTGAAACTAGTATCGAAGTTGTCCTGTCCCAGACGAAATTTTCCCAAATCAAGACATTCTTCTTCCATATTCCCGTTTATCGAATACTTTTTTTTCAGCAAGAATGTAATGCCACTAATAGCTGAAGCCACCTTGTCCTTATAAATTTCCTTTTATGTCATATTAACCCTGGAAGGAATCATTTTGACTCATTCTTCCATTAAAGAAGATAAGGCATAAGTGATTTTGCCATTCTAGGGTTAAACATGATCTGAACCTTTCTTTTACAAACCGAACTTTCCGTAATGTGTCAGCAAAAAATCGTCATAATAAATACGAATAAATGAAAAAATAAATTCATCTGACAAAATCATGTAAAAAGGGTGGAATAAGTAGCCAAAAAAAAAAAAAAAATGCTGTATATAGGAAAGAAAAGTGAAGATGTAATATTTTCAGAAAAAAGTTGTTAATTTTATATGGACCTGATTTTTTCCATTATTACTGAACTTTCTACATGGCGTTACAACTACTGGGCGTTATTGCATGACTTTGGGAGTGAGAAAGCAGTATTATCTAAATCCACTATACCTAAGAAAAAGTGTCTTCGTTTGGGAAGGCTTTGCTTGTAACATAACAACTTTAATAACATTTTAAAACAATAAAATAAATTTCAAAGTACAGGGGGTGAGTCATAAGTCTCCATAAAAATGGTGAAAGCGGTGACTAATATTTATTTTATTCGTACAAATGCTATCATGGTTTACATGGGTGCCACTAGTCCGCAAAATGTTATTAGCTTTTTAGCCCGCATGACACTGTTTTACACTGTAAAAAAAACTCGACCAGTTTTCCTGTAGGAATCGGAAAAATAGTTGCCCTTATCGTACCGGAAAAATTTCCGACACAGCTCGGAATAAAATTCGTAAAAAAAGGAAATAGTCAATAAAACGATATTTTACGGATTTTATACCGAGCTGGATCGGAAATTTTTCCGGTACGATAAGGGCAACAATTTTTCCGATTCCTACAGGAAAACTGGTCGTATTTTTTTACAGTGTAGCTGATTCCGGTTTGCGCGGAGAGACGTCGAGTCCCTTCTGTCCGACTTCCAACTTCGTTAGTGTTAACTTATCTTCATCTGTTTCTGCCTTTAGTCTTCCAAATCTGCTTTCATTGGGAACACAACCTGTCCTTTTAAGATCCTTTTAAGATTATCTTGATAAGTTTTACCGCAGTGCCATGGATTATCTATGTTGAGTGCGTTGCATTGAAGGTATGCATTACATGACAGGTGATACCATTCCCACCTTACATAATAATGTCAATGCGTTCTTCCTCCGTTAGCGGCATCTCTTTTCAATAGGTTAATATTCCTGGAAACTAAAAAGAAATTAGTCACCGCTTTAACCATTTGTATGCACTGTAAAAAAAACTAATGCCAGTTTTCCGGTAGGAATCGGAAAAATAGTTACCCTTATCGTACCGGAATAATTTTCATCCCAGCTCGGAATAAAATCCGTAAAATCGGAATAAAGGGCAGCTATTTTTCCGATTCCTAACCGGAAAACTGGCAGTATTTTTTTTTACAGTGTGGAGACTTATGATTTCAGCCTCTATATCAACATATTCTTAGTAAAAAGTTATTGTTAAAAGTACCTCTAATAATATCTGTAAAACACATTTTTCAGCAGAATAATGCCTCACTTCATTATTACATTATTATGACAATCATTGTTTAAATTAAAAGAGGTTTCGTTGCTCGTCTAGCCATCATGGATGTGCACCTTAAATAAAACAGGAAATCTCTGAAACATACAAACAAGAGAGATATGTTTTGTAAAAGGTAAGCATTATCTCGATAAAAATAAACTGCCCACATACCTTTGAGATAAAACCCAAGGAATGTCTTAGAAACTTATAAGATTCTATGACTTCCAGAACATAAAAGTGAATGAAAATAAACGAAACTTCTTTTTAACTTTCTAATAAATGAAGAAACAAACTCCTCAAATAAAAACGTGTAAAAAAAAAGTGGAATCAGCAGCTAAAAAACATGCTGTATAGAGAAGAAAAGTGAAGATGTAATATTTTCAGTCAAAAAACAGTTCAATTTTGATAAACCGGATCATTTCCGTTATTACTGGACTTACTACTGGTCTTTATTAGATGACTTTTGGAGTGAATAAAACTTAAATTTAAAAAATCAAAAAACCCGACTGCGTAAAAAGCGAACTAATTAATTATTTCTTATCAATGTGAAACTATTTTTTATATTACTTACCTATTTTTTATTTACTTGTATTGATGACTTTTAAATTGTGTTTAACTGTTAGTTCCTATCTATAAACACTGTTTTGATGAGGCCTATAGATGTCTATGATAGTTAGAGTTGCAGTGAAGCTAGAGATCCTACCTACACCACTTCCAGGTTGTGTAATATTTAAACGAAGCTTCTGACTGTAAAAAAGTTAATGGAACACGTCTTCATTTTGAAAGAGCTATCCAATGATATGCCACTCAATAGGGTGCGTAAAATTTTTTTTAGTGTGTACAGCCATTTTGTATTTTACGGCCGTCATTTTGAATTTATAAACACAAAATCTAGCCTATAACCATCGGGCGGTTAAGACGAATCGATAGAGACCTCATTAATTAAAATCCATCCAGCCGTTGGGATGTTTCGAGGGTATAAAGAAATCCACATACCCATATACGCGTGAAACACATAACCCTTCTGGGCAGTCGGGTAAAAACGAATGTTATCTAAATGCACTATTCATAAGGGAAAGTGCCTGTGCTTGAAAACAAGACAACTTCAATAGCATTTTTAAACAATAAGACATATTTCAAAGCCTATCATCATGTTCTTAGTGAAAAGTTAGTGTTAGAAATACCTTTTATTGCATCTGTAAAATACATATTTCAGCAAAGTAAGACCCAACACTGTTGTTGCATCATTATGAAAGTTACAGTTTAAAGAAAAAGAGGTTTTGTTGATAGTCTAGAAATCATGGTTTGGGAACTTAAGTGAAAATCTGTTAAGAATAAAAATGAGAGATAGGTGTATGCAAAAGGTAAGTGTTATGTCAATAAAGACGAATTACCCAAATGTCTTGAAGAAAAATTCCCACGGATACGATTCTATGATTTCCAGAAGATAAACGGCACTTTTTCTTAAAATTTCTAGCTTTAGTTTGACTGAATTCTGCACTGACTGGATCATCTTTTATAATTTTCTTCCTATAAAAATGTCATTAAAATAACATAAAACTCCATAAATGTTAGCCAAATTTATGTAGATAAAAAAATAACGGTATTTTTTCAGTAAAATAAAATGTGGAATACCAAATAGTGTAGTACTTAAGTTTTAAACATTTGTAACATGTTTCTCTCTTTTTTTTTCACAAATGTATTAATTTTTAAGCGTTACAAAATTTAAGTTTTACAACTTTAAGAGAAACTTTGTTCTCGTGCCCTATGCAATATATGGTTTTAGTAAGGCGCTTGCAATTATGTCTTCATAAGATGTTAACATAATATCAGGAAAATAAATAATGCGAAAGTCATACCAAAATGAAATTAAACATTTGTAGCATGTCCCTCCCTTTTTTTTCAACGATTTATTAATTTTTCAGCGTTACAAAATTTAAGCTTTTACAAACTTTGTTCTCACGCGCTATGCATAAATATATGGTTTTAGTAAGGCGCTTGCAATAATGTCTTCATAAGATGCAAATAATATTAGGAGAATAAGTAATGTGAAATTTATGCAAAAGTGAAATGAATATGTACAGAAACAGAACGTATTCTATGATGTCTAATTGAACCATTTGGAAACGCATAACATATTTGAAATACCAATTTCAGCAACTCCCACCTACAGTCGGAAAATTATCCGAATTCTTTGAGCAACCCTGTATATGATATATATATATATATGTATCTACTAACTAGATGCATGCAAAAATTTAGTTCAGTTAGAAAATACATTCCTCAGTTGAAAATTCTCCTACAACAATTTCCGCTAATTTGGAGAATGGTACGGGAATACTTTTGTACAGCCCTGTATACGAGGTACAGAATTTATGCACAACGAGTAACATGTAAAAAATTTGTTAAATTTAAAAGCGCATACAGAAATTGAGGATGCACTTCCAGCAATTTTTGTTCAAAGACAGTAATGTAATCGATTTATTTTGTGTGTCCCTGTAAATGAACGACAAACGAAATGAATGCCCTATTCTATAATAATAATCTTGTAATGAAATTCAGTGATTAATATCAATTTCACATGCATTTGAAATAGCATGTGTCATTAAAATACTCTGCAAACTATTTTCCCATTGACAATAATATAACGGAATTCTTTTGACTGTCCCTGCAAAGGAACTATTAACGCTACACACTTCATATTCAACACCGAAAATGCCATGGTGGATATCATTAACAAATATCACGTTTGAAATAGCATAATGTCATTAAAATACTCTGCAAACGATTTTTTTCATTGACCAAATTCTTTTCAGTGCCCCTGTAAATGAACTATTAATGCTACACACTTTATATTCAATACCGAACATTCCATGGTAGACATCATTAACATATATCAATTACATGAAAATTTGAGTATATTTATATAGAGCGTGGACAGACATACAGGCAAACGACCAGGCGGCCAGACAAACCGAATCATAAACACTTTTTAACCTGTTGGAATGTGTTAAAAAATGATCCCTTAAACTTTGAAAGCCATGTTCTCGTTACAAAATCATGGTTCTCTAATGGAAAAGTAGTACATTAATGATTTACCAAAAAAATTCTCTATTTGCACGCTTAATAATGCGCTCTATTATAAATATAAGAAATATATTAATACTTTATTTCACACAGAAGTTTCGTCAGATAAAAGAATGCAGTTTCTCTCTTCTTTTCAAATGTGAAAATTCACCAAGTTAAGAAAGAAGAAAAGCAGAATATATCAGAATTGATGGTGAATTCAGATTGACTGATGCTAAGATAATATTAGGATGAAGAGACTCAGTTAAAGACAACTTGGCGATTACTGAATACGTATGAAATATATTTCTAACAGTTAACACCATGTATAGGTTTCCTTCATGCTATTTTTTTAAGTTAAGCAATCAACTTTAGTAAAATTATATTATTAAAACATAATTTTGGAACACTCGCATGTTTACAAAGGCAAAAAACTTTTATCTAGTAGCAAAGCCCGTGTTTAGCGGTCATTACCTTTGAAAAAAAGCAGAACATATCAAAATTGATCGTGAATTCAGACTGAGTGATGCCTAAGACATATTAGAATGGTGAAACTCAGTTAAAGACAATTTGGCGATTACTGAATACGTATAAAAGAGATTTCTAACAATTAACACCATGCACAAGTTTCCCTAATGCCACTTTTTAAAAGTTAAACTATCAACTTTAGAAACAAACTTTTAAAACTTTAGTAAAACACTTTTAAAATTTAATAAACGATAATCTCTAATGTTAAGCTTTCCCCGTAATTTAACTTCGATTTTTTTACAACGTGCGAGTTTATTTTATTTAAGATGAAGATAATTCCATGATAACTGCAAAATTGTTGGTGGGTATGCGAAATTTTAATACATATACTGTATGAACTTACAGCATTGCATAGTTAATGTTAGCGTGTTTCTATTGTGGAACGTAAAATTGTTGCTTTAAAATCGGATTATTAGAGTAAAAGTCATTAACTGTTTCTTATACGAAGGTTTTTTAACCCATTATCAACTATGCCACTTCTTTTATATTCATTTTTTACATACCATTATTAGAAAAATCAACAAACATAGTGCATTAACAAATATAAAACATTTAACAAACACAACATGACAAACATGCAGAAAAATAATAAAATATATGCTTGATACTACAAGATAATAACAGCAAGGGCAAATGTTCTTAGCACATTTTAAAATTCAGTAAAAATTAAACTATTAGGTCATTAAATATGAAATGTCCGATTTGAAAGCACTGTTGGCAAATCTGGCAGTTTTTTAATTGAGATAGTTTGAATTCTCACCAGAAAGTTTTAATAGTTATTTTTGATTTAAATAATGTTAGATTAATACATAAGAGTGTGGATTGGGCGAAACTGACGAAAGCACAGAGAAATAGCGCAGAAATTTGCCCGTATATGGAGCAATACCTCCAAAGATAAAAAAACAAACAAACATAAAAAACACAATATAAGCAGTTACAAATCTTTTATATTGTACAATTTATTACCATATTTTAATGTGTAAAATAACATTTGAATACTATTTGGAGGCGCAACGAGCTGAAGTAGATTGTACATAATAGATGATCTGTGACTCCTTCATCTTGAATGTTTCTTACTTTTCTGAATCATTGAAAAAGCAAGTGTAATTTTCGTAACTAAATTTTAAAATTTCCTTAAACAAAACTTCCAATGATGAAAATCATTTTTGTCCAAACTACACTCTCGCATGCCAATTAGTTGATTTTTTAAATTGAATTTTAATATACAACATGACTCATGACTTTTAGAACATCCTGTATTTATTCGTTGAAAAGACAAGTTTTGGGTTGGATAGATTTACCAAAAATGTATTGTCTAACATGCATAAGCCAACTTCAAAAATTAACTTTAAAAAACAAATACCTGATCTTGACAACGAAAACATATTCCATTATTTTGATAATAATATTCGACCTGCAGAATCTCAGAATTGTATGGAAATGAAATGTTATAATATTGATCCAAAAATCCAATATTTTTCAAAATGTCGATTATAGTGCATAACATCACAGAAAAGTTGGGTTTGAATAGAATTTGAAATTTCAGGCGAAAATTTCATATGTTTATGAACACAAACTATTCAGAACTAAGCAAAATATAAACTCCTTCGTATAATTCTAAAAAACATGGATATACAAAAATCTATATATGCACTTTAACAAATAAATAATTTATTTGCGTTAAAGCAAACTTTATAAAATAATTATAAAAGGGTATATAAAACATTATCTTCTTTTTTCTTTACATAATGAGAAACAGACATCTTACTATCTATTATGCGAAAATAAAAGAGTAAAAAACACTCTGTACAAACCGGACAAACTGTTCACTAATCTATGTAAATGTATATGATGTCCGGATATCACATCTTAGAGCCTCAAAGTGTTAATAGAGAAAATACATCTTTGTATTTAATTCACTCTTTCTTTATTTTTATGCTTACGTATACTCTTCTTACATCCATCCCTCCATCATACATGCTTGCATAATCTTATAAGATACATACTCCCTTACATAGAATTACTTTCAATGCATACAATATGTAAAATAAAAACTTTTTTGAAAAAAAAAAAATAAAAGTTTTAATGGCTACTGAGGAATCTTTTTAATCCACAATACAACAATCGTTACAATCGCGATAGATCGCTATGATTGAGGTGCTTTTACAAAAATGATGCGACGTTCTTCCAGTGATCGAAAGCAATATTCTACTCTGCCATGTAAAAATATTTAAACCGTAACATCATAAAAATGCAAAAAAAAAAAAAAAAAAAAAAAAAAAAAAAAATAACAAATTACAACGACCATTTGGAAAATGATTTTTTCAAAGACTAAAATTTAAGACATAAAAAATCGCACGGAGTTGATCATACATTACGTACGCTATGAATTAAACATCAAACGCCACAGTTTAATAGTGTTATTACACGTAAAAATTCCAAGCGACAAAAATCGTCTGCTACTCGTACGTAGAAACTTATGTATTATCCAAGCATTTCATTGGCTGTTCGGGAAAAGGCTTTTCCATCGTCAGATTTCCAAGAAATCTGACGGCCCATTTGAAATGAAATTTCATTCTTAAACTTCTAAACATCCCACGATATTACTTTTTACACCGTCGGATAGAGAAAAAAATGTACTTTTAAATGCAATTTATTTGGAAGCTGTATCTCTATTTGTTTCTGAGTTATTAACTTTTTTTGTAGTTTTTAGTACTTTTTTGTCATAGTGGCAACAGAAGGTATCCATCTCTGTTGAAAGTAAAGAGAAATAGATATTACTGTATAGACCAATCAGAAAACGAATAAAATGCGGGATTCAACTAATAAAACACTTGAGATATGTTTTTGATTTCCTACCCTGACCGAGGACAATAATCATTTTTCCAAATGGTTAAAAAATATCATATTCGAAACATTCTACGCACACAGCATGTACAATAAATGAATAAATATACATAAAAAAGTTCTTATGGTCTGTGCTGAGGGGTGGGGGGGAGGATTTCATATTCCGTATTTTGAAGAATTCACCCAATTGTACTTAAACACACGAAGCTAAAACGTATAAAACCCGATTATAAAAGATTCACAGTTTTCGTCAATATTGAAATTATATGGGAATTTTTATAAAATCAATCAGGTATTTCAAGTTGGTTTCATTTACTGAGACCTCTTTTTGTTTTCAAACTACCGTATCTTAGCCATTTTTAGGGTTCCGTACTTAAAAAGTAACAAGTTGGAAATTGCTCGTCAAACGTGGCAAATGAGGTGCGTTCGTACTATAACTAGTTTTATAATTATTTTTTGCACCCCATATTGTACTGAATGTATACTTTTTTGCACTTCATAAAGCGCATAGTCTGATACATCATTAAAATGCACTTCCAATATTTTTTTCCCATTCCCCGTAATGTAACGGAACACTTTTGACTGTCCCTGTAATTAAACTATACATTCGATTTTCCTAAAATTTGAAATAGCTCAACAAAACTTTGCAACAATTATATCTTTAAAATTTCAGACCATTCGGAAGGCTGTAATATCATTAAAATGCACTTGCAATAATTTTTCCCATTGGCCGTAATGTAAAGAAAAACTTTTGACTGTCCCTGTAATTAAACTATACATCCGATTTTCCTAAAATTTGAAATGGCTCGACAAAATTTTGCAACAGTTATATCTTTAAAATTTCAGATCATTCGGAAGGCTCTAATATCATTAAAATGCACTTGCAATAATTTTTCCCATTGGCCGTAATGTAAAGAAAAACTTTTGACTGTCCCTGTAATTAAACTATACATCCGATTTTCCTAAAATTGGAAATGGCTCGACAAAATTTTGCAACAGTTATATCTTTAAAATTTCAGATCATTCGGAAGGCTCTAATATCATTAAAATGCACTTGCAATAATTTTTCCCATTGGCCGTAATGTAAAGAAAAACTTTTGACTGTCCTTGTAATTAAACTATACATCCGATTTTCATAAAATTTGAAATGGCTCGACAAAATTTTGCAACAATCATATATTTGAAATTTCAGACCATTCAGCTGGGTAGTTTTTGCTCTGTTACATGCGGACAGACAGACGGACGGACAGACGGACGGACAGACGGACAGACGGACGGACTGAACGACGACTATAGGTGCTACGTATTTATATAATTACGAACGCACTTAAAAACGGAACCATTATGAGATCACTCCTGTGTCTGTCTGTCTGTCACAGCCCTTTTACTCGTAAACTATGCAGCGTGGAAAGTTCAAATTGGGGGAAGTAATAAACACTATTGACCCACATATTTACAGATTAATAAATATTCATAAATATATTTAGGAAAAATGTAGAGGGGCTAATTAAGTTACTTGAAAAAAAAATCTTTTCTTTGTATATCGTGGGGAGTATCGTGTGAAAGCTTTCCTAACGCTGAAATCAAAAATATATTTCATTTAATTTTAGGTATTATATTTTCAAAGTTATGGTGGAAACGCACATCCTCTGTCATATCCAAATCGATTCATAAATACGAATGCTATAAAAGAATGACAAAAATCCGATCGTTTCAAAATGTCAGCCACCATGGAATTTCAAACTGCTCATTCTCAGCCATTTTTTAAACAGAGGGGGAAAATGCTTCAGTATCCTTGCCAACTGCTTAAAGGAAAAAAACTTTTTGAATTTATAATTCTTCTATACATATGAAATGAAATTTTTCTATTTTCTTCTCCAGGCCGCGATTTTGAAACAACATGCAAGATGAAGCTGGCCAACAAACTCGGTCAAGACCTTAGTATATCCTGTACACATGCTCAGTCACATCCAAATCTGTTCATAAAAACAAGTGTTACAGCATGGTAAAAATCGGATTCCTTCAAAATGTCAGCCACCCTAGAATTTCAAACTGTTTTGAAGATCGAGACGAAAAAAAAAAAAAAAAAAAAAAAAAAAAGAGAGAGAGAGAGAGAGAGAGAGAGAAATGTTAGGCCGATTACTCAAAGAAAAAACTTTATGAATTTCCATTTAGTTTACACATCTTTTTGAGTTTAAAAATTTTCTATTTTTTTTTTTCCACGCCGTCATTTTGAACCAAGATGGCAGATAAAATTGGCTAACGAACTCGGTCGAGACCTTGGTATGCCCTGTACACAGGCTGAGTTTCATCCGAATTGATTCATAAACACGAGTCTTATAGCATTACAAAAATTATATATATACTAGAAAGGTAGCCCGTCAAAAATGACGGAAATTTAGATATAAAGATATATACAACTCATGTGCAAGAATATGAGTTTTCTCGCTTGTTCCGCAGTGATAGATGAAAATAACACATTTTAAGAACGAAACACATTTATGAAAAACTGTGTACAGTAGAAGACCACTAATCTGCACAGTTTGGTTCCAAGTGTTATGCAGATTTGAGGCTTTTTGAGGCCATGTCTATTCAATCTTTGTTTACATTTTTTTAAATTCATATATTGGACAATTTAGATTGTTGAGCCTTAAAAATAAATAAATAACACACTTGAAGTAAGGTTAAAAACTATTAAATTATCGTGTACGATTTCATGAAATGGTATTATATGGGTATTATATGGTATTATATGGGTATTATATGGTATTATATGTGTGTGCTTCACGATCTTGGTTACAACGTTGGCGAAATTGGCTGCAACTTGTCATAATCCTAATAGTGTGGGCCGCTATAACAAAAAAGTAACCAGTTTTTAGTAAAATTTCTGATATAAAGTAGCTTTCTAAAACTTGTGTAAAATTGCAGGCCGTTCTCGTGTTATGTCAGTCCTAGGAATAATATTTCTAACACTGAAGATTTTCCATGTATATATGGAATTTAGAAAAGCTTCTCCAAAAGAAAGGTCCTGAAATGACATTGTAATTCCTCTAACTTCAAAGTTTAATCGGGCCTTGATGTTGAGTACTGAAATCTAATAAATACAGTTATTTTGAATATTACGACACAATTAAACAGTCAAACTTATTTAACTTAAACCCGCTGTTACTTCCCGATGTTATTTTTTAGTATTAAGAAAGAAAATTATTTAAAATTTTCAAATCATGCATTTATGATTTTTTTCCGTCTTTAATAACTAAATAATGAAAAAATAGGCTTTTGTTCTGAGCTCATAAATATGACAATAAAATAATGTAACTAAGAGACATTGCAAAATTAAATCTTTGTGATTACAAACCATAAACAAACGATACCGCCACCATTTTACCTACTATGACGTCATTAGAATATTGCCCATTGATTTTTGAAGAACTTACTTTGTGAATGATTACCTCAATGATTTAATATTTTTGACGTTTCACGATGAATGAATCACTTGTTTTTGTTTAGGTTTATGGAATGAGATATTAAGCTGTGAAACTAATTTCAATTGAAGTTATCCAAGGATATATGTATTTTTAACCGAAATTAAAAACAATGCTTTGATCTCGAAATAAAAAGTTTTAGTTTGTATAATTTGTTATTTCTGTTAATCATTTATTTAAGTACTTTTCCATTATAGCGCATTTTTAAAAAAAGCTTGGCGCGATTCGGGCATCAGAAAGTGAGATATGTTGCGAAAATACATAAACAGCTATGAAAACAAATCTAATGAACTTTTACCTTTGTTTATATATGCACTTATATGCATTAAAAAAAATCGTTTCTAAATATATATAATTTTTTTTATATACAAATTACGGCACAGATTTCAGATATGAACCGGGATACCTAACTGGCGCCAAAATGGTGTTATTTTGCCTGCTATGGTAACCCGGCTATTGTTTTTTATTTATTAATAAATTGTTTATTTACTTTTATTTTCTGTTTTTTAAATATATAAACTGCTTTGTTTTATAGTTATTATTCAAACTTTTATTTATTTATAGTTATTTCCTTTTCAATGATAGCAAATAATTGAAAAACATATAAGTAACTGGTATTCGAAAGCGAGATTTCTGCCAAATTGGCGTCATAGACAAATCACGCCAACCCCCATGCGTATATGACATCTGTGCAAAAATTACTTCTGTTTCTTTATAAAAATGGGTAAATAGCTTTTTTTATATTAAATTGTCGGCACAGATGTCATATACGCCAATATTTGCGCGATTTTTTTTTTTTTTTTTTTTTTTTTTTTTTTTTTTTTTTTTTTTTTGACGTCGATGTCATATACGCACCCGGTACTTAACTGGTGCCAAAGTGTCGTTATTTTGCTTGTAATGGTAACCCTAATGTTGTTTATGCTGTTGATGTTTTCGCCAAATTGGCGTCGGAAAAAAATCGCGCCAATATGGGGCGTATATGACATCTGTGCCAAATTGTATACATATGGAAAAAATTGCTTGTGAGTATGAAGCAGTAAATAGGTTGCCAGAAAATACGTTGGCAAACTTCTTTCTCGCCAAGAAACTTTAAGAAGCATTGTACATAAGCAATGATTGCTAGAAATAAATTTTTAATTATGATATGCGCTTTTATGCTTCACTACATTTATGCATACTATACTGTGTGTATAAATGCTACAGTTCATATGCAGGGCTACACAAAAGAATTCGTAAGGGTTACTGAGTATGAGAGTAAATTGCTTAAAGGTGGTTTTTAAAGGAGTTATGCATTTTTACGCTGAACTGCATTTAGTTTCCTAAGAAATGTTTGTAGAATATAGATAAAATGATATACATGGTCACGCAAAGAATTGGATACATAACCGTCTATGGATGATAATATCTGGAAATGTGATTTCAGTAGTTTTAAGAGTAGTTTAAATTAAATTTTAGCTAAATAGTGGCATGTAATAACGGTACTATTGGCTATGGGCGGTAACTGCTGAAATCAATTTTTAAAATTTTTTATGCGTTTTCTAAAATGTTTACTTAGTTATTTTGGTACTTCTTAGTTATCCCGTCGACCAAATTACTGTCGCCAAATTGTAAGATTAATTGCCAATAATGGTTGCCATTAATTAATTAATTAAATGCCAATAATGGCCAATAAAACCATTAATTCGACGTTTTATTTGTATTTTTATTAATGTTTTACTATTGATTCGGCGATTTATATAATTTGGCGAAATTGGTCGACGGGATCTCTAAGAAGTAACGTTATCTTATTTACCTTATTTCCCTAAATAACGAAGTTTTGTTAAAGCATTTAGGATGTGTTGGAAAGTGTTTCATATTCTATGCTTAACGCATGATTTTTCTTTCTTCTTTAGTCCTATTTTGCATTTATTTTATTCTTAATTTTTTAGTCTTATACTGCTTTATAGAAACTTTGGCACAGTTGTCATATACGTTATCATATATTGGAGCGATTTTTTTCCGACGCCAATTTGGCGAAAACATCAACAGCATAAACAACAACATCCGGATTACCATATCAAGCAAAATTACGACACTCTGGCGCCAGTTAAGTACCCGTTGTGTATATGACATTGGCGTCAGAAAAAATCGCGCCAATATGACATTTGTGCCGAAACTTTAATATTTAATGTTTAAACTCTTAGCACCACTCCTCTTGCATATAGTAACAAACTATAACACGGATAGCGCAAAATAATAGACAGTTTGGTACTTTTCCACTGTAGGGGCTTTGGCATTTTTTTTAAAAAAGCTTGGTGTAATTTGGTCATCAGAAAGTGAGATTTGGGTACTTTTCCGTTATGCGGACACCATTGTCGCCAAGCGTAATAGTTGGCGAAAAATCGTGAATTGAAGCATTTGAAAAATAAAAGTTCAATCATTGTCGATACTAAAGTGAGCATTTAAAAAATATAACAATTGAAAATTCCAGACTTTTACGAACTATTTCATCATATCACAAATATATACTTAAAATAAGTGAACAAATAACTGCTATAAAATAAAGCAATAAAATAAAACTCATATTAAACTGCTGGCATAAAATTACAAATATCTTTTAGCATTTTGAAATAATTGGCGCATTAGCATCAATTTTGGCATGGTGTCCGTGTAACGAGAAAATATCGAGATTTGTTGTCAAATCATATAAACAGCTATGAAAACAAATTTGATGAGCGTTTTTGTTTGTTTTATATGTATATTATTGATGTTTTTATGCACAAATTACATCTGTTTCTGTATAAAATTAGAGAAACGGCTTTTTTATGTTAAGTAAATCCTATAAATATCGAAAAAAATGCGTGTGTATATAAAATGAAACAGTGAATAAGTTCCCGGAAAATATGTTACGGAATTTCCCTTTTCGTCAAGACACCTATACTGGAAAAGTTTCCTAAAGCACATTAAAATCGCGCAGTTAGGAGCTCACACAGTACACCGTTGTCTATTGGCGGTTATTTTATTAGTAGCATCGGGAGGAAGATGTAAAGATGTACTTTAAATTCTCACTCATAGATTTCGAAAAAACATCTTAAAAGAGTGGAGTTTAAATTAAATTTCGGTGACCTCCATTATGAAAGATTAATGGTTTTAAATGGGAATTTCGCCAAATTAGCCAGCTATCGCCAAGTTGGCTAACATATTAATATTTTTCAACAATTACTCATTTCAGTGAGGCGGGCCTACCGGAATAGTGAGGGACACACAGAGACTTGGATTTTATATAAATATATATATATATATATATATGCAGTGAAACCCCGATTCAACGTAACTCGTATTTAACGATTTCCCGCATATAACATCATTATTCATTAGTTCCAAGGAATTTCCCAAACTAGTAATGTTTAAAAATCTCGGATTTAACGTTGTCACTTTCGAAAATTTCTCGCATTTAACGTATTTTAAGCGGAAAAACTCCATGAAAATTTCCTAAAATAGAAGCTCTGTTGAAAAAAAAAGCATTCAAAATCAACACATTATTGTAAAACTCAGAAATCTCCTTCTCTATGTTTTTTTTTAAATTATTATTTTTTACCAACTGCAGATGGAAGATTCTGACCGCCCTCCTTCTTCCATTCGCTCTCTTTTAATCTGATTAGATTTTGCTTACTAGAGCTTAGAAGCAGAGAAACTCGGCTCACGATCAACCAATAAGTTTGCTAATGTTAAAGCATCGCCAACTTATGGCATAAAGGGATATAATGGTTCCGTTGTAAAATAATTTGGAAAAATTCATAACTCTTTTGTAATTTTGTTTTCTAAAATTTAATTTAACGTATTAAAATTTTTAATTAACTTTTCCTTTACTGTGATGAATTTGAAATAAAAAATAGTACAATTTATTTTCCACAAGTGACTTAAAATAATAATCGCAGTAAGGGAAATAGAAACTAAGAAATTTTAATCATGACGGTTGGGGGGGGGGGGGGGGGGGAAGAGAACCCCATGAACTCTCCATGAAAGTCAATTTTTAGTTGAGTTTTACTTTTCATGTTCATGTCTTTAAAAAACTTATCGTAAGCGGAGGTTAACGGAGAGCAGAGCACACCACCACCACTTGACGGCGAAAAGAATACTGTTTTAAATTACTTTTTTAAATAAGGTCTGTAGAAAATGTTTTTAATGTTTAATCTTTTTTGCTTTCCATGCTGGTGTGTTTAAAAGAAATGCATTGTATGGGAAATTCTGATTAAAAAAAAGAAAATTAATGCACGCTTAGAAAACAGAAAGCTCGAAATCTCTGCACAGAACTGGAATTTTTTTTCCCGGCGCATTAGCGTAGCCTCTCCGTTGGATCAGTATGATTGGTCGCTCGCAAGTAGAGCTTTCCAGTTACTAACGTTTAGTTATAGAAAGAAGCTGACAGCATTAGTTCAAGAATTTACGTTGTTAGCTGGACAGTCGAAATATGGCGTCAAAAAGAGAGCGATTTTCTTTATTGCAAAAAAGCGGAAAACATAGAAAAGTCAAAGATTACAATGGAAGTAAAGATGATTTTGATAATTTAATTGGAATTCCACATTCAACTTTGCAAACAATTTTAAAGCAAGCAGATTTATTAGAAAAAAATTTGGAAAAGATGGCTAAAATGGCTAAAAAAAATTTAAAAAATGTGAAATCACCACCTTTTGAGGAATTTACCTTTTCAATGTTTCAACGAAGTTCGTGCAACAAACATTCCTGTAAATGGCCCCATTTTAAAAGAGTAAGCAATAGACATAGCTTCTAAATTAGGAATTCAAGGATTTACAGCTTCAAACGGGTGCATTAACCGCTTCAAAAAGAGGCACAATTTATCCTATAAGTCCATTTGTGGCGAGTCTGCTGGCATCGATCCGTAGACTGTCCAAGAGTGTATCGAGAACACATTGCCGTCTTTGATACACGAATATTCTGGAAACGACATTTTCAACGCTGATGAGACAGGATTGTTTTACAATCTTCTTCCTGAGAAAAAATTTGGCGAAAACTGCCATGGTGGCAAATTGTCCAAACTACGACTGACTGGACAGTTATGCACGAATTCCTACGGAGGTGAAAAACAAACACCCTTAGTTGTTGGAAGATAAAAAAAAAAACGGAGGTGCTTCAAGAATGTAAATAACTTCCCTGTTGAGTATGACTCAAACCTAAAATCTTGGATGACAAGAACAATTTTTGAAAACTTTCTTCGCAAATAAGACAAACAAATGCGCTTACAAAAATGTAAGATTTTTTGTTTGTTGATCTATGTTCAGCCCATGTTTTACATTTCAAGTTACAAAATGTGCTAATAGAATTTTTCACTGCCAATTCGACTAGTAAAATTCAACCTTGTGACTTGGAGACAGGGCCATTGCTAAGATTTTTTTATTCGGGAGGGGGGAGGGGGGAGGACCTTAAATTGCCAAGTCAAATTTCAGTATTTGGCAACTAGTTTTATAATTTTGCAAAGTTACCACAATTATAAAATGTAATGTAGCTCTTATTTGTAAAAATATTAATAATATTTTAGATTAGATTTGTAAATTTTGCAAAGTCTATCAGAAATAGAAAGTGTATTATAGTTTTTATTAAAATTTTAAACAAATTTGCCAATTAATTTTGTAAATTTGCCAAGTGTAATAACATTCACGAAAGTTTTTTTGGGGGAGGCTCAACCCGCCCCCTTCTTAGCGAAGGCCCTGATTGGGGATCATACGATCGTTCAAAGTACACTACAGAAACCAACTTTTGAAAAACACTCTTCTTAGTTTAGAATCTGGAGGCAGAAAAAAATCTATAAACATTCTAGAAGATCTTCATATGATTTCACCAGCATGGTAGAGAGTCGGGAGAATATGTATCTCAAGTTCTTTTGTAAAAAGTGGTTTTCAGGAGAACAGAGATGATAAAGAGTATGAGGAGAGAAAAAATGAAGATTCTCATGAAATGGATAATTTTTTTTCTTGCTCAGATATAAATCGCGAGGATTATCTCTCTTGCGATTCAAACATCGTGACATCGGAGATCCCAACTCTACAGATAGCTCGGATAATGATGAGGATGATAATCAGGAATATGGAATTCCTCCTGCTACCTAAGCCCTTCAAGCTTTGAAAACTGTGGAAGCCTTCCTTTCAAATAATGAAGGCCAAGAGAAAAACCTGCAAAAACTGACTACATGTTGAGACTGTGATTTGTGATGTAGCTGCAAAAAGGATGACGCAGAGTAAAATAACTGATTTCTTTAAAACATAAATTGGGAAACTGATGTCTAAACCATTATGTAAATGAAGAAATAGAAGGTATGTCACATAAATTAACCTTTATTTTATGCTCAGGGTTTTGTTTTGTCTTATCCCGATTTAACGTTTTCCCGCATACAACGTCATTTCTTTGTGGTCCCTTGAAAAACGTTAAATTGGGGTTTCACTGTACTGGGTTGGAATCTAGTGGTCATCCTCATGATCCGTGAAAATATACCGAATTTTCCGGAAGTGCATTCCTGCGAACAGCTGCAATAGGTAGCTTTTTACTTTTTTTATTTGAAGCTGCCTAAAAGAGTGCTAATAATATTTTGAAAGAACTGTGCCTTTCAGTTGTATAAAATTATTTCATAGCAAAATTTACTTTTTTAGAATGCAATCTTACCAGCAGACTTTTATTTTGTATTATTTCTTTCAGCCAGCTTTCATGTTTTTTTTTCTCTTTAAAGCTAAGCACGTAAACGAAATAACCAGCAGAAAACCTGCGATTTGCATTAAATCTCAAAAAGATATAGTTTTTCCTTTGAAGAAAATAAACGGTCAAGTGCGAGTATTACTTGCGCACAGAGGTTTCCGTAGAATAAATATATGAATTTGTAATTGTATTATTTAAAAAAAACCCCGTTTCTAAAAGAATACTAAGACTTTGTAAAGAACTATACAATGTAGGGTTGGGTATAACTGTATATACTAGAAAAGTGTAAATGGATATATCATGAAAGTTCAAAGAGATATGGAGCCTAAATAATATCAAATATAGCTAATCTGTGTAACTCATTTTTTAATATTATTCTAATCTGTTTATGATGAGCTTAACTCGGTAATGACAATAAAAGCAGTGCATATTTAAACTTCAATTGGTATTTCATAAAACTAAATTCAGCATAGTAAAAACCTTTCTTTTTACAGTGTAGCTAAAACAAAGCCTTTGTTCAAACCTTAAATTTGCATTATGCTAAGCGCGCTTCGAAACGAGGTCTCAAAGTTGCAACGCCGCCTTGGTGCGTGCCGAGTTTTTCTAGATACATTTTTAATTAAAGTCACTCTAGGCGTATTGAGAGTTCCACTCAATGCAAACTAGTCGCGAATACCATAGTATTTGTGTGATTCATTCTAATTAAGTGTTAAAGCTTCAAAATTTTAGAAATTTAATTTTTTAGATGTTAAACTCCTATTTTTTCTGAACATTTTAATATAATTGTTTCCTTGAAATTTTCATTAGAATAGAAGTTATGGCTTTTAGAATTATACCCGCTGAATAGCTGAAGTCTTCCGAAACTTTTGAAGTCATTTTTCTCCAAATGACGTTTTTGGGCATAACGCGCAGGATACCTCAAAAACTTCTGAATATTTTTTCATGAAATTTTCAAAACATATATCTCTGTATAAACTGAACCTTAAATTTCCTTTTTATTGTTTAAAAAAATATTTTTTTAGCTGATTATACTGCTGAAATTTTTAAAATTTTGTATTAGCTAAACCCAATTTTGCATTAATACAAATTTACTTAAGTTCATGGTAATTGCCGAAACGTCAGTGAAGGCTTACTGTGGAGACCCGAAATTTTTTGGTTTCCATCTGTTTGTTTGTTAGTTAGTTAGTTAGTTAGTCTGTCTGTCCCGCGATAACTGCCGTAAAAAGCATCTGATTAGCTTGAAATTAAGGATGTATATTCGTGAGCTCCCCGGATTTAGCTGTATAGTTTTGGGTTAAATTTGGTTCATTCCTTCAGAATAGATAGAACATTTTATTTTGTGATATAATGCTTTTCTATGGGAAGTCAGACGATTTTCACATTTTCATTTGTTGAATCGCTCATATGAATAATAGATTTAAATGGTAAATTTTGGATGCTGAAATTTTTAAATAAGAGTATTAAATTATTCCTTTTAGTTTGCAATTTTGTCAAAACATTTGTCAGAGCTTTTAAATTAGGTGTATAACTTATGATGGAATTTTATACATGTGTTCGAATAATATAAAATATTTTATTTTATGAATTTACTTATATTTCATTTTTTTTCTTTTAACTGTTGCGTAGCAACTATATTTCATCTAAAAATATCATAAATGTGAAAGTATGTATGGTTTTTTTTAAGTCAAATTAAAGTTAAAAGGAATTAATGAATGCCTTTGTATAGATATTTGCATATAGATTGATTTAAACGCAGAAATGAAAATAGTATTTTAATTTATGTATTCAACTATTTTGATTATAAATGAAAAAGTTCGTTATTTTCATACAGAATAAACTGACATTATTCTATTAAACTTTATAAACTTTATTGTTGCCAAAAAAAAGGAATAACAATTTCTCCCAAAGAGTTAATTTTAATTTGTAAGATTTTCACGTGCAAAAGGAAAATGGAATAAGCAAATTACAAATAATAAAAAAGATAAATAGGACAGGAATGAATACGTATAAACATTTCACACCAAATACCACCTAAAATAATTTTTGTAGTGGTATTTTCCCAACACTACGAAGAAAGATTCCCCGATTTACACGATTTTACTTGGCCTTCCTTTTCTCATTGGTTGCAATTTCATTTTCGCAATTGTGTATATCAATTGGCACAAAATTTTACATTTTTATGACTGAGGTATATGTAAGGCCATACAAATAAGAAGTTCCGTATTGTCTCCTATAAAATGTGATAAAGTGTTGGTTAACTATATATGTTTGTATTAAGAGGAGCAGAGCTGCCAAGCCTCCGGCCTTCTGGATACCAGTATTTTAATACAAAAAAAAGTTAGTTTATTTAATTGAAACATTTGCGCGATTTAAAAGAACAACATTTTCTGTAAGATAATAGTGTTGTGCAAAAAGCCTGAGACTTGCCATGTCTGGTGGGGAGTGAAATGTTTTATTTAATGCATTTATCTCTATTTTAATGCTACGTGAACAACGTCCCGTGTAACAGCTTGTAGAGTGTAAAATAGATTAAATTATTAAAATAATCCCTATTACGAAAAATGAAATAAAATGCCCGGCTAAGGGAAATAAAAGGTTAGTTAACCTTTCTTAATTTGACCTGAACACAGGTGTGCGTCAAATTTCAACGGTGTTTGTAACATCACGATTTTAAATTAAATGTGGATACTATTAAAAGGCTATCACAAAAAATACTTAACGGCGCCAAATCACGTTTATCTATTTAGTCAATTAGAAGTGGACACGATGATGAATTATTAACCGTTAGGTTTAGAAGTCCCCCTACTTTAGGGTGATTTTAGTAAGTTAATCCTATTTAAGTAAGTTAAATCCCATTTTTAGATATTTAGATTAGATCTTGGATATAAATATTGCAGAATGGTAATCAAAATTATTTTTTGGAAACAAAAATTATAAAGGTATTAGATTTCTAAATTAGATGTCTCAGTTTACATTTCCAAAAGTTCTTTATCCATTAGATACAGATGTTTGTGGTTAGCAGGCAAGTAAATACTGCTGTATGGATATTATGATAACGTAAAATGCTTGACCAAATTGTTGCTTATCCTTATAAATAGCAGTGTAAAAAGGAATCTTAAGATATAGGATAATCATTAACCCAATCAATAGAAAATTACAAATGCAAAATAAATTACACAACGGGGAGTTCAGGGAGGTGCCCCCCCTGAAGAAATTTGCTTTATTGTATAAAAATTACTAGAATAAGTAGCTCGTGAGAATTTCAGAATATCATTACATAACAACGTGTTTAATTTAACGCTTCTAATGTCTGAAACCATCGAAATATTTTTTTTTCCTTTTATAAATGTTTGTGTAATTGAAAAAGTTTAAATTTTGTTTTTGTAGAAAGATTAATATTACGCAAAGTTTGCTAAAAACAATAAGTTTCAGAGATGACGTTGAGGCTCTTGATCTGCAGATTTACTAATTATTATAATCTGAAGTATAAGTAGGCACCAAAATTTTCATTCTAGTTGCGATATTTATTTCGTAATCCTGCGCGTAAGCTGTTATGCCAATTTTCTGCTCGACAAATGTCTAACAGTTTTGAGCCCCCTATAAATACTAATTATGCATTTTGCAATTTTTAAAATACATGAAATGAAAGAACATACTTATATCCCAATAAAAATTGTGTTTTAAAATCGTATACATTTTAAGATATTAATTGTTGAAAATGGTCTTTTTTTTTTCACTTTTTCCAATTTTAAGAGTCCTGCACTGTAAAAAAACCACTGTAGATTTGCCAGAACAAACTCGATCACAGTGAATGTGCTGTATCTTTCTTTGTTTTCCTGACTATATTAACATGGAAAATACAGCAGTTGCGTAAAATTAACAGCACAATGTGCTGGCAATTTGGACGCAAAAACAGGACAGCACAAACTGCTGGCGTCCAAATTGCCAGCACATTGTGCTGTTAATTTTACGCAACTACTGTATTTTCCATGTTAATATAGTCAGGAAAACAAAGAAAGATACAGCACATTCACTGTGATTGAGTTTGTGCGCGTGATGAACAGTACTTTGTACTGTAAAAATGTCGTTTTTTTTACAGTGTGAGACCCCTTCAGGTGAAAATACTTCTATGCATAAAATGTTGAAATCATTGAATGACACCGGAATTTAAAAACAAATTTATATGAAAACTAGCAAACCCCGCGGCTTTGCTCGCGTAATATTTGAAATATGCCAAGTGATATTTATATGTCTATTTTTTATTAAAAGGTACTAACTAAATTTTTATTTTATTAAAAGGTAATATTTTATTTTAATAAAAGGTTTTTTTATTAAAAGGTACTTTTAGGTTTACGTTTATCTTATACATATTGTAAATTTTCTAGCTCGAAAATGGTCTTTAAATAAAGAATTTAAACTTACCTTTGTAAACAGTACACTTGTAGACGTCTGCTGACGTTTTTAACTCCACTATTACAAAGCTTAATTCAGCAAAAACCACGTGTAGCTGATCAAGCGATAAATCAAACTTCGGCTCGAAACATTAAATCAATATCGCCATCTATTGAAAATTTAATGAAATAATTATGTTAATAGTAGTGTAATAGAATAACAACAATCAACAAAATCGTCTTTTGAAATTTACTGTTGAAATAATAATGTTGTTTTGGGTATGTTGCAGATCTGCAACACGGTCATACAAAGGGTTAAGAGAGGACCTGCTTGCCATAGCCGAAAACGCAAAAAAAAAATTGGTTCAAGTCTATGTATAACTTCATATGCTTTTTGACGGTACAATGTCGATATACGGACATACGGACACAGGGACAGACAGACATTTTCTATAAATATGTTTTTTGTTAACTCTGACCCCTAAAACGTGTAAATCCGTTGAAAACTGAAGTCGAAAAAAATTTCGATTACAATACTTATTATATCTATTAAAGACAGAATAAAATAAAAACAACTCTTGCCAGGAGCTATTTAAGAAACAAGACTATATAGTCTAAGCTTCTTAGAACGTTTTCAGTTGTCTAAAAATCAGTTTGAAAGGCATTTCATTATTGTTGGGATTTACAAAGGAATATTTCATCGGATTCTGAAGCATTGGCACGGTCAGTGTTAGTAGTATATAAATTCCGTGGGATAACCCTTGTCTATCCTATCTTTCTGTTTGAAGTCCTTTTTCATGATTAATGAAAACAAAACTTGTGCCTTTCTGACAATTATATTTTAAAAGAATAAGAATTATGACTTTTGTAGATTTCTGCCAGACTTTTGTAGATTTCTGTCATTAGCTGCATTCCTTAATATTATCGCCAAACTAAATTTTGCTGACTTGCTTTACTAGTTTAATAGAACTTGCTCAGGCGATTATCACCAAGCTTTGGAATGTTGTTTGCCACAGTTTGAACAAATCACATCTGAGCATGCGCTCTGTGCTTATGTCACCACTCCTGATGGACCCTATTCATGAGAAGTTTCTAGGGACGCGTTTGCGCTGTTTCTATTTCGAAAGTTATTATACAATGGTATTTTTTATACAGTATATATATACCGATTTCAAATGTTTTCACAGTCCATATAATGTGTATTTAATATGCACTATATATACTGGTTACAAATAGCTTTACAGTTAATATATAGTAATGGGAAAACACAACGCTATTGTAAAGTTTATGGGGGCATTATTTTCAAATTTATTGGTTTGATTTTTTTGCATAGGATAGCTGAGTGCGATCTACAACCGGGCTAGTTTTTATTTTTTCGATTTTGGTTATAGTTTTTTTTTTATAATAGGGTAGTTTCAATTTCAGAACCAGTTCCAACCGGTTCCGAAAGTTAAAGTAATTAAAAAAAAAAAAAAAAGCTGAAACTAAAACCGAAAAAGTAAAAACTAGCCCGGCTGTAGATCATCCTCAGTTATCCTATGCAAAAAAATATTCAAAAATATGAAAATCAAAGCGATAAATTTGAAAATAACGCCTCCATAGACTTTACTTTAACGTTCGATTTTATCCGCGTGACTAGTATGGGATCTTAAGGTATGTTTATAGGTAATGTACCTGCCAGTATCTGTATCGTAATTTTACACAATTTTTTTGAGTGCAGTTATTCTGCAACATTTATCGCTATAAGGATTCTTACTTTTTGAAATTTTGTTTAATTAAACAGAACAAATGAAGAGGACAGAAAATATAATAAATGTCCAAGCTCAGTTTTTTTTTTTTTTTTTTTTGCTATCAAGAAAATACTTGATAAAATTAATCAATAAAATACATATCAAATAAAGGAAATAAGCAAAGTTAATTATGATTTAGATTTTTTAAAAAACTATTGAAAGAATTAGATAATTTTGGGCATTTTATTAAAAAACATTTTTTTGAGAATACTTTTATGAATAAGTTTTTATGAAATATATTTTTTATGAATAATTTTCATAAAGTTATTTGAAAAAAAAAAGAGTGGGGGAAGGTAGAATAACTGAAGTAATTAAGGAATCTTATTTATCGAATGATATCATTTATTTTAATTATCAAATTATAATTTTTTATGTTGGTACAGAAAATGAAAATCTTATTTGAATAATTATAAAAAAATTACGAATAAAAAGCCAGTTAAAAAATTAACAAGTTAAATGTTCTATCAAGTAAACTTATAAAAGCTACAAAGTAGTATTTATTTCTATTTTTGTCTATTGATGGACTTATGAAAGTTGTTTATTTTTCTGTACAGTTTTCTTAATAAAACAATTTTTTTTTTGTAGCCAAAAAGTACTCTGAAACTGCGTATAATTCATTTAAATATTACTAAAAGAATGAAATAAGCGCAGTCGTAAACTTTATAATATACATCGCATCAAATGAAAGAGATTTGAATATGTTTTTGATAAGATCTTTTGCGACAAATCTTTTAATTATTACTATTTTTTTTTTTTTTTTTTTTTTGTAAATTTCTACTTCCACGTACAATACGAGCATGTTTACCACATGAATTTAAACTCGGGCTATAAGTTGTGAGTTATGGCTCAAGCAGTGCTTGTAGGGTAGGGTGATTCAAGACGACGCACTTAACATTTGAGACGCTGTAAAATAAGTACAAAAAATATTAAAAAATAAAAAAAATGTTTTATTCAACTGTACACTAATTTGGCTTGAATATAGTAAAGTAAGAAAATATTTAAATTAAATTAAATTAAACTAAATTAAATTAAATTAAATTAAATTAAATTAAATGATTAATTTAAATTATTAATTTTAACTATTAATTTAAATTAATTAAATTTAATAAAATTAATTACTTAATTAAATTTATTTTCTCTGTTCTTTAAGTAAATAATATAAATATATTCCTAAAAGACCGAAAAGAAAGCATAATCTTTCATTATTGCTTCATTCCTTCTGTAAAGGAATGTACAAGGCTGTCATAAAAAAACTTCCCCGATATAGGAACCTCTAGCGGTCTAACCGCTCAACCAATCAAAAAGAAATTTTAGATATACCTATTTGAAGGCATGCGTTTGCGATCGGGATGATTTTAAACAATAGAGCTCTCACGGTTGCGGTTAGAGTGAAAATATTTCGAAAATTTCGAATGGCAACACCCTTTTTTTTATGCGCAAATTCATCAGCGCATTGAAAAAACATAAATGACGTTGTAATGATACACGTACGATGATAGTTGCCGGCGTAAAACGCTTGTAAAGAAGATCATTGCGAGGAACGAAGAAGTGGCTACAAGACATGTTTTTTCAGTAGCCGATTTTTTTTTTCACTCGTGAACTGAGTACCTTAACTGATTTTCACATAGTGAAAATAAAAATGTAATCATTTGTTTTAGAGGGCTGAATATTACGTTACATAGGAACTGATTAGGACTGAGTGCCACGATATTACACCGGCAATTTTAGTCATACGTGTATCGTTCCAATGCCATTTATGGTTTTTCAATGCGCTGATGAATTTGCGCAGGAAAAAAATGGTGTTGCTATTAGAAAATTTCGAAATTTTTTCACTGTAACCGTAACCGTGAGAGATCTATTGTTTTAAATCATCACGATCTCGAGCGCATACCTTCAAATAACTAAATCTGAAATTTCCTTTCGATTGGTTGAGCGGTTAGGTTGCTAGCGGTACATATATTGGGGAAGTTTTCGCTCAAAGTTTTTTTATGACCACCCTGTATATTTTATAACATTGCATTTAAAGAGCTTAGATAAATTGAAGACTTGGGTGGAAGATGTTATGTAGCAAAAATAAGAATTCGAGAAAATTGAAGCAAAAGTTTTTGTTGTATTTAATTAGTTATTTACTTAATTCCTCCTTAATAGCATATGTTTGAATGTTAATAGGTTATGCTAAACTCTCATAGAAAATAATATTAACATTTAGTTATTAAATATCAGAAATTATTTTCACCATTTAAATCTATCCTATATATATAAAATCCTAATGAAACGAATTTATGAAACGAATATATGAAACGCCTGAAATGTATCGAATCTTTGAATCGACTGATTAAACAACTGATTTAGTTTCACGGCAATTTCTCCTAAAATATGGAATACTTTGCGATGAAATTAACACCAAAAATCCGTGTTGATCCACAGATCTCAAAACAGGTATTAGAATTTTTAAATTCGAATTAGTTTTCGAAATATTAATTTTTTTCTAATTTTAAATACATTTTTTCTAATGATGGCAACTCAAATCTTAATCATAACAGAATTTTTTTTTTCATAATTCAGAAAAGGTTACTATTTTAAATTAATTTGGCGACAGTTGGGTCTCCTTTAAATCTATGCTAAGAATAATGCTTTTTTTGTATTTCGTTATGATTTTATTAAATACAAAACTTTCCTTTAAAAATGAAACATTTAAATTGATGGCTTTCACTTCTTAAAAAAAAAAAAAAAAAAAAAAAAAAAAAAAAAACCCGAAAAGAAAAATATTAGACACAGATGTCATATACGCACCGGGGTACCTAATTGGCGCACAAATGGCATTATTTTGATAGACATGGTAACCCGGCTATTGTTGTTTATTTAATAATAAATGTATATTTACTTTTATTTCTTTTTTTAAATTTATATAAATTATTTTGTTCTATAGTAATTAATTATTTTTTTTGCTATTTCCTTTTGAAAATAATAGAAAATAATTAAAAAATACGGTACAATGTAGTAGTTATTCCGTCACCCAATTTCGCAAATTATATAAATCGCCAAACCACTCGCCAAATTGTACAGATTGACAAAAATTTTTATTTTAAACAACGAAAGAACAAATAAATTAGTATAACATTAATAAATATAAAAATAAAACGTCGAAATAAAAATCACTTGATGACGTAAACACGCGTAACTTGCTAAAAGTCAAGTGAATGTGACATTTACGATCAAGCATTATTGACATTTAATCTTATAGTTCGCGATAGAGTTTTTGTCGACGGGATAACTAAGTAGTACCAAAAATACATATGTAACTGGTATTCGAAAACGAGGCTTTCGCCAAATTTTCGTAAAAAAAAAAAATAAATAAATAAATAAAATAAAATAAAATAAAAAATCGTTCCAAACATGCTGTGCGTATATGACATCTGGCGAAATATTAAATTATGTAACAAACCATGACATTTAATTTCAACTTCAAATCAATGTTTTAATTTACAACTCGAAAAATAAAAAAAATGCTAACTGGCGAGTTGAAAAAAAGATACTGGCGAGTTGAAAAAAAGATACTGGCGAGATTTGCACCCGGCTTTTTTTTCTTTCGGCACAGATGTCATATACGGCCCCATATTGGCGCGATTTTTTCGGACGCCAATGTCATATACGCAACGGGTACTTAACTGGCGCCAAAGTATCGTTATTTTGCTTGATATGGTAAGCCGGATGTTGTTGCTTATGCTGTTGATGCGTGCCCCAAATTGGCGTTGGAAAAAAATATATGTCCGTATATGACATTTGTTACAAACTTTCATATGAAAGGCGAAGGGATCAGATCGTATTTGTTTATGGCATTTGATGACTTGAACTATTATAATATAGATGAAATGATGGGGATAGAATAATATTTGGCGACTTATCACCTGTGCATGGATAACATTAAAGTATCAAAATGGCACCTAGAGTATAAAAAGCAAAGTGTTCCGCCCGGAACTGTTGATGATAGTCACATGATTTAGGCTATTGTTATAGAGATTGTTTTAAAATATCGGTTGACAAAGACTCTGAATGCTTAATTCATTTTATTTTAGCTTCTTTTCAAATGTTTAACTGATCCTCTTTAATCAAAAACAAAAACAACCATTGGATGTCTTAACAGCAACTGATTCTCCATTAAATTTTTGCAATCAAAGGGAATTGAATGGAAACCCGTTTACAGGGAGATCTGCACAGCTTTTTCAGTATAATTTAATCTTCTGTAATATTTTAAAAACCCATTAGATTTTTAGATTTTCAGATTCTGCGGCATCTGAACGGGGGTTGGCGAGCGTAGCTTGCAGGGGACAGAGCCCCCTAGTTATTCAATAAAAAAATATAAAATATTAAAAGATACTGTCTCATATCTTCAATAGTCACAAGGGAACCACTTTTGATGCTGCTCGCACCTAGCATCGAGACCTGGTGCATTTTGTAGCCTTATACATAAAAGTTAGAAAACCGATAAAAATTCTCTGTTAAAATAATATTTTATATATTTTTTATACTTATAATTTTTTATTATTTGATTTTTATTTGTATTTTTCACGCCAAAAGCTAGTTAAGTCGCCAAACATGGCGCTACAAATTTTCGCTCGCCTTATTCGGGGGTATATGTATGGTACGTATTAGAATTAATCAGATTGCGATTTCTTTGATAACTGATAGCACAAGAAACAAAAAACTAGATTTCTTTTTTCTAAGCAGACGATAAATCTATAAACAGTAATCTTTTTTCTGTTAACAACTTTCAAGATAATTGAAAATCAATTTTTACTTTCTTCTATCTTTACAAGAAGAAAGTATTGGATTCATGAAAATTTTCGAATTCCGGTTTTCGACGGATTTACACGTTTTAGGGGTCAGAGATTCCAAAAAACATGTTTTTACAAAATGTCTGTCTGTGACTCTGTGAGTCTGTCCGTCTGTCTGTCTGTGTGTATGTGACACAAATTTTGTGGGCCCTCTATCTCAAGAACTAATGCACGGAATTTAATAAAAATTGATATTCAGTTAGTCCCTAATACAAATTGATGCTGATTAGTTTTTGGTGTAAATCGCTCAACAGGTGGCGCTGCTATGCTGCATTTTTCACGATTTTCGCAATAGCTCTATCTCAAGAACTAATGCACGGATTTCGACCAAACTTCAGATTTAGTTAGTCCTTGATATGAGTTGATGATGATTACGTTTTAGTGTAAATCGCCCAACAGGTGGCGCTGTTATGATGAATTTTGCAGGATTTACACGATTTCCCCAATAGCTCTATCTTAAGAACTAACGCACGGATTTTCATCAAACTTCAGATTCAGTTAGTCCTTGATATGACTTGCTACTGATTATGTGTTGGTGTAAATCGCCCAACAGGTGGCGCTGCTCTGCTGCCTTTTTCACGATTGCCTCAATAGCTCTATCAATAGAACTAATGGACGAATTTTCATCTAACTTCAGATTCAGTTGTATGTTGACACAAGTTGTTGTTAATTAGGTTTTGGTCTTAATCACTCAATAGGTGGCGCTGCTATGCGGGAATTTTCACGATTTTCGTTATTGCTCTATCTCAAAAACTAATGTACGGATTTTCTCCAAACTTCAGATTCAGTCAGACGTTGACATAAATTGTTGCTGATTAGGATTTGGTATAAATCACCCAATAGGTGGCGCTGCTAGGCAGCATTTTTCTGAATTTAGACGATTTCAGCGATAGTCATATCTCAAGAACTAACGCACGGAATTTCATATCGTTAGAATCCTCATGAGATGCATAGATTGCCATTTAATTTTGGCAGTGTGATAGCGGATTTTCAAGTATTAACATGTATGAGATAGAAGAAAGTTTTGGGATTGGTACATCCGACTAGTTTTTAGTGAAATACAAAATAAGCAAGATATTTTCTTTTGAAGCTGGGTGGAATAAAGAATCGAATGCTTAAAATGAAATATTGTTGTATTAAATGTTGTGTATTTGGGTAAAAGTAATCATAAAGAAAATTAATATTTTTATACAATTTAGAAAATATTCTGGGCCTAATTAAGTCAGACATTACAACTTCTACAGAAGTCTAAAACACTATTCACTTCAAACACGACAAGTAGCTCTCACATTCGGTTATTGCCAGAAAACTCCCCTTCTGAAAAAACGCCAACTTTTTACCCGCCAAAAATGTGAATATAATGTTGTAATTTTTCAAAATCAAATTCGTAGGTTTTTGAAGGAATTTTTAAACTTTTTTTCAATATTTTATATTTAATATTGACTAACTTATATTTTTAAATGCTTTTCTTTAAAAAAAAAAAAAAAAAATCTATGCTAATATTCCGATAAGTGGCCTCGAAAATAGCATTTTCAGAAAGTTATGCTGCTGTAAAATCAAAGAATATCATTTTAACAGAAAAATTTTATCGATTCTTAAACTTCGTAATATAAGGCTTTAACGTACAGTCGTGGAAAAAAAAAGTAAACACCCCATCTAACTCCTCAACAAATTATCGTAGACGAAAGTTACTGGTACCGAACGATTGGAAATAAAGTCTACTTTTAAATGACGTATATAAAATTTGCTTAGGAGGCCCTCTACATATTAAAACGAATTCAAACTTCATTTTTTCAATGGCAATACCCAATTTTAAGGAGATATTTCAAATCTTTGGTTCAAACTATGCCTAGATACCAAATTTCAAGTCCTTTGAATGACAAGTTTTTGAATTATAAACATTCAAAATTTATTGCTTCTAATGTTAAATTACATTTTCATATTTTTATTTATAATTTCTGAAATTATGATCCTAATGTTTTAATTTTTTGTGTAGCAATAATACCAATATACCCAAACATAAATACGTTGAATTTGCAATTTTTATAATTTTCTGATATGAATTATGAATTATGAAATTAATATTAAAAAAAATGAATTGCAACCTACTGTTTTTTTGATAGATTCAGATTTATTAAGTCCTGCTTTATGGAAATCCAAAATTTCACATTTTTCTTCCAAGTAGTCTTCAAATTATGCTTAAAAACTGCAAAATGATGGTATAAGGGGCCGTCTATGATAGAAGTGATTAAATATTTTGATGCAATCCTGTAATCTAACCGGCTTAATTGACTGCTTAAGGTGCCTTGATCAAGAAGGGAGCTCTCTCGTTTAACAATCGAGTACCGAACTTCAATTTGGATACAGCCTGTAAAATACGCTCATTTTAAAATAATTAATTTCTCGGAAACTTATGGTACGAATTGCATAAAAATTTGTTTTTAGACTAATTGAAGGGTGTAGAGTTCATTTATGCTGTCAGAATTCTGTACTGCTATTGAAAAAAACAAAGTTATGGTTCGTTTTAATATGTAGATGGCCTCCTAAGCAAATTTTATATACATCATTTAAAAGTAGACTTTATTTCCAATCGTTCGGTACCAGTAACGTTCTTCTACGATAATTCGTTGAGGAGTTAGTAGGGGGTGTTTACTATTTTTTCCACGACTGTACACCAGGTCTCAATGTTAGGTGCGAGCAGCATCAAAAGTGGTTCCCTTGTCAGTAGAATTTTAGTATTTTAGTCTTACCATATGATATAACAGTACATCAAAACGCTTTCATCCATAAAATAAAACAAATTTTGGGAAAATGTATCGTAATATGTTCTTTTACCGAACTCTTCAATTATTAAAGAACTTCGCTGATGGAACTGAAGGAACTTGGCGCGAATATCGTTTTCAGAAGAAAGTTCACAATATTGTGTCAGGTGGAAAAATTATATAGTTGAATATAAAAAAATATATACATATAAATTTTTCTACAAAAAAGGTACAATTTATATTAAGTATAAAATCACCGATTATTTTTCCTTAATTGCAGTAAAATATGAATCAATTTTCTTTCATGTCGGATTGAAGTACGTGAGACTCGTGTCAGATTTCAGATTAACGAAATTTTTTTATAGGCTTCGGATTGGTTGGTGTAATTTCAGATAGAATTTTCGGGTTCGGTTCAACTAACTTTCGGTTATAACCCGACTCGTAAAAAACTCTACTTCGAATAACAATACAGTGTTATTACAGAAACAGTTAGATAAGAAAAAATCTGTTGAAATCGGTTTTATTTTTTTTCCTTAAAAAATATTTGTTTTGTATGCGTAAATCGCTTAAAACTTGTTTCTACCCTATTTAACGTAAATGTGTTTATCTCTACTACCAATTAACGGATTTGGAACTTGAGTCGTCTGCTGTACATTTTTTTTAAAAGTGAAAAGTATATATGTTTTATGATATTGCCTTTTTAATCCTTAAGTTTATCTTAATTTAATTAAATAGTGTTTATATTAATTTAAGGAGTAAATACACATGGTGTAACTTAACTGATTGTTAGAAATGAAAAGGGTAATAGTAATCGATAATACATACAATTTTTGCCTAGGAAACCAAGGTCGAAATTCATTTATATAGTTAAAAATATATGGTTTCTGGCTCTAATCTGAATCCGGATTTTCGTTCATGACTTTAAAAACAATAAAGATATTTTCAACATGCATTATCTATCTTTATGTAATATGTAATAATATTACAAGAATTGGTAAAAGTGACTACTATCCGCATTCAAACAGTGCTGAATTAATCCTTCCCTGCACCATGTGCCATATTTGGCAGTTACCTAAAAATATTATAATTTTCATTATGTGCCATGAATTTGGGTAATATGATCAATATAGCTGATCAAGAACAATCCAAATAATAGAATAACGCGTATATAGTCCATGTCAGATGGCTGCATTATACAAGAAAACAGAATTTGTTCTTCGGAAACAAAACAAAACAAAAATATCCATCAAGCTGTTAAGGTAAAATTTGCTTTCATTATTTTTACTGAATACTTAAAAATATTAAAATAATAAAAGTTGCAGAGTAAGTAAGCAGATAAAATAAATTATATTAAGTTCATTTAGTTGCAAAATATAGCAATATAATATTTTAAAATCCTAAATGTGTACATGTGGTACACACCATAAAATATTAAATTTTAGCTGAAATTTTGAAATTTAATTTTTTTTACTATTTTTCCCATTATTAGATCGATATATAGATTTAAAAACAAAATCATAAAAATGGAAAAAATTGTGCAGTGAAAAGTTGAACGCTCCATAATTTTGATTATAGCTGACATTACACGTTTCTGAACGAATTACAGAGCACTTACAGCACATTTTGTAATTTCATAGCAATTCACCGAATGCCAAGAAAAAGTCTTTTGAAAATTTAATTTAAATAACTATATTATTGTTAAAGTTATGAGTAAAAATCTGGTTCGGATGTAAGTGATACATTCTGTATTGCAAACCTTCTTTACTCTATGGTTTGTTTCAACAAGTAATATCACCCATTTAGTTATCACCATTAGTTAATACACCCCCTGTAGATATTTCTATTTAATGTAATACATGCATTAACTGCTATTTTTAGCAACATAGACACCAAAGAAAAAAAAAGAACGGCCAAAAAATTATGGATCAGTGCACGTGGAAATGGAAGGATTAAGCAAACACGCCTATAATTATCTTAGAACCAACTAATCAAGTTTAAGAAAGCAAACAAAAGTTAAGAGTTCTCCATCTTTTTAATTACATTTCTTCATTAATGCAAATATTTAATTTATTTGAATTGTATTCGGTGATGCCGTTTCCAATTTAATCTAAAAGTCGAATCTTTGAATTCAGGAAGATAATTATGTCTGCCCTAAAGTATAAAAGTGAAAACAATATTAAAAAATATTAAATAAGGAATTGGGATTTTATATTTGTATTTTTTTGTTATTTCAATATAGAAATCCAAATGACTGACTGAATATCCTTATAGGAATTTTTCTCTAACAATAAGAAGTTTAAGAAAGATATCTAAAAGAAAAAATAACTAAAACTTATTTAATAAACGAATATTCTTTTCTAAACTTTTCCTTTAAAGTGTAGGTGACAAGTATGAGGCAAAGTTTCCAAGTTGTGTGTGAGTAGTTTTACCTCTTAAGTTACTTTAACAAACATTTAAGTAGCTGCTTTCGTTCTTATGAATCTAGAAACTTTCAAAATATGTGTGCATTGCGTCATCAGGATAGTTCTGAGGTATTTTTATGATAAATTTCAATAAAGAAGTACACAAACATAAGAATTTTTTTTTGAATCACATAAGCACCATTTAGTTCTATGATTTTTTTCATACTTCTGGCAGCTGGAAGATTCCATTCATAAAAAAGTCATTAGGTTTATTCGTAAAGAAGTTATCAAGTTTCTGTTTGACAGTCTCCAAAGAAGTGAACTCCTTGCCGTTCAGAGAATTTTGAAGTGACCTGACAAGGTGGAAATCTGAGGTAGTCTGTTGAATATGGAGGGTGACACAAAGCATCCAAGTTATACTCAATAAAGCATTGCCTGATATTCATCGCAATGTGGGGCCGAGTATTGTTACGTTGGAACACAACACGTCGACGATTAGTCAGTTCTGGACACTTTTCTTCCATTTTTGCTTTCAAAACTGCCATTTGAGAATAATGTTTTTTCGAATTTATTCTCTGATTTGATGACAACAATTCATAATAAATAACTCCTTTGTAGTTCCACCATACACCAAGGATTACTTTTTTGTGATACAACCTTCCTCTCGATGTTACTTGTTGAAGTTCATTTGACTTACCCCATGGTCTTTTCCTTATAACATTATTATATAGTATCAATTTTTCATCTCCAGTAATGAGCCGTTTTAAAAAAGGAGCTTCTTCCTTTTCTTTCAGCAAAGAATCATATGCCGAAATTCGAGCAAGAACATTTTGCGGTGTTTAAATATGAGGTACCCACAAATCATAGCGACTTACATACCCAATCTTATTCAAATGATCATGCACTGTACCTTTTAGAACACTTAATGTGCGTGATAGTTCCTGAACTGTGTAGCGTGGATTTTTAGCGGTAGCTTATAGTCCAAGAGCTGACAGCACAAAAACCTATGTTATCAAGCACAAGAAAAAAACTTTATTTTATAGGAGAGTAAAACTAGGGAAATCTAACGATCCATGTCTTCCGGAAGTGAAGTGGTGCATAAGCCAAAAACTAATACCGCCAGTGATTGACTCGTAGGTTTATCATTGTGTTTGTCCCACAACTACACCCTCCATTTTTTCATACAATGATAAACCTACGAATCAACCAACTAGTGATATTAATTTTTGGCTTATGCACTACTTCACTTCTGACAGACATGGATCATTACAAACACATGGATCATTAGATTCCCCTACTTCTACTCTTTCATAAAATAAAGGTTTTTTGTACTTGTGCTTGATAACATAGGTTTTTGTGCTGTCGGCTCTTGGACTATTATTTTAAGAGGTCCCTCTTTACAGATAAGAGTTGTCCAGAACGAGCGTCATCTTCGAGGCTGAAATTTCCGCGTTCAAACTTCTAAAACCACATTCGAACTATATTATCTGAAACAAACCTTTGTCATTATACGGCACAAATTTTACAAGCAAAACTAGCATTTTTACCTTTTTTGAAATAAAAGAGCATAATATGCCGAAAATTGAACTTTTGATTCTCTATTCTTAGCACTGCATTAAAACAAAAATTATGCAACAATACAAGCGAGAATTAATCAGAGCAAGCAGAAAAGACTGAATGTACATTTGTGGGTCATTCGAAGTCACGCTTTATCAGTAGTAGCAAAATAACTAGACGAAACCGAGCTTAGCTTTGAAAAACCGCAGAACTTTCCGAATAACTCAATAATAAACTGATTGAAAAGGTATAGTTAGGGTTCCTCTATATGCGAGTAGCGGCATACGAGATATAAATTTTGATTGGTTAAGATGAGTTTGGACAAAATCGAATTGCCGAGCATTCTGAAGAACTTACCATTATCGCCAAGTTAATGTTTGTTAACATGCCTCTCTCGTCTAATCGAACTCGTCCTGACGAGCATCGCCAAATTTTGGAATGTAGGTCTTCGTAGTTTGGACAAACATTCTGTCTAAGCACTGTCTGAGCATGCGCCCTGTGCGTATGTCGCCATGATATTGTCATATAGAGGCACCCTAGTCTAGTTTGTTAAGGGTTCTCAGGACTCTCAAAACTGGAAAAAATAAAAAAAAAAGACCATTTTCAATATTTAATATCTTAAAATTTGTTTGATTTTAAGACACACTTTTTATTGGAATGAAAGATATAAGTATGTTCTTTCATTTCATGTATTTAAAAAATTAGCAGAACTGTCAGACTTTTGACGAGTAGAAAATGTTCATAACAGATTACACGCAGGATTATAAAATAAATTTTGCAACTAGATTGAAAATGTTGGTGCCTAGTTATACTTCAGATTGTAATAATTACCCTGAACCTAAATAAATTTGAAATTAAAACATTTCATATTTTTAATACAAAGTTGCATTTAGCTAATGCAAATTTAGAAAAATTTCAGCAGTATACACTGAAAAAAATGGATACTCAACACTGAGTAAAAAGTACTCAATTTTAAACACGTTACATACTCAAAAAAAACTCCGATCCAAATGCACTAAAAAAATTGAGAAACAGATGTACTGATTTTTGATTCCATGGTTTTGTTCAAATATGAATCGTTATGTACTGCACCCGCCCCCCCCCTCCCTAAACCTAAAAATTAAAGTAAAAATGTACTGACATATATCTCTCGTTCAAAGTTATTAACAAGAAACCTTTAATTGATTATGCATTAAGAAAAATAGCAAAATTATTAACCCAATTAAATTAAATACCCAAAACGAATATTTTTATGACAAGAGGATTATTCCCAAGCACTTTTAAATTATTTTAAAATGCTGTGCATAGTTTAATATTTACATTAATAAACATCATTTATGGCGCCATAAATGAAATAAACCATTATAAGGTACAATATTATCGTTTTGCTTGTAGTCCAAGAGCCGACAGCACAAAAACTTATGTTATCAAGCACAAGAAAAAACCTTTATTTTATAGGAGAGTAGAAGTAGGGGAATCTAATGATCCATGTCTGCCGGAAGTGAAGTGGTGCATAAGCCAAAAATTAATAACGCCAGTGGTTGACTCATAGGTTTATCATTGTGTTTGTCCTACAACTACCCTCCATGTTTTCATACCCTTGTTTGCAGGACAAACACAATGATAAACCTACGAGTCAACCAACTGGTGGTATTAATTTTTGGCTTATGCACCACTTCACTTCTGACAGACATGGATCATTAGATTCCCCTACTTCTACTCTTTCATAAAATAAAGGTTTTTTTTGTGCTTGATAACATAGGTTTTTGTGCTGTCGGCTCTTGGACTATTGGACTTGATAACATGTGAAGTTTCAAAATTGACAAAGCATAGGTTTAATTAATTTTTCAACTACTTTTCAGCAGTGAAATTACGCATGAAATTATTTAATATTAAAGACGTGAATTATCACTTTGCTAACTAAGCGTAAACCAATAGAATGAAAAATGTCCAAGCCGGGAATCGAACCCGGGTACCTGGAATAGCGCTTCAGTGCTCTACCACTAAGCCACGAGGACGATGCCAAGCTTACCATCTCTCACTCACATAAGTGGGATAAGAGTGATAATTCACGTCTTTAATATTCAAGAATAGGTTTATTTTGATCCAAAAATACCCAATTCGATATGAGTACATCAATTTACTCATTTTTGAGTACTTCATTTTTTTTCAGTGTAATCACCTGAAAAAATATTTTTTTGAACAATGAAAAGGAAATTTTAAGTTCAGTTTATACAGACTAACATGAAACATACGTTTTGAAAATTTCAGGAAAAAATAGTCAGACGTTTTTGAGATATCGTGCGACTTATGCCTAAAAATTTCATATGGAGAAAAATGATTTCAAAATTTCAAAAACGCCGCTTCAGCTAATGAGCGAATATAATTCTAAAAGCCATAACTTCTGTTGTAATGGGAATTTCAAGGAAACAATTCTATCAAGATGATCAGAAAAGAAAGGAGTTTAAAGGAATTGCTCTTGTAATTCAGAAATTATCCATGTAAAATAACTTCACCAACAAAGCTTTAGCCTTCATACTCAGCATCCTTGATCAAGTACACGGCTCAAAACGGTGAACTAGTTCTGGATTACGAGTGCAAGTTCTTATAACCGTTTCATTTGCATACTTCCACCAAAATCGCACGAACCAGCGCCATCTGTTGGCTGTTTTTTGAGTTATTTTTTATTTCTGTCTTAAAAAAATTCCCGTGACCTATAGATGCTAATTCTGCAAACAGTTTTTCATTTCGGTTATTTTTTCGGTTTTTATGAATTTTTAAAGTTTATACGGACTTTTTGCACACCCGGTATATACCGGGTGTCCTAAAAAGGACTGACTGATTTTAAAAATCAATAACTTGCAAACTGTGACATATATTTAAAAAATTCTTCAGGAGTGTTATGCATAAGGTCAAAAGTTTTTTTTACAGAGATTTTCGATTTTAGTTCAAATTACAAACAATAGATGGCGCTGCGGTCAATAGACGCTAAATTCAGGCTCGATTTTTGGTGCTTCGGGACCCACTCAATACATTTTAACCTCCTTTTTACACATGGAAGAACAGAAAGGCCAAAAAATCGAGCATGTATTTAGCGCCTATTGCTTACAGCGCCATCTATTGTTTGTAATTCGAACAAAAATCGATAATCACTGTAAAAAAAAAAAACTTTTGACCTTATGCATAACCCTCCTGCAAGAATTTTTTAAATATTTGTCACCGTTTGCAAGTTATTGAATTTTAAAATCAGTCAGTCCTTTTTAGGACACTCAGTAGCTATATTATTTTATATTTTTTTCTTATTTATTTATTATAGTTCATTTATTATATTTATATATTTATTTATTTTATATTATTTAGCATTTATAACAATGTAATGTATTTAATAATGTTAACCTTCTGTTTTTAAAGTGATTGGTAACGATAAACAAGATTGGCAATTGGCAACCATTTTTGCGGTTTCTCTCCTGGACCGGATAATACGCAAGTAAGCAATATGTAAGTAATACGTAATTAACGTATGTAGCATGTATCAATAATTGTCCAAGTGCCATTTTTCAACGTAATAAATTTAATTTTTAGTTCTATTTTCACATTTTTTCATTAAAACGTGTTATTTTAAAGTATTCTTTTTTCAAAATAAAGAACAAAAAATGTAATTTCATTGAAAATACTAATAATATGTTTCATACAATTCCTGGGGATGCTGCATTGTATGGTGTTGGTGCTATTAATGATGGCCGATTATCTGTACAAAAGATATAGGCCCTAGGGAGAGTGCCCTCGGTGGGGGGGGGGGGAGTCTTTCGAAGGGAACCTCATATATACTTAAGCAAGGTTTCCCAAAGATCGAAGAAAACCACGAAAACTCTGAACGGTTAGGCCGACGGGCGCGATTGGGTTCGAACCCAGCACCTCCCGTCTACCAGCTTCGAGAGCAGACCCTCTCAGCCACTGGTGGGGCGATGCTGCATTGTAATAGATGACGGTTACAAATTTTCATTCACGCACTCCTCCTTTTAATGTATCTGAATTAAAGCTAGTATATTATTTTAAAACATAATTCTTTTCTAAAGCCCTTTTCTCAAAAAACTATTTTAATCACATTTGGGGAAATTTTTCTGGTCATTTTAAAGGTCATAAGTTAATTGTCTTGCATTTTTAAACTAAAATTACGTCAAACAAACAAACAAAAAAAGAAACTAATTAAGTGTTTTATTAATTGACATTAAATAATTGCTTAATTAAGCATCATAATTTGTTGATTGAGTTTTAAATTAGCAATAAAAAAATCTAGGATATAAACTAGCTAAAGACAAAATGCTAAAAGAAAAGTCTGCTTTGGCATTTCATTCTCTAATCAGGTGCAAGTTTTGTTCATTAAATAACTTTCACTTAAAATTTTGCGTTATTGATTTCTTGATTTCTGTATGCACTTACCTGTTTTAAGTAACAATTTAAATAAGAGTACTTAGTGCTTTATGAATTAAAATATATAAAGAGCTAGAAAATGTAAAATAAAACGTGTCCTTATACTAGTTACTTTGTATTACTTTAAAATGCACTTAGAATTTGTTTTTGAAAAAAGACACTACTTTTATTTATATATTTATAAAGCGATTCGATATTGGTTAGATACTGATTAGAGATGGAAAGTGTTTTTGAATTGTATATTCAGAAAGTTAAAAAAAAATATATATATATATATATATTTATACCGGCTGACTACCGTGATCATTTTGGTAAAAATAAATCCGACAATCTTTAATAAAATAAAAAATATTTAGGGTGCCATATCAACAATTATAAGCTAGTATCGAATCCGGGCCGCACGCTTGACTGTAAAAAAAAAAACGGAGTAAAATACGGAAATTGTACTGGCAATCGAGACGCTGCGCCAGTACTATTTCCATATTTTAATGGAAAATCCCCCCCCCCTCCGTAGATTCCATAAAAACGGAAATTTTTCTGGAATTTACGGGGGAAATTTTCCGTTAAAATACGGAAATAGTACTGGCGCAGGGTCTCGATTGCCAGTACAATTTCCGTATTTTAGTCCGTTTTTTTACAGTGTTGGCGCGGAAACATACTCCGATACTCAATAACAAGTCCGATACTCAAAGACATAGTAACCTTGCTCAAAGAGAGGGGAAACATCTCTTTAAAAAAAGCGCGCAGTAGTTATAAGGACAGGCTTGGATTTAGCCATAGAAAAAGGGAAGGACTATAACATATGCTATTATTAGGTGAAACAAAAGGCTGTATCATAGGTTTGGGTTGTAATGTAAACATTAACACTAAATGATATTTAAAATATTAGAAGTATTTCGACTTAAACCAGAAATTAAAACCACAAAATGAATGAAATATAAATTAAAAGGCATAATGTGTGACAAAAGACACAGGTTTCTCGAGAAAAAGTCTCCGCGGTTTCGAAGACATTTTCCCGAGGAGCCTGGGACCTATGTCCCACATCCCCGACAAAGAAGCTGATGAAAGTTAAATGGTAGGGAATTCATAGTTTGTAGTAGAGTCCTGCATCGGATCGGGTTACCCGCTTTTACCCGAACCCGAGCCGACCCGCGGTTCGGGTCGGGTCGGGTTGGCTTTTGTTGTTTCCGGTTGGCTTTTTTACTCTTGCGGGTCGGGTTCGGGTTGACCCGCTTTTTTAAAAGAATATGGAAAATATTTTTTTCCTGTTAAAAGCCTATGTAAACCGCAGATCAAAGTTTCACAAAAGCAAAATGTGTGCCTGTCTGTTTTGTCTTTAGTCAACCTTTCACGAGTCTTCGAAATAACAAACTGCATTATATTTTTATCGTTTTTTAAAAATCAATACGCAGCAAAACGCTAAATGGTCCTTCCTGTCAAATGTATCAAGTGAATAATTTAATTGTGGTGATACGCGATGCACTATGTTAGCCGGGAAATTTTTCAAAGTAATAACTGCAGATAAACTAAAGGCAGATGGCCACTTGTGTAAAACAAGGTGTATCGTTATAAGTGGAACTTTTGAAACCGCAACTAATTTTAAACCATATTTAAAGATTAGGTTTTTAGTTTTATACCATTTAGAGTTCTTCATCGGGTCGGGTCAGAGGTTTTACTATAGCTGAATATCAAAGAATATAGATTTGTTCATTTTTCTATGCAAAACATAAAAATGGTATTAGAGAATTAGAGGTCTGCACGGGCCGGAATTTCCAGGCCTGGTTATCGGCAGTAGTTATCGGCCCGGCTTGGGAAGGCCGTTCAATTTTTTTGTCGGCCCGGCCCGTTGAAAAAAATTGTCCTAATAAAGCGGCCTGTCGAGTTTGAAATTTTGCCGCCCCGCCGTGGCCCGCGGACCAGACCGGTGCAGCTCTCTATTAGAAGTACAATTGTAGATTATTTTCATAATGGTATTAAAACACGATTTGCTTTCCTTACATTGCGGGTTTGGGTCGGGTTGCGGGTTGAAATATTGCGGGTTCTGGTCGGGTGCGGGTTGATATACCTCGGGTTCGGGTCGGGTTGCGGGTTGCCTGAAATTATTTTTGCGGGTTCGGGTCGGGTTGCGGGTTGCCGAAAATTATTTTTGCGGGTTCGGGTCGGGTTGCGGGTTGACTTAACATTGAATTTGCGGGTTCGGGTCGGGTAGAACCCGACCCGCGCAGGACTCTAGTTTGTAGCAATCAGAAGGGAGGGCAGAAGTATAAATATCTTAAGAAAATGCTAGGGAAAAGAGCTCATAGGAAAAATAAAATTCTAAGAAGGACGGTTAAGTACCGCATTAAAATAGAAAGACATTTTCTTGAATTTTTCTATTTTTTAAAAATTTTCATAAAAATTTTTAAGAATTTGAGAATTTTGAAATTGAAAATTTGAGAAGTTTTTTGAGAATTTTGTATAAAGAAATAACAATAAAATAAAGTAAAAAGATGGAAAAAATAATAGGATATCAAGATAAAAATAAATAGAAAAAGGAGTGTGGCTGCATGTTGCAGAGCTCTATGCGAGATATATTTGTACTTTAAATGATGGTACATTACATCATGAACTTGATTTGGATACAAAAAAGTCCATGAAGTGATCCGAGTGGCTAAAGACCCTAAAAAAAGCCCATCGCGGAGAAAAAGTCTTCGTAGTAGTAAGTCGAATAAAAGAGTTAAATAGTTTTTTTGGTAAAAGTAATCATAAAGTAAATTAATATTTTTATGCAATTTAGAAAATTTACTGTGCCTAATTAGGTCGGACATTGCAATTTCTATCGAATTACAAACCACTGCTCACTCACACACGACAAGCAGCTATGACATTTGGATAGGGTTGCCGGAAAGCTCTGCTCTTAAAAAAAAAAAAAAAAACGCCAACTTTTCTCCCACCAAAAATGTGAATATAAAGTTGTAATTTTTACAAATCAATTTCGCAGGTTCTTGAAGGAATTTTAATTTTTTTCGATATTTTATACTTATTATTGACTAATTTGTATTTTTAAATGTTTTTCTTAAAAAAAAAAAAAAAAAAAAAAAAAAAAAAATCTATGTTAATGGTTCTATAAGTGGTTTCGAAAATTGCATTTTCAGAAAGTTATGCTTCTGTAAAATCAAAAAATATGATTTTAACAGAAAAATTTTGTCGATTCTCAAACTTCCTAATATAGGGCTTTTAAAATTGCAGCTGGTCTCAATAATAAGTGCGAGCCGCCCAAAAAACCGTTCCCTTGTGAGATGAAATACCCTATCCCGCGTCTTCTGCTTCTTTGACTAAGTGTAGAACAGAAGTGCCCAGGACGTTCTTTTGTGTGTTATTCTAGTTTATGAAGGGAAATGGAAAAATTTTCTATCCATTCATAATAAATAAATCATAATTCTTCTAACGAAAAATATTTTGTTTTAGATCACTTGGATCGTCTTAGCTTGTACTGTTTTTTTTAAATTATGATGGAGCACTTTGATAAATTTGTCTCATCATTCACCACAAATCTCTAAAAATATTAAATGTTTCTTAAAAAAAAAAAAAAATAAAAATAAAAATAAAAATAAAAATAAAAATACGTATAAAAGTAAAGATAGTTTTTAAAAAACACTCTTTTATAAGCATTCAATGCTCATTTTGAAAATCACGCTTAATATTTTGACTGCAATTCATGTTTTTTTCCATAAATTGTATGTTACAATACATTAATTTGGCGTCAGCACCGAAATCGATTTTTATTTACGTTTGACAGAAAGCGCAAGCAAGTGCATTTCTCAAAAAATACATAAATTTTGCTCGTTTTTTTCTTCTTTTCAGAGAAAAGGAAAAAGGAGACATTATTAAAACTATCTTTTCAGAATTTCTAAATTGATTTCTTCAACGTATAGAATTAATATTAAACTATTAATTAACAAAAGCTTTTTTAGCCTCCGGTACGGTATGCTATTTCTTTCTCCCAGCTTATAAAAATAACGTTACATTACAGAAGCTAGCCGTAAAACAAAACATTACGATTAAATACTCTTTAGCAATTTTTTAAACTTCTAAGCATCGCACATTTTCAATTTTTAGGTAGCTTTCATTACAAAAAGCTACCTATTGCAGCCGTTCGGAGGAAAGCGATTTCAAAAAATTTTGGTATATTTTCATCGATCATGACCCCCAGACTCCGAAACCACCCTCCGTTCAAAATTGATATATATATATATATATATATATATCTGACCTTTGTCATACTGTAATTTTCGTATTTATGAACCGATTTGGATGTAATTCGGTGTGTACATAGTACATACTAATGTCTCGACCCAGTTCGTTGGCCAGCTTCACCCGCCATCTAGTTTCAAGATGGTGGCCATTTAAAAAAATTTAAAACATTTAAAATGAGGTACCAAAAAATTAGAAAATGAAAAAGATTTTTTTCGTATGTGTTTTACCTTAATACAAAGATTCCGGAACAGGTTTTGTTTCGTCTATATCTAAAGAAATGACTGAGTTATAACATTTTGAATTTCTATTGTGGCTGACATTTTAAAACGACCTGATTTTTGTCACGCGATAACAGGCGTATTTATGAATCGATTTGGATGTAACTTGGTCTGTCTCTGTACATAGTACATACCAATGTCTCGACCGAGTTCGTTGGCCAGCTTCATTCGCCATCTTGTTTCAAAATTGTTGCCATTTAAAAAAAAAATTAAATTAAGGTATTAAAAAATTGGAAAATGAAAAAGATTTTTTTTATGTGTTTGGCCTTGATACAAAGATTCTGGAGCAGTTTTTGTTTCTGAAAATTTGTTCTTTTGTTTATATCTTAAAAAATGGTTGAATTATAGCACTTTGAATTTCTAGCATGACTAACACTTTCAAACGATCTTGTATTTGTCACGCGATAACACACGTATTCACCTATTTCGATGTAAGAAGGCATGTGGATAGTATACATCAATATCTCGACTAATTTCGCTGGCCAGCTTCATCAGCCATCTTGTTTCAAAATGGCGGCCATCAAATTAAAAAAAAAAATTTTTGAAAGTGAGGTGCAAAAAAAATTAGAAATTGAAAAAGGTTTCTTTCTTAAGTATTTGACCTTGATATAAGGATTCAGGAGCATTTTTTGTTTGTCTTTATCTTAAAAAATGGCTCAGATATAGCAGTTTCAATTTCTAATGTGGGTGACATTTTGAAAAATCTGATTTTTTGCCTGCGACAGCACTCTTATATATCAACCGATTCCGATGTGAGTGAGCATGTGCACAGCAATTACTAAGGTCTTGACCAAGTTCACTGGTTAGCCTCATCCACCATCTTGTCTTAAAATGGCAGGCACTTTAAGAAATCGCCGAATTTGGCAACCAAATATAAGTTACTTTAAATAAAGGCAGCTTGGATAAAGCTGACTAATTTCGCGAAATTCTCATTCATAATGATTTAGTATTGATAAAAATTAGTATTGAATCTCCTATATTCGGTTTCCACTAAATTGAGCTTCGTGTGTTTGAATAATATAAGTTGGCTTTTTTAAAATAAGGAATATGAAAGCTACCTCTTCCTCCCGGCACTGGCCCGAAGGACTTTTGAATTTCTAGCGTGGCTGACATTTTGAAATGTCCTAATATTTGTCACGTGATAACAGGCGTATTTATGAACCGATTTGGATGTACTTTGGTGTGTACATAGTACATACAAATATCTCGACCGAGTTCGTTGGCCAGCTTCATCCGCCATGTTGTTTCAAAATGGCGGCCATGTAAAAAAAAATTTAAAAATTTAAAATTTAAAATGAGATACCAAAATATTAGAAAATGAAAAAGATTTTTTTTGTATGTGTTTGACCTTAATACAAAGATCCCGGAACAGTTTTTGTTTCGTCTATATCTAAAAAGATGGCTGAGTTATAGCGTTTTGAATTTCTATTGTGGCTGACATTTTAAAACGACCTGATTTTTGTCACGCGATAACAAACGTATTTATGAACCGATTTGGATGTTACTTGGTCTGTACATAGTACAGACCAATGTCTCGACCGAGTTCTTTGGCCAGCTTTATTCGCCATCTTGTTTCAAAAGGCTTGCCATTAAAAAAAAATTAAATTTAAAATTTAAAATGAGGTATTAAAAAATTGGAAAATGAAAAAGATTTTTTTATGTGTTTGGCCTTGATACAAAGATTCCGGAGCAGATTTTGTTTCTGAAAATTTGTTCTTTTGTTTATATCTTAAAAAATGGTTGAATTATAGCACTTTGAATTTCTAGTATGGCTAACATTTTGAAACGATCTTGTATTTGTCACGCGATAACACACGTATTCGCCTATTTCCATGTGAGAAAGCATGTGGATAGTATACATCAACATCTCAGCCAAATATAAGTTACTTTAAATAAAAGCGGCTTGGATAAAGCTGACTAATTTCGTCAAATTCTCATTAATAATGATTTAGTATTGATAAAAATTAGTATTGAATCTCCTATATTCGGTTTCCACTAAATTGAGCTTCGTGTGTTTGAATAATATAAGTTGGCTTTTTAAAAATAAGGTATTTGAAAGCTACCTCTTCCTCCCGGCACTGGCCGGAAGGACTTTTATATCTTTGTATTGGAAAAAAATGCATTTTGTTTGAAGACTGTATCTCCATTTATTTTTGAAATATTAATTTTTTTGTAGTTTTTGGAGCCATTTGCTTAATATTGGCAACGGAAGTACTCCATTTCTGTAGAAAATAAAGGAAAAATCGTTTTTAATAAAATGTAATGACATATTTTTGTTGCCATTTTCTCGTAACAACCGAAAGAAAATTTAATTAAAATACGTGCTATTTTGAAAAAAATGTAAACGAATGATTTCTGTTAAAACAATGGAGCTATTATATACTATATTTAATTGTAAGTATTTATGAATCATTAGATAGCCGGTTTTTTTTTTTTTTTTCGATTTTCTTGAATGACGGAATCTCTTTGCTGCATTTGTGCATTACTTCGCGATAGTGATGTGCTATGCATGCTTTACTGTAGATGTTTAAGAGTAGATCGTAAATGTGGATTTCTTAAGCGGATGCGAATGACGTCATTTTACATAAAATAAAACGTGTGCTTTAAGTCTTAAAATTGAAATATGTTTTGTACTGCAGTAGAGTCCCGCTTAACCGAATTATTTTCTTCTGATGGACTGGTGGCTTCTATTATTATGAAACAGCTATTATAAATGAAGTGTTAGGTGAAGATGAAAGAACAGCCGTAAAAAAATTATGGCCATTTCCCCCCGCCCCCCCCCCCCCCCCATTTTGACCAGAAAATCAGAGCTCTAATTTTTTACGGCTGCTCTTTCATCTTCATCTAACACTTCATTTATAATGGCTGTTTCATAATAATAGAAGCCACCAGTCCATCAGAAGAAAATGAAGTAATGGAAATGCCGGAGGTGACAGTAAATTCTGAAAAAGCAAAATTCCTGTTCTCTAGTTTTATTGTTACACTCTTAACTTTTAATTTATTTTTTTACCTTTTAGTCTTTGAAATGTTTCGCTGTTACAGTTTCACAGAGATTTGACAAGTTACAGAGCTTATTTGGCGATTTATCACCTGAGGTGTACTAATTAAAAAATGCCTTAAAATTGATATATTAATTTACAATTAAGTTGTTGAAATATTAAAATGTTGTGCTGTCAACGAAAATACACCTTTGTACACTATTTTGTACAATTGTAGCATGTGAGGAAATGGGTTAAAAATCGATTACAAAATTTCATCTTTACATACAAAAAACGAGTTGAATAAAACAGTATAAAAATGTCAAGTTCCTTTTCTTTACATTTCCACATACAGTCACAAAATTTATTTTATCTAATAAAAATTGTTTAGATGCGAAAATCTTAATGAAAAAAAGAACTTTTAATTTTATATTTTACACATTATTCATATTCAACGAAACGTTATTATAACTTGAGTATTAACAAGTGTTAGCAACTAACATTTACGGATTCTTTTAGTCAAAATAAGGTTTAGATATCGTATATTCCCGCTGCCGCCATCTTGAATTTTTTGAGATTTCTTGGCGATGTTCGCTGTCTTTATCGATATGGCAACCCCGATGAGTGATGTGTTCTGGCAACCCTGTTTCTCCGCGAGATTGTGTTTTGATCACTTCACTCCTGGATTTAACTGCTGTGAGTACGTACGCTGTTTTTCTCTTGTGATTTTGCCCACGTGCTTTGATACCAGGTTGTATCTTTCTATCTTTTTATTTTTATCTTAAATTTATTGGATTTATTTGATTGAGTGTGGCTTCTGTAGTAAGTTTACCAGCTCTTGCTGATGTAATTAAGAAATATAAGGAAATTTTGAAGGAAAAAGGAGGTTTGTTTAGAGTGTCTATTCATAGGCCTATTTTGGGAAATGAAGGTGATGCTAGCATGTATTTCGTGCTTGAGCTTTTTCGGGATTAAGGTATGCTGTAGGGATGCACAACCTGTGGCCGGTGGGCCAAAAGTGGCCCGCGAATTTATAACTGGCAGGATAAAATCATTAATTTCGCCAATTTTTCGAAAATTTCGTCAGCCAGTTAAGAATCGCGAATTTTCTTGATCAGGTGCGGAAAAATAGCGAATTTTGTAGACGAGGATCGGAAAATTTGCGAATTTTGTTGATCGAACACGGAAAAATCACAAATTTTGTCGATAAGGCGCGGAAAAAATCGCAAAGTTCGCAGATCGGGTCCGGAAAAATCACGAATTTTGTCGATTAGACGCGGAAAGATCGCTAATTTCGATAATCGAGCAAGGAAAAATCGTCAATGTTATCAATGATGCGCGGAAAAATTGAAAATCTCGTTTATCGTCTGCGGAACAATTGTCAGTCAATTGCGGAACAATTGAGTTTCGTCAGTTTATCGCGACAAAAAATCACAAATTTCGTCAATTTGCGGAGGAGAAAATTGCAAATTTTAACAGAGTCAGTTAAGAATCGCGAATTTCGTTGATCGGGCGCGGAAAAATCGCGAATTTCGTTGGTCGGGAACGAAAATATCGCGAGATCAGGCGCGGAAAAATCGCAAATTTTGTTAATCGGGCACGGAAAAATCGCCAGTTTTGTTGATGCGCGGGAAAATCGCGAGTATCGCCGATCAGGCGCGGAAAAATTGGAAATTTCGTTGATCGGGTGCGGAAAAATTGAAAATTTCGTCTAACGGTCACTGAAAAATCGCGAGTTTTTCTATCAAGCTCCGAAAAATCGCGAATTTTGTTGGTCGGGAAAGAAAATATCGCGAATTTTGTCAATCACGCGCGAAAAAATCGCAAATTTCGTCCACCGGGCTCGGAAAAATAGCTATATAAGCCTTATTAAAACAGTGTTTATAGATAGGAGTGAACAATTAAACACGACTTAAAAGTCATCAATACAAGTAAATGAAAAAAAAAGGGTAAATAATATAAAAAATAGTTTTACATTGATGAGAAATAATTAATTAGTTCGCTTTTTACGCAGTCTGGTTTTTTGATTTTTTAAATTTAATTTTTAGTTGTTATGCTGGCGTAATCAAAGTACTCTAGTGTTTTTTTTTTTTCAGTTAATGATGGATTAGAATTATCTTAATTAATTCAATTATATGTAATTATCTCGAAACTTAAAAATTTTTTGGATGCCTAATACTTCATTTTTATAAACGTGAGAGATTATTTATTAAATTAATGTTAAAAGATTTTGCTACAATTACTTGGATGGAGTTGGTAAAAAATTTTCTCTCTTTTTTAAATTAGTATGAAAACTTTTTACGTAAATCAAAATTTAATAAAAGATCTTCAGTGCTATGTAAAAAAGTTTCTAACCAGGCATATTGAGAGTAAAAATCTTTTTATTATTATTGTCGTTATTATATTAACTTATGAAATGTTAATGAAAATCAAGAATCTCTCTCTCTCTATTCTAAAAAAAAGTAACTACCGCTGTCACCGCCGCCGCCGGTTTTGAGTTTTTTGTGACCGGAGGTCTTTCTCCGTTAATAATAAGAAAAATATTGCATACAAAAATATGAAAATCGGCGGTATTATAGAGAAATGTTGGATAAATACGCTGATGCAGACAGTTTTCAAATCGAAGAATTATTTTAAGAGATATTTAAGGCTAAATTTGGACAAAGTCGTTCCATTAAAAAAGTTTTATAGGAGCAAAAACTATACATCGGAATTTAATCAATTTTAGATCATTTTATACGTTATAATTTCCCGGTGTGCAGATTGCATTTAGTTTTTAAATTTTACTCATCTTTTAAGCTTTTATTTCTATTTTAAATTCAAATTTTCGGCATTTCGAGAGATATATTTTACTTATTTTAGAAAATTCTACGAATTCAACCTGTTGTCAACTTTATAAATAGCGCAAACAATAATGTTTGCTTCAAATTAAAAATTTATTTACACGTGACTATTATAAACAGAAAAAAAAACTTTCAAATTAGAATTAAATAATTACGTATAAAAAGCAGGAACTTATTGAAAATTACTTCATCTATAATTACACGTGAATTTTAAAAGAGAAAGGATATTGTAAAATAATAAATTCATTAACATGCGTTAGAAGTCTTAAATAGGAGAAATTACGTCATATTTACGTCACATTATAGTTATTACATAAAATGAACACAAAATAATATTGCAAAACAGTTTAAATTTAGAAATTGCGCTAGACATTTATTTGATATTTTGAGAGGATTTTTTCAACTATTTTTGTTAGGAAAGCGCAAATAATATTTCATTTCTAACAAAAGTATTTTCACGTGAATATTTAAAAGAGAAAGAATAGCTTGGTAAAAATTACGTCAGATTAAAAACGATTAATTTAAAATGAAATTTCTTTTCGCTTTGTTAAAAAATACCAGGAGACAAAGATTCTGTTTACTTAATTCCTTTTATATTAGCTTATTTTGAAATGTTGTTACACGTGTCTACGTTATCCAGTTATTTTTATTTCGACGTTTTATTTGTATTTTTATTAATGTTGTACTAATTTATTTGTTCTTTCGTTATTTAAAATAAAATCATGTCAATTTGTATAATTTGGCGGGTGGTTTGGCGATTTATATAATTTGGCGAAATTGGTCGACGGGATAATCAAGTAGTACCGCAGCGGATTTGGCGTTAAAATACCCCCAATCAAAGAGAAATGAATAGAAATTCGTTTATAGGGAGATCGCCACTGTTTTTTAAATTATAATTCAATCTTTCGAAATCTTTTTAAAGCCGATCAAATTAGCGTGCATTTAGAGTCTGTGGTGTCTGGACGGGGGTTGCCGAGCGTAGCTCGTAGGGGACCGAGCCCCCTAGTGAAAGATAAAAAAGTAATAATAGAAAAATATTGATATTCAAGGTGCGTCCAAAAATTGGTGAATGGTCTCATAAAATGAAGAAAACGAAAGATGCAAACAGAAGATCTTTATAGAACTAAAAAGTAATCTCTAATAGCCCCAAAACAATTTTGAAAATGCTTGGAAAGCTGTGTGTTTCATGTGCTTTTTAGCACTGAATCTGATAATGACCTTCATTTTTAACCATCACGTAGAATCTTTTTTTTTTTTTTTTGCAAATCGTAAATGTCAAAGTTAAAATATAGCGAAAATCTGATACTATAAAACAGATGTAAAACTTTTTATATTTGATTTAATGTTATTTAATTCAATAATTTATGAAATCTTTTGGCATACACTGGCGATTCTTACAGCTAAACAGCTGAGGGGTTCGATGGGGTGGGGTAGGAGGTTCAATTTTAACTTTGAAATTTACAATTTGCGAAAAATCCTGACGTGATGGTTAAAAATGAAGGTCCTTTTCGAATTCAGTGGTAAAAAATACATAAAAATCAATTATTAAAAGTTAAAAACACAACAATCACGTCTATTTTATAGTATCAAATTTTCGCTATATTTTCTTTTTTTAACTTTAAGATTTACGATTTGAAAAAAGAATCTTTACGTGATGGTAAAAAATGAAGGTCAATTTCGGATTCAGCTGTACAGAATACATAAGAATCAGCTATCAAAAGCTAAAAACATGACATAACCCAACTTTTGCCGGCTAGTGTAATCCAATAACATTTAAAAATATGTATCATTCTGAAAATAATTGGGGTTGTTAATTTTCAGCATTTTATTTAACAAAAATTCTGTTTTTCTTCTTCTTATATGTTTATTACAAGTTGTATATATTGTATTAATACGTCAGAATTGTCGGAAATAGTTCAAAATGTATTTCGACCTTTCGTTTTGTGAAATATGCGGCAGGTGGCAACACTTTACGGACAAACATCAAACAATTCTAATAGACTGGGATAATTACCCGTAACAAACTTATCTTCATTTGCGTTCATTGCCTGTGACGTATGCAACTACTCAATATTCCTACAGATGGCAGCACCACAAGAAAAACTATAGAGGACTGTAAAAGCAAAACTTTTTGACTGGACTTTGATAGACTCTAAATTTATACTTAAGTCAGCATTTTGCACTGTAAAATTAAATACTGTCGAAGAGGCGTCCCAATGGTCCTGCCTATACTTGTGAAACCCCATTTCATCTTCAGTCTAGGGCGTATCTCTTGAGTGATGGGGACGTATGTTTTTGCCTGTCACTTTCTGCATTCGTTTTACGGGAAGCTATCTGTGGCTGTTACGAATGCAATACACTATTAATCAAGTTAAATACAAATTGTATATATATATATTACTATTAACCTAGAACATGCATGGAACACTAATTAATTGTATTTGATTAAACATAATAATTTCTTTTAAAGTTGCAAGCCTGGATCAATTTGCGTAATTCTACCATACAACACTTCAATAACATAATCATTTCAGAATTAAATAAGGTTAAGGTGGATACAGCAACTTCTGTGATACTCCGAAGAACCAGTGCTCTCGCCTATACAAATAAGAAGAATTATTTTCTTTTACAAATATTATGCATTTCAAATTAAATTTCAATTAAAATAATTTAGAAAAATATCAAATGAAAGAACAGCCTTTATCTTATTAAGAATTCACGACCTCCAAAACCTTCAGATTATGATAACTGAAAATGTGAGAAAAAAAGGGCTATAAAGTAATTGATTGTTATTGTTGAAAATAGTACTATTGAAATGCATATTGATTATATTGAATATAATAAATTAAAAAGTATTGATCAATATTGAAAATATAGAAATACGAAAAAATTTTTTTTTTGAATATCTCTCTATTCTAAAAAAAAGTAACTACCGCTGTCACCGCCGCCGCCGCCGGTTTTGAATTTTTTGTAACCGGAGGTCTTTCTTCGTTAATATTAAGAAAAATAATGCATACAAAAATATGAAAATCGGTGGTTTTATACAGAAATGTTTGATAAACATGCTGATGCAGACAGTTTTCAAATCGAAGAATTATTTTAAGAGATATTTAATGCTAAAGTTGGACAAAATCGTTCCACTAAAAAAGTTTTATAGCAGCAAAAACTATACATGGCAGTGTAATCATTTTTAGATCATTTTATGCGTTAGAATTTGCCGGAGTGCAGATTGCATTAATTTTTTTATTTTGACTCATTTTTTCAGGTTTTATTTCTATTTTAAATTCAAATTTTCAGCATTTCTAGAGATATTTTTTACAGATTTCAGAAAATTGTACTAATTTAAACTGTTGCCAACTGTTTAAAAAGCGCAAGCAATAATATTTGCTTCAAATTAAAAATTTATTTACACGTGACTATTATAAACAGGGAAAAAAAACTTTCAAATTAAAATTAAATAATTACGTATAAAAAGCAGGAATTTATTAAAAATTATGTCATAAAAAGTACACACGTGAATTTTAAAAGAGAAAGGATATTGTAAAATAATAAGTTCATTAACATGCGTTAGAAGTCGTAGGAGAAATTACGTCATATTTACGTCACATTATAGTTATTACATAAAATGAACACAAAATAATATTGCAAAAAAGTTTAAATTTAGAAATTGCGCTAGATATTTATTTAATATTTTGAGAGGGTCTTTTCAAGTATTTTTGTTAGGAAAGCGCAAATAATATTTCATTTCTAACAAAAGTATCTTCACGTGAATATTTAAAAGAGAAAAAAATAGCTTGGTAAAAATTACGTTAGATTAAAAACGATTAATTTAAAATGTCTCATTTAAAAGAACTTTCTTTTCGCTTTGTTAAAAAATACCAGGAGACAAAGACTCTGTTTACTTAATTCCTTTTATATTAGCTTATTTTGAAATGTTGTTACACGTATCTACGTCATCAAGTTATTTTTATTCGACGTTTTATTTGTATTTTTATTAATGTTGTACGAATTTATTTGTTCTATTTTTATTTAAAAAAAAAATTATGTCAATTTGTATAATTTGGCGAGTGGTTTGGCGATTTATATAATTTGGCAAAATTCGTCGACGAGATAATCAAGCAGTACCGCAGCGGATTTGGCGTTAAAATTCCCCAATCAAAGACAAATGAATAGAAATTCGTTTATAGGGAGATCGCCACTGCTTTTTACATTATAATTCAATCTTTCGAAATCTTTTTAAAGCCTATCAAATTGGCGTGCATTTAGAGTCTGCGGTGTCTGGGCGGGGGTTGGGGAGCGTAGCTCGTAGGGAGCCGAGCCCCCTAGTAATTTAAAAAACAGTGGCGATCTCCTTATAAACGTGTTTCTATTCATTTCTCTTTGAATGGGGAATTTTAAGGAAACATCAGCTGCTGTTAAAAGATACAATGGCTGGTTTCGTCTTTGATTAAATAAAATCAGTTAAACATTTCAAAATAAGCTAATATAAAATAAATTAAGTAAACAGAGTCTTTGTCTAACAGTATTTTTTAACAAAGCGAAAAGAAAGTTCTTTTAAATAAGACATTTCAAATGTATCGTTTTTAATCTGACGTAATTTTCACCAAACTTTTCTTTCTCTTTTTTAATATTCACGTAAAAATACTTTTGTTAGAAATGAAATATTATTTGCGCTGAAATAGTTGAAAAGATCATCTCAAAATATGAAATAAATGTCTCGCGCAATTTTTAAATTTAAACTATTTTGCAATATTATTTTTTGTTCATTTTACGTAATAAGTGTAAATGTGACGTAATTTCTCCTATTTAAGACTTCTAACGCTTGTTAATGAATTTATTATTTTACAATATCCTTTCTTTTTTAAAATGTGTAAATATAGTTTTATGAAGTAATTTTCAATAAGTTCCTGCTTTTTATACGTAATTATTTAATTCTAATTTGAAAGTAGTTTTTTTTCTGTTTATAATAGTCACATGTAAATAAATTTTTAATTTGAAGCAAACATTATTGTTTGCGCTGTTTATACAGTTGGCAACAGTTTAAATTAATACCATTTTCTAGAATAAGTAAAAAATATCTCTCGAAATGCTGAAAATTTAAATTTAAAATAGAAATAAAACCTCAAAAGCCAAATTAGAAAAAATAAATGCAGTCTGTACACCGGGAAATTCTATCGTATAAAATGATCTAAAAATGAATTAATTCCCATGTATAGTTTTTGCTTCTATAAAACTTTTTTAATGAAACGATTTTGTCCAAATTTAGCATTAAATATCTCTTAAAATAATTCTTCGATTTGAGAACTGCCTGCATCAGCGTGTTTATCAAACATTTCTCTGTAATACTGAAGATTTTCATATTTTTGAATGCAATATTTTTCTTAATATTAACGAACAAAGAATTCAAAACCGACGGTGGTGACAGCGTAAGTTACTTTTTTTTAGAATAGAGAGACTAGGGGCCCCTGCCCCCTACGAACTAGGCTCGCCAACCCCTGTTCATACACCGCAGACTCTAAAAGCATGCTAATTTGACCGGCTTTAAAAAGATTTCGGAAGATTGAATTATCTCTCTAATCTAAAAAAAAAAAGGAACTACCGCTGTCACCGCCGCCGCCGCCGCCGGTTTTGAATTTTTTGTGACCGGAGGTCTTTCTTCGTTAATATTAAGAAAAATAATACATACAAAAATGTGAAAATCGGTAGTATTATACAGAAATATTTGATAAACACGCTGATGCAGACAGTTTTCAAATCGAAGAATTATTTTAAGAGATATTTAATGCTAAATTTGGACAAAATCCTTAGACTAAAATAGTTTTATAGGAGCAAAAATTATACATCGGAATTTAATAATTTTTAGATCATTTTATACGTTATAATTTCCCGGTGTGCAGAATTCATTAATTTTTTTAATTTGACTCATTATTGAGATTTTATTTCTATTTTAAATTCAAATTTTCAGCATTTCGAGAGATATTTTTTACTTAATTTAGAAAATTGTACTAATTTAACCTGCTGCCAACTGTATAAACAACGGAAACAATAATGTTTGCTTCAAATTAAAAATTTATTTACACGTGACTATTATAAATAGAAAGGATACTTTCAAATTAAAATTAAATAATTGCGTATGAAAAGCAGGAACTTATTGAAAATTACGTCATAAAATGTATACACGTGAATTTTAAAAGAGAAAGTATATTGTAAAATAATAAATTCCTTAACATGGGTCAGAAGTCTTAAATAGGAGAAATTGCGTAATATTTACGTCACATTACAGTTATTACATAAAATGAATACAAAATAATATTACAAAACTGTTTAAATTTAGAAATTGTGCTAGACATTTATTTGATATTTTGAGAGGATCTTTTCAACTATTTTTGTTAGGAAATCGCAAATAATATTTCATTTCTAACAAAAGTATTTTCACGTGAATATTTAAAAGAGAAAGAATAGCTTGGTCAAAATTACGTCAGACTAAAAACGATTAATTTAAAATGTCTCATTTAAAATAACTTTCTTTTCGCTTTGTTAAAAAATACCAGGAGACAAAGACTCTGATAACTTAATTCCTTTTATTTTAGCTTATTTTGAAATGTTGTTACACGTTTCTACGTCATCAAGTTATTTTGATTTCGACGTTTTATTTGTATTTTTATTAATGTTGTACTAATTTATTTGTTGTTTCGTTATTTAAAATAAAAATTATGTCAATTTGTATAATTTGGCGAAATTGGTCGACGGGATAATCAAGTAGTACCGCAGCGGATTTGCGTTAAAATTCCCCAATCAAAGAGAAATGAATAGAAATCCGTTTATAGGGAGATTACCGCTGTTTTTTAAATTATAATATCGCCACTGTTTTTTAAATTATAATTCAATCTTTCAAAATCTTTTTAAAGCCGATCAAATTAGCGTGCATTTAGAGTCTGCGGTGTCTGGACGGGGGTTGGCGAGCGTAGCTCGTAGGGGGCCGAGTCCCCTAGTATTATATATAAATAAAGGGATACAATATTGAAATAAATGTATGAAGAAAAACTGAATATATTATAAATGTAAAGTGATCTATTGACAATAAGAAATATTTCAAGTATATAAAGAACCATTATATGAACAGTAATATTATATTGTGTACGATAGTGTGGCAATAAAAATATAGACAATTGAAAAAATATACAGGGTAGCATCCCGTGTTTAGCCATGGCAATTTTTACAGCAAAAGAAATATCCCTGGTAGAAAAACTGTCTGATAGCAACTATGATCTCTGGGCTTTTCGCGTTGAAATGCTGCTCACCAGAGATGATTTATTTAGCCAGGTCGTCGACACACCGCCAGTAAACACAGATGACACTTGGCGTAAAAAAGACGCGAAAACCCGTGCCACCATAAACCTATTCATTGACGACTCTCATATTGTCCATATTAAACATTTAAAATCAGCAAAGGCAATCTGGGATATTCTCAAGCAAGTCCACCAAAGGTCCACCTTATCCTCTAAATTACATTTGTTGAGAAGATTGTACTCGCAGAAATTATGCGATGGTGGCGATGTGAATAAACACATCAACAATATATTAACATTTAGGGACAAATTATATGCCATTGGGGAAGAAATCCCCGAGACTCACATAGTGGCACTTTTATTGTGCAGCCTACCTAAGTCCTATGACCCCTTAATTATAGGTCTTGAAGCCCGAAATGAAAGTGATTTAACTCTAGAGTTTGTAAAAAATAAATTGTCTGATGAATACAGACACAGGAGTGAGAATCAGGGAACAAATCATCACGCGCGTGAGACTGCATATAACGTTAACAAACAAAAACAAAATTAAGAAATACTGTGGTTATTGCAAAAAGCAGGGGCACATAATAAACGAATGTTACCATTTGAAAAATAAAAACCAGCAAAATAACTACGCAAGGAATGAGTGGAACAGGAGCAAAGCGTTCAACAATTCAAATAACCCCAAAATAACCCCAAGGAAACTTCAAATTTTTGCTTTGGGAGCAAAGCTATAGATAGTGATCATGAAAAAAATTTGATTCTCTCCAGTGATAACAAATCCTCAGAAGAAAAAAAAATCCTGAAAACGAACCAGTGACCGCGAATAGAGTACAAACATCGGTGGCAGATACATATATAATCGATTCAGGATGCACAAGGCATGTTGTAGCTACGAAGCACAACCTACAAAACTTTATGCGAGGAAACTTTGGCGAAATAACCATAGCGAACGGAAAGCGGCTATGTTCACGGGGTCTGGGAGGCGTGAATATAAATACAGACTCACAAAATTCCATAACTCTCAAAAATGTATTATATTGTCCCGAATTGCAAAGTAACCTTTTATCTGTCAAAAGAGCCACAGAGAATGATATTAAGGTAATATTTGAAAAACAGAAATGCTCATTCGTAAAGGATAACCAAACAATTTTAACGGCAAAATTAAATGATAATTTATATGAGTTAGAACCCAAAAATGACTACGGATATAACGCGCAGATACAAACATCTTTTGACAATAAAAATTGCATATCCGTTTGGCACAAAAGGCTAGGACATAAAAATTTCGAAGCGATAAAATATCTCACGAAACATAAACTAGCCGAGGGTATAGAAATACACAATTGTAAATATGAAACTGTTTGTAAAGAATGTGTTGAGGGCAAACTATCAATCGCATCCTACCCCAAATTCGCCACTAACAGATCAAAGGAAACATTAAATTTAATTCATTCAGATTTATGCGGGCCGATGCGATCGCCAACATTCAGTGGGAAAAGATATTTCATAACCTTTACCGACGACTATAGCCGATTTACAATGATATATTTGATTTCGCATAAGTCAGAAGCGATAACAAAACTTAAAGAATTTGTAGCCCTGACGAAGAACAAATTCGGAAAAACTATAAAAGCGATCAGATCCGATAACACGAAGGAGTATCTGGGAGATAGTTTTGAGAGTTATCTGACAGAAAACGGCATAGAACATCAGTTAAGCGTACCGTATTGTAGCCAGCAGAACGGCGTTGCCAAACGTAAAAACAGAACTATAGTCGAAATGCCGCGCACCATGTTATCTGACGCGAATTTACCAAACCACTTTTGGGGGGAGGCCGTACTTACAGCGACATACCTGATAAACCGGTTGCCCACCAAGGCAAACGAAAACAATAGAACGCCTTACGAGCTGTGGAATAACAGAAAACCTAATTTATCGAACATACGGACCTTCGGATGTAAGGCATATGCCTATGTCGAGGAATCGAAGACATCCAAATTTGACAAAAAGGCCGTTCAAGGTATTCTATTAGGATACGATAACCGAAGCAAAGGGTACAGAATACACACAGGGGGAAACAACGTAATAATATCGCGAACGGTAAAATTCTTTGAGAACGGAGTAAATGAAGATGACGAAAACGAAAATCACGCGAAGACACCTACTGAAACAGTAGAGATTGAGCTAAATAATGACGAACAAAATCAAAACAATACTCCGCAGCAAAGCACCACTGAACTGCGGAGATCACTGAGAAATAACAGAGGTGTCCCCCCCTAACCGCTACGGGATAAGTGCGAATGTCTGTAAAATGTAAGATCCGAAAAACTGGGAAGACGTAAACAACATCAGAGACGCTAAAATTAAAAACAAATGGATTGAGGCCGCGAATGAGTAAATAAGGTCACTAAAGAAAATAATACTTGGGAACTGGTGAACCCCACACCAGGAAAACGCACCATAGGGTGCAAATGGACGTTTAAGACAAAATATAATGCCCGCAGAGAAGTGGAGAGGTAGAAGGCGCGACTCGTCGCGAAGGGTTACTCTTAAAAGTACGGAAGCGACTAGGATGAAACATATGCACCAGTGGTAGCGCACACCACAATCAGAAGCTTCCTAAATGCCGCCGTGTATAAAAATTTAAAAGTTACTCACCTGGATGTAAAGACAGCATTCTTACACGGAGATTTGGACGAGGAAGTCCTAATGACACAACCCGAGGTATATATAGTAGAGGGGGAGGAAGAAAAGGTATGCAAACTAAGAAAAGCAATATATGGCCTCAAAAAAGCCGCGAGGTCTTGGTACATAAAAATCAACAAGTCGTTAAGAAATTTAAATTTTAGAGAGTGTGATTCAGATCAGTGCTTGTATAAGAGGAATGAAAATGGGGACATTTCCTATATAATCGTATATGTAGACGACATTTTAGTCGCCGCAAGCGAAGAAAACACACGCAATATACACGCAGAGTTATCTAAGGTATACGAAATAAAGAATCTTGGGGAGGTATCACAATTTCTTGGGATAAATATTAAAAGGCTAGACAACGGAAACCTTGAGCTAGACCAAGAAAATAAAATCGATGAAATAGCGGAAAAATTTAAATTGTCAAACTCTGAACCAACATACACACCCATGAGCACGGATTATTTCAATACAGAGCCACACAGCGAACCGCTAAATGATAACAAACAATATAGGCAGGCAGTGGGAGCACTCCTGTACGTAGCCACGTTGACCAGACCTGACATTGCTGTTGGCAAAAAGCCACCTCTACTCTGCACAGCAGGTTACGCGCACTAGTACTTAGATAAATAAATAGATATCATTCTGGCCATTAAAACACAATTAATATAATAATATAGGTAATTGCTTACCTTTATCTTTCTTCAGCAGCAATATTCCTCATTTTTCGGCTTGGTGCACATTTTTAACTCCGGTGGGTAATCCATTTATTACGAAGCTAAAGTGTTGAAAAAAAAGGTGTTGGTTAAATGTATTATATTATTTATATTTAATCCACACTTGAGACTTGATCACTTTCGTTATAGAGAATTATATTAAAATTTTGACTTTACATTTTAAATTAATGCGTTACATACAGCTGCCTTTTGCAGCAACAAATTAAATATTACATCTCTCTCTGTTGAGATAAATTGGGCAACTAACTTAATAATAAAAAGAGTTTTTTTTTTGAGTCAGAGTTCTTTTGATGACGTCAGACAGCTGCAGCATTCGTGGGTTGATATTAAAACAAATTTCGCGAACATATTTCACATATTAATATCATTGTTTATCTTGAGTAGGATGATTTAGCAATAATCGGAAAGTTTGTTTATTGTAGAATGATTTATTATTACTTAATGTATTTATTTATGTGTTCAAATGTTTGTATTCTTGAATTGCTTCCTGTTTTGAAATCAGTTAATGATATCTAAGATGATTATGAATTGATTTACTGCTACTAAATTAGTTCAAGTATTTTAAAGTGTTATGTCCTTGAAAGTTATTGCATGTATAATGTTTCTAAAGTAGTTTACTATTCATATCTGAGAGGGTTATAAATCCATCAATTGCTGCTACGGTTAACATTCTGGGAAGGAAAAACGAAACTCCCAGAAATGCTGACTGGGACGCTGTGGAAAAAGTAATAAGATATCTGCGAACCACAAAGTACTTACGACTAGTAATAGAAAAAGAAAAGACACCCATACTAACAGTCTATTGTGACTCTGACTGGGCAGGAGATCGAGAAGACAGGAAGTCCACAACCGGGAACGTATTAAAATGAGGAAACAATCTCCTGTCCTGGACATCACGAAAACAAAACTGCGTGGCCTTGTCCACCGCAGAGGCAGAGTATATATCCGTTTCAAACGCGACTCAAGAAATCCAATGGATAATTAATCTGCTAAAAGATTTGGAACTACACCAGACTTTACCGATTACCATCTACGAGGACGATACCGCCTGTATAAAGCTGAGCGATAATGAAAAACACCAATCTAGGGTGAAACATGTGGCTATCAAATACCACAATGTGAGACACTTGAAAGAAAACGGTGTCATTACACTAGTGTACTGTCCTTCAAAGAGAATGATCGCCGATGCCCTCACCAAACCAATCCCCAAACCTCACTTCGAACACCTAAGGAATCAACTCCAACTTCTCCCACCACAAGACTCAGTCGAAAAGGGGGAATGTCGGAAATAGTTCAAAATGTATTTCGACCTTTCGTTTTATGAAATATGCGGCAGGTGGCGACACTTTACGGACAAACATCAAACAATTCTAATAGACTGGGACAATTACCCGTAACAAACTTATCTTCATTTGCGTTCATTGCCTGTGACGTATGCAACTACTCAATATTCCTACAGATGGCAGCACCACAAGAAAAACTATAGAGGACTGTAAAAGCAAAACTTTTTGACTGGACTTTGATAGACTCTAAATTTATACTTAAGTCAGCATTTTGCACTGTAAAATTAAATACTGTCGAAGAGGCGTCCTGCCTATACTTGTGAAACCCCATTTCATCTTCAGTCTAGGGCGTATCTCTTGAGTGATGGGGACGTATGTTTTTGCCTGTCACTTTCTGCATTCGTTTTACGGGAAGCTATCTGTGGCTGTTACGAATGCAATACACTATTAATCAAGTTAAATACAAATTGTATATATATATATTACTATTAACCTAGAACATGCATAGAACACTAATTAATTGTATTTGATTAAACATAATAATTTCTTTTAAAGTTGCAAGCCTGGATCAATTTGCGTAATTCTACCATACAACACTTCAATAACATAATCATTTCAGAATTAAATAAGGGTAAGGTGGATACAGCAACTTCTGTGATACTCCGAAGAACCAGCGCTCTCGCCTATACAGGTAAGAAGAATTATTTTCTCTTACAAATGTTATGCATTTCAAATTAAATTTCAATTAAAATAATTTAGAAAAATATCAAATGAAAGAACCGCCTTTATCTTATTAAGAATTCACGACCTCCAAAACCTTCAAGAATGATTAAAGATTTCAAATATATATTGCAATGATTCTTTTACTCTCAACCATTTTTTAAATATATCTGATGAAATTATATTTCTACTAAATTTGTGAATGACCCCTAATTTGCAGCAAAAAATATGCTCCAACCAGTGTTGAATCCAGACCTTTACCTCCGGGGGGGGAAATTTTGATCCCTGGGGGGGACACTAGTATTCCAACATGAAATTTTCTCTGATTTCATTAATATACCAAAACCTGCTAAAGCGGAATCTCCGAGGATCAGAAAAAGTTTCTGTCTTAACAAGTATCCCTCCAGTCGGGATTTTGAAAATCTTCTGTTTCCATAGATTATGCTATATATAAGTTTCTATTTTTTAATTTCAAATTGAAAATTTAAAAAACTTTTAAAAATTCTATTTAATTTAAGATACTCTTGTACTTTATTGTGCCCAAACCATTATTGAAAAGATAAAAAATAAGTGTGGCATTCTTAGGTTACTGTCACTCCACTTCTAAATATAACTTATATAAGTTATGGTCATTTGTTTTTTATTTAATCTCATTATATCCTACAGTTTAACTTGCCATACAGGATTTGAATATCCCATTTCATAAAAGTTTTGAATCAACATTGCTACAATTTACCTCTGAAGTATTTCTATTAATATACAGTTATTCATGAAACAGCACCGAAAAATGGCAATAAATCACAATTAAATAATAAACTTCGTTACAAGAATAACAAACAGAGTTTACAAATAATACAATAACAAATTTTTATTATTTGATATTTACTTATTATTTAATAATGATGCTTTCAGACACAGACGCGGACAGTATTAAATGGAATAGGGAGATTTTTCTCCCTTTTTTCGTGGGGGGAGAATATAGTTGGGCAACGCCCTACTATGTTAAAACCTTTTACTGTAGATGAAAATTATATTTTTTTTCCTCTTAATTTTTTAATTATTTTGTAACGTCCGCAATATTTTCAAACTTGTGAAAGATAAAAGTTATGTAACATTTCAAAATCTAAAATTGAAACCCCATTTGTATACTTCTATCTGCGTCTATGTTTAAGTATAACTTCTTAATATTAATGAAAACAAATCTTCCGTAACATTCATGTCCACTAAAGAAATAGAGATTTCACTCTTTTTTTAAATACTTTAATTTTATAAAATATTAATAGCAATTTAAATAAATAATACCATATAATGTGTATGTACTAAATAGTAATTATAATATTCTATATGTAAAACCATCAAATCTACCTTGTGTATAAAACTAATCCTTACTTCTTATAAAGCACAGTTTTTGATAAATCGCATAAGTTCAGTATTAAATTTGTAATTGCTCACCTTTAAACTAAGCGAATGCGTCTTGGTTTCGAAGATGCATAATGTGTGATCACTGCATCGTTGAATTCATCTGTTGGTTCCTCATCACCTTCGATAGATACTTTAATACACGATTGTAAAGTATCCTGCCCCATGCGATTTCTGAGTTTTGTCATAATTCTATTCATTGTGCTAAATGACCTTTCTACACTCGCTGTTGAAATTGGTACACACAATACACACTCGGCAAGTTTTTTCAAAACTTCGTATCCAATATCAGCTTTTAAAATGAAAGAAGTGACATCTGTACTGGTATCATCTAAATTACTGTGTGCAACGTACTTAAAAGAACGGAGATCTGCTACTGCTGCATCCTCTTCCTGAATTCCAAAAAGATGGCACAGCTCCTTACACTGCTTTTCATTTATTTTTACAAATTCTCCAAAGCTTCGAAAAAATGCACATAGTTCTATTAAGCGCAGTGCTTTATCATTAAATCTTTCTTTAACTTGATGAATCATTTTTTCTATAAAAGTTTTTGCACTTTTTAAGCAATTTTTTTTCGTGTCATTAAAATTTATGCTCTTAATTTCTGATGCATCACTCTCGAGACCTTTAATTTTAATGTGCAATTCGTTATTATCATTGTCAGTATCACAAAAGTTGGCAATTTCTTGCAAGTGATCAACTGTCCCAGAAACAAGTTGAGGAAGAAATGAAATGCTAAGAGTTTTCTTTTGAAGAATTTTGCTTAAATTCGATACAGCATTAAGTGTTTCGTCCATAACGACTAAACTGATTATAAAACTAATATTAATCATTTCCAAGAGAATACCACCAGCTAAACTTGCTAAATCAGCACCATCCTTGTGTATGTGTTCGCATGCAATCATAATCGATTTAAAGGATAAAAATACAGCATGAACAGTACGGTAATTGCTAAGCCAGCGTATATCCGTTGCCTCAGGTATGATTTGAACGGGTTCTTCTAAAGCTTTCTGTATTTCGTGCAAAATTTTTCCTCTCTTAGGAGAACTATGAAAAAGTTTATAAATATCTTTAACTGTGTGAAAAAATCGTTTAATCATTATAGTCTTGTTTCTTGAATTAGTGACAGCTAATGATAGAATATGGGATCTGCAATGAATGTAAGGCACTTCGCATTGTTTAGCTTCTGAAATACGAGCACGAACACCAGTTATACTACCACTAAAGTTCGCTGCACCATCAAAAGAACATGAAACCAATTTATCATATGACATATTTCTTTTTTTTAAAGCATCATCTATAGCTAAAAATATTGATTCAGCATCAGTTCTTTCTAAGTATATTATGCACAAAAATCTTTCTCTTACTTCGCAAACTGGATCATGGACGACGTGCCGCACCATTAGTGATAATTCACTTTGATTGTTTATGTTCGTCGACTCATCTCCCATTATAGAATAATACTTACCATTAAGTATTTTGTCATCTGCTTTGTCTAAGATTGTGCCTATTGAGCTTAATATTTCAGAAGCAGTTGATTTACTTATGTAAGTCGATCTTTCACTTTGAGACTTAACCCAGTCGCGAAGAGTTTCATTTTCTCTCATTAAAATTCTTTAAACTAAGGGTTCATATTTTGTAGTATGGGGTATCTCCTCTTTAGCTAAAAAATACACACCCCTAATTAATGAAGATAAAGCTTGTCTATTTTTATCCCTTTCGTCTTCGCTGTATTGGATTATTTGTGTGTGCATAGGAGCATTTAAATTCTGTAATCTTTCATTTTCCATAAAAACAGATTTGCAATGTTTGTCTGATTTTGAGTGTTTTTCAAGTTTTCCTGTACTGCCAGTTGCTTTCCTAAAATTTGTGAAGGGCACTGATATGAATACTCCACTTGTTTTTTGGAATACCTCTACATCATTTTTTAAATGCTTTTCACAGAGCTTGCAAAATGCACCACCACGAGTTCGATCAAAATACAGCCATTCATATTTATCTTCCCACTGTTTTTGATATTTGAACTTGCGTCCAACATTTTTATCTTCCGGTTGAGGTTGTCCACTAACAGTACTACACGAAGGTATCGAGGGTGGAACTATCGCATTGCAGGTTTCGCTTTCATTCAAAGTTAGTTGAGAGTTATTATTTTGATTTTCAACAGATGACTGTACTAAAGGTTCTTCACTACGTCTTCTTTTTTTAATTTGAATATAAGAAAATAATTTCGACTGTTTTGACATAATTCAATATCAAAAATAATTCCTATCTAATATTCAATTTAAGCTGTAATTTTTATCTGTAACAATCAAGACAGAAAAGCGCAATAGATTAACCAGACACAGTGTCGTCTAGAACTAGCGTCACCTAATTGCTTATTGGTAGTCTTTGAAAATGAAATTTCCCTAGCATTCTACAATAAAATAAGAAAAATAAAATATTTTATGTTAGCGAACAAGTAAATACCGGATGTAATTTATAAAGTTTGCATAGAAATATTTAGACATTTTCAGTAACTAAATCTTTTTAAAACTATTAAGTATGAAAACATTTCTGTGCCTTTAATTCAGTTGTCCATACCCGCTCAAAATATATTATAATAATGTTTTTGACAGCATAATCAATTTATCATTCGATAAATGAATTTGGTTTTTCCAAGAGAAAATTACAATTAGATAAAGCAGTTATTTGTGTAATACGGGATAAACAAATGGACTATTACTGAAAGGATTAACTTTCAAGATATTTTATGAGTGAACGGAATAATACCAATATATCATATTTTAATTAAGAAACGCACAAATTTAGAATTTCACAATAAGGAAGTAATAATATTTATTTTATGAGCTAGTACTTTGTAACAGAAAAAGTTTTATTTATGATACATGAAATTAATATTATAACCTCAAAATATAATGAATAAATATTTCACTGGATAGGAAAAGCTTATTTAGATAAATTATTAGCGTGATATGATACATTCAATGAATTATTATGTTTATTGTTAAGATTGAATAAGGGATATTAAGCGAAAAAATACATTTTGTGGTATAGTTTAAATACATTTTAGAGAAATTGAGAGTCTAATTAAAAATATCTAAATAATTTAATAATTGATGCAATTAGAGTAAGTAAGCCAAAAATATGTGATTTGACATCACACCTGTCAATAATGGAATCTTCTCCTAACCAGAAAATTTTTACGGTCCCAATGAAAGCAATTGTAGTATATTAAACCGCAAATATAAAATTGAAAGGGGTGGAAGAAAAATTCCGTTACAGACACATTTCCGTCTTAGAAAGTATCACGCAGTGCACTATTTTTGCTTGAACCGTATTTTTTTTTGTTGTTGTTTAAGAGAGGATTCCGCATTCCGCTATAGACAGGTTCTGTTTCCCAGACTTTACCACATTTAATTTTTTCGAAAATGTTAATGAAATAAATTTATACCAGTTACTTTATAATTTTACAAAAAAAAAAAAAAAAAAAAAAAATGGAATTAGTATTTAACAACAATTTCTTACAGTTTAATCTCGTATATGGCACCAAAATTAAAATTTAAGTTTTACTACCGGTATGCTTTAAATAAATATTATGCAAGTATTAGCGGTATGCTAATTAATAATTATGTAATTTGTTTCTTCTTCTTCTTCTTTAAAATCTTATAACTGCTATTGTACACAAAAATATGACAAGCACCTATTGTGCAAAAAGTTAGCTGAAAGGTTAAATATTAATAAACAGAATAAACATTAATTTCGTAATTTTTTTTTTAATTTGTACGATTTTCCGAATAGCTTGTAAGACTTACTTATACAAAGCTGTTATATGTCGTAAAAACTGAACCTATCTGTAACGGAATAATACCTTAGAAGGAACATTTCCTTGTAATTGACGACAAAAATGCTATGCAAGTATATCTGTTAAGACAGAATTTTTTAACGGTATCTTACGATTCCATCTTAACAGATTTTTCGGGAGAATTCGAAGGAAAATATCACGACTAGGAAAAATAAGGAGAAAGTCAAAAATGTCCTCCGGGGGGGACATTTTTGAATCCCGGGGGGGACATTCCCCCCGGGCCACCCCTGAAATCAACACTGGCTCCAACTTTAAAGAGTTATTATTCGGTCAATTTTATTCGTAGAATTATGGGACTTTTTTTGGTCTTACTTGTCAGTGTAACAGGAAAATTTTACTAAATATAACTTATAGGACCGGGGGGCCGTATAAAAAATAAAATTTCGTAATTTTTTGAGAAATATTTTTATTGACCCAAATCACTTTTAAACTATTTCTTTACCTCATTTAAAACATTTTTGTAATTGGAACTATATGTGTATGACTAACAGTTTAGGAATTGACCGTTGAGAGTGGGCACCCTGTATATTGTACAGCTTTCTTTGTTTAAGGTTGGATAAAAACAACTTTATACAATTTTACATTAAAAATTATTACAGTCAAAGATTATTTACAACGTATTTACCTTAACAAAGGAAATTACCTTTATAGTATTTCAGCTGCAACAACTCTCTTGTTTCTTTATAAAACAATCCAAAATAAATATTGACATAAATTGGTGAGATGAGTAGTCTGGAAGAAAATTCCTCTTTTTGTATTTTTTTCCAGCTTTAATCAGATAAGAAGATGGAAAAAGATCTCTGATATAAACTGACCTTACAAAACACATTGTATTTTCTTTTGTTTTGACGTAAAACATAGTAAATTAACTGAGAAATAGAAAGAAAAAGAAAATATAGCTTTATGGTCTGTCTTCTATTGTATAGTAAGTTTATTTAAAATGTTATTTTTTAAAAGATTTTATATTTTTAAAAAGGTAATTACAATTGCCGGGACTTTTAAAGTTTTATTTTACTTTTATTTAAGTAATATTGCTCAATTAAAGTTCTTTTGATAGCATTTTTTAAAAATAAATAAGTATTAAAAAAAAGTCTCGATAAAAAGTTTTAAAAAAGAATTTTTTAAATGTAATTATAAATCGTACGTGAAACAGGATAGTTTATAATACAATTTTTAATCAGTCATTTGGAATAAAAGTTTCAGTAGACGTATTATGCTTTATTTAGTAAAAGCATGAAAATATAAGTTATTGAGTAAAGTTTTGCCAATTTAATATTTTTTGAAGAATAAAAAAATTGAAATGACGGATATTTGAAAATAAATAAATTCTTAAAGTCAGCGGATTTTGAAAATAAATATTTGAAGTCAGCGGATTTTTAGGAATGGAGATTCCGATATTTTAGTCTAGACAGAAAAGATTTAGAAGGAAATAAAATTTTAGCGTGGTCTTTCCAGGAAAGTTTAGATGGTTCTATACTTAAGAAAGGAAAATAATCTTGTCTGTTGAGTTATTTTTGCTTAAAAAATTTATTACGGTATTTATTTGTTTAGTGAAAAACTATAATGAAATTTCTGTCACATGATGCTTCTTTCTTTTGAAGTTTTAAAATTAAATTTCAGTTTAGAATATATTTTATATATATTTCAGTACAAATACATATGACTTCTTAAACAATACGAATTCGAACTTCTTTGATTATTATATATCCGGCATAGTTAAAAGAGTCATTCAATTACTGCATCCCATTGTAATTTTAAAAACTGTTATTTAATGTAGTAACATTTTAGCACACGTTCGGATTTTCAAATCGAAAATGAAAAACATGATTCAAGCATGCAAATTAAGTGCTTTTCTTTATATACAAAAGTGAGTCTAATTATCATATTCTTCGAAAAAAGCCTTGTACACTCCCCCCTTTCAGAACATGCTACACTGCAATGCAAAAATATACGTACCTCTTATAATTTGACAATTCTGGAAAATACGTTGACATTTGTGGAAAGAGAAAAACATTAGATGAATGTCAGTGGTAACTGAAACAATACAAAAAGGAACAAGTGGGTAAGTGTGATCACAGATCGCACAGAGGGTTTCGTTTAATATTCCTTTAAAAACACTTTATCATTTTGAAAAATCTGTTAGTTCCACATTTCACAACCAAGGGGCGCTCTTGATTCTAAACAAACCTCTATCCGAACGAAAATCCGTTTTACATACTATCCGTAGATATATTAGTCGAGGGGATTGGGCCCATAGCACCCGAGATAAGTAGGCGCACCTGGCGGAAAAAATGGAACTAAAATATGTAAGGCTATGGTGCATAATATGAAAGAATGGTCAAAGGGTTGTCGGCTAAAGTTGGAAAATTTTCCCCCGGGTTAAAAGGGCGGAGGTTAGAAATATTGCTAAAAATACACAAGTTAGAGCCCAGAGGGGTAAATAATATAAGACTTTTTGAAAATTTTATGATTTGTCGTGTGGTCTGAGGCATTCAGCTATACGTATGCAAAAATTCATGTCTCCAACTTAATTAGGGGCTCTCTTAGAAGGAATTGCCTCAAATACATATGTGGTAGCTCAAAGAGTTAAACGTAAGACTTTTTCAAGATTTTATGATTTGTCGCCTGGCCTGAGGTGTTTTGCAATAAGTATGCAAAATTTCAAATCTCCAATTTAATTAGGGGCTCAGTTAGAAAGAATTGCTTAAAATATACAAGCTGGAGTTGAAAGGGTTAAACATGAAACTTTTTCAAAATTTATTATTTGATGTGTGATCTGAGGTGTTGAGCTATAAGCATACAAAGTTTCACGCCTCCAACCTAATTAGGGGCTCACTTAGAAAGAATTGTTTAAAATACACATGTGGGAGCATAAAAGGTTAAATGTACGACTTTTTGAAAATTTTATGATTTGTCGTTTGATGTGAGGTGTTCAGCTATAAGTATGCAAAATTCACGTCTCCAAACTAATTAGGAGCTCACTTAGAAAGAATTGTTTAAAATACACATGCGGGAGCCCAAAGGGTTAAATGTACGACTTTTTCAAAATTTTATCATTTGTCGTATGATGTGAGGTGTTCAGCTGTAAGTACCCAAAACTTCATGTCTCCTACATAATTAGGGGCTCACTTAGAAAGAATTGTTTAAAATACACATGTGGGACCCCAAAGGGTTAAACGTACGACATTTTCAAAATTTTCTGATTTGTCGTTTGATGTGAGATATTCATCTATAAGTATGCAAAATTTCACGCCTCCAACATAATTAGGGGCTCACTTAGAAAGAATTGTTTAAAATACACATGCGGAAGCCCAAAGGGTTAAATGTACGACTTTTTCAAAATTTTATGATTTTTCGTTTGATGTGAGGTGTTCATCTATAAGTATGCAAAATTTCACGTCTCCAAACTAATTAGGAGCTCACTTAGAAAGAATTGCTTAAAATACACATGCAGGAGCCCAAAGGGTTAAATGTACGACTTTTTCAAAATTTTATCATTTGTCGTATGATGTGAGGTGTTCAGCTATAAGTACGCAAAATTTCATGTCTCCAACATAATTAGGGGCTCACTGAGAAAGAATTGTTTAAAATACACATGTGGGAGCCCAAAGGGTTAAATGCAGGACTTTTTCAAAATTTTAGGATTTGTCGTATGATGTGAGGTCTTCAGCTATAAGTACCGAATATTTCATGTCTCCAACATGTATAGTTTCTGAGAACGGGCTCTGTGAGAGACGGACAGACAGACAGAGGACGAGACGAATAGGGTTTCGTCAGATGAACGAAACCCTAAAAAAAGGATATTTAATTAATAGCATAACAAAATAAAGGAAATGTGGTTTCTTGCGAATGCAAAAGTATACATATCCAGCATAAAAAAAGGCATTAATGTTTGTTTTTGTGTTTTTAAAAGGTAACTAATAATTGCAAAGACGTCCGTGAAGTCCGATGATGTCATAAATCCGAGATGGCAAGCTTTCAATAAGATTTATTAACGTAGGTTTGCCAATTTCATTCCTGCAAAACAATTAAAACGTTCTGTCGGTGCAATCCAAAATTTTGTGACGAAACTACGAAATACTTCGGAAACTTTCAAAACGTGAAGAACGGCAAATTTTTAGGGCTGTATCAAATGAAATGAAAAGTGCAAGGGAAGTGAAGACAGAATTGCAGCTTAGTGTTTCACGAAATGCCGTTTTTTGAACAATTAAACGTAAGTCAAATCTTATTTTCATAAAAATGAAACCCGCTCCACGTCTGAAACCTAGACGCAAACAAAAACGATTGCACTTTTGTCGCAGTACATGGCCACAAACTGGAAAGACGTAAGTTCTATTTCTTTTCTTCATGAATTAAGGATAAAAAACAAACATTACGAATTAATCTTTTGTGTTTCAGGTTATTTTTAGTGACGAAAAGAAACTCAATCTCGATGGACCTGATGGTGTCGTATATTACTAGCAGATTTAAGGAAGGGACAGGCACTTTTCTAAAAGAAACTTTGCAAGAGGTAGTTTAATGGTATGGAGAGCATTCAGTGCTCGTGGTAAGATTCAGCAGGACTTCACAACATCAAAAATGGGCAGAATTGAGTACTAATAGATAGTGCAAGTCCGCCTTATTCCGTATCTCCGGTGATTAAGGAAAATATAGTTTACTTTTCAGCACGACGATGCCTCAGGAAATAGCACTCGCAGTACATGGGATTGGTTGGAGCAACAAACAGTTAATGTTTTGAATTAGCTACTTTCTTCCCCAGATTGCAATTCTATCAAGAACCTGTGGCGAATTTCAGTTCGCAAAATCTATGTCCACAACAAACAATTTGAAGGCAAAGACGGGCTCCGTTGATCAATATTAAAACCGTGGGATGAAATTGACGAACCTACGTTAATAATCTTATATACGTCTTATTGAAAGCATGTCATCCCGGACATCAATTTACTTGTAATTATTAGTTACCTTTTGTAAACACAAAAACAACATACCGTAAAGGTTTTTTGAATGAAGCAGCAGACTGTAAACACTACTTTTTCCATTATTTAATTGAATTATTTTACAAATTCACAAACAAAATATCTGCTTAGGGATCACAATACACTCGTCGAGATCCACAAACTCAGCTGGTAAAAAAGAGAAAAATCAACAAGAATATCCCTGCGCAGAGCGAAAAACAGAGTAGGTGTTTCATTTATTCCTACGCAGATGGAAAAGGGCTGGAATATTCAGCTTCACTTTAGCACAACTAAAATATATGCAATTAAAAAACTAAACAAACATTAATGCCTTTTTTATGCTGGGTATGTATACTTTTGCAATGGCAAAAAAAAAAAAAAAAAAAAATCACATTTTCTGTATTTTTTCCTGTGCTGTTAATTAAACATGCATTTTTCCCCTTTTGAATTGTTTCAATTACCACTTACATTCATCTAATGTCTTTCTCTTTTCACCACATATAACATATTTTTCAGCATTGTCAAATTAAAAACAGTATGCTTATTTTTGTATTGCAGTGTAGTATTGAATATCTTTATCCTAATACTCTTCACATTTTCGGCTAGCATGTCAATGAAAGGAATTAGAAAAATGAATGAAACGTTCCTTTGTTGATAAATTTTGGTACAGATATATATGGCTTCTTAAACAGTTCAAATTCGAACTTCTTTGATTACTATGTATCCAGCATAGTTAAAAGAGTCATCCAATTCCAGCATCCCAATGAAATGTCATTAAAAATCATTACTAATGTAGTAACATTTCAGCACACTTTTGAACTTTCAAATAAAAAATAAAAAAACGTCATTGAAGCAAGTAAATTAGGAGCTTTATCAGATACAAAAGTGAGTCTAATTATAATTTTCTTGTAAGAAACCTCGTACACTTCTCCCATTTAGAACACGCTAGTATTGAACCTGCTATCGTGACCCTCGAATTCTTCATAGTTTTGGCTAGCATTGCTAATCAGAGGAATCAGACAAATGGTTGAGCCGTTTGTTTGTGTGAAATGTGGATGACATCGGAAGTGCACTGTAATTAAGTCAGTAATCCGTATGTCATGTGAAGAATTGTCTGATGATGTTATCAGGTGATGTCTCGCGATGTTATCCGATTCACGAAGTGTCTAGATCAGTGTTGTTTGGGCGTAGATCGTAGTCATTTCCATCAGTTCTCGTGATGTTATCCGATTTCATAGAAATCAAAGTAAATCTCCTGAAAATATCGTTAAAATGTTTCCATTTGTGACACAGTTATGAACGAAAATTAAGGTTCTATATGGAACGAAACTTTCTGTATTTATAACAAGAAGTGGATTGGTACTCACTTTTCCGACAGAAAAAAAAAGATGCACAAGTTCTTTTAAATTTCTTTTAGTTACTCTGCATTGGGTGGAATTTAATACAAAAATACCTGTGAACACAGTACCTATCTATCCCAGAAAATTATTATAGTCCATTAAAAAGCAATACTTTAAAAATCTACCTACCAAGACAGAAACGTATCTAAAATGCATTTTTTCCCCCTTGCAGTTCATAACGATTGTCTCTGGACCATAGGAATACTACTCCATACACTACTTTGTAATATTGTTCCAGTCCCTACGATAACGCCTTCAGAGGTTTTATTGTATAATATTATGCGTGTAATAAGTAAAAACCTGCTAAGACGGAATCGCAAGGGAAACGAAATTCTGTTTAAAAAGTAAAAATTGCATTGTCTCAGCACGACAGGAATACTATACCTGCTAAATTGGAATATTGTTGCAGTCCCTACGATTCCGCCTTCAGAGGTTTTATTGTATAAAATTGTGTGTTTATTAAGTAAAAACCTGCTAAGACGTAATCGCAAGGGACAGGATAAAAATTTCCTTTTGCACAGGTATTTGTCTTAGAAAGTATAATTGCATGATATTACTACTGGAGTTAGAGTGAACTTGTACGTCTATGAAAGGATTCCGTTATAGAAAGGTTCCGTTTTCATTACTGTAATTTTATGTCAAAATTTAAAAGCCGCTTTCCCGCTTTTTTGTCTCTCTTTTGCGATTATTGTGACACTGGACCTGGCAAGTCCAGTATTGAATCACTCTGTATAAATATTTATAAAGATTAAAGTGTTTTTTAAAATGGAATTTCTGTATGACATATAACTGATTTATTAAAATGTAGAATGTAAAAAAATAAATGAAAATATGTGTATTAAAATGTGTTTTTGTGAACAATCCATTAAATCAGTTATTGGACTATATCAGTTATCTGTCTATCTATATTATAAAAGGCAAATGTATCTGTGCGTAACGCTGACGTCATTTTGCGAATGGCAACAGCAGACGATTAAATTTAACTTTTATTTAATTTATTGCGATTTTTAGGTTCGTTCATAATTATATAAATACGTAGCACTTATAGTTGTCGTTCAGTCCGTCCGTCTATCTGTCTGTCCGTCCGCATACAACAGATAAAAAAAAATCCAACCGAATGGTCTGAAATTTTAAATATATAATTGACGCAAAATTTTATCGAGTCATTTCAAATTTTATGAAAATCGGATGCATAGTTTAATTACAGGGACTCTCAAAAGTTTTCCGTTACATTATGGCCGATGGGGAAAAAATATTGTAAGTGCATTTTAATGATGTTACAACCAGAATGGTCTGAAATTTTAAATATATAATTGTTGCAAAATTTTGTCGAGTCATTTCACATTTTATGATAATCGCATGTACAGTTTAATTACAGGAACAGTCAAAATTTTTCTGTTACATTACGGCCAGTGGGAAAAAATTATTGCAAGTGCATTTTAATGATGTTACAGTCTTTCGAACAGAATGAAATTGAAGTGCACTAAAATATACATTTAGTACAATATGCTGCGCAAAAAATATTTATAAAACTAGTTATAGTACGAACGCACCTCATTTGCCCCGTTTGACCAGCAATTTCCAATTTATTTAAATTTCTAAAAATCGCATATTTTAAATTTTTACACCGTCGAATAGAAAAAAAAAAGTACTTTTAAATGCAATTTATTTGAAAACTATAGTGTAATTTGTTTGAAAACAATACTGCAATTTACTCATTTTTTATTATTTTTAAAATAATTTTTAAGCATGATTTTTTAAAATCCATCTCTGTCACTTGCAGACAGTTGATTACAAAAGATAAATATGCTTGCATTTAAATTAATATAAATAAAATTGTTTAACATTTTTTTCAGCTTTTATTTCATAATGAAATTTAATCTTTATGAATCCATAAATAATAATAAAAAATAATAAAACACAATGTTAAGACAGGTAACCGAATCCCGATTATAACAGTGAAATTATCAGAATAAAAAGGACTAGCAATCTTTGACGATTTCTTCGACTGATAATTTCTGGCACGAGGCCAATACGAAAGTATAACATCTAATAAATTTCAAAATTTTATTTGAATACATAATACAGTAGAACCTCTTTTATCCGAAACTCTTTTAACCGAAAGTTTCGGTTAACTGAAATCCATTTTTTAAAGCTTTTCCACTATCACATTCTTTGTGTGCAAAATCCATTTTGAAGAATTTTTTAACTATCATATTCCTTGTGTGCAAGTGGTCCTTTCCTAACTACGAGTACATCTAAATATTTTCGATCCCCTTTCTTAGAGTTCCTTTGAATTTAACTTGAGCTCCCGTAAGCTGCGGAGTGGATCGAAGAAAACGAACAAATTAGCAATTAAATAATACTAATTAAATAATATTAAAAGACTCTGTAATAGAGTTTCATAGCCAAGGCAATCGAAATTGCAACAAACAAAATACTTTTTCAGACCCTTGTGATACACGTAAAAGATACTTAATTTCAAAATTAAAATTCACGTAATTTATTCTTGTTTATATTTTGCCATTGCTTTATTTTTATTGAGCACTTGTTACCATAATAAGAAATATTGCATTCATTTCTCCTTAATCTTAAAAGGGAAGCATTCTCGATTATCCGAAAATTTCAATTTTCCGTAAGATGGTCGGTCCCAATTACTTCGGATAATCGAGGTTCTGCTGTATTGATAATATAGAAAAATGTTTGTTGGTATTGTTAGTGAAAATTCTAAAAAAATGTATATTATATGCACAAAATCTATTAGAGTTAAAAAAAACAACAACATATAAATGTTTTTTACCTGTATTCTGTAACCCGGGAAGCACTGGTTGGAACTCCTTGTTTAGTTAATGTTATACTTGAAACTAAATATGTTACAAAACTCTGTCCTTTAAAACTAATAAGTGAAATAGATTTCAGTAGAACCTCTTTTATCCGAAACTCTTTTAACCGAAACTCTCGATTAACCGAAACTCAATTTTAAAGCTTTTTTTTTTTCTTTTTTTTTTAACAATCACATTTCTTGTGTGCAAAATCCATTTTGAAAGTTTTTTTTTTTTAACTATCATATTCCTTGTGTGCAAGCGATCCTTTCCGAGCTACGAGTGCATATAAATATGTCTGATCCCATTTCTTAGAATTCCTTGGAATTTAAGTTGAGTTCCCGTAGCTTGACTAGATTGAAATTTAACTTGGGTTCCCGTGTTCGTTCCCGCTCTGCGGAGTGGAACGAACAAACTAGCAATTCTGAAGCTTTTGAATGTTTTGCAAAAGGTTTGGCATGGCTGGAGCAGCAGAAAGACTGTAATACTGATAAACTGATAATATTTAAAAACTTCGTGATAGAGCTTCAAAGCAAAGGCAATCGCAACTAGAGGTCTGCACGGGCCGAAATTTCCAGGCCCAGGCCCGGCCCGGCCCGATAAAAAAATTAAAAGTTCGGCCCGAGCCCGGCCCGGCCCGGAAAAAAGATAAAATCTCGGCCCGAGAAAAAAAACCCCGGCCCGAGTGAATTTTTTACAAAACATTGATTTTTACGTCGATTTGGTTAAAAATTTGTCTCGTACGAGGTAGCTCTGACCAAAAATATTTATCTTAACTTTTTTTTTCTCATGTTTATAATCTTCATTTTTAAAGAAGTGACACAGACTGCGATATTTATTTTTTTAACGAATCTCTATTTCTTGTATGTAAATATTTAGGTTATCATTAATATTGTTAATCCACATTCCATGCATTAACATACATGTATTCCATGTATGCCAAAAATCTGAAAAATTCTATACAGTAAAATTTTCTAAGACGGAATTGCGTAGAAAAGAAAAAAAATGCGTTATAGACAAGTTCCATTCTTAGCACGTGTAAATGTATCATATAATGTTTTCTTACGTATTAGTATATTAATTTTGCATGGATCAACACGTTTTTCAGTTTAAAACAGGTTTTCGTCATAGGCAGGTTCCTTTCACACGTGTTACTATATTTTAATTTAGCTATATTTTAATAAGCGTAGAAATATACTATTCTTTAAAAATAATAAATTTTAATGTTTAAGTGTAGAATAATGGCAATTTAAAAATGTATGCATTTTTTGCAAAAATTTTTGGGCCAGGCCTAATTTGACTGATCTTTGAATGGATCTGACCAAGCTGAGACAATTTTTTTCATATGGACTGAAAAGCTTGGCCCGTGAAGACTAGGAATGAAACCAATCCCGACTCTGTACAGAAAAAATAAGTTAGGCCCGTTCCGGCCCGAGCCTTTAGAAATAAAGTATGGCCCGTTCCGGCCCGAGCCTTTAGAAATAAAGTATGGCCCGGGGCCGGCCCGAGCCTTCAGAAATAAAGTACGGCCCAGGCCCGGCCCGGCCCGAGTGCCGTGAGTGAAAATCGGCCCGAGTCTGGCCCGCGGGTCGGGCCACGGGCCGGCCCGTGCAGATCTCTAATCGCAACTGCGACAAACAAAGCATTTTTTCAAACCCTTGTGATATATGTAAAAGGTATTTAATTTCAAAATTAAAATTCAGGCAATTTATTCTTGTTTCTATTTTGCTATTGCTGTATTTTTATTAAGCACTTGTTACCATAATAAGAAATATTGCATATATTTTTCCTTAATCTTAAAAATTGAAGCATTCTCGATTATCCGAAAATTTCGATTTTCCGAAAGAGGGTCGGTCCCAGTTACTTCGGATAATCGAGGTTCTACTGTATTTTGAAAATATGATACAAATTAACAACTGATAAAAGGATCTGAATAAATACCAAACTAAGCAAAAACATTTGAAGTACTCTCAGAATTCTCAAAAGGCTCTCACAATATTTACGCAACTATTGAGAATTTTATGTGAAAACAATTTGCACTTTTTTAAAAGTTGTTTTTATGCTGATCTTGAAATCTGAAATCTTCCTGAGAAAAATTTATTCATACGATGTAAAACATGTAGGAGTACTTAATTTGAAAAGTAGACGCATGATTAAACAGTGGAATTAAAAAAAGAAATCATCGTTAGATTTTTTTAAAAATTCTCATTAATTTTAATTCAAGATTTACTCATTAAGGATTTAGGAAGTTTTTAATGAATAGAGAAATTTTTAGTGAAAAAAATAACTACAGAAATTTTTTCTGTGCAATTAAGAACAATTGATTTGCACTTCGATCCGGCTTTTCTAGACTGATGTAATGAAGACTTTTAAGTATAGTAAGAAAAATAACTCAACGAGGGCTATAACATCAGTTCTATTTAATGTATAAGAGAAAAAAAGTAGTAGTATTTTAATTTATCTGAAGTTTTTTATAAAAAAGTATATGGCTTATTCTGTCATAAAAGCCCATTTACGCATTAACATGTAGCCTATATTTCAAAAGATAATGGTACATCTACCTACATTAAAATGGTCGTTTTCGTGAAATTTTCCGAAATTTTTTTCATTGTTTTATTTGAAAGAGAAATCGTGACGATTCCAAATCTGTTTTAATTTTATTTCTACGATTACTAGAAGAGGAGTTATGACCAATTCGATAAAAAGGAGGTAATATGTCAAATACTGTAAGTGGGCGTAGGAAGGCCAGGAGAAACGTAAGCAATGTTTCTATGTATCTTTTTCTTATGCGTTTTACATAAACACACTAATAAACCTTAATTGACACTTCTAGATTAATTTTGTATGTATCTGAAATGTAGAAAAGAAATCTTTAAATGTGATTCCTGGAAAATCAATTTTCCCGTTATCTCCACGTTCGATAAAATTTTTTAAACATATTTCGGTGAAATTTTGTCAAAATACTTCCTATATTACTCCTAATGTTCTGAACTAGAATCTAAGCTCTATAAGCTAATGTAATTATTTTATAGGTACTCGAATATAAAAAAAATGGTAATTTTTAATAGAAAATATGTATTTTTTGACACAATTTGTAATATTTCAGTTAATTTTGAAGATATTGCAAAGCCCCTCGTTCAATGCGTAGGTAAGTCTAATAGTAGTATGTAGTAGAAAGGAAACTGAAATATATTTATTTGAATTGAATGTACGCTGTTTGGCATAAGCATAAAATTTTGCTAAAAAATGCCAAAAAAAAAAAAAAAAAAAAAAAGAGGGAAAAAAAGTTCATGAAGATATTGCTAGAATTTTATGTGTGCATTTATTCAATATTGATATAATTTGTAATATTTCAGTTAATTTTGAAGATATTGTAAAGCTCCTCGTTCAGTGCGTAGGTAAGTGTAATAGTAGTACGTAGTAGAAAGGAAACTGAAATATATTTAGTTGAATTGAGCGTATGCTGTAATGGCGTTAGCATAAAATTTTGCTAAAAAATGGCAAAAAAAAAAAAAAAAAAAAAAAAAAAAAAAACGAGTTTTTAAAAGTTCATGAAGATATTGCTAAAATTTTATGTTTTTTCATCATTCTGTAGAATTGAACTAAACATATGTGCGTTTATTCAATATTGATATAATTTGTAATATTTCAGTTAATTTTGAAGATATTGGCTAGAATTTTATGTTTTTTCATCATTCTGTAGAATTGAACTAAGCATATGTGCATTTATTCAATATTGATATAATTTGTAATATTTCAATTAATTTTGAAGATATTGTAAAGTTCCTCGTTCAGTGCGTAGGTAAATGTGATAGTAGTATGTAGTAGAAAGGAAACTGAAATATATTTAGGTGAATCGAGTGTACGTTGTAATGGCGTAAGCATAAAATTTTGCTAAAAAATGGCAAAGAAACCGAGTTTTTAAAAGTCCATGAAGATATTGCTAGAATTTTATGTTTTTTTATCATTCTGTATTAGAATTGAACTAAACATGTGTGCATTTATTCAATATTGACATAATTTGTAATATTTCAGTTAATTTTGAAGATATTGCGATGCCCCTCGTTCAGTGCGTAGGTAAGTGTAATAGTAGTAGGGGAGACCGGGGCAAGATGACGAATGTCTTAATTTTTCTGTTTTCCACTAGGTGGCAGCATCAACCGGACACTACTGGCTCTCCTATCGGTCGTTCGTTAAACAATAGTATAGAGACGCTGAAATCGCCATTTTTGTGTTAGTTGTGAAGATTTGATTGTTTACCGCTGCCACATTATAACTTTTATAAATGTGTAAATAAGCTCTGCTACAGGTACAGGTAAGATATATCGTTTTTCTTTAATATTTATGAGTAACTTTGTTTAAATACTACCTATTACCATGAATAAATGTCAATTAATAGCCTTCTATCATGGCAATGAAAACGAATATTTTTAAACAAGCAGTCCGGGGCAAGATGACGAGCTCATCATCCTCAGACCCAGGTAATAGAAAACCAACGTATAAACCCTCCAGAAGAACCAGAACTTATGGCAAATGGTGATTCCGATGCACTAAAGAAGCCTGTTAGTGTTTTTGATTTCAAACCATTGCCTAAAGCAACACAATGTGAGAAAAAAAGAAAAAGCAAAACATTGAGCTCAAGCATTCTTACAAGGAAACCCATCAAAGAAATGTTAGAACAAAAGGAAAAGCAGACGAAAGAACAGAAACGTTTAAAAAACAGAGAAAAGAAGCTCGTGGAGCTAAAAATGGAGTAAAAAAACTCAAACTAGGTTCTTGTAGGCTTAAGTCTATTAAATCCAGTCCAAACACTCCAGTTGCATCAACTTCAAAGGATGGTGTTTTCAGATATCCTGCTTGTGACGAGGAATATTGCGACTCACCAACAGAAGAATGGATCCAGTGCTGTAAATGCCAAGAGTGGTGGCATGAGGAATGTTCTAATTATGAAAATGGCATTTTTATTTGTGACTATTGTTAGCTGCACAACTAAACACTTCAACATTACGTTACAATGTATTATGCTTAATTTGATACTTTGTAAGATGTAAAAACACAACTATCATTTGTTAAACCATGTAACATATTCAAAAGATAAAATATGTTCAACCTTTTTCAGTGCAGTGTTGCCAGTGGACTACTTTTTTAAAATTCAGATTTCTTGATTGGCACCACTTTTTCGAAATAATAAAATTGGGCCTTATTTAATGACATATTAATTAAGGCGAAAACAAGGGGAATTTTACCATTTCAGAAAAGTGGTGCCAATCAAGAAATCTGAATTTAAAAAAAAGTAGCCCACTGGCAACACTGTTCCAGTGTTGTCATCTTGCCCCAAGGCAAAGTCATCTTGCCCTAGTACTGGGGCAATATGACGATTTATTAATGTTATGAAAAAAAATAAAATTAACCTTTATTTTTTTTATTTCAAAAATTAAATGGTAATATATTTAATACTACAAAGGAATACTCTAACAGGTCACGTAAAAATAATTTTACTATACTTAAAAATAAATTAATAAACAACAAAAATTGTTAACACAGTCATCTTGCCCCGGTCTCCCCTATGTAGTAGAAAAGAAACTGAACTATATTTAGTTGAACTGGATGTACGCTGTAGGGCGTAAGCATGAAATGTTGCTAAAAAATGGCAAAAAAACCCTGAGTTTTTAAAAGTTCATTAAGATATTGCGAGGATTTCATGTTTTTTCATCGTATTACAATTGAAATAAAAATATGTGCATTTATTCAATACTGTACGTTTTTTAAAACGCTCCAAACATAGGCGTTCTGAACTTCAAAAAGCATAATTTTATAACATGTTCCTGTTAAGAATGCACAAAAAAATGTGGAAATACAAATTTCCAACAATTTTGAACAGCTTATCTTAATTACGTACTAAACAAGAAGGCTAGAAGGATGGAAGTATCGTAGAGAATCACGTTCGTTGGCTGAGACTAACATTATTTGATGTAACTTTTTCTTGTGAACCTATTGAAGCAATTTCGATAATTTCTTTTATTGTTTTAGTAACATCATTAAAAAACCCCATTAAACATTTATTTTCGAAATCGCGTAAATATTACATTTTTTAAAACTTCTTGACGAATGATCATTTATAGTTTAGTTATTTCCAAATCTATTAAAAAAATATTGAAATTGCTTCTGTAGTTCAGAAAAATACTCGAAATTAGCTGTTTTCTACACTGTGACTTGTAAAGTTATAACTCTAATGACTTGTAAATTGTTTCAAAAGAAACATGCTAATATCTGCTGATATCATGGGTTTACAAAAAAAAACAAACAAAGAAGGAATTTAAAAATGTATCAGAAAGTAGACACTTTGGATTTGAGAACACTCTTAAGTGGGACATGTATATGTGTGTGTGTGAAGGGAGTTTCTGGTTTAGCATTCGTTAAATTATGATAATTTCTAGGGATGGATGCAAGATATTTATAATATTCGAGTACTTTTTTCTGGAGAACTACTGAAGTGATTTCAATATATTTTAATTGTGTTGGAAGTAGGTAAACTACAAATGACCATTCGGCGAAAAATTAAATAATTAAGCCGTTTTGAAAATCAAAGTAATGTTACTAAAGAGGAATCGATTTTCCAGGAAAGCAAAACGAACGGAATAATAACAAAAAATATATGAAAGAAATTATCAAAATCTCTTCAAGTTCCCGAGTTAAAGTTACACAAAACAATATCAGCCTAGAGAGACAGACCGCGATAGAAAGAGAGAATATCGACACATCAGGACATAAATTATCGATTTTTGACATTGATGTTAGACTCCAGATTAGGGATTGACCGAATTCCGAATAGTTGATTCGGTATTCGGTGGTACGGCATGTAAACCGAATATTCGGCTTCGGCCGAATACTTTTAAGTATTCGGCCGAATAATTGCAGATAAGTATTTTCTTAGAAGTAGAAGAATTCTCTTTTACTTAGCAGTAGAATAGGCTAAACAATGAGTTTGAATATTATGTGCATGAGTTCAGAGTTCAGCTGCACTACAAAAAACAAGTCAAAGGTCATTTTTTCATTTAAAAAACTTTTTCCTTCCTAAAGTAGTCTACATAGGTGCGAAATCAAAACAACTGTCTACAACAGAGAAAAAAAAGTAAGGAAGATGCGCATCTTTCCCTTATCATTTAATTTTATTTACTTCTACATATCAAATAAGTATATCAGAGTTCATATCTGTATATCTAAGGTGTATATTAAAGAAAATACACACATCAAATAAGTATATAAGTAACCCTATAGTTTTTATAACCATTATATCAAAATCGCTTAAATTTCTTATCTTCACCACCACAATGTTAAAATATTAATCAAAATATAAATATGCTATTAATAATTTGACAGAAAATAGTTAAATGTTCAAATTGATATAATACCTTTTGTATTTTGAGAACATTCCTATTCAATATGTTTATAATTAGACTTAGACAATCAGTAAACCAGTTTAATGACAACATTGTTTCTTATTATTTGAATGAACTTTTGTTTTTCTGACAATCCTTATCCTTAATAAGACCCCGTATAGTTTAATGTTTTCATAGGTTATTTTTGGCTTTTGGGTATTGACTAGTGATAAAATAATAAAAAATAAGTTATGGGTTAATGAATTTATGAGTGGAAAGAAGTCATTAAATGTTTTTGTGTAATTAGATTTTAGAATAAAAGTGTAACTGAATTAAATTATTGAGAATTTAATTTCAATTAAAGCTTATTAAAATAGCTAAAATATGCAAAAATGCGTATAAAAAAGTTTCAAGTATTCGGTAAAATCGGTTTTCGAAATCTGACATATGGATAAGTCTTAGAAATTTATATCGCATCCATTATCTCAAATGAAAATTCTGGTCGCTGAGGTGGCAACGATTCTGACAAAGATGTTTGTGAATCTCATCTGACAGGGAAAGTGTTGTATTTTTCACAAATGTGTTAATGTAGCAATTTTGTTTGTACATTTCAATTTTGTATTACTATTGGACGGGTAAGTTTATACTGGGTGTCCACTGTCAACAGTGTTCAATGGCTAACTCCTAGACTGCGTCGTTCTGAAGTTATGTTAATATTGTAGCGAACCGTCGAAGGCTCCAATGGATGTATACAGCGAAATTACTTGCATAGATTTATTCACACATAACTTATTCTATTTAGGTTACACATACAAGCACGACAAAACATCACATAAACACAAGTATAAGTATGAGCTCTTGTTCTAGATTGATTTCGGTTACAGTTAATGTCTTAATATCACATCTCCCTTTCTTCAAAGATTCAATTTCTGCGGAGGGCGAACAATTCTTCCACTTCTGGGGATATACTGATCTTGATGCTTTCGTGGAGACATAGAGTTGCGTTTATCATTGTTATAGGGTGGATGAAGATTCTGAGAGCTTGGTTTCGTTGGGCTAGGAACTTTCTGTGGTATTGGAAACTCATTACTGGAAACGTCTGGTTGAAGATCATCCACATCATCAGTTTCCGGCTGGAAATTAGTTGATGGTACAGGATGCATTCTGTTTCGACGATATACCCTTTTTCCAGATTTGACTATGTACGAACGTGGATAATCTAATCTCTTATGAACCGTACCAGTAGCTCGTTTGTCTGTGATCCACACTCCATCTCCAACATCAAGATTACTAAGGTCTCGTACCCCGTGACTTTTGTTATAGTTATCTCTTTGCCGTTCTATTCTCTTCTCTTCCTTCCTTTGAAGTTCAGCCCTGTTTTCAATTTTTGGCTCTAATTGAGATCTTGCAATTGGCAGTGTTGTCTTGATACGACGATTGATGAGAAGCTCCGCCGGACTGAGGCCATTCTCTAATGGTGATGCTCTGAATGCCATTAAAGAAAGGTAGGGGGTCTTCAGCTTTTTTTAATTGCATCTTGATGGTTTTTACTGCAGATTCAATGAAACCATTACTTTGAGGATACCTAGGACTTGATGTGATATGACGAAATCCATAAAGCTTTGAGAATTTTGAAAATTCAGATGAGTTAATTGGCTCAAATTTAGGACCATTATCAGATCTAACGACATTAGGAATCCCATGTCTGGCAAAGATTGATTTGCAGTGGAGAATTACTTCCTCCGAAGTTAATCTTTTCAGTTTGGCGATTTCTGGATATCTTGAGAAGTAATCGGTCACGATTACGTACCAAAATCCATAAAGCTTAAAAAGATCCATACCCACAGTTTCCCATGGTCGTTCAAGAAATTCGGTAGGGATAAGTGGTTGATGGCGATAAGTGGCCTCCTTGATACATGATGTGCAATTCTTTATCATTTCTTCAATTTCTCTATTTATTCCAGGCCAATAGACAGATGATCTTGCTCTTGCACGACATTTCGTAATTCCCAAATGTCCCTCATGAATTTGTTCTAGAACCTTTTTTCGCTGACAGGCAGGAATGATGATTCGACAGCCCTTCATTATGAGTCCATCTTGGATCGATATTTCATATCGATGATTCCAGTAAGGTAGACAACTTGGTTCTATATTTTTCCTTGATGGCCAACCATTCAGGATTAAATTTTCTAGTTCTTTGCATGTTGCATCAGACTTTTGGGATTGTCGTAATTCTTCTAATCTGTTGCATGAAGCGGGTAATGAGGAAATTACCATACGAATATACGCATCAATTTCTTCCTCCAATTCTTCAACATTTTCTCTAGTTTCTTGAGGTTGTCTTGACAAGGCATCAGCTGCATAAAGTTTCTTTCCTGGTATGTGGAATATATAATAAGAATATCGCATCATCCTCATCTTCAACCTTTGCAACCGTGGAGATAAATCTTCAAGGTTTTTCTTTGAGAAGATTGGAATTAGAGGTTTATGATCGGTTTCTAACTTAAAGTGAGTTCCAGTTAGGTAATCTCGAAATTTCTCACAACTCCAAGCTAGAGCAAGTGCCTCTTTTTCTATTTGAACATATCTCTTTTCAGTAGGTGTGAGTGTTCTGGATGCATATGCTACGACAGAAATTTCTCCATTTTCTTGTTCTTGCCTCAAAGTGGCTCCTATTCCATAAGAAGAAGCGTCTGTTGTGACAATTGAAGTTTTCTGTGGATTATAAACCTTTAAAACAGGTTGAGAGGTCAGGACATTCTTCCAATTTTGAAATGCTTGTTTTTGAGGTTCATCCCAGACAAACTCATTCTTTTGACTTAACATCGATGTTAACGGTGAAAACATTTCTGCAAAATTTGGAACAAATCTAGCGAGAAAATTTGCCATGCCTAGCATTTGCTTTAATTCCTTTTTGTTCTTTGGTGGTGGATATTCTTTCACTGCTCTAATTTTGTCTTCATCAGGATGGATGCCTTTGTCATCAATAATATGTCCCAAGAATTTGATTCTCTTGACTGAAAACTTACATTTCTTGTCATTTAGAGTAATACCAGCTTCTTTAAGTTTATTCAGTATAATCTTCAGTCTTTGGTCATGCTCAGTCTGATTTCTTCCCCACACTAAGATGTCGTCCATGTGACAAATAGCACCTGGGACATTTTCTAGCAGCTGTGACATTCTACGCTGGAAATGTTCTGGTGCAGATGAGATTCCAAAAGGTAATCTTAAGAATCTGTATCTTCCAAAAGGAGTGATGAAAGTCGTGAGACATGACGAAGATTCATCAAGTGGAATTTGCCAAAAACCTGAATTAGCATCCAACTTTGAAAAAATTTTAGCACCTGTCAGTAGATTCAATGAATATTCCACTGAAGGCAATGGATGAAATTCTCTTTCCACAGATTTGTTTAACTGGACTAAGTCGACACATAAGCGAACAGTACCATCACTTTTAGGAACGATAACGACCGGTGAACACCATTCTGTCAGTTTGGTTACAGGAAAAATAACTTTTTGTTCAATCATCTTCTTGATTTCCATTTCAGTTTTCTTCAGCAGTGGAATTGGTATCCTTCTTGGAGCTGAAATAGCAAACGGGACAGAATTCGGCTTAAGCTTAATCGTATAACAACCTTTCAGTAGCCCCAGGCCTGTGAACAGTTCAAGAAAATCTTGCTTAGGACTTATTGTGATTTCTGAATTATTCGGTCCCAATCCAAAAGCTAGTATCGCATGTTTTCCCAATAAGTAGCTCTGCAGTCATTCAATTACATGGATTTCTTCGGTTATTTTCTTTTCCTTGTATTAGATCTCCTCAATAAGTTTTCCTGTGTGTTTTAGCATTTTCCCATCCGGGTCGCAAAGCTTTTTGTCTGGTTTTAAGATTTTCGAATCCTTTAAAATCGATGAAGTAGCAGGAATAACAGTGTGATCTGCTCTGCTATCTATTTTGAAGCGAATGGTTTTACCTTTTATTTGAATAGGTACTGACCATAACAAATCATTATTATTATTACAGCGTGTTCCCCTAATTGTTCCTAAGAAAAAAATTTCAGATTTACCTTCATTTTTCCTACAAACTCGTGCACAGTGCCCTAGTTTTGAACATTTTAGACATTTAGCATCTTTTGCTGGACACACTTTTCTGTTATGTGTAGATTTTCCGCACCATTTGCAAAGATCAAAGAGTTTTGGATACTCTTTTTTCCCATTATTCCTTTTATCAGTTTCTTTAAACCGTGGATTCTGAATGGATACCCCTCTCTTAAAATTCACTTTTGTTTTGTTTACATTAGAAACTCTATGGACAGAAGCATTACTAGAAGTAAGAATCTCTTGTTGCTTTTTAATTGATTCCGATAACCGAACTTTTTCTATAGCTTTGCTCAAAGAAAGGTCTAGATCCAATTGTAATTTCTCACTTAATGATTTATCTCTAATAACGACAACTATTCTATCGCGTATTAGTTCATCATGAAGAACTCCGTAATCACAATGTTCAGCTAATGAATAAAGTGAAGTTATGAAATCATTAATAGATTCCCCTTCGCTTTGAATGCGTTGATTAAACTGCGCCCGCTCGAAAATTGTGTTTTTCTTTACTATAAAATGATCATCAAAATGTTTCAGAACGATATTATATTTCTGCTGGTCATCTTCCGACAAGTTAAAAGACGTAAAAATATCTTCTGCTTTATCTCCCATGAGATATATAAGAGAATTTACCTGTTCTACATCTGTTTGATTTTTTAAACCCGAAGCGAATCGATATACCTTTCGAAACGTTGCTTCCATTTTAATCAAAGTGCCGGTGATGAAAAAGTAAATGATTCTGGCGGTGTAACCTGATAAGAATTTCTATACTCTATATCTTTAGACATTTTAATTCTTAACAAAATGAATATAAAAATGCCGTATAATTATGCAAGAAAAGGAAACTTCTTACTGTAAGATATGAATCAGTTTTCAGTATTCAGCTGTAGTAAACATCCTTTTAACCGACTGCCACCATGCGTTGTTATGAAGTTATGTTAATATTGTAGCGAACCGTCGAAGGCTCCAATGGATGTATACAGCGAAATTACTTGCATAGATTTATTCACACATAACTTATTTTATTTAGGTTACACATACAAGCACGACAAAACATCGCATAAACACAAGTATAAATATGAGCTCTTGTTCTAGGTTAATTTCGGTTACAGTTAATGTCCTAATATCACATTATCACGTTACATACAGCATATCATATACATAGACATAACATCACGTTAGTCATAGACATACAATTACAATTACAAAAATGTTTTAAATGAGGTAAAGAAATAATCTAAAAGCGATTCGGGTCAATAAAATCCTTTCTTAAAAAAAAAAAAAAAAAAATACGAAATTTAAATTTTTATACGGTCTCCTGGTTCTATAAATTATATTTAGTGAAATTTTCCTAGTACGCAGATAAGTAAGACAATAATATATTAAATTAAAAAAATCAAAAAACTCGACTGCGTAAAAAGCGAACTAATTAATTATTTCTCATCAATGCGGAACTATTTTTTATATTACATATCTATTTTTTTTATTTACTTGTATTGATGACTTTTAAGTTGCGTTTAATTGTTAGTTCCTATCTATAAACACTGTTTTGATGAGGCTTATAGATGTCTATGACAGTTAGAGTTACAGTAAAGGTAGAGATCCTTCCTACACAACTTCCATGTGATGCAATATTTAAACGGAGCATCTGACTGTAAAATAGTCAATGAAACATAGTCTTCATTTTGAAAGACCTATCCAATGATATGCCACTCAATAGCGTGCATACATTGTTTTCAGTCTCTACCGTTATTTTGTATTTGACGGCCACCATTTTGAATTTATAAAAGCAAAGTTTAGCCTATACCCATCGGACGGTTAAGAAAAATCGATAGAGACCTCATCATTAAAATCCATCCAGCCGTTGGGATGTTTCGGAGGTATAAAGAAATCCACATACCCAGATACGCGTGAAACACATAACCCTTCTTAACAGTCGGGTAAAAACAGTCCCGTTCTGAACACAAATGAGTTCGGTCATGCTTTGAGCGATCATATACCAAGTGCTTAAAGTATTCCAAGAACTTATTTCATGTGTATCTGCACATTGAAAAATTTCGTACTAGTATTACGATTGAGTTAACATTTATTAAGTTTCAGATTGGCTAAAATAATTGTATTTTACATATGTGTTGTTTTATAAGGATTTGAAACTGCTTTTTTCATTTCTTTTAACAAAAATTATATTATTTTTATAAGTTTTTATTTAACTTCAACGATCGTATGTGTGTTTTTCTAGTTCAAAATTTGTACTCTAACTTTAACTCCCTTTCAAATATCCGATCGAGATTAAAATTTTACATATTGGCGTAAATCCGATGACAATCTAATATTATTATGATTTTCGGTGATACCATTTATACTTATTTTACAGGCTAACACAAAACATTTCGGATAGATTACTGCCAAGAAGTTTAAGAAAAAGTATTAGATTAAACAACACAAGACTGAAATGGTTGCGTTTCTTAATTTTATGTGTTTTGTAGCACTGAATCCGAAAATTACCTTAATTTTTAATTATCATGTCAGGATTTTTCGCAAATCATAAGTCGTCAAAGTTGTAAAATAACATAAATCGGATACTGGAAAATAAAGGAGATGGCTGTGTTTTTTGTAACTTTTGAAAATTGATTTTTATGTACTTTTTAACACTGAACCTGAAAATGCCCGTCATTTTTAACCAATATGTTAGAATTTTTTTGCAAAGCGTAAATTTCAAACTTAAAATGTAGCGAAAATCTGATACTATAAAACAGATGAAAAACTCTTTTTTAAAATTTAATTAAATGTTATTTAATTCAATAATTTATTCAAGTCTTTGGCTTATACTGGGATTCTTACAGCTAGTAATGGGACCAATGGGGGGGGGGGAGGAGGTTAAATTTTAACTTTGAAATTTACAATTAACGAAAAAACGTGACATGATGGTTAACAATGAAGGCCATTTTCGGATTCAGAGGTAAAAAATACATAAAAATCAATTGTCAAAAGTTAAAAACACAACAATCGCATCTATTTTATAGTGTCAAATTTTCGCTACTTTTTCTTTTTTTAACTTTAAAATTTACGATTTGCAAAAAATCTTTACGTGATGGTAAAAAATGAAGGTCCGGATTCAGTGGTATAGAATGCCGGTAACATTATCAAAAGCTAAAAAACATGATATAACCCAATTTTTGCAGGCTAGTGTAATACAATAACATTTTAATACATGTATCATTCTCTAAAGAATTGAAGGTGTGAATTTTCATCATTTTATTTAGCAAAAAGTCTGGTTTTTTTCTTCTTATAAGTTAATTAAAAATTGTATATTTTCTATTAATATGTCAAAATGATTAAGGATTTCAAATTTATATTGCAATGTTAATTTTACTCTCAACCATTTTTTTTATTATATGTGACTAACTTATATTTCTACTAAATTTGTGAGTGAACCCTAATTTGTAGCAAAAAATATGCTCCAACTTTTAACAGCTATTACTCTGTCAATTTTAATCGTAGAATAACAGGGCTTTTTTTTTTGTTTTACTTGTCAGCGTAATAGGAAAATTTTACTAAATATAACTCATAGGACCGGGGGGCCCGTATAAAAATTTTAATTTCGTAATTTTTTAAGAAATGTTTTTATTGACCCAAATCGTTTTTAATATACTTCTTTACCTCATTTAAAACATTTGTGCGATTGGAACTATATGTCTATGACTAACGGTTTAGGAATTAGCCATTGGACACCGTTGAGAGTGGACATCCTGTATAATCAATATGGCTCCTAAAAGTGATGTTTGGGGATATTTTACCAAAATTTATAAAACTGATTTCAAAGAACATAAATAAAAAATACCATTATTAAAGAGAATCTGGTACGTCATCACAAGGAATTTTTCATTCCTTAATATAAGAAAGATCAGATAATAAATTAGGTTTAATAATTTCATGTGGCTGTGAATCACACCTCTTCTGTAAATATAGAGATACTTTTGTATTTTATAATACCTGTAGTTAGAAATCAAACAGAAATCTTTTGTAAATATGACTATTAAAGACCCTATTAAATGCAATGTGGTGGACTGTTTGTATTTGAAATTATATAGCAGAAACCTAATGAACGTTATGTGCATTATAAAGCCTCAACAGCTGGACGCCATGAGCAATGTTATTTTGACTGTCTATGAATATAAAAGTGGTGTAGTCGTAAAAAAAAAAACCCAGAGAAAATATGTTATAGACAGAGGGTATATACCGGAGTGTATACGCTATTAACTACGGAGGCTATGCGAGTTATCCGAAAGTTATATAGCATATACCACCGTAAACCCTCCGCTACAATATAACATAACCTCCATAAAAACTTCAACGACAATTTGTCGCTATATTTTACAGTTTTGAAACTCACAGCGGTGCTTTTTGAACATTTGCTACTATAACGGCATATGACATGTATAAAACTGATGCTTTTTCTTATTTCTATTTAAGTTATTACTTTCAAAGAGTGCAAATATTAATTTGGAGCAATCTATATTTCTATAGAAATTAGAATTTTTTTTTCGTAGAAAATGACCTCTATTACACCAACTGAATGATACCTCCATCTTTCATATTTCTTTTCTAGAGATGTTGGTTGTAGAATCAGAATTCTTAGAATAACATTAAAAAGTCCTTCTAGTCTGTATCGGGAGGAAAAGATAACTTTCCCATTCCTTTTTTAAGAATTCAGCTAATTTTACTCGAACACACGAAGCTAAAATGGCTGGAACCCAAGTAAAGAAGATTCAGTCCCAGTTTTCGTCAGTTTTTTTACTGAATTTGAATGAAAATTTCACAAAATGAATCAGCTATAGTAAAATTGCCTTCAGTTATGGGGATTTAGTTTTGGTTGCCAAATTTGGTGATATTTTCTGAAGTATCGCCAAGTTTGGTGAGAATTTGATGTTTTCGGGTATGACTGTAGTTTTAAGCGTTTGAGAATATCAACAATGATATCACAATATTAAAATATTTATTTGCTTAAAAGGTGTTATAAAAACACATTAAAAGTAAATTAAAAATCTATATTGACATGCTTCAACTCTTTTACTGAGTCGTCATCAGAATGTATAACATAAAATTGCAAATACAATGCATATGAAAAATGGAAAAAAATCATCGAATGTAAACAAGTAATCATATAACGCGCCCTACATTTTTGCGATCTCACGTGTTCCCTCTATGTCGCGACTCCGTAAGTTGTCCAACCATTCAACCCACAAATTCGGGATACGAAAAGATAATGTATCGTTACAAACTCCTGAACATCTTAAATAAATTTCAATGAGCTCCCTTATAAATAATTGTAAATAAAAATTAGACTTGTAGATTATTTCACTCTCGTTAAAAAAATAATATAAATATTCACAATTATTTATAAGACAGTCCATTGAAATTTATTTAAGAGGTTCAGGAGTTTCTAACGATACATTATCTTTTCGTATCCCGAATTTATGGGTTGAATGGTTAGACAACTGCGGAGTCGCGACATAGAGGGAACACGTGTGATCGCGAAAATGTAGAGAGCGGTATATGATTAAAGAGGCTGTTCACACATTTTTTAGACGATGTATATTGTATTCACAAAACTAAATTAGATAAAATTCTTGTATTTTAAATGTTCTATTTGATGGCCCTTATTCTGAACTATCTTTCGACACTGCAATTTCCAGGATAATAATAACTTTTGAAGCGACAGGAGAGGTATTCTATCCTATTCCTCCTGAACAACTTTCCAGAGTCCTGTAAGGGTTGTGGACGACGTTTGGATAATGCAGATTTTAAAAGTCCGAAAGCACAAAAATCCATAAGTGATACATCGGGAGATTTAGTAGTGATATTAGTGAAAGGTATGGCCTTGATGCCGGTTTTTTGTTCCATTTCTTTTAGGAAATTTACAGTGGATTTTGATGTGTGACTGCTAGCTTTGTCGTGATGGAGTTTCACAGATTGATGGCACGGAGGGTAAAACGATGGTATTTCATTCAGAAAAATTGGGGATAAAATATATTCCTGATAGTATTTGAAGCTAATCTTGACATTTTTTCCCCCACTCTCTTTATTTTTAACTTGCCATTATATGAAAAACCAGCAACAATCATGAATCCCTTAGAAAAACTTTCTTTCGATTCTTTGAACCATGTACTTAATTTTTTTCTCCCCCTTTTAGGACAATAAATGGCTCTTTTTTTGCTGCAATCATTTCAATACATCCATGATTCATCTATTGTGACAATTGTTTTCCATTTTTGTTCATTATCATCGTTTTTGGATAACAGAATATGAATATTTCTCTTCGCAAAGAGCGTAAATATAGCCTTCGAATCACTGCTTCATAAAAAACGCTATTTTGAATAAAAACAAAAATATCAAGCCGCAGACGATAAGTTTGACTTTTAAAAACATAGTACAATTGCAATTATTTCTTTTGCAGCAGACGATTTTTTATTGCCGCTAACCAAAATCGTCTAAAAAATGCGCGAATAGCCTCTGTACTTGTTTATATTCGATGATTTTTTCCATTTTTAATATGCATTGTATTTTTAATTTTCTGTTATACATTCTGATGACGACTCATTGAAAGAGTTGAAACATGTCAATATAGATTTCTAATTTACTTTTAATGTGTTTTTATAACATCTTTTAAGCAAATAAATATTTTAATATTGTGATATACGTAATTTTGGCTTATTACTCATACTTATTTACATTACTATCAACAGTTTTTGAAACAATTATGTAAATTTGCTAGAAACCACGGTTTTTAAAGCTCATAAATTTCGGTGGATGCCCGCAAGAATCATGGCTCGGCCCTTTTATCTAGACACTAGTGGCTGAGAGGATTTTAAAAAGTTGCAAGCAGAGAGCCTTACTGATTATTTCCTATGCTGATGATAGCGTCACCATAGAAGGATGCAAACACGCGTTCTGCGATAGAACATAAAATTAATACTAGTGTTCAACACTTTTAGAATATTTGTTCTATTCATCAATTGCAAATTAGTGCAGAGAAGTCAGCCGCCATGCTGTTTGGAGGCCACACTCTTAGTAGGAAAAGACCAATTTTTAAACATAATGACAAAAGTATCAGGGTAAAGGACAATGTTCTTTATTTGGGATTTCTACTTGACAGCAGTTTTCGCTGGATGGATCACCTAGATATGATTCGAACCAGGCTTAATGGTTTCACATGTAAAATGTGTAAAACCAGAATCCGTGATAGAGGTATTCCTTCTATTTATCTTGAAATATGGTACAATGCCGTCTTGAAGAAACGTATTTCATATGGGCATGAGATCTGGATGCCTGACTAAAAACAAAATGGAATAAAAAGATTACTCTCATGTCAACATCTATGTCTTCTATCTGTTTTTAAGGGATATTGTACGATTTCTAATGACGCATTATGTGTTTTGGTGGACTTTCCGTCTCTAGACATAGAACTGAATTTGTCTTCTAAGTGTTATAATATTATTTATGGAAAAGACACAGTCTTGATTGACAATATGAGTTTTAAAGGTGAAGATTTTATGAATAAATTGAAGACATATAATTATCCTTACTTTTTTGAAAACTTTAATATAAAATTTGTTAAGTCAGTGATTGATACAGTACCAGTGATGAACCATCCGATATTGTATACTGATGGTTCTCGAATGATGATAAGTATAGGAGCTGCATTTGCGGTTTGGTATAAGGATTGTTTTTTCTGGACATGAGATTAAAACTACATGACTATAATTCAGGTTTTCAAGCTAAATTGGCAGCGATAGACGAAACTGCTACATAATTCGTTTCATCTTTATACTAGCAGCTTGTACTTAATTTACGCTCTTCAGCGTTTATTTCCATCTAACAGTCATCTTTTTAATATGTTCAATTATTTGCGCCTGTTGTATAATAAAGTCATACATGTTGGCCTGATAAAATCGCATGTTAGAATATCAAGAAATAAAATAACGGACACGTTGACAAAATCAATTATTATAAATGATCTTTATGACAAAGTTCTACGAATTCCTGCACCAACCTCTATATTAATACGTCATTTTAAAACACTTCTACATGATCAATGACAGGCTTCTTGGCAAAATTCGGACCAGGAAAGAGCTACTTATGCGATATTAAACAAAGTTGATGATTTATTTCTGCGTGAATCCCAGGTGATAGGTTATTTTCTTTCCTCACATGGAACATTTCCACAGTATCTGTTTAAAATAGGAAAGCGCCCAAATAACAGGTGCAACTGCGGCAGTGTAGGAAGTATACAGCATTATTTGTTTGGAAATTGTTCTTTAATGCCTTGTACGTTGAAATTCCTTAGGAATTGTACACTGACATGGAGCATTCGAAACGTTCTCCTTACCCGTTCAAACTATAGAAAATTGCGTGCTATGTACAACGCACTTAATGAGGAATATTCATTTATTAAATATAAATTTTAAAAATTTTACTTTTGTAACTATTTGCTTCCTAACATACTATAAATGTCTATCAGTGATTTACTATGGACATTTTGTGTTTTGTCTTTTTTGACACTGCATTAGAAACGAGCTCGACATTGTGCCTTGCATACTAACTGTGCTTTGTCTGACATATCTTTTAACGATGACTTTCTTTTGAAGACTGAACTTTATGGTGTTGTTTTTTCAAGTTAGTTTTCCCTTTAATAAATTTTTATGAATGTTTTTTCGAACATTGAACTTATATGATCGTTATTAACAGTGAACTTTAATGAACATTAACACGCATTATCTTGAACAAAGAACTATAGTTTTGACTTATGTTGTACATTCAAGACACCTCACTATTGTTATATATATTTTTATATTTGTATTATTGTGATGAAAGCAACATAAATTGTTTTGTAACATTATTATGATTCACTGATACAGTACGTCAGACTATATGATATTACCTATAGGTAGTTTTGGGTGCGTTCCGTTATCTGCGGCATCGCACTGTAAAAAAAAAATTGTCAAATTGACAGGAAAAAACTGTTTAATTTACAGAAAAAAGCTGTAATTTTTCATTAAAACAGTTTTTTTTCTGTAAAAAATACAGATTTTTTCTGCAAAGATTACAAAATCCAGTTTCTTTTACAGAAAAAACTGTTTTGAAGAAAAACAGTTTTTTCTGTAAAAAATACAATTATTTTCTGTAAAAATTACAGTTTTTTTTTACAGTGCGGTGATTGCAGTGGAGATTTTCCGCCGGAGCGTTATAGACTATGCCATTTTTTGCTTGGTGCTCCAGTTTGTGATCAAGCTCATAAATAATGAAATCTAATTATGGAAAAAATTCGTCCGACCTAGGATTTCAAACTGCTATAACTTAAACATTTTTAAAGATGAAGACAAAACGAAATTGCTCCAGAATCCCTGTATTAAGTTTGAACATGTAAGGGTAAAAAAATTTTGGATTTCTAACTTTTTTGTATATCTTTTTGAATTTGAAATCTTTGAGTGGCCGACATTTTGAAACAAGATGGCTGATGATTTCAGGCTTATTGCAAAGAGCCTAGAAAGCGTTAGGCTAATTGAAAAATGACACCTTATTATCCGTTCAGGATGATATTTTTAGCTCACAGGCTATCAAAGCCTGAGAGCTTATGTGCCCGCCGATTCTGTATGTACATGTGTACGTACGTACGTACGTATGTACGTAACGCGATAACTCTTGATAGAAATATCTGATTTGCTTCAATTTTTTTTCTAGGTTCATTCTGATAAGGTGCTTCCCTGTTTAGTTTTTGGTGTTCATTGGTTAAGGATAAAGGGGGAAAAAGGGTGCTCCCCCCCCCCTCCTTAATTTATATAAATGGGTTTTTCATGCAGAAATATTCGATTTGCTCCAAATTTGGTATACCGGTTTATTGTGTTAAGGAGCTTCCCTGATTAGATTTGGAAGCTCATTATTTAAGTATAAAGGGGGGAAAGGGGGCTACCGCCCTAAATTTGGATAAATCGGTTTTTCATGATGAATTATTCGATTTGATCCAAATTTGGTATACCGGTTTATTAAGTTAAGGAGCTGCCTTGATTAGATTTGGAGGTTCATTAGTTACATATAAAGGGAGGAAAGGGGGGCTATCGCCCCCCCCCCCCCCGTAATTTAGATAAATGGGTTTTTCATGCAGAAATATGCGATTTGCAATAAATTTGGTATACGGGTTAATTATGTTAAGCAGCTTCCTTGAGTACATTTGGAAGATCATTATTATGTATAAAGGGGGGAAAGGGGGGCAATTGCCTCACCCCTTAAATTAGATAAATGCGTTTTTCATGTAGAATTATTCGATTAGCTCAAATTTTATATACTGGTTTTTTATGTTAAGGAGATGGCTTGATTAGATTTGGAGGTTCATTAGTTAAATATAAATGGAGGAAAGGGGGGGGGGGCTAGACCCCCCCCTTAATTTAGGTAAATGGGTTTTTAATGCAAAATTATTCGATTTGCTCTAAATTTGGTATACCGGTGTATTATGTTAAGGAGCTTCCCTGATTAGATTTGGAAGCTCATTAGTTAAGTATAAAAGGGAGGAAAGGGGAGCTAGACCCCACCCCCCTTAATTTAGATAAATGGGTTTTTCATGCAGAGTTATTCGATTTGCTCCAAATTTCGTATACCGGTTTATTATGTTAAGGAGCTGCCTTGATTAGATTTGGAGATTTATTGGTTAAGTATAAAGGAGCGACAGGGGCTAGTGTCCCCTTAATTTAGATAAATGTGTTTTTCATACAGAGTTATTCGATTTGCTTCAAATTTGATATACCAGTTTATTACGATATGGCTTCCTTCCTTTGATTTGGAGGTTCATTGGTTAAGTATAAAAGGGGGGAAGGGGTGCAATTGCCCCTCCCCTTAATTTAGATAAATGGGTTTTCATGCAGAATTATCTGATTTAGTTTAATTTTATTTCAACCGGATCCGAACTTGAAGGTTCCATTTGAAGTCAACCCGAAAACCGACCACAACCAGGTTTCGGATTGAGTTCAATTAGAACTTTCAGGTTCGGATCGGGTTGCCAATGGACTGAGATTATTTTGTCTGTATTGCATCGGGTTATAGTTCTTTGGAATATTTTTGTCGGTTAAGATTTAGTTCGGGACGGGTTTCAGGTTGACTTCAAATAGAATTTTTAGGTTCTGGTAGCGTTGGGTGTCCAGGGAAACTAATTTGTCTTGTTCGGATCCGGTTATGGATCTTTGGAATATTTTTGTCGGTTATTAGATTTGGTTCGGGATTTCGGGTTTTTCAAATGGCACTCTCAGGTTCGGGTCGGGTTGCATGTAGACTGAAATTATTTTGTCTTGCTCGGATCGGGTTACGGTCTGTTGTAATTTAATTTTCGGGTTTGGGTATGGTTATGCGTTAATAAACCTAATAAAAAGAAAATTGCCCAGTTAAACTGATGGCATTGAGCTCACAGGCTATTCACACTAATTGTATATTATACTCTTATTTCAAAGAATAATACCCTCGAAAAATAAATGAAGGTATTAGTCCCCGTTGCACCCCTTTCTACTTAACCTAAGAACCTCCAATACTAATCAGGGAAGCTACTTAACATAATAAACTGGTATACCAAATTTGAAGCAAATCAGATAATTCTGCATGAAAAAAAACATTTCACTAAATGAAGGAGGGGGGGGTATTAGCTCCCCCATTTCTCCCTTTATGCTGAACCAATGAACTTTCAAATCTAATCACAAAAACTCCTTATTAGAATGAACCTAGAAAAAAAATTAAACTAAATTAGATAATTCTGCATCAAAACACACTTATCTAAATTAAGGGGAGGGGAAGTTGCCCCCCTTTCCCCCCTTTTATACTTAACCAATGAACCTCCAAATCAAATGAAGGAAGCCATATCGTAATAAACTGGTATATCAAATTTGAAGCAAATCGAATAATTCTGTATGAAAAACCCATTTATCTAAATTAAGGCGACACTAGCCCCTGCCCCTTCTTTATACTTAACCAACAAATCTCCAAATCTAATCAAGGCAGCTCCTTAACATAATAAACCGGTATACGAAATTTGGAGCAAATCGAATAACTCTGCATGAAAAACCCATTTATCTAAATTAAAGGGGGGGGGGGTCTAGCCGACCTTTCCTCCCTTTATACTTAACTAATGAACCTCCAAATCTAATCAGGAAAGCTCCTTAACATGATAAACCTGTATGCCAAATTTGGAGCAAATCGAATGATTTTGCATTAAAAACCCATTTATTTAAATTAAGGGGGGGGGTAGCCCCACTTTCCTCCCTTTATACTTAACTAATGAACCTCCAAATCTAATCAAGCCATCTCCTTAACATAGTAAACCAGTATACCAAATTTGAGCTAATCGAATAATTCTACATGAAAAGCGCATTTATCTAAATTAAGGGGAGAGGCAATTGCCCCCCTTTCCCCCTTTTATACATAATAATGATCTTCTAAATGTAATCAGGGAAGCTGCTTAACATAATTAACCGGTATATTAAATTTATGGCAAATCGAATATTTCTGCATGAAAAACCCATTTATCTAAATTACGGGGGGGAGGGGGGATAGCCCCCACTTTCCTCCCTTTATATGTAACTAATGAACCTCCAAATCTAATCAAGGCAGCTCCTTAACTAAATAAACCAGTATACCAAATTTGGAGCAAATCGAGTAATTCATCATGAAAAACCGATTTATCTAAATTAAGGGGGGTAGCCTCCCTTTCCCCCCTTTATACTTAAATAATGAGCTTCCAAATCTAATCAGGGAAGCTCCTTAACACAATAAACCGGTATACCAAATTTGGAGCAAATCGAGTATTTCTGCATGAAAAATCCATTCATATAAATTAAGGGGGGGGGGGGGGACTAGCCCCCTTTTCCCCTTTATCCTTAACCAATGAACCCCAAAAACTAATCAGGGAAGCACCTTATCAGAATGAACATAGAAAAAAAATTTTGAAGCAAATCGGATATTTCGATCAAGAGTTATCGCGTTACGTACATACGTACGTACGTACGTACACACGTACATACAGAATCGGCGGGCACATAAGCTGTCAGGCTTTGATAGCCTGTGAGCTAAAAATATCACCCTGATCGGATAATAAGTGGTCATTTTTCAATTAGCCTAACGCTTTCTAGGCTCTTTGCAATAAGCCTGAAAAATATCAGGCTAATTGGAAAAAGGGAGATGGATTCTCCAATTAGCCCGGCTCTTTGCAAAGAGCCTAGGCTGTTTGCAAAGAGCCGGATTTCTCAATTAGCCTACGACATATATACCGAGTGTCCTAAAAAGGACTGACTGATTTTAAAATTCAATAACTTGCAAACGGTGACAGATATTTAAAAAATTCTTGCAGGAGGGCTATGCATGAGGTCAAAAATTTTTTTTACAGTGATTTTCAATTTTAGTTCGAATTACAAGCAATAGATGGCGCTGCGATCAATAGAAGCTAAATTCAGGCTCGATATTTGGTACTTCGGGACCCACCCAATACATTTTAATCTCCTTTTCCGCATGGAAGAAGAGGAAGGCCAAAAAATCGAGCCTGTATTTAGCGCCTATTGCTTACAGCGCCATCTATTGTTTTTAATTCGAACTGAAATCGAAAATCACTGTAAAAAAGTCCTTCCGGCCAGTGCCGGGAGGAAGAGGTAGCTTTCATATTCCTTATTTAAAAAAAAAAGCCAACTTATATTATTCAAACACAGGAAGCTCAATTATGTGGAAACCGAATGTAGGAGATTCAATACTAATTTTTATCAATACTAAATCATTATGAATGAGAATTTCGCGAAATTAGTCAGATTTATCCAAGCTGCTTTTATTTAAAGTAACTTATATTTGGCTGCCAAATTCGGCGATTTAAGTGCCTGCCATTTTAAGACAACATGGTGGATGAGGCTAACCAGTGGACTTGGTCGAGACCTTCGTAATTGCTGTGCACATGCTCACTCACATCGGAATCGGTTGATATATACGAGTGCTATCGCAAGAAAAAAAATCAGATTTTTCAAAATGTCACCCATGTTAGAAATTGAAACTGCTATATCTGAGCAATTTTTTAAGATAAAGACAAACAAAAAATGCTCCTGAATCCTTATATCAATGTCAAATACTTAAGAACGAAACCTTTTTCAATTTCTAATTTTTTGCACCTCACTTTAAATATAATTTTTTTTAATTTAATGGCCGCCATTTTGAAATAAGATGGCTAATGAAGCTGGCCAGCGAACTTGGTCGAGATATTGATGTATACTATCCACATGCCTTCTTCCATCGAAATAGGCGAATACGTGTGGTATCGCGTGACAAATACAAGATCGTTTCAATGTGTTAGCCATGATAGAAATTCAAAGTGCTATAATTCAACCACTTTTTAAGATATAAACAAAAGAACAAATTTTTAGAAACAAAAACTGCTCCAAAATCTTTGTATCAAGGCCAAACACACGAAAAAAAAAATCTTTTTCATTTTCCAATTTTTTAATACCTCATTTTAAATTTTAAATTACATTTTTTTTTTTAAATGGCAACCCTTTTGAAACAAGATGGCGAATGAAGCTGGCCAACGAACTCGGTCGAGACATTGGTATGTACTATGTACAGACCAAGTTACATTCAAATCGGTTCATAAATACGCCTGTCATCGCGTGACAAAAATCAGGTCGTTTTAAAATGTCAGCCACAATAGAAATTCAAAATGTTATAACTCAGCCATTTTTTTAGATGTAGATGAAACAAAACCTGTTCCGGAATCTTTGTATTAAGGTCAAACACATACGAAAAAAATCTTTTTCATTTTCTAATTTTTTGGTATCTCATTTTAAATTTAATTTTTTTTAATTTTTTTAAATGGCCACCTTTTTGAAACAAGATGGCGGATGAAGCTGGCCAACGAACTCGGTTGAGTTATTTGTATGTACTATGTACACACCAAGGTACATCCAAATCGGTTCATAAACACGTCTGTTATCACGTGGCAAAAATCAGTGCGTTTCAAAATGTCAGCCACGCTAGAAATTCAAAATGCTATAACTCAACCATTTTTTAAGATATAGACGAAACAAAAACTGCTCCCGAATCTTTTTATCAAGGTCAAACACATAAGAAAAAAATATTTTTTCAATTTTCAATTTTTTGGTACCACATTTCATATTTAAATTTTTCTTAAAATTTTAAATGGCCGACATTTTGAAACAAAATGGCGGATGAAGCTGGCCAACGAACTCGGTTGAGACATTGGTATGTACTATGGACACACCGAATTACATCCAAATCGGTTCATAAATACGAGAGTTACAGTGTGACATAGGTCATATATATATATATATATATATATCAATTTTGAACGGAGGGTGGTTTCGGGGTCTGGGGGTCATGATCGATGAAAATATACCAAAATTTTTTGAAATCGCTTTCCTCCGAACGGCTGCAATAGGTAGCTTTTTGTAAAGAAAGCTACCTAAAAACTTTTGACCTCATGCATAACCCTCTTGCAAGAATTTTTTAAATATCTGTCACCGTTTGCAAGATATCAAATTTTAAAATCAGTCAGTCCTTTTTAAGACACCCGGTATATACATATATATAAATCAACAAATTGGATTTGTAGTAATGCATCTGAAATAGAATTTTCTGTTATCTTCCTTAAAAAGAAGGATTTCAAAAATGTTATTTTCTGCATTGTTTATTAGCTTGCTATTTAAATTTCACATTTTCAATTTTGTGCATTTTTAAGAAAAAAATTAAAGTTGCTTAAAAATATAAATAAGATTAGTTTAAAACTCTATTTCGTCAGTTGTATTTTAGATACTTCAGTATACAGGGCGATCGATGATCTAAAAGTCACAGAAAAGAAAATCCCTGTTGGGGCCTACAGGCACAGGTAGATTTCGAAGTTAAGTATAATTTCACCAACAAAAACTAAATCAAGGTTAGAGATAAACTCAGTTTAATAATTTTATCTGGCTGCTTTCGACGAGTTTTCAATTTCATTTTTCTGTAAGAGTTGTTTTTATCAGAATCATGTTAATACGATATTTGTTTCTTCAACCCCTATTTTCTTCATCCTTTAAGAATACGAGTTGCAACCCGTCGAAATTCGACGTACTAAAATGTTTGAAAGGAACTGTCAGATCGAAATTATAATAAACCTACAAAAATAATTACAACAAAAAAATCATCTTACATTGGTTGTATAAACTCTTAAAACAAATAATATTTTAAACCCAAAATTACCAAAATATTATTTCTACAAACTTCAACTGCTTAAATTATTGAAAAATTAAACTGTATTAGATTACATAATCAAGATGAGTAATTATGATGAAGTTATCGATGGAGCTCTTATGTTTATTTTTACGGGATGAAAAATCAGTAAAAAGGATTTCGCTTTATCACATCATAAAATTTTTCCCCATAAAATCTAAACTGTACGTTATTTTCACATTCTCGTAATTTACATACGCACCACTCAAATTCACAATTTAAAAGTATTTTAACGCGCAAAAAAATAGATTATTAATGAATGCATTTCCAAAGTTAAAGGCACGTTTGTCCGATACAACTTTTCATGTGAACATTCGCACAAACCTTAAGTTCTAATCTTAGTACCCGCGAAAAAAAAATTCAGAAATTTGACTTTAGCTGTCATAGTATTCGCCATTTATAGTATTGGTCAAATATTTAGTTTTATAAAAAAAAAAAAAAAATGATCGTTTTGTTTTAAATATATCATTTTTACTCAATGAATCATTTTGCCGAGCGCCTCAAACTCATTTATCAGCGTAATGTAAAAATATTAAAATGTAGCTGATTTATGAAGAAGAATGCGTGTTTTATTTAATGTCTGACATCATTTTTTGTTCAAAAATTATAAAAAAGTTACTTTTATTTGTAATGTGAAAATGGCATCAATAAGGATATAATGAATAAAAATAATAAACCATGAATATTTTCCCTTTACTTTCAATATAAATGGAGTACTTAAGTTGCCACAATTACAAAATTTGTATTAAAAACTACAAAAAAATTAATATCTCAAAAACAAATTGAGATACAGCTTTCAAACAAATAGTATTTAAAAGAGATTTTTTTTCCTTATACGACGGTGTAAAAAGTTAAAATGTGTGATGCATAGAAGTTTAAAAATTTGCAGTAGAGAAAATGCAAAACCAAAATTTTATTTCAAATTTCAAAGTGTTGCCATTCGCAAAATGACGTATGCGTTACGCACAGATATGTTTGTCCTTTATAATATAGATATCATCCGTTAGTAGAATTCATCTTATCAAAAACTTGTTACTATAAAAGTTATAGATAATATTGAGAAGATTTATATAATAAATTTAAACCGTGTGGTGATTGTTTCATTAAATGAACCCTACACTATATTTTAAATTGTAAAGTTCTTTTTATTCACGCACGCGCGCGTTTAATAACACCAGTCTGCATCTTTAAACTTTTTGTCAGATGATTTCTTATGACTAAGTTTTCCTGAATCAATTTTTAATGCTGATTCCGGAAATTACTTTCATTTTTGTCTATCACGTTAGGATTTTACAAAAATAAAAAGTTTTGTTTTCAATATTTTAATTAATGCAATGAAAAATTTATCACAATTTCATAAAAAAGTATTTCATTAAACACGTTAAAAATACTGTAAAAATGTCCTTATAAGTTCATGATATTTCTTTAATAAAACGAAAAGCAAACAGTGTTCAATTAAACAAACTTTCTTCTTATTGTTTTTCTTGCGCCTTCTCCATCAATTTTGTCCCTCTTCAAGATCCAATAGTAGTCTACCATCATATTTACATCCCATCTTCCCTGACACCTATTCTCCATCTCTTTGATATCCTGGTGAAAGCGCTCACTTTGCACTTCACTGTAATGTCCCAGATTTGCTGGAAAATAGTCGATATGGAAATGCAGAAAGTGCATTTTTACACTCATATTACAGCCCAACTTCTTGAAAATTTGCAGCATTGTTTCAACAATATTCCTGTAATTTGGATCTTTCTTATACCCTAAAAAGTTTTCGGTAACACATTTGAAGGCGGTCCTTGCGTCTTTTTCTATCCCATTCATCGTTTTTTAGAAATATTTGTCCGTCATCAGTTTTTTTGATTTGAGAACCAACGAAAATTCCAGCTTTTAATTTTTCGTGTGAGATGAAGGGAAATTTCATAGTAAGGTACTTGAAGCTATACCCATCTTGGGGTAGATCCTTTATAGATTGCTTCATTGACCCTAATTTGATGTGTAATGGCGGAAGAAATTTTTTTTGGGAGTTTACGAGTAGTTCATGCCAATCAGATTGTATCAGATTATTATATTTCGTTAGATAAGTTGACAAGTATCCAGAAGTATATTTACGTTATGTGTGACTATTACATAATGCATGCTCTCAGTGATGAATCTTCGAAATAACTCGGGTCGATTGCAAACAAACCATACGTGATAGAAGAAAACTAAGAACAGTTCTGTAATCAGCATTAAGGGAAGTCATTGCTTTTTAATCATCTGATATCATGCATACTAGTGCAACTCTATATCTCTGACGGTTGTCAAAAAATTTCATCACGCAATGGATCAAAAATCTGGTATATATGAAATCCCTATCACTTTATCTAATAATATTAAAAAAGTCTACATCGCCATTATAAAACGTAAGTTATCAGTAAGGATTATGGAGCATCGCAGGGACATTAAACAACGTAATCAGAATACAGTTCTTTCTTGTTTCTACTTAGCTAATGATAAACTTGCCATATTAACTTTGATGAGGCAAAAATTATGGTTCCGTGCAATAACCCTTTGAAAGTAAAATTAGAGAATTAGTTTAAATCATTGCACGTGAGAATAAGCCTTATAACAATAATTTATCCTATAATATTCCAAAAATATGGTATAATATCATAAAATCATAATTCTATATCTAATTGCAATATTTCCATTTAAACTTGAATCATGTTGCCAAAAACTTGAATGAAAACTTTGTTGAATGTGGTTCGGGCCCTCATGCGTAGATGGCGTCACTTGTGGTTTCTTCATTCGAACTTTTGATATATTTGGACTCATTTCATTAATAAGTATTTATTTTCACTGGATGACACCACTACATTTTTGTTTTAATATCTTTAGTTAGTGCTCGACAAATTATCTCTCGCACAAGAAACCTTCATCTCTGAGCTTTTTAGCCATTTAACCATAATATTTTCCCTGAAGACGGCTGTAGAAACAGCTCGAAACGTAGAATTTAACTTTTAGCTTATTAAAGTTCGTGTTTTGTGTACCATTAAGCAAGATTGTGTCTTTATTTATGATTTTGAACATTCCATTGTAGTTGCACCCGTCGCAGAACACGCATCACAGATTTAAATTCTGTTCACCAAACAACGCATTGCACCTTTTGCTGTGGCGCCGACGTCATTACTACACAGTTAAAAATCTGTAGCTTTAGTTGCATAGTCCCTCCATCGTTTTTGTAGAATATCACTATTCTGACCAATGAGGATGCTCCATAATATAGTCAAGTAATCGTTTTCTACAAAATCAGTGCCGTGACTGTGCAGCAAACGCCACAGAATTTTAACAGTGTAATGAAACCCATGGAATCGGTTTCTCCCCTTTGGGCCAATTGCCGGCTACCATACCCATACACGGCTGGCAAATACCCCAATCTAACATCTCCACACATCGAAATCTCTTGGTATTAAAACTTATTGAGATGCTCTTTCTATCAAAATAGGGTAAAGTGGGGACAGACGCGGCGATGGGACAGATGCCGCAGAGATTGTGTGGGTGACACTAGCGCTCCCTAGACCAATTTAAGAAGTTCGTAGTGTTCCTCTGTACTGTGTGTTATGTTGTATGCGTTTCCACCGCCTTATTGTCAGTATTTACATATTTATGCCGGACGGTTTGAACCTGCGTGGTAAGTTGCTAAAATTATTCTAATAAAGTTTTATTATACATTTTAAGCCAAATAAGCAGAGATTTCATTTCAAATCCGATTGCAACTGTAGACTAGATCCTCGTAGAATACAGACATGTGCTTGCCTTTCTCTCGCGTCGCTCACATGACACAAAATGGCGGCGATGTATCTTACCAGCCATTATGGGACAATTGCCGCACCGAGGTTGAGGGACAGATGCCGCAAAATATATTTTTGTTTTTCGGTTCAATAATTCATCACTGCCATTTAAATAGAACTTGCATTTAAATGAATGTATATTAGGGCATTCTGCTACTTATCAAAATATTCTCTGCAACAATGTTGGTTCACCATGTGCGAATAAGAAAAACGTAGGCCGTTTACAATTCTCACCATCTAAACTGTTAAACCACCAACCTGTTAAATCATAATGGTCAAAAACTATACAGCCAAGTAAGAGAAAGCAAAATGATGCAAATGTTACAAGCACATAGTTTATAAACAAGAAAAAAGAAGAAGGAAATAAAAAGCAAAAGAAACTAGAGAACGTCAAAGAGCGACAGCTTGGCGGATGTAAAATGTGTAAAAAAAAGGAAGGGAAAGATCAACCTGAAAACACCTTATTTGAAGAAGAAACTAAAATATGAGTCATCTTCCGACTTTGAGTAAATTATAACTCTTGTGGATTCTGATGGCAGTATTGGATTGGAATTTGATGACTCTGAATGTGCTGAGTTTCTGGAGTCTTATAAAGCAACAAAGTCTAAAGCGAACAGGATTCAGTGCATTAAATTCAATCGATAGCTGCATGAAAAAGGCTCACTTTATTTTTTTAACGGGAAGTGTGGTGTGATTATGGGCGAATGACAATACAAAATCAAAGAATGAGAAGAAAGGCAAAAATAAACAGACTAGAGCCTAAATAGAATAGAACTAATACTTACATTAAGAGCAAACTGTAATGTTCGCCTGGATGTAAACTAGTGATTTATATCTTTTTTGTAATTATGTTGTCTATTGTTTCCAGTAATTATGCTATCCATTCATGTAAATTCAAATGTTTTCCTTTTCCTTTTCATTTTTTGTCTTAAGTTTTATTTATACACTTTTGCATTTTCGTTAAACTTTTCACAATTTAGTGATACATATATTTTTTCTAAGTGTACTGTTTTTTTAGTTTCATTTTAAGTAGCTTGAAAATGTGATTTGTTTGAAAAAAAAAACAAAAACAAAAACAAAAAAAACAACCTAGCTTTTTTTCCATGCGGCTTCTATCCTACACCCCATGCGGCATCTTATCCAGCACATAAGAAATTATTTTTAAAAAGGACGTTTAGGAAAATAATTATGCCTACTTTATTAAGAGGGTTTTAACTTCTTTAACATAAAAATTAGATTCTAAAGGGTTTGATTAATTTTCTGTTACTTCGTTGGTTGTTTTTTGATTTATTGTGCATTTTACAAGAAGAAAAGTAAAACTGCGCCATCTGCCCCCACTTTACCCTATTCTAATGAGCAGTTTCGTAAAAATAAGCCATATCTTTTGGATACCTTTAGCCAGGATATGCTGTATATATATAAAGTTTTGAACTGAGGGTAGTTTTGGATTCTAGGGGTCATGATTGGCGTAGATCCGCAAAAATGTTTCAGAAATTTCAACGTAGGGAAGAATGTACTAGGTGTTCTTAAGAAATCTACCTAAAAAAGCCAGTAATTCGAAAAATATAGACGAATCAGTTTCGAAATGTGCTGAAAGACATGGTACTTATTTTAATAAACAAAATTTTCTCGCCAGAAGAGTTTGTTTTGCCAAATAAATAATAAATTTTTAATAAATGACATTTCAGCTGTGTCATGAGCTTACACACCGATCCACAACAGTTTGCAGTGCAACAACTAGGATTACAGATGTTCAATTCAATGGAAGCCACTAGTTTAGAATAGCTTTCAGGCATAGCTAAATACTCTTCAGAATTTTATAGAGAAATATTTGTGCTGTAATTCTTGTCGCATGATCACCAGCGACAGACAAAAATTGGAAACTAAAATGCTTAAAGTAGCCACACACCTTCGGAGGTGATTTTTTAAATTTTTCTCTTTATACCAATTTTGTATGATGACATTTAAGTTAAACCTTTGAAAATATGTAAATGTTTTAGCAATTACATAGAAATAATTTTTTAAAAGTGAAAAATAGTCAAAAGTATAGGAAAATGGATATTTCCACAAAACATGATAACTCAAAAACAAACCAATGTATTGACATTTTGTAAATTGCATAATAAAGTGAATAACTTTCTTTATAGGACATAGACTATTCGCATTATAATACATGTATATCTCAGATGCTGTGGCAGTTGAAGTACTAATGTAATGAAAAATTTCTAAAATTCGTTGCAACTTTGTCACTTATACCACTGTAAATATAAAACTAATTAATATAGTATTATCATCAGTGTTCCCCCGATAAGCACTTGTAAAAAGAAGTACAGGGTGGTTATAATTAAACTTCCCCTATAAACAGCATCCTACAGCGCAAACGGATGGACGGAATGCAATGAAATTTGGTATATAGACTATACACGAGATGCTCTCACGGAATTTCGAAAAAAAAAAAAAAAATCAGTTCCAAAATTTCCACCAGATGGCGCTTTTTCCGGAGAAAACATTCAATTTAACACAATAAACGGCCAAAACAGCCGGTTTTACATTTTATTACTCATAATTCTTGTTCTGGATTGTTAATATTGTTTTTGTATTCCGTTTTGGTCGTTTATTGTGTTAAATTTGATGTTTTTTCCGGATGAAGCGCCATCTGGTGGACATTTTGGAACTAATTTTTTTTTCCGAAATTACGTGAGCACATTTCGTGTGTAGTCTATATACCAAATTTCATTGCATTCCGCTCACCCGTTTGCGCTGTAGGATGCTGTTTATAGGGAAAGTTTAATTATAACAACCCTGTACATAAAATTTCAAGGCATTTCATGCATAATTTTTTGTTATAGGAAGTTTTGCGTATAGTAAGAAAAACTTCATTTTGAGAGAAAGGTATAAACAACTTTTAAACACAATTCAAAAGCTGTAACAGATGTAACTTTAAACGGCTGTATCTCTGGTTCAAATTAAGACAGAGACACAATGTAAGCATAATTCAGCAGTTAAACTATTCGATTTTAATATTAATGCAAAAATGAAAAATTTATATTTTGATCGAAAATGATGTTTCAAGGGTGTGTGGATACCTTAAAAGAAATGAATTTATATTTTTGTGGAAGTTTTAAAATATTGATTCCATTTCTGTGATCCTAAATCTTTTTATTCGCAATTAAATTAACAAATGATAAATTCCTCGTAGAACAATTTAATTCTTTGGAGTTCGCCAAAACAAATTGTGTGAATTGTGCTACAGATATGAATTATTTATACTACGATAAATCGAGACATTAGTTGTGCCGCGCGGGATAATTTAGGGAAACAATGGAGGCGTTCAGCGACATTCGGGGCATCTGCGGCAATTTTGAGATATCCTGTATTTGTATTAAAAAATATTTCTTTATAAAAGTCGACAACTTGCACAATAATCCTATAAACATTTTTCTAACATTCAATAGATATAATACTCATCCATGTACTTTTTATTAAATTCAGGAAACGTCATTATTTACTGGATAATTGAGGCACAATGAATCCCGTTCCGTTGTTCTCTGAAATGTCAAAGTTCACTTAGTTAAGGAGAGGGAGAAGAAAAAAAAAAGGGGGAACAATATCGGGATTGACTTTGGCGTCTAACCTGATTGATGATATGGCGTAATAGAGTGATGAGGTACGGGAGTCGAACGAAAAGACAAATAGGCGATTAGTGAATCAGGAAAAGGGAGATTCACACGCACTAAACGATGTTGGTAGGAAAAAATAAAATGCTGTACATTCTCTCAAATCGGAGAAGCGTTGTCACGCTTGGGCGACGGCAGAACAAACTCAAGGGAGGGGCAAGAATTTGAAACATATGTGAATGTGGTCCGCAGCCTAGGCTACGTTTTTTAAAAGTATGATTATAAACTTGAAATAAGCTAAACTATTTTTTGTTAAAATTTTCCGTTGAATACAATTTTTTTTTTTTTTAACGTATATGAACATGAAAAGCAATGCAGTCATTTAAGAGATAAGAAATATTAAATATTCAAAAATATGCGTTTCTAGCATTTTTTTTTTTTTTTTTTTTTTTTTTTTTTTGCAAAATGGAGAATTGCAATACTTGGAAACCTTTCAAAAAAACAACAACAACAACAAAAAAAAAAAAAAAAAAAAAAAAAAAAAAGAAAATATCTTTCTCTTTTTTTTTCGCATAAGATAAATTTTAAACATGCATGGAAAACATAACTAGAAATTGTTTTCCACCCATGACAGCGTACTTTTTTTTAAATAGTATTTAATCATTATGAGATTAGAATGATTAATTTTGTGATCGAAAATATCTTTTGAAAGCAATAACGTACTCAATAATCCCAGAAATTTCAAACATTTAGTAGGCATAGTCGTTTAATGTTTATTAACTCCAGGAAACATCAATATTTTGCAGATAAAGGAGATACTATCGCGTTTTGTTGTTTCCTAAAATGCCAAAGTTTACTTAATTAAGGAGAGAGTGAAAAAAAAAAGAAAAGAAAAGAAAAAGAAAAAAATTAACAATATGAGGATTGCCTTCGGCGTCCAACCTGATTGATGATACGGCGTAATAAAGTGATGAGGTACGAGAGTTGCACGAAAAGACAAATAGTAGGCGATTAGTGGAATCGGAAAAGGGAGGCTAATACACAAAAATGATGTTGGCGGGAAAGAATAAAATACAGTACATTGTTTGAAATGGAAGCAGATTAGGAGAGGAGGTCTTGATGGTTTTATGTCACTTTAAAAAAAAAAGATTTTATTTCACACACACACACACACACAAAAAAAAAAAGATTTCTAATAAATAAAAAGAAATGTACTCTTTTTTTTTTTGCAACAAAATAGGTTATAAATTGAAGACACGAGAGGAAAAAAAGCATCATGTAACAAAAATTAAATTTTGATAAAATTGAAGAGATTTGATGTAAATTTGTTTGTTTTATTGTCTTCTTGTTAGCCTATGTTTAAAATTTTAATAGGTGTTTCTAATCTGTCTCGAGAAATCTTATTAACGTTTTATTATTGAATATAAAAAATTAGTATTATTATTTAGATTTTTTAAATGAAAATATTACATATTAAATATTACCTTCAAGGCTAATTAGAATCTTAGTATTTTAGCTTTACCACATGATGGACTCATAATACCTTCATCGTAATTATACAACATACCGTAATTTCCGGTGTATAGCCCGCAGATCAAACAATTCAGTTTGGACCCAGATATTTTATTCAGTATTTGAAGACCAATATTTACCATGATTTAAAAAGTTACATTTTATTTTTAAAAATTTCTGGGTCGAAACATGATTGTTTGATCCGCGGGCTATACACCGGAAATTACGGTAATACCTTCATCCATAAAACAAAACTATTTTGGAGAAAAATATGAAATAACACCTTCTTCCACTTTCGCCTTCAATAGCTATTGGAAACAAGACTTTTACTTTAATCCCTCCTTTTCAACCAGGGCCCGACTTGGACTATCTAGAGGGCCCCGGGGCAAACATCATTCTGGGGTCCCCTTCAATCTATACACAGAAATTGTTCAAGAATTATCTTTAAGCGACTAGTACTAAGCTCATACCGATTACATCTATACATAATTTTTGTTCTAGGAACTATTCACATAGGTATACAGGGTATCATATGAAAGATGGTCGCAACTTTAAGAAAAATACTAGGAAAAGGAAATAGTAAAAAAAATAATGGATTCGTTAACGGTAGTAGTATTTATTTGCAAACTTAACCTTTGCTTTATATACGTATTCATGAGATGTCTAAATGTAAAATGTTCACAATTGGTTATTACAAATGGTTTTAACTTGCCTCGTTATGAAGAAAACGTCAGCAGAGAATTTCTCTTTAAAACAATGAACCGCTAAGTTGTTATAATATAAATTTAATAACTAGTTTTCTGATGAAGTAGCTTGTTCTTTTTAAAGAGGAGGGGACATACGGAAGCAGACAAGGAAAGGGGCGGACCGCATTTGTAAATCTATGAAAATGTTGTTGTCAAAAAGAGTTTTTGTCACTTTTGTTCAATTTTAACCATTTGCCACACTCTTAACAAAAAACCTGATTACTAACATGGGGGTCCTCCCTCAAATAGACGGCCATTCGCAATTCTCTGGAGGTTGTTTTTTAATACAATCTCTGAGGCTTCTATGTATGATAGGGTTAATCGAAAAGTGTAAAAATGTTGCAGTATATGTGTTTAATTTTATCCCTTAAATGTTTAAATTAAAATTTCCGTGAATATCTTGTTTATAAGTTATTAAATTATTTTATTTTTGCCAGTTAAAGAGTAAGAGTAAAAGTAGTTAACAAACAAAAAACACTCTTTTATAAGAATTAAATTTTTATCTTAAAATAACTCTTAATTTCATGATTGCAATTCCTGTTGTCCAAAAAATTTCCGTTACAGTAACGTTAATTTGGAGCGGACCCGAATATTGATAATCCATCACTTTTTTTTTTTTTTTTTTTTTTTTTTTTTTTTAACGCTTGATAGAAATTGCTAACCAAGGTTTCCTTACATGATGTTAATATAACGGGATTGTGGTACAAACTAGTGAATTTAATAAACAAATTATAATTTTTCTTCTCTTTTTTTTTAAAGATATGGCAACAGAATAGAAAAAAAAACTATCTATACAAGTTTCCTTGATGTCAAAGTTTGACGAGCTTTCCTCAGCCGGTTTGGAGAACCGGTATGACCCGATGCCATTGACTGTTGCTTTGTTTCAGCATTTACATACGCAATCCAAGTCTCGTCGCCAGTCACTATTCTATTCAAAAACTTCTCCCCTTCCGTGTTGTACCGGGAAAGAAAGTCTAAGGCAGCGCCCATTCGAATAATTTTGTGGGTCTCCGTGAAAATCTTTGGTACCCATCGAGCACAGAACTTCCGATAGCCTAATTTTTCGGTGACAATTTCGTACAAAACAGTCCGAGAAATGTTCGGAAATTCTTGGGAAAGTTCCGAGATTGTGAATCGACGGATCTGACGAATTTTGTCTTCAATTTGTTCGACGAGATTATCACTCACTACAGACGGCCTTCCACTCCTTGATTCATCATGGATGGTTGTTCTTCCTCCTTTGAAAAACCTGACACATTGACGCACTACACCTTCACTCATAATGTTTGGGCCATATATGGCACACAGTTCACGATGAATGTCCGCTGCTGACAGTTTTTTCGCCCAAAGAAATCTTATTACTCCTCGTACCTCGCATTTGGCAGGATTTTCAATAGCAGCGCACATTTTGTGACGTTATAACGAGGAAACGCGCGGTAGTTCGACACTCTCCCTAAGATTGCTGAAATTTTACGGAATTACAGATTGCTTGATTTAGCAATGGTTGCGCTCCCCCCACTACTAATAGTGCCACGCCTCGACGGAAGTTAATTTTCAAAATGTCCTTTTCTTACAAAAAAAAAAAAAAAAAAAAAAAAAAAATAGTGGTGTGGATAGAATAGAACGAACAGCCCTATTGAATAGGCCGGCGGCAGAAGTCTGTGACGATGGAATTTCAAAGCTGATTTACTGCTATGATAGTTGTTTTAAATAATACTTCGATTATGCTGAGAAGTAGCTGAAGAATGTGCCTTTCAAACGTGAGTAATAAAAAACGTATCCTTTCATTAGTTTTCTTTTAATTCATAAACGGAGGTTTCTTTCCGAATTGCCCTCGTATACAATCCATTTCTAAAAATATTAAAATGTTGCACTGTGTTGGGAAACATACTTGTGTGGGTAATTTTTATTACTCTACCCTATCAGGGTATGAATGAAAAATGGATTACAAAATTTCATCTTTACATTCAAAAATCACGTTAAATAATAAAAAAAAACGCAACTTGCTTAAAAATAAATAAATAAATAAATAAAAACTTGCTTTCATTAAAATAAAAAAAAAAATGTAGAAAAATATAAATTTTTGAAATACACTAAAAAGTAGAATTGGGAATTTTGGCCAAATTTAGCCAGCTATCGCAAAGTTGGCTTCATATATCGCAAGTTATTTTTATCGGCAAATTTGGCGATATTTCGCCAAGATGGTCAAAATTTGGCGTTCTTGTGTTAACCCTACCATTAGTACTTTTCTACAAATACTCATTGTTGAAGCTGATACTGATTTCCCCATACACTGTTAAAAAAAAAAAAATCTGTAAAGTTAATAAAGTTTTTCTAGGAAACTGGGATTCCTAGAACTTTTTATCTAACGGTAACAACAAAAATTCCTGTAACAGCTTTTTTACAGTGTAGGAAATCAATAGTTGCTTCCCCATTGACCTCCTTAGGGATCAAATTTTCAAAAATCGAATTCATGTATTGCTGTGAGGAATACATGTATATTCCAAATTTCAAAACTTTTTGTCAACAGGAAGGATGAAAAATGAGTAACAAGATTTGACTGCCACATACAGACAAACAGAATTGTAAATTAAAGGAAAGCATGTAATAATAAAAGAGTGTAAAAAATACATTAATGGAACTTAAATATTTGGTTGATTGAATTCAGAACTATTTAACCTGATCTATACTTTCAAAAGTATTATTATACCCGTAGTAAAATCAATAGCATCTTTGAAGTTTTACTTATTTAATGCAGAACGAAGTAAATGATCTATTTTTAATCTGAATCTCGAAATTCATTGAAATGAGAATCTTAATTTTAAATATACAATCTATAAATATCTTTAATTATCGAACTGGAAAAATTGGAATTTTAATGAAAGGATTTTAAAGTTACTATTTTCAGGACAAAATAATTTAATGTGAAATGCCAATCATTATTTTTCCCGGAAACTCCGATATTTTTGCAACAGTGCATATAAAGAATTAAGGGAAATTAATCTTTTAATTTCCGTAATCATAATAATGAGGCATTTTAATAAGGTGTTCAAAATACACTGCTCAAAACAATTAAAGGATATTTGAAGTTTTATATAAAATAAAGATATAAACGAAAATTTTTTTGCCGAAAATAGAAGAAGAGAATCACAAATGAAAATTTTTCTGGTTTTCAAACTGTGGAGTATGCAAATTTTGAGTTCGACGTCAAAAACGTCGCTTCAGCGGCAGCGAATGAAATTTGACTTTCAACTGGATAAAAGAGAATGAAGACAAGGATGATAGGCATTCAGTGATTGCTTTGTTTCGATGAGTACGATGTCTCAGCGAAGTCATTTGATAGATTCAGAAGCTTTGAGAATTGTTGGTAGGTTAGAAGGGGGCCAAACTCAAGCCGAAGTAGCGCAAGCCATTGGAGTGTCACAAAGTGTCATTTCCAGGATCTGGAACCGTTTTTTGGAGAGTGGATGTGCAGGCCGAAGACCAGGGCAAGGTCGTAGATGGGCAACAATGCCCAATGAAGATCGGTATTTAGCGTTAACAGCTCGGAGGCACCGAACCATGAACGCTACCCTTCTCCAACAACACCTTCGCTCGGCTACCGGCACCACGATTTCAACTCAGACTGTCCGAAACCGGCTCCATGCTGTAGGTCTGTATGCTCGCCGACCGATGGTATGTATTAGATTAACATCAAGGCATCGTCGCGACCGCAGGGAGTGGGCAACCGAGCATGTCAACTGGAGGAAAAATGAATGGAGCAATATTCTGTTTTCTGACGAGTCCCGTTTTTCTGTGCATCCGGATAATAGGTGTATTTTTATCTGGAGGGACCGTGGCAGTAGGAATAATCCTGCGTTCGTGCACGAAAGTGTCAGATTTGGCGGTGGAGGAGTGTTGGTGTATGGTGGCATCTCCATTAATGGGCGCACTGACCTCTACATCATTCGAGATGGAGCTCTGACTGGTCGCCGATATAGGGATGAGATCCTCAGACCTATTGTAGTCCCTTACGCTGCAGCAATCGGAGATAACTTCATTTTAATGGACGATAACTGCAGGCCACATCGTGCAAACCTGGTGGAGGATTTCCTTTTCGAGGAAGGAATCGTTCGAATGGAATGGCCAGCGTGTTCTCCAGACATGAATCCAATCGAGCACGTTTGGGACGCTCTAGGAAGACGAGTTTCTGGCCGCCAACAACCCCCACAAACTCTCCAAGAACTGGAAAGAGCTCTTCTGGAAGAGTGGGCCAGAATACCCCAACTCGTCATTAATAGCCTCATTGAGTCCATGCCTCAAAGGTGTTCAACGTTGCTGGCCGCCCGTGGAAACCATACCCCTACTGAAAATGATTTTCTTTGAAGAAAACACCTTTTCTTATTCTTTTTTTCTCATATGCACAAATTGTGTTTTTTTCCTTTAGTGCACAAATGCGCAATAAAATGCATTTTTTCTGCCAAACATGTGTAATTTATCCTCATATAACCTACTATGCCTGTCGACCATGTATCAATCAGCTAAACACTTTACCAGATACAAAATCCACCTAAAACTGCAATATCCTTTAATTGTTTTGAGCAGTGTAGATCTCGATGAATGAAGTTAAGTTTTTTGTATATTTTCAATTTACATAATGCATATAATAATGAAACGGAGCATACAAATCTGTCTAACAATACACCAATTAAAATCGAAATGTTGTGTTTCAAATTTATATGTTATGCTAGTGATTATGAAAGTGGAACAAGTTTATTTTTGAGAAAAAAATTAGTTAAAGCTAACAAATTAACATAAAAATTGTGTATAACAGTTGAAGTGATGGACTAAGCCGAAGAAATAGTACATCTGAATTTTTAATTACATGAATTTTTATTAACATCGTTAGCAAGGCATAAAAGCAACAGACTAAAAAAGTATCCAGGCCAGGGTTCGAACCTGTGTCATTGGTTCAGCATATCAATGCTGTGCAACTGAGATCCCCGGATGATAGCCAGCACGGTAGCTTTCATTCTTACATGTTGGTAAGGCAAGATGGGATAACTTCATGAACCACAACCAATGAGGCAAAAAAGAGACGGGATTAGCCCAGCATCGATGAATATATATAATAATAATAATTAAAACAACGCAATAAGCTTGAAAAATAGTAAATCTGAATATTTAATTACGTGAATATTTATTCACATTACTAAGAAAGCGTAAAACCAACAGAGTGAAAAAGTAACCAATGATCCAGGTTCGATCCATGTTCTGGATACTTTTGAGCTCTGTTGGTTTTACGCTTTGCTAGCAATGTGAATAAATATTCACGTAAGAAAAAAAAAATCTGATTTACTATTTCTCGGGCCTATTGCAACGCTTCAATTATTATTAAGGATCGGCCGAAACCGAATTTAGGTGATCTGCCTATTTTCGGTGAAAACTAAAATAAAAATGTCCAGAATTTTTTTAAAAGTATTTAATATGCACATAAATATACATAAGTCGTATTTATTAAATATGCGCAATTATCAATTAATTATGCGTATTTATTAAATATACATAATTATTAGTTAATTATACGTGTGACCCAAGTTGGTTCTCCGTGCCTTAGATCTAAATTTTTTTATTTTCATATAAAATAAAACGTAATTAATTAATCAACGACATAGAAAGGTATACGAGTTTCATTTAATTAAAAATATTTTAATTCTATGTATTACACACCTCGATTTATCTTTTATAATGATTTTTGTAAATGATCATCTGTTATGCTGGAACTGACTCAAAGAGTATTCGAAACTTTTTTGCGGTTTCAAACTAAAAAAAAAATTTATTACTGTTAAGTCTGCAGCTTTTAATGAGCACCTGAAAAAGCCATATATGCATTGCTTGCTTTATAATTTGCACTTCCGTCTTGAGTCAGTGATGACTGGTAATTATAAACAATGAAGTTCATAGCAATAAATAGTGTCATTTAGTCATTTGAGCCGATGATGAGTAATGTTGAAAATTTCCGAAGGAAGAAACGAGATTTTTGGAATACAGATAGTTTTTGTCGAGTTTCGGTCCGGCCGAATTTTCAGCAGTATTTTCGCTGAAAACGAATTTTCTTCGAAACTTAGATTTTGGGCTGAAACCGAAACCGAATTTTCGGTCGATATCTAATTATTATATATATATACAGTAAAACCTCCATAACGGACACTGCCGAATAGCGGACACCTCTTTTTAACGGACAGTTTTCTAATCCCCACTCCCAAAATCTAAATATTTGTATGTTTAACACCTGAATAGCGGACATTTTGGCGGAGTAATTTTGGCGACAAAGGATGAAAAATTAATTTTTAACGAGGAAAAAAAGTAAAAAGCCTGTATTTTTCGGATTCAAACAATGTTTGAGATAATCCTATACAGTGTCCAGAAACAAAGTTTAAAGAAAAAATTCATTTTAGTAGGGCTCGTTCGTAAAATTCAACAGTAATTAACTGGATTGCATCATTGCATAACATAGAAGAGAGAAATCAGAAACGTCATATGGTGTCTAAGAAAAATAATTACTGAAAACCTAACATACGATTTTATTTATTTATTTTTACTCTTTCTATTTACAAATCTATCTAAAAATGTATTTTGCAATGTAGATTACTGTTTTATTCTTGTTTGTGATTATTTCGAGTATGGCCTCAAAAAGAAAACGATTAATTTCAAAAGAAAAATTTTAAATTTTAAATGTATCTGAGAAACAGAAATTGAGTTTGCTGAACGTTTTAAAATAGATAAAATACAGGTGGGAGAGATTTTACGAAATAAAGGAAAAATAAGAAATTGGTGGATTGCTAACTCTAACGAGAACACCAAAAATGTGAAATTGAGGATGACTAATTCCATTGAAATTGATTCGATAATTCTGAATTGGTTTACTTCAGTTTGTTCAAAAAACATTCCTGGCAGTGGGTCATTGATTCAGGAAAAGGCTTTAGAAGTCGCTGAAGAACTCGGATTACACGATTTTAAGGCTTCAGTGGGTGGATGGAAAAGTTTCGGTCTCGGCGCAACATTTCTTTCAAAACAATATGTGGAGAAGCAAAATATGTAGATCTTAAAGAAGTGGAGGATTGGCATGAACGATTACAATCAATTTGAGAAGGTTATGAGAAGAGAAACATTTTTAATGCCGATGAAACCCGACTTTTTTTCAGAATTTTTCCGAATAAGACTTTGCGTATTAAAAAGATGACTGTATTGGCAGAAAAATGTCAAAAGAGTGACTCACTATTTTATTATGTTGCAATGTGTTTGGAGAATTTGAAATCCCAATTGTTATTGGAAAATCTCTGAAACCCAGGTGTTTCCCAAAGAACATTCAATTTAATAAATTTGATATTGTGTGGAGAGCAAATAAGAACGCGTGGATGACCAGTTCTTTAACGATCGAATGGTTAACTTCTGTTGATAATAGGATGAAAAAACAACAAAGAAAAGTTCTCTTGTTTTTGGATAATGCAAGTTCTCCTCCAAAACATTTGAAATTTGATAATGATAAAAATTTTTTTTACCCCCCAAACACAACTTCACTATGCCAGCCACTTGATCAAGGCATAATACACAATTTTAAAGCCTGGAACAGAAATCTTTTATTACGCCATATTCTTTCAAAGTTACTAGTTTCTATGAATATACCTGAGAACTGCCTAAAATTAGTTAATGTTCTTGATGCTATAATTTGGATTTCCTCAGCTGTAATAAACATAAAACCGGAAAGCTTACCACAATGTTTCAGAAAAGCAGGCTTTATATTATAAGAAAATGAAACACACATTTCCGGCACAAATGAAGAACTAAACGAAATAATTGAATTAATGAAATGTATCAGGAGTGAAGAAACCGCCGAAAATTTCTTTAATATTGATGATGAATTACCTACTGAAGAAGAATCAGTTGATGTGTGCGATTATATTCCATCAGAATTTTCGACTAAATCTGACTTTATTAGTGATGATGAAACAGATACCGGAAATGGGATATGCTTTCCTGCAACATCGAGAATTTCCAAGAAGCGGCAATATACAGTGAGCAGTTACACAATTTTTTTTGTAAAAAAGGATGATTCAGAAATATTAAAACTACTGACAGAGTTAAAACTTCACATTGAAAAACAAATTACATGTAATCGTAAGCAAAAGCAAACTTTTATAACATATTTTTTTCGTAAGATTGTAATAAACAGTGGATAAAGGTATGCACAATTTTATTTCATTTTTATTGCTTAAAAAAATAATTTGAATTTCTGATTAATCATATAATAGAGGTTTTAGGACCTATAAAAGTCAATTAATGAAACATTAAGCATTTCTTAGCATTTTTTGAATCTCTGAGGTTTTTCCAATAGCGGACAATTTCCGTGCTCCCGAGGTGTCCGTTATTTAGAGGTTTTACTGTATATATATATATTCATCGGTATTAGATTAATTTAGTCTCTTGTTTGACGCAGTGGTTGGAGTTCAAGAAGTTATCCCATCTTGTGATGTAGTTGTAGCCTTACTACCCTATAAGAGCGAGAGAAGCCAAGTTGGGTAGTCAGGGTAGAATGTTGGTGATTTGAAACAGTGATACAGGTTGTATGCCTGGCATGAGTACTCTTCACTCTGTTGGCTTTACGCCTTCTAACAATGCGCATAAGAGCTCAGATTTACATAAAAATTATATTATTGATCGATTTGCAATAAATATCTTTTAATATCAGTATAAATATGTTACCGGAAATTTATTTGGTCAACTAATAATTCAACTGTGCTGATTTTGAAAGTAAGGAAGGTCTATTTTGAATAGAATTATTTTTTATCTTGCATATACTGGGCCGAAACTAGCCTTTTTTTGCACCCAGGGCAAACATGGTTTTCGACCCCCTCCCTTTCACGCACAATAAAAGTTATCGACATCAGGTAACCTATGCAAAAAAAAAAAAAAAAAAAAAAAAAAAAAAAAAAAATCATTAAATATAATAATTATTTAATAATTATCAAAATGTGAGCAAGAAATATGTAAACAATGCTCCCATAGATTTAGCATTAGCTTGAGCGTTAAGAGCCTACACTAGTCACGCGAAGAAACTGGAACACTAATGTTAAACCTATGGAAGCAACTTTTTAAAATTTCTCGCTTGCATATTAATCATTTTAAATGATTTTTTTTCTTGCTTAGAATAGCTAAGGTTGAATTCTAAGCGGGTTAGAGTTTACTTTTTTGATTTTAGTTGCAGAATTTTTTATAAAGTTACTTTATCTTTCAGTACCGATTCTGAAACCTAAAGTATAGAAACTCTAAAGATCAATCTAAACTATTTAAGAAAAAGAAAACATTTTAAAATATTAAAAAGTAAGCGAGAAATTTTAAAAGAACGCTCCCATAGGTTTAACATTAACTTGCGAGTTTCGTTGTATTTCATATATACATTAGAGCGCCGATTATCCTAACAAGTCGGGGCCTGCCCTAGTTCAGATAAGCAAAAGTTCGGATAAATGGACAGACAATTTAAGGGATTCTTCTGACTATACTAAAACCTTCACACGTTATCTAAGCTTAGGACTGGCAGCACCAGTTAGTGCGGGCATGTTTAAAAATTCTTTTTTTCTTTTATCTTTTTTTAAAAAAAATTTGTTGTTGCTTACATTTTTATCATAATTTTTTTTTCTCTTTTTATCATTTTCTGAACCACAGAGATTATAATTTATGGAAAAAAGCTTTTGAGTGTTGCTTGATTCAACGAAGACATTCTTTTCAATGCTAACATATTTCTAATTCTTCTTAAATACAGTTATTTGAATAGGATCAGCGTTCTTCTGCCGTTCGAGCCATTTCATAGCTGCTTCCAAACATTCAAAGGCTTCGTTATGTGATGGACCTGGGTTATTTTCAGAGAATTCGTTTTCATTTTCTTCAGTTTCTTTTTCATCATGAATCTCAGCCACAATCTCATCATCGTTTAAAATCTGATATCCAGGGTCATGTATACTTCACTATTTAACCCCTCGTTAATTTTATTTTGTTCATAGCTTAGGATTCTTTCCATCTCCTTTATTGTATTAAATTCCTTATTTTCTGATTCACTATCAGTTTTTTTCTTTATTTAAAATTTTATTCCACGCCAATGGATAACTGAGAGTTCGGCTAAAGAAAAATTTTTGGGGAGAAATAGGCTGTTCGGGTAACTGGAAGTTTGGTTAAAATAAAAAAAAAATTGAGAGAAATAGACTGTTCGGATAGTTGGAAGTTCGGTTAATTGGAGTTCGGAAAATCGGCGCTCTATTCTATATACATTTTTCTATGAAACTACAAACAAAATCTTCATTTGGTGCTCCCCTTCCCCTTTCATTCCGGCGCCCGGGGCACATGCACCTTCTCCACCCATTTAGTTTTGGCCAGAGGTGGGCAAATTTGCAATCTCAATTATCCACAGTGTAATTACAGGTTAATTGCATGTAATTGATTATAGTTTCACGCATTCAAACTGAGAAATTTTGTCAGATTATGGGATGGGGGCGGTTCCGGTTACAGTGCACAAGAATTTTTTACGGCATGTAATTTTGACTGTAATTAATTACATAAAATTAAACTGTAATTATATTGCAGATAATTGATGCTTTCAGAAGACAATCCGACTAACTCCATTTTAAGTGGCGTTTTTTTAAACAAAGGAACATTGAAAATTTTCTATATATTTATACAGCGATAAAAAGTTACCCTTGATTAAAAGAAAATTAATGAGTTCAATGAAAAGATCCCGAGGAAAAATATTTTCTAATAAAAAAAAAACTCATTGTAATGATCCCGCCAAGCCACAAACCTAAAACGTCAGTCATAAAAAGAAGTGATATCACATAAAAAGAAGCGATACAGAAGTGTATACTCTAAGTGCCGTGTGAAAATCTATCACTACTCATAATATTTCCAAAGGACTCGGAGTGTGGTACAGTATGTGAAAACTGCTTGGCGACCTGCAGGCTTTTATAGTGTTTGTTCTTCCCGCACTTACGTATGACTATTTGTTTAACAATTTTTTTCTTGTATTACTGATCCCATTACTGTGAAAGTTGAAGCTTTTAGTGTTTACATGCCCATACTTATTTAACATCATGGGACCCCATTTGTTGTTTTTATTTACGATTATTTGAACGAGAAAGACCACTTTTATAAGGAGGATTTTCCAAGTAAACACTTAATAAATATTTTGAGTTTGTAAAATAATTATAAAAAATAATAATCATATGAATATTACTAACAATGCACCTAATAATAGACGTTAAATAAACTGAGATATATTGAAGAGTCTTCGTAAACGGAATTGCACATGACAGGGGAAAATCTGTTCTAGTAAGGCTTCTGTTACAATAGTATTATATAATATTCCTTATGTTGGAAACATGACATTTTACGTTTAAGTAATAATTCTGTCATAAACAGGATCCATTTTACCAGTTTTCCTTTTAATTTTGAAACAGTGTATTATTAAACGTATTTATGTAATTAAAAAATATGTTTAAAATATTGATAAATTATATATTTTTACTTTATAAACTTTTTTACCAAAAATGAAACCGACTTCAGAAACTACTGCAAAGTAAAAAATATTTTTTTTACATAATAGTTAATAAGAAATTAAATTAAGAGCATTGTATTTACCATGCGTATTATTATATTTATGTACATTAATTTGTTTTTTTTTTTTTTTTTGGAGTCGGTGCCAGCCAAACAATGTTAAGTATAATTATCCAACAGACACACATCCAAATATCTACGAGTTTTTGTACGATTTATTATTTAATTAAAAAATTTTAATTTTACCATTTTTGAAATATTTCATCTGATTTTATAAAAGTGTATTTTCAAGTGAGATTAGCTATAATTATGTGTGCTAACTTAAGGATTATTATAAAATTAGTGTGTTTATACAGGCTATTATGTAAAAAATCGTAGCCAAACACAGATTTTCAAATGCAGGATACTATCAGAGTTGATTGAGAATGGAATTTTTTCCCGCAACGTTTTTGCTGAATCTTCTTACGATTTGTATTGAATAATTAATTTTAATTTTGAACTTGGCTTGGTTATAATATGCTTATGATTGAGAAACCGGTTACAACAATGAAAGATAATTTGCGAGAAATCCTTCATTTTATTGGTTTTTGTTGAATTACTAAAAAACTACTATACGAATTTCGATGAAACGGAACTGGTACCAGTTCGAGAGTATCCTCTTTCTATTAAAACAAAAATCACATAAATCGGACAAAAAGTTCCGGAGCAATCGGTGAACATACGTAAAAAAAAAAACAACATACATACGCGTCGGATTGATAACCTCCTCCTTTTTTTGAAGTCGGTTAAAAAGTATAATTGTAATAATAGATGATTACCACAATTACATACCATTTCCTGCTTTTATTACAAATCTACAGTGATATAATGAGAAATTAAAATTATTTTTTTCGACTTTCACAATTGAATTTTCGAAATTGATATAGGTACTGCATATATTAAGATACAGACTGTAGGTCGCCAAGCAGTTTTCACACACTGTACCTCACTCCGAGTCCTTTGGAAACATTATGAGTAGGGATAGATTTTTCACGGCACTTGGAGTATGCACTTCTATATCGCTTCTTTTTATGTTATGTCATTTCTTTTTATGACTGGCATTTTAGGTTTCTGGCTTGGCGGGATCATTTCCAACGAGTTGTTTTTGATTAGCTATCACTTCTTTTTATAAGGTATTTCATTTTCATTATACATATTTCATTTTAATTCAGAAAAGAAAAGATAAACGGAAGATGATAAAAGTAAAAAAAAAAAAAAATTTAATAGTGATGCCATAAACTTTTCAAAAGTGTAATATATCTAATAAGACTAATGTTGGACTTGCTAAAAATAATTCAAAACCATTTTATCGATCCTTACAAATCTCAGAAGAAATCATTTATTCTTTAGAAATGATAAAATGTGCCGAACTAATAAGCAATATTTTGTGCTGTTGTTCTATAAGCTATATTGTGTTCATTAATTAACTCAGCAAGGATTTTATCCTAATAACTTTTGAAAAACTGCCTTTACATTTTCAAAATTCACATAATTTTACAAAAATGTGTAAAGACTTAAAAATAGATTGAATAATGAGCATTTGTTTTATCACCGGGTATACTTGAAGTAATTTTTAAATAAAATTTAGTTTTTTTGTTACTTCAGGAAATCCAACGTCCCTCCCATAAGCGCCGCAGAAACTCAGATTATCTGTTAAGCTTTTTTTCTTTTAAAATGTTTTCATAAGCTCTAACACTTGTTGGATTTTCTGAATTTCTAATGCATCTACTTTCTAAATTCCTAATTGTTTTTTACGTGACTTACCGGTCATACTAAGTCGCATGCTTTCCAAGTATTTTCTCATATATTTCGGATAATTCATCCGATATATTATAATTCCTTTCAATAAAAGTTCAGAATTCGATATTTCATCGTTATGAATTGATTTTTCCTAATTTTTGTCATTTTGTAAATTTTTAAGTAACTCTATAATCTGATTAAAAATTAACTAAAAGCTATTTATGGCATATTGATAGCATTCTTTAATAACCAAGTTCAAAATAACAGAGTCGATTAGCTTAATAAATCCCCTTATTAATCTTTTAAAATGAAAAAAAATAACGAAAAGTTCCAATAAAACGGCCAAAAATTCACATCATTTTACACAAAATATGTAAGGACTTAAAAACATACTGAATAATGAGCATTTTTTTTATCACCCTGCGTGCTTGAAGTAATTTTTAAATAAAATTAGTTTTTTTTTATTTCAGAAAATCCAACGTACCTCCGATAAGCGTGGCAAAAAATCAAATTATCTAATTAAGCTTTTTTTTTCATTTTTAAATGTTTTCATAAGATCTTAACACTTGTTGGATTTTTTGAATTTTCAATGCATGTACTTTTTAAATTCCTAATTGTTTTTTACGTGACTAACAGGACATACTAAGTCGTATGCTTTCCAAGAACTTTTCATATATTTTGGATAATTCATACGATAAATTACAATTCATTTCAATAAGAGTTCAGAATTCGATATTTCATCGTTATGAAATGATTTTCCCTAATTTCAGTCATATTTGTAAAGAAATTTGGAATGTTGAAAAATATATACTATATTTGAGTATATGTGCGTTTTAGTATAAAAGGAATAGAGAAGAGAACATTTTCCCGCTTATTTCAATATGATAAATAGTAATCCTAAAGTTCTTCGAATTGTTTTCATGACTATAAGTACTCTGTAATTCACTAGAGCGCTTACATCATCTATCTGTGAATGTTCTGTGGTTTCTCCGTAGTCAGTGTTTACCTAGAATCATTCCATAATCGAAGTTCACTGGCAAGTTTCTATAATCCAGTTTCTCCTCAAATATCAGCAGGACATTTCACGATGATTACTGTGCACAGTACCTTCGTCAAAAATCATTTCGATTTCGTGCAAAATAAAATTTCATTTAATTGTTATCTAAATTTTGTGCGCAACAATACTTTATAAGGGTGTGTGCTGAAATATAGAAGCATCTTTAATAAAGTGGACAATAAAAACATCTCTCATAAAGTAGAAACCTGGATCGTCGAGCTTTTAGATGAACAAATTGAATTCATATTCAACTTTCAAATAACATGATAAAATTTCCTAGAGAATGAAATAGTACAAATTCATTAAAATACATGCCACTCAGTAAATATCCATCGGTTGTAATGTAATCAAGATCTTTTAAGTGATCTTGTAAAAACGAACCTTAAATGCTTCAATGGCGCCTTATAATAGAGAGCTTAACTGGGTCGAATGCAATAACATCTACCCTATTAAATTTCGTGTGCGTATCTATCTATGTAACCTAAAAAACTCGGAAACCACAGTGCGTAGGGCTACGAAATTTGACACACGGGTTGCTTGTAGGGGGCTCATGAACGATAGAGGCCAAAAGTTCTAACTTTTTGAGCAGATTTTTTAATTTTAGGATTTTGACGAATTTTTGCCTTTTTTTATGTTCAACCCGTAATCGTGTGAGCTCTAACCAATTCTAAATGTTTACTACAATGTGATATATACATATTACGTACGACCCGCAGCAATAATAAGAAGATAGCGGGTATTACGATAATTCTTTTAGCTGACATGGAAATATAAGTAGAGATATACATATTACGTACACCATGCTGCAATATAGGAATCAATTACTTTAAACTGGTATAAATCAAAAACTAATTAATATTTTTACATGAAACTTTCAAAGGTTTGAACTACTCATAAAAGCAATTAAAATGCCGTAAATCGCTTAAAAATCCGATAATTATACATTGCTAGCCCTGTCAATAGATTTCGGTCTGAACAAGAATTTCAAAAGTGCAAAAACAGCACTTTTAAAATCGCCTTTACTAAAAACCTATTGGCCGGATTCTACTTTACTTTTGTTTTCTTAGTCACGTGGCACGTCCCCATTCCATAGAAACAAGAATTTTGTTTCTATCATAAAATAAAACCCGGCGATATAGAGGTGTCAAAATCCGGTTTGGTCAGTCCGGAAAATATAAACTAGACAGAGTAGTACTAAAAAAAGTTTGAAAAATCGTTTGGCATTAATTGGCGGAAATTCCTTTCATTTCTGGTTCATTGCAGTGTTGTTTCTTTAGCTTGGCGAGAAACTCTGTCGAGTGTCTATGATATAGATACAATATTTTTTATAGTTACAATAACTTTAACTGTTTATACTGAACATTTTCATTTGATGGAGTTAATCGATTTCTGCATCGAACGACTCAATTGGGATTACAATGTTGGCCAACTGTGATTTCGGCCCTGTGCATAATATTAACAAGCACAATCAGAATTTAGAAATCTTCTACATCTGTGATGACTGGCAACATTGGTAAAACATTATTTTATCATAATTTATGATGCATATGTATACAACTTATTACTGAATATTTTCTCTTGCTTGTTCCACTTTTCCCCATAAAATCAAATTTATTTTTAGTTTTACTGTAACTTTTCTAAAGAAGATTGAAATATTGAGATAAAGTAAATAAGTAAATAAAATAGAATATTCGATTTTTTATCATTATATTCCACTCAAAGAAAATCAACGTTTTGAACAAATCACGGCTTTTGAAAGTAAGGCGCACTATTGGCGAATACCAAAATCAAGTTTTTTGTCAATTACGTTTAAAATATATTTAACTACCGGGTGTCCCAAAAAGGACTGACTGATTTTAAAATTTAATAACTTGCAAACGGTGACAGATATTTAAAAAATTCTTGCAGGAGGGTTATGCATAAGGTCAAAAGTTTTATTACAGTGATTTTCGATTTTAGTTCGAATTACAAACAATAGATGGCGCTGCGATCAACAGACGCTCAATTCAGGCTCGATTTTTGGTATTTCGTGGCCCGGATAATACATTTCCATCTCCTTTTTCAGCATGGAACAAGAGAAAGGACCAGAAATCGAGCCTGTATTTAGCGACTATTGCTTACAGCGCCATCTATTGTTTGTAATTCGAACTAAAATCGAAAATCACTGTAATAAAACTTTTGACCTTATGCATAACCCTCCTGCAAGAATTTTTTAAATATCTGTCACCGTTTGCAAGTTATTGAATTTTAAAATCAGTCAGTCCTTTTTGGGACACCCGGTATATACTTATTATAACCTCTTCGATTCTGAAGTATCACATGTGATACTTCCGGACAGAGGAGGGAAAAAACTAAACAATTTGCTTTTTTTACATTTTTACTTCCATGTAGCTGAATGTTTTTAGCTTTGGATCAAAACCAATAAATGGCAGCACTGATGCTTATTTCCTCATAAAATAAGTTTTAATTTTGTCTGAATTTGCAAAATGCATTCGAGACAGTGTGTTGAAGAAAGTAAGAAAATTTCAAAATTAACTTAAACGCTTTACAATAAAATAATTTTGAGGGTTTGTAGATCATTCGATTAATTAAAGGCCTTCAATTTAATGCTGCGTAATTTAGGTTATTGATCATTAGATTGATATTTTAAGGGTGTTAGTCATTTTAGATCCGTATTTGAGAACTTAAATTACCAGCCCTCTAAAGTATCCCTTTCAGGAAAAGGGCTCCTTCTGTCATCTATGGTGTCTTTTGTGGGTACTTGTTAGTTATCCCGTCGACCAAATTACTGTCGCCAAATTGTAAGATTAAATGCCAATAATGGTTGATCGTAAATGTCACATTCACTTGACAACGCGTGTTTACGTCATCAAGTGATTTTTATTTCGACGTTTTATTTGTATTTTTATTACTGTTATATTAATTTATTTGTTCTTTCGTTATTTAAAATAAAAATTACGTCAATTTGTATAATTTGGTGGGTGGTTTGGCGATTTATATAGTTTGGCAAAATTGGTCGACGAGATAACTAACAAGTACCCTTTCTTGTTTGTGCAAAATCAACGAATGTGTATTCGCAGCGTTATTTTACCTACGTGTCTGAAGAGGATAAAACTAAAATATATTTGCGAATATTCTAAAAGTAATTCAATTCCAATCCATTCAATATTTTAGCAATAACGACAAGAACGAAAAATCATGCATCCAGCATAGACTGTGTAACACTTTCCAACACATTCAGATTTCTGTTAAAAAAAACAAAACAAAACAAAAACAACAACAACAAAAAAAACTGCACAGTTTATTAGGTGTCTAAATAAACAATTTGAAAAACGCATGACGTATTTGAAAACCCAATTTCTGCTTTTATCATCAACGAGGGGGAACTCGTCGAACTTTGACATAAGAAAATGTTTACGAAGGAATTGTTTCATTGATTTATAATAAACCTACAAAATTATAGCTACAATAAAAGTATGCATCTTATATTGGTTAGTCTAACTCTAAAACAAATATTATTTTATCCTAAAATTAACAAAATACTATTTCTATAAAACTCAGTTGTCCAGGGGTCGCATTCTACAGGGAAAATTTTATTGTTTCTATCACTATTTTGAAAATAATATCTTCATAGTGCCTTTTTATAACGTATTTTAAATAAAAAAAAAATATGGCAATTTTACCTACGGAATGCGACCCCTGGTTGTCTGAATTATTATAATTAAACTTTAATTGCATATGTAATCAGTAAAATATAATAAAAAACAGTTATTATAATGAAATTGTCAATTAAGTCTTTTCCCGAATCAAAACGATAAAATTTATTCTAGTTTGATACAATCAGATTTTTAACTTCTAGAATTCTTAAATTTTGTAGTCAGCCCTACTTCTATAGAAAAGTATTCAAATGACGTCATTATCGCATAATAATACGCAAACACAACAAAAAGCAATATCGTCATTCAAGAAGCTCGGCAAAATAATCGGGTATTTAATGTTACATATCCCTTCACTTGCTTTTGTTTATAATAGTTCCATGTTTTATCAGAAATCATTTTTTCAAAATACGGAAAATATTATCACACACGGATAAATAAAATTGCATTCTTTCAGCTTTTTGATTCAAAATAAGTAATTGTGAAAGAATGTCACACAATTATTTAAAATACGTTTTCGTAAAGAGAAAGTGTTATATAGTTTGTAAATATATTTGCTATAAACTAAGAAACATTTAATTGATGAATAGAAACGAAATAAAACCAAAATTGACCGGATTTTATAACAGACGGTATTTTTGATATAGCATGTATTTTAATTTGAATTTTTATGAAGAAATGGCAATAAATAAATAAATAAATAAATACAGTAATCTACTATTTTCCCTTTACTTTTAATAGAAATGGAGTACTCCTGTTGCTACAATTACAAAATTGGTACTAAAAACTATAAAAAAATTAACATCTCAAAAATAAATTGATACAGCTTTCAAACAAATTGCATTAAAAGTGCATTTTTTCCTTTTTACGACAGTATAAAAACTAAAAATGTGCGATGTGTAGAAGTTTAAAAAATTTCAAAACGAAAATTCATTTCAAATTTAAATGTGTTGCCATTCGCAGAGAGACGTATGCGTTACGCTGAGATACATTTGTCCTTTATAATATAGACAGGTAGATAGTCGGAAAAGTATCTGATTTTTTTGTGCTGCACAGTATAGACTTGTATGTAAAAGTTAGTTCAGTTAAACGAATAACACATTTGAAATTTTCCATTAAGCAACATCCCTGAATAAACGGAAATTTACTTGACAATTTTTGTGTAACTTTGTATATGCTCTATTCAATTTATAAACACCAAGTAATATTTAAAAGAATAGTTCAATTTAAAAATGCGTACCACAGCTGTATAGCACTTCCAGCAATCATTGTTCTTAGACTTCAAAAGTTCAATTACTGTTAAATTTATTCTGGCTATATTCTTTTGTGTGTCCCTGTTAATGATCGATAAATTCTATGCATACTCTATAGAAGCTGTGTAGTGCACCTCAGTGATACATATAAATTACAGTATGTTTAAAATAGTGCAATGTCAGTATATACACCGAAAGCATTTTTTCTCCATAGACTGTAATGTAAATCGGATTCTTTTGAGTGTCGCTGTAAATGAAACGTAAATTCTACACCAGGGACGGTGAATCTATGGCACGCGTGCCACTTTTGGCACGCGAAAGAATAATTTTGGCACGGCGTTGCTTATGGCTCTAAATCAAAATAAATTGAGATTCTACAACATCGCGACTGATCTGTTCTAAATTTGATTAAATGGAAATTATAAAATTTTAATTGCGGGATATCACATTCCAATGGTCTTAAAATTTTTTCAAACAAAGATGATATTTGAAAACTATCGACAAGAATTGATTATTAGACATTACTAAATTTCGATGGTAAAGTTCTGGCTATACAAAGAAACTGCCGTTTGCTATTTTATCAGTTTTTCTGCCTATCTATGGTTTCGAGAGACCGTTTTCACAAATGAATAATAACAAAATTCAAAGTGAAAGCACTTGAGCGAGAAATCCGGAAGATTCTGCATTAAAATTAACCTGGATTTAAGATGCAACAAAATAAATTAAATTATATCGCATTAATTTCTTTTTATTAATTTCAAAATTTATTTGTTTCTATAATTATTATAGTTTAATACTTAGATGCATGTTCCTCATATTTTTTAAATGTTAATAGAAAATTTTAAGTAATTTTAATCCATAATTTTCGCGTCTACTACATTTGTTTTTCAGTTGGCACGTCATAGTCACGTAAAATATTTTTTGATCGAATTTGGCAGGCGACAACAAAAAGGTTCGCCAACCCTGTTCTACACTCTTCATATTCAATACTGAATATGCCATAGTGATACTCAATAACATCTGTGAATTTCATGACAATCGGATTATATTTACGCGAGTTAGAGCACAGACAGACAAACAGATATACCGAATTCACAAACACTTTTCAATTTTGTTGGAAATTGTTAAAGATGGACTTTCTTTACTTTCAAAATCAATGGTCCAAATGTTGTGAAAACTTGCAATAAATTAAAAAACTATTTTGCCCTTGTTCTTTAGAGATGTTATACCGTGAAAGTTTTTATACTGACGTTTAAAAAACAGTTAAAAAATATCAGAATTTATAAACTTTAAAAGATATTAAATTTTTCAAGCCGTAACTGAGTTTGAAATTTTATACAGATCAAGAAAATATACAGACAAACAGAAACAATAGTTGTTTATTGCTTTTTCAACCCTTTATCAAAGAAGTTTCTCCTATTGCTATTTCATGTGTTAAAAGTAATCTAACAAATACAAAATTCTTTCAGCTCATACTTTTTGAGATTTAAAATTTATATTTTAATAAAAAATATATTTTTAAAAATCATATTTATCAAAAGATTTAGACGGCAAAACATTCCAGAAAAAGAATTGCCTTGATATTAGATATTTTTTTTAAGTTTACGTGCAACAAAAAGAAAAAAAAATACCTAAGAAGGAGGAAAATCTGTCAAACTTGCATAGTCTTGCAAAAAACTTAGACAGTTCTTAAATTATTTTGAAAAGAATTACGCCCTTCAGCAGAATGAAATTGTTCCCTTTGATAATTTTCAAATAAAAAAGGAAGTTTGGAGATTTGTATTTTTCAGCATATATACAGGGTAAGTCAAAATGAAAATATCGATTACAAACGGCTATAACTATTTAATGGAAAATAATTTATTGATAAGATTAACACAGAATGTAGAGGGAACTTCAAAATTTCTTTACGTAAGGAAAGTGCAGTGAAGCGGAAGCCTACGCATGCGCGATTTGAAACTTTGCAACGACAAGAAACCTGTTCATTGCGGCCGTCTCACTAGTAAAAATGACCGATTTTTTTCTGTGAGGTTATATGAAAGACAGTGTGCCTCCCATGCCCAAAACAATTGAAGAACTCAAAGTACACATCTGTAATGCGCTTGCATCGGTGACTGAACAAATGCTTCAGAATGTATGGCGTGAAATGGACTACCTCCTAGATGCTGTCCGTGTGACCAAGGGAAGTCACATAGATCATCCATGACGTATGTATACAAAATTTTGAAGTTCCGTCTTCATTCTGTGTTAATCTTACCGATAAATTCTTTTCCATTAAATAGTTATAACCGTTTGTAATCACTATATTCATTTTGACTTACCCTATATATATATATATATTGCTGTATTTAACGAATTTTCTTAGCTACTACTTTTGAATACAGCATTATCAGAGAAATGCAAATAATTTGCATCAGACCTATAGCTAAGATTTTCAAAGGGAAGTATTTGAATGGGAAGTGTTTTCTTAAGTTTAGATTGTATTAAACAAAAACATAATTTGCATTAAAAAAAAAAAAACAATTTATTTCCTACATTGTTTAGGTCCGAGAAGGGATATATATAATAATTTTTCTTCGGCTGCTTCTACAGTTAATGTTAAAACTTTGTAACAAACATGTTTAAACCAATTGAACTTAAGAAAATGAAAATAAAATTCAAACAATATGATACCCAAACTACCCTAAAAATTTAGATTCCATTCGAATAAAATGAAAATAAATCCTAGATAAAGGTTTGTATTTTTCATGTACCCTTGTATACACCTATCATAAACATAATACAAAATCTGCAATACAAATATTTGCTGCTTCTGAATCTTAAAAAGAAAAAAAGTCATAAGATTTATTTTCATTTCATTCAAACAAAATCAAAAATTTTAGGGTAGTTTAAGTATCATATTGTTTGAATTTTATTTTTATTTTTTAAAGTTTAATTGGTTTAAACGTTTTTGTTACAAAACTTTAAGATTAACTGTAGAAGCAGCTGAAAAAAAATTCTAATATCTATCCCGTCTCGGGCATAACCAAAGTAGAAAATAATTTTTTTTGTTTTATTACATGTTCCGCAAATTATGTTTTTGTTTAACATGTCAAGTTTTTAAATAACTACTGCACTCAGACGAACTCATTTAAAAATTAACAAAGGATGATGTAATTAGGATTTGATTTATAGGGTATGGTATCACAATTCGTTACGTAAATTTACCAATAGTTAATTCAAAATGTTTCACCAGTGCAGTAATGTAATTGTTCTTGTTCGAACAAAAACTTCTAATCAGATATATATAAAAAAAAAAAAATCAAATTCACTTAAATTTAGTTACTCACTTTCCCACTAGTGGGAGATATGAATGCAATAGTAAATTTTGTTACATGTTTGCTGCTTATTTTAAACATCAGTATAGCTGCCATACAGTAAAACAGAAAGAAATCGGTTTTACTTAAATTTAGTTGCATATTTCTTCCCAGGGGTGCGATAAACGCAAGAAATTTTTTTGTTGAGTTTGCATTACTTAAATTTAACGTGCAGTATGGTTCACATATTACAAATCATAAAAAAATCACTTTTGAAGTTTTAGTTATATAATTTCTCAGTAGGGGTGCTACCAGCATTAGAAAATCTATCACGTAATTTTTTTTTTATCAAAACATAAACTTGAATGTACCAGAAGCTTATTCTGAAAATTTATGTAAAATAACATTAAAAATCAATATTATTTCAATTTATTTGCTCTTTTTACCACAACGGACGCTATAAACACGCACACACACACACACACACACAAATTCGTGTTGAAGCTGTGCCATTCACTTTTATAGCTATCATACAGTTGAACATAAAAAAATCAATTTCACAGAGATTTAGGTACCTTATTTTCTCACAGGGAGCTGTAAATGCAAAAGTAAATAATGTTGAATAAGTACAACTTATTATACAGGTTTTTTCGAAATTATGTGCCAGAAATATAAAGGCAGGAAGAGGAGACCTAAATAAGCAGATTTCGTATAGGGATGTGGGTGCAGAAATGCAGCATCGAGGCAGTAGAAGACGCTGTTAACTTCCGTGGATGAAAGCGCTTAGCTGGCTTGAAACGTCATTCTCTCACGGATTTCGAGCAACATGTATTGTTACACCTTGCCAACATGCATTTCATGTATGGGGCCAAGCAAGGAAATGCTTCACACCTAACGCACGCACACCAGCTATCGAGCTTGACGAAGGACTACGCTCCACTGTGCGTAATACTGTTTCTTCCACTGCAGGAATTCTGCGATATCTTACAGTGCTCTTATCACGCCTAGAAGCATAAAACGATCCACTCACGCACAATTCCTAATGAAGACACTCAAATGTTCGGCGACCCAGCAGAATCCTACCCGGGAATCGTTCAATTAAAATCATTTGAGCAAGCAATCCATTTTCTTGCGCAATCCCATACATGAAATGCATCTCGGCAAGTTCCGCATTGGTGTCATAATGCATGTTGCTCGAAATCCGTGCGGAAAATGACGATTCAAGCCAGCGAAGAGCATCAATCTGCCACATTCTACAGTGCCCTCTCCTGCCTCAACACTGTATTTCCGCACCCACATTCCTATACAAAACCTGTTTATTTAGGTCCCGTCTACCTGCCTTTACATTTCTGACACATAAATTTGAAACACCCTATATAATAATCATCTATTCCAGTCACTGTTTACCCCAATGAAATTTCTTTTTATATTATAATTCTTGTTAATTTTTTTTCATGTGAATTATGCTATCATGTTTGATAGAAAAGTATCTTCTGTATGTAACTGGTATTCAGGCTTAACACGTTGAGTGCGACGGTGATTGACACCGAAGTTGAAAAATTTACAATGTTTTAAGTAATTTTTAAGAAAGTATAATCCTGTAATAAATAAAAGTTAAGTAAATTTTAAATAAATTTTCAATAATTACTTCAAACAATATATGTATTTTTAGTTTTATATCATATTTTAGACCGTCAGTCATCGGTGAATGATGCATTCTAATCTAAAAGTTCAGTGTCAGTCACCGATGATTGACGTGACGCTTAACGTGTTAAAAAGCAGTATAGGTAAAATATATTTCATTTTTTAAAAATATGACGTCATTCACCTGCTTTCTGCATTTATCCCGTATGGCGCAATAATTATCTCCCTTTTAATTCATAAAAAAATTATTTCAGTTCCATTTTTCACGTGGAAATCTTTCAACTGAAAATTAATTGCTGTAGACAAATTATTATTACTGCTTTTGAATTTTTTGCAACAATAAATAAAAAATGTTGAATTTTATAGTAAAAATTGTCCACTGGTTCTCAATAAAGATAGCGAAATTTAGAATCATTAAGAAATATATTTGGATTAAGTAAATAAAACATAGCCCATATTATTCTCTGTGTTACATTTGCAAAGGCAATCCTTCAAAGCGGAGGACAACATTCAAACAAGGAAAACAAAAATTAAAACCATTATGCCAATAAAAAATACTCACCAAGCGCATAGAAATAATTAGCTTTACAATTTTTTTTTTATTTATTTACTCAACTTTGGCTAGGTTCAAGATATTCTGGATGTTAAATATTTTATTAAAGAAAATTATGTTTGCAGCTACATTAAAATTTTGTTCACCCGACTATCAAATTTGAAATATGTTGAAACTTAAGCGGGGGTTATCCAAAAGTGACGAAAGAAAGAGAGATTCAGTATTTAAGGGGACAGTGGAGTTTAAAATCCTTAAAAATATTTTTTTTTTATTTTTGTAAATTTAACCTTAAATATTAATCAAGGGTACATTATATGCATTATGGCATGCATTTATCACGAAAAAAAAAAAAAAAATTGAAAAAAAAATGGAATTTTTTTCATATTTATCATATTTATCATATTTTCATAATCTAAATAATATCAGCAAATATGTTAAATTCAACTTAAGACTATTTTTAAACTGCAGCGTTCTCAACCGTTTTGCGTGTAATTTTTTGACGGCATGATGAGATAAATATTACTTATTCAATATAAAGTTTTTTTATAAGTGTTGGTACCACTATTTTAGAATAGTAATTTCAGCAGTTATATTTAATATTTTCTTAAAAAAATCTTTTTTGAAAAATTTTGAAATTTTTTTGAAAAAATTTTGAAATTTCGAAATTTTTTTTTTACTTTTAAATTCAAATATATAAAATTCGATGCTATATTATATATATATATATAAACCAAACTTTTATAAAAAATATTGGGGATTTTCATTGATATGGAATGCGCAGGGGGCATTTCGAAGATTTCTAAGACGACGCGTAAAATTCGAATTTTTTTCAAAATTCATTTTTTTTTTAATTTTTTGTGTTAAATCTATGCCATAATGCATATAATGTACCCTTGAATAATATTTAAGGTGAAATTTACAAAAAAAAAAAAAAAAAAAAAAAAAAAAAAATTAAGTATTTTAAACTTTACTGTCCCCTTAAAAGTATGGGCACATACAATGCGGTTTTAACAGAAATTATTTAATGCCATAGGAGTGAGGAATTTCTTTAAGGGGACAGTGGACGTTATTATTATTATTTAAAATTTTCATTATAGAGATATGAAATTTTGTGCAAATATACATTTCACTATAAGTATATAGAACACTTTGAAAGAAACTTCCAATTTTATTATATTTTAAGATTTTAATTTTTAAAACGAAATTTTAAAATGATATACGCGTCTTTATTTTTGAAATATTTCTTCGATTGTACATTTTAATCAATTAAAACTCTATTACAAAAAATTGTGTATCGATTTTTTAAGTTAATTTTTTAGAGATTTTTTTCTATATTTCATATCGATTTTCATCAAAATTTTGCATTTTAATGAGTTAAAAATCAAATTTAGTTACCTTAATGAAGTCGAATTTTAAAAAACATTCATTAGTTTCTTTGTAAGCAATATCAGGATTTTTCCTTATCAATTTCCCGAAATTCTTTCAAAAATTAAGACACATGAAGCATTTGAAATATCTAAAAAGTTGAAAAATCAGTTTTGAGAAAAACAACTTTAAAGTACATTAAACGGCCGAAAAATTATTTGAGTACAAAATTAAAACACTTGTAATTTTCCGAAAAATCATCGCATCTGCTGCATGTAGGTTTTCACAGATGAATCACAAGGGAACCACTTTTGGTGTTGCCCGCACCTAGCATTGAGACATGGTGCATTTTAAAGTTCTATATTACGAAGTTGGAGAATCGATAAAATTTTTCTGTTAAAATAATATTTCTTGATTTTACAGTAGCATAACTTTCTTAAAATGCAATTTTCGAGACCACTTATCGGACTATTATCATTGAAGTTTTTTAAAGAAAAGCATTGAAAAATAAAAATTAGTTAATAATGAGTATAAAACATATTGATAAAAGTTACAAAATTCCTTCAAGAACCCACGAATTTGATTTTGAGAAATTGCAACATTATATTCACATTTTTGGTGGGGAAACTGTTGGCGTTTTTTCTTTTTTTTTTTAATCAAAAGTAGAGCTTTTCGGCAACCCTAGTCAAATGTCATAGCTGTTTGTCTTGTGTGAGGAGTGGTTTTAACGTAGAAATTGTAATGTTCGACCTAATTAGCCACAGTATTTTTTCTAAATTGTGTAAAAATATTAATTTGCTTTATAATTACTTTTACCAAAAGACCATTTAATACAGCAACATTTCATTTTAAACATTCGAAACTTAATTCCATTCGATTTCAAAAGAAAATATTTTGCTTATTTTGTATTTCACTAAAAAACAATTTTCATTGATCTTGGAAGCTTTTATAGAATTATATATATATCGTCTGCATAGGAAAAAAAGAAAAACCTAATATTTGTTTATTATGCTATCAATTATAAAAAAAATTGCAATCTGATATAATATTAGCAATATGTACTGTACATTTACTCTTTGGATAAAGCAGGCGGAAAAATTGTAGCGCCCTATTTGGCGACTTAACTCACTTTTGGCGTGAAGTAAATAAATAAAAATGTAATAATAGAAAATTAAAAGTATAAAAAAGTATATAAAATATGATTTTAACAGAGAAGTTTTATCGGTTCTCTAACTTTTATGTACAGGGCTGTAAAATGCACCAGGTCTCGTTGCTAAGTTTGAGCAACACCAAAAGTGGTTCCCCTGTCAGTAGAAATTGGAAAATAATAATGCACACTAAATGAAATTTGATTTTAGTGCCGATTTTTGCTCAAATAAAGGTCCACGGGCCCCTTAATAATCAGTCAGCATATTGCTATGGGAGGGATGCCTTCATGGAGGACTTTTGAAGGAAAAGTTCGAATATCATTTTTGTGCAAAAAAACCCCCATAGAACCTTGCATAAATCAACTTTGCCAGACCGGGAGGATAGAGAACCTACTGACATCGACCAAAGCTTCTCATTTTCTGGACAGCATTATAATAATTGCTCGTGAGTAGTTCTACTAGAATGCCACGAGACTTTTTGATGGCAATATATTTATATATATATATCCTTTACCTAATAAATAATTATTATCTACATTTATATATTCTTTAAAACATAGTTTTCAGTTCTAGCTTTTCCATTTTTAGGTTTTTGTTTATCTCACAAAACCCTTATAGTCTCATGTCTCCGTTCGTCACAGCGCTCGTACTCGCAAACTATTTAAGTTACAGACTTGATCTTTATTTATTTATTTATTTTTATTTAATTAATTAATTTATTTTTTACTTAGAGTTGAATACCCCTTGATCTTTCCAAAATTATAAAATTTTAATGGGCTTTAAAACTCGAAATTTGCACATCCCGGCGCAAAAAAAATCCCCTTTCAGAAATTCTAAAAAATATTCTTTTGTCTCAATTACTAGCTGAGGTATTATTTATTATTTCACTAATTGGTTTATTTCTATTAAATGCTCATTTTAAAAGGCAGTCACGTGATTTTTTTATAATAGCACTGTTCAGAACGATGTCACATTTTTTAAAATACAGCATAAATGTTACTTATTCAACATAAAAATTTCATAAGTGTTGATACCACAATTTTCGAATAGTAATTTCAGCAAATATGTTAAATTCTTTGCTTTAGACTATTTTTAAACTGCAGCGTTCTCTACCGTTTTGCGTGTAATTTTTTGACGGCGTGATGAGATAAATATTACTTATTCAATATAAAGTTTTTTATAAGTGTTGGTACCACTGTTTTAGAATAGTAATTTCAGCAAATATTTTAAATTGTTGTTTAAGACCTTGCGTGAGAAATTTTGAGGGGGGGGGGGGGGGGGGGGCGTTAATTTTTTTTTTAACTTTAGCGTTTTTTATCGTCTTATGTGCATTTTTTTTGACGGAATACTGAGATAAATGCTATTTATTCAATATACAAATTTCATAAGTGTTGATATCACTAATTTCAAATAGTACTTTCAGCAATTATCTTAAACTGTTGTTTAAGACCGCCACCCTCTCGACTAATATATCTACGGATAGGTTTTCTAACGGAGTTTCGTTCAGATGCAGTTTTGTTAAGAATAGAGTGCGCTCTCTGGTGGTGGAATGTGGACGTAACAGAACGGGATTATTTAAATTAGGAAATCTAACACGGCGATGTGTTTGAAACTTTAAGATAGTTTATAACATATAATAAAAAGTTTTTAAAAGAATGACACGAGAAATTTCGTGGGGGGGGGGGGGTAGAAGGGACGATGAATATATTTTTTTAACCTTAGCTTTTTTTACCGTTTTATGTACTGTTTTAAAGGATTTAATAATTCTAAATTATGAATTTGGGTTTATTAATTAAAGAATAAAAAGCTTTGAAAGGAATATTAAACAAAACTCGCTGTGCGATCTGTGATCACACTTACCCACTTGTTTATTTAACGGTAAATGGATGCACCAGCGTTTCTCTTTTCTTTCTTTATTATTATTTTTCTCTGTCTGCCAAAGCTTTAACTTTACCTCCAACACTGGCCTGGCAAGGTACACATTTTTATATCTCTCTTCCTTAAGAAGCAGAAAACCAACGTTTAAAAATGCACAAATAATACATAAAAAGCAGCAAACTGCTGTTTCGAATCTACTATCGAAATTCTTCTTCAGTGTAAGATACAGCAAAGCACAGCGTGCTGGAAAAAGCAAGACGACAAAATGACAGTGAGAATTTTTAATGATGTGCTAAGCTTTCCGTTGTAAATACCAACAATGTTGAGCAATAGAAGAACATTAAGCTCCTGATTTTTAACATAACCTTCATGCTCATAGGTTCAATTTTTCCTCAGCTATCACTATCCAAAAATGTGCTTCTATACTTGATCTTGATTTAAAAATTCTCACTCTTTAGTCAATGACTTATCTAGTACTCCCGATTTCCCAAGTATTTGGAAAGCATTAATTTAATTTCCCCCTTTTTTTGGTTTCTTTTTCTCTCGTTCTCCGGTAGATGTCGCTATTTGTCCACGCAGCCGTTTCATCTTCTTCTCTCTAATTGGTTGTTTTTGGCGTATTCTCAACCCGTACCGAGTATATAAACCGGGCAAACATTTACTATAATGTATACCAAACATTTACTTAATTAAACCTAGCTATATCTAATGATAGACTGTTTTGACGAAACGATTCAAAGCGATGAAACAGATATGGCATCCATTTTGTTACAACGTAACAGAAGTACACAATGAGACACACAGTTGTGGTGTATACAGTAGGACACACTTTTTAAACACAAACCAGATATGACAGACTGCCCGGAAGATCAGGAACTTATATCTAAGTGCAGCAGAGCTCATCTCACACCTATATTGGCTTCTACAACTAATGTTGCACAAGGTGTGCTTCTCAAAGTTGCTTCCAGAAGCCAAATATCTGAAGATGTTCTTGAAAAAGCAGCTTTAACCATGCCCATTGACGGCAGAGTACAATCATTTGTTTCACCAAAGGATATTCTAGGATACTCAAAAGCTAATCTAGAAAAAGAAACGGTGGTGATGGAAGCCCGGAAGAAGCATAATATTAACTGACACCCTTGAGAAAGCTATTATTGAGAAGAAACTTAACTTGAAGCAACTGAAAAACTAAAAAAGGCCGATAAAGCATCCAGAACTTTATTTCCGAAGTCATTAAAAACACGCCAGAAGGTGCAGAATGATTCGTCCTTGGATGACACATCTAATGAAGATAGACAGATGGTTCAAGGCGATTCTTCTGATGATGACTAATCATTTGAGCTCAAAGGAACTAGAACGAGAGCCTGTCGTTAGTGATTATGTTCTTGTGCAGTTTCCAAATAGTGTGTTCTATATAGGAAAATTTCTAACCTATAAGGATGAAGATGGTGATTTTGAAGTGATTTATCTTCGCAAGAGTGTGAAAGCAGCAGGCTTCATATACCTCATGATCCAGATAGGTCGTCTGTTAATGAATCTGGCATTTTAATGCTATTGCCCGAACAACAACTTATGAAAACAAAGCGACTATCGGGATACCACCGGATTCTGATTTCCTTCGGAAATTTGAATGTACGTTGAGCTACACACTGCCATTGTTATGCATACATAAGAGGGATAACTATAGTTTAATTACCCTAATCCACCAAACGTGTTCAGTTAAACTCAAAATGTTGTTGAATTGTTAATAATATGTGTACCTGTAAATAATAAAATTTTCTTTGCATTTTAAATAATGCTCTATCAAAACTCCTCGACTTCAAAAATGTCAGATTAAATTCCAAGTGATAATTGGGATTCAAGGCAGTAGTTAAGACATTATTATACTGAAGAAAATTATGGATAGAGTATAAAAAGGTATGGTTCATTAAAATATATACATTTTTTCACTGTGTGCCACTTGTGGTACACAGTGCGACAATTTCCGATACTTCGTTATTATGCTTCTATGCTTTTACAAAGTAACTTTTTTAAAACCGTTAATACATTAATGTGTAGCGTATTTGTGTTGCTTAATAATGTAGCAAAAAACATTTCCAAATAATAAAAATAATCGCCATACGGTAAGAAATAATATTTTTGTGTCACTGTGTACTATCCTCCCCTATGTATATGGTACGTATATATATATATATATATATATATATATATATGTATATGGTACTTATATATACATATATGCATATGGTACATATATATATATATACAGAATAGCTGCATTTTTCACCGATAGTTAGTTCTGCGGTAATCTTATGGCTGCATCCAGTCGGTATTTAAGCCATCATTTTACAGGAATTTCTGCATATATATTCTCCCGATGCTCTGCAGAATGATCAAAGCTTTTTTCACTAATATCATCCGTCAAATTGAACATTAAAACGCTAGTTTTGTTGTGAATTTTACTGATTATTCTAGCAATCAAATTTTCATTACTTAACACATACTCGTCAAATTGAACATTATAACGCTACATTTGTTGTGAATTTTACTGATTATTCTAGCAATCAAATTTTCATTACTTAAAAAAATACCATGTCTTTCTGTGTATTTCTGTTAAAAGCGCATCTCGTTTATGTTTTTCCATCTATACCTACCGTCTATATTTTTGAAATTACTGAATTTTTATTTCTTTCTGTGACTTTTGGATTATCCGCTATTTAAAAAAAGTTATGGTTGCAACAATATCAAAACAATTCAAATAGCTACAACAATATTAAAATTTGGTTCAAAGTCCTTGTATCAAATTTTATATGGTCTTCCGAACTTTTTGAAAATGAAAGTTTCGATTAAATAAATAAAAAAAAAAGATTTAAGCTCTTAGGTTAAGTTATTTATTTTAATAGTTGGAATATATTTTTTTAAATATTAACATAGCAAATAAAGTTATGATTATTAGAAGTATCGTTCATGAAGAACTTCCTAATTTTAAAATGCAATAGTTCATTTACTATAATGCAGATGAAATAATGGACATATTTATCAAGGGGATCATAAACTTTGTATGCAGTAAGTTAAAATTAAATCAAAGTTCTACCGATAGAAGGCGCCGTATCGCCCCAAACTGTAAAAATGCTCAAATTAGATCAAATTGCAAAACGCAAACTTTATTTTTTTTTAATTAATTCAGGAAATTCAAGAATAATTCAGGAAAAAGTTTTTCGATAAAATAATAAAAATAATAAAACCCTTAAAGATCTTTGATGCAGTTTTACACGTTAGTTTGAGAAGTTTTACAGTTTGAGACAGCGCGCAGCACCCTCTACTGACAAAAACTCGACTTATTTTTTTAATTACTATATACAACATTTATGAGCTACTTGATAAAAATGAACTTATGTCATATTTATATTTAGTATAGTTAATTAATTATTGATTTTTAAAGTCAGGGAATCCTTTAATAAGCACCCCCTATATTTGACATGTGAATAGTAAAAGCAACTTGGAAAATTTAATCGATCATAGTAAATATACTCATCTAATTTTTTATTACAATTTATTCACCAAAAAGAAGAATGATGATATTTGCTTTCGTAAAAACGCGTTAAATTTCCGAATAATCGTCATCCTCATTATTCATGAGCTCATTGTGGAAACATTAATTTAGAAAGCTGTTTTATGCGTTTTATACTTTCAGGAATGCTTTAAGGGAAGTAATTCTTTTGAGATTGAACTACATCCATTAACATCAATGAAGATAAGCTGATTATGATTAAAATATCCTTTTGCATAAGTAATGAAATTTCCTTTTGTCTTTTCAAATGCAACTTTGATGTATGTTGCAAAACAAAAACCCTTCTCTCAGGCTCTTTATCATCAAAGAATGTTTCTTCATAAAAAGAATCTTTGGAATTAATATAAATTAGTTCTATGCAGCATTTGTCCCCTGTTGAAAAGTGCACATGAATTTCGAAGCTTTTTTTTTTTGACAAAATTGAAATAAATTATCGAGATAATTTTTGGAAATGTGCTTCCAGTTGCATAACCTTTCCTCCAACAAAACTAAATTTCAGTATAGCATGTGATGGACAAAAAAATCTGTAAGTGTTAGACAGGCCCGAACTAAAATATTAGAATATATTGCATTGTCTATGGAGGACTATTTCTTGAAGTGCGTTATCACTAATATTCCCTTTTCGGATAAAATAAATTACGTTATGTGGTGCTTTTGTGATATACCTTTAGGATGTAATAATAACAATAATTATTATTAATAATAATAATTCGAATACATGCTTTTAATTTCATTCTATACGTTTTAAATCCCTAAAAAAATTAAGTATTGATACAAAATGCTTTTAATTTCATGCTATAAGTTTTTTAATGCCGAAAAAAGGGATTGATACAAAATGCTATTAATTTAATCCTATAAATTTTTGAATTCCTAAAAAAATTAAGTATTGATACAAAATGCTAAAATTCTGTTGCTGTAAAATTAATGCTGCAGACATTTTTAAATAATGATTATAATGTATTGGCCTGTATATAGGTAGGTCTTTGCGAATTTCTTGACAAATTAAGAAATCCGCAAACAAAATTTGATGCCAAACTCTTATTTGAAATATCATGGAATTATAGGATCCACAACTCATAGAAGCTGAAATGTAGAGATAAAGCAAGGATGTTAGTAAAACTGCTGAATTTCCAGTAAGTTAAAATTATTGCTATATTAGATAAATTTAGAGACATTTTGCTTTCTTAATAAGATTAAAGTTGTTGTTAGCTAAATGCAAGCAATTTTATTGTTTGGAATTTTAATTTTAGCGATTTTAAGTGATCTATTAAGGTGTCTCAGGACTCTTAAAATTGGAAAAAAGGAAAAAAAAAGACCATTTTCAACATTTAATATCTTAAAATGTATTTGATTTTAAGACACAATTTTAATTGGAATAATATATATAAGTATGTTCTTCCATTTCATGTATTTAAAAAATTAAAAGATGCAGAATTAGCATTTACAGGGGGGTCCAAACTGTTAGACATTTGACGAACAAAAAATCGGCATAACACCTTACGCGCACGATTACAAAATACGTATTGCAACTAGAATGAAAATTTTTGTGCCTACTTATACTTCAGATTGTAATAATTACCCTGAACCTAAATATTTTTGTATTGAAAGCTTTTTTATATTTTTAATACAAAGTTGTATTTAGCTAATGCAAAATTAAGAAATTTCAACAGTATAATCACCTAAGAAAATATTGTTTTGAAAAATAAAAAGGAAATTTTAGGTTCAGTTTATACAGACTAACATGAAACATATGTTTTGAAAATTTTATGAAAAAATATTCATAAGTTTTTGAGATATCGTGCGCGTTATACCCAAAAACGTCATTTGGAGAAAAACGGCTTCAAAGTTTCCGAAATGACGCTTCAGCTATTGAACGTGTATAAATGTAAAAGCCATAACTTCACTTCTAATAGGAATTTCAAGGAAACAATTATGTCAAAATGTTCAGAAAAGATAGGAGTTCAACATCTAAAAAATTTAAATTTCGAAAATTTTAAAGCTTTAAGAGTCCTGAGACCCCTTAAACAATTCAAGTTATTATGGTGCATTTTGTGAATGAAATAATATAGTGTGAATTGTGATTATTATTTGTTGAATAAAGCTCATTCTTTGACAGAAAAAGTAACTTGTCTCTTTACAAATCTTTTTTAACCATCTCGAAAAATTAAATAACATCATTCAACAAGAAAGAAAATCATGCTCAAAGATAGATTATGAAATACTTTCCAACACATTCATAATACTGTAACAAAACCTTCTCGTTTAATAAGATCAAAGATGATATCGAGGTAAACAATATTGAAAAGCCTAACTCATTTGAAAGCTCAATTTCAGTAATTACCATTTATAATCGGAAAGGTGTTACAAATATTTTGTGAAGCTCTGTATATAATCTAAAGATTTGTATATACAGTACTACATAATATTCTAAAATTTTGTTCAGTTGGAAAACGCATAGCACAGATGAAAATTCCTTTTGAACAATTTCCGTCAATAAACGGAAATGAACTTGAACTCTTTTGTTCAGCCCTGTATATTAACTATAAAATGCATACAGTCCAATTAATATGCAACATTTTAGTTAAATTTAAAAACGCATACCACAACTGAAAACGCTCTGTATATTAAACGGAAAAGTCTTATAATGTTTTTCATAATCAATTCGCGATGTCTGCTTTTCTTTGCTTGTTTTATTTTTACATGCTTTTCTTTGCGATAACGCTGTGTAATAATTGATATTGTTGATTAAATCCACATTTCTCTTCTAATCCGAAAGCGCACCGTTTTTGTACGGGGCACGAATTGTTATACTAGAATATCATTTTGAGTATGTTCTACTATTGCTGTAAAGCTTGTAGTAAAAAGTTGTGATATAAAAACGCATCTAATTGTTATTAAATAAAAAAATCCAGAAAAGTGACGCGGAGGGCTATAGTTCAATATGGACATTAGACATCAACCATGTGGAAGCGTATACTGAAACTTTGTAAATGAAATAAAAATCAATGTTCATTTTTAAATTTTAAAGCAGTCCCTTTTCAAACTTTTACTATAGTGAAATCGTAAAACTATTCCAAAAAATAATATTGGGAGAAAAATTTCAAGATACTAATGTTTTTAATAATATATAGTTTTCAAATATGCTTATATACTTATTTACTGAATTCAGTTTATTTACTGAATTGAAGAAATATATAATCATTAATAGACTCCTGAAAATAATGCAGCAAATTAACTCAAAACAAAACAGATTTTCGTTTTTCTAATTATTATCATTAACAGGCTGTATTTAACAAAGGTAATTTGAAGATTATTGCGGATTAATATATTAAAAATAAAAACCAAACAAACAAACACAATTTTAATATTATCATAAAAGAAGATTTTTCTTTTTATTAAATACATTTATTCCTATTCCTTCGGAAAGTTATTTAAAATTCTCCAAAGAAAAACTCTTGTCCACTGATAAAATACTTCACTTATATAACAATACATCACAACTGAAAGTGCAGTTGCCAGTCTGAGTATACGCTAGAGTATACTGCTCATATTCAAAATATTAGAATAATTACTTTTTTTTTTACAAATTGAAATTATCGTTTGGTAATTTAATGTCTTTTAATGCAAATATGCAAACGATATTTTTATTAAAAACTTATTGTTGATTAAACTTACTTATTATCTTAAAATTAATATCATTTTTGAAAAGATTAATTGAAAAAAAATTTTTTTTGAAAAGTTAAAATATTAGAATATTTATTAAAGTGGTTCAAAATATTAGAATATTTCACATTAATTCTCCTTTAATTATTACCAATTCATAACTGGTGGCATCATTGATTAAATTCAGACGATTTTATTTAAAATCAGTATGCTTTTTGCAGTTTGTTTGGTTTTTCGTCTAAAAATGGGTCGTGTGACTGATATTCCTGAATCTATTATACTTCGTATGGTTGATTTGTATCGGCACGGTAAAAATCAATGTTATATAGCGAATTATTTACATTGTTTGCAATCAAGCGTTAGTAAAATACTAACACAATATTCAAAAAATGGAAATTTTCAAAATAATCGTCGAAATGGCCGCCGAAAACCAAAAACATCTGCTAGAGATGACAGGAAACTGAAGCGTTTAGTTTAGAAAAACCGTTTTAAAAGTGTGCGATTCTTGCACCAAAAATGGAAATAAGAAGGAGTTGAAGTTTCTACATCGACAACATTAAGACGTCTCCATAAATTTAAGTTTGAATCTCGTGTATCGAAAACAAAACCTCTCATGACTGCAAAACAAAAGTGTATAAGATTGAAATAGTGTAAATCAACACGTTTATGGAGCGAAGAAGATTGGCAAAATATATTATTTAGTGATGAAAGTATGTTTTGCGTTTCATATGTAATCAAGGTATTCGAGTTTGGAGAATGAAGCAACAAGCATTTGATAAAGAATGCCTTAAATGTTCCGTAAAATTTGCTGCTAGTGTCATGGTTTGGGGTTGCATAGGTGCAGAAAAGGACCTGGAAAGTTATGCATCGTCTACGAAAAGGTTAATTCTAAGATATATCAAGAAATTTTGGAATGTTACATGATTCCATCATCAAAAGATTTATTTGAAAATGATTTCATCTTTCAACAAGATTTAGCGTCACAACATACCTTGGTGTCAACTAAGAATTGGTTCCGCCAACGCAACATTAAGGTACTTTCTTGGCCACCAAACTCACCAGACTTTAATTCCATCGAAAACTTATGGTGTATAATGAAGAAAAAACTCCAAGAAAAATTCTCCTTCACGTAAAACTGAGTTAGTGGTATGTATAAAGAGTATTTGGGCTAATATTGATAGAAATGTTTGTAACACCTTGTATATAGTATGCAAGATCGATTGTATGCTGTTATGAAAGCTAAAGGGGATGCTACAAAATATTAACTAGTAAATCTTCAGATCAGGATCCTCAACGTCAGATCTGCAATTCATTGTTTTTAGACACACTCTAGTAATATTCAATTTCTTGCAAACCGCAATTTAAAGTTTTCAAATTACGTAATTATTTATAAGAATAAAAAATACGAAGTTTTCAGTCATTAGAAGCGTTAAATTAAAAACGTTGTTATGGAAGGATATTTTGAATTTTCATGAGCTACTAATTCTGGTATTTTTTCGTAAATAATAAGGTATTCAGGGGGGCGGAGCCCCCCTGAACCCCCCCCCCCCCCGTGGTCTCATTAATTTACATATGTAACTTTTTATTGATTGCGCTAATGATTATGGTAAATCTTTTTACACTTCCGAGCCTTATTTTTCAATACTGTTGGGCAGAAAAGGATTTACATTGACGCAATTATATTGAAAGTTTCGGTTTTACGAACGAAAATGTAATTTCCTTTTAAAGATAAAAAAAATTTTCATTCATATTTTCTGAAATGAGGTGGCATTAAGAACTAACACTCGTCAAAACATATTTTTTCAGGCAATCTAGTTAATGCTTGTTTTTAAGAATGAAAATATTTATTTCCCCGTACAATGACGTCCTTTTCGACAGCGATAATTTTGCGGTGCATAATTTTGACATTTACTATCAATTTGCTTTTCAAAAGTTTTTTTTTTCTCATTGAAATTTTCGATTAAAAATTAAATATTTCTGTTAGCTGCGTCCAGACGATAAACCGTGAGATATTAGTAACGTTTTTTTTAATAATAAGAATTAATATCATAACACAAGCCCTTTTTATTTCAACCTCAAAGCGTATTTATTTTATTTTTGATATATGAGATCAAATTCACCTTTCCGTTGCTAGGAAACAGTTAAAAGAAAATTAAGACAATGAAATATGTGATTGAAAAAAAGTAAATTAAAAAAAGAAAATATTTTATATTATTGGAACACATATATAAAATCCCTCCATAAGATATACACCGAATTTAAAAACTCTGACAAATGCATACACAAAATTTCAAACTAACATGAATAATGTATGGTTCTAATTAGGAAATTCCATCATCCATAATTTATCATTTAAATCTTTCAGTCATATGAGCCATTTCCTTTCAACAAATAAAAATGGAAAAATCGTCTGAATTGCTATAGGAAAGCATTAAGGCGAAAATAAAATGTTGTATATATTCCGAACGAATGAACCAAATTTAACTAAAAACTATACAGCTAAATCCGGTGACCTCACCAACATGCATCCTTAATTTCAAGCTAATCGCACGCTTTTTACGGCAGTTATCGCGGGACAGACAGACGGAAACCAAAACTTTTCGGGTCTCCACAGTAAGTCTTACTCACATTTCAGCAACTACCATTTACTTCATATTCATAAAGTAATACTGTTGCATAAAATAAAATATTCTAATGTTTTGAACCAATCTAAATTTTATTCTAATATTTTGATGTGTTTCAGAAAGTTGTATACCTAATTTATTGTACTCTATTTTATATTTTGCAAATGTTAAAATCTTATCCAAACATTCAAGATTTAATTTATAAGAAATTTAATTAAATTTACTTAGTATCAAAAATGTATAAATGAAAAGTATTTTTTTCTTATTACTTTTTCTCAATTATTCTAATATTTGGAATATGAGCTTTTCAAAGCCATTTTTATTATTGAAAGAAATTTTCCATGGCACATAAACGGATTCTTTTATCTGGCAATTTTATTTTCCAATTTTAGAAAAAAAACTAAGTACTTTAAAGAAACATATCACAAGAAGTTATTTTTATAGATACCGTAAAAAGTGTAGTGTAAAAGTGTAATTTATTAAAAATGTAAAATAAGCAGGAATCTTAGTCGAAAATAAAATGAAACTGTTTTTAGAAACGGTTAACGAACGAAAAGTAGAGAAATTAAATGTCAGTTAAGCGGGGATAAGATGGAGAAGCTGCAATAAATAAATAAATAAATAAATAATAAAAAATAAAAAATAAATTAATTAAAATAAAATAAAATCACTTGAGTCTAGTGCAGTTTTTGTTGTATTTTTAGGTATCAGTGCTATTGATGGTGATTATATATTTGAAAAATTCACAAAAATGCATAAAAGCTGGGTGCTAGAACAACAAAATATGTTTAATGGATTTTGCATATAATTACACAATGACGCTGGTAACCCTAATGTCAGCGTGTACTGACAAGGAAGGTCTCCATACGGGCATACTCAGAAAAATCTAAAAAAATTACAGAATGTTCTTCTCATATGGATATATATGTTTATAAATTTTTTTTGGCGGAACCCCAATACAACGTCCGTAAAAAAATAACGAAATTTTCGTTTATTTGGCGATTTATCACCGGTTGGCGATGAAAAAAAATACTCTTTTATGTAGGAAAAAACTATTTATATTGAATTTGTTTATATGAGTTTAATTTAAATAACTTTAGTTTTGTCATTTTTTAACTTATTTTAACTATAGTTTTATCATTTTTAACTCATTTTAACTATAGTTTTATCATTTTTAGTTTGTTTTACCTATTTTGTCATATACAGGGGCGGCGCCAGAACTTGCCCGACGGGGGGCCAAATTCAAAATATATATTAGAGGTTTCCACAAGCCCTGGCCTGTTCCGAACCCCGAACTCGGTAAAAGTTTCTTTCATTAAACTCGGGCTTGGCTTAATTTTATCTGAAAACTCGGTACGGTCTCGGGCTAAATTTTAGCTTTTGCAAAGTTGGTCCAGGCCTAACCTTCATTATCCCCGGGACACGTCCGGGTCTTGCATTTTTTTTTTCTTTTCTTTTTTTGTGGATTCGGGCCGGAACGGGACTGTATTTATACTTCAGAATTTTTTTGGAGCAAATGAACAATAAAACATTTCTTTGTTTCTTTTTTTTCAATTCCTACTATTAGCTCACACTCTCCCTATATTTATTTATATGTTTATATATTTATCTTGTACAAATTTTCAATTGTTAATAAAATACTCATTATTCATCCTATCAGGTTGAAATAAATTTTTTTAAACTTGTACTGGATGACAATTGATGTTAATAAAGTTTTTTCAAATATTAATTAATTAATTAAATTTTAATTAATTAATTTTAGTTTTGCATGGGAAACAAAATGGCCGCCATTGGTTATTGAATTTCAATGAAAGTATTTTCAATAAGGGTTACCATAGGGGGGGGGGGGGGACCCTGTTCTGTCGCCAAATACCGCCAAGTTTATCGCCAACTTGGCGATATATCGCCAAATTTGACGGCCAAAATGAGTCGCCAAAAGTGACGCCAACTTGGCGATATCTGTAATATTTCGCCAAATTCCCATAGAGTTCCATTGTAAACCTACTTGCTTATAGAAAATCAACAAATTGAGATATTTTAATGCAACAAAAACTCATATTAGCTTGATTATATTAAATTTTTCTTTGATGGACTAAGTAGGAATTGACTTTATTTCCCCTTTTTTTAAATAACAGGTGGAATATGTTGATCAATCACGTGAAAAACATAAAATTTTCGCGTCCGGATTTGGCATATCCCGAAACGCGCAGATCTCTAACACTCACACTGCTATTTAAATAGAGGTAAATTGCAGAGGGCCAAACGATTTTTACTCGAAACATAAATTTCGAAGCTTGTCAAAGAATATTGTAGATAAATAAAGTGAAAAAAAAGCTCTTAAGAAGGTTATTTTTGAAACACCTCACTAGTCACCTAATCTTTATAGGCGGATGAATCCACAACAGAAAGAGTTTCCACACTTTTGAGCATTACCCGAAAGGAAAAACTCTGTTTCGTATTCTTCTTCCATACAGCAACCTCCCAATAAGCGGTCATTCAATATTATAGATTTTACGAGCACATATATGGCATATACACAGCAGTGTGTGAAGGACAAAGTATGGAGCAGTTCTCCGGTTATGAGTCGAACCAAAGAGTCGCGCATCAGGTAAGGTAGGTGACCAATTTTTTTCGAAACGCGGTTCATGTTCCGGCCGGGTTTACCATGTATTTTAATGCCGGAGGTAACTGAAAATAATCAGTTGACAAATCCTTATCAAAAACGCATAAAGTGACCAAAAATTATTTTAAAATAAAATTATTTAAATTTGTTAGTGAAAGTGTCATCGTTAAAACTAGCAGTTAACACGTTGAATGCCAAGTCTATTTTGTCTGTCTTTCCGTTTAAGCCACGAAATGAGACTCCCGTTACAGAATCTATATGTCAGTCATCGATGACTGACGCGGCCTAACTGAAAGATTAGTGTCAGTCACTGGTGACTGACGTGGCATTCAACGTGTTAAACGTTACACCTAACTAGGGCCCTTCCCGGGTAGCAAATAAAATTTGAAGCCCTGCAAATTTTATTTAAAACAAAGCTGCACCCGAACCGTAACCCAACCAAAAATATTCTGTCTACCCGCAACTCGATCGAACTCGAAATACTTAATTCCAATCCCAACCTAAAACCCGGAACCAGAGAAAATTGATCCACAATATAATGTAATTATAAAAAAAAATATAGTCTGCAATCATATCTCCAATATTAATGTTATCTTTTATGTGGAAAAATAAACATGCAAGGAGTCATTCATATTCAAATACGTAGTTTTTCATCTGAAATAGATTCCTACGCGGGTTGGGTTATACCCGACATAAACGTTCAACTTAAAGTCAATCCGAAACCTAACAAAAAATTTCCGTTGACGCAAAACCCGACTTGAACCCGATAACTATTTTTTTTTATTATTTACTTGTATTGGTGACTTTCAAGTTGTTTGATTGTTAGTTCCTATCTATAAACAATGTTTTGATGAGGCCTTTAAATGTCTAGGATGGTTAGAGTTGCAGTAAAGCAAGAGATCCTACCTACACAATTCCAGGTTGTGTAATAGTTAAACGGAGCTTCTGACTGTAAAATAGTCAATGAAACATCGACTTCATTTTGAAAGATCTATCCAATGATGTGCCACTCAATAGGGTGCGTAATTTTTTTCGTCTCTACCGACATTTTGTATTTTACGGCCGTCATTTTGAATATATAAAATCAAATCTAGCCTATAACCATCGGACGGTTAAGACGAATCGATAGAGACCTCATACATTAAAATCCATCCAACCGTTGGGATGTTTCGAGGGTATAAAGAAATCCACATACCCAGATACGCGTGAAACACATAACCCTTCTTAGCAGTCTGATAAAAAAAGCCGGACAGACGCTTGAAAATCGAGACATTCTAATCACTACAATAAAGCCTGTTAAAACGGAACCAGTGTAATGGAATAACGCTTTAAGCTGAAAATTTTCACAATATCGGCTAAAACAAGCTAAGATTGTCTAAATTGGAAAGTTCTCCCAATTCTTTGTCGTTCTATCTTAACAGGTTGCTGTATTAAATAGCTTCCTTTCATCGTATTGAGTGTAAGTGAATTATACTTTATCCATAAAGGAATGGTGTGAAATTAATTAGTCGAACTAGAGTTTTCTAAATAATTAACAGTAATTTTATGACAATAATGTTCACTTTACAAATACCGCGTTTTATTATTTTTTCCATCATTTTGCCTTTCAGCCGTTTAAGAAAAAGCGCAATTATTACGTACACTCTCAAGAAAACATTTCGTCAAACGTAAAAAGAACAGGCAGCAAGTTGCCGGAACGCGCCTGTTGTTGTAACAGATTTTTCTATTATTTGAACAAAATTCCGTGTTTTGACTGGAAAATGAAAAAAAAAAAAAAAAAAAAAAAAAAAAAAAAAGAGCTTCAGTTCCCGAACTTTTCGTGTTTTGGAGGAAAAGAAACATACGTAAAAAAACAGTTTCTAATACAAAAATGTAGCATGCAGCACAGTTACGGGAGCATCCCTGTGATTTGACGAAAATGCAACTTCAGATAATTTTTACGTTAAGGCTGTGTTCTCAACTGCTCTGCTCAACAACCGCAAAACGTTTTGACACATTTACAAATTCCTTTTTTAACGAAAAGATATAAAATTGGAAAACATGGCCATGGAAGCGATTTGGAATCGAACTGTGTTTTCCATTTTTGGATCCATCAATTACCTATTGAGTTAGAAGCGATTTGGATCACGTGACAAACACGTTTTTCATCCTTTCTTGACTAATTTTTCTCGTTTCGCGCGGAAATTCGGTTCAAAACGCCCACTTTGACACTCTTTTCTGAAAGATCTATTGCGTTTGCAAACAAACGGATAAAACAGCTCGATGACATAGTTTCTGAGCATCAACACCTGCTAGTTGCGTGCATTTCCGAACAAAAATAAATTAAAACTTATGTCAGAAAGTTGCCCTTTTGGATTTGAAAACAGCCTTAAAATAATGAATTTTCTGTATTTTGGCGGGAAACGGGTAAATCAAAACAAGAATTTCCGTGTTTTAATAATAATAAAAACAGCAATTGAAGAAACACCTTCAACTCACATATTTTTTTTAGAATGTATATTGATCGAAACAAGACAGCATAATCCCCTAACTTCTGATAAGATACAGAATTTAAATCTGAGATTAAAACTGAAATACAAAATTCTGATGAAAAATGTAAGTTAAAGGAAAACTTGTAAAATAGCTTAGAATGCAAAAAAGTTCATTAATATCATCGATTATAAAACAAAGTCTTGTTGATGCTAAAAAGAAAATCTTTAAATTCATGCTTATTTTGAAACAGCCAAAGTTTAGAGGTCTGCACGGGCTAGGCTCGGGCCTATTTTCGTTCATGGCACTCGGGCCGGGTCGGGCCTAACTTCTTTTATTCGTTCCGAGATAAGGCAGGTTTCATTCTTCCTAAGTCTTCATAAGCCGATAGTTTCAGTCCCGTCTCGATCCAGTCTGTATGAAATCATTGTCTCGGCATGGCCTGGTCCGTGCAAAAAATAAGTAAAATTTGGCCCGGGCTAAAAATTTTTGCAAAAAGTGTATATATTTTTAAATCGACATTATTCTAGAATTAAACATTAAAATTTATTCGTTTTAAAGAATAGTAGATTTCCAGGCAATAATATTAAAATATAGTAAAACGTGTGAAAAAGAACCAGCCTATGACGGAATCCTGTCTTAAAAATTTATTGATCCATGCAAAATACATATAATAATACGTGATAAAAGAATATAATACATTTACACCTGCTAAGATGGGAACTTGTTTATACCGCATTTTTTTTCTTTCCTACGATGTCTTAGAAGATTTTACTGTACAGCATTTTTCAGATTTTTAAGTCTCCAATACATAATTTTTTGATTAACGATATTAATTATAGCTGAAACATTAACATACAAATAGAGATTCATTAAAAAAATGTATATCGCAACTTTTTTTAAAAATGAAAATTATAAACATGAAAAAAGAGCTAAAATAAGTATTTTTGGTCAGAACTCCTTTTAACAAAATCGACGTAAAATTCTGTCGGACTTGAGCCGAGATTTTAACTTTTTTCCGGGCCGAGCTCGGACCGAACTTATAATTTTTATACCGGGTCGGCCCATTACTGTTTTTTGTACGGACCAGGACGGGCCGAAGTTTTAACTTTTATACGGGGCCGAACTTTTCTTTCTAGGAGTCGGGCTGAGCCCGAACCTGGCAATTTCGGCCCATACAGAACTCTACAAAGTATAACTAAGTTATTAATTAAAATTGTTCAGTCTAACAATACAATCAAGCTTAAATTATCAAGTAAGTCGATATTCTGTTTTACACGATTTTTTTTTTTTAAATTTCTAAATACGAACCTATGTCCCTAAACACGAATTGTTAATTACAACCCTGCACAGTTCGAGTTATGCCCGACCCGAAATCGACAAAATATTTTTTCGAACCTGCAACTTGATCCTAAGCATAAAATGAAAAAAAAAAAAAAAAAAAAAAAAAAAAAAAAAAATCCTAAATGTAAAACAATTCTGGTAAATAGTTTGCAATCATATCTCTAAAACCAATTTTATATTTCAAAAAAATGAATGCATACATTTACTTATTCATATACAAGTATTTTTTTTTTTATCATTTGAAACAATAATCTGGACTTTTCTTTGGGTTGGGCTGATTTTTGACGGCCAATTATCTACTCGGGGGATATAAGCCCGAAGGGGGTGTGCCCTCCGTGCGTGTGGGGGAGGCTTTCTAAGGGAACCTAATCCGTATTTACGCATGGAAATCCAAGGTTCGAAGAAAACCACGAAAACTCCGAACGATTGGGCCGACGGGCGCGATTGGGTTCGAGCCCAGCACCTCCCGTCTACCAGCTTCGAGAGTTCAGAACCTCTCGGGGGCGAACTTTTCTTTGGAAAAATTTGGCGTTCTCGAATCGACTACCAAGATACAAAAAAAGTCTGATCTGAGATGACCCGAAAATGGAAACACTAGTCAACCCGATCCACAGAAAATTTTTAGAGCCAATGGCTAACATGATCGGGTAGAATCGGATTAACTGACCCGATGCAAGATTTTAGTATTTGCTATATACACATCTTCCCGTAGTTTACAATGAAGTTATATATGTACATAATTATTTTCTTATTTATACCTTCCATTTCTCTTCTATATATTAAATAGAGATTAATATCTAGAAAATGAGACTCTACTCACTGTATATTGAATTTTTAGTTTGATATTAAGTTTGCTTGAATAATTATACAAAACTCTCTTTTTATTTACTCATTCATTTATAAAAAATACTTACCCTACGCTTTTTAATGAGAAGATCGAAGCTAACCGATGAATTTAAACGTCCTGTCTCCTCTTGAAATCGTATTTCTTATAGGCGCGTAAGTTTGCGGTCAATCGAATAAACATAGAACAGGAGTGCATATGAATGAGCTCTAGACAAAATATATGAAGTTTGCGGTAACATCCGGCCGTTGTGACGATAGCCATTAACCGACATGTGATTCAAGCCAATCCGACTTCCGAAGAAAAAAAAATCAGCACCCTGCTTTTCCGTGCGTCGCATTTTCTATAAACTAACCTAAGATTTTTTTTTAATTAACCAGCACCCGACTCGACACGACTCGGGTCGTGTGCAGGAAAAATCGGATTATCCGACCCGATGCAGGACTCAACACTCAAGTCAAAAAATTTTCCCCGACGACGATTAAATTTGACCCCGACGGGGGGGGGGGGGGGGCAGGTGTGCCCGACGGGGGGGCATATGCCCCCCCGGTCCCCCTTCTGGCGCCGCCCTTGGTCATATATATTTATATCTATTTATAATAAAATTTAAATATCATATTTTACGATTTAAAACAAAATTTAAATGTGTTTAAATTATTTCAAGCTCAAAAATAAGGCAGATAGAACACTGTCGATTTGATTTTGTTGCCATGGAAACGACTTCGTCTTCGATATGGAAATGTATTATGACAATCAAATGTCAGCTGACTATAACTTAAAATAGATATTTGCAACTTGCAAAGCATAGAAAATATTTTTACAGTGATAAAATTAAATAACTACAGCAACAAGCAACATATATATGGAATATAAAAAATATATAATAACCTCTTTCATTGATTAAGTTTAAATTCATTCAAAACCGTGCATTCTAAAAAACAATTTTCAGATGCATTAAAATCGTTTGCTTTTGGCTAAGAAAAATTCTGCTCGCCAAATCGCGTGTCACTTTCGTATTTTCGCGCCAAATATTCGAAAATATTTTATTTTTTTACAGACTTTCTACTGAAATTCCGCCGTTAAATTTGACCGATCCCGTATTACATACATGAGTAGTTTCACTAGCATTTTTTTCAACATATTCTGAGTATGCCCTGTAAGGAGACCTTCCTTCTGAGTCCCGGCAATAATCGGGACGTGACTTGTGACAGCACATGTAGCACGGAAATATTTCGAAAACGCTTGCTCTAAAATCTTTTACAGATTGTTCTTTGATTGCAGATTGATTAATCCAAACAGCAGAAAAGTCTAGTCTCTACGGCTCTCCTTGTAAAATAATAATAAAAATAAAAATAAATAAATAAATAAATTAAAAATATGTTTTTTTCTGGTCAACAACTGGAAATTTCTGATGCATTCAAACGTATAGAATAACTTTTGCTATTTTTTGATAATGTATTACATCTTGACTTGAGTTATTGTCGATTGGTGCTTCAAAACGACCTTTTTCGAGCTATCGCGTACGAAAATTCGGCTGAAACTGCGGCTATTTCTAAATTAATCTCTGATTTTATAGGAAAAAGAGAAAAGCTGTTTTATTTCTTTGTATCCCAAATAACAAAACTTGTTACTTTCATGCGATTACGGATAAAAATGAATGAATGTCAGAAAGTAGCCACTTTGTTCAGCCTTAAAGCTGTTCTAAAAAATAATAATCAAGCACTCTCAGCAACATTTTCTGCTTCATTTTTAAACATAAAAGCGGGATACTTTCAGGCGTGATTTTTGAAGAGCTATGTAATCGAACGTTTTTTTTATTTTTTCGGTGCATCATGAGTTATAAGAGATTATTGTCTCAGGACGTCAGTTTTGTGCTTTTCAATCACGTCTGGAGATTTGGTTAAAAAGTAACTTTGACAGTATTTGCGAAAAAATCTTCTGCGTAAAAAAAAAAAAAAAAAAAAAAAATTCAATTACATAGTTTCTTAAAAAGTGCACCTGCCAGTTTGATACGTTTGTGAACAAAATAAAGGAAAAAATGTGCCAGAAAGAATAGATGGTTAAGATTTGAGAATATCCTTAAGCAAAAACCATTAGATTTTCATTTGATTTAAAAATTTATATTAACAAATTTAGAATAAATAAATTACGTTGAAAACTGCTTATATATTGAATTATAAGAAACAGTCATTTTAGTAAAATTCTTCAATGGCTACATTAGACTTTTATTTAAATTCGTGTATTTTGTTTAATTTCACAGTATTCTGATCTAAAATCTCAATCGACGACGTGATGAAAATAATCTTCCGCGTGCCATAGGTCCCCCTTCCCTAGTCTAGTGCATGTAAAATTATGTGAGTATTTAATTCTTGTACAGTCTCCTTTTACCATACTAATCAATAAATTAAGCTGAGCTTGTCTTAAAATTTCATAATAAAAAAAAAATGAAGCAGTTCGCATGCAATTTATTGAATTCCAATTTAGTTCACTATGAGTTCAAAATGTATAAAAGAAGAGTTAGAAATTATTCAAAAGAAAAAAATATCAGACATTATAAGAAAAACTGCCAGCGATGAAATTATGGCGACTTCGAATGAAATCCTAGATTTGCGAGCATTTTAAAGACTCTAAGGCATGCCATTTTGACATTTTTTTTCTCTCTACCTATACCTGTGAATCATTATTTTCGGAAAATAATGATAGCAGCTCAAGTTAAAACTGCTTGTCAGCTGACTCCAGTTCACATTGCACTCCATTAAAAGTACAAAGACGATATCAGTTATTTCTCATTCAAGATGCAACAGCAAAAATCTCATTTATTATCTTATTGCTTTCAAAAATATAATTGTTACTGTAATTATTACAATATATAATACCTGCATCTATGTTACCCATATTTTTTTTATCCTAAGGGGAAAAATCAAGTAATTTTTGTTGATTGTGTTTTGACTCATTATTTTTTTTATTAATGGAACGCCATGGTTATGTCAAATGTTTTTTGGCATAAATCGTCACGGCTATTTGAAAACGTTCGCCAATCCTGCACTAGAATAATATAAAGTAATTATGGCCGTTAATTTTAACAATTTCTATTTTGAGAGAAAATTGTATGATTTAACCTTTTTGTTGCACTATAAATGCTTAGAAACAGTTCTGCTTTTCTTTTTACCTACACGGAAAAGGGACAATAACGAATCATTACTTATCTTCAATATTAGAACATAATTAAGTCATTTTCATTTTGTTATTTTTTCAAATGTTACTTTATGCATCAAATTTTTCTCTATTTAAGAAATAGTAAATTGTAATATTAAGAAATAGTAAACACAAGAAATACGTTAAGTCGTTGAAAAAATAATGAGGATCAATTTTTAAACAGATAATGAAGTTATCTTTTTAAAACTTTCTAAAATGATACAAAAAAGTTTGTCAATTCAATTTGTTTATCTGGCTGCCAGTCTGCCCATGCTGTGAGTCTGTTAAATATACTCTGATAGATATGTAATTTTGTATGTTAAGGGGCTATTTCACTCACGCGAAAACACTTGGTCTCTAATGTTAATCCTATGGAAGAAAGATTTTTAAATGTCTCGTTCGGAATTCATTGTTTTTAAACGTTTTTTTTTGCCTTTCATATCTGAGGTCGATCTCTACAAAGAATCTTTATTACTTTTTCGATTTTATTTACAGTTTTTTTAATAAAAATACTGTGATTTTCGGAGCCGGTTTCGAAAGCGAAACTATCCTAGTAAAAAAAAAAAAAAAACCCTAAAAGTAATTATTGGAAGTAATTATTTTCATTTGCTTGAAGAAAACTTTTCATCGTGAGAAGCATTTTAGTCCAAACCGCACTCCTGTACGACAATTACTTGATTTTAAAATGTGCTAGGGACTTTTGGGACACCTTCTATTATATTAAGATAAACTAGCAGAGAATGCTAAAATTCGTCGTAATAATCTATATATATATATTACGCTATCGTATATGGCACAGAAATCGCGATTATTTGTTAGTTGTTTAATGGCAATGCTCGAATAAAACACATCTCATTGGTTATTGAACAGCATTTAATGCATCTCCATACCTATAAGAGGAGTTACCATAGGGGAGGGGGTCACTTTTTCTGTCGCCAAATGCCGCCATGTTTATCGGCAACTTGGAAATTTGGCGACCAAAGTTAGTCACCAAAAGTGACGCCAAACTTGCCAAAATTGGCGATATCTCTAATATTTCGCCAAATTCCCATAAACTTCGATTGTAAACCAACAGGGTTTACTTGCTTACAGAAAATCAACAAATTGAGATATTTTAATGCAACAAAAACTAATATTAGGTTAAGGGATTATATTAATTATATTTAAGGGAGTCCAAGTAAATTAAACAATGAATAAAAGTAACAACATATAATGCTTAGCATGCTTTCCCAAACATAAATTTTAAGGGAGACCAAACTGGTAGCCAAGAGCGGCTAGTATAATATAAAATTACATAATTGATTACTTGAAAGACGATTAAACAAAAATAACATCTTTTTAACTATTTAATCATCTTTTAAGTAATAAATCATTTATATAATTAGATCATACATTATATAATTAAATTAATTACAGCATTTTATGTTATTTAAAAAAATTAGTTAATTTTCTTTTTTTTTTTCTATATTTTTACGTTAAGCATTCAATTTTAAATTCTTACTTACTGATCAGAATTTTACAAAATAACGATCTTGATTAATCATTGCCATTTTTAACTGTTATACAAGGTTGTGGAACATAAAATTATCTGTTAATTAAGAAATACCTTAAAGTAAGTTTTATTTTATTTTATTTTTGTTCCGATTTGAAAAAGAAAAATGACAATATCGATTTTTACTTATCGCTAACTCTGGAACACCATTAAGCACATTTATTTTCGGAACAAACAGATAAAAATGGTTTTTTTTTTCTTTTTTTGGTGTAATAATGATTTTCTTCCCCTTTTTCTATTTTTCTCTAAATAAATGGTTAGAAATGAAATCGATAACACCCTCCTTTTGAAAATCACATAGTATTTAATAATATGATTATCATCGGTTCTAAAGTTCATAAAGATTATTTTTGTACATTTAAAAAAATATATTAAACAATTTTTCTTTTCTCTTCCGCAAAGAAAATTTAACTACTAAGAAGATGTTAAAGAATAAAAATAATTAACCAAATTAAATAAAATGCATTTTCTTTTTTATGGTGGAATGGATTATTCTTTTTTTTTCAGTTTTATCTCTTTCCTTATTTCTTTTCTGTTACGTTTGTTTCATTCTGTTAAATTGAAAATTTATGTATTTAAAAATTATTGTTCATAAGAAACGCATTGTTGCTTTAATAAATATTTGATAAAACTTTGGATTTCTGCCCGCGTTCTAACTCAAGTAACTTCACAAAAATAATTTAGATGTTCATTTAATTTAACTACGTTTAACATTTAATTTAGAATTATTTACATTTATCATTTTCAAAATATATTAAAAACTAATACTAAAAATACATGTAGTTTATATTTCGAAAGAGTATGTTTTAGATTTTAGCATTTTTTATTATGCAAGAAAGCTTTGAAATATACTAAACGTAGTACTCCTGAATAAATAGGCGAACGTATACATGCTAAACATTTAAATATTTTGCATTAGAATTTCATTACACAAATAACAATAAAAATAAATCAAATGTAAATATATATATATATGTATCTATATTTACATATCCTTGGGATTTGCATATTTATTTATCAAAAATTCAACGTAGAAATTTTTTACATAACATTATGATAATTACAATAAATACAGCTTTTTATATTATTAAAAAAATTGGTTAATTTGCCTTTTATCCCCATCTTTTTTAAGTTAAGCATTCAATTTTAAATTTCTTCTTAGGGATCAGAATTTTGCAAGCAGCTAGATTATTATAAAATAACTATTTTGATTAATCGTTATTATTTTCCCCTGTTACACAAATGTTGTGGAACATCTATTTATATAATACGCTAAGGTGATGATTCCGGCTCTGACTCATCCTGGAGAAAAGTAAACGATCGCGGCCATGTTAGGCATACGTATTCAAGAGATTGTGAGTTTGCCGATTGTTCAACTTATGGAAATATACACATAATCTGCTTTGTATCATATCTATTCTTCTTTATTTTCTCTAAAACCTTCAAAAAATATCCAATTATAATGTTGAAATTATAAATCAAAAATAACAGATGGACGATCGTACTGCGAGTGAAAAAACTCGTTACCTAGGCAACCGAGCAACTGACGTAAAAGCGTGACGTCAGCCTCTTACAATCTTAAAAAACCCAAAACAGTCTCGATTCGAATGTTGATAGTGAACGTACGTGCATTCTTTTACTCGTTTGATTCGACGAATTAATTATTCGGCGTGATGTTAGAAATTTACCTGTATTCCTTTACCGCAAGTCTAGTCAAGAATAAGTCAACATTCAAAGGTGTTTAATTCAACTCACCCACGTTGGTCGATGCTATGGCCAGTTTTATTCTTCGTAACTATAATTCTCATCCTTCATACCAGCATACTATGTAGTATTGAAAATTCTTATTCAAATTGAAATCTTCGTCAATGTTTCGTGTCATCTGTATAATAAAAAATGTGCGTTTATACTTTTGCCATTATTTTGTCAGTGTCTGCCTGAATTTCTGGGAAAATGGGGTAAGTAACGTAAATTTAACCTTAAGTCTAAATTCTAATAATGACAACTCGCAGTTTTTGTTTTAAATCTAATCGTGAATTGAATTCTGTTAAGTCTCATTCTTTTGTCATATTATTCATATTTCTTGTCGCTAATTTAAATTCGAGCTATTCAAAATTAATTTCTTAAATATTCTATCCAACAGATAATCAGCTATTAGTATAAGAAACGGATAACCAGATATACACAAAAAAAACTGTTGCCATTTCGAACTACAAATTCCAAATCTAGAAACAAATGAACGACTCTTACAGCGTTTCATAAAAAATTACAGGTTAACATCTGATTCTGCTATTAAAATATTTGTAAAAGCCTTTAAATATTTTGAAATGCGTTTTTCGCTTTTTCATACCAACTCATGATTTTGTGAAAAATGGAGTTAATTGTCCGGAAGTACAAGCTATATACGCTACACTAGCGCCCTCGGCCTGAGCTTTACAGAAAATTTTGTCTATTTTTAAACATTGTTTTAACGCCATCTATCGGTCATTAATATAAATTAAAGAAATTTTGACTGGAATTTGAGTTTATATATATATATATATATATATGCAGGACTTAATGATGTAACTCGAGATAACTTTTTAAAAGATTCGTTTATGTAATTTTTAAATTTCATTCAATGTAAATAAAATTATTATTATTATTATTATTATTATATTATTATTATTATTAATACTTTGATTTTAATTTAGTGCTATTAATTTTTAGAGCTTAACACCTATCCCCTTAATTTTTTTTTAAAATTTTGTTTGCATTAAAAATGTGTTTTTCCCACCTAGGTGAAATTTAAATGTAAGATATTATCATGATTGCATTAGTATGGCCGAAAATTATTTTTTCAATTATTAAATTATAATTTTGTTTTCATCTTAAAGTTATGTTCAAATGAAATTATGTTAAAAATCAAAATTTTATCTGCATTGATATAATTAATATATGTAGTACATAACATGGTATTGTATTATTCTTACATTTTAATTACATTTGATATGAAATATAAATTTTATTTACAATGCAATCAAAGTTCAAATGGATATAAGCTAAGTTCTTAAAATCAGATAAAATTAAATTAAAATTTTACGAAAGAAATAATGATAATTGGTAACTTTTGGTTTTATTTGTACCGACCGAATGAAATTTTAGAGTTATATAGCTGAAACTTTAAAAAAATTATCTTGAATTAAATCAATACGTCCTGCATATTTTCTACTTAAAAAAAAAAAAAAAAAAAAAAACCTACAATTTTAACAAAAAGTTCCTTTGTTTATATTAATTGACGATAAATGGCGCCAGATCCATATTTAGAAACGAAACATAAAGCTTCATCGATGAGTAATCCCACAGGGTTCTAATACAATATCTCTATCTCTTGACTCTGTGCCTTGATCCTCACGTTATGGAAAGTTACTTGTATTATTATTCATTATTAAGATTCATTCATTTTTATAAAAATAATGTTAAAAAAACAAGTTTAACGAATTGAATATTTAATTTTATGTTTTGTGAAATCTTCAGAAATTATGTTTCACTTTGCTAATTATTATTATTGTTGCAATAAATACTGTTGTTTTGCCCAACTTTTGAACCTATTTCAGAGATTTAATATTGAGTAAAAACACATCCTCATCATTTGTATTTGCAGAAATCATTTGTCATTTTTAAAATGTAGTTTTCTACAATACAAACCCTTCAATTAATCTTCATCCTGTTTGTTTGTGTGAAGTCTTATGAAAATGAAACGCATACGGAGTTATATACTAGTAAAATTATATATTATTTAGGAAACATTTTAAATTGAGTTTATATTATTTTATTTTTGTCCAGATTTAAATGAAGAAAATGGCAGTAACAATTTTCACTTATTCCTAACTCTGGAAGACAGGTAAGTACATTATTTTTCTTTAAACAAACAGATAGAAATGATTTTTTTCGTGGTGACAATGATTGTGTTTATCTTTTCTCTCTAAATAAATGATTAGAAATGTAATCGACGATACCCTCATTTTGAAAATCATGTGGTATTTATTGTTATCGATATCTATCTGTTCTAAAGCGCATAAAGAACGGTTTTGTGCATTTCATTTTAATATAAAAGTATTTTTTTCTGCCACAAAGAAAATTTAATGTCTAAAATAACGTTAAAGTATATAAAAAAATTTATCACATTAAATTAAATACTCTTTTTTTTATGGTGGGATGGATTATAGGTTTTTTATATGTTTACCCTTTCCGCATTTCTTTTATTTTACATTTCTTTCTTTATGCTAAATTAAAAACTTCTGTATTTAAAACTTATTGTGCATAAGAAACACAATTTTTGCTTCGATAAAACATTTGATAGAAATTTGTCTGTCTGTCTGTGCTCTAACTCAAAATACTCCAGAAAAATAATTCAGATGTTCAACGTTTAGTTTAAAATCGCTCAACTTTTAATTTAGAATTTTGTACATTTCCCATTTTTAAAACATATTAAAATGTCGTTTCGAAAATACGTGTAGTTTATATTTCGAAAGTGTGTATTTTGGATTTTAGCACTATTTACTATGTAGGAAAGTTTTAAAATATTATCAAATGCAGTATTCCTGAAGAAATATGCGAAAGTATATACGTGAAATACTTCTTAAATTTTGTATTCGAATTTAATTACGCAATTAAGAATGAAATAAAAAATGTAAACGTCAATATAATTTTTTACATATCATTGGAGTTTAAGCTTTTATTTATCATATTTTCAATGTAAAAACTCCTTACATATTATATTAATTTGATTATATTAATTACAGCTTTTTACTTTTTTTTTTTTAAATAGTTAATTTGCTTTTTTCTAGCTTTTTAAGTTAAACATTCAATTTTAAATTTCCTCTTACCGATCAAAATTTTACAAGCTACTAAATTATTACAAAATAACGATGTTGATTAATCATTAACAAATTTCACTGCTAAGCAAATGTAGTAGAACATAAAATTATCTGATTTTTAGGAAATACCTCAAAGAAGGTTTTAATTTATTTATTTTTGTCCGCATTAAAAAAGAAAAGGACAATATTGATTTTTACTTATCGCTAACTCTGGAACATCATTAAGCACATTTATTTTCTGAACAAACAGATAAAAATGGTTTTTTCTCATGGTAATAGTGGTAGTTTTTCTATTTTTCTGTTTTTCTCTAAATAAGTGATAAGAAATGAAATCGATAATACCCTGATTTTGAAAATTACATAGTATTTATTATTACGGTTATCATCTAAAGCTCATAAAGAATTATTTTCTGCATTTTTTTATATATTTTTTAATATAAAAGTATTTTTTTTCCTCTTCAGCAAAGAGATCTTAATGTATAAGAAAATTTTAAAGAATAAAAGTAATTAACCACATTAAATTGAATGCATTGTTCTTTTCATAGTGGAATGGATTATTGTTTTTTTCTGTTTTTTTCTCTCTTCGCATTTCTTTTCTTGCTTTCGGTTAAATAAAAAAATTCTGTATCTAAAAATTATTGTGCATAAAAAACACAAGGTTGTTTGATAATATTTGATAAAATGTAGCAATATTAGGATATAGCATCGATATGTAGCGTTAATATTTTTATTATATAAATAGTATCTAATTAGCTTCGGTATGCTATTTCTTTCTTTCAGCATATTTTGTGTCACCTCGAAAAAATAACGTTACGTAAAACAAAGCAGATGTATCACATTGTACGATTAAATACCCTATAGCAATTTTTTAAAATTCTAAGCATCGCACTTTTTCAATTTTTATACCGTCGTATTGGGGAAAAAAGGGTTCTTTTAAATGCAATTTGTTTGAAAACTGCATCTCCATTTATTTTTGAGATATTACTTTTTTTGTAGTTTTTAGCACCGTTTGTTTAATTTTGGCAACTCAAGTACTCCATTTCTGTAGAAAGTAAAAGGGTCAATCCATTTCAAGTGGTCCAGCACTGGTTGCTCGATCATTTTTTAAAAATCTGAAATCAAGCAGGACGGTCGTTCTGCCAAGCCAAGCTGAAAAAAATGCTAACCTCGCCAAACAAACAAACGCCAAGAATAAGGCAAGACACCGTAACTGCTTATTATACTGATGACAACTTCTCCATGTTAAATGAACGAAATATGTCAGCGTAAAATTTCCCATATCAAAAGAAGCAATCATCGCAGAAAAATAAAACCAACACTAGAAGGACCTAATAAAGAAGATCTTCAATTTGAGATCAAATGCATCCTTATAAATTAATTATAAAAAGAGATATAGATTTTTTAAAGTAACGTCGAGATACTGAAAATGACAGATTTATTTTCTTCGTCACAACTTATGTTTAAATCGAGGTAGAGACTTAAATAATGGACAGAAAAAAGTAAGGATTAAATTTTTGGATAGATATTTACTCAATCTACGTGCTTTTATAAAATTCAGCTTTAAAAACATTAATTTTCTATTCATAATTAGCGAAAAACTGTTAATTAGTTCTAAAGTTTACAAATTATGCCAAATAGCGATAAACCCGCCAAAATATTTTAGAAATCTTATACTTTTCTTTTATATTATCCTTTTGCATTGATTTCATCGAAGATAACTATGGCTGAGATTCAGATAGATTTTTCGCTGTTAGCGAAATGAGTTTGACCAATCAGAAGCCTGCATGTTTGAGAATATTTGCTGTTTGTGGATCCCGGCCTATGTTATGAAAGTTTTGAGTCATTTTTTTTTAGTGCCGTGGATGAAGTGCAATGTTTGTAGAAATGTAGGCTAGGATCCAGATAGATTTTTCGCTGTTAGCGAAACGAGAATCGCCAATCAATAGCCTGCATTTCTGCAAACAGCGAAAAGTTCACAAAAATGCTGGCTTCTGATTGATGAATCTCGTTTCTCTGACAGCCAAAAATCTATCTAGATTGCGCACAATGGAGGATATTCCAAATATGGGTTCGAGGCTGAAAAAGTCACGTGATACCGGTAATTTATCCAAGGAACTTCTATCTGATAAGAAGGGAAGATACTACTACTTTGCCTCATGAACCGTTTCGGAACCGAATTGCGGGGATTTACATTACACGTCTACGGAGCCTTCCCTTCTATACGATAGAAGTTTTTACCTTGACCACGTGATCAAAATGTAGATGGAATATCCTCCATTATGTTGAACACAATTTTGCATTTCCACATCCAGGTAGGGTATTAATTGTCATAACAACAATACATATTCGAAACTATTTAAGGCACTGATTCTGAACTCCTTTGCTATACCTTTCAATATTAAAGAAGTTGTTGTTTCCATAGTAACAGTACTTTTCTGTATTGCTTTCAGAGCGCTCAGAATCAACACCATAACAGAGAGCCTTCATACACAAGAGTGGTGATATATGCACAGGAAGCATGCTCATTTCAAGTTTTTGCCGAAAGTATGGCTACAGCGTCTAGAATACCTTGTGTGGAAATATGCTATCCAAACAACGCTAAAAATTTGTATCCCTTAAATGTGCGACGATACTGCTAAAATCCCAAGTATCGATCACAGCGACATCTGCGGGATTTAGTATTACATTGTATAGACTAGCAATATCTTGCAGTTTGTGAAAATATCCTGCAGATGTCGCTGTGATCTGTATATTTCAGCAGCATCATTGCACAGTTAAGGGATACAATATTTTAGCACTTTTTAAAGTATTACAGGGATAACCAATTTCCACACTATATATACAGCGCCTAGAAGATACAGTGTGGCAACGGCTACAAAATAGTGCTAAAAAATTGAATCCCATAAATGTACAACGATGCTGAATAACAAGATGTCGATAGTAGCGTCATCGTAGTGATTTAAAAACGATAGTCATTCTAAAAGAGACTCTTTAACCTATTTCACGTCATTCCTTAACTAAATTAACTTATAACAGAGCAAAATATCTTATATTTATAGTTTCCGATATTTAACATTCTATAATTTTTGAAAACTCAGTGTTTATATTGAAAAGAGTTACGAGATGGCGCTCGTATCAGCATATTGCCGCTGAGCATTGTTGGAGATTTATGGGATAAAAGTTTTTAGCACTTTTTAAAGCATTATAGGAATAGCCGTTTTCCACACTGTATCTTCTAGGCGCTGTACTATAGCTCCGTTATAGGCCTAGATTATATGTTGTAGAAATCGACTATCCCAGCAATACTTAGAAAAGCGCGGAAATAGTGAATCGCTTAAATGTACAACGATGTTGAATTCCAAACTGTCATTTACAGCGACATCTGCAGGATATTTTTTAAAGAAGAAAGAGACACGTGTAATGCACCGCTATAGCGTCTAGAATACATACTGTGGAATTTTGCTATCCAAGCAGCGCTAAAAAGTTGTATCCCTTAAATGTGCACTGACGCTGAAATCCAGGGAGCTGATCGCAGCGACATCTGTGATAAACTTTCAAAGTAAACATCGTATTATTACAGCGGGCTTGACGCCAAGCACATAGGTCAGATGTATGTTAATAAAATGTAAAAAAAAAAAAAAAACGCTACAGCGTCTAGACCAAATTATAGCGCCTAGAATATATAGTGTGGAAATTGGCTATCCCTGTAATACTTAAAAAAGTGGTAAAATATTGTATCCTTAAATGTGCAACGATGCTGCTGAAATATACAAATCGCAGCGACATCTGCAGGATATTTTCTATAACTGAAAGATATTGCTAGTCTATACAATGTAATACGAAAATCCCGCAGATTTCGCTGCGATCGACACTTGGAATTTTAGCATTATCGTCGATCATTTACGGGATACAAATTTTTAGCGTTAGTTAATAAAATATTTCCACACTAGGTATTCTAGACGCTGTTACCAAATCGTCAGGAAGTTTTAGGAAATATCCTGCAGATATCGCTGTGATCGACTCATTGGATTTCAGCATCATTTGAAATTTAAGAGATCCAATATATTAGCACTTTTTAAAGTATTACTGGGATAGCCGATTTCCACACTATATGTTCTAGGCGCCGTAGCACCGCGGTAGCCTGTCTTTTTCGTTTACCTCGGAGTAGATATAGATGAAGTCATTTGTAGCTGTTCCTAAACTGTGGCCAACAACATATAAGGCCAGTTCATAACGTCACACGGAGTTGATTATCTGTACACGGCAATGGACACAAAAAAAATCGGCTCGCAGCTTTGTACTAATCATCGTGTAAAGATGATACAACTCTGAGACTAACGAAAAAGACAGGCTACCGCGGTGGGTCCGATTCTTCTTTTTTTACAGACGCTGGAGTCACGTGATGCTCGAATGCACCGAAGAAGGTGCGTGAAAAGAGCATCACGTGACTCCAGCGGTTTGTAAAAAAAGAAGAATCTGACACACCGCGGTAGCCTGTCTTTTTCGTTAGCCTCGATTCAACTGCGTGTGACTTTAAAACATCATGAACTGGCCTATTATGTCATTGGTCGCGCTAACACCCTCCCTCCTGCGTCCACCGTATATAGCGGCATCTTGTATTGGAGACTGCTAAATGGGCTGCTATCGGTCAAAATCAAGAGAGAAAGGGGCAGAAGAGAGGGAAATAACTCTTTTTTTTTTGGTAACTAGTTTTTCACACGGGAAGATTGACATGTCTGTTCCTCTCCGTTCATAACTTCATGGTGGTGAAATACGCCAAAGCATCCTAAATATCTGAGAAAGTCTTGACTCGCGTCACGAAAACATCACACAAAGCAGGCAAAGCAAAGAAACAAAATCATTCATCGGCTCGTGAATATGAACGAACCAATGAATGATTTTTCTTCTTTGTTTTGCCTGCTTTGTGTGACGTTTTTCTGACACGTGTCAAGGCTTTCTCCAGCGTTGAATAGGCCGGGATCAAGATAGATATTTCGCCATTAGCGGGATGGGATTGATCAATCAGACGTCTGCATTTTTCCGAACTTTTTGATGTTTGCAGTAAACACCGAAAAGCCTGCAAGGATAAAGGCTACTCATTGGTCAATGTAATTTTACTAACAGAGAAAAATTTATCTGGATCCCGGACATTAACTTTGGTTGGTTAAAACAATTTTGAATAAAATCAAATCAGGAAGCCAATGTTTGTTAACTTTTCTGGTTAGTTTAATTGAAATCTTGCTCGTCTATTACTGAAAACTGAGTTACCGTACTTTGGACAAAAAATTGAATATGAGTACACGACTTGTGCATATGTCACCACTCTAACACAGTGTTGCCAGATGGGCTACTTTTTTTTAACTCAGATACTTGATTGGCACCACTTTTTTGAAATTGTTAAATGTGCCTTATTTAATGACATATTAATTAAGGCGAAAACGATGGGAATTTTACCGTTTATAATAAGTGCTGGCAATCAAGAAATCTGAATTAAAAAAAGTAGCCCACTGGCAACACTGCTCTAACATATAAATGTTCTGTGTTATGACCATTATTCTAAGTGCAGTTGGTTAAATTTGAGTATCTGGGCATTAGAGAAAGCAATAGTGGCCCACTGTGGCTGAGTGGATAAGACACAATGCCGCTAATCGCTTGAGAGCGTAGGTGGAAGCAGATTCGAATCCCGCCGTGATCCGCATGTGATATGATGTATGTGTTCAATAAATCAAACAAACAAACAAGCAAGCAGTAGTGAAAGGTACAGTTGGCATGGAAACAACGAATTCTTTAATTCGTATAGAAAATTAATGAATAGTAGTAAATGACTCAAGTTTAAAATGTAGGCAAATGGTCTGGAAATATCAATGGCTCCCATCTAGTATTTCACAAAATTAATTTAATAGATTCACATGATGTATAACTTGATGCAACTCTTAACTAATGAAAATTCTGCAACAAGACTTATGTAGGTAGATCTTTTGAATGAATAATTCAGAATTCTGAGAACAAAACGAAGTTCTTAAGGCTCTTCCTCACACCCCCCTCAAAAAAGGAAATACGATAGAAAGATAAGAATTTGGATAGCTTCAATATGTCTGTGATCTTTTGTCAGAGTTCAGAAAAAGAGTCTGGGCATAAAAAAAAGACAAATTTAACGAACGATAAGACTATAGATTTCAGGCAATTTTTAACCGAAAAATATTTAATTCTAATGTATTGCGGCTTTAATAATAGACTATTAAAGATAATCAATTTAGGGGAAATTTTATAGTAAATTAATATCCTCACATTTATGCAAATAGGTATGGATAAACAGACTTGAGTAAAATTACATATTTATTCTTTCTTCTCTATAACACGATCTAAATGAAGATGAAGCTATATGTACAGTTTATATCTCTAAATTTTTAGATTTTTTTTATCAAAAATGTTCCTTTATTATGTCTAGAATTGCTAGATTTACAGATCTTCGATTCTTTAGATGCCTGCGGGTTTTCGTTCTCGCATTAACCGTAGGTATTTGTAAAGGTAAATTTATTTTGCAAAACCGTCAGCAAAAAACCGTCAGAAAAAACAATTAACTGACAGACTAACTGTAAATATATATTTTATTTCGACTCTGTTTTTTACTAAATTTTCATCTTTCGTAGAAAATTTTAAGGAAATATAAATTGAGAAAGACTGATACTTTGAAAGAAGAAATTGACTTTCCTTACTTTTAAATTATTAATCACTATGATAAATGAATGATAGGTAAACAAAATGTATAATATTGTGTTTGCTCCCTGCTTATAAAGGCTATACAAGGACTAATTTTAATTTGAGCTAGTAGAATTATTTCAGTTATATATCATTTGTTTTAAAAAAAGAACTGATATCTACTAAAAAACAACTTTTCAAAAGTAAAAAATAAGCCAAGCAAAAAAAAAAAAAAAAAAAAAAAAAAAAAGGTGAAAGTTGTGGCTAAAAAATAGTGTGATATCAAATTTCCAAGCTTATATTGCGGTACTTATTTAACATTTTTTGATAAAAATTTACCATATGTAAGTCGAGTACCTAAGTATGCGTTGATAGAAAGCCTTTTCTCCTTTACTAAATACATCATAACGTGTTTCTGAAAATTAATTTTTTTTTAATTATGCATGATGGGCTTGGCGGCCATCTTTCCATATTTTACACAAATTTCTAAGCACTCAAGCTCGTAACATATTTGCATTATTAAGAATTTCGAAGTTATAGTTTTAGCTACAGACAGATAAATTAAGAAAGTTTTTTATTTTGAAAAAACAAATTGACTTTTACTGCTTTAACTAATTAATTAACCCCCCTCCGAAAAAAGAGAATCATAAGATGAAACCTGAAGTTACTCCAGCTTTATTTTTAGACACAAATTTTTAGGCACTCATTTCCATAAATTAAAAGAATAAAATGTTTGCTTTAGTAACAATTTCGAACTTCCAATCTTAACAATGAACTTGTGTGCTTAGAAATTTGTGTAAAATATGGAAAGATGGCCGCCAAGCCCATCATGCATAATTTAAAAAAAAATTAATTTTCAGAAACACGTTATGATGTATTTAGTAAAGGAGAAAAGGCTTTCTATCAATGCATACTTAGGTACTCGACTTACATATGGTAAATTTTTATCAAAAAATGTTAAATAAGTACCGCAATATAAGCTTGGAAATTTGATATCACACTATTTTTTAGCCACAACTTTCACCTTTTTTTTTTTTTTTTTTTTACTTTTGAAAAGTTGTTTTTTAGTAGATTTTTTTGTACAACAACCCTAACATGATGGAGGTTCAAAATGTCTATTACAGTGAAATCTGTCTAAGGCGGAATCGCTTGGGACTGAAATAAAATTCCGCCTTAGACAGATCTCCGGCTTAGACAGAAAAACTTTATAGACATCCCGTTTACAGAGTATTAAACAATTTTTTGGCTAAAGATTAAATCTAACGTATCTTTTAATTTTTAAAAAGTTAAATAAACATGAAATCTTTGTACATATTTTTATATATTTATAGTAATATTAATTTACACTACAAATTGATAGTACATAAACACACTGATATAAATCAAAATTACAAATTTTAGTGAAAAAAAAAACCCAGTTATATTTACCTTAATAATTGCTTTAAAATTCCATTATCTTGAGTTTGTTTAGAAAAAAAAAAATCGAATATTGTTGTTTGTTTATTTTTTTTCTTAACCGCTTCTTTTTCGGTAGCACATTGTATTTCAGTTAACGTTGGTATCATTTCATAATTGTTTCGCGCTATGTAAAAAAATTGTAAAAGCTTTAGATTCTTAAGCGCATCTTGATATGACTTAATGCTAGTCACTTCGTCTTCTACTTCATATTCATCAGTGCTACTCCCACTGTTATCCTCTAGCTTTTGTGCTATGAGAAAATCCACTGAATTATTATAATCGCTTGTAGTAAGTTTATCATCGGCATGTATGTATTCAGTAACATTTGTATGTCCTTGTCCATCTGGAATGAAACTGCCAATGTTATTCAATAGGTCTTGAAGCTCTTCCTTTTCAAAATCATCTTTATCACTATCTGAAATTTATTCGGTGTCAAAACTGAACCCCGATTTCTGAAATCACTTAATTATTGTATCAGGTGGGATTTCTTTAGAGGCTCTGTCAATCCACTTAATTGCATCAAAAACTGTTACGGTCTTAGCTTAGTTCGGATGCAGACTTTGATGCTCCTGATCGATATGATGTGGACTGTAGACGTTAATTTTCTTTTTAATTGATTTTATTCACACTTAAAACTGCACAAGACACTTACACAACATAAATTTCACAAACTTGAATTGATTGCAAATCACAATTAATATTCATCGCGTAGTTTGGATGGAGTGTTTTTATAGACGTGTTGATGCTTTGGCGATCAACAGCTTAACTAACTTTTTAACAGACTGCTCGCTAGGGGGAGCTCGTTCTACTTCCGGAATGGAACATTTTGCCCGGGGATGAAACATTTCAGCATTTAATATAAACATAATACAATATATAACTAATTAACACTAAAAAATGATACTTAAATACAAAATACTAATATACAAAACAATCAGGATAATTACTTAAAAATAATATATATAAGAAATACAATGATGCATAAACATTATTTAAGAGTCCTTAATGGGCAACAGGCACACTTTTGAGATGCCTCTTAAAAATATACCACATGCAGTTTTGACTTTGACTGCACGAACCCTATTGTCCCTGCCTGGAATTATTTCCAGAATTCGGGCAAGAGCCCACTTACATGGTGGGAGATTTTCTTCTTTTAATAACACTAGAGATCCTAACTTTATGTTTTCTTTTGTAAATTGCCACTTACCGCGCTGCTGCAAGTGATTTAAGTAGTCAATAGACCAACGTTTCCAAATGCATTGAACATATTTGGTAATTAATTGCCAATGGGTTAATCTGTTTTCAGAAATATTTATAACATTAGGCTCTGGAATACTATTAATGGGTCTGCCAATTAAAAAATGCCCTGGCGTAAGCACTTCAAACTCATTCATGTCATCAGAAAGCGGAAATAAAGGTCGGGAATTTAGGATCCCCTCAATTTGGACTACTAGAGTTTCAAAGTCCTCTAGAGTAATTTTATTATTACCTACGGCCCTAAGCAAATGATGTTTGAAGGACTTAACGCCAGCTTCCCATAGACCGCCAAAATTAGGAGATCGTGGCGGGATAAATTTCCAAGTTATGAATTCTTCGGCAAAGAAATTTGATAATTCCTCGTTGGGAGTGGCCAATAATTTCTTAAAGTTATTTAATTCTGTTGACGCACCTTTAAAATTAGTGGCATTGTCAGAAGTTAGCGTATTTACTTTGCCTCTCCTGGCACAAAATCTTTTAAGCGCAGTGATGAATGCAGCAGCGGATAACTCGCTTACTATCTCTAGATGAATAGCTTTGGTAGCCATGCATATAAATGTAGCCACATAACTTTTGGAATAAGTACCCTTTCTCTGATTTTTGTGGAAGGGGCCACAAAAATCGACACCTGAATTGAGAAACGTATGGTTAGGTGTTATGCGTTGCGATGGGAGGTCTCCCATTAACTGATCTAGTGTTTTGGGGTTATGCCGGAAACATGTGACACAAGTGTGCACTGTTTTTCGGGCAATGCTTTTAGCCTTTATAGGCCAATATTTCATCCGTACTTGATGAACTAATCCCTGAGCCCCTATGTGAAAGTACTTTTTATGAAAGTACTCAAAAATTAATTTAGTGAGCTTAAGATCACTGGGCAGAACTAATTGGTGCTTAGCATCAAAAGGCAAGTCAGAATTGATTAATCTGCCCCCTACACGAAGTAATCCACATTTGTCAATGAAGGGGTCTAATCCCTTTAACTTACTGGAAGAAGGAACAGTTTGTCCCTTTCTGAGTGCTGCTAATTCAGGAACGAACTTACCTTCCTGGGCCTTTTTTACTAAAAATTGTAAACTATTTTGTAACTCAATTCCTGTGAGCTGTTTCCGTTTTATATCTCTATGGCGGCTGTTATTGATGAACCTAAAAATAAAACTACATATTCTAATTAATTTAAGAAAATTATTAGAAGAATTATATAAACCATTAAAAAAATTGTTAGAGTCCTTATGGATAGTCAATAAATTAAAATCAGTTTTTAGTTCATGATCACAGTCAGTGTCCTTGAGGGTAGGAAATTGTTTGGGAACTATAATTTCCCTTTGAAGAAATTCCGGACCAAACCACCACAAATCATTATTGATCAGATCCTTGGCTGTTGCACCTCTAGAGATGATATCTGCTGGATTGGATTTTGAAGATACATGGTTCCAGTGATAATTCTCAGAAATAGACTGGATCGTGATGACTCTATTGGAAACGAAAGTTTTAAGTTTGTGGGGTGGTGTGTTAAGCCAAAATAGAACAATCGATGAATCTGTCCATAGCCACACCTTTTCAAAGCATAGCTGTAGGATGGGGATTATTTTTTGAACCAGTTTTGCCAAAAGTAGAGCTGCACACAACTCTAGTCGCGGGATGGTCATTGGCTTTAGGGGGGCCACACGGGACTTGCTGCACAAAAGATTAGACTTGAACTGTCCAGTTGTGGAGAGAGATCTTATGTAGATGACTGCTCCATAGGCCTTTCCAGAAGCGTCTGAAAATCCGTGTAAATCTAGACCTGCAATGTTGTCAGACAAAACATATCGTGGAATTGTAAGATGATTCATTTCTGTCAATTTAATCAGAAAATTTTGCCATTCCCGAAGAGAACTGGCAGGCAGATGTTGATTCCAATTTATCTTTAATTCCCATAAATGTTGCATGAAAATTTTTGCTTTGGTTAGAATAGGGCCAATTAGGCCTAAGGGATCGTAAATTTTAGCATTTTGTGCCAAAACTTCTCTCTTAGTATAAACATCTTTGGGTTCGATACTAATTTTAAAAGTAAAATGATCTGATTGAGGTTTCCAAAGCATCCCTAAAGTTTTTACAGAAATTTGCTGCGAGTGTTCGTCAAATGCATATTCTGATATGGCTGCGTCTTGTAATAATTCAGTATGATTAGAGACCCACTTGTGTAGCTCCATCCCTTCCCTTTTTAAGATCAGAATTAGTTGAGATTGCAAGTCCTGTGCGTCTTGTAAGGAACCTGCACCAGATAAACAATCATCAACATACATGTCATTATGAATCACTTCTGCAGCTTTTGGAAAATCTTTTCTTTCTTCATCACCAAGAGCTTTCAACGTTCGCGTGGCAAGAAAGGGAGCACTAACAGTGCCATATGTAACCGTGTTGAGTTCATATATTTTTATCGGGGCCTCCGTACTGGACTTCCAAAGAATTTTTTGCAAATTTCTCTGTTGTGGTCAATCAGTATCTGCCTGTACATTTTCTTAATGTCTGCACAGAATGCATATTTGTGGGTACGGAATCTAGTTATAATCGAAAATAAATCTTATTGAACCGTTCCCCCATTTAATAAAATAGAATTAAGTGAATAACCACTAGATGTATTTGAACTTGCATTGAAGACAACTCTCAGGGGAGTGGATATTTTTTCCGGTTTATACACAGCATGATGTGGAATGTAATAAGACAGCTTATTTTCGTTTTCACTTTTAATTTGTGTCATATGCCCCAAAGCTTCGTATTCTTCCATAAAAGCTGTATATAAGTTAGCCATTGTTTTATTTTTATCTAATTTAGCCCATAAACTATTTAATCGCCTAGCTGCAATTTCTCTAGAACTTCCTAACACTGATTCTGCATTTTCTTTCAATGGTACACTGTAAAAAAAAATGGTAACTTTCCATGTAAAATCCAGGAACGTTTCGCATTTTATCAGGTTTTCAGAATAATTTAGCTCTTTCCTGTGAAATTCTGGTTTTCTTATCTGAAACGTTCCTGAACAAAAGTTGGAAACAGCAAAACGCTGCGGCCGCCATTTTTTTTTTTTTTTTCCTATAATCCGTTGCTCGCGCGCGAGTGTCGAAAACGAATTCCTTAAATGAATGTAAAAAAATCAATATGGAATGCAAATAAATCAATAGACGACATAATCCTTTACGTCTCTATTGTCAAGATAATTCAGATGAAAATACAATACCTCTGTGACATCACTAAGAGATTATCTCTCGTACTTGTCTGTGAAATCTTTAACGAGCAGACTGTGTAAAAAAAAATACACCTATTATTTGGATCTGCATTAACCAGGGGACAATCAAATATGATTCTCACCTATTTTGATTAATTTAAAGTATGTTTTAGAGTTCTTATCTCTAATTATTCTTGTGAAAGGATTTCTTCAAATGGGCCTTAGATTTTCAGAAATTAGATGCCGAGTTTTAGCATACGTTTCAAATACCCATTAGTTTGCAGCTTTCAACGTGTCTTTCGTGGTGTGGACGCAGAAAGCTTGCATGCCACCCGTACGGCGCGGGTTCGATGCTACCTCTTGACTTTTTTTTTTCTTTTTTAATTAATTTTATATTTTAACACTTTATTACAATTTGATTTAAATTTGACATATATTTGACACTTTGAATTGCTGCAAATTTGAATTTTTTTTTTTATTTTCGGAAAAAATATACAATTACGTTTAGGTTTTTTTTCATGAAAATTTATATGTATTTTATCTAACTTGTAAACTAACATAATCACTGACGAAAATCCAAAATATTTTATGTCTAGATTTTTTTTCTAATTATTATTTACATTTATATATTTTTATATTTTAAGCAAAGTTCAGAAACAATATATCACATATATATTTACTTTATTGAATTTTAACTGAAAATTTATTTTTTCGTGTAAATTATAAATAATAATTTTGATGTCAATTTCAAAATATTTTTTCATTCTAACAAATAATGATAATAAAGCGAAAATTGACAACTGGAAATGTAAAAATCGTCTGCGGATCCCGAATGCTGTGAAATGTCAGTAATGTCATAATGAAGGGAACGAACATCCAGAGTGAATTATGTCAGCCAGGTATCGGTCCGGATAGCCTAACAGGTAAGGCATTGGCACGGCACGCCAAGTATCCAGGTTCGATCCCTGGTCTGGACATTTTTCGCTCTTGTGCTACTCCAGCCTTGAATATGTCAGTAATGTTTTGCTGTCAACAGAAATATTCCTGGTATTTCGCAGGAAACTTACTGGCATTTCTGTAGAAAGTTTTTAACATATACAGTAAAGTACCAGTCATTTTCAAGAAATGTTTCTTAGAAATAATGGGCAACTCAGCTGCCCATTTTTTCCCAGGAACGTTGCGGAATTTTTTTGACAGTGTAGCTGAACTGTAAATCTACCGGTGTGATCGCGTTTATAGGTTCTTCTAAAATGTTCCTCACAAAATATTTCTTCATCCCCTTTGACAGTTTCTTTATTATCCCCAGGTAAAGATTCTATTTCAAAAAATTTTTGTAAAGTATTGTCTAAGCTATTTTCAGTTAAGAGGCAACAATATGACTTATTTTCAACTTGTGGAAGTGAACCTGCGATTATATACCCAAATACTGTATTCTGTAACATACAATTAGCATTTGCCAAACGAATTTGCTCACTCTTTAAAATCTCAAAAAATACCTTGCTACCAATCAATGCATCAACCTGACCAGGTATATGAAAATTATTGTCCGCTAATTCTATGTAGTTAGGAATGCATAAGTTTGAAATGTCTAATCTTTCAACAGGAATATTGTTTGTTATTTTTGGTAGAACTGCAAACTCTAATGTTTTAGAAAATGTTCCTTTTCCATTTGATATTTTTTGCATTGATAATTTGCTTGATTTCCTGTGATGACTCGTTAATACCGGAAATGACACCTTTGAATGGTTTTGGTTTTAGATTTAATTTCTTGCATGCGCTGTTACTTAAAGCGTGGTTAGACGACCCATTATCTAGAATTGTTCTTAATCTAATTCTATTTCCATACACATCTGTTACTAAAATTATAGCTGTGTTTAATATTGCGCAATTTCTTTTATCTTCTAGTAACAAATTGGAACCAATTAATGGCGTCTCTTTATTCTCAGGTTCAGAAATGCTTATTTGTTTATTTTTAACAAACTCGTTATTTTTATTTATTATTGCCGTTTCCGACATGATATTTTCATTTACTTCACATAGTAAGGTGTTATGTACTAATTTGCATCTCCTACAGGTAAATTTAGAATTGCATTGACCTTGATGTAATCGTAAGCAATTTGAACATAATTTATTCTTACTTACAATCATTTTCCTTTCACGAATACTCATGTTTAAAAAAGCAGAAGATTTGAAAAGGGGGTGAGGCGAATTGCATAACACGCATGGCTTTACATTATTTTTATTTTTATTATCGCTGATAAAAAATGATCTGGATTTATTTACTGCGCAATTGTTCTTAGATTTCGAGGGCTTCGTTACAGACATTCTGGCGTCAGTCGAAAGTTTTATCGCTTCTAAAACTAGGCATCTCTTTTCCAAAAAAGAAATTAAATAATCAAACCTGGGAACATCTGAGTTTTGAAGAGATAATTCAAACTGCTTTTGAGTCTCGTTATGCAATTTTTTTAGAATTATATTTATGAACACACTTTCTGATAAATTATTTTGTGTGTATTCCATAATTTTGAGTGCGCGAATGTTTTTGTTAACACAATCAATAAAATTACGCAATTCTTTAGAGGATTCATATTGCATTTTTTCATAATTTAAAATTGCAGAAATATGTGAATCGATTAACAATCTTTTATTTTCGTATCTGTGTATCAGAGCTTGAAACAATGAATTGAAATCATCATCAGGTGATTCTAAATGTTTAGCTCCGTTTTTAAAGAAGCTTTTAAATAAAATAGCTTCTGATTATTATCTAATTGAGGATTGTTAACAATCAAGTTAAGTTAGTAAACTGCGTTTTAAAATTAGCAAAATCACAGTAATCAACACAGAATGAAGGTAATGGAATTTCAGGGAGGCGTACCTTTGTTTTGTTTTCATTTGAATGATCATTAATATTTACACTTGCGATATTAAATTTATTTTCAAAAGATGCTAATAAAACTTTTAAGCTTACCTCAACTTGTTCGAGCCTTTCATTAGCAGTGTCAATATCCTCCTCTATATCTTGCACTTGTTGCGCTGATAATTCTTGGATGTCAAAATATTGTTCTCTGATTTCCTCTAATTTATTTTGAAGACCTTCTGTCTTTTTTAATTTTACTTCTAATGTGCTCACATTCGTTGTTTTTATATCGGTCGTATCTGTTAGAAATTGCTCTAATCTTGTGATAGCAGCCTTTACGGTGCCTTTTAATCGATTAAGCTTATCCATAGTAGCACTCAGGCTCTCTCGGACCACAATGGTCGATATGATGTGGACTGTAGACGTTAATTTTCTTTTTAATTGATTTTATTCACACTTAAAACTGCACAAGACACTTACACAACATAAATTTCACAAACTTGAATTGATTGCAAATCATAATTAATATCCATCGCGTAGTTTGGATGGGGTGTTTTTATAGACGTGTTGATGCTTTGACGATCAACAGCTTAACTAACTTTTTAACAGACTGCTCGCTAGGGGGAGCTCGTTCTACTTCCGGAACGGAACAGCTCCCATTGCAGCTAAAATTGATCGAAGGAGATATTTTTTGTAGACAGTTTTTAGAGTTTTGATTATCCCTTGATCCAAAGGTTGAGTTCCAGATGTGGTATTCGCTGGCAGGAGCTGTAGCTTTACATTTGTTAACTCTATCGCGGGATGGCAAGTTGCATTATCTAAAAATAACAACACATGGCGGTTATCTCTTTGCATTTTTCTGTTAAACAATTTCAACCATTCTTCCATGATTACTGCTGTCATCCACGCTTTCCTTTGAGATTTCCATGTAACCGTTAAACTTGACACATCAATGTTTTTGAAACATCTTGGTTTCCGTGATTTTCCGATTATGGCTTTTCCATTTCTCCTTTCATATTGCAGCAAAGAAGCAAAGCCAGGCGCTCCTTTGAGTGCTTTCCACCAAAACATGCTTTTCCTTTTTCAGTAAGAGTTTTCGTGGGCAATTCCCGAAAAAACAGTCCTGTTTCATCGCAATTAAAAATATCCCTTTGAGCATAATCATCTACTAATATAGAAATTCTGTCCATCCATTTTTCAACTTCAGAATCCGGAATATCTTTTGATTCGGCACACATTTGTTTCAGTGACAGATTATGTCGAGCTCTGAAGCTCATCAACCAGCCATTTGATGCTTTAAAAACTTTTCCCCCAATTTCCTCACCAATTTCTTTAGTTTTTTCCCGAACTAAAATTCCTGATATGGGCAGATTTTTTGCTCTGGCATTGGTAAACCATTCCCATGTTAGTTTATCGACGTCTTCGTTTTCAACTTGCCTTTTACTTTTCCGAGTACAATCTCTCCCTTCTTCAAATTCTTTACGAAGTTCATCCTTCTTTTTGATAGCATCATAGATTTGAGTTTTTCCACATTTGAATTTCTCACATAAGCTTTTAACTGGGACATTTTGTTCTTTGTGTTTAATAATTTCAATTTTGTCTTTTAAGGATGAAGTATTCGACGTTTTTGATTTATTATCCATTTGGGAATAATGACTTAAATTATACAACAAATATCCTTTTTATAATCTACAAGTGTATACGACAATGATATCGTCTTGCATCTAGCACTTACTGGATTATACACAAACTAAAGTTTCACAGTCTGAATTTTCTCCAACTATTGAAAAGAGCTTGTAGATATTTCGGGAAGTTGTGGCAATATTATTTTTGTCTGAAATTCGACGAAGAAATCAGCTTTTCTATTATACGACAAAGATTAACAGTTTACCAGGGGAGAATCTTTTTCGGGAGAGGTGAAAGGGTGCTGAAATCCCCCATAAGATATCAGTGTGGTAGCCCGCTCTTTTTAAACAGATCCTCTTACTTTACCGAAACCGAAGAATGAACTTGTCAGAGATCCCGTGACCCATTGTCCAACATTTCGCAGTTATATACAGTAATAGAATCATCCTAATTCTCCAAACAACTTTCATCAATCAACGAGGTACCCTTCTGACCTCTGAGAATGAGACTGGACAATATATGTCATTATGAAAAAATAAGATTTCTTTCCATTTATATTTCGCAGCGGAATTTTCTACCGCCTTAAACAGTAAATGTGCTACCTCGGGCCCCAAAATGAATGTCCGGTTCCGCGTTACACAGATTGTTTCCGCCTTACACAGATTTCTCGGAAATCTCTACGTTTAAAAATGTGGGAATCTGAAATGTTTCCGCCTTAGACAGATTTACGTCTTAGACAGATTCCGGCTTAGACAGATTTCACTATATTTTAATTTTATTAATTTTTGTTTGCGCATGGCGGCCATCTTTGTTTCATCGTCTCCAGCAATTTTCTCACACGAAGGGTTTACGGAATTGTAAATAATTCATATTTTATTTTTCCAATTCAAGTGCGGATTAAAGCAATTTATACAGAATACATTGGTCTAAAAATTTGGTAATAGAGTAGTTTCCGAAACCAAATGCTTATCGGTGAAACTTAAGCATAAAGTTTCAGTTTTTTTCCAAAATTTGTTCGTTTCAATGAGGAAATTTTTCTAGCAAGGAAAACTGTGAACATGACATAATTTTCTTTTTACAAATAGGCCGAAAGTACTTGTACTCACACGCCAAGTTCCAGATCTGAGACTTACTTTCTTTTCTCTAAACAAATCCCAAATTTTTCAAAAATGTCAAAAATCGCACTTTTGAGGCTTTGATATCTCTGGTGGGGCACGAGATAAAAATCTGAAGTTCTGGTTTCTGAGAGTATTGCATGGTAGTGTTATGCACAAGAAATTTCAGGATGGAGATTAGACTACAAGCTGAGATATGGCAAGGGCAACATGTCAAAACAATACTGCCAAAGTATTGTTTTGTTGTAGTCACAGGTAAGTATTTATCACAGAGTGTCATTTAAATTTACTTTTTTAATTATCTTTAAATAATAGTAACAGAAAATAAAGCCTTTTGTAAAGCTTAGCAATTAATTTAAAAAATAAGGCCTACATTTTGTATGGTTTAAGTAATTTTTGTTGTAATTTTAGTAACTAAAAGAAGCTTCAGCACTTTTACATAAAGAAAAAAAATATTTTTATAGACAAAAACAGAATAGAGAAAGAGAAAAGCTGTTAATGTTGTCATAGTTGTTGAGGCATGATCAAACGTGTCAAAACACATTCCTGCTTATTGGATTAAAAACTACAATTTTAATGCTGCTTGCCAGTCCCTGAAACTTGTTCCTACCATAAGTATATTCCTGTAAATGAAACATTATACGACGTTACCATGCATCAGCCTCAAGTAATTTTTAGAAAGTAAAGATATCCAAAGCCCTTTCAAAATTCATACTGCAGAAAAATGACAGTTTTGCATAAGAAGTAAGTTAGGAATTATTAATGAAGTGAGACTTGCACATAGTGATTTCAAAGTTTATTTCTATGAGCCAGCAGGGCCAAGATCTTCAATCAAGTTATCAAGAGATGGCAAGTCTTGGTTCCTACAAATAAAATTTTGAGAAAGATCAAAATCGTGGTTTTTAAACCAACAAGAACTAATGTGTTTTGACACGTTTGTTCATGTCTCAACAAGTATGACAACATAAACAGCTGTTCTCTTTCCCTATTCTGTTTTTGTGTCAGGTCTTGTATAAAAATATTTTCTCTTTATGTAAAAGTGCTGATGTTTCTTTTAGTTACTAAAATTACTTACAACAAAAATTACTGAAACCATACAAAATGTATGGCCTTAAGCATAATTTTTTTTTCTTATTTAATCTTTGCAAAGGGCTTTATTTCCTGTTACTATTATTTAAAGATAATCAAAAACATAAATTGAAGTGACACTCTGAGATAAATACTTACCTGTGATTACAACAAAACTACAGTTTGGCAGTATTGTTTTGACATGTTGCCCTTGCCATATCTCAGATTGTAGTCAAATCTCCATCCTGAAATTTCTTGTTCATAACACTACCATACAATACTGTCAGAAACCAGAACTTGAAATTTTTATCTCGTGTCCCACCAGAGATATCAAAGCCTCCAAAGTGCGATTTTTGGCATTTTTGAAAAATTTGGGATTTTTTTTAGCAAAGAGAAAGCAAGTCCCAGATCTGGAACTTGGCGTGTGAGTACAAGTACTTTCGACCTATTTGTAAAAAAAATTATGTCATGTTCACAGTTTTCCTTGCTAGAAAAATTTCCTTTTGTAAGCGGACTAATTTTGGAAAAAAACTGAAACTTTAATGCTTAAATTTCATCAATAAGGATTTATTTTCGGAAACTACTCTACTACTAAATTTTTTGCCCAATGTATTCTGTACAAATTGCTTTAATCCGCACTTGAATTGGAGAAATAAACGATGAATTATTTACAATTCCGTAAACCCTTCTTGTGAGAAAATTGCTGCAGACGATGAAACAAAGATGGCCGCCATGCACAAACAAAAATTAATAAAATTAAAATAATAGTCATTTTGAACTTCCATCATGTTAGGGTTGTTATACAAAAAATTTCAGATTTTTTAAAAATGGTCAAGCAAGGAATAAATGATTTTCTGGATCACTTGAAATGGACCCAAAGGAAAAATAGTTGAAAAATAGTAATTATATATATTTTTTGCCATTTTCTCATAACAACCGAAAAGACATAATTAAAATACAGGTTATTTTGAGAAAAATATAAATGAATGATTTCTGATAAAACATGAAACTATTATAAACTAAGTTTAATTTTAAGTATCTATATTAATATTACAAACAAATGAAGGCCTATGAATCATTAGATAGCTGATTTTTTTGATCGACTTTCTTGCTGATTTCTTTTTGCTGGATTTGTCTATTATTCTGAGATAGTGATGTCCTATGCATACTTTATTGTAGATGTTGTTTATGACTAGATCGTAAATGAGTAATTCTTCAGCGGATTCGGATAACGTCGTTTTACATAAAATGAAGTCGCGTGTTTTAAGTCTTAAAACTGTACTACAGAAGAGTCCCGATTATCCGAGTCCCGCTTAACCGAGTTTCCGCTTTAACCGAATTATTTTCTTCTGATGGACTGATTGCTTCTATTATTATGAAACAACCATTATAAATGAAGTGTTAGGTGAAGATGAAACAGCAGTCGTAAAAAGTTAGAACTCTGATTTTCTGGTCAGAATAGGGAAAAAAATGGCCATATTTTTTTTTTTATTATTATGGCCATTTTTCTGTTCCTTCATTGTCTCTGTTCCTTAGTAATGTTAAGCTCCGTATAATATTAACTTTTCTTGTTAATCTATAACAATGAAATAACACTTTAATAGTTGAGTGGTATGCTAAACTCTGACACTTTTTTCAATACATTTTAAGATGCTGCGATAATTGAATAAAAATTCGTTAGCTTTGATCACAGTAAAATCTTCTCATGATAAATTATTAGGATAGGAAAATCAAAATAAATTAAAAAACAGTCAGCATTATATTACAAATGTTTCATCTCAATTGTTACCGCCTCCCTCAAAATGATCCAATAAACTAGATAAAATCAACAGAGTAATCAATTTGTGTCGAAAGGTTGAGAAAACTGAGTACAGTAGTTAATTAACTTGAATAAACTAAATTACTATTCGAATTCATATTAAATCACCAAAGTAATTGCATACTAGCAAATTATGTTTAATGCAAACAGGGATGGGGAATACCACATCTCTAATTCTAAATTAAATTCACTGCCAATATGAATTAAAACATGAGTATCAATGTTAATATAAATTAGAAGGACTAAAATATCTGTATTTAAGTCTAAAGATAAAATTGGCTTACTATCATAAAATATTTTATCCTTGTTTATAGAAATTAAATTTAAAAATTTGATAGGTAATTGAAAGATAATTTTAAGGTTAAATTTGTAAATTACACAGCAAGTAGACAAATCGAAACATTATTACAATAAATTGCATAAAAGATCTTCAAAATATATGTTATAAGAAGACATTAATTAGCTAATTACAGTAATAAATTCGAATGTGAAATTCTTTTGGGGATTTTATTTTTTACTAATATCATTTGGCCATTTCAGTGAGATGCTATTAGGAGATTGAGTATATATGACGAAATTGTTTAAAATATTGAATTGTTAAGAAATAAACATTAAGATTGACTAATGATTGTGCAAGTAAACATGAAGTTAAAACTCGTTTTAAGAGACAACGTTATAATAAATATGTTGAATTTAAAAAGAAAAATTTAAATTATTGCCTGAAAAATACCTTTTATTAAGCACATACTTGTCAATTGCAGAATTTGTACAAAAAACTTTAGTTCTTACCTAATACATGTCGTTTTCTTTTAATATTAATGAAAAAGATTAAATTTACGTGATCAACAAATTAGAAAAACAAAACAAAATATCTCTAGTGGTTTAGGAGATCAATTTCTTTACGAACTGGCTGAGTTTTGAGATTAAGAGAACGTTTAATTCCATCGAGGATTGACGTATATGAGAGCTAAAAGGTTATTTATTTTACTTAATTTAATCTTTATTTAATATAAGACGTCATATTCCTATAAGGAATACTGCGTACATTTTGAAATAATAAACAATTAAATTTAAAAAATCAAAAAACTCGACTGCGTAAAAGCTAACTAATTAATTATTTCTCATCAATGTGAAACTATATATTTTTTAATTCCTACTATTAGCTCACACTCTCGCTATATATATCTTGTTCAAATTTTCAATCGTTAATAAAATACTTATTATTCATCCAATCAAGCTAAAATAATTTTTTTAAACTTGTAGTGGATGACACTTGATGTTAATCCAGTTTTTTTAAAATTTTCATTAATTAAATTAAATTAATTAATGTTCAATAATCGAGAGAGCCCTTTTCTTGATCAAGGTATTTTAAGACCGAGAGAGCCTGCTTCTTGATCAAGGCATTTTAAGCGTTACTCAAGCAGAAAGAAGAATGGGAGACAGAAAAAATTCTCTTATTGACCTAAGTAGGAATTGACTTAAAATATTTTTTTTTATATTACTTGTTTATACCTATTTACCTTACCTATTTTTTTTATTTACTTGTATTGATGACTTTTAAGTTGTGTTTAATTGTTAGTTCCTATCTATAAACACTGTTTTTATGAGGTCTATACATGTCTATGATGGTTAGAGTTGTAGTAAAGATCCACAATACATACAAAACTTCCAGGTTGTATAATATTTTAATGGAGCTTCTAACTGTAAAATAGTCAATGAAACATCGTCTTCATTTTGAAAGACCTGTCCAATGATATGCCACTCAATAGGGTGCGTAAAATATTTTTCGTCTCTACCGCCCTTTTGTCTTTTACGGCCGCCATTTTGAATTTATAAAACCAAAACCTAGCCTATAACCATCGGGCCGTTAAGACGAATCGATAGAGACCTCATTCATTAAAATCCATCCAGCCTTTGGGATGTTTCGAGGGTATAAAGAAATCCACATACACAGATACGCGTGAAACACATTACCCTTCTTTTCAGTCGGGTAAAAAACCTATTTTGTGTGACATGCATTAATGTAACAGCTATCTTTTTTTTTTTTTTTTCCTTTAACGATGTAATATATTTACAGATTGATATATTTTTTTTATCACTGGTGTCGAAATTCAAAAGTTTGGAAGGGAAATGGGTCACACATAGTCACTTTCCAATAATTGGAATAATTGAAAGCAAAATAAATTAAATATTTGTAAAAAAATAATAATCGTTTGAATTTATTTTTAAAAACTAATTTAATATTTATCACACACACATATATATATAACGCTAAGGGAAAAATTCAATTCAGTGCAAAATTGCCACATTTGCGCACCCGTGAAATTAAATCTAGAACATTTTCAATTTTAGAAAAAAGCAGTACGAAATCCGATCAGCACATTTGTCTAAGGCGTCAATTTAAAGCTGTGAATTTTTGTAGAGAACGCGGGTTCGACCCCAATGCCCAACATAATGACTTTTGTAATATTTTTTGAAGATAATTAACTTCAATTATGTCATATTTTATTGAAGGATGAGTTTATTGAAGTTATAAAATTTGTAATTATCATTATTATTATTTATTATTCGAATTTTTTATAGTCAAATAAAATTTAACTCTCAACATTATAAAAAAAAAATACTAATTTCATATTAAAAATATTTAAGCTAAAATATTTTGCATGTAATTATCAATTAAATAAATTGAACTGATTTACAATTTTTGCTATATTTTCTGACCGTTATCTAGAATACATATGCCGGTGTGTACAGAGAAAAGTTTTCATTCTTTTCCGTAAAAAAGGAAAAAGAAAAAGAAAAAAGAAGAACTGTAAAAGAAATTACATTGATACCCATAGTTTAATAGTTAAATAACGTATAAAGATGTAAAATAAAATTAAAATAATTAAAAAATATCTATTTTTATAACACGCTAAGTTGACGACACCGGGTCGCGCTCATCCTTGGAAAAAAAAAAAGAAAAACATATTGCGGCCATGTTAGGTTTAAGCATTCCGTTGTCATTATATAAGTCGAACGACTGCCTTATTTAATCTACGTTTTATATAGCATCTATTCTTTTTCATTTTTTCTAAAACCTTAAAAAACTAAACAATTATAATGCTTTAAGTTCTAAACTAATAATAACCAGCAACCAACAACAGGTTACCAATATAAACAAACAATCACCGTTGCCATTCGGAAGCACAAATTCCAAATCTAGAAACAATTGAACGACTCTTTGAGCGATTCATTTATACCATTAATTCCATCTAATGTCCGATTCTGCTTTTAAAATATTTGTAAAAGCATATTAAAGCCTTTAAATTTTTGAAATACGTTTTTCACTTTTACACACCGACTCATGCGTTTGTAAAATAAACAAGACAGCGTTTCCATGCGTCGATTACACTTTATTTCAGCATTGTTTTGGCGCCATCTCTTGGCAAACAATATAAAGGAAAAAACTTTTGATTGAAATTATAGTTGAAAAAAAAAGAATGCAGGACGCAATGGTGTAATCTGAGATCACTTTTTAAACGTTTGTTATATAATTTTAAAATTTTATTCAATATAATTAAAATTAATATTTGTATTATGATTTTTTTATACAATTTAAATTTAGTTTTATTAATTTTTAAGAGGTTAATATTTATCTGCTTATTTTTTAAATTTTTGTTTACATTATAAATAAAATGATTCTTTTTCTTTCTTTTTTTTTCTTTTGTCAGGTGTACTTGAAATATAAGATGTTATTATGATTGCATTGGTATGACGGAAAATTACTTTTTCACATTAAAATTACAATTTTTTTTTCACTCCATAGTTATGTTAAAATATTACGCTGATAAAAATCGAGATTTTATCTGCATTAATACATGCAGTATCATATTGTATCATATTGTATCATATTGTATCATATTGCACCATATTGTATATTCCTTACATTTTAATTACATTTGATAAGAAATGTTATTTACAACGGAAGCAAAGTTCAAGTGGATAAAAGCTATAAGCTAAGGTCTTAAAAACTGATAAAATAAAATTACAATTTTACGAAAGAAATAATAATAATAATTTTGGTTTTTATTTATACAGAATTGATTTTTAAAGTTACATAGCTGAAGTTTTTAAAAATTGATCTTGATTTAAATCAATGCGTGCTGCATATTTCTTATAAAAAACTACAATTTTAACAGAAAGATCATTCGTTTAAATTAACTGCCAATAGATGGTACCTAATCCATATTTAGAAACAAAACATAAAGCTTCATTAATTGATGAGTAAAACCACTGCTTTGATCGACTCCTAATAGAAAACATTTTATTGAGTCATTCATTATTGAGATTCATTCATTTTTATAAAAATAATATATTTTAAAATAAAAAAAAACTTGAATACATTGAATATTTAATTTTAAAGATTTGTGAAACCTTCAAAATTTGTGTTTCACTTTGGTAATTATTATTATTGTTGTAATAAATACTGCTGTTTGTTTTGTCCAATTATTGAACTAGTTCAGAAAATTGAATATTGAGTAAGTAAATAAAAATATATCCTCATCACTTGTATTTGTAGAAATCGTTTGTCATTTTTAAAATGTATTTCAAATCCTTCAAAAAAAAAAAAAAAAAAAAATCACTATTCTGTTTGTTTATATTAGGGGTGCACAACCTTTTTAAGAGAAGGGCCACTTACAAAAATTTCTGGGTTGCCGAGGGCCACGTCAGTAACAAGGAGATAGTTCTATTTTGGGCAGGTGATCTTTGGCCTATAATCAGATAAAAAATATGATTTCAGAGGGGGAGGGGAATATTACACCTCTCTGTTCCCCTTACCCGATTAACATATCTAATTCAGTTGGCAAGGATATGTCAACGTTTGTATATAGCAAGGATTATTTCGAAGGAGTGATAATATTCCTTGACTTTATTCGGAGGAGTAAATTTTGTTTTATTAAAAGTGCCAAAATACAAACATAGGCATGAAATTGGCTAGTGCCGAAGAAAATTAAAGCCGATTTTCCGAATGAAGGAAGAAGAAGGAGCCGATCAACGAATTTTGCGATTTTTCCGCTCCTGATCGACAAAATTCGCAACTTTTCCCGAAGCCAGTCGACAAAATTCGCGATTTTTCCGCGTTGATAGGCAAAATTTGCTATCTTTGCGCACCTGAATGACGAAATTCGCTATTTTTCTGTGCCCGGTCGACAAAATTCGTGATTTTTCCGATCCTGATAGACAAAATTCGCTATCTTTGCGCACCTGAATGACGAAATTCACTATTTTCCTGTGCCCGATAGTCAAAATTTGCTATTGCTCATCTCCTGATGGACGAAATTCGCAATTTTTTCGTGCCCGATCAACGAAATTCACGATTTTTCGGGGCCCGATTGACAAAACTCGCCATTTTTCAGTGTCCGATCGACGAAATTTGCTATTTTTTTGCGTCCGATCAACTAAATTCGCGATTTTTTCGACGCCTATGAATAAAATTCGCAATTATTAACTGACTGATGAAATTTGCAATTTTTTCCGCGGCGAATTGACGATTTTTGTCCGCGATAAACTGATGAAACGCGCGATTTTTCTGCAGCCGATCAACGAAATTCTGAATTTTTCATCGAGAAAATTCGCGATTTTTTCGTACCCGAGCAACTAAATTCCAGATTTTTCCGGAACCCGATCGATAACACTATTGATGAAATTTGCGATTTTTTCGTGCCGGATCGACAAAATTTGCGATCTTTCTGCGGCCGATCAACGAAATTCGCGATTCTTAACTGACTGACGCAATTTGCAATTTTTCCACGCGACAAATTGACGAAATTCAGGATAAACAGCCGAAACGCGCAATTTTTCCGCAGCCAGTCAACGAAATTTGAGATTTTTCTGCATCCGAGCGACGAAATTCATGATTTTTAACTGATTTTTCCGCAGCCGATCAACAAAATTTGCAATTTTTCGGCGCATCATCAACAAAATTGACGATTTTTTCGTGCTTGATCGACACTATTTTTTCCGCACCTGATCAAAAAAATTCGCGATTTTTCCTTGCTTGGTCAACGAAATTTGCAATTTTCCCTTGCCTGATCGACAAAATTTGCGAATTTTTTTGTGTTTGATCAACCAAATTCGCGATTTTTTCGCACCCGATCAATGAAATTCGTGGTTCTTAGCTGACTGACGAAATTTTCAATTTTTCTCGCGGCAAATTAACGATTTGTTCCTGCGAAATATGGACAAAAATTGAAAATTTTTTCCAGTTATAAATTGACGAAACTCGCGGGCCACACGTTAACCCTTCGCGGGCCACTTTTAACCCGCGGGCCACAGGTTGTGCATCCCTAGTTTATATGAAGTCTTATGAAAATGAAACGCAGATCAAGTTTTAATTTTAAGGTTTCAGAATGAGACTGATAAAAATACAGTTAATGAAAACTTTTAACGGCCGTAGCAGTTAACAAAAGAATTAGAGAAAACTAAATATTGTTATTTTTTCAAAACATCGAGACTGTTGTAAGAAAAATTAAATGCTCTACCCAATATTTTTACCTAAACAACTTATAAAAAAGCAAGAAAAATTGATTACCTGTTAATTACAAACTTAACGTTGTTTCACTTAACTGAGTAAGTTTAGAGAACCTACACCTTGGTAAGTTGTGGGTTTTCTATAGCTTAAACTGATAGCCCAAATCTATCTTAAATCTATAGGAATCAATTATACAATATACCAATTCATAAAATTTCAACAATTAATTGCCGAAACGTCAGTGAAGGCTTACTGTGGAGACACGAAAAGTTTTGATTTCCGTTTGTCTGTCTGTCTGTCTGTCTGTTCCGCGATAACTGCCGCAAAAAGCATCCGATCGGCTTAAAATTAATTTGGCATGTTGATGAGGTATTCGGACTTAGCTGTATGGTTTTTGGTTAAATTTGGTTCATTCGTTCGGGAAATATAGAACATTTTATTTTGCTCTGTAATGCTTTTCAATGGCAAGTCAGACGATTTTCAAATTTTCATTTGTTGAAAGAAATGGCTCATATAAAAAATGGATTTAAATGGTAAATTTTGGATGCTGAAATTTTTAAATAAGAGTAGTAAATTATTCCTATTAGTTTGCAATTTTGTCAAAACATTTGTCAGAGCTTTTAAATTAGATGTATAACTTATGATGGAATTTTATACATGTGTTCGAATAATATAAAACATTTTATTTTATGAATTTACTTATATTTCATTTTTTTTCTTTTAACCGTTGCGTAGCAACTATATCTCATCTAAAAATATCATAAATGTGAAAGTATGTATGGTTTTTTAAGTCAAATCAAAGTTAAAAGGAATGAATTAATGAATGCCTTTGTATAGATATTTGCATATAGATTGATTTAAACGCAGAAATGAAAATAGTATTTATATACTATATAGAATAATATTTTTATTTATGTATTCAACTATTTTGATTATAAAGGAAAAAGTTCGTTATTTTCATACAGAATAAACTGACATTATTCTATTAAACTTTATAAACTTTATTGTTGCCAAAAAAAAAAAAAAAAAAAAAAGGGAATAACAATTTCTCTCGAAGAGTTCATTTTAATTTGTAAGATTTTCACGTGCAAAGGGAAAATGCAGCAAATTACAAATAATAAAAAAGATAAATAGGACAGGAATGAATACATATAAACATTTCACACCAAATACCACCTAAAATAATTTTTGTAGTGGTATTTTCCCACACTACGAAGAAAGATTCCTCAATTTACACGATTTTACTTGGCCTTCCTTTTCTCATTGGTTGCGATTTCATTTTCGCAATTGCGTATATTAATTGGCACAAAATTTTACATTTTTATGACTGAGGTATATGTAAGGCCATACAAATAAGAAATTCCGTATCGTTTCCTATAAAATGTGATAAAGTGTTGGTTAACTATATATGTTTCTATTAAGAGGAGCAGAGCTGCCAAGCCTCCGGCGTTCTGGATACCAGTATTTTAATACAAAAAATGTTACTTTATTTAATTGAAACATTTGCGCGATTTAAAAGAACAACATTTTCTGTAAGGTAATAGTGTTGTGCAAAAAGCCTGAGACTTGCCATGTGTGGTGGGGAGTGAAATGTTTTATTTAATGCATTTATCTCTATTTTAATGCTACGTGAACAACGTCCCGTGTAACAGCTTGTAGAGTGTAAAATAAATTATTAAAATAATCCCTATTACGAAAAATGAAACAAAATGCCCGGCTAAGGGAAATAAAAGGTTAGTTAACCTTTCGTAATTTGACCTGAACACAGGTGTGCATCAAATTTCTACGGTGTTTGCAACATCACGATTTTAAATTAAATGTGGATACTATTGAAAGGCTATCACAAAAAATACTTAACGGCGCCATATCACATTTATCTATTTAGTCAATTGGAAGTGGACACGATGATGAATTATTAACCGTTAGGTTTAGAACTCCTCCTACTTTACGGTGATTTTAGTAAGTTAATGCTATCGAGTACATTTTTAGATATTTAGATTAGATCTTAGATATAAATATTGCAGAATGGTAATCAAAATTATTTTTTGGAAACAAAAATTATAAAGGTATTAGATTTCAAAATTAGATGTCTCAGTTTACATTTCCAAAAGTTCTTTATCCATTAGATACAGGTGTTTGTGGTTAGCAGCAGGCAAGTAAATACTGCTGTATGGATATTAGGATAACGTAAAATGCTTTACCAAATTGTTGCTTATCCTTATAAATCGCAGTGTAAAAATGAATCTAAGATATAGGATAATCATTAACTCAATCAACAGAAAATTACAAATGCAAAATAAATTACACAACGGGGGGTTCAGTGGGGGGAGGGCACCCCCCTGAAGAAATTTGCTTTATTATAAAAAAATTACTAGAATAAGTAGCTCGTGAGAATTTCAGAATATCATTACATAACAACGTGTTTAATTTAACGCTTCTAATGTCTGAAACCATCGAAATATTTTTTTCTCCTTCTATAAATGTTTGTGTAATTTAAAAGTTTAAATTTTGTTTTTGTAGAAAGATTAATATTAAGCAAAATTTTCTAAAAACAATAAGTTGCAGAGATGACGTTGAGGCTCTTGATCTGCAGATTTACTAGTTGCCGAAACGTCAGTGAAGGCTTACTGTGGAGACACGAAAAGTTTTGGTTTCTGTTAGTCTGTCTGTCTGTTCCGCGATAACTGCCGCAAAAAGCATCCGATCGGCTTGAAATTCACTGGGCATGTTGATGAGGTACCCGGACTTAGCTGTATAGTTTTTGGTTAAATTTGGTTCATTCGTTCGGGAAATATGGAACATTTTATTTTGCTATATAATGCTTTTCAATGGCAAGTCAGACGATTTTCAGAGTTTCATTTGTTGAAAGAAATGCCTCATATGAAAAATGGATTTAAATGGTAAATTTTTGATGCTGAAATTTTTAAATAACATTATTAAATTATTCCAATAAATTATGTCAATATATTTGCGAGATTTTTTTAATTAGGTTTATAATATTGGGGGGGAATTTTATGCATGATTTCCAATAATATAAAGGATTTTGTTTTATCAAATTGATATAATGCATATTTCATTTTTTCCCTTTTCTTTCTCTGTTGCCTAGCAACGTATTTGGTCCTAATAATATTAGTATAATTGCGTGTATAATGCTTGAGTAAAGCCAACGTCAAAACAGATGAATTAATGCATTTGTATCTTTGCATATAGAAGGATTTTAGCCCAGAAATAAAAATAGGCAATATTTCATTTATTTTATTGAAATATTTTGCTTAAAAATACAAAAGTTCATTATTTTCATAGAGAATAACGTAATATTTTCCCATAACATTTACCAATATTTCTTTAATTGTTGCCAAGAAAATCAAAACCCGGAATAATGTTTTCTTTTAAACAATTTTCAATTGAAATGTTTTGTCGTGAAACAGGAAAATGAAAAAAAAAATTAAGAATAGAAAAATTAATATGGCGGCATATTAAAAATAAAAAGAAAACTCTCGAGCATTTCTTAATATAACAAGATGAAAAGTTTTGAGTAAGTACGCATAGCAGGTGAATTAGACGTCATTTATCGAAAACAAAGATGCTGGAATAAAAAGATCTTGGGTAAAATAAAATTAACTATTATTCACGGAGGAAAGAGATAGATGGAGATGCAGTATGCCGTAAAAACAGTTTGCAATACAATGTGCGCTATCGCTCAGATTTAAATGCCCTCATTCGGCCAAAACAAAACAAGCACGTGGAACAGGACCCCTTTTTTTTTTTTTAAGCACGTCGTTGTGTTGTGCCGAATGTAGCTGATTTTAGGGTTACATTTTTGGCGTCACTTCAAGATTTATTGTCTGTGTACGGTTAACATGAATATTTTATTTTAAACTTAAATTTTATTAATTTATAAAAAAACTTATGCTTATCCTTATAAATCACAGCGTAAAAAAATCTAAGATGTACTATAACCACCCGCACAATCAATAAAAATTACGAATGTAAATTTAAATAGACTACGGGGGGTTCAGAGCCCCCCTGAAGCAATGCAATTTTTGATTTAAAAAGTTACCAGAATAAGTAGCTCATCAGAATTTCAGAACATCAATGTACAACCACTTGTTTAACACTTTTAATTTCTGAAACTTTACGAAGTATCTTGTATGATCATAAATATTTATGTAATTTGAAAACTTTAAAAAGCGATTTGTAGGAAGTTGAATATTATGCAATGAGTGTTAAAAAACAATGACTTGCAAAGATGACGTTGAGGCTCCTGATCTGCAGATTTACTAGTTAATTTAGAAGCAACTAATTAAAAATTCAAGTATTTTCCTAATGAAATATTCAAGTTGTTTACCGTGAAATCTTTACGGGTGCTACCTAGTCTTTTATCTATACTTCTATACTCCTATTATAAAGAGGAAAAAATTGTTTATTTGTCGGAGGTAAGCTCTGGAACTACCGAACCGATTCCAAAAGTAATGGTATCAAAATGATGGTGTTAGTCCAACTTAGAACATAGGCTATATCTTATGTTGGTGCCACTACCCCAAAGGGGGTGTAGGAACAAAAAACGTTCTAAAAATGCGATTTTAGCGTTACTGAAGGGCCTAGAAATATGAAATTTTGAATATTAGTTACTTATAAGATATAAATGATGTCTAAGAACAGTTCTTAAACAATTCGAAATTTGAAAGGGGTGAAAATGCACAAAAAGCGTTCTAAAAAACGTTCTAAATGGTAGTTTCTACACAATCTCAGGAAATATCAAACCGATTTAAAAAATATTGGTGTCAAATTGATGGTGACAACGCTTGCTCCAAGATAGGCTATGTTTTATATCGGTGCCACTACCCCAAAGGGGGTGTAGGAGCAAAAAACGTTCTAAAAATGTGATTTTAGCGTTACTGAAGGGCCTAGAAATATGAAATTTTGAATATTAGTAACTTATTAGATATAAAGGATTTCTAAGAACAGTTCTTAAACAATTCGAAATTTGAAAGGGGTGAAAATGCGCGAAAATCTTTCTAAAAAACGTTCTAAATGGTGGTTTCTACACAATCTCAGGAAATACCAAACCGATTTAAAAAATAATGGTGTCAAAATAAGGTTGTCAAAATGACGGTGACAACCCTTGCTCCAACATAGGCTATGTTTTATGTCGGTGCCACTACCCGAAAGGGGGTGCAGGAGCAAAAAACGTTCTAAAAATGTGATTTTTGCGTTACCGAAGGGCCTAGAAATATGAAATTTGAAATATTAGCTACTTATTAGATATAAAGGATTTCTAAGAACAGTTCTTAAACAATTCGAAATTTGAAAGGGGTGAAAATGCGCGAAAGGCGTTCTAAAAAACGTTCTAATGGTGGTTTCTACACAATCTCAGGATATACAAAACCGATCTAAAAAATAATGGCGTCAAAATGATGGTGACAACCCTTGCTCCAACATAGGCGATGTTTTATGTCGGTGCCACTACCCCAAAGGGGGTGCAGGAGAAAAACGTTCTAAATTGCGGCTTTTTCGTTACTGAAGGGCCTAGAATCATGGAATTTGGAATGGTAGTTACGTATGAGATATCAATGATCTCTAAGAACATTTACTAAAAAAAAAAATCGAAATTTAAAAGGGGGTCAAAATGCGCAAAAAACGTTGTAAAAAACGTTCTAAATTCCAATTTCTATGCAATCTCAGGAAGTACTGAACCGATTTCAAATATAATGGTGTAAAAATGATGGTGACAGAACTTACTCCAAGATAGGCTATATTTTATATCTGTTTCCACTACCCCAGAGGAGATGCAGGAGCAAAATGCGCGAAAAGCGTTCTAAAAACATTCTAAATGCCGATTTGTCGGCAATATCTCAAAAAGAATGAATCTGTTTTCAAACGTAATGGTAGGAAATTGATGCTGACAGCCTCTGCTCTAACATATACGCTATTTTATGTCGGTATCACTATCACCAAGACGTTGCAGGAGCAAAAAAGCGTTCTAAATTTCGATTTTTGTGATCGGTATGGGTTAGAAACTTAAACTTAGGCAAGGTACATATTTATTAGATATAAATGATCTTTAAGAACAGTTTCGAAAATATTGGAAATTTAAAAAGGGGTGAAAATGCGCGAAAAGCGTCCTAAAAACATTCTAAATTGCGATTTCTACTCAATCTAAGGAAATACCAAAGCTATTTCAAAAGTAAAGTTTGCAAATGAATGGTGACAGTCCCTGCTATAACATAGGTTATATTTTATGTTGCTATCACTACCATCTGAGGGTTGCAAAAGCAAAACATGTTCTAATTTGCGTTTTTTGCACAACTGAGGGGTCTAACACTTTGAAGTATGGCATGGTATTTACTTACAAGATGCAACTGCTTTCTAAAAACACTCGAAAGAAAATTCCATATTTACAAAAATGAAGTGAATGAAACGCGTTATAAATTACAATTTTTAAGCAAACTTATAAATTACCAAACCGATTAAAAAAATAATGATGACAAATTTTGGTGATAGAATCTGCTCAAACATAAGCTATATTTTATGTCTGTTCCACTACCACCAGAGGGTTGCAGGAGCTAAAAACATTCTAAATGGCGATTTCTGCGATACTGAAAAGGCTAGAAACTTTAAATATGACATGGTAGTTACTTATAAAATATAAATGCCCTCAAAGGAACGTCGAAAATAAATTCGAATTAAAAAGGGGTGAAGCGAAGGGGAGGTGCGAAAAGCATTCTAAAAAAGTCCTAAATTACGATTTCTATGCAATTTCAGGGAATATAAACCGATTATAAAAATAATTGTTGCGAATCAATGGTAACAGTCTCTGATCCTACACAGGCTATATTTTATGCCGGTGATTCTACCACCTGGGGTTCACAGGAACAACAAACGTTCTAAAAAAGGGCTTTAAAAGCTTTTTAAATTACGTTTCTGTGTAATATTAGGAAATAACAAACCGATTTCAAAATTAATGTTGGAAAATTAATGGTGACAGCTCCTGTTTCAACATAGCCCTTTATGTTCAGAGAGGTGGTAGGACTTGGAATTTGACATGATAATTAATTTTAAGATGTAAGAAGATGGTTTCTAAAAAATTCAAAACTTCAAACGAATACTGAAATGAGCGTATTAATTGAGCATAAAAGTTTCAAAATATTTTCTAAATCATCATTTATTTAGTTTTATTTAGTTTTATTAATTTAAGTCTCATTTCTGCCTAATGCAGTGTAATAATGATGTTTAATCAAACTGTATTTTAAATAGTAATTTTTGAATTATTCCTAAAAGTAATAAGTACCTTTTAATAAAAAAAAACCTTTTAATAAAATAAAATATTACCTTTTAATAAAATAAAAATTTAGTTAGTACCTTTTAATAAAAATTAGACATATAAATATCACTTGGCATATTTCAAATATTACGCGAGCAAAGCCGCGGGGTTTGCTAGTTATTTATAAATGTAATATATACTAGTTGTCCAGAGAGACTATGCATTTTTGTTTGAACTTCTCGAAACGAGCTCAAAATTCCATTCTTTCATAAGATTTGTCATACTACATTTACCCTTAATGTAAATTTTCACTGCTATATCTTTAAAACTACGTTAAATACGAATTAAATTGTGGTAGGGGCTTATCCCAACAGTGAAAGAGAAATGTTTAAAGTTGCATGGAAAACGCTGTTATAGTTATTAAGATATATAACCATTATGTTTTGTTGAGCGAATAGTTGCTTAGTTGGAAATACACAAATACAGATCCTCAACGTTACTTCTTTTTCATACTTATTCGTAGTGCAACAAGTAATGATAAGTATACAAAGCTTTTTTTCGTTTCCTTTTTCTTTTTTCTTCCAAGAAGAGCGAAGGGAGGGGGGTTTACAGATTATTATGATGATCAATTTTCCATTTCTGATTTATTACTATTATTAAGATTTAATCTTTCATCTACATGAGCTTTAGGTTTGATAATTAACGCACGGTACGATTTTTGTACTATTTTGTGACCAAGAAAAAAAAATGTTTATGTTATCCAATTAATTTTTGTTATGCGAAAACTATAAAGTATAAATACTATGTTACTTTTAAACAACTAATTATTTCAACTAAAGCAGATTATACGGTAAAGCTTATTTCTCCTGGCACTAAATCCACAGACGCGTAAAAAAATTATATATAAATTTCTGTATAAGCTAAGTTTCAATTAAGTACGAATTGAGGAGTAAAAAGAATATTAAATAATGCAATCATCTAAAGCTTACTAGTTTATTTGTAAGTAGTACTAATAAACCAATGTAATATGTTCAAGGAAATTCTTCCCAGAGGAGTAACTTCCATTACTGACACAATAACGGGAAATTTGTTTGGGTATCAGGCCTGTCTTTTTCACAAAATAGTTTGAATTTGTAATATGTTGCTAAGTTTATTCTTTGTTATAACAATTACCACACTTCAATTGGATACCGAACTTTAGGAAGTTACTTTTTCTCGAAAATTTGGAATGCTAGGAGAGGTGACATTCAATTAAGAACTCGCAAAAATTAGGAAAGTATTTGTATATATTAGTAGTTATTGAAATATTATGCTGAAACATTTTTAATTAAGCTTTTAACACAGTGATTATAATATTTATTCCAATGTACTAATTTATAAAAATAAAATATTTAAGCATATTCTTATAAGGTAAGTAAATTGGGAAAGTCAGGGTAGGCGAATATGACATAACCTGATCAAATTTTGTACTAAACATATTACATTAAAAACATTTTTGGTATGATTCTTATAAAATATTTGCTAAAATATTACATTATTATTATTATTTTAAATACTTGACTTACATAGCATAAACCCTTGGATTGCGTTTGTAATATTAGCATATATTCAACAGAGCTTGTACAATGTATCATATACAACCAAAAATAATGAAATACCAAATTAATTTTTTAATTACGGTTAAATAACCGTCGTTCATCTTTAACATTGATTTGTGCGTTTTTCAACAATTTATACATCACTAATATAAACATTCTAAAATGATACAAACTTGTATTTCAAAGATTTTAGGTCTGCTGAATTTAATGTAGGTAATAAAAACAAATGTGTATTAATAATATTTTTTTGGAATTAGGTGTTGCTATTTAATTTTATGTTCAATTTCAAGCATTACATGTTTATATAGATTATAGAATCAGTCACGAGTCAAGACGTAACTCTTTTTTTTCTATCACTTAGAATTAAAATTGTAGCCCGAATCCTACTTTTCGCATACTGTACCTAATTAACTTAAAACCTCTTTTAACTTATTATTCCCCTTTCTAAACGAAATGTGTAAGATGTCAATTTTTACCATTTATTTTAGAACCATACATCCAACCATCATCAGACCATTGAAATTATAAAATTATTATTACTATTTCGAGTAAATACTTATATGTGCATATGCAACTCTAAATAGTTGAAGATTAATGATAAAGCCAGCAAGTGAATAAATAAATACAAAAAGCTAGAATTATAAATGCTGATTCCCCGAAGGAAAACTTGTTACGAAGTAACTACTGTAGTACATGGATGTTATAAACCTTCCTGATTTCACTTTAGAGACTTCAACTAAAATTGTTTTAATTACAGGATGACGAATTTGAAAGTTCTGTTCTCTATTAACTGAAATCAAACATAAAGCAGAGATGCGTTTAAATTCTCGTATTTAGAAAACTAATGAATAAACTTACATTTGAATGAGTATTCAAAAAGTTTGAATATATTAAATAGCTAATATCTTCAGATGCAATTATTTTGTGCGGAAGGATGGGACATTAAAACTTATATGTTATTACAATAATGAGCCTTTTGATTCATGCATTTTCCTTCTTGTCTAATGAATCTTCTGAAAACTTCTGCGGAAGTGAATTTGTTATACAAAAGAGCTTTCTCGTAAATTTTGAACTCAGGTTAATAGAACTTGTTGTATTAGGACTGTTAGTCTGTAGCTTTCCGAATTCCTCCTCTAATGTTAAGTCTATGGGCGTGTGATGCATTCGTATATGTCCTCAGGAAATCAAAATTTTGAACTTTTTTTCTCTGCGTTCTTTTCTTAAAGGATGTCTCTCTTTTCCTTAATTGTCAAAATATTTCTAAAATATGGATTTAATTTTATGGGAGTTGTTAAAATATTATTCGCATTTCGTCAGCTTTTAACACATAAAATATTAAACTAAGCATGGATTTTGTAAGAACAAAATTTTTAACCCTTTAAGGGGCAATGTACTTCTGTTCGTAAAATGCTGAAATCATTGCTTAGCACCAGAATTTAAAAACAAATTTATTTCGAAATAGGTAAACAATTTTCTTCGCCTACTTACATCCTGGGAAACTTCGACTGATTGAGGGTACTAGTTTCCGATCATTTTTATATTTTCTAGTAATTGATTTTGGTTAATTTATTCTAATATTTAGAATTTGTTAACTTAAACTTTCTCTTTTTTCTTTTTTGAACACAAGAAGCTATAGTAGTTGCCCCCCCCCCCCCCACACACACACGCATACATTTTTCCTTTGATACTGTTTACGAGGTTCGCACCGTGAAACCTACATAAATCTGATAAGCATCAGGGATATTGGACATTGGTTCCGTCTTGGTATTGTCACATACTTAAAAAAAATAAATTTTTCATTCCAAAATTCAGGTGTCATTGTGTCATTTCGGAATAAAAAATAAGTGGGATATATTAAATCCCACCGCCCTTAAAGGGGTTACAAAGAAGAGTACAATGAAAAAGTGAGTTAAAAATATTAATTTCCAGAGGAAATATTTTAAATATACGAATATATTCCACGCACGTAGACTTAACTTTAGGGAGGAGAAATCGGAAATTGATCTACTAACAACCTTAATAACTCTCTGTGGCTGTGGTTCTGAAACTTTTGTGCCTCCCCGTATCCGTTGAAGACCAACGTTCACTATGGCGTACTTCTTCTTCTTATTATTTTTTTAACTGTAAGAATCTTCAAAAGGAAAATGGGAACAAGGAAAATGGGAACAAGGAAAAAAAAAAAAAAACGAGTGTTTACAAATTAATATAACTTTTACTTATATTTAATTAAGGTTTACAAGTAGTAGGTATTTTAATGCGATTGATGTATTTTTTTAACCACAGTTTGTATATGGAATTTAACTTGTGATGTTAGTTTTCTGACGAATAGTCACAGCCCTAGTAACATAAAATTATATAATTTTCTCTCGCAGTATTCACAACTCACCAATTAAACACGATGCGGCATGTTTTGTGTCTATACCAGGGATAGGTCTTCGGCGAACTTATTTTCATATAAATTTTTCATGTTTTGTAGCGCGTAATTCTTTAAAATTCCGAATATTTCTTCTTGAAAGAGATCATAAAACCCCCTATTAATGGGGCCCCATTTATTTTTTTTTAACTTCTTGCAGATTAAATAACTTTACTTACTCTCAAAGTTTTAGGAGTAACTTGAAATAGGAATAAATTAGCGTAGGGAATTTTATTAATAAAGTACTAAAAAAATTATGAAATTGAGCAATCTGAACTATTTTTGAGAAGTTTACAGTTTATATAAATAGTTCCTTAAATTATAAACTACATACATAAACCAAGGTAAATGTACCTATAGTGGCCACTAATTTTTAAAGTTTAAAATCAAGCTCAAAATGCATTTCTGAAAAACGACTGAAATAGATCTGACTGACTAGCATCCTTAAATGCTAACTTTCCTTAAACTGCTTCGTATAATTGTTTTTTATACTGTTGCTAGTACGCTTCTTTATTTTCTAGAGTGTCTTCAAAAACAGATTTTTTGACAAATTCTTAGAGATTTCATTAAGAGATAAGTTTTTATTTCAAACATTATTTCTTTAATATTAAGTTTTATTTTAAATTAAACTACTGGTGATATAATCTACTACATTGTAAATAATTTGTTGGATAAACCAAAAACATAAAAATTCATGCATCAGAAATTCACTGGGCCCACTACTGCAGCATAGAGGAAGATAACATTATATATTTATTTATTCTTATTCTTACTATTATTATTTTTTTTTTTGAAGAATATATTTTGAAACTTTGAATGTTATTTCTGATACAGGGTGACAATTATTGAACTAGATGAAATTAAACCATCATAACTTTTTAACGGTTTGCATGATGAAGTTTCAAACTTCGTGGTTGGCCGCAGGGCATGATGGGAATTAGTATGCGCATGCGCACGCAACTTGTACGCAACTCTTTCAATAAGCAAAACTGGCTCATTTGGGGGACTGAGAATTTGCATTTAGCAAACGAGAAGTCTCTCCACCCTCAACGGTTGACTGTGTGGTGAGTAATGATCAGTCACGGAATAAGCGGTCCTATATTCATGGACGGCACGGTGACTACTGAACGATACGTGAAGGTTTTGGAAAATGGTTTCTTCCCCATTATCCAAACTGACCTTGATTTCGAAAAGATGTGGTTCCTACAAGACGGAGCTCGACCCCCATCGGACAAAGAAAGTATTTGGTGTCCTGGAGGAACACTGTGGGGACCGCATTCTGGCTCTTGGATACCCAGAGGCCACTGGAATGGGGCTCGCTTGGCCGCCATATTCTGTGGATCTGAACACATGTGACTCAGTTTGTGGGGCTACATGAAAGACAATGTATACAGAAATAATCCCAAAACCATATCTGAGCTGAAAACTGCCATTCAGGAGGTCATCGACAGCATTGATGTTCCGACACTTCTGCGGGTCATGCAGAATTCATCTATTCATCTGCGCTACATTATAGCCAATGATGGCAGCCATATCGAACATGTCATAACCTAAATACGAAAATCTGTAGTGACGTTTACATGTTGAATAAAGTTTGTGCACTTAGTAGTTTTTAAATAATTTACGTTTTATTTCATATTGTTCAATAATTGTCACCCTGTACATGAAGGTCAGGACTAGGCTAAAATTATATATCTTTTGGAATTCACTAATACTTTAATAATAGTTATATAAAGGTCCTTAATTGGCCCACTACTGGGGCTTTTACCTTACGCACCACATATACTATGTACGGATATACCCCGACTTACGTAAGTTCCGTAAAGTTTTACGCAACTTGGGTTTTGCGTAAGTGGAATTTGTAAGTTGCTTATGTAAAATATTGCAAGAAATTGTAATAACTATTATATATATATATTATTTACACCGTATTGTTTTATAAATAAAGCATCATGCGATCGTATTTACTTGTATATAAACTATAAAAGTATGAAAAAAAACTTAAAGAACACTTTTCAAATATCTTGTGGAATACGGGATTTATAAATCTAATATTGATGAATCGATTTATAGCATTGAATCTACACCAAACCACTATAAAAATGAGAAATAAAGAAGACTAATTTAAACTATTTTCCATGAATTTCTGATGGCAAGACAAATGAGCGCTCACAAAATAAAATAATCCGTGATAAGCACAAACTGTATTTATTATGAATTAGATGACTACTATGAATAATTTAACACTAAAGATAAAGTTGTTTTGTTACAGATTTGATTGTATATACCAATAAAAATATAACTGTATCTAATATATAAACTATATGACGGTTGTACTTTATAACTATATATTTTATTTATACAATAAATATCAAAAGTATGCAACTGCGTATCAAACACACGAGTATGTTCACGAATGTGATTTTTAAGATTTATTACGTAACTGCGAAATTACGTAACTCGCGCAATACGTAAGTCGGAGGATGCATGTACATATAAACGCTCGGTTAAGAATTATGATTTTATGTAGTGCATTAATTTAAAATTACAGTAGAACATCATTTATCCGAAACTCTTTTAACCGAAACTCTCGGTTAACCGAAATGCATTTTTCAAGGTTTTTTTTTTTTTTTTTTTTTTTTTTTTTCTTTTTTTACCATCACATTCTTTGTGTGTAAAATCCATTTTGAAAGGTTTTTTTTTTTAAACTATCACATTCCTTGTGTGTAAGCAGTCCTTTCCAAACTATGAGTACACATAAATATTTTTTATCCCCTTTCTTAGCTCTTACTACTCTCTACAATTTAACTTGAGCTCCCGTAAGCTGCGGAGTGGAACGAAGAAAACGAACAAATTAGCAATTCTGGAGCTTTCGAATGTTTTGTTTAAGGTTTGGCATGGCTGGAGCAGCAGAAAGACTGTGATACTGGTGAACTAATAATAATAATAAAAAAAAAAAAAATCTGTGATAGAGATTTAAAGCAAAAGTAATCGAAATTGCGACAAACAAAACATTTTTTCAAACACTTGTGATATAAGTAAAAGGAACTTAATTTCAAAATTTAAATTCATGTAATTTATACTTGTTTCTACTTTCTTTGCTTTATTTTTATTAAACACTTGTTACCATAATAAGAAATATTGCATATATTTCTCCTTAATTTTAAAATTGAAGCATTCTCGATTATCCGCAAATTTCGATTTTCCGAAAGATGGTCGGTCCCAATTACTTCGGATAATCGAGGTTCTACTGTATATAAATTCTTCAAATATCTATCGAATATTCCTCGGGAAAAATCCTCGTTCATTTCATTTTAATCAATAATATCGGTCGTCTTTTTTTTTTTTTTTTTTTAAATCATATATTCACCAAAATGTACTATTAAAATAATCAAATATCAATAGAGAAAAATCTACATTGTGTGACACATCATTGTGTGACTACATTATGTGACACATCTGCATGAAATGTCCAGTCATTCAACTGTTCTTATAGATAATGGTTACTTGATTATACTATGGATCATTCTCATTAGTCAGAATAGAGAAAAATTTACGGTTATGTAATTTTTTTTATAAAACAATGAATGCTGCAGATTTTTTAAAAGTGTACGTTCATCGGAAATTCCATCCCATCTGAATCATAAATTCATAAATTGATCGAATATTCATATAAATAAGTTATGCTCTCGATGAGATATTTTCTGTATGTTTACGATGAGAATCCTTTGCTTAATCAGGAGTATGGAATTATTGACACTTTAGCGCAGTGGTTCCCAACCTTTTTCTGCCCGCGCCCCACATAAGCATCTATACAATCATGATGTCCCCCCTCTCTTCTATCTATTTATATAAAATCCAAGTCTCTGTGTGTCCCTCACTATTCCGGTAGGACCGCCTCATTGAAATGAGTAATTGTTGAAAAATATTAATGCAGGGTTACCACAGTAGAGCCAAATGTTAGCCAACCTGGCGATAGCTGGCTAATTTGGCGAAATTCCTATTTAAAACCATTAATCTTTCGTAATGGAGGTCACCGAAATTTAATTTAAACTCCACTCTTTTAAGATATTTTTTCGAAATCTATGAGTGAGAATTTAAAGTACATCTTTAGATCTTCCTCCCGATGCTACTAATAAAATAACCGCCAATAGACAACGGTGTACTATGTGAGCTCCTAACTGCACGATTTTAATGTGCTTTAGGTATTTTTCCAGTATAGGTGCCTTGGCGAAAAAGGAAATTTGGTAACATATTTTCCGGGAACCTATTCACTGTTTCATTTTACATACACACGCATTTTATTCGATATTTATACGATTTATTTAGCATAAAAAAGCTGTTTCTCTAATTTTATACAGAAACAGATGTAATTTGTACATAAAAACATGAATAATATACATATAAAACAAACAAAAACGCTCATCAAATTTGTTTTCATAGCTGTTTATATGATTTGACAGCAAATCTCGATATTTTTCCGTTATACGGACACCATGCCAAAATGTATGCTAATGCGCCAATTATTTCAAAATGCTAAAAGATATTTGTAATTTTATGCCAGCAGTTTAATATGAGTTTTATTTTATTACTTTATTTTATAGCAGTTATTTGTTCACTTATTTTAAGTATATATTTGTGATTTGATGAAATAGTTCGTAAAAGTCTGGAATTTTCAAATGTTATATTTTTTAAATGCTCACTTTAGTATCGACAATGGTTTTTCTTTTATTTTTCAAATGCTTCAATTCACGATTTTGCGCCAACTATTACGTTTGGCGACAATGGTGTCCACATAACGGAAAAGTACCCAAACCTTACTTTCTGATGCCCAAATTACACCAAGCTTTTTTAAAAAAATGCCATAGCCCCTACCGTGGAAAAGTACCAAACTGTCTATTATTTTGCGCTATACGTGTTATAGTGTGTACTATATGCAAGGGGAGTGGAGCGAAGAGTTTAAACATTAAATATTAAAGTTTTGGCACAGATGTCACATACGCGCCCCATATCGGCGCGATTTTTTTCTGACGCCAATGTCATATACACAACGGGTACTTAACTGGCGCCAAAGTGTCGTAATTTTGCTTGATATGGTAATCCGGATGTTGTTGTTTATGCTGTTGATGTTTTCGCCAAATTGGCGTCGGAAAAAAATCGCACCAATATATGATAACGTATATGACAACTGTGCCAAAGTTTCTATAAAGCATTAAAAGACTAAAAAATTAAGAACAAAATAAATGCAAAATAAGACTAAAGAAGAAAGAAAAATCATGCGTTAAGCATATAATATGAAATACTTTCCAACACATCCTAAATGCTTTAACAAAACTTCGTTATTTAGGGAAATATGGTAAATAAGATAACGTTACTTTTTAGATATCCCGTCGACCAATTTCGCCAAATTATATAAATCGCCAAATCAATAGTAAAACATAAATAAAAATATAAATAAAACATCGAATTAATGGTTTTATTGGCCATTATTGGAATTTAATTAATTAATTAATGGCAACCATTATTGGCAATTAATCTTACAATTTGGCTACAGTAATTTGGTCTACGGGATAACTAAGAAGTACCAAGATAACTAAGTAAATATTTTAGAAAACGCATAGAAAAAATTAAAAATTGATTTCAGCAATTACCGTCCATAGCCAATAGTACCGTTATTACATTCCACTTTTTAGCTAAAATTTAATTTAAACTACTCTTAAAACTACTGAAATCACATTTCCAGATATTATCATCCATAGACGGTTATGTATTCAATTCTTTGCGTGACAATGCATATCATTTTATCTATATTCTACAAACATTTCTTAGGAAACTAAATGCAGTTCAGCGTAAAAATGCATAACTCCTTTAAAAACCATCTTTAAGCAATTTACTCTCATACTCAGTAACCCTTACGAATTCTCAAACAACATAATCCGGGTTACCACATCAAGCAAAATAACGACACTTTGGCGCAAGTTAAGTACGTGATGCCTATATGATATTGGCGACAGAAAAAAATCGCGCCAATATGGGGCGAATATGACATCTGTACCTAAAAATGCATTTCTAGCAATCATTGCTTATGTACAATACTTGGGAGAAAAGTTTCTTGGTGAGAAAGAAGTTTGCCAACGTATTTTCTGGCAACATATTTACTGCTTCATACTCACAAGCAATTTTTTCCATATGTATACAATTTGGCACAGATGTCATATTGGCGCGATTTTTTTTCCGACGCCAATTTGGCGAAAACATCAACAGCATAAACAACATTCGGGTTACCATTACAAGCAAAATAACGACATTTTGGTGCCAGTTAAGTACCCGGTGCGTATATGACATCGGCGTCAAAAAAAAAAAAAAAAAAAAAAAAAAAATCGCGCCAATATGGGCGTATATGACATCTGTGCCGACAATTTAATATAAAAAAAGCTATTTACCCATTTTTATAAAGAAACAGAAGTAATTTTTGCACAGATGTCATATACGCATGGGGGTTGGCGTGATTTTTCTACGACGCCAATTTGGCAGAAATCTCTCTTTCGAATACCAGTTACTTATATATTTTTCAATTATTTGCTATCATTTTGAAAAGGAAATAACTATAAATAAATAAAAGTTTGAATAATAACTATAGAACAAAGCAGTTTATATAATAACAAAACAGAAAATAAAAGTAAATAAACAATTTATTAATAAATAAAAAACAATAGCCGGGTTACCATAGCAGGCAAAATAACACCATTTTGGGGCCAGTTAGGTATCCCGGTTTATATCTGAAATCTGTGCCGTAATTTGTATATAAAAAAATTATATATATTTAGAAACGATTTTTTTATGCATATAAGTGCATATATAAACAAAGACAAAAGTTCATTAGATTTGTTTTCATAGCTGTTTATATATTTTCGCAACATATCTCACTTTCTGATGCCCGAATCGCGCCAAGCTTTTTTTAAAAATGCGCTATAATGGAAAAGTCCTTAAATAAATAATTAACAGAAATAACAAATTATACAAACTAAAACTTTTTATTTCGAGATCAAAGTATTGTTTTTAATTTCGTTAAAAATACATATATCCTTGGATAACTTCAATTGAAATTAGTTTCACAGCTTAATATCTCATTCCATAAATCTAAAAAAACACAAGTGATTCATTCATAGTGAAACGTCAAAAATATTAAATCACTGAGGTAATCATTCACAAAGTAAGTTCTCCAACAATCAATGGGCAATATTCTAATGACGTCATAGTAGGTAAAATGGTGGCGGTATCGTTTGTTTATGGTTTGTAATCACAAAGATTTAATTTTGCAATGTCTCTTAGTTACATTATTTTATTGTCATATTTATGAGCTCAGAACAAAAGCCTATTTTTTCATTATTTAGTTATTAAAGACGGAAAAAAATCATAAATGCATGATTTGAAAATTTTAAATAATTTTCTTTCTTAATACTAAAAAAGAACATCGGGAAGTAACAGCGGGTTTAAGTTAAATAAATTTAACTGTTTAATTCTGCTGTAATACTCAAAATAACTGTATTTATTAGATTTCAGTACTCAGCATCAGGGCCCGATTAAACTTTGAAGTTAGAGGAATTACAATGTCAATTCAGGACCTTTCTTTTGGAGAAGCTTTATAATCTTCAGTGTTAGAAATATTATTCCTATGACTGACATAACACGAGAACGGCCTGCAATTTTACACAAGTTTTTGAAAACTACTTTATATTAGAAATTTTACTAAAAACTGGTTACTTTTTTGTTATAGCGGCCCACACTATTAGGATTATGCCAAGTTGCAGCCAATTTCGCCAACGTCGTAACCAAGATCGTGAAGCACACACATATAATACTATATAATACCATTTCATAAAATCGTATACGATAATTTAATAGTTTTTAACCTTACTTCAAGTATGTTATTTATTTATTTTTAAGGCTTAACAATCTAAATTGTCCAATATATGAATTAAAAAAATGCAAACAAAGATTGAATAGACATGACCGCAAAACGCCTCAAATCTGCATAACACTTGGAACCAAACTGTGCAGATTAGTGGTCTTCTACTGTACACAGTTTTTGATAAATGTGTTTAGTTCTTAAAATGTGTTATTTTCATCTATCACTGCGGAAAAAGCGAGAAAACTCATATTCTTGCACATGAGTTGTATATATCTTTATATCTAAATATCCGTCATTTTTGACGGGCTACCTTTCTAGTATCATATAAATCTTATTACATAAAAAATAAACTACTTTTTTCCCGGAAGGATCCAAAAATAGCATTATCTCTGATAAGTGATAAATTGTGAATGCAATGAGGCTATGGATCTTCACATTTACATCTACAAGGTTTTTATTGTTTTTTGGCAACTTACCTGAAATTTAAAAGTGATAAATATTACTTTTTTATCTTCGTAAAATTTCTTGAAATCTCTCGTACATTTTGTATTACATCTGATACAGTTGATAGAATTTATAATGGATTTTAGTACTTCATTAAGAACAAGTGATATCTGTTTATCAACGAGACTGTATGGATAGCATAAATCACAAGTAATGTTTCCTAATTGGCACTTTTATCAAATTTAAGTAATTATTTTTTCCCCTCATAACATACTTCTTTGATAACGGACTTTCTTTTCCCCATTATTACTATTTGGACACCATGTTTTATCCAATATTAAATTTTAAAATGCATATGTCATGAACTATGTTTATATATATTGCATGTGGTCTGCAGAAGAGCCATAAGAAGTTTACTTTCGACTCATTTCCTTCCGTGATGTGCAAGGTGATTTATTAATTTCATAAAAATAGTACTGCGTTTAGATAATCCAAAACATTTTTCAGATTAAAGATGACCAAATAGTCAATTTTAGATATATCCTACAAAATTTCATAGGTAAAAGTTACTTCATGGGGCATATTGCACTAGGCATATATACACAAGTTTTTTTTTATGCAAGTAAATACTAAAAAAGAGGTGTGTTTTGCTAAAATAATATTAAAAACAAACATTTAAAGGATTTTTTAGTCTTTAAAAGGCGTCAAAACTCAAAATATCTAAAAACATTTCACGTAACTATTCCGGTGTCTACTTTGAATTATAAATGGGAATGTTTCGAAAATTAATTTTTATTCAGTTATTTTTAATTTTTATCATCAATTATTTCTATTTTTTTTACTACGACACTACTTTCATTAGAAAAAAAGACAGAAAATTGTTAATAAAAAAATCTGAAATTGCCCCCCCCTGAAAAGTCATATTGCCCCCTTGTGGGGCGTAAGCCCCACGTTGGGAACCACTACTTTAGCGCGTCATGGGAAAACGATGAATCGCCTGTCAAAGGCTATTATCGGAGGCCTATCAAAGGTTTTTGCTACTAGGTATCATGTTCAACATCTAGTGTGTATTTGTATTTTGTATTAAATGTTTTAATGTTTAAAATATATCTTTCATTAGCCCATTTAGTTGTCCCGCACATTATGTAAAAGTAAAGTCGATTAGTTTGTCGCGTGCTACCTAAAACCTTTTAACATACCCCACTTTAGAGAATCCAGCTTTTTTGAAATCAAACGTACAACAAAACAAAAAACGAGAAGTAAAAACATCAAAATTAAAACGCATCAATTAATTAAATGAAAATTTTAATTAACTTAACCCTTTATATCACCGTGTTGTAGATCTGCAACATACCCAAAACGTCATTGTTATTTCAACAGTAAATTTCAAAAGACGATTTTGTTGATTGTTGTTATTCTATTACCCTACTATTAACATAATTATTTCATTAAATCCACAACAATTGTCGATATTGATTTTTTTTTTTCGCGCCAAAGTTTGATTTATCGCTTGATCAGCTACACGTGATTTTTGCTGAATTAAGGTTTGAAATACAGGAGTTAAAAAAGTCTCCAGACAAGTATATTGTTTTCAAAGGTGAGTTTAAATTCTTTATTTAAAGACCTTTTCGAGCTAGGAAATTTATTATATGCATAAGATAAACGCAAACTTTTGTTTGTTGCAGGTCTGCAACAACGCGCCATATCTTCTCTTGTAATGGATTTTTTAAAAATATCGAAAGAGCATCGAAAATATCTTCTAATGGTTATTTAGGTTGCATTTCTTTCATAAGAGCATAATTATTGAAAACGGGAAACATTAGTTTGTTTTTATATTATTTAATTGCTATAGGGTAAGTTAGGGATCCCCCCTCCCTCTGTAAAATTAACTTCAAGTCCAAAGCTAGCAAAAAAAGGAAAGGTCTTGTAGAAAATAGAATTCAACAGAAAAAGCATAGAGTACCTACTCAACATATTCCACCAAAACAAGTGCGCCTAGACGAAATTGGACACTGGCCATATTGGGCAGAAAAAAGAATACGTTGTAAATACCCGATTGTAAAAACTTTAATCAAACTGTTTGTGAGAAATGTGGTGTGGGACTTTGCTACAACAAAACTAACAATTGTTTCAAAAGTTTTCGTGCAAATTAAAATTTTAAATATTTTCAGTTTTTGTGCCATTTAGCAAGATTTTGCAGATATGCAACAAACCCATTTTTCCAAATAAAATTTTATTTTTCTGTTCTGAATTTTTTTTATTATTTTTTCCGTGTTAAAAATGACGCATTTTAATATCTGTGTAAGAATTTTTCAAATCGGGATTGTTGAGTTACAAAGGGTAAACACGTATTTTTTGTTATCAAGAAGACATAAAGCTACTAAATCAGATTATCAGATTTTGTAAGTTAAAATTGACTGTATCAAAATCTTATCACCATCACCAGAAAATATGATGACGATATCAGAGGTTGTGAAAAGTAAGTAAATTTCGGAGACCATTCTGAAATCTTAGGAGATTTAAGCAAATTTAATACTTGAAAAATTATACAATTATAACAATAATTAGCTTAACACGTTGACCGCCAAAGATCTCGACGAAAAGACTTTTTTGGCAGACATTTACAAAGTTGTTTTTGGTATTTATTGAGTCGGTTCACAACTGCCAATTACATGTTAATTTAATACATTTTTAATTAGAAAATATCAAATTTTAGTTATTTTTATTTGTTGAACGCCAAACTGAAATCACTAAATATGCCTGGAGGAAGGGAGGTGGGGGGTGGCACATGATTTTTTTTTTAATGCGTGGTAAAAAAATTATCAATAGTCCCGTTTCTTAGCAATAAAATGTTCTCAAAGAAGATATTGATGGCACATATATTCGTGTGGTATATGCCCATGTAAATATTGCTGGCACGCATATTTGCGTGCCATGAGAATCAATATGTTAAATATTTTCCTTCAGGACATTATAATGTAGAGTCCCGTTGAGGAAAAAACGATATTTTCACCTTTATCTGCGCAGCGTTTACAATAAAATTACAAAAATGTGGAATTAGACTCTAAATGACATATTTATTTATGTTATTATGTGGTTTATTATGTTATTTATAAAGTGTTTATGACTTCGGTTTGTCTGGCCGTCTGTCCGTCTGTTCGCGCTCTAACTCCCGTAAATATACTCAGATCGTTCTAAAATTTTTGGATGTTAGTAACCTCTACCATAGCACGAACCCTATTTCAAATAAAGTTTGTAGTATGCTTAGTTCATTTACAGGGGTAGTTAAAAGTTTTCCGTTACATTACGACCTATGGGAAAAAATCGTTTAAAATGATTTTTAAAGATGTTACATGCTTTCTCTTTCTCATACAGCAACATCCAATTTCGACACTTGAAGTTTGTTGGATGAAATAAGCTTCGAAAAGTGTATACATTTTTTAACACTTTCCAACAAAGTTGAAAAGTGTTTATGACTTCGGTTTGTCTGTCCGTCTGTCCCGCTCTAACTCCCGTAAATATACTCGGATCGTTCTGAAATTTTTGGATGTTAGTAACCTCTATCATAGCACGAACCCTATTTCAAATGAAGTTTGTAGTATGCTTAGCTCATTTACAGGGACAGTTAAAAGTTTTCCGTTACATTACGGCCTATGGGAAAAAATCATTTAAAATGATTTTTAATGATGTTACATGCTTTCAAACATAATAAAATTTATATGTATTTATCAAGTGTACTAAAATATGCATACTATAGAATATGCGGTGCAAAGAATAGTTATTATTCATTTACAGGGCCACACAACAGAATTCTGTTACATAATGATATAGGGTGGAGGGACTTTTTTCCGGCGTATTTTAATTATGTTAAATTATTTCATGTATAATCAAATTGATATACGTCGATGAGGTTTACTATAACTTATTTCATGCATAGCATTTACAGGGAGACACGAAAGATTTCAGATACTATATTGTATCCGAAGTACTGTACGGTAGCGATGATTGCTGGAAATGCATTTTTATATATGTTATGTGCTTTTATGTTTCACTATATTTATGCATAGTATATGGTGTGTATAAATGCTGTAATTCATATACAGGGCTTCACAAAAGAATTCGAAAGGGTTACTGGGTATGATTGCAAATTGCTTAAAGGTGGTTTTTAAATGAGTTATGCATTTTTACGCTGAACTGCATTTACTTTACTAAGAAATGTTTGTAGAACATACATAAAATGATATACATGGTGACGCAAAGAATTGGATACATGGCCGTCTATAAATGATAATTTCTGAAAATGTGATTCCAGTAGTTTTAAGAGTGTTTTACTTTGAATTAAATTTTAGCTAAATAGTGGCGTGTAATAAAGGTACTAGGTTAACTACAGGGTTGTACAAAAGTATACTAGAATGTTTCTATCTATTAGTATAAATTGCTGAAAGAGAAATTTCAACCTGTTATGTGTTTTCTTGCTAAACTAAATTTCCCCATTATATAGTATATATATCAACCTACAGATCCAATACAGGGCTGTTCAAAAGAATTGGAATACATATTTGCTATGGACGGTAACAGCTGAAATCAGTTTTTCAAATGTTTTATGCGTTTTCTAAAATGTTTACTTAGTTCTCTTATTTACCTTATTTCCCTAAATAACGAAGTTTTGTTAAATAATTCAGGAAGTGTTGGAAAGTGTTTCATAATCTATGCTTAACGCATGATTTTTCTTACTTGTCTTAATCTTCATAGAGTTAGATAGGATCAAAATTTGGTAAACATTATTTTATATCTTAGCACAAAAGTCATTCCATTAATGTGTTCTTTTTTAAGGATGAATGCATGAATTGAAATATAATCTAAGCATTTTTCTGAATTAAAAATATATTTTCAGTTATGAGAATTATTGATAAATTCATAATAAATATTTTATCAATTGTGACATACATTAATTTTCAAGTAAAATGAATAAGCATCGTAATAAACGTTGGCGCGTAAATGTATGGTCTAAGACGCATCTTTCGTTACAGTTTGCATCCACAAGATATAAAAAATAACAGGAAAAGTTGTATAATTTGTTTTATTACAAAAAGTTAATTTTTAAAACATTTAGAATTTTTATACAAATTTTATAGTTACTATTTGGATGACCCTGTTACGTTTTCTCGGTAAATTATTAATTTTATTTTTTTATATTTATTGAATAAACCCATAGCGCATTACCAATTATTTCTTTTTTACTTGTAGAGGTATTTGCATGAAATATTTTATTTTGGAAAAGTGAAATGCAATATAACTTTTTACAGTAAAATAATTGTATATTGCTATTTGACAATTTTAATGTTACGAAGTTTGGAATATGTAGACGTTTTATAATTTAAAATTAGCATTAATATTTAGAAAGAAAATACGGAGTGTTCATAAATCATTGTTGGGGTTTCTTTAAGTCATAACTTTTGATTTAAGAACATGACTAAAAATATTATTACATATTCGTATAGTACAAAAGTTTTTTAATAACACAAAGTTACACATGAATAAAGATACAACTGAAAACGTTATTAATCAAATAACGATTATAATTAAATAATGTAATAAATATTAGAACTTTATCAAATTTATCAAAAAGCAATTAATCATGGATAAAAGCAAAGTTACATAGTTTGCCCTATTCTTTTCTGATAAAATTTTAATATTAATTATCATTTGATTATAATATTTACTTGATTAATAACATTTTTCGTTGCAACTTTACACATATGTAACTTTGTCTGTGTTATTGAAGGAAAATCCCGGTCGGCTCGACCTACAGGCGGAGGTAGATATCGAAGTTAAGTACTAATTTCCCCAACAAAAACTGAATCAAGATTAGAGATAAACACCGTTTAACAATTTTATCTGGCCGCTTTCAAAGAGTTTTTAATTTCATCTTTCTGCAAGACCTGGTTTTATCAGAATCATGCCAATACGAAAATTTGTTCTTCAACCCCTATTTTCTTTTTCTCTTTCTTACTTTTTTTCTTTTTTGGTGTAAGAGTTGGTTCTATCAAAAACTTGTCAATATAAAAGTTGTAGATAATATTAAGAAGATTTATAATAAATTTAATCGGTTTTGATATCCTGTGAATTGAAGAAGTTGTGAATTTTTTTTTCTTCTTCACAGCCCCCCTTTTTTTTGTTTTTTATTTATTTATTTATTTATTTTTTTGCTGTAAGAGTTAGTCTTATCAAAAATTTGTCAGTGTAAAAGTTGCAGATAATATTAAGAAGATTTATAATAAATTTAAGTGGGTTTGATATTTTGTGAATTGACGAAGTTATGAATTTTTTTCTTCTTAAAACCCTATTTTTTCGCCAATTGAGCCCATTTTTAATGATATTAAAAATCTGTCATACATATATTTTTGCCCTTTTTCTTAGAAGTAATAATAACTTTAAACTGATTTGATAAATGTTATAATTAAGGAGTTATTTTTTTTTTCCACAAAACACCTCCCTATTTCTAGCCCTTGGCCCGATTTTGTCCATTAACGAACTTGACCGAGATTTTATGCCTCTTTATTTTCACTGTAAATTAAAATGTCTTTAAAAATCTGTCATACATATATTTTTGCCCTTTTTCTTAGAAGTAATAATAACTTTAAACTGATTTGATAAATGTTATAATTAAGGAGTTATTTTTTTTCCACAAAACACCTCCCTATTTCTAGCCCTTGGCCCGATTTTGTCCATTAACGAACTTGACCGAGGTTTTATGCCTCTTTATTTTCACTGTAAATTAAGTGTCTGAAACGGAGTGTTCAATTTTCAGACATTTTAAAATGTCTGAATTTTTTCAGACACTTGAAACGTCTTAATAGCATCCATTTTTTTTTGTAAGCATCATACGTAGCCATGTTTGACCACGTTGAATCCTGGAAAAATATTTGGCTGGGGTCCTGCCCCCCAGCCCCCCCCTACAACTTGATTTTTTTGGTCCTCCCAATTTTGGTACGCAATTTTTGTTAAGCTGATAATTTAAATCTTTTACGACATTTTACTGATTATAATCAATATTTTGAACTTCAGGAGTAGAACTAGATTAAAACAAAAAATATTTATCTAAATATTAGATTTTTAAAATTTGTTTTATTTTTAATCTTATTTTACTTTAAAAATTCAAAATATTGATTATAATCAGTACAATTTCGAAACAGATTTAAAATATAAGCTTTACAAATATTGCACATCAAATTTGTGGGCACTAAAATCGTAGGGGGGTGGGTGGGGGGCACGTCCCAGTATGCCCATTCTTTAATCAAGAAGTTCTTTTGCAAAAAATGCAACCCTGCATTATTATTATTTAAACTGAGATCCGGCATTCGGGAGTATCCGTTGTGGAGGTTAATGGACATTCCCGAATAGCTGAAACATCTATTTAGCGAATACTTTTTTTAATCCGCATAGCATACATATTTGTATATTTTTACCCCACAAAAGCAGACATCTCCGATTATCGGACAAATTTAACGGCAAGGGCTATTGAGGGCTTTTAAAGTACAGGGATAAATATATATATTTCTTATAATCTTGTCCTACTCTACTTCATATAATTTAAAAATAGATTTTTTTAAAATTTACATTGCCACATCGGCAATTTTACATATATATCAGATGATAATCACAGCAGCTATTTAACTATGAATAAATAAATAAATATTCTACTTCATCCCTTTGCACCCGAGGGCTCCGGAGCGGAGTCATTTAAAATTTGTCTTCAAACTCGAGGGCTCCGCTATCGAAACAATGCAAATAATTTTGTGATGCCTGTCTAGAAAAGCCAAGATTACATGGTATCACAAAATTATTTGCATTGTCTCCGTAGCGGAGACCTCGAGTTTGAAGACGAATTTTAAATGGCTCCGCTCCGGAGCCCTCGAGTGCAAAGGGTTAATATTGATAAAAAAATTACTTCGGTATTTTGTTTATTTATATTTTGTGTTTCTAATCTTGTCCTACTCTAAAAGTTCAAAACTTTCATTATAATCAGTGCAAGATTTAAGGTATCAGCTTTACGAAAATTTCATACAAAATCTCCCCCCCCCCCACCTCCCCGCAAAAAAATGATAATCCTTATCATTTAAAAATTAGATTAACAAAAAAATTATATTGCCACATGGGCTTATTGTTATCATTCTTATGAGCTACTAAACAAGACATCTTTAAAGCAAAATAAAGCCAAAAAAAAAAAAAAAAGAAGAAGTTAGCACATGATATCACTATGATACACACTTGCGATGCTTATCAGTAAAGTCTAATTGGAAAATGACCTTCGAAGTGAAATATATTTTCGACACACGAAGCGAAGACGAAATAAACAAATGATTTCCTTTTTCCTGACTGGGTTACTTCTATGTTTCCAAGTCAAAAGTTTTCCACATTAAAAGATTTAATAGCTTTAGAAATATATCTAAGAAATACTTGAGATAATATAAATATTCTTTTTCAATTATATATAAATTTCATAAAAATCAATTTATTTTTTTTCCAAAAGCGAAAGTCTATAAATATATTTTTTAATTTCAGCTGAATATTGTTTAATTGAAAAAAAAAAAAAAAAAAAAAAAAAGGCAATTCCGAAAATCCGGGGATTTTCCAGTAAAAATCCCGGGATTTTCGGGATTAAAATTAAAGCGGGATCCCGGGATCTCAATCCGGGATTGTAATCCCAGGCTAGGAAGTAAGAAAGCTTTAGGAGAACTTTCAAAGTTTTTTTTCTATTTCCTTGTTGTCGTTTAGTATGAGATAAGCATTAGCCATTGAAACTAAGAACTGCCATATTGAAAACAAAACAAAACAAGAGAAGGAACTTAACTTAAAATTTGTCTGTTTTTTAGTGATGTTATTACTTTAAATTTGAGAAAAAAGATGAGAATAAATAATACATAATTTGTAATAAAAGACAACGTCATAAGTTTAAAAATATATACTTCTAGAATTAGTGTTTTGTTTTGCAAAAAGATTCAAAACTAACTAAATTTCATGCAAGATTTTGTTTAGTACAATAAATAAAATCATAAAAGACACGAAATTTAGTACTATAAAGAAATTATAACACTTACTTCAATGGCTGTTTGCAGGAGGTAAAAAAAAATCCTCGATTTGAAATTTTAAAAACTATCACAACCACAGTGAGGGAGAAAGACTTGCATCAGTTTAAAAGGTAATCCCATAATTCATCCGACTATCCATATTTAAAGAATGAGACGTTTCATCCTGAAAACATGACCCGCCAGACAAAAGTTTCTTTTTTTTTGCCAGCTTCGACAGGACGAAGATGAATAACACAATATTATTGATATAAATTAACACGAGTTAACACTAAGCCCATTGCATACGCTTTGTAGAATTTCTGGGTGTAATCTTCAACCGTCTTCTACTTCTGTTCTGTGTCTATCCCGCCCTTATATCGACGACAGCTTCTAAGAGACATTTGATGTCAGGCACACACGTCAGATGTACGTATTCAATAAATAAATAATCCAAGTTAATACGAATTAAAATCACAGTACTTCACATTTCGCAAAAAACGAATTAAAATACACGCGTACATAAAAACAAACTTCGTTTGAATTACAACGTATACCACTTCGAACGAAGAGATCTAAAACGCATGCGCGGGCGTGCCCCCTGGTGATTATTGCGTCGGAAGAATCAAAACGTCTTAAATTAAGACACGTTTAAAGCAATGAAGTGTCTTAAAATAAGACGTTTGAGGATATTTTAGACATTATTCTCAGTTCGTTTACACCATGGTCATAGTAAGACACTTATGCATCTTAAATTAAGACATCTATAATGTCTTAATTTTCAGATTAAGACACTTAAGTGTCTAAAATTCTTTTTCAGTCACATATGTGTCTAAATTTAAGACGCTTCTATTTGCAGCGTATGTATCAGTTTGGAAGAGATTTGTCATCGTTTCCAAGTTACCGTGTCCATAAAAAGTGATATATATAATGTATAGATAGATAGATATAAAGTTTTGAATTAATGGTGGGCTTTGGGTTCTAGGAGTCATGATCGGCGTAGATCTGCAGAAGATTTTCAGAAATTCCAACGTAGTGGAGAATGTAATAGGTAGTATTTCTTATGAAATCTACCTAAAACTTTTTGAGTTTCACTTTACGAATATGTAATAGTATTTTTCGCCATATTCTTAAATTAAAAGTTATAAGGTATGGAAATCCCAGAAATAGATTTTGGACACCTATATTAATCTGTAGAGATGAAGTGCCATATGTCTCATACATTAACCAGCACAATTTTCTACATTCAAAATTTATTAGTACACGTGAATAATTACTTTAGCATAAAATGGTGATGTATAAAATTTGAATTACTGAATATGAACTTCACAAACTTAAACAAATGAAATGTAATTGCAAGCTTAAGTCGTCCGCCTATTTTTAAAATGCAATGTCTGTCAAAAATCCGATTTTCTATGATTAATCCAATATTAAAACTTGATTTATCTTAGGTCTGAATTTGTTTTTATGTCTTACTTATAACTTGAATTACAGGAATTTGAACATTAGTAATGGTAAAGGTAAAATACGGCGTTGTATTATATGTTTAGCTGTTTCTCAAAATCCGATTTTTAACATTTTCTGATAATGCAAAACATCATAACTCAAAATTTTATTGATGTAATAATATGAAAATTTTTTAAATACTCTAAAAGAGTGAATCTCTACCATTATTATAGTTACATTATTATTAATATTATTATTTATTAATACAAGTTATGACTTGTCATGAACATTTAAGATTTTTCTGCTTGTTACAACTTTAGCTCCTATAACTTTTTAAACAGGAAGGTTAAAGTTATGAAAATGAAGCATTCCCCAAAAGAGGTTTTAGTAATCAATGTAAAATCTACAGAATAAAAATATCTTGATGTAAATTTTAGTTTTGATGTTTTGCCTAAGCATAATTTTATTGCTAATTTTAGGAATATTTTGAAAAGAATTTTTTTTAAAATATAAAGTTATTTTACATGATATTCAGTTTTTCCTGCTATAGTCTACAATAAAATGCACATTATTAAAGAATCTTGTAAATACTAACATCTTAAAGAGGTATCTAAACATCTTAGCGATCTTTTAACGACATTTTAGCTTTTAATACCACTAATTCCATATGGTATTGTATTGGTCGTCTTACTTAATCCAACAATTCTACGATTAAAGAAGACAAAGATTATGTCTGTAATATTCTGGTAGTAAACCATTAAAAATAATATACACTCTATACTTTAAAAAAGTTATTCTAAACCGGTGTGCCATAACACACTGGGGTGAAAATTTCCAATCAACTTGTATCGATATTTAAAACAGTAATAAAGTATCGTTATTTTAAAATCCCGCATTCCTTATTATACGGTTAAATTTGAAAAGAGGTTTAGTGTCATGAAGTCGCATTATTTGCATGTTTATTATCTCAGCTTGTATAATTTTTACGCTGAAATAGTGAAAATGGTCTCTTGTTTTCAGATAAATTTTATTCCTTCAAAGAAACTATATGCCTCATAAAATATAATTGGATTACAATGCAGTAGAAATAGTCGTTAGAAGATGATTTAAGTGGATGCCTATCCGAAAAATTCTGTTTTATAAAGACAATATTTTAAATAAGAAAAGTATAGTTCAGATATCTCCTTAAAATTTAACGTAGAGTAAAAAGAAATATAAAAAGAGATCTGACATTCTTTCTATTAAAAAGTATAATAAATTCTTTTTTTTTTTGGTTCTTAATAAACATTTTGTTTGTGTTGTTAAATAAAAGTAACTAAAGGCATATATTTTTTCCATTTGATTTTTCTCAGCATAATTTTAGTGTGCCGTGTAAATTTAACTACGGCTTTAAGTGTGCCGTGATGTAAGAGAAGTTAAGAAACATTTCCATAAATAAATGTAATGTGAACAGCTGTACATCGAAGTTTGATAAATAGGAGAGGTGCTTTGAGACTTTTAGTTGCTATAGCTGTTGTCTCGAATAAATCTTTATTTACATAATCTTAGAACACATACAAACCTTTGCACAAATCTCTTCCTATTTTTGTACACAAATCTTTTTATTTATTTCTACTTATTAATTCTTCTATACACAGGGTGACAGACTTGTTACAGATGATGCAGGGGTCGACACTCGACATGAATACAGCTGGGAACGCCACAGGTACGTGCAACGAAGTCACTGGGAGTTGAGCTCTGTACTGCAAGTGTTACAAATGAACATTTTTACGCTCTCGATAATGGAAAGTCCAGACTGCTGAAATGTAATGTATGTTTCAACAAGAAACAAAGTTAACACTAAAAAGAACTAATATAAAATTAAAAGACTAAATTTAGAACTAAATTAAGAATTGAAATTCGCTTTGCACTGTAAATACATTATTTATATGAAAAAATATACTCTCTCGGTAACGGAAAGCCCAAACAACTGAAATGTAATGTGTATTTCAACAAGAAACAAAGTTAAAACTAAAAAGAACTAATATGTAATTAAAAGACTAAATTAACAATTGAAATTCGTTTTGCACTGTAAATACATTATTTACATGAAAAAACATTTTCTTTTATTATAAAACTATTTACATCAATTGTACGGTCATACCACATCACATTTCCATTATAACATTTGTTCTAGTCTCAAATACTGTTTTAATAATTATTTTGGGACATTATTTTAGGTATATGGCCTATTGACGTAGTTATCCACAGTTCCCTGTTATTTTGGCTCCGCAGTCATGTCATCAATTTAAAAAAAATGCGTATTTATAAATCTGTTTAACTTTAAAGTCATACATTTCCATGTTTTTTGTTGCCTTTTACATTAAAGTAGTTATTGAAAAAGAAATCGAAAATATGTTTAAGATATCATATTTTTATGTTGTTTGTATCCGCTTTGTTATTGTATTGAAAACCCTCAATCACCATATTAAAAAATTGTTTTTTGAAGAATGAGAAACTACAACTTACTTTTTGATTTTTAAATAGTCTACTCAAATCAAAAATTTTTAAATCTGTATTTTTCTCAAAATTTACTAAATCTCGAAATTTTTAATTTTTTGTTGCAATAAATGATTAAATTGTATAAACAAATTTTCCATTCCTAAGAAAAATTCATTCCACATTAAAAAACAGTCGTGGTAATAAAGAATGCATGATTTAATAAGCATGAAAGGTTTACCAAACGCATTTAGTTTTAAAAACATTTTTTTTAAAATCAAATAATTTGTGCTGATTTAAAACCAAGAGATTTACATAATATTTTTTCCGTAATTAAATGAAAATGCACTTTGAATGAGCAAAGTAAAAGCTTTTGCTGTAATGAAAATATTTGTGAAAGTTGCTTGTGTAAGTAATAAAGAATAAAAATATTATGAAAAACTGAAATGCTTTTCCTTATTTTTTTTATCATCAAAATGTAAAAAGTACTTGCTTGATTAATAATTGTTGGCATACAGAAAACATAAAAATGGTCTCATTTATTTTTTAAAAAGGTTTTTTAGTATTCAAATAAGGTTATAACCTACTCTATTTGAGTTATCTTCATAAAAATATATTTCGCATGAAGATAATAAAAAAAGAAAAAAAAAAAGATCCAAATTATCATATGGAAAAGGTTTTAACATTCCCGAACTAAAATTCAGCAAACTTAAAATTATAAATTGATGAAAAAAGTAATGTGCCATAATTTTTTACAAAAACGCATAGGGGAGACCGGGGCTACTTGGCTACAGGGTTAAGTAGGCGCAGTCCTCATAAATCGCCTGTTTGTGGATAGATTGCCCAACCAATCATACAGTACCTTTCTTCTTGCTTTTTACAATCCTGATTGTAGTTTTGAAGCGTTACCTACGTGCAGTGGACATTTATTACGATTTTTTGTTACTTCACTCTTTTTCTAATTTCTAATACTTATCTTAATAATTGAGATTTAACTTTTGCAGTTTTTCTTAGTGTATGATTAACTGTACTTACCCCATTTGTGATTTACTTGGATTATTTATGTTTAGAAGGTTACGTGTCCCTTTTGTGAAGAAATTTATAATGGGGCTAGTAGGCGCATTGAACACGGGGCAAGTTGGCTCGGTGTCTGGTGTGTGCTGGTAGATTGAAAAACAGCAAACATCGAGAAAAGTGGTTGCAATGCAAGATTTTGGGCACATGAGGCTTGCCCAAACGGAGACAGTCGAATTTTTATTTGTGGCAACTGTAACTCTGATGAGGATGATATCGAGTAGGATAGAATTTACTCAATGGTAATGTTTTATTCATTATTTTTATATCTGTATAATTTAGAATTTACATTGTACGACGATAACGCCTTTGTTTAAACTTACTGGTAATAATGAAATTGATTTCTCTTAACTGCGTGTCTTATTTGAGTTTTATTTAAATTTTTATAAAGCGTGTGCCAACTTATCCCATAGGTATAGGCAACTTGCCCCGTGATGGGGTAGGTTGGCGCACAATTTTCCTTTTACTTTAGGCTTCCGCTAAACATAAACTACAAAAGCTACAAACTCAAAACTCCGGGGTATTTATAGCCAAATGCCTGTTCTTCAAAAGTGCAGTTAAAGTTTGTTAAAAAACTTAAACAAAAAATTAATAAAAATTAATAACTAAAAACTGCGCCTACTAGCCCGGTCTCTCCTATTTGAAAATAGGTTTTCTACTGTTGCGGTTTGTGACTCAATTTCCAAATTCCTTGGCGCGCGATCAAGGGAAGGCAAAAAGCTGAGTAAACTGAAAAAATCTTTGTTCGATTTTTTTTTCTTTTGTGAACGAGAAATTTACGACATTTTAACGAAATATATGTAAAAGAACATTTATGTAGATATTTTATGTTCATTTCGTATATTAAATGTCCCATTTCGTTTAAAATGGCATTTTCCTTAAATAAATACTATCATAGAGATCATCCATCTAAAAGTGTGTAAAAACTCACTATCCGAACAAAGAAGGAGAGCTTTTGATAAAAAAAAAGAGATAGAGAGACAGATATTTTAGTCTTTTTTCATCTACACTTATACAAAATGATTACAAATAAATAAATAAATATTTATGTTTCCTTGTTTTTCTTTCTATTACAAAATGTATTTGCATGGGGTTTTATACCTTGCATGATTATATTAATTATTGATTATTTAAATATAAAATATATTTTTAAATAGATGCGTTAATAATTTAAGATAATGTTAAAATGTATCGCAGTTACATGATCTTCTTATATGTAGATATGCGTGCTAAGTTAGTTCTTTTCTTTATGAATTCTTAGTTATTTATGGATAAATAACTCTTGTTTTCTTTTAATTAAATATAATAAAAAATATTCAGTTTGGTGCGTTTACTCTGTATTTTACCAATACAATTAATACTTAAGGAGCATAAGCATGCTTTTAGTATTTAAAATGTGAATTCTAAAATTGTTGACCACGCCATGAAAACTGATCATTTTCCGAGTTTTCAGAATGTTTATACAGGGTGCAATATGTTATCTATCGCCGACCTTTAACTTATCAACCGTTGGTCGTAGACATATAGTTCCAATTACAAAAACGTTTCAAATGAGATAATATTCATGCTGTGATATTATTTAAAGTAAAAAATCAATTTTATAAAAATTACGAAATCTAACTTTTTATACGGTCCCCAGTCCCTATAGTTATATTTAGTAAAAGTTTACACATCTCATAACAGATATAACACAAAAAGTTTAAAATCTGTACTACAAAAATTGACAGAGTTATTAAATTTCAAATTTTGTGAGTTTTGCACATGATTTTGTCTTTCATTGAGGGATCAGTTAAAAGATGAATTAAAGTAATTCGAGATCAAATTCAGGGTGCAATGTCCTTTCTACGCCGAAACCACCTTTAGCCGGTATCGCCAAATCGGCGTTTCACAAAGAGGGTTATTTCATCTAAAAAGTTTAGCTGATTTTTAGGGGTCGTATACAAAGCTAAGAATGAAATATTGAAATTAAACAGAAAAATAAATATCAATTTATTATAATATCAGAAAACAGTCTAGTATAAAAAATGAATACATAAAACGCTGGTATCTACTAAAGATACTGAAGAAAGTGTTTTCCATTGGTGGCAATGCATAATTGAATGCGTGACAGTACTGCGTCCTGGGTATGTTAGAGCATAGCAGGTGTGCAAACTGCGCGATAATCAAAAGGATGATGCGACCTGGAAACCTCCACATCGCCCGGACATTAAGACACGTGTGGTGCGGTATATGGGGAACCTGGATTGTTGGACCCATCTTCTAAGTTGGGACCTTAACGGGCGATCGTTACCTGCATCTGCTACAAAACACGGTACGTGACTGGTATGAAGAGTTGCTCTCCGACATGCCTGCCGGTTGTGGTTTCAACATGATGGGGCCCTCTCCGCATAAAACATCAAACGTTCGGGCTTATCTGGCCACCGAATTAGGTCAACAGATCCTTTGAGATGGTGGTCCGGTAGAGTGGCCACCGCGTTCACCGGACTTGACTTCCATGGACTTCTACCTCTGGGATTACACCAAGGCATAAGTCTTTGTGACTGAGACTACTTCTATGGTTTATCTGAAGCAGCGCATTACCCTTGATTGTCGCACAGTTGTACACCTGCTATGCTCTAACGTGTCCAGGACTCAGTACTGTTACGTATTCCATTGTGCATTATCAGCAATGGAGAACACTTTTAGCTGTATCGCTAGTAGTTTCCGGCGTTTTATGTATTTATTTTTTATAGTAGACCGTTTTCGATATTATAATAAATTGATATTCATTTTTCTGTTTAATTTCAGTATTTCATTCTTCGCTTTGCATACGACCCCTAAAAGTCAGTTCAAACTTTTAGATGAAATAATACTTTTTGGTGATACTCCGATTTGGCGATACCGGCTAAAAAAGGTTTCGCCGTAAAAAGGACATAGCACTCTGATTTTGATCTTGAATTACTTTAATTTCTCTTTTAACTGATCCCTCAATGAAAGACAAAATCATGTGCAAAAATCTCAAAATTTAAAATTTAATAACTGTCAATTTTTCTAGTACAGATGTCAAATTTTTTGTGTTATATGTGTTATGATATGTGGAAAGTTTTACTAAATATAATTATATGGGCCGTATAAAAAGTTAGATTTCATAACTTTTAGAAACTTGAGTTTTTACTTTAAATAATGCCACAGCATGAATATTTACTTCATTTGAAACGTTTTTGTAACTGGAACTATATGTCTACGACCAACGGTTGAGAAATTAAAGGTCGGCGATAAATAATGTATTGCACCCCATATAATTAGATCAGGCTGCAGCATTTATGCAAGTCGTATTTTTTTTTTTTTTTTTTTTGAAATCTGGTACACGGTGATTTAGCAATTAACGAGGCTGCATCTCTACCAATAGAATATTCAGTTTTGTTTTAACTATAATTTTTTGGCAACTTGATGTAATGCTTTTCTACTTGTTGAACTTAAAAACCTAGTATGACTTTTACGTTAAGAATTAGCTGATGAGTTATTCAGAATGAATCCGAAACGTCCTTTTAAATTGTTTTTAGATTTTTTATCCTTTAATGTAATGTAATGTAATGTCTGTTATTTTAAAAAGTTTTTATAACAATTAAATATATCAATACATACTGAAGTGATTTTAGGATGGAAGTATATATATGTTTCAACTTTTTGATGATCGTACATACGCCTCGTCTGATGTAGAGAACTGTATAACATTATTAAAACAAGTTGGAAATTGTACATCAAGCGTAGCAAATGGAATACGTTCGTACTATAACTAGTTTTATAAATATTCAGCTCTTAGTGCAATAGTTGTTCCAGTCTTATGCAAGAATGCATGAATACAAAATTTATTACGATTCTATATATTAAATTCAGTAATATGGAAATAATAGGACTCCATCTTAAATAGGACGTAATCACCATGGCAGACTAGAGTCATTACCTATCATGGGATATCATTAAATTAATTGCGTATGATAGGATTTAATAGAATGAACAAATCTGTCATTAAAATCTTTTTAAGTTTTGATTTGATCTTCATGAAATTTGAAATGACTCGACAAAATTATGCAACGATTATATATATTAAATTTCAAATCATTTGGTTGGGTATTTTTTGCGCTGTTATATGTGGACAGAGGGGCGGACCAGACGACGACTATAGGTGCTACGTGTTTATAAAATTACGAACGCACCTAAAAAGCAATGAAAAATTAAAATCAGTATTTGATTTAAAATTTTCTTTGATAAATATCATGAATCAATTTAAGTGTAATTTCAATTCGATAAAGTTTTCAACTAAATGTGTCTAGTTATTATATTACATTTATCAAATAAATATTAAGTTGAAAAATCGAGAATGAATTATGAATATTGGATATGTATCAATGCATATTCAGTATGTTTGCTTAGAATTTTACATGCTTTGATAAGAAAAAAATATTTTTTATATTATTTTTGGAAATCGGCGAGGAATCGTACTTTTGGAATATCGTCGAGGAAGCATAAAAGGATTGTTGATAATTATTTTCGAAAACTTTGTCGGTAATTAGCCGAGATATTAGCTAAAAACCTTTCTAGAAAATAGCGACACGGGCCAAGCCACTGGAGAAATTGAGGTGTTGATGACGCTCGAAGTAACTATTGCTGCGGAATCCTCCAAGGAGTCTTCATAATGATAGTCGAAAAAAGGGTGGGTAATAGCCACGATATTAATTAAAAAACTATCTAGGAAATAGCAGCACAAACTGAGGCAGCGTTGCAACTTTGCGACCCCGTTTCGAACACGCTTTGCACAATGCCAAGTTTAAACTTCTTGGAAACGCTTGTGCGCGAGTAAAACTTGCACTTCACCTTTTTTTTTTCTTTCTTTTTTTTTTTCTTTTTTTTTTTTTTTTTTGTTGTAATAAGTGGGTCAGATATTCTGTTAGAACACGATCCTTTTTTCTGAAACAATCTTTCGAAATTTTCTATAAATTGTGTGATCATTGTAACTAATTCGTTCTGTTCGATCGTAAAGTAAAGAATACCCGTTGAATTTTAGGACAAAAAAGAGGACCGATGATATAATTTCCTATAATACTTACCCAGACAATAATTGTTTGAGGATATAGGTTTTGGTATATCTAAATACTCGTGGGTTAGAGTTGCAGTAGAATCGAAAGTTCTGCTTTTGGAATGATCTCCCCGGGACATTAAATTTATAAACGAATGCTGTTTTTAATTAACTAATATGTCTCATCGTCTAAAGTATCACTAATTAAATATGACTGTTATATTTATCTTCATTCATTAGATTTTATTTTCATCAGAAGTTGATCTAACGAAAATTTTCGGTCTATTTAGGGCTCCTTCACAAAAATGCATTTAATAAAACAGGCACTTTCAAAAAATTCCTATTAATAAAATACGTCCCTTCACAAAATTCCATTAAAAAAGCAGTTTCTTCATTAATTATTTTTATTTTGGTATATCTAAATACTCGTGGGTTAGAGTTGCAGTAGAATCGAAAGTTCTGCGTTTGGAATGATCTCCCCCGGGCATCAAATTTGGAAACGAATGCTGTTTTTGATTACCTAATATGTCTCATCGTCTAAAGTATCACTAATTAAATGTGACTGTTATATTTATCTTCATTCATTAGATTTTATTTTCATCAGAAGTTGATCTAACGAAAATTTTCGGTCTATTTAGGGCTCCTTCACAAAAATGCATTTAATAAAACAGGCACTTTCAAAAAATTCCTATTAATAAAATATGTCCCTTCACAAAATTCCATTAAAAAAAGCAGTTTCTTCATTAGTTATTTTTATTTTGTTACGTTTTAAAATATGTAAGTTGGAAACGAAACAGGCTCAGCAGAAAGAAAAATTTAACAGAAAGTCTTAAAGGAGTTATTATTAGTAAATGCTTTTTTCGAATTTCAGTAACTGGATTTCATCTTTCGGTACAGAATGTTATTTTCATAAACAGTTAATAAATTTCACAAAAATTACTTATGCTTTTTGCAAAATGCACCCCCCCCCCCTCCAAACAAACAAACAAAAAGCCCCCCAAACAAATCTGCATTGATGCCTGTTCATAAATTCACGAATTTAAAGCGCAAAAATTCTTCGTAGGACTTTTCTTTTCTTTCTTTCTCTCTCTCTCTCTCTATATATATATATATATATGTACATTATTATTATTATTATTATTATTATTTAATATGATCTGTTATCCAGTACAATATCTCATAGGAATATAAAAACGTTTTAAGCATTAAAATTTTCCATATTTAAAACTGAAATATTTTGATATATAATTTAAAACTTTTGCTCGTATTTTGACTTTATTTTAATTAGTTTTAAATATATTTGTTTTATCATAATTATTAAATTGAAAAACATTCCGGTAAAGTGTAATGAAAAACTACTATCTTTCATGAATTCATAATAAATATTAGTACTTTTCTTTTAAAAATTTATTTTATTTTATAAAAATATTTTTTAGCATCCTCTTCTGATATTTTTGATGCCTCGTTTTAGATAAAACTATAAGATTTTATCTTAATTTAATTTATGTTATTAAAAGAATTCTTAAAGTCTTCCTTTTGCAATAATATGCCTGCATTAAGTAAGTAAATATTTTCATATTCACATCTGCTTACCTTCATGTAATCATCCATTATTATTTGATAAGTTCATTTAAAGACATTTATACTAATAAATTTCAAAAGTCTACGAATATCTTATTAACATCAAAAAGTGTCAAACCTGATCGACCGAAAGTGGTTTTTAAGACCGAAACCGAATATCTCTAATCTTCCTATTTTCGGTCGAAAACGTAAACGAAAACGTCAACAAATTGTTTTTAGTAATTAATACATTCATAAATATACATAATTTTTAATTAATTATACCCGTTTATTAAATAGACATAATTATTAATTAATTATACGTGTGGTCCAAATTGGCTCTCTGTGCCTCTGACCAAAGTTTTTTTATTTTCATATAAAATAAAATGTAATTAATTCATAAACGAAACAGAATGATTATCTAATTATACGAATTTGATTTAATTAAAAAATGTTTTATGTACATACCTCGATTTATCTTTTACAATGATTTTTGTAAATGATCATCTGTTACGCTAGAACTTTCTCAAAGCGTATTCGAAACACTAATGCGATGTGAAACTAAAATTGTTCTATTACTGTTAAGCCTGCACCTTTTAATGAGCACGTGAAAAGCGTCTTCAATTTAATTATATATGTATTACTTGCTTTATAATTTACACTTTAATTTTGACATTTTAACCTTGAGTCAGTAATGACTGATAATTATAAACAGTGACGTTCATGGCAATAAATAAAGAGAGTCTCATTTGAGTCGATACAGCTCAAATCAATGAGTAATGTTGAAAATTTTAGATAGTTTCATAATTAGATAGATAAACAGATAGTATCATCCGAGTTTCTGCCCGACCGAATTTTTGGCAGCATTTTTTCCGAAAAGAATTATCGGCGAACGAAACGAAAACGGAAAAGAATTTTTGATCGATCTCTAATATTTATACTATTATTAAACTTCAAAAGTCTACGAAAATCTTGTTAAACATCAAAAAGTGTCAAGCCTTTTACTTCAATTCCCCCCGCTTAATGATAAAACTACATCTCACAGATAATTATTTTCTGTGAGAATAAATAACATTTCCAACTGTTAATGAATAAGCATTTATTTATCAGGCGCTTGCTTTTCTGTAAATTTAATAATCGAATAACATATGAGAAAACTGCCGAATTAACACATCTCTTGTTCTTTTCCTTTTCGTTTTCTCATCCAACACGGCGCACGTACCCCCTTAATTCCCGTTTCTCCTAGAACCTCCAGTTTTCCACCACCGGCTATAGAACATGCGCAGTGTATAGATACAAACATTGAAACGAAAACCCCCATCTTCGCATCTCAGAGTCTTTATGTGCATCGACTTTGTCGGATATACCACGATAGAGCTCTATCATTACCCCCCAATATACTTCGACCGCTGTCGTTTTATAGTCTGCTTAAGTAGCAACAGTTGAAGGGAAAAAGTTGTTGTGATTTGCGACGTGGTTAATCGATGATATTTATTTTACAAAAAAATTTCTTGAGCCACAAAATAAATAGTTTTTAACGCATGGGATAGATAAACTTCTTGCTGGTAAAGATATTTTTTTCCGGCTATTAGAAAATTTCTTAATCATTGAAAAGAACATTACTTAGCTTATAAATATTTGAGAGGTGTGAAATAATATAATTAGAAGAAAAAACAAACAGACAGAAGATTTCTCTTTAATTTCTGCTGAATATTTGATTTTTGACGAAAACTTTTGAATGTAATATGTAAGTATTAATTTTTTAACTTTCTTTAAAATAAAATAATATATATTTTTTATGGATGTTGCTTATTTTGAAGCATGACAGTTTTTTAAATAATAGGTTGTAAAATAAATAAATATCAATGCTAAAAAATCTAATAAACTAGATAATTTGTGAAAAAAGACAATAATTGGTTTATAAATATTTTCTTATATTTGGCTTATAAATATTTACCCCAATGAAAAAAAAAACACTTTCTGGTTTATAATTGTTGAGGAAGTTTGTAACAATATAAATATAACAAGAAAAAAATAAAACAAATACATAATATATTCCACATTGCTTTGATTGTTATGGAATATGCATATATGTATTTTGGACAAAAATATGGAATGTATTATGTAAGTATAAATTTCTTAACTTCCTTTAAATTAAAATTTAATCTTTATTTAAATTAATTTTTTATGTAATAAATTTTATGTTTTGTCATTGTTATTTAAGCATATTGAAATATATTTTGGAGTATATTGAATTTTTTAATGATCATTTGTAAAATTCATTACGAAAACCTCATCTTCGTATCTCAGAGTCTTTATGTGCATCGACGTTGTCCGATATACCACGGTAAATCTCCATCATTACCCCCCAATATACTCCGACCGCTGTTGTTTTATAATCAGCAATTTTCAGTCTAGCAACAGTTGAAGGAAAAAAAAAAATGTGATTTGCGACGTGGTTCATGGATGATATTTATTTTACAAAATTTTTCATGAGCTGTACATTAAAATTAAATTGTTGTTAGCGCATGGGATAGATAAACTTCTTGCTGGTAAAGATATTTTTCAGGCAATTGGAAAATTTCTAATCATTGAAAAGAACATTATTTAGCTTTTAAATATTTGAAAGGTCTGAAATAATACAATTAGAAGAGAAAAACAAACAGACGGAAGATTCAGTTTCTCTTTAATTTCTGTTGAATGTTTGATTTTTGACGAAAACTTTTGAATGTAATATATAAGAATATATATATTTTAAATATCTTTAAAGTAAAATAATATATATATATATTTTTTATCAATATTGTTTATTTCTGAAGCATGATTGTATTTTTTAAGAATAGGTTGTAAATTAAATAAATATCAATACGAAAAATTCTAATAAATTAGATAATTTTTGAAAAAGGACATTAACTGGTTTATAAATATTTTATTATATTTGACTCATAAATATTTACACCAATGAAAAAGAACATTTTCTGGTTCATAATTATTGGGTAGGTTTGTAATAATATAAATATAACCCATAATATATTCCGCATAGCTTTTTCATCAAGTGTTTTTTTCCCTTTTTGACAAAAATATGGAGTATATTATATAAGTATACATTTCTTAACTTTCTTTAAATTAAAACTTAAACTTAATTGAAATGGATTTTTTATATAATAAGTTTTATATTTTGCCATTATTGCTTAATTTTCGAAGCATAATAACAGTTTTTTAACAACAGTTTGTAAAACAATTAAAAATCTTTAATAAATAAAGAACTAATAGAATAAATATATTTTAAGCGTGTAAACATGCTAATTAGTTAGTGTTTTTTAATAAAGAAAATGAAAAAGATACAATATAAATCTTTTTTTACTTGAAACAACCATAAAATTTTTAAGGAGTAATATTTTATTCTGATTTATATTTAAATAATTGACATCAGTTGCAATGCCTTAAAGGGTAACACTATTTTGACGTCCAGAACATTCGGGACTTTTTTCTTTTCTTTTCTTTGTTCTTTTAATTCTTTTCTTTCTTTTTTCTTTTTCATTAAGAAAGGCGAAGTATTTACAAAAATCCATTCAAAGTAGAAAAAAGCATTTTTGTTTCTTTGATGCATTAATAAACAGTAATTTTACAGTTGACAGACGGAAGCGCTTCGAAAAAGAGGATCAAGCTGTGGACACGTAGGCTCATCGTAGGCTTGACTTAGAACGATGTCATAAAATAATTAGTTTCTGTAGACCAAAAACTAGTGAAATACATACACTGTAAAAAAAAAAAAAAAAAAAAATCTGTAAAGTTACTAAAATTGTTCTAGGAAATTGGGATTCTTAGAGCTATTTATGCAACGGCGACAACAAAAAATCATGTAAGAGATTCATTTTTGCGCCGTAAATCAAAAAATCTGTATGATTACTAAGAATTTTTTAGGAAACAAGGATTCCTAGAACTTTTAATGCAACTACAACCCGAGTTACAGATAAAATTTTAGCAAGATTACTGTAATTTTAGTAGATTCTTTAGTAGTAAAGCTACTGATTTCTGTACCTTTACAAAAACTAGTTTTGCAGATTTACATCTTTTTTTGTATAGTGTACAGATAAAATTTTAGTAAGCATGCAGATTTCTGTAACTTTGCATCTATAGAATTACAGATTTTTTTTTTTTTTTTTTACAGTGTACCCGATTAAAAAAATATTTTTTTAGGGAAAAGGCATCTCTTCAAAGTAAAATGTAAGTTTTTAACCACAAATTTCTTTATTTAAAATTACAATGAACAGCAAGATGTCAGTATTTAAAAAAAGAAAAATCCTAAGGATTTCGCTGGAAAAATATGTAAAAATAAATTTTTGAAAAGATAGAAATTGATTAACTGAATACTGGCGGAGGTAGAATGTTCACGGATTTTTGAACTTCTGTTTTGAAATGAACTCACTTAATGTTTTCGTTATTGTTCATTCGCTAGGCCGCGCTCTTATCCAAAATTCTCCTGTATTTCCGATATAGTTTCTAATTAGCAAAATATGATTTTCGTGTGTATAAAGAATATTTTAAGCGATAAAAAAAAGGAAGTTGTAAACTGTCAAAGTTGTATTACCTATAAATAAAGTCATGTGTTGAAGTGATGCGGTTACAACATAAAGTACGCGGTAGGTTTTATAAATAACGCTAAAAATTTTCTTCATAGTATTTTCTTAACATATGATCTTTAAAATTATGGTTTATTGTGGTGACATTCTTTTATTTAGATTAAGGAACATTTTGTGTATTTAATTCTAGACTAAGATTCTAACTAATGTAGATAAACACGTATTTTCCAACATGTTGAAAACAGAAACTGAAAGCATTTAAAAATTTACGAATATTATTGATATTCTAAAAAAAAAAAAATACTTATAATTTAGTTGAATAGAACAATACTGCATGTCTAGCTGTTTAAGTGTTACCGAAGCACCTGATCAAAATGATCTGGTGTAGGCCGTATAACAATACTGCCTGACTGAAATAATGAAAATCGTAATACGCCAATTACAAATTACATTAAAATGTATAGAATATTTGCTTTTATACTTTCAGCAGTAATAACACGCCTTTTAGAAGAATCGTTATTCTCATTTATAGAATTTTCATGGTTTAAAATCCGTAAAGTCATTCTTAAATTACCATTTTAAAGTATTTTTGTACATTAAAAAAATTTTAAACAATTTAATTTAAAAGACGTTTTACACACAGCCATTTTGAAATGAAATTTTTTATAAACTTTTTTACGTAAATATTAATTGTCTTTTCTTAAAAATTACATATTACTAACAATTTTATACATGCGAGCGATTACAATAAAATTTATTAATGAAGAGGTCGAGCAAATAAAAAAAAAAATTATCGTCAACTTTATTAAACCTATAAATGAATAAATAAATTTACGAAAGGATGAATAAGAACATATTTAAGAAGAAAATATTTTAAAAATTTCAACGACAAATTAAGAAAACAAATATAATTTTTTTCTGAGATATTACAAAAGTAAATAAAAGCACAAACTAACGAAAGACAAACTTTAAGTATTAATTAGACAGCGACTACTTTTTTAAATCCAAGAAATGAGACAATGTATAATTATTTTTTTATTGCTTTGACACTTCATTTGAATTTTCGATTGATACGATTTTGCAATACAATGGTCTCTGGGTTATATCACGCTTCATTATATCGGCCATTCAGATATGTCGTTCTTTTTATACATTTATCGAAAAATAATTATTAAAGTATTTTTAATCACTTTTAAAGTAACCTATGAATAATTTGGTTTGGATAAGCATATTTATTTATTTATTTATTTATTTATTTTAAAGAAAATTATAATATGCGTACAAACTTATATCTTGGAGTCAATACAAAAAATTTTGATGTTTTTTGTTATCTTTTTTTATTTATAAATATTGTCGGTTATGTTACACATACGTATATGTCGTAATTTTTTGTAGCTCTCGCACTTATAGTTGTTGCTCTAGAAACTTAAATTTTTGAGTAAATATATATATTTTTTATTTATATTAATGCAGTAAATATATCCGTATAATAACCACAATGTTCTAATCGATTTGTATGTATGTACATGGTATACACTTGTATGTTTTTACATGGGTCATTAGCAGATAATGGTAAATTTTATTTCCTTGGCTATAAAAGGTCAATTAAGCAAATAAATCACGAATGTTTAATTTTTTTTATCAACATTTGTTTTTGAATACTACATTGTTCACTAGTTTACCGTTAAAAAAAGATTAAACTTAGATTAGACAATATTTTTAAAAAATTGAAAAGTTCTAAATGTCATTACCATAACACGACCCAAACTTCAAAAATTGTAATTGAAGCCTTCATTTTTAAGGGATGCAAAGCTTTATAACAAAGGTGACGGATTTCTGGGTATATTTCATGTCTCCATTTTTTATATATTTTGAACTTTATACAAAACAAAAACATTTCTTTTAAATATCTTTATTTAAAGTTTATTTCTAGAGATAATTGTCATTACCATAGTACACAGTAATTTTCCGCACAATTCATCACTAGATGGCGTATTCAGGAATAATGTATTAACATGACATGACCCAAACTTGAAATTTTTTAATTGAAGCGTTTATTTTAGGATATACAAAGCTTTAAAGCAAAGATGACAGTTTTCTGAGTGTATTTCATTTCTCTATTTTTAGTATATTTTGAACTTTATACAAAACAAAAAACATTTCTTTTAATTATAATTATTTAAATTTTATTATTAGAGGTAATTGTCATTACCATGGTACATAGTAATTTTCCATACAGTTTTTCCCTAGATGGCATTTTCATAGAAAGCGTTTTTTGATAATACAGTTTCCCATGTTCTTACAAGCAAAAAGGCCTTTTTTAAACTATATAAGTAACTGCTTCATTTTGTTCATCTTTAAAAAAAAATAGTCGGTATAGTAATTATTTTAAAGCTAGTTGAACATATTATGTCTGAGGAAATTATTATATGAAGTTAACACTTTAAATTCAGACAATTTAATAAAATACAGAATGAAATCAGGAATAAAAAAACATTAGAAAGCCAGTAGACGTTTCGGACAAGCATCAGTCCCTCATTAATACAGTAAAAAAAGTTCAAATCAGCTTCATAACGTTTAAATCAAAGTTGACTTGAATGTTTTTTACTGCACTGGTGAGGGACTAATGTTTGTCCAAAACGGATGCAGGCTTTTTATTGTTTTTTATTGTGTATTTTATTAAATTGTTTGAAATTAAAGTGTTACTTTTCGTATTTATTATGCGTCATTACCAAGTTCCTTAAAGTCGGGGTGGCAGCGTCACGTTTTTATAACTAATTTTAGCGTCGATGATTTTGATATATATGATAGATTAGATGTACAGATAACTAAACTGATAATCAGCTGGCACACCAGTGGGGGTGTTGCTTTAGCAATATGGTACTGCCCCAATAAAATGAATAGCAGCCAGTTTACTGATGACTGCCTGAGAGTCGGGATAACATCGGTTATAGGATCAGGGGTCGCAGCATATAGGACAAATTTTATTGCTCTCACCAGTAAGTTTTTTCAATAATCTTCATGGTATAGTCCTATTGCATACTTTATAAAAATGTCTCTTGTCGATTACTGATAAAATATACTGGTAAGAACGATACAATTTATCCTATATGCTGCGACCCCAGTAGGATAGTCTTTCATTGTATATTACAGCGGGCTGTGTGATTTTGCTTTGAAAATAACCTACCGCTGGTGCGTCAGCTGATTGGAAGTTTTGTTATGTGTAGCACCTAATCTATCATATACACTATATGGTCAATGGTGACCGGCCACTTGCGATTTTAGGCGTTTGTTAAATATCTAGAAAAATACATGAGGAATTAACCTGAAACTCCAAATGTGTAAACAGTATAGGCCATATATTTCCGCGAAGATTTTTTTTTCCAAAATCCCATAGGGGACCGTCAACAAATTGAAAAAGAACGAATATCTTTTGGATAAACCTGTAAAAACTAATGTAGCAAAAGCGTTCACAATGTAGATTATGATTAAGTGGCTTATTGTAATAATTTGTGTTCATTTTTATGAGGATAGCATGTATACACGAAGAGAAATTCAGGTTTTCATAAAAACAGTCTCAAATTTTGCCAAGTTTTTTGCTTATAATTTGCAGAGTTCTTAATATAAAAGAAAAGTTCTCTTCACAAAATATGACAAACAACATTGCACACATTACTCTGCAATCAGAATTAAAATATAGTAAAAATTGTATGAAAAAAAGAGCAGGTTTACTAAGTAATGTTTCACTGTGCATGCCCGAACGTAATCAAAACATAATGTGCATAATGCGTTAGCTAAATGTATAGAGCAACTTTTGTAAAAGTCTCAAAATCATAGCTTGGAAATTCTGAAAATTATCGTTTATAGAATAAGCTCAAGATCTGTTGTTCCCAAAATTGAGCAAAATGATGAGGGGCTGTGTCCATACATCTATTGATTAGTGCTAATATAGCATGCATAATATTGCACGCACTACTGTATTTGGATACAACCCCCTATCTTTTTTTTTCTATTTGGGAATAACGAATTTTGAGTTTATTCTATCAACGATAATTTTCAGAGTTTTCAAACTATGTTTTTGAGACTTTCACAAAAGTTGCTCTGTACATTTAGCAAATACATTACGCAAATTACATTTTGATTACATTCGGGCATGCGCATTGAATCATTATTTAGTAAACGTGCTCCCTTTTTCATACAATTCTCATTCTTTTTAAATTCTGATTGCAGGGTATTGTGTCCAACGTTGTTTGTCATATTTTTTTGAAAAGAACTTTTTTTTATATTAAGAACTCTACAAATTATAAGCAAAAAACTTGGCAAAATTTGGGACTCTTTTTATAAAAAGTTTAATTTCTGTACGAGTATACATGCTGTCCTCATAAAAATGAACATAGTTTATTACAATAAGGCACTTAATCATAATCTACAGTTTGAACGCTTTTGCTACATTAGTTTTTACAGGGTTATCTAAAAGATATTTGTTCTTTTTTAATTTGTTGACGGTCTCCTATGAGGTTTTGGGAAAAATTCCGCACGGAAATGTATGACCTATACTATTCTGTTTACACACTTGGAGCTTCATTATAATTCTTCATGTAGTTTTCCAGATATTTAACAAAACGTCTAAAATCGCAAGTGGCCGGTAACCTTTGACCATATAGTGCATATATATCAATAATCGACGCTAAAACTGGTTTCAAAAGCATGACGTAGCCTCTCAAACTGTTATTATTGAATAAAATTTTTAATTATTAATATTTTTCTAATGAGTTATAAAAAAGGTTTGGGACGGCTTGCAGAATAAGTATACCATAAACCTTCAATTGTTACCGCTTAGGTCTTAAAATAAGCTTAAGTTAAAATACCATTACCACGGCCATTACCAAGCCTTTTTATATTTATGGTTTGAAAGACAGTGTAATAACAATTTTAGATATTTAAAAAATATATATTACTATTCCTTAGCAAATATTGCCATTATCTTATTATAAGGAACAGTTTGAGCTAAAATCCTTAAATTAAAACAACACAATTTATCTTTATTTAAAAGCCAAAATTTACCATTAACTGAGAAAGACGCACATAATTAGATTAATGCATGTACTTTATTACTGTACATATTATTTTGTTAAATGTAGTTACATAATATAACGTAACGCTAAGCTGTAAGGAAGGTGAAAAATCAAAAGAAAGAACGAAAACGAAAGGAAAAATTTAAAAACTTAAAAAATAACATTTTTTATCTCAGGGATTTCAGTGTTAGGATATCATGTACAAAGGGAGAATTTGATCAAGTTTCAGGGGACAGATACTAATAAAATATCAAAATTTAGCAAACGTTGTAATGATTGCTCTATGGAAAATGATTAGACCCGTTTTTAGCAAGACTATAAACAAATTTTTAAACTTCCCTACACCTTTGAATTTTTATTTTTAAGAACTTACATTTTAATGCATTTAATGCATTCAATTCTTGTTAATTTTAGGTCATAAACAGATGCATTTTACCCAAGAATACACATAATAGCACTCACATGATACAGCCGAATGAGCTAAATTTTTAATTCTTACACAAAGAACGTCGAATTATAACTGAAGAGCTAAGTAGAAGAACATATTAAGTAACAAAAATTATATTTGAAGAAATTTGATGTGAAAGCATTTGTTGTCAATTTTAATGATTTATTTTCTGTTTGATACCACGTGTTTAAAATATTAAGAGGTGTGGTACTAAACTCTATCAAAAAAACTTATTCATATTTAATTTTTAAATATTAAAAAAATATTAATATTATTTACATTATTAAATATTAAAATATTAAATATTAATGAATAATGTCTTAAATCTTCAAGGCTAAATAGAACTTTGGTATTTTAGCTTTACCATGTGATAAAATACCTGATAACACCTTCGTCCAAAAGATAAAATAATTTTTAAGAAAATGTAGCATATCATGTTCTTCCACTCAGCTCTTCAACTATCTTCTAACAAATCAAACTTATATTTTTTCGATGATAAAAATTTATTTAATAAAAGTAGGAAATTCGGAAACTTTTGAAGCATTAACACATAGTTAAATAATATATAAATCTGAACTGTAAAAATGTTAGATAATTTAATATATGTTCAGTTGCAATACCAGATGTTAAAATCTGGCTAGCCATTTTGACGAAATGGTGCGAATCTGCGGAATAATCGTTTTGATGAGCAGAGAAAGTTTGGCGTTATTTAAATCAGTACAGATTATCAAAATTAAACTCTGCGTGAAAAAATAAAAATAAAAATGAAAACTTCGATTTTCTGGTCGATATAGAGGTATCTGAAAATGAAAACTAAAATATTTATCTTGCAGTTTTTATTGCATAGAAATTAATTATTATTCGTAATAAAATCATCTCTGTTTTAGTAAAAGTCATTATTTAGCATTTATGATGAATTATAAAAACACTGATTTGATCTTTCTTTCGCCATCTTCTAAGTGATTGTTTTTGATATTTTATCGAATCATGCAGTTTAGTCCACACATTTTCATTTAAATTTCAAGAAATATTTATGTAATAGATAAGCAAACTTGAAACATATGTTAAGTCTTACTTAATTTTCGTTTTCAGATATAACATTTAATTTAAAAATAAATAATATAATATAATGGTTGTTTATGCATTTTGAATGATATATCTGATCTTGCATTGAAGTAGGCCATGAATCTATGTAGCATAAACAAAAAAGAAAAATCATGCGCACGGCATAGATTAGGAAACACTTTCCAACACATTCAAAATACTATAACAAATATCTACAGTTTACTAAGATGAAAGATGATGTCTAAAAGAACAATTTAGAAAACGCATAATGCAATTGCAAACCCAATTTCTGCTATTATTATGAATAGTCGGGAAAATATACTTTTTGTTTGTGCAGCCCTGTATATGATCTTTAGATATGTATGTATACTATATAGTATGTTAAAAGTTAGTTCAGTCAAACGCATAGCACAGTTAAAAATTTCCATTCAGCAATTTCCACCAAAAAACGGATGTTGTTGAAAACTTTAGTGCATGATCTATAGAATTTATACAAACCAAGTAATATTTAAAAAATAATACGCATACCGTAACTGAAAATGCATTTCCAACAATTATTGTTTGGGCTTCAATAGTTCAGTGATTGTTCATTTTCTTTTGTGTGTTCCTGTAAATGAACGATAAATTCTATGCTCATGACGTTTTATACAAAAAACTGTTTAGTATATTTCAGTGATATATATGTCAATTTCGATATGTTTAAAATAGTGTAATATCATTAAAATACATCGCAAACGATTTTTCTTTTCCGCAAACGATTCTTTTGAGTGTCCCTGCAAATGAATCATAGTTACTACACACTTAATTTTCAATAAAGAACATGCCATTGTAAACTCCAATAGCATCTGTTAATTTCGTGGCAATCGGTCTATATTTACGCGAGTTAGAGCACGGACAGACAGACAAACAAACCGAATTTATAAAGACTTTTCAACTATGTTGGGAAGGTTGAAAATGAGCAATTTTTAGCCTACACTGAAATAATATATATATATATATATATATATATATATATATATATAATAAAAAACCCTTATTTTTTCTTCTTTTTTTTTTTTCGTATGATACCAGTTTTAAAAAGTATAATGAGAAATAACACTCAAAAAATAGGAAGATAATATTATTTTCGCTCCTTTTTCATATTTAATCTCAATTGTTTGTTTCAAGTACATTTAATTATGTTATTAAACAATCAAGGAGGAAAGATGTAATCACGTATATTTTACTATATAAAAAATTGCGTTAAATATTTAAAGAATTGCGGTAAAATCATTTTACAGAAAGAAGTTTTATCTTAATATTTCAATACTTTACTTGATCTATCTATTCTTTAATTTTCTACTTACTGCGTGAAACATAGCGACTATGGTAAAGAGGTTACTGAAAATGTTTAATTGATTATGGAACAATTAAATTAAGTAATGATTAAGTTAAGCGATAATAAGGTTAATAGAATGTAATCTATTTACATTTCCCCCCTTACGTAAGCTTAAAAGTACACATCATGCGTCAGAAAAGTTTATATGCTTTCTGAAAGTTTAATGTTGCTTTTAATATAATTGCATAAAAATGAGTTACGTAAGATTAGAAAAAAATATCAAATTATGGCTGATTAACTCTTAGACTTTGGGAAAGATAGACTACCTTACAGTTTAAAAAAAGCTTTTAAACCTAATTTTTCGTTAAATAAGATGTATTTTTTATGAACAGAAGAAGTTTTTTTTTGTTTCTTTTCTTTTCTTTTTTTTTTTAATTACCAGTTTTAAAAGACATAATGAGAAATAATACTGAATAAACAATTAAATTTAAAAAATCAAAAAATCCGACTGCTTAAAAAGCGAACTAATTATTTATTTCTCATCAATATGAAACTATTTTTTTTCAATTTCTATTATTAGCTCACACTCTCGCTATATATATCTTGTTCAAATTTCCAATCGTTAATAAAATACTTATTATTCATCCAATCAAGCTCAAATAAACTTTTTAAAACTTGTAGTGGATGACAATTGTTATTAATCCCAAATATTAATTAATTAATTAAATTAAATCAATTAATTTTCAATTATCGAGAGAGCCCTCTTCTTGATCAAGGTATTTTAAGCGCCACTCAAGAAGAAAGAAGAATGGGAGAAAAAAAACTCTCTTATTGACATAAGTAGGAATTGACTTAAAATATTTTTTTATATTACTTGTTTATATTACTTACCTATTTTTTTTATTTGCTGGTATTGATGACTTTTAAGTTGTGTTTAATTGTTAGTTTCTATCTATAAACACTGTTTTGATGAGGTCTATAGATGTGTATTATGGTTAGAGTTGCAGTAAAGCTAGAGATCCACAATACATACAAAACTTCCAGGTTGTATAATATTTTAACGGAGCTTCTGACTGTAAAATAGTCAATGAAACATCGTCATTTTGAAAGACCTATCCAATGATATGCCACTCAATAGGGTGCGTAATTTTTTTTCGTCTCTACCGCCATTTTGTATTTTACGGCCGACATTTTGAATTTATAATAACAAAACCTAGCCTATAACCATCGGACGGTTAAGACGAATTGATAGAGACCTCATTCATTAAAATCCATCCAGCCGTTGGGATGTTTCGAGTGTATAAAGAAATCCACATAGACAGATACGCGTGAAACACATAACCCTTCTTTTCAGTCGGGTAAAACTAGAAAGATAATATTATTTTTGCTTCTTTTTCATATTTAATCTTTACTGGTTCTTTCAAGTATATTTAATTATACTTTAAAACAATTTTGGGGAAAGATGTATTAATTCCTTTTACAATATAAGAAATTGTATTAAATATTTAAAGAACTGAGATAAAACCATTTTACAGAAATAATTTTTATCTTAATATTTCAATGTACTCTGTAAAAAATAGTGACTATGGTAAAGCGGTTACTGAAAATTATACTTAATTGATTATTCAATTATTAAATGAAGAATGATTAAGTTAAGCGATAATCAGCTTAATAGAATGTAGCCTATTTACATTTCCCCCTTCAAGTAAGCTGAAAAGTACACATCATGCGCCAGGAAAGTCTGCATGCTTTCTGAAAGGAGAGTCTATTTTAATGTTGCTTTTAATGGAATTACATAAAAATGAGTTATGTAAGATTAGAAAAAAAAAACCCAAATTATTGCTGATTAATTGTTAGAGTTTTGAAGAGATAGACTGCCTTACAGTTTATAATATAGCTTTTGAACTTAATTTTTCTTTGACCAATTATTAATATGCAGAAAGGCCATGGTGCATCCATATTATAAAGGACAAACGTGTCCGTGTTTAACGCTGACGTAATTTTGACAGTGGCAACAGCAATTTAAATCGAACTTTTGTTAACTGTTATTGAAACTTTTTTAAACTTTTAAATACCGTCCATTTTCAATTTGAACACCGTAGAATAGGAAAAAATTGCACTTTCAAATGCATTTTTACAAAAAATTGTATCGCAATTTACTCAATTTTTATTGTTTTAAAAATAATGTTCAAGCATGATTTTTTTTTTCAAGTCTATCTGTATCGGGTGCAGACTATTACGAAAGAAAAATCCATTTGCACTTAAATTAATATAAATAGCTCATCATTTGTTTCCAGCTTATACTCATCAACGAAATTAAAACATTCAACAGTCAATAAATAAAACACAAATATAAGACGATATAAATCGAATTTCCCGCTGAATCCACTGAAAAGAAGAGAATCAAAAAGGCTGATTGTAAATAGCAATTTTTGACGATTTTTTTTACTGTTAACTCCTGACGCGCGGCCAGTATGAAAATATCGCTTTTAATACGTTAAAAAACTTTATTTGATTACATTATTGCTATTTTTCATTTAAATATGATTTTTAATATTGTTAATGGGCATTATAAAAAATTGTATTAAGTGTAAAAATTCTATTAGTGTTATCAATTTGAATTAAAAAATAATAATAATAAAAAGTCCTTCCGGCCAGTGCCGGGAGGAAGAGGTAGCTTTCATATTCCTTATTTTAAAAAAGCCAACTTATATCATTCAAACGCACGAAGCTCAATTTAGTGGAAACCGAATATATGAGATTCAATACTAATTTTTATCAATATAATGAATGAGAATTTCGCGAAATTAGTCAGCTTTATCCAAGCTCCTTTTCTTTAAAGTAACTTATATTTGGCTGTCAAATTCGGCGATTTCTTAAAGTGCCTGCCATTTTAAGACAACATGGTGGATGAGGCTAATCAGTGAACTTGGTCGAGACCTTAGTAATTGCTGTGCACATGCTCACTCACATCGGAATCCGTTGAGATATACCAGTGCTGTCGCATGCAAAAAATCAGATTTTTCAAAATGTCACCCACAATAGAAATTGAAACTGCTATATCTGAGCCATTTTTTAAGGTAAAGAGAAACAAAAAATGCTTCTTTTCAAGGTCAAATACTTAAGAAAGAAACCTTTTTCAATTTCTAATTTTTTTGCACCTCACTTTAAATATATATTTTTTTCTTAATTTAATGACCGCAAATTTGAAACAAGATGCCTGATGAATCTGGCCAGCGAACTTGGTCGAGGTATTGATGTACACTATCCACATGCCTTCTTACATTGAAATAGGCGAATACGTGTGTTATCGCGTGACAAATACCAGATCGTTTCAAAATTTTAGCCATGCTAGAAATTCAAAGTGCTATAATTCAACCATTTTTTAAGATATAAACAAAAGAACAAATTTTCAGAAACAAAACTGCTCCGGAATCTTCGTATCAAGGCCAAACACATTTAAAAAAATCTTTTTCATTTTCCAGTTTTTTAATACCTCATTTTTAATTTAATTTTTTTTTTAAATGGCAACCATTTTGAAACAAGATGGCGAATGAAGCCGGCCAACGAACTCGGTCGAAACATTGGTATGTACTATGTACAGACCAAATTACATCCAAATCGGTTCATAAGTACGCCTGTTATCGCGTGACAAAAATCAGGTCGTTTTAAAATGTCAGCCACAATAGAAATTCAAAATGCTATTACCCAGCCATTTTTTTAGATATAGACGAAACAAAAACTGTTCCGGAATCTTTGTATTAAGGTCAAACACATACGAAAAATATCTTTTTTCATTTTCCAATTTTTTGGTATCTCATTTTAATTTTTAATTTTTTTTAAATAGCCACCATTTTGAAACAACATGGCGGATGAAGCTGGCCAACGAACACAGTCGAGACATTAGTATGCACTATGTATATACGAAGTTACATCCAAATCGGTTCATAAATACGCCTTTTATAGCGTGACAAAATTCAGGACGTTTCAAAATGTCAGCCACGCTAGAAATTCAAAATGCTGCAACTCAGCCATTTTTTAAGATATAGACGAAACAAAAACTGCTTCGAAATCTTTGTATAAAGGTCAAATACATAAGAAAAAAATATTTTCCATTTTCAATTTTTTGGTACCACATTTCAAATTTTAAATTTAAAAAAAAATTAAATGGCCGCCAGTATGAAACAAAATGGCGGATGAAGCTGGCCAACGAACTCGGTCGAGACATTGGTATGTACTATGTACACACTGAATTATATCGAAATCGGTTCATAAATACGCCTTGTATCGCGTGACAAAATTCAGGACGTTTCAAAATGTCAGCCGCGCTAGAAATTCAAAATGCTATAACTCAGCCATTTTTTAATATATAGACGAAACAAAAACTGCTCCGGAATCTTTGTATAAAGGTCAATTACATAACAAAATAATATTTTTCCATTTTTAATTTTTGGTACACCATTTCAAATTTTAAATTTTTTTAAAAATTTTAAATGGCCTCCATTTTGAAACCAAACGGCGGATGAAGCTGGCGAACGAACTCGGTCGAGACATTGGTATGTACTATGTACACACCGAATTATATCGAAATCGGTTCATAAATACGCCTTGTATCGCGTGACAAAATTCAGGACGTTTCAAAATGTCAGCCACGCTAGAAATTCAAAATGCTATAACTCAGCCATTTTTTAAGATATAGACGAAACAAAAACTGCTCCGGAATCTTTGTATAAAGGTTAATTACATAACGAAATAATATTTTTCCATTTTTAATTTTTTGGTACCACATTTCAGATTTTAAAATTTTTTAAAAATTTTAAATGGCCGCCATTTTGAAACCAAACGGCGGATGAAGCTGGCCAACGAACTCGGTCGAGACATTGATATGTACTATGTACACACCGAATTACATCGAAATCGGTTCATAATTACGAGAGTTACAGTGTGACATAGGTCAGATATATATATGGATATATATATATATATATATATATATATATATATATATATATATATATAAATTTTGAACGGAGGGTGGTTTCGGGGTCTGGGGGTCATGATCGATGAAAATATACCAAAATTTTTTGAAATCGCTTTCCTCCGAACGGCTGCAATAGGTAGCTTTTTGTAATGAAAGCTACCTAAAAGTAGACCCGATCGACGGTTTCTTGCCGCAATCTTTGAAATTTTTGCTGATGCATTTTTTCATTAATTTTTGATTAGCTGCAGTTTAAAAAAAAAAAAAAATTCAACAACGTGTTTTAACGAAATATAAGTATACTACAGGAAAAACTGCTTCTAGTACCTTTCGAAAAATACCTCATTTATCGCTGTGTCTTTAGTATGTGCAGAGAAAAGAGTATGCTAACATCCACAATAATATATATAATATGGTTTTCACCTATATTCTGTAACCCGGGAAACACGGGTTGGATACTCCAAGTTTTTATAAAACCCCAGTTTACTAGAATACGTAAACCTACGCACACTGAAATACACCTACACCGACACACATGAAATTTTATAGAAATAATACTCGGGAAAATTATATAATAAAAAAGAAAAATGTCCAGTTAAACTGATGGCATTGAGCTCACAGGCTATTCACACTAATTGTATATTATACTCTTATTTCAAAGAATCATGCCCCTCGAAAATTAAATTAAGGGGAATATTAGCCCCCGTGCTACCTTTATATTTAACCAATAAACTTCCAAATCTAATCAGGTAGGCGCCTTATCAGAATAAACCGGTATACCAAATTTTAAGCAAATCGGATAGAAAAACCAATTTATCTAAATTAAGGGGTATATTAGCCCCATTTCCCCCTTTCAGACTTAAACGAAACTTTAAATCTAATCAGGGAAGTGCCTTATCAGAATTAACCGGCATACCAAATTTGAAGAAAACCGGATAATTCTGCATGAAAAACCCATTTATCCAAGTTAAGGGGGGGGGGGGAGGAATTAGCCCCACGTCCCTTCTTTTATACTTAACCAATGAACCCCAAAAACTAATCAGGGAAGCTCCTTAGCTGAATGAACCTACAAAAGAAATTTTAAGCAAATCGGATATTTTCTATCAAGAGTTATCGCGTTACATACATATGTAGTACATACATATGTAGTACATACATGTATATATAAAGAACCGGCGGGCACATTATATCTCACGCTTTGATAGCCTGTGAGCTAAAAAGTAAAAACAAAAATAATAAAACCTGCTAAGAACCGTGGAAAATTTACTGTTAGTCAGGTTTTTGTCACATCAGGTATGCTCTACTATAACATATTTATACCTAAAACTCTACGGTATATAGCCCATAGCCAACATATTCACCTTTTTTAGAATGCAAAAACAGGTCTTCGGTTGCTTCAGAATCGTTTAACACTGAAACTAGTTGTTAGTGCAAAATTATACACTGTAAAGATCGACAAATGTTTCCTAATCTATGAAAATATAATTTGACCGCAAGCGAAAATGTACAATAACTTCTCTCGAATTGCCCACGATTCCGTAAAGCACTCTTAATCTTTAGAAGCCTCAGAAACCAATATATTTTCGATATTTAAAGAAGCATTTATAAAAACAAAGTTTCTTTTGCTGCCGCTGATTTTCAGAAATGTCTCCGAGTAGATTAACTGTACCAATCAATTTTCTCAAGCCGGAATATCGTTTTTTTTTATGCTATCAATTTTCAATTAAACATTTTCAACAACGTTGTTGAATTTATACATACAAGAGTAACAAAATAATATTAATTGTTCACAGAACAATTAGAATCACAGAATTAATTTATCATATTTGTCTATAAAACATGTTTGTTGCACATGGAAAAGTTTACTTAAGAATCGTTAGCATCAGAGAAACATAATTTAATAACATTTTTTTTATACTATCAATTCTCAATTAAATCTCTGTGTAACAAAACTTATAAATGCAAGTGTAACAAAATAATATTAAATTTAAAATTAAGGTTAGTGCTGTTAATGTATCGTGTTTGTGTTGTTTAGCAAACATGTTTGCTAAACTTGATAATTATTATTATAGTTGTATACTTAACATTTTAGAAGAACTGAATAAAAAATGCATGTGTATTTTATATTTTTATTCCTTTTTATCAAATGTTATCATTTAAATGAATTACAATCCTGCGGCGCTAATGCTCTCCACGTAAGAATGAAACGAATTTTGTATCTATTTTTCATGTTTCGCACAATTCTACTCCTAGCAATTTCAGTTTAGTGTTGATTTTTTGAATCCGTTTTTATTAATCGGCTGAAATAAATGTTTTCATTTGAGTTTCAGTATCTCAAAAGTGCTTTAATTTTGTTTTAGATAAATCATATTTTTTGGTTATTGAATAAATAACAGCATTACGTTGAGTGGAAACTTACTTTTTATCTAAGAAAGTTAATGTGTATTTCTTTATAGTCACGTTTAATTTCTTTTATGCATAAATTTTTCCTCAGACATATTTAAATAACGTGTTTTATTATTTAAATTATATTAGTTATATGATTAAAGAGTAGTTTTATTTTTAACAGTGGAAACACGAATTAAATTATATTAGTTATGTGATTAAAGCGTAGTTTTATTTTTAACAGTGAAAACACGAATTTAATTACTTATAAAGTAGGGGAAGGAAGGGTAAAGTGACCAGTCTAAGGTTTGATGAATTCTTAGGATGCCTTTTTAATCAGTAAAGTTATAGAAACAAATATCAATAGTAACTATAAAAAATTTAGTTTGAATTGCTGTTTTACTTTAAAAAAATTATTTTAATGTGCAACCTCACTTTAAAACAAAAGCTACAAAGTGGCCACTTTCCCGAATAGGTAAAAGGTTTGCGCAAAGTGGTCAGCATAAGTAAATGCAATAGGAAAATCTGAAAACATATCGGGCTCGAAAGGAAATATCCCGCACTTGCGGAGACCTTTGATAGCCGTAGCAGGAAAGACTGCACGCAAAAATACTTCTCCAAGAAAATAACTAATTTGGAACTGTGTTATGTTCGTTTCAGGATTGTTCCGCACAAATTTCTCACAAGCTTGAATGTAACAAGCCTTAAAGGGAGGTATAAAAGACACATCTTGTGGTTGCAAATTACGGATACAATGGATAGGCAAACATACCACTTTTGTTTTTTCTCTGGCCTTTTCAATAAAGGCCAAGTTTTTAGTATCTCTGTCATAACCATCCAAAATTAGAAGGACTGGGTTTTCTGCAAAAGGCTTCTCATACTTAAAAAAATAGTCAAACCATTTTATAGATATATTTGATTGTATTCAGCCACTGGGATTGCAGGCAACTCAGAACAAGGGGGAGATTCATCTTAGAGCTCTGCTTTCATTCTTTTTCTCTTGGGGATATTATAAAGGGAGGAGTGGAAGTGTCCCAGGAGATGTGCAGACAGTAAATGTCGAAAGTAAGCCTTTATCTGTAGAAGTTATTGCCACGACCTTTCTTTTTACTTTCAAAAGGAATGCTTTTGAGTACAGTCAACCAGGGTAACTTTGAACCACGGGGTGTAACTTTGCACCACCTTCTATTTTTCAATATTTTTGACTCTAAAAGACTAAATAAATTTGACAAGGTTCTAAACTGGGATTTCTACTCTTTATTTTAGAAAATAAATTAGCAACATTATACGCAATTAAATGCATCATCTAGCTATTTTTGTGAAGTACTGTTTTCAAGGTAATTTTGAATACTGTTTTGAAGTTGTTGTAATCCAATTAAATTTTCATAGTAAGTAACAATATACTCATTTATGAGACATATTATTATCTAAATGTTGTAAATGTGTTAATATTTTGTGATTATTTATTTATTAATAGTTAATAAAATGTAAAATAAGAAGGCACTAGCATTTTACCGCATTTTCAGGGTAAGTTTGAGCCGGCTCAAAGTTACACTGATGCTTATAATTTACTGATTGTAGGCGCTACTGTCGAAAATTTCCCATATTTGCACGTATATTTTATATAAATGCCGAAAGTGTGCATTAGATATGACATGTAAATATTTTTACAAATATGTGTAAAATACATAAAATTCATTTAGAGGCGTGATTAGGGGCGGAGCTACTCAAAGTTGACATTTCATACGTTCGACGTTTTTTATTCTTGTTTGAATAATACTAGTACTTGTATGTATTACTGTAACTATGGATATATTATAGAGTTAAAACATTGAAAATTGTTTTTCACTGCATTTTTATGTTTTATATGAACAATAAACAGTTTTTTTTTTTTAATTTCTAAATGTTCATGGTTCTCTTCTTCCAACTTTCTTATGCCTGATATTTGTTGTAATATCATAAATTATACAAATCTTGTGATGTTGGGAAATGTAAATTCGCAGTCTTTACATATCTGAAAACATTTTTTGGTGTTTAAAGTTGTCCTGACTACAATACTTTTTTTATAATTAATTATTTTATATAAAAATGTATGGTTCAAAGTTACCCTAAATGGCTGGGTAACTTTGAACCAGGCTAAAAATCCATTTTTTATTGCTTTTATCCTTATTATTCCTTAATTTTTTATAGTCAAGCAATAATTTAGGATCATTTCTTCTCTTTTATGCCCCTAGTTGCGACAATATTCTTCAAATAAGAGTGTGGCATATGAAAATAGAGAAAATGCGGATCAAAGTTACCCTGATTGACTGTAGTGTTTCTTATGAACAATGAGTAAAAAATCCTTTCTTGGCCATTTTGCCCGATCTCTTTGTAGCCACTTTGCCAGGAGCGACGCCATTATAAAAACTCTGGCCCAGCATCTAAGCTACACGTTAGCTTAGCGTTTTCAAATACACATAGTTTAAAAGGTTATTTCACATTGATCAATCAGTATAAGATCAATTAATTATAAAACTACATATTATTTATCGAGAATCGAGAAATTGCACCAGTTACCTAAAATCAGAAATGCTGAAAAACAATAAAATGAGTTCAGAACTAGAGAAATGTATTTTTCCAATTCAAAGTCGCAGGCAATACTATCAGAATATGCGGCGACTGTTAGCTCGGTTCTTGAGCGGCGGCTACAAGATACAGTGGAGAAAACTCAAACGGCCATTTTGCTCTCACTGCCCGATTTACCCGTCTTTTCCTATTCTTCAATATTTTGTTACATGAAAAAGCAAGATGTGTTGAATAAAAAATTTAAGAAGAACCCTCAACATTATTTTGTGTAGTCGAGGACGGATTCCTGAGGTAGATCCGTACACACGAGTGAGGATTTTTGAAGGTCGACTTAGTGGATTTTCCTAAGGATGATGATCATTGATGAAAAATGGATTGTTAAGCTATATAGCTGTATTAAAAAGGTTTATTTTATTTCATTTTATTGTTATCATTTTTAAATTAGACAAAGATTGAATCACAAGTTTGACAATCTATAACATTCACTGTTCTGGTCTTTTCTACTAATAATTCTTCAAGTAAAAATAAAGGTATAGGACTATTTATTAAATGATTCTGGAGAATTTATAACAATGGACATAACAAAAAAAATTTCTTTGCTTGAAAAATTCTGTTTATAACACAATTGAGGATTAAGAATGGAAAACGCTGAAAGTCCAAAAGAGGAAATTTTTTAAGAGAGCGAAAAAAAGAAGGCAAATGTACCTCATTTGCCACGTTTGATATACAATTTCCGACTTGTTTGAACTTTAGCCCTTCAAGCGTTCTCCTGTTTGTTAAACTTGGCACTTTTTTTCCTAACATTTTTTCCTAAAATAAAAAGATTTTAGATTTTTTTGGTAATTTCAGCGTTTTCCATTCTTAGTCCTCAATTCATTTCTAAATCTACACACTCCTGAAGTTACCTTAATTAATACCGAAACACAATAAGACTAATATTTATTATAGTGGTTTGTCTTTCACGAGTCTATAAAACTTTCTATACGATAGAGAAACAGCTAATATGCATTTGTAAAAAATTGCCATTTAATAAACTCGGTACGCGGTTACAATCATTATAGAAAATTAAAAAGTAATGCAAGAGGCAAAAGCTTAAATTTAAAGCTAAAGTACCTTTATAACAGAGTATAGCCATTCACAAAACTGAATGCCCGAAACACTGACAAAGTCATAACATATTATTAAGTATAATATGTATGCTAATATGTATTTGTAAAAATTACCATTTAATAAACTCGGTAACGTTAGTTGAGGCAACTGGGCCATGATTTTACAATGTGACTCATGAGCTTCTGACAATTCAGTTTTAAAAAGCTAATGTTCATTTGAATTGAAGCCTGAACTTCTGCAAATGTGTTCAGTTAGGTTCCCTCTATCAGACAGAAATGCTTAAAATTACATTTTAATATTTAAAAATATAAAAATATGCATATTTCATCTTTCTTTCTTCATGGGTCCAGTTGCCCCATAAAAGTGGGGTAAGTGGACCAGGAGGGTCTATGTTCCACACATGTTTATTTTTTTTTCATGTGGGATATCAGGTGTTGTTTGAAAAAGTGTAAGCAACTTAAAAAATATTAAACCAGACAGATCATGTCAATAAAGAGCGTTGTAAGGGAAACTTTTGCTGTCAATTTATCTAAAAAAGCACTAAAAGTGAAAATATTAGATTTATTTATACCAAAAACATAAAAATTAAGTAAGTACTTATGTACTTTAGTATAGATAATAAGTATAAAAGTCACATGGGTATTTTAAGAAAAAAAAGAGCTAGGTTGGTTGATTTTTGACAGCAGATTATCTACTCGAGGGATATAGGCCCGAGGGGGGAGTGCCCTTCGTGGGGGTCTTTCTAAGGGAACCTAACCCATATTTACGCATGGAAATCCATGGTTCGAAGAAAACCAAGAAAACTCCAAACGATTAGGCTGACGGGCGCGATTGGGAAAAGAGCTAGGTAAATCTATGAACAAACGGCTACGTAAGTACTTAAGTACTTTACCTGTATCCAGGGGTCGCATTATACAGGGAAAATTATATTGTTCCTACCAGAACCCTTAATGAGTTACCTTCATGATCCTTTTATTTAAGATATTCTAAAGAAAGGTGCGATGAAGATATTATTTTCAAAATAGTGGTAGGAACAATAAAAGTTTCCCTATAGAATGCGACCCCTGTATCATACAATTTCAAGGTTTGGTTATCTCGCTTTCAGGGGCGATGTATTTGCATTCGTAAAATGTTGAAAAAATTGAATGAGACCAGTATTTACAAGAGAATCTATTTGAAAACAAGTAAAAGTATATTTTCGCGGACTTAATAAAGGTGAGATTTTCAATATAAAATTCTATTTCCAATGTGGCAATTAGTAATTAAAATTATGTGATGCCATAACGGCATCACCGCCTCTCAAGGAGTCAAGAAATTTCGTTTAATATCATTCAATATGCTTTTTTAAATTTTATTACGTAATTTTAATAAGGTATTCCATAATTTTCTTTATTGTGCGCAAAAAATAATGGAGAAATTTACTTCCCATTGTAAGAAAAACTCAAAAAATTAGTTATATCTATTGGGGTAACCGGATCCAGCATGGTCCAGTTACCCCTGATACATGTCCCAATTACCCCATTCTTGAAAAATTTATGGGGTAACTGGGACACCGTGCTTACATTTGAAATATGGAGTACATATGTATAAATACCTAATAATATTAACGTAGTTATATGCCGAATCTTTAAAAAAAGATTGTTTAATAAAAGTACTTACAGTATTTTAATAAAAAGCCGATGAAGTTCAACCAAATTGACGTTGTTTTTGAAAAAAGAAACTTAAATTTTCGACATCCTATCACAGCAAAGCGAGAGCTACGATTGAGTTGACACACGTTGTTTTAGGAAGTAGGGGTTAAGGGGCATTGTTCACAAAAGTTAAAACTTAAAATACATCAACGATTTTTTATAAAATAACCTATGGCCCAGTTACCTCGTGGGTCCAGTTATCCCAACTAACCTTATGTGGTTACAATCATTATAGAAAATTAAAAGTAATGCAAGAGACAATAGCTTAAGTTTAAAGCTAAAATACCTTTATAACACAGTATAGACATTGCACAAAATTGAATGCCCGAAACACAGACAAAGTCATAACATATTTTTAAGTATAATATGTATGCTAATATGTATTTGTAAAAATTACCGTTTAATAAATTGGGTATGCGGTTACAATCATTTTAGAAAATTAAAAAGTAATGCAAGAGACAAAAGCTTAAATTTAAAGCTAAAGTACCTTTATAACAGAGTATAGCCATTCGCAAAATTGAATGTCCGAAACACAGACAAAGCCACAGCATATTATTAAGTATAATATGTATGCTAATATGTATTTGTAAAAATTGCCATTTAATAAATTGGGTATGTAGTTACAATCATTACAGAAAATTAAAAAGTAATGCAAGAGACATTAGCTTAAATTTAGAACTAAAATACCTTTATAACAGAGTATAGCCATTCGAATGCCCGAAACACAGACAAAATCATAACATATTATTAAGTATAATATGTATGCTAATATGTATTTGTAAAAATTACCATTTAATAAACTCTGTATGTGGTTGCAATAATTATAGAAAATTAAAAATTAATGCAAGAGACAATAGCTTAAATTTAAAGCTAAAGTACCTTTACAAGAGAGCATACATTCACAAAATTGAATGCACGAAAGACAAACAAAAATGATTGCGTGTGCAATAAAAATGACTAAGCAATTTTGCTAATGTTCCTATTAATTATATCAAAAAAAAGTAAAAAGATATACAGTGTGTCCACGTATAACCTTACCGACCTTTATTTTCGCAATCGTTGGTCCTAGATGCATACTTCCAATTACAAAAATTGTCAAAATTAGGCGCAGAGTTAAGATAAAAAAAGTTTGAAGCGAAAAAACAACTTAGCGAAGAATTACAGAATCTAAAATTTTATACGGTCCCCCGGTCCTGTAAGTTATATTTAGTAAAATTTTCCTGTTACTATGACAAGTAAGGCAAAAAAAAGTCCTGTTATTCTACAATTTAAATTGACCGAATAATAGCTGTTTAAAGTTGGAGCATATTTTTTGCTGCAAATTAGGGGTCATTCACAAATTTAGTAGAAATATAATTTCGTCAGATATATTAAAGAAATGGTTGAGAGTAAAATTAGCATTGCAATATAAATTTGAAATCTTTAATCATTCTGACATATTACTGCAAAATATGCAATTTGTACTGAACATATAAGAGGATAAAAATAACAGAATTTTTGTTAAATAAAAGGATGAAAAACAAAAGCCTCAATTCTTTACAAAAATGATACATATTTTAAAATGCTGTTAGATTACACCGTCTTTCAAATTTTGGGTTGTGCCATGTTTTTTAGCTTTTGAAAATTGATTCACATGTATTTTTTAGCAACTGAATCCGAAAATGAACTTTATTTTAAACCTTCACGTCAGGATTTTTCTCAATTTCAAAGTTAAAAAGCTCAAAGCTAAAATTGATACCCCCTCCCCTCCCAACCTCATCGGGCCCCTGAGCTGTTTAGCTGAAAGAAACCCAGTATAAGCCACAAAATTGAATAAATTATTGAATTAAATAAAATTAAACTGAATAAAAAAAGTCTTACACCTATTTTATAGCATCAGATTTTTCTCTATATTTTAACCTTGAAATTTACGATTTGCAAAAAATCCTCACATGATGGTTAAAAGTGAAGGTAATTTTTTTATTTAGTGTTAAAAAATACATAAAACGTAATTATAAAAGTTAAGAAACACAACCATGGCAGGTTTATGTTATCTGATCTAAAACCATTTCTTAAACTTGTTGACGGTAATCTATCCGAATTTTTTTTGTGCTATCCTCTAATATAAGTATGTATAAGATGGTAAGCGACGAAAATCATAGCAATACTACATTGTAATCGGAATTAAGTCAGTATGTAAAATTTTAACTTCGATTGGACATTTAAAAGTCAGTTAAAGTTCGAGTACAAATTTTAAACTGGAAAGACAAGTGTTGCAAGTCAAGTAAAACCTTATGAAAATAACATAATTTTTGTTAAAAGAAATCATACCCTCAAATCCTTACAAAATACAACGTATGTTAAAATACAATTATTTTAACTAATCTGAAACTTAACTAATAAAGTTAACTCAATCGTAATAGTTGTACGATTTCTTTCAAACTGCAGATGCCTTGAAATAAGTTTAAGTACTTTATATACGACACCTGAAAGCATGGTAGAAATCATCTGTTTTGATATGCAAAAAAGTGGTATAAGTCATGCAATTCAAAGTTTCATAACTCGGTCAATTTTAATGTTAAATGAATGGGACTTTTTCTGTCTTACGTGTTAGTGTCACAGTAAATTTTTACTAAATATCAATTATAGGACCGGGGGACCGTATAAAAATTTAAATTTCGTATTTTTTTAATAAATGGTTTTCTTGACCCAAATCGCTTTAAAAATAATTCTTTACCTTATTTAAACTATTTTTGTAATTGGAAGTGTGCATCTAGGACCAACGGTTGCGAAAATAAAGGTCGGTCAGGTTATACGTGGGCACACTGTATAATATATGCCATTGTATACGCAAAGAAAGATAAAATAAATTCAATCACTCTAATATTTTGAAGGAAGAATTCTTTAAACGCTATAAAATTGATTTTAATAGTCTATATGAAGAGAGAATATAAATGATCACTTTTAAACTGATTGGTTACTAACATGAATTCATGCTTTATTTAAAAAGAAAAAATTATTTTGCAAAAACAATGTAAACAAGCACAAACTTGTTTATAATCATATGCAATAAACCATATGACCGCTAAAGCTGATTTAGTCCAGTTTTGTCAAGACTTCCTAAACGAAACAAATTTCCCTACCCGCATGGCGCAATTCTCTTATAAAGGCTGTAAGATGTTATTGTAAGTTAAAAGAATATCACACCAATTTGTAACTTACAAAGTGGCCCGCATCGTTTTAAAATCCTACAATAATATAGTATTTGAAATCTGAACGCATTTTAAAAGGGGGAAAAACTTTAAAAAGCTTTTAAAAGTTTATTACATTTATTTATTCGTTAAAGCTAAAGTTTACCCTTTGAACAATTTGCATTGAGAAACAATTTTTGATGAACGAAATCATATTTGTATATCATCTTTGTATCTGTTTTAAGATATAGCAAAATGAAAGAAAAAAACATCTAATATTGAAATTATTTATTAGTGATTTCTAAATTGTTTTCTCAATGTATAAGCAGATTTCAATTTATTTTAAATTATTAAATGATAAAAGAGCATTTTTGAAAAAAAAAATATATTGCACTATTTAAAAATTTACATTTCTACTTTTTAACAGTTTCCAACAAAGTTGAAAACTGATTATGAATTCGGTTTGTCTATCTGTCTGCCGTCTGTCTGTCTGTCCGTCCGTGATCTAACTCGCGTAAATATAGTCCGATTTTATGAAATTCGCAGACGTTATAGGGTATTATCACTATGACATGTTCGGTATTGAAAATGAATTGTGCAGCATTGATGGTTTATTTACAGGGACAATCAAATGAATTCCGTTACATTAAGGGGGCTGGTCACTCAGTTTCGGAATTCTCCTTCGTAATATTAAGTCTATGTGCTTTTGATGTATTCCTATATTTAACATATCTTCTCGGGAATTTCATATTTTTAACATCTTTTTTACCCGACTGAAAAGAAGGGTTATGTGTTTCACGCGTATCTGTGTATGTGAATTTCTTTATACCCTCGAAACATCCAAACGGCTAGATGGATTTTAATGAATGAGGTCTCTATCAATTCGTCTTAACGGCCCGATGGTTATAGGTTAGGTTTTGTTTTTATAAATTCAAAATGGCGGCCGTAAAATACAAAATGGTGGTAGAGACGAAAAAAAAAATTACGCACCCTGTTGAGTGGCAAATCCATTGGATAGGTCTTTCAAAATGAAGACGATGTTTCATTGACTATTTTACAGTCAGAAGCTCCATTAAAATATTATACAACCTGGAAGTGTGCATGTATTGTGGATCTCTAGCTTTACTGCAACTCTGTATCTAACTATCATAGACATTTATAGACATCATCAAAACAGTGTTTATAGATAGGAACTAACAATTAAACACAACTTAAAAGTCATCAATACAAGTAAATAAAAAAAAAAAAAAATAGGTAAGAAATATAAACAAGTAATACAAAAAAAAAACATTTTAAGTCAATTCCTACTTAGGTCAATAAGAGAACTTTTTTTCTCCTATTCTTCTTTCCTTTTGAGTGGCACTTAAAATGCCTTGATCAAGAAGAGGGGTCTCTCGATTATTGAAAATTAATTAATTTAATTTTATTAATGAATTAATATTTGAAAAAAAAACTGGATTAACATCAAGTGTCATCCACTATAAGTTTTAAAAAAATTATTTGAGCTTGATTGGATGAATAATAAGAATTTTATTAGCGATTGAAAATTTGAACAAGATATATATAGCGAAAGTGTGAGCTAATAGTAGGAATTGAAAAAAAAAAGTCGTTTCACATTGATAAGAAATAATTAATTAGTTTTAACTCAGTCGGGTTTTTTGATTTTTTAAATTTAATAGTTTATTCTGTGTACTCTTCTGGAAGAAGAGTGCATAGAAGGATGTCTCTTGTTTTTCTTAGTTTTCAAAATATTTCTAAAATCTATGCTGAATTTAATATTTTATGTGTTAAAAGTGGGTGAACTGGGAGTAAGATTTTAACACTTCCTATAAAATTAAGTTTATAGGTCTTAGAATTAAAATTAAGTTTATAGGTCCCCTTAAGGTCTATGGGGAAAAATCGTTTGCGGTGTATTTTAATGATAATACACTATTACTAAAATTATGTATATCACCAGGTCCATATTAACGCATGGGCAAATCGGGATATTGCCCATGAACCCCGGACCTCAAGGGTGACCCTCCTTACATTAATTTATATTTAAATTCTAAATTTATTAAAATAACATAACGTCATATCATAATATTAAAATATTTATTTGCTTAAAAAATGTCATAGAAGCACATTAAAAGTAAATTAAAAACTCTTTATATAATAAAGACTTTTTAATTTACTTTTAATGTGTTTTTATGACGTCTTTTAAGCAAATAAATATTTTAATATTATGATATGATTAGTAATGGACGTAATTTTGACTTACTACTCGCACTTATTTACATTTATAACATAGCGTCATCAAAAACACTTTTCTGTACCTATTTTGTTTTGTTATTATATCATATCAAGGGGTAAGTGGAAAATCGATTAGAAAATTTCATCATTATATGCAAAAACAAGTTAAATTCATTAAAAGAATGCAATAAATAAAAAAATGAAGTAAAATCTTTCATTTAAGTTTTGTCTTTTTACGGTTTCGTTCATCTGACGAAACCCTATTCGTCTCACTCCTTTGTCTGTCTGCTTGCCACAGAGGCCGTTCTCAGAAACTATATATATTGAAGACTTGGAATTTTGGATACACACAGCTGAACATCTCACATCAAACGACAAATCATAAAATTTTGAAAAAAAGTCTTATTTTTACCCGTCTGGGCTTTAACATGTGAATTTTAAGCTTTTAGGTAGCTTTCATTACAAAAAACTACCTATTGCAGCCGTTCGGAGGAAAGCGATTTCAAAAAATTTTGATATATTTTCATCGATCATGACCCCCAGACCCCGAAGCCACCCTCCGTTCAAAATTGATATATATCTATATCTATATCTATCTATCTATCTATCTATATATATATCTGGCTTATGTCACACTGTAACTCTCGTAATTATGAACCGATTTCGATGTAATTCGGTGTGTACATAGTACATACCAATGTCTCGACCGAGTTCGTTGGCCAGCTTCATCCGCCGTTTTGTTTAAAAATGGCGGCCATTTAAAAGTTTTAAAAAAATTTTAAATTTGAAATGTGGTACCAAAAAATTAAAAATGGAAACATATTTTTTTCTTATGTATTTGACCTTTATACGAAGATTCCGGAGCAGTTTTTGTTTCGTCTATATCTTAAAAAATGGCTGAGTTATAGCACTTTGAATTTCTAGCGTGGCTGACATTTTGAAACATCCTGAATTTTGTCACGCGATAAAAGGCGTATTTATGAACCGATTTCGATGTAATTCGGTGTGTACATAGTACATACCAATGTCTCGACCGAGTTCGTTGGCCAGCTTCATCCGCCATTTTGTTTCAAAATGGCGGCCATTAAAAAAAAAAAAATTAAGATTTGAAATGTGGTACCAAAAAACTGAAAATGGAAAAATATTTTTTTGTTATGTTTTTAACCTTTATACAAAGATTCTGGAGCAGTTTTTGTTTTGTCTATATCTTAAAAAATGGCTGAGTTATAGCATTTTGAATTTCTAGCGTGGCTGACATTTTGAAACGTCCTGAATTTTGTCACTCGATAAAAGGCGTATTTATGAACCGATTTGGATGTAACTTCGTTTATACATAGCACATACAATTGTCTCGACCGAGTTCGTTGGCCAGCTTCATCCGCCATCTTGTTTAAAAATGGCGGCCATTTAAATTTTTAAGAAAAATTTAAATTTGAAATGTGGTACCAAAAAACTGAAAATTGAAAAAATATATTTTTTTCTTATGTGTTTGACCTTGATAAAAAGATTCGAGAGCAGTTTTTGTTTCGTCTATATCTTAAAAAATGGCTGAGTTATAACGTTTTGAATTTCTATCGTGGCTGACATTTTGAAACGTCCTGATTTTTGTCACGTGATAACGGGCGTATTTCTGAACCGATTTGGATGTACCTTGGTGTGTACATAGTACATACAAATATCTCGACCGAGTTCGTTGTCCAGCTTCATCCGCCATCTTGTTTCAAAATGGCGGGCATTTAAAAAATTTAAAAAACTTTTAAATTTAAAATGAGATACCAAAAAATTGGAAAATGAAAAAGATTTTTTTTGTATGTGTTTGACCTTAATACAAAGATTCCGGAACAGTTTTTGTTTTGTCTATATCTAAAAAAAATGGCTGAGTTATAGCATTTTGAATTTCTATTGTGGCTGCATTTTAAAACGACCTGATTTTTGTCACGCGATGTCAGGCGTATTTATGAACCGATTTGGATGAAACTTGGTCTGTACATAGTACATGCCAATGTCTCGACCGAGTTCGTTGGCCAGCTTCATTCGCCATCTTGTTTCAAAAGGGTTGCCATTTAAAAAAAATTAAATTAAAAATTTAAATTAGGTATTAAAAAATTGGAAAATGAAAAAGATTTTTTTTATGTATTTGGCCTTGATACAAAGATTCCGGAGCAGTTTTTGTCTCTGAAATTTTGTTCTTTTGTTTATATTTTAAAAAATGGTTGAATTATAGCACTTTGAATTTCTAGCATGGCTAACATTTTGAAACGATCTTGTATTTGTCAGGTGATAACACACGTATTCACCTATTTCGATGTAAGAAGGCATGTGGATAGTATACATCAATATCTCGACCAAGTTCGCTGGCCAGCTTCATCAGCCATCTTGTTTCAAAATGGCGGCCATTAAATTAAAAAAAAAATTATATTTAAAGTGAGGTGCAAAAAAAAATTAGAAATTGAAAAAGGTTTCTTTCTTAAGTATTTGACCTTGATATAAGGATTCAGAAGCATTTTTTGTTTGTCTTTATCTTAAAAAATGGCTCAGATATAGCAATTTCAATATCTAATGTGGGTGACATTTTGAAAAATCTGATTTTTGCCTGCGAAAGCACTCGTATATATCAATCGATTCCGATGTGAGTAAGCATATGCACAGCAATTACTAAGGTCTCGACCAAGTTCACTGGTTAGCCTCATCCACCATGTTGTCTTAAAATGGCAGGCACTTTAAGAAATCGCCGAATTTGGCAGCCAAATATGTTACTTTAAATAAAAGTAGCTTGGATAAAGCTGACTAATTTCGCGAAATTCTCATTCATAATGATTTAGTATTGATAAAAATTAGTATTGAATCTCCTATATTCGGTTTCCACTAAATTGAGCTTCGTGTGTTTGAATAATATAAGTTGGCTTTTTTAAAATAAGGAATAAGAAAGCTACTTCTTCCTCCCGGCACTGGCCGGAAGGACTTTTTTGCTAACTGAACCTCTAATTAAATTGAAGACTTGGATATTTTGAATACTTATAGCTGAAAACTTGTGATCACACGGCAAATTATAAAAATTTAAAAAGTCTTATTTTTACTCCTGCGGTCTCTAATTTGTGTATTTTAAGCAATATTTCTAACGTCCACCCTTTTCACCCGGGGGACACATTTCAAACTTTTGCCGACACCCCTTTGACCACTCTTTCATATTATGCACCATAGCCTTACATATTTTAGGTTCATTTTTTGCCGCCAGGGGCGCCTAACTATCTCGTGTACTATGAGCTCGATCCCCTCGACTAATATATCTACGGATAGGTTGTAAAACGGAGTTTCGTTCGTATAAAGGTTTGTTTACAATAGAGTGCGCCTTTTCATTGCGAAATATGGAACTAACAGATTTTGCAAAACGATAAAGTGTTTTGAAAGGAATATTAAACAAAACTCTCTGTGCGATCTGTGATCACACTTACCCACTTGTTAATAATTTGTGATTTTAAAAATGAGCAGACCAAAAGTTTAAGAATCATCGGTCATTTATTTTAATTTATGTGACGTGAAAATAAAATAACAGCTGTAAGTAATTTTATTTAATAATATCTCTTGTCATCCTTAATTTGCGTTGACAGTACAATAAAATTATTTTTCAATACGATTTTACTTATTTATAAAGCTCAGTTGTAAATGACTTCAAAAAGCTCATTGAAATTACGAAAAAAAAAAAAAAATCTCTATGTCGAACTGTGTTACTTATGTTATTATTGCTATATAGCTACTATTTTTCACCCTTTTTCATTTATGCACAATTGAGCGTACATGATACATGAAAAGGAAGTATCTATAGAACATCCTATCGCTACTTGGTGATGTTACTTTAAAGCTTTATTTTATTAATAATTAAAATTTTACATAATAGCTTTAATAATATTAGTTGCATGGCAACCCGTTGTGTTGCTTTTGAGTCGCATGAGATCATTCGATTCTTTTGGGGAAAATGAAATCTAACTTTATTGTAAATTTAGAAAGCAATTAAAGTAATCTATACTAATATTATAAAGAAGTAAAAATTGTGTGTTTGTTAAAGGTCATCTCTGGAGCTACCGAACCGATTTCAAAAGTAATGGTATCAAAATGATGGTGTTAGTCCAACTTAGAACATAGGCAATATCTTATGTTCGTGCAACTGGCCAAAAGGGGGTGTAGGAGCAAAAAACGTTCTAAAACAACGATTTTTGTGTTACTGAAGGGCCTAGAAATATGAAATTTGGAATATTAGTTACTTATAAGATATAAATGATGCCTAAGAACATTTTCTAAACAATTCGAAATTTAAAAGGGGTGAAAATGCACAAAAAGCGTTCTAGAAAACGTTCTAAATGGTGGTTTTTACACAATCTCAGGAATTACCAAACCCATTTAAAAAATAATGGTGTCAAAATGATGGTGACTACCCTTGCTCTAACATAGGCCATGTTTTATTTCGGTGCCACAATCCCAAAGTTGGTGCAGGTGCAAAAAACGCTCTAAAAATGCTATTTTTGCATTACTGAAGGTCCTAGAAATATGAAATTTGAAATATTGGTTACTTATTAGATATAAAGGATTTCTAAGGACAGTTCTTTAAAAAATTGAAATTTAAAAGGGGTGAAAATGCACAAAAAGCGTTCTAAAAAACGTTCTAAATGGTGATTTCTACAAAATCTCTGGAAATATTAAACCACCATTTAAAACATAATGGTGTCAAAATGATAGTGATAACCCTTGCTCCAAGATAGGCTATATTTTATGTCGGTGCCATTACCCCAAATGGGTCTGCAGCAGGAAAATCGTTCTAAAAATGCGATTTTTCGTTACTGAAGTGCCGAGAATCATGGAATTTGGAATGGTAATTACTTATGAGATATCAATGATCTCTAAGAACATTTCCTAAAAAAAAATCGAAATTTAAAAGGGGTGAAAATGCGCGAAAAGCGTTCTAAAAAATTTTCTAAATTGCGATTTTTATACAATCTCAGGAAGTACTCAACCGATTTCAAATATAATGGTGTAAAAATAATGGTGACAGCTCTTGCTCCAAGATAGGCTATGTTTTATGTCTGTTTCCACTACCCCAGAGGAGATGCAGGAGCAAAAAAGTTCTAAAAATGCGATTTTTGAATTATGGAAGAATCTAGATTCATGAAATTTTGCATGGTATATATTTATTAGATATAAATGATCTCTAAGAACATTTCTTTAAAAATTTGAAATTTAATAGTGGGGAAAAAGTGCGAAAAGCGTTCTAAAAACGTTCTAAATGCCGATTTGTGAGCAATCTCAGGAAGATTCAAACTGATTTCAAAAGTAATAGTAGGAAATTTATGCCGACAGCCTCTGCTCTAACATAGACGCTATTTCATGTCGGTTCTCATTATCACCTAGAGGTTGCAGGAGCAAAAAAAAAAAAAAAAAAAAAAAAAAAAAAAAAAAACGTTCTAAATTTCGATTTTTGTGATCGGTAGGGGTCTTGAAATTAGCCAAGGTACATATTTATTAGATATAAATGATCTTTAATAATAGTTTCGAAAAAAATGGAAATTTAAAAAGGGGTGAAAATGCGCGAAAAGCATTCTAAAAACGTTCTAAATTGCGATTTCTACTCAATCTCAGGAAATTCCAAAGCTATTTCAAAAGTAATGGTTGCAAATCAATGGTGACAGTCCCTGCTCCAACATAAGCTATATTTTATGTTGCTGTCACTACCATCTGGGGGTTTCAAGAGCAAAACAGGTTCTAATTTGCGTTTTTTGCACAACTGAGGGGGTCTAACACTTTGAAATATGGCATGGTATTTACTTAGAAGATGCAACTGCTTTCTAAGAACAGTCGAAAGAAAATTCCAAATTTAAAAAGATTAAGTGAGCGAAAAGCGTTCTAAATTACAATTTTTATACAATCTTATCAAATACCAAACCTATTTTTTAAAAAATGGTGACAAATTGTTGACGATAGAACCTGCTCAAACATAAGCTATATTTTGTCTGTGCCATTACCACCAGAGGGTTGCAGGAGCAAAAAAATTCTAAATTGCGATTTCTGTGATACCGAAAAGGCTAGAAACTTCAAATATGGCATGGTAGTTACTTATAAGGTTGCAGGAGCTAAAAAAAAAAAACGTTCTAAATTTCGATTTTTGTGATCGGTAGGGGACTTGAAATTAGCCAAGGTACGTATTTATTAGATATAAATGATCTTTAAGAAAAGATTCGAAAAAATTGGAAATTTAAAAGGGGTGAAAATGCGCGAAAAGCGTTCCAAAATCTTTCTAAATTGTGATTTCTACTCAATCTCAGGAAATACGAAACTTATTTCAAAAGTAATTGTTGCATATTGATGGTGACAGTCTTTGCTCCAACATAGGCTATATTTTATGTTGCTGTCACTACCATCTGGGGTTTGCAAGAGCAAAAGATGTACTAATTTGCGTTTTTTGTACAACTGAGGGGTCTAACATTTTGAAATATGGCATGGTATTTACTTACAAGATGCAACTGCTTTCTAAGAACAGTCGAAAGAAAATTCCAAATGTAACAGGATGAAGTGAGCGAAAAGCGTTCTAAAAGCTTTCTAAATTACAATTTTTATGCAATCTTATCAAATACAAAACCGATTTAAAAATAATGGTGACAAATTATTGGTGATAGAACCTGCTCAAGCATAAGCTATATTTTATGTCTGTGCCACTACCACCAGAGGGTTGCAGGGGCAAAAAACTTTCTAAATTGCGATTCCTGTGATACTGAAGAGGCTAGAAACTTCAAATATGGCATGGTAGTTACTTATAAAATATAACTGCCCTCGAAGGACTGTCGAAAATAAATTCGAATTAAAAAGGGGTGAAGCGAAGGTTAGATGAGAAAAGCGTTCTAAAAAAGTCCTAAATTACGATTTCTATGCAATTTCAGTGAATGTAAACCGATTATAAAAGTAATAGTGTCGAATTAATGGTAACAGTCTCTGATAGGCTATATAACATAGGCTATAATGCCGATGATTCTACCACTTGGGGTTCACAAGAACAGCAAACGTTCTATAAAGGACCTTTAAAAGCTTTTTAAATTAGGTTCATGTAGAATAGTAGGAAATAGCAAACCGATTTAAAAATTAATGTTGGCAAATTAATGGTGACAGTTTCTCTTTCAACATAGCCCTTTGTGCTGAGAGAGGTGGTAGGACTTGGAATTTGACAGGATGGTTAATTTTAAGATGTAAGAAGAGGGTTTCTAAAAAATTCAAAACTTTAAATGAATACTGAAATGAGTGTATTAATTGAGCATAAAAGTTTCAAAATATTTTCTAAATTATCATTTATTTAATTTTATTTCTTTTTATTAATTTAAGTCTCATTTCTGCCTATTGCAGTGTAATAATGAAGTTTAGTCAAACTGTGTTTTAAATAGTAATTTTTGAATTATTCCTAAAAGTATAATTTCTTTTAATAAAAATTAAACATATAAATATCACTTGGCATATTAAAAATATTACGCGGCAAAGTCGCGGGGTTTGCTAGTAATTTTATAAAATACAAAATTTCAAATAATAAATGATATTTATAATTTAAGCCAAAAGCTTTCCCAATAAAAATACCCTTATTTTATAACTTTATTTGCCAAAATATTTTCGTTCTACTAATTGACTTCGATTTCGGAGATAGTAGAAATGACGTCATTTGGTTGAACTTATACAAAAATGACTTTGTTGTTGGAAATTTTTTTCAAAAGAATTTTACATTTTCGAAATAATGTAAATACTTAAAGAAATATAATTTTTCTGGCTAAAACATTTCACTTTAACGTCCTTGAGAAAAATTTTAATCGCCACCCTAAAGATTTGCTTTCTACTTTAAATTAAATTACAAAAGGCACGATGGATTTTTTTTTTTCGTTTTACGGCAATGGAGTTTATCTCTATGTTCCAGTCGAACGATGATTTTTTGCTTTCTAAAATAAATTGATTCCTGAACTGATTCTTGAATATGTGAAAATGAATTTGTATTTCTTGAAGTTTTCTATAAAAATACAATTTATTCACAATATTATTTCCCCCATCTTTTGAAATAAAAGTTAAGTTCAATTAAAAATTATGTCAAACAAAGAAATCTAATAATCCCTACCAATTTCTCTATTATACACAAAAATAGAGCAATTTAGTTGCCATTCTTGCCGAAATGTCATTAAAAATTACGAAAAAATTAATATCTTAAAAACTATTCCTACATGACGGTGTAAATATTAAAAATGTGCGACGTTTAGAAATTAAAAAAAATTGCAGTATCAAGAATTGCAAAACCGAAATTTCAACGTCAAATGTTGTCTATCGCAAAATAATTTCTGCTTTTACGCACAGACACGTTTGCCCTGTATAATACAGAAAAGACAAAAATTATTGAAGGGCAGCGAATCGATTATAAGATAATCTTTCGATGTATCCACTCCAACCTGACAATGAAATCAACACGAATTCTTGGCAGTTACAGTTACTCGTTCAATTATAATATAACTTACCGAACACAAATCACACGGAGATAATAAGGATGGTCCGATTTCGGATATTCGATATGTGGTTTGAGAAATTAGGGGTCAAAATTCTAATGTTTACCCTATTTGCAACAGTATTTAGTAATCGGGCTGAATATGCCGTATGGTATTTGTATATAAGCGTCTGTCGTCATTTCCACCTTCCTCCGACCACCATACAGAGCAATGAACTATCTCGAAGTTGCCTCGGTCGACGATCATTAAACACCCAACCCTCCCTAAACCGTTGTTAGATGTATTTTACTTAAAGAAAATCACTTTAAAAAATGTCCTATGTGCAGTTCTGTAGTAGGGCTATCTTTCCAACAGTCTTCAGCATTTGGGTTAGGCATTGCCACGGTGTATATAGACTGCGGTCATTATTCGCAGTGACCGGAATAATTTTGCAATAAGATTTAAATGTAGTATTTGATTAACCATCTGACCAGGACATATGCTGTATAGCAATTCAGGTCAAGAAAACAGGACCTGTAGACCTAGCTTTGTAGATCCTTTGTAGATGATTCGATAGCCGCAAGTTTTATTTATTTTTCTACTTTTTATTTTATTTTTTTTACACTTTTAAGTATTTTCTTTTCAATTAGAATTCTGTTAAGAGATACTTTACACTGAGGTACGATAAGTTCTCAGACACAGTAATTTTATAGACACAAGTTGCGATTTAGTTACGAACTCATTATTCTGCCTAGTTATCTTAAGCCAACAATGTAAACGATAGACTAAAAAAAAAATGCTTATTGGCACAAAATTGCAACATTTTTAACGATTTGGAAAAAATGGTTATTGTCCTCTGTCAGGGTAGGAAATCAAAAACATATCTGAAGCGTTTTATTGGTTGAATCCACATTTTATTCGTTTTTTGATTGGTCTATACAGTAATATGTATTTTCCCTTTACTTTCAACAGAGATGGATACTTCTGTTGCCACTATGACAAAAAAGCAATAAAAACTACAAAAAAAATTAATAACTCAGAAACAAATTGAGATACAGCTTTCAAACAAATTGCATTTAAAAGTACATTTTTTTTCTCTATACGACGGTGTAAAAAGTAATATTGTGGGATGTTTAGAAGTTTAAGAATGAAATTTAATTTAAAATTTTTCCAGGAATATTAATGTTTAATCCATGGCGTACGTAATGAATGACCAGCTCCGTAGAAGTTTAAAAATTTACAGTACCGAAAAATGTAATCCATGGCGTACGTAATGTATGATCAACTCCGTGCAATTTTTTATGTCTTAAATTTTAGTCTTTGAAAAAATCATTTTCCAAATGGTCGTTGTAATTTGTTAAACTGCATTTTTTTTTTTGTTATTTTTTTAGGTCACAGAGGAGTAATCGAAAAAGTATTTTATTAATTTCAAATTAGAAATATTTATTATAAATTTCACTTGGTTGAAATTACATAAAAAAAAACAACAAAAAAGAAATTAGAGGTTACAACGGAAAGATGGCTTCAAAATTTAATTATGCAAATTTAGTTCTTATGAGAGAAACATTAAATTAAAATCGAGATTAAAAACAACTGTAATTTAGTGAAAAATATGCCTTTTGCGTGACCTTTTCGGAGATAGATATCTTTCCATGCTTTAATTAAATGTTTTAAAAAGTCCGAGTGAAATATTGAATACGCAAAAATTTTTCCTAAATATAAAATGTCTATTCTCCAACAAACATATTTTTTCAGCTTTGTTATGCTTTAAACAGAGCATTTGCTTTTAAAAGGATCAAAACTTTTGAATTTATTTCTTAAGATTAAGCTTTAAAAAGTAAAAGCAATTACTATATATATTTTCTTTTCGATAAAGTTTCGTTTTAAAACTCTTGACGGCAATAAATTTTAGTTTTTTCGCTGAAAGCCTTTTTAAAATGTTCAGAAAATCTTTTTATTGGTCTGTAAATTTAGGGTTAACCTTCTTCAAAAACATGGTTTCTAAAATTTTATTTTAAGTAAAGAAAAGAACAGTGTACTTTTTCTTTATAACATTTAACTGCCATGGGAGTAAAGTTTAGTTTGCACAAAAATAAGCGAGTTATGGCTCACTAGTATGCAACTTTTTATGTCAACAAGCATTTTCCTATAATGAATGTCTCAGCATAAAACTATATATTAAATTGTAAAAATTCTTAGAACGAAATCTTTCATGAATTATATGAGTTTTTGAGAGTAAAATTTTACAGAAGAGCAGAAAATGATTCATTTTTGTTTTTTGTTTTTTTTCATAAAATTTTATGAATTTTGAATTATGCTCTTATGTGTAAGTTAACAGCATTAAACAATATGTGATTATAAACTAATAAATCATCAGATAAGGTTCCTCAACTTCAGTTCTGCGAGTCATTTTATTTTACTTTATTTTACGTAAATCTGCAATTTATTTATTTTTATGCAATCTGTAATTTATATGTATACGTTATATATATTTTTAAGAATGGAAGTCTTCCAAAAGATTTTGAAAAAGAAACTTTTAAGAACTGTTACATTAAACCCGATTTCATAGAATGATGATCTGGAACTGGTTATGCTGGTTATTTTTTTAGAATAAAAAGTACATTTCTTCAGGAATGAGGGCTTTATCCCTATAACATCTTCACCGTTAATCTCCCCCCCCCCCCTACCGATGTCTAATTAATGATATGTCTTCAATTTTCAAAAATTGTTTTTTTTTTTTAAAGATTTGAGTAATGTAGGGTTACATTTTACATTGTAATTTCATTAGCAGAAGCGTCTTGTTTGTGTAGAAGATTCCATCCTATTCTATTAATAGTATTTACTTATTTTTTACCACGAAACCATTAAATTCTTTTGTAATACTTTATAAAATCGCCTTGTAAGAAAGACATTTATATAGAACGGAAGGCGGATGCACAAATCATCATCTCATCGAGTTGACGGCTGAAATTCGAGACTTAGTTAAAACTGGATTTGCATTTACAAATGCAACTGCTCCGCCAAGTCATATATTGGTAGAAAACACCTGGAAACTCGGTTTTAGTTGTTGACTGATATGTTTATTATTGTCTTTTCTTGCTCTCAGTCCTCCATGATGTTTTCATATCTTCGGGTACAGGAAAACATAATGATAGACCTATTGATCAACCACTAAAATCGCGTCTGCAGTATAGGTGCAGATTTACGGTCGCCAGTCGCCACGTGACGGCTAAATGTTTTGCTGTGGCGACTAACTTTCAGTGTCTTAGTCTCCAGAGATCAATTTCCAGCGTTCCCAATCCCCGTCGAGGAATTTTGATATTGTTTTTTCTTTTGCAAATAGAAAAAAAGCCCTTGTTCTTTTCACTGGCCGAGATGAAGTATGACCTTGATAAAAAGTCGGGCATTTTTGCGATTTCAGTTAGGCTGCATACAGACGCGTGTTTTGCCATCCTTTCCAGTTTTCGTGGAAAATCTTTTATTCTGGACGGTTCTGCGGTTTATTCACAAAAGAATGAGGGGGATCAACAATGGATCAGGAGATAAGGAGGTCGACTCTACTTGAAGGCAAGGTTCCTCTTTTGAAGGACATCAGGCCCTTTCCTTTTAAAGTCATTAAAAATCAAAGACACCGCGTGGCCACAACAAACGATGCCGACACTGATAACAGTTAGAAAGATGATGCGTTCGCAGCGTTACCGTCGTGAACACTACCCTTGTGATGAACTGCTTTCTTGCCGAACGTTATGTTCGAATATAATTCTGCGCATGTCCCACAAAGCTTAGCAGCTGCAAAGCTCGACACATGAGCGCGCTAATGGTAAAGCTTCTCATTTGGGCAGCAAAGAAAACAAGCATTTCTTCGAAGTTTTCGTTCGAAATACAGAGTTGAAATAAATGCTCCTTTACTGCAGATCGGCTCACGAGACAGTCCAAAGTTCCCGATGCGATGGAGATTATTTAAGGGCTTTGCATCATCGAGTCGCTAGAATAGAGGATTCCGAACCTTAAAGAAAAAAACAAAAAGAAAAAGAAAAAGAAACCCACACGAAAAAAATACTTTACGGGAGGTTATATTCTTGCTCTGTAAATGTTTTCTGCAAGTTCGAGACTTTTATAGAGCAAAGTCTTACGCGTTCCTATTTTTTTTTATATGTACAGTTTTATATGATAAAATCAAAATAAGAAATAAAGTTTTTCTAATATTTCCCATTATCATGACTGCTTAGCTTATACTTGTTTTGTTATTCAATTGTATCTTGCCCAACTTTATCTTCTGATTTTTTTCAGATTTATATTATACGTTTTTAATGTCAAAGTTGCAAGAATTTTAGGATTAAATTAAATATACACATTTGTTGTAATTAGTTTGTGTTTTGTTGTACATGTGTATTTATTAATTAAACTCTTTTTCATTTTGAATTCCTGAATTTTTTTTGCTAAGATTTTTCTATATAAACACTATTGTTTTATGAGTTTATTTGACAATGTGGCCACTAGATTTTGGTTAGGAGCCAAAGTGGCGACTGGACTTTTGGTGTTTAGGAGCCACTGGCTCCTTAAAAATTTTGGGAATCTGCACCTATAGTCTGCAGCAGTTTTTCACCAAGATATGACTTGGCAGACCAGCTGCATTTTAATATGCTAATATCGTTCTGTCTAATCCTAAAATTTCAGCCAACAACTCGATGAGGTGATGGTCTGTGCAACCGCCTCCCGATCTAAGAGCAATGTAAACTCCTCTTATGAGTCTGGTTGCGATAATTTAGAAGTCCGACATTTTCATAATTTTTGTTTCAAGAAAAAAAAAATAATAATGGTGATCATTAATAGCATTTAAAAGAGATCTCTTATTAATACATGGAAATTATTCCAGAGAGAAACATTCGCCTTGAATACAATATTTCAAATGAAAATCAAATTTCAAAGTAATTGCTTAAGAGGCGCAAAGGCCAACACAGTGAAAAAGATTCCATGCCGGGACTCGAACGCGGGCCATCAGTATAGCGCACCGACGTTCTACCGACTAAACCACATGGAACGATACCCAGCCTGGCGAACTATGGTGAAGCATAGTGAGACATTTTAAAAAGAAAAATATTTTTTCTTTTTTAAGTGCTTGTTTCATATCTGCGACTAGAAGAAAATTACACATTTCTCATAAATATTGAAAATTCTCTTATTTAAAATTGTAACGTATATAAAGTTTCCTAACCCAATGCTTTTTTTTACGACAGTTATAAACACACATACTGGCACACACGAAAAACCTTTTGCCTCTCCACAGTGAGCCTTCAGGTAATATTTCGGCAAGGATGCCGAAGAATTGCAAAATAAATTGTCTCATGTTTAGCAATTTTACTTAATATTACTGAAATATGTTATATATATATATATATAAGGGTTGAGTTGAGTTGAGTTGATTTTTGACGGCCAATTATCTACACGAGGGATATGGGCCCGGGGGGGAGTGCCCTCCGTGGGGGTCTTTCTAAGGGAACCTAACCCGTATTAACGCTTGGAAATCCAAGGTTCGAAGAAAACCACGAAAACTCCGAACGATTAGGCCGACGGGCGCGATTGGGATCGAACCTAGCACCTCCCGTCTACCAGCTTCGAGAGCAGAACCTCTCGGCCACTGGTGGGGTATATATATAAGGGTACATGCATAATAAAATTGCTATTTATTTAATATATTTCATTTTCTCTTTAATCTGTGTTTAGATATTTAATGTAAATTTCATAGAAAATTTGCACTATCTCCAAAATTATGTGTTTATCATCAGAATAGTAATTGAATCAAAAGCTTTCTATGCTGTTAAAGAGAATATTTTCAATACCACACGGGCAGCGATTTTGATTTATCATAACAGAAATTTTATTATTATTACCATTGTTGTTTTTATTATTCACATAAGAATCCCACATCCATATAAAACAACAGATCTCTCCATAGTTGCGACTACTTAGAAGCTTTCTTTTATTAATCATCAAAATTTCTTTCAATAAGATAAAAAATGTAAAGCTAACATAACTGCATTTATAACTGCAAAATAAAAAAAGTAAAAAGATACTTCGCTTAACAAGAATAATCGAATTTTCTTTTTAGTTTAAAAGATAAACTAGTCGCTGGGGGCCATCGTAATACTTACCCATGGATATTCAAAATATAAAATATGAAAATAAGACATGTGTAATTTATAAAATGCATTAGAATTCCAGAAAATAAAATTTAAACGTGTATTTAAATATTTTTAATACATAGTAATTTAATTAGTCTAATAATTTAGTCTATTAATGAATTGCGGGTGCTACTCGATTATCTCGCCGACCAATTTCGACAAATTATATAAATCGCCAAACTACTCGCAAACTTATACAATTTGGTGCAATTTTTTAATTTAAATAACGAAAGAACAAATAAATTAGTAAAAGATTAATAAATATACAAATAAAACTTTGAATTAAAAATCACTTGATGACGTAACAAACACGTGTAACGTGTTTAATGGCAAGTGAATCCGTAGGGATGCCAGATTTACCTAAAAAAAAAAAACGGAAGATTTTGAATGACACTAGTCAGATTGTGTTTTATCGCGGTATTGTCATTTTTTATACCATACTAAACTATGGTGAATGTGCCAAAATGTTTTTCGGTAAAAAAAATTATTTAACAATGGTTTTTAATTAATCGATTTAATCAATATTTTTCAACTGTATTTGTATTACATTATTCTATCAACATTGTTTAGCTAATTTTGCAGTAATATGTTGATTGAATTGAAAATTAATTGCATTAAAAGAACAAAAATTATTCAAAACATACGAGTACTTACAGTTCAATGATAATCATGAAAATTTTTGTAACGGACAAACAACCTAAAAAAATTGATGTTTGTATTTAAGAATAAACAATGTAAAACAAAAACAAAAAACAAAAAAAAAATAATAAATAAGTAAACGAACTAAAATACGGAAATTGTACTGGCAATCGAGGCGCCAGTACTATTTCCGTATTTTTACGGAAAATTTCCCCCGTAAATTACAGAAAAATTTGGCGTCTCGATTGCCAGTAAAATTTCCGTATTTTAGTCCGTTTTTTTTTTTTTTTTTTTACAGTGAAGGGATATAATAAATCGGACAAAATATTAAAACAAGCTACAGCTATGCTGAATTAAAAAAAAAAATAATAATGTAGATACAGTAGAACCTCGATTATCCGAAGTAATTGGAACCGACCCTCTTTCGGAAAATCGAAATTTTCGGATAATTGAGATTACTTCAATTTTAAGATTAAAAAGAAATATATGCAATATTTCTTATTATGGTAACAAGTGCTAAATAAAAATGAAGCAATAACAAAATAGAAACAATGATAAATTACCTGAATTTTAATTTTGAAATTAAGTACTTTTTACATATATCACAAGGGTATGAAAATTTTTGTAACGGACAAACAACCTAAAAAAATAGATGTTTGTATTTAAGAATAAACAATGTAAAAAAAAAAAATAAATAAATAAATAAAATAAATAAACGGACTAAAATACGGAAATTGTACTGGCAATCGAGGCGTCAGTACTATTTCCGTATTTTTACGGAAAATTTCCCCCGTAAATTACAGAAAAATTTGGCGTCTCGATTGCCAGTAAAATTTCCGTATTTTAGTCCGTTTTTCTTTTAGGTAGATTTCGTAAGAAATACTACCTATTGCAGTCGTTACCATGGTGCGACTTTTGAAAAATTCCTTCATAACTTTTCATTACATGACCCCAGGAACCCAAAACCACCCCCACCTAAAAAGTTTATATATATATATATATATATATATATATATATATATATATATATATATATGTACTAAATTTTGTCCGCACGATAAAAGTCGAAATTATGCACGGAACGTCTTCAAACTCGCCAACAACTTTAAGATGGCTAATTTCTCGGCGGGGATTGAAAATGAGCAAAATCTGTCCAAGGGAATGGGAATGGGGAAGGTTTAAAATTTTGAATACCGTCTTAACATGATTCTGATAAAACCAGCTTTTACACAACAATGGCAGGAAAAAATAAATATTTTTCGTTATAGCTGTTGCCAACAATTAAAAAAAAAGCAATAAAATTCTCACCACAACAATTGTTTTTCTAATGCAATGTTTTCACGTGAAAAATTAAATTAGATAAACAGTTTGACGAATTGAAAACAAATTTAATATTACGTCATAAGTTTTCTCGAGCAAGATTTCTGCATGAAAATTCAAAATTAAATAAATAGTTTGACGAATTAAAAACAACAACAAAATATTGCGTCATATTGAAAATGTAATGGACCACAGCAGGTGAATATGTAACGTCATTGAGTTTGAAGAAACGTATTAAAACATGATAAAAACTCGACTATGGAAACATTAACAAATTTGAGGTTCTCTGAGTTTGATTTAGCCATTTTTAAACCTATTCCATATACATGCGTGCGTGTATATTAGAATTTTCACAAAATGTTTAGCTCCCTAGAGCTCATTCTTAGCGAAGGAACTGGGTTTATCTTTAATCTTGATTTAAGTTTTGTTGGTGAATTTAGTACTTAACTTCGAAATCTACCTCCGCCTGTAGGCCCGAGCCGGCAGGGATTTTTAGTTTTTCTTTCTTTCTTTCTTTCTTTTTTTTTTACAGGGAAGGGATATAATAAATCGGACAAAATATTAAAACAAGCTACAGCTATGCTGAATTAAAAAATAATAATAATGTAGATACAGTAGAACCTCGATTATCCGAAGTAATTGGGACCGACCCTCTTTCGGAAAATCGAAATTTTCGGATAATTGAGAATACTTCAATTTTAAGATTAAAAAGAAATATATGCAATATTTCTTATTATGGTAACAAGTGCTAAATAAAAAAGAAGCAATAACAAAATAGAAACAATAATAAATTACCTGAATTTTAATTTTGAAATTAAGTACTTTTTACATATATCACAAGGGTATGAAAATTCTTGTAACGGACAAACAACCTAAAAAAATAGATGTTTGTATTTAAGAATAAACAATGTAAAACAAAAAAAAAAATAAATAATAAATAAATAAACGGACTAAAATACGGAAGTTGTACTGGCAATCGAGGCGCCAGTACTATTTCCGTATTTTTACGGAAAATTTCCCCCGTAAATTACAGAAAAATTTGGCGTCTCGATTGCCAGTAAAATTTCCGTATTTTAATCCGTTTTTTTTTTTTTTACAGTGAAGGGATATAATAAATCGGACAAAATATTAAAACAAGCTACAGCTATGCTGAATTGAAAAAAAAAATAATAATGTAGATACAGTAGAACCTCGATTATCCGAAGTAATTGGAACCGACCCTCTTTCGGAAAATCGAAATTTTCGGATAATTGAGATTACTTCAATTTTAAGATTAAAAATAAATATATGCAATATTTCTTATTATGGTAACAAGTGCTAAATAAAAATGAAGCAATAACAAAATAGAAACAATGATAAATTACCTGAATTTTAATTTTGAAATTAAGTACTTTTTACATATATCACAAGGGTATGAAAATTTTTGTAACGGACAAACAACCTAAAACAATAGATGTTTGTATTTAAGAATAAACAATGTAAAAAAAAAAATAAATAAATAAATAAAATAAATAAACGGACTAAAATACGGAAATTGTACTGGCAATCGAGGCGTCAGTACTATTTCCGTATTTTTACGGAAAATTTCCCCCGTAAATTACAGAAAAATTTGGCGTCTCGATTGCCAGTAAAATTTCCGTATTTTAGTCCGTTTTTTTTTTTTTTACAGTGAAGGGATATAATAAATCGGACAAAATATTAAAACAAGCTACAGCTATGCTGAATTAAAAAAAAAATAATAATGTAGATACAGTAGAACCTCGATTATCTGAAGTAATTGGAACCGACCCTCTTTCGGAAAATCGAAATTTTCGGATAATTGAGATTACTTCAATTTTAAGATTAAAAAGAAATATATGCAATATTTCTTATTATGGTAACAAGTGCTAAATAAAAATGAAGCAATAACAAAATAGAAACAATGATAAATTACCTGAATTTTAATTTTGAAATTAAGTACTTTTTACATATATCACAAGGGTATGAAAATTTTTGTAACGGACAAACAACCTAAAAAAATAGATGTTTGTATTTAAGAATAAACAATGTAAAAAAAAAAAATAAATAAATAAAATAAATAAACGGACTAAAATACGGAAATTGTACTGGCAATCGAGGCGTCAGTACTATTTCCGTATTTTTACGGAAAATTTCAGAAAAATTTACAGAAAAATTTGGCGTCTCGATTGCCAGTAAAATTTCCGTATTTTAGTCCGTTTTTCTTTCTTTCTTTTTTTTTTTTTTTTTTTTTTTTTTTACAGTGAAGGGATATAATAAATCGGACAAAATATTAAAACAAGCTACAGCTATGCTGAATTAAAAAAAAAAATAATGTAGATACAGTAGAACCTCGATTATCCGAAGTAATTGGGACCGACCCTCTTTCGAAAAATCGAAATTTTCGGATAATTGAGAATACTTCAATTTTGAGATTAAAAAGAAATATATGGAATATTTCTTATTATGGTAACAAGTGCTAAATAAAAATGAAGCAATAACAAAATAGAAACAATAATAAATTACCTGAATTTTAATTTTGAAATTAAGTACATTTTACATATATCACAAGGGTTTGAAAAAAATGTTTTGTTTGTCGCAGTTTCGATTGCCTTTCCTTTGCAGGGAGTTTTTTCTTTTGATTATTAGTTCTCCAGTATCACAGTCTTTCTGCTGCTCCAGCCTTGCCAAACTTTAGCAAAACATTCAAAAGCTTCAGAATTGCTAATTTGTTCTTTTTCTTTGTTCCACTCTGCAGCTGACGGGAGCTCAATTTAAATTCAAAGGAACTCTAAGAAAGGGGATCGAAAACATTTACAATGTATTCGTAGTTCGGAAAGTACCGCTTGCACACAAGGAATATGATAGAAAAAAAAAAAAAAAAAAAAAAAAAAAGAAGAAGGCTTTCAAAACGGATTTTGCACACAAGAAATGTGATAATAAAAGAAAAAAAAAATGCTTTAAAAGTGGATTTCGGTTAAAAGAGTTTCGGATAAAAGAGATTCCACTGTACTTATAATCTGTAATAATGCCATGTTCAGATGATTTAATGCTACAATGAACTTTGGCGAGCCACTAGCTCCAAGAGTTCGCAATTGCGTAGTTAATATTCCACAATTCTCCCTAAACGTTTCTCATCCTGATCGGAAACACGCTATTTTTACATTTGATTAGCATGTGTGTGTAATTTGTTTTCGGCAAAAATGAAATTTTGAAGAAAACTGCAACAGAAAAAAAAAAATTATTGAAATTGTTAAAAGTAATATGTGGTAGAAAAACGGAAGAAATCGTCGTACGGGACAAATTTAAACGTACACCGTACCATAGGCCTAAAAAACGCTAAAAAAGTACAACTTACGGGGAAAACGTACAATCTGGCAACCCTAAGTGAATGCGACATTTACGATAAGCCATTATTGGCATTTAATCTTACAGTTTGGCGATAGTTTTTTGGTAGACGGGATAATCAAGTAGTATCGAATTGCGCAAAAGGAACATGCCTATAACTCCAATAATAATGATAATATTAACTAATAGTTTACTGCGTCGGGATAAGCGTCTCATTTTCAATTAAGATATATCTTTGAATTGAAACTTGAATGAAATACAGGGTCATGAAAAGTCGAAGAGTGTAGAAAATATGATTACAAATATGTCGGAACTAATTATTCGATTGACTTTATTATTTATGGAAATTTATTGTAAAATTTTTTGTTTCGATTTTTAAAACGATTACAAGGCCATACTACCTATGATTGGTAAGTAACAATATATGTATTTAAAATATAAATCAGATATTTATTTAAAAATAAATAATTTTATATAATAACAGATTAAATGAAAAAAATCTGTTCCCATAACTCTCTCTAATGCATACTAAGAAAAAATTGAGACATCCTTCAGATTAAGAGTAGAACTAAATCACGCACCAAGAATGATTTTGTTTGTGTTCTTACGGCCAGTTGAATAAGGGTTTTTTTTATCTATTCCATATTTTGTTTTATAATCCAGTTCTTGCTCTTATCTAATAAAAGCGCTTTTAGTAATTAATGGAATATTTTCGGACTAATAATGGAATAACTTTCCTAGATATATTTAATTTATAATTATAAATTTTATATGATTAAGATTATTTTAAAAGTCATTCTTGATCGAACGGAAAATACGCCTTTAAATGTTAATGATGTAAATTTGCGTTCATGCAAATGAAATTTTAAATAGTAAGATAAGTTTTGCACATGTTTGGTGAAATTGGTATATTTAATGGAATAAATTCGATTACATTTAAATTTAAGTGGATTAAAAAATATTTTTATGGCATTTTAAAAATATTTCAGACTTAACATTTCATTCTTATATTTTTGTTTTTCTGATAATTTAGTAATCGCAGTATTCCTTTTTTCAAAAAGTCATATAAGGCCATTTTTATTTTTATTAATAAAAAATTTTAAGCATTTTTTTGACGCATGTATAAAACTCCGTAATTGTATTATCTATCTATACTATTATTATAAAGAGGTAAAAATTGTTTATTTGTAGGAGGTAAGCTCTGGAACTACCGAAACGATTCCAAAAGTAATGGCATCAAAATGATGGTGTTAGTCCAACTTAGAACATAGGCTATATCTTATGTCCGTGCTACTGGCCAAAAGGGGGTGCAGGAGCAAAAAACGTTCTAAAATGCGATTTTTGTGTTACTGAAAGGGCCTAGAAGCATGAAATTTGGAATGGTAGTTATAAGATACTAATGATCTCTAAGGACGTTTCTTAAAAAAATCGAAATTAAAAAGGGGTGAAAATGAGCGAAAAGCGTTCTAAAAAACATTCGAAATGGCGATTTTTACGCAATTTCAGGAAATACCAAACCGACTTCGATAATAATGGTGTCCAAATGATGGTGATAACCCTTTCTCCAACATAGGCAACATTTTATGCCGGTGCCACTACCCCCAAAGAGGGTGAGGGAGCAAAAATACGTTCGAAATTGCAATTTTTGTGTTACTGAAGGGTCCGGATACATGGAATTTGGCATGGTAGTTGCTTATTAGATATAAATGATCTCTAAGAACATTTCTTAAAAGATTCGAAATTTAAAAGGGGTGAAAATGTGCGAAAAGAATTCTAAAAAACGTTCTCAATGGCGATTTCTACGCAATCTCAGAATGTACCCAACCTATTTCAAAAGTAATGATTGGAAATTGATTATGACAGCACTTGCTCCAACATAGGCTCTATTTCATGTCGGTGTCACCACCACCTAGGTGTTGCAGAAGCAAAAAAGTTCTAAATTGCGATTTTTGTGTTACTGAAGGGCCTAAAATCCTGAAATTAGGTAGGGCAATTATTTATATGATACAAATGATCTCTAAGAACATTTCCTAAAAAAACGAAATTTAAAAGGGATGAAAATGAGCAAAAAGCGTTCTAAAAAACTTTCTAAATGACGATGTCCACGCCATCTCAGGAAGCACCGAATCGATTTAAAAAATAAAGGTGTGAAAACGATGGTGACAGCCCTCGCTCCAACATAGGCTGTATTTCATATTGGTGCCACTACCCCAAAGGGGGGTGAAGGAGCAAAAAACGATCTAAATTGCGTTTTTTGTAATACTGCAGAGGTTAGCAACTTGAAACTAGGCATGGTACTTACTTGTAAGATATCAATCATCTCTAAGAAAATTTCCTAAGTAATTCGAAATTTTAAAAGGGTGAAAATGGACGAAAAACGTTCTAAATTGCGATTTCTAGGCAATCTCAGAAAGTACCCAACCGATTTCAAAAGTAATGGTTGAAAATTGATGATGATAGCCCTTGCTCCAATTTAGGATCTATTTCATGTCGGCGTCACTACCACCTTGCAGTTGCATTTTAAAAAACGTTCTAAATTATGATTTTTGTGATACTGAAGGGGCTAGGAACTTGAAATTTAGCACGGTAATTACTTATGAGATGTAAATACTCTCTGAGAAGAGTTCCTTAAAACTTTTATTTTAAAAGAGGTGAAAATGAACGAAAAACGTTCTAAATAGCGATTTCTACCCAATCTCAGGAAATATAAACTGATTTCAGAAGTAATGGTTTCAAATTGATGGTGACAGTCCCCACTCCAACATAGCTTATATTTTACATTGTTGTTACTACCACCTAGGGGTTACAGGAGCAAAAAATGTTCTAAATTGCTATTTTTGTGTTACTGATGGGGGGGGGGGGGTCTAACATTTTAAAATTGGAATGGTAATTACTTCAAAGATGCAAATGCTTTCTAAGAATTGTCGAAAGAAAATTCCAAATTTAAAAGGAGGAAATGAGCGAAAAGCGTTCTATAAGCGTTCTAAATCACGATTTTTATGCAATCGTATGAAATACGATACCGATTTCAAACATAATGGTTGCCAATTGATGGTGATAGAACCCGCTTAAACATAAGCTATATTCTATGTCGAGGGTTGCAAGAGCAAAAAACTGTCTAAATTGCGATTTCTACGGTACTGAAGAGGCTAGAAACCTTAAATATAGAACGGTAGTTACTTATAAAATATAAATGTTTTCTAAGAACAGTAGAAAATAAATTCGAAATTAAAAAGGGGTGAAGCGAAGGGAAGGAGCGAAAAGCAGTCTAAAAGAGTCCTAAATTACGATTTCTATGGAATCTCAGGAAATAATAAACCGATTACAGAAGATATTAGTTTCTAATCAAGAGTGATAGTCCCTGATCTTATACGGGATATATTTTATGACGGTGTCACTACCACCTGGTTGGCAGGAACAACAAGAAAGCCTTTAAAAACATCTAAATTCCGTTTGCTATAGAATATTAGGAAATACCAACCAATTACAAGGTTAATGTTTGCAAATAAATGGTGACAATCTCTGTTTCAACATTTTTCGAGGCATCCTATTTCAACTCTCTTTCAGCATTTTATGTTGGTGCCACTAACACCAGAGAGGTGGTAGAGTGTTAGACAAGAAGCTTGGAATTTGACGTGATGGTTAATTTTAAGATATAAATGTGTTAAGATGGTTTCTAAAAAATTCAAAACTTGAAATGAATACTGAAATGAGCGTATAAAATGAGCATAAAATTCTCAAAATACTTTCTAAATTATCATTTAATTGGAATTAGTTTTAGTTCTTTTTATTAATTAAAATCTCATTTCTGTCTATCGCACTTTTATGATGAAGTTTAGTCAAACTGTGGCTTAATTTGTAATTTTTGAATTATTTCAAAAAGTTTTTTTCTAATAAACAAGTAATAAAAAAAAATGCAATTTAACAAATTACAACGACCATTTGGAAAATGATTTTTTCAAAGACTAAAATTTAAGACATAAAAAATTGCACGGAGTTGATCATACATTACGTACGCCATGAATTAAACATTAAAAGTGTTGCATTCGGTTTGTCTGTCCGTCTGTCCGCGCTCTAACCCCAGTAAATATACTCGGATTTTCATGAAATTGATAAAAGTTATTTAGGGTCATCAAAGCATGTTTGGTATTGTATATGAAGTATGTAGGATTAATCGTTCATTTACAGGGGCGCTCAAAAGTATTCCATTACATTATGGTATATGGGAAAAAATCGTTTGCAGAGTATTTTAATGACATGACGCTATTTCAAACGTATGTAAACTGATATAGATCACCGAATTTCATTACGATTATGTTTTAACAGGGCATTCATAGCATTTTTTATTCATTTACAGGGACACACACACAAAAAAAATCAGTTACAGTACAGTACTATCTTTGAGTAATAATTGCTGGAGTGTACGGTTTAAAATTCGGTATGCGCTTTTACATTCAATTGAATTTTTTCTATCTTACTCGTTATTTATAAATTCTATACCTCATATACAGGACTGCACAAAAGTATTCACGTACCATTCTCCTCATTAGAGGAAGTTGCTGAAGGGGAATTTTCAACTGAGGTATATGTATTTCTTAAGTGAACTTACTTGGCATCAGAGTTGGGCAAAATACACCAAAATGCTCCCCCTCTCAAGAGGGTGTCCCAACGGGCTAGTCCACTGGTTGTGAATGAGTCACTAAATTAAAGTTACTTAAACATTCATAACATATTGAATATCTTCAACATTTATATCATAAAACTATATTGCATTATTATCGTAAAAAATATTTTTCTGATATTTTTTAAGTAATTTAAATGCCAAATATTAAACATTTTAAAACTCTGTGTAAATTACGGTTTTCAAACCTTTATTGCATAAATAACAACATCAGTTAAAAATGAATAAACTTCTTTGATTATTAGTTATAATAAACTATACAAAATAATGTTTTAATAATATTTTTGCTTTTATTTTAAGCAAATACATGCATTAGCACATACCCACATATACATAATGATGTGCCTTTGAAAGATGTATGTGCTTGTGAATAATTAAATTAATAACATATTTGTATATTATATTAATTGGTTAAAATTTCATTTTCGTTTTCTGATGACACTTCAAAAAGGACTGAAAAACTTGCTCAGCTAATTTATACTTTCACTGCGTTAATTACCTTACGAACAATCTATATTATAAAGGAAAAAAACATGTTGGTGAATCTATATTATAAAGCAAAAAACATGTCCATGAATAATGCTAATGTCATATCAATAGTGACAACGACCTAAATAAACATTTTTTTTTTAAAATAACGTCTAAATATCGTATAATTGCAATTTATACACGGTGGAAAAGAAAAAAAATGTACTTTCAAATGTGATTTCTCTAAAAATTGTATCTCAATTTACCCAGCTTTTATGGATTTTAAAAATTATTTTCAAGCTTGATTTTTTTAAAATTCATCTCGCAAATATTCGTGCAATTAACCATTGTACTTAAAACAACGATGCAATTTAGCATTCGTCTGTTTATCTGTAATATTCCATAACTAAATTGCTAAACGAAATTAAAATCTCACAAATACATAGATAATATATGAATTTAGCACCTAATTGAACTACGCGTTTAAATGCTGAAATAATCCAAATAACAAAGTTTCTAAAAATGATAAAAACCTTTCGCGATTACCTGCTGGTATGTAGCCTAATAAGAAAGTCTCAAAAACGCTGTTTCAGTGTAGTTGGTTGAAAATCTGAGAAAATATTTAAAAAAAAAATCGGGCCTGAGTATTGATCTGTATTATAAAACAAAAACTTGGCCATTAGTAACGCTGATGTCGTATTGACGATAGCAGCGATCTGAGTAATAACTCTCTTTTTAGCAAATTTATTAACGTCTAATCATCGCACAATTTGAAGTTTTATACCGTTGAATAAAGAAAAAATGTACCTTCAAATGCAATTTGTTTGAAAACTATCTTTCTTTACGGATTTGTCATTTTTTTAAAATCAAGCATGATTTATAAAAACAATCTATATCGTGTGCAGCCCGATTGCGGAAGGTTTACCTGTATGCACTTAAAACGATGTAAATAAGTTCATAATTTGTCCTTCGCTAATATTCGATAACGATATTAAAAGTTCATCAAAAATAAACAAATAAATAAACACAAATTTAACCGATGTATAATACCACTGAAATAAGTAGAATAAAATAAATCTGCTATAATTAATGAATTCTATGACGATTTCTTTGGCTATTAAACCTTGGCATGTAGCTAATGCAAAAGTACCGTTTTTTATAAATACCAAAACTTTTTTTAGATGTATAATTTATGTTTTCACATAAAATTGCTTTTTTCTGTTGTTAGTGAACAAAAAGTTAAACATAAAAAAATGTATTAGAATTTTTAATTAAAAATGATTTTCTTCCATGTTTTGTACACAAAGCAGTATGTTCTCTAAGCCAGAATTATAGCTTCGCATGTATTAACAGAAAAAAAAAATTGTCAAGATGTTTTGGAATACAAAGTCACCGTGGAAATGCTTAACTGCACTGGTGAAAACAATTAAAGGGACAAATGGTTTTTAAAAAAAGAACACAAAATAAGTTATCTCCATACGCAAATAAGGTATCAGATGACAGTTAAGCTCCTCGCGGACACACCTGCCACGCAGTGGTCTGTGTCGTCATAAGGCAGTGGCGCTGTAATCGCGTTTGTGCAGAGGTACCTCATTTGACCGCCGAAGCTTGTAGTGTAAGGACGTTTTGAAACACCGTAGCATAACCCAATCCTTGTTTTTTGAATTTCTTTGTTTACCCATTGTTAGTATGGCTAGTTATCATTGTCTAGATGATGCCACAAGATGGCAGATTGTTGGAAGACTCGAGGCCGGCCAATCCCAGGCTACCTGTTGTAATGACCTCGGTGTTTCGAGAAATGTGATGTCCACTCTTTGGAAACAGTTCAGTGAGACAAGAACAGTGGTCCGCCGACCTGGTCAAGGCCACAAATGGGCAACAACGCCGGCTGAAGATCGTTATTTGAGACTTCTAGCCAAAAGGGGTAGGTCCGCGACAGCGACACAACTGTCTCGTCACCTGTATAATGCAATAGGAACATCCATTTCACGAATAACAGTCACCCAGAATCTTAATGCAGGTGACCTGTATGCCAGGTGCCCTGTAGTCTGCATCCCTTTGACTGTGAACCACAAAAAACGCCGTCTAACATGGTGCCGAGAATACCTGTCCTGGACAGAGGATAGTTGGGGGCGGGTTCTCTTCAGTGATGAGTCGCTATTCAGTCTGGACAGTGACTTGAGACGTGTTCTCATCTGGAGAGAACCCGGAAGTCGATATCGGACCTCTAAGAATGTCGAAAAGGATCACTATGGTACAGGTGGCCTAATGGTCTGGGTAGGTATCATGCCAGACGGGCATACCGACCTTCATGGGTTTGATAGAGGTACTCTGACAGGTCAGCGGTACAGGGACGAGATACTTGCACCCAATGTAAGACTTTTCCACGGAGCATATGAACCAAATTTCGTCTTTATGGACGATAACGCGTCCGCATAGGGCAAAGTTGGTGAGCGAATATCACTAATCGGAGGATGTTCAACGAATGGAGTGGCCTGCGATGTCCAATGACCTTAATCCTATCAAACACGTATGTGACGCACTTGGACGATCAATTGCAGCTCGAACACCAGCTCCAATGGCCATCTATGAGCTCTATGGTGCCTTGGTGCAAGAGTGGGTGCAGTTGCAACAGGGATTGATAATGACCCTCGTAAACAGTATGAAAAGCCGATGCGAGAGTTGTGTAGCTGTTACAGGCGATCATCCACCCTGTTAGACGTGTTTTTATCTGACTGACAGGGTGTCGGTCAGCTGCTGTGGTGGACACGTGACCAGTTTCCTTATTTAGGGTGCAGGTTGTGGCCATTTTTCTATTCCCATATATTGGTCTTATATCGAATGATATTTTGGCCAAGTTTGTTTTATTTGCTTTGTTAGTTTTTTTTTTTAATTGCACAAAGAACATTTGTCCCTTTAATTGTTTTCACCAGTGTATAATAAAGCCAAGTCTGCATTTAAACATCCAATATTTAATACACTCAACGTAAATACAGTTAATGAACATTTTCATACTTTATAAATAAATTGAACTACTGTTACATCAAAGTTCAATCCCAATTAAATGAATATCAAAGATATGATAAATCATATTAGAGCTTCGGCTGAATGAATACTAAGAAACTATGAAAAATAATGTTAAAATCGATATATGATGGTATAAGACTAAAATCTTACCTTTAAATAGGTTTTGAAGTTTGTTTTACCATTCAAAAATTTAACTTATAATCGAACATCTTGTTTTATACTGCTGGTAGTTTCCCCTATCCACAACAGAACGTTAAAAATATTTCATGTCTAATGCGCAGATTGTGTATTTATTATAATTAATTCTCTTAGTAAATTTTCATTAGGAGATTTAGCATTTATTTCCATGAGCCTCTGCGGTAACTAACAGCATTACATTTCTAATGTAAATAGGCAGCACCTGCCTATACAACCATTTTCACACAATTTTTTTGTAATTCTCATTGAATGTTATGAATTATAAAAACTATTTTTGTGACTACTCAGGAAAAATGCTTCTGCAGAAGTAAACACCCGATTCATTAATATGATTTATCATACGTCGTACCAAATGTAAACAATGTGATATATAAACTTCTAGAAACGAATTCGAAAACTAATCAAAACAGACAGACATGTATTTCTCTGCTGCAGATCTAGGATCTGCGGTTTAGACACGACAGCTTGAAATCTGGAGGAATGTATTTTGAGTATTTTAAAAATACAAAATACTTTGAAAAAGCAGTCCAAAATACATTACCAAAATACATTTCTTTTGAAGGTTTAAAATACAAAATACAAATTACAAATGCATTTTGAAAATGTATTACAAATACATGTATTTTCGATACTGCCCAACTCTGCTTGGCATGCATGTAGTTAATAAATTCAAATCTATATATCATATACAAGGCTGCGGAAAAAAATTCGCATAATTCTCCGATTGTGGATGGGACCAGCTTAAATGGGTTTTGAAATGTATTATTCTTTTCCATATGGTTGAATTAGACGTAATACTTTAATTTTTTTAACGGTGCAGTTTTGTTACATTATTCTGAATGTGTTGGAAAGTGTTTCATAATCTATGTTTGACGCATGATTTTTTCTTACTTGTTTCCGTTTAATATGGGATGAACCTGGAAACAGGCAGTAACTTTGGTCTAAGGTTTAAAACAGCCATACTCAACCTTTTTTACTCGCGGGCCGCAGACATACGTTTGCAACGTTAGGCGGGCCGCAACACACTTACATAATAGCTTAAAAAAAGGTAAATTAAAATAGTAGGTAATAAAAGTTGTATAACAAAGCAAATTAATGAGGTTCATATAATTATCTGAATCGGACGTTTGTCGCGGAAGAAATGTTACTAAAAAATTATCAAACCACCATTTCCAAACAATATATTTAGAGGTAGATTTCTGTTGAAAATGGTGAATAAATATGCTTCAATGATTATTTAGAAATAACGGTTTAAAAATTTTTGCTGCATTTTTGTCCGCGGATATTCGAATAAGGATTATTAGCGATATGATGTATAAACGTATTAATATAACAGTGCGGCATTTTCCAGTTACTAAAAAAAAAAAAAAAATCTGGAGATTTTCTTTAATAAGTCAGTCTTTTTTCAATGCAAAAACTTTTTTAATGTAGAAATATGTAGTGCAAGTTTAATTAATTTGGAATAATTTTCCGTTAAGTTTTGTAGAATTAAATAAATATACACTACTATAGCACAAATAGAATACATGTAAAAAAGAACTTTTGACTAAGGAAATGGCATTAATGATACCTTAATATAATTTTAAATTAGTAATTATAAAAATAGGATATATTTTGTATTTCCATGAAAATATATGATGGAACAGCGAAGGTTTTAAAAGCTTTTTACGAACATATAAATTAATTTTATGAATGTGGATTAATGATTATGTGCCTCTGTCCGCACATAAAAGGTTGCCGGGCCACATGCGGCCCGCGGGCCGCAGGTTGAGTATGGCTGGTTTAAAATGTAGAGATTTTTAAACCTATTAAAAACGAACAGATTACTTAGATCAAGGGTTTAAAATGTGGAGATTTAAAACCCTACTAAAGGGCCAATCCATAGCACGTATGGACAGCTTTTCTACTTAGACTGCTCTTTTAACAATGCTATGATATCCTCCAATTAAAATAATTATACTAATAAGAAAATCTCAGCTTTTTAACACTTTCCAACAATGTTGAAAAGTGTTTATGCATTCGGTTTGTCTGTCCGTCTGTCCCTCTAACTCCCGTAAATATACTCGGATTTTCATGCAATTGATAATCCATATTTAGGGTCACTTAACCATGTTTGGTATTGCATATGAAGTATGTGAGATTAATATTTCATTTGCAGGGCTACCCAAAAAAATTCCATTACATTATGGTACATGGTGAAAAATCGTTTGCAGAGTATTTTAATGACATTACGCTGTTTCAAATGTATTTAAACTGATATAAATCACTAAATTTCACTACGATCACGTTAGAACATGGCATTCATAGCATTTTTTATTCATTTACAGGGACACACAAAAGAAATCGGTTACAGTACTGTCTTTGAGTAATAATTGCTGGAGTGTGCAGTTTCAAATTCGGTATGCGCTTTTAAATTTAGATAATCTTTTGCACGTTACTCGTTCTATATCAATTTTATACCTCATATACAGGGCTGCACAAAAGTATTCAGGTTCCATTCTCGTTATTAGAGGAACTTGCTGAAGGGAAATTTTCAATTTAAGTATATGTATTTCTTAAGTGAACAAAATTTTGGCATGCATGTAGTTAATAGATACAAATCTATAAATCATATACAGAGCTGCTGAAACAATTCAGATATTTTTCCGATTGTAGATGAGAACAGCTGAAATTGGGTTTTGAAATGTGTTATGCGTTTCCATATGACTGAATTAAACTTAATATCGTAATTTTTTAAACGGTGTAGATTTGTTACACTATTCTGAATGTGTTGGAAAGTATTTCATAATCTATGCTGAACGCATGATTTTTTTTTCTTTCTTGTTTTTTTATTATTTTTAATGCATAGCTTATATTCCAACAACTTATAAGTTAATAGATAGGTATTTATAAAAGTGTCACGTGCAGGACATTTTTTCCGTTTTTCATGGAATGGCCCTAAGTGTTTATCACTGAAATATTAATTTAATCTAAGACTTTTATGCTGTTAAAAAGAATATTTTTAACGACACACGGGCAAAGATTTTGGTTTATCAGAATGGAAGTTTAATCTTTATTCCAAATAAAACAACCCATCGCTCCTTAGTGCCGCTGATATCTTTTAAAGGGGAGAAGTCCCTTTAGACGCCTCAAAATCAGTCATTTTTCATTAATATTTTTAAAGGTGATAAAACAATCGGATCCTTTTGAAACTGTAATATAACTTTATGACATCTTTGTAGAGTACAAAACTTTTTTATTTTTATTTTTATTTATTTTTATTTTTACAAAATGACGGTTCTGTTATCTGTTTATCGGCTCTGTTAACAGAAACCTCGATTAATGGAAGTTCGGATAATCGAGGTTCTACTGCAGTACACATAAATATATTCTATAGTTCGTACAATGACTATTTTCATCTATCCGATAGACAAGATTTATTTTAATCAAGGACTATGAATGTCTTACGCTATTTGTGAATGTATTATTATAAGGAATAAAAATAAAATTAATGAAGAAGAAGGCACCCTGGATATTTCTGAAGCGTTGTCGTCGCCGTATTTCTTCATTAAAGCAATGGAACTTTTGTAGCAATGTCTATGATAACCTTCTTTCAGATTAGCATTGGATGGTAAAATAATATCTTTATATTTTAACCTATGTTTTTGCCGAATTTTCAATACTTCGCAACATTTTTGTAGCATTTTTTCGCCGCTTTTTGCTCAAATAACACTTTTTTTTTTTTTTACTTTCCATGATTACTACTCCAAAATTTTCAGAACAACTACATGCTTGCACGTGTCACGTGGTCTTGCGAGAGCCTATCACAGTTAGATTTGTTGTGAATGCGCACGCATTCAGTTGAAATTCATCTTAAGATGCATTTGTTTGTATCATAAGTCAGTAAATGGATCTTCAGCGAGGCACCGCAAGTCCAGCTTTACTGGCACTACATGCTTGCACATGTCACGTGGTCTTGCGAGAGCCTATCACAGTTAGATTTGTTGTGAATGCGCACGCATTCAGTTGAAATTCATCTTAAGAGGCATTGGTTTGTATCATAAGTCAGTAAATGGATCTTCAGCGAGGCACTGCAATTCCAGCTTTACTGGCACTCGCGTTTAAAATTCTATGTTGTCTGGCAAGTAGAAAGTGCCAACAACGGTGTCTGTCATTTAAAAAAGAAAAAAAAATTCTAAGCATAAATATTATTCTGCCTCAATCTCAGCGTGCCTCAAATACCTTTTTTGAGTAGTCATAAAATGGCACTAGACACGTGTCTGGCACAGTTTTTGGGCCGAGTAAAGTGTCTGGATTTTATACTTTTTATTTCATTAAATACTAAATTCGAAGGTGTTAAAATTTCAAAATTCTTCAGGGATAATTTTTTGCAATGAAAATTTTGGAAATTTAAAAATTCACGGTTGGGCCAAGTGCCATGATCCTTCAGCCAGACATCGATTTTGGCTTCAGACATTGCAAAAGAAGTGTTGCACAAATTTTTATGGTGCCTCAAATACCTAACCTAAAATGTTCAACAGCTCACCTGCTATCTGTTAATATTGAATATTGTGAGTTTTTCTCTTGCCAGTATAGTCTCAAGATATTATATTTTCCGAAAAAAAAAAAAAAAAAAAATCGATTTTTTGAAATTTCTAAAGGGGCTTCTCCCGTTAAGAATTAAATTTTCTTTCTAATATATTTTTTTCTGATAATTTAGTAATCGCAATACTGGTTATGAAAAAAGACCGTTTTATTAGGATGTTTTAAAAATGTTAATAAATAAAATATTTCAAGCATTCTATTGACATACATTTAAAGTCTAAAATATAAAAACCCATTAAAACGTAACAGGCACGGTAATTGTACTATGACATTGCACCATGTTGTATGACAATGATTATTAAAAATAATTCGGTAAATGTATATTCATATATACTTGATAATCAAGAACAAAGAAAATAAAAGAAAAAGTGTTACCTGAAGTGACCTAAAAAAAAAGTGGTGGATGCATTAATAAAAGGAATGCACTGAAAATTCAGCTTCGAAAATCTTTATTTATAAAGAAAAGAATTTTCTTCAAAAATATATTCATAATGGAATCTTTTATTTTTAGAACCATTTTTTAGGATGAGTAATATACGATCGTTGTTTTCAATATGCGTTTGTCAAGAGAAAAATAATGAAAATTTCCTCTCGGGGAATAAGGTGGTACTTGTCATAAAAATCAAAGCATTTACATGGTTTAGCAGCAATTACAACACATAACATAGCACCAGTCGAATGAAAATAAAGACCTCTTGCCACACAGCATCAGCAGGTTCTATCCACTCAGTATTATTAACAATCGTCGTTGCATCTCCGTACATGGAACTGTTATCTTCCTTAGCGTAATCAGATGAAATTATCCAGCCCATTAAATTATTACAATTAAAAAAAAAATTTTTTGTTAACCATTTGGAAAAATGGTTATTGTTCTCGTCAGGATGGGAAATCAAAAGCATATCTGAAGGTTTTTATTGGTTTAATCCGCATTTTATTCGTTTTCTGATTGGTCTATACAGTAATCTGTATTTCCCTTTACTTTCAACAGAGATGGATACCTTCTGTTGCCACTATGACAAAAAAGTAATAAAAACTACAAAAAAAAAATTAATAACTCAGAAACAAATCGAGATACAGCTTTCAAACAAATTGCATTTAAAAGTACATTTTTTTCTCTATACGACGGTGTAAAAAGTAATATTGTGGGATGTTTAGAAGTTTTCATTTAAAATGGGTTCCATATTTCCAAGAAATCTGACGATGGAAAAACCTTTTCCCGAACAGCCAATGAAATAATTGGATAATACATAAGTTTCAGGTGGATAATACGTACGAGTCGCAGACGATTTTTGTCGCTTGGAATTTTTACGTGTCATAACAGTATTAATGTTTAATTTATGGCGTACGCAATGTATGATCAACTCCGTGCGATTTTTTATGTCTTAAATTTTAGTCTTCAAAAAAATCATTTTTCAAATGGTCGTTGTAATTTGATAAATTGCTTTTTTTCTTTCTTTCTTTCTTTTTTTCTTTTCTTTCTTTTTTTTTTTTTTTTTTTTTTTGCTTTCGCTGCACATTTAAGATTCTTTTCAAAAAAATGGAAGCCACCGCCTTCTGTACCAGCAGTAGAAACACAAAAAACGAGTGAGTAAAAACGCACACACTCGGCGTTGTTAGAGGGAAAGGCGGGTTGCCGTAACAATTAAAATCGCCAATTGGCAGGGACAAAAATACTAGAATCATGCGTTGGCATAATTTGTGATGTTATAGGATATGAAAACTGCTTTATTTAGATTAATGTTTTATAGATTTTTTAAAGATAAGATGCCAATTAGTAGTAAAGTGTTACAATTTTTGAAATTACATATTCAACTGATTTGAATTTTATTGGCTAGGGGAGGAGCTACAAGAGGATGTCTTCACGTTTAGAAGGTTGCAGAAGGTCTGGAGGATTTCTTTCCCGGAAGATGAGAATTCAAAACCATATTTATCATTTAAAAATTAAACGAAATGTTACGTAAGAAAGAAAAGCTTACAGGGCAAGGTTTAAAAAGGAAGGAATTAAAATAATTTTAGAATGCGAATTTTAATACTAAAAATGAATAAAGATTAAAAAAATATTTCTTAAATTAAATTAAATAAAAATATGGCAGTAGTTGTAAGTAACCACAACAATAATTTCACATTGATTAGTTGAGTCAATATTTTTCTCATGATTTAAAACTCACATACTAACGAAACTTTTATGAAAAATCTCATTGAAATCTTCCTGAATAGCATCAAATGTTTAAGGCATAAATAACATCGTGTTTTCGACATAAACTATAAAAGCGAAAAGATACCGCTCGAAACAAAAATGATAGTTTTTTTATTTATTAAAAAATTATTTTTATGTCATAAAGTATTAAATTAAAAAAAAAAATTGTCTTCTTAGCTGAGCTTACAGATATTTTTCTTTCCTTTCTCACTATGTTTTTTTTCTGTGATTATTCTAAAAGCCATTCTTTCTTCAAAGGGGGAAAAAAGATAGGGCTTTTCACGTTGAATATGTAAATTGAGCTCTGCTGAAGAAACATTAAAGAGTAAATTAAAATTGTAAACAAAGACAGCTGCGGCTTAATGAAAAAAAATATATATGTGGCATTTTACAAAAGAACATTTTCCCCATGTTTTAATTAACAATTTAAATCAATCCGTTGAGATAATAAACATCCAATAGCAAATTCTAAGTAAAAATGTCTATTCTACAAATTACATTTTTTCAGGTTTATTTATACTTTTTTTAGTATTCACTTTTAGAGGGATAAAAAATTTTCAATTTCCTTTTTTCTATTCAAATTTAAAATAAAAATGTAGTATTTTTTTCACCTGTATAAAGTTTCATTTTGCAATTCTGACAGCAGCAAATTTAATTTTTAAGCTGAATTTTTTTTTTTTTTTTTTAATGTTTAAAAGTTTTTCTTAAATTAATCTTTAAAGGGTAATTTTCTGTGGAAAAATAAAAAGAGTTTAGACTTAACATCTAACTTCTTATATTTTTGTTTTCTGATAATTGAGTAATCCGCCATATTACTCCCTGTTTAAAAAAGGCCATATAAGACCATTTTTAATTTAAATTAATAAAATATTTTAAGCATTTTATTGACGCACAATCTAACATTCTAAAACATAAAAACATTTTAAAATATACCAGACTCCGTAATTGTATTATAAATGTATGTATAAACATCATGTTACATACATTAGTAGCGTCAATATTTTTCTCATGATTTTAAAATGACAGAATAACGTAATTTTTATTAAAAATCTCATCGAAACCCTGAATAGCTTCAAATGTTTAAGACATAAATATAACACTGTGCTTTCAACATAAACTATAAAAGCAAAAAGATACCCATCGAAACAAAAATGATAGTTTTTTTATTTATTAAGAAACTAATTTTGTGTCATAGCTTTATTAAATTTAAAAAACTGTCTTCTTAGCTGCGCTTAAAATATATTTTTCTTTAATTTCTTACTATTTTTTTTTCCTGTGATTGTTCTAAAAGCCATTCTTGCTTCAAAAGAAAAAAACAAAAGACGGCTTTACATGTTGAATATGTAAATTGAGCTCTGGTGACAGAAACATTAAAGAGTAAATTAAAATTGAAAACAAAGACAGCTGCGGCTTAATGAAAAAAATACATGTAATATTTTACAAATTAAACACTTTTTTCCCGCTTTTTAATTAAAAATTTAAATCAATCCGTTCAAGTAATAAACAATAGCATTTTTTGAGTAAAAATGTCTATTCGACAAATTCCATTTTTTCAGATTTGTTTATATTTTCCTTTAGTATTTATTTTTAGAAGGATGAAAATTTTCCAATTTCCTTTTTGCTATGCAAATTTAAAACAAAAAAGTAGTATTTTTTTTTTTACCTCTATAAAATTTCATTTTGGAATTCCGGCAACAGCAAATTTAATTTTTAAGCTGATTTTTTTTTAAATTTAAAAATGTTTCTTAAATTGATCTTTAAAGGGTAATATTCCTCAAAAATATTTTATTCCTAAATTTTTATTTTAAGTAATAAAAACAAAAGTGTACTTTTTGGTCATCATCAAATTTAAAATGCTAAATGAGCAAGGGATAGTTTGCTAAAAAAGTTAATGAGTGCATTAAGATTGTTTCATTTAAAAAATGCCTAGGATGCCTGTCGAAAATAAATTCTTCCGAGTCTGTAAACAAAATTTTCTTTTAAAATTTAACGCGAAAATTATGATCTATTACAAAGAAAAATTTCCAAACCAGTAAACTAAGGTTTTTCGTCTTTTCTTCTTTTTATAAAGTGTAATGAATTTTGTGTTTCGTTCTTAAGTGTAGTTCTAAAGTATTGAAAAATTTATAAGCGTAAAAGGTGTCAAAGAGCATAAAAATAAACCGTTTTATGTTCAAACATTTACCGAATATTGATGAAATTAAAAAAACAATTATATAAAAAATGTTTTCGGACTTTGTTTAACAGTTTAAAAATATATATATATTAAAAAATTATTATTTTCATTTTATAAATATTTGATTAAAAACATGTGTTAAGCAACCGCCCCCTGAATAGGCCTGAGTACTGACACAAAAATGGCAATTTCTTTTCTTTTACGTAGTACGTATCCCTTAAATTTTGACAGCAGTATTTTTTTACAGATTTATTTGGCGTGTTTAATCTAAAAAAATAAATCGGAAAAATCTTTTAAAAATTATATTTACAAATATTCAAGTGGCCGTACACACGCTGAAAAAATTCCGCCTTCAGTAGCCGCCATTTTTGCGTTGCGTTAGCATTCAAAGGACAGTGGTCAAGCATGCTTCAATGTTATTGACTGTAACCCATAAGTTACAGTCTGCATAGTATTTACCTAATGTTCTCAGATATCAGAAACTCAATTTTTTTAAAAAATAGTTTAAGTTAAAAACACCCTATTATAATAAAAAAAAAACTGATTCATTATAAAAATTAAAAATACACCAGAAACTAACTGCCCGAAAAATGCCGAAATAGATATTTAAAAGAAGGATTTACTTTTTCTTTTTATAAAGCGCACTTATTACTCTTAGAAATTTGAATTGCAATTATTTACAACTTTTAATAGCTGTAAAACAATAATAATAATAAAAAAATCTGGAGTCACTCCACTCAAACTTTTGAACTCTTGACAGAATAGTATGCGTTAAGATAAATAATTATATATAAATAATAAAAACTTAGATCATAATTTTGCAAAGGTGAAAGGTTTCCACTGTTTAAAATGACTTTAAGTTGTAAAAAAAAAAACTTACATAATTCATACAGAAGAAACCTATTTCCTAAAATTATGACGTAATTTTCAATCAATTTAATTCAACTTGTGTCGAGTATAAGCGTCTTTGAGAAAATGAATTATATATTTATTTAAATGGTGCAGTATACACTGTTAGATACGCTGTTAGATGTATTATAACTTCATACCAGTAGAGAATTTTATTTATCTAGTTAATTTAGAGTGTATTAAACATTTAAAATTAAGTTCAGATTCAAGCTGAAGGCTTAGTAAATGTTATTAGTATACTTATCTAAATCATACTACATACACCGTAAAAAAAAAAAAAATACCGCCCGTTTTCCTGTAGGAATCGGAAAAATAGTTGCCCTTATCGTACCGGATAATTTTTCAACCCAGATCGGAATAAAATCCGTAAAAAAAAGGAAATAGTCAATAAAACGGTGTTTTACGGATTTTATTCCGAACTGGGTCGGAAATTTTTTCGGTACGATAAGGGCAACTACTTTTCTGATTCCTAAAGGAAAACTGGTAGTATTTTTTTTACAGTGTACAATGGTGGAAACTGAGCACAGAGTTTGCAAGGTTCCTACATTCTTCTACCAGAATTTACGTATCGTAATATTAGCTTCCTTCAATCGCAAAATTTCTGTGATTAAATATGTTGAAGGTTACTACTTTGAAATGCTGATGTTAAAATATTGAAAGCGTGTTAACCCTGCGCATGATTCTAATTCTTGTATATATTTTAATATATTTATATTCTGCATATACCCTTCATATTAGATATATTTAGAAGTTTGTTAGAGTGAATAGATAAAAAAATAAATTACACTAACCAGTAGAGATGGTAATTCGGGCTATGATAGTTACACACCTCAAAACCAAAAAAATTGAATATGTTTAAAAAAATTACAAAGAACAAAATATCCATGGAATTCATTTCATTAAATATTCGTCGTCTAAATTTTTCATGCAATTGAACATAATTTCAAGTTTGTCACAAAATAAAAAAAATTCCAGGGAAAAAAAATCAGATTAAACTTTTAACTCAATACTGTAATACCATACCTACGATACTTCTTATAATAGCAATAAACAACATCATATGATCTATTAGTTATAGGAGAAAAATACAGAGAAAAAAATGCATATCACCTATAAAAATAAAAGTGGAATATTCTTTGATATATGTAATTACAATTACTTTAGTTTATGACATTCTAGTGCGTTTAAAAAATATTGCTCACAAAATCTTACCGTTATATTTATTTGAAAAAGCTGTGATTCAATCGAATGAAATGTAAATTAAAAACAGTAATTAAAATATAAATAATAAAAATGATAAAAAAATTTAAATACTGAAATAAAAGTGGTTATTTTAATGAAAAATATGCTCTTAGAATGTAAACCATAAATTAATAATAGAGAGTCTTAATTGTCAAAAGAAAGGAAATAAAATTGGTTATTTCAATGAAACAATGCATTCTGTTCTTAGACTGTAACAAAAGCCTTAGACTGTAATAAAATGTCTGAATTGTAAAAAATAAATTAATAAATCGGTTATTTTGCTGAAACAATATATTTTTAGACCGTAATCCTAAAGTTAATAAAGAAAAGTCTTAATTATGGAAATAAATGATATAAAATGTGCTATTTCAATAAAAAAAAAATATATATATTCTTAGACTGTAATAATCCATAATTTAATAATGAAAAGTTTTAATTGTGAAAAGAAAACATTTAAAATTGGTTATTTCACTGGAACGATATATTCTTAGTCTGTAATCGATAAATTAATAATAATAGTCTTATTTATGGAAAAAAGAAATTAAATTGGTTATTTCGCTGAAACAACATATTCTTAAACTATAATCCTAAAGTTAATAAAGCGAAGTCTTAATTATGAAAAGAGATCATATAAAATTTGTTATTTCAATGAAATAATATATTCTTAGACTGTAATCCATAAATTAATAACAAAAAGCCTTAATTGTGAAAAGAAATGAAAAATAAAATTGGTTATTTTAATGAAACAATATATTCTTAGAATGTAACCCATAAATTAATGTTCAGAAGTCAACATTGTCAAAATAAAGGAAATGATATGTAATATAAAATATAAATTAAAAAATTGTATAAACTCCCAGAAAATAATTATAAAGCATTATAAAGTATTCTCTAAATGCAAAGTAACTTGATCTTGAAATTCTGTACAATTTTTGCAATAAAAAAAACTTATTAAATAAAAATGCACAAGAGCAGATATATTCGTGAATCCAGTTTACGTATCGAAGTGATGTTTTCTTTTCCAATTCACTAGGGGAAATCATATTCATATTCACCTTTGATGTTTCTTATTTTACGCTGATATTTGCATTTGAAAATGCGAAATGTAAATTTCCAATACCAAAACCAGTATGGAAATTTTGTTTTTGCTATTTACTATTTTCGTATAAAAATCAATAACTAAATTACTGAAGTTTTCTCCCTTCTTTGGAAGTTAATAAATTATTACGATAATACAATCCATGTAATAAAAATCCATTTTTTAATATGTTTAATCAAATCTTCGTGACGCACGACGTTTGTAAAGGAGCTTACATAATGTAGTTAAAGAAATTTAATTAGTCATATTTACTGATCTACATTAACACTCATGTCACATACTTATATACACTAATGTCCGTAAATTAAGGTTAATTAAGAATCACACGGAAATCGGAACTCTAAAGTAAAAATTTCACCGGTAGAATTATTAAAGATCAAAGACGATTGTTTCTTGAATGCCTACGTGGGGCGTAGTGTCCACGTTTACTTCACATCTATATGGGAACAGTTTATGCAAGAAGTATCAGGATTTTCTGTAAGATAGAAAGTTCATCTCGCAGCAGGCTGCTGTGGAATGAAGCTAATGGTGACAGGAGTTTTCTGTAGATGTGCTTTGTCATTGTCAGATAGTCAGGAAAGGTGAGCAATAATAGGAAAAAGGGTGTGGGAAATGGGCCAAAACAGAGCAATACATTTTTCTAATTTTTTTTCTAAGATATGATGCAGAAGCAAATTTTAATATGATATATGATGTAAACAGTTTATAATAGGGTATATGTACAATAAAAGGTTAAAAAGGTGCAACTAAGAATTTTTTTTCTAGCAATAAAAAACATGAATTTAAGAAGGAAAGTTAACAGAACCCGTTGCCAAAAGCAAGGCTGGAAGACGTCCTAATAAAATTAATGGTAATAAGTCAAAATCACACACATCTTCAAGACTAATATGCAAATTACAGAAAACCACCAGATGGCGCCGATAGTATGTCACAATGATTAGAGTGTAAGAGAGACTTTATAAGGAATGGTGGCAAAGAAGTAAAATTGTTAACAAGAATTCGGTAAGCCGCCATAACAGAATATCGATAACCGCAGTACCATAACCGAATAGTTATGACGCATAGGACGCATGTGGATGATGTTTTACGTGGTAGAATCATCGGCCGTCTGGAATGTGGGCGTACTCAGATGGAAGTATTCGACGAACTTGAAATTTCTCAAAGTGTCAACTCTAGACTTTGACAACGATTCCAAGGTGATTGAAATGTCAGTAGACGTTACAGTACATGTCGTCCACGAGTTACAACGCTGAATGAAGACTGGTATTTGGCAGTAACTGCCAAAAGAAGCAGACGGAGCACAGCATCAGACCTGTCTCCTCAGCTATCTTCAGCCACGGGTACGACTGTTTCAAGGCAAACCATGTACCGACGTTTGGGAAATATTAGTCTATATGCTCGCAGGCCTTTAAGATGCGTTCTGTTTACGGTAACTCACTGTTGCCTGCAGTTAGCCTGGAGTAGAGAACATGAAATGTGGACATCGTCACAGTGAGCTTGTGTGATGTTTTCCGACGAGTCCAGGTTTAGCTTGAAGTCTGATTCACGTCGGATTTTTATATAGAGAACGTCAGGCATCCTGTACTATCAAGACAACATGATTGAACAGCACCGTTGGTGGTGCAGGATTGCTCGTTTGGGGTGGAATTATACTGAGCTTCAAAACAGATCTGCATGTTCAAATCGGAACCACGGCAAGCCAAATTTATCGGGATATCAGTCAGGAACAACATGTACGTATGTTTAGGGGTGCCATGAGCGCAGAATTTCTGTTTATGGATGACAACGTCCGTCCTCACCGAGTAAACATCGTAAACGAATGCCTTCAATCTGAGGATATCACCAGTATGGAATGGCCAGCATTCTCACTTGACTTGAATCCGATAGAGCATGTGTGGGACATGTTTGGCCGGCGGGTTGCAGCCCATCAACCATTTCCTACATGTGTACCGGAACTTCGGAGAGCATTGCTTGCTGAGTTGAATAATCCTCCTCAATATTACCTCGATAATTTGATACCCAGCATACCTAGGCGTTGTACGGACTGTATTTTATCGTCTTGTAGACATACAATGTATTAATTATCAAACCAACCATGTAATGTTAAGTTTTTGTAAGAGATCCTTTTTGTAATAGCTCCAGGTAGCAACAATTGTAGTTTTTATGAATGAAATCATACATACACCATCGTTTTTGTTCTTTATCTTTTGTTTAATAAATGGGATTGATGAATAAGTTACGCCTGTTTTGTTTCCAATCCTTTATTTGCCGGATCTGACATTATCCTTAACTTATGGACGTGAGTGTTTAAAAAACTGCAACTAATTTTGAAAACCATATGTGTTTTTTTTAAAATCAAAGTATACAGCAGGGTAAATTAAGCAGTGTAATAGTGAAAATCACTCGATTAATGCAAATAGCGATTATCACTCCGCCCCCGCTCCCCCCCCCTTCTCGAGAAAAACTAGCAATTAGTTGAGACCTTTGAGCAGCTGGAGCAGGAAGAAACGTGAGCAAGATGGCCTTGTGTTAATGTTACAAACTTGTAGATCCACAGAAAATATTTACATAATTATGCTCAATCGCTATGCGCTGGAAACATGCATTTATAGAAGATTTTACGCTGAGGTTAGAAATCTTTCCATTACATGGATGTCATGTTTGAATGCACCAATCCAAAAGTATTGTTTTTTACTTTTGAGGCTTTAAATGCTCCTGGGACTCAAGTCAAGGGTGATTTTTGGAATGCAGAAGAGAGAGAGAGAGAGATACTGAGAGAAAATTACAAATTAAAAGAGCTTTAGTAAAATATTATGATAGAACCGAAGGGTTTTCCACTTTAAGAGGGCAATTGAGTATGAACCTTAATTTTTATAATATAATACTATTTTAACTTTTATAACATGTAGCACAGCAGTAATGCAAAATATTATCCTTGTTATAACATGTATCAGTTCAAACTAAATATTAAATTCTTAAAATTAAATATAACACTGAAAAGTAGTTTAAAAGTTAGTAGTTAAAAAAATTCCCTTCGTAAAATAAATTATTCAAATTTTGAAATACTTATGGCTGAAATACTTATGGTTTGAAATATTTAAATAATGGCTGAAAAAACAATCCCATTTGCAATATAAGAACTTCAAATAATTGCTATTAAAACTAGTTGTAATAAATTGAATACCATTAACGATACGAAATTTAGAACTGATGAATAAAACACTGACGCTAAGTAGACTTTTAGACATGGCATTACGTGGTATTTAATCCTCACTTTATTATTAGCTTCTAAAAGTTGGTTTTACTGGGACTAGGACTCGTAAATGTGGAACAGTTAAAAAAAATGGTCATTTTTCTCATTTTATATCTTAAAAAGACATTACCATAAAACAATTTTAAAATGCCGCATTAATAGATATATCTTTCTTCCCTCATTTAATATTTGCTATCAGATATAGGGGAAATATTTCTATATATATTTTCTGTTTAATTTGTCGAGCAGAAAATTAAATCGCAGGTTGCGCGCGTCATTACAAAACAATTTCTGCATGTAAAACAAAATTCTTGGTATTTAATTATGCATGCGAGGTTTGAGCTTACTATAAATCTTCTTTGTGCCATTTTAATACTTTAAAAACGAAACTGTATTTTCGCTATATAAAATTTTGAAAACGTTACCACTGTAAGAGTAATAAAAAAATATTTTTTCAACAAAAAATTATAAAAATTTAGGTTCACTTTATAGAGTTTACCATACATTATACATCCTGAAAATTTAATGAAAAAATATTGGAAAGTTTTCTTAATTACCTTGCGCGCAATGACCCAAAATCACATCTTGAGAAAAATGACTTTAAAGTTCTCTCTTTGAAAATATTCCATATTTAATAATTATTAATAGTGTCATTCAGTTTGTTTTAAAGTATTCAGAAATTATTACTCTATAATATACATATATAAACGCACATACACACACATATATATATATGTATGTAGAATAGGTGGGATTGACTGTGGTCGAACTTTGGTGATAAAGGCTTCTGATTGAATACTCGTAGTATAGAAATAATCACGTTTTAATGTCTTGATTAACGCATAGATTATATTTACAGAGCACATTAACTATATGCAGGGCTTAGGGGGATGAGGGGGAATTTCTTACGGCAGTTTACCAGCATTCAATATATTTCGGAAGCTTGACCGGGTGCGTCTTACCAGGTCAGTCCGCAGCACAACTCTGACGTTACATCGAACCTTAGCCCTCCGGTTGCGGTTCAGAATTACTCGCTCATCAGGTTTATTGTCTTATAGAATTTGTCTACTCTGTCAGTTCTCATGGGATTTTAGCTGCCCCTCTTACTGTATTCAGGATGTGGTTTAGATTGTTTTGGGAACCGCAAGCCACATCCACACTCGTCCATCTTGACAGGTGTGCGCCCCTGCACACGTGAGAGCAACCGCAGCAAGAAAAAGGGCAAATTAAAATTTATCTAAAAAAAAAACAGTAACAAAAATTTTCGAAATTTCTAAAGTTAAAAGAAAGAAAGAAAGAAAAACTTATCTTTAAAAAAAATTTAGAGGCCGAAAGGGAGAGAACTGACGAAACACGAACTAAAGAAAAATGAATTTAAATTTTGGCTTTTCCATTACAATGCATAAGCTGAACTGCACTACACTACGTGAAGAAAAAAAAAACGTCTTCGAAGAAGAAAAAAAATTGAAAGTTAAAAAACGTCGTTGTGAACATGTCGTTTCGTCTTTAAGATCTTTCGTCTTTGATCTTTCGTCTTTAAGAAGATCCGCCTACGGAACTTCACGTCTTTCGTCCTTAAAATATTTTTCTTCATTCGTCTTAAAAATCTAACATAAGAAAAGAAAAAAAATCGTCCTAAGTAGTGCAAGCAGTCAGTTGCTATACAGAGAGAAAAAAATAACCTAGCTAAAAAAATAAATGCTGGTATTGGGGAAAGGGGCGGGGTACATACTAATAATTTAAACAAATATTTGAATTAAACATTTCAAAATATATCAAAAATTATCAAATATATAAAGACATACATAATAATACGAAAAACAATAATATTGATGGCAACTTGTAAAATAATAGGAGTAATAATAAATGAAAAGCAGTTATTCCATTACTTTGTATAAAAAGAGAGAAAAAAAGTCTTTGAAAAATTTCTCTTATCTGGGAGAGTTCTGTAATAAACAGTTTTTGATGGTAAATAAGTTCTTGGCCTATCAGTCACTGATAAAAAAATAAGGTTTGGCGATGTCCGACTCATGAAGTCCAGATAAAGAAAAATAAAAATAAAGTACATACAGTCTGCTGTCTGGATGACATGTCGATAAATAAGTGACTTTTCGTGAAAAGAAAAAAAAAATGCACCACTATTAACTCTGGTTGATGATAAACACTGGGATACTTGGCTGGTAGACGTGACACACAGAAAAAAACATGAACACTTCCTATGGCGAAATAAAAAAACACACTTTTCGCAACGCGGGAATTTATTTGAAGTACAGAAGAGTACTGTGGGCATATGGTTAATGTTGCGGCCAAGGTTTCATGGGATCTATTGCAGAAAATGTCGTATGGGGGCCTTCGTGCTGACCCACTTTTTGGAGTTGATATCTGTCGTTGGGCTTGACTTCAATAACTTTATACGGACCAAAATATTTGGGTCGCAGTTTCAATCCAGATCCGAATTGAGTCCTTTGAATCGCAACTAGGTCACTAATGTTATATTGCGTAGGAGGTTTTCTGCGCTTGTTGTATTGTGTACGATTTAATTCTTGTTGGTTTAAAATATTGGTTTTCGCTGTATCTCGGAGCTGTTGTTTATGGTCCATAGTTAACTTTTGCATAAGTGTTGCGCCAAAACCGTATTTACTGGCGTCGGTGTGCACTTCGCGGTCCGAATCCGGTATAAAAATGTGTAAAACTGGAGCGCTAGTGAGCAGATTACGTAAGGTGTGCAGCGCTTGCCTCTGCTCTGGTCCAAATTCGAAAGTTGATGTTTTTCGTAAGAGGTCGCTCAGGGGTCGTGTGATAGAGGTATATTGAGGGATAAACTTTCGAAAATATCCCGTCAATCCTAGGAGCGATTGCAACTGTTTGACGTTTTTGGGTTCCGGAAAATGTTGGACTGCTTTAACTTTTGTTGGAGAGGGTGCAATGGTATTATTCTCAATGACGTGGCCCAAAAATTCGATTTTTCGCTGCAGAAACTGACATTTTTTGAAGTTGATTTCTAAACCGTAATCAGCGGCAAAGTATAATACTCGTTTCAGCTTTTGGAGGCCTTCGGCTTCTGTTTTTGCGGGAATAATGAGATCATCAATATAGAAAATTAATACTCCTTCTATCAGCAGTTCGCGGAAAACACAGGCGAGGTATCTGACGAATACAGCAGGGCTGCAGCAGAGTCCGAAAGGGACTTTAAGGAATTCGAATTGACCATCATATGTGATAAACGCGATGTACTTAACGGTTTACGGGTCCACGTCTACATGGAAGAATCCCTTTTTGAGGTCGAGTGTTGTAAAGACTATAGCTTGCTTTAGTTGGTCAAGGATATCATCGATGAGGGGTAGGGGGAAACGATCTTTAACGATCTTTTTATTAAGTCTACGAAAGTCAATGCATAAACGCATAGAATTGTCCTTTTTATTCACTAATACTACGGGACTTGCGTAGTCGCTGCATGACGGTTGTATAATGCCGTCTTTTAGCCACTGATCAATCTGGTTGCGGATTAGTTCCTTCTCGTTGAGGGACATTCGTCGTGGGCGTTGATAGACTGGTACGTCCTCAGTTAGGACTATTGACATCCTTAAATCTGTAGATTTTATTTTATTAGGTTTGTAGGATTGGATTAGGGTCGTTACCTGTTTGCGGATATTTTTGCCGGTAACGTGGGTTAGGTCCACTTCGTGTGCACTTTCACAGATGTCGATGCAACTTATAAATAATGGTGTGACGGGTGTCTTTTTGAGTGAGATACTATTTTGGTCACACGTAAGTATTCCCTGGGAAATGATATCTCGTCCTATGATGAGGGGGATGGTCATGCGGGAAAAGTCTATGATATAAGTAGTAGTAGGGAATGTATCGTCATCTATCTGGATGGTCGTGCAGTAAGAGCCCATTGGGGTTACATTGCTGCCGCCGAACCCGCTAAGTTGAACGGTGACGTGGGTTAGAGGGGGGGGGGAGTAACCGGCATAGGTCTTCCCGTATCGCAGTTATGGGGCTGCCCGTATCGAATAACGCTTCCACTGTTAGGCCTGCGATTTGTACTAATTTGTTCATGTTTTGATGCGACTTATCCAATTCTAGTACGTGGATTTTCCTATCACGCTTTGTCGGGGGATTCTGAGGAGGTGGAGGGGTGATTGTGTGCGACGCTGGACGGCGGGTGGTCGGAGCACAGTCATAACTTTTGTGTCCAAAATTATTACACGAAAAACATTTAATTCCTTTATCTTTATGTGTACACTGTTTCGCAACGTGCCCCACTTGCCCGCAAGAAAAACAAATCGTTTTCGGGGCTTTTTCCGCGTGTAGGGGTTTATTACTGACATGTGCAGGCCGCGGCTGGGACTGGCGCAGGTGGGGACTTTGATCGCAAATTTGCTGATAAATTTGAAGCTTACTTTTAAATTCGGTGAGGGTTTGACAGCCAAAAAGAATTGCTTTATTATTAGGTGTATCTCTAATACCAGTGATAACATAATGCATGAGTGATGCGTCGTCTATTTTCGCTCGTTGGGCAATCTCTTTCATTACTAAAACATAGTCACTCATTTTTTCGTTGGGCTTACAAGTACGTGAAGCTAGCATTTCATGTATGTGGGCGGAAGAGGAAATATGCGCGAATTCCTGTATTAACGCTTGCTTTAACGCTGCGTACGACGTTAATTCTGGCTCACTGCGGACAAACAACAATGCAGTACCCTTGAGAGCCCTTTCGACAAAATGAAACTTTTGCAACTCATTCAGTTGAAATGTTGTGGCCAAGCCTTCAAATCTTTCTAACCATTGTAGAATGTTTTCGACTGGCTTGCCGGAAAAGGGTGTAATTAAATTTTCGAAATCGGTAAAAGAAATGGACTGACGCGGTGCCGAATGGGCGAAAATCGCAGCATTATATTGCAAAGTGGTACCAGAAAAATTCGTTAATGGATTGGATTGCAAAGTATTGCGAGAATCGTCATCTTCGGGTTCGGAATCGGTTTGTGGTGAAATGGAGGACTGGAACTTTGTTAAGTCCGCAAGTGCTTCAATAATACGTCGTGAAATATCTGCTTCGTTACCAGCAATGTATAGACAAAGTAAATTTGCCATAGAAATGAGTTGAGCGAAGGGGAAGTTTTTGGCCGTTTCAGCGATTTTATCGTCAAATTCAGGATCCCCAATTTTAAATTTGAATCCCTGAAACTTCCGTAAATTTTTCCGATTATTTCTATTTTCATCAGTGCCGAATACCAAGGTATGTAGAATTTTGATTCGTTCAACTCGTGCTGAATTAATTTGAGCTAACACCGGCCGTATATCTTGCAAAAACATGGCTGAATAAGAAATAAATCTTACTTCCAAATTGGTATCCTTTTTTTAAAAGAGAACGTTTGATTATATCCATTGCGAACGAAAAAAATATCACAGATGTCTTCTTTCACATCACACACACAGAAAACTGGTGAGTCGATAACAGATAAGTAGGTCAATAGATCTTCCTTCTCTCGCTCTTTCCTTATCAGAACTGCGGAGAGAAACTTCGAACAGAATCTTCGCAGATCTTAAATATTTCAGAAGTTGGATTTCACAACAGTTTCATGGATGTCTAGGGGCTTGATAAATAGTTGGATTCGAGGAGGTCGAGCGCCCATGTAGAATAGGTGGGATTAACTGTGGTTGAACTTTGGTGATAAAGGCTTCTGATTGAACACTCGTAGTATAGAAATAATCACGTTTTAATGTCTTGATTAACGCATAGATTATATTTACAGAGCACAATAACTATATACAGGGTTTAGGGGGATGAGGGGAAATTTCTTACGGCAGTTTACCGGCATTCAATATATTTCGGAAGCTTGACCGGGTACGTCTTACCAGGTCAGTCCGCAGCACAACTCTGACGTTACATCGAACCTTAGCCCTCCGGCTGCGGTTCAGAATTACTCGTTCATCAGGTTTATTGTCTTATAGAATTTCTCTACTCTGTCAGTTCTCATGGGATTTTAGCTGCACCTCTTACTGTATTCAGGATGTGGTGTAGATTGTTTTGGGAACCGAAAGACACATCCACACACACACACATATATATATATATATATTACGAAAATTAAATTTCCGAGATTCATTAAATTTATTCCATAAAAATTTCCCTTCTAAATTTATTCTACAAAACTAGTTTATTGAATTAATTCCTATCTTAAACAATATTCCATTCATTCCGTTTATTTAAATTCATTTCTATTTAAAACGGGTATTTTAATATTTTATTTCCTTTCAAAATCTTTTTAAAAAAGCATTTCCCATAATCATTTTTCTTCAAGATCTTTTTATTTCTCAATCTTAAAATGCCGATATTTATTCTATTAAGGTTCTCTGTTTTATACCATTTTGTATTTTCTTATGTTAATTCAAAAATCCATTTCGCGTTTTCTCTCGGGAGCACCGCAGGCGGCCTAAATTTTTACGCCACTAGAATATAGTTCCGAGCTTTTGTTGGAACTGTGATTGGCTCGCCCGCGTATCTGCAATACGGAAAAAAACCTTGCGCCCCCTTGTTATTTAACACTGAACATGAGAACGGAGCCCAGAGATTTCGTGGCATTTGTTGTTTTCTAAAACTTCGCTCCTGTCTGGAAGTAGTGAGACAAATAGAGTGTTATATTAGCATCTTTGTAGAATGTAACTTATGATGACATGACTAACTGCAAAAGTTTTAGTAGTGAAAATGTCCAACTATTTTATAGAATTGTGGCGGGTGCTTGAATCGCAGTCTACTCAGTTGATTTTTAATAAAGGTTTTCCTGAATGGATATTTTTTGTCTCTACTTACTGGAGAAATTCCAATGATTTTTTTATTATTATTTCATGCCAAAACGCTAACGACGATTGCATATGAGCTGCTTTAATACATCAAATGCAATTAATATCTCCTAATAAAAGAGTCGAATGGTGCTGATTACGTTCTTAAAACGAATGTTGCGAAGGATGTAAGCTACTGGAGATTAGATAATAGATTCACGAGAGACCGATGTTTACTCCATTTACTTCACTTTTTTATTACATGTTACGAATAATTGTAATATATATACTAAATATATTTCAAAAATTGAATTTGTATGATGGTTTAGAAGTCCCAAGTTCCTTTAATATAAATTAAACCGAAATTTTACGGTTACAAAAAATGTAAATGTGGTAAATTACGACACAAAATATAAAGAAAAAAATGCAACAGTTTTCAGTTATCAGCATTTAAATGCTATTACTCATTTTATAACTATCATTAACATTTGCCTTTGAGGCAAAAATAATTATTTTTTAGATAACAATAATTATTTTCTCTTGTTTTCTTTCTCATTTTTACTTTCAAAGCTATAAAATATTAAACCACATTTTTATTACTTTATTTTCATTAATTTGTGTTTCAAATTAAACAAAAGTACATTTATGAAGTTGATGTTCATTCACAAATGTAACTAATCAAGTTGTTAAACGACTGGTGTACAAAACGAATTCCGGAGAGAATTAATGGAATCAGCGAAATGTGAAACGTGACTTGTATCAAACGGATTCGAGTATCATGTTTACTTATCAAATTAAGTGACGACGATAGAAACGTTTCGAAATACCAAAGGCGATTTATTTCAGAAATAAAAGATTCATTAATAAACATGAAAATAAAATGTCAATGACATTTTATAAAGCAGTACATTTTTATTTAGCGCATGAAATAACACTTTCTTCAGAAACATATCTTTTGATTATATGGTATAAAAAGTTGTTATCTTAAACTGGTTTTATCTAATCCTTAGTCGTTTTTTAAGTTTTGATTTTTAACTCATTGGATATAAAATATTAAATTTAGTTTCGAAAAAGCGCTAAATATGGCCATCTAACTTTTAATTTTTATTCAGATACCAAGTCGATACAATCGACACACACATATATATATGTATATCTTTTCATATCTTATGTGTAATTTTTGGTTTACTTTGGAAATGTCTTGATATGTATATAAGGAGCTAAATTTTGTCATCTTAGGCCTAATGTCGACAAAATTGGATGAAATAACATATCTTCACTATGAATTAAACCTGCAAGCCCCTCTGATGATTCTGTAGTTTATTCATAGTTTCTTATTACATTTCCAGTTTTCACTGTTTATATTTTGTTCATCTTCAGTATTTTATCAACTTTTTCATACATTGTGATTTCATTTTAATTATATGTATATATATATACAGGGGGATTAAAAAAAGATGGAAAAAATTTTAAGAGGTTATAGTACACACCCAAACAAACATTTTGTATCAAAGAATGCATGGTCGAAAACTAAACGTAAAAAAGTTAGAGAGCGCCAAAAGTTATGTTTTTATACGAGGCAAAAACACACAATGAACGATTAAGTTAAGTTACGAAAACAAATTTAATGGCATTTGATTACAATAAGTGCTCAAAACATTGACCGGCAGCTGTTATGCACGCAGTACAACGGCGAAGAACAGATTGGCGAATTATCTGAAACACACCAGGCATATCGCGAACTTCCCCTACAGCAGCAGAAAGCTTGGCGACAAATTCTTCTTCGGTTTCAATGGGAGTCTCATACACTAGAGTCTTTAGCTGTCCCCACAAAAAAAAAATCGAGACAAGAAAGATCTGGCGAGCGCGGTGGTGGTTGGTGTGTTTCAGAAAATTCGTCAATCTGTTCTTCGCCGTTGTACTGCGTGCATAACAGCTGCCGGTTAATGTTTTGAGCACTTATTGTAATCAAATGCCATTAACTTTGCTTTCGTAACTTAACTTAATCATTCATTGTGTGTTTTTGCCTCGTATAAGAACATAACTTTTGGCGCACTCTAACTTTTTTACGTTTAGTTTTCGACCATGCATTCTGTGATACAAAATGTTTGTTTGGGTGCGTACTATCACCTCTTAAAATTTTTGCCATCTTTTTTCAATCACCCTGTATATAAGTATAGACTCTGGGAAGTAGGACTTGAATCAAGATTACATTTAAAAATTATATAAATACATTTTCAGGTTTATTAAAGCGATTATGTATGCATAATAACACACACGTACACATGTATGCAGGGTGTTTCATAAAAGATGGACAGAACTTTAAGAGGTGACAGTACTCATCCAAACAAACAACTTTCACCAAAGAATGCATGGTCGGAAATAAAACGCAAATGTTCTAGAGGGCACCAAAGGTGATGTTGTTGTTATACCTCCATTTTATTCAGAATAACCGAATTCGTGCCAGAAATTAAAAATAGCATTTTTTACTTTATTTAACGACAGAGATTTTCAGATTACGTATAGTACAGATTCTTTTTTTTTTCTATTTTCAGATATGAATGCAAAATTTCGAAATAAAAATTGAGACCAAACTGGCAACCATGTTATACAAGGCAAAAACTCAAAAAGAACGATTAAGTGACAAAAACGAGGTGGGAAACCGCTCTATGTACAATCGTTGAGCCTCTGAGCCATTTACCTTTGTAGATAAAATGCAAATAAGCCTTTTTCCTATTAGTGAAGGGCAACAGCTTTCTACACGTTCCTACCGCGATTGACGGTTGCACAGTCGAATCAGCGGCTGTTGTGTATTAATCGAGGCGAAAATTTACATACGCGTTCTTCTTCTTCCCCATATCACATTTTCATGCTATTAGTGTCGTTCTTCTCCCGAAAACATGCAACAGGAATGGAGCTTTTACGTTTGAATCGACCAAGTTTCTAAATACGCCAGAACATTTGCGTTTTATTTCCGACTACAAATGAAAATGGCTCAGAGGCTCAACGATTGTACGGAGAGCGGTTTCCAACCTTGCCTTTGCCACTTAATCGTTCTTTCTGTGTTTTTGCGTCGTATGACAGGGTTGCTAGCTTAGTCTTCATTTTTATCTCGAAATTTCGCATTCATACCAGAAAATTTAAAAAAGAATCTGTAGTATATGTAATCACAAAATTTCTGTCATTAAATAAAGCAGAAAATACTATTTTTAATTTCTGGCACGAATTCGGATTTTTCTGAATAAAAATGGAGACCACGCTGGTAATCCTGTAGTATAACAACATCACTTTTGTTGTCCTCTAGCACATTTGCGTTTTATTTCCGACCATGCATTCTTCGATGAAAGTTGTTTGTTTGGATGTGTACTGTCAAATCTTAAAGTTTTGTCCATCTTTTATGAAACACCCTGTATATACACTTACGTACATATGTATATACTTGCCTACCTCTCGCTATTTTTAAGTGAAAGAAATATATATTGAACCAGAAATTTTATTTAGTGAATGAAATCAAGTAGATTAAAAATGTCAACCACATAGAGGCAGAACACATTTAATTAAATAAATTTCCTGGTTCAAAGTATATTTTTATGATTAAAAAAAAAGCAGGAAGTTGGGAAGTATGTAGATCTTTTTGTATTTTTTTAATGACACTCGTTTCTCCATGAAATCAAAGTTTTGCCAATTGTGTTCACGAAAATGCCGAGAATAAGGACAAAGAATGCTGGTTTTGTCACCCAAAAATATAAGCTTTTTGCAGTTATGCAGTTAAACGTTGTTCCTCGTTCCGATTTTTAGGTAGATTTCGTATGAAATACTACCTATTACATTCTCTTTTATGTTGGAATTTCTGAAACATTTTTGCAGATCTACACCGATCATGACCCCTAGAACCCAAAACCACTCTCAGTAAAAAATTTTATCTATCTATCTATCTATCTATATATATATATCAATTTCTTCTGGACACGATAACTTCCACAATTTTCCACAAATCTCTTCCAAACTGATACATAAAATCAAGGGCATAACATCTCGGTCAAGTTCGTTGATGGGCAAAATCGGACCAAGGGGATGGAAATAGGGAGGGGTTTTGTGAAAACCGAAATAAACCCCATAACTTCTTAATTTTTGTACATATCAAATCAGTTTAAAGTTTTTATTACTTCTAAAAATAGGGCCAAAAATTTATGTATCAAAAATTTTTGATTAAATTAAAAATGGGCTCAAGGGGCGCAAAATATAGGGTTTTTGGGAGAAAAAAATTCATAACTTCGTCAATTCTCAAGATATCATATCCAATTAATTTTAATATAAAGCTCCTTAATAGTATCTACAACTTTTATATTCACAAGTTTTTGATAGGACCAATTCGTACCGCAAAAAAATTAAAAACGAAAACAAAAAGGGGGAGGGGGTTCAAGAAGAAAAAATCTATAACTCCGTTAATTTACAAGATATAAAATTCCCATGAATTTATCATATATCTTCTTAATATTGTCTACAACAATTATACAGACAAGTTTTTGATAGGACCAATTCTTAAAGGAAAAACAAATTGAAAATACATAGCAGTTGAAAAAAAAATCATCTTATTAAGGGTGTATTCGAATCCAAGCTGCTTATTTCCTGACTCATTTTTAAATTCATTTTTGCTCTCAAACGCACCCAATTGGTAGATTCCCTTATTCAGAAACTATATAATGTATCGTAATGATCGATTTTTTGATAGAGGCAGAATATATTTCGAAAAATGATGTCAAACTGGGCATTTTGAACAGAAATGTCTCGAAGCCATTGTGTTAGAAACGAAAAATATTGTCCTACTGAGAAAATAATTGATCATAAATCAAGTTTTAATTAATTGAACGAAAAATAAAAACAGAGGTTTTTTATAAATCTCTTCAAAAATCCCGTCAGCAAGTTTAATATTTTTTCTAATAAAAATAAATCTGAAAATGTGCCAAAAAATTTCGAGTTGTTGAGCATCGAAAAATATTTTTTTGAATACCTCCTTAACATGATTCTGATAAAACCAGCTATTCTATAAAAATGAAATAAAAACTCGTCAAAAGCAGTCAGATAAAATTGTTAAAGTGGATAAGTTTCTAATCATGATTTAGTTTTTATTGGTGAAATTAGTATACTTAACTTCGAAATCTACCTCCGCCTGTAGGCCGGGCCGGCAATGATTTTTTATACATACAGTGCTATTTGGATTAACATAGTTCATTGCAACATTCATTTTCAGAAGAAACTAGAGTCTTATATTTTTAAAATATGACAACCCTAATCAGTAATCAATAATATTTGCAAAATAAAACAATTATTTTCTGGTGCATGTTAAATATACATTGTCGAAAATGTAATCATTGGATCCTTATACTACTGATATAATAGTATGAATTGAAGTAAATAGTGGTTTTACGTGACGAAAACAGTCTATTTTTTGAAGAAACTCCGTTTTCGTGTAATAGATAAAGCCACTAAATGGCTCAAAAAGAATAAATGGCCCCTTAAGCAAAGAAGTAATGTTATATATAATGCTAGTCTGCACATTCTACTTCAAAATTTAAAAGAATGAAAGTATTTTTTTTTCTAATTTGGCAATTTTTTTCCTTAAAAGATGTACACTTCAGATCACACTGTGATTTGATTTAAAATCTAAGTGCAGTGTGACGAATTTACACCAACTTTCCACTGCGCCCTGTATCAACTAAGAGCGGCAATTCCGAACTCGTATTCTTTTATAAAAATGTTATTCTGATTTCCGTTTTACGTTTAAATAAATAGAAGTGGGGTATACCTCAGCGTTTTGTGGAGTACTGTAGCACTTTGTATGTGGAAACCTATGTAGAAATTAAGTTAAAAATCGATTTGCTAAGAGTTTCTATCTTAAATCTTTTTAACACTTTCCAACAAAGTTGAAAAGTGTTTATGACTTCGGTTTGTCTGTCATTCTGTCCGCGCTCTAACTCGTAAATATAGTCGGATCGTTCTGAAATTTTTGGATGTTAGTAACCTCTACCATAGCACGATCCCTATTTCAAATAAAGTTTCTAGCATGTTTGGTTCATTTACAGGGACAGTCAAATTTTTTTGTTACATTACGGCCTATGGGAAAAAATCGTTTAAAATAGTTTTTAATGATGTTACATGCTTTCAAACATAATAAAATTCATATGCATTTATCAAGTGCACTAAATATGCATTCTGTAGAATATACGATGCAAAGAATAGTTATTATTCATTTACAGTGCCACACAAAATAATTCTGTTACAGAACGATATAGGGGTGGAGGGAATTGTTTGCCGCGTATTTTAATTATGTTAAGTTATTTCATGTATAATGAAATTGACATACGTCGCTGAGGTTTACTATAACTTATTTCATGTATAATACGAAGCGCATAGCATTTACAGGGACACACAAAAGATTTCAGATACTATATTGAGTCCGAAGTACTGTACAGTAGCGATGATTGCTGAAAATGCATTTTTATATATCTTATGTGCTTTTATGTTTCACTATATTTATGAATAGTATATGGTGTGTATAAATGTTGTAATTCATATACAAGGCTAGACAAAATAATTCTAATGGCTACTGGGTATGATTGCAAATTGTTTAAAGGTGGTTTTTAAATGAGTTTATGCGTTTTTACGCAGAACTGCATTTGGTTTACTAAGAAATGTTTGTAGAACATAGATAAAAGGATATACAGGGTCACGCAAAGTATTGGATACATGGCTGTCTATAAAGGATAATTTCTGGAAATGTGATTACGGTAGTTTTAAGAGTGTTTTACTTTGAATTAAACTTTAGCTAAATAGTGGCGTGTAATAAAGGTAATAGGTTAAATACACGGCTGTACAAATGTATACAAGTATGTTTTGATCTATTAGTATAAATTGCTGAAAGAGAAATGTCAACCTGTTATGAGTTTTCTTGCTAAACTAAATTTTCTCATTATATAGTATGTATAGCAACCTACAGATCAAATACAGGGCTGTTCAAAAGAATTGGAATACATATTTGGCTATATACGGTAACTGCAGAAATCAGTTTTTCAAGTGTTTCATCCGTTTTCTAAAATGTTTACTTAGTTCTCTTATATACCTTATTTCTCTAAATAACGAAGTTTTGTTAAAGCATTCAGGAAGTGTTGGAAAGTGTTTCAAAGTCTATGTATGCTAAACGCATGATTTTTCTTACTTGTTTTAATTACAGCGGGTTGAAAACTACGATTATGCAAAATTCAAAGGTTTATAAAATTTCTCATATATATATATATTTTAACTATCAGAGGTAAACAAAAAATTCAAAAATATTTTAAATCTACACACTTGTTTCTGTTAAATCACGTAATTGTCATGGACTTATGTGTATTTAAAAAAATGTACTTTAAAATATACTGAAATATTAGTCAAAATGCCAATTTTGGAAAAATTATATTTCACGAAGGGAAAGAAATTATTACAATATGCATCTTTTATATGTATTATCAATACTTCCGCACATGTCCAGAAAAAATAATAAAATGGCGGTTATCTTTTTTCCCTCCTGAGTTATAACAATTTAAATTTTGAATATTTTCAAAGTCAGAATTTTTGTCAGCTTTTAACTCAAAAGAGGGAAATGGTATTCACATGCAATTTCAGAAAGATTTGACAAAGACAATCTCTATATACTGTCTTTGATCTGTAAGTTGTCTTCTGTTATTTCAAATGGTATAATAGATACGGAGTCTTGAAATTGGAGATATGACAGCCAGCTATGCACAAAAAGGACATTTAGAAATAAGAAAACTTGCATTGAATAAATTTTGTATGTTTATTTAAAAAAGTATTTTTGAAATGCATTGTACTTTTGTGTTATAATAAGATTCAAGAGTCACCAGGATTTCTTCCCAAGGGTTTTGATTCCTGTATTAGAATATTGTGTTGTGAATTATATGTTGTTACCGCAGTTATATGTACGTACCAAAGAAGTACACGAAATCAAATATTTTCTTGCTTACCTTTTTAGGGGTTTTTAAGTTCATAAATGTTACAAAATTTATATTTCATAGACTCTTGTGGTATAAACATAGAGATATAACTGTGGTAGCTTCGTGTATCTAATTTTCTAATTTAGGAATGAAATCGATTCGGAAAAAATTCATGACTCTTGAACATTTAATAAGAACACAAAGTACAGCGGATTCGAAACATTATTCTAACTAAACCCAGAAAATTCCGTCATTAAATGTTTAGAAGTACATGTCTTTTTTAAGTGCGTTCGTAATTCTATAAATACGTAGCACGTATACTCGTCGTCTGGTATAGTCCGACTATCTGCTTGCATATAACAACGCAAAAACTACCCGAATGGTTTTTATTTAATATATATAATCGTTGCAGAATTTTATCGAATCATTTCAAATTTTATGAAAATCGAATAAAAACTTCAAGAGACATTATTAAAAGATTTCTTCATTCTATTAAATCTTATTCTGCGTAATTAATTCAATGATATCCCATGTCAGGTAATGATTCTAAGACGCCATAGTGATTACGTCCTATTTAAGATGTAGACCTATTATTTCCGTATTACTGAATTTAATATATATATAATCGTAATAAATTTTGTATTCATACATTTTTGCGTAAGAGAGCAACAGCTATTGCACCAAGATCTGAATATTTATAAAACTAGTTATAGTACGAACGAACCTCATTTGCCGCGATTGACGTACAATTTACGACTTGTTTTAATGTTATTTTTGTCCATGGTCGACTGGCATGTCTCCTATTTCAAGACTCTGTATTTGTTGGAACAATTGGAATAATAGAAAACTATTTGCAGATTATAGACAGTATAACGTCAGGTCCGTTTAGCCTATAAAAACCACTTCCCCCTTTTGAGTACAAGCTGTAAAAATACTGACATCGAAAATATTCAAAATTTAAATTGTTATAATTCAGGAAGAAAAAGAGATAACAGCTGGCTTTTTTTATGCACATGCTTAGAAGTCGTAATAAAGCATATAAAAAGTGCTTTTTCCATGAGATATAATTTTTTAAAAATGGCCTTTTGACTAATATTTCAGTATATTTTCAGCTACTCAATTTCTCTTGAAATTACACATAAATAAAGGAAAATCCTATGATTTAATAGAAACAAGTGAGTAGAATTCAAATTTGTTTCGATTTTTGTTTATTTTTAAAAGTTAAAAATATGTGCAACATTTTATAAACCTTGGAATTTTCTATAATTGCAGTTTTTAACACATTCTACTTAAAAAAAATTAAATAGAATTTTTTTGCAAATTCTCTTTACCTCCTTTTTTGTGGTGTGGAGGTCGATCCGCACCTAAGGGGACTTGTGAACCTCTTAAAGCGTAATGTTCTCGAAAGGCTTTGTCCTTCGGCGTAGATGGTGGACTGTCGTGTGGATGTCGATGGTGGAAGACTAAGCATGGTAGTCAAGTTGTACCTCTAAGCAGGGTACTCAAGACTGACCACCCTGGGTACCCGGGGGGACCGTCGCATCCCTCGAGGTTTATTCACGACAGTTGCAGGATACCTTCTGACGATTGGCCTGTCCTTTCCGCAGGTTTAAGAGATTCCATTGTAGTGATGGGTTGTCGGATTGACGATATCGTTGTCAGTGGCTGGCCTCTTTGTTCTGGTTTTGCCTTGACTGACCACTTGGTGGATTGTTTTGGCTGGGCCACAAGTGTTCGGGGTCTCCCCGGGTGCAGGCGTTTTCTTGAGCCTCGAACTCGCCACAACAGTCCGTGGGACGAACAAAATCAGGCCACAGAACAGTCTTTTCGAAGTTCTTGACTGCGATTTGGCCATGCGTGTACCATGCGCAGCTGTTCCGACTGGCGGGTTTGCGGTCGTAGCGACTGGGTGTAGTCTGGTGCCTTGGAGGACTGGGGGTCACAACGCGACCTCCTTCGAAAATCCGCATGGATACATTCGGATCTGGAGCGGGAAACTTTTGTTTACCCCCTTTTTTTGCTGGAAGTGACTACGGTTCATAGCTGCTTGGAACTGTGATGCTCAAAACATAGCCTCTCTCAGTTCAAGTCGTGCGTGCGCCTCCTACGTGTTCCCAGCGGACACTAAGCTGGTTTCACCTTCCTAGGCCGAAGTATACACAGCGCGGCCCCCTCCTGGTGGTCTTCAACCAACTCCTTTGGTGTGTGTGAGGGGGGTGAGGGGGAATCAGGCTGGGGATGCTGTGGTTTTGACCCGGTCACCGCATGTTGGAAGGTGACAGAAAGCAGAGTCTCCGGGGCGGAGGGGGCGCTGTCTCTCTTCCGAGCCTTGGTGTCCTATTTGTTGGTGTGTGTTTAAATTAAAATAGCCGAAAAAAGTTTAAAATGTGGGAAAACCCATAAAAATGTGAAGTGTGTGTTGATGTTTGTTCAGGTAGAGCACCTTCTTGAGCCAATGGGAGGCAAGTCTGGTCGGTGTCGACCACAGACTGTGTGCGAGCATAATTCGTGGGCCCGCCGAATTGTGGAAGGTGAGTGTTGGATGGCACCAACCACGCTCTAGTGGAGGACTCTCTATCTGGGGGTGTGTCCGGTGAGGTGAGTGAGGACGGAAGACCAGTGTCGATTGCGGCTTGTGATGGTAGCATAACCACGAAGCCTAGCCAACTGTAGAAGGTGTGTGTCGACCGGATTACCAAGCTCCCTCTCGGGTATCTCCTCAACTTTTTGATGTGTTTGATGTTTGTATGTTGTGTCGCTTGGGAGCTGAGGGATCGAGTCCTTCGCCAAAGCTTCGTTACAAAGCTAGTCCGGCGTATCTAGGCGTAGGTGGACTTTCTGCATCGCCGGTCGGATGAGCAGTTTTCTAGTTTTAGTATCCGCCTTGTTGCTCTCTGGCATGGTGACGTGTGGGAGAGTTTGGATTGGAGTGATGGGCCTGGGGTCGTGGCGCGTTTCGTGGCTGGGTAGATTCTGATTGAAGCGACGTTCCGCCCATTCCACTTTTGTTGGCCCCTAGGCAGGGTGTCGATTTAGTTCTCCATCTGAGGGAGCACATTGTGACCCTTTCGGGGCGTCATGCCTTTAGTTTGAACTGTGGGGTTTGAGCTCTAATTACTAGCTTGTTTGTTGGGAACAATTCTTGATATGTACACAGCACACGGGGTTGTGAATCGTGCCGGGGCTCTGGGTCCCGTCTTTTAAGATACTGAGAAGCGAGCCACCCTGTTCAATTCTCCGGGACTTTGGGCAGAGTGCGGAACTCGTTTACGCATCTAAGGGGACTATGTGACCCCTTGAGGGGTAATGCCCGCGGAAGAAGACGTTTGTCTTCGGCGCAGATGGTAGACAGTCGTACGGATGTCGATGGTGGAAGACAGAGTACTGCAGTCTTGTTTAGTCCTCTATTCAGGGTACCCGGGACTGACCATCCTGGGTTCCCGAGGAGGATGTCGCATCCCTTCGAGGCGTGGCTTGCGGCAAGTAGCAGGATCGCTTCTAGACGCACGCCTGTACTTTCGTAGTCAGGCTTGAACGAGTCCGTTGTGGTGATGAGTTGCCGGCTTGACGGTGTCGTTGTCAGTGGCAGGCCTTGTTCCGCTGGTTTTGCCTTGACTGGCCACTTGGTGGTTAATTTTAAGCTCTGTCGCAAGTTTGCGGCGTCGCCCCGGGTGCAGGCCTTTTCTTGAGTATCGAACTCGCCACAACAGTCCGTGGGGCGATCATAATCAGGCCACAGAACAGACCTTGCGAAGTTCTAGACTGTGGTTTGGCCTTGTGTGTCCTATGCGCAGCTGTTCCGACTGACGGGTTTGCGGTCGTAGCGACTGGTTGCCTTGCGTCATTTGGTGCCTTGGTAGACGGGGGCTCGCTACGCGACCTCCTTCGAAGGACCGCATGGATCCATTCGGATCTTTAACGGTAAACTTTAGTTTACCTCCTTTTTTATGCAGATTTTGCCACACAAAGTTTGGGTAAAATAAAAAATGATGCATACCCTAAAATAAATAAATAAACATAAAATTAAATAAAATTTTAATTAAAATTGTTGAAATTTTATAGAATGATTTTAGTACGAATTTGCATACACCTGCAAAATCTCATACATACGTTTGTATAGTACATTTAAGCCATGTACGAAAAAGGTATTTAAGCAAATAAAATTCTATAAGTATATAATAATTACAATGTACAGATGTTTTCTTTTATTACGTACACACAAAAGAAACTGCTAATTTGTTCGCTACAAATCAGCTTTTTAAAAAGTAATGTCTCTTTTTATTTTCTTTACAAAGAAAAAAAGGGGCAAAACTTAAATAATAAAAATTGTATTCCTGTTTCACAAGCATTTGAAATTTATAGAAACCACACTGTTTTTCTGTAAGAAATCTGCTTTACCTAAAAACTAGAGCTTTGTTTATGCTTCTCAGTTCTTTATTTGTTTCGTTTTTTTTTATTCAATAAAAATGTAGAATTCTTCATTTTAAATGTTTGAAATGTGGATTTGACAACAAGTATGTATGTATATATATATATATTACCATTAATTAAACATAACCTACCACCGTCAATTATTATGAATTAAAATATATATATATATTCTCGTGTTGGTTTTTCTGTAAAAAATCTCCTTTCCCTGTTTATGTTTTTAAACTTCTTATGCGTTATTCTCTCCATGAAAATGTAAAATTCTTTAATTTAAAGCGTTGGAAATGGAATTTGACAATAACTATGTAAACAACATTTTGTATTCTTTTTTGTTTAAGGAATCCTTTTTATACGGTATAGACTTTTCGAAGTGTGCAAGAATGATGAAAACTGCATTCTAAGATTTTGTTTCAAGAAAAACGAACTTTTACAGTATAAATAATGTTTTTTGCAAAATAGCTTCAAATTGTGAATTAAATTTAATTATTGTGATGTTTAGCGCAGCATGTTCATTGTTTTGGACCTAGCGCTATATTAAACCTATGAAATATGTTGGAATGCTTAAAATAATAAGAAAAATTGATGATAAAATTAATTATTTCTTGTTGAAATGCCAGTAAATAACATGTATCACAGCAGGTGACAAAACCTCTTCTTTATTAGATAATCTTAAAAAATAATTTTTATTTGCAAATATATCAAATTGTCAGATATTTCTTATTAAGAAACTTGATAATCAATCTATGTTTTCCGTTTTATGATAAAGGATTTTAAACAATTGATTCCGATTTTTCTGAAAATGCACTAAAAATTTGCGTTTCCAACCGCAATTCCGGATGTGACGATGCAGGAAAGGGGAAAAATGTAGAGCCGAGACAAAAATTTGTTTATAACTCAAGATGTAATTAATTTATCGGAGAATGAAAAAAAATCTACCCGATTACAAATCACTTTAATAATCAGGCCTGCAAGTATCATGTTTTTATGTTTAATAATGAGTTACATAATGTGACAGAAAGTTTCGCGTTGTTGAACGGGATAAAATATTTTTTGGAGAACTACACTAAGCTTTATTTTAGATAATTGCGTCAGAGTGCTTTGCTTCATAGAAATATAACTTGATATGAAAACCACACAGAGGAACTATTTTTTGTCAGTACTTGTAATTTTTAGGGTTCCGTGCTTAAAATAAAAACGGAAACATTATAAGATCACTCCTGTGTCTGTCTGTCCGTCTGTCACAACCATTTTACTCGTAAACTATCGAACGTGGAAAGTTCAAATTGAGGAAGTAATAATGACTATTGACGCACATATTTACAGATTATTAAACATTCACAAATATATTTAGCGAAAATGAAGAGGAGATAATTATAAGTTACTTGAAAAAAATAGTTTCTTTGTGTATCGTGTGAAAGCTTTCGTAACGCTGAACTCAAAAATATATCTCTTTTAATTTTAGGTATTATATTTTCAGAGATATCGTCGAAAATATAGTGAAAAAATATGTTTCCCCCCCATCTATTTCCGAATCTACTGAAACTAAAATTATGAAAAAATTAGAGGTAGTAGACGTTAATTTAAACCTTGCATGAAAACTATAGCGATTACCTTAGGTTACATAGTTTTTGAGAAAAGTGCATATTTTCGTTACACACAAATTTCGATTTGCAGGCATTCAGCAAAGGTGTTGAGAAGCGCTGGAGGTGCCTGTCGTAGCAGAAGTATAAAAGAATTACTGATAATGATTTTCGGGAAAAATCGCGAGACATTAGCCTAGATATTAACCTTTGAAGACACGGGCAGTTTGGACATCCATAATGACAGGGGCGGCGTACTCTATGTATCATCGTCTTTTAAAGCCCATATAACAATTTGAAATGATATATTTGTGTAATGCAATGCCCAGTAGTAGTGTTAAAGCAATAAACGTGAAATTGGTAAAAACAGACTACGTTAATTAGAATTAATCACATAAATGCTATGGGATTCGCGACTGGTTTGCACTGAGGGGATCTCCCAATACGCCTCCCGTGTCTTTAAAAGTTAATTAAAAACCTATCTGGAGAAACGCGGCACGGGCAAAGTCGGCATTGAAACTTTGCGACCTCCTTTCGAAGAGCACTTAGCAGAATGCCAAGTTTAAATTTTGAATAAGGGTTTTATTTTAGCGACAATGTGAAAGGAAATGATTATTACTACGCTGAATTTAATTTTACGAAATGTCAAATGAATTTTAAATATGCACCACTTTTATTGTCAGTACTGAATTGAATTAACCACAAACAGATTAGGATAAGATTTAAAAAAGTGTTATACAGAACAGCAATATTTGATATTAGTTAGGCTTCATATCTCTTTGAACTTTTATGGTATACCCATTCATACTTTTCTAGTATCTACAGCTACACCCAACCATACGTTTTATAGTTTTTTACAAAGTCTTATTATTCTTTTAGCAGCGATTTTTTTTAATAATACAGTTAATAATTCACATATTTATTGTACGGACCCCTCTGAGCGCGATTAATACTCGCACTTGTCTGTTTATTAATTATAATTTTTTATTTAATTTTTATGTGGTTTTTAGCGTTTTTACACGTTTCGCGAATATTTTTCCATGTTAGTAAATGAATCCGCTTTCAATCTTTTATTCAATTATAGTAAATTCTGTCTAACTAAATTAAAAGTCTTTTCAATAAAGCTTATTTGGCATTCGTACAGCTATTTTTGAAAATTTTCGTGAAATTCTTTAATGCATTTTTTAGAGCTTTTTGGAGTTCGGCGAAAATTTTTGGACATTCCTAAAAGTAATTCGGGTTAAAATTTTTAGCCTAATATAATAAATTTTCTCCTCCGCGATTTTTGAATTTTTAACGCTTTTGAATGCGATTCTTAGCGTTTTTTCGAGTTACGTGGATTTTTTTTTTTTTTTTTTTTTTTTTTTTAACATTTTTTAGAGAATTCCGATTACAATGTTTCAGTCCACTATAGCAAATTTTGTCCACACCGAATTTGGAATTTTTAGCGATTTTGACTTTTTTTTTGCGTTTCGAGGCAATGTTACCACATTAGTAAAAAGAATCCGGTTTTGATCTTTCAGCCCATTATAGTAAATGTTGTCCTCTTTTCATTAAAGTTTATTCGAAATTCGTGCAGTGATTTTTGAATTTTTGCGATTTTAAGACCCTTTATTTTTCATTTTTCGCGGTGGTTTTTTTAATATTAATAAAAGGAATCCGGTTTCAGTTTTGTTGCTCAGTATGGTAATTCTGTCCTCTTTTCAATAAAGTTTTTTCGGAATTCGTACAGCAATATTTGAATTTTTAACATTTGTTTTACAACGTTTTAGCCCATTATAGTAATTATTGCCTTCTGGCAATTTTTGCAATTTTTTGTGAAATTTTTATGCCATTTTCAGCGTTTTTTTTCTTATCGAACGCCTTCGAGATAAGGTTGAAAGCCTTGACACGCGTCACGAAAACGTCACACAAAGCAGGGAAAACAAAGAAAAAATAAAAATAACTTGCATGTTTCGATTTCGTTGGCTCGTGGAATTATTAATTCTTATTTTCTAAGAATAATTAATAATTCATAAGCAAAAGTAAGTGAAACATTCAAATTGTTCGATTTTTTTATTTGATTTCCTTGCTTTGACGAGTATCAAGGCTTTCTTCCTTCTGCAGAGGGCGTTCGCATAACACGATTGGTGAACGGTACCGAAGTCAGTGGGGCTACAACTCATGGTTCGTTTGGATTGATTTTCATTTAAAAATATATAATCATACAAGTACAAGGGTATATAGTGTCGAAAGTAGTAGGGAACCAGCATTAGGTTCTTTTGGAAAAATTTCCGTTTAAAGATATAAAATCAAAGAGGGCCAGAGCATGCGTAGAACGCACAGTATGCTCGAGATTCGTTTTGTAATATTTTCATTTAAATATATACATAATCATACGAATTAGAGGGGTTACGCTGCCGAAAGTAGTAGGGCTCACGACATTAGGTTCATTTGGAAAGATTTTTGTTTAAATTAATAAAATCATTCAACATTGATTTTAAGTATATTTAAGCTTTTTGTTACAGGTCCGGACAACTCCGGACAGGTCATCTAGTATAATGTATTAATGCAAAAGCGATACTATGATTGATTTATACATTTTGTTTCTTTGTGATGACTGGAGTAAGATTTCAAGTCAAAAATCATAAGCATTTTCACCACTTTTAAGGCTATTTACTTTCAGTCAGACCGAGACGAATTCAAAAGGCTACACGAGACCAAAAGCAAATGTTCCAGTACCATACCGTTACCAATGACGAAAGTTGGTGTGTTTATGTTAATGTAAAGCTGCTCATAAAATGGCTCAGCCCAGCATAAGAAGCAATGAAGAGAGCGAAACAAGAGCTTTATCCACATAAGTTCATATCTTATTTATGGTGTTATCGGAAAGGCAAAACTACAAAATTCATGTAAACAACAAGTTAGTCAAAGTTCAACGACTGCTTCCTGACTACTGATTACTAAAGATTAACCAAAAGCAAACTGATCGACATTATGGTATCCTCTTACAATTTTCCAACGTTTGGCTTCCTATTTCCAGTGTGACTGAAACCGCTATATAAATATTCAGTTGGAAAATCCTTCATATTCTCCTTTATATGCTGCATTAGATTTTCTACTTTTCTGATCGCGCTCTAACTATATGTTCAGTGTTTTCTACAATGACGATCAAGTATTGAAAACTAAACATGTTTGAGGGATATTTTATCTTTAAACCAGCAACGAATTAACTTCCGGTTAATTTCTATTGCTAAGGAATGAAAAAAACTTATTGAACGTTGCGAAGAAGTCGTAAGTAATAACATAGTGTACATTATTAATTAAAATACAAACAGCTTTAAAATAGCAATAATAATTATTTTTTATATTAGATAAAAACAAGAATTTTCAATTCTATCTTAACATTACATTTTAATAACCTAAAAAACAAAAAATAAAAAATACAAGGAAAAAATAAATAAAACTAGGAACAAAATTAAACAGCAATGATTTATTTGTCAACCCAATGTTATAGACATGTCTGGGAGTAGAGAATTTAACACAAGCATAACAAGCAAAAACATATAATAGTTTGTAGAGCAGCGAATTAATACCAGTAGAAATTTTTAGTTATATGTATTTCCGGAGTCTTGAATTTTCTGAAAGAAGATGTGGCTTGAATTATTCGATTTTCATGGAAAAAGCGTTTTTAGGTCAGCCAGCAACAGGATTTCTGTAGCATTAAGGACCATTCCTTGTTCAGCTTGCAATGATATCTATTGCACCACGAAATAGACGTTTGGTCAATGTGTTTACGGGAATTCTATGTTTAGTAAGTAGAGAATGCTGTTTTAGTAACTCCAAAACGTACGCTTTGTAACGAAATCCTTTGTCTGGGCAGAATATAAGTTTTAATACGTTGCTGCTGTAATCAAAGGCACTTTCCGTGAGGGATGCTCTTGTACAGAGTGGATTTCTGGCCTTAGTCAATTTTGATTTCAGGCCAGACTACGGGACTCTTGTATGTTCTGGTAACTCGAAGACTGGCAATTCAGGCCTCATGCAGATTGCGTAAAACAGAGATGACGATGTCTGAGAACGTTGGGCCATGAATCCTTCAACTAATCATGTTAACAATGCTCTGTCGTGTCCTAAAATTAAAATGTATGCAATAATGCATCGACTGCTTAAAAGAAAACACTCATGGTCACATTTTAGATTTTATATATAAACATGGTCTTGAAATTTCATTAACTATTAAAAAAATGTTTCATGTTTTCATTTTAAAACATCACTGTGCGATTTAAATGAAATGCGAACTATTACTGAGAAACGCATATGCCATACAATCCAGCAAACAGAAAAAAAATAACAACATTATTTTCAAATGAATAAGCAAGTAATTTTTAGAGAGAACTAAAGTAATCTAATTGCCTTGTAGCTTGAAAAATCATTCTTTTTCTTAATTTAGAATCGGGATTGCAGGTTGGAGGAAAACAGTACATTATATTAAAATAATCTGTTGAAAGCCTTTTACGTTAATGTAAAACTTTTATGAACTAACGTCATTATTTGTAGTGAACTTTTTCATCAAGAGGAGCAATTTTATTATTCTCAGGAAGTATATTTTATTAAACCACTATGAAATGGTATTTTATGTAAGTTAATTACTTTTTAGTACTTTGGCAAGGGTTTATTTTAGTTTGAACAAAATTAAAATGTATAATGTAACAATTTAATTATTCGCAAAATTTTGCTATAGCTTAATGTTATTTTAAACAGAATAATGGACAATAAAGTATTCCTTTATATATTAATAATTTAAGCGTTTTTTAAATATTATTAACGAATAATAAAGATAAATCATTCTATTATTATTAAGTATTTCCTTTAATTATATATATTTTTAAAAATGCGTTACTCAATGAAAATATTTTTTCTTCCGACTTATAACCCAGTGGTTAGGGGGTTGAATTCGGAATTAATTAGGGGAAAGCTAGAAATTGTTTTAATCCCTTTAGTCTAGGTCTAGAATGAATATGCTATATTTTCCTCCTTGTATACTAAGTGAGCGTAAGGAAATATGTATAGATTTATAGTCGAAAAACACGTTTTTTTAAATGCCATAACAATATCGCATAATAACTAATTCTATCAAAAACATTGTCAATACAAATGTTGTAGAGCTGAAAATTCTCAGTAAAATGAGTACCTACACTCAATATTTTTGTTGAACATTAAGATCACAATTCTACTTCAAAGTTTTAGCCCCGTGGTCAAGAGGTTGGACTCAGAATTAATTAGGGGAAGACTGGAAATTGTCTTAGTCCTTTCAGTTTAGGTCTAAAATGAACGTACTATGTTTTCTTCCTCGTACTTGGGGAACGTTAGAAAATATGTACATATTTATTTTCGAAAAACAAGTTTTTCTTTAATTACTCTAAAAATATCCCAAAACAGCTAACTCTATGAAAAACATTGTCAATACAAATGTTGTAGAGCTTAAAATTATGAATTAAATGAATGCCCACATTAATATTTTTTCGAACATTAAGGTCTCAATCCTATTTCAGAATTTTGCCTTAATCGTTAATCAAGAGCATGAAGCCAGGAGAGACCAAGTTAGCTTAACAATATCTAAAACAGCTAACTCTATCAAAAAATTGTTAGTGCAACTGTTGTAGAGCTCAAGAATTTTAATAAAATGAGTACCCATATTAATATTTTTGTTCACAGTTAAGGTCGAAATTCTATTTCAAAATTTTTCTTTAGTCGCTAATCAAGAGCTTAAAGCCAGGAGAGACGAAATTAACTTAATAATATCTCAAAACAGCTGGCTCTGTCGAAAAATTGTTAGTACAACTGTTGTAGAGCTTAAGATTTTTAATAAAATGAGTACTCATATGAATATTTTTGTTCACAATTAAGATCGCAATCCTATTTCAAAATGTTTCCTTAGTCGCTAATCAAGAGCTTAAAGTCAGGCAAGACAAAATTAACTTAACAATATCTCAAAACAGCTATCTCTGTCAAAAAAATTCTCAGTACAAATGTTGTAGAACCTAAAATTTTGAATAAAATGAGTACCCACATTAATATTTTTTGTTCAATGTTAAGGCCGCAATTCTATTTCAAAAGTTGCCTTAATCGCTAATCAACAGTTTGAAGCCAGGAGAGATCAAGTTATCAGTCCACACTGCTTCCAATTTTTATATACATGTATTTTTGTTAATTTCCGCTCTTATATCGAAAGGATTAAAAGAATATTTAGCTTTCCCCAAATTAATTTCGCATTTGGCCTTTTTTTCATACCCTACCACTGGACCAGTAATCAAGAGGTTAAACCGTAATTCTTAAAATATCCAAAATAATGAGCTAAAATAATTACAAAAATATCATAAATACCTCAATAAATTAAAAAAAAATACATGTATATAAAAATTAGAAGCAGGGTGGACTGATAATCGGGTCTGTTCTGGCAAGCTCTTAATTAGCGATTTAGGCTAAACTTGAAGTAGAATTGTGAGATTAATATTCAACAAAAATACTAAGTGTGGTTACTCATTTTATTCAGATTTTTAAGCTCTACAACATTTGTATTGACAATGTTTTGATAGGGTTTATTTTTTTGAGATATTGTTATGGTATTTAATAAAAAACGTGTTTTTTGACTATAAATCTATACATATTTCCTAACGTTTACCTAGTACGAGGGGGAAAGCTTAGTATATTCATTCCAGACCTAAACTAATGGATTAAAACAATTTCCAGCTTTCCCCTAATTAATTCCGAATTCGGCCTTTTTTGCTCCCCTACCACTGGGCTTATTTCGGATTTGAAGTTGGAATTTTGATTATAGTTGACCATCGTAGCATAAATACACAATGACATAATTTGCGTTTTTCTGTAATGCCTTTAAAATAGATGTAATATAATAATAATGTAATCAGACAAAATCTTAAGATCAATAAGTAAAATTAAACAGCAATCAATTTAGATGATACTGCAATGTAATATTTTAAGTGATCCTGTAAAAATTTGTCTAGGATACACTGAAAATTAAAAAAATAAATATTGGACCGTACCTGAAAGAGACATATAAAATTCAAAACAAATTCAGCATCTTTAAGAAACGATAGAGGATTATATACGTGAGTGTGGTTAAGAGCTCCCAACATACTCGCCTAGCAACAAGAAAGGACAGAATTGTCCCATGAGAAGCCTCTGCCAGACGTGAACAAGGTCGCTCACGTATCGAATGGTCGAGTGTGTGTGTGGTTAAGAGTTCCCACCGTACTGGCCTAGCAACAAGAAAGGACAGTATTTTCCCACTGAAAGCCTTTCTGACGCAGGCGACCGCATCCCAGAATGGAATTGCTGATATACATTTTCGCATCTCTGGGACGGGGAACAAATTAATAAAGCAAAAAAGGAGAATTCATTTCGAAATGGCAGAGATCAGACGAGTTTTGTACAAGTTCTTAACAGTCTACTCAGTCAAGTGAAAAGACTCGTTCGCTGATGTTAATCCAATGGAAAATTTATAAAGATATCTCGGTTGAATTTCAATATTTTTAAATATATTTTTTTTTTGCATTGGACAGCTGAGATAGATCTGTACAAAGGCCATTTTTTACTTTTTCGATTTCGATTGCACATTTTTTTATGAGGATGCTTTGAATTTCGAAACCGGTTTCGAAAATGAAAGTGTCCTCATTAAAAATATCTGTAAACAAAATCGAAAAAATACAAAACGATCTTTGTACAGATCGATCTCAGCTATCCAATGCAAAAAATCATTAAAAAATATTAAAATGCAACCTATATATCTTTATAAATTTCGTCCATAGGATTAGCATTAGCGAACGGGTCTATTCACTTGACTGAAATAGCCTCTTAAAACGGAAAGTAGAGCCGCAATGAATGGCGACAGACGACCCGATTGAAATTCTCAACATTGCCGCGGTAAATTTGCGTAAAAGCCCCTTTTTCCCGTTAACATTGTAAATAGCTGTCTTGCATTGAAGTGTAATAGTAACCAAGAAATATTAAACTCCTGTTATTCGTTAATTATCGCCTTAGTCCTCCTTTACATATATATTTTGTTTTTTCATGTATGCTGTCAAAGCACTACGCATGACATGATGAACATTTTCAAAAAGGAAAATACTGTTAAAGAACTTTAGAACTTATTTAACTATTACGGTGACCGATAAACAATTTTTTTACGAAGTTGAAAATGCGTGGGATATCGAAACACATAGATAGTAGTTAAGCCGTTTTACAACAAAATTTACACAGCACAATTTGAATAACAAATTATTTTAAAGAAACATACAAAAAGTATAAATAAATATACATCCATTCAAAAGTCACATGCAGAGCTACACATCAAAATCTCGGAATTGAGTATCTTATTTGTTTTTAAAAAGGTTTCTAATAATCTGCATATGCAACTAAGAAGAATTCTGATCTTCACTTCTATTATATAAAATAAACTTAAAAATGTTAATTATACAGGTTTTTAGCAAATAAGCGAGGTGACAGTACCCATCATAGAGGTCTGCACGGGCCGGAATTTCCAGGCCCGGGCCCGGCCCGGCCCGAAGGAAAGCTATTTTGGCCCGGCCCGGTGTAAAAATTGAAAGTTCGGCCCGAGCCCGGCCCGGCCCGTTTACATTTTTACCGTTCTCGGCCCGGCCCGGCCCGTACAAAAATCAGTGAAAACAGGCCCGGCCCGGCCTGACTAAATGTCTACAAAAAATTCCGTTTTTTCTCGACATACAATTAAGATTATTTTAATGAATACTACATGCATATTTATGGGAACATTTTACAGTATATTTTAAATTACTATGTTTTCGCAAAATAGAAAACACACAATAGTAAACGTTAACGATTACTTACAGTGTTTTAGTGAACGTCTCTACAGACATTTCAAAATTTAAATAAGGGTTCATTAAAAGATTATTGTAGTTTGGAATAAAGGGTTAAAAAACATGATAACTTTTGAAGCTTATAATAAAAGGTAGATTTGTGAAAATATTTCTGTCATTTTTAAGGCTTTTCACAAATCCAAAGGAGCTACATTTTGATACATTTATGAATTCATTTCTTTTCGGAAACGCATGAGATTGGTAGGTATTCTTATTCAGAAACCATGTAAATGCCGTTTTTTTAGATAAAAGTAATATATCTTTCAGAAAATACTGCCAAAGTTAGTGTTTTGAATCGAATTTTCGGAAGCGATAGCACAGGAAAGGAGAAAACGTACAGTCACGTGACAAGAGTCTCTCTGATCTCTGTACGTAATTTATGAAAAATGGAAACGCTATTTGATCCCAATTGCCTTCAATACTCAGCCTGTCAATTTTATGCCTTTATAGTTAAAAATGAGTCAGAAAATCTGTCTGAGAGTTTCGCATTGTTGAGCAGTAAATATGAGAACCACCTTAAGGTACATTTCCAAAGATACTGTTAACAGAAGTTCATTATCGCTATTAATACTTTACAAAACATAATGCCTATCCTACACATCCTGAGAACGATTAAGACCAGTTCCGTCCCGGCACAAGTCTGCCGAAAAAAATTAAACCCGGGATCAGGCATCATGTAACTGTACGATGCCGATCTCTACGATGGACATGTTACATTTCTGTATTGATGTTGTTAAACTCGCATCGGCTCGTAACGCACATTTATACTTCTCGAAAAAGTCATATTCATTGGAAATGACCTCGTATTTTATCTGCACCTCTCAAATTCTTATATCGGGCCGATAGGCCCGATTAATTTTTTTTATCGGCCGGTCCCGGCCCTTCAGGCCAGTTCAATTTTTTTGCCGGTAGGCCCGTTGAAAAAATTGTCCTAATTCTGCTGGCACGGCCCAGCCCGGCCCGTTTGAAAATTCTCCTCCATTCCGCCGGCCCGGGCCCGTGCAGACCTCTAACCCATCATAAAGAATATTTTTTGTATGCTAGACCAAAGTCGCAAATCAATTATTCTATCAAAAATACAGGATTCCGGACTCCAAGCTGAACCTGAGTTCTCATTCATAACTTTAGCAGTATTATAAGATATCTTTGCAAAAATGTTAACAAAAGAATTTTATTTTGTATGACATGTGATGAAATCATAAGAAGTGCTAAATGTACTGTCAGATACAGATTTGAATTATGGAAGAATAATTTCAATGTTCTATAAACGTGAATGGGAACACGTTTTAGTATCCTGGCTCTGCTTAGAGTATTTTTGACAAAATAAGTGTTTGTGACCTTGGTTTTCTAAGCAAAATTTAACCTTTTTTATGAATACTATCACCTCTTCTAAAGGTAACTAACGATTACCTTATAGTTTAACAATGAAATACGAACGCTGACATTTGCAAACTTGCAACTCAAATTCAGCTTAGTATATCGCCAACATCTTTCTGAATTTTCCCGATACACTACTGCCATTTTTATGTCGCAATAATACTATATAATCCAAAGGAAAAAGTCAAAACATATATTAAAATATTTTTTTGCTTAAAAGACGTTACAAAAGACACATTAAAAATACATTAAAAACCTATATTGTCATATAAAACAAATAGGTGTTGCTATCCAACGTACAATTTATTCACAAGTTTAACATAAAACTCTACGTTTCGGTTTAATCTTTAAAACCTTCGTCAGGAGAAAATTTTTCTGAAATATAAATCGACAACAAACTCTTTACATGCTACATTTTGAAAATTTTTTTTTTTTCAAATCATTTTTTTTTTTTCAAAATGTAGCATGTAAAGAGTTTGTTGTCGATTTATATTTTAGAAAATTTTTCTTCTGACGAAGGTTTTAAAGATTAAACCGAAACGTAGAGTTTTATGTTAAACTTGTGAATAAATTGTACGTTGGATAGCAAGACCTATTTGGTTTATATCGATATTACAACGCAAAGTCCTTTATTATTACTGTATTGTCATTTTTCAACTCCTTCATTGAGTCGTCATGATAATGTATATAATAGAAATTAAAAATACAATGCATATGAAAAGTGAAGAAAAATCATCGAATACAAGTTTTTACATGCATTGTATTTGGAATTTCTATTATACATTCTGATGACGACTGATTGAAGGAGTTGAAAAACATGTCAATATAGGTTTTTAATATATTTTTAATGTGTTTTTAGTAACGTCTTTTAAGCAAATAAATATTTTAATTTATGTTCTGACTTTTTCGTTTGGAATATATATTATTGTGATATAGTTATTAGTAGGCATAATCAAGACTTATTACTCTTATTTATATTTACATTTGCCATTTTTATACAACTGTGATCAGAAAGTGGTGGTATAAAACAAAAGGTATCAATTTATTGGCGAAAATTTATTTCATCTCCTGCAATCTTCTCCGACTGCAATGAACTTCTACTAACATGTTTTCCAATCATCAAACTTTTTATACCAATCAAGTACTGATGTTTTCATAAACAGTCGTCTTTAAAAGCTTTTTCCAACATTTCAAATGTTTTTGTTGCAGAAATTTCATCGCAAAAACGAAATTCAGTGCATGTTCTTTGCTCAATAACATTCGCCATTTTGGAAAACCTACAGAGTGAACATTTTCATCTCACTAAAAATAAATTTATTTTCAGACGATAAAATGAAATAATTTCCTGATTATTCCCAGATGTTTAGAGAAGTCGTAAAAATGTTTGATAAAAGTTTGCAGGTGATATCTAATATAGATGTACTCGGTGTCCATAAAAGAATGCCGCAGTTTTAATGGTATATTATAACAGTTTCATTTACACTATTTACAACAAATCATACATCAACTTGAAGGTAAACTAACCTAATTTTTCTCACACTAGGGGGCTCTCCCCCCTACGAGCTACGCTCGTCAACCCTCGTTCAGATACCGCAGACACTAACCGCACGCTAATTTGATCGGCTATAAAAAGATTTCGGAAGATTTAATTATAATTTGAATCTGACAATTATAACCTGACGTAGTTTTCACCGAACTTTTCTTTCTCTTTTTAATATTCACGTAAAAATACTTTTGTTAGAAATGAAATATTATGATCATCTTAAAATATCAAATAAATGTCTCGCGCAATTTTAAAATTTAAACTGTTTAGCAATATTATTTTTTGTTCATTTTACGTAATAAGTGTAATGTGACGTAAATTCTCCTATTTAAGACTTCTAACGCAAGTTAATGAATTTATTATTTTACAATATTCTTTCTCTTTTAAAATTCATGTGTATAGTTTTTATGACGTAATTTTCAATGAGTTCCTGCTTTTTATATATTCTCTTTATAATAATCCCGTGTAAAATAAATTTTTAATTTGAAGCAAACATAGTTTGCGCTGTTTATACAGTTGGCAACAGTTTAAATTAATACAATTTTCTAAAAAGTGTAAAAAATATCTCTCGAAATGCTGGAAATTTGAATTTAAAATAAAAATAAACCTTAAAAAATGAGTCAAATTAAAAAACTAAATGCAATCTGCACATCGGGAAATTCTGACGTATAAAATGATCTAAAAATGATTAAATTCCTATGTACAGCTTTTGCTCCTATAAAACTTTTTTAATGGAATGATTTTGTCCAACTTTGGTATGAAATATCTCTTAAAATAATTCTTCGATTTGAAAATAGTCTGCATCAGCGTGTTTATCAAACATTTCTCTATAATACTACCAATTTTCATTTTTTTTTGTATGCAACAGTTTTTTTAATATTAACGAAGAAAGGCCATGATTAAGCATTCAAATTGGATGCCGATCTGCCGGGAATATCTACGCAGATTTTCATTGGTCCATTTCCAAATCAAAACTTTTTTTATATATATAGAAGGAAATGTTCAAATGGTGCACCTTTAGTTATACGGTAGTCATGCAACCTAAAGTCCAATTCTTTCCACACTTCGGTTATGAAGTCCGGAGTAATGGAAGCAATATAGCCTCATCAATTCTGTGTCTCAACTCAGGGAAATCATTAGGTAGCGGCGGAACGTAGATATAACTTTTTATAAAGCCTCAAAAGACAAATATCTCATGGTTCTAATGGCTTTATAAACATTCAGTCCAGCATGAATGCTTTATGCGCAGGAGTCGCCATTTTGCGTTTGTGGCACTACAAGCGAGTCAATAACAAAGCAGTACTCGCGCATGCGCTTATCTAAAACTGTTTGAGTTACTCTTTATTTGTGACCTTGAACTAATACTCTACAACACTCATAGTTGATGCTATTTATAACTGGGTCATTCTTTTATGGACACCTTCTATTTTAAATGAAGCCCTATGGATATTTTTTGATCACATTAGTATAAGTTGTCCTATATAGTTAACTACTAAATTATGAAAAAAAAGTCGTTTGCGCATATGCAGTTTAACCCCTTGGGGATGAGCGACCGGTATTCATGCCGCGTAAGGTGCTCAGAACCGGTGATTATTCTCACCAGTAAAATTTGATTGTAAATTTTGGCCTTAATTAAAACGAGTATTTTCCCGATTCAATTACACAAAAATTTCTGTTTTAAAAAACCGGGGATTAAAGATTAACAATTCTGTGAAAGAAGCTTATCCCGAAGGGGTTAAAAACAAATGCCCGTATTTCATAAAATATTTAATACATTTATATTCTAATTATATTATACAGTTTCTAGAACACTTTGTCAAATTTCCTGAAAGTGGAGTTACATTTGACGAAAACCCTGCCAGCTATACACTAAAAAACGTGGAAATGTCTTAAATTTTTTAAAAGAATTTTTTATTTCCATAAATATACGTGCTATTCATACAAAAAATGTGTTACAGGATACAAATAAGTCCTGCTTTAGAGCTACAGATCATTTAAAAAATTCGATTTTACATGGTGATCGCAATTATTATTATGTTTATTCAGTTATTTGTTTCATCCCAATTGCTCTCGTGATCAAAGTTTCTCTACACATTATAACGCCAAATATGATTTTTTTCTTTTTAATTATTGAAGTTCCAGAAGAATTTGTCGGCTGGTTGGTTGACTGTGTTTATGACGGCCAATTATCAACACGTGGGATATGGGCCCTAAGGGGGGAGTGCCCTCCATGGGTGTCTTTCTAAGGGAGCCTAACCCGTATTTATGCGTGGAAATCCACGGTTCGAAAAAAACCACGAAAACTCCGAACGATTAGGCCGACGGGCGCGATTGGGTTCAAACCCAGCACCTCCCGTCTACCAGCTTCGAGAGCAGAACATCTCAGCCACAGGCGAGGCCAGAAGAATTTGTCAAGATTTGCTATGGATATTCGACAAAATATCTAAAATCGGAAGATTTTCGGGACTTTTAGTCATACAGTGTATCTTAAGGATTATCTGCACTACTAATCTTGGTAGTTGGAATAAAAACAGGTACTTTAATGTATTACAAGTCAATTTAATGCATCTAAGTTGTTAATCATCATTGTCTTTCACGTGAAAAAAAGAAATGTATTGACATTTTTTATTAGAACTTTGTTAATACATGGAAATTATTCCAGACAGAAACAATCGCCTTGCATACAATATTTTAATTGAAAATCAAATTTCAAAGCAATTGCTTAAGAGGCGCAAAGGACACCATAGGGAAAAAAAATTCCATGCCGGGACTCGAACCCGGGCCATCACTATAGCGCACTGACGTTCTACCGACTAATCACCGACTTGCTCACTCTAACGCCTATATCTTTCTGAATTTTTACGATATTTGACTAGATTTTTTTAATAAGTTGCTCCATAAAGTTGACTATTAAATTATGTAAAATGATCCTTGTTATCGTTCGCGCATGCGCATATAAAAATTATTTCATACAACTGCTCATATTTCCTAAAATATTTAATATATTTATATTCCAATTGCACTATATTGTTTCTACTATATTTTGTCTTTTTTTCTGAAACCGGCGTTAAATTTGATTGAAAATCCTGCATGTTATAAGCAAAAAACATGCACGAATTTTTTAATTCTTTTAAATAAATCGCTATATCTCTATTAATATACGTGCTATTCTTACACAAAAGAATACACATATTGCACAATGTCTGTTTATATATGTTCGGTAGCGATAGATCATTTCGTGTATTTTATTTTACAGGGTGATCCCAAGTATTACTTTTTTTGTTTGATATTTTTTTGGCCCTATAATTGCCCCCCTTAACAAATAGACATTGCTAAACATGCGGTCATTCCTGTTGTTTTTAATCCTGAATTTCCAGAAGTATCTCTCAAGTATATTTCTAAATATTCGACAAAATGTCTAAAATTGAAAGTTGATGGTCATTAATGGCCATATAGTGTATATATAACTCTTTTTATATACTAGCAAGAATGACCGAGCTAAGCTCGGTCAAAATTAGCTTTGTGTTTATCTCGATATATTATTCCCACTAAATCATTCTTACTGTTTTAGATACAATTAGCTTGACCCTGAGACATAGTGACCCAAAATGACGCACTAATCGAATTTTTTCGAACGTGCGACCTAATACAATGCTTTTCTCTAGCCTGAAAACGATGGAATACAAAATTTAGTGAAAATCGTTAGTCATATTCTAGATAAAATATGCTTGACCCACGTTGATTCAAAAAACCACTAACCGAAATTTATCGAACGTGCGAGCTATTTCAATGGTCTTTTTGTTCTGTGAAACGGTAAAAAAAAAAAAAAAAAAAAAAAAAAAAAAAATGTCAAAATTGTTTGAACATTTTTGAGATGGATGCCGTTAGCTTGACCCCGACACATTATCACCAAAATGACCCACTAATAGAATTTTTTTGAGCATGCGACCCAGCCCACTGGTTTTACATTGTCCAGAAACGGTGTAGTACAAAGTTTTGTCAAAATCTTTTGAGCCGTTTTTTAGATAAAGTTAGCTTGATCCTGATCCATTAGGACCTAAAATGACCCATTGATTGAATTTTCTTGAACATGCGACCCTGCCCAATGGTCTTATCATGCTCGGAAATGGTATTATACAAAATGTTTTCAAAATGTTTTGAAACTCTTTTTAAATACAATTAGCTTGACCATGACCCATTGTGAGCCAAAATGACCCACTAATCAAATTTTGTTGAACATGCGACCTAGCCCAATGGTCTTCTCAAGCCCGAAAATGATAGAATACAAAATTTAGTCAAAATCGTTTAAGCCGTTTTTTAGATAAAATTAGCTGGACCCTGACCCATTGTGACCCAAAATGACCCACTAATCGAAATTTCTCGAACATGTGACTTAGCCCAATTCTCTTCTCATGTCCAGAAACGGTATAATATAAAATTTGATCAAAATGTTTTGAGCATGTTTTTAGATTCAATTAGCTTGACTCTGGCCCATTGTGACCCAAAATGACCCACTAATTAAATTTTCTCGAACATGTGACTTAGCCCAAACGTCATCTCATGACCAGAAACGGCCGTATATTAAAAAAAATTGTGAAAATGTCTTGAGCCGTTTTTAGATGTAATTAGCTTGACCCTGACTCATAATGACCCACTAATTGAAGTTTCTCAAACACGTGACCCATCTCAATGGTCTTTTTGTGCCCGAAAACAATAGCTGACAAAATTTCGACAAAATAGTAGAGCCGTTATCTAGATAAACTTAGCTGGACCCACGGTGACCCAAAAATGGCCCACTAATCGAATTTTCTTGAACACGTTACCCATCCCAATGGTCTTTTCGTGCCCGAAAATTGTTAGATACAAAATTTAGTCAAAATCGATTGAGCCGTTCTCTAGCTATAATTAGCTTGACCCTGACTCATTATGACCCAAAATGACCCACTAATCGAATTTTCTCGAACACGAGACCCATCTCAATGGTCTTTTCGTGCCCGAAAACAGTAGGGTGAGAAATTTCGTCAAAATCGTTAGAGCCGTTATCTAGATAACTTAGATTGACCCAAGGTGACCCAAAAAGGACCCACTAATCAAATTTTTTCGAACATGTGACTTAGCCCAATGGTCTTCTCGTAATCCAAATCTGTAGAATATAGAGTTTAGTGAAAATAGTTAGAGCCGTTTTTTAGATAAAAATAATTGACCCACAGTGACCCAAAAATGACCCACTAATCAAATTTTCTGGAACGTGACCCCTCCCAATGGTCTTTGCGTGCCCGAAAATGGTTAGATACAAAATTTAGTCAAAATCGATAGAGCCGTTCTTTAGATATATTTAGCTTCACCCTGACTCATTATGACCCAAAATCACCCACTAATCGAATTTTCTTGAACACGAGACCCATCCCAATGGTCTTTTCGTGCCCGAAAACAGTAGAGTGCAAAATTTCGTCAAAATTGTTAGAGCCGTTATCTAGATAGATTGACCCACGGTGACCCAAAAATGTAATTTTCTTGAACATGTGACTTAGCCTAATGGTCTTCTCGTAATCCAAAACTGTAGAATATAGAGTTTAGTAAAAATCGTTGGAGCCGATTTTTAGATAAAAATAGCCTGACCCACAGTGACCCAAAAATGATCCACTAATCAAATTTTCTCGAACACGTGACCCATCCCAATGGTCTTTTCGTGCCCGAAAATGGTTAGATACAAAATTTAGTCAAAATCGATTGAGCCGTTCTTTAGATATAATTAGCTTGACCCCGACCCATTATGAACCAAAATGACCCACTAATCGAATTTTCTTGAACATGAGACCCATCCCAATGGTCTTTTCGTGCCCGAAAATGGTTAGATACAAAATTCAGTCAAAATCGATTGAGCCGTTCTCTAGATATAATTAGCTTGACCCTGACACATTGTGACCCAAAATGACCCACTAATCGAATTTTCTCGAACACGTGACTCATCCCAATCGTCTTTTCGTGCCCAAAAACAGTAGGGTGCAAAATTTCGTCAAAATCATTAGAGCCGTTATCTAGATAAACTTAGCTTGACCCACGGTGACCCAAAAATGACCCCCTAATCGAATTTTCTTGAACATGTGACTTAGCCCAATGGTCTTCTCGTAATCCAAAACTGTAGAATATAAAGTTTAGTGAAAATTGTTAGAGCCGTTTTTTAGATAAAAATAGCTAGACCCACAGTGACCCAAAAATGACCCACTAATCAAATTTTCTCGAACACGTGACCCATCCCAATGGTCCTTACGTGCCCGAAAATGGTTAGATACAAAATTTAGTCAAAATCGATTGAGCCGTTCTTTAGATATAATTAGCTTGACCCTGACTCATTATGACCCAAAATGACCCACAAATCGAATTTTCTCGAACACGAGAGTCACCCCAACGGTTTTTTTCGTGCCTGAAAATGGTTAGATACAAAATTTAGTCAAAATCGATTGAACCGTTCTCTACATATAATTAGCTTGACCCCGACACATTATGAACCAAAATGACCCACTAATCGAATTTTCTCGAACATGAGACCCATCCCAATGGTCTTTTCCTGCCCGAAAATGGTTAGATACAAAATTCAGTCAAAATCGATTGAGCCGTTCTCTAGATATAATTAGCTTGACCCTGACACATTGTGACCCAAAATGACCCACTAATCGAATTTTCTCGAACACGTGACCCATCCCAATCGTCTTTTCGTGCCCGAAAACAGTAGGGTGCAAAATTTCGTCAAAATCGTTAGAGCCGTTATCCAGATAAACTTAGCTTGACCCGCGGTGACCCAAAAATGACCCCCTAATCTAATTTTCTCGAACATGTGACTTAGCCCAATGGTCGTCTCGTAATCCAAAACTGTAGAATATAGAGTTTAGTGAAAATCGTTAGAGTCGTTTTTTAGATAAAAATAGCTAGACCCACAGTGACCCAAAAATGACCCACAAATCGAAATTTCTCGAACACGTGACCTAACCCAATAGTCTTCTCGTGCCCGAAAATTGTTGGATACAAAATTTGGTTAAAATCGATTGAGCCGTTCTTTAGATATAATTAGCTTGACCCTGACCCATTATGACCCAAAATCACCCACTAATCGAATTTTCTCAAACACGAGACCCATCCCAATGGTCTTTTCGTGCTCGAAAACGGTAGGGTGCAAAATTTAATAAAAATCGTTTGAGCCGTTCTCAAGATAAAATTTACATACACACACACACACAATTTTTGCTCGCATTATAGTATAAGATTAAAAAGATACTTTATAACTAAGATTTGTTCCGAATTTTTCAATAACTTTTCTTTTACTTATCAAATCCTTTCAAAAATTCTGAGCAATGGAAATTTTCCATTTGATCTAAATTAGGTTATTTTTAACGCTAAAAATAATAATATAGTAACTTTCACTATAATAATATTTAATTTAAAACTTTTTAAATCATATTAAGCAAATAAATTTCAAATTTCCTAGCTACTACTTTTAAAACATCATTTAGACAGAATTTAATGTTATTTTACTATTTATATCTCGAAATTTTATTATCCTTTGTACAACTATTAATACATATTTACTTTCACTTGTAAATCCAATTCATAGACTATTCAAAATGTAGTAGCAATTAACATATACCACTTTAAGAGGTCATATGCTAAAGATTAAACTCTCGCTATTTAATGTTTGGTTACTTATTTTCATTTAAATGTTAGGAAATATGTACGTTTCTTCAGCAAGCTTTTCATGACACGTTAAAAGGCTCAGTAAAACGTGAAACGTGACCTGTTTAAATTTATATACGAGATTCCATGCTTGCTTATAAAATTAGCTGATGGCACTGAAAAAATTCTGAAATACCTAAATCTATATATTTCTGAAAGTAATATTCACTCCGAAATTAAAATTATACATCAATCACTTAATAGAAAAAAAGTCTATTTAATACGCAAGCATATGATAGGATTTTTGATTCCTTATTTGTAATCTGATATAAAGTATTTTTATTTTTTAATTAATTTTGCAATTAACTAGGGGGCTCTGCCCCCTACGAGCTCCGCTCGCCAACCCCCGTTCAGACACCGCAGACTCTAAAAGCACGCTAATTTGATCGGATTTTTAAAAAATTTCGGAAGAACGAATTATAATTTAAACAAGTTGGAAATTGCTCGTCAAACGTGGCAAATGAGGTGCGTTCGTACTATAACTAGTTTTATAATTATTTTTTGCACCCCATATTGTATTGAATGTATAATTATTTGCACTTCATAAAGTGCATAGTCTGATACATCATTAAAATGCACTTCCAATAACTTTTTCCCATTCCCCGTAATGTAACGGAACACTTTTGACTGTCCCTGTAATTAAACTATACATCCGATTTTCCTAAAATTTGAAATAGCTGAACAAAATTTTGCAACAATTATATCTTTAAAATTTCAGACCATTCGGAAGGCATGTCATTAAAATGCACTTGCAATAATTTTTCCCATTGGCCGTAATGTAAAGAAAAACTTTTGACTGTCCCTGTAATTAAACTATACATCCGATTTTCCTAAAATTTGAAATGGCTCGACAAAATTTTGCAACAATTATATCTTTAAAATTTCAGATCATTCGGAAGGCTCTAATATCATTAAAATCCACTTGCAATAATTTTTCCCATTGGCCGTAATGTAAAGAAAAACTTTTGACTGTCCCTGTAATTAAACTATACATCCGATTTTCATAAAATTTGAAATGGCTCGACAAAATTTTGCAACAATCATATATTTGAAATTTCAGACAATTCGGTTTGGTAGTTTTTGCTCTGTTACATGCGGACAGACGGACGGACAGACGGACGGACTGAACGACGACTATAGGTGCTACGTATTTATATAATTACGAACGCACCTAAAAACTGCGGCTATCTCCCTGTTAACGGGTTGTTTTCATGTTTGATTAAATCAGAACAGTGAAACATGTGAAAATAGGCTAATATAAAATGATTTAAGTAAACAGAGTCTTTGTCTCCCGGTATTTTTAGGTGCGTTCGTAATTATATAAATACGTAGCACCTATAGTCGTCGTTCAGTCCGTCCGTCCGTCTGTCCGTCCGTCTGTCCGCATGTAACAGAGCAAAAACTACCCAACCGAATGGTCTGAAATTTCAAATATATGATTGTTGCAAAATTTTGTCGAGCCATTTCAAATTTTAGGAAAATCGGATGTATAGTTTAATTACAGGGACAGTCAAAAGTTTTTCTTTACATTACGGCCAATGGGAAAAATTATTGCAAGTGCATTTTAATTATATTAGAGCCTTCCGAATGATCTGAAATTTTAAAGATATAACTGTTGCAAAATTTTGTCGAGCCATTTCAAATTTTAGGAAAATCGGATGCATAGTTTAATTACAGGGACAGTCAAAAGTTTTTCTTTACATTACGGCCAATGGGAAAAATTATTGCAAGTGCATTTTAATGATATTACAGCCTTCCGAATGGTCTGAAATTTTAAAGATATAATTGTTGCAAAGTTTTGTTGAGCTATTTCAAATTTTAGGAAAATCGGATGTATAGTTTAATTACAGGGACAGTCGAAAGTGTTCCGTTACATTACGGGGAATGGGAAAAATTATTGCAAGTGCATTTTAATGATATTACAGCCTTCCGAATGGTCTGAAATTTTAAAATTATAATTGTTGCAAAGTTTTGTTGAGCTATTTCAAATTTTAGGAAAATCGGATGTATAGATTAATTACAGGGACAGTCAAAAGTGTTCCGTTACATTACGGGGAATGGGAAAAAATTATTGGAAGTGCATTTTAATGATGTATCAGACTATGCGCTTTATGAAGTGCAAAAAAGTATACATTCAGTACAATATGGGGTGCAAAAAATAATTATAAAACTAGTTCTAGTACGAACGCACCTCATTTGCCACGTTTGACGAGCAATTTACAACTTGTTTAACAACGCTATGAGAAAGTATTTTTAAATAAGACATTTTAAATGTATCGTTTTAAATCTGACGTAATTTTCACTAAAGTTTTCTTTCTCTTTTTAATATTCATATGAAGATACTTTTGTTGTTAGAAAGGAAATATTATTTGCGCTGTCTTAGAATTCTCAACACAAGAGCAATGCGACTCTTGTATGCACTTCAATAACATCTGCATTGGTTCAAAATATCTCAATTTCTTGATTTTCTGTAAGCAAGTACACCCTATTGGTTTGCAGTGGAAGTCTATGGGAATATGGTGAAATATTAGAGATATCGTCAAGTTGGCTTCATTTTTGGCGAGTAATTTTGGTCGCTAAATTTGGCGATATATCGTCAAGTTGGCGACAAACTTGGCGGTATTTCGCGACAGAACAGTGTCTCCCCTATTGTAACCCCCCCCCCCCCCATAGGTATGGATATGCATTAAATACTGTTCAATATGTATATAGATTAGTTTTAAAAGATTATCTCAAAATATAAAATAAATGTCTCGCGCAAGTATATTTTTAAATTTAAACTGATTGGCAATATTATGACTTGGCAATTTTAAATATGACTTAATTTCTTCCATTTACTTCTTTTAACGCATATTAATTAATTTATTATTTTACAATTTTCTTTCTCTTTTAAAATTCATACGTAAATTTAATTTTTATGACGTAGTTATCAATATTTTCTTGCTTTTAAATACGTAATCATTTAATTATCATTTGAAAGTTTTTTTTTTCTGTTTATAATAGTCACGTGTAAATAATTTTTTAATTTCAAGGAAATATTATTCTTTTTAAATTTGGCAATAATTTAAAATATTACCCTTTTCTAAAAGTTGCAAAAAATATCCCTTGAAATGCTAAAAGTTTGAATTTAAAATAGAAATAAATCCTCAAAAAATGAGTAAAAAAAAATAAATGCAGTCTGCACACCGGGAACTTCTAATGCATAAAATGATCTAAAAATGATTAAATTCCTATGTATAGTTTTTACTCCTATAAAACTTTTTAAATGGAACGATTTTGACCAACTTTAACAAAAAATATATCTTAAAATATTTTTTCGATTTGAGAACTGTCTGCATCAGCGTGTTTATCAAACATTTCTCTATAATACCACCAAATTTCATATTTTTGCATGCCACATTTTTCTTAATAAACGAAGAAAACCTTCGTTCACAAAAAATTCAAAATCGGTGCCTGCGGCGGCGGTGGTGGTGACAGTGTTAGTTACTTATTTTTAGAATAGAAAGATTATCACCAGGGAAATTTCGCTCGGAATTATTGAATATTTAATACAAGCCGGGAATCGAACCTGGAACCCTAGGAATAGAGCTTGGAATGGCTGTTGGTTCTATGCTTAGTTAGCAATGTGACAAATCACCTATTAAATATTCAAGTATTTTTTAAGTTTGTATTATTGGAATTGGAGCTACACTGTAAAAATGACAAATGATTCTTAATCTAAAAACAAATAATATAAAAATTTTGTTTTTAAAGTCAATTCCTACTTTGGTCATCAAAGAAAAATTTAATATAATCCCTTAAGCTAATATTAGTTTTTGTTGCATTAAGATATCCCAATTTGTTGATTTTCTATAAGCAAGTAGGTTTACAATGGAAACCTATGGGAATTTGGCGAAATATTACAGATCTCGCCAAGTTGGCGACTCATTTTGGTTGTCAAATTTGGCGATATACCGCCAAGTTGGCAACAAACTTGGCGGTATTTGGCGACAGAACAGGGTCCCCCCTATGGTAACCCCCCCTATAAACAGTTATTCTTGGAACTTTTATTTCTGACACACTTACGATCAAGTGATGTATTAAACATGTCTTTGACATTAAGGTCATCTGTCCCACCTGTGATGTTGATGTGAAAAGTCTGTGATTCTTCATGCTTTGCCGAAATGGTTTCTTTTGTCCAGAACTATTTTTGAAGTTATTGGGTAATTCTTGAGTTATGTACATAGTGCTGAGTTACTGCAAATGGACAATTTTACAATTTCCAAAAGCAGTTGTCAAGGACATTTTATCTGGACATTATTACTTCGTAGCAGTGACTTGTTACATATGACTAACATCATAAACATAGTTTTCCAGTGACTGAGACATGATATTCACGTATAGTTTGGTTAAGTTTCGTTCATACTGTATATAACTTTTTCTACTATGTTATCAAGTGTTATCAAGTGTTTGAGCTTGATCGTCTGTAAATTTACATAATTTTTTGGTACACTGTCGGTGTTTTACAAGAAGTGTTCCTTTTTTTTTTTTTTTTTTTTTTTTTTTGTTTCTTTGTTTGTTTAATTTCATTTTGGTACTAATAATCTATGTAATTGTTGTATGTAGATATTTTTCGTTCTAGTGAGATTTTCACTATAGTTTGCTTCAATTAACCCTGTTTTTCTGTTTTTTCTGGGACTGTTATCTTGTATGTGGTTTTTCGTTGTTGGTGGTGGGGGTTTTCCGCCGGAGCGTTGAACCTATGCCAAATTTGGTGGGTACTCCGGTTGGGTGATCCTATGGTAACCCCCTTATAGACATGAAGATGCATTAAATGCTGTTCAATAACCAATGGCCGCCATTTTGTCTCCCATATAAAACTAAATTTAATTAATTAAAATTCAATTAATTAATTAATATTTGAAAAATCTGTATGAACATCAATTGTCATCCAGTACAAGTTAAAACAAAAATTATTTCAACTTGATAGGATGAATAATAAGTATTTTATTAACGATTGAAAATTTGAATAAGATATATAAATAAATAAATATAGGGAGAGTGTGAACTAATAGTAATAATTGAATAAATAAATATAAAGAGAGTGTGAACTAATTGTAGAAATTGGAAAAATATAATACAACAAAAGAGGAAAATATACAATAACCGCTTCCGTAATTCCGAAAAGCGTGTTTTATCATTAGAAACTTTAGAAACCAATATATGTTCTAGATTTAGATAATCATTCATAAAAACAAAGTTTTTTTTTCTGTTATAGATTTTCAGAAATGTTTCCGAGTAGTTTTTATAGCGTGTTAATAATTTTCTCAAAACAGAATACAAGTTTAAAATATATTATATGAACTTTAGAAAATTCACTGTTTTACTTAAAAAGTGGCTAAAATAATAAAAGAGATGTTACAAGTTAAAGAATGTACATTTTATTTAAAACTTCTTAGTACTTTCAAGCTTTTCCAAGCTCTTCATCACAGAATATTTTAATAACTAATTGATGTTTATTTATACAAATGCGTCATTTCGTTTTGAAAATTGGAGAGCCAATAATTATTAGAGTTCAAGTAGAAGTAGCAGTTTCTTGGATTGAACTTAATTAGAGGAAATATATATTATTATTATTAACTGCTGTTCCATTTATTAGGTAGCTTTCATTACAAAAAGCTACCTATTGCAGCCGTTCGGAGGAAAGCGATTTCAAAAAATTTTCATCGATCATGACCCAAAGACCCCGAAACCACCCTCCGTTCAAATGTTGTTATATATGTATATATGATCTTTGCCACACTGTAACTCTCTTATTTATGAACCGATTTGGATGTAACTTAGAGTATACATAGTATATACCAATGTCTCGACCGAGTTCGTTGGCTAGCTTCATCCGCCATCTTGTTTCAAAATGGCGGCCATTTAAAATTTTTTTTAATTGAAAATTTGAAATGTGGTACCAAAAAATTGAAAATTGAAAAATATTTATTTCTTATGTGTTTGACCTTGATACAAAGATTCCGGAGCATTTTTTGTTTCGTCTATATCTTAAAAAATGGCTGAGTTATAGCACTTTGAATTTCTAGCGTGGCTAACATTTTGAAACGACGTTATTTTTGTCACGCGATAACAGGCGTATTTATGAACCGATCTGGATGTACCTTAGTGTATATGTAGTACATACCAATGTCTAGACAGAGTTCGTTCGCCAGCTTCCTCCGCCATCTTGTTTCAAAATGGTGGCCATTTAAAAAAAATTTAAAAATTTAAAATTTAAAATGAGTTATCAAAAAATTGGAAAATGAAAAAGATTTGTTTATTGTATGTGTTTGACCTTAATACAAAGATTCCGGAACAGTTTTTGTTTCGTCTATATCTAAAAAAATGGCTGAGTTATATCATTTTGAATTTCTAGTATGACTAACATTTTGAAACGATCTGATATTTGTCACGCGATAACACGCGTATTTATTGACTTATTTCGATGTAAGAAGGCATGTGGATAGTGTATAGCAATGTCTTGACCAAGTTCGTTGGCCAGCTTCATCAGCCATCTTGTTTCAAAATGGCGGCCATTAAATTAGGTTTCTTTCTTAAGTATTTAACCTTGATATTAGGATTCCGGAGAATTTTTTGTTTTGTCTTTATCTTAAAAAAATGGCTCAGATATAGCAGTTTGAATTTCTAATGTGGGTGAAATTTTGAAAAATCTGATTTTTTGCTTGCGACAGCACTCGTATATATCAACCGATTCCGATGTGAGTGAGCATGTGCACAGGAATTACTAAGGCCTCGACCAAGTTCACGGGTTAGCCTCATCCACCATGTTATCTTAAAATGGCAGGCACTTCAAGATATCGCCAAATTTGGCAACCAAATTACTTTAAATAAAAGCATCTTGGATAAAGCTGACTAATTTCGCGAAATTCTCATTCATAGTGATTTAGTAATGATAAAAATTAGTATTGAATCTCCTATAATCAGTTTCCACCAAATCGAGCTTCGTGTGTTTGAATAATATAAGCTGGCTTTTTAAAAATAAGGAATATGAAAGCTACCCCTTCCTCTCGGCACTGAACGAAAGGACTTTTTATCACTCTGTTCTTATACATCATTTTCCTTTTTAAATGCGTAGCTGGACAGTCGAAGCAGCAGTATTTCAGATTAAATTTGGTTAGAAGAAAACATTTAACTGCCGTACCATAAACTTTAATAAGTCACTTTTCTCAAGTTTTCAGGATTTATTCAAGCTCATTCAGGCTCGAAAATGCAGGCTCATTCAGCGATGAATCCAGATTCGGCCAAAAGAAAACCCCATTTTATCAGTTTTTATCAGAAACTATATTCTATTAACAGAATCATAGTCAAAACCAGCAATATATCTTAAAGCTGTACACTTTTGCACGACTTCCATGAAGGAATGGTATCTGCACAACGTAATACGGATGAAATTCGTAAAAGTTGTTTGATGTTTATTTTAAAATTTTAAAACTGACTCCATACTTATTGGAAAAAATTTTTTTGAAAAGATTTTATTGAACATAAAGACAACAATTACCTTCGTTTGGTAATAATTTACTGAAAGGAAAGAATGTTATTTGTGCTGTATGACCAGTGATGTTTGCATAATTCAGTCCTATAGAATTTTCCTGGAACGCTTTCTTTAGAAAGTGTAATTGCATAGTGCAACCTTTTCCAGAGTCTTCCAGACGTTAATATATTCTCTTTATATAATTAGATTTGTTGTTGGAATCTCTTATCACAAACTTCATTCATGTTATGCAAATTCATGCTATGCAGCTAACAATTTTTTTCCATGTCGGAACTGTAAATAACTATTCTATACTGCATATGTAAATGTCACTGACAAATATATTAGGATTATGTGAGATTATTCATTTAGAATATGCAGATGCGATAACTAAAGTTATATTTAAAAATATATACATTAATTACTTGTAGGACCATTCAGTAAATGTGATACATTTTTTCTGCATTGCTATTCATTGTTTCGAGGCTAAATTTCAAATAGCTAGAAATCGACCTCGTGCTTATTTTGATATATTACTATTAAAGTATTCACATCATGTAGCATTTTTGAACTACATTTTACAATTATAAATTATATAATTTTCAAAATGTCGCAAAATTTATGCTTATCTCTGCTCTTTTGAACATCAGTTTGTATATTGTAATGCGATTTCAAATCCATTTAATATATATTTAGTTGCCTTAAAATTATGTATTTCGGACAGTTATATAACTTATTTTCCATATAAGTTAAAATTGTACTTCATTTAATAAATTTTAATCTAAATATTTTTGAACTATGGCAAATATTTTGATTTTATTACCATTTTAGTTTCGAAAGCTTTTCTGTGATGCGGAATTTTCCTCTTGCTGTAATTATTTTTTATACAGGGTGTTTCATAAAAGATAGGCAAAACTTTCAGAGGTGATAGTGCTCATGCAAACGAAGAAGTTTCATTAAAGAATGCATGGTCGGAATTAAAGCGCAAAGGTGTTAGAAGGCGCCGAAGATGATGTTGTTATATGATGCAAAAACACACAAAGAACGATTAAGTAACGAAAGTAAGTTGGGAAATCACTCTCCGCACAATGATTGAGCCTGTGAGCCATTTCCATTTGCAGTTCCGTAGATAAAATGCATATCAGCCTTTTCCGTATTAGTGAAGAACAATATCTTCTGATTACGTTTCTACTGCGATTGAAAGTTACACACTCGGAACGGCGGCTTTTATGCATTAATCGAGGCGAAATTTTACATATGCGTTCTTCTTCTTTCCCCATATAACATTTGCATACTATTAGTGATATTTGAGAAGCGTAAAAATACAACGTTAAAAGCACCAAAAATTTTAAATTTTAAGCATATCCGTTTCGATAGCATATAGCATACATTCTTCAGTGCTAAGGATGGCGGAAATTTGCTAGGAGAGATGGGGATTCAAGTTAAAGGTTTATTGACCAATAGGAACACAGAGGATTGCAGGTAACAGCCAATAGGAAAATAGATGGGAAATGGAACCTAAGTAGTGAGGGGAGAAAAATTAAGAGACTGAAGTTTTTATGCAATATTTTCAACAATCTGATAATGGGGGAATAGCGAATTCACAATTAACAATATTTTTAAATTTTTGTAAATATGAAATGCTTCAAGGAAGTTAAGTTCGTGTATAGAAGTAGGTTTTCCTCCCTACCTACTTCTATACACGAACTTAACTTCCTTCAAGCATTTCATATTTATTACTATTAATTAACTTCTAAATTTAAAGCTTTTTAAAGAAATTAATCAAGCGATACCTATCTGAGGCAAACATATTTACTTCAAACTGTTTCACTACTGTACGACTGTAGCCGAGTGGTTAGAGTACTGGTCTCGTAACAGTAAGGTAGCTGGTTCGACTTCAAGGTCAGCAACTTCTATTTTATCCCCATTATCTTCCATTGGCGTATATTTTACCTCCTGGAACGGAAAAAAAAAATAAACGGATATTCGTCTATTAACAGAAAAATCCTGGTAGCATTGCTGACAGAAAAATTCCCGGCAATTAAAGAAATTATTTTTGAGAGTGTACCACAGTTATCTGTCCCTATTACAACAAATTTATTGAATGCATACGCAGTGGAGCTTTTAGGAAACAATACAAATACTTCTCTTGATCATCAATAAATAGGAATAGCTGTTCCCGTGAGCTGAAAATTGTTCATGAAGCTATTTTAGAGCGTGTGAGTGTCTGTAATGACTCTATTTTCGTGTCTAACATGGAATCTCTAATTTTGCTTGGAAATATCTTAAATTTTAAAGGTAAAGCTATCATTTTTTCTGGTTTTAAATAGATTACTTAATAATATGTTATTCTAAAAATATTAATTTTTGTTTTGTTACTTTACGAAGCGCTTTTCAAAGCAGTGTTTTTCAATATCGTCGGGACTACGTTGGACAAGATTTTTCCTTAGATTTTTATCGTTTACATATGGTGCATAAAAACGTATATATTTATTAGGGATGAAGCTATTTTAGAGCGTGTGAGTGTCTATATTGCCTCTATTTTCGTGTCTGACATGGAATCTCTAATTTTTGCTTGGAAACATCTTAAATTTTAAAGGTAAGGCTATCATATTTTTTCTTGTTTTAAATTGATCACTTAACAATATGTTATTTAAAAAAATTAATAGTTAGTTTTGTTACTTTACGAAGCCCTTTTCAAAGCGGTGTTTTGAATACCGTCGGGATTATGTTGAACAAGATTTTTGCTTAGATTTTTATCGTTTACATATGGTGCATATAAACGTATATATTTACTAGGGATGAGTAGGTGATAGATAGGTGGATTTTGATGGGGATGATACTGCATGATTTATGTATGCCATTGATGAACAATAAAACAAAAATTATGTTATTTTTATTTTTAGAACAATTTTTTATGTGTTTCACGCGTATCTGGGTATGTGGATTTCTTTACACCCTCGAAACATACCAACGGCTGGATAAATTTTAATGAATGAGGTTTCAATCGATTAGTCTTAACCGTCCGATGGTTATAGGCTAGGTTTTGTTTTTATAAATTCAAAATGGCGGCCTTAAAATACAAAATGCTGGTAGAGACGAAAAAAAAAAATACGAACCCTATTGAGTGGCATGTCATTGGACAGGCCTTTCAAAATGAAGACGATGTTTCATTTATTATTTTACAGTCACAAGCTCCGTTTAAATATTACACAACCAGCAATTTGTGTAGGTAGGATCTCTAGCTTTACTGCAACTCTAAACATCATACATCAGACATCTATAGGCCTCATCTAAACAGTGTTTATAGATAGGAACTAACAATTAAACACAACTTAAAATCATCAATACAAGTAAATAGAAGAAATAGATAATTAATATAAAAAATAGTTTCATATTGATGAGAAATAATTAATTAATTCGATTTTTACTCAGTCGGGTTTTTTGATTTTTTAAATTTAATTTTTACTTGTTAAGATATGCTTTCCATCGGACGATTGTGTTACAACTGTAGAATATTCTTCTGTTGGCGAAATACTTATTGATGGTGCACCAACAGCACCATTATCTAGTCATATATACATCATAGACATATATACACAAGATATAGGCATGGTCAGTCACATTAAAATAAAAAGAAAAATTTTGATATAGTTTTATTTTTCTAAGTCTCGATTTTTGTGTAAGCGTAAAACGGTTGATCGCCCCAACCCAGCGGTACTTTGAAATACCACATCAAGTAATTAACCGTAATTAACAAAAGAAATTAAATCTTTTGTTTTTAGTGCATGTATCTTCTAATGAAGCATAGTAATGCAAAGAAAAGAAGTTTCGAGGAGATAGTTTTTTTTAAATTCATAATTTGGGATATAAAGGGTTAAAATAGGTTTTGGCAAAAAACAGGATACGTTTTCACAGGTTTTACTGACCCAAGTACATCAAACCTATAAAAACAAAAATAGATAGTGTACAGGAAAATATTTCGTTTTACACAGGTTTTGTCTTAGAAGTTAGAATTGTACGGCATTCCGTTTAGCAGGACCATAACAATTTTCTATTATAGAAGACAGGTTCCATTTTCCTAAGTTTTACTGCAACACAGATTAAGGACCAAGATGGGACATTTATGGCAAAATCTGTAATGGCAACAGCACTACCGTCACTACCGACAAGGGGGAAGAATTAACAAGCCTCCGAAATTGATCTATGTTGAAGAATTATGTTTACGCTCTATGCTTTGACTATCTATTCTTTCCTAAAACGAAGCAGGTGTCAGACGATATTCTATTCATGCTTGCTTTATTTATTTAGCTGCTTTTTTTTTACCGTACTTGTATTGTTCACTTTTAACTTACAAAATGATAATTATACTAATAATATAAAAGAAAACTCTCAGAAAATTCTGTTAATAACGTAAATATGCAAGTTTGTGAGATTAAACTGTAAAAAATCAAATTCAGGTATTGTGTTAATTTATTCATATCGAATAAAACTTTATTGAGTGTAATGTCAGTACTTCTATTTATTTTTAACTGTTAGATTTATATAATTCAAAAAAAAATTGTCGAAAGGAATTTTTCCCCATCTCTAATTTTATTATTATTTCTTATATGTTAATATTATAAATATTATTGAATTGATTGTACGTTATTTACATTAAAAACAATATTTTTTTTTTATCTGTAAGAAAGTGAAAATGCGTAAATTTTAAAGGAATATTGTAACGATTGTTAAATACGTTAAACTTCATAAATTAATAAAACATCGGCTATAAAACTTTTCCTACCGAATGGGAATATTTTTGAAATTTTCTCGGATTTTTAGAGTGCAATACTTCGTATATTTTTATTTTACACCATTACTTTATGTTGCTTTAAATCCAATTTTATCATATTCACTTCATATATAGCATTCAAGACGAAATTTTTACCCTGCTTTTCGTTGCACTTAAATCGTTCACTCATCATGTTAAAAAAAAAAAGGATATATCCGTGCATGAACATATATAAAATAGAATATCTATTCTATGTTCATGTATCGGTGTAAAATTCTATTGAAAACGTAAACATGCAACATTAAAAAAAGAAAGATCACAATAAGGTAGATACTCAATAATAAAAATTTTACAAGGATGGGGAGTTTCTTCCCAGTTGTCACTAAAGGCGCTACGATCGCAATCGCATTACCATTACGCTCTATGGAAATGTCCCATCTTGTATGTTAATCTATGTACTGCAATACCTTCTACTCGATGCAGGGTAACAAATAAAACTAAAATAAAAAACAGAAAGAAATTTAAAATAATTTGTGCATTATAGACAAGAACGAAAAATCATGCGTACGTCATAGATTATGAAATATTTTCCAACACATTCAGTACTAACTACATTCAGTAATAAAAATACTGTAACAAAATTTCACAGTTTATTCAGGTGAAATATGATGTCTAAATGAACAATTTGAAAAACGCATAACGTACTTGAAAATTCTATTTCTGCTATTACCATGAATAGTTCGGAAAATATACGATTTTTTTCTGCAGCCCGGTACACGATTTATAGATATGTATGTATGTATACTACATAATATGCTACAAATTAGTTCGGTTAAACCAATAGCACAGTTGAAAATTTGCATTCAGCAATTCCCGTCAATAAACGGATGTTCTTAAAAACTTTTGTTCAGACCTGTATAGGGTCTATAGAATGTATACATGCCAAGTGATATTTAAAAAATAATTAAATTTAAAAACTCATACCACAACTGTAAACGTCCTTCGAGCAATTATTTTTCGTAGGCTTCAGTGGTTCAATTAATGTTCATTTCTTCTGTAGCCAAATTCTTTTGTGTGTCCCTGTAAATGAATGATAAATTCTATGCCCATCATGTTCTATAGTAACAACCTTGTAGTACACTTCAGTGATATAAATCAATTATGTTTAAGATAGTGTAATATCATTAAAATACACCGCAAACAATTTGTTCCCATATACCGCAATGTAAAAGAATTATTTTGAGTGTCCCTGTAAGTGAACCATAAACGCTACACACTTAATTTTCAATACCGAACATACCATAGTAATCCTCAATAACATATATCAATTTCATGGCAATTGGACTATATTTACGCGAGTTAGAGTACGGCCAGACAAACCGAATTAATAAACATTTTTCAACTATGTTGGAAAGTGTTATGGCTTCCCACGCAGAGGTTCCGTGGGACGGATCTTGGGATCCTGAAAATCGGGATTCCTGTTAACACCATTTAAAACACTTCTTAGAAATTAGTATGCCGAATGCGTGTGTTTCATACTACAAAAATCTGATATAAAAAGTTATTTTATTAATCTATTAAGAGCCTATACGCTAGGAACGCGAAGACATTCACAAGCTGTATGTAATAAAATTATGGTGCTGTTATTGACTTTTAAAAGTTAGGTTCGTGACCAATGCGGGCGTTCTTTTTGAATTTTTCATTCAGATTTCAACATTTAAAAATATCTTTTGTATAAGATATCTGAGGTTGATTTCTTACCGGGTAATTCTTTACTTTTTCTGTTTTGGTTGCAGTTTTTTCTCAGGGTACCTGTGCTTTGAAATCGGGTTTGGAAAGTGAAATGTCCTGAAATGTGTATTTCAAAGAATCGCTTCCATTGGTTAAAACTTATTTGTCAGCTGCTTCGAGTTACTAGCGTTGTCTCTTAAATCTAATCTATTTTTTTCGAATGACTTTATAAAATACAATTTAAGAATTTTTTTTCACGAGTTCGTTTTTTATTCATTTCTTTCATGAAAAAATTTATATAAAAGAGAAATGCTAATTAATTAATTTCAGACCTAAAGGATTACAAAATGTACAGAATCAGTGTGCGAGTATAAAATTAGATATAAATATCCTGTTTACATTTCGTAATTTGAATATACATTCATGAGGAGATTAACTTTTAGGTGGTCTCAGGACTCTTAAAATTGAAAAAAAAAAAAAAAAAAAAAAAAAAAAAAAGACCATTTTTAACATTTAATATCTTAAAATGTATTTGATTTTAAGACACAATTTTTATTAGGATGAAAGATATAGGTATGTTCTTTTATTTCATGTATTTAAAAAATTGCAAGATGCAGAATTAGTTTCGATACGGGGCTCCAAATTATCAGACATTTGTCGAGCAGAAATTTATCATAACAGATTACGCACAGGATTATCGAATACATTTTGCAACTAGAATTAAAATTTTGGTGCCTACTTATACATCAGTCTATAATAATTATCCTGAACTTAAATAAAACCTAAATTTGTATTTAAAGCATTTTTATATTGTTAATACAAAGTTGTATTTAGCTAATGCAAAATTAAAAAAATTTCAATAGTACAATACCCTAAAAGTCTATTTTTTTAAACAATAAAAAAGAAATTTTAGGTTCAGCTTATACAGACTAATGTGAAACATATGTCTCGAAAATGTCTTGAAAAAATATTCAGAAGTTAGAGATATCGTGCGCGTTATGCCCGAAAACGTCATTTGGGGAAAAATGACTTCAAAGTTTCGGAAACGCCGCTTCCGCTATTGAGCTGGTATAATTCTAAAAGCCATAATTTCTGTTGTAATGGGAATTTCAAGAAAACAATTATATCAAAATGTTCAGAAAAGATACGAGTTTAACATCTAAAAAAAATTAAAATTTCGAAAATTTTAAAGCTTTAAGAGTCCTGAGACCCTAGAAATATCAAAAATATGCAAAAACGAATTGGGCTTTAGACTGAATATTTGTATCTGTGAGATTTGTTCTTCTCAAAATCCCATTACTTGAAAAGCCTCAGGGAAATAATGCCCGTAGTTTTCGATATTTATTTGCGATAAATCAGTGCATGTGTATAAATGTTGAGAGAAGTGAGAATAAGGAAAATATAAAAAGAAGTTACAATTTCTTATGTGATTTATGTTATATTGCATTTAAAAGGGAGAAAATAAATTGCTGATTTGTTTTTATATTACTTTAGAGACCAATATTTTATCATAATGTTTTTCAATATTTTGCTATATGTCACTATTACTGACGATATGGTAATCACAATACTTCTTCTGACATAGCTTATAGGACTATGAATATAATGAGTAAAAAATGTATTTTTTTCTTAAAGAAAAATGCATAAATTTCAGAAACTTAAATATTTGTAAGAGGAAACGTCTATGGGATTCTGTAATGAAACTCTTATTTTATACCCAGTTAATGATTATAACTTTCAGATGAAACATTATCGAAACTTCCTAGAGAACTTACCTAGAGGTTATATTCACAGCTAAAATTTTGGTTCACCATTTCACCAAAACATGATTTGAAAAAACTTGCCAAAAACTTGCCGCGGTAAATATGGTGAAACCATGTTTTAACATTTGGTACTGTTGCTGAACCACAAACTTGTATAGATTGGGATAAGAACTGGTAAAATTTTGAACAGTGAACTTGTAAAATAATAAAAAGTAAAATGTTAAAATGTTGAACCATTGGCTGTGATTATTTTTTAAAACAAAGTCTAAACTAAGATAATTAATTACTAATCAATACTTCAAAATAATTTTCAACCAAACTGTAAAAGATTTGTACGAATTAAAATGTTACTTATTTTATTTGCGTGCGGATTAAAACAGTACACAAAGCAATAATTGTATATCAAAAATAGGGTTAGTGAGTTATTAATTTATTTCACGCCAGTAATTAATGAATGTGACAAAAATTGTATAATACTAAAACGAATTCACGGATATGTTAATTTAGGTTGGTAAGTACGGATATGATAACTTTGGATTGATGTAGGGGAAGTTGGTCTGAAATGATCCCCTTAACCGGCAAGCTTGTGTAAAATAACATAACTGTTTAAATGATCCTATGCTAATATGTTTTACACAATATTTTACATTATAAAAATAGTTTAATGATATTTTAAACTCAAATTGAATAATGAAAAAAAAATAGATATTTGAAAAGGTGTCCAGAGCATTATTTTACTCTCACTCAAGGGCAAAATGATCCTTCATTTAAAAATAATTGTAAATTGTTTTTTTATCGGCAGAATAAAGGCTATAAAAGCAATTATGACAATACATAATGAAATAAAATTAAGGTTTGCAATCAAATAGCATACATAACTTATTTTATGTAAATTTAAAAATAAAAAAGTGTCAGAAATGATTTTGAAGAAATAATAAAATGGAATATTTGAAAATTATGATCGGTAGGATAACACGTGGACTCAAAGAGAAAGGTTTGGGGCAGTCACACATTTGATTTCTATGATGTCTAGAACGCGGTACACTGTTAAATATTTGCAGCATTCTGGCAGGTCATTTGACCGTTTTTTCCGAAAACGGTTACACAACCGTAATTTTAACACTATTCTGACCATAATATTGGCCATTTTATAGTCAGAATATAGTTAAATTATGGTTATGAAACCGTTTTTTTAAAAAAAAAAAAAAAAAAAAAAAAAAAAAAAAAAAAAAAAACGGTCGAATGACCTGCCAGAATGCTGCAACATTTTGACAGTGTACTGGATTTTCTTCAGCCAATGAAATGGTAGTAAAACGATCCCCATAATGGATCATTTTACCCGGCAACACCACTGTCCATTTAAGTCATAAAACTGGATGACATTGCGAAACATAACAAACTTAGCAAGTGTAATTCATATGTAAAATCATACTCTACTCTATTAAATAAACCAAGTCATATTTCTGTTCATGAAAGACTGTATATCTAAATAAATATAAAAGTTAGTGCTTATCTTATAACAGATATTATAAAAACCACTTTTTCAAAGAATTCTATTCAGCCACGTAATACTGCGATCGCTTGAATATCGCCATTGCTTCTTCTTCACTTGGCACAACTAGCTTATGTGTTACTCTGTAGATAGCGCGGCCTGTCTGGAAGAAAACCTATGTGGATCGTTTTGTCCGCTAGGATCATTTTAGGCCACCTTCCCCTACTAACCAAAATTATCATATCCGTAGTTTTCTTCAAATTTGTGTTTCACTTCTCAGTTACTCGCGAATTCATTCAATTTACACTGTTAAAATTTTGCAGCATTCTGTCCAGTCATTCGACCGTTTTTTGAAAAAAAAAACGGTTTCATAACCGTAATTTAACTATATTCTGAAAATAAATTGCCAATAATATGGTCAGAACAGTATTAAATTACGGTTGTGTAACCGTTTTGGATAAAAACGGTCAATTGACTGGACAGAATGCTGCAAATTTTTTACAGTGTAGGTTAGATAAAGATCTGACTGACCGGTATATGTATAGAGAAGTATTTTAATATGATTTTACGACAAAAATGTTTTTAGTATTTTATTTTCATTCTAATAGTCCAGAAGACATATAAACTAGCTTCACTCGATTAGGGACCACAGAGCTTTTCCGGCCTCCTGATTGGTTGGTTTCTTTTATGTGATTGCTTTTAGCCCCATTATTGAAAACGACATTGATTTTGAAACAATTTCTCAATAATAGGTTTTTTTTCTGTTTTTCCTAAAATGTCTGCCTTTCCGGAAGTTAAACTTCGGCTTTTTTGTCAATAAAATTGAATCAATTTCCACAATTGAATTACAGTTCGCAGCAATGTTAAAAATTTAGCAGATTGCAACAAGTGGGTGAAAGAATTCGGGAGTTTGAATAATAGAATAAGGAATTCTAAATATCGAAACCTTGATGACAAAGATTAGCTGTCTCGTAAGTATAATAATAATTTAAAAACCACTTAAATCAAAATTTGTAATAAAGTTTGTTATTGTAAATTGTTCTTAATACGGTCGAAATTTATGAAAATGATTCTTAATTAACTTATGGCGCCATCTATCAATATAATGATGAACATAAATTACTATATATATTTTCATTTTAAAAAACGTATAACTTGAAATTCCTTTATGGCTCTGTATAGAGAAAACTGAAAAAAATTCATTAAAATGTGTAAAAAAAGTGTTTTCGTGTTGGTCGTTTGGAATGTGAAATTTACATAAACATGTTGTCAGGTTTCTGACGCTAGTGAGCAGGTAGCTAATTAAGATTACTGTTATATGATATTATCTTTACACTTGTCAATTGTATTTCACAGGTTTCACTTTCTGTGTACTTGGGGTTTAAAGTAATATTTTTCCTTATATTGAATTTGATCTGAGCTATTTTTGTTAGATAGTATGGTATGGACAAGCTCCATCATTGTATCGAGGGTTTTCAATTTTTATTTCTATTCAAGAACACATACCTCAGATAAGGCAACAAAAAAATTGACGGAATTTCTAGCTAGATATACGACGGGAAAGCGTATATAAGGCGGGGAAGTCACAGGAAGCATATACACGGCGTAGAAATGATATTGTTATGAGATTTTTTTTATTTATTTGTCTAAATACTGGCTCTGACAGAGAAGAAAATCTTTTAAAGCAAAATATTCTACAAAATAGCGTTTAGAAAACAGAGGCGAACGCTTTCCCTACCTTACTAAATATATTTCGCATTTTATTGAATTCTTTAAAGCAATTTATGAATATTGAAACATCAGCTTCTCCGATGAACAATAAAAAATTCCACTGCTTTATGAGAGACAAATCCCAGTACTCCAAGTGCAGTCTTTTGCCATCAATATAACAGCTGCAACGCCATGAAGTGCAAAGACCATAAAAGATTCAGGGCTTACTCTTTCAGTAATAACTTGTATAATTTTTTTACCAGAGTGCTTTTCCCTTAAGCGTGCTTCTCTAAAATAAAAAATAACTTATAACATTCCTAATCGCAGGTAGGGAGTACTCGTGTTTGCGTCTTATAAAACCTTCGAATATTCTGCTGTTCATTACAGAAACTGTTTCTATATTAATAAAACTTATGTTCTTTCCACTGGATTACAGCAGCTCAACAGAGTGCAAAAAACATCTAGCGGGGTATGGATGGCAAACCGCCGCAATTCCAAGTAAAAGCATTATATAATACTGTAGCTCCAAATTTTCTGGTTTTATGCCTGTAGATGCCAAAAATTGATGATACAGATAGTTTTCACCTATAAATACTTAATCTTTGAAAACACTGAGCACACCTCGAAAATCTCCGTTTTGTAAACAACTCAGGTCTGTAATTAAACTATTAAATACTTTTTAACATGATTGGAAAGTGCCAAAGTCATTAATGTGAATGGAGGGCACAGGTATTTTCTAAACACTATTTAGTAAAATCTGTTGCTTTAAGAAATGTTCTCCTTTTTCAGGGTCAGTACTTAGACAGATGACTGATACAATTCTCACAAAAGCTTCATTTCTCTTCTGTATATACTTTCTGGCTCTTTTGTAGCCATTCCTAACAATCTGCAAAAGTTGGTAACTGCCAAGTTGTGCTGTACGGTCAATATATCTTACTTTAAGGGGTGCTCAAAAAGTTTCCGTTTGAATTTGCTAAAGCAGTGTATATGCAAATTAGTACATCACCGACGTGGGTATATAATCACCGACATCGATGCAACACGAATAACATTATTTGCGTTGCCAAGGTCGATGGTTTGCAAATTAAGTGCGTTTTTAGCTAAAATAAGCCATATAGCTAATGGGATTCCTCACGCACAAATTGCTGGATATTTTATTCAAAATGAATAATATTTCTTTAATATCAAGTTGTTCACTACGAAGCTTGTACACAGAGGTGATAAGATGAAATTAGATAAGTGTAAGTCCATTGTTACTCTTGTGACCATCAGAACAAATTTGATAAATATTTCCGGTTATTTTATTACAATTTTTATTACAAAATATAATAAGGATAAAATGGAGATATCCAGTTAAACAATATTGTCCTCTACTCACATAAAATATACAGGGTTCATCTGAAAAAGGGTGCAAAACTTTACGGGGTGATAAAACGCAGCTATACGAGCAAATTTTGTCATAGAATGTATGGTCGGAACGCAAGCAGTGAGAAGTTAAAAGGTAGTTTTCCACTGTCCCAGGGCGATGGATTGGTCGAGGTGGTCCCATAGCTTGGCCACCAAGATGGCCCGATCTCTCATGTTTGGACTTTTTCCTGTGGGGTCATATGAAAAGCCTAAGCTGCGAGTGCCTCATTGAAAACGATATGGATCTAGTCGCCTGGATTTCCGTCGTTGCCGCCCAACAACAACAACAATGGAAATAGTTTTTTAATTAAAATTAAACAATTGCAATATTATCTCTAGGAAATGAAAATTTGAACATCTACTCTACGTGTTCCAAGCATAGCCGAGCCCAACAAACTCAACATTTATTTCTCACTGTGTTACGAAAGTGTCTTCACAATGTTAATGAAATTTGCATTTTCCCTCGGCATGGTCGGAAGCTTTGGCAATAAAATCACACGATCACACAATATCGCCGTGCTGTATGTATACAACGTACACATACGACCTATAAAATTTAAAATAGAGTTTTCTCTAAAATTTTATATAATGAATGTATGCCTATAATGCTGCATCTAATCCGAATTGTTAGTGAATCTTAACAGATAATACTATTGTGTTGCTACTATTAGAACATTTTTAAAGAAATTCTTCTGAATACAATATTCCTAATGCCGCTAGAAACTATTCAAAGTTTATTGTTTTTCGAAATATTTTCTTTTATATGATGTACAACTTTTCACCATTTAGTCTACTTTTCAAAGCAAGCGGCGAAATCAGTTTTTGAACAATGCTTCAGTGAACGTTACACAGCTGAAATAACACCAGAATCTATATTGGATTGTCTTCTGCGGAACATCTCTTTCAAAATGCCATCTAAAGCCTCTGAATGAGCAACACTTTTGTCTTTATAGCATTGTTTTATTAAATCAAGAATTACTAGATCTGTTTTGCCCAAACGATAGCTCTGTGGAATGGAATTAAATATTGAAACTGATGCCATTAGAATTCGGTAGAGTTCACTGAAGTAACTTCGATAAAATGTATTCCCTACACTTAATGAAAAACTATGCTTAACAATGGAATTATTGTATATTATCCGAAGGTAGCTATTTGGAAACAGAATAAGGTATAGATGAAGTTTGAGTATTATGGAATGATCGGGAAATGTGGAATACTTTAATATCTGGCCCATACGATGCTGCCGCAAGTGCAAGTATAAAACAACCAAAAGACTTCCTACTATTTTCATGATGTACTACGGTGAGTTCTGTTTGGATTCCTGTTGTTGGAGTGACATAGTGAAATCAAATCGCTTTCTCAATTGTCGCATTTTTTCAAGATGTTTGATAAAATTCGTAATAATTATAAGATCTCTTCGTCGGTGATGTTTACGAAATTCAATGTTAATTTGGACAGTTATATTTATTAAAATAGCAATTAAAACCTTTGTGCAGGAATATTAAAAAGTAGAAAACCAACGTTTAAAAATGCACAAATAATACGTGAAAAGCAGCAAACAGCTCAGCCTTGCTTTTTCTAGCATGCTGTGTCTTGTTCTATCGTGCACTGAAGAAGAATCTCGCTAGTAGATTCGAAACAGCTGTTTGCTGCTTTTCATGTATTATTTGTGCATTTTTAAACGTTGGTTTTCTGCTTTTTAAGTTATATTTATTGCCGAGTTAGTCAGTTTACCTCAATAGTAACTTGTTGACGAGTGAATATGTTATGAGGTAGCTTTCATTACAAAAAGCTACCTATTGCAGCCGTTCGGAGGAAAGCGATTTCAAAAAATTTTGGTATATTTTCATCGATCATGACCCCCAGACCCCGAAACCACCCTCCGTTCAAAATTGATATATATATATATATATATATATATCCATATATATATATATATATATATATATATATATATATCTGACCTATGTCACACTGTAACTCTCGTATTTATGAACCGATTTGGATGTAATTCGGTGTGTACATAGTACACACCAATGTCTCGACCGAGTTCGTTGGCCAGCTTCATCCGCCATCTTGTTTCAAAATGGCGGCCATTTAAAAATTTTTTAAAAATTTAAAATTTAAAATGAGATACCAAAAAATTGGAAAATGAAAAAGATTTTCTTCGTATGTGTTTGACCTTAATACAGAGATTTCGGAACAGGTTTTATTTTGTCTATATCTAAAAAAATGGCTGAGTTATAGCATTTTGAATTTCTATTGTGGGTGACATTTTAAAACGACCTGATTTTTGTCACGCGATAACAGGCGTATTTATGAACCGATTTGGATGTAACTTGATCTGTACATAGTACATACCAATGTCTCGACCGAGTTCGTTGGCCAGTTTCATTCGCCATCTTGTTTCAAAAGGGTTGCCATTAAAAAAAAAAGTAATTTAAAATTTAAAATAAAGTATTAAAAAATTGGAAAATGAAAAAAAAAAAAATTGTGTGTTTGACCTTGATACAAAGATTCTGGAGCAGTTTTTGTTTCTGAAAAATTGTTCTTTTGTTTATATCTTAAAAAATATTGAATTATAGCACTTTAAATTTCTAGCATGGCTAACACTTTGAAACGATCTTGTATTTGTCACGCGATAACACACGTATTCGCCTATTTCGATGGAAGAAGGCATGTGGATAGTATACATCAATATCTCAACCATGTTCGCTGGCCAGCTTCATCAGCCATCTTGTTTCAAAATGGCGGCCATTAAATTAAAAAAATATATATTTAAAGTGAGGTGCAAAAAAAAAAAAAAAAAAAAAAAAAAAATAGAAATTGAAAAAGGTTTCTTTCATAAGTATTTGACCTTGATATAAGCATTCACGAGCATTTTTTGCTTGTCTTTATCTTAAAAAATGGCTCAGATATAGCAGTTTCAATTTCTAATGTGGGTGACATTTTGAAAAACTTATTTTTTGCCTGCGACAGCACTCGTATATATCAACCGATTCCGATGTGAGTGAGCATGTGCACAGCCATTACTAAGGTCTCGACCAAGTTCACTGATTAGCCTCATCCACCATGCTGTCTTAAAATGGCAGGAACTTTAAGAAATCGCCGAATTTGGCAGCCAAATATAAGTTAGTTTAAATAAAAGCAGCTTGGATAAAGCTGACTAATTTCGCGAAATTCTCATTCATAATGATTTAGTATTGATAAAAATTAATATTGAATCTCCTACATTCGGTTTCCACTAAATTGAGCTTCGTGTGTTTGAATAATATAAGTTGGCTTTTTTAAAATAAGGAAAATGAAAGCTACCTCTTCCTCCCGGCACTGGCCGGAAGGACTTTTTTTTTTTCAAGATGGCATGTCGGGAATACACTCTAGACAACTGTTGCAAGAAGAGTATAGTAAAGATGAACTATCATTCCACTCCGACCTATCATCCGAGGTGGGCTTTTTATTAGGTTGTACACCAGATGAGGAAAATGCAGTGTGCCTGTTTTGCAATGGAAAGCATTCAGAGGTTGCAAGAAGGGAGGAGTGGATAAAATGCCTAATGTGTGCGATGTGGGCCCATGTAGGCTGTCGTGGGGCCAAATAACAGATTACATTTGTGATTTTTGTAAAAATTAAAGCTATTTTTCAAAGAATCTGATGATTTGTAGATGATGTACTAACTGTTTACCCATTAAATAATCTTAGTTATTCTTGTAAATCATGTTTTTTTATTGAAATTTTAATATTCCTTATAATCATATTCTATATTACCCGACTGGTTCATATTACCCGAAAAGTGGTTGGTTGGTTGGTTTATTTTTGACGGCCGATTATCTACACTAGGGATATGGGCCCGAGGGGGGAGTGCCCTACGTGGGGGTCTTTCTAAGGGAACCTAACCCGTATTTACGCATGGAAATCCATGGCTCGAAGAAAACCACGAAAACTCCGAAAGATTAAGCCGACAGGCGCGATTGGGTTCGAACCCAGCACCTCCCGTCTACCATCTTCGAGAGCAGAACCTCTCAGCTACTGGTGGGACCCCGAAAAGTGTAATTCTTCTTTAAAAATCTAAATATTGATATGCATTTTTTTTCTACCACTTTAAATGCATTAAAAATGTGTTGAGAAATTGTAAGAGTTTGTACTGTACTAACTTTCCATGTATCTTACATTTTTTTATGCTGACATGCAATTCAAATTGTAAATGTATTTTATAATACCCGAATTCCTGTAACTTGAGGCATCTATACATTCTTATTTTTAATTATTTTCTTCTCATTTTTTTAAACATATTTTGCATACTCGAGGTTCCATTTTCCAAAATAATTTTTTCTGCTTCTATTTATTAATTTTATATTTTATATTTTAAAAGTTTAAAAAATATTATTTTTATATTTAAGTAATTATTTCTTACACTAGAGTTGTTGGAATTTGATGGTTTAAAAAGAATGTTATTCTTTCATATATATTTCATATAGTAAAAATCATAAAATATTTGAGCGCGAAAGCATCATAAACCAATCTGATTTGATTTAGAAAGTTTTATAAAAGACTGAAAAAAGTATAGCAACACTAATGGAATTTCTTCCCTTAATGTATTGAAAACACATTTTTCTATCTGTATTCATCTATTGCTTTATTATATTGAAATAAAGTTTGAGTAGCGTAGGAGGAAAATAATTTAAGAAGTATGTCTGCTGTTTCTATGTAATCTGAAGCAAGCAAGTTCTGAGTTTTATTAGAAAAGCTATTGCATATTTTTATGGAGACAACGAAAATCATATATTAGAAATTTTCACAAATTGTAGATTTTAAAATTGTTAGTTTACTATTGAATAGGGGTTTGAAGCTTAACTATTTCGTGCATTTTTACTTTAAATAAACTAGAAAGTAATAAAAAACTTCTGCCTTATTAATTTAAGCCAAACCATTTTTTTAAATACAGCCATTTCTCAGTGAAACTAACGAATAACAGAATGTGCTACGTAATATTGGGTTCTCAAGCCATTGAGAAATTATTTGATTATAATATTGAATATTTTTTATATTTTAATTTCAGGAAAAAACTCAAATTATGCATAGCATTTTGATAAGGTAATTTTTAATTCATGAACCTTACCACTGTCTATATTTTATGTAATAGTTTACTTAGCTGAGATTGTACGTGTTAAAACGTAAAAAAACGTGTACATTAATGAGTTTAATACACTTCACCTACTATTTATTTGGACATTTTGAAATTGTTTATATTTTTTTTTATGTTTAGAAAATACCCTGTTAATGGACGGAGAGTCAGTGATCTGCAGTTAAAAATATATTTTGGTTTGGTTTTGGTTTCTTGATACTGTGACTTTTGCTATGTCATTGAGGACAGCTTATGTCACGAAAATCCAGGTCCAAGGACCAGAGTTAAAGATGTAATTTAAAGACACGCTGACGAGCTTGACAGCACACGAAGAGAAAATAATACAGATTTCAAACACGAAATACACAGAGAATACACAAGTCTTCAAAAAATGACACATCAAAACCACAAAAAAGTGACGAAAGTGATCCGACAAATACGCGGGCTCCATAGAAACGCCGCCATATTTGCCGGGATATTCGGCAACTCTTTAAATATTCGACGTCTTGTTAAAAACGCAGTTTCCTGCAAAAGGTATAACGTAGTTTTCTATAAAATAGTTTCCACAATATAAAAGAATTCTAAACGTGATAAAAAAAAAAAAACGTGTTTCGAACAACACCCGTATTTTAAGTTACATCCAGAAAAATCTGGGAAAATCCTTGGAGCCACCTTCCTTCACGAGGAAAAAAGGCAGAACCTAAAAAAATATATTTTTTATTTTTGTTTTGGAAAAACATCCCTTAATAGCAACGTTACGCGAATATAATGTTAAATCACTGTGACCCAAATTCAATTCTTATTACTACATTTGTCGTACATGGATGTGGAATATAAGCCGTAACAACATAATTGTGAAGTAAAAATCCCATTTTGTGAGGATTTACAAATCTATCACCATGACTCCAATAAAGTCACTAAATGAAAGTTACCTTCGATCTAAAAGTCATGTCTATATGACGACATGAAGAAGCAATTTGTAGTGACAATGTTTACTGCCGCCATTTGTGATCACTGTGACGTCACACTGTGAGGATTTACAAATCAGTCACCATGACTTCACATAGCACAGTTAAAATAGGTTTTTTTTTTTTTTTTTTTTTTTTTAAGGCAACTAACGGCCATTCACCAAAATTTGAAAATAATTTCGTTCTGTCACTAGAAATGAGGATCCAATGACTTCCCAAAAATAAAGTTGTTTTACCATGTTTTGGGGACAAAAGGGGGGGGGGATTTTAAGCCAGAAAGGCGAGAAACTCTAATTTTTTTTTACGTAGGTCAAGTGGGGTATCGTTTATTATGATGACACTATCCGAAAACTAAATCAAATGACACTATCCGAAAATCTATATGACCACTTGTTTCAAAGTTACGGCAGTCTTTATGAATACAAAGTCGAAAATTGTTCTTTAGTGCAGTAAAATAGATTTTTACAGCAACAACCGATGGCCAATGACAAAAATTTATGAAGAACTTTGTTTTGGTTCTAGAAATGAAAATACTATGAGTCCCTAAAAGATATAGTTGCTTTCCTGTATTTTGAGGGGTAAAATGGGGCATTTTAAATCAGTGGCGAGAACTCAACCTTTTTTAAATAGGTCAAGACGCAGTTTATCGTTTCTTATGTATTTTTCAATCCTGAATTGAATGATACCGTCCGCAAGTCTATACGATCATTCGTTGTATAGTTATGGTAGTTTTTATGAATACAAAGTCGAAAATTATAGTTTATTATTGATCTTATTACAGTTTATTGTATATAGTTTATTATTACTTTGTTACATTTATTTTACGTTTAAAACATGTTCTTATAGCATATTAAATAATCCCAAACTTATTAAATGTCATCAAAATCAGGATCATCTGAGTCTTCTTCAAAGTCATCAAACTTCTCAAAATCCATGTACTCATAATTTTGTATTTATAAAACTATTCATTACTTTGTATTCATAAAACCATTCATGACTTTGTATTCATAATAGCTGCTATAACTTTGGGACGAATGATTGTATTCACTTGCAGATGGCAGGATTCGATTCAGAATTAAAAATTACATAATAAACGATACCCGATTGGACGTGTTTAAAATAAAGTTAAGTACTTCCCCCGGGTTAAAAGGACCCCTTTTGTCCCCCCCCCCTAAACAGCTAAAAAACTTTATTTCGTGGGGGGGGGGGGGGGACTCAACGGATCTTCATTTCTACTGCCAAGAATGGAGTTCTTCCCAAATTTTCGTGAATGGCCTTAAATTGAAGTCGAAAAACCTATTTTACCTGCACTAAAATATAATTTTCGACTTTGTACTCCTAAAACTTGCCACAACTTTGTAACGAATGATCGTACCGACTTTTAGATGGTGTCATTTGATTCACAATTAAAAAATACATAATAAACGATGTCCTACTTGACTCAATTAAAAAAGTTGAATTTTATCTCCCCTCTCTGAGTTAAAATGCCAATTTTTACCTCCCCAAAACAGGGCAAAACAACTTTATTTTTTGGAGACTCACCGGATTTTCATTTACAGTACCAAAACGAAGTTCTTCTCAAATTTTTGTGAATGCCCACCAACTGTCGTATGTTACTCATTTTTTGGTTTTGTTTACATCTCCTAACAGTGGAGTCACTAAATGAAGGTAACCTAAGACTTAAAAGTCATAAGGTGGATAAATGAAAAAGCTATTTTATGGCGCAAATGTTGACTGTTGCCACTTGTGATCATTGTGACGTTACATTGACTAAATATGCAAACGGATTCATTTTTAGACTCTCGGGTCCCCCGAATGGTTTCGTATGCAACCAAAGTATTAGGTGGCCCGAAAGTTACAAGACGATTAAAAGTTTAATAACTTTCGGGCTAACGTATTTTTTCTTTTCTTTTTAGATTTAAAATTTAAATGCTTTGGATTTTTGTATAGAGTTACACCATCAAACTTAAATTTACTTTGAAAACGACCGCTGAGTTATCAATATTTAAAAACCATACTATGGAGTATTGCATAGGAACAATCCTCTCATAGAAATTAACCGTGATTTAATTATATATGCTCGACGATGAGATGCCACAGCTGACTCACCACGCATAGGTCAGCTTCGTTCTGCCTTTACTACAGTTACATGCAGTAGTCGAAAATTGATTCTGATAAAAAAAAAAGAATTCTACCACATTATAGAAATATTGCCACTGCTTTTTTTTTCTTCTTTCTATTACTTGTCTTTCCATCGTGAAATTCTAAACTCTAAAGAAAGGAGAATATAAAAAGAAAATTGAATGGGAATTTGTTAATTTAAAAATATGATTTAGTAGTTTCAGGGTCGCTTTGCGATATAGAATCAGCCCATTGAAGAATTGTATGCTAGATGCACAACTGAAACTTTAATAAATAACTTTGGCAATTTTATTTAATAGTTTTATTTTAAATGTGAATACAAAATCCTTAAAGAGAAATAAATTTCATTATCCAAAACGTAGTTAATTTTTTTCCTTTACAGATGATATAGTGAGCAATTAAATAGTAAATTCTTCGACAAAAAATTTCGACAATATTTATTATGTACTCTTTGAAATATTTTTATTTATAATTAAATGAATAAGTTTATATTTAATGATGTAATAATTATTTGCATAGTATATTTGTATAGTATTTCATTAGAAAATGACGTTCGTAAAAAATGTTTTTTTTTTTTTTTTTTTTTTTCGGAAACATGCCATGCATTATTTTTAATATTTATATAACTCTTTCCTTTCAGTTTTATAATGTTTGTCATAATAGTAAAGTATCTAAAACAGTGTTTAGTATAAAATTTTGTAAAAATGTCTCATAAAAAATCCTTAAATTAATATTTGTTATTGGTTTATATTTAACTAGAAAACGACATAATTAATGTTTACTTAAGCGATATGAAATTTCTGATTAAATGGTTTTCCAATAATTAGAAATGCTGTTTAGATGATTTCCCTTTGGATTCGTTCTCGCAAAATTCATTAACTAAACTGAGCGCCATTAATAAGCTTCTATTAAAATTTATTAAGATTATTATTTATTGGAAGAAATATGCGAAAGGAAGCATTATATCCTTTTACTGCATCTCAAACTATCAAAATTAATTTTAGTGTTCATTATATTAGCTTCTTCTTATTATCAGTCATATTTAAGAAGTTGACGTCTGTATTAAACCTTTTAAAATTTATAAATATTTATTTAAGGCCTGAGAAAAACTTCCATGAGGAATATAATATTATCTACTGGAGATAATTCTTTGAAGTTGATTTTAATAAATTTTTAGAATATCAACTCATCCTTATTTATATGAGTGCACGTAGAAGTATTGGTGTTCAGCAATATTTTCAAAAGCATAAATGGGTAGAAAATATCCGAATTGGGTAGATTCTTAGGTATGATGTTACCCAATTTGGGTTTATATTCTTGTTTTGGTTACCGCTGTGTATCCATTTTAGGCACTGTTAAATACCCATTTTGGGATTACATTTTTTTAAATCCCAAAATGGGTATTTAATAGTGCCTAAAATGCGGTAACCAAAACAGGCATATGAACCCGAGTTGGGCAACCTCATACCTAAGAATCTTTCGACGCAATTCGGGTATTTTTCTACTCGTTTAAGGTCATATTTTTTTATGCGTGAAGGGGAATTTACAATTAGGGGCTGTGCATACATAACACGCTATCACTTTAGGGGGAGGGGTTGTCTGGCACATGATATCGTAAGATATTTCTTGGGTGAGGGGGATATGTCTTCTGATAACGTTATCAATTTTGATCTAATGAAAATTTTCTCCTTTTATTTGTAATTTGTTCTTTACATCAAAATAGTTTATCTTTTCTTAGTCTGTTAGCTATTTTTATGAAAAAACAAACTTACTATTATAAAATTATTTAATCCCAAAATGTGAATACCCCAAAATTTTGAATTCCTACTCCTCTGTTCTTTGTGTATGTATATATTATTCGCTGTTCGAGAAACTAGGTCAGAAGTGTGTTTGAAATGAATTATATACAAATCAATAGATCATATGCAGGGTTTCACAGAATAGTTTGGATATTTTTCCAAATATAGATGGCATTTCCTAAAATTCTCAGACGCGTTACGCGTTTTGCAAATTATTCACTTAGACATCATCTATCTCTTTGTCAAACACTGAAGATTTTCAAAGTATTCTAGAAGTGTTGGAAAGTGTTTGATAATCAATGCTTGAAGCATGATTTTTCTTTCTTGTTTTCTTTCGACACTGTCTATACATAAAAGAAATACTTGGTAGTTTCTATTCCGAAGTTACCAATTTAATGTAGCCTTTAATGTTAATAACAGATTTATATTTTAAGTAGTTAAAAAGGAAAGTAAGTTACATATAAACCAACTTAACAATGAAAATGGTTCTTTAAGTATGAAGAATGGTAAAATAAATTTGACAAAATAATCCATATAGTTCTTTATAGCTTGAACAGTTAATCATGAAAAGGAATTCCAAGACGGAAAAATGTGTTCCATAAAGTGCATACGCATCTAAACGATCGTGGTAATCATTTACTTCAGTTTATGTAACAAAATTAAATATTGTCCAGGCTTATCATAAATATTTGTAGTTGATTAATTGTTTTATAATAGGTGTTCTGAACTAGATATATAGTTTAAAGCAAGTTTACTAGTAAAGATATTTTGAATATTTAAGATTCTTTAAAAGAGAATGTCCAGTCAAATGTCTGATAAATGTGTGATGCATTTAGAAATTATAAAAAAGAAAAAAAAAATGTATTTGTAACATTTTGTAGCGTAGTTGAAACGTGTTTATGAATTTTGGTTTGTCTGTCCGGGCTCTAACTCTCATAAATATAGTCATATTGTCATGAAATTGATATATATTATGCTATTGGGGTTTATCATAACATGTTCGGTATTGAAACTGAAAAGTGTGCAGCATTTATAGTTCGTTTACAAAGTTAGTGAAAAGAATTTCGATACATTATTAGTTTAGTCTATGGGGAAGAATCATCTGCAGTGTATTTTAATGACTGATTGTATTTTACTGGTTGTATTTTAATTAAAACTGGACTCAGAATAAGTCAAAAGGCTACTAAAGAAAAAAAAATGAACTGTATCAGATTTTAATTAACCCTCATGATTTTACAACTCTTTTTAGAATAGACAAAAAAAAAACATGTAAATAAAATTGAACGTTATCATTTTCAGAAAAGTAAATTTAAATAAAAATAAAAAGAATTGATGGCACTCAGCTATGGCAGACCACAACAGCATCGCAGAAGATAAAATTAATATTTAACAATGACATTATACTATTTCAAGCATATCGAAATCTATAAACATCTCTGAGATGCACGACAAGATTCTTACTATATGAATATGATGTGAATGGTACTTATAGTTGATTTACAGGGACACACAAAATAATTCGGTTGCAGTACTGTCTCTGAGCAATAATTGTTCTAAGTATATTTTGAATTGTAGTATGCGTTCCTAAATCTAACTAAGTTTTTACTTATTAATTAATATGTATAAATTCCACAGAAAATATACAAAGCTGCAAAACAGAATTAACTATTTTTCATACATTGTAGAATATATACAAATCTATAGATCATATACAGGACTGGAAAAAAGAAGTTCGGATATTTTATCGCCTAAAGGGTGTAATTGCTAAAATTTGTTTATTTTAAATGCGTCATGCCTTTTTCATATTGTTTACTTAAACACCCACGTTATTCCACGTTATTAAACGGCGAAGTTTTATTTCAGTATTAGAATGTTTTGGAAAGTGTTTCATAATCTTTGCTTGAAGAAGCATGATTTTTCTTTCTTTTTTTGAATTTTAAAGTATATATGGACTATCCATCCATCCTACCTTTTTTGCCACTTTTATTTGTTTATTTTAGGGACATGTTTCTATTTTCTGCATTCATAACAAAATGTCTTTATAATAAAATTCTAGAATACAAATATTTAATTTTTTGAAAACATTTTAATTACATACTTTTCTGTAAAAATATAATCAATATCACCATCTTAAGAGAAAGATAATTATTTTATATAAAAATAAATTTTATGTGAATTGACATTGCTTCTAATACTTGAGAGAATTTTCAAGGTACAATTAATATACTACCGTTGCACTCTATTTGGAAAAGTAAACTCTCCAACTCTGTGTCTAATTTAAATTCATTGTCAGGCTGATTAAACTTCAACAGTAATTCCCGAGATCAGACTTGAAACTTCGCTTGATTGTTAAATAGTATTAATGGTACACTTAAAATTGTCCCAGCGGTAAGAATATGTGGTTGTTTTAAGAAAACTTTCTATTATAAATTTTTTTTCAAGGAAGAAATTTTATTATTTTACCATGCAATTTACGATATTTACTCAAAAACGTGGAAGCATTTCATTAAAAGGATTTTAACGCCTTCTGATAAAATATTTAGTAAACATACTAGCTTTTGTTTTCAGCTAATCGATTCTATCCGTGCACATAAAAATGTTTAATGTCAGACTATAAATTATTTTATAGCTTTTTTGGTTATTTTTATTTAAAATCAACAATACGTTTTATTTAAGTAGTCTGCGATTTCAATATATGAGGGAAATTGTAAAGTATAATTAATGCAGTATTATAACAATCTTTTATACAGCGAAAATTCAACATTTCTGTGTCTAATTTGCATTGAATGCTGAATTAATTAAACTTCAACTGTAATTAAAATAGCAATTAAAGCATTTGTGCAGGAATAATAAAAAGCAGAAAACCAACGTTTAAAAATGCACAAATAATACCTGAAAAGCAGCAAACAACTGTTTCGAATCTACTAGCGAGATTCTTCTTCAGTGCAAGATAGAGCAAGACACAGCGTGCTAGAAAAAGCAAGGTTGAGCAAAATGACAGAGACGCACCGGCTTTTATACCCGATACGGATAGCGAATACGCCAAAAACAACCAATGAGACAGAAGTAGATGAAACGACTGAGTGGACAAGTAGTGACATCTACCAGAACGAGAAAAAAAGAAACTAAAAAGGGGAAATTAAATTAATGCTTTCCAAATACTTGGAAAATCAGGGGTACTAGATAAATCATTGCCTAAAGAGTGAGAATTTTTAATGATGTGGTAAGCTTCCCAAAAATCAAGATAACGATTAGAAGAACATTTCTGGATAATGGTGGCTGAGGAAAAATTGAACCTGTGTTGAAAAGACCAACAATGTTGAGCAATAGAAGAACGTTTAAGCTCCTGATTTTTAACATAACCTTCAAGCTCTTTTAAACGAAAAGATATTGGGCATATTATCTTACATTGGACAGATTAAACGTGCTCTTAGATTTCGTTTAAAAGAGCATGAAGGTTATGTTAAAAATCAGGAGCTTAAACGTTCTTCTATTGCTCAACATTGTTGGTCTTTTCAACATAGGTTCAATTTTTCCTCCGACATCATTATCCAGAAATGTTCTTCTAATCGTGATCTTGATTTTTGGGAAGCTTACCACATCATTAAAAATTCTCACTCTTTAGTCAATGACTTATCTAGTACTCCTGATTTTCCAAGTATTTGGAAAGCATTAATTTAATTTCCCCTTTTTGGTTTCTTTTTCTCTCATTATCCGATAGATGTCGCTACTTGTCCACTCAGTCGTTTCATCTGTTTCTGTCTCATTGGTTGTTTTTGGCGCATTCGCTACCCGTATCGGATATATAAGCAGACCGGCGTGTCTCTGTCATTTTGCTCACCCTTGCTTTTACTAGCACGTTGTGTCTTGCTCTATCTTGCACTGAAGAAGAATCTCGCTAGTAGATTCGAAACAGCTATTTGCTGCTTTTCACGTATTATTTGTGCATTTTTAAACGTCGGTTTTCTTCTTTTTATTATTCAACTGTAATCGTCAAGTTAATGCTTGAATTTACATTTGAATATTCAGTGGAATAAAGGGATACAATAACATAAAACTATCCCAACGATAGCACTATTTTATAATTTTCCTAAAATATTTCTGTTATAAATTATACTTCGGAGAAAAAAAAAAAATCATATTTTAAGAAGTTTGGTAGATTACCATATCTTTTTTATTCGGTTATTTGAGTGACAAAATACGACTTTCAACATTCAAAATTAAATTACCTTTTAATAAAATTCTAGAGTTTTATAAACATATGATTAATATGGTCATTTTAAGAGAAGTACATATATTTTATATTAAAATTAACTTTGTAAGTACAGCATTTATTTTTCTGTTGTTTAAAATCAACAATACAATTTATTAGAGTTGACTGCGATTTCAACACATGATGGAAATGTTAAGACGTAATTTATGTAGTACCGCAACAAACTATTTTTTTAATATAAAATGTTTGGTATTCAAAAACAAGTAAGTAGCATTTAAAGTTTCTCTACAGGGACACTAAAAAAAAATACAGTTACATTATGGTCTACGAGGTAAAATCTTCTGCAGTGTATTTTAATGCTATTATTCTATTTTGAACATATTGAAATTTATATATATCACTGAGGTGTACAACAGGATGGTTAATGTAGAATATGGTGTGCATAGAATTTATCATTCATATTCAGGGACACACAAAATAATTTGTTTACATTACTGCCTATGAACAATACTTGCTGGAAGTGAGTTTTCAGTTGTGGTACACGCATTTTTAAATGTAACTATTATTTTGCACATTACTTGGCGTATATAAATCTTATAGATCGTATACAGGTCTGCACAAAAGTTCTCAAGTACATTCCTGTTTATTGACGGAAATTTCTGAATGGGAATTTTCAACTGCGCTATGCGTTTAACTGAACTAACTTTTAGCATACTATGAGGGTAGGCTGATAAGTAATGCACACATACTTGTAGAGCGCGAACAAAAGGAGTTTCAGAAGCGCATCCGGTGGCATGTGGAGGTAACATTCCCCCTCTATACGCTTGTGAAGATATGAAATCGCTGAATTCATCCAGTGTGTTTTGAGAAGCAGAAGTGTGGAGACGTGTTCTAGTGTTATGTCAACGCGAGTTAAACAGCGTGCTGCTATCGGATTTTTACCTGCTGAAAAAGTGACATATGCTGAGATTCATCGTCGTTTAAAGATGACGATGCTGTTGATCCGTCTACTGTAAATCAATTGGCAGTAAAATTTTGTGACTGCGATCCTAGAAAAGCCATAATTTTTTATGAAAAACGCAGTGGGTGTCCGATCACTACGCAAACCAAAAACATCGCAAACTCGTCGACGATTTGAGACAAAATGACAAGCAAATCACTCAAAAGTTTATCTAAAACCATATTGGAATCCAAGGAATGTGTCGTCTTCATTATTGAACAATTGTGATACCGTAAAATCCGCAACTGCAGAGGCTCTGCGAAACCTGAAGTTTGAACTCGATTCCACACCCTGCTTACTTCCCCGATCTTGCGCCTTGCGATTTTTTTTCCTCTACTCAAGAGAGACCTCAGAGGTAATCATTACACCTCGAACGATTAGGTGAAGGCAGCTGTGAAGCGCCGGATTCGAGAAAAGTCGAAAGAAATTTTCAGTGACGGAATAAAAAAAACTTGTTACACGTTGGGAGAAATGTGTTAGCCTTAACGCTGACTATGTTGAAAAATAAATATATGATTTTGAAGCTTAGGAATTGCACTTTAATGTACTTTGTGTTCAATCTTGCTATTTGTTTTTATTCATGTTCTACAAGCATATGTTCCTACCCTCAGCCTACCCTTGTATGTAGTGTACATACAAATCTATAGATCATATACAAAAGAATTCGGAGTTTTTCCCGACCATCGATCGCAATTGCAGAAATTGTGTTCTTTTTATGCGTTATTCGTTTTTGAATTGTTTACATTCATATCATCTTTCATTCAAATAAATTGCGAAGTTTTGATATAGTATTCTGAACATGTTGGAAAGTGTTTCATAATCTATGCTCGGCACGGGATTTTTCGTTCTTGTTTTATTTAATTTTGCATGCTTAAAAGTTTATATTTTCACTAAAAAATTATAAATATATACTAAATTTAACTGGATATAGGACGTAAAAAAATCATGATTTTTTTAAAATAAAAAAAATCGGATTTTTTAAATTTAAATCGGATGTTTATGATTTTTTCCCACCTCTCAAATACTGAATAGCTACCAAGAAGGTTTCCAAAACAATTAAAACTCTAAATGCTAACATATTCTGTTATTTTTACACTTTAATGAATAAAATTATAATTATTAGTTTGTAATTACATAAATTATAAAAATTGCAAATTAGTAGTTTCATTAGTTAGTAGCATGCAATAATGTTATATACATTATCATTTTGTAATAATTATGTAAAACTATATTAAATACTAACTAGTGATTTTTACATTATTAATACTATTACATTATTAAAATTATTAATAACTGTATATAATATTAAGTTGTTTAACACTACTTAAAATTAATAATTATTAAACAAAAAATCTATTCTGTGATTAGTAACATAATATAACATAATATACATTTTTATGCTTTAATTACTGTAATGATATTTAATAATTTAGTATTCATTCTAGAAAGAAAAAGGTGCAGGATGCTAGTTCCAAAAAAGAGCACTATTTCAAGAGGAAATATATTAGTAATGTGTTAGTTTAGTAATTATATAAGGGAAAAAGTATATAGTTTCTTAGTATAATAAATACAGTGTCATTAATTTTAATAATTTTTGAATTACAAATTGAAAAATAATATTAAATAACAACATGTTGTAAAAAAATTTCTAAAGAAATACAGTTCTATCATATTTTTGCAAGTTCTTGAGCATATGGATTTAGAAGTACTATAGAATTTGGAAATTTTTTACATGAAATCTCTGTCTACAACTATACGCGAAATTCCTTATTTTTTAAAAAAGGCAGGTTGCGTTTTGTCAATTTCAAAAGAGGCAGGTTGTGGCGCCCTAACAAAAAATACCTAGAGGAAAAAGTAAGTAATTATTAATAAAATCTGCAAGTAAGTATCATTAATTAGTAGCACAAATAAGAAAACTAACAAATGTTATTTGCAGCTCATTTTGCATTTGTACTGTTAATTGCCTAAATATAAACTTACACACATGTATGCATGTGCTAACCCCCCAAAAATATGAAAATGTTTTAACCCATTCATATACACATACAGAGTAAATATAAGGAATTACCAGTTATATCTGAAATCCTCAAACCATTAAACAGCAGAATTTTTAGTGAGGATTCTCAGCATTCAGTGTTTCAAAGAGTTTTGGCGCCTTTATAATCCCCAACAATTTTTATTTTGTGTATATGAGTTCAAAAAGAAAAAAAAAAGTTTATTCAACTTTTACTAAAGAAGCTCTTGCTGTGTGTTTAACATTTTATACTAATTGGTTCTTTTTCTCTTGTATATTCTTTTACAATAGCGGCTTGGGTGATATCATTCTTCTTTAGTTCCAGTATTTGCTATAAATTTATTATTGCAAAAGTAGAATGATAATATAAGATTCTGACTATTTTATTCTTTTACTTTCAAAAATTTATTATACTTGCTATGCTTATTTTATATAAAGAATAAATAATTTGATTATTAAAAGAAAATTATGACATTGCAAGTTATATTAGATTTACATATCGTAATGAAATCCTTTTTATGTTATATTAGATAAAAACTAGGCTTTTCACAAATTTAATGTACTTAAAATTTTTATAACAGTCAGGAATTTAGCTTAGAAAAAATTATTTAAAGCTTTTTTAAGACTTTCCAACAAAGTTGAAAAGTGTTTATGACTTCGGTTTGTCTGGCTGTCCGTCTGTCCGTCAGGCCATCTGGCCGTCTGTCCACGCTCTAACTCCCGTAAATATGCTCGGATCGTTCTGAAATTTTTAGATGTTAGTGACCTCTTCCATAGCACGTTCCCTATTGCAAATGAAATTTGTAGCATGCTTAGTTCATTTACAGGGACAGTCAAAAGTTTTCCGTTACATTACGGCCAATGGGAAAAAATCGTTTCAAATGATTTTTAATGGTGTTACACTCTTTCAAACATAGGAAGATTGATATTTATTTATGAAGCCCACTAAAATATGCATTCTGTTGAATATACGGTGCAAAAAATAGTTATTGTTCATTTACAGGGCCACACAAAAGAATTCCGTTCATAATGGTATAGAGGACATTGTTTAGGGTGTATTTGAAAAGATTTCAGATATTATATTGTATCCGAATTACTGTATATTAGTAATGATTGCTCGAAATGCATTTTTAATTATGATATTTAGGGTTTGGTTCATCTGACGAAACCCTATTCGTCTTGCTCCTCTGTCTGTCTGTCCGTCTGTCACAGAGCCCGTTCTCAGAAAATATACATGTTAGAGACTTGAAATTTTGCATACTTATAGCTGAACACCACACATTATATGACAAATCATAAAATTTTGAAAAAGTCGTACATTTAACCCTTTGGGCTCCCACATGTGTAGTTTAAACAATTCTTTCTAAGTGAGGCCCTAATTAAGTTGGAGGCGTGAAATTTTACGTACTTATAGCTGAACACTTCACATCAAACGACAAATCATAAAATTTCGAAAAAGTCGTACATTTAAGCCTTTGGGCTCCCACATGTGTATTTTAAACGATTCTTTCTAAGTGAGCCCTAATTAGGTTGGAGGCGTGAAATTTTGCATACTTATAGCAGAACACCTGAGAACAGGCGACAAATCATAAAATCTTGAAAAAGTCTTACGTTTAACCCTTTGAGCTACCACATATGTATTTTAAGCATTTCTTTCTAAGAGAGCCCCTAATTAAGTTGGAGACATGGATTTTTGCATACGTATAGCTGAATACCTAAGACCACACGGCAAATCATAAAATTTTCAAAAATCTTATATTATTTACTCCTCCGGGCTCTAACTTGTGTATTTTAAGCAATTTTCCTAACCTCCGCCCTTTTCACCAGGGGAGCACTTTTCCAACTTTTGCCGACACCCCTTTGACCATTTTTTCATATTATGCACCATAGCCTTACATATTTTAGTCGTCCTTACATATTTTAGTTCCTCTTTTTACTGCCAGGGGGCGCCTACTTACCTCGGTTGCTATCTCCCAATCCCCTCGACTAATATATCTACGGATAGTATATAAAACGGAGTTTCGTTCGGATAGAGGGTTGTTTAAAATAGAGTGCGCCCCTGGTTGCGAAATGTGGGACTAACAGATTTTCAAAAGGATAAAGTTTTTTGAAAGGAATATTAAACGAAACCCTCTGTGCGATCTGTGATCATACTTACCTACTTGTTCGCTACATTTATGCATACTATAAAATGCGTATAAATGCTATAGTTCATATACAGAGCTACGGAAATGAATTCGTAAAGGTTACTGAGTATGAGCATAAATTACTTAAAGGTGGGTTTTAAAGGAGTTATGCATTTTTACGCTGAACTGAATTTAGTGTACTAAGAAATATTTGTATAATATAGATAAAATGATATACAGGACCACGCAAAGAATTGGATACATGGCCGTCTATGGGTGATAATTTCTGGAAATGTAATTTCAGTAGTTTTAAGCGTGTTTTAGTTTGAATTAAATTTTAGCTAAATAGTGGCATGTAATAAAGGTACTAAGTAAACTACATGGCTGTACAAAAGTATTCTAGTATGTTTCCATCCATTAGTATAAATTGCTGAAAGATGAATTTCATCCTGTTATGCATTTTCCTGCTAAACTAAATTTTCCCATTATATAGTATATATATCAACATACAGATCGAATGCAGGGCAGCTCAAAAGAATTGGAATACATATTTGGCTATGGGCGGTAACTACTGAAATCAGACTTTTAAATGTTTGCTTAGTTATCTTATTTACCTTATTTCCCTAAGTAACGAAGTTTCGTTAAAGCTTTCAGGGAGTGTCTGAAAGTGTTTCATAATCTATGCTGTACGCATGATTTTTCTTACTTGTTTTATATAGTCATAAGTCAAAATAACTGTAGAAACTTTCCAAATTATGTTCATCTTAGATTTTAATACTTTTTTATATCATTTGAAACATTTAGAAAATTTATGATTTTAATCAATGATTTAAAAAAAAAAAAAAATCAGTTGATTAAAATCACGATTTGATCGCTGATTTAAATCAACTGATTAAAATCGTTGGCACCCTGACTGGATATGAAATAATTTTCTTAAATTACTTTTTAAAAAGTTTTCATATTCTTGTTCCTGTGCTAATCCTGATCATATCGTAATAAAAAGAAGAAAAAAAAGAAGAAAATGTATTTAAATTTTATTATACTTGAATGCAGGATATTTTGAAATAGCGATTTTCGACAAAATGCATCATGTTGAAAATGTTTTTATTCAATAGAAAAATCACTTGCTTTGTATTAGCAATAATAAATATCCATAAATATCCACATACCTCCATTTTGAGACTGTGGTTCTCTTGAGGAATAGGCAAGAAAAAAAAAATAATACACTATGACGCAAAAGTTTAGACAATGACGTCATTCAGCTTTAAAATGTAGAATTATGACGTCAGAATTACAAAAACCTGTAAATATATTAAAAAACTGATTTAAAATGCTATGTACAAAAGACAGTCGTTTTATTTGCTATAATACTAATTTTTTTCATAAAAATTCAAATGTGCTTGTCGCAAAAGTTTAGACACTATTCTAAATTTCTTTGAATATTCGCTGGCATATGCAAATTTAGAATCGATGATGTCACAAATTTGGAGTACTTAAGTTCTGCAAACGATTGCGCTTCATAGTCGACATGCCGAGAGCTAAAGAAATTCAAGTGAATGAGGTTTCAAGGATTTGGCAGTTGAAAGGTGAAGGGAAGAGCGTTTCTGAAATTTCTGCTATTATTAATAGGTCAAAAAAATCTATTTATCGAGTTTTATCGAGTGGTTCCGAATATAAAGCAAAATGTCGGTCTGGGAGGCCACGTGTGACAAATGTACGAGAGGATCGCCTGATACAAAGACTAGCGAGTACTCAACAAATGAGCGTACGTGGAGTTCAAAGCTCATCGGGACTCTCTGTATCAAAGGATACGATTCGTAGACGAATTTCGAAAAAAGGAACAATCGTTTATAGCAAAATGCAGAAGAAACCAGCTCTGAAACCATATCATAAGTTACAAAGACTTATGTGGGCTCGAAAGCATATGTCATATGGAGAGAAATGGCAGTCAGTCATATTTAGCGATGAAAAAAAGTGGAATCTGGATGGTCCAGATGGTTGTTTATCGTATTGGCATGACTTGCGGAAGGAACCTCGACGTTTTTTTAGTCGCAGACAAGGAGGGGGCTCGGTGATGGTTTGGGCAGCCTTTTGCTATAATGGACAAGTATCTCTGACCTTCACCAGTGGTCGTCAAACTTCACAGCATTATACACAGACATTAGAAGAAAACCTACTGCCATTTGCTGGGCTTCTAGGGGGTCCTCAGTGGGAATTTCAGCAACACAATGCTTCAATTCACACTGCAAAACATTCAAAATCTTGCTTTAATTCCCATAATATAAGAGTTCTCGACTGGCCAGCATGTAGCCCAGATCTTAACCCTATAGAAAACCTTTGGAGCATCATGTGTCGCAAAGTTTATAGCAACGCTAGACAATACTCTTCTGAAAAGGAACTTAAGACATCTATTGAGAATGCATGGTACGATATCGATCCACAAACTATGCAAGATTTAGTTTCTTCCATGCAATCTCGTGTATATGACGTAATACATAAGCATGGATGCGCAACCAGGTTTTAAAAATTGTTTATTTCGATTTTATTTAATTTGTGTCTAAACTTTTGAGACAGCAGTTTATTTTTGTTACCATTTAATTTATTGCAATATGCACAATTCCACTTTTCTTTGTTATAAATATTGTTTATATGTACAGCACATTAATTTCAAGCAGTGATTTGAAAATTGAATAAATATTTTTCAAAGTATGTAAGAATTTCTTCATTGTCTAAACTTTTGCGTCATAGTGTACAGTAACATTGAAGACATCTTTGTCCCTGATTTGAAATAAACAACTTAAAAGTTTTGTGCTTTGCGACATTTCAGGCTCCAGAAAGTTTAATACAGTAGAACCTCGATTATCCGAAGTAATTAGGACCGACCCTCTTTCGGAAAATCGAAATTTTCGGATAATCGAGAATGCTTCAATTTTAAGATTAAGGACAAATGAATGCAGTATTTCTTATTATGGTAACAAGTGCTCAATAAAAGTAAAGCAATAGCAAAATAGTAACAAGAATAAATTACCTGAATCTTAATTTTGAAATTAAGTATCTTTTACATATATCACAAGGGTTTGGAAAAATGTTTTGTTTGTCGCAATTTCGATAGCCTTTGCTTTGAAGCTCTATCACGGAGTTTTCTAATATTATTAGTTCACGAGTATCACAGTCTTTCTGCTACTCCAGCCATGCCAAACCTTTCGCAAAACACTTAAAAGCTTCAGAATTGCTACTTTGTTCGTTTTCTTCGTTCCACTCCGCAGCTTACGGGATCTGAAGTTAAATTCGACGGAACTCTAAGAAAGGGGATCGAAAATATATATATGTATTCGCAGTTCGGAGAGGACCGCTTCCACACAAGGAATATGATAGTTGAAAAAGTTTTCAAAATGGATTTTTTACACAAGGAATGTGTTATTAAAAAAAAAAAAAAGCTTTAAAACTTTAAAATGAATTTTGGTTAACCGAGAGTTTCGGATAAAAGAGGTTCTACTGTAATTTTAATAATTTTAATTTAATGGATTTGAAAAAATAAAAATAAATAAATAAAAGTGAGGCGATTGATCATATAATGTATATGTGAAATGCATATATGACTGGAATGTAACATTTACGTGAAACTAAATCAAATTAAAATCAAGTATTCTTACTAAAAAGGCGCATTATATGCACCTATTTAGTAAGATACTTAATTAGATTTTGAAAAGGGAGAGGATTTTGAAAGGTAATACAGTCGAACCTCGATTTAACGAATCGTTCGGGACTAGCAACTTTGTTCGTTAAATCAAGATTATTTGTTAAATCGGGATAATCAAAGGAATTTTTTTATACAACAGCAAAAGTTAAAAAATGGCTGTAAATAAAAAGAATATTCTTCACTTACCTTAATAACGATTTTAAACATTTTTTGCTTTACAAAAATACATTGTATAAAAATTCATCCTTTTTTTATGCACAGCTATAAATCACAGTCATTTTTATTTAAAAAAAATCTCATTTATTCAAATAGATAAATTATAAGCTATCTTTTATAGATGTTTGTTTGCGTTATTTCAATTTTGTATTCCCAACTTCTTTATTGGTTTTTTCCTGAAGCAGTGAAAATAGTATTATCAACATTATAAGCCATCAAATTCCGTTTCAAAGAATCTAAACTGCTAATTGCTTCTTTGAATGTTGAATGTTACATCTCTATTTCATCTCCTTCATGCGATCCATTACTAGAGCATGAATTTGAATAACTTCGGTATAACGTACATTTTCGCATGTAGATGTTTCTGCACCATATGATACATATTCAGAAATTCAACAATCAGGTACACTGAAAACATTTTATAAAAATTTAGAAAATGTCTTCAATTTTTCACTTTTTTTACATAGAAAGTTATTCGTTAAATCGGGATTATAAATTCGTTAAATCGAAGTATTTTTGTTCCATTTTCGCCGGGATCATAAAAAAATTCGCTAAATCGATAAATTCGTTAAATCGCGATTCGTTTTGAATCGGGGCTCGACTGTACTATAAAATACCATAAAAATAAAGTATGCGTACAGTAAGACAGAATAAAGTATGCGTACAGAAGAACTCGTCTATATACACAAAATTTTTCCCCAGTTTTTAGCAAATAATTTTCGTACTCCTAGAAAACATGTTTTATTCGGGAATTCTTCCCAAAAGTCAGAAAAAGGGGGAGAAATTCCTTCCATTCCTAGCACACATGCATATTGGCTCTATTAATATTAAAATTCGAATTCATTTTAAAAACGAAAAACAGAAAATTCTAAAAATTAAGATTTCTAATTTAAATTAAATATAAATAAATAAATAAATAAATAAATAAATAAAAATAAACCATCAACAAAGAAAAGAAATGTTTTCGGATTTAAAAATAAATAACAATTAATTTTCTCATTCATTTAAAAGTATTCACAAATCACTTTTTAAACTTATAAAAAAAATTCGCATTTTAAATATATTTTAAATGAACACTTTTAAAATAGATATTTTAATTAAAATATGAAATGAAAAAAAATCGATTTTACTAAAAAATATATAAATAAATAAATTAAAATGTTCGCGTAAAGATATATTCATATTTTGCGTCTATCAATCTACATAAAAATATTTTAAATTCATATTTTTTCCCTATTTTAATACTAAAGTATTAATACTAACGTATTAATACTAACGTATTAAAACCCCAGCTACAAACTCATTAAAGACGAAATCTTCCTTAAATTAACTTCAAAATTCAAAGCTAGAAGTTAATCAAACCATATCCATCTGAGGCAAACATATTTAATTCAAACTTTTTTCACTACTGTACAGCTGTAGCCTAAGTGCTTAGAGTACTGATCTCGTTAAGGTAGCTCGCTCGATCCCAAGGTCGGCAGCTTTATTTTATCCCCATTTTCTTCAAATGACGTATATTTTACCTCCTGTAACGGAGAAAAAAAAGAAACGAATATTCGTCTATTAACTGAAAAAACCTGGTAGCACTGTTGTTAAGAAAATTTCCGTGCATTGAAGAAAGTATTTCTGAGAGTGTACTTGAAAATTATGTTTGAAAATCTCTTTTATAAGTTAAAAATGGTTCAAATTCCTAGCTTATCATTTCATAATAACTTATTTTAGGGAAACTCCTTGAAATATTTGAGATAGTTATAGCACTAGCTGTGGGTAATCATAGATTAACATACAAGATCGGACAGTCCCATAGAGCGTAATGGTAATCCGATTGCGATCGTAGCGCCTTTAGTGACATTGTGGAAGAAACTCCCCATCCTTGTAATATTTTTATTATTGAGTATCTACCTTATAGTGATCTTTCTTTTTTTTAATGTTGCATGTTTACGTTTTCAATAGAGTTTTACACCGATACATGAACATAGAATACATGAACATTCTATTTTATATATCTGATATCTATTCTATGTTCATGCACGGATATATGCTTCTTTTTTTTTTTTTTCTTTACATGATGAGGGAACAATTTAAGTGCAACGAAAAACAAGGTAAAAATTTCGTTTTGAATGCTATATATCAAAAGTAATGGTGTAATATAAAAATATACGAAATATTGCACTTTACAAGTCCCAGAAATTTTCATAATTATTCCCATTTGGTAGGAAAATTTTTATAACCGGTGTTTTATTAATTTACGAAGTTTAACTTATTAAACAATTGTTACAATAATCTTTTAAAATTTACGCATTTTCACTTTCTTAGAGATAAAATAAAAATATTGTTTTTAATTCAAATAACGTACAATCAATTCAATAATATTTATAATATTAACATAAAAGAAATAATAATAAAATTACAGACGGGGAAAAATCCCTTTCGACAAACTTTTAGAATTATATAAATCTAACAGTTAGAGATAAAGAGAGGTACTGACATTACACTCAATAGAATTTTATTCGATATGAATAAATTAACACAACACCTGAATTTGATTTTTTACAATTTAATCTCATAAGCTTACATATTTACGTTATTAACAGAATTTTCTAGTGTTTTCCTTTTATATTATTACTCTAAATATCATTTTGTAAGTTAAAGGGGAACGATACAGGTACCAGTGTTGCCAGATAGTTGGAAGTCAATTTCCCCAAAATTTCTGAAATTTTCGCCAAATCAGTGTTATTTTTTGAAAAATTCCCCAACGCAGTTTTTATTCAAAAAGTAAATTTTCAATTTTCAATTTTCCAGTATAAAAAAGGTTTAACTAATTTAAACTCAATTTTTTCCCCAAATGATTTTTTTTTTGAAAAAATTCCCCATTTACAAAAATTAAACATTTAAATTTGGCAAATTTTGCATGCATATTCGTAGCAAAACGAGGAGAATGAGAGATACATTTTACAACGACAAGTTCGTTTACACTTCATTTTAAACTGTTTGCAATCAATGATGCTGGTCTATCATTATGATAGCTCTCTCTACGCTTATACCAATTATATTTTTCAAGGTTTAGACCATCTCTAATCAGATGGAATTAAAAGGAACCTGAGATGGTGTTGGTATCATCTGCTTCTATCTGACTTAATCTATAAAACTTTGTTTTCAGTTTTTTGTCATACCTACTGAAATACCTAATCGTAATACAAAGGACCTTCATTGCATCAATCACTGTGCTTTCTTCTATAATGAAAGAAAAATATCTGCTTTCCAAATCTTTAATTAAATCTTTTAAAACACAAAGCAAAAGAACGTTTCGTATGAGACCTGAAGATTTAGTAATGTGAAGGTTCATGCCGTTTAATACCGCAGAGTTTTTTTTTTCAATTTTCTTTAAGGAGAAACAAAGGGTCTATTGCATTCATTGAATAATGTTCAGTTATAAACGTAGCAATGTGATTCTAGTATGCTATTCATGTCTTGCAAAAATCTCTACTGCCACTCCATGAAGCATAAATTAACCAGCCACAATCAAAATAAAAGTTAAATAATTGTTTTTATTTCTGTTTTATAAATCTATACTAATAAAAGAAATGTGTATATGTGTTTATGTGTATATGTGTGTGTGTCTATACGCGATGAGTAGGAAAATCTGCGGCATTTAGTGATCTGGAAATTCAGGTGGGGAAAGTCCAAGGTAGGTCGTAATGCACCTGGTGATACGTGTAAGCTATAATGTTGTAAATGATGAGCACGTCCACGAGAATAATGATTGACATCTCAGATTTCTGTATTTCATTTTCGATTTCCAAATCAAAATAGAGTTCGAGGCAGATCCAGTGCTGCCAGATGACTTTCGTAAACTTTACGTGAAATAGTGAAAAAAATTCCCCAAGTTCTTCCCCAATAATTTTAATGTCCCCAAACATTTCCCCATGAAAAACTTGTCCCCCAAAAATTCCCCTGGAGGCTCAAAATTCCCTAAAATGTGGTCAAAATTCTCAATCTGGCAACAATGCAGGTACGATAAAAAAAAAAGGAAAAAAAAAACAGCTAAATAAATAAAGCATAAATACATCGTCTGCCTCTGGCTTCAGTTTAGGAAAGAATAGATATTCAAAACATACGGCGTAAACTTATTTCTTCAACATAGGTAAATTTCGGAGGCTTGTTAATTCTTCCCCTTTGTCGGTAGTGACGCTAGTACTGTTGCCATTACAGATTTTGCCTTAAATGTCCCATCTTGTATGTTAATCTATGTGCGTAATAAGAAGAAATCTATTTGTATTTCAGCTGCAGAAAAGCATTGCTGTCTGCTGAAAAAAAAATAAGAAAAGGCCTATTCCTTTTAAAGTACTTTTCTAGCAAAGAAAATTTTATTATTTAATGGAGTAAAGTAATCTGTATTATAAAGCACAACTATGTCCGAGAAAAACGCTGACGTCATATTAACGATGGTAGTAGCTAATCCACAAATCTCGCTTTTGCTGAACTTGTTTTAACCCCTTGTGTGCCTGAATTTTTGTTTTCTCAAATTTGTTGATAAAATCACTTTAAAATGTTGCAAAATGAAATGGAAAAATACTAAAAAAATTACGCTAATTTTGTTTTAAATATTTACTTGTTAAAACGTAAGCATACTAAATATGGGAATATGCATAATATTTCTAATACAGGGTGGCTACTAAATACTGTTACAAATATTCAGTCATTTTATTTTACAAATATAAAATAGAAAATGATAACTACACTAATATGATGAACATCAGAGATGAAAGTTTACAGGGAAAAAAATTTACTCGAATTGACCGCCATCTTTATCGATTACCATAGATAATCTCTTATGCCATTGTCAGATTGCGGCACGAATCATTTTAAGAGGTAATCGGTACCATTCACGCAATATGGAAGCTTTGTGAGAGTCCAAACTCCCGTGTTTGTGTCTGTTTACTTTAGCCTCTAAAATCCCCCATACGCAATAATCTAAAGGATTTAGTTCCGGTGAAGAAGGTGGCCAATCATCATGCATGATAAAGTTTGGATAATTAACAGGGAGCCAAGCCCGTGTTGATTTAGCTCGGCGCGAAGGTGTAGAATCTTGCTGAAATGCCCAATTCTGTTTGGGATGCAACCTTTCAGCTTGTGGGAATAAATGTGTAGCCAATATATCCTGTTTGTAATATTCGCATTGATTTTTATCCCTTTATCGATGAACTTCAAAGGCAATTTTCCATTGTTTAACACTGCAGTCCAAACCATAACAGAATTCTTGTTCTGAAAGCGTTTAACAGTTCGAAAGGTTTCAATTATATCCTCGAGGGTTGCTGAACATACGACATCATTTTTAGCATTATAGCACTGTTCAGTGCAAAATAGCTTCCCATCAGAAAATTTTATTCTGTCAACACTTTTCCTACCGTGCCGCTTCATCAATTTCTTCCTCCTTTGTAATGTTTTTATTCTTTGTGCAGCAGTCAAACCTTGAATTTTTCTTTTGCGATAAGGAACATAACCCAGACCTTCATTTATAATAACTTGCCTAGTTCTGCGACTCGCGTTCTCTTCTGCAGCCATTTTATTTGCAGAACGTTGTGGATTTCTTCACACCTTTTCACGAATTCTTTTGATGCGCTCTATTGTGCGAACTGAGCGTGGACTTCCGGGTCTAGGTCGATCTTTACATAGCTATTAGTATCCAATAATCAATTTATAGTTCTTTATATAAATGTTCCATTAAAATCAAGGCATTTTAATTGCTTAAAGTTTTCATCAGCGGAAAATCTGCGATCAAAGAGCTGTTTAATCATCATTATTTTGGCTTCCATCTTTAAAATAATTTTAAATATTTGCTTTATAACAAAATTCGTCTGCACTAATAGAAGATTGCCAAACGTTAAAATAGAGAAATAAACTGTTTTACCAAGCGATTAATATTAATTCGTACTTTTTGGAGTGTAACAGTATTTAGTAGCCACCCTGTAGTATAATATGCATAACTGCATGTTTTGTCTGAACTAATATTATAAAATAAGCTTGTAAATGGTATATTATGTACTATAATTAGTATTTTTACGAACTGGTAAAAAAAAAATTTATTTCTGTACAGAGACTAATGACATTAATATTATTAATAATAAACTAAGAATAATCGTTTTGGAGCTTAAAACCATTTGTTTCATAACCATTTTGAAAAGGAGTTTACATAAATAACTGTCCCCTGAATGGTTGATAAAAAGATGTACTCATTCGTGCCTAGCGACCTATATTTTGCACGTTACAAAAATGCATAAAAAATAAGCTTGAACATATAATTTCTCAATTTAAATGTATATATATTTCAAAAAAGTCTACAAGCTAAGATTATGACTTATTTATTTGGATCCTTGATAGAAAAAGCACAAATAAACCTACTTTTTACATTTCGCCGTCTTTAAAAATAAAAAATCTATAAACTCCGAAAAAACCTTCATTTAAGCAAATAAATATCCATCTTATGCTGTCATCTTTCTGCAACAGATAAAGACATTAATAGACAATTATTTCATACAATTTTCATGTTATAAAGAATAAAAAAATTATATAAATTCATTAAAATTCGAAGCGTCCCAAAAATGGACGCTAGGCATAAATGGATTAACTTCTAAACATAGCACAGTTAAAATTTTAACACCTCGAATTGGACTTTTTTTAATGCAATTCGATTGAAAACTGTATCTCAATTTATTGTTTCTTTATGTTTATTGAAATAATTTTCTAACATGACATATTTTTTCAAATTTATCTCTATCGTGTGCATCCCAAGTACGAAAAATTAACTCGTTTGCCCTTAAAACAACATAAGTAGTTCAGCATTTGTTTCCGGCTAATATTCCATAGCTAGGTTAAAACTCCAGCAATAATTAAATAAAATAGTATAAATAAAACTCAAATTTAACGGCTATTTAATGGAACTAAGTGCGCAAACCGCTGAAATTATCAGATTAAAAAAGGTGGATGTAAGTAGCAATTTTTTCTCCGACTATTAACTCCTGACGTGCGGTTAACACGAAAGTGTCACGCAGGATAAATTACAAAAAAAAAAAAAAAATAAAAAAAATACATTATTTATATGATAAAAATGCATTTTAGTGTTATTAGTGGTCAATCAAAAAAAAAAAAAAAAAAAAAAAAAAAAAAAAAAAAAAAAAAAAAAGGAAAAAAAGAATATGCATAAAAGAAGAAAGTAGGTGGGGTTACCTACTTTCTAACCCGGGTTGCCCAGGTTGGATTACCCTAATAATTAATAATAAAAACTTATATTACAAGATTAAAATAATGCTTAGAGATATTTATATTTCTGTATTATCTTAGCGATATATTTTTTTCACACTTTCCAACATAGTTGAAAAGTGTTTATGAATTCGGTTTGTCTGTCCGTCTGTCTGTCCATGTCCTTACTCGCGTAAATATAGTCCGATTGCCATGAAATTGGTATATGTTATTGAGGATTACCATGGAATGTCCGGTATTGAAAATGAAGCGTGTAGCCCTTTCGGTTCATAATACAGGGTCACTCAAAAGAATTCCGTAACATTACGGACTATGGGTAAAAATCTTTTGCAATGTATTTTGATGATTTTACAGTATTTTAAACACATTGAAATTGATATACACCACTGAGGTGTACTATAAAGTTTATATTATAGACTAGGGTGGGCATAGAACTTATCGTTCATTTATAGGGACACACAAAAGAATTTGGCTATAGAAGTAAATGAGCATTAATTGAACTATTGATGCTTACGAGCAATGATTACTGGAAATGCGTTTACAGTTGTGGTATGCGTTTTTATACTTAACTATTTTTTAAATATTACTTGGTGTGTATAAATTCTATAGATCATATACAGCGTCACATAAAAATTGCAACAACATCAGTTTATAGGCGGAAATTGTTAATTGGAAATTTTCAACTGTGCTGTGCGTTTAACAAACTAGCTTTTAGCATACTATGTAGTAATGCATACATTTCTGTAGATCATGTACGGCGCTGCACAAAAAAACACCGTATATTTTAACGACGATTCATGGTAATTGCAGAAATTGGATTTTCAAATGCGTTATGCGTTTTTTAAATTCTTCATTTAGACATCATCTTTCACCTTAGTAAAATGTGAAGTTTTTTTATAGCCTTCTGAATGTGTTGGAAAGTGTTTCGTAATCTATGGTGTACGTAAGATTTTTCGTTCTTTTTTTTTTTTTAACTAGAGCATAAAATTGTGTTTTACATTATTTGACAACACTTTGTATTCGGTACCCGCGTTTCCTTATTGCTAAATATAGATATGTGTTTTAATGTAATATTTTTAGAAGATACATTTAAAAATACTTAATGCCTTTTTAGAACACAAAATGTCTTGCCTGAAATCCCTTTGACAATTTAATTCAAAAAGTCTTTTTTATATATCCGCTTTCAAGATTAAAAAATGAGAATGTCTTAGCGCTAGATGAGAACTTTATAAAGAAATCAATTTTTACTACAGGTAGTAATATAATATGATCATATCGGAAAAAGAAAATTTCTTTTCAGAGTATTTTAGTAGAAAATGCACTTTTATTATTTAACGATGAAGAAAGAAGAAAAGAAAATTACTTAGTTTCCATTACCTGGCAGATAGAGCATGAAATTATTTATCCAAAGAGGTGCATTTTCTCCATCTCTGTATAATGGATGTTTTCTTATTATTTATTTCATGAAAAGTCCGTTGCACTGCATTACCCGAAAAGAAAATCATGATATATTTAGACAATGTGGTCATATATACACTCTATATGCACTCATATTTGTGAAAATTGTTTCGCCATGAAGGAATGACGCGATTGAGCTGAAAATTTCATAGAATTAAAGTATAGTGTGTTATGCAAATGATTCCAATTTCAGCGTCACCACGAATGCGTGAGCTGAGCAGCGCCCTCTGGACTGCTGGGGAAACCGTATAAATTGAGGGCTGTAGCGGGACGTTGAAATTTGTCTATGGTTATATACTAATGGTAAACGTTAGGTGAGATGTAACTATGCGTCTTCGACGAAAGAGAGCAACATTTCAACAACTGACGGAGTTTGAACGGGGGAGAATCACCGGTCGTGGTGAAGAAGGATTTTCCTATCCTGCAATAGCACCTCGTGTGCAACGTAACAGTAGCAGAGTGATCCGAGTTTAGAAACACTGGACCGACGGGGATCGGACAGCTCGGAAATATGGGAGTGGATCCCGAACGGTGACGTCAACGCGCGATGATAAACACATGAACTATTATTTTAACACAATCGAACTGATTGGTAAAGTTATCATACGAATTGAATATTTCCAACTGAACGAAAAACTACCCAGGCTGGGATTCGAACCCAGATCCTTAGCTTACAAAGCCAATGCTTTACCGTTTAAGCTAACTGGGCCGACAATCAGCCAGCATATTTCGCTCCCCCAGGTCAAAATTCATGCTAGTACCAGCAACAAAAATAGGCTAGTTATTACTACATATTGCTTTGTCTGCTGATTTTCGTGCTATTACATGCTTTATAATGCTGACCAGCATCAAATGCTATATCGCTAGCTTGCACAGCAATAGCATGACAAGCTATATGCAAGCATTTTATGCTTATTTGTTGTTTAAGCTTCTTCCAAAGCATGGAGAGGTAGATACCTTAACGTGCTATTATATGCTTTCTAATGCTGGACAGCATAATATGCTATGCAGCCAGCTTAGGGAGAAATAGCATGACAAGCTATGTACAAGCATTTTATGCTTATTTGCTGTTTAAGCTTCTTCCAAAGCATGGAGAGGTAGGTACCTTAACGTGCTATTACATGCTTTTTTATGTTTGCCCGCATAATATGCTATGCAACCAGCTTAGGAAGAACTAGCATGACAAGCTATGAACAAATATTTTATGCTTATTTGCTGTTTAAGCTTCTGCCAAAGTATGGAGAGGTAGGTACCTTAACATGCTATTATATACTTTTTTATGCTTGCCAGCATAATATGCTATGCAGCCAGCTTAAGTAGAAAACAGCATGACGTACTATGTGCCAGTAAGGTGTGCTAATTTGCTACACAAGTCTCTTTTAGTAATGGTGAGGTAGGTTCCTCAATGAACAATTGCGTGCTTGTCAATGCTTGCCAGCATCAAATGTTTATTTTTTTCTTAGTTACTCGAAAAGTATAAATTTGAATATGTTTTTGAAAATAGAAGAATAGGAAATTTAGTTTTAAATTAAATTTTGAAATCCGGGGAGAGACAATAGCTCTCTTCCACCTCCATCCTCCTAACAGAAAATTCTTACTTCCCCTTTTATTTTAAGCTAAGAGGAAATATTAAAGTTCAATTTGTTTTTTCAAAATCGGAGAAAAAAATATAGGTTAAATTTCAAAATCGAGGGAGGCTTAATGGATCACCCAAGTTCTCTTCCCTTAACGAAATATTCAGGAGTTTGCGTTATGGAGGTTTTACTGTATATTGCAATTTTGCAAGATGTAAAACATAACTTCTATTTTTTTAATTAACTTCTTTGGAGGTGAGGTTAAATTCTGCGAGGGATTTAACTTCTATGAGAGTCTTCTAGGGGAGCCCTCCACCCCCCACCTATAAAGGATTTTTTTCTTCTTTTTCTTAGAATTTAAACATTTTAATTTACTCGAAAGAAAAATTGCAGTATGTCTTTAAAAAACGGAGAAAAAGAAAATTTTGTTCATTAAAATTTAAATTCCGAGGGGTGAGCTGGACGCCAACTGAATTGAAGACCGTCTTGAACTACCCATTTGAGATTAGTTTTTAACACCTAAACATCAAAAGAACAGAACTAAAAATTAATTTCCATAGCGGATATAGAAGAGTAGTCCCCCCCCTCCCCCCAACGGAAAATTTTAAACTGATCTTCCTCTTATTGTTAAATTATTTTAACTTACTTGAAAATTATAAATTTTCTATACCTTTAAAAATGAGAAAAGAATAAAACTTTGTTTATTAAATTTCAAAAGCTGGGACTGGGGAGAGCTGTGTCACCGCTACCTGAATTAAACACTGCCCCTTGAACACGTTTGAGATAATTTTTTAACACATAAACTTAAAAAAAATTAACAATTAATTTCCATGGTAGATTTAAAGGGAAAAAGCACCCCCCCCCCCCTTCGAAATGGAAGAAAATTCATAGCTGCACTTTCTCTTAGTATTTAATTCTTTTAAGATTCTCGAAAAGATTAAATTTATTAAAATCATTAAAGTCAGAGAAAAAATATTAGTTTGTTAAATTTCAAAATCCAGTGGCGGTAGATTTCCCTTTCGGGCTACTCCACCGTAAATTCAACACTGCCTTCGTCCACCCGTTTTAGATAAAATTTTAACACATAAATCTAAAAAAAAAAAAAGAAAAAAAACGAAAATTAATTTCCGTGAAGGATTTTTGGGAAAAAGCCCCCCGCCCTTCCCATCGTAAAATTCTTAGTTGTCCACTCTCATAGTGTTTAATTATTTCAGTTAGACAAAAAAAAACTGTGCTTTTCATAAAGAGAATTTAGTCAGTTAAATTTCAAAATTCAAGGAGCACTGTTTCATTTAAGAGAAATATCTATATAACAGTCGAATTGGAAATATGTACAATTTATCCCCCCCATATGTAAGACTTGTGAGCCAAGGATCTGGGTTCGATTCCCAGCCTGGGTATTTTTTCGCTTAGTTGGAAATATTCACTTCGGATAGACACATGGTTCGCATAGAGCTGACGAACCGTACAGCTTCATCTAGACAGTTGGCAGCAAATCGGACAATTGATACAGATGCATCACTGTCTGCTTCGTCAATTCGTCGACGTCTGCTGCACCGTGGACTGCGTGGAAGAACACCTTTATACAGGATCTCCCTCACTCAAAACCATAACGCCTGAGGCTGCAATAGACTAATGACATAAAGACTGGCGTGCAAGTTGCCAACAAGTGGTCTTTTCTGACGAATCCCGCATTAATTTGTGATACCATGATGACCGCATTCGTGTTAGACGCTAAACCGGTGAACGCCACCTTCCGGAGTGCATTATCGAACACCATAGAGGACGAACACCCGGAGTTGTGGTCTGGGTGCAATTGCATATCATGGACGATCCCAGCTGCTACGGATTTCGGGTATTCTGAACAGCAACTGATACATCAGTGAAGTGCTGGAGCCCGATTTCGTTCCTTTCCTTCAAGGCATTCCTGCAGCTATCTTTCAACAGGTTTCTGCACGCACACATGTTGCAAGGAATGTTCAAGACTTCTTGTCAGCTGAAAACATACAGCTTCTTCTGTGACCTGCGTGTTCGCAGGATATGTCGCCTGTTGAAAATGTGTGGGATTTCGTTGATACGCGTACAAACACTATGGAAATCCACGGCAGAAGAAAATTTTTGCTGAAAAATTATTTTAAACGGAAATATAAGTGTGATACATCAATTATGGATTAAAAATAACAAGATAATATTATATCTATTAGATCTACATAGTTAAAAGGTTTCATCTAAGGTATTAAATGCAATTTTAACTTTATTTATAAGTTGATAATTAAATTTCACAAGAGTAACAGAAAACATCTTAAAGTTTTAGTTTTATAAAAATTACTTAAAATTTTTACCCAAAACTCCTAACTCTCTGATTTTGAGGTATAAGAAAAATTTTACATTAAATATTTTGTTTATGCTATGCATTGGAATAGGCTCTGGGGTGTTGTCACAAGAGTAACAAACGTCTGTGTCACAAGAGTAACACATAATACTTTTGTCCATAGTTTGACATAAAACTGCGTTACAAACAAAACAAACGGAATGCTTAAAGTTTAGTTGTTTTCTCCGTTACTAGAAAAGTTCTTGCAATACGTTTTGCCATAATTAAGGTTTTTTGTAAATTTTAAGGAAGAAGAATTATCTTTACTAGTGTTTTTATTAATGGATGATGGATTTATTTATATTTATTTTTTGTTATTACTTAAGATTATAAAATAATAATGGCAAGTAATTAAAGATAGATTAAGACAACTCAACTCGTGTCATTTTTGTGTTCTTTATTTTGGTTTGAAGCACATGATCTTTGATCAGATATTTTATAGGCTTTGTAAAGCTTCGTTTACTACATTCTGCTGTATGACGTACAGAGATTCTTATAAGAACTCTTATGTAAAGTATTCTGACAGTATATCTTAAAGGAAAGATTTTAATATTGCTTCTTATATATAACATTGTTTTAAACAGCAAGAAAACGTCTGCTAAGCGCCGAAAATTGTAGAGAAAAAATAAGAATGAAAATGAATATGTTGAAATGAGAAAGAAACAAAACAAAATGTATTATGATAAATTCAAGAAAATTCTTAGAGTCAGCAAAAGATTCAGCAATAGAATGAAAATATTAAGAAATGGAAAAGGTAGAGAACTAGTTAACTTCAGATTCTGGAGCGAAAAAAATCCAACCCCACAGCTTTAGGTAATTTTATGTCAATGAAGATTTGAGAAGAGGTTATTCTACAGCTAAATCTGCATTAGTTAGGTGTAAGAAAGGTCACATAATTTCATCAATCCTAGGTGACATTTACTACGAGAATAAGTTTTTTGTTTAATCCCTTGAGGGGTGGTAGGACATATTATATACCACCTAATTTTAATGCAGATTTGCACCAGAAACTTTTAATTAAATTTTACTTTTTAAAACTTTGGTGGAAAAATGGCCAAAGATTGCTTTTCCTCTTTTTGAAGAAATTATCTTTTTAAATTCCGGTATTAATTCAACATTTCACAAACACAATTGCTTGCCCCTCAAAGGCTTAAAGAAGCTCTCCTAAATTGAAACATTGGAAATTCCTTTGCACTTTTAAAGCCTAGTTTTATAAAACAATATAAAATTATACATGATTTAAAGATTCATGGTTTTACTATTGAAGTGGCAAAAGAAAATTATCAAATAAAGTGCTAAGAGCTATTTAAAGCATAAGGAATTCTCAAGTTTGAACCTGATGACCACAATATTTGGCAAAAAAGAATCAAATTGTGGCTGACATTAATGCTCTCAGATTGATAAACTCTCGAGGATTTTACAAACTAATTAATTTTAGAATTTTTTACATTTTTTATGTTCTTTTAAAATGTAATCATCATTAAAAGTTTTTTCTATGGTAAAGTAATTTTTTTAAGAATTATTTTAATTATTTTGTTTAGTATTTGAACTGAATTTTTGGGAAAATTTCTTTATGGACAAAATGTCACAAGAGTAACATTTATCATTTTGCAAAATCAAATGTAACTAATTCATGTGTTATCAGATGATTTCAATGGTTAATACTTTTTAAAAACATATAATTACTCTGCTATATTCTGTAAATTGTATTTCTATAGTCTCGTATAATTCACAGAATTTCTGCATCAAACACAATTTTTGAAAATTGCATTTTTTTTTTGTGGTCACAAGAGTAACAAAATTTTCATACATTATCTAGGCAAGTAAAATGCTTTTTGTTACAAATTGCATATGGTTTGTAAGAGTAGAGCACATGTGTTTTTAAGTGGTTGCATCAGATTTATCCTAAATATATTTTGTAATGAAAGAATTGGGAATATTTATGGAAATTTACTCTGACAGCACAAGAGTAACAATGGACGTTCCCTTGTGTATTAAATTTCATTTAATTCTGATGATTCCGTCATGGTGTTGCAATTTTCACAAACATGAGTGTAAAATAAAATTCATTCTTATATACCGCTTCAATTAAAAAGAATTTAAACATTATTTTCTTATTTTTAAACCTCGAATTTTCAATTTCTTATTTTGTTACAGGCTTTTAGTTTTTATATTATGTCTAAATCATACCACGAAGGTTCTTTAACTATAAATTCTGTGTATCTTATCTTGCAATATCGTAGTAATGATAATTTCGATATCGGCAGTAATGATAACAACCCATGGGAACGACGGCCAGAATGATAATGCTACCAAGAATATTGTTTATCAATCTATTCTATTTTACGGTATTCTTAGGAATGGAGGGGAAGACATCATTGTTTCGCTTTATGGTACATACTGGAATAAAAATTGCGCAAACATACGTCGTTGAAAGCAGTCAACTTACACACACACACACACGCACACGCACACACACACATATATATATGTATATATATATATAGATATATAGATATATTATTCATACACTGTAAGAATTTTCTCCGTTTTGGTAGTACAATTTCTTAATTTTAAGAAGTTTTTTACAGTTGTAAAAAGTAAAACCACAGCTACAGCGACAATGACTTTACAAAATTATCTCTTTAGAACTTTCTCAAATCCATATTTATTACTTTCTGACACATTTTCAAAATCACTTTTACAAGGAAAAAAATGTCAAAATACAGGTATTGTATTGAAAAATAATGAAATTGTTTTTTACAGTTCGAAGGCATTCATGTTTTACTATACGTCATTTACTGGAGTAAAAGCCATTTGTTGTGGAAAGCAATCAACTTATATTTTCATTTATTTTAATTATTTTTATTTTTATTATTATCTTATGCGATTTTTTCCTATTTTGACAGAACAACTTCTGAATTTTAATATTTTTCAGAAATTAAAAAATTGCAAATCCTACAACTTTCGATAATGACAGTTTAATTAGAATTTTAACTCAATTATCCCTCACAGATATTCTCAAATCGATATTTATTAATTTCTGACACATTTACAAAATTACTTTTATATGTAAAAAATCCATTTATTGTACTGGAGAATAGTGATTTTTCTTTTAGTGTAGGGCTTGAATAGTTCCAAGGTATTCTAGGTCATTGCTTGTGAATATTTTGTAGAATAATAATGAAATTTTAAATTTCTTTATATTTCTGATATTTTATAATCTTAATGTAAAATAGGTCGTTTGATACATTATCTTTTAGTTAGTACATGTGCACATAAATTCACAAAAATTGAATCAGGTTAGTGTATTAAATTAATGGTGTAACTCAAAACTCTTCAGAAAAATTTAAAGAAACGTTTTTTAGTTTTATAAACGAGAAAGAAAAAATACTAATGCATAATTTTTTTCAAAGTTTTATATCAAGTTTATATATAGTTTAGAGCAATGGTTCCCAAACTTTTATCGATCATGCTACCACCAAAGCATCTCTAAACCCATGATGCCTCCTACACACACACACACTTTCTGTAACCTATATCTCTTATTATTTAAAATTAAACTCTATGAGTATTCAACCGAAGGAAGTCTAACAGAGCCTTACCAAGAACAATTTATTTTACATTTTTTAACTTATCAAATAGGTGAATTCTCTGTCACAAATGCCTTTTTAACATAAATTTATACACTATGAGTATTCAACCGAAGGAAGCCTAACAGAGCCTTACCAAGAACAATTTATTTCACATTTTTTAACTTATCAAATAGGTGAATTCTCTGTCACAAATGCCTTTTTAACATAAATTTATACACTCAAGGAGGCTATACAAACATCTTCACTTTTATGCCAAAAAGGGTTTAGTTGTTTCTTTCAAAACTACCGCAATGTTTAACCAAAGAGTTATATGGTCCGCATTTTTATCTTCATAATATGCTTGAAGAGATTCTCATATTTACATTGAAATTGATAACATTGACATGTTTTATAATTCATTTTAGTAACTTATTAAAAATTGGTGAAAAAGCTTTGGACACTAAATTTTCTTTCTATAGATAAAACAATGCACAAAAACCCTTTCAAGATTCTGACCTTTATCAATTTTAAATAGCCATTATTCCCTGTCAAAATGCATATCGTTTGTTTTCCCTTTCTGATTATTGTCGATTGACTGACCTGTATTATCAGATTTCAAATTTTAAATTGTGTATTTTATGTATTCATTTACTGCGTAGAAGTCCTGAACTACAGCCATGGGTATTTACTGTTTACCCATTTGTTTTTTCTAATTCTATTTAAGATTTATGAATTTTATAAAGTTTGTAGTACCGTGTTTAGATATTTTAAATATTTTTTAGATTAAATATGTTCATCAGAGTAAGATTTAGATAGATTCTTAAGTAATTTCGCTTGCAAAAGTTCCATCATTTTACATCATTCAGCAGAGCGAATAGAAATACAAAACTCATTTAAAAAAGATACGAAAATTAAAATGATAAAGATTCTTTTTAAATTGAAAAACAAAGTCGGAATAATTTTAAAGATTTTTCATATAATTATTCTGGTTTTGATTCCATTTTAATCTTCTGTTTCGGAACTTTATTTAGATTTAAAAAAAAAAAAAAAAAAAAAAATGATTTTTCTTTTGCATTGATTGCTTATACTTTTAGTAAAAACACCACTTAAAAACAAAACAAAGGATAGCGAATGGGTGAATTACATATATAAAATTCTCCCCCCACCCCGCCACTAAAAAGTTAAATTGTCCTTCCGTGGTGCGTATTCCACACGTTGGCAACCGCTGGTTTAGAGTGTCTCTTTTAAAGTTAATAACTCAAATGAGATGGCTTGAGATGCATAAAAAAAAGCATACATTCAAATTTAGAAAAGTACCACCATTTATAAGAATCAATTTGTGTCGTGATTGTCCATTGCGCATTTTGTTTTAAAGTACATTTTGTTGTTTCCTCTTCAAATGGTATTTTATAAACATGCTGTCTTCGTGGCTTCTTAATCCAATGTGCTATAAATATTCCATTTGCAGCGATATTTGATTATGAATTTAATGTAAATATCCCCATTTTCTATTTGGAAAATAATCATCCGATTATATATGATTTTCTACAGGAAAGCACTGAAATATCGAGTATATTACCAAATGAAATCTGAAAAAATTGCTGGATTAACCGGAAAATTATTGCTTTTATCCCACCACTGGGCATTGCAGTACAAAAAATATATCATTAAAAGTTGTTATCTAGGCTTTAAAAGCCGATGACTCATAGAGTACGCTGCCCTTGTTTTTATGTATGTCCAAACCGTCCGTGAATTTAAGGGTTAATATCTCGGCTTATTACCGACAATTTCTTTCAACAATCCTTTCATACTTCTGCTACTATAGGTACCCCCAGCGCTCCTCAACACCTTTGCTGATGACCCGCAAAGTGAAATTTGTGTGTAATGGGAAAATGCCATTTTCTCAAAAACTATGTGACTTAGGGTAATCGATATAGTTTTTCTGCAAGGTTTAAATAAACTTCTACTACCCTATTTTTTACAGAATTTTAGTTTCAGTTGATTTGGAAATACAGGAAGGGGGGATATATTTGCATTACAATTTCGACAATAGCTCTGAAAATATAATACCTAATTAAAATAAATGTAGATTTGAGTAACTCCTTCGTCGCTTCTTAATCTTATGTGCTATAAATATTCCATTTGCGGCGATATTTGATTATGAAATTAATGTAAATATCCTCATTTTCTATTTGGAAATTAATCATCCAATTTTATATGATTTTCTACAGGAAAGCACTGAAAAATTGAGTATATTATAAAATTAAATCTGAAAAAATTGCTGAATTCACCGGAAAATTATTGTTTTTATACTACTACTGTGCATTGCAGTACAAAATATATATCATTAAAAGTTATTATCTAGGCATTAAAAGCCGATGGCGAAAAAGAGTACGCCACCCGTATCTTTATGTATGTCCAAACCGTCCGTGTATTTAAGGTTGAATATCTCGACTAATTACCGACATTTAAAAAAAAAAAAAATCATTATCAACAATGCTTTTATACTTCTGCTAAGACAGGTACCTCCAGCACTCCTCAACACCTTTGCTGAATGTCCGTAAATCGAAATTTGTGTGTAACGGGAAAATGCGATCTATGTGACCTACGGTAATCGCTATACTTTTCAAGCAAGGTTTAAATTAACTTTTACTATACCTAATTTTTTCATAATTTTAGTTTCTGTAAATTCGGAAATAAGAGGGGGCATATTTTTGCATTAAACTTTCGACGATATCTCTAAAAATATAATACCTAAAATAAAAAAAAATTTATTTTTGAGTTCGGCGTTATGAAAGCTTCCACACGATACCCCACACGAGATATAAAAAAAAAAATTAAATCGAGTACTTTAATTAGCCGCTCTACATTTTCGCTAAATATACACTGCTAAAAAAATTAGGGGAGCAAGCAAAAAAGTGAAGAGAATAGTGCAAGACAGCCATGTATGGGTATAAAATGGATAGTACACGTGTATCAATGCGTAACACAGAAAAAAAGACACAAAAGAAATTCTAGGGAGCTTTTATCCTTTGAAAAGATGGAAAGAACATGAAAAGTTGGTTTAGTGCAACAATTTGGTTACATGTAAATGATAAAAGAAAGTATTGTTCAGAAATGATGAAAGATTTTTAATATGGCGTGTGGTCTCCTCGAACAGCTAAGACTGCTGCACACCTGTTTTCCATGGATACGATGAGGTTATAGATAACATTTTGGGGAATACTGTTCCAATGTTCAAGAATTGCAATCTCCATGCCCCGGACAGTAAAAGGAGGCCTCGGTCTCGCAGCAATGCGTCGTCTGATGTCCCAAACATGCTCGATCGGATTTAGGTCAGGAGAGCATGCTGGTCATTCCATACGCTGTATTGTTTTAGCTTCAAGCATGTTTTCCACAAGACGAACTGTATAAAGTCTGGCATTATCATGTATGGAAAAAAAGAAATCACTAATTACTGCAACATAAAATACGACATGAGGTCTCGGTATCTCGTCTGTATTACTCCGGACCGTCAAAGTGCCATTCTGAATGATATGCAGGCCCGTACGTCCACCTGTGCTGATTCCAGCCCATAGCATCAACCCAGGTCGTCTGTAATGTGATCTTTCACGAACGAATGTGAGATTATTTTGAGTGCCTCTTTCGTTCCATGCCGAAACACATGAGATGTCTCATCCAGACTGAATCGGTACTCGTCTGTAAACAGAATTTAACTGCAACAATGTTGCCTGCAAACTCGATGTTCAGTTGCCCACCTTCTTTGGGCCGCACAGCTGCTTGATTTCAACGGAATACAGACCATTGGCTTACGTGCGTAGAGACCACCCTGATGAAGCTTATTTCGGACTGTTTGACTGGACACCCTTCGTCCTGTGGCCAAGAACAACTGTGTTTGCAGCAGAGTAGCATTGCCCGTTCTGTCTCGACGAGCTGTTAACAGGATATATCGGTCATCAGTTTCTTGTGGTAGCACACGGCCGACCTTGTCCTTATCGAAGTTTACCATTCCAAATGTCTTAGAATCGATTCCACAGCCTTGCATTGACACTTCTTGCGACTCGAACAGCGTCTACTACATTTCGGCGTGTTTCCCCAGATTCAACTGTCCGATTAACATGCTAAGCCATGGATTATGGTAAATCAGATTGTTGTGACATTTTAAAGTCACCATTTCTCAAAACACAAGCTGAGTAATTGAATTTTACAACTGAGACAGTGAAAGAGGCGTTTCTGCAAAATCCCGATTTTTTCACTTATCTCCTTTTTTCTAGTTTTTGACGTCATAAACTTTAATTTGCATGTGAAGTTTTATTTATCTGTTTTCTACTACGTTTTAAATTACGGATGTTTTATTTTACGTCACTGATCGGTGTAAATATTTGTGTAATTCCGTTAAAACCACGTGCTCTCCTAATTGTTTTGAGCACTGTATTTGTCAATGGTTAATAGTCTATAAATATATGTGTCAATAGTGTTTATTACTTCAGCCAAATTGAACTTTCCACGTTCCATAGTTTACGAGTAAAATGGCTGTGACATACGGATAGACCGACACAGGGGTGATCTTATAATGGTTCTGTTTTCACTTTTTCAAGTACGGAACCCTAATAACTAAATGTTATTTGTTTAGAAATAAAAAATTAATTATGTTTGCATACAAAGTTAGGTAAATAATATTATTAATATGTTTTAGAATCAAATTAAACTGCAAAGAAACTTTATAGGTTTTTAGAAATGTGAGACGAGATTTGTTTCAAATTAGCTAAAATCTTTTGTGTTTACTTATCGAATTATGTGATGGTTGTGTTAAAGGAAATGCCAGGCATTATTAGCTTTTCAAAGCTAAAAATAAATATGAGGAAATTTTTTCATCCGGAAAGGTAAACGGAACCTCACTCTCTCGTTGGAAAATTAAATTTTGTAATTAATTTGCTTTAAGGGAAACAAAAAAGTTTGAAACGACGAAAATTCACTGAAGTTTGACCGTAAATTAGAAGCGTGTAATTAATTTAGAGTATTACTTCTTTTTGCATTTATTTATTTTTATTTTATAGAAATAAAAAGTGTTTGTTAAATTATAACAAAAAAAAAACAACAGTTTTAATATTGCACGATAAATTTAATTTTGCAAAACTAGTTTTGGCATTCTTTTTATGTCCTGATTAGATATTTTTCATTCGTCTTTTCTACTTTATATACAGCTTATTATGTTGTTACTCAATTATGCAGGAAAAGAACATTGTAAAAAATAAAATATGCATAACAAAAAATGAAAAAAAAAATCACCTTTTTCTTTATAAATTCTTTTTAGCTCCCGGTACGGTATGCTATTTCTTTCAACCAGCTTATTTCGTGTCGTCTCCAAAAAATAACGTTACCTTACTGAAGCCAGCCGTAAAACAAAGCAGTAAACGATTAAATACTATATAGTAATTTTTTTAACTTCTAAGCATCGCACATCTTCAAGTTTTATACCGTCGTATTGGAAAAAAAGTACTTTTAAATGCAATTTGTTTGAAAACTGCATCTCCATTTATTTTTGAAATAATAATTTTTTTGTCGTTTTTGGAGCCATTTGCTTAATATTGGCAACGGAAGTACTCCATTTCTGTAGAAAGTAAAGGAAAAATAGTTGTAAAATATTAATTATATATTTTCGTTGCCATTTTTTTCATAACAGGCGAAAGAAAATGTAATTAAAATACGTGCTATTTTGAAAAAAAATATATAAACGAATGATTTCTGTTAAAACATGCAGCTAATATAAATTATATTTAATTTTAAGTAACTATATTAATGTTATAAAGAAATGAAGGCCTATGAATCATTAGGCAGGCGTTTTTTGTTTTCTTTTTTTGTCGAGTTTCTTTAATGACGGCATCTTTTTGCTGCATTTGTGTATTATTTCGCGATAATGACGTTCTATGCATACTTTACAGTAGATGTTTAAGAGTGGGTCGTAAATGTGGAATTCTTAAGCAGATGAGAATGCTTAAGAATTCCACATAATTTTACATAAAATAAGACATAATTTTACATAAAATAAGAATTTTACATAAAATAAAAGCGTGTGCTGTAAGTCTTAAAATTGAAATATTTTTTGTACTATTTATATACACATATATTTTTTTTTCATCGGGGGCGACACTAAATTCTGAAAAAGCAGAATTCCTGTTTTCTAGTTTATTTGTTTTTTAGGCATAATTTGCAGAGATTTTAAATTTTTTATTTAAAAAAAATAACCACCCAATAGTCTGGGAGCCGGTGACATCGAAAATTCCGTCATCGCGGAATTAATTTTTTTTTTATTTAAATCGATGCTAAAAAATAATACGAACAAAATTAGCTAGGTATGACTAGGTTTGAGAAATCGAAAATAATTAAATTAATTATTATTAAAAAGCTGTAATGACTTACAGTTTTCGCGAAAATCCGACACTTGGACACAGCGTCGAGACGCGAAATAAGGTTTCCACCGGTAAAAACTTATAGCAAAATAAATGGGATATTTTATCACCCGCTGCCTCCTCCAAACAGGTATGACAGACTTTTCCGGCAAAATAAAGTTTCTCCTACCCAGTTTTTTCTGAAAGAGCACACAATTTTCTAAAAAAGTGATCTCTAATAGTGATCAATATCCACGATGATGGTAAAACACTATAGCTTTTTAATAATAATTAATTTAATTAACCATATTTTCGACTTGCCAAAACTAGTCATACGAAGCTCATTTTGTTGGTATGCTTCTTCACTATCCATTTACATAAAAATTTTTCAATTCCGCTATGTCGTGACTTTCGATGTCACCGGCTCTTGGACTATAAATCCATTAACTTGTTCAAAAGCTATTGTGTAAAAACCATTTAAAATTAGTGTTCCTATATAATTTAGTTTTAAGTTTTCCCTTTGCATGTATCTGCATGTATCGGCTGCCGCTCAAATTGTATAGCTAGAACCATCGTACTTTTAGGAATTTTACTAATTATACGACATTCTGAAAAGTTCAAACATTAATAAATAAATATTAATAATAAAAGGTACATTTTTTCTCATTTCGAACCTTTCAGGTCCTCTTAATAACGCGATTTCATTTTGGAATACTTTTTGTTTTATTTTAACCGGTAGGTTGCGGAGAAAGTATTGATAGTAATATCAATCTCTACTACAACGCCATAAATAGAATTATTTCAATAATTTTTAGTGTGTAAGCTTAACAACTAAGTAACAATTGATATTCTGTCATTCATTTTCGATTCGATCTCCTTTTGCCTTGATACACCCGCGAAGACGTCGCGGGAAGGCATAAACGTCACGCCGCAAGTAGTCCGCATCGAGACAGTTCCATTCACGTGTCAGAGCAGCTTTTAAAGAAGCGATATTCGTGTGAGGTTTAGCACAGGCTTTTGCTTGCAACACTACCCATACTGAGTAACCAAGTGGATTCAAATCCGGACTATTCGGTGGCCAGTCTTGAGAAGAAAGAAATTGCGAAGATTTGCTTGGCACCACTGTTGCGTTTGGCGAGCCTTATCGGTTGGTGCTGAATCTTGTTGGAACACATATATATTGTTTTCAAAATGAGAATTTAGGCATGGAAGGACCTTCTTTATCAAAACATCGTTGAGATAATTGTTCTGATTAAACTTGACACTAGCATCAACAAATACCAAACGGGATTTCCTATTCCTTCTCATTTCATTTTTTCTCAAGACTGGCCACCAAATAGTCCAGATTTGAATCCGCTTTATTACTCAGTATGGGAAGCCTTGAAAGCAAGAGCCTGTGCTAAACCTCACAAGAATATAGCTTCTTTAAAAGCTGCTCTGACACGTGAATGTAACGGTCTCGATGCGGACTACTTGCGGCGCGCCGTGGATGCCTTCCCGCGCCTTTTCCGCGAGTATATCAAGGCAAAAGGAGACCGAATCGAAAATGAATGATAGAATATCAATTGTTACTTAGTTGTTAAACTTACTCAATAGAAAATATTGAACTAATTGTATCTATGGCGTTGTAGTAGAGATTGATTTTACTATCAATACTTTCTCCGCGCTCTGTAAATTAAAAAAAAGGTTGCTGAAATTCAATGCGAATTTTATGACTATTTTTAACACTTTCCAACATAGTTGAAAAATGGTTATGAATTCGGTTTATCTGTCCGTGTTCTAACTGGCGTAAATAAAGTCAGATTGCCATGAAATTTATCTATGTTATTGGGGTTTACTATGGTATGTTCGCTATTCAATATGAAGTGTGTAGCATTTACGGTTCATCTATAGCGGCGCTCAAAAGAATTGTGTTGCACTGCGGTCTACGGGGGAATATACAGGGTGTCCGGTCTCAACGGTGTCCAATGGCTAATTCCTAAACCGTTAGTCATAGACATATAGTTCCAATTAGAAAAATGCTTTAAATCAGATAAAGAAATATTTTAAAAGCGATTTGGGTCAATAAAAACATTTCTTAAAAAATTACGAAATTTAAATTTTTATACGGTCCTCCGGTCGTATAAGTTATATTTAGTAAAAATTTCCTTTTACACTGACAAGTAAGACAAAAAAAGTCCATTCATATAACACTAAAATTGTGCGAGTTATGAAACTTTAAAAATGCATGACTTATGCCACTTTTCTGCTCTGAAAACAAATGAGTTCGGCTTGGCTTTGAGGGGTCATATTCCAAGTGCTTAAAGTATTCGAAGATCTCATTTCATGTGTATTTGCGTTTTGAAAAAAATCGTACAAGTATTACGATTAAGTTAGCATTTATTCAGATTGGCTGAAATAACATATATTTTATTTTGTCAGGATTTGAGACTGTTTCTTTTATGATTTCTTTTAATAAAATTATGGTTTTTTTTATAAGTTTTTATGTTACTTCAACGATCTTATGTATGTTTTTCCAGTTCAAAATTTGTATTCGAACTTTAACCGACTTTCAAATATCTGAACGAGATTACATTTTACATACTGGCGCAAATCCGACAACAATTTAATATTATTATGATTTTCGGTGGTTACCATTTATACTTATTTTATAAGATAACACAAAAAATTTCGGATAGATTACCGTTAAGAAGTTTATGAAAAAGTTTTAGATTAATAATACAAGACGGAGATTGTTGGGTTTTTTAACTTTTATGTATTTTTTAGCCCTGAATCCGAAAATTGCCATAATTTTTAACCATCATGTCAGGATATTTCGAAAATCATAAATTGTCGAATTTAAAGAATAACAAAAATCGGATACTATAAAGTAGATGGTTGTATTTTTTAACTTTTGATAATTGATTTTTACGTACTTTTTAGCACTAAATCTGAAAATGACTTACATTTTTAACCACCACGTTAGAATTTTTTTGCAAATGTGTAAGTTAAAATATAGCGAAAATCTCATACTATAAAACATATGTAAAACTTTTTTTATTTTATTTTATTCAATAATTTATTCGATATTTTTGCTTATCTTGGGATTCTTACACCTGGGTGGTGTGATGAGATGGGGGAGGAGATTAAATTTTAACTTTGAACTTTTTAACTTTGAAATTTACAATTTGCAAAAAATCTTGATGTGATGGCTAAAAATGAAGGTCAATTCCGGATTCAGCGGCACAGAATACATAAGAATCAATTATCAAAAGCTAAAAAAACATGAAATAACCCAACTTTTGCAGGCTAGAGTAGTCTAATAATATTTTAAAATACGTATCATTTTGTAAAGAATTGAGGCTGTTAATTTAGCATAATTTTATTTAACAAAAATTCGGTTTTTTTTTCTTCTTAAATGTGTATTACAAATTGTATATTTTGCATTAATATGTCAGAATGACTAAAGATTTCAAATTTATATTGCAATGTTAATTTTACTCTCAACCATTTTTTAATATATCTGACGAAATTATATTTCGACTAAATTTGTGAATGACCCCCAATTTGCAGCAAAAAAAATATGCTCCAACTTTAAACAGGTATTACTCGGTCAATTTTAATCGTAGAACAACGGGACTTTTTTTGTATTACTTGTCAGTGTAAAAGGAAAATTTTACTAAATATAACTTATAGGACCGGGGGGCTTTTTTGGGAAGGCTCACGTTTTGAGCACTAGCCTTGGCGAATTGGCGAAAGCGAGAACGTTCAGCCAGCTATATCGCCAAACGCCAGTCGTCGTCTTGTGTTTTGTTTTGATCCGACATGGCGAAAGACGAAGTAGCATATTTTAGAATAACAATCCTACCTACATTAAAGGAATATTTTCAATCATATGTTCTAGATGAAAAGAAATCTTCTAAAGAAATTGTGTTACGAACTGATATTTGCACAAATAATGAGGCCGAGTATTTTAAGAAAATACTGTCAGAACTTACCAACACCGAATGGATCGTTTACAGAAATACTGCGAACTTTTGATTATTGCTAAAATTTTGATTATTTGATCCCCTCAAAAATCTACATTTTTATTCAATTGAGTATTATTAATTCCATACCTGTTAAACAAAAACTCATTACCTTCATAAATCTAGATATTTGATTACATATAAAGATGGATTTATGGGGATGATGAATTGATGCAGTTTCAGTGCATTTTGATGTATATAAACACAGATTTAAAAAAATACCTGTGGCAGAAAATTACTATATTTTCTGCGATGAACTTAAATAATTGATTTAATACTAAATCATTCTGCAGAAACAGTCCCCAAAATCGAGTGAAAATAGGCCAAACCAGGAAAAAAACATATCACACCCCAACCAGGATATGAAGAAATTGCCTTTTTAATGTGAGATGAATTTCTTAAGGGGAAGTGGGGGAGGAGGATTATTGAATGACAATCTTTTGTTACTTCAAAGTAAGAAATAAAATCACTAGAGAAATTTTTTAACTGTGTATGATATTGAGGGGTTGTAGATTTAAATAGTTAAATTTATCAATTAAACAAATTAACAAATAGAAAAAACAAACCAAAAAATTAAAAACTTGGAATATTTGACTTTTGTGTGTGGGGCGGAGGGGATGAAACAAAAACAAGCTTTTCTATTTTTTACGGGGGGAGGGGGGGGAGAATTTGAATAATTGGTCCTTTACTTATAGTTACATCAAAGTAATAAATAGGACAGAAAATTATAATTTAAATGTAAAGAATTAAAAAAAAAAAATAATGAATGTGTACACTAAAGGTTAATCCTGATTTTTTTTATCTTTCATTCTATTTCTTTCCTTTTCTTTTTTTATGGTAAATTATTTATTTGTTATTTAAAAATCAACAGATAGAGCAAAACAGTAAACTTTACGCACTGTTATGGATAAGTGAAGGGAAAGGGATAGTTAACATTTCAGACACAATTTTAACTAATCTTTTCTGTAAGGCAACAATGAATTTTAAATGGTCAAAAAATAGTGTGCTGGAGGAGAGGGTGAGGGGGGGGGGAGAAAATTCGGAATGGGGGTTGCCTCAGAATATTGATCATTATTTTATTGCCACTTCAACTTAATAAATTGTGCAATATGTGTGCAGAATGACGAAAAATGGAGTGTGTGTGGTGGTGGTAGGAGGGGGGATTTCATTCTAGAGAAGAATTAGATGATTTATTCAAATATGACGAATTACTATTTTAAAATAACAAATAAAACAACTAGGACGAAATAATATTAAAAAATATGGGAAAAATTTTAAAATAAAAAATTGAAGAATTTTAAAGATTTTTAATCTTGTGCACTAGAGGCAGACCATTTTTTTTTTCATAAAAACTCAAATAATGATAAAGATTCGACAGCATTAAAATGTAATTGCAATTGATTTAATTGCATGCATCAACTTGCAATTATTTTAACTGATTGATTTAATTGCATGCATCAACTTGTAATTATTTTAACTGATTGATTTAATAGCAGGATACAGTTAAATAATTTATGATTTAGCGTTCAATCTAATTATAATCGAATTGATTTTAGTTTCAACTTCCTATTAACTTCTAATCGCAATTAAATTAAAAACTATTAATTTTTAATGAATTATTTCAGTTAAAATATGTTTTATTAATGCAATCTGCACGTCACACAATTATGCCGCTTAATTAAAGAAAAACTAAATTAATTTAGTAGTAATGTTAATAAAACTAAGTTCAATTGTGTCATAAAAACATGATCAATAGAATTATATTTATTACAAGAAAATCATTACGTCTGTTTTTATTTTTCCTAAAAAATAAAATACGTTCTCAATTTCTTCGAACATAGCGAATTAATAAAATAAAAGAATATTATTGAACTGAAAAAAAAAAAAAAAAAAAAAAAAAAAAAAAAAAAAAAAAAAAAAAAAAAACCCTTATGTTTGAATTATATTTACCGTGAAATTAAAAGAATTTTAATCCGAAAAAGCTCATTGTTTCAAGCAATGTTTTAATTGTAAACCACGGTGAAATAACGTTTCGTCATACTTAGGAATGGGGTTGCTGTTCGCTACGCGTATGACGTCACGAACAAGAAAGGGTGCGTATCGTTGAATTCATCCCCGCGCCAACCGTTGCTCTGGCGATAAAGTGCTCAAAACGTGAGCCTTCTTGAAAAAGCGACCGGGGGAGCGCATAAAAATGTAAATTTCATAATTTTTTAAGAAATGTTTTTATTGACCCAAATCGCTTTTAAAATATTTCTTTACCTGATTTAAAACATCTTTGTAATTGGAACTATATGTCTATGACTAACGGTTTAAGAATTAGCCATTTGACACCGTTGAGACCGGACACCCTGTACTTTACGGTATACATTATTTTAAACATATTGAAACTGCTATTTATCACTGAGTTGTACTATAAAGCTCTTATTATAGAATATGGTGTACACAGAATTTATCGTTCATTTACTGGGACACGCGAAAGAATTCGGCTACAGAAGAAAATGAACAATAATTGAACTTTGAAACCTACAAACAACAATTGTTGGAAGTGCGTTTTCAGCTGTGGTATGCATTTTTAAATTTAACTATTACAGTCGGACTTCTATTTAACAAACCTCTATTTTACGAATTTCTCTATTTTGCGAACTTTTACTTGGAACCAAGAACATTTTGGAAATTTCTTCGTAAAATAACCTCCAAATAGCGAAGTGTATTCTCTATTTAACGAACATTTCCTTGGGATCTAATTTTTTTTTCTCCCTATTTCTTAAAATATTACTGGACATTTCAAGTTTATTCTTTCTTTTAACACATTTTATGATGATCAATGACCCTGAACAGGTCTTACCAGGCACCTAACTCACCGAGAGCAGTAAAATCGTTGTGATTCTTTGCTTTCCATCGAAAGAAGAGCAAACTTTCAATATCCCCTTTTAACCCTTAATGGAGCTGCCCCGTGTCCTTAAACTATAGTTTCCCGTTTTCTAGATTGTTGATCATGACCAATTTTGTTGGTAATTTCGGTTCTTGTAGCTTGAAAATGTCAAAGCGAAAGTGCTTGAGCATTAAAGAAAAAAAAAATTATTCGTGATGAGGTGGATAAAGGCATGAAGAAAAAGAATACTGCTTTAAAATTTGGTATTCCTCCAAACAGCTTATAACCATAATAAAAAATCGTGATTTTAATGTAAAATTATTTTTTTAACGGAAAATACAATGTATTTCCAGGCAATGTTTTGTTTCATTCTTATTTCCCTTGCAAATTTCTTTTTGATGGGTAAAATAAGTAAAACTAATAGATATAATTTATATAATTTATAAAAAAAGTGTGACTAATTACTTTTTTAAATTATATTTAGTGCCTATGGACTTAAAATGTGTTTTACGTAGTTTGAAGTATTTTAAAGCGTGACTTTCTATTTAACGAATTTTCCATATAACGAACTTTTTTTCGCGATTTATCGACTTCGTTAAATAGAGGTCCGGTTGTACGTAAATATTACTTGGTGTTTATGAATTCTATAGATCCTATACATACATTGCCGCACAAAATTACCCAACAAGATCCTCTTATTGGCGGAAATTCCTGAATGGAAATTTTTAACTGTGCTATGCGTTTAATGGAACTAACTTATAGCATGCTATGTACGACACATACCTGTCCATAGATCATATACAGTGTTGCAGAAAAGAAAAAAAAAGAAAAACGTATGTTTTCTCGACTATTCATGGTAATAGCAGAAATTTGCTTTTCAAATACGTTATGGTAATGCGTTTCCCAAGTTGTTCATTTAAATATCATCTTTCACCTTCGTAAACTGTGAAGTTTCGTTATAATATTGAGAATGTGTTGGAAAGTGTCTCATAATCTATGCTGTACGCGTGGTTTTTCGTTCTTGTTAGCCCCCGGAATGCTATTTCTTTCTCCCAGCTTATTTTGTCTCCAATAAATAACGTTACCTTGTGTACGCCAGCCGTAAAACAAAAGCCCATGTTTCATTGTGCGATTAATTACGCTACAGCATTTTTTAAAACTTCTAAGCATCGCACATTTTCAATGTTTATACCGTCGTATTGGGAAAAAAGTACTTTTTAATGCAATTTGTTTGAAAATTGCATCTCCATTTGTTTTTGAAATATTAATTTTTTTGTAGTTTTTAGCGACATTTGTTTCATTTTGGCAACTCAAGTTCTCCATTTCTGTAGAAAGTAAAGAAAAAATTGTTGAAAAATAGCAATTATATATTTTTGTTGCCATTTTCTCATAAAAATTGAAATAAAATAATTAAAATACGTGCTATTTTGAGAAAAATATAAATGAATGATTCATGATAAAACATGGAACTGTTATAAACTATAATTAATTTTAAGAATCCATATTAATGCAAATGACGTCATTTTACATAATATAAAAGCGTGTGCTTTTATAAGTCTTAAAATTGAAATATGTTTTGCAGTAGAGTCCCGATTATCCGAGTCCCGCTTAACCGAGTTATTTTCTTCTGCTGCACTGGTGGCTTCTGTTATTATGAAACAGCCATAATAAATGAAGCATTAGGTGAAGATGAAAGAGCAGCTGTAAAAAGTTAGAAATCTGATTTTCTGGTCAGAATGGAAAAAGCCATTTTTTTCCATTTTGACCAGAAAATCAGAGTTCTGACTTTTTCCGACTGCTCTTTCATCTTCACCTAACGCTTCATTTATAACGGCTGTTTCATAATAATAGAAGCCACCAGTCCACCAGAAGAAAATGAAGTAATGGAAATGCCGGGGGCGACACTAAATTCTGAAAAAGCAGAATTCCTGTTCTCTAGTTTTCATGTATAATTTTGGTATCGTGAAACATGTTTTGATATTTTTTCTACTTACAGGGAGATTTTTAGCTGTAATACAGAATATTACGAGTAATTTATCTGTAAATGCAACGAGAATTCAATGCGTTTAATTTATTATATCATAATGAATTATCATTTGTATTACAAACACACAAAAAAAGAATAACAACATACAATCATTGTCCCAAATATATACTATATATGTATATACATATATGGGGCATTCTCACAATCTTTTGACTTTTATGTCCCTGAATGATAATTTTTATTGTAGTACATGTTTTTGTGTTTTTTTTAAATTTCATATACTGGGGAACATCCCATTGCACGATTGCATAACAATATTAACGAGATAAATAAGTTTTGGACGATGTTGGGAGTCCAAATACCAGGAAAACTCCTATACCGTCCCGTGTCCCTGACGCTGATTTTTAAGTTTGGAGCTGTCTGTATAAAATTGTTTCAATAAAAATAATTCGGTGTAATTGTTTTCAAAAAAAAAAAAAATCTATTGTTTTATATAAATATGTAGCAAAAATTTAATCTGCACACATTTTTAGGGTTGTTATTATTTTCAAAACTCTGTCCCTGGGTTTTAGATTCCTTACCGTCCCTCTTCTAAAATTATACAGAAAATCACTTCAGATGCAGACACAGAATTTTTTTCAAGTTTTTTCTCATGCAGAGCTCGAGAATGCAATGCTCGAGAAAGAATGTCTAAAATTCTTTGACAGGAAATTTACTGCAGAATTTAAATCAGCATTTAAATATCAGTTTCAAGCATCGTGGCTTTATTGGTAGTCTTACCGTTTCCAAGGATTATTCCTGCACTTTTCGAGATAAATTAAATTTTTTCTTATTTAATCCATTCTAAATAACTGTTTCTAAAAATCAATGAACATTGTGGCTATCACTGAGTCTTAACATGATTTGCCTAAAATACAGTGGTAATTTTCCTTACCGTTCCATCCTTACCATCCATTTTTTCCCCATTTCGTCCCTTTTTTTTACCTTACCGTCCCTTTTTTAACACCCCTTCAAGACAATGTTATACCAAAATTTTGTACTAAAAATACTACATTGTTATTATTTCTGATTTGAATGTCCTGTGGGTACTATGCCAATTCATTATAAGTAAAAATTTAGAAGAAAATAAAAAGTTATAGGGGTAAAATGGTAAGTACAGTAAATTCTCCCTAAGGCGGACTCTGTGTAAGCCGGAAATCTGTCTACCGCGGAAAATTCTTGAAGTCCCGGCGAACCCATAGAAAATTACATTAATTCATGCTGCATAAGGCGGAATCTATCTAACGTGGAAACGGAAAGGATTTTAAGATCCCACCGAAACCAAAATTTTGCATAAGGCGGAAAAAAGCATATTTTAAAAAAGGCATTTCGTTTATCAAACTTTAAAATTGTTAAGTCAAATACTCAGTGTCGAGGATGTTAGTTAAATTCCGTAACACTTTGAAAAAGTTAATTCAAAAGAACAGAAACTGTTTAAATTTTAAATAATTCTTACTAATGTCATTTTTTCCTATAAAAAATTGCATTTAAAAGTTATTTCTAGTAGAATACAAATTTATGAAAATATATATTTTCTAAAGTACAATGTATTATACTTTATGATTGTACTCAAATTCAAAATAAAAACATTCTGTCTCATTCTCGAAGTTTGTTATTGTTATTATTATTATTATTAATTTTTTTATTAATTTTTTTTTTTTGTGTGTGTGTGTGTAAACTTCCAATTCGCATGTATTACAGCAATACTAAGAAATTGAATAGCGTTTCTCATTTATCTATAAAGACAAAGAATCTTTTAGAATTTCAGTTTTCAATCGATTTTTGAGTCAGGAAAATCAATGAAAGATAGTCAAAGATCGAGTTTTTTTTTTCTTTTTTTTTGGAGGTGGGGGAAGCTTTTTTGCATAAGCCGGAATATTGTCTACCATGGAAATTTTTCTCAGTCCCAACCGATTCCGCCTTAGACAGAGTTTACTGTAAAATTAAACTCGCAAGTTTAACTTAAACCTCAGTTAAATAAAAAAATTTTCGCTGCTGATCATTTTTTCTTTATTTTGAATCTTTAAGGCATTCGTCTATCAGATTAAAATGTTATTTTATAAGTTTAATTTCACCAGATTGTTATTCCCGAAAGTTAAAAGATTGTGAGAATGCCCCATATGTATTATACAATTTTAATAACCAAATTATAGCGAAGAAAAACGATACGATTGTTTTCGGATATTTGATTGGAATTATATAAATAATGAAATCAATAATCGAAAATATACATTGTTACATATACAATTTTTTAACAGAAATCGATATCCAGAAGATTTAAATATGCAAATCAGAAGTTACAGTTCATTCCGCCATTTTGCGTTATATTGAAACAACTACACGCATAGCAATTTGTTTTGAAACTATTAAACAAGGAATTTCACAATAGGAGTTCAAGGAAAATTCCTAAATTCCTTCATTTTTTGTTTTGTATTCGAAAGTAAAAATTGTCAAATAATTCAAATAGTGTATAAAAATTGGTTGTTTATATTGAAAAGTTTACTATGAAAACAACCATCTGAGCTTACTTTTTCTGAACATAAATTGAAGGACATAATTATTAATGTAATGTATATTTTTTATTTTTCGCTGCGTCAATTTGGTGATTAAAATGTCTTGGGTGTATATATGTATACTTTATATACTCGTATATATATATATATATATATATATATATATATGTGTATATATATGTATGACTGTATATTTAATTTTTTTGTAAAATGTAATCACTAAAATGCGAAATTTTGTTCTTGATTTTAATTTTACATAGTATAAGTTATACATGTTCTAGATAATTTAGGGCTAAGTTTATCACTAAAATGCGCATTGTTGTTCTTGATTTTAATTTTACATCGTATAAGTATGGCCCATAACACACTTAACGTTATTTGGCTCAAATATACTTTCATTTTATTTTTTATTGTTCAATTTACTTTATAAATCTACAACGCACTCTTATATATATGTATTTTGTGCAATATAATGATGTTTGGAAACGGATTTTACTGAATAAAACATTTTTTTTATTAGGGCCTGAAGCAAAATAAATTCTAAAAAAAACTTTGTAAATCAAATGAAATGGGACTCGTGATCTACTTCAAACTATCTAAAAGATACTATGTTTACTTAATGAATTAGGTGATGATGGTGTTAAAGGAAATGCTAGACACTATTTACTTTTCAAAGCAAAAATACTTTATTCCGGAAAGAGAAACAGGATTCCTCCTATCTGGGTCATTTACTCCTTCGGAAATTGAGTTTTGTAATTATTTAATTACGTGATTTTATTTTATTTAATGCTCTTTAGTTATTTAATCTATATAAAATAAAATAAAAAAAATTGCTGAAATTTACAGCGGTATTTGTAAAAATTTTCACGTGTGATTTTTGAGTTATATTTTGATTGAATTAATTTCAAATTTTAATTCTGCATTATGCAATTAGTATATCATTAAATTATTTTATACACTGGCCTCCAAAAGCTAAGGAATAATGACCGGATGCTTTTTATTGTAAAACGGTTTGTCGAATATCTACTAAATTTCTAGATAAGTTGTTGTTGAACCTCGAGGATGTAAAGAACATATTTGACTGCATATTTTTCAGTGAAGATTTAGTCGAGGGGACAATTATGGAGCCGACAATAATTTTAATAATGAAATAATCTTTGCGATCACCCATGTAACAGAAAATGCTCAAAATGGTTTGTCACTGTAGCAAATGGTGTGTCCTTTTTAACGGTCTTGTGCATGTGTGTAGTAAGCACAGCACATATATTCGTGAAGGCGTTAACGTTTCAGTGAAAATTTCAAATGTTTTTGTTTATATAATACAGAGCTTTCAACCAAATTTAATATCACTTTCTGAAAACCTGAAAATGGACAGTAGAAACAGTATATTTGAATTAAAACATCAACATATTGAATATTTGATAAAATAGTATGGGCATTTGTATGAAATAATTTTTAACCGCACATGCGTGAAAGATTCCAAATTTTTTATGTCATCTTTTGGTAATCAGCTATTTAGGGCAACGTATATAAAAATTGCAGTCAAATATCGCAAATATTCAGAAAGATAGGAGAGATATAGTGAGTTGTTTTCTAAAAGTAGCTGTATTATAAGGGAAGTTCCACAATTTACCAACCAGCTCACTGTATCTTTTTGAGTCATCATAATATCTGACTGGATTTTTTATATGAGTTTCCCTAAATATCTGACTACCAAATTATGAAATAAAAATTTTGGAGTCTTTCACGCATATACAGTTAAGAATTACTCATACAAATGATCATACCTCATCAAATATTCAATAAATTCATGTTTTTATTACAGTATACAGTTTGTAATGTTTTCTTTCAAGTTTTCGGAAAGTGGTGTTAAATTTAGTTGAAAACTTTGCATTCTATAAACAAAAAGCATTTAAATGCTTCACAGAAAGGTTAACACTTTCATGAATATGCGTTCTATGCTTACAGAAATGCACCCGACCGTTAAACAGGACCCATATAGTCATTTGCTACAACAGTAACAGATCATTTTGAGCATTTTCTGTTACATGAATGGTCACAAATGTTATTTTATTACTAAATTTATTGTTGACTCTCTAATTGCTCCCGCGAAAAAATATTCACTGAAAGATATGCAGTATAACATGTTCTTTACATCCTTGAAGTTCAAGGACAATTCGTCAAACATTTTGGTAAATGTTCGACAAACCGTGTATAATCAAATGCATCCGATGACTGTTTTTAACTTTTAAACGTCAGTGTAATATAGTCATTTATACGCATAAAAATATATTGTACATTCACTTTACCTAGTGTACATCATTTGGTTAAATTGTCAGTAACGTGATATTTTATTGCTTCGATAATTCCAATTTTTTTTATCTACGAAGTAAAAGAAATCTGATGATAAAAGTCATCGTTTACCTGGTAGAAACTTGCGACGAGCCTGCTTTATCTCAAGCTACACCCAAAGGATGGTTTAGTCCAGTGTTAAATTCAGATATTTTGTCTGTGAGGTGTTTTTACAGCCTTGGGGGAACATTGTGTAGATTTTTCTTTCGGACCATTAACAAACACAATATCTCAAAAACTCAAAAGGTAACATTTTTGATCCGTATAGCGGTCCCATGAATTGTTCATGGTTTAGACAAGTGGTTCCCAACCTTTATTGGTACGTGACCCACCTAATATGAGGATGTTGCTAATATATGAATGGAAATTACTGCAAGACTTCTATAAGCTGTCGGCTATCCTATCCTACGAAAAAGACAAATTTTCGGACAAAGGATGCACTATCAAGAAAATCAAGAATCTGTAATCCCAATGTGTGCAAGTGAAATAATAATTAAAACGTTACATATTTTACAAAGATAATGAAAATTGCGTCTAATAATTATCAAAACACAACTTTACAATCAGTGAGATTTCTGGCACTGGTGCTTACCAATAAGGGCATCCATATCAGGGATAAAACTGGTTAATTTTAATCTTAAGTCACTTTCTACACGCAGTTTGTTTCTGTATTTGTTTTTCAAGAAAAGAAAAGTAGAACAGTACGTTCAAACAAATATGTCGTGTTGTACAACATCATGAACCTCAAAGCTGATTTACATATTTTTGATTATTGTGATCGTATATTCATCCAGAAGGAAATTACGGATTTTCCCATGAAAACTACCTTCAAAGAGTAATCGTAAGATAGCTCAATTAAGGAGTCTTCTTCAGGTTTTGAGAGTTTTGGCCTTTTCAAATGTTTTTCTTCAAAAAGATTTGTAATCCACATTCCACAAGCTTGAGAGCGGGTGTTCTTTAGGTAATACAGAATAATACTAGTAATTTACCCTTAAATGTTAAGAGGACAAAAAAAGGAAGTTTATTATATCATAATTCAATATTAATTGTCTTGAAAAATATAATTATGAAAACACACACGTACGTTTCTCTTTAAAATCTTACGTTTAAAATTTGGATTTATTTTCATTGAGGCGTATGAAATATTTTTATCATACTGAATTGTTAAATTTTTTTTTTAATCTTCTGCGGACAATTATGTGTACAAGAATGTTCTTTATCAGATTGAGTAATGTTTTCAATGTTTTTCAATGTTCAATGTTTTCAAACAAATTTTACTTAATATTATATAATTATAATTTTTCTTTATTTCGAGAGGTTTAAAATTTATCATAAACTTCTTTATTGAAATTCTAATTAAATATTTAAATAAAATTTAATATTTTAATGACCTTTTAAAATCATTCTTTTTTAATTAAATATTTTTCTTTTATTAAATAAATAATTTTAAATCAGAATCATTAAAAATAACGATTTAGACTGCTTTTATTTTAGTTTTAATGATTCTGCAGAAATTATCTTTATTTTTATGATTAATTGGACACCGCGTACTCCTTAAAATATGACTCATAATTCCCAAAATAAATAATAATGATCTATTTACTTTATAAAGCTTTTTAAAGCTACTCTGAAAGTTTTCTTCGACGTTTTCGGAATTGGTGTATTCTATATAGTTTAATGTTGTGTTGTTCTTATGACGACTGATTATCAACACGAGAGATATAAGCCCGAGGGAGGGCCCACTGTGGGGGTCTTTCTAAGGGAACCCAACCCGTATATACGCAAAAATATCCAAGGTTCGAAGAAAACCGCGGAAAACGCCGAACGATTAGGCCGACGGGAGCGATTGGGTTAGAACCCAGCACCTCCCGTCTATATAGTTTAGAGGCAGCCATATTTAGTCGCCATCTTAAAATGCAGTGCTGTTTCGGCGAAGTTCGCAAACAAGATTGCTTCGTTTCTTGAAAACTCAACCATCGTTGACAATCTAAGTACAAAATCCTCAAAACTATCATTTTCTTGATCATAACGATCGTTCTGTTAAAGTATTGCTGATTTCCGGCGAAAATCTGCAACACTTTCGAAGCTTTTACTGAGAGATACGGATCTAGCAACACTCGTCCTAATTCGTGGAACTCAAATTATTGAATTCGTTGGCGGGGAAGATCTGGTGAAGTATTTAATTCTGTAGATGGTGAGACACAGATGTGGATAAAGAAAAAGGGTGTAGATGGATAGTCTCAGTATAAAAAGCCAGCCCCCGGACTGTTCTCCGAGATTTTTTTGAATTGGCAATTGATTTTTCCAAGAAAAATTTTCGCTTTTGTTCTAATATAAGCGGCTCAAATGGAGTTTGTGAGACGATTTTTCCTCTTGATGGCCAAGTTCCTGAAATGTCTGTAATCTGCACTGGCCGCATAATGTGAACATTTACTGACTAAATTGTAATTATTTTAAAAGCTTTCTATTTGAGTGTAATGGAACTCATAGTGGTCATCGTTAATTACCGTTTTCTGCATTGGGCCTGTTGCTGTTGTCCTTGATTTTAAGATGTGGCTTGTTCGTGTTTAGCGCGCTTTAACCCTTTGACATCCAGGACTTGCGATGCGCGACTAGCAGACGTACAGCGCGTACGTCCATGTGGAATATGAAAATACAAATTTACGCTAAATGCTGGTATGTACGTCCGTACTTGAAAAAAAAAAACGGCCTGAGTGTCAAGGGATCAATGAGTGATTGTGCAGTGTGTCAAGGGGTTAATGAGTGATTGTGCATATTTTCCATAATCTACATTTTAATCTGAAAATTTCGCGCGTGGTGTGTAATGCAATTATCTTTGATTTCTGTTTTCGTCTTCTCCTGCTATGGCTGCCTATATTTCAACAGTTAACATGTTCCTATATAACATATCCTGACTGAATACTGACATTTTCCATGATCTACAATTTAACTTGAAAATTTCGCGTGTACTCTGTATGTGATCATCCTTGATTTATCTTTGCTTTATTACCCGCTGTAGCTACCCATACTTCAACAATTAAATTGCTCCGGCTTAACACCGACATTTTCCATAATCTGAAACTCACCTGGAAATATTTAGCTTGTTCTATGTATGCAGTGAGAGTATCTAAAATGTAACTAAACATTTCCCATTGCTATTTCTAACTATGCAGTGACAGTATTGTGAACTTTACAAGGGACAATCGGAGTTTCCTATGAAAGATGATTACATTTTGACTGTTAAGTAAGAACATTTGTTTTAAGCAGCTCCTTATTAATAATATACTTTACGTCATTTTTTTTTGGTTGTTACACTAATTTGATGGATCCATCATTTAGTATTCTTAGTTTTAATAAATTCCAAAAAAAAATGTTCTTTTGATTTCTTTCACACATTGACATTAGTATCACTGGCGGCTCCTCTGTTGTAGGAGATGAGCACGCGAATCCCAAAAGAAAAACTAATAAATACATTAACAAATTAAATAAAATAATACTAGGACTTCCCTCAGAGGGATTAGTCTGAGCGATATTGCTGAGAACATAGATTTAATAATAACATGTGGAAGCAAAGAAAATGAGATGTTATCTTTAATTGTCCATATACTGCGATAAATTGAAATGATGGAAATAAACGAATGGTAGAATTACAAAATTTTATATATAAATTCGTATACACTGTTTAAAAAAATGGGAAATCAAACCATGCAAGACCATGCATGGATATAAAATTGAAAATACGCAATATATTAAAAGTAAAACAGAAAATGAAACACTAAATTATCTTATATCGGAATTTTAACTGTATAAAATGATGTCAAGAGCATAATCAGACGCTCCGCACCAATTTGAATAACTTTAAATGACAAATATATGATGTTTATAAAGAATGGACTATACTGTATACGGCAACATAAAGTATGATACAAGATCTGAATATATCGTCTGCATAACTTTTGAGCTGTCAAAGTGTCATTTGAAGTAATTTACAAATCCATACATATTTATTCAGCAAATCATGCAAGCTAACATACGCCAATATGAACCCGATTATGAAATTTCACCAGAAAAAATTAATATATAAAAAATCTACTAATGATAATTAAGAATATGACCTTATGATAAAATGTCTAGAAAAATGAATCAGATAAAAAATTCATATCATATTTAAAACGGCACTTCCCTCTGTTAGTGGCCTTGGAGAGAGAGAGAAAAACCTGGAGAAGGAACACTTTAACAAGTACTTTCGGGCAACCTACTCACTGTTTCATACAGGTCTTTATTCAATATTTACACAATTTATTTAATGCTAGGTGGGTATCTATCAGTTTTGTTGCATTTAAATTGCAAGTTTTGCGAAGGAAATGCAGCATTATGAAATATTTAGAGTTGCTATACCTAATAATTCCAAATTAATGGTAATTGAGATCGCTTTCCGTTAATTTCATCTTTTTAAATTTTAAATTTTTTAGAAACCATTCATAGGGATATTTGTATATTTTAAAACTAACCCGAAGCAAAATTTCAAGATTTTGGGCTCAGCCGTAACACAGAAATAGAAAATTTTCGAAAGTTTTTTGTTTCTGCACTGTTTTATATAGCGACATTTTCAGAAATTGTTCTATTGCGAGAATTTACGTCATGATAAATACAGCCATGTAAATTTTCATGTTTATATTCCTAACAATTCCATGTACTTCGTTAATTAGATCATCTTTAGATCTTTTTGCGCTTTGTACAGTCTTTCGATTTTTTAGAGTTCGTTCTTCAAAGAGCATTTACATCTTATAAATTACTACCATGCCAAATTTCTAGTTTCTAACCCCAACAGTATCCCAAAAATTTCAGTATTCCAAATAAATCATAGTTTAGAACCTTTCTAGAAATTTTTACGTTTATCCGTCAAATTGAACCTTTTAGAGAGCGTTCATTACGAGTATTTACATCTTAAAAGTAACTACCACACCAAATTTAAAGTTTCTAACCCAATCAATATCGCAGAAATCGCAATTTTAGAACTTTTTTGATCCTGCAGCGATGTAGGTTCTTGCACTGACATAAAATACAGTCTTTTTTTCGGAGCAGAGATGGCCATCAACATTTTTTTTAAGTTGGCTATGTAGTTTCAGAGATAACACCTCATAAACGTACAAGCATTAATAATATAATATTACTTTATAATATTACTATATATATTATAATATAACACTTTATAATATTAGCATTAGATGTACAGATACAAAAGCCATTTATCTGTTACAAACTAAAGTGCCCGGCGTTGCCCAGAATTTGAAGGATGTTTGTTCTGAAAAATCAATTTCAAAATTTAACATACAACACAAAACAAACATTAAAAAAAGCAGTCAAAATGTTGTATGAATGAATCATATGAAAACGCTACATAAAAATGTATACATGTATATAACAGACGCAAAAGAATACAGCTATAAATGAACTTATTTCAATTTATAATTGGAGCAATAACGTTAAAATACGCCAGTATTTCCCTAATCCAGGGGCCTCGCTAAGGGGGGGGGGACGGGGGGGGGGCTCCCGCCAAACATTTGCGAATGTTATTACACTTGGCAAATTTACAAACTTAGTTGGCAAATTTGTTTAAAATTTTAATAAAAACTATAATATATTTTCTATTTCTGACAGACTTGGCAAAAATTACAAAACTAATTGGGAATATTATTAAATTTTTAACAAATAAGAACTATATTACATTTTCTAACTGTGGTAAGTTGGCAAAATTATAAAACGAGTTGGCAAATGCTGAAATTTGACTTGGCAATTTAAGGTTCTCTCCCCCACCAATAAAAAGTCTTAGCGATGGCACCCTAATCGGGTTTTTATCATGCTTCAATACATTTTTCACACTCATATGACGTTATACTATATCCACCACGCCCTTTATATTTCCAATATGACGTAATATTTTCCTCTTTCACGTGGAAACCTTGAAATAGAAAAGTTATGAAGTTATATTCACTTTTTTTTTTAATTCGGCAAACTATTTATTTCATTTTCATTTTTCACGTGGAAATCTTGCAGTAGAAAATTAATTGTTGTAGTAATAATTTTATTGTGTATTTTAATTGTTGGCAACTGCTATAACGAAAAATGTTTAAATTTGATAAGAAATTGCTGTTAAATTGGTGGTTTTTTTATTAATTAAAAATTAACTATAAATTATTTCGATTCTGGAATACTTTAGTTGACTCGGCTATGTTTTAATACACATGTACGTATCTTTTCACAATTTTGACTTCCAAATTGTGGATTTTTATAGAATTACAAACAGACAGATAGCCAAGTTTTCATTTTTATATATCTCTCTATTCTAAAAAAAGTAACTAACGCTGTCACCGCCGCTGCCGGTTTTGAATTTTTTGTGACCGGAGGTCTTTCTTCGTTAATATTAAGAAAACTATTACATACAAAAATATGAAAATCGGTGGTATTATAGAGAAATGTTTGATGAACACGCTGATGTATACAGTTTTCAAAAAGAAGAATTATGTTAAGAGATATTTAATGCTAAATTTGGACAAAATCGTTCCATTAAAAAAAGTTTTATAGGAGCAAAAACTATACATGGGAATTTAATCATTTTTATATCATTTTATTCAATAGAAGATCCCGGTGTGCAGATTCCATTATTTTTTTTTAATTTGACTCATTTGTTGAGGTTTTATTTCTATTTTAAATTCAAAAATTCAGCATTTCGACAGATATTTTTTTACATATTTTAGAAAATGGTATTAATTTAAACTGTTGCCAACTGTATAAACAGCGCAAACAATAATGTTTGCATCAAATAAAAAAAAATATTTACACGTTACTATTATAAACAGAAAAAACCCTTCAAATTAGAATTAAATAATTAGGTATAAAAAGCAGGCACTTATTGGAAATTACGCCATGAAAACTATATTTACATGTTAATTTTAAAAGGGAAAGTACCGGGTGTCCCAAAAAGGACTGACTGATTTTTAAATTCAATAACTTCCAAACGGTGACAGATATTAAAAAAATTCTTGCAGGAGGGTTATGCATAAAGTCAAAAGTTTTTTTACAGTGTTTTTCGATTTTAGTTCGAATTACAAACAATAGATGGCGCTGTAAGCAATAGTCGCTAAATACAGGCTCGATTTCTGATCCTTTCTCTTGTTCCATGCTGAAAAAGGAGATGGAAATGTATTATCCGGGCCACGAAGTACCAAAAATCGAGCCTGAATTGAGCCTCTATTGATCACAGCGCCATCTATTGTTTGTAATTCGAACTAAAATTGAAAATCACTGTAAAACAACTTTTGACCTTATGTATAACCCTCCTGCAAGAATTTTTTAAATATCTGTCACCGTTTGGAAGTTATTGAATTTTAAAATCAGTCAGTCCTTTTTGGGACACCCGGTATATCGTAAAATAAATTCATTAACATGTGTTAGAAGTCTTAAATAGAAGAAATTACGTCACATTACACTTATTATCAAAATGAACAAAAAATAATACTGCAAAACAGTTTAAATTTAAAAATTGCGTTAGACAAAATATTAGAAGTTAAATATTAGACTTTTTCAAAATTTTATTATTTGTTGTTTGATGTGAGGTGTTCAGCTATAAGTATGCAAAATTTCACGTCTCCATATTAATTAGGGGCTGAGTTAGAAAAATTGCTTAAAATACGCAAGTTAGAGCCAAGAGGGTTAAATATTAGACCTATTTCAAAATTTTATTATTTGCCGTTTGATGTGAGGTGTTCAGCTATAAGTATGCAAAATTTCATGTCTCCAACTTAATTAGGGGCTGAGTTAGAAAAATTGCTTAAAATACGCAAGTTAGAGCCCAGAGAGTTAAATATTAGACTTTTTCAAATTTTTATTATTTTTCATTTGATGTGAGGTGTTCAGATATAAGTATGCAAAATTTCGTGTCTCCAACTTAATTAGGGGCTGAGTTAGAAAAAATGCTTAAAATACAGAAGTTAGAGACCGGAGGGTTAAATATGACTTTTTCAAAATTTTATGATTTATCGTGTTATCGCAAGTGTTCAGCTATAAGTATGCAAACTTTCAAGTCTCCAACTTAATTAGGGGATGAGTTAGAAAAATTGCTTAAATTACACAAGTTAGGTCCCAGAGGGTTAAATAATAGACATTTTCAAAATTTATTATTTGTCGTTTGATGTGAGGTGTTCAGCTATAAGTATGCAAAATTTCATGTCTCCAACTTAATTAGGGGCTGAGTTAGAAAAATTGCTTAAAATACAGAAGTTAGAGACTGGAGGGTTGAATATGACTTTTTCAAAATTTTATGATTTATCGTGTTATCGCAAGTGTTCCGCTATAAGTATGCAAACTTTCAAGTCTCCAACTTAATTAGGGGATGAGTTAGAAAAATTGCTTAAAATACATAAGTTAGAGCCCAGTGGGTTAAATATTAGACCTTTTTCAAAATTTTATTATTTGCCGTTTGATGTTAAGTGTTCAGCTATAAGTATGCAAAATTTCATGTCTCCACCTTAATTAGGGTCTGAGTTAGAAAAATTGCTTAAAATACACAAGTTAGAGCCCAGAGGGTTAAATATTAGACTTTTTCAAAATTTTATTATTTGCCGTTTGATGTGTGGTGTTCAGCTATAAGTATGCAAATTTTCAAGTCTCCGATATATATAGTTTCTGAGAACGGGCTCTGTGACAGACGGGCAGACAAAGGAGTGAGACAGGTAGTGTTTCGTTACATGAACGAAATTCTGAAAACATGCTGCGGATGACTGTAACAACATCCTAAAATTACGTTACCATCAGCGATCTACCAATCCCGAATTTAGTTTATATTCGTTTCATATATTCTTATTCTTTTGTGCGGCCCTGTAAAATAAATATCAATAATATATACATACAGTAAAACCTCTGAATAGCGGATACCTCGAGAATGCAGAATTTGTCCTCTATTTGGAGGTGTCCGCTACTGAGAGTAAAACATGTACAGTTATTTAAGTGTTGGTAATCGAAAAAATGTCCGCTAAATAGAGGTATCCGCTAATCGGGTGTGTCCGTTATGGAGGTTTTAACAGTAAAACCTCTGAATAGCGAACACCTCGGGAGGGCAGAATTTGTCCTCTATTTGGAGGTGTCGGCTACTGAGATTTAAAAATGTACAGTTATTTAAGGGTTGGTAATCGAAAATAATGCCCGCTAAATAGAGGTGTCCACTAATCGGGTGTGTCCGTTATGGAGGTTTTACTGCATAATAATATCATCCTTTACAAGAAAATTGAATGCTGTATGATAGACAGACAGACATCCAGAGAAAGATAACCTCCCGGAGCAATAAACACTCATGTCATTTGTTTTAATCATCCACAATCGTTTCTAAATTTCGTTAAACGCGTATTAAAAAAATCTGTTAATTTCCAGTCGATAGACTGACAAATATCTTTTAACCTGAGTTTTTAGCCGGATTTAGCCCGTACTGTATTATTAATTGTTTGCCCACCAAAACTGGTTGCCACGGGTTGTTGTAAGGTTTGTGATTACGTGGTTGAAACTGATCTATTCAATATTACTGCGTGCATATTTTTTTTTTATTTGCTCCATGTGTTCAAACCAGTTGTCTACGAAAACACCCACCGGTGAAAGTGACGCACACCAAATTTCTGTGACGTATGCAGATATCTTGTGCTTTTTTATCAGTTTTTTTAATATAATTTTTAAACGGTTTGGAATATATTTTTCATAATAGGTGCATTCAGTAGGTGGCCCTCATAGGTACCTTCTGGTGCAATCAGAAAAGAAATCCGACAAATATTTTTTGAGTTATGCTTGACGAAAGGTTTTTATTAGGCTTTTTTTTAAGTAGGACATGGCGTTAATATCCATCGTAGTAGTAATGTGTCCGGACAGTAATATTTCGCTGAGTATTAGCCTTCGCTTCGCTCAGACAATTAAGTGGGTCCGGGGCTAAAAATTCTAAAAAAAAAGGCAATTTTTTTTATTAGATTAAAAAAATTACTGAGTTTTTAACGTTAAATACCGCAAATTGCATGCTTTTATCTTCATTAGACCCAGAGATATAACACCTTTTGCCTTGAGAAGCGATGCATCAGCTGCCCACAGACGAGAACTTTAGCTCCATTTATCTCATAATGAATTTTTTCACGATTCGTCAACTTTAAAAGAATATATCTAAAGTTCCTTGCAAGATATATGTATGAAAGTTTTAACAGAGATTTTATGCTATATTCCAAGAAATTATCTTCAGTATTTTCAATTTTGAGTGATAATTGTAAAAATCTGCTAATTAATGCAAAACTCACTCACAAAAAAATAATTTTTTTTACTTACATTTTTTTATAGAATTCCTAATCAATATTTTAAGAAATCCTGAAGACAAATTAAAATGACACATTTTTCGTACACAAAAGTGTAAAAATTTTGTAAATCCAGCAATTACTTCCAGAGTTATATCAAAAATTAAATATTTTTAAAATTTAAAACTTTAATTTTTTTAAATAATTTTAAATTTTTCAGATTTTAGGTAGCTTTCTTTACAAAAAAGCTACCTATTGTAGCCGTTCGGAGGAAAGCGATTTCAAAAAATTTTGGTATATTTTCATCGATCATGACCCCCAGACCCCGAAACCACCCTCCGTTCAAAATTGATATATATATATATATATATATATATATATATATATCTATATATCTATATATATATATATATATATATCTGATCTATGTCACACTGTAACTCCCGTAATTATGAACCGATTTCGATGTAATTCGGTGTATACATAGTACATACCAATGTCTCGACCGAGTTCGTTGGCCAGCTTCATCCGCCGTTTTGTTTCAAAATGGCGGCCATTTAAAAATTTTAAAAAATTTTAAAACTTGAAATGTGGTACCAAAAAATTAAAAATGGAAAAATATTTTTTTCTTATGTATTTGACCTTTATACAAAGATTCCGGAGCAGTTTTTATTTCGTCTATATCTTAAAAAATGGCTGAGTTATAGCATTTTGAATTTCTAGCGTGGCTGACAGTTTGAAACGTCCTGAATTTTGTCACGCGATAAAAGGCGTATTTATGAACCGATTTGGATGTAATTCAGTGTGTACATAGTACATACCAATCTCTCAACCGAGTTCGTTGGCCAGCTTCATCCGCCGTTTTGTTTCAAAATGGCAGCCATTTAAAATTTTTAAAAAAATTTAAAACTTGAAATGTGGTACCAAAAAATTAAAAATGGAAAAATATTTTTTTCTTATGTATTTGACCTTTATACAAAGATTCCGGAGCAGTTTTTGTTTCGTCTATATCTTAAAAAATGGCTGAGTTATAGCATTTTGAATTTCTAGCATGGCTGACATTTTGAAACGTCCTGAATTTTGTCACGCGATAAAAGGTGTATTTATGAACCGATTTGGACGTAATTCAGTGTGTGCATAGTACAAACCAATCTCTCGACCGAGTTCGTTGGCCAGCTTCATCCGCCATTTTGTTTCAAAATGGCGGCCATTTAAAAATTTTTTTTTAATTTAAAATTTGAAATGTGGTACCAAAAAATTGAAAATGGAAAAATATTTTTTCTTATGTATTTGACCTTTATACAAAGATTTCGGAGCAGTTTTTGTTTCGTCTATATCTTAAAAAATGGCTGAGTTATAGCATTTTGAATTTCTAGCGTGGCTGACATTTTGAAACGTCCTGAATTTTGTCACGCGATAAAAGACGTATTTATGAACCGATTTGGATGTAACTTCGTTTATATATAGTACATACTAATGTCTCGACCGGGTTCGTTGGTCAGCTTCATCCGCCATCTTGTTTAAAAATGGTGGCCATTTAAATTTTTAAGAAAAATTTAAATTTGAAATGTGGTACCAAAAAAAAAAAAAAAAATAGAAAAAATATTTTCTTCTTATGTGTTTGACCTTGATAAAAAGATTCGGGAGCAGTTTTTGTTTCGTCTATATCTTAAGAAATGGCTGAGTTGTAGCATTTTGAATTTCTAGCGTGGCTGACATTTTGAAACGTCCTGATTTTTCTCACGTAATAACAGGCGTATTTATGAACCGACTTAGATGTACCTAGGTGTGTACATAGTACATACAAATATCTCGACCGAGTTCGTTGGCCGGCTTCATCCGCCGTCTTGTTTCAAAATGGCGGCCATTTAAAAAAATAAAAAATAAAAAAATTTAAATGAGATACCAAAAAATTGAAAAGTGAAAAAGATTTTTTTTGTATGTGTTTGACCTTAATACAAAGATTCCGGAACAGTTTTTCTTTCGTCTATATCTAAAAAAAATGGCTGAGTAATAGCATTTTGAATTTCTCTTGTGGCTGACATTTTAAAACGACCTGATTTTTGTCACGCGATTACAGGCGTAATTATGAACCTATTTGGATGTAACTTGGTCTGTACATAGTACATACCAATGTGTCGACCGAGTTCGTTGGCCAGCTTCATTCGCCACCTTGTTTCAAAAGGGTGGCCATTTAAAAAAAATTAAATTTAAAATTCAAAATGAGGTATTAAACAATTGGAAAATGAAAAAGATTTTTTTATGTATTTGGCCTTGATACAAAGATTCCGGAGCAGTTTTTGTTTCTGAAAATTTGTTCTTTTGTTTATATCTTAAAAAATGGTTGATTTATAGCACTTTGAATTTCTAGCATGGCTAACATTTTGAAACGATCTTGTATTTGTCACGCGATAACACACGTATTCGCCTATTTCGATGTAAGAAGGCATGTGGATAGTATACATCAACACCTCGACTAAGTTCGCTGGCCAGATTCATCAGCCATCTTGTTTCAAAACGGCGACCATTAAATTAAAAAAAATATATATATATTTAAAGTGAGGTGCAAAAAAATTAGAAATTGAAAAAGATTTCTTTCTTAAGTATTTGACCTTGATATAAGGATTCAGGAGCATTTTTGTTTGTCTTTACCTTAAAAAATGGCTCAGATATAGCAGTTTCAATTTCTATTGTGGGTGACATTTTGAAAAATCTGATTTTTTGCATGCGACAGCACTCCTATATATTAATCGATTCCGATTTGAGTGAGCATGTGCACAGCAATTACTAAGGTCTCGACCAAGTTCACTGCTTAGCCTCATCCACCATGTTGTCTTAAAATGACAGGCACTTTAAGAAATTGCCGAATTTGGCAGCCAAATATATGTTACTTTAAAGAAAAGCAGCTTGGATAAAGCTGACTAATTTCGCGAAATTCTCATTCATTATATTGATAAAAATTAGTATTGAATCTCCTATATTCGGTTTCCACTAAATTGAGCTTCGTGTGTTTGAATGATATAATTTGGCTTTTTTTAAATAAGGATTATGAAAGCTACCTCTTCCTCCCGGCACTGGCCGGAAGGACTTTTTAAATGGCAACCCTTTTGAAACAAGGTTGCGAATGAAGCTGGCCAACGAACTCGGTCGAGCCATTGGTATGTACTATGTACAGACCAAGTTACATCCAAATAGGTTCAAAAATACGCCTGTTATCGCGTGACAAAAATCAGGTCGTTTTAAAATGTCAGCCACAAGAGAAATTCAAAATGCTATTACTCAGCCATTTTTTTTAGATATAGACGAAAGAAAAACTGTTCCGGAATCTTTGTATTAAGGTCAAACACATACAAAAAAAATCTTTTTCATTTTGCAATTTTTTGGTATCTCATTTAAATTTTTTTATTTTTTAATTTTTTTAAATGGCCGCCATTTTGAAACAAGATGGCGGATGAAGCTGGCCAACGAACTCGGTCGAGATATTTGTATGTACTATGTACACACCAAGGTACATCCAAGTCGGTTCATAAATACGCCTGTTATTACGTGAGAAAAATCAGGACGTTTCAAAATGTCAGCCACGCTAGAAATTCAAAATGCTATAACTCAGCCATTTCTTAAGATATAGACGAAACAAACACTGCTCCCGAATCTTTTTATGAAGGTCAAACACATCCGAAAAAAATATTTTTTCAATTTTCAATTTTTGGTACCACATTTCAAATTTAAATTTTTCTTAAAAATTTAAATGGCCGCCATTTTTAAACAAAATGGCGGGTGAATCTGGCCAACGAACCCGGTCGAGATATTGGTATGTACTATGTATAAACGAAGTTACATCCAAATCGATTCATAAATACGCCTTTTATCGCGTGACAAAATTCAGGACGTTTCAAAATGTCAGCCACGCTAGAAATTCAAAATGATATAACTCAGCCATTTTTTAAGATAGAGACGAAACAAAAACTGCTCCGAAATCTTTGTATAAAGGTCAAATACATAAGAAAAAAATATTTTTCCATTTTCAATTTTTTGGTACCACATTTCAAATTTTAAATTTTTTAAAAATTTTTAAATGGCCGCCAATTTGAAACAAAATGGCGGATGAAGCTGGCCAACGAACTCGGTCGAGAGATTGGTATGTACTATGTAGACACCTAATTACATCCAAATCAGTTCATAAATACGCCTTTTATCGCGTGACAAAATTCAGGACGTTTCAAAATGTCAGCCACGCTAAAAATTCAAAATGCTATAACTCAGCCATTTTTTAAGATATAGACGAAACAAAAACTGCTCCGGAATCTTTGTATAAAGGTCAAATACATAAGAAAAAAATATTTTTCCATTTTTAATTTTTTGGTACCACATTTCAAGTTTTAAATTTTTTATTTAAATTTAAATGGCCGCCATATTGAAACAAAACGGCGGATGAAGCTGGCCAACGAACTCGGTCGAGACATTGGTATGTACTATGTACACACCGAATTACATCGAAATCGGTTCAGAATTACGGGAGTTATAGTGTGACATAGGTCAGATATATATATATATATATATATATATATATATCAATTTTGAACGGAGGGTGGTTTCGGGGTCTGGGGGTCATGATCGATGAAAATATCTAAAAGCTACCTATTGCAGCCGTTCGGAGGAAAGCGATTTCAAAAAATTTTGGTATATTTTCATCGATCATGACCCCCAGACCCCGAAACCACCCTCCGTTCAAAAATTGATATATATATATATATATATATATATATATATATATATATACCGGGTGTCCCAAAAAGGACTGACTGATTTTAAAATTCAATAACTTGCAAACGGTGACAGATATTAAAAAAATTCTTGCAGGAGGGTTATGCATAAGGTCAAAAGTTTTATTACAGTGATTTTCAATTTTAGTTCGAATTACAAACAATAGATGGCGCTGTAAGCAATAGTCGCTAAATACAGGCTCGATTTTTGGTCCTTTATCTTGTTCCATGCAGAAAAAGGAGATGGAAATGTATTATCCGGGCCACGAAGTACCAAAAATCGAGCCTGAATTTAGCGACTATTGCTTACAGCGCCATCTATTGTTTGTAATTCGAACTAAAATTGAAAATCACCGTAATAAAACTTTTGACCTTATGCATAACCCTCCTGCAAGAATTTTTTTAATATCTGTCACCGTTTGCAAGTTATTGAATTTTAAAATCAGTCAGTCCTTTTTGGGACACCCGGTATATATATATATATATATATATATATATATATATATATATCCATATATATATATATATATATATATATCTGACCTTTGTCATACTGTAACTCTCGAATTTATGAACCAATTTGGATGTAATTCGGTATGTACATAGTACATACCAATGTCTCGAACGAGTTCGTTGGCCAGCTTCATCCGCTATTTTGTTTCAAAATGGCGGCCATTTAAAATTTTCTTTAAATCTTTAAATTTGAAATTTGGTACCAAAGAATTGAAAATGGAAAAATATTTTTTTCTTACGTATTTGATCTTTATACAAAGATTCCGGAGCAGTTTTTGTTTCGTCTATATCTTAAAAAATGGCTGAGTTATAGCATTTTGAATTTCTAGCGTGGCTGACATTTTGAAACGTCCTGAATTTTGTCACGCGATAAAAGGCGTATTTATGAACCGATTTGGATGTAACTTCGTTTGTACATAGTGCATACCAATGTCTCGACCGAGTTCGTTGGCCAGCTTCATCCGCCATCTTGTTTAAAAATGGCAGCCATTTAAATTTTTAAGAAAAATTTAAATTTGAAATGTGGTACCAAAAAATTGAAAATTGAAAAAATATTATTTTCTTATGTATTTGACCTTGATACAAAGATTCGGGAGCAGTTTTTGTTTCGTCTATATCTTAAAAAATGGCTGAGTTATAGCATTTTGAATTTCTATTGTGGCTGACATTTTGAAACGTCCTGATATTTGTCACGTGATAACAGGCGTATTTATGAACCGATTTGGATGTACCGTGGTGTGTGCATAGTACATACCAATGTCTCGACCGAGTTCGTTAGCCAGCTTCATCCGCCATCTTGTTTCAAAATGGCGGCCATTTAAAAAATTTTTAAAAATTTAAAATTTAAAATGAGATACCAAAAAATTGGAAAATGAAAAAGATTTTTTTCGTATGTGTTTGACCTTAATACAAAGATTCCGGAACAGTTTTTGTTTCGTCTATATCTAAAAAAAAATGGCTGAGTTATAGCATTTTGAATTTCTATTGTGGCTGACATTTTAAAACGACCTGATTTTTGTCACGCGATAACAAGCGTATTTATAAAATAAGCGCTTTTTAAAATAAGGAATTTGAAAGCTACCTCTTCCTCCCGGCACTGGCCGGAAGGACTTTTTTTAATGCAATATTCTTATTATATTAAAACATATTTCAGAAAAAAAAAATTCGTATTAAAATCTCTATAAATAAAAAAAGTAGAATTTTGAGCCTCGGACCCATTAATCATATATCGAGATTTTTGTCAATTTCTGGGATGAGTTTAACTACACATCCCCTCTCCTCATCTCTCTTAAATAGCAAAATGTTTTATAATAACGTAAATTTCAAAAATTATCAATAGAGAGAGTCCGGTGTTTCCAGGATCACACTCGTGAAATCGAAGATATTGTTTTCGGAACAGGAAAGCGTCGAGTGGAGAGGAAAGCAAAGGCACTGCTTCATCTTTCCATTTACACAAATTTCAATGTGCGAAAGCTGGAATATTTCACTGTTTCTTTCACGATCGTTGTTTATATCCCTTTGTTTCCTGTATTCAGTTAGTTAATTTTTATGGTTTCGTTCATCTGACAAAACCCTATTTGACTCACTCCTCTATCTGCCACAGAGTTCGCTGTCAGAAACTGTGTAAGTTACAGACTTGAAATTTTGCTTACTTACATCTGAATACCTCCGGTCACGCGAAAAACCATAAAATTTCGAAAAAGTCTTATATTATTTTAATTAAACGAATTAATTTAATGACATCCGACCATTTCTTGCGATTTAGATTTTACAACAGAACCTTTATTTCAGTCTTTTTTGCGCAGGCCAGATGGTTCGTGGTAGCGCATTTGTCTGCTAGTCAAATAAATTACGGTTCAAAGCTCGACTTCAGAGTTTGAAAAATTTCTCTGGTTTAGAATATCTTCTTAATCATTATCTAATAGATTCAATTATACCGATTTTTTTTTTCTTAGAAGTCCAAAAGTTGTTGATATATTATACATTATTTTTTAAATTAAAAAATTTTGTTTTTGAATAATTGCGCAATTTTAAATTGACTACATTCCATTGTCCGATGAATTTAAAATAATAATAATAATAATAATCATTTTAAGGGCTTCGTTTTCTTTCATTAGCTAAAATTAAACAATTTAATTAAATATGCTTTTCAGGTATACAAACATATGCTGTTACAATTGTCCGAAAAGCAGTTCTTGAATATTTTTAATTTGATTTAAAAAATATCTTCCAATTGTAATAATTTTAAAATTAAAGGAGCTGCCATCTATGTTTTTATTGAAAAATATTAAGTTATTTAATAATTATAAATTAAAGATTTGGATTTATTAATTAAAGGATAACGTAGTTTGAAAGGAACATTCAACGAAACCCTTTGTGCGATCTTCGACCACACTTACCCACTTGTTGCTTGTTCATTTGTTTGATAGCATGATCTCCCTTCCCAGAAAGTAAAATATGTCATTTCCTTTGTTTGCATTGTTTTCATCTAACTTTTGAAAACTCAAATGTATTTCAACCTGTACATTTAGTCGTACCGGCCGACTTTATTTTCGCAGTTTATGTGATGTGAACCCCAGTTTAAATAGCTCACGCGCCGCCAATTTTCCATACGTACAGTCGTGGGAAAAAAAGTAAACACCCCCTACTAACTCCTCAACAAATTATCGTAGAAGAAAGTTACTGGTACCGAACGATTGAAAATAAAGTCTACTTTTAAATGATGTATATAAAATTTGCATAGGGGGCCATTTACATATTAAAACGAATCCAAACTTCATTTTTTTCAATGGCAATACCCAATTTTGACAGCATAAATAAACTCTACATCCTTCAATTAGCCTAAAAACAATTTTTTATGCAATTCGTACCATAAGTTTCAGAGAAATTATTATTTTTTTTAAACGAGCGTATTTTAAGGGCTGCATCCAAATTCAAATTCAGTGCTCGACTGTTAACCGAGAGAGCTCCCTTGTTGATCAAGGCACCTTAAGCGCCACTAAAGCAGTCAATGAAACGAGCCGTTAATTCCCAAATTGGCTCAACCGAGCCCAGCAATCTGATTGGCTAAAACTTATATTTATATAGTAGAAAATTATGTTTATTTTCTTATGAAGTAGTGTAATGTAAAATAGAATGCAATTATAATGACTTAAATTGATTTATTTTGTTAAATTCAATCAAAATCACAGTAAAGTAATCCAAAATATTAATATTAACGAAGAATCAGATTGCTGAGATCGGATGAGCCAATTTGGGAATTAACGGCTCGTGTCAATGAAGCCTGCTAGATTACAGGAGAGCAGAAGAAATTTCAAAATATCAGGTCACTTCTGTCATAGACGGCCCCTTAAACCATCATTTTGTCGTTTTTTAAGCATAATTTAAAACTACTTGGAAGAGAAACGTGAAGTTTGGATTTCCATAAAGCAGGACTTAATAAATCTAAATCCATCAAAAAATTGTAGATTGCAATTCATATTTTTTTCGAATATTAATTTCACAATTCATAATTCATATCATAAAATTATAAAAAATACAAATTCAGCGTATTTATGTTTGGGTATAATAGTATTATTGCTACACAAAGTATTAGCACATTAGGAGCATAATTTCAGGAGATATAAATAAAAATATGAAAATGTAATTTAACATTAGAAGCAATAAATTTTGAATGTTTATAATTCAAAAACATATCATTCAAATGACTTGAAATTTGGTGTCTAGGCATAGTTTGAACCGAAGTTTTGAAATATCTCGTTAAAATTGGGTATTGCTATTGAAAAAAAATGAAGTTTGGATTCGTTTTAACATGTAGATGCCCCCCTATTTTATATACATCATTTAAAAGTAGACTTTATTTCCAATCGTTCGGTACAAGTAACTTTCGTCTACGATAATTTGTCGTGGAATTAGTAGGGAGCGTTTACTTTTTTTTTCTACGACTGTACCTGCATTTTCATATTTGATTACCGTCTTCACTATTCAGTGTTTTTTCTCCTTCATTTTATTGAAAATCTTAAACTGATAAATAATGATGGTAATAATTTTCTTTGGATATCTATTTTTTTATAAATATTTTTTTCAAATATAAAATTTTGTATATACTTTTAATCTTTAAGTCAATTTAAAACATTTGAGGTTAGGAAAATTATTTTAAATACTTTGGTTGATTATTTTACTTAATTTTTTAAAACGCATTTGTACATGGATTATATACTATACGATCTTTTACTATTCCTGGACAGTTCGAACATGGATTTGTTCAGAATTTTCAAGACTAAATAAATTTAGAAAATGTAACCTTTACTTTTTGACATTATGTATTTAACCCCCTCACTGACAAGCCCGTGTTAATACGTTCACTAATAATTTATTTTTTACCACCTTTCCAACTTTTTAATATTCCATTACACTTAATAATACTCTTAAATAACTGTGCCTCAAACAAAATAAACTCTAAAGAAACTTTATTGGTTCGGTGAAATGTGAACCGTAATTTTCTTCAGTTTATGTAAAAGATTCTGTGCTTACTTATCGAATTAAATGATGATGGTGTAAAAGGAAATGCCAGACACTATTTACTTTTCAAGGGAGAAATAATTTATTCAGGAAGATAAAACGAAATGTCGTTCACTCCTAAGAAAATTAAGTTATATAATTATTTAACTATGTGGTTCAATTTTTGAAAATGCCTTTAATGGTTTAATAGTGGTATATTTTAAAATGATCATGCATAAATTATTTTTAAGTGGCTGGAAATGTGTTTTGCATCTAAAATAAAATTAAAATGGATTATTATAACGCAGAGTTTTTAAAAATCTTACTTTTTTTTTTACAAATTTTCAAAACGCACCTCATGTAAGGTTTACAAGGAATGAAATGGATTAGTAATGGTTATTAAATAGTTTTCATGATAATTTAAACTTTAGACATATTACCACAAAGCTAAAAAATCTAAAAAAAAAAAAAAAAAGAAAATTTAAATTACGATACAAAGTTTTTAATTATACTTTATCTGCTTTATTATTACTTTTAATTTTTAACTTTTAATTAATTTATTATATATTCCGTACACACTCATAAACAAACATTTAGTGTAATATTGTGTTTAATTTATGAGCGAAAATTTAGAGGTACAAAATCGCTACATACGATTCTTCTGTGATTTTAGTCATTTTGGGTCACCTTGAACGAGCAGGTTAAAGTCATAATGGTGTAAGTCACATTTTTTTAAATGTTCTAAAACAAAGAATTCCCTAGAAACATTATAAAGCAATTATGATGTCTTTTAGCAATTTTGTTAACCCATACTCGATAACTCATCAAAACATACCATAAAAATGTATAACTTTAAAGACATATAAGGCGTACTAACAGAAATGAAACAACAGCAATAAGAGCAACAACAAAATGAAATTTCGTTTTATATTTCTTACGCTAGCTTCCAATGGTTATGTACAAACAGTTTTGTCTATATTATGAACGAATTAGTATCAAAACCTAAAATCAATGCATAATTGCCTCGTAATATGAGACATAAAAATATATGAAAACAGGGATGACAGGGATGAGCGCCCCGGGAACCAAGCTTTCGCTTTAGAATATAAGTGCAATCCCGAGAGGGAGGGGGGGAGAATATATGAACACAACAAGATGGAAAAACATTAAAACTTTTGTAATACACAGAACGTAAAAACGGTTCAAAATTTGATGAATCATAACCGCAAAACAAGTCAGCTTAATGTAAAGTGTGACCACACCACATAAATTATTACTGATTGCACAACAAACCCTTTTATACTCTTATTAAGGCGGTTGATGACAGCTTTTGACAACAAATCCTGTTCATCTAAAAGTCTGGAGAGTACTGGGAAGGGAAAAGAAGTGACTGGTGTATTTCTATGGTTCTTTCTACATCCGATGCATGTTCAATGCTGAAGGTCCTGCGACCTAGAGAATAAAATCAAACGACAAATATCCTCTCCTCAAGAAAATTATCGAAAAGGGCTTGTTTTAGGTCTTCACATTATTTGTTCACATTATTTCTTCGCATTATTGTTCATACTGGCAGCATCCCGTAACATTTCATATGAAGTTCGGGAAACTCATTTTGTTCAACTGTGCTATCATAGTTTAGATATTTTAAATTTAAAGATGATTAATATATCTGTCTTATTTATAGGTAAAAAGTTTAATATGGGTTAAACTATGATTTATGCTGTTCGTCCAACAATTAGCTTGATATACCGCACTTAAGCACTAATTAAAAAAATTAATGGCTTTTACGACTATAATCTTAACAGGTTCATATATTTTTGTTTCCTTCTATCCATAATTAAAGAAAGTAAATGTAATCGAATTTTTTCCGGGTTTTGACGGATTTACACGTTTTAAGGGTAAGAGATTCCGAAAAACACGTTTTTTTTTTTTTTTTTCAAAATGTCTGCGCGCCCTAGTGGGCATTCTCTTTAGCCGAGAAGTTTATGAAGTTATCGAATCAAACTTCATACATACGTTTTTGACTACGGCCGTCAGGTCCCAGTTGAAAATAGGGATATTCCCCCCTGAAAAGGATGTTGCGATAGCGATTTTTCTGCGATTTTCCGTAGTTGAGTTGTTCTTCAGCTGTTCGTGGAGCGAAGGTTGCTTCACGTCCAGGCAACCCGACGATTCACAACTAGCTGCCATACAAAAGAATGATGAAAAATCTTGATTTTATTGATAAATATGATCGAGATTAACTCGTATTTACTCCGATAATGAAGCAGACATTTAAGATGAAAATCAAAGTCGGTGTATATGTTTGGAATTAGATGCTTGTGCAGTGACGGAAACTTCGGCATTTTGTATATTTCTAAAATGCATAATTAAAAAAATTATGCTTTTTGAACCATTAACATGTATGAAATAAAAGAAAGTCTTGGGATTGGCACATCCGAATAGTTACTCTTCTTGATAGACAGACGATGTGACCCATAAATTATGTACTTACTATGTTACACACTAATCAGGAGAGTATGCGAGAAACTTATAAAACACTTTGAATATTTATCGCTATACGGCCAGCTGACGCACTTATACGTCATTTATAAAACTGTCGTTAAGAAATTCTAAATTCTCCCCAAAAAGTTTGAATAGTTATTTTTGGTTATTGTAATAATTGCTATTTCGTGAATAATATAAACCAAAATTAGTATTAAAAATTTTCTGGTGTGAACTCGAAATTTCAAAATAAAAAACTTGACAGATTTGGTAACGCTGTTTGTGGGCTGTATAGTGTTAAGATAAATTCATCCCTAATTAAAACAAATCGATAACACGTTTTATCTAAATAAGATTTTATAGGTTTGTGAGATATGGGGCATTTTCACAATCTTTTGACTTTCATGTCCCTGAATAATTATTTTTATTTTAATACACTTTTTTGAGTTTTTTTTTTATTTCATATACTGGGGAACATCCCATTGTATGATTACACAACAATATTAACGAGATAAATAAGTTTTGGACGATGTTGGGAGCACAAACACCTGGAAAACTCCTATACCGTCCCATGTCCCTGACGCTGATTTTTAAGTTTGGAGTTGTCTGGATAAAATTGTTTCAATAAAAATAATTCGATGTGATCTTTTTCTGAAACTGGAACTATTGTTTTATATAAATATGTAGCTAAAAATTATTCTGCACACATTTTTAGGGTTGTTATTATTTTTTAAACTCTGTCCCTAGGCTTTAGATTCCTTACCATCCCTCTTCTAAAATTATACAGAAAATCATTTCAGATGCAGCCACAGAATTTTTTTCAAGTTTCTTCTTATGCAAAAGTATGCTAGAGAAATAATGTCTAAAATTCTTTGGCAGGAAATTTACTGTAGAATTTAAATCAGAATTTAAATATCAGTTTCAAGCATCGTGGCTTTATTGGTAGTCTCACCGTCCCCAAGGTTTATTCCTGCACTTTTCGAGGTAAATTAAAAAAAAAAAAATAATTTAATCCAATGTTAACAACTGTTTCTAAAAATCAATGAACATTGTGGCTATCACTTAATCTTAACATGATTTCCCTAAAAATAGGTGGTAATTTTCCTTACCGTTCCATCCTCACCGTCCCTTTTTTTACCATTTTGTCCCTTTTTTTCCAATACCATCCCCTTTTTTTAACCTTACCGTCCCTTCTTTAACACTCCTTTAAGACAATATTATACAAAAATTCTGTATTAAAAGTACTACATTGTTGTTATTTCTTATTTGAATGTCCTGTGGGTATACTATGCAAATTCATTATAAGTAAAAGAAAAAAAAAAGTTATAGTGGTATAATGGTAAGGAAAATTAAACTCGGAAGTTTAGCTTAAACCTCAGTCAAATAAAAAAATTTTCACTGCTGACCATTTTTTCTTTATTTTGAATCATTAAGGTATTCGTCTATCAGATTAAAATGTTATTTTAGCAAGTTTAACTTTGTCAGATTTTTTTCCCCAAAAGTCAAAAGATTGTGAGAATGCCCCATATACTATTTTGATACTGCACAAATGAATGCATATTTGTATCTTTAAAATCATTCTGAATCTGTGTCTGTTGTTTATAAGCAATTCAAAGCATACAAGTAATTCTTAGAATTCTTAACACTATACAGGCCGCAAACAATGTTGCAAAATCTGGCAGTTTTTTATTCAAAAATTTTGAGTTAACGCAAAACTTTTTATATTAATTTTCTTTTATTTTATTCAGGAAATATCTATCGTTACAATAATAAACTAACCGGATGTGGCAATCCCAAAACTTTCTTCTATCTCATACTTGTTAATACTTCCTAAAAATGAGGCATAGCAGCGTCACTGGTTAGATGATTTACACCAAAATCTAATTAGCAACAATTTATGTCAACTTCTAACTGAATCTGAAGTTTCGTGAAAATCCGTGCATTAGTTTTTGAGTACAGCTATGGCGGAAATCGTAAAAAATTCTGCCTAGCAGCTCCACCTGATGGGTGATATATATACCAAAACCTATAATAAGCAACAACTTAAGTCACTTTGGTAACTGAATCTGAAGTTTGATTAAAATCCGTGCATTGCTTCTTGAGATAAAACTTTTGAGGGAATCAGAAAAAAATTAAGCATAGCAGCGCCATCTGTTGGGCGATTTACATCAAAAGACAGTCAGCGCCAACTCATATAAAGGACTAACTTAATCTGAAGTTTGATGAAAATCCACGCATTAGTTCTTCAGATAGAGCCATTGAGCAGATTGTGCAAAATGCTGTATAGCAGCGCCATCTGTTAGGCGATTTACACCAAAACGTAGTAAAAACCAACTCACATCAAGGACTAACTTAATCTGAAGTTTCATAAAAATCCGTAAGTTAGTTCTTGAGATAGAGCCATTGCGGAAATCTTAAAAAAAAGCAGCATAGCAGTACCAGCTGTTGAGCGACTTCTACCAAAAACTAATCAGCGCCAATTTACATCAGAGACTAACTGAATATAAATTTTTATTAAAATCCGTGCATTACTTCTTGAGATAAAACTTTTGAGGGAATCAGAAAAAAATTAAGCATAGCAGCGCCATCTGTTGGGCGATTTACACCTAAACGTAGTAAAAACCAACTCACATCAAGGACTAACTTAATCTGAAGTTTCATAAAAATCCGTAAGTTAGTTCTTGAGATAGAGCCATTGCGGAAATCTTAAAAAAAAAAGCAGCATGGCAGCACCAGCTGTTGAGCGACTTCCACCAAAAACTAATCAGCGCCAATTTACATCAGAGACTAACTGGATATAAATTTTTATTAAATTCCGTGCATTAGTTCTTGAGATAGAGCACCCACAAAATTTGTGCCACACACAGACAGACCTTTTGTAAAAACATTTTTTTCGGGATCTCTGACCCCTAAAGTGTGTAAATCCGTCGAAAACCCGAATTCGAAAATTTTCACGAATCCAATAATTTCTTCTTGTAAAGATAGTATAGAAAATAGTTGTAAAAATAGCTACTATTCAAACTTCCTAGGGAGAATTTAGAATTTCTTAACGATAATTTGGTAAATGACGCATAAATGCGTCCAGCAACCTGTATAATGTTAATATTAAGAAATATTTGCCAATCTGACATGACACTTTAATCTTTTTTTTTTCTTTTTTTTCTTTTTTTTCGTTAAAATGGATCAAACTTTTTTCCGTATATTCATTGGTAGAAATGCAATTAAAGATTTGTGCCTTGATCAAAATAAATTGTGAGAAAATCAAGATTAAGTGAACTGAATGAGAAATAAGATCTTTGTTTATCGAATTAAAGAACGATACTTTAGAAGGAAATTCTGGAGATGTTTTAACTCTCACAGGAAAAATACTTTCTTCTGCAGAAAAATAAAATATTAGTTTTGTAATTTGTTTAACCATAAGTTTGAATAAAAAAATTCATTTTACTTATTTAACTTATTTAAAAAGTAGCTACGCCTCAAGCGCCTTTTTGGAAAATTTTCATGTATAATTTTCTAAAAAATTACTCAGTTTTTCCTAATCCTTATGCTTTAACAACTTACCAGATCAATATTATTTTTTTAAAACTTTCAAAAAATGCCTATTTTTTTATTGCAAAAATCATATTTTCATGCCGTTTTAAAACGAAATATATTTTAAAATAAAAATTACAGTTCAAAAATAAAGATGATGTATGCAAATATAAATTTATGAGCAAAATTATGCCATTTAGGAGCAAAATTGTCAACTAGATTGAAATATATCGGATAAAACTAAAATGTAAGCCTAGAAAATGCGATGCCCGTACGTATCAGGGCAAATCGTAGTGAGCAAACATACGCTGCCCGTATTAGGTACGGGTAAAACTGGTATGCGGTCACCAGTTCCACAGTTCCACAGACCACAAGTAAACGTTTTTACAACACAGAAACTAATAATTGTCAATTATTAATATACTCAGTAAAACGGAGTGTGTTTTACACAGAATAAGAGAGTAAATGTTTATTTATTTATAAAAAAATATATATAAAATAATATATATTTTATATAATTATTTGAAGAATTTGTTTGTTTTCATTCAGCGTTCAAAGAATAAATCTTTTAAAATTACCCCTTTCAGATTCGTTTCGAACATCCGCCTATATGCGGGTCAATATCAGAAAATTGGACAATTTGCGTCCACTGCTAATAATATTTAATTAATTATAATAAAACCCAAAAAATGAAAAAAATGTAATATATTGTAATATTTTTTATAACAATTACCAATGATAAATGGACATATAATGATGTATAAATAATTAATTTTAAGCTTTAAACAAACGAAATCATCATTTCAGTTCCTGTCCCCAGGTACAAATATCCAATATTAAATGTATGCTGTAAAAATTTCTATAAATATGATTAACTTTTGCTATTATGTATTTATACCTGTATATATATACATTATAGAAGAATATAATTCGCCTTTATTAGTATAGATTGTATAATAAAATATTGTAGTAAATGTATTTGTCCCTGAGGTTGACCATCATCTTAGTCCCCCAAAACACACATTTAGGTTAACAGATACTAGGTGGCGCTGGCAGAATTATTCCCATTGCAACAGCAACTAAAGTTCAACTAGTTTTAATGGATGAAGGTAAGTTGTTCTTCTCTTTGTTTCATATTTAGAAATATTTAGTTTTAGTTCTGAATAGGGATGAGTATTTTTTTCTTATAGCATCATTCATGTCCCGATATTTAACTTTTTATTTATAAAAAAAAAAGTTATTGCAACTTCATTTATGTAACATACAAATGTCACATGGCATATTTAATAATTTGCATGTGTGCAAAATGATTCAACAAAATGGCTGGGCAGCTGTTAAGCCAAATATATCACCTCAGTCTCAAATATTAAACACTGATTATGATGTTAACAGACACTTTCTTCCATAAAAGTTTATCCTACGCATAAGATATACATCCTTCATCTCAAAACACTACAACATTTAAATGACAAAACATGTATCATAGTATATAATTGTATGTGAAAATTGGTACATTAATTTAGAAATATATAAATTTTGGAATGAAATTGTCCGGTTTTCAGATATTGACCCATACACGGGCCACCATTAAGTTAAATAATGGTGTTACAAAAGAAAATACCAGAGTCCCTTTTTATTTGAAATGAAAAATAGATCTTTTTTTGCAAACTGAATCAAAACAACAAATCCTTTAATAAGCTTGTTTTATAATTCCTTAATCTCGTTACTACATTTATTTGAATTCCTTTTGGTTGTTTGACATAATTGGAAAAACTAGAGAACAGGAATTCTGCTTTTTCAGAATTTAGTGTCGACCCCGACATTTCCATTACTTCATTTTATTCTGATGGACTGATGGTTTCTGCTGTTATGAAACAGCCATAATAAATGAAGCGTTAGGTGAAGATGAAAGAGCAGTCGTAAAAAGTTAGAACTCTGATTTTCTGATCAGAGTGGGGGGAAAAATGGCCATAATTTTTTTTGAAAAAAAAATTATGGCCATTTTTTTTTCCATTCTGACCAGAAAATCAGAGTTCTAACTTTTTACGGCTGCTCTTTCATCTTCACCTAACACTTCATTTATAATGGCTATTTCATAATAATCGAAGCCACCAGTCCATCAGAAGAAAATAACTCGGTTAAACGGGACTCGGATAATCGGGACTCTACTGCAAAACATATTTCAATTTTAAGACTTAAAGCACACGCTTTTATTTTATGTAAAATGACGTCATTTGCATTAATATAGATACTTAAAATTAAATATAGTTTATAATAGGTCCATGTTTTATCATAAATCCTTCATTTATATTTTTCTGAAAATAGCACGTATTTTAATTAATTTTTTTTCAATTTTTATGAGAAAATGGCAACAAAAAGATATAATTGCTATTTTTCAACAATTTTTTCTTTACTTTCTACAGAAATGGAGTACCTGAGTTGCCAAAATGATACAAATGTCGCTAAAAACTACAAAAAAATTAATATCTCAAAAACAAATGTAGATGCAGTTTTCAAACAAATTGTATTAAAAAGTACTTTTTTTCCCAATACGACGGTATAAACATTGAAAATGTGCGATGCTTAGAAGTCTTAAAAAAGGCTGTAGAGTAATTAATCGCACAATGAAACATGGGCTTTTGTTTTACGGCTGGCGTATACAAGGTAACGTTATTTATTGGAGACAAAATAAGCTGGGAGAAAGAAATAGCATACCGGGGGCTAAAAAATGTAAATTACTCATTGCTCTGTTTTTTAATAATCGGTTGCAAATATTTCAACGGACGTACACCAGAGATAAGACAGTCTCAGACGAAGTTCATGACCTCAAACCTCAACCCGAGCTGAAATTTTATACCATTATGATTCCAGGCGGGATCGGGCTTGAGGTAAAAAGTATATTTATTCACATATTCAAAAATGATAATAAAAGCCTCTTGCTAATTGAGAAACAATAATGTAGTATTTTTTCTAAATATCTTTTACAATCCTTTAAAATTCAGTTTGAAAGAGAATTAAATTGTTATTAAAGGGATACAGCCAGGACTATTCTGTCTGATTCTAAAGCCTCTGCACGATAAGTGTCAGTAACCTAAAGAAACCGTGGAATATCGCTTGTCTAACTTCGTTTTTTGTTTGAAGGCTTTTTACAGAATTACTGGGAAACAGAACTCATATTTCTTCTACTATAGTTGTTCAATGATGTTTTAAAAGAATAAGAATTGTGGCTTTTGCAGATTTCTGCCAGCGGTTGGGTATAGATAACAAATTGGCTATTTTATACAGATTGTCAATGACATGAAAATCGGGAAAAGTTGTCACGCGAGAGTATATAGAATTAATATTTATTTCTATACACACTGTAAAAAACATTGTAAATTTACGTGTATTTTACTGTGAAATGTTCCAGAAAATTTACTGAAAAAGCCACTTTTTCCAACTAAACGGTCAAATTCTGTATATTTCGTGGTTTCCGGGCAAAACTCTTTAATCTGAAGGAAAATCCCATTTATATAGGAGCAAAATACTTTTTTATGTGATTTTGCCTGAAGTCGCTGCTGCACTAAAATTATTGGATCAATTTTTTACAGTGTAAGATAATATTTTTAAATGCGAAAATTTATCTTGGATTAGTTTTCAAATGTTATTGACAATCTCTACTATGTACATTTGGTATCGGGATCAGGCTTTGATGATACAAAAGTTTACTCATATGCTGCAAATTTTGGGGAATCTAGTATTAGATTTTATTTAACACGGAAATAAAAATGCAAAAAATGCTTAAACTGGGAATTGCACTGGGAATGTTATTTAAATGGGAAAAAATTGCACTACAAAGCAGGAATGAAATTCTTTCTGAAGGAGTGAATCATTTTTTATAAATGGGAATAATTTGTTACCATAAAGCCGAGCTGATTGCAGCATGGGGAAATTGGGCTGTTTCTATGGGCCTTTAGCTTTACGGGCCACTAAATTCTTTATGAAATTTCCATAAAGCTGATATTTTAAATTTGTTTTTATCTTATACTTATTTTAATAAATATTTTGTACTTTTAGAACATGATTAGGTTAAAGAAAATGATATATTTATCCAAATATGAATTTGACGGCATCGAATAGGCTTAATTTTTTTTGTAACAGTATACGAAAGCAGTGGGGGAAGGGGGCGAATGAATACCAGGTCTTTGGACTAGAATTAATTGGAAGTTCACTAAAAGTAATAAACATTTTTGATGCTGTAGGGCATATATATCACATAAATACATATTTAGGTGAATATATATATATACATATATTATCCTATTCTAAAACTACAAAATACTGATTACAATCTTCATAAGGTCAAAACTGTTTAAAAATATCAGCTTTATGAATATTTCATATCCAATTTGGGGTACCCTAAAATCAGGGGACAGAGAAGCACTCCAATTTTCCCACGCTGCAATCAGCTCTGCTTTATGGTAACAAAGTATTCCCATTTATAAAAAAATGATTCAATGTGGTCAAACATGGCTGCGTATATGGCTTAGAAAGAAAAGTGGTCAAAGATGGCGTCATATTGGCCAAAAAAAAGGGGGGGGCGGGGGCTCAATGATGGCCGCAGATAAGACGTTTGAAATGTCTGAAATTCAGGCATAAGAAGTGTCGGAAAAATTTAAGACATTTTAAAACGTCTTAAAATTGAACACTCTTGTTTCAGACACAAGAAGTGTCTGAAAATTTTAAGACATTTTAAAACGTCTGAAAATTGAACACTGCGTTTCAGACACTTAAATGTCTGAATTTCAGCCATTTCAGTTTACAGTGAACATGTTATGACTAATACAGTGTTACGACTCAGTGCATCGACATGTTTCATTTGATTTCCGAGCTTGCGGACAATTTGATAATCCAATTCTTGTAGAAATAATGCCCACCCTGCTACTTTTGGGGTAAGATCTTTTTTCTCTTATGTTTTTTGAAAGGCGGAAGAGTCAGTTATTATTTTTAATTTATCCCTAACAGGTAAGTTCGGAAATTCTTTAATGTTTCAATGACGGCAAGCGCTTCGAGCTCCTAACTACTATATTTGGCTTAGGTGGGTGCTATTTTCTTTCTCATGAAATGAACGGCGTGTAAATTTCCATAATCGTCCTTTTGTAAGAAAACTGCCTGAAAACCTCAGCTACTAGTGTGTAATTCCATCTCTGGCCCTCGCCTAAACACGTGTAACACAGGTTTTCAGACAATTTATTTTTCAAGATTTGGAAAGTTTCTTTTTGACTTGTTCCGAAATTAAATTCGTTTTCCGTTTTTACAAGATCACTTAAAGGTTTAGAGATTCTAGCATAATCGGCTATATATTTTCTAAAATATTCGGTTAATCCTAAGAAACTCTGGAGGTGTTTCTTATCTTGCGGCTCAAGGAATTTTTTAACGGCTAAAGTTTGTGTTTCCGAAGGCTGAATCCCGTTCTCAACTACGTATCAATAAAATCCGATCCTTCTTTTCAAAAATTGACATTTAGAAAAATTAAGCTCGAGATCATACTCTGATGCCATTTAGAACACACGATTCAATTTGGAAAGCTGTCTTCTTCAGACTGTACAAGGACGATTATACACCGAAATCATTTTATCTCTTATTAATTCTTTGAGGCATGCGTATAGTATGTAGCGTTGGAAATGCTGAAGAGCTACACTTAAACCCAAAGGCATAAAATTATATCGAACTATGAGAGATTCGTAACAAGTGATTTAAATTTTTTACTGTCCCCATCAATTTCTATGTGAAAAAACCCATTCTTCAAATCTATTGTACAAAAAAATTGACTTTGCTCGATATCGCCTAAAATATAATCTATTACGGGAAGGGAGTAGTTGTATCTAATTATCTTTTTGTTAAGTTTTCGATAATCAACGCATAATCTGAAGCTGTCATTTTTCTTTTTGGATAAAACAGTAGGCGCGGCGTACTCGAACAACTTTTCCGTATAATGCCTTGGTCAAGCCATTTCTGAATTTGCTTTTTAACAAATGTCAAAAAAGTTAAATCAAAAAATCAAAAAAAGGTATACATCGCCATAAAAAAATCAATTTCGCCAATCATTCGCAGAAAAAACCGCTAATTTCGTCAAAGGATCGCGAAAAAAGCGAATTCCGTCAAAGCAGTTCGAAAAAATGCAAATTTCGTCAAAGGATCACAAAAAATAGAAATTTCGCCAAATTATTACAGAAAAAACATATATTTCGTCAAAGGATCGCAGAAAAAATGCGAATTTTCCAATGAATCGTGGACGCAATTTTCTTCAAGGGATCGCTAAAAAACACAAATGTAGTCAACGGATCGCAAAAAATCTCAAATTTCGTCAAGGGGTTGTACATTATAATGAAATTCTTAAAAGACGTGCTCACCTTTGTTGTAAATGTGATAACATCAAAAAATGTAGTGAAATTTTCCTTCATACATGACAGCAGTATGCACTTGACCTTCCACATTTTGCACTGCGATTACCAGTTGATACTGAGCATTACCGATTACGTGAGCACCCTGTTCTTTCAGAACTTTTCCTGATGTTACATTTCATACAAAACAAGCAACATATAGTTAAATTTTCAAAGCAACATCTGGAAGCACGGCAGTGCGTGGGCCAAGTTCGCACAAGCCGTAAGCTACCTTTTCCTGAACCATTTCGGCATACTTTTCACCCCTTCATAACGTCGTTTTACGGAGAGGTATAGAAATTTTTTTTATACACATGTTCATATGGTCAAACTGAACTAAGGTTCCACAATTTCATGTTTCTGTATTTAGTAGCTTTCGAAATATTAAATTCCGAAAAAGCGCTTTTTTGTCACTGACTCACTTCGCATCATCAAATAACTAAGGTACTTCTAAAAGTCGTAGAATCATGCAATTTCACAAGTAAGTCGGGTTTGTAGCACAATTAACCAAAAAAATCTGAAAACACAGAATTTTCGCCTCTAAACCCTTCAAACAGTGGGTGTTCATTTGGTCGTAAACAGCTTCTTAACACATTCAATTGTGCCAATGTTGGTCGCCAAAACTCGATTACAGAGTTTTGAAGGGCTCATGTGATTTCAACAAGAATAACATTTTATATATATGCTTTTCAAAAAACATTTGTTAAATAGAAAAAATGAATATACCTAAAAATTTTAATCAGTATAGGATATGATATATTTACGATATTAAAACAATAAAACATTAAACAAAAACATAATTTGAAGAACAAATTAAAAAACAAAATTTATTTCCTACATTGTTTAAGACCGAGAAGGGACAGATATTAAGATATTTCATTCAATTAGTTCTACATTTAATGTTAAATTTTTGTAACAAATTATTTAAGCTAATTGAAGATTAAAAAATAAAAATAAAAATCATACAATATGATACTTAAAACAATCTAAAAAAAAAAATAGATTCCGTTCAAATGAAATCGAAATAAATCTTAGACTTCTTCCATTTTTAATTGAAAATATTTGTATTGCAGATTTTGTATTATGTTTATGACAATTGTGCGTAAAATGATAAGATGCATGCGAAATACAAAACTTAAAAAAAAGTCTAAGATTTATTTCGATTTCATTTGAACGGAATCTATTTTTTTAGACTGTTTTAAGTATCATATTGTATGATTTTTATTTTTTAATCTTCAATTAGCTTAAATAATTTGTTACAAAAATTTAACATTAAATGTAGAACTAATTGAATGAAATATCTTAATATCTGTCCCTTCTCGGGCTTAAACAATATAGGAAATAAATTTTGTTTTTTTAATTTGTTCTTCAAATTATGGTTTTGTTTAATATGTCAAGTTTTTTAATAACTACAGCACTCAGACGAACGCATTTCAAAATTAATAGAGAGTATCATCATCAGGGTTTGATAAATGCGGAATTGTACCAGAATGTGAAATGCAGTTTACCAACTTGTAATTCAAAATGTTTCACCACTGTAGTAATATGCAGGTTGCGGTAATTTGAACAAAAACTTCCAATCTGAACGTAAAAAATCTATAATCAAAACATAATAAATTAACTTCACTTAAATTTAGATACCCTATTTCCCACTCAGGAACGCTATGAATGTAAATGTAAATTGTGTTGAATCCTTACTGCTAATATTTAACAATATTATAGCTGTGATACGGTAAAAAATAAAAAATAAAAGTTTTACTTAAATTTTTAAACCTTATTCTCTCCCAAGGAGTGATGTAAACACATCAGAAAATTATTACCTAAGTTTAACTTGGGCCATAAATAGTTCTCATCTCGGAAAAAAATACATTTTAAAATTTAAGTTATGTATTACACCACTAAGTTCGCTACCTGCGTAAAAATAGCTATCCATGAGAAACTTTTTACTAAAATATAAACTTGATCAAAGCAAAAACTTATTCTGAAAATATCCTCTTTATTTCCACTATGACGCCATATTCACCTCTTTAATTTTTGAAAAAAGAAAAAAATAGCTCAATTTATTATTTCACGTGAAAATCTTTCAACTAAACAAAAATAAATTATTATTACGGCTTTTGAAATTTTTGTAACAATCAATTAAAAATGCTACATTTTCTATTAAAAATGTCCGTTGACTTTCAATGAAAAAAGCGAAAATTGGAATTATTAAGAAAAATATTTGAATAATGCAAAAAAACAATTGGCCCATGTTTCTCTGTGGGTTACAATTCATCCATATGCAAAGATATTTTACCATTCGTTTTGACCCTGACGTCAGGTAAACGTTTTTGCACTTTAAATTTATAATATCATTAGAATTAGTAAAGAAAAAAAATGAGTGGCATCAGGGACAAAAAGGTGGGAAGAAAAATTGAAAAGTTATGATCTCCATAGGCTTTTCCATGTTAAATTAACATTGAGAAGTGACACTGGAAATAAATAAGTATTGCGCTGCCGCGCAATACTTAAACTTAACAAAATATAACCGCAATTCGTTACGTTTCCGATATAGTAGCCTTGGCGAAATACAGAAAATAGCCTTGACGAGAAAAGAAATTTGACAATAACGTATTTTCTGGCAACCGATTTACTGTGTCATATACACAAGCAATTTTTTCCATATGTATACAATCTATATTATAAAGGACAAACATATCTGTGCGTAACGCATACGTTATTTTGCGAATGGCAACACTTTGAAATTTGAAATAAAATTTTGGCTTTGTAATTTTCTCTACTGCAAAATTTTAAACTTCTAGACATCGCACATTTTAAATTTTTACACCGTCGTATAAGGAAAAAATTACACTTTTAAATGCAATTTGTTTGAAAGCTTTATCTCAATTTATTTTTGAGATATTAATTTTCTTTGTAGTTTTCATACCATTTTTCTTATTGTGGCAACAAAAGTACCCCATTTCTATTGAAAGTGATTGAAAGTAAACGGAAAATAGTAAAAATAGGAGATACTGTATCTTTTTGTTGCCATTTTCCATAAAACCTGAAAAAAATTGAAATTAAAATAGAGGCTATGTCAAGAATATTGTCTCTCATTCCGTGATAAGGAAGTCATATGCATACTTTTCTATAGACGAAGTTTAAGAGTGGATTGTAAAAGTGGCTTGCTTTAGCGGATGCAAATGACGTCATTTATAAAAAAGCGTGTATTTTAATTCTTAAACCTGATTTATGTTTTGTAGAAGTGCGTCATTTTCGCAGCCCAGCTGCTTTGAAATTCTTCACAGATGAAAATGGTTCACCTTAAAAAATAATGTAATCGAAATCACACACTGATAAAACGCAATGTTTCACAAAAATTTAGAGTGTCTTTATAGAAGAGAGGTGACATGCAAATAATATCGATTTATATTATAGAAATTGATTATTCTCGCCTGGATGGATTTGCTTCGCCGAGTTAGGCAAGCAAACAAATAATTCATAGTTTAAAATAATATCATGTTCCTGAAGTTTCTGCCCAAAATTCTCTCGAATAATAAAATTTTAATGCTATTCTTTAGGACATTCTACTATAACTTTATTAAAATAACGTAATTTGCTTAATTTAATTTTCCCTAATTTTATATAATCTATATATTTAAAACACAAGTGTGTTTTTTAGTCATCTGCCCTGATCTTTCTGCTGAACCAATTTTGCTAATATATTTTTTAAACTGAAAGCTCTTCATTTGTAGATGTGATCGAAATATCTGTTGTTGTTGTTTTAAATATGCCCACTTTTATATTTTAATTTTAAAAGCATTTTATGAAATTTCTTCAAAATAGTGAAAATTAGATAGTTTTCATTATAGCAGACAAGAGAGAAATCATGAGGTATTTTTATCTTTATTCATGCTATTTTCTGATAAAAATTGTTGTATAGGGTTTAGTGTTGCAAAATCCCATTAGGAGCAGAATATTAAATTAGGGGCATAATAACGGAAAATGACATTCTGCTTTTGAAAACATGCATTTTTCCTCATAAAATTTTTATATTGTTTTTCCTTATGCATGTGTACTGATACTAAGTTTCAGACATGCTTATGCGAAATGCTTATTTAAGTGAAAATGAAGTCATACTTAAAAGAAAACGATCATTTTCTTAGATAAAACTAAACATTTTAACACAACTGCGTCTAAAAAACATAAATTACGGAAATCTTTACTCCCCGGAATTGACATTAGAATCTCAAGTAAAGGGTGCGTCAAAAAACATAAATTACGGAAATTTTTATTCTCCGGAATTGACATTAGAATCTCAAGTAAAGGTTCACATAAAAGATGTTGCTGACAATCGTGACTTCAAGTTTTGAGTTAAAATGGTTTTTAAATGATCAAACAAAATACAATTTTTTTTTAAATGATGAATATGGATATCAGAAGTGCGTATACAAATTTTGAGAAGGTGAAAATTGCTGTTTTTCATTCCGGAATACCAAGCATAAGAGTGTCAATTGATAACCACATTCTAATAACTGAACTCTATTATATTTTATTGATTAAGTATCTATATTATAAAGAACAAACGTATCTATGCGTAACGCTGACGTCATTTTGCGAATTGCAACACTTCACGATCAAATTTCGGTCTTGAAATTTTCGCTACAGCAATTTTTTAATATTATGACCATCGTACATTTTCAATTTTCGGCGCATAGGGAAAAAATTTATCTGTATCTTAATTGATTGATGTATTATATTTTCTAAAATAATTTTTAAGCATGATTTTTTTTAAGTTTATCTTATCACGTGCCGGTTTCAATACATAATAATAATAAACATTTTTCACATAAATTAACAAACATTTTTCAGCATTTGTTTCTAACTATTTTTGCATAACGAAATTAATACTTCCTTTATAAACAAATAAAAGAATAATATTAAAAAAAACCCACCAATCTAACATATTTGTTAAAGATAAATTAACGAAATTAATACTTCTTTTATAAACAAATAAAATAATAATATTTTAAAAAACAAATCTAACATATTTGTAATCGTACAATTTAAATTTTTAGATCACCAAATAGGATTTTTTTTTTCAAATGGAATTTGTTTGCAAAGTGCATCTCAGTTGACTGATTGTCTGTGGTTTTAAAAACAATTTTAAAGCATGATGTATTTTTTAATTTATCTATATCGCGCGGAGCTCGATTACGAAAGATTAATCCGTTTGCCCTTAAAAGAAAATAAAGAGTTCATCAATTTCGTACGGCTAATATCCATTTAGAAAAAACTTCCCTATGAATAAATAAATAAAATAATATTAATAAAACAAAAATTTAACAGACATGTATAAGCTCTGAAATTATCAGAATATAAAAAGATGCCATAAGTAGCAAAATCTTGGTCCAATAAGTCTTAGCATGCGGCTAATAAGAAAATGTCACTTTTGATAAATTTCAAAAATTTATTTGATTGTATAATTCGTATTTTCCATATGAAAAATGCTTTTTTAATGTAAGTGGGCAGTCTAAAAAATTTATTGCATATAAAAAAATTATTAGTATTCAATTTAAAAAAAAATGTTTTCACCTATATTCTTTAACCCGGGAAGCCCGGGTACCATCCCCTAGTTTATTTAATGTAAGCAACACGTTTATTTATTTTATATACCAACATAAATAATTTGTATGTAAAAAATAATATTTTATACATGTATAAATAAAATGTTTATATGTATATAAATGCATATATAAATAACATAAAAGTTCATCAGGTTTGTTTTCATAGTTGTTTATATCATTTGGCAACATATCTCAGTTTCTGAAGTCCGAATTGCGTCAAGATTTTTAAAAAATGCCAAGGTCCCTATAGTGGAAAAATATCCTAATTCCATATGAAAGTTTAAAAATCTCCTTTTAATTAAATGAAATGTGTAACTGATAAACTGTCTTTAACGATGTGCGTCAGATGCGGCGTCCGAAGTCCGCTGCTAATGTTATTTTATTGTATTATTAGCCTACTTACTGTTAATTTATTGTTAATTTTAAATCTGTAAAAGAAAGAATATAGTTATAGATAAGATATGTTGGTCGCCAAAATCCGATTACAGAAAATTAGCCTGAGTTATAAAGGTGTTACATGATTTCAAGCTGTGTGAATTTTTATATGCTTTTACAAAAATCTTAATGAGGCAAATCTTTCTGTTTATCTGTCCATCTGTCCATCTTTCTATCTTTTACTTCCTTAAAACAAATTTTATTAAAGACCGGGAGGCGTCTGCACAGATCATCATCTCATTGAGTTGACGGCTGAAATTTTAGGATCAGTTAAATATCGATTAGCGTATTGAAATGTAACTGGTCTGCCAAGTCATATCTTTGTGGAAACCACCTACAGACCCGATTTTACGGGTTAATTGGTGGATTTTCCATTGTGTTTTCCTGCACCCATTCCTCCATGTTTCCAAACTTTTGGATGCAGGAAAATACAATACTAAACCTATCAGTTAACCACTAAAATTAGGTCTTCAGGTGATTTCTAACAAGATATGACTTAACAGACCAGTTGCAGTTTAATATGCTAATCTAGTTTTAGCTAATCCTAAAATTTTAGCTGTAAACTCGATGAGGTGATGGTGTGTGCAGACGCCTCCCGGTCTATTATAAATGTCGGAATTCTAATCTCAATAGCACTCTGGTCAATCTGGCAATTATCCCTACTATTTATGGAACACTATTCCTTTAAGTGCGTTTTAGTGATGTTAATGAACTTATGCATATGCATCATATATGCATATAATACGTAATACATTTGCATCATAAATATTATAGGTATGTGTATAATAAATAATACATATGCATCATTATGACGTCAGAATAAACAAAACATTTTCTGTTGATTGAGAATTCTGAAATTTGAGAATTGACATGATATATTACCAAATTTGGCGAAATTTTGCTAAATGTCGCCAAGCTTGGCGAATATTTGACGCTAGTGGTTATTTTTCAATGAGTTAATTATTAATGCGAGCCATCTATTTTTATTTTTCCGCATATCATCTGAATAGTTAAATGATATAACGTACTAATATTTCCAAAGTGCTAATAGTTTCGTCACTATCCAAAACCTCTGCTATTGTTATTGTATTGTACTGTTATTATACTTACTGTGATTATGTTCTTAATCATTACACCACTAAAACTTCTGTATTATATAAAGAGAATTTACGAAAACTATTAAAGCATTGAAACTTCCAGTTCCCCTTATGATTATTATAATTCTATAATATGTAACCTGTTAATCGATAAGTACGTTAGAATGAATCTTCTATAATCCGGTTCTTCGCATTTTAGTTTTCAGGTTTCGAATAAAATTAGCTAAAATCTTAAAACCATGGCACATTGACTAATTCTTCAACACGATCAGATGAGAAGAATGATAGATTTTCAAGTGGATCATGGCAGTGAACCGGTAGACCTTCTATTCTTCCGTAATCGAGTCTATTGAAAAGGTTAACGTGAAACAAAAAGATATTAGCATCAATATGGTTTAATGTAAATGCAGATATCGTCAAAGGATTTCATAAGAACCATTTCACTTGCACCCAGTCGTATCAGTTAAAATGCAACAATTGGCAGTGAGCCCAATTAGAAAAGATTACTTAATATGATTAAAAATTTCCGCATTAGAGAATGAATCGTAACAGCTAAGGAAACATGCATAAGTGAGTTAAGAGATATTTGTTACGAAAGATGAAATACATAACAACACAAAATATATGATGTGCTTCTATGGTCGTAAAGAGTTCTTGATTTCTCTATCAAAAGCTTCCGACTTGGCGAAAGAATGGGCAAGTAAATTAAATTAAGAATAACAGTAACATGATGCAACGTTTAACATGGAATTAATAGAGTAAATATTGCTTGCTAGAGGTGGCTAGTACTTTAATATAAAAAGAAATAATGTATAAATTTGTAAAGCCCAATCAAATAAATTTAGGTATTTTTATGTTAGCCGTGCGCCAGTGGCAAATCGCCAAATACTGTTCCCAACTCCATTGTTCATATTGCATTCATTTCATTTAAAAATATAAACTTTTCAGTCATCTCATTTAAAATAGATGCATTTCCCTCATTTTATTCAATAGAATATTTAACATAGAAATAAATAAATGAATAAAAAAGAAATAATAACATAAACCAAATTATTTTATTTGAAAATCAAAGCATTGTTTCTAATTTATACATGTGAAAAATGAAAACTGCTATTGGCGAAAAAACAAAAGGCTAATGAGGAGATTTGCTCCCGGCTAACATAAAAGTACCGAAATTTAAATTTTTTCATATTAATATAGTTTAGAATAACAAACTTGAAAAAAAAACATACAAAAAGTAGTGATATCCCAACAAAAAGTTTTCGGTAAAAAAAAAAAAAAAAAAAAAAGTGCCAAGTTCTCCTTAATGTTTCGGCCAGAAAAAGTAGTGATATCTGAAGTTCGCACAAGTTAAAAGCCAAACATCCCAAATCTTTCATTGAAAATGGATATGCCTTCGAGAGAGTTTTTCAAATTTTAAAGTATGTACAAATGAGCTACATGCCAACTAAATTTTTTGATTATTTTAGGCATTTTGTGGCACAAAGTACAGAAATAAAATACACATTTGAAAAAAGCATTTAAACAACTTCAGTCTATTTAAATGCTTAGAAGTTAAAAATAACAAAATACTTCATAAGATAAAATAAGATACAAAATAAGATAATATCCCCAATTGCTAAAACATAATTAGTATCAGCTTTTAACAGTTTATAAATCGAATACCTCTTAATGTATCCAAACAAACTATAATAAATGTTCAAACGAAAAAAATTCTCTTTCGCCAATGCACACGATTTCAATATTATACATTAAAATATAACGTAACATATTATGAGATTTGAAGTAAGTAAATTTTGTTTTATTTCTTGGGTTTTATGTTAATGACTTTAGCTTTAGACCGTACAAAATGGCAATTAAACCACAAGTGGACTAAATGATTTGTAATGAAAACTAATGTTTGTTGAAACTGAGTGGTATTCACCAGAAATCTTTTACTTATAATGTCTTCATGTGAAATGGCCTATTTTTTTTGTTTTTTTTTTTTTTTTTTTTTTTTTTTTTTTTACCGAAAACTTTTTGTTGGGATTTTTATTTTTCTCAAAATTACTTCCGGCAACCAGGGTTCAGTTAAGATGAAACATCCTGTATTTGTGTCTAAATAAGTGGTATGCGACCCCATGTTCTATGGTAATTTTTCATCCTCTTGATGCTTATTATCACCCCTCGAATTCGGCAACATCCTATGTAAATAAAATGCATCCTGGCCTTTCATCCAATCAAAAGATGGAGATTCATGCCAGCATGTTGTTTTTTCTGGAAGCATTTATAACGCAAATATTTAAAAAAGATCTAAATTCTGAAAACGACAAAAAATTCTGATTCCCTGAAACAAATCTTCCGTAGAAAATGTACTTTTAAAAATTTCTATGCGTTCCTGGAAAAAATAAAAAATAAATAAAATAATAAAAAAGTCCAAATAAATGCAAACAAAAATGCATATTACAAAGCGTTTGAATTTGAAATGATAAATGAGTTTTCTCCCACAAAAGCTGAATACAGCATCATCAGAACTATTCAAAGGAGTATTTTCTCTAAGGAAAACTTATTCACTCTCTCGTTTTGTCCAATATAAAATTTAGTTTCATTATTTGTAGAATATTCTTAGAAATATATTAGAATATGAATGCCATAACTAAAATTCGGAATATTTCAAATTCACGTAAATCAACTAAAGCCTAGAAACATTTTATTATTATTATTATTATTTATGCTGTGAAATTACACTCTTACTTGTAACAAATATAAAATGACATTTTAGCATAAATTTGATTCAGTTTAGGATGCGTATGAATGAAACTTAAATTTCGCACACTTTTTTTAGGGTTCCGCTGTTAAAAAGTAAAAACGGATCCATTATAGGATTACTCGTGTGCCTGTGTGTCTGTCTGTCACAGTCGTTTTTCTTTTAAACTATGGAACGTGGAAAGTTCAAATTTGGTAGAAGTAATAAAAGCTATTGACAGACATATTTACAGATTATTAAACATTCACAAAGATATTTAGGAAAAATGTAGGGGTGGGGCTAATTATGTTACTTGAAAATAAAAATCTTATATATATATATATATCTTGTGAAAGCTCTCCTAACGCCGAACTCAAATATACATTTGTTTTAATTAGGTATTATATTTTCAGAGCTATTGTCGAAATTGTAATGCAAATATATATCAATGTGTGGTTTCCTACGATCGCAAGAGCCTCTGCTCGTGCTTCTGACCATTCTATCAAGAGATACATCTCCAATGGACGCTTGAGTATCTGCTCGTGCCATTTTACTTGTGCCACACAAAGCATTACATCTCCAATGGACGCTGAGTATTTGCTCGTGCCATCTTATTTGTGCCACGCAAATCATTACATCTCCAATGGACGCTTGAGTATTTGCTCGTGCCATCTTACTTGTGCCACGCATTCCATTCTTTTCCCTTCCTGCCGCCCCTTGTCGCGAGAGGGGTTCCTACCCCGGCGGCCAGGATCAGTGTTGTTTATTATTATTATTATTATTATTTATTTTATTTTATTTTTACTTTAAATGTTCTCATACTCCCGCCCTCTGTCGCGAGTAGGCGTTTTCCTGGCGGGAAGGCATTCGTCTAATTTTTGTAATCCCACTTTGTTCTTTTTAAAATAAATTCTGGGTTCTGTGGTCGGTGGTGCATAGACGCCCTTAGCGGGTGAGCGTCGCCCCTTGAGCATTTTGTGTTTGTCCGTCTGCATACGGCCGGACAGGGCTGTACTCACTAACGAGCCCCAACGTGTCGGGGAACATACCGGGAGAGACGTTAAGCTCTAAGGGGCAGGCCTAGCCGGCCCTGAGCAGTCTCTCTTAGGCTGCCTAACCCTTAAAGTCACGGACGGTTTGGACATACATAAAAACACGGGCAGCGTACTCTATGAGTCATCGGCTTTTAAAGCCTAGATAACAACTTTTAATGATATATTTTTTGTACTGCAATGCACAGTAGTAGTATAAAAGCAATAATTTTCCGGTGAATTCAGCAATTTTTTCAGATTTAATTTTATAATATACTCGATTTTTTCAGTGCTTTCCTGTAGAAAATCATATAAAATTGGATGATTAATTTCCAAATAGAAAATGAGGATATTTACATTAATTTCATAATCAAATATCGCTGCAAATGGAATATTTATAGCACATAAGATTAAGAAGCGACGAAGGAGTTGAGCGAGTTGAGGAAGCGAGGAAGCGAGTTGAGGAACGCTCTAAGTACCTATCGTCGCAGAAGTATAAAAGGATTGTTGATCATAATTTAAAAAATATATTGTTTGTAATTAGCTGAGATATTAACCTTTGAAGACACGAATGGTTTGGACATACATAAAGACGCGGACGGCGTACTCGATGTGCCATCGGCTTAGATAACAACGTTTAATGATATACAGTCGAACTTCGTTGTCCCGACACTCTAATGACCAGGAAAAAGTGCCATCATAAAGCTGAGTGTCGCGGTAACCGGAGTTGGAGAAAAATATGTTTATAAAAAGCTGGATTTTAAATTAATTTAAGACAATTTTAAATTCATAACTGTTCTTGCAGTTTTAAGCAATAAAACATTATTTTAAAACAAAATAAGCACAAAAACAAAATTTAAAAGAATAAAAATAAGATTTATGATGACTTGTTTTTTTAATGTTACATGAAATATTGATGAATTAAGGTTTGCTTATCCCTAGATGTGCTTCCTACAATTCTTTTTTCAATATTATACAATGAATTGTAATCAATAATCCGTTCTTCAGAAATAAATGTTAGATAATTTCTGATCGTTTTAATGCAATACAATGCTACGGCTTTAGTCGGGTGAAAAACGCCGTGCAACCACAAGAATGTGCTGCCTGACCAGAACAAAAAGACTGCAAGTAGAGTGATACGTCTATCTGGAGCTTAAGTGGGTCATTCATAGTGTGTGAGTTTTTTTATTCAGATAAACGATTGAAGTAAATTTTCCCATTTATCTTAATGGGTATTTTGTAAATTTTTGTGAAAATTTGGCTAAGACATTTCTTACCGCTTAATTTCCTTGCTTATAAGATGGATTATAAAAAATGGACAATTTTCGTAAACCGTCAGGATATCCGGAGTTGAAAATTTTTCAACGACTTAAAATCCGGAGTTTATTTACATTAAAATCATACACAGAAAATCGGGACTTTGAAAAAACTGACGTGAAAAGCGGAGTGACGTGAAAACCGGGTATCGGGAAAAGGAGGTCCGGCTGTATTTGCATAATGCAATGTCCAGTAGTAGTATAAAAGCAATAAACGTCAAATCATTTAATGCAGACTAGTTTAATTACAATTAACCACGTAATTACTTTGGGATTCGCGACTAGTTTCACTCTAAATAAAAAGGAGTGACTATTCACTCCGGAGGAGTGAATAGCCACTCTATCGCAGAGTCAAAATATGCCCAACCTCTTTAGAGTGACTATTCACTCTGAGCAAAAGTGAAATTTTTGACTCTTTGAAAGAGTGAATAGTCACTCCTGGAAAGTGAATATTCACTCTAAACAGGGGTGGATAATCACTTTTTCGGAGGAGTGACTATTCACTCTTGCTAAAGGAGTGCGGTTTTTCACCCCTGGTAGGAGTGAATAGTCACTCTTTCATAAAAGTGAATGTTCATTTTTTAATGTAGGTGTTTTTTTTTTTGTTTGTTTTTTTTTTCGCTTATGGTCATTTTAAAAGAATCACATCTTTTACAGCATGCAATGAAAATAGATACAAGCGTAGTAAAGATTGGGATAAAATACTTTATTAGCAATATTTATTTAATTCATGGTTTGTAACACTAATTGAACTTTTAGGGAAAAATTCAGTTAAAGTTACATACGAATTTAAATTAGATTACTAATAGTAATAAACTAAAATATTTTATTCAAATCTTATCCTTTGTGTTTGCTTTTATTGCATGCCCTATAAAGATATTACTTTTAAAGTTTTATTAATAACTTTTTAATCAGCGGATGTTATATGTTTAACAATGTTTGATTTGATTTTAATTTTTGTTTTAAATATAAAACCGTACTTTTTCTTTAAATTATTGCTATTTTTGCAAAGTCCTATTGTTCTAAAATATTTTTAATTCTTCCATTTAAAAAACAAAACTTATAAACTCACATCTTTTTTTAAATAAGTTCTAAGCATGATTTAAATATTAAGAATGTATATATATATATTATCCGCTGTCATTTGCTTTTGTTTTATTTAATATGAACTTGGAGTCTAAAGTTAAACTTTTAAGTTCTCTGGAATATGTATATATTTTTCTTTTAAACATATTCCTTAACTTAATCATGATTTCTAATTTTCGTCCGTCATTGCTGAAAAATGAAATTAATACAATACTTATTAATGAAATGACGCGATAAGCCATGTTTAATTTAATTTTTTTATTCGCGTAGATATTGTATTTTGTGAATATGAGCAAAATAGATTTTATATGTTTTATAGGAAAAGATTGACCTCGAAAATAGAAACAAGTTGGAAATTGCTCGTCAAACGTGGCAAATGAGGTGCGCTCGTACTATAACTAATTTTATAAATATTTTTTGCACCGCATATTGTGCTGAATGTATATTTTGGTGAACTTTATAAGTGCATATCAATTTCATTCTGTTCAAAAGACTGTAACATCATTAAAATGCACTTGAAATAATTTGTTCCCATTGACCTTAAAGTTAACGGAAAGCTTTTGACTCCCTGTAATTAAACTGTACATCCGATTTTCATAAAATTTGAAACGACTCGACAAAATTTTGCAACAATTAAATAGGGTAGATGTGCCAGTAATGGACACTCTTAAGGAATTTCTTTTAAAATTATTTTTTTTATTAATAGTTATAATTATTACATTCCAGTTTTTTCAATATTATATTAATCTATCAACAATATTTAACCATTCTTATAGTCTCATTTCCCAATGTGAATCGAAATTTAGTTTTAAATAACAGAAATATACCAAAACACCCAAAAGCCCAGTAATGGACACCCTCTGGCCCAGTAACGGACACTCCATAAAAAGTAATAAATATAATTGTTTTTATGACTGTATTTAGAACCAGAATTTAATGAAAACATACTAATGAAACAAAATGGTTATTTTCAAATAAATTTAACAATAAGGATACCAGTAATTAATAAAAAAATTGTGATGATCATTTACTGTTTGCTTCAATTATTGTAATTATCAGACGATCAATGTTTTAATTATTTTAGATGGATAGTTTAAAATACTAAATATCAGGCAATTACAGCTATTAAATTATTGAAACAGTGGGGGATTTAAAAGGTAATAATAATAAAAAAAAGTTTTGGAATGTTAGTGATGTTTAGTTTTGTCTCGCTATTTTTAAAAATTAATCTTCCAGAGACTACTTGATATATCATTTATAATAATTAATATTGCAAATATGAAAGAAATGATATTGTGAGTTGAATATTTTAAATGCTAAGTAAAATAATTTCAAAATAAAACTGTAGAACTGATGTTTGGGGCCACTGATCTGCAGATTTACCAGTTTCATGAATATTGCCTATAAATTAAGGAATATTACTTTTTTTTTCCTTCTTTTTTTTTCAGATAAGAATAACCAAACATTTAACACAGAAAATAGATTTTTAATAGCTTCTGTAACTTAATTGATTTTATTTAAAAGGAGAGGTATTAAGCCCTATGAGCCCGTCTTTGGTTGTGCTCTTAAACAATATTTTCTACTACCTAGCTGGTTTGTTTGCCAGATTTTAAAATAGCAAAGTATGTATACATAAAAAAAGAATAAAATATTGAAATTTTATTAATCACATAAACTAACTTAACCCATTAATTCTCGCTCCCGTCATATTCACGGGCTGTGTCTTTTACTCAGATTGTTTGATTCCCACCAGTTTTATAAAATAGTGAAATTGGCTGTATTTTAGTATCGTTTTACCTGTCATTAAATAAAGTGAATATTTCTTTTTCATAAAAGTGGTTCCAATAAGCAATTTGAATTTTTAAACCGTAATTTAATTCGAGCGTTAAGGGGTTAAAAGCAGCTATTTAAAAAGTTTTGGTGGAAAATGACTAATTAACCATTCTAGTAATAGACACACTCTCTTAAAACCTTAAAAATAAATGAAATTTCGTAAATGACGTTAGTATATAAAAGTCTAAGTTTTCTATTGCTACTCAAACAAAAGCATTCAAATTTTGCAAGAAAATAAATAATATATAAATTAATTAAACGAAGCCAGCTCTTAGCCTCTTCATTAAGATTTTCACAGAAAAACAGCAAAACTTTGAAACATTATTTTCTACTTCCTAATTGGTTTGATTAAAAGTGTCAACAATAACCCAGTTTTATAAAACATGCAAGGGGAAATTATAAAAAAATTAATTAAAGTTAAATATTTATTACTTATTTTTTTATGAACCAAAAACAACAAAGGGTGACCATTACTGGAACATCTGCCCTATTTAAAATTTCATACCATTCGGAAGGCTGTAACAACATTAAAATGCACTTGCAATAATTTTTCCCTGGCCGTAATGTAACAGAAAAATTTGACTGTCCCTGTAATTAAACTATACATCCGATTTTCATAAAATTTGAAATGACGCGACAGAATTATACAACAATTATATATTTTAAATTTCAAACGATTCGGTTGGGTAGTTTTTGCGCTGTTATATGCGGGCAGACGGACAGACAGAGGGACTGAACGACGACTATAGGTGCTACGTATTTATATAACTACGAACGCACCTAAAAAGCGATTTTTATTTTTTTATATCATTAAATAGTTTAAACTTTTGTCTTTCCAACGATGTGTCACACATGTTTATATATATAAAAAATAAGTGTTGAAATTATTCATTCTTTCTAAGAGTACTCCACAGCTTAATGGCAATAAATCTTTAATCGACTTTTTCTCAAAACTTGGATTTTTCATGTTTATGTTCCTTTTTTAGGTGCGTTCGTAATTATATAAATACGTAGCCCCTATATTCGTCGTTTAGTCTGTCTGTCAGTGTTGATTTCAGGGGGTGGCCCGGAGGGGGGGGGGGGATTTCCCCTCCGGAAGATTTGAGATTTTGTGTTTTCAATGGTCAAAAAGTGCAATCCCCACCCGGAACTCTATAATGCCCCCCCCCCCCCTCCGGAACCACAGAAATCCCTCCCGGAGATAAGGGTCTGAATTCAACACCCGCATATAACAGAGCAAAAACTACCCAACCGAATGGTCTGAAATTTTAAATATATAATTGTTGCAAACTTTTGTCGAGTCATTTCAAATTTCATAAAAATCGGATGTATAGTTTAATTACAGGGACAGTCAAAAGTTTTCCGTTACATTACGGCCAATGGGAATAAATTATTGCAAGTACATTTTAATGATGTTACAGCCTTCCGAATGATCTAAAATTTTAAATATATATTTGTTGCAAAATTTTATAGACTCATTTCAAATTTCAGGAAAATCGGATGCATAGTTTAATTACAAGGACAGTCAAAAGTTTTCTGTTACTGACGGCCAATGGGAAAAAATATTTTAAGGGCATTTTAATGATGTTACAGCCTTTCAGAACAGAATGAAATGGATATGCACTTATGTATTGCACTAAAATATACATTCAGTACAATATGCGGTGCAAAAAAAAATTCTAAAACTAGTTATAGTACGAACGCACCTCATTTGCCACGTTTGGTGAGCAATTTCCAACTTGTTTCAATATCTATTAAACATAAGAACTCAGATTTTTTTTAATACTTATACTATGTTATATTGTATACACAGGGATTTAATGATTTGTTGAGAATTATTTATTTTAGGCAGTGAAATCTTACCAAAAAGTGCTAATTTAAAAATGACTTTCAATAAATAATTAATAATTAATTTTGAATTTTACTTAGAAGGAAAATGGTCTGTTAAAATACGTAAAACATGTTATTCAAACTATTCTAAAAAATCTAGACCTCTATCTTTCACCATTTCTGAGAAAAATGTACATAAAGTTGGTGAATTTAACATGGCGGAGATACGGCTTTCCCGGTCCCCTTAAAACAATTACATTTCAGTCCGCTACATGAAGAAATCTCACAATCACTTGAGAACGAAAATGGTCAGTTAAAAAACGTAAAGCATGTTATTCAAACTACTCTAAAAAATCTAGACCTCTATCTTTCACCACTTCTGAGAAAAAGGTACATAAAGTTGGTGAATTTAACATGGCGGAGATACGGTTTTCCCGGTCCCCTTAAAACAATTACATTTCAGATCGCTACATGAAGAAATCTCACAATCACTTATGAATACTCCACGATCAATCTTTTGCTATACAAACATACAACTATTTAGCTCATAATCTGGACATTCCACATATCTACACGGATAAATGCTTAAAATTAAACAAGACTTACCTTCATTTTATGTATTCCAAAGAATAATTTTAATGATATCCTAATCTTAAAATGGCGGACGAAAAAGTGATCATTTTTCTTATCTTTAAAGGGTGTCGTCGCCTTGCTTCTCTGATTGGTTAATAAGCAATGCATACGTAAGTCACTCTTCTTTCAGGAGTGAGACATCTCACTCCTTTCTAGAGAGTGGAAAACTCCACTCTTTAAGGAGTGTATTTTTATAAAACTCACTCCAAAAAGAGTAAAAATGCCTGTCACTCTTTCAAAAAGTGAACTTTTCACTCCTCCCAATTTTAGAGTGTTATTGTACGGAACCCTCTGAGCTCGAGTAATACTCGATATTGACCGATTATTGGGAATACAGATAACTTAAGGAGTTTTTGGACCCGTACATTTTTCCTTTTGAAGTTCGATAAAAGTGAGACTTTATGAAATCTACTATTTACATTACCACTCACATGCGTATTTATATAACTCAAATATCTTTACGACGGAATATTAGAATTTTCAGACTAAAATCGAACACTGGTTAAGGAAGACAGATATCGTTTGTCATACAGAATTAGAGTACCTTTCCATTTAACGACATGACACCGATAAATCGTACATGATTGTCGTTATCCGACATCGGTGCACGCAAAATACATTCCTCTATATCATGCAGTTTATTGTCTGCCGAATCGATGACAATTTTGTCGTGATAGTGTATATGAATGTACCTTGCATGGCAACCGATTTCGGATAACGACAATCAGAAACGATTTATCGGTGTCGTGAAGCTAAATGGAAAACCGCCCTTACGAGTTGTAGTTTTACGAGAATTCGGTTTCTTCATTAATGTAACAGATAGGTAATATCAAAAACATATCTACAATTATTCATTAAATTAATTAGCTTTTTTTTAAATTAGCCACAGAATTTCTTAGTCACTATGTTTCTTTTTAGTATTAAGAAAAACTAAAGTATTTTGCAAAAGAGTTTTCAAAATGTTTGTTATATGATTAGTAATAAAGGATATTTCGTCATTTTCTCGAGCCAATTTACTCCCTTTTTTCTCTTTATACGCAAAACAAAAATGGAGAAACGAAGGTAATTTAATTATATCATTACCCGGAAAAAGACTGTTTTATTTCTCTTGGCATTTTTTGTGCAAATGTGAAGATGAACTTAAAAAAAGCAATAAAGTAATGAATCTCTTAAAATATTTTAGCATTTGTTTCAAATAATGTTTGATAATATAACAATTTTCAGGCTAATATAAATAGTTTCTCTTGCTATTTTCTGCATACTGCTTACATTCATTTATTTCAGATTCAAAGTATATTAAACATTTTTTATTAGCTGTTTAAGAGTGTTACTAAACGTAAGTAAATTTTTAAGAAACTGCTTGAATTTTTCCTTAACGAATAAAATACTCATTTCTATCAATTTTTTATTAAAGCCTTAAAAAATGCTTTTAAATTAAAAAAATAATATTTTGCAATATCGTCGAATATTATTATCCCAATAGTGAACTTTTTTATTCATTAAACAATATTTTTCATAGATTTCTATTCATTAATTTGTGACAATTTCCCTCCGGGTTTTATTTTTGTAGCAAATTTATCCAATATTTTGCTGTTGCTATTGTCGCCATGAAATTAGTAGAAAGCTTCTTACTCAAAACACTTATCCACAAATTAGATAATTAACGGACTTGAAAGCACAAATGTTCGGTCTAAACTAATCATATATTGGTTACAAGCAATCCTCTATACTGACACCCAACAGATATAAAACAACAACAACAACAACAACAAAAAATGTTTTTATGAGTTCACTCATCCTGACAACACGACTTCGACATTTTCGCCAAATTTGATGAGAAGAAGAAAAAAAATTAAAAATTATGTTGTATTTTTATCTACTCATTATTTATGTTACGTTTTTAGAACTCCTGTTGTTTTTTTAAAATTATATTATACATAAAAGATTGTTATTCTGCGTAGTTATTTTACCAGTTAATGTATAAGATAAATAACATCAAAACACGTCTACAATTACTGATTAAACTGAATCGTTTATTTCAGAAATCTCATAACTGACAAAAGATTCGAAAATGAGTTAAGATGTATTTTCTTGACTATATACACGGGTTATACAGTTGGTATTTGACCTAATCTGCCTGGAACACATGTAGACCTTTCAAGCGGAGTTTAACCATTCCGAGCAGGGTTACCAGTTTGGCCTCCGTTTTTATTCAGAAATTTGGAGTTCATACCAGAAATAAAGAATAGCAACTTATGATTTATTTTATAAGAGACATTTAGAAATAAAAATAAGTGAAAATTCTTCTTTGAAATTTTCCGGTGTGAATTTGAAATTTCGAATTAAAATTGGAGGCCAAACTGACAACCCTGATTCCAAGCCAGACATTGAAGCTGAATCTATTCTGAAACCATGAGTTTCTGCTTACAAATGGATTTTGTTGAGCGTAATAATGCCAACTGTGTAAATTCAGCATGCCATTCCGAGTGATTTCAGAGATGTGTTGCAAACAAAATACTAAGTTTCTCCTGAACTAGCCGTTTATTGTATGCTAATTCGAATTGTATACTGAAACAGTTTTTGGTAAATTTGGCCAATTGCAGATAAAAGGTTTTTTTTTTTTTTTTCGATATTACGTGTTAAAGATTCTAGCGATGATTCAGTTTTGTACAGCGAATGTTCCGGCGCTTGTACCTCGGCTTGTAGCCCTAAAAAATGTAGATATTCTGATGGAAATGTTTTCATCTTATAAGATTCTTTTCGATCTTTCTAAATATTTGCTCCTTTGAGTATAAATTTTTCCGAAACATCACTTTTTTCTCTTTTCTTTTTTAGAATTTACGTAAACTTGACGTATTTTCTTCTATTTGCCATGACTCGGAAATGGTTAGAGATAAGGCAGGGTTGCTATGGTGTTTTATTCCCCACATGAGCTCTTCTATCACCTCCTTTCATTCGGTATATTCAATAAAATTCTCCCTGAATTTAATTGCATCGGTTGATGCAATCTAACCCCCCACCCCCTAAATTAATGTTTTACACTCTGTATAAAATTTACCGGAAATTTTCATTTAAAAGCCGCGCATAAAAAATATCCCGACATTTTTTTTCTGTAATTTAAGACTACTCTACCTAGTTACAATGCGAAGTTCGAACAGCATCTGTGACTTATTGTGTTGGCAGTTGCTGTTTTTTCAGACAACCTTAAAGAATGTGCAATTTTTACAATGGCAAAATTAGTTGAACAAAGAATTTGCCTTAAATTTTGTATCTCATACAAATTTCGTGTGTCAAATCCTTAAAAATGTTGCTAAAGACCTAAGGTAAATCATATATGCCAAAAACACAGGCATACGAATTGTATAAAGATTTCAAAGAGGGCCGAGAAGTGATAGTTGATTTGTCTCGTTTTGGTCGATCTTCAACGTTTACGAACGACTCAAACAACAATAAAACAAGGAAGCCGGTACTCAAAAATTGTCCTATGAGTCACAGAGAGTCGGCTCAAGAGGTGGACATATCTTTTATGTCCATTCTTATCGTTGTGACTAATATTTTGGGCATGAAATGCGTCGTCGCACAACTGGTTTCGAAATACCTCAATTTTGTCCTATTGTTTGTGCAAGAGTTTTTGGCCAAAACTGCAACGAATGTCATCGACCAAGCATCGTACTGCCCTGATATGGCCCTGTGTGACTTTTCCTGTGTCCGAAGCTAAAATTACTACTTCAAGAAAAGCGTTTTGAGTCAACAGAGGACATAAAAGGAAATTCGCTGAAGGAGGTAAAACACATATCCCAATCTGCCTACGAAAAATGTATGGAGAATTGGGTCCTGCACAAGTATAGTTGTAATGTACTCAAAGAAGCCTACTTTGAAGCCAAAAAACAAATTTTGATGAATAAATTAATTTTTGTGCTTTATTTAACAATTTCGAGTACTTTTTATACAGAATGCATAGACCCTCGTTCCGCGTCCTTGAAATATTCTTTTGGTGCCAAAAATGTCACAAAAATCCCTTAGAGGATTAAATTTGCATTTTAGATGTTTTCTAAATTTTGTATTTTACAGAATGCTGCCTGCACCTGTTCATAAAATATTTTGCTGAGCTGATTGTCTACATTGTAAAAAGTGCGTCATTCGCCTTATTTAATTTACCCTAAATGTTTGAATTTCAGAGGTATCTGAAAATATTCTGTACAGTTATTATTTTTTTTTTAATCTGGCTAAAAAACCCCATGCAATTTACCAAAAAGCTGCGATTTGTTAGTTTTCACGCTAAATTCAAATGAAAAATACCATAAAAAATAAAAAGGATGAAAATACAAAGGAAAAATGTATCATACAAGGAAGGTCTCCTTACCGGGCATACTCAGAATGTTTTTAAAAAAATACTAATTAAACTACTTTATGTATGTAATAAAGAATCAGTCAAATTTAGCGGCGGAATTGCAGTAGAAAATCGGCCTATATCCCTTGAGTAGATAATCGGCCGTCAAAAATCAACCAACCAACCAACTACAGTAGAAAATCTGTAAAAAAAAAAAAAGTATTTTCGAGTATTTGGCGCGAAAAGACGAAAGCGTCACGCGATTTGACGAGCAATACTTTTCCTCGCCAAAAGCAAGCAACTTTAATGCACCTGAAAATTGTTTGTTAATTGATTTTTAGAATGCGTGTAAATAATATTTATTGAATTTAAACTTAAACATTGAGAGAATTTAAGAAATACATTTTTTTGTATTACATATTTATGTTGCTTGTTATTTAATTTATTAATTTAAGCATAATTTCGTACATAAAAATATTTTAATATATTTAAGCGCATTCCAAAATAAAGGCAACATGAAGAATGCTGCAGTTATTCATTTCAATTTCAAAATAGTCATTGTTTCCACAGCAACAAAATGAAATCGACAGTGCTTAATTGGACTTAATTTTGCGGTTGAAACGATTTTAATTAATTTTAATTTTGTTTTAATTCATTAAATTTGATAGTTAACTTTCATTATAAGTATATATATATCTATGACAAAACTATACTTAAATCATACTAAAACTGACAAAAATAAAGTTATTTACTTTAAATTTATTTAAACAAGTTCAATATGAAACATCGAAATTTTCATCATTGTTATACGGACGCTCTATCGAGTTTCGATTTTTTTTTTTTTTTATAAACATACCCATATTAGGAGTAGAACATTCTATAATTTTTTTAGATTTTTCGTAGTATGCCCGTATGGAGACCTTCCTTGTTAGTGCAGAAAATCCATAACTGTTAAGAGAACAAATTAACTAACAATTTGATTAGGGATGGCAACTTTATATTGTGGATTTTTTTTTTATTATTATTAAAAATCTATTTCCAATTTGATTAGACAGTTTATCTGAAAACTGAATATTTTTCACTTAGCGGGTTTCTGAAATAAACGATACAAATAACATAATTAGGACAGTTTTTTGTTGTTGTTGTTAATAATTTTTTCAACAAATTATCCACCATATTAAAATATGTTTCTTTTTTTTTAATATTAAGAAAAACATAGATTTTTTTCAAGATAATATTCAAAGATTCCTTGACTGGAAATAAAGATTATTTCTTCATTTTCTCCAGCAAATTTAATATACATATATATGCATGTATATATATGCATTTATTATTCCATACATAAAAAAAAATTATGGCGCAGCGATGATAATTAAATAATACCACTTCTCAGAGAATGATTATTTTATTTCACTTGGCATCCTCAGAGTAAACGTGAATAAGAGCTTTAAAAGTAATAAAGATTCTCAAGAAACATTGTGTCATTTATTTGAAAACCATTTGCGAAGATATGATTATTTCCAGTTTCTTATAATATTTTTTTAGGAAAATATATATTTTGCTTCAGAACAGGTTAAATATTTTTTATAAGCTGCAGAAGGACGTTCCAAAATTAATGTATTATATTTTTAAGATGCTTATTTTTTTCCACATATAAAATGCATTTATTTCCTTATTAAATATGTTTACTTTTTAATTAAAAAATATTACTTTGCAATGTTAATAAAAGTTATTATTTTGATAGTAAACTTCTTTATTTATTAAACGACTTTTTCAAATAACTTTTAAGAAACTCTATACTTGAAAAATGCCATTCTTACAAAGGTAAATAAAAAAATAATTCTTTTCTCAATCTGAAAAATTAATACAATCAGACGAATGCCACATGGTGAGTAATTTATATTATTTTTAGGGTTCCGTACTTAAAAAGTAAAAACGAAACCATTATAAGATTACTCCTGTGTCTGTCCGTCCGTCTGTCTGTCACAGCCATTTTACTCGTAAACTATGGAACGTGGAAGGTCAAATTCGGGGAAGTAATAAAGACCATAGACCCACATATTTTCAGATTAATAAACATTCATAAATATATTTAGTAAAAAAGTAGAGCGGCTAATTATGCTACTTGAAAAAAAAAATCTTTTCTTTGAATATCAGGTGGGGTATCCTGCGAAAGCTTTTGTAACGCTGAACTCAAAAATATATTCCTTTTAATTTTAGGTATTATATTTTCAAAGATATTGTTAAAAATGTAGCGCAAAAAAAGTCCCCCCCCCCCATCTAATTCCGAATCTACTGAAACTAAATTATGAAAAAATTAGAGGTAGTAGACGTTAATATAAACCTTGTCGGAAAATTAGCGATTACCCTAGGTCACATAGTTTTTGAGTAATTAGCATTTTTCTGTTATAAACAAATTTCGATTTACGGGCATTCAGAAAAATTGTTGAGCATCGCTGAATATACCTATCGTTGCAGAAGAATAAAAGCATTGTTGATAATGATCTTCGAAAAAAATCATCGGTAATTAGCCGAGATATTAACCCTTAAAGGTACGGTCAGTTTGGACATACACAAGGACAGGGGCGGCGTACTCTATGCCTAGTTAACAACTTTTAATGATATATATGTGTAATGTAATCTCCAGTAACAGTATAAAAGCAATAAATGTCCCATTGTTAAAAACATACTAATTTAAGGGGTCTCGAGACTCTAAAAAGTTGAAAAAAAGAAAAAAAAGACCATTTTCAACATTTAATGTCTTAAAATGTATATTATTTTAAAACACAATTTTAATTGGGATGAAAGATATAAGTATGTTCTTTCGTTTCATGTATTTAAAAAATTGCAAGATACAGAATTAGTATTTATAGGTGGCTCGAAACTGTTAGACATTTGTCGAACAAAAAATTGGCATAACTGTTTACGCGCAGGATTACAAAATAAATATGGCAACTAGAATGAAAATTTTGGTGCTTACTTATACTTCAGATTGTAATAATTTCCCTGAACTTAAATAAATTTGTATTTAAAGCATTTTTATATTTTTAATGCATTTTTTCATTTAGCTAATACAAAATTTTGAAAAAATTTCAACAGTAAAATCACCTAAAAAATTATTTTTTGAACAATAAAAAGGAAATTTTAGGTTCCGTTTATACAGACTAACACGAAATATGTGTTTTGAAAGTTTCATGAAAAAATATTCAGAAGTTTTTGAGGTATCCTGCGCTTTATGCCCCAAAAACGCCATTTGGAAAATAATGACTTTAAAGTTTCGGAAACGCCGCTTCAGCTATTGGGCGGGTATAATTCTAAAAGCCAAAACTTTTGTTCTAATGGGAATTTCAAGGAAACAATTGTATCAAAATATTCAGAAAAGATAGGAGTTTAACATCTATAAAAATAAAAATTTCTTAAATTTTGAAGCTTTAAGAGCCCTGCGACCACTTAATCCGTTCCAGCACAGAGTAATTCTATTTATAAACTTATGAAATAATGAACTGACACCAGAATTTATAAACGAATTTATTAGAAAATGCTAACTTGTTTATTTTCACGTACATGATAAAAGGAAAATTTTAATTAAATATTCTTGGTGCCGTTTGTCTGTTTTGGAATTAAAATTAGGTGTCCGTTTTTTAAAGGCATCGCCCTCGAAAGATTTAATCAGAATGAATCGCATAAATACTGTGGGATTCGCGATAGTTTGCATTAATTGTATCTCTCAATACGCCTAGAGTGACTTTAAAAGTTAATTAAACACCTATCTAGAAAAACGGGGCACTGACCAAGGCGGCGTTGCAAGTTTGAGACCTCAATTCGAAGCGCGCTTAGCACAATGCCAAATTTAAACTTTGAACAAAGGTTTCATTTTAGCTACACTGTAGAAATAAAGGTTATTACTACGCTGAATTTAGTTTCATGAAATGCCAAATGAAGTTTAACTATGCACTGCTTTTATTGTCAGTACCGAATTAAGTTCATCATAAACAGATTAGGATAATATTAAAAAAAGAGTTATACGAATAGCTATATTTGATATTATTTAGGTTCCATATCTTTTTGAACTTTCATGGTATACCCGATTACACTTTTCTAATATGTACAGTTATACCCAACCCTACGTTGTATAGTTTTTTACAAAGTCTTAGTATTCTTTTAGCAACTTTTTTTTTTTTAGGTTCCATATCTCTTTGAACTTTCATGCTATATCCATTTACATTGTTCTAGTATATACTGTTATACCAAACCCTACTTTGCATATTTTTTTACAAAGTGTTAGTATTCTTTTAGCAACGGTTTTTTTTAATAATACAATTACTAATTCATATATTTATTGTACGGAACCCTCTGTACTCGAGTAATACTCGCACTTGACCGTTTATTTTGCTGACATTTTACAATATGAAAAAAGGTAAACGAAAATCAATCAGAAAAATTTTAATGGAATTCTGCAGTGACCAGCATGGGGTGAACTCTGTTTGAAACTATACTCTTTGTTAGAAGTCTGTGAAATATAAATAACCACATCCAAACATAATTAATTATTCGAGTAAAACAACTGTATATGAATGGATTCAATGAATTACAACAAAACAGTGTTCCTCATTCCTTTTAAATTCTATGACACAATTTGCGAGATTTCTTGGACAGCGGTTTCTAAATTTTATAAATGACTAAAAAGAGATCCGTTTCTGCTGACTCCTCTATTTAATTTTCGAAAATAAAGGAAACAATAGAGAACTTTTATTAATAAGCGAGAATTAAGGAAAATAATCGAGGTATCGACACAAGACTTTCAGACTATAAGTAGAAAAATATTTCACATTGGTGTATAAAACTTTGTAAAAATCAGGGGCAAATTTTTCTTATTAGAAGCAAAAGACTAATGACTCCAGAAAAGTAAAGTGACAATGAATAGGGATTACTAAAAAGGTAATGATGGAAAAATAATTATGTCTTTTTAAACATGATGCTACAGGTAATGACTTAAAATTTTGAATGTCAGATATTAATTCGGCATTTGTACAAATTATAGTTGATGAGGGGAAGAGGGGGGATTCAGTTCTTTTATAGATTCTTATCTCGGTTCTCTGAATTCTGTTTTTTTTTTTTTTTTTTTTTTTTTTTTTTTTTTTTTTTTTTTTTCAATGTAAAATATTTTTCTACTTATAGTCTGAAATTTTTGTGTCGATATCTCAATTAATTTTCTTAATTTTCACTGATTGATAAAAATTCTCCATTATTTTATTTATTATGATTTCTTTCTTTCTTTAAGTCCAGTTAATGCTCAATGCAACCCTACCCCGTAAATTTGCACCATCTTTTTGTCCCTCTCCATAGGCCCTTGGAATTTTTACACTCTTGCCGCCACCCTCTCCCAATAACGACTTTTCCTTCGACCCTGATTATGTGTTGACCCCGATCCAAATGTTGTAAGTTTTGCTCACGGGGCTTCGTAGACCTACCCGGGCCCCATTCGCAGTTGTTTTGGCCCATTACGTTTTAGGCCCTGCTCCATAACTTCTCTCCTACGGGTTGGATTTTACGGCAATTTCTTTCTAAATGATTATTTTGAATGTCCGCTAATTACTGATCCTTATTAGTACTGCTGAGTTAAATATAATCTCTGATACCAGAATTTCAGTACAATAATTATTCAAGGAATGTTCCGGATATTACATTTCCTATTGACAACGAGAAAACTTAACTAAATGGTAATTATTTAAACAAGTAACCGATTTAGTCCATGAAAGAGGTTAAATGTTTAAATATCATATAATCAACTTTGCCATGGTCTTCGCTCGTTGACAGCAGAACACTCTAAAAGGAAATATTTTCGTTAAAAAAATATGAAATAATACAAATCGAAGGTTAAATTTATATTTGCGGTTAGCCTAGTATAGTATATTTTGTCTTCCTCGATTTTCGAATTTTTAATGATTTTTATTGGCATTTTTATTGGAACTTTTAGCGAATTTTATTGAAATTTGTATCAGGATTTTTATCGATTTTTCACGTTTTGCGGTTCTTTTCTTTATTCGTTTGCTTCGTGGCAGTCTTCCCACATTAGTAAAAGAGACCGCTTTTAATCTTTCAGCTCATTAGTGTAATTTTGTTCTGTTTTTAGTCGAGTTTATTCGGGATCCGTACAGCGATATTTGACTTTTAAGCGATTTTTTATGCGATTTTTAGAATTTTTGCTGCGATTTTTCCACATTAGTAAACTAAATTCAGTTTCAAACTTTTAGCTTAGTAAGGTTACGTGGGGCAACTGGGCCATGATTTTAGAATGTGACTCTGGAGATTCTAGCAATTTATCTTCAAAAGGCTAATATTCATTTGAATTAAAATCTGAACTTTTGTAAATGTGTTCAGTTAGGTTCCCTCTATCAGACAGAAGTGTTCAAAATTACATTTTAATATCTTAAAAGAAATATATATATATATATACATATTTTATCTTTCTTTCCTCATGGGCCTAGTTGCCCCGTAAAAATGGAGCAAGTGCACCAGGAAGGTCTATGTTCCACACGCGCTATTTTTTTTATTTTTTTTATTTTTTTTTTTTTAAATATTGGGTATTGTATCAGGTCCTATTTGAAAAAGTGTAAACAACTAAAAAAATTTAAACCAGACAGATCACGTACATTATATATCAACTAAAGGGCATTGCAAGGGAAACCTTTACTGTCAATGTGTCTAAAAAAAAGCACTAAAATTGAAAATATTAGATTTATTTATATAAAAAACATAAAAATTAAGTAAGTACTTAAGAACTTTAGTATAGGTAATAAGTATAAAAGTTACGGGTATTTTAAGGGGAAAAATAACACGATAAATCTATGAACAAACGGCTACGTAAGTACTTAAGTATCTCATTCTCTCTTTTTTTTTTACCGTAATGGAAGTTCGATATGTCCAATAAACATGTGGAGAATGTAACCATATTTTTATACCGAACAGAACTATTTTTTATTCGTTTCGATAATGTTCTAATAATCTCACTTTGCCTTATGTACACCCCTTCATTTGTATCGTAAAATTTCGAGCTATAGCTATCACACTTAAGAAATTTGGTTTGATACCCGCAACATGATTTTTTAAAATTTTATTACGTAATTTTAATAAGGTATTATGTAATTCTCTTTATTACAAGCAAAAAAGCAATGGAGAAATTAATTTCTCGAAGTAAAAGAAACTCAAAAAGATATTTATAACTGTTGGGGGTAACTGGATCCACATGGCCCAGTTACCCTTGATACATGTCCCAGTTACTTCATTCTTGAAAAATTTATGGGGTAACAGGAACACCGACCTTACATTTGAAACATGAAGTAAATATGTATAGATACCTAATAATATTAATGTATTTATATGTCTAATCTTTAAATAAAAAGATTGTTTAATAAAGGTACTTACCGTATTTTAATAAAAAGCCGAGGAAGTTCAACCAAATGGACGTTGTTTTTAAAAAAAGAAACCTGAATTTTCGGCAACCTATCGCAGCAAAGGCAGAGTTATGATTGAGTTGACACACGTTGTTTTAAGATGTAGAGATGGGGATGCAATGTTGACAAAAGTTAAAACTTAAAAAACATCAACGGTTTTTTTTGTAAAATAGCCTATGGCCCAATTACCTCACGGGTTCAGTTATCCCAGCTTACCTTATAGTTAATTTTGTCTTCCGTGATTTTCAGTGCGATTTTTAGCGGTTTTTTTTTCGTGTGTGGATTTTTAGCGTCGATTTTTGCGTTAGTGAAGTACTTCGGGTTTTAATGTTAATTTAATGTTTTAATCCACTGTAGTAAATATTGTCCTAGGCGAGTTTTGAATTTTTGTCAAATTTTTATGAGATTTTTAGCGGTATTTTTATAGTTTTGCAGTGATTGTCCCATATTAGTAAAAATAATTCAGTTTTAATCTTTAGCACAATATTGTAAATTTTGTCCTCCTGTCAATAAAATTTATTCGAAATCCGTATAGCGATTTTTGAATTTTTCGCGAATTTTGCATGCAATTTTTAGAGTTTTTTTCTATTTAGCAGAGATTTTTCAATATTAGTAAAAGAAATCCTGTTTTAATCTTTAGCTTGCTTAGTATAGTAGATTTCGATTAATTTAGTGTTTTCTGGCGATTCACTGCAATATTTTCAAATTCTGTTTCAACCTTTTAGCCCAATATAGTAAATTTTGCTCTCTGCGTCTTTTGAAATAAAGTTTTGTGACTTTTAGTATTTTTTTCGATGCCTTTTTTCGCAAAAAGGAATCCAGTTCCAATCTTCTAGCCCAATATAGTAAATTTTGTTCGCTTTACAATAAAGATTATTCGGTTTTAATCTTTTAGCCTAATATAGTAAATTTTGTCCTTTGAGGTTTTTTTTTTTTTTTTTTTTTTCGTTTTTTCGCGTTTAGTGCTATTTTATAACGGGACCGGGCAACGCTGGAAGTATTAACTAATGTTGTAATAAAATAGACGCCTTCAGTTTTTTGTTTAACCGTATGTACAAAGCAAATTTCAAAAATTAAAAAATTCTTGTAAAACTTTAGTTTGCTAGATGATTTTCAGTAATAATAATTTCATTAGTCTTTGTTCATTTTTTAATATTTGTTAAGCAAATTCCTTTAACCCAAAATCTAGTTTTTTTATGTGAAAAATTGCTCTTGAAATCAAATGGTTAATCTGGTACCTTAATAATAAGAAAAAAAAAATAAAAATAAGTGGAATTTCGTACAAATTTAAAAAATTTAAATTTCTTTTATGAAAACATGATATTCTAGAATTTTACGGACTTAATATTAACATTTTGGGGCCATTAAAAGATAACTTACAGAGTTAGTTTATTATTCATATTATATTTGATTAAGGTACCTAGTATCGCAACACTGTCATTAAAATAAATCTATATATTAAGAACAGAGAAGGAATAGTTATGTAGTGAGATTTATTTTTCGATGAAGAATTATAGTAAAAATACCAATGTAGAAGTGTTAAAACTGTAATTATTGAGTTTTTAAGTTTGTTTTTAAAAATGTTTAATAGACAGACAAACATTTTTGGAATTTAAGACATAAAAAAGTAAAAGCTAGGATGTGTTTTTACGCTAATATTATATATTTGTTAACAAACCTGATTTTTACATTAAGTGGAAATTAACAAAAGTTGTGAATTAGACAACCTTCACAAAAAAATAAACAAGGTAATTTTATTTGATACTGTCTTTATTGTTTTCTGAAACACGTATGCACATTTAATATACATTTTTAAAAATAATTGATTTGATAATTCGCAAACATAGTTTTGCAAATATCATAAAAGATTTTTGAAAGAATTATTTGTATGTTAAGAATAGCAGGAAACAATTTTAATTAAAAACATCTTTCAGTTAAAGGCTTTAATTCTAGAAATTAAGTACAGTAATACCTCGACTTACATCAACAATTCATTCCAAGACCAACGACGTATGTCGGGGCACATTTAGATAAGCAAAAAAGGATAAGTAATAAAAATCCCCCAAAATCTAATGAACGTATTCTATTGTATTTAGGAATTATGTTACATACATTCAACATCAGCCAAAAAATACGTTTGCCATACAAGAATTTGGAATTAATTAAAATGTTGATAACTTACAATTTATTGTTCTTCTAGCTGCCCCGTTCGAGTCTTTGAGGATGCGAAAAAAACTTGCAATGAAGTTTGAATTGACAAATTTTTCTTTTTTACTTTTAGAAGCTCTTTGTTAAACAGAGTGAGCTTTCTAAGCTTTCTCTAGTGACTTTTTTTAAATGTTTGTCACTATCACTCGACTGTTGCAGGAAAGTTTCCCCTCGTAGAGCCAAAGTCTTCAAAAAAGTTCAAAGTGCGTCTCAATGAAGGAATTTTTTTTTCTCCAGACCAGACGACGTAAATGCGGGGTGACGTAAGTCGGGGTACTACTGTAATCATACAAAAATATTTCTTAATTTTATCCTTAAAAATATTACTGATATCTGTAGAAAAACCTAGCAATAACATAGGTGGCAGTAGATATTTTAAACAGAATTAGCTTGCTTTGAATGAAATATCAGATCACAAGAAACGCGTCTAAAATACGATGTAGTTTGGTTTGTGAGTATATCTACTGTCGACATCCTTTCCGAAATATGGAACGCCCAGTTCATTGTTTTTTTAATACAGATACAGATATAGATTACTTTTTTAATACAGAAAGGTGCGTCCAGCACCTTTAGAGATACTGTCACAATTTGCACTAAACAAGGTAAACATGTTGAAATTTCAATTAAAATTTATTTATTGTTAAGTTCGCGGTTTACAGGTTTTAAATACAGTTTTATTCTGCAAAGAAAGAACCAGCGCTTTTGATTACATGAAAGGATCTAAAACTTACGATTAATGACAACTATTGTTAGTGTTACTGAGTAATATTGCTCCGCTTTTTTTGTTGAAAAAGTTCACAAACGCCTTGTATATTGAAACCATTAATTGTTAAATGAATATATATGCATCTTGATTCATACTAGTTTTTTTCAATGCTTATTGTAGAATATTTATTTTTGTGCGTATTTTTATGTACTTAAACAATTTTCTTTTAAAATGTACCATATTTCTATATCCATTTCAGATCCTCCTGAAGAATTTCATCTCCAGATAGCCACTGATTTTTATTTTTGACATATTTTCTAAATAGCGATCAAGTAGAATTTCCAACATGGGGTATGTTATTTTTATTTTTGAATAATAAATTATTGAATGCGAAATTGAATACAACACATACAATGATAGCTCGACCAGCAAAGATAATTTCCACATTCGTTAGCCGAAATGTTTAATACGAAAAACTGCTTTTCCGTAAAATTACTAAATTTGTACACAATGTATATGTTACGGTTAAAGCAAGAATTAAGGGTAAATCTAGATTTAACCGGTTAAACTGCGGGATTACCCAGGCATTGCAGATAAAGCCCGAAGAGTTCCCAACGCTTCCATCTTTAACCGGTTAAAGCTAGGTCTAACCAATCTTGGTCGGTTAAAGCCCGAAATTATTATAAAACATCTTTTTAGATACATATTAAAACCTTGTAATCAAACAACCCGAGATTTCCTCAGGGATGCATTTTTCCGTTTTATTAACTCTCCTTCATTATTCCCCCAAGTTATTTTTTATTGTAAATCTTGCCTGACATTTTCCCGATTAAATTATTCAAAGATTTCTGTTTTGAAAAACCGGTGATAAAATATTAAAAATTCTGTAAAAGGCGCCCTTTCTGACAATGATTAAAATTTTCATTTCTCAACAACTTCCAGAAAAAATCATGGCGTCATTTAATATTTTAAAGCACGTGCCTATATCAGAGTAAACATTGAACAATTTATTTCTGATTTACTGAAGTATGAACGCTTCGTGTTCGTAAAAAAATAATATATATCACTGAATACAGCAACCTAGTTCTGCAGCAATCTGAAAAACGCAGGAAACTCGTTAAAGCGGCAATCACTAAAATTCGTATGAATGCTTACGCGTTCTTTAATCGAAAAAAAAAAAAACATCACTAGATTCAGCAGTTCTTGCTGTGTAACAATCTCAAAATTCAGCAGTTCTTGCTGTGTAGCAATCTCAATATGTACAAAATTCGTAAGGCCAGCATATATCAAAACGCCCAAAATTCCAGTGATGGACACTCTCTGTTCTAGTAATGGACACCCCAAAAAAATAACAGATATAATTGATTTTATAACTGTATTTGATATCGGAATTTAATAATTTCAGGCTTTAACAGACGAAGATTGGTTAGACCTAGCTTTAACCGGTTAAAGATGAAAGTGTTGGGAACTCTTCGGGCTTTATCAGCAAGGCCTGGGTAATCCCGCACTTTAACAGTTTAAACCTAGGTTTACCCTTGATTCTTGCTTATATATATACACACACACACACATATATATATATATATATATATATATATATATATATATACATATACATATACATATACATATATATATATATATATATATATATATATATATATATATATATATATATATATATAATGTATAAGTAGTATCTAAGTATGCCTTGCATAGAGTAAAGAAATTTTCGCGCTACGGAAGTTGAATCCCCTCAAGATTATTCCACCGGAACTGTTAATAAGTCCCTCTTAAGGGTGTATTCCGATCCAAACTGCTTATTTTCTGATTCATTTTAAAATTCATTTTTGCTCTCAAACACATCAAACTGGGAATTTCACTTATTTAGAAACTATATAAGGTGCCGTGCTTCTTAATTTTTTGATAAATGCAGAAAATACTGTAAAAAACGCTGTCAAAGTTGGCGTTTTGAACCGAATTTTCCGAAACGGGAGATCTGGGAATGAAAAAAATGGTCATACTGAGAAAATAATTGTTTAAAAATCAAATTCTAATTAATTGAGCTGAAAATGAAATCACATGGCATGTTAAACATGTCTTCAGAAATCACCCCAGCAAGTTTCATGTTTTTACTTTTAAAAATGAGTCTGAAAATGTATCAGAAAATTTCGAGCTCTTGAGAGTGGAAAAATATTTTTTCGAATACACCTTTAAAGCGGATATGATCGGAGAAGTGAAGTTAGGTGACTTGATTTGTCACTTTGAGCTAGATTAACTTAATACATGCACGAGCAGCCAGATCAGACAGACGACGTACGAAGGAGAGAGAGGGGTTTTTGCGGTGTTCGATCGCGAAGTTCGATTCGAAGCTTTTTCTGAAACGTCCGGTACCCACTACGGCTGTCATGCTCCAACCCAGTGATATTTATACAGTACTTAATAAGATCTGTGGTACCTGAATAACACCTTTTCTTCGGTAATAAGGTTAAGATCTCACCATGTAAAGAAGATTTGAAACTCCTACTGCCACATAGAGATGATTAAATAATCATTTTAATAATGAGTTGCTTGAGCATTTCTCCTGCTTATTTGTTCCTGATTATTAACAAAGCTTAGAAATACAGAATTCGACTGCTTACCTATGGAATTCACATATTTTCTTAGTGATATAACCTAAGACGCCCATGCGTCAATATATGGAAACCCAAACTGAAACAGTTTTCGCCAACTGCTTTTTTTTAGCTCCAATGTTTCACTTTACCACATATATGAGCGCGCAAAAGCATGTTTTCTTTTATATTTAGCTTAATTTAAATAATTAGTTTTATATATATATATATATATATATATATATATATATATTGTAGTTAAAAAATAATTAATTATTATTTTGCCTGCGGCAAAGAAAAAAAAAAGAAAAACTCTTGTCGATGTCTCGAACCCACAAAGTTCCGAAAGTGAAAATTTTGAAGGCTGGCGCGCTGCGAACTGTACCCTCCAGCCGGCCAGAAATGTGCCTAATTTATCCGATTATATACTAAAACGTCAAAACTGGGTGACTTTTGGGCTTGTTTTTTAAGACCCTCATGCATATTGCTCATGCTTTATCCTTGTGATATGTTTATCTACTAACTAATTTATCTTCTGTTATCTACTCTATAATTCCACAAAGGGTTGCCGGATTCTGAGTCCCCGACCTTGGGTTCTCCCCTTGATAGATATATATTTAAAATTATGGTAATTTAAAAATAAACTAGTATTTATTTAACCACTCTGATAGGAAAATAAAATCTATTCATAAAATAGTGCTTTCATTCTTGATTTTTCTCCTCGAATACATTATGTTGACTTAGTTGAAAATTTCTCGCTAAAACCATATTTTAAGTTTGGCTTTTCAAATCATTCAACTGCTACATGTAAAATACATTTAATGCTGCTAAGAAATAAAAAATCTAACAAGACAATGAAAGAATGTAATATTTGATTAAATAAAAAGGAAAGGAATTTATAGATAGATTTTTTTAAATATAAAATCGTTACAGAAAGTATTCAGTAATAAACAACAGATAAAAGTATCTGCTGTTATTAAAGAATTAAAGTAAATTAAACAGAAATTAATTTCTGTTAAATTATTAAACAGAAATTAATTTACAAAATTTGAAAAACAGCTTTGACTACAACTATGGGAGACCAAATGCGGCCTGCGGGTCACGGGTTGAATATGGCTGACCCAAATGATATACATCGTTATAATGAATTACTTCTTGTTGACAACTCTTCCAGACTATGGCGTATTGAAAAATGAGAAATTCGTCAATGTTTTCCGATAGGTATTTTGCTATTATAAGAAATGGAAAAAGTTGTTTGAATTCTCAGTATCTAAATAAAAGCACCTAAAACTTTTAAAATCATTTAAGAATAAAAGTTGTTTCGTTAATATGTCAGAAATTAGCCAAATTGAATTTGACAATCGCCGAATAAAACGCTTAATCAAACTTTTTCATTTAAAATCTTAATAGAAATGCCAATAAGTAAATGATAACATTCCGATCAATTCATAAAAAAACTAACTAAGCTTTCGAATTTGTGGTTTACAAATGTATTTAGAAATTAAATATTTTAAAATTATAGTCAAAATTATTAAAAGTTTGATTTTGTAATTTGATTCTAATTTCAAATAGCACGCAGGTTTAGCATACACACACAGTAGTGATATTTACATTTCTGTCCGTACATCCGTACAATATAAGGCAACAGAAAAGAATAATAAATAACAAAGTAAAGTAAATATTTCTCTCCTGGAGCATTTTTCTTCAAATACAATCCCAAGTGAAACGATAGCTGAGATTTTGGTGCTTTAGAATTCGATAGACATTCAGTAATCGAAAACGATTTATTTGTGCTAAGCTTCTTTCGGTCCTTCGGTAATAAGACGTCATTCTTCCATATTTAAAAGAGGAAATATAACTTTATTTTTTTTATATGTGCATTCCTTTACATAAAACGGGTATTTATTCTTGAGATTTATGTATATTATAAAGGACAAACGTGTTCGTGCGTAGTGCTAATATCATTTTGATGGTGGCAACAGCAGACGATTAAATTTACTTTTATTAACTTTTATTGCATGTTTTTAAATTTCGAAACATCAACACATTTACAATTTTTACACCGTCGAATTGAGGAAAAAATTTACTTTCAAACGCAATTTGTTTGAAAACTATATCGCAATTTGTTTGAAAACTGCATCGCAATTTATTCAATTTTTATTGCTTTTAAAATAATTCGAAGCATGATCTTTTTAAATCTATCCCTATCACTTGCAGACAGACAATTAGGAAAAAAAATGAATCTGCTTGCATTTAAATTAATATAAATAAAATAGTTCAGCATTTGTTTCCGGAACGAAATTATTTATCAATCAGTAAAAAAAAAAATAAAATATAAAAAAAAACACGAATTTAGGACATGTAATTGAGCCACTTTTAACCATTTCAGGGGCAAGCTACTTGTATTCGTAAAATGTTGAAATAATTGAATGACACCAGTATTTACAAGGAATTTTACTTGTAAATAAGTAAAAGTATATTTTCGCGTACTTAATAAAAGTGAAATTTTGATAAAAAAAATTCGGGTGCTAATGTGGAAATTAGAGATTAAAATTATGTGATGCTGTAGCGGCATCACCGCCCTTCAAGGGGTTAAACCGCTGAAATTATCAAAATAAAAAAAACGATTTCTTCAACTGTTAATTCCTGACAGGAGGCGAATACGAAAGTATCGCTTTTAATAAATTTCAAAATTTTATTTTGAATACGTAATTGCTGTTTTTCATATAAAGATGATTGTTTGTAATGTTAGTGAAAAATGTAAAATATATGTATTAAATATAAAAAAATCCATTAGAGTTTACAAATATATATATATATATATATATATATGCTTTTGACCTATAACCCGAGAAGCCCGCATTGGAAATCCTTGGGCTTATAAAAACGTACTTTAAGTTTTTGAAAAAATCTTTTATGAAGCTTTTAATTAAGAGAAACATTTGCATATATATGTGCATACAACTTTAATATAATCTAAAGTAATTATTATTTTTGTGTACTATTTATTAATAAAATTATCGTAATAAATTAATAATCAATTAAAAATCTGTAATTATTGTAAGTATAGTAGCATCGATTATTCCTTTTTTGACATCTATAGTTTTAAGACTAATTTATGTCCGTCGAAAAAAAATATTACTTTCAAAAGAGTTCATAAATGTATAAAATACATTGGATTAGGCACAACAGGGGGAAAATGGAGAATGATGGCTATAAATTTATCTCTTATTAAATCAAGGGAAATATAAAATTAGCCTTTTAACTAGTTATTTTGTCATGACGGGTCATCTACTTATAAAATTTGAATATAAATTTTTAAAGTTCGATAAACGCACTATGATACATGTTTAGATTTTATTAATGCCAAAAATGTGGAAATATAAACTTTCATTACTTTTTAATGATTGGTTAATGAGACATAACGTGTTTTACATGTCCTGTTTACGGTACCTGTATAACCCCTTAGCAAGATTGTTCTAGTGGAAATATTTTTTCTTTTTTCTTTTGTAGAGATATATGTAGTCAAATGGTGTAATGGGAATGGTGCTAACTCGAACTCTAGACAATTTTTAATATTTTTAGTAATATTTCAAGCTCTAAGCATTTGTGTGTTTTTAGAGTTTCGTTTATTTATTTTTATAACCTTTTTTTAGATTCAAAATAAAGTAAGCACAAATTAAAATGAAACATAAACACAGACATCCATTCATACAAAAAGAGAATTTGTCGTGTTTTTCTAGTTTATTAAAGTGAAATGTAAACAAAAATGTTTGTATCAGTAAAACAAGGACGTATATTTTTGTACATAATAAAATTTGCAAGCTCGAATTTCCGAATCTGAATAGCTTTTAAAATATTACTTGAAAAACGTGCATTATTTACTTACCATTTATGCATTCTTTCTGTGCAATAAAATGATTTTGGCGCAAGTACGCTCGAATTTCGAAAACTAAAGTATAAGTATCCATACAAATTTATTGATTCAGCAATATTCAACTGCAGAATAAACCGTATTGTAAGGTTATTTGTTAATGGGGAAAACATAAATATTTCTAAATTAAAGGTGTTCTTCAGAATGTTTTATATAAAAATATCCCCTCGAAACAATATTGGCTCAGACTTTCACCTGAAAATATCACTGCAGAGTTTTGGAGGTTTCCCCAAAAGAGATTTGAACAGATTGAGTTGGATGTTTGTATAGATTGCTATATAAGTTTTGTATCCTCTCGTGTTTAATGCATGAGAAAACTGTATATAACCATTGAAAGGTTATTCACAAATATTGTTTGTATTAGATTATTTGTTTGATAAAACAGGAAGCGCAAATATATGTGTAGGCATAAAGAATTTGATTTAAAAGCGAGAAAGTTAGAAAAAAAAATCATGTTCTGCTCAATAAATCATGCAAAAATATGTTGAATATTTTTGAACAGCTTGGCTATTTTATATAAAAGAATAAAAGCGAACTTCTGAATTATTTATGAAATGTTTTGATCTCAATTTATTTCTTTATCATTTTCTCTTTCGTTTCATTAGTATCATCATCACCCTCTTTTATCGTGCTTGCAGAAACACGAAAAAAAAAAAAAAAAAAAAAAAAAAAAAAAAAAAAAAAAAAAAAAACGAGCGTTATATCTGAATATATATTAAGAAAATCGAGTTTTTTAATCAGAAAATGCTAACAATTTAAAAAATCTAAAGTACAAGAATTTGATCATATAAAACAATTTTTTTACTGTTTTACATGTTAGAGCATGGGGGAAGTTTCTCTAAACATAACTTACAGAATCCAGGGACTATATAAAAAATTATTTTTCGTCAAGAGATTTTAAGTATATCTTAAAATCAAGAGAATTTAGGTTATCTTAGTATAATTGGTTATAGATTAATTTTAAAAAAAACGCCAGTTAAAATAATATTTAAAAGCTGATATCAATTCTTATGTATCAATTTTTGTATTTTCTTAAATAATTTTTTCCTTGCATGTAATTCCTTTAAGCGTAACAACATTAAAATCAATTGACTTTAAGTATATTTTATTATAATTGGTTATACATTAATCAAGAAAAACGTCAGAAAAAATAATATTTAAAAGCTGATATCAATTCTTATGTATCAATTTTTTTATTTGCTTAAATAAGTTTCCTTGCACATTGTGATGTGAAAATCACATATTCTCGTAGTTTTAAATTAGCCGTTTTTAGTTTTTTAAATATCCCTTTCTACATACATTGTTAAAACTGTACCAATTCATTTAAGCGTAACAACATTAAAAGCAAGAGACTTTAAGTATATTTTACCATAATTGGTTATAGATTAATCCAGAAAAACGTCAGACAAAATAATATTTAAAATCTGATATCAATTCTTATGTATAAATCTTTGTGTTTGTTTAAATAATTTTTCCCTGCATGTAATTCATTTAAGCGTAACAACATTAAAATCAAGAGACTTTAAGTATATCATACTGTAAATGATTATAGATTAATTCATAAAAAACGTCATACAAAATAATACTTAACAACTTATATCAATTCTTATGTAACAATTTTTGTGAATGCCTAAATAATATTTTCCTTCTTTGTAAATTCATTTAAGCGTAACAACATAAAAATCAAGAGACCTTAAGTATATCATCTTACTATAATTAGATAAATTAGAATAATTAAATTAGATTAATTCAGAAAAATGTCAGACAAAATAATATTTAAAAGCTCTTATCATTTCGTACACATTAATTTTTGTATTTGCTTAAATAATTTTTTCCTTGCATGTAATTCATCTAAGAGTAACAACATTAAAATCAAGAGACCTTTGTTTTATATCTTACTATAATTGATTATAGATTAATTAAGGAAAACGTCAGAAAAAATACTACTTAAAAACTGATATCAATTCTTATGCAATAATTTTTGTATTTGTTAAATAATTTTTTACTTGCATGTAATATATTTAACAACATTAAAATCAAGAGACGTTAAGTATATATTACTATAAATTATTATAAATTAATTCAGAAAACGTCAGATAAAATAATATTTAAAAGCTGAAGGAAATTTTTTCAATTGTCATTTTATTTAAAAAAATAATCCTTATTTTGCGTGTTCTTTAGAAAGTAAAGTGTTTTAAAAGACTTCAGGAAATAAAGAAAACTTTAAGCATATCAAAATGTTAATTGATAAAAGATTAATTTAAGTGAAATAAAACAGAAGGATTTTCAAAGACAAAATTAATCTTATGTTCGACTGCTAATTTGAAAGAAAAAGAAAACCCTTTAATATTATTTTTTTTATAATAGTTTTCTGTTTCTCATTTCTCTGCATAAATCAAATAAATTAAGCTAAATACCGTTGTACATGTGTAGAATTTTACCTTAAAAGCCATTGTGTTTTAAAATGTCCATTTTTAATATTAAAATATATAAATTTAATTCAACATCATTTCTCGTGTGCAGAATGCTATTTAAAAGCAAGAAGAATTCTTCTTTTAATTGCTATTTTATTTTTTAAAAGAAAATCTTTATTTCCTGTGTCTCTATAGAGAGTTTCAAGTGTTTTAAAAGACTTTTTCTTTAAAAGTTTCTTTAATTGTACTTTAATGGGGATTGATAAAGACTTTACTTAATGAAAGAATAATAACAGAAAGATTAAAAAAAAATTAATCTTATGTTCAACTGCCTATTTCTTTTGAAAAAAAAAACCTTCATATTATTTAACGTGTGGTAGGACAATTGCACCATAAAATATACGGTATTTATAAAGTCCCGGACCCATTTTGATGTTTAATAACTCATAAAATAATAAAGATAGATTAAAATTAATAACATAAATGGTTAGATAGACTCAAAAAGTTTCACGACCCTTGTCAATGAACTTCCACGTGTGCTCCCTTCGTCGCACGGAGAATATCAAGTCGATAGTCAATTTCACGCCACTTAGCGGCAAGCATGTCGGCATCCACAGAGGCTATTGCTGTTGTAATTCTGGCTTTTAAGTCATCAATTAGACATGTTGGAAAACTTCGTATTTCCACAACTAGAAGAGCTTCAGCCACATGTCATTTTGCAACAAGATGGTGCACCACCTCATTGGGGTACCATCGTTCGTACTTCTTTGAATGACCATTTTCCAGGAAGATGGATTGGGCGAGGAGGTCCAATTCCTTGGCCACCCAGATCACCTGATATAACGCCGCTGGACTTTTTGCTTTGGGGATTTGTAAAGGACAATATTTACAGAAGGAGAGTGTCGAACATCGATGACTTAAAAGCCAGAATTACAACCGCAATAGCCTCTGTGGATGCCGACATGCTTGCCGCTACCTGGCATGAAATTGGCTCTCGACTTGATATTCTCCATGCGACGAAGGGGGCACACGTGGAAGTTCATTGACAAGGGTCATGAAACTTTTTGAGCCTATCTAACCATTTATGTTATTAATTTTAATCCATCTTTATTATTTTATGAGTTATTAAACATCAAAATGGGTCCGGAACTTTATAAACACCTTGATAAATAATATGTATACATTAAAACACACAAGTTTGCTCAATGGTACACATAAACAAGAATTTTATATGAACGTGTATAAATAAAATTAACTATAAACCGTAATATCTACGTTTCGAACTGCTTCTGTAGTCGTCTTCAGGATGAATATGATGTGGAAATCTTTAAAAATCTAGAGGTGAAAGCTTCCTGCCGAGTCTTGATCAATTATATGAACAGAAAACATCAAAATATTTTTAAATCCATGCTCCAAGGTCTTCAAATGAACTTTCGATTCATCTCAACTTATTTCATTCAAAAATATTTTGATGTTTTCCATTCATATAATTGATCAAGACTCAACAGGAAACTTTCGTCTCTAGATTTTTGAACATTTCAACATAATATTTTTCCTGAAGACGATTGCAGAAGCAGTTCGAAACATCAATATTATGCTTTATCGTTAATTTTATTTGTACAAGTTCATATAAAAGTTCTTGTTTATGTGTGTCATTGAGTACGTTTATGTTTTTTAACGTATGCATCTTGTTTCTATATCTTTATTTAATTATAAAGGTTTTTTTTATTTCACATTTTCTTTTGTATAAAATCATTAAATTAAACTAAATACCCTTTTACATCAGTACAATAGTATTTAACAATCGCTGTCTTTTAAATACTTCTATGTTCTATCTCTTATTTTTCTGGGTAAAATAAATGAATAAAATACAATAAAATACTAGTTTATGTGTATAGAACTGTCTATAAAAGCGGAAAAAACCTTTTCCTAATTTCCATTTTGCTTTAAAAGATAATCTATATTTCGTATGTTTTTGAAGCGTCAAGTCTTTTAAAAAACTTGAGAGATTAAATGAACTTTAAATGTACTTTAGTGGGAATTTATAAATGTATAATTTGAGGAAAAAAGAAATGATAGAAAGATTTTCAAAAACAAAATTAATCTTATCCTCGACTGCGAAATTTCTTTTAAAAAGAGAAATCAGTATTTTTACTAGTTTATTATTGTTTTAGAAAATGGTCTAAAAAACAAATAACAAGAGTGAAAAATTATGCATTAAGAAAATACATGGTATTACAAATGGTGGAACCGATTTAAAAAAATCATATTTTCGAAACTACTGCATATATTACAATAAGTGATACATGAATTTAAAAAGAAATATACCAAGTTTTTTTCAGTTACAAATGTTCAACATGTGACCCTCTCGTTACATGGCATACGTCCAATCTGTAATCCAGTTCCTCTCAAACATTTTGTAGCATCACTCTGTCAATGATTCTGAATTCTGCACAAATGCGTTCTTTAAGTTCTGACAGTGTCAAAGACATTGTTTATGTACCACCAATGCCGAAAACAAAGTGTTCAGAACTTAAGAACGCATTTGTGAAGCTTTTAGAACCATTGACAGAGTGATGCTACAAAATGTTTGAAACGAACAAGATCACAGATTGGACGTATGCCGTGTAACAAAAGAGTGACACATCAAACATTTGTAATAGAAAAAAAAACTTGGTATATTTCTCTTTAAATTCATGCATCACTTATTGTAATATGTGCAGTAGTTTCGAAAATATGATTTTATTTAAATCGGGTCCATCATTTTTAATAGCCCTGTATTATGAGACATTTTTCAAGAGTAACAGAATATTATTAAGAAATTTCTTTTTTTCATGCAGTGAAATGAGTTTTCTAAATAAGAAATTTAAAAAATACAGAAGTCAGTAAAAATTCATTTTCAGCAATTGCTGTACGTAAGTGGCAATGTGTGTGGCTTCTGTCATAAAGCTCTGTATATGATCTATAGAATATTTACACACCACAAAATACACTACAAGTTAAATAAATTAAAAAGTTCATACACCAGCCGGAAACACATTTTCAATAATTATCGATCATAGTCAGTTCTGCAGTTCTTTTATGCGTCTCCGTATGTAAAGGATATATGCTACGCACTACATTATCTATGTAAAACGTGTTGCAGAGCACACCAGTGCACTTTATTAATTTCATTATGTTTGAACTATCATATAATCATGAAATGCAAAGCAAACGAATCTTCATTATAGATCATAATGCAATGGTATTTTTTGTGCGTCCCTGTAAAGTAGTGGAATGAAGAATAAAGTGGCCACTCTAAGATTTGACGAATATCTGTGATACTTTTTCAATCAGTACAGTTCTAGAAACTAATACCAATCGTAACTATAATAACCGTAGTTTCAATTGTTGTTTTACTTAAAAAAATATAAAGACAGACACTTTATTTAGAAAAATTGGCAAAATGACTACTTTGCCCGACTAGACTGGGCAAAGTGGTCATCATATGCAAATGAACAAATCACATTGAATCAAGGTGTACATTTAATCAACACAAGCTAAAGTTAACACAGATTAAGGAGACCGTGGACCTTTATCTGACAAGGAGAGGGCCAACCTTATTAATCACAGAATTTGATTATTTTAATATATGTTGTAGGGTAGTTGCCCCTTAGTCTCAGATTCAGCGAATTTTATCCAACGCTCCTTAGTTCTTGAGAAACCGGGAGGGTCTAATAGTAGAACGCAACTTAAATACTTAGTTTGTAACTAACAGGATAGGTTGGTCGTAGCTGAGTTGGTATGGCGTTTACCGGCTGATCCGCGGGCCCGGGTTCGATACCGGGACGAGCTACATTTGTTTTTCTCATTTTTTTTGTTTTATAAATATATTTGTAAGTATAACTTAATAATCTCATTGTCAATTAAAATTTATAATATTGTTTATCAGTTATAATTTTAACCTATTTAATTTTTTACTTTTAGCTAAATAGTTGTATAAAACATCATAAAACTGTTATTTTTTTTAAATCACTTTTAAAATGTATTTCATATATTCTTTACCGATGCCATGATATTGAGCAATTGTGTCAATTCGTGATTTTAAAGGAACATCATTTACGGATTGCTTTAACAAAGGAAATCAATGCGATAATACTATTATTCTGTTTTTAAAGTAACAAGCATAATTATATTAAAATTAGCATCAGAATTAAATTACAACCGATTTTTTGAATATTAAAGATTTTTAAATTTGTAATACGTATGCTTGCACTTTCAAATATTTTGCTTTCCCCTTTATCTTCTTTCTGCTTTTATTTTTATTTTATTTGAATATTCTTTTATTTTATCATAACTAGATGGCGCCACAACAGGTTTTGTCACGATTTTGGAATTTTCATCATTCAGTAATAGATCAAATTTCTTTTTAAACCTCTTTAAAGAATAAGAAATAATAGTTTAAAAATAAAAAATGATAAATTTAAGTTTGTTAACATTATAATTAATGTATGATATTAAAATTTTAATTTAAATTATTAAATTACAAATATATTTATAAAACAAAAAATGAGAAAAACAAATGTAGCACCGAACCCGGACCCGCAGCAAACGCCGTACCAACTGAGCTACGACCAAACTATTCTGTTAGTTACAAAGTAAGTATTTAAGTTGTTTACTACTGTTAGATCCACCCCCCCTCCGGTTTCTCAACAACTAAGGAGCGTTGGATAAAATCCGTTGAACCTGAGACTAAGGGGTGTCTACCCTACAACATATATTAAAGTAATCAAAATCTGTGATTAACACTGTTGGCCCTCTCCTTGTGAGCGGAAATAGAAAATTATTTTTGTGCATATTAATGTTCTCCAGTTTATTCTGAGCCATTTGCGAGAAACCGCATACAGATGCTATTATTCTTCGCAAAATTACAAGCGTTGGAATTTTGCACACAGACAATTTTTCGGTTCTTTAATATACTTTAAATCTATTTTTCTCAAAACTAATTTTTCAACTTCTTAGATTTTTAAAATGCTCTATGCGTTATAATATTTGAGCAAAATTCATGAAATTAATAAGAACGAATCCTGATATTGCTTACAAAGTGCACTGTGCATGCATTTTAAAGTTCGACTTCATGAAGATAATTAAATTTGACTTTTAGCTTATTAAAAGGCAAAATTTCTATCAAAATCGATATCGAATTCAGAAAAAAATCTAAAAAAAATTAAGTATTGAAGGGATTAAAAAATTGATATACAGATTTGTTTGTAATAGAGTTTTAAGTGATTAAAATACCAAATCGAGGATATAGCTCAAAAAGTACGACACATGCATTTTAAAATTTCGTTTTAAATTTTGGATTAAAAAAATTAAATTATAATAAAATTGGAAATTTCTTTTAAGGTGGTTTAAATACTTATGGGGAAATGTATATACGGGCGATTCTCAAAAGGTGGGTAATGGATACACGTCATAACTTTAAGCCTTTCAAACATAACTTTAATTATCATTGACTTTATTTATTTTTTTTACACTGAGTTTTTAATTCTATTCAGAGACAGAAAATGACATAATTTATTGTGAAAGCTTTGTATAAATATCTTAAAATTTTATTATTTTATGCTAAAGAGGTCAATTTCGGACATTCATAACGTTAACTGCTCCAATGTACCACAAAAAAAAAAAAGAGTTTTAACTTTTTTCCAGGTGGTTCTAATGGTAAACAACTAATGCACAAAGGAAACATATGATTTTTTGATAATTTCGTTAAGAGATGGAAGGCTGATTTATTGCTTTTTTCAAGATAGAAGGACTTTCCTATAAAGAATTTTTCTGTATTTTGTTATGGCCGAAAGTAACGTACGTAACAAAGCATTTGATTTTATTATTATTATTACTGGATAACAAAAAGTTAATTATACATATATATATGTTACAGGACACATTTACTGCATTCTTAGTCTTAAGAATTTTTTAAATACTAAGAGCAACGTCGAAAATCTGTAACGTACGCGCGAAAAAATGTCCAAAATTTGTAACGTACACAACTGCTAATTAAATGCTTTAATAATTAATTTTCCAAAATAGTTGCTGTCTTTTAATATTTGTGTATAATTTTGTAGACATACTATTAAAATATTTATATATTATATTTATAGACAAAATACTATACTATTAAAAAAATTGTCCTTAAATTTGAAAATTTTAAAAATTACATATAGTTAACATTTAATGATCCCACCTTTTGAGAATTTCCCATATCCAAAAAGTTTTATATCTCTATGATGAAAATTAAAAAAAAATAATTTTTAACGACCACCGTCCCTTTAATAATAAGTATTATACTTCCTAATATTTTAAGTATTAAATCATTACAAAATAAAGTAAACAGTAATGAATATCAATATTGACGAATTGAGGAATACAAGTGTCCCCAGCAGACATGCAAACTGCAAATGTCGAGAGTAAGCCTTTCTCTGTAGAAGTTATTGCCGCTACCTGTCTTATTTCTTTCAAAGAAAATATTTTTGAGTAGTATTTTTTTTTTTTAACAATGAATAAAAAATTCCGGCCAAAGTAGCCATCTGGCCATTTTCCCGATCTCTTTGTGGCCATTTTTTCCGGAATGACGCCATTACAAAAACTGTGGTCTAATATATAATCTATATGACTTATAATAAAACACACATACTATAATATATATTAAAACACACACACACACATAAATAACGGCTGCATTCAAATTGTTAAAGGTATATAGAAATATTATACAGACATACATACAATAAATACAATAAACCCAATTGGAGTGAAAAATTAGCCAGAGACAGGAACCGAACCCGGGACCACAGTATACAAGACTGCTGCTCTAACCACTGAACTACGCCAGCCGATACCTAGGTCTGCAATTTCTCACTAATAAACCATATTGGAGCAGTCACCAGCCATCTATACGACAGACTTGGATGACCGGGCAACGATGAATAGATTTTACTATTGCATCGTAAGAATAATCAAATAAGTAAGTGAAATCGTAGATCGATGCAATAGTAAAATCTATTCATTGTTGTCCGGTCATCCAAGGCTGTCGTATAGATGGCTGGTGACTTCCCCAACATGGTTTATTATTGAGAAATTGCAGACCCAGGTATCGGCCGGAGTAGCTCAGTGGTTAGAGCAGTAGTCTTGTATACTGTGGTCACGGGTTCGATTCCTGGCTCTGGCTAATTTTTCACTCCAGTTGGGTTTATTGTATTTATTGTATGTATGTATAATATTTATATATATACCTTTAACTATATGACTTAGCTTTTTCAAACACACATTATTTAAAAGCTTATTTCATACTGATCAAACACCATAAAAGCAAATAATTATAACACTACGTATTATTTAGCTATAATCAAGATACTGTACCACTTGCCTAAAATCAAAAGATCTTCCGCTTCAAAATCGCAGACAATATTACTAGAATCTGTGACGACTATTTCGTTCAGTTCCAGCGTGGCGGAGACACTATACAAAGTACACACAGTAATGCTAATTATTCTATACTCCAGAGAAAGCATGTTGTAGTCCACTTCGGTGATGTATATCAATCTTATTATATTTCAAATACCGTAAAATAAACAAAATGATCCGACTGTAATGATCCGAAATGTAAGCGACTTTTCACTATAGACCATAATGTAACGGAATTATTTTGTCTGTCCCTGAAAACGAACTATCAGTGATACAAACTTCATTTTCAATACCAAAGGTTCTATGCTAAACCTGAATAACATAAAACTTACATTGCAATCTGGGTGTATTTATGAAATATAGAGTACGGAAAAACGTCTAGGCAGACAGACAGAACGAATTCTTAAACACGTTTCAGTTTTGTTGGAAAGTGTAAAAAATAGTTTGACTTAATATTAGGTAATTTTTTGGAAATATTAGTATAATATATTCAGTGATTCTTTCTTAAGTACCCTAAAATGGGTTGACGGCTTTTAAAACTCAATAACAACAGAAGATATTACGTTTAAAGATCTTTTTGCCGGAGAGTAATGTGTGAAATCAGGAATTTCTTTACAAAGCTTCCTGTTTTACTTACAAATATCACCGATAGATGTCTTTGCACTGTCTAAAACTATAATAATGATCAAAATAACTCTATAATTTCTAAACACAAAACCTTTTTTGGTGTTTGAGCAGTTAAATAAAACGAACAGTTAAAATTCAGTGATCTTCAATCCATTTTTATACAACACGAGCGGGATCGTTATAACAGTTTGAGACAGTACAGTGCAATCTACAGTTGATATTTCGAACTAAAACGAATTAGTGTAGTAAAAAATTCCCGACTTCACTTATTAATTCCTTGTAACAATAACTTCGATAGCTGCGACTATTTAACTTGTTATTGGAATTTAACATCCGCCAGTGCATTCTAGAGCGCCATCAATTTAAATAATAGCAAACAATTACTGTCAATATAAATCAGAGCATTTAAACATGTTGTTAATATAGTAAATACAGCTAAAATAAATTAAGTAACTACTTGTTTTGAATTGAAGAAATATGTTAAATATTCTCCAGTCATTTAATTTTAAAATTCTAAATATTCAATTTGAATTTATTTGTACTAATTTGTGCTGCAAATGTCTTTAAGAAAACAAGTTAAATCAATTATCCTTTATCTTGCAAATACTAGTTATAATTACAACTGTTTATAAGATTGAAGAAACGTAAATTTCGTAAGATAAATATAATAATCTGGAGAAAAAGGAAAACAAAATGTGTATAAAGAGACATGAATTATGAATTATAATCACAAGCATTCTTATGCATACAATGTATATAATGAGTGTGTATTCATTTGTTCTCGCTATTTATAGTTGGTAAAATGTAAAAATATGTAACTTAACTATTCTCAAAGTAAACATAATTCGTAATACTAATAACACTAATATTATTAATAATCCGAATTTGGGAGAATAGTTTTCTTTACGGTTTTGTGCTATGAATGTCTATTTTTATCATTAATCATAGGAAGTATGTATTTCAAAAACATAGTCAGACATTTGATGTATTGTTATTGATGTTACCATTGTTTCAGATTGGAAGTAGGCAGGTAGCTTTGATTTATTGAAAAAGTACAGTTGAAGTAATTTAAGGCTTCCTCTTGACTAATAGTTTCTTTTATCGCAATGTTTATACGTTTAAAAATAATTTATATTTTAGACTAAAACATTTTTTCATGATTGCATACATTTTTGCTTTCTTTATTTACGTGGTGTGATAGAAAAGATCTGAAACTGCATTTAGCATAATCCGCGGAACAAATAAACCTATTAAATAACATAATTAGTATTTAGTAAAACTTAATATATTTATTTGTGATATACATTAGAGCAGCGGTTCCCAACCTTTATTGGTACGTGACCCATCTTTAAGTAAAATAAAATCCGCGATCTACCTAATATGAGGATGTATCTAATATCAGTATGGGAAATTAGTTATGACCTTTATAAACTATCGGCTATCCTATACTACGAAAAAGGCAAATTTTCCTAGGAAAGATGCATTATGAACAAAATCAAGAACCGGTAACCCCATTGTGTGTAAGTGAAATAATGATAATTAAGACAACACACATATTACAAAGATAATGAAAAAATGCGTTTAATTATTATCAAAACACAATTTTACAAACAGTGACATTTCTGGCACTTGTGTTTACCGATGAGGGTATCTATATCAGGGTTAAAACTGGCTAATTTTAATCTTAAGTCATCTTCTTGTTTCTGTATTTTTTTTTCAAAAGCAGAAAAGTTGAAAAAGCACGCTCACAAAAGCATGTCGTGTTGTACAACATCAAGGACCTCAAAGCTCTCATTTAGATATTTCAGATAACTGTGCTTGTATATTCACCCAAAAGGAAATTAAGGATTTTTCCACAAAAATTGCCTTCAAAGAGTACTTGCAAGATAGCTCAATTAGGGAATCTTCTTCATGTTTTGAGAGTTTTGGGTCTTTCAAATGTTCTTCTTAAAAGGATTTCTAATCCACAAGCTCGAGAGCAGGGTTCCAAGGTTGTCATAACGACTGCGCGACTGCCACTATATCTCACAACTACGTCATACCTAAAGATCTGCACGGGCCCGGCCTTGGCCTGGAAAAGTGAAGGCGAATTTTCAAACGAGGCGGGCCGGCAAAAACATTGAACGGGCCTACCGGTTCGGGCCGATAAAATATGAGCCATTTTCAATGAAGATGCCTTTTTCGAGAATAAATGTAAATGTGCGTCACGAGCCGATGCAAGTTTGACAACATCAATACAGAAATGTAACATAACCAATGTAGAGGTCAGCATCGGGTAGTTAAATGGTGTCTGAGCAAGGGCTTAATTTTTTCAGCAGACTCGGGCCGGGCCGGAATTAGGCTTGCATTTTTTTTCTACATAGTCGAGCAAGATCGGAACTAGACTCTAGAATTTGTTCGCAGGATGTGTAATAAAGGCAATATGTTTTGTAAAAAGAATAATAGCGATAAGGAACTTCTGTTAACGGAATCTTTGGAAATATACCTTAAGGTGGTTTTCAAATTCCCTTCTCAACAATGAGAAGTTTTCTGACACATTTACTAACTCATTTTTAACTGTAAAGGCATGAAATTGACAGGCCTGACTATTGAAGAGATTTGTAATCGAACAGCGTTTTCCGTTTTTTATAAATAAATTACTTGTCGATAGATAATAGATTCTTGTCACGTGACTGCAGGTTTTCTTCCTTCCCGTGTTATCGCTTCTGAAAATTCGATTCAAAACCTTAACATTGACAGTATTTTCCAGCCTTTTCTAGAGTTCCATTACCTGCGATTTATTCTGTTGAGCTTATTCGGATATCAGACCAGATGCTATAATCAATAAGGTTAGCTGGGTGAATTAGATTCACCAGATTCGTCCGGGATAGCTCAGATAGTAAAGCATTGGTGGCTTCTGCCAAGAGATCCCTGGTTCGAATCCTGGTCCTGACATTTTTCGCCCAGTTGGAAATATACATCTGATATGTTTTATATATCTGTTATTGATAAAAAAATTACGTATATTAAAAAGTATTGAATTATTTAAATAAATGACTAATGATTGAACAAGCTAGAAACAATGCAAACTAAAAACTATCGCACATGCAGTTTATTTTCTTTCTATACACGAGTGTCCTAGAATGTGTTACTTATATCATTACACAAAAAGACGAAACTGTGAAACTATTTACAAACATTCTATAAAAGTGCTTAATCTGAATAGTTAGAGGGAAAAAAAAGATTTTTCATCATTTCATACAATCCTTTCAAGTTTTGATTCAATTCTGTTAAATTATTATAATATCCAACATCTGTGCAGAATTTAAAATTTCAAAATCCAAACGAAATATCAGATTTTTAAAACTAATGTTATCTACTTCATCTCTAAAGATCATCAAAGATATTTTCATTTATATAGTGTAGTAAGTTTCGATATTATCATAACAAAAAAAGATGAAAACACACAACTATTGAACAAAAATATTGTTTATTTCTATATGTATTGAAATACTGAAAAAAAAAATATTTGGAAAGATGGAGATAAGGATAAATGCACAACAAGAAAATAAAATCGATTTATAACAAAAACTAAACGAGTACGGCTAGAATTGTAAGCTTTTCCTAAAGTCACCTTTTCAATAAAACGATTTTAAAATCATAGCGCGGTGCTCTTTTATTATTTCGGAAGAAAATTTATAGGATATTCAATAAGAGCGTTTTAGCAACCCGAGGAGCCCTTTGTTACCTGAAAGAAAATCTATTCATTAAAAATACAGAATTCTTTACGTTGCAAATTTTATTTTAACATTTTTAGCTTTCCCAATTAAATGTGAAATGAAACTATTTTTATCAATCTCAAGGATATAAATAAATTTTTTCAGGTATTAATATAAAGATTTATTTTATAATTCGTTACATTTCGACACCTGATACTGATAGTTGTTAAAAAAGTGTTTTTTTGTTTGAAGATTAAATAAAATTATAATTTGTAATTTTCATTATGGTTGCATTTAAAGATCCGATGAATTCCTATAAAATTAAAAAACGCACATATGTATATAATGTACAATAACCTCCCCCCCACCCCCCCCAAAAAAAAGATTTAAAAGATGAAACTTCCAATGTTAAATTCCTTTTTAAGAGGTCTCGGAACTCTTAAAATTAAAAAAAAAAGGATAAAAAGGACCATTTTCAAGATTTAATATCTTAAAATGGTTATGATTTAAAACACAGTTTTAATTGTGATGAAAGATATAAGTATGTTCTTTCATTTCATGTATTTAAAAAATTGCAAAATGCAAAATTAGTATTTATAGGGCGCTCCAAACTGTCGGACATTTGTTGAGCAAAATATTGGTTTGACAGCTTACGCGCAGGATTAAAAAATACATTTTGCAACTAGAATGAAATTTTTTGTGTCTAATTATACTTCAGATTGTAATAATTACTCTGAACCTAAATAAACTTGCATTTAAAGCATTTTTATATTTTTAATACCAAGTTGTATTTATCTAATAGAAAATTTTTAAAATTTCAATAGTATAATCACCTAAAATATATATATTTTTAACACCAAAAATGAAATTTTAGGTTCGGTTTATACATACTAACATGAAACATATGTTTTGAAAATTTCATGAAAAAATTTCAGATGTTTTTGAGATATCTGGCGCGTTATGCCCAAAAACGTCATTTGGTGAAAAATAATTTCAAAGTTTCAGAAATACCGCTTCAACAATAGCGCGGGTATAATTGTAAAAGCCATAACTTGTGTTCCAATGGGTATTTCATGGAAATAATTTCATCAAAATGTTCAGAAAAGATATGAGTTAATATCTAAAAAAAAAAAAAATAAATAAAAATTTCGAAATTTTTGAATTTTTAAGAGTCTTGAGACCCCTTAAATTTCATTTCATAGTTGAAATGTGTTTTTGAATTAGGTTTGTCCTTCTGTCCGTGCTCTAACTCTCGTAAATATACTCGCATTGTTGTGTAATTTATATATGTTATTGAGGATTACTCTGATAGGTCCGGTTTTGCAAATGAAGTGTGTACCATTTATACTTCGTTTAGAGAGACACGCAAACGAATTTCTTAACATTAAGGTTTATGGGGCAAAATTGTTTGCAATCTATTTTAACACCAAAACGTTAAAAATTTATTAAAATTGATATGCATGACTGAGACGCACCAGAAAATGTTTACTGTAGAATAATGGTTGCACGTTTATTGGACATTTACAGGGACACACAAAAGAATTCGAATGTAACTACACTTTAGCATACTATGCAGTATACATAGGGTAATTCTATGATAGATGGCCATAGAGGAGAAATGGCCAGTCTAAATATTTCACAAACGATATCATAGATTGCAGCATAAACTTTTGTTCATAAGAAATAGTTCAACGTGTTCGTTCAATGCGACGCGTATCTGTGTTTTTCAATTATAAAATGAAAGTGTAATTTTAATGTTTATTTAATTTAGTAGTTGGATATTTTTGTTTTGAGTTTGGTATCTGAACGTTTTACAGTACGTATCTTACATTTATTTTTACTATGAGGACTTTTAAAGCACGTATATAATCCAATCGTTGCTTTTAAGTCTAAAACAAAGACGTACAATGGCGGAGTGTAGGTTTAAATTGGGTGGCAATCTGTTCATCAATTTTAGGATAGATAGCCACATCAAATCGAGGAGAGATGGCCACCTATAATCAATATTTCAAAATTATACAGAGTGAGGTTTTTAACAAAATATAATTATTTTTAAAATAATTATATATATATTTTTAAATTATATTAACCGACATAACTATTTAAATTTTAACTAATATAAATATTTCAATAACATTAATATAATTAGAGTCTAATGATGTATTTTTGTTTCGTAAAACATTGAAAATTTTCGGAAACATTTATCCCAGAAACAGATAAATTGATAAACTTAAAATCGTGAAAAAGTCTAAAATAAACGCAATAAAAAAACAAAAACACGACATTTCCAGCAGCGAAGAAGATGAAATACATTTGAAATTCTTAGATTTTACAGAGTCCTAGGCAATAGAATTGGACGAGGATCACTGTGTTGGTTGTGGAGAAGAATATAATACCAGAACCAAAAATGATGACTGGGTACAACGCATAAGGTGCAAGAAGTGATTCCACGAACCGTGTACAAACTATTAAAGATCTTTGCCGAAAATGTGGTAAACCTTTGCGAAAAGTGAAGGATTGAAATTATACTTCAAATTTTGTTTATTCAAATTTATTCACTGATTTTCCGTGATATAATTGCATCTTTAAAAATTTCTACAAGTTTATCATGATTAACTGCATGAAATGTGTTATTTTTTGCTATTTTAACTTCATTTTTTTCTTTCTTGTATTGGATGGCCATCTGTCCTCGGCTTGAAGGAGAGATGGCCATCTGTCATTTTAATTTCAATTTTGTTTGTCACATTTTGTTCTCGATATTTAAATATTTTTTGTCCAAAATATGATGAGGATATGTATAAGAATTTCAAATATGCATAAATATTTCTTGCATTTGCATTCTAAGAATTTTTATTTTAATCTTTAAAAATTATGACCATCTATCATAGAGTTACCCTATATAAATCTATAGACAGTGCTTCACAAATTAATTTGAATACTTTTTTGATTATAGGTGGTGATTGCTAAATTTGGTTTTAATTGTATCATGCGTTTTCCAAATTGTTTAATAAAATATCTTTCACCTTATTAATCACCTTATCACCTTATTAAGTTTTGTTAAAGTATCATGAATGTGTTGAAACGTATTTCGTAAACTATGATTTTCGCGTGATTTTTTCTTCTTTGTAATCTGTTGCACAATAGATTGCAATGCGAATAGTTTTTATTTAAACATAACTGAAAAACTACTGAGCTGACTGAGGTTTAATGTTTGTTTCGCATAATTGAAGCTTCTAGAATCCTATTTCTGTTTAAAACTTTCTGGAGTAACTAAATATGATGACAAAGTAAGATGTTCGTAATGAAAAAAAAATTAAAGTTTCATACAATTTGAGTATATAAACGGACTCTCAAGAAAATTTCTCTGTAACAGGTTTGCAGAAAATACTAAACAAGTTTGGTGCGAATAGATTTATTTTGAGACTTTTAAAATTGCAGTAATGACCATTGGTTGGAATTTTTCTTGGGGTATTTTATGTAATAAATATACGTAATAGGGTATGGTATACGTAATATATGGGTAAATACAAAGTAAAACAAAGAGGTCATATAGATTTATAGTCCAAACGAAAAATGAAAATAACATGAATTCTTAGCGTCATCTTTTGAATAAAGTGGATACAAAATCGCGGCGTGGAAGATTTTTATTTTTTCGAAAGTAAAATTTATGGGATATTTAATAGGAGCGTTAAACTAACGCATACAGTTCTTTGTTACCTAAAGTAACTTATTCACCACAGATATAGAGCTCTTTATCATGTATGTTTTATTTTAACTTTTTGATTTCTTATAATGATGGTAACTTTTTTATTGATCTAACGAATATCAATTATTTTTAGTAATAACAGGGAAAAAAAAACACTTCATTTTGTTAAGCTTAGACATCTGTGTCTGAAAGATGTTAGAAACACACTTTTTTCTCTAAGGATTAACTGAATTTATGAATGTTTCTTTTTCACCATGTTACATTTTAAAATTTGATGCTTTGAACCTAATAAAACCTGTGTATTTCTATATATGTAGCTAAAATATGTTGTAATTACGTATATGTAACTGTAGACGTATGAATATAGAATATGCATAAGGTATCCCAAAAAGATCAACATTATTTTAAAACGCCTAAATCAATTAAATATAATTAATATATAGGTGCAAAAAAATGATATGCTTATCTTATGCGATAATTACTAATTATAAAAAGATGAATTTAAAATATTTTTCTATTTTTTGTCAGTAGATGGTGTTGGGCTCTCTCAAACCTGAAATAAGGCTCAAAATCACGGGCGAAACTGGATCGAAGGTTATGCCGTTTTTATATATTCTCCAATGTATTAAATTATAGGAACGAAATAAAGAAAAGCTTGCCATTTTCAAATTTTTATGTTAATTTGAGCTTTCTTGCGGATTGAGACAGTCCTGTGTCACCTATTAGCTAAAATTTGAACGAGTTTTAAAATTAATGTGTATAAAATGTATAAGTTGCCTTATACAATATCGCTTATTTCATCACTTATTGCTTGCTACTATAACACTCAAAATGACGACTACAGTATATCGCCATTACTTGATTTGGATCATTTAAAAAGTGAAAAGTATTTTCCAGGTATGCGTTATATACTAGGTATAAAAATTAAATCCTTCTATATATAAAAAAATATATATAAAAAAGTTTGATTTGGAAATGGACCAATGACAATCTGCTTAGATATTCCCGTAGATCGGCATCCAATTTGAATGCTTAAGCATGGTCTTCCTTCGCTAATATTGAAAAAACTGTTGCATAAAAAAATATGAAAATCGGTAGTATTATAGAGAAACGTTTGATAGACATGCTGATGCAGACAGTTTTCAAATCGAATAATTATTTTACGATATATTTAATGTTAAAGTTGGTCAAAGTCGTTCCATTAAAAAGTTTTATAGGAGCAAAAACTATACATAGGAATTTAATAATTCTTAGATCATTTTATACATGAGAAGTTCTCGGTGTGCAGACTGCATTTATCTTTTTTCTTTTATTCTTTTTTGAGGATTTATTTCCATTTTAAATTCAAATTTTCAGCATTTCTAGAGACATTTTTTACAAATTTTAGAAAAGGGTATTATTTTAAATTGGTGCCAATTTTTAAAACAGTGCAAAGAATAATATTTCCTTCAAATTAAAAATTTATTTACACGTGGCTATTATAAACAGAAATAAAACTTTAAAATTAGAATTAAATGATTGCATGTTAAAAGCAGGAAAATTACGTCACAAGAAACATATTTACACTTGAATTTTAAAAGAGAAACAAAATGTTAAAATAAGAAAAATATTATGCGTTAAAACTTGTAAATGGAGGAAATTACGTCATATTTAAAATGGCCAAAAAATATGGCAAAACAATTTAAAATAAAAAAATAGATTTGTTAGAGACATTTATTTGATACTTTGAGATGATACTTAATTCATTTTACATTAGCTTATTTTCAAAGGTTTAACTAACTTTTTAAAATTAAATACGAAAACAGCCATTATACCTCTTAACAGCAGCAGATTTGGTCTTAAAAATCCCTAATCCAAGGAAAACGAATGGAAATCCGTTTACAGAGAGATCGCTAATTCAATATTTTTAAAGTCGATCAAAAATTAGCGTGCTTTTTGGATTTTGGTGTGCATGAACGGGAGTTGGCGAGCGTAGCTCGTAGGGGGCAGAGCCGCCTAGAACTATAAATTAAGAAAATATGAACACTGAAAATGAAGAGTTGAGGTTTCTACCTTAATAGGTATAATAATTATTTTATGTTTAAGTATTTATTTTTATCTATAGACAACATTTTTTTTGTTCAGACTAGTTGTTATATTTTTAAATTTTCTTGCTTTATATCTGATGGAGGCTTCATTTTAAAGAAGTTAGTAGTATGTTATAAGATGAATTAAGCTAAAAACAGAAAAACATAGTCTCAATTTTAAGAGTGTGTTATATGTACGAAACGAGTTATACACCGAAATATACGGTATATACTAAATATAATGTACGTATATTCATATAAATTTTTATACATTTTCGTAATGATTAATTAAAACTTTTTCATGCTTTAAACAATATTTACTTTAGCAACAGTGATAAAATTATTAATAAAAGTTATAAAAAGTCATAAAGCGCTATATAAGGACTGCAAAATATTTTGACAACTGTTAACTAATAATGAAAGTCGGAATTCCTTATCAAACTTGGCTTTTAATCTAAAAATAGTTACAAAATTTTGTGTGTAAAACTGACTTGAGCTTAATGTTTTTACAAAAAATATTAAGCATTTCTGGTAAAATAATATATGTATATATATATATATATATATATATAATATTTATTAACCATTTGTAACAATGGTTATTGTTCTCGTCAGGGTAGGAAATCAAAAGCATAGCTGGAGGTTTTTATTGGTTTAATCCGCATTTTATTCGTTTTCTGATTGGTCTATACAGTAATCTGTATTTCCCTTTACTTTCAACAGATATGGATACCTTCTGTTGCCACTATGACAAAAAAATAATAAAAACTACAAAAAAAAAATAACTCAGAAACAAATTGAGATTCAAACATATTGCATTTAAAAGTACATTTTTTTCTCTATCCGACGGTATAAAAAGTAATATTCTCGGATGTTTAGAAGTTTAAGAATGAAATTTCATTTAAAATTGGTAGTCAGATTTCTTCGAAATCTGACGATGGAAAAGCCTTTTCCCGAACAGCCAATGAAATGCTTGGATAATACGTAAGTTTCAGGTGGATAATAACTAATGAAAATGAAAGAAAATGAATAACAATTTCTGCCAAAGAGTTAATTTTAATTTGTTAGATTTTCACGTGCAAAAGAAAAATGGAATAAGCCAATTAAAAATTAAAAAAAAAAGATAAATAGGACAGGAATGAATACATATAAATATTTCACACCAAATACGAGTCGCAGGCGATTTTTGTCGCTTGGAATTTATACGTGTCATAACACTATTAATGTTTAATTCATGGCGTACGTAATGTATGATCAACTCCGTGCGATTTTTTATGTCTTAAATTTTAGTCTTTGAAAAAATCATTTTCCAAATGGTCGTTGTAATTTGTTAAATTGCTTTTTTTTTATCATTATTTTTAGCTTTCTACCATATAAGTTTTAATCTATAGATGGCTTCTCATTACAAAAACTGACCAAAAATCTTCATTTCAGTGTTATTATCAACCATAAACGCATTGTAATGTGACTTTAGTATAACTTTTATTCACAGATGCTTTACTTAATGTTACGTGTGATCAATGAATGAAGTATTTTTTCAGCATTTGAGAATTACAAATTAAGTTATTCTTATTAATTCCTTTTTACCTTTTTAGTGAACTTTTTAATAGTTTTGAAATTTATTTTATTTTTGAAACAATATTTTTTGGTTATTTTACAATTGGCTAAAGTAAGTGTTAACTGTGACTTTACAATCACTCCATATGCTTGTCAGTATTGCATGTAGGTTTATGAGGACTACATAGCAATGGTCAATACTGTTTTTCTATTATTTTTCTGTCCAGTTAAAATCTTTTCATTAAAATACTTTGTGATTTTATTAGGCTCCATTGTAATTGTTATTGCATCTCTAATGTTTTATTTTAAGACTTTTTCATTCATAAATAATTTTCCTTTACATTTGGTATTGCAATTTATCGGGCAATTTTAGTAAAATAATTTATGCTACTTGGAATGCTTTACTCAAACAGAAATCAATTGCGATTTACTTATATTGTGGAATTCCCCTTGATAACGTGTTTGACAATATACGTTTCCATTTTCTTTTTATAACATATTTACATTCTGTTTGTGGATTTTTCATCCTAAATCCTTTATTTATTTTTTCACATTATGAATTTCAGGTTATCGGATATATAATTTTATAGTGTATTATAATTATTGATTCATTTATCTATGGACGATTTTTCATGTGATTTATATTTTATACATGTAAAAAGTTTTATCTGGGAGCACGGCAGTGCGTCCGTCCGCCAAGTTCGCACAAGCCGTAAGCTACCTTTTCCTGAACCATTTCGGCATACTTTCCACCCCCTCATAACGTCGTTTTAGGGAGAGATATAGAATTTTTTCTTTTATACACATGTTCATATGGTCAAACTGAACTAAGGATCACAATTTCATGTTTCTGTATTTAGTAGTTTTCGAAATATTAAATTCCGAAAAAGCGCTTTTTTGTCACTGACTCACTTCGCATCATCAAATAACTAAGGTACTTCTAAAAGTCGTAGAATAATGAAATTTCACAAGTAAGTTGGGTTTGTAGCACAATTAACCAGAAAAATCTGAAAACACAGAATTTCCGCTTCTAAACCCTCCAAACAGGGGGTGTTGATTTGGCCGTATACATTCAATTGGGACAATGTTGGTCGCCAAAACTCGATTACACAGTTTTGAAGGTGTCACGTAATTTCAAACTGAATAAAATTGTATATGCTTTCCCGAAAATGCTGATTAAATAGAAAAAGTGAATATACCTAAAAATTTTAATCAGTATAGGTTATGATATATTTACGATATTAAAACAATAAAACATTTACCAAAATATAACAGCAATTCGGTACGTTTCCGATATAGTTGCCTTGACGAAATAGAGAACATAGCCTTGACAAGAAAAGAAATGTGATAATAACGTATTTTCTGGCAACCTATTTACTGTGTCATATACACAAGCGATTTTTTCCATTTGTATACAATTTATTTAATTTAAGGAACCCGTTTATTTATTTTTATATACCAACATAAATAATTTGTATATAAAAAACATAATTTTATACATGTATAAATAAAATGTTTATATGTATATAAAGTACTTGTTAGTTATCCCGTCGACCAATTTCGCCAAATTATATAAATCGCCAAACCACTCGCCTAATTATACAAATTGACATAATTTTTATTTAAAATAGCGAAAAAACAAATTAGTTATTATAACATTAATAAAAATACAAATAAAACGTCAAAATAAAAATCATTTGATGACGTAAACACGTTTTGTCAAGTGAATGCGACATTTACGATCAACCATTATTGGCATTTAATCTTAAACTTTGGCGACAGTAATTTGGTCGACGGGATAACTTACAAGTACCGTATATAAATATATATATACTAGCAAACCCCGCGGCTTTGCTCGCGTAATAGTTGAAATATGCCAAGTGATATTTATATGTCTAATTTTTATTAAAAGGTACTAACTAAATTTTTATTTTATTAAAAGGTAATATTTTATTTTATTAAAAGGTACTTATTACTTTTAGGAATAATTAAAAAAATTACTATTTAAAACAAAGTTTGATTAAACATCATTGTTACACTGCATAAGGCAGAAATGAGACTTAAATTAATAAAACGAAATAAAACTAAATAAATAATAATCAAGAAAATATTTTGAAACTTTTATGCTCAATCAATACGTTCTTTGTAAAAGGGTTTGAAGGTTTGAATTTTTTAGAAACAATCTTCTTACATCTTAAAATTAACCATCATGTCAAATTCCAAGTCCTACCACCTCTCTCAACATAAAGGGCTATATTGAAATAGGAACTGTCACAATTAATTTGCCAACATTAATTTTGAAATTGGTTTGTTATTTCCTAATATTCCACAGAAACGTAATTTAGAAAGCTTTTAAAGGCCTTTTTTAGAGCGTTTGTTGTTCCTGTGAACCCCAGGTGGTAGAATCATCGGCATAAAATATAGCCTGTGTAGGATCAGAGACTGTTACCATTGATTCGAAACTATTACTTTTATATTTGTTTTATATTCCCTGAAATTGCGTAGAAATCGTAATTTAGGACTTTTTTAGAATGCTTTCGCACCTCTCCTTCATTTTACATCTTTTTAATTCGAATTTATTTTCGACAGTCCTTCGAGGGCATTTATATTTTATAAGTAACTACTATGCCAAATTTAAAGTTTCTAGCCTTTTCAGTGTCACAGAAATCGTTATTTAGAAAGTTTTTAGCTACTTCAACCCTCTGGTGGTAGTGGCACAGACATAAAATATGGCTTATGTTTGAGCAGGTTCTATCACCAACAATTTGTCATCATTATTTTTTTAATCGGTTTGGTATTTGATAAGATTACATAAAAATTGTAATTTATAACGCTTTTCGCTCACTTCATATTTCTAAATTTGAAATTTACTTTCGACAGTTCTTAGAAAGCAGTTGCATCTTGTAAGTAAATACCATGCCATACTTCAAAGTGTTACACCCTTCAGTTATGCAAAAAACGAAAATTAGAACATGTTTTGCTTTTGCAACCCTCAGATGGTAGTGACAGCAACATAAAATATAACCTATGTTATAGCAGGAACTGTCACCATTGATTTGCAACCACTACTTTTGAAATAGCTTTGGAATTTCCTGAGATTGAGTAGAAATCGCAATTTAGAACGCTTTTCGCGCATTTTCACCCCTTTTTAAATTTCCAATTTTTTTGAAACTGTTCTTAAAGATCATTTATATGTAATAAATATGTACCTTGCCTAATTTTAAGTTGCTAGCCCCTACCGATCACAAAAATCAAAAGTTGGAATGCTTTTTTGTTCCTGCAACGTCTAGGTGATAGTGATATCGACTTAAAATATTCTCTGTTAGAGCAGAGGCTGTCAGCATCAATTTCTTACCATTACTTTTGAAATCAGTTTGATTCTTCCTGAGATATTGGTGGCAAATCGGCATTTAGAACGTTTTTAGAATGCTTTTCGCTCATTTTGCTTCTGCATCTCTTCTGGGGTAGTGGAAACAGATATAAAATATAGCCTATCTTGGAGCAAGATCTGTCCCCATCATTTTTACACCATTATATTTGAAATCGGTTCAGTATTTCATGAGATTGCTAGAAATCGCAATTTAGAACGTTTTTTACAACGCTTTTTGCGCATTTTGACCATCCTTTTAAATTTCGACTTTTTTAAGAAATGTCCTTAGAGATTATTGATATCTTATAACTAACTACCATTCTAAATTTCACGATTCAAGACCCTTCCGTCACGCAAAAACCGCAATTTAGAACGTTTTTCTCCTTCACCCCCTTTGCGGTAGTGGCACCGACATAAAACACAGCCTATGTTGGAGCAAGGGTTTTCACCATCACTTTGACGTCATTATTTTTTTAATTGGTTTGGTATTTCCTGAGATTGTGTAGAAATCACCATTTAGAACGTTTTTTAGAACGCTTTTCGCGCATTTTCACCCCTTTTTAATTTCGAATTGTTTAAGAACTGTTCTTGGAAATCCTTTATATCTAATAAGTAGCTGATACTTCAAATTTCATATTTCTAGGCCCTTCAGTAACATATAAAACGCATTTTTAGAACGTTTTTTGCTCCTACACCCCCTTTGGGGTAGTGGCACCGACATAAAACATAGCCTATCTTGGAGCAAACGTTGTAACTATCATTTTGACACCAATATTTTTTAAATCGGTTTGGTATTTCCTGAGATTATGTAGAAACTACCATTTAGAACGTTTTCTAGAACGCTTTTTGTGCATTTTCACACCTTTTAAATTTCGAATTGTTTAAGAACTGTTCTTAGACATAATTTATATCTTAAAAGTAACTAATATTCCAAAGTTCATATTTCTAGGCCCTTCAGTAACGCAAAAATCGCATTTTTAGAACGTTTTTTGCTCCTGCACCCCCTTTGGGGTAGTGGCACCAACATAAGATATAGCCTAAGTTCTATGTTGGACTAACACCATCATTTTGATACCATTACTTTTGGAATCGGTTCGGTAGTTCCTGAGATTATGTAGAAACTACCATTTAGAACGTTTTTTAGAACGCTTTTCGCGCATTTTCACCCCTTTTTAATTTCGATTTTTTAAAGAAATATCATTAGAGATCATTAGTATCTTATAAGTAACTACCATTCCAAATTTCATGTTTCTAGGACTTTCAGTAACACAAAAATCGCATTTTTGGAACGTTTTTTGCTCCTGCACCCCCTTTGGGGTAGTGGCACCGACATAAGATATAGCCTATGTTCTAAGTTGGACTAACACCATCATTTTGATACCATTACTTTTGGAATCGGTTCAGTATTTCCTGAGCTTACCTCCTACAAATAAACATTTTTTTCCTCTTTATAATAGGAGTATAGATAAATAACATAAAAGTTCATCAGGTTTGTTTTCATAGTTGTTTATATCATTTGGCAACATATCTCAGTTTCTGAAGTACGAATTGCGCCAAGATTTTTAAAAAATGCCAAGGTCCCTATAGTGGAAAAATATCCTAATTCTCATATGAAAATTTAAAAATCTCCTTTTAATTAAATGAAATGTGTAACTAATAAAGATGTCTTTAACGATGTGCGACAGATACGGCGTACGAAGACCGCTGCTAATGTTATTATATTGTATTATTAGACTACTTACTCTTAATTTATTGTTAATTTTAAATCTGTAAAAGAAAGATTATAGTTATAGATAAGATATGTTGGTCGCCAAAACCCGATTACAGAAAATTAGCCTGAGTTATAAAGGTGTTACATGATTTCAAGCTGAATGAATTTTTATATGCTTTTACAAAAATCTTAATAAGGCAAATCTTTCAGTTTATCTGTCCATATTTCTATCTTTTACTTCCTTAAAACAAATTTTGTTAAAGACCGGGAGGCGTCTGCACAGATCATCACCTCATCGAGTTGACGTCTGAAATTTTAGGATTAGTTAAAAATCGATTAGCATATTAAAATGTAAATGGTCTGCCAAGTCATATCTTTGTGGAAAGCACCTACAGACCCGATTTTACCGGGTTGATTGGTGGATTTTCCATTGTGTTTTCCTGCACCCATTCCTCCATGTTTCTATACTTTTGTATGCAGGAAAATACAATAGTAAACCTATCAGTCAACCACTAAAATTATGCATTCAGGTGGTTTCTACCAAGACATGAATTAACAGACCAGTTTGATTTTAATATGCTAATCTAGTTTTGACTAATCCTAAAATTTCAGCTGTAATCTCGATGAGGTGACGGTGTGTGCAGACGCCTCCCGGTCTATTATAAATGTCGGAATTCTAATCTTAATAGCACTCTGGTTAATCTGGCAATTATCCCTAATATTTATGGAACACTATACCTTTAAGTGCGTTTTAGTGATGTTAATGAACTTTATGCATATGCATCATACATATAATACATATGCATACAATACGTAATACATTTGCATCATACATATTATAGGTATGTGTATAATACATAATACATATGCATCATTATGACGTCAGAATAAACAAAACATTTTTTGTCGCCAAATTTGAGAATTGACATGATATATTATCAAATTTGGCGACACTTCGCTAAATGTTGACAAGCTTGGCGAGTATTTGACGCTAGTGGCTATTTTTCATTGAGTTAATTATTAATGCGAGCCATCTATTTATATTTTACCGCATATCAACTGAATAGTTAAATGGTATAACGTACGAATATTTCCAAAGTTCCAATAGTTTCGTCACTATGCACAAAACATCTGCCATTGTTATTATATTGACCTGTTATTATACTTACTGTGACTATGTTGTTAATCTTTACTCTGCTAAAACTTATGTATTATATAAAGAGAATTTACGGAAACTATTAAAGCAGAGAAACTGCCAGTTCTCCTTGTGAATTATAATAATTATAATTCTATAATATGTAAACTGTTAATAGATGTGTACATTAGAATGAATCTTCTATAATCCGGTTCTTCGCATTTTAGTTTTCAGGTTTCGAATAAAATTAGCTAAAATCTTAAAACCATGGCACATTGTCTAATTCCTCAACAGGATTAGATGAAAAGAAAGATAGATTTTCAAATAGATCAACGGCAGTGAGCCGGTAGACCTTCTATTCTTCCGTAATCAGTCTATTGAAAAGGTTAACGTGAAACAAAAAGATATTAGCATCAATATGGTTTAATGTAAATGCAGATATTGTCAAAGGATTTCATAAGAACCATTTCACTTGTACCCAATCGTAACAGTTAAAATACAACAACTGGCAGTGAGCCCAATTAGAAACGATCACTTAATAGGATTAAAAATTTCCGCATTAGAGAACCAATCGTAACTGATAAGGAAACATGCATAAGTGAGTTAAGAGATATTTGTCATGAAAGATGAAATACATAACAACACAAAATATATGATGTGCTTCCATGATCGTAAAGAGTTCTTGATTTCTCTATCAAAAGCTTCCGACTTGGCGAAATAATGGGCAAGTAAATTATGAATAACAGTAATATGATGCAACGTTTAACATGCAATTAATAGAGCAAATACTGCTTGTTAGAGGCTAGTACTTTAATACCAAAAGAAATAAAGTATAAATTTGTAAAGCTCAATAAAATAAATCTAGGTATTTTTATGTTAGCCGGGCGCGAGTGGCAAATCGCCAAATACTGTTCCTAACTCCATTGTTCATATTGCATTAATTTCATTTAAAAATATAAACTTTTCAGTCATCTCATTTAAAATAAATGCATTTCCCTCATTTTATTTAATAGAATATGTAACATAGAAATAAATAAATAAATAAATAAGAAATAATAACGTAAACCAAAATATTTTATTTGAAAAATCAAACCATTGTTACTAATTTACACATGTGAAAAATGAAAACTGCTATTGGTGAAAAAACAAAATGCTAATGAGGAGATTTGCTCCCGGCTAACATAAAAGTACCAAAATTTAAGTTTTTTTTTTTTATTACTATAGTCTAGAAATAAAAAAAATTGAAAAAACATACAAAAAGTAGTGATATCCCAACAAAAAGTTTTCGGTAAAAAAAAGAAAAAAGCGCCAAGTTCTCCTTAATGTTTCAGCCAGAAAAAGTAGTGATATCTGAAGTTCGCACAAGTTAAAAGCCAAACATCCCAAATCTTTCATTGAAAATGGCTTCCTGCGACTTGGCCGTTAATGCCTTTGAGAGGGTTTTTCAAATTTTAAAGTATGTACAAATGAGCTACATGCCAACTACATTTTTTCATTATTTTAGGCATTTTGTTGCACTAAGTACAGAAATAAATTACACATTTAAAAAAAGCATTTAAACCACTTCAGTCTATTTAAATACTTAGAAGTTAAGTTTCGGAAGATAATATCTCTAATTGCTAAAACATAATTAGTATCAGCTTTAACAGTTTATCAATCGAATACCTCTTAATGTATGCAAACAAACTATAATAAATGTTCAAACAAAAAAAATCTCTTTCGTCAATGCACAAGATTTCAATATTATACAATAAAATATTATGTAACATATAGAGCGATTTGAAGTAAGTAAATTTTGTTTTATTTCTTGGGTTTTACGTTAATGACTTTAGCTTTAGACCGTACAAAATGGCAATTAAACCACCAGTGGACTAAATGATCTGTAATCAAAACTAATGTTTGTTGAAACTGGATGGTATTTATCAGAAATCTTTTACTTATAATGTCTTTATGTGAATTTGCCTCTTTACATTCTAATATTACTTTTAAAATTTAAATAATTCATAAATGCGAAATTTCCAATCAATAATTTTGAAATGCTGTGGAAGGCATTAACGGCCAAGTCGCAGGAAGCCATTTTCAATGAAAGATTTGGGATGTTTGGCTTTTAACTTGTGCGAACTTCAGATATCACTACTTTTTCTGGCTGAAACATTAAGGAGAACTTGGCGCTTTTTTCTTTTTTTTACCGAAAACTTTTTGTTGGGATTATATATTATACTAGCAGCCTTCGCCCGCTACGCTGGTCGGTTTTTCTAAAGAAATCTTGAATGAAACAAAATACATCTGTGAATTTGATCATGCGTTTTAAAGAAATATGGACATTTACCTGGTGTATCCAACCAAATTGCTGAAAGCACTATGGATGTCATTATGCTATTATATCTTTTATTGAGTCATACACAATTTAGATGATTAAGGACCAATTTCTTTAGTTGATCTGTTAGTGTAGGATTCGGTAAAGAACAATAAAACAATATGTAATATACTAAAAGCGTTCATGAAAAATTATCAAAGCAAGTCTCATCAGAATCTTTTAATTGGACTTATTGAAAAGGCTGATCGTTCATAATAATTGGGTTCGCCTGATTCTAGAACTTTCATCTGTAATTCTACAATCAAGCAACCTAACAACCAAGCAACACTAAGCAAATGATATGTGCTTTATACTGAAACATTCACTAAAAAATTAACTAACCGATCAAGTTCCATCGAAATCCACTTAGCAGAATCTTTTAAAATGGAAAATATGCCGAAACCTTCCCTAAAAATGATCTAATTAACAGTTTAAATCCCATAAAAATTCATTTAGTGGAACCTTTAAAAAAAGCAAATCTTTCAAAATTGTGTTCATCTGATTTAGAACTTTCCCCATAATTATTTAACTAAGCAACGTAGAACGTTATGTTTTATACTAACATCTTTTCTGAAAAATTATCTAACTAACAATGTAAGTCCCGTCAAAATCTATTCAACAGAACTCAAGATATAAGCGGCCGGAATAAAATTTCTCTTTGCATTATATATATATTGAGATAGTTAAATATAACTTTCATAATCGCATTAACCTGATTATAGAACTCTCTGGGAGGTAGGAGTAGGTATATACTGCATCACTTCTGAATTTTTTAAGGAACTCAGCTCAACTTCCATAACTATAGTACATGTACTCTCTAGTATACCCTATCTCTGTAGTGTATATCTTCCAATTTTCTTTACTGTACCACTGAGAACTTTTTCCGCATACTCTGTAACTAAACAACACAGAATGATATGATAAATATTGAAAAAATCCCTGAAATATTATCTAACTTACTGTGCATTTAATTAGTTGACTTGAAATCTTTCATAATCGAGTTCACCTAATTTTAGAACTCTCGTAGCAACTTAGAATGATGGTTTTTGCATTAAACCATTTATAAACCAAATTTACTATTTAACAGTGTAAGTTATACAAAATTCTGTTCAGTAGAATCTGAGTTATAGTCATATTTACAATATTTATTACTCATTAAACCTTTTTTCTTTACATTTGAAATAAAACCAGCAACTGTTTTGGTATTTCCTTATTATGTCCACCATTGTCACCAAGCGTAATAGTTGGCGCAAAAATGAAATGATACATTTGAAAAAAAAAAATAATTTTGTTGATTAAAAAAAATGAGCATTCAAAATATATAACTTTTGAAAATTACAGACTTTTACCTACCATTTTTTAAATCAATAAAAATAATGGTACTACTTGGTTATCCCGTCAACCAAAAATCTATTGCCAAACTATAAGATTAAATGCCAATAATGGTTGATTCGTAAATGTCACATTCACTTGACTTTAAGCAAGTTACACGTATTTACGTCATCAAGTGATTTTTATTTCGACGTTTTAAATGTATTTTTATTAATGTTATACTAATTTATTTGTTCTTTCGTTATTTAAAATAAAAATTATGTCAATTTGTATAATTTGTCGAGTGGTTTGGCGATTTATATAATTTGGCGAAATTGGTCGACGGGTACCAAAATAAATACTTAAAATATAAGAATAAATGAATATTTTGAAAGTAATAAAATATAGTCAATTTAAATTGCAGTCTTGAAATTGTAAATGTATTTTACTACTGAAGCATGACTTACGTAATACGTATGTCTCACATTGCAGTAAACATTTCATTCTTTTAATGAAGATATTCATGGTTTTTTGAACAAAACATTTTTATATGTATAATTCCTAACTTCTGAAATAATTTTATTGTAGCTTCCTCATCATCAGATAACTGCGAAATGGTAAAATCTATATCAGTATCAGTAATAAATATTATCTATTCAAAAAATAACAAATTAAAAAGTTTTGCGAGATTATGATGGAATAAAATAAATTTCATCATTAAAAATTCCTGCATAAAAATATTCACGTTTTCAGGATTTCACACACGGTTTGCAATAAAAATCGTTTGCACGATTAGGGTTGAAATAAATGGCGCGATACCATACATTTTGGCATGGTATCGCGACGAAAATTAGAACGAAAAAGTACCACAGTTTTTTTTTTATTATTTAGTTTTAGTTTTTGAGGCGTTTGATTTTTTTTTTTTCTAATTCACGAAGTTGTTTTTATTTAACCAAAAGGATTGGTTAAAAAGTTATTCAATTTGAATTTTTTCCCTCACTATAGTAACAGAATGAGTTTTTAGAAATTATCACTTGAAAAATTCAGGTTTTGGCGCCGAAGATAGTGCCAAATTAGAAAAATATGAAATATCTCTCGAACTACTGGGCTTAAAAGAATTTAGTTAGTACCATTCGATTCAGCATACAAAAATACACCAAAATATGTTATCAGTTGAAAAATAACTATAAAATCAGATTTTTAAGATATTTTTTTAAAGTTCGTTCTTTTTTTTACCCCCCTTAGGGGTGGAATTTTGGAAAATCCTTTCTTAGCGGCACTCTATATCATAAGAAGTATTTTTACCCCGATTTTCAAAATTTTAGGTTCAGTAGTTTTGGCTGCGCGTTGATTAATACAAAATCCAGACTTTCTTTTATATATATAGATATATATCTATAATAATAAGGAAAGAAGTTTGTATGTAAGTGAGTCTGTCGACGGTGTTCTGAAGAGACCGCTGCACGTAGAGCTACAAAATTTCGGGGGAAAGGTACATCTATATATGAAGTTTTGCACCTCGAAGCCCGATTTTCGATTTTTTGATTAGATTTTTTTTTATTTAATTTTTTATCCGATTTTTAGCACTCTTTTAAGTTTCGAAGCGATTTTTCCACATTAGTGAAAAGAATACGGTTTCTTTCTTTTAACCCAATATAGTAAATTTTGCTCTCTTTTCAAAGAAGTTTATTCGGAAGTCGTAAAGCGATTTTTGAATTTTTAGCGATTTTTTATGCGATTATTGAACAGCAGTTAATGCATCTTCATACCTATAAGGGTGTTACCGTATGGGGGACACAGTTCTGTCGCCATGTGCCACCAAGTTTGACGCCAACTTGGCGGTATATCGCCAAATTTGGAGACCAAAATGAGTCGCCAATTTGGCGATATCTCTAATATTTCGCCAAATTCCTACAGACTTCCATTGTAAAACAATAAGGATTACTTGCTTAGAGAAAATCAACAAATTGAGATATTTTAATGCAACAAAAACTAATATTAACTTAAGGGATTATATTAATTGTGTTTAAGGTAATCCAAGTAAATTAAATTATGAATAAAAGTAACATCAAACAATGCTTAGCATGCTTCCCCAAACATAAATTTTAAGAGAGCCCGCAGGTCGAAGGAATTAGATTTGAAATTTTTATCCAATTATAGTAAATTTTGATTTTCGTGATTTTTGAACTTTTTGAGATTTTTAATTCGATTTTTACGTTTCTTCGCTATCTGCTGCAATTTTTTGACATTCCATTTTTGACCTAAAGTACATTCTGCCCTCATTTCAATAAAGTTTATTCGGACTTCGTATATCAATTTTCGAATTTCGGGAATTTTGTATGTGATTTTTAGTGTATTTTAGTGATTTGCTACCATTTTTCCACATTAGTGAAAGGAATTAACTTGCAATCTTTGAACACAATATATATATATTTTTTTCTCTTATCGAAATTTGTGAAGCGATTTAAAATTTTCTCGCTATATCTTATTGTGATTTCCAGAACTTTTTCGCAATTCCTGCTGTTTTTTGACGTACCCGGGCAACGCCGGGCAAGTTCGCTATTATATATATATATATATATATATAGCCATTCATTAAATGTTACCAACCATCATCAAAAACCGCATTATTGCGAATGATTGTCAATAAAAATGGATGGCACAAACCTATAATATAGAACTGTATGAATAAAATAAAGTACGACGTTATACTTAATTACAAGAATTAATAAGGAAGAATAAAAAAAGAAGAAGAATATGGATTCCGAAAAAGTTTAAAAACTTATATATTGAATTACGTTTTTAAGAGTACAGAATTCAATGATATAAGCAAATCGGTTGTTTTCTGTGAGAAAAAAGCTTAAAGCTGAAATTTTTTTTTCTCCTGTACTTGAACAACCAATAGAACCAAAAGAATAGTCTCATATATATATATACATATATAAGTACATATATGTATATATTTATTTATTCTCGAAAACAAAAATTTATCCATAAACAGAAATCATGTTTACATGTTTTGTGTTTTTGTAACCACACGTTCGCAAATTTTCTTCCGGCAGAAAATACGGTCATTACCAACATATCTTGTTTCAGCCTTTGATTTCCTTTTCATAAATTTGATGTATTAATGTTCTTTATCCAGTAGATACTTCAATCAATATTTTCCTCACAGCTTCTTTGTCAATTTACTTTATGAGACAGAGTCGGCGGATCTCATTATTCCTTGTTGACACATCAGAGGCAAAAGGAAAATAATCGAACAAACTTATTTCTCGAGTCCAGTCTATTGCCGCTTTCCGGAAAGAACTTATTTCCGCTGATGTTTACCAGAATAGCGATTTTCTGGCTGGCTGAAAGCAATTCATTTTCAGTGAAGGGATTGCAAATTACTACATAGTTATTATGTTGCATTTCTACTATGTTAACATTAAAGAAATGTATACATTGTTGTTGCTTTTCCTTTTTTTCTGTTTTCTATTAAAAAGAAACAAACAGAAAAACCAACCCGTTGTGCCTCATTTAAGGATACTAAGTGAAGTTCCGGGTGTACAGAACTTAAGTGAAAATCGCTTTTAATTGAAAACTCAAATAGGTATTTTGCATATAGTAATAGTCTTTTCTTAGATTGCTCACTTACGAGCCAAAAAATATTTTTGGTACAAATATGTATAATAATCACTTATAAACAAATTAAGTTAAATAATGCTATAAAAAGTGAAGTCTTAATAAAGATATTATATCACTTTTTATAGCATTATTTAACTTAATTTATTTTTGGTACTTTCAATATTAGCAGCATGTCAGCATTTCCTTGGCAAAGATATATTGGATTCGGTATATTTCAGTGTTTAACTGAGTATTTGGATTTCATATCTGTTAAATTCATATTTTACTTATATTAATTTTAACGCAACTATTTTAATTTGTAAATAAATCACATGAGTTGCAATTTCCCAGTTGGGCGAAAAATGTCCGGGACAGAATTCGAACCAGGGATCTCTTGGTTAAAGCTGCCAATGTTCTAACAACTGAGCTATCCTGGACGAATCTGGTGGATATAATTCACCCAGCTAGCCGCCCTGGACATTTTTGGCGAAGTTGATAAATTGCTACTCATATGGCTTACTTGCCAATTAGAGTAATTATGTTAAAATTAATCTAGTGTAATTACATATCCAGCGTTTACTGGAGTTTCATTACCTACGATTTAATCTGTTGAGCTGATTTATATATAAGGTCAGATACTATACTTAATAACGTTAGCTGGGTGAATTACGTTCGCCCGATTCGTCCGGGATAACTCTGATGGCAAAGCATTGGCAGCTTCAGACAAGAGATCTCTGGCTCGAATCCTGGGACGGGGATTTGTAATCCAGCTTGAAAATTACAACTCATGTAATTTATTTGCCAATTAGAGTAATTAATCTAGTGTTAAAATTAATCTAGTGTAACTATGTATCTAGCGTTTACTAGAATTCCATTACCTGCGATTTAATCTGTTGAGATGATTCAAATATCAAACTAAATGCTGTGATAAATAAGGTTAGCTAGATGAATTAGGTCCGCGAGATTCGTCCACGATAACTCAGTTGGCAGAGCACTGGCAGCTTCAGACAATATATCGGTGGTTCAAATCCTGGTCCGGATATTTTTCGCCTAGTTGGAAAATTGTAATATCATTATTTACTCATTTTATTTACTTATTTATTTATTTAGGAAGTTTTGATTTCATTTAAAAACTAGGTATGAAATATTACATGGAAATAAATAAATGCTGAATAACTAACATTGTTTTTAAGTGTAAACAAGCTAATCTTCCTTAATCGGAACGCCATTTTTGCCGGACAGATTAAAAAAAAATCCAAAATCCATATTATAAAGAAAAAACATAACTGTGGATAATACTGACATCATATTAACGGTGGCAACACCTGACCAATAGATTTTGCTTTCATTGCAATTTCTTTTCTAAGTATAGCTCAATTTAAATTTTTACCCCATCGGACGGAAAGGAAAATGTAATTTGCTTCAAAACCGTATCTGAAAAAACTGAAATTTTGTGGATTTAAAAATAATTTTTTAACATGAATATTTTTAAATCTCCTTACAACAGAATTACGGAAGATTAAACAATGCAACTATTTCAACATTGATTTATTTCCATGTAATATTTCATTATTAAATTTCCAAACGAAATTAAAATCTCATAAATAAATAATTAAATAAATAAATAAAGCACGAATTTAACAGATATGTAATCGAAACAGGCGCTTAAATACTGAAATAATCAGAATAAAAAAAATTGCTATAAATATTGAAATGTTTCGCGATTGACCGCCGGTATGCGGCTAATACTACAAATGCGACCAAAATGATTTCTGGTTTAACTGTATGGCAATCTAAGATAATGCACTAAATACAAAAAACATATTACAGTTTTCAAATTTCATTTATGTTCCCTACTCAAGACAGTGTATTAGGTATCTTTAACCCTGTAGTCCGGGTTGGATTCCTTAGTTATTTTAAAAGCCATAAAATATGAGTAAATTAAGATTTTAAAAAAGTGCATTTGAAAGTGTTTCTTATGTTCTATTCATCGTAGTAAGAGTTGAAACTGTGTGATATTCAGAAGTTAATAAATTTGCAGTAAAAACGAAGTTGAATACTCAGCCCTTTGTCACCGTCGAACATGGCATATTTTTGCTTTATAAGATAACATAAATGACATTTTTTTAAAACATGCTTTCATTAAAATTAACTAAAATGAAGGAAACAATATTTTTTTTTGAAAAGCACTACCATATTTGGCGACACTTCGCCAAGTTGGGCAAAATTTGGCGCTATTTTGATAACCTTGTCATTAGTATTTTTCAAGAAATACTCTATGATGAAGCTGATACTGATTTCTAGATAGAAAATCAAACTATAATTTAATAATCATTAAAAGTAAGTAGTGTTTTTGCGATGCCTTTCGAAAACAAAGGGCGCATGGCGTCAGGACCACCCCTTTAGAGTCGAATTTTGAAAGATTCTGAATTACGTGTTTACTAACTTAAGTTATACTACAGCCGTGTCAAGTTTCAAGTTTTTATTTCCATTGGTTTATGAGATATGTTGATTTTTTTTAACATTCAATTTTTAACATTTAATTGCACTTAAAATAATTCTTCGATTTACAAACTGTCTGATTAAATCGTTTAATCACATATTTCCGCATAAAACTACCAGTTTTCATGTTGTTATATGCAATAGTTTTTTTTTTTTTTTTTTTTTTTTTGCAAGATAAGCAAAGAAAGTGAAAAAAAATTCAAAAAATTCATTTACGGTTAGATATACACTATATGGCCATTAATGACCGGAAACTTCCAATTTTGGACATTTTGTCGAATATTTAGTTAGAAATATACTTGTCAGATTCTTCTGGAAACTCAGGATTAAAAAGAACAGGTATGACCTCATATTTATCAATGCCGATTTGACAAGAGGGAGAATTAGGGGGCCAACAAAAAATCAAAGAAAAACAATAATACATGGGATCATCCTGTAAAATAAAATACACGAAATGATCTATAGCTACAGAATATTAATAAACAGACATTTTACAATATGTGTATTCATTTGTGTAAGAATAGCACGTATATTAATAGAGATATAGCGATTTTTTTTTAAAATAAAATAAAAATCTTGCATGTGTTTTGCTTATAACATGCAAGGTTTTCAACCAAATTTAACGCCGGTTTCAGAAAATTGACAAAATATAGTAGACACAATATAGTGCAATCAGAATATAAATATATTATATATTTTAGGAAATATGAGCAGTTGTATGAAATAATTTTTATCTGCGCATGCGCGAACGATAACAAAGACCTTTTTACATAATTTAATAGTCAACTCTATGGAGCAACTTATTTATAAAATCCAGTCAAATATCGTAAAAATTCAGAAAAATATCGGCGTTAAAGTGAGCTAATTTTTAGTTGTTCGCTAAAACTAGCTGAATTATAAGAGATTGTCCACAAGTTGTCAATTTGAATTTAATTTTTTTTTTCATTTTTTATTGATGCTTTAGTTCTTCTTGGATAGCCACCAGAACGAGTCTGTACCATGATAAAAAGAAGTATCAAAATGGAAGCATTTTTTCCAAATCTATTTGTTGATAATCAGTAAATACTAACTTTTTTCTGAAAGTCAGTTAATAAAAAATGACAATTTGTGGAAAATCCTTATTATTCAGCTGCTTTTAGAGAACAACTAAAAATTTGCTCACACTAACGGCGATATCTTTCTGAATTTTTACGATATTTGACAGGATTTTTTTTAAATAAGCTGCTTCATAGAGTTGATTATTAAATTATGTAAAATGATGTTTTTGTTATCGTTCGCGCATGCGCAGGTAATAATTCTTTCATACAACTGCTCATATTTCCTAAAATATTTAATATAGTTATATTCCAATTGCACTATATTGTTTCTACTATATTTTGTCAATTTTTCTGAAACCAGCATTAAATTTGGTTGAAAACCCAGCATGTTATAAGCAAAAAACATGCAAGAATTTTTTAATTTTTTTAAATAAATCGCTATATCTCTATTAATATACGTGCTATACTTACACAAATGAATACACATATTGCACAATGTCTGTTTATTTATATTCTGTAGCGATAGATCATTTCGTGCATTTTATTTTACAGGGTGATCCCAAGTATTTTTTGTTTGATTTTTATTGACCCCATAATTGCCCCCTTATCAAATCGACATTGCTAAATATGAGGTCATACCTGCTCTTTTTAAGAATATGTTAAGTATATTTCTAAATATTCGACAAAATCTCTAAAATTGAAAGTTGCCGGTCATTAATGGCCATATAATGTACACTATATGGCAAGCCATGACCGGTCACTGGCGATTTTAGACATTTTGTTAAATATCTAGTAAAATACATGAGTAATTATCCTGAAACTCGATGTGTGTAAACAGAATAGTATAGGTCATATCTTTCCGCGAAGATTTTTTCCTGCACGGGCCGGGCCCGGGTCAGCAAAATGACGGCGAAATTTGAAACGGGCCGGCAGAATTAGGACATTTTTTTCATCGGACCGGCGAAAAATTTTAATGGGCCAGCCGGGCCGGGCGGATAAAAAAATTAAGCGGGCCTACCGGCCCGAAATAAAAATCTCAACGAAGACGATAAAATATGGGCCATTTTCAATGAATATGACTTCCGGGAGAATAAGTATAAGTGTGCGCCACGAGCCGATGAGAGTTTCACAACATCAATACAGAAATGTAACATGTCCAGTAGGGTGGGTAGGAAAAAAGAATTTTTTTATTTTCGGAACGCTTTAGTGCGGAAAGGTTGCCTATTGTAATAAGAAGAAAAACGGCATAAAAAATTTTAAAATCGGTTAATATCTTCCATTCGCGCATCGTACTTAAAGTTGATGAAAAATTGCAAAAATCGTGCCTTTTCTCTAATTTTTTTAAGTTTATTAAAACTTTAAAAATCAACACGTTTTAGCCTTTTATGCTTGTTTCATGGTTTACATAACCTAAATAAATTAAATTCTAATCAATAATCTAATTTTTCCGTTCGCGCAACATCTTAAAAAAAAAACACATATTTAGCAATTTTTCGCAATTTTCACCGCGCAACTCTTCGCTCGTTTTGCTAGAACAAAACGACCGAGAAGTCACCACGTGGAGATGGTTGCACGTAGAGTTTCACCTCCACCCTACCCAACCAACCATCCAATTGTTGGGTGCGACATTTACATTATATTTGCAACTATTTACAAAGTTTTTCCATAGAGTAGAATTCTTTGGCTTACTATGTTTTTACATTTTCTTTTTTATTATCTACTACACATTTAAAGTCAGATTTTTTGGAGAAATGAGGCATAACCGAATCAGTCAGTGACCTTCAGTGTTTTTCGGATGTAATCATCTCTAGCTTCATGTCTATATACTTTATTCAAGGTCTCTGTCATAAGTTTGACGCACATCTTAACAGTATTGGTGTGACAGGGAAACATTTGTATTTCTCTGATGAGAGTAGTGTCAGAAGTGATGAACGATTTAACATCATCTTCACTTAGGTCCCGCGGCATTGGAGAAGGATATACCGCACAAGAATTCCGATTAATAATTTCTATGTAATCGGAAGCTTGAAAGTTTCCATTCGGTGGCATTACATTTCTAACACCCTTCTTTTTGGGGATGGTTTGTCTTGCTTTTACGATCCTTCTATAACCAATATACCAAATATGTTTTCTTTAATCAACAATCACTGCAACAGAATATTATCTGGGTGCGCAAAAAACTCATTTCCTTCTATTACTGGATCGGCAACTTGTAGTAATTCGTCGGATAAATAGCGTGATGTTTGGATTGCTTGAAATACATGTTTTGGTCCGTCAGTAAAATATTTGCTTATTTTATGGCAAATTACACAGGCATGTATGATTTTATGATAAAGCAAACTATTTCTTTTAAGTTTTTGGATGAATCTGATACAATCGGTACTCGATTGTTCTTCAAGGACTCGGTTGGCCGCAGTTAGTCATCTGGAATCGGACAAAGTACCAGGGTCCCAGTTCGCCAAGTCTTCTGGGCGATGTCCCAAGGCGATTTCATTCAAAATGTCCCAAAATGCTATTATTCTTCGCTCAAAAAAGTCCTGCCTATATCAGGTATCGAACAATTTACGGGTTTCACAAACAACCACAGGAATTTTTTCACAGCAAGTGAGCTGCTGGCGCACTAAAAGATTTAGGCCCTTCCGTTTGATCGCGAATATTTTGGAAAATTTGGCGATAAGAAAGCTCATTAAATTGCCGGATGCATATGCTCCACATTATTTTCTAGTCAGTGAAAAGCACCGTTATTCCATCCAGTGTTTGTTACAGTACCATCACACTCCACTACTTCTAGTTCTTCTAGTAATATTGTTAGTTCAGACAAACAAGAAATAATACTTTAACTTATATCATTTGATGAACTCGAGGAAAGAGATACATGAACAATATAAGTTGATCCAGATTCCTGGATAAGAGAATAGTGTTCTTATTTCACATTTCTGTGAAATTGCTTGGCATTAAATTTTTTCGACGAACAAAGTATCTCATTTTTGTCTGTCAAAAAAAAGACCCGAATTTTTCTCAGGGTGTGTGAATTGGCTTTTCAAATCCGTCGCAAAACGACTCTTGTCTCTTTGTAATTTACACTTATCAAACACATCAGAAGAATCTGTTTCAGTTATTCAGAACACTTGACGCTATGACAGCTTGTGGCCGATCAGAAACTCGACAACGATCGCTGTTTAGCGCTGTTCCGTTAATTTTTATTATCATCTACCATTTGGGATTTTAGTCGATGTACTTGGTTTGTATTTATCTTCTTCATACTAGAAGTATTCAAAAGAAATTTGTTTGTATTCATCAATTTCATAGTACACTGCCACTTTAGGAACCTTAAAACTATTTGAGGAACTACTCAGTGCTTATTGAAGATAACGAGCTTTCCGCTCGGTCTTCACATATAACTTTTTTCTAACTGTTTTGTAAATACATCCGATTTTTTTCCAAATTGTAACTCCTTTGAAGAATCATGAACCTCAACTCAAAGACACGAATTTTCTTTGTTTTTTTACATAAGCATTTAATTAGAATTATACATTGACATGCATGTGATCTTTTTAATATAATATAAATTCCACACCCAACAAGTGGACGGTTAGTTGGATAGGATGTGGATGGAACTCAACGTGCAGCCACCACCACGTAGTGAGTTTTGTGTCGTTTTGTTTTAGCAAAACGAACTAAGAGTTGCACGGTGAAAATTGCGAAAAACAGGTAAATTTATGTTTTATCTAAGTTCTTGTGCGATTGGATAAAATTGGATTATTGATCGGAATTTAATTTATTTAGGCTATGTAATCCATGAAACAAGCATAAAAAGCTAAAGCGTGTTCATTTTTAAAGTTGTAATTAACTTTAAAAATTAGTCAAAATGCACGATTTTTGCAATTTTTCATCAACTTTAAGCACGATGCGCGAATGGAAGATGTTTACCGATTTTAAAAAAAATTATACTGTTTTTCTTCTTATTACAATAGGCAAGTTTTCTGCACTAAAGCGTTCCGCAAATAAAAAAATTCTTTTTTTCGACCCACCCCAATGTCCAGCGTTGAGATCGGCATCGGACCATTACATGGCATGTGATCCCGGGTTTAATGTTTTCAGTAGACTCGTACCGGGCCGAGACCGGGTTTGCATTTTTCTTCTTCATAGTCAAGCCGGGCCGGAACTGGACTTAATCGTTCTCGGGATGTGTAGGGCAGGCAATATGTTTTGTAAAAATATTAATAGCGATAATGAACTTATGTTAACGGAATATTTCTAAATATATATAACGTATATGTGGAAATATATGTTAAGGTATGTCTCAAATTCACTGCTAAACAATACAAAACTTTCTGACACGTTTTCTGACTAATTTTTATTTGTAAAGACATAAAATTGAAAGGCCTGACTGTTGAAGGGATTTGGAATCGAATATAGTTTTTCATTTTTGATAAATAAATTACTTATCGAGATATAAGAGATTCTTGTCACGTGACTGCAGGTTTTTCCCCTTTCCCGTGCTATCGCTTCCGGAAATTCTATTCAAAATGATAATTTTGACAGTATTTTCTGAAAGATACATTACTTTTATCAAAAAATGGATAACGCCATTCGATTACATAGTTTCTGAATCAGAACACCTGTCAATCTTACGCGTTTTCGAAAAGAAATTAATACAGAAATGTGTCAGAAAGATAGCTCCTTTGGACTTGAGCAAAGTCTTAAAAAATGACAGAGAAACATTTTCACGAATCTACTTTTTATTATACAGTTTCAAAAGTTATGTTTTTAATCCTCCCTTTTCTTTTTTATTCTTTAAACTACATTATTTTTTTAATGAGTCCTTATTTCAATGTTGAAACGTTTAAGATTCTAAGTAATCATTAATATTGCTATTGTGTACTTTCTGTCTTGCGAACACATCGTAATTTTAATAAAATATACTGTAAAATTACTCCATAAAGATGTATGCAGTATTTTTTAATAGAATCTTAATTGTATGTTAAAAAAAATCTGAATTTTTTTGTAGAAATTGAGTCGGACCAGATTTAATTGACTTTTCTACGGGCCGGGCCTGTCTTCACTGACTTTTGCACGGGCCTAGAAATTCCGGCAGTGCAGACCTGGGATCGTCAACAAATTGAAAAATAACGAATATCTTTTGGATATACTTGTAAAAACTAATGTAGTACAAGTGTTCAAACTGCAGAAAGATGCTTATTGTAATAAACTGTATTCATTTTTATGAGGATATCATACATACTAGTAAAGAAATTAAGGTTTTTATAAAAACAGACCCAAATTTCGCCAAGTTTTTTGCTTATAATTTGCAGAGTTCTTAATATAGAAAAAGGTTCTTTTCTGAAACTATGACAAACAATATTCTACCCAATACCCTATAATCAGAATAAAAAAATAATAAAAATTGGATGAAAAATGGGCAGGTTTACTAAATAATGTTTCACTGCACATGCGCGAAAGCAATCAAAATATAATGTGCATAATGCATTAGCTAAGTGTATTGAGCAACTTTTGTGAAAGTCTCAAAAACATAGCTTGAAAGTTCTGAAAATTATCGTGTATAGAATAAGCTTGAAATCCGTTGTTCCCAAAAGGAAGCAAAAAAGATGACGAGTTGTATCCAAATATCCGTTGATTTGTGCCAAAATAGCGTACACAATATTGCATGTACTATGTTTGTACAATTTTTATTTCTTTTTGATTCAAATTGCATTGTACTGTGTACTAGGTTGTTTTTTATATATTCTGAAAAGAACATTTTTTTATATTAAGATCTTTGCAAATTATAAGCAAAAAATTAGGCGGAATTTGGGACTGTTTTTATAAAAACCTTAATTACTCTACTGGTATACATGCTGCCCTCATAAAGATAAACACAGTTTATTAAAATAAACCTCTTAATCATGCTGTAGAGTTGGAACGCTTTTGCTACATTAGTTTTTACAGGGTTATTTAAAAGATATTCGTTTTTTCTTCAATTTGTTGAACGTCCCCTATGGAGTTTCAGGAAAATATATTCGTGGAAATATATAACTTGTTTACACATCTGGAATTTCAGGATAATTCCTCATATATTTTTCTAGATATTTAACAAAGCGTCTAACAAAATTAGCCGGGCCAAGTTCGAATCCTGGCCCCGGCTAATTTTTCACTCCTGTTGGGTTATTGTATTAATTGCGTTTAAGTTTGTCTTAATCTATGCATATATACGTTTAATAATTAAATTAATACATCCAGGCGTTAATTTATGTGTTTTTTATGAAAATGTAATTTAACATTAGAAGCTCTAAATTTTGAAATTTTATAATTCAAAATCTCATCAATCAAATGACTACGTTTCTAGGCATCGTTTGAACCCAAATATTTAAAATATATTAACAAAATTGGGTGTTGCCATTGTAAAAAACAAAGTTTACTTTAGTTTTTATTTTTAGATGGCCCCTTAAGCAAATTTTATATATGTCATTTGAAAGTATACTTTATTTCTAATCGTTTGGTATCGGTAACTTTCTTCTATTATAATTAGTTGCTGCGTTAGTAGGGGGAGTTTACTTTTTTCCCCCACGATTGTACATTGCACTATGTTCTCTTTTACAATGATTTGCCAAATCTTTGTATAAAATCTGTGTGTGCGTACCTTACGTCGTACCTGCGTGTCGTACCTGTGTAGTTCTTTGTACCCTAGAAATATTAGGTTACATTATTATCTTTGCGTTTGCGCGGTTACATCTTGAAATGCACTTTCAGATACGTTATTCGGATTTACCGGATGAACAAATTCTGCGGTGTAATGTAGTTCATATATCAATCATAAATTGCTTCCAGTGCCCTTATAATAATTATCATTCATTATCATCATTGGAAAGTTATTGGTTCAAATACTCTTCAGACAATGTTAGGAGTTTTAGAACTATTTTTAATGTGAGATTTTTTTTATATGTAAAATATATAATAGGAAAAATTATTAAAAAACTCCGCCAAAATTTTTAAAAATATTAATGTTTACATCTACGAGTTAGTTTCGATAGGATAACAAACAATTTTAAAAACATTTAAAATTCCTTTTTGTTACAATAAATTTTTATTTGTTATATTTAGAGTTTGCCATTTCTAATAAAAGTCTGAAATGTTATTTCTGTAACCATACATCTAAAATTTCTTTTATATTTCAAAGTCTTTTCACTTATATCTACAAAATTCCGAAAGATGTTCCTATGAATTCCGCTCACAGATAGCCGCAATTTTATCGAACTATGAAATCATTGCATCGAAAAAGATTTGATTTTCATTTTTACTTGGTTTAAAATTGACTGTCTTAAAGATTTCAAAGTTGTTGCGTATATATTTTAGGTTGCTGCAGTCTAACTAAAAGGATTTTTTTTTTCAAATCTGCCAAAAGAAAAAAAAGTAAGTACTATTTAATTAAATGCGTACAAATATAAAAATATACTGATAAGAGAAAATATCTTTAAAAAAGTACCAAGACTGAAAATTTAAGTACCGAAAAAAAAATCATGTATATCAAATATTACTCCTATACGAGGGTATATAAATAAGTTTTTGCCCTCACATAGAAATAATTGAGTAAAATTTATGACATTGCTACATTGTATTAGTCCTTTTCTATACAGTCACCGTGCACAGTAACACATTTATGCAAATGGTCTTTCAAAAAGAGGGGGGAGGATGTATTCAAGGAGGCGCGATAGTAGACCCAAAGGGGGACACTTTTCTAACTTTTGCCGACCCCCACATGTTACATATTGTTGAAAAGGCCTGTGAGTACTTATTCATGTTATGCACATCCTGAGCCCCTCCCGCCAATTTGAACCTCAGGGGGGACTTTTCTAAATTTTTCGGACACGCCCCTCCGCCCAAATTTGCCCCCGGGGGGCAAATTTGGGCGGAGGGGCTCGGGGATGCATAACACGAATAAGTGGTCTCAGGCCTTTCCAACAATATGTCACTTGTGGGGGTCGGCAGAAGTTCGAAAAATACCCCCTTTGGGTCTACTATCACGCCTCCCGGAATACATCTTCCTCTCTCTTTTTGAAATACCTTTTGCAAAAATGTGTTACTGTGCACGGTGACTATATAGTAAAGGACTAATACAATGTAGCAATGTCATAAATTTTACTCAATTATTTCTATGTGAGGGCAAAAACTTATTGATACCCCGCGTACTCAAATGTGCAACTTGGTTCACAACACATTATATGATACATTTAAATTTATTTGAATAAAATTTTCCCTTATTCCTGAATAAATTTTGTAGATTGTCTCTTAAAATAATGAAAATTTTTCTTTGAGACACAATTTCAATAGAGTTTTAGAAAATTAATTTTAGGAAAATTACAAAATATTGTTATCATTGAGACAATTTTTTCATCAGCTGTATCATAATACCACTGAACAATCAAACAACGTTTCAAACATAATCTTGGGGATTTTGGTTGAAGTTTAATCAGTCAGAAAATAAATACAAATTAAACTTGGAGCTGGATAGCTTCCGTACATATATAAACTCCTATGCGATTACATTAAATACCTGTAGAATCCTGCCACGTATCTGATTAGAAATAAACACAGAGAAAATTTATTCATGATTTTAAATCAAAAAATATAATCTAGTTAAATTCACAATTAATATATATTGAATTCACGGATAAAATCAAGAAACTGAGACAAATCAGCCATATTTCCTAAATATATATCAAGAATTTAAATTTGATAAAATTTTTATAAATTCTTTAATAAAATTATTTCACATTTCTGAATAAATTTCACAGATTGTTTATTCAAAGAATGAAAATACTTCCTGGAAGTAACAATTAGCTTCCCAACTACTAACACGGATCCACTGGACCCGAAAGTAATCTTTGTTCCTTTGTTCCTCTTATACGCAGTAATTAAAGATAATAACAAGAAAGAAAAAATCATGCATCAAGCATAGATTATGAAACACTTTCCAACACATTAAGAATAATGTAACAAAACTGCACCATTTAATAAGTTAAAATATTATTTCTAATTCAACCATATAAAAACGCATAACACATTTGAAAACCCAATTTCAGCTGTTCCAATCTACAATCGGAAATTATCCGAATTCTTTGAGTAGCACTGTATATGATATATAGATTTGTATCTATTAACTACATGCATACCAAAATTTATTTCAGTTAAGAAATACGTATATACTTTAGTTGAAAATTCCCCTTCAGCAATTTCTCCTAATAAGGAGAATGGTACGTGATTTTTTTTTGTGCAGCCTTGTATATGAGGTATAGAATTTATATACAATGAGTAAAATGCAAAAAAACCCCAGTTAAATTTAAAAGCGCATGCCGAAATTAAAAACGCACTTCCCGCAATTATTACTCAAAGTACTGTAATCGATTTCTTTTGTGTATCCCTGGAAATCAACGACGATTGCTATGGATACCATATTTTATCGTAATCATCTTGTAGTGAAATCCAGTCATTTATATCAGTTTTAATACATTGGAAATAGCGTAATGTCATTAAAATACTCTGCAAATTATTTTTTACCATATACCATAATGTAATGGAATTCTTTTGGGTGCCCCTGAAAATGAACTATTAATCCCACATACTTCATATACAATACCAAACATGCCTATGTGACCCTAAGTAAGGTTTATCAATTGCATGAAAATCCGAGTTTATTTACGGGAGTTAGAGCGTAGCCAGACGAATAGACAAACCGAATGCATAAACACTTTTCAACTTTGTTGGAAAGTGTTAAAAATTTGAGTCTATTAATTGCAATGTTATTTATCTACCTATATTGTATAGATAATGATTTATAAGTATGCTCAATTTAAATCAGTAGTTCTTTTGTATTTCTGTAATACTGTATCTTTACAAATGTGTCCAACGGAATCGACTGGTAATTCTTGCAAATCCTTTTTTTTCGGTAATCGAAGAGTTAACAATAGGAAAATACTAGAAAAGTAACCTAGTTTGATACCGTTAGGACGGTTTTCTGTTTTGTTGTGTCATTAATACGGCTGAAAAACCAAATGAAGTTTAAAGCATAATCTCGAGAATTGCGGTTAAATTTTAAATCTGTCAAGGAATACAACTTAGTTACAGAGCTGAAGAGTTTCTGCATATCTTCTGTCGGGGTAATTTGGGTATAAACGTTACATGTTTGTAAGTTAAAAATCTTCCGGATATTACAAATTACAAAATTTATTTTTTATTTTCCTTATATTTAAGCATTATGTTCTTCTACAATAAAACTACCTGGTGTTACATTTATTTTTTCATTTATTACCTCAAAATAAATAAAAATATAAATATACTAGTAACCGTCAGGCCGAAATGTCGGAGCATTGAAATGCGTAAACTTAAAAAATATTATTTAAAAAAATGTTTTATTGTCTAGATTACTGTTTAATAGCATAAAAGTAAGTTTGAAATAACAATCTTCGATACTTCATTTTAAAGTGTTTAATTCAGTCATCAGTTGCCTCGGGTACTGCACAAATACTAATCTCTCAGCAAATGCTCCCATACTTGCCCCAATGCCTGTCCTTAGCGAAAATCGCTTCCATAAGAAATTCCTCTAAATGACAAACTACAGTAAATTTGACATAAGTTGTTTTATGTGACAACACCTTTAGATGAATGTCCACAGCAGGTTTTGACAAAGTTAAACTCTGGGATTTGTGTATAGTGGCAAGGTATGCCACAGTTAAAGGTAACTAACTTCGTAAGAATGAGGCTTTTTCTTCTTTCTAATATTTACAAATAGGTTTGATTTAAAAAAAAAAAAAAAAAAAAAAAAAAAAAAAAAAAAAAAAAAAATCCAGTTAGAAATGGCCTATGATACTCAACAAAATGAACTATTGTAGCCTGTGACAAGCCTCGAGGTTGAAATCGTGGGCCATAGGCAATATCTTTTATCGTACTTAGTGCACCGTTTACCAATCCTCACTCCGTCCAGATATTGGTATGTAGCATAATGCATAACACTGCATCCAGCTGCTGAGGAAAGTCCAGATGCGTGATCATCTTCACTCCATCTTGCTATTTAATCATTGTGATCTGCTAAAATTCTTGTCATTGGCCCCCGCTTCGATTTAAGAAGTACTTCTCGATTATATTCTTTAGCTTGCTTGGTTTTGAGAAAAAGACATATGGCATCTTCAAATCATTCAAGTTAGCCGAAAGCAGTATTTCTTTGCGTCGTTGCATAAGGTGTGAGTAGTAGTCTGAAACTTGACTCTCGCAGAGTGAGTTAAGAGTCTTTCCAGACTTTGTCTGCTGATCGTCGTTTTGTCTCAATGAGTTTGTTAATGTAAAACTTTTTTTTTAAAATCTCTAAGCATTTTTTTGTCCGCGAAGAACCAAAATGACTTTTATAGAATGTCTCTTATATAGAGGGGTGTCTTTTACGCGATGGATTCAAACAAATGATGGATTCAAACGCGATGGATTTTTTTTATGGATTCAAACAAATGAGCCTCTAAAAGGCTCAATACTATCTATTTTACCTTCGCGACATCTTTGTTCAAGCTCAGACATAAGACGACACCCTATCATTAAAAATTCGTCAATAAGGAGAAATAATACTGGATCCATGCTGAGCTGTAGATTTATTGCTGACTTTTTAAATTAGCAAATCATTTAAAACACGTTGGTTCTTTAAGCGCTGAGTGAATTGCCTTGTCTTTGACATTAAACGAAGCAGTACCTGTTAGTGCCAAAAGAATGATAGCTTCTCATCCTAACTGCTGTATGATTGTTTTACTAATTTCTTTGATTATCGTCCATTTTCCAGCTCTTCCTTTTCCAATAATAAAAGTTGACTTAGGAAATTTGTAACTTTTGTTTGCAAAGACGAAAGCTGTTCGGTGCATAACGGAAGTATCTTCTGCTGCTCATCTGTAAATCTGATGTCAGAATTATCAAAATTTTCATGCAGCGTAATTTGTTGTTCTTTAGAATAATTCAGAAATGTTAAAAGTAAAGAGAAACCATTGGATTAGAAAATCTACGGTAAAGATACAGAATTACCACAGGATGTATTTGAGCGATTTTGATTTGTTTAATGTAACTCCGATCTTTGAGACAATCAAAAACTGGAACTTGATCGATCGAGTTAGCGGCAGAAAATTTTAAAGCTCCTTCAAAGACTTGCTTGTCTGGCGCAGCCCACACTTATTTAATATGACAACAGGTAAAGGTTTGTAACACGTATGTAACACACACACATAGGTAGTCGGCTATACTCCTGTATCAAACTTGATACCTTTATTCATATGAGTTGTTGTTATATCGTTATTCTGCAAATACTCGGAAGGCATCTGGTTTATTCTTATGCGACTTTACCACATAGAATTACGCTGAATAACTCTTTACATTTGAATTGCTTTCGTTTAACAGGCATTTTTGAAACTTCTGTGTATCACGTTACACATATAAAAATATGTATATTTCTTAAAATGTACGCTAAATCTAGGCAACAGATTTAAAACTAGTATGTTGTGGTCATCACAAAACTTTGTTCTATCTCATACATGCCAATACTTCAAAATTCGCTATCACAGGGCCAAATTAAATGGCAATATGTGCTCATCATGAGAATTCGAAAAAGATGAAATTCCGTGAATTAGTTCTCGAGGTATGACTGTCGCTGAAATCGTGTAAATCCAGCAAAATGCAGCATAGTAGCGCCACCTATTGGGTTATTTACACCAGAAACTAATTATCATCAACTTATGTCAACGTCTAACTGAATATGAAGTTTGAGGAAAATTCGTGCATTAGTTCTTGAGATAGAGCTATTGCGCAAATCATGACAAATGCAGCATAGCAGCATAATGCCACCTGTTGAGCGATTTACCCCAACACATAATCAGCAGCAATATTACTCAAGTTATACTTAAATTTGAAGTTTGATGAAAATTCGTGCATTAGTTCTTGAGATAGAGCTATTGAGGAAATAGTGCAAAATGCAGCACAGCAGCGTCACCTACTGTGAAATTTACACCAACACGTAGTCAGCATCATTTTATATCAAAGAGTAACTGAATCTGAAGTTTTATGAAAATGTGTTCATTAGTTCTTGAGATAGAGCTATTGCAGAAATCGTGTAAATCTTGCAAAATGCAGCATAGCAGCGCCTTCTGTTGGGAGATTTGCACCAAAACGTAAACAGCATACATTCATGTCAAAAACTAACGGAATCTGAAGTTTTATGAAAATCCGTGCATTTGTTCTTGAGATACAGCTATTGCGGAAATAGTGCAAAATGCAGCACAGCAGCGCCACCTATGGGGCGATTTGCACCAACACGTAGTCAGCATCATTTCATATCAAAGAGTAACTGAATCTGAAGTTTTATGAAAATGTGTCCATTAGTTCTTGAGATAGCGCTATTGCAGAAATTGTGTAAATCCTGCAAAATGCAGCATAGCAGCGCCACTTGTTGAGCGATTTTATTATCAGGGACTACCTGAATATAAATTTTTATTAAATTCCGTGCATTAGTTCTTGAGCTAGAGCGCCCACAAAATTTGTGTCACATACATACAGACAGACAGAGTCACAGACTCACAGGCTCTCAGACAGATATTTTGTAAAAACATGTTTTTTGGAATCTCTGACCCATGAAACGTGTAAGTCCGTCGAAAACCGGAATTCAAAAATTTTCATGAATCCAATACTTTCTTCTTGTAAAGATAGAAAAAAGTAAAAAAATCAGGGATTGATTTATGACTTTTAGGGAACATGATTTCTCATGAATTATCTTTCATTGCTGTATCCATTTTCCCGATCATAAGTATAAAATTATGTAGTCATATACATTAACGTCGAATTTCTCGTTGAGCTTCGCGACATTTGGCGAAATATCGCCAAATTTCGAGACCAAAAATATGTCGCCATAAATTAAACCAATTTCGCAGTAGCTGACTAATTTGGCGAAATTTCCATTGAAATTCAGTACTGATGATTCTTGTCTAGTCGGGTTCTTCGCATTTTAGCTTAATTTTCTCCAGTAAAATTATCTAAAATATTAAAAGCAAGCAATAGGGAAGCAACCTTTTCCAACCCGCACAGAATTTTTTTATTTTGTAATCTACATATTTCCGTTTTCTAGTGTTCATCTTGACAAAAAATGCTTATCTCATTCACTTGAGAATGTTCACTTGCATTTCAGTTGCAACACATTCACTAACGATGAATTAACAAAAATTGAGTAATGTTCAGTAATTGGGACCGCTACCAAATTATTAAATTTGCGTATCAAACTCTCAGTAAATTATGAAATTGTCTACAAACCCGATTACGAAAACTTCCCAATATAAACATACATTCTTCTGAATACAAACATACGTACATAAGAATACATACATATAAGTAATACATACATGACATTATATTTTTTTCGATTTCTTTGAGTATCATCCATAGCCATTCGGCTAATGCCCAAAATCGTATTTTCTGTATTCGATTTCTTTTCGTTTCTCTTAATTTAAAATTCGAAATGAATTGCATCGATTTGGAAACTTGCTAACGGAGAACGAAAAGTTCTAAAAAAAAAGTAGTCCTTACGTATGTAGAAAGTAAAATTTCTGAAAGGGGGGGGGGGTCAACTATATCTCAGGTCACCAATGTATCAACATCGACTTCAACATTCGACTCCATAATGATCTGTATGAGGTTAAAATGCATTTTCATCAATATAATATTGCATTTACAGCAATAGTGCTAATGTTTTAATAAATAACGGGATGAATCTCGTCGAATTTCAACGAAAGAAATTGTTTAAAAACGAACTCATACATGGGTTAGTACTTAATCTCTTAAAACAAATATTATTTTTAACTTAAAATTACCAAAATACTAATTCCATACACTTCGACTGTCCAAAATATTAAAAAATTAAACTATATTATTATACCAAATCAAGATAAGTAATTCTGATAAAATTACACATTGAGGCTGTTATGTTTAAAATTACCGATTGAAAAAAAAAATTGTAATTTAATAGATTACGAGGACCATTTGGAATTTTTTTCACCAAATTCCGTCGCATCCTCTTCAACAACAGATCGCAAAGATTAAACTTCAGACGACCAAAACCTTCATCGATAAACTCTCCAAGTCCTGTTTCGAGAAGAAAAACAGTTTACAAATCGAAAGCAGTTCCACCGAATCATCCACAGATTCCGACAAATTACCTACGTTGAGCTCAATTTTTCCCGGTTAGAATCGACCGATTGTAAAACGCCATGGCTAGTGGATTGGAGCCCCTCCAGACATGGTCTTTTTCTATCAATCGATTAAACATTAGATTGTTTCCTTTATCGCGTTCGTCTTTTATTCTGTAATCGATTTTCATGGGCTACATAATCAGTTGAAGACCTCGATTTTCATGGGCTACATAATCAGTTGAAGACCTCGATTTTCATGGCCTACATGATGAGTTGAAGACCTCGATTTCTGCTTTGCAAGACGATTTTAATTTCGGCGTCGCTCTTTGGCTTTGGATTTTTCCATATCTGATAATTTGTGCCTACCCATTTTGTAGATTTTTCAATTTTTAACGATTTTATGCCTTTCGATCACCTATTCAAACACTTTTTAACGATTTTATGCCTTTCTATTACCTATTCAAATAAAAATTCTTCTAAAAGTAAAGAACATTGTTGAATTTCGTTAAAAAAAAAATAAAATGCGAGCATCATTTGGCCCCATCCTCCCCGAAAACAACAACCATTTCCAAATGGTTAAAAAAATTATTTCTCCTTAAGTCAAACATGGATTTTTTTTTTTTTTTTGCGTAAAATCTAACCTTAACGTTATTTTCACTGTCTCAAAATTTGCATACGCATTTCACATATTTACATTCACCATTTCAAAAATATTGCAATGAGCAATATGCCATTAATAGATATATTTCTAAACTTGAAATCAAATTTGGCAACTACGACTTTGCATGTCAACATTCGCACTCTTGACTTGTGATTCTTTGTAAAAGAAAAAAAAATAAATATTTTTTTACAGAAAGCAACCTAGGTTATTCAAATATTTTCACTCTGAAACAATAAGAAGCAAAGTATAAACATATGGTATAAACAAAGTATAAACATATGATATAAATTAAATAGTTCTATAAAAAATAGTGTCAAGATTTATAAAAGGAAATTCAATTTATACTCAAATTACTTCACTAAATTCAATTTGCACTTACAAGGGATACGTAAATAAATTGCTGTGACACTACATTATTTAACAGTACTTTTAAGTACTCGGGTAACAAGCAGTTCATACAGTATTTATTTTAATATAAAGTATTTGTACTTCTCTTAAAATGATCATATTAATCACATGTTTATGGAATTCTAGAATTTTATTAAAAGGCCATTTAGTTTTGAATATAGAATGCAGTATTTTGTCTCTCAAATAAACGAATAAAAACGATATAGTAATCTATCAAAGTTTTTAAAATATGAGATTTTTGCCTCTAAAGTAGAATTTCTAATAGAAGTATTTTAGGAAAATAATCAAATATCCTTACCGTTGAGACAGTTTTCTCTTTAGCTGTATTATTTATTCCACTGAATATTCAAATGTAATTTCAAGCATTAACTTGGGGATTACGGTTGAAGTTTAATTAATCTAGCATTGAATAAAAATTAGACACAGAAATGTTAAATGTCCGTTATATAAATAGATTGTTATGGAACTACATTAATTATACTTTAAAATTTCACACATATATTAAAGTAGCAGACAATTCAAATAAAATGAATTGTTGATTTTAAACAACAACAACCAAGAAAAGGCAATAAAATAATTTGTAGTTTGACATTAAACCTTTTAAAGTGCATGGATAGAAACGAGAAGCTCAAAACAAAATTTAGTATGTTTATTAAATATTTTATCAGAAACCGTTAAAAACAATTTACTGATATACTTTAACATTTTTGAATAAATATCGTAATTTGCATATTAAAATGATCAAATTTGTTGCTCGAGGAACAATTTATAATAGAAAGGTTTCAGGAAACAGCCACATATCGTTACCGCTGGGGCAATTTTAAATATATCATTAATACTGTTTAATTATCAAACGAAGTTTCAAGCCTGATCTAGGGAATTACGGTTGAAGTTTAATCAGCCCGACAGTGAATTTAAATTAGATACTGAGCTGGAGAGTTAACATTTACAAATAGAGTGCAGCGGCCGTACGTAAATTATCTTGAATACTCTCTCAAGTATTAGAATCGAAGTCAATTCACATAAAGATTATTTTTAGATTAAATACAGGGTATCTACAAATTAGTTGGTAAAAAGAATGATTTATTGAATGGAATGGACAGGAAAAAAATGAAAGTACATATTGTCGTAAGATAGAAAAATAGTTCAAGTTTACCATTATCACAAATATTCGATGTGACTTGCTCCCGTGACTCTGCAAATGACCCATCGGCAAATCATCTCTTGCCACAGATTTGTCAGCATGTTTCCGTCGATTAAATTAATGGCAATGCAGATTCTTGATTTTAGTTCAGGAATGAATGCAGGAAGTGGCCGCTTGTACACTTAATCTTTTACAAATCTCCATACACTGAAATCAAGCGGTGAAATATCTTGTGATCATGGTGGCCATTGAATAACACTTCCGCTCATTAAGCGATAGCATCAGTTATGGCATCTAACACCATCTATGAATAAAATTCGGCAATATTACTACTAGTCTGAATCTGTAGGAAATCAACTAGTGAATTTCATTTAATATTTCGGGAATCCTTAACTTACGAAATTGCTCAACTAATTTGTAGACAGCCTGCTTTTATATCTATGTTAAAATGGTGATATTGATAATATTTTTACAGAAAAGTACGTAATTAAAATATTTTCAAAAAGTTCAATAATGAAATTCTAGAATTTTATTATCACGACAACAGGAATACATCGCTAAACAAATAAAAATGATATAAAAATACATGGTTGGTAGAAAGTCCGTATAAACTTTAAAAATTCAAAAAACAAGGAAGAAGAATAATGCTTCAAGCATAGAGTATGGAAAATTCACCAACAAATTCAAATACTGCAACAAAACTTCCCTATTTAATTAGATGAAATAGTATGTCTAAGTAAACAAGGTTCAACTAGACGAGGAGGCCTACCCAAGGGCTAAAGCTCTACTAGCCCCACCCAGCAACGCACTTTAGACATCCCCCACCTTATATTCCGGCAAAGTTTTACAAAGTTTATGGACTGTACAGGTAGTTATTTTCTTCATAGGAGAATAAGTTTATAGTCTGTAGAAGTTGTAATGAAAAATTTACACATTAATAAAATTATTACATTGCAAATAGATGCGTCTTAATCTAAGAATTAAGACATCAGAGATATCTTAATTTAAGATACATAAGTGTATTACTATGATTATAGTATAAGCGAACTGAGAAAAAGCAGGAAAATTCAGCAAACGTCTTAATTAAAACCACTACTTTTTTTCAAACATCTTAATTTTAAGACCCTTTGTTTCTTCCGTTACGTACTAACCACCAGAGGGGACTCTCAGTTGCGCATGCGTTTTAGATTTCTTTTATTTGAACTTGACCTTGCGAGTAATTCGAACCGAAGGCTTTTATGTACGCGTAAATTTTAATAATTTGTTTTGACTCGATTGATTTTTTGTAGAATGTGCTGTTCTGTGATTTTATGCCATATCTACTTAGTATATTTTTTTAACACATACATCCCACTTGTGTGCTTGACGTGAAATACCGGCTCATAATAAGGCGTCACGTTGTTGATATAACGTCCCCCACCGGGATTGCACTTATACTCTACAGCGAAAGCTGGGTTCCCGGGGCGGTCATCCCTGTTGATATAAAGACGGAAAAGAAGCACTTAAAGATTGCACCCGAGAATTCTACAAGAGTGTGCAACGGAGACAATATTACTTTTCATTACTTTTCATTACTTTTCATCAGTAATATAGTGTTTGTTATTCATCTCGTCTAAGTTTGGTAAACAAGAACTAGCGCCAAGATCTTGAAAGTAGTCCCGCGGTCTATGTTTTTAGAATGAGTAATTTTCATTATTTTAACATAGCTAGCAAGATATATAAAGGGCTTTTCTTTGCAAGTGTTTTGTCTGCTATACAGTAATGACAGTTTTTTAAATTTCATGAGGAGTTCTCCATTGAATCGACAGCATTTAAAGTGAGTGTTGTTGATATTTTATTTATAGTACCGTATAAAATAATGCATGAAAGTTAATTTAGGTTTGAATGTGTTTGCAAAAAAACCAAAAAAAAAACAGCTAATTCTAGAAATATATATTCTTACATTCATATAATTATGCATGTTAATCTAACTGTAAAAATCCCAGTAATGATATACATATATTTTTGATTTGAAATCAACTTTAATATTGATTTTTGATTATTTTTAGCAAAAAATAAATTTGAACTTTAAAAAGCTACAATTTTATACATTTACTTTCATAACTAGATTTTGCACTTAAAATTGTGGTTTTTATAATTTATTTATTATCACTTACACGAAAAATAAAAAAATAACAATTATATCTTAAGATGTATATTTAAGACAAAATTAGAAATTAGAGGTAATTTTTTATGCGTGTTATTAAAATAGAATATTTATTTATTTGTTGTCAAATAAATAGCTCTTGTGATTATCATTTGATGTATAAAAAAATTTCCATGGGGCAATATAAATTTAAAAGAAGAATTTAATTTTTAAATGATATGAATTTTCTTTTTCGATTTTTTTTAAATATCTTTTGGGAGGGGGGTGAACGGGGATGGATTTTTTGTGACATTTTTGTAAAGCTGATATTTTAAATCTCTTTCGACATTACTCTATTTATATGAATATTTTGAACTTTAAGAGCAGGACTAGAGTAGGATAGGACAAGATTAGAAACAAAAAATATATTTATCCAAATACCGTAAAGATCCTGAATAGCGAACACTTCGGGACTCCGGAATTTGTTCGAGAATAGGAGCCTGCTTTCGTGAAGTAAAAATATACAAATATGTATGCATTCTGGATTAAAAAATATTTTCGCTAGATAGAGATGCCCGGTATTAGGGAATGTCCATTAACCTCCATTACAGACACTCCCGAATACCGGACATTTCTTTTTAGCGAACCATAATGCAGGCTTGAATACTTTGCAACAGGACTTGATTAAATCGTGGGCAAACTGGATAGTGTCCCCTCCTTTCCCCTCTCCGTACAATTTTAAGGGCCACAGATTAAATATGTTATTTTTGAAAAGATTATATTTTAAATATGTTTTGACATTGTATTGATTATAATCAATATTTTGGGCTTTTAAAGTAGAATAAGATTTAAATAAAAAATCTGAATACAGTAAAACTTTTGAATCGCGGGCTCCTCGGGAATGCTGAACTTGTCTGCTATTCGAAGGTGTTCACTTTTCTGAGATAAAGAAATAAATATTTGTTAAAAAAGGTGAGTGTTCGCTAAATAAAGTTGTCTATCTGAAGTTTTGCACTAAACTCTCCATAACGAACACTACTCCTAAATAGTAGATATCACTATTTAAGAAGCAAATTTTTTATTCACAACCTGCACATTTTTTATATACATTTACCTCAGCAAAGCAGACATTTCCGAATAGCGGAATAATTCCACAGTCCCGAGGTGCCCGCTATTGAGAGGTTTACTGTAGTTAAATATATATAGATATATATATATATATATATATTTATTTAATCTTATTCTACTCTAGAAGTTCAAAATATTGCTTACAATCAGTACAACTTCAAAAAAGATGTAACTTATTAGCTTTACGAAAATTGCATACCAAATTTGGGAGTTTCTAAAATCAGGCTGTGTGGGTGGCGGAGGAGGCAGGACCATGCGTCATAGTACCTATATTTCTCTAGGATTCAAAGTGGTCAAATACGGCTACGTATAAAGTTTACAAAAAAAAAATGGCTGCGATTAAGAAGTTTAAAGTGCCTGAATTTTTTTTTAAACGTCTGAAAATTGAACACTCCGTTTCAGACACTTAAGTGTCTGAATTAAATGTCTATTATGCCTCAAATAGTGTAACATAATTAAAATACACTGCGGATGATTTTCCTCCATAGACAATACTGTGACTAAATTCTTTGCAGTACTCTTGTAAACAAATTATAATGCTACGCACTTTTCAGTTTCAATACCAACCATTCCATGGCCATTCTCAATGACATAGCAACTCGATTACTTTTACGTGAGTTAGCAAACAGCCAGACAGACGGCCAGACAACCCGAACTCATAAACACTTTTCAACTACGTTAGAAAGTTTTAAAGAGAACAAATAATGATACGGAAGTGCAGTTTGCACTAAAATACTTGTTCGGATACGGAATGTTCTTAACAGTGAAAAATGTATTTTTAAAAGACTTCGATAGAGGGTGCTAACATGAATGTATTTTCTGAAAATATGTAAATGAACAGGAAACCTTTCACCTTTCGAGAGTTTTCCTGTCTTTTTTATAAAAATTCTGTAAGTCCCAGGATATATATTTTTTTAAATCGCGGTTTTTTAAATCACGGAATTCTGTTTAAAATATTTTTGTCTACAGCCATTTTAACATGATTTCTACAAACGGAAAAGGCCGGGCCAAAAAAACTGACAATTCTATGGATTCTTTATTCAATCGAAACCTTAGTTTTGTGTGTATAAGAGAAACTGCGGGCTAGTGGGACATGTTTTGCATTTTCGACAAAATCTTTAAACAGCATTTTATGGCATCCGTTTCGCATATATTGCTCAACTAACAAAATGCACAACAAAAGACAAAATGATATGTTAATATTATATATTAATATTTTATAATAATTTAACACAAAATTTTCTATTATCAATTTTAATTTGGTGAAATGGTATTAATTTCAGTCGAAATAAAAGAATGATGCGCATTAATTTTCATATACTACAATATATTATTAACATAGATGAATTATTTTATTGAAACAATTCGGGGTACAGTGTTGCCAGTGGGTTACTTTTTTAAATTCAGATTTCTCGATTGGCACCATTTTTTTTAAATCGTAAAATTGACCTTATTTGATGACATATTAATTTAGGCCAAAAACGAGGGGAAACTTACTATCTCAAAAAAGTGGTGCAAATTACGAAACCTGAATTTTCAAAAAAGTAGCCCACTAGCAACACTGTCGGGGTAGACCCTAATGTAAAATGTCTTACTAGTCCCCATACCATATTCTCATGAACCATTCTCATTCTGAATTTACTTTCATTGCAAATTAACTATTTATCACTGATACAAAATAATTCCAGTTATTCAGGGTAACTTTGAACCATGGGGTCTAACTTTGCACCACCTCCTAATTTTCAATATTTTTGACTCCAAAAGACTAAATAAACTCCAGAACTGTGCTCTGTTGGCAAGGTTCTAAACTGGGATTTTTACTCTTTATTTTAGAAAATAAATTAGCAACATTATGCGCAATTACTTGCATCATCTAACTATTTTTGTAAAATACTGTTTTCAAGTTAATTTTGAATGCTGTTTTGAAGTTGTTGTAATCCAGTTAAATTTTCATAGTAAGTAACAATATACTCATTTATCAGACATATTATTATCTAAATGTTGGTAAATGTGTTAATATTTTGTGATTATTTATTTATTAATAGTTAATAAAATGTAAAATAAGAAGGCATTAACATTTTACCACATTTTCATGGTAATTTTGAGCTAGCTCAAAGTTATACTGATGTTTATAATTTACTGATTATAGGTGCTACTGTCAAAAACTTCCCATATTTGGTCGTATGTTTTATATAAATGCCAAAAGTGTGTATTAGATATAACATGTAATTATTTTCACAAATATGTGTAAAATACATAAAATTCGTTAAAAGGCGTTATTCGGAGCGGAGCTAATAAATTTGACATTTCATACATTCGACATTTTTTATTCTTGTTTGAATAATACTAGTACTAGTATGTATTACTGTAACTATGGATATATTATTGAGTTAAAACATTGAAAATTGTTTTTCACTGCATTTTTATGTATTATATGAACAGTAAACAGTTTTTTTTTTAATTTCTAAATATTCATGGTTCTCTTCTTACACTTTCCTTATGCATAATATTTGTTGTAATCTTGTAATATCATAAATTATACAAATCTTGTGATGTTGGGAAATGTAAATTCGCAGTCTTTACATATCTGAAAACATTTTTCGGTATTCAAAGTTGTCCTAACTATAATACTTTTTTTTATAATGAATTATTTTATGTAATATTTATCATATGGTGCAAAGTTGCCCTAAATGGCTGGGTAACTTTGAACCAGGCTAAAAATTCATTTTTTTGCTTTTATCATTATTATTCCTTAATTTTTGATAGTTATACAATAATTTAAGATCATTTCTTCTCTTTTATGCCCTTGGTTGCAACAATATTCTTAAAACAAGAGTGTGGCACATGAAAATAGAGAAAATGCGGATCAAAGTTACCCTGAATGACTGTAATGTAAATGAATAGCAATGATTAAAAGTTTCACAATCACATGTAATACTACTAAAAAACAAATTTAATACTTTATCAAAACAAGTATTTATTAAAAAAAAACAGTTAGTCTGAATGTTTAACGACATTATACTGTTAAAAATATTTTATCCTGGTGGGAACCAACTTTTGGTGTTGTAGTAGTTGCAGCCATAAGATGGTGCAACCTCATTCCAACATTTGAATCATTGGTTCAACCTGAGCTCAAAATGTTGGAATAAGATTTCAGCTACTACACTACAGTAGATTTAAAGTCAACCCGCAACACGACCCTAATCCGACTTATATTTCAACCCACATCCAACTCGAACCCGAAATACTTCAACCTGCAACCTGACCCGAACTTGAAATGAACTGAATGTAAATCATGTTTTAATGTCGTTATGTAAAGTCAAACAACACCAATTTTATCTTTTATATAGAAAAATGGACAAATCTATATATTTTTAATATTCAAATACAGTACAAACTCTGAATAGCAGAACCTCAGGATCGTTGAATAGAGTCCTGCATCTGGTCGGGTTGTGCCTAATTTTCTTTGTACGGATCGGGATGACTTTAATTTTCTCTTTGCGGGTTGGATTCACGATATAATAATTCTGGCGTGTCATATTTATGTTTTTTGGAAGTCGGGTTGTCGGTATTTTCACAAGAAGTGTAAGCAGAATTACGTTTCAAAGGAAGATAAAAACGTGTTTGAATATGAATGAGTTTATCTTCAATTTACTGCATGAGAAATAAAATGTATAAAACAAATGTGATCATAGATGACTCTTTCTTAACGTTACAGTTAAGAACCATTTTTTCTTCTCTCGGAATATAATAAATAATTCTAATATTATGTGTTTGATACACAAAAACAAATGTATTGTATTTCTTGTAGTTTATGACACACATGCACGTGTTATGTGTGTGTAGATTGAGAGTGGTCCTCTATTAATAGGTATAAGCGCACAAATATATAAATGTTAGGAATTGAAAAAGTGTACGCTAAATAGAGGTGTCTGCTTTTCGGTGATGTTCATTATGGATGCAATTTTGTCTATAGATTTGTAACCTAAAAAAATACTCTAGACAATAAAATTCCAAAAAAAAAAAAAATTGAAAATTTGAGCAAAACTATCAAATTAATGTTATTATTTCTTTTAGAATATGTTCAACGTGTCATGAATAAGAAACAAATTTCATTATAAAGATCATAAATCAACTCATATAGTAAACCAATATTTAATAAATATATATTCTTACGTTGGGATCCAATATTGGGTCAATATTCATTCATCGGTAATAATATAATGAAATACCAATAATCGTTGAATATAAGCTTTACTTCGGAAATATTTGCACACATTTTTTTTGCACTTTTACGGAAACATTTTTTGTATATCGTATATATTTGCAATAAGACATAAATAATGAAGAAATATCGGCTTTACATTGGAAATATTTACAATGCGGTGGCAAAATAAGATCTTCCAAATATTGTATCAATATTTCAAAAATTTAAATACCCGAATATTATGGCAATATTTCATGCCAAGTGCAAAGACGGTCATGACAGAGCCATTATATAGTCAGTACTGACCAAGACATAGCTAAATTAAACACCATTAAGCCTTATTTGATTAGGGGTGGGAACATATACGTTTCAGTGGACTATTTTGCATTCTATGTGTACCACCTTTCGAAAAAAAATCTTTGCTTTGTACTAGGACATTTTCAAGAGAAATCTACAAAAATATTTTTTTTTTTTTTGTAAATTGTACTAAGATTGAATGTAAAATAATCTCCAATCCCGTCCCACAGTCAAAGTGTTAAAGAGATGACTTTTCTAAACTTTTTGATTACGTGCCAAGATTAACGACTATTTTTATATTCAATCATACCACAATATACAAAAAAATTTCTAGATTTCCTATAATATGCTATTTCTTAAAATATCGCCCACTGGGGCATATATGTTCCGACCCAGTAATCAAAATGTTTATTGAATATTTTTTCTACAATAAGATAGAAACACATTTAATTCATCTATTCACATGTTAATTGGTACAAAAGAACACTGTATTTAACTGATATTCTCATCAAAGATCAGAGTACCGTTAAGAAATTATTATGGATTGCATTATTGAAACAGTTAATTATTAGTCATTGAATTGCGGAATATAGGGAAAATGAGTACAAATTAACTAAACGGAAACACAACTGTTGCCATTAAAAATAGTCATGTAAAGGCGAAGCGGTAATTGAAATTAATTCTTCGTATAATGCTTATATTAATGCTTGCTAATTAAGCATTAACAGTTAAAAGAATCTTTGCAATGATGTATTAGACATAATTAAGTTATTTCCAGGAATATCTCCATAGTAATTTGAGGGATAGTACATCTTATGCAGGCCTTTCTGAAATCGAATAATAAATGAACAAGCTTTTACAGATAATAAGAATAAATCTGTATTATATAATATAAGGGTTTTATAAGTATAAAAAAGTCCATTCATTTATTTGATTTCTATTAGACTTTAAAACAGGCGGTTATACAATTCGTTTATATATATGTTGTTGGAAACACTCAAATAACTTTTGTGTGGATAAAACTAAAATTACGGAACAAGTGTTTACTATAATACAAATTGCGTCTAAAAATTTTGTTTGGTGGTCTCATGAAAAAAAAGAAAAATACAAATCAAAATCTACATTACCCTTCAAAATAATTTACATTTAGCCACAACACACTTTTGACACTTTTTGTAAAATTGCCGGAAACAGTTAGCAAAGACTTCGTTCGAAGTCGCTCGATGTCATATGTTGTTGAACTTCCGGTACATCTGAAAAGTGTAGCCCTTTTACAACATGTTCAACTATGTGGAACAATATCAAGTCTAAAGGCACCAGATCTGGAAAATCTGGTGGATGATCAAGGACAGTCACACGGTATTTAGCAAGGAAGTTGAGCATTCGGATCGGACTGTGAGGGAGAGTATTGTCCTAGAGCAGATATCTCTCTACAACTCGATATAGCAATGGGTCTCCATTGCCATTTATTTAAATTTCTAATAAAACCTAAATTCAAATGCTGCTCCGTTGCATTTGACTCGATATCTCACACTGATTCCGTTCGATTGGCCCCAGTGGACAATTTTTACAACAAGCGCTATTTCCCATGTTCTCAAAGCTCATGCATTTTTTATCACTACAATGCCTTAAGAATTCTTCAAATATTCCAAATTTGAAAAACAAAATATTGTAGAAAATAAATTAACACTACGCTATTTGAAAATAATATATATATTTGCACAACAATAGTTTTGTTAAGTTTCAAAAGAAGGGTTCTATATCTCAGCTTTAAGACTTTTGAAATCTCGCAAAATTCGATCATCCTTGAAAATATCTTACAACTATATTTTACATATGAAGGCAAATTTAACAATGGTGAGATGAAATCAAGACACTTAAGTTATTCGACATGTTTCAAGAGCTGTAATTTCATTAGGCAAATTTTGGAAAAGCTCCAGAAGTAAAAATATCGAATTGTGAAAGACTGATTTTTTTAAATACCAACATTCGCAGTATAAGACACAATGCAATTATTTAATTATATTAGTTCCGATGTCTTTCTCTAAGCACGTACAAAACGCACACGAGAAATGAAGTAGAATACGAAAGATTTTTGAACAGGTGTGTAAAAATCACATTGTTTGATAAAAAATTGAGTTATTTAAAAATAAATGAAAAGACGTATAAGTAAATAATTTCAAGGATTGTGGAGGTGACCGGGGCTAGTAGGCGCAGTTTTTAGTTGTTGATTTTTATTAATTTTTTGTTTAAGTTTTTTATGAAACTTTAACTGTACTTTTAAAGAACAGGCATTGGGCTATAAATACCCAGAGTTTTGAGTTTGTAGCTTTTGTAATTTATGTTTAGCGGAAGCCTAAAATAAAAGGAAAATTGTGCGCCAGCCTACTCCGCCACGGGGCAAGTTGCCTATACCTATGGGGTAAGTTGGAACACGCTTTATAAGAATTTAAATGAAACTCAAATAAGACACGCAGTTAAGAGAAATCAATTTCATTATAACCAGTAAGTTTAAACAAAGGCGTTATCGTCATACAATGTAAATTCTAAATTATACAGACATAAAAATAATGAATATAATATTAACATTGAGTAACTTCTATCCTACCCTATATCATCATCAGAGTTAAGTTGTCACAATTAAAAAAAACGAGTGTCTACATTTGAGCAAACCTCCAGTGCCCAAAATTTTGCATTGCAACCACTTTTCTCGGTGTTTGCTGTTTTTCAAGCTACCACCACACACCAGACACCGAGCCAACTTGCCCCGTGTTGAATGTGCCTACTAGCCCCATAATAAATTTCTTCACAAAAGGGACACGTAACTATCTAAGCATAAATAATCCAAGTAAATCATATATGAGACGGGTACGGTCAATCATACGCTAAGAAAAACAGCACAAGTTAAAATGCAATTATTAAGATAAGTATTCGAAATTAGAAAAAGAATGAATCAACAAAAAATTACTTATGAGTGCAAAAAAACAGAAAAATCGTAAAAAATTTCCACTGCGCGTAGGTAACGCTGCAAAACTACAACGAGGATTGTAAAAAGCAAGAAGAAAGGTACTCTGTGACTGGTTAAGCAATCTATCCACAAACAGGCGATTTATGAGGACTGCGCTTACTTACCTTGGAGTCAACTACCCCGTCTCCCCCACAGTGAGAAAGTCTCCTATGGGTGAACTTGTTTTAAGGTGCTTAATTCTCTAGAGATAGACACAGAGCTATGTATTAGGAGCGATTTCAAATAAAAATTACTTTTAAAATGTTGGAAAAAAATATTTGTCGACTCAAGGATGCAGTTACGACTAGTCTTTAAATCATCAGCAAAAGATTGCATTGCATTATTTTTATAATAACTCTATAAGTATTTTATGTATATTTTATCTATCTATATTACTCTATAAGTATTATAACTGTTAATTACAAGATTTTTTTTTTATCACTACTATACCGAACATATATCTTCGCCTTTTATAATCACAGATTTCTGCGATTTATATAAAAACTAATTTTTGATGGAAATAAGAAAATTAATAACATTCGATCTTCTTAAAAAGTCTCCAGGAATTGAAAACTCATGTTTCATGAATAAATTAACAGATAAAGAACAGTTAAGGCGTTATTAAATATATATATATATATATGTATAATCCATAAAAGCCATATTTTAATTTAAAGCCAGCTGAGAAAACATTAAAAATGGATTTTTTCGAGTTTTTTTTATCGTATGATACATAACAAAAATTCAAAACTCCTCTCTGGATTATGAATTTGGACTTTGCGTTTAGTAAAAATGTATATTTTGAAATTTTATTCTATGTTTTGTAAGTATTTCTGTTAGCACGTTGTGATCGCCTCAGATTGCGACGAAGTGGCTTTTTTGATAGACATTTACAAAGCTGTCTTCAGTGTTTATCGAGCTGGTTCACAATTCCTAATCTCGGCAATGTTTGTTAATTTTATACATTTTTAGGTGCGTTCATAATTATATAAAAAAGTAGCGCCTAAAGTCGTCGTCTGGTCTGTCCGCATATAACAGCGAAAAACTACGAATGGTTTGAAATTTAATATATATAATGTTGCAGAATTTTGTCGATAGATTTTAAATTTTATGAAAATCGAATCAAAACTTAAAAAGATATTAATAAAAGTTTTATTTTCCTTCTATTAAATCGCCCACACCAGTGGCCGAGAGGTTCTGCTCTCAAAGCTGGTTGACGGGAGGTGCTGGAATCGTACCCATTCGCGCCCGTCCGCATAATCATTCGGAGTTTTCCGTGATTTTCTTCGAACCTTGGCTAACCTTGCGTAAATACGGGTTAGGTTCCCTTAGAAAGACCCCCACGGAGGGTACTCCCCTCGGGCCTATATCCCTCGTATAGATAATCGGCCGTCATAAATAACACCAACACCTTCTATTAAATAGTGTCATATGTAATTAATTCAATGATATCCCATAGTAGGTAATGATTCTAGGTAGCTACGGTGATTACGTCCTATTTAAGGTGGAGTCATATTATTTCGTATTACTGAATTTAATATGTAGTATAATCGTAATAATTTTTGTATTCATGCATTTTTGCATAAAAGTGCAACAGCTACTACACCAAGATATGAATATTTATAAAACTAGTTACAGTTTGAACGCACCTCATTTGCCACGTATGACGTAGAATATTGTTAATTAACAATAGCAAATTTTAATTACATTTATACTTTGAACGCGAGATTGAACTTACTAAACATGCTTCGAAGGGCACTTATTTTTTTCATACATGGTAATAAATTATCAACAGTCCCGTGTCATAGCAATAAATTGTCTTCTTTGAAAATATTCATGGCACACAAATTCGTGTGATATGCCATGGCAGCAATGTCTTAAAGTAGGCATGCGTATAGTTATGTATAAATTCTAGATAAAATAGAATATATTTTATGTTGAAAAGTATAATTTAATCTTAAAAACATCACCGTTTTCTCCTGTTATTATTTCTTTACTAAGTTCAGTAGTTTCAACTAAATTTCTCTATTTCAACTAAATTTCAACTCCATACAGACGCACAGATTTTTCTACTATAATGTGCTCATAAAACGAAGACATGTAATTAAAAAAAAAAAACATGAGATTTCTTTTTTATTATTTGTTCTTTCATACGTTTTAGACACATTCTATTTTAACGCACGCTTCTTCTTACATAATTTATAAAGCATATTTGTTGGCTGACTAAAGCAGTTTTTCATATTTATTATGAAACAACATGTAGTTATATTTTTTCTCATTTTGGGATTTTTTACACATTTCCTTACCCGTAAGGATATACAATTTATGCTGAGAGCGTATATAAGGTTTTGAAATTTTAAATTACGCAGGCTTGAAAAATAAAATTTTCATAATAATTTTAAGGTTTGTGCCTAGTACGTTAAATGTAACAAAACAACAAACTTTAAGATACACCTTCCATTTCTTTTTCAATAATGTTTTTGTATGTGCTATAAATTCTGTGTGATTTACCTGGATCTACAATCTCATTTTGTGGAAAAATAGGGAAAAAGCTCTGCAGATGTACATTTAGAAAGACGAAAACCATTTAGAAGCACCTTAAATCGCATAAAAAATTAAAATGTGTCTTTTTGCCCGCCTGTGTGCAATTGATTTCCGTTTAAGTCGCCGCAAATTTAAAGTCGTAATTTTACATTTTCAGGTGTTTTAAGAGACATTTCAACAGAAATCGAATTAAATTGCTAAATAATAAGATGTTCAACTTTTTATATCAATGAATATAACCTCTGTTCGTTCGTCGCTGCATTATTGTCACATTATTGTAATACTATACAATGACCATCGTCCTCAAATTTGGAAGTTGTAGTTCATTCATTTCACGCAATTTTGTTTTAAGGCACTAAATTCTAAAAAGATGACAAATATGTGGCGTTAAAAAAAATAAAGCTTAAGGAATTCGAAATTTTAAAATTATGAAAGCTTTAAATAATTTACTGTTATAAAATGTGGTTAGCCTAGTGATAGAGCAAAAATGTACACAATCCACAGAATTATTAAAAGGGAAAAGATGGACACACGGGCCAGGTGTTCATCTGTGTTCAACCAGATGATCTGCTACAATACACTGCGCTGCGATGTGTCGAGGATTCGGTCAATGTTTGTATTATTTTGGTTTACACTAGAAATTCTGCACAAGAGAGAGATTTGACATTGGCGAAATCTCCGCCATCTTAGTTCAAAATTCGATGGATCGCGGTTGAACGTAATACAATTTTACCAGCGTTTGACACTTTGTGAGCTACTAAAATAATGGAAAAATCCCTTTATGTCGCTTGACATATACATAAAAACATAAATTTACATGTACATTCACTTTATTAAATGCGAACCATATGAAATGCATTATCTTTATTTGGATGAAGTAGGGATTATTTTGAATTTGATCAGAAGTAGATGAATGTTTTGAAATAGGTTAATAAATTTTGATGCCCCTAAGCGGTAAGAGAAAAAGGCAAAAACGTATTTTTTAGAATTACCGTTTTTTTAATTGAGTTTTTGACTCTCTCTTAAAAATAAATATTAATGTTATTAATCGAACTTTAATTGGATTATCGACTATTTATAAATTTGAATTAATAAATAAAAAACTTGATTACTTTATTTATTAAATAAAATAGATAATAATAATAATGTTTTGAATAAGTAAATAAACTACCGAATTTTCAACTATCGAATATTTATTTCATCATAAAAATCACACCTTTCAGCTTTCATATTTTTGACTTGCTTCTCTTAACAGCACTCTACTTAATTATCGTACTTTAAAAAATTATTTCAACACCAGTAACAATACTTTTTCTAAATATATTTATCGTATCGGTATATATAGATTTTTAAACCCATCTAGAAGTTAATTTAGAAGATAAAATAGGTATATCATTGGTGCAGATTTTAAGGTAAGCTTAAGTAATGTATATTTTTGGAAGAGATGTATATCCTATGCTAAAGCTTTATTTATTTTTTTAATCTTCGATGCAAAAATAGCTACTTTATAACAGTTACTATTGCTTAGATCTGTATAAGAAACTAAGGATAAACGGGAAAAAATAATAATGCTATATATTTTTGGCTAAAATTAATTTTACATGATAATCTAAAAAAAAAAAAAAAACTGCATTTATTTTTTCAAAATAGTGTGAAAATAAAATGAAGTTCGAATCCGCTGAATGTTTTAAACTGCGATGCATTTTTTTTTTCTGAAGATTATAGTAAGAGAAATTACCAAAATAAATCCCTCGTCGTGCAGTCGTGAAGAATTCTGAAGATGTCCACTCTTTCTATATTCAGGGTGACTAGGTTACTCAGCATCCTCTAAAGTGCTCAAACCTCAGATGTTTCTGGCACTCCGGTATAAAATTATCTGTTGCTGTGAAGCGGCGAGCCTCCTTTAGGCGATATAGGGTCTGAGGACCCCAGAAGTACTCGGAAAGTGAGACGGGTCGGGCCAAAGCGGAAAGGACTTAAAACTCTGTGATACCGCCATGACTCCCACAATCGTCCAAGGTATAAGCACTTCCCAACGCACGTCACTCTGCCTGAACTTCAAAACACTATTGGATGACATTGTCGCCACGACAATAATCCATGTAATCAAGGATTAGATTGCGTAAGTTCGGGATAACATCTCCGGGTCGCTCAGGAGCTTCGGGTGTACCGGCCCTTGGCCTTGATCCCAGATCTCCCGGAAGTACTATTGCTCTACCAGCAACTTCCGGAAGTGATGGTCTACACTGCCATTTCGGTACAACAGCTTGTAGTTTGTTTGCCTCTTATCCAAAAACCTTGTTAAGATTTTGATCTTCTAAGCAATTGGTAATTTATTTCAATTCATTTGTGCAATTTTTGCATTTTAAATGGTGTATTTACAAACTTTAAAAGGTGTTTCACATTCTTACCTTCTCCCCTGCTTAGGTGAAATTCAGTCATTCCAATCGAAATTCACTTACTTATTGATGGAAGATACATTTTACTGTAAAGTATTACAAAAAGGGGGGGGGGGGGAATACTTGCTCAATTAATAAGAACATTAGGGGCTGTACATATATAACGTTATCAACTTTTTGGTAATTTTGGAACCCTTCCCACCTTACGATATCATACGTTATCATTCCACATACTCTCCCTAATGATATTGTTATCAATGTCTTAAAATTATTTTTATTTTTGCAATTTTATTTTTTTTGTTTGCAGTGATATACAGATATAGTCATCAACTTCATTTATTATTCGCATACTTTATTAATTCAAATGAAGAGAAGTCAATAAAATATAACTATTATTGTATACGAAATAACATTATATCAAATAACACTTTAAAAAATAACTGCTATTTAAAAGTATTTAATAATAGCTTTTTTTTTTTTACATAACGCATTCAACAGTAATAATATCTTCTTACATCTGCCCTTTGCCCCGCTCGTGGAGATGAGGGCAGGCAGAACTTCTTATCAACAAAACAGGTGGTCAACATCCTTTCTCTTTTCTTTACCTGCACACACATATGACAGAAGAGTAGGAATGTTAAACGTTGGGGGTATTACACATTTTGAATTAAATGATTTTATAACTACTTAATGATTTTAATAATAACTTTGTATTTCCCTACAAAAAGATGACTAAAAAAGATAGCAGACTATTTTGGTGTAAAGAACAAGGTACAAATAAAAAGAGAAAAATTTGGTTGGATAAAAATGATAACGATATCAAAAGACAAATCCCTCCTCCCCCTAGAGATATCTTACGATATCATGTGCCAGACCACTCTCTCCCCCTAAAGGGATAAAGTTATATATACACATACCCTTATAAGGTGATCAAATATTCCACCTTTATTTATTACAACCCTGTACATTACATAATCTTTCTATTTATAATTCGAATTTATTCGCAAGCCTTGAACTTTACAGACAAACATTTATCTAACGCTAGAATGCATATTCACGAATGAGTCAGCATCTAATGTAAATGGGCAGTAATTAATCTTTATTATGTCGGAAATTCCTTGTCTTATTCAACCTAAATCAGGTAAATCTTTTAAAGCTAATTCTATCTTTCTAAGAAAATCAAGTGGTTTTAAAGTAAAATAAAGACACGTGTTTCAACAATTTAAATCAAAGTAAATTTTCCTTAAACATAAATAAAATGCTCAAAATATAAAATGGAGATTTAAAAAGTATGTATATTGTTTTCGTTTATAGAAATATTTTAAATGAACATCTGATCTGTAATACATGTGAATATTTTAGAAAATCACTGGGAAAAGAGAAACATATATTGTTTCAAAGATGTTAAATTTAAAACTTGATACATAACAGCAGTTGGAAAATAACAAGTTGGAAATTGCTTGTCAAACGTGGTTAATGTTCGTACTATAATTAATTATATAAATATTTTTTGCACCGCATCTTGTACTGAATGTATATTTTAATGCACTTCATAGGTGCATATCCATTTCACTCTGTTCGAAAGGATGTAACATCATTAAAATGCACTTGAGATGATTTTTTCCCATTGGCCGTAATGTAACGAAAAACTTTTGACTGTCCCTGTCATTAAACTATACATCCGATTTTCATAAATGTCCCACCAGTGGCTGAGAGGTTCTGCTCTCGAAGCTGGTAGACGGGAGGTGCTGGGTTCGATCGCAATCGCACCCGTCGGCCTAATCGTTCGGAGTTTTCGAGGTTTTCTTCGAGCCATGGATTTCCATGCGTAAATACGAGTTAGGTTCCCTTAGAAAGACCCCCCACGGAGGGAACTTCCCCCTCGGGCCTATATCCCTAGTGTAGATAATCGGCCGTCAAAAATCAGCCAACCAACCAATTTTCATAAAAATTTGAAATAACTCGACAAAATGTGGCAACAATCATACATTTAAAATTTCAGAGCATTCGGTTGGGTAGTTTTTGCTTTGTTATATGCGGACAGACGGACAGACAGACAAACAGAAGACAGACGGACAGACTGAATGACGACTATAGGTGCTACGTAGGGGAGATGGGGGCACATGTGAACAGTTCGCATAAATATAGCTTTTTCTCATAACTGATTAATTTCTATAAACAAAATCTATTTAATATAGTAAACAGAACTTTCTTTTACACATTGTAATTTTTTTAAAATCACCTGTGTAATTTATCTTACAGTTTTTAATAGTTTTATAAATTCAAAAAATTGTTCACATGTGCCCCATCAGCGGGGTAGTTGTGAACACACGTGGGGCACATGTGAACACAAGGAAAAAATGTCCTTTAACATGCTTTTTATTCTGTTATTAATTTGTCATCGTAATCATTAGTTATATTACCTTTTAAATTCACCATAAAGAATATATATATATATATATATATATATATATATATTTCTCTAGTTTCTGGAGATATGTTTAAGCAAAAGATTATAAAATGAAAATAAGTAGATTTACAGGGGAGAGGCTTAGATGATTCATTAAATATTGTTGCAATAAAATAAAAAAATAAAGAAGCAATTTAAAAAAAGAAATTAAAACTTTTAAATTTTGCTTAGGGGTTTTTGTTTGGGGGAAATTTTAAGGAGGGGGCCTTTACATACTATTTATCGGAAATCTGCCGAAATAAGAAAGATTCTCACTCCTGTATTTGCCTTATTTATTTGTAAATTATAGATAAAGAAGGGTTTTTTAATGATTAAAAAAAATCTCGATTATAACCCCCCCCCCCCCAAGCTTCTTTTGCTTTTGAAAGAGGGGGGGCTACAACCGGGATTTTACGGTAGTTATCAGTTTAAAAATTTTACTTTCTTAAAATATTACTGGTATTTATGGATATGGTATTTTGAATGGATAGCTCCATTCAAAGCATCATATACATAACTGTTTTAGAGATGGAAGTAAACCATCTTTGCAGGGTTAGAACTAATGTAACAGAAAAATTTGCAAAGTTGTTCAAGGTAATACTTTTGTATTAACAATGCATAAAAAATATTGTTGTAAATCGTTTAGCAAAATAATATATAACACTTATTGCATTTTAGAAAACATTAAATTTATTTAAAGTACATTTGAACGTAAACGAGCTTGTTGCTCTTTATGTACTTGCTGAAAGATGTGTTTGTGGAAGTTTCAATACAAAATAAACTTTGTGTGAGGAAAATATCTTCTATTTCAGGAAAATTTTAGATAATGGAACTTGCATTATTTATAATTAAGTTAACTGAAAGAAACAGAATCACAGAATGTGTATTGGGGTACTTATGACCTGTTCATATCTGCCCCAACTAGTCTGTTCACAAGTGCCCCACATTGCTGCTTTTGTTAAATTGATAAATCATTAACATTTCTCAATTTTAGAAGAAAAAGAACTGTGTCAAAAAAGTTTATTAGTGTTCATAGTATACGTTAAAACACTCAAATTCAAATAAATGAACAAATAAATAAAGTTATTCGCTTATCAATTTGGACCAAAGATTTTACTTTTGAGATCTAAAAACAGTGTTTTGGCTACAGAGGACAAACAAAATGTCATAGAGCTTCAAAAAAATTTTACCATATGTCTACAGGTGCTATCATCTTTAGTAATTTTTTTCAAATAAAAAAAACTTATAATAACTATCGAAAAATTGCGATGTTCACATGTGCCCCGTGTTCACATGTGCCCCCATCTCCCCTATTTATATAGTTACGAACGTACCTAAAAATGGCTTTGCTTTAAGTAATAATTAACAGACCCGCTACACGAGCCCTTAAAACTTTGACACTAAATCCCATAATATGAAATGTTGGATATTAAAGTATGGATATTTTTGTTAGCTATCCTGATAAAATCCTGATAAAACTCAACTTAAAAATTTCGCGATACATTTCAAATATTGTATCTTTTCACGGAGCACTATTGCACTGCAACAAATGTTGAGAACCTTTGGTTTAAATACATCTCGCACGTGCCGAATGAAGGAAAAAAAGCTCGCTATCGCGATGCCTCCTATGTCGTTATGGTGAGGGCTATAAAGACGGTTACTTAATAGACCCACCCTGAAATAATTTTCCTCGTTTTCTTTTTCGTGGTCCACAGAAAAAGAAATCGTGGATTACTTTTTTTTTTTAAATAATTATTTTTTTTAAACCATTTCATATTTTTAAATTTTTTTTAAAATCGATTCCGAAATTTTGCGTCATACAGAAGTACAGGTTGATCATAATTAAAGTTTAACTTTCAAAATGCTGTAAAAAAAGAACCACTGGTCAGAATGGCTTCAAATTTGAAATGCATATACTAGAAGAAGAAGGAAACGGTATGGCATAAGTAAAAAAGGTTCCAAAATGTCTCAATAGATGGCGCTGTAAGCGGAATAAGGAACGTGAATTCGGCGTCAAGTGACATTTTTAATCGAAATACGACGTTTTTGTCATGAGTTGCACAGTAAACCAACCATACTGTTCAATGTGCATGAGTATTTCGGTTGTTTTACGGAAAAAATGACTTCCAAATCAGTCAACTGTTGTAGTACTGTTAGTAGAAAGTCCATCCACCACGGCAATGTGTTACCACATTGGCTGGGAAAAATCGGACTTTAATTGTCCTTGGGCCAAAAACCGCATAAAAAGCACATAATGATTCCTTTTTTAATCGTCCTTTGGCCAAAACCCGCATAAAAAGCACATAATGATTCGGTTTTTAATTGTCCTTGTGCCAAAAAACGCATAAAAATCACTTAATGATTCGGTTTTTAATTGTCCCGAGGCCAAAAACCGCATAAAAAATCGAATAATGATTCTGTTTTTAATTATTGCTTGACATGCGATGGGACAATCGATAACGATTATCGGTTTCAACTTGTAGCGGACAATAGTGAACAGCATATGGAACCTGTCTGCCGCATGTCTAGCAATAATTAAAAACAGAATCATTATTCACTTTTTATGCGGTTTTTGGCCCAAGGACAATTAAAAATCGATTTTTCCCATCCAATGTGGTATGACCTTGCCGTGGTCGATGAACTTTCCACTAACAGTACCACAACTGTTGACTGATTTAGAAGTAATTTTTTCCGTAAAACAACCGAAAAGCTTATGCACATTGAACAGTACGGTTGGTTTACTGTGCAACTCATGACAAAACCGTCGTATTTCGATTACAATGTCACTTGACGCCGAATCCACTTTCGTATGCCGCTTCCAGCGCCATCTATTGAGACACTTTGGAACTCTTTTTTTCTTATGCCATATCGTTTCCCCCTTCTTATAGTATATTCATTTCAAATTTGAAATTATTCTGACCAGTGGTTCTTTTTTTTTCAGCATTTTGAAAGTTAAACTTTAATTATAATCACCCTGTATATAACACAGACAGTAGAATAGTACAGAAGTAAATATAGGACTGTTTGGATATGGTGTGAAATACAAATAGGGTGATTAAAATCAACTTTCTCATTTTCGGCTAAATGGAGACTTAAAAAAATATTCTCGAAAATTTCAAAAATTCCTGTACAAATTCCGAATAAACTTTATTATAAAAGGACCATATTTACTATAACTTGAAAAAGTTTGAATTTGGATTGCTTTTATGAGTAAGTAAAAATCGCCTGCGCCAAGTGTATGAATAACATACTTTGGATTTTAAATAGATTTGAAAAGGATTATTTAGAAAAAGTTGGATATTTAAAAAATCTTACAAAATTACAGGATTATAAGACAAATCTCCCATGAGGTTTAAAAACCCTTAATCCTTTAAGACCGGGAGATTTTTGGTCGAAATTAAAAGTTTTGTTGGTTTCCGCTAATTAATAGAATCATATGTGATTGAAAAAAATATTTTTAAAAATTTCTTATGTTAAGTTATCCACACAATTGTGTGAGTCCAGGCACGGCATTAAATCACACAAAAAAAGGAAATTGCTTTTTTTTCCCCTTAGGATCAACTACATAATTATGTAGGTCAGATCTTAAAGGCTTATAAGTTATTAAGAGTCCTTAAAAAGTATTTTGTGATGATAAACTTTAAAAAACCGCAAAACAAAATAAAAAAAATAAGAGAACCTTTTTGTCCATGCTTTTATTTAGATCCAAGATCAGAATTCTTAAAAAAAAAAATTCTCACTTGCAAAACAGACAAAAAATTTCCAAAATTCGCATTTTCTAATTGAATGTTTTAAAAGAAAATGGCTCTTTTATCTATTGATGTATTTAACAAACAAAACTGTTTTTAACAAAGAGTTGTCTGCGACCGAAGTAAGAAGAATTTGGTTTTATAAGGATGCTGGTAAATCTGAACGATAAATAGCTCGGTTAATGAAGCATTCTAAAACTGCCATTCACAATGAAATAATCAGAGAAAAGGATTCACATAAAATTAAACGATCTGGAAGAAAAAGGATTTTGAAAGCATGGGATGATCGACAAATATTTCGATTATCAACTCAAAAAAGTCTTTCAACTTGGAAAATTTCGAATCCTCTCAGCAAAAGAACTCACATGTAACAGTTTGGAAGAGTCTGAAATCAAATAGTAATGCAAAATGTATGAAACTGTTGAAAAAAAACCAAGGGAAAAAATAATCTTGATGGTCCGGATGGTTATAAACACTATTGGCATGATTTGAGGAAGGAACTGAAACAATGCTTCAGCAGAAAAATGGGAGGAGGACCAGTAAAGATTTGGGGAGCTTTTAGTCATTCATGATGGATTATGCGATTTAACCAGAATTTCGGGATATATGAACTCTGCGCAATATCAGGCTATCTTATATGATAATTTGATACCGTTAGGCCTTTTTTAGTGGCTGCTAACTGGATGTTTCAACAGGACAATGCTTCTTGCCAAGTGTTTAAATCCACCCAGCAATGGTTTAAAAAAGAAAAAAAAATCATGTTTTGTCATGGCGAAGTCGAAGTCCAGACTTGAACCCAATGGAAAATGTTTGGGGTGTATTAAGTCGCAAAGTTTGTGCTAATAATAAACAGTGTTTATCTTCCAATGAACTAGAAGTAACCATTGTAAATGAATGGTACAATATTTCTGAATCTGTACTTACTCACCTGGTTACTTCTATGAAAAACAGAGTGCTTTAGGTTATAAGGAAAAATGGAGGACCAATATCTTACTAATTTACATATTATTTTTGTTTTTAAACAATTGATCTTATAATCTGTTAACAGTGTATTTTTCAATCATTGCTTATATTTTTGTTAACATACTTATTTATTCCATTATTCAAAATTATTGAAAACGAATTTTATGAAATCTATTGTATTTTCATATCTCATGTGTTTAAAGTATAATTAGAAATTTTATATACTTCATAATTTTCAAAACGAAAGTGGTCGTATAATTCCTTAACACACTGGCCCCACCAGTGGCTGAGAGGTTCTGCTCTCGAAGCTGGTAGACGGGAGGTGCTGGGTTCGAACCCAATCGCGCCCGTCGGCCTAATCGTTCGGAGTTTTCGTGGTTTTCTTCGAGTCATGGATTTCCATGCATACGGGTTAGGTTCCCTTAGAAAGACCCCCACGAAGGGCACCCCCCCTGGGCCTATATCCCTCGTGCAGATAAATGTCCGTCAAAAAATCAACCAACCAACCAACCTTAACACACTATGTATGTGGCTCAACAAATGTAGTCATCAGATCGCCACTAGTTACCAAAATATTTTAACTGGCGACTGTGTTTACGACACTTATAATTAATTTATTAACTGAGCGGAAGAGTTGAAAATACTTTATGATACATCATTACTATACGAGGACACTCTAAATAAGAAAGAGTAACTATTTACTCCGGAGGAGTGGATATTCACTCTATCGCAGAGACAAAATATGCCCAACCTATTTAGAGTGACTATTCACTCTGAGTAAAAGTGGAATTTTCGACTTTCTGAAAGCCTCAATACCCATTCCTGGGAAGTGAATAGTCACTCTAAACAGGGGTGAATAATCATTCTTTCGGAGGGGTGACCATTCGCTCTTGCTAAAGGAGTGCGTTTTTACACCCCTGGTAGGAGTGAATAGTCACTCTTTCATATAACAGGGTGCTAAGGGAAAAGTGCGCCCGGGGCAAAATTTCACCTGTAAGGCATGGTGACGTCACGACGACGTCGTTGTGAAGTCCCACTGTGACTTTGTGACCGTCAATGTGACGTCACATGACGCCGGTGTGACATCATAGTGACTAGAATGCGAAGTCGTTATGGCCGTTTTAAAGGTCGTTTGTAACGTTACATTGAGACCACTCTGTAAAGTCACGGTGTGAAAAATTTGTGAAAATTGTGTCCTTTCTGACTACTTTTGCATTAATTTTGCGACGAAAGCGACAATGCTTTGAAGTCACATAGTGACCAATTTGTGAAATATGTGTCATTTGTGACGAACTTGTCATAAACACTGTGATGATTTCAAATGAAACTCAAATTTCAAATTAATTGCTTAAAGAGCGCAAAGGACAACATAGTGAAAAAGGTTTCATGCCGGGACACGATCCCGGGCCATCAGTATAGCGCACTGACATTCTACCGACTAAACCACATGGAACGATACCCAGTCTGAAAAATATCTCAGTATTACATGTTGGCAAGGCGACAAACGCAGCACATGATGGAATATTTATCGTGAGCCACCGACATGGAGCAAACACGAAACTAAATTAAATCCAGAAACGATTGAAACTATATTAATGCTTGGAAAATTTTCCAGAGAGAACCATTTGCCTTGCATACAATATTTCAAATGAAAATTAAATTTCAAATTAATTGCTTAAAAGGCAATTTTAATTTGAAATTTAATTTTCATTTTAAATACTGTATGCAAGACAAATGTTTCTCTCTGGAAAAATATCCAAGTATTAATATAGTTTCAATCGTTGCTGGATTTAATTAAGTTTCGTGTTTGCCCCATGTCGGTGGCTCAATATAAATATTTCATCTTGTGCTGCGTTTGTAGCCTTACCAACATGTAATAGGGAGAAATTTTCCAGGCTGGGTATTGTTCCATTTTTTTTAGTCGGTAGAATGTCAGTGCGCTATACTGATGGCCCGGGTTCGAGTCCTGGCATCGAATATTTTTCACTATGTTGTCCTTTGCGCCTTTTAAGCAATTAATTTGAAACTTGATTTTCATTTGAAATATTGTATTCAAGGCGAATGTTTCTCTTTGGAAAATTTTCCAAGTATTAATAGTATGATGATTCTTGTCATAAACACTGTGATGAATTTTAAAGTAAAGTTTTGTTTGAAATATAAAATCATGTCTTTTTACCGTACTTTTTAGCAAAATATCGCTATTTTGGAGTCCTATTCTGCTAAAATATTTTTTAATTTTCCATTTAAAAAACAATGCTTATCAACTGACATCTTTTTTTATTATGTTCTAAGCTTGATCTTGCATTCAAGCTTGATATTAAGAATGTGTAAGTTTTTTAATGTGTTGCGATTTGTCATTGCTTTATTAAATACGAACATGGAGTCTAACTGATATTAATACAACTCTTGTTTATAGAACGACACGATAAGCCCTATTTATTTAAATTTTTTATTCCCGTGTATATTGTATTTTGTGAATATGAGCTAAATAGATTTGGTATGTTTTATAGGAAAAGACTTATCTGGGAAATAGAAAAAACAAGTAAGAAAAATCATGCGTTAAGCATAGATTATAAAACACTTTCCAACACTTCCTGAATGCTTTAACAAGACATCGTAATTTAGGGAAATAGCGTAAATAAGATTACTAAGTAAACATCAAAACGCATAAAACATTTGAAAAACTGATTTCAGCAGTTACTATCCATAGCCAAATATGTTTTCCAATTGTTTTGGACAGTCCTGTATCTGATCTGTAGATTGATATCTATAGTATATAATGGAGAAATTTAGTTTATCAAGAAAACGCATAACAGGTTGAAATTCTCTTTCAGCAATTTATACTAATACATGGAAACATACTTAAATACTTTTGTACAACCCTGTAGTTTACCTAGAGCCTTCATTACACGCCACTATTTAGTTAAATTTTAATTCAAACTAAAACACTCTTAAAACTGCTGAAATCACATTTCCAGAAATTATAATTTATAGATGGCAACGTATTCAATTCTTTGCGTGACCCTGTATATCATTTTATCTATATTCTACAAACGGTTCTTAGTAAATTAAATGCAGTTCAGCATAAAAATGCATAACTCATTTAAAAACCACCTTTAAGCAATTTGCGCCCATACCCAGTAACCCTTACGAATACTTTTGTGTCGTCCTGTATATGAATTATAGCATATATATATTCCATATACTATGCATAAATATAGTGAATCATAAAAGCGCATATCATAATTAAAAATGCATTTCCAGTAATCATCGCTAATGAACAGTACTTCGGATACAATATAGTATCTGAAATATTTTGTGTGTCCCTGTAAATGCTATATACACTTCGTATTATACATGAAATAATTCATAGTATGTAAACCTCAACGACGTATATGAGTTTTATTATATATCAAATAGATTAACATTATTAAAGTACGCCACAAACAATTCCCTCCACCCTTATATCATTATGTATTGGAATTCCTTTTTTAGCCCTGTAAAGGAACAATAACTATTCTTTGCATCGCATATTCTACAGAATGCACATTTTAGTGCGCTTCATAAATGCATATCAATTTTATTCCGTTTGAAAGCGTGTAAAATCATTAAAAATCATTTGAAACGATTTTATTTCCTATAGGCCGTAATGTAACAGAATACTTTTGACTGCCCCTGTAAATGAACTAAACATGCTACAAACTTCATTACAAATAGGAACCGTGCTATGGTAAACGTCAGTAACATCCAACAATTTCAGGGCAATTCGAGTGTATTTAGGCGAGGTACAGCGCGGACAGACGGCCAGACAAACTGAAGTCATAAAACTTTTCAACTTTATCAGGCATGAAAAACACTTTATTTCAATTCTTAAATATTATATTATATTTTTTAATGCCAATAATTACGTGTATCGAAAACGTAGAAAATGATTTTACGATCGAAGAAAATTTAATAACTGATTCTGAATGTCTACAATTAAATGTTTGATTTAAAAAAAAAAAAAAGAATGTTTACATACAATTTAAAAAATAAATATATCAATTTGAAAAACACAAAATAATTAGTATTTATAATTGTAGTATTAAATAACAACAAACTACAGTAGATGAATTAAATGCATTATTACATTTAACAATTTCTCAAAAATCTTTCCATATGTTATAAGAAATTCCTATTATTTTATAATTTTGGCAAATGTTAAATCTTAAAACATTGGTTTTTTAGGATTTTAAATACTAATTTAAAATATTATTAGCAATGAAAAAAAAAATCTTCCAAAAGTTTCACTACTATAATATGTAAAAAGACATTTTCACAGTATAATGTTAATTTCTAAATTGAAACAGTTTCGTAACATCATTATAATCGAATATCATATTTAACTCCAAAATAATAATGACGATAAATATTATATTAGAATTAGTCTCTGCGTCAGTCTTTTTTCTTTCTTTCTTTTTTTTTCCCCTAGCGATGGCAGATTAAGATATTTTACAATATCGAATCGGAAAATATTGCTTCTGAAAGGAATTAGAGATCAGTCTCATTGTATATAACTTAAAACTATTTAACTCATGATAATAATCTATATAACATGAATAAAAGATTTAAATTAAATAAGACATACCTTTTATGCTCCTAAATACTGTAATAATATCCGTGTTTTATTCTAAACTGTCAGACATCTTTCTGTTATTTAAAAAAAAGAGTTGAGCAAACTTCCCGCGTCAAAAGTTCTATGATCCTTATCTGCGGTCAAATTCAGGGCAGACGACTTTGAGAAAGCAGGTGTTTCTAATGTATTATTATTATTATTTTTTTTTTTCGTATACAACACATTTGGAGTTTAAATGCGCAATAATTTTATCTTTTTGAGAGTGTATATAATTAAAATTTTCTATTTGAGTGAAACACTTCCCTTTTTTTCGTTTTTTTTTGAGTAAAGTTTGTTTTACACGTAATAAATACAAAATACGCATCTTCTTAATAAATGAAAACGGAGTATAGAGGATAAAAATATTTCCTATGTCAATCTGTCATTCTTTTCATATTCATTTTCTGTAGAATAAAACAATTTGTAAAATAACTTTTTTTAAAGTCATATCTCTAAAACACAAATTTGAAATACGAATAATTATATCATGAGTTTTGTATAAATTTTGTATATATATTTTTTCTCAAAATGCTAATTTTATTTTAAAAGTCTGAAAGAAGTAGAATTTGTTTTTAAATAGTTACTTAAAATAGTTAAACACTAACAGGAAAAAATATAATTTGAATGCAAATTCTAAAGCAAGAAATGCATATATGACTAAACTATGCAGACTCTTTCTACGTGCTCATTAAAAGCTGTAGACTTAACTCTAATAGAAAATTTTTAGTTTGAAACCACAGAAGTGTTTCGAATACCACTGGTCGACAAAAATAAATAAATAAATAAAACAACTTCCTCCATGCAAACTCAATATGTAAAGTGTACAGATTTAATGTACCTAATTCTAAATATGTTATCCAAATTGCTCCAGCGCGTACCATTTTTCCGAGAAACACTTTTATAATAATAACAATCAGTGAAGGATTATTATATTAAATTGCAATGGTAGATAAAATTGAAAAGCGTATATTTTCACTGTCTTAGATAACAAATTGATAAAATATAGCATGAAAATCTAGTTTGTTGATACTTGTACCGTGCATTTTTCTTTTTATGCCGCCCTCCCCCCTCTTCTTTTCGTGTCCGAATTTACTATTTGATATCCACTAATATATTTTCATTCCTTATGCCGCTGTGACTCGGGCCTGTTTAAAATATATCTGTTCATTTTCAAAGATTTTTGTAGTTCATATTTTTGTCACACTGTGATTTACAATATGGTGGTTTTTTTCGTCACATATGTGACGTGACGTACGTTACATGCAGTGACATAAAGGTGACGTCACAATTTTATTAATTGCCAGAAAATGTAATTTTACATAAATAAAATATTTTGAATATTTTTTGTAATTTTTTAAAGTGTTCTGAGAAGTTCATATCTCAGCCACAATGTGGCATCACTGAGTGGTGACATTTTAGTCACAGGTGTGACGTGACCACAATGACTTACAATGACGTCACAACGACGTCACTTTGACCATGCATGCTATGAGAGCAATTTGGCACCCCCCTCCCCCCGCACACACACCTTCCCAAATTTTCTTTGTGACAGGTGTCACAAAATTGAAAAGTGCAGAAACAGAAACAAAGTCTATTGAATACATATTTCGCGTTTATTTTGAAACTTTAGGTTTAATTTTAATTCAGAAATTTAAAAAACTAAGTAACATAAAAGAAAATTCCACTTATATTTTGGAAAAGGAGATCTGGAAAATGAGTGCTGAAAAAATTTATATAACAGTACAGTATAATAGTTTGGAACGCTTTTATATTCCAAGAAAGAAACCCCATGAAATTTTCACAGTTTCGTCACAAGCACAGACTCAGACCATTGAAAGTTAACAAAACAGACAAAGACAAAAACCTGAAACAAGTTCCGAAAAGAAAGAAGTCTTTATTCCTAAATTTGTATTTCGGTGTGAGGTAAAGGAGAATGCAATAACTTTGAAACGAAAAATGTTCGTACTTTCGCTGCGAAAAAAAATTACCAATATGTAAATATGTAAGTATACATTTTTTTAAAACAAAAAACAAGAAAAAGACGAGGTTTGTAGTATAAATTTTTCGCCCTCTCAAGTTCAGTGCCCAGGGCGACTGCACCCCTTCGCCCCTCGCATCGCACGGCCCTGCTTTCATAGGAGTGAATGTCCAATATTTATGCAGTGACTTCTTTTTTTATGATTTTTCATGGACATTTTAAAAGAAACACATCTTTTAGAGCATGCAATGAAAATAAATACAAGCGTGGTAAAGATTGGAACAAAATACTTTATTGACAATATTTATTTAATTTTAGGTTTGTAACATTAATTGAACTTTTAAGGAAAAACTCAATTAAGGTTACATGTGAATTAAAGTAGATTACTGACAGAGAAAAAAACTAAAATATGTTATTACAATCTCATCCCTTGTGTTTTCTTTCATTGCATGCCCTATAAATTTATGATAATTTTAAAATGCCCAATTTTAAAATAAAGTTTTGTTTTAAATATAATATCTTTTTACCGTACTTTTTAGCAAAATATCTCTATTTTAGAGTCCTATTCTCCTAAAATATTTTTCATTTTTTTCACTTAAAAAAACGATGTTTATCAACGGACATCTTTTTTTTAATAAGTTTTAAGCTTTGATCCAAACATTAAGAATGTGTAAGTTTTTTTATGTGTTGTGATTTTTCATTGCTTTATGAAATATGAATGAGTCTAGAATTTTATATTCTCTGGAATATGTATACATTTTTCTTTTAAACATATTCCTTAATTTAATTATGATTTCACATTTTCTTTCGCTATTGCTGAAAAACGGATATTAACACAACTGTTATTTATAGAGCGACATGATAAGCCATATTTATTTAAATTTTTTATTCCCGTAAATATTGTATTTTGTGAATATTAGTTAAATAGTTTGGTATGTTTTATAGGAAAAGACTGATCTAGGAAATAGTAAAAAGAAGGAAATATAAAAAGAAAAGAAATAACTACATGTACACAACTAATGTACTATATGACTGTATGTATAATGTACTGTATGACTACATGTAATATGTACTGTTCTTGTTTGTTGGAAAAACAATTTTAATGTAAAAAGTAGTTATATCTCCTTAAAATATATTCAATCTTATATTATATAAGTGATACTATGGACTTTTTAAAAATATATACTAGAGCAGTTTTATCTATAGATATCAGGCATAAAAAACAGTTTATTTTAATGCTTAAATATCATGTTTTATCTTTTAGTGCCAATAATTACGTGTATCAAAAACGTAGAAAATGCGTTTACAATAGAAGGAAATTTAATAACTGATTCAGAATGTCTATAATTAAACGTTTGATTAAAATCACAAACAGCAAAAAATGCTTACATACAATTTAGAAAAATAAATATAGCAATTTAAAAAACACTAAAATTAATAATTAGTATTTTATCATTCTACTGTTAAACAACAACAAACTACAAGAATTAAATGCATTATTTGATTTAACAATTTCTCAAAAATCTTGTCATATGTTATAAGAAAATCCTATTATTTTATAAATTTGGTAAATATATTAAATCTGAATCATTGTTATGAAGATTTAGGATTTTAAATAATAATTTAAAATATTATTAGTAATAAAAAAAATTCTTTCAAAAGTTTCACTATTTTAATATGTAAAAAGACATTTCCCCAGTATAATGCTAATTTCCAATCTGAAACCGTTTTGCAATATCATAATAATCGAATATCATATTTAACTCTAAAATAATAATGTCGATAAATATGTAAGTGTTAATAATTAGAAAACAGAAAGAAAAAAAAAATCACTGTCTTAACACATTTTCAATCTCAAGTAACTGCAAATTAATGTTTACATTTTACTATGAATCTAGGCATGAATGAATCTCTGCTTCAGCTATTTTTTTTCCGAGTGATTGCTGATTAAGATATTTTACATCACAGTATAGAATAGATGTCGATATATTGCCGAAATATTGCTTCTGAAAACAATACCAGATCAGTCTTTTTCTATATAACATAAAACTATTTATCTCATGAGCATAATATACAAAACATCAGGAATAAGAGATTAATATTACATAAGACGTACTTTATATTCCATAAATAGTCATTTTAATAATATCAGTGCATTTAAATAGTAAAATGGTGGACGTCTTTAACTTATCTTAAAAAAAAAGCGTTGTAGACGCAGTTCTGATTGGCTGATGGCCATTGGCTGATACCAATACTATGATACTCACTCCTTCTTAGAGTGGCTATTCACTCTAAGCAGGATGTGTGTAATTTCCAAGGTTACATTATGAAATGGAGTTTTTGAAAATTAAGAAGAGACATATTTTGGTGCTTTTCATTATTTTACTCCATATATATTGGTTCAAAGTTGATCGGAAATTATTTAAAGTGTATGATGCCATCGTAGCTGAGTGTGAGATTTCACTCTCGTCAACGGAGTGACATATTTCACTCTCGACAACGGAGTGAAATAGAGAGTGGAAAATTCCGCTCTTTAAGGAGTGTATTTTAATAAAACTCACTCTAAAAAGAGTGAAAGTGCCTGTCACCCTTTCAAAAAGTTAACTTTTCACTCCTCCAAATTTTAGTGTGTAATTATTCTTCCTCGATAAATTTATTAAATACATATATGATTGCTTTTGGAAAATTCTATGATTAAATAGTAGGTGTGTTTGTATGAGGGGATTACAAATAGGATTTTTACTGGAAACTGGAAATTTTTGCAGGAGAACAGATTTTTTTCCATTTTCTAGAGCCCTGTTCACAAAAATAATTTAAATTCATATGAGGTTTGTATGCGATACAAGGAATAAAAATAAAATATGCATAGTTCCCCGGTAGTTGTTTTTCGTTATAATATTATATGAGTTTTTGATGCAAAATATAGTTTAATGACTGTAAAAATTTATTCTGACATTAAAAAATTTTACAAAAATTCATGTCTTAATGAAATTTTTATTTTGAATAATAATATACTTCTCATAACATCAATATTTTAAACTTAATCTCATACATAAGTTGTTCTTTGACATTTACAGACTAATATTTAACTTACAGTGGAGAAGATATTCACGAATTAAACAGCTTTTAAAATAATGGCTAGTAATTAATCTTCATTATGTCAGCAATTCCTTGTCCTTGTACTTAAATGAAGGAACTCTTTTAAAATTAAGTCAAGCACATTAAGTGATGACATATCATTCAGGTAAAATAAGGACATATATCTGAATAATTTGAATAAAAAATAAATTAACATCAATGTAAAATGCACGTAAAGAAAAAGAGGTTTTAAAATAGTTATGGTGCGGTTATTTTCGATCATAGAAATATTTTATATAGCTATCCTGTAAGGATGTATGTTTGTAAGTGAAAATCTCAGTATGAATGAGCAAAGATTACTGAAACAAACAGAAAAGTTGCGTATGAACGCTCTTTGTATCGAAGGAGAATGACGGTGAGGTTGATGCAATTTAAATACGGAAATATTATGTAGGTGTGGATAATATTTATATATTTATTTAATTGAATACATAGGTTCGACATGTGTGCTTGACATCAAATGCTTGCTTATAAGCCGGCAACGATATAAGCACGAGATAGACACAAGTAATAAATATCACCTGAAGATTCAATCCGGAAACTCCACAAAGAATTTGCAACGGAGTCACCGGGAGTCGAACCCTATGCCTCTCCCACGCTCACAAGTGATTAGTGGAGAATTTCGTTAACCACTCGGCACGGAGGGCCAGCGTGTATATTTAGAAAGATACTTAAAAGTAGAATTCGAGACTAAACGTGTGGTCATATTGATTCAGACTGGTTTGTGATCAGACTGGTTTAAAATGTGTTTGGGTTACTGATAACGAATTAATTTCACTAGAGTGCCTTTATACATAACAGAGTGGTTACATACACTCAAAATTTATGCTCAGAATGAAGTTTTTATCAAAGTCAGCAATCATTAGCTTGGCGATATTAGCAGGCTCGCCAAAATTTTGTCTAATATCGACTCGACGAATCAAATTATTTTGCTCGTATGTCGCAATTCTCTTATGTATTAAGGTACTCTAATTTCATCTTTAGATGATGATGGTATCTTCGGTATCTGCTTTTTTTGTGGAAGGGCCAATTCAGCCAAGATTGGATGTCGTATTGTGGAGCTTTGAATGCAAAGCGATACCGTTTTACTTTCAAAATTTCCCAATAAAAAATTACAGAATGTATCAATATTTTTTATTTGTATAGTAAGCGTCTGGATGAAATGTTTGATTTATGTGAAAAAAGATTAAGGTTAAGAGAGTGACTTAAGTGGAGAAAAAGATCATACTAATTTCATATTAAAGGATTTAACGTGAGTGCAGTATTGAGGTTAATGATTTTAAGTAGACTGTCCCGCCACCTTCTTAAAAGGTAAAATGAAAGTGGTATTTATCTTAATTTGGTAATATTAATTTATTCATTGATATTGTGATAGACTTATTTAGGCGAAAATCTATTTCAACTTGTGTTAAAATGCGTCTGACATCTTTAAAAAATAACCTAAAAATGTTGAAAATATTATAAAAATAAGACACAGTGTTAGGAAAATGTTGAATTAGAAACTAATCTATAGTATTCCTGAAAATAACAATGGCTTTACTTTATTTAATGACATAATTAAAAAGAATGCAATGCAAAAATATGTGTGTGCCATTGTAAAGACGAATTATTTTAGCAGATTTATTTTACTTTTGTAGGTGTAAAAGCATTTTGTTCCACCTGATGAAGGGAACGTATTAATTTGCTCCGAAAACTGTCGTACTCTTTATACTTAAAAAAATGGAAGATAGGTTATAATGTTTGATATATACGCACATACACACACATATACATTTCAATATACAGCAAGTACAGTCGTGGAAAAAAAAAGTAAACACCCCCTACTAACTCTTCAACAAATTATCGTAGAAGAAAGTTACTGGTACCGAACGATTGGAAATAAAGTCTACTTTTAAATGATGTATATAAAATTTGGTTAAAGGGCCACCTACATATTAAAACGAACCCAAGCTTTGCTTTTTTCAATGGCAGTACACAATTCTGACAGCATAAATGAACTCTACACCCTTTAAATAGCCTAAAAACGACTTTTTTATGCAATTCGTACCACAAGTTTCTGAGAAATTAATTATTTTAAAACGAGCATATTTTAAGGGCTGTATCCAAATTGAAGTTCCGTACTCTATTGTTAACCGAGAGAGCCCCTTTCTTGATCAAGGTACCTTAAGCGCCACTCAAGGAGTCAATGAAGCCTGTTAGATTACAGTACAGCAGAATAAATTTCAAAATGTCTACTCACTTCCATCATAGACTTAAACCATCATTTTGCGTTTTTTAAGCATAATTCGAAAACTACTTGGAAGAAAAATGTGAAATTTTGGTTTTCCATAAAGCAGGACTTAATAAATCTAAATCCCTCAAAAAAATTGCAAGTTGCAATTCATAATTTTTTCGAATATTAATTTCATAATTCATAATTCATATCATAAAATTATAAAAATTGCAAATTCAGCGTATTTATGTTTCGGTATTTTAGTATTATTGCTACAAAAACAATTAGCACATTAGGAGCATAATTTCAGGAGATAAAAATAAAAATATGAAAATGTAATTTAACATTAGAAGCACTAAATTTTGAATGTTTATAATTCAAAAACTTATCATTCAAATTACTTGAAATTTAGTGTCTAGGCATAGTTTGAATCGAATATTTGAAATAGCTCGTTAAAATTGGATATGGCCATTAAACTTTTTGTGGGCCATGTATTTTTCACCCCTAACTGTGTCATCCTCTAAATGTATAACTTGAAAGTTGAGTCTTGGACTTATCTACCAGGTCCAATAACCTCATATTTTTATTATGGCCCTAGGCCTTGTTTTATCATTTCCACCGGGTTTTTTTTCATATTTCTTTAAAATTACATTCCAATGATTAATTCCTACTCCAAGTTTAATTTTGACTAATTGAAGATCTAAAGCGGTAAATATTAGGACCTTTTAACATGTTTTCATCTTAGGACCCTGCTGTCAACTATTAGTTGACCCCTTTTGGGAACCCTATTATAGCTTCCTTAAAAATAGCCTAATTCACTATTTTTTCCTTACAACTTCTTAGGTCCCCCAGCTACTACATAAACGACAAAAAAAAAAAAAAAAAAAAAAAAAAAAAAAAAAAAAAAACAGACTTTAGCTAACACTAATTTTGAATATTAATTACCTTCTTGGGGACCTTGGTGCAGCTTCTTCAAAAATAATCCGATCTTGCAATTTTCTTTAACATAGTTCTAGGATCATGCGGCTATTTTATAATCTACTAAAAAATTTCCTTATGCCAGGTGAGTTAATGGTGACTTTAGAGGGGGGGGGGGGGTACTTCATACGTAAATTAAATATCGTGATAATTTTAAATGTAATTCGTTAAATTTACAGGGGAAGCACCTTCCACGGCTTGGGGAGCAATCTTTCCTCGGGTTCTATGGCCCCAATTTCTACGGAAATTGATTCAACAACAAAAGATTGAAAACAAAGTTGATGGACTTTTTTGTTTAATTATATATGTATTATAAATATATGTCTATTATTAATGTTTTTATGTTCAAATTACTTCTGTTTCTATATAAAATTAGATAAATGGCGTCTTTATGTTAAATAAATTGTATGAATCTTGAAAAAAAAAATGCTTGATATATGAAATAAAACGGTGAATAGGTTGCCAGAAAATATGTTGCAAAATTTCCTTCTAGGCCGAGGGGATTTTCTCTATTTCACTAAGGTCTCTATACTGGAAGAGTACCAAAAAATCTTTGCACGTTCAGGATTGAAATGAATGTCACAATAGCATACATTTTAGTATAGAGTTGGTATAACGCAAAAGTAGCGAAAGGTGTACAAAAAAATTTTGTGCCAAATTACACCAATTCTCTGTAAATTAGAATGAGGAACAGGTTCGCTTTAAAAACACAGAATCAATTTATCCCTTTTTTTAGCGCTTCAGCACATGCGCTGGGGTAAATCTCATCTCACTCACATTTTTTCTTGGGAAAAGAATTGATAAATTTCTCGAGGAAACTTCTGACCTTCCTTGTACCATTCAAGGTCAAGGTTGAGAAATGTTGTATGAAGGAATGTATTTTCTTTGTTGGCTAGAAAGGGAGAAATATGTCTTTTGGGATTAAATAATCCCGCGCATGTACAAACGCTACATTTCGATATGTTAATTCTTTACGGGATAACACACATTAAAATAATTTTACTGAAAGGGTGAAATTAAAGCTACCTGTATATGTTGATTAAAGTGTATTAAATGTAATTAATGTTAATTTTATAAAATAATTCATGTTTTAAGCGGTAAAAAAAATCGTTGCAAATTTTCTAAGAAAACAAATCCGCTATTTTTACAGAAATTGTTACAAAATCGGAAAATAAAGATGAAACGCTTGACTTTTCCCTAAAATTAAGTAGTACTGATGATTTTTAGAGTAGCAGACTTGCTTTTAAAATGCATTTAGCCAAAAATATAATGGGAGACAAGATGAGGTAATATTTAACCCACGTGTGGTAAAGTTACAAAAATAGGTGCATGTGCTTACGATTAAGTTCATTATGTCCTAAACGACGCCCGGTAACATGTGGCAATTTTCTGTAGGCTCAATTATATAATTTATCCGTTCCAAATACGCCAATTGTCATTCGCCAATTGTCATTGTCATTCGCCAAACAGACTCGTTTACGTAATTTACCTCCTTAATTAATGCATACTTTACAAAGGACACTTACTTTCCAATTTTCCTAATTTTTTTATCAATGGTTACAGTTAGATGTAAGAATGCTAGTCCTTATCGCGGTATTTTATTTAGTTTTGGCAAATAGTTTCAGTTTAAAAAAGTAAGTAGTGCGTAGAAAAGTAATGGAACCATATTATCTGTAAAGCTCATGAAATTACCCAAATTTTTGTTGAGAGCTGAAAATGTGGACTGGGTTTTTCTGGTGCCTTATATTCAGAATCATATTATCCACTCAAAATGAGTACCGGGTATAGTAAACAGAATGTGTAGTTATGTAATAAAAAATTTCTGCCAGGCCCAGAATTGTGGACATGATCAAGTCAAACAGAACTCCACAAAGCTAAAAGAATGTAAACCATGAAGTAATATTTTAAGTATAACATTAATATAGTCAGGTTGCTGAGGAATTGTTGTTATTAACATTTCTGGCGTAACACATCTAACGTAATAATTTTTATTTCATGTAATTACTGTGAAAAGGGAACCTTATGCCAATATACTTGAGCGAAACAAGTAATTAGCATATGGTTGAATCGTACATGCTTAGGATTTTGGGCTTACTTTGGGCTTTGATCTTCCAGGCTTATCAGTGACCCCTGGAATGGAATTTGTTCCATACTTCGACTTAACGATCTCTCATGTTCTCGCTCATTATCAAATTAACCTCTAACCTATTCTTATAAACCTAAATGTTTAAAGTGGTTATGAATGATTGGAATTCAGAATGAGTTAAAATGCCCTTTACTTCCCTGATTGATTTTAAGGCACCAGTAAAGCTCAGTCCACATTTTTAGCAATAAAAAAAAAAAAAATGGGTAATTTCATGAGCTTTACAGATAATATGGTTCCATTATTTTTCTAGGCACTACCTACTTTTTTAAACTTAAACTATTTGCCAATTTTTTACTGTAACTTTTTTAGATCGAGCTTTACTTTTCTCTCTGGTTCCACCAGTTTTTATATCATTTGTATTATAAAGCAGAAACATGTTCGTAAATAACGCTGAAGTCTAAATGACAGGAGTAGCGATTTAAGCAATCCATTTTCCCTTTTTTCGCAAATTCAATTACTTCTAAAGATAGCACAATTTTAATTTTCACACTGTCGAATATGGAAAAACATGTACTTTCTAATGCATTTTGTTAGAAAAAGTATTTTATTTGACGTAATGTTTAATGCTTTAAATTAATTTTCAAGCACGATTAAAAAAAATTCTATTTCTATCGCCTGCAGCAAGATTGCGAAAGATTAACTCGTCAGCGTTTAAAAAGAACATAAAGGGTTCATCCTTAGTTTCTGGCTAATTTTCTACGGAGTGTCAAATAAAACCTCCCAGATTTCAAATGTTAACTGTCACAACAAGTTTATTTTGCTGCTATTTTTTTCTGAAATAGTTAATTTTTGTAGAATGCATTATTGATGTGTCATGACAAGAAGTTTATTTTGCTGCAAATGTTTATTTCTCAGAAAAAGTTGTATTTTCGTCTATGTATGCACTTTGATATGGGCTCCGTTCGTGGCTCTCAGAATGTCCAGTCGATATTCAATCTCAATTCACAGGTTGCGCAGCATGTCAAGTGTGACTAAATCGAAGGTTTCACAAATTTGTGGCGGATATCACAAGCATCACGTACAGGTGTAGAGTAGACCATACCTTTGACATAGACCCACAGAAAGAAATCCAGAGGAGTTCGCGGATTTCGGTCGCCAAACTGTGTGTTCATTTCGTCCGATCCATCGCTGCGGAAATGTTTCGTCTAAGGAACAACGAACGCCTGAACTCCAGTGCGGTGGGGCACTATCTTGCTGAAATATTACATTTGATTGCAAAGAGAGTAGATGTGGAAAAACAAACTGTTCCAGCATGTCAAGATAAATGGGACCAGTTACGGTTCTTTCTGTGACAACAAATGGTCCGATGATTCTATCACACATCAAACCACACCCCACATTCCCTTTATCACAGTCCCTGACTTGTTCCCGAACAACGTTAGGCTGTTTTAAACACTAAATACGTACGTTGTGATAATTAACCTCTCCAGATGTGAGGAAAGTTGATTCGTCAGTGAATATCACATTACCTAGGTAATTGTGAGCGTTGTCGATCCGGTTCAAAATCTCAATAGCAAAGGTTTTGCGTTTTGGTAGGTCTTTGGGCTTTAGCGCCTAGAGGATTTGAACTTTATAGCCATACATACGCAGTCTTTTATGCAGCACCTTATAGACTGTAGATGGTGGAATGCTCAGTTACCGTGACGCTCTACGAATTCACTATGTTGTGCTTCTATTTAAAACCAGCCTAATATCGTCAACCGTTTCCTGAGACATGGGTTTCTTCCCCGAGCCAGGCTGTCGGTTAATACTGACCGTGGGTAGAAACTTGGCAAACCATGCCTTAATTGTTTTTACGTTGGTGGTTCCCCTTTGTACGTTCTTTGGAAATTCCTTTGGTCGATAATCGGTGATTTCGTTTCAAGTACCATATCACGCACTGGACCCTCTCTTGTGCTGTTTTCATCCCTGCTCATTAGTCAACACCTGCAGTAAAAAAAAAATGACATTTACATGACATATCAATAATGCATACAACAAAACTTGACTTTTTTGGGAAAAAATTTGCAGCAAAATGAATTTGTTGTTTTGCTATTCATGATACCGTAAACCGCAAATCTCTAGGTCTCATAGTTTTCGTACAATTAACATTTGAAATCTAAGCCGTTTCATGTGGGCACCCTGTGACGAAATTAACACTTCATCAATAAATAAATAAATAAATCAATAAATAAAATAATATAAATAAGATACATATTTAAAGATAGGTAATCAAACGACATGTTTAAACACGAAATAAACAGAATAAAAAAGTCTATTGTAAGTAGAAATATGTTTTCAGTTTCTTTTGCTATTAACTCTGGCATGTGGCTAATACAAAAATATCGCTTTTAATAAATTTCAAAACTTTATTTGAAAATAAAATTGATATTTTTCAAATAAAAATTCTTTTCGAAGTTGTTAGTGGAGAATCTAAAAAATTCTATTAAATATGAAATGAAAAATTTATTAGAGTTTTGTATTTAAAAAAAATAGTTTTCATCTATGTTCTGCATTTAAGACAGTATATCCTGATACCCTAGAAAACCGGGTTGGATCCCCTAGTTTATTTAAAACGAAAAGATGATAATCTGAATTTCTATTGACACGTATTAAGTAAAATAAACCGCAACATTTTTAGAAGTTGTACTATTAAATTTATACCTAAACTTTTTCATGATATTAGCTAAGTCATTAAGTTTTCTGGATGACTATTTTTAGCTATATCAATAACGATGCTATTTAAGGAGCACTCTGTCAGGGCCGGCGAGAACTAGACAAACACATCGAGTGGAAAATTGTGTTTTATTACTACCTTAATTCTTTCTGTCAAAAAGTTAATTAACTATTTCAAATAATTTTATGTCCCCAATAATATCCCCCATTTAATACATTTTAACTGCACTCATCACATACGTTCAATCAAGATTTGTTTTTCTCGTTGCTAAATATATAACAACTAGTTTCATTAATAAATTTTGAAACACGCACTTTTAATATACCATTTCATAAATATGCGACGAAACAAACAATTATACACTATGAATGAATCTCAAATGTCTTAAAACTATCATTTTGAATGTATTAAATTTTTATAAATACCTTTACATAGAATATGTATGTATTTTACAAAAGAATTAATAGACTTGTAATACATAAAATAGTTCTCCTTTATTTATTTTTTTCTTTAATAGTGTTTTATTTTGCAAGAGATAAAATTCAGCACTAAAAAATACTGTTACCAATCTTAAACAATAAAAGAAGAAAACAATATGTTTATAATTTTACTTTCAATAAAACATTGTATTTTACTTTCAATAAAACAATTTTTTTTATCATCGAATTCTGTAGTAATCTTAGATTAATTATACACATATTATAAAACTTATAATTTTACTAAGTTAATTAATTGATTTCATTACCACTGTAATTGATTGTAAAAAGTATAAAGACATACCAGAAAATATTTTAGTAGTCTTAAATTATTTGTATGTTTCTAGTTTAAATTAATGTATTGCAGAAGTAATTAAATGTACACAGAAAATATACTGAGGATAAACGGATTAGAATTATAATTATTAAATTAACTATTAAGATTATTAATTAAAATCAAAGAGGTATCGCATAATTTTCGCTTTAGTATAAGCGTTACAGTAGTCGTTAAATATTTTAATCAGGCCTTAATAAAATTTGGTGAAAATCATCAACGAAATTCATATTTTATTTTAGATTAGCGCTTCTTCATTGTAACTTCATTTTTTAATCTTATTAAAAAAAAACAAAAAACTATTTAATCTTCTAGAGTAGTGTAGCTATTCCAACAATGGACCTATCTTGAAGAAAAATCCGCTCTTTTATTATTTTTAAAAGGGCTTTAAATTTAAAGGCAAATTACATTCTTTAAAAGTCCTTTCCAACTAAATTATTTTTAAACTGTTACATATGAACTAACTTTTGAGGTTAAAGTTAATTCGATAATCTCCCAGTCAGAAAAAGCTAAGTTAATAAGATGTTGAAACTTACACTTTAATTTAGAATTTTTATTCTTATTTAACAATTAATTTTCTACTTAAAAAAAATAATAAAATGATATAGCTATTCATGAGCTAAACGATTGTTATTTTAAAGAAATTACTTGATTTATATCCCTTATTAGAAAAAAAAAAATTAAGTTAATCTCAAATTACAATTTTTAAAAGACGTTTCCGCCTTTTAATGTTTCCTTTTCGTAAACGTATTATTTAAAATGATCATGTAAAATAGAACAATATATTAAAAATTGTTTCTGCGTAATAATTTGTTTTAAACCGAAAAGAGAGATCACTTTGAAATTAAAATTATTAAAACCTTTAATCAATTTTCATAAGGTCATTAGGAAGCTTGATTAAGTGACTTCGCAGACCAAAAAATAATATCAATGAAATTATTTTCATTTAATTTTCACATGCATCGGTACATTCATTAAATTAAGTTAAATTTCAAGTGATCGCATTCAATTTAAAGTTTGAGACTTAGGCATTATAATGTATTTAATTATTTATGTTACAAAGTTCAGCCATGGCTTGCCTGAGTAGTCTGTAAAAAATGTTTTCCTGCAATCTGTGATTAATGTATCAGCTAGTGTGGAGATCGATTTTGTTTATAAACCCAGAGATTTTCCTTGTGATTTTGTAAGTTTGGCGTCTAAATGTAACGCTACAATAATTTTATGTCTATTTAAAGAAACGAAGCTGTTTAATAAGCAGGAGCCGAAGTATTAGTAATGCTCTGATATATATAACATCTGATGGTGTTATTAAAATATCAGTCAAGTCTAATCTGCAAAGATATAAGTAGAAGTCAGCACAACCATGGATTAATTGTAATTGATTGTCATTTCTTACGTATCTAAGACTGCGTATTTACTATCTGCGGAAATTTTGTTTTGCTTATTTGGCTTTTCTATTTATATGTACAATAGTGGCTAAAATTTTAGAAACCTTTTCGAAAAGGTGTAATTTTTATGTTACTGGTTCACAACACCATTAAGTGATACCATAAAAATTGCACTCGAATGGAAAAATAATTTAATGAAAAATGTAATGCAACGAATTTCATGAAGGAATGCTTATTAGAACAACAGTTAATAGAGAAGAAAAATTAAAAATGACGAGAAAATGAGATATAGAAAAATTATCACAATGTCCGTTAATACTTAGTTGACCGTTACTCTTAATTATGGCGATACAACGCTTTACCATAGAGTAAACCACGTCTTTTAGTTCTGAACCTATTACAATGTGATACCAAGATTGAACTATTGCTTCTTTTAATTGGATTTTATTGTCGGGTTGCTTCTGTGCTACAAGTTTCTCTAGCAGTCCATAGATTTTCAACTGGGTTAAGGTCTGGGATATTCCCGGGTCATTTCAACACTGGAAAGTGATTATCTTGTAACCACTCTTTGCATACGTTACCAGCATCACATGGAGCTTAATTTTGTTGAAATATAAATTCTTCATTATCTTGGAAAAGAGAACGTGCAGACAGCTTCAGTTTGTATTGAAGTATATTGTATGTATTTTTAGGCATTACAATTAATCCCACAAATTTCCCCCACAACGTCTGACGTCATACAACCGAAAATCAAAGCACAGCATGATTAATTGTTTGCTTTAGGTTATGTGTAATGCAATTAGGATGCAAATCTTCTCTGATTACGTATCAATACTAAAACAATGGAGATTTTTCTCGTGTCAGACTAAATTACACTGTTCCATTGTCTAGTTACATAAGTTTCAGTACCGTTTAATCATTTGAACCTTTGTTGGAGAGATAAAAATGACTTCTTTTGTGAATTCCAGCATTTAAACCAAATTTTTGAAGTCTGTGCCGAACACTCAACATCGGCTTGGAGCATTTTATCTTGCATACATACAGATGATTGTCTTCTGTCACCTGTACACAGTCTCTTAATTCTTTTATTCTCTCTTGTTGTTGTGTATCTTTTCTGCTTTTACCACATTAGTTTTGCAGTGACATAGCCACCTTATACCACTTGAAAAATTTAGAAAGTCCACTTTTGCATTTCCACCGATTTGCCTTCTACTTTTTGCATAACTGTAACCTTTTTCACTTAATAGTACTATTTTATTTCCCTTTTTAGGGGACCAGAAAGTACTTTGTTCCATTTCTTTAATTCTCTTATGTTTTACATCCAACTCCTACTCCAATATCGATCACATAAAGCACTGAAACATGTTCTCCTCACAGTCCTAAAATGTGCTTCAAAACATGACAACAACAGTTGAATCCCACTGGTACTTCATTGTCTCACTGCCAAAACATGATGTCAGCTGATTGGCTCTCTAAAAATTTATGTTCATTGGCTGCATTCAAATAAAGGAAAGTTACTTCATGTTAACCTAAGCATGTTGTGTGTGTTTTTTTTTCTGTTGTTGTTTATTTATCTCTAACTATTGATTAAATACTAATAATTGAATGAAATGTATTTCATTATATTCTTTATTTAACTATCTTTCCACTGATGTATAATTTCATGTTATTAATTAAATAAAAAGTTGTGTTATCAAACCTGAAAAATACACCTTTTCAAAACAGTTTCCACAATTTTGACCAATACTGTATTTGTGCTACAAATTCTAATGTGCAAAAAATTTCGAAATTATATAAACAAAATGTGATAAAAAAATTTTGCTTTCGGTAAAATGAACTTTGATTTACAAATAACTACGCAATTCCCTTTGAATGGAATGCGTTTTCCATTTAGAAAATGTTCTGTAATGATACGATAGTAATCCATATTCAAACTTTCAAAATTAAGAAATTAGTATGCTAATATAAACAGAATACAAAGCATTTTCGAAACTGTAAAAGCAATTTTTAACGTCATAACCAAACGCTAATTACATTATCGTCAAAAACAAGGCTGATGTAAGAATACAAAGCCCTTTAGCAGTGGTGGAAAATTGGCGCAGAGGAGGAGCCTATTGACACCACTAAATTTTAGTCGTATTTTTCGCCTTATCTAATGACAGAATTCCTGCGTTTTTATTAAGGTGAAGAATACTATAAAATTTTAGTGGTGTCAATAGGCTCCTCCTCTGCGCCAATTTTCCACCACTGCTTTAGAGACTGTGAAATCCATTTCTAACGGCACAGATAATAGCTAATTACATTAACATCAAAGATAAATGTTCTTATACATTTTTTCTGTGCCAATGACTCGCTGGATATTCCTGAGAAATTATATTACTTTCGGGAAATTCTTAATGCAACTCAACCTAATGAAGGTACAACTTTTTTCTTGAAAAAAAAAAAAAAAAAAAAGAATCAGATATACGTACATTTTGTGGAATCTTATAAGAAAGAAAAAAAATCATCGTCTATTAACAAGGTCATGACTTTCTTCAGGTTCAAGTTTTACCGACCCGAAAAGTTTCTAATGCTACTTTTAAAGTAATAACAATATTGAAATGAGGCAGAAAATGGAGAATTTCTGAAATTTTATAAGTACATCGTTTAAAAGTAGAAAAGTTCGTTATTTCCAAGAAAGCTTTTTAATATACTTATATAAGAAACACAAAGGCAGGTGTACATGGCAGAATCTTAGTGCAACTTTGATGTTATATAAGAAGTATATTTTTATCAATTTCAAAAATAATGTGTATTTATGCAAAAATTCTTCAATTAGTTTCTAAAAGGGTTGTTTCGCATAACGCATTTCATTTTTACTAAACATGTATACGATATAAACTTCATTTGAATTCGCCGAGGGTACACTTACCCCATGATTTCATGCTCTGTAAACGAGATTTAATCTGTATTTTTGCAGTTAAAAAGTCAAAATGGAATAAAGTAATTGTCATTTAAATCTAAAATAAACTTTTTAAGAGTCTATACACTTTGATTATTATTTAACAGTCTCCTCTTTCCCCAACCCACAAAAAAACTTCCAATAGTATAAATATACAAAAAAGTCAGTTCTAATATTTTACAATATGCAAATGAAAAAAAATACAACTTTGGTAAGTAACTTAAATCATATTTAAAGGCTACTAAACTGCTAAAATAATTTCAAACAAATTGATTATTATTTTTAATTCTTTCCCTTTCTATGCACTTTGAGTTTCAGTTCCTTGCTGGGAGCAACCTTTGCTGTACTTTTCGCAGCTTGTTTAGATTTCTTCTTGACTTTTTATTTATTTATTTTTTTTTTAATTTTTTCTTTTCCCGTAAAATTTTGATTATTAAGTTCGACATTATAAGTTTAGTGTGCGAACAAACTCTCTTTCATTTTGTAGGTTTAGAAGAAGGACTAGTAGTGTTAGAGATGAGGATTATTTCTCCAAAACACATTCGTATAAAGAACTGTCAGCTTATTCTACTACGTTGATGTCACCTTCCTTTAAAGTTGTTTTGAAATTTTCTTTAGGTTCTTCTTGGCCTTTCTCGGAAGACAAAGGCACTCTTACTATTTTTCCAACAAGGATGGATCCTTTTAACGGCTCCTGGATTTTTTAGTTTATTTTTCCATTTACTTTATTTAAACATACCGTACTTACTTGAAAAAGTTCCATTTTTCTTCTGCTTTCATATTATAAACACAATATTTCCACAGAACATCGTGTTTAAATACAACTATAATTATCAAATTTGTTCAGAGATTTATACAATCACATTAAAAAATACGAATGGTTAATTACCTTAACTGTTGAGATTCAAACAATAATGTTTAATAAATAGACGACGACATACAGTATTTGAAATAACACATGGTGCCATTTAATCTAAGTGTGTGCACTTAATTGAATTATTTTGTGCACACTTGCCCAGCCTTTTAAAAGCCAAGGCAAGTGTACACAAGTGGCGTCACTCTAAACACAGTACATAGTTTAATCTTTATTCTATACCCAGGTTAAACAATTGAGCTATAAAGGTTTAAATACCATATTGGAAAAAAATTTCGAAAAAGTTCTCTTTAAAATAGCTTGTCGAACATTAACTTGTGCAACTCGACTATCGAGTAAACAATGAACGTTTACACAGAGGAACCCAACAGCTCACCAACTAATGAATTCATCAGAATAATGAACTCACTAGAATAATGAACTTATACTGCTTGATAGTTGAAAAGTTTGTAATTATACTACCTTTCGATTTCAGTTTTTTTATTTTTTATTTTTACGAAAAGCTTGCGGACTAGGCATGGTGTGTAAACTTTCTATCATATTACTTAAATTGTTTAGGATTTAAGGATATTAAAATCCCTTTTATTTGTAATTAGTTTGATTCTTTGTTAGTAACATTACTTTTTATTAACTATAAATGCTAAAAGTAATAATATCAAATCACTATTTTCACAAATACGAAAATAAGTTATTTTCAAAATTTTATTTTATGCAAATCTTTCTTAAATTAAATATTTTAAATTTAAAAAATACATTCTATTATAAAATTATTTGTAGCATATGTATTTCTAGTTACAAATAATAACGTATATAAAATAAGGAAGTTTGATAATAAAATAAATATATTTAACAATTGAATAATTATTTTGGGGGGACATTTCTATTACTTACTGTATATTAAAATCATCATTTTGCATCAACTGTTAGTTGCACAACTCTTAATTTATTTTTTACGACTCTCATTTAATTAACAACATATATTATTACAATGCATTTTCACTAATTTTATTAAAGTATGCAAAAGGAAAAAGAAATCAGCGGTTTCGCAGGTAAGGTATCCAAAGCCTTTATCATTCTTTAACCCAAGTAGGCTTCATTTAATTAAATTTTACGAGTTTGAATGAAACAAATACCACCATAAAACAATGTGTATTATACAGCATTTCTTAAGAATGCCACTGACTTTTTTTCAACTTTCGTAAAATAAAAGTTTTAAGAACTGCATAAAGTGTGTGTTATAGACTAGCTCATCAAAAGTTATGAAGTTAAATGATTAGAAGGAAGGCAGTAAATTATTTTGAAAATAAGATCATCCTTTTAATGATGAAATAAGTTGATGTGATACCATAAAATCAAAAAGAACTTCTTGAAAACACCATAAAATTACAGAAATGCGCAATTCGCGTTTTTGCGCATTTCTGTAATTTTAAGAAGTTCTTTTTCATCTTTAGATCAACCTTAATTTTTATTATTAGTTTTCATACTATTCCGGGTTATAGCTACTCAGTAATTTTTTTGTTTTAAAAGTGTATTTATAAAGTATGAAATAGTATTACGGGGTCTTCAATTAACGCAGGTGAATTATATGTGTATTGAAATCCGACTGTATGTTTGTATTTCGCAATAACTCCTATTAGAATATGAGACGCAACGCAATGAAATTAACATCAGTTATCCACATGGATCCGAAGATTTCGTATAAGTTCTCAGAATCTTAAAATTTGATTTAGTTTCGATATATTAATTTTTTTAATTTTTTTAAAGACAGAAATTAAATAACTCCATTTTTGGAAGAAAAAAATGATAAAAAATAGAACATTGCCTGCTATGCGAAATGGTGAACAAATATGTTTAATTTTGTTTTGTTCGATTTAATGATTTAATGATTTTTTGTTTACATTCTCCTTTTTAAAAAAATGCAATGTAAAGAATTCTTACATGGCTTACTTCAACATTTACTAAAATTATTATAAAAACCTGCGAGCTTAATATTATTGATCCGTATGAAATAATATTTTTTAACTTATTTAAATTGAAAATGAATGAACTGTGATAGAACATGGAGATTTGAGCATGGACTCTAAACATGCGTAGAAGGCATATGTTTGGATTAACTTTTTTTAATAAACGGTAGCAACCCGCACTGCAGGGTGACACATAAATACTGTGACGTGATGCAAATGTCAATTTAGTTTAATGTTTTTCGTGTTTTTGAGCTATATTATTGTTTTATTCATGTTCGTTGGGAATTTTTGTTGTCTAATTAGTTTTTCCGCTCGCATTAATTCGCTGTTTTGCAGGAAAACATGGTGTGCAAAGATTAATCCTGCATTCTTCCAACAATCCCCCCCCCCCCCCTCGCAAAACAAACTTCACTGTTTCGGTAATCCTGGAGCAAAAAGCCTGTGCGATCAAGCGCAAGTCCCTGAACGCGCTCTGGAAAAAGCCTGGGCAGAAATCACGCCGTAAATAGTCTGTCGCGGCCACCTTGAAGGATTTGCAGAAGCGCCTAGACCCCCTGCATCGTCGCGGACGGAAGCCATTACGAACGATGTTGATTGTTTCTTGTACAGAATTTTCTTCTCTTTTGAATGGTGAATAAAACGAGTTGTTTTGTTCCTTAAGTTACATATTAAGGTTTTTTATTTGCGTCACAGTATTTATGTGTCACTCTGTACAGAACTTGACTACATTCGCTTAGAAAAATTCGCTTAAACGAGATAAACAAGTAAAAAGAAAAAAAAAAACCTACTAAAATTAACATTATGAATCTTTTCTAAATGTAGAATTTATTTTTACAGTAAAAATCGAAAGATTACATTGAATGCAAATGCAACACATTGGGTTGCTAGGCCAGCTAGTGTATTTTTAAATATATGTAAAAGTAATTAAAAAATGCTTCCTTCTAAAAGCCAGCAGTTCTGTTATAGCTTTATTCTTAACATATTACGTATTAAAGGTATATATAAATATTTTACAGACATACATACAATAAATACAATAAAACCAACTGGAGTGAAAAATTAGCCAGAGCCAGGAATCGAACCCGGGACCACAGTATACAAGACTGCTGCTCTAACCACTGAGCTACTCAGGCCGATATCTGGGTCTTCAATTTCTCATTAATAAATTATGTCGGGGAAGTCACCAGCCATCTATACGACAGCCTTGGATGACCGGACAACGATGAATAGATTTTACTATTACATCGATCTACGAAATATAATAATAAACACACATACTACAATATATATTAAAACACACACTCACACATAGATAACACCTGCCTTCAACAGTTAAAGGTATATATAAATATTTTACAGACATACATACAATAAATACAATAAACCCAACTGGGGTGAAAAATTAGCCAAAGCCAGGAATCGAACCCGGGACCACAGTATACAAGACTGCTGCTCTAACCACTGAGCTACTCAGGCCGATATCTGGGTCTGCAATTTCTCACTAATAAACTATGTTGGGGAAGTCACCAGCCATCTATACGACAGACTTGGATGACCGGACAACGATGAATAGATTTTACTATTACATCGATCTACAAAATATAATAATAAACACACATACTAGGCTCTGGCTAATTTTTCACTCCAGTTGGGTTTATTGTATTTATTGTATGTATGTCTGTAAAATATCTATATATACCTTTAACTGTTGAATGCAGGCGTTATCTATGTGTGAATGTGTGTTTTAATATATATTGTAGTATGTGTGCTTATTATTATATTACGTATTGTTTGTTAACAATTAAAAAAGTTTCGACGAAATATATTTTAAACACTTTGAGTAATGTTATCTACAGAGTAACATTGCTTATATGTAGAAACAGCAGGGCGCCATCTATTGGCAAAAATGCGAAATATGTTTTAACTTACTGTTTATGCAATTTATCATCTACCCATAAAATATCACTTGTTTCATCGTAATGTTTAATCAATTTTAAACTTTGGGCGTCCGTCAATAAGCTCAGATTTTGCTTGCAAAATTTAACACTCGAGAATGTTTTGTAATCTTATCAGCCAGGAAAAATTATACAAAACTTAAAAGCTCCAAAGTCGTGTATAAAACAAGAATGAAAAATTACGCATCAGGGATATATTACGAAACACTTTCCAACACTAACACAATATCATTCAGAAATTTCATTTTTCATACAATGAAATGATATATCTATAAATAAGCAAATTAAAAACACATAATTCAGTAAAAATCCATTGTAAGCAACTGCTGTCCATATCCGGTTATGCGTGTGTATTCTATCGTGCAGGCTGTATATGATCTAAAGAATTTAAACACACCGCGCACTACACAGAAAATTAGATAAGTTTAAAAATGCATACTACAATGTAAAACCCACTTCCGGCATTACGAGAAAATCACAAACAGTCCTCTCTCCAAAATTTTAGAAACATGTTGGATTAGCCCGCAGTGACCCTTTTTAATGTCATTTTATTTTAAGTAGCATAATGTCATTAAAACGTACTACAAACATTTTCTTCATAGATCATAATGTAGTGGAATTCCTTTGTGAGTCCCTGTAAACGAATTATATATGATACTTATTCTATGAATATGAGAAAGCATATTTTAGAAAACGCTTGTGATGCATATCAACTTTATTAAATTCGAAATATCACAACAATAAAATTTAGAAATATGATATTACCCCAGAGAACATAATAAAACGGATTTTTTTTGTGTGTGTGCTGCATTGTAAACGAACTATAAATGTTATACGCTTCATTTTCTGTAAAAAAAACTCAGTACTAGAAAAAGAAAAACATAATATGAAGCTTAAAAAGTTCACCGTTTACTTAAAGGGTGGCAAATAATAATTAAACAGATGTTAGAGGTTTAAAAATGTACTTTTTATTTAAATTTCAGAGTACTTTCTGCCTGAAATCCCGTAAAAATCGTCAAGGAATATTTTTTTTAATTGCCGTTCCTTTCATTCAAATACTTCACTTCGTTTGAAATGGGCGAGTTTATAATTATCAGGGTAGCTGGAAGTAGAAATAGTAGTGCTTCGGATTAAAGTTGTGTAGAGGGAAATATTTAGCTGGCGTTCCATTCATTTTTAATACATTTTAATACATGCAATTTAATTACTGTATATTCCGGCGTATAACACGCATCACCAATTTGAGAGCATATATTTTTATTTCAAGCATATGCTGCTTTATAACACGCATTAACTTTTTCTCACGAAAACAAACCTGAAATACTAGTTTTTCCCCATTTCAGATAATGTTTCTTTTCTTTGGGACATTCGAAATTACATACATATGGAATTAAAAATGGCGGTAATTCCACGTGGATTGACTTCGTTAGTTCAACTATTAGATGTTTCCCATAAACAAAATTTCAAAGAAAGTTTAAGACGGAAGGGGATGCTAGAAGTTGAAAAAACATTTACGAAAAGGGGGGAAATACACGGCATGCGTCATTAACGCAAATGTGGGAATGGATTATAACATCATGGAATGAAATCAAACCGGAAATAACTATTAAATCATTTTAAAAGTGTGAAATATCAAATGAACTTGATGATACCGAGGATGACTATTTATTGCTAGATGAAAGCGACAGTGGGGATAAAATACATGAAAGTGAATGTGAGAAAGAAGATGACATTCCCAAAAATATAAATGAAGAGGAGTAGAACGAAATTTTTATGTTATCTGATAAGAAAGATTAAGTTTGTTAGAAAATATATATTGTTAGTTTCTTTGTTTATATTGATCTATAAATTGATAAGAATTTAAATATACCTCTAAAAATTTGGAATCTTTTTTTTCTTATGATTTTACATCAACCATTTTATATTCGGTGTGTAACACGCACACGGAAAAATGAAGTGATTTTTTAGATTTAAAAGTGCGTATTATACGCCGAGATAAGCGGTACATACAATTTGTACATTTAATTTTTATTACGTATATATTTTTATTTTAATGAATGGAGCGGCAATTAATGAAAATATTCCCTGACGATGGCTGCGGCATTAGAGACCGAAAGTACTCGGATATTTAAATAAAATGCATATTTTAAAACTTGAAACATGTATATTATTATAATTTGTTACCTTTTAAGTAAACGGTGAACTTTTTAAAGTTCATATTATGTAGTGGAATATTGCATTTCGTCTTATGATTTTATTAGTATCAGTACTATATAAAAGTTAAATGACAATCCGTGTTTATTTTGGAGAGTTAGAGCACAGACCAACAGCCAGCGAAATCGAGATCATAAACACATTTCAACTATGATAAAAGGATTAAAAAATGACTAGTTTGTGAAAGAATTACGTTATCTAAAAGAGACTTAAAAACATCATCAATCAAATAATTCTAAGGCTGGCCGTTTTTTCAAATTTAATATCTTTATTAAATTTCATCGGTATCAAAGGAATGGGTTTAAAAGATAAAATTAAACTTCGATTAAGCTATGTCAAAAAAATGATTAAGCGTCAAAAGGGCATTTTTTTTTTCTGTTTCTCTTAATAACGTAAAAAACATTTTAGTCACGATTATTATAATGTTAACTGGAATTAAATCATGCTTTGAACAAAATCCTTTTAGCATGTAAGAATACTGAGGAATTTATTTTATTAGATTTCGTTCTTAAAGTTAACAGTTTTAAGTCTATTTATAAAAAGGTTATGCTGAAAAATCAATATTCTAAATTTTTATTGCATTTTATAGGTAGAATGCGATAACAAATGACACATTTCTCTAGAAACAACAACAAAAATCACAAATTAAGATAACTTTTTCCGTAAATTAGTCATTATTATTATTATTATTTTAATTCTATTCATATATATTTCCGGTTTCGTTAATGTATCGGAGTTTGATTGCACCTTCTTGGAAAAGTTTCTTGAATTTTTCAGATCTTTTTCTCTATTTGGGTTATTACCACCTCTCATTTTAATATAACTTAATACGGTAAAACCTTTTGTAACTGCAAACAATTAGCTGGTAATGTCAAAATAACGCAATTTTGGAGGTCTATATTTAAATTCGAAATTTGGCCTTATGAGATTTAAAGAAAACAAACAAACAACAACAACAACAACAACAAAAAACAACGAAAAAAAACATGCAATGGATTTCTTAGATTCTTCCCTGGTTATGAGATACGTCCGATGCCCATCTCTTGGATTTAATTACATGTCTTGGATTTAATTGCATTTTGGGTTTAATTACATATTCGGAGATGGTTTGTGTTGTTGAAGAAGATGTCGGATATGGGTAGATGTAGACAATTATGTTCAGTTTACACTCTCAGTTGATGATGACGAGGTAATGAAACATGTGCAGCAGGAACTTTCAAACTGTATACTGGTTTTCATTCACCCCCATCCCCCCTCCCCCCCAAAAAATAAAAATAAATTAGAAGCTAAGATGACATTGCATATAGATCACTGTATCCCTGTATCACCGCATATGGGAATGGCCAAAGTTTGCTCAAGTCTCAGTTATGCTGCATTAACTTTATTCAAGTTGGCCATTGCACGCCAAACGTAGCAAATGAGGTGCATTCGTACTATAACTAGTTTTATAAATATTGTTTGCATCGCATATTATACTGAATGCATATTTTAGTATACTTCATAAGTGCATATCAATTTCATTCTGTTCGAAAAGCTGTAACGTCATTAAAATGCACTTGAAATAATTTTTTCCTATTGGCCGTAATGTAACGGAAAAATTTCGACTGTCCTTGTAATCAAACTATACATCCGATTTTCATAAAATTTGAAATGACTTGACACAATTTTGCAACAACTATATATTTTAAATTTCAGACCATTCGTTTGGGTAGTTTTTGCGCTGTTATATGCGGATGGATGGACAGACAGGCACGACTTTACTGATTCCTTCGATATAGGGCTCCAAAATGGTCCGCCAACTGAATAACAATATTTTTTAACAGAAACTTTCATGGTAAGTTTCTACAACATTTACTCTAGAATTAATCACCAAAGGCGATTTCTACAAAATTTGCAAGAAAAATTTTTTAAAAATTTTCTAAGAAAATACTGGTATTCTACAAGTAAAAATTAAATTAAAAAATTAAAAAAACCGACTGCGTAAAAAGCGAACTAATTAATTATTTCTCATCAATGTGAAACTATTTTTATATTACATACCTATTTTTTTTATTTATTTGCATTGATGACTTTTAAGTTGTGTTTATTTGCATTGATGACTTTTAAGTTGTGTTTAATTATTAGCTCCTATCTATAAACACAGTTTTGATGAGGCCTATAGATATCTATGATGGTTAGAGTTGCAATAAAGCTAGAGATCCCACCTACACAACTTCCAGGTTGTGTAATATCTAAACGGAGTTTCTGACTATAAAATAGTCAATGAAACATAGTCTTCATTTTGAAAGACTTATCCAATGATATGCCACTCAGTATGGTGCATAAATTTTCTTTCGTCTGTTCTCTATCGCCATTTTGTATTTTACGGCCGCCATTTTGAGTTTATAAAAACAAAACCTACCCTATAACCATCGGACGGTAAAGTCGAATCGATAGAGACCTCATTCATTAAAATTCATCCTGCCGTTGGGATATTTCCAGGGTATAAAGAAATCTACATACCCAGGTACGCGTGAAACACACAACCCTTCTTGGCAGTCGGGTAAAAAGCGGACCATTTGGAAGCCTTGTAGTTAACGACAAAGACTTATTCCTCTCACTAAACACCTTTCAATCGTCGTTAGGAATGTGTTGTACACTTAATATTACAAAGGTACAATAAAAATTTGTACAATAAAGCGGTCATAACAATGGTGGGAAAGACCAGCGGTATTGTTAAAGTTTTATTGCTCATGTATTCACGTCTAACGATCACATAGTTTGGATTTTAGGTAGCTTTCATTACAAAAAGCTACAATTGCAGCCGTTCGGAGGAAAGCGATTAAAAAAAATTTTGGTATATTTTCATCGATCATGACTGATCAAATGTTGATTCAAATGTTGATATATATATATATATATATATCCACATCCACATATATATATATATGATCTTTGTCACACTGTAACTCTAGTATTTATGAACCGATTTGGATGTACTCCGTGTGTACATAGTACATACCAATGTCTCGACCGAGTTCGTTGGCCAGCTTCATCCGACACCTTGTTTCGAAATTGCGGCCATTAAAAAAAAAAAAAAAAAATTGAAATTAAAAATTTGAAATGTGGTACCAAAAAATTAAAAATTGAAAAATATTTTTTTCTTATGTGTTTGACCTTGATACAAAGATTCCGGAGCAGTTTTTGTTTTGTCTATATCTTAAAAAATGGCTGCGTTATAGCACTTTGAAATTCTAGCGTGGCTGACATTTTGAAACGTCCTAAATTTGTAACGCGATAACAGGCGTATTTATGAACCGATATGGATGTACCTTGGTGTGTACAAAGTACATACCAATGTCTCGACCGAGTTCGTTGGCCAGCTTCATCCGCCATCTTGTTTCAAAATGGCGGTCATTTAAAAAAATTTAAAAGTTTAAAATTTAAAATGAAGTACCAAAAAATTGGAAAATGAAAAAGATTTTTTCGTATGTGTTTGACCTTAATACAAAGATCCCGAACAGTTTTTGTTTCGTATATATCTTAAAAAATGGTTGAGTTATAGCACTTTGAATTTCTAGCATGGCTGACATTTTGAAACGATCTGATATTTGTCACGCAATAACACAGGTATTTATATTAACCTATTCGGATGCAAGAAGGCATGTGGATAGTACATAGCAATGTCTCGACCAAGTTCGCTGGCCAGCTTCATCTACCATCTTGTTTCAAAAATGGCGGCCATTAAATTAAAAAAAAATTATATATAGTGAGGTGCAAAAAAATTAGAAATTGAAAAAGGTTTCTTTCTTAAGTATTTGACCTTGATATAAGGATTCCGGAGCATTTTTTTTTGTCTTTATCTTTAAAAAAGTCTCAGATATAGCAGTTTGAATTTCTTTATGTAGGTGACATTTTGAAAAATCTGATTTTTTGCCTGCGAAGCACTCGTATCAACTGATTCCGATGTGAGTGAGCATGTGCACAGGAATTACTAAGGTCTCGATCAAGTTCACTGGTTAGCCTCATCCACCATATTATCTTAAAATGGCAGGCACTTCAAGATATCGCCGAATTTGGCAACCAAATATAAGTTACTTTATATAAAAGCAGCTGGGATAAAACTGACTAATTTCGCGAAATTCTCATTTATAATGATTTAGTATTGATAAAAATTAGTATTCAATCTTCTATAATTGGTTTCCACTAAATTGAGCGTCGTGTGTTGGAATAATATAAGCTAGCTTTTTAAAAATCAGGAATATGAAAGCTACATCTTCCTCCCGGCACTGGCCGGAAGGACTTTTTACATTATAGAATTGAGAAAAAATATGCTATAAAATGAACTTTGTTTGTAAACTATAGCTCAAATTACTGAATATTTATAGCTTTTTAAATAATTTTCAAGATTAGTTTTTTGGTTAATCTATTTCAACAATGGACTAATGGGCATTTTTTTTAACATTTGATTAATATTTTGTAATTTGGCCCACTTTCAAACTTTGACATTACGGTTTCAATATCCTAAGTGAATTTGAATAACATTAAAAAATATAAAAAACAAGTGGGTAAGTGTGATCGCAGATCGCACAGAGGGTTTGGTTTAATATCTCTTTCATAATACTTTACCGTTAAATTAACAAATCAAAATTGTTAATAGAAAATTAATAATTCCTTGCATAAATGGCAGCACCATTATATTTAGGAATGCGTGCCTTCCTGAAAATTATCCACTGCCATATTTAAATTTTTTATATTTTACCAATAATATTTGTAGGAGGACTCCGTCAAAAACCGCATTTAAAACGATCCGTGTCAGTGGCCTATCGTGGAAAAAAGCAATTCTAGAATTAATTACCAAAAAATTAATTATATTCACTTCCAATTGTCGAAATTAAAAAATAAAGACATATTCCGAAAGAGAATAAAATTTTACGTCGGATGCGCAAAAATCGTAGCTCAAAAATCGATATTTAAAAATTTTCGGTCCTGTGTGAAAAGTCGTTTCTGATCGCAAGACGCACCTGTTTTATATTCTCGCGTTATCGCTGAAAAATCAATGTCATAAAATATCTGTCGCCTTCACAAAGGAAGGAAAATAAAACATTTTTTCTCGATTTTTAACGAATTTTCGAGTTTTTACGGTACGATCAAGATATTTTTTAGAATTTCTAAAAGCTGATTTTTTCCCCGTCTTGTAGTATTAATTTCGAATTTCTGGGATGCGTAGAAAAAAGTAATTGTGCCTTAAAGAAATCGCCATTCTTTATCTGCCGTTAAAATGACACCTGTTTTTAAGCTGAAGAACTCGTTTTTGTAATTGTTTGATTAAAAATCCATGCTTTTGTTGAATTATGAATGCATTTCCGATCGTGTAATTGGGTTTTTTTAATTAATAATGTCCGTTAATTACGACTTTTTAAAAATTTTATGATTTGTCGTTTGATGTGAGGTATTCAGCTATAAGTACACAAAATTTCAAGTCTCCAACATACATAGTTTCTAAGAACGGGCTCTGTGACAGACGGACAGACAGACAGAGGAGTGAGACGAATAGGGTTTCATCAGATGAACGAAACCCTAACAATCTTACATCTAATAATATTTATTCAAATACGTCGTTTGGCTATGGACCGAATTACGGAGGATTAATCAGAAGATCAGATTAATCACAAGATATGCAGTGGGGTTCTAAACTGTAATCTGTCAAAGCGAAAAGACAGATTCACATTTTATGTTAAACATATAAAATTATTAAATTAAGTTCAGTTGGTTTAAATGTATGTAAATTATGAATAATTTGAATGGGAGTGAATGAAAGGGGATTATGAAAAATGGAAAAGGACTTTGTTCATGTATTCACTATTTCCACAATTTGATTTCGCAATTCTTGAAGATCACCAGACATAGACTGAACATATACTATTTTCTAATGATGTAGCATTTAAATGAATCTGATTTTTAACTTGCAACAAAGCGAACCATTTTGTTATGAGATTAAGGGAATTTCTGTAATGTCACACTGGTTTTGTAATAATATTAACACCATATAGAAATTTTTAAAACTATAATGCCGATTTTACAGAAATACTGAATTTTATTATAGATATGTTTCAAATTACATTAAACATTTTACCACCATTAACAATTTTTTACTTGTACAGGATATGTACTAAAATTTGCTAAATGTTTTTAAAATTCATTAAATTTAAACAGTGACAGCTGTTGAGTTATTCATGCAGAAGTTTGATGTATGAATTTCGTGATTTCTTTTGAATACTTTCATTTTTTTTATTCCACTAGGGGGCTCGGCCTTAATACAGGATATGTACTAAAATGGGCTAAATGCTTTTAAAATCCATTACATTTAAACAGTGACAGCTGTTGAGTTATTCATGCAGAAGTTTGGTGTGTGAATTTCGTGATTTCTTTTGAATACTTTCATTTTTTTTTTATTCCAATAGGGGGCTCGGCCCCCTACGAGCTACGCTCGCCAACCCCCGTTCAGACACCGCAGTCTGTAAAAAGCACGCTAATTTCATCGGCTTTAAACAGATTTTGAAAGATTGAATTATAATTTAGAAAACAGTGGCGATCTCCCTATAAACGGGTTTCTATTCATTTCTCTTCGATGGGGAATTTTAAGGAAAAATCAGCTGCTGTTAAAAGATACAATGGCTGTTTTCGCCTTTGATTAAATAAAATCAGTTAAACATTTCAAAATAAGCTAATATAATAAGCAAATCTGCATCAAAATGCAAATATATTTCACAAATACCAATGCCTTCTTTTGACAGAAACGACACAGAAGGTTAACGAATCTTAACTAAACCATTTAAGCAATTTCTTTATTTTCTGCTTCACAGATTTTTCTCTTTCAAATCATATTTTTTGTAAATGACACTTCATTTTCAGCTTGTAACCTTTTTCGCTACGAGTCGCTACAAGTCGCTCGAATGCAGCCTAAACGCGTTCAATAAAATTAATATTAATCTTATTAATACAATCTCAAAATATCAAAATAAATTCTCGCGCAATTTTTAAATTTAAACTGCTTTGCAATATTACTTTTTGTTCATTTTACGTAATAAGTGTAATGTGACGTAAATGTGACGTAATTTCTCCTATTTAAGATTTCTAACGCATGTTAATGAATTTATTATTTTACAATATCCTTTCTCTTTTAAAATTCACGTGTAAGTATAGTTTTTATGAAGTATTTTCAATAAGTTCCTGCTTTTCATACGTAATTATTTAATCCTAATTTGAAAGTTTTTTTTCTGTTAATAATAGTCACGTGTAAAATATTTTTTTAATTTGAAGCAAACATTATTATTTGCGCTGTTTATACAGTTGGAAACAGTTTAAATTAATACCAATTTCTAAAATAAGTAAAAAATATCTCTCGAAATGATGAAAATTTGAATTTAAAATAGAAATAAAACCTCAAAAATGAGTCAAATTAAAAAAATAAATGAAGTCTGCACACCGGGAAATTCTAACGTATAAAATGATCTAAAAATGAATTAATTCCCATATATAGTTTTTGCTCCTATAAAACTTTGTTACTGGAACGATTTTGTCCAACTTTAGCATTAAATATCTCTTAAAATAATTATTCGATTTGAAAATTGTCTGCACCAGCGTGTTTATCAAACATTTTTCTATAATACCGCCGATTTTCATACTTTTGCATGCAGTATTTCCCTTAACATTAACGGAGAAAGACCTCCGGTCTCAAAAAATTCAAAACTGGTGGCGGCGGTGGCGGCGTAAGTTACTTTTTTTTTTTTAGAATAGAGAGAAACATCACGGAATGATTGCGTCGCACTGTCTCACACTCTTTGAAACTTAAACTAAGATTTTTAAAGAAAATGATTTCATTCTGTTTATCTATTTAAAAGCCAAAATTATGATTTGAAATTTAAAGGTTATTTTAAGCAATACAGCAGTTTGAGACATTGCAGCGTCCCCCTATTGACAATATATGAAACTAAAAAAGAAAACATACTAAAAACATTTCCAGCTTCACACATTAATCTTTCTCAAGAATAAATTCAATAGCTTGCACCTTTTACTTGTTATTAAATTTTTAGAACATTCAGGCTATTTTAGAACACTATATTTCCTTTAATTAAATGCACTTTCATCATTACTGGTTGAAACCTGTGCTACAGAATTAGCACATGCTTCTTTAATGTAACTCCTTAAATAAGTATTGCGTAGTAGAGGTCCGGTGTTTTATCTAAATTAAGCTGATGTAGATCCATTATTAAGTTTATGCTAGGAACGTTCTAAACACTTTTCAGTTATCTATATAACAATGAAGTAATCCATAATCATTATTTATCTTTCAATGAATCGTTCTGATGAGCGTACATAACTTCATTATTCGGTAACTAAATAACTTCATTATTCGCTAAATATTAAGTGTTGTTGAATTCATGCTGGTGGATTAAAATAGCCTGATTATACATGAACAATGGCAATGCAGTGATCATTAAAAGTGCTTCGAATTTAGGTCATATATTTATTAGCTGATTCAGCTCAAAATGCCATACAAATATGGCTAATTTATTTCTTGCATCGCACACTTATTCTCAAAATTATTTCTATTTTCAAATAAATAAATATAATAATAATAATTGTAAGTATATTTATGTACTAAAAGTTTTTAAATTCTGTATATTAAAAATAATTTGTTCCAATAAGAAGAAAAACCTACACTCGTTAATATTTAAATTGTAACAAGAAGAGAATGTCCTAAAAGGATAAAAAGTTCAAAGGTTGTACATATAATTAAGCTAGACAAATGATCACATTTTTAAATTCCCAGTTCCACTGAGTGATTTTCAGGAAAAACTTTAAGGGTTTTAAAATGCCTAGTTGAAATAAATTTGTTCTGGCACATAATACTTATCAAATCCCTTAAAGTGCTAAGGCTATTTTTTGTGTTATTTGGATGTATTCGACATATAGTATCATTTGCTATCGTAAACGCGCCACAGGCGACTACAGTGAAACCTCTCTGTAAGGGCCATCTGCAGTTCCATTGAAAATTGGCCCTTATGAGGGGTGATCAAAGTTTTCATTTCTCTTTCTTTTTATCCCGTGATTTTTAAAATCTGCATATTCTTTCAATAAGTTCTCTTTATTTTTAACAATATTGTTAATTTGATTTTTGTTGTATTTAAACAGTTTTACTATTGGCAGTTTAGTAAAATTAAACTAAACTGCCAGTTTTCTTGCAGATGTTCATTGATCATGACAATTAAGAACTTTGATTTTGTCATTCGAATCCAAATATACTCTTTGGCTTGATTTAGGTGCCGTACTTATAAATTTTACTTAAGCCTGAGCATAAAATTTCTAGTGTAAAAATTGTGCTACAATACGTATTCACACTTTTAGTAAATGTGGAATCAGTTTTTCTAGATAATCTGCTATCCTTTGTGTGCCTACAACAAAGGGTCAAGTTTCCCCTCCAAATCAATCCCTACAGGTTGAAAGGTCAAACAAAGTGTGATGAACACCTGTATGTCTCACTTGTGGAAAAGTTTGTGGTCCTTCATTGTGTTACTAAATTCTCCCCATCTCTCCCCGCCTTCTTTGTTGCAAATGCAGTTGTTTGCTGAACTCTTATCTTTTGGTCCAGTAATTCAATACATATCTTTAGGATTTAAGACACATGTGAAAAAAAATGGCATTTATGAGGGGTAGGTATGGCCCCTAATAGGAGTAAATTTAACGTTATTTCTATGGAAAATTTTTCGTTCTTAAAAATATTGGCCCTTAATAGAGGTGGCCTTTAAAAATAGTTTCACTGTGTTTTTTTTATAATACCTCACACCACTTTTTCAACACCCAAAATCTTCGACATACACTTTGACAACATTTGCTACAGAAATGTACTACAAACTTTTTCTTTAAATAGTGCTGCGAATGTAATAGAAAAATAGTCGCCTGTAGCTCCCTTGATTAGGTATGAGAGAAACTATGGTTTCGTACTGGAGTTTCTCAGGTTACAGAATATATGTGAAAATCTTCTTTTTCTTTTTATTGAACACTAATATACTATCTAAAATATCATAAAGAAATGCTACTTCAGTGGCTGTGAGCAACATTGAACTTTTATGAAGCGCTAGATAAGCAGTACTAATCACGAAGATTGATAGACTAGGTATTAGAGAAGCAAAGGGATCGAACTCGGGCTTCCCAGGTTACAGAAAATAAGTGAAAATCTTCTTTCTTTTTATTTGAATACTGATATACAAAATAAAGTCATAAAACGAAATACTATTCCAGTGGCTGTGTTACCCTTCTGTTGCTGCGGACTGTGTGTGCTACTCACATTTCACCTTTCTCGTTCACCAGCTTTTTTCGACCAGAATGGTCCTTGTCGCTTGAAGTTTTTTTTCCCACTACTAGTCTTTAAACTCCCTAGATACTGTTGGGTGAGAAAAACCGAAAAGAGTCGTCGTTTCAGAGATGCTGGCATCAGCGCTTCTTTCACCGACGATCATCCCTCGTTCAAAGTCACTTAAATCTTTCGTCTTCCCATTTTTATAGTAACTTATGTGCTAACTACATCCTGCGAAGCTGAGAGTTCCTTATATAAGCAACAGTGCGTTGTTACGTCATTCTACGTCACTGCACAGCCATCTCAACACAGGCCAAATCGCTAACATAACTCCGGTGGGTCACGTGATCAGTCGAAGGCGGTTAGATGAAGCGAAATCAAAGTGACGGCGCCATTTATTCTGTTATTGAAAATTCTATCGTTGATGAGTTCAAGTCGCAGTTTTCGAATAAAGTTGTACATGGTTCATGATTTTCATCTGGATACTATCCATTTTGCTAAGATACTTAAGTTTTCTTTCGAGAAAGTGTTTCACGTATTTCTCTTGCGTTTCATGTGCCTTCCTACTAGGGTAGGGGATGATATATATGATCTCATGCGGTTTCTCTTTCTGAAAAGATATATCTCTCAAGGATTCGCAACGATAATTTTAATTTCATCTAAACAGCTAGAATATGCATTAAATCTTCTAAAATGATATTCAGTGGATATCCTCAAGGATTAACATACCTATTGAGGTAAGTTCTGATTTAACTTTTCAAATTTATTGTCTCAATAAAAAAAAATTATACACAGACGCTTGGTTTGAATTTTAGCAATCTAGAATATAAATATCAGGTTGGCATGATTGTTAAAATGTATGATGATGCAGTCATCTGTCAGTAATTATTATAAACCTCACTAGAGCAGTTGACTGAAAATGAGAAAAGAATAATAAGTCAAAAGCTCTTTCATAATAAACAAAAATATTCATTTAAATATTTAGATAAGAAATGCAATTTATCAATAAATTTAGACGCATTTAAAGACCTTTAAATGATATATTAAACCCAGTTGATGAAAACATTGTGCCAATCCTACTTTTCATTGTAGGTTATGCTGCTTTATTAGCTTGTTAAAACATCACTGTTGTAATTACCGTATAGATTTTAGTAATGGTGATTTTTCATATGAATTTTTGCTGAATTTGTTATTAAAAATTAGTTAACTTTAGGTTAAAAATGTAGTGAATTACATAAATGATCATTTATGTAAATATTGTCCTCACAGGGATCTGTTAAGATTTTTCTTTCTGGGTCCTACTTTTGAAATTGTGAATAGTTTTTTTTTTTTTCATTTATGAAAAATCTACTTTTAATTTTGGGAATGTGAAATTATCATTATATTCAGGTTCTTGTGTATACATTTTCAACAAAGTGATTTGCATATCTATATCTTGATATTAGGTTCTTTGACGACTTCAGTTATTTTGTGACCCATTAGATTTTACTTTTAAGTAATTAAATTTGTGAAAAGCTCAGTTTTGAAATGCAAAAGTTTTGAATAAAGCTAATTGTTAAGTTGAAAAATTTTGTGAAGCATCCTGTTTTAAAATTAAAAAAAATTTGTGAAGGGTCCATTAAAGAACCCAATTTTTTTCTAAACAGATCCCTGGACTCATGACAGTTTTATTTATACTTAAAAATATGATCCAAGTTGTATATAAGATCTTACCAAATAATTACTCAAAAATAGTTATTAAAAATTTTAATTAAAAAAAGGAATGTACGAGAAAAATTTAAAAAAAAAACGGAAAAATAAATAAATCGGTATTTATTTTTAGCATTCAACCTTAGAATATATGAATTTAATTTCTTAACAATACGTGAATCATTTTTCATGTCATGTGTTTTTCATAATTTAAATATTAAATTTATCCTTTCATTTATTTTTAGTTTGTGTAAATGCGTTTAGCCAATATGATACGTTATTCTTTTCATAACTAAGGAGCTCCACATAAAACTTTGATCATGATGCTAAACAAAAATTTTAAACTTTCTTTACTTTTCTGATAGATATGTAATACATGAGAAATAATTTTGTTAATTTTTGATAACTATTTTTGAATGATGGCATATTAAGTTTCTTGTCAAAAGAAATTTTTAGTAGCAAATTGTACATTCGGTGTATGACATATTCAAAATTTTCCACGAGTTATTTTGAATACAGAATATTGCTTTTTACACATTAGTATAATACTTTACTTTGATGATGAGTCAATAATAAATCTAGTTTTATATTTTGAAACAGATTTTTCAAATAACAACCATAAAAAGCATAAATCCCTGTGAATTCTAAGGGTACTTTTTTTTACAAGCATATGATTTTTTTGTTACATAATGGTAATTTTATTTTCGATTCCTAATGTCATTTTAATGCTTTACTGCATAATTTCTTGTGGTCGCGAAATGCTTAAAGGATTGGAAAGTTTTGTAAATGTTGTTAGAAAACAGAGAAAGGCGGAAAATTATGTTATTTGAGTATGAACCATAGTGTCAAAAATATTAATTGATTGATTGAGCTTAATGAAAAATCTTTCAGTAAAATAATATTACAAGAAAACCGGGACCTAACTTTTCGCCTGGTCTTATGGAGCAAAAATATAAGGGGGATTCACTAGGCGCTCAATCACGATAAAATTATATTAGGGGGAAAAAGTCCGCCTTCGGCGGCCGCCATTTTGAATGAGCACTCAGGCCTAGTGTTCAGAGGGCTGTGGTCACTGTCGGACTGGTTTATTTTGAAATAAGGTGTATCTCTAATTCTTTGATCACTCAGTGAAGAATATGGATATCAGCGGACTCACCAGATATATATTTGCCTCTTGAGACAGTTGGTCATGGTCACATCCTATCTCGTGGGGTGCATCTATGTATGTAGCAGGGAAACAAATTTCTTTTGGAGAGAGGGACATGGAAAGTTCAAACATTTCGATTTCTTAATGGTTTTTCTATCGGTGACAAATGATACATTTTAAAAGGTTTTGATTTGTGGTTATTTTATTTATAATTTTTAGATTACAATCAACACAAATCAGTTTTAACATATTGAAGATTAATTTTTAAACTCATTACCTTTGAAAATTACTAGCGAATCAAACTAAATCAAAATTTCAAAAGATGTCATTTGACATCGGTAGAAATAGTGTTACGTAGTACACGTAAAACGCCACAAATTTTCATAACTTTACGATTTTATTACCTTGTTAATGTAATTTCAATGTTGTGGAGTGTGTAAAAATATATTTACATGTTTAATAAATGTACATTTTCCGATTTACATCTGCATTGATGATTACGGCATTTCAAGAAAATATTGATTACACTGAAAAAAAAAAATCTGTAAAGTTACTAAAGTTTTTCTAGGAAACTGGGATTCCTAGAACTTTTTATGTAACGACAACAACAAAAATTCCTGTAACAGTATCTGTTACAGGAATTTCTGTTGTTAGTAACTTTACAGATTCTTTTTTACAGTGTAGTTAAGTTTCTTTATTTTCAAGTTTGTATATTTCTGGAGGCACGTGGACATTAGATAATAAACTATTATTACATCTTTAATTTGGCATTTTCTCAAACGAAAATATATTGATCAAATGAGAAATTACATTACATAAAATTATTGACGGTATTTGTAAAAACATTAAAGATATTTAATGAAATAAATCTCTAATATTAGATGATTATATTGCAGTTATAAAAGTATAATAAAGATGTAATTTTGAAGCATAGGTGAAGTAAATTATTTTAATATTATTATGCAAATACATGATGTAATAAAATATTTAAATGAATTGTTTACACAATACATGAGGTAATTTGGATGAATATTATTATTAATTTATTATAAAATTGTACAATATTACAATAGGAAATTAGAAGAATAATTTTAAAAATTCAATTTGTATTATTTAAGGTTTTTACTTTCTTTTTTCTTTACAAGAAGAAAGTATTGGATTCATGAAAATTTTCGAATTCCGGTTTTCGACGGATTTACACGTTTTAGGGGTCAGAGATTCCAAAAAACATGTTTTTACAAAATGTCTGTCTGTGACTCTGTGAGTCTGTCTGTCTGTCTGTCTGTGTGTATGTGACACAAATTTTGTGGGCGCTCTATCTCAAGAACTAATGCACGGAATTTAATAAAAATTGATATTCAGTTAGTGTCTAATACAAATTGATGCTGATTAGTTTTTGGTGTAAATCGGTCAACAGGTGGCGCTGCAATGCTGCATTTTTCACGATTTTTGCAATAGCTCTATCTCAAGAACTAATGCATGGATTTTGATCAAACTTCAGATTTAGTTAGTCCTTGATATGAATTGATGATGATTACGTTTTGGTGTAAATCGCCCAACAGGTGGCGCTGTTATGATGAATTTTGCAGGATTTACACTATTTCCCCAATAGCTCTATCTTAAGCACTAACGCACGGATTTTCATCAAACTTCAGATTAAGTTAGTCCTTGATATGACTTGCTACTGATTAGGTGTTGGTGTAAATCGCCCAACAAGTGGCGCTTCTGTGCTGCCTTTTCCACGATTGCCTCAATAGCTCTATCAATAGAAATAATGGACCAATTTTCATCTAACTTCAGATTTAGTTGTATATTGACACAAGTTGTTGTTAATTAGGTTTTGGTGTTAATCACCCAATAGGTGGCGCTGCTATGCAGAAATTTTCACGATTTTCTCTATTGCTCTATCTCAAAAACTAATGTACGGATTTTCTCCAAACTTCAGATTCAGTCAGACGTTGACATAAATTGTTGCTGATTAGGATTTGGTATAAATCACCCAATAGATGGCGCTGCTAGGCAGCATTTTGCTGGATTTAGACGATTTCAGCGATAGTCATATCTCAAGAACTAATGCACGAAATTTCATATCTTTAGAATCCTCATGAGATGCATAGATTGCCATTTAATTTTGGCAGCGTGATAGCGAATTTTGAAGTATTAACATGTATGAGATAGAAGAAAGTTTTGGGATTGGTACATCCGACTAGTTTAGATTGTTTCTAGACTTTTAGACATTTAAAAGACTATTTTGCAATAAGGTTGGAGTTGAGAATTTACAAATTTATTATTTGTTTTGCCGATCAATATTTAATTAAATAATTTAATTCCTGTATCTCTATTTTTCTTATTCAAAATTATTTTGCATATAAATTTCAATTATTATTCTAAGTCGAAGGTACAGTCTAACTCTCAACCAAATCAAAAAAGAAGTTTTACATTCAAAACTAGTACATCATTAACTAAATGAAATTCGCAAAGCACACTGTAAATTACATCATGGAGATTTAAAATAATGGAATTTCCTTCTAAGTATCTGCCTTCTTCTCATTTGAAAGTCTAAAGAGATTATTGTTTAAAAGAGAATTTTTATTTATCTATAGAAAGGATTTTTTCCCAAGCATTTTTATTATAATTAAACATGTGTGAATTGGTTGCATTCTGATTTTTTTTAATTCAACTCTGTACTTTTATAAGCTTCTCTTTTCTCGTTTACAAGATGTAATTTTTAAGAAAAAAAAACTGACTTCAAGAGATTGTTTTACGGTTGTGTCTATCGTATTTTATGGCAAACTTTTATTATTGTTCACATTAGAGTCATGCACATGTCAAGTTATACCCGACCGACTCGAATCTGCAAGTTATATTTGACTATGCCAATTATAGTCATAGCCGACTTTTAATCAATTGTTGGCTCATAGTTTTCTTTGCGTATAAGTCAACCTGAAACTTACCAAAATAAAAAAGAATTAACGCCAACCTGACCCGAATGCTCGGATTAGATTAAAATCATCCAGAAAACAGACCCGATAAAAAATTCTAATCCACATTCACCTTAAATCCCATTGTTGCCAATATCGCCAATTATGACGCGCAGTAGTAGACCATGATATTATAAAATTTTTACATGTCCCGTAAAACATACATATGTATGTACGACTTTAGGTAGTATCAATTATTTCACTTATGACGTACGTGATCAAGTCAATTAACTCTCTAGTATTCATTACTGCCTATGATTTGAACGCATGATATGCAAAGGCAAAATTCGCGGAATACGAGCACATCGACTTAAAACTTCGAACATCAGAAAAGAGTCAGCCTCTTATTTTTCCATCATTCATGACGCATTGAAACGGGAGATTTCAATAAAGCAAATGGCTATATTAGGCCTAATTAGAGTATTGTACAGATTATATGTTTTAAGTATTAACCCTAGTATGTTTGAAGAAGATAATTATAAAGCATTGTAAAATTGTTATTAAGGAATTAAACCGCTTTTACCATTTCAGCATTCTGTTATTATTTAAATAATTTATTAAACTAACGCTTTCAGGGTTCATTGATATATATCAATGGATATATATCTTGATATATATCATGATATATATCCGATATTTATTTCCAAAATATCAAGGTTTTTGATATTTCCGATATTTTCATTTATTTGATATTTATTTTTTAAATGTCGTATTTCTTAATATTGTCATATATCTGATATTTACTTTCAAAATATTTTCGGTCAAAAGAAGTTCAAAAATTTTCAACTTTTATTAAAAATTAGCCCATCTGTAAATAAATAGCTAAAAAGAATAGCTCACAAAATATTCCCTATACTCCAAAAACTAGTTTTGGACTGTACCTGCAGCTTTCCCATTACCATATTAAGAAATCTGTCTTTGAACAGTATCTCACTACCCTGTCTCAATTCTTTTTGTAGCCTGCACCTGCTAGAATGGGATAAAGGGGTTAATTGGTGATTAGATTTTAGTAAAAAGGTCTCAATTTTATAAGCTTTATGTTTGAAACTGAATATTTAAATTTTGAGCCAAAAATTTGGAGGGATAATATTAAATTAAAACAACCCATGAAAGATAATTTAATTTATCAATTGTTTACAGCTTCTCCTTCAATAGATGCATTAGAATCTTTTATAGTTTTGATTTACTTCAGTCTAAATTGTGCAGTAGGTTAGGGAATGAAAAAGCAAACAAACTTACATCCATGTTCAAATTCTTCAATAGAAAAATAAAAAATAAACTTTATTTTGTATTTAAGAATTTCTTGTGTATTTTTATTTTTTTTTTTTAACTGAATCCTGCATTCTGTGTTTTGATGAGTGAAAAAGCAATTTTTACAGAAGATTGCGTTTTCAATTATTGGATCATAAATTTTGTAAGGAAAAAAAAAGACATTTAGAATATTATTTTATTATGTTTTCATGCTAAAAGTAATATGTTTTAGATTCTAATTTATATTAAGTCTAAAAATCTTTATAATCAGCAATAAGCTGACAATTTTGAAAATATCGGATACATATCGAAAATACCGGATATATATCAAAATATCGGATATTATTGATATTTTCGAAAATATCATGATATTTACGAACCGTGAACGCTTTGCATATCACCTTCCTATGTGTGTATATGATACGAAGACAATTTAAAAAGTTACAGTAGTAATGTATGTGATGTCTGGACCTCTGATGAAGGGTTGGATATAACTTTAATTATAATATTTATTTACAACTACTCAGTTTTCTGTAGAAAAGCTAATACAAAACCCCAGAAACCACTCTTTAGTGATTAATTAAAATGAAATAAAATTTCCAACGATGTCTTCAAGACATCCTATTTATTTCCAAAGTAGTTAACTACTCAGATGTCCCTTGGACATTCTACTACCTCTAGCATACATCGTCAACTGTCTCTTCCCGCTTATCTCGTTCACTTACACTCATTTCACTTCCATTTCCCAAAGAGAACTGTTAATTACTTCAGTTCCTTGGCGTTTGATTGAAGCAAAGAGAGGAGCGTTCGTGGCATGACAGTGTTCCCTAACATCATGTTCAAAATTCGTGTCGATTGGTCAATTTTTACAAATTTGAAAGCCTATGAAGTTAAAAAGCAACGACAAAGAAAAAGACAAATATACAAACATGCCATTTTTTACTCTTAATGAAATGGAACCGCTTTTCCAAGAAGAACAAAATTATGAAAATGGTTATTTTCAAAATCATCAAAATTTCAAATTATCAAAATTCAATGCATAGACATGGTAAAAAATATATATACTTTAAACGAAATGTATAACCTCTTTTGTTGGAAATCGATTTAAAAAAAACAACCAATTTTATCCCATTTTTAAAGGAGACGAAATTTATATTAGACTGTTCTATTCTGCAAAAGAATAAGTACCGGCTTAACTTCTATGTTTATTCTATTGAATTTCAGAAACTGTACTTGTATTCTGAAAAACAAGGTTTATGTATACAATAATAAAAAAGAAGTTCGATAAGAAGTAATATTCTTCTGTTTTCTTTCTTTTATTCTTTATTCTTTTTTCTTTTTAACACTTTCCAACATAGTTGAAGAGTGCTTATGAATTCGATTTGTTTGTCCGCCTGTATGTCTATTACTCGCGTAAATATACTTTGATTTTCATGAAATTGATGTATGATAAGGATGTTTACCATGGCATGTTCGGTATTGAATAAGAAGTGTGTAGAATTAATAGTTCATTTACAGGGCACTCAAAATAATTCCGTTATATTATGGTCAATGGGGGGAAATCGTTAGCAGTGTATTTTAATGACATTACGTTATTTCAAATGCATTGAAATTGATATAAATCACTGAATATCACTACAGTATGATTACTACAGAATAGGACATTCATACCGTTTATCGCTCCCTTACAGGGACACACAAAATAAATCGATTACAGTACTGTCTTTGAGCAATAATTTCAGGAAGTGCGTTTTCGTTTTCGGTATACGCTTATAAATTTAACCAATTTTTTACTCGTTACTCGTTTTGTATAAACTCTATATTTCGTATACAGGGCTGCACAAAAGAATTCACGTATCATTCTCCATATTAGAGGAAACTGCTGAAGGGAAATTTTCAACTGTGGTATGTATTTCCTAACTGAACTAAGTTTTTGCACGCATGCAGTTTATAGACACAAATCTATATATCATATACAGCGCTGCTCAAAGAATTCCGATAATATTTTGATTGCAGAAGGGAATTAGCGTAATTGGGTCTTCAAATGTGTTATGCGTTTCTAAATGCTTGAATTTAGACATCATATTTCAACTTATTATAAACGGTGAAAGTTTGTTACATTATTCTGAATGCGTTTGAAAGTGTTTCAAAATATATGCTTGACGCATGATTTTTCTCTCATTTTTTTTACAAAACATGTTTCTGTAATATGCACAACAAAATAAAAAATAAACAAAAAATACTTTACTTTTCAAACACAGTTTACTTTTGTTAAAATTGTGCTCAAAGGTAACAGACATCTAACAAGGAGAGGGTCAACCTTGTTAATCACAGATTTTGATTATTTTAATATATGTTGTAGGGTAGACACTCCTTAGTATCAGGTTCAACGGATTTTATCCAATGCCCCTTAGTTCTTGAAAAACCAGGGAGGTCTAATAATAGTAGACAATTTAAATACTTACTTCGCAGCAAAGATGACAGGTTAGTCGTAGCTCAGTTGGCATGGCATTTACCGGCTGATCCGAGGGCCCGGGTTCGATACCTGAATGCGCTACATTTGTTTTTCTCATTTTTTGTTTTATAAATATAGTTGTAATTATAATTTAATAATTTCAATTAAAAATTTTAACACCAAACATTAATTATAATGTTAACAAACTTAAATTTATCATTTCTTATTTGTAAACTGTTATTTCTCATCCATTAAAGAGGTTTAAAAAGAAATTGGATCTATTATTGAATGATAAAAATTCCAAAATCGTGACAAATTCTGTTCTGGTGCCATCTAGTTATGATAAAAAAAAAAAGGAATATTCAAATAAAATAAAAGCAGAAAAAAGATAAAGGAGAAAGCAAAATAATTGAAAGTGCAAGCATACTTATTACAAATTTAAAAATCTTTAATATGCAAAAAATCGGTTGTAATTTAATTCTGATGCTAATTTTTAATATGATTATGCTTGTTACTTTAAAAACAGAATAATAGTATTATCTCATTGACTTCCTTTGTTAAAGCAATGCTTAAATGATGTTTCTTTAAAATCACGAATTGACACAATTGCTCAATATCATTGCATCGATAAAGAACATATGAAATACATTTTAAAAGTGATTTTTTATAAAAAAAAAAAAAAATAACAGTTTTATGATGTTTTATTACAACTATTCAGTTAAAAATAAAAAATTAAATAGGTTAAAATTATAGTTGATATACAATTTTAAAAATTTTAATTGACAGTGAGATTATTAAGTTACACTTACAAGTAAATTTATAAAACAAAAAATGAGTAAAACAAATGTAGCGCACTCAGGTATCGAACCCGGGCCCGCCAATCAGCCGGTTAACACCATACCAACTGAGCTACGACTGACCTATCGTCGTTGTAGCAAAGTAAGTATTTAAGTTGTGTACTAATATTAGACCCGCCGGTTTCTCAAGAACTAAGGAGCATTGGATAAAATCCGTTGAACCTGACACTAAGGGGCCTCTACCCTACAACATATATTAAAATAATCAAAATCTGTGATTAACAAGGTTGGCCCTCTCCTTGTAAGTATAATTTCTTTTAAAAACTGTATGAGAAACAGTCTAATGTGAGGTTTAATAAAAAACAGAATAAATATTTCACTCACAATAATACTTTAGAGAAAGAGTAACATCCCACGTTATTCTTCGTTATGTTTAATCAAATGTATAAGAGAGCGCTAAGTTCGCTGTTTTAAATTATATGAGAGAAAGTTTTATGTGAGAGTTAATTAAAAAGGAATGGAATTTTCGCCTCACGAATTCCATTATTGGAAGTGTACCTACGATCCTACAATCTTATTCGAAATGAACAGATAAAAGATTTGGTACAATGTATCTGATTTCTCTGTAACACACGCTTAAGCACATTAAATGGCATTACCTTTTTAAATACATCTCTGTTTTTTTGTAGAGGGTGAATAGAAATGGTGGCTTAAAAATACTTTATTTTCTATCAGAAATATCACGCAAATTGTTGCACTTTTCAGAATGAAGCATAAAGTAGGAAAAATTGTGACACTTTACCTCAATTTTAGAAAAAATATTTTAATTTGCAAGAAAAAGCTTCTCCAGAATGTAAAACAATGATACATTAAAAAGATAAAGGAGCATTATTTTCCCCTTAAAATTAGAAAAAGAAATGTCTCGTATGATGCCGTTACTTTCACTCAATTTTTCCTTCAATCGGTATTTACAGTCATTTCTTATTTTAAGAGTTAACAATATTTTTATTATTACAGAATTAAATATGATGTAACTTATGAACCGAAATCTGAGAGATTATATAATATTGTAATTTTGAAAATGAAATTATAGCTAACACTGACAAATAAATAAAAATAACACAAAAACAGCTTTATTTTGATATATATATATTATATATATGATACTTCTCGATATTAATGCAGATTGTGATGATGAACACATGCCATATCAATGCCAACCAGTAATTATTTCGTAGAATATTTAATTCGCAGTCGTAAGTGGCTAAAAGTGGAAGATAGGAATGCAGTCATTGGGATGAATTTCCCATTCAATTAAACGAGGCGGCATAATCAGAAACGGATTTATTTAAATTCACATATCAACAACAAATTCCACTAGTTATCCAGTTGAATCTCAGATCTGGGCTGCACCACTTCATAGCAAAGACGAGATGTTAAAACGTTTTAGAACTACACTATTTCAAAAATAACTCCGCCAAGTGACAGGCGTTTGTTAGCAGATTAAGAACCGTACAATTATGCATTCCGAACCAGTGCACTCGCGTTTTATACCCGCAATTTGCCGAATGATATATTGACCCTTCCTTCGATGCTCCAACGAAATTCAAGATAGGGAGAGGGTCGGTGGTGGCGTACCTAGCTATTGGATGAAAACGAGAAGCAAGGCGGGAAATTCATAACGTAATGTCAGAACTCTTTACTTATAGCGGAAATTTTAAAAGGTGAATCGATTAGACGCGGCAAATTTTTACAAGGAATTCTGGGATATCGAATAATAATTTTAATAAAAGATAAAAATGATATTAATAATCCTTCGAAAGAAATAAGAATTTAATGTCTCAAACTATGAAAGAATAAAATAAATTAGTGGGTTTTTACGAAGGGTGTTGCCTTTAACAGTTTAAGGTTTTTAGAATAAGAAATAAAAGAATGTGCTGATTTAAAGGCTTGGGATTAAAATATAATTGATATTTAAGGTATTATTAAAAGACAGGCAAAAAAGGTAGATATTATAAGAATTTGGAATAAATTAACTAAGGTAAAATGGCGAAATTTTTTTATTATTACTTATATATTATACGTAGAAATATATATTAACATTTAATGCATTATCTCCATACTTTTACGCGTACGTAAGTCTTGCATTTTTGTTACCACTGCCTGCAGTCTTAGACAAAGAGGGAAACACTACTAGTTTTAACATTCCTTTAATATTAACAAAGGTACGATAAAATGAAATGTTTGATTTTCTAAATTAGCATATTGAAATAGTAATTAAAAAACTGTCTTGCTTTTTAAATAAACACAAAATTTCAAATATGTATTAGTTTTATTTAATTTGATTTCATAATTTTTAATTCTACTTCATGCGATAACTTTCATATAATTAAGAGAAAACAACTTGGGTTTTATTAATATTTAAATACTATGTAACTGGCTATAAATTATTTTCATTTTCGCATAAAATTCAAATAATAATTGCCGGTATTTATTTACATTTCGACATGTTTCATTGCATTAGTTTAAAAATTTATGTTTATCACTTATAGCAATTAATGAGTACTTTGATGTTTTAAAGTGATGTTTATGTATAGTTTATAATAATTGCCTCTTTACTTATTCTTGCATCATTTTACATCTCAGCATATTGAATAAAATTATTTGTGTTTGGCAATAATATTTTTTCGGGAAATGTTATGCATGAAAATTACATTTTAAAATTATTAGAATCTACTAATCTTTTATTTTAATACAAATTCTTCGTACATGCTCATAAAATTTCAGTTTTTTTCCCCCAAGAATTTATTAGTTAAAAAGATGCAGAAAAACTTTAACTGGATTAGATGACAGTTTAAAATTAACTAGTCAGATATACATATCCCAAAACTTTGTTCTATCTCATGCATGTTAATACTTGAAAATTCGCTATCACACTACCAAAATTAAACGGCAATCTATGCCCATCATCAGGATTCTATAGATATGAAATTCCGTGCATTAGTTCTTGAGATATGGCTATCTCCGAAATCGTGTAAATCCAGCAAAATTCAGCCTCGCAGCGCCACCTATTGGGTACTTTACACTAAAACCTATGTTAAACAAAACTCCAAGCAACTGCTTACGTCAAAGTCTAACTGAATCTGAAGTTTGGGGAAAATCCGTGCTTTAGTTTTTGAGATAGAGCTATTACGTAAATCATGAAAATGCCATAATAGCAGCGCCACCTATTGGACGATTAACACCAAAAACTAATCAGCAACAACTTGTGTTAACATCTAACTAAATCTGAAGTTAGATGGAAATTCGTGCATTAGTTTTTGAGATTGCGGGAATCGTGCAAAATGCAGCACAGCAGCGCCACCTGTTAAGCGATTTGCACCAACACGTAATCTGCATCAAGTCATATCAAGGACTAACTAAATCTGAAGTTTGATGAAAATCCGTGCATTAGTTCTTGAGATAGAGCCATTTCGGAAATCATAAAAATGCAGCATAGCAGCGCCACCTGTTGAGCGATTTGCACCAACACGTAATCCGCATCAAGTCATATCAAGGACTAACTAAATCTGAAGTTTGATGAAAATCCGTGCATTAGTTCTTGAGATAGAGCCATTGCGGAAATCGTAAAGAATGCAGCATAGCAGCGCCACCTGTTGAGCGATTTGCGCGCCACCTGTTGACCGATTTGCACCAAAAACTAATCAGCATCAATTTGTATCAGGGACTAACTGAATATGAATTTTTATTAAATTTCGTGCATTAGTTCTTGAGATAGAGCGCCCACAAAATTTGTGTCACACACAAGACACACAGACAGACATTTTGTAAAAACATGTTTTTCGGGTTCTCTGACCTCTAAAACTTGTAAATCCGTCGAAAAGCGGAATTCGAAAATTTTCATGAATCCAAAACTTTCTTCTTGTAAAGATAGAAGAAAATAAAAATAATTCAGTCAATTGTTCGACTTTTACTTTCTTCTATCTTTACAAGAAGAAAGTATCGGATTGGTGAAAAATTTCGACTCCTGGTTTTCAATAGATTTATACTTTTTAGAAGGTCTTGAACACGATTTGATGGTTCTTAGAAAATGTCTGTCTGTGAGTCTGCCTGTCATTCTGTCACTCTGTGAGTTTGTATGTGACAAACATTTTGTTGACGCTCTATCTCAAGAACTAATGCACGGAATTTCACAAAACTTTAGATACAGTTAGACCTTGATATAAACTGGTATTGAGTACTTTTTGATGTAAATCGCCCAACAGGTGGCGCTGCTATGCTACATTTTTTGCGCTTTCCGCAATAGCTATATCTCAGTAACTATTGCACGGATTTTCATAGAACTTTAGATTCAGTTAGCCCATGGTATAATTTGATGCTGATTACTTTTTTGGTGAAAATCGCCCAACAGGTTGCGCTGCTATGCTGCATTATTTATGATTATCGCAATAGTTCTATCTCAGGAACTAATACTCGAATTTCATCAAATTTCAGATTCAGTTAGTCCCTGATATAAATTAGTGATGTTTAGTTTTTGGTGTAAATCGCCCAACAGGTGGCGCTGCTATGCTGCATTTTTCAAGATTTCCGCAATAGCTGTATCTCAAGAACTATTGCGTGAATTTTTATCAAGCTTCAGATTCAGTGACTCTCTGGTATAAATTGGTCCTAAATAGTTTTTGATGTAAATCGCCCAACAGGTGGCGCTGCTATGCAGAATTTTTTTACAATTTCTGCAAAAGCTCTATCTCAAAAACTTATGCACAATTTTTCATCAAACTTCAGATTCAGTTACAAATTGACATAAATTGTTGATGATTAGATTTTGGTGCAAATCATCTTACCGGTGGCTTTGATATACCACATTTTTCAGGAAGTATTAACATGTATGAGATAGAAGAAAGTTTTGGGATTCCCACATCCGACTAGCTTTTTATAAGGTTTTCCTGATATAACCAAAATTTCTATTACTTCAATTATAAAAGAAATTGGTTAGTAATAACTGAATACATATAAGCAAAAAATAACAGCAAAACAAAATCAAATTATTGAATAAAGGTTAAGAAAATTATTACTATAAATAATAGCATACAAATCATATTTAATATATTACAATTCCTTGTTCGTCTATTAAGTTTAAACTAACTAAGAATTTTATTTATATTCAATTAAATAATTCATTCTGTAGTGCTGTCTACACAAATAATATATAATATCTAGAATTATGGGAAAAATTCTGTACGTAATTCATTCATATTCATTTATTTCTGCAAATCTTTAAAGCTTTATAAATTCTTAATATAATTAAAAAACTTATTTTCTTAAAAGAAAATATTTTTAAGAGATTATTAAAAAGAAATTTTTATCTGAGATAAAGGTCTCAAATCTAATTTATCTAGATTTAATTTTATTTATTTTTTTAAATTGATTTTGTTCTACTTTTATGTGAGGAACAAGAAAAGTAAAATATATATATATATATATATTAGCAAATACGTCTGGTCTTAATATTTTAAAATTTAATGTTTTATATATATATTTCCCATTTCTTTACATACAAAGTGGGATTTTTAATAGCTATATACTAATATTTATAAGATTTTTTATTTACTATATAAAATCTGTGTATTCTTATTATTATTTAATTCGATTTTTACAGAGTTTTTCGAAGAAAAGCGAAAGTCATAAAAACTATTAAGAAAAGCCTTTTAATTTTATACTTTTCTTTCTAAATTCATTTTGTATCAAGCTGATACAGCAGTGAAACATAAATAACAAAGATTAATGGACAATATGTTCTTCTTTTCACATTAATTTTCATATAAAGTGGAATTTTTAATACACATGCCTCCAAAAGTTAAGGTACAGGGACTGGATGCTTTTGATTGCACACGTTTTGTCGAATATTTACAAAAATTATTGGCGAATTGTTCTTGAACTTCTCGGATGAAAAGAACATGTTTGATTTCATATTTCATGGGGAAGATTTAGTGGGAGGACAATTAGGGGGCTAATAATAAAATTAATAATAAAATAATATTTGCGATCACCTATGTAACAGAAAATGCTGAAAACTGTGTTAAATGACTATTTGGGTCTTGTTCAACGTCTGTGTGCATTTGTGTAAGCATAGCACTCATATTCGTGAAGATGTTATTGTGTCTGTGAAAATTCAAAAGTTTTTAGCTTATAGCATACAGAGTTTTCAACCAAATTTAACACAACTTTCCAAAAACTTGCCAAAGAATAGTAGCAACAGTATACTGCAATTAAAACATGAATATATTGAATATTTGATGAGATATGGGCATTTTTATGAGATAATTTTTAACTGCGCATACACGGAAGATTTCAAAATTTTTATTTCATAATTTGGTAGTCAGTATTTTGAGGAAACTTCTATAAAAAGTCCAGTCAAATGTTGTGAAAACTTAGAAAGATATAGTGAGCTGATTGAAACGTTGTGGAAAATCCCTTATAATAAAGCTATTTTTAGGAAGCAACTCACTATATCGACCCTATCTTTGTGAATTTTCGCGATATTTGACTGGAATTTTTATATAAGTTGCCCCAAATAGCTGACTACCAAATTATATAATAAAAATTTTAGGATCTTCCACGCATGTGCAGTTAAAAATTATTTCATAAAAATGCCCATATCTCATCAAATATTCAATATATTCATATCTTAATTGCAGTATACTGTTGCTACTATTCTTTGGCAAGTTTTTGAAAAGTTGTGTTAAATTTGGTTGAAAACTATGTCTGCTATAAACAAAAAACTTTTGAATTTTTCACAGACGCAATAACATCTTCACGAATATGAGTGCTATGCTTACACAAATGCACACAAAAACTTGAACAAGACCCAAATAATCATTTAACACAGTGACAAACCAATTCCAGCATTTTCTGTTACACAGATGATCGCAAATATTATTTTATTATTAAATTTATTATTATCCCCCTAATTGTCCTCCCGACTAAATCTTCACCAAGAAATATGAAATCAAACATGTTCTTTTCACTCCAGAAGTTCAAGAACAATTCGCCAATAATTTTTGTAGATATTCGACAAAAGGTGTGCAATCGAAAGCATCCAGTCCCTGTACCTTAACTTTTGGAGGCCAGTGTAACTATACGGTAAATTTCCGATTATCCGTCACTCACGGCACCGGCGGTGTGTGTTGTTTATGACGGTCAGTTATCTACACGAGGGATATGGGACCGAAGGAGTGGGTTGCCATCCGTGGGGTCTTTCTAAGGGAACCTTGCCCGTATTTACGAAAGGAAATCCAAGGTTCAAACTACGGAAATCTGCGGAAAACTGCGAACGATTAGGCCGACGGGCGCGATTGGGTTCAAACGCAGCACCTCTCGTCTACCAGCTTCAAGCGCAGAACCTCTCGGTCACTGGTGGGGCGCACCGACGGTGTGGTGGATAATCGAAATAGACAGATAATCGAAAGATAGCAAAAAACCGTTACTAAAATTGCATTTCCATTTGCCTGTTTATAAATAAGAATATTTAAATACATTTTTTTTTTCTATTTGTTGTGTACTTCCGTTAATAAAAAGCATAATAGATAATAAGTGACAAATTTAGGATTTTTCTAAATAAATATGGTGTGCCTGTTTTCACCCAAAGTATATACCCTTATATATTTTTACTTTCTTCTATCTTTACAAGAAGAAAGTATATTGGATTCGTGAAAATTTTCGACTTCCGGTTTTCGACGGATTTATACGTTTTAGAATGCCCAGAACACGATTTGATGGTTTCTAGAAAATGTCTGTCTGTGAGTCTGTCTGTCACTCTGTCACTTTGTCTGTGAGTCTGTATGTGACAAACATATTGTGGGCGCTCTATCTCAAGAACTAATGCACGGAATTTCACAAAACTTTATATTTAGTTAGACCTTAATATCAACTGGACATGATTAGTTTTTGGTGAAAATCGCCCAACAGGTGGTGCTGCTATGTGGTATTTTTCACGATTTCTGCAATAGCTATATCTCAAGAACTACTGCACGGATTTTCACAAAACTTCATATTCCGTTAGTCCAGAAAATAGTTTGTTGCTGATTACTTTTTGTGAAAATCGCCCAACAGGTGGCGCTGCTATGCTGCATTATTCATGATTATCGCAATAGCTCTAACTCTAGAAACAATGCACAAATTTTCATCAAACTTCAGATTCATTTAGTCCCTGATATAAATTAGTGCTGTTTAATTTTTGGTGTAAATCGCCCAACTGGTAGCACTGCTATGCTGCATTATTCATGATTATCGCAATAGCTCTAACTCAAGAAACAATGCACAAATTTTCATCAAACTTCAGATTCATTTAGTCCCGGATATAAATTAGTGCTGTTTAATTTTTGGTGTAAATCGCCCAACAGGTGGCGCTGCTGTGCTGTATTTTTCACGATTTCCGCAAGAATTGTATCTCAAGAACTATTGCACGGATTTTCTTCAAACTTCAGATTTAGTTAGTCCTTGACATGAATTGACGTGTAAGTTAGTGCTGTTTAATTTTTGGTGTAAATCGCTCAACAGGTGGCGCTGCTATGCTGTATTTTTTGCGATTTCCGCAATAGCTTTATCTCAAAAACTAATGCTTGGATTTTCAACAAACTTCAGATTCAGGTATACTTTGATATAATTTAGTGCTGTTTATTTTTGGTGTTAATCGCTCAACAGGTGGCGCTGCTATGCTAATTTTTTCAGAATTTCCGCTATAGCTCTATCTCAAGAACTAATGCACGAATTTTCATCCAACTTCAAATTCAGATATACTTTGATATGAATTGGTGCTAAATCGTTGTTATTTCTTATACTTTTTAAATGATTTAATTGACGTGATTTATGTAGAAGAAAGTTTTGTGATGGCCACAACATACTAGTTATTTGTGTTTTGCTTCCGATTTTACTGCAGCAAGATTACGAATTCTGCATAATAAAAGTGCTTTGATTGCATCTTCTTCCCTTGCATCTCAAACCGTTTAATGGGCTTAGTTAGAGTGCATAGTCTCCACTTCTGCTTGGCCGAGTATTGTATCCCCATTCCCCGATTCATAACATTTCTTCACTTCTGGTTTCTCTGAATTCCGGTAAATCTTCTTAACCAATTCACTCTTGTCACAATTAAGCGAGTCTGTGATTTCATCTGCAGAAATGTTTTTTAAACATGGTACGTTTGACATTATCTACGAATCCTCACAGGTGCTTCAGCATATTGTGTGCAAATTGAGTGACGCGATGATTGAGTGAGCGGTTGATAGAGTGACGGATAATCGGAAGTTTATTGTATATTAATATTTATAGCATTTTTATACAATATGTGTATTATTATAGTAGCTTTAATTTTTTAATTCATTTTTTTACAGAGTTATGCGAAGAAAAGCAAATGTCAGAAAGACTATTAAGAAAGTTATTTAAATTTTCTTTATTTCTTTTCTTTCTTTGTTTAAAAATTCATTTTGTATCAAGCTTATACAGCAATGAAACAAACAATAACCAAGATTAAGGGACAACGTATTCTTCTTGTATGAGAACTGATATTATTTAAATTGAGTGGAAAAGTGCCCAGGCCCGGAGTTAAATTAATTACCTTTGGTTTAAAGTACGAACGCCCTGCTTATTGAGTTACCTGGACCGATAACCGGAGGACACAATTCTCATAAACAACATCTTAGTCATTAGCACTTGATTTCCCATATAGACAGCACAATAGAATGTAACGCGTTTAACACTAGAACGCCCGGAAGGAGTTGATTCGACTCCGACCATATAGTTAAATGTCAATTGGGACCAGAAATTCTCTCACAAAATAAGTTAAATTGTAAAAACGCAGATTTACGTTAAATAAATCAGTCAAATAATTTTAAATAAAAATTCTGGTGTGAAATATTTTTATGAAACTTGAGTAAAATTTCCGGGCGTTCTAGTGTTAATCATACAGATTGGTAAAGAGTATGAGCCTAAAACGTTGTCTGGATGAAATGTGTTGGTCGGTCGTTAGTTGAGGTAGCTCAATACGTTTCCAATTTAAGCCAGGCGTTTTCGTTTCAACTCCCAGCCTAGACACATTTTCACCAAGTTCTTATACTCTTTACTAACCCGCAGGATCAGTGACGTATTCAGGGGGTGGGCTGATGGGGCTATAGCCCCCAACGAAATTTGTAGATAATATCAAGTTTAATTACGAAATGCTAAGATGAAATTCAAAAGGAATCAGAAACGCATTCCGTTTTAGACAGATTTTCATTTTAGAAAGTATGTTATTTCGCAGAGACCACGAAATAACCATTTTAGCCAAGTTTTCGTTATATACAGGCGCCATTTACACGCTTTTTATTCTATAAAACGAGATATGAGGTGTTTAAAACTGCATTACTAATTTCAGTTAGTTTAACCCCTTGAGGGGCGGTGGTATGTTTATGAAACCACTTAATTTTATCTCCCAAATGCCATATTGGCTGCAGAATTTTGGTAAAAAAATTTTCGGTTTATTATGTGTGTGTTTTTTCTTATTTACAAATAAATTTGTTTTCAAATTCCGGTGTCATTCATTTATTTCAACACTTTAGTAACAAAATTGCTTTGCCCCTGAAAGGGTTAAAAAATATTAATAAAATGTTTACACTTGCTATTTATCAGGTGAAAATCTGTGATTTAAGGCAATGCATAGATTGAGACATCTTCTCAGTATGGATTGCAAAGCCTTGAGCCATTTTTTTAATTTACTTAAATGCTTGGTACGTTATAGAGTTGTTATTTAGCTCGTTAAAGCACTGTGATGTGTTACTTTATTTCCATAGCATTACAAAATATTGACAAAAAGGCTTTTCTATTGTTGTGTAACTTTTTGATTAGAAATAAGCTTTATTTACATTTTAAATACATCATAAATCTAATTGAGTGATTCTGAATCTCGAATACACAAAAAGCTTCCATATGAACCACAATTTATGATTAAAAAGGACTCGGAAAATACCATTTAATTTGGCCGTTTAAGCCAATTTTCGGGATGTGGCAGTCTCGGAAAAGTCACCCTCAGGGAGTTGCTATTCCAAATTTATATCATTTATGAGAAAATGAAAAACTCTATTCGATAGTTAAGTATCGCAAATGTTATCCTAGAATGTGTTAAAGGAGGTGAAGGGGGGGGGGGGTAAGCGAGAACGCTCTGAAATAATTTTTAATTTGCTACTTCGGTTTTATTTACTACTTATTAAGATACCTTTTAGTACATAATTTTCAGTTTTAAAAAATGTGGTATAACCATGGAATGATACTTGGTAAGACGAAAACCCGCTTAAAACGAAAAATTTTCCAGTCCTATGCGATTCCATCATAGCAGGTTTAATTGTGTAATAGATGCGTTACCTGCCATGATAAAAACCTGTTTAAAGCTGTTTTTGTCCCTTTTCTTGCGATTCCCTATTAGAAACTTTTACTATATCTCACCCTCTCTGAAATGATAAGTCCAGATACGCCACTGCGCAGGATTGAGTTCAAAATAATAAAATGCATTCTTCTTGTGTCTTCAGTATGTATCCTTTGAACAACACATTCTTTTGTAACAAATAACTTGAAGTAACAAAAGTATCTTGTTAGTATACATGTATTCCCATACAGCATTTCTCTAACCCTGATAATTTTAAATTAACCACCATTGTAAGTACTCTTTAAGACTTTATCGGTGATGCTTTCTGGTTTGAACGATTTAAAAGAGTGAGACGCAAATACCATTCAGCACACGTTAGGTAACTCTTGGATAATTTCGGATAATATCATATAATAAACATATTTTGAAATAGAAAATTTATTTAATACGTAGCTTTTTTTCTGTAAGGTATATGCCTTTTTTTAAAAGAAAAAATTCTGGTTCTAAGTATGTTTGTTTTACCTGGACCACATTTGTACGTCAGCAGTCATGTCGCGGGGTAACGTCCCATAAACATGAATCTTTATTTAAAAAGCTCGTCGAACTATTATACTAATATTACAAAAATACTACGAAAACAAGTAATATAAAAATTTTGTTTTTAAAGTCAATTCCTACTTAGGTCATCAAAGAAAAATTTAATATAATCCCTTAAGCTAATATCAGTTTTTGTTGCATTAAAATATCTCAATTTGTTGATTTTCTATAAGCAAGTAGGTTTACAATGGAACTCTATGGGAATTTGGCGAAATATTAGAGATATCGCCAAGATGGCATCACTTTTGGCGACTCATTTTGGCTGCCAAATTTGGCGATATATCACCAAGTTGGCGACAAACTTGTCGGTATTTGACGACAGAACAGGGTCCCCCCCCCTATGGTAACCCCTTATTGAAAATACTTTCATTGATCTTCAATAACCAATGACCGTCATTTTGTTTCCCATGCAAAACTAAAATTAATTAATTAAAATTTAATTAATTAATTAATATTTGAAAAAACTGTATTAACATCAATTGTCATCCAGTACAAGTTTAAAGAAATTTATTTCAACTTAATAGGATGAATAATGAGTATTTTATTAACGATTGAAAATTTGAACAAGATATATAAATATATAAATATATATAGGGAGAGTGTGAGCTAATAGTAGGAATTGAATGAAATAAATTTTGGTAGATCTATCTGAAGTTTCCGAGAACGAAATAACTCTATGCAACACAAAAAATGAAACATTAATAGCACTGGTTCGATGCAGTCCTAATTTTGTCAAGAAAGATTTGTTTAGAAATAACTCAGTCATCACCGCGTGGGAATTAATTCCCATACATCTTTATGTAATCGGAGTTAATCGGTCAAAGTAAAATTCATTTTTATTTTAAGTTCGTGTTGATGATTAAAAGCATCGAGTTTAATATTTCCCTCTTTGAAAGTAGTTACAGACCTTGATAAAACTCAAACCGAATGAACTTCATTACTTCCTCATTTCAAAATCGATGTTATAGATTTATATTAGGTTTGGAAGTTCACAATTTTCAAAATATATTTGCTGAATAGTTTTAAATTGTTCTTTTCTTTTTATGCAAAATTAGTTTTTGATGATTTCTTTTGTAAAAAAAATTCTAAAACTGACATTTAATCAAACAATTTTTCATTTAATCAAATTTCCTGCACTGAGTATAAATAATTCTTTACAAGAAATCTTTTTAATTATGTAAATTATATTATCAATTCAAGATTGCATCAGCAGTAATTTGTTATATAATACTTACGGCTACACTTAACTGTCAAATATTTATTACCGAACGTTACCGAATAATGAAATACTTCAGAATTTTCAATTGTCATTTTAAAAAATCTTAATAATAGAAAAATATATAACGTATAATTTCCGAATTCATTTTATTGTTGTTTGAAATATAGTTATGGCGGGGTATATATTGGAATACAAAAATTTTCGAAGATTAAAGGTTATGCATACTTAAAATTACTTTATTTAACTAACTCAACATAATAATGTAAACGGCTTTTAAAATAAAAACTAATGAGTTATCATAAAAATAAACACATTTTATTTTCTCTCCCATGCTATATTTGATGAATTTGCTTAATGCGTTGAAGAAAAAATGAACATCTTGGATTCAGTTAATGAGAATATAAAATTGAATGGTCATAAATTGTTTCATCGGCAGAATAACATTTGTATGTAGAGAACTCCTATGTAGATTTTGAATTAAAGGAACATAAAATTGAAAACGGTACAAGATAACTGAAAAAAGACAAATAGAAAGATGTAGAGCATCCTCGATTTAGTATGAAATGATGTATTAAATTGAAAATAACTTTAATAGAATCCCTGAAATGTAATGTTTTCCTGTCTAATCACGATCTTAGAAACGACACTGATTGGGTGTAGAAGTGTGACATTATGATGAAGATGCGCAGTTACTGATAAATAGTGAACACATTGAGTATACATAAATTAATTTTCTTATTAAAATAAAATTCATTTTGCTTGCATGCATATTAGTAAACATTGACGTATTAATACAGATGTAAATCCGCCTTATAATACCAATCTTCAGCATATAATCAGTGGCGTATTTCAGATATTTAATTTATATTTTAGGATGTCTATTCAAATTAAATGTAATACATCATTTCATAGTAAGTCAAAGGTGTTCTACGACTTTGTAATTCACTGATCTCGTAATGTTTGCGAGACAAGAACACTAACTCCGCAGTTACACAGTTTGTTACTATTTGGCACTACGACACCTAGATGCAGTGACAGGTCTCATCACGTGGCACATAATCACTTTACTAGTACATCCTATAGACACAATTTTATGACTGTAAATGTAGCCTTACTGAAATTATTGGGCAGATGAACAGGGCTTTAGTGAAGAACTTTATATTAAAATAGAAGGCAAAAATTGGTGTAAATTTAAGGGGGGGGGGGGGTTGTCTAAGTATTGCGTAGTTGTTATTTTACTAAATGCGCCATATTATTAAGAACCATTTTTATGAAAAAGAAATGATCTATTTTTTTAGGTGTTAAAGTGACATACTGTTGGTGCTGGATCAAAAATTATCATGATCACAAATCTAGAACATAATCCAGTAAATTGACAAAAATTAAAGTTCGGTGTTTCATGAGAAATAATACACAAATTGTGATAAAAAACAAAAAGAGTATTAAATTCAGAAATTTTACTACTTTATGTCAAATCAAACTGAGAAAAAAATTATCACCGTCGCAGATTTTATTTTAAATATCAGTTAATAGTTTACACCTGAACCCTTACTTTAGATGAGCTTGAATGCTTGATTTATCTTCGACATATCAAGTGTATAATATATAATTTATATTAAAATTAACCGCGAATAAGAGATGTCATTTCACAGTTGGTTACATGTATCGGATTGCTTTCTGCTGTAATAAACAGTGCTCTGAAATTACCTTAAGACTAGTATATAATCCCCGTCAAAAATGGCGGAAAGTGAATGATAAATTTTCAAAACAATAGTTAAAAAAATATATTTCTGGCTTAAAAAAATAATATAAAAAAATAAAGATGCCTCATGCATTTTGTTAATAAAAAGTATTATCCTTTGAATTTTTATGACTAGAAGAAAAAATTATGTAAACTACAATTTAGTCACCAGCGCTTAAACGCGCCATTTCCAGCTACACATTCTATGACGAAAATGCTTATTTAGGTTCCCTCTACATTAAAAATTTGTTGCTTAGCGTGACTTTATTTTTTCGTTACAAACTATGTGAAAATTCATAATTTTATCTGCAAGATAATTAAAATATGGTGTACCGATAAGAAATATTCATTTTATTTGCAATGTCTTCAAATCTGATAAAATGCATTATAAAAAAAGTACGATTACAACAGAAAGTTGGCGTCAAAAGAATTAGCAAGAAACATAAGCACTATAAATTTATTGGGAATTAAAACGGCCTACAGAGGCGCTGCTCGCAGCCTTCGGTTCTTTGGTACAGAAAAAATTGTCCCTTTAATTTCCCTTTAAATAATGCTAAAGAGCCATTGAAATAATTCTTTATTGTAAATGCATTTGAAAGTTTTTGACATTCAAATTTGGATAATTTTTACTTTGTCATATAAGACAGAAAACAAATGTCACAGGAAATCTGAAATTGTACAAAAGAATAATCATTCTGAATAAATTAAAAATACATGCAATACAGTGTGCTTCCACGAAACTTCCTAGAACGAAAGTTATATCTTTTCTACACCAGATGGTATTAGTTGTCCGTTATTTTTAATTTTTAAACTTACTGTTGTTGTTGTTGATGATTTGGCCTTTAAATTGAGAACTTAATTGGATAGTTTTTGAAGGTTTCAAACAAAGTTAAAATATTTAAAGGTTTTAATATACAAATACTTTTACAAATATTTTAAGACCAGCATCGGCATTAACCTGTATTTTTTTTTAATGAAGCATTCAAAGAGTCATTCATTTGTTTGTATATTTGCTGGAATTTGAATCTGAATGGCAACAGTATCGTTTGTTTAGATCTGCTTTCTATGTTTATAATAGCTTAATTTTAATTTAGACTCTCAATACATTATAAATGGATATGATACACATGTTTTATGTGATAATATGCTGAACAGACATGGATTCAAGTAGAAAACGTTATCATTTAGCTGTCATATGTTAGGATATGTTTTTTATTAAATCTAACTTGGCGTTTAGCTATGGTTGATTCGGAGACCAGAGTGGTTTGCACCGGCATGGTTCTGACAGTTTCCTGCACTCATAATTTATTATAAGTAGATAATCTCAATCGGAGGTAAATCTAGAATCTTTTCAGGTCAAGTCAAAGTATTTACATTTTCTTTGGAAAACTGAACTTTCGGTAATCTAAACAAATAAACGGAAGTGCTGTCCTGTGGAAAATCCGCATTTGCCTCAATAAATAATACCAAACGGGTTTTAACTGTAATTTCAGTTTCGTTTGATACTTTTCTAAGCCCACAGAACTTGAAATACACTCATATCTAAAAATTAAGGGTAAGTGACCGGACGTTTCTGATTTTACACGTTTTGTCGAACATTTCCTGAAATTCTTGATGAATTATTCTTGAACTTCTGGGATGTAAAGAACATGTTTGATTTCATATTTCTCAGTGAAGATTTAGTCGAGAAGACAATTACAGCGCGAATAATATGTTTAATAATAAAATAATATTTGTGGTCACCAATGAAACAAAAAATAGTGAAAATGGTCTGTAACTGTATTAAATGACTATTTGGACCATGTTCAACGTTTCTGTACATTTGTGTAAACATAGCACTCATGTTGTGAAGATGTTAACGTGTCTGTGAAAAATTCAAAACTTTTTTATTTATGACATACAGTGTTTTTAACGAAATTTAAGACAACTTTCCGAAGACCTGACAAAGAACAGTAGAAACAGAATACTGCAATTAGAATATGAATACATTGAATATTTGATGCGATATGAGCATTTGTATGAAATAATTTTTAACTGCACATGCATGGAAAATTACAAAATTTTTGTTTCATAATTTGGTGTTCAGCTATTTAGGGCAACTTATATAAAAAGTCCAGTCAAATATCGCAAAAATTCAGAAAGCTAAGGTGCAATAGTGAGTTGCTTTCTAAAAGTAGCTTTATTACAAGGGATTTTCCACAATTTTTCAATCGGCTCACTGTATCTTTCTGAGTTTTTACAACATTTGACTGAACGTTTTACAGAAGTAAGCCAAAATGTCTGACTACCAAATTATGAAATAAAAATTTTGTAATCTTCCACATATGCGCAGTTAAAAATTATTTCATCCAAATGCCCATATCTCATCAAACATTCAATATATTCATGTTTTAGTTGCAGCATACTGTTTCTACTGTTTTTTGTCCGGTTTTCGGAAAGTTGTGTTAAATTTGTTGAAAACTCTGTATGCTATAAACAAAAAAGTTTTGAATTTTTCATAGACACGTTAAGATCCTAACGAACATGAGTGCTATGCTTACACAAATATGCAGAAACGTTGAACAGGACCCAAATAGTCATTTAACACAGTTACAGAGCATTTCGCTACTTTCTATTACATTGGTGACTGCAAATGTCATTTTATTATTAAATTTATTATTAGCCCCCTAATTGCCCTTCTACCAAAATCTTTACTGAGAAATATGAAGTAAAACATGTTCTATACATTCTAGAAGTTCAAGAAGATTTCGTCAAGAATTTCAGTAGGTATTTTACAAAACGTGTAAAATCAAAAGAGTCCGGTCCCTTACCCTTCATTTTTGGACATTAGTGCAAATCCTATAGGTTGGAGGATCATGTGAGCTAATTTTCCTTAAATCAACAGTGATCTTTCTTCACCAAAACATTTAAAAAAAGATGCTTTGGTAAATTTTGAAAATTATCTGCTCTATCCAGATTGTATATCTTTTCAACAGAAAAAAAATTGCCTTAACCCATTAACCGCTGACGTTGCGTTCACGCAACAGTCAAAATAATTGCTGATGCAATGAATTAATTACATTGGCACCACTATTTTAGAATTTAAAAAAATGTCTTATTTATTGGCAGGAATTTCGCTATTTTAGTAAAGCGAAATTTACCTTACTGAATTTGTGGTGGGAAACTACTTTCAACAAGAAATTTGAAAATTTCTATCGTAATAGTTTTGGCGGTTAATGGGTTAATTGTTTTCGTATTGAATTAGCGTTTTTTATGGCCGATTCTTGGGTCTGCGTTAATTGGATTTTTTTAGTTTGGATATTATTTTGTATTTTGCATATTGCATATATCTGTTGCCGAAAATTGCTCTGGGTATTGTTCTTCTGTGTACCCTTAATCCTAATCATACTTTTATTTTCTTTGCTGATTAAATTTTAATTCACATGTTTTTACTTCTTGCAAAGTAAACGTTTTGTTCTTGTTGATAACCTTTTACTTGTTTTCGCTGCTTTTTTTTTTTCTTTTTAAAGGATATTTTTCCATATACAAAACATGACAGATTTGATCCGGGTCTTCCGATACGACGTCCAAAGTCAGTAAAACGTATACGCATAGAATTTCGGGCGTGCATTTGTCCCTTTTCAAAACCTGGGAAATCATTCGGTTTACCCCTTAAAATCTTGTTCTATCCAACATTCAAAATAAAATTTAAATATCCAAATCAGCGTCAGATGATAATTTACAACGCTTCCAAAAATTAAATAAAAATATTGCTGTCTGCAGACGATAAAGTAAAGTGAAGAAAGGTGAAAAAACAAATGCATCTTGATTATATTTTGAAAATGCAAACCAGTAAAATATTCAAATTAATGTGTGTTTGTTATAAAAGTATAAAAACATTGATTTGTATAAATTGTACCCCTACCCCCTTTTTTAATAAGATTGCTTTTTAAAAATTTATACCAGGCCATATTTTTCAGAAAAACTAAGATGGTTTAAGTTTTTGTGTGGCACTGTATTATCCTTTAAATAATGTTATTTTTCTATCGCTTTTCTTGAAATTATCATTAAATCTGCAATAATATATTTGATGTGTACATGTTGCTAAGATCCGAAGCAAAAAACATCATTTGTTGCTATGAGCGAAACACTAAAAAAGTTTAAGTCAATACACAACTTTTCGTTCAAAGTAAAGAAAATAATAAAGTTAACAGTATTATATAAAATTGACGGATATCCTTGAAACTTTTTCTGCATAAATGAAAAGATGTTACTTTATACAATAATACAGGATTTTAAACATATAGTGCAAAGTTCAGTTTTTAGGCTTGTATATTAAAAGTATTTTTAACTGTGCAAAATTATTTATATTTCTTAACTAAAATAAAAATTAAGAGATAATTAATTTTTTAAATAATTAAATTACATTCATTGTTTATTCGAACATTGTAATAATATATTATATGCAGATATTTCTTATAACATGTTTCCAGTATTTATATGGAATTATATGATGTCACATAAGCATGTATGTATGTTTATATGTATACATTACTTACACATATACATACGAGGGTGTATCAATAAGTTTTTGCCCTCACATAGGAATATGAATTAAAATTATGTAATTGCTACATTGTAGTAGTCCTTTTCTATATAATCACCGTGCATAGTAATATATATGTGTAACAAAAGTGTCACTTTTGGAGTATGGGGGTTGGCCATATCTTGCGAAAGCTGTGAGAATTCAATTTCTATTTTTGATACCTGTTTTTTACTCCTCCCACTTTCCGACGAGCAAGAAGTTCTTTGTTTATTGTTTTTTTGTTATAAATGTTCATTAGTTTTATTGTTGTGTTTTGCACCTTCTTTTTCATAAATTTCATAATTCATATACTTTTGATAGAGCTATATTTACTTAGCGCATATAAGAAGCTGCGTTGCGCCTGATGCACTGGGATGTTTTTGTTTTTATTACACCTTTTTAAAAGCATTATATATATATATACATACATATATATATATATATATATACATATATATATATATATATACATATATATATATATATATATATATATGTATGTGTGTATGTGTGTGTATGTATAATGTAAGAAGCTTTAAATAAATGTACCTAAAAAAGGGGAAAAAACAATAGAAAGAAAATTAGGTATTATCTTCCTTGAATGCTTTCCTTCCTTCAATGCAGTCTGTTCTTGTTGCTGGGTCCGGGACATCGTAGTCGGCATTTCAGCAATAATCTTATTGGGGATCTTATAGATATTTCGTAAAAAAAATTAGAAAGTTTTTTTACCCGGTAAATAAAGGAGCATATATTTAAATCGTGTCATAGCGTCGTATTTTGAAAGTATCGGCAACCATTTCTGACGGTTCTTAAATTTCTATTATGAATTTTAGTCAGGTTTTCCATATTAAATTTGCATATGAAACTCCAGATCGGAGAAGCATAACTCGTGATAAAGTGAAAATAGGCTTTATAGCAGGTGTCCTAAAATGAACTGACTGATTTTAAAATTCAATACTTTGCAAAGGGTAACAGCTATTTAAAAAAATTCTTCCAGGAGGGTGATGTAAGATGTCAAGAGTTTTTCTTTTTTTTTTGCTGCGATTCTCGATTTTAGTTTAAAATAGCAGCGATAGATGGCGCTACAAGCATAGTCACTAAATCAGAGCTCTATTTTTTGGCCTTTCTCTGCTCTCAGTACTGTTGCGAAAGATTGAGGTTAAATATATGGCCCCAAAAATAAAATTGCATTACCGACTGAAGACCACTTCGTATATTCAACCTCCTTCTTTCGCATGAATACTAAGAAATAAGAGAGGACAAAGATCGGGCCGCAATTTAGCACCTGTTGCTTCCAGCGCCATCTATCGCTGCTATTTTGAACTAAAACCGAGAATCGCAGTAAAAACGCGGTAAACTACTGAAATCTTGCATAACACTCGTGCAAAAATTTTTGATAGCTGTCACCATTTGCAAGTTATTGATCAAGTTATTGCAAGTATTAAATCTGTCAGTAAATTTTAGAACAGTTGTATATTAGTGATTATAGCGAATAGTGAGAGCAATATTTTTAAGGCGATATTCTGCTCACAAAAATAAAGATCATTTCTATAGAATCTGTAAAAAATTTAATTGTATTAACTTTATTTTTTCTGTATATCTAACATAAAGATAAATTCTAACAGCAAAATTTTCCTCATACAGAATTGTTTAATGTAATATTGTAGTTTTGAGGCATCTGTCTTATAAACAGAAAAATAAATACTTCTGATTAATGTTGTTTACAGATTTTCCAAAAAATCTTATCAAACAACTATGCCTCCATAACTAATTCATGAAAGAATTAATGGGATCAGTGAAATGTGAAACGTGAACTCGCTTCGAGTTGAGTAGTAGATTCGATGTTTACTTATCAAATAAAATGCTGCTGCTGAAAATCTTCAGAAATATCAGATATTTCTATAAACCTATTTTTAACGAAATCGAAACGGAATATATTTATATGTCTTTAGAAAATATATTCTTTCATCGTGTGTAATAGTATAACCAAAGATCGACCGAAGCCAAAACCTATTTTCAGATGAAAACGAAAATGCCAAAACAAAACTTTATAAAGCAATTAATACATAGATAAATATACATAATTATTAAGTAATATTACGTGTAATTATAAGTGTGGTCAAGTTGGCTGTCTGTGCCTCTGACCAAAATTTTTTATTTTCATATAAAATAAAATCTAATTAATTCATAAACGACACAAAATTATTTTCTAATTATCCAAATTTCATCTAATTAAAAAATTTCTTAGTTATATATACCTCGATTTATCTTTTATAATGATTTTTATAAATGATCATTTGTTATACTAGAAACTTAGTTATCTGAAAGCGTATTCGAAACACTTCTGCGGTTTAAAACTAAAAATTTACTATTATAGTTAAATCTGCATCTTTTAATGAACACCTGAGAAGCGTCTTCAAAGTTTAATCATATATACATTGCTTTCTTTATAGTTTGCACTCACCTCTTGAGTCAGTCATGGCTGATAAATATAAACAGTGAAGTTTATAGCAATAAATAAAGAGTGTCTCATTTGAGCCGATATAGCTCAAATCAATGAGTAATGTCGACAATTTCTGAAGGATAAAACGAGATTTTTGGAATACAGATAGTTTCGGTCCAGCCGAATTTTCGGCAACGTTTTCGTCGGAACAAATTTTCTACGCAACTCAAATTTTCGACCGAAAACCAAAACGAAACCGAATTTTCGGTCGATCTCAGAGTATAACATACATGCTGTAAATTTAATGCTTCTTGGTTAGAGATATCTTTAAAAAATCGAAATAATACTCCCTTTTTAAAAGTTGCTAATATTTCCAGATTTATATCAGAGTGGCAAAATAAATAGGCGGACATTTAAGAGCATTACCATGTTCCCTTTATACTGCTCCAGTATATCTGTATTTTGAAGGTATATTTGATTAATCCTACTCCTAAAATGTTTATACCGTTCTCTAAAGTGATAAATTAATTAAAATTTATTTGTTTTGGAAACAGAGAAAAATGATTACGCATTATTGTTCTTTAATACGATAAAATCTTATAAAAAAAATATTGCATCCGCATTTAATTCACAAAATAAATATTTGTAGAGTAGTAAATATTGTCTCCATAAAATGAAAAAAAAATATTTTAAATTGAGTAGTAGATTCGTTGTTTACTTATCAAATTAAATGATCATGTTGCAGATCCTGGCAATATCAGAATTTATATAGTTTTGTATTTTTTTTAACGAAAAAGAAACGTTTGGTATTTAGAAAATGTTATTTTAAATGTCGCATTATTTTCCGTTAATTAATGTAAAATGCTTTATCTAGCAGTAATGAGTTGAGGATGAAAAGTCTATATCATAAATATTTTTTAAGAGTTGTCAATTATTTTTAAATATTTACTCATAGTTTCAAAATAGTTATACCGAAGTTAAAGAGCAAAGAAGCTAAGTTTTATATACAGTCTGTCTGAAAATTTTAAGAACAACAAAAAATGTTTTTTTTTCTTTAAATATATACAAAGAATTAAACAAAACAATATTTCTTTATTAGGTTCCATAAATTCATTTAAAAGAGTCATATCAAAATGAATAAATGATTAAGTTGTCATGACTTTGGTAAAAATCCTCAAATGTATATACTATCGCGAAATTTTATGCACATTGAAAAAAGAAACCTATTATTTCATCATTTAACACATATACTTAGTTATTAATTGCATTTCTCTGACTTCGGCAACTTCAAATAAGCGAGTTTTCATAAAACCGATAAATTTTTCCAATGTTATCGGCGGCAGAGAATATTATACTTTTATTATTAAAACTTGTATTCAGTAGAATCATACTGCTTTCCATTTTTATCAAATTTCCGGGTTGAGGTAACCCAAAAATTTTCTATTCTGTTTAAGTCACGTCTTAAAGTTGATCAATCTAAGACTTGAGCATTTTGCATAGAATGACACTATTTTATATTATGTGAGGATTTAAGTATTGTCATGATGAAATATCCACTCATGATCTCCTAAGAGCACTGTAAAAAAAATTCCGTATTTTGCAAAAACGGCTGACTGCCAGCACAGTTGCTGTATAATTTACAAGCTGCTGTATTTATGAGTGCTGTAAAATTTCTCAAGTCTGGGGAAAATCGCGTTGCTATTGAGTGAGTGGTGCACGTGACAGAAAAAAATCGATCTTTACTTCACTCGTTCCTTAAATTCGCTTTCACAGCTTCGGTGCTTGAATTCGATTTCACACCATCGGTCCTTAAAAAATCACAACATAAAGTGCAGGAAAAATCACTGATTTTACAACAAAATGTACTAGCACCCCGGCTGCCAACGCAGTTCCTGTAAAATGTACATGTCTTTATGAGTGCTGTAAAATTTCTCCAGTCAGGAGAAAGTCGCGTTCCTTTTGGCTGCGTGGTGCTCATGAAAGAAAGAATTCAATTTTTACTTCACTGGCTGCTTGAATTCGCATCGGTGTTTCAATTCGATTTTATAGCTTGAAAAGTTACAGCACAAAGTGCAAGAAAAACTACAATATTTTTTTACAGTGAGGTCACCAAACGGTAGCAAATGTTCTTGCACTGTTTCTAGGATGTAGATTTTTATTGTCCACGGAGAAAACCCGGAGACGTTTGGCCATAGTAGTAGTGTTGCCAGGATTTACGCGGAATGTCCCGATTTTCAGGTGCTCCAAGACCTGCCCCGCGTAACCCCTGCCCGGTGTAATGTCCCGATTTTTCAGGATGCATAAATGCTTCTAAATTTCTTTTAATACCGTGCTCTTTGTTAGTCTATATCGAGTGAAACTTAATACAATAAAACCTGTGAGAACAATATGATTTCACCGAAAGGAATAACGTACAAATATACCTAAAACGGAATATTTTACCAGTTTCTAGCTATTTTGTTTTTATAGGTATAAAACTTATGTATTTTGATTAAAAAAAAAAACTTGTGAAAACGGTACCTGTGTATAACGGAATTGTATCTGAAACGTAAAAATTTCCTAGTCCCTGCCTAATCAATACGATACAATTACAACTGCTCAATGAAATCTCTCCCAAAAACGATATATTTTTTTCATTTCCAAACTGTTACGTTTTCACACATTTTACTTTATAAGATTATTCTGTTTATTAAATAAAGTAAAACGTTCTAAGACGGAATTTTAAGTGACTAGAGAAAGACTCCATTTTTGGGAGCTTTCTGTCGAATCATGTAATATTTGTATAATATTTCTTGCGTAAGGAACATAAATATTTTCCGTTATATACAGGTACAGTTTTCTTTGGATTTACTGTACTTTTATGTCAAGATTTAGAAGCCAATGTCCTTTTATTGTCTCTCTGTGTCACTTTTTGTGACAATGGACCTGCCAACACTAGCTGTAGGCCGCCATCTTTTCCTCTACAAAAGAAAATACGTGTCTGTTTCCTGAGATCACTCCAATAGCAATTCAAACAGTCGGGACCATCCGAATTCATATTTCCAGTTGAATAATACGTTGAGCTACTTATTCTCGTGTGTCATATACTTTTGATCCCAATCAATCCTAATCGGTTTTTGATGAGGTTTTAGGCGCGATTTGCAACAAATACCCTTTAAAACGAACACTGTAAGTACATTCCCTGTATGATGCATTGATGCATTTGTATGTTGTGCCTTATAACATATTTACTCCAAGACTATTTGTAAATTGCTCTATAGAGTTGTTTGAAATTTGGATATACCTGGCTGATCTCATTTTGGTTTTCGGTTGAAATTATGTATTATGAAAAGAATGTACAGTCGTGGAAAAAAAAAAAGTAAACAGGCCATACTAACTCTGCAAAAAATTATCGTAGAAGAAAGTTACTGGTACCATACGATGGGTAATAAAGCCTACTTTTAAATGATGTATATAAAATTTGCTTAGGGGGCCATCTACATATTAAAACGAAACATAACATTGTTTTTTTCAATGCCAGTACACAATTCTGACAGCATAAATGAACTCTACACACTTCAATTAGCCTAAAAACAAACTTTTATGCAATTCGTACGATACGTTTCTGAGAAATTAATTATTTTAAAACGAGCGTATTTTAGGGGTTGTATCTAAATTGAAGTTCAGTACTCGATTGTTGACCGAGAGAGCCCCCTTCTTGATCAAGGCACCTCAAGCCCCACTCAAAAAGTCATTGAAGACTGCTAGATTACAGGATAGCATAAGAAATTTCAAAATATCTAGTCACTTCAATCATAGACGTCTCCTTAGACCAATGTCAGACGGGCGTCTTTCTCGCTGCTTTTTTGCTTATACTTAAGCAAAAAAGCAGCAAAAAAGACACCCGTCTGACATTGGTCTTAAACCATCATTTTGTCGTTTTTTAAGCATAATTTGAAAACTACTTGGAAAAAAAATTGAAATTTTGGATTTCCATAAAGCAGGACTTATTAAATCTAAATCCATCAAAAAAAATGTAGATTTCAATTCACAATTTTTCCGAATATTAATTTCATAAATCATAATTCATATCATAAAAATATAAAAATTGCAAATTCAACGTATTTATGCTTAGGTATTTTAGTATTATTGCTACACAAAAAATTAGCACATTAGGAGTATAATTTTAGGAGATATTAATAAAAATATGAAGATGTAATTTAACATTAGAAGCACTACATTTTGAATGTTTATAATTCAAAAATTTATCGTTCAAATGCCTTGAAATTTGGTGTCTAGGCATAGTTTGAACCGAAGATTTGAAATATCTTGTTAAAATTGGGTATTGCTATAGAAAAAAAATGAAGTTTGGCTTCGTTTTAATATGTAGATGGCCCCTAAACAAATTTTATATAAATCATTTAAAAGTAGATTTTATTTCAAATTGTTCGGTACCAGTAACTTTCTTCTACGATAATTTGTTGAGGAATTAGTAGGGGGTGTTTCCTTTTTCTTTTTCCACGACTGTACTTGATAAATGCCTCGCTTTGAACTGTTTGAAATAGTAGAACTTCAATTAACACTCTTATTTTTTGGATTTCAACATTCTCTCAATGAAAAATATTTAATATTTCTGTAATTGTGAATTCTGTAGCATTTGACATTTTAAATATCGAACAGAAATTGAATATCTGCTTTTATTCTATTCAGAGAAAACTGCATTTCAACCAACTAATCCGATATTTGTTAATATTTGCATAACAGGCTTAGATGTTTGAGACAGTTCTTTTAATTCCTTAACCCTCTATTCCTTTCTCTGAAACAAATGAAACTAGCTACAGAGAACACTTATTTTAAATAGAATTGTGTTTTATTAAATATCTAAGATAAAGAAATATAAAGGGAACTTTAGCACCAAATCACCAATAAAACTTAAATTAACCTGTTTTATGAGAGTTTTTATGAAAATGCGGAAAAGAACATTAGGAAAATGCATTTTTTTAAGACTAAATATACCTCTACAAGTAAGTATTTTAATTCAGCTGTTTCTGCTGATTTATTTAAACTTTTACGTATGTTCTCATTTGCCACTGGAATAAATGAACAGAGGATTGAACACTCTTATTAGAAGAACTTGTTTATAATGACCAAAGACACTGGCAGAGGCATCGCCATGGGGGAGTTATGGGGGAGGACCCTCCCCCTCCAATATTTGTGATCTAGTGAAATTCGACATTTAGAGTTGTGAAATTGTAAATTTTTGAAAGATTTTTCTTTTAGTAAATAATAGTATGAATTTATTATTCTTTTGGTAACCTATTTTCTGAGTGTTGTAATAGTTAAAAAATTAAAAGAAATACAAAGAGACAACGTGTCATTGTGTTTCTCTATTCTATGAAAATGTCATTTATCTACCCAGACCCTTATTCCGCTACTCCTGTCCATCAACAGCTGACTCTAATAGTCTCTGACTCTTGACTTTCTAATGCTGGAAAAGAAAAACACAATGTCTATCTCCCTTCCATTCTCATCTCAAATAGCATTAAGGGGTCTTGTACTTTTTAAACTCGTCGAAAATGAACAAAAACATTGAAAGTTTGGATTAGTGTATCTTCATTAATTTTTTACGAATAAACAGGAAATTTTGACTTTTGAATGTACAAATTATGCTTTTTTAATATAATACCACTTGAAACTGATTCGTCTTTTACAGAATTTGTGCATTGTGGAAATTAAAATCGCTCTTTTTTTCACTCCGTAAGTCATTGCGCGCAGGATATTTTAAGAACGTATTTATAGATTGTTATGAAAATTGATATACATAATAAACACATATCACTCACCCGCAAAAAAAGTGACACATCTCGCAAAATTTTTTTTTGCGTTTTATTCCAGCAATAGGGCTGTCATGGGTGCGTCTTGCTACGCAAAAAGTTTCATAAATGTAGTTATACGGAAAATCACTTTATTACGCTATACGGCCATTTATGACCACAGAAGAGGTATGGATTGTGTAGGGAGGCAAAATGACCCAAACCTTCGAACCTCATCGTACGTTTTGATTTTTAAGGGTTTTACGTTTTTATGAACGTTTTTATTTCTGCATGCAGAGCTAAGTGCTCTAATTTCCTGTTTCAGTAAAATCATGTAAATTTTATTTTGTCTCTCCTGTGAAATTTAGTTTTTGTCGAGATGTGTCACTTTTCTTGCGGGTGAGCGATTTATGTGTTTTAAATGACCTACTCTTAGGTCAAAATTATTTCATTAACTATGTAAAAGAAATATTTTTGTAAAATAAATGAAAAAATTTACATTTTTTTAAAGAATAAAAATAATCATAACTAAAAATATTGCGAATGTAAATACTTAAAAGTAGATCATTTTAAACACACATATCTGCTTAGTATCTATACCAAATTTCATTGCAATCCATACTTGCGTTCTCAAGATATCACTCGCGCAATGACTTACGGAGTCAAAAAGAGAGCTATTTTAATTTGAACAATACACAAATTCCGTGAAAGGATAATCAGTTTCTAATAGTAGCATATTACAAAGCACAACCTGTTTAATCAATATTCAAAATTTCTTTTTTATATATAAAAAGGTTTTGAAGATAGACTAATTCAAACTTTGAATTTTTTCGTTAATTTTCGTTGCATTTAAAAGGTACAAGATCCCTTAAAATAAATTGAAATGAAATAACTAATTTGTAAGAAAAAAAGAAGCTTTTATTTATTTATTTATTTACTGTGCGTGAAGAAATAAAACTTTCAGTTTGAGGAGGAATGAGCCCGATCATCCTTAACTATTCATTTTGCAAATGGGTATCTTATATTTTTATCTTTATTTCCACACCGAATGATTCCAAAATAGGAAAATAGAGAATAAAATAGTTTTGATTTTAATTATTTAAGTGAAAAAATTGTATTTAAAATTTTATCAAGGGAACGAATAATTACAGTTTTTATGATTTTAGTTTCAGTATTTTTCTTTGGAAAGGATTTTTTTTTTTTTTTTTACATGTAAGTATCACTATCATTATACATATATTGCACATATCATTTGAATAAGAAATTAGAGCAGTTTGTTTCAAGTTGAAAAATTTTTAATCCCCCCCCCCCCACCACCACCAATAAATATTTGTAACTACGCCCCTGGACACTGGTCTCTTTAATTTCGTTATGACTAAGTTCGACCGAATATAATTCGGTGGAGAAGACATTTTCTTATCGAAAGATATTGCACACAGTTCCAATTAGTTGTTAGAAGTATAGGTTTATGCATCTTTTGCCCATATATTTAAGCATTAAGTCTGTTGATCAGTGAGCTCTCAAATTCCCTTCACTAATAATGTTAAACCTACAGTCGTGTAACGTATTCTTATGATTTAAATATCTCCCTAGAAAATTAATATATTTAATTTCTTTTTTAATGTGCACTGTTCTTAAAGGATGTTACCTCTTTTTAGTTGCCCAAATATTTCCAAGCTTTATAGGTTGAAACCCCTCAGTTATTGACACCTCACCAATAACTGATTGGCAAAAAGCCAACCCAAATAAGCATTTTCTTGTAAAATTCTTCAAAGTACTGTGATTTAGAAGTAATTTAGACACTTATTTTTAATTTTGGAGTCAATTTATTCACCACTAGAGGGTCAAGAATATACCCGATCAGGAAAGAATTTTTGAGAACACAAAAAGTGTGTAGCAACCATCTTATTTCGAAAATTACGGTAATGTTTCTTAATTATATTTGTAATGCAACCATCCTAAACTTTTTCTTAAAGTTAAACTTGTAGAAATTAGTTAAAAAATTCCTATGATACATTAAAACTATGATTTCTAGTTATTTAATTTAACTTAATAGGGGTGTTGCCAGTTATTGGTTACAGTAATTCCATTTCAACAGTCACTGGTAGAGGTGTAAGATATTGGTTATATTAACAGAAATTTGAAATGTATTATTTGAATTATTTAAAAATGCATAGTAATAATTTCAATTATTTTTGTGGTAAAAAGATTAAAATTTAAGTTGCTCTACCATTGTCGGACACCATATTTGAATTACTGGTTCATAAATGTCAGTTATTGGATATCCCCTTTACAAATATTTTAAATCATAAAAAATGGGAGACATGTATCTGCTGTAAGACATCATATATAAAAAGGTTTAAGTATCTTGATTTCATAATGAATATTAATGTATTTTTAAAACATAAATTAATTCCTCTAAATACAAAATGACTTTATATATATATATATACAAAAACCAAACCAAAAATTCGAAACTACGGAACTGATCCAACAATAAATAAACTAAACCAAATGACAACAACAAAATAACTAAAAACAACTAACTTCAAAAACAACATACTTTACTGTTTATACTATTACTGTTATCTCTATATGTATATATATATATATAACAAACTGAAGTCGTCTTCTTGACCGTTTTATATCACTGGGATACCACTGTAGGATGTTTGTGCTCCATCTATTGTCTTGTCTTCTTGCAATGTGCCCAGCGCATTTCCATTTTACCCTTTAATTCTTTCAATGATGTCAAAAACTTTCGCCTAACTTCTTATCTAGGTTATGCTCTTTCTGACTCATCTGTTTATGTTTAGCATACATCTTTCCATGCTTCACTGTGTTGTTTGTAATCTTTGTCCATCGCCTTTTGTTTGTTTCGATAGGTAAATTCTGGGGAATGTTGCATGCGAAAAAACAGTTTTAACCCTGTATTGCGTGTCATAAGCCACGAAGTATGTCTCCAAGTTTAGTTGGTTTGTTATTTTGACTTTAGTTTGTTACCTCGGTAGATTTTTTCAAGATTCAGTTGTTATGTTGTGTTTCTTTGAGTTAGTTAATTTCTTTTAAATATTTTATTGTATGTTTTAGTTATTATTTTTACTTCATTTAAAGTTAAGTTTACATAAAGTGGTAATTTTTGAGATTATTTTAGAAATTTTTAAAACTATATATATATCATCATCATCATCAACAACAACAACCATTTCAAATACACTGCTGGATGTTGGTCCCCCCCCCCCCAGATTTTTCCAATGTTTCCTGTCAAGTGCTTTAGTCATCCAATTAACACTGACCACTTTTCTGATTCCGTCAGTCCGTCTTACTTGAGGTCGTCTTCTTGGTCGTTTTATATCTCTGGGATACCACTGTAGGGTGTTTGTGTTCCATCTATTGTCTTGTCGTCTTGCAATGTCCACAGACCATTTTCATTTTAGCCGTTTAATTCTTTCAATGATGTCAAAAACTTTCGCCTGACTTCGTATTCACTTTATTCTCTTTCTACCTCTTCTAGTTATGCCTAGCATACATATTTCCAAACTTCTCTATGTTGTTTTTAATCTTTGTATTATCCCTTTTCGTTAGCGTCCGGCTTTCTGCTCCATAAGTTACTACAAGCAAAACACATTGGTTAAACACTTTTCTTTTCAAAGAGGCATGCTACTCTTCAAAATAATATAGTTCTTCTCAAAAGCACTCCATCCATTTCTTATTCCTCTTTTTCATGATACTGTTATCCGATGATATTTCCTGTCCAAGGTACACATAACTTTGCACTTCTTTAACTTCAGTATTGTTGTAGACGATTTTATTTTTTGATGCAAATGAATTGAACATCACCTTTGTCTTTTCCAAATTTATTTTTAATCCCACATTAATGCTAGCTCCTGTCAAATCTATTAGCATATTTTCCAATTCCTTCAGCGAACCGAGATGACTTAAGTATTCCCCATTTATTCTAATCCCTTTGTTTGCACAATCCAGCTACGTGAAAATATTTTCTAAGACAGCAGTAAAAAGCTTAGCTGAAATGGTGTCTCCTTGTCATGCCCCTCTTTTAAGCAGGATCATGGATTTTCCAAATGGATGGTTACTGTTGCTTTCTTGTAAATCTTCTTTATGATATTGATGTAGTTATCGTATTGATAAGTTTGTCTATACCAATGTCCTCTGGAGATTGTGCTATTGCTGATGTGTAGATCGAATCAAATGCTTTTTTATAATCAATAAAGGCAAGGCAGAGCGGTAAACTATATTCCTTATGTTTTTCTTTGAGTTCCCTTACTGTTTGGATATGCTCCATTGTGCTGAATCCACTTCGGAATCCTGCTTGTTCTCTAGATTGAGCTGAATCCAGAGCTGTTTGAAGTCTTGTCATTAAAGCCTTGGTAAAAATCTTATAAATCACTGATAGTTAGTTGATAAGACGGAAGTTTTTAATGTTTTCCTACTCCCCTTTTTTGTAAAGTCTTACCATCACAGCATTATTCTAATCTTATGGTACATCTGATTTCTCGAAACATTTGAAAACATTAAGGACAGCATTTTTGAAAATTCTTCTCCTGCTTCTTTGATAAGGCCAATTGTAATTACATTTTCTTCATGTTATTTATCTTTTTTCTTACATCTAATGGCTTGTAAACTTCATCTGTCATCACTGGGATTATCTCTTCAGTTTCTGTTAAGTTTGTTAAGATTACAGTTAAATTTTCTGATATCCTCTGTAACACATTTTCTTACCGTTTTACATAATTCTGAATATGCAACTCTTTATTTAGGATAATTTTTCTTCATTTTAAATTCTCTGCGTTTCTTCATCAATCTTCTTCTTCTTTCTGTTATTTTCTTTGTCTGCTTTACTTGTGCTTCACCGGCTATCTTCTTTGCAATTTCATGTAGAGTATTGCTTAGTTTCGTGTTCACTGCTGTAACATCTTGCTCTTCTTCTAAAATTGATTGAAGTACTTGACTACGGTTTTTAAGTTACAAATGAAATTCTTCTTTATGTTTCTAAAGATTTATAATATCGACTGATTTCTTTAAGTAGTGCACAAGCTTCATTGTTTCCACTTTAGTATTTAACAGCAGTTTGCATCTAACCAACTTGTGATTGAAGTTATAGATGACTTGTGATTGAAGAACCTGTATTGAAGTTATTGAGAACGCTGCAGTCCTGAGTAAGATGGTTTTTGTTTGTCAAGATGTCATCGAATTAACTTGTTGAGCAATTTTCACAACGTTCTATTCATTTCCTTTGAGGAATTTTTTTAAAAAATGAATTAATGATATACATCTGTTTACATTCTGCAGACTCAATCAATCTGTTTTCTCTTTCATTACGCATCCCATATTAAGGATTTTCTACTAAGAACTCATCTTTCTTTCTTCCCTAATTCTAGCATTCCAGTCTCCCATTATTAATTTTGTGTAGCATTTTCTCTTTCGATGCACTGAAGCTATAAATTCTCAATTTCTTCATCAGTATATCTTATTGTTGGTGCATAAACTTGGGTAATTTGAAGCTTGTATCTTCTAGGCGTATAACTAACCTTGCAACTCTATCTGATGCACTATCAGATTCTATGATCTTATTCTTCCACCTTTTATGAATCAGAAATCCTACGCCGCTTGTTTTTCCATCTTCTGTGTCTCTGTAGTATATACATGTCCGCTGGCAAGATCAATCTTCTCTTCTCATTTTCTTCATACTTCACATAATTCTAGGATGCCCCAGTTAATTCTTTCTAATTCTTCTTCACGTTTCTGTAAACAATTTTCCGAAGATAGGGATCATCCATTATAGTTAGCCAAGGTCATCAATTTATGGCAGCCAAGCCGAGCCTGATGTTTCTTAACAACCTCTGTTTTCATGTCTTTCTGATCGCTGCCGTAACCAGGATCATGCAGACTGCCAGGAATTAAGGGCCATGATTTGTTTTGTGAATTTATGATAAAAAAAGTTGGAGCAAGGACTAAATTTCTCCACTCTGGCCAAACGGGTTGGTGGAGGCTCATCCGCGTTCGTTCTCCATGCAATAGGCAAGGGTTACTAACAAACTGCACCAGTGGAAGTTGCGGATTGGACATTAAGTCTCTGCTCCCAGTCGATTCATTTAAGTCCTCATCGAAAGCAATTAAAGTGTCTTCTTCTGGTTAATAAGCAGTGGCTATCAACCAGCCCATACATATATGTTTATAGGTACAGTGTCAGACACTGGTCCACTTTGTGTTAACTATTAATTTTTCAAAGTAGGTCTGGTGTCAGTTACTGGAGTTATTGTGCATATTTATGAAAATTATTAATTGTTGTGATAATGCAACGTATGATTTTTGATAATTTTGTCAACAGTTATTTTTTGATGTATTTCTACCATCCTTTCAAAAGAAAAAATAAATATAAAATGGATTTGAAATTTTTTAATAGTGATTTGAACAAGAAAGAAACCTTAAGGTGTCAGTTACTTGCGGTTTGATCAAATTTAATTTATAATTTTAAATGTGAAAATCTTAGCGAAACTAAGTAAGATTTTAAAACTTCGCGTGAAATTAAGTATATATATTAGAAATATTTTGACAATTAACAAAAACACCGACATTCTCTAACATCTTAAGCGTCGCGCTAGATACATTCACGGGCAAATTGCATGCGAAATGTACACCGCTACGATTAAAGGGTTGAGAATAATGGAGAGATATTGTGATAATATGAGTGCATTCCACGCCCATATGTTTAACATCTGAGAAGAAATTTGAGACCTCACTGACCAGCATCCTTAAGAAAACAACTTTTCTTTTTGCAATGGAAAGATCACTTCTTTATATATTTTTTATTCATGCCAATTTATGCTATCAAAGTTCATTTGAGTTATCAAACATAAAATCTTCAATATTTTCTTTTGAAATAAAGTAGAGGTAAATCCATATATATTTTTTAAAATCATATGCATAAATATACCTGTTCGAAGTTAATGTAATATTTCTCGTTCTTTTTTTACTATTTCTTAAAAAATTACAAGCAACGGAAGTCAAACAGATTTTTTTTCTTTTTTTTTTAACATCTGGAAAAGGCATGATTTCTAAACAAAACTCTTCATGCGAGAAAACCATTATCCAATTATATAAACACATAATATTCAGTCATTTTTCAGGAATGCATTAATTAGTAGTTATTTTTGCTCCCAGGAGCGTGAAATAAAGTTATTTTCACAGCAACGAATGCAATATAATTAGATTATCACTTAGAAAATATTTAATTTTGTTTCACTTTCCCGTCGAATACATTAGAGAGGACGCAAAAAGCCAAAAATAACGAGTCATATGAAATATTTTCGCATTTATTTGGAAACCGTGATGAGAAATATAATTAATGTATTTTTTTTTCCTTGAGAAAAGAACTTTTTTTTTTGTTGTTTCAGTTATACTAAGTGCTTAACATTTGTCTGCTGAAAAATGTCTAAATGTCTATATTACTCGATAAAATCTTGAACATCGATTTAACGATTGCAAAGAGTCTCTTGAAAATCATCGTTAAATCCGGAGGCGCATTAAATAAATTAAAACATCATAAATTTTTATTAATTTATCAAGGATTTACCTACATTTGTTATTTAATTATATTTTTCTTTTGGCGCATGTAAAAAAATATATATATTTATTAAAAAAATTTTAAAAATTTTCTTTAAATTTAGAGCTTTTTTAGTTGATTCGAAAGCATTATATAAATGTTCATCAATATCAAGTATTGTGATACCCTATATCTTAAGTTGTGTGTCTGCTAGGTTTGTCCGAGATAGCTCAGTTGGTAGAGCATTGGCGGATTCAGCCAAAGGTCCCTTGTTCGCTCAGTTGGGAAAAATAATAACTTTAATTATTCATGTGTAAATACGTATCCAGGGTTTCTCCGGAGTTATATTACCTGCGTTTTATTAATATAATTAAGTGTTAAACGTTTCTTGTAGCTTCCGTTACCTGTGATTTATTATGCGTAGCTGATTTACATACCAGAACAGATGCCATAATCATTAGGTTTCTGGGGGAATTATCTGTCTGCTAGGTTTGTCCGGAATAGTTTAGTTGGTAGAGCATTGGCGGATTCAGCCAAAGGTCCCTGGTTCGAATCCTGGCCTGAACACTTTCTCGCCCAGTTTGACAAAAATACAATTTTAATTATTCATGTATAAATACGTATAAGACCAGTGGTGTAGTGGTCAGAGCATCTGACTGCCGTACCGCAGGTCGGGAGTTCGATTCCCGACTAGGCAAGGTTCACCCTCGGCAAGGCCTTTCATCCCTTTAGAATCGTTAAAATGAGTACCAAGCTTGCTTGGGAACTAAACACCGAGGTTCTCACGTTCGGTTGACCACCTGGCCGGACGCATGCTGCATAGCACTTCGGGGCCCAGGGTCAAGAAAACAGAGATGGGCACTGTCGGCCCAGATCCTTCATGGATTGCATGGCCACAGTGTTTAGTATAAATACGTATCCAGCGTTTTTCTGGAGTTATATTACCTGCGTTTTGTTAATGCATTTTCATTGTATGTAAATCGTGTATTTTTACCCTAAGTACAATACAGTATTTTCTTTAGTTGAAGTAACTTTTTGGATTTTATAATATTCTGTTTGATAATCTAAATCATACAGATTTTTTCTTTTTTCCGCCACAAAATTCTGTAATGATCTGTAGTTCACGTTCGGGAGCGTGAAAGGGATGGTTGAGATTATTTATAATTAAAATATTTTGGCTAAAAATGTCATACCAAATGATTGTGTTTTATGCTCCTTTAAATCAATTTTTGCATCACATATTGGTCAATAGATAAACAATAGTGAGTTAAAAGTAAAAATGCTTGTAACTAGAAAACCTTTTAAAATATTTGAAATCGTCAAAATTTATTGTTAATAGTAAAAAGCTATTTTTAAAATGGGGATAATTTAACACAGAAAGAATATAGGTCAAACCGGACCATTAAAATTTATCGTTAAATTGAATTACTTTTTAGCAGTATATATTTATTATGAAAATAAAAATTAGGTGCTTCTGATGCCATATTTCATTGATTTCAGTTTTGTTTCTGTATAATTAATTTATGAGGCCAATAATAGGTTTAAAAGAACACCAGTTCGACAGAAAATATCATTGGAGTGCTTTTCAAATAGTATTAAACTGAAGTATCTTTTTGTTTTAAATTCAAAATACTAACAGTTAAATAATGTTTCTTAATGTGAAAAATCTATTAAAGGGAAAGGACACCTTTTAAACAATAGTATTAAGTTTCACTCTTTTTATAATTTAACAGTTGTGTATAAAGAAAATAAAGGTATATTTAATAAAGTTTGATTGAATGTAAAATGTAGATGAGAGTGCTTCTGAATCATTAGGTCATATAATCTTTCATAATAGTTAATGAAATTGTAACGCTCGTTTTATTTTTTTTTAACCGAAAAGAAAGAAAGGATTTTTTGACTTTATTATAAAAATATAATGAAGTACTTGCATTCCTACAATTTAGCCGTTTCACTTAAGTTAATCTAAGTCCAGTGTACTTCAAAAGTGCTATTGAATGTAATGTAATTTGTTGATTTCTATGAAGTTCAGAAAAGTTTGCACTATAGGTCGAACTGCACAATTTAACACAATATCAATATATCTTACAAAAATGATATTGGACCAATATTTTTCATATTTCCTTTTTCGTAAATATTGGCCATAATTTGTTAATCATTTTGATCACTGTTGGACATTATGAAAACTGCCTCAACTTTCAGCCAATATTGATTCAATAATGGAAATCAAAGTCATTTCCTTACAATTTTTTGCAATGTAAAGCCAATATTTCTGAAATATTGGTGTTTCTTCGCAAATACTTCGTATGAAAAGTTAACATTCAGAGAATATTGACATAAAGTTTTAAGAATTTATAAAAAAAATGCAATATTGGTTCCAAATATAACAATCAATAATCATAACTTCTATCTTAGTTAATCACTCTGCAATCCAAAGATACTCACAGGAATAGTTACTATAGCACATTAAAGCTATTTATACACCGATAGTATTAAAATAAATCATGATAAAAGTGCATGTATAGAAGCATAATTCTTGAAATGCACACTACGGTAAATTGTGGTTACTTATTCTCAGGGAGAAGTTATTTAGAATCACAAAAAAAAAAGTTAGAAATCAGTCCTTATTTTACTGTATTGAGAGTAATAGTCGGAAAAACTACTATTCTTTTGTTGCAAATCACAACCGTAAGTACTACTATATCGAAAAAATTATGTACCCAAAGTTTCCTGTTTATAAAAGTAGTAACTGCAAACTATTTTTCAAAAATATAGACTGGGAGGCGTCAGCATAGACAATCACCTCATCGAGTTCACGGCTGAATTTCCAGAAATAGTTAAATCTTGATTCGTATATTAAAACGCAATCGTTCTCTCAAGTCATATCTTGGTGGAAAACTCCTGAAAACTCGAATTTAGCGGTTTATCATTGTGTTTTCCTGCTCCCCGTCCTCCAAGTTTTCATGCATTTGGGTGCAGGAAAACACAATGGTAAACCTACGAGTCGGAGTCAACTGCTAAAATCGGGTTTTCCTGTGTTTTCCACCAAGATATGACTTAGCAGAATGATTGCGTTTTAATATGCGAATCGAGTTTTAACTAATTCTGAAATTTCAGCCGTGAACTAGATGAGGTAATTATCTGTGCTGTCGCCTTCCGGTTTAATAGTCACTACTTTTAAAACTATGCAGCTCAAAGTTTTCGCTGGCATTCGCAAATTGTTGAAAATGGAATATGTTTGGCGTAACCGAAGCGCAAGTTGCGAACACGAGATATGAAGAAAGGAACATTTTTTTACTATGTAATAGCTTTAAAAGTCGCTTTAGTGGCTATCTACAAACTGCTGATTTTTGCATCTCCCTACTAATTGCATCACATTTTCTAAAATGTAGTGGTCTACACTACAAAATACAAAACAATTCGCGACTACTGTAGTTCCGCAACTTTTCTCTCACTACTTCTTACCACTGGTTGAGAGTATTTACGTAATTCAACAACATTTGATGAATTATGTCAATAATCTCAACATAGAGCTGATCCCAATTAACGTTATCTTAAATGTCTACTTCTCCTTCGTAACTTTCCTTAAACCAACCGATTTACGAAAAAATGATTAGTTTTTTATTATGATAGTTCATTAATATATAATTATAAATCAACATAACAACATAATTTTATTAATAACTGAAGAGTTTTAAAATAACGATGCTTAATATTTTCTATCATTTTTAGATTATTCGGTAAAAGCACTTCACCAGTAATCCACTGAGGAGAAATTTCAAGTGCTCATCGAGAAAAGAATTACTATACTCGTAAAAAGCCATCAAAATGGGGTATGGTTTTATTTTCTCTTGACTTTTCTCTATATTTTGAAAGATAGTTTTTTATGCTATGCATTTCTATATTTTATGGGATTACATTGTTTCCATATACAAAGTTTGATATGATAAATTATACCGCGTAGATGAATTAAGGAAATCTAAGAAATATTTCAAGTAATCGTAAAATATTCTTTATTTTAATTTTTAATTTCTTATGCTTTCAGTGAACTTCTACCTGTAATAAATTTTGCTGCATTAATATTAAGATAAAATTATGAAAAAAAAAATAATGTTAATTTTAATTATATGTCCAGTTTTGTTTTAACAGAATGGACTAATATTTTGATTATCTGAAAACTTTTTTTCGTTGATTATGTCAATTGTACAAGTACATACCTTATTTGGAAAGTTATACAGATATAATCAAGTAACATGAATTTTGAGATATTATTAGGAACAAAACATTATTATTAGGAAAAATACATTGTCATCAAAAACTCATTTAATTATCATGAAAAGAGCTAATTTAGGACTAATTTACATCACTTAGAGTGTTTATTAGATGACATTGTTATTTATTTGGTTACATTATGTAATAGAGCATTTCACAAATATAGGAACATCGAATAGGTATATATTGCGTAAGGATTCAATACGTTGTATAAGGGTATACTGTGGAAAGATACATGGTATAAATGTACACTATATGTCAAAAATCACCGGGCTATTTCAATTTTATATATTTTGCCGAATATATAAAGAATTACTTAACCCTTAACCGGAAACGTACGTCTGAGAGATGTTTGCATCTACATATCTGCCCTTAATATTTTCTCTCTCTGACATTCCAAACTTATTTTTATGCTGTTATATTAAAAAATTGGTCCTGTTAATGCATTACTATTAAAAATTAAATGTTTAAGTTCACTATTTGGTAAATTATTAAGTGTTCTGTTTGTGCACGGGATTTTCACGTTTCCGGTTAAGGGTTAAAGAATTCTTAAATTTTAAGAGTATAACGAACACGTTTTACCCCATATTTTTCAACGAAGATTTGATCACGAAGTCATTTAGTGGGCCCAAAACAAATTGAAGACAAAAGTTATATTCAGGATCACCCTGTAAAATAAAATACACAAAACGATCTGTTGCCTCATCACATGCCTGTGTAGATATTGTACAACATTTCTGCTCATTTTTGTAAGAGTAGCACGCACATCCGTAGAGATAAAACGATTTCTTTAAAAAATTAAAGAAATTGTTGCGTGTTTTCCGTTTATAGTATGCAAGATTTTCAACCGAATTTAACTCCAGTTTCAGAAAATTTTACAAAATATAATAGAAAAACATTGTGTAATAAGAATAAACATATACGAGGTAGAACCCGTCAAATTTCGACGAAAGAAAATGTTTAAGCGAGAATTTTTAGATTGAATTTATAATAAACTTGTAAAATTAAATAGTCTGACTCATAAAACGCATATAATTTTAACTTAATGTTAGACAAGATTATTTCCATAGACTTTAATTGCTCAAATTATCGAAAAATTCAACTTTTTTCGTATACTTAGTCCCTAACATATCAAAATAAGTAAGGTTAGTTGGGGAAACTGGACCCACGAGGTAACTGGGCTATAGGCTATTTTATAAAAAACTGTTGATGTTTTTTAAGTTTTAGCTTTTGTGAACAATGCCCCTTAATCTCTAATTCCTAAAACAACGTGTATCAATTCAATCATAACTCTCACTTTGCTGTGATAGGTTGTCAAAAATTTACATTTCTTTTTTTTTAAAACAACGTCAATATGGTTGAACTTCCTCGACTTTTTATTAAAATACTGTAAGTACTTTTATTAAACAATCTTTTTTTTTAAGATTAGACATATAACTACATTAATATTATTAGGTATTAGTACGCATATTTACTTCATGTTTCAAATGTAAGCCCGGTGTCCCAGTTACCCCATAAATATTTCAAGAATAGGGTAACTGGGACATGTATCCAGGGTAACTGGACCATGCTGGATCCAGTTACCCCAATAGTTATAAATAAATTTTTTGAGTTTCTCTTACTACGGGAAGAAAATTTCCCCATTGTTTTTTGCTCACAATAAAGAAAATGATAGAATACCTTATTGAAATTACGTAATGAAATTTTAAAAAAGCATATTGAGTGGTATCAAACCAAATTTCTTGAACCCTTGGGAGGCGGTGATGCCATTATGGCATCACTTAATTTTAATACCTAATTGCCACATTGGCACCTGAATTTTATATTTCACCTTTATATTTCACCTGAATTTCACCTTTATTAAGTACGCGAAAATATACTTTTAATTGTTTTCAGATAGATCCTCTTGTAAATACTGGTGTCAGTAAATTATTTCAACATTTTACGAATGCAAGTACCTTGCCCCTGAAAGTGAGATAGCCAGACCTTGAAATTGTACTATAACCAGGGGTCTCATTCTATAGGGAAACTTTTATCGTTCCTATCACTATTTTGAAAATAATATCTTGATCGCACCTTTCTTTAAGGGTTCTGGTAGGAACAATAAAATTTTCCCTATATAATGCGACTCCTGGATAAAGATAAAGTACTTACGTAGCCGTTTGTCCATAGATTTACCTTGCTATTTTTTCCTTAAAATACCCATGTGACTTTTATACTTATTATCTATACTAAGTACATAAGTACTTACTTAAGTTTTATGTTTTTTGTATAAATAAATCTAATATTTTCACTTTTAGTACTTTTTTTAGACATTTTGACAGCAAAGGTTTCCCTTACAACGCTGTTTATTGACATATAATTTACATGATCTGCCTGGTTTAAATTTTTTTGAAGTTGTTTACACTTTTTCAAACAGGACCCTATATCCAATATGAAAAAATATAAACGCGTGTGGAACATAGACCTCCTGGTCCAGTTACCCCATTTTTGGGTGCAACTGGACCCATGAGGAAAGAAAGATGAAATATGCATATTTTTATATTTTTAAATATTAAAATGTAATTTTGAGCATTTCTGTCTGATAGAGGGAACCTAACTGAACACATTTACAGAAGTTCAGACTTTAATTCAAATGAACATTAGCTTTTTGAAGGTGAATTGTCAGAAGCTCCAGAGTCACATTGTAAAATCATGGCCCAGTTACCCCAACTAACCTTAATTATGATGCAGTCAATTAGGGGTCTTATGCTTAGTATTACGAAATGAAAAATGAAAAAAAAAATGTTTTCAGTTTAATACAATCATAGGATTTTAACCCCAGAAAAGCTAAACCTAATGTCATTGTCACGGTCTCAAAATTTGCGCATACACCTCTCATATCCATATTCAATATTTAAAAAAAATGTTTTAACGTGCAATAGTTTATTACTAAACCTATTTCCAAACCTGAAGTCGCGTCAGTCAACTACAACTTTTCATGCGAAAATTCGCACTTTTGACTTGAGTTTCTAATCTCAATACCGAGAATAAAAATTCCTGAAATTTATGTCTTTCAGACACAATCGTGGTAAACTATTTCGTTTCATCAAAGAAAATTATCCTTTTCTTTTAAATACGACATCATTTTCACTCCTTAGCGTCTCAAACTCAGTATCAGCGGAATGAAAAAATATTGAAATGTAACAAATTTATGAGGGAAAACACGTGTTTTTAAAACGCGACGCCAACTTCTGTTCAAACTTTTTTTAAAGTTATTTTTAATTGTAATGGGAAAATAACATCAATAAGGATATAATAACTATTGATAACTAAACTCCTTTACTTTTTTTCCTCTACAACAATGAAAATAATGCACTTGCCACGATTTTGAAGAAATTTCATAAAAATACTTTCACCTTAAAAATAAAATATAAAAATGGAAATATTTAAAAACATAAATAGAGTTGGCACATCTACAAATGAACAGCTTTCATAAAAAAATAATTAGCAAAATGGGTTCAGTAGTAAGCTCAGGGAAAATGCCTAAAAAAGCAGCCGTGTCTTTTAAATATATAGATATAAAATTTAATGAAATATTAGTAGTTGCTTTAAATGATTTTGAACTGAACATGCGCAAACTATACCAGAGATTTTTTTTCATGTTTTGGAAGTCAACTCTATATAGCAACTAATATAAAAATCCCATCCCGCTCGGCCTACAGGAGGAGGTAGATTTCGAAATTAAGTACTAATTTCACCAACAAAAACTAAATCTAGATTAGAGATAAACCCAGTTTAACAGTTTTATCTGGTCGCTTTTGACGAATTTTTAATTTCATTTTTCTGTAAGAGAGCGTTTTATCAAAATCATATTAAGTCGGTATAAAAAATATATATTTTTCCCCGCTCAACAACTCGAAATTTTCTGACACACTTTTAAAAGTATACATGAAAATTACAGGCGGGATTTTTTGAAGAGATTTATAAGCGACCTGTGTTTTTATTTTCCGTTCAATTAATTAGAGCTTGATTACAATTATTTTCTCAGTACGAGCAATTTTTGCGTTTCCAGCACTATCGCTTCGGGAAATTCGGTTCAAAATGCCCACTTTGACAGCGTTTTTTTAAATATATTCTGCCTTTATCAAAAAATCGATCCATACAGCCCTTTATATAGTTTCTGAATAAAAGAACCTGCCAATTGGGTGCGTTTGAGAGCGAAAATGAATTTAAAAATGAGTCAGTAAATAAGCTGTTTGGATTTGAGTACACCCTTAATAAGATATTATTTTTCGTCAAGCCTTATTTTGTTTAATTTTTTTTATGCAAGGATGATCCTATCAAAAACTTGTCAATATGAAAGTTGTAGATAATATTGATAAAATATATAATGAATTTAATCGGATTGGATATCTTGTGAATTGACGAAGTTATGAATTGTTTTCTTCTTCAACCCCCCCACCCAATTTTTTCGTTTTTATTTGTTTATTTATTTATTTATTGCAGTAAGAGTTGGTCCTATCAAAAACTTGTCCATATAAAAGATGTCGATAATATTAAGAAGATTTATATTAAGTTTAAGAGAATTTTATATTTTAAGAATTGACGAAGTTATGAATTTTTGTATCCCTAAAACCCTATTTTTTGCGCTCCTTGAGCCCATTTTTAATTTTATCCGAAATCTGTGATACATAAATTTTTAGCTCTCTTCCTAAAAGTAATAATAACTTTAAACGGATTTGATATGTATAGAAATTAAGAAGTTATGGGGTTTTTTCAGTTTTCACAAAACCCTTCCTATTTCCACCCCCTTGGTCCGATTTTGCCCATTAACGAACTTGACCGAGATCTTCTACCCCTTGATTTTATGTATCAGTTTGGAAGAGATTTATGCAAAATTACGGAAATTATCATGTCCATAAAAAAGTGATATATATATATATATATGTTACGGCCAAAACCCGGAGCTTGGCCAGTTCGCGAATTGGCCGGCCAATTCGGGAACTGGCCAAGATTCCTGGCCAAAACCCGAAATACGTGAAATGAACAGTGCAGTTCGGGTTTTGGCCGGCCAATTCGCGAACTGGCCGGGAAGCCTTGGCCAATATACGAAGTGGGGATTCAAGGCTGCCCGGTATGACATGCACACTGACATGCACACGTGATAGGAAAAAACGTTACATGCTTTGGCGATTATTATCTGATATGCTGGATAATTTCCCGCCTGTTTGATATATTTTGATAAATTGGGTTTATTGTGAAAATTATATTCTAATCTGCTGGAGATTTCCGTCCACTGTGACTAATATCGATCCATCGGATTCATTGTCCAATCCAATAAACAAATTAACTGAGTGACCCTGTAAATAAAAGACAAATTCCACCTAGCCAATATAGAAAAAAATGTTGTAGAGCATATTAGCAAAATATAACAGTTTTATTGTGTTCGAAGTAGTATAACATCATTAAAATATCCTATAAACGATATTTTCACATATATCATAATTCTTTACCGGATTTCTTTTGAGAGCCCTTATAAACGAACTATAATGTCTACTTAATCTCTACTCTATAAAAACATATTGCTCATCACATGAATTAGGTATGTGAATTTTATTATGTTTGAAATAGTGTAACATCATTTAAGTGCATTACAAATGATCTTTCACCATTCACGGCAATGTAACGAAATACTTTTCAGTGTCTCTGTAAACAAACTATAATTGCTACTAATTTAATACACTTTAGATAACAGTTTGTTGCCCATCTTAATGATGCATACCAATTTTATTATAATTGAGATAATGTAACAACATTAAAATGCACTGGAAAAACTTTACCCATTGATGATATTGTAATGAGATACTTTTGTGTGCCCTGTAAATTAACCGAAAATAGTACACATTTCACTTTCAATATCAAAATGTATTTATAAACCTAAATAATTTAACAATTACAAGTCAATCCGAGTCTTTACTCGAGTCAGAGCATGGACAGGCAGACGGCCAAACAAATTGAATTCATAAACACTTTCAACTATGTTAGAAAGGGATAAAAAGTAAAAATTGGTTTTTATATACCCATTTCCCGAAATTGCCGATCGCGTATGGACACTTCGCGAACTGGCCGATCGCATATGGCCAGTTCGGGAATTGGCCGATCGCATCTGGCCAGTTCTAGTTTTGGCCGGCCAATTCCCGAATTGGCCAGTCAGTTTAAAACATTGTTGGCCAATTCGCGAATTGGCTGGCCAGTTCGGGAATTGGCCAATTTCGGGTTTTGGCCGTAACATATGTATCAGTGGCGTGGCGTCCGGTCATCGCTGGATGCGGCGATGACCAAGCAATATTTTAAAACTCTTAATAAGCTTTTAAAACTCTACGATCCAGTTTTAGCAGAACATTTCGAGTTCATGTATAAGTGAAGGTAAGATTTAAAGTTTCTTTTTTGAACATTCAACCATTGAATTTTAGAGTTAATAATTTTTCACCACAAACTTAAACAATTGCGATGACCACCGAAAATTTTCACGCCACGCCACTGATATGTATATATATATAGAGAGAGAGATAGATACATATAGATATAGATAGATAGATAGATAAAGTTTTTTAACTGGGGGTGGTTTTGGGTTTTAGGGGTCATGATCGGTGTAGATCTGCAAAAATATTTCAGAAATTCCAACATAGGAGTGATCGCAATAGGTAGTAAGTATTTCATACGAAATCTACCTAAAAGACCAGTTGATTGTCTTGAAAATTTATAAAAATATCGGTGACGTAGTGAGCTGGATTTCGGTTGCCTTCGAAATGTAGCCGGAAGGTAAGGGATTTTCCACAAATTGTCATTTTTTATTAACTGAGTTCCAACAAAGCAGTTAGTATTTAATGAATTGTTTGTTACAAGTAGATGTACAGTTGATGCTTCTATTTTGATATTTCTTTTTCTTGGAATAAACAGTTCTAATGTTTTTTTTTTTTTTTTTTTTTTTTTTTTTTTTTTTTTTTTTTTAAGAAAAAAAAATTAAAGCATCAATAAAAAATGAAAATAAAAATAAAAAATTACAATTTGTGGAAATTTCCTTATCATCCAGCTACTTGTATAAAGCAACTAAAATTTAGCTCACTCTATACCCGATATCACACTGAATTTTCAAAAGTGTAAAATTGGAAGTATCCGGCGATTTTTGGCAATATAGCGTACATTATATAATGATATATAATTCTATGAGTTGTTACGGATACATCATACTTGTACAGTCGTGGGGGAAAAAAGTAAACACCCCCTACTAACTCCTCAAAAAATTACCGTAGAAGGAAGTTACTGGTACCGAATGATTGGAAATAAAGTCTACTTTTAAATGATGTATGTAAAATTTTCTTAGGGTACCATCTACATATTGAAACGAACCCAAACTTCATGTTTTTCAATAGCAATACCTATTTTTAACAAGATATTTCAAATCTTCGGTTTAAACTATGCCTAAACACCAAATTTCAAGTCATTTGAATGATAAGTTTTTGAATTATAAACATTCAAAATTTAGTGCTTCTATAATGTTAAATTACATATTCATATTTTAATTAATTTCTCCTGAAATTATACTCCTTATGTGCTAATTGTTTGTGCAGCAATAATATTAAAATACCCAAACATAAATACGTTGAATTTGCAATTTTTATAATTTTATGATATTAATTTATTAATTTTGAAATTAATACTCGAAAGAATTATGAATTGCAACCTACAGTTTCTTTGATGGATTTAGATTTATTAAGTCCTACTTTATGGAAATCCAAATTTTCACATTTTTCTTCCAAGTAGTTTTCGAATTATGTTTAAAAAACTGTAAAATGATGGTTTAAGGGGCCGTCTATGATAGAATTAACAAGATATTTACAACTTTCTTATGCTTTTCCGTAATCTAGCAGTCTTTAATGACTCCTTGACAACGCTTAAAATGCCTTGATCAAGAAGGGTGCTCCCTCGGTTAACAATCGAGTACCGAACTTCAATTTGAATACAGCCCCAAAAATACGCTCCTTTAAAAATAATTAATTTCTCGGAAACTTATCGTACGAATTGCATAAAAATTTGTTTTTAGACTAATTGAAGGGCGTAGAGTTTATTTATGCTGTCAGAATTGTGTACTATTATTGAAAAAAATCAAAGTTATGGTTCGTTTTAATATGTAGATGGTCCCTAAGGAAATTTTATATACATTATTTAAAAGTAGACTTTATAACTAATCGTGTGGTACCAGTAACTTTCTTCTACTATATTTTTTTGCAGAGTTAGTAAGGGGTGTTTACTTTATTTCCCACGACTGTACATAAAGTTATATAATTCCGCAAGAATGCATTTTGCGATATTTATAGCGCGATACATAAAAATATATTCACGTTTAATACATGAAACAACTATTTGCTTTTTATTAAAAACGGCTCCCTTTTTAGTCTATTTCTATCTATAAAAAAAAAAATCATTCTATAAGCATAAACTGCAAAAAACACATGCTGTTACTGTACATATTATTATTTTGCTGATACTGTTATATAAACCATAAAAATATATACCAAAGACTGTTTCGTGAAATATAATTTCGAAATTATGGATTTTGAGATAGTAATAAAAGAGAATAATAAAAATTCAATTTAGCTATTCAATAAAAAAATCATTTACTTTTATTTAAAAATGGTTAATTTTGAACAAATTTACTTTTCTTTTAATTTCCCGTTTGAGGCACTAGACATAATTTTATTCTTGTAAGCATTATTATTTTTAATAAGAGGATATGTAAAATAACTTGCTTCTTACCTATTCGCAAATTTCAAATTAATTTGAAGGAATGAATATTCTTGAATATTTGTCGATATTTAAAAAATAGTAGGAATTATTATGAAAAAATGTATTTTTATGTTATGCTGAAACGTTAGGCAGAACAATGCCAGTAAGCATTTTTAAAAGTTGTTTATTGAAAGATTTCTGATAAATTTCTGCAAATGCAAATTAACTTAAACCATTTAATTAACTTTTATTCCCTAAAGATGAAATATGATAACATTTTTTTTTTTTCGCAGCCTTTGTAAACTAATTAAAATCAATTTTATGAAAGAGTAGAAATTACTTTACAAAAAATACAATGCAGCATAATACAATATAATATATTTCGCTGAAGAAAATTACACTCTAAAACAATTTCTAACGAAATATTAAAAAATGTTTGGCAACGCAGTATCCGGAGATTATTCTTGATTTCATGGAATTTCTGCGCTTTGATTAAAACTTTTTGGTCATTTTAGCTTAGATTGTAGAACTTTCCATGATTTGAAGGAAAATTGATGTCAGATATCCGGTTTAATGCTGGATAACCTGATGACCGGAAATTCTGCGGGATTTTATGTAAACGGAGCTTAGACTGGAGAAATGTGCAGTATTTTCAGCTTGTAGGAATTTTTAGAAAAAGTATTTAATTTCTGCATTATGAAATTACATATGTGTCTGAAAATAACTGAGGAATTAGTATGAAAGTTATTAATACCCTGATAAAATCATTCGAACTTGGAAGAAAACTTCATACATAAAGTATTAGAAACTAACCCTAGTAATTAATCTTAAATCAATGTTTCTGTATAACTGATAGTTCGACTCCTGAAAACATTTATGTTAGTGTCGGTAGATTGTTAAATAATGCTTATTTATCTAAGGCAAATAATCTATGTGGGCCCGTTTGCGAAAGACAGGATTTTATTTGCATTGAGTGACGGAATACATCTAAAATATCTATTTTTTCCTTAAGACTGCATAATATGAAGCAATTATTGAGTACTTAAAAAATCAAAAATGGATGAATGAAAAAGATTGATATTCATATACATACTACGGTTAATTTGATAAATTCGGTTATTATTAATAACTGCGTCTTTCGGTAAATTTGATAAATAATTTATATTAATATATTTACCGGTTATTATTAATAATTACCAATAAAGTTCCGTCAATATGATTAATTTAGCTTAGTAACGAATATGTCCTTTACTGGAACATGTATACTATCATAACTGTATGAAGCTAATAACAGAAATATTTAAGAGACAATAATACTCAAACAAAAGATGTGGCCTATTCATAGGACACGAAGGCCCAAGGGTTTAAAAATAACTATTTTTATAATTACTGAATAAATTTGGTAAAAATCTTAAACACTGAAATAAGGAAAGAATAAATAATTCAGTTTTAAACAAATGAAAACAAATTCTTTTTACAATGAATATTAAGAAAAATGTAACATAAGTAGAAAGTTTTAAATTTAGACTTCTGTTAAATTAATTTTAAACGTATAGCGAATATATTAAGAGAAGTTAATGTCGGAATAAGACAATTATTACACCAATTTAATGGAATAAAAAATGAAGAAAAAGAGGTAGGTCATGTATCCTTCATCCGCCCAGAGGAACCAAATTAGACAGCCATCAAAGAAACGAAAAAAATACTTCTTGTCAATACGAAAGAAGAACTGAGGATTCCAAAAACATTATTATTATTTTTATAACAAACAACAAATTGCAAACAAATTTTATTAAAAATATAATATTATTACATTTCTAACAAATTATCTATTTTGGCAGAAAGGGATATTGTGGCATTTGGAATTACAAAGGCTATTTGATGTTTCATTACATTTTTAACAAATTATTTATTTTAATAGGATGAGCTATTGTGGCATCTTTAGTTACAAAGGGTTTTTGAATTTTTACATTTGCAGCAACTTGAGTTACAATTGCTTTTAGTTCGAACTGTAATATTGAAATCCTTCACCACATTGGTTGGAATTTTTATGAGCACATTTTCATAGATTTATTTCAGTCACTGGAACTTCATTAACTGAAATTAAAGCTTCTTTGCAGGGACAGAAAAATCGTTTTTTGTGTACAGTTGATTTAAAATGCCATGTTTTGTACTAAATTTATATAAGTTTACATTTTCCTTGGAAATTATAAGAGCTATAATATTTCAGCTATCAGCCTCATCCATATCTACTTCGGGTATTCTTATTCGAATTATTTTTCCTACATTTGCACTTGGAAATGTTAACTTCGAAAGCAGTAACATTTTTCCCTTTTCCTTATTTAGGGACTGTTTAGCAGAGCGTTGAGCATCTTGGATATTTTTCGAGACTTCATCTAGTGAAAAAGAAGAATTTTCTTTGTTTTCTTTAAACCAATCCGTTGCAACATCGCCAAAACATTTTTTTTTCTTTGCTATTTCATATTTTGTTGTTACGCTTCTATTTAGCCAACACTCTTATTAAAGTTTTTGACTGAACCTGGATTAATTCCCTCCGAATCTTCGTTCGCATTTTTCAGGTCCATGTCCATATTATCATCATTGCCTATATTCTCATCGTGTCTGTTGAGAGTGCTGTCTGAAGTTGAATATCATTACTAGACTGATTTCTTATACAACAAGATCCTTGTAATTCCTGACAAAGTATCGACTGGGAAATAGGTTATTAAACCTACATTCGCTTTATAGCCAAATAAAGCTTCATATGGACTGCCATGCGCGCAAATTAATCGAAACTGGCGAAAAATAAATATTAGGTACCGTCCTGAAAGATGCGGCCGCCTACAACGAAACTAAACAATCAGCTGATATCCCCAAGTTATTGCCAACAGACAAAAAGAAACTTGCGCGCTCACAAAAGCTGGTATACGATTGCAAAATGCTGAGACGCTGACGCGGAATAAATATACGCATACTTAATGAAAATCTCCAGCAAAACGAGAGTTACCCAACTTGATTAGTAATTATTAATAATAACCGGTTAGTTTGATAAATTCTCATAAATTAATCATATTAACCGATTTATTTGGATCTAATTTGGTAATTATTAATAACAACCAATTAATCAAATTGGCCGTAACATATATATCTCATAAAATAGGTTTTTTAGTCGTGGCTGGTGTCATTCTTACTTAAAAAAACACTCACACAGTTTGTGCGTACATTGCTTTATTGGACGTAAGGGAACGGAGATTACAGTTATCCAGTGCGGTATGCCGGCGGAATTATTTTCCTAAGAAATATAAGCTAGAGAAATTCTAATTAAGATTTAACAATATATCATGTACTTATTTCGACATTAACCCATTTGTGCCTGAATTTTTGTTTTCTTAAATTTGTTGGTAAAATCACTATAAAATGTTGTAAAATGACCTGGAAAAATACAAAAATAAAAGAATTACACTAAAAAGTTTTGTATCTTTTTGATAAAAAGTAAACGTACTAAATATGGGAATATGCATAATATTTGTAATAGTATAATATTCATAAGTTTTGTCTAAATTTATATAAGCTTTTAAACTATATATTATATACTATAATTAGTACTTTTATGAGTTACTAAAACAATTATAATTATTTGTTTGCAGAGACTAATAACATTAGAAGTATTAGTAATAATAAACTATGAATAATCGTATTTGAGGCTTAAAAACAATTTGTTTCATAATCATCGTGAAAAGGACTTTACATAAATAACTGTCCCCTAAATGGCTAATCAAAATATGTATCCATTCGTGCCTAGGGCCCTATATTTTGTACGTTACAAAAATGCATGAAAAATAGACTTGAACATTCCACAATTTAAAAAAATACATATTTCAAAGAAGTCTACAAGCTACAATTATGACTTGTGTTTGGATAATTGATTGAAAAATCACAAATAAACTTACTTTTTACATTTCGCCATTTTGAAAAATGAAAAATCTAGAAACTCCGAAAAAACCATTTTAAGCAAATAAACATCGGTCTTACGCTGTCATGTGTCGGTAACAGATAAAGACATTTTTAGATAATTATTTCATACAATTCTCATGTTATAAAAGAAGAAGAAGATTATACAAATTTATTAAAATTTGAAGCGTCCCGAAAATGGGTTTTTCCCAGGATCAGCTACTTGATTTTACATACACTATTAATAGTTAAATTAAAGTTAGATCTTTCTGGTTTGCATTTTAAATGAAAATGACTGATCTAAAAATCCGAAATCAAATTTTTCATTATACACTGCTCAAAGCAATTAGGGGAGCACATGGTTTTAACGAAATTACGCAAATATTTACAATGATAAGTAACGTAAAATAAAACATCCGTAATTTAAATTGCTGTAGAAAACAGATAAAGAAAACTTGGCACGTAAATTAAAGTTTATGACGTCAAAAACTGGAAAAAGGTGATAAGTGCAGAAATCGGGATTTTCCAGAAACGTCTGTTTCACTGCCTCAGTTGTAAAATTCAATAGCTCAGCTTGTGTTTTGAGAAAAGGTGGCTTAAAAATGTCACAACAACATGATTTACCGCAATCCATGGCTTGGCGTGTTATCGGGACAGTTGAATTTCGGGAAACACAACGAAGTGTAGTGGACGCTGTTTGAGTCGCAAGAAGTGTCCATGAAAGGCTGCGGAATCGATTCCAATACACATGGAATGGTAGTCATCGACAAGTACAGGGTCGAAAATGTGCTAACACAGAAACTGATGACCGATATATCCTGTTAACAGCCCGTTGAGACGGTACAGGCAATGCTACTCAGCTGCAAACACAGTTGTTCTTGGCCAAAGGACGAAGGGTGTCCAGCCAAACAGTCCGAAATAGGCTTCACCAGGGTGGTCTCTATGCACGTAAACTAATGGACTGTATTCCGTTGACATCAAGTCACTGTGCGGTCCAAAGAAGGTGGGGAACTGAACATGAGTTTGGAGGCAACGTTGTTGGAGTGAAATTCTGTTTACAGACGAGTCCCGATTAAGTCTGGATGTGACATCTGATGTGTTTTTGACATGGAGAGAAAGACGCACTCAAAATAATCCCACATTCGTTCGTGAAAGATCACATTGCAGACGAGGTGGGTTGATGCTCTTGGCTGGAATCAGCATAGGTGGAAGTACGGGCCTGCATATCATTTGGAATGGCACTTTGACGGTCCGGAGTAATACAGACGAGATACCGAGACCTCATGTCGTATTTTATGTTGCAGTAATTAGTGATTTCTTTTTTTTCATGCATGATAATGCCAGACTTTATACAGTTCGTCTTGTGGAAAACATGCTTGAAGCTAAAGCAATACAGCGTATGGAATGACCAGCATGCTCTCCTGACCTAAACTCGGTCGAGTATGTTTGGGACATACTCAGACGACGCATTGCAGCGAGTCCGAGGCCTCCTTTTACTGTCCGGGACATGGAGATTGCAATTCTTGAGCATTGGAACAGTATTCCCCAAATCTTATCGATAACCTCATTGCGTCCATGGAAAACCGGTGTACAGCAGTCTTAGCTGTTCCAGGAGACCACATGGCGTATTAAAAATCTAGCATCATTTCTAAACAATACTTTTTTTATGATTTACATGAAACCAAATTATTGCCCTAAACCATCTTTTCATGTTCTTTTCATCTTTTCAAACAATAAAAGCTACCTTACCATTTTTTGCGTCTTTTTCATGTATTGCGCATTGTTACACGTGTACTATCCATTTTATACCCATACATTGCTGTTTTGCACTGTTATCTTCACTTTTTTGCTTGCTCCACTAATTTTTTTTAGCAGTGTACAAAGAAGAAAAATTTGAAATTTTGGATTTGCATAAGGAAGGATATAGCAAACATAAATGCATCAAAAAAACTGCAGGTTGCAATTCATATTTTTTTCGTTTATTAATTTCATAATTCATAATTCATATTATAAAATTTTTAAATTTAAAAATTCAATGTATTTATGTTTGGGATTTTTAGTACTATAACCACATAAAAAATTTTCACATTAGGACTATAATTTCAGGATATCTTATTTAAAATATGGAATTGCAAATTAACATTAGAAGCTCTAAATTTTGAATGTTTATAATTCAAAAACTTAGTATCCAGATGACATGAAATTTAATTTTTAGGCATAGTTTGATCCGAAGATTTAAAATATCTTGTCAAAATTGGGTATTGCTATTGAAAGAAACAAAGTTTGGGCTGGTTTTAATTTGTAGATGACCTAAACAAATTTTTTATGCATTATTTAAAAGTAGACTTAATTTCTTATCGTTTGGTACTAGTAACTTTCTTCTACGATTATTTGTTGCAGAGTTAGTAGGGGGTGTATACTTTTTTCCCCGACGACTGTACATCAGTTTTTAAGAATATCCTGATAACAAGCCACATTTCCACACCATAAAAACACTCTACTAAATGAGCTATCTTGAAAAGTTCTGACCGACGTATAGTTCTCTCAGACATCCTAATTGACCTTAAAATACAATTTTCATAATATGACACAGCTCAACAGATTAAACTTCAAATAAACCGACTGAATGTTAATACCAGTGAGGTTGTATCGTGAGATATACCGGATTGCTCCGTTGGTAGAGTATTGGAAGTTTTAGCCAGAGGTCCTATGTTCAACTCCTGATTTGGGTATTTTCTCACTGAGTTAAAAAATGAATCAACTCATACGACTGGTTAATGAGTATAATTGAGTAAAATAACACATAACACAATAAAATATATAATGTTGTTTTGCTTTTATCCAGAAACATGCGGTAAAATTAAAGCAGATATCTTTCGTGATATAAAAGATAACGAAAACTTCGTGTAAGTTCGTAATTACCCAAAATTCTAGAAATCTTTCATTAATTTTGAAATGTCTATAGTTATAATATCAATCACAAAGCTCAGGAAACAGAAAGTTTCAAAAGTAGCGGAAACTTCTTTCCTGAAATTTACGGGCAGGAAAAGAGCAAATTTATTTCAGAAATGCTTTTGAAAGCCTCAAAAACATATTATCATTTGAAACTTCTGATTGGTTCCTTTTCAAATGCAATTCTTCTGAAGATAAGGAAAAAGTTTCAAGAACGGCGAGCATGGAATAGTTTATCCAAGGATGAATACATTATTCTAGGAGGAATACTTTCGATTTCAAGAAGGAATACATTAATCAAGGAGGAATACATCTGATTTCAGTAAATGTTTCTGCTGTATCAAGAAGTTTTTCAGTGATTATCTTTTCTGTGCATATTTAAAACATGTTTTAAATAAATTACTAAACTATTTTTAATATAATTTTTATTGTATAAGAAGACATAAGGAATATGACTTAAAAAATTGCATTTTAAGAATAAATTACTCAGTGAAATTAAAAAGCCCTGAAGCACTTTTTTTCTGTATTAGCCATTGTCTGATTTCTAACACAGTTCTGCAAATGTAAACGGATAATCACATAATAGAAATTTATTCCCTAAAGTCATCAAATTAATAGCACCGTGGTTTTTCATTTTCATCGAAAGCTAATTAAAAATAGTTTTTCCTGCTTACAACAGCAGTAGTCTCTGTGGGATATTAATTTTAATGAAAAATTGTAATTATCGATAAGCATGTTTTAAATTCTACACAAATAAAAGAAATAGGTTAATTATAGAAGGTTATATATGTATAAAAAATAATACACATAAAAATTATTTATGTGCTGCATTAAAAATTATTTTCAATAGAATGAAAATAAATAAAAACCAATTAACATGGGGAAAAAAGTCATTTGAGCTTTAACGAAAAATATTATTAATAAATTATTTCCAATAACAGTGTTCAGTAATGAACTTAATTAAATTTATATAATTATTTACCTGTGTTTCGTCTTTTTCCCTATATAAATAAAGTGAGCCTTATTTTATCTTTTTTATAAAACAATAAAGCAAGGTATAGATAAGAAGAATAACAATAAAGAAAATTCTTTACATAAACTAGTAGGCTTCGCCCGCTACGCTAGTCGTTTTTTCCCAAACAAAACCCAATTTAATGTGATTTATTTTTTTTAAATGAAAATATTCCAAATCGAACCTTGAATCAAATGGATTTCTATTTATGGACTTAAATCTTTCCAAACACATATAGTGTTGGGAAAATGGGGTCACTGTTTCGGAAGCATAGGCTGTGCTGGATACACCCGACGTCCTTTGAGGCCTGCCAGTCTTCGACTTCTAAAAGGCCTGCGTTATAGTTATAGCCAATTTAATTTATGGCACGTAGATATATTATACACGTTAATGATACACGAATGAAATATACACGTTTTAATATACGAAACATAAATAATAAAAAACAACACCCTCTAGTGGGAGCTCTATGTAACCGATCTCATCCTTTTCTTCTTTTTAAATGGAAAATTTTGTTAAAAATAAAATGAAACTTCATCAATTAGCTCTCGAGTTATTAATTTTTTATGTGTTTAGCATGCAGTTTAAAATAATTTAAGCGCACCTTCAGACAATATTTTGAATTAATCCCCGAGACATTAAAAGTATGATATGGAGATATATTTATGATTTCCAAATAATTATTTTCAAACAATTTTATTTCTTGCTGCTGTCTTCAAATGAAGTAAAACAACCTTTTCAATATGTCACGCAAAGCATGGATAAAAAAAATAAAAAAATAAAGAAAAAATAAAACTCCTATCAGAAACTATTGTCTACAATTTTATCAGAAATTATTGTACTTTATCATGTGGATGACAAAGAAGCATTTATTCTTTTCTTTAATAAGAATTTTCTTTTGGATTGAAAATTAACCCCACACACATTTACAGTGGCCAGAGGTGAAGTTTTATATTTTTCACGTTCCCGGGGTAAGGGTGGGGTTAAGCCGGTGCTATTAAACTACAAAAAACGGAGATCGGTCAACTAGATTTCTCGCAATTTTGAAACGAACTTTTTACGCGTTCTTAAAATAATTTCAAATTGCTGTTGAGTCGATTAGGGATATTTCCCAATAAAACCATTAATATAGAACTGAAAAAATTAGCGATGCAAAATTCTTAGTAATAATCTTCTTGGTGGAAATTTGAGCCGAAGAACTTTACACTTTTCTAATAAGTATAATAACATTTGGCAATTATTCTAAGAATTTCTTTTTTTATATTTTACTTTTTTAAAGAAATACTGCAGACTTGTTATTTTTTGTATGTTAATTAATTAATTAAAATTAAATTATTCTTCAGTCTTTTTCCCAAAACTAAGTAACCATAATAATATAAATGATCATCAATTTGTCACTAAGTTGAATTGCTAGGCCTGTGACGTCTCATGAAATTGATTTATAATCATCGAAACTTTATTCATTTCGAAATTTAGGTACTTTTTTTTTTATCCAGCCGCAAATGATAAATCGACAAATATTGTTTCATTCGTTATCACTGACATTGTAAACTATTTTTTTCTGTAGATTGCAAGCATTGCTTTTTTGATGATAATAAAATAACTAGAGATGAAAAATGTATAGCAACAGATTTTTTTAATTTGTTTCTTTTTTCGCATTTTAAATAAAATCAGTGATAACATTTATATTTCAAGGTGTTTCTATTTTTTTAGGTGAGCTTTGATCCACCTCTATGTGATAATTTGATAATGCTTACAGTTTAGATAGCACATAGCCATCTATTGGCGAAAACCGAAGTATTTTTAGAATTACACAGTACAGAAAGTTTATGAGAAACATACATGTATGGCTTATTGCATATCAGTATTTATTACGTTTAGAGAATTATTCAGCTTTAAAGGTTATTCAGTTTTATCCTTTATGGGACACAATGTATCTGTATGTACGAAAATACATAAGTATCCAACCAAGGCTATATGACCGCTTCCCAACGAAAACATTTCTCAGAATATTAAAAAATTTTACTCGGAGTTTATAAAATTATATAAAAAGTAATTTTATGAAAAGTGTACAATACAATCATATTAGACAATGTACCTGCCATGGCAGAAATATACTAAAAACAGCTTTTTTTCTGACACTTAACATTTCGATTTTTGTTTACTGTAGCTTACTGTAGCATCACATCTTTAAAATCAGATTGTTAATGTATCCGAATTTTTCTAAATACCTCTGAAAACGAACTGAAAATTCTGCATACATTATTTTCAAAAAGAAGATGCTTTGTTGCATCTCAGCAGTATACATAGTACATATTTGCAGCTATTCATGCATATATTTTGGAAATAAGAAAAAGGGAAAACGTATTAAAAAAGAAAATGAAACTAAATCATTTAAAATCTAAAAAAGTAAATATTTATAATTTGATTAATGTAAAAAATGTCATTTAAACCTTAAATCAGATTTGTGAGATTTTCTTTTCACATTAAAACCCCTTTGAAGAGCTTCAGAAATTCTTTCTTATAGAGTATTTTAATGGTTAATGCATGAGACAATTTATAAAAAGCCACTGAAAATGTATCCAAATGCATTTCTTGTACTAGAAATTCAATTAAGGCAAATAACGTAAAACTTTGCTAAACTCCAAGCATTTTCTCTTTTTTTTTTAAACTACTTTTGTTTAGAAAATCGCGCATATTTGTACAGATTAGGTTTTTAAAAATTTTGTAGTATTCGCATTTAAGAACTAGATAAAATAATGTAGCTTTTTTGAATATTCGTTTATTTTCTGAATTTTAGTTCTTTAATAATTACTTTTTTTATATTCTACATTCATATTGTATTTAATAGGAGATTCCTGAGTACATTTTATTGACGTTGTATTTATTTTTATTTTTGTCAGTAATATTGCATGATATGCATGTATCTTATTATTTTGTATTTTGCACTTTTCCAATGAGTTAGCAATGTGTCTACTTCTTGTGAGGGAGGAAAACAAAACTCAATACCTTAAAACAAATAAAGAAAGCTCACTTAAAATGTTTCCTTTTATTTTCTCTAGACTATAGGTTAATTTTTTTAACTCTCTTCTACTCCTTTCCCCCCCCCCCTCCTTTCCTTGTTGTTATTGTACTTGTTTTGCATTTTGGCTTTATACATATTTTTATGATAATAAAAAAATTGTAAACGTTACCTTGCAACAAATGGAAGCCTTGCCAACAGCTAAGAGTGAGAAGTGCAAAGCTAAATAGCGTCCAGGTATCTCTGTGGTAGAGCATTGGCACCTAATGTTAATGATCCTTGTTCGAATCCAGGCTTCGGCACTTTTTCAATCTGTTGGTTTTACGTTTTTTAGCAAAGTGAATAAAAAAATCATCAATTAAGATTTCAAAGGTTGGTTACCCTTACATTTTTTTAGTGTACGGTACTTCTTATCTAGCTTTTAGCTACCACCTTAACTTTCATAGTGTTTACTTTTTTATTTTTGGATGTAATAAACATTTATTTTTTAAGTATTGATTTATGGATTTCTTCATTTATTTAAACTTTTAATTTCGGTACTTTTCGGTTAGCCGGACGCCAGTGTTACATATACATATGTATATATACCTATATATACATATGTATGTATATATACACACATATATATGTATACATATAGCTTCTATATATGTATACATATGCATATATATGTATATATAGGTATACATACATGTGTATATATGACACTGGCGCCCGGCTAACCGAAAAGTACCTTAATTTCTTATTTCTTAAACAATTTATCAATGTAATGACTTATTAGCTTTTCTCATACGTAGTTATTCACTCCGGATAGTCTTTTCTGTTTAATGGCTCCCTATTGGCAAGAAGTTTGAATTTTTCTGGGTCAGAAGTTGTACCACAACTGGAAATTGCATAAAACATTTGTTCTATTGTTCGAAGTCTCGGGTGTTGATATTACATGATTATTTATTTATTTGTTTACATTACTAGGTGGAAGATAATCAAACAGGATAAGCAAAAACTATGTTTTTAAATAAACTAAAATTTAAAAACAGGTCAAGAAGGTAATCTCATTTAGTAGTGCTTTGAATGCCCAGAAAGCAGGTTTGTCACGAGCCCCCTCCTTTAGCGTAATCATTCTATGGTCTTCCACAGTCCAGATTCCTGCTCCTATTTAAAGTCAACCCTAAACTTGACCCGAACCCAACAAAAAGAAACTTTTCATTATCCGAAACCCGAACCCAACAAATGAAAACTTTCATTAATCCAAAACCCGAAGCAAACCCGGCACACTTAACAGGAAAACCGACCAGAAGCCGAAGTGAAAGAAAATTAATCCATATTCTCATTTAACTATGAAAAAGTATCCTACAGTTATGCCTCCAATATCAATTTTATCTTTGTTAATGAGAATAAACCTATATACACTCATTAACACTAAAAAAAAATCTACTGAAAAATATATTCAGTACTAGCCGAAGTACCCGTCGTTGCCCGAAATTTGAAGAATGTTTGTTTTGAAAAATAAATTTCAAAATTAAACATACCGTATAGAACAAAAAATAAAAAAAAATCCGTAAAGTTATCTTTATTTCAGCTCTTCACTAGGAACGAGCTCTAGAGACCTAAATCTTTGTGGAAATTATCACATACACGCACGCATACACATACATACATTTGTGGAATAGATTTAAAAATGGCGAAAACAAATTCAGAGAACCTCAAAATGTTAAAATATGGCAATACTTCCATAATCTGGTCTTTATCATATTTCAATACAGTTTTTCAAACTCATATGACGTTATATATTCACCTGCTTACGTGCACTATATTTCCAATATGACATAATATTCATTTTAAAAAAATCGTCAAACTATTTATTTCATTTTCAGTTTTCACGTAGAAATCATGCAAAAGAAAAGTTAAGACTTAATATTCGCTTTTTTTTACATATTCGTCAAACTATTTATTTCACTTCTTTTTTCACGTGGAAATCTTGCAATAGAAAAGTAATTGTTATGGTGAGAATTTTATTGTGGATTTTTAATTGTTGGCAACTACTATAACGAAAAATGTGTAAATTTGAAAAGAAATTGCTGTTAAATTGGTGGTTTTTTTATTAATTAAAACTTAACTATAAATTATTTCAATTCCGGATTACTTTAGTTGCCTCGGCCGTGTTTTAATACACATGTACGTAACATTTCACAATTCTGGCTTCCAAACTGTGGATTTATATATTTATTATAGAATTAGAGACAGACAGACAAATTTTCCTTCTTATATATTAGATTTTCTTTTTAAGAGTAGATGAACCCGACCCTGATCTAAAAGAATCAAAACTCAACCCGAAACATTTAAAGTTAACCTGACCCGCAACGAAAGAAATTAGCATCCATTCGACACAGTTCGGTCCCGACGTCGGCTCACGTACCGCTACAAAACTTCAGTCCAGCCTTGCGGAATTAATCTTGTCATTAAAGACCAGTTATGAGATAAACTAGTTGTCATCAGTGTATAAATGCAACATCGAACGTTTTTGCTCAAACGTTTTCAAAAACAAACAGACTACAAAATGTGCAAAGAAAATGTTTTTAAAGTAGAACAGAGCCCGAACCGCTAGCAGGAGAGAGGCGAAACAGAAAGAAGTGTAGCTAGAAAAAGACTGAGGTAGAATAAAATTTTACATTATATACAAAGGAATATTTTACGACATCTCTATATAATAAAACACAGTGTAACGAATCCGGGGCGAACCCATTCTCGAAAAAAGCTTATCGCGGCCATGTTAGGCATAAGTTTTCAACAGGCCGTAAGATTGATGATTTTTCAACTTATCGAAATATACACACATAATCTGCTTTACATCACATCTATTCATCTTTATTTTCTTCAAAACCTTCAAAAACTATCCAATTATAACGTTTTAAATTATAAATTAAAAATAACAGATAACGAGATATACATAAACGGAAACTGTTGCCATTTTAGAACAACAAATTCCAAATCTAGATACAAGTGAACGACTCTTACATCATTTTATTAATAAAAGAAAAAATATATACAGGTTAACTTCTAATACTGTTATTAAAATATTTGTAAAAGTATATTATTAAAGCCCTTAAATATTTTGAATGTGTTTTTCACTTTTTCCTACCAACTCATGGAGTTAGTTGTCCCGAAGTACAAACTGTATTCACTACATTAGCGCCCTCGGCCTGAACTGTACAGAAAATTCCATTTATTTTTAAACATTAATTTGGTGCCATCTATCGACAATCAATATAAATGAAAGAATTTTTGATTGAAATTAGAGGTTCTTATATAAAAAAAAAAAAAAAAAAAAAAAAAAAAAAATGCAGTACGTAATGATGTAATTCAACAATGTAAATAATGTAACGAGGCCATTTTTTAAAAGTTTCTTCATTCAATATAAATAAAATTAACATTATTATTATTATGAAGTCTTTGATAGAATTTTAATTTATTTTTATTAATTTTCAAGAGCTTAACATTTATCCGATTAATTTTTAAAAATTTTGTTTGCATTAAAAATAAGTTTTTTTTCCCTAGATGTATTTGAAATATAAGATGTTATCATGATTGCATTAGTATGGCTGAAAAATATTTTTTCACTATTAAATCACATTCTTTTTTTCACTACAAAGTTATGTTCAAATGTTATTAAGTTAAAAATCGAAATTTTATCTCATTGATATAATTAATATATGTAGTACATAACATGATATTGTACATTCCTTACATTTTAACTACAGTTGATATGAAATATGAATTTTATTTGCAATGCAAGACAATTTCATGTGGATATAAGGGAAGTTTTTTTTAAATAATAAAATTAAATTAAAATTTTACGAAAGAAATAATGATAATTGGTAATTTTTGTTTTATTTATACCGAATGAAATTTTAAATTTATATAACTGAAGCTTTTAAAAATTTATCTTGAATTAAATCCTGCATATTTTGTATTTAAAAAAATTAACAAAAAGTTCCTTTGTTTATATTATTTGACGATAAAAGGCGCCAAATCCATATTTAGAAACGAAACGCAAAGCTCCATTAACGAGTAAAACCGCTGTTGTGATCCCACAGAGTTCTAATGCAATATCTCTATCTGTTAATTCTGTGCCTTGATCCACCGTTAATGCAAAACGATTGATTGAGACATTTATTATTAAGGTTTATTCTTTTTATAAAAATAATATATTAAAAAAAAGACTTTAACACATTGAATATTTAATTTTAATGTTTCGTAAAATCTTCAGAAATTGTGTTTCACTTTGCTAATTATTATTATTGTTTCAATAAATACGGCTGTTTGTTTCGTCTAATTGTTGAACCATTCCAGAGATTTAATATTGAGTAAAAAATATCCTCATCCTTCGTATATGTAGATGTCATTTGTCATTTTTAAAATGTACTTTTCTGCAACACAAACAATCAAAATAATAAAAATTCAATAATAAAATTTTCATTAGGTTTGTTTATGGGAAGTCTTATGAAAATGAAACGCAAATCAACATTTCGTCATTTTTGACGGGGTTGTATACTAGTTATACATAATTGTTACGGATTCAATGGGATTTAAGGAAATCCATTTATTAATATGGATTAACTAATATTGGGTGATTTGAAAATTATTTTAGAAAAAAAATAAAATTAAATTTATGTATGGCATACAAACAGTTTAAATAAAAATGTTCCAGCGATATTATAGTCTTTTACCCAAAAACCCCATTAAAACTACCGGTAGAAACTTCTTTCTCTTATTAAGAGGATCTCTACTTCACACACTCATGCTCTGAAAACATTAAAGCCTTATAAACATTTTATGACTTTTTTCTACTTCGTAAATCTCGAGAAAGATTAGAGATAAAGAACTTTCCGAAAGCTTTTTCTTTTGGTTAATAAGTATATACTAGTAAAATAGTTTCCTTTATAGTGTAAGCTATTGAATATAACTTAAAATAACTAACCATAATAATTGATGCTATTGGAAAAGCTTTCATTTCGTTAATAAAATAATGAAAGTAATATGGAAATTTCTCCAACGTTGAAGGCAAATTGCTATTTATTGTTTAATTATTCTAAAGATTATTTAGCATTTATTTATTCATACATACGAGTATATAGTCCTGTCTCGTCTTCTTAATTACTTTGCTTCGTCTGTGCACCATCATCAAACTAGACAAATAATACAGAACACAATGCATAGCACAAAAAAAACGAGAAAGTTCAAACAGGAAACTTTATAGACGATCGAAACAGTATTTCCGTAACAAAAACATATTGATATTTAATTAAGAAAAACTTCTAGAAATATATATCTGGGAGCACGGCAATGCGTCCGCCAAGTTCGCACAAGCCGTAAGCTACCTTTTCCTGAACCATTTCGGCATACTTTTCACCCCCTCATAACGTCATTTTAGGGAGAGATATAGAATTTTTTCTTTTATACACATGTTCGTATGATCAAACTGAACTAAGGTTCCACGATTTCATGATTCTGTATTTAGTAGTTTTCGTAATATTAAATTCCGAAAAAGCGCTTTTTTGTCACTGACTCACTTCGCATCATCAAATAACTAAGGTACTTCTAGACGTCGTAGAATCATGAAATTTCACAAGTAAGTCGGGTTTGTAGCACAATTAACCAGAAAAATCTGAAAACACAGAATTTGCGCCTCTAAACCCTTAAAACAGGGGGTGTTGATTTGGCCGTAAACAGTTCCTTCACATTCAATTGCGCCAATGTTGGTCGCCAAAACTCGATTGCAGAGTTTTGAAGGGGTGACGTAATTTCAAGCAGAATAAAACTTTATATATATGCTTTTCCAAAGATGTTTGTTAAAAAGAAAAAAATGAATATACCTAAAAATTTTAATCAGTATAGGTTATGATATTCACGATATTAAAACAATAAAACATTTAACAAAATATAACCGCAATTCGGTATGTTTCCGATATAGTAGCCTTGGCGAAATAGAGAAAATAGCCTTGACGAGAAAAGAAATTTGATAATAACGTATTTTCTGGCAACCTGTCTACTGTGTCATATACACAAGCAATTTTTTCCATATGTATACAATTTATTTAATGTAAGGAACCCGTTTATTTATTTTTATATACCAACATAAATAATTTGTATATAAAAAACAATATTTTATACGTGTATAAATAAAATGTTTATATGTATAAAAATACATATATAAATAACATAAAAGTTCATCAGGTTTGTTTTCATTCTTGTTTATATCATTTGGCAACATATCTCAGTTTCTGAAATCCGAATTGCACCAAATTTTTTTAAAAACGCCAAGGTCCCTATAGTGGAAAAATATCCTAATTCTCATATGAAAGTTTAAAAATATGCTTTTAATTAAATGAAATTTGTAACTAATAAAGCTGTCTTTAACGATGTGCGACAGATGCGGTGTCCGAAGTCCGCTGCTAATGTTATTATATTGTTTTATTAGCCTACTTACTGTTAATTTATTATTAATTTTAAATCTGTAAAAGAAAGATTATAGTTATAGATCAGATATGTTGGTCGCCAAAACTCGATTACAGAAAATTAGCCTGAGTTATAAAGGTGTTACATGATTTCAAGCTGAATGAAATTTTATATGCTTTTACAAAAATCTTAATAAGGCAAATCTTTCAGTTTATCTGTCCATATTTCTATCTTTTACTTCCTTAAAACAAATTTTATTAAAGACCGGGAGGGCGTCTGCACAGATCATCACCTCATCGAGTTGACGGCTCAAATTTTAGGACTAGTTAAAAATCGATTAGCGTATTAAAATGTAACTGGTCTGCCAAGTCATATCTTTGTGGAAACCACCTACAGACCCGATTTTACCGGTTAATTGGTGGATTTTCCATTGTGTTTTCCTGCACCCATTCCTCCATGCTTCCATACTTTTGGATGCAGGAAAATACAATAGTAAACCTATCAGTCACCCACTAAAATTAGGTCTTCGGGTTGTTTCTACCAAGATATGACTTAACAGACCAGTTGCATTTTAATGTACTAATCTAGTTTTAACTAATCCTAATATTTCAGCTGTAAACTCGATGAGGTGATGGTGTGTGCAGACGCCTCCCGGTCTATTATAAATGTTGGAATTCTAATCTCAATAGCACTCTGGTCAATCTGGCAAATATCCCTATTATTTATGGAGCACTATTCCTTTAAGTGCGTTTTAGTGATGTTAAAGAACTTTATACATATGCATCATACATATCATACATATGCATATAATACGTAATACATTTGCATCATACATATTATAGGTATGTGTATAATAAATAATACATATGCATCATTATGACGTCAGAACAAACAAAACATTTTTTGTCGCCAAATTTGAGAATTGACATGGTATATTACCAAATTTGGTGACACTTCGTTAAATATCGCCAGCTTGGCGAGTATTTGACGTTTGTGGCTATTTTTCAATGAGTTAATTATTAATGCGAGCCACCTATTTATATTTTTCCGCATATCATCTGAATAGTTAAATAATATAACGTACGAATATTTGCAAAGAGCCAGTAGTTTCGTCACTGCACAAAACCTCTGCTATTGTTAATACATTGTACTCTTATTATACTTACTGTGACTATGTTGTTAATCTTTACTCTGCTGAAACTTCTGTATCCTTCTCTATATAAAAAAGTAGTTTTGATTTGGAAATGGACCAATGACAATCTGCGTAGATATTCCGGGTAGATCCACATCCAATTTGAATGCTTAAGCATGGACTTTCATCGTTAATATTAAAAAAACTGTTGCATACAAAAATATGAAAATCGGTGGTATTATAGAGAAATGTTTGATAAACACGCTGATGCAGACAGTTTTCAAATCGAAGAATTATTTTAAGAGATATTTAATGCTAAAGTTGATCAAAATCGTTCCATTAAAAAAGTTTTATTGGAGCAAAAAGTATACATGAGAATTTAATCATCTTTAGATCATTTTATACGTTATACGTTCCCGGTGTGCAGATTGCATTTATTTTTCTTATTTGACTCATTTTTTGAGGTTTTATTTCAATTTTAAATTAGATTTTTCATCATTTCGACAGATATTTTTTACAAATTTTAGAAAATGTTATTAATTTAAACTGATGCCAGTTGTATAAACAGCGCAAAGAATAATATTTACTTCAAATTAAAAATTTATTTTACACGTGACTATTATAAACAGAAAATATAAAAAGCAGGAACTCATTGAAAATTACGTCATAAAAATTATAATTACACGTGAATTTTAAAAGAGACAGAATATTGTAAAATAATAAATTCATAAACATGCGTTAGAAGTCTTAAATAGGAGAATTTACGTCACATTTACGTCACATTACACTTATTATATAAAATGAACAAAAAATAATATTGCTAAACAGTTTAAATTTAAAAATTGCTCGAGGCATTTATTTAATATTTTAAGATGATCATAATATTTCATTTCTAGCAAAAGTATTTTTACGTGAATATTAAAAAGAAAAAGAAAAGTTTGGTGAAAATTACGTCAGATTAGATTTCTCAGATTCAAATTATAATTCAATCTTCCGAAATATTTTTAAAGCCTATCAAATTATCGTGCTGTTAGAGTCTGCGGTGTCTGAACCTGGGTTGACGAGCGTAGCTCGTAGGGGGCAGAGCCCCCGAGTTATATAAATAGAATTTACGGAAACTATTAAAGCACCGAAACTGACAATTCTCCTTATGATTATTATAATTTTATAATATGTAAGCTGTTGATCGATATGTACCGTTAGAAGGAATCTTATATATTCCGGTTCCTCGCATTTTAGTTTTCAGGTTTCGAATAAAATTAGCTAAAAACTTAAAACCATGGCAAATTGGCTAGCTCTTCAACACGATTGGATGAGAAGAATGACAGATTTTCAAATGGATCATAGCAGTGAACCCGTAGACCTTCTATTATTCCGTAATTGTGTCTATTGAAAAGGTTAGCATGAAACAAAAAGATATTAGCATCAATGTGGTTTAATGTAAATGCAGATATTATCGAAGGATTTAATAAGAATCATTTCACTTGTACCCAATCGTATCAGTTAAAATACAATAATAAAATACAATTAGAAAAGATTACTTAATAGGATTAAAAATTTCGCATTAGAGAACGAATCGTAACTGATAAGGAAACATGCATAAGTGAGTTAAGAGATATTTTTCACGAAAGATGAAATACATAACAACACAAAATATATGATGTACTTCCATGATCGTAAAGAGTTCTTGATTTCTCTATCAAAAGCTTCCGACTTGGCGAAGGAATGGGCAAGTAAATTAAATTATGAATAACAGTAACATGATGCAACGTTTAACATGCAATTAATAGAGTATATACTGCTTGCTAGAGGTGGCTAGTACTTTCTCTCTATTCTAAAAAAAAGTAACTACCGCTGTCACCGCCGCCGCCGCCGCCGCCGGTTTTGAATTTTTTGTGACCGGAGGTCTTTCTTCGTTAATATTGAGAAAAATAAGGCATACAAAAATATGAAAATCAGTGGTTTTATACAGAAATGTTTGATAAACACGCTGATGCAGACAGTTTTCAGATCGAAGAATTATTTTAAGAGATATTTAATGCTAAAGTTGGACAAAATCGTTCCACTAAAAAAGTTTTATAGCAGCAAAAACTATACATGGCAGTGTAATCATTTTTAGATCATTTTATGCGTTAGAATTTGCCGGAGTGCAGATTGCATTAATTTTTTTATTTTGACTCATTTTTTCAGGTTTTATTTCTATTTTAAATTCAAATTTTCAGCATTTCTAGAGATATTTTTTACAGATTTCAGAAAATTGTACTAATTTAAACTGTTGCCAACTGTATAAAAAGCGCAAGCAATAATGTTTGCTCCAAATTAAAAATTTATTTACACGTGACTATTATGAACAGGAAAAAAACTTTCAAATTAGAATTAAATAATTATGTATAAAAAGCAGGAACTTATTAAAAATTACGTCATAAAAAGTATACACGTGAATTTTAAAAGAGAAAGGATATTGTAAAATAATAAATTCATTAAATGCGTTAGAAGTCTTAGGAGAAATTACGTCATATTTACGTCACATTATAGTTATTACATAAAATGAACACAAAATAATATTGCAAAAAAGTTTAAATTTAGAAATTGCGCTAGACATTTATTTAATATTTTGAGAAAATATTTTCAACTATTTTTGTTAGGAAAGCGCAAATAATATTTCATTGCTAACAAAAGTACTTTCACGCGATTATTTAAAAGAGAAAGAATAGCTTGGTAAAAATTACGTCAGATTAAAAATGATTAATTTAAAATGTCTCATTTAAAAGAACTTTCTTTTCGCTTTGTTAAAAAATACCAGGAGACAAAGACTCTGTTTACTTAATTCTTTTTATATTAGCTGATTTTGAAATGTTGTTACACGTGTCTAAGTCATCAAGTTATTTTTATTTCGACGTTTTATTTGTATTTTTATTAATGTTGTACGAATTTATTTGTTCTTTCGTTATTTAAAATAAAAATTATGTCAATTTGTATAATTTGGCGAGTGGTTTGGCGATTTATATAATTTGGCGAAATTGGTCGACGGGATAATCAAGTAGTGCCGCAGCGGATTTGGCGTTAAAATTCCCCAGTCAAAGAGAAATGAATAGAAATTCGTTTATAGGGAGATCGCCACTGTTTTTTAAATTATAATTCAATCTTTCGAAATATTTTTAAAGCCGATCAAATTAGTGTGCATTTAGAGCCTGCGGTGTCTGGACGGGGGTTGGCGAGCGTAGCTCGTAGGGGGCCGAGCCCCCTAGTAATATAAAAAGAAATAAAGTATGAATTTGTAAAGCTCAATAAAATAAATTTAGGTATTTTTATGCTAGCCGGGCGTGAGTGGCAAATCGCCAAATACTGTCCCCAACTCTATTGTTCATATTGCATTCATTTCATTTAAAAATATAAACTTTTCAGTCATCTCATTTAAATAGATGGATTTCCCTCATTTTATTTAATAGAATATTTAACATAGAAATAAATAAATAAATAAATAAATAAATAACAAATAATAAACCAAAATATTTTATTTGAAAATCAAAGCATTGTTTCTAATTTACACATGTGAAAAATGAAAACTACCATTGGCGAAAAAACAAAATGCTAATTAGGAGATTATAAAATTGCTAACATAAAAGTACTGAAATTTAAGTTTCTTTATATTAATATAGCTTAGAAAAAAACTAGAAAAAACATACAAAAAGTAGTGGTATCCCAACAAAATGTTTTCGGTAAAAAAAAAAAAAGCGTTAAGTTCTCCTTAATGTTTCGGCCAGAAAATGTAGTGATATTTGAAGTTCGTACAAGGGCACAAGCCAAACATCCCAAATCTTTCATTGAAAATGGCTTCCTGCGACTTGGCCGTTAATGCCTTCGAGAGGGTTTTTCAAATTTTAAAGTCTCTACAAATGAGCTACATGACAATTATATTTTTTTATTATTTTAGGCATTTTGTGGCACAAAGTACAGAAATAAAATACACATTTAAAAAAAGCATTTAAACCACTTCAGCCTATTTAAATGCTTATAAGTTAAATATAACAAAATACTTGTATTCAGAAGGTAATATCCCTAATTGCTAAAACATAATTAGTATCAGCTTTTAACAGTTCATAAATCGAATACCTCTTAATGTATGCCAACAAACTATAATAAATGTTCAAACGAAAAAAATCTCTTTCGTCAATACACAAGATTTCATTATTATACAATAAAATATAATGTAACATATTGTGAGATTTGAAGAAAGTAAATTTTGTTTTATTTCTTAGGTTTTGCGTTAATGACTTTAGCTTTAGACCGTACGAAATGGCAATTAAAACACACGTGGACTAAATGATCTGTAATCAAAACTATTGTTTGTTGAAATTGAATGGTATTTATCAGAAATATTTTACTTATAATGTCTTTATGTGAATTTGCCTCTTTGCATACTAATATTAATTTTAATATTTAAATAATTCATAAATGCGAAATTTCCAATCATTAATTTTGAAATGCTGTTGAAGGCATTAACGGCCGAGTCGCAGGAAGCCATTTTCAATGAAAGATTTGGGATGTTTGGCTTTTAACTTGTGCCCTTGTGCGAACTTCAGATATCACTACATTTTCTGGCCGAAACATTAAGGAGAACTTGACGCTTTTTTTTTTACTGAAAACTTTTTGTTGGAATTTACTTATTTAGAAACTGTTAGACGTTTCCTCCTCCCACACTACTTTACAAGATGATATTTGGGTTGGTTGGTTTGTTGTTTGAGGTTTAATGGCACAAAGTCATTTTAGACTCATGCTGCGCCAAGACAAAGTTAAAATAAAAACATAGAAATATATTTTTTAAAAGTTAGATTAAAAAATGGTCATCAAAATAAGATGAGAACAGTTGTAAGAAATATATTTTTAAAAGTTAGATTAAAAAATGGTCATAACAATAAGAGGAGAACAGTTTAATGAAAACCGTAATGATATATGCAGTGATGGAACAGAGGCGTAGCAGCTGAGCGGTTGTCACCACTAAATTTTTATAGTATTCTCCACCTTCAAAAATCTCAGAAATCCTGTCCTGAAGTTAGATGCAGAATACTAATAAAATTTTGCGGTGTCAATTGATTCTCTGCTGCTACACTGTTCCATCACTGTATATGATATATGTATCATTAGAACCACTTAATAAAGACGAAATATCATAGTTAAAAGACACAAACAAAATCAATACAATTAAAATCTGTAAAAGTTGTAAAGTAATGATTGTTAAAAACAAAACAAAATATAAAATGACTTACTGCATAAAAACAAGTTTAAAAACCACAGATTATTAAAAAACAACCTAAAATCATTTAGGCTCAAACTCTTCTAAAACAGTATTTCCTTCATCTTCACTTGTGTCATACGATTCTGATTCCATATCCTCTTCACATAGTTTTGCAGCTGTTTGAGATCCTCCATATTAAAGAATGATGGCTAAGACATGATTTCTGGGTTTTTTCTTCACTGTTTTCCACAGTGAAGAGGCTTGAGTTGAGGCCTTCTGTCTGTTTTTCTGTACACAAGATTTTTGCTTTATTTTCTGAATTGGAAAAACATCAGGTTTCTGCAATGTACTTGTAGATGAAACAGAGGTTTTTTTTCAGTTTCAGGTTCGGTTGACTTTTTGGATTGAACAGAAGATTTTTCTGATCGACTAGTTAAGTATTCTTTTTAATAGGTTCTGATAATGGTAGTCAAAGTTCTAATTTTGGTGTAAGTTTTCGACTAGTGATACAAAAGACATAATGATTTTTTTCTTTGAAGTGTTGGATGATAGTTTTATAAGTGAATTACTTGGAGGAAAAGAAGTTTCAGTCTGGATGCTTATGTGTCTTACGGATTTTTATTGTTGTTTGAGTAAATTATAGTAAGAAATCCCGTCCGACGGGGTCCTGGATTCAAAATGTTTGCGAGCTTCAGGTAAAAATGTTTTTGAGTAGTTTTAACAGCAATAATTTCTTTTTCACGGATCGATTTTGAACACGAACGAGAGTATGTTTCACGATCACGCTTACAGTTTGTGCAGCGGTCGGAGTTTTCGCAGGATTTAATGTCGTGGCCGACTTCTGCACAACTTGGAAAGGTAATCGAACCACGACAATTAGTTGTAGCATGCCATGTCGTTGACACGTGAAACAACGGAGATGGTTAGGAACATAAGACCGAACAGGACAGATTAGGTAGACTGCTTAAATTATAGATGGTAAAATTGGGCTATTAAAAGTCCGAATAACGTGCTTCATAGGAAGCACTTGCCCATTCCTACGGATAGTTACACTGTGAATCTCAATGAGGTTTTGATCTTTTAAATTTTGTATGACTTCTTATTTTGTAGAAAATAAAAGTTGTGGTTCAGATATTACACCACAGCAAGTATTTAGAATAAGAGGAGCTTTAACAGCTACAGAAAAACAACCTATTGTATTGCAGTTTAAGAGAAGTTGTGACTGACTGGCTGGCTGAAGAAAACTCAACCAGCAAATTCTCAGACTGCAATTTTTTGAGAGAATGAGCATCTCCAAAAATAGACTAGAATGTTTTTGCAATAAGGAAAGATGAAGTCCTCTTAAAAGAACTATTCGGAAGACTATCAGTGCGTTTGATTACAAAGAAGGGAGTTAATAAATTGCTCTATACAGTTTGTTTCTCTCGACATGGGAGAGAAATAGAGGAAAGCGAAGTACTTCCATCTATAGTTGAAAAAAAGTACAATTCAGACCCCGCCGCACCATCCTCAATGGACATTTGGAAAAGATATTTATGATCAAGATCTAACGCAAGAGTAAGATATTAAATAAAAATCAATGGAAATATTTATTAAAAACAGTTAATTCATATAATAATACAAAATTCATATTTTATGTATTCATGTATCCCTTTTTGAAGCATGAAGACTTTTTTAAATGCCCTTTAAATGCAAAGCAATCCACTGACAATTATGTCTGCTTTCCGATCCCCGCAAATCCGAACAAACTGACGCAGTTACCTGATCGAATTAGAAGAATCTAGTATTCGAAATTCTTTTAGGAAGAGGATATAAAAAACGAAGGCAAAAGAGATTGAAAAGTATGAGTAAACGCACAGCTAGCGAAAAGAGACAGACCGAGATATTTCCATCCCTACCGATTATCATGTAATCAAGGTAGTCTGGTTTTACCAGTTGTAGAACTGCCCTGTGATTATTGTAGACTGAAAAACAGATGAGATTGGTGGAGTACCTAGGCTTGTATTTTTAGATGATTGCGTAGTAGATAGGTGGTGATGCTTTAATTCACAGGCAACAAAAAAAGAAAAATGTCCCCATTCCAAACCTCAAGATAACTCTTATCCTAAAAAAATTAATTTGAAAGTTAGAGTTCGTCTAACATATTTAGCTGTAGCAAGTACATTAGAAATAGCACTTTAATACACTCACTAGAATTAGCAATTTTTACTCCTTTTAATATTTTTTAATGTGTGTGTGTTGCGGGGGTTACTTCTTTATCCATTACAAATAAATTACTTTCTTTCAAATGCAAATTTTCCTTAAAAAATGGGTTTTCTGCTTTCATCCAATTTCATAGCTTTCTAAAATAGTTTCAATTTTGTTCTATCTTGCTTAGAACTTTGGTTAGAGATATTTTGATTTTTGGTAAGACAGAATGTGGTGGTATTGAATTATATTTTTTAATTTTTTCTCAAAATCAGGTTTTTAACACTAGCCTTGAATCCCTCGGTACAAAAAAAAAAAAAATCTTTAAATAACGCCTATATTAAAAATTTTCGACCGTGATTCAGTAAAGCAAAATCATTACAGATAATGAAAAGTCTTAAATTGTTAAAAAACGAATACATATTTTTAAATGGAATTTTAAAAAAAATGCTTATTCTTTTTCAATTTTGGTATTTCAAACTATTTTTTTTTTTAAATCCTAAAATCAGGGTGTTTTATTCTACAAACATAAGTATCGGATTTTTGATACAAAGGTTTGATTAGAAGAAAAATAAAAGGAATTATATGGAATAAAGCTATGAAAATTGCCTATATTTTAGTTCACATTTTTTAAAATAAAAAGTTCAACGATATAAAAAAATCCATACTTATTTACAGAATTTAAAGGTACATTAAACAAATTTAAATAATTTGCTCAATTATTGTGGTAGCCATAAAACTTTGATTACATAAAAAATAAGTAATAATGCATTGCCAAAAAAAAAAAAAAAGAGATATTAAAGAGAGATGCTTAAAACTAACCATATCTCGTTTACTATTTACCAGATTGTCAAGAAATTTGGACACAATGGTCTGGAGAAGTAAATGTTCATTTCAGGATAAAAATCTCAAAGTCAACATTTTTGTCAAAATGAGAGGTACTGAGTCCTTTTAAAAAAATGTGTTTAAACTGCTCTAAAAGTGTTGATTTAGAGTGTTAACTTGCCAGTGGTTATGGTTAAAATTCCATATCACGGTAAACATTAATCTTAAATTCTAATTCTCTAAGGTATGAGTCTTTTTATTATTATTATTGTGTTTCACTTTTTAAACGGCTGCCAAGAAGGGTTATGTGTTTGACGCGTATCTGGGTATGTGGATTTTTTATACTCCCAAAACATCCCAACGGCTGGATGGATTTTAATGAATGAGGTGTCTATCGATTCGTCTTAATGGTCAGTTCGTTTTTATAAATTCAAAATAGCGGCCAAAAATACAAAATGGCGGTAAAGACGAAAATTTTTTTTTACGCATCCTATTGAGTGGCAATTGGATAGATCTTTCAAAATGTAGACGATGTTTCATTGACTATTTTACAGTTAGAAGCTTCGTTTAAATATTATACAACCTGGAAGTTGTGTAGGTAGGATCTCTAGCTTTACTGCAACTCTAATCATCATAGACATCTATATAGGCCTCATCAAAACTGTGTTTATAGATAGGAACTAACAATTAAACACAACTTAAAAGTCATCAATAAAAGTAAATAAAAAAAATAGGTAAGTAATATAAAAAATACTTTCACATTGATAAGAAATAATTAATTAGATCGCTTTTAACGCAGTCGGGTTTTTTGATATTTTTAAATTAAATTTTACTTGTTTTCATATCTTATGAAGCATCCAGTTTGCACATGAACTGAAGACGCGAGTTTCAAAACTCGCCTTATCCAGAAAATCAAATTTTGGGAAATTGCAAAAAACCTCTAACTGCGTCCATTGGTTTTCATTGTAAACCAAGATTTTACAATGCCAGAAATACAGGATAAAACTTTTTTTTCAGGTTGTAGTGTTTTTTCGGTGCAGGCTTACCAACAGAATAGATTGATCGAGAAAACACAATTTTTTAAATTTTGGATAAGGCGAATTTTAAAACTCACACCCTCAATTGTAAATGAATTTGAAAATGAATGTTTATCTAATGAAATAAAATTAGTTTGGGTGGATAAAGGAACAACAACTAGAAAACAGGAATTCTGCTCTTTCAGAATTTAGTGTCGCCACAGATGAAAAAAAAAAATATGTATATAAATACAAAACATATTTCGGCTTTAAGACTTAATACACACGCTTTTATTTTATATAAAAGGACATCATTCGCATCCTCTGAAAAATTCCTCATTTACGATCCAGTCTTAAACAATCTACAGTGAAATACTCATATGACGTCACTATCACTGAATAAGACACAAATACCAAAAAACAGATATCGTCACTCAGGAAACTCGAAAAAAAAATTGGCTATCTAATGATTCATATGCCTTCATTTATTTGTAATATAGATAATTAAATTAAATATAGTTTATAATAGCTCCATGTTTTATCAGAAATCATTTATTTATATATTTTTTTTAAATAGCACGTATTTTAATGATATATATTTGTTTAGTAGTTATGGAAAATGGTAACAAAAAGATGTAATTACTATTTTCCAACTATTTTTCTTTACTTTCTACAGAAATGGAGTACTTGAGTTGCCAAAATTAAACAAATGGCGATAAAAACTACAAAAAAATTAATGTCTCAAAAATAAATTGAGATGCAGTTTTCAAACAAATTGCATTAAAAAGTAAATTCTTTTTCTCAATACGACGGTATAAAAATTGAAAATGTGCGATGCTTAGCAGTTAAAAAAATTACAGTAGAGTATTTAACAGTACAATGATACATCTGCTTCGTTTTACGGCTGGCTTATGCAAAGGATCATTATTTTTTGGAGACGACACTCTAATAGCCGGGAGAAAGAAATAACATACCGCGGGCTAATATGTAGTCACTTAAAGTCAAAATTGGAATAAAATAAATGCAAATGAAAACACCCTCTTTATTTAAAGAAAATTTTCATTGGTGAAATTCAAGTTTTGTCTGAGATACAATTTGCGGTTTATTTCATAGCAAAATTAAATGTAAAAACAGTTTTCTGTAAAAGAACATATACCTTGTCATTGAAAAAAAAAGAAATCTTCAATTTCCAGGTTTCCTTTAAGCATTTTGTTTTCTTTGGAGAAAGTATTGAGACACTTTTATAGATTGTAAGAAGAAAAAATAAATTTTTATAGGCAATATTGAAAAGATTTATGTCACTATTTGTTTAGACATCCGAGAATAAATGTTAGAAATGTCCTTTCCCTCTTTTCCTTAGAAAATAAAGTTACAAATCTCATATTTTACTATATTTCACATTAAATATTTATCTTTCTGTGGTAGATTTAAAAATCATTAAATATATGTATATGGTGTAAATATCAGTTTGGAATTACCGATGTAAGAAATAAATGGATTATAATATGTTTATTTATCAGCATCTCGATTCTGTTATGACAGCTAAGCAATTTTATTAAAGGTTCAAAATTATTTAGTATTTATGAAATATTTTTATTCCTGCTCATTTTCTTTTTAACATTTTACAACATAGTAGAAAAGTGTTTATGAATTCAGTTTTTCTGTCTCCACCAGCTCTAAATCGCGTACATATACTTGGAATGAAATGACATTGATATATGTTATTGAGATTTACTATGTCATGTTCGGTATTGAAAATGAAGCGAGTGCCATTTATAGTTCCTTTACAGGGACATTCAAAGTAATTTCATTACATAACGGTCCATGGAGAAAAATCATTTTAGGTGTTTTTAATAATTTTACAGAATTTCAAACACATTGGAATTTATATATATATCTGTTGGTTCACTACAAAATGCTTACTATAGATTATAGTGTTATAGTGTGTATAGCATTCATCGTTCAATTAGAGGGACACTCAAAAGAATTGCTTTATATTACGGTCTATGGGAAAAAAATCGTTTGTAGCGTATTTTAATGATGTTACACTATTTTAAACATATTGAAAATGATATATATATTTCTGAAGTTCGTTGCAAGATGCTTACTGTAGAATACAGTGTGCATAGCATTCATCGTTCATTAAAAGGGACCCACAAAATAATTCTGTTACAATACTGTCTATAACATAATTGCTGAAAAGGAGTTTTCCGTTGTGGTCAGCGTTTTAAAATTTAATTTTTTTTCGCATATTTCTTGGTTTGTATAAATTCTATAGATTCTATACACAAAACATCTGTAGTACCGAAGGGAAATTTTAAACTGCGCTTTGCGTTTCCTAATGGAAATAAATTTTAGCATACTATGTATGATATCTCAAATCTATAAGTCATATACATGGATGCACAAAAGAATTCAGATGTGTTCCCGACTATTGATGGTAATTGAGGAATTGCGTTTTCAAATTTGTAATGCTCTTTACACATCGTTTATTTAGACATCATCCTTCACCTTATTAAGGTATTTGCCTACTCTAAAATCGCCGTTTTTGCGAAAAATTTCGTTTTTGTTTTTACCTGACTGAAAAGAAGGGTTGCGTGTTTCACGCGTGTCTGTGTAAGTGGATTTCTTTATACCCTCGAAACATCCCAACGGCTGGATGGATTTTAATGAATGAGGTCTCTATCAATTTGTCTTAACGGCCTGGTGGTTATAGGCTAGATTTTGTTTTTATAAATTAAAAAAGGTGGCCGTAAAATACAAAATGACGGTAGAGACGAAAAAAATTACGCACCGTATTGAGTGGCATATCATTGGATTGGTCTTTCAAAATGAAGACGGTGTTTCAGTGACTATTTTACAGTCAGAAGCTCCGTTAAGATATTATACAACCTGGATTTTGTGTATGTAGGATCTCTAGCTTTACTGCAACTCTAACCATCATAGACATCTATAGACTTCATCAAAACAGTGTTTATAGATAGGACAACAACAATTAAACACAACTTAAAAGTCATCAATACAAGTAAATAAAAAAAAAATAGGTAAGTAATATAAAAAATATTTTAAGTCAATTCCTACTTAGGTCAATAAAAGAAATTTTTCTCCCATTCTTCTTTCCTCTTGAGTGGCGCTTAAAATGCCTTGATCAAGAAGAGGCTCTGTCGGTCTTAAATTACCTTGATCAAGAAGAGAGAATATTGAAAATTAATTAATTTAATTTAATTAATGAATTAATATTTGAAAAAAACTGGATTAACATCAAGTGTCATCCACCACAAGTTAAAAAAAAATATTTGAGCTTGATTGGGTGAATAATAAGTATTTTATTTACGATTGAAAATTTGAACAAGATATATATATATATAGCGAGAGTGTGAGCTAATAGTAGGAATTGAAAAAAAAAATAGTTTCACATTGATGAGAAATAATTAATTATTTCGCTTTTTACGCAGTCGGGTTTTTGATTTTTTAAATTTAATTGTTTATTATTATTTTAAATTAAAGTTCAAACATTTAGGATTCCAAAAATGCCTTATTTTTGGTTCAGCGATAATTAGAAGCAAAGTTATAGCCCAAAATATAAACCTTTATATATAAGTTTTTGTACTATATTAAAATCTTAATTTGCGTTTTCTGGAAAACTGCGTTTTTCATTGTTTACGTTTATAAGAAACCTCATTTCTTAACAATTTTTTAAGATATTGAAATAAAATTTGGTCACTAGCTTCTGCTCATCTTTTGGTATGTTATGAAGCAAATTACAGCTTTTAAGTATGTATATATAAATTTAAGAGCTGTTTTTATTGAAGAATACGCATTTTTTAAAGGGAAAATCATGTTTTGTATACAAAATTTGGTATGCGTTAGTAAATTTAAGAAGTACTGCAAATCTTTTGCTTCATAACACAGGTAAGTGGTTTGCTAATATAGTGTTAAAAAAAAAAGTGAAATATATTGAATAGATTTCGTTATAGAAGGTTTGGCATTTCGCAATTCTTTGCAAAAATTTGGCTTAATATTGCCTAAATTTGAATTGTTAATTAAAATTACATTAAAAATTTGTTTGAATTTATTATCTGTTTATCTTTTATTATCTGTTTTAACTAAAGACACATGTGTGTAATAAAAATTTCATGTTTTTCATAAAAAAAAAAAAAAAAAAAAAAGTCCCCCGAAGGCAGGTACATACCTTAAACTGTGAAGATTTATTATGGTATTCTAAATGTGTTGAAAAGTGTTTCATAATCTATGATTGACGTTTTCAGATCGATTGATAAGATCTAAGATTGATCGATTTTGAGTTCTTCTTAAGTTATGGCAAAAGAAATGAAAAAAAACCCATATTTATATGCATTGTGTCAATTAATTGCGTATTTACACACTGATATTTCGAAAATTAAGTTAAAAAAACAGTTTCTATGTATATGTAGTAGTTACAAATTTTTAAGATTTTTTCCTTACTATTTTTGAATAATTATATTCGCCTTATTTAATCGCAAATTTCTACAGTTAAATAAGAGGAAGATTGCAATTCAAAAATAGTGATGACAAAAAATCGTAAAAGTTGGCAACTTTAGTATTTGCCTATGTTAAAATTATAACAAATTTTAAATTTTAAAATAATGTAAATTATAAAATTATCGAAATATTTTTATTCTTACTCCAAGTTTCTAAAATATGACAACGGATCAGAAAGAATGAGAAAAAGGAAAGATGTGAATAATATATGCATTCAAAGAATGAGATTTAGTTTATTCTGTAAACTATATGTTTGAATGAAATAAAAAGTAGCTAATATACTGCTTTTAGTTATAAACTAATATAAAACGTATCAAAGGATTTGATTCTACCATTTTATCGGAATTGAAAAAACCCTCAAAAAAGACAAACACTCAGACACACTTTTACATTTATTAGTTTAGCTTGTAAGATCAATAAATATTTTATGAGTAAAATGTATGGTTGTCTTACAAGAAAATTTATGGTTTCTTCAAAAGAAAAATTTTGAAGGGTGAAGCTTTCTTTAAGTAAACAAGTCAGAAATTGTACTCAAACGAGGGGCAAATGAGGCGCTTTCGCACTAAAATTAGTTTTATAAATATTAAGATCTTGGTACAATAGCCATTGTATTCTTATGCAAAAATACATGAATACAAAATTTATTACGATTATATACTATCAAATTCAGTAATAAGGAAATAATAGGGCTCCATCTTAAATAGGACGTAATCACCATGGCAACCTAAAATCATTAACCGTCATAGGATATCACTGAATTAATTTCGTATGATAGGATTTAATAGATTAATCACCATGGCAACTTAGAATCATTACCTATCATGCGATACAGAATGAGTCAATTATGTATAAAAAGTAGGGTTTATTGGAATGAAGAAAACTTTTATTAATATCTTTTAGGTAGATTTCGTATGAAATACTACCTATTACATTCTCCCCTATGTTGGAATTTCAGAAAATGTTTTGCAGATCTACACCGATCATGACCCCTAGAACCCCAAACCACCCTCAGTAAAAAAACATTATCTATCTATATATATCACTTTCTTCTGGACACGATAACTTCCAAAATTCTGCGCAAATCTATTTCAAACTGATACATAAAATCAAGGGGCATAAAATCCCGATCAAGTTCGTTAATGGGCAAAATCGGACCAAGGGGATGGCAATAGGGAGGGGTTTTGTGAAAACCGAAAAAAACCCATAACTTCTTAATTTTGTACATATCAAATCAGTTTAAAGTTTTTATTCCTTCTAAAAATAAGGCCAAAAATTTATGTATCACAGATATTTGATAAAATTAAAAATGGGCACAAGGGGTGCAAAAATAGAGTTTTTGGGAGAAAAAAATTCATAACTTCGTCAATTCTCCATATATCAAATCCAATTAATTTTATTATAAATCTCCTTAATATTATTTATAATCTATCTTTTATATTCACAAGTTTTGGATAGGACCAATTCGTACCGCAAAAAAAAAGAAAAATAAAAAGAAAGAAATGAAAACAAAAAGGGGGGTTGAAGAAGAAAAAAATTCACAACTCCGTCAATTCACAAGATATAAAATCCCCATGAATTTATCATATATCTTTTTAATATGGTCTACAACATTTATATAGACAAACTTTTGATAGGACCAATTCTTACAGCAAAAACAAATTAAAAATACGTAGCGGTTGAAGAAAAAAATCATCTTATTAAGGGTATATTCAAATTCAAACTGCTTATTTTCTTACTCATTTTTAAATTCATTTTTGCTCTCAGACGCATCCATTTGGTAGACTCTCATTCAGAAACTATGTAATGTACCAAAATGATCGATTTTTTGATAGAGGCAGAATATATTTCAAAAAATGATGTCAAAGTAGGTATTTTGAACAGAATTTCCCGAAGCGATTGTGTTAGAAACGAAAAATATGGTTTTACTGAGAAAATAATTGTTTATAAATCAAGTTTTAATTAATTGAACGAAAGATAAAAACACAGGTCGCTTATAAATCTCTTCAAAAATCACGTCAGCAAGTTTCATATTTTTTCTATTAAAAATGAATCTGAAAATGTGACAGAAAATTTCGAGTTGTTGAGCATGGAAAAGTATTTTCTTTTAATACCGCCCTTCTGATAAAAGCAGCTATTTTATAAAAATGAAATAAAAACTCATGATTTAGTTTTTGTTGGTAAAATTAGTATACTTAACTTCGAAATCCACCTCTGCCTGTATGCCGGGCCGGCAGGGATTTGTTTAAGTTTTGATTAGATTTTCATAAAATTTGAAATGACGCGACAAAATTCTGGAACGATTACGATGGACAACAGTGGTTTTGTCCTAGAACTAAAATTAGTTGATTCTAGATTAGTTTTTGGCGCTGATTCCAAATATTCTTTCCGTTTATCTCTAGATGACCAGGTTTTGAGATATTTGCATATTTAAATTTATGCAAATTTAAGCTTTTTTGTGCTATTTTATGCAAATTTTAGATACAATATATGTCATATCTAATTACGTTTTCTAGATAATGACTACTTGACTATTTGCTTTAGATAAATGTCACGATTTGCATATTCTTAACATTTATTTATCATTTATTAAGCCTAATTTGCATATTTTTCAATGGTGTAATGTTTACATCACTATCAACTTTAAAATAGTTGCCACAGAATTGACGTAATGTTTTTCTAGACTAGATTTTTATGCTAATTTCAAATATACAGTCTGTTTTCTTATGTCATGGCTAGTTTTGGAGTAAGATGAATTTCTAATTTTGCACGTCATTAACACAGGTTTAATATAAGATGCTTTTTAGGAGTGTGTAATTCATTGACAAGAAGGTGAACAGGGTCAGATTCATATCAGAGACATAAACAAAAATTTATATAATCGAAAAAAAAAATAAGTAGTAGAATCTATCCTAACGAGTTGGAATTTATCATACAAAGTATCATAAAAAGCTATTTCTGGCTTTTTTGACCAAAAACTAAAATTTCACTTTTTTCAAAAACTAGACGTGATAGAAGAAAACAAATAGAAGATTTGAAATCAGCTCAAAAAACTGGTTTAGAAACATATTAGCGTACTAGTACGGCATAGATATTTGAACGTCAAGAAACATTATTAGAAAAACATGAAAAATATAAAATTAGTTCAGATTAGACAAGATTTCACAGTCACATGTCAACATAATCTCAGAAACAACGTTTTTGTGGAGTAAATTAGGTAGTACACATAACATAAAACAAAAAACCGTGTCTGATATTGCTTTATACCTTAAATTTGCAAATAATTGCATAAAATTTACTAAATTTGCATAAATTGAAATATGCAAATATCTCTCAAACTTGACGTGCAAAATCTAAAATCTCTATCTAAATGTAAAACTAGATTCGGAATCAGCACAAAAAACCTCATAAAAAACAACTAATTTCTGTTTTAGGACAGAGCAAAAGTTCAAATTTGTTGACCAGTGTTATATATATTAAACTTCAAATCATTCGGTTGGGTAGTTTTTGCGCTGTTATATGCGGACAGACGGACAGACAGACAAGCAGACCAGACGACGACTATGAATGCTTATTTATATAATTATGAACGCTCCTAAAAACACATACCTTAGCATTCAAAATGTACTGTTTAATTATTTTGGAGCTGTAAACATTGATTGAGAATACGTATTTTTGTTTAAGAAAAAGTCAGGCAAGCAGGGTTCACTTCTCGCTGCCGGGACTTCCTCCTTCTTTGGTTGCGTAAACGAATTACCCCACATGGCCTTATCACAACATGTATATACAGTGCGTGTAAAACCTTTTAAGGATAGCAAAAAATTTAATTTTTTGATAAATTTCAAATGAGATTTAAAATTTTTTTTTACTATAATATGTATCATAAAATTGAAAAGCTAATAAAAAAGTGAACAAAATTCATCTGTAAGTATTTTATTACAAATATAAAGTAATTGCACAAAAAAAAAAAAAAAAAAAAAAAAAAAACACTATTTTTGCCTGTGTAAAAACTTTAAGGACAGCAAAATAAAAATAATGCACCAACGAAGAAACAAATACTTGGTATATTATTCACTCACCATTATGTTTAATGACTGCAAAAATTCTGTCTTTCATGGATATTGTTAATTTTTTTTGTCAAAGTTTGGGACTGGTTATGTACCGTTCATCTTCAATCGTAGATATCAGTTCTGAAGCTGAGGGAACATGTCTTCTATTTTTATAAACTCATCTATCTGGATCTCACCATAAGATCTCGATAGGATCAGGACTTCTGGGAGACCATTGGAAAACTTTAATATTTTTGATATGGAACCAGAGTTTTATCTCACGGCTTGTCTGGATAGGTGCATTATCTTGCTGATAAATACCTATTTCTCCTGCCAGAAGTGCTGCATCAGGTGAAAGTTGATCCAAATGCATTTGAATTAACTTTTTCTGAAAGAAATGTAAATGACTAAACGCCGTTAAACTAAAAGCAGACCCATGTCACAATGGATTCTAAATGACGTTTTGAGAAAATTTAGTAATATTTGTATTAATTAATCTGTCAGTAAATAAAGCTAATATTATTATTTGGAGATTGTATGTAGACGTCTGAGCACACAAACACACACACACACACACACAAAAAAAAAAAAAAAAAAAAAAAAAAAAAAAAAAAAAAATCCGTTACATTGGAAAATAGAGAAAAATTCGCATATTTGTCTATGAATTTGCGTATTAAAAGCCAGATTTTTTGTCTCGAGAGTCGAAAATTCATCGCGTACTAAGGAGACAAGGGACCTGCAGACCCTTTTTTTATTTATTTATTTTTTAATTACACTTTAAAAACTATACAAGGGCACACTATATACATTATGGCATATATAATTGTATATATATCACACATGAAATTAAAAAAAGAATTTGGAGAAAAATAAAGAATTTTCTTTAATATTTTAATCGTTATGAAGAATTTTTCAAAATGCCCCATGTGCATTCCATATCAGTTAAAATTCCCAATATTTTTTTATGCATTTTTACTTTCAGAAAAAATATTTGGGATTTTAATTGATATAGTATACGCATGGGGCAATTTGAAAAGTTCTTTATAACGCTTAAAATATTCAAGAAAATTTCTTATTTTTCTCCTCCAATTTTTTTTTTCTTGTGTGATTAATGTATGCCATAATGTATATAGTGTGACACTGAATAGCATTTAAAGGGAAATTTAAAAAAAAATAATAAAAGAATGAGTTTTAAGGTTCCTTGTCCTCTTAAGTGGGATCGTGTAATAACCGTTCGTGTATTAAACGTGATAATTTTTCGCTAGTCTTATGTGCGATGTTCTAGGGACCGGAAAAATCCACGTATTAGGCAGGACCGCGAATTAACCGTAGACGGCTTAACCAGGTTCGACTGTATTTCCTCAAATATTTAATATATTTATATTTTAATTGCAGAAAAGTGCTTCAATTCAACTATGTCAATTTTCTTAAAAGTGGCGTTAAATTTAGATGAAAAATCTTTTATGAACAAAGAAACATGCTGAAATTTGTTGATTTTTTTTAAACTTTTATATCTCCGTGAATATTCTTACACGAATGAGCATAAATGAAATGCTGTACAAAGATATAAACATGTGCTGGAGCTACAGATCGTAACAGGTTATATAATAAATTTTTATAATACTAGGGGGCTCGGCCCCCTACGAGCAACGGTCGCCAACCCCCGTCCAGACACCGCAGACTCTAAATGCACGCTAATTTGATCGGCTTTAAAAAGATTTCGAAAGATTGAATTATAATTTAAAAAACAGTGGCAATCTCCCTATAAACGGATTTCTATTCATTTCTCTTTGATTGGGAAATTTTAACGCCGGTACTACTTGATTATCCAGTCGACCAATTTCGCCAAATTATACAAGTTGACATAATTTTTATTTTAAATAACGAAAAAACAAATAAATTAGTACAACGTTAATAAAAATACAAATAAAACGTCCAAATCAAAATAACTTGATGACGTAGACGTGTAACAACATTTCAAAATAAGCTAATATAAAAGGAATTAAATAAACAGTCTTTGTCACCTGGTATTTTTTAACAAAGCGAAAAGAAAGTTCTTTTAAATGAGACATTTTAAATTAATCGTTTTTAATCTGACGTAATTTTGACCAAGCTATTCTTTCTCTTTAAATATTCACGTGAAAATACTTTTGTTAGAAATGAAATATTATTTGCGCTTTCCTAACAAAAATAGTTGAAAAGATCCTCTCAAAATATCAAATAAATGTCTAGCACAATTTCTAAATTTAAACTGTTTTGCAATATTATTTTGTGTTCATTTTATGTAATAACTGTAATTTGACGTAAATATGACGTAATTTCTCCTATTTAAGACTTCTAACGCATGTTAAGGAATTTATTATTTTACAATATCCTTTCTCTTTTAAAATTCACGTATATACTTTTTATGACATAATTTTCAATAAGTTCCTGCTTTTTATACGCAACTATTTAATTTTAATTTGAAAGTATCTTTTCTATTTATAATAGTCACGTGTAAATAAATTTTTAATTTGAAGCAAACATTATTGTTTCCGTTGTTCATACAGTTGGCAACAGGTTAAATTAGTACAATTTTCTAAAATAAGTAAAAAATATCTCTCGAAATGCTGAAAATTTGAATTTAAAATAGAAATAAAAGCTCGAAAAATGAGTCAAATTAGAACAATAAATGAATTCTGCACACCGGGAAATTATAACGTATAAAAAATGATCTAAAAATTATTAAATTCCGATGTATAGTTTTTGCTCCTATAAAACTTTTTTAGTAGAACGATTTTGTCCAACTTTAGCATTAAATATCTCTTAAAATAATTCTTCGATTTGAAAACTGTCTACATCAGCGTGTTTATCAAACATTTCTGTATAATACTACCGATTTTCATATTTTTGTATGCTTTATTTTTCTTGATATTAACGAAGAAAGACCTCCGGTCACAAAAAATTCAAAACCGGCGGCGGCGGCGGTGACAGCGGTAGTTACTTTTTTTTAGAATAGAGAGATTATTCAATTTGTTTTTGATTCCCCAATTGTCTTCATAATGAAACCTTCGCTGAAAAATATGAGATCAGACATGCTTTTTATATTCCTGAAGTTCCAGAAGAACTTCAAGTATTACTCTAGACATTGGGTGCAGAGCCCGATTATCACAGGGGCACATGGGGCATGTGCCCCGACCTCAAATTTTCAGGTGGCCCCAAAATGTACTTTGTGCACTCTCTGAAAATAAGAATTAATGCAAATTTCCATTTGTAGTTCATAGAAAAAAATATATTTTTCCCATTCATGTAAATTAAACTACCTCAGTATTTTTCAATAACGACCACGAACTACAATGTAAACTTCAAAATCCCGAGAACGGGTATTGTATCTAACACGTTCTATTCAGTCTTACAGGTTTACAGCTTTACTCACTCTAAAGACTATAAAGTAGGAGATTTTACCTTTTTATATTTTTAATGCATTTTTATATGTCTGTAACATATTGTTTTTTCGTAAAGTTATGGTTTAAATCGTAAACTACACATAGAGCTGTTTGTCCAAATTATAATGCATGAACTTTTTTTGAGAAAAGGGGCCCCAACAAGGCCTGTGTGCCCCGGGCTTAACATAGAGTTAATCAGGCTCTGATTGGGTGAAGTATACAGGGTGATTCATAAAAGATGGGCAGAACTTTAAGGGGTTATAGTACACTTAAAGACAAATAATATTAAATAGGAGACTAAGGGTCCCAGACGTATTCCCAAGGAGATAGGGGGCATTAAAGTTTAGGGTCCGAAATTTCAAATGATTATAAAACATGGAAAAATTGGTCGATTCGTTTGCGGTTTTTGCAAAAAATTTTCTTTATGCCAGTATTTTCTTGAAATAAAATTTTAAAGTTCAATTTCAAAAAATGCCGATAGCGGGCGCTTTAGACTTTGGAGTAACAAACATATATTTTTTAACGTTATTTTTTGTATTTCTTTAAATGATTTCGAAAGCTTAGACTTAAACTTAAATTTTGATCTAAAAATCTGAGTCCTAACGAGTAGTTAAGTAGCATAAACTGAAATTTGAAATTTGAAACCCTTCTCCCCCCAGAACAAAAATCAGATATTCCCGATCTTTGTGTCGTAGATTAGGCTCTAACTACTGCCGCGTTTTGCTAAAATTATTCTTTATGTCAGTATTTTCTTGAAAATAAATTTTAAAGAAAATTTTCAAAAAATTCCGCTTTAGACTTTGGAGTAACGAACAACTATTTTATACCGTTATTTTTTGTGTCTCATTAAATGCTTTCTAAAGTTTAGACTTAAACTTAAATTTTCAGCTCAAAATCTGAATCGCTGAGCGTGGTTCAGTAGCGAGGGGAGGGGGTTCAAATTTCAACTTCTGAACATAGTTCAGTTTGCACTACTTAACCATGCCCAACGATTCTGTGCTGTGATACGAGGCAAAAATACAACTTTCGTCAAGGACTGCATAGTCGGAATTCACTCATAAAGGCACTGGCACAGTTGGAAACGTCGCTCATGCAAACGTTAAAGCTCCATTCCTGACGCTAGTCACCGGGTGAAGAAGGAAACAGAAAGTATGCAAATGTCAAATGGGGAAGAAGAAGAACACGTATGCAAAATTTCGACACGATTCAGGCATAAAAACCACTGAACGGTGAGTCAAGTGTAAGTCGCTGTAGTAATGAATCGGAAGATGGTGCCCTTCACGAATAAGGAAAAGGCTGAGATGCATTTAATTTACGGAGCGGCAGATGGAAATGGTGCAGAGGCACAACGAATGTACGGAGAGCGACTTCCCAACAGGCGGTTGCCTAACCGCAAAACTTTCGAGCGCTTGTACAGACAGTTGTGTGAGACGGGATCATTTCTCGCTTCCCGGTCGAATGCAGGTCGTGCAAAAAAGGACAAATCAGTAGTTGTTGCAGAAGCCATTCTGGATGTAGTAGCGGCGCAGCCAAGTACAAGTACACGAACAGTGGCTAGGCAGGTGGATACCTCACAGTCCATGACTTGGAGGGTACTGAAGGATGAACATTTGCTCCCGTTTCATGTGCAACGAGTCCAGAAACTGTCTCCAGGGGATTATCCAAATCGTATTGAATTCGCCCGCTGGTTTCTGCAGCAGAACGCGCTAAATCCACATTTTGGACGAACTGTGCTTTTCACCGATGAATGTACCTTCACACGTGAAGGTACATTTAACACACACAATGCACATGTATGGGCGGATGTCAATCCACATGCTACGTATCCACATGCTCATCAGAGACGCTTTTCCATCAATGTTTGGGCAGGAATCCTCGGAGACCACCTAATCGGACCGTACCTTCTTCCTGAACGCCTCAACGGTAAAACATACCTCACATTTCTGCAACATGTGCTGCCAGACCTGTTAAACGTTGTTCCTCCACGCATCCGGCGGGTCATGTGGTTCCAGCACGATGGAGCGCCAGCCCATTACGTACGAGACGTCCGCAACTATCTGGACATCACATTTCCGAACAGATGGATTGGTCGAGGTGGTCCTGTTGCTTGGCCTGCTCGCTCGCCAGATCTTTCACCCCTCGATTTCTTTTTTTGGGGACGATTGAAGGCTCTTATGTATGAGACACCCATTGAATCCCCCGAGGAACTGGTCGCCAGACTTTCCGCCGCTGTAGGGGAAGTGCTCGAAAAGCCTGATGTTTTCGCGAATGTTCGCCGTTCCATTCTTCGCCGTTGTTCTGCGTGCATAACCTCTGGTGGTCACAATTTTGAACATTTATTGTAATTACATGTTAATAAATATGCTTTGGTAACATAATCCTAATTTGTGTCTTTTTACCTCGTATCACAGCACACAATGTGTGGACATGGTAAACTGAACTGTGCTCAGGAGTAGAAATTTCAAACCCCTCTCCCCAGAAACTTAACCACGTCTAACGATTCAGATTTTGGGCTGAAAATTTAAGTCTAAGCTTTAGAAAGCATTTAATGAGACACAAAAAATAACGGTATAAAATAGTTGTTCGTTACTCCAAAGTCTAAAGCGCCCTCTATCGGAATTTTTTGAAAATTTTCTTTAAAATTTATTTTCAAGAAAATACTGACATAAAGAATAATTTTAGCAAAACGCGGCAGTAGTTAGAGCCTAATCTACGACACAAAGATCGGGAATAACTGATTTTTGTTCTGGGGGGAGAAGGGTTTCAAATTTCAAATTTCAGTTTACGCTACTTAACTACTCGTTAGGACTCAGATTTTTAGATCAAAATTTAAGTTTAAGTCTAAGCTTTCGAAATCATTTAAGGAAATACAAAAAATAACGTTAAAAAATAGTTGTTTGTTACTCCAAAGTCTAAAGCGCCCCCTATCGGCATTTTTTGAAATTGAACTTTAAAATTTTATTTCAAGAAAATACTGGCATAAAGAAAATTTTTTGCAAAAACCGCAAACGAATCGACCAATTTTTCCATGTTTTATAATCATTTGAAATTTCGGACCCTAAACTTTAATGCCCCCTATCTCCTTGGGAATACGTCTGGGACCCTTAGTCTCCTATTTAATATTATTTGTCTTTAAGTGTACTATAACCCCTTAAAGTTCTGCCCATCTTTTATGAATCACCCTGTATAAATTCAAACGTGTCAGGTGACTTTTTGCCGTATAATGCAGTTGAACACTTTTGTAGATACGAGAAACAGAAATAAACTTTCATTGTCAATATCGAAACTATTTTCCTTATTATTTATTTTGCTTATATATCCGGTTACAAGGTTAATATCCTACGAACAACTCGCTAGGATTTTAATAACTTTCCTATCGATCTTTAATTTACCTACATCGAATGGGCTCTGGAAAATAATAAAAAAATAATAAAAATACTTTAGTAAGAAGAAGATGAGATTTGAAAATGTAATTCTTAGTGTGGTTGATCAGAGTATATTTAAAGACAAACTTGGAGTAAGTTAGTATATCTTCCGGCGTAGTTAATCCTGAGTTTTGAAGAGATTTTTTTTCCTCTCCAAGCTTTGGAAGATAATAAGCACTTTTACTTTGGTATGAATAGAACTTTGATCGTTTTGATTTTGATTAAAAATATGACAAGTTCATGGAACTTTATTTTAAGAATTAATTGATTGTCTTCACATATTATAAAAAACAGACAAGCGTGTAAAGTTGGAAAGAAATTTGGGGTAAAATATAAAAGGGCTGTGAAAGAATAATAGATCACTGATTGCTAACGTATATTTTGATCGAAATATGTAATTCTTTCCTTGTGAGCTCTTGCATCAGTAACTATGTATTAATTTAATTGAAAGAACCGATTATCATTACAAAAGCAGTCGATCTTCTTTAGTATTGCTTAGAATGACCCTCATCGAATAAACATTTTTTCAAGGGATAATTGATTATTTATTGCAAATATACTCTGTGAAATATTTCTGAAAATTACAGACAGCAAAAGGTTTTCATACCAGAAACGTTTATGTCAGTTTCAAAAATTTCCCATGATTTCTCTCTTACACTTTCTGAAGATAAGAAAATTATTTCTGTAATAACAAGTAACTATATATTTCAAAACTACACCATTTTTTTTTAACCCGGGAGGACGCGCGCCTGGCCTGAAAGGCCCAGAGTGCGTATGGTTTTTCAATACTTACCACTATTTTTTAAAAGTAATCTTCAACTTATTTTATCGCAGAATTTGTAACAACTGTCTCCGACTAAATAAGCTGACGATTATTATTTGTATTTATTGCGACAAAGCAAAAAACATTCATACGCTAGGTATGCGTGCGTTCTCCCGGTTTAAATATTTATAATACTGTATCAGGAAGTGTTTCTGTAATTTTCCGCTGTATATTCAAACCAACATACATTTCCTTTTAAACATATTTCAGAAACTCTACCTAATATTAGTTTAATCATATTACTCTAGATTCTCGAAAAGTTAACGCTTCCTTTCTTTTGAGAATATTCTTTCTGCACCCGATTCTTTTTTCACTAATTCAATGTTCAAACATTCCACATCTAGAAGATATCTAATCAGTTCATTTTCCATTTCTTGTTTGTTAATTTACTCTTGTGACGAAGTTCGTGGATCTCATTGCTACTTGTTGACATTAAGCGCTATATGAAAATGATAGAACTTGTTCATTACCATGTTCAGTCAGACACTTTTTTTACAAAGAAAAGAAACCTATTTCTGTTATGTTTGCAAGAATAAAATCTTTTGATCAGCTTAAAGAAATTTATTTTTTCTGAAGCAATTGTGGATTACTCTTCTTTTATTATACATGTACTGCGATTATTATTTTTTTTTTAAGGAAGAAGTTATATGGGATGATAGATCACACTACGAAAGATATCTTTTGTATAGAAATTCATAGTTGCACTCTACTAACTTAATAAAAAGTACAGGGTGATTGATTCACTGGAGAAATTATTAATTACTTGAAGAATAAGAAAGATTATTTTAGTAAACTTTTCAGCAGAATGACGTTGCTTTGTATGAAATGTAACGGCATGGAAATATATGTTTAATTATGCTGTAATGCACTTAACGACATCGTCCATACAGCTTGCTACTTTCGAAATTATGGAATGTCTGAGAGTTATTTTGACACGGATAGTAGCCATTTCCAGTAGTTCTAGTGAAGTCTTCAATATCTTAAAAAATCAAACAATGCCTGTTTAAAATATCGTTATAATATACTCATTATTGTTCTGAATGAAAATCTATATTCGTCTTGAAACGAGGTGGTCTATATTTTTGATTGCATAAATGAAATGCGGTTCTGTTTTTAATACAAACATTGTTTGCAGTAGACGACACTCGCGAGCAGATGTTAAACCAAAAGCAGCATTTTTTTTTCAGATTTCTCGTTTGCAATTTAAGACTATTGCAGGACGCAAACATTGTTGCCAAACCTGGCATGTTTTTTATTCAGAAATTTCCAGTTCACACAAAAAAAGTTTTAATAATAATTTTCCTTTATTATATTCATGAAGTATCAATCTATATTATAAAAGACAAACGTGTCCGTGCGTAATGCTGAAGTCATTTTGACGGTGGCAACAGCAGACGATTAAATTTAATTTTTATTAACTTTCATTCCGATTTTTTTTAACTTATAAATAACACACATTTTCAATTTTTACACTAATCGAGAAAAAATTGTACTTTCAAATGCAATTTGTTTGAAAACTATATCGCAATTTATTTCAAACTGTATCGCAATTTACTAAATTTTTGTTGTTTTTAAATTAATTTTCAAGCATGCAATTTTTTTTTCATATCTTTCCCTATCGCGTGTAGACGATTGTGGAAGATAAATCCGTTTGCACTTATGTAGCACTCCGTAATATAAGTAGTTCATCATTTTATTACAGCTTATATTCCATAACGAAATTAAAACGTTCGTCAATCAGTACATAAAAAAATATAAAATAAATAAAACACAAATTCAAGACATGTAACCAAATTTTGCGTTTAATCGAATGAAATGAATAGAATCAAAAAGGCTGACTGTAAATAGCGATCTTTCGAGATTTCTTCAGCTAATAACTTCTGACGTGAGGCCAATATGAAAATATCGTTTTGAATACGTTTCAAAACTTATTTTAAAGTACTATTGCTATTTTTCATATAAATATGATTTTTAGTATTGTTAGTAGGCAATGTAAAAACATATTAGTTATAAATAATACTATTACAAAAACAGTAGACCCATGCGAGATTATCTCACCGCAATCTTTGAGATTATTTGCTGATACGTTTTTTCATTAATTTTGATTAACTGCAATTATTTTTATCAAACAATGTGTCTTAGGTTATGTAATTATACTATGTCAAAAGCCTCTTGCAGAACCTTATAAAAGATACCTCATTTATCGCTGATCCTTTAGTATGGGAAGAGAAAAAAAAGATGTTAACATTAGAAATAATATATATGATTATTTTCACCTATATTCTGTAAACCGGGAATCCCAGGTTTATCTCCTTGTCATTAGAATAACCAAGAAAAATATTTAAACTTTCTGCAGAGAATTTAGAATTTCTTAAGGATATTTCTATAAATGACACATAAATGCGTTTAGCGATCTGTTATTACTTTATATATACACTGGTTATCAAAAATTAAGGAAAAGTCACAAAATGCTAATTTTTAAATACGCGAACACTCAAAAGGAAATAATATAATTCGAATAATTACTATCTCTAAAACGCAGATAGTTCATATAATATCTCATTCATGTCACACATGGTCACAAGTGTCACAGTCACTACGGTGAAGCAAAAAAATAGGAAATTCCATACATCTAATTATGAGTCTCAAATGATCACTATATATGACTCCACTGAGACGTCACTGTGACTGCTGCTTTGTGACGAGTCACCATGTGAGTTTACAATGGAGTTACATTGTGACTCTCATGTGACTGTCATTTGTAGACTCAATTTCAAAGTCATCGTGAACTCTGCATTGTGATAAGTTACCAAATAATGTCGCATTAAAGTCACATGATGACTTTCAGGTGACAGAGAGACTACTGTGAAGTCACCATTGTGCTCTTTTGAGAAAAGTCTCCATGTCATTATAATATGATATTATTTGGTGATTTATCATAATGCAATGTTTATGATGACTATGAAATTGAGTCTCCAAATGACAGTCACATGAGAGTCACAATTTAACTACATTGTAAAGTCACCTGGTGACTCGTCACAAAGCAGCAGTCACACTGACTTCTCAGTGGAGTCACATATAGTGATCATTTGAGACTCAAAATGAGATGTATGGGATTTCCTATTTTTTTGCTTCACCGTAGTGACTTTGATACTTGTGACCATGTGTGACATGAATGAGATGTTATCTGGGCTAGCTGTGTGGCAGAGATAGTAATTACTCGAATTATATTATTTCCTTTTGAGTGTTCGCGTATTTCAAAATTAGCATTTTGTGGCTTTTCTTAATTTTTGATAACCAGTGCATATATATATTATGTAAAGGATATTTCGGGTTGATGTATAACTGGATACTTTCGTACTTTTTCAATTTTGGTTGTAGATTTTTTTTTTTTTTTTTGTGTGTGTGTGTGTGACATTTTGATTTTCGAAGTTTGCCAAAGTGTCCTCAAAAGAAAATGGATTGCAAACAAAATCGTAAAAGCACGAAAGTACCGAAAAGGACGAAAAAATTACTGCCATTGGTTCAACAATATCTTACGAGTGTCTTCGTGTTACTAGCATAGGGTCTTCAAATTTCTCCCACGAGTTCTGAATCCACATCCACATGTTTAGTTATTTATAACTACATTGGACAAAATAATTTGAAATACTGCAACATTTCACTTCAACTTTTAAGCACTTAGCGTAACAGCTATTCCAAAAAAAAATTATCTTTATGTAGTGCTTGAGGAATAGATTCACTACCTTCAAACAATTATACACTTCTACCACAATATGACACACTAATAATCCTTATCCTTATCCTTATAATATTATAAATGTCAATGTGTGTCCGAATGTTTGAATGAATTCAGCGTCTAAAAGGATGAATTGATGCTTTTGTGTTTTTGGATATAGATGGATTACAACATGGAAATAAACATAGGCTAATTTTTACTTATTTTATTCAAATATTTTTATTAATATTTCAATATTTCATTATTTTCATAGTGAATTCAATTGACATTTTTTCTTTTAACATCCAATTATATTTCTTTTACGTTGCCAAAAAACATAAATCCGCAATAATAACTTCTTCACCAAATATTAATTTCTAATTGAAAGATTTTCACGTGAACAAAAAATGACATACATAAAAAAAATAGGAACGGATTCTTTTAATATGACGTCAATCATTGCATTTTGCTTGGAAACTGACTCCAAAAAACTGGTTGCTACTTTGCATTTTCTATTTCATCTGAATATTATAGTTATAATTTATTTCTTTATCTCACATCTATGATTTCTAATAATTTATTAGCAATGGTAACTTTTTCTACGAAATATCATGGAGGAAAGAGATAGATGGAGATGCAGTATGCTGTAAAAACGGTTTGTAATATGATGCGCATTATCGCTGGAACTTAAATGCCCTCATTCGACCCAAACAAAACAAGCATGTGGAACAGGTACAGAACTCTTTGACATGTCCCGTGCATTTTTTTCTCTAAATGAAGATGATCTGCTTATATTTAAGCATTCTAAAGTAGTATTTCCTTGTACTATGAATTAAAATAATATTACTAGAAGTTTCTTCTTTTTTGCGAAAGCACGTGATTGTGTTTGGGCCGAACGTAGCGAATTTTAGGGTTACATTTTTGGCGTCCTCTCCAGCCACCCAAAGCCGCCTCAAGACTACAAGCCAAACACGAGGTTTCGTGACGTCACAACGCGGGGCTTAGATCAGCCGTGGAGAGCACATGCGTTGTTTAAAACATATTAATTCTTTCCTCTATATTCCAACTTATTATCACAGCATATGGGAAAAAAATTAAAACTTATAGTTTAAAGACGCTAATTAAGTGCTTTTTAATCAATTTCGATCACTCGGAACAATAATAATAACGATAACACAAAAACAAAATTTATGAAATAATATCACCGTGTCAGTCAAAATGTGCACTTAATTAAAGTTACATTAAAGAAAAATGGTTGGTTAATGAAAAAAAATCGAAGTATTAAATTTAATTTAGTGAACAGTTTTCATTATTTATTCTACTTTGAAATTTACAAAAATATCAATTATCTATTTTCTATATATTCTAAAACAAGACATTAATAAATATATATAAGCAAAATCTACAAATATATATATAATATATATATACACATATATATGCAGTTTTAAACACATAGAGAGAATTACTTTGCTTTCAATTATTTCATTTTCAAAAATAAATAAATAAATACCAATATTCTGTCAATCAAAACCCACATTTAAAATTAAATTAAAGTGGATGAAAAATGATTCTTAAATGAAAACAAATTCAAGTTGTATGCTATTTTTATTATTCATTGTGGCTTAAAATTATACAATAAATATCCTATTAAATATTTGGTGATTTGAAACATTCAAAGGAGTATAATAAATTTAATATAAATAAATAGTAAAACTACAGAGTGCATGAAATTAGGTAACAACACAGATAAATTTTTCTTACTGTAAACTTTACTTATCAGAAATGGGTAATTTTCACATAAAATGGATTAAATTGAAAAAAAAAACATAAAGCTATCATAATAAAACATAACAAGGTCATGAAACAGAAAATTATTATTTTCTTAATTTTTGTATTATTTTAAGATATTATGCAAGGTACAAGCAATAGAGTTTTTAAAAAGTGTACTGAAACATGGTGAGAACAAAAGAAAGAAAGAAAACACTTTCATCAATTGGAATTGAAATATTCCTAACATATTTATTTTGTTCAGATATTCAAGAATTAGTCGTTAAAAAAACTTCGAAAAATACATTAAAATATTTCATTTCCAAAAATAACGTTCTGTAGACTCTTTAAATGGTATTTAAATATTTGCATGAGATGAAAAATATAAATGTTATTTATGCTTAAAATGACAAAATTTCTTTTTATTATCTTTCTTTTTTATTTATTTATTTATTTTTTTTTTTTTTAAGGCAAGAATTAAAAAATTGATTTTTTTAGTTTTTGATGTCTCAGTCATCTTAAATTATATATTATGCACTATGATTAATGAACTTGCATTATAATTAATAAATGGACTGAATTATAAACAAGAAGAAATACATATGTTCATGAATACGAACCAAGGTTTATTTTTCGAAATTTACAGATAAAAAAAAAGAAGCTCGATATACACAAATAATTGATAACCAGAAATATTAGCAATATATGAGCAAGTGGTTTTATTATGTAACAGAAAATTGATGGATAATATTTTTTATTAATTTTATATGAATGACTACATCTCAGGTTCGTAAAATTACTTACATGACATTTAGTTTAATTTTTAGAAAAGACTGCTTTGAAACATGAAACTTTTTCACTTTTTAGAGTTTTCATACAACTATTATGAAGTTATTATAGGTATTTAATAATCTTAACTGTAAATCTTTTTCTTCTTCACTTTTAATTTCAATCGAAAATGAGATATTTTATGTTAAAAAAATCAGATAAACGTGATTATAAACATTTAAAAAAGTATTTTTACTGTGCATTTTAATTACTTCATAATATAGAAATATCAATAGCATATTTTTTTCATTTTTATGCAAATTTTGATATAATACTTCTATCTTCCTTTTTTTTTTAAAAGTAATACATAAAAGGTCCAAAATAAACAATATTTTTGACTAATATTTAATTTATCTTTACAGCAGAGATACATTTATAGATTAAAATTTAAAACGGATGATAAACATGAAAATATTGATTTTTAATTATTCAGTATTTCGAATAATTAGGAATCATTGCTTAACAATTGAATTATTGAAAGAGAAACAGATCAAATATATTTTGTTAACTTGTTTCTTATGAAAGTATTCTTATATTTTAAGTACAAATCTTTTACTATTTTTATTAGAATTTCATTTATTTTATTTATACTTTCTTTAAGGCTCTTTTGAAATTATAATATACTTTCTTTAAGGCTCTTTTGAAATTATAAATGGTACTTCACGTTATAAAATGAATATAAAAGTTAAAAAAAAAAATATTTTTACTGATTGTATGCTTTGAAATAAAATTCCAAAAACTGCTGATTTTTCATAAACTTCCCAAGATATCTCTCTAATTTCCAAAGTTTGAAAGCATTGTTACAAATATAAAATAAATTCGTATTTAGTATCAATTTAATATATGTTTGCTAGAAACAACCAAAATTTGCTATATATTAAATTAGAAAACATACCTGTGAAAGTTCAATTTAGTAAGGTGGCTAATTTTCTTTTTTTTTATTATTGAAGATGTTTTATCATTATGCATTTTGCAATAATTATTTAGCAAGATATTGGCTATCACTTTAACACAAGAATAAATTAGTTTATCCATTTTCTTTTTACAATTATCATTTGAACATTCAAAATTTTCTTGAGCTTCACCTTCAATTTGCAATTTTTCAAGAACTAGTTCAATTAATAATTTTCTTTGATTACATACACTTAGAAATTCTTCTTCAAATTCCTCACTGATTAAAATTTGAAATAACTTATATGCAGAAGTACAAATATAAATACAAGTGTCATTAGGCCAGAATAAACCACCTCTGTCCAAACAACCAAGATAAGAAGTCATTTTGTCAGTTGTTTCACATTGTAAAGGATCATTAAGAGTTAACTGTGTTTTACATACACTACAAGAGCCCACTGCAACACGAGCTACATATCCTGCAATAAATATTATTGCTTTAGGTTACTATCTGATATTTCAATGCTTTCAGATTTTTCTATAACAATAAAAAATCTGTCAAATTTCCAAAAAGAATCCTCTTCATTGGCTGATTTACATGACTCTAGAATATCTTTAATTTCGAAAGCACCTTTTTTAGACGATTTTAATTTCAACAAACTTATCAATTTTAATTTCCTTTCCGACTCCAACACTTGGATTACAGAAACATTGTAATTACATCCACTCATGCCCCTATACTGGCCAAATCGTGCTTCAAGGCAATCAGTCTGGAACTTTCCAAGAAGGACATAATCAGCAGGAGGATTCAGTGTAGACAACAAATAATCGCTTAATTTTATCAAAGCTAATGTGGTATGAGCCAAGGCTTGATGTGTCTCATTGCTTAAACGATACAGTCTTGATTTCTTTGCTGTTGGTAAATCTAAAGATTGCCATTTATCAAGCCAGGTACAAAATTCCTTTAAAAATTGAATGTTGGGGTCATTTGAGATGTTTTTTATAGGACAACAAAATAAATCAAGGAGATGTTCGCCTTTATATGGAGTTTTTGTGTTGACGATTTTCCACCACTTTGATACAATGTTAATGAAGCGTGCAGTACCTTCTGCTTCAATGCCTATTTTATTGGATAAGGCAATTATTAATTTATCATCAAACAGTCCCACAGCATTTATTACATTTTGGCGTTCAACACTGCCTGGAAAAAGGGCTTTTCTGGTTAAACTAGGAGCTTCTTTTAGTACACTATTTTTTTCACTGAAATACAAAGTTTTTAAATGGGTGACACTTGCTGCATAATACTTGGGCAAATCATCACTGCAATGTAATAAACTTTTAAAAGGTGGAATAAAGAAAGTTTGGTTTGTAGTTGTTTGGTTCAACCAATTGTTTCTAATGTTCTTTAGCAAATGAACAGTGTCAAAAAGAAGAAATATTTCTGAATCTGAATTGACAGGGTTACATACTGAAGTTAACAGATGTCCTTTACCAAGAATCATGTATAATTTTGTGTTTACAGAATTGTTATCTGCCACAAGATATAAAACCTTATATCCAGCTTCATCCAGTCCTTTTAAAACAGAGATTAATGAGTCATATAAATCTTCTGCAGTTTGGTCTTTTACAGGAAATAAACCAACCACATCTTTATTTTTACTAAAAATTGATGAAAACATGAAGGTTTGTAATGTCCTCGCATCATCATTAACATTTTCTGCTTTCCCCTCCACTTTACCTCCTTTATATATTAATACAGATTTTATGTAAATTTCATCTATCATGACACCAACTATTTTTTCTCTGACAGAAAGTTGTTGACCCTTTCCTTTTAGATACTGAAGAACAGTTGCAGGTAATCCAGACTGCAGATTTCCCATTTGTTGCAATAGCCGTTTCAAATAACTCATATGTGGTAATGTTACTTTATTTGAATTTCGAATGAAAGCATATGCATTAGGATATGTGTAATAAACGGTTGCAGCCCAAATCATTAAATCTGAAGAATACTTTGGCACACCAACACACAACGTTAACTGTTCCACACAAAAACTGATTTTATCTTGTTTAGTTGTATCTGTACACACACTTAAATAATCATTGAGTACTGATATTGCTGATCTAATTTTGCCATCTGGATTTGATGAAGAGGCATAATTAGCAAAATAACTGATCAAACTATCAAAAGTAGACCAATGCAAACATTTTTGTTCACTTCCAAATAGCCACTTTAATGAAGTTGGTGCAATGATAATTCCATTTGTCCACACTTTAACAGTCAAATCACTTGAAATTCTAATAGAAACAGGAAATTTTGGAAATGCAGATTCATCAAATTTGGCAATGCAAGTGCAATCATTAGTATTAAATAATATCCAATTGTTTGGTAATCTGGAACCTATCCCTTTATTAAAATCATCAAAATCTTTAATGCAATCCATAGCTAATTGTTGCATAAAAGCCTCTTCATTCCTTTCATCTTGAACACGCAACCTTTCAGCAGGATCTCTTCGCTGAACTGGTGGCAATGTTGATAAGTATGTTGGAAGTTCTTTAAAAATGGTGGGATAAGCATCACTTTTCAATATAGGTACTTTTCGAGGCATAACAAGTTCAGAACCATCAGGACGCAAAGCTCTGTGCTCTCGTATTATAAAACTGTCATCAAAATGCTTTATACACACAACAGATTCCTTTGTTAAAACATAATTTTCTCTATGAATACTACGAAGCCATTTTTTGCACATTTCCACATCCTTGGGAAATGAGAAAACATTCACATAACTTTCATTGCAGCTGTCATAATTCGACTTACAACCTGGGACACAGCACTTTCGGGGCATCTGAAAATAATAAAAATATTTTAAACTATGTTTAAATGCCATAAAATGTATATTTAAACAAATACAGAATACTCTTGGTCTCTTATGCGACTTGAATAAACAGGGTTGCCAAAAGCACCAATATGCCAAAAAAATATAAAAGTTTTAACTAGATCCAAGGCCTGACTAATATAGGGGCACGCAGGCAGCTCTCACCTCCTTTTAGCGGGTCCCCATGGAAGTAATAAGGATTTTCGTTAAAAGGTGACAAATGCCTAAAATTGGCCAAAAGTGATGAAAATTCATATATTTTCTAACATTTAGAAAGGAAGTAAGGTCAACTTAACCCATACTGCTTCCCGTACATCCTCCACTCAAGGAAAAAAACGAACTACAGTACAAAGTTTCAAAATTCGCACAAAGTTTAAACCGAATTTCTTTTAATAATGTCAGAAAATAGCCGCAGAACTCGAAAACACTCTAAAAATCGCATAAAAATTCGCGAAAAAATCAAAAATAGCTGAACGAATTTCGAATTAACTTTTTTTTAAAAGACATCAACATTTACTGTATTGGGCTAAAAGATTGAAACCGGATTCCTTTTACAATTGTGGAAAAATCACCACGAAATGGGATAAAGCGTTAAAAATGGCATAAAAACAAATTTGTGGTAATTGTGATAAAAAAAAAAAAATATCCTCCGAAAATGTCTGCTTGTATTAACTTTTTTTAGTATTGCAAGTGCTTTCCCGATGTAAATAGTTCGCGGTGCGAGGGAAAGTGTGTGTGTGTGCGTGTGGGGGGGGGGGGGGTATAGATTTTTTTTTTCATTGAAAAATTGTAAATAAGCCAAAATTCGGAAAAATCCGAATTTTGGAATCGCCGAGTGCCGAAGGATTTTGGACTTTGTACTATATATCATTAGAAAACTAATGATTTAAATTTTATTATAACAACTTAGTATTACATTGTTTTCAAAAGAAATTCTTCATACACGTTTTCCTCATAACGAGTCAAGTTGAAATCATTTATTATGGACCAATTGGGGGGATTTTTTTTAGACACCTTATAACATAAATAGAAAAACAAATAAAAGTTTGCAAACAAATAATCCTTTACAACAAATCCATGATTTTTTCTACTATTATTCTACTAGTATTTTTTCATAAAGTTGTGACCATCTTTCTGTGATACCCTGTATACAAATGTAAATAGTACCTGGTACGAAATTTATGCATGCATACAATACGTATGAAGTTTAGCACTAACCACTAATGCATTATTCGCGAATAATTTCTACGGATAGATAAAAGGGGGGCCCCCAGAATGGTGCTTGCTCCGAGGACCTAGATAGACAAAGTCGGGTCCTGACTGCACAGAAAAGTAAATTTATAATTATATAAAAATAATTTTATTTATTGTTATTTTTAATTAAGCGTTAAAAGTTATATAAAAACACATAAAATTTTTGCGAATTCGAAAGGGGGGGGGGGGTGGATAAATTGTTTACAGTCATTGTAGAAATAAAGAGATTCAGACACATCATTCCCATATCTGCAATTGTCATGTATAAGCATGCACTGTGTGACAAATATTATAAAATGAATTTTTATTAAGAGTTTAAGATTAAAAAACACCAATAAATTAGCATGTATATTGATCGGCCTTTAAAAGAAATAACCAAGATAACAATGTTATGCATCCATAGAAATTATGATGAAAGTTTCTAGTACATTTATTTTAAGTATGAAAATATCTATAAAAATACATAAATTTTGTATCAAATTAAAGCCCAATTTGATACAATACCCGCCCCTTCCCCCCGCCTACAGAATAAACAGAATTATTATTCTCACGACAAGTGTTTTCTAATAAAAGTCGATCATTAAAAGTCACTCTAATGAGAGGAAACAGGACAAATTAGAAAGATAGGAAGGTGTGACAAGTTATAAATTACATAATAATTAAGCTTGTAATTAAGACTTTTGGCTGAAAATGTTTTAGCATGATCAGTATCCAAGAAACTCAGTCTGACATAAATTTCAGCTATCTGGTGCCAGTATTTCCAAGTAAATAAAGCCAGAAGTTTTAATTGAAATTATTGATTAGCAAGAAAGGTAAAGTTTAAACTAATAATATTTATGCTGTACTTACTGTATACAAAATTTCATCAGTTTTAAATGATAAATTTCTGAGTAATAATAATTTTAAAGTTTTTTTACTAATTTTCTTAAATTAAAAGAACTGATTAAAATTTGCACTTGAAAGTTTAACAGTTGAGGTAGAAAAATATGTCACATAGGACATTAAAATTTCAAGTGAATCGGACAAATAGCTTCCAAATTATAAGGCAAAATGTGCTGGCGCCAATAGAATTGTCTAGCAGATATTGAAATCAGATTATTTTGACAAATTAATAAAGGCTATAATTAAACAATGAAAACTTTATTAATCAATAACTTTTGAGATAATTCACCTATTCGTACAATTCAAGCCCCAATTTTTAGCAAATTACGAGAGACAGGGAATGATGTAAGTCTCAACACGATCTTGTCATTTTTCCCATTTTAAATTATTGCTGCATTTAAATGAAACAGAACTAGATTAATATCGTTTTTCTGTTTGAGACACGGAATATTACAACACGATATTCATTAGGATTTACTAGTTAACTTATTTTAAACAAAGTAAAAATAAAATACATAGTGAACAAAAAAAGATAATTAGTACTAATAATGTTTAAATAGTTAATTTGAAAATAAACTTACCTTAAAAAGAATACGTTCTTTGCCTCCGAATAAAACACACGTTGTACTCTCATTCTAAACAGCAGAAACAAAATGCAAATGCTCTTCGCTGGCGCCAGCCCCGGATGGTTACGTCACATATGAGGGGGAATGAAATTGTGTCTGGCTTGTAGTCTTAAGGCGGCTTTGAGCCACCACACTTTTACTCTATGACGAATTATATTAAGTAAGAAATAGAACATAGCAGCTATTGGTTGGAGGTTTATCGTCTGCAAATAGATAATGTAAAGATTTAATTTTTAATTTAAAACGAAAAAAAAAAGTTTAGAAAGAAAATGGGTAGTAAATGTCAATAATATGTACCATAAAATTATCCATGTCGAATGACGTCGTGATTAGCATCAAAACCCGGAATAAAAAATTCTCTTCAACAATTAATTTTCTATTAAAAGATTTCCATATCAAAAAGGAAAATGAAATAAAAAATTAAGAATAAAAAAAGGATGAATATATCGTCATACTGGAAATAAACCAGAAATGTACAAATATTTCTTAATAATATAAGTTGCATGAATTTGAGTAAGTACGGAAACATGCGAATATGATGTTATGGAAAATAAAACAGATATGCTTTGATGTTAATTGAAAATGGTCTTGAATCTCATAATTTAAAGAACATTTTTAGCAATTCTTGATGGTTTACCGTCTGCGCACAGCCAATATAAAGAATTAACTTTTAATTTAAATTTGAAAAGAATGTTAAAAAGAGTTTAAAAGGAAAATTGATTTTAGATGTCAATAATGGGCACATTAAAATGATCCGTGCCGAAAATGACGTCATGATTATCGGAAAAAAATATTTTTATTATTAAAATCCAAAAAAATAACTCAAATTGCCTGATTTTTTTTTTTTTTTTGACAAGTATTAATTTAACAAGCCGTCAATTCATTATTCGTTAATTAATAATTGATGAATATTAATTAAAGCCGTTCATTTCAAAAACTATGAATAAAAAGACCGGGAGCCGGCAGCACAGACAATCATCTCATAGAGTTCACGGATGAAATTCTAGGATTAGTTAAATCTTGATTCGCTCCCAGTCCTCCGTGTTTTCATAACTTTTGGTGCAGGAAAACACAATGGTAAACCTACAAGTCAACCTCTAAAATTGGGTTTTCAGGTGTTTTCTGTTGGCAAAAAGCCACCTCTACTCTGCACAGCAGGTTACGCGCACTAGTACTTAGATAAATAAATAGATATCATTCTGGCCATTAAAACACAATTAATATAATAATATAGGTAATTGCTTACCTTTATCTTTCTTCAGCAGCAATATTCCTCATTTTTCGGCTTGGTGCACATTTTTAACTCCGGTGGGTAATCCATTTATTACGAAGCTAAAGTTTTAAAAACAAAAGGTGTTGGTTAAATGTATTATATTATTTATATTTAATCCACACTTGAGACTTGATCACTTTCGTTATAGAGAATTATATTAAAATTTTGACTTTACATTTTAAATTAATGCGTTACAAGCAGCTGCCTTTTGCAGCAACAAATTAAATATTACATGTTTCTCTTTTGAGATAAATTGGGCAACTAACTTAATAAATAAAAAGAGTTTTTTTTTGAGTCAGAGTTCTTTTGATGACGTCAGACAGCTGCAGCATTCGTGGGTTGATATTAAAACAAATTTCGCGAACATATTTCACATATTAATATCATTGTTTATCTTGAGTAGGATGATTTAGCAATAATCGGAAAGTTTGTTTATTGTAGAATGATTTATTATTACTTAATGCATTTATTTATGTGTTCAAATGTTTGTATTCTTGAATTGCTTCCTGTTTTGAAATCAGTTAATGATATCTAAGATGATTATGAATTGATTTACTGCTACTAAATTAGTTCAAGTATTTTAAAGTGTTATGTCCTTGAAAGTTATTGCTTGTATAATGTTTCTAAAGTAGTTTATTGTTCATATCTGAGAGGGTTATAAATCCATCATTTTCCACCAAGATATGGCTTGACAGACCGATTGCGTTTTAATATGCGAATCAAAATTTAACTAATCCTAGATTTTCATCCGTGAACTCAATGAGGTGACTGTCTGCGCGGCTGGCTTCCAGTGTATTACTTTATTAAAAGAAAGTTGCTTTTTCATTTATAAAACCTAAAGATGAACATCAGTATTGAAATTTGGTTCGGAAGCTGGAAGTTTATTGGAGCGTGACATACGCAATAAAAAGTGTAGATCTAATATGTCCTGATTGAGACACGTTTGTAAATCGTGGTTTGGCAACAGGATTTTAATTTCACATATCTTCTACCTTTAGAAAAGTAAAAATATGTTGTCATTTAAAAAAAAGTCTTTTTTTATTGCTTTTTTTAAATATATTTTTGTAGTCTTATATGTGTCAATGCATACATATAGAAATTTGACATCAAATATCACCTAAAATACACTACTATAATAGAATTCTCCCAACATTGTTTTTTTCGTTCTACGAAGAGAGATTCGTCGATTTTCACGATTTTACCTGACCCTCTTTTTTTTTTCAGTGGTTGCAACTTCATTTTCGCGATTGTTTGTATTATTTTGCCCAAATTCAATTTTTTACGGATGAGTTATGTTAGAGCACTTATAAATAAGAAAGACCGTATCATCGTTTATAAAATGTGATAAAGAGTTGGTTGATTACATATGTTTTTCATTATAGGCGTGAAATGTTTTTCTTAATTAATGTATTTATCTCTTTTTAATGGTACGTGAACGGCGTCACGGGTAACTGCTAGTTTAGCGATAAAAATACTTTTTAAGGCTTCCACCTTAAATTGAAAACATGCCTGAAACAACTACTTCAGCATTTTACGGATGGTAGGCTTATGGATGACAATTCGAAGATTTCTCGCTTCATGTATTCCAGGCCTCAACCCATGTGGCAGAGTTGAGCAAATTTGTAATTTAAATTATCCGCAGTTAAATTACAAGTTAATTGCATGTAATGAATTATAGTTACACACAAACGCAGAAATTTCGTCAAATAATGAGATGGAGGCGGTTCCGGCTACATTGCTGCAAGAATTTTTTTTACGGCATGCAATTTTAACTGTAATTACATGCAATTAAATTGTAATTAGATTGCATATAATTACAAGTACAAATTATCCCAACTCTGCCATGTGGCCTTTAAATTTTGGGTTATTTCAAAATCACAGATTATCGTCAAAACATTAGAAATTTTTCAAAGTTGAAAGATTCATCCGTTAATATAATAGTTATATTCCGGTTAATATGCTTCAAGCTTCTATAGAGGGAAGCTATATAAGGTAAATGCACCTATAGTGGGTCACGTACCAGCAGCGGATCTCTAATTTTTAAAGTTTAAAAACAATCCTAATGTGCATTTATGGAAAACGACTGAAAGAAATCTAATTGTCTAACACCTTTAAATGTTAACTTTCCATTGGAAAAATCGTTTTTTTCACTGCTGGTACATTTGTTTATTTTCTAGAGTATCTGCAAAAACAAAGTTTTGGCAAATTCTTAGATATTTCATTAACAGATAAATTTTTATTTCGAACATTGTTTCTTTAATATTATGTTTTATTTTTAATTAAACTACTGCTTATATACTTCATTACATTATAAATAATTTGTTGGATAAACTGAAAACTTAAAGATTCACGCATGAGAAATTTACTAGGTCCACTACTGAAGCATAGAGGAAAGTAAAAATTTTTATTTCTTATTTTTTTTTCGAACACTATATTTTAATTCTTTGAGTGTTTATTCTGATACACGTGGGTTAAGACTAGGCTAAAATATATATATCTTTTGGAATTCTTTAACACTTTAATAATAATTAGATAAATGTCCTTAAGTGAAACCACTACTGGTTCATTTACATTATTGTACTTTATCTTGTTAAAGAAAATGGTGGACTGTGTCAGCACTCACAGAGTAAAAATATAGAATAGAGATGCAGTAATCTGTAAGAACGGTTTTGCAATATCAAGTCAGTTATTGCGCAAATTTAAATGCCCTCATTCGAACCAAACAAAACAAGCACGTGGAACAGGGACCGAATTCTTTGACGTCACCTGTGCATTTGTCTAAATGAAAGTGATCTGTTTGTGTTTAAGCTTTTAAAGTAACATTTCACAAGGGAGGGATTTTGTATTAATAAGACGAATTCAAAGACATTAATTACTACGTGGTTGTGTTTGGGTGGAATGCAACGGATTTTAGGGTTGCATTTTCTACGTCAAAATCGCTCAACACACTTCATCTTTATTATTTATCTTTACTCTGTGGTCAGCACTTAACTATGTTTTGCCATAACTGCCATTTATAAAATATGTTATGTTGGCAATACCAGGAATAAAAGGTGATTGTTCCGCAGTTGAGAGTTTGACAATTGTATTTTTCAGGATATAAAATCCAGCTACTTTTTTTGAAATTACGTAAAAGGTCGGACAATTTTGGTACAGAAGTTTTCATTTTATACGTACACGTACATTACATTACATTATTTCAAACAACTTTTGGCGCTTGTCTGCGCATTTATATTAAATAAATAAGCCAGTTTGAGTCACACCACAACATTTAATAAAACACTCACAAGACGAACAAATAGAACATGAAGAATAATAAAAAAAAGTCACAGATATCGTTTGTTGCCATGCAACTGGTATAAATTCTCAACTTTTAAAAATATCGTTTTCTTCATCCATGGAGCGATGAGATTGTAAGATGCACGCGCACGAAAATAAATGTATTAGAGAAATTTAATTATTAGAGAAATACTACATGAGTATCCCCCCAGTGACGAAGGAACGATACAACAAAAGAAACAATGTGAAAATACAAGATGCATGTAAATAACACAATATATTTAATAAAAAATCAATTGTATGAAGTATAGTTTATTTCAGTTATCAGTCTTTTAGGAAATCTTACTCGTCTACCTGATTTGGTAGTTGGTTCTTCTGATTTTACTGGCTGGCTATCTACTGGAAAACTTTTAGTTTCAGGATTATCTGTATTACTTGGTAAATCACTGAACACAAATGCAGGTTTAACTCTATCAAGTGAAACACAACTTTTCTTTCCATTTAGAATTATGGTTATGTGCTTGTCATTTCTCGATAGAACTTCATGAGGGCCAGAATAAGGTTGAGATAAGGATGGAAGGACTTTATCTAATCGGAGAAACACATGCGTGCAATCCTTCAATTTAGGGTGAACAAAAAATTTTGAGTGTCCGTGAGCAGATGTATATGAAGGTTTTAAACTATTCATTCTCTCTTTCAATTGTTGGATGAAATTATTGTCGCAAGATACCAAAGATGGGATTTCTGAACACATTTCAGCTGGTAGTGTGAGTGAAATGCCATAAACTAACTCAGCACTTGAGGCTTTTATATCAGGTTTCACAGCGGCTCGTATACCAAGTAGAACTGCAGGCAAACTCTCGGTCCACTTACTATGCTCATGAGCCTTTAATGCGCTCTTTAAGACTCTGTGGAAGCGTTCAACTAAACCATTTGCTTGAGGATGAAATGCTGTCGTTCGTATGCGGTTTGTGCCCAGAAATCTTGTCAGTTCTTTGAACAGATTTGACTAAAATTGTCTACCTTGGTCGGTTGTTATTATAATGGGGCAACCAAATCTAGATATCCATCCGTCAAAAATGGCACGGCAAACTGATTCTGCAGTTATATCTTTTAAAGGTATCACCTCTGGCCATCTTGTAAATCGATCTATTATTGTTAAACAGTATACATTTCCGTCTGATGGAGGTAATGGACCTATCAAATCTATGTGAATATGTGAAAATCTTGCATCGGGTAATGCGAAAGTACCTAGACTTGTTTTCGTGTGTCTGTGTACTTTAGAACGTTGGCAAGCACTACAACTATTGACCCATTCTTTCACATTTTGCTGCATATTGGGCCATACATATCGTGATGCAATAAGATTTAAGGATGCTGCAACACCAGGATGAGCTAAATTATGGAAATGTTCAAATACTGTTCTACGAAAATTCGCTGGTACGAATGGTCTCGGAGAACCTGTTGATACATCACAAATCAGTTCTGTGGCAGACATTGGAGATGGCATGCTTTTAAACACAAGAGAAGATTTGTTATCATTTTGCAAATTGCGTAGATCTACATCATCTTCTTGAGCTTTTGCAAACTCCTCAAAGTCTAAAAATGAGCTGGAGATTTGATCTACTTCAATTCGAGATAAAGCATCAGCAACTGTGTTGTTGGCGCCGCTTACGTGACGTACATCTGTACTAAACTGAGATATGTAATCTAGATGCCGCCATTGGCGCGGGCTGCATTTGTCTGGATTTTGTTTGAAGGCATATATGAGAGGCTTTTGGTCTGTATATATGATAAAGTTCCTTCCTTCGAGCATGTGTCGAAAACGCTTTACTGATGTATACATTGCCAAGAGTTCTCTGTCGTATGTAGACCATTTCTGCTGACTTTTTGAAAGCTTGATTGATAAAAAAGCAATGGGTTCCCAATACTTTTTATTAAGCTGCATAAGAGAACCGCCAACGGCTTTGTAGCTTGCGTCAATCCAAAGGCTTAACTTTGCGCCGGGAATGGGATGTCGTAGGAGAGTTGCATTGGCTAAAGCTTGTTTGGCGTCATTAAAAGCCTGCTCAGCCTCCACAGTCCATTGAATTGAGTCGTGTGAATTTTTTTCAGAGCGTCTTCTAGACTTTTTTGAATTCTTTATTCCTTCCAAGAATTTATTTAATGGAGCCAATATGTGAGCAGCTTTTGATATACATCGACGGTAATAATTAAATAACCCAAGAAATCGTCTTAACTGTGTAAGAGTAGTAGGTTGAGGGAATTTTAAAATGCAATCAACACGATCTGGTAGGGGCTCAATGCCAAATTCAGATACCTTATAACCTAGAAAATCTATGGATGATACGCCGAAAATGCATTTTGATGGTTTTAAGCTTAATCCGTATTCTTGCAAGCGCTGAAATATGATTTTCAGATGCTCGAGATGTTCTTCTGGTGTGCGAGATGCTACCAAGATGTCATCAATGAAAACATACAAAAATGGAAGATCTCGTGTAATTTGATCCATGAACCGTTGAAATGTAGCAGATGCGTTGCAAAGGCCGAATTGCATTCTTGTACTCTCAAATAAGCCAAACGGTGTAATAATGGCACTTTTATGTACATCATCTGGATGAATTGGTATTTGGTGGTAAGCTTTTATAAGATCAAGGTGGGAGTATATTTTTGTACCATGAAGGTTCGAAGTAAAGTCTAAAATATTTGGAATGCTATAATTATCTTTTACTGTTTGTGCATTAAGTGCTCGGTAATCTCCGACAGGTCTCCAATCTGTAGAATGTTTTTTAGGAACCATATGAAGTGGTGAAGCGTAATTGCTTTTGGATGGCCGAATGTGACCAAGATCAAGCATTTCCTGAAATTCGGCTTTGGCTATTTTTAATCTGTCTGGAGCTAATCTTCTTGGTTTGGCGTGGACAGGAGATCCGGTAGTTTCTATATGGTGAAATATTGAATGCTTTATTTGTTGATCAGCACGAGGAGGTTTAGTTATATCTGGAAATTTAAGTAGTAATTTATGATAAATACTATTTCCCGAAACAGTTTTGATAGAATGAACAGATGCTGTATGTATATGGCCGGGAGTAGCTAAATTTGTAACATTATCCACTAACTTTTTATTACGAAGATCTGGAATTAGATTAAAATGATATAGGAAATCTGCGCCGATAATTGGAGTGCTTACATCACCTATTAAAAAGGGAAAGCGAAAAGTTTTTCTGAGATTGAAATCAAGTGTCAAAAGCTTTTCTCCATATACATTAATTCTTGAGGTATTCGCAGCAGTTAGGGTCATAAAAGGGGTATTTTTCTTCTGGGAAAATGACGCTGGAATAATGCTGATGTCGGAGCCTGTGTCGCATAAATAATTTATATTGGTCTTTCGATCCTTTAAAAAGAGGCGACGAGATATTTTATGCAAGGTGGCTGTCGCCGCTACACCTCGCCGTCTGTGTTTTTTTGAAAATGAACAAGGTTTGGAGCATTTCTTGGCCTTTTCGCCAAATTTTTCGTGATACCAACATTGCTGTCTGGAATCATTTGAAATGCTACGATTCCTCCCAAAAGAACGCCGACGAAAAGGGCTTCGTGACCTACGTAATTCCAGTTGTTTAATTCGATCATTCAGTTTTTTAATTTCACATAAAATTTCTGAATTAGCATTTGATGGTACTGAAACAGCATTTATTGCGGTGGGATTATATTCCAAAATTCGGTCAGCAACTTCGGCTGCTTTATCAAGTGATAACGGTGAGATAGATGCTAAAATGCTCTGTACATATGACGGTAAATGCGAAATAAATAATTCCAACATCAATTCATCGGATACATTGTGGGACTCAGCTCTTCTTTGCATTACTCTTAAAAGATCACTGGGTTTACTATCACCGAGCTGTTCACCAGCTAACAATTTCCTTATTTCAGATTTTGACGAGTCGCTTGTCCGTTTTATTAATTCCATTTTTAAATCCTCGTATGGTGTATTATCGGACGGTTTGATAATTAAATCCCGTACAACAGATGCGGCATCTGGAGGTAAGTTAGCCGAAATATAATTAAATTTAGTTCGACTTTCTGTTATGGCCTTTGGATGAGCTAATTCAAATGAATGTTCACACATTGCGAACCAAAGACCGACATCATTAAAGTTATACGGTGGAATACGAACAGCGCTAATTTCTGTCATTTTCCAAAATAAAATGAAATATTACTCACTTATTACAGAGTTCTTTTAACGTGCTCCAGTACGGGTCACCAATTTGGCGCTTGTCTGCGCATTTATATTAAATAAATAAGCCAGTTTGAGTCACACCACAACATTTAATAAAACACTCACAAGACGAACAAATAGAACATGAAGAATAATAAAAAAAAGTCACAGATATCGTTTGTTGCCATGCAACTGGTATAAATTCTCAACTTTTAAAAATATCGTTTTCTTCATCCATGGAGCGATGAGATTGTAAGATGCACGCGCGCGAAAATAAATGTATTAGAGAAATTTAATTATTAGAGAAATACTACAAACTAATAGAAATGGGGCAGACGATCCATTTAAGAAATTTAATTAAAAACAACCTTACTGTTAAACGTTTTGTTAGAGAAAAATCTGAGATTCTTGATTGAAATTTTCGCTGTAAAATAATTTAAAGAAACTATATTTTTTCTCCACTTTTTTAGAATACTAAAATTCTATAGCAGTCATACTACTAGCAAACCTTTTAAAGAAAATATCTTTAATGCTAATTCAAAGAATGTACTCAAAAGTTTCTGAAAAAAATCACAAGGTATTACTTTTAATCCTTTTCCGCATTTACTTTGGAAAATCGATTTGAAATACAAGTTGAGTTTTCCTTTGTTAAGGTGGTCTTTGTTCTTTTACGTAAGCATCTTAAATTATATTGATTTAGTTTTGTGAAAGTTTTCTATAGTAATTGCTCACCATGTAAAAGCATGCAGTGGAAAAAAACCAGCCGAAATAGAAATCTATTGTAAGATTAAGAATGAATAATGCATTTTCAATATAACTCAAATTAATCAAAATTTTCTAAAACAACTATTCATTATGTGAAATATGTACTACAAAATAAAATTAAACTAAGCCGAAATGTATTATAAAGCAAAGAATGAATTCTAAACTTTGAAAATTTATTCGTAATTAGAAACTTTCTTGATTCATTTATTATAAGCATAATAATCGAAAACAAAAGTTCATCATTTTGCATGGGATTCTAAAATGAATTATATTTCATCGTTAAGATAGAAAATATGTAAACATTTATAAGTCTTTTCAACAATGCATTTTAATGCTTTAATTATGGTGAATCCCTTTCCACGAAATAATTTTTCTGGCGTTATTAAAGTAACGTTAAGCAAATATCTAACAAGGGAACCACTTATGGTGCTGCTCACACCTAGCCTCGAGACCTGGTGCATTTTGTAGCCCTCCACATAAGTCAGAGAACCGATAAAATTTCTCTGTTGAAATCATATTTTATATACTTTTTTATGCTTTTAATTTTTTATTATTACATTTTTATTTGTTGATTTCATGCCAAAAGTCAGTTAAGTCGCCAAATATGGCGCTACAATTTTTTCACCTGCTTTATCCTCGGAGTAAATGAGCAGTACATATTAGAATTATATCTGATTGCGATTTGTTTGATAACTGATAACATACGAAACAAGAATTAGGTTTTTTCTTTTTTTTCTATGCAGACGATAAATATATAAATAGTAAATATATTTTTATTAAAAGCTTTCAAGATCATTGAAAACTATTTTTTAGTAAAATGCAAAATAAGCAAACTATTTCCTTTTGGAATCGAGTGGAATAAAGTTTCGAATGTTTAAAAGAAAGTGTTGAAGTATTAAATGGCCCTTTGTTAAAAATAATTGTAAAGTAAATTAATATTTTTGCACAATTTAAAAAAATTACTGTGGCTATTAGATCGGACATTACAATTTCTAATGAAGTCCACGCCAGTTCTCACGCAAGACAAACAGCTATGGCATTTGGCTAGGGTTGCCGGAAGGATCTACTTTCGAAAAAACCCGCCAACTTTTTCCTCGCCAAAAATGTGAATATAATATTGCAATTTTCCAAAATAAAATTCGTAAGTTTTTGAAGGAATTTTAAAACTTTTTTCAATATTTTATACTTATTATTAACTAATATTTATTTTTAAATGTTTTTCTTTAAAAAACTTCAATGTTAATAGTCCGATAAGTGGTCTCGAAAATTGCAGTTTCAGAAAGTTATGCTGCTGTAAAATCAATAAATATTATTTTAACACAAAAATTGTATCGATTTTCAAACTTCTTAATAAGGACTTTAAAATACACTAGATTTCAATGCTAGGTGCAAGCAGCACCAAAAATGGTTCCCTTGTAACCAAAAGTTTTTTACTTACAAGGGGGAGGTTCCGATGTCGGGGACACAGAATGCGGCGAACGTTTGTGCATCAATATAGTATAGTCTGTATATAATATATGACAGCCTTAAAGAGCACTACTCAGGGTGCCTTGAGAAAATAAGTCTCAATGTTTACGTTACAATTTATAATCGGATAAATTTCCTCATTTCTCAAGCCGCTCAGTTTCGTGGTTGGCAGCATTCTGAATTCAAGAATTTGAGTGATTGAACATTCTTGAATTCGAATTCCAGTCAGACTTATTTTTTGCAGCGAAAATTTTTATCAGTTATTTTCGAATCGTAATGGAAATATGTGTATAATAATTGAAATTTACGAAAAATGTAAATTAAATATATGTTTTGTAGTATCTAAGTACGATTTTACATGTTTAAATATTTAATGAAAGTAAAAGAAAAATATTTGTGTAGGGCAGAAATTTTTGCTGTTATTTAAAATTATTTACAGATATTTAAATGAATAATCTAATACTTTTAACGGGAAATAAATTAAAATACGTGATATAAATACGTGAATAAATATAATAAATATCTCAGTTTTTTTATTATGCAAATGTTTCAATTATTTGATGGGGTTTATATATATATATATATATATATATATATTCTTTTAAACTTGTAAAAAAAATTCGCATTTTTGGTTTTGTAGTTATTGCCTACTTAATAACTATTTTTAGCAATTTAATAGTCATTTGGTACTTTTATAGACGATGAAATGTTGCTGGCTTTAAAATTTATTTACTATTATTTTAATACATAAATAAGCTACTATTTTCCACAATGAAATAAATTAAAATACGTCATATAAAATTGTAACACGCTGCTTTAAATATTTTTAAATTGTAATTTTTCTATAAGGGTCGCCTAAATGAAAGTGGCCTTGCTGTAATAACTCCGCCATTTGAAGAGAAAGATGACTGCGCAGACTCCTATAGAGGGTGTAGAGTGCTGGGAATGCATGCAATATTGTTAGATTATGCCAGATGCTGTGTGGTAGCGTGGGAGCACGTTAAAAGGCATCGTTGGCATCATGAATACCGCCAAATGGTGTCAACATGCGATCGTGCAATTTTTTACAGCGGAAAATGTGAGTGCTAGTGAAATCTATTGTCGAATTCAAAATGTGTATTACTTACTTTGCTACTTACTTTGCTACTTGTCATACTTCAGCTTTAAAACTGTGTAATGACTCTGACATTGTGCCTGTTGAACCAATTAGGAAACGCGGCAGACCACCTAAAAAAGTTACTGGTTCCTCACCGGGACGTCCGCGAAACCAGAGGGGGAGGTTGTAACAAAATGACTGCCTTCCCTTATTTTTATAGCATATAGATGGCGCTGTTGCCACTGTCGGCAAAATATCCTGAGATATTTTGCCAAACATGAAGTGAAGTGAAGATATGTCATTATGATTGCGCGGGTTTAAGTAGTTTTTCGGCGTCTGTACAAAATGTAACGCACCTAGCGATGTTCTCTTGTGATAACCGGAACTATGTGTTTTCCATCCCTATATTATGTGCTTCACGCGAAATGTATATATTTTGTGTGTGATTGTTATTAAAATGTGATTGTTTAAGTGTCGAACGAGTTAACCTTCCCACCGCCGCGAGCTGATATATCCGTTCACTAAGCTGCAGGTTTCACAGAAATAGAAGCAATATTTAAATTAATATAATTCTAGAAATATAATGCAGCTTTAAAACATTTTGTTATGAGTAATACTTTCAAGGCTTATATTCTTATAACTAATTAAATTTTTTATGTCTTTTCGAAAAATCACCTTTTTTTTAGAATTTAAAAGAAAACTACAGATAAAAAAACATTACAACTTTGCCCTTTTGCTCGGCGGTCAGGGGGTTAATCCTAACCCACATCGACACAGTCGTAATTATACCAGCTAGGTGACCACAGATACCTAATTAGCTCAGCGTGCCCCAAAATAACCTCAAAATCAGGGCAACTCGTTCACACGGAAAACTTAAAAATCCATTTTATCCTAGACTTTCTTCATAAGGGAATAGCTAGGCATTTCTGCTACAAGTACATTTAACAAATTTTATCAGCCATCTGTTAAAAAATATAACGCTTTAATACTCATATCCTCTTCATGAGATTTGAAAAATATTTAAAAAAATAATTAATTGTTGAAGAATGAGTGTAACATTTTATTATTACAGAACATTGTGAAAAATACAAAATATTTTAAATATTTTAATAATATTATTAAAATTATTATTAAATGGTGTAAATTGAAAAAGCAATCATTTTAAGCTAAATTTTCTCAAAGAAAACTAACAACACATCTGCGTAATCTTTCATATTTGAAACTTAAATTGATTAAATACACATTAAAGTAACTACTAACTGCATATTAATAAAACAACCCTGCTTGAAATAACAGAAGTCGATTGTCTTACTTTTTCTACTAAGTATAAACTTACCAATACTTGTGAGAAAATTTAATATGTTTTATTAAGTAAATGAGCTTAAGGAAATACATATTTTAAAATTCTATTAATTAATTTAAATATTTTTTTCCTTAGAAAAAATCGGTTATAATACAAAAAAGGCTGTTTTTTATATTCATCGAAGCAGAAAATATATAATCTCGAGAACAAATTTTAATTATTCTTGTCATTTTTGCGAAATTCTTAATGAAACACTTAAATAATAATTAGAAAAAAATATCTAATTTATAAAGTAGTTTGCGTACATTAATATGATAAAATTAAATTACTTACTGCCTAATAATAAAGTTGTAACAAAGTTGTATTTCGTAACTTAACGTTTTCCTTTTAATTTGTATTCTATATTTTCACTACACTATATCCACCCTATATATATAAAATCCTAATGAAACGAATTCATGAAACGAATATTATGAAACGGCTGAAATGAAACAAATTTATGAAACGATTCCATGAAACGACTAATCAAACAACTGATTATGTTTCATGGTGATTTCTCCTGATGTATGTAATACTTTGCAATGAAATTAACTCCAAAAATCCGTATTGATCTGCAGATTTCAAAACTGGTATTAGAATTTTTAAATTCGACTTAGTTTTCGAGATATTTTTTTTTCTAATTTTAAATACTTTTCTCTAATGATGGCAACTCGAATTTTAATCATAACAGATATTTTTTTCATACTTTAGAAAAGATTATTATTTTAAACTAATTTGGCGCCCAGTTTGGCGTCACTTAAATGTATGCTAAGAAATGTATCATGTTACTTTTACTCACAATTCAATCTACTTGAACAATCTTTTGCCAAATCGAAAGATTGTGATAGAGAAATCAAGAACTCGCTATTTTTAAGTTAGCGAGACGCAGGTGACAAATCGCCAAACATTTTTTCCGTCGCATTATTTGTATTTCATTAATTTCATTTAAAATGTAATCCTTTCATTCATTTTATTTAAAATACAAAACTTTCATTTAAAACTAAAACATTTAAAATTGGTGCCTTTCACTTCTTGCTTTTTTTTTTAAACAAAACGAAAAGAAAAATATTAGGCACAGATGTCATATACGCACCGGGGTATCTAATTGGCGCCAAAATGCATTATTGCAATGGCATTATTTTGATTGACATGATAACCCGGCTATTGTTGTTTATTTAATAATAAATGTTTATTTACTTTTATTTTCTTTTTTTAAATCATATAAATTGTTTTGATCTATAGTTATTAATTATTTTTTTGGTTATTTTCTTTAAAAAATAATAGAAAATAATTAAAAAATACGGTACTACTTAGTTATTCCGTCAACCAATTTCGCCAAATTATATAAATCGCCAAACCACTCGCCAAATTATACAAATTGACATAATTTTTATTTTAAATAACGAAAGAACAAATAAAATAGTATAACATTAATAAATATACAAATAAAGCATCGAAATAAAAATCACTTGATGACGTAAACATGTGTAACTTGCTTAAAGTCAAGTGAATGAGACATTTACGATCAACCATTACTGGCATTTAATCTTATAGTTTGGTGTTAGATTTTTGGTCTACGGGATAACTAAGTAGTATCAAAAATGCATATGTAACTGGCATTCGAAAACAACGTTTTCTCCAAATTTTTGTAAAAAAAAAAAAATCACGCTAAACCCGGTGCGTATATGACACCTGGCCAAATATTAAATAATGCAACAAACCATGACATTTAATTTCAACTTCAAAGCAGTGTTCTAATTTACCACTCGAAAAATAAAAAAATGCTAACTGGCGAGTTGAAAAAAAGCTTTTGGCGAGATTTGCACCCGGATAGTGTAACAGTACCAAGAATTCTTTGCGACCATGGCAAATTTCATGTAGTTTTATTCGAAAAACAAATTTGATTGTTTAATCAAAATGGAAAACTTTCTGCACAGAATAACCATAAGGCCCCATATTGGCGCGATTCATTTCTAACGCTATGGTGATGTTTATTTTGTTACTATTGGTGTAGTGGTAAGTTGGTATCCATTTTATGAGAAAGAGGACATATGGCAACGTGATATAAAGTTTCCGTGAAGTACATTGCTAAAGATATTAGTTGCTCCACAATACCGAAGAAATCCGTGATCCTGTAATAAAACTGAACTGACAGTTATTAGTCAATGATAAACCATTGAAACTGAAATTCTTCACATAAAACTTTAATTAAGATGAAATGGTGTTATACAGGGAGTGAACCATTGCTACAGCAAAGGGTGGGATGGCCCCTTAATTTTACACCTTTTACAACAAAAGTCTACAGGAAAAGTCTCCAGCCAAAAGTGACGACAAAACAGAAGAAAACTTATAAGCGGAATCTCATATCATCGCCATGGCGAGTACATAAAAATGCCAAATAAAACAAGGCAATAAAATCCGTTATGTGAAAACTCAATGAGAAAATTTAAACATACCTACATCGAAGTGGGGGGCGCAATCTCGCCAACTTAATCTGTATCGAAATAATTATAAACCCTATCCTTGCTGACTCCAACCAAGTGTTAGAAATAGCATCCGGCGTTTGATCATAAAAACATAAATCAATCATTAACTTAAATTCTGGGCAGAAGCTCTGCGAATAAACAAAAGAAAGGAAGTATATCTGAAAATGATTTTTAAATGCATAACGACTTTATCTTCTTTTATATATTTTATTGATTTATTCCCGTGGTTAAATCTGACAGATAAATTAACCAGCGAAATAAATTTATTGAGAGAAAGGAAAAAATTAACCTACATTTGAAACGGTTTTTTCTGTAGAAGATACCATATTAAATTTGGGAAAGGAATGAAAAATAAATTATTTAAACATTAATATATAACTACGTTATATATTATCACCCCGACGAAGGAAGAAAAATTTTGAGCCTCGCCATGACTTGATATGCAAAAAATTAAGTAATAATAATACAACACATTACACAAAAGAATACAATATGCAAAGAAATATATATATATATAAAACAAACAACACAATTACCTTAAGGTTTTTCAACACAAAAATGAGCTCTATAAATGAAAAAGAAAATTCTTTTTTTTTTCATTACTGATCAGTTTTAAGGATGTTACTCCATCCATTCATTTTCTTAATAACAGTACCAATGTACTGTATGTTTTTTTTATTACATAGGAATTTTTTAAGTCTCTTTTCTTAAAGTTGTCGACTAAAATCTTTTTATCATAAAGTCTCTTTCCTTTATGGATATCTCATCATTGGCATTGCCATTGAATGAACCTGACATGGTTATTGACATTAGTGTCACATGTAAATAAATTCACAACTTCATCAAGCTTTATATTGCATAAAATACACATTTTGTGCACAACTTCAAATATTACTATATGTATAGATATAGGCCTATATACAATATGAAACTATATACTAAACGTAAGAACAATATAAAAATGTTTGACTCGTGTAATTCACACAGGAGAGATTAAAAAAATGCTGCAAATTTGGCATTGAAGAAGAAAATATCCCCCCTTAAACTTGTACACATAGCATCCTAAGTATAAAGTGAACCTTAAATTTAAATTTATAATGCAGTACCTTCATAATTTTAACAACAACCAATTCTGAAAAATGTTAAGGGACTACCGAGTGCATTTCTCTTAAAATAAGAAAGGCAATGTGTGACAAAATTAAAATTAAGTGAATTTAAGTAAATAAGAATGTAACATCACCTCATATATGTGTAACTAAGGCTGCCTAACATAACTGAAAATGAATAATTATCCTCCATAACCATTTATTTTGAACGAAAGAGGTGTATAATAATATGTAGAAGCAAATATAATGATGCTTAACATAAACAAGTGCTACGCAGAAAAAAAAATATATATCTAATTGAATTATTCCTGAAAATGTCATAAAAATTGTATGTGTAAACAAGAAAAATATAACAATCAGAAAACATGTAATAATCGACGACACTAGTGCAAGTGAGAAGGAAGCAACCTGAGTTGTATTGAATCATTCACAACATAACAAATAAAAAGTTAAAAGAAACAACCACTGTATTATAAACAAAAATCGTAAAATGTTGGAAAATTGTACTGAGATTCACTAATCAACAATTGCACATGGAATTGTATATGTACCGGGTGTCCCAAAAATGACTGATGGATTTTAAAATTCAATAACTTGCAAACGGTGACAGATATTTAAAAAATTCTTGCAGGAGGGTTATGTATGATGTCAGGAGTTTTTTTACTGTGATTCTTGATTTTAGTTCGAATTTCAAACAATAGATGGCGCTGACGGCGATCGACGCTCAGTCGAGCCCGAAACTGACATCAATCAACATTGATGCGAAGGCAGGAGATTAAGGCTATGGAGTGGGTCTCATTCGCCAGTATAATTTTGCTCTTAGGGCCCGATTCTGAACTCATTCAACATGATTTCAGTGAAGTGCGTTGTTGCCATGGAAACAACAAATTCTTCGATAGTGGAAATACAGCGTTAAGAACTGGGAATGAATTTAAGAAGTAGTATTCGAGTTTGAGGGCGATTTTACATTGATGATGTTTTATTTTCGCGGATTAAATTACTTTTTATGGTCAGATTTAAAGAATATTTTATGCATCGTATTTTAAAACTAGGTGAAGAGATTGAGTTTTTTTGTTGTTGTTGTTGTTAAAAATTTCATAACTATTGTTACATTCTAATAAATTTTAGATCTTTTAAGGGGTCTCAGGACAGGACTCTTAAAATTGGAAAAAATGAAAAAAAAGATCATTTTCAACATTTAATATTTTAAAATGCATATGATTTAAAAACACAAATTTAATTGGGATGAAAGTTTCAGTTGGGATGTTCTTTCCTCTCATGTATTTAAAAAAATTCAAGTTGCAGAATTAGTATTTATAGGGGTCTTCAAACTGTCAGATATTTGTCGAGCTGAAAATTGGTATGACAGCTTACGCGCAGGAAAGCAAAATAAATTTTGTCACTGAAATTACTTTTTTTTGTCCCCAATTATACTTTAGATTACAATAATTACCCTAAACCTAAATAAACTTGTATTTAAAGCATTTTATATTTTTAGTACAAAGTTGTACTTACCTAATACAAAATATTGAAAATTTGAACAGTATAATCACCTAAAAAAATATTTTTTTGAACAATAATAAGGAAATTTTAGGTTCAGTTTATACAGACTAAAAAATATTTTTTTTTTAACTTCATAAAAAATATTCATAAGTTTTTGAGATATCCTGCGCGTTATGCCCAAAAACATCATTTGGAGAAAATGAGTTCAAATCTTCGGAAATGCCGCTTCAGCTATTGCGCGGGTATAATTCTAAAAATCCCTGCTGGCCCGGCCTGCAGGCGGAGGTAGATTTCGAAGTTAAGTACACTAATTTCACAAAAAAAAAAAAAAAAAAATTAAATTATGATTAGAGATAAACCCACTTTAACAATTTTATCTGGTCGCTTTTGACGAGTTTTTATTTCATTTTTATGTAATAGATGGTTTTATCAGAATCATGTTAATGCGGTATTTAAAAAAATTCTTTTCCATGTTCTAGAACTCGAAATTTTCTGGCACATTTTCAGATACATTTTTAAAAGAAAAAATATGAAACTTGCTGACTTGATTTTTGAAGAGAACGACCTGTGTTTTTATTTTTCGTTCAATTAATTAAAACTTGATTTATAAATAATCATTTTCTCAGCGCTTTGGCAACTCTTTCTACACACAAATGCTAATATGCACATATTTTAAATAATAAAGATATCAATGATGTATAATGTGATAAACTAAGTTCAAATTAAATTTGACAAGTGTCTAAAACTTAGTAGTACTTAAATTATTGAAGGCCACAAACAAATTTTATTGAAATTTTTATCTTGATATAAATTAAGACCGTAATTCTAATAGCACATTTGTTGGAATGCAATTGTAATTTTAAAGCTCTTTAGTTTATATATATTTTTTAAAAAATCATGAATCGTAATAATAAGGGCTTGGCAAATACGGTCGCCACTTGCAGCCAATATTTTTTACTCGACGACCAAGATTTTTAATCTGGCGGTTTTTGTAGTGTTAACGAAAGAAAAAAGTGTAAACGGCATTTTCCATATCATAAACAGAAAATACATTCTCTGCTGCTCTAGCCAGCTAGCATGTCATGTCATGTGATTAGAATGTGGGGAGAGGGTGGGTCGTTCCTAAAGTTTCTTCCTAAAGTAGTCGTCGTCTAAAGTTTCCGTGAAATACATTGCTAAAGATATTAGTTGCTCCACAATACCGAAGAAATCCGTGATCCTGTAATAAAACTGAACTGATAGTTATTAGTCAATGATAAACCATTGAAACTGAAATTCTTCGCATAAAACTTTAATTAAGATGAAATGGTGTTATACAGGGAGTGAATCATTGCTCCAGCAAAGGGTGGGATGGCCCCTTAATTTTACACCTTTTACAACAAAAGTCTACAGGAAAAGTCTCCAGTCAAAAGTGACGACAAAACAGAAGAAAACTTATAAGCGGAATCTCATATCATCGCCATGGCGAGTACATAAAAATGCCAAATAAAACAACGCAATAAAATCCGTTATGTGAAAACTCAATGAGAAAATTTAAACATACCTACATCGAAGTGGGGGGGCGCAATCTCGCCAACTTAATCTGTATCTAAATAATTATAAACCCTATCCTTGCTGACTCCAAACAGACGCAATAATCAAACTATGTTTATTTTATCCACGAAAATGGATCTGTTATTGCACTTATGAAAGTAATTTAAGTGTTAGAAATAGCATCCCGCGTTTGATCATAAAAACATAAATCAATCATTAACTTAAATTCTGGACAGAAGCTCTGCGAATAAACAAAAGAAAGGAATGAAAAATAAAATATTTCAACATTAACATATAACTACGTTATAAACGCCAATGTCATATACGCAACGGGTACTTATCTGGCGCCAAAGTATCAGTATTTTGCTTGATATGGTAAGCCGGATGTTGTTATGCTGTTGATGTTTTCCTCAAATTGGCGTCGGAAAGAAATCGCGCCAATATGGAGCTGTATATGATATCTGTGCCAAACTTTCTTATGAAAAGCGAAGGTATCAGACCATATCTATTTATGGTATATTATTTAGTTACATGTCTTGGACTATTTATAATATAGATGAAATGATGGCGATAGAATAATATTTGGCGACTTATCACCTGTTCCTGGCTAACATTAAAGTACCAAATTGGCACCTGGAATATAAAAAGCGAAGTGGTCCGCCCGGAACTGTTGATGATAGTCACATGACTTGAGCTGTTATTATAAAAATTCTCTTAAAATACTGGGAGACAAAGACTTTGTACACTTAATTCATATTATTTTAGTTTCTTTTCAAATGGTTAACTGATTCTCTTTAATCAAACACGAAAACCACCATTGGATGTCTTAACAGCAACTGATTCGGCCGTAATTTTTTGCAATCAAAAGGAATTGAATGGAAACCTGTTTACAGGGAGATCTGCCCAGCTTTTTTCAGTATAGTTCAATATTTATAATATTATAGTTATAATATTTTAAAAACCAATCAGATTATCGTGTTTTTAGATTCTGCGGTGCCTGAACGGGAGGTTGGCGAGCGTAGCTTGCAGGGGGCAGAGCCTCCTAGTCCACCAATAAAAATAATTATTACAATTCTCTTAACATAATAAATAAAAAATTATATTTCTCATAAAATAAATATATGCATTAAAGAAAAGTGGAGTGTTTCAATTAGGAATTACCTTAAAATGAAGCGGTTGCACTTCAGTACATATTCAAAGGAGATATTCAATGTTTATACAGAAAGCCCTGTAGTCTGTAAGTGCATACATCAAGATTGGAACAAATAAAAACTATAAAACTAGTCGGATATGTCAATCCCGACAATTTCATCTGTCTCATACATGATAATACATTAAATTTTGTTATCACTATGCCAAAATTAAATGACAATCTCTTTCCATTATGGGGATTCTAAAGGTATAGGGTCGTTGAATTGTGTATATTTAAAAATGAGATATAGGCATCGGATTTTTCAAACAAATCATATAATTTCAGAAGCCACTCTCTTAACTGTCTGCAACCAAAAATCAAAATTACCAACTCAAAGAGCTTAAAAGCGATACCTGCTGAGCAGTATACACCCAAGACTAATAATAATCTATTTATGAGAAAGTGTAACAGTATATGAAGTTTAATTAAATTCCGTGCATTAGTTTTTGAGGTATAGCTATCGCGAAAATCGTGAAAAACTCAGCATAGCAACAGCGCCACCCGTTATATCATTTAAATGAAAACCTAATCAACACCAACTCATGTCAAGTTATAAAAGAATATTACGTTTGTTGAAATTCCGTGCATTAGTTCTTCAGGTATGACTATCTCTAAAATCATGTAAATCCTGAAAAATGCAGCATAGTAGCGCCACCTGTTGGGAGATCTACACCAAACCCTAATAAGAAACAACTTATGTTAACGTCCAACTGAATCTGAAGTTTGATGAAAATCCGTAGATTAGTTCTTGAGATAGGGCTGTTACTGAAATCGAGAGTAACGCGACATAACATCGATACCTGTTGTGAGATTTACATCAAAACCTAATTAGCAACAACTTATGTCAGTGTGCAACTGAATCAGAAAATTTATGAAAATCCTTATATTCATTCTTGAGAAAAAGCTATTGTGGAAATCACAAAAAATCGCAGCATATCAGCGCCACCTGTCGGGCGATTTACTCTTAATAAGCACTAGTCTATATAAAGGTCTAACTGAGTGTAAAGTTATATTAAGTTCCGTGCATTAGTTATTGAGATAGAGAGCCTACAAAATTTTTGCCACATGCAGACAGACAATCAGGTATTTTCTAAAAACAGTCAAATCGAGTTCAGGACCTCCTAAAACGTGTAAATCCATCGAATTCCGGAAGTCGAAATTCTGCACGAATCCAATACTTTCTTTACAAGAATATACATTGAAGAAAGTAAAAAATTCAAATGCAAGGCATAACTAATACTATTTCTAAAACTTATTGAATAAAAATCGTTTTTTTTTTTTTTTGCTTATTATTTTTTACCAGTGGATCCAACCCGAGCTTATCGATATTACACACAACATACTGCTTGGTATAAGAGAACGCAGATAAAAATCATTTATAATTTAAACTTCTAATAGATATTTTGAATTTGATATATATATATATATATATTTATATTGGTCACGAATAATAACAAAAAGTATTTTAATATGAAAAATATCAATACTGTATTCAAATAAAGTTTTGAATTTTTTTTAAAGTTATACTTTCGTATTAGCCGCATGCCAGAGGTTAATAGCCGAAGAAATCACCAAAGATTTAGATACTTACTTCGCCCTGTTGTTTCTGATTATTTCAGTATTTAAGCACATAGTTCGATTACATATCTGTTAAATTTGTGCTTAATTTTCATTATGTTATTTATTTAATTATTTATTTATAAAGTGTTAATTTAGCTTTAGGATATTAGTCTGAAGCAAATGCTGAATTATACATATTGTTTTAAGGGCAAACGGATTAATCTTCATTAATTGGGATCAATGCGATAGCGATAGATTTTAAGAAAATCATGCTTAAAAATTGTTTAAAAAAACCATAAAAAAATTTCTAAATTGAGATACAGTTTTTGGACAAATTGTACTCGAAAAAATGAGAATTCCTTACTCGACGGGGTAAAAATTGAAATTGTGCAATTTGTATAAGATATAAATTTTCAATTAAAGCAAAATTGATTACTTAGGTCATTGCCACCGTCAATATGACTTCGACGTTACTCTGAGATCTGTTTTTACTTTATAATATGGATTCACCTGTTAGAGTTTAACGAAAATTTCAATATGAATCTTTATGTATGTATAAACCGGGTGTCCCAAAAATGACCGATTATTTTAAAATTGAATAACTTGCACACGGTGACAGATATATAAAAAAAATTCTTTCAGGGGTGTTATGTAAGATGTCAGGAGTTTGTATACTGCGATTCTTAGTTTTAGTTACAAATAGCATCGATAGATGGCGCTTTTCTTTTAGAGATATTACTGCTTTAAATTTTAGTAAAAAGATGAGAATTTAGAATATATAATTTGTAACACAGGACTCTGTGATAAGTCTAAAAATATATACTTCTAGAATTAGCGGTCTTTTTGCAAACACATTCAAAACTAAATTATTATTCGTGTAATATTTTATTTAGTACTATAAAGAAAATAAAAAAAGACACTAGTTTTAGTACTATAAAGAAAATCATGACACCTACTTCAATCGCTGTTGCAAGAGGTACGAAAAATTCCTGGATTTGAAGCTTTAAAAACTATCACAGTGAGGGAGAAAGACTTCCCAGCAAAGAAAGAAATAGTGGCCCATCAGCTGGAAAAAAGATGGCAGCCAGCACTGCCATCAGCGGTAAAATGCAATGGTGCCATTACTTAAACCAGTACAAAAGTGTCCGTGCGGAATGCAGCTGGCCCATCAGTGATGGCCAACAGCAGGCCAGCAAATTGTATGTCATCACATCACTTCAATCCGGCACTTTTCCCGCAGTCTTAACACCTATCCTACTGCTATTCCTTTGCTGGCCCAGCACTTTCACTTACAAAATTTCTTATAGAACTCTATAAAAAGACGTATAGAAAAGTATTATAGAATAATGGTCCGTTTTTGTATGAGCTAGTTTCACCAGCAGCTACAGAAGTGTCTATAACAGAAATATCTGAACTTGCAGCTTTTTCCATGTGGTCAGTGGTCACCCTCCCAAGTACTAACCGCGGTCGGTGCCGTTTGGTTTTCGTAATCGGGCATGAACAAGTACTTTCAGAATATTCTACGACTGCTCGTTGTTTTCAAGCTCTCATTACACTATTTCAAGTTTGTTTCTTTTGTGATTTGTGTTCCCAATCATTAAACTTGTATAGAAATTATTGTATTGTATAGAAATCCTATATATTTTATTGGTTGATTGATTCTCAACTGTGTAAATTACTGTGAAATCCTTTGTAACTTAGTAAAACCAGATTCAAGAAGAAAAGAAAGTGCGTTGAAATAAAGAATTTATTTATTCATTTACTCATTTATTTTGTTGGGGCAGTGGTGCTATATTATTTACAGAAAAAAAATAGCTTGACAGCTGAAATTGTATTGTTAAGATATTTATTTCAGATTTGTGTTCAAATTCATTAGTCTGCCGCGGGGTGATAAAAATAACTCTTATTTTAATGCAGACTTGACAGAATATTTAAAAGTTTAATAAATCATTATGTGTTAAACTTGAAACGTAATTGTTTAAATATTTTTACACTTCAGATTAAAATATTTGAATAAAAATTAAAATTAGTAATTTTTTAAAACTTAGATGAATTACGCCACCTAGCGTAAGGGTATATAATACTGCAAAATTTCGTGCACTTCCAAGGTGTGGTGGGCCAGCGCAAGGGATAAGGCCCATCAGAATTTTATCTGATGATTTCCAACAGCAAAGTTGACTGAAGCTGTCCAGCAGTGATCATGCAGTGGTAGACCATTAACCAGCACTTCTCCATCGTTGCTAGCACCTATCTTGCTGCTGGCCAAAAATTTCTTCTTTGCTGGGTTGCATAATTTTTGAAGGAAATCCATTAATATATCAGACTAGCCATATTTAAAGAATGAAATGTTTCATCCTCAAAGCATAACCCCCAGACAGAAAGTTTTTTTTTTTTAAGGGGGGGGGGGGGGGAGCTTTGACAAGACGAAGACGAATAACACAATATTATTGATATAAATTAATACAAATTAACACTAAATCCGTTTCGCATACACTGTAGGGTTCCCGGATGTAATAAATAAACTAAGTGAATATGAATTAAAATCACAGAACTTCCAATTCCGCAAAAATGAATTAAAATATACGCGATAGAAACAAACTTTCAGTTAGAATTACAACGTATACCAAGTTCGAGCGAAAGACATCTAAAATGTATGCGCAACTGGGAGTGCCCCCTGATGGTTATTACGTAGAAAGACACAAAATGTCTTAAATTAAGACGCGTTTGAAGCAACGAAGTGTCTTAAAATAAGACGTTGCGGATATTTTAGACACTATTTTCAATTTGTTTACACCATGATCATTGTAAGCCATTTATGTGTCTTAAAGTAAGACATCTATAATGTCTTAATTTTCAGATTAAGACACTTAAGTGTTTGGATTTCTTTTTCAGTCACATATGTGTCTAAATTTAAGGCGCTTCTATTTGCAGTGTGTGTAACTGCTGGAAAGATTTTTTTTTCATAATAATAATAGTTATGAAATATTGTACAATTGAAACGACTGCTTATATTCGGTGCACTTAAAAAGATAAAATATTGACGAATATAAATTTATAAACGAATTGGCATTCAAAGCCGGAAAATTAAATAAAAATATATTTACATTTCTCAAAAAAAAAAAAATAAATAAATAAAAAAATACTGAAGAAAACTCAATTTTGATAGTGGCAGCAGCAAACACTGTACGTTGAATTTTAAGAAATGTGTTATTTATTTTTATTTATTTATTTATTTATTTTCATCGTACGCTACACTGACCCGTTCGTGTTCCATGAACTAAAACTTAAGCTAAATGTGCTGAATAAATGTGAATCAATAAATGTTTCATCCATATACAAGAAATTATTCGTAAAATTATACACTAATATGCCTACTCCTTTTGAGTCAAGCATAGCAAAACTGTGTTACTTTTAAATAAATTATTGAATAAGTTGGTAATTATCACAGTATTACTTATCACTTTTTTGGTCAACTTAATTTTACTTTCATAAAATAAATATCTTACAAGCACTTTAATAAGGGCTAAGAAAAAATAAATACATTTAAAACTGGAAATCATTAAAGAATAACAAATAAGCACATTGATTTTTACAAAAAGCCACCACTTCTAATTATTATCGAACTTCCAGTATATTAAAACTGTGAAGCAATCCTTAAAACATTGAATTTATAGCTCACTGCTTGACAAGGGTATTTAAATTTTAAACAAAAAAAAAATGCTTTCACAGACTTAAAATATACATTCATAATCTAAACTTGAAAATTGGGACACTTGTGAAATGTTCACATCTGCCCCCATATGTTCTGTTTACAAGTGCCTCATCTACCAACTTAAACCTAACTTATAAAAAAAATATATTTTTTTAAATTGAAATAAAGAAACAAAACTTTTTGTAAACTTACCTAATTAATGCGACTATAGAATGCAACGCTGATATACTACTTTAAAAAATGTCTTGAATGAATTTTTATTTCAATAACTTTAGAAGACTCTTTTACTTAACACCTTCTAAAACAAATTACTACAACCAGAAATCAAAATGGCTCATTGTTCTGGAAATTCAGTCAAAAGATGGTACTGCCATGCTGTCATCTATTGGCAAATTTTTGAGTTTTTCTATTTCAGATTAACTGAGTGAAATATGTACTGTTCACATGTGCCCCATGTTTGCATCTTCCCCACTCTCTCTTAAGTGTTTTTTTAAACAATTTTACTGTAGAATAATATTGCTTCAGAAATATAGGTATGAATTTCAGAACTTGAATCTGGAATTTTTAGATTTTATAAGGAACCATGACGGAGTTGGGTGGAATTTTTAACTACCGGGCAGGGCTGGACCAGTAAAGTTTTTGTAATAGCTGGGACGGATTCAAGCCTGGAGATTTCGACCTATGAAGACCTCTACAATGTGCTACCACAAACATTGTTTATTTAGAAATCTAGAATCGCAATCCATTTACCGAGTCAAAAAAAAGGTGCTTCACTCTAATCCAAAACTAAATGTTTGGTGAGAACTTTAACAAAAAACTCGAACGAAATTTTCAACAAACTTACATTGTTTTATGTAAAACAGGATAACATCACGAAAAAGGCTAGGAGATCATAACAATTCAATAAGGGCATTTTTAAAAATCTAATTTAAACTACAATCCGAAACAAAGCGCACCTAGTTGACAACTGTTTGGGATATACACTGTTTCTATCACTACTTATGATATTGTTACATATTCCTGAAAAGAATTTAAATCTACTGCAAATTTTGGTAAAACGTAATTATTTTAAAAGCTTTGAACAAAAATGCGGGTTCCGATTAAAAGGAGACACCCGGTATTTTTGCATGAATTAACGGATTCCGCCCTAGTTTTGTATACTAAAATTATTTGTTTTAATGCACATCCCTTCAAAGTTTGTACTTATATTTTTGAGACACCATCTATTCGGTCAATAATACTAAAAAGTTGCACAAAAGGTAGGTTGTCCTTTTAAAATCGATAAAGCAGATATGTGAAATTTTATTTCGGATATTGAGTATCTTGATTATCTTATATATTTCCCTACATGTGATTTTTTCTGTATGTAATCCTTTTTAAAGTAAACTTGTTTACAAAGTCTAGATCCGATTATTCTATCTTCCAATGAAAAAAGGGAAAGAAGATACCCAAAATTTGTTAAAACATAATGCTTTCCTTATAGATTCAATACACGTCCTTTTCTTCTATTTTTAACTTAGAGTACATTATTCTCAAGGGAGTAAATCATGGTTTATTAAACGACATATTTCTTCTATATTCTTTTTTTCCTACTCTTGCAGGAGGTATAATGAGCTTAAAAATACTTCAAGATTAAATAATAGTTTTATATAAGAATAAGAATGGGAACTTTTACCGTATTTACTTTAAATATTTATTAGTTGTATATTTTAAATTTAGTTTGTTTGCATTTTTAGTACTGTGACATTCAAAACTGTTTTTATACTTCTTTAGAAATACCATACTAATTTATATACATACTATTATACACTATAATAAATACTATTTAGAAATAGTATACTAATTTATAGAATCTTCAGTTTGTTCAATGTGTGAAATAAAAAATATCTCATTCTTCTATAATAAGGAATTCAGTAAAATAGTTAGAAGGCTGTAATTTACACAAAGCGTAGTCCAAAAAGAAGTTGTCCGTCATTTTTCCCCAAAGAAATTGCAAAGTAATGGGGCACATAAAATATTTATGTAATCCGAGCGTATTCCATACATTATTTAGTGATGTACGAGAAAATTCTGCAGTATGCTTTCTTTGTACGGTTGTAATATACACAAACGGTTGTAATATAAACAAAGCGTAGTCCAAAAAGAAGTTTTCCGTCATTTTTTTTCTCAAAGAAATTGCAAAGTAATGGAACACATAAAATATTTATATAATCCGAGCGCATTCCATACGTTATTTAGTGATGTACGTGAAAATTCTGCAGTATGCTGGCTCTGTGCTAGCAGAAAATTCAGATGAACGACGTAGTCTGTGCATAAATGGCGATCAATCTGCTTTACTGGATGATGGGTGCTAAAATCTATAAAAGTGAATCCTACTTGAAGTGCATAGTTCAGGCGTCATTGCTATCCTAGGTAGGGAGGGCTTTCCGATCCGACTTATAACGACAACCTGGAGCCAAGTAAGATTAATATTTTACAAACTTTGAAAAATGCACCAGAAATTCGCAGAAATGGATGATGGGTGCTAAAATCCCTAAAAGTGAATGCTACTTGAAGTGCATAGTTCAGGCATCATTGCTATCCTAAGTAGGGAGGGCTTTCCGATCTGGCCTATAACGACAACCTGGAACCAAGCAAGTTTAATATTTTACCAACTTTTAAAAAGGCACTAGAAATTCGCACAAATGGATGATGGGTGCTAAAATCCATAAAAGTGAATGCTTGAAGTGCATAGTTCAGACGTCATTGCTATCCTAGGTAGGAGGGGCTTTCCGATCCGGCTTATAACGACGACCTGGAGCCAAGCAAGTTTAATATTTTACCAACTTTTAAAAAGGCACTAGAAATTCACACAAATGGATGATGGGTGCTAAAATCCATAAAAGTGATTGCTACTTGAAGTGCATAGTTCAGGCGTCATTGCTATCCTAGATAGGGAGGGATTTCCGATCGGGCTTATAACGACGACCTGGAGCCGCAAGTTTAATATTTTACCAACTTTGAAAAAGGCACCAGAAATTAACACAAATACAGAAGGAAAGTCAGCCACAAAATACTTCTTCCGCATTTATTTAAAATGAGGTTTTAAACTTTGGAAAGCGTTATGACAAATACACCAATTCTCTTGGTGATAATATAGAAAAATAAAGTAACCCATTAACCTCCAAAACTATAAGGTTGAGTTTTTCAACTTTTTAGCTGAACGTCGTTTGCCACCACAAACTTTGAAGCTAATTTTCGCTTTATTTGATCTTAAAATTTGCGTCTTTAAGTATGGCCAATTTTGAAGTTGGAAAACAGTGATGGGTGTGTAAATAATTTAAATATTTGCATTTATTTTGACCGTTGCGTGAGCGCAACGCCAGTGGTTAATGGGGTAAGCCAACTTCTTTATGTCCGGAGCCTTAAGGTAACGACTCTTTCGTCTTCCTCTAGTACATATTTAGTCTGCTTAATACAAAAAATATTAAATGTGTAATTTTTTTAAAAATAATTTTGGGTACACTAATTTTGTACATCAGAGGAGCAGAAAAGTATGCCGCTTACTTTTCAAGTTGTAAATGAGTGAACTTACTTTAACAAGTGATTAGTTTTTATTACATTCTCATATAAAAAATCTAACTTTCTAGATTTATTAAAATAGGCAGATAAGGGTGCTTTAACAGCCAGTAGTTTAGTATGTTGTACGCAGGTTAACAAATTTCACAAAGGCATGTTATAAGATTATAGAAAGTTCTTAATAAAGTGGAAACGTCTAATCTTTCGTTTACAGCTCCATTTAATTCGTTGTATATCATTTTTTTCTAATTGCTGTAAATACCTGTTGGAATGATTTGTGTAAATTTAAATAAATGGTTATGTCGAAAAATAATCCCAAACATCCTATCTAATCCCTTGATTATTGGCGGTACGGAGATGCAGTAAGTAAGGTAATTAAGATAAACATTAAAAGAATGATCGTACAGTTCAGATGAGGATTGATGTTATTCGCCAATATAGGGAAGACCCAGGGATGAAAGTGCACTAAAGCCACTTTGGAGCAGTTTTGGAGCCGCAAAAATCAGATTTTGGAGCAGTAAAATCCATTTTTGGACCAGCAAAAATCTGATTTTGGGGCAATAAAATTCATTTTTGGAGCAGTAAAATCCATTTTTGGTGCAGCAAAATCTAATTTTGTAGCAATAAAAGCTGTTTTTGGAACAGATTGAAATTCTAATGCTAATAAACACCTAAAAATTAAAATGATTGCTATCTTGAAAATATTTTGACATTTGAAAGAGTAATTACTCAGATAAAATTTCTCCACACATTTTGCTAACTCTGGATATTCTAAACGACGATTGGATACAGATTGCAATAGTGAAAAACTAGCAGCAGGAAGAAAAAAAATCTGCTTATTTGGCTTTAAAAAATATTACTTTAGAGCAGTAATTTTAATTAACCAAAGAAAATCATATGAATACAACCTACAGGTCTTCCACTCAACTTTTGTAGTAAAAAATGGTAAAAGGGAACCATTTAAAGAAAAAAAAAGAGACCAAAAAGGACCACATATTTTGTATAAAAAGGAACCTTTAGGAACCTATTTCAGCAAATCACAAAATAAAATAAACACAAAATCTCCGCGACCATGTCATGAAATTAACGTGTATTTCGCGATCCTTTGACGAAATTCGCGTGATTTCACGATCTCTAACCGAAATTTGAGTATTTTGCGATCTTTTACCAAAATTCGAGTGCTTTTCGCGATCTTTTGTAGACATTTGCGTATTTTTTGCTATCTTTTGACTATGTTTACATATTTTTCGCGATCTTTTGACAAAATTTACGTTTTGTTGCAATCTTTTGACTAAATTCGCACATTTTTCGGGATCTTTTGGCGAAATTCGTGTGTTTTTCGCGATCTTTGAACAAAATGTGCATGTTTTCGCGATCTTCTGTAAAATTTGCGCTTTTTGTGATCTTTTGAAGAAATGTACGGGTTTTTTTGGTAATCTTTTGACCGCGTTTTGTTCATTTTTTCACAACACTAGCGATCCTTTGATAAAATTTACGTTTTTTCGCGATTTTTTTTACGGAATTCGTGTATTTTTCGCGATCTTTCGACGAAATTTGCGTGTATTTTAAGGTACTTTGACGAAATTTGAGTGTTATTTGGCAATCTTTTGAAAATATTCGCATTTTTTCGCGATCTTTTGACGAAATTTGCGTCTTTTCGCGATCTTTTGACAAAATTCGCGTTTTTTCGCGATCTTTTGACGGCGTTTTGTTTGTTTTTTGACGAAATTAGCGATGTCTTGACAAAATTCCCATTTTTTTCGCGATTCTTTGAAGAACATGGTGTGCTTTTAGCGATCTTTTGATAAAATTCACATGATTTTCGCGATTTTTTTTTGACAAATTCAGGGATTTTTGCGAACTTTTGACCGCATTTCTTTCATTTCTTGACGAAATTCGCGATCGGTAAAAAGTTAAAAATAGAATTTTTCTTTGTTTCTCGGATCGACGAAATCGTTCTTAATTTCATTTTGGTACGAAGTACGTTTTGGCGCAGGATTGACGCAAATTTAAGGAAAAACGCTATTTCTGCGCAGACATGAGCAGCAATTGTACTTCTGCTCAGATATACGCAAAATGCACAGCACTTGCACCCCTGGGAAGACCGGGGATAGTTGGCTACAGGGGTAAGTAGGCGCAGCCCTCTTAAATCGCCTGTTTGGGGATAGATTGCGCAACCAGTCACAGAGTTACCTTTCTTCTTGCTTTTTACAGTCCTCATTGTAATTTTACAGCGTTACCTACGTGCAGTGGGCATTTATTACCATTTTCTGTTTTTTGCATTAATAAGTAATTTTTTGTTGCTTCATTCTTTTTCTAATTTCTAATACTTATCTTAATAATTGCGATTTAACTTGTGAAGTTTTTCTTAGTGTATGATTAACTGTACCTACCCCATATGTGATTTACTTGGATTATTTATACTTAGATGGCTACGTATCCCTTTTTTGAAGAAATTTATTATGGGGCTAGTAGGCGCATTCAACACGGGGCAAGTTGGCTCGGTGTCTGGTGTGTGGTGGTAGCTTGAAAAACAGCAAACACCGAGAAAAGTGGTTGCAATGCAAGATTTTGGGCACACGAGGTTTGCTTAAACGAAGGCACTCGATTTTTTATTTGTGACAACTGTAACTCTGATGATGATATCGAGTAGGCTATCAGTTACTCAATGTTAATGTTTTATTCATCATTTTTATGTCTGTATAATTTATAATTTACATTATACGGTGATAATGCCTTTGTTTAACCTTACTGGTAATAATGAAATTGATTTCTCTTAACTGCGTGTCTTACTTGAGTTTCGTTTAAATTTTTATGATGCGTGTGTCAACTTACACCATAGGTATAGGCAACTTGCCCCGTGATGGGGCAGGTTGGCGCACAATTTTCCTTTTACTTTAGACTTTCGCTGAACATAAACTATAAAAGCTACAAATTCAAAACTCCTGTTATTTACAGCCCAATGCCTGTTCTTTAAAAGTACAGTTAAAGTTTCATAAAAAACATAACAAAAATAATAATAAAAATCAATAACTAAAAACTGCGCCTACTAGCCACGGTTTCCCCTACACTTAAAATTCCCATTTAAACTGATAAAGTACACAAATAAGCATGCGTTGTGTGAATTGTGAAAAATTCCTACATTTGAACTTCTACCAATTAACACAAGCATGTACACAATTTTATGTTGTATAGTATTCATATACCTGTTAATTAATGTACACATGGTGCATAAAAGGAAAGACAAAAACTATTAAAAGAAACAAGAAATTTATTTACAAGAATCAGTAAAAATAAAAATAAAAATTGTAAACGATGGAAATATGCTACCAGTGTAGTATTTAAGAAAAATCACACGATTCAATTATTTAACATTTAAGCTCATCTTTATCAACATATATTTTATCGTGATTGATTAATTAAATAACCTTTAGCAATACCAAGTTGCTAAAAGTAATTACTACTATGGAATGTATCATTCTTTATATAAATTAAATTGCCATTAATTAAACTTGAATGCCTGCTGCTATGCGGTGTCATATCCTGCACATACAACAACTTAAATATTTACAAGGACATACAATAATAATAATAAAATACTTTGATGGTGAATGGTAGGTTGAGATGGCATCAGAGATATTGTAGCTGGCTTCATCGCTAACAATTTCTTTCGATTATCACACACACAAGAAATATTTATTCATTAGGACCTTTGTTCTAACTTTAATTAAAATATATGAATTCCAATAATTGTAATCGTGATTCAGATTTGAAAAAAAGAGCCATTAAAGATACTTTTATCTGCATAATTGAACATAATATAAAGAGGAACTCCTAAGTGATTCTCACATTCAAAGAGAAGAGTTCTGATGCTTTGATGAACTTTCCAAACGCAAAGTCATTTAGCTTAAAAACTACAAAAGCTGAATAAACTGTAAATGACTTTACACTCTCATAAAAACTTGTAAAAACAGAAAATCCCTGTAGTCCGTAAATATCTGTACAATCAACACGTTGTTCCCGGTGAATTTTACTAGATCCGTTTGAGACCAATATTATGGTCCTTATAATTGCCGCATTGCCACTCGCCTTGTTCGGGCCGCTGCAATTTATTACGTCAGGAGAGCTGTACCCCTTGAAATGTTGTAAATTCAGTCTTTTTTTTTTTTTTTTTTTTTTTTTTTTTTTTTTTTTTTTTTTTTTTTTTTACTGCATTTGCTACGTCAAGAAACTTGCATGCCTGGCGACTAGCACAGAAAACAGCAGAAAAATACTATTTATTTAACATAAAAATCAATTGGAAGACCTGTTATAATATAAAATATACGGAATATACTAATAGAATTACATGAAGTTTCCATATTATTAAGTTCTCGATCTGAGCTTCAGTATGAGCTGTCGTTTATGTTTTTCCGCCGAGTATTTTAAAAGATATGATCTGTTAAATGTTCAATTCCTTTCCCTTTGCGCAGTTCAGCGAGAGAGAAGCACAAGATGGCGGTATTCGAGTTCATCTGAGAGATACCGATGTGAATAATGTAAATTTTATTTTAAATTTATATCCTTCTTTCTCTAGGTTTTCTAACACCAATCTGAATAGCAAAATTCCTAATCTATACCGTGATAAACTGAGTTTAAAACTCAAAAAAATGTTCAGGTTACCGAATTTCACTCGACCGCAACTCGGTTGGTCTTGATTGCAAAAATGATGACTGCACTATATTTTTGGACATGGCATTTATATTACACAGAGCTGTCAAAATATAAAAATACGAAATGTATTTTTTTTATATCCCCCCCCCCCCACCTTCTTTTCTATAACTAACATTTAGGAAAATGTCGCCATGCATTTGAGAAGGACATTTAAAAAAAGTTTAATTCCTTTACGGGTTATGATGAATGTATAACAAATTACCGTTATGATAATTTCAATTCGATGAATTTCCCGTGCTTTCTAGTACTAAAAACAAAAAGACGTGCATATGTATACAAACTCTTGTGAAATTAATTCCATGTCTAAAAACTATACTTTATTTGTATACTTTTTGTAACTGGAAATTTGTTTTTATTACCAACAGTCTAAGCGATAATCACTATTGATTCAACCTGTATCGCTATCACAAATATGCGACAATTTAATAAAAGATGTATATTGCAGAAGGTTTGTGTACTAAAGAAAATGTCTTGGAGAAATATTTTTACACGCTCAAAACTTATTTTACATGCATTCATTGTCTAAAAACAATGGAATGAAAAAATATAATTGAGTACATAGTTGTTTTATTATGTAGATTATTAGATGACAAAATCGCCGCTCACTTCGGCTTTCAGATTACATACTGATGTTATTAAGAAAGATTTCCATGTAAATTCAACGGCCATAAATTGTAAAATATGAGAAAGCCTTAACGTTTATTATATGAGGGTTCAATGATTTAATACATTCAACAGGCATAAATAATAAATATGAGAAACCTTAAAGGTTATTATGTGAGGATATTAACGAGAATATTGATGATCGTTCAGTTTTAAATTTCCAATTACTGCCTAGAAATTAATGGAAAATATCTGCATGTTAATTCATTAGATATAAATTATAAAATATTTGCAAACCTTAAAGGTTGTATGGTAATGACATTCTCTTTATCATTTTTGATAATGTCTCTGTTCGAGTTGAGTAAAATCATTCTGAGTATTAAACGAATATAACTGATGTGATAATCTTTTATGACCCCAAGTCTATTCTATGAGACAATTATATTTTTGTTTTTGTATTAGGGTACCCATAAATTATCAAATATTTTTTATTAGCTGATAGGAGAAAAGGTGTTTAAAGGATTTATTCATGAGATCGAGATAAAGTTTGTTAGCGAATTTTAAATCACATCTTTTTTTTTTTTTTAAGAAAAGTTACAAAATTCAAAATTAACAAAGACTTCTTTGTATGCATTTAGTTAATTTGTTTTATTTGTATTACTATATCTAAAAATATATATATAGAAATAATTTGTTATTTTTCTAAAACTTTGTAGTTTAATTTACATATTTATTTATTTTCAGGTAAGTAAAATTTCTGCAAAACATTTGCTCTTCAACTCCTAGAGGTAAGACTTAAAGAAAGAAAATTTTCTTCTATCAAAATAGATTTCGCACATCTATAAAATACATAAAGCTTAACCAAGTTTACAATGCGATAATCGCAGTAATATTATATTTTACAGTAAACAGTTAATTATTTTTATTTTATACTAAAAGTATACATTTATCTGTAACTCATTTTAGTAAATACTACTTATAAAACTCATTTTATAAATTTAAATTTTGATATGTTTAAGATATTAATGATGGCTATAAAAACTGCTTCAAATACGTCTCCATTCATATTTCCAATATTCATAGTGTCCTTTTTGTATTTCATATATAGACTGATTGGGTTTTAATGGCACAAATTCCCTTTAGGGACATGCTGCGCCAAGATAAAGTTAAAATAAAAACATTGAATTATATTGTTAAAAAGGTTAGATTAAAAGATTATTACAAGGTAATCGAAAACAACGCTGTTTAATGAAAAAATAATATGATAATATGTATAAATAAATCCATTTTATAAATTCAAATACCATAGGTAAAAGACAAGGAAAATCTTTACAGTTAAAATAATAAAAATCTGTAAAGAGAGGGCTTAAAAAAAAAAAGTATAAAATGTCATAATAATACTGCATAAAAACAAGTTAAAAAAATTATTTAAAACCACCCAGACTAAAATTCGTCATAAACAGTATTTTCTTCATCTGCACTCTAGTCATAACTATAAGAGTATGATTCCATAGCCTCTTCCACATAATGGAGCAGGAGCAGCTACTTGGAGTCTTCACATTATAAAGTGATGGGCTAATACATGATTTCCTGGGGTTTTTTTCTTCACAGTTTTCCACTGTGAAGAGGCTTGAGTTAAAGATATCTTTCTCTTTTTTTGTGCACAAGATTTTTGGTTTGCTTTATGTAGTTGCTTTATGCAGTTGGAAAAATATCATGTTTCTGCAATTTGCTTGCAGATGAATCAGAAGTTTGCTCAGTCTCACATTCGGTTAACTTTTTTTGATTGGCTTGGAGATTTTTGTGACTGAGGATTTAGATATTCAGTTTTAACAGGGACTGGTGATGGCGGCCAAAGTTCTAATTTCGGCGTAAGTCTTGCAGAAGTAGTAGAGTGCACCACGGGTTTAATTTTCTTAAAGTGCATGACGGTAGTGTCACAAGTGAATTGTTTGGTGGAAAAGAGGATCCAGTTTGGATGCTTATATGCCTTGTGGATTTAGATTGTTGCTTGAGTAAACTAAATTAAATAATCAATCAACAGACGCGGTTCTGGATTCAACAAGTTTGCGAGCTTCAGGATAGGGAAGTTTTTGAGTAACTTTAACAGCACGGTTTCCCATTTTACAGATGCAGTTTGGACAAGAGCGAGATTATCTTGCATGGTCACCTTTTAGTCCAAGAGCCGACAGCACAAAAACCTATGTTATCAAGCACAAGAAAAAACCCTTTATTTTATGGAAGAATAGAAGTTGGGGAATCTAATGATCCATGTCGTCCAGAAGTGAAGTGGTGCATAAGCCAAAAATTAATAACACCAGTGATTCACTCGTAGGTTTATAATTGTGTTTGTCCTACAAACAAATGTATGAAAACACGGAGGGCTGTGAGTAGGAAAACACAATGATAAATCTATGAGTGAACCACTGGTGGTATTAATTTTTAGCTTTTGCACCACTTCACTTCCGGCCGACATGGATCATTAGATTCCCTACTCCTACTCTCCCATAAAATAAAGGTTTTTTTCCTGTGCTTGATAACATAGGTTTTTGTGCTGTCGGCTCTCGGACTATTTATAGTTTGCGCAGCATTCAGCTTTGTCGCAATGTTTACTTCAATGGTCGGATTCTGCACAACATGCGCTGGTAACGGAATTACGAGAAGTATTCGTACTATGACCATAATTCTGACACTTAAAACAACGGAGAGGATTAGAAATATAAGGCCGGACATGACAGCTAAGGTAGGCAACTTTAATTCTAGTTGGTAAAGTAGGACTGTTGAAAGAGTAGAATAATTTGTTTCGTAGTAAGCACTTTCCCATTCAGACGAATAGTAATACAGTGTGCATCTATGATATTTTGATCTTTTAAACTTTGTAGAAGTTCTTCCCTTGTTGAGGTTGTATTTAAAGTTTGATGGACCTGGACAGAAACAGAAAATGAACCTATTATTGTTTAATTTAAGAAAACTTGTGACACTCTGACTGAAAAGATCTCCACCAGCAAATCCCGACAGCATTTTTTAAGTGAATAACAATCTCCAAAGAAAGACTGAAACGTTTTTGGAATAAGAAACGTTGTAGTTATCTTAAAAGAATTATCAGAAAAACTATCAGTGTGCTTAATTATAAAGAACCGAGTGAATGATTTGTGCTGTACAAGTTCTTGTTCTCCACATGTAATAGAAATAGAACAAAGTAAGTACAGGCATTCCCCGACTTACATAAGTAATGTGTTCCGTAAACTTTTGCATAAGTCGAATTTTACGCAAGTTAAATTTGTAAATTCCTTCGGTAAAATTTCGTAAGAAACTGCAATATTTATTATATATATATAATATATACATTATTTACACAATATTATTTTAAAAATAAAGTAGCATGCAGCAGTATTTGCTTGGATATAAACTATAAAGTATGAAAAAATATAAAAACAAACTGAAAGAACACTTTTCAAATAAAATTTTTTTTTGTAGAATATGGGATTTATAAATTTAACATTGATGAATTAATTTATATCAATTTTGAATCTACATCAAACGAACAGCTCTGAAGCTTGAAGAAAAAAAAGTCCTTCCGGCCAGTGCCGGGAGGAAGAGGTAGCTTTCAAATTCCTTATTTTAAAAAAGCCAACTTATATTATTCAAACACACGAAGATCAATTTAGTGGAAACCGAATATAGGAGATTCAATACTAATTTTTATCAATACTAAATCATTATGAATGAGAATTTCGCGAAATTAGTCATCTTTATCCAAGCTGCTTTTATTTAAAGTAACTTATATTTGGCTCCCAAATTCGGCGATTTCTTAAAGTACCTGCCATTTTAAGACAACATGGTGGATGAGGCTAACCAGTGAACTTTGTCGAAACCTTAGTAATTGCTGTGCACATGCGCACTCACATCGGAATCGGTTGATATATACGAGTGCTGTCGCAGGCAAAAAATCAGATTTTTCAAAATGTCACCCACATTAGAAATTGAAACGGCTATATCTGAGCCATTTTTTAAGATAAAGACAAACAAAAAATGCTCCTGAATCCTTATATCAAGGTCAAATACTTAAGAAAGAAACCTTTTTCAATTTCTAATTTTTATGCACCTCACTTTAAATATAATTTTTTTTTTTTTATTTAATGGCCGCCATTTTGATGATGGATGAAGCTGGCCAGCGTACTTGGTCGAGATATTGATGTATACTATCCACATGCCTTCTTACATGGAAATAGGCGAATACGTGTGTTATCGCGTGACAAATACAAGATCGTTTCAAAATGTTAGCCGTACTAGAAATACAAAGTGCTATAATTCAACCATTTTTTTAAGATATAAACAAAAGAACAAATTTTCAGAAACAAAATCTGCTCCGGAATCTTTGTATCAAAGCCAAACACATAAAAAAATCTTTTTCATTTTCCAATTTTTTAATACCTCATTTTAAATTTTAAATTTAATTTTTTTTTTAATGGCAACCCTTTTGAAACAAGATGGCAAATGAAGCTGGCCAACGAACTCGATCGAGACATTGGTATGTACTATGTACAGACCAAGTAACATCCAAATCGGTTCATAAATACGCCTATTATCGCGTGACAAAAATCAGGTCGTTTTAAAATGTCAGCCTCAATAGAAATTCAAAAGGCTATAACTCAGCCATTTTTTTAGATATAGACGAAACAAAAACTGTTCCGGAATCTTTGTATTAAAGTCAAACACATACAAAAATAAATCTTTTTCATTTTCCAATTTTTTGGTATCTCATTTTAAATTTTAATTTTTTTAAATTTTTTTAAATGGCCGCCATTTTGAAACAAGATGGCGGATGAAGCTGGCCAACGAACTCGGTCGACATATTTGTATGTACTATGTACACACCAAGGTACATCCAAATCGGTTCATAAATACGCCTGTTATCACGTGACAAATATCAGGACGTTTCAAAATGTCGGCCACGCTAGAAATTCAAAATGCTATAACTCAGCCATTTTTTAAGATATAGACGAAACAAAAACTGCTCCCGAATCTTTGTATCAAGGTCAAACACATAAAAAAAATATTTTCTCAATTTTAAATTTTTTGGTACCACATTTCAAATTTAAATTTTTCTTAAAAATTTAAATGGCTGCCATTTTTAAACAAGATGGCAAATGAAGCTGGCCAACGAACTCGGTCGAGACATTGGTATGTACTATGTACAAACGAAGTTACATCCTAATTGGTTCATAAATACGCCTTTTATCGCGTGACAAAATTCAGGACGTTTCAAAATGTCAGCCACGCTAGAAATTCAAAATGCTATAACTCAGCCATTTTTTAAGATATAGACGAAACAAAAACTACTCCGGAATCTTTGTATAAAGAAATTAGGTTTCGTTATGGTTTGAATTCATCTAACAAAATTGTAAGGGTTAAACAGAGTTTTTTTGGTTCATTTTAATCAGATTTGTGTTTGTTTTGTTAAAGATTTGATTGTATATCCCAATAAAAATATGACTATATCTAATATATAAAACTATATTGTTGTTGTGGCTTTTATCTGCATATTTTATTTATAAAACAATTATCAAAAGTAAGCAAATTAGTATCAAACGCGCTAGTATGTTCATAAATGTAATTTTCGAGATTTCTTACGTAAGTGCGAATTTACGTAAGTCGAGGGATGCCTGTACTTCCATCCATAGAAAAAAGAAAAGTCGATTCAGCCCCGGTCGCACCACTCACTACCGAGCCAAACAAGGGGATGTACATTCAAGAATGACTGCTATCCAGGGACCATACATTCACATGGTAACCCTATGTCAGTCTCCATCCTTAACGAGATTACTAGTGTGTCTGCTCACTTCCTCCCCAGTCAGTGACAAATCAGCTGACCAGCCGATTGATGCATACGGGACCAATATGCACCTCCCGTCTACTTGAAGTATAGGCCAAAGCAGTCTGTTGGTTTCTCTCAACTGCCAGTAACCCCTTTCGAGGGACACGGGTCGCCACGTACGGCAAACAGGTGGGTGATCTGCAATTCTCTATAGGTCAATATAGACAGGATGATATCGGCTTATGCAGAATTACCTTTCCCTCCAAGGAGAAAACTACAACGAGAGTTAAATAAAGACAAAAGAACAGACAAGAAGAAATAGAGGGAAAATGAAATAGAGAAAGATCGCTTGGGTGTCCGGGGTTGCGAAGCATTTGAATTCTTAAAGGAGGTATCACATTTTTTATAAGACTAATGGCTGAAATAATTGTTCCAAACAAATATATTGTAAAAATGTTTAATAGAAATAGAGCGGAAACGTATATAAAAATTATAAATTTAAATTTTAAATACAATATCCCATAGAAATAAATATTTGCTTCGGTGTAAACTTTACAAAAATAAATATATAATGTAAGAAACTTACATGGGATTTATTTGTAGTCATACAGTATATTTTTAATTTATTACATTATTATATTTATAATTTATTGCATTCACATACTCACATTTACAAAAATATCAATCGAAAAACGTATAATTTTTTTCTAGTTATAACTATATTTCAAAGTTATATAATAATGCTATCGAATTTTTCAAAATCATATTTCATTATGATTCAAAAATTCTAAATCTGAATATCCGTCGAAGCATGAAATTACATAGCATCGATTTGATTTGGAGGTTGTTTGCTTTTTATACATCTAATATGAAAACGTTTTTTCCATTGGTAAAGTATTGATTGCAAAAATATAGGTATGTAATATGACGCTATATAAGTTTATATTTCGTTTACTGCGAAGAAAATGTATAAAAAATAGGACTTTAATTTTACACTAGAGAGTCTGATATTGATCGATTCATGTACTTTAATTTCTCAACCTTTTTCCTCTGCGACATATTTTGTTCCCTTGGTTAAAATTCCCCGGTAAACTAAACTTATGATGATTTGAAACATATAAAATAATCTATATCTTTTTAAATCTATATGATAAAGCAGAAACATATCCATGGATAATGTTGACGTCATCTTGAAGGTGGCAACATCTGACCAATAGATTTTCCATTTTCTGCAACATTTTGAAACTTATTTCTAGACACCATACAATTTCAATTTTTACATCGCCAAATAAGAACAAAAATGTTCTTTCATATGCAATTTGTTTGAAAACTTTATCTCGATTTACTGATTTTTTATGAGCTTTAAAATAATTTCCAAACTTTTTTTTACTATATCTCTATCGCGTGTAGCCTCATTACGAAAGATCAACCCGTTTGCACTTAAAAAAATATGAATAGTCAAGCATTTGTTTCCGACTAAGATTCTGTAACTAAATTAAAACTTCAATAGTAACTAAATCAAATAATATGAATACAACACAAATTCATCAAGCATGTAATCGAACTAAACCATTTAAATTATCAGAATCAAAAAGTTACTATAAGTATTGAAATCTTTGGCGAATTCGTCGGCTGTTAGCGAAGTAATACGAAAGTATAACTCTTAATAAATTTTAAAAATTTATTTGAATACATTATTGATATTTTTCATATAAGAATGCTTTTTGGTGTTGTCAGTGGGCAATAAAAAAATATATACTGTATTAAATGCATAATATATACTGTATTAAATGCAAAAAACCTATTAATTTTTTTTAATGGTTTTCACCTAAATTCGGTAACTTGAGAAACTCGGGTTGCATCTCTTAATTTAATTAATAATGCAAACTAATTTTGCTGTCATAAATTAACAAGATAAAATATTTTTTTTACTATTGTGTATATTTTTTAATATCTTCGTTCCAAGATACGGTTTTCGTAAAGACGTATTAGTTAAATCTTCTTCCAAAGGTTAGCAGAAATACAAGGTGTACATAAAAGAATATCCCAAATTTACAGTTTCATTAAAGTCCTTCTGTATATAAAAAAAAAAGTTTTGATTTGGAAATGGACCAATGAAAATCTGCGTAGATATTCCCGGCAGATCGGCATCCAATTTGAATGCTTAAGCATGGCCTTTCTTCGTTAATATTAAAAAAACTGTTGCATACAAAAATACGAAAATCGGTAGTATTATTGAAACATATAAAATAATCTATATCTTTTTAAATCTATATGATAAAGCAGAAACATATCCATGGATAATGTTGACGTCATCTTGAAGGTGGCAACATCTGACCAATAGATTTTCCATTTTCTGCAACATTTTGAAACTTATTTCTAGACACCATACAATTTCAATTTTTACATCGCCAAATAAGAACAAAAATGTTCTTTCATATGCAATTTGTTTGAAAACTTTATCTCGATTTACTGATTTTTTATGAGCTTTAAAATAATTTCCAAACTTTTTTTTACTATATCTCTATCGCGTGTAGCCTCATTACGAAAGATCAACCCGTTTGCACTTAAAAAAATATGAATAGTCAAGCATTTGTTTCCGACTAAGATTCTGTAACTAAATTAAAACTTCAATAGTAACTAAATCAAATAATATGAATACAACACAAATTCATCAAGCATGTAATCGAACTAAACCATTTAAATTATCAGAATCAAAAAGTTACTATAAGTATTGAAATCTTTGGCGAATTCGTCGGCTGTTAGCGAAGTAATACGAAAGTATAACTCTTAATAAATTTTAAAAATTTATTTGAATACATTATTGATATTTTTCATATAAGAATGCTTTTTGGTGTTGTCAGTGGGCAATAAAAAAATATATACTATATTAAATGCAAAAAACCTATTAATTTTTTTTAATGGTTTTCACCTAAATTCGGTAACTTGAGAAACTCGGGTTGCATCTCTTAATTTAATTAATAATGCAAACTAATTTTGCTGTCATAAATTAACAAGATAAAATATTTTTTTTACTATTGTGTATATTTTTTAATATCTTCGTTCCAAGATACGGTTTTCGTAAAGACGTATTAGTTAAATCTTCTTCCAAAGGTTAGCAGAAATACAAGGTGTACATAAAAGAATATCCCAAATTTACAGTTTCATTAAAGTCCTTCTGTATATAAAAAAAAAAGTTTTGATTTGGAAATGGACCAATGAAAATCTGCGTAGATATTCCCGGCAGATCGGCATCCAATTTGAATGCTTAAGCATGGCCTTTCTTCGTTAATATTAAAAAAACTGTTGCATACAAAAATACGAAAATCGGTAGTATTATAGAAAAATGTTTGATAAACACGTTGATGCAGAAAGTTTTCAAATCAAAGAGTTATTTTAAGAGATATTTAATGCCAAAGTTGAACAAAATCGTTCCATTAAAAAAGTTTTATAGGAGCAAAAACTGTACATAGAAATTTAATCATTTTTAGATCATTTTATGCATCAGAATTTCCCGGTGTGCAGACCGCATTTAGTATTTTAACTTGACTCATTTTTTGAGGTTTTATTTCTATTTTAAATTCAAATTTTCAGCATTTCGAAAGATATTTTTTACAAAATTTAGAAAATTGCATTAATTTAAACTGTTGCCAACTGTATAAACAGCGCAAACAATAATGTTTGCTTCAAATAAAAAAATTATTTTACACTTAACTATTATAAACAGAAAATGTAAAAAGCAGGAACTCATTGAAAATTACGTTATAAAAGCTATACTTACACGTGAATTTTAAAAGAGAAATAATATTGTAAAATAATTTAAATAGGAGAATTTGCGTCACATTTACGTCACATTGCACTTATTACGTAAAATGAACAAAAAATAATATTGCAAAGCAGTTTAAATTTAAAAATTGCGCGAGACGTTAATTTGATATTTTAAGATGATCATAATATTTCATTTCTAACAAAAGTATTTTTACGTGAATATTAAAAAGAGAAAGAAAAGTTTGGTGAAAATTACGTCAGATTATAATTGTCAAATTCAAATTATAATTCAATCTTCCGAAATCTTTTTAAAGCCGATCAAATTCGCGCGCTGTTAGAGTCTGCGGTGTCTGAACGGGGGTTGACGAGCGTAGCTCGTAGGGGGCAGAGCCCCCTAGTAACTCAAAAAAAAGTACAACCTTGTTGTTCATTGGAAATCAAAAATAGCAGTTGAAAGTTTAAATTCAACACAGTTACAAGTGTTCAATGTGAACCCCTTCAGAAACACGAACGATATCGAGGTAGTATGATAACTCATCCCGCACTTTTTTCAGCATGTCCGGTGTTGCTCTTTGAATGGCTGCAGATATGCGTGTCCTAAGTTTGTCAACGTTAGATGGTGGCGGTGGAACAAACACCTGATCTTTAACGAGGCCCCTCAAAAAAAAAAAAAAAAAAAATGTAAAGAATTATTTGCAGACAATGATGAGTGTTTAACTTATATATTTATTAGAACAGTGAAGCAAAAAAAAAAACTCTGATTTTCTGGTCAGAATAGAGAAAAAAATGGCCATAATTTTTTTTTGCCATTTTTTTTCCCATTCTGACCAAACAATTAGAGTTCTAACTTTTTACGACTGCTCTTTCATCTTCACCTAACACTTTATTTATAATGACTGTTTCATAATAATGGAAGTCATCAGTCCATCAGAAGAAAATAACTCGGTGAAAGCGGAAACTCCGATAATCGGGACTCTACTGTAGTTCAGTTTTAAGATTTATAACACGCGATTTTATTTTACAAAAAGTGACGTCATCCACATCCGCTGAAGAATTCATCATTTGCGATCCAGTGTTAAACAACATCTACAGTAAAGTACGCTTAGGGCATCACTATCGCTGAATAATACACAAATCCAAAAAAAAAAAAAAAAAAAAGAGATTTCGTCACAGACCTTCATTTGTTTGTATTATTAATATAGATATTTAAAATTAAATTTAGTTTCTAATAGCTGTATGTTTTATCAGAAATCTTTCATTTATATGTTTCAAAATAGCACTTACTTTTATTATTATTTTTTTAAAGTTTTTATGGGAAAATGGCAAGAAAAAGGTATAATTGCTATTTTTCTTTCACTTTCTATAGAAATGGAGTTCTCCCGTTGCCAGTATTAAGCAAATGGCTCTAAAAACTACAAAAAAATAATATTTCAAAAATAAACAGAGACACAGTTTTCAAACAAATTGCATTTAAAAGTACTTTTTTTTTTCAATACGACGGTATAAAAATTAAAAATGTGCGATGCTTAGAAGTTTAAAAATTTGCTATAGAGTATTTAATCGTACTGCTTTGGTTTACGGCTGGCTTCTGTAAGGTAACGTTATGTTTTGGAGACTACACAAAATAAGCTGGGAGAAAGAAATAGCATACCGTACCGGTGACTAAAAAATCATGCTGAGAAATGTGTCGGATGAGTTATCGTGCCGCCTCGATATCGTTCATGTTTCTGAAGTGGCTCACATTGAATACTTATAACTGTGTTGAATTTAAACTTTCAACTGATATTAGCCACCGCGGTATGCTATTTCTTTCTCCCACCTATTAATGTGTCGTCTCCAAAAAATAACGTTACGTTGTATAAGCCAGCCGTAAAATAAAGCAGGCGCATCATTGTACGAAATAATCTCTACTGCAATTTTTTTTACTTCTAAGCATCGCACATTTTCAATTTTTATACCATCGTATTGGAAAAAAATACTTTTATATGCAATTTGTTTGCAAACTGCATTTCCATTTATTTTTGAGATATTAATTTTTTTGTAGTTTTTAACGAAATTATTTTAATGTTGGCAACTCAAATACTCTATTTCTGTAGAAAGTAAAGGGAAAATAGTTGAAAAATAGCAATTATATCTTTTTGTTGCCATTTTCTCACAAAAACTGAAAAAAAAAAATACTGAAAATGCATGCTATTTAAAAAATATATAAATGAATGATTTCTGCTAAAACATGCAGCTATTATAAACTAAATTTAATTTTAAGTATCTATATTAATATTACAAACAAATGAAGGCCTATGAATCATGAGATAGCCGATTTTTTTTTGTTCAGTTTCTTGAATGACGAAATCTCTTTTTTTGAATTTTTGTATTATTCAACGATAGTCACGTCCTATGCATATTTTACTGTAGATGTTGTTTAAGACTGGATCGTAAATGAGGAATTCCTTAGCGGATACATTTGACGTCATTTTATATAAAATAAAAGCGTGTGTTTTAAGTTTGAAAGCTGAAATATGTTTTGTACTACAGTAGCAGGGTTGGCTTTTTCCCGTCCAAAACTTGTTTTTCTCTTCCCGTTGGGAAAAATTGGTAAATACTGGGAAAAAGTGGTAAATACCGGGAAAAACTTCCAAATGAATCAGGGTTGGCTTTTTCCCGTCCAAAATTTGTTTTTTCCATCCCACTGGGAAAAATTGGTAAATATTGGGAAAAAGTGGTAAATACCGGGAAAAACTTCCAAAAGAATATGGAAGAAACATTCTGGCTTTCTGAATGTGATCTGTAAAATTAAAGATAGACATACATAGTTATTACAATTTTCCCTTATATTTAAAATTATTTTGTAGGAAAGAAAAATAAATAAGAATTATTGCATAAAGCAGAAGTTCAAGAATCTGCTGTAGAGAAAATAGCTGGGAGAACTGTTACTCTCTTGCAAGATGTATGGAGTAATGTACACAATAAACCTGTTATAGCCAATTCCATATTTTGTAATGGAAAAAGTATGTTTCTTTCTGCAATAGCTTTCGGGAAAAATAAGAAAACGAGTGGGTATTGTATAAATCTTGCTCGTGTGGCAAAAATTGCAGCAGAAGCTACATATGGATGCACTGTAAAAAGTTTCGTTTCGGATAATGAACAGAAAATGCTTACAATGTGGCAGAATCTTGAAACGGAAGATATTATACCAGTTACATATAGATCTGCATCACGTTATTTAAATATTTTTGGCAAGAATGTAACTACTGATTCTGTTGTGGCTAATGTTGTCAAAATTCAGAAATATTTTAAAAATCACCATATCCCTGGGGGTTTATTGAAAGAGTATGCCAATTCAGTTAAACCACAATTTCCAGGTGAAACAAGGTGGAACTCACAAATAGCTTGCTTAAAAACTTATTACTATAACAAGCCTTTTTATCTACAAATTGTGGATAATCACAAAGATGAAATTGATAACAACATTAAGTGTTTAGTACATAATCTCCATCTGTATACAGAAGGAAAAAATATGTACAACCATATGGAACCAGTTCCAAAAGCCCTTACGAAGTTACAACACGATAATAATGCCAATATTGTTGATGCTTGTGGAATTTACCTAGAGCTTCTTCAAAATAAAGAACTCAATCCACATTTCAGCACAGTGAAATCTAGCTTTGATAAAGCAATGACCCCTGTCCATTTTTGGCACATCTGATGAATCCGAAATATAACGATGAAAAGTTGTCACAGGATCAGGAGGAATCTGCTCGTGAATATTTGCAGACTTTAAACCTAAAGCACTTGATACACAATACAGTTCAAGTCAGAAGATGCACCTTTTCTGAAGACATTACAAACACTATTTCACCTGCACTATGGTTGAAGAATTTAAGTAAAACTAGAATAGATGCAGAATTTGTCCAATTAATGGAACATCTTCAGGGATGTCCTGCATCATCAGAATCTCTGGAGCGTATTTTTTCTTTCATCCACAACAAGATTAGAAATAGACTGGGTTTACAAAAAGCCTCTAAATTAGTATTTTGTTATATGATGCTAAAATACAATGTGAAAGACAAAGAATATGAATAAGAATTTGAAAGTAAATGTTTGGGAATCTGTGAGGTGTGTAAATATTTAAATAAATGCGCTCCATTGTCTGTTTTTGTAGATCTTCCTTTTCTTTTCTTTTTTTAGCTTTCAAGCTATTTATTTAGAACTCAATTTTGACATTTTTAAAGGTTGTTTCGAATTTACATTTGTGTTTTTAATAATCAGTTTTTCCCATCTGGGAAAAACATAGTATTTCCCAGGACGGTAAATACAGGTTTTTACCATGGTATTTACCAGGGGTGGGAAAAACCCTGACAACTATGTACAGTAGAATCCCGATTATCCGAACTCCGCTTAACCGAGTTATTTTCTTCTGATGGACTGGTGGGTTTCCATTATTATGAAACAGCTATTATAAATGAAGTGTTAAGTGAAGATGAAAAAGCAGTCGTAAAAAGGTGGGAAAATTATGGTCATTTTTTCCCCCATTCTGACCAGAAAATCAGAGTTCTAACTTTTTACGACTGCTCTTTCATCTTCACCTAACACTTCATTTATAATAGCTATTTCATAATAATAGAAGCCCATCAGTCCATCAGCAGAAAATGATCCATTCCAAAGGTACAAGCTCGATGAACTCGAATAATTAGAACTCTACTGTATCTGTATTTATATATATATATATATATATATATATATATATATATATATTTTGTCGGGCGACACAAAATTCTGAAAACGCTGATTTCCTATTTTCTAGTTTTTTTTTATTTCTGATGAACAACAAAATTGTACAGGTGTGTCAGGGTTATACGGGGGATGTTTCGGGGGACTTTTCATCGATATCGCTGCAACAATTCTTTTCACATCGTAGTCACATGAGAGAAGGCGTTAAAATGAAGAATAACCAATTTGGATAGTCTGTCTTGCCAGTGATTCTTGACTGCCGTTTTCAGTTCCTGTAATGTGGTGTAGGCTGCGCTGAGGATGTAAGGAATTACCTATGGTACTAACCGTTCCAGTCACCTTGCGTTCACGCTGGTTTACAGCCAACTAACATGTTCCGCTGATACATTTTTCTTATAATTCTTTATGTTTTCTTCTGTAATTAATGGTCGGAAATTAAAGAATATCATATATATATGCCAGAAAATCGTTTACAATTTAATCACTGTAATGAGTGCTTTTTACCTTTCTCGACCATAAATCTTTAAAATGGCAACAAGCTCCCCAATCCACTTCGCATATTTTAGAGAAAATGGTTTGGCCTAAACTGGATGTTTTTGTGACAACTCTTTATTATTATCCACATTTCTTTTAATTTGCTTAGTAGAGAGTCTTTGGTAAATAAGAGAGCAAAAACATGCGCACAAAGCGCATGCTATGATTAAAAGTTTTTGTCCAAATTCTGGCAAACCAAGTTACACGGTTATTTTATTTGTTACGTACAAAATTATTATACATCCTTATACAGGGATACCACTCTCAACGGTGTCCAATGGCTAATTCCTAAACCGTTAGTCATAGACAAATATTTCCAATTATAAAAATGTTTTAAATGAGGTAAAAAAAATATTTTAAAAGCAATTTGGGTCAATAAAAACAATTCTTGAAAAGTTACAAAATTTAAATTTTTATATGGTCTCCCGGTCCCATAAGTTATATTTAGTAAACTTTTCCTATTACGCTGACAAGTAAGACAAAAAGAGTCCAGTTCATATAACATTAAAATTGACCGAGTTATGAAACTTTAAAAATGCATGACTTATGCCACTTTTTTACACCTGAATACAAATGAGTTCGGCCAGATTTGAGGGGTCATATACCAAGTGCTTAAAGTATTCGAAGAACTTATTTCATATGTATCTGCGCTTTGAATAAAATCGTACAAGTATTACGACTGATGTGAGTTAACTTTTATTAAGTTTCAGATTGGCTATAATAATTGTATTTTAACATATGTTTTATTTTGTAAGGATTTTAGACTGTTTCTTTTCATGATTTCTTTTAACAAAAATTATGTTATTTTTTATAAGTTTTTATTTAATCCATTAAGCGTCCTAACCGTGTTTTTTCTTCACGTAACTTTTGGAATTAAAGGCTTTTTTAACACAAAATCGATATTAAAGCTATTTTTTTTAAGTGAATAAGAAAAATAAATATGTAAGGCTACTAAATAAAAATTTTCATACCAATACTTTACATAGTTATTATTTTATGAATCATTAAACATGAATGGAAAATTCTGCACGACGTTTAAAGGGTTAAATTCAACGATCATATGTATGTTTTTCCAATTCAAAACTCGTACTCGAACTTTAACTCACTTTCAAATGTCCGATCGAGATTCAATTTTACATACTGACGTAAATACGATGACAATCTATTATTATGATTTTCGGTAGTTACCATTTATACTTATTTTACAGGATAATGCAAAAAAAAATAGGATAGATTACCGCCAAGAAGTTTAAGAAAAAGTTTTAGGTTAAAAAACACAAGACTGCGATGGTTGTGCTTTCTTAACTTTTATGCATTGAATCCGAAAACTACCTTAATTTTAAATCATCATGTCAGGATTTTTTGCAAATCATAGTCAAAGTTAAAAAATAACAGAAATAGGATACTATAAAATAGCGGATAGGATTGTATTTTTTAACTTTTGATAATTGATTTTTATGCATTTTTTAGCACTAAGTCTGAAAATGACCTTCATAGAATTTTTTTCGAATCGTAAACGTCAAAGTTAAAATATAGCGAAAATCTGATACTATAAAGCAAATGTAAAACTTTTTTTTAATAATTTAATTTTATTTAATTCAATAATTTATTCAGTTTTTGGCTTATACTGGGATTCTTACAGCTAAACAACTGAGGTGTCCGATGAGGCGAGGGAGGAAGTTCAATTTTGAATTCAAACTTTGAAATTTTTAAACTTTGAATCAAACTTTAAATTTTTTAACTTTGAAATTTACAATTTGCGAAAAATCCAGGCGTGATGGTTAAAAATGAAGGTCATTTACGGATTCAGCAGTAAAGAATATATAAGAGTCAATTATCAAAAGCTAAAACTGTTAATCTTCATCATTTTAGTTAACAAAAAAAAAATTTTTTTTCTTCTTATATGTTTATTACAAATTGTATATTTTGCATTAATAAGTCAGAATGATTAAAGATTTCAAATTTATATTGCAATGTTAATTTTACTCTCAACAATTTTTTTTAATATATCTGACAAAATTATATTTCTACTAAATTTGTGAATGGCCCCCTAATTTGCAGCAAAAAATATGCTCCAACTTTAAACAGTTATTACTCGGTCAATTTTAATCGTAGAACAACGGGACTTTTTTTGTCTTACTTGTCAGTGTAACAGGAAAATTTTACTAAATGTAACTTATAGGACCGGGGGACCGTATAAAAATTTAAATTTCGTAATTTTTTAAGAAAGGTTTTTATTGACCCAAATTGCTTTTAAAATACTTCTTTACCACATTAACATTTTTGTAATCGGAACTATATGTCTATGTCGAACGGTTTAGGAATTAGCCATTGGATACCGTTCAGAGTGGTCACCCTGTATATCTCTTTATATGGAATAAAGGTCTTAATCTATTTAATTTTTGTCTCCATTGTATAATATAATTTCTACGAAATGAGATTAAACAATTGCTGAGTGATTACAAATAATGATATTACTGCTTTTGTCCAATCAGTAAACAAAACTTTCAAAACTCTTTCGTATTTAATTTGTGATTTGTTATTCTAAATTTCGTTTGCATCATCTTGTAATTGGTTACATGCAAAATTACAACATTATTTCAAAATTGCAACATTGGTTGGAAAGAAATGTGATTGTTTATTAATGACTTCTTAAAAACAAATTAATCTCTCCATATGATTTGTAGCTGAATTTATTGAAGATAGGAGGGTATAAAGCCGGTTAAATTCTTAGTTTTTGCTATGCAATTTTAAGTATATTAATAATGCTATTAATACTGTTTAAAAGGAATATCACATTCCAATAAAGAAATTAACTGGTAAAGTGCTCATTTCCAGGCTAATCTTTTATTCGAAAAAACTATTTTGTCTATTTCAAACAGTTTTAATCTGTAATAAATTTATTTTATGCAATATTCGTGTATGGTTAAAATAAAAACTATAATACTGAAATATAAATTAAGGTTTTTAAAGTAAATCCTTAAGATGACGACAACGATTGCGAAATTAAGGTTAGCTAACTTATAACTTGATTGATTGGAAAGAAATAGATAAAAAGAAAAGTGTCCAGTTAAACTGATGGTATTGAGCTTCAGTTGGTACATGCGCACAAAGCGCATGCTATGATTAAAAGTTTTTGTCCAAATTCTGGCAAACCAAGTTACACGGTTATTTTATTTGTTACGTACAAAATTATTATACATCCTTATACAGGGATACCACTCTCAACGGTGTCCAATGGCTAATTCCTAAACCGTTAGTCATAGACAAATATTTCCAATTATAAAAATGTTTTAAATGAGGTAAAAAAAATATTTTAAAAGCAATTTGGGTCAATAAAAACAATTCTTGAAAAGTTACAAAATTTAAATTTTTATATGGTCTCCCGGTCCCATAAGTTATATTTAGTAAACTTTTCCTATTACGCTGACAAGTAAGACAAAAAGAGTCCAGTTCATATAACATTAAAATTGACCGAGTTATGAAACTTTAAAAATGCATGACTTATGCCACTTTTTTACACCTGAATACAAATGAGTTCGGCCAGATTTGAGGGGTCATATACCAAGTGCTTAAAGTATTCGAAGAACTTATTTCATATGTATCTGCGCTTTGAATAAAATCGTACAAGTATTACGACTGATGTGAGTTAACTTTTATTAAGTTTCAGATTGGCTATAATAATTGTATTTTAACATATGTTTTATTTTGTAAGGATTTTAGACTGTTTCTTTTCATGATTTCTTTTAACAAAAATTATGTTATTTTTTATAAGTTTTTATTTAATCCATTAAGCGTCCTAACCGTGTTTTTTCTTCACGTAACTTTTGGAATTAAAGGCTTTTTTAACACAAAATCGATATTAAAGCTATTTTTTTTAAGTGAATAAGAAAAATAAATATGTAAGGCTACTAAATAAAAATTTTCATACCAATACTTTACATAGTTATTATTTTATGAATCATTAAACATGAATGGAAAATTCTGCACGACGTTTAAAGGGTTAAATTCAACGATCATATGTATGTTTTTCCAATTCAAAACTCGTACTCGAACTTTAACTCACTTTCAAATGTCCGATCGAGATTCAATTTTACATACTGACGTAAATACGATGACAATCTATTATTATGATTTTCGGTAGTTACCATTTATACTTATTTTACAGGATAATGCAAAAAAAAAAATAGGATAGATTACCGCCAAGAAGTTTAAGAAAAAGTTTTAGGTTAAAAAACACAAGACTGCGATGGTTGTGCTTTCTTAACTTTTATGCATTGAATCCGAAAACTACCTTAATTTTAAATCATCATGTCAGGATTTTTTGCAAATCATAGTCAAAGTTAAAAAATAACAGAAATAGGATACTATAAAATAGCGGATAGGATTGTATTTTTTAACTTTTGATAATTGATTTTTATGCATTTTTTAGCACTAAGTCTGAAAATGACCTTCATAGAATTTTTTTCGAATCGTAAACGTCAAAGTTAAAATATAGCGAAAATCTGATACTATAAAGCAAATGTAAAACTTTTTTTTAATAATTTAATTTTATTTAATTCAATAATTTATTCAGTTTTTGGCTTATACTGGGATTCTTACAGCTAAACAACTGAGGTGTCCGATGAGGCGAGGGAGGAAGTTCAATTTTGAATTCAAACTTTGAAATTTTTAAACTTTGAATCAAACTTTAAATTTTTTAACTTTGAAATTTACAATTTGCGAAAAATCCAGGCGTGATGGTTAAAAATGAAGGTCATTTACGGATTCAGCAGTAAAGAATATATAAGAGTCAATTATCAAAAGCTAAAACTGTTAATCTTCATCATTTTAGTTAACAAAAAAAAAATTTTTTTTCTTCTTATATGTTTATTACAAATTGTATATTTTGCATTAATAAGTCAGAATGATTAAAGATTTCAAATTTATATTGCAATGTTAATTTTACTCTCAACAATTTTTTTTAATATATCTGACAAAATTATATTTCTACTAAATTTGTGAATGGCCCCCTAATTTGCAGCAAAAAATATGCTCCAACTTTAAACAGTTATTACTCGGTCAATTTTAATCGTAGAACAACGGGACTTTTTTTGTCTTACTTGTCAGTGTAACAGGAAAATTTTACTAAATGTAACTTATAGGACCGGGGGACCGTATAAAAATTTAAATTTCGTAATTTTTTAAGAAAGGTTTTTATTGACCCAAATTGCTTTTAAAATACTTCTTTACCACATTAACATTTTTGTAATCGGAACTATATGTCTATGTCGAACGGTTTAGGAATTAGCCATTGGATACCGTTCAGAGTGGTCACCCTGTATATCTCTTTATATGGAATAAAGGTCTTAATCTATTTAATTTTTGTCTCCATTGTATAATATAATTTCTACGAAATGAGATTAAACAATTGCTGAGTGATTACAAATAATGATATTACTGCTTTTGTCCAATCAGTAAACAAAACTTTCAAAACTCTTTCGTATTTAATTTGTGATTTGTTATTCTAAATTTCGTTTGCATCATCTTGTAATTGGTTACATGCAAAATTACAACATTATTTCAAAATTGCAACATTGGTTGGAAAGAAATGTGATTGTTTATTAATGACTTCTTAAAAACAAATTAATCTCTCCATATGATTTGTAGCTGAATTTATTGAAGATAGGAGGGTATAAAGCCGGTTAAATTCTTAGTTTTTGCTATGCAATTTTAAGTATATTAATAATGCTATTAATACTGTTTAAAAGGAATATCACATTCCAATAAAGAAATTAACTGGTAAAGTGCTCATTTCCAGGCTAATCTTTTATTCGAAAAAACTATTTTGTCTATTTCAAACAGTTTTAATCTGTAATAAATTTATTTTATGCAATATTCGTGTATGGTTAAAATAAAAACTATAATACTGAAATATAAATTAAGGTTTTTAAAGTAAATCCTTAAGATGACGACAACGATTGCGAAATTAAGGTTAGCTAACTTATAACTTGATTGATTGGAAAGAAATAGATAAAAAGAAAAGTGTCCAGTTAAACTGATGGTATTGAGCTTCAGTTGGTACATGCGCACAAAGCGCATGCTATGATTAAAAGTTTTTGTCCAAATTCTGGCAAACCAAGTTACACGGTTATTTTATTTGTTACGTACAAAATTATTATACATCCTTATACAGGGATACCACTCTCAACGGTGTCCAATGGCTAATTCCTAAACCGTTAGTCATAGACAAATATTTCCAATTATAAAAATGTTTTAAATGAGGTAAAAAAAATATTTTAAAAGCAATTTGGGTCAATAAAAACAATTCTTGAAAAGTTACAAAATTTAAATTTTTATATGGTCTCCCGGTCCCATAAGTTATATTTAGTAAACTTTTCCTATTACGCTGACAAGTAAGACAAAAAGAGTCCAGTTCATATAACATTAAAATTGACCGAGTTATGAAACTTTAAAAATGCATGACTTATGCCACTTTTTTACACCTGAATACAAATGAGTTCGGCCAGATTTGAGGGGTCATATACCAAGTGCTTAAAGTATTCGAAGAACTTATTTCATATGTATCTGCGCTTTGAATAAAATCGTACAAGTATTACGACTGATGTGAGTTAACTTTTATTAAGTTTCAGATTGGCTATAATAATTGTATTTTAACATATGTTTTATTTTGTAAGGATTTTAGACTGTTTCTTTTCATGATTTCTTTTAACAAAAATTATGTTATTTTTTATAAGTTTTTATTTAATCCATTAAGCGTCCTAACCGTGTTTTTTCTTCACGTAACTTTTGGAATTAAAGGCTTTTTTAACACAAAATCGATATTAAAGCTATTTTTTTTAAGTGAATAAGAAAAATAAATATGTAAGGCTACTAAATAAAAATTTTCATACCAATACTTTACATAGTTATTATTTTATGAATCATTAAACATGAATGGAAAATTCTGCACGACGTTTAAAGGGTTAAATTCAACGATCATATGTATGTTTTTCCAATTCAAAACTCGTACTCGAACTTTAACTCACTTTCAAATGTCCGATCGAGATTCAATTTTACATACTGACGTAAATACGATGACAATCTATTATTATGATTTTCGGTAGTTACCATTTATACTTATTTTACAGGATAATGCAAAAAAAAAAATAGGATAGATTACCGCCAAGAAGTTTAAGAAAAAGTTTTAGGTTAAAAAACACAAGACTGCGATGGTTGTGCTTTCTTAACTTTTATGCATTGAATCCGAAAACTACCTTAATTTTAAATCATCATGTCAGGATTTTTTGCAAATCATAGTCAAAGTTAAAAAATAACAGAAATAGGATACTATAAAATAGCGGATAGGATTGTATTTTTTAACTTTTGATAATTGATTTTTATGCATTTTTTAGCACTAAGTCTGAAAATGACCTTCATAGAATTTTTTTCGAATCGTAAACGTCAAAGTTAAAATATAGCGAAAATCTGATACTATAAAGCAAATGTAAAACTTTTTTTTAATAATTTAATTTTATTTAATTCAATAATTTATTCAGTTTTTGGCTTATACTGGGATTCTTACAGCTAAACAACTGAGGTGTCCGATGAGGCGAGGGAGGAAGTTCAATTTTGAATTCAAACTTTGAAATTTTTAAACTTTGAATCAAACTTTAAATTTTTTAACTTTGAAATTTACAATTTGCGAAAAATCCAGGCGTGATGGTTAAAAATGAAGGTCATTTACGGATTCAGCAGTAAAGAATATATAAGAGTCAATTATCAAAAGCTAAAACTGTTAATCTTCATCATTTTAGTTAACAAAAAAAAAAATTTTTTTCTTCTTATATGTTTATTACAAATTGTATATTTTGCATTAATAAGTCAGAATGATTAAAGATTTCAAATTTATATTGCAATGTTAATTTTACTCTCAACAATTTTTTTTAATATATCTGACAAAATTATATTTCTACTAAATTTGTGAATGGCCCCCTAATTTGCAGCAAAAAATATGCTCCAACTTTAAACAGTTATTACTCGGTCAATTTTAATCGTAGAACAACGGGACTTTTTTTTGTCTTACTTGTCAGTGTAACAGGAAAATTTTACTAAATGTAACTTATAGGACCGGGGGACCGTATAAAAATTTAAATTTCGTAATTTTTTAAGAAAGGTTTTTATTGACCCAAATTGCTTTTAAAATACTTCTTTACCACATTAACATTTTTGTAATCGGAACTATATGTCTATGTCGAACGGTTTAGGAATTAGCCATTGGATACCGTTCAGAGTGGTCACCCTGTATATCTCTTTATATGGAATAAAGGTCTTAATCTATTTAATTTTTGTCTCCATTGTATAATATAATTTCTACGAAATGAGATTAAACAATTGCTGAGTGATTACAAATAATGATATTACTGCTTTTGTCCAATCAGTAAACAAAACTTTCAAAACTCTTTCGTATTTAATTTGTGATTTGTTATTCTAAATTTCGTTTGCATCATCTTGTAATTGGTTACATGCAAAATTACAACATTATTTCAAAATTGCAACATTGGTTGGAAAGAAATGTGATTGTTTATTAATGACTTCTTAAAAACAAATTAATCTCTCCATATGATTTGTAGCTGAATTTATTGAAGATAGGAGGGTATAAAGCCGGTTAAATTCTTAGTTTTTGCTATGCAATTTTAAGTATATTAATAATGCTATTAATACTGTTTAAAAGGAATATCACATTCCAATAAAGAAATTAACTGGTAAAGTGCTCATTTCCAGGCTAATCTTTTATTCGAAAAAACTATTTTGTCTATTTCGAACAGTTTTAATCTGTAATAAATTTATTTTATGCAATATTCGTGTATGGTTAAAATAAAAACTATAATACTGAAATATAAATTAAGGTTTTTAAAGTAAATCCTTAAGATGACGACAACGATTGCGAAATTAAGGTTAGCTAACTTATAACTTGATTGATTGGAAAGAAATAGATAAAAAGAAAAGTGTCCAGTTAAACTGATGGTATTGAGCTTCAGTTGGTACATGCGCACAAAGCGCATGCTATGATTAAAAGTTTTTGTCCAAATTCTGGCAAACCAAGTTACACGGTTATTTTATTTGTTACGTACAAAATTATTATACATCCTTATACAGGGATACCACTCTCAACGGTGTCCAATGGCTAATTCCTAAACCGTTAGTCATAGACAAATATTTCCAATTATAAAAATGTTTTAAATGAGGTAAAAAAAATATTTTAAAAGCAATTTGGGTCAATAAAAACAATTCTTGAAAAGTTACAAAATTTAAATTTTTATATGGTCTCCCGGTCCCATAAGTTATATTTAGTAAACTTTTCCTATTACGCTGACAAGTAAGACAAAAAGAGTCCAGTTCATATAACATTAAAATTGACCGAGTTATGAAACTTTAAAAATGCATGACTTATGCCACTTTTTTACACCTGAATACAAATGAGTTCGGCCAGATTTGAGGGGTCATATACCAAGTGCTTAAAGTATTCGAAGAACTTATTTCATATGTATCTGCGCTTTGAATAAAATCGTACAAGTATTACGACTGATGTGAGTTAACTTTTATTAAGTTTCAGATTGGCTATAATAATTGTATTTTAACATATGTTTTATTTTGTAAGGATTTTAGACTGTTTCTTTTCATGATTTCTTTTAACAAAAATTATGTTATTTTTTATAAGTTTTTATTTAATCCATTAAGCGTCCTAACCGTGTTTTTTCTTCACGTAACTTTTGGAATTAAAGGCTTTTTTAACACAAAATCGATATTAAAGCTATTTTTTTTAAGTGAATAAGAAAAATAAATATGTAAGGCTACTAAATAAAAATTTTCATACCAATACTTTACATAGTTATTATTTTATGAATCATTAAACATGAATGGAAAATTCTGCACGACGTTTAAAGGGTTAAATTCAACGATCATATGTATGTTTTTCCAATTCAAAACTCGTACTCGAACTTTAACTCACTTTCAAATGTCCGATCGAGATTCAATTTTACATACTGACGTAAATACGATGACAATCTATTATTATGATTTTCGGTAGTTACCATTTATACTTATTTTACAGGATAATGCAAAAAAAAAAAATAGGATAGATTACCGCCAAGAAGTTTAAGAAAAAGTTTTAGGTTAAAAAACACAAGACTGCGATGGTTGTGCTTTCTTAACTTTTATGCATTGAATCCGAAAACTACCTTAATTTTAAATCATCATGTCAGGATTTTTTGCAAATCATAGTCAAAGTTAAAAAATAACAGAAATAGGATACTATAAAATAGCGGATAGGATTGTATTTTTTAACTTTTGATAATTGATTTTTATGCATTTTTTAGCACTAAGTCTGAAAATGACCTTCATAGAATTTTTTTCGAATCGTAAACGTCAAAGTTAAAATATAGCGAAAATCTAATACTATAAAGCAAATGTAAAACTTTTTTTTAATAATTTAATTTTATTTAATTCAATAATTTATTCAGTTTTTGGCTTATACTGGGATTCTTACAGCTAAACAACTGAGGTGTCCGATGAGGCGAGGGAGGAAGTTCAATTTTGAATTCAAACTTTGAAATTTTTAAACTTTGAATCAAACTTTAAATTTTTTAACTTTGAAATTTACAATTTGCGAAAAATCCAGGCGTGATGGTTAAAAATGAAGGTCATTTACGGATTCAGCAGTAAAGAATATATAAGAGTCAATTATCAAAAGCTAAAACTGTTAATCTTCATCATTTTAGTTAACAAAAAAAAAAATTTTTTTCTTCTTATATGTTTATTACAAATTGTATATTTTGCATTAATAAGTCAGAATGATTAAAGATTTCAAATTTATATTGCAATGTTAATTTTACTCTCAACAATTTTTTTTAATATATCTGACAAAATTATATTTCTACTAAATTTGTGAATGGCCCCCTAATTTGCAGCAAAAAATATGCTCCAACTTTAAACAGTTATTACTCGGTCAATTTTAATCGTAGAACAACGGGACTTTTTTTTGTCTTACTTGTCAGTGTAACAGGAAAATTTTACTAAATGTAACTTATAGGACCGGGGGACCGTATAAAAATTTAAATTTCGTAATTTTTTAAGAAAGGTTTTTATTGACCCAAATTGCTTTTAAAATACTTCTTTACCACATTAACATTTTTGTAATCGGAACTATATGTCTATGTCGAACGGTTTAGGAATTAGCCATTGGATACCGTTCAGAGTGGTCACCCTGTATATCTCTTTATATGGAATAAAGGTCTTAATCTATTTAATTTTTGTCTCCATTGTATAATATAATTTCTACGAAATGAGATTAAACAATTGCTGAGTGATTACAAATAATGATATTACTGCTTTTGTCCAATCAGTAAACAAAACTTTCAAAACTCTTTCGTATTTAATTTGTGATTTGTTATTCTAAATTTCGTTTGCATCATCTTGTAATTGGTTACATGCAAAATTACAACATTATTTCAAAATTGCAACATTGGTTGGAAAGAAATGTGATTGTTTATTAATGACTTCTTAAAAACAAATTAATCTCTCCATATGATTTGTAGCTGAATTTATTGAAGATAGGAGGGTATAAAGCCGGTTAAATTCTTAGTTTTTGCTATGCAATTTTAAGTATATTAATAATGCTATTAATACTGTTTAAAAGGAATATCACATTCCAATAAAGAAATTAACTGGTAAAGTGCTCATTTCCAGGCTAATCTTTTATTCGAAAAAACTATTTTGTCTATTTCAAACAGTTTTAATCTGTAATAAATTTATTTTATGCAATATTCGTGTATGGTTAAAATAAAAACTATAATACTGAAATATAAATTAAGGTTTTTAAAGTAAATCCTTAAGATGACGACAACGATTGCGAAATTAAGGTTAGCTAACTTATAACTTGATTGATTGGAAAGAAATAGATAAAAAGAAAAGTGTCCAGTTAAACTGATGGTATTGAGCTTCAGTTGGTATTCACTCTAATTGTATATTATACTCTTATTTATGTCTATTATTCATAAACTAGAACTCGCTCTTTTTGAGCATAACAATAAATTAATTAAGGGGGATTAGTCCCCCACTCCACCTCTCTTTATAATTAACCAATGAACCTCCAATTCTAATCAGGGAAGCACCTTAGCAGAATAAACTGGTTACCAAATTTGAAGCAAATCGGATAATTTTTCATGAAAAACCCATTTATTTAAATTAAGGGGGTTAGCCCCCATTATCCCACTTTATACTTAACCAATGAACCCCAAAACTAATAAGGAAATTGCCTTATCATAATGAACCTATTTACGAAATTTGAAGCAAATCTGATATTTCTATGAAGAGTTATAGCGTTACATACATACATACGTACATACAGAACATTCGGGTACATTAGACCTCAGGCTTTGATAGCCTGTGAGCTAAAAAATCAGTATTTATTTCAAAAATTAATTTTAGTTTCTGAAGATATATATTTAAAAAATAATATTAAAAAAAAACTTGAAATTTATTTTTTTTAAAGCAGAAATCTGTTTCTTGAGGCTTTCAGTATGTGAATCCAAAATTACAGCTTATCATGCGCAGACATTTTTGAGTTATGCTTAAAAAACTACCTCCATATCAATCTGATTTGCAATGATTAAAAATGAATTTAATATTAGGAACTCAAGACTTAACATCCACACAATTCCTAAATAATTTGACCGAATGATTTTCTGTTCAGTATCCGAAAATAAAATTTATTGAAAAATCTAAATGTTACATACACTATATGGCTAATGATGATTGGTCACTTGCGATTTTAGACGTTTTGTTAAATATCTAGAAAAATGCATGAGGAATTATCCTGAAACTCCAGGTGTGTAAACAGAATAGTATAGGTCATATATTTCCGCGAAGATTTTTTCCCGAAACCCCATAAGAGACCGTCAACAAATAGAAAAAAACGAATATCTTTTGGATAACCCTGTAAAAATTAATGTAGCAAAAGCGTTCAAATTTTAGAAGTTAATTAAGAGGCTTATTGTAATAAACTGTGTTCATTTTTATGAGGATAGCATGCATACTAGTAGAGAAATTAAAGTTTTTATAAAAACAGGCCCAAATTTTGCCAGGTTTTTTGCTTATAATTTGCAGAGTTCATAATATAAAAAAATGTTCTTTTCAGAAAATATGACAAACAGCATTACAAACAACACATTGTACACAATACCCTGCAATCGGGACTAAAAAATTATAAAAATTGGATGAAAAATGAGCAGGTTTACTAAAAAATGTTTCGCTGCGCGTGCGCGAATGCAATCAAAATATAATAGAGCAACTTTTGTGGAAGTCTCAAAAACATAGCTTGAAAATTCTGAAAATTAGCGTCGATAGATTAAGCTCGAAATCCGTTGTTCCCAGAAGGAAGCAAAAAGATGGGGGTTTGTATCCAAATATAGTAGTACGTGCAATATTATGTACGCGTGGCCAAGATAAGAAAATCCCTGAGTAGGTTTCTTGCTTTCGAAGGTTCCAAAACTTGGGAACTTCATAAGACAAAAAAGACCTCTGGTTCTTGTAATAATAGATTGAATGGGAGAAAAGAAAATAGCGGGACTTCCCTAAAATAAAGTCGACTGATCAGTTACCTTGGCAACAGGAACGAGCCGAGGCCGGTTCTAGAGTCTTTCTTATCCCAGCCAGACAGTATCTTGGCACTAATCAACAGATATTTGGATACAGTTCTTCATCTTTTTACTTCCTTTTGGGAACAACGGATTTCTAGCTTATTCTATCGACGATAATTTTCAAAATTTTCAAGCTATGTTTTCAAGACTTAATTAACTATTGAATTAAGAATAAATATCTTTAAATATAATCATGTTTTACAGATGAAAAAGAAAGTTTAAATTTTTCAAACGATTAAACCATGGGTCTGCAAGCAATTTTAAGTGGGGTCCAAATACATCTGAAAAGTTTTATCGAGGTCCAGAGAAAAAAAAAAACATTTAAGTAATATAAGTACTAATGGACAATATCCACTTGACGTCACACTTCCCCATAATGTGACTTACATGAGATATTAGCAGGTGTAACTGTAAAATTTAATTAAGCCCAGTGGTGTAGTGTTCAGCACGCCTGTCTGCCGCACCGCAGGTCGAGAATTCGACTCCCGACTGGGCAAGGTTCACTCAGCCTTTCATCCCTTCGGGGTCGATAAAATTAGTACCAAGCTTGCTTGGGAACTAAACACCGGGGGTCTCGCGTTAGGTTGACCACCTGGCCGGGACGCATGTTGCATAGCACCTCGGGGCCCAGGGACAAGAAAACAGAGATGGGCACTGTCGGCCCAGATCCTTCTTGGATTGTATAGCCACAGAGTTTAGTTTAGTTTAACTGTAAAAATAACCGTACAGTCTATACATGTTATTTGTTTATTTACGCTTTCGATTAAATTTTTTACGCCAAACAATGTGATTGAACGCCAAAATGGACAAGGGTGCAATGTTCACAATAATGTTGTTTCAAGAGTATGAGAGCAGTTATGGAGGTAAATTTTTATATTCAACTGTAAATTATATGAGCATTGTTTATACATTGAATTTTAAAAATCGCGGCTACATAAAAATGGAGTAAAATTTTTAATTCCAATGTAAATGTTTGCTGCACACATATACACACACGAAACCCTGGTTATAGAAATTAAATTAAATTTTGCGAACCGATGCTGACCGGAACTTTTGCCTTTGGTATTCGTATAAACGTATGGAAAGAAATACTTTTTTGTCTATAATCAAATTCATTAACTGTTGTAACAGCGATACGCAGCAGCACATTGTGAAATAGTTTACTTTCAGAGAGTTAAAAGAAATTTCACCATACTTTACAACGGAAACATGCCGGTTTGTTTTCCCCAATCATGATTTTTATAGCCTCGAACTTAGATCAGCGGATAATGTCCATGACTTTTAAATTGTTATTTTTACAAACAAATACATATAGAGTAGGTGGGGGTAAAGATACGCACTGCCTGATTTAATATGAAGAAACATTTCTACAATCATGACCGCTAGGTGATAGTTTGGTCTCAAGTGTAGTAGTTGTGTGTTCAACCTTGTGAAAAAGTAGCACTCCGTGCCAAGAAAAGGAGGTAAGTTTAAATTTTCGCATTTTGATCTAATATTTTTAAATTGTCACTTTATTGTTTAGCTGGCAATACTTCAAATTTTTACAAATCTATAAATTCAGTGGAGAACGAAAGATCTATAACTTCTAAATGCTGTATAGTTTATCTCGATCGCATTTGTTTAAACTTGTCAGTAGCCGGTTAAGTAAAATACTGCAGAATGGAGTAAAAGTACGCATCCGTCTTGGGGCAAAGATCTGCACAAGTTTAAGATACGGGCTTTGTCCTATCGTTTTAGCTAGATGCAAAGTTTTCCACAATTACATTGTGGAAAGTTTTATTTTTTATATTGTATAAAATATAATAGCTACTTAACTAATATAAGCAGCTAACTACCTTTTCCTTTTTATAGTTTTTTTTTTCAATATAGAACGTAGGTATTTACCTACCTAGTAGTATCGCTAAAGACTTCTAAATGAGAAGAATTTTTATTATAATAGGCTTTACATAAAGTTTAGCGCAAAAACAATATCTTAAAAGTCAGTCAACCCTTTTATTCATTCTACGATCAAGGGGTCTTTGGGGCCGCTCTCAGTATTTATGGAACAATTTTTGTCACAGTATAGTTAGAGGTTAACTGCTATTTGCGATCTCACAGACCGCTGTTTTTTCTGGGTTTTTTTTCATGGTTTAACTTGCAATTTTCAGTTTAACTATAAATACTAGTGAAATTTACTAATGCTTTTGCATAACTCATTCGTTTTATTGGAAATGGGGCAAAATTTGCACTGAGTATCTTTGCCCCATCACTGCGTACTTTTACCCCAACCGATGCGGCAAATATATGCAGAGCAATGTTTTTTTAAAAATGCAATTTCTCACAGGATTATAATTTGACAGAATGTCGGTTGATGGTGGCACTTGCCTAAGGTTCTAATCTAACATTTTAATCACTCATTACACAAGTTTAGACCAATGTGTGAGTTAAAAATCAAAATGTATGGAAAGTGCATATCTTTACCCCCATCTACTCTAATATAAAATTGCAAAGCCGGGCATTCGTTCTGATAAATTACTACATACATAGGTATATGTTCTGTAAATTTTTACATACACATAATAGAATAGAAAAGCAAGTATTCGTTGAAACATTAATGCAAAAAATTACACTTGCAGTCTTGATCCATTTTTTACAGACAGTTTTGTTCACGTGATGATACAGGTAATGCGAAGAGTGTCTTCAAAGTGGGCGTCCGTTAATCTCGAACAATATTGTAGCCAAGTTAGTCTTTTGTAATTTTTCTATTTTTCTGAGGCATGTTTACTCCCAGAATTCTTCAGGGGATGCTGTTTTATACATTTGCAAGGAAATATCTTCTTACAAGTCAAATATCTCCGTTTGAAGTAAAGGTTTTTCAAGACTGAACAGCTTCGCAGTCACACCAATCCATTCTATAGCTGAAGCAACTTCACAAGGCGATTTAAAAGGATTAATAATGCGATTTTCGAGACAACTTACCTGTCTCTGCAAAGTCTTGGAAAATTGCTTTAACCCTTCACTGCACGGTGTGCCATATCTGGCACATACCAATAAAACCCTTCTATTTTCCTAGGGATCCTAAATATAGGTTATCTGAGTTTTGTGCCATATATAGAACATTTAAGCAAAGAGTTTTGTATCTGTTTTTTTTTTGGTTTTTTTTGTTTGTTTTTTTTTTGTTTTGTTTTTTTGTTTTGTTTTTTCACTGGATGGCAGTACTAGATAGCTATCTATTAGATTTTCTTTAAAAAAAGAAATCAGTCTGCATCGTAAACAACAGTAGAATTTGCTTCAACTTTTTCACCAAAAAATCTTAAAAGTGTCGCAAGATAAAATTTTAGACATTCAAGTATATCACATATTTGTTATTTAGGCTGCTTAAAACTAAAATCGTAAGGTATAATATACGGAATATTACTGAAAAAGGAAAATTTGTATAAAATACTTTTAAACTTGGAGAAAAAAATTAGTTTTTGTATTATATATGTATATATATATATGTGTGTATTTCAAATTCATAAGTTGTATTATTTTCACTAATAAAAAGTAACAGAAAGCAAATTTTATATTAAAAAAAAAATACATGTCATCAAGTAAATGAAAAAAAAATAATTGCATCATAGCAACAAAAATTAATCGAACTTTGAGAATCATACTAATAGCAATTCAACATTTAGTTAACTTTATCATTCCAAAAAAAAAAAAAAAAAAAAAAAAAAAAAAGAGGCTTTCTGCTTTTTTAAAAATTTCTATTAAAAAAAAAAAAAAAAAAAAAAAGAAGAAGAAGACCAGCTCAAGCCCTCAGTTATTTCAGGAGGAAAAAAACTTTGGAAGTTTACAGTATAATATCATAAAATCCTAAAGATATGGGGTTTTTTTCCCATAATTAACTAAATCTTCTACATTCCACTAAAAGCGCCATTGTACATATTCACTTAAAATGTAATCCAAGAGATGCTTTGAAAACTTATCACCTCTAGGTGACAATGGACGTAGTCAGGTTAGAAATTGTTGATTTTTTTTTATTTATTTATTTATTTTATTTTTTTTACCATTTGGAAAAATGGTTATTGTTCTCTGTCAGGGTAGGAAATCAAAAAAATATCTGAGACGTTTTATTGGTTGAATCCGCATTTTATTCGTTTTCTGATTGGTCTATACAGTAATCTGTATTTCCCTTTACTTTCAACAAAGATGGATACTTCTGTTGCCACTATGACAAAAAAGTAATAAAAACTACAAAAAAAATTAATAACGCAGAAACAAATTGAGATACAGCTTTCAAACAAACTGCATTTAAAAGTACATTTTTTTCTCTATACGACGGTATAAAAAGTAATATTGTGGGATGTTTAGAAGTTTAAGAATGAAATTTCATTTAAAATTGGTCGTCAGGGTTGGGTTGGGTTGATTTTTGACGGCCAATTATCTACGCGAGGGATATAGGCCCGGGGGGAGTGCCCTCCGTGGGGGTCTTTCTAAGGGAACATAATCCGTATTAACGCATGGAAGATCCACGGCTCGAAGAAAACCACGAAAACTCCGAACGATTAGGCCGACGGGCGCGATTGGGATCGAACCCAGCACCTCCCGTCTACCAGCTTCGAGAGCAGAACCTCTCGGCCACTGGTGGGGCCAAATTGGTCGTCAGATTTCTTGCAAATCTGACGACGGAAAAGCCTTTTCCAGAACAGCCGATGAAATGCTTAGATAATACGTAAGTTTCAGGTGGATAATATGTAAGTTTCAGGAAATCTGACCAGTCGCAGGCGATTTTTGTCGCTTGCAATTTTTACGTGTAATAACATTATTAATGTTTAATTCATGGCGTACGTAATGTATGATCAACTCCGTGCGATTTTTTATGTCTTAAATTTTAGTCTATGAAAAAATCATTTTCCAAATGGTCGGTGTAATTTGTTAAATTGCTTTTTTTTTTTTTTTTCGTATAATGAACCATTGTTATTTCAAATAATACATAACCGCTGTTAACGGTCTATAGAACGTTGCAGTTTTCAGTTTAACTATAGATACTGGTTAAATTTTGAGTATTTTTACTTTCACTACAGACTTTTGAATGGCTGAATTTTAAATATAATAGTCTTGTACATGAAGTTTAGTACAGTTGTGGGGAAAAAAAAAGTAAACACCCCCTACTAACTCTTTAACAAATTATCGTAGAAGAAAGTTACTGGTACCAAAGGATTGGAAATAAAGTCTACTTTTAAAAGATGTATATAAAATTTGCTTAGGGGGCCATCTACATATTAAAACGAACCATGACTTTGTTTTTTTCAATAGCAGTACACAATTCTGATAGCATAAATGAACTCTACACCCTTCAATTAACCTCAAAACAAATTTTTATGCAATTCATACCATAAGTTTCCGAGAAATTAATTATTTTAAAACGAGCGTATTTTAAGGGCTGTATCCAAATTGAAGTTCGGTACTCGATTGTTAACCGAGAGAGCACCCTTCTTGCTCAAGGCACCTTAAGCGCCACTCAAGGAGTCAATGAAGCCTGTTAGATTACAGAACAGCATAAGAATTTTCAAAATATCTAGTCACTTCAATCATAGACCGCCCCTTAAAGCATCATTTTGCCGTTTTTTAAGCATAATTTGAAAACTACTTGGAAGAAAAATGTGAAATTTTGGATTTCCATAAAACAGGACTTAATAAATCCTAATCCATCAAAAAAATTGTAGGTTGCAATTCATAATTTTTTCGAATATTAATTTCATAATTCATAATTCATATCAAAAAATTATAAAAATTGCAAATTCAGCGTATTTATGTTTGGGTATATTAGTATTATTGCTACAAAAAAAATAGCACGTAAGGAGCATAATTTCAGGAGATATAAATAAAAATATGAAAATGTAATTTAATATTAGAAGAACTAAATTTTAAATGTTTATAATTCAGAAGCTTATCATTCAAATGACTTGAAATTTGATGTCTAGGCATAGTTTAAATCAAATATTTGAAATATCTCGTTAAAAGTTTGTATGGCCATTGAAAAAAATGAACTTTGGATTCGTTTTAATATGTAGATGGCCCCCTAAGAAAATTTTATACACATCATTTAAAAGTAGACTTTATTTCCAATCGTTCGGTACTAGTAATTTTTGTCTACGATAATTTATTGAGGAGTTAGTACGGGTGTTTACTGTTTTTTCCCACGACTACATAGTAGTATTTTAAGAATTAATGTAGCATTTTATTCATGTTTAGATTAAAAGGGCTGACAAACCGCTTACGGTAATTATGCGACAATATTTTTTATTCCGGTTACGTGTTAAGTTAAATTTAAAGAATTCCTATAACGAAAATTACACGCAATAAAAAAAATAACTTTCATGTTTTTAGGTCAAAAGGAATATTTTCCAACCTTTTAAAAATAAACCATACTTGTATAGTCATTTTGGTTACATACCGGTAAAATAATACTAATCTTTCAACTCTTTTTTAAAAATACAGATTTCAGAGGATAAATCATTCTGAATTGAACCCTTACAAATAGTGTATAAATTATTTCTCTCTACAGTATTTAATGATATACCGCTCATTAAAATTAACTAATAAATATACTAATTAAATTAACTACTAATAGTTAACAGATTAATTAACACTACATTAACAATAAATATCTTTAAATATAATCAGGTTTTACAGACGAAAAAGAAGGTTTAAATTTTTCAAACGACTAGACGCATATAAATTTAATTTAATGTGTTAGGAGGAGGAAATTCTAGCAATACACTACATGGAATGCATTAACTGTTACAGGCAGCACAAAAAGTATTCAGTTAAAAATTGAAAAAAAATATATGCGTGAGAAAGATATAAATTATAATAGAAATAAAAAAGTACGGGGATATTTAATAATACAATAAAAGACAAATTGTACTTCTTTTCTTTAAAATTCATTTATCTAAATTTAATGCAAATAATTCTTTAAAACATAACTAAATATAATAAACAAACAATAACATTTTATTTTCACAAAAGAAAATTATTAGCATCAAAGGAATTTGTTTTGTCATTTAAACAAACAATGATAGATAATGACGACAAAATAGAGTCAGTTTGACATACAGTAAATTCCTTTGTATTTTTGAAGTTTCAGAAGAAAAATCCCTTTTTTTTTTCTTTATTTTATTTACTGTATAAATTAATTCTCACTAGTTTTTTAAATGGTACCTTCATTAAAATAGCATATATTAGCTAACGAAGCCCGTTGAATATAATAAATTATGCAGAAGAAAAAGGTTTTAAACATTTACTGTCAATTAAGCTAAGTAGGCTTCATTTAATTAAATTTCGGAAGTAAGGAGAAAGCCAATTCCAGCCTTGAACTATTTGCAGCACACGTATTGTTTATAACAATTTGGAGGCTGTCTTTCCAACAGATTGCCTTGATTACATAAATGTTTTTGTTTCTTTCTTTCCTCCCTTTTTGTGTGTATGCGTGTGTGTTTAAATCAGTGTTATATTCAAGAAGAGCTTTTATAAAATTACATGTTAATAATGAAGACCATAATTTATTAAGAAAAGAATACACAGTATAGTATGCAGTAATGACATTTAAATATACTACATTATAATCTGCAAGAAAAAGTGTTTTCTCGATAAAAGTTTATTATAAGTTCAGAATTAATTTGTAACTTCCTTTAACTTTAAAATTTCAAAATATTTTGCCATTAGCAGTAAAATTGTCGTATTCATATGTGATAGTTTGATTTCCAAGTATTGTGTCAAATGTGAATACTTATCATAGACATTAAGGATGACGCATAATATACTTGTAAATATACTTGTAAGTGTAAATTTAGTTTATTTTAAATAGATACTTTGGGAAAATACTATGGACCAGTTGAATAACATAAAATTATTGTATCCTCATAAACAAAACTTTTAACTCTTTGAGCGTTAGGCAATATTTTTGCATAGCTCTTTAGCGTCTCATAAAATGATATTTAGTGAAAGTGTTATTTTGTAAATGTGTATTTCATTACCTTTACATTTTGTATATCTTTATTGTCTTACAGCTTTAATTTCTTTAACAGCATCAAAGAAAAACGGTGGTCTCAATGCTCATATGTCTTTAATAACCTTCTTATGAATGAAATGTTATTAAACAGCATTCAACACTTAAACTTACAGATGTATATCTTATAAATTTTATTTTTTCCATATACACCATAAATAACCTGTATTAATATGTATTTCTTATAATATGTACAGCGTATAGTATTTTCTTTCATGAATATTTTAGGTATTTCTAGTGCATTATGGAAAAAAAATCTTACGTAAAATATCATGTAGCACATTGTAAAAAAAAGTTTCGTATATATACGGGTGATTTTTTGTGAAAATTCTGTCTCGTATCGAAAAAAATTCTGTTTTCAGTAGCAGTAGTAATTTTTTGGGGAATAAACGGAAATTTTCTCTTTATCCATACTGGTTGAATATTAAAAGCAGAAATGTTCTTTTTAAAATAGACAAACGAAAATGCTTCTTTTCAATTGAGTGTAAACGAGAAAATTCCAGTTAAAATTTCGTAATTGATGTTTTGGACTATTACCAAGTCATTAGATGTGGCCCGTTGTTACAGGATACAGAGTACTCCTCCCAGGGTTTAATTTCTAATTAAAAAAGGTCCTTCCGGCTAGTGCCGGGAGGAAGAGGTAGCTTTCATATTCCTAATTTTTAAAATGCTATCTTATATTATTCGAACACACGAATCTCAATTTAGTGGAAACCGGTTATAAGAGATTCAATACTAATTTTTATCAATACTAAATCATTATCAATGAGAATTTCGCGAAATTAGTAAGCTTTCTCCAAGCTGCTTTTATTTAAAGTAACTTATATTTGGCTGCCAAATTCGGCGATATCTTGAAGTGCCTGCCATTTTAAGACAACATGGTGGATGAGACTAACCAGTGAACTTGGTCGATACCTTAGTAATTCCTGTGCACATGCTCACTCACATCGGAATCGGTTGATATATACAAGTGCTGTCGCAGGCAAAAAATCAGATTTTTCAAAATGTCACCTACATAAAAAAATTCAAACTGCTATATCTGAGACATTTTTTTAAGATAAAGACAAAACAAAAAAAGCTCCGGAATCCTTATATCAAGGTCAAATACTGAAGAAAGATACCTTTTTCAACAATACAAACTATTTAATACTAAAAATTCTTCAACAATTACAAACAACAGTAAAAGACATATACTTCAATTGGACAAAAGGACATTCAGGTGTTGAGGGCAATGAGGCAGCTGACCAACTGGCAAAATCGGCAGTAACGGATGAAACACTAATACATACATTTTTACCATATCCAGCTTCTTCACTAAAATCACAGACAAAGCAGAATCTGTTAAAAAATTGGCAAAAACGCTGGACGGATTCAGACACACGCCGATATACGATGGAATTCTTGCCATTAGTTGACCACAAGTATTTCGTAAACAACAGATACTTACACATATTTTTAACAAATCACGGCCCCTTTCAGGAACACTTATACAAAATTAACAAAAGAGACTCCCCACTATGCATTTGTGGCTTGCCGTCAACATCGTTACACTATGTAATACTGTACATTAACATCGCATTATCATCTCAAAAAACACACACGTATGAATTTAGCAAGTTGGTGGCGGGATGTAAAAGAGAAGCCACAACTACTCAACAAGATGATACAATGCATGAGGTTTATAGAAACAAACGAGTACATCTTTTCAAATCCAGAGCCATTCTAGTCCGACTCCATCACTAGGGTGTAGCATGGAGGGAGAAACGGGTTATTAGCGGGTGCCAGAAACTTCTATCACTTTTGAATTTTTATCTTGTGCATCTCTCCAAACTCTTGTATGCGCAAATTGTAAATAGTAGGTGTGTTGTAATGTGTTTCTAATTGTGATGTTCAATATTGTGTGTTTAATGTACTGTGAAATCCCTGTAAATCCATGAAAAATGTAAATAATTATGCAAATTGGGTAACCAATTGTGATTGTAATTGTAAATCTCACAGTAACCGAAATAAATCTCAGCAGCTTGATCAGGGACCCGACGCTCCCTCTCAGACTCTGGTTGAGAGTCGGGAGGAGTGGATGTGGTCTACCCCTCGTGATTGCACTAACACTCTAAAGCGAAAGCTGAGTTCCCGAGGTGGTCATCGCTGTCATCGCTGCTAGATATTCAAAGTGCTATAACTCAACCATTTTTTTAAGATATAGACGAAACAAAAAATGCCCCGGAATCTTTGTATCGATGTCAAACACATAAAAAAATCTTTTTCATTTTCCAATTTTTTGATACCTTATTTTAAATTTTAAATGTTAATTTTTTTAAATGTTCCCTTTTGAAACAAGATATAGAATGAAGCTGGCCAACGAACTCGGTCGAAACATTGGTATGCACTATGTACACACCAAGTTACATCCAAATCGGTTCATAAATATGCCTGTTATTGCGTGACAAATATCAGGTCGTTTCAAAATGTCAGCCACAATGGAAATTCAAAATGCTATAACTCAGCCATTTTTTAAGATATAGACAAAACAAAAACTGCCCCGGAATATCTTTATCAAGGTCAAACACATAAGAAAAAAATATTTTTTCATTTTTTGAATTTTTTGGTACCACATTTCAAATTAATTTTTTTTTTTAATTTTTAAATGGCCATCATTTTGAAACAAGATGGCGGATGAAGCTGGCCAACGAACTCGGTCCAGACATTGGCATTTTCTATGTACACACGGAGTTACATACAAATCGCTTCATAAATACTAGAGTTACTGTGTGACAAAGATCAGATATATATATATATATATCAACATTTGAACGGAGGGTAGTTTCGAGATCTGGGGTTCATGATCGATGAAAATATACTAAAATTTTTTGAAATCGCTTCCCTCCGAACGGCTGCTATAGGTAGTTTTTTGTAATGAAAGCTACCTAAAAGTACCGGAGCCCTAATATTCTGCGCTACCGGTATAACAATCGTACCGTTCCCTCCTTTCCTCCTTCGTCACTCCAATCTGCATATTTATCTTTCTTATATTATTTGCAAAAGTTAAAGCTTTTTTCTTTCTTTAGCAAAATAAAAATTTTGAATATATCTATCAGCATATACTTAGCTGTCAACTATTCCACTTTTTAGTTATCACTCCTTCTGAATAGTAAACTTTGCCTAATTTTAACGTGAATTGCAGAATTCTGCAATTAAACATGGTAAGGATTATGATCAGGAAATAGTGTTATCACAAAAAAGGGATAGTTCGCAGCTATGCATTTTTAAGAAAAAATGAATGAAATTTACAGAAATTAATATTTATATGCTGAAGAATGGAACAATGTTTTACAATTTCCTATAAAAGGTGCATATCTTAAACTATAATCGATTCCTTCCGCATAACAATCTTTTGTGGTAAATTCCTTAAAATCAGATTAAGGGGGCCCGGGACACAAAAATCTTCAAATTTTGCAAAAACATTTTATTTCATTAAAAATTTCTCTGTTTTTTCCTGTTTAAAATGACATTAAAATTATGTTTCTATTTGAAATAGAACAAAAAATATTAATTTTTCGTTTTGGTTTGTTTTCAAAATTTAGCTTTCAAGCAATGGCTTTCATGGAAACGACTTCTTGTAAAAATGCGTTTTACTTCATGATAGGCTTTTTCACCATTTCTCATATTTAAATTCTTATAACTCGAGAACCGTTAAGGATACAGGGTTCAAACTTGGAACATATCTTTTTTCAATTATTTTACTTTAATTTTGATTCAGCATATTTGAAAAAAATATTTACTTTTGATAATATGATTTTTTTTTTTAAAGTTGCACCACTTTTTTGAAAATTTTTCGTTAAATATTTTTAATTTTTTTTTTTATAAATTAATATTTTTAAAAATGCTGAATCAAAATTAAAACTTATATATTTCTGTTTATTTAAATGAAAAAAAAATGAAATTCTATAAATAATATTTCGAGTTATAACGATTTTAAATTACCCCACTTTTTTAATAAATTTTAAATTTAAATTTAAAAAAAATTCTGAGAAGTTCTATCATGTGAGTTTGTTTACAAATGCTAAGGTTAACCATCACAAAAAATTCAGAATTTTAACTCAATAAATAAAAATTATTTTAAAATGTGTCCCGGACCCCCTTAAATTAAAAATTTGACACCGTTCTCGGGAAGAATCAATGCATTTATAGAAAAAGGGGAAACACTACTCGATTGCTTTCTATCACAATAACAATACATGGCGATTATATCTAGTTACAAATGAAATTGGCCGTTGACCGTAAATTTGCAGAGCTGAGCCTTAGCATGGGTACCGTTCATGATACCAAATAAATAGAAAAATCACTAACGCGATTTACTCGTACGTAATAGAAGACAAAAATCATCATGCAAACAAAACCTCAAGCTGATGCTCGTTGGCTAAAGCAGAAAACGTTCTTTTCAGGTTAGATATTTAAAAAAAGAGAAAAAAACAAGAAAGAAAACCAGCCAATAAAAAATTATCCTACTGTCATAAAAGAAAATCAAACTGAAAGCAAATTTATTGTTCGGTCTTTTGAGTGGCGCCGTATCAACACATCGCCGACATAAATTTGAAATAGAATAACACGATTTCTCTTCCCACTTCATTCTGATAAAAATAACATTAAAAGGATTTGAAATAGAATATAATATGTAATTTTAAAGGAGGAATTTTTTTTTCTTCTGTACATGAATAAGTAAAATTTAAATGTAATACAGATTGAGCTCGAGTCAGTCCAATCCCAAAAACTGATAGAAATATTGAATCCGTTTTATCTCCGTCTCCTACGTGTGCTTGAGTCACTATTCTTACGTCACATATAAGTGTTTTGGGAAAAAAAGAATGCAAAAGCTTGGTGATGGGAAAGAAAGGAAGAGGTAATTTAGGCTTCGGTTTTTCGTAAGCGCTATTATACTGGGCTCCGGAACCCTGTATTTATGAGCTCCGGTGAATTCCGACAAATATTTAATTATTTACTAAAAACAGAGAAGTACCGGAGCCGGGCTCCGGTGGGCTCCGGGGCAAATTAAGCCCTGACACCTCCTCTGATGGTTCGAATCCGGAAGAAGCCAGACGGTAAAAACGCTTGTAATAATATTCAATACAAATAATTTTTCCGTGTAAATAATCAGTAAATATAATCTTATACTATAATGCGAGCAAAAACTATGTGTGTGTATGTATGTATGTGTGTGTGTGTATGTAAATATTATCTCAAAAACGGCTCTAACGATTTTGACGAAATTTTGTATTTTACCATTTTCGGGCACGATAAGACCATTGGTCTAGGTCACGTGTTCGAGAAAATTAGATTAGTGGGTCATTTTGGATCATAATGGGTCAAGGTCAAGCTAATTATATCTAAAAAACGGCTCATTCGATTTTGACTAAATTTTATATCCAACCGTTTTTCGGCACGAGAAAACTTTTGGGCTAGGTCGCATGTTCGAGAAATTTCGATTAGTGGGTCATTTTTGGGTCACTATGGGTCAAGCCAATTTTATCTAAAAAACGGCTCTAACGATTTTGACCAAATTTTGTATTTTGTCGTTTTCGGGCAGAAGAATACCATTGGGCTAGGTCATGTGTTCGAGAAAATTCGATTAGTGGGTCATTTTGGGTCATAATGGGTCATAGTCAAGCTAATTATATTTAAAAAACGGCCCAATCGATTTTGACTAAATTTTATATCCAACCTTTTTTCTACACGAGAAAACTATTTGGCTAGGTCATATGTTCGAGAAATTTCGATTAGTGGGTCATTTTTGGGTCACTATGGGTCAACCCATTTTTATCTAAAAAACGGCTGTAACGAATTTGACTAAATTTTGTATTCTGTCGTTTTGGATTACGAGAGTACCAATGGGCTAAGTCACATATTAGAGAAAATTCGATTAGTGGGTCATTTTTGGGTCACTGTGGGTCAAGCAAAGTTTATCTAGAAAATGGCTCTAACGATTTTGATTAAATTTTATATTTTACCATTTTTAGGCACGAGAATACTATTGGGCTAGGTCACGTGTTCGCGAAAATTCGATTAGTGGGTCATAATGGGTCAAGGTCAAGTTAATTATATCTAAAAAAACGGTTCAATCGATTTTAACTAAATTTTATATCCAACCGTTTTTCTGCACGAGAAAACTTTTGGGCTAGGTCACATGTTCGAGAAATTTCGATTAGTGGGTCATTTTTGGGTCACTATGGGTTAAGCCAATTTTATCTAAAAAACGGCTCTAACGATTTTGACCAAATTTTGTATTTTGTCGTTTTCGGGCAGAAGAATACCATTGGGCTAGGTCATGTGTTCGAGAAAATTCGATTAGTGGGTCATTTTGGGTCATAATGGGTCATGGTCAAACTAATTATATTTAAAAAACGTCCCAATCGATTTTGACTACATTTTATATCCAACCGTTTTTCGGCACGAGAAAACTATTGTGCTAGGTCACATGTTCGAGAAATTTCGATTAGCGGGTCATTTTTGAGTCACTATGCGTCAAGCCAATTTTATCTAAAAAACGGTTCGAACGATTTTGACTAAATTTTGTATTCTGTCGTTTTGGATTACGGGAAGACCAATGGACTAAGTCTCATATTAGAGAAAATTCGATTAGTGGGTCATTTTTGAGTCATCGTGGGCCAAGCAAAGTTTATCTAGAAAACGGTTCTAATGATTTTGACGAAATTTTATATTCTATCGTTTTCGGGCGCGAGAATATCATTGGGCTTGGTCGCATGTTCAAGAAAATTCGATTAGTGGGTCATTTTGGGTCACAATGGGTCAGGGTCAAGCTAATTGAATCTAAAAAAAGGCCCAAAACATTTTGACAAAGTTCTGTAATATACCGTTTCCGGGCATGAGATGATCATTGGGCTAAGTCATATGTTCGAGAAAAATCGATTAGTGGGTCATTTTTAGATCAATGTGGGCCAAGCTATTTGTATCTAAAAAACGACTCAAACGATTTTGTCAAATTTTTGTATCATACAGTTTCTGGGCATGAGAAGACCATTGGGCTAAGTCACATGTTCGAGAAAATTCAATTAGTGAGTCATTTTTGGGTCACCGTGGGTCAAGATAAGTGTATCTAAAATAACGGCTCAAAACATTGTGGCAAAATTTGGTATTATATTGTTTCTGAGCATGAGAATACCATTGAGCTAAATCACATGTTCGGGAAAATTCGATTTTTTGGGTCACTGTGGGTCAAGTTAATTGTATCTTAAAAAAGGCTCAAACAATTTTGACAAAATTTTGTAATATACTGTTTCCGGGCACGAGAAGAACATTGGGTTAGGTCACATGCTCGAGAAAATTCGATTACTGGGTAATTTCTGGGTCTCTGTGTGTCAAGTTAATTTTATCTAGAAAACAGCTTAAATGATTTTGATTACATTTTGTTTTCTATCGTTTTCGGGTTCGAGAAGATCATTGGTCTAAGTCGCATACTCAAGAAAATTCGATTAACCAGTCATTTTGGGTCACTATTGGTCAAGGTTTAGCTAATTATATCTAAAAAATGGGTTCAAAAAATTTTGACAAAATTTCTTAGTACATCGTTTCTTAGCACGAGAAGACCATTCTGAAATGTCACATGTTCGATAAATTTAGATTATTAGGTCCTTTTTCGGTTACCCTGGGTCAAACTAATTCTATCTATAAAATGACTTTAGCTATTTTGACTAAATTTTGTACTAGATGTAAATTTCCAACTGGGCGAAAAATGTCCGGACCAGGATTCGAACCCGGGACCTCCTGGCTGAAGCCGCCAGTGCTCTGCCATCTGAGCTATCCCGGACGATTCTGGTCGAACTTTTTCACCCAGCTAACCTTGATGATTACAGCATCTGGTCTGAAACCTGGTTCAGCTCAACAGAATAAATCTCAGGTAAAGGAACTCCAGAAATCGCTGGATACGAAATTACACTAGATTAATATTAACCCAATTATTCTAATTGTTAAACAAATCATGTTAGATGTAAATTTCCAACTGGGCGAAAAATGTCCGGACCAGGATTCGCCCAGTTGGAAATTTACGTCTAATATGATTTGTTTACCAATTAGAATAATTGGGTTAATATTAATCTAGTGTAATTTCGTATCCAGCGATTTCTGGAGTTCCTTTACCTGAGATTTATTCTGTTGAGCTGAACCAGGTTTCAGACCAGATGCTGTAATCATCAAGGTTAGCTGGGTGAAAAAGTTCGACCAGAATCGTCCGGGATAGCTCAGATGGCAGAGAGAGCACTGGCGGCTTCAGCCAGGAGGTCCCGGGTTCGAATCCTGGTCCGGACATTTTTCGCCCAGTTGGAAATTTACATCTAATATGATTTGTTTACCAATTAAAATAATTGGGTTAATATTAATCTAGTGTAAATTTTGTATTCTATAGTTTTCGAGTTCGAGAAGAGCATTGGATAGGTCGTGTGTTCGAAAAATTTCGGTTATTGGGTCCCTATGGCTTAGGATCATGCCAATTTTATCTAAACAGCAAGAATTATACAGAGAGAATGAAATATCGAATTGAACACAAGTCTAATTTTGACCCAGCTTAGCTCGGTCATGCCCGCTAGTTATTATTTAAATTTATATATATATATATATATATATATATATATATATATATATATTGCGCTATCACTCACATTTAATTCTAAAATCAGAAATTTTCCGTTTTGAAAGCGGGAAATTTCAGTCTTGAAAAGGGGGGTGAAAGTTTTGCGAAAAAAAACGAAGAATAGACAGCAAATTGCTGCCACCACATTTCTTTTTCCACGGATATATTTTTTTCTTTTGTACAATATATTATACCATCATGTGTAATACCTGTTTTATGTTTCATTGGACGTTTTTTGTTTCATTGGTACTAACTCGCAATGTAATTAAATTAATAATATTCATATATTAAAATTTATTGCGAATTCAAAACATTTCTATTAATCTGAATATTGAAGAATAATTCCAATAGGTCTGGTTTATTCAAAGTCCTTTATAAGTGTAATATTGTAATGGTTGCCATGAATTACCAATCAGTTGATTATTGTATATTTCAGTTTCGTCAACTGTAATTTGCTGTCAGGTCTGGAATTATACTTTAGAAAACTGTGTATTCTATAAGACATAATATGTTTCTCTATAATAATGTTAATTGTGACCATCTGCTATAAATAATTTTATAATACCACTGCATCTGGACCATACCGTTTTATGTTTAAATTATGGATATTATTTTTCTAAATTAATATATTCCCACAAAGTGTAATAGTGTTCAGTAACTTTACAATATCAAAACAGAATGAAGGTTAAAAGCGAATAGACTTTTGATCCAATTTACGCGTTAGTTTGAATGATCTACCTGTTTGAGACTATCTCTTTTTGATATATTGAACTGAAACAAAGAAACGTACTAAAGTATTTATTGATTTCACACATTAATCTCCTGCATGACTGACATAAATAGCCGTCACCGTTTACTTCTCATTGAATTTTAAGAACATTTAATCTACTTTTGGACGCTCTATACACCACAACGCTATCTAATTGCATCGAAACATAAATTTATATTTTAAAAATTAAATCCTTTAAGATTTGTGCAGAAAGCTGGACTCCAAATTCTCCTAGAAAGCTGCCAATGACCGTTGAAGGATTTGGTTTCTAAAATAACTAAAATTAGTTTCAATTGTATATAATTGAAAGTTTTGAAAATGAGAAATGTAATCAATTTATTAAATCTGTTTCTATTCCTAAGGTTAATTGCTCGAAAGGCTACGCACCAGATCTTATGAGCAGTTACCCTCTTCTCGCTAGTATATGCATCACGCACCGTTATGTAATCCTACTAATTTTGCTATTACGTGCGATAAATTATTGATTTGTAATTAAATTTTGGTTTAAAGATATTGTTGTTTAGTTGTGCATTTAAAGAGTTCAATTTTCAGAAAAGGTAATTGTACCTCCAGGATAATCTGTGATAGATTTTCGGAAATGTTCTTACATGTTTAGCATTCTGAAACTTGAACTTGCTTGACCAAAGTACCTGAGTTGCAGTAAAAGTTACCAAAAAGTGGTATATTTTATAATAATTTTTAAATAAGAATCAAGTCAACTTGACTCTATTTTTAATGGCAAATTTGCTCGCAAAATATGATCTTGAAATTCAATTCTTGGAGTTTAGTTAAAAATAAAAATATTTTAAAGAAACAGATAAATTTTCATTTTTTAAAACTTACTATGGTACTATTTTTAAATAATTATCTGACACTTATTAGTAAACACAATATAAGGTAACAGCTCTTATCAGTTCTTTCTAAAACAAGCTCGTCTATTGTTAGGTTTGAAAGGGATTTGACAGTTAACATATTATCACCCAAGCCCTGCCAATTTAATATAGAAATTAAATGGAATTTCAGAGATAACTTTGATAGTTTCACGAAATTTAACCTCAAAACATAATCTTAAAGTTTAATTAAAGTACGTCTAGTGTAATATACTTTATCATTTAAATGTACCACAAATGCTTTATCTAAATAAACAATCTGATAAATCAATATATTGTAAGACAAATTTTATAGGAAATTTCATATGATAAATTGAGAAAGAAATTACACAACATTACACACAAATGTATGTCATCCTGAATTAGCCAATTTTTCCCTTTGCAAAAAGCTTGTTGTCTCAATTAGCCTATGACATACGCATATAGGGGAGACCGGGGGAATGGCGACACCTTACAGGAATTTAAAATTTTTCACCTGTAAAAAATGTTTTTAAACAGTAAATATTCTAAAGCTGAATCACGATCTTTAGTGTCTGTATAAATTTAACCGTGATTATAACTGTAACATAAGCACCCATAAAAATACTTCTTTCAACCTCTGCACAGTGACGGGATTATCCCGAAGTAAATCCGAAAGAAGAACCGAACTTGTTCAACACATTGCATCAAAATGTCGGCGATTGCATGTAGATTACGGGTAATATTATCTTAAATATCTAATGTTACAATAAAAGGTGCTTATCTCTACTCATTTGAAGCTCCAAAATAAGAAGCAACTAGATGAATACTCAATTTTTCACTAAAACAAACGAACGACGTACAGAAAAATCACTCTCACTCTAGGCTCTGTTTCTATTGATGGCCGCTATAGTGCAGGCACGTTCACTATCTCAAAATGACCTTAGTTTTTAAAACTAGGCGTAGGCAAGATGGCTAACCCCGGGTGGCGCCATTCTGCCACTCTCCCTTATATATATACATATGTTCCTATAGTCCGTCAGATGATCATTTAATTTACTTTTCAGATCAAGCGGCGCAGCATTTTGTATGTCATTTCACTGAACCCTACATAGTAGAAAAGTGAACATCTCTATTGTATCTCTCTCCGTAAAACATCTCCTTCGCTGTGTCGTATAAAATATGTTAACTTGCTACTTATTTAGTAATTTAATAATTTTCGTATTCATAAGTTTGTTTCATTAGAATAATTTTTCTAGAACTATTTTGCTTTAACAACACTCACGCAGAAGGAAATTAATACAGGTACTCTATAAATATTAATTTTGCATCTTGCAATTTTTAAAATATATGAAATGAAAGAACACACTTATATCCTTTAATCCCAATAAAAATTATGTTTTTAAATCATATGCATATTACCAGGATGTAGTGGAGGGTATAGGGGGTATACGCCGTATAACCTCTGGATTTTTTAAGGAGCACTGTAAACCCTCTGTTTCTCAAGAAAGCTATAGTATATATAAACTAGGGTATACCCTCTGCTTTGAGCGTATACCCTCTGCTTTGAGCGTATACTCTCTGCTTAGAACGTATATCCTCTGTTTGTTTTTTTACGACTACACCACTGCATATTACGATATTAAATATTGAAAATTGTCTTTTTTTTCCAATTTTAAGAACATTGAGACCCCTTTAGAGGGTCACTCACGTTAATTCAGCCTGCGGATAGTTCAATGAAATAGTTTCCACAAAATGTTTTGCTACTTGCTTTGAAACGTAGACTAAAGTACGACATCACTGCATAACATCTGAAGGAAGATATTAAAAAAAAAGGGAATTTTTGCTTTACCTATTAGGTATGAGTTCGGGTTCCTTTAGCTGAGTCCGAGCCCAATGAACTTTGTGTCATCACAGCCCAAGCACGATACCGAAAGTGCGCTTGCAAGTTGTTAATAACATTTTACCATTGTTTCAAGATTTGTTTTCGCATTTATAAAATTTTCTTCTTGCATAGAAAGGAGTATTAATCCTAAACATTTCTTCATGACAACAATTCGAAATTTTTATGCTCTTTCAAATCTATTTAAAATTGTTATTTGTACCCAATCATTTTGGCAGAAATCGTCAAAGTGGAAATTGATTTCTTTTAAAATATCACTGTAGAATTATGCAGAAAGACGTGAATTTTGTTTCCAGTAATTCTGAAAAAAAAAAACTTTCATAAATAAAAAGAGAATAGACAAGGTGTATTCCACGGCTTTTTTATGTCACTAACACTGACCACGCAAAGGCTTCGGAATCGGGTGGAATATTTCTCTTTATATTCGACCAATAATAATTCAATCCTTTTCAAACTAACTTTTTAAAAGATTGTGAAACGCCTTAATCCCTTAAGAGGTTATTTTTTTCTTTGACACAGTAAACTAAAAATAGGGACTTTTACCATACTAAAATATTTGTCTTATATAATCGAAATATGTCTGCGATTAAGCAAAGCTAATACTGCAGTTTAAAATTAGTGGTGTACTAAAGCTTTTAGTAACGAAACAAGCAAACTCTTAAACATAAAAGTACGCTATGTGCGAATTACTTAAAAGATGTAAGCATATTTAAAAAGGTGTTAAATTACTTTAATATTCTTAGTACTTTCAACTGTATATATAGTCTTCGTCAGAGAATACAAAAATACAACCGTCTTATTTTCAAATTTGGCATGAATTTACAAAGAAATTACGAAGAAATTTTCAAAATTTGAAAATAAGACGCTTGTATTTTTGTATTCTCTGACGAAGGCTATATTTATAGTTGAAAGTACTAAGGATATTAAAGTAATCTAAGATCTTTTTTAATTTTTTTTTCATCTTTTAAGTAATTTGCACATAGTGTACTTTTAAGTTTAACTTTTTGAAGACGAATTTAGCATTCTATTTATTTATTTGCTGAAGCAAACTCTTCTTCCACGTACTGTATACGGGCAAACCTGTTAAGGTGGTACTCTTAAAGCTTCAAAATTTTCGAAATTTTAATTTTTTTAGATGTTAAACTTCTATCTTTTCTGAATCTTTTGATATGATTGTTTCATTAAAGTTCCCGTTAGAACAGAAGATTAGAACAGAAGGCTAGAAGAAGGGACTAGAATCATCCAACCCAGGCACCCACCAAAATCTGGTATAGGTGTTTAACCCTGGGTGGAAAATCCCCTCTACCGTCCAACTCAGCCCAGCCAGGGCAACGCAGCTCAGAAAATCAACGGACTATTAATAAACTTCTAAATGAAATGACCAAAAAATATAAAATAAGTGCCCTGACACTTATAACCACAGAAATTAAAGACATTTTCTACTTATAACATATGTCTGTACTTAAATAATAGGGCAGACAAGATTTATAGACGATTTTTAACAAGCTTTACAATTGTCTGCTTATAGAACCTAAAAAACACAAACTTAAAATAATTAAACAATCATAAAACCTTAATCTGCTAAATGAACACTGTCAGACTTGACAGAAGACATAATGGATATTCATGAAAGTTCTTTGTAAGTTCAGAAGAGTTCAAAAAATATACTTAATGAAAGAATAGTTCTTATTGAGATCATTATAAATAACTTTCAATTTTTTGCAATTCGACCAAGTCATGAGCACATTTCGCATATTCCATTCCTCGGTTCTGTTCTGGATATACTCAAATGAGTCCCTCGAGATTCGGCAACTTTCAAAAATATAATGACCAGGATCCCCACGTTTTCCACAGTCACATTTGTCATTTGCACGCTTCCCAATTTTGTGTAGCTACGACGGGAATGCACCATGTCCTGTTATAAAATAGATCACAACCTGGGAAACACAGAGGGAATCTAAGTTTACTTCTGGAATGACTCTGTAAGTATCTCTGCCTTTACTAGAGTATGACCAGCGCCATTGCCAGTCATAAACTTTCTTGACACGGTAATGATATTTAATAATACTTATTGGTATGGGAAGTTTCACCTCTTCATCAAAAAGATTATCAACTATGGCGGACTTGGCAAGTTCGTCGGCCCGCTCGTTCCCGTCGATACCCACATGAACCTTGATCCTTCCCAAATGGACCGTTTTGTTTCGCATGGTTCGTAACGTCGTAAAGATTTCATATAGCAGGTCATTCGTCGGAAAAAGACGAATCAGAGCAGAAACTGATGCCACATTGTCTGTGTATAAAAACAGTTGACCATATCCTGATCTACTAAACCAACGAATGGCTTCTAATATCGCTAAAAGTTCAGCTTGATACACTGTGTTATAACTCATAAGTCTTTTACTTTAATTATTTTAGAACAGAAGGCTATTAGAATTATACCAGCTCAATAGCTGAAGCAGAGTTTCCGAAACTTTGAGGCCATTTTTCTCCAAATGAAGTTTTTGGACATAACGCACAGGGTATCTCAAATGCTTCTGAATATTTTTTCATGAAATTTTCAAAACACATGTTTCCTGTTAGTCTGTACAAAATAAACCTAAAATTTCCTTTTTATTGTTAAAAATATATATATATATATTTCTTTAGGTGATTATCCTGTTGAAAATTTCAAACTTTTTTATTAGTTAAATACAACTTTGTATTTAAAAAAAAAATGCTTTAAATACAAATTTATTTAGGCTCAGGGTAATTATTATAAACTGAAGCATAATTAGGGACAACAAATTTCATTCTATTTGCAAAATTTATTTTGTAATCATGCTCTTAAGCTGATATATCAATTTTCTGCTCGACAAATGTCCGTCAGTTTGGCGCCCCCTATAAATGCTAATTTTGCCTCTTGCAATTTTTAAAATATATGAAATGAAATAACACACTTATATCTTTTAATCCCAATAAAAATTGTGTTTTTGAATCATATACATATTAAGGCATTGAATGTTGAAAATTGTCTTTTTTTTTCAATTTTGAGAGCCCTGAGACCCCTTATAGGGTTAATAAACTTATACTTGTTCCTCAAATGGTATTTTTTCGCTTTGTATTTCTGAATAAATAACTTTTTCACTTTGAGTCCGAGCCCAAAGACTGGTATACAAATCGAACTCATGCCTGCCTCTATACTTAACTCACGGGCACTGGGTGAGCCCGTCTCATCTGTATATTTATTAATTTTTCTAATGATTTTACTCTCATATTTTTTGGAACGTCCTTTCCGGAAAATTTTCATAAATAAAGATAAGGAAATATTATAAATACGAAGTTCGTTTAAAAAAACTTAATTTTTATTTTTTGTTATGATATATATAAATAATTAATGTTATAAATAATTAACTAAATTAACCAACATTCGAACTGATATTCAGATCATTTGTCAAAAAAGCTTTTACGACGGCAGCCTAGTTTAAAAAGGATTTATTTACATGACAATTGCTTTGATATCACATCCGGGATGTCAACTTGATCTGGTGATTTAAAGAGATTTCAGAGATTGCTCTGGTACTTTCACAAACTTTGCTGCATTTAATGTGTTTTAAATGTGATTAAAGTACTTTTGGTAAATATCTTAACTAAAGTGACTGGCAAATGAACACACTAGAGGCTATTTAAAATTCTAAATTACTCAAACAATTTATAAAAGAAAAATGATAATGGTATGGAAATCCAATATGATAGTTAAATGTTTTGAAGGGATGAGAATGACATTAGATTATCTAGATCTTTTAAAGAAAATTTTAAAAGCTTAATTAAAATTTTTAAAGGTTTACTCATAAAATATACGCTCGTTATAAGAAACCCATCTTTCTGCAATAAAATATGGTTATAATGGAAAGTCACTTTTATGGAACTTTTAAAAAAGTATATGTGTTTTTTATGCATTATTATAAAATTAATTTTTTTAATTAATAAGTATGCAAAAATAGGTGTTCCTAGAATATGAAATTCTAGAGTGAATGTCTCGTAAACTGATTATTAAACGTAGCACATTATTGACCTCTAAATTTACGATCTCGATTAAACTCGATGAGGAAAACTGTAAGAGGAAGTTGAAAAATCCACATACTAGAGAACAGGAATTCTGCTTTTTCAGAATTTAGTGTCGCCCTCGATGAAAAAATGTATATGTATATATATATAGATAGAGTAGGGTTCGAGTTAATCGAACCGAGTTATCCGAGTTAATCGAACTTATACCTTCGAAATGGATCCTTTTCTTCTGATGGACTGATGGCTTCTATTATTATGAAACAGCCATTATAAATGAATTGTTAGCGTGCAACTAGTTCAACGTTCTTGTAGTCTTGTCTGTGATATAAATATTTGAAACGTTTAAGGAAAGATTTAATATGTTTGGCTAAAAATAAGCATGGTCCTTATATTTATTTATTCTGAATTTGGGAGAAGGATATCCACACAGTTTTTTTTGTACTATATTTATTGAAATTTATAAAAGCTTCACGATTTTTTTCAATCGAAAATGTCGGAAACTTTGCTTCTGATGGCTGACTGTTTTCAAACTGAGCGGTCACTTTTCTACCGAACTACTCGGTCGATCGTAATTTATGTTTTTTTTAAGTGAAAGAGTGTACTTTTAGGCTCTAATAACTCCTAATAATCCTAAAATAATTCCTAAAAATAAATTTCTAATTTTTAAATAGTCATCATTTCGTCAATCATGAAATTTTTAAACTAAATGTTAGCACAAGTTCCACAAAATATCATGAATCAAAAAATTGGTTTACGATCCGTCATATAAAGCAAAGTTTTAAATACTTGTAATTAAAAAGATCATGGACCTTCTGCAAATTTTAATACACATTACGGATTGACCTTATTTAACAATTTATTATTTTGGGCAATATTATATAATTAAAATAATAATGCTATCACCCTGGAACCTATTACTGAATTTACACATAAGCGATACGTACCTATTAATTCAATAATATATCGTATAAAAAAGACCTTTTCTGCGGCCATCGGTGCTCGATACAAGACTTAATTTATACGCCCTTAAAATGAAAAAATAGTTAGTAAAAGCATCCTAAGTTTCTTCTTTTGAGATTTGCACACATAATAGACCGGGAGGCGTTTTCACAAACCATCACCTCATCGATTTGACGGCTCAAATTCCAGGATTAGACAGAAATCGATTCGCACATTAAAATGCATCTGGTCTGCCAAGCCATATCTTGGTGGAAAATACCTGCAACTCCGATTTTAGTGGTTAACTGATAAGTTAACCGTTGTGTTTTCCTGCTCCCAGTGCTGCATGTTTTCGTACCTTTGGGTGCAGCAAAACACAATGATAAACCTGCTGATAAAACACTAAAATCGGGTCTGCAGGTGGTTTCCACCAAGATATGACTTGGCAGACCAATTACATTTTAATATGGCAATCGAGTTCTGTCTAATCCTGAAATTTCAGCCGCCGACTCGATGAGGTGATGGTCTGTGCAGACGCCCCTCGTCTGTAACGTACCGTTGTTCACATCCCTTAGCTACGGTTGTCAACATCACAGTAATTCTGTAAGGCGACTTATGCTAAAACTTCGTTTCCATTTCCTCCAGTCGCTGAGGCAATAGGAATTACCAATTATTCCAAAATTAGAATTCCAGAAAACCAGAATCAGAACCGTTTGGCATCTGGTGCTAGGTTACTCTAGGTTACCCTTGTTTCCATTCTGATGGCACTACATAAAGCTGCAACGGAACACTCTAACGAACAATAAATCAAATAAACATTCGGAAAACTTCACATTAAGAGTTCAATATCGATCCATTGCTTTTTCTTAAATGAAAGATCACTTTGAAAATATTCCAAAAATCACTGTGGAAATTTGAACTACGTGGAATCACGGAAAACGACCGCTAATTTATAACACCAGTTAAGCCAATGTATTACATTGAGATCGAACCCGAAACCTTTTGCGTACTAGCTGGAAATGTTACTCCTGAGATACAGAGGTTTACTGATTCTGTGGCAACATACGAGTACTCTTTAATAGAACAGCGATTTTGAAGCACTTTGAAGATATGTAAGTTACGATTATGATCTATAATTATTAACGACACGATTTAGGTCAGATTATTTAAGAACACGACGTAGGGTCATATTTTTTTTCACAATTCATATCGACTTTTGTAGCTATCGCTATTTTGAATTAGATTGTTACCGGCCGAATAGTTTGGGACGAGTAGCGCCTCAAGGTTACCATTGAGGTAAAGACATAAAAGTTTCACTGGCTCAGCTCAAAGAATTGACTATCAAGTGTATGTGACGTTGTGAGTGAAACGAACTATCGATTTAAATAGCTGAAAATTTCCGGAATATTTACAACTATTTTTATACATTAACATGCCGAAGATAGTACATAAAAAATCGCCAATGTTATCATTTAAATGGGCATAGTATGTAAGCTTTTACTTTATGGCTTTGATTGTTATTTATTGCTTCCTTAATAACACAAATTACATATTTACTAAAAGAAAATATTAGTAAACTATTAATATTTTTGGTGTCTCAAATAATTCACAATTTTCCTTTAAAATTTGAAAATTTAAAAAGAAATTGCATCAAAATAATTTATTTAACATACTTTTCCATAACTCAGTCTAGCCAATCACCCTAATATATATATATACTAGCTGGCTTCGCTCGCTAGAAAGCCATTAATTACATCGGGATCTTTAATTACATCGGAGTTTTCAAAAAAGGAACCTCGAACCGAATAGAGCTACGACTCGGGTCCCCGCTTCCAACGGCACCGTATACCGGGGGTGCTGCGCTCGGGCCACAAAATCTTGTATTTCCACCTTCCACTGTCAAGGAACACAATATAATATAAACGAACTTCTGACACGTGTCCCCGCTGCCTGCGGTACCGTATAGCAGGCGTGCTGCGCAGCCTCTGCAAAATACATCGGTTTCACTTTTCGCCGCTAGGGATGCACTCTCTTCTAAAAAATCCGCTTTCCGAACGAAACTCCGGCACGTATCTCCGCTTTTTACTGCTATAAAATTTAATAAGCGGGCTATTTGGTAGTATACTTGTTCATTGCTGGAATTTATTGAAATATTTTCGGAAAAAAATCGTTTTTGTCTGTTTCTTTCTTTCCATTGATTTTTTACTACTCAGACTCATTTATATTAATAGTAATCACAAAATGTTAAATTTAAGGCTTACATTTAAAATACCTGAAATATGCGATAAATAATGGTCATAATATCGTAATATATCTCAAACATTTAGTTACATTTAAAAAGGGAAACTTAAGTTCTCTTTAAATTTGGTAAATTATATAGCAAAAATAAAATTCTAAGCGTCGTATAATGGAAAAATTATTAAAACAAAATCATAATTTATAATATAAAAAGTAATTATTATTTTTCTGCTTAAAAAATTTATTTAAACATATCCATTCTTACTCTTTTTCTAATCTTTCTACTTTGTTTCTTTTTGAATAATGTAATGAAATAAATCCTTTATCGTATTAAAAATAATAATTTGACTGACGATGATATTCGATTTTATTACTGATGACAGCATAGATTGAAAGACTCATTCACATGACAAATGATTTAAAATAGGTTAAGGATATCAGAAGGGAATGGATATTAAAAGGGATTTTAGAGATTGCAGCGGCAATTTCATTAAACTATGCTTTAAACATCAGATTTCAAGTTTAAATAAAGCGTTTTTGATAATTTGCGCTCTGCTAGCTAAATAAGCAACAAATGCTTCATCTATTATAAACAAACAACCTATTAAGTAAATATACTAAGTGCCATTAAATTCTCAGTCGGCCAAATAATTTATTGGAAACCTGTTGTAACGTCTAAAAATTCTTGAAGCAGTACAGATGACCATCTATTACTACTAATTATACAGTTCGAAAAGTTTTACTCACAGAATTTCCAAAATATATAGTACTGAAATAAAAGGATAATATTACCAATATTTCCCAGTTATTACCAGTGAATTTATTTATCTTGAATAAAAAGCAATAAATTGTCATTATTGTGTTTAATCACCACGGTGTAGGTAATATAAGAATTAAATTACCACATCGCAGCAGATTATAGAGAGTGTTCATATCTTTTATACAAATTCTAAAACCTATCCCTATATAAAAGTTGCTGCAGATGCTTGTAAAATAAGATGATTTATCGTATAATGTAGTCAGGCGCAGTCCTTCCTGGATATTTGCAATTAAACGCCATTCTTTTTAACTATCCGCAAAAAATACAAGATTGATACCAGAATGATACAAGACACATCTCACCAAAATATAGATAGTGTTCATATCTTTTATACAAATTCTAAAACATATCCGTAAATAAACGTTGCTGTAGATTCTTGTAAAATAAGACGATTTATCGTATAATGTAGTAAGGCACAGTCCTTCGTGGATATTTCCAATTAAACGCCATTCTTGTTTAACTATCCGCATAAAATACAAGAATGGTCGAATGATACAAGGATGTTACAAGACATCGCAGCAAAATATAGGTATTGTTGATATCTTTTATAGAAATTCTAAAACATATAGCTAAATAAAAATTGCTCTATATTCTTGTGAAGTAAATTGATTTATCGTATAATGTATTTAGGCACAGTCCTTAGTGGATATTTGCAATTAAAATCCATTCTTATTTAACTCTCCGCATAAAATACAAGAATGAGGTTCTAAAGACTGAGGAAATATGAATGATATTGTTATTTTTACAAGATTACTTAATTACTTTGGAAAAATGCACATTAGACCCCGATAGAACGAAATCCAAAGCAGCTCATATATTCCCGGAAGTTAGGCCGCATTTTCCAATATTTAGAATATAAACTTGAAATGAGATCAAATTAGAATATTGTAACAAAATCCCCATGGAATATAAATTTTAAACATATCAATGTGAAAAGTAATACAGAAATGTATCAAATAAAAAATATAAGCACGTTCATACTACCCAATGTGAAAAGTAATACAGAAATGTATCAAATAACAAATATAACCACGTTCATACAACCTCTTTTTAAAATGAAGAAATAGAGCATTTTCTTATTGTTTTCGTCAGGAGGCAGATCCTCTGTCAACACGACATTAAAAAAAATAAATAAACACATGAACTTATAAGGGAAACATAATTAAATATTGTCTTTCACAGGAAGTTCAGAGGAAGGGTCAGAGCTCTCCTAAAGAAAAATTCTAATTCTTTTTTTCTTTTACGTTTAATTATTTTGAGTTAATTGTATAGATTTTATAGGTTTTCTTTTCAAAATCTTTATAAAAAAAGATTATTTTGTTAACTAAATTTCAAAATTCAGGGAGGAGCAATGGCATGCAATGCACTACCACAAAGATGACGAACTTACTGATTTTGTGTGTCAAAAATTTCGGAAATATTCATTAAAGTTCTAACGTGTCAAAAACCTTATAACTTATGAAAACTCTTAATGAATTATTAAATTTAATAGAGTTTTTATTAAAATACTTTTCCTTTAATCCTAAATTCGATTCCTAACTTATTTATTATGCTCCAAAAACTCAATAACTTACCTAGGTCATAATAATTTAAAACTGAGATTTTTCTCTATTGTATACGTCTGATGCCAAATCTGGTTCATATTCTGCCACTTTTATTCCATAATTGTAGAGAAACGGGTATATTAGGTAAGTTATCATTTAAATTACTTTTTAAAAAGAATTAAAAAAAATAAGACCTTTTAATATTTGGTATAGAAGCAAAATGACTTGATTAACATATATGTTGAAATGATTGGGCCGAAAACGGCTCTACAGAACCCTGACACTGACATTTATAATGTGTTAATTCATTCAAAAGGAACAGATTGTTTTTTTAATAGTCTGTGAATGTTAAACAAAATTCTACTCGTAACGAACGTAAAACTGAATTTGTACATAAACTGATTTATTATCTATAAGTTTTCCGGGTGGCAAGAGGAAGTTTCTTACGTGCCACATTGGGCACACGTGAATTCACCCCTTCTGCACTACCAGAATTGTGAAATTACGAAAAACGGATAGAGCTTGTGTTACTTGATACTGTTTTATTAAATCAGTGTCGGAATTGTCCTGCTACATTTTTAAATCCAAATATTCATTTATAGTCACTTCCATATAAATGGAAATATTACTCAATTATGAACAGTTTTTCATTCCTTGAGATACCCTGCTAAACGTAACTTCCTTTTCACTATTGGAAACTGGATTGACCTGCCACTTCTACTTACGTACGTATACTGCATATTTAGAAAAAAACGATTTTAAATATGCTGTGTTCCGAAATTCAAAGAAAATTTGTGAAAAATAATGAATTAAAAGTAATAAACTTTTCTCAACAAATCTTACCCGCTTCTTCTCTTTAAAATACTAATTAACACAATCAATGATCGTATTGAGACAAAAGGAATTTTCTAGTCTTTGATAAACAAGTTTTTATTTTCGCGATATCCTTGTTTTAAATGAGATTTACACTAGAAGAGACTTTCTATAGTTTCAGGAATATCAATTTGATATGGAGATTAACAGTGATTTTAGGAGATTACATTTGAGAAGTCTCAACAAAACATTATTAAAGAATAATATAGACTTAAGCTTTAATTAAAGTAGGTTTATAATGGTATACGATTCGTTAACAAAATAAACAGCAAGTGCTTTATCTAGCTAAACAAACTGGTAAATCACCCTTCTGGAGGACTTTAAAAATAATAATACAGCCAAATAATTTATTGGAAATATTATGCGATGCTAAAAATATTTGAAGCACTATGAATAAAAATGAATTATTAATTAATGTTATCAGAAAAATTTTAATTATAAGATACATTTTGACAAAACGGATAATACTGTAGTTTAAGTATGATGTTTTTCCTTAATTCAAAGAAGGGTTGTTTTTTTTTTATAATTGTGTATTTAAAGTAATTGACTCTTCATGTTTTAATTTTGCTTTTAAGTATTTGAAAATAGATAATTAAAATAACCAATGATAGCAGAAATTGACATCTTCAATTTTCTGTCAAACAATTTTTTAACGACAACATTGTTTAGCATAGATTTACACGAGAATAGACTTATTATCATTTCATTGATGTCAAATTAAGCTTGAAAGTGATTTTAGAGGATTACATTTTAAAAGTGTCTTTATGAGATCCTATAGACTTGAGTTCTAATTAAAGTATGTTTCTAATGAAAATTAGATATGTTTGGTTAATAAAATAAACAGAAAGTGCTTTAGCTGTCTATGCTGATTGAAAGATCAAAATTCAATACACGGTTAAATTACTGAGATAATCAAATAGTTTACTAGGAACCTAATATGATCCTTAAGAATCTTTCAAGGGGTGTTGCCCATTGCCGCGCGTAAATCGGGGCTGCAAAGGCTCCAAATGCTTTAGGCACCACTAATTTTTTACAGTTTATTTCACCATCTTTAATCTCAGATAATTGTGATATTAGATCAGTTTATTTCACCATCTTTAATCGCAGATAATTATGACATTAGATTCTAGGAAATTAACTTTTCCCAATAGTATCACCATTAACAATACTACTATTCCCTGGGCTAACCACACTAAGTATCTGGGGGTTACCCTTGATAGAAGACTGACTTGGAAAAACGCACTTTATTAACGTACGAGGAAAAGTTGATGGTATCTCCCAAGTCCTGTCTCCTCTTCTTAAAAGTAACACACTCTCTACACTCTCAGAAATGAATACTCGGATTTCACGAAATTTTCTTTGTTTTTGTCGAAATGGTTTCCTGGAAAATGCTCCGAGCGAACATTTCGTCAAATTGATGAAATTAGTTTCTTCACTTGCTTGACGATATAAATTTCGTCAATAGTTTCGTCAAAAGAGGGCTGGTGGCGCCATCTCTGAAACAGTTTAAAAGCTCCAGTATTTGACACGGGGAAAGAAAAAAAACACTTCTCTCTCTTTCCTCGGCCTGATTCGAACTCACGACCCTTCGTGTGGGAGGTCGCTGCGCTGCCAACCTGACTGCTGGGGACTCGAAAATGTTTGCTATTAGACTGCTGTAAAGAATTCTACTTCGTGTTTATATTTTTATAACGTAGATTGCAATTTTGTCGGCAGTGCTATATTTTCTGAAAGTTTTAAGAAAGGCTAATTTATTTTTATGGTTTTCTCGTATCAATGAATAATTATAATATGGCTTGATTAAATAATTTACAACTGAAATTTTCTTTGATCAATGGATGATTAGAATATGGTCTGGTTAATTTGTTGCTCACAAATAACGAATTGTGAAGTGCATATTGCGTGAGATTTTATCACTTTGAGTAGGAGGATAAGATTTTAACACTTCACTGTTTAAAAAGAGGAGAGGGATCAATTATGTTTATTTTTAATTTGATTGAAAACATAATATACTTCTTAAAAGATATCCTAGAAGTTTGAAATTTTATTGATCTAATTTTCTTATTGAATGGTTTTGAAGAACACAGGAAGTTTATTATTTTCTAATTAAAACATAACGAACGACAACATATAAATAAAATAATAATAATAATAATAAGCATTCCTAAAAATTCTAACAGCTAAAAAAATAACTAATGAAGAAACAATAACTACCTATATTTCAGTATTTTCTGAAAAGCACTAAGTGCTGTTTTAAATAAACTATTACAGGACTAACATAAACAAGCAAATATCTGTTTGCTAAAATCGCAGGATTTGAGGAACTGTTTCCTTAAAATGCATTGAGTCTGACCGTGATTGAGGCAAAACTTTCGTCAAATATTTGAGGGTTTACGTTTCGTTAAAAGTCACCCGATGTTAATAGGAAATGATCGTCAAAAACGACGAAATACAGCTCGAGGATTTCTGAATCGTCAAAAGGGAGAGTTTTATTTCTGAGAGTGTATTCACAATAAACTTATTTTATATAATGCTTGTATAAGATCTGTTCTAATCTATTTCTTGTCCGATCTGGGGATTTGCATGCAAAACTAGTATGGACTATCTATACCGTGCTCACAACAAAAATCTTCGTTATATCCGTAACGATCACCATTATTTTCGTAATACAACAATCCGCAGGGATATAAGAACTACCTCTTTAAAACAGCGTATTCACCAACTTTCTAAAAATTTGTATAAGTCTGTTTACAATCTTCCTAACCAAATAGTTGCGGAATTACCCGATTACGAGGTATCCGACCCCACTAATAGAAAACGTCCTAAATATTCGCTTTTGCTTAATGATGAAGACTGAGGTTCCCTCACCTTCTTTTATAATTAAACTTTCTGTTTGTTCTGTCCTGTTTATAGTATTAATATATATATTGCTTTTCTGCTATAAATATAGCGTTTTTATTAGCTTAACTTATGTATGGTCTCTGAAAAGAGTCTTTTTTTTGGGTGGGGGTGTGTACCTCCGGTAGCTTTTTCGAATGTCCTTTTTTTTTGGAACTACTCTTTTTTAATTTAAATTTTCTTTTTCTCTTTTTGTTTTTTCTTTCTCTCTTATTATGTTATACTTAAGTACTTAGATACTTTCTATTATTTTGTTACCCTTCCCTTAATTTTTTATGTAATTTTAATTTTGTGGCTACCAGTCGCGGCTAAACATTAATTTTTAAGACTCCCTTAATGCCCTTGCAACACAATCACCTCTCCACTGGATGTAAAGTTGCCACGCAACTAGGTAGTACATAAAGCAGATTACATTGTTCCATTGTTCCACTGACATTAGATAAGGCGAAGAAAATTACAATTATTGGTGTCCAGAACATTTAGAGCCCCGATTTATGCGGGACACCTGACAACAAAACGTGTGACTGAAGGTGGATTATCAATTAACATGGTTTAAAAAATAATTAAAAAATGCATTAAGACGAAACAGAATAATACCGTAGTTTTAGATAATTTTCACAATCCAAAGAAATTATTTGAAAGATAATTTTAATCAATATCATCACAATCAAACAAGTACATTTAAATCAACTAATTCTTCAATTTTTAATCTCGCTCTAATAAATTAAATGACTCAGTGGTTACATTGAGAAAATGGGCGTCTTCAAATCCCTTTAAAACTAGCTTTTTTGACAAAAGGCTTGTTTTATAGGGAGGTTTTTGTTTAAAATATATAAATGTTTAACAGGCCTTTGTTTAAAATATTATTTACATGAGAATAAACTTGTTATCCTTTAAAAAATAAGAACTTGATATGGAGATTAAAAGTGCTTTCAGGGATTACATATCAGAAATTTCAACAAACTTTAACGAAGGCTATAGACTTAATGTGATTTGAAAGTATAATAGTACATGATCCATTAAAAAAATAAATAACAAGTGTTTAGCGGTGTAAACTAACTTCTAAAATGATATACTGCAAGACTAGCAATTTGAGTCGGTCATACAATTTAATGTATAAGTATGATGATACTGTGTAATTCTGATATGATAACTGAAAACATTTGAATGCATACAAATAACTGTGAAATATTTAGACAAAAGAAGAGAAAAGTCTTATTAAAGAAATAATCACTAAGCATAGCATAAATGCAAGAGGCCACCAATAAATAAATCCAGTTTGCAATTTCTGCCTCAGCAGAGCTGCACTGCAATTGCACGAGTGCATATGTGACCCGTATTGTTGAATCCAACATCAAACCAGAGACGCCTGAGATAGAGAAGACAACACTGGAGACGCTAGACAGTTGTTGTGGTTTCAAGGAAATCGAAACGGCCGCCATGTGTGAAATGAACCACGGCCTACCTCACTACCGGCTTTGAAAGCTGCTGTTTCTCCCGATTTAGGACGGAGTTTGTGATGTCAGATCACGTGGTCTCAAGCCGCCCCAATCGGCTGTGAAAGTTCTTATTTGTTTTCTCCTCCCTAAGACGGCTTTCTCGGACGATCGAGTCGCCGGAGATTACGTGATCTCACGTCATGAACTCCATCTTAAGCTACTTCCCTAAACAAACAGAAGCTCTTTCGGCCCATACTGAAGTTAGTCGTGAGTGAACCCAGTCCTAAGGTTTTTGAATGCACGGAAACTGTCATTCACTGTCAAATTTCTGAAGTTCATAGTGATCAGGACTGAAGATGTGTGCGCCAATTCAACGAAGTACGTTACAATGTGCATGATGTGAAATGCAATGGGTGTCCATCTCGTGTGGGAGGGGAGGTGTTCAAGCCTGTGGTGGAAGATAAGATGAAGGTGAAACGCTATCCTGTTTGGCAAGAAATTCTGGAATGACAATGCTGTAAAATGGTTATCGCACGTAGCTATCATCAAACACGCCATCGATCTTCGATATGACGATTGAAATTATGGTGTATTGTTTGACAAGTGTCTCAACACGGCTTTCAATTATGTTGAAACATAATCCAAGGCATGTACAGTAGATATGAGTTTGGGCTCTTTTATTAGCCCCAATCCGAAGATTCGAAGCATTTTGTGTCATCAGAACCTGAGCCCGCCCGAACCTGGTACCTAAAGTACGCAGTAGAAAATTATTAATAAGACTTTAAAATTATTTCTCGTTTAAAAATCTATTTTTACATATAAATAAATATTACTCCTAAATAATCTCCCATTGACATTGCGATTTTCATGTCTCTGAAAACCTATTAAAAATAGCGAACTTGTTATTTATACCACTGGCAGAGTTCAATAAAAATCACAATTCTTATTCTTATAAAGTATCATTGTACAACAATGTCAGGACGACGTAGTTACTGTTTTCCAGTATTTCTGAAAAAGGACTTCAAACAGAAAAAGAGGATAGACAAAGCCACAAGGGATATCGTACGGCTTCTTAATGTTACTAACATAGTCCGTAAACAAAATTCGATATTAGATATAATATTTCTCTTTATATCCTAGAAATAAAAATTCTGTAATTCAATTTAATTTCAAATTTTTAGAAGATCGTAAAACTTTTTAAGAAACTTTGACTGCATTCTAGTTTCGCAAGTAGCAAGATTTTTTTCTCCCCCTTTTGAGCCCAAACCCGTTTTGGAGCCAATCATGGGCTCGGGCTCAGACTGTCTCATCTTTAATGTAGGGGCAGCCCCCCCCCCCCCCAGCAAGAAAGAGAGCATCCTATACATTTTAATTACCAAATTATAACAGAAAAAAAACGAAAATAGCCATTCGATTGAAAATTATGTCATCCTTAAATTTATAGGTAGGAAAAAGCTTAAGAGGCCGTCTTCATGCAGAAATTGCACCAAACTCTAAAATTTTCAAACACCTAATTATGACATCATATTTGAAAATTTTAGGAAATATTTTTTTAGGAAATGTTATCCTAATTTATAAAATAGGAAATCATTTGTTGAAGTGATTTGTGAATTATGCAGATTTAAAGTTTTGAATTCTTCATTTTTAATGTTTGTAAAACATGCTACAATGCATGTAGCTTTTTAAGCATAACACAAAACTACTTTGTGAAATGAGCTGTAATTTAGGATTCACATATTTCAAGATTCCAGAAATAAACTTCTGATTTTCAAAAAAATTATAGCTTACAATACGTATTTTTCTCGGATATTTATTTCTTATTTAAATTAGTTTAAAATTTATATTCTAATATAATTTTGCAATTTATAAAATTTGTAACAGAAACCAATTTCTAGAAGTTTCAAATATATAAAATCAAGCAGTTTTGAGTTATGTTTAAAATGCTACAGTTTATTTTATAAGTATTAAAAATGAATTTAACAATATGAGTTCAAAATTCTATTTCGCATAATTACTAAACTACTTCACCGAATAATTTCTAGTTTGGTATCCGTAGGTAAAATTTTCTGAAAATTTAAAATATGATTGTGTAAAATCAAAATTGTGTGTTCATTTTGGAAATTTCAGTGTTTGGTACAATTTTCCACGAAGATTGCCCCCAAATCCTTTTTGGGGCCAACCTGGGAAACGCCTTTCGTGTCTGCTAGTATAATATACAATAAGTTTAAGAAGCGCTATATCTGTTTCCAAACAATCTTTCAACATCATATTTTGTATCACATTTCATAATGCACAATCCGCCTCCCCCCCCCCCCTCTTCCCTAAAAAAAGGCCGCTATTGTAATGATTTTCAATCAAGGATGATACTGTTGGCTGATGTTCACCTTTTGAAGGTTATATATTTTATTAGCTCACGTACGAAATTTTTCTTGTATTTTCTTTTCGAGGTATAGAAAATTTAAGAAACATGTTTTCTATAAGTATTATTAAGAAAGTTAGGGAACCTACCCTAACTTACTGAAATAGATTCGATAATTTCAAACTTTAAAATATTTCTTCTGCATCTTCTAAGAAATAATTTTGATGTTATTGAGTGGGTATCTAAATTCTAGATAAAATAGTGTATTTATTTAACTAAGACTAATCGGTCGAAATGAGAAGAAAAAAAATATTTCTCTAGAGCTTTAAAGTTAGATACATTGTAGATAGACGTACTGAAAAGTATTTTTATACAATAGTTGTTTAAAGACAAAAATTTCCAACTTTTAACATTTTCTTTGTAACTGTTCATTATGCATGTTTATTATAATTTTTTAAAGATGATTTTTAGACTTATCCTCTTGCGCTTAACCCCGCAGAATTAAATAATGCATAAAGCTTTGCGTATTTTGTATAAAATTAATCTAAAATCTGTGCTTCTTTAATTTATTTGCTTTTTTTCGAGCTTTTTCATTTAAAAAAGATTTATAGAAGTAAAATAGTCTTAATTTAAATAATTTTAAATAAAAATATTTTAGTAACTAATAAATATAGCAAGAGTTCAATAATTTTACATTATTAATATTTTACTTTATTGATATTACTAACAGTAATAAATACAGATCCTTATTTTCTAAAAATGTACATTATGGAACGTTTAGTATAATAATTCTATTGATTTCAACCTATAATTATTGTGACGCAAATAAACAAATCATTTATCTTAAACTAAACTAATAAAAAAATAAGTAATAAACTGTCTTGTTTGCACCTACCTTTATTTAAGTCTAGTAAATTCGGGATGTAAATTCGTAATGCTAGTGCTCATAATCATGGTGGTTTGGTGCATAACAACTTATTTGAAATATTTCACACTTCAATAATTTTCAATCTGTACATATAATTTTTTAGAGCCCATTTTTTCAATCGTATTCATCTACTTTTAATTAAAGTGTTGATTGATTTGAATAGAAGTATAAAGGTAAATACTCTTTAAAAATTCCGAATCTAAACCACCTATTGTTTCAGTGGTGTCGACTATAGGGAAAACTAGTATGTCTAATGGTATCACTGTATTCTATTCTATTTAAAACTTATTGTACAAAAAATATAAGACTAATCAAAAGACATCTTTAGGCATTTAATAATTTCTAGAAAAGGATAGTAAAATTACATTAACTTTTGTTGAATTCGTTATATTTCTAAGATATAAAAGATTATATAATGCAATAGTTTCTAGCATTCCACCGACAACTCTGTATTACATTAAGTTGAATTTAAACAAATAATCTCGTATATTTAATGAACTATAAATAGAAATAAATTTATGTATAGTTCCGCATTATTACTCAATAGTTTCTTCCCTTAAATAAAATTAATTTTCTTTTTCCAAATGAGCACTAACATAATCTGCTATTACCATCAACAAATACACTTATAACTAATTTCCAGGTTAATGACCGCATTAGATGAAAATATGAAAACACGTAATCCTAATAGGAAATGCAATGCTAACTAAAGTTCAATAAACCCTTTAAAACAATTTATTTTAAAAAAATTTAGTTATTAATTCACGATAATAATGCAGTTTTTTTTTCGAGAATTTGGTCAAAATTTTTTAATACTTTCCAACAAAATTGAAAAGTGTTTGTGATGACTTTGTTTTATCTGTTTGATGCCTGATTGTCGTCCGTCCGTGCTCTAACTCTAGTAAATATACTCGTTTGCCATGAAATTGATATATGTTATTGAGATTTACTATGGCATGTTCGCAACTGAAAATGAAATGTGTAGAATTTAAAGTTCATTTACAGGGACACTCAAAATGGAATTGTTACGTTATGATCTATAAATCAAAATTGTTTGCACTTTAATTATGTTTCAGTATTTTAAAGGTAATGAAATTGGTATGCATTTTTGAAGTACACTAAAACATGCATTTTGTAGAATATGTAGTGCAAAGCACTTATCATTCATTTACAGAATCAAATGAATTCGGTTACATAATGGTTTCAGCGGAAAGGTGTTTTCAGCTTATTTAAATAATGATACACTACTTCATATTCTATTTATTTACGTTACTGGAGCACATTGAAGTTCTGTTACTCGATTGCAAACGTATCTGAGGTACAGAACAAGTTTCTTACTGTAGAATATGGCGTGCCTAATAGCTATAATTCATCTACAGGGATACACAAAAGATTTTGGTTACTGTACTGTCTATGAGCGATAAGTGCTGGTAGTGCGCTTTTAATTGCGCTTTGCGTTTTTAAGTAACTAAATTTTTGCATACTATATGGTGTGTATAAAATCTATAAATTATACACAGGGCTACAAAAAATAATTCGCACTGTTTATGAGCGTGAATTTCTTAAGAGTGGTTTTTAATTGAGCTATGTATTTTCCAGCTGAACCATATCTAGTATATTGAGAGTTGTTCTTAGAATAAAAATTCATATATATACAGGGTTACACAAGGAACTGAATGCATTGCTGTCTATGGATGGTAATTTCTGGAAGTACGATTATAATTTTGTAGTCAGAATTAAATTTTAGTTTAATATATGTCGTGTATAAAAATCTATAGATAACATATAGGGCAGTACAAAAATATTCGAATGCATTTCTGTTTTTTTATTGGTGGAAATTGCTTAAAATCAATTTCCGACTGTTCTATGCGTTTTGTTAAATTTTAGCTAATTTAAGCTAATTTAAGTTACATTTTAGCGCATTACGTAGTGTATATACAGGTCGATAGATCATATACAGGGATACCAAAAATAATTCGAATATCTATCCGGTTATGGACGGTAATTGCTGAAATCTGGTTTTGAAAAGTGTTATACATTTTCTAAGTTGTTTACTAATATATTTTCATTCACTTTTTTAAACAATGAAATTCCGTTACCTTATTCTGGAAGTTTTGTAAAGTGTTTCATAATCGATGTTTCACGCATAATATTTTTTTCTTTTTTAATTACCTCATTTTTTTTATGTCTAGCGATAAATTACAGTGTTTCCCTTACACAAAATATTATTTTTTAATTTATAAAATAAATAACTATATTACTATGAAAGAAAATTTTCATAAAAAAGAATATGTATTAATAAAAACTCTGTACTTATTGAAGAATAATTTATATAAATTAATAATAAGAGATTTTTCTTATTATGAATATTTTTTGAGTTAAAACAAACTGGATCAAGAAGAAAATAGCTGAAATTTTGCACATACTTTGATAATTTTTATGATGTGTATACGATTAAAGAAGTAAATTATGAAAAGTTTAATTTACAATTATGACGCTGTGTGAAAAAAGATTAGAACCAGTATACAGGGAATTGTTGATTTCAAACTTCCGTGTGAGGTAACTTTGGCGTCTTTCAATTAAATAAAAATACTGTGGGGGCGAAAAAGGAAATCGACAATTACTCAGTGGTATATTCTGCCCAGAGTTCGAAGAAAGTAAGTAAACATTTCATTAAGTATGGGTTGTTGCAAATATAGATTATTACCTATGCAACACAGTTAGTAGGTTCACTGGACATATTTCTGGTAACTGAGTGATAAATGTCCAGCACGGACCTATGTCAATCTATGTCAGAGACACATTCTCTATTAATAATGTCTTTAAAATGCAGAATATGAAGGAGACACAATACTATGTTTTATACTGCCTTTGACATATTGCGTAGAACATCGTGCTATAAAGCGTACACATATATAGATACATGTATATAGACAAAATCATATTTCACCTGCTTGTTTATTGCACTGGTAAGAGGCCTGCATGGATCAAAGTTTTAACGTCCGCGCCTAGCGCGAATCAAACGAAAGCTATCTTGGCTAGGTCTGCTGTAAAAACTAAAAATTCGACTCGCGCCCAACTCGTTTACATTTTTGCAGTTCACAGCGCGCGACGTTCAAAAATTCATGAAATCAGGACTGGCCTTTATCAATTTCTATAAAATCTTCCGATTTTTCTAAACATACAATAAGGATTCTTTTAAAGAATACTGCATATATAATTATGCGATAATTTTTACCGTATATTTCGAACTATATTTCCGAAAGCCACACAATACAGAATAGCAACATTAATGATCATTTAGATTCTTAGCTATTACATTCAAATATAGGCTCATTAAGAAAATTAATGTAAGGTATTTAGAATAAAAGAAAATGATTAAAAACATCACAACTGTTGAAGGCAGCGTTGAATCCAGACACTTTTCTTAGGGAGGGATTTCTGTGGTTCGAGGAGAGACATTATAGAGTTCCGGGGGGAAATTACACTTTTGAATATTAAAAACACAAAATCTCAAATCTCCCGGGGGGGATCTCATTGCTGTGGGGGATGTCTCCCAGGGTCACCCCCTGAATTTATCACTGGTTGAAGGTGTATATTAAAAAAAATAAATAGATTTTTTAAAATATTTCTCTGTACTTTATTAATCTATATCTCTAAATATTCCGTTAACAAAAGTTCATTATCACTACTATTTTTACGGAAACAAAGATTGCCGGCCTGATACGTTTTGAGAATAATTAAGTCTCGGCGCGACTCGAGTATGTGAAAAAAAATGTAAGAATGAGCCCGGCCTCAGTCTGCTGAAAAAATTATGCCCGGACTCAGACACGATGCAACTGTACGATGCATATCTCTACGATGGACATGTTAAGATTCTGTATTGATGTTGTCAAACTTACATCTGCTTGTGCAGAACATTTATAACTTATTCTCGGGCCATCATATTCCAATTAAAATTGTTCTTTTTTGTTGATTTTGTCCAATCCTTTTAAATGTGATCCTAAGCCGATCCGACCGATTTTATCGGACTAAGTCGCTAAAAAATTGTCTTTTTTCAGTCGTCTGGCTCTCGGGTAGGTCTGGGGCCGAGCAGACGTCTAACAAAGCATGGTTAAATGACCAGACGTACAGTGTTCGATTGCAAACGCAGGCTTAGTTGCTTGTAGTGGATCGGATCCTACTTTAAACAGAAGAACATACCTGTCTAATACTTGTGTGCAATATATGACCGTAGCACCCCCAAAAATCAATCCAAAACAAACTCAAATTTCATTTCATGCGAGTCATCAGTGCCATCTGCCGTTTATCAGTAAGCACTTATTTTTTTTTTTTTTTTTTTTTTTTTTTTTAACCGGAACCAATTTCCTTACAGCTGATCCGACATCCTGGCTAGAAACAGGGTTTGAAATGAGGATGGGTGTATCCATAAAGTATAAACAGTAGTAAAAATATAATATTTTTAAAGAGCGATACTGTGGGTATCTCTAGAAAACAAGCCGCAAAGTTTATGTGGTATTTTCTTTTTCTTCTATTCTAAAGCTTGGCCTTTTCTTTACCTTGTAAGAGCATATTTCTGAAGATTCTACATACAGGAGAACTTCATTACATAATTACATAAAGGAAGCTTTTTTTATGTATGGTAACAACAGGTCACCCCTATTGTAGCCTGTCAAATATGTTTTATTAAAGAGTGAATGCTGTAGTTTATTTTAGAAACTGTAAAATAATAATAAAATAATTATACGAACTTGGTTTAAAAGAAGAAAAAAATGTCGAGTCATTTAAATTAATAATATGACTGATTTATAATTTGACTGACATTTTTATTGACTATGACTGATATTTTTAATTAATTTTAAATTCATAAATGAACTCGCAAGCTAGCCTTAAATAAACTTATATTTAAATTTCTAAGCATCTGTTAATTAAACAAGAAAATATTCTTTTTTATATGTATTAAGGTTATCCAGCAAGAATGATACGTTAAATAACTTGTAAACGTTTTTAGAAAAATCTATAGTATTGGTTTATAGATAAGCTGCTATAACTCTAAGACAAGAAAATGTAATATCACTATAATTATTACTGAATATGTATTAAAAAATTCTAAATGAAAAGCATGAAAATAGTTATTTTCAATGTGTATAAAGTAAAAACATTATTCGGAAAAATATAGATAATAGATATTGAAATTCTATAGATATTTAATATATAATAGACATTAAAATTCTATATTCTAAATATTATTAACATAATACTAATTTTCTTTCTTCATAGATTTAAATAAATCTTAAATCAATATGCTAAATTCTCAAATTAAATATATATTTAATTCGTCGTATTTATTAAAAAAAATCCGCTATTAAAATAGAAGTGAGCTTTGAATATCAGTAATTAAAATAACTTTAATCGAACTATTTAATTAAGCGACAAATATCTAATTTCAATTTGCATTCAAAAGAAAACTTTCAATTTCCATTCTGGTAATTACAGACGATAAAAATTTCCGAAAGGTAAATTATTTATTTAGTTTTGTGAAAAATTAAAACTCAATTATAAAAATTATTTAAATTTAACTGTTAAACAATAAAGACTACGCATATTTTTAATAAGTCTTGGAATATTGTACTAAAATGGTAATGAGGTTTTCAATCGAATTAATATTTGTCTTTTATTTTTATTTTTATTCTTATTTTTCCATTTACTGTTTAAAGTATTTTATATTCAGGTTCTAGTTGTTTTACATTTAATAATATAACAATTTTCTGTTTGTTTAAATTTTAACTTGAATATTAATAAATTTTTAGATAATAATGTTGATTAATAATACTTACGTTAATTAATAATATTTAACCTAAATTAATAATATCGAACTCAAACAAATTTTTCTTTCTTAAAAAATTAAAGAATTCATGCGCAAAATTCATTTTTTTTATTTAAATTATTTATTCATTTTTACCCGACTGCAAATACCCGACACTATAATCAAAAGAATAATTCATATATATGTTAGCTTGCATAAAATTCTTACCACACTAGCGAAACATTGCAGCTGGATGCATGAAAATCGTAGAATATTGGCAGCTGTTGTCAGGCAGTTTTACTTTAGCAGTTGACAAATCTAATCAACTACCTTAATTTGTTAATAATACTTGAAACTGGCTAAGTCCAATCGAAAATCCGGGATTCATTAAGCAGTCGAATTATATTCGGATTGTCAGGTCATACGAGTAGTAAGGCAAAGGATTGAGAAATCCGGCAGTTTCACCATTAACAGAGCCCAATATCATTTTAAAAGGTTTATTCAGCTACACATAAAAACGTAAACAACTCCCACATTATGAGAGTTTTCGTAGAGCCCTCAGACTAGAGCATGAATCACTATTTCATGCTAAAGAAGATCTTAAATCAACAAATTTAGACGTTCTACTAGACGATAAGACACCTGGTAACATAGTTTTAAAAACAATCGAACAACACAGAAAGCTTGCCTCTGAGCTCATGTACGGCGGTTTTGTTAACGTTGCGTAGGAAGACAGATTGGAATGTAAACTTCAGGAACGAATCACTCAGCGAAAGGCGCACGATAATTCAGTCAATGGCGAGAGAGAAAGAAACGTACTTGGAAAAGAGTTCCGTATCTGCTCACGGAAGAATTTTGGTGTAAAATGTCCGACGTGCTCAGGGAAGGATTTCGGTGTAAGATGTTTGACGCCGGCAAATGCGCGGAAAGTAAAAGAAATGAAAATAGTGAAAATGGCATTTAAAAACATACGAAAATAAAAAGCAGCTTTTCTCAGAATATTATAGTTATGGTAGCTGATAAAAAATTATGAAGGGATTTAAAGCTTTAAATTAAGATTTCGAATAAGATAATTATTAATATAAGAGTTTTAAGTTTAAAGGAAATTGACCAGAAATAAATAATAGAGATTATTAAGAAAAAGAGAAATAATCAATATGCCGGAAATTTAGAATAATTTAGATGAATATCGCGAAGTAAAATTTTATATAACATATAAATACTATATTGAATGACTGATACTGATGTGTTTTTATCAGTTGGTAATTAAAAATTTCCTTTTGGGATTATGATTTTTTTTAAATTATTTTCCTTTGATTTTCTAAACAATAAACAAGTAATTTACTCGTATATTGAATGCATTTTTTTAAATATATAAATAATATAATTAAACGTTTATATTTCTTTAGCTACAATTATTAGGCTGAATATATTTATACTTTATATTAGAAATAAAAATGAAATTTTAATTCCTTTCAAATTATGTATAAAGCTTTAATTTGATTTAAATCATATCCTTAGGGATATAAATTCAATTAAAGAATTAAATACAATTTAAATTTGTAAACAAACATTTAAATATATTCACTCACATAAAAAAATGAATTACATGTATATAGATAGTGAAAAAAAAATAAGAATATGTCCTTTGAATTATAAATGTCCTTTATTTGATAAATGTAAATGGAGTTCAGAATAAATTTTACAGCAATTAATATTTAAAAATATGCTGTAGTTTAGGATTTTTTTAATTACACTGTAAAAAAAAAAAAAAAAAAAAAAAAAAAAAAAAAAAAAAAAAAAAAGTGTACTTCTACAGATGTAAAAATACAGAAATCTGTATGCTTACTAAAATTTTATCTGTACACTGTAAAAAAAAAAAAAATGTAAATGTACAAAACTAGTTTTTGTAAAGCTACGGAAATCTCTATGATTACTAAAATTTTATCTGTAACCCGGGGATAATTACATGAATTTTTTTTTGTTGCAGTTACATAAAAAATTATAGGCATCCCAGTTTCCTAAAAAAATCTAAAAAATTCTTAGTAGCCTTACACATCTTTTGTTTTACAGTACAAACGTGTATCTGTTACATGAATTTCTTTTGTTGCACTTACACAAAATGTTCTAGGCATCCCAGTTTCCCAGAAAATTCTTAGTAACTTTAAAGGTTTTATTTTACAGAGTATCAATTGTAATTGAACAAGAAAGAAGAATCATGCAGCACGCTAAGATTATGAAACGCACTAGTCCATCACTACCAGAATGTTGTTCATCTGTTAATATGGTGAAAACAAAATTAAATAAACAATTGAGAAAACGCATAACACAACGATGATGTATTCAAAATCTTTTGTGTAGTACTTTGCTGCATGATTCATAAATTTTTAAACACTTCACGTAGTATACTAAAATATGATTTTGCTACGAAACACACAGCGCAACTGAAAGCGAAAATCTAGCAATCACAATCCATATACGGCAATGAAAATTCTTTTTATTTCAACCCTGTATATGAAATATTTATAACACACACACTCACCTTTTTAAATGTCCCAAGCTTCAATTAAAAGCAGTTTAATAAAGTTGAGAATATACTTTCAGAAATCCCCGGCCATACGCGGTAATGTATTCTATTCTTTGTTTAGAGCGTCTTTGTATAAGACCTATATAATATATAATCACAAAATATTATTCTAAAATTTAATTACATTTCAACGCACATAACACAATTAACAAGTCCGAAACTCTGCGTCGAACGTGGCAAATGTGGTGCATTCGTACTATAACTAGTTTTATAAATATTTAGATCTTGGTGCAATAGCCGTTGCACTCTTATGCAAAAATGCATGAATACAAAATTGATTACGATTCTATATATTAAATTCAGTAATACGTAAATAATATGACTCCGTTTTAAATATTACGGTATCACCATGGCAACTTAGAATCAATATATATCATGGGATATCATTGAATTAATTACATATGACAGGATTTAATAGAATGAAGAAAACTGATCTTTATATTTTCATAAAATTTGTAATGACTCGACAAAATTCTGCAACGATTATGTATATTAGATTTCATCGGAATTAGATTCATTCGGTTGGGTGGTAATTGCGCTGTTATATACGGACAAACGGAAAGACAGACAGACGGAACGGACCAAACGACGACTATAGGTGCTACGTATTTATATAATTACGAACGCACCTAAAAACGACAAGTAAAAGAGCATTTAATGCTACATACTCCTTCTAATACAATAAAAATATTATCCTACATCTCAGTTATGATGTCAATTTTATTGTGCTAAAAACTGAATATATATACAATAGATACAAAACACAGCAGGATTGATAACAAGCACTTCAAAAAAAGCTTCCTTTATGTAATTATGTAATGAAGTTCTCCTGTATGTAGAATCTTCAGAAATATGCTCTTACAAGGTAAAGAAAAGGCCAAGCTTTAGAATAGAAGAAAAAGAAAATACCACATAAACTTTGCGGCTTGTTTTCTAGAGATACCCACAGTATCGCTCTTTAAAAATATTATATTTTTACTACTGTTTATACTTTATGGATACACCCATCCTCATTTCAAACCCTGTTTCTAGCCAGGATGTCGGATCAGCTGTAAGGAAATTGGTTCCGGTTAAAAAAAAAAAAAAAAAAAAAAAAAAAAAAAAAAAAAAAAAATAAGTGCTTACTGATAAAGGGCAGATGGCACTGATGACTCGCATGAAATGAAATTTGAGTTTGTTTTGGATTGATTTTTGGGGGTGCTACGGTCATATATTGCACACAAGTATTAGACAGGTATGTTCTTCTGTTTAAAGTAGAATCCGATCCACTACAAGCAACTAAGCCTGCGTTTGCAATCGAACACTGTACGTCTGGTCATTTAACCATGCTTTGTTAGACGTCTGCTCGGCCCCAGACCTACCCGAGAGCCAGACGACTGAAAAAAGACAATTTTTTAGCGACTTAGTCCGATAAAATCGGTCGGATCGGCTTAGGATCACATTTAAAAGGATTGGACAAAATCAACAAAAAAGAACAATTTTAATTGGAATATGATGGCCCGAGAATAAGTTATAAATGTTCTGCACAAGCATATGTAAGTTTGACAACATCAATACAGAATCTTAACATGTCCATCGTAGAGATATGCATCGTACAGTTGCATCGTGTCTGAGTCCGGGCATAATTTTTTCAGCAGACTGAGGCCGGGCTCATTCTTACATTTTTTTTCACATACTCGAATCGCGCCGAGACTTAATTATTCTCAAAACGTATCAGGCCGGCAATCTTTGTTTCCGTAAAAATAGTAGTGATAATGAACTTTTGTTAACGGAATATTTAGAGATATAGATTAATAAAGTACAGAGAAATATTTTAAAAAATCTATTTATTTTTTTTAATATACACCTTCAACCAGTGTTAAATTCAGGGGGTGACCCGGGGAGACATCCCCCACAGAAATGAGATCCCCCCCGGGAGATTTGAGATTTTGTGTTTTTAATATTCAAAAGTGTAATTTCCCCCCGGAACTCTATAATGTCTCTCCCGGAACCACAGAAATCCCTCCCTAAGAAAAGTGTCTGGATTCAACGCTGCCTTCAACAGTTGTGATGTTTTTAATCATTTTCTTTTATTCTAAATACCTTACATTAATTTTCTTAATGAGCCTATATTTGAATGTAATAGCTAAGAATCTAAATGATCATTAATGTTGCTATTCTGTATTGTGTGGCTTTCGGAAATATAGTTCGAAATATACGGTAAAAATTATCGCATAATTATATATGCAGTATTCTTTAAAAGAATCCTTATTGTATGTTAAGAAAAATCGGAAGATTTTATAGAAATTGATAAAAGCCAGTCCTGATTTCATGAATTTTTGAACGTCGCGCGCTGTGAACTGCAAAAATGTAAACGAGTTGGGCGCGAGTCGAATTTTTAGTTTTTACAGCAGACCTAGCCAAGATAGCTTTCTTTTGATTCGCGCTAGGCGCGGACCTAAAAACTTTGATCCATGCAGGCCCCTTTAATGTATGCAACTTTCTTGCCTGAAAATCATTTGCCACCACAAATTCAGGGAGGTAATATACCCTTTATTTAACCGCAAAGTTTCTGTCTATGACTAAAAGAAATTTCGTTATTCTAAAACAGTGTTAGATGTGTAGCCCCTACACACAGGTAAGACGTTGAAAACCCTATTGTATTTTCTTTGTGAATATGAAAATTGTGGATTCCCTTCTTTTGTTTGTTTTTTGTACTTTTCCAAAAGCATTGGGCAGTCCTAGCTACTATAATGGTCGTTTCCCCCCAACCCCACCCCCCCCAAAAAAAGTAAAATAAAAGAAATATTTAACGTTTACTTGTGTAAGATTTTTTATTCATTTTGTAAAAAAAAAAACACTTTTTGAAGTGACAAATTTACTTTATTACACAGATCCTAACACATGGCCTAACACATGATGTTATACTATGCTGACTTGCCCTATTGAGTATTTCTCACTGAAAGTGTTATTGAAAAATAATTGAATAATAAAAAGCGAAAACAATGCCAAGCAGCCCCATACCCTACGTCTCTCCTACCTTACATTATGGGTTTTAAATTAACTACACATTGATTCTATACTCTGTTAAGAAAACATAAAAAGTTTCACATGCATCTTTATTTCAAATTAACAATGCGAACAATATACATGAAATGAACACATTTACGTTTAACACTAGAACCGCCATAGTGGTCATTTTGACCGGTATCAAAAATGAAAATATTTCGATTCGAACCAGAATTTTTTTTCTAAAATAATTAAATATGTACCACAGGGAAATAAGTTTAATAAATAAATTCATTATTTTTTAGATAAAAATTCTGGTGTAAAAAAAAAATTATAATACTTGAGTAACATTTCCGGCGGTTCTAGTGTTAAAGGTTTCAGTATATTTTCTGAACTTTTTTTGGTTAATGTTGAATAGAGTACCTTTATAAGAGAGTAGACACATAAGAACAATAAAATGCGTCCCCGATTAATTCTTCTGCAAATAAGCGTATAGGAAAGATGTACGTACCAATGAATTGAGAATAGTGCCAATTAATTCATAAATTACACTTTGTCCATCGTCTACATATTACTTCACCTTTGAGGTGGTGACAACCATCTTTGATACTTTGAGGTTCTGGGATCAAATCAGCCCAAAGTATATAGTTTATGCATTTTATTAAATATTCATAGAAGGAGTCAAATTTGATGAAGCTAATGTTAACCCTTTATATGCCAAATTATGAATTTAAAAAGCTATCTCCTCGAAACTTTTTTTTCTTGTATTACGACGATACTACATTATAAAATGTATCCACTAAAAATAAAAGATTTAATTTTTTTCCTAATTACGGCCAATTACTTGATGTAGTACTTTAAAGTACCGCGGTCATAACGCTTGGACAAAAATTGAAACTTAGAAAAAAAAACTATATCCAATTTTTCTTATTATTTTTATGTGACTTATAATGCTTATATCTAGTGCATATATGTCTATTAAGTATATATGACTAGATGATGATGCTGTTGGTGCAACATCAGTGAGAATTTTGCCATCAGAAGAATATTCTATAATAGTAACATTATCGTGCGATGATTAGCATATCTGAAAGGAATTTCCAAACTTTTAGTTGAAGAGATAACTCAAAAGGATTCACAAAAATGCTAAAAGATATTTCTTGATTTTTTTCTAATTTGTAATTTTTTTCCCCATTTTGTTTTATAAAAAAAAAATACAGTATTTTTTCTAAAGATAAAAATATCATATTTTTTGCTTTATTATGCAGCAGTGTCATACATAAATCATGCAGTATCTTCCCCTACATTGTATCAAAATCCACCTGTCTAGCACAAATGCATCATGGTACTCAAAAATACCGCTTTGAAAAATGCTTCGTAAAGTAAAAAATTTGAAAATTAATTTTTTTAAGCATAGCATATTATCAAGAGATCTGTTTAAAACAAGAAAAAAAAGCATATGATAGCCTTACCTTTAAAATTTTCGATGTTTACAAGCAATAGTTAGGGATACCAAGTCAGACAAGAAAATGGAAGCAAAGTTGACACTCACACGCGCCAAAATAGCTTCGTGAACAATTTTCAGCTTACTGAAATTGCTATTGCTATCTAGTGATGGTCCATGGAAGTATTTATTATTGTTTCTTAAAAGTATCATTCCGAATGCGTTCATTGAGTGTGTTTTAATTAAGATAGAAAACTGTAGTACTTTAAGTTACCGCCGGGGCATAAAGGGTTAAAACCCATAAGACAAACTTTAATTTATATCATCTTGCCAAAAAATCATCCACTTGAAATGTTTCTTCTTTTAATGCGATTCAATTACTGTACCCAAACATAATTAAAGCTTTATATTAATTCAAAAATGTATTTTTAATTATCAAAATTAAATAAATTAATAAATTCGTATTCAAAAACTTTATGAAATATCACCTACGTTAATTTTTACATGAAAAGAAGAAGAATTCCTAAACATACAGTTATGTGAATTTAATACTTATTCCTAGCTTTAGTTTTCGAGCTTAAGAGAAATTTTTACTTTTAGACAATAAGGAACTATCATCCATTCTCTTTTACATCCACCTCTAAGACAATCTTAAAATACGACCTGAGAAAACTTATAAATGTTTCTTTTAGAAAAAAAATTAATTTATTTCCCAATCAGATTTTTTATAAAAAAATTTCTAGCTTTTAAAATTTAATTACTCAGGTACTTTCCCTGTGAGATTTTAAATGTATTTTTCTAATTTTTTCGTAAACATTCCAAAACATTTTTAACTCAATGAAAATATAAGTAAAAATTCACAAACTATATACTTTCTTGTACCAAGAAACTTAACACTGTCAGTAAAACTCGTCTATGTACACTAAATTATTCCTCATTTTTTAACAAATAATATCCGTGCTCCTATAAAGCATGTTTTATCCGTGAATTCTTCCCGAAAATCTGAAAAAGAGGGGGAAATATCATTCATTCCCATCACGCATGCGTATTAGCTCTATTAATATTAAAATCCGAATATATTTAAAAAATAAAAAACCAAAACTTCTATAAATTAAGATTTCTAATTTAATTTAAAAAATAAAAAAGAAACAAACAAACAAAAAGAAACGTTTTCTATTTTAAAAATAAATAGCAATTTCCTCATTCATTTAAAGTACACACAGTTTATTATTTAAAGTTATAAAAAAATTCACATTTAAAATATATTCTAAATGGACGCATTTAAAATAGATATATTAATTGGAATGAAATTGTTAAAAGGAAAAATACCGATTTCACGGGGAAAAAATAAAAATGCAATATTCATACTTTACGTCTAACAAACTAATTAAAAATACTTATAAAATTCATATATTTATCCTATATTAATTCTAAAGTACTAAAACTCCTACATCAATCTCATTAATAATAAAATTAACTTCAAAATTCCCAGCTGTTTAAAGAAATGGATCAAGCCATGCCCAGATCTGAAGCAAACATATTTGCTTCCAACTGTTTCACTGCTGAGCAATTGTATAACAGTAGGGTAGCTGGTTCGACTCCAAGTTCAGGTACTTTTATTTTAGCTCCACTTTCTTCAATTGACGTATATTTTACCTCCTGTAACAGAGAAAAGACGAAAGGAGATTTTTCAAATAACGAAAATATTCCGGTAGCACTGCTGCAAACAAAAGTCGTACAATTTCCGTAATTTGAAGAAATTATTTCTCAGAGTGAAATAAAGTGACAAAAGTGAATGTTACCATACGAAAATGAATGCTAGTAGCCTTTTTAATATGTAGTCCTCCCCGAAGGATAATATATTAGTGGTGTTTATTAGTAGACATTATTCTTAATCTTTCCGTACCTATATCTTTTTTATACAATTAATGGCATCAGAATTAATAGGCTTGATATTAACTTCAAAATTGCCAGCTTTTTAAAGCAATTGATCAAGCCATGCCCAGATCTGAAGCAAACGTGTTTACTTCAAACTGTTTCACTGCTGACTGCTGAGCAACTGTTCATAACTGGAAGGTATATATCAGTGGTGTTTATTAGTAGACATTATTCTTAATCTTTCCGTACCTATATCTTTTTTATACAATTAATGGCATCAGAATTAATAGGCTTGATATTAACTTCAAAATTCCCAGCTTTTTAAAGCAATTGATCAAGCCATGCCCAGATCTGAAGCAAACGTATTTACTTCAAACTGTTTCACTGCTGACTGCTGAGCAACTGTTCATAACTGGAAGGTAGCTGGTGCGACTCCAAGTTCAGCTACTTTTATTTTATCTCCACTTTCTTCAATTGGTTTATATGTTACCTCCTTTAACATCGAAAAGAGAAAAGGAGATTTTTTTTCAAATAACGGAAAAATTCCGGTAGTACTGCTGCAAACAACAATCGTACATTTCCGTGATTTGAAGAAATTATTCCTTAGAGTGAAATAAAGTGACAAAAGTTAATGCTACGATACGAAAAATTAATGCTAGTAGGCTTTTTAATATGTAGTGCACCCAGTGTTGCCAGATTGGGGACTTTTTTAATTCCGATTATTTGACTGTTACCACTTTTTTAAAATAATATAATTCGCCTTATATTTCAGAATTTTTAATCCATTTTTAAATAGGCTGAATATTTCTATTTAAAAAAAGCGGTGACAATCAACAATCCGGGGACAAAAAAGTCCCTAATATGGCAACACTGTGTGCATCCCTGGACCATAATTTAGGAGTGGTGTTTAATGGTAAACATTATTCTCAATCTTTATATATTTTTACCTTAATCCTATACCTTTGTTATACAATTAATGGCATCAGAATTAATAGTCTTGAACAATTTTTTTTTTTGTCAAGGACTGTACAGGCAAATATTGAACACTAATCCCATTTTAAAGAGGTCATTCATAAAGTAATATCACTTATTTTAATGTTTTAGTATACAATGCAAATTAGAAAATATTAAAAGAAACGATGGTAAAAATATATATTCCATGTATATGATTTACTAAAAATCTCTTAATTAGCTATTTCCAATGCTTCCTGGGCGTTCCGTTTATAAGTAATCCGATTAAATTGTTCCATGTTTTGTAATCTCATAAGCTACTTTCCTTTGGGATATTTATAAAAAAAAATTTAAACTGAGATTTCTTTTTATGCACTTCAGCGGCGACAGCCGGTTATGGGGAAACAGTGCTTTTCCCTCCGAGTTATCTCGGGGCAAACGGTGAAGTGGTTATAGTACTATGGACGCTTATGGACTATCATACGCTTACAAATATGACTGTAAACAATGTGATTATAGATTAATACATATTATTTTTTAATACGTAGATAATATTTAATTTCTAACGGAAAAGTGACTTCCAACGCCAAATGTCATCTGCGAAATACATAGCTAACGTAATAACATGAAACGAAATATTTTAATAACACTTGATTTTAAAACGTTAGGATAAAGATTTTTTTCTGATAATAAAATGATTCCTTAATTGACTTTGCACTTGTAAACTGATTTACTGTTTACAAAGCAATAATAATTCTTTCAAAGTAATATGAGTTTTTTTTATCGCTACATAAAAATAAATCATGTTACTTTCAATCCATAAAAAAATCTATATTTTCAATCCATTACAATTTTTTTAATAATATATTTATTTAGGAAAATGTCTCTTTAAGTTCCTTCAAAACATCAAAATCTCGAAATAAATAATAAAAGAAAAAACATTTTTTATGAAACACTGTTTTAAAAGCAATCAGTGTTTATCATAAAAATCAGTCTAATTTCATGAATGCAATTCGTGTAGTTTCAAAAAATTTCCGTTTAAATATAACAATTTGGCGAGGACCAGATTACAGAAAAATTAAGGATTTGATTGAAGCTTACTAAGTAATTAGCAAATTAGTAACTTTATTAAGGGATCTCAGAACTCTTAAAATTGAAAAAACAAAAAGAAAGAAAAAGACCATTTTCAACATTTAATATCTTAAAAAAAATTATTATATATATATATGTATATATATATATATATATATATATATATATATATATATATATATATATATTATATATATTTATATATATCTTTAAAAAAATTTGCAAAATTCATCTGCAAAATAAATTTTGCAACTAGAATGAAACTTTTTGTGTCTAATTATGCTTCAGATTTTAATAATTACCCTAAAGGTAAATAAATTTGTATTTATATATTTTTAGTACAAAGTTGTATTTAGCTAATACAAAATTTTCAAAAATTTAACAGTATAATCAACTAAAAAATATATTTCTTTTAATAATAAAAAGGAAATTTTAAGTTCAATTTATACAAATTAATATGAAACATATGTTTTGGAAATTTGATGAAAAAATAGTCAGAAGTTTTTGCGCTATCCTGCGCGTTATGCCGAAAAACATCATTTGGAGAAAAATGACATCAAAGTTTCGGAAAGGCCGCTTCAGCTATTCAGCAAATATAATTCTAAAAGCCATAACTTCTGTTCTAATGGAAATTTGAAGGAAACAATCATATCAAAATGTTCAGAAAAGATAGGAGTTTAGCATTTAAATAAAAACTTCGAAAAGTTTGAAGCTTTAAGAATTCTGACACCCTTTAAAGAAATTACAATTTGTGTTCTGTTTCTTTTAGGTACCTTTCTTTACAAAAAAGCTACCTATTGCAGCCGTTCGGAGGAAAGCGATTTCAAAAAATTTTGGTATATTCGTAATATATATATATATGACCTATGTCACACTGTAACTCCCGTAATTATGAACCGATTTCGATGTAATTTGGTGTGTACATAGTACATACCAATGTCTCGACCGAGTTCGTTGGCCAGCTTCATCCGCCGTTTTGTTTCAAAATGGCTGCCATTTAAAATTTTAAAAAAAATTTAAAACTTGAAATGTGGTACCAAAAAATTAAAAATGGAAAAATATTTTTTTTTATGTATTGGACCTTTATACAAAGATTCCGGAGCAATTTTTGTTTCGTCTATATCTTAAAAAATGGCTGAGTTATAGCATTTTGAATTTCTAGCGTGGCTGACATTTTGAAACGTCCTGAATTTTGTCACGCGATAAAAAGCGTATTTATGAACTGATTTGGATGTAATTCGGTATGTACATAGTACATACCAATCTCTCGACCGAGTTCGTTGGCCAGCTTCATCCGCCATTTTGTTTCAAAATGGCGGCCATTTAAAATTTTTTTAAAAATTTAAAATTTGAAATGTGGTACAAAAAAATTTAAAATGGAAAAATATTTTTTTCTTATGTATTTGACCTTTATACAAAGATTTCGGAGCAGTTTTTGTTTCGTCTATATCTTAAAAAATGGCTGAGTTATAGCATTTTGAATTTCTAGCGTGGCTGACATTTTGAAACGTCCTGAATTTTGTCACGCGATAAAACGCTTATTTATGAACTGATTTGGATGTAATTCGGTGTGTACATAGTACATACCAATCTCTCGACCGAGTTCGTTGGCCAGCTTCATCCGCCATTTTGTTTCAAAATGGCGGCCATTTAAAAATTTTTTTAAAATTTAAAATTTGAAATGTGGTACAAAAAAATTTAAAATGGAAAAATATTTTTTTCTTATGTATTTGACCTTTATACAAAGATTTCGGAGCAGTTTTTGTTTCGTCTATATCTTAAAAAATGGCTGAGTTATAGCATTTTGAATTTCTAGCGTGGCTGACATTTTGAAACGTCCTGAATTTTGTCACGCGATAAAAGGCGTATTTATGAACCGATATGGATGTAACTTCGTTTATACATAGTACATACCAATGTCTCAACCGGGTTCGTTGGCCAGCTTCACCCGCCATCTTGTTTAAAAATGGCAGCCATTTAAAATTTTAAGAAAAATTTAAATTTGAAATGTGGTACCAAAAAATGAAAATTGAAAAAATTATTTTCTTCTTATGTGTTTGACCTTGATAAAAAGATTCGGGAGCAGTTTTTGTTTCGTCTATATCTTAAGAAATGGCTGAGTTATAGCATTTTGAATTTCTAGCGTGGCTGACATTTTGAAACGTCCTGATTTTTCTCACGTAATAACAGGCGTATTTATGAACCGACTTGGATGTACCTTGGTGTGTACATAGTACATACAAATATCTCGACCGAGTTCGTTGGCCAGCTTCATCCGCCATCTTGTTTCAAAATGGCGGCCATTTAAAAAAATTAAAAGATAAAAAAAAATTTAAATGAGATACCAAAAAATTGGAAAATGAAAAAGATTTTTTTTTGTATGTGTTTGACCTTAATACAAAGATTCCGGAACAGTTTTTCTTTCGTCTATATCTAAAAAAAAATGGCTCAGTAATAGCATTTTGAATTTCTCTTGTGGCTGACATTTTAAAACGACCTGATTTTTGTCACGCGATAACAGGCGTATTTATGAACCTATTTGGATGTAACTTGGTCTGTACATAGTACATACCAATGTCTCAACCGAGTTCGTTGGCCAGCTTCATTCGCCATATTGTTTCAAAAGGGTTGCCATTTAAAAAAAATTAAATTTAAAATTCAAAATGAGGTATTAAAAAATTGGAAAATGAAAAAGATTTTTTTTATGTGTTTGGCCTTGATACAAAGATTCCGGAGCAGTTAAACACTTTTTTAAATAAATGTTTTTTAAATCCTTCTTGCAAATTACTACTTATTCTTTCTTATATCCAATAAATGAAAAAAATGTTGCAAAAATTCTTTAGAAGATATCAAACTAAAGAACGTTATTAACTAAGAAACGTTTCAGAATGCTTTTTATTTATATATTTAAATTATTTTTGGTATTTATTAAGAAATGTTTCACAGTGTTTTTTAGTTATATGTTTAAATTATTATTTGTATTTATTGCTTTAAGAGGAACTTTTAAAAATATTTTATTGTACTAAAAAGTAATTTTAAAGAAAGACTTTTTCTTTAAAAATATTACTATTTTTTAAAATAAATGGTTTTTAAATCTTTAAGACAAATTAATATTTAATCTTTTTTATAGCAAGTAAATGAAAAGAAGTTGTAAAAATTCTTTAGAAGATATCTAACTACGAAACGTTTCACAATGTTTTCCGTTATATTTAAATTATTTTTGGTATTTTTTGTTTTGAGAGAAATTTTTAAAAATAATTTATTGTAGTAAAAAGTAATTTTAAAGGAAGATTTTTTCAATAAAAAGATTATTACTTTATTAAATAAATGTTTTTTAAATCTTTAAGACAAATTAATACTTAATCTTTTTTATATCCGATAAATGAAAAAAAGTTGCAAAAATTCTTTATAAGATATACCAGTTTTTAACACAACAACAAAAAATCTATAAAAATGAAATTAATAATTTTAAAAATTAAACGTTAAACTTTCTTATAGAACTTACATTTCGAAAGATTATGCTTATAAATTATACAACCTACAGATTTTGCGTAAGACGGGCTTTTCTAGTATGCACAGAAACTAATTTGGATAATGAATTACATAATATATTCGAAGAACCTCTCATAATAAATGGTTTTAAAGTTCAACATATTAATAAATTAATCATGGCTTTTGCTAATAATAAAAAGACTGAACGTAAATTTGATTTGCAAAAATACAAACTTTACACTATTCAATAATTTCCGAGCTTTTCTGAAAAATTAAAACACTGTCTTAACCCCTTAAGAAATGCTTAATATTTGGCAAAACCATAAAAAAGTACCTATTTTTTTATTACAGGAATTGAATACTTATAAGGTTTCTAAATAAAATAGGCAATTAGTTTTTTTCCTTAAGGCAGAAGAAAAAAAAAAAAAAAAAAAAAAAAAAAAAAAAGATTTTATAGAACAAATTCACATTTGTAGAAAAGCTATCATGCGAGAATTCTGCGACTTAATGTTTGTTTTACACCATACAAATTAATGCGAATAAGACCTTTCTTTTTCACATCTTAGGTCTTTATTTATCATCATCACACAATTTTTTACACATAATATTTAAAATAATATATATATACATCAATGGCGTGGCGTGAAAATTTTCGGTGGTCATCGCAATTATTTAAGTTTGTGGTGAAAAATTATTAACTCTAAAATTCAATGGTTGAATGTTCAAAAAAGAAACTTTAAATCTTACCTTCACTTATACATGAACTCCAAATGTTCTGCTAAAACTGGATCGTAGAGTTTTAAAAGCTTATTAAGAGTTTTAAAATATTGATTGGTCATCGCCGCATCCAGCGATGACCGGACGCCACGCCACTGATATACATTAAATTTTTATTATTAATAATTTTTTTGAGTGTGATATATTTCGAAACATGCAGTACTAAGTCGAACATCACAATCAGCCCAAAAAACCAAACCCAAATGGTAATATTCAAAGATTTCACACGGATATGCCAGTTAAATTTTTCTGGTTTCGGAAGATTTGCCAGTTATTAAATTTCCAGCCCGGAAACATGACGGGCACGAGAAATAACGAACGACACCTCAGCCCGTGATATTGATGGGAGCGAGAATTAAGGGGTTAAGCGTTTCAATATCTGCTTAGTAGCCAAACCACCTCCGAAAGTAAAGAATATCATTTGCGCTAAAATTGACTCAATTAATTTTGAGAAATACTCTGGAGTTTATGAAATACCCTTTTATAGAGCAGACCATTCAAAAAATATTGGTATGACTAGCAGGAAATTTAAGTATAGAAAAAAGAAGAACGTAGCTGATATTAAATATAATAGAATAACGATAGCCCTAGCAAATTTGTATCAAGAATGGATACGAAAAAACATAAACAAATACAAGTAAAATAAAAAAATAATAACGTGCATACTATGAAAGAATATGTAGAAAATTGAATGTTGCCGTTTCATAGACCGTGCAATTTTAGAATATTTTTAGGTATTTGTTTTGAAAATATCTCTGGTAGAGTTGAAAGATGTAAACAGTGAAATAAACCTATTTTTACTGTTTTTAAAGTTTTAATTTAAACTTTTTAACAATTAAATTAGTACATATATAAATATACAATTCAAAGGGGTGGGGGGGGAGGTGTACAGAAGTATTTATAAATAAAAAAAGGAAAATTTTCTTCCTGACCACCTTTAGCTATCAAACCTGATTGCGACATTTACTCATATAAACGCCCCGTTTTCTCAAGAGTTTTACAAAAGATGCATTTCCTGGAATAAGATTGATTGCTTTATAAGTTATATAGCGTCTCATGTTTAATAAATGAGAAAAACTACATAAAGCCATAGAGATCTGTTCAAAGGAATTGCTTCTATTATAGCGCATATTGTATGGAATAGGAATAACAAATATGTACGTATGTAATTTATTTGATATGTAGAAAGGCTTAGTGTCGAGTAAGTTTGCGCAGAACATTTTTTTATTATTGATATAAACTTTTCTTAATATTAGCGAAGTAAAAATATATTTACAAAATTTCCAGTTATTTTACAGTTAAGATGAACAACAACTTTAGTCAGAGGTTTCTCCGTTTATTCGTGAAGCATTCTTGAGGTATTGGATATCCAACTTTTATGCTTTATCTCATACACAAAACACTATAATACTGCACAAATCGAATCAAATTAAATTAAAGCATGTGTAAGTTTTTTCTTACAGATCCTGACTAAAAGGTTTTCGTTTTCCGATATTAGATTTTGAAGTCACTTGAGTAAATCGTAAACATATTATTATTTTTGTTAGTTCTGAGAATATAATGAAGAGCTGAGTAGAATAACAAGTTATATGCTACATTTTCTTTAAAAAAATTATCTTTTGCACTCTCAGAAATACTTTATCCAATTCATGGAAATATTCCTGGAAGCACTGCTACCGGTATATAGCCAAGAATTGAAGAAATTTCCGTTCAAGGACAGAAAATTTCCGTAATCTGAAAAAAGGAGTTACTTAAAAATACGTCTCTTGTTCTTTCGTGTACCCCCTTGGGTTTGAACCTGGGATTGCGCGTTTCTAATCGAGCATTTTAACCACTCGGCTAGCGAGCACTTGGAAGAGGGCGAGTTTAAAATGAAGATACGAAGTAATATGCTGAATGAAGTTATATGCTTGGAAATGAAGATATATGCCACATTTTCTTTTAAAATATTATATTTTGCACTCACAGAAATACTTTATTCAATTCATGGAAATATTCCTAGCAGCACTGCTACCGGTATATAGCCGAGAATTGAAGAAATTTCCGTTCAAGGACAGAAAATTTTCGTAATTTGAAAAAAAAAAACACGTCTCTTGTTCTTTCGTGTACCCTCTTGGGTTTGAACCAGGGACTGCGCGTTTCTAATCGAGCATTTTAACCACACAGCCAACGAGCACTTGGAAAAGGGCGAGTTTAAAATGAAGATACGAAGTAATATGCTGATTGAAGTTATATGCTTAGAAATGAAGTTATATGCTGCATTTTCTTTTAAAAAATTATATTTTGCTCTCTCAGAAATATTTTATTCAATTCGTGGAAATATTCCTGGCAGCACTCCTACCGGTATATAACCGAGAATTGAAGAAATTTCCGTTCAAGGACAGAAAATTTTCGTAATTTGAAAAAAAAAAAATACGTCTCTTGTTCTTTCGTGTACCCTCTTGGGTTTGAACCAGGGACTGCGCGTTTCTAATCGAGCATTTTAACCACACAGCCAACGAGCACTTGGAAAAGGGCGAGTTTAAAATGAAGATACGAAGTAATATGCTGATTGAAGTTATATGCTTAGAAATGAAGTTATATGCTGCATTTTCTTTTAAAAAATTATATTTTGCTCTCTCAGAAATATTTTATTCAATTCGTGGAAATATTCCTGGCAGCACTCCTACCGGTATATAACCGAGAATTGAAGAAATTTCCGTTCAAGGACAGAAAATTTCCGTAATCTGAAAAAAGGAGTTATTTAAAAATACGTCTCTTGTTCTTTCGTGTACCGTCTTGGGTTTGAACCTGGGACTGCACGTTTCAAATCGAGCATTTTAACCACTCAGCCAACGATCATTTGGAAGAGGGCGAGTTTAACATGAAGATACGGGTTTCTTCAAATGGGGGATTTGTAAGGCTTGTTACATTTCTTATTCAGAAAGCTCGGAAATTTAAATTTAATTGCAGGAACATTTCGTCGTTATGAAATAATGTTTAGTGTTTTAACACTTATAGAATAACAGAAGAAAAAATTATTACATATTAGACATATTTTTGATAGCATATAATTTGATTGTTAAATGCAAAATATGAATGTTATATTTTTAATTAAATTCGAGAAGAAATGTTTGCTTTTTTGAATAAAATCAATTATTATTAACTTGATTGAACTACTACATATGTTTTTAATGTGTTCGTTTAGAATATATTTTACATATTAATATTTTTTTTTTAAGAATCTAAATATAATTTGCGAATAAGTTTCAATGAATGATAAAATTGCTATTTTATTAAATTCAGAAACATTACTTTTTTTTTTTTTAAATAAATTAGAAATTTTAATTGATTGATTTTTCGGTTTTTCATTTTAAACATAAATTCGAACTTTGGTATTAATACAGCCAATATGCAGGCATGCAAGGAATAAACGGAATTTTCCCCTCTTTTTCAGACTTTCGGGAAGAATTAACGGGAAAAGCATGTTTTCTAGGAGCACGAAGATTATTTGTTTAAAAATGACGAATAATTTCTTGTATAAAGACGAAATTTTCTGCCACTGTAGATGAAGGTGTTATGAGGTATTCTATCACATGGTAAAGCTAAAATACTAAGTTTCTATTTTGGCTTGAAGATTTAAGACGTTATTTATTAATATTTAATATTTTAATATTTAATAACGTAAATAATATTAATAATTTTTAATATTTTAAAATTTAATATGTTTTCCTCGAGAGTTTAGTATCACAGCTGTTAATATTTTAACCGTAAGGTATCAAACAAAAAATAAATCGGTAAACTTTAGGAACAAAAACTTTACCTTCAAATTTCTTCAAATGTAATTTTTGTTACTTGTTTATTGGCAAGAGGTATGGACTGTAACTTTTTTTTAATACGAAATTCGATTAATTAATTTTTAACTATAACAAATTTTTATTAACAAAGATTTTTTACGGAGTTCCCCATGGAGACAGCCGCACGAAGTGAACGACAAACAACAACTGTCGTTACATTTTCGCCAAGCGATAGTAGACGCCAAGGTGGGCGTCAACATACCTGCTACCTCTGAAATATTTATTTCAGCAACATATCTACGACAATGTCTTTAGTTGTAAACAAATAAATTTTAACATTAAATTTTCAATACAAAATATAAGTTTCAATTCAAATCAAGAATAAAAAATAAATATAAAAGTCAATTCAATTCAATAATAATAAGATACACAATTACAAAATTTTTTTCAAATATAAATGCGCAACAAAATACAAGAAAAATAAATATTTACATTAGAATAAAGGATTATTTATGGGTAAAATAGAAATGTTTGATATGCTCCGTTTGAAAACACCTGTTGGAGTTTTGACGAGCACTACCCTAACTTTACTATCATGACCGTAAATTATGTTGACCGTAAATAACCGTTGAATGCAACCTACTGACCATGTATACATGGGTAAATTACTATCTTTCAATAAAACCATGGAACCAATTTCAACGGGTTTTTTTTCCTCAATTAATCATTTACCGCGTTGCTGCAGATCATTTAGATAGTCTCTACTCCATTTTTTCCAAATTAATTGATTAATTTTAGTAATTAGCTACCAATGACTAAGTTTATTATCTGCAAGGTCAGTTAAACTTGGTTCACAAATGCTATTTATAAGGCAGCCAATTAAGAAATGCCCTGGGGTTAAAGTTTATAATCGCTAGGATCCGAAGATTAGAAACCTACTGTTTAAAATTCCTTCTACTTGATTAAAAACGGTTCAAAATTCCCCAAATGTTAGTTTTAAATCTCCAATTGTTCTTTTTAAATGCTGCTTAAAGAATTTGACTCCTGCCTCCCACAAGCCACCAAAATTAGGAGATCTAGGAGGCAAGAATTTTCAAGAAATTGAGTTAACTAATAAATAAGCAATCAATTCATGAGAATGATTTTTTACAAGATTATGTAATTTTTTCATTTCTGAATTTGTACCAACAAAATTAGGGGTATTATTAGAAAAGATTATCGAACAAATTCCGTGCCTAGCAAAAAAAAAACCAAACATTAAAGGGGGCTATTAAGGCTAATGTCAGATGAACTTTTTTTGCACGCTTTTTTCTCTCTTCCACCATCCCTACACCTTCACTAGCATGTGTAGGGATGGTGGAAGAGAGAAAGAAGCGTGCAAAAAGACGTTCGTCTGACATTAGTCTTAGGCTTCAGAATTTAAATCTGTTATTACTTCCAAATGAACTGCACGAGTAGAAAAACAAACGAAAAATGCGACATAATTTTTTTTAATTCTGTTACGTTGGTGCTTATATTTTATTAAGAAGGGTTCTCATAGATCAACACCTGAATTTGTAAATGGGGGATTGATATTTATCCTTTCTTTAGGTAACGAAGTCATTATTCATTCTATAATTTTAAGCTTATTTCTGTAGCAAACAATACAATTATGAACTATTTTTCTGGCTATATTTCTTCCATTTAAAGGCCAGAATTCTTGTCTAACCAAATGAAGTAGCATTTGAGAATCGACACGTAAATTTTTTAGGTGAAAATACTGAAATATTAAAAGGATAAGCCTGTGATCTTTGGGCATAATAATTGGGAATTTTTTTACCGTATGATAAGTTTGATTTGTCTAAACGACCATAAACTCTTAAAGGGTCATTACTATCAAGAAAATGGTTTAAATTACTTACACGACTGTCCTTTAGTTCCTCAACTTTCTTAAGCGCCTTCATTTCTCCAGAAAAATACATTACTTGAACTAATTTAATTAATTTGATTCATGTATGATCAAATTCTTTTCTTTTCTTTTCTTTTTTTTTTTTTTTTTTTTTTTTTTTTTTTTGAAAGAGGCTCAACAAGTTTTTCTTTACTTTTACAGTTGTTCAAAACCTGTAAATATAACTTAGAATACAGATTAACTTAAAATAACTATTACTTAAATTATACGAAATTAATTAAGAAATTCATTATGCACAACAAAAAATTAATGTTCGAAACAGATTTCAGTTCATTTAAATATACATCATCATATTGCAGATCAGTGTATTAAATTTCTAGTGAGTTGAGAAGATTATTAGGCATTAATGAACCATGCCACCAGAGTTCCAAATATATCAGTTCCTGAGGATTTGTTCCACGAGATATAATGTCTGCAGGATTATTACTTGACGAAATATGTTTCGACATAAATCGTTCAGTAAGAAACTGAATTTTTGGCATTCTATTTCCTATAAACGTTAATAGAGGAGCTGATGTTTTTATGCACGCCAAGGCTGTGGTTGAATCAGAACATGAAATTACTCCTTGAATGTCTAATTTAAAGGAAGGAAGAACTTTGGACACAAGTTGTGACAAAAGCAAACAGGAGCAAAATTCCAGTCTAGGAACTAAAATGGTCTTTAGAGGTGCAACTCTTGATTTACAGAATGAAAGGCCAAACTAATGCTTCGAAACAAAGATGCGACTCTTTAGTGTCGAATATGTAAGCGTACACATGTGTATTGGCGGAATGGGTAGAGAAACATGGGGAGAGGCTTTATAAGCGAGCGTGGCAATTTTCGCGTTTTGTTCGGTCGTTCACCTCACCGAATATCGTTGTATTTTATACAACATTTGATTAAATTCAAAATAAAACAGTAAAAATGAGTAACCACCAATGTTTGGATGATGGAATGAGGTAATAAATCGCGGGAAGACTGGAGACAGGGCATTCTGGAGTGTATATTCCTAGAGACTTAACGCCTAGAGGAAGTAACGCCCGGCGTCGTGTCCAACTTATGGAAACAGTTTAAGGACACTGGATCCATAGAGAGAACGCCTGGGAAAGGTCGTCTAAGAGCCATGATGGCCAACGAAGATAGCTATTTACCCATTACAGCGAGGTGTAACAGGAGTGTAACAGCTTCTCAGCTCTCTCGTGACCTTTATGCGGCCACAGGAAGCCGAGTTTCAAGGGTTACTGTTTGCAGAAGGCTACATGACAGAGGGCTGCTTGAAATAGGGCCTACTATGCATGCGTCCCACTCACTTCTGCACACAGGTGAACCCGTTTATCATGGTGCATAGATCATCGACCTTGGACCAGGGATCAACGGTGTATCATCCTATTCACTGATGAGTCTCTATTCAGCCTAAATACAAATTCATGACGTACTTTCATCTGGGGAAAACTAGGGATCCGCTACCTGCCTTGCAACTTCCGAGAAAGCGGAGGATTGATAGTCTGGACAAGCATAATGTTGAATGGGCGTACATCCCTCCCTGTGTTTGGAAAAGGCTCTATGACGAGTGTGAGATGTAGGGATGATATCTTGATACCCTATGTTCGCCTTTTCAGGGGTGCAGTTGGCCCTGATTTCATTTTAATGGACTAAACGCGCCCCCAGATAGAGCTCACCTGGTCGACAAATTTCTAGAAAGTGGGGATATTCGCTTGATGGTTTGGCCAACCAGATCTTTACAACTAAACCCTATAGAGCATGTCTAGTACGCTCTAGGGAGGAAAATAGAACTCGCTTTCCACCTCCCAAAACCACCCAGGGCTTGAAATCAACGTTGCTGGGGGTGTGAGACTAACTGACACATGGACCCATAAACAGCCTGATTTTCAGTATGAATTCACGTTGTGAGAGCTCTATAACTGTGAGAGGGGACCATACCCCTTATTAACACATTTTTTTGGTTCAATATTGTAAGCTCTGTTTATACCTTTCAACGCTGATGATTCTTACGCACGACCATTCGTGCGCATTGTAACTGTTAAATGTTTATTTTTGTTGCATTATATTAACCTATATATGTACCTAATTTCATTAAAATCTGTCCTGATTTCAGGAGATAATCAACCAAATCTGAAAATTCTCTTAATTTTGAACGTGAGTATATAAGGTCTAGTTATGTATACAAAATGTCTGTCGTTTTTGCACATTACACATAGATATGTATACTGTGCAATTTACACATTAAGCTGTATATTTCAGAGTTATTTGATAACTTTTTTTCACACTTAAGCAGATTAATGTGTTATATCATGAAAAAAAGCAGAACGATGTGTATTTTGAAACTGACACAGTAGGCATTTGTTTGACAATTTACACGCCACTTTACACATTTAGACAAATTGTTTTTGTAATATCAGTATACCTGTTTTAATATGTAAATTTGTGCATTTATTTTTTAAAGCTTATAGTAACAATAAATCTGTCAAATATTCTTTTTAGTACATTAAAAAAAATACGCAAATGATTTTTCTTGTATTTTTAATGCATAATAAAATAAACAACAAAGCTTGCATTATTTGTTAATATTTTTCAAAATTTTGCTTAAATCTTTTATATTTAAGAAAGTTTTTTCTCCCAAAAATCCTTTTATAAATCTTACTTCGTCCCAAAATTCCTTTGAGACTGCAGGTGAAGAATATGCCCCGAAGATTTTTCCTGATCGTGAATAATAGAAAACAACTCCCACGTAACTATTTCTTTTCTTCTGTTCCCACTCATATGACTACGCCAAAAAACTTCCATCTCAATAATAAATGGATCGAATATAAGAAAAGTTTTATAATGTTGAAGTTAAGTTGCATAAAATGTATGCGAGTGTATTTTTTCATATAGCCATATTACCTGTAATTTGAACTTATCATTTTTATATAAAACTATTGTAAAGTCTATACGGAATGAACAATTTTCAGAAAAAGTTTCCAAAAGCATTTTAAGTTAAATTTTGCACTGCTTGCTCTATTTTCAGAGGTATTTGTTTTAATTTTGAATAAAATTCTAATTCGAGTCGTATTCAGTTTAAAATTTAGTTCTGATAGAATTGTTTCTAAGCCACAGTTTTAAACATTTTAGTTTAAAGATAAACCATTACATGAGTAATGGGAAAAAACACAATAATCTTTTACTAATCTTATAAGAAATTTTATTCGTGGATCGACATTGAAAATAGTACCAACTTTTACGGAAATATGGAGATATTAACTCTTTCATACTAAATTTGTTAATCTTATTCCTGTGTTCTAAATGTTTATTTTAAAAAATGTGTAAAATAAGCAAACATTTGATATGTTGTAATAAGTAGTTACTTTTAATCATATTCTGTGTCCGAAATTTCAGTGATATTTAAGTGTATTACTTCTTTATAACAAGATGTTTATCGTCAATTAAATTTTCAAAAACTGATTTATAGGTATGTATTTGTGCATTATGCCCTGTTACAAATTTTCTACTAGGTTGAAACAAAGTTTGATATTAATGTATTCAAGAGATGAAGAAACGTTATGCCATTATTTGCTGCGTTATCTGATATTGTTCGATGTTATTCTATAACGTATTCAAATTGTTGTTTGACCTAAAACAAAATTACACTTTTATGTAGTACCATTTCATGTTTAACATAACAGCAAAAATTGTTAAATGATTAACTAAAATGTAGTTGCAGCTACTCCAATACCCCCCAAAAAATTTTATCTTTTAAGGGCGAAGTACTTTTATTCGTAAAATGCTGATTGATTGAATGACATCAGAATTTGCAAACAAATTTATTTGAATATAAGTAAAAGCGTTTCTACCCGTACTTATAAAAGGAAAATTTTCATTCCAAAATTCTGGTGTCAGTGTGGCATTTAGGTATTAAAATTAAGTGCTCCAAAATATGAACCATCGCCCTTCAAGAGGTTACATGCATCTCATTCGCCAATACAACCTTGTTCTTAGAGACGCACTCCATATAAATTAACCGCCTTGCTTCGCATGAACACTTTAATAAAAAAGAGTGAGTCACTCCGGATGAGTAAATATTCACTCTATCGCAGAGTCAAAATATGCCCAACCTCTTTCGAATGACAACTCATTCTGAGCAAAAGTGGAATTGTTAACTCTCAAAAAGAGTTAATAATCACTCCTGGGAAGTGAATGTTCACTCTAAACAGGGGTGAATAATCACTCTTTCGGAGAAGTGAGTGTTCACTCTTACTAAAGGAGTGGGTTTTTTCACCCTTGGTAGGAGAAAATGTTTAATTTTTATGGGGGGGGGGGGGATTCTTTTTTATGTTGCTTTTATGCGGCCATTTTAAAAGAATCATATCTTTCAGAGTATGTAAGGAAAATAGATACAAGCGTGGTAAAGGTTGAAATAAAATACTTTACTGGCAATATTTATTTAATTCATAGTGTGCTTTGAACTTTTAAGGAAAAATTCAATTAAAGTTACATGTGAATAAAGTTATACTACTGACAGAAATAAACTAAAATATTTTATTCCAATCTTATCCCTTCTGTTTGCTCATTGCATGCCCTAAAAAGATATGATAGTTTTAAAATGTCCATAGGAGCATATAATTAACTAAAATCTTAATCAGTAAATATTATTATTTTCTTTTTCAGATACCCATTAAGTTGTATTTAGTATTATAATAATTGCCGTATGTACGGTATTTATGTTATATTTTTTTCATGTGTAATTTAAATTTTAAATATATAGATCTCAGTATCATTGCTAATCTACTTAAATCTAATCAAGTTTACTGTATTTTAATTACTTTTAAAGTTTTATTAATAACTATATAATAGGTGGATGTTATAGGATTAACAATGTGTGATTTCATTTTAATTTTTGTTTTAATCATGAAACATTACCTTATTACCGTACTTTTCAGTAAACGATCACTATTTTACAGAGCCCTGTTGTTCTAAAATATTTTTAATTTTTCAACTTAAAAAACAATCCTCATCAACTAAGATTTTTTTATGTGCTGTGATAACATATTTTGGTGCTTTGCATTATTTTACTCCATATATTGGTTCAAAGTTGAACGGAAAATTTTTAAACAATATAATGCCGGTCTTTCACTCCTTTCTAGGTAGTAGAAAATTCTACTCTTTAAGGAGTGTATTTTTATAAAATTCACTCTAAAAAGAGTGAAAGTGTCTTTCACTCTGCCAAAAAGAGAACTTTTCACTCTTCCTAATTCTAGAGTAAATGCTGAGTGGTTTCGGTTTTGACCTCGATTGAGCGCCTATTGCTTGAAGCGCCATCTATCGCTGCTATTTGTAACTAAAACCGGAAAACGTAGTAAAAAAGCTCCTGACAATTGACAAAATCCTCCTGCAAAAATTTTTTTCATAGCTATCACAATTTGCAAGTTATTGAATTTTAAAAACAGCCAGTCCATTTTAGGACACGCAGTATGATAACATGTGTGTAAATACATATATGAAATATATCAAAATGCTAGATAAATAATATTACGTAAACTTATAATAAGAAAATATAGATTAGTAATGCAATGTATATTAATAAGAAAGAGTAATTCGTAAAGTGACTTACATTTTAACAACTTTTTGAAAATTAAATCTCTAGTAAATAAACATATATTAAATTCACTCTTTTTAAAAAAAAAACGTTTCATTTTTAACTTTATTAAATCATGATTATTGTTATAGACAAATATATAATTTTTTAATTAATTTTTCAATTAAAAAATTATATATGTACTCACCAATGCTGGGTTTGTTTGTATTTCATGTTTCGCCGCAGGATTGCGTGCTCATGAATACTATTCCATCTTGTGCTGCAGTTGCAGCCTTACCAAATGTGGGAAATGCTAAGCTGGGCATCGTCCTCGTAACTTAAATGGTAGAGCAATTGGAGCGCTATTCCAAGGGTTCCGGGTTCGATTCCCGGCTTGGACATTTTTCACATTGTTGGTTCTACGCTTCGTTAGCAATGTGATAATTCACGTATTCTATACTAGCAAACCCCGAGGCTTTGCTCGCGTAATATTTGAAATATGCCAAGTGATATTTACATGTCTAATTTTTATTAAAAGGTACTAACTAAATTTTTATTTTATTAAAAGGTAATATTTTATTTTATTAAAAGTTATTTTTATTAAAAGGTACTTATTACTTTTAGGAATAATTCAAAAATTACTATTTAAAACACAGTTTGATTAAACATCATTATTACACTGCATTAGCAGAAATGAGACTTAAATTAATAAAACGAAATAAAACTAAATGATAATAAATGATAATTTAGAAAATATTTTGAAACTTTTATCTCTCAATTAATACGCTCATTTCAGTATTCATTTGAAGTTTTGAATTTCTTAGAAACCATCTTCTTACATCTTAAAATTAACTATCATGTCAAATTCCAACTCCTACCACCTCTCTCAACAAAAAGGGCTATGTTGAAATAGGAACTGTCACCATTAATTTGTCAACAATAATTTTGAAATCGGTTTGTTATTTCCTAATATTCCACAGAAACGTAATTTAGAAAGCTTTTAAAGGCCTTTTTTTAGAACGTTTGTTGTTCCTGTGAACCCCAGGTGGTAGAATCATCGGCATAAAATATTGCCTGTGTAGGATCAGAGACTGTTACCATTGATTCGCAACTATTACTTTTATAATCGGTTTATATTCCCTGACATTGCATAAAAATTGTAATTTAGGACTTTTTTAGAATGCTTTTCGCACCTCCCTGTCGCTTCACCCCTTTTTAATTTGAATTTATTTTCGACAGTCCTTCGAGGGCATTTACATTTTATTAGTAAATACCATGTCATATTTAAAGTTTCTAGCCTTTTCAGTATCACAGAAATCCCAATTTAGAAAGTTTTTAGCTCCTGCAACCCTCTGGTGGTAGTGGCACAGACATAAAATAAAGCTCATGTTTGAGCAGGTTCTATCACCAACAATTTGTCATCATTATTTTTTTAATCGGTTTGGTATTTGATAAGATTGCATAAAAATTGTAATTTTGAAAGTTTTTAGAACGCTTTTCGCTCACTTCATCCTGTTACATTTGGAATTTTCTTTCGACTGTTCTTAGAAAGCAGTTGCATCTTGTAAGTAAATACCATGCCATACTTCAAAGTGTTACACCCCTCAGTTGTGCAAAAAACGCAAATTAGAATATGTTTTGCTTTTGCAACCATCAGATGCTAGTGAGAGCAACATAAAATATAACTCATGTCATAGCAGGGATTGTCATCATTGATTTGCAACCATTACTTTTGAAATAGCTTTGGTATTTCCTGAAATTGAGTAGAAATCGCAATTTAGAACGTTTTTAGAACGCTTTTAGCGCATTTTCACCCCTTTTTAAATTTCTAATTTTTTCGAAACTGTTTTTAAAGATCATTTATATCTAATAAATATCTACCTTGCCTAATTTTAAGTTGCTAGACCCTACCGATCACAAAAATCGAAATTTAGAACGCTTTTTTGCTCCTGCAACGTATATGATAGTGATACCGACATAAAATAGCGACTATCTTAGAGCAGAGGCTGTCAGCATCAATTTCCTACCATTACTTTTGAAATCAGTTTGATTCTTCCTGAGATATTGCTGACAAATCGGCATTTAGAACGTTTTTAGAACGCTTTTCACGCATTTTACTCCAGCATATCTTCTGGGGTAGTGGAAACAGATATAAAATATAGCCTATCTTGGAGCAAGATCTGTCACCATCATTTTTACACCATTATATTTAAAATCGGTTCAGTACTTCCTGAGATTACATAGAAATCGCAATTTAGAACGTTTTTTACAACGCTTTTTGCGCATTTTGACCCCCTTTTAAATTTCGATGTTTTTAGGAAATGTCCTTAGAGATCATTGATATCTTATAACTACCATTCCAAATTTCACCATTCTAGGCCCTTCCGTAACGCAAAAACCGCAATTTAGAACGTTTTTCTCCTGCACCACCTTTGGGGTAGTGGCACCGATATAAAACATAGCCTATGTTGGAGCAATGGTTGTCACCATCATTTTGACGCCTTTATTTTTTAAATCGGTTTGATATTTCCTGAGATTGTGTGGAAACCACCATGTAGAACGTTTTTTAGAACGTATTTTGCTCATTTTTACCCCTTTTAAATTTCGAATTGTTTAAAAACTGTTCTTAGAAATCTTTTATATCTAATAAGTAGCTAATATTTCAAATTTCATATTTCTAGGCCCTTCAGTAACGCAAAAATCGCATTTTTAGAACGTTTTTTTCTCCTGCACCCCCTTTCGGGTAGAGCCATCGACATAAAACATAGCCTATGTTGGAGCAAGGGTTGTCACCAGCATTTTGACACCAAAATTTTTTAAATCGGTTTGGTATTTCCTGAGATTATGTAGAAACTACCATTTAGAACGTTTTTTAGAACGCTTTTTGTGCATTTTCACCCCTTTTAAATTTCGAATTGTTTAAGAACTGTTCTTAGACATCATTTACATCTTATAAGTAACTAATATTCCAAATTTCATATTTCTAGGCCCTTCAGTAACGCAAAAATCGCATTTTTATAACGTTTTTTGCTCCTGCACCCCCTTTAGGGTAGTGGCACCGACATAAAATATAACCTATGTTCTAAGTTGGACTAACACCATCATTTTGATACCATTTCTTTTGAAATCGGTTCTGTAGCTCCAACGATTACCTCTAACAAACAAACAATTTTTACTTCTTTATAATATTAGTATAGATTCGAAGTGAAATATTCAAAATCTTGAGATAAATATACATTTCGATTTTCGAAACAATTGCATACCTTAGCAGGTTTTACCTTATCATTTTTCGATTTTTTTTCTGAAAGAATTAGAACTTTTTTATAGATTCGAAGAATATATATTAAATTTGTGTGCACAGTAACAAAAGAGTTTCCAATACCATTAGTAGAATTTATAGATCTAAGAATGGAAAGATGAATGGCAAAACTGTCATACTTTACTGTAAATTCTTTTGGTTATAAATCTTGTCTTTGTCATTGTTTATTTTTAAGCTTTTTAAAACTTTTGACATATTTTGAAAGACAATAAATTATTTATTATCTGTGAAAACTTGAAATATGACAAATAATCTATTATTTATGACGCATTTAAAGAATTTCTTGAGTTTAGCATTGCCACATAATAAATATTTCCTTAAAATACTATGCTTTTGATATATTTAAAAAATTCGTATTATCTTTCTTTTCTGAAACTGAATTTGCACTAGAATTGAATTATAATAGGCATAAATAAATGACATAAAGTAATTCCACATATAACATGCATGCGGAAGCTTAAGGAAAAACTATGCATATGTGCAGTTTAAAAAGTACCTTTATTATAGTTGGTTGATTGGGGTTTAATGGCACAAAGTCCTTTTAGGGACATGCTGCGGCAAAAAAAGTTTAAAAAACATAGAATTATATTTGAAAAAGTTATCTTAAAATATTCTCACAAAAATCAGATGAACGAAAACAACACAGTTTAATAAAAAGGGTAGTTTTATTATGATGATATAGAAACTGGTGCTGGTATCTAATGTATTTCTTTTGCAAAGCCGTTTAAAATAACTTTGATACAATTGGCTCTAGATCATAGGTTCCCAACGGGGGCGGTATCGCCTCCCAGTGGGCGCTGAAGGGTTCGAGGGGGCGGTGGCGTGTCCAGAGGGAAATGCGGGGCGTTAGGAAAGATAAGGGGGCAGCCGTGGTGCACCTAATATTTTAAAAAAATTATATAATAAAATTAGCTGAGCTCTCCCCTCCCCCAATCTGGCATTGCGCAAACCCTGATAAAAACCTTAAATATACCCATAGTATATGAAAATCTATACACACGAATCTAAAGCTGGGGATCCCAAATTGAATTTCTTTTACGGAAAAAATCGACGCTAAACTCGCCAGAAAAGAAATTTCATTATGGCGGACTAAAACATTGTAGCCACATCTCTTTCATGAATGTCAAAAATCACTGTAACTCGCATTAAAAATAGTTATAAATTCAAAAATCGCGGAGTGCAAAATTAGCTATATTAGGTACTAAGAAGAACTAAAAATAAAATTCTGAAATGGATACTAACAATTCTGGCTTCAAAATATGTACCAGCTCTCTAGCTCTCTACCCTGGACTGTGGGCAAGGGTACAGAAATTTTTAATAGCATTTTCTTCGTCGGATTTGGCCAGGCTTGGATTCAATGCAATAGCTAATATAGCGTAAGGTGGTGCAGGAGTGCGCACTTTAGCTGTTTCACTCAATAACAATAATTGAAGAGATTTAAGGGATGTTATACTTTATTTATAATCTTAGGTTATTAAATAAGCAAGTAAGTAAGTAAGCACCCACCCTGGGAACCCGCTTTTGGCTTATGCTTAGGTGTAACCCCCAAGCCCAGGGCAGGGAAAAGTTTTACTACCTGCAGAACTCCTTCAATGATTTTTTTTTTTTTTTTTTTTTTAAGTTTAGGAGAAATAACAATGTCAGATATATGACAATTATTGAAAGTATGTGCAATAAATATTTACAGATGACCCCTATAATTACATTTGAGAGAAATATTCATTATTATAACATATAAATATGCATAGTTTTTAGAATTTGATATTAAACTTTTTTGATCACAATTACCTACATATTTACAACACTTTTATGTTATTTTCAGGATTCACAATGCTAACATCAATTTAAACCACGTACAAATGTGATATTTGCAACACTTAAAGCTATTTTCAAGGTATATGATGCAAAATTATTTTTAACTCTATACTAAAAATAAGTATTAAGGTACAAGATGCAAATAATAATTAATATTATGCACTATTATGAAAGTATAAGTAATTGTAGATAATAATTATTTACAAATTTACAATACAATCATACTATGTTTGAGATATTATGCAAGATACGTGATACAAAAATTATTTTTAAATCTACACTAAAATTTAGTATTAAGATACAAGATGCGAACAATAATTAATATTATGCACTATTATAAAAGTATAAAAAATTGTGTATAATAGTTATATCTAAATTTACAACACAATAATACTCCAATAATAATTAAGAATCTGTACTGGAATAATGAAAGTTGCTATTTACACTTTATTCAAAAGAATTGGTATTTGAAGATGACTCAGTCGAAGAAAACTTGCCAGGAGTATAAATTAATTACATTTTATATAAAATATGACCACGCCGACACGAATATCCCAGACCACAACCAGAACTACGTTTGGAAAAGTTAAATAGTATAGAATTAAGCTAGAAATTTATAATTTATAAATGAGTAAAAACTGTTGAGAATGTTATAGTTTTCATGTAACTTTTTGAGCTGAATGGGATCATTAATAATCTTAAGAATATCTGCGAAGATTGAGGGTCCTGTTCGCTTGAATTTAAATTTCATAAATTTGCAATTGCCAAATAGATAATGTAGTGGGTCTCCTCGGACACCACACTTGCAGAGATCGTTATCTTTCTTGTTTATGCGATGAAGAAAAGATGGAAAGCTACCGCAGCCCGTTAGGAAATAAATGGAAACTTTGTCGTTAACAATTAGCTTTTGTTGAACCTTTGGCACAATCTGATGCTTAAATCGGCCGCTCCCTGAGTGATCCCAGTTGTGCTGCCACCTATCCAGTAATTGTGAATTGATGCATTTTAATAAATATGATCGAGGTAATCTAATACTCCGATCTACTAGCAGGTTGCAGTACTGAGCAGCGTCATTCGCTAGCTTGTCCGCCAGCTCATTTCCTGCTATTCCAATATGACCTTTAATCCAAGTTAAGTAAATTAATTTATTTTGATGTTTTTTAATTTTAATTTGAATGTTATAGATATCGGGATTTGTTGGGAATAATTTAAGTAATGCTTTAATTGCCGATTGGCTGTCAGAGAATATTTGGAATCTGTTGTGAGTAGAATTTATTGCCCAATTAATGGCTGTGATGGCTGCATACAGCTCCGCCTGAAAAATAGAATTATCTGTACGTATTTTAACAGTTTTTTCAAAAATTTTTGTGTTTTGAAGGTAGGCCACAACAGCATATGCCGTGCCAGAGTCCACCTTAGCGCCGTCGGTGTACATCTTAATAATGTTTGGATGACTGATTATTTTGTCAGTATTAATTAAATTGTTAATATTTATTTCAGGATTTATTTGATATTTGTGTAATATATTTTCTACGTGTTTTTTACTAATTGGTGTGTGTTTAGTTAATATTATTTCTTTATTATGTAAAAATTTGTATTTAATGGATTTATGTTCTAATGTGATTAATAAAGGAGGGATTCCTAATAAAATTTGTAGTGTGTGCGTTGAAACGTTTTTGTAGGATTTAGTGATAGATGTTAGACAGATTCTTTGTATGGACTGGAGGGCACGCTTATCGATCACCCTGAGGTCATCGAACCACACCTCCGATCCATAAGCTACAATTTTTTCCAAAACAGTGATATACCACGCTCTAAGGTATTCCCTAGACACGCCCCACGTGGCCGAGGAGACCCGCTTTATAGATGAAGTTAGTTGAGTAATTTTGCCTTTAATATTTGTAATATGTAAATCCCAATTTAGTGTACTTTGAAAAATTAGTCCTAAAATTTTAATGTTTTTAACTAACTGAATATTATGATTATTTAGTTTTAGAATTGGTGGACGATTGTCCATAGTATTTTTGCCGAGTAAGATGAATTTAGTTTTATCTTGCGATATAGTTAGATTAAGTCTATTACAGATTTCATAGAAATAGTTTATTTTAGTGTTTATTTCTGTTTCTAGAGATTGTCTGCTGTTAGCTTTAATTATGAGGTTGAAATCATCGCAGAATGCGAACAGGTCCTCAAACTTCTCGTAGAACTCCGTGAGTATTACATTTGCGATTATGAGCCACAGGAGCGGGCCGAGGCACGACCCCTGTGGGCAGCCTTGATAGGTGGGTCTATTTATATTGTTGGTTAAATAGTTGGTTATCAGTTCTCTGTTTGATAGGAAACTCAATAGAATTTGTTTTAGGTAATAGGGGATTGGGAGTTGATTAATAAGTCGACCCAAAGTGGCCCAATCTATGTTGTCAAAGACTCCCACTATATCGAAAGAGACAATTCCACAATATTTATTTTTTTTATTTTTAAGATAATTTTTAGCTGTGTATTTTAGTTTATTAAGAATTTGTATAGTACTTCTTCCTTCACGGAAGCCGTACTGTGAGCCATGAAAAAATTTATTGTTTTCTAGGTAATAATTTAGTCTGTGTTTAATTAAACGTTCATAAATCTTTCCCAGCATTGGAAGGAGACAAATGGGTCTGTATGAAGATGGTTGCTTCGGGTTTTTATTTCTTTTAGTGAAAAATATTACATTAGCTATCTTCCACTGTTTAGGGAAGTAATTAAGATTTAAACATTTATTGAAAAGTTCGCGAATTAAAAATTTTAATGATTTATTTAGGTTTTTTATTATAAATGCATCTATTTTGTCGAATCCAGGGGCTTTTAGATTATTTTGCTCTTGTATTGCTTTTGATATCTCTTTATATGAAAATGGTGGAGGGGGAGGAGAAAAAGTGTCTCCCTCCGCCGCTGGGTCCAAAAGTGGGGGCTGAAGGTTGCTATGTATGGGAAAATGATAATTTAAAAGGTCATTAAAAGTTTCTAATTTAGTTGTATACGGGGTTGAACCTTCCATGGTTGTATGTATAAAATGTGTATTGTTTAATCGTTTGTTAGTTGCTATTTTAAATGTTTGTTCAAATTTGTCTTTTGTGCGTGTGCAAAAATTTTGCCATGATTTTAACTTATTTGATTTAATTTGTTTTTTGTACATTGCTCGTTCTCGCTGTAGGAGCGTGCGCCACCTCGGATCGCCGGTATTTTTAAATCTTTTCCTGAGGGCCGAAATTTTATTTCTTTGAATTTTGAAATCATTATTCCGCCAATCAAATGTGGGGTATAGTTTTAAATTTTTGGTTTTAAGAGACTGATCGCAAATATCTTTAATTATTGTATTAAAATCTGCTAGCCAATTGTCTAATTCAATCTTGGTTGTGGAGTTTGAGAGCGTATCTAGAAGATTATTAATTTTTGGTTTAAGTAGTTTATTAATTTTTTTAAAGTTAGTGTATTTAGTTTTATATGTTTTTAGTTCCACTATCTCGGGTTTTAGAGCCAATGAAAAATGAATGTACCTGTTGTCCGCGTTACTTTCAGTTTTCTCATCCACGAACCACGAGTCAACGTAGTTTACTAGATCCTTGGTACACAATGTTACGTCTGGATTTCCTTTACAGGGACGATTAGGTTGTCCTATAAATGATGCAGGGGCTTCCGTGTCATTGATAAGTGTCAGATCGTTCGACAGCAATAAGTAAGTTAGCATTCTTCCCCGATTGTCCTCTTTTCGGTATCCTAGCAATGCTAGGTGCACATTTAAGTCCGCTCCAAGGATGAGGCCATGTAGGGGTGTAAAGTGGTCAAGCCACTTCATATCCTCCCTAAAGTCACTCCTGGGAGGAGAGTAAGCTGATCCAATTGTGACCTTTCCAGTAGTTGTAGTGAGGTTTGCAAACACTGAGTTACCGTCTTTATAGGTTTCAATTAACTCGATGTCTTTTCTTGTTGCTATTATGGCTGCGGTTTTATTATTTGACTGAAAGGATATCCAGTCCTTTGGAAGTGCCCATATTTTTTTATTAAAATGGTAATAGTCCTGTATCAGTAGAATTAGTATTTTTTGCTTGTTAGCATAACCCATCAGGTTAGTGGTGGCTGATTTTGATCGTTGTAGGTTGATTTGAAGTAAAGTTATATTAGTTGGTTTATATTTTTTGGTGTTTTGATTATCAGGATTTTGGAGAATTTGTATATGTTGTCCCTCTATGTCGTTGTTTTCTTCTACATTTGCCTCGACCGAGTTGTCTTTTTCATTTTGGTCATTACTGTCTACTATTGCGCTGAACTTACAGATCTTCCTTTAGACAGTATATTTCGTTGTTGAGTGTAATAATGAAAGGCTGGGCAGTCAGGGCTACTTGCCTCATGGGGGAAAAAGTTTGATGTATTTAAACAGTTGAGGCAACGGAATTTGTTTTTATCTATGGATCTACCTTTTTTACCTGTGATTAGTGGGCATATGTTTGATTTGTGCTCGTTTGCACAATAGTTGCATACTGCAGGTAGTCTACAATGATCTTTCATGTGACCAAACCTTTGGCAGTTTTGGCATCTCACCAATGGCATATACAGGGTGTCCGGTCTCAAGGGTGTCCAATGGCTAATTCCTAAACCGTTAGTCACAGACATATAGTTCCAATTACAAAAATGTTTTAAATCAGGTAAAGAAACATTTAAAAAGCGATTTGGGTCAATAAAAACATTTCTTGAAAAATTACGAAATTTAAATTTTTATACGGTCCCCCGGTCCTATAAGTTATATTTAGTGAAATTTTCCTTTTACACTGACATGTAATACAAAAAAAGTCCCGTTATTCTACGATTAAAATTGACCGAGTAATAGCTGTTTCAAGTTGGAGCATATTTTTTGCTGCAAATTGGGGGTCATTCACAAATTTAGTCGAAATATAATTTCGTCAGATATAAAAAACGTTTGGGAGTAAAATTAACATTGCAATATAAATTTGAAATCTTTAATCATTCTGGCATATTAATGGAAAATATACAATTTGTAATAAACATTTAAGAAGAAAGAAAAAATAGATTTTTTGTTAAATAAAATGATTCTAAATTAACAGCCTCAATTCTTTATAAAATGATACGTATTTTAAAATATTATATTAGATTGCACAAGCCTGCAAAATTTGGGTTATGTCATGTTTTTTAGCTTTTGATAATTGATTCTTATATATTCTGTACCGCTGAATCCGAAATTGACCTTCATTTTTAACTATCATATCAGGATTTTTCGCAAACTGCAAATTTCAAAGTTAAGAAGTTCAATGTTAAAATTGAATTTCCTCCCCCATCTCATCGGACCACTCAGCTATTTAGCTATAAGAATCCCAGGATAAGCAAAAATATCGAATAAATTTTTTAATAAAATAAAATAAAATAAAATATTTTACATATGTTTTATAGTATGAAATTTTCGCTATATTTTAACTTACACATTTACGATTTGCAAAAAAAGTTGTAACGTGATGGTTAAAAATGAAGGTCATTTTCAGATTCAGTGCTAAAAAGCACGTAAAAATCAATTATCAAAACTAAAAAATCACAACCATCTCCTCTACTTTATAGTATTCGATTTTTGTTATTCTTTAAATTTAAAAATTTATGATTTGCGAAATATCCTGACATAACGGTTAAAAATTAAGGTAATTTTCGAATTCAGTGTTAAAAAATACTTAAAAGTTAAAAAACCCAACAATCGCAATCTTGTATTATCTAATCTAAAACTTTTTCTTAAACTCCTTGGCAGAAATCTATCCGAAATTTTTTGTGTTATCCTGTAAATTAGCCTGTGTTATCCTGGTAACCACCGAAAATCTTAATAATATTAGATTGTTATCGGATTTGCGCCAGTATGTAAAATGCAATCTCGGTCGGATATTTAAAAGTGGGTTAAAGTTCGAGTACAAATTTTGAACTGGAAAAACATACATACGATTGTTGAAGTAACATAAAAACTTATAAAAAACGTAATTTTTGTTAAAAGAAATCATAAGAGAAACAGTCTCAAATCCTGAAAAAATAAAACATATGTTATTTTAGCCAATTTGAGACTTAATCATAATACTTGTAGGATTTTTTTTCAAAGCGCAGATACACATGAAGTAAGATCTTCGAATACTTTAAACACTTGGTATATGATCCCTGAAGCCAAGCCGAACTCATTTGCTTTCAGAGTAGAAAAGTGGCATAAGTCATGCATTTTTAAAGTTTCATAACTCGCTCAATTTTAACGTTATATGAATGGGACTTTTTTTGTCTTACTTGTCAGTGTAATAGGAAAAAATTACTAAATATAACTTATAGGACCGGGGGACCGTATAAAAATTTAAATTTCGTAATTTTTTAAGAAATGTTTTTATTCACCCAAATCGCTTTTCAAATGTTTCTTTACCTGATTTTAAACATTTTTGTAATTGGAACTATATGCCTATGACTAACGGTTTAGGAATTAGCCATTGGACACCGTTGAGACCGGACACCCTGTATAGTGAAATTCTGCATGTATTAAAACCAAGGTTACTTCAAGGGGTTAATTAAGTATCAAAAAGAGTATGTACACATATAAAACCGGTACTAAAATGAATATTAAAGTTCATAGTATCCCAAATGAGCAATTTCTGAATGATAAACATAATTTAAATAGGCACAGGAAGCCCATATGTAGGTGGCTAATGCCAGGTTCAATGGAGATATGGAAACGAAAGAAGTAGAAAGTTTAAATGCCCATATCTCCCGAACCCCTACACATAAAAACTTATACTATATATCAAAATATTCATTATAACAAACTGAAAAGCATGATATATAACAGAAGGCCCCAGCTTACCCCATTCCTTAGAAATCTACAGAAACATCGGGAGCAAAGTTCTAACGATGCTTCAGCATTGGCCGCAGTAGCTACACAGGTGGTAGTGCCTACCGATTGTTATTAAGCTAACAAAAAAATTGCTTAAATGTATAAAGATTTGATCGGTATTATTTGAAAACTCTGTTTTGGGATTAGTTAATCGCTCTGAGTACACCGCGCAATCTTGCGCCATCTTAAACTATACCATTTATGAAAAGGAACCGAATGCTCATCATTGAACGAGGTAATTTGCCGGTTGATGTTAACGAAATTGTAAATCGACATTAACAAATTGCTAAAACTTCACCAGCCTCAACCATCGCATTAGTTTTTTTTTCTTATTGATTTTGTGCTTATTTTTAAATTTTTAATAAACAATTTATTACTACATTTGATGATCATTTTAATTTATTTCTACTTTGTGATTCTTAACATATTTATAGACAGATAAAATAGGTATAGGTAATATGAAGCAATATTTTAATATTTATTATAATTAACTATTATGGAAGAGGGGGTGTTGGAATTTTTTTTCTTGTAAAGGGGGCGGTGGTATAGAAAAGTTTGGGAACCTATGCTCTAGATTAACACTGTAGATTAGTTCTACAAAAACTCCTTTTAAACTGAAACTGTTCAGATCGAATGCCCATTTTACTTTGAATGCAACCATAGAAATATGAAGACAATATCACGACAGGAAATAACAAAAGTTCGAATAAAAAATATCGATACGATATAATCTAAAGTTCATAAATTGTTTAATCCTTTGATCACGAATATATATTTTAATGCAAATTGTTGCAACTGCCGACTTTTTTTACACTAACTTAACTTAGTTCATGTATATAAATATGAAATTTTGTAATTGACGTTTTAATCACTTCCTGATATGTCAGAATTACAAAAATTATTACAGGTGCATTTTTTATGACAATACAACATTTTAATATTATTAGAACTTAATTATCTATTAATAAATCAATTTTTAGACATTCTCCTGTTAGTCGGGCTCATGTGATAAATCGCTTTATATTCTCTATGGTTACAACTATTTACGAGTCATACAGTTATAGAAATAATGGGGTCCATTTTGCGACAAACCACACTCCCTAAAATATGCCAAATGACTGTGAAATTGTAACAGTGAAATGAAATTTCAAACATTAATAAGTAGATAATAAAATATAAATAAATTCATAAATAAGTAATATATTTAAAAAAGTACTCTTTTATCAATTAACATTTTATTAATTAGTTAAATTATGATTATGCTTTGGGAAAATAATTTAGAAATCCTCAAGAGATAATTTAAATAATCCTTTTTTTACTATTCCTGGTACCAATCTTAAAAAATAAGCAAAGTGAAAATTATTTTAATAAATTAACTTGTTAGTGCCTTCTTCCAAGTGTAAATCAAGGTGGATTTTCCATAATCAAAACCCATGACAAATTAACGTATTGTAACAGAATTTGTTTAAAATTTTTTGGAATCAACGTGAATTGCATTTGTAAAATTAAGCGTGATTTTAACGTGACAATGTCTAAAGATAACGCTCGTGTATCCCGGTCGGTCAACTTCGACTTTCACCTATCGTTCTGTTTCACAGAGGACACCTTTCCCTGTTTTGCCAAGGCTGTCATAACCCTGGGCACAGTGGTCTTTGAAAAACACATAAGGTTCGGTGTTCTAAACAGTGAGTCTCCACCAAGGCGAGCTCCAATAATCATACCTCCTTGCACCTCGGACAGGTCGGACATAATGGCGTTTTGCTGGGAACATAATTTCCCGTACGACTGTCTAACCGGTAAATGTTCGATGGATATCTTCCCTTTCGCCGCCATTAGGTGACAGACTGTTGAGACACGTGGCGAAGCGGTATATTGGATGGTCGAAGTACAACACATTTCGATATGGGTGTTCATATTATTTTGTCTAACTCCTATATATAAATTGACATTTGAATGGTGGGAAATTTTGGGGTCTGGGGCCATGACAGATTAAAATGTACCGAATAATATCGGAATTGCTTTCCTCGGAACAGTTTCAAACGCTAGCAACTTTTTTTTATCCTCGGGTATCAATTCATAGGACATATATGTCCCATTGTAGTCCTGCATCCCGAGATTGCACTAAAACTCAAAAGCGTAAGCTGAGTTCCTGGGACTGTCATCCTGTGTCGCACTATAGTCAAGGGTTTAAATTAATATTTTTATTAAGGTTATTTTAACTTGTCCTTAAATTACATCATGTTGTTAAAAAATGATAGAAACTGTGTTGAAAGAAAAAGCATGTCTTATTAATATTTATTTGTTTCTTTATTTTTAAATGCCATTTTTAAATCTAGGTAGTTTGCTTCCAACGTATTTTTTCCTTCTTTCCTATATTAAATACTCGACTCGGAACTCAATACATAGAAAGATCTTAGATATGTTTGATGTTAAATGGTTCTTTTGATAAAAGAAAATTCTAAATAAAACTTTGTCTCTTTTTTCATATGAGTAATTGTGACCAAATTTCAAATTATTTTGTTTTGTAGATATTTATTGAAAGGGTCTTGCGCTTTGGGGGAATAAGCCATAAATATATTATACTATCTTAATAATTAATTACATAAAATAACCACATAATTCAAATAACTAGCACTGGGTAAGGAACATTAATAGAAGTTTATTTACAGAACATAAACACAGCACGTATATACAAATAAAAACATTCTAGGGCAGATCACATCTACAAGGAGAGTAGATATTTTAAATGGATGGCGTAGGAATACTTATATTTAAGTTTGGTGCTGCCATCCGCAAACATTTAACCTAAACAAAATTACTACAACTATTGATTGATTTTTTTATTTTTCTTTCATGTAGTTGGAAAATTTCTGTAGTGCTGGGAAAACTCTTTTTGAAACTCCCTTTTCTTTGCTTCGAAAAGAGAATTTTCACACGCAAATAGAAAAAGAATTTTGGAGATGAAACTGTGAAGTCCAGCACAAAATTCATATGACAAAATTAAAGAAAGTCCCAGCCTACCAGAATATGGGTAATAAAGTTTAAATTTTCGCATGCATAGTGCACAAGAAAAGGGTTCATTCAAATGAAAAGTTACACGTAGAAAAACGGACAATCTCTGTTATTTAGAGTATTTCCGAACACGAAGTGTTATGTAATAATTCGAGGCTACAGATGATAGCGTAAGTTATTTTCCCACACTAGAATTGAAAAGGATGGTTTATAATATATATGGGGCATTCTCACAATCTTTTGACTTTTGGGGGGAAAAAATCTAGCGAAATTAAACTTGCTAAAATAACATTTTAATCTGATAGACGAATGCCTTAATGATTCAAAATAAAGAAAAAATTGTCGGCAGCGAAAATTTTTTTATTTAACTGAGCTTTAAGTTAAACTTGCGAGTTTAATTTTCCTTACCATTTTACCACTAAAACTTTTTATTTTCTTCAAAATTTTTACTTTTAATGAATTGGCATAGTACCCACAGGACATCCAAATAAGAAATAATGACAATGTAGTATTTTTAGTACAAAATTTTGGTATAACCTTGTCTTAAAAGGGTGTTAAAGAAGGGACGGTAACGTAAAAAAAGGTAATGGTATAGGAAAAAAGGGACAAAATGGGAAAAAAAAGTGACGGTAAGGATGGAACAGCAAGGAAAATTACCACCTATTTTAGGCACATGTTGTTAAGACTAAGTGGTAGCCAAAATGTTCATTGATTTTTAGAAACAGTTATTTACATCGGATTAAATTTTTAAAAAAATTAATTTACCTCGAAAAGTGCAGGAATAAACCTTGGGGACGGTGAGAACCAATAAAGCCACGTGCTTGAAATTGCTATTTAAATGCTGATTTAAATTCTACAGTAAATTTCCTGCCAAAGAATTTTAGACATTATTTCTCTAGCATGCTTCTGCATGAGAAAAAACTTGAAAAAAAATTCTGTGGCTGCATCTGAAGTGATTTTCTGTATAACTTTAGCAAGAGGGATGGTAAGGAATATAAAACCCAGGGACAGAGTTTAAAAAATAATATCAACCGTAACAATGTGTGCAGGTTAATTTTTTGCTACATATCTATATAAAACAATTGTCCCAGTTTTGGAAAAAAATGACATCGAATTAATTTTATTGAAACAATTTTATACAGACAGCTCCAAACTTAAAAATCAGCATCAGGGACACGGGACGGTATAGGAGTTTTCCAAGTATTTGGACCCCCGACATCGTCCAAAACTTATTTATCTCGTTAATATTGTTATGCAATAATGCAATGGAATGTTCCCAAGTATATGAAATAAAACACACACAAAAAAGTGTATTAAATAAAAATTATTATTTAGGGACATGAAAGTCAAAAGATTGTGAGAATGCCCCATATACAGAACTATTGTGAACTTTACAAATTCTAAGTAACACAGTTTAGTAGAGTAACCTTTTAAGTCCAAAAGGTTAAAAAGGTATTCTTTTCAAGGTTTTCGATTACATCAATAATTTCATAAATTAGCCAAAGGCATAATCAGACTCGTAACTTTACGTAACTTGACAGTTAAGGATAAAAGCTAAGCGTTGGCGTGATTCTTTGCCCCCAAGCCATGAAAAGTCATATTATATAAAGGAATGAAGAGAAAGAGTTCAGGATATGTTCGGCAGAGAAAAACGTAGGAAGCGAGAACAGACATTGAAGGAAACAAAATTTAAAGAAAATATAAGCAGGGGGTTTAGCCCTGCAAGCATTCGAAAATTTATATAGGGGAGACCGGGGGAATGGCGACACCTTAAGGAAATTTAATTTTTTTCACCTCAAAAAAATGTATATTTTTAAATAGTAAAAATTCTAAAGCTGAACCATTATCTTTAGTATCTGTATAAATTTAACCGTAATCATAACTGTAAAGTAAGCAGACATAAAAGAAATTTTCAACCTCTGTACAGTGGCGGGATTAGCCAGGATACTGGGGTAATTCCGCCACTGTATCGGGTTAATGACGCCACTCTTTAATGACCTAGTAAATACATAAAATGGATACTAAGAAACACATAACCTACTAAAAATGTTTAGAAAGCAATAATTTGTCAAAATAATGAATAATTACAATGCTCCTTAAGCTAGATTTATTAATGTGCTAAGCTTACAGTTTAACTCAAATTGGAAAAGTCACCCTTTGCCATGCAGTATTACCCCGAGAGGATAATATAGTGGAAAACACCCAGCAAAGCCGAAAGAAGAACCGAACTTGTTCAACAAATTGCATCAATATGTCGGCGAATGCATGTAGATCACGGGTAATATTATCTTAAGTACCTAATGTTTCAACAAAAGGTGTTTACCTCTACTCATTTGAAGATCCAAAATAAGAGGCAACTAGATGAAAACTAAATATTTCACTAGAACAAGCGAACGACGTACAATAAAACCATTCTCACTCTAGACAGTGTTTCTATTGTTGGCCGCTATAGTGCAGGCGCAACCACTATCTCAAACTGCCGATAGTTTTTAAACTAGACGGCAAGGCGGCATAACCCCGAGTGGCGCCATTCCCCCGGTCTCCCCTATTCACCGCCCAGAATCTTGAGAGTGGCTAAGAGAAGGAATCTGCAAGAGGGGCGATTAAAAAAAAAAAGGAAAAGTATATATGGAGAATTTAAAGAAAACAAGTAAAAATTAGATTTAAAACATCAAAAAACCTGACTGCGTAAAAAGCAAACTAATTAATTATTTTTCATCAATATGAAACTATTTTTATATTACTTATCTATTTCTTTTATTTACTTGTATTGACGACTCTTAAGTTGTGTTTAATTGTTAGTTCCTACTTAGAAACACAGTTTTGATTAGGCCTATAGATGTCTATGAAGGTTAGAGTTGCAATAAAGCTAGAGATCCTACCTACATAACTTCTAGGTTATGTAATATTTAAACGGAGCTTCTGACTGTAAAATAGTCAATGAAACATCGTCTTCATTTTGAAAGACCTATCCAATGATATGCCACTCAATAGGGTGAGTAAAATGTATTTTTTTTCGTCTCTACTGCCATTTTGAATTTATAAAAACAAAACCTAACCTATAATCATAGGATGGTTAAGACGAATCGATAGAGACCTCATTCATTAAAATCCATCCAGCAGTTGGGATGTTTCGAAGGTATAAAAAAATCCACATAGCGAGATACGCGTGAAACACATAACCCTTCTTGACAGTCGGGTAATAATCCAAAAATTTGCTATATCAGGGGTTCTCAAACTATGGTACGCGTACGCCGTACCAATACTGGTACGTGAAACTGTGTTTATTGGTACGCGAAAGTCTGATACTGGTATGTGAAATGAAATAAAAATTACAGCATGTGAAATCAAAAAGCTGCTCAATCCCATCTACCTCCCTCCTCTTTCTTGATGCGTCAGTTCACCGGCTACGTGGCCTTTGCTCTCTGTTACAGCTTTGACAGCGTTTTGCATGTAATTACCAGACTGCCAAGAAGGGTTATGTGTTTCACGCGTATCTGGGTATGTGGATTTCTTTATACCTTCGAAACACCCCAACGGCTGGATGGATTTTAATGAATGTGGTCTCTATCGATTTGTCTTAACCGTCCGATGGTTATAGGCAGGTTTTGCTTTTATAAATTCAAAATGCCGGCCGTAAAATACAAAATGGCGGTTGAGACGAAAAAAAAATTTACGCACCACACTGAGTGGCTTATCATTGGACAGGTCTTTCAAAATGAAGATGATGTTTCATTGACTATTTTACAGTCAGAAGCTCCGTTTAAATATTACACAAGCTGGAAGTTGTGTAGGTAGTATCTCTAGTTTTACTGAAACTCTAACCTTCATAGACATCTACAGGGCTCATCAAACAGTGTTTATAGATAGGAACTAACAATTAAACACAATTTAAAAGTCATCAATACAAGTAAATAAAAAAAAATAGGTAAGTAATATAGAAAATAGTTTCACATTGATGAGAAATAATTAATTAGTTCGTTTTTACGCAGTCGTTTTTTTTTTTTATTTCTTAAATTTAATTTTTACTTGTTTAGACAAGAATTTTTAGATAAATGGAACTAATATTCGGTAGATGTTGAGTTGACCTTTCAAATACCCGAAAAAAAGTTTTCTTCTATTACTATATTGTATGTATGTATAGTACTTATTTCAACGAACGTCAAATCGCATTAATAAGCAGTTTACTTTCAGAAGGTTTGTAAATTTCACATGTAGGTTAATCACTTATTAAATTTTCTTATGCGTATTTTAGTAGTGGTATAAATAGAATATTCATATAACAAAAAAATGGCGAACAAGGCGACTTCAAATGTGCATTTTTTTCCATGTTTAACAAAGCTACGCAGTAGTTTTATATTTAAATATATCTTTATTTGTCACCCAAAAATGATACACTTTATATACACTAAAAAATATTAATGTCAATATAAGCACCAATTTAATAAATGTAATAATGTAAATCAGTAAAATCTTCTCAGACGGAAGCACAAAAGACTGGAAAAATATTTCGTTTTAGACATATTCCGTTTACACAGGTTTTTATGTATTAGCTTTGAGTTTGTCACCTGGTGGTAGGCGGAAGTATGAACTTCTATCTAGGGGTATTTCTGTCTAAAAGTTTGGGAATCTCTGCGCTAGATTATTTTGGATAAGTATAGTTACCTTGCGAGGTTTTAAATTTGTGCCTTTCTCGTAGATTGGGATTAAATTCAAAGAATGATGCCAGGTACACTGAAATGGGATAAGTCCATGTTTTACTTAAAAATAGCAAATAAAGCCTTTGTGCTACACTATTCAAAAGCAGAAAAACCAGCGTTTAAAAATGCACAAAAAATACATGAAATTCAGCAAATAGCTGTTTCGAATCTACTAGCTAGATTCTTCTTCAGTGCAAGATAGGGGAAAAGGAACAGCGTGCTAGAAAAAGCAAGGCTGAGCAAAATGATAGACAGAAACGTGCTGGCTTATATACTCGATGCGGGTAGTGAAGGCGCCAAAAACAACCAATGAGAAAGAAGCAGTGGAAACGACTGGGTGGACAAGTAGGAACATATACCGGAGAAGGAGAGAAAAAGAAACCAAAAAAGGGGAAATTAAATTAATGCTTTCCAAATACTTGGAAAATCTGGAGTACTGGATAAGTCATTGGCTAAAGAGTGAGAATTTTTAATGATGTGGTAAGCTTCCCAAAAATGAAGATCAAGGTTAGAAGAACATTTTTAAATAATGATGGCTGAGGAAAAATCGAACCTATGTTGAGAAGACCAAGAATGTTGAGTAATAGAAGAACGTTTAAGCTCCTGATTTTTAACATAACCTTCATGCTCTTTTAAACGAAACCTAAGAGCACGTTTAGTCTGGCCAATATAAGAAAGGCCACACTGGTAAGAGATTTGGTAAATACCCCAGTTATCTAGGCGATCAATGGGGTGTTTGAGATTTGAAAAAGTGATTTTATTAACAGGAGAAAAAATAACATTAAAATCAAACTTTCTTAAGATTTTAGCAACTTGCTGGCTGATTTTAGGAAAAAATGGTAACACAACTGAAGTATTAGAGTTGGAATTTGAATGCTTTTATGAATGGACGGATTTCGTCAATTTCTTATAAATAGAATCAATAATATTAGAGGAATAAAAGGAATTAGAGGAATATTAGAGGCATGTTTTACTGTTGTAGTGCTAAATTTATATTAAACTTTTCAATATAAAAATTAAATGTGTGTAATATGGGTATAAATACTTAAATAAAAAGCTTTTTTAAAATTGTACAAAAGTTTCAGTTAATAGAATACTATTTCTGAGTCATTTTCTCTATCTCAGGTATACGACATGGTGTGTTATGCAGACAACGCTAATTATTTCAGCCAATACTTCAGAGAAAAGAATAGTATAAATATTTACTAAAGTTTTTAAAAGGTTATAAATTTATTTTCATAAATCTGAGATCGAGTGACTCAGCAATGTTCATGAAAATCACATAGTTATTGTACTAACGGAAATATATACTGTTTGTTTACGGATTTTGCGGAAAGTCATTAAGAAATAAAATCAACAATTTCTGAAATTCTGTATTTCAGAACCTAGAATAAATAAATGTTAAAATTTTTGACGTTGTCTAATAATGATAAATTTAATTTTAAAAAAATCACAGTCCAGTTCAAAAGATAAATTATCTTCTGAGTTATAAGGGAGAGCTAAAGTCACTTACTCCTGCATGTGAATACCGATATCAACAGCGTTTGAAATTATGTTTTCAAAACTCGTGTAAAATGTAAAATATGAAATTTGATGCTATAAAATAATAGCTTTTGATCTTCTGCGTATACTAAGAATTTGCATTAGTAGTATTTACGGACGAACCAAATCCCCAAGATTAGAAAAAAATAGTTTTCAATAACTATTCAAATGTTGTTACATTCGCTCTATACTATACTGTTCCACATTACATTTTTTAAAATTTTAATAGTATCTTTTCTCTTCCTTTTATAAACCTAACTTGCCTTAAATCCTATTTAAAACCTATAAACTGAATTTTTATCGTTAGTCTACAAAGTTATGAGTAATTTTCTAGCCAGTCATTTTTGAGATTTACATACGTCTATCTTAAAACAATAATGCTCTTGAAATAATATATCTTGTTTAATACAAAAAATATTATCGGTAGTTGTTAAGACATTTTCCAATAAAAAATGCCTTGTCTCAGCACATTTAATATTGCATCTAATTCCTTTTCCTAAATTCGATATACTTATATTCATCATTCAGCAGATAATCAATATTTATCTCACTGCTTCTTTTTTGATACTCTCTGGTTGACAGAGTCCATGGATGATATTATTTCTTGTTGACATCATATTAAATAGGAAATTAATTGCAGAAACTTATTCCCATGTCTAATTTACTTGCCAGTTTATGGATAAAGCCTTTTTTTCCACTGATAATTGCGAAAGTAGAATTTTTTGATTATCTGAAAGCAATTTATTTTTATTGAATTGATTGCTAATGGCTATAATTTTGTTTTCTTGCTTATATGTAATTTTTTTCAATTCTTTATCTTCACTTTGAAACATTTTTATGAATGACTTTTATAAAATAAACCAGTTAAGGATGCTAAAATTCATCTTAATAATATAATATAAAATTGCATAAATGATTCATTACTTAAAAGATGATAAAACAATTAAAAAGATGTTAAAAGTCGAGTACTTTCGGCTAATACTTAGCCATTATCAGAATTTAAAATTTAAACAGTTGTTACGAACGCTACTTGTCCATATCTCACTCAAAAATTCTTGCTTTAAACCATGAAAACCATCAACCATTGAACCCGGATGTGGGGTTTGAAGCGATGGTTTTATGAGTGAGATATATGGACAAGTAGCGTTCGTAAAAATTGTTTAAATTTTAAATCCTGATTATGGCTAAGTATTAGCCAAAGATACTCTATTTTTAACATCTTTTTAATTTTTTAATCATCTTTTAAGTAATTATTTAATTTTATATTAATAACTTTTAGTAAAACACAATTTGCATCATAATTTTGCGTATTTTTTCCCAGTATAATGAATAAAAATTATTAAATTGTGTTAACAGATGCATATAGTAAAAATATTTAATAGTACAAATTGGAAATTTTACAACCTTACAAATATTCAGTTTATTAATGAATTTGCTTAATGTTTAGAACACTAGCTTTTAATTATTTTTTAAGGATTTTAGATAAAATACTAATAAAATCTTTTCAAAATATTGCAGTATTGTATAGAAGAAACGTTTCAAAAGCGATATTCCCACTAACAAATAAATTAAAATCCGCACATGGTGTAAAGAATGCTTTAACTAGAATGTGTGTATTAATTTGAAACATGTTCTTTTGCAAGCAAAAATGAACGCAGCATCTTGTGACTGTTTCTTCCTCCACCACTTGCTTGCAGTTGAATGAAAACACTCAAGTCATTAACATTTATTATATTTTTATTCACTTATTACTCGTCAGTTGGCGTATTTTAGCGAAAGTAGGTTGATTCAACAAAGAGTTTTTGTGACAACCATTTCTTGTTATTCGCATTCAAATAAATCTAGGATGTTGCCTGCAAAAGTAAGAGAGTAGTGACATACGCACGTGGCGTATAATTTAATTGAAGTTTTTGTCCAAATTATAGTAACTACATTCAAGGACTTGACAATACTCTCCTGAACAATTTCGATTAGATGAGTGAGTGAAATCGACAAACATTAGCTTGGTAATAATGGCAGATACTTCACGTTTTCATTATTAAAAAAAAATTCTCGATCAATTAAATATTATTGCTCTTAGATAGCCAGTCTCTTATTTATAAAGGTACTCTGGTTTCCAGCACAACTTCAAGTTTGAAACCCATTTGACAACCATACAGTAAAATGGTTAAAATAAGTAAACATACATTAATTTACACTCGCATCCGTTCCGTGGTTATGAAGAAAAAGTACATAATGGCCATAAACAGAAGCTTCTTTTTTTAAGTCACTTAAAAACATTAAACGTCACACTCACCACAAACTCTAATTCGTGTGGCTAATATTTATTAAAATGTAACTCCATTTAGAATATATTTTATGAAGTTTTATGCCTATTCATCGATATAATTAAGAAGACATCAGATAGTATTTTATAATGATTCGGTCTCTTCTACTCTTAAATAAAGTTGAACGTTTATCGAAGCGCGAATTTCCACGAATTTTTCTTTGTTCTCTGATGCTGCAGATCTTTTAAAATGCGCAAAAATTGTTTCATATTCCAATATGAAATTCAATATCTTGGAAATTTTTATTAGAGCTTATCAAATGAAAGTAAGATTTTATAATTTAGATATCAAATAAAATGAAGCTGTTTTCGCGGGAGCGAGCCCAGGGCCCACATAAAAATTTTTATGCTGTAAAACACGTACTGGATACAGTTACAAAGCATCTGCAACTACTTTCTTAACGCGGGCATTGAAAATAGAAAATCTACCGCTGAAATATGTTCTTACATACTAAAAATATTTATTTTTATGAGGTTTTTATTAAAAATATAAATTTTTCATTTTAAATTATGTATTCTTCAATCATTTCACTGAGTTTACATTATTTTTCGTTTGAAGATTAAATTTATATGGATGAGATAATTATTTATTAACTAAAACAGTTTATTTAACTTGATTTTACCTTAGGAAAAAAATTGAGAATTTCGCATTGTTTCTGTTTCGACGAATTTTATAATCCTAGTACCACAGCAGTAAAGTTTCACTACACTACAATATATCTGTGGTTTAAACTAACGTTTCAATGTTTAAATATAAATATTTAGAAACTATAGAAAAGGTTTATAAAATAGAAGTATAAGTTTACGAAAAAATAGTAGAATTTTGGAAATTAAAAATTTAATTAAAAATTTCATCTATAGTTAGTTCCAACATATAGCTTGGTAACTAAAATCTCATTTGCAAACAATAAACTATGTTTGCAAATGAGATAATATTGCTAAAATAAGCATAATTTAACCAATCTTAATATTTTGCATCCTATTTGCTTTTAAAAAATGTGAAATAAATTGAACTATTCGAGATATTTTATAATTTATATTGGATATATTTTATAAATACTATAACTCGTATGTATACACACACACACACATATATATATATATATATATATATATATATATATATATACAGTAGAACACCGATTAAGCGGAATGTTCGATTAATCGGATCGATTAAGGACCACACATTTTTTTCTCGCCTTCTCCAAACTTTTTAAACGTGAAACTTCTTTGGGCACGATAGGGTAAATTAGGCTGGATGTCACGAAAGTTAACCGTTAAATAGCCATTTCCTTATCCTGAAATTTTAAAATCGCCAACAAAAGCAAAGACAGCAATGGATAAAATCAACTGTTTCTAGAACCTAAGTTTCACTTCTAACGCGCGAGACTCCAACATATTTTCCCCTCTCTGAACAGGGGTCAAAAAATTGCTTCTTTTATCCCTTGGTGTCCTCGAGAAAAGGGACCCTCCGTCCTCTCTCGGTTCGTTTGTTCGTATAGTGTATGTATATATACATGTAATATATACATGTAACATTCTATGTTTAACATTGTACCGATTTTCTAGAAAATAAAATTTAAAAAAAGTTAAAATAAATAGCTTCTAAATACGCCATTTGTAATATGTCAAAATGTGCACTACTAAAATTGACATTCTGAAGCCTGCAAAATGTGTCAAGGGAAGTTACCTAAAAAACATTGCCATGGCCGTTTTTTTAAGTTGTTCAGTTATCCGTATTTTTCATTAATCAGACCGGCCTCGGTTCCGACCGGTCCGGATAATCGGCGCTCTACTATATATATGATAATTTGTATTAGTTTATAATGTTTATATACCGGGTGTCCCAAAAATGACTGATGGATTTTAAAACTCAATAACTTGCAAACGGTGACAGATATTTAAAAAGTTCTTGCAGGAGGGTTATATATGATGTCAGAGGTTTTTTTACTGTGATTCTTGTTTTTAGTTCGAATTTCAAACAACAGATGGCGCTGCGAGAAATAGGTTCTAATTGCAGACCCGATTTTTGGTACTTCGGTATCCATTCAAATCATTTTAATCTCCTTTTTTTCGCATGGGAGAAGAGAGGTCGAAAAATCGAGCCTGGATTTAACGCCTATTGCTTTCAGCGCCATCTATCGCTGCTGTTTGCAACTAAAACTGGGAATCGCAGCATAAAATCTCCTGACATCTTACATAACCCTCCTGGAAAAAAAAAAATTAGATAGATATCTGTAACCGTTTGCAAGTTATTCAATTTTAAAATCCATCAGTCATTTTTGGGACACCCGGTATATATATATAGTTAAAAAATTCCAATAGTAATTTCAAACATTACCACAAACTGTAAACTTTAATTGAAGTACAAAATTAACTGAACCATGCCAAATAAGAACTATATTTTAACTTAATAAACAATCTGTAAGAAACACAACTTAACCAACATTAACTTAAACAAAATCAACTTTAAGAAACAAGACAAATAACTAACTAAACATGGAGAGAGGCTGCGTGGCTTATGACACGCTAATGCAGAGTTAAAACTGTTTTTAAGCATGCAACATTCCCCAGATTTACCTGTCGAGACCATACTGAAAAAACGAAAGAAACAAGATTAAAACTAAATGAAACCGAAAGACCGAAATCAATCATTATCAAAAGTGATCGGTTATTTGGTTATTTAAGCTATGAGGTATTCGCTACGGCTTTTGCCGGCATGACCTCAAATGATCTCAAAATGGCGTTATTTCCTTGGAACAACCTTTCTCCACGGGGAAAAAAGGCAGAACCACCTCAGTGATCGGTTTCCACTACATTCCGTGAACCTCACGTTTCGAGTACAGGCATCAATTCACTTCTGTTCTTGCAAGTTCTTACATAATTATACGTCATATTTTTAACCAGACTCACAGGATAACCCTGTTTCACAGCAATGACGTACCATTTAAGCATATCCTCTTTCAAAATGTCTATCTGATGTCAATCGGTTTAATCTGTTTAAACCGTTGATATAAATGTTTCTGAATACCGATATATGGACATTTGATTTGAAATTCAATATTGCAATTGTTTTAAAGTTAAAGTTTTCTCTTTTATCATAAACCGATGTACTTAAATTTCTGTTTTTAATTTTAGATTTACATCCAAATAATTTGTATTATATCTATTTTGACTACCGAAAAGTTTCAATTCTAAATTTTTTGGATAATAGGATAACCCCAATTTTGGATAACCCCAATTCATGGTTAGTCTTCATTCCATTCAGCTCAACAATCAAAACGTTGTCTATATATCTGAAATTGATTATGTCTTTATGTAATGCATTTTTATTTTCATATATATCTAGATACATGTCGGCCAAAATTGAACTGCAACTCCCTCCATATATATATATATATATATATATATACAGGGTGTACCATCAGGATAGCCCAAACTCTGCACAGCCAGATTCCTCGCTTGGAGTGCATAAAACATGTCTAATGAACTATACCACTACGACCTTTAGCTTTCGAGAAAAATGTGAAAGAAAAGTGTGACATCATATCCGGTGCAATAAAAAAAGAGCTTTGAGACTGGAAGATAAAGTGCATTTTGCAATATATTATTTAAGAGCAGAAGACATTATCACCATGCGAAGATTACCTGTAGCTACTAGATGCAACCGTTTAAGGGGTCTCAGGACTCTTAAAGCTTCAAAATTTTCGAAATTTAAGTTTTTTTAGATGTTAAACTTCTATCTGTTCTGAACATTTTTATACCCTTTTTTCCCTTGAAATTCCTATTAGAACAGATTTTATGGCTTTTCGAATTCTACCCGCACAATAACTGAAGCGGCGTTTCCGGAACATTGAAGTCATTTTTCTCCAAATGACTTTTTGGGAATAACACGCACGATATCGCAAAATCTTCTGAATATTTTTTCATGAAATTTTCAAAACACATACTTCATGTGATTCTGTATAAACTGAACATAAAATTTCCTTTTTATTGTTCAAAAAAATATCTTTATAGGTGATTTTAATGTTTAAATTTTCAAAATTTTGCATTAGCTAAATATAACTTTATATTAAAAATATAAAAATGCTTTAAATGCAAATTTATTTAGGTTCAGGGTAATTACTGTAATCTTAAGTATAAGTAGGAACCAAAATTTTCATTTTAGTTGCAAAATTTACTTTGTAATCCTGAACGTAAGCTGTCATACTAATTTTTGCTAATTCCGCATTTTGAAAAATTTTAAAGACATAAAATGAAAGAACATACTTATGTCTTTTATTCCCAATAAAAATCGTATTTTAAAATCATATACATTTTAAGATTAATTTTGAAAATGGTCCTTTTTTTTCCATTTTTAAGAGACCGCTTAAATACGATTGAAATTGCTTGAAGTCAAATGCACGGCGTGCGCATGTATGTCTCGATATTTCGCGGTGGGTATTTAGTGTACCTTCCTTCTGCGAACGTATGCAAATACCGATGTTCATGTTTCCAAAAAAGTTTTTATTCTTGCACATGGTGTCATAATTTCGTATTTTCATCCAAATCTATGGTTCATAGAAGTATAGTTCTTTGGTACTCAAACCGAGGAATCTGACTGTGCTGTTTGGGTGGTCTTGACGGGACACGCTGTATTTATTATACGGGTGATATTTAGTTTGTGTACAAGCTTATAATCGTATAATTAATTAGTAAGCTTAATATCGTATTATTTGTTTTAAAAGCTTATCGCGAAATTTGGTTTAGTTTGTCCTTGACAAACGTTCAACTCTACTCATGACGCTCCATCCATTTGTTTAAGGGGACTGGTCACTCAGCTTCGGAATTCTCCTCCGTAATGTTAAGTCTATGGACTTTTGATGTGTTCGTATATTTAAAATATTTTCTCGGGAAATTCGTGTTTTTAACATCTTTATTCTGTGTACTCTTTTTAAAGGATGTCTCTTTTTACTTTCTTCTATCTTTACAAGAAGAAAGTATTGGATTCGTGAAAAATTTCGACTTCCGGTTTTCGACGGATTTATACGTTTTAGAATGCCCAGAACACGATTTAATGGTTTTTAGAAAATGTCTGTCTGTGAGTCTGTATGTCACTCTGTCGCTCTGTCTGTGAGTCTGTATGTGACAAAAAGTTTGTGGGCCTTATGTTGTGTGGGCAATATCTCAAGAACTATTGCACGGAATTTCACAAAACTGTATATTTAGTTAGACCTTCATATAAACTGGACCTGATTAGCTTTTGGTGAAAATCGCCCAAAAGGTGGCGCTGCTATGCGGCATTTTTCACGATTTCTGCAATAGCTATATCTCAATAACTACGCACGGATTTTCATAAAACTTCAGATTTAGTTTAACCAGGACATAGTTTGGTGCTGATTACTTTTTTGTGAAAGTCGCCCAACAGGTGGCGCTGCTATGCTGCATTATTCATGATTATCTCAATAGCTCTAACTCAAGAAAAAATGTACGAATTTTCATCAAACATCAGATTCAGTTAGTCCCTGATATAAATTAGTGCTGTTTAAGTTTTGGTGTAAATCGCCCAACAAGTGGCGCTGCTGTGTTGCATTTTTCGCGATTCCCGCAAGAGCTCTGTCTCAAGAACTATTGCACGGATTTTCATCAAACTTCAGATTTAGATAGTCTTTGACATGAATTGACGTATAAATTAGTGCTGTTTAATTTTTGGTGTAAATCGCTCAACAGGTGGCGCTGCTATGCTGTATTTTTGCGATTTCCGAAATAGCTTTATCTCAAGAACTAATGCTTGCATTTTCAACAAACTTCCGATTCAGGTATACCTTGATATCATTTAGTGCTGTTTATTTTTGGTGTAGATCGCTCAACAGGTGGCGCTGCTATGCTACATTTTTCAGAATTTCCCCTATAGCTCTATCTCAAGAACTAATGCGCAAATTTTCATCCAACTTCAAATTCAGATATACTTTGATATGAATTGGTGCTAAATCGTTGTTATTTCTTGTACTATTTAAATGATTTAATTGACGTGATTTATATAGAAGAAAGTTTTGTGAGGGCCACAACATACTAAGTTTTTTTGTTTTTAAAAAATTTCTAAAATCTGTGCTGAATTTAATATGTTATGTGTTAAAGGTGGTCGAACTGTGAGTAAGATTTTAACACTTCATATAAAATTAAGTCTATACTTTAGAAAAATTTTGGAAATTAAGAAAAAAAGAGACATCCTTTAGGAAGTGTACACAAAAAATTGAAATTAAAAATATTAATTTCCCGAGGAGATATTTTAACTATACGAATGCATCAAATGCCCATAGATTTTACATTAGTGAGGAGAAATCGGAAGCTGAGCGACCAGCCCCACAGCCATTGAGCACGCTGTTAATTAGTAAATCGCTCTACGTAAAAATTACATTTTAAATTTTTACTTCTGCGTATGCTTTATTCAAATGTTATTAAAAGAAGGTAACTTAAGTACTATTTTATTTACATAATCATGCAATATTAAATGCTAGCAACATATTTGTTACCTGTTGATACGCCGAAAGTATCAATTTTGATTTATGTTTTACTTATTCATTTTTCTTTTTTCAATTCCAATATGATATTTTAAAACGATATATATATTTAATCTTACTTTGTTTGAATTTATTCTTTACAATGTTTCTTTTGGGCAACCATTTAAAGACTAAACTTTAAAGTTTAACTGTTTTCGAAAAGGAAAATGCCAAACGTTTTATTGGAAAATTCTTTAGAAAAGTACTCCCATAAACTTGTATTATTTTTCTCCCTTTGGCTACTGTAAAAATGTATAACGAGCAAACTTATTTAAAACAATATTTTTAAAGAAAACTTTATGGTATTAATTTTAAAGGATTTTTTTTTTTTTAAGAAAGAAAGAATGATAATAATATACCTTTTAAATCTTTTGAACGTTTCACTTTTAAAAATGGATTTAATATGTTTTAGAGCAATATGTTTAGTCTTTTGTTTGTTTGAAATAAATTATTGATATTTTTATAAAATAAATTTCTTAACTGTTACACTACCGAAGGAAATTGCAAGAGTACTTCAAAGTGAAGTTGTTGAATTAAAAATAAATTAAAACAAAATTATCTTATTGGCAAATTTTCTTTAATTCTAAAATCAAAAAATAAAATAAGTACGTTGTATACATAAAAAAAAAAATGATGACCACATCGAAGCAAATTTGTATTGTAATAAAATAACGCTATATGATTATCGTCTAAAAGATAAAATAAGCTCTATATTTACACCCTACAAGCTCTACATTTACACCCTAACATCTACACATTTATTTATCTACATTTATACATCTATGTTTACGTCTGCATATTTGTAACTATAATTACACAAATTCAAATATACATATCTAAGTTTTAACTAAAACTTGATAAAAGTACATTTTATTCGATAATTGCTCTATAATGAAAGCGTTTTTTGATAATTATTACATAGGTGAGTATCATCTAATATACGAATTATATACACATTACAAACTCCATATTAAATATGAATACATTATCAGATAACATTTTATAGATACGTGAATATTGCAACAATATAAGCTATGCCAGAAATCCAATGCAAATGGGATTAATTTTCAATAATTAATAATTCAATTTAAGTTTCAATAATTATTATTAATAAGAATGCATAAGTACAGAATACCAGCAGCTAAATTATTCTATAAACTAAAGTTTTAGTACTCCGTAACTTTCTTGTAATCCTTTAAATAAGATTGGTTTTGTTGTAAAGATAAGACAGTTTTGATCTGTTGTGATTGGGTGAATACATATAAAATGGAAGGACATCATAGAGAGTAGTCATCATAATCATAATAAAGTGGGTTCACATAGAAACCACACTCACAGTCACCGGAAGTTTATATATTTTGTTTATTTTTAAAAGAAAATTGGAGAAAACGGTAATCTTATAAAATACGGTGCTGTCTATATATTTTAATTCCTTCTAAATTGTACATCTTTAGAAATACATTAAATTTGCTTTCTCTTGCAGTAATTTCAATTTTCATGGCAGTTTAAAGATCTGCCCGGACGAAACAAATAAAGACAATTTTTTTAACGGACCATGCTGAACCGAAAAAATTTTAAGCTGCCCGATATAACAATTTTAAAAGGGTCGGAGAAAGCCGACAGAATATGAAGTTTTCTCAATGGACCTGGATGGGCCCAGAATAAATATAAATGCGCGGCACGAGCCGATGCTAGTTTCAGAACATCAGTATAGAAATTTAACATGTTTAGCTTCGAGATCTGCATCAAACAGTTATATCGTGTCTGATCCCGGGCTTTTTTTTCAGCAGGCTTTGGCCAGGATCAGGCTTATATTTTTTCTATATATTCAGGACGGGTCGGATTATCACTTAATTGTATTGGAGATGCGTTAGAAAGGATTTTTTTTTAAATACTAGTGATAATGAACTTTTGTTAACGGAATCTTTGAAAATATACTTTAATAAATTACAGAGAAATATTTTAAAAATCTACTTTTTTAAACATTATACAGCTTTAAAAGTTAATGGTATTTTTAACGATTTCTTTTTCTTTTATTCTACACTACATTCATTTTTTAATGGGTCTTTATTTGAAAGTAATAGCCCGAGAAAGTAATATTCTAAGAGCCTAAGTTAGCATTATTCTATTATTCTACGTTGTTATTCTTTATTCTATGTCTTACTGACACGTAGTCTAAAATATTCTGTAAGATTATCGCATAAATATGTATGCAGTATTCTTTAAAAAATCTTAATTGTAAATTTAGAAAAATCGAATGTTTTGGAAGAGAATGAGCTTGATATTTGAACGAGCTGGACCGTGAACTGCGAAACATAAATTGGCGTGGAAGGGGTCGGACACAGGCTCAACATTTATTATGTACACAGGGCCGAATAAAGATAGCTTTCGTTCCGGCCGGGTCGGATACGGGGCTTGAAAATTTTGGTACGCGCATACCACTATGACCGATGCAATATCGCTGTTTATGAAGTTTTCTGCAAATGTCTTTTTTACAGCTGACATAGAAGGTTTCTCATATTTGCCACTAATCCTTCCGGGTTTTTCCAAATCCATATAATGTATCAATAAATTCCACCCATAAACTCTCTCATAACGCCATTTTCATTTGTTATAGAATCTTAAGATAAATGATGTTTGTCTTATTTTGATTGTTTAACCCTTTATCTACTGACGGTACTTATAGGTGCCATTGAAATAACTTGTTATAAAATTCGTTTAATACATCGATTAGTTGTAATACAGTTTAGAATGAGTTATATATACATTATTTTATCTTGCTCCAAAAGCATTATTGGTTACACAAAAAAAAATATTTTTAAAAGGATAATTTATTTTGCCTTAGCGACTTTTCAGCTTTCTTGGCGTTGGGGAGAAGGGGGAGGGATTTTTCAATTAGAAAATATTTCTATATTTCTATTGTAAGAACATTACATTTGTCTATTTTTTAATTCTACAAAATACTAAGAAAAATATTCAAAATAAAAGATTTGAGTGGGGTTATTAAATATTGACAAAATCCTTATAAATTAAAATTTACTTAAATTTTTCTAAATCCTTCAATCCTTCTAAAATCTTTCAAAAATGTATTAAATGATTATGTAAATCTTCTAATGAAGTTTAAACAATTCACGAAAAATGCTTTAGAAGATAAAATTTTCAGGAATTCATAATTCAGTACATAAAGGGTTAAGGTTAAATGACTTCAGCATACATTCAAATATACTAGAAACATTTTTGCAAGACAAAAAATTGAAATAAAAAATTAACTCCTTATCTGTATGCAAATAATTTTCCGTCTGCACAGAATATTTTTTATTATTTTTCTATAATTCATTTTTGAAATAATAGAGGAGAGAAAGTGTATGGTCTGAAAAGATATTATAGATGTAAAAGTGTTAATCTAAAAATATGTATATAGTTGGAAACTAAACAGTATGCGCCGATTATAATATTTTAAAGACATGTAGAAACAAAGAGTTTTCTAAAATAAGTCAAAAATGTCATTTAGAATAAATATCAAAAGCTTCATTCTCCTTTGTCCCTAATCTTACGTCTTTTCGGCATAAAATTCTATAACAAGTTTCTATAACTTTCACTCATGAACTTTGACAGTTTTATTTGTTACTGAGTCATGAGATTATTGTGTCAAAATATGTTGTTTATCTTTTAAAGTGACTTTCAATAAAATTCTCCCGCGTGTATTTCAAGTATCACAGTTGCAAGAAATATTTTCGCAGTGTACAAAATTGAAAGAAAAAATCCCATTTTGCATGAAAATAATTTAACATGTACTTATCATCATTTTATTGACAATATTATACTTCAATTTATCATATAAAATGTTAGAAGGCCATGCATATGCTTGGAACGATATATCAGATGAAACAAATATTTGCCAAACAATCAACAGACAACAAACAAACAAATGAAACAAATATAATAATATATATTATAAAAACATATATACATGCAGTTAGAAATTAAAACAACTTTTTGAACGTTATACAAAAACTATAATATTTTTAAAGGCAGTAGATATATTCTTGCTAAAATGTGTTAACCTTTCATTTTTTCTATTTTTATTTAAAAAAAAAAAAAAAATGAAATCCATATATCGGTCTTATAAAAAAAAAAGTAAAAAAAAAAAAAAAAAATCAACATTTCAGCTAAAATTCGGTATTTTAGGGTGTGTACCACATGTACACAATTAGGGTTTTAAAATATTGTATTGCTATATTTTGCAACTAAATGAGCTTAAATTAATTAATTTTATCAGCTTAACACGGTGCAGCTTTTTTATATTAATATTTTTAAGTATTCAGTAAAAATAATGAAAGTAAATCTTACCTTAATAGCTTTATCGATTTTTTTTTTGTTTCCGAAGAACAAATTCAAACTTTTTGCCTAACGCAGCCCTCTGACATGGATAAAATAAGTTTTATTCCAGTCTTTGGATTGTTCTTGATCAGTTATAGAGATCATATTAGCGAAATTCATGGCACATAATGCAAATTATAATGTTTTTAGGTATGTGCCAGGTGTGGCCCATGGTGCAGTGAAGGGTTAAGCACTCTCATATTACTCATTATATTATGCATGTAAAAGTGTGTCTGGAAGTTTGAGCCAAGTGAATGTCAAAATACATGAATTATTGACTTTGTATCTTTAGATATAGGTGGATTATAACCCAGAAAACAACATAGGCTATGTTTTATGAATTGTATTCAGATATGTTTCTTATTAATTCCAAATTTCATTATTTTCACAGAGAATAAATTGCATTTTTCCTACAAAATTTAATCATCATTCTTTACCGTTTCCAAAAATCAAAACACGGGACAATAATTTCTCCTCAACAATTAATTGTCAATTGAAAGATTTTTATATGAAAAAGGAAAAATGAATAAAAAAATTAAGAATTTAAAACAAAAAGATGAAAATGATGTCATATTGGAAATAAAGAGGAAATTTTTAGGTATTTCTGAATAATACCAGGCGCATGAATATGAGTAAGTACAAAAAGCAGACGAAATTACGTCATATATGAAAGAACAAAACAGATATGCTTTAATACTGAAATAAAATGGTTTTGAGTTGTAGTATTAATTCTTATTTAAAGAAAATTATTATCAATACTTGAAGGTTTATCTCCTATGCACGGCTACTATAAATATTTAATTGAAAATTGAAAAAAGTTAAAAAAAAGTTTGTAAAGAGAAAAGATAGTACAGTAAATGTCAATAATAAGTGCCACAAAAAAAAAAAAAAAAAAAAAAAAAAAAATGTCGAAAATGACGTCATGATTAGCGGGAAATATTTATTTTCATTCTTAAAAAAAAAAAAAAAAAAACCTCCGACTGCCTTGAAAAAAAAAAATCATGAGTTTTAATTCTTAGAGCCCTTCATTTCATAAAATAGGAATAAAAATGACTTTATTATTATTTTTTTTAAGTTGCATTTTCGTTCATAAAACCTAAAGTTTTAATATGATTGCCTTAAATTAACATCATTTTCCCTCTTCCAGTATCGAAATTAAGGCGCGGGAGCTCAAAGTGTATTTGATTCACGTCTGTAGTTTGGCAACCACATTTTAATTCCACATTTCTTTTAACTTGAAAGGAGTAAAAATATTTCGTCATTTTAAAAAATAGATATTTTTTTAAGTTTTAAAATAGATTTTTGTAAAGCCGTATAGAATGCAATGCATATATATATACAAATTTCACACCTAAAACCACCTAAAATACACTGTTACAGTAGAATTCTCTCATCGTTGTTTTTCCGTTTTACAAAGAGAGATTGGTCGGTTTCCACGATTTTACTTAACCCTCCTTTTTTTCATTGGTTGCAGTTTCATTTTCGTCTTTATATTGTTCGTCAAAAAATGTCACTTTTTTATGACACAACTATTCCAAATATAAATGAGAAATACCGTATTACCCACTATAAAATGTGATAAAGAGTGGCTTAATTATATATGTTTATAACTATCGGAAGTAAAATGTTTTGTTTAATTAATGCATTTATCTTTCTTTTAATGCTATGTGAACACAGGTAACAACTAGTTTTAATACATGCATATATGGGGCATTCTCACAAACTTTTGTCTTTTATGTCCCTGAATAATAATTTTTATTTTAGTACACATTCTTGTGTTTTTTTCTTTTTTAATTTCATATACTGGGGAACATCCCATTGCATGGTTGCATAACAATATTAACGAGATAAATAAGCTTTGGACGATGTTAGTGGTCCAAAGGAAAACTCCTATACCGTCCCGTGTCCCTGATGCTGATTTTTAAGTTTGGAGCTGTCTGTATAAAATTGATTTAATAAAAGTAATTCGATGTAATTTTTCCCGAAACTGGGATAATTGTTTTATATAAATAAGTAGCAAAAAATTAACCTGTGCACATTTTTGCGGTTGATATTATTTTTTGAACTCTGTCCCTGGGTTTTAGACTCCTTACCGTCCCTCTTCTAAACTTATAACAGAAAATCGCTTCAGATGCAGCCACAAAAGTTTTTTTCTCATGCAGAAGTATGCTAGAGAAAGAATGTCTAAAATTCTTTGACAGGAAATTTACTGCAGAATTTAAATCACCAATATCAATTTCAAGCATCGTGGCTTTATTGGTAGTCTTACCGTCCCCAAGGTTTATTCCTGTACTTTTCCAGGTAAATTAATTTTTTTTTATTTATTTAATCCAATGTAAATAACTGTTTCTAAAAATCAATGAACATTGTGGCTATCACATAGTCTTAACATGATTTGATTAAAAATAGTGATAATTTTCCTTATCGTCCCATCCTTACCATCCCTTTACCCCTTAGCGTCCCTTTTTCCTACACCATCCTCTTTTTTTTTTCCTTCCGTCCTTTCTTTAACACCTCTTTAAGACAATGTTATACTAAAATTTTGTACTAAAAATACTACATTGTTATTATTTCTTATTTGAATGTCCTGTAGGTACTATGCAAATTCATTATAAGTGAAAATTTCGAAAAAAAAAAAAAGTTATAGTGGTACAATGGTAAGGAAAATTAAACTCGCAAGTTTAACTTAAACCTCAGTTAAATAAAAAAATTTTCGCTGCAGACCATTTTTTCTTTATTTTGAATCATTAAGGCATTCGTCTATCAGATTAAAATGTTATTTTAGCAAGTTTAATTTCATCAGATTTTTATTCCAGAAAGTCAAAAGATTGTGAGAATGCCCCATATGCTTATAAGAAATTGTTGTATGCAAATGTTTAACTGCATACAATTGAGATTATTTCATGTTATTACAGATCATAAAAAATAACAACAAAGTAACCCCTCCGCTTGTAACGCTGGTTTTTCCCACGTATCTAAAAAAATTAACCATTACGCTTTGAAAAACAGCAACAATTATTTATAAAAGTCAAATAAGAAGAAGGGGCTGCAATGAAGAGAGCAAAATTTCTGTAATGGTCAAATTTGGACTTTGCAAAATCTCAAACAAACTAAATGAACTTTTACTGAATTAAAATTCTACTTACGTGAGGCAAATGGTTATTATAGCCGTATCCTCAAAAAAACTGCTACGTCGTCAATTGCTGAAAACAGCTTAAATGATATCATTCTGTATTATATGTCAAATCACATAAGATGGTGGGAATTCTCTGAAGATGAAAATGACCTTTATATTAGGTACGACATAGTGTTGAAATTAATGATACACACCGGAATTTGAAAACAAATTTATTTTTAAATAAGAAAAAGCTATATTTCACACACATAATAAACCGAATTTTTTTTAACCAAAATTCTGGTGTCAGTCATTAATTTCAACACTTCAGCAATAGCATTGCTTTGCCCCTGAAAGGGTTATGCTGTTTTACAAATGCAACTCTAGCCTTTCTATTCTTAGTAGATTAGAAACGTGTTTTTGCTGGTCTTCTGCCATGTAAACCATAGAGGTTTAAGCGTCGTTTGACTGATGAAACGTGTATGTCTATGCCGTAATTTTCTTTCAATTCATTTTTTATTATTACAGCGGACTTACGACAATCACTTGTAGATATCATTTTTATAATACAGTCAATATTGCAAGTTGTTTTTTTCGGATGGCCACTTTGAGGCTTATTTTCATTGTATTTCTGTTTATTAAAAACTTTATTCCATGTAATGACAAGTTGCCGAGACACGTTAAAAGAACGAGCTAATTCTGCTTATGCAGTCTACATTTCTTATGTGCATTTGCATCGGCTTTTCTAGGATCACTTCAATATTTTTTACATTTTGGCATTCCTGATCCTTAAAATTAATCACAATAAGTCAATATAAACACTAATCGAAGCTATAGAGCCACTGACACCTTTAACAATTAAATGCAAACTAATTGTCAAAATACTTTTGAGTTAAGGAGGAGTCATATTTCTTCGGTGGCGCCAAATGTAAGCAAACAAGTTGAAACTTGATAGATTTGAGTAACTGCAGTCATAGTGTTCTCAATTATAGTGAATATATTTTCTTTTACATTTTTATATTAAATAAAATAAGAGAGAATATAAGGTTGTCAAAATACTTTTGAGCGCTACTGTATATATATGGGTCGGAGAGACATGCGGTTTGGTCATAAATATTCAGCGTGGTACGGAAATTTGTACGACACCAACAAAATAATTAGTTCAAAATCTCGACAATAGAGAACGCTACTGCCGATAATTCCAGGGAATAATTCCATATTCCTCACACAACGCAAGATTTGGATACAAAAACATTATAGAACACTGTATATGCATTTTTTTGCATCCAAATCTTGGGTTGTGTGAGCAATATGGAATTTTTCCATAAATTATCTGCAGTAGTGCCCTCTGTTGTCGAGATTTTGAACTATTTTTGTGTTCTGTCATACAAAATCCCGTACTACGCTGAATATTTATCTGCAAACCGCATGTCTCTCCTACCGATAGATCTTATTTTATCGCATTTTACTTTCGCATCGAACTTTCGAAATACCTGGTATACACCGGGTGTCCTAAAAAGGACTGACTGATTTTAAAATTCAATAACTTGCAAACGGTGAGAGGTATTAAAAAAATTCTTGCAGGAGGGTTATGCATGAGGTCAAAAGTTTTTTTACAGTGATTTTCAATTTTAGTCGGAATTATAAACAATAGATGGCGCTGCGATCAATAGACGCTAAATTCAGGCTCAATTTTTGGTCCTTCGGGACCCACTTAATACATTTCCATTTCCTTTTCCCGCATGGAAGAAGAGATCGACCGAGAAATCGAGCCTGTTCTTAGCGCCTATTGCTTACAGCGCCATCTATTGTTTGTAATTCGAACTAAAATCGAAAATCACTGTAAAAAAACTTTTGACCTCATGCATAACTGCAAGAATTTTTTAAATATCTGTCACCGTTTGCAAGGTATTGAATTTTAAAATCAGTCAGTCCTTTTTAGGACACACGGTATATATAAACGTATCGCTAAGAAAGGATGTATTTAATAAATTTATATATAATTTGGGAAATTTTTGTAGAAAAAATGGAATTTTTTTTAGCTGTATAAAATGATGAAAATGATTTATTAAAGTATGTAATATATAGCAGATAATTTAAATATCAGCATTTTATTAAAAGCAATCATTAGCATTTATTAATCATATAAACTCTGATGTGTGAATGGCGCTAAACCATTTTTTAAAATTCTTGTTTATGTTTTTACTGTCGTTATTTATAAAACCTTTTAAATTAAATTTATCTTGCAATAAAATATTTTTTGTTAAGAAAATGGAATATCGCTGTTTCTGAAATTCAGAAATACTAAATTTATTTTTGTAACAAATATTGAAGCTTTTTCTCCATTTGAAATTAAAACTTTCGTCCTTTTTTTTTTTCGAAAAGTTTTGTTAGCTGTATCTATAACTTCCACTTCTAAATTTTCACGCATTTATTTTTTCTGAGTCATAAGATTATTTCTTCAAGGCATGCTGTTTGTCTTCTTTTGTTTTTTTTTTTTAAGTTATAAAGCGATTTCAATGTTTCTTTCATATGTATTTCAACCATCATAATCTCTAAAAGTATTTTTAAAGGATAAAAAATTGGAAAGAAAATTTCTATTTTGCAACTTCTATTTTGCAACTTCAATTTACTTCAGGTTTTAGAAATAACTCAAAGAGCTTAAAAAATATTTAACAGGTATGCAAATATATTTTATGTTTTTTACATGTATATTAAAACCCTCTAAATATTTTAATCTTTTGAAGAAATGTAAAAAATCGTCATTAAAGCATGTATTACGGCTAGTTTTAAATGCTTCTAAAGTAAAAAATTACTTTGTTGAGAAAAAAAAAAATTGAATGGCGAGAAAAAAGTCCACTTTAAACTGAACTTTGATTTTAAAAAATTAAATATTACATTACTTTCGTAAAGTTCAAACCGATATGCTGCTCGGTGATAAAATTAAAGTTTATGTATCATAGCCTATTAAATTCTATTTCAGGAATATGTGTCCAAATTAACATGAATTTCGAAATTTTATTACATCAGCGTTTGAGTTCAGAAATTATCTAACGGTTAAAGACTTAGGGAGTAAAAATAGTGAATTTCGACTAATTTTCGTACGTTTGATACGCTGAGAGAGTAATCTCTTTATCCTGTTAACCCTACGTGTAATCGTGTTAATCCTTAAATGCATAGTGTAGTTCAGGAGTTACATGACCCCTTTTTTGCCCTTTGGCGTTTTCTATTGGTCTTTTGGTGAATTATTATGTGTTATGTGTGATAACATGCATTTAAGATCATGAAGTCTGTTTTTGTTCTGATTTATTATCAAGGGGAGGTTATAACATCTTTTTTTGATACTGCTTGCAATGTGCTCGACTGGCGTTTTTTCTCTATCTTTATAAGGTAGTAATTATTATTTCTGAAAACTACTATAAATAAGCATATTAAAAAAATCGTTGAATAATTGTTATTGTGCAGTCTAAACACTTTAAAGTAAGTACATAATTTAAAATTATCATTTTTTGAGCAATTTTTGTTATGTAATTCAGGAGTGACATTATGCCCATTACGTGCAACAGAAACATAAATAATTTTTTCGCTATTTTCCTAGTGGGTAATTAACAAAAATAGACTCAAATATAATTTTTTCCGAACAAAATTTAAAAAATCACGCATTAAAGGGTTAATAGAAGAATTACTATTGTTATTTTTTAAATTTTATAAATTATGTTTCAAATATGGCGAATGATTTCAAATATATCACTATAACTACAATAATGATTTTTTACCATATAAATAAGCTATTTAGAAACAGACATTAAACAATGTAGACCACTTACAAATATTAAACAATGTGGATATTTAAATGTAGTTTTAAAAAATTCGAAAAATTTTTTTGGATTTGGAACGAGGCATCTTCAACATATTTAATGATTTTCTTTTACTGAAGATGCCTCGGTGCAGAAGGAAAAGCACTTTAATTATAATTTAAAAAAATAACTGCATTTAAATGTTTACATTTTAATATTTGTAAATAATTACTGTTTTGTAATGATCTATTAAATTTGATTTCAAGTATATTTCATATAATACAAAAAGAAAAAAAAAAAAAAAACATATCTGAAAATATTACAGACTTTGCCCTCATATTATGTTAGAGAAAATACGATGGAATTTATCCTAATCAACTACAGCTACAAAGATAAAAAAAAAAAAATAAATAGAAATTGAACTGTAATGCACATGATTTCCTATTTTTAAAAATAAATATGTATTTTTAAGCTTTTTCCATTTTTCAGTAAAATTCAATTTAATCCTAGAGTAATCAGTATTGAACACACATTTATTTATACAAAAAAAAAGAAAGAAAAAAAAAAAAAAAAAAAAAAAAAAAAAACGTATTTTTTAAAGCTATCTGGAAAAATGGTTTTTTTTTTTCATTTTTTATACGGTTAAATAATGAAACAACAGATAATCTGCTTTTAATAGTGCATGCTTCCTTTTAATTCTTTAGTTGAAACAAACAAAACTTTCATATTATTTTCTTTATTTCCTTTTTTTTTTTTTAATAACAACAACAACTAAATTGTGTAATTATAAACAATTAGAATGACAGAAAACAGTAATGCAACGAGGAAACTTGATAAATAACATTAACTTAAAAAATGAACTTAAAATATTAAATAAAATACGATAAATCGTTATTTATGGTCATTCTGCCTAAATGAGACGAAATTTCCCATATTTTTGTCATATTTGGGGTATATTTGGAATTTATTAAATGAATGAATTTTATTAAGCAGTCTCAATACTGAATTTTTAATTCAAACCTAGTTTGTTTTGTAGAAAATGAATCATTATCTGTTTTCTGAGTAAACAAAATAGGATTGTCGTATGTTGATAACTTTTGACTAATTTACAATGATTAAAACCTAAATGAGACATCCAAAGAGCCTAAATGTGACAATGCATTTTATGCATATCAGTTCAACCTAAAATAAGAGTTAAAATACATAAAATTTAAGATTGAAACACTTATTATTGAACTTAATATAACAATAACTTAAATGATAAAAATTTTGAGATAAATGATATCAACTATATTACAATTAAACAATGAATACTTTAACTTATTTTAACTTTTACCATGTAAAAAATTAAAAGTGACTAGTGAATGACTATTACAAGATAAATTTTTATCTAACCAATGTTAAATACTGAGTATTTTAAACAAATATTTTGCTTTACCTACAGTTTGCTTTTCGGTTTTCCTCAACAACGTTTTGCTTTTCATCTTGCGTGTAAGTTCTCAATATTTGATTTTTGGTTTCAGTAAAGTGTGGAAGATAATTTTGAGGCTCAGGTTCCTTCATATTTTCTGTTTCTGCTGTACCTTTACTCCCAAATCGTTTTAGCGGCTGTCTTTGAGCTTTTCATTAATTCCTTTTTTCGTTTTTATAATTGGTCTTTCTTTTCCAATTTTTGTCTTCTGTTTTTGCTCTTTCACTGAATTGTTCTCTTTTGTTTTTTTCCATATATGCTTCAAATGTTACACCTTTTGCAATATTTAATCCTACTGCTTTTCACTTTATGGCTGGATTTTTGATTCATTTGTAAAGTTGTTTTTAACAAAAAGTTTTCAAAAGCACGAGCTTGATTAACTTCAGAAAGAGATATGTGCTATGTGATTCCGTTTGTACTCCAAGTTGTTCTTGAATCGAATCTAGCCTGTTTTTGTATGCTAGTTTTTATTAATATGCGTTCATTGTTTTCTTAAACTCAAAATTTCAGCACTTATTTCTATCCAATGTTAAATTTGTTTGAACAGACACATCACACATTCGCACATTAATAAAGATATTGTATTACTACCTTCATGGTGCTCAATTTGAAAAATTGTGCTGGCAAAACTGTCAGTACTTAGTTGTTAAAGTCATCATTAGCCATCGTTCTTAAATCATCGATAAGGTAGAAATCAATAGATATATTGTCCTCCTTAACAGCAAGATCATCATTAATAGTTGACTTATTAACATGAAAATCATTAATAAAAATTGATTTGTTCATAGGAAACATATTTCACTGCAGAAATCATCGCTAATAACTAAACTATTATCAGCCATTGGTGGGTATACGATTTATCTTGAAGTATTTAATTCATTCTTCTTCTTTCTGGATTTGTAATTTTTTTTTTTTATTGAAAGGCATTGGAATCGAAAAATGATTCTGGAAAAGCCCGCCGACTGAATGGGACAATGCAAGATTTTTTAAAATTCGTTTTAAGTTTAAGTATTTTCAATCTATAATAAGAATTTTCTGAGCTTCAATCATATTTAAGTATCGAATAATTCCAATGATTTATTTATTCTTTGCTTAAATATACGCTGGTATTATTATGTTATATTTTTGATTAAAACTTTTAAAGTATTGTAAAGACTTGTTCTATTTTGGTCATTTGTGACATATATTTAAGTACCCAGACAAAGAAAAAACAAGTGCATGATCATGTGGAAATTCCTTATTTAATCTCCTGAGACCCAAGAAAATTTGAAACACTTTATCTTTGTCTTTACAACTTTATTTTCATCAAAAGGGTAAAAAGTACCATTTTTAAAGATTTTAAATTTTTCTTGTTTTTTAAATTTGTTAAGGACCACATCCATTTTAATAGATGTTTAGGTCTTAAATATGATGAAATGTAAACGCAGTTCAATTCAATTTTTCTCATGTAAAGTGATACTGAAAAACACTAAATTAACAATAAATTGAAACACAAATATATTTATTCTTTATTTAACCCTCCAGCCGCGGGTGACTTTTTCAACGGTTACTTCTTTTAAATTAATATTGTTTTATTCCCGCCACTTTTTTGAATTAGAAATAGTCCCTTTATTTAATTACAGATTAAATAATGCGAGAATAAACCAAATTATACGCTTTTAAAAAAGTAGTGGGAATCAAGCAATCTGAATTTTAAAAAGATAGCCCACTGGAACGCGAAAATAGCGTATCCTTCGGATGGAGGTTTACTAATCAACACTGAATTATTTTACACATACTTAATCAAAAGAAAAATCTTTGAAACGATTTCTTTCACTGGTAATGCACAGAAACATCTTGCAACTTGGACATCTAAATTTAGTTTTCTTTTGAATACATATTATTATCAATGTATTTTCTAAAATAATGATGTGCTTTAAATTTTATGTGCATTTGTGCTTCTTGTTCTAGCTGTTGTGAAACATCAGGACTATCTGCAGTACTTGAGCAAACCTAAAAGAAAACATAATTAAAATCAGATTTCATTATGCTTGAGAAAAATATTCTTATTTGTATTAATTTAACTTTTCCACTTATGTTTATGAATTCCTAACAAAAGAAAAAGTCAGCCGAATTTTTTATCTTATTTTACATGTTAAAAACTTTATATGTATGTAATTCATAACTTGAACTTACTTCAGATGTATATTCCAAATCAAATTGGGCTTTTGATATTTCGTTATTTCACTTCCGTTAGTTTGACTAACAAGGGTACCACCAAACATGATGCACACAGATTTTGATTATTTCAAAGTATGTTGTAGGTCTCTTACCACTAATTATTCTGATAAAAGGATTTCTTCAAATGGGCCTTAGTTTTTGAGAAATTGGGGGTTAAAGTTCAGCGTATATTTCAAATACCCATTAGTATGACTTCCTGTATATGAATCGTGGCTCAGAGGTAGCGTGCGAGCTTGCGGACCAGGACACTGCGGGTTCGATCCCACCCTGGGGCGCTTTTTTTCATTTTTATTATTTACTTTTATTTACTTTTTTACTTATTTATTACAGGCTTCTGCTAATGCAACAGCATTCTTTTTGTACTACAATGGAATATTATCGCGAGGTTCAGGTACAAAATTCTCACAATCTTCATGAAATTCCGTACACTATAAAAAAATATTTAAAATTCAACTGTTTGATTTCGATTTTTTTTAACAATGAAATATAACGATTTTTTTTTTTTGCTAAAGTAAAAAACCATACCTTTTTAAATACGTTAAATTCATCTTCTTCATTCAATATCAATTCCTCGGCCTCAATAATTTATCGATCTTCTAATATTTCTAAAATTGCACCATGAAATTCTTCAGCCATAGCAATAGAAGCACTGGATATTTCATCTGGTGGAGAACTTGTAAACAGATCTTCATTTTGTACCAATGTCTCGCAATATTATAATACATTTGTAATTCGGCTTTTTTGTTTCTCTCCCAAACAAGAATTTTCCGCATCAGCGTTGATTCCTTCCATAACACAATCTTTAGCATTCAATCTGTCACAATCTGTAGCCTTCTTTTAATTTTCACACCGAAATTTTCCCTATACATAGCTGCCAACTTGTACGGATTTTTTCTACCACTAAAATTTAATATAAAATTTTACCCAATTCAATCGCCGAATTGCAGTGAATTTTGATAATTAAATAGGGCAGAAATTTCTGTTAAATTTTAGTGGTAGCAAAAATCCGTCAAGTTGGCAGATATGCCTATATATCACAATATTTCAAATCTTCTAATTGTCTGCAAAAGAAGCTAAACGAGATCAATAAAAGAATTTTTTATTTATTCCAATATTACCGATAAAAGCAAAGCAGACGATTAAAAAATATATAAATATATTTATATGTATCGTAAATTTTATCTCATTAACAGACGATTTTTGCAATCCAGCTGAATTTTTATGAATCACGTAGAGAGTGTTTTTATTTGCTATAATAAAAAAAATATTTTTAAATGTAATCTGTCACTTTTACTTTCTTCTATCTTTACAGGAAGAAAGTATTGGATTCGTGAAAAAATTCGACTTCCGGTTTTTGACGGATTTATACGTTTTAGAATGCCCAGAACACGATTTGATGGTTTTTAGAAAATGTCTGTCTGTGAGGCTGTCTGTCACTCTGTCACTCTGTGAGTCTGTATGTGACAAAACTTTTTGGGCGCTCTATCTCAAGAACTAATGCACGGAATTTCACAAAACTTCATATTTAATTAGACCTTCATATAAACTGGATCTGATTAGTTTTGGGTGAAAATCGCCCAACAGGTGGCGCTGCTACGCGACATTTTTCACAATTTCTGCAATAGCTATATCTCAAGAACTACTGCACGGATTTTCATAAAACTTCAGATTCAGTTAGTCCAAAATATAGTTTGGTGCTGATAACTTTTTTGTGAAAATCGCCCAACAGGTGGCGCTGGTATGCTGCATTGTTCATGATTAACGCAATAGCCCTAACTTAAGAAAAAATGCACGAATTTTCATCAAACTTCAGATTTAGTTAGTCCCTGATATAAATTAGTGCTGTTTAATTTTTGGTGTAAATCGCCCAACAGGTGGCGCTGCTGTGCTGCATTTTTCACGATTTCCACAAGAGCTGTATCTCAAGAACTGTTGCACGGATTTTCATCAAACTTCAGATTTAGTTAGTCCTTGACATGAATTGACGTATCAATTAGTGCTGTTTAACTTTTGATGTAAATCGGTCAACAGGTGGCGCTGCTATGCTGTATTTTTGCGATTTCCGCAATAGCTTTATCTCAAGAACTAATGCTTGGATTTTCCACAAACTTCAGATTCAGGTATACCTTGATATCGTTTAGTGCTGTTTACTTTTGGTGTAAATCGCTCAACAGGTGGCGCTGCTATGTTACATTTTTTCAGAACTTCCGCTATAGCTCTATCTCAAGAACTAATGGACGAATTTTCATCCAACTTCAAATTCAGATATACTTTGATATGAATTGATGCTAAATCGTTGTTATTTCTTGTACTATTTAAATGATTTAATTGACGTGATTTATATAGAAGAAAGTTTTGTGATGGCCACAACATACTAGTTTATTTGTGCAAACGAAAAATGATGTTGAGGTTGAACTTTAAAGATAAATGTATTTTACAGAGTATTAAAAATTTGTACAACTGGTAAAAAACTTGTATTTAAGCATCGGTGCTTTAATATTTTATTGCTCTTTTAAGAGATGCATTATTTGAATTATCTAATCCTAAGTACGTTTGAGAACTAGCACCTGAAAATTATTTTGTATAATTTATAGAAGAAAAGGATAAATTTTCCTTTAAAATTCCATAAAGAAAAAAAAAAAAAAAAAAGATAGAAAAAAGAAAAATCATTATTTCAGAATTGTGCTTAAAATAAAAAATGTAAATAATAATTAATAAAAAAAAAATTTTAGGCATAAATTAGTTTTGGAGTTTTGTAAATATAAATATTAGTTTAAAAATTGAAGAGAAAAATAAACTGCCATGAAAAATCGAAAATGTAAATGTAATTTATTAAAAAAATATCAAAGCTCAAAGCTGTAGAATGCTCAATTCTGCTTACAATTTATGTGTAAAAAATATAAAAATAAGTAAAAAATAGCCCCGAAGTGGAATCGAACCCGCAATGTCTTGATCTGTAAGTTCGCACGCTACCGCTGCACCACGAACTCACATTCAACAAGTCACACTAATGGGTATTTGAAATATACGCTGAACTTTAACCCCCAATTTCTCAAAAACTAGGGCCCATTTGAAGAATCACTTTCACAAGAATAATTAGTGATATGACCACTACAACATACTTTGAAATCATCAAAATCTGTGCGCATCGTGTTTGGTGGTGCCCTTGTAAGTGAATTAGCAAAATTATTTGACTGACAATCAGAAACTAAACCCGTCAAATATTTTTTGAGTTATGCTTGACGACAGCTTTAAAGATTAGCCTTCGCTTTGCTCAGACAACTATAACTTTACTCAAGTAAGATCGAACATCCACTTTAATGGACCATTTTAAATTGAGTTTTAAAGAAATAAATATATCAAAATAATAGTTAAAAACATACAGAAACATTAAAATTAACATATACACTCTAAAATGGGTTTAAAAAATAAAATGAGTAACGAAAAATTAGAACTTACTAACATCTGGTCGAATACGACATTGACTAACACACTTGGCCATATTAGAAACAAACGAGAAGCCGTTGCCAGATTCTAAAAACTTAAAAGTAAACTTTAAAGTTTATATTATATTGGAGTATCAGGACTTGCTTTCAAAAAAATATTTAATGTGTAGGTTAAAACAAAACATCTATTTTAATGGATGCAGGATCTGAGGAGGTTATTAATTCAACAAATTTTAGTTAATCACAATTTCTGCTTTAAACAACATCTCGATGTAATGTATAAAAATAAAACAGAAGCTTATCTCGGTAAATCTACTAAAAGCCTCTGTGCATTCGATGGATCCGATTCGCCCAAAATACGAAGAAAATTCTAGAAGAATTCTAATTTAAAACATGTCGTCTTTTCCCGCTTTCACTTCAGGTAAAGGAATCAGACGTTCGAGGCCTGACGTCGATAATTTAATTTGATCTTCAAAGTTAAAAAGCAAAACCTTGATCAATGTTTCGGAATTATTCTTCGCATGTAGGGAGTTATGGAGTCGCTTGCTAATGAGCTATGCGTATTGTAATTGCAAATTAATTCTTTTTTTTTTCAAGTTTAAAATGCAGTAAAACGTTTCGTGTTTTTTTTTTGTTGTTGTTGTTGTTTTTACCGAATTTTGTATATTGCATTAAATAGCATATATAAAGTGTAACCTAGAAAGTCCGGCATCGTCGGCACCGAAACTAAACCGGATTTTTCAAAATTCTGGATTTCCGCAAGAAAATCAAAATAATTCCGATATTCTTAATGGTGACTTTATTTATAATTTACTTCGTAGTCAAGTGATATTTATGTGTGAAAAAGAGAAAATTAAATATTTTTAAAAACTTTGATATTTTCTATGTTAAAAAAAATTTAATAAACTGTGAAGTCATTTATTCTCGTGTAATTTCCGAAAGATTGATGTCAGTTTCATTTGCTTCAATTTTTTTGGTCGTTCTTTAACAAGTTTTTCTTGGATTTTATACAAGTGATAAATAGGGATTTCAAAATACAGTCTTTTTCAGATATCAATGTTCGAGTCAAATCTATGCATTTTCCCAGTGGTTTCTTTTCTTTTGCCGGCACCTCTTCTTCGTTCCTTTGAGCTTCTACCAGAGTTGTCGGTGGTTCTATTTAGCACGGCATCAGTGACCTCGCTATCGGCTAATCCATCGCTTTCGATTTCGAAGTTTTTAATTCGTAAATAATTGCTATTTTTCTTTCTCTCGTAAGTTAGAAGTGTAAAAAGCAGTATTGGATGGCTTTGATGCTGCACTTTTGAAGTTGCCGGATTTCCGAATGTTGAATTTTCGAGGTCACTTTGTATACCGTTCTTGTGTTAAAATTTTTGGTAAAGATCGTTGTAGCATTTATGGGTTGCTATAATTCGGCACAATGACCTTATATAAATAAATGTTGATTTGCATCTTTTAATCAAAACTCATTTTATAATTCATTTTCCAGACCTGTTATTTTGACATACATTAGTGTATCTAAGCATCTATACAAAATGTTTCGTAATTATTGCTCTCTTTATCCAATAAGCACGCATGCTCAGTAGTTTTATTATTTCAACAAAAACGAAAAACGAATACTTAGCACCTTTTTTTGTAAATTTCACGAAAAAATAGATTAAATTCCTCATTATATATTTTATTGTTCAAGTCAAATCAAAAGGTAATAAAAAAGAAAAGTGCCCAGCTAAACTGATGGTATTGACCTCACAGGCTATTCACACTAATTGTATATCATACTCTTATTTTAAATAATAATGCCCCTCAAAAAAATAAGTGAAGGGGAATTGTCCCCGTTTCCCCTTTTAAACTTAATCAGTGAACCTCCAAATCTAATCAGGGAAGCTCCTTATCATAATAAACCGGTATACCAAATTTGGAGCAAATCGAATAATCCTGCAAAAAAAACCATTTATCTAAATTAAGGGGGTGGACTAGCCCCCCCCCCTTTATCCTTAACCAATGAATCCCCAAAACGAATCAGGGAAGCTCCTTAACATAATATACCGGTATATCAAATTTGGAGCAAAGCGAATAATTCTGCACGAAAAACCCGTTTATATAAATTAAGGGGGGTGGAGTAGCCTCCCTTCCTCCTTTATCCTTAACCAATGAACCCCCAAAACTAATCAGGGAAGTTCCTTAACATAATAAACCGGTATACCAACTTCGGAGCAAATCGAATCATTGTGCATGAAAAACCCATTTATCTAATTTAAGAGAGGCGGGCTAACCTCCCTTTTCCCCCTTTATCCTTAACCAATGAACCCCCAAAACTAATCAGGGAAGTTCCTTAACAAAATAAACCGGTATACCAAATTCGGAGCAAATCGAATCATTCTGCATGAAAAACCCATTTATCTGAATTAAAAGGGGTGGACTAACCCCCCCCCCTTTCCCCCCTTTATCCTTAACCAATGAACCCTCAAAACTAATGAGGTAAGTTCCTTAACATAATAAACCGGTATATCAAATTCAGAGCAAATCGAATGATTCTGCATGAAAAACCCATTTATCTGAATTAAGGGGGTGGACTAACCACCCTTTTCCCCCCTTTATCCTTAACCAATGAACCCCCAAAACTAATCAGGGAAGTTCCTTAACATAATAAACCGGTATACCAAATTCGCGGCAAATCGAATGATTCTGCATGAAAAACCCATTTATCTGAATTAAGGGGGTGGACTAACCCCCCTTTTCCCCTTTTATCCTTAACCAATGAACCTCCAAAACTAATCAGGGAAGTTCCTAAACATAATAAACCGGTATACCAAATTCGGAGCAAATCGAATCATTCTGCATGAAAAACCCATTTATCTGAATTAAAGGGGGTGGACTAACCCCCCTTTTCCCCCTTTATCCTTAACCAATGAACCCCCAAAACTAATCAGGAAAGTTCCTTAATATAATAAACCGGTATACCAAATTCGGAGCAAATCGAATGATCCTGCATGATAAACCCATTTATCTGAATTAAGGGGAGTGGACTAACCCCGTTTTTCCCCCTCTATCCTTAACCAATGAACCCCCAAAACTAGTCAGGGAAGTTCCTTAACACAATAAACGGTATATCAAATTCGGAGCAAATCGAATGATTCTGCATGAAAAACCCATTTATCTGAATTAAGGGGTTGGACTAACCCCGTTTTTCCCCCTTTATCCTTAACCAATGAACTCCCAAACTAATCAGGGAAGCGCTTTATCACAATGAACCTAGAAAAAAAATTTGAAGCAAATCGGATGTTTCTATCAAGAGTTATCGCGTTACGTACATACATACATACATACGTACGTATGTACATACATACAGAACGGGCGGGCACATTAACTCTCAGGCTTTGATAGCCTGTGAGCTAAAAATAGCATATAAATGCTTCAGTAATTTTTCTATACATAATTCGCGACTTTTGGTACATAAGGCATCTGATGATATGGAAATTTCTTAAATTTATTCAAGCGTATTCATATTCAAATGCGGCTTTAAAGTTCGAATAAAAGTTTCATACATAAAAATAAAGGAATTGTATTTAGAATAGAGTGAACCTGAATAGAAATATAAAAAATTTTAGAGGTATGTGCTCCATCAATCTTAATGCATTAATGTTCGTCTGAAATTTGCATACGAAATCTACAAATAAATATTCTCCACATTTTAAAAGAAAAATGGGTTGCTGGAATGTAAACATAATTTCGGCTTAAAGAGCTTGGAAAACGAATAAAAATAAAACAATCTATTTAAATTATAGTCTTTTTTTAATGTATGTAATCCACATAAATATTTAGCCAATCTTTTTATACTAAATATGATGGGTCTTTCTCAGAAAAAGGTACAGTCGTGGGGGGGGGGGAGTAAACATCCATACTAACCCTGCAACTAAATTATAACAGAAGAAATTTACTGATGCCAAAGGATTGGAAATAATGCCTATATTTAAGTGGGGTATATAAAATAGGCTTAAGAAGCCATCTTCAAATGAAAACCAGCCCAAAGTTTGATTTTTTTTTTTCAATAGCAGCACCCAATTTTGACAATATATATTAAATCTTCGGTTCAAACTGTGTCTTGAAAGGAAATTTCAAGTCATTTGGATAAGTTTTTGAATTATAAACTTTTGAAAATAAACATTCAAAACTTAGAACTTTTAATGTTCAATTACATTTTCGTATTTTTTGTAATATCTCTTGAAATTATAATCCTAAAGTGATAATTTTTTGTGTGGTTATAATACTAAAAAACACAAACATAAATACATTGAATTTGTAATTTAAATATTATGTAATATGAATTATGAAACTAATATTCGAAAAAAATATGAATTGCAGTCTACAATTTTTTTTGATAGATTTATATTTATTATGTCCTGGTTTATGCGAATTCTCAATTTCAAATTTTTCTTCCTAGTAGTTTTCAGATTATAATTAATATAAACGTCAAAATGATGTTTCAGGCGCCGTCTATGATGAGCAGGAAAGCATAATTTGAAAAAAATATATATGTTTTATTGAAACACTTGGTTTGGCAATAGTCGAAACATATTAAGCGAGCGAAATGGTTATATTTTCAAGAAATGTTACATTAATAGAAGTGACTTAGTCATTCTGTAGGATTTCAAAATCGACTAGTGACCTTGAATTTGGACACAACCCTTAAAATGTGCTCATTTAAAAATAATTAATTTCTCTGAAACTAATCATAAGAATTAAATGAAAATCTATATTTAGGCTAATTGAGCCAATGTAGAATTTATTTATAGTGTCAAACTTGGGAATTGCTACTTAAAAAAAAAAAAAAAAAGTTTTGGTTCGGTTTGATATATAGATGGCCCCCTAAGCAAATTTTACATACATCATTTAAAAGTGGACTTTATTCCCAATTGTTTGGTACTAGTAACTTTCATCTACAATAACTTGTTGCAGTGTTAGTAGAGGGTGTTTACTTTTTTTATTTTCCACGACTGTCATTTTACGGTCCCGAAGAGATAAATATCAGGAAATGTAGCAAATTTCCACATATTTTCATTCATATGTACATTTAAGTTTTAAGTTAGCTATTAAATACATCTATGCAAAATAATTTTAATATTTAACTTTGATCTTTTGATGAATATAAGTTGAAAGTCTCCTCCATGAACGTCCCTACATCTAAAACACGGCTTTCATTTAACTGACGTTTAAAAAATTTTTAATTTTAAGATAATTAAAATTCGTTATTTAAGTTTTAACATAATATTTTTTAATGGTTTTATTTTTACTAAGGAATAAATTTATAAACTTTATCCCATGCCAAATTCGTCTCCCTCCTTGGACTCTGAAAATAAATTTAAAAAAAAGTGTTATAGAGGACAATACATGCCAAATCATCATTATGTAGTTTAAGAGAAAGAAAGTATTTTTGTTTTTTCGGTATAACTCTTTGTTCTATAAATGAAAATAAAATTCTAGAGCTATATTCACCTTGAGTTAAATAATTAAAATATATATAAAGCACAAATAACTGCACAAAAATTACCTTCAGGTCCATAAGTATAATATAATGATATTTAAAATACAAATTAAAAATATATCAAAATACATCAGAAAAACCTAGAACGTTTTCAACCATTACAAGGCCGTCATCAGTAGGATTTAAATGTTGTTATTATTTTCTTTGCGCTTATTCGAGAATTGTCCAGAAGAAAACATTGTAATTTAAATTTAAATGTTGTACGCTAGATGAAAATCCAGAAAAATTTATTCAATTTTTTCAACAAAACGAGCTTTCATCTATTATGCAGCAAATATCTTCCTACACCATGGATATCGTATTACAGAAATAATTGCTAATAAAGATACAGATTGTAGCGATGCACTGTCCAGAAGTCGCACTGTTCAATTTATGTTAAGACATATCTGAGTAAATATTGGGTGTAGTTGGTACATATGTATCTTTTTTCATCTGTTCAGGGTCATTCATACATCACAATAAAAATTGGGTAAGAAAAATTGTTTTAAAACTTTGAATTCAGAGAAAGTAATTTCCTTTAAAACAAATCAGATCAGGATTTCATTACGTTTCAATTTTCTCTTAATTAAGTTAATAGTTTAACTGGAGAACTCTTGTACTGTACACAATGTTTGATAAATGGCGGATAAACTGCACAATACCGGTAAAAATGCATATTGCAAGTCCACGGAGGAGGCAAAAATTAAGTTTTAAATTTGTAACTACTTTTACTTTTAGGTTACTAAAATGGTGCAGTTCTTTTTATTAAATGCTATGTTAAAGCTGTCTGAAATTTGTATTATTATTATAAATTAGCCTTTTCTTATCTTATTTATGATGAACAGAGAGTATACTCTGAGAACTTTGCAAAACTCCAAATGGAACAAACAAATTGGAAAAGATTCAATAATTTCACAACAGAACAAAGAGTTAAAATATACATAAAGCACAAATAATTTTACAAAAATTACTTTCAGGTCCATAAGTATAATATAATTATATTTAAAATACAAATATAAACTATCTCAAAATACATCAGAAAAACCTAGAACGTTTTCAACCATTACAAGGCCGTCATCAGTAGGATTTAAATGTTGTTATTATTTTCTTTGCGCTTATTCGAGAATTGTCCAGAAGAAAACATTGTAATTTAAATTTAAATGTTGTACGCCAGATGAAATTCCAGATAAATTTATTCAATTTTTTCAACAAAACGAGCTTTCATCTATTATGCAGCAAATATCTTCCTACACCATGGATATCGTATTACAGAAATAATTGCTAATAAAGATACAGCTTGTAATGATGCACTCTCATACGATATCCATGGTGTATGAGATAATTGCTGCATAATAGATGAAAGATCGTTTTGTTGAAAATTTGAATAAATTTATCTGGCATCTCATCTGGCGTACAACATTTCAATTTAAATTACGATGTTTTCTTCTGGACAATTCTCGAATAAGCGCAAAGAAAATAATAACAACATTTAAATCCTACTGATCCTTGTAATGGTTGAAAACGTTCTAGGGTTTTCTGATATATTTTGAGATATTTTATATTTGTATTTTAAATATATTTATATTATACTTATGGACCTGAAAGTAATTTTTGTAAAATTATTTGTACTTTATGTATATTTTAAGTCTTTGTTCTGTTGTGAAATTATTGAATCTTTTCCAATTCATTTGTTCCATTTGGAGTTTTGCAAAGTTCTCAGTGTATACTCCCTGTTCATCATAAATAAGATAAGAAAAGGCTAATTTATAATAATAATACAAATTTCAGACAGCTTTAACATAGTATTTAATAAAAAGAACTGCACCATTTTAGTAACCTAAAAATAAAAGTACCGTATATACTCGCGTATAAGTCGACCCCCTAACTTTTTACTTCAATTTTGCACAAAATCAACCCACAGATTTCACTTGCCAATGTGAAAAGGTAGTAAGTAAACAAAAAGAAATCATTGAATTTTTTTTAATGATAAATTATTATTATTTTTATATTTTATGTATTATTTTTTTATTCATACGCATAAAAAGCCATAATTTTGCAGTACTCGAAGTTTATTGTTTTTCTTTTTTAACTGACCCGCTTATAAGACGATCTCCCAAATTTGCTTACCGAAAATTGTCAGAAATTCCTCGACTTATACGCGAGTATATACGGTAGTTAAAAATTTAAAACTTAATTTTTGCCTCCTCCGTGGACTTGCAATATGCATTTTTACCGGTATTGTGCAGTTTATCCGTCATTTATCAAACATTGTGTACAGTATAAGAGTTCTCCAGTTAAACTATTAACTTAATTAAGAGAAAATTGAAACGTAATGAAATCCTGATGTGATTTGTTTTAAAGGAAATTACATTCTCTGAATTCAAAGTTTTAAAACAATTTTTCTTACCCAATTTTTATTGTGATGTATGAATGACCCTGAACAGATGAAAAAAGATACATCTGTACCAACTACACCCAATATTTACTCAGATATGTCTTAACATAAATTTTTTAAATGTAATTAACCCTTACCGTAACTTCCGTGGCAATGTCAGAATTTTAAAAAATCAAAAAAATTGTGTGAAATAAAATAGCAAACTTGACCACTAACCTAAGATCATTTATTAGGCATAAATGAAAACATTCATGCAATTTTTAGAATGTTTTACGTAATTTTATAAAATAGATTTTTTTTTTCTTGTTGTTTTCTAACTTTTCACGAGAATGACCCAATTGAGCTTTCGATATGTTCGTTCGAGTATTATGTGAGAGTTGGGATACTTTTATTCCGGCATTGTTTCAAAATACATTAGGAATTTTTTAGTAAGTATTTCTTATATTTTTGTATTCTTAAAAACTGTAAAATCTAGTTTAATTCAGGTAAATTCACCTAGACAAAGAAAATACAATTAAATGAAAGATAGTTTTATCTCTGAAATGTGTAATTACTGAGGTTTAAAAAATTATGGAATTTTCTATAAAATATAAAAATACTTTCTTATTCACGAAAAGCTAGAAATCATTACATGGTCTGAAGAAAACAATTTCCTTCGAAAAGAATTTTTTCATATATATATATATATATATATCGGTTTTCAATGTACTGTACAGTGTTTTCTACTAATATTTCTAATAGTAACTTAAAATATGGAAATAAAAATCATTAAATAACATTTTTCATTGTTAAATATAAAAATATTTATTTTGTTTGTGCACCTTTAACTTCAAAGTAGATAGTGGTGTTTATATGATATTTTATACTATTTAATGATTTTTTCTGGCATTCTTCCTTAACTTACATCCATAACATACTTTTATCTAATTAAAAAGTTTCCAAAATTTAAAACCTCAAAGTATACTATTTCCACAAAAATTTTAATGGCTTTCGTTCAGCTGATTCACGAACTTAGATTAAATATTTGCTTTGTGATAATGACCATCTGTTGCTATTACGGACATCTGTTGCTGATGGATAAGTTAAAGTAATATTTCTGATAAGGTCACCATGAAGATCAATAAAACGCATGTCAATAAATGGGTTACATGCGGTAAGAAAAATCAAGTATATACTTACATTATAATTTCTAAAACAGAAAGAGAAAAAGGTACATTTACTTTAAGTTGTTAACCCTCTCGCTGCGTAATTGTTTTATCAAAATAGCTTCAAAAATTGCGCATTAATTCCTTCGCGACGAGCGTCTTTTAAGAATTTTTATTCTTTTGCCACCGGTTTTTCAAAACAAAAATTTTCGTCTGATTTAATCAGGAAAATGCTCCGATTAGATAAAGCAAAATTTACAATAAAAAGTAACTGGTAGGAATGATCAAGGAGGGTTAATTAGACGGAAAAAATGCATCCCCGATGAAATCTCGGGTTGCGCAAATTTTGCTACTTTTACGTTCCCCGAGAAATTCTCGGGTTGCGCAGCGAGAGGGTTAATAGGAAAAATAAATTAATATAAAATTTACGAAGTAAAACATTCTTAAGATTTTGATTTGAAAATGCATTTAGGGGAATTGGGTAAACTATATTTAATAATATTTAGTTAGAAGTAGAATTTTGTAAACAGTCCGTAACAACTTATCCTCTTGAGGCCTGAAGTAAAAATAATTTTTCAAATACATATTTATTGCTTTTGCTACAATATAATGATACCATAGATGACAGAAAGAGCCTTTTTTCTGAAATTTATACGTTAGGGGAGTGGTTATTTAGGCCCAAAAATATGGATAAAAAATTACTAGTTCCTTTAAAATATCAATTTAATTATCAATAACTTAAAAGTAACACCTAAAACTAACCTAAAAGTATCAATAATCTAACCTTACACCCTGGTCCTCCAGGTTGGGGATGTTGCAACGGGCTACCTCCTCGTTCAACATAAAAACTTCTATATTGCTAAAAGAATAAAGTCCGGAAGGCAAACGTAGGAGGGGCAGACCGAGGATGACTTGGGTAAATTCTATTCGAAAGGCAATGAAGATGTATAAGTTAAATGATGAGATGGGACAGGGAATGGACAGAGCGAGATTGAAAGGATCTCTCAGAACTATTTTTATGGGTCGAGGACCCACTGTTTAGTGGAAACTCCTGAAGAAGAAGAGTAATCTAAATTCACACACTAAAAAAATGTACGATTTTTTTTCCGTACAGGGTTTAAGTCAAATAATTATGATTTTTTTTTTTTTTTTTTTACTTTCTAGGGCCTTAAAGATATTAAGTTGAAAAAACCATTTCTTTGATGAGGAAATAAGCATCACAACTGCCATTTACTGGTTTTGTTCCAAAGCAAAAAAATATTCAGCTATATAGATGCAAAGTGAAAATGAAAGAAAAAAAAAGTTTAGTTTTTATGAGGCATAGCATATAGGCCCACATTTGTATACCTTAGCTCAGAAGATGTTATTGTACATTCTGCACACAAAAGGTAATGAACAGAAGAAGAATAGTAATGAGTACTTTTTAGTTTAACATTTGACATATTTATTATATAAAAATACAATTCTAAAAAGGCTTAGAAAGTTAACTCTTAATTCAAAACATCCTGAAAAATATCCCTCGAGTTTAATGAACGCATCTGGCCAAAAGTATCAGTTGCTCTTTAAAAGTACTTACTGGCACATATGTACACATTAGTGCTCCCGACGCGATACGTATTTCAGTTATACGTTTAACCGATATACATGTAACACTATATGTATGAAATACTTATACTGAAAAAAACGTTTAAACGTATCCGGATACGTATAAGCGTATATCCGTTAATCGTATAATTCAAGAATACATATATTTAATGTATACGTATTTACTTTTAATACCAAAGGACCTCCTCTGTCTTACGTCACTGAACGGAGAACAAGCTAGAAATTACTAACCTTACCCTAGCAATCTGCATATTATGTTTCCTACATAGGATCTTGTTATTTTCCCTATTTAACTAATTTATGTTCTAATATTAATTTATAAAGAGATAAAATATTTATTAATTTTCCGGAGCAGTTTAAAATGACATTTCCTAAATTTGCCATTATATGCTACTATGGGTGCAGGACTCTAGCAGGTGTTTCTCAATGTCTCTGATCTACAACCCAGTACGTGAAAAGTATCTTTTTTTCACGCTGTGAACTAAAATCGTTTAAACGTTTATACGTTTAACCACTAGGGTAAGATCCCTATAAACGGAGTACCGTATATTCTGTTTCGTATGATAAGTATGGACCGCTTTGGCTGTATCATACATATCCAAAATCTGTACCCTGTATAAAAATTCCTGCCGGCTCGGACTACAGACACAGGAGATTTCAAAGTTAAGAACTAAGAACTAATTTCGCCAACAAAAAATAATTAATATTAGAAGTAATAGCATCTTGAAACAGATTCGATATGTTTCATAAATAAGAAGTTATGGTGTTTTTAATGCTTTTATAAATCCCTTTATCCAAAGTTTTGCTGTAAGAGTTCATCCTATCAAAAACTTGTTACTACAAAAGTTATAGATACCATTAAGAAGATTTATATAATGAATTTAAACCGTATGTTGATTGTTTTATTGAATGAACCACACACTATATTTTAAGTGCTGACGTTCTTATTATTAAGACATGCGCATGTTTAATAATGCAACCCTATTAACAGCATCGCTGAGGGTTGTCAAAAATTTTCATCACGCCAATGATACTTTTTATCACCTTAGTGGCGGATTAATGGAGATGTGATTTTTTTTTCTTCTCCAAGTCCTATTTTTTCTGTAATAGCCCTATCAAAAACTTGTCGATATGAAAGTTGCAGATAATATTAAAAAGATTTATAATAAATTTAAGCGGATTTGATATCTCGTGAATTGACGAAGTTATTAATTTTTTTCTTCTTAAAAACTCTGTTTTTTCGCCCTTTGAGGCCATTTTTAATTATATTAAAAATCTGACACATATAAATTTTCGGCCATTTTCCTAGAAGTAATATAACTTTAAACTGATTCGATATGCGTCATAATTAAGGAGTTATGGGTTTTTTTTCTGTTTTTACAAAACCCCTCCTCATTTTCACCCCCTTGAATGAGATGATTTTCTGGCTCTTGATTTTATGTGCCAACATGGAAGAGATTTGTGCAGAATTATGGTATTTATCGTGTCCATGAAAAGTGTGACATAGATAGATAAAGTTTTGAACTGGTGGGGGGGGGGGGGTCTGGGGATTATGATAGACTTAGATCTTCAAAAAATTCTCAGAAATTCTAACAAAGGGGAGAATGTAATAAGCAGTATTTCTTACGAAATCTACATAATACGCATTAAACGCATACTCTTATGAACATTTAATAGGTTGCAGTAGTACTTACGTGAGATAACGCTAGGCTTAAACTTGACTAGTGTATTTTTATTTGCCAGCAGCTTTTAAAAGATTGCTTCTTGCAAGACAGGAAAACATTTTCTTTAGCAGCTTTTTAACTATAAATCTTAAGGTGAATGAGAAAATCATGTTAAATCAAGCGCCCATTTTCTTCTACTGGTCTTTTATCGTATTTATTTTTCTTTCTTTGTACCGGTCTCGATATCTTCGTACAGGTCAATTTAAACATGAATTATTTATACAAACAGCTGTTGGCTATCTTGAATTTCTCATCAGCTCGTATTCTTAAGAGAAACTATTTAAATAAAAATGTAATTGGATTTCGATAAGTCGGACATTTACGATAAATTCTTAATATATCGACACAGTTTTGCATTATCCGTGGGAGGAAATCACGTTTCATTCATTTTCTATAAATGGAATTTTCATTTACTCAAAAGAGATTCATTTAAGTTTAATTATAAAAAAATATATACTGAATCGATTTTTCTTGGATAATGCACATTCAAAGAATAACAAAATGATTTTTTTTTAACTTATCGTTTAAATGAAATATCGTCTGCCGGAAAAATAGTAGATGCTGAGAAAAAGTACCACATAAAGTTTTCAAAAAACGGCATTTTAACGTAATAAAACTTATTTTAGTAATTGCTAGGTTGCAATACATTACAGAAGAAAATAGAAAAAGGAAAACTGATTAACTGTGACAATAAGCTTCTGTTTTTAGACTCTTATTTACTTCAACTTGAATTTTATGTGTGAAAATGAAATTTTATAATTGATTTTTCACCCGCTTCTTGACATGCAGGAATTATATATATAAAAAAATAATAAATATGTATATAGGAGTGTTTCTGTTGACAATATAACATTTTAATATTATTAGAAATTAATTATAAATTAATAAATTATTTTAAGGTATTTTTTCATTAGCCGGCCGCGGGTGATAAATCGCCAAATATTATTTATTGTTATAATTACCTACGAATTACAAAAACAATAAAGTTAATTATGATAAAGGTATATATAAATATTATACAGACATACATACAATAAATACAAACTCTAAAGCAATCTCGCTAAAGTATGTCAACTGGCTGTGAAACAGTAACAAAGAAATATTTAAAACACTAAAAAAGTAGAAAATATAAATTAAAAATAATTAGTGTAATATATTTTTAAAAAATACTCTGTTATTTATTCTCTTAGTCGGAATCTACGAATGAAAGTTTATAAAGCGATAAGATGCAATGGAATACGAATTAAATGTCAAATGTATGAGAGACATAGTTGAAAAGTAAAGCGATATTTTTCATTTTCTTATAAGTGTCTCCTTATCGCCATCCACGTAAGTCTTAATCAAAATAAAATATCTAACTACCTTTAAATACTCAATTTTTGGAAAATATCAGTCTTTTTTTATATAAAAATATGTACATAATTACTTCTGGATAACTATTAATTATACATAAATTATATGACCACAGACAGACGAATACCGACAACAATTTTTTGCTTTATTTAAAAAAAAAAGGTACCTAACGTAGTGAAATGTTTTCCTTTTAGGTAGCTTTCATGGACACACTTTTTGGTAGCTTTTGGACACACTGTATATATATACAGGGTGGTCATAAAAAAACTTTGCCGATATATGGAACTCTAACGGCCGTTCCATTTAACCGACCGAGATGAGATTTCAGATATAGTTATTCAGAGGTATGAGCTCGGGATTCTGTGAACGGCAACAAATTGGCGCTCACGGTTACGGTTATAGGTACAGAAACTCGAAATTTTCGAATGGCATCGCCCATTTTTTTTCGTCGCAAAATGCTCAGCGCATGCGAAAAACCCTAACTAGCGCTGGAACGGTACGTCTATCGCAATAAACGGACACGTTATGCACGCACAAAAAACAGGTCAGCGAACGGCCAAAAACAACACGATCGAGGCGCACGGAGGAAATTTGCATATGACAGGGCAAGAATCCGTTTTCTACGCTGATTATCTGTCGAACGGCGTTCTGTGATTATTGTCTTGCCTCTGTCATATGCAAATTTCCTCCGTGCGCCCCGATCGTGTTGATTTTGGCCGTTCGCTGAGCTGTTTTTTGAGCGTGCATAACGCATCCGTTTATTGCGATACACGAACCGTTCCAGCGGTATTTTGGGTTTTCGCATTTTGCGACGAAAAAAAATGGGCGTTGCCATTCGAAAATTTCGAGTTTCTGTACCTATAACCGTAACAGTGAGCGCCAATTTGTTGTCGCTCACAGAATCCCGAGCTCATACCTCTGAATAACTATATCTGAAATCTCATCTCGATCGGTTAAACGGAACAGCCGCTAGAGTTTCACATAACGGCAAAGTTTTTTCATGACCACCCTGTATATATATATATATATATATATATATACAGGGTGTATCTAACTCTTGGGCAAAACATTAAGGGGTGATAGTACACATCAAGACAAACAATATTAAATAGGAAACTAGGGTCCCAAACGTCTTCCGAAGGAAATAGGCGCCTTTAAAGTTTAGGGTCCAAAATTTCAAATGATTATAAAAAACGGAAAAATTGGTCGATTCGTTTGCGGTTTTCACTAAAGCTATTCTTTATGTCAGTATTTTCTTGAAAATAAATTTTAAAGATACAATTCAAAAAATGCCGATAGAGGGCGCTTTAGACTTTGGAGTAACCAACAACTATATTTTACAGTTATTTTTTTATATCATTACATGCTTTCAAAAGCTTAGACTTAAACTTAAATTTTGAGCTCAAAATCTGAATCGTTGGGAGTGGTTAAGTAGCGCAAACGGAACTGTGTTTAGGAGTTAAAATTTCAAATGATTATAAAAAACGGAAAAATGGTCAATTCGTTTGCGGTTTTCAGTAAAACTATTCTTTATGTCAGTATTGTCTTGAAAATAAATTTTTAAGATAAAGTTTAAAAAATACCAATAGACGGCGCTTTAGACTTTGGAGTAACGAACAACTATTTTTTACAGTTATTTTTTTTTATATCATTACATGCTTTCAAAAGCTTAGACTTAAACTTAAATTTTGAGCTCGCTGGTGTACATAATACATACCAGTGTCTCGACCGAGTTCGTTGGCTAACTTCATTCGCCATCTTGTTTCAAAAGGACTGCAATTTAAAAAAAAATTAAATTTTAAATTTAAAATGAGTTATCAAAAAATTGAAAAATGAAAAAGATTTTTTTTTATGTGTTTGACCTTGATACAAAGATTCCGGAGCAGTTTTTGTTTCGCATATATCTTAGAAAATGGTTGAATTATAGCACTTTGAATTTCTAGCATGGCTGATATTTTGAAACGATCTGATATTTGTCACGTGATAACAGGCGTATTTATTAACCTATTCCGATGTAAGAAGGCATGTGGATAGTATATCGCAATGTCTCAACCAAGTTCGCTGGCCAGCTTCATCAGCCATCTTGTTTCAAAATGGAGGCCATTAAATTAAAAAATATATATATATTTAAAGTGAGTTGCAAAAAATTAGAAATTGAGAGCATTTGACCATGATATAAGGATTCCGGAGCTTTTTTTGTTTAGTCTTTATCTTAAAAATGTCTTTATCTAATGTGGGTGATATTTTGAAAAAATTGATTTTTTGCCTGCGACAGCACTTGTATATATCAACCGATTCCAATGTGAGTGAGCATGTGCACAGGAATTTCTAAGGTCTCGACCAAATTCACTCGTTAGCCTCATCCATCATGTTGTCTTAAAATGGCAGGAACTTCAAGATATTGCTGAATTTGGCAACCAAATATAAGTTACTTTAAATAAAAGCAGCTTGGATAAATCTGACTAATTTCGCGAAATTCTTATTCATAATGATTAAGTATTGATAAAAATTAATATTGAATCTCCTATAATCGGATTCTACTAAATTGAGCTTCGTGCGTTTGAATAATATAAGCTTGCTTTTTAAAAATAAGGAATATGAAAGCTACCTCTTCCTCTCGGCAGTGGCCGGAAGGACTTTTAATTCTTGATACTATTTTTATGTAAAAAATGCTTTTAAACAAACATAATTTATGTTTTCACGCTATGAGCAATCAATTTGTACTAAACTTCCGTTGATATTTATATTTTTAATTCCCCAATTTTACCTTTTATTAAGAAATTAAAATCCTTTATTATAATTCCCTTTCGAAACACAGTATTTTAAAATGCTTTATAAATCAATATCGTTCAAAAAAATTGTGTTATTTAAATTCATAACTAAAGTGTTTACCTAGCGCATACATGAAAATTTATATTATGTGTGCAAATGAAGTTATTTAGCATGATGCATATTATATTTTATTTAATCTCAAATTTGCGCGAAAGATATGTATTTAACTTTTAAAGCGAAATTATTTAGCTTTCAATTGATTTCCAATTTTTGGCATAAATTTTATAGTTGAATTTTAATAAAAAATTTCCAACTAAATCAAGGTGCATACAATTTTATGCCGTTACTTTTTTTTTTTTTTTTTGCAACACTTTTTATTTTATTTAATCACAGAAAATGCTAAAATTATAAAAAGCCACTGAAATATTCTAAACTGAAATAGTGCTGTTAGACTCCTTCAATATATACTAGAATGATTAGAACTCCTTCCAATGAAATACATTCACTTTCATGAAAAAAAAAATGGTTTTTGTAAGTAACAAACTCTAACAAAAGTATCCCTTTCATAAAAAAAAAAAAAGAAAGAAGAATGACGATAGGGCCGAGTAGTTCCGTAGAATAGTGACTGCCCAGTTTGAAAATAACTGGACATACATTTCGTCACATGAAGCAAAGTTTCTAATATTTGCAAATGGCAAAAATAAAATCATGGAGCTTGCTTAAACTTCAATAAATATGCTGAAAAAATTCCTGAGTTGATATCTTTATCCTAATTGACGAAAGAAAATCTTTTCAAAAAACTTTTATTTTCGAAAAGATAATAAACGTCCTTTTAAATAATAGTCCAGGAAATAGGGGATTTAACCTGGCAAAATTAATGGTAGTTCTGGAAATCGGCTTACTTTATGTTTTTTGGGTCGCTCAATCCGAATTTGTAACTTCGCACCAAAATTTCCCCCGGCAAACTCCCAAAAAAGATTTTTATTAAAAAAATCAATTTTTTTTATTGTTTTAGGGAAAAAGTATCTAGAAATTCAGAAAGTAGACAAAATTTGAAACAAATTAGATATATGACATTATGACTTAGGATGAAGGGGAAGGGGGGGGGATCTGCCTCGGAACATGCGCTGCGGTGCTGGGTGGACTAAGTTGCGCAATTCCACTTAACCACGCACACGTTTACATTCGCCCTCCCATCTCCCCTCCGAACTTTCTCTATAAGGTTTACTTTAAGTTTTTTGGGTCGCTGAATCCGAATTTTTAACTTATTCCCAAAATCCCCCCCCCCCTGAAACCCTCCCAAAATAGTTGTTTTTAACTTAATTTTTTTATTGTTTTAGGGGAAAAGTAAGTAAAAATTCAGGAAGTAGACAAAATTTGCAACAAATAGGATATATGACGTTATGATGTAGGATAAAAGGGGGAAGAGGGGGCTCGGAACATTCACCGCGCGCTGTTCTCAAAAACCAAATTTTTTCAAAAAATCAATTTTTTGGATGTTTGTCGGGAAAAATTTTGGTGGGAAGTTACAAATTCGGATTCAGCTACCCAAAAAACGTAAAGTGAGCCGAAATTCAGAACTAGGATTAATTTTGCCAGGTAAAATCCCCTATTACCTGGACTTGCATAACTTAGTGTACATAGCGCCGCAGTGTATGTTTCGAGGCTGCCCTCTCCCTCCGCGTTCATCCTACGTCGTAATGTCATATATCCTATTTGTTTCAAATTTTGTCTACTTTCTGAATTTCTACATAGTTTTCCCCTAAAAGAATAAAAAAATTAATTTAAAAACAATTATTTGGGGGGGGGGGGGGGTTCGGAGGGGGGTTCGGGGGAGGGGGGATATTTTGGGGGTAAGTTAAAAATTCGGATTCAGTGACCCAAAAAAACTTAAAGTAAACCTTATAGGGAAAGTTCGGAGGGGAGATAGGAGGGCGAATGTAAACGTGTTAAGTGAGTGGTTAAGTGGAATTGCGCACCTTAGTCCACGCAGCACCGCAGCGCATGTTCCGAGGCAGATACCCCCTTCCCCCTCATCCTAAGTCATAATGTCATATATCTAATTTGTTGCAAATTTTGTCTATTTTTTGATTTTCTAGATACTTTTGCCCTAAAACAATAAAAAAAAATTGATTTTTTTAATAAAAACCTTTTTGGTGGGCTTTTTACAAAAATTTGGGAGGGTTGCCGGGGGAAATTTTGGTGGTAAGTTAAAAATTCGGATTCAGCGACCCAAAAAACATATAGAAAGCCTTTTTTCAGAACTACCATAAATTTTTCTAGGTAGGGTCCCTATACGGTCTCTATTGCCTGGACTATAAATAAATAATAATAATCCAAGTATTATATATCCGAAAACGTATTTTTTTAAGTGATAGCTAGAGTTTGTCACTGTAAAGTTTGATGTAGATTTTGATATCGATCACGCATAGACACGCATACACACGCACAAATGAAATCTTTTATATAATAGATTTGAAACCTTACAAGTGAGACAGAGCCAGACGGTCTGTTTTTCGTTGAGTCGGAAAGGCCAATTGATTTTTCCTATGCTTAGGTATCCAGATTAGAGGTCTGCACGGGCCGACATTTCCAGGCCCGGGCCCGGCCCGACTCATAGAGAAAAAAAATCGGCCCGGCCCGATGCAAAAATTAAAAGTTCGGCCCGGGCCCGGCCCGGCCCGATAAAAAAATTAAAAGTTCGGCCCGAGCCTGGCCCGGCCCGGAAAAAAGTTAAAATCTCGGCCCGGCCCGAGTGAACTTCTACAAAACATTGATTTTTTCGTCGAATTGGTTAAAAATTTGTCTCGTAGGAGGAGTTCTGTCCAAAAATATTTATCTTAACTTTTTTTCATGTTTATAATCCTTATTTTTATAGACGTGCAGCAGACTGCGATATTTATTTTTTTTAATGAATCTCTATTTCTTGTATGTAAATGTTTCGGTTATCATCAATACTGTTAATCCATATTCCATGTCTAGAAGTGTTAAAAATCGGAAAAATGCTATACAGTAAAATCTTCTAAGATGGAATTGCATAGAAAAGAGAAAAAAAATGTGTTATAGACGAGTTCTCTTCTTAGCAAGTGTAAATGTATTATATATTCTTTTCTTACTTATTAGTATATTAATTTTGCATGGATCAACACGTTTTTCAGTTTAAAACAAGGTTCTGTCATAGGCAGGTTCCTTTTCATACATTTTACTGTATTTTAATTTAGTTATATTTTACTGTGCGTAGAAATCTACTATTCTTTAAAAATAATAAATTTTAATGTTAGTTTAATGTTATAAATATATGTTATATTATAATGTAATAAAGTTTAATATAGAATAATGGCGATTCAAAAACGTATGCATTTTTTGCAAAAACTTTTGGGCCAGGCTTAATTTAACTGACCTTTTAATGGACCAGGCCACGCTGAGGCGATGATTTTCATACGGGCTGGCTCAAAACTAGGACTGAAAATTTTGGGCCATGAAGACTAGGAATGGAACCAGGCCCGGCTCTGTACAAAAAAATTAAGTTAGGCCCGGCCCGGCCCGGCCCGAGCCTTCGGAAAAAAGTATGGCCCGGTCCCGGCCCGGTCCCGGCCCGGCCCGAGTGCCGTGAATGAAAATCGGCCCGAGCCCGGCCCGCGGGCCGGCCCGTGCAGATCTCTAATCCAGATAAACATTAGCCCCACCACTGGCCGAGAGGTTTTGCGGCCGAGAGGTTTTGCTCTCGTAGATGGGAGATGCTGGGTTCGATCCCAATCGCGCCCGTCGGCATAATCGTTCGGAGTTTTCGTGGTTTTCTTCGAACCTCGGTTTCCCAAGCGTAAATACGGGTTAGGTTCCTTTAGAAAGACACCCACGGAGGGCACTCCGCCCTTAGGGCCTATATCCCTCGTGCTGATAATTGGCCGTCATAAACACAACCAACCAACCAGATAAACATTACTTTATTCCTATTCCCATTAACAAGAAAAAGTTTCCAGATTATAATTTCGAAATGATTATCTGTTAAAATTATTCTGTTGAATAGTTTTCTGACCAATCTCAGAAAAAAAAAAAAAAAAAAAAAAAAAAAAAAAAACTCATGACGTCATATTTGGAAATTAGGACAACTTAGGAAAAGTTAAAGCTCTCTAAAATATTCAGTCAGTATGAAAAAAAAAAAGATACACTTGTCTTTATTCGCAGACCGTTTACGAATAAAATCACAGCAAAGGGGTCAACTGAATATACTGTATTCTTTCAGAATATGAATGCAATTTTTGAAATTTAAGTCGTCTAGATATTAAAAATTGCACCAACTTTATTTTACAAAGAATAACACCCACTTTTGACAATATATTTTATATTTCATGTACTTTTTATTAGATCTTCGCAGAGTTATAAAAAATACAAATAAAATGACTTCTTAGGTGACAGAAAAGCCCATTTTCTAAAATTTATACTTTAGGGGACTGGTAATTTTGGTTCACAAACGTGGATATAAAATTACTAGTTCCCTTAAAATATCAATTTAACTATCAATAATCTTAAGTCTCACAATAAAAAAATTGAAGAGCTTTAAACAAGTGATTAATCTACAAATACTTAATTTCTTTATTGTGAAGAGTTTAAGTTAAATGATTTTGGAAATTTCTTACTTTGTTGGCCACACTGTCTTGAAGGCATTTCGCAAACTCGATGGTTGGCTGGTTGGTTGGTTGATTTTGTGACGGCCGATTATCTACACTGGGGATATAGGCCCGAGGGGGAGTGCCCTTCGTGGGGGTCTTTCTAAGGGAACCTAACCCGTATTAACGCATGGAAATCCATGGTTCGAAGAAAACCACGAAAACTCCGAACGATTAGGCCGACGGGCGCGATTGGGATCGAACACAGCACTTCCCGTCTACCAGTTTCGAGAGCAGAACCTCTCAGCCACTGGTGGGGCCCGCAAACTCGATGAAAATAACATTTATTTTGTGAGTAAAATAAGCATCAGTGCTGCCATTTATTGGTTTTGTTCCAAAGTAAAAACCATTCAGCGACAAAGAAGTAAACTACAAATGTAAAAAAATCAAACAGTTTAAATTTTATGAGGAAAAGAATAGAGGTCTCGTTTTATTACTTCAGGTCTGAAGAGTTTAGAGTAGAATCTTAAAGGAAAACTTGCAACTTCACATCGGTAAAATTGTAGCGGTAATCGAGGTATGAAATAAGCAAAAGTAAACTTTTATTTTCCAAACTTTTAAATGCAAATTAGCACATAAATTTTCTACTTGCTTTTTTCTATTTTCATGTATGTGATTGAACGGTTCCCTTGTACATTTGAAAGGTAAAATTTCGCTCTATCTCAAAAAATAAGGATTAGTATGAACTGTTAACTGTAGCATGAACTGCCCATTTTTGACGATGCACATTCTTTTTATATAAAAACATGTAGGGCATAATTGATAATTTTTAATACGATTTTATTAATAACTAACTGAACCGTCCGGCGTTGCCCGTGCCCGTGATAATATATCCTAAAATCAACCTTAAATTTGTATAATTTTATATCTTTAATTCGATTTTTTCTGAAATAAGTCCCGCTCACTATGTGAAATAAAGGGAGAAGTTGCTAATTTTTGAGATTTGTTATGTATTTTTTTTCATAAATTTTGGAAAATTGTATATGGTAGTGATGCACAAATTAAAACTTTAAAACGTCCTCTAGTGATGAGAAAAATTGTCATAATTGTAATTTCCAGCTTTTTCAAACAGCTATTCTTGTTTAACATTAAATTCAAAGTTCTAAGTTTATCCTCGGCATTTGTGCATATAATGCTGGATTTTCTTTTCGATAGGCTTTAAATCCTCTCTTAATTTGCAAAATAATAATAATAATAATAATGAGCCAATATTGAACTAGATTGGCCTTTATTAAGTTTTGTTTCGGTTTTTTCAATTCCCAATCAATCGAATTTAGATAAACTGAGCTCGTTTAATTTTTTTAATTACATGCAATCATACTGCGTCTTGATTTAGAATTTCAATCAATGCCATGCTAATAATGTTTTGCCACGTGGCATGGTTCGCCGTTCTTGGGCTATAGTCTTAATATTTTTATGTTATTTTTTAAGGACGTCCCTTTATGGGGTTAAAACTTACGCTCCACACTAAATGAAATATACATTCACTATTTAACTCTTTGGAAATTAACAATTTATTTCTACCATTGAAAATCTTTCAATAAGCAAACTAAATTTCAAACTCAATCTGAAGGATTATGGTAGAAATTTTAATCAGTCTAGCAGGGAATAGTAATGAGATGCTTCAATAGCAAGCTTGTGTATAAAAATAAATTGCTGTGAAATAAATTGATTTACCACAAGGTTCACTGTATAATTTTGAATTTATAACAAAGGGATTTAAAATGGGCATTAATTTGTAAAACCTCTTGTTAAAGATAATGTTCGCATTTGAGAAGGGAAGTACGAGATATCACAAAAGTAAATACTTGATTTTAAAAATAAATACATTTCAACTTATTTACGTTGATGAATCAAAAGTGTTATACTTTGCGCTAGTTGGTGACGTATTGTAATAAGGACAAATTCATTTCACAACGATGAAAAACACAACATGGAAGCATTAATAACAAATATGAACACACAGTGATAATATACTTCCTTGATAACTGAAAAAAGTCAAATAAAACCTTAAAGCAGTTCAAAAATTTTAATAAACTGTTTACATTTTTCGGCTTCACCGAAGCCTTTGTCAAGACAAGTGAGAATATTCCACAGTTTCACTAGCGGAAAGCGTGAATAACAACTTTTCAAATCATTGCATTATAGATTGTGCAACTGTAGAATATTCTCACGTCTTGAAAAATACTTCGGTGAAGCCGAAATATGTAGACAGTTTATTAAAACATTTTTAGTGCTTTTATGTTTGTTATTTAACGCCTATTAGCAATTAATAAAGCATGCACTATGAGGGTAAGGATGCGTAGTGTTTCTGTATTGTTCCTGCGTACGTATTTGGTGAGCAGCTGAAAATGACATGAAAACTGGCTGGCGCGTGAAAAATGAGCTTGAGAGACACACCTATATTTTTGCAGTCATCCGTCTATATTTGATGATGAATTATTAACATATATTAATTATTCTTTATTAACCAATGAAAATAATTTTACATGCAATTATTAATAATTTTATTAAATATAAGTAAATTAATCTTTCATAACTTTTCTCAACAAGACTCGCAGATGACTCTAAAGATTTTCATTGGTCAAGCGAGGTTTGTATTTAATTTTCATTATTTCAATCAGCAGAATACTATCACATGTAAATATGTTGAACTAAAAAGGCTCAAAATCTTTTCTATACCAGATGCTAAATTCCAACATACTGGGTAGCTAAATTGGGAAAATTTTCGGCAGCTAAATTCGGAAGATTTTCGGCAGCTAAATTCCAAATGTATGAGTTCCAAATAAATGTATGCTCTGTTTATTATATGTTTCAGTTTAACTTTTTATTGTATCCTATTTTAAAAATAAACGTATGCCATTTAAAAATACATTTTACAAAATATTTGCCTAGCTATGCATAAGTATTTAAATGCATATTTTAATTATGTGACGCATTTCCGAAATAGCATAAAATGCGTTCAAGGACCGTATAGTGTACCATTGTTGTAAAGATTCTTGTGTTATAGATTTGAACAAGGAATATTTCTCATTAACCATTGTTACTTTGATTTGTTAAAAGAAGAATTTTTGTACATATTGATGCATTGTAAGACAATAAGGTGAGGGGGAAACGATTATAAATTATAACCCACCTTCTAGGGAACTGGTTTCAAAGTTACTTCAACTGTAGCTAATCGAGTTATGATTTATTAATTATGTTAGTTATTTCTAGGTAAGGTTTAAGGCATGTGCCTAACTTCGGAGCACTTTTCTTTTTTTTTACGAAATTTTTATCAAACACGTGTTTTTAGTTAAAACAGGGAATAAAACTATGAATTCATATAAATTTTTAATGGAATTTTAATTAACTTTTCAAATTTAGACAATATTTAGTGAAATTTTAGTAAAGAATAGCGTTTATGCCAAACATTCTATAACGAAATCTAAGCAATATATTAAAAAAAATCCCTGCCGGCTCGGCAGACAGGTGCAGGTAGATTTCGAAGTTAAAGGTTAAATTTTTATTTTAAATAACAAAAGAACAAATAAACTAGTATAACATTAATAAAAATACAAATAAAACGTCGAAATAAAAATCACTTGATGACGTAAACACGTGTAATTTGCTTAAAGTCAAGTGAATGTGACATTTACGATCAAACATTATTGGTATTTAATCTTATAGTTTGGCGATAAATTTTTGGTCGACGGGATAACCAAGTAGTACCAATGTTAGTTTTTGTTGCATTAAAATATCTCAATTTGTTGATTTTCTGTAAGCAAGTAAACCCTATTGGTTTACAATAGAAGTCTATAGGAATTTGGCGAAATATTAGAGATATCGAGAAGTAGGCGTCCCTTTTAGTGACTCATTATGGTCGCCAAATTTGGCGATATATCGCCAAGTTGGCGACAAACTTGGTGACATTTGGCGGAAGTACAGGGTCCCCTACAGTAATACTCCTTATATGTATAGAGATACGATAGCGTAATATATATATACAGATTTTTATTTTTCACGTGGAAATCTTGCAATACAAAAGTAATTGTTGTGGTAAGAATTTTATTGTGTTTTTTTTTATTGTTGGCAACTGCTATAACGAATTTTTTTTTTTAATTTTACTGTCATTTTTCTGCAAGAGCATGTTTTATCAGAACCATGTTAAGGCGGTATTCAAAATTTTTAACCCTTTCCAATTTCTACTGCCTTGGGCCGATTTTTCTCATTTGCGATCAATGCCGAGATATTAGCCATCTCAATGTGTTTGGCGAATTTCAAGACGATCAGTGCATAATTCTGACTTTTATCGTGCGGACAAAATTTAGTACATACATGCATATGTATATAAACTTTTTTTTTGCTTCATAACATACCAATAGATAAGCAGAACCTTGTTACAAAATTTTATTTCAATATCTTAAAAACTTTTTAAAAAATGGTGTTTCTCGTAAACATACACAATGAAAAACGCAGTTTTCCAAAAAATGCAAATTAAGATTTTGATTTAGCACAAAAAATTATGAATACAGTTTACAATTTTAAAATCTACCATGTTTGTAGATGTATATATATTTTTGTATCTATTATATATCATATATTTGTGTATTAAAATTTATTGTGTACCTTTCTGTAGCTCTTTAAACGGTCACTTCCAGTTTCAGAAAGTACATTTTAGGTCTATATTTTGAACTATATCTTTGCTTTTAAGTATCGATGAACCATAAGTGAAGCATTTTTTGGAACCCTAAATGTTTCAACTTTAATAATAATAATAAAAAAAAATCTAAAATGTTCGCAAAAACAGAGATTTGAGGGTAAGCACATACCTTAATACGTTGCCTATCTTTATATGATACGAATTGAAATCTTTTCAACTGAATAAAAAAAGTTTCCATGCTGGGAGTCGAACCCTAGACCTTTCGCTTAAATTATCAAAGTTCTGGCTGGGGAGATACCTAGACTGACAACCTTCCGACACATTTCATTCAGGAAATCTATATGCCGCAAGTAAATGAAGCGATGTATAAGTAGACACACTCTATTATTTTTAATCGAATCAAACTGATTAATAAAGGTGTAATAAGAATTGATTTTTTTTCAACTGTATCTAAGAATTAAATGTGTCGCCCGGTTGTCATTCCAGGAAGCTCAATAAGCTTAGTGTTGGAAATTTAAGCCAAAGGTCTTAGGTTCAACTGCTTGTCTGGGCAATTTTTCACTCGGTTGTAAAAAAATCAATTTGTGTGATATTTTTGCTTGCTTGAAATTTGTGAAGCAAATTACAGAAAATCATACAAGATATCAAAAATTCACAGTGACATGTATGGATGACAACAAAATAACTATCTCTATTTAGATCTATCTGTATCTTGAAGAAATATCTTAAATTAATCCAAAACTGGTACGCTTACTATTCAAGAATGTAAAAAAAAAAAATGGGAACAAGAAAAACATAGTTTAAAAATTACCGATAGTGTAAGGTTTTAAATGTAATATGCAATACAAAAAGTGAAAAAAAAAAGGAACTAAAAGGGAAAGATTGATATCATATTCACCGGAAAAGATCATAGTAAATGCAATTACGCTCTCTTATAACGTTGATTATCAAGTTCAGACTTCACAATAAATCCATTGAGCTTGAATTACGCATTCTATGCGATTTACGACGTGCTCAAAGACGTCTAACTTTCAAAGACGATGATTGTCATGGAGGCAAGAATAGTAAGGATAGAATAACTGTACAGGTAGGCGCGCAGGCGAAATTTTTGAAAAGTCGATTTTGAAATTGAATAGTAAAATCACTGATCAAAATAGAAAAATTACTTTGGTTGTAGACAATTGCTCGGCCCATCCTAATGTGTCTTCAAAATTATCAAATGTTAATTTGCTTTTTCTTCCTCCGAACACCACTTCAAAATTGCAACTAATGCACTAGCGTGTAATAAAAAACCTGAAACTTCATTACCGAAAACGCATTCTCCGACGCCTTATCTGGGCATTTAAAAATGAAAAACCTTTACAGGGTGGTTTTAAGGTGACTGATCTGAGGATATCCGTGACAGAATTAGCCAAAGTGTGGTAAAATGACGCTTCTGAATCTATACTAATAAAAGAAAGTTCCGCTCTTTGCGCGTGTGTGTGTGTGTGTCTGTTCGTGATGGCTAGCAAAATCTACGGCACGTACGACGCTCAAATTTTTTGTGAGGCTAACCAAAAGTGTCTCATGGTGCACCTGAGACATAGAATTTTAAAATTCTAATAACTAGATGAGTTATTAATTAAAAATGGAAACTCGCTGTCATTAAAAAGTCATCTCGATCTTTACGAAAAGGAAAAGCTCTTCCGCATACGCAGAAGGCTTATTTACGCATTGGTTGAAAATGAAGAACGAGAAAAGATATTTTGGGAGTATTTTGTCATTATTTTTTAACGTACATCATCCAAACCGCTTAGAATAGTTAAAAGCAGAAGACATATTCTGAAAGATCAAATGCCGCAATCAATTAAAAAATATATTGCAGTTAATCCTTTGAAAAGAAATTTTCAAAAGAGTCGTTTTTCTGAAAAACATTTCTTTACCCTATTTACAATTCCCCTCAAGGGCGCATTTTTAGTAGTACTGACAAACCAAAAATATATTCTTAAAGCTTAAACCTTCTTTTTGTAATAGATGGTGTAATCAGTTTTTAAAAACACGATTTTAACCCTTTCAAATACACCGGCGAACTCAGGTCACTTCGCGCCTCACGGAGACGATATTTTTTTTTACTCTAAAAGTTGCCAAACGTCCATATTTTAACAAAATCTTTTTAGAGTATCTGAATAGACCAGATTTACACCACCAACAAATTTTTTGAAATATCCGGACGGGTAGAAATATTTTTTACAAAATAAAATGTATGAAAATTTCGACAAAACCGTAAAAAATTGAGTGTTTCGTCGCGGTCGCATTCTTCCAGAGCACAATTTTAGAGGTATCGACAAACGAAAAATATTTTCTTAAAGCTGAATTCTTTTTATAACCGATGGTGCAATCAATTTTAAAAAGTAGGAATTTAAACTCTTTCAAATACACCAGCGAACGCAGGTCACTTCGTGTCTCACGGAGACAATATTTTTTCTACGCTAAAAGTAACTAAACGTCCATATTTTAACACAATATTGTTAGAGTATCCTAATATATCAGATGTACATCACCTACTAAAATTTTGAAACGTTCTGACGGGTAGAAATATTTCTTACAAAATAAAATATGTGAAATTTCGACGAAATCAGTAAAAACCTGAGTGTTTCGTCGCGGTTTCCATCGTTTTCGGTGCGTATATACTCCAAAAATCAAATTACGCTGAAAATAAAATACCAAATAGCATATACATTCAATTTAATATTTTTTCATTTAAAAAATATAAATTCAGATAAAATGGAGTTTTAAGATATAAAATCATACAAATTTGAGATTAATTTAAGGGTCATTAGTAGTATATGGGGCCTACTCTGGAACACTTTTCATACTCCACTAAATGGAAATATTTAACGATTTTTGTAAGATTTTGCTCAAAAAAATTGCCTGTTAAAATATCGAGGATGTAACGATTTTATTACGATTTATCGAGCAAATAATGATAAAAAATTGTATGATTTGCATTGGTTGGATATTTTTATTTTTTCTACAAAATTATGTAAAGAAGAAGTTTTAAGAAAGGGTTATAAAGAATCAAATAAACGGGATAATAACGTAATCAATTTAGATTAAATAATGATCATTTTTAAATGCTAATATTTAATTATTATTGTGATGAAAAATTTTGACAGACGTCCTTTCTTAATAGTCTATCAATTGCTAATAAACAACCTTCCTCTAGGATAATCTTGATAGGAAAAGCAAAGAGCAGCGTTATATAATAAGTTATCGGCATTATAACCAATCCTAAAATCTTTAGTTGCATTAAAAGCTATAGAATAGTATAAGTTATTATCTCCGGGAATATAAATATGAAAATATTCTTTTGTTTCTGGTATTATATTCCAATTGTCATCACATTTACTTTCTATCCAAAAATAAACACCAGGTTGAGAAAATTTAGAGGCTTGATCCATTTTATATATTTTAGCGGTGAAAGTTAATTTTATTGTATCATTGAAACTATGAAATATAGTATAATTATTAGAGTTATCGATGCTATGATTTGTAATAACGGGGTCAAATTTAAAATAATGAAAGGTAGGCGAAAGACAATTAAAGAGTAAAGTACTTATGACAAAATATTGTAACATTTATTTAGAAAAAAATTGGACGTCAAATAAAGGATATAATCCTTCGGCTTAAAATTGAAATGTTAATTAAAAACCGTTGATATATGATATCCATTCCCAGTCAACTTTATCATTAAATTCTTTTAAAAAATCTTCGGATAAGACCTGATGATAGGAGATCCCTTCCCAGTCAACTTTATTTTTAAATTCTGTAATAAAATCTTCTGATAGTGTCTGATGAAATGATATATAACACCAGTCAACATGATTTTGAAATTCTCTAATAAAATCTTCGGATAATGTCTGATGAAATGATATACACCGCCACTCAACTTTATTTTGAAATTCTCTAATAAAATCTTCTGATAATTTTTCATTCTGTGATATACAATTCCAATTAAGTTTATCCTTAAATTTTCTTATAAATTCAATGGGCAATTTCATAATATTTTTACTTAAATGAAGATCAATTTTATTCATATATAATGAAATAAATGTATGAAATGTTTTATGATGGGATAAATTGATAAATAAATCTTTATATTTATGAATTATAATATCGTCTAATCTTTGAGCCGACCCCATTTATATAGAAGCATTTTTATAAACACTTTTATTTTTCGTCTTTATTTAAAAGCAGTCGCAATTCATTAATAAATCGTATTAAAATATTTTTTAATTCCAAAACTTCATCTATTAACCTTTCTCTGTGAGGTTCTTCTTCTTCATAATAATGGCCAAATTTTTTATTTAATTCACCAAGTTGAACGGAAAGAATTTTTTTCCATTTATCGTTATAAAAATTATCTGGTAATTGATCAAACTTATATTCAATGAGATTACAAAAATCGAGTTTATGCATATATTTTTCTAAAAACCTTTCACCAAATGTTTGAAAGCGGGTTATTAGCAACCAATTCAATCCTTCTTCTAATGTGCACATAGTGTTTTCTGAAAGTTTTTGGAATCTGGATACTTTATGTAAATCTAATTTTTCATGATAGGTTTGAATAAATTCGTCACTTAAGGTTTGATATTGAGAAATAACAACCCAATTTATATAATTGGAATGTTTTAATATAAATTCTTCAGACAGCTTTTGATTTTTAGAAACTAAATTCCAATCTAATTCTTCTTTGTACTTTTCGATAAATTCTTCCGAAAGTTTTTGAAAAATGCATATAACATTCCATTCAATATAATCTATGAGCTCTTCCATAAAACATTCGGATAATACTGAATATCTACAAACTAACTTCCAATTGAGTTGATCCTTCAAATTTCGTAGGACATCTTCGGATAAATTTTTCGTTTTAGAAAATTCGTCCCAGTTGATATCCATTTAATAATGGACATATTTTAAAAAGGGATTTTTTCAATACGAATATAAGGTTTTAAACTGTCTGATTCGCCATCAGGCAATATTGAAAATGTAATGATATCATTGCGTTTTCCATAGGCCAAGCAAGTTGCTGAATCTCTTTCAGCCATTCTTCTTTCTAAAATAATTTTATCATTGATTTTTAATTTTATCAATGCATTCGTATTAAGATCATAATCAGCATAAATATTATGCATGACTACCTGTTTCTTTTTTAAATATATAGTAATTTTCATATCCATATCAGTAGATAATCGCATTTCTTGATCCAGTAATTTAGAACTTATCAAGTCGAAATTTACTTTTTTAAATTCTTTATCTGTAAAAGTCTGAAAATCATCTTTTATAGTAACCCAGATATCTTTACTGTCTACATATATTTTATTGACTACGTCTGTATCGTTTTCGGGTTCCGAAATATTCGTAATTATTTTATTTTTTGCATCAAATTTATCACTCTTTAATATTAACGCATTTTTTTCTAAATATCGTTTATTCACAACATTTTTATCATCTTTCGGATCTGCGACATTTCCTATTCTTTTTCCTTTAGCGTCGTAAGCTTTTCCCTCGATTAGTTGTAAAGTGTTTTCATCCAATTCTTTAATTCTCTTACCAGTTTCTTCAGCGAAGGTTAAAAAATTACTATCGTAATTAGTATTATTTTTTTCTATAAAATCTCTTAATTGGAAATGATTATTCTCTATTTTATTCAAAACGAAACTTTTAGTAGTTAAATCTAAATCATCGATTGGATCTGAAGCATTTTTTAATATCTTATTTTCCATATCGTAATGACCATCGTCCTTAATTTAAAACCTATACCGGGGGGTCCGATAGGGCCTTTTCGCACTGGATTATCATACGGTGGATAATAAACAGCCATTTATAAAGACTAAAAAATGTTATTCTCCTAACGTTTTAATCATAGTAATTTCTTTTTTATTCATATTTAATATACATTTCTTCCTTACTTCTAAAATGTAGTAAAATACATATTCTTTGGTTGTTTCTTTTTCTAATTTCCAATTGAATTCTATTCTCAAATTTTCAAGAGTGGTGTAGTTTACATGATTTGACAAATCAAAATGAATTACAGGATATAATTTACCAAAATCTGAATAATTTACCATACAACCGGTTTCTGTATTTAGATTATTGAGACCTGATTCCAGAAAAGATTCATATAATCTATTATATTCTTTTTTACCAAAATCCATAGTATATCGCTCTGCAGGTAACGGCGATCTGTTAATCATCAACCAACATTCGATCATATCCAAATTATCAAATATCATATTATTTTTTTTAGGATTTTCATTTCTGTCGAAATATTGCGGTATGACGAATAATCTTAAAACTTCATCGGATGTAGCAGATATAGAATCGGAACCACTTTTATATTTATTAATAGGACTAGATCTGTTAATTTCATACTGATTCCAGTTTATTTCTATATCCGTATTAGATAATTTTAACTCGTTATAGAGAATCTCAGCACCATTTTTAAAGTCGACGTATCTCACCCACAGCGCTATGTCTTCAATTTCTACTTTATAATCTGGATTTGCAGCATCTGTGTAAATCATATTTCTACTATCGTCTCTTTGGAATTCCAGTCTTATTATGAAACCAGAAATGGCTTTTTTATATTCTGCGACGAAATCAAAAATTTCCTTTAAAGGCGTCCATGTTGTAACTGAATTACTATTTTTCGACAATTCCCATCTTTTTTTAAATCCTTTATTGTAGTTTTCATTTTTTACAATTTTTAATTTATTGACGATATCTGTTATAGGGGTGGTAGCAGTTATCGTACCATCGCTTTGAAGTAAACTTTTATTTCTATCAGCACTATCACTGGTATCTGGATAAAAACCTATATTGGTGGCTTCTGATGTTGAATAATCTCTGGTATAATCCTTCAGTCTCTTAACCTGCAGAATGTAGGAGTGATAGTCTCCAACTGATTCGATTATTTGTTTACCTATCTGAAGTTTTACGCCTTTCATAGAACATACAGCTGTGACATTATCATCATTTATAGAATCGCCACTGGATTTTATAATTTTCCACTTTGTCTCAAGGTAACTCTCCGATAATGAAATAGGATCATTTGTATCGGTAATTTCGAAATGAAACGTAGTATTTTCTTTTTTGTCATTATGGCTTGTACTAGGCAATCTTATTTTTTTTAATTCGCTACTTTTTATATCGTTATTATAATAATAATGAGTATCTCTTAGATCATAAATTTTTTCCATTTATTTAGGAAGAATTTTTAGACCTGTTCCTTTCATCTTTTTTGAAAATATTTCATTCAATATGTCAGCATCAGTCAATCTGTCAACTACTGTTTTTTCATTCAAATCTACTTTTTTAGATTTAAAAAATCCTTTTCCTTGAATTCTTTTACTTTTCCTATATAATCTGTGTTTATTCATTTATTTACTGAGAAAATTTAGTTAATATCAATTGATATATTTTTTCAACATAGTCCTCTTTTTCCTCTACGACTCTAAAATTATATTCAATCAAACCGTTATTTAAATCGATTAATTCACCATTTTGATTCGTAACTCTCATCCTTATTCTACGAATTGAATCCCTATTCACAGGATAATATATTAAATTATTGAATTCTTTTGAAATGATAACACCTGGTACATCCCTCGGTGTAAAAGAATAAATAACTTCTGAATTATTCTGGTTGATTAAAGATCCATTAACTACATCACAATGAATATATATAATGTCGTTTCCGTTTGTTATATCTGCTATATTTTCACCTTCTATTACAGTCTCTTCATCGTGACTTTTATAAACTTTTTTTTCAAAGCCTATTAGTTTATGAAAATCGCTTTTTGTTAAATCGATATTCCAACCTTTAGTTAATTTAATAAGCATTCTTAGTCTAGATTGTATCCTACCAAATTTTACCGGAGGATCGTCTGAACCAAACGCTTTCATTACATCTATGTTTAAATCTTCAACATTTTTATTACCATAAGGAATAGTGATAGATTTAACATTATTCTCATCTGTGTACAGGTCAAACGTATTAGTTTTATCTGTTATGTTAAACCATGAAACTGTCATAGTAAAAGATTGCAATGCTATTTTTTTTAATTTAAGAGTTTTAGGAAATTCAACAGTGAAATCCTCTGATTTTTCATGACTTTTTGGTTTCAATTTGATCATTTATTAGACAGAAAAAATCTTTAAAGATGAAAAACAAGCTCTTCGTTATAATCGCTAGGCTGTTGAGTAAATGAATTAAGTACACATTCCGGACATTTACCTTTATTTCTTTCTTTTATATATTTCATACAAAATAATCCACATTTGACAGAAGTAGGTTTTTGTAAAAAACTATCATTGTGAGCTATATTGACTTTTTTATTGGAAAGTTTAAGAAATTTCATAATGTTTTCAGGAATATATTTTTGTTTGAGTTTAATATTTTTATATATATATTCCCCGAAAGGATCGAAATATTCTACATAATTATAATTTGGATCATTATAGTAACAAACCCAATGTGTTCCAGGACCCGTCGAAATATCTAAATTAATAATCCCGCTTTCAAAATTTCCAATCGTTTTAGGAAGTAAATCGGAAGAGAAAACACCTCTGAATCCTTTTTCATCTTTCATATTTTCTTTAATCGTTTCATCTGATATACCCAATTTTGTTATCGGGATTTTTTTTTTTTAGAAAGGGGCGCTTTTTTAAGACCAGATCCTTTGTTTTCCCAAGGTTGAAAAACTCCAGATCCTGAAATTTTATCCAGGATTTTTTTAGTTCCCCAACCCGCTGCACCACTCGCAGCACCGAGTCCTAGTGATGTTAAAATAGGAATTAAAAAAGGTAAAAATCCACCGTTTTTATCTAATTGAGTTTTGCTTATATTTATTCTTTTACCTTTACTAATCTGATTAATCTGTGTTTTAGTTAAATACATTTCATAATTGGGAGGTTTAGAATTGTCTATCTGCAGTGTCAGTTCTTCTTTTTTTCTGAGAGCAGATTTCAATTTACTAATCTGTCCGTCACTCAAATGAATCTTCTTTTTTACATAACTCATTTATTAGGCAGCAAAAAGCTGACGCTTTCAAAGAAGAAATTGATTGTATAATCGTTCTTTATCTCCGTTAGTTATTTTTTTAGCTTTAATGAGTTTGTCTATTAGCAGTTTCACTTCATTTCTTAATTTTTTCGACTTGCTACCTTGACATATTTTTTCAATTAATTCAGATAATAAATCCAATCCTTTACCGACTTTCATTACTTCGCTACCTCGAATTGTAGTTAATCTAGCCAGATATTTTTGTAGCTCATCTTCTTTATATTTAACAGCGTCTATTTCAACCTTTTTCTGACTTAATTCCTCTTCTGAAAGATTTACAGCCCTTTTAATTGTACTTTGTAAGTTGCCTTTTTTCTTCGATAATTTTTCTTTTAACTCCTTAGCCTTTGTATACATTTCGTCTAATTTTTCTTTATTGTCTAGGAGTTTCGAAGGTTTGTATAATTTTTCAGATATTAAATAATCTGTATCTAAATATTGATCAACATTATAAATAAGCGGCGGTTCTTTATATAATTCTTTGACATCTTCGATCGCTTCAGGAATAATTCCAGATGATTCTGCAATGGGCTGTAAAGATATATTTAATTCGTCCAATTTATCATTGATAGATTTAATATTTTCTTTTCTACTTTTGTCCTGTTCTTCTAATTTTTTAGTGACAGGTTTATGAAATTCAGTTAAACTTTTGTCTATACCTAGCTTTCTATCACGCTGTTCTTCATTATTTTTTCTAATATCTGCTTGTAATTTGACAAGTTTTATTGCATTTTTTAATTATTCTTTTTGTTTCTTATTTCGATCTTTTTCTAAATCGTTTATTTTATCCATTTATATATTTTTAAATTAGAAGCGACAGCTTCGCCGTTTATTTTTACTGACAGCTAATATGCTTTTACTGGCAGTAACATTAGAAAGCGTCAGCTTTTCGCTGTCTAATAAATGATTAAAATTAAAGATTACACAGAACCGGAAGAATTACCTGACCCTAAACAACATCGTTTTTTACCCAGACATCCTTTCAGATTATTAATAATCGGCCCGTCAGGTTGTGGAAAGACAAATTTACTAATAAATTTATTAAACGGTTTTGAGAATCCTAGTAATTTAAGATTAGATTTCGACGCTTTATATTTATGCGCAAAAGATATTTCCGAGCCAAAGTATTCTAAATTGCAAGAAAATTATACACTGTTTGAAGGTGTTGAAAAAGACGACATTTTAAAATGTAAAAAAATAAGTAAAAATAAAAGAAAGCAATTATTAAAATTGTATGATAAATATAAAAAGAATGTATTATTTTCTTCAGATTTGAGTGAATTTATTACTGTCGACGATTTAGTTTCCTCAGAAAAAAATCTCGTTGTTTTCGACGATTGTGTTACAGAAAAAGACCAGAAAGTTATAGAGGATTTGTTTATAAGAGGTCGAAAGAAAAATGCATCCATTATTTATTTAACGCAGTCTTATTACTCAACTCCTATAAATATTAGAAAAAATTGTAATTACTTCATATTTTTTAAACTACAGCCTAGGGAAATCAATCAGATAATAAGAGAAATAGACGGAAATCTAACAAAAAAAGAATTTCTAGAAAAATATAAATCTTGTATGGGTAATTTCTTTATGCTAGATTTAGTAAATTCCGAAATGAGATAAAGAAAAATTTTTGAACCTATATAAATGGAAGAATATTTAGAAAAGAGATTATATGTTTATAGGAAAAGTTACAATTTGTATCAAAAGATAAGTATTTCCTTATCTGTTAGCAAATTTATGCTAAGTGCTTCCGGATTATCAGCTTTTGCGTTTATACCACTGGCCGCTTTGAGTTTGAGTGCAGGAATTGTAGAAGTCATTGAGAAATCCTTAAATATTTTGGAACGAAAAGAAGAATACAAGCAATGTTATACTTTCTATAAACAACAGTTAAATTTATTGAAAGCTAAAAAAATTTCAGAAGAAGAAGTGTATGTTAGAGAACAAGATTTTATAAATAATTTAGTATACTTCCCAATCGAAAAGTATGTGAAAAAAGTACAGTTGAATGGATATAAATATTCTTCTTAGAAAGCGTCAGCTTTTTGCTGTCTAATAAATGAGTTGTAAAAGTAAAAAATTTGGTGTTACGTCTTTAACTAAAAAGGGTAATTTTAAAGGCGGATGTTTAAAATGCGGACAAACTGGATCGGGTATTCTGAATAAAATCATTAGTAATTTACCTTTCGAAATGCATTTACCTAATCATAACTTCACAGGCCCAGGTACACAATTATTATGGGGGAAAACGCGATTAAATCCTGATTTAACGTATAAAAATTCGTCTAAACCTGTTAACAGAGTGGATGAAATTGCATATAAGCATGACAAATGTTATTTAGAAAATAAAGATACGAAAAGTAGAAATGAAGTATGCGATAAGAATATGATTGATGAATTAGATAATATTCAAAATCCAACGATGAGAGAAAGAATTGAAAGGGGAATTGTAAAACCGATTATTAAAGCTAAAAAGTCTTTTGGTATGGGATCTATAAATACAAAGATCTATTGTTTAAAATGTAAAAACCACACAGAAACTAAAGATATTAAAAATGCAATGTCTAAAAATAATAGGCCAATGATAAAAGGTATATGTCTAGATTGTGGTTCTAAAAAGAGTGTTTTTTTAGGAAAACCTTAGGGATGAAAGATCCTAAAAGTATCTTAGGGATGAAAGATCCTAAAAGTATCTTAGAAAAAATATATTATCATCCTGAAAGTGGTTATTGTGGGATCAATGAATTAAAACGGAAAACAGGTTTCAGTCAAAAGCAAATTACCGATTTTTTACACAGCCAAGATGTTTATACCAGACATAAGCCTTTAATTCGTAAATTTAAACGAAGACGCATTTATGTCAGTCATATCGATGATCAATGGCAAGCAGATTTATTGTTTATCAAACCTTTTAGTAAATATAATAACGGAACTAATTACTTATTGACAGTAATAGATATCTTTAGTAAATATGCTTGGGCTATTCCGATAAAAAGAAAAACAGGACAAGAAGTAACTGAAGCATTTAAAAAGATATTTAAAGAAAGAATTCCTGAAAGATTACAAAGTGATAAAGGAACCGAATTTGTAAATAAATGGACTTTAAAATTATTTAAAGATAATAATATTCAGTGGTTTACTACAGAAAATGTTGAAATAAAATGTTCTGTAGTCGAACGATTTAACAGGACAATTAATAAAAAAATTAGAACCTATCTAGCAGCCAACAATACTAAAAGATATATAGATGTATTGGACGAATTAGTTAAAAATTATAATAATTCCAAGCATAGGTCTATCAAAATGACACCTAGCGAAGCGAGTCGAGCAGAAAACGAATCTGAAGTTTATAAAAATTTATACGAAGAAAAAATAATAAGAAAACCGAAATTCAAGGTTGGCGATAGAATAAGAATTTCGAAATACCAGACTGCTTTTACCCGCGGATACCAACCTACTTTTACGGAAGAAATTTTCATCATTTCAGAAATATTAAACACTGACCCTATTACTTATAGGATAACGGATTTGAATGGCAACGAAATAAAAGGAACTTATTATGAACCGGAATTAGTTAAATATAATAAAAAAGATAAAATGTATAAGATTGAAAAAATAATAAAAAAGAAAGGAAAGAAATGTCTAGTTAAATGGTTAAATTATTCCGACGAATTTAACTCTTGGGTTGACGAAAAAGATATCAAGTCAATTTAATTTTTCCGTTATAATATCAAACCTCCCGCCTAGACGGGACTTTTTCAAATATCATTATGTTATTAAAATAACTCATCAAAACTCCCGCCTAGACGGGACTTTTTCAAATATTAAAATATAAACAAGCTATAATGTCAAAACTCCCGTCTAGACGGGACTTTTTCAAATATCATTATGTTATTAAAATAACTCATCAAAACTCCCGCCTAGACGGCACTTTTTCAAATATTAAAATATAAACAAGCTATAATGTCAAAACTCCCGCCTAGACGGGACTTTTTCAAATATCATTATGTTATTAAAATAACTCATCAAAACTCCCGCCTAGACGGGACTTTTTCAAATATTAAAATATAAACAAGCTATAATGTCAAAACTCCCGTCTAGACGGGACTTTTTCAAATATCATTATGTTATTAAAATAACTCATCAAAACTCCCGCCTAGACGGCACTTTTTCAAATATTAAAATATAAACAAGCTATAATGTCAAAACTCCCGCCTAGACGGGACTTTTTCAAATATTAAAATATAAACAAGCTATAATGTCAAAACTCCCGTCTAGACGGGACTTTTTCAAATATCATTATGTTATTAAAATTACTCATCAAAACTCCCGCCTAGACGGGACTTTTTGAAATATTAAAATATAAACAAGCTATAATGTCAAAACTCCCGTCTAGACGGGACTTTTTCAAATATCATTATGTTATTAAAATTACTCATCAAAACTCCCGTCTAGACGGGACTTTTTCAAATATCATTATGTTATTAAAATAACTCATCAAAACTCCCGCCTAGACGGGACTTTTTCAAATATTAAAATATAAACAAGCTATAATGTCAAAACTCCCGTCTAGACGGGACTTTTTCAAATATCATTATGTTATTAAAATTATTCATCAAAACTCCCGCCTAGACGGGACTTTTTCAAATATTAAAATATAAACAAGCTATAATGTCAAAACTCCCGTCTAGACGGGACTTTTTCAAATATCATTATGTTATTAAAATTACTCATCAAAACTCCCGCCTAGACGGGACTTTTTCAAATATTAAAATATAAACAAGCTATAATGTCAAAACTCCCGTCTAGACGGGACTTTTTCAAATATTAAAATATAAACAAGCTATAATGTCAAAACTCCCGTCTAGGCGGGACTTTTGGTTTTAAATGCATTACATTAAAATAAGTTTAAATAAATGAATTGTGACTTTTTTAAAGACGTTTTAATAGATGATTCTGATTCTAACTTAATGGATTCTTTTAACAAAGAAAACAAATGTCAAATACCCGAAAATTATCTCAAAATTTATGACCAGATGAAAAAAAGTGAAATAATGTACGATTCGGACGGTGGATATTTTACATATAAAAATATAGATGTTTTTTTAAGCGAAAGACGAAAATCCCGGATAAGTCGCTTTAACGCATTGAAATGGAAATTGCAGTTAAATATTCCATATAAAGCTGAAGAAATGTTTATTCAATTTTTAGATTTAGTGTATTATAAAAAGTCGATGAATTACCTGTATTTCATAAAGAAAATATTAGATTATTATAATATTGATAATAATTTGAAAGTAAAATTTAATAAGAAAAACGAAGACATTTGGAATAGCTTTCTAAAAAATGTTTCTTAATAAATGGAGCTGTCTAAAATTTGCAAGCATTGTCAGATGACTAAACCTTTAGACGAATATTATACTCGATTTCGTTACGGCAAAACAGAACATTACGCTAATTGCAAAAGTTGTCATTTAGCTATGAAAAATAAAAAAATTGATTGCGAATGTGGTAAAAAATACACTTTAGCTCATAAAAAGAGACATTTAAAAAGCAATTATCATATCAAACGAACGTCAAAATAAATTTATGATGTTGTGTTTTAAATTGAATGCATTTTTTAGTTGAAAATATTATATTGAATGTTGCGTTTTATATTGAACTTGCTTATTCAATGTTGTGTTTTTAATTGAACGCATTTTTTAGTTGAAAATATGATATTCAATGTTGTGTTTTTAATTGAACGCATTTTTTAGTTGAAAATATTATATTCAAAGTTGTGTTTTTAATTGAACGTATTTTTTAGTTGAAAGTATTATATTGGATGTTGCATTTTCAGAAATTATTCAATTGGAGTTAAAAAAAACTCGATAGTTTCAAAATATAGAAAAATTCCAAGACAGAGTGGATTGGTATTTTATATTCAAATGTCAGAAAAATTTTATTTAGAATTTAAAGGTAAAATAGAAGTGCCTGATTATGACAGTGATTTTTAGGCTAAATAAATGGGTAATTCAAAAAGTACAAAGATTTTGACAGGTAATTGTACAACTGAAAGAATAAATGTAGATTGGAATCATACCTTTAATGTTCATCCCAATGTTCATATAACGCCTGTATGTAAATACAGCGAACCATTTTTTGTTAGAATAACAGAAATAGATAAAAACGGATTTCGATTTGAATGTTTAAAATTGAATGGCGAACCTGTAGGAAAAAATTCAGATTTCTTTCAATGGACAGCAATTAGTCCTTTTGAGTAAACGATCTTCTTTTTGAAATATATTTTTTAATAGTTGTTTTCAGAAATTCTTCAATTTAATTTAATTCATACTTTTAAAGACATTCATTTTAAATCGCTTAATGTAAAATTACCTGCCACCGAAAGTGGTCTAATTTAACGAGCATTTATAGATAGTGGTCGCTTTTAAAAATGTGTCGCAAAAAGTATTTATAAAAATGTTTGTATATAAATGGAGGAAACTCTAAGATTGATATCTGTTTCAAAAATACATATTTCAAAATTAAGGCAGGTCGTAAAACTTTTAAATATAAACCAACCCCAACATTGTAAAAAAGATGATTTAATCAGATTGATAATAAGATATATAAAAGAAACTGGGGAATACAAATATGTTTTAGTAGATTTATTAAAATTAGATGTCACAGATTATTTAAATAAAATACAGACAAAATTTATCGAAAATCCTAAAAAAAGAAATAAATTGAAAAAAATATTCGATTCTTTCGATTTAAAATTTAACAATAACACAGAAGAATTTGATCCAAAAAATAACGAAGAAAAAAAGATAAAAACAGTGGTAAACCTTAAAAAATTATTTCCTGATTTGAATGAAAAATTGAAACAATTTATAAATGAACCGAAAAACCGTCCAAAACTTAAAAAACTCTTTGATTATTACGGCTTGAAATATAAAGATGAAAAATTGATCAAAAAGACAGAAAAGAAAGTCAAATTGCAAACAAATTTGGAAAATCTGTTTAGACCCGATTACGAAATTGTTGAGAAAGAAAAAAAAATTATTAAAAAATTTAATACTTATAGATATGTTTATAAAATAAGAAAAATAAACAAACTCACACCGGGCCAGTATTATAGTATCTTAAAAGATTTATTCAGGAGAGCAATTGGAAAAATTGAAGGAAAGGTAGATATAATTGTATTCAATCCCTATTTAACACAACCCTTCCACCCTAAAATGATGTCAACGAAAGAAGCCTATGAGACCTATTTAGATGTTTTAACGCATAAAATTGAATACAAAGAGTTGGATATTAAAGACTGTGAATTTATTTTTACAGTCGTTGATTTGCCTAAAGGTGGTAAACATTTGAAATTACTGAACGATAACGATGTTGTCAATAAAAAAAGTATTCTTCAAATTAAAAATGACGATAATATCTGTTTGGCTAGATCCATCGTTACAGCCCTGGCTATTCAAAATCGTAAAATTTTATGCGAAAAATTAAATCTAGAAAAACTTACAGATTTAGATGTTAAATACATAAAAATGGGTAGAAAATTACAAAAAAGTTTAGCGATAAAATTGCATGAAATGTGTGATATTCCGTTAGAAATGTGTAATTTAGAGCATATTAAACAATTCGAAATTTTTTTAGATATTCAAATAACTATATTTTGCAGAGAAAATTTTAACGAAAAAATATACAGTGGTACCTATAAATCTAATTGTGTTTACATTTTAAAAAATAGAAATCATTTTGATGTCATTACAACGGTTACAGGATTTTTAGGAAAAAAAAATTATTGTGATTATTGTAAAGTCAGTTATAAAAGAAGTGATCAACATAAATGTTCTTTAAAATGTAATAGATGTTTTAGGAAAGAGAGTAATTGCGAAGGAGATGATATTCAGTGCAATGATTGTTTTAGATCTTTTAAAGGAAAAAACTGCTTCGAAAATCATAAAAATGAAGCAGTCTGTGAAACACTGTGGAAATGTTTAAAATGTAAGAGAAATATCAATAGAAGACAAAGAAAACCGAAAGATCATAAATGTGGAGAAAGACTATGTAAAAACTGCAGAGGATGGGTTTTGGAAGATCATAAATGTTATATACGTAGGAAAGAATCTAAGGGAGGGACTTGTAAAAATATCTGTCCTAAAAATATAAAAGACAGAAAGAAATGGTGTGAGAAATGTGAAACGTCAGAATTTACAGAAAAATATATGTTTTTTGACGTTGAGACGAACCAAGAGACAGGAAATCACCAAGTCAATCTAGTTATAAATCATGATTTTAACGGAAAAGAAAAAATATTTAAGAATGAAAATGAATATTGTGAATGGTTATTCCAAGAGAAACATTGCGGTTATACAGTATTAGCGCATTATGGAAAAGGATTCGATTTTCAATTTCTAGCTAAATACTGCTTTAAAAATAAAATTAAAGTGTTTACAATATATCAAGGAAATAAACTCATATATATGCAAGCAACCGTATATAATATAAGGTTTATCGATTCTATAAATTTTACACTGATTCCGCTAAGAAAATTTCCTAAAACGTTTGGACTAACGGAATTGGCAAAAGGGTATTTTCCTCATTTGTTTAACACTAAGAAAAATCAAAATTATGTAGGAAAATATCCTGAAAAATACTATTATGGTTATGATACTATGACTTTAGATCAAAGAAAAACTTTTGATAAATGGTATAAATCGGTAAAAAACGAAACATTTGATTTTCAAAAAGAAATTATAAAATATTGTAGGTCTGATGTTGATATTTTAAGAAAAGGATGTTTAGAATTGCGAAGATTATTTCTAAACATTGCTAATATTGATCCTTTTAAATATGTCACTTTAGCTGGCGTTTGCATGGCTATATACAGAGATAAATTTATTCCAGTGAATACAATAGCGATTGATGAGGAGTGTATTCCAAAGGATCAATTCAGTAAGAAATCGATCATTTGGCTAGACTATCTGTCTGAAAAACACAATATCAAAATACAGCATGCTTTAAATGGTGGTGAGAAAAAATTGAAATTAGGGGATAAAACTTATAAAGTAGATGGTTTTTATAATAATACCGTTTATCAGTTTCAAGGATGTCATTGGCACGGTTGTCCTCGCTGTTTTACCGAATCCACCGTCAATCTTCAAAATCAGATATGTATGAAAGATTTGTATGAAAGAACTCAAAAAATAAATAAAAAAATAAAAGATAAAGGATTTGAATTGATTGAAATATGGGAATGTGATTTTGATAATCACAAAGAAATTAAAAAATATATGAAAAATGAATGGAAAAGAGATTTTATAGAACCTTTAAATCCTGGAAACGCATTCACCGGAGGTAGGTGTGAACCTACCAAATTAATATACGAAATGAAAGAAAATGAAAAGGGTAGATATATCGATGTTTGTTCACTTTATCCAACAGTGAATTACTTTGATTACTATCCTGTTGGTCATCCGGTAAAAATTTATAATCCGGAAAAATATGATAAGAATTGGTATGGTTTGATACAATGTAAAGTACTTCCACCTAGAAAACTCTATCATCCTGTTTTACCTTATAAAGGAGAAAAATTAATATTTAGTTTGTGTAAATTATGTTCAAAACCTATAAAATGCGAAAAGAAACAATGTAAAAAATGTTATGATATGCGGAATAATGAATGTAATCATACGGATGAGGAGAGAAGTTTTACTGGTACGTGGACTACTACCGAAGTTGAACTGGCTATTGAAAAAGGTTATAAGATTTTAAATATCTATGAAGTTTGGCATTTTGAAAAAAAATCTAATACATTATTTAAGGATTGTGTTAAAATGTTTTTGAAAATCAAATTAGAAACAGATGATAAATGGCCTGAAAATTTCAAAACTGAAAAAGAATATAAAAGGTGCGTAGAAAAGAAATTGGGTATAAGGTTAGGAGAAATCAAAGAAAACCCAGGAATGAGATTTATATCCAAAATTTGTTTAAACACTTTATGGGGAAAGTTCGGACAGAGAAAAAATATGAAACATACAGAGAATGTTACAGAATTGGCAGACTTTTATAGAATTATACTGAACGACCGCATTAAAGACTTGAATATGATATTTTTAAATGATGAGTGTGTGCAAATGGATTATAAGATGAAAGATGAATATGTCAAGAATAACTTTAATACGAATAATTATATAGCGGCTTTTACAACCAGTTCGGCTAGAATAAGATTATATGAAATGCTTGATAAATTAGGAGATAAAGTAATGTATTACGATACAGATAGTATTGTTTATATCGATGATGGCTCTAATAAAGTAAAAACAGGCTGTATGTTAGGCGAATGGACCGATGAATTAGGAGAAGATAAATATATGAAATCGTGGATATCTGGAGCTAGTAAAGATTATGGTTATATTCTGAACGATGGTTCTGTAAAAGGAAAAGTAAAAGGATTTAAAATGAGTTATGAGAGCGAAACTAAGCTCAATTTTGACGAGAGAATGAAAACAATAACTGGGGAAATTGAGCATATAGATGTAGAAATAAATCAATTTCAGATACAAAAAGATAAAAATATTAAAGTGAATAAAATGAATAAAAGATATATGTTTGGATATGATAAAAGAAGAATTTTAGATAACTTTGATACTGTACCTTTTGGATTTTAAGCCAGATTTTTAATTTATAAAAAATCTTTTCTAATAAATGGACGATGTCACTCTTATCATAAATGTTCAAGGTTTTATACTTCCGTTCAAATCTATAGCGAGAGAAATAAGCTGGGTTCATTTAAAAGAAGGAATAGGTGAAACGATTTCTGTATTTACACCTAACTATGAATTAGGTGATCAAGACCATGGAATAGTTCGTAGATGTACTAACGATATCCATGGTTTAAGATTTAAACGATATTCAGATAATACAGGCTTATGGATTAGTAGCGACAATGTAAAAGATTATCTCTTACAATTGCATCAGATATACGGAGGGACATTTGCTTTTAAAGGAGGAGTTTTTCCGAAAAGTACCTTTGAAGAATGGGGAATTCCTATAAAAATATTAGAAGTACCGAGATGCGTTCGAATCCTAGGACAGGGTTGTTCTATGTACAGATGTCTGTACTATAAAAATTTTCTTTCAAAAATTGTTTCTTAATAAATGGAAGAATTCAACAGTCTCAGATCGTTCCCTGTAACTCATAAGCTAAAAGATTTAGAGACAGGGAAATACAAACTGATTTCGTTGAAGAAAATTCAAACAAAATTTGGAAATACCACTATTGCAAGATTAGAAGTTAATGATGTAGAAAAGGATTATTTTCTTAAAAAGAGTCATGGAAAAATTTCTGAAGCAGCAATAACAAAACTGAATGAACGTGGTTATATCTTTCATTTTAAAGGAAAAAATAATGACGGCTTTTATGATTATGAATTAGAAAAAGCTTAATCCTACAATTTGTTTTAAATCTTACAATAATCGAATGGACCTTTTATCGAACTATCAAACTACCAGAATAATATTTACGGAAATCAAAAATATATCTGTTTTTAAGTACAAATTTCTTTTCTGGCAAAGATGGGTTCATTTCCACACAAACTATTTTTTTTAATTTTATCGAACTATCAAAATATCCAGAATAGTATTTATTATTGCTAATAAAAAAGAGAGATCTATTCAAAATTTAAAACATATCATAAAAATCATTTAACTTTTATTTCAGACTTCAATATAATGCAATTGATATTTCTTATTTATTTCATCTGTCTAAACTCTGTTCGAATGGATTTTATTTAATCTATCGAAAATTTATTTAGAAATAAATGTTACAATATTTTGTCATAAGTACTTTACTCTTTAATTGTCTTTCGCCTACCTTTCATTATTTTAAATTTGACCCCGTTATTACAAATCATAGCATCGATAACTCTAATAATTATACTATATTTCATAGTTTCAATGATACAATAAAATTAACTTTCACCGCTAAAATATATAAAATGGATCAAGCCTCTAAATTTTCTCAACCTGGTGTTTATTTTTGGATAGAAAGTAAATGTGATGACAATTGGAATATAATACCAGAAACAAAAGAATATTTTCATATTTATATTCCCGGAGATAATAACTTATACTATTCTATAGCTTTTAATGCAACTAAAGATTTTAGGATTGGTTATAATGCCGATAACTTATTATATAACGCTGCTCTTTGCTTTTCCTATCAAGATTATCCTAGAGGAAGGTTGTTTATTAGCAATTGATAGACTATTAAGAAAGGACGTCTGTCAAAATTTTTCATCACAATAATAATTAAATATTAGCATTTAAAAATGATCATTATTTAATCTAAATTGATTACGTTATTATCCCGTTTATTTGATTCTTTATAACCCTTTCTTAAAACTTCTTCTTTACATAATTTTGTAGAAAAAATAAAAATATCCAACCAATGCAAATCATACAATTTTTTATCATTATTTGCTCGATAAATCGTAATAAAATCGTTACATCCTCGATATTTTAACAGGCAATTTTTTTGAGCAAAATCTTACAAAAATCGTTAAATATTTCCATTTAGTGGAGTATGAAAAGTGTTCCAGAGTAGGCCCCATATACTACTGTCATTCATCACGGGCCCAGGCAACGCCGGTCGGTCAGCTAGTCTACAGTAAAAAACTGTTTCGAAAAAGTGTACTACGGGATACCGAAGAACAAGGCGTGGTCCCTCAAATCCAACAGTCTTGGGAAAATTTGCGCTCATAAGGTCACATACAACCGGTATTGTTCCCGACAGTCGATGATAAGTTAATTATTGCTGAATATCGTACAGACGAAGACATATTGAGTTTGTTTCATGAAACTGAAAAAGAAATCGAAAAACCAGAGGAAGGAAATGAATCTGAAAACATTTGCAAGTTATCGAAACAAAATGCGAGAGGCGTTTGAAATAATACGTCGTGGACTTCGATTCGCGGAAAATCATCCTGACGAAGTTTTTAGTGGGCTGAGTTAATGCGAACGTTCCTTTGATGAACTTTCCGCAAAACTGGCTTTTCAGTAAGATATTCGTAGTTTGCTTTTTAACAGAATGCAACTGTGATAATTGTAACCGCTGTCTGGATTATTGTTTTTATAAAAGGTATGTAGTAATCAATAAATCTTTCATATTAATTCATTTTTTAATTATTAATTTTCATTTAATGTGATTCGCATATAAATTAGAAATGGGCTTCCGTATACGAAAATTAGCTTTAATTTTAAAGTTTTAGGAATAATTGCAATAAAACTAAGATCGCTTCCATACACCGAAATTTCTTCATATCAATTTTTTTTTACGGCAGTTTGCTACTTCGATATATGGAGATTCGACTGTAATTCTAAATTTATGCAAGCGATGCAGCTAGCGAAAGTGACAACTCAGCTGCTTTTCAGCCTACGTTGATAACATGGAAATTCAACAAATGGTAGAAACCAACCTATCTTGATAACGTGACAGTTAGTATCGATGGAAGTCACCCAGCTATTTGATTCATTGAATTCTTACCTGCGATTAGTGACATATGTAATCTGATTATAGAAAACATAATATTTCAATGTCTCTAATAAAGTCAGTTTTTCATTTAAGATAACATTTTTAACTACATCTAGGGAGCTCTGCACTTTTTCAATTGACTTTTTTCGCTATCTCTCATATTTTAGATAGGATCGTTCATTTTAAATTTTCACTACCGGGAGTACTGCAATCACTCTTATATGATAACGAATATAGTCAATGTATTATAAGCAGACACTTGTTCCTCAATTCTGGCTTTATCCATTCAAAAATTATTTCATTATACCCAAACTTTACTATGCACCCTATTCGTATATCCACTATGAATGTAGTATCACATAGTACAGGTGTACATTCAATAAAATTATGTAAAGCATGGTTAGGACATGGCTTGATTATGTGTACTCTTTGCATATCTGTTTACATTTTTTAAATTAAGTTTGAAAAGTTTAATATTTAACCCTTAAATGCCGGGTGTTGCTTTCGGCAACATACCCAATTTAGGCTCTAAAGTACTATTAGAATAATATTGAAACTATAATGCCTAATGTTGGCAATAAAATACATTCTGAAAATATTATGAAATCGATTTTCAACATGTAGATGCCAACACTTGTGCTTTTTAAGAATAAAGATAGATTTAATTTTTCAATTATTGCTACTTGTTCTTTTTGTTTTGTTTGGAAGCTTGCGAAATACCCTATTTTGTTCTGCAGAGAGCAAATAAAATTTATTTCTTATTATAGTTCCTAAAATTCTTGAATGTTTAATGTTATAAAATTTTATCAAGGAAAATTATTTTATCAATTAAAGACCAGTATTGCCGATTAGTAACAAACTGTTTTTTAGCCGTAAAAAATACTTAAAACAAAATATGATTTTTTAAAATATTTTTCCCATGATTTATTTTAAAAATGAAAGCCGAAAAACATTACTACAATGATTTTTGAAAAATCAGGCATTTAAGGGTTAATAACATTTTGCACTAAATGGCTTTGTTCATTAACATTAAATTATTTATTTAAAAATGCATATATGGTTTAAAACATTAAAAAAAAACTCCGCTGTATTATCAAAATAAAATATGCTTCGCTACTTAAATATAACAAAAGAAAAAATAATCAAGTTCTATTCTACCACCATTCACACGACTGACATGTACGCTTTGAAAATGTGAAGATCGTATTTGAAAGCAGTACAGTAGCAGAATTTAAAATAGAAATCTTGTTCAATGCTGTTTTAAAGCTCATTCAAATCTTCAGAAGAAGGAATTCATTCTCATATTTTTTCACTGAAAATCTATGCACATCTTTATAACACAAAAGAAACAAATACTTTTTTTGTATTCTATTTCTTATTTTTCAATATTTCACGAAAAATATTTTTTATATACCTTAAAAATTACCTGTAATTTTTTACAGACAATTTCTGAGATATAGCGGAACTGCGCAATTTTAATAAAACACTTGATAAATATGCCAAGTATTAGTTCGACATCAGATTTCGTGAAGATTGGACGTTTCTATTAGAGCAGTTTAAAAAATAAATTAATGAAATATATAAAATAATAATTGAATTATGATACAAACCGCAAAAATAAATAAAAAATTATTTCAGTTTATCATCTAATCTAAAGAAATTGCTTATTTTGAACAGAAACTTATAAAATTTCATGCTTACAAAAGTACTTTACATAGAATTCTATCAAACACAATTTTCTGACTATCGGGCTTGTATAGTATAAAAGTCAAATAAATTAGTTCTTAGAATGACACCAGTCACTTCGAGATAATTCTAGAAAAGCAATAATTTACAAAAAAAAAAAAAAAAAAAAAAAAAAAAAAGAAAGAAAGAAAAAAAAAAACTACACTGCAAGGAATCATAACATATAAGTTTGGGGGAACAAATATCTATCTTAAGAATAAATATCCGAATAAATATCCTTTCCGAACTTACTCGTATATCGCGTGTCCTAAACTGGACTGACTGATTTTAAAATTCAATAACTTGCAAACGGTGACAGCTGTTTAAGATATTCTTGCAGGAGAATAATGTATGATGTCAGAAGTTCTTTTTTACCGTGATTCCCAGTTTTAGTTTCAAATATGAGCCATATATGGCGTTGTAAGCAGTACGCGTTCAATCGAGGCAGAAATAAAATGCATCCAGCAATGATGGGAATAATGGAGGTCAAATGTATGGAATAAGTCTTATTCGCCTATATAATCTTGTTTTAGTGCCCGATTTTGAACTCAGCCGTTATCTTTTGGATATCATTGGTATAGGAATTGGATTCAAGAATGATATCATACAGACTAAGTTCAGAATCCGGAACCTAAGAAGCAAATTGTATCGGCGAATATGACCCGCTCCATACGTTTGACCTCCTTCATTGTTATCATGCCTGAGTAATTTCTACTTCTGCCTCAATTGGACGTCTACTATCCGCAACGCCATCTATCGCTCATCTTTGAAACTAAAACCGGGAATCATAGTAAAAAAAACTCCTGACATCATACATTACTCTCCTGCAAGAATTTGTCAGTCCATTTAAGTAATAATATAATAAAGTAATAATGTAATAATGTAATAATAAAGGCATAATTTATTATATAACAACGAAATGAATGCGCTGTAAGAAGCACAATGGAGATGCAAATGAATATATTGTATATTTAATTTCGAAAATTGTGAAAAATGATGTGTATGCAGGATGAGTCAAAAGTCCTAATGCAAATCGGACGAACACTTGCGGCCCTTTCAAGACGAATCAAAAACATTGTTTATAATTTTATGTAAAATAAAAATATTTTAACGAACTTTTCTCCAGAATCACTTTGCTCTGTGTAAGGTGAAATTACATCATGATAAGCGCTGGGGAGAATACAGTATTTCTAGCAGTGATATCTTATGTGATGTTTATTACATTCAGAAATATGAGGCATGTAATTTAGCACTATTTGGATGTAGACAACTTAACTTTTTCTGAACTTTTATACTTCTTATCCGTTATTTCTTTTACTTAACTCAAACTTTTCTTCCCCTACCACTTCTCGTGATATCGTTACGTTTCAAACAAAGAAAGGTAAGTATGTTGCAAATTCTGTTAAAATATCTCCGTTATTGTTAAAGTGATGAACAAAATTTCCTGTTCGGACTAGAGTGAGACACCTTTCATTTTCGAGTATGAATAAATGGAATACGAGGTATGGTTTCATATGCAAAAACTGCTTGAGGTAGTATACTCTATACTACCGCTTAAAGTTTTTCAAAGCACTTTTGACTTAACCTGTATATGCGCAATTCTTTTCATATATACTCGTACACACCTTTTTTGTTTATTTCTGAAAAATATAACATACAATACGTTAAGTCCCATATATAATATAAAACGTCAAGAACCGGGCTGATTCAAAATAGAATTATGACGTTGATGACAGAAACATACTTTCAGTTACAGAAAGTATACAAATTAATTATAGTTTTTAGATACAGCTTTTGTATGTATACAAAGTTTTCTTTGTAAATATACTTTGGATGTATATGTATTAAAAAGGAATTTTATTTACTTATATGGCATCTAAGACTCTTGAGTTTGTAACTTTTTGTACTTGTTCTGAAAAGTACAGCAGTAAAAATTCCAATATTATACACTAAACTCACTAAGAAATCGTCTGTCCGTTTTTAGTGCCGAAAAGCTTCAATCTTTCATAAAATTTATAGTATCATAACTTGGTGAATTTTGGTCGTAGAAGAATGAAATGTTCACTGTTTTACCTGTCAGAGCAGGTAGAAAAGGTTATTAAATATAACTGAAAGGACACGGAGACCACATAAAATATGAATTTCCTATTTTAATATCATACATCCTTTTAGAAAACAAATGACATATCTATGATATAGCCTATACTTGATAAATGCCTATACTTGATTTGTCTACATTGTGTAATTGGGAATATATTTTTATCATCAGTGGTTAAAAATATAATTACCATAATCCAGGCAGCACATCTTTATGGGCTTATATATTTATTTCAACATTTTAGTACTGAAAGTGCTTTGCCCCTGAAAGGGTTAAAAGATGTTAAATATAAGTTAAGTAATCGCGGATGCAACAGAACATAGCATTGATTGAAAAACTTTAGAAAGGTATGTAAACAAATTTTAACATGATGAATAGAGTGAGATGAATCCAAACTATGTGAGAACTAAAGTTGTCAGGTCGAATGTCACAAAAAATAGGACAAGGGGACAAAAAATGGGACAGTGGCTAATAATAATAATGCATGAAATCCTATGTAAATGGAACCTGTCTCTAGCGAAATACTGTCTTAAATGTTAAACCTAGCTGTACAATTATACCTGCTCATACACAATTCTGTTTAAAAGGAAATTTTTCTCCTCTGACTTGCGATTAAGCATCATATTTTCAAAAATAGTTTTTTATAATAATTAAAGCATGTAGCATAAAGTTATTTTGCTTTTTTTTAAACTGATTTTATCCCTCTTCACAAATATTTCGATATAAAACAAAGTGGGTCAAGCCTCCCGCATAGTGGGTCAACCCTCCCATATGTGGGGAGCCTTGACCTGTTATTTTCTCATGATTAAAATAAAACATTTTTCAAATTTCATATATATTACACTTATGTAGCTATTTTATTTTGATAACTGATTGTATAACAAATAGAATGATATATACAACTTTATTCTACGTTCAACATTTAAGAAATAAAAAATCATTTTCTAAAAAGTGAGTCAACCCTCCCTAGTCTCCCCTACTGTAGACAATGCAGCCGAACGTAATATAGCATTAGGGATGTTTCAATCTCACATTTGATAGAGTCAAATCCGGCAACGTTTTCAGATTGCACATGTCACTCTAGATTTGAGATATCTCCAGAACCAAAAATCCATAGAAGTGAGGTTTGGGGATCACAGAGGCCGCGGAAATGGAAAATGGCGTGAGATGACGCGGTCGCCAAAATGCGGGTCCAGGACCTTGCGAACAGTCTTCGCTATATGTGGATATGCGACATCTTGCATCCAAACAATGTCATTCAGTGCATTTCGCTACAGCTATTCTGGTATAACGTAATTTAGTAGAATAGCTGTATAACGAGAGTCTGTCACAGAGCACGTCACAAAACCTTTTGGTGTCGCTTCCTCAAAGAAGTAAGGGTCAGAAACAACTGTGCCAGCAATGCCGTACCACACAGTAACTTTGGCAGCCTCTAAAGGTACCGTTGCCACAGCCACGTGTCCAGTGCACTCAATTTTTGGTATTAACGTTACCAGTTAAGGTGAAATGTGCCTCGTTCGTCCATAATATGCGAAGAAGCCAGTCGTTATCGCCATCATATCTGATAAAAAAAAATCATTTGCAATGTCCGTACGTTGTTGATGGTTTCTCGCGTCCGACATCTGGACGTGCTGGTACCGGTATGAAAACATGCGGATTACAGAGTGCAGTAGGCAGTAGAGCCGTGATTTTTGGTATATCCAATAAACGTGCTGCACCTCTTGCAGTTTACATGCGTCCTGAAGTCACTATGTGATGCACTTCCATAACAGTGTCCTCAGGAGCAATTGGTCGTCCAAATCGTGGTCTATCATTGGTGCAGCCAGTTTCTTCGAATTACTTTATTAAATCGCGAAGAGCTTGCGGGGTACATGGGCCACGTATTTGGTGATGGTTTAAACGGTAATAACGCAAGACTTCCGCGGCATTCATCCCATTTTGATAATAGAGTTTTACCAATCCATCACGAGCTTTCGCTGGCAGAGTGATTTCATCGGCAGCACCCGACTGAAGAACCAACATCCCCACCCCGCTTTTTATCCGTTTTCTACGTTGAATATCTGTAGAATGGCTTTCTGTGATTGATGTCTTGCCTCTGTCATATGCAAACTTCCGCCGTGCGACCCTATCGTATTTTTTAGGCCACTCGCAGAGCCATTTTTTGTGCGTGCATAACGCGTCCGTTTCTTGTGATACACGTACCGTTCCAACGCTCTTTAGGGTTTTCGCATGCGCCGAACCTTTTGCGACGGGAGAAAAATTGCCTTGTCATTCGAAAATTTCGAGTTTCTGTACCTATAACCGTAACAGTGAGCGCCACTTTGTTGCCGTTCACAGAATCCCGAGCTTATACCTTTGAATAACTATATCTGAAATTTCATCTCGATCGGTTGAACTGACCGGCCGCTAGAGGTCCATACACCGGCAACGTTTTTTTATGACCACCCTGCATATGGATCTATATGGATGCCTATGTCAATTTATAAAGATATCTATATGGATCTATGTGGGTGCTTATGTAGATCTATAATAATATCTATATGGGCCCGCATAGAATGTCCACTATGTTTTCATATGTGCCCGCATACGTTGTTTATATATATCTATATGAATGCCTATGTCGATCTATAGAGATATCTATAAGGATCTATAAGGACATCTATGTGGATCTATAAAGCTATTTACATAGATCTACAAGGATTTATAATGTGATCTTTATAGGTTTATAGGTTACAAAGTTTTATTTTGATTCACTCCGTTCTTGACGTCATTCATACACAGATCCATTAAGGAAACTCATTTTCCTTAGGTACACCTTCCCGTAGGAACGATAGAATTAAACTAATTTAGAAATTCACCAAGGCAGATAAACTGCCAAATCAATTTTAACCCTCCGTCGGTTTAAACTCTGGGACTCCCGAGTTCGGGCGCAATGTGCCTGACATGCGCCCTTTAGAAAATCGTTATTAATAATTCACTGACGCAATTCTAACGCTCTTAAAGTGATCGGTGCATTCATTAGGATGTACAAAGACAGAATATTTCAAATTGGAATGAAAAATCTTCGTTTATAACACAAAAAATAAGTAATACAAAAAAGACTGAAATTTTAAACTCAGCACCAAATTGCTTTCAGTTTTCATTACAAAAACAAAAAACAAAATTACAATTATGAACAAAACTCAAAATATAGGTAGAATACAGTCAGCATTAGTCAGATTCACTATCACAATATTGAACAATGGAGATGCGTTGACCTGTTGAAGTGCAGCCTTGGCATATCATAATTGCGTGGGACAGGCAGACCGCATGATGACATTTATAGCCTTCCTAGTTCAACATACTTCTGTGGCCCGTTTCTGCTGTACAGGTGATGCACATACACTTTTTTCGATGAGAGAGGGGGGAATTCTCCCGATCATCGATGGGACGATACCGTTTCAAGCGAACTTGCAGGGTGCTTGGAATTCCAGTTATCTTCAAACTTCTTCGACGTAGCTTTCCAATTTTCAGTTCATGGACCAACCTTTTCAGGTATACTTCTCTGAGCAGTGGTTCGTGTTGACTACCAGTGTAAATGATTTGAGTGTTGATGCCACTCACATTAGGCATCGCAAAGAAAATGACCACTGGCCAACGCTTTATGTTTCGGCTTACGTTGTATGTAGCGCACATTTGATCTGGTATCAACCACATTTTTGGTAGTGTTATAGAAGGTAATCACGTCTGGTTTCATTTGCTCTCCAGAAGCAGGATCAATTGCGTTGTCGTCATGAACAGGGGCTATAAGAATGATGTTTATTTTTTCGCGGGGATATAGGAAACCAGAATTTTCCCATTATTGAACACGAAAATGAATTCAAACATACGTATTTCCACAAAATATCCACAAATTTTGTAATTTTCATTCATTAAATGAGCAATGGAAACAATTGTGATGATAAACAATAGAAAACGAGAACTCGAAATTGGCCTGAGAGGCCACTATGTTTAGATCTCTACTCCGAGCGAATAGCGGTGAAGCTATCTAGATGTATCACAAACACCGCTGAAAAAGACGCGAGGATCTGAAGGGCTGGAGCCCTGCACAATCTAGTGGCCAAGAGGAGAACGGAAATAATTGTACTGTGCATGCCAGGCCTATTGCGACTGATTGAGGGTTAAGCATATTAGAACCATTCCCACTCAGCTACACTAACTTGTCTGTAGCTCTGTCCTCCACTGAGGAGTTTTGGATGAAACATACAGATTCTTCTTACATCAAAACATGAAATTGAAGCATGACTACTGAAGTGATTTGTAATCGAATAGTGTTTTTCACTTGGAGGTGACAAGGGGACTTGTCAAATGAAATCGCGAACCCTTTGGTTTCGTTCACTAGTTACTCCCAGCTGGACGAATATCATCAGTTTAATCTGCAGATGGTTTTTGTAAATAAACAATTAAGTGGAATTTTAAGATGGCAGTGAAATGCATGGAGAAGAAAGAAAAACACATTTACCAAGGGAGGATAATTGCGCCAAACGCCAATAGAAATAATCTGTACAGTGGGTAGCAATGGTATGGAATGAAATAAAAACAAAGTCCTCTAAAAGTCATTTCAAAAATGTAGTACATCCAATTCACTAGATAGAATAGAAGTTTATTATGTATGGATGGCTCATGGCGACACTGATGGTGGGGATGAAACAAATACTGATGATGTGCCAGAGGATATGGGGCATTCTCACAATCTTTTGACTTTCATGTCCCTGAATAATAATTTTTATTTTAATACACTTTTTGTGTTTTTTTTTATTTCATATACTGGGAAACATCCCACTGCATGGTTGCACAACAATGTTAACGAGATAAATAAGTTTTGGACGATGTTGGGGGTCCAAACACCTGAAAAACTCCTATACCGTCCCGTGTCCTTGATGCAGATTTTTAAGTTTGGAACTATCTGGATAAAATTGTTTCAATAAAAGTAATTCGATGTAATTTTTTTCTGAAACTGGAACTGTTGTTTTATATAAATATGTAGCTAAAAATTAACCTGTACACATTTTTAGTGTTATTATTTTTTAAACTCTGTCCCTGGGTTTTAGATTCCTTACCATCCCTATTCTAAAATTATACAGAAAATCATTTCAGATGCAGCCACATAATTTTTTTTCAAGTTTTCTCTCATGCAGAAGTATGCTAGAGAAATAATGTCTAAAATTCTTTGATACGAAATTAACTGTAGAATTTAAATCAGCATTTAAATATAAATTTCAAGCATCGTGACTTTATTGGTAGTCTCACCGCCCCCAAAGTTTATTCCTGCACTTTTCGAGGTAAATAAAAAAAAAATTAATTTAATCCAATGTTAACAACTGTTTCTAAAAATCAATGAACATTGTGGCTATCACTTAGTCTTAACATGATTTTCCTAAAAATAGGTGGTAATTTTCCTTACCGTACCATCCTTACCATCCCTTTTTTTACCATTTCGTCCCTTTTTTCCAAAATCCCCCTTTTTACCTTACCGTCCCTTTTTTAACACCCCTTTAAGATAATGTTATACAAAAATTCTGTATTAAAAGTATTACATTGTTATTATTCCTTATTTGAATGTCCTGTGGGTACTATGCAAATTCATTATAAGTAAAAATTTAGAAGAAAATAAAAAGTTATAGGGGTAAAATGGTAAGTTAAATTAAACTCGCAAGTTTAACTTAAACCTCAGTTAAATAAAAAAATTTTCGCTGCTGACCATTTTTTTTTTTATTTTGAATCATTAAGGCATTCGTCTATCAAATTAAAATGTTATTTTAGCAAGTTTAATTTTGTCAGATTTTTCTTCTCAAAAGTCAAAAGATTGTGAGAATGCTCCATATAAGTAAAGAAGAACACCACAAAGTTTTCTTTGTTATATCCGATAGTAAATATTATATCTTTAGTTCTTGTGTTCATATTTTCCTGATGTTTATTCTTTCATTTTTATAACCGGATGTATAATACTCACCTGTAAAAATTTATCAATTTTCTTGCACCAAACTAGGGGGGCACTGTCCCCCTGCTCGCTACGCTCGCCAACCCCCCGCGTAATCGCTTAGCTATTGCATTCGGTATAGCGAAGCAATTCCTATTTTCTAGTCAACCCCAGATTATTTTTTGTGCTTAAAAATAATGTAAGTAGTTCAATTAAGCTCTATTCATAAGCTAATATTAGTTTTTGTTGCATTGAAATATCTCAATTTGTTGATTTCCTGCATGCAATAAACCCTATTGTATTTCGATGGGAGTCTATGGAAATTTGGCGAAATACTGGAAATAGCGCTAAGTTGGCGTCACTTTTGGTGAGAGAGAGACGGGTCTCCCCTTGGTAACCTCCCTTATAGCGTCATAAAGCTCTGACCAATCAGTTTCATTTCACGGTATCTACGCAGATTTTCATTGTTCCATTTCCATGCATTACTTTTTGCAAGGCATACTTAGATACTACTACCGGCAGACCGATTTGCGTTTAAAGTATGAAGTTGCTCACCAGAGGACTTTGATACGCTGCCCAAAACAGATATTTGACTCTGACCGTAACTTCAACGACGAGAACCAATCAAGCCGCTCTGGGCAGGGTTCAGAGAATTCCAATGTGTTTACATTTTTTTTATCCGTACAGATATGATTCAAAAGAGTTTAATAAAAATATTAACTCTAATCATCAAAAAAAAAAAAAAAAATTATCATTTTAACAATTATCGGAATAATAAATGGTGCGACCGGAGGATACTTCCAAGGTTGCTACTTAATACCAAGTTAATACTAAATACCAAGGTTGCCACTTTGGCGCATTTATCGCCAGGTTGGGGAGAAGTAGAGTATTCTACGATTCACCCCAATAAATAAAAACATGCATAGTCTAAAAACATCAATATCACAAATTTATTTGCTATCTTCACTGCTGAAACAATAAAACTAATGGAATTTCTTTTAAATATATTAAAGTACTCATAAAATTCCTTGTAATAATTAATAAATATAATTTATTAAGTAACAAATACACTTACATGATTTAATCAAAATTGCTTGGATAACATTAAAATATTGCAACGATATTTAAATCTGCCATCACCATTTCTTTCTATGATTAAAAATAAGAATATTTAATGTTTAAGGAAGATCGTCTTTTTTTTTTTTTTACTATTATTATTATTATTTATTTCGGACACACACACAAACACAAACATTTTACGGGTAGCAATAAATTCGTCAAAAATAACTGCTTCAAGCCAGTTATGAGAACTGTAGTTTGATAAAAACCAAATTTTAATTTTAAAACGTGTATATGAAACACAAGCTATTTTTATGTAAATACGGGACATTCAAAAAAGAATAACAGAATGAACCAAACGATCAAGTAAACAATAAGTAATTTAGCTAATCTTAAAAGTATGTGAACACTAAAATACTACAAGTTGTGTAAAATATCCTTTTAAATCGAAGGAAATAGAAGAATATATTTAATTTATTATTCTGAAAATACGATCAATGATTCTGAAACTTCGACGATGAGAAACAAGCCGCTATCTGGGCAGGGTATAAATGTAAACAAAAAAGAGCACGTTGTGATGTTTTGGTTCAGGGTTTGAAGCTGAATCCGTCTTCTCTTTTTCGACGGTTTTCGGCGAAATGCGTGGGCCGTATATATCATAGTAGGCTATGCTTAAGGTACTTTTCCGTTATACGGACAGCATTGTCGCCAAGCGCAAAAGTTGGCGCAAAATGAAAATCACGTGAATTGAAACATTTGAAAAATAAAAGAAAAACATTGTCGATAGTAAAGTGAGCATTTTAAAAATATAACATTTGAAAATTACAGAATTTTACGAACTATTTTATTAAATCACAAATATATAATTAAAATAAGTGAACAAATAACTGTTATACAATAAAGTAATAATATAAAAAAATCGGTACTTTTCGGTTAGCCGGGCGCCAGTGTTATATGTACATATGTATGTATATCTATATATACATATATATGTATATTTATACATATATAGAAGCTATATGTATACATATATATATGTGTGTGTACATATACAATATATATAAATGTACATGTATATATACATATATTTATAACACTGGCGCCCGGCTAACCGAAAAGTACCAAAAAATCATATTAAACGGCTGCCATAAAATTACAAATCTCTTTGGCACAGATGTCATATTCGCCCCATATTGGCGCGGTTTTTTTTCGGTTGCAAATTTGGCGAAAACATCAACAGCATAAACAACATAGGTACAGATGTCGGTACAGATGTCATATTCGCCCCATATTGGCGCGATTTTTTTCGGTTGCCAATTTGGCGAAAACATCAACAGCATAAACAACATAATCCGGGTTACCACATCAAGCAAAATAACGACACTTTGGCGTAAGTTAAGTACCTGTTGCCTATATGATATTGGCGAGAGAAAAAAATCGCGCCAATATGGGGCGAATATGACATCTGTTCCCAGATGTCATATTGGCGCGATTTTTTTCTGACGCATATGTCATATACGCAACGGGTATTTAACTGGCGCCAAAGTGTCGTTATTTTGCTTGATATGGTAACCCGGATGTTGCTGTTTATGCTGTTGATATTTTCGCCAAATTGGCATCGGAAAAAAATCGCGCCAATACATATGACATAAATATATGACATCTGTGCCACAACATAATCCGGGTTACCACATCAAGCAAAATAACGACACTTTGGCGCCAGTTAAGTACCCGTTGCGTGTATGACATTGGCGTCAGGAAAAAATCGCGCCAATATGGGGCGAATATGACATCTTTGCCATACCTTTTAGCATTGCAGTAAACATTTCATTTTTTGAATGAAGACGTCGCCACATAAACTCTATGAGATATGACTCTAAATGATGACGAACTGTTCCCCGATGTCTTTTGTTGCGCCATTTTGCAACGTCCCATAATCTCTCAACATTTTGAGTATGACATCCAGTATTAGGGTCGACAAAATTGTGTTTGTGATTTACTGTGAAATGATCATAACCAGCACTTCGCAGTTCATCTGTTTATAACCTTTCCAGTAATCTGTATAAATAATACTTCCATCAGCTACATTGTTTTCTATTGCCGCCATTAAAGTTTCAGCTGTGCGATCGGAAATAGGAGTAAGGAAACATCCCCGTGTTTCACGGCATAAACCATCTAACACCCATTGAGGAGGAAGAACACGCCCTACGTTACTTTTTCTTCTGGTAAAAAGACTTTCATCTACTTCTATAATTTTATTAGGTTCACCGATTTTTCTATTTGGTCGTGAACATAAAGCATTTGCACAAATTTCTCTAAAATAACTATTCCAGTCCACTGTTGTGTTGTGGTTCATATCAAGTTGCAGCTCACAAAGCTCAATCGATGTCAACTCTTGGCACCATAAATATATAAACCTCAAAGCATTAAGAAAAGACAACCGCGATCCTTCAAACCATGTTTTTTGTCGTATTCCTACGCTTTCTTCGCATGATCGTAAGCTACATCTCCATTTCGGATTTCCAGAACTCATCCATAATTTCATTTCATGGTTGTTTGAACACAACATTTTATTATGCAGAATTCCAAATTCCTGAAACAGTTTTATCGCAGCTTTCTCATCATCTGGTAATTGACAAATGGTAAAATCCATCTCAGCGTCAGCAGTAAAAGTAAATTATAATTTTATAAAAAAAAGCATTTTTATTTCGAATAATAGCAAATTAAAAAGCTTTCCAAGGTTAAGGTTAAATAATAATCATTCACGTAATTCACGTTTCATAAATAACAAATCACAATGTTTCGCATGGTTTACAAGAAAAATCCTTTTCACGATGAGGGCTGAAATAATTGGCGTATTAGGATACGTTTTGGCATGCTGTCCGTATAACGGAAAGTACCTTTAATTTTGGCGAAATACTGGAAATAGTGCCAAGTTGGCGTCACTTTTGGCGACAGAGACGGGTCCCCCATTGGTAAGATATCGGATCACATTAGATATCGGAATCAATGGTTCCATAAATTCTTTTATATTGCAATATTTGTGTTTATTAATATTTGTAACTTTACCAGGATTATAAGGTTTTTCTGTGGAGTAATTGCATTAACATCGCCCACACAAAATACAAAATTTTCATAATACTGATTTCGCTTTTAATTGCGCGTTCAATAAGAGGTTTTAAAAGAATTCAAAAAATATTTGATGTAGTAATAAAATAAAAATTATTGATTTTCAATTTCATGCTACAAAATAACAATGGAATTATTTTTGAATGAATGGATTTTATTTGTTCAGCTCTTTAAAAGTCTCAAGTACTTTATGCATTCTTTAATTAGCCTTTGTTCCTTTTAAAATACTCTTCTTCTTTCAAATATTTACAATTTTTAAATTCTAATTTAAGAAAACGTACTGTTTCAGTGATGTAAAATTTAATAAGCACAACTTGTTTCCAATAAAATTTGGAAGATCTTAGCCAGATTGTTTAATGATGCATTTTCTGCGTTCCACTTTGACTAAGTAAAGATGGTATGAGAAATAAGCTTGAAAAATTAATGTTATCTTTAAAAATGCACAATAGAGAAAATAGTCTTAACCCTTTCCGGCGGGGAGTAATTCTGTTTATAAACTGATGAAATAATGGACTGACACCAGAATTTATAAACGAATTTATTAGAAAATACAAATTTGCTTATTTTTAAGTACGTTATAACAATCCCATTGCTTGACTGCGTAATAATATTAACGAGATAAGTTTTGGACAATGTTGGTGGTCCAAATATACCGCGAAATTCTTATACCGTCCTGTGTCCCTGATGCTGAATTTAAAGTTTGGAGCTGTCTGTATAAAATTGTTTCAATAAAAGTAATTCGATGTAATTTTTTTTCCGAAACTGGGATAATTGTTTTATATAAATATGTAGCAAAAAATTAACCTGCACACATTTTTACGGTTCTTATTATTTTTAGGTAGATTTCGTATGAAATACTACCTATTGGGATCGTTCCTATGTTGGAATTTCTGAAAAATTTTTGCAGATCTACACCGATCATGACCCCTAGAACCCAAAACCACCCTCAGTAAAAAACTTTATATACCTATGTATCTATCTATCTATCTATATATAGATATATATATATATATATCACTTTCTTCTGGGCACGATAACTTTCGTAATTCTGCACCAATCTCTTCCAAACTGATACATAAAATCAAAGGGCATAAAATCTCGGCCAAGTTCGTTAATGGGCAAAATCGGACCAAGGGGATGGAGATAGGGAGGGGTTTTGTGAAAACCGTAAACCCCCCCATAACTTCTTCATTTTTGTACATATCAAATCAGTTTAAAGTTTTTATTACTTCTAAAAATAGGGCAAAAATTTTATGTATCACAGATTTTTGATAAAGTTAAAAATGGGCTCAAGGGGCGCAAAAAATAGGGTTTTTGGGAGAAAAAAATTCATAACTTCGTCAATTCTCAAGATATCAATTCCAATTAATTTTATTATAAATCTCCTTAATATTATCAACAACTTTTATATTCACAAGTTTTTGATGGGACCAATTTGTACCGCAAAAAAAATTAAAAACAAAAACAAAAAGGGGGTTTGAAGAAGTAAAAAATCCATAACTCCGTCAATTCAAAAGATATAAAATCCCCATGAATTTATCATATATCTTCTTAATATTGTCTACAACATCTATATAGACAAGTTTTGGATAGGACCAATTCTTACAGCAAAAAAAATTAAAAATACATAGTGGGTGAAGAAAAAATTCCTCTAAGTAAAGGTGTATTCAAATCCAAACTGCGTATTTTCTGACTCATTTTACAATTCATTTTTGCTCTCAAAGGCTTCCAATTGGTACGTTTTCTTACTCGGAAACTATATAATGTACCGTAATGGTCGATTTTTTGATAGAGGCAGAATATATTTTTTAAAAATGATGTTAAAGTGGGCATTTTGAATCGAATTTCCCCCAGCGTATTGTGTTGGAAAAATCATTGCATTAAGGATGCACTCAAATCCAAACTGCTTATTTTCCGACTCATTTTTAAATTCATTTTTGCTCTCAAACGCATTTAATTGGTAGATTCGCTTATTCAGAAACTATATAATGTACCGCAGTGATCGATTTTTTGATAGAGGCAGAATATATTTCAAAAAATGATGTCACAGTTTGCATTTTGAACGGAATTTCCCGAAGCAATTGTGTTATCACTTTCTTCTGGACACGATAACTTCCGCAATTCTGCACAAATCTCTTCCAAACTGATACATAAAATCAAGGGACATAAAATCTCGGTCAAGTTCGTTAATGGGCAAAAGCGGACAAAGGGGATGTAAATAGGGAGCGGTTTTGTGAAAACCGAAAATACCCCATAACTTCTTAATTTTTGTACATATCAAATCAGTTTAAAGTTTTTATTACTTCTAAAAATAGCGCCAAAAATTCATGCATCACAGATTTTTGATAAAATTTAAAATAGGCTCAAGGGGCGCAAAAAATAGGGTTTTTGGGAGAAAAAAATTCCTTACTTCGGCAATTCTCAAGATATCAAAACCAATAATTTTATTATACAACTCCTTAATATTATCTAAAACTTTTATAGTCACAAGTTTTTGATAGGACCAATTCGTACCGCAAAAAAATAAATAAATAAATAAAAACGAAAACAAAAAAGGGGGATTGAAGAAGAAAAATTTTCATAACTTCGTCAATTCCCAAGATATAAAGTCTCCATGAATTTATCATATATCTTCTTAATATTGTCTTCAACATTTATATAGACAAGTTTTTGATAGGGCCAATTCTTACAGCAAAAACAAATTAAAAATACATAGAAGTTGAAGAAAAAAATCATCTTATTAAGGGTGCATTCAAATCCAAACTGTCTATTTTCTTACTCATTTTTAAATTCATTTTTGCTCTCAAACGCATCCAATTGCGAGATTCTCTTATTCAGAAGCTATATAATGTACAGTAATGATCAATATTTTGATAAAGGCAGAATATATTTCAAAAAATTATGTCAAAGTGGGCTTTTTGAACAGAATTTCCTGAAGCGATTGTGTTAGAAACGAAAAATATTGTCCTACTGAGAAAATAATTGTTTATTAATGAAGTTTTAATTAATTGAAAGAAAAAGAAAATCACAGGTCGCTTATAAATCTTTTCAAAAATCACGTCAACATGTTTCATATATATATATATTTTCTTAAATGAATCTGAAAATGTGCCAGAAAATTTCGAGTTGTTGGGTATGGAAAAATATATTTTTTTTAATATCGCCTTAACATGATTCTGATAAAACCAGCTATTTTATAAAAAGGAAATAAAAACTCGTCAAAAGCAGACAGATAAAACTGTTAAAGTGGATTTATATCTAATAATGATTTAGTTTTTGTTGGTGAAATTAGTATACTTAACTTCGAAATCTACCTCTGCCTGTAGGCCGGGCCGGCAGGGATTTTTTTAACTCTGTCCCTGGATTTTAGATTCCTTACCGCTCGTCTTGCTAAATTTATACAGAAAATCACTTCAGATGCAGCCACAGAGTTTTTTTCAACTTTTTTCTCATGCAGAAGTATTTAGAGAAAGAAGATATTATAGAGAATGAATGGCTAAAATTCTTTGACAGGAAATTTACTGCAGAATTTAAATTAGCATTTAAATATCTATTTCAAGCATCGTGACTTTACTAGTAGTCTTACCGTCCTCAAGGTTTATTTCTGCATTTTTCGAGGTAAATTATTTTTTTTATTATTTTATTTAATCCAATGTAAATAAATGTTGCTAAAAATCAGTGAGCATTGTGGCTATCACTTAGTCTTAACATGATTTGCCTAAAAATAGGTAGTAATTTTCCTTACCGTCCCATCCCCTTTTTTCTCCTTACCGCCCCTTATTTCGCTTATCGTTCCCTTTTTTCCCCTTGCCATCCCTTCTTTAACACTCCTTCAAGACAATGTTAAACCAAAATTTTGGCACTAAAAATACTACATTGTTATTATTTCTTATTTGAATGTTATTGGGTGCTATTCAAAAATCATTATAAGTAAAAATTTAGACGAAAATAAAAAATTAGAGAGGTAAAACGATAAGGAAAATTAAACTCGCAAGATTAACTTAAACCTCGGTTAAATAAAAAAATCTTCGCTGCTGCCCATTTGCTCTTTATTTTGAATCATTAAGGCATTCGTCTATAACTTTAAAATGTTGTTTTACTAAGTTTAATTTCACCAGATTTTTATTCCTGAAAGTTCAAATTTTGTGAGAATGCCTCATATATTTATTAAGTTTGTTTAATCACGCTGTTTTCTCAAGATTGAAAATTTCGTACATTTCTAACATTTTGAAATGTTCCACGCGCATTCCTAATTATCATATTCTTTTGAAATTTACACTGTATATCCTCTATACAATAATAAATAAATGTTAGCATAAAAGTTCCATTTCAGGTGTATTTTATTATTGAAATTTATGTACATATGAAAATATATACAGTGCGTGTAAAAACATTAAGGACAGGAAAAAATTGTAAAAATTTTGATAAATTTAAAATGTGACAAGTGAAATGGTAATTTAATGTTGATCATAAAGTGGAAATACTAATATAAAAGTGAACAAAATGTATCTATGTCCTTTTTATTGCGAAAAAATAATTATGAAAAATAAAACGCTATTTTTGACTGTGTAAAAACTTAAAGGACGCCAGCACTTTTTATAGAAATGTTATAAATAATTATTATTAAGGATCGACCGAAACAGGTTTTTAAGGGCGAAACCGAAACCGAATTTCGGTGATCTTCCCGTTTTCAGCCGAAAACGAAAATGTCCAAAAAAATTTTTTTAATTAAATTGTATGTATTAAAGTAATTAATGCATGCATAAATATACATATTATTAATTAATTATACGTATTTATTAAATATGCATAATTATTAAATAATTATGCGTATTTATTAAATATACATAATTTTAATTACTTATACGTGTAGTCCAAACTGGCTCTCTGTGCCTTAGACCCAAAACATTTTTTTTTCATATAAAATAAAACTTAATTAATTCATCAAGGGTACAGTAAGAAATTTTAATTATATGAATTTCATTTAATTGAAAAATATTTTAGTTTTATGTATACACACCTCGATTTATTTTTTATAATGATTTCTGTAAATGATTATCTGTTATACTAGAACTTTCTCAAAGAGTATTCGAAACACATCTGCGGTTTCAAACTGAAAATTTTCTGTTTCTATACGTCTGCAGCCTTTCACCCATTTTTCCAAAGGTGCGTAAACGTACTATTTCAATAAATTTTATTATTATTATTAACACTGTGACGTTTATTTTTCTTTTATTTTTAAGGGTTCTAAAGACATCTATAAAATATTAGTAATTCAGTTGGAGTAACCATTTTCTGTTAAGAAATTTTCAAAATACGATAGTTTTTTAACTTGAAACGGTTATTGACAAATTCGACTTTTTGAAAATGTATAATTATTCCACTTGAGATTAATCATATATTTTTACAATGGATTAAATTTGCAAGTTCTGAAAACAAAATAAAAATAAAGCAAATATCATAAAAAATATATAATTTTCTATTTAAATTTAATGGTGCGTTAACGTACCATTGGCCGAATGTATGAAAAAAAGGCAAATTTTTAAAACCCACTTTTTATGCAAGGTTTCAGAGTTTTATTGCAAATTTGGTGTGATTTCATGGTGGTTTTAGGTTGTGGAATATTTTCACAACATTTTTCAATTGACGAAGATATGGTGCTTTATTTTGGAAGGCATTCATCAAAAATGTTTATAAAGGGGAAGTCAGTAAGGTTTGGATTCAAATTTTGGTGTTTGTGCTCATCTGACGGATACCTTTCCAATTCAATCCTTGTGAGGTGCTGAGGCTAGCAGTAATCTACAAAATATGCCATTAGAAACAAGTGTTGTTCTGTTTACCCCTTGTAAATGCTAGACGATACAGTCAGAAAGAAAAAATGAAGATGTGATTTCACAACCAAACATTGTTTCGGATTACAATAAGCATATACGAGATGTTGATCTACATGACAATGCCATAACTAATTACTGCATAAAAATTGAAGGTAAGAAATGGAGGTGACCATTACTTACAAATATCATTGATAGCGTTGTAGTAAATTCATGGAAGCTGCATAGAACTTCTACTAACGCAAAAACGGCACACATGGACTTTAGATCTTATATATCGATTGTTCTATTAAAATTTGAATGCAAGAACAATCTATCTGGTGAAAATACATTACAAATGACACATCCTAATAAAGATCGTCCATCATCCACAGCTCTACCGAAAGAAATACCGACTGATAGAATCGGACATACCATAAGTGAACATGAAAAAAAAAAAGCCCGCAGACGATGTAAAGTGTACAAAAACCACACGATTTGTTTATGCCTCAAATGCCAAGTCCATTTGCATCCAAAATGTTTCGAAAATTTCCATTTAAAAAATATAAAAATTTGACTATAATACAAATGTTCGACTAAATGATTTGTTCATTGATTTGGCCAATGGTGCGTATACACACCATTTTATTTCTTAAATGAAATATTATTTTTCATGCACGAAACTTTTTTTGTGTCTTTATGAATGTAATTTAAGCATATTTCAAGGAAAATAATACCACATTTTATAAAATTTCTATGCTTTGCCTAAAATGGATTAATGAACACGTGAAAAAGTTTAGTTATACATGCATTTCTTGCTTTAAAATTTGCATTAACGTCTTGAGTCATTCATGACTGATAATTATAAAGAGCGAAGTTCATAGCAATAAATAGTCTCATTTGAGCTGATAAAGCTGAGTAAAGCTGAAAATTTCCGTAGAAAGAAATGAGATTTTTGAAATAGGGTCAGGTGGGGTGGAATGGGTATGTGGGGTGGAATGGGTAATACTGTTTTGTGTCTGAATTAAAATCATACTAAGTACAAAAAATATTTGTAAATCATGTATATAATTTATTAACCATTCAACTTCCATTTTAAGTTTAGAAAAAAAATATTGGCAACGTTTAACCCATTTAGAATCAGTTTTGAAAGACACATGGTGAATGTCAACGTCACTTAGTGCTACATTAACTTTATTGTATTTTTTTAATTTTATTGCAGAAATAATTTTTTTACTGCATAGTTTGTACATAGCAGTGTCCTTTATTGACTGCAACAAACATGTAAGAAAAATTCTTTATTTTTTAAAAGTTATAATTAAAAATGTAAAGTGGGGTGAAATGGGTATATGATTAGGGGAAAAAAGACTCAGGAAAAAAAAAAATCTAAAAAATATTTTAATGCCCAAATGATTTAAACATCAGATCCTCGTACTTACATTGTAAAATTCCTGCATAAATCATCAATAGGAAACTTCTATATCTTTCCTAACAAAGATGACAAGGTAGAAATCGACAGTAAACAACTTTCAGAAAGCTTAGCCAACCAACACTTAATAATCAGGGACATTATGTATTTAATGAGAAAAATATTGACCAATATAATCGTCAATAAATAATTTGATGTAATAAAATATATAATACACTGGAATTTGGGTTATTGGTTGCTTTGAATGCCTTTTAAACTTGGTTACCCGTTCCACCCCACCCTATGGGGTGGAATGGGTATAAAAACAGTCATCAGAAAAACTTTTTTTTAACATTAATAAATAATCTTTTGAAAAACAATTACAATGAAAATGTGATGTCTATAAATGCAATGTAAACACTGAACCATTGCTTTCTATAAATTCCTTTCCAATTAGGAATGATTCCATAATCATTTCAAAAATTTGTATTTTTATACCCATTCCACCCTACGTGACCCTACTGTAGCTCCTGTCGAGTTTCGGCCTGGCGAATTTTCAGCTGCATTTTTGCCGAAAACGAATTTTCGGCGAAACTCAGATTTTGGGCTGAAAACGAAAACGAATTTTCGATCGGTATTTAATTATTATTCAATTGCCCATTAAAAACTCTACTGCCCTCCTTTTTCTGACGTTTTCTATTAAGAATTTTGTTATTTGTATAATAATGGGGCCAAAAGCAAGTAAACCGACTGCATATGGAAAAGGTGCTGTTGACACTTTTGCTTTGTCAGGAATGAGTTGTAGGTCTATTGCAAAAAAACATAGGAAAATATAAAACCGTCATCAACAATTTTTTAAGCTTAAAAGACGAGTAAGAAGAAAAACGGCTGAAGGCAGATCAAAAAGCCTTGTAATTCAGATATTAAAGGAGAGTTTTAAAGTTAGGATCAACTGGAAAATACTCATGTAAAGGAATTTTACTAACGAATAGGCCCAAAGTCTGAATGAAAACAATATGCAATACAATCAATTGATCTGGGAATTTCCAATGCACGGGAAAATTGTGCAAACCCCTTTTACTGTCTAGCCACAAAACCCAGCATTTGCAGTTTGCAAGTGATGACTTGGGCTGCAGGCAAGTGGCTGCAGGCTATTTTCTCCAATGAAAAAAATGGAACTTAGATGGTCTTCATGGCTGGAAATATTATTGGCATTATTTGAGAAAAGAAAAAGAAATTTTCTCAGAACGTCAGTTAGGTGGAGCATCGATTATGACATGAGGTTGCTTTTCGTTCAACGGCGTGTGGTTACTTTCATTTCTTTCAGAAAAAGTTCATTCAAAGCGTATCTAAAAACTCTTTCTGACCATCTTTTACCAGTTGCAACACTTCTGACAGGAGAAAAGTGGATTTATCAGTAAGAAAATTCGCCTGTCTTCACAAGCTGTGAGACAAAATTCTGGTTCCAGACGAAAAATATTGAAGTTTTACAATGGTCACCCAGAAGTCCTGATCTAAACCCTATCGAGAACTTATGAGGAGATCTAGCAAGACGAGTTTATAAAAATGGAAAACATTTTTCCTCAGCTTCAGAACTGAGATCTACGATTGAAGAGGAATGGTACAAAACCAGCCCCGAACTGTTCCAAAAATTAATAATGTCCATGAAAGATGGAATATTTACAGTCTTTAAATGCAACGGTGGGTGCACAATATATTAAGTATTTGTTTCTTCATTAGTGTATTGTTTTTATTTTGCAGTCCTTAAAATTTTTACACGGGCAGAAATAGTGCTTTTTTGTATAATTGCTTTATATTCGTATTAAAACATTTACAGATGAATTTTGTTTCCTTTTTTATTAGCTTTTCAACTTTATGATACATATTATAATAAACATTTTTATTTATCTCATTTGAAATTTATCAACAAATTAATATTTTTTGCTGTGGGGTAATTCATTTACGCAACCAAAGAAGGAGGAAGCCCCGTAATTACTTTATTTCCGAAATAAAATACTTTCAGATTAATTTTGTTGAATTTTTGATTAGCTTTTCAACTTTATGATACACATTATAGTACACTTTTTTCATCTGATTTGAAATTTAGCAAATAATAATAATAATAATAATAATAATAATAATAATATTTTTGGCTGTCCTTAAAGTTTTTACACGCACTGTACTATTTTCATAAGAGAAAACAAAGCATAATCATAAAAATATTCTTTTTTTACTTATATATACGGAAAAATTTTACAATTCATGTTACCTTCCCTTGTATTAAATAAAAAGTATCTCATAAGTAAATATAGTCATATTTTATGCAAAAAAATGCGCATGGTACATTTGAAAATATGACAATTACTCGTTACCTTAAAAATTAAATAATTTCAAATCTTTTTATTATTTTAATCACAAAATTTTGAATTTAAGTATTTTAGCTTGACATGAATAAGTCTGCAAACTTTCAAATGAATCCATTGAAAATTGAAGAATTTGTTATTTAATGTCCTTAACGGATATTAACAAAATATTAAAATTTATGTATTGTAGTTTTAACTATAATGAAGATAAATATAGAAGAGGAACTTGAGGGATAAACAAGAGTTTGGCATAATAGGGACCGGGGGTGGGGGCAGAAGGGGACATGAAAAGTGTTGCTAACTGACAAAGAAAAACAGAAAAATGTACTAATAGGGCACAAAATCGCTTACTCAGTTTAACTATAAGATAGCGATCTTGAACTTTTTTCTTAAAAGTCGTTTGCCTTCTCAAATTTTGAAAGGTAGTTCTTACTTTATTTAATCGCGAAGTTTCTCTCATAAAAAGAGGCATTTTTTAAAATTCTAAAATAGTGGTAGCTTGGTATTAATAATTTCATACGCATTTATGTTGCTGGTGTTGCATTTTGACACTATCTTCAACAAAAAGCGGGAATTAAAAGGGACTAGAAGTAAATTTTTAAGTAAAGTAAGTTTTGAGTAAATTTTCACATTAGAAACGAAATTTTTGAAGAGAGTGTGCAAAAGAAAATATTATGTATGAATAAAGAAAATAATAGAAATTTACATTAAATTTTTATTATTTCATGGTATAACGCGTGATGGTATAACGCGTACATAACCCTATAATTCAATATAGATTGTTTAATTTTCATCGCCATGTTAAATATTAAATAAACAATAAATTATATGATTTGTATGATTAAAAGTTTATAAATAAAAGTATGCTAAAAAAAAATAAATAAAACGGAGGATATATTTGCACTTTTCAGAGGAATAGTATATTATTAAAATAACTAAAATTGTATCTTTTTAGAAAAAGTACTAGTAAAAAGCGAAAACGCCACACAAACACATATTTGTTTAAATTTCTTTAAAAAAAAAAAAAAAAAAAAAATCATTCATTGTTTTCAAAATCAGGCATAATCATGATATTGTTCATGATTTCTCTTTGAACCAAACATAATTTCACAGAGAGCACATGTTATTACATTGAAATAAACATTATCATTTAAAAACTACTTCATTTTTTAGATGTGACCCCCTCCCTTTCAACACTAAAAGAAAACTAAGGTCGAACCCGTCGCTGGGTATTTTAACACATTATTGACTGGTGATATGTGATAGTCCTCTTTTGATAGTCGTGCATAGTTGACCATTGTACAATTTAATTCCGCATATCGTTCATTTGCCATTTGTGACTTGAATCGAAATCAGATTTAAACATATACTGTATGTATCATAGTATAATAAAATAAAAAAAAAATTTCAATGGCAACACTATTCGAGTTTGGAATTGTCTTTATGACAAATACAAGGCCACATTAACAAAATCGTTTTCAACACTCGTTGATACAGCGCTCAATTTCCTCCTTCAAGGCATAAGTGATCGTGGGCTTGTTGGCACAAACCTTATACCTAAAACAGCTGCAAAGAAAAAAGTCCTAATGCGTTAATTCTACCTGTATATTCATAGGCTAAATTTTTAAGGTATTCTTACATTGTAACAAAATTAATATATATTAATAAGGTTTAGTATAGTACGTTCCCTATTAAAATGGGATGGTTTAGTGCACGGATATCAAATCTTTTTACATCCGCTTGCCAATTTTTTATTTATTTATTTATTTATTTGAAACAAAATTAACGTAATTATGAAGTGCCAACAACCAAAAAAGTATTTAATCAAATAATAATAAATCAAAACTACATAAAATTTTCTTTTTAAGATTTAAAAAAATATGTGTAACATTTGCTGTTTTAATTCAAAAAGTAATTTTTAAAATGGTATTTCTGTTATTGTATTTTAGATACAAAATGACTGATATAAGCTTTGTACATGTACATGTTTATTTTAAGAGAATGCAGACTGTATTAGACTGTACGTCTGGCGGTATTTTTCTACGTAAGTTGTTACGACTATTCATTTCCGACTGGCAGGAGAAATTCTAAAAATAGCGTTCTCTAAACACTTCTTTGTGTCTAGAATTTAATTCTAAATTGCCATAATTTTACAATGTGCATTTTTGCATTATAATGTCTTAAGCAAGCTTTTCCAAAATCTCCTAATCATCTTTTAACCCGAAAAAAGAAAAAAATAGCTAATACTGAGCTAGATTTAGATTCTTCAACTTGTATTTTAATTTCTTTAATCTGTATGACAAAAGCAACTAATTGGACCAGTTGAATACAGACAAATTTAGTTAGTTTAAATTCATGCACGTGGAGAAATTTAACTACATTTTATTTTATAGATGAAGCCGTGCTAAAAATAATCTGCTACTTATGGCTCACATATCTTGGGTTTGCCGTCTCTGGTGTAGTATTTTTACAGGGACACTCAGATAAACCTGGATACATTATAGTCTACGTGCTACTACTATTTTAAGCAGTTAATGATGTTACACTACCTCACAGATTATGAAATTGGTAATCGTTGCAGATATTTCCAGTAAGAAAAAACTTTTAAAAACGTTGAAAATCCAAAAAGTTTGGCTGAATTTTGTTTTTAAAACACCAGGGGGCCTCTGCCCCCCTGCTCGCTACGCTCACCAACCCCCCGCGTAATTGCTACGCAATTCCGTTCGGTATCGTGAAGCAATCCCAATTTTCTAGCCAACCCCAGACGTAATTGTTTCGCGTTTCCATTCTGAATTGCTTCGCGATCCCTTATTTTCTATGCGTTCAATTTTTAGATTCCAAACGCAGATGACCCCACCCACCCCCGAAGTCTATCGAAATGAAGAAGATTCTTACCTTTCCCCGCCCATCCTATATAAATTTTCCGCTTTCATGGTTTTCGCCAAGCACAATTCCCACTAAGAAAAGACAGAAAGCTCTGACCAATCAGATGCGTTTCGCGGTATCTACGCAGATTTTCATTAGTCCATTTTCAAATCTTTTGGCCCGTTTTCAAATCGTTAGATATATTTTTTTTATATATAGAAGGATTTTATCAATGTTGTGTTCTGCTAAGATGCACTATGACATGTTTCTTATAGAAGATGTACCTAGTATAATATATTATTCATTGGCAGTCACACAAAATAATTCGATTACATTTTTGCCTACATGATTACTGTAATATTAGTTCGTTTTAACTGTGTTATATTGTTTCTAGCATAATGTAACTGGTGCACGTTATTGAGACGCAGAAAAAGATATTTCGTACAGAAAATGGCACACGTAACAATATCCTTCAACCGAACTGCACAAAAAAAATAAGATGCATTTTCATCTAAGTGCGGAAGCACGTTTTTAATTGTGCTATGTGTTTTCAAGCTTCTTTAAATTTCTATAAGTATATAATATAATGTATATAAATTCAAAAGATTATCTTCAGAACTGCATAAAAGAATTTTAGTTCTTTATTGCCTATTGGCAAAACTTGCAGAAAGTGCTTTTCCAACTGTGTAAAATCGTTTTGCAGCTGAACTAAATTTTAATATAATATAAACTAATTAATAAACACACATGTATAAAAGAATTTGGATGTTAATTTGCGGAAGTGCGTTTTAAGTTGCGTTATGCGTTTTCTAAAATGTGTATTTAGATATATCCCCTCATCATATGAAAAGATGAAGACTCATTACAATATCTGAATGGAGTTCAAAAGTATTGCATAAACTATACATGACGAATGATTTTTCTTTCTTATTGCAAACACATAAAGCCGCAGCAACTGACGACAAATGAGCGATAACAACAATTAAATTTTGTAATGCCCAGTCAATTTCGTTCAATTATCAGGAGACACTAAAACTCATATGAAGTCCGTAGTCAAGAACAAATGAATATCAAAACAGTCCATGCGACAGCTCTGGAAAAAAATTGTGAAAAAATAACGCAATTTTTTTTAATTATTTACTTTAAGGAAAAATCTTAAATTTACATAAAAACCCTTTTTAAAAATTTCGTTGCAGCAAAAAAAAAATATTCGGCAATATTACTTTGTGTTGACTGTATCTTCTCTAATATTGTCTTATCAAAATCGGCAATATTCGAATGAAATATTATCCTAAAAGATTGGTGTCTTTATGTTTTATACATGTTGCGCCAATATTGTCAAGAAATATTTCGCTATTTCATTGCCAATATTTCCAATGTAAATACAATATCTATAATATTCTTGTTCCTTTCCAAATATTTCCTATGTAAAGCCAATATTTATTTAATAGTATACTCTATAATTAATATAACCTTTTTAAACAATTTTGTTTTGCGATTAGCATGTTTATAATCAGGTGTGCAGACAAAATTTTATTTTCGAAATCATCTGTTGCATAGCATGTATGAAACTTAATAACATCATACTAAAAAAAATGTCAAATTAAAAAAAATTCATTGTGACTACAGTATTTTAAAAAAATCAATAGAACATGACCCATGCTCTGAGAATTCATCATGCATTGGAACTTATCCATCACAATGCATAAAGAGCGGATCTTCGTCTGAACTTCTGAATGAAAAATTTACAACATGATGAATGATTTATTCACATTCAATTTTAGATACTTGAAAATATACAATCCAGAGAGATACTTTTGAGAAAAAAATCAAATGAAAAATTCTTATGGAAGCAACAACATTTTCTTTTTTTAACGTATTCTTTAAATTCCATGAAATACCTGTTACATAACTTTTTTAGCCGCCGGTACGATATGCTATTTCTTTCACCCAGCTTATTTTGTCTCCAAAAAATAACGTTACTTTACAGAAGCCAGCAATAAACAAAGCAGATGTATCATTGTACGATTAAATGCTCTATAGCAATTTTTTAAGTTTCCACGCATCGCACATTTTAAATTTTTAGACCGTCGTATTGGAAAAAAAAAAGTACTTTTAAATGCAATTTGTTTGAAAACTATCTCCATTTATTCTTTAAATATTAATTTTTTTGTAGTTTTTAGCGACATTTGTTTCATTTTGGCAACCTAAGTACTCCATTTCCGTAGAAAGTAAAGGGAAAATAATTGAAAAATAGCAATTATATCATTTTCTTGCCACATTTTCATAAAAACTGAAAAAAATAATAAAAATATGTGCTATTTTGAAAAAAAAAAATAAATGAATTGATTTCTTTTTGCTGCATTTGGGCATTATTCTGAGATAGTGACGTCCTACACAAACTTCATTGTAGATTTTTATGACTGGATCGTAAATGAGGAATTCTTTAGCGGATTTGGATGACTTCGTTTTATATAAATAAAATCACGTCTTTTAAGTCTTAAAACTGAGCTACAGTAGAGTCCCGATTATCCGAGTCGCGCTTAACCGAGTTTCCGTTTTAACCCAGATATTTTCTAGTCATGAACTGATGACTTCTAATATTATGAAACAGCCATTATAAATGAAGTGTGTAGAATTTTGGGAATAATTGAAATAGACTTTATTTGTGTAAATAGAATAAATTGAATTCACAACAGTACCCTTTTTGCTGCGAAGTCCTTCATCGTTGAATACGCTATTTTCTTGGGAATGAAGATCGTAAAGAATATTAAATTCTGCAGGAACTTTGACGACTTTGAATGGGTGAATCTAGATTACTATTTTCTTAAAGAATACAGAAATTTATTTAAATGAATACGATTGAGTTGGTCTTTCAGAATATTTAATTGAATAAGTAACATCTTTAGAATTAATCGACTTCATCTCAAGAATCAAAACATTGGCATGTTCTATTACAGGTCCGCACATGACCATCAAAATACAGAATAAAATTTATCTAATAAAAGAAAATAAAACAAGATTAATATGCATATAATACAGAAAAAGGATAATAGGAATTTTAAAATTAAAAAAGAGTTAAAATAATAAGAATAAAAATTGAATAAAGTCTTCTATTTTTAAGGCAGAGAAAACCAGTCATTTTCAATTCTCGTAGTGCTGCCATCTATATTCAATTTATCATAATAAAGTCCTTTTTTACAATTGAACATCCTCCGCCCCCGGCAGGAGAGGGGACACCTTTGAAATGGGACGCTTGATGTCACCGTCAGCTGTTTTAATCAAAACAACTCGTACAAGATTGTCCGGTCCAGGAAAAGTCTTTAGAATGCGGCCCAACTTCCATCTCATGGGCTGAAATCGATCATGAACAGTCACCAAGTCTCCTTCTCGTAGATTAGCTCGTGGAGTAGTCCATTTTGGACGCTGTTGGAGATGTTGAAGATATTCACGTGACCATCTATACCAAAATTGATTCTTTGCTTTTTCTATCAAGCGCCACCGAGCATTTAATGTTAGAATTCTGGGATTTGAAGATTCTGGAATATCAAGGAGGGGTGCTCCTATTAAAAAATGACCTGGAGTTAATGCACGTGGATCTGATGGATCCGAAGACATAGGAGTTAAGGGTCTTGAATTTATACAACTTTCAATCTGACAAAGCAAAGTAGTTAATTCTTCAAAATTCAATACACTAGCTTTACATGCTCTTAGAATGTGATTTTTAGTAAGCTTTACAGCTGCCTCCCATAGCCCACCAAAGTGTGGTGCATATGGAGGGATGAAATGCCAATTGATTTTCTGGCTCGAAAGAAATCCTTGAACTTCATTTTCTTTCAAATATTGAAATAGCTGCTTTAACTGATTAGCCAGACCTGTGAAGTTTTTACCGTTATCTGAATATACATCGGACGGCAGACCTCTACGCGCGATAAATCGCTTCAAGGCTGCTAGCAGGGCTTGCACAGACAAGTCTGATACCAACTCAAGGTGTACCGCCTTAGTGCACATACAGACGAATACTGCTATATATGATTTAATTTTGATCTTACTTCTTGGCAAATTTGGTTTAGTTAGACAGGGTCCTGCAAAGTCTAAACCCACCTTGGAAAATGGACGGATTGGGGTGATTCTGTCAACGGGAAGATCTCCCATCATTTGTTGACAAGCTTGAGATTTAAGGCGTTTGCAAAGCACACATTTGTGGAGCTCTTGTCGTACAGTAGAACGACCATTCACAAACCAGTACTGTTGGCGTAATATAGAAAGTACTAGCTGTGTAGCAGCATGTAGATGTTGTTCATGGACATGATTTATCAATAACTTAGTAATAATATGATTTTTCGGAAGTAGCATAGGATACTTTCTATCAAAACTTAATGTCTGATGTTGTGACAAACGACCACCAACTCGAATTATATCACTCGAATCTAAAAACACATTTAACGATAATAATTTACTATTGCTTGGTAAGGGTTTTCTTTCTTTTAATAACTTATGTTCTGTACCGAATTCAGAACTTTGTACTAATTTCACAATGCATTGAATAGAATCAGAGATTTCTTGTGCACGCAGATTTCCAGATTTTTTTGTAGCACTATGCCTAGCATTATAAATGAATCTAAGACACCACGCTGTGACTCTTGATAACTTAGAGAATTTGGAGAACTTAAGAATAAAGTCTGGAAGGGCAGTTACTTGAGTTACATTGCTGACAGATTGAATTACTGGATTTAACTCAGATATTGGAGGATTGTACAAAGGTATTGGGATTGGTTCATTTGATAGCAGCCATGGAGGCCCATGCCACCATAGCGAATGATGAAGAAGCTTTCGTGGAGAAATACCTCTAGAAGCTGAATCTGCAGGATTTAGAATACCTGCAATATGATTCCACTCACATGAAGGCATTAACGATTGGATTTGACAGACTCGATTTAGAACAAATTGATTTCCCTTTAAAGGAGGTGATTTTAACCAGCTGAGAACGATTTGGGAATCTGACCACAGATAAATATTGTCAAAGTTTATTGGCAAAGTATCGATAATGACTGAGCATAACTTGGCTAATAAAAGAGCAGAACAAAGTTCAATACGTGGCAGTGTTTGAGGTTTTATAGGATTTACTTTAGTTTTACCTGCAATCAAATTTACAAATACTTCGTCAGGAGTAACAACACGTAAATAAGTAACAGCAGCATAAGCTTTACCTGAGCCATCACAAAAACCATGTAACTGAATTTGGACATCATTTTGATTATAAGAATTAATATATCTGGGTATTTCAATTGACTTTAGCAAATGAATTTCTGATAAAAACTCATTCCAAACCTGTAGTATGGAGTCTGGGATTTCTTCATCCCACGAAATCTTATCTTTCCAAAGATCTTGCAGCATGATTTTTAATCTTATTGTAGTAGGAGCTAGGAAACCCAAGGGGTCAAATATTGTAGCCACTACTGATAACAAATCTCTTTTTGTTTTTACTTCTTTAAAATCATTGAAACGAATTTGTAAAACATCTTTGGAAGAATCCCAATGTAGTCCGAGGACTTTAACGGTATCATCTTCCTGAATTACCTTTTGCGATGAAGCCTTCATTTCATCTGGTAAATGAGCAATTACTTCTGGATCATTACAAGTCCACTTACGTAGATTAAAACCTCCGCTTTTCATAACTTCGATTAACTCAGTTACTAATTTTTGGGCATTTTCCTTTGAATCCGAACCGGAAAGTAAATCATCTACGTACGTACTTTTCCGAATTATCTGAGAGGCTTCTCTATGATTTTGCTCATTGTCATTTGCCAATTGGTGTAATGTCCTAATGGCCAAAAATGGGGCGCAAGAAGTTCCGTACGTAACGGTCAACAGCCTGTATGTTTTAATAATTTCATCTGAATTGAATCTCCAAAGAATGCGTTGATAATCTACATGATTTTGATTGACGAGAATTTGCCTAAACATTTTCTCGATGTCAGAACTAAAGGCGATTGGATGCATTCTGAACCTTAACAGCAGAGGAAAGATTTCTGGTTGCAATTTTGGACCTATCTCTAGATAATCATTCAAGGAGCGGCCTTCTGAACCAACCGCAGATGCGTCAAATACAACTCTAAGCCGAGTTGTAGAACTATCTTCTTTTAACACCCCGTGATGTGGAAGATAAAAATGATCAGGATTTGAAATTTCTGAATCTGGAACAAGTTCCATGTGCCCTAAGTCGATATACTCGCGCATGAAGGATAAATACTGCTCTTTAAGCAAGGGGTTTTCTTGAAGTTTTTTCTCCAAGAAGTAGAAACGTTTTAAGGCTTGAAATTTAGAGTTTCCGAGAACAGGTTTAGATTTAAAGGGTAGATTTACAATATATCTTCCAGATTCTGAACGTGAAACTGTTTTCGCATAGTTGTCTTCAACTAGAGAAATTGGATCAGAAGTAGGAACCGATTCAAGTTCCCAAAATTTTTGTAGTTGAGAACTTATCTGTGTAGTGGCATGGCAACTAATAAATGAATTTTGATTTGATTCATTTGAATAAATAATCCCCGAAAGAATCCAACCCAGTCTGGAATTAACAGCACTCGGTGATCCTTTAGGTCCCAGAATTGATTCCCCTATTATGATGTTAGCAAATAAATCTGCGCCTATAAGTATATCAATAGGACTGGACAAATGAAAATTAGGATCCGCAAGGTTCAAGCCTTCAATGTGTGGCCAATATTTAGTTGTAATCAAAAAATTTGGTAAATTGGTTGTAATCTGATTAACAACTAATGCATCTAAATGAAAAGTTTCATTATTGAAATGTGGAGAGAATGTCAAGGAAACTTTCTGAAGAGCCGTTTCTGCGACTAAATTATTTATTCCTGATATTCTATGATTTGTAGGCCTAGATGGAAGATCTAATTTTTTGCAACAAGATTTTGAAAGTAAACTCTTCTGAGAAGCACTATCTATCATCGCTCTGCAAGGAATAAATTTTCCCGATTTAGATTTAACCTTTATAATGGCAGTAGCCAACAATGTTTGAGAATTTTTATTGATAGACTGAGAACTTAAACAGTTAGATTCATTAGAATTAACAACAGCATTTGGTGTTGTAACACGATCTTGTTGCCTGAAAGAATTCTGTGATGCAGGGATAGACTGATCACGATAAAGGAGTGTATGGTGTTTAGAATTGCAATGCCTACAAGTAGTCGTAATACGACAATCGACTACGAAATGATTTGATCTTAAACAGTTAGTGCAAAGCCTTTTTGATTTTATCAAATTCCAACGTTGATCAAGAGATAATTTTGAAAATTCCGGGCATTTATGAAGTGGGTGCGATTCTTTACACTGTGAACATAAAATATTTGTAGTTTTATTTACATTATCCATTACTGCATTGGCGACAGACTTTTTTGAAAAATGTTGAGACTTACTTTCAAATTTTAAATTAGATTTGGATTCACCTTTAAAAATTTCAGAGTTACAATTTTGCAAACTACGAGCCTGTTTTTCGAGAAATGTCACCAACATATCATAAGTTGGGAATGAATCATTATTTAAGGATAATTCCCATTGCTTTTTTAAGGATTCATCAAATTTATTTTGTACTATATACACTAAAATCAAATCAACAAATTCATTAAATTCAAATTTCAAAGATTTTAAGTTACGAATCACTTCATTGCATGTATCCAATAGCTCTAAAATAGTTTTCTGCGTGGGCGATTTCAATGGTTTGGCATTAACAAATTTAGACAGCAATGAATATGCCAAATTCCTACGATTGTCATATCTATTAATAAGAGTTTCCCAAGCTTCTTTATAATTTTCCCCAGAAATTGAAAAACCGGAAATTAATTTTGAAGGATAATTCCTAACACTAGCTATAAGATACGAAAATTTTAACTGATCTGAAAGAGATTTATTATTATGAATTGAAGTCAAAAATATCTCCTTGAAGCTAATCCATTGAGTGACATCTCCATAAAAAATGGGTAACTCGAATTTAGGAAGCTTTAGAACGTTATTACTAACTCCTATATTTGAGCTATTATTAGCTGCACTTTGATTTTCTTGTGATTTTACGCCTTGACTTTCTAAAAATTGCTCAATTTTCACTAAATCATCAACAACAATATCTTTAGCTTCAGTAAAGGACTCGTATAACGAATTTACACTTTCTTCAGCTACTCCAAAATAAGATTTTTTTAAATCATTTTCTAAACTTATCAATTCAGCCTTTAACTTTTCAATTAATTTTAATTTTTTATTTTCAATTGCCTCAGTAACCTGAGCGCTAAATCTCTTTATTTCTTTTACAGTGAAACTGAATTTCGTTTCAGAAGCAATTTCTGCTTTAGTTTTCGTCATGATATATTAATATCATATATTATATAAGAATATCACTAATTTGACTCCAAGCTGCGACGGACCAAAAAATATAATATGTAGAATTTTGGGAATAATTGAAATAGACTTTATTTGTGTAAATAGAATAAATTGAATTCACAACAGTACCCTTTTTGCTGCGAAGTCCTTCATCGTTGAATACGCTATTTTCTTGGGAATGAAGATCGTAAAGAATATTAAATTCTGCAGGAACTTTGACGACTTTGAATGGGTGAATCTAGATTACTATTTTCTTAAAGAATACAGAAATTTATTTAAATGAATACGATTGAGTTGGTCTTTCAGAATATTTAATTGAATAAGTAACATCTTTAGAATTAATCGACTTCATCTCAAGAATCAAAACATTGGAATGTTCTATTACAGGTCCGCACATGACCATCAAAATACAGAATAAAATTTATCTAATAAAAGAAAATAAAACAAGATTAATATGCATATAATACAGAAAAAGGATAATAGGAATTTTAAAATTAAAAAAGAGTTAAAATAATAAGAATAAAAATTGAATAAAGTCTTCTATTTTTAAGGCAGAGAAAACCAGTCATTTTCAATTCTCGTAGTGCTGCCATCTATATTCAATTTATCATAATAAAGTCCTTTTTTACAATTGAACAAAGTGTTAGGTGAAGATTAAAGAGCAGTCGTAAAAAATTAGAGCTCTGGTCAGAATGAGAAAAAAAAATGGCCATAATTTTTCTTTCAAAAAAAAAATATATATGGCCATTTTTTCCCTCATTCTGACCAGAAAATCAGCGTTCTAACTTTTTACGGTTGCTCTTTCATCTTCACCTAGCACTTCATTTATAATGGCTGTTTCATAATATTAGAAGCCATCAGTCCATCAGAAGAAAATGATCCATTCCAAAGGTATAAGTTCGATTAACTTGGATAATCGGAACCCTACTGTATCTATATTTATAGACATATATACTTTTAGGTAGCTTTCTTTACAAAAAAGCTACCTATTGCAGCCGTTCGGAGGAAAGCGATTTCAAAAAATTTTGGTATATTTTCATCGATCATGACCCCCAGACCCCGAAACCACCCTCAGTTCAAAATTGATATATATATATATATATATATATATATCTGACCTATGTCACACTGTAACTCCCGTAAATATGAATCGATTTCGATATAATTCGGTGTGTACATAGTACATACCAATGTCTCGACCGAGTTCGTTGGCCAGCTTTATCCGTCGTTTTGTTTCAAAATGGCGGCCATTTAAAATTTTTAAAAAAATTTAAAACTTGAAATGTGGTACCAAAAAATTAAAAATGGAAAAATATTTTTTTCTTATGTATTTGATCTTTATACAAAGATTCCGGAGCAGTTTTTGTTTCGTCTATATCTTAAAAAGTGGCTGAGTTATAGCATTTTGAATTTCTAGCGTGGCTGACACTTTGAAACGTCCTGAACTTTGTCACGCGATAAAAGACGTATTTATGAACCGATTTGGATGTAATTCGGTGTGTACATAGTACATACCAATCTCTCGACCGAGTTCGTTGGCCAGCTTCATCCGCCATTTTGTTTCAAAATGGCGGCCATTTAAATTTTTTGTTTAAATTTCAAATTTGAAATGTGATACCAAAAAATTGAAAATGGAAAAATATTTTTTTCTTATGTACTTGACCTTTATTCAAAGATTTCGGAGCAGTTTTTGTTTCGTCTATATCTTAAAAAGTGGCTGAGTTATAGCATTTTGAATTTCTAGCGTGGCTGACATTTTGAAACGTCCTGAATTTTGTCACGCGATAAAAGGCGTATTTATGAACCGATTTGGATGTAACTTCGTTTATACATAGTACATACCAATGTCTCGACCGGGTTCGTTGGCCAGCTTCACCCGCCATCTTGTTTAAAAATGGCGGCCATTTAAATTTTTAAGAAAAATTTAAATTTGAAATGTGGTACCAAAAATTGAAAATTGAAAAAATATTTTCTTCTTATGTGTTTGACCTTGATAAAAAGATTCGGGAGCAGTTTTTGTTTCGTCTATATCTTAAGAAATGGCTGAGTTATAGCATTTTGAATTTCTAGCGTGGCTGACATTTTGAAACGTCCTGATTTTTCTCACGTAATAACAGGCGTATTTATGAACCGACTTGGATGTACCTTGGTGTGTACATACTACATACAAATATCTCGACCGAGTTCGTTGGCCAGCTTCATCCGCCATCTTGTTTCAAAATGGCGGCCATTTAAATATATAAAAAAATTTAAATGAGATACCAAAAAATTGGAAAATGAAAAAGATTTTTTTTTGTATGTGTTTGACCTTAATACAAAGATTCCGGAACAGTTTTTCTTTCGTCTATATCTAAAAAAAAAAAAAATGTCTGAGTAATAGCATTTTGAATTTCTCTTGTGGCTGACATTTTAAAACGACCTGATTTTTGTCACGCGATAACAGGCGTATTTATGAACCTATTTGGATGTAACTCGGTCTGTACATAGTACATACCAATGTCTCGACCGAGTTCGTTGGCCAGCTTCATTCGCCATCTTGTTTCAAAAGGGTTGCCATTTAAAAAAAATTAAATTTAAAATTCAAAATGAGGTATTAAAAAATTGGAAAATGAAAAAGATTTTTTTTATGTGTTTGGCCTTGATACAAAGATTCCGGAACAGTTTTTGTTTCTGAAAATTTGTTCTTTTGTTGATATCTTAAAAAATGGTTGATTTATAGCAGTTTGAATTTCTAGCATGGCTAACATTTTGAAACGATCTTGTATTTGTCACGCGATAACACACGTATTCGCCTATTTCGATGTAAGAAGGCATGTGGATAGTATACATCAACACCTCGGCCAAGTTCGCTGGCCAGATTCATCAGCCATCTTGTTTCAAAATGGCGGCCATTAAATTAAAAAGTATATATATATTTAAAGTGAGGTGCAAAAAAATTAGAAATTGAAAAAGGTTTCTTTCTTAAGTATTTGATCTTGATATAAGGATTCAGGAGCATTTTTTGTTTGTCTTTACCTTAAAAAATGGCTCAGATATAGCAGTTTCAATTTCTATTGTGGGTGACATTTTGAAAAATCTGATTTTTTGCATGCGACAGCACTCCTAGATATTAACCGATTCCGATGTGAGTGAGCATGTGCACAGCAATTACTAAGGTCTCGACCAAGTTCACTGCTTAGCCTCATCCACCATGTTGTCTTAAAATGACAGGCACTTTAAGAAATTGCCGAATTTGGCAGCCAAATATAAGTTACTTTAAAGAAAAGCAGCTTGGATAAAGCTGACTAATTTCGCGAAATTCTCATTCATTATATTGATAAAAATTAGTATTGAATCTCCTATATTCGGTTTCCACTAAATTGAGCTTCGTGTGTTTGCATGATATAAGTTAGTTTTTTTTAAATAAGGATTATGAAAGCTACCTCTTCCTCCCGGCACTGGCCGGAAGGACTTTTTTTCATCGGGGGCGACACTAAATTCTGGAAAAGCAGAATTCCTGTTCTCTAGCTTTTCTTTTTCTTTTGGTTAGCTTGCATACTTTAATTATTTGTTGATTATTCATTTATAACTTAGTCTTCTTTTTAAGGGGTCTCAGGACACTTGAAATTGGAAAAAATGAAAAAAATGACCATTTTCAATATTTAATATCTTAAAATGTATATGATTGTAAAACACATTTTTTATTGGAATGAAAGATATAAGTATGTTCTTTCATTTCATGTACTTAAAAAATTGCAAGATGCAGAATTAACATTTATAGGAGGCTCCAAACTGTCAGACATTTGATGAGCAGAAAACTGGATAACAGTTACGCGCAGGAACACAAAATAAATTGTGTAACTAGAATCAAAATTTTGGCGCCTACTTATACTTAAGATAGTAATAATTACCCTGAACCTAAATGAATTTGTATTTAAAGCTTTTTTATATTTTTAATACAAAAATGTATTTAACTAATACAAAATTTTGAAAATTTCAACAGTATAATCATCTAAAAATGTATATTTTTTGAAAAATAAAAAGGAAATTTTAGAATTAGTTTATACGGACTAACATGGAACATATGTTTCGAAAATTTCAGGAAAAATTTTTCAGAAGTCTTTGAGATATCCTGCGCGTTATGCCCAAAAACATCATTCTTAGAAAAAGGATTTCAAAGTTTCGTAAACGTCGCTTCAGCTATTGAGCGGGTATAATTCTAAAAGCCATAAATTCAGTTCTAATGGATATTTCAAGGAAACAATTATATCAAGATGTTCAGAAAAGATAGGGGTTTAACATCTACAAAAATTTAAATTTCAAAAATTTTGAAGCTTTAAGAGTCCTGCACCCCTTAACACTTTCCAACAGAGTTGAAAAGTTTTTATGAATTCGGTTTGTCTGTCCGTCTGTCTGTCCGTGCTCTAACTCGCATAAATTTTGTCCGATTGCCATGAAATGGATACATGTTATTAGGGTTTACAATGGAATGCTAGGAATTCAAAATGAAGTACGTAGTATTTACAGTTTATCTACAGGGACACTCAAAAGAATTCCGTTATCACTGAAGTTTACTACAAAGTTCATATTATAGAATATGATGTGGGTAAAATTTATTGTTCATTTACAGGGACACTCAAAGGAATTTAGCGACAGAAGAAAATAAACAACAATTGAACTATTGAAACCTACGAACAATAATTGTTGGAAGTACGTTTTCAGTTGTAACATGAGTTTTTAAAATAACTATTATTTCATTATTACTTCGTATTTATGAATTCTATAGATAAATATACAGGACAGCACAAAAGTTCTTAACAAGGTACATTTAATGGCGTAAATTCCTGAAAGGAAATTTGCAATTGTTCTATGCATTTAAAGGAACTAACTTTTAGCATTTTATGTATTATACATACATATCAATAGATCATATACAGAACTGCACAAAAAAATCGTATATTTTCTCGACTATTCATGGCAATAGCAGAAAATGGATTTTCAAGTACGTTATGGTCATGCGTTTTCCAGATTGTTCATTTAGACATCATCTTTCACTTTAGTAAACTGTGAAGTTTTGTTATAGTATTGGGAATGTGTTAGAAAGTGTTTCATAATCTATGCCGTACGCATGATTTTTCGTTCTTGTTTTTAATTGCAGAAAATATTTATACTATGTGCACCAGTAAAACAGGTTATGTTAAATAAACAATTAATTTAAAAAATCAAAAAACCCGACTGCGTAAAAAGCGAACTAATTAATTTTTTCTCATCAATGTGAAACTATTTTTCATATTACTCACCTATTTTTTTAATTTACTTCTATTGATGACTTTTAAATTGTGTTTAATTGTTAGTTCCTATCTATAAACACTGTTTTGATGAGGCCTATAGATGTCAATGATGGTTAGAGTTGCAGTAAAGTTAGAGATCCTACCTACACAACTTCCAGGTTGTGTAATATTTAAACGGAGCTTTTAACTGTAAAATAGTCAATGAAACATCGTCTTCATTTTGAAAGACCTATCCAATAATATGTCACTTAATAGGGTGAGTAAATTTTTTTTTTCGTTTCTACCGCCATTTTGAATTTATAAAAACGAAACCTAGCCTATAACCATCGAGCAGTTAAGACAAATCGTTAGAGACCTCATTCATTAAAATCCATCCAGCCGTTGGGATGTTTCGAGGGTATAAATAAATCCACATACCCAGATACACGTGAAACACATAACCCTTCTTGGCAGTCGGGTAATAACGAAACAACAAATATTGTTACCTTTATAGAAGAACGCTGCATCTCAAAAATTAACAATTTTTAATATCAGCATTCAGAAATTTTTAAGTTTATTAACCTATTTATACAAATTAGACATTGTTGACAAATTAAAAATTTTTAATTATTTTTAATTCAATGCGTTTTTTTTTTTTAATATCAGAAATTTGTCTTTTTTTTTTTTTTTTTTTTTTTTTTGCATTTTTTGCTTTTTTTCGTCACATCTGATGTTCTGTGACATTAAATTATAGCTAAAGAATATCACATGTATTTTCTGTGTAATGATATTATAAATTTTTATGGCGGTTTTTCACAAAATCATTTTCACGCTTTAGAAGTAACTTATCCACAATTTTTAGATTTGGGCTATCTGCCATATAAAAAATAACACTGATCATAAATCTCTAAACAACCACATTATACTATAAATAATGTATATTAAGTATAAAATTTATATGGAATTAATCCTCTCGCTCATACTTTATATAAAAAATCATTCTGTAAATTGGTATACTCAAAATGTTAGCCTAGAATGTGTAGAAAAAATTAATTGTGTTTCACATGATGTTTCAATTATTAAGAGGTGTTACTCAAAATAAAAGCTTGTTCAAACTAAAATAAATCCGCACTTTTATAAGCATAAGTAAGGAGACTCAAGAGTTAAATTAAAGGTGTTGGTCAGTAAGATCTCAAATTCCCCTCACTAACGTTAAACCTACGAACTTCGAATGCATTCTTATTTTTTTAATTTTTCCTGTGGAAATTCATATTTTTAACTCTTTTTTTCCCTCTGTAGTCTTCTTAAAAGATATGTCTTTTTTTAATTATCAAAATACTTCTAAAATATATACGTGCTTAATTTTATTTGAAGTTTTAAAATCTTACTCACAGCTCAACAGCTTTTCTAAAATTTTAAAACAGAAAATATTAAATTAATCGTTTATGTTAGGAATATTTTGTCAACTAAAACAGAATGAGAAATCCTTTAAGAAGAATATATAGAAACAAGAAAGAAAAAGAATTATGCGTCAAGCATAGATTATGAAAAGCATTCCAACACATTCAGAATAATGTAACAAAACTGCACGGTTTAATAAGTTAAAATATTATGTCTAATACAACCATATGGAAACGCATCACATTTGAAAACCCAATTTTAGCGGTTCCCATTTGCAATCGGAAAATTATCCGAATTCTTTGAGAAACACTGTATATAATACATGGATTTGTATCTATTAACTACATGTACGCAAAAATTTAATCCAGTTAGGAAATACATACCTCAGATCAAAATTTCCCTTCAGCAATTTCCGCTAATAAGGAGAATGGTATTCTTTTCGAAGCCTTGTATATGAGGTATAGAATTTATATACAACGAGTAATATGCAAAAAATTAGTTACATTAAAAAGCGCATACATTAAAAACACACTTCCAGTAATTATTTCTCAAAGACAGTACTGTAACCGATTTCTTTTGTGTGTCTGTGTAAATGAACGACAAGTGCTATGAATGCCCTATTCTATCGCAATCATCTTTTAGTGAAATTCAGTGATTTATATCAGTTTCAATACATTTGAAATAGCGTAATGTCATTAAAATACTCTGCAAACGATTTTTTACCATATATTATAATGTAATGGAATTGTTTTGAGTGGCCCTATAAAAGAACTATTAATGCTACACACTTCATATACAGTACCGAACATGCCATCGTATGCATGATTAACATATTTCAATTGGATGGAAATCCGAGTATATTTACGTGTGTTAGAGCGTGGACAGATGTACAGACAAACCGATTTCATAAGCACTTTTCAACTTTGCTGGAAAGTGTTAAAAATAAGTTAAAATACAGTCAACACTCGTTATAACAACCGCGCATTATAGCGACCGTTCCATTATAACGACCGATGCAAAATGTCTCGAAATATGTCTCCTTTATTATATGTTATTTTTACATCCCATATAACGTCCGGCCAGCAGCTTATTTCCCAATATAGCGACCGAATTGACCTTTCCTGCAGATTTTTTTTCCAAAAAAAGATTTTCATTTTCTTTGCTCACTGCTCGTTGATGCCTATTGTAAAATGTCTTAAAATGACACTTTAAAACATTTTTTACTTATCATCTCTAACTGAGATGGAAAATTTTGTTTAAAGAAAATATCAAATACACACAAAAAAAAAAGACAACTATTTCGAATTATTTTAGTAGAAAATAAATGTTAATACGTAAGTAATTATTTTTTGCGTGAGATTTAACATTTACTTTAAATTTTATTTTAGAAATACGTAATCATTCTCTTAAATTGATTTTTATAATTATATTCATTGTCAATATTTATTTGATACGAAAGTAAACAGAATTTAGTAATAATGTTGTATAATAAAATTTCTTTTGAAACCTTAATTTTCATACACATGATTAGAGATTTTCTTAGTTTTTTTTTTTTTCATTCACTTTCGTTATAGAGACCTTCCATTATAACAACCCTCATCTTTGGCACGCGATGGGTCGTTATAACGAACGTCGACTGTATTAATTTCCCTAGAAGATATTTTAAAAATACGAATACATTCTACACCCAGAGGTTTAAAATTTGCGAAAGGAATTTAAGGTCTCACTGACCAATAACATTAAGAGCCTCAGGTGAGCCCCAGTAAATGAAAAAGTAAAATAAATTTTCATTTGCAGTTTTTATAAAACGAATGCAAAAATAGAATCCTTCAAATTGCTATTGCTATAGCATCACTCAAAATACGCCCCAAAAGCCCCTGACACCTCTTAAAATTCAATATAAAATGAAATAATTGTCGTACGGGAGTGCACTTTGGACTAAAATGCTTCTCGCGATCAAAAGTTTTCTTCAAAGGAATGAAAATAATTAGTTCCAAACTTCGATCATAGATGGCGCCCTTTGTCACCAAACATGCATATTTTCTGATATTCAGATTAGTTTTGATGTTGTGACATAGAAATGATGACTCCCAGCGAAAAAAGGAATTGCGTAGGTTGATACTTCGAAACCAAATCGAAACTTGGTGCAATGGCCGTCGCATTTTTATGCAAAAATGCATGAATACAAAATTTATTACGATCATGTATATCAAAATTCAATAATACGGAAATAATAGGACTCAATCTAAAATAGGACGTAATTACCATGGAAACCTAGAATCAATACCTGTTATCAGATATGACTGAATTAATTACGTATAATAGGATTTAATACAATGAAGAAACATTTTATTAATATCTTTTTTAGTTTTGATTCGATTTTCATAAAATTTGAAACGACTCGACAAAATTCTGCAACGATTATATATATCACATTTCAAACCATTCGGTTGGGTAGTTTTTGAGCTGTTATATGCGGACAGTCGGGCTGACAAAAGGACGAACCAGACGACTATAGCTGCTACGTATTTATATAATTACGAATGCACCTAAAAATGCAGTTTGAGAATTTTTTTAATTATATCCTCTAAAATTTTGTAGAAACGTACTGTAATGGACTATTCTGTGTATACAGGTATTACTTATGGAAAGTATCTGATCAGTCTGGACTTGTTATGCAAAATCACAAATAAAACATTAAGCGTATTTTGCACCAAAAAAAATGTGAAATAATTATATTATGTGTTTGACAGATGGTTTTTTTTCTGTCAGTTATAATTGGCTTCGTGCAGTTTCGTTTTTTGGAATATAAAATAGATAGGAAAATCATATCCCTTTTTAAAAAAATGTGAAGCAACAACTGAAGAAAATTGTAAATAACTACTTTAATAATATTATGTACGAATTGAATTAGTGCTTTTGTTGAATTATTATTTCATTAAATAACTTCAATTTTAACAACACTGTAAAAAAAATGGTAACGTTCCATGTAAAATCCAGGAACGTTTCGCCTTTTCTCAGGTTTTCAGAATAATTTAGCTCTTTCCTGTGAAATTCTGGTTTTCTTATCTGAAACGTCCCTGAACAAAAGTTGGAAACAGCAAAACGCTGCGGCCGCCATTTATTATTTTTTTGCTATAATCCGTTGCTCGCGCGCGAGTGTCGAAAAAGAATTCCTTAAATGAATGTAAAAAAATCAATATGGAATGCAAATAAATCAATAGACGACATAATCCTTTACGTCTCTATTGTCAAGACAATTCAGATGAAAATACAATACCTCCGTGACATCGCTAAGAGATTATCTCTCGTACTTGTCTGTGGAATGTTTAAGGAGCAGACCGTGTAAAAAAAAATACACCTATTATTTGGATCTTTATTAACCAGGGGACCGTCAAACATGATTCTCACCGATTTTGATTAATTTAAAGTATGTTTTAGAGTTCTTATCTCTAATTATTCTTGTGAAAGGATTTCTTCAAATGGGATTTAGATTTTCAGAAATTAGATGCCGAGATTTAGCATACGTTTCAAATACCCATTAGTTTGCAGCTCTCAACGTGTCTTTCGTGGTGTGGACGCAGAAAGCTTGCACGCCACCCGTACGGCCCGAGTTCGATGCTACCTCTGGACTTTTTTTTTCTTTTTTAATTAATTTTATATTTTAACACTTTATTGCAATTTGATTTAAATTTGATATATATTTCACAATTTGAATTGCTGCAAATTTGAATTTTTTTTTTCGGAAAAAATATACAATTACGTTTAGGTTTTTTTTTTCATGAAAATTTATATGTATTTTATCTAACTTGTAAACTAACATAATTACTAACGAAAATCCAAAATATTTTATGTCTAGATTTTTTTCTAATTATTATTTACATTTATATATTTTTATATTTTAAGCAAAGTTCAGAAACAATATATCATATATATATTTACTTTATTGAATTATAACTGAAAATTTATTTTTTCGTGTAAATTATAAATAATAATTTTGATGTCAATTTCAAAATATTTTTTCATTCTAACAAATAATGATAATAAAGCGAAAATTGTCAACTGGAAATGTAAAAATCGTCTGCGGATCCGCATGCTGTGAAATGTCAGTAATGTTTCGCTGTCAACAGAAATATTCCTGGTATTTCGCAGGAAACTTACTGGCATTTCTGTAGAAAGTTTTTAACATATACAGTAAAGTTCCAGTCATTTTCAAGAAATGTTTCTTGGAAATAATGGGCAACTCAGCTGCCCATTTTTTCCCAGGAACGTTGCAGAATTTTTTTTACAGTGAATGTTAGAAAAAGCACGTGTGATTTATGTTTTATTTTAATAATGAATCGGCAAGAATTGCCTTGCAAATGACAGTAAATTTATTAATCGAACGTTCTTGTAATACATTATCAAGCATAAATAGCGCCATCTACACATGAACTTTCAAATCAACTGTACTTTTTACTCTAAAACAAATCAACTTTGGACACGACCGCAAATTATATCGGATACCTCTATTTGTTACATTTTATGACTTTTTTAATTTCCTGCAAATGCATGGGATACCCCGTATTTAAAAAAATAAATATACATATATATATATGTATGTATGTTCAATAAAACTGTTTAAAGTTAATATATTTACATATACAGGGTGCGCCATAAATTCGTGCAAACTTTAAAAATCCATAATTAAAGAAATAATGGTCGGAAAAATTTTTGGTTTGCGCGAGTATGATCAGACGGATTTTGGATTTTTTTTCCATGAATAATAAAAAATGATTCCAAGAATAACCAATAGAGGGCGAACACATGCCATATTGAGACGTTTTATGCAAATCAGGCTAGCAATAAAACACCTGGATGGAAATGGATTCGTCATTCGATCTCGGCAGCATGCTATCGTTACCAGATCGAGCGCTGCTGGTCAAAGTGTTCTACAAGAATGGGGAATCCACTACTATTGCATTGAGGAAGTTTCGCACGGAGAAAGGACTAAAGGCGCAAAAAAGCCCTATTTCGTTGAATGGAATACTCAATTTAGTACGACGTTTTGAGGAAACGGGGAGTTTGGAGGATCGTCCACGTAGTGGCAGACCATCCTTGAACGCGGATCGCGTCCATGCTGTAAAAAGTGCCATGGAAGAAATGGCAGCCGAGACATCAACGGGAAGTAGCAGTGCTCGTGAAGCTGGTAGAATAACGGGAATTCCGGAATCGTCGATTCGACGTATTCTGCACGGAATCTTGGATCTGTATCCGTACAAGATACAGACACTTCACCAGTTATTACCGGCAGATACAGATAAAAGACTAAAGTTTGCTACATGGGCACTGGCACAAATGGATCGTGACCCACAATGGTTGCTGAATTTCATGTGGACGGATGAAGCACATTTTTCACTCCATGGCGACGTCAATACGCAAAACAGTCGTATCTGGGCGACGTCAAACCCTCGGGAGTATCAGACCAAGCCAATGCATTCTCTTCGTGTGACTGTTTGGTGTGGTTTCACCGCGGCTTTCATTCTGGGTCCTTTCTTTTTTGAAGAGTCTTGTCCTGAATCCGGCTGGAAAACGTGTACAGTCACTGCAGAACGGTATCTTACGCTTTTGCGTAACCAAGTTGTGCCTGCATTGCAGGAAAGACATGCGTTACCTTCCGTCACCTTCATGCAGGATGGTGCGCCGCCCCACTTTGCACGTGAAGTCAAGGCGTTCCTGTTAGACACTTTCACTAAAGACCGAGTGATAAGTCGAGGTTGTAAGTTTGAATGGCCCCCACGATCTCCAGACTTGACCCCAGCAGATTTTTGGTTGTGGGGATACTTAAAGTCTCGTGTTTATCGGTGCTCCCCAGCCACTTTGGCGGAACTGAAAGATGCCATTCGACTGACCGTCGGTGGCATCGATGCCGACATGCTACACTCAGCTGTTACAGGCGTATTGACACGCCTCACTTGCCTAATACCTTGTGGTGGTGGTCATGTTGAGCATCTTTTAGTACCATAAAAGTTAATGCACAGTGTCATGTTATTGTGATTTCTTTCAATGTCTGTTTGTGTTTGTCTGATTTGCATAAAACGTCTCAATATGGCATGTGAGCGCCCTCTATTGGTTATTCTTGGAATCATTTTCTATTATTCATGGGAAAAAAATCCAAAATCCGTCTGATCATACTCGCGCAAACCAAAAATTTTTCCGACCATTATTTCTTTAATTATGGATTTTTAAAGTTTGCACGAATTTATGGCGCACCCTGTATATATACTATATGACATATCCTCTGGTATTAGATAATTATCTTGTATTCTGTTGGCTCTAGATAACGTGTCATACGAATAGCAACATTTTATCTCGTATTCTTTATCTGAAGAAAAATTATTATATCACTTATTCGTTGAAAAATGTATTTATCATTTAGCTACAATCTCTACCAACTCGCACGCACAAATTTAGAATGGTTTTCTTGTTGCGAATAAGCCAATGTAGCCACAATGCCAGCCATTAATAATTTAATGCCGACGAGCCACTAAACAACAAAGTGGATTCTAAATCTACTCCCAACTGATGTTCCCCGAATATATGAAGAAATAGCAATGATATAAACTAAATTTCTTTATTCCAAGCTTTACAATGCTTCATAGTAGTATCTTCTAAAACATAATGCAGACACCACGAGGTTTTTCAAAATCTTACACTATAAATAACAGTTAAATGAAATTTATTAATTGTCAATATTTACAAGGGAACTATCTGAGGTACTAGTCGCCGATTTAGATAAGAGTGGTATCATTGAAAAGGTCTTGTCGTGGGAAACAAAAAATATAATGGAACTACCCGTCCGAAATTAACACTGCAGGAACTGCAAGGCAAATTCGGACCACGAGTGGAAAAAACGTCTAAAACAGCTGCATTATTCCATCATCCTACTAACCAGCTCCACTTCAGGGAAAACATCAAAGCAGTTGACTGAATTGCATTTCGAAACGTTAAAAAGATCTATACGTAAAGAGAAGAGCCTTCCATATTGGATGAGTGGCAGGCCAAGTAGATCCTGAACTTCACAAAAGTTGGTGGAAAACGTCAAAATTACGATTACACCTGAAGGTACAACAAAGTACCTCCATCCCTTTGATGTTGAAACGTATCATTACAACAAACTTATAGTCAAACGTATGACGAGTATTCCAACACTTTCCGGCTTATATCTGTTGGAGAAGATTTAACTACAAGGGAAGCTATCGTAAGATTGCATTATTTGGCTCATAAACAAATATCCGCCCTTGCATTTATAGACATAAGCCTATATGCTTTCCAAAAGGCGTTATTACGAATTGAAATACCAAGCTTCAGATCTGTGGGATAAGTATCTTTCACACTTGCACCCAAAACTTGTAACAGATGAAAAACCTAGCCGTTTATCAAATGTGCCTGGTGTGAAGAGTCCCTATACTTCAAGCACTTTTACACTGACACCACATTCATAACATTTCATGTCAAACAGTACATTTATTTTATTGCATTATACAGCAATACATCGTCTATATTAAAACCTTTACAGACACACATCCAATTGCTCACAGTCACATTTGAAATAATGCTTATTTATTTATTTATCCATTGGTGGAATGTTTGTGCAAGTTGCCTTACAGCTCCTGTGTTGTTCATTTCGGATGAATAGTTCCATTGGACTTTTTGTTTTTCACGACAAGACCTTTCCAACGATATCACTCTTATCAAAATCGGCGACTAGCACCTCAAGTAGGTCCTTTATTAGAATCGCTTCACTGAGGCTGCGAAAATTATTAAAAATAGACGATAACGTAAAAGTTCTGGGATCCGAATTCGTGTCCAAACCTTTAAAAAGGTTGCGCAAAGCTATAGAATTCCAAAAAGAGTACCGTGTGCAAACCATTCTAAACCAATCAGAAATACTGTTTTCATGACTAATAATTTTGGGGTAAAAAGGTTCTCCAAGACATGCGAACGAAGTTTCGAGAAAAAGTCTCAAAGAATCTGGACCAAAAGAACTGCCCTAATTCGAAGACAATTGAAAAGAGAAAATATTACTGGCGCGTTGCCAAATGAAGAAAAAAAATGATCCGTTGAAATCATACATTTTTCGAAAAGGAAAAAAAATAGCATTTTTTTAAAACGAAATATATTAAAATAAATAAAGCAAAATTTAGAATAAATTTAAACTGGTTATATTTAAAATATGTTATACAAGTTTAAATGTTATACTAGTACTAATTTAAAATAGTTCATACTAGTACAAATATTAAAATGTGTTATACTAGTACATACATAAATATGTAACAAAGAAACTAAAGAAAAGAATTTACGCTCAGTAATTTTTAAATCTCATAGATTGAAAAGAAAAATCTATATTTTTATATCAAATACAGAACAAATATTAGCCTAAATAAAAAAAAAACTCTTCTGCAGAATATGTTCAAAAAGAGCCTCTTTTGTATTAAACTCCCTTTTGCAAAGACCGCATCTTATTATTTTAGATCGACGTCTTTAAAAAATATAAAAGAAATGTACGAAGTTCATAAAACAAATAAGGATTATTTTAGAAACGAATTTTTCATGGTTTGGGTTACTTTTCTGTTTTATATCCGAAGATATTCTGCTTTATTAAATAGCATTAGCTCTTATATAAAAAAAAAATTCTTGAAAACTACTTAACAAGTTTAAAATTCATTGTTCATAATATGAAATTTAGTTGTAGCTTTATTTAGCTGGGTCAATCCATTACAAGTGGTCCAGCACTGGTTGCTCGACCATTTTTAAAAAATCTGAAATTTTTTGTACAACAACCCTAACATAATGGAAGTTCAAAATGACTATTATTTTAATTTTATCAATTTTTGTTTGTGCATGGCGGCCATCTTTGGTTCATCGTCTGCAGCAATTTTCTCACAAGAAGGGTTTACGGAATTGTAAATAATTCATCGTTTATTTATCCAATTCAACTGCGGATTAAAGCAATTTATACAGAATACATTGGGCTAAAAATTTGGTAATGAAGTAGTTTCCGAAACTAACTCCTTATTGGTAAAATTTAAGCATAAACTTTCAGTTTTTTTTTCAAAAATTTGTCCGTTTACAAGAGGAAATTTTTCTAGCAAGGAATACTGTCAACATGACATAATTTTTTTTTGCAAATAGACCGAAAGTACTTGTACTCACACGCCGAGTTCCAGATCTGGAACTTGCTTTCTCTCCGCTAAAAAAAATCCCAAATTTTTCAAAAATGTCAAAAATCGAACTTTTCAGGCTTTGATATCTCTGGTGGGGCACAAGATAAAAATATGAATTTTTTTTTATATAAGAGTATTGTATGGTAGTGTTATGCACAAGAAATTTCAGGATGGAGATTTGAATACAAGCTGAGATATTGCAAGGGCAACATGTCAAAACAATACTGCCAAACTATTGTTTTGTTGTAGTCACAGCTAAGTATTTAACTCAAAGTGTCATTTAAATTTATGTTTTTGATTATCTTTAAATAATAGTAACAGAAAATAAAGCCCTTTGCAAAGCTTAGCAATTAATTTAAAAAATAATTATGCCTAAGGCCATACATTTTGTATGGTTTCAGTAATTTTTGTTGTAAGTAATTTTAGTAACTAAAAGAAACCTCAGCACTTTTACATAAAGAAAAAAAAAATATTTTTATACAAGACCTGAGACAAAAACAACATAGGGAAAAAGAAAAACTGTTAATGTTGTCATACTTGTTGAGACATGATCAAACATGTCAAAACACATTCTTGCTTGTTGGTTTAAAAACCACAATTTTAATGCTGCTTGCCAGTCCTTGAAACTTGTTCCTACCATAAGTATGTTCCTGTAAATGAAACATTATGCGATGTTACCATGCATCAGCCTCAAGTAATTTTCAGAAAATAAAGATACCCAACGCCTTTTCAAAATTTATACTGCAGAAAAATCCCATTTTTGCATAAGAAGTAAGCTAGGAATTATTAATGAATTGAGACTTGCACATAGTGATTTCAAAATATGTTTCTATGAGCCAGTAGGGCCAAGATCTTCAATCAAGTTATCAAGAGATGACAAGACTTGGTTCCTACAAATAAAATTTTGAGAAAGATCAAAATTGTGGTTTTTGAACCAACAAGCAAGAATGTGTTTTGACACGTTTGATCATGTCTCAACAAGTATTTACAACATTAACAGCTTTTCTTTTTCCCTATGTTATTTTTGTCTCAGGTCTTGCATAAAAATATTTTTTTATTTCTTTATGTAAAAGTGCTGAGGTTTCTTTTAGTTACTAAAATTACTTACAACAAAAATTACTGAAACCATACAAAATGTATGGCTTTAGGCATAATTATTTTTTTATTAATTGCTAATCTTTGCAAAGGGCTTTATTTTCTGTTACTATTATTTAAAGATAATCAAAAACATAAATTTAAATGACACTTTGAGATAAATACTTAGCTGTGACTACAACAAAACAATAGTTTGGTAGTATTGTTTTGACATGTTGCCCTTGCCATATCTCAGCTTGTAGTCAAATCTTCATCCTGAAATTTCTTGTGCATAACACTACCATACAATACTCTTATAAAAAAAAATTTCAGATTTTTATCTCGTGCCCCACCAGAGATATCAAAGCCTGAAAAGTGCGATTTTTGACATTTTTGAAAAATTTGGGATTTTTTTTAGCGAAGAGAAAGCAAGTTCCAGATCTGGAACTCGGCGTGTGAGTACAAGTACTTTCGGCCTATTTGTAAAACAAATTATGTCATGTTGACAGTATTCCTTGCTAGAAAAACTTCCTCTTGTAAACGGACAAATTTTGGAAAAAAACTGAAATTTTATGCTTAAATTTTACCAACAAGCAGTTAGTTTCGGAAACTACTTCATTACCAGATTTTTAGCCCAATGTATTCTGTACAAATTGCTTTAATTCGCAGTTGCATTGGATAAATAAACGATGAATTATTTACAATTCCGTAAACCCTTCTTGTGAGAAAATTGCTGCAGACGATGAAACAAAGATGGCCGCCATGCACAAACAAAAATTAATAAAATTAAAATAATAGTCATTTTGAACTTCCATCATGTTAGGGTAGTTGTACAAAAAATTTCAGATTTTTTAAAAATGGTCAAGCAACGAATTGGGGATTTTCTGGACCACTTGAAATGGATTGACCCAGCTGCATGTACCTGGATTTTAGATTTTTTTTTTTCAAAATGATTTAATGTAAACTAATAATAACTAGCATTATTTTGAATGAAACGGAACCTGAAATTATTTTCCAAAAGACAAAATCATAACATGATGTTGATATTTAAATGCTTTTAACAACTTGAATTGCAGCAAAGTTCAATTTTGAAATTTTATGATCTATATGAAATTTAATGCATGACACTATACAAAAAAAATCTTTGGAAGTCTTAAATGTGTTCTCATTTTATATTTCACAAGCAGGAATGACCGACCTAAGCTCGGTCAAAATTAGCTTTGTGTTTATCTCCATATATTATTCCCACTGATTCATTCTTGCTGTTTTAGATGCAATTAGCTTGACTTTGAGCAATATTGACCCAAAATGACCCACTAATCGAATTTTTTCGAACATGCGACCTAACACAATGCTTTTCTCGAGCCTGAAAATGATGGAATACAAAATTTAGGAAAAATCGTTAGTCGTTTTCTAGATAAAATAAGCTTGACCCACGTTATTCAAAAATGACGCACTAACCGAAATTTATCGAACATGTGACCTATTCCAATGGTCTTTTTGTACTGTGAAACGGTATAATAAAATTTTTTATCAAAATCGTTTGAAACTTTTTGAGATACAGTTAGCTTGACCCCGACCCATTATCACCAAAATGACCCAATAATAGAATTTTCTTGAGCATGCGACCCAGCCCAATGGTTTTATCTTGTCCAGAAACTGAGTAATACAAAGCTTTGTCAAATTCGTTTCAGCCGTTTTTTAGACACAGTTAGCTTGTTCCTGATCCATTGGGACCCAAAATGACCCATGACTGAATTTTCTTGAACATGCGACCCTGCCCAATGGTCTTAACATTCCCAGAAACGGTACTATACAAAATTTTGTCAAAATGTTTTGTACTGCTTTTTAAATACAATTAGCTTGACCCTGACCCATTGAGACACCACTAATCGAATTTTCTTGAACATGCGACCTAGCTCAATGGCCTTCTCGAGTCTGAAAACGATAGGATACATAATTTATTCAAAATAGTTTTAGCCATTTTTTAGATACAATTAGCTTGACCCTGACCCATTGCGACCCAAAATGACGCACTAATCGAATTTTCTCGAACATGTGAACCTGCCCAATGGTCTTCTCGAGCCCGATAATGATAGAATACACAATTTAGTCAAAATCGTTTAAGCCGTTATCTAGATAAACTTAGGCTTGACCTTGACCCATAATGACCCACTAATCGAATTTTCTGGAACACGTGACCCATCCCAATGGTCTTTTCGTGCCCGAAAATAATAGATTACAAAATTTCGTCAAAATCGTTGGAGCCGTTATCTAGATAAACTTAGCTTGACCCACGCTGACCCCAAAACGACCCACTAATCGAATTTTCTAGAACATGTGATTTATCCCAATGATCTTCCCGTAATCCAAAACTGTAGAATATAGAGTTTAGTGAAAATCGTTGGAGCCGTTTTTTAGATAAAAATAGCTTGACCCACAGTGACCCAAAAATGACCCACAAATCGAAATTTCCCGAACATGTGACCTAGTCCAATAGTTTTCTCGTACCCGAAAATGGTTGGATACAAAATTTAGTCAAAATTGATTAAGCCGTACTTTAGATATAATTAGCTTGACCCTGACCCATTATGACCCAAAATGACCCACTAATCGAATTTTCTCGAACACGGGACCCAACCCAATGGTCTTTTTGTGCCCGAAAACGGTAGGCTGCAAAATTTAATCAAAATCGTTAGAGCCATTTTCAAGATAAAATTTACATACACACACACAATTTTTGCTCGCATTATAGTATAAGATACAGCACTTTCTAGACCTAGCCTAGATCGGTAGTTTTTTAAATTCTTTTTTAACACTTTCCAACAAAGTTGAAAAGCATTTGTGAATTGGGTTTGTCTGCCTGTCTGTCCGTTTGTCTGTCTTCCCGTCTGTCCGTTTGTCTGTCTGCCCGTCTGTCTGTCCGTCCTCTAACTCATGTAAATATAGTCGGATTGCCATTTCATTGATAAACGATATTGATAATCATCATGGCATGTTCGGTATTCAGAATAAAGTGTATACCATTGATGGTTCATTTACAGGGGTACTTAAAAGTATTCCGTTACATTATGGTCTATGGGGAAAAAATCGTCTGTGGTGTATTTTAATAGTATTAAAATATTTTGAATATAATAAAATTTTTATGCAATACTGAGTTGCACTAGAAGATGATTACTTCAAAATATTTTGTGTGTAGCACTTGCAGTACGCGTACAAGCGAACTCAAAATATTCCGTTATATTATAGTCTATGAAGAAAAATTTCTTGCGGATATTTAATCATCTTACTCTGATACAAAAATAATGAAACTGATATGAATTTGTGAAGTGCGCTAATGCATGCTTTCTGTAGAATATGGGGTGCTAAGCATTTATCAATCATTTACATGGTCACACAAAAGAATTCGGTTATATAATGATCTACGGTAAAAAACTGTTCGTAGCATATTTCAGTTATGTTGCACTATTTCAAACATGGCGAAATAGTTATTAGAATAGCCATTACTGAGATTAATTACAAGATGCTTGAATTAGAATATGATTTTCATTGCATTTATCGCTCATTTACAGGGGCACATAAAAGGTTTTTGGATACAATACTGTATCCGACGTGTTGTCTATTAGGGATGATTGTTGAAAGTGCATTTTCAGTTGTAGGATGCGTTTTTAAGTTAATTAAATTTTTGCAAGCTATGTGGTGTGCATAAATTTTATAGATCCTATACAAGGTTACACAAAAGAATTCGTAACCATTACTGAGAATGAACATGAATTCCTTACGGATGTTTTTTTTTTCTTTTTTTTTGAGTTATCCATTTTGAAGCTCAACTACATTTAGTATACTAAGATGTGTTTGTAGCATGTAAATAAAATCATATACAGGGCTATGCAAAGAACTATTACATGGCTGCCTATGGAAAGTAATTCCTAGAAGTGTGATTTCAGTAATTTTGAGCATGTTTTTGCCTGAATTAAATTTTATCTTAATATGTGATGTGTATAAAAATCTGTATGTAATATACAAGGCTGTATAAAAGAATTCAAGTATGTTTCCGTCTATTGGTAGGAATTGCTGATGGGGAATTTTCAACTGTTTTATGCATTTTCTTATAAAACTAAATTTTAGCATAGTGTACAACTATATGTATCATATACAGAGCTGCACAAAAGATTTGGAGTACCTTCCCGGCTATGGCTGCAATTGTTGAAATCTGGTTTTCAAATGTGTCATACGTTTTCTAAAATGTTTAGTTAGGTATGTTCTTTACCTTATTAAATGGCGAAGTTTTGTTAAAGTATTCTGGAAGTGTTGAAAATCTTTCATAATCTATGCTTGACGCATGATTTTTCTTTCTTGTTTTAACTCAACCTGGTTTTTCTATATAAAGATGGAATTTTGCAGTCGATGTTAAACCCACTTCTTAATATTTTAGAATTATAAAAATTATGTAGAAAGATGTGTTCCCCTATTACAATATAACATTTAAAAAATTTTAGAACTTGATTATTAATTAATGCATTCTTTTAAAGCATTTTATAATTAGCTCGCCGCAGTTGATGCATCGCCAAATATTTCCTGCAACTCATACAATATTATGAGAGATGAAAAAAAAATGGATATAATTATGCGCCGATAAATGACAAAATATGACAGAGCGCTATGAAACAGCAACATTGAAACATTTTAAAGATTTAAAAATAGAAAAAAAAATATTATAAATAAAAAATGAAGAGTGTGTAACATTAAACAAAATACGTTTTTATCAAATTATAGTTAAATAATTATAAAATTACGATTATACCCAGGGATGTAATGGAGGGTATACGGTGATATACGCAATATACCTTTGATTTTTTTAAGTAATACAGTATGTCCTCTGTTTCTCAAATACAGCTATAGCGTATACTCTCTTTATCCTTCTGCCACAAGAAAGTATACCCTCTGAATTTTTTAAGACTACACCATTGATTATACGTTTAGTAATCAATTTATAAATCCTAATAAAATAACATAAATACTGCTTACTTTTTTCTTTCATATTCCCTTTCTTCTCAAGGAAACGGGGCATAAATTAATCAAAGGTAAAAAATTTAATTTAAAATTAAATAATTAAAATTTTTGAATAAATTCATTTGCTTGAGCTTTCTACTAAGCGTTAAAAAGTGTGAATTTTTCATAATCGAGTCCGTCGCCCATGCCAAATTAATAAATTGTAACGGTAATTTATGGGAAAAGAACATGAATTGCATTCAAAAGGCTTGGCGGTATTTTCAAGATAAACATTAAATGTTTATAAAAGAGTGTTTTAAAAAATATATTTTTGGTTTTATTCAACATTTATTATTATTATTATTTCAATAAACATTGAAAGTGAAAGTTGGCAGAATATCTTGAATTCCCTTATTTATTTATATATTTAATGCATCATTGACCCAAACTTTTGCATAGTGCATATAGAGCATTTATAGAAAAATTCACTTTTTTCTTTTTTAGATTTCAAACAATCATTCTAGGAAGATATTTAAATGCTTGTAGCCGTATATACGTTTTGTTTTTTAAACTTAGAGAATATAACTTTTTTTCTTCGTTTTGGAGTAATTGTATATTATTAAAATAACAGTTTCTAACATTGAAGGACAGCGCAATAGTATCATGTGTTATTGCGCATTAAATTGATTTCACAAAATGCATCACATAATTTTACAATATAATGCGACATACTTTGAAAATCCATTACATGTTTAAAATTCAGTGTTAAATTAGGATTGCTATATAATAAAAAATATGAACGTAAAATCATGCATCAATCATAGATTATTAAACACTTTCCAACACAATCAGAATAGTGTAACAAAACTTCATGTTTTAATAAGGTTAAAAATAGTGTCTAATAATTTGTAAATAATTTGGAAAAAACATAACATATTTTAAAACCCAATTTAGCAATTATCATCAATAGTCTAGAAAATATCCTCTTTTGTGTAGCTCCATATATATTCCATAGATTTGTATATATGGTCCATAATATGCTAAAATTTAGTTCAATTAGGAAACGCATAGCGAAGTTGAAAATTCTCCTTCAACTATTTCCGTCATTAAACCGAAAAGTACTCGATATATTTTCTGCAGCCCTGTTAATGATCAATAGAAATTAAATACAAAATGTAATATGCAAAAAGTTAGTTATATTTGAAAACTCGCACCACAACTGAAAACGCACTTCCAGCATTTATTGTTCATAGACAATACTTTAGTTCATAGACAATACTATGAGCAATTATTTTTCATAGACAATATTTTAACCGAATTATTTTGTGTGTCCCTGTAAATGAATGATGAATGCTATGTACACCCTATTCTGTAATTAGCATTTTGCAGTACACCTAATTAATATATATCAATTTTAATATGTTTGTAATAACGTAACATCATTAAAATACACCGCAAATGATTTTACCCTATGGACCGTAATCTAACGGAATTCTTTTGAAAGTGCCTGTAATTGAGCTATAAATGCTACATACTTCATTTTCAATACCGAATATGCCCTGGTAATGATATACATCAATTATATATGGAAATCCGAGCATATTTACGCGGGTTAGAGCATGGACAGACAGCATAAACACAACTAATTTTCAACTATGTTACAAAATGGTTAAAAAAAGAATTGAAAATTCAGTGTAGGCTTATATAACAGTAGGAAAGGGTATCTACAACGGTCATCGAAACCAATATTGGGAATTAAACAGAAATTTACAGAAATATGTTACACTCATGTTTACATAAAATGTTATGTATCGGAATAAATCACATTTATTATTTGTATCGTTAAATGATACAAGAATGCATCAAATATAAATGAGTTTTATTAATAGATTATTTTTGAAATATTTACCAAAATTATTCCAAAGTTATTTTTCTATGTAGCACTTTTTAACATCTACACATTTTTTTAACATATTGGGAGAGGGTTTTAATTCTTTAAAAAAAGAACTAAAATGTCTGTGTATGAAACACATTGCACAAAATGTCTTTGACTTTTTTATCTGCTGAAAATCTTTTTTCTCCTAACGCTTCTGTTAGGAGATCCAAATAAATGTTAGTCTGAAGAAGATAAGTTCGGGCTATAAGGATGTTGATGGAGATATTTACAAAGAAATTTTTGTTTTGTAACACCTCTTGTATGATGTATTGTATTGCCCCGGACAAGATGAACATTCGTATAATTTTTAGAACCAATATGCAGCATTAATCTTCTCAAAAGATCAACATTACCATTCTGTGAATCCACGACTGTGCATTCTATGTACAGTCGTGGAAAAAAAAGTAAACACTCCCTACTAACTCCTCAACAAATTATCGTAGAAGAAAGTTACTGGTACCTAACGATTGGAAATAAAGCCTACTTTTAAATGATGAATAAAATTTGCTTAGGGGCCATCTACATATTAAAACGAACCATAACTTCGTTTTTTTCAATAGCAGTACACAATTCTGACAGCATAAATGAACTTTAGACCCTTCAATTAGCCTTAATACAAATTTTTATGCAATTCGCACCGTAAGTTTCCGAGAAATTAATTATTTTAAAACGCGCGTATTTTAAGGGCTGTATACAAATTGTATAAAGTTCCGTACTCGATTGTTAACCGAGAGAGCCCCCTTCTTGATCAAGGCACCTGAAGCACCACTCAAGCAGTCAATGAAGCCTGCTAGATTATACAACAGCAGAAGAAATTTCAAAATATTTAGTCACTTCTATCACAGAAGGCCCCTTAAAACATCCTTTTGCCGTTTTTAAAGCATAATTTGAATACTACTTGGAAGAAAATTGTGAAATTTTGGATTTCCATAAAGCAGAACTTAATAAAACTAAATCCATAAAAAAAAACTGTAGATTGCAATTCGTAATTTTTTCGAACATTAATTTCATAATTCATAATTCGTATCATAAGATTATAAAAATAGCAAATTCAACATATTTATGTTTGGGTATATTAGTATTATTGCAACAGAAGAAAATAGCACATTAGGAGTATAATTTCAGAAGATATAAATAAAAATATGAAAATGTAATTTAACACTAGAAGCATTAAATTTTGAATGTTTATAATTCAAAAACTTATCATTCAAATGACTTGAAATTTGGTGCCTAGGCATTGTTTTAACAGAAGATTTGAAATATGTGGTTAAAATTAAGTATTTCTATTGAAAAAATAAAGTTTGGATTCGTCTTAATATGTAGAGGGCCCCCTAAGCAAATTTTTATACATCATTTAAATGTAGACTTTATTTCCAATCGTTCGGTACCAGTAACTTTCATCTACGATAATTTGTTGAGGAGTTAGTAGGGGGTGTTTACTTTTTTTTTCTACGACTGTACGTCGTTAATGACTGAAACTAACTCCGTTATACCACGAAAGTCTCCAAACATATTAATTCTAACTTTGCCAGTTTTCGCTTCAATGCAGCAATTTCCCTTTTTGCGCGATATTCTACACTGGAGCTTTTGGAACACTGGGAGCACACGTCTTTTTTTCCTACCAATTTTAAATAAACTGTGTCATTTACATACATGAAACCTCTAAAATGTGTCATTTTTGAATTGTACATTTAATCCGTGGCAAATTTCATTAGATTTGGCATGTTCATTTCGTTGCCTCAGAGCAATAGTAGGGCATCTAGTAATACTAAACAATGAGATGTCTCACTTACTGCTATGAATAACTGAGTTTTCATCTAGTGGATCAACTTCTGAACAACAAAGTTATGTTTAATACTACAGATCAGCCTGTGATACAGTACACTCTCAGATGTGTTACTGTATCACAGACGTGTTTTATAAAAATTCTTTACTGTTCGACTAGATGCACACACAGTTTTTAAGAGTAGCAATTCAGACATCTAATTTTCGGTTATCACTACACTGTAAAAAAACGACATTTTTACAGTTCAAAGTACTGTTCATCTCGCGCACAAACTCGATCACAGTGAATGTGCTGTATCTTTCTTTGGTTTCCTGATTATATAAACATGAAAAATACAGTAGTTGCGTAAAATTAACAGCACAATGTGCCGGCGTCCAAATTGCCAGCACATTGTGCTGTTAATTTTACGCAACTACTGTATTTTTCATGTTAATATAGTCAGGAAACCAAAGAAAGATACAGCACATTCACTGTGATCGAGTTTTTTGCTGGCAAATTTACAGTGTTTTTTTTACAGTGTAGACATCTTACTGTTGCTCTGAGGTGACGATTTGTTGAAAGTTTTCTAATTATGCGTTGTGTAAATGCACTAGAAACTTTGTGTTCAATCATAATATTAACGATTAAATAAATAAATGTATGACGAATAAAACAATGCAGAATAACTTTGTTAGGCCGTAAAGAACTTGTCATAGATAGCATGACAAAAAATATGCACAACTTCCATTGATTCTATTGAAAAGTCCCATTTATGTTTTATCCACCCTCGTGCCTAGTTGGATAACATACTTTAACCCAGGAGAACTCGCTAGTGAGAATTTCTCTCACGGTGCTCAATTGCTTTTCTTTTACTTTGCATTCGCTTAATATCATTTTTTTTTTTTTTTTGCTTGGTTTAGTACTTTTACTCACAAATAGGTAAAATAATCGAAATAACATTTTTAAATTTTAATTAAAATGAAAAATGGTTTAGATAAGAGTCTTAAAAAAAAGTAAGACGGTGAGAGAAAATCTCATGCAGCGAGTTCTTCCGGGTTAAGATAAGAATACTTTGAAAACTCTTTTAAAATCTATGCATTTAAAACAACTTTATTTGTATAATTTTGCTCTCATTTTTAACCCTTTAAGACCTGACCTACACAATTGTGTAGGCGATCCTAAAGAAAAAAACATTTTCCTCTTTTTGTGTGATTTAAAGTCGAGCCTGCAACCAGAGAACTGCATGGATCCTCCTTTGGCATAAAATGACATTGGGTATTTTTTATTTTAATTTTTTAAAAATAAAATATGATTCTATTAATTAGGGGAAGCCACGAAAACTTTTCAATTCTACCAAACATCTTCCGGTCTGAAAGGGTTAAGGGAACCATGGACCTTCAGTTTGGCGAAAATTGACTAAAAAATAGTTTTTTATTTTTGTCATTTATTAATATGCTTCAATCTTAACTGGATCATTTGCAAAAAACCGCAAGCAATTGCAACGGTTCCTCGCAAAGTTATAAGATTTCAAATTTGTGCACCGCACTTGAGTTACACTAAAAGATGAAAATTTAAATCGTGTTTTCTCAAAATGAGAATTTCCGTCGAGTTATTCAAAATATTTCAAGCGTCTTATTTTTTTTATCTAATTTTCATAATAGTAAGTATTATTGTTTGTAATATGCTGCATTTCAAAACACTTCGAAACATGCATTAGTGTAAAGGAAAATTTGGTAGTTATATAACTTTTTTCCGTGAAATTTCAAGAAAAAAAGTATAAATATTAGACGTTTTTATTATTTTTTCTCAATATATTAGTATAATTTTAAAACGCATATCAACTTTTTTTTGCAATATATCTACCATTTAACAAAACAACAGGTTCTTAAATCCAAATTTAATGTGCATGGAGCATTTTTAATTAGAGTGATTAATTAACATATTTTAGGTAATAATTTAATTAATGGCGCACATTTTTAAATAAAACTGAATAATTTGCTTAGAAAATGTGTGAATTATTATGTGTGCAAAATTTCCGTACAATTGAGTGAAAAATGAAAAAAAAATGGTTTTGAATGCCCACTGTCCACTAAAAGTATTTCAAAAATAAAAATAAAAATTGAAACAGGGAAAAAGATGAAGAGAAAAATTTATTTCATGAAACATGAAATACGAACAGAGGGCAAAATAAAATATAATTTCTCGAACTAATGTATTTTCTTCGGTGCATTTATAATTCTTCATGGGTGAAAAAAGGTTTCTGTTGTGAGATTTGAAGGCAAATTTTTCATTTTATTCTCCGGTTTATTAATTTATGGATAAAAAAGCATTTTATAATCCAAAATGAATTCTTTACTGGTCGACAAACAGTTAATGTTTCGTGAACTTTGATTTATACAAATTTCCCCAGAATTGAAAATATATACGTCCTGAAAAGTAAAAAAGAAACGGAAAACGTAATTCAAATGTATTATGCAAAACTTATGGACCATACATTCCGTCAAAAGAGAAATATTTTAAAACTATTTTGAAAATAATTTCAACATTTTTCAAATTGGTGTTTAAATCATTTCATAAAAATATGAAAACATAGCCCTCATTATTTATATGCCAGATGCAAATTATGTCCTTTGGAATATTTTGATGAATTTTGTGCACCTGATCTGTATTTTTGCATCAAGTTTTCTTTTAATGTTAAACGAGAATTTGAATAAACTACAGCAAAATGTGTATTGTTATTTTTTTTTAAACAATGAGTTATCAATTTGTAGCTCAACTAAAAGGCTGTTATAAAACAACAGAGAAAAGAATAAAAAAATTCAGATCTATCTTTCGTAAATTATTCTGAAGATATTTTTCTTAATAATTTGCATGTAATTGCATATTGAGACGTGATTGGTAAGAACAAAAACTTCGTTACGTAATATTCGACTAGCACACAGCCATCTCTACACCGGCCAAATCGCTAAACTAACTCCGACGGGTCACGTGACCAGTCGAAGGCGGTTAAATTGAAGCGAAATCAAAGTGACGGTCGCCATTTATTCTGTTCTTGAAAATTCCATCGTTGATGAATTCAAGTCGCAATTTTCGTATAAAGTTGCACATGGTTCATGATTTTCATCTTTATACTATCTATTTTATTTAGATACTTATGTTTTATTTCACGAAAGTGTATCATGTGCTTTCCCCGCGTTTCATGTGCTTCCCTAGTGTTTCATTGTTTCTCTTTCTGAAAAGAAAATATGGCTCTCAAGGATTCGCAAATATAATTTTAATTTCATCTAAAAGGCTAGAATATGCATTAAATATTCTAAAATGATGTTCAGTGGATATCACCAAGGATTAACATAACTATTGAAGTAAGTTCTGATTTAACTTTTAAAATTTATTGTCTTAATAAAACAAATTATATCAGACGCTTGGTTTGAATATTAGCAATCTAAGAAAATAAGTATAAGGTTGACATGATTGTTAAAATATATGATGAATGTACAGTTATATGTTAGTAATTATTATATCTCTCTAGAGAAGTTGATTGAAAATGAGAAAAGACTAATAATTCAAAAGCTCTTTCATAATAAACAAAAATAGTTAGATAAATATTTAGATAACAAATGCAATTTATCAATAAATCAGGCACGAAACAATTTCTCCTAAAGGAGGAATTCCACCTATTTTAAAGCAATTTTGGACATTTTCTGCAAAAATGCAAAGAAAATATTGGAAGCGAATATGAGAGGGGGGGGGGGGTGTCTAGGAAATTTAATAATAATTTTGTTTACTCAAATTGTCGGAATTTGTTTCTGAATTACTGTGCAAAAAAGCCATCAAATCAAAGGTGAATAAGCATCTGAAAGTGGTGTAAATTGTTTCTAAAATGTCTTTCCAGAGTGATTTTTTTAGACTTTAAAAGGTAAAGGAAGTTTCCATAAGGTTCTTTTTGGAATAGAATATTTTTTCCTAATTAACACTTTCGTGTAATTTCAGTGATTCAATTTTGGAGATGTATTTCTGGAGTAAAGATTAATTTGACTTGCTTGTATTTATGCAGCATGGAGGTTTGTTTGTTTTTGTTTGTTTTTGAAAGGAGGGGGGAAATCTTAAACAGACAAACCTTCTAAAATAATATTTATTTTGACAAATTAATCGCTGTAGTTCACATAAATTCATCAGATATTTATGGTTTTACATCTTAGCAACTGTCTTCAATTTCCTGTTTTGATTCAAAAGACCTGTAAAATTGTTAGTTTAAATTTCTTTTAATAAATTTTAAATTATTAAAAGAAAATCATACATACAGTAATATTTTATTTTATTGTATAAATAAGTTAAAATGTGTCCAAAAATAAATATTGTATAGATGGAAAAAATTTTACAACTTTTTTTATGTTTTCCACTTTCATGCCTGATAAATTTAGACGCATTTAAAGATTTTTAAATGATATATTAAACCCCGTTTATAAAAACATTGTGCCAATCCTACTTTTCATTGCAGGTTATGCTGCTTTCTAAACTTGCTAAAACATCACTGTTGTAATTACTGTATTGATTCTAGTAATGGTGATTTTTCATATGAATTTTTTATTAAAAATTAGTTAACTTTAGGTTAAAAACGTAGTGAATGACTTTGATCATTTATGTAAATATTGTACTCACAGGAATGCGTCCAGATTTTTCTTTCTGGGTCCTATTTTTGAAATTGTGAATAGTTTTTTTTTTTTTCACATTTATGAAAAATCTATTTTTAATTTTGGGAATTTGAAATTATCGTTATATTCAGGTTCTTGTTATACATTTTTAACAAGACCCTTTCCATATCTATATCTTAATAATAGGTTTTTTGACAAGTTAGATAGTATTACTTTTAAAATTTGTGATGAAAAGTACAGTTTGGAAATGCAAAAGTTTTGTGTAAAGCTAATTGTTAAGTTGAAAAATTTTGTGAAGGGTCCTGTTTTAAAATAAAAAGGTTGTGAAAGGTCCATTAAAGGACCTAATTTTTCTCTAAACAGATCCCTGGACTCATGACAGCTTTATTTATTTAAAAATATGATGCAAGTTGTATATAAGATCTTACCAAATAATTACTCAAAAATACTTATTAAAAATTTTAATTAAGAAATACAAGAGAAAAATTTAAAAAAACTGAAAAATAAATAAATCTGTATTTATTTTTAGCATTCAACCTTAGAATATCTGAATTTCTTAACAATATGTGAATAATTTTTGTCATGTGCTTTTCATAATTTAAATACCAAATTTATCATTTCATTTATTTTTAATTTGTGTAAATGCATTTAGCCAATATAATATGTTATTCTTTTCATAACTAAGGGGCTGGCTCCACATAAAACTTTGATCATGAAGCTAAACAAACATTTTAAATTTTCTTTACTTTTCTGACAAATGTAATAGATGGGAAATATTTTTGTTAATTTTTGAATGATGGCATACTAAGTTTCTTGTCAAAAGAAATTTTTAATAGATAGAAATTTTTAATCGATTGATTGAGCTTGTTGAAAAATCTTTCAGTAAAATAATATTACAAGAAAACCGGGACCTGAAGGGAGATTCACTAGGCACTCAATCACGATATTATTTTACTAGTGGGGGAAAAGTCCGCCTTCGACAGCCGCCATTTTGAATGAGCACTCAGGCCTAGTATTCAGAGGGCTGTGACTAGCAGATGGAATTCTCTGCGTTTGGCAAATTTTATGTATAAATAAATTATGCACGGATAAGATATTGAACAGATCTTATAAGAATTACTCAGTTAATATGTATCATGACATATATCCCTCCATATGTCCACGGTTTTGTTTTGTTCAGGTTCTTGCAAATTTTATCTTGTTGCTCAAAAGTTGAGCTTTTTTCAAAAAGCAAACAACCACGTCAATTTTTAATAGTTCATTTGATGAAGGTATAAAATTTCATAGCGATATTTTAGCTGCAATTCATGTTATATTTCCCTCAATAGGGTTTTTATTTTACACTAATCCTGTAAAATAAATACAGCTTATAAAAAAACTTTGTCTAAAAATCTCGAAAAGTAGTTGAGAACGTAGTTTTATTGTTCTCAACTTTACCCACAAAGCTATGACACCAAAAAATAAATTTCATGCCAACGTTATGAAACAAGAAAGCTTTGTTTTTTCCATTCACCTCTTGTCCAAAAGCGATAAATTATCTTCCTCAAAAATTTTTAATGGAAATCTATTAATTAATTGCTATAGATTGATCGAAAATTTCTATTTAATTATTTTAATATTATTTAAGCTTTTTGAAAATTTTAAAAATCTTATATATATATATAAAATATATATATATTAACTTTAAGGAATGTTTCTAAAAAGATTAAATGTGTAAGTTTCCGTTTTCGAAGAATATTTTTTGAAGAATTCAAGATAAAAACATTTACTGATTAGCATTTGCATTACATGGATATGAACTTTGTGGTAGCTGTGTTAAACATTGAAAACCAAACATGTTTTTAAAAAAATAAAGTTAAATTACGCTTTGGAAAAAAAAAGAGAAAAATTTAAAAATGCAGAAAAAGGAAATTCTAAAAATATGTGGAAATGCATATTACACGACAAATGAAGCTTATTTCAATATGTAATAATTCCAAAAAGATGCTAAAGGCATGTAACAAATGTTTCAGTCCGTGTAACTCATTTTACTGAAACGTGAGACTACACAGTCAATTTAAAATACATATACAAATTTATTCAATGAGTTCTTTTATTTCATTTATGCCTAATCTATTTGCATCACATACGCATTTAGACATCCATTGCAGGAGTTTCTTTTTTATTCGGAAATTCCGAATCCATACCGGAAATTTCGAAAGCATTTTTTTAAATTTTATGTAATCACGAAACGTCTGACATTAAATGAAGAAAAAATTTTAATTCAAAATTTCCGGTTTAAATTCGGAATTTCTGCATAAAAAAAGAAATTCCTGAAATGCACTTTTCTGATTCAGATGGGTTAACATGTTATAAACGAACACTAATGTTTACAAATATCTTCCACAAAAACGCTTCCTTTCCAAGATTTTCCATACGGACCTTAATAAAACTAAGCTTGTTCCTAAGAATTCACAAAATATGGAAAAAGAGCAAGATATAAAGTTGCAATCTATCTGTATATACTACCATTATGCACAGGTCTGTATTTCAAAATTTGACAACAATATTGTTTCTTGCTTATATTGTACGTTGGTTTTCTATTTTCTATTTTTAAAATAAAAATCCCCTTTTTAGTTTCTGTGATATGTTGCCTTTTTCTTTTATGGAAAACTCATGCTGGGAAACAATCATTAACTCACCCTCTTTCGAGTTATGGCATCAAAATTAAATTCTTTAAAGAATATTATTTTGGATGTTAGTCTTCAATAATTCAATTTTTAAGGTAAAAAATTATCATATCACTTTAACTTCTATACTGCATCTCCATTTTCTTTTATAACTTGGGATAAAAAATAGATCATGATTGTTACACGCTTTTTTTTATTCATCAATTTCCAACGAGAGTAAGACATACCTGTTATTAGTTTCCTTTCATATTTAGTTTAAGTAAAGTTACAACAATAAAGGAAGATAAAACTGCATCTAAAATAGGTTTTTCATGAACTTGTCAAAATTCTCTTCATTTTTCAATAAGAATACCTCTTGCATGCTTTTAATATGGATATACATTAAAATTTTCTGATATTCACACTTACTTTCTTTCTCTTTCGCAGGTAAGTGAGTTTCCTACAAAGCTATTCTCTTGAAAATCAATTGAAGTAAGTAAAAAGTACTTTTATATAACAAGAATAATACACTGAAAAAAAAAAAAAAATCTGTAAAGTTATTAAAGTTTTTCTAAGAAACTGAGATTCCTAGAACTTTTTATGTAACGACAACAACAAAAATTCATGTAACAGACGCTGTTACAGGAATTTTTGTTGTTGCCGTTACATAAAAAATTCTAGGTATCCCAGTTTCCTAGAAAAACTTTAGTAACTTTACAGATTTTTTTTTACAGTGTAAATAAAAAAAATGGTTTAAAAGATAAGTAATATTATGATCTTATAATATTTCTGTGGGTGACCACAGAACAAAATAAAGGAGGGGCAAGATTTGGCCAGCAATCTACTGCCTAGGCCGCGATACTTTTTAGGTAGATTTCGTAAGAAATATTACCTATTACATTCTTCTCTGTGTTGTAATTTCGGAAATTTTTTTGCAGATCACGTTGATCATGACCCCTAGAACCCAAAACTACCCCCAGTTTAAAATTTTATACAGAGCTGCCAAGTCTCCGGCTTTTTTGATACCAGTATTTTAATAGTGAAAATTTTCTTTTATTTAGTTGGAACATTTGGTCGATTTAAAAGAACAACATTTTCTCTAAGATAATAGTGGTGTTCAAAAAGCCGGAGTCTTTTCAACTCTGTGTATATATATATATATATATAATTCTTTTATGGACACGATAACTTCCATAATTCTGCACTATCTTCCAAACTGATACATAAAATCAACGGGTAGAAAATCTCGGTCAAGTCCCTTAATTGGTGAAATCGGACGAAGGAGGTGGAAATAGGGAAAGGTTTTGTGAAAACAAAAAATAACCCATAACTTCTGAGTTATGATACATGTCAGATCAATTTAAAGTTATTATTACTTCTGGGAAAAGGGCTAAAAATTTATGTATAACAGATTTTTGATATCATTAAAAATGTGCTGAAGGGACGAAAAAAATAGGGTTTTAAGAAGAAAAAAATTCATAACTTCTTTAATTCACAAGATATCAGATCCACTTAAATTTATTATAAATATTCTTAATTTTATCTACAACTTTTATGTTGACATGTTTTTGATAGGACCAGCTCTTACAGCAAAAAAAATTAAAAAGGGGGGGGGGTGAAAAAAAAACATAACTTCGTCAATTAATAAGATATAAAATCAACTTAAATTTATTATAAATCTTCATAATATTATCTACAACTTTTATATTGATAAGATTTTGATAGGACCAAACTCTTACAGAAAAAAAAGGTGCTGAAAAAAAATTACCGCATTAAGGCAGTTCTCAAATCCAAAGGGGCAACTTTATGACATAAGTGTTAATTCATTTTTGTTCGGAAACGCATAAAACTGGAAAGTAATGCTATATAGAAACTATGTAATTGAAGGACTTTTTCCGTTTTTTTTTGTAAACACAATAGATGTTTAGAAAATATTGTCAAAGTTGGCGTTTTGAACCGAATTTCCGGACAAAATTTAATTTTTTTAGATGTTAAACTCCTATTTTTTCTGAACATTTTGATATAATTGTTTGGTATAACTGTAAACTGTTTTAGAACAGAAGTTACTGCTTTTAGAATCATACCCGCTCACTAGCTGAAGCGTCGTTTCTAAAACTTTGAAGTCATTTTTCCATTTTCAAAACATATATTTCTTGTTAGTCTGTATGAACTAAACCTAAAATTTCCTTTTTATTGGTCAAGAAACTATTTTTTTAGGTGATTATACTGTTGAAAATTTCTAAATTCATTAGCTAAATACAACTTTGTATTAAAAATATAAAAGTGCTTTAAATACTAATTTATTTAGGTTCAGGGTAATTATTACGATCTGAAGTGTAAATAGGCACCAAAATGTTCATTATATTTGCAAAATTTATTTTGTAATCGCGCGCGTAATCTATTATGCCAATTTTCTGCTCGTGAAATCTCTCACATTTTGGAGCCCTCTGTAAATTCTAATTCTGCATCTTGCAATTTTTTAATTACATGAAATGAAAGAACATACTTACATCTTTCATTCCAATATAAAATTGTGTCTTAAAATCAAATATATTTTAAGATATTATGTGTTAAAATGGTCTTTTTTCTTCATTTTTTCCAATTTTAAGAGTCCTGAGACACATTAAATAGTTCCACTCGTAGAATTCGATTCGTAGTTTATAATTTAAACATTTTTGATATACCAAACATTGCTACATTCAGATATTTGCAAATATAGGAATTTAATCAAGTTTTCAAAAAAAGTCACTAATATACAGGATGTCCATAAATTATTTTCGAGGTTTTCTTACCTCATAACTTTTGATTTAATAATAGGGCGAAAATATTATTTCATATTCGTGAAGCACAATTAAAAAATATTCTTGAATAACACAAACAAAATTACATATGCATAAAGCTGCAACTCAAAATGCTGTTAATGAAATAACGATTATAGACAAATAATAATTTTTATGAAAATTTCATCAAATTTATAAAGAAGTTATTAGTGAATTAAAATTACAGAGTTAGGTAGATTTGCGTAATTGATTAATGACTTTTGATAATTTTGATAAAAATTAATTAATAATTATTGTTTGATTATAAACGTTATTTCATTTATAACATTTCTCAAATTGTAACTTTACGCGTATGTAATTTTGTTTGTGTTATTAAAAAACTTTTTGAGTTGTACTTCACGAATATGTAATACCATTTTTCGTTATGTTATTAAATAAAAATTATGAGATAAGGAAATACCGGCAAAAAGTTATAGTCATCCTGTATTTTTAAAAAAGAATGTGTCTTAATCGATAAAAAAAAAATTAATGTATACTCATACCAATATAAAATATTCTCTATACTCATATTAGTTATATATGTTTGAATATGATCTCTCAAGCGAATAAAACTTGAAACTAAGCTATTTTTCAAATTAGTGAAAACCCCGTAGCGAATATGTGGCGTGAAATGGCATAATCATCATGTAAGTAGAAAGAGAACTGAAACGGAAGAAGATTTCTAGATTAATTATTACGACGGTGCATTTAATTTATCTCATGTTATTTAATATACTTCAGGGCATATTAATTACAAAGATCTAATAATACAATTTATTTCTCAGTCTAGTGACGAAAACAGCACTAAACTATTCCTTTAGTTTTAGAGTGAAAGTATGTTAAAATTTGGTATCTACGACTTCGGTTGGTGAATTAATTCTGTATTTTATGTTCAGCGGTTTGTATTCGGTTCTAATCTGTACTAATAAAAGAAAGTTTCGTTCTGTGTGTCTGTCTGCGTGTATGTCTGAGATGTCTAGCATACTCTACGGCACGTACGAGGCTCAAAATTTTTGTGTGTGACCCAAAGGATCTCACAATACACCTAAGATTCAGAATTTTAAAATTCTAATAATTAGTTGAGAAAGTAATTGAAAACGCCAAAATAAAGAATGGAAAAGTATTCATAATTCAACAAAAGCACAGATTTTTATCAAATCGCAGACAATTTTTTCGAAAACTCAAAGTGAAGGGGGGGGGGGGGAGAGTAATAGAATTACAACGCTGCTAGGGCGATAAATGTACTGAGCCTTTTTAAAAAGCTGTATCTTAAATTCTGTCGGGCCTAAAAACTCGAAAATTGCACTGCCAGGCGAAAAAAAAAAAAAAATTCCTTTCAGAAATTCTAAAATTTATTTCTGTAGTGTTACAAAATGCCAAAAAAATCCACGAAAAACGTATTTATAAAAACTACTTTTATTTTCTTCGAAAGAAATGCAGATTTTGTAGAAATATTTCACAGACCAGCGGTTTGTAACACGTGCCCGAATAAAAAAACACGGATAATTTTTAGACGCAATCTTTTGCATGGTATCAGATTTTTTAAAATACAGCATTTAGCGATTTAAAACTTATGCATCTAGGTCTATCTTTGGACGCTTATTAAGAATATGTAAATTAAAAAAATTTTTGATTCAGAACTTTTTGTTTTATAAAAAAACCGATTTTTAAAAAGAAAAAGAAATGCTTTTTTGAATTGAGAATGAATGTGAATTTCTTAAAATTCGTAAAACTAACTAACCGATCGATTTGAAATTTTTAGATAGTTTATAACACATAATAAAGATTTTATAAAGTTAAGGGTGCAGTGAATTTGAGGGGGGGGGGGGGGCTCCGGAGACACTTTTCTAAATTTTGCCGACACCCCTCATGTGATATATCGTTGGAAAATGTGACCAATTATTCATATTATTATGCACTTCCCGTCCCCGCCCCACATTTAGCACCCCGGGGAGAACTTTTTAAATTTTTGCCGACACCCCTCATGTAATATATCATTGAAAAGCCCTTTGACCACTGTTTCATAGTGTTGTCATCAATGTTTGTATAAAACATACTGCGCTCCCTTTCGGTGGAAGGTTGAACTAACCACTATTTTCGAATAGTAGTTCACGTCATTATTTTAACACAAATCTTTTTGGAGCATCTAAATAGACCAGATTTACATTTCCTACAAAAATTTTGAAACGTTCGAACGAGTACAAATATTTTTTTTCAAAATAAAATGTATGAAAATGTCCACGAAATCAGTAAAAACCTAGTGTTTTGTCGCGGTTTCGCTCGTTTTCGGTACGCATAGACTCCAAAAATAAAATTACGCAAAATAGCATGTACCTTCAATTCAATATTTTTTCAGGATTTTTTCATTTAAAAATATAAATTTCGACAAAATGGAGTTAAAGATATAAAATCATACAAATTTAAGGTTCATTTAAGGGTTATTCATCACGGGCCCTGGAAACGCTGGGTGAGTCAGCTAGTTAGATACTAAAATACGAGTCGAAATGCTCGCTTTTTAAAATCGCATTCACCAGACGTAAATTTACTAAAACTCACACTTCCCATGTTCACTGATCTTGAAGAATGGTTATTATTTGCGATTTATTTAAGTCTAGTGTGGGTTGCAATGAGACATTTTCAGACTGTCAGAAGTTACAGCATTTGAAACAGGACATTTAAAAACATTTAAAAACAGAGCATTTAAAATTATTCAGTATATTCCAACTGCTTATTCAAACTATAAGACAGCATTATTATTATTAAAGCAGAGATATTGAAATAGGCTTGGGTTAATTAATGCGTTGATTAAGAAGTTAATTGGGATGCCTTGTACTGCATTAGTCTATTTTAGAGAGTCCAGATGGCGTAAATAAATGAGTGCGTTCATTATGCGCACTTAAACAAAATATTACTGAATTTTCTAAAGCACTGATAATTAATTTAGAGAGAAAATTGATGAAAAATATGAGATATTGCTGGGAAATAACATTGAAAAAGGAGGAATTGGGGACAATGGAGACTTTGTTATGTTTCTTGAAAGATCATGCGAGAACATTTCAAAACAGTTAATCCTCACTAAAGGAAACAAATAAAATTAAGGTCGCCACACTGATGTCTGATAATAATATATGTTATGTTTGCAAATAATACCACCCACTGTATAAATGTCCGAAATTCTTACAATAAATGTACAATAAAGAATAGAACGGACAACGAAGTTAGAAAGAACAACTTGTGTTATAAATTGTCTCGTTGATAAACACCATGCTTGAATTTAAGAAAGTGTAAAGTGTACCATAAGCCTCACCATTCAGTCTTGAATGTTCCAAAAGATTATTTGTCTTATACAGACGGTGTAAATGAGACACCGATTGTTCCGATCTCACCGAACGCAAAAATTTCATCTGAGACCAAATCAATAATTAAGTTAAATTTCCTGTACTAGCACCTTTTAATTTCAAAGTATTCTATTTCGGGATCACTTTAATCGTAAAACAAGCAATATCAGCTTTGTAGAGTAAAGATTAAAGTTTTTAACTCACTGTTTAATCTTGTAAATCGCCACACTTTGCTGGATAAGGGTTGTTAAGCCTCTTTCATAAGTGAAAATTGTATGCGCAGATTGTGCTTCTCAAACTAAGGTACAAAAGTAGAGATTACATATTTAGATTTTCATAATGATAAAAGGAATAGAGAGGTAAACTTATATTTTCAAACAAGTAGTAATTTTTCCATATGAGCGTAAACGTGTCCAGGCCGGAAATCAAACCCAGAAACCTTGGCTTTAATTACTAATGCTCTTCCAATTGAGCAATCTGCACGACACCCCAGCCAACACAATATTCGCTCAGATCAACCATTTTGTCATGACATCTGGGCTGTATAGCATGACAAAGTAAACCACACGTAAAGGAACTCCAATAATCTATGGAGGAGTTGTTACATATTAATTATTTTAAACACATTCATTTGATTGATAAATAATTCAAACTATATAGTAGTAATTTTTCCATCTGAGCGAAAATGTGTCTGGACCGGGACTCGAACCCAGGACCCTTGACTTTAATTGCCAATGCTCTTCCAATTCAGCTACCTTGATGGCATCCAAGCCAAATACACTATTCACTTAGATCAATCATTTGGTGATGAAATCTGGACTGTTGCTTGAAGAGCAGGATAAATCAAACCGCAAGTAAAGAGAATCCCAATAATATATGGATGAGTAATTACACATTAATTATTTTAAACACAATCATCTGATTGATAAATAATTCAAACAAGTAGTAATTTTTCCACGTGAGCAAAAATGTGTCCAGGCCGAGACTCGAGCCCAGAACCCTTGACTTTAATTGTCAATGCTCCTTCAATTGAGCTATCGTGACGACACTTAAGCCAGTACAATATTCACTCAGATCAACCATTTGGTTATGACATCTGGGCTGTTATTTGGGACAGAATGGCAGAATAAACCGCAGTTAAAGGAACTTCAATAATCCATGGATGAGTAATTATACGTTAATTATTTTAAACACAATCATCTGATTGATAAATAATCCAGACTAGTAATTTTTCCATCTGAGCGAAAATGTGTGCAGGCGATACTCGAACCAGCCTGGTGTTTTAAAATAATTAATATGAAATTACTCATCCATAGATTATTGGAATTCCTTTACCTGCAGTTTATTCTGTCGTACACTTTCAAATAACAGTCTAGATTTCATGACAAAATGGTTTATCTGTGCGAATATTATGTTAGTTGGGGTGTTGTCTCGATAGCTCAATGGAAGAGCATTGGCAGTTAAAGCCAATGGTTCTGCATTCGAGTCCCACCGTGGGAATACTTTCGCTCAGAATTAAAAACAACTGCTTGTTTGAATTATTTATCAATCAGATGACTGTGTTTAAAATAATAATGTGTAATCTTATATTTTATTCCTCATTTTAATTCTGATGTAAAATTTAGCAATAGAACAATCGTGTTAAGAATAATACTATCAAACAGTCTATTCCTTAAAATATTTTTAATAACTTTACTTATGAAATTTCAGGAGTTTAGTTTCGCCACTAGATTGCTTACGAAGTATCGCTTTTGTTAGAGTTAATTTCCAACCCCGTCATAAAATTTTCTCTTTCCTCTATTAATTCTGTATCTTTCAATATGGTCTCTCAAGCGAATGAAATTTAAAATTAAATTTTATTAGAATTACATAATGATCATGTAGCATAAAATTATATCATCAGCATGTAAGTAGAAACTGAAGAATTGGAAACGAAGAAGATGACTAAATTAGCCATTATGGCAATAGATTATTGTTGCCCTGTAGTATTTAATCTGCTTTAGGACCTAGGAATTAAGGACATCTATAAATCCAATTTATTTCGTAGTCTAGCGACGAAAATAGCACTGAACTATTACTTCAGACTTCGTAACCGAAGTTTGAATTAGTTATTCATGACTTCGTTTGGTAGATTAATAATTCCTTTTCTGAGTATATTTACGGTTTTAAATATTCCCCAAAAGTAGAAAAAATATTTAACTATTAAAAATATCCATTTATCCTTTAACAGCTTGTGTAAAGAACCTGAACACAATATTAATTGAAAATATTGTTTCTTTTTCTGGTTTCACAGTTTTATGCTATCTTTATCGTTTATAATTTAAGCATACTCGATGTGAAAAATTTTGTGAAAGTTAAATATCTGCAGATAAAGGAATTTAATGAAATTTCTCTGCCAAGTTGTTTAAAATACTAAAAGGGATGGTTAAAATGTTTTGAAAGGAATTTTGTATATGTATCTTAATCTTAAAAAAATCGTTTAACAAACGTTCCTATCTATTTCACATTACATTGTTCATTCTAACACACTTGAATGAAAATTCGGTTAAATTTCAAAAGCTCATAAAAATCTACATTTTATTTTATTTTTAAGAAATTTTATTAAACTAGCCGCTCTCTGCGATCAGTTTAGGCTCTCTTAAAATTTATGTTTCTCAAAGCATGCTAAGCATCGTATCATGTTATTTTTATTCATAATTTAATTTCCTTCGACTCCCTTAAATGTAATTTATATAATCCCTTAAGCTAATATTAGTTTTTGTTGCATTAAAATATCTCAATTTGTTGATTTTCTGTAAGCAAGTAAACCCTATTGGTTTACAATGAAAGTCTTTGGAAATTTGGCGAAAATTAAAGATATCGCCCAATTGGCATCACGTTTATCGACTAATTTTGGTCGCCAAATTTGGAGATATATCGCCAAGTTGGCAACAGAACAGGATCTCCCCCTATGGTTATCCCTCTAATAGGTTTGTTTCAATAACCAATGAGATGCGTTTCATTCGGGCGTTGCCATTAAACAACAAATAATCGCGATTTCTGTACGATAGCGTAATATATTCATAGATATTCTATGCATGCGCACACTGCAAAAAAAAAAAAAAAAAGTGTAGAGTAATTCCGGGATTTATGCCGCATATATATATATTTTTTTTTAATTTGCGCTTAAAGTCCCATGGTGGACAAAAATAAAAATAATCAATCTGTGCTATTTAATGTTAAATATACAACACATGTACTGCGACAAAAAAAATAAAAAACAAATAATTAATATTTTTTAACAATTTTTTTCTAAAACATTCCACTGCGGCGCGTCACCCGTACATTCAGGCTGAGACGTCGCACTTGTGCGGTAGTTATGCCGCGCTTGTCATAAGAACAAAATGACATTATAAATAAAAATATTTTAAAAAAATATTTATATATGGACTATAATTAACTATGTAATAACAAAAAGAAACTAAATAAGCTCAATGAAACGTACTAGTAGAGTCAAATTAATAACTGTCTGCCTACTTTCACTATTAAAATTATCAGCTTATTTTTTTACATTGAATTTTAATTGTCATTTCAGTAAAAACGTAACATCAATGTATTAGAGAGGGAAAAGAAAAAAAGTGAAATAGTACATACATAATTTATTTGTTAAAAGACTTGTTTTTTTCACTCAATCTACACAAAAAGTGTCGAACAAGTACAGTATTTATGTAACCAGATTTGACACATGATGCAACGAAGCCAATTACACATCCTCTTTTTTGGAGTAGTTTTCTAAACATTCCTTGCAAGGAATGCCTGCGTCACGCTGATCCAACTTTTCATTATTATCAACTTGGCTTACATTTTTCTTCGCTTTCTTATTTTTTTTATTTTCTTTTTTCCCCTTTGCTGTAGTAAACTTGATACTGTTTGAACATTCATCAATGTCTGATAGGCTGTCATGGGATCCTGTACCTGAATTGAAATTAAATTTTCTAGGTAGTTTTGTATCTTTTTTGTTAATTTCTTACATTTCTGGATTTTTTTTTTCTAAATTACATTTAGCTAATTTACATTTAGCTCATTCTAATCGTCAATAGAGATAAAGATTACTCCTGTTTTCTTAATTCTGTGCTTTGCTGTCCCCTGACTAAGTCTCGGAATAGGAGATATTTTATGTAGGTGCTTGGTAGGTGATGGTGATTTTACACTGCTCTTTCCAGGATCTGCAGGCTTTAAATTGAAATCAGATGTGTTGATTAGTACTTTACTTCATGGATTTGCCTCCTCTTGTGTCGTGTTTTCTGGTGAGGGCATTTCACTATCCGCTAAAGCAGAAAAGAAATGATATGGGAGTATGTTGTTGTTTAAAGGGAAGATACCAGTGTCCTTAAAGCCACTAGTAGTGTTGCCAGCATATGCCGATTTGTTCCAAGTATCGCAGATTAAAGACCCTACATGATACAGAGTCAGTCTACGCCCAACATGCTGCATTAACCTTTACGGATAGCATTGCCCTCGTAAGCTTACACCTTCTTTTCTTTTTTTAAATGTGGGCATTTCTAATAAAATCTGTAAGCAAGTTTAAAATTTATCTCGTTTTCAAAGACAATATTTCATTTAAACACAGAACGTTAAAATGCAAAATAATTACAATTACAATTAACGACTAATAACATGCCTAACTTGGTTAATCTGCGCAATAAAGAAAAAGAAAAGTTAATAACACTTAATCATTCCGTACAAAAGAAATTGCGGCATGTGTACCGGAATTACAGTGCGGCATTTATCCCATTTTGTATGGTACAGACGTCGCACATCACAGTTACCTACCCTCCCTAACAAAAATGGCGTAACTATACACACTGTACTCTATACAAACGCTACACTTAGTTTTGACTTCGAAATCATGCATGCATTTTGTAATTAGTGTATGAAAATTATTTAAGCATAATGTGTTTAAAAGTTTGGATAGTGAAATCATGCGCTTACGTCAAAGTAAGGATTGTACAGCTACAAGTAAACATCGAAATGGGATTCACGGTAGACACTGGTTAAAACAATCTCATTGCACACTTATACTACACGTTTGACTGCCATCTATCGATAATTACAAGAAATACAAGAGGTGCGGCATCTATCCCGGATGCGGCAACTCTTCCGGAGTTACTCTATAATTATAAATATACGAAAATATACTGTAGCCGTAAAAGAAAATATTCAACAGCCTCTTTCGAGTTACCCACGATTCCGAAAATTTTTCTTATTAATTTCCGCAATAGCTCTATCTTAAAAACTAATGAACGGATTTTCATCAAACTTCAGATTCAGTTAGACGTTAACATAAGTTGTTGATTATTAGATTTTGGTGTAAATCTACCTATCCGGTGGCGCTGATATGCTGCCTTTTGCATGATTTACACGATTTTAGCGATAGTCCTATCTCAAGAACTAAAGCACAGAATTTCATGTCTTTAGAATCCTCATGATCGGCATAGATTGCCATTTAATTTTGGCTCTGTACTAGATAATTTTGAAGTATTAATATGTATGAGATAGAAGAAAGTTTTGGAATTGGCATATCCAACTAGTTTTAGTCTGTTATCCATTTTTACGAAAATACAAGGACAGTATTAAAATCATTAAATGATTCTAAAATTATTTAAATCCAAAATGTCGAATACCCCAATGTTTGCCATTCCTATTCTTCTATCATATGTATATCCCTATATAATCCGCTGTTCGAAAAACTAGGTCCGAAGTACGTTTTAAATCATACTTGTTGTGGTTACTGTGTGAAAAAATGAGAAAGAATGTTGTCCACCTATTCCGGTTTTAGGAAGCTCCGCCTGCCCCCACTCCCCTGTGTGGGGGAAAGTGCAAAAAGACATTATTACTAACGAATGCATTATGTATCAAAAAGCTATTACTAGATATATTTAAATAGTAGCTATTTTTTCTTCATTTGAATCTATAAAGTGTGCGAATAATAAATTTATAACAATACAGTAGAACCTCGATTATCCGAAGTAATTGGGACCGGCCATCTTTCTGAAAGTCGAAATTTCCGGATAATCGAGAATGCTTCAATTTTAAGATTAAGGCGAAATAGATGCAATATTTATTATTATGATAACAAGTGCATAATAAAAATAAAAAAAGCAAAATAGAAACAAGAATAAATTACCTAAATTTTAATTTTGAAATTAAGTACATTTTACACATTTCACAAGGGTTTGAAAAAATGTTTTTTTTTCTTTTTTTTTTTGTCGTAAGTTTCAATTGCTTTTGCTTTGAAACTATATCACAAAGTTTTTTAATATTATTAGGTCACCAGTATCACTGTCTTCCTGCTGCTTCAACCATGTCAAACCTTTTGCAAAACCTTCAAAAGCTTCAGAATTACTAATTTGTTCGTTTTCTTCATTCCACTCAGCAGCTCACGGGAGAAAAAGTTAAATTCAAAGGAACTCTGAGAAAGGGGATCGAAAATATTTATATGTACTCGTAGTTCGGAAAGGATCGTTTGCACACAAGGAATATGATAGAAAAAAAAAAAAAGGCTTTAAAATTGTACTTTGGTTAACCGAAAGTTTCGGAGAGCTGAAAATTTTCAAAAACCTTTAAGATATCATTCTAAATGAAATTCTAAAAATCTTAATCGATCTGGCTGGAGCAAAAATAATTATTCAAGGTCAAAGGTCAAAGATAAAAAAATCGTTTTTTTTGCAGATATCTGATAAACGGCAGGTTTTATCGTAAAAATAGCTGTTATAAAAATTGAAAATATTGGAATTTTCTACAAAAAAGGTCTTTACACTTTTAATAATTTTAGCTTACTTGTTAATTAATCGTCTGCGAATTCTATTTCTTGAGTTGCATTTTCATCGTCTTCTTCTTCCCCTGGCTGCTGAACTCCTGTTCATTGCTCTAAGAGATCAGATGGATCTAGTGTTTAGTCAGTGATGTCAGAAGCATCATTATCTGCTGTATTTGTGGCAACATTAGAGCAAGAGTGGCCGTGACAGTTGCTATATATTGATGAGCAGAATAAACCAACTTTTTTGCAACCGCAATTGAAATTGAAACCCTTTGTGCAATTACAAAAAATGGTATGGAGCAATATTTCTAGAGCAGTCGAGAGTAGAGTTTTAATTGGCTGCAAGTCGTTATTGTTCAATACCCATTCCCAGTTTTCCGGATCAAGTTTATTACCTAGCTATATTTGGACTTGGTAGTAAACTCGGTACAAATGTTGGTGAGCAGCACTAGATGTTGGGGGAAGACAGGATAACTGTACGACTGTATTGTGTCGTGTACTCTTCGCAAAACTTATCCGTCGAAGTTCCACAATTTAATTTTTCTAAGCGTTTAATGGTGAAGAATCCTTGCAACCTGCTGAAAACACTAGGATCAATCGAATTTTCTAATTGTAGCATATCCTGGAGATACAAGTGAGCATATTTGGCGTAAGGAAAATGTCCTGATGCGTGGAAATAAGGAAGCATTTCTTTAAAGCTATTAAAATGTGCTTGCCGATCTCCCATACGTTCAGCTCTTATAAACTCCTTCGCTATTGATACCATACGAAAATATTGTATCCAAAGTTTGGCTGCCTCGTCTTTCATATTCTTTCAGTTTTTCATTAAACTGATAAAGTAATGATTTAACATCTTCGTCACTATTTTCAATATAACCGTATGAAATAGTATTATTTACTACATCTTCAACCATATTCTTAAGATTTTCATGCATATTATCATCAATAGCAAGTTTTTTAGATATTATTGTGGCTAAAGTGAGATGAACTAATGTATGAGCTCTGACTGCTCTGGCGTAAACATGACCATTGAGCATTTTTTCTTCTGAATTAGATGCATAAATTAAAGAATGTGCCTCTCTCATGCCACTTTCTTGCATGATATAAACAATGACCCCAAGATACGACCCCCAAGTCTTATCTCCCCAAATCTTTGCTAATTAAGATCCTTGAGGTGCAGCAGATACGTTTTCTCGTGCTTTAGTATACAAAGGTTGATGAAAAGTAATAATGCATACATCGTGACCATAACTTTTTTAATTTTCCTGGACATATAGTAAAGTAGTATATCTATTATATATATAAAATTATATATATAAAATCCAAACGGAAATTTCGTTCCGAACGCCAAGATTTCGAGTTCTACCGCATGGATTTTTACGGAACTTATACCGTTAGATAGGTATCGTTCCAGGGAAGGTTTTAAGCTATAACACATCCTTCTATCAAGATTAGTTATGGAATTATTACGGAAAATTCTATTATTTTGGACTTTGTTACTTCATATTTCCTTAAATATCTGGGCTCCTATTGGTCGTAGAGCTTAGATCTCGTGCCAAAAGTAGCTCCAAATCACCCAAGCAAACTTTTCCCCGCCATTATTTTGCCGTCTTCCGATTTCCTCTAACTCTATTAGGGGCCCGCGTAGAGCCCCTTTAAAATATTTTTCGTAGTAATTTCAGCAATTATCTTAAATTATTGGTTAAGACCGCCACCCTCCCGATTCATGTATCTACGGAAAGGTTGCATGAAGGAATTTCGTTCAGATACGCTTTCGTTAAGAATAGAGTGCGCTCCCTGGTGGTGGAATGTGGAACTAATATAACGCGATATTGTTAAAATTAGGAAATCTAACAATGCGATCTGTTTTAAACTTTGAGATAGTTCATAACACGTAATCTATTATCTATTCTATTATATATATATATAAAATCTATTATCTATTATATATATAAAATCCAAACGGAAATTTCGTTCCGAACGCCTAGATTTCGAGTTCTACTGCATGGATTTTTACGGAACCTATACCGTTAGATAGGTATTGTTTCAGGGAAGGTTTTAAGCTATAACACATTATTCTACCTATATTAGTTTTAGAATTATGATGGAAAATTCTGTTATTTTGGGCGATAAGGTTACCATTTTATTTCTTGGCGAAATTCATCGTTGATAAAAAAAATTGAAACGGCTATTAAACCTCGAAAAATAAAAGAAAAACTGTTACTAATTTTATTTAAATGAAAAAAGAAGAAAATCCGTTTTAATGATAGTGATAATATTAAAAAACGGAAACATTTAATCAAAACCTGAAAGAAATATTTGTAATGCTTAAAAATTAATTTAATAAGAAATATTACACTTGATACGCAATATTTGGCTCTTTATCGCTTGCGTTAGATATGGAAACGAATCTGAAAATTTGATTAGATGAAATTTTAATGACATTTTCTTTCTGTTCTGTTCTTTTCTTCTTTTTTATATCTAATTGTCCCATCACGTGACTTATAGAAGAAACAAGCAGATGTAATTGTGAGTCACATGTGTAATTACTATTTGTTTCTTTACAATTTTTTATTTTTCTTTTGTCGCCAAACAATGTGATTTTAAGAAAAAAATGCATAAGCGTGACATTAGCTTGAGGATGTTCTCACAAATGGTGTTTTTTTAGGTGAAAGAGATCGTTTTTTGAGTACATTTTCATATTCAATTGTAACTTATATAGATATCAGTTAATATTTTAAAAATGGAATCGAATACTTAAATTTCAGTGTGAATTTCTGCCACACATACATATTGTAAAATAATTTCATACTTTTTAAAATGTTTTTCGCCGTAATTCCGAAAGCATGTGATATTTATAAACTCGAACTCAGATCAACGAATATTACCCATTTTATTTAAGCAAATATTATCTATTTTCTCAAGTCATATCGCCAATTTCATTTATAGGAAAATTCACAGATTCGAAATCTAGGAAATAAAGATAATTTTTAAGGAAATTTATGTTTTAATACGTTATTACTATGGAAAAATTCAACATTTTGAAAAAAAAAAAAAATTACAAATCTTTTGTAATTCGTCATTTCTTCTTCGTCTTTCTTCGTACTTTCTCCTCTGTTATGTAATATTTCAAATGATATTGGACTAATTTTCGATCATCGATTCACCGCAAAATCGCATATCTAATATAGTATATAAAATAAAGTCTGGATTAGGGGACTAATTAACGCACAGCGCAAACTACTGAACCTAAAATCTTGAAAATCGTGGTAAAAATACTTCTTATGACATAAACTTCTGCTAAGAAAGGATTTTCTAAAGTATCACCCCTAATGGCTTTTGCACGGGGAGGGGAAAAAAATCGAATATCAAAATTATGCGTCAGATGATAGCATATTTTAATGTAGTTTTGTGTGCTGAATCGAATGCTACCAAATAAATTTTTATAAGTCCAACAGTTCATGACACATTTCATATTTTTCTAATTTGGCGGTGTCTTTGGCATCTAAACCTCAAAATATCTATCATTACATCCGTTACTCTAGCAACGGAAAAAATTCAAATCAACCTTTTGGCTAAAAAATAAAAACGGCTCTATGAGTTTGAAATAAAAATGCAAGCATCTTAATTTTTTTAAAAAAATAGTGATTTTATGCAAAATAAAAGGGAAAAAATTACTGAGAATTTAGCGTTATAAAACAAAAATGGAAAAGGTACTACTTAGATATTCCGTCGACCAAAAATCTATCGTCAAACTATAAGATTAAATGCCAATAATGGTTGATCGTAAATATCAAATTCACTTGAATTTAAACAAACTATACGTGTTTACGTCATCAAGTGATTTTAATTTCGACGTTTTATTTGTATTTTTATTAATGTTATACTAAATTATTTGTTATTGCGTTATTTAAAATAAAGATTATGTCAATTTATATAATTTGGCGAATGGTTTGGCGATTTATATAATTTGGCGAAATTGGTCGACGGGATAACAAGTAGTACCAATGAAAATATTTAAGTATGAAAGCAATGTTTGTAACGACTTAAAAATTATTTTCATATATATAGACTCGGTTTATGGCGTCAGATGCCGTCATCCGAAGAATCTACAAGAGTCTTTTTCCATTTTTTCCGGTCATAGGTTCCTCAATGAAAGAAACTGGAATTGGAATAATATTGTGCGATTTATAAATTGCTCCTCGATAAGAAGAAAAAATGGGTACATTTATAACAACCGTGCGCACATCTCGCTGATAGCATTTTTAAAATTCCCAGTAGCAGTAGTTACATTTTGCGTATGTAAATTAAAAATATTTTTTTGCTTTTAATTATGGCATTATTTCCTGTTATTGTTTATCTTTTCAGTCTTTTAACCCTAGAACTACCGAAAATTTTACTCAAGTTTTATAAAAATATTACACATCAGAATTCTTATTTAAAACTATTGAACTTATTTACTTAACTCATTATTGTCTGGTTTACATATTTAGTTTATTTTAAAGAAATTTCTGGTTAGAATAAATATTTCGAATGTACCCATCGGGTCCATTGGACCCGTCTGGTAGACGGAGGGTTAAATGAAATTAGTATAAGGCATGCATTTTAAATTAAATGAGTGAAAGGTTTGTGTTTTAAATGAAAATAATAAAATAAGAATATGCTATGAAAACAATCTTTATTGATTTATTACCTGCGCCCGGCTGACATAAAAGTATCACAAAAGCCACATATTCACTTTTCTTTGAGTAGTTGCTCATGAGAATTCGTGTTAACCTTCCGTTAATACTTCACATATTGGTGTATTAGCTTTAATGTTGAAAGCATCGTTTTTGTTTGAAGCGAAAACTTTACTATGAATTCTATTACACAAAATCGCATCATCATCATCATCTACTATATATTTACAACGGAAATTTGTATTTCATTCCGATTGTTTATAATACTTTCGTAGGATTTAACCACAATTAGTTAGGTAATAATTTTGGAAAGGTTTTAGTGTATACATATTGTTCAAGGGTACTTAGTTATAGAGCAACAGTAAAAGTTCAAAAATTAAGTGAACCTGATTATGAATGTTTAGCCTTTTTAAAAAAATCTACAGAACATATTTTGTTACAAGTGGCCCTGTTGCATGACTTTTAGGAATGGTGTTAGTATATACGATTTCATTATATGTTGATTAGTTACAGAGGTATAATCCTGTTGTCATAACGGTCTCATTACCCGACCATAAGTGCGCTGTTTATAATCAACTAAAACAATTACTTCTTAATTGCTAAATTTTGTCCAACGCTTAAGATAACATTATATCGCAATGGCGTTCGCATCGTTTTCAGTAATGTGCAAGGTCAAGCTGAAGATCCATATTGTTTAAAATACAAGTTCAAATTCACCATTTAGTTTAATCCAAGGTTCATTTGGAAATATTGACCAGCGCAGCGGGCATAGCCTGCAAGTATATATATATAATCCAAACGGAAATTTCGTTCCGAACGCCTAGATTTCGAGTTCTACTACATGGATATTTACGGAACTTATACCGTTAGATAGCTATCGTTTCAGGGAAGGTTTTAAGTTATAACACATCATTCTACCTAGATTAGTTATAGAATTATGACGGAAAGTTCTGTTATTTTGGACGATAAGGTTTACCATTTTATTTCTTGGCGAAATTTATCGTTGATAAAAAAAAAAAAAAATGAAACAGCTATTACACCTCGAAACATAAAAGAACTAGTATGTTGTGGCCATCACAAAACTTTCTTCTATATAGATCACGTCAATTAAATCATTTAAATAGTACAAGAAATTACATGAATTTAGCACCAATTCATATCAAAGTATATCTGAATTTGAAGTTGGATGAAAATTCGTGCATCAGTTCTTGAGATAGAACTATAGCGGAAACTCTGAAAAAATGTAGCATAGCAGCGCCACCTGTTGAGCTATTTACACCAAAAGTAAACAGCATTAAACGATAAAGGTATACCTGAATCTGAAGTTTGTTGAAAATCCAAGCATTAGTTCTTGAGATAAAGCTATTGCAGAAATCGCAAAAAATACGGCATAGCAGCGCCACCTGTTGAGCGATTTACACCGAAAATTAAGCATCACTAATTTATACGTCAATTCATGTCAAGGACTAACTAAATCTGAAGTTTGATGAAAATACGTGCAATAGTTCTTGAGATACAGCTCTTGTGGAAATCGTGATAAATGCAGCACAGCAGCGCCACCTGTTGGGCGATTTACACCAAAAATTAAACAGCACTAATTTATATCAGGGACTAACTGAATCTGAAGTTTGATGAAAATTCGTGCATTTTTCCTTGAGTTGGAGCTATTGCGATAATCATGAACAATGCAACATACCAGCGCCACCTGTTGGGCGATTTTCACAAAAAAGGAATCAGCACCAAACTATATCTCTGACTAACTGAATCTGAAGTTTTATAAAAATCCGTGCAGCAATTCTTGAGATATAGCTATAGCAGAAATCGTGAAAAATGCCGCATAGCAGCGCCACCTGTTGGGTGATTTTCACCAAAAGCTAATCAGGTCCAGTTTATATGAAGGTCTATCTAAATATGAAGTTTTGTGAAATTCTGTGCATTAGTTCTTGAGATACAGCGCCCACAAAATTTTTGTCACATACAGACTCGCAGAGTGACAGAGAGACTTACAGACAGACATTTTCTAAAAACCATCAAATCGTGTTCTGGGCATTCTAAAACGTATAAATCCGTCGAAAACCGGAAGTCGAAATTTTTCACGAATCCAATACTTTCTTCTTGCAAAGATAGAAGAAAGTAAAAAGGAAGGAAAAAAAATCCGTTTTAATGAGTGATAATAGTAAAAAACGAAAATATTTAATTTAAACATGAAAGGGAATGTTCGTAATGCTTAAAAAATTACTCAGTTAAAATATTGCAATTGAAATAAGATTTGGCTCTTTATCTTTTGCGTCAGGTTAAGAAAAATGCATCTGAAAAATTAATAGGATGATATCAAGGAAGTTTCGATAAGTGCATGCTCAGAAATATTTGAAAAAATATCTTCTCATGAGGAATATATAGAAGATTCTTCTCGTGACATATAATATGTTTATTAAAAAAATCCGCAGAACCTCGATTTAGCGTTTGTAAAAAAATAATGAAAATTTAATTTTTTTGGCGATTTAATGCTGGTTGGCGGCACAATAAAATTTTTAATGATACTTTTTTTTTTATCATAAATAATTTTTAAGTAAAACCTTTTTCTACTCTTCATATGAAGATAGATTAAGTTTAACTTAAATAAATACATTTTTATTACTACAGTTTTTTCATATACCTTTATATGTGTATATATTAAAATTTTATTATCATAATTATACGGTTTAAAACAAAATTTCAGTTTATTAAATTTTTTCCAAATTCAAAATTGATGTCCGATTCGGAACAATGGCAATTTGACTTCGATATTGTTAGTATCAGAAACAAGAGATGAAGGTTATGGTTGCCATGGAAACAAGTATTTAATATAAAATGTTTAATGGTAGCATTTTTAATTAGCCAGCTACTTTTAAAAAAAACTTAAAACGGTACTACTTGATTATCCCGTCGACAAAATAACTATCGCCAAACTATAATATTAAATGCCAATAATAGCTGATTGTAAATTTTACATTCACTTGACATTAAACACGGTACACGTGTTTGTTGCATCATCAAGTGATTTTTAATTTGACTTCTATTTGTAATTTGATTAATGTTTAAAAATTTATTTATTCTTTCGTTGTTTAAAATAAAAATTCTGTCAATTTGTATAATTTGGCGAGTAGTTTGGCAATTTATATAATTTGGCGAAATTGGTTGAATGAATAATCAAATAGTACCCTTAAAACATTTCCAGCCGGTGAAGCCATGTAAAATTAAATAACTACTGCAACACGCTATTTTTAATATTATATACACTTAAAGATAAAAAATAATACGCTAATCTTTCGTTTAAGTTTAAATTCATTGAGTTTTAGGCATTTAAACACTTATTTAACAAGAAATTTTCAAATGCATTAAAATATCTTGCATTTGGGATGGAAATGTGTTGGCTAGCCAAATAGCGTGGAACGTTCGTCTTTTTTGCGCCAAATACTCGAATATATATAGATTTTTTTTCAGATTTTTACTGAGATTCCGCCACCAAATTTGACTGATGTTTTACTACATACATGAGTAGTTTTAAAAGCATTTTTCTTTTCAAAATAATTTGAGTATGGTCTTTAAAAAGACCTTCCTTGTGGTAACAATTTTGTTTTTGATTTGTTCTTTTTTATTTCTAACTCTTCCATCATGTGACTCACAGACGAAACTAGCAGATGTAATTGTAAAAGTGATGGTACTGATGATTTACATGTTATATGTTTATTTGTGATTTTTGAGTTCACTTTTGTCGCCAAACAATTTGATTTTAAGCCAAAAAGACGTAAGCGTGTGAATTGGGTTCAAGCGATGTTTACAATAAAGGTGATTTTTTGCAAGTGTACGAAAGCATTTTTTGAGTATTTTTTAAAATTCAAATGTACAATACATAAATAGCAATTAATATTTTAAAAATGGAGTCAGATATTTTAATTTTAGCATAAATGTCTCCCACACACGCACATACATACTGTAAAATAATTTAATTTTAGACATTTAAAAAATTTCTCATCATACTTTACTGCGAAATCATGTCTGTTTGGTTTTCCCCAAATTTGTGACTTTTATAACCTCGAAGCCAGATTAGCTAATATTGTCCATTCTTTTTTTAATAAAAAACATATCGCCAATTTCCCTTATACAAACGTTCAATGTTTGCAATGTTAGGTAGTAAAGATTATCCTTAAGAAAATGTAAGCAATTATGCGTTATTTCGATCACGAAAAAAGACATTTTGCAATAAAAATTGCTTTCTGAAATCACTTTTCGATATTCCATTCCATTCGTCATTTCTTTTTTTTCTTTTTTTTTTTTTTCATATCTTCCCTTCTTTTAGAAATGTTATAAGAAGATATTGGATGAATCTTCCATAATCAGCTACCTTACAATTGGCGAATTTACTATATAGTGTTGGAAGATTCGTTTATATTGGAAAGGAACCGTGGACGGTAAATCCGATTTCAGAAGATTACGCGAAATTTGTACTTTTAGAAATTAGCGATTAGTAAATTTATGTTTTTTTATTATGGAGCAAACGGACAAAAGAAAATTTACTAATAGTAAAATAACTGCACATGAAAAATATCTATCACTAAAAAAGCATTAATTTGAATGTACAAAAAAATTCAAATGCCAAAGGTAGCCAATGGAACAATATTTGTTCATTTAGCCTAATTTAAAAAAAATAAAAAAAAAAAGTACCTCAAGTTCAATTAAAATTTCAATCATTATAAAATTTTGGCTGATGCACAGCCCGAGCAGCTGATCGTAGTGACAAATTTTAGGTTTATTTTACTATCACTAAAAAAGCATTACTTTGAATGTATTAAAAAAACTTTCAAATGCCAAATGTGGCCAATGGAACAATATTTGTTCATTTACCCTAGGTTTTTAAAAAACGTACCTCAGATTCAAATAAAATTTCAATCATTATAAAGAAATTTTGGCTGATGCACAGTCCGAGCAGCTGATCATAGTCACAAATTAACGTTTTTAGGTTTATTTAGGCAACAAACTGATGAATAATGATGTCTTGAAAATAAAAGCATGTTTATTTCTTATTACGCTCATTAGAGAAATGCGAAAAAAAACTTCGGTTTGCCAAAAAAGATCACAACTAAAAATTTTGCATAACTATATTTATCATTTGCAAAGAGTTTTGATAGTGAAAGATCTAAAATTCAATCAACAGCAATTTGACATTATTTAATGGAATGTAGTTTGGAACGTAATTAACTCTGTTTTGTAGCTAACTCTGGTACATTTTTCGCCATACCGTTACGAACATTTCTAACGTTGCACATCAAACTTGGTTGTGAATCCGATTACGGATGATTGGGAAGATTTTATTGAATGAAAACTAGAGGTTTAGTTTGCTATTTGAATTAGTTATCGAGGTTATTTTCCTAGGTTAATAGTTGCATGATTAAAAGTGGTATGTAAAAAGAAACGGCAGTTAAAATGACATTATTTTAATTTTATTCACACAATTCCGCTTTAAATATCCTCTTTTACATGATTCACATATTTTAAAATATAAAAGTTAAATACTGTTTTGATTGTATTTACTCTACTGAAAATCGAAGATAAACTGTAGAGAAAACCTGGCAAAAGAAGACGTATATTACCAAATATAATGTAACGTAGAGAGAGATTGTATTTATGTTATCAGATCCGCACAAAGTACCAAGCTGAGAAGCAGAGTAAAAGAACTAACAAACGAAAGTGAATAACCCGAACATTCTTTAAGTTAAATGGTCAATCTCTGCAGTCATTGCAATTCCCTCTTTTTTAGCAGTGTGGTGATATGGCCGCATTTCCCTCCCAAACTCTACATGTGTACAAAAGAGTTGCTTCTGAATTGCCCGTATTTCTCTAACGCATCAGATAATATAATAGCTCAATTGCGTCCGATGCGTATTCAGAAAATGGGAAGGACTTTCCAGGTGAATTAATTTAAAATACAGGCTCGGATTTTCCATTTCGTTTGATTGAAGGTTTATTTGAAAAATGGTCCAGCGCAGCGGGCTCAGCCTGCTAGTATAGTGCTGAAGTTAATCGCCGGTTGATGAATAAATGGTAAGAATAGTATTCGCGAAACTGTAAAATTCATCATTTTACTTGTTAAAAGTTCAATATAACCGTTCCAACCAGACAATAATAAATCACTCCATTTTCCATAAAGCCATAAAATATCTACTTTTCGAAGCAAAGAAACAGTTGCACTCCTTTCATAAGCAAAATTTTGAGCTGTTATTTTACTGTATCGTACTACTGTAATGATTTGGATTATGACCATTATGTGGACAGTGTTATGACCATCTAATGTGTACACATTTATATCAGCATTGTCTGCAGTATATTGAATTAAAGTTCCATTTTCTGGTGGTAAAATATGGGACTGACGATTAAGAATAGTTTCTGCCTCATACATCATTCTATCATTATACGATGCACACAATCAAAAGAGGAAAAAATGTGTATGAGACGTTTTGATCCAAATCGGCGATGAAAGAAAACTGAAAGAACTAATCGTAATCTCGAAATGAATGATGTAGGGCGAATAGCAGCCATAATACAATGGCTGACAGCCGTTACATATTAGTTTTAAATGCTCCAATTTATGTCGCTTTTTTTTTAAATTATTCGCTCCAAAAAATAAGTTAAAGATTCCGGAATGTCACTATTGATTTTTTCAAACATTTGACGGGGGGGGGATAATTACTATTGTCGAATGGTATAGATTGAATATCTTCTCGAATAATTTCTGCCGCAGCCTTCAGAATCCAAAATCGTTGTTCCTTTTCATTGCGATTTTTATTTTCATACCAAGCTTTGTTCAGCACATCATGTTGAGTATCAATAAAACAAACAATCGTTAAACTTCCCCTTTTTTCTGTTATTATAATTTTATTACAATACTTTAGCTTCAATTTCCTTTTTATTGTTTTGCCATCCGGAGGTGTTGCATTCTTGCAAGCATTTTTCAATTCTTGCATACCATATCTTGCATGCCATATTCTTGCAAGCATTTTTCAATTCTTGCAATGAAAAGTGACAATCCTCATTAGTTTCAATATATGTATATATCTTTTCCATAACTAAAGCAATATTATAATCTCCAGGGCGTCCACTTTTACTTCCAGTTGCAGGCTTCAAGAAAGAACGAAAGCAATGAGCCTTATACTTAGCTTCAACAACTACTAAATTGTATTCACATCCTATACGTACAAGAACAGTTTTGGCTACATTATCTGAACGTTTTTGAGCTACCTCAAGGATAGTATCTTTAAATGAAATTGTTGTAACTTGATATATTTGTGCCGACGATCCTTCGGTTTTTTTCTTTTCATTTTCTTCATTAGCTTCATTTACACAAAATAAACAAAAATTTTTAAAGCAAAAAGTTGACGCACCTACTTGCGCCCTAGTACGAGGTGGGCTGGATGTAGAAGTACTCCTGCATCTACATCGCGTTCTCTTTTAGCTGTTGCAATATTACTCTTCAGAGTGTACACTTTACGACACTGAACATGAACGGTAATATGTTGCTTATTTTCCAAATACTAAACATTTCCATCATTTCTCTGAATACTACTATAAATTAATGTCTTCATACCACGTTCAACGACAACAATTTGACTTTCTGCTGGAAGTTTATTAAAAATGAAGCAAATTTCCGACATTTTAAAAAACGTATACAAACTAATACTTCCATAGTTTTAGATAAACAAAACAGAATAATCTCCGCACTGACAAACCGGAAGGTAAAAATACATGTCCATTCGAAGGGGAATTACATTTCAGATAAGGAACCACGTGACGGCCCACGCTTCTATTTCTCAGTGGAAGGGGGGGGGGGGGAGACTAACGCTGCAGCTTATCTCGAGTGTATTGGATGAGGTACGCGCGTACGCGGAGACAATTAAAATCTTATCGCATTATTATATTTAATTTTATTATATCTACTCATATTTATTCCATTCAACAGCTAAAAACATGCATTGCATTTAGAAAGTGTATATATTATGCAAAATAAGAAAATTTTAGATTTTTACAATTTTTGAAATCTTAATATCTCACAAACGGAGTGGGGGGGGGGGGGGGGGGTAAAAAGCTTTTTTGTAGAAAATTCCAAGATTTTCAATTTTTATAGCAACTATTTTTACGATAAAACCTGCCGTTTACCAGATATCTGCAAAAGACGAATTTTTTTAATCTTTGACCTTTGACCTTGAATAAAATTTTTTGCACCAGCCCGATCGATTAAGATTTTTGAAATTTCATTTAGAATGATGTCTTAAAGGTTTTTGCAAATTTTCAGCTCTCCGCCAGTTTTGGCTATGTTTCCCTTTTTTTTCGCCTATTTTGACTGGACTAAATAGCCTTTATATGGACACAAAACTTAGGAATTCAAAGTGAAAAATAATCTACACATGTACAAAAGAAACAGTCTAATTACATCAAATGTGTATATTTCATTTAATCACACAATTCTTTTAATTTGGATATAAATTAAGTATAATATAAATTTTAAGCTATGTACAGTCAAAAGGTAAAGGTGGGCAAGATAGAGGTTAAAAAAAAATCTGTAAGAATAAGCTAAGCAATCATGGCAGTGAGAAATATTAGGAAAACAATATTGGTTTTCCGAAAGGTTTCCAGGTAGTTTTTATAGTGTATTAATGAGTTTTTTAAAACCATGTCATTTCTCAATTAAACATTTGCAGCTGCGTAACTGAATTTATACAGGTGCGCTTAATTAAATAATTTCAATGTTAATGTTAAGGCTGTTAATTTATCAGGTATGACAAAAACCATGAAGAACTGATAGCATTCAAAAACTCTATATTCCAGGTTGAAAGAAACTGATTAAAACACTGTAAAAAGTACTCGGGAACGTTTCCAAAACTCAGTGACACCAAAAGAAACCTTGCTTTTAGAAATGCTTCTTTAAATGTCGAAACTATATTGTTTCTGAGAATTTTGAATATAAAGAATGTTTTTCAAACCATGGGTAACTCGAGCTTATGGTATTTTTTGGTTCGGAGTTACATTATATTTGTCTAGATAAAAAACATTTCCTTTTTTTTTACATTGTGGGAGAAACAAAAAATAGCGATATATAATCATGACTATTTAAAAATAAAGAAGGGTGATAAAAAACATAAGAATTTTTTTGTATTGATTCTAAAATACAATTTTATACGCATATTATAATTTTCTTAACAAATCCTCAGAAATGCTTCTTTAAATATCAAAAATATATTAGCTTCTGTGGTCTCTGAAGATACAAAACTCTTTTCGGAATTGGAGGGGGATAACTTGGAAGAGGCTATTAGCCCCCAGTATGCTATATCTTTTTCTCAGCAATTAATGTGTCGTCTCCAAAAAATAACGTTCCGTTGTATCAAATCATGGATGTAACATTGTACTGTTAAGTACTCTACCGCAATTTATTTAACTTCTAAGCATCGCACATTTTCAATTTTTATACCGTCGTATTGGGGAAAAAAATTACATTTTAATACAATTTGTTTTTGAAAACTGCATCTTAATTTATTTCTCAGATATTATTTTTGTTGTAGTCTTTAGTGCTATTTGTTTAATTTTGGCAATTCAAGTACTCCATTTCTGTAGGAAATAAAGAAAAAATAATTTGAAAGTAGTAATTATATCTTTTTGTTGCCATTTTCCCACAACTACTGAAAAAAATGTAATTAAAATACGTGCTATTTTGAAAAAATATAAATGATTGATTTCTGATAAAACATGGATCTATTATAAACTATATTTAATTTAATTATCTATATTACAAAGAAATGAAGGCGTATAAATCATTAGATAGCCGAATTTTTTTTTTTTTTTTTTTTTTTTTTTTGCCTATTGAAATTTGATTTTTGGATTTGCGTATTATTCAGCGATACTGACATCATATAAATAGGATACTCTAAATGTTGTTTAAGACTGGATCGTAAATGAGGAATTCTTCAGAGGATGCGAATGACGTCATTTTATATAAAATAAAAGCGTGTCTTTTAAGTCTTAAAACTAAAATATGTTTTATATTTTTCTGTATTTATATACATGTATATTTCTTTTCATCGGGGGCGACACTAAATTCTGAAAAAGCAAAATTCTTGTTTTCTAGTTTTATATTTTCGCTTGTGCAAAATTTTTCGAAAACTAAAATTTTAGTATACTGTATAATCGTGATCTAACGCGAGTAAATATAGTCAGATTGCCACGAAATTCATAGATGTTATTGGGTATCACTATGGCATGTTCGGTACTCAAAATGAAATACGTAGCATTTACGGTTGATTTACAGAGATACTCAAAAAAATTACGATATATTACGGTCTTAGGGAAAATATGGTTGCGGTATATTTTAATTATTGATAGACCGAAAATTCGGCTTAGTTTTCGTTTTCGGCCCAAAATCGGAGTTTCGCTGGAAATTCGTTTTCGGCGAAAATGCTGCACAAAATTCGGCTGGGCCGAAACTCGACCGAGACTATCTGTATTCCAAAACTCTCGTTTCTTCCTTCGGAAATTTTAAACATTAATCATTTGCTTATGCTGTATCGACTCAAATGAGATGCTCTTTTACTTATTGGTGTGAAAATCGGAGTTTCGCTGGAAATTCGTTTTCGGCGAAAATGCTGCCCAAAATTCGGCTGGGCCGAAACTCAACCGAGACTATCTGTATTCCAAAACTCTCGTTTCTTCCTTCGAAAATTTTAAACATTAATCATTTGTTTGAGCTGTATCGACTCAAATGAAATACTCTTTTACTTATTGGTGTGAATTTCACTGTTTATAATTATCCGTCATGACTGACTAAAGATGAATGTGCAAATTATAAATCAAGAAATATATGATTCAACTTTGAAGACGCTTTTCACGTGCTCATTAACAGCTGCAGACTTAACAGTAAGAGAATATTTTTAGTTTGAAACCTCAGAAGTGTTTTGAATACTCTTTGAGAAAATTCTAGCACAACAGATGATCATTTTCAAAAATCATTATAAAAGATAACTCGATGTATGCATACTTAAAGAATTTTTTAATTAGATGAAATTCGTATGGTTAGAAAATCATTCTGTGTTGTCAATGAATTAATTACATTTTATTTTAAATGCAAATAAAAAGTTTTGGTCAGAGGCACAGAGAGTCGACTTGGCCACTTTATGTTTGCATTAATTTTTACATTTACTTGATGTTTATTTTTTTATGAAAGAATCCAAATTGAATGTGAAATGTTCCTTGTGTATGGCTCGTAAAAGTTATCTACACTGCTAAAAAAAATTAGAGGAGCAAGCAAAAAAGTGAAGAGAACAGTGCGAGACAGCCATGAATGGGCATAAAATGAAGAGTACATGTTTATCAATGCGCAATAGAGAAAAAAAGAAACAAAACAATTTTCAAGAGAGCTTTAATTCTTTGAAACGGCGGATAGAACGTGAAAATATGGTTTAGGACAAAATGTTGATTACATGTAAATGACAAAAAAATTACTGTTTTGGAATGATGGAAGTTATTTGTTATTTAATAAGTCGTGTGGTTCCCCCCCCCCCCCCCCCCCCGAATAGTCTAAACTACCGGACACCTGTTTTCCATCGATTCGATGACATTATCGGTAAGACTTTGGATAGTACTCTTCCATTCTTCAAGAATTGTAATCTCGAAGTCCCAAACAATAAAAAGGTGCCTTAGTCTTGCTTCAGTGAGTCGTTCGAGTGTGTCCTAAACGTGCTCGATCGATTTCGGGTCAGGAGAGCATGTTGGCTATTTCATACGCTGTATTGTTTCACCTTTAAGCATGGTCTCCACAAGATGAGCTGTATGCGGTCTGGCATTGTCATCGGTAGAAAAAAAGAATCATCCATTGTTGCAGCGTAAAATACGACATGTGGTCTCAGCATCACGTCTGGATATCTTTGGACCGTCAAAGCGCCATTTCGAATGATATGCAGGTCGGTTACGTCCCCCTATGCTGATTGCAGCACTTACCATCTACCCTCCCTCGTCTATAATGTGATCTTTCAAGAACAAATGTGGGATTATTTCGAGTGCCCTTTTCTCTACAAACCAAAACAAGTCAAAAGTACCATCCAGACTAATTTGGACTCATTTGTAAACAGCATTTGATTCCATCCACGTTGCCCCCAATCTCGATGTTCAATTGTCCACCTTCTTTGTGCCGCACAATTGCTTGAGGTCAATGGAATACAGACCATTGGATTACGTGCATAGAGATCATATTCATGAAGCCTATTCCTGATTGCTTTGTTGGACATCATTCGTCCTGTGTCCAAGAACAACTGGTTCGCAGCTGAGTAGCATTACCTGATCCGGCTCGACGAGCTGTTAACAGAATATGTCGGTCATCAATCTCTGTGGTAGTACATGGCGGACCTTGCCCCGGTCGACGTCTGACATCCTCCATGTCTTGGAATCCATTTCATAGCATGACACTTCTTTCGACTCCAACAGCGTCCGCTAAACGTCGTTGTGTTTGCCCGGATTCAACAGTTCCGATAATACGCCAAGCCATGGAATCCCGTAAATCATGTTGTTCAGACATTTTCAAGTCATCCTCTCTCAAAACACAAGCTTAGCAATTGAATTTTACAATTAAGACAATGAAACAGACATTTTTACTAAATCCCGATTTCTGCACTTATATCAGTTTTCAAGTTTTTGACGGCATAAAGTTTGATTTTGCATGTGACGTTTTCTTCATCTGTTTTTGACTACGCTTTTAAATATGGATGTTTTATTTTACGTTACTTATCGTAAGTATATGCGTAAATTTGTTAAAACCATGTGTTCCCCTAATTGTTTTGAGCAGTGTATATCATTTCAATCAATCCTCGGTTTTTCTTTATATAATTTGAAGACTCACATTGAATTTACGCAGCAGGAGATCTTGACGATCGAACAAATCTTTAAAATAATTAGAGAGTAATTCCTCTTACTCGTGATAGAAATTTCTCATTACCTTCTATGCGAGAAATTTCCTATATCTAAATCAAATAATGGTTTTGTTTAACTTCGTTTTAAAACGAGAGTTCAATTGTTTCAAATTCGAAGTAACTTAAAAACGTTAAGCAAATTACTTTAGTTTAAGGCAATAAAACTACATAACATTCAATGTAAACGTATTTTTAAAACAAGTGGTTTATATTATTTTTTATATCCAATAACAAAATTCGATACAAAAAAGATGCATGATGATAACATGCATGTAGTTTTCTTAAAATATACCGCCCACCCGCAAGAAAAGTGACACAAGTAGCAAAAATTCATTTTGAGTTTTATTCCACTATTTGGTCTGTCATAGGTGAGTCTTGCTACAAGAAAAGTTTCAGAAGTGTAGTTATCTGGAAAATCGCTTTATTACGCTAGATGTCCATTCGTGACCACAAAAGGGGGCAAATGATGTGAGGAGGTAAAATTACCCAATCTTCGAAACCTCATCTACGTGTTCATTCTTAAATGTTTTACGCTTTTATGCACGTTTTTACTGCTGCATGCAGAGCAACGTACTATAATTTCACGTTACAGTAAAAACATGCGAATCTCCCCCCTTTATTTCTCCTGTGAAATTTACTTTTGTCGATATGTATCACTTTTCTAGCGAGTGTAGCGATGGTTTCAATTACCGAAATGCCGTACACTTTAACCATTTGTCATGGCAAAGTTACAATTCATACAAAGCAGGGTAGGATATGAAAATTTCTTTCAAGTATCTTTGTCTTAGTAAAGTTATGAACGATACACTGTCAAAAACATTGTCGTCAAGAAACGTAGAAGGTACAAGCAGCAAGTTGTCGGAACACCTAGAGATTTCTGTTATTTGAAGAAATTTCTGTCTTTTGACTGGAAATTTCCAGCTCCGATTCGCGAATCTTTTGCGTTTTGGGGAAAAAAGAACATATACGCAAAAATTCCATTTAGAATATGAAAAGGTAAGATGCAGCATAGTTGCCAAAACACTGCTTCATACATAGAAATCCTGATCAAAAAATTCAAAAAGCTGAGTTTAAAAAAGCAAATGTTTACCATATTTTTAAACACTTAGTAATTTTCTCTAATTAAAAACAACGGGACACTCTCCTTTCAAAAAACACACTGTCAAAAAGACAGAAGTTTCTTAATATAAGAGAATATAATATAGAGGGACGAAAATACCTCTAAACCCAATATATTTTCGAGACTTAAAGACGCATTTATAACAACAAAGTTCCTTTTGCTGCCACTGATTTTCGGAAATGTTTTCGAGTAAATAAAATCATAAGATGAAATGCAATATTCCACCTTGATCCAACCGCAAATTAAAAAATACGAAATGGCAATTAAAGCCTTTATGCAGGAATATTAAAAAGCAGAAAAACAACGTTTAAAAATGCACAAATAATACATGAAAAGAAGCAAACAGCTGTTTCAAATCTACTAGCGAGATTCTTCTTCAGCGCAAGATAGAGCAAGACACAACGTGCTAGAAAAAGAAAAGCTGAGTAAAATGATTGCTCATTTTGATGATTGCTCAAATAATAATGCAGGTGTTAAAAGTTTATAATGTACATTTTATTTAATTTTTCGAGTACTTTCGGTCTGCATTAAAACTTCATCAGGGAATATTTTCATTAACTGAAATTCCATTCATTCAAATACGTCACTTTGTTTGAAATGGGAGAGTCTATAATTTTTAGGGGTCTATTGCTATTGGGTTTCGTAGGCCTGGTTCGAGGTTCGCTCGGTTCGAGATTTCATATTACAAGATTCCCTATCAATTTGAGGCCCCAATAAAAGGAGTGACCCGCTAGCGGGCGAAGCCAGCTAGATCTTCTATTATTATTCCAGAAAAAAACTATACCCTTTCTTGAAAGTAAGAATTAAGGAATTTATATACAATGTGAAGAAATTAATATTTAATCTTTCTTCTTCCTTTCCCGAATTTATTTTTCAAATGCAAATAGACACTTCTTTCATAAAGGAAACATAATTACGAATTGCGATAAAGATAATCTATCCGCTAGAAAAATACTGCGGAATAACACGCATCTCTGCTTTATTGAAACATAAAATTTTCAATTAAAATTTCTTTTTATATCATTTAATTAAATTAAAAAAATTTATATTACTCAGAATAAAGTTTGGAAGGATTAATATATTAAATGATTTAGAAGTTTATAAAAAATAGCATTGTAAAATATTTAATTAAAATCAAATAACTAATCTCTATAAAAAGAAAAACGCATAAATTTAAACTTTATAAAATTCATTTCTTGCTATTTTAAAACTGTGACTTTAAAATTGTGATACTTAAAATAACTTTAGTGAATATTGATATCTTTTTCATACTCTATTTCGCATAATGTTTGAATAAAGAAATTACTGCATATATGTATAATATTTAAAGTTGGTATAAATTTCTGTGTTCAGTTTCATATTGCAATTTTCTTCGGCCCCAGAAATATTTTTTCACGATGTTTTTAAACCATACTTATCTCTCGAGAAATTAGAAATTCATCATTAGGGAATTCACTTAAAATATGAATATATTAACGTTATTTGCATCCCTGGATATCTTTTTGAAATGCTAATAGATCTTCTTTTCTAAAGGAAAAAAAAATACCTTTCGATTTATTTGCATTCATTGTTTACATTCATTTACATCACATTCTCATAAATTTAATTTATCATATTAAACAAATACATATATTGCTACCAAAAATTCCACTTTGCTTTATTCATGCATAAAATCCTTCTAAGATTGTGTCTTTTATGGCATGCAATGAAACAAATGAATATGTTTATCATAATAGCGTTGAAAAAAGTTTTAAATAAATTACATGCTACATTCCTTTACATTTCATTCTGATAAATTTAATTTATTAGATTAAATATATTAATATATATACCGAATACTCTACTCTGCTTTATTCATGCGTAAAATCCTACCTAGATATTTACTTTTTATGATATTAAATGAATAAAATGTATATATTTATCATAATAGGGTTGAAAATTTTTTTAAATAAATTACATAAATAAATAAATTAAATAAATAAATAAATAAATAAAACAGTAAATATAAAATTAAAATACAAATAATTTAAATAAATTACACATGAATAAAATGAATATATTTTTCATAATAGTGTTGAAAAGTGTTTTAAATAAATTACATACTGCCATTCATTATTTAAATTAATTTACATTACATTCTGATAAATTTAATTTATTATATTAAATATATATATGTATATATATATATATATATATATATATATATATATATATATATATATATATATATATATATAATGCTTCCCCATAAATCAGTCTGCTTTATGCTTTATTACTGCATAAAATCCTTTTAAGATATTTACTGTTTATGACATCAAATGAATAAAACGAATAGTTCTTACAATATTTTACCCCATTTTAGTAAATTTTTTAGATGCTATTTTTGAATAGTCAGCGACATTTAATGCATTTTTCAATGCGATTTTTAGCGTTTTTTCGAGTCCCATGGCGATTTTTTGACATTCGGAAAAGAATTTGGTATAAAATTTTTATCCTACTAATAGTAAATTTTGTCTTCTGCGATTTTTGAATTGTAGTGATTTTTAATGTGCTTTTTCGCGATTTTTCGAGTTTCGCGGCAATTTTTTAACATTGGTAAAAGTATTTTGGTTTCTAACTTTTAGCCTCATATAGTACATTTTGTCCTCTACGTTTGTGTTTTAATTTTATCAGTTTTTAATGCGATATTCAACGTGATTTTTAGCAAGTTTTGGCAGTCATTGTCGATTGTTCATTATTCATGAAAGATTTCCGATTACGATGTCCCCTCCCCCTAAATATTAAATTTTTATAGTAGTGAATTTCAAATATTTAGCGATTTTTAATGCAATTTTCAATGTAATTTTTAGCCATTCTTCGAGTTCCATGGCGATTTTTTAACATTCGGAAACTGATTTCGATTTCAAACTTTTTGCCTAATAGTAAATTTTTCTATTGCACTGTCTTATCCCTTAACTGTAATTTTTTACTTTCGCGATTTTTTAATATTTTGCTATTTTTAATGTGATTTTCAAAGCGATTTTTTGGCTTTCACAATTATTTTTTGGCATATTTAAAAGGAATTCTGTTCCAAACTTCTAGTCTAATAGGATATTGGTTTCAAACATTTAGCCTATTATGATAAATGTTCTACTCTGCTATTTTTGAACTGTAGCGATTTTTAATGCAATTAGTTTAACGTTTTTTTTTTTTGTTCTTTTTTTAGAGTTCGCGGTAATTTTTTGAGATACGGAAAAATAATTCGGTTTCAAACAGTTAGCCTAATATAATAAATTTTCTCTTGTGCGTTTTTTGCTATTTAACCGCTTTTTATCACGATTTTTTAGCGTTTTTCCGTTTTTCAAGTATTAATACTCATCGAAGGAATTAGATTTGAAACTTTTATCCAAATATAGTAAATTTTGACTTTCGTGATTTTTGAAACGTTTGCAATTTTTAATTCGATTTTTAATTGGATTTTTACGTTTTTTCACGATCCGCTGCGGTTATTTGATATTCAATTTTTGACCTAATATAGTAAATTTTTCCCTTTTTCAATAAAGTTTATTCAGATTTCGTACAATAATTTTCGAATTTTTTGTGAATTTTTTATGTAATTTTTAGTGTGTTTCGCGATTTGCTACGGTTTTTCCACATTAGTAAAAGGAATCCAATTTCAATCTTCTAGTCTAATATAGTAAATATTTTGTTTCTCTTTTCGATGAAGTTTATTAGAAATTCGTGCAGCGATTTTTAATTTTTTTTCTCAATTTTTTATTGTGATTTACAGAGCTTTTTCGCAATTCGTACTGTTTTTTGACAGAACCGAGCAACGTCGGGCAGGTTAGGTAGTTTGACAATAAAAAGTAAATTGTTACAAATTTTAACTTTAATAATTTAAATTAATACTAGTACTGCCAATGTTTTTATCATTCACATTTTTTTCTAATTGTAAGAATTCCATTTTGATTAAATCCATATTTATGAAACACTATTAGTAAATTCACATTATTTATTTTTTTATTTCATAAATATTTTTATAAATAAAATAAATATATTCTTAAAAACTTTATGGCGATACAATAATATAACAATATTGAATGATCATATTATCGTCATAAAGAATATAATAATGAATTTATATAAAGCTTATCATATTGCTATATCGAATATAATAAGAGTTATGTGACACAAAAATGTAATTGAACTTACTTGACACTTGAGATAGATAATAGTTTAATATATAATAGTTAATATAGATTTGGCACAATTTTGTAGACGTTATCTGAATTTCCATTTTAAATCGATTATAAATACAACAGTTGTATATTAGGGTGGTGCGAAAAAAGTCAAGTTGATATTTCCGAGTCGCTATAGTGCGAAAAAGTTGCGATTGGTCAATACATGAAAAACCAAAAAAAAAAAAAAATTCTTTAAATCGGACTTTATCTTCCGATCCCGCAAACCGTCTAAAAATTCAAAAAAATTGAAAAATTCCGATTTTTTTCAGAATTAAAAAAAAATTACGTATATATATATATATTATCACTATAGTGAAAAATATTTGCAGATTGTAATATTTAATAATAATAATAATAAACAATTGCGTTTAAAGAATATCTTTTATCGCACAAGCTCAATAAAAATCGGGAAAAATTCTATTTTCAGTGATTTTGATGAACAAAGAAAATAATCACCTGAGGTCAGTTTGCGGTCCATTGTTAACATTTGCATATAAATTGTACAGCTCTTTATAATAAAACACTCATACTACAATACTAGTATTAAAAAATGCTCTGACGAGCACCAAAAAAGGCTAATATGTTTTTAAGTATGAAAAAGGGTTTGACAAGTGCTTCTAATTGAGCATGAAAAAGGACAAGGGTTCATTTCTTGGCTGCAGCTCACTGTCAATGCCAACTTTGAAAAAATCATATTTGCACTTTTTCTATATAAAATAAATTCACGGTACTTTAGTAAAACTTTCCGTCGCGCTTTACACGTTAACTGCACTGTAACACTGCGCATGCGTCTCCAATGCAATTTTGTACAGTGCACTGTGTACCATTATTTCTCTATAAATTATACTACACTATACATTCCTATTATGCTTTTAATTTTTGAACCTCAGCGCACACTCACACTGGGCTTTTGTACTTCCGTATTAAAGGTGTATGAGTCTAATGTTCGTTTATAATTTACATATGCACTGTTGTACTGCATAGTACATTGTACAGCCACAGCCACTTGCATATAATTTCAACAATCAATGAATCCATTATACTGTTATGCGTGCACATGTAGAATTGTTCCTGTGCAGAGTGCTGCAACAGTCTGCACTGCACTACAAATCAGTTTTCCGTACAGTTCTACACTGCGGGCGTGCTTGGTGGCACTGCATGAGTGTGATATGCTGCAGGAACTAAGATTTTTGGTACTAAGTCACCTTACGTTCATATTTAATCAGGCTGCGTCTTTACTGGCTGTGTCTTTACACTACACATTTTTATCGTAACTGTGGCTGATTTTTTTTTATATGGAAAAAGCGCAAATATGATTTTTTCAAAGTTGGCATTGACAGTGAGCTGCAGCCAAGAAGGGACCCCTTGTCCTTTTTCATGCTCAATTAGAAGCACTTGTCAAACCCTTTTTCATACTTAAAAACATATTAGCCTTTTTTGGTGCTCGTCAGAGCATTTTTTAATACTAGTCATTTAAATTTTTTGATAATTATATATTGAATATAAATAAACCTGAGTTGCTTTTAAATATTCCCAATACTTTTTTCTTATTTCGCGCAATAATGCACTATTTAACCAAGTAATGCACACTGTTTTAAGAGGTTCAAGGTTTTTAAATCAAATTCACGTTATTTTTATTCATAATTTAATTTACTTGGGCTCTCTTAAATATAATTAATTTAATTCCTTAAACTGATATTAGTTTTTGTTGCATCAAAATATCTCAATTTGTTGATTCTCTCTAAACAAGTAAACCCTATTGGTTTACAATGGAAGTCTATAGGAATTTGCGATATATTTACAAGTTGATGACAAACTTGGCGGTATTTGGCGACAGAACAGGGTCCTGCCTATGGTAACCCCCCCCCCCTTATAGGTATGGAGATGCATTAAATGCTGTTCTATAACCAATGAGATGCGTTTCATTCGAGCGATTATTAACAACTAATCATAATTTCTGTGACACAGACGATAGCGTAATATATATATAGATTATCGAGGAAATCGAAGTTTAGGCCACATCGTATTGTTTAGCTAGACCGGTTATACTAATATCTTTCTCATGTTTTGCTACAATTCCTTTTATCGAACAGTAATTCGCTTAAGCTTCTTACTACTGCTATCACTAAGCACTTTTTCATTCTTAGAAGCTATAATGAGAGCTAAAATTAGCACAAACCTGACTAAAATTAAAACAAAAAGTTAATTTTTTACAGTAATAAAGGTACACAAAGCTCTCTGATATGCACACCTTACTCCAAACTTGACTAATAACAACAGTTATGTGAGGGTTGCCAACTGAACTATTCGGCAGCCTTGGTCGTGAACCGAGATATTGCACGCCCACCGAGTCAAATTTTAATCATCGAAGTTGGACATAAACCAAACTGGTCATAAACAGATGTGGTTGTGAACCGAGGTTCCCCTTATATTTTGACCTATAAGTTTGCAAATATGGCATTATTTATATATTCGATGGCGATGATCATTAAGCATCTTGGCGATTTTGGCGATGAAACTCACCGATTTCAAAGTAACGTTCCGAAGTGTACTTGAATCGCCACAGACGTCATATGAACATCACCTTGACGCGATTTTTTTCTGATGCCAATGTCATATACGCACAGTGGTACTTACTATCGCCAAAGTTTTATTATTTTGCTTGATATGGTAACCCGAATGTTGTTGTTTATTAATTAATAAATTGTTTATTTACTTTTATTTTCTTTTTTAAATTTATATAAATTGTTTTGTTCTATTGTTATTAATTAAACTTTTTTAAATTTATTTAAATTTATTGTTAATTCCTTTTTTAAAAAATATATCTAACTGGTTTTCGAAAACGAGGTTTTCGCCGAATTGGCGTCAGAAAAAATATCGCGCGAACGTGGTGCGTATATGACATCTGTACCATACTTGTTACAATTTGATTATCCTGTCGACCAAAAAATTATCGCCAAACTATAAGATTAAATGGCAATAATGGATCATAGCAAATGTTACATTCACTTGACATTAAACACGATACACGTGTTTGTTACGTCATCAAGTGATTTTTAATTCAAGTTTTGGCACAGATATCATATACGCCCCATATTGGCGCGATTTTTTTGACGCCGCCAATGTCATATACGCACTAGGCACTTAACTGGCGCCAAAGTGTTGTTATTTTACTAAATATGGTAACCCGGATATAGATGATATATGAACGATGTTTTCCCCAAATTGTCGTCGGAAAAAATCGTGCCAATATGGAGCGTATAATATATCTGTGCCCAAGTTTGGTACAGATGTCATATTCGCCCCATATTGACGCAATTTTTTTCGGTTGCTAATTTGGCGAAAACATCAACAGCATAAACAACATAATCCGGGTTACCACATCAAGCAAAATAACGACACTTTGGCGCAAGTTAAGTACCCTTTGCCTATATGATTTGGCGTCAGAAAAAATCGCGCCAATATGACATCTGTTCCCCAAGTTTTTATTAGTATTTTTATTAATGTTTTACTAATTTGTTTATTCTTCCGTTATTTAAAATAAAAATTATGTCAGTTTGTATCATTTGACGAATAGTTTGGCGAAACTGGTCGACGGGATAATAAAGTAGTACCGTATCTTTTTGCTGTACATTTTCGACAATATCTCAAGCAAAAGTACCTAAAGTTAAACGAAACCCTAATTATTTAAGGCACAGATGTCATATACACAACGGGTTTGGAGCGGGGTTTTTTTCTGACGCCAATTTAACGAAAACCTCGTTTTCGAATAGCAGTTACAGATATATTTTTAAATTACTTTCTATTCTTTTAAAAAGAAATAACTATAAATAATGAAAAGTTTAATTACTAACTATAGAACCAAACAATTTATATACTTTTAATAAATAAAATGGGTAATTCGCAATATACTCTCCTTCGCCAATCTCCTTCTATAACTGCGCCAATGTGGTAATCGGGCTGCTCCTCGGGCACGTCACAAAATATGGCAACCCTATGATTTCTCCGGAGAGAGTTGATGGTTAAACTCCATGTTTTCTAAGCTGCTTTCTGATTGGACCGAATTGGAAGCTTATTTTTTTTGTAAAAGGCTTTCTTATTGGACAAAGAAGAGAATCAAGGAACATTTTGAATTTGCTTAGAAAAACGTTGATATTGCTGCAGTGGATTTTCCGTTGAAGAGTTGTCACTTTGTGTCGCAGTCGCGTGTTTTTATTATTTGTTTTCTCAATCTTGTATATTTTGAAACAAGTACTTATCTGGATAAATGCTTGATAGGTGAGAATAAATATTCGATCAGTTATTTTTCTTTTATTTTTACCTGTATTTTTGAGCATTGATTGAATTATGTACGAAAGAAAGTATGATTGTTCCAAGCTATGAATGACTAAAAGTGACAGATTGAGTGATGCTTTTGAATGACATCCTAGAGCACAAGGTAAAATTATGAATAAAAAAACGGGGGGTTCAGGGGGGCAGTAGCCCCCCTGATTAAAAAAAAGGGCCCCTCTGATAAAAAAAAAAACATTGTTTTGCTCCCATTACTGTTAACAAACGCTCTTTTTTAATAATTTGGTTAAGTGAAAGTTTTGTTTTTAGGTATATTTTATAAAATGTATTTTAAAAAATATGAAATGTATTTTTTTTTAAATGTATTTCGAAAAAATTTGAAATTTTATGTATTATTTTTACTCAAAAATACAGGTTAAAATAAGAGAAAAATGACTGATCGAATATCTATTTTTCACATTTTAAGCATTTGTCTAGATAGGTACTTGTTTCAAAACATACGAGATACGAGAAGAGAAAACAAATAATAATTTTGCGTACTCTCTCCCGGATGTTGCAGCGCTCCGGGTGTTAGTACGCGAAAATGCGCCAATTTGGCGATTTTTGAAAATTGCGCTAAGAAGGAGAGTAAACTGCGATCGCACCAATAAAATAAAAGTAAATAAAAAAATAATTGATAAATAAACAACAATAGCTCAGTTACCGTATCAGGCAAAATAATGCATTATCGCGTCAGTTATGTACTCTGGTGCCTATATGACATCTCTTCCTTATTTAAAATAGATGGAATGGTATTTTTTAAGGTATGCTTAGTATGTGAAGTATTTATATTACTGCATACCTATCGCTTGTGTAAGTCAGGATGTTATGATGATAATTAAAAAAAAACTTACATTTAGCTTCTGAACAGAAGCTTGGGATTTACCCTTTTTTCCCCCTATCAACTCGTTTGTGCTCCATTGTGTCTATTACTCCAGTGCAAAATATTAATCAAGAAAGTTTATATATATATTTATGAAAATTATGCATTATCTGCTTAGGTTGACGTCGGTTTCAAAAATACAAAAATCTGTCAGTTGAATTTCAATTTTTATTGACTTATGAAAACAAAAGTACACGTGTTATCCCTTTTTTTTTTAAATTATTGTATTGCTTTTTAGGGAGTGGCAACACGAAATAAGTTATTGAATTAGAAAATTAGAAAATGAAAAGGAGATATTTCTATAATTTTATGGAGACATTATAAAAGACAAATTCGATTTTCTCAGCGACCGTCAGAGATACAAAGATGAAAAAAAAACCTATTCTAAGTTTTAACAAGAGGATCAAAATAAAACAAAAACGAAGTTAATCCACCCACTGGAACGTTAGCTACACTTTGTTGAATTTTGTGTCTTCATTTTTTCGTTTAAGGTTAAATAAAAAACTACTGAAAGCTACAGTAATTTTTTAAATACTATCAGTTTATTCGTCTCGTCGAGTTCTATCTTTCAAAAGAAAAATCATTGTCGTGCGTCAACTGGTTCGCCAGAAATTTAAGAAAGTCATTTGCATTTTCTATTTCTTAATCATATTATAGCTTAACGCTACCGCGTTTGCTATGATATATTAAAACACACACACACACATAAATAACGCCTGCATTCAACAGTTAAAGGTATATATAAATATTATACAGACATACAAACAATAAATACAATAAACCCAACTGGAGTGAAAAATTAGCCAGAGCCAGGAATCGAACCCGGGACCACAGTATACAAGACTGCTGCTCTAACCACTGAGCTACTCCGGCCGATGCCTGAGTCTGCAATTTCTCACTAATAAACCATGTTGGGGAAGTCACCAGCCATCTGTGTCCTGTCATCATCGTTGTCCTGTCATCAAAGGTTGTCTTATAGATGGCTGGTGACTTCCCCAACATGGTTTATTAGTGAGAAATTGCAGACTCAGGCATCGGCCGGAGTAGCTCAGTGGTTAGAGCAGCAGTCTTGTATACTGTGGTCCCGGGTTCGATTCCTGGCTCTGGCTAATTTTTCACTCCAGTTGGGTTTATTGTATTTATTGTTTGTATGTCTGTATAATATTTATATATACCTTGTACAGCTCTTTGCTTGTTTAGATATTTGATAATATTTAAACAACCCAGAACTGACCAAGGGAAGGTAGTTGCACTTTGAGTTCAACCCACACCCTTAATTTCATCAAACCAATGAGGGTGTTTGCTATTTACACTACTTAAATACATTTTTTGTTATAATAGAGTCAAAACACTGTATTAAAAATCTAGTGTCGTGACAGTATAAGATATAAATTTGTTATTTACTCTGTTTAAGTCTGACTTTTAGATGCAACTTTGTACTGCGATTTGGTGGTAATGTCTGGTATCATGGACATTGATTTCAGTGTGGCCCTGATGAATCCATCTCTTGATTGGGGCCCACATATCTTAAAAGATGCTTCTGTTACCAATTTGACACACCGCTTGACAGCTTGCGTGTGGCAGGGAAACTTTTATCATCCCTGCCTGAGATATCACATGATTGAATGAAGAAATGTATTTCTTCATTGGTTATTCTCCAAAAAAGAGGAGGAGATGATAATTTTGCTACATTCCAATCAATTAATCTGTATAGTCTGCCGCATCGAAGTTTAAAGTAGGAGTGATAAAGATTCTGATACTTTTACCTTTTAAAACAGTATGCCTGGCTTTTAACACTCTTCTTAGCCCTAGCTCTTTTATGTGCCTCCTCTTATCCAACACCATTACCATCAGTAGGTTTTCCGGGTGAGACAAGAACGAATTTCGTTCAATTACAGTGACTAGACATTTTTCAGGTTGTAACGCAAGTACCCAGATGTTTCTATTGCTCTGTACAGATGAATAGGCCCGTCTGTAATGTACACTGTTAAAAATATCGTGAAACATTACCTCTGTCTTTAAAGGCTATCTATTTTCTGACCAATGAGTACGCTTCATAGGTGTTTATGTAGCGTTCTCATTGGTCAGAAAATAGAGAGCCTTTAAAAACAGAGGTAATTTTTCACGATATTTTTAACAGTGTACTTAATGCATTTTTTTTTTAAACCAAACTGGAATGTAAGATTTTAAAATAAATGTCAATATGGCTTTTAAGGCATCCGTTGGGTTTTACACGCTCGCATAAATTCGAAGGACTATTTGCACAAATGAGCCTTCTGGCATCTGAAATTCTGACGGGGTCACACTTTGATAAGTCATTTGGAAAGTTGCCAATTTTAATTGCTTGACTTACGTCAAAAAGATATCTTTGGCCCTTGCTCACTAATTGTCTGTCCACTTCTGCAATTTCACAATGAGTCGATTGAAAATTTATCCCTGAGAGCTTTTCACAACAATGAGATTCTACACAATTGGTCTACTAAATAATCTTGGACCAGTTGTTTCACCATCTAAATGTTGAAAAAGATGGCGGAAAGGGTATTTCAACAAAATGGAATAAACAAACAACCCACCGAAGTGGTCGTCCGAGATGCACTTCAAGCTGTTTGATAGCACCACCTTTCCATCCAATATTAGTATTTGTAGCATCACAGCCTACCAAATCTAAGTATTCTCATGAAATCCCTTGTTCAGTAAGACATGATACTATGAAAGCTACAATGCCTTTAGTAGATCCGGAGTTTAGAGACACATGGCCTAAATAAACTGAGCCACGTTCTTTTATGATAGAATAGCAATCCTCTTTAATAGTTCGACGAACCTGTTTTGATCCAATCCTTTCTATAACTAGGGTATCGTCTTTTCTTCTGTCAAAATATATACCATGTAAATTCATCTGAATCCAAATGACTTTTGCTGTAAATTTTATGGAGTTAGGTGAGATTAGGTGGGATCGCGTACCTGACTTCAGAGCTGTTTTGCAACGTGGCTAGCGGCAGTTGGGTGAACTACTAAACTTTTCAGACCTGGAACGAACTCTTCGTGGTAAGCTTAATGTTATTTAAAAATGACCTTATATGCTCAATAGTATCAATTAACATTTAAATCTTAACCTCAGACCGCAAACTGACCTCAGTTGATTATATTCTTAATGCATGACAATCACTCAAAATGGAATTTTTGCCGATTTTTATTGAGCTTGCGTGATCGGAAGATATTCTCTAACCACAATTTTTTAAATTATTATTATTAAACAGTACAATCTGCAAATAATTTTCACTATAGCGATAAAAGATATATAAACGTAAAAAAAAAAAAAATAATTCTGAAAAAATCGAAATTTTTCAATTTTTTCGAATTTTTAGGCGGTTTGCGGGATCGGAAGACGAAGTCCGATTTGAAGAATTTTTTTTGTTTTTTGTTTTTGTTGTATTTACCAATCGCAACTTTTCTGCACTATAGCGACTCGGAAATATCAACTTCGCTTTTTTCGCACCACCCTATTGTATATGTATATTTCAAGTTGCTACAGGCTTAAATTTCATTATTTTCAACATTAATTAATTATCTTTGGCCCAATTTTTGTGTAAATGTATGTTGAAGTTCGAATAATTTCAAAATATAAGATTTGTTAAATTAATTTTTAGAAATAGTACAAACTGCAAAAGATGAATTTTTTGAACAGAAATCGAGTTCTAGAAGCTTCAAATTATTGATTCCAAAATTACAGCACATTCTTTCAAGTAGGTTTTGAGTTATGCTTAAAAACCTATTAGCATTGCAATCTGTTTTGAATACATTAAAATTAAAATTTTAACGGTTTTTAATGTATTTTTAAGATATTTTTAATGTATTTTAGATAATTTTATATTATATGCATGCACCTGCAAGTAATATTAGTACATTTATATGAATATGAATTTATATGAATATATTTATTTTTATATGAATTTTAATTACATTCTTTTCGTTCATTAAATTTCATAAAAAGAAAATTTCTTCAAAGGATTTTATTTTTGAAAAAGACAGAGTCATGGATTATTCGGTAGCGGTATTTTTTAGCTCCTAAGTTATATTTATCTCCGAACTTTAATGTATTTTTTCTTTTACAAAAAGAATTTTTAGAGTTTGAAACAACGATAATAACATCATATATTTCGTGCATTCCCTAATCATTAATTTATAATTTCTCGAGATATGCCTGTGCTTTTCGAACGATATCAAACAATAACTTTGGCTTCCGAGAAAGATTGCAAATCGAATACATTTCCCAATTCCACATTGAACACAATAAACGGTCAAGCGCGAGTATTACTCGCGTACTGAGGGTTCCGTATAATAAATATAGTAATTAGTAACTGTATTATTACAAAAAAAAATCGTTGCTAAAACAATAATAAGACTTTGTATAAAACTATAGAACATAGGTTTGTGTATAGCTTTATATACTAGAAAAGTATAAATGGATATTCTATGAAAGATCAAAGAGATATAAAGCCTAAATACAGATGGGTGACAAATTAATACGAACACCCATGAAAAAGGCATGGTCCATTTCAAAGAAGCAGAACGCGCATGTCACTTTGCACTCAATTATGCCACCTAGTGGTTTTGAAAGGTAAGGTATCAGTCGCTCAACATCAGTCATAGGTGTTGCATGCGCTTACCATACGCTATGGAAAACTCAATAATGACTGACCTGTCAGAGTTCGAAAAGGGAATGATTGTTGGAATGCGGTGCGCTGGTTGCTCCATGACGGAAACAGGCAATTATTTGGGGCGTACAAGGAGTGCTGTGTCAGGCGTTATGACAGCGTACACGAAGTGCGGTAAAGTGTCGTCTGCGAGGTACAACAGTGTACGGAAAAGAAAACTTTCTAAGAGGGATAAAAGAGAGTTGACCCGCATAGCGGGCTGATGAAGCAGGCAATATTTATCTCAGATAACGTCAGAGATAAATAATCATCTCCAGAATCTCATTTCAGCAAGAACTGTCCAAAGGGATCTTCATGCTTCGAACATTTATGAAAGAGTTGCAATTCGTAAGCCATTGGTGACATAGGTGTTCGTATTATTTTGTCACCCATCTGTAGTATCAAATATTGCTGTTCTGTATAACTCTTTTTAATACTTTCAAACAAAGTTAGAAAAGTGTTTATGAATTCGATATGTCTATCTGCCGTCGGTCTGTCCGTGCTGTAACTCACGCAAATATAGTCCGACTGCGATGAAATTGATAGATGTTATTGAGTATCACTATGGCATGCTCGGTATTGAAAATGAAGTGTGTAGTATTTACGGTTCATTTACAGAGGCACTCGAAAGAATTCCGTTACATTATCGCCGATAGGGAAAAATCATTTGCTGTGTTTTTTAAAGATATTAGAATATTTTTAATAAACTTAAATTTATATATATATATATATCATTGATGTGTACTACACGGCACTTACTGTGGTTTATGGTGCGTGTAGAATTTATCATTCATTTAGGTACACGCAAAAGAACTTAGCTACAGAAGGAATTCAACAATAATTAAACTATTGAAGCCTATGAACAATAATTGCTCAAAGTGCGTTTTCGATTGTGGTACGCATTTTTAAATTGAACGATTCTTTTTAATATTACTTGGTATGCATAATTTCTATAGATCAATATAGGGCTGCACAAAAGTTCTTTAGTACTTTTCTGTTTATTCACGGAGGTTACTGAATAAAAATTTTCAAAGAATAGTTTAACTGAAATAACTTTTAGCCTACTATGTAATATTATACATACAAATCTATAGATCATATACAGGGTTGCACAAAAAAAAAGAAAAAAAGTCGAATGTTCTTCCGGCTATTGATGCAAATAGCAGAAATTTGTTTTTCAAATGCGTTATGTGTTTTTAAATTTAACTATATTTTTTAATTATTACTTTATGTGCATAAATTCTAGATCATATACAGAGGTTCACAAGAGTTCTCAAGAACATTTCGGTTTGTTCGCAGAAATTACTGAATGGATATTTTCAACGAATCGTTTAACTGAAATAACTTTTAGCCTACCGAGCAAAAAGGAAATTGCTGGCCAGCAGCAAGACGGGTGCTGGAAATAATGGAAAAGTGCTGGCTGATGGTCTACCACTGCATGACCACTGCAGGACAGCTTCAGGCAACATTGCTGTTGGAAATCATCAGATAAAATTCTGATCGGCCTCCGTTTTATCCCACCACACTATGGAAGTGCACGAATTTTTGCAGTATTATTGCTGGGAACCCTTGCGCTAAGTGGCGTAATTCATCTAATTTAAAAAAAAAGTTCACTAATTGTAAATTTTATTCAAATATTTTAATCTGAAGAGTAAAAATATTTAAACCGTTACGTTTCAAGTTTAACAAATAATAATTTATTAGACGTTTACATATTTTTTCATGTCTATATTGAAATAACAGTTATTTTTATCACTCGGGGCAGATTAATGAATTTGAACACAAATCTGAAATGAATATCTTAACACAATTTAAGCTGTGAAGCTATTCTTTTAACTGTAAGCCATATAGCACAACTGCCACCAACAAAATAAATAAGTAAATGAATAAATAAATAAATTCTTTATTTCAACAAACTTTTTTTTTCTTCTTAAATCTGGTTTTACTAAGTTACAAAGGATTTCGGTTTTCATAATTTACACAGTTGAAAATCAATCAGCGTATAAAATATACAGGATTTATATACAATACAATAATTTCTATATAAGTTTAATGATTGTGAAGACAAATCACAATAGAAATAAACTTTAAATAGTGTAATTAGAGCTTGAAGACTACGAGCGGTCGTGGAATACGCTGCAAGTACTTGTTCATGTTCGATCACGGAAACCAAACAGCACCGAGCGTAGTAGTACTTGGGAGAGTGACCACATGGAAATCGCTGCAAGTTCATTTTTTTATAGACATTTCTATTATAGACACTCCTACAGATATTTCTGTAGATTTTGGTGAAACAAGCATATAGAAAAACGATCCATAATTCTATAATATTCTATAATACTTTTTCTATAAGTTTTTTTTATAGAATTCTATAAGAAATTTTTGCAAGGGAAAGTGCTGGCCCATCAAAGGAATAGCAGTAGGATAGGTGCAAGCACTGCAGGAGCCAGATTGAAGTAATGTAATGGCATACCCATGCTGGCCTGCTGTTGGCCATCACTGATGGGCAAGCTACATTCCGCACGGACACTTTTGCACTGGTTTATGTAATAGCACGATTGCACTTTACCGCTGGTGGCGGTGTTGGCTGCCATCTTTTTTCCAGCTGATGGCCCACTGTTTCTTTCTTTGCTGGGTACTATCTAGTATTATACATTTAAATATATAGCTCATATACAGAGCTACACAAAAGAAAAAAAATCGGATATTTTCACAACTCTAGGTAGTAATAGCAGAAATTGGGCTTTCAAATGCATTATGCGTTTTTCAAATTGTTTATATAGACATGATATTTCACCTTAATAAACTACGAAGTATTGTTAAAGAATTCTGAATATGTTCGAAAGTGATGCATAGTCTGTGCTATATGCATGATTTTTCTGTCTTGTTTTAATCTTATCCTAAGCTGTTTCTTATTAACCTAATTAGGTGCTTACAATTAAAGTAGACCATATTTGAACTTATTTTGCCATTTGATAAACCCAAATTCAGCGTAGTAATAATCTTTTCTTTTTACGGTGTACCTAAAACAAAACCCTTATTCAAAGTTTAAACTTGACACTGGGCTAAGCGCGCTTCGAAAGGAGGTCGCAACGTTGAAACGCCACTTTGGTCCGTGCTAAAAAGATAGATTTTTAATTAACCTTTAAATACGCGGGTGGTGTATTGAGTGAGTCACTTAATGCAAACAAGTCGCAAATCTCGTAGTAATTATGTGACTAATTCTAATTAAATTAGTCTATTTTTAACATTTTGACGTTTATTACTTTTATACTACTATTGGGCATTGAATTACACAAATAAATAATTAAAAGTTATTATCTAGGCTTTAAAAGTCGATGGCACATAGAGTACGCCCGCGCGTCTTTATGTATGTCCAAACCGTCTCTGTCTTTAAAGACTAATATCTTGGCTAATTACAGGCAATTTTTTTTCTAAAATTATTATCAGCAATCCTTTTATACTTTTGCGACGATAACTACCTCCAGCGCTCCTCAAGTCCTTTGCTGAACCCCCGCTAATCGAAATTTGTGTGTAATGGAAAAATACGATTTTCTCAAAAACTACGTAACCTAGGATAATCGCTATAATTTCCTGGAAGTTTTAAATTAACTTCTACTAACCCTATTTTTTTCATAATTTTAGTTCCAGTAGATTCGGAAATAGAGGTGGGGGAACATATTTTTGCATTACATTTTTGACAATATCCCACTTTATTCCACATTATTTCTGTTGTTATCTGCATAAGGATATTATATGTCTATACACTTATCATTATGACTTCATTTATGTTTCATTATATGTTAGTAATAATAATAATATAATAATAATATTAATGATAATGATAATAATAATAATATTATAATAATATTAATGATAATGATAATAGTAATAATATTATAATAATATTAATGATAATGATAATAATAATAATATTAATGATAATGATGATAATAATAATAATATTATAATAATATTAATGATAATGATAATAATAATAATAAAAGCTTCCTTAATTTTCTTTACACGGTTGGCGTTTCTTTTATTTTAAACATGTGTTTCACTCTTCAAATTCAAAATAGGGGCTATTTTTCATAACAAATAATTTATGATAAAACACTTAAAAAAAAAACTAGAAAACCGTTATACCTGATTAATGCAATAATTTCGGTGTGAGAGATACAATGCAAATTTTACTATATATATAGATAACAAGCTTAACCTGTTCGGGGTCAGAAGTCTTATTAATGTGACATACGTATTTTCATTGACTACCATTTTGTCTTGACAATTATTTCTGTTGTTATCTGCATAAGTATATTATATGTCTATACACTTATCATTATGACTTCATTTATCTTTCATTATATGTTAGTAATAATAATAATATAATAATAATATTAATGATAATGATAATAATAATAATATTATAATAATATTAATGATAATGATAATAATAATAATATTATAATAATATTAATGATAATGATAATAATAATAAAAAAAGCTTCCGTAATTGTCTGTACACGGTTGGCGTTTCTTTTATTTTAAACATGTGTTTCACTCTTCAAATTCAAAATAGGAGCTATTTTCCATAACAAATAATTTATGATAAAACATTTAAAAAAAAACTAGAAAACCTTTATACCTGATTAATGCAATAATTTCGGTGTGAGAGATACAATGCAAATTTTACTATAGAAATAGATTACAAGCTTAACCCGTTCGGTGTCAGAAGTCTTATTAATATGACATATGTCTTTTCATTTACTATTATTTTGCCTTGACAATTATTTCTATTATTATCTGCATAACGATAGTGTATGTCTATGCACTTAACATTATGACTTCATTTATGTTTCAATATATGATAGTAATAGTAGTAGTAATAATAATAATATGAATAATAATAATAATAATAATAATAATAATAATAATAATAATAATAATAATAATAAGTTTCCTTAATTTTCTTTACACCGTTGGCGATTCTTTTATTCTAAACACGTGTTTCATTCTTTAAATTCAAAATAAGGTCTGTTTTTCAGAACAAATAATTTATGATAAAACATTAAAAAAAATACTAAGAAAACTGCCATGCTTGATTAATCCTGTTGTAATATGACATTTTCCAAACGTATTCAAAATTTCTTCCATTGCCTATAGGTATACTAATAGTAAGCAAAATAAACATATTTTCGAATACACAAAGTTGTTTTGTTAATGCCTGTATTACATTATACATGCACACTTATGCCGATTTTCATCAGGCATTACTGTATCAAAAAATGGGTTATTCATGCATGTCTGTGCTTAAAATACTTGTTAAACAGTCATTATATAGTTACTTAGGAACGCTTTTAATTTCGAAACTGAAGGTCCCTCAGAAAGAGGTGAACACTTTATGAAGAAATGGTAAGCAGAATGCCGTCTGATGTGTTAACAAACCAAGGTAGAATATGATTCTTATGAATTCTTTGTACTTTTAAAGGACACAAATATTTCTTTGTATGACTTCTGAAGATATTTTAAAATATAATCATAAGAATGTTTTAATCCATTAAGCGCCGCTATATATATATTAACCAATTTTTTTATGGAATCCTTGTTTTTTCTTAATGAACAGGTTGTCATTAAAGTACTTGGGGAAAAAATTCACAAATATTTGATTATTTATGAAAAACAGTGTGTTCCCGAAATGGGGGGCAATGGCGCTTAATGGGGGTATTTTTTTTTTTTACAAAAATATACTTTTGTCTCCGTGCAGTTATAACAGTTGTTTTTCAATTCTTTAGAAATATAAAAGACTATATCATTCTGAAACAGACATTTTATGAAAATTCAGACAAATTACATCTAAAATTATAATAAACATCTACATTTATAATAAAATAAAATAAATCAATTTACCTGTTCATAAGCGTTTTCATTATATAGCTCTTTATTTTTTAACATTACATTATCTTTTCTCTCTATTTTATATGAAAGACGACTGAACAATTTTTATGCAGCGTTACATTGCACTTTCTACAGGAACCTAGAGTATTTTTTTTTTACATACTTTACACCTAGATTGTTTCCCAGCAATTTCTAGAAAACTGTTCGCGTCATCCAAACGCACGTCATTTGACAGAAATCCAGAAAGGCCCGAACCGGGGACGTTCTTCTATTTTCTGTTCTACTTTCATCAATGACGAAACAATTTCACAGAGAAATTCTATCTGAGTAAGTTTTCCTTTACATTATTTATGAATTCGCCAAGCTGTTACAACACCCATATTTATGCGTAGAGAAAAAAGGATGTTGATATCAGAAATAATAAATACGAGTATGATGGTTTTCGCCTATATTTTGTTACCCGGGAATCCCGGGTTCATACCCTTGTTTTTATTAAAGTATAAAGAAATGGCAATGATTAAAAGAACGAAACAAATATTTCACTGGAGTCCTTTGAATAACGTTTATTTCATACATATAGAATATGAAAGCATGAAATGTATAAAGTTGAAAACTACATGCTTAATTTATATATAGGTTATATTATTTTTTATGTACTGTAATTCAATATTATTCAATAAATTTCATCAACTGTTAATAATTTGTTCAATACTTAAAATATACATTAGTCTTGTTCAAAAAGAATACTAATTAAGTATAGTAGCTTTCTTTAAAAGTATATGCGTAATAAAATCTTTCCCTTCATTAAATGTCGTAAAAATAAAAGCTTTTATGTTACAATAAAGCTTGAGTTGATAAGTATTTAATAGGAGTTTTGTAGCTGATAAGTCGCATTTATCAAATAAAACTGTAGTTTTGAAAGAAGTCTTTATATTACATTTGAAAAAAAAGATTTTCGGGTATGCTAGTAAGAAGGTTCAATGTTAATTTCTTCATATTTTATAAAATTCTCCTAAACATAAAGTTCTAGTTTCTCAAGAAAAAGACACGGTTATTTCAATTTTTCAAGAAAAGCGTGGGCTATGTGTGGGTGCTGTTTTCTGAAGAAAGCGGCGGGTATACTATTTGGCAAAGAGATTCCTTGTTTGTCTGAAATTATATACCTCGAAGGCGATTTTAGAATTATTTGATTTAATATTTTTGCTGTTATTAGCGATTTTTCACGTTCAAAGACGGTTTTTTGGCTGAGGTAAAAAGAGTTCTGTTTCAGCTCAATATACTACAGTTTGATCTCTTTCCAATAAAGTTTATTTGGAAATTAGTACAGCAATTTTTAAATTTTCCAAGATTTTTTTTAAAGTCCCTCTTCCACTGAAAATTAGGGCTTTTTCCTTAACCCTTTATCTACTGACGGTACTTATAAGTACCACCCACTTTGAACATTCATCCGATAGTGAATATTACTAATATTCTAATGTTACTTTGCAAAAACACTCTTTTAACTCCACTTTTTCATGATACATGACAGCAGCAGTTCTAGGTTCGTTATTTTAGCGAGGAAGGGAGCTAGCTGGCTCTCTTTGAAACAGTCGATGCGTTTTGTGCCGACATTTTGTACAGATTGTCACATTTGACTTTTTATACCTGCAAACATAGTAAAGGACATAAGATAAGTGTTGGATCTTTTTATGCGTTCATTATGATCTTAGAATACAATTTGACTAATTATTTTAAGAAAGCAGTGTATGTGTTTAATTTAAAAGTTGAATTACTCTGCAGTACTTATAAGTATCGCCAGAACACTGGGGGTTGGAGAAAAACTTCTTGTTTACTTTTCGTCTGTGTAGTTATCCATCGTTTTTATTTGCTTTATAATATTATATAAATTAATTGTGGTGTATTAATGTTTTTTCTGGTATTTCTTTTCTGTTTTAGTATTATTTTTTATAGTAAATAGAAAAAGTTGTGATACCAGCTCATTCTTTCTATGCTAGAAATGGCCTATGTAAATTCATATATTGCGTATGTGGAGATGCGAGAGAACATGTTTGTCCTTGGAATATAGGTGCTAAGGTTAAACTAATAACATACGGAAAAACTAAACTAGAGTAAACTTGGCATAACTAATGCTAAAAGACTGCTAACAAAATCGAAACCTGAAAAATATTGTTTTTTTTTAAATAATCAAATTTGAATATTCACTCATTTTTCATGTATAAAATGAAACTATGTCAATTTAATATTTTTATTGTGAACTTGCGAGTGTCTTCTTGTTATTTAGCATTTTCAAGTGTTTAAACTTTATTTGAAGTATCATGTGGGTTTTCTGTTACGAGGATATTTTAGTCATAGTGTACTGACGGTACTTTAAAGTACCACTTTAATTAATTAATTCTAACAAATTTAAATTTCTCACGGGTGATTATTTTTTTATGTATATCCTTTACTTTTCATAGTAATAACTCAAAAAAAAAAAAAAAGAAATTACATGAAAAAAATTGCATCATAATGCAGTAGATAAAGCGTTAAAAAATATTGTAAATCTTACCCATATAATGTTTTATTTTATATCCCTGTGTGGAGGAAACCTTTCATAATCGATTAAAAAAAATTAAAAGATATAAACTAGAATTTTTTTGCCAAAATACATACCGAAAGTAATCTAGGTGGATTGTTTGGTAATCGGAATGGCAATCTCAGAGGGGATTTTTATTACTCTCGTGAATTGAAAAAAAAAATATTAAATCAGTTTATACAATAGCTAAGCAAGTTTACTTTAAGAACTTTGCTTTTTGGCTGTGATCTGAGAAGGATGGTAATAATTTTCTATATTTGCGTCAATCCACATCACTAATGAAATATGAGAATTTTATTTTGCTGCTAAGATTTGAGGCTTTAAAGACGAAAAGTATTAATAATTTGAAATTTAATATAAAAATTTAATAACTTGAGAACTAATTAGTCAATTTCGATAGGATTTTTTACTAGCATTTTTGTTTAAAGATACATAAATAAATAAGTTATATATGGAAAGAAGATATATGGGGCATTCTCACAATCTTTTGACTTTTGGGGGAAAAAATCTGACAAAATTAAACTTGCTAAAATAACATTTTAATCTGATAGACGAATGCCTTAATGATTCAAAATAAAGAATAAATGGTCAGCAGCGAAAAATTTTTTATTTAACTGAGTTTTAAGTTAAACTTGCGAGTTTAATATTCCTTACCATTTTACCTCTATAACTTTTTATTTTCTTCTAAATTTTTACTTATAATGAATTTGCATAGTACCCACAGGACATTCAAATAAGAAATAATAATATCAATGTAGTATTTCTAGTAAAAAATTTTGGTATAACATTGCCTTAAAGGGGTGTTAAAGAAGGGACGGTAAGGTAAAAAAGGGGACAAAATCGTAAAAAAAAAAGGGACGGAAAGGATGGAACGGTAAGGAAAATTACCACCTATTTTTAGGAAAATCATGTTAAGACTAACTAGGGAACGTTCCCAGGTGCAAGTTGTGGATTTGGACGAGAGTGGTATCAAAAGAAAGGTCTCGTCATGTACATTAAAAAGTCCACTGGAACTACCCGTCCGAATCCAACCGTTTTCGAGGTACCCTCACTTGAAGTGTGAATAAGTAAATAAATAAATTTGCAGGCAGGCATATAAATTGTTCGCAAGTTAAAAGTTTCTTTGCATTGTTTTAATCCTCTACCAATACCTTTTCCCCAACATCGTCCAAAACTTATTTATCTCGTTAATATTGTTATGCAATCATGCAATCTGATGTTCTCCAGTATATTAAATAAAAAAAACTCAAAAAAGTGTATTAAAATAAAAATTATTATTCAGGGACATGAAAGTCAAAAGGTTGTGAGAATGCCCCCATATATGAAGATAAATTATACAGGTATAAATCTTGCAGTAGAGGGCGCTTTTCCGATTATTTACATTTTCCACAGAAACTAGACTAAAAACACAGTGTAATACGTCTACATGTCAGAAATTAACTCATTAACACGGCAATCACTATAACGGCAAGTCTTTGCGTTTCTCGGCCATAAATCGTGAAAACGTTAGTGCCACCACTCTCAACGTTAGATTCGCTTGACTTAAAATTGAGAAAAATTTTAGGATTAGGATTTAATTAAAAAAGGAATTTAGAATTTAATTACATGTTATTAGAACGAGAAATGTACATCAAAATGACGTACACTAGCTTTCCAGTGTTAATTATTCAGCATTACTTATACAACACTTTATACATAAACTAGTCACGCATTCCTGGACTTTTTTTTTTTACTTTTTTCACAAACAGAAATTTTCAAGCTTAAGGCTCCTGTCTCGTCAGGCGAAGACAGTCGTGAGCTAATGTTAAACCTATGCTAAATTGTTTTGCCAATATCTCTTTTGCATTTTGACATTTGATTTTTTTAACCATTTGGAAAAATGGTTATTGTTCACGTCAGGATGGGAAATCAAAAGCATATCTGAAGGTTTTTATTGGTTTAATCCGCATTTTATTCGTCTTCTGATTGGTGTATACAGTAATAGGTATTTCCCTTTACTTTCAACAGAGAAATGTTGCCACTATGACAAAAAAGTTATAAAATCTACAAAAAAATTAATAACTCAGAAACAAATTAAGATACAGCTTTCAAATAAATTGCATTTAAAAGTACATTTTTTTCTCTATACGACGGTGTAAAAAGTAATATTGTGGGATGTTTACAAGTTTAAGAATAAAATTTCATTTAAAATTGACCGTCAGATTTCTTGAAATCTGACGATGGAAAACCCTTTTCCGGAACAGCCAATGAAATGCTTGGATAATACATAAGATTCGGGTGGATAATACGTACGAGTCGCAGGCGATTTCCGTCGCTTGCAATTTTTACGTGTAATAACACTATTAATGTTTAATTCATGGCGTACGTAATGTATGATCAACTCCTTGCTATTTTTTGTCTTAAATTTTAGTTTTTGAAAAAATCATTTTCCAAATGGTCGTTGTAATTTGTTAAATTGCTTTTTTTTTTTTTTTTTTTTTTTTTTTGCATTGGACAGCTGAGATTGATCCTTACAGTGGCCCTTTTTCTACTTTTTTCGATTTTGGTGGTGCTTTTTTTTTAAGAAAACATTTCCACTTACGGAACCGGTTCCGAAAGTAAAAATAACTTTATAGAAAATATTTGCAACCAAAATCGAAAAGGTAAAAAAAGGCGAAAAGTAACATAGGGGCTGTCCAATGCAAAAGAAAATTATTTTAAAATGTCGAAATATAAACGAGATATTGGTAAAGAACCTCCCCATAGGTTTAGCATTAGTTCGTCTTCCCCTAACGGGACAGGAGCCATAAAGAATATGAAATGAATTTCTGTGAATATGTTCAAATCGATGCTTTAGAAGATAAAAATGGATTCTCTCAGGTTAGAGAATGATGTACGGGATGAAGAATTGAACTGTCATCATACCTTCAGAGCAAGAAAAATAGTTAGGTCTTGTTCCTTTCCTTTTTCTTTTTCTGAATGTTTCATATTTAGTAAGTTGCGATTAAGCACGTTAAAGAAAAACAATAATAAACATTTATGAAAAACTAGATATTTTAAATAAAATCAATTAGTAATAATCCTAATTAGTGGTTCCAAAAATTTTATGCCTCGCGCGTACCCCTTGAAGATCGTTTGATTGCCGGGCCCTTTTTAGGATTCAGTTCTTAAAAAATAAAAACGGAACCATTATAAGATCACTCGTGTGTCTGCCTGTCCGTCTGTCACAGACGTTTTTCTCAAAAACTATGGAACGTGAAAAAGTTCAAGCTTGGAAGAGCTATAACGGCTATTGACATACATATTTATAGATTATTAGACATTCATAAATATATTTAAGAAAAATATAGGGGGATAATTAAATTACTTGAAACTTTTCTTGTGTGTATGTGTGTCTCGTGTGGAGTATCCTTCAAACAATCTCGTAACACAGAACTAAAAAATATATTCGTTTTACTTTTAGTTATTATATTTTCAGAGATATTGTCGAAAATGTACTTCAAAAATATATTCCCTTTTTATTTCTGAATCTACTGAAACTAAAATTATGAAAAAAACTAGGGGTAATAGGAATTTACACTGGCGGAAAAAAAATCCCAACACCAAGAAAGACTTGTGTTAGATAAACGAAATTTGGTAGGTGTGTTTATACATCTGAAAGATGACATCGATTGAAATTTCGCGCTTCGCGCATAATTATGGCGCTAGTAGCGCCACTCAGAACTTGCAGATCAGGTTTCTTTAAATGCGTGCTGTAAAGTTCGTGGGCTTTATTAGCTTCGAAATGTGAAGTATTGAGTTGATGTTAGCCAAGAATGCGTTTAACAAGACGAAGAAGCCACTGTCAACAGCTCACCGAGTTGGAACGAGGTCGCATAATCGGGCTACGAGGAGGTGGATTTTATTTCCACGATATTGCAGAAAGACTTGGCTGGAATGTATTCGCTGTGCATGATTGTTGGAAGCAGTGGTCAAGGGATGGTACTACCTCAAGAAGACCGGGTTCCAGGCGGCCACGTGGCACTCCTGAGAGGGAAGATCGCCGTATATTGCATACGACTGTGGCGCATCGTACTGCGTCATGAGCTGCAGTTGGTACCACAGTGACACAACGAACTGTTACAAATCGGTTACTTCAAGGTCAGCTCCGAACCAGGAGCCGTGTAGCGTGCATTCTACGTAATCCAAGTCCTTGAAGTTTGCGACGCCATTGGTGTCAAGCCAGAACTCTTTGGAGGGCGGAGTGGAGATCTGTTGTGTTTTCTAATGAAAAAGAAACACAACAGATCTCTACTCCGCCCACCAATGAGCACTGGCTTGACACGAATAGCTTCGCAAACGGCAATGGCTCGGAGTCAGTAGAATTCACGCTGCAGGGCGCCTGGCTCGGAGCTGTCCTTGAAGTAACCGATTTCTTACAGATCGTTGTGTCACTGTGGTACCAACTGCAGCTTGAATTTCTGCCGCAGACGCAGTATGATGCGCCACAGTCGTAAGGCCGAATACGGCGATCTTCCCTCTTCGGAGTGCCATGTGGCCGCCTGGAACCCGGTGTTCTTGAGGTAGTACCACATCTTGACCACTGCTTCCAACAATCATGCACAGTGGATACATTCCATCCAAGTCTTTCTGCAATATCGCGGAAAGAAAATCCACCTTCTCGTAGCCCGAATATGCGACCTTGTTCCAACTCGGTGAGCTGTTGACAGTGGCTTCTTCGTCTTCTTAAAGTCATTCGTGGTTACTCATTCAAAGTCATCAACTCAATGCGTCACATTTCGAAGTTAAATAACGCCCACGAACTTTACAGCATGCATTTAAATTAAACTTGATCTGCAAGTTCTGAGTGGCGTTGCTAGCACCACACTTATACGCGAAGCGCAAAATTTCAATCGATGTCATCTTTCAGATGTATAAACACGCCTACCAAATTTCGTTTATCTAACACAAGTCTTTCTTGGTGTTGGGATTTTTTTCCGTCAGTGTATTTAAACCTTGCTGGAAAACTATAGGGATTATTCCTAGGTCCCATAGTTGTTTAGAAAATAGCATTTTCCCGTTACACATAAATTTTACATTGCAGGTACTGAACAGGAAAGTTGGGGCGTGCTCGAGATATGTATTGACGTGGTATAGTCCGAGTATTGTTGATAATGATTTTCTAAAAAAACTTGTCGGTAATTAGCCGAGTTATTAATTACAAACCTGTCTACAAAACGCGGAGTTGCAACTTTGCGACATCTAAACATTCTTGGCACAATGCCAAGTTTAAATATCATTGTTACAGTACCCATTACGTGCGAGTAACACTCACATTTGACCAATTGTTCTTACTTGTGAGAGTTATGACTAGAAAGTTGGCAGAAAAATAACAACGAATGGATATAAATAAACTTACTTTCATTACATTTACTTGTAGCAGATATTTTAATGTGACCGTCGCATTTGTTTATATTTGAATATTTGTTGAAATTTCAGTGCTTATTTTTCTGAGAAACACTCATAAGTCATCTTTAACATCCCGTGCTAGTTATATTTTGGTCGGCCAATGTACTGTAAAAAAAATACCACATTGGTTCATTTAACCACACAATGCCGTGTATGTTGATTGTTGGCATACACTCGTCGCGTACGTCTTAGAACCCACCTCCTTGTATACCCCCAATGTGTACACGTACCACACTTTGGAAAACCCTAATCTAGGTTATCATCTAGAAAATAGAACCGAACTTGAAAAACTACTAGAAATTATGAGAGTAAAAAAAAAAATATTTAAAAATTAAGACTATTCAAAAAAATGTGTTCGCTTATTGGCAAAAATATAAAGTGTCTCAGTACAATCCAAATATAACTATTATTCATAACTTTAACAAAAATAAAGATTATTTTTCGAAAAAGCGTTGTCTTTCTTCATCAGGAGCATAGAAGACCTGCTATTACTTTGAAAGTACAGGGTGGTTAAAATTAAACTGACTGTACTCAGAGGCTCATAGCTCCGGTATTACTGAATGGATCCAACTGAAACTTCAAATGTTATGTTATGTAGATCATGCGGTCAAGATTTTCGTAAAAAAAGAAAAAAAAATGGTTGGAATTTTGCTTTTAAGTGATGCTTTAACGTCGTAAAAAGAAAGATAATATCTGAAAAATCAAAGAATAACGGAATATTTTATTTATTTATACACCTGTGCTCTCTCTGTGCATACCTTGTCGGTCAACAATATGCTGAAAGCTTACTACCCGTATTATCAACGGCCGTACGCAACATTTCAGTAGGAATGAGGGAGGCGATGCTAGTTTGCAAGTCCACTTCCTTAATTACACGTCCTTGATAAACACAGTCTTTGAGATAATCCAACAACCAGAAGTCACAAGTGTTCAGATATGGTGACCTTGCTGGCCAAGCAATCAGAAAAGTACGCGAGATGACACCGTTCATCAGAGAAGTGAGCTTGAATCACATTTTTCACACGTATCGCCGTATGAGTAGTTGCTCCATTTTGTATGGACATTGTGTTGGCCAAACAGTATCTTTGCTTTTAAGTAACATGATTCTCCATGCTGTAGTGGTCACTTGTGACTGTGCACTTAAAAAACCTGTTCATTGTGACTTCCTCGAAGAAGGGCCAAAATAAAATTCGCCTTGAAGTAGGGGGAATGTAGCGGCTGTTGTTGCACGGCATAAGGATTGGTGGAATCCCACATGTGGCAGTTTTGTGTGTTCCAGCACTATCTAAGCGAAAATGAGCCTCGTCTGTCCATAAGATATGCGATGGCAAGTACTCATCCACTTGCATCTTCGCTAAAAAACGCAAAGCAAAATGAAGACGTGCAGAGTGATCTTGCAGTTTCAACTGTTGCACAAAATGCGTCTAGTAAGAGTAGAACTTCATAATTTTGCGTAAAAACGGTTTCCCACAGAATATCTAATGCTCGTGCTATTGAGCGGCAACTTACAGTAGCATTTGAAGAACTTGCAGATGCTTCAGCTGTTGCAATTGCAACTTCGTCCACAATCACCGGCTCAATTACACGTCGTCCTTTTCCCATATGCTTAGAAAATAATCATTGGTGTGAGATCATATCACCGTGGAGGCCAGTACACTGGTCCCTTAAGCAAAATTATGCGTAAAAAAAAAACTGATTGTGTTTTGCACAATTTGCAAGCGTTGTTCTGGTGTAAAAGTATTCATGGTGAAATGGCAAAACATTTTGAGCACAAATCATCTGTCAGCTGTCAAATTGACTGCGTTGCCAATTTCAAAACGACACCTCTAAAAAAAACACCCTTTATATAAATAGATTGCGAAATTGTACAAAAATCCTAGTTTCTTATACAAAATTGTTTGTTGTAGTGTGCTTTAACACCCCTTGAACTTTAAGGGATTAAATTTGCTTAAGTACGCATTAACACTCTGTATCTGAAATTTTGAATCGCCCTGTGAATACTGTGAAATACCCTGTGAAACCTGTTGATAAATAAGAAGGAAATTTTATATCTGTTTCACTTATATTTATTTACTTTAAAATAGTAAGCGACTTCTATGTTTAATTGAATACTTATTGATATACTTTATTAAAATTGATTGATATACTTTATTAAAATGAGCAAAATTTTTCTAAATAATGAAAAAAGATCTATTTTCACAATTTATATTTTTCGCTAATTACGGTTTATTCATTCCCTAATACCAAGAAAAACGTTAAAAAAAGCGAAGATCTAATATATTAATATTGTTTTGGGAATTCCCCAAAGTATGTAATAAATATTTAACGCAACATTTCTGATTCTGCAGGAACGAGGTAAAATCGTTCTGGTTTAACTATATTTAGCTAACGCCCACATACACGCATTTATTTAATGGATACTTTGAAAGCATTTTTCTTCTTTATTTGACCGAAGTTTTGCCAATACTTAAAAGTATTATACATAATGATATGCGTTGTTTGTTTTGCGTCTTTATTCTGCTTTTTTTTTCTTGTGAAATATGAATGAATTCTGAGATTGAAAAAAAAATGACCCTTTTTATTTTAGCCAGGCGTCGATAATAAATCGTCAAATATTGTTCTCGTAACCATCATCGTTTTGTATTAATTACTTTTTAAATATAAACCTTTTGCTAATTTAATTTAAAATACATAATTTTCATTTAAAATACATATCTATCTTATGCATATTATAAAGGATAAACGTGTCAGTCCGTAACACTGTTGTCATTTTTATGTTGGTAACGGCAGGCGATTAAATTTCGCTTTTATTGCAATTTTTAGTTGCGTTCGTAATTATATAAATACGTAGCACCTGTAGTCGTCATCTGGTCTGCCCATCGGCATGTCTGTCCGCATATAACAGCTCAAAAATTGCTCAACCGAAAATTTTGAAATTTAATATATATATATATATATAATCGCTGCAGAATTTTGTAGAGTCATTTCAATTTTTATGAAAATTGAATCAAAACTTTAAAAAACATTAATAAAAGTTCTCTTCATTCTATTAAATCCTATCATGCTTAATTAATTCAATAATATCCCATGATATGTAATGATTATAGGTTGCGATGGTGATGACGTCCTACTTAAGATGGAGGCCCGTTATTTCCGGATTACTGAATTTAATATATATGTGGGAAGTAATTTCAAACACTAAGTCCGTTCTATTCTACTTGAGAACGTAACTCTGCCATTAAAGACACTCTAGCGACCAGCAGAATGGAGGAGGTGTGGCTAAATGCGAGCAGGAGAACTGCAGTGAATTGGGAGAGTAAAGAATATTAGAGTACGTTTTGACGGTAAACTAGTGAGGTATGCAGCAGAATGTTGGAAAGAGACATATAAAAAATGAAATAGATGTTCGAACAACGATTAGACCTAATTTAAGACGTGATGTGTCCTAATTTTTTAAATATTGTACATATTATCGGCTTTTGAGCTATTGTAAATAAGGATGCTTCAATATAACTATTTTAATTAAGAACTGTCTGTGATTTCTGGTATCAAAGAAGTATTTTATTTGTGTCAGCGAAGATATTAACCATATATAAAAATTTTGTATTCATGCATTTTTGCATAAGAGTACAGCTGCTATTGCACCATAAGATCTGAATATTTATAAAACTAGTTACAGTACAAACGCACCTCATTTGCCAATTTTGACGTACAATTTACGACTCCTTTAAACTGCGAAACATCGCACTTTTTTTAATTTTACACCTTCGAAAAGAGAAAAAAAAATGTACTTACAATTGCAGTTTGAAAACTCTATTGCAATTTGTTTAAAAACTGTACCGAAATTTACTCGTTTTTGTGACTTTTAAAAGATTTTTTTTAATCTATTTCTATAGCGTGCAGGCGAGTATGAAAGATAAATTCGTTTAACCTTAAGTTAATATGAATAGTTCAGCGTGTTTGTTTCCGGCTGATATCCCATAAGGAAGTTAAAATTTCAATAAAATAAAATACCACAAATAAAACAGAAGTTTGACAGACCATATAATCGAACTACGCTTTTACACTACTCAATCGATCAGAATTGAAAAGGACTGCTCTAAGTGACGACTGGTGAAATCTTCGGCTATTAACTCATACGAAATTATCGCTTTCAATAAATTTTTAAACTTTATTTGAATGCAAAATTGATACTTTTCAAATAAAAATGTTTTTTAGTGTTGTTAGTGGGCAATTTTAAATATTTATATATTAATACAGAAAAAAATGGTCTTACTTTATACAGTAAAACCTCCCTGTGCGACCACATCCATTAAACGACCACTTCCTTGAACGACAATTTGTTCGTGGAGCAAAATTTATTCCCATAGGCTCAATACTAATTTTACCTCTATTCAGAGACCATCCCAGTTGAACTCCCTCCATGAGCGATCAATTTCTTTGAAGAAACTGAAACAAATTTCGTTTTTCCCTGGTCTCTTGAAGAAGGTTTTACTAGAAAAATAATTCAGGAGATCGCATTATTCATAAATCTTCTAAACTAAGTTTAGAATTTTTATTTATTCCGGTAACTTTTAAGTGTTTAAACCCCTTTGTGCCTTATTAGGAAATGAATTTAACTCTGAAATTAAGGATGACGGTCAATAAACTCCCCTGCCTTATTCTGTTAGGAAACTCTCAAAGAAATGGATAGCCCCACCAGTGGCTGAGATGTTCTGCTCTCGAAACTGGTAGACGGGAAGTGCTGGGTTCGATCCCAATCGCGCCCGTCGGCCTAATCGTTCGGAGTTTTCGTGGTTTTCTTCGAACCTTGGATTTCCAAGCGTTAATACGGGTTGGGTTCCCTTAGAAAGACCCCCACGAAGGGCACCCCCCCCCCCTGGGCCTATATCCCTCGTGCAGATAATTGGCCGTCATGAATACAACCAACCAACCAACCAAAGAAATGGATAAGGGGTATTCTCACAATCTTTTGACTTTCGGGAATAAAAATCTGGTGAAATTAAACTTGCTAAAATAACATTTTAATCTGATAGACGAATGCCTTAATGATTCAAAATAAAGAAAAATTGGTCAGCAGCGAAAATTTTTTTATTTAACTGGGGTTTAAGTTAAGCTTGCGAGTTTAATTTTCTTTACCATTTTACCACTATAACTTCCTATTTTCTTCTAAATTTTTACTTCTAATGAATTTGCATAGTACCCAGAGGACATTCAAATAAGAAATAATAACAATCTAGTATTTTTAGTACAAAATTTTGGTATAATATTGTCTTAAAGGAGTGTTAAAGAAGGGACGGAGGAAAAAAAAGGGGGGATGGTATAGGAAAAAAGGGACGGTAATGGAAAAAAGAGGATGGTAAGGATGGAAGGGTAAGGAAAATTACCACTATTTTTAGGCAAATCATGTTAGGACTAAGTGATAGCCACAATGTTCAATGATTTTCAGAAACAGTTATTTACATTAGATTAAATTAAAAAAAAAAATTAATTTACCTCGAAAAGTGCAAGAGTAAACGCTGGAGGCGGTTAGACTACCAATAAAGCCACGATGCTTCAAATTGCTATTTAAATGCTGAAGTCAATTTCCTGTCAAAGAATTTCAGACATTCTTTCTCTAGCATACTTGTGCATGAGAAACAACTTGAAAAAAATTCTGTGGCTGCATCTGAAGTGATTTTCTGTATAAGTTAGCAAGAGAGATGGTAAGGAATCTAAAACCCAGGGACATAGTTGAAAAAATAATATTGTATGTGAATACTGTGTGTAACTTTAAGAATGAAGACGATTAGGTTTCTTTTTCACATTTTTTATAACACACAGCACACAAATGTTACAAACAATCACGAACACTGAAGAACATAGAATGATGAAGTGACGTTGGGGTAATAACCCGCTGTTAGAACAAGTGACGTTCATAAAACATATTTTTCGGGGAATACTCCCGCTATAAGAAACAGAATAATTGGGGATAAGACCCGCTATAACATAACGTGCCACAATGGCAGCTCAACAACAACATACTCTATACTTGGGGATAAGAGCCGCTAGAATACACAACGTGCCGCAATGGCAGCTAAAGAACAACTGAACTGGGTCACATGACCGCAAAGCTGCGGAGCTCGTTCGGCATGCGCACAAGGTCCGAACATGCCGCCCCGCGTTGCAATGTGCGTAGCACATTCAAAATATTAAAATACACTATAAATACAAGAATTAAGTAAAATGCCAATACCATAAAATAATATTACAATACAAATACAATAATAATAAGTTGCAATAACAAGGACTATACAATACAATAAAATTAAATTCTTTGTTACAAAATTAAGCTATTTTCTAAAAATAGTTCGATGTATTCTTAAGAAAAGTTGAATGTAAAATAACATGTAAATCTTAGGTGCACTTTAAAATAAGTAGACAATGAGAAAAGGTATGTACATTAGGTTTCATTAATGGGCAAGACACACAATCTAGATATGGATCTAAGAAAGATATTTGAGGCTGTTTTAACCTTTGCAACCCTAACATTACCATCCTTTCCTGGTATAACCTCTAAGATTCGTCCTAGCACCCACTTACAGGGAGGTAAATTGTCCTCCTTTATGACTACCATCGCCCCTGGTTTGATGTTTTCCCCTTTTACCTGCCATTTTGAACGATTTTGGAGATGACTCAAGTAATTTAATTGCCAATTTCTCCAAATTAATTGGACGAATTTAGTGATTCTATGCCACCTAGATAATCTCGATTCTGTGATATCAATCAACTGAGGTTCTGGAATGGCATCGATAGGCCGACCAATTAGGAAATGGCCTGGTGTCAATGCATTAAAATCATTTATATCGGTCGATAACGGAGTTAAGGGACGCGAATTTAGTACCCCTTCGATTTGGGTGGTGACTGTTTGGAATTCTTCCATAGTCAATCTAGCACCTTTTAATGTTCGTTTAAGATAATACTTGAAAGATTTTACACCAGCCTCCCATAAACCACCGAAGTTGGGCGATCTAGGAGGAATGAACTTCCATTCAATAGCTTCTGAAGTAAGGTAATTAGCTAATTTTTCATCCGGTCTACGAACTAACTCATGAAGTTTGTGCAATTCTGATTTAGCACCGCTAAAATTCGTAGCATTGTCTGCCATAATAGAAGCGCATTTTCCTCGCCTTGAAACAAAGCGTTTAAGTGCGGCGATAAACGCATCAGAAGTTAGATCCGTTACTATTTCTAAATGAATAGCCTTTGTTACTAAGCAAACGAAAATCGCGACATAAGCCTTATGAAAAATCCCTTTTCTTTGATTTTTAGATTTAATCTCAAAAGGGCCGCAAAAATCGGCTCCTGTATGGTTAAACGTAAAATTTGGAGTTACTCTTTCCGATGGGAGGTCACCCATGATTTGTTTAGCAGTAACTGGGTTGTTCCTAAAACAGACAACGCAATCATGCACTACTTTTCGCGCTAAATTTTTTCCACTTACGGGCCAAAACCGCATTCGTACGTAATGGATTAAAGTTTGGGGACCAATATGAAAATACTTCCTGTGAAAATGCTCAAATATGAGTTTTGTGAGCTTATGGCCTTTCGGCAAAATGATTTGATGCTTCTTATCAAAGTTTAAATCTGAATTTTCCAACCTACCGCCAACTCTTAAGATATTATCTTGATCCAAAAAGGGGGATAAACATTTAATTTTACTGGAAGGGGGAACCCTTGATTCCCGTTTTAAACCCTTAATCTCTTCCTGAAATTCTGCATTTTGTACTAATCTAATTAGAGAAACTTCTAAATTTTTTATTTCTGGGGTTGTGAGGCTGCCTCTGCGCCGGTCTGCTAACTTACATTTGCAATTGTGAAAAAACCTATAAACATATGCCAGTATGCGAAGAATACTATAGTATTTACCACTTATGTTGAGAAAAAAATTTACTTCTTCAGGATTCCTGAAAAGAGAAAGAGAAATATTAGAATTGAAATCATTACAGTTATTTTTATATTTTGATTTAGTCTCTGGAATGTAATCTGTTTCTGGCACAGAAATAGTTTCTTGCTAAGTCACTAAGTCATCAGCTGCTAGGAAGTTTGGTCCCCTAAACCACATTGGATTCTCTAGAAGGGAATTAACACTCGCACCTCTGGTCAAGAGATCGGCAGGGTTGTCCTTGCTGGAGCAGTGATACCAAGAGTTCGAATCTGAAAGTGCATTAATCTCTATGACACGGTTAGCCACAAACTGCTTCCATCGCTTTGATGATCCTTTGATCCAGAATAAGGTTATTTTGGAATCCGTCCAATAGTACACTTTCGATGTGATTTTTTGATCTAGGATGGGTTTGACTTTATTGGTCAGTCTTGCACTTAGTAAGGCTCCGAGAAGTTCTAGCCGAGGCAGAGTTATCTCCTTTATCGGTGCAACACGACTCTTTGAAGTCACGAGATTGACTTCCACACCACTCTCTCTTTTTATTCTCAGATAAATTGCAGATCCATACGCTATTTTACTAGCATCAGAAAAGGCATCTATGTCTACAGCTATTACTTGATTCAAGCTACCAAGAATTTTCCTCGGAATTTTTAATTCTGCTAAATTTGGAAGTTCTTCGAGCCACTTTAACCATTTTTCGTGCACATTAGTTGGTAACTGTTCATCCCATGCTGTCTTCTTTAGCCATAGTTCTTGGAACAGGCATTTTATTCTAATGGTGAATGGCGTCAGCATGCCTAACGGATCGAAGGTTTTACCAACTGCTTGCAATAGTAGACGTTTTGAGCTTTTTTGCGATGACAAGAATTCTATTAAACTTTTGACTTCGAATGTCAGACAATCTTCTTCTGTTTTCCAGGACATTCCTAATACCTTGCTTAGATTGCTTCCTAGGCTTATTGCAGCATGTTCTGCTTGAATATTTAAACCTTCCTTTTGCCAGCACTGCAGTAACGCTTCATCATTGGTTATCCATTTTCGAAGAATCATTCCTGCTTCAGACATTATTTTGTTAGCATTCAGGGAAACATCAAGAGCTTCTTGCAGCGTATCTTCGCCAGATATAAAATCGTCCACATAAATATATTTATCGAGTAGGTGAACAGTTCTTGGGTGTAGGTTCGTAAACCGCTTGATGTGCTCCTTTATGGTAGCAGATGGGAGGAATGGAGAGGCATTGACTCCAAAAATAACACGTTTGAATCTGAAGACCTTGAAAGATTTTAAACCATCATCATACCACAGAAAACGGACAGAATCCCGATCTTTTTCAGCTAGTGAGATTTGAAGGAACGCCTTCTCGATATCAGAAGAAAAGGCAATTTCGTATAATCTGAAGTGGATTAAAATATCAAATAGAAGTGGATTTAAGTTGGTGCCGGGCCATAAACAATCATTAAGGGACAAATCATTGTTATCATGAGAGCTGGCATCGAAGACGATTCGGACCTTTGTAGTAAGTTTATCTTCTTTACAGACCGCATGATGGGGCAAATAATAAACTGCCCTGTCTAAAACAGGCTCATTTTCTTGCACCTGCTCTATAATTCCTTGCTTTAAATATTCCGTGATTATTTCAGAATATTGTCGAAAAAGCTCTGGGTTTCGATAAAATTTTCTTTTTAGACCTTCCAAACGCTGTTTCGCAACATTAAAATTATCGTTTAAATCCTTCCAGTCCTTTTTCCACGGTAACTGAACTTCATAACGATCGCCTACAAATTTGACAGTTTTATCGAATATTTGTTGTGCTTGATCAGTTTCCGATATTTTCGGATCATCATGTTTAATGCCTATAGACTCAAGCTCCCAAAATTGTTTTAAATTATCATTTATTTCATCGAAATCTCTAACAAAATTGCACATAGTAATATTGTTTGTTTGCGTGTTCTCCTCTAGCGCCCCAGTTGGGATCCATCCAAAAACAGTGTCTTGCAGAAAAAGTTTATCATTTATCTTAACTGAATTATGCTTTAAAATTCTATAAAATAATTCAGCGCCAACCAATGCGTGAATTTTTCCCGGTTTGAAAAATGTGGGGTCTGCCAATTCCACAATATTCGGTAAATTAATGTCCGATACATTTAATTGCTTTGATGGAATTACATCCGTGATTTTGGGAACAATTAAGAAATCTATATTCTCCCTGAAAGAGCCATCTTCGTTTGTAATTACACTCGAAATTTTATTTTTTACATTATAAGTATAACCGTTTAATCCTGTAACGGGTACATTAATTATCCTTTTTTTAAATTTCAGCATGTCAGCGCAATCCTTAGTTAAAATATTGACATTGCTAGCATTATCCAAAATTACTCTAAACTTTCGTTTATTTCCGAAATTATCTTCTATAAAAACAAAGCATGTACTCAATAAAATTGATTTTCTTTCTTTACTTATATTATTCAAGGTCTTTAAAGATTCATTATTTATCGAAATGTTTTCCGTTTCTCTATTTACCGCACCTGCAAGAGGGGGGGAAATTTGGGGGGAAGCCAATTCATTTTTGGATTTATTTTTTTTATCTCGATGAAGCGATGAGCTGTGTCGCAATCCACAGGTATTACAATTATATTTTGAAATGCAAGAATTTACGAAATGAGAATTATTCAAATAATTGGTACACAGTTTATTTTTCTTCACAAAATCGTATCGTTCAGAAACATTCATTTTTAGAAACTGAGAACATTTGTTCAAATTATGAAAAGCCAATTTACATAGAATACAAGTTTTTCCATTCGATTTATCATTCGAATTTAGCATGAAATTTTTTTGTTTGTTCGAAAGAGGAATGTTTTTGTTTAAAGGTTTTGAAGCAGAGTATCTATTTACGCTTTCTAACGTAGAACTGCGGTTTTCCAAAAATGACATTAATTCATTAAATTGCGGGTATTCTGATTTTTTAATCGAATATTCAAATAATTTTCGAGATTCCTTATCTACCTTTTGCAATATAATATTGATAAGGATAGCATCAGACAGATTGTTTTGTTCATATTGTAATACTTTTAAGGCCCTCAAATTTTTATTTACACAATCAATAAAGGATCTCAATTCTTTAGAAGACTCGTAATGTATTTTTTCATAATTAATTATGGCTGATAAATGAGTGTCAATGAGCAAACGTTGATTTTCGAATCTTTCAGTAAGTGCTGTAAACAATGACTCAAAGGAATCGTCTGGGCTCTCTAGTTGTTTTGCTTCATTTTTTAGCGATGCTCGCAAATAAAACAGCTTCTGAGCGTCATTTAACTGGGCATTATTGATAATTAAATTTGTAAATTGTACTTTAAAGATTGACCACTCTTCATATTTACCATTGAATGTTGGTAGTGGGATTTCAGGTAACTTAACTTTAATATTATTCAAACTTATAGATTCAATACTATCAGCATGCACATTTATTTCAGAAACTTTAAGATTTTTAAGAAATAGGTTGAGACTTACTTCAAGTTTCTCGAGACGATCTTCGAGTTCATCTAACTCGTTTTCGATTTCTGGTAAGTCCTTAATATCAGGGATATCATAATATTTATCCCGTATTTCCGATACTTTTGCTTGAAGCTCAGGTAATTTTCGAATCTTTATTTCGAGCTCGGTACTCGAGTAATTAATTTCGTCTGTATTATCTTTTACGAAATTTTCTAATTTCGTTATAGCACCTTTTAGAGCACCTTTTGTTCTATTTAATTTTTCCATAGCAGCTATTTCGCTGCGAAATCGACGGACCACTAAAATGTATGTGAATACTGTGTGTAACTTTAAGAATGCAGACGATTAGGTTTCTTTTTCACATTTTTTATAACACACAGCACACAAATGTTACAAACAATCACGAACACTGAAGAACATAGAATGATGAAGTGACGTTGGGGTAATAACCCGCTGTTAGAACAAGTGACGTTCATAAAACATATTTTTGGGGGAATACTCCCGCTATAAGAAACAGAATAATTGGGGATAAGACCCGCTATAACATAACGTGCCACAATGGCAGCTCAAGAACAACATACTCTATACTTGGGGATAAGACCCGCTAGAATACACAACGTGCCGCAATGGCAGCTAAAGAACAACTGAACTGGGTCACATGACCGCAAAGCTGCGGAGCTCGTTCGGCATGCGCACAAGGTCCGAACAAATATCAACCGTAAAAATGTGTACAGGTAATTTTTTGCTACATATTTATATAAAACAATTGTCCCAGTTTCGGAAAAAAAATTACATCGAATAAATTTTATTGAAACAATTTTATACAGACAGCTCCAAACTTAAAAATCAGCATCAGGGACACTGGACGGTATAAAAGTTTTCCTGGTATTTGGACTCCCAACATCGTCCAAATCTTATTTATCTCGTTAATATTGTTATGCAATCATGCAGTGGGATGTTCCCCAGTAGATGAAATAAAAAAAATACAAGTATATGTATGTACTAAAATAAAATTTATTATCCAGGGACTTAAAAGTCAAAAGATTGTGAGAATGTCCCATAAATTAATGAAATTGACATTATTTGTTCCCGTCCAAAAAAAAAAAAAATGCATTTATTTACTGAACTTCGAAAGGACTTGTAAATAAAAGTTATAAAATATAAAACCGTAAAATCAAAGCAAACGTCAATGTATTCATTTTTTAAACTCTGCAGCAATTAATTTATGTAATTAACTTTAGTTTTGACACTTAAATTTTCATATTTTTTCCTAATGTAAACAATAAATTTTAGTAACATTAATTGATACTTTTTTTTCAACAATTAAAATCTAGATTTAAACATGACCTCCATAAAGAGACCACCTATCGTAGCGATCAATTTTTATTGGAATGGCATGTGGTCGCTTTAGGGAGGTGTTACTGTATTCTGTAACCAGGGAGGTCCGGGTTGTACCCTCTAGTATATATATAATCCTAATGAAATGACTTGTGAAACGGTTTTATGAAATAGTTTTATGAAGCGACTAATTAAAGGATTGATTAAACGAATATTTGTTAAATATGGTGTTTGTAGAACGCTAACTGTAATGTAGTTTTAGTGTGTTGTTACATTCGCCTACATCATGTTTCTTCTTCAAGATAATGAGTATAGCATTAATAGTTATTTTACAAGGCCGTGCAAAAGTATACGAATATGTTAATTGCAGGATTTGTATAACGTTGACTGGTGGTAAAGTGTATTGTTACAGCAACCTACAACATTTTTCCCATGAGGCATTCTCACTTAATTTTAGCTTTCAGGAATAAATGTAGTGAAATTAAACTTAACCCATTTGTGCCTGAATTTTTGTTTTGTCAATTTTTTTTGTAAAATCACTTTAAAATGTCGCAAAATGAACTGGAAAAATACTAAAAAAAATTAAGCTTAATTTTTTTTTTTTTGTATTTATTTGATAAAATGTAAAAGAACGAAATATGAGTATTTCTAGTAGAATAATATGCATAATTATATATTTTGCCTATATTTATATTTAAAATGTTTTTAAATTGTATATTATGTACTATAATTGGTATTTTAATGAACTACAAAAAAATATATTTATTTCTTTGCAGAGACTAATAACGTTATAACTATTATTAATAATAAAATAAGAATAATCGTATTGCAGACTTAATAACAATTTATTTCATAAATATCTTCGAAAGGAGATTGCATAAATAACTGTCTCCTAAATTTCTAACAAAAATATGTGCCCATTTGTGCCTAGAACCCTATATTTTGTACATTACAAAAATGCATAAAAAAATAGGCGTGAACATTTAATTTCGCAATTTAAAAAAATACGTATTTCAAAAAAGTCCACAAGCTAAGATTATAACTTGCGATTTTGTGTCCATGATAGAAAAAATACAAATAAACTTACTTTTTACATTTCGCCCTCTTGAAAAATTAAAAATCCATAATCACCGAAAAAAGCCTTAATTTAAGCAAATAAATATCCACCTTGTGCTGTCATCTCTCGGTTATAGATAAAAACATTTATAAATAATGATTTCATGCAGTTTTCATGTTATAAAGAAGAAGAAAATTACACAAATGCATTAAAATTTGAAACGTCCCAAAAATGGGACGCATAAATGGGTTAATAAAATAACATTTTAAGCTTATAGAAGAATGCCTTAATGATTCAAAATAAAGAAAAAAATGGTCAGCAGCAATGATTTTTAATAATATTTTATTTAACTGAAGAACTGTATTTAACTATTTAACTGTCTCCTAAATTTCTAACAAAAATATGTGCCCATTTGTGCCTAGAACGCTATATTTTGTACATTACAAAAATGCATAAAAAAATAGGCGTGAACATTTAATTTCGCAATTTAAAAAAATACGTATTTCAAAAAAGTCCACAAGCTAAGATTATAACTTGCGATTTTGTGTCCATGATAGAAAAAATACAAATAAACTTACTTTTTACATTTCGCCCTCTTGAAAAATTAAAAATCCATAATCACCGAAAAAAGCCTTAATTTAAGCAAATAAATATCCACCTTGTGCTGTCATCTCTCGGTTATAGATAAAAACATTTATAAATAATGATTTCATGCAGTTTTCATGTTATAAAGAAGAAGAAAATTACACAAATGCATTAAAATTTGAAACGTCCCAAAAATGGGACGCATAAATGGGTTAATAAAATAACATTTTAAGCTTATAGAAGAATGCCTTAATGATTCAAAATAAAGAAAAAAATGGTCAGCAGCAATGATTTTTAATAATATTTTATTTAACTGAAGAACAAAGCTAAACTTGGGTGTTTAATTTTCCTTAACGTCCGCTTGACACATTATCTGTCTAACTACTTATTTTCTTCAAAATTTTTACTTATAATGAATTTGCATAGTACCCATAAAACATTTAAATAAGAAATAATAACAATTTAGTATCTTTAGTACAAAATTTTGGTATAACATTGTCTTAAAGGATGAAATTTAGCGATTTATATTATTTTATGCTGAATTATTTTATTTTATCATTGTTTACTTCTAATACACATGTTCCAGACATGCTAATTTATTATATATAATATCTACAAGGGTTCCAAAAATGTTGTTACTAAGAATTTCATGGTTGCAAACAGATATAAGAGTGGGGACAGTACAAGAATATCACAGGGACGGTAAGGACTGTAGCAAGTAATTTCAATTAAATATTTAGAACATTGTTTCTCCAACTGTTGGTTACGAATAGCTAACGAGATACTGCTTTCAATCCGAAATAATAAAATGTTTATACGCAATAAATATCTGTTATTAAATAATAATATTCAAATATTACATAATTGGAATTGGTGCCAAAGTAGTCTGATAAACGTAAACAAGTATTAATACACGGCTATATTTATTTATCGCTTAAAAGCTTTATTACATGTGGATTAAATATAAAAAACAGGCTATTTGCGTTTCTCATGAATGTTTAGAGGTTCTCAATACTTAAAAGCAAAATAAGTACTCAATACTTAAAAAACAATAATTTATAACAAAATACATTCGAGCCATTCTCCGATAACTTAACTTTCACGAATAAGAAACATGTAAACTTCAACTTAAAAAAAAATAGCATTTTTAAATTTAAAGTTTTAAACTTTTTTTGTTCTTGTTGTTATAATTAGAAAATGTTCTTATTCAGCATTAATGTTTGAATACTGTACCACACCAGTGAGACCCTTGCCGTCAATTTAATAGTGAAATAGAGCAGGGATGGTAAGTAAAGGACGGTAAAAAAAGGATGGGATGGTAAGGAAAATTACCACCTATTTTTAGGAAAGTCATGTTAAGCCTAAGTGATAGCCATAATGTTCATTGATTTTCAGCAACAGTTATTTGAATTGAACTAAATAAAAGAAAATTTAATTTACCTCTAAAAGTGCAGGCGTAAATCTTATGACCGGTAAGACTACCAATAATGCCACAATGCTTGAAATTGATAGTTAAAGGCGGATCTCAATTTTGCATTTTTGACCACCAAATCTTATTTATCTCGTTAATATTGTTTTACAATCATGAAATGGCATATTTTCCAATATAAGAAATGTATAAGCGCAAGAATATGTACAGAAATAAAAATTATTATTCAGGCACTTAAAAGTCAAAATTATGTGAGAATGCCTCATATTGCATCAATGTATTTACAGTTATTTGACAAGGCCGTGCGAAAGAGTAGGGATATAGTATCTTAAAAGCAATGTTTCTAGAACACAGATGGTAATATAATTTTAGTTATGTTGTTACAATCGCCTACAGCCTTTTTTCCTTGAAGAGAGTAAGTAGTGTATGTAGAATTTTAGCTATTTTACAGGGCCGTACAAAAAATACAAATATATATTTGATGCAGAGTTTGTCTTTGTAAAACGCTGACAGTAATGTAGTTTTAGTATGTTGTTACAGTCACCTACAGTATGTTTAAAGAGGGAGTTTAGAACATTTATAGGTATTGTGCAGAACCGTACAAAAAATACAAATATATGTAAAATGCAGATCTTTGAGAACGCGGGTGGTAATGTAGTTTTCGTATAATAATATAGACACTTACAGCTTTTTTTTTAAACTTTAAGCGGATGTATGTAGCATTTATAGTTATTGCGTAGGGCCACACAAAATAATTAGATTACACTACCGTCTATGGATGGTAATTTCTGAAAATTATTGTAGTATCATTATGTCATTTGAAACGCTACGAAATTTGTATATGTTACACTTATAGTTCTTTTACAGGACAACAAAAAACAATGCAGATGCATTACACTTTATCAACATTTACAGTTGGAAGAGCTATTTTCCATTACGTTTACTTCATGATGCTTCTTGGATGTCTATGTGCATAAATGTCTCTTCAACTAACTTTTCGAACTCATTTTAATGCATTACACTTACTACGAGCTAATTTCACACGAAACTTCAGAAAAAGCTCCCGCCATTGCCAAATATATATTTTGACAAATCTTGTTAGTCTTTTTACGCTGGATGCGCCTCTGGTGGGAAATTGCATAGTTAAAATTTTAAAATGAATTATTATCATATTTTCTCATATAGTATACATACTCCAAGTTAAAATTAGACAAGGTAATTTAAATTCAACTTTCTTTTACGTCGATAACGTCCGATAGCGAGAAAAATCTTACAAGGGAACCACTTTTGGTGCTGCTCGATGCACCAAAAGTGGCATTTGGAGCATTTTGTAGCCCTATACATAAAAGTTAGAGAATAGATAAAATTTCGCTATTAAAATCATATTTTATGTATTTGTTTATGCTTTAAATTTTTTATTATTGGATTTTTAATAGTTTATTTCTCGTCAAAAGTGAGTTAAGTCGTCAAATATAGCGCTACAAATTGTTTGCCCGCTTTATCCCCGGAATACATGTACTCCAGGAATACAATACTACGCTATTAGATACAATTATAATACAATACTATTAGAATCAAATCAGATTGCCATTTATTTGGTAATTGGCAGCATCAAAAACAAGAATTGGGTATTTTTCTATGCAGACGATAAATGTATAAATAGTAAATATATTTCTGTTAAAAGCGTTCAAGATCATTGAGAACTATTTTTTTAGTGAAATACAAAATGAGCATACAATTTGCTTTTGAAGTAGGGTGGAATAAAGTTTCGAATGTTTAAAAAAAATGTTGTTGTTTTAAATGTTGTGTCTTTTGGTAAAAATAATCATAAAGTAAATTAATATTTTTATACAATTTAGAAAATTTGCTGTGCCTAATTAGGTCGGACGTTACAATTTCTACTGAAGTCCAAACCACTGCTCACACACGCCAAGCAGTTATGACATTCGGCTAAGGTTGTCGGAAAGCTGTACTTTTGAAATAAAAAAACGCCAACTTTTCCCAGCCAAAAATGAGAATATAATGTTATAATTTTTCAAAATCAAATTCATAGGTTTTTGAACGAATTTTTAAACATTTTTCAATATTTTATACTTATTATTGACTAATTCGCATTTTTAGACGCTTTTCTTTAAAAAACGTCTATGTTAATAATCAGATAAGTGGTTTCAAAAATTGCATTTTCAGAAAGTTATGCTGCTGTAAAATCCAAAACTATGATTTTTAAGGAAAAATTTTATCGACTCTCAAACTTCGTAATACACCAGGTCTTAATGATAGGTACGAGCTGCACCAAAAAGTGGTTTCCTTGATAGTCAATTTTAAATAAAAGTGCTTTTTATTTATATTTTTATATAGGATGGTGTATTCGAGATAAAAAAAAAAAAAAAAAAAAAAAAAAAAAAAAATACGTAGGCAGTATAGATTTAACATAATTTACTTTTGCGTTTAAAGCTCCCACTGACAGCAAATACGGCAACAAAATTTAAGTAAAATTGATTTTTTTATACTTCACTGTATGCTAGCTATATTGAAGTTAAAAATAGGTGGCACAGATTCAACACAATTTTCTTTTGTGTTTATAGCATCTGTTAGCGGTAAACAGGGTAACTAAATTTAAATAAAATTGATTTTTTATGGGAGGTTTTTTAAAACCAATTTCAGAATAAACTTCTGGCACAGTGAAATTTACGTGTTGATAAAATTTTTCTCATAATACTTTTTTGTACTCTGGTAGCACCTCCGGTGGGAAATTGGATAACTAAAACTTTTAAATGGATTTTTTTTTTTTTTTATGTTTCCACTAATAACAACCATAATAGAAAGTAAAATTAGATAATACAGATTAAGCAAAATATTATTACCATAGCGTTCTTTAGGAGAAAATAGGATAACCAAATTTAAGAAAACAATTTCTTTTTGTGTTTTACTGAATGGCAGCTATACTAATATTAAAACTATAAGTAGTACAGATACAACGCAATTATCTTTTGCGTTTATAGCGTCACTTAGCGACAAATAAGATGATTAAATTGAAATAAATTTGATATTTTATTTTTTTTATTATTATTAATCTTGATAATAGGCTTCTGATGCGGTCAAATTTATGTTTTGATAAAAATTTTCACATGAGAGTTTTTCTTATGTCTTTCGCATCCCCTCTAAAAAACAGCATAACAACATATTATTAAAGATTTTTTTTATGTTTTCTCACATAACAACCATTCTCCAAGTTAAAGTTATGGAATTAATATGCAACAAAATTTTCTTTTGCGATGATAACACCCAATAGGAGGGAATCGAAGGACCAAATTTATGTAAAATTGATCTTTTTTTGTGTGTCTGGGGTGGGGGGTGTTTTTTTTAAATAAATCTTCAGAATAATCCTCACTCAAGTTTATATTTTCATAAAAATTTTCATTTTTATGGTAGATATTTTAAGAAGCTTTTCAACGCTTGTAGCTCCCATGATTGCATAACTAAAACTTTAAAATGGATGTTTTTTTTTACATTTTCTCATGTGAGAACCATATTCCAAGCTAAAATTAGGTAATATAGGTTCAGCACAATATTCTTTTGCGTTCATAATGTCCTCTCGCCGAAATTGGGGTAACTAAACTTAAAAGAATTGATTTTAATATGTTTTTTTAATGAATCTTCATAATAAGCTTCTGCTTCGACAATTTTATGTTGTGATAAAAAGAAAAAAAAACTAGTTTTTTTCAAACTGGTAGTGTTCCAGGGGGGAAATTACACTACTAAAATTTTTTAATGGATTTTCTTATGTATTTGTATGTGGCAACCATTCTCCAAGTTAAAATTAGATAGGGTAATTTAAACTCAACTTTCATTATCGCTGACAACTCCCCCAAGCGAGAAATATATTAACCAAATTCAAATTAAAGTGTTTTTTAAGTTTCACTGTATGACGGCTTATTCAAAATCAAATTTTAAATTATGGATATGGAAATTAATAGAAATTAGTTATTAATTACTCACAACAAACGGAAACACAAAGTAATGTAATTCTGTCTGCTGAGTGCCTATCCGTACACAATTTAAATTTCTTAAGATGCTCTTAATCTAAGAAAATTTAATGGGTTATTATGGTGGATTACAATGTATTTTCACCAATGGATGAATTAAGAACAAATTTGCAACGTTCATGTCTGCTGATATAACAGGAGTTGCCGGACGAAGGGCGAAGAGTGCAGAGCCCTCTAGTATTACAGGCATTAAAAATGCAAGCCTTTCATTCATGTGCTTTAACACGCCTTAAAATTTGCATGTGGAATTTTGAATGATTCTGTGAGCCAAAACCGGCCAATAAATTAGAAAAATTTGCGCATATGTTTCATTTACTTTAAGATCCTGAGGATTTTAAAGTTTAATTAGAATTGGTACTCTTTAATAAAATGGATAAAGTTATTCCAAATTTTAAAAAATGTTGTATTTTTACAATGCATGTTTTTTCTCTATTTCTCTCTTATGGTGTTTCCTTTCTGTAGCCCGAAGAAAAGCGTAAAAAAACGAGACTCAAATATATTAACATTGTTTTGGGAATTCCTAAAGTATATATTAAATATTTCACTCACCATTTCTGATTCTGTGGGAATAAGGTAAAATCATTCAGGTTAAACTATATTTAGCTAAAACCCACATACACGCATTTATTTATTAAATACTTTAAAAACAAAACTACATTTAGCTAGCACCTACATACAAAGGTTATTGTTATTTAAGGGGTAACACCAATTTAAGTACAATAAAGTACGCTTTAACACACAAAAATCATATTCTATTAGATAGAAATCGATATCGAAAGCAAAACGGCAAATTTGGAGTTATAAATTAAAGCGCCGCAGTAACGAAACAGTAACTAAAAAAGTTAAAGGGTTGTCGCTTTTTTTTTTTTGATGGATTGTTTCTTGGATTTTCTTTTTGTTTTTTTCTCAGAACAGGTTCTGAGGTTTTTTTGAATCGGTTGGCACCCTAACTCCACTAATTTCCAGTTAATCAACTTGTACGAAAATTAATTGCAATTAAATACTAGGTTGAGCAAAAAGTTCTGGGAAATTTGTGAAAGTTACGTTGTTATGTGCAAATTAACAACAAAAGCAACAAGGATTATTCTTCAAAGTAGAGACCATCATAGTCCACGACTTACTGCCATCATTCTGCCAGATTCCGGTTTGCTGGAAGTACCATGGCGGCTTCTTGGAATCCAAAAACTCTTGACATGCTTCTTCAACTTCATTAAAAGATACAAATTGACGGCCCTTGAAAAAGTGTTGCATTGATCGAAAGAGGCCATAATCGGATGGAGCCACGTCTGGAATATAGGCGGGTATGGCAGAATTTTGACGCTGTCTAACTGTGCAAACTTGTCCTTGGTCGTCTGGGCCACGTGCCGTTTGGCATTGTCCTGCTGAAACAAAACGCGCTTTCGGCGGACCAATCTTGCATACTTCTGCACCAATTTGTCGTAGACGTGATCCATCTGCTGGCAATAGAGCTCGGCGGTGATGGCACGACCATCATATACGATAAAAATTCTGGTAACCATTAGATAAAAAATTTCCCAGAACTTTTTGCTCAACCTAATATTTTTTTAGCGAAATACGATTGATTTTTTCTAAATATATAACTTTTCTCAGTAACTTTAAGTAAAACAATTTGCTAAAACTTTACATTTTAATTTAAATATATGCCATTTTTCTAAAAATGCATATATATATTTTTTTAAATTTCAATGTATTTCACGAGTTTTTGGAGAATATGTTTATGTATATAGAGGAATTTCGGGTATTATGGAATTAACTTTTTATTATTATTATTATTATATATTTTTTTTTTGTAAGTCAACATAAAAAAAAAATTGAGATACGTTAAAAGTTAGTAAAGAACAAACTTTTACTATTTCTTAACACATTTTTAAAGCGTTTAAAGTGGAAGAAAAATATACATATTAATATTTAACGTTTAAAAAATGTTGCACTTTTCTTGTAATGGCAACCAGTTGTTTAATATGGAATAGTGTCATAAGGAATATAAAAATTACAAGAAAAACTACGATTTAAAAGAATAACCAAAATTATTTAATGAGTGAACCTTAGTACATCATCTATAAATCATCAGATTCTTTGAAAGTTTGTTTTAATTTTTAGACTCGTCTTGAAACAGTAGTGTAGCTGATATTCCATATTACCAGATACACAATCTTGAAAAACATAATCTTTTCCTCCATCAACATGTTAGCATAAAGAAAAACTGACCAACACAGAAATAAATATCACTGTTCAACATGATACCGAGCTTTGTTAACATCACTGACGATGAAATTTCATAATTAATACGAATTTTATAAAATTTGCCTCCAAAAATTGAGAATAGGAGTGCATTTCACCGTGGCTCCAACAACTTGAATCCAAACAGAACCGAGCACCGTGCCTCCTTGAAGTAATAGGAAGTCGTATGGCAGATTTACGCTTGGCTTCAACACCGTATGCGCCAGATATCGAAATATTCCTTATTGCCCGACCATCCCATAATACCCGAGCTTTCTCTATATTTATTTAACTCTTCTCGGTGAAGTTTATACTAAGTTATCGTTCCCACAGATTGATACTCTTTTTTCTAAGCGCTCCCAACCACATTCTGTCAAGCTGCCATTGTTTAACCCTTTCAGGAGCCAAAGTACTGCCGTTGTTAAAATGTTGAAATTATTAAATGACACAAAAATTTAAGAAGAAATATATTTGAAATAAATAAACTTTTCGTCTCATCCATAATAATAAAAAAAAATTATCCCAAAATTCTATTGCTATTGTGGTATTTGCGAATTGAAATTTAAGTGGTGTAAAACTATATTCCCGTTTTTTAATGGGTTAATGTAGCAACTAAAAAAATACAGTTTCCTATTTTTAAAAATAGTTACAATTTTAATCAAAATATATATCCGTGCTTTCTGAATATGGTATCCTCAAACTAAAAGGAAAAGCTTTATCTAAGCCATTCAGTTTTAATTCTTTATTCTATTTAGCTGATGAAAGTGAAAAAATGATTCGATTTGAATTTTTAAATTGAGATTGAGAACACCAACGGGATGAGGCAATGCAGTGCTATCTATTGAGTAAGATATGAATGTTTTTAACTTCGTGCATACAAAATTTATCAGCCTCTTTTTAAACATATTACATATTTCATCTTTATATTAATTATAGTTAATGAATTAATTTATTTTAAAATTAAATTGTCTCTGTATGAATTCTAAATAAACTTTGTTGAAAAGGCAGCAAAATTGACCAAATTGAGTTAAAAGATTGAAACAGGATTTCTTTTACTAATGTGGTAAAACTGCCGGAGGAAGCGAAAAAAAATTAATAAAAAAATTCTAAACAAAAAATCCAAACTATCACTCTTGTGTACATTCGGACCTGTCTTCGTCTATCCGGAATCAAATTTGCAGACCTGTACTGTACGTGCGATACATTTCATTAGCATTCGCGAATAAATGTCATCCGCCTTTGCACTTATTTTTTACTATAGATTTGAAATACAAGTTGAAGTTTGTGGGTCGTATTTCTGCAATTTTCGTCCAATAAATCGCATCCACATGCCGAAGCCCTGTCTGTTTATTAGAAATCTACTTTCACTGCACTGGGAATAGGAGATTTTGGAACACTAGTAATTATTTTAACGAAATTCTATTAGTATTTTTAATTATAAAACTTTCTTCTTTTTATTTTATTTATTTATTTATTTATTTATTTTAATAAATATTTATTTTAATTTTTAATTTCATGTAAATTTAAAGATTTCTATCAAGAAAAATTTTACATTCGATTTTCTTTGTTTTTTAAACATTCTTTAATTATTTTTGGATGGTACTTTTATTCGATGCGTCATTACTAAGACGCAAACTAATAATCTAAATTATATAGTTTAAATCATAGTTTAGAATGTTAAGATTTGTTTTTGGAAAGAAATATACAAATAAAGTGCAATGGATCTTACCCTTTTAAGCAAATACTCAGATATCTCCTAGTGCAGAATAAGTTAAATATCACAAGTTTCAGTTTAAAAAATTCGAAAGTATTTGCATTTCTTTGTTCCAAGCAGGACATCTTCTAATTATATTTCATGAAGGAAGAAAATACAAATTCGAGCACAAAACTATTTGTAGCATAATGATCGTTAATTACAAATGGAAAAATGGTTACTAACTTACATGAAAGAGTTAGATAAAACTTTTTCTTCAGTTAAGTCTAGTTAAGACCAGTTAAGTCTAGTAATAAAAAAGCCTCACCTAACATTGTTAATCATTATAATCTGTAATATGTAGTTAATTAGTAAAATTCTTCTTACAATCTTACTTTTTGCTCAAAAAACCTAAAATCAAATTAATGCATAAAACAAAATTAATTGATATATCCATTGCTTGTATAAAAAATGTGTCATTAAATAAGAAGAAAATTCCATTTTTACAATTTTCAACAACGTTAAGGTTTACTGAAATTTAACACTAATATGTTATTTACTTAAACCTAACGAATATAGTTATTTTGTATACTTTTAATATGACAATAGTGTAAGAAGGAATTTTTTTAAGACAGTTTGAAAAGGTTGTAGTACAACAGGATTAAACAGACATAAATATTTACTAGTATTTTTTAAGTTTTATCACAAATTATTAGTTAAAAAATTTAGTCCCTAGGTTAAATTTAAAGAGTAAAGAATATGTTTGAAATAAAAGAAACGTCATCTGTTTAACGATAATTAAGGAAACTTTATTATTATTACTAAATGTTGAATATATAATAAATGTATAGCCTAGTGTATTATATGTCTATCTCTATTAGATGTTGATATTACCAAAAACAATTGTTAAGATAAAATAATATTCAATGAAAGACATGTCTTATTAATAAAACACCACTGCCTAACGGTTTAACTATCACTCCGTTAATCATTATCATTAATCATCCATTAATCATAAAATGCTCTATAAAAATTTTTAGTAAGCTCTAATGCCGATATTAACTTTTTGTCGGAAAATAACTCAATATATAGTAACAAACTTACATTTTTAGAGTACTGCACACAACTTTTCAAAAAAAAAAAATAATCATGTCCTATTATAAACTATACATAAAAAATCCCTTCAAAACATCAAAGTACTCAATAATTGCTATAAGTAATAAAAATAAATTTTAAAAAGGCAAAAAATACCTTTATTCATTTACATTTCGACATGTTTCAATGCATCTGACGGCAACTTTCTCAAGAAAATAAAATTATAAAAGTATTTTCGCAAAAAAATTCAAATTGAAAAACTAATCAAAAACAAAAATCACGCGAACACAAGAATAATAAAATTAACTGCAATTTTAAATATGTAAATTTGTGAACGTGAATTATTTTATATTATTGTTTCATTATTCAGTATAGCATTACTTTCCAAATTTTAGGAAGCTCCGTGGATGCTGAATCATTGCAAATATTCTCGTTGCGTAAGAAGATCTCTATTGATTCTCTGATGATGGATGGAAAATAAGATCTTGCTGTATAAATTATTCTACTATTTTAAAAATCTATTTGTAAAGGTTCTCTGTTATATAATCTGGACAGAGTTTTCTTGTTGTATTCGATTTCTGCTATATGTTCTTTGATCCTAGTTTTGAGCTTTCTATTTGTCATTCCTACATAAAATTGCACTGTTCCATCTTCTTAGGTGAAACGTATTTCATGTACCCCTGATAATTGATTGGTTTCTGTTGAGTCTATTTTTTTACATATTATGTTTTTTTTTTTTTTTTTTTTTTTTTTTGCTGATGGTTTTGCAACAATAGCGGTACTGTATTTATTGCGTTTATATTTCAATCTTTCGAAGAAAACAGGAAAATATTGTAGGGGATAACTTGAAATTTTTTTCTTTGAAATTACCTTTCTTTTTATTCCTGATGCTCTTAATTAATTTATTTATTGTGCTTTCCTTATTTGGACGTACAAAGTTTTTATACAAAGTTTCTGCATTTAGGCGTTGTATCAAAAGAGCTTTCATTGTCTGTAACCCGGAACAGTTAGACAGCGAAATACGTAACATATATGACATCACAAGAAACAGTGGCTATGAAGACTTTCTGCATGAAAAAAAACGCATTCTCTTATTGAGCGTACACGAAAAATAGACACTCAGGTTTCCCACTGCAAGTAAAAAAAATAAAACACTGTACTCGTCTGCACTAATAAAGTTGCCTTTCTAAAAAACGAAAGAAAAAAAAACACAACACTTTCGCCAGCGATAAAACTCCTGTTGCTGAGATGACTTCATCCACGAGTAGATCAGCATGTATATTTTTCTTCACCGAATACTCGAAAAGAGTTTATTCACGCACCACACTTTATCAGTCCATAATTCACGAACAGTTCTTCCATTTTCGCCAGTTATTCATCAGAAGACAGAATTTTACGAAAGCATTAGAAAAGTTCATATCATCTCGTCTCATCATATCGTTTCATCCCGTTTGCAGCCCCCCATTTTGTGAAAAGCTTGTAACAGATTCCAGATGATAGGTTTAAATGTTAAGTAAATGACATACACCTAGGAGTCTTCATTTTAGCTTAATAACGAAATTTTAATAACTTCTTGGTTACATACATTTGGATGAGGATAGTTATAATATGGATATAATATTTAAAGTAAAAATTAATATATCTAAGTCGGCCGTCTGCCGATAAAACATTACTAGGGCGCAGCCCATCTTGCCGGCCTGAGATTTTGCAGCATCTATTTCTTAGTCAGTCTGATCAAGTCTGAACCTCGACTACTTCTGCTCCTATTTTCACGGTAAACTTATACAGCTCATCAAAATCTATTCTTCGTTAGTCGATGTTTCTCTTCAGGAGCCTCCCTGAAAAATCTGCCTAGCTTTGCGGTACAGAGATCAATTCCTGTTACCACAGATTCGGCCTACCTGACTGGGCTGGTTCCTTCCAGTCATCATCTACTCTATATACCAGATGAGATTTTAAAAAAACCACAAACACCATAAAACAAAATAATAGCAAAAATCAATCAATAATATTGCTGAATGGAATTTTTTAACATAATATAAAAAGTTGTTATAATCCTTCAATAATAGTTCTTGGAGTTTGAGAAATGGTAAAGTTTTTTTCTATGCAGGGAAAATTCTTTCACTTCAGATTTCACTTGGACGTAGTTAATGGTTTAATTTTCAAAACGAATTGACGTATTTGTATAAATAAACAACAATTAGTTGTTACAATATTCTCTGATGAAAAAGCTTGAAAGTACTAAGAAGTTTTAAATAAAATGTATATTTTTAACTTGTAGCAGCTCTTTCATTATGTTAATCGCCTTTTTAGTAAAACAGTGGACTTTTTAAAGTTCATATTATATATTTTATGAAATATTTCATTTGTGTATTTTGCGGCATTTATATTCCCATTAATCACATAAATTCTGCCCGCACCATCTAATGTCCTACAGCTCCATTTCATAACTCTGAGTGAACACTCCATAGTGTGTGTAATGCTATTAGGATGTAAATCTTTGTTGCGAGTTACTCCTGTATTTAAATGAACAATGCTTCCCCTTTAAAATAATATACTTATTGATAACACAAATACCAAAAGGTGCCCAAAAACAGAAAACCGAAACCACTGTAATGAAATCAACAACTAGAATTTTGAGAGCAACCCAAGAATATAAAATAATATTATATTTGTTCAAATATAATATAATAAGTATAGACAACTAGAATGAAGTTACAGGAGGAACTCGCTATACTTCAATGAGCATCTGACACCCCTCTTCACAGTCCTTGAATAACTTTTGAGTTAGAAGGAGCCGAAAGAGTAAATTGACGAACATGGATGTCAAGATCCCCTTTGAAGTAACCACTTTAGATCGTATAGGTTTGAGATAAAAATACACTCTTTTCATAAGAAAAATCGCGTTGTGTTATGATAATTACAGTCATAGGAAATGAAACTTACCTTGCATATAGAATTTAAGTATTAATATAATATGGTGTAAAAGGACTGATTATCTATTTCTCATTATTCTTCACTAAAGTCTTAGATGAAATAAATAAGTGTACACTTTTGTGACCAAGAAAAAGGAACAGAGTTAAACTTAACAAAAGTATATTTATTTGGATTTGGATAAAGGTTGGTTTTAACTTACATTTTTTGTTTCACATTACTCTATTTGCATCGGACTATTCCGATATAACACAAAAAGGACAACAAAACATTCAGTGTACACCTTTGTAACTATGAAAACTAATAGAGTTAAATTTTACAAAAGTATACTATTTGGAGTTACATAAAGGTTAAATCTTAAATTAATATTACTTTGACATACAAAACATTTAGTGTACACCTTCGTAATTATGAAAACTAACAGTGTTAAATTTTATACAAGAATTCTATTTGGAGCTACATAAAGGTTAAAATTTCATTTAACATTACTTTGACATATATATATTCATGATCAGAGGTCTTGACCAATTATATACATTCACTAATATTAGCCTTTAAATAGAATTAAATACATCCTACATAAGATTTCAATTTTACACTTTCACAGTACTATTAGAACATGTATTACCACGAGTTACTGCCTATGTTTTACATCAAAAGAATACAATTAATAAAATAAAAAACTCACTCACTACAATCCTCATTATATGTTTCTGCTTAAAAATCAATCCAATATTTTTGGGGCATAAAAATCAGGGAGTTACACCATTGTGAGGTTTTATATGAAATACTTTATGGAGCAACTCTTCTGTCAGGTTTTATTACGTCAAAAGCACAAATCCAGGCACCGCTCGGGCAGCATAACACAGCATTCAAATTTTAGGATGATCCCTTTTCCTTCCGTTAATTTACAGTTAGCTCGCTGCGTCCTTCGGCGAAAGCCGAACCGGATTTCTTCGTCGATACTGCACTAACAGGTCCGCTGCTTTCTCTCTATCATCGGTATATCAACGCAGTTGCCTTTCGGTCCGTATATGTACCAGCCGATCGCTATATTTTTCGGCATTCATCGGGGAAAACGGCTTATCTTCTCATCATAGGAAGCTCAGCGCATCGGGACGTTTGGCTAACCTCTGTCTGGATCTTGGCTAACCTCTGTCTCGGCGTCGCTAAACAGGGCTTGAATCAATTTTTAGACTTTACGATGAACCATATTTCGACATCACCGCAGAATCATGAGAAACTCCGGGAATCGCTCTTTCAACGTGAATATTCTTATCCCCGCTTTCCATCTTACTGCCAACTAGAGTTAGAGAGAGATTGTTACTGTCTTCTTTTTTCTTTCTAACCCGACGTCAACTCCCTTTCTCAAAACTTCGCCTCTTCATAAAATACAATCATCCACTGACTCTCATTGACCAATTAAGACTTCCCGTACCTCCGACTTTATCACGCCCATTCCAAAATATAATAAGCTCCCCTTTTTTTATTGGCCAAAAACTGCAAAGAATCACTAATTGATCCCCACCAAGTTAGACAGCTTGGCATCATTACCACGTGGCCTTTGTTTACGAGAAATGATAAAATCCACAACGCACCAAGTAGGGAAATTTTATGACCCCAATTACGCAGCTAGCGTGACGAATCTGCACCTAACGTAAATAGAGGGCGTCCGAAATTTATTGCCTCGCCATGCCCTGTTCACTGATAAGAGATGTTGCGTATCCAAAAATAAGATATACCAGACAATTTTATGACGGTACAAGTGCCTATATGACCATAAACACAATTTGCTGTTTACAAGATCCTGGGGAAAAAAATAACTTGTATGAGCTTTTATGTCTTGCCTTATTTTATAACATGCAGCTGCATTTCGTGGTAAACAGACCAATAAATATCGCTATGTGTCATTCCCGTGCAACCACGCAGCTATATACTTTACATTTGTATCCATATAATTGCACTAAAGGAGGGGGGGGGGGGCACCGACCTCGACTTAGAAGTGAAAACAAACTTACATAGATCTATCTTGCATAAAAAAGATACAACTTAAAATTAAAAACGAGAAGATGAATGGGGAAATAAAAAATGAATGCACTCACAATTCTAATTATGATTAATTTTGATTAAACTGGTCAAAGGTACGATAAACGCGTCATTTCTGCTGTAACATCTTCTCCGATTCTTCTCCTTACGTATTTTATGCCAGTCCTACCAAATAGGAAGATTTTCGCCTCGTCAGGCCAAATAACGCTGCCCCATTATTCCGCTGTCCAGTTAACATGAGTTTTAGTCCAGTTTAATCTTTTCAACCTTTTTTGTCTCTATAAAAATGGCTTTTTTCGCGGAATTCTAGAGTTTTAACCACATAAAGCACTAAAAAATGTCCTCTTCACAGTTCTCAAATCTCCTCCAAAACGTAACAACTATAGTTGAACACTATTGTTACTTTATTGACTCACTATTAAAACAGCATGAAACCCGATTGGCTCTCTAAACATTTGTGCTTATTGGCTGCATTCAAATAAATGAAAGCTACTTCATGTTAACCTAAGCAAGTTGTGTTCCTTTGTGTGTGTGTGTGTGTTTTTGTCTATAACTTTTGATTAAATACTAATAACTGAACGAAATTCATTTCATTACATACTTGATTAAATTGTTTTCCCCTTATATATAATTTTATAGTGTTACTTAAACAAAAAGTGGTGTTATGAGCCATGAAACCCCAAAAATGCACATTTTCCCACAATTTTGGCCCCTACTGTATTTGCCATTCTGTTTAACAATCTTCTTCGATCTCCCCATAAGTTTCATAATGCCTTCTTTCCAAAACATTTATGATTTGCTGGCAAAATACTTATCAATGTGATTTTTTATGTGATTCAAAGAGTTTTTTTTTGGCGAAAGGAATTCTTTAGAGAAAGAAACAAATAGTAGTCAGGCGGAGTAATATCTGAAGAATAGGGAGAGTTGGGCATAACATCTCATTCGAATGCAAGGAATTAAAATACATAATGGCCAAAAATGTGTGTGGCATGCCGTTGTCATGGTGGAAGAAAACACCTGGTCTGTTTGCTAATTCGGGGTGTTTCCTGGCTATTGCTGCCTTCAGTTTATCCAGTTGCGAGTAGTACAGTGTGTCCGTAAAGTCATGGCGCACGTTTGACCGGTCTCAGGAAATCAACTAAACATGATGGAAATGTGAAATCTTCACCAGATAACAGAAAACCTCTCCAAGTTTCATGCCTGTTCAGTTCAGTTCGATGCGGCCTCCATTTGTTACCCTATTCACATCTAAACGGTATCCAAGTTCTTCCCACACACAGTTAAGGACTTCTGTTGTAACAGAGTGAATAACGTCTGTGATTCTCTGTTTCAAGTGGAGGCCACATCGAACTGCACTGAACAGGTATGAAACGTGGAGAGTTTTTCTTCTATTTGGTACAGATTTCACATTTTCATCTTGTTTCGTTGATTTCCTGTGACCGGTCAAAAGTGCACCATGACTTTATGGACACACTGTATTTTTCAGAAATGGTTGTCGGATTTTGGTAGCATCCCACGTTGTCATAAAGTATTCATATTTCGCTCGCGGTGAACAATCTTTCCAAGAAAGAATAATTTTCGCAGATAGAAATGCGGTCTAGAATGTTGCGCACCGCCAGGTCGTAGCCAGTGCAGCCACTGACGAGTATTTTATATTCTATTCGTACCACTATTTTAAAAAATATGTTTTATAGTGTATGTCTTTTGCAGATGTTGTCAAAGTGTATGTGACATAATTTTGTTTTCAGAAAATGGTGAGAGATGAATTGAAAAAATCCCATGAAGTGCGAAAGAAACTTTTAGGAGAACATAATATCTTTTTGAATGTCATTCAATTAACATTCAAACGTTTAATAAATTGAAAAATAATGCATATTCTTTAGCTAAAATTTTAAAAAATTCCAATTTTATTCATTTAATCAGTAATTACATATTTATATATTTAATCAATTAAAAAGTGTCATATTTTTAAAAAATGCAAGTTTGGAGCTTTTTTAAATTGTTCATTTACTCATTTTTTTCATCGCTTAATTTTCTATCAATCTTTCAAGTAAATTTTAAACATCTAAATTTATGTTACAAGAGAAGTTAATTATTTTTAATTATCCTGTAATTACATAGCAAATTTAAAAATAATCACTTTATCTATCATTTATCAATAAAGAAAATACGTCAGATATTCTTTTCTTTTCCAACTTATAACCAATCTGATTAAATTTTTGACAGCTTAAAAACTGTTAAAAAAAATAAATTTTAACTTCCTAGAAAATTCGATTAAAGTAATGTCAAAGAATGATAAAGCATGATGTGAATAAAATTTCTGGAACTATCTTAATCAAGCGAAGAATAGGATAGTCACGATCTTGCTCAGCTTGGCGTTAATGATTCAAGACTGGATTATTTTGCGAATTTTCTTCATTTTTTTTCGTATTATTAGAAACATTGTGCGTTCTTTTTACTCCACTTTTAAAATGTATAACGTAAAAAATATTGAAAAGATAAACACGGAAAGATTCATAATTTAGACTTAATCTCATACAATCATATTTCCTGAACTGTCTTCATTATATGTTAATAATATAAATTATATTTGATAGTATTGATATTACAGTTTTAAGATGTTTAATTTCTGCTTTCCCTCCAGCTTCATGTGTAATATATACAGGGTACGGCAGCTATCTGCGAATACACATTATCGGTGAAATATCACTCTGTATATCTTAATTACAAATATTTTTCTGTTTCATGTAAACATGTCAGAACCCAGACTAACTGTAGAAATGAAGAGGCATGCTATCATTGGCTAATTGGCTGAAGAACACTTCAATTTAGAGATTACCACATTCTTGAAACTCACCCGGTCATTCGTCTTTAATCTAAGGAGAGAACTGAATGCTGCCAGGTTTCATATGAAATGTTTCACGAGTAAATGACATTGTCAGCAATATGAAATCATAAAGACACTGGAATATCTCAGTGAAGTCAATGAAAATCCTACGAAATTGATTAGGGCACTCGCTAGGAAGATGTAGATTGATGAGGCTACAATCTGATGTATGATTCATGAGGTCCTTCGTTAGAGCCGTATGTGATAAGGAGAGTACAGTTCTTGCCCGAGAGGACCAGGGATAATAGCGTGACTAGAGACAAGCGTCTCCGTAACAAGCTGAAACATCAAGACGAGCCAAGAATGCTCTTGTTTCTTTTCAATGAGAAAAGTTTTGCCCGGGTAAAGAAAGTGACCCGCAAAAAAGATCGGTGAATGTGTAAAATCCCCGAAGAGGTTCTGACAGACATGTGCAGAAAATTTACAGCCTCACAGATGGTTCTGGGGTTGGAAGGGGGTCCTGAGAAGTGAAGACGATCCGATGCCTTTACTTTCTTCAAGATGCCAGAATCAACGCCGTTACTTATACCAAGGTTTTAAAGCATTAAATTACTTCTGTGACACGTGGGAGGCCGTACGTTTTTTAACAAGACTCTGCACTATTCCATGCATCCCATACAAACTAAAAATGGATGGCCAAAGCATTCATGACGATGCCATCCTCATTCCTCAACTTGTTGATCCCCCAATTACACAGATATTAACCGAATGACCTATTACGTATGGAGCGTAGTTGAGAGGGATTCCAATAGTTATTCACACAACAATTTTGCGACTCTGAAGACAGCAATTGTGTATACAGTGACAACTTTTCCCAACACTCATCTGATCATTACCTGCAGTCCGTTTTGATATCCTGTAGAGACGATTATTGCAGCTGGCAGTAGTTTCAATGAATGATATCATCCAGTATGTATGTGGTCACCTGTACAGAAAGTGAAAATAAAAATAAAAATACTCTATTTCTACTGTATATTCCTGTTTGAAAGCAGTCGTTGATTTGTTCTCAAATACCTGGTGCACCATATAGACCAGTGGTTCCCAACGTCGCGTCGGGCGTACGCCCCACCAGAGGGCAATTTGGACAAATGGAAGGCAAAATTATAAATTCGTCGCAAAGGACTGTGATACCTTTACTTGACGGTTGTTACTTGTTCACCGCACCTATGATGCAGTATTTTAGAATAAAAAGTTACTACTCAAAATGGCCATAAACAGCCACTTTTAAAAATCCTTCAAGGAAATTAACGATTTTATTGAACTCACGAATACAAATATCTTATTTTGCTTAGTACCTTATTTTGTTCACAATTATAAAGGCAGAGTGTATTAGGCAAGATTTAAGATTTCTCTAGCACTAATATTTAAAACTTTTGGACGTCCTCGTTTAAGTTATATGTAGGTCATTCACATAAAATGTATGGAGCAAAGATACATACATATGAAAATGAGTCCAACTTTTAAAATCATCATGTATGGTAGATGTGTTTTAAATATGCCATGATATTTAGTTTATGTTCGCTTAAACTAATTAACTTTTTTGAAATATGGTCTTTTCAATTATAAAGCACACTTGTAAGAAAAGTTTTTTTTTTTTTTTTTAGTTGAAAATTGTAAGAGAATTGTGTTTTAAAATTTTCTTAAATTAATTTTAAAAAATTTAATTTTTCCTACTTTACAATAAGAATTACAATGTTTCATTATAAAAAAGATTTTCCATTATAAAATCATTTAATAATGCGTCAAACATTATTTTAAAATACAGAAAAAAATAGTTCAAAAGTTAACGAATCCGCTTATGCACTCTTACAGTTCAGGAAAGTGTAGCCCCCATCTTTCAGTAACATCTGGATTTAAAACAAAAAAGTGCAGTAAGGAAATTCCCGACTTCGAGTATTAATGTCTTACAAGATTTCTTTCAATAATTGTCAAAGACTTATCTTATTGAATTAAGATCTTATTGAATTTAAAAGCGTTCACACAACTTTAGGGCACCCCTGTACGTTATTGATGTCTCAGGTTCGATATTTGTTTTCTTGCAATGTCGGACAGTTTATTAATTTACGTGTATTAAATGTTATAATTACAGTCGAACCTCGTTATCCCGACACTCTAATGACCAGAAAAAGGTGTCGTCATAAGCGGAGTGTCGTGGTAACCGGAGCTGGAAAAAAATATATTTATAATTATGCTGTATTTTTAATAAATTTAAGACAATTTAAATTCATAACTGTTCTTGCAGTTTTAAGCAATATGTAATACATTATTATTAAACAAAATTAACGCAAAAACAAAATTGGAAAGAATAAAAATAAAATTTATGATGACTTGTTTTTATTATTTTTACATGAAATATTGATGAATTAAGGTTTGCTTATCCCTAGATGTGATTCTTAGAATTATTTTTTCAATATTATACAATGAATTGTAATAAATATTCGTTGTTTCAGAAATGGATGTTAGATAATTTCTGATCGTTTCAATGCAATGCAATGTTTCGGTTTTAGTCGGATAAAAAACGCCATGTAACCACAAGAAAGTGCCGCCTGACCAGAACAAAAAGACCTCGAGCAGACTGATACGCCTGTCTGAAGCTTAAGTGGGTCATTCATAATGTGTAGGTTTATTTATTCAAATAAAGGATTGAAGTAAAATTTCTCATTTATCTCAATGGGTATTTTAGACACTTTTGTGAAAAGTTTGGCTAAGACATTTCTTACCGGTTAATTTCCGTGCTTATAAGATGGATTATGAAAAATGGACAATTTTTCTAAACCGTCCGGATATCCGGAGTTGAAAATTATTCAACGACGTAAAATCCGGAGATGATTTCCATTAAAATCATATACAGAAAATAGGGACTTTGGAAAACTGACGCGATAAGCGAAGTGATGTGAAAACCGGGTGTCGGGATAGCGAGGTTCGACTGTATTACTTTTTCCTCTCAGTTTTTAAAGGAATGTGTGCTTTACGTTAATAAAAGAGTTAATTTAATTTTCTATCAAATTCTAGTTTATCTTATAACTTAAACTAGAGGTCTTCAATATGTGACCCAGGAAGAACATAGCTAATACTTCTTTAAAATAAAAAAATAAAATTGCCGGAATTAATGACAGATAATCTTTTTTCTAATATGTGGTGGCAAGTGACTTTTAGGGGAAAAGGTTAAACTGAAGAACCCATACTTTAGCCGCAAATTCTCAACTTTTGTGCCGCTACTCCCCAGTGCGCCATAAGAAGAGTTTTTGTGCAGTATTGCTATATCGCTACTTTTGTTAAAATTCCGATTGCTTGATTGTAACCACTTTTTTGAAGCAGAAGTAAGCGCCTTATATAATGAAAGATTAAGTAATGCAAAAATGATGCGAATTCTCGCTGATGGCAACCAAGCAATCTGTATAATAAACGGTTAAGTGCAAGCATTACTCGCGCACAGAGGGTTCCGTAGAATAAATATATGAATTTGTAATTCTATTATTTAAAAAAAAAAAAAAAAAAAAAAAAAAAAAAAAAACGTTGCTAAAAGACTACTAAGATTTTGTAAAAAACTATACAACGTAGGGTTGGGTATAACTGTATATACTAGAAAAGTGTAATCGGGTATACCATGAAAGTTGAAAGAAATATGGAACCTAAATAATATCAAATATAGCTATTCGTATAACTCTTTTTTTAATATTATCCTAATCTGTTTATGATGAACTTAATTCGGTACTGCCAATAAAAGCAGTGCATAGTTAAACTTCATTTGGCATTTCATGAAACTAAATTCAGCGTAGTAATAACCTTTATTTCTACAGTGTAGCTAAAACGAAACCTTTGTTCAAAGTTTAAATTTGGCATTGTGCTAAGCGCGTTTCGAATTGGGGTCTCAAAGTTGCAACGCCGCCTTGGTCAGTGCCCCGTTTTCCCAGATAGGTGTTTAATTAACTTTTTAAGTCAGTCGAGGCGTATTGAGAGATACAATTAATGCAAACTATCGCGAATCCCACAGCATTTATGCGATTCATTCTAATTAAATCTTTTGAGGGCGATGCCCTTAAAAAACGGACACCTCATTTTAATACCAAAACAGACAAACGGCACCAAGAATATTTAATTAAAATTTTCCTTTTATCATGTACGTGAAAATAAGCAAGTTCGCATTTTCTAATAAATTCGTTTATAAATTCTGGTGTCAGTTCATTATTTCATAAGTTTATAAATAGAATTACTCCGTGCCGGAAAGGATTAAGTGGTCGCAGGAATCTTAAAGCTTCAAAATTTAAGAAATTTTAATTTTTTTAGATGTTAAACTACTATCTTTTCTTAATATTTTGATATAATTGTTTCCTTGAAATTCCCATTAGAACAGAAATTTTGGCTTTTAGAATTATACCCGCTCAATAGCTGAAGCGGCGTTTCCGAAACTTTAAAGTCATTATTTTCCAAATGGCGTTTTTTGGACATAACGCGCAGGATACCTCAAAAACTTTTGAATATTTTTTCATGAAATTTTCAAAACATATATTTCGTGTTGGTCTGTATAAACTGAACCTAAAATTTCTTTTTTATTGTTCAAAAAAATATTTTTTAGGTGATTTTACTGTTGAAATTTTCAAAATATTGTACTAGCTAAATGCAACATTGCATTAAAAATATAAAAATGCTTTAAATACAAATTTATTTAAGTTCAGGGAAATTATTACAATCTAAAGTATAAGTAAGCACCAAAATTTTCATCTAGTTGCAATATTTATTTTGTAATCCTGCGCGTAAACTGTTATGCCAATTTTTTGTTCGACAAATGTCTAACAGTTTCGAGCCCCCTATAAATACTAATTCTGTATCTTGCAATTTTTTAAATACATGAAACGAAAGAACATACTTATATCTTTCATCCCAATTAAAATTCTGTTTTAAAATCATATACATTTTAAGACATTAAATGTTGAAAATGGTCTTTTTTCATTTTTTCCACTTTTTAGAGTCCCGAGACCCCTTAAATTAGTATGTTTTTAACAATTTGACGTTTATTGCTTTTATACTGTTACTGGACATTGCATTACACATATATATCATTAAAAGTTGTTAACTAGGTATAGAGTACGCCGCCCCTGTCCTTGTGTATGTCCAAACGGACCGTACCTTTAAGGGTTAATATCTCGGCTAATTACCGATGATTTTTTTCGAAAATCATTATCAACAGTGCTTTTATTCTTCTGCAACGATAGGTATATTCAGCGATGCTCAACAATTTTTCTGAATGCCCGTAAATCGAAATTTGTGTATAACAGAAAAATGCTAATTACTCAAAAACTATGTGACCTAGGGTAATCGCTATAATTTCCCGGCAAGGTTTATATTAACGTCTACTACCTCTAATTTTTTCATAATTTTAGTTTCAGTAGATTCGGTATTAGATGGGGGGGAACATATTTTTGCGCTATATTTTCAACAATATCTTTGAAAATATAATACCTAAAATTAAAAGGAATGTATTTTTGAGTTCAGCGTTACAAAAGCTTTCGCAGGATACCCCCACATGATATACAAAGAAAATATTTTTTTTTCAAGTAGCATAATTAGCCCCTCTACTTTTTTACTAAATATATTTATGAATGTTTATTAATCTGAAAATATGTGGGTCAATGGTCTTTATTACTTCCCCGAATTTGAACTTTCCACGTTCCATAGTTTACGAGTAAAATGGCTGTGACAGACAGACAGACGGACGGGCAGACACAGGAGTGATCTTATAATGGTTCCGTTTTTACTTTTTAAGTACGGAACCCTAACAATACTGTCAAACAATGATGACAAACAATACTGTCTGGGTGTCCCACAAAAATGTTCAGCAAAGATCTATCAAGAATTTATGAATCAACAAAATGAAATGTAATGGATTGAGCAAAGTTTTACAAACTTTAGCTTTGTGATAATAAAATTTTGAAGTACACTTTCACCCACCAATCCTTGACACAACCCTGACTGGTTTAGAGGAGAACTTCTTTCTCTTAAGCGCCGGTGTGCTTCAGCAAATTTAATTATTACAACAGCGGAAAAGTTATCAGAAAGAAAGAAAGAATAGAGAATTTAAATAAGGCACAGATTATCTTTCTGAATTTGTGGTGACAAACGAATTTCAAGCAAAAAAATGTTAAATGATAAGATTCATACTTTAGGCCAGGATTTCTCAAACGGTGTGCAGCGGCATTCTGGTATGCCGTAAGTAGAATGTAGGTACCTTACGAAAATATTCAGTAAAAGTATATTAAGGTTTTATGACTTAACAAAATAAAATAAGAAAGGATCGAACAAATTTTTTTATAGTTTAATAGTAATAAAATTTGAAGAAAACGTCCACCCAAGAACACTTGACACGACCCTGTCTAAGAGAAATTCATTGTTTTAATTTCCGTGTGTATGTGCTATGGCACGTATAAATATTATAAAAGAGGAAAAATTATCAGAAGAAATGAAGTACACACAATTGCGATCAAAAGATTAAAAAGACGGATATTACAATTTATTTGTTTTTCTCGGTTGCCATACAAATATTTTAAAGAAATATTCCGTTCTTATTTATAAGAAAGGAACTTTTTGCAATGAATCTGTATCATAAAGCAAAAACCTGTCCGTGTGTAACGCTGACGTCACATTGACGGCCAAAACACCTAACCAATAAATTTATCTTTAAATTCAATTTTTAAACTTCATATGATTACAATTTTTTTAAAAAATAAGTCTCTATTCCGTGCAGCTCGATTACGAAAGATTAACCCGCTTGCACACAAAACGATATAAAGAGTTCAGCATTGTTTCCAACATAAACTCCATAGCGAGATTAAAAATTCATAAATACACAAATAAAATAATATAACCAATGCACAAATTTAACAGACATGCAATTGAACTACCCGTATTAAACCACTGAAATTATCAGAATCTAAAATGCTGCTTAAGTAGCGAAATCTCGTAGCGATTTCTTTGGTATTTTTTTGGCCGAACATTCTATCTATATTCTAAAATATATTCATACAGTTGAACCTCTACTTAACGAAGTCGATAAATTCGGGAATAATTTCAGTACATGGAAAACTCTTTAAACAGAGATTAATATTGCGAAGTATTTTAAATTAAAGAAGTACACATTTTTAATTAGTAAATATTTAATATCATATGATAAAGTAATTAATTACACTTTTTTATAAATTATTTCCATTTGTTTCAACTATTTTATTCATAAATAACAACGGCAACGACAACAACAAAAAAGAAGAGTTAAACAACATTAATGTCCAGAAATACAGTGAATTCTTAGTTTAAGAAAACAATTTAACGTTTAAAATTAAAGAATTATTTTTATGATATTAACGTATGTGTGACATGTATAAAGAGAAAGAATAATACGTTTGATATGTCTAGAAATATTTTCTGAAAAATGTAAAAAAAAAAAAAAAAAAAAAAAAAAAAAAAAAAAAAAAAACTAGATATCAAGAAAAAGTTTGTTAAATAGAGAATGCACTTCGTTATTTGAAGGATTGTGTTTTATAAAGGAATTCTTTAAATCCAGGTCCGACTGTACATATATAAAAAGTTTTCAGAACATTTTTTTTTTTTTTTTTTTTTTTTTTTTTTACTTTTTTGGTTGTGGCAGCGAATTTAGTTGTGTTATTTGGTAAATTCAAAAATGTATCTATTCTTTCCATATCTCTCTATTCTTAAAAAAAAAAAAAGTAATTGCCGCTGTCACCGTCGCCGTAAATGATTTTTTTTTGTGTGTGTGTGTGTGACCGGAAGCCTTTCTTCGCTAATATTAAGAAAACTACTGCATACAAAAATATGAGAATTGGTAGTATTATAGAGAAATGCTTGATAAATGCACTGAATCAGAAAGTTTTTAAATCAAAGAGTTATTTTAAGAGCTATTTAATGATGAAGTTGATCAAAATCGTTCCATTAAAAAAATGTATAAGAACAAAAACTATGCATAGGAATTTAATGGTTTTGTTGTTGTTGTTGTTGTTGTTTTGTACAGATATATTACTTTACAATCTTCCGCTGTGCAGACTGTATTTATTTATTTATTTTTTTTTTAATTTGACTAAATTTTCGAGGCCGTTTTTTCAATTTTGTTTCAAATTTTCATCATTTCAAGAGATATTTTTTTCATATTTTAGAATAGGTTATTATTTTAAATTGTTGCCAATTGTAAAAACAGCGCAAAGAATGCTATCGCGTTTAAAACAAGGAAATGTTGAAAATTACGTCATAAAAGTTGTATTTACATGTGAATATTAAAAAAGAAAAAAAAACTTTAAAATAACAAATTTATTAATATTTGTTGAAAGCAAAAAATGGAGGAAATTACGTCATATTTAAAATGGCGAAATAATAATATTGCCAAACCGTTAGATTTAAAAATATATTTACATGAGAGATTTATTTTATATTTCAAGATGATATTATTAACTATTGATGTCAATTTTAAGACAGTGCAAATAATAATATTTCCTTTCTAACAACAAAAGTATTATACGTGAATATTAAAAACAGAGAAAAACTTTAGTGAAAATTACGTCAAATTTAAAACGATAAATTTGATATTCCTTGTTTAAAACAATTTTCTTATAGTGTTGTTCAAAACTCTGTTTACATAGTTCATTTTATGTTAACTAATTTTTAAATGTTAACTAATTTAATTTAATCAAGCACGAAAACCAAGCATTAGGCGTTTCAACAGCAGCTGACTCGGCCTTAAAATCCCTCAGTCAAAGGGAGTGAATGAAAACCCGTTTACAGGGAGATCACCAATGGATAAAAATTATAATTGAATCCTTAATAATCTTTTTAAAGTCGATCAAATTAGCGTGTTTTTAGAGTCTGCGGTGTCTGAATGGGGGGTGGGCAGCATAGCTCGTAGGGGGCAGAGCCCCATAGTATATAGCATCATCATAAGTTTAATGTGTCACGGAAGTGAATCATAGGTTCAAGTGCGCCATGAAATAAAGAAAATGGAGAAACACTGCTTTAAAGAAGCACTGAGTTAAATTTTATTTCTTTTAATTTTATACTTAATATGAATTTTCTAAAATTCTTTATTGCAATGGAAACTGTAAAACTTAAGTAAAAAAATTAAAAAATGTTAAATCATTTTTTTTTCATTCAATTCATCGTTTTTGCAAGTAACAAAAGAAATGTGAATATCTTAACTTGCTTTTATGAAAAATGATATGCATATTTCAGTTTGGTTCGTTAAACTGATTTTTATCTCATTTTTCGCCTGGTTGCATTTTTCAGAGATTAAAGATTTAAAAACCTTTATGAACGATTTGGATTCTTTTCCTCAAGAAATAATTTATTAATTTTTACAGCGTTGCATTTAAACGGTGGGAAAAAGTATTTTTAGTAATTTCCAAGATAGCTGAAAAGTGTGCCTGGTCGTCTGTACGTGCTCTAACTGTCGTAAATATACTCTGATTGTCATGTGATTTTTACATGTTATGCAGCTTCACTATAGAATTTCCGGTATGGAAAATGAAGTGCGTAACATTTATAGTTCGTCTGCAGGGAATCGTAAAAGAATTCTGTTATATTAGGGTATATTGGGAAAATTCGTTTACGTTGAATTTGAAGGATGTTTCGATACTTCCAAATACAGGGTGTTTCAGCCAGGGCTGCGAAGTCGGAGTCAGAGTCGTTGAGCTGTCGTCGGAGTAGGCCCATTTTTGAGCGAAAGAGTCGGAGTCGGATCTGTTAAAATTCCCGCAGTCGGAGTCGTCAATTTTTCCCACCGACTCCGCAGCCCTCAAACTTTCAGGAGAGATAGAGTAGACAGAGACAAAGGAAAATCACATAGCAATGTATGGTCGAAAATACTTTCCTAGCACGGTACTGACGTCAGAAAACACAAGAAAGGAAGGACATATGAACAGGATGAGAAAACATGCTTATGATAGTACCGCAAAAACGCTTGATGGGGCCCCCGCACATAACAGTAGCGAAGTACGTCTCCACTTGAATGCAACGTATGGCTAACAGTGGATCGGACGGATCTCAGACCTCACTTGCCTTGACTATTTCCTCTGGCAGTACAAGAGACTGTGTAAAGGCATATCACACACTGAACAGACAAGCGACAGAAAAACGTAAGTCAAGAGACATTTCACCCTGATAACAAAGAAGAAACCAGTTTGAACGCTACAATTTGTCTCGTGTCGCACGTTTTTGCCTGCTTGTCTGTTCAATGTGTGATCTGCTTAAGAAAACCACACTAACAGTGCGTAGGAACTTGTTGCACGCATCATGGCAGCTGCTGGGGAAGTCCGGAACATGCCCGCTATTTTCGAGGACATTAGATCTTCCATTCACCGGAAATGTGAGACCTGCGTCATGACCCGGTGTCCTACTTCCGAACACCTTCTTTGATGACGATCGCTATCTCTTTTTTGTTCTTATTTCTTAGTTTTTTGCTATACTAAGAATAATAAACATGCTTTCTCACCCTGTTCGTGTCCTTCCTTTCTTGAGTTTTGTGTCGTCACTACAGCGTTAGGTAAACGTTTCCGACCATGCATTGCTATGTGATTTCCGCTCGTCTAGGTGTACTCTATCTCTCTTGAAACTTTATGACCGCTGTTCTGAAACATCCTGTATAATGAGATCTACTATATGCATCACAGAGGTGGACTACAACGTGCTTTCTGTAGAGTATAGAATAAGTAGCATATATAGTTCGTTTGCAGTGACACACAAGAAAATTCCGTTACAGACGGAATATGATCAATAATTGCTGAATAGGTAGTTTCAATTAGTATATATATTTAAACTTAACTGATTTTTAGTACATTAACTTGTATGTTTGAAAGAAGTCACACACATTACCGGATATTGACAGCAATTGCAAAGAATGAATACTACGTTGTGTATTTTTTCATTTTTTTATTCAGATATATGATTTCATGATATGAAAACATGAAATTTTTTAACAATATTCTGTTAGTACTAGAAAGTGTTTCATGATCTATGATGTATGCACGATTTTCTGTTCTTGCATCGTATTTATGTCACTGTTATTTATAGTTTTAGTATAATTTCAGATTATTAAAAATCGGGGTGGAAAATGAGAAAGCTTAAAAAAAATATTTTCTTTTTAATATGATCTTCTTGGTGTATGATTACCTTCATTTAGAAATTTTATTTATTTAGTCCCTAGTTGCCAAGCTCCCGATTTTTTTTTTTTTTAATGCTAGTAAATTCTTACAAAAATGTTGGCTTTACTTAATTGTAGAAATTGTGTCATTACATAAAACAAGTATTTCTGCATAAAAATATTAGTATTAAAAAAATCAGGAGGTTGGCAACTATGATTTAGTCTAAAGTTCATCAAGCAAATGAATTATTGTTTGGGTGATATATATATGTTCCTCGAACAGATTTAAGATAACCTATCATTGGACTTTGATCGCAACAACCATTTATGTCATTCATCGATACATTAAAAATTTTAATATTATAGTTAGTGACTATTTTCTCAGGGCTGTTAAATTCAAATGAATATATGATGATCATTTAACAATAAAAAACACTTTATTGGATTACTTTAAAATGACGAAGAGCATTGGAGTAACAAGTTTACTTTAAACGCAATAAGATTTCTTCCCAGTTCGTTAAAATTTATGTTCTACACTAAACTCACAATTTCTCTAAAACAATGCACTTTCCTACAAACACAATCCTTCTTTTAAGTCAAATAATTACATAGACTCCCTGAGCATAAATTTAACTAAGCAGATGGAAACACTACTTCTTGCTAATACCAGCCTTGCAGTAGATCTGCACGTGCCAGACAAACCTTCAGTACTTCGAGCATTGGAGAAAGTTTTACTAAGGTTTTGATATCAACTAGAATACCTCTACCTTGTACGGCGAGATTCGTTGAAAATCCGAAGTTTCCTACTGACACTCCATTAATTACAGCCACTGCACAACCACAGTCACCTAATGAACATATCTTTGCAAAATAATAGTAACAACCAAATTTCATAGATCCATAGGCACTTTGCGAAGCTTAAATAAGAAAAATAATAGATTTCTTCTTCATAGTCCAAGAGCCGGCAGCACAAAACCTATGTTATCAAGCACAAGAAAAACACCTTTATTTTATGGGAGAGTAGAAGTAGGGGAATCTAGTGATCCTAGTCTGCCGGAACTGAAGTGGTGCATAAGCCAAAAATTAATACCACCAGTGGTTGACTCGAAGGTTTATCATTGTGTTTTCCTGCTCCCAGTCCTCCATGTTTTCATATCTTTGTTTGTAGGACAAACACAATGATAAACCTACGAGTCAACCACTGGTGGTATTAATTTTTGGCTTATGCACCAATTCACTTCCGGTAGACATGGATCATTAGATACCCCTACTTATACTCTTTCATAAAACTAGTAAATCTGCAGATCAGGAGCCTCAACGTCAGCTCTACAATTCATTGTGTTTAGCACCCTTTGAGTAATATTAATCTTTCTACAAAAAACGAAATTTAAAGTTTTGAAATTACATAAACATTTATAAAACGAAAAAATATTTCGAAGGTTTCTGACATTAGAAGCGTTAAATTAAACCCCTTGTTATGTAATGGTATTCTGAAAATCTCACGAGCTACTTAACCTGGTAATTTTTAGATAATAAAGTAGATTTCTTCAGGGGGGCTCTGCCCCCCTGAACCCCTTCGTAGTGTAATTTAATTTACATTTGTAATTATCAATTAATTGTGTTAATGTCCTTTAGTAAATTCTACCAATAGACGGAAACGTACATGAATTCTTTTCTACAGCCCTGTATATTACGTGAAGATTTTTACGCGTCGTCTATAACATTTAAATTTAATGCAGACAAAAAACCCTCTTAAAACTGCTCATATCACATTTCCGGGGATTAGTATGCATAGTGTGCACCATATATCCAGTTTCTGCGGAGTCCTGTATATGGTTCTATTTAAATTCTGCAAACATTTGTTAGTATACTAAATGTAATTGGGCTGGAAAATACATAACTCCAAAAAAAAAAAAAAAACACTGAAGCAATTCGCACTCATTTTCATTTATACTTACGAATTCTTTTGTGTATCCCTGTACATGGTCTATACAATATTTAAGCACTACTTATTAAGCACAAATTTACTTAACGTTAAAACGCACACCATAATCGAAAATGCTCTTCAGCAATCATCCCTAATAGACCAGAACTGTATCCGAAATTTTTTATGTGACCCTATAAATGAACGATAAATACGATACAAATCATATTCAAGCTTCTTGTAGTCAACCACAGTAATGTAATTTAATTTCATAATGTTTGAATTAGTGCAACACAATTAACACACTGACGACAGGCAATTTAATTAAATTTGGGTTTAAAAACAGTAGAAGTTCCTCCCTCTTCTGAAAGTGTCTCGGAAATTGGTTTCTGAGATATGTTTTTCATGTTTATGCAGCAGTAAATATCTTTCAATGTACGGATGTAATATATAATGTCTTACAATCTATAAAAAATGTGGACAACACAATATAAATGTCTTTTCTGTAAGGTAGAAGTCACTCCCTTAGCCAATGATGTATTCTGAATAAAAACGAGAATTCTCGTTTCCCGTCGCTAATGTGTTAAAATAAGCTGTGAAGAGTTTTTTTTTTCCCGCGTAGACCACATTTTAATCGACCACGTTTGTGTGACCCTGAAAAAAACATATGCTTTGCACCCCATATACTATAAAAATGTTTCAAAAATACATATCAATTTTATTATTTTGTAACAGAGTAACATCATTAAAAAACGCCACAAAAGGATTTTCTTCAAAGATTGTAATATTATGAATACTTTTGAGTTCCCTGTACGCATGCTGTAAGTGCTACACATAACATATTTTATAGTAACCAGGTTCTAGTGCACCTTAATAAAGTATATAAATTTCATTACGTTTAAAATTGTGTAACATTATTAAAATACACCGCAGACGATTTTTCCCAAAGACTATAATGTAACGGAATAGTTTTGAGTGCCCCTGTAATTAAGCTATGAATGCTACACTCTTCATTTTTAATACCAAACATACTTTGGCAAACCTCAATAACGTATATCAATTACATGTAATCCCGACTATATTTATGCGAGTTAGAGCACGTAGAGAAACACGGCAGGCGACAGATAGAAAAACTGAAGTCATAAATACTTTTCATCAATGTTGGAAAGTGTTAAAAAGGATTTACATGCCTTTAACTGTACTTTTTTTTCACTTATAGCATGGTTAAACATTAGTTTAAACATCCTAATCCATGCGATAGCAATAACATATTAAAAGCCCCCCAAAATATGCATATCTGGAGATCTATAAATCTACTGGAAAATAATTCATTATCGTGCCCACTGTTAATTGCATAAATTGCATCGATTTGGCGCGATAAAATATTTTTTGTGATAGCCTTTTAATAGTACCTGTAACAAAATTAACGTAATTTACTAACTTCATTCATATTTGACGCAATGATAGGCTACGAATAACAGTCGCTAGGCAACGAAGAAAAGGAAAAAAAAAAGAAATATGTATCATGTAAAACAAGAAAATTAATTTAAAAATTCTTTATATTATTGGAATACATGTATAAATGTCCTCAAAACATTATACACGTAAATAAAAAAATCTGATAGATATATTGATAAAACTTCAATATAATAGGAATAATTTAAAACCCTTATTTGGAATTTTAGTATCCATAATTTGACATTTAAATCCATTAATCAAACGTGCCATTTTCTTTCAACAAATCGAAATTTGAAAATCGTTTGACTTGCCGTAGAAAAGCATTATAAAGAAAAATAAAATCTTCCATATTTTCCGAACGAATGAACCAAATTTAACCAAAAACTATACAGCTACGTCCAGGTATCTCACGAATATGCCCAATTAATTTCAAGCTGATCGGGTGCTTTTTGCGGCAGTTATCGTGGAACAGACAGACAGACAGACAGACAGACAGACGGACAGACAGACAAACGGAAATCAAAACTTTTCGTGTCTCCACAGTAAGCCTTCACTGACGTTTCGGCAATTAAGGCTTTTTTCTTGTGCTTGATAACATAGGTTTTTGTGCTGTCGACTCTTGGACTATCGCGTTCTAAAGTTAGCTATTCAAGACAACACGATCTCCCGAAAAATCACAAAATTCACTCGTCCACTAGAGTATCCTTATAAAACAAGTAGCCAGTCATCATGTCATAAGTTAAATTGCACAGTGTTTTGTTTGATTAAGGAAACAAGGGAAGGTTTTTCTCTCGTTTCACTCTTTTATTCGAATGTTTTCAAAAAGCATTTCTAACGAGCATGAGAGTAACCCTAAAATTAGCTTGAGCCAAGAAAGTAATCAGTGTTCCAAATTCCTCGGAAATTTTGATTAAAGCATGATTTTTGAATGCTGACCAATTTGCCTGAGAATAGTATATACATTTTACATGAAAGTGTTCTATAACAGCAATAGTTAGAGCTCAAATGAAAACACCAATTTGACGTTATCGTGTTCACTCCCATACACACGCACGTCATGAGCAAGCACATATACATACATACATCAGCTTAATAATACCAAATTGTTCTAAAACTTGAAAATGTAACGAAGGATAAAACATCTCCTAGCGGCCCTTGTTAGATTAATTACTCTCTGTTATTGATCTCGCGATGATGAGAGATGCTAATTAATTCCTCTTGTAACTATAGTCGTGTATTTTTACTCACCATTTTGGGGGTGGGGGGGATGATCTACTTCAAAACAGAGTGTTCACGAAAAATCCTGTTATCTCCGTTATCTTCAAAACGGCGATAGCATAATCATGAATGCGTTGTCTAGGTATAATTTAAAAAAAAACTATGCGCTATGTGATGAGACCGCTTACAGTACCACTTAGTGGCAAACTGATGAGTAAGTTTTTCTATCTAAAAAACGGTTCAAAATACGGGAAAAAAGTGAATTACAAAGTTGTAGAACATCCTTGATTTATTATGAAAGTATGTCTTTCTTGTAAAAATAACCTCAGTGTCCTAAAATGTAATTTTTAATATTTAATCCCAAACTTAAATACGCCACCAATTTCAAGCAGATATGTAGTACTCTCTTCATGTAATTAGCGAATGCATATTTACTGGTGAAATGTCATCAAATTTTACACCAAAACTAAGTCGCGAGAAATAAGTTAATTTTTTGTTAACTCGCAAATTTTGCTCAATTCCTATTCATGTTACATACTTATGTTTGCGCATTGTTTTTTCTGTAATTAATATTTTTATAGGTAAATTTTCGATTATTAAACATATAAAACAATGTTTCAGGCATATAAGTAATTAAAAATTGGAACTTCACTTACAAGACTGGCAGGCAACTCTCTCTCTCTCTCTTTTCCCAAAGACTGCATGTTCCTGGCAGTACATTTCTTATTCAATAAACTAAGTTTACTTTAAAATTAAATTTTTTTTATTCAAACAAATTACAAAAACTTTAAACTAAAAACATGGTATTAATTATATACTAAGAATAATTACGGATCATAATAAAACGACTAAACAAATACATAAAATCGTACTATGCAAGGAATTTACAATTACCCCCTCTCTGTTCGAGTACCTTTCCGACAGTACGCGCTTTAACTTTTGTAAAGATCTTAAAGACAGTCATGAAAATGAAGGGCCAACAGACCTTCATCTTAGACTGCAGTGTGTTCCTATGGATCGGTGAACAAAAAACCCATTTTCCATATGGCCACGAAGTATCCATTGGTTCGGGAGTTGACGCAGAAATGTACACACGTTGTTAAAAAAATTCTGTAAAACTAACCAAAAAAATACGTCAGCTGAAATTTAAAAATCTATATTTTACAGATCTCCGTTTTTTAACTGTAAAGACAGTATTTTACTGTTAAAAAACAGCAAGTTTTTCGTAAAATAGGTTGTTTTTTTTTTGGGGGGGGGGGGGGTGTATTATTAGCACAGCTAACAGATTTTTTCTGTAAGTTTTGCAGAATATTTTTATGGTATAGTTGTTTTAACACTAGCAGGACAGTGAGGTGTCATTTTGACCAGTACCAAATTAATATATTTCGGTTCGAGCCAGAAATTTCTGTATAAAATAAGTTTAAAAGATACAAAGAAAAAAAAGTGAAATAAATAAGTTAAAGCGAGACTCAGTTGTAAAAACTTCAAATCGCTCAGAATACTATTTTAAGATAGGCTGTCAATGCAACTACGTTCGTCCGGAACGATGTCATTCACAAGGATCTCAATATTCGACCAATCTCGCAAGTTATTAAAATTTCATACAAAATGTTCATAGAGATCGTATTCTTATACCCAACGAAGCGTTGCAGTCGATTAAAACCTATAGTATTAACAATGCTGTTGGTAAAAAAAGACCGCTAGTCATCCTTAGTCGTGATGACGGTTTTGCCCCTCCCCCCTTCCAAACGGAGGATGCATGAACCACCTTAAACGCATCGTTGCGTTTTTTTTTTTTATTTATTCTAACCTTGTTTAAATTTCCCCTTTATTTTAAAATCTTTTCTCTTATTTTTCAATGTATTTCCTCTGCATCGTTCCTGCCTAAGTATTTGGCACCGGCAAAAATCCACTTTCTATCAAAATTCTCTTGTTTTCATGTTTTTCTAGTGATTTCAGGAATCCTCGGCCCACCTCTTCTCTTTTTCAGACGAAGGGATTTGATTCGATGCGCTCTGAAGCCTCATTGGCAGATGAAGTTAGCCGTCAAATCCGAAAGATACTCTCCCTGCTACAGCTCTCTTATTTTAATGCAGACACTATTGATCGGGTTGACCATATTATTAGCAGATTTTCAGCCCGTGAGCCTGTCAGATCGATTGAACCGACCACCCCTGAGAAGATCATTGCAGTGATCAAAAATTTACCCAATAGGAAGGCCCCTGGGCATAATGGAATTACAAATTCGGCTATCAAAAATCTCCCTCTTTACTATGCTGGTTATCTAGCCACTCTGATTAATTCCTGTTTTAAATTTGAACATTTTCCAAGTGATTGGAAAAAAAGCAATCATTGTACCTATCAGGAAACCTGGGGAAGACCCTTCACTGGCTAGGAGTTACAGATCCATCAGCTTGCTCCCTGTCCTTAGTAAGCTGACTGAGCACATCTTTCTCACTCGCCTTCAACAATTTCTTCCTGACATCCCTGAACAATTTGGCTTTAGGCCCAAACATTCCACTGCACACCAGCTGCTTAGGGTGGTTGAATTCATTCATGATGGGTTTGACGACTCTGAGTATGTTGGATCACTCTTCATTGATGTCGCGAAGGTGTTTGATACTGTTTTGCTATCTGGCCTCATTTACAAATTACTTAAGTTAAAAGTTCCGACTGCGCATGTGCGCTTTACTGACAAAAACCTTCGTGGCAGAACATTATGCGTTCGCTATGCCAACTTGATTTCAACACCTCACCTGATACATGCGGGCGTGCCACAAGGCTCCAAATTGGGCCCCTGGCGTTACAAAGCTTATATCTCAAACATTCCCACTACTCCACGTACGTTGTTGGCTATTTATGCGGACGACACAACTGTGATGGGTCATGACAAAAACTGTCTTTTCATGCACGAGTATCTACAACAGCACATACGTAAACTTGAATCATTCTTCACCAAATGGCGTATTAAAATTAACTCCAATAAATCACAGGCCATTATCTTCACTCGTAATCGTTCTATCTCTCCTCCACTCTACCTTGATGGCTCCTTCATCAGCTTCGGACGGGAGGGTACCTGGCTGTATACCTGTACAGCACGCTCACTTGGCGCAAGCACATCGAATATAGCGCCCAAAAGTTTTACAAAGCCAAAAATGACCTTGCCCATCTCCTGTACAATAATGAGATGAGTATGGGCAATAAATTACTGTTATATAGGACAGTACTTCGTCCCATACTTCTCTACTGCGCTCAGATCAGGGGCTTAGCGACTAAGACCAATCTTCAAAGGATCCAAGTTGTTCAAAACAAAACCCTCCGTGATATAGTACACTCCCCTTGGTACCGTAGAAAAATATGGTAATTCACAATGATCTCAATATTCCTCCTATCAGAAGCACTATTAAAAATCAAGAAATAAAATTTTTCAACAATATTCCTACTTTTCCAAACCCTATTCTGCAGAATATTTCTATATTTGATGAGCGAGCCCGCTGGAGAAGACCACGAGCCACTCTTCACCTGCCGAAAAACATTGACCCGGGTTAACTTTTATTTCCCCAAATTTTTTGATAGGGCTTGTCTTTCCTAGACGTTCATTATCATTTTATTAATTGTAAATTTTTCTTTTAAATAGATTTTTTCTTTTTTCTTCTTTTTAGTTTATTTTTCTTTTATTATTATAGCTATTACTTTTACTTATTAATTGTATCTTTATATCTTTATATTAATGTATGGCGCCTTTAAATGGTCTTTGTTTTATAATTGGGGAGTTTCCCCTTTTTCCGCGTTCCTGACGTTATGTTGTCAGGCTTCGGCTAAGACACGAATTACTCTACTTTCATTTCTCTACTAGAGGTGCGGAGTTATGCTCCCTCTTCCATGTTCCATGTACAGCTCTCTGACGTCAGATACACTGACTTCACAATCCTTTCTCTTTACTCGATCTTTTCCGGCAATTTGATTCGTTGCGCTTCGCATCCTCATTGGCTGCTGAAGTTAGCCGTCAAATCCTTACCGGCATATACTCAAAATTTGATATTTTATCAGCAAACTTCTATTTTTTGTAACTTTCTCTAATCCTATCATATTTTATTTTTGAAATACTTAATTTATATTTTTAAAAATGTATGGTTCTGGGACCTTTTACTCCTTCTCCACTATAAATACTACTACAGTCGAACCTCTATTTAACGAACCTCTATTTTGCGAATTTCTCTATTTTGCGAACATTTCCTCGGAACCAACAACATTTTGCGAATTTCTTCGTGAAATAACCTCTAAATAGCGAAGTGTATTCTCTATTTAACGAACATTTTCTTCTGATATAATTTTTTTTTCTCCCTATTTCTCAAAATATTTCCGGACACTTCAAACTTATTCTTTCTTTTACACATTTTATAATGCTCAATAACCTTAAATTAGTTTTACCAGGTGCCTAACTTAACGAGAGCAGTAAAATCCTTATCATTCTTTGCATTTCATACAGGAAATGCAAACTTTCAATATCCCTCTTTCATACTTAAAAGGGCTGTTCTGTAGTAAATAAGTTTCAGTAATTAAATTTAAGGACGCATATAGTAATACAATGCTTAAAATTACTTGTTATAATAAATACGATAATGTCATTAAAATTCATTAATTTTAATGTAAATATTTTCTTAAAACTGAAAATACAGTGTATTTCCGGACAATATTTTTAAAAATTCTTGTTGTCCTTACAGATTTCTTTTTGATGGGTAAAACGAATAATAATAAAAAACATAAATATGATTTACAAAAAAAAAGTGTGATTAGTTAAGTTTTTTAATAATGTTTAGTGTTTATGAATATGTTTTGTGTAGTTTAAAGTATTTAAAAAGGTTCATCTCTATTTAACGAATTTTCTACATAACGAACTTTTTTTCGGGATTTAGCTACTTCGTTAAATAGAGGTCCGACTGTATATACCCCTCATAACCCTGGCTTGCTTTTCTATCATTCCAGTGCTCAGGAATTTGAAAGAAATTCCACAATTGCCTAACATCTGTGCAATAAGAACATCCGACTGATCACTGTCGATAAGAGGTGAACTGAAGCATAACGACTTCAGTAGGAACTCTATTCATTCTGCATTGGTATATTGGTACAAATAAGTTAAACAGTTTTAAATGAAAATTCAAGTCTAAAATACTTTTATAAAACTTGAGTAAAATTTTCCGTCTTTCTAGTGTTAACGAATGTGTAATATGTATCAAGTTTTTATAAAATTTTCCTTTTTTTGCATATGAAAGTTAATGGATAGCTTACACCGTATTTCAAAATCATAGATTTAAACATAATAGCATACCTTGCTTTTTATTCTTCGTAAGTTATGTTTTAAATGTAGCACTGTATTGAACTGCATTAATTACTTCCATTGCTTAATGGAGTGCTTTTTCTGAAAATTGTTGGTCACACAGTTTAAACTATGTGGCTTTGTGAATTTTTAGATTTTTGAATTTATTTCTATTTTATCTTGTTAATCGTATTCAAAATTGAACGTTTTTGATTAAATGAATTAATATAAAATGTCAATCAAATTCCTTGTTTTTGCATTTTTTTATAAAATTTTTATTTAGAGTATATTATAAATTTAAAATGTATTTTTTGACAATATTTATTTTTTATGAAGTAATAAAAACATATATCATCGAAAAGAGGTTAAATCTTAATCCATTGCCTTCATTTATTAAATTTTTTCATGATAAATGGTTTGCTAAGAACTTCTTAAATTCGGTTTTTTTTTTTTTTATTTAAACCATACATTTTAAATTTGGTTCGTTAAACTTTATACTTATATTGAATTGTATTGAATTGTATTGAATATTGTATTTCTTCTATCCGGGAGATTTAGAAGATAAAGAATTTAGATCCTTCTTGGAGGATTAGTTTCTCTTACGCAAGGAATATGTTCATATTTTTTATATCATTATCTTTAAATACCATAAGAATACTTTCTTCATATTTAAATTATTTTATTTCTTAATTCAGGCGATTAAAATATAATACCTCGAGAAAAATAAGAAAAAGGGTATTTACTAAATTTTCATATAAAATGTCTGATATACGCATATTTAAGTATAACGGAATTATCGAATTTGTATACAATGTATCGAGATAGTAAAGTAGTTTTAAGATACTTTCTTTTTTTGTCTAAATTTATAGCAAGAGTATAAGGGATATTGCATAAAATAGAAATAAATAATACTATTCACATTGTAATTATACTTAACTACTTTTTAAATAAATATATCAAGAACGTTGGATAGGCTAACAGTTAATTGTATATTCTGTGTATTGTTGTTTACTGTATCAGTTTAATAGTTTTATTAATATGTTTAATTAAATTTTGGTTTGTAATTAGTACAATTTTTTCGTTTTAAGTATTGTAATTTTCTTGTGTCAAGTATTAGTTTAAGTTCAGTTTAATCATGGCCTCTTTTCTCGTGATTGTACTTTTTGTAAAGTGTAATTATTGGAAAAGGGGCAATTTTGCAAATTTTAATCACAGTGATCTAATTCTTGCTATCAGTTATGTTTGAGAAATTGCTCAACATGTTTTCAATTCGTTTATGAAACGTTTTCCATGGTAAAAGAATTTATAAGTGAAGAAAAAGAAGAAAGGTGAGATCGAGTTTGAATAGGGCATTTGCCAAGATGCCGTATTAGTGTCCTTTTTAAGGTTGAAAATATTGGGAAAATTTTCGGAATACGTCATGAAGGTTGGTAGTCATTTCCGTCAGTTCAAAACTTATAACACATTAGAGTGTTCTTCCAACAATGAGGCTGAAGTGTACTTTAATAAAATGCACAAATTATGTGATTGTGAAATACTATAAGGGTCGCTCAAATGAAAGTGGCATTGCTGTAATAACTTCGTCATTTGAAGAGAAAGATGACTGCGCATGCTCCTATAGAGAGCGCAGAGTGCTAGGAATGCATGCAATATCGTCAGATCCTGCCAGAAGACCACATGCGCTTAACCAGATCGTGACCTGTCGTCAGTACTGCTTCTTCCACTACGAAAATCCCTACACCATCGGAATACCGATCTGCGCGACATACACTCCGTGCCATACACATTTTGCATTTGGCGATAGATTTCACTAGCACTCACATTTTCTGCTGATAAAAATTGCACGACCGCGCGTTGACACCGTTTGGAGGCATCCATGATGCGAACGATGCCTTTTAACGTGCTACCGCGCTATCACACACGCATCTAGCGGGATCTGTCGATATCATATACATTCTCAATACTCTGTGCCCTCTATAGGAGCATGCGCAGTCATCTTTCTCTTCAAATGGCAGAGTTATTACAGCAATGCCACTTTCAAATCGGCAACTCATATACAATGTCATTAAAGTATATTTCAAATTATTACTGCTTGCAGGCGGTAATATAAATCAATTCATTTTTAAGGTTCCCTGTAAAGAAATGATAAGTGATAGATACACAATCTTCAATAGAAAGAATGTAGTATCTGAGAATGACACCCTACTGAAATTTTGCTACCAGCCGCGTATATTTTCTATTTCGTATATGATAGTTTAAAGTTATATATTTTATTTTAAAATGGAGATTGAGATATCTTTTACATTCCTCTTTTAAATTAAAGCTGAAATCCATCTTAATCGTATTTTGACAATATATATAAAATATACTTCCAAAAAAGCTAACTTAATTATATCTCTCTTTCAAACAGGTATTAAATTAAAAACTGAATATTTTGGTAAAAAATAATATTGAAATTATATTATTTCCAAGCATTAATAATATTCACATTTAAATCGATTTTTTTTTTATTTATTTTAACTAAACGGCTTTAAATACAATTAAGTGCATAAAATGAATAAAGGAACATAAATGAATTTAATCTGAAAAGTAGCATATTCTGAAATGCTAAAAATGTTTGTTTTTTCTATTAATTTTTCTCTTAAATCATAGACAAACAATTTATTTTGCTACTTTTGATATTTGGTGTATTACGTCTGTCATTAATTATGTCTAAAAAACTGTCAGCAAACCATTACTTGTAATGAATTTATATCGTTAAACCACTGTCGAATTAACTTCCGTAACATGAATTTAATTTAACAGGTTTAATCCACATGTCTGTTAATATAATATCGTTCCAATGCTGTCAACTTGATGGGGGAGATTAAAAGAGATGCAGCGGGTAACTTTGGCAATGGATCACGTGGTTTCATTAAACTTTGGTTTAGATATAAGACTTAAAGTGTAATTAAAATATTTCTATTAATATATATTTCACGAGTAAGTAATCACAGCTTAATTTAAATGAATTGATTGGTATACATTTAACTGTCGTATTTCTAATTAAAATATTGCTGTCTATGTATGTTTCAAGATTAAGCAACCAATATTAGAATATAAACTATTGAATAAATAAAACTACTTCTTAAATTTAAAATGCACAATGAAATAAATTGTTCAGACAAGAAATATTGCTGGGAGGGGGGGGGGGAGCATATTTTGAATTAATTTTTGACTCAATGCATACCCACCATATTATTTAGAAATTAATTTTTTTATTTTATTTTACTTTAAAATTGTCTAACCGAAAACAAAATAATATAATAATAAATTTAAGTAGAGTCGGCAAAGAAAAAAGAGAACACACTTTAACCACAAATTTGTGCCAGAAAAAAAAAAACAGAAATAGTCATTGACTGGAAATTATGTTTTCTTTCAATTTATGTTTAAAAAAAATAAGCTTAAGAGGTGTTCTTCATAGTGAAAATATACCAAACTCTTAAGTTTTGAATCAGAACACCTAATTTTGACATTTTATTTGGCTTTCGGTCAAGTAGTTTAGGAACTATGAAGGTTTAAAGTTTGGAACTTCTAATATTATGGATCATTTGAATTCGTTGCAAAACAATTTGTAATGCATGTTTTTTAAGCATAACTCAAAAATTACTTGGCGAAATGAGCTGCATATATATTATTTTTAATAAAATGATTTTACTGAAAAAACAATATAAACTCGAGCCTGCGGGGCTCGAACCTATCCAATAATTTGCTCTCTCTGTGGAATATTTCACAATTCCCATCCTGATGCGGGCCTCGTTGTCGTCTACGAGGCGCTGTGATCACGTAACTCAGAGGAGAAATGATTTTAAATATTTCTTCTTTAGTTTTTATCTAGATGTAAATTGAACGCGGTTGCCATTACAAAGCTCGATCTTACGAAGGGAAGAATTTTTTTTTTCATTTTACAAAATTTTTAGTTGTATTCTAAATACCTGAGTTCTAAAGATCAAATGTAACTAGAAATGATTTCAAATTATGTTTTGAAAAAAAAAAAAAAAAAAAAAAACGGGTTCCGAACCAGGAACAAAGAAAAAATATACAGATATTTTCAAAAATCCAATGCAAATATGTAAATAGCAAAAGCGTGTTATTGAATATTTAATACGTGATTTATCACATTGCTAACTAAGCGTAGAACCAACCGAGTGAAAAATGTCCAAGCCGGGACTCGAACCCGGAACCATTGGAATCGCGCTCCAAGTGCTGCAACCTTACCAACATATGTGAGTGAGAGATGCTAAGCTGGGTAATGTCCTCGTAGCTGAAATGGTAGAGCACTTGGAGCGCTATTCGAAGGGTTCCGGGTTCGATTCCCGTCTTGGATATTTTTCACGCGGTTGCTTCTACGCTTAATTAGCAATGTGATAAATCACGTATTAAATAATTTCGAGCGTAATTTCACTGCTGAAAATTAATTAAAATTATACATGCGTAATTATTAATTTTGCATAATAAGGAAGAAAATGTTCTTATATTGGTGTTTTATTTCTTACTTGACAAAGATTTATTCCTTTTGATCTTGAATAACGTGACATCTTGAATATTAGCACTCCCAAACTTTATTTCAAAGTTCTTGAACCATCTATTTTCAATTTTCTTCGATTAATATATTCTTCATCACTCCCAGCCTATCCAATTGCCATTTTTTTCATTATTTATTTTATTGTTATTATTACTGAATAAATTTTTGTGTTGTTCATGGTCACAAGATCACTTTATTTGAAAAACAGTAAGGATAGAAGTAACAGACTCATAGGAGCTATAAAAGCTCCCTTAGGTTATGGGAACGTCCATTCGTTACTTTTGCGACAATTAGAGCAATCTTTCATAAATACTTGCAATTATTTCATTATAAAATATATTTAAGATAAAAATTGATATAACCAATTAAATATCACTGTGTTCCTCTCTCGTAATATATATTTAATTGGCAACAAAAATAATTTTATTTGTTTATATATTAAATCAAAATTTTGTTACTCTTGTGACACTCTGGTCATAAGAGTAACAAAATTTTGATTTATTATATAGACAAGCAAAATGCTTTTTATTTCAAATTACATATATATTAAACGAGTGAAGCACAGTAGTATTTCACTGGTTATATCACTTTTTATCTTACTTATATTTTACAATAAAATAATTGGAAGTATTTGTAAAAAACCGCTCGAATGGTCACAAGAGTAACACTGGACGTTCCCTTGTGTACAGTCGTGGGAGAAAAAAAGTAAACACCCCTACTAAGTCAGCAACTAATTATAATAGAAGAAATTTACCGGTACCAATCGATTGGAAATAATGTCTACTTTTAAATTATGTATATAAAATTTGCTTAGGGGAGAATCTACAAATCTAACCAGATCAAACTTTGTTTTTTTCATTGGCAACACCCATTTTCGACAATATATTTTAAATCTTCGGTTCAAACTATGCCTAGAAAGGAAGTTTTTAGTCATTTGAATGATAAGATTTTGAATTATAAACATTCAACATGTTTTGACACTCATAAAGTACTTAGGTGTCTGAAAATCTTAGGTGTCTACTTTACTAATCGATTGGCTCTAGTCACTTATAGTATAATTTGCGGAATAATTAGTTGAGGATTTTCCAGGTTTTTTTACATTGTTTAAAAAAGATAAAATGGAGAAAGCGGTTGTTTTTCTTGAAATTAATTATGCGTAAAGCTCACACACAGGTAATGAAATTTCAAGGCCGTAGAGGCTATCAATGAATAGCAGTTGCACATCCAGTATCCAAACCAGTAATTTGTAAAACTTCTCCTGTACGATGATTCATGCTTGTCTAGACAAAGGGTGAAAAAAGAGTACCAACTTTACCTGCGATAGCATTTTCCAAGCATTTTTGAATTGCTGGATTTTGTTTTGCTGGATAGGTGGCTTTTTGGGAAGGGGTGGATTATTCCTAATATCCCATTATGCAATTCAACGTCCCGGGAGAATTCCATTAAAATACTCTTTAAAACCACTTAACACCTTGAAGGAAGATGGTACATTTTTATAACACTTAATTTTAATCCCGAAATGCCAAAATGCATCAGTCTTTTATAATAAAAATTTTCATTTATATTGTGCGTGAAGAAAACCTTTTACTTATTTCCAAATAAGTTTGTTCAAAAATTCTGGTGTCATTCAATCATTTCAGCATTTTAGCAACAGAAGTACTTTGCCCCTGAAAAGATTTAAGAAGTTTAGGACTTAATTTCCTAAATAAACTGAAGTAAGGAAGTTTTTAAGAAAGAAAATTTAAGACAATTTGAGGGGTTCAGAACCACAGTCGGCCAAGTCCATTTTGAAAAAAAAAATGAGATAGTCCCTTTAGAAGGTGCATAAAATCTGTTTTATCCACTCCCACAGAGAATCAAGCCTGTTTTCACTTACTTTCTCACATATGTCATCTGTTTACAGACTTGGTTTACTGTGGGAGTGGATAAAACAGATTCTATACACCTTCTAATCGGACTACTTTTTTTTTAATGAACTTGGTGTACTGTGGTTGAGAGCCCCTCATTTTATAATCGGACAGTGTGGTTGCAATTTGCTGCCCCTCTGATGGTATGATGAACTTCATAAGCATATCAATATACTTCATACGAAAATATTTATGGATATATTCAAAGACTCGTCCTTTGTAGCTCAGACCTTTGTAACCTGAATAGTGAATGAAAGTATACACAAAGAAATAATGCCAGTAATTCTTTAGCAATAATTTTAGGCAACGTTATGCGATTTTTAATCAATCTCTGATCCCGTTCCTCAATGATATATCTGTAAAGACGGCATTGTGTATATGTCACTATTGTGCGCATATGATACAATTTATTAAAAGACCGCCAGAGTTTTTGTATAAGAGGATACCTCTTAATAAATTGAAACATATGCACAACACACGTAGAGTTTTAGTGGGTGGACCAAATTGGAAATGGAATATGACCCCGACTTAATCAAGGGCTCGGGCCTGATTATCACAAGGACAAATGATGGGACTGTTCGAGGGTCCTACTTTTAAAAGGACCCAAAGTATCATAAACCTTAATGAATCTTAATTTTAACTCCAGATTTCTACAGTCATTCCAAATCTGTATTGCAAGAGAGACTCGAGACCGCTGAGACTCCCCAACCCCCCTCTTCATAGATAAGGAAATATTTACCATGCAGGTTCTCTCCCACTTCTACACTGAAATTCCGCTATTTTGTGGGAACTTGTATTTAAAAGAAAAGAAAAAAAAGTGTTGTTAACAGCGGTAAAAATTTTCCGGATATTGTAAGTGGAAAATTCAAGAGTTTGAGTTGTAATTTTGACTCAAACTCGCCAATTTTTTTATACTAACTCAATTCACGTTCGCTTCTCGTAAATTGAATCAAACTCAAAACCCACAGAAACTGAGTCTCAAACTCACAGTTTCACCTCAAGGAATTCGCTACTGCATAAAACTGTTGAAGGTACACATCGGTGGTTTGAAGACCCTCGAAGGAAAATATTCTCGAATACGAGAAAAGAGTGGCTAATTGTTCAACAAGCCAGAACTGCTTCAACGATTTCAAGTTCACTATATAGTGTGCTGTAGATTTTCTTGTGGTACCTTCCATCATTTCACGGTGCTCGTTATGAGACGAAACTACGTCCATACCAATCTTTACGATGTCTACTTTAAATATTACGACATTTACCATTTAGAATTTTATCTTGTCCAAGTGTGTCCATCCTTGTCCATCGTGGCTGGCGGCAGACTGACATCCCATAGTGTTTAGGGACATATTAAACTTCACCTGTAAAGCGAATGACTATCGCGCATGCGTGGAGAAAGACAGGATCGCTTTCCCAAATAGATTCTGTTTTTCCGAGACACTTAACAATTACTCAGAGTTTGGTGGTGTGATGGAATGCTATCTCTTACGATCGAAAGTCGATCCTAATAATCATGTCTACAACTTTAACAACTCAACAACAAGTAGATGACATCTTACAGAGTTTGAGTTCCTCTTTATGAAACGTAACGTCGTTTTAAAACCAATCTCCACCATGATAATTCCAAGCTTCATATGGCTTACACATCTCTGCATAACATTCATGTTGATAACTTATCCTTGGTTAGCTAGGTCAGCAGAATTTTTCCATGTTGAACAGGTTCCATGGAAAGTGTTAAGTCACCGAAATCGGAAACCAGAAAACAACAAATCTGGGCTAGCAATTCAAAAATGCTTGGAAAATGCTATCGCAGGTAAAGTTGGTACTCTTGAGAAGTTTTACAAATTACTGGTTTGTATACTGGATGTGCAACTGCTATTCATTGATAGGCTCTACGGCCTTGAAATTTCATTACCTGTGTGTGAGCTTTACGCATAATTAATTTCAAGAAAAACAACCGCTTTCTCCATTTTATCTTTTTTAAACAATGTAAAAAAATCTGGAAAATCCTCAACTAATTCTTCCGCAAATTATACTATAAGTGACTAGAGCCAATCGATTAGTAAAAACGTCCAGTAATTAAAGCAATACTTAATTTTTTTCTTAGGAGTCGTCTACATATAAAAACTGTTCCGAAATTGAATACTTAAATGCTAGCATCTAATTTTTACATAATATTTTAATTTCTTGGTAATTTTTTCTTTCGGATGCCAAAGAGGAAGTATTTCCATCAAGTAGTTTAGTAATTACGCAAGTTTAAAATTCATTTTTTTTTATCCTTTTAAAATAATGCGGTTAGTTTTTAAGCATAACTCAAAACTACTAGGCGGAATGAGTTGCAATTTTACGGATTTGTATATTTTAAACATCTTAATACTTTGCATTTCTTAATATTTTCTTCTTAATTAATTTCAAAAAATATATATTTGCGAAATTAATTTTTGAGAAACATTTCAAATGTAAGTTAAGAATTTTTTAAAGACAAAACAATATCTAGAAACTTCAAAGATAGAAATCTAAAATTACAGCTCATTTCGCCAATTAGTTTTTGAGTTATGCATTAAAAACTACCGCATTGTTTAGCAATGATTAAAAATTAATTTAATATTAAGTATTCCAAACTTAAAAGCTACATTATTTCTAAACTACAATACTTGACTGAATGATTTCCCGTTTGGTATCCGATCGTAACACATACCAAGAAATTCAAATATGGTGTCAAAATTAGATACTTATATTAAAAATTTCAAGTTTGGTGCAATTTCTATATCTAGGTGACCGCTAAGCAAAATTTATGAATATCATCAATTAGTTTATCTTATCACTAATCTATTCGTAGGAGTCCCATTTTTACAGGTGCTGTTCTCACAGTTTTTAGATGAGTTTGTTTTGGTACAAAAAAAATCGTCTGCATAGAGAAATCATTTTATTTTTATATGTTTCTGACAGTATTATAAATTCTGGTCTGGCAACTGAGATTTTTATATACATCAAATCAGAATATAAAGAAAACGTCCTATCTTAAATGGGAGAGGTAACCGCAAGATTAAAAACGAGGTCATATCAATCAAGGTCACACGCCACGTAGCGGACGGGGTTGAACTACAGGAATATACTTAACTGTTTTCGTCTTTGTGGATAACCTATTAATTGTAGATCTATGAAATAACTGCGAAAGCGTAAAACGCCGTGTTTTCACTTGTTTTTAGTATTTATATTCTCACAGTATAGAAAATTCTATTCATTTTCATTCGCGATTATTTAATTTATTTATTATAGATAATAATTTAAATAAAAACAGTTCTTTTTAGAACCAATATTATTTGTTAAAATGGCAAAATGTTGGCCATCTAATAGCTGCATTTTTCGAAATTGTAGGAAAATATTTTTTCTGATGGAATTCTTCTCTGTCCTTTTCCATAGACTAAAAGAAGGTAATTATGAGTTTTTATTTTAATTTATAAAAAAGGATAAAATATTATTTAATATATATCATCAAATGTTGGTAATTACGTTTTTTTTAATATACTGAAAAATAACGCATAAAAATTAGTAAGTATATAATTTTATATACTTACTTATTATAACTTTTATATAAAGTTAATATGTAAAGATAGAATTTTGTAGTCTCATTTTTTACTCAATTATTTTGTGCTAAAATTATAAAAAATGAGATACACGGTTGTATTCCCGATGAGAATACAACGTTTATGAATGTTTAGAATATGTATAGAACTTAATTATAAATAAAATATTCAATTTTAAGTGTAGTTTTTTGTTTATCGAGCGCAGACGATAAGTTCCCAATATTCTCTTGAACGCATTGCACTCATGTTATCTAACTAACGAATATTACATTTATTTAATTTAAACCTCATTTCATTTTATATTCGGAATCACTTTAATTTAAAATGCATGCATTAAATGTTGTACTATTAAACAAGCAATTATTGTTCATTTATTTGTTTAAATGTTTTGCGATTCTCGACTCGATATATAGAATGATACATCTTTGGAGATGTTTTATAGAAATTTTAAACTAGTTTTTGTAGTCCCACGTAATATTTGCCTCAGGACTGAGGAGGTTATGGAAGATGAATCCTGCTCACCAGATTTATTACAAAATATTTTTGTTACAGCTTGTTTTGATAAAAATATGTGTATTTAAAAAAATAGCCGCAATGTCATTTTAGTTTCAGGGCAAAAGGCAATGTTTTCGTAGCATTAGTGCTTTTTCTCCCGAAATTTAAATGATATTGTGACATTTTTTTTTTATATATATATACGTAATTTTACGAAAAAATAAACTGTAACAAAAATATTTGCAAGTGCAAACGGATTTACTTTTCATAATCGTCTGCACGCGACAGAGATAGATTTAAAAATATGTATCACTTTTTTAAATAATTTTAAAAAACATAAAAAATGAGTAAGTTAGGATTCAGTTTTCAAATAAATTGTGATACAGCGTTTCACCCTTAACCGGAAACGTACCGTCTGTGAGATGGTTGCGTCTACATATCTACCCTTTACACAAGAATGAACGCGTCCCCAATCTTATCATGCAATCTAATCATTACGCTATTGGTCCTCTGCCTCCCCACTCATTTGCAACACTAGGCATTTTTAATTACTGAAAGAAAGATTATTTTATTTTCAGCGTAGTCTGTTAGACGGCGTGTTTTCGTTTATGTAATTTTCGGCTCTGGGACATTGAAGTGGAGGGTCGTCAAAGGGGATACGCTTTGACGGCTACATAATACATACATGGTGATAAAGACGTTGAATAAACAGTTTTGCGATGATTTGAAGAAGTAGGAAGTGACATTGGAGATGTTGAAAGCATTTCAGATGATGAATATATATAAATTCTGAACACGAAAGTGACTCAACATTATCAGAAAATGAATAAAAAATGCAGATATTTAGAGCATGCTGTAATATTTACTATTAAATGTTTTGTTAATTTTACTATATAATATTTTTTTTAATTCATATTGTACCGAAATATATAAAAATATTAACATTAATTTAATTATTACATCGAAATGTAATATTTTGAACAATAATGACTAATTTTAAAATATTTACTGTCTCCGATATTCCGAATTTATTTTTATGCTGTTATATTAAAACATTGGTCCTGTTAATGCATTACTAATAAAGATTAAGTGTTTAAGTTCACTATTTGGTAAATTAAGAGTTTTTTTTTTCTTTTTAAAATTTTATAGCAATTTTTTTAATTTAGCAGTATCACAGATGACACGTTTCTGTTTGTGCAGGGGATTTTAAAGTTTCCAGTTAAAGGTTAAACAAATTGCGTTTTAAGTAATTTTTTTCCCGTATTCGGCGATGTAAAAATTTAAAATGTGCGATGTTTAGAAGTTTTAATTATAGTTTTAAAAACGAAATGTAATCGTCTGCTGTTGCCAATTTAAAAAAGACGTCAGCATTACGCACAGACACATTTATCCACTATAATATAGATAGATAGTATCCAGTTGAATTAAATAAAATTTTGATGGGCATTTTAAATATTTTGCATAATAATATACTTACTGAATAAATAAATATTCATGATAAAAAAAAATAGCCATTTTGTCTATCAGAATAACGCTTCTCAGGGAATAAATCAGTGCACCTTTGTCAAAGACGTAGCTGCCAACTTTTATACTTTTTTGTTAGCACTAAAATTTAATAGATATTTTTACTTTATTTAATCGTCGAAATCTGCTATTAAATAAGACCAAACTTTCTATTATTTTTTAGTGTTAAGCCGAACGCGTAAAATTTATCAATTATTCAAAGAGTATTTCAAATAAGACTTGATTTAAACAGCTGTTGCTTATTGCTGCACAAAAATGCTCATTTAAAAATGACTGTAATCGAAAGGCAGTCGAAGCAAAATTTACAGCAAAGCTCTTTCCCTTTCAGAAAAAAATTGCAGCGTAGTATTTTCTTTAATTAACCATTAGAAAATCTATTTCACATTTTTTTTTTTTTAATTTAAATACTTGTTCTGAGCAGAAAGAGCGCTTAATAAAATTGCAAAAAATTCAAAAATCACTAGGCCGAAAATGTTTTATAGAGATAAGGATAAATTGTACTATACTGGGCTAAAAGATTAACACGTGGTTTCTTTTATAAAGAACAAATAATCCCCGCGAAATACGAAAAAAGCCATCTAAAAATCAACAAACATTCGTGTAAAATTCAAACATTGCTGTACGAATTCCGAATAAACATTATTGAAAAGAGGACAAAATGTACTTAATTCGATTAAATATCCAAACCGGTTTTTCTACTAATGTGGAATAATCGTCGCAAAACGCGAAAAAAGCTAAAAATCTCATTTTTAAAAAAATCCAAAAATCTAAACTCTGCCTCATATTTCCTTCTCGAATGACAAATAATCACCACGAAATGCGACCAAATGCTAAAAATCTCATAAAATGTTTTTAAACATTCGCGAAAAATTAAAAAAATAGCTGTACAAATTCCAAATAAACTTTACTAAAAGGGGTGCAAAATTGGCTATATTGTGCTAAAAGATTATTCCTTCAACTAACATGGAAAAACCGCCGCCAAATACGAAAAATTGCAAAAACTCGCATGAAAAATTAAATTTAAAAAAATCAAAAAACTGTCTTCGAGATGCTCAATTTCAGGCACATAGGTAACTTCCTACCAAACTTTGTGTACCTGTGCTCCCAACGATCTTATGAAAAATTTGTAACTGCAGACAAACATATTTACATGCATAGATACAAACGCACAAACGTGTGTCTTTATTATTGGAGGTGTTAATAATCTGATTTTGGACAAAAAGGTTAAAAAATAATCGAACGTAATATTCAAAATTACTAATGTACAAATGGTCAAGACGTTGAGATAAAAGCTCTAAGCAAGATGCAGATGAAATTCAAACTGATCTATGAAGCTAAGAAATCTTGAGAATTCTTTAATGTCTAGTCGCAAATAGAAAATTTTAGAGGTAAGCATAGATCTTAAATCTGTATTATTTGATATTATATTTTCTATTAATGCTGATATTATTATTGATTAATCATCTTTAAACCTTACCGTAATGCTAACAGTTGAATGATATATAAAGGATATTAGTATTGGGAATTATAAAGAAAAAGAAAGAAAGAAACACATTGTTTTCGTAAATTTCTGCGCAAAAAGAAGTATAATGAAATATTATTATTATTAAGAAGAGAAATATAGAAAAAAGCTTGATTATAGAGACATGTCATTTTTTTAAATTAAACCAATTATCTAGATCAGGGGTTTTCAAACTATGGCACGCGTACCTGTACTTGTACGTGAAGCTCTGTTTACTGGTGCACGAAAGTCTGATACTGGTACATGAAATGAAATAAAAAATACAACATGTGAAATCCAAAAACAGCTCAATGCCGCCTCCCCACCCCCCCACCCCCCAGTGAGGTAGTCGTAAAAAAAACAGAGGGTATACGCTAAAGTCATGAACGTCATGCCTAGGGTATACGCTATAGCTTTATTTGAGAAGCAGAGGGTATACGGTGCTTCTTAAAAAAATCCAGAAGGTATACGGCGTATACCCGCGTATACCCTCCACTACACCCCTGCCCCCCCCCCCCCCCCATCTCCGCTTTCTTGATTTGTCAATTCATCGGCTCCGTCTTTGTTATTACTGCTTTGACAACGTTTTGCTCTCTGTTATTTTAATGTAATTTCGATTAGTATTTTTAGATAAATGATAACTAATGCATCGGTAGCTGTTTAATTGATCTTTCATTTCCCCTTTTAAAAAAGAAAAAACGTTTTCTTCTATTTCTATATTATATATGTGTATTGTGTATATTATTTATTTCAATGAGCTTCGAACTCGCATTAATGAGCGGTTTATTTTCAGAAGGTGTGTGAAATTCTTATATGGATTATTTAATTATTAAATTTTCTTAACTCTATTTTACTACTGATATAAACATAGTATTCATATAACAAAAAATTGACGCTAATATATCATTAAGTATTGTAGCTTTTTTTTCTACCAGAAACCTGATTTGAACCTTTATTTGAATGTTAATATAAAACAGTCAATCTAAGTACCAATTTAATAATGTAATCATGTAATTACATAGAGTAAAATCTGCTCAGACAGAAGCACAAAAGACTGGAAAAATATTTCGTTTTAGACATATTCCGTTTACACAGGTTTTTCTGTATTATCTTTCTGTTTGTCACCGGGTGATACGCGTAAGTATGAACTTCTATTTAGGCGTACGAGGGTCTAAAAGTTTGCGAATCCCTGCTCTAGATTAATCAATTCTATATTCTGTTATAAAAGCGAAGCATCAATGAAGCCAATTCCATACAGTTGAGTTTTGTTAAATAACATAAGCTGGTCTTTTCAAAAATAGCTCCGACGTCATAGCGTGGGAGTTAAATTTCGCAACGTAATCTATACCACTATCTGAAGTTAATCGGTCAAATTGAAATTTTGTTTTCCATTTCGAAGATTAAAGATGTACGATCCTTTGTTTTAATCTGTTTACATTTTGTCGGTGCCTGCATGCTAAATAATTCCTTATTTCGAAAATTTTTTGTAGCTATCTGATTACAGAGACAATACATATGTATGCATGTGAAATTAATAATTTATGTAATAGCTATTGATTGTTTGTTTGATGTAATTTTATTCAATTGCAATAAATATACATTATAAATATATATTTCGGTTTTTATTTTCAAAGATTTTATTCAGTTTTTATTTTGCAAAAATTAGACGACTTTGGATTAATACTAAATATACCAACAACCTTCCATTTGATCGGTTCCAAATGAAAATAATCGAACCAGAAATTTCTTCATAAAATACATAAAATACAAATCACACAGAGATGAATTAAATAAGTTAAATTATAAAGTTAAGTAGCTTTAAATGAAAGTCCTGATGCGAAATATATTTATAAAACTAGAGTAAAATTCCTGGTATGTTTAATGTTAAAGAAAAATTCTTGAATCTTCAGGAATTCCATTCATAATCTGAAATATGACCAATTTGATCATTTTGAACACAAACCTACATTCTCTGGCAAACCGAAATAAATAAACTTACAAGGAAGGTCTCCATACTGGGGATACTCAGAATATTTTGAAAAAAATGCCAATTAAACTACTTATGTATGTAATAAAGGATCAGTCAAATTTAGTGGCGGAATTACAGTAGAAAGTCTGTAAAAAAATAAAATACTTTCGAGTATTTGGCGGGAAAAGACGAAAGCGTCACGCGATTTGGCAAGCATTACTTTTTCTTGCCAAAAGCAAACGATTTTAATGCATCTGAAAATTGTTTGTTAATTGATTTTTAGAATGCGTGTAAAAAGTATTTAATGAATTTAAACATAAACAATGAGAGAGTTTAATAAATACATTTTTTCGTATTACATATTTATGTTGCTTGTTACTTAATTTTATTACTTTAAAAACAATTTCATCTATAAAAAATACTTTCATATATTTAAGCGTATTCCAAAATAAAGGCAAGATTCATTTAGCAGTTATTCGTTTAAAACCAAGTAATTCGTCATTTCCATAGCAACAAAATTGAACCGACAGCGCTCAATTGGACTTAATTTTGAGATATTGAAACAATTTTAATTTAGTTTTCATTCATAAAATTTGATATTTAACATTCATTATAAATACATATATGACAAAACTATAGCTAAATCAAACTAAAACTGACAAAACTACAGTTATTTAAGTTAAATTTATTTAAACTAGTTCACTATGAAATATTTTTATCTTAAAGAGTATTCGACTTGAAAAAGTATTTTTCGAAATTTCATTTCATCGCCAACCGATGATAAATCGCCAAATAAACGAAAATTTCATTATTTTTTTTACGAACGTTCTACCGGGGTTCAGCCAAAAAATTTTTTATAAACATATATATCCACATGAGACGAACACTCTAATTTTTTCAGATTTTTCTGAATATGCCCGTATGGAGATCTTCCTTGTTAGAAACAACCGCAAACAAGAATGAAAAATCATGCGTCAAGCATAGATTGTGAAACACTTCACAACACATTCAGAATAATGTAACAAAAGTTCATATTTTAATAAGTTAAAATATTACATTTAATTCAACCATATGGAAACGCATAACACATTTGAAAATTCAAATTTCAGATGTTCCCATCTACAATCGGAAAATTATCCGAATTCTTTGATCAGCCCTGTATATATTGTATTGCCTGGCCTATTGTATACTTTGAGCAACACTGTATATGATTAAAACAGTTAAATTTAAAAGCGCAAGCCGAAATTGAAAACGCACTTTGGCAGTTTATACTCAAAAACAGTATTGTAACCGATTTCTTTTGTGTGTCTCTGTAAATGAAAGACAAATGCTATGAATACCCTATTCTGTCGTAATCATCATTTAGTGAAATTCAGTGATTTATATCAGTTTAAATACTTTTGAAACAGCGTAATGTCATTAAAATCCTCTGCAAACGATTTTTTCCCATATACCATATCTAATGGAATTCTTTTGGGTAGCCGTGTAAATGAAATATTAATCCCACATACTTCATATACAATACCAAACATGGTTAGGTGACCCTAAATTAACAATTGCATGAAAATCCGAGTACATTTATAGGAGTTAGAGCGTGGAAAGACGGACAGACAAACCCAATGCATAAACGCTTTTCAACTTTGTTGGAAAGTGTTAATGAAAAACAATTAGTTCTAAGCATGGACGGTAGCAATAGTCTTTTTAAACAATCCTTTTCGCACATTGAATTACTTCAAATCATTATCATTTCCTAATTTTAATGGTCGGCTGGGGGGTATTTTCAAATACAACTTGTTTAAAACAGTATCTTAATTTACTTATTTTTTATGTTTTAAACAAATTCTTAAGCGTGATTTAAAAAAAAAATCTATTTCCGTCGCATGCAGTCCGCTTCCTGAAGATTAATCCATTTGCGCTTAAAATAATATAAATAATTCAGCGTTTGTTTCTGGCTAATATTCCATAACGAAGTTAAGATATCATCAATACGTAAGTAAATTAATTAATATGAATAAAACAGAAATTTAGCAGATATGTAATTGAACAACGCCCTTAAACTCTGAAATAATCAGAATAAAAAATGTGGCTAATACAAAAATATCGCTTTTGATAAATTTCAAAACTTTATTTGAAAACATAATGGACATTTTTTCTATAAAAATGATCCTTGGGGCTGTTTCTGCGCCATTAATATATATATATATATATATATATATATATGTTAAATGTAAAAAATCGATTCGAATTTTTAATTTAAAAAAATGTTTTCATCTATGCTATGTACACGAAGCGTATGTTCTGCAACAAGCCTGGCTTGTATTCCCCGGTTTATCTTAAAAAATGCTAACTGCTAACTTAAAATTATCTTTTATTCATTAATTTAAGGTGGCAGTTTAAAAAAAAGCGGTATTAATGTTTCATTTTCTCAGCAATTTCAATATATATTTTTTGTAACTTATTGCTACTGTAATTAGCTACATTCTCACCGATTTTTTTCCCTAGAATCAGTTTCTAATTTGCAACGTTATTATTTTTTTCATCCTAGATTTAATTTAGTTGTTGTTGTTTAAAAAATTGTGTAAAAATTTGTCCCTTTCGCAAAACGATCCTATTCTAGATTAGTTGTCATCGAAGTAGTATATATATATATATATACACTGCTCAAAACAATTAAAGGATATTGCAGTTTTAGGTGGATTTTGTATCTGGTAAACTGTTTAGCTGATTGATACATGGTCGACAGACATAGTAGGTTATATGAAAATAAATTACACATGTTTGGCAGGAAAAAATGCATTTTATTGCGCATTTGTGTACTAAAGGAAAAAAACACAATTTGTGCATATGAGAAAAAAAGAATAAGAAAAGGTGTTTTCTTCAAAGAAAATCATTTTCAGTAGGGGGTATGGTTTCCACGGGCGGCCAGCAACGTTGAACACCTTTGAGGCATGGACTTAATGAGGCTATTAATGACGAGTTGGGGTATTCTGCCCCACTCTTCCAGAAGAGCTCTTTCCAGTTCTTGGAGAGTTTGTGGGGGTTGTTGGCGGCCAGAAACTCGTCTTCCTAGAGCGTCCCAAACGTGCTCGATTGGATTCATGCCTGGAGAACACGCTGGCCATTCCATTCGAACGACACCTTCCTCGAAAAGGAAATCCTCCACCAGGTTTGCACGATGTGGCCTGCAGTTATCGTCCATTAAAATGAAGTTATCTCCGATTGCTGCAGCGTAAGGGACTACAATAGGTCTGAGGATCTCATCCCTATATCGGCGACCAGTCAGAGCTCCATCTCGAATGATGTAGAGGTCAGTGCGCCCGTCAATGGAGATGCCACCATACACCAACACTCCTCCACCGCCAAATCTGACACTTTCGTGCACGAACGCAGGATTATTCCTACTGCCACGGTCCCTCCAGATGAAAATACGCCTATTATCCGGATGCACAGAAAACCGGACTCGTCAGAAAACAGAATATTGCTCCATTCATTTCTCCTCCAGTTGACATGCTCGGTTGCCCACTCCCTGCGGTCGCGACGATGCCTTGATGTTAATCTAACGCATACCATCGGTCGGCGAGCATACAGACCTACAGCATGGAGCCGGTATCGGACAGTCTGAGTTGAAATCGTGGTGCCTGTAGCCGAGCGAAGGTGTTGTTGGAGAAGAGTAGCGTTCATGGTTCGGTGTCTCCGAGCTGTTAACGCTAAATACCGATCTTCATTGGGCGTTGTTGCCCGTCTACGACCTTGCCCTGGTCTTCGGCCTGCACATCCACTCTCCAAAAAACGGTTCCAGATCCTGGAAATGACACTTTGTGACACTCCAATGGCTTACGCTACTTCGACTTGAGTTTGGCCCCCTTCTAACCTACCAACAATTCTCAAAGCTTCTGAATCTGTCAAATGACTTCGCTGAGACATCGTACTCATCGAAACAAAGCAATCACTGAATGCCGACCATCCTTGTCTTCATTCTCTTTTATCCAGTTGAAAGTCAAATTTCATTCGCTGCCGGTGAAGCGACGTTTTTGACGTCGAACTCAAAATTTGCATACTCCACAGTTTGAAAACCAGAAAAATTTGCATTTGTGATTCTCTTCTTCTATTTTCGGCAAAAAAAAATTCGTTTATATCTTTATTTTATATAAAACTTCAAATATCCTTTAATTGTTTTGAGCAGTGTATATTTAATATTGAAATTATTTCAGTAAATTCCGTTCGAAAAAGAAGTAAGAAATAGAAAATTTAGCTGGAGAAGTAATCAAATGAAATATCTAACTGCATCACAGTTTCTAGTGCTGTTTGCATAATCGACAATCTGTTTATTTTTGTCCATAATTCATTTAGCGACAATTAAGGGGAAATTTTATTAAAAGCTTTGCAACCTTAATTGAAGGTTTCGGTTATTTTCAGTTGCACTTGCCTCTTTAACCCCTCAACTAAGGCCATGAAAGTGTTTGAAACATTGAAACGATTGTAACTAATTTGAGTTTCGACGGCGACATATTCAAGCGGTTAAAGGGAATAGAAAATTGAACAGATCTTTATATTTCTAAACTAATTGTTAATTTGAATGTATTTCCACTTTTGTATAACTTAATGAAAATATTAAAAAAACTAGACAACAGGAATTCTGCTTTTTCAGAGTTTAGTTTCGCCCCCGACGTTACCTTTACTTCATTTTCTTCTGATGGCTTGGTGGCTTCTATTATTAGGAAACAGCCATTATAAATGAAGCGTTTAGGTGAAGATGAAAGAGCAGCCGTAAAGAGTTAGAACTCTGATTTTCTGGTCAGAATGGGGGGGGGGGAAATGGGCATAATTTAAAAAATATAGATATGGCCATTCCCCCCCCCCCCCCCATTCTTACCAGAAAATCAGAGTTCTAACTCTTTACGGCTGCTCTTTCATCTTCACCTAAACGCTTCATTTATAATGGCTGTTTCATAATAATAGAAGCCACCAGTAAGCGGGACTGTACTGCAGTACAAAACATATTTCAATTTTAAGACTTAAAGCACACGTTTTATTTTATGTAAAATGACGTCATTCGCAAACGCTTAAGAATTCCACATTTACGATCTACTCCTAAGCATCTACAGTAAAGCATGCAAAGCACATCACTATCTCGAAATAATGCACAAATGCAGCAAAAATATGCCGTCATTCAAGAAAATCGACAAAAAAAAGGGCTATCTAATGATTCATAGATATAGTTAAATATAGTTCATAATAGCTCCAATTTTTTAGCAGAAATCATTCGTTTATATTTTTTTCAAAATAGCGCATATTTTAATTATACATTTTCTTTCGGTTGTTATGAGAAAATGACACTAAAAATATATAATTCCTATTTTAGAACTATTTCTCCTTTACTTTCTACAGAAATGGAGTACTTCCGTTGCCAATATTAAGCAAATAACTACAAAAACTACAAAAAAATTAATTAAATAAAATAATGCTATAAAAAGTGATAAAATATCTTTATTAAGATTGACGATCGTTTCGTCGCACCAACGGCGACATTTTCAAAATCATTTATGATAGAAAGTATTTTCACATAATTTAAAAACAGTAAACATAGTAAACAATGTCATGAGACATGATGCATAATGAAAAATATTGCAAACATAAAATTAAATTAAAATTAAATTAGCTATTTGTGAGCGTGGATTATATGAAAATTAATCCACGCTCACAAATAGCTAATTTAATTTTAATTTAATTTTATGTTTGTAATGTTTTTCATTATGCATCATGGCTCGTGACATTGTTTACTATGTTTATTGTTTTTAAATTATGTGAAAATATTTTCTATCATAAATGATTTTGAAAATGTCGCCGTTGTGTCGACGAAACGATCGTCAATCTTAATAAAGATATTTTATCCCTTTTTATAGCATTATTTTATTTAATCTGTTTATAAGTGATTTTTATACATGTTTAAAAAAAATTAATATTCAAAAATAAATGAAGATACAGTTTAGAAACAAAATGCATTTAAGAACTTTTTTTTTTCCAATACGACGGTATAAAAACTATAAATGTGCGATGCTTAGAAGTTTAAAAAATTGCTGTAGAGTATTTAATCGAACTGCTTTGTTTTACGGCTGGCTTCTGTAAGGTAACGTTATTTTTTGAAATACACAAAATAAGCTGAGAGAAAGAAATAACATACTGTACCGCGGGCTAATTAACATACAATTAATTAACATCATTTTTTATGTAAATAATATGTTATATTGAAATTTCTAAGTTTTCACCATTTCCTCTCCTATGGTTTGCAATTAACCCTTTCAGGGCCAAGTAATTGCGTTGCTGTAATGTAAAATTCACACCGGAATCTTCCAAAAAATTTATTGTAAAAATAAGGAAAAGCAATTTTACGACTTTTTTCCACCATAGTTAGAAAAGTAATATTTAATAAAATTTTTCTGGTGCAAATCTTCATTAATCTTAGGTGGGGTATAATATATCCCACCGCCTCTCAAGGGGTTAAATCTATTTATGCCGCATTAAAAAAAAAATATATATATATATAATTTATAACTGTAGCGCAAATCACACAGCTCTAAATTTATGTTGGTTCATAAAATATTTTGAAATTTAATTAAGAACTTTAATATTCTCTCAAAAACTCGATGTAGTCAATGCCGTGCAACGCTATATCTGATTTTTTTCTTAAGGGAATTTTTTTTAAAAAAAAACATAATTTTCTGTTAATTATTTGAATTTTAATGAGGCAAAATAAATACACATTTAACAAAAAGATTTTCCTGTTCCCTCATTAAGAAGCGAAATAAATGATATTTGCCAAATATTATATAATTAATATTAGAAATTTACACAGATAAGTACATATAACGTCAATTTTATTATTTTTTGTTGCGTAGTAAACAGCAAATTTTTGCTTAGTAATTATTTTTTTTTCCTTTTTTATACATTTTAAAATCAAAAATACATCTTCAGTGTTTTACTTTTTTTAGTGATATCTGTCTAATTATAGATAACATTAAAAATTCGATTCTAAATTATAGTTATTATATTTCTTTATAAATTACTAGCAAACACCGCGGCTTTGCTCGCGTAATATTTGAAACATGCCAAGTGATATTTATATGTCTAATTTTTATAAAAAGGTACTAACTAAATTTTAATTTTATTAAAAGGTAATATTTTATTTTATTAAAAGTTATTTTCTATTAAAAGGTACTTATTACTTTTAGGAATAATTCAAAAATTACTATTTAAAACACAGTTTGATTAAACATCATTATTACACTGCAATGGCAGAAATGAGACTTAAATTAATAAAATGAAATAAAACTAAATAAATGATAATTTAGAAAATATTTTGAAACTTTTATGCTCAATTAATACCCTCATTTCAGTATTCATCTGAAGTTTTGAATTTTTTAGAAACCATCTTCTTACATCTTAAAATTAACCATCATGTCAAATTCCAAGTCCTACCACCTCTCTCAATATAAAGGGCTATGTTGAAACAGGAACTGTCACCATTAATTTGCCAACATTAATTTTGAAATCGGTTTGTTATTTCCTAATATTCCACAGAAACGTAATTTAAAAAGCTATTAAAGCCCTTTTTTAGAACGTTTGTTTTTTAGAACCCCAAGTGGTAGAATCATCGGCATAAAATATAACCTGTGTAGGATCAGAGACTGTTACCATTGATTCGCAAATATTACTTTTATAATCGGTTTATATTCCCTGAAATTGCATAGAATCGTAATTTAGAACTATTTTAGAATGCTTTTCGCACCTCCCCTTCGCTTCACCCCTTTTTAAATCGAATTTATTTTCGACGCTCCTTCGAGTGCATTTATATTTTATAAGTAACTACCATGTCATATTTAAAGTTTCTAGCATTTTCAGTATCACAGAAATCGCAATTTAGAAAGTTTTTAGCTCCTGCAACCCTCTGGTGGTAGTGGAACAGACATAAAATATAGCTTATGTTTGAGGAGGTTCTATCACCAAAATTTGTCCTCATTATTTTTTTTATCGGTTTCCTAAATCTTAAGTTTGCTTAAAAATTGTATTTTATAACGCTTTTCACTCACTTCATTTTTTTTAATTTGGAATTTTCTTTCGACTGTTTTTAGAAAGCAGTTGCATCTTGTAAATAAATACCATGCCATACTTCAAAGTGTTAGACCCCTCAGTTGTGCAAAAAACGCAATTTAGAACACGTTTTGATTTTGCAACCCTCAGATGGTAGTGACAGCAACATAAAATATAACCTATGTTATAGCAGGACTGTCACCATTGATTTGCAACCATTACTTTTGAAATAGCTTTGGTATTTCCTTAGATTGAGTAGAAATCGCAATTTAGAACGTTTTTAGGACGCTTTTCGCGCATTTTCACCCCTTTTTAAATTTCCAATTTTTTCAAAACTGTTCTTAAAGATCATTTATATCTAATAAATATGTACCTTGCCTAATTTTAAGTTGCTAGCCCCTACCGATCACAAAAATCGAAATTTAGAACGCTTTTTTGCTCCTGCAACGTCTTGGTGATAGTGATACCGACATAAAATAGCGTCTATGTTAGAGCAGAGGCTGTCAGCATCAATTTCCTACCATTACGTTTGAAATCAGATTAATTCTTCCTGAGATATTGCCGACAAATCGGCATTTAGAACGTTTTTAGAAAGCTTTTCGCGCATTTTGCTCCTGCATCTCCTCTAGGGTAGTGGAAACAGATATAAAATATAGCCTATCTTGGAGCAAGATCTGTCACCATCATTTTACACCATTATATTTGAAATCGGTTCAGTACTTCCTGAGATTACATAGAAATCGCAATTTAGAAAGTTTTTTACAACGCTTTTTGCGCATTTTGACCCCCTTTTAAATTTCGATTTTTTTTAGGAAATGTCCTTAGAGATCATTGATATCTTATAACTAACTACCATTCCAAATTTCACGATTCTAGGCCCTTCCGTAACGCAAAAGCCGCAATTTAGAACGGTTTTCTCCTGCACCCCTTTTGGGGTAGTGGCACCGACATAAAACATCGCCTATGTTGGAGCAAGGGTTGTCACCATCATTTTGACGCCATTATTTTTTAGATCGGTTTGGTATATCCTGAGTTTGTGTAGAAACCACCATTAGAACCTTTTTTTAGAACGCTTTTCGCGCATTTTCACCCCTTTTAAATTTCGAATTGTTTCAGAACTGTTCTTAGAAATCCTTTATATCTAATAAGTAGCTAATATTTCAAATTTCTAGGCCCTTCGGTAACGCAAAAATCGCATTTTTAGAACGTTTTTTGCTCCTGCACCCACTTTCGGGTAGTGGCACCGACATAAAACATAGCCTATGTCGGAGCAAGGGTTGTCATCGTCATTTTGACACCCTTATTTTGACACCATTATTTTTTAAATCGGTTTGGTATTTCCTGAGATTGTTTTGAAACCACCATTTAGAACGCTTTTTAGAACGATTTTCGCGCATTTTCACCCCTTTCAAATTTCGAATTGTTTAAGAACTGTTCCTAGAAATCCTTTATATCTAATAAATAGCTAATATTTCAAATTTCATATTTCTAGGCCCTTCAGTCACACATAAATCGCATTTTTAGAACGTTTTTTGATCCTGCACCCCCTTTGGAGTAGTGACACCGACATAAAACATAGCCTATCTTGGAGCAAGCGTTGTCACCATCATTTTGACACCAATATTTTTTAATTCGGTTTGGTATTTCCTGAGATTGTGTAGAAACTACCATTTAGAACGTTTTATAGAACGCTTTTTGTGCATTTTCACCCCTTTTAAATTTCGAATTCGTTAAGAACTGTTCTTAGACATCATTTATGTCTTATAAGTAACTAATATTCAAAATTTCATATTTCTAGGCCCTTCAGTAACGCTAAAATCGCATTTTAGAACGTTTTTTGCTCCTGTACCCCCTTTGGGGTGGTGACACCGACATAAAACATAGCCTATCTTGGAGCAAGCGTTGTCACCATCATTATGAAACCAATATTTTTTAAATCGTTTTGGTATTTCCTGAGATTGTGTAGAAACTACAATTTAGAACGTTTTTTAGAACGCTTTTTGTGCATTTTTAACCCTTTTAAATTTCGAATTGTTTAAGAACTGTTCTTAGACATCATTTATATCTTATAAGTAACTAATATTCAAAATTTCATATTTCTAGGCGCTTCAGTAACGCTAAAATTGCATTTTAGAACGTTTTTTGCTCCTACACCCCCTTTGGGGTAGTGGCACCGACATAAGATATAGTCTATGTTCTAAGTTGGACTAACACCATCATTTTGATACCATTACTTTTGGGATCGGTTCGGTAGTTCCAGAGCTTACCTCCGACAAATAAACAATTTTTTCCTCTTTATAATAGGAGTATAGATAATTGTTTTTATGTGATATACGTTTAATTACATTCTTATTTTAAATGCAAAATTTGGAAAATGTTTTTTTCTAAAAAGAAATAACACTATCTCATGTGACATTTGCTCGAGAAATCAAGTTTGCTTAACCTTTAACTGATGTCACAGAAATTGTCACATAACTAGTGTGAAGCGGTCTGCGAGACCGCCCCATCGAAAGCTGAATAAAAGCCGCGATTAACTCACAGGATGTTGTTTTTTACTAAACTTTTTGTACAGGAGTGTTATAATTAAAAGTCACCTATTCAAAAGTCTCTGGTGTTAGTACTAAAGATACAAACGAAACAAAATGTCAGTAGTGTTTGTAGATAAACTGAAATTTGCAAGTTAAACTATAAAAATTGAAAAAACCACCGGTCTGTGAGACCGTTAATATCAGTTAAAGGTTCAACTAGATAAAACTATGCCAAGGAACGCAATAGTGTTTTTGCTCTTAAATTTCTGTGTTGTAGACTCCGGAGCAGTATTTCCCAACGTGGGCCGTAAGCCTCACAGTGGGCAATTTAATTTTTATGGGAGATCAATTCCGGAATTTTTTTTAACCCATTTCCTGTCAGTTTGTTTTCGTCTGTTTTTGAAGATTTTTTAAATTATATGCGGGATTTAAATTAAAATGAAAAAAAAATCAAATTCTCGACTTTTTCGTACTTGTATTTTTTGAATGAAACTTTATTTCTATTCATTCCGCAATATGTCACGTGAAGAGACTTTTATACGTCAAACTACTTACAAGGAGAGGGTCCGAGGTTGGTCTCACCGAATACGATGAACATTGGTGTTTCGATAGAGTATAGTTAGTACATGAATATATGACCGCTATAAAGCGCAACCCTCAGGGGGTCTTGAGAAAATAAGTCGCAAAGTTTAAGCTATAGTTTATAATCGGATAAATTTCCCACTTTTGCAAGCCGCTCCGTGGCATGTTCGGTAGCATGCTGGATTTGAGTTTTTTCTACCCGGGATCAAACCCGGCTCGGACTTGTTTTTCGGATCGAAAATTTTTATCAATCATTTTCGAACCGCAATTGAAAAAATGTGTATAATAATTGAAATTTACGAAAAATATGAATTAAATGTATGTTTTGTAGCATATAAGTGCTTTTTAACTACGATATTTTGCATGCTTAAATATATAATGAAAAAAAAAACGCATATTTAATGTCTATCGACCAGAAAAATTTTGTTGTTATTTAAAATTTTTTACAGTATTTCAATGAATAATCTACTATATTTCAGAGAGAAATAAATTAAAACACGTGATATAAATGCGTGAATAATTATATTACTTCAATTTTGTTTTTATATGAAAGTATTTCAAATATTTCATGATTTTATTTAATACCTTTTTTAAAATTCTTAATTTGACTTTTTTTATTTCGGATAATTGGTTTTGTAATTATTACCTACGTAATAACAATTTTCAGCAGCTCAGTATCTTTTTAGAACTTATTTTTAAGCAAAAAGACAGTTATCCTAACTATAATCATAAGAATCCAAGATTTAAAAAAATCAAAAGTTAAAAAGCTAGTTGGTAAAAAATGATACATTTATTTCACTGTGAAAAGTAGTAGCTTATTTATGTAAATAACAGTATATAAATTTTTAAATTAGCTTAATTTTATGGTCTATAAAAGTTCTAATTGTATTATTTTTTGTTTATTATTATTATTATTAATTATTTATGTTATATTTACTTTTCATTAAATATATAAACATGCGAAAATTCACACTTAAAATTTTATTTATGTAATTAAACTGCATTATATAAAAATATTAAACAAGAAAAAAAATGATTCCCGAAAGAAATTACTTCGTAGACACTTATTCTAATTAAAAATCGAGAATCCGAGACTTAAAAAATCATATTAAAAATATAAAACCATATTTTTCAAACCATGAAATATTTGAAGTATTTGAATGAGGAAACAAAATGAAAATAATATACTTGTTCACTTATTTTAATTTATTTCTCTGTTAAAAATTGTAGATGTTCATTGAAATAACTGTAAATAATTTTAAATAACAACAAAAATATTATGGTCTATAGACATTAAATATGCGGGTTTTTTTCATTATATATTTAAACATGCAAAATTTCGTACTTAAAAAAGCACTTATATGCCACAAAAGATACATTTAATTCGTATTTTTCGTAATTTTCAAGTATTATACACATTTTTTCAATTGCGGTTCGAAAATGATTGATAAAAAATTTCGTTCCAAAAAAAAAAAAAGTCTGAGCCGGTTTTGATCGCGTGTAGAAAAAAACTCAAATCCAGCATGCTGCCAAGCATGCCACGGAGCCGCTTACGAAAGACTGAAATTTATCCGGTTATAAACTATAGCTTAAATTTGCGACTTATTTTCTCATGACCCCCTGTGGGTTGCGCTTTATGGCAGTCATATATTTATATACAAACTATACTCTATCGAAATTCAAATGTTCATCGCATTCGGTGTGACCAACCTCGGGCCCTCACCTTGTTAGTGCTAAACTAAAACTCGCTCTCTTGAATTACATTTAATCTGAAAAATATTTAAATTAACCGTACGAGGTATTAGCAACATTATGAAATTAATAAATACCCAAACGGTCATCTCTAAAGGGAGTGGATTGTTAGTAAATTTCTTGTGAGGGAGTGTTCTACAGTGCATACCTTGTACACAGTAATACATTATGACAACATAAACATTTTAAAATTAAAAACATATTTATACACGTCGGCCAAACGGCAATAATGGGCAAGTTAAAGCCCACTAGCAGAGACGTGTTATGGTGGGATAGAAAAATGGCTACTTAAGGGATCATTTTCCTCTTCAACTGGCCAAAAATGCTAGAAAACTCATTCAACATCTTTACCTTTTCACAAACTAATAAACTAAATTCGATGAAAATTTTTGGATTGTTAAGTATAGCATTATTTCTTTTACAATAAACAAAACAGATTGATGAAAAATATTTAAATTAATTAAGAAAACTTAATTAAGTAACCTACTTTTTATTTGTTTTCCTAATTACTGTATATCACCGCGCGCATGATTTTTCAAAAAACATTAAAGATAATGGGTTAAAATTTTCTGAGTGCATTTATATTATACTTCTAAATAAAATAAACTAAAATATTTATAATTAGCTTAAATAATGAAAAATTTATTTTTAAAAAATATGCGAGAAAATTTACAGATTTTCTTTTTTTAATTTTTATTATTAATTATAAATATTATAAATGAAGATAATTAAAAAATTTTAATTCATTATGTTAAGCGAAGTGTTAACTTTAAATTAAAATCTATTTAAAGTAAATAAATTGAAATGAACATGAGATATCGTGTACGCAGTGATATATAGCAATTACGAAAACAAAAAAACAGAAGGTTACTTAATTAAGTTTTCCTAATTAATTTAAATATTTTTCATTAATTTGTTTTATTTATTGTCACAAGTAATGCTATACTTGACATTCCAAAAAAGTTCATTGAATTTGCTTTATTAGTTATTTTGTGAAAAGATATGGAATTTGAATCAGTTTCCTAGAATTTAGACCGGTTGAAGAGAAACAGTCCCCTTAAGATTGTATACATGAGTATTCATAGCTACTAAGCTTTAATCATTTTTTGCAGTGAACGATACATTCTAGCCATTGAAGGCTACTAAAGACATGAAAGGAAGATTTTTGACTGCCTGCGGTTGATGATTTCTTTCTATTAGCTTTGGCGCGTCATAATAAGCATTCATAATCGTTTAAAAAGGACTTTTTTTATTTGAAAGTACATTTTTTTTTATTTGAAAGTACATTTTTAAGCTCTTTTTTTTATAATATCGAAAACAAATTTTGGAAATTTTATTTTTATTATAATTTTAATATATATTTCTAAAAAACTATTCTTTCAGCTTTTTCTTTTCTTTTTTTTTATATACTTTGCAGGTAATGCGTTATAAATTTAACAGGGACTTTCCGTTAATCTGTTACTAAATAACGCACTATAAACGAATAACATTGTTACTTATCCTAATACGTTAAATAATGCCCATCTCTAATGAGTATTCGAAAATGCTTCCCGTGTATTGTACTATTGATAGAAAGACCTCAGTATCCGAAAATTTTCTATATATTCTAAACAAAGTACTAAAATCCACTATAAACTATACCAATGTTTTCAAACTTATTGTCAAATGTGAGAGTCTCTTCAAGAAATGTTTTGAAAATTAAAAATGGAGACCATATAACAGCTTTGTTTCACACTGAGGTAAATTAGCAAAGAACAACAAAACTCTAGAAAACACTTCTAGATATAAAGGCAAAGATGTATGACTTCGAAACATTTATAGTTATGTTAAAAATGTGTTTAGGGCAAAATTCCACCTATTTAGTAAACTAACATATTGTAAAAGGAGTTGCCATTGTTAATGCTCATTTAGGCTTCCTCCATATGAATAAGAATTTATTTTTAAAATAATAAAAAGTACATGTTATATATATATATAGAGAGAGGGGGATGCTGATTTTACAGATGCTTAGGTGGGATGTTTTCCAAAATAGTTTGACACCATTGCTCTCGACCAGTGGTTCCCAACGTGGGGCAATTTGACTTAAAAGTCAAATTGGTGCGGAGGGGGGGCATTTCCAGATTAGCTATTAGCCCATTTCTTGCCGCTTTTGTCTTTCTTTTCTCTTTTGTCGGAAATGTGTTGTAGTTTTTAATAAAAATTAATCATGCAAATATAAAAAATAAAATGAAAAATAGGTTTTTTATTTATTTTTCATGTGGTTTCATTCAAAAGTGCGAAATATAACTGTTACCGGAAAGATTATACAGATAAAAAAATACGTAGCTTTTATCATATAAAACTTTTCTTTCCAATTTTTCTGGATAATACCGTATTCAAGAATTCGACATAAATGTATCGAATATGTAACACGTTCACGCCGGCGTGCATCACCGGTGGGTTACACTCGACTCTGCCATCGGGCAGCGTGCATCATCGGTGGGTCATGCTTGATTGTCTCATCAGGCGGCGTGCATCACCGGTAGGTCACACTCGACTGTTCCATAGAAGGCGTGTCTACAGGTGGGTCACACTCGAATGTGCTATAGACGACGTGCCCTATAGGTGGGTCACACTTGAATATTCGGAAATTCAGTATTAAAAACAATTCATTATTACAGTCGAACCCCGCTATAGGGAACCGTCGGTGAACCCAGCAATATTTTCAATATAGCCGATGGTTCACTATATCCAAATTCTTTGAAAAAGTATTTTTTAACATATGATATAGTATTGTTAAATCAGTGATTGTAATAATACGTAATTTGCTTACGAATGATTAACTAATTAAACAGGAAGAAAAGTAGTATCTTACTAAATCTTGATTTTATTTTTCCATTAGATGGAAGTAATTAGTGATTTTTGATTGAATGCTATTCGATTTCAACTAGAGTTCATCAATTTTCATATCGACAATTAGTAAAGAATCTAATATGTTCTGGTCCACATTTTCTGTAGGAAAAAAATGTTCAGGATATTCCCTGCCAATTTCACTTCCGAGATAGAAGATGACGAAATTTCAAGTTCTTCTTCAACATCGCCTTCAAAGTCTTCTTCAGTATCGCTCTTTTGGTCAACTTCAGATACAATGTCATCATCTGTAGGGGTATGAGATGTGTACCCTTCATCATCGCAAGATTCGAAATGCTCAGTAACGTCCCTTCGAAAAATGTTCGCACTATACTTTTCCAACCACAGAGCTATTTGTAAGTTTTCTTCGTCGTCTTCGTCCTCCACGTTGATATCTGTTCCTTCCAACAGCACATCCTTCGAAAGACCTGCGCGTCGAAAACAGTTGCGTATTGTTGCTGATGTCACCTGTCTCCATGACTTTTCCAACAGAACGATTCCTTCCAAAAGAGAGATGTTGCATTCCGTGTTGTTCTCTTCGCAGTTCTGTAAAACACGCATCACAAGCTGTTTCCTATAGTGGGGCTTCAGGCTGCGAATAATGCCCTGGTCCATGGGCTGCAGCACAGAAGTCGTATTTGGAGGGAAAAAAACGAGCTTAATGCACTTCAGATTTTCTAAGTGGGGATGAGCTGTGCAATTGTCGACAAGGAGAACAATTTTACGTTTTTGTTTCAACAAATCATTGTCCCATTGTCAAAGTTCTTCTTCAAAAAATTTGGAAGTCATCCAGGATTTTTCATTGGCTTTATAGTTGACAGACAGTTTTTTAACATTTTTAATACACCTCGGCTTTTAGGATTCACCTACGACAGTTAATTTTCGCTTTTCTGAGCCGTTCATATTTGCACATACAAGAACAGTTATTCTCACTTTCGAGAGCTTCCCGTTAGTGCACTTTTCTCCTTTAGATTTTAACGTCTGATTGGGAGTCATTTTGTAAAACAATCCAGCTTCGTCAGCATTAAAGATATCCTTCTCTTCATAATCCTGTATTGCATCCGCCCACACTTGAGCTTTCCACATTTCCACATCCGATGTACAAACACTTGCTGCTTCACCAAAAATCTTTCCACAATAAATATTGTTCCGTTTTTTCAACCTATCCAGCCATCCGTTAGAGCACACAAAACTGTTTTCTCCGAATCTTTCGGCAAACTCAATCGCTTTAATTTGAAGCATGTGTCCGGTAACAGGAAGATTTCTGTCCCGCTGAATGGTGAACCATTTTAACAAAGCTCTTTCCACGTTTTCCCTTTCAGCCCGATGTAGTTTCTTCGAACTATCCAAATTATTTTTGCGTGCAGCTAGAGTCACACTGCGATTTTCCCAAATGTTTGAAACTGTAGTTTTTGACAAGGAAAATTCCTTGCACAGTGCCGATTGGTTGGTTCCATCTTCAATAGGTTTAATAATTTTAATCTTATCCTCAATCGAAAATGCTTTCCTTTTTATAGAATTCGCCATTTTCACGAAATTTTTAGCTGCTCTTGAAAAAACGTCGTCTTATCTCAAATCAATCATAATAATAATGAAGAGAGACAATGTAAAAGGAGAGACATTCTTGGACTGTTCCTATTATACCGACGGGCGGGGGACGGAGTTAGCAAATAAACACCAGACGCCTGGACGCCATTCGGAAAATTAGGGAGGATCTAAGAAGAGTAGTTCGTTCCTGAAATGGAGGGAGGAGAAGAGTCCTGTTGTATTAAAAAAAAAAAAAAAAAAAAAAAAGCATTTTTCCCCGCTCAACAACTCGAAATTTTCTGATACATTTTCAGGCTCATTTTTAAAAGTAAAAACATGACACTTGTTGACGGGATTTTTTGAAGAGTTTTTGTATAAGCGATCTGTATAATTTATTTTTCGTTCAATTAATTAGAACTAGATTTATAAACAATTATTTTCTCAGTGCTACCATTTTTTTCGTTCTCAGCTCTTTCGTTTCGGGAAATTTGGTTCAAAACGGCAACTTTCACAGTGTTTTTTGAAATATATTTTGTCTTTATCAAAAAAATCGCCAAACACGGCCCCTTATATTAGTTTCGGAATAAGAGAACCTGCCAGTTGGATGCGTTTGAGAGCAATAATTAGTGAGAAAATAAATAGATTGGATTTGAGTATACCCGTGAAAAAATGTTCACCCTAGTTTAAGGCGATGGCGTGAAGGAGCGAAATTTGACACAATATAAAGAAATGCATCATTTTTAGACACCACTAGTGCAAGATTAAAGTTGGAGAACGGGAAAAAAATTCTCGGGAAATAAAATTTGAGTCCACTATAAGCGAACTTTCAAGTTCTCATCTGTCCACTATACACTGTTAGAAATTTTGTAATATGTTGAACCAATTTTTGGTGCTGCATTAGCTGCAACCATAAGATGGTGAAATTTTGAACCAACATTTGGAACTAAAATTCAACCGAGCTCCAAATTTTCGGGTGAGATTTCACCATCTTATGGTTGCAGCTACTGCAGCACCGAAAGTTGGTTCAACTTACTACTTAATGTTTAACAGTGTAAACGTATAAAATAACATTAGTTAAATGGGAGTTCGGACGGGACCACTAAAAAATTTCACTATATCCGAGTGTTGCCTATATCCCGGGTTAACTATAGCGGGGTTTGACTGTATAAACTTAATACATTCACGACGGGAAACGAGAATTCTCGTTTTCATTCAAAATATATCATTCAATAAGAGCGTGGCTTCTACCTTACAGAAATGCATTTAAATCATGTTGTCCATATTTCTTTATATTGTAAGACATTTTATATTAAATTCCTAATCATGTAGTCAATAAAATCATGTCTCTAAGTAATTTACTTACTTCTTACGAACTTTCAGATATTCACAATCAACTCTGCTTGTTATATTCGAGTTCAATTCAATAAATATGAGAGGAGCCGATCGTTACATACAGTTTCTAAATAAGCTATAGTACCAAGCCGCCAGATGAAGCGAAATATGAATTCCAGCGCATCTCACAGCGAAAAACATGAATATCTGCGCCGGCTTGAACGTGTTAATGAATGAGACTGGTAATTTTTTTCACTGTGCAATATGTTACACGAAGAAACTTTTACACTTGAAATTACTTAAAGAGTTATCTAAAACTGACTGTCATGTGAAAATGAAGGTTCCAAAAATATTTTATGTACAACACTAGCTGCTAGCAACTTTATAAAATTAATAAATGGATATCAGATGAGGAAGCAGGTTAGTAGTAAATTTCTTATGGCTATGGTGCAGGACTCATATACACATATATGAATGACGGTCAACTGGCGATAATTGGGAAGGGGGGGGGGGTTGCTAAAAGAGAAATGTATTATGATGGGAAATAAAAATGGCTGAAAAAAGGAGAAAAAACATAGTTTTCTGGTAATTATTTGTATTTCAATGAGACAAAATAAATACACATTTCCAAAAACATTTTTCTGTTCCCTCATTAAGAGGTGAAATAAAAGATACTTCTCAAATATTGTATATTTAATGTTAGAAATTTACACAGACTCACAACTATAATCCAGAAATGATTTTTGTATTTTCAGTTATTCATAAATTTTAATATCTAAAAATATTCCATCTGTTTTTAATAAGACACTAGGATTAATTATAATATGTATTAATGTTACCAAATTTAATGACAAATATGAGAATTATTTCCAGAAATTTTGTGAAAATAGAATAGCAGATCATACAACACTTTTGTTTCATACTGAGGTGGGTTAACACAGAACAACAAAACACACCATTGTGACTAGCGACACGTATATGTGGCTTATACGGTGGACAAAATCCTTTAAATTTGGTATTCAGCTATTAAAGAAAGCGAAAAATTACTATTGAAAAAAATTGGTGCCTAAAAACTTTAAGAAGTATACGAGGCGATCTATGCGAAGGTTTTTATGCCCTGTTAAGTTTTTTAAATTAACGTTTTTAAATAATAAGAATTACATGTTTCAAAGGGTGAGAGGGGCATGATGGCTTTCACGATGCTTAGGTGGGGTGTGGCCAAAATAAGGTTGGGATGTTGAGAACCACTGCTTTAGATCTCTTTTTTTAAACATAAATGTCAATTTATAACGTTTATTTAAAATGTAATATTAACTCATAGACTTTTTGAGATTTCTCACTCGGTAAGTTCTGTAATTAAGGATAACACCACTTTGACCGGTTCAAAATTTCATTTTTGCTTTCTGTCGCGTTAAATACTCAAGAATCACGTTTTATTATTTAGAAATTAATATTGAAAGGGAAAGGACAATTTTGAAGCTATAGAGTTAAAGTACTCTCCAGAACGTGTAAACAGTAATAAACATTTCAAACTACTTTTTTCAGAACAACATTTAAAAATCTGTGGGCACTCTAGCACTGCCAATTTTCAATCAATCAATTCACTATTTTTGAAAATTAATCGTCACACATTTTTCTAGTGAAATATGTAGAATGCTTACGAAACATTCATATTTCGTTTTTCTGTGTAACTTTAAATAGGAAATTATTGGTTGAAAAATTACTACTTTGAAGTGATGCAATTTCATATAAAATGCATATTTTTTTAAAGCAGTTACGTATTTCACTATCTTTTGGACAAAAAAAGTTGATTTTTGGTCTCATTGTTCTAAGATAAATCTACAATGAGTTGTCATGTCACAGCTTGACCCTCTTTTTTCGAAGAGCTGCTTCCGCTCATCAGCTGTGAAGCCGCCCTTTTTAAATACAGGAAATTAAAAAAATACAGTTTTCCACTTTAAAATATGCATAATGAATGTGTGTATATGAATTTTTTAAACATTTTGAATTGGAGCTGTAAATATATAACGTTATCACTAATGGGATGGGAGTCAAGTACTTGATATCATGCGATATCTCTGTAAGGGGATTGGAAGGGGGATTGTCATTTGATATCGTTATCATTTTTTATCCAATCGAAACTTTCTTTTTCTGGTAACTTTCTCTTTATACTAAAATAGTCTGTTAACTTTTTCTTACTCTGTTATCTATTTTTTAAAAAGTACAAAGTTAATATTAAAACAATTAAATAATTATAAAATCATTTTATTCCAAAATATGGAATATCTCAACGTTCGGCATTCATTTCTTCTGCCACATTGCGCATATAATGTGTTGTTAGATAAGTTATGTTTACTAATAAAACAATGGGGAAGAATGTTGGCCACCTGTTTTGTTTTATAAGAAGTTTTGCTAACCCCCTCAACATACAGGGACCAAGTGCAAGAAGACACTATTACTGTTGAATGCATTATGTAACAAGAAGCTATTATTAAATACTTTTAAGTAGTATGTATTTTCTTAAAGTGTCATTTGATATAAAGTTATTTTATGTATAATAGTGTATTTTAGCGATTTATCTTCATATAAATCAGTAAAATATGCGAATAATGTAGCAATATGCGCAATGTGGCAGAAGAAAGGAATGCCGAATATTGAGATATTCCATATTTTGGAATAAAATGATTTTGTAGTTATTTAATTGTTTTAATAATAAATTTGTATTTTTTTTTAAATAGGTAACAGACTAAGAAAAAAGTTAACAAACTATTTTGGTATAAAGAAAAAGTTACCAGAAAAAGAAAATTTTGGTTGGATAAAAAATGATAATGATATCAAAAGACAACCTCACCCCCCCCCCGTTCTCTCTACAGATATCTTATGATATCAAGTATCAGGACCTCTCGCCCTAAAGTGATAACGTTATATATGTACAACCCCAAAGCAAAGTGTTTATAAAAATCCACATATTATGCATATTTTTAAAGTAAAAACCTATGAAAAGAAAAAAAAAATAGTAAAAGTAAAAAGAATGTTTAGACACTGATGACAGTATCATTATGAAAGGGGGGATTCGAGGAAAGATAATGTATGATATCATAAGGGCATGAGGGAGGGGTCCAAAATTGCCAAAAAGTTAATAACGTTATACATGTACTCGTACATGTCGTACATTTCTTTAAAAAACATTCTCGAAAAAAACCTTAAATATCAAGACGTCAAAGGGGTGCTACCCATTAACATAATTTGATTTCCATGCGTAGTTCGCGCAGAATTTCTTATTATTCACACATCTAAGAAGGATTCATTCCCTGGAAAGAAAAGGCAGGATTATAAAATTGATCTTATATATGCTTATATCTAAAATTCAGGTATTTACAATTATACTGTTGTTGCAGCGAAAAACTCAGAGGTGTCCACGTCAGGGCAAGAGGCTGTACATAGGGGGAATGGCGACACCTTAAGGGAATTTAAATTTTTTTACCTCAAAAAAATGTTTATTTTTTAATAGTAAAAATTCTAAAGCTGAATCACGATCTTTAGTATCTGTATAAATTTAATCGTAATCATGACTGTAAAGAAAGCACATATAGAAAAAATATCTTCCCACCTCTGTAGAGTGGCGGTATTACCCAGGATACTGGGGTAATTCCGCCACTGTATCGGGGTAACGACGCCACTCTTTAATGGCCTAGTAATTACATAAAATGAATACTAGGAAACACATAACCTAGTGAAAATATTTAGAAAACAATACTTTTGCAGAATAATGAATAATTACAATGTTCCTTAAGCTAGATTTATTAATGTGCTAAGCTTACAATTTAACTCAAATTGCAAAAGTCACTCTTTACCATGGTGGCGGCATTACCCCGAGAGGACAATATAGCGGAAATCTCCCAGCAAAGCCGAAAGAAGAACCAAACTTGTTCAACAAATTGCATCAAAATGTCGGCGAATAGATGTAGATTACGGGTAATATTATCTTAAGTACCTAATGTTACAATAAAAGGTGTTTTTCTCTACTCATTTGGAGCTCCAAAAAAGAAGCAACTAGATGAAAACTAAATTTTTCTCTAGAACAAACGAACGATGTACAATAAAATCACTCTCACTCTAGGCACTGTTTCTATTGTTGGCCGCTATAGTCCAGGCCCACATCCACTATCTCAAAATACCGTTAGTTTTTAAACTAGGTGGGGTGGCGGCATTACCCCGAGTGGCGCCATTCCCCCGGTCTCCCCTATATAACGTTATCAACTTTTTGTTAATTTTGGACCGCCTCCCCCCCCTTACGATATCGTACGTTATCATCTCTCGAACCGCCCACCCCCCTCGCCTTTCCTGGAATGATATCGTAATCAAATTATAAAAGTTCTTTAGATTTTTGGAATTTTTTTCTTTTGTTTGAAGTGATATACAAACAGGATTACATTTATTTTTCGCATCGTTTATTGATTCAGATGAAGAAAAGTCAATAAAATATCAGTTTATATATGAAATAGCTTTATGTCAAATAACGCTTAAAAGAAATAGTTACTGTTTAAAATATTTCATAATAGCTTTTTGTTACAAAATGCATTCAAGAGTAATAATGTCTTTTTGAACTTGTCTCTGCACAGGGTGGAGCAGGCAGAACTTCTTATCAACAAAGCAGATGGACAACATTCTTTCTCTTTTATTTAGTTGTAAACACAAGTATGATTTCAAACATAATTCGCATATGGTTTGTGGAACAACGGATTGTATATGCATACACGTGTGACAGAAGAATAGGACTGCCAAACGTCCATATTTTGGAATTAAATAATTTTATAATCATTTAATGATTTTAATAATACCTTTGTATTTTCATAAAAATAGATAACATACTATTTTGATGTAAAGACCAAGTTACAAATAAAAAGAGAAGATTTTGGTTGGATCAAAAATGATAACGATATCAAAAAACAATAAGACACTCTCTCTGTATTTTTGTAAATAAATTGTGACTCTGGGTTTCGTTAGATTTTGTTTTCCTTGTAGTAGACTATAACTCCTCTGAGTTCGTAGGCAGAAAAACAGAATCTCCACTATATATATTTATGCACATGCCCTATTAAACATATACAATATTTTAAAAATGTACACTCTAAAATATATTTATGTGATTTTACACCACAAATGGTGGCAACTAAGTTGCCACTAACAGTAGTGTACGGAAAAACCACCAGTAAATTTGTGTAATGAAACATTAACAATCAACTGGTGTAAACAAACATTACTTTTGGTGCAAAATCACATTAAAACTTATTTGGTGTACTTTAACAGCAAAATAAAAAATAATTTAAAGATTACATTTTAAATCCAATACAGCCATAATTTAAAATAAATAGTTTTACTCAAAGAGGCTGCTAAACTTTCATATAATTGAGATAATTTATTATAACATACATTTTAAAATTTTTAGTTGGTAAAAAACGAAATTTCCTAGATTTACATGCTTAAAAATTTATTTTTCATAGGTGCCATATAGGGGGGGGGGGGCAGAGTGGAGCGGAAGAACCTCTAAATTTTGATATAGTCAAATTTATTATGTATATTTAGCACTAAAATTATGACATTTTTGGTGCATCTGAACGATAATTACTTATACTTAACATCTCCCCCTACCCCGCATGAAAGTGCTGAGCTTTCCCACTAAATGTAATCAAATAGGCACCCATGATCATTTTAATTATGTTTTACCAATTTAATAAACACAGGAATCAGAGTATGGCAATCTAATGTTTTAACTCTTTCAGTATCAACAGCTAAAAAATGAAATAAAAATCATGAAATTTTCACACGTTGTTAATAATGTTCCCAATAAGCTAAAAAACATCTAATAAAGAATTCTTGGTGAAATATTTTTTGTTAGACAACGGACAAATGTCATGGTCACACTTTTTAAAATAATTCTGTAACAAAAATTATAATTACTTATAACTATCAATACAAGTTTAATTCGGAGTTTCTAGTTTTCTTAACAAAATAACAAATATAAGCTACATCTGATATTAAATTACATCAGAATTATATAATTTTAATAACTATTGCCTGGAAGAGCGCATCCATTCCATTTTGATTCAAAAATTTCTCGATGACGTTTTTCTTCAAAAATATTCTTTCGTATATTGGTTTGATCTCTAAATATGTGTGGTTTTGATAGGGAAATGTTTAAAAATGCAGACAAAAATCGTGAAATTATTCTAAATAAAATTTAAAGTCTTAAAAATGTTTCTAAAAGGTATGTCCTTTAATAAGGACCCCAGTAGCGAGAGGGTTATAACACAATGAAAATGAACTAAACTAAAAGTAGTATACATCCGAGTAAATTTATATAGTTTTAATTCATAAAAACTCTTAAAGATAAATAAATTGTAGTAATTTTAAGGAAAGCTTTCACACTTTGATAAGTAAAATCAATGTAATGCATAGCATAAAATGTTTAAACTATACCAGATAACAAATAAACAAAGCTGCATAAAAAAATTGACTGCAACAGTATACAAAAGGCATTACCTCTCGTTAAGGGGTCTTGTACCTTTAAAACGCGTCGAAAATTAACGAAAAACTTCAAGGTTTGAATTAGTCTATCTTCAAAGCCTTTTTATGTATAAAGTTGAAGTTTTGGATATTGATTATACATATTGTGCTTTGTAATATACTACCAGCAGAAATTTATTAACCCTTTACACAATTTGTGTACTGTTGAAATGAAAGTAGCTCTTTTTTTCACCCCATAAGTCATTGCGCGCATGATATCTTGAGAAAGTATGTATGGATTGGCACGAAATTCGGTAAAGATACTATATATATGTGTGTGTTTAAAATGATCTACTCTTAGGCTAAAATTATTTCATTAACTATATAAAAAAATATTTTCGTAAAAAAAAATAAAAATTTTGTATTTTTAATGAATAAAAATAGTCATAACTAAAAATATTACCATTGTAAATACTTAAAAGTAGATCATTTTAAACACACATATTTGTTTAGTATATTTATCAAATTTCATGACAATCAATACATACTTTCCCAAGATATCATGCGCGCAATGACTTATGGGGTGAAAAAAGAGTTATTTTCATTTCAACAGTTCACAAATTGTGTAAAGGGTTAATAAATTTCTGCTGGTAGTATATTACAAAACACAATCTGTTTAATCAATATCCAAATTTTCATGTTTATACATGAAAAGGTTTTGAAGATAGACTAATTCAAACTTTGAAGTTTTTCGTTAATTTTCGACGCGTTTAAAAGGTACAAGACCCCTTAAGTTCGACTATGTCGCCATTGTTCTTAGATTTGCAGTATACTGTTTAAAAGCACATACAAACATTATTTAAAGTCTTACATTTTAAATCTACAAAGAATAATCACTTTACTTACCTTATGTTTATGTCTTTACCATATGTTTGTTCTTTTAACTGCAATTCGAAAGTTAGAAAGGACGATTAAATGTGATAGTAAAATAGCGTCGTCGGCTGACTTATGCCGATTCGTAATCAAAACACGAGGAGGGCTTCTTATACTGAATTTGGTATCTCACTTCCATAATTGCAGCTAAAGAATAAAGTTACGCCATTCCGAGATTATTCTGACACTTTATTCGGTGCTACCACCAAAAACATTGCAGATTTAAACAGCCATATCCTTTCTTCCTTATTGCCGCCCAGTTTGTGTGTGTACACAACTCTCAAAATATGCAGCTTTTCTGAAATCGTCCTCTGTTTCTATTGATAAAGTATTAATTATGAAAGATACTATAGGTACCTTTTGTTTATGTACCTTTTGAACGCCTTGTCTATACCACAAGGCGCTTCTTATTCTGCAGATATTAATAACACAGAGTTTGGATCATCTCACAAACTTTCAATGATAGAGTCATCAGTGTCTGAGTAGTTTTCATTTTCGATTAGTTTTCCAGTTTCTGTGTAATTAAACTATGTAAAACATTTCTGATTTGAGGCATTGAAAAAGGTTCAGATCCAATGATTCTCCGAAAACCTCGACATCCCTAGCGATCTATTCCGTGACTATTTTACTCATTTCTAAAAAAAAAAGGACTCTTAGTAACATTTTTTGTCTCATTGTTATTAGTTATAAAGTCTCACTTTAGTTAATAAAAAACATTTGCCAATTGTGAGTGTAGTACTACTGTAAACCCCTGTTCCATATTACTCAAAGCCTATATGACTTCCCTATTGGAACAATCGGTACTGTGAAAAGACTTTTACATAGTCATACTTTCTTAAAATTTTCAGATTTTATAACCCAAATTACTAGTGTCACAGCTATAGAAAAAAAAACTTAATAGTAAGTTAAACTCATCATTACTAGGAATTATGCCTTTTAACGCACACTTAAATATCTAACCTACTTCAAATTTTAAAACATAGAAAATTGTTTTCTTCCTTGAACGTAAGCAATTATTTTAAAACAAGTTAATCAACATTTCTCATTTTTACATACATTCCATTCTATACAGTAGTTAGGTGTCTGTCCGCTATAAAGTGCATGTATGTATTAGAAAAACAGCAACTCGATATTAAATGCAGGTTCCATGTTTCCAAGTTCTATATTGTTCATTAAAAGTCAGAAATGTAACTTCAGCATTTTTCATTAACGAAATGCCTAAAAAATTCGAACCAGCAAAGAAGATATCACTTCAAAGAGTTATTTCCATTATCAATTAAAACAAAATTTTTAGAACGATGTATAGTTCTGATTATCCGCTTCCATATGCGTTATTACGACAATAAATGCATTAATATTAATCACTAATAAATATCATTGCAATAAATTTTCCTGTTAGCATGAACTTAAACACAGAAAAGTAACTAAAACTAAAAAAAGAATAATTAAAGCGCTTAAACCCAACGGATTTTCGGTAAAACTGCGAGCTCTTGAATTTTTTTGGCACCTTACATTAAATAGATTTTTCGAGTTAAAAATATTTTTTCATTATTTTTATCTATAGAAAATACTACATTGAATTTTGTAATGTGGAGTAACAAACAGCCTAAATTTAGCGCGTAGTAGGCGTTTTTAATTTGAATCCCTTTCAGTCACAATATAGAATTTTTAGATGAATAAAAATGTCAGTGAAGCAGAATTTACGCCTACTCATTTACATTTATATAAAGCGGGAAAGTAATTACTTTACCTATTTTAAAATAGCTGGAATTATTTTTTTTTTTCGTTTTAGTTTAATACGAATTGCAATTAATACTGTTCCCAGCGTGTTTATATGCATACATATTTCGATAACAGATTTGCATTTCAATAAAAATAACGGTGGAAATATTTGTTTAATTTTACTTTTCTTAATTATGTAATAATATTTATAATGTGATACATAATTGAAAACTATAATTTCACTATAATAATCAAACTCTGTTTATTTATTACTAAAAGAACGAACTGCATAATTAAAATTTTTATATGTTATAGCATCATTATACATATTACTAGAAAGGTAGCCCGTCAAAAATGACGGAAATTTAGATATAAAGATATATACAACTCATGTGCAAGAATATGAGTTTTCTCGCTTGTTCCGCAGTGATAGATGAAAACAACACATTTTAAGAACGAAACACATTTATGAAAGACTGTGTACAGTAGAAGACCAATAATCTGCACAGTTTGGTTCCAAGTGTTATGCAGATTTAAGGCTTTTTGGGGTCATGTCTATTCAATCTTCGTTTACATTTTTTTTAATTCATATATTGGACAATTTAGATTGTTAAGCCTTAAAAATAAATAAATTACACACTTGAAGTAAGGTAAAAACTATTAAATTATTGTATACGATTTCATGAAATGGTATTATATGTGTGTGCTCCACGATCTCGGTTACGACGTTGGCGAAATTGGCTGCAACTTGTCATAATCTTAATAGTATGGGCCGCTATTACAAAAAAGTAACCAGTTTTTGGTAAAATTTCTGATATAAAGTAGATTTCAAAAACTTGTGTAAAATTGCAGGCCGTTCTCATGTTATGTCAGTCCTAAGAATAATGTTTCTAACACTGAAGAGTTTCCATGTATATGAGGAATTTAGAAAAGCTTCTCCAAAAGAAAGGTCCTGAAATGACATTGTAATTCCTCTAACTTCAAAGTTTAATCGGGCCCTGATGTTGTTTACTGAAATCTAATAAATACAGTTATTTTGAATATTACAACAGAATTAAACAGTTAAACTTATTTAACTTAAGCCCGCTGTTACTTCCCGATGTTATTTTTTACTATTAAGAAAGAAGATTATTTAAATTTTTCAAATCATGCATTTGATTGCAATGATTGCTAGAACTGCATTTATAATTTTTTTCCGTCTTTAATAACTAAATAATGAAAAAATATGCTTTTGTCCTGAGCTCATAAATATGACAATAAAATAATGTAACTAAGAGACATTGCAAAATTAAATCTTTGTGATTTCAAACCATAAACAAACGATACCGCCACCATTTTTCCTACTATGACGTCATTAGAATATTGTCCATTAATTGTTGGAGAACTTACTTTGTGAATGATTACCTCAATGATTTAATATTTTTTACGGTTCACGATGAATGAATCACTTGTGTTTGTTTAGGTTTATGGAATGAGATATTAAGCTGTGAACCAAATTTCAACTGAAGTTTTCCAAGGATATATGTATTTTTAATCGAAATTAAAAACTATGCTTTGATCTCGAAATAAAAAAGCTTTAGTTTGTATAATTGTTTATTTCTGTTAATTATTTATTTAGGTACTTTTCCATTATAGCGCATTTTTAAAAAAAAAGCTTGACGCAATTCGGGCATCAGAAAGTGAGATATGTTTCCAAAATATATAACCAGCTATGAAAACAAATCTAATGAACTTTTATTTTTGTTTATATATGCACTTATATACATAAAAAAATCGTTTCTAAATACATATAATATTTTTTTATATACAAATTACGGCACAGATTTCAGATATGAACCGGGATACATAACTGGCGCCAAAATGGTGTTATTTTGCCTACTATGGTAACCCGGCTATTGTTTTTTGTTTATTAATAAATTGTTTATTTACTTTTATTTTCTGTTTATAATTATATAAACTGTTTTGTTCTATAGTTATTATTGAAACTGTTATTTATTTATAGTTATTTCCTTTTCAAAATGATAGCAAATAATTTAAAAATGTATAAGTAACTGGTATTCAAAAGCGAGATTTCTGCCAAATTGGCGTCAGAGAAAAACCACGCCAACCCCGATGCGTATATGACATCTGTGCAAAAATTCCTTCTGTTTCTTTATAAAAATGGGTAAATAGATTTTTTTATATTACATAAATTGCATACATATGGAAAAAATTGCTTGTGAGTATGAAGCAGTAAATTGGTTGTCAGAAAATACGTTGGCAAACTTCTTTCTCGCCAAGAAACTTTTCTCCGAAGTATTGTACATAAGCAATGATTGCTGGAAATGCATTTTTAATTATGATATACGCTTTTATGTTTCACTACATTTATGCATACTATACTGTGTGTATAAATGCTACAGTTCATATGCAGGACTACACAAAAGAATTCGTAAGGGTTACTGAGTATGAGAGTAAATTGCTTAAAGGTAGTTTTTAAAGGAATTATGCATTTTAACGCTGAACTAAAATTAGTTTACTAAGAAATGTTTGTAGAATATAGACAAAATGATATACAGAGTCACGCAAAGAATTGGATACTTAACCGTCTATGGATGATAATATCTGGGAATGTGTTTTCAGTAGTTTTAAGAGTAGTTTAAATTAAATTTTAGCTAAATAGTGGCATGTAATAACGATACTATTGGCTATGGACGGTAACTTCTGAAATCAATTTTTTTAATTTTTTATGCGTCTTCTAAAATGTTTACTTAGTTATCTTATTTACCTTATTTCCCCAAATAACGAAGTTTTGTTAAAGCAATCAGGATGTGTTGGAAAGTGTTTCATATTCTATGCTTAACGCATGATTTTTATTTCTTCTTTAGTCTTATTTTGCATTTATTTTGTTTTTAATTTTTTAGTCTTATACTGCTTTATAGAAACTTTGGCACAGTTGACATATACATCCCATACTGGCGCGATTTTTTCCGACGCCAATTTGGCGAAAACATCAACAGCATAAACCACAACATCTGGGTCACCATATCAAGCAAAATAAAGACACTTTGGCGGCAGTTAAGTACCCGTTGTGTATATGACATTGGCGTCAGAAAAAAATCGCGCCAATATGAGGCGTATATGACATCTGTGCCGAAACCTTAATATTTAATGTTTAAACTCTTCGCTCCACCACCCTTGCATATAGTATAAACTATAACACAGATAGCGCAAAATAATTGACAGTTTGGTGCTTTCCACTGTAGGGGCTTTGGCGTTTTTTTTTTTTTTTTTAAAAAAAGCTTGGTGTAATTTGGGCATCAGAAAGTGAGATTTGGGTACTTTTCCGTTATACGAATACCATTGTCGCCAAGTTGGCGCAAAATGAAAATTACGTGAATTTAAGCATTTGAAAAATAATAGAAAAAACATTATCGATACTAAAGTGAGCATTTAAAAAATATAACATTTGAAAATTCCAGACTTTTACGAACTATTTCATTAAATCACAAATATAAACTTAAAATAAGTGAACAAATAACTGTTATAAAATAAAGCAATAAAATAAAACTCATATTAAACTGCTGACATAAAATTACAAAAATCTTTTAGCATTTTGAAATAATTGGCGCATTAGCATACATTTTGGCATGGTGTCCGTATAACGGAAAAAAATCGAGATTTGTTGTCAAATCATATAAACTGCTATGAAAACAAACTTGATGAGCGTTTTTGTTTGTTTTCTATGTTTATTTTCTATGTGTATTATTGATGGGTACTTCTTAGTTATCCCATCGACCAAATTACTGTCGCCAAATTGTAAGATTAATTGCCACTAATTAATTAATTGTAAGATTAAATGCGAATAATGGCCAATAAAACCATTAATTCGACGTTTTATTTGTACTTTTATTAATGTTTTACTAATTTATTTGTTCTTTCGTTATTAAAAAAAAAAAAAAAAAAAATATGTCAATGTGTATAATTTGGCGAGTGGTTTGGCGATTTATATAATTTGGCGAAATTGGTCGACGGGATAACTAAGAAGTACCAATTGATGTTTTCATGTACAAATTACATCTGTTTGTGTATAAAATTAGAGAAACGTCTTTTTTATGTTAAATCAATCATATAAATATCGAAAAAAATGCGTGTGTATATAAAATGAAACAGTGGATAGGTTCTCGGAAAATATGTTGCCAAATTTCCTTTTTCGCCAAGGCACCTATACTGGAAAGGTACCTAAAGCACATTAAAATCGCTCAGTTAGGAGCTCACACAGTACAGCGTCGTCTATTGGCGGTTATTTTATTAGTAGCATCGGGAGGAAGACGTAAAGACGTACTTTAAATTCTCACTCATAGATTTTGAAAAAATATCTTAAAAGAGCGGAGTTTAAATTAAATTTCGGTGACCTCCTTTATGAAAGATTAATGGTTTTAAATGGGAATTTCGCCAAATTAGCCAGCAAAATCACCAAGTTGGCTAACATTTGGCGCTACTGTGGTAACCCTGCATTAGTATTTTTCAACAATTACTCATTTCAATGATGCGGTCCTACCGGAATCGTGAGGGACACACAGAGACTTGGATTTTATATAAATAGAAGATAGCATTGTGGCAAAAGAAAAAAATGTCAAATTGTTGCTGATAAGTGGCGCAATAAGAACCATGTTATTAAAAGACATTGGGATATACAACATTTATTTTTTGCACTTGAAAATGTATGCTCACGTGCAAATAAATAATTTCGCATATATTCGATATTTTTTTAAAAAATAGATATTGCCCAGAGCAAATAAATACCTGTTATACACTATATGGCCAAAGGTGACCGGTCACTTGCAATTTTAGACGTTTTGTCAAATATCTAGAAAAATATATGAGGAATTAACCTGAAACTGCAGGTGTGTAAACAGTATAGTATAAGTCATATACTTCGGCGAAGATTTTTTTCCGAAACCTCATAGGGGACCGTCAACATATTAAAAAAAGAACGAATATATTTTGGATAACCTTGTAAAAACTAATGTAGCAAAAGCGTTCAAATTCGAGATTATTAATAAGTAGCTTATTGTTATAATTTGTGTTCATTTTTATGAGGATAGCATGTATACTCGTAGAGAAATTAAGGTTTTTATAAAATCAGTCCCAAATTTCGCCAAGTTTTTTGTTTATAACTTGCAGAGTTCTTAATATAAAAAAAAAAGTGCTTTTCAGGAAATATGACAAACAACATTGTACACAATACCCTGCAATCAGAATGAAAAACAATAAAAATTGTATGAAAAATGAGCAGGTTTACTAAATAATGATTCACTGCGCATTCTCGAACGTAATCAAAATATAATTTACATAATGTGTTAGCTAAATGTATAGAGCAACTTTCGTGAAAGTTTCAAAAACATAGTTTGAAAAGTCTGATAATAATCGTTTGTAGAATAAGCTCAAAATACATTATTCCTAAAAGGAAGCAAAAAGATGAGGGGCTGTATCCTAATACAGAGTAGTACATGCAATATTGTGTATGCTATATTGACACTAATCAAAGGATATATGGATACAACCCCTCATCTTTTTGCTTCATTTTGGGAACAACGGATTTTGAGCTTATTTTATAAACAATTATTATCAGTCTTTTCAAACTATGTTTTTGAGACTTTTACAAAAGTTGCTCTATACATTTAGCTAACACATTATTCACATTATATTTTGATTACATTCGCGCATGCACAGTGAAACATTTTTTAGTAAACCTGCTCATTTTTCATCCAATTTTTACTATTTTTTTTTATTATTATTCTGATTGCAGAGTACTATTTACAATGTTGTTCGTCATATTTTCCGAAAAGAATTTTTTTATATATTAAGAACTCTGCAAATTATCAGCAAAAAACTTTGCGAAATTTGGGACCGTTTTTATAAAAACTTAAATTTCTCTATGAGTATACATGCTATCCTCATAAAAATGAACACAGTATATTACAATAAGACACTTATTAATAATCTCGAGTTTGAACGCTTTTGCAACATTAGTTTTTACAGGGTTATCCAAAAGATATTCGTTCTTTTTCAATTTGTTGACGGTCCCCTATGGGGTTTCGGAGGAAAATCTTCACGTAAATATATGATCTATATTATACTGTTTACACACCTGCAGTTTCAGGTTAATTCCTCATGTATTTTTCTAGATATTTAAGAAAACGTCTAAAATCACAAGTGATCGGTCACCTTTGGCCATATAGTGTATAATCGAAATAGGTTTAGGAAGCCCAGTAGTGGTCAGCACGCCTGTCTGCCACGCTACAGGTCGCGACAGGTTCGGCTCCCGGCTGGGGAAGGTTGACTCAACCTTTCATCTTTTCGGGCTCGATAAAATAAGTACCAAGATTGCTTGGGAACTAAACACCGAGGGTCTCGCGTTGGGCTGACCACCCGGCAAGGGCATATGCTGCATAGCACCTCGGGGCACAGAGTCAAGCAAACAGAGTTGGGCACTTTAGGCTCTGATCCTTCATGGATCGTACAGTCACAGGTTTGGGTTTTTTTTTTTTTTTTTTTAAGTAAGTATATCTTAATAGTCCATCTATCGGTGGAAATTTGAACTATTTTTTTTTCTTTTTCCACGATAAATCCGATCATTCGACACACCTTATGGTGGTAGTGGGCGAAAGTCGATAATTCTACAATCAAGAACAAACGGAATCGTAGAAAATAACTGCCGAGACAGTCATCGATTCGTTCCCAAGTTCTATCCAATCGCAGATAAGATAATAACCGATAAGATAAAAACAGCAATTGTAAAATGTAGCAATTATTCCGGCAGGAAATTATATTGTAGTGACGGCGATAGTTCGATAATTCTACAATAGCAGCGATTTTATGCTAATTGAGGTTTGAGGAGAAATAGTGATAAGCGATTTCTTGGTGTTTGAAAGTAAAATAGGTTACAGCGAGTCCGCCGCTAAGTCCGTTGTTTGTCATCAGAAGAGGCAGATAAAGAATGAATTGAAGTAGATTTCGTAAGCCGATTTTCTTTGATTAGATTCGGGATGGGACGTACTAATGCTTACTTTTTTTTCAGCAGAGTTGGACCTAACTTTATTCTTTCCTAACCGTGTGGTGCCCGATTTTAATTCTACTCGTTCTCTCTCTCTCTCTTTTTTTTCTTCTTCTATTTCTTTGTAAAAATAATAGTGGTATTGTATTTTTGTTAATAGAATATTTTTAAAAATATTTTTTTAGTTATAAAATTAAATAAGAATATTTTTAAAAAATAAATTTAAAATTATAAAGAAGGGGGAATCAAAATGTTTCCGTTCGGAGACTGTACAGTCCAGATTTAGTATGCCAGCCATGCAAAATCGCCTTTAGCATTTAGGCAAGCATCCCACTGCTTCATCAGGTTGAATACACACCTCTGGTAAAATTCCTTTTTCTCCTGCTTTAAGATGTCCAAAACTGCCTGCTGCGCATCTCCGTCCGACAGGAACCGTCGACCTTTCAAGGACTTTTGAATCTTTTGACTTTGGGTCTTTAGAAAGCGCACGAATCGATATGTGATTTTCCGCCCTAATCGCATCATCAACTGCCCACGTATTGTTATCGGTATTGGATGTCGATAGCCTCTCAGATCGACTTGCATCTTGAGCCGAACAGCGCAGCGACCAACTCTGAACTTTGAGCACCATTCATTACGGTTGTGTTCTACAGACATGCTTCTCCATACACATTCTTCATTCTCCGATGAATGTCTACCGGTTTTTGTCTTTCAGCAGCCAAAAAAAGAGTAACAGCTCGTTGGTCCTGCTTCCACGCATTTGGTATTAACGTCGCCATTGTTCACGCTTCAGCATTTTCCACACGCACATCGGAAATTAAATGAACGCCACAATAATCCCTTGCTTCGATGTCGGTGCTTATATACCTGCTTCACGGACGTGCTAATTTGCATATATGCTGCAGCAGCGACCTCAAACGGGAACTTTTTGATCGCCTCTTAAATTTTTGTCATTGTAAGATTCCAAAGCTTTTATTTTTTAACGATGTACGTAGGTATTCTAAACTTTAAAAAGAGCAATTAGCGGACTGTATACAAAAAAAGTTTAATGAAAGCTAATGGTGGCTTGTTGCCGCAGAGTTTGTTACTCTTACACCACTGCGTACTCAATCCGTGATCCGGGTTCAACGAAAGGGTTACATTAAAGGATTGCCAATTGGCATAGATGCGGGGTGGTGTTCCGTCGCCAAAGACGAAATTGCAATGTTAGTTACAGGTACGGAACATCCCGCTCGGAGTTGAAATATTATATTTCAATGTGTATAAAATGCAATAGAGATAATAAAAAAAAACACAACATAGTACAGGTTATAGGCAAAGAAATAATCACAACTAATATACAATGAAACACAATTACAGTTCAGATTGTTGTCAATTATAGGTAATATACTTATTTTATTAATAGACCGTTTAAAAATTACTTTAGCTGTGCGTAGTTCTACTACTCTGACCATTCCGTCAGCACCTGGGATTACCTTAGTAATGCGACCTAGAGACCAGGTGAAAGTGGGAGTTGAGAGTTCTTTAATAAGACTAACATGCCTGGCAGAATATTTGGTTTTTTAAACATCCATTTGCTTCTCTCCTATAAATTATTGGGATAATTATTTTTCCAGCGTTTCCAAATCGTTTTGGGTTAATTTTTGAGTCCTTTGCCACTTGTTAATCAAGTTATCCTTTACCTCCATCAAATTAGGTTCAGGAATGAAATTAAGAGGCCCGCCTATGAGAAAGTGGCCTCGACTGAAGGTCGTCAGCATCTGTGGACAAGGGACAAAGCGGTCGCGAATTTAAAATCGCTTCGATCTGTGTTATTACGGTTAGAAATTCTTCGATCGTGAGATGAGCTGAACCTACTGCTCTTTTTAAATGGTATTTGAAGGCCTTAACTCCTGCATACCAAAGGCCACCAAAGTTGGGTGCTCTAGGAGGGGAGAATTTCCAGTTAATGCCTTCTGAAGCTAAAAAGTTACAAACTTCATCACTGTTTACGCAAATGCTTCAGTTCTGCTGAAGCCCCAACAAAATTTGTAGCGTTAACGCTAAAAATTACCGAGCTCCTCCCACGACGAGCGAAGGATCTCTTTAACGTTGTTATTATCGCCTCGGATGTCAAGTGGGAGACAAAATCCAAGTGCCTACAGCTTTAGAGGCCATACGAAAATAGCAACGCAGATTTTTTGGAAGGTACCCTTTCTTTGACACTTATATTTTATTCCAAAAAGCCCACACAGATCTAATCCTACTCTTGAAAATGGTGAACTGGGCGTTATTCTCTCAAGAGGGAGATCTCCCATTATTTGACTAGCCAGTATAGGCTTAATTTTAAAACATTCTACACATTCATGCACTACCTTGCGAGCGTATTTCTGCCGCTAAGAGTCCAATATTTTTGGCGCACAGTGTTCAAAAAAGCCTGGGATCCAACATGAAAATCTCTTACATGATAGTAGTTGAATATTAATTTCCTTAAGCGGCAGCTCGCTGGTAGCACTATAGGAAATTTGTGATCAAAGGGTAAGTTAGATTTAGACAATCTACCCCCCACCTCCCACCCTTATCAAGCCATTCGAATCATCAAAGAGATTCAAAAAAATTAACTTACTTGAACTATGCACCGAAGATCCCCCTTTCAGGGCAGAGATTTCTTTGGAAAAATACATTACCTGCACATGCTTAATCAAACGCACTTCTGCCCCAAATAATTCCTCCCATAACAGAGTTCCTGTTGCCGTTGCTACTTTTTTACACCTTAAGAAAAACCTAAAAATATATGCTACAATTCGAATCAATTTAAGAAAATATTTGTTAAAGTAAACAAATTATCAAAGAAATTAATGTCCATGTTATTGATTAAGGTCAATTAGCTACTGGCTTTAAATTCAGTAGAATAATAACTTTTCGACCAGTCAGTAAGACTATAAGTAGTTTTTGCTACTGATTCATTAAGAATTTGAAGTAGGGGCCCATTCCAACATACTTCACTGGAGGAAAGGTTTTTCACATCCATTCCTTTGGATATCAGGTCTGCTGAGTTATGCTCCGATGGTATATGGTACCATGGAATGTTCCTTGAAATGTCCTTTATTTGCACTACACGGTTGCCGACAAATGTTTTTAATAAGTGTGGAGCAGTGTCCATCCAAGCTAAGGCAGTGGTCGAGTCTGAAAATAGTCGCACAGCATTGACCTGTTGGTTTAAAGCATCTAAGACCTTACAGGTTAATTTTGCAAGAAGAAGACACGCTGACAATTCCAAGCGGGGTACGGTTATCGCCCTTGTAGGGGCCACTCGCGACTTGCTACAAAGAAGGTGACTAACAGTTTCGTTGGAACTAGATATAGTTTGCACATAAATAACTGCACCGTATGCCTTTGAAGAAGGGCATACGGTACATTCAGTACCACTGATTGGACGTGCACCTTAAAGAAGCATCTCGGTACCTTGATGGACTCGAACTATGGCAGTGTCGTAATAAAGGTTTCTCATTGTTTGGAAATTTGCGAAGGTAAAGTACCATTCCATTGTAATTTAAGCAACCACAATTGTTGCATGAATATCTTTGCCTTTGTAATCACTGGCCCTAAGAGACCAAGAGGGTCATAAATGCGGGCAATTTGCGATAGCACTTTTCGTTTGGTGGAAATACTTGCTACTGTGACGTTGACTTTGTATGTAAATGTATCGCTAGAACTGTTCCATAGCATACCCAATGTTTTAACCGTTATTTCTTCTGAATTTCTATCCAAGGGAAATATTTGATTGTCAGTAGATTTGACCTTATTTGTACACCATTTATGCAAAATCATTCCCCCTCTCTGAAGGAGTTGTGTTAATTCTGCTTGCATTAAATTAAATTCTTGTAAATTGAATGATCCCGACAGGCAGTCATCCATATAGAAATCTTTCAGCACAATATTGGAAGCTAACGGAAAAGCCCTTTGTTCATCTAAGGCGAGTTGTTGCAAGACCTTGGTGGCCAAAAATGGGGCGCAAGCAGTGCCATACGTGACCGTTGGTAATTGAAAGACCTTAACCGGGGGTGTTGCGCTGTCTTTCCACAGAATTTTTAGGAATTTGTATTGGGTCGGATTTATCTCTATCATTCTAAACATTTGTTTGAGTTCGGCGGTAAATGTATAAATGTGCTTTCTAAATCGAACCAATATCGGAAAGAGATCGTCCTTTAGCACACCACCCTTACACAATAAATCATTCAATGAATATCCATTACTACGTTTTGCGTTTGCGTCATATACGACGCTAAATTTAGTTGTCGCGCTAGATGGTCGTAAAATTCCGTGATGGGGTAAATAATAGCCGTCTCAAATTCATTAGTATCCTGTATTTCATGCATGTGGTTAAGAAACTGATAATCATCAACAAATTGTGTATATAAATTCCGCATTATAGGGTCACGATTTAGACGTTGCCATAGATAATTTAATCTTTTCAATGCAATGATTTTTGAATTTCCTAAATTGGGTTCAGAAAATTCTAGTTTGAAAGGCATTTCTACGACATATCTGCCATCCGAATTTCTAAAATGCGTTTTATCGAAGTGTTGGTTACAATATTCTAACTCTTTACTATCACAAGATTTTAAATTTCCCACATCTTCAATCTCCCAGAAAGATTTTAATGTGTTATCTAAAGCTTCTGAATTTTTCGTTAAGAAACAATATTTTTTCCTATTGTTTACTGCATTGTCAAATACACAGCCAGAAATTAGATAACCAAACACGCTTGCTTGTAAATATAGGTCCTTACCTAAATTTATTTTGTCTTCCTTTAAGAATTCAAAGAATACTTCAGCACCTAATAAGACGTCCACCGTATTTGGAATAAAAAACTGTAGGTCAGCTAAACAGATGTTCGATGGAATGTTTAATTTCTCTATATTTATTTCCTTTCCAGGAGTGAAATCTGTGATTTTCGGGATGATCAATAAATCCAAATTCCATTTCAATTCGCCCAATTTATTGTTAGAGACTCACGCCTTCACTTTAGATTTCATGGACAGCGGAGAGTTATTAAGACCTGTAACGGGAATGTTAATAGATTGCTTTTCAAACCTAAAGTTTCAGCTGCTCTTAAACTTACAAAATTAGTCTTCGAGGCACTATCTAAGATAGTACGAAAAGGCTCCATTATTCCATTAATATCTGCTATATAAACAATCGCAGTATTTATTAAGACAGATTTATGGCTCTTTTCATATGAAAAAAAATGAATGAACTGCAGTTTCATTTTGCGCTGAATATTCGGAAGCTAAATTTCTATTAATTGCCTCTTCTGCAGTCGAATTGCTTATTGATTTTGAAGGCTCGTAAATTCGAACGTCTGGTGATGAATAATTATGCAACGAAGTATAGTGTTTGGAGCCGCAAACAAGACATATGCTTTTTGAATTACATTGATGAATCATATGAAAAGAACTAAGGCAATTAAAGCAAAGCTTATTTTTCGTTACAATGTTTAGACGATCGCTTAGTTTCATACTTTTATACTTCTCGCAATGATATATGGGGTGGTTTTCTGTTTTACATAAAATGCACATTTTATTTTGTGTTTTGGTGGTACGGATAAATAACGATTTATTAGTGGGTTTTGAAGCATTAGTAGAAGTAATACTACTTAAAATTTGGCATCTACGTTCTAAAAATTCATCAAAATTAGGCACTTTTTTATCCTTTAGTGTTAACTCAAATTGCTTACGTGTCTCTCGATCTATTTTTTCTAATATTATGTTCAACAAAATAGCGTTCGAAAAGGAGTCTCTATCGAATTCCAAGACATTTTACGCTCTCAAATTCTTTTTCACCTGATCTAATAGGTTTCGAAGTTCTTTAGACGATTCTTGTTTCATCACATAAAGATTTAAAATATTTTTTATGTGGCAATCAACTATAATTCTTTTATTTTCATAACGTTGTTCAAGCTCTCTGAAGAGTGAGCTAAAGGTGTCATCTGAAGTTTGTAAACTTTTGGGTTCACCCGTTAATGCTCCTCGGAGATAAAACAGTTTTTCGTTATCTTTTAAATCTGGGTTATTATTGATCAATTCGTTGAAGGTGATTTTAAATGCAGACCACTCTTCAAATTTGCCACTAAAAATCGGTAGTGGAATTTTAGGGAGCTTTATGCTGACCCCTCTGGCATTACTTTGATCATTAACATGTTATTTTTATTCAGACGTGCTGTCTATTTTATTATTATTTTCTTCGTGCTGTTTATGAATAGATGATTTAAGGCTTACCTCTAATTTCTGTATCTCCTGATCCAATTACGATAGTTGTTCTGCTGTTTCCTCAATCTTTTCTTCGTCTATAATTTTATAATATTCCTGTTTGATCACTTCAAATTTATCCTCAATTTTGTGAAGGAGCTCTAGTTGAGCTTTGGTTTCTGCAATTGTAAAGATCTTGCCTTCGGTGGCGTTTACAATCTTTGTTAGCTAGGCCTTGATGTTACCACGCCGACGATTTAGACCTGTGAATCAGAATCTGACATCTTTTCGTCTTGTTGATGAAATTGAATTGAATTAAATTTGTTAGTGCTGGTCTTACCTCCGGGTCGCTAGGACCAAAATGTACGGAGGTGTTCTAAATTAAAAAAAAAAATAGCGGACTGGATACAAAAAAAGTTTAATGAAAGCTAATGGCGGCTTGTTGCTCTTACACCACTGCGTACTCAACCCGTGATCCGGGTTCAACAAAAGGGTTACATTAAAGTATTGCCAATTGGCATAGATGCGGGGGTGGTGTTCCGTCGCCAAAGGCGAAATTACAATGTTAGTTACAGGTACGGAACAAACGATATTTTTCTTTCTTTATAACCTACATTATTTATTTGTTTGTTTGTTTGTTTATTTATTTATTTTTCTCACACTCAATATGAGTGCTGGTGATATGATATAAAAAAATATGTTTCAGGCCTTCTAATGAAGATAATTTTACATGTAAAGACATCATATCATACTAAAACGGGAACGCTCTATATCTTTGTCATTCAACTTTTGTCCTATCTCCCATAATTTCTAGCTGCAATCTCTAACTCCAAAATTCACCACTAGGAGTCAATGCAAGTTACTTCGTAACGTATACCCAATTTACTTTACATAGACACACCATTTATTGGTGTGGCTAATTCGGTTTTATTAGTTATTTGGGAGGAAAGAGACTTGAGAAATATGTAATATTACATCTTCAAATTTATCTTTTTACAATTTTTTCTTTTCTTTTTTTTCTTACCTGTGTATTATTATTTAAGTTCATATCATGGCTATGTTTAACTTACTTAAATGTAACTGGTGACATTTTTCTATGTCATTGCGATAACCTTTTTAATGTGATTTCAGTGTAAGTATTGGGTACGTTGTGAAGATGTATATCTATTTCAATTCTTTTCTTTTTCTTTTATATTTTTATCGGTTAAAATTTTCTGTATAAAAAAATCTTTCATTTTATTGCAGTAAAAATTGAATTCTAAAATGTAAAATTTTCTCATACACGTTTAAGTAGTTTAAAAATGGTATGTAATAAAAAAAATAATTGCAGTCTGTTCATTTTATAAACTGAATATATTTTGTTTATTTCTAATCTCATAGCTGTTAAGCATTCTAATATAAATATTGGAATATGTATTTTAATAAGCTTGTTATTATTTTCGTTAATAGTTTATAATTTTGAATAAAATGTCCAAAATAAAATGTTTAATCACTCACTTATCTTCAAAATAATACTTGATATCTAACTGTTGTCAAGCTATTCAAACAGAAACATTATTTGTTGCCAAGGAAAAGTACTCGAGAAAAAACAGAGTATATAATATCGATACTTGAAGTCAAATGCTCAACATTTGCTTCAAAGTAAAGAAAAAATAGCAAAGCAAAAAAATATTACCTTATATTGATTCATGTCCTTGAAATATATAAGGTACACTTCAACAACAAAGGTAAAAATCGCCGACAAAACATTCATTTTAAATACGGGTTATTCAAAAAATGTTGTATATGTTCTTTGTCATTTATTAACTATTTTCAACTATTTATGAGTAGCTATATTTTTGGAATCTGTATAAGCAGAGAAAAAAAGAGAAAGCTTAACGAAAAATGAAAGAGCTTTCATATTTTGACATTTCTTTAATTCTACATATCGATGGATTCGATTACTGCTTATTCTGTTCGAAGCTATAGAATTGTTAAACTTTAGCATATAGTGAATTGTTTTACAAGTTTACTTTTAATGTTTCTAAAATAATTTACGTTTAAATATTCTAGATGGAGATAAAACTCTTCAGAATTTATCATTATAGAAGAATATAGAGTTTTTTAAAAAGTGCGTGTAAAATTTTTGCTTCATAATTATTGCAATATTTTACTGCAAATCTTATTAACTAAATCTATTTGAATATTTCATTTTGTTTACTTTTTTATTTCATTCTGGTTTTTTTTTTTTTTTTTTTTTGAAAAAATTTAATACTATTTTGTTTTATTCTACAGAAAATCGAAAATGGGCAAATTATACAAATCTTCACACTTTTCAAATTTTTTAACACCTTCTGTTACAATTAGTCCATTTTCTCTAGTCTCGATACAAATTAAAATTTTATTAAATTATAATTAATATCAAACAGCACGATAGTGCTGTTTAGTAGAGCTCAGATGAATCTTTAACATTTTGAAACATGATGGAAAGACAACAATTCAATTACAATCCAACCAGGAAACATTCAGTGATGTGTAATGGCTTGATCAAAAGCTTTTAATTCAGCAATGTGCCTTTCGAAAGTCGCGTAAAAAAATCTAATATTAAAGATACGGCACCCATTTAAATTTTACATACCTTCCATAATTTAATAATATAGAAATTTCTCCTTTTTAATTTTGTAATTAAATCCTTTCTTTTGTGTTGCCACACGCTAAAATATAATACAATATTTTTTTTAAAAAAAGGATAATACGCGTAAATAAAAAACCAGATTCTCCTGATATATTTTTACATTTTAAATCGACGTCATTCTAAACAGAAAATGTGCATTTTTTCATAAATATATATAAATTGTAGCTAAATGTATGTTATATTAGTGTCGTACCTTCATTTGTATGTTTTTGAAGTCAAAACAGCTGCTATAATATAGGTATTTCAATTACAGAAGGGTAATTTAGGAAAAATATAGTAAAAAAAAAACAGTTTGATATGTTATTTTTTATTGTCCTTTTCCAATGATGTTTCCTTCAGAGCAGAAACTCTTGATTTTCTGAAATTAATCCTTATCACTATTATCCATAAAATGGAATTTTTATTTTTTAGTCATACGAAAAAAAATTTCGGTAAATGCTAGTTCATTTTGTTGTATTTATTGCATTTTGCTGCGTATTGTCAAGGAAACCGTACATTCCTATTGCACGCGCCAAAAAAACATGCATTTTAATTTTAAAAGCTGAAACACTTTACTATGATATAAAACATTGGTAGAACCATAGAGAAAAGTAAAGCTCGATCTAAAAATTTTGCAGTAAGAAATTGGAAAATAGTTTCAGTCTAAAAAAGTAGGTAGTGCGTAGAAAAGTAATGGAACCAGATTATCTGTAAAGCTCATGAAATTACCCAAATTTTGGTTGATAGCTGAAAATGTGGACTGAGCTTTACTGGTGCCTTAAAATCAATTAGGGAAATAAAGGCATCAAACACTTTCTGAATTCTAAACATTCATAACCACTTTAAAAATTTGGGTTCATAAGAATAAGTTAGAAGCTGATTTGGTAAAGAACGAGAACCTGAGAGGTCAGTTCAGTACGAAGTATGGACCAAATTCCGTTCCAGGGGTCACTGATAAGCCTGGAAGATCAAAGGCCAAAGTAAGTCCAAAACCCTAAGCATGTATGATTCAATCATATGCTAACTACTTGTCTGGCTTAAGTCCATTGACATAAGGTTCCCTTTTCACAGTAATTACAAGAAATAAAAATTATTACGTTAGATGTGTTATGTCAGAAATGTTAATAAGAACAATTCCTCAACAACCTGACTGTATTAATGTTATACTTAAAATATTACTGCATGATTTACATTCTTTTAGCTTTGTGGAGTTTAGCTTGACTTGATGCAATCATGTCTACAATTCTGGACCTGACAGAAATTGTTTAGTACATAACTACACATTCTGTCTAATATACACTATATTCATTTTCAGTGGATAATATGATTCTGGATATAAGGCACCAGTAAAGCTAAGTCCACATTTTCAACTATCAACAAAAATCTGGGGTAATTTCATGAGCTTTACAGATAATCTGGTTCCATTACTTTTCTAAGCAATACTTTTTCTTAGACTGAAACTATTTGCCAACTTCTTATTGTAACTTTTTAGATCGAGCTTTACTTCTCTTTCTGCTTCCACTAGTTTTTTATATCATTTCACACCCTTTCCAGATCCTTTCAGGAACTTAATCAACCAACTTCAACTAATCAAATAACCGCCCCAACTAACCAACCAATGACCTCAATCAACCGGCCCAACCAATTGCCACAATCAAAAACTAACAGAAACATTGGTTTACCAGTGTATTTAAAAAGTTCCGATGACCCCATACTTATTGCTAACGCCCATATTGGGATATTGACCTGTACTTTACTCAGGACTGGCAGCCAGACTAGTCCTTAGACTAAAAGTTTTATACATAGCGTGATCTCTTGAATTTTTCTGCTACGTCCTACGCTCCTCTGGTTTAAGGGACTCTGCAGTATCCTAGGTTAATCCCACAAAAACACACAAAAAGCTAGGGTAAGAAACAGTCATAAGAAATGAATTGAAACTGCGAAAAAACTATAAAAAGAGAAAATTTCTGGTTTTGGGACTTAATGGGAATTTAAAATTAAAAAAGTCTGAAAACGACTGAATGAAGAAAAATGATCAAAAGAGATTGAAAATATTATACAATACACCTGTAAATAATATCAGAATTATTGCTACTATTGAATATTTATAATAATATTTTGTAGGTCAAACTAAAATACCGCGATAATGACTAACATATTTACATGTAACTATAACCACTGATAAAAAAATCAGGAAAATTGGAATGTAGGTGTCATCTGTAAGGCATGCATTAATTAAGGAGATAAATTACGCGACCGAATCTAAGGACAATATGCGTATTTGGTACGGATAAATTAGATAATTGAGTCTACAGACAATTGGCACATGTTACCGGGAAACATTCAAACATTCAGGAAACCAAGAAACATTCAATGATGAGTATTGGCTTGTTCGAAAGCTTTTAATTTAGCAATTGGGCCTTTCGAAGGTCGAGTAAAAAAATATCCAATTTTAAAGGCAACATTTAGCAATGCATCGTATGACGTAATGAATTTTTTCATTGACACATGCTTGTAAATCCAAGAACCAAAATACAAATCAAAGAAATTCATTTTCTTGCTGGAAACACTTGTCTACATACTCATTACAAAATCTTCATGTTTCAATTTCTTCTTTTGGAATTGCTTTATTTGCCGATTTATCATTTTTTGACACTATGAGATAAAAATATTATTAAATTGCTCTGATCGGAATATAACGAGTAAAATGTGCTTAAAGTAGCATTTCAGAGACTCACACAAAACGTTTTCTGATATACTATTTTTGTTAATTTTTTATTTTCCTCGGTTTTATCGTATTTATTTGATTGTATCCTGGTAAACAAGGGGTCATTCTATTATACTTAATCCGCGTCCTCAATTCCAAGTTTAAATTGAATCCTTTGACAACATTTCAAAGCAGCGAAGTAGCGACTACTTTTGAAAAGTAGTTTGTAGTCGCTACTTTTTAAAACAAGTAGTTGTTGTTGTAGTTAAGTAAATTTTCGATGAAGTGCATGTAGTTCGCTGCAAAAATAAAGTAGTTTTATCTACCACTGGACCTAAGCAGGAAAGGACTTATCTTCTTACACCTTTATTTTTGGGGAGGGGATTATTTTTTCATGCATGAGCATTGGGCATTAACCATTTTCATTCAGAATTTTCATGCCTTTCCCATTCAAAATATCTAATAGTTTACCTGATGCAGCATCATTTAGGCTATTTAGTAAGTAACGATAAGTGTGTTTGTTTATTCGCTGGCTCATTCCGTAATACATAAAAATATACCATATCAGAAACAGGACTTTCTAAGAAAAAGTACCGGAGCTCTAATATTCTGCAGTAATGACATCCGTAGTGTATACCCCCGTCCTCTGAACTCTCATATTTATATTTCATACATTATTATTAAAATTTAAGGCAATTTCGTCTTCACCAAAATAATTGTTTTTACATATTTTGACCATATCTGTATAATAAAATTTAATAAATGAACTAAGTAAAAACATTAAAATCAGGAGTGAGGAATTTTCAGAAAATCTAACTTTTCAAGGATTTGTTTGTATGAAATAGCAAAGCACAACGCAAAGCGCTGTTCTGGTGGGCTCCGGTGGGTTCCGACTAATATTTAAATCCATATTTGTAAAATCCGTTCTCTGAGTGTATGCCTCTTATGAAAATCTTCAATTTTTGACCAATTTGTACGAAACAATGTACATACGTTTTAAAACGTGGAAAAGATCGCTGTCTACTTTAAAAAATCATCAGACCACTATTTATCCATTTTTTTCTACCACCTTCCATAATTTAATATAGAAACATCTCATTTTTTAATTTCCTAATTCAGTCGTTTCTTTCCTGTTGCCACATTCTGAAAAATGACACAATAATGTGAAAAAAATAACGATAACGCGTGTATTTTGTTTTTATTTGCCAATAAAAATTCCGATTTTCTTGTTATATTTTTGCATTTTTTAAATTGACGTTATTCTAAACAGAAAATGTACATTTTTATTATATATATAAAACTATGGGGCTCTGCCCCCTACGAGCTACGCTCGTCAACCGCCGTTCAGACACCGCAGACTCTAACAGCACGCTAATTTGATCGGCTTTAAAAAGATTTCGGAAGATTGAATTATAATTTGAATCTGACAATTATAATCTGACGTAATTTTCACCAAACTTTTGTTTTGCTTTTTAATATTCACGTAAAAATACTTTTGTTAGAAATGAAATATTATGATCATCTTAAAATATCAAATAAATGTCTAGCGCAATTTTTAAATTTAAATTGTTTTGCAATATTATTTTTTGTTCATTTTACGTAATAAGTGTAATGTGACGTAAATGTGACGTAAATTCTCCTATTTAAGACTTCTAACGCATGTTAATGAATTTATTATTTTACAATATTCTTTCTCTTTTAAAATTCACGTGTAAATATAGTTTTTATGACGTAATTTTCAATGAGTTCCTGCTTTTTATATTTTCCGTTTATAATAGTCACGTGTAAAATATTTTTTTAATTTGAAGCAAACATTATTGTTTGCGCTGTTTATACAGTTGGTAACAGTTTAAATTAATACAATTTTCTAAAACATGTAAAAAATATCTCTCGAAATGCTGAAAATTTGAATTTAAAATAGAAATAAAACCTCAAAAATGAGTCAAATGAAAAAACTAAATACAGTCTGCACACCGTGAAATTCTGACGCATAAAATGATCTAAAAATGATTAAATTCCTGTGTACAGTTTTTGCTCCTATAAAACATTTTTAATGGAACGATTTTGTCGAACTTTTGCATTAAATATCGCTTTAAATAATTCTTCGATTTGAAAACTGTCTGCATCAGCGTGTTTATCAAACATTTCTCTATAATACTACCGATTTTCATATTTTTGTATGCAACAGTTTTTTTAATATTAAAGAAGAAAGGTCATGCTTAAGCATTCAAATTGGATGCCGATCTGCCGGGAATATCTACGCAGATTTTCATTGGTCCATTTCCAAATCAAAACTTTTTTTTTTTATATATAGAAGGATAAAAACATTAAGAGCAGTAAAATGACGTAGCACCTTAATTTGAATGTTTTTTATTAAAACATCTATTTTAATACAGACAGTCAAATTTCATGAAAACAATTTAGGAAAAATAAAAAAAATGGCTATATATGACATCACATTCTATCAAATCTTTTCATCGTGTAGTCAAAGTCACTGTAAATAAATGGCTGCTATATATTTTGTTTACTACTTCGATTGTATACTACAGCCATATCTTATAGATATACGTTATAGCTAAGTGTTGTATTGATTTAGATTCAGTAGTAACAATTTGTGTGATTTATAGTAAAAAGAGAGAAATTATTTCCCTTTTCAAAAAAATTCTTGACTGATGTCAAGATTTAAAATTTATGGAAAATGACATCATTTCATCTAATCATCGTAGATGAAAAATTTAAGTTTACGTTTAAAAGTGGTGTTTTATTTAGAATGGAAACCCTCTTGATCTAATACTTTAATTAAAGCTTATAATTGCGCGTAAAGCGAAGGTTTTAGTTTTAAGCAAATAAAATTGAAAATTTCCAAATAAAATTTCAGTAACTGCAACCTCATTTGGATGCATTTATTGAATTTTTCTCCGTATTGTGAGAAATCGTATACTTCTGTTACGCGTGCGAAAGAAAACATCTACATTTTAATTTTAAAAGTTAAAAAAATTACCACAATGTGTCAAAAGAACATCCTTTTTCTGAATTTTAATTTTGCGAGTTCCAAAATCAAAACTAAAAATGTGAGTTTTTTCATAAACGTTAAGTTATGGCTGTTCTCAAACCAAAAGTATCAACTTTCTGACACGTTTTTAAATTCATTTTTGTTCTGAAACGCATGAAATTGACAAGAATTCTTATTTAAAAACTATGTAATCGAAAGATAGATTCCATTTTTTTTGGTAAAGGTATAAGATCTTTCAGTTGGTGTTTTGAACTGAATTTCGGACGCAACGCCGCGATAAAGGAGAAAAACCGGCCGTCACGTGACCACAATTGCTCATAACTCGATAAGTAATTTATTTGTCAAAAAATGGAAAACTCATTTCAATTTCAAATCGCTTTACTAGTCAGGCCTAAAAATTTTAAGCCTTTACGTTTAATGAGTCATAAAATGTGTCAGAAAGTTTCACGTTGTTGAGCAGGGAACTGGAGAACCACCTTAAGCATTATTGCAAGTTAATATTTTGCAATCGAGTTGCATGCCAGATATTCGCTTAAAACATAAGTTAGTCTATATTGTTTTAAACAAAAGTGCATGCCATAATAGGTGTGCGGCACACTCATTAAAATACTAATACGCCAACTAGCGCACAGCCCGATTACTGAAGACTAACCCGTCAGTACTTAAAGAGATGAAAATAGTTCTACATTTTTCATTCAGGTAATAAAACTTATCTTTCATTATTGGGTTCACCTGATTATATAATTTTCCCCTATAATTCTATGACTAAGCAACGGAAAACAATATGTTACATACTAAAATCTTCCCTGAAAAACTAATAGTGCAAGTCGTATGGAAATCCGTTCTGAAGAATCGGAGTTATATGCACCGGGAACGAAATTCCGATTTGCATTTTATATACTTATTAGATTATTTTGAGTGGTTTGATTTGATATCTGTTAAATTCGTGTTTTATTATATTTTATTTTTGGCGTTTTAATTTCGCTCGCCAATTTACTATTGAATATTACACGAACATAAGCAAATTCTGAATTATATACAATGTTTTTGGACAATTGAGTTAATATTTTGTAATTGGGTTACAAACATATTTAAAAAGTATTCATGCTTGAAAATGACTTTAAAATCCATAAAAAATCTGTACATTGAGATAAACATTACAAACAAATCTTACTGAAAGTACTTTTGTTTTCTGTAAGACGTTGGAACAATCGAATGTGCGATGCTTAGAGATTAAATTGCAGTGAAAGAGAAATTTATTGTTATGTTAGGTTGTTGCCACCGAAAATATGATACCAGCGTTACTTATAGACATGTCTTTTCTTTATACTATTGCATTAAGAGTAAACGAGTTCATCTTTCGTAATCTGGTTGCACGCACCTTTAAAAATATCCATGCTTGAAAATTATTTTAAAATCCATTAAAATCAGAAAATTGAGATACAATTTTCAAACAAATTTCAATTGAAAGAACTTTTTTCTATTCGACATTGTAAAAAATGAAAGTGTGTGATGTTTAGAAGTTAGAAAAATTGCAGTAAAGGCACAATTTATGGGTTACAATTTACGGGGCCCAATTTATAGGCACTGACAAAGTGTTTTTACTTTATAAAGTAGATATATACCATATAAACGAGAATTTCACTAAATGCTGCGCGATTTGGTGGATTTTTTTTTCGTATTGTCAGGAAAATCACATATTTTTCTCTTACACCCGCCAAAGAAAACGCGCCTTCTGTTATTAAAGCTCAGGGATTTTACTATGGTTGCGAGACAATAACGTCTATTTTCTGATTGTCTTTTGAACGATTTGTGGATGGCATGCACAAATTTCAGTTATTGTGATTGCCGTATTATTTCGTTTTAATTTATTTTACCTGGAATGCTCCTTATAACTGACACGGGCGAAGCCGGGTAGTTCTGCTAGTATTCACTAAAAATAGTGAAGTGCTGGAACTACGCGCTCCAATGAGCTTCGGCGAAATTTAATCACTGCATAAAGCTAAAATGTTGATCAGTAAGAATATTTTACAAAAACGGATAAAAAGCAGCGAATAAACATAACACGACCGCAAGTAAAAATAGTAGATACGATTACGGGTAATTCTGATTCTGACATGACACGCCGTCGTTTGGAAATCATTAAGTCTGCATTTCCGAATGCCAGATAGCAGTATGCTCCAACATGGGCGACAAGAAGGCCAAGAAAGATAATTTACGCTTTCGTTTTACGGAAGCTCTGTTTCGCTGGGCTCCGGAGCGCAGTATTTATGAGCTCGCGTGATGTCCAAACAATGTTTAAATATTCTCAAAAAACAAAGAGGTACCGGAGTTGAGCTCTGGTGAGCTCAGTCGCAAATTAAGCACTGATCAGAAATGTGCCACCTTATGCAAAGTAGAACGTTCCTTTCGGTGACACTCCAACTGTCACGGCTAAATTTTCATGTGTAAGTTATCATACAAAAAATTGACTTTTTCAACTGCCATCATGATCAACAGACAAAATAATACGCTTTTTTTCTGCCTCGGTAACAATGATTGAACGCATAATGACGCATTCTATTTCCTGAAAATCAGCAAGCGCGGCAGCGCATGCTCAGTCCCTGTTTTCTTGAGAGCATAAAAGGAAAAAACCACATGCTGCTTTTTGGGGGGACAAATATTTTAACCCTCATCGCAGAGATCTGCACGGACCGGCCTGCGGACCGGGCTCGGGCCTATTTTCATTCACGTCACTCGGACCGGACAATACTTTTTTCTGAAGGCTCGGGACGGGCCTAATTTATTTTTTCTGTACAGAGCCGGGACTGGTTTCATTCCTAGTCTTCACGGCCCAAAATTTTTAGTCCTAGTTTTCACCCAGCCTGTATCAAAATCATTGTCTTGGTGTGGCCTGGTCCGTTCAGAGGTCATTAAAATTATGCTTGATCCAAAAATTTTTCGAAAAATGCATACATTTTTAAATTGTCATTATTCTAGAACTAAACATTAAAATTCATTCTTAAAAAAAAATAGATTTCTACGCTTATTAAAATATAGTAAAATTAAAATGTAGTAAAACATATGAAAAAGAACCTGCCCATGACGGAAGCCTGTTTTAAGCTGAAAAAGTCTTGATTCATTCAAAATTAATATACTAACACGCAAGAAAAGAATATATAATACATTTACACTTGCTAAGAAGGAAACTTGTCTTATAACGAATTTTTTTTTTATGCTATTGCGTCTTCGATTTTATTATTATAGTAGATTTATTTATTATTTTATTATAGATTTTTAACACTTCAATACATGGAATGCACTACGCATGGATTAACAATATTAATGATAACTCAAACATTTGCATACAAGAAATAGAAATTCATTTAAAAAAAAAATATATCGCAGACTGCGGCACTTCTCATGAAAAAAAAAATGCTAAGATAAATATTTTTGGTCGTACGAGACAAATTTTTAACCAAATCGACGTAAAAGTCAATGTTTTGTAGAAATTCACTCGAGCCGGGCCGGGCCGGGCAGTCACGGTCCCAGGTCGAACTTTTAGCTGTTGTACTGAGCTGGGCCGGGCCAACATTTTTTTTTCTACGGGTCGGACCAGGCTCGAGTCGGACTTTTAACTTTCTTACCAGCCGGGCCGGGCTCGAGCCGAACTTTTAATTTTTGTATCGGGTCGAGCCGGGTCGATTTTTTTTCTATGAGTCGGGCAGAGGCCGGGACTGGAAATTTCGGCCAGTGCAGACCTCTATCTCATCGACAGAATCATTCGGCATCTGTCTATTCTTAAAAAAAGTAACTACCGCTGTCACCGCCGCCGCCGCCGCCGCCGCCGGTTTTGATTTTTTTGTGACCGGAGGCCTTTCTTCGTTAATATTAACAAAAATAATGCATACAACAATATGAAAATCGGTGGTTTTATACAGAAATGTTTGATAAACACGCTGATGCAGACAGTTTTCAAATCGAAGAATTATTTTAAGAGTTATTTAATGCTAAAGTTGGACAAAATCGTTCCACTAAAAAAGTTTTATAGCAGCAAAAACTATACATGGCAGTGTAATCATTTTTAGATCATTTTATGCGTTAGAATTTGCCGGAGTGCAGATTGCATTAATTTTTTTATTTTGACTCATTTTTTCAGGTTTTATTTCTATTTTAAATTCAAATTTTCAGCATTTCTAGAGATATTTCTTACAGATTTCAGAAAATTGTACTAATTTAAACTGTTGCCAACTGTATAAAAAGCGCAAGCAATAATGTTTGCTTCAAATTAAAAATTTATTTACACGTGACTATTATAAACAGGAAAAAAACTTTCAAATTAGAATTAAATAATTACGTATAAAAAGCAGGAACTTATTAAAAATTACGTCATAAAAAGTATACACGTGAATTTTAAAAGAGAAAGGATATTGTAAAATAATAAATTCATTAACATGCGTTAGAAGTCTTAGGAGAAATTACGTCATATTTACGTCACATTATAGTTATTACATAAAATGAACACGAAATAATATTGCAAAAAAGTTTACATTTAGAAATTGCGCTAGACATTTGTTTGATATTTTGAGAATTAATTTAAAATGTCTCATTTAAAAGAACTTTCTTTTCGCTTTGTTAAAAAATACCAAGAGACAAAGACTATCTTTACTTAATTCCTTTTATATTAGCTTATTTTGAAATGATATACGTCATCAAGTTATTTTTATTTCGACGTTTTATTTGTTTTTTTATTAATGTTGTACGAATTTATTTGCTCTTTCGTTATTTAAAATAAAAATTATATCAATTTGTATAATTTGGCGAGTGGTTTGGCGATTTATATAATTTGGCGAAATGGGTCGACAGGATAATCAACTAGTACCGCAGCGGATTTGGCGTTAAAATTCCCCAATCAAAGAGAAATGAATAGAAATTCGTTTATAGGGAGATCGCCACTGTTTTTTAAATTATAATTCAATCTTTTTAAAGCCGATCAAATTAGCGTGCATTTAGTCTGCGGTGTCTGGACGTGGGTTGGCGAGCGTAGCTCGTAGGGGGCCGAGCCCCCTAGTACGAAAAAAAGAAAGATGTAGTCTTAAACTTCGTACTTTTACGTCTTATACGGGGTACGCTCCTATTGTATAAAATGAAGTAAAAATACATTATATTTAATAATTATACACAAGATTATTTTTAAGTTAATGTAGTTTACTTAAATTAGAACATGTCATGCACTTATGATGCGACTGTATTTAAAAAATAAATAATATATAATATAATAAATATAAAGACAGAAAGTCAAAATATAAAAAAAAGAACAAAAACGTGTAGGTTCATTAATTTATGAATAATTACAAAAATAAAAAGAAATGTAAATATCTAAAATAACATCTTTTGGAAAATCAGTTTTTCAAAAAGCTGCTCTTTTGAAAAAAAATTAAATTTTTTAAATAAAAGTACGGAACATTGAAAAGTTACAATTTTTAACTTTCGGTACTTTCTAATAAAAATTATGTTTATTAAAAAATGAAGAAAAAAGTATGAATATTTAGAATCTTTTAGAACGAAAGCATCTGCTGACTAAAAATGATCTGAATAAACAAATACCAGTAAAAAATAAATAAAAAGGAAGATTTTTTCCGTCATTATATTTATGTTAAAAAATTATTTACTATTTTGTTACACAAAAGAGAAAAATTTAACTAAATGTAAATCTGATTTTCTTTATGTCGCATTCTATGAAAAAGTAGTTTCAAGATTTTAGTAGGGTGCAAAAAACTCTATTTCGAATTTAAAATCGAAGGAATAAAGATAAAGCTTTCTTTGTTTCTATCTGAAACGTTTGTCAACAAAAAATCTTTCGAAGGAGAAAGATGTAAAGTTTTATTCGACTATTTTAATTATTAATTAATTCCTAAATTAAAACTGGAAAAAAAAAAATTTATACCTTTTATTTCGAAAGTTGTTTTTTGTGTAACTGCTCACTGTATTTTGCCGCTTGGAAATTCTTGATATCGCAGGAAGCATTTCCAGTTTCAGTATCTGCTTCATCATCAGTAATAGAATCAGCTTTTGTCGAAAATTCGGAAGGAATCTAATCGACTGATTCTTCTTCAGTAGGTAATTCATCCTCAATTTTAATGAAATTTTCGGCAGTTTCTTCACTCCTGATACATTTCGTTAATTCACTTATTCCGCTTAATTCTTCATTTGTGTCGGAAATGTTTGTTTCATTTTCTACCAATTTCTGACAATTGTGTCTTTCAATTTGCGACACATTGCCCTGTTAAATGTACACTGTTAAAAATTTGCAGCATTTGCTACATAGTCACTCCCTGGCTTTTATAGGAAAATGTTATTTGACTATATTATGGAGCATTCTCATTGGTCAGAATAGAGACATTCTATAAAAGCGGTGGAGTGACTATGCAGCAAATGCCGCATTTTTTTTAACAGTGTAGAGTCTTATTACTTTTTTTACCTTTTTTTTTCGTTAATTTTTTTTTTCATCCTTTATTGCCAAAAGTATTGTCCGCTATTCGAAATGTCCATTATTCAGAGGTTAAACATACAAAAATTTAGGTTTTGGAATTGGGAATTGGAAAACTGTCCGTTAAATAGCAATGTCCGCTATTCGGGAGTGTACGTTATGGAGGTTTTACTGTAATAAGTAACATGTACATTTTTCGAAAAATAGCATTAATATTATTAATTTTTGCAACAGAGTTAATTATTGTTTTCAGTCGCCAGGAAAACGTGTGAATTAGGGAAAAAAAATCCGATCATGGGGAAAAAAAAAAAAACATTGATGTGACGATTTTTAAGCTGAGACACGTAGGCAAATTGCTGTGAAACAGTACAGTGTGTGTGGTACAGTAAGCCAAAAAAATAGAAAGAAAACACCCTATACATTTTAACCTCCAAACTGTTAAAAGAAAAAAAACGGAAATAACTATTCAACTCTAAATAATGTTCCTTTCGATTTATGTTATAAAAATAAGGTTAGGTTTCATCTTCATAGTGAAATTCTACCAAACTCAGGAATTTTCAGTACGAATATCTACTTTTGGCATTGTCTTTGGATTTTTGGTAATTTTTACTTTAGAATACACCGAGAAGCCATTCGAAAGGTCAAATAGTTAAGGAATTAATTTAAATTTAAGAACTCCAAATGGTTCATTCATTTGTCAACTTCGGAACTCTCAACGTTAAATTCACTTTGTAGTATTTGCAAAAAAGACTGCAATGCGGTTAGTTTTCTAAATCTAACTTAAAATTATTTGACAGAATGAGCTGCAATCGCATATTCGAATCTTCTAAAAATCGATCTCTGTTAAAAAAATTTCATTGATTATTATTCACATTTTTTTTTTCGAAAATGAGTTTCAAAATATACACATACAGAGTGTCCATAATTAAACGACCCTATTTTAAAGTTGTCTACATAACGAAGCTTTTATTCAGAAAGTTCTGAAATTTTGTGAAGGACATAATGAAGATATGGGAATTTGTTTGAGTAAAAAAAAAAGTTCAAACTTTCGACACCACAGGGCGTTTTTTTTAATGAATTATACATTTACTATAGTTTACAAATTTTATTACAACAAAACATGTTCCACATGACGGCCATCATTTTCAGGAAATATCATCTGTAATCGTAAGATAGCATGTTCCACTCCACACCTGACCGTAGTGTGTTCTGGGAAATGCTAACAGCATGTCGTAAAATGCTATCTTAAAATGCTATCTAAGCTCAGGTAAAGTTAATAAACAAAATTTGTAAACTATCGTAAATATATGCTAAATGTGTAATTAATTAAAAAGCCCTCTGCTGGCGAAATTTTGAACATTTTTTTTTCCCTTCGCTTAAACAAATTCCCATCCCTTCATTATGTCCTTCACAAAATTTTGCAACTTTCTGAACAAAAGTTTCGTCTGTAGACAACTTTAAAATAGGGTCGTTTAATTATGGACGCCTTGTATATTTGAAATAATTTCTTTAACACTAGAAAGACGGCGAGCGGTCATTTTGACCGCTACCAAATGAATATATTTCACTTCGAACCAGAAATTTCTTTGTAAAACTAATTTAAAAGATACAAAGGAAAAAAACTAGTTAAATAAATAAGATACTAATTTAAAACAAAAATATTGGTGTTATACATTTTTATAAACTTTGAGTAAAATTCCCCTTCTTTCTAGTGTTAAAAGGTGACAAATAATAGTAATACAGAGGTTACAAGTTTTAACACGTTGACTGCCGCAAAAAGTAAGAATTTACAAATTTCTTCTTGAAAGTAGTTTGCCACCGCAAACTCTGAAAGGTAAATTTCGCTTTACTAATACAGCGAAATTTCCGCCGATGAATAAGTAAAATTTTTTATTTTAAAATAATGGTGAGAAAGTAATAAATTAAAGCCACGAATATTAAAGCTACGAGTATACTCGTAGCATGGCAGTCAACGTGTTAAAATATACATTTTGTTTAAATTTCCCGGTACTTTTGGTTTCAAATCCCGCATGGGATCCCGCATCGTGAAGGAATATTTTCATAAAGTGTCGTTTCAACCCACTTCAAAAAGATTTGGAATGATGCTCTATAAGAATTTGAAATTAGTATGACATTACATTTAGTCTTTTGCGGTCGAAGTCATCCTCCCAGGCGCGGGAATCTCTTACACGGATGTATTCTATTGGCACTATATTTTTTTTTCTGATAAATTATTACTAGCACTTTGACAATATGTGCAAGAGAAATTTGTAATACTAAAAAATGTACTTTTAAAAAATAGTGGTACAAATATAATATAAAAATAGAATAACGTATATAAAGCTTCGGTGGCTATTTGCCAGCACTCGACCTCAAAGAGTTAAATACTTTTGCCAGTTATAATCAACAAACTTTAAGAATTTCAAACAGGATTAGGTTTACGTAGATTCAAAAACACTAATGAATGATATATTTCCCATTAACACTGGAAAGACAGTGAGCGGTCATTTTGACCGCTACCAAATGAATATATCTCGGTTCGAACCAGAATTTTTTTTTTATATAAAACAAGTTTAAAAGGTACAAAAAAAAAAAACTAGTTAAATAAATAAGTTAAAGATTTAAAATAAAAATTCTGGTGGGAAATATTTTTATAAAATTTGAGTAAAATTCCCCGTCTTTCTAGTGTTAATGAAATTTTGTTAATTATCCGTTATCCCATCTTACAGAACCGTAATAACCGATAAATACCAGGATTGTTTTTTTAAGTCTGTCACCAGGGAAATGTCGTGTGAAATTTGTGACAAAATCAGTTCGATCATGGAAAGATATCATTGTTGTAGCGATTGTTCTTTTTTGGATTAGAATTTTGAAGATTGCTTAGTAACCACTGTTACTGTCATTTGGCTAAAAAATGGCTGTTATAGCCATATAAGTATGTCTGTATGTTAAAAGATGAACAGATATAAGCATATAACTAAGAGAAGTATGCATATATGAAAGTATGGAAATAACGCATTAAGTATGGAATATTCAGCACGAAAGTTATTTAAAAATTCAAAAGTATGTACTAGTCTTAATCACTGCAATGTTTTAGTAAAATTTGCTAATAATACGGCCTTTTTTTTACCTTGTTGTCGCTTTTACTTTTCTTTCTAAATTTTTAAAGATTATTTACAAGGAATGAACATTCTTTACATCATTATTTTCTTATATCCTAAAGAAAATTAAAAAAAACAAAACAAAAAACAAAAAAAAAACGGCACAGTGTCTTTGAAGAAGAACATCTCTCTCTCTCGTTTTTTAAGATAAGAATTTTCATATTTTATTTGAAGAATTGCAGAAGAATTTGTTATTATCATTCTATTTTTTTTTTCTTTTTTCAGGAATTAGTAAATTAGGAAAATAAATTTTTTCAATTGTAATTGTATTCTAGTTCTTCTGTTAATAGGTGACGATTGTTTTTTGTTTTTTTCATCTTTTCTAATCGGGAAAAATTTATTCAAGTGTTTCAGCTTACCTAATTATTTATATTGGAAAATATTCTTAGTGTCTTAATTTTACTTTTAATACTATCCATATATATATAAATATCTGTTTAATCGTTTCACATGCAGTTCCACATTTTTATAATAATTTTAATTTTACTTTAATACTACTCGCATAAATATTTACTGCATTTTTATAATCATTTTAATTTTACTTTAATAATATTCGCAAAAAATATTTACTGCAATTTTTTACTTATGCACTTTCTCTTTCTTTCTTTATCTCCACATTTTCTTAAAACTCTTTTTTACCTGTTTTTTTTTTTTTTTCAACTGTTTTATAACTGGTATACATATAATAATAATAACGCTATAATTATTATGTTACATTAATTTGAATATTCTGTTTAAAAATTGTATAAAACGATCACCACAAATGGGCTTTAAAAAGTATCATATTATTAAAAAGTATTATTAAAAGTATTATTTAAAAAGACTTATATAGGGTAGTCCGACCAGTAAGCGAACATGGAATGAACAATTTCTATATACTTTAATAGAATAAGGTTTGAAGACCTCCCCACTAGATGGGATGGGGTTACAACATTATCGCATTTCTGATCGGTTACTGAAGTTACATTACTTTCTTTGAGAACATGTTTTATTTTTCATGTGTGAGAAACACATTGTTTCCATGATGAAATAATAAGATAAATGCTGTGTCATTTAATATGTTTCATAAGTATTTACTGTTTTTATTTGCATTATGTACTAATTTTATTGGACATACCTTAAATATATATATTATAGCTATATTTCTAATTATTTGAACCATTGTAGAATATATACAATTTCAGAATAGGGATGTTTAATAACTGATTAGGCAAATATTTAAAATTCAATTAATGAACAGCTGTTCATTCACTGGAAGGAATACATTAGGCTACTTTTCCTAGTGAATGAACTGTTTTGGGCTTTATGTTTTTGTGGCTTCTTTTGTACTTATATTTTGAATTAAGTGATTTTTCAACAATGGTAACAAATGAAAAGTTAACAGATATAAAAACGTAACAAAAGAAAATAATACGCACACATTTTTAAAGGTAATAAATATTGATGTCTTTCAAATATAAGTTTTTCTATGTTTTTATATGATTGATACAAATATTCTCAACGATAACCAAAAAGATACCTCAAAAGTGAAATATGGGAGGTTAAAATACTGTACAGAGGAGCTTGAAAATGCTGTACAAGCTATGAGGCTGAGGTCAGCTCAGTTTGAAGAAGACATCTTTTCATTTTAATATTCCAAAAGCAACGTTGTCTGTGAAAGAGCGAGGGAAAACAGTTGAAAGTAAGCGTATGGGACATTGCCTGTGTTGTCCTTTGAAGAAGAAAAACTCCTTCAACATTGGATAGTTAGAAAGAGAAAATTGGGTTTACAATGCATAAGGATGAAGTAAAAAGTAACGTTTAAAATGTCATGAAACAAACAGGAAGGAAAAATCCATTTATAGACATACATCCAGGGGAGAAATTAATGCTTTTTTTTTTTTTTTTTTTTTTAATAGCATCCAAGGTTAGAAATATGAAGTAAGCACCTGACAATATGTGGACCTCAGGTCCACATGTGGTGGAATTGGAAGTGCCTGCAGTAAAGTATAAGATATGGTATCTTAAGGTTCATATGAAAATCATAATAAAAACACCCGAACTTATTTCTGCATCATGCTTCCGTTCATCTGGAGTTATTATTGAAATAGAGAAGTAGAGGGCCATTGATTTCAAGAAATAGAATTACTTTTTTTCTTTAAAAAAAAATCTGTAATTTATGATTAATTTCAAAACTTAAAAGTGACAATTTTTCAAGCTAATTAATTATCGTTCTGGGTTTTAAAAAACCATAATTCAGTAAAAACATGTTATAAGTTATTTGTACAAGTTGTAAAATAAATTAAAAAAAAGTATTTAAGTATTTTTAAATTGCTGCCTATTTCATTCACTGGAAAATTTTGCGTTTATTCACTTTCAACAATTGTTCATTTACTATGTTTTTGTATTGATTTCTATTAACACACCACTAGCATCCCAAACAAGTAAAATATAAAAATCCTCTTGTTATTTTTTAATCATTTCTAAAACAACATATGTATTTGCACTGTCAAACACCAATAGGTGCTGTTTATTAAAATATAATGAACCATTTTCTTTTTAAATGTGCTTCAGTGTTATTTACTGGTCGGACTACCCTATAATTATTATATTATTTTGTTTAAAATAATGCGGAGTTTGTAGGAATATCAATAGATGGCAGCAGTATCTTTCAGATATTTCAGTTCGCAAATTATTATCTATTTTTGACATAGAACTTCGACATTAGAAATAATTTCATAATGTATGAAAAAATATATTTTTTAATCTTCATAATTTATTTTTATTTGATTTAGGCTTTTTTCTTTTTACATATTGCTTTAGATAAACAAACTGCACAGTTGCACAGTACTGTAAATATATCCTTGTAAAAATAAAATCACTCTGAAAATGTATATATTTACCGATTTTAAATTTATAAAAATAAAGAATAATAAAAATGCTTAAGATTAAACGTGTATTATTTTTCCCTTTTTATTCTTTTTTTTTAATACTTCGATTGTTCTGGCATAAATTGAATTTATACTTTTAAAAGAAAACAGGAAATTTGAAAAATATAAAATAAAACGTTTTATACAAGGTTTTCATCTTTTACGTATAATTTTGTTCTCAAAAATTTTGCAGCCAATTTTCATCAATTGAATTCAACAGTATATAAAAACATTGATATATATAAATAATTCTGAACATAAATTCATTCAAAAACTTGCGCTTACAGAACTTTCTCAACAGGAATTATGTTTTTCTATCCAAATATATTAATGTATTTAAAAAGTGAAAAATATAAATAGAGTAGCATAATACATACAAAATGTATAAATACACGTATTTCTTTTCATACGAATGTTTAAATATGGAAAATAATTAAAATAAAATTATATATCTATATTTTTAATGATTAAAAGGAATATGGACTTTGAAAGTTATTTCCCAATATTTATGTTATTTCGAGAAGAAATTCTGCAAATTGTCTCTGTATTATGAATTTAAAATATATGTCTAAAAAAAACATTCAAATTATAGACAAATTTCAAAATTTTTAAAATGATAATTTAGTTGTATCTTTTTTAATGCGACAAACAGTTGTTTAAAATAGTAATAATAATAATTAATAAATTATAAACTGTCACGAAACCGAATTTTTATTTAAAATTGACATGTTGATAGCCGCCCTTAGCGGTCAGTTTAGTCCCCTTAAAATTTATGTTTGGGAAAGCATGCTAAGCATTGGATCGTGTTACTTTTATTCATAATTTAATTTACTTGGACTCCCTTAAAAATATAATTAATATAATCCCTTAAGCAAATATTAGTTTATGGTGCATTAAAATATCTCAGTTTGTTGATTTTTTTTGTAAGCAATTAAACCCTATTGGCTTGCAATGAAAGTCTATGGGAATTTGGCGAAATATTAGAGATATCGCCAAGTTAGCGTCACTTTTGGCGACTAATTGTGGTCACCAAATTTGGCGATATATCGTCAAGTTGGCTACAAACTTGGCGGTATTTGGCGATAGAACAAGCCCTCCCCCCTATGATAACCTCTCTTATAGGTATGCAGATGCATTAAATGCTGTCCAATAACCAATGAGATGCATTTCATTTGAGCATTGCCATTAAACAATTAACAAATAATCGCGATTTCTGTGCCACGTACGAATAGCGTAATATATGCAGTGTGTCCACGTAGAACCTGACCGACCTTTATTTTCGCAACCGTTGGTCCTAGATGCATGCTTCCAATTACAAAAGTGGTCAAAATTAGGTGCAGAGTTAAGATTTAAAAAAAAAGTTTGATGCAAAAAAACAATTTAGTGAAGAATTACAGAATCTAAATTTTTATACGGTCCCCTCGGTCCTATAAGTTATATTTAGTAAAATTTTCCTGTTACACTGATAATTAAGGCAAAAAAGCCCCGTTTTTCTACGATTAAAATTGACCGAGTAGTAGCTGTTTAAAGTTGGAGCATATTTTTTGCTGCAAATTAGGGGTCATTCACAAATTTAGTAGAAGTATAACTTCGTGAGATATATTAAAGAACTGGTTGAGAGTAAAATTAGCATAGCAATATAAATTTGAAATCTTTAATCATTCTGACATATTACTGCAAAGTATACAATTTGTACTGAACATATAAGAGGATACAGATAACAGAATTTTTGTTAAATAAAAGGATGAAAAAAAACGGCCTTAATTCTTTGTAAAATGATACATATTTTAAAATGCTGTTAGATTACATTGTCTTTCAAATTTTGTGTTGCGCCATGTTTTTTATTTTTTTAAAATTGATTCTTATGCATTTTTTAGCGCTGGATCCGAAAATGACCTTTATTTTAAGCCATCACGTCAGGATTTTTCTCAAAAAGAAAATTTAAAAGTTAAAAAGCTCAAAGTTAAAATTGATCCCCCCTCCCTTCCCAACCTCATCGGACTCCTGAGCGGTTTAGCTGTAAGAAAACCGGTATAAGCCAAAAAATTGAATAAACGATTGAAATAATTAGAACTGAATAAAAAGTCTTACATCTATTTTATTAGTACCAGATTTTTCGCTATTTTTTAACCTTGAAATTTACGAGATTTGCGAAAAATCCTGATATGATGGTTAAAAGTGAAGGTACTATTTTTATTCAGCGTTAAAAAATACATAAAACGTAATTATAAAAGTTAAGAAACACAACCATCGCAGGTTTATGTTATCTAATTTAAAACTTTTTCTTAAATTTGTTGACGGTAATCTATTCGAATTTTTTTTTTTCGTGTTATCCTCTTATATAAGTATCTATAAGATGGTAAGCGTTAAAAATCATAATAATATTACATTGTCATCAGATTTAAGTCAGTATGTAAAATTTAACTTCGATCGGACATTTGAAAGTGAGTTAAAGTTGGAGTACAAATTTTAAACTGGAAAGACGATCGTTGCAAGTTAAATGAAACCATTTGAAATAACATAATTTCTGTTAAAAGAAATCATAGCCTCAAATCCTGACAAAATAAAACATATGTTAAAATACAATTATTTTAACTAATCTGAAACTTAACTAATAAAAATTAACTGAGTCGTAATATTTGTACGATTTCTTTCAAAGCGCAGATACCTTGAAATAAGTTTAAGTACTTTACATACGACCCTTGAAAGCATAGCAGAAATCATCTGTTTTTAGTTGCAAAAAGGTGATATAAGTCATGCATTTCAAAGTTTCATAACTCGGTCAATTTTAACGTTAGATGAATGGGACTTTTTTTGTCTTACTTGTTAGTGTCACAATAAATTTTTACCAAGTATCACTTATAGGACCGGGGGACGGTATAAAAATTTAAATTTCGTAATTTTTTAATAAATATTTTTCTTGACCCAAATCGCTTTAAAAATAATTCTATACCTTATTAAAACCATTTTTGTAATTGGAAATATGCATCTTAGGACCAACGGTTGCGAAAATAAAGGTCGGTCAGGTTATACGTGGACACACTGTATATAGATATTATCGGGATCGTAGCATGCATCAAATTTGCTCATAGAGTTAATGAAAATTTCGCACAAATATTAAAACGCATGGAACATTTATAAGATGCATTGAGAGAGAAAAATTGGTTTTGAGAAGATGTATTTCAAATATGTTGCGATAGATTATTTTCATTCTTCACCCATAAAAATTGTGAAAACGCTGTCAGCCAAGTATATGGCACCATATTTTTAGTTTTAAATTTTAAGAATTCAATAACATATCAGCAAATTCGTATTTTTGGCAGATTTTTTCTCATTTCGAAGTAAACCGTTTCGTTAAAGGATTATAATTACTTTAAATTCTTACTGCCGAGGTGGGGGGGGGGGGGTGACTTTATGTGCTAACTTCTACACTCTCAATAAACTCGCGAAAAAAAATATTTCTATCCATTCAACAACGCAAACTTTCTGAATATTTTCTGACTCATTTTTAAACAAAGCATGATACTTTCAGGCATGATTATGGAAGTAATTTGTAATCAAGCAGATTTTTTTTTACTTCATTTTCCAATAAATGAATTACATTTTCAATTATAAGCGATTGTTGACTCAGGACGATAGTTTTTTTCCTTTCCAGCTCTGTCGCGCCCAGAAACTCGGTTCAAAATACCAACTTTGACAGAATTTTCTGAAAATATTTCTCCCTTTACTGAAAAATGGAAAAACAGTTCGATTACATAGTTTCTAAATAACAGCATATGCCAATTTGATACATTTGCGAACAAAAATGAATTTAAAAAAGTGTGAGGAAGTAGCAAATTTGAATTTGAAAACAGACTAAATATGTATTTTAGCACTCGCTTCTATTCAATTAGTAAAAATCGAATTTAAAATAAGCTTTGAATAAAATTTTGTTTAAATATATTCCCTTCCGAAATATTATTCTCGCTACGGAGAAACTTGAGAAAGAAACTAAGACCATGGGACATAAAAATATGAGAATTATAATACCGTAATACCTCGACTTACGTCAACAATTCGTTCCAAGACTAGCGACGTAAGTCAAAACTGACGTAAGTCGAGGTACACTTAGATAAAAAAAAAAGGATAAGTAATAAAAATTCACCAAAATTTAATAAACATAATCTATTGTATTTAGGGATTATGTTACATACATTTAAAATTAGCAAAAATGCGTTTGCAGTACAAGAATTTGGAATAAACTACTAAGTTGTTAATTTACAATTTATTGTTCTTCTAGCTTCCCTGTTCGAGTCTGTGCATGTGAAAAAATTTTGAAATGAAGTTTGAACCGACAATTTTTCTTTCTTTCTCTTAGAAGCAGAATGAGTTTTCTAAGCATTTTCTGGTCGTTGCTACACTTTGCTCGTCTGAATTAATATTTTCAAGAACCGTCATTGCAGCTTCAATAAGGTTTAATCCTTCGGTTAATTTTGCAACCGTCATAATCTTCCGCCTTCATCCTTGGCTCAAAATATGTATTTTTCCGACAGTACTTTGTTTCTTTAATTCGATACATATTTCGGTGGTTAATTCCGGATCAGGTAAATTTACGAGTCTAACAACATCTTCAGCATCCAATGTCTAAGTTGAGTCTCTTCCATTTTCGACGATTTCATCAATTAAGAGATATACAGAATCACAATTTTCAGATGTTTTCTTAGGCTCTGCGTAGGGAAAGGGACACAGTCTTTTCAAGCATCTCTCGTCGTTTTTCGCTGAACTTAACCCATGAATCCGCTATGACTATGACTGCATTTTAGATGTTAAAGCTCTTTCAAAAATCTTCAAAAAATTTCTAAGTGCGTCTAAATTAAGGAATTTTTTTTCCAGGAAAGACGACGAATGTGGAGTGACGTAAGCCGGGGTACTACTGTAATACTATTAGCTTAGTGCAAAAATAATGCATGATTTTTCAATTCAAATTTAAAACGCTATAACTTTTTTCAAACCAATATATTTAATCAATGCAAGAGTTCATTACAATCAATACATTTTTGCTAACGAGAATCGAGCTTAGTGATTTCTGTGACATAAAAGTCTGGGTTTCTGGGGGGAGGGGGGGGGGAACTCTCGAAAGGCATTTCCGACATTATCTTGATTGACGAAAATTTGTTTCCCTCAAGAAGTTGTCTAGACGTTTAAAGAAGTGGTAGTCGGTTGGAGAGAAATCAGGTGAGTACGGGGGTTGAGGTAGTGTTTCGTACGCCAAACTGTGTAACTTTTAGAGGGACAATGTGCGACATGAGTAGTCGTTCAACTCATGCGACACACACTTATCTTGCCAATTTGCTCTAAGTGGCGAGCGATACTGTAATGGTCAACGTTGAGTTCATTCGCGATTTCTCGGGTTGTATTGATTGGATCAACTTCGAATATTGCCTTCAGTTGATCATCATCAACAACAAAAATACGCCCATGACCACCCTTGTCTTGAAGGTCGAAATCTCCTCGATGAAACTTGGAAACCAACACTGAACATAGATGCTTCTTTCGCCCCAAATTTCCTTACTGTTTCGCGCGATTTGTGCCATGCTGCGACCGAGTTTAAACTCGTAAAAATAAACTTGGCGAAAATCTTTTTTTGACATCTCAACTTCTGAAGCCAATCAATAACCTAAAAATATAAATTAAATAAAACAATTAATTTGCAAAGAAAGTGCTTAAAATAAACTTTAAAATGATTATATAATACATACCACAAGGATTAAATTGTGTACACAAAATGCTTATAAAATAAGTTGCATTGTAAAATCATGCATTATTTTTACACCAACCTTATATAGCAATACTATACATGAGAATTAAAAATAAGTGAACAGAATCTATTACAGCTTAAAAGATATGACTTGTGTAAAACAAATTTTTTTTACCCTTACAAATGTTGCAAGAGAAAAAATATATATAAAAGCTCTCCGGAAAGTAAGCTTAGGTCTTTCAGAGGATATTAATAAATTTCCTGTTCTTGTAAAATCAGTTCCCGAGTAAAAAAAATATCCGATGCCTGTAGGGGAAAAAGACGGAAAGAGAAAATGAACTATTGATGTTGAAAAAGTTGGGTGCTGATACTGATAGTGAGGTAAACTTTAAAAAAGAGAGAAAGACGCTACTTGTAGCATGATATTTTACATCTCACTCCGAGTATTAGAACTTTACATATTTATTTATACTTTCAAAACTTCCGATTTTGAGCAGGGAAAAAATGTTTTAATTCATTGTGTTATATAGTTGTAAATCACAAGTTATTTCTATCAAAAAGCTCTCAGAAGCAAATGAAATTAATAACATATTAACTTGCATTTTATTAGTATTATTATTTAGTATGTTTATTGGATAACTTGCTTTTGTGAGACAATTAGTACTTGAATTTTGAGCAGGAAGAACTTTAGATATTCCAAAAATTTCACCCATCCACATTTTACAAGCATACTCATTTTACTGTGATTTTAAATTGTTTAAAAAATATTGAAAAATAAATTTTTAAAAATAAAGTTACATTTCTTAGTGAAAGTTTCATAATGTCACTTCAGTTCAAGTCATAAGGTTATTTACATAACAATATGAAACCGTGTTTAAAGATTAATAAATACTACACTTATATTATTAACAAAAAAAAATAAAATAAATAAACTATTCCCAATATGATATTGTTTAAATCAGGGCACGAAATTTCCACTCGCCAGCTCGCCAATTGCGAACAAATATTTAAGGTTGGCGAGTAAGTTTTATCTTTTAAAATGTTCTATTTTACGTGAAACTATGTGCGATCAGAATATCGTGCCTCAATCCAGCGACATGCGGATCTTATAGATCTTTTGTGCTTAGCGCTGAGAAATGCGGATATTTTAACAAAGTATATGGCAATAAAAAACAATGCAGGCATTTTATCCATTTTATTTCTGAATCTATGAAGTTAGATTTAGTGAAAAACTTTTAAAAGTGTACATACATCAACATTCTGGTTGATGGTACAACAGATAGATCAGATGTTGAACATGCAAATGTGTACGTTCGATACTTCGATGCAAAAGATAATCATATCAAAGGAGACATTTTAGAAGCAATAGAACTGTCAAATTCTACTTCATCCGGTTATTGTCACAGCCATAACTGATTTTATAGATAAGAATATAGGTCCAAATGAATATAGAAACAGGTGTTATATTGTAGGCTTGGGTACTGATGGTGCTCCAAATATGGTTGAATACAAATCAGGACTGGCTATGAAAAAGAAATCTATTTGTGCTAAATTGATAAACATTCACTGCCTTGCACACCATTTGCAGTTGGCTGTTTTGGATGCATGTGGTGAAGTTGAATATCTGAAAACATTTGATTCAGTGATTAGGGGTATTTTTAAATTTTACCATGTCTTGGCTAAAAGACCTTGTATGTTAAAAGAAACAGGTGAAATGGTAGGAGAAAAAACTTTTAAACTGAGTGATGTTCACACTATTAGATGATTATCCGTCAAAAAAGTGCTCTGAAAGCTCTTTTGCAAGCCATCTTGAACAGGGGGCCTACGGAAAAGATTATCATAGTGCTAAAGCTAAGGGTTTGCTGAAACGATTCAAGAATTATCAATTTCTTTGGGTCATTCCATTTCAAGTGGTCCAGAAAAACATTTATTCGTTGCTTGACCATTTTTAAAAAATCTGAAATTTTTTGTACAACAACCCTAACATGATGGAAGTTTAAAACGACTATTATTTAAATTTAATTAATTTTTGTTTGTGCATGGCGGCGATCTTTGTTTCATGATCTGCAGCAATTTTCTCACAGAATGGTTTGCGGAATTGTAAATAATTCATTGTTTATTTCTCCAATTCAAGTGCGGATTAAAGCAATATGTACAGAATACATTGGGATAAAAATTTCGTAATAGAGTAGTTTCCGAAAATAAATCCTTATTGGTGAAATTTAAGCATAAAGTTTCAGTTTTTTTCCAAAATTTGTCCGTTCACAAAAGGAAATTTTTCTAGCAAGGAAAACTGTGAACATGACATATTTTTTTTACTTATAGGCCGAAAGTACTTGTACTCATATGCCAAGACTTGCTTTCTCTTCGCTAAAAAAAATCCCAAATTTTACAAAAATGTCAAAAATCGCACTTTTGAGGCTTTGATACCTCTGGTGGGGCACGAGATAAAAATTTGAAGTTCTGGTTTCTGACAGTATTGTATGGTAGTATTATGCACATGAAATTTCAGGATGGAGATTTGACTACAAACTGAGATATGGCAAGGGCAACATGTCAAAACAATACTGCCAAACTATTGTTTTGTTGTAGTCACAGCTAAGTATTTATCTCAGAGTGTCACTTAAATTTATGTTTTTGATTATCTTTAAATAATAGTAACAGAAAATAAAGCCCTTTGCAAAGCTTAGCAATTAATTAAAAAAATAATTATGCCTAAGGATGGCCATACATTTTGTATGGTTTCAGTAATTTTTGTTGTAAGTAATTTTAGTAACTAAAAGAAACCTCGCACTTTTACATAAAGAAAAAATAATATTTTTATACAAGGCCTGAGACAACAACAGAATAGGGAAAGAGAAAAGCTGTTAATGTTGTCATACTTGTTGATACATGATCAAACGTGTCAAAACACATCCTTGCTTGTTGGTTTAAAAAACCACAATTTGATCTTTCTCAAAATTTTTGTGTAGGAACCAAGTCTTGTCATCTCTTGATAACTTGATTGCAGATCTTGGTCCTGTTGGCTCATAGAAATAAACTTTGGAATCACTATGTGCAAGTCTCACTTCATTAATAATTCCTAGCTTAATTCTTATGCAAAAATGTCATTTTTCTGCAGTATAAATTTTGAAAAGGTTTTGGATATCTTTACTTTCTGAATATTACTTGAGGCTGATGCATGATAACATCGTATAATGTTTCATTTATAGGAACATACTTATGGTAGGAACAAGTTTCAGGGGCTGGCAAGCAGTATTAAAATTGTGGTTTTTAAACGAACGAGCAAGAATGTGTTTTGATACGTTTGATGATGTCTCAGCAAGTATGCCAACATTAACAGCTTTTCTCTTTCCCTATTCTGTTTTTGTCTCGAGTCTTGTATAAAAATATTTTTTTCTTTATGTAAAAGTGCCGAGGTTTCTTTTAGTTACTAAAATTACTTACAACAAAAATTACTGAAACCATACAAAACGCTTAGGCATAATTATTTTTTAAATTAATTGCTAAGCTTTGCAAAAGGATTTATTTTCTGTTATTATTATTTAAAGATAATCAAAAAAATAAATTTAAATGGCACTCTAAGATAAATACTTACCTTTGACTACAACAAAACAATAGTTTGGCAGTATTGTTTTGACATGTTGCCCTTGTCATATCTCAGTTTGTAGTCAAATCTCCATCCTGAAATTTCTTGTGCATAACACTACCATACAATACTCTCTGAAACCAGAACTTCATATTTTTATCTCGTGCCCCACCAGAGATATCAAAGCCTCAAAAGTGCGATTTTTGACATTTTTGAAAAATTTGGGATTTTCTTGGCGAAGAGAAAGCAAGTCCCAGATCTGGAACTTGCCGTGTGAGTACAAGTACTTTTGGCCTATTTGTAAAAAAAATTATGTCATGTTGGCAGTTTTCCTTGCCTAATAAATTTCTTCTTGTAAACGGACAAATTTTGGAAAAAAAAACTGAAACTTTATGCTTAAATTTCACCAATAACCAGTTAGTTTCGTGAACTACTCTATTACCAAATTTTTATCCCAATACATTCTGTACAAATTGCTTTAATCCTCACTTGAATTGGAGAAATAAACGTTGAATTATTTACAATTCCGTAAACCCTTCATGTGAGAAAATTGCTGCAGACGATGAAACAAAGATGGCCGCCATCGACAAACAAAAATTAAATAATAGTCATTTTGAACTTCCATCATGTTAGGGTTGTTGTACAAAAAATTTCAGATTTTTTAAAAATGGTCGAGCAACCAGTGCTGGACCACTTGAAACAGATTGACCCCTTTAAGTTCTGTACTTCCTCTTGGATTTCTACAGTAAATTGAACCATTTAAAAGTGGCATTAAAAAAAAAGGAACTTCTTGTTTCATCTGGAAAAAAAAATAACATTGCATCACAGTTCTGACTGATCTCGAATGTAGTGTTGCACCAAACGAACGGGAGTTTCTAGACCTACTATCCATCTCAGAGATAATCAAGGTTGTACAACTGGGAAATATTAAAAATGGGGAGCGAGAGTTTTCTCTTTAAGAGGAAGATTAATTAAACATGAAATATATGCATCACAGAAAGACTGCAATCTATGTCAACAGATGTGTTAACATCTGCATGTTTTGGACACTTTGGGTTGGCCTCCCAAAGAAAAAATTCTTGAATTTGGGTTAGAAGAAATAAAAAAGCTCTTCATGTATTTGAAACTCTTTAATGTAAAAGTGGATATTGAACTGGCAAAGTGGGTAGAATTCAAGTTTATGTTCTCTTCACTAGCGCTGAAAGAAATGCTGGAAAAGTGTACTGTGAAAAGTACTCAGCAAAGATTCCCCAATTAGCTCCAGATTCTAACAATTTGTGCTATTATATTAGTGAGCATAACTTCGTGCGAGAGGCTTTAGCTGTCACAACAGACTCAAGACTACCAGGCAGGAACTCTTTGAAGACTGAGATACTGGATGACTTACTCAGAATTTCTATTAATGAATCCACCCTGACAGATTTTGACCCTACTGCTGCGATTGACAAGTGGTATTTCAGTGCAGATAGGCAACGCTACACAAACATGAAGTTCTAAAAGTACAAGAACTTTTTCTTTCCTGGCTTTTTAGTGGTATGTGGCAATTTCTGTAACCATTGAAACCTTACGGCGACTTCTTAAGTTAATAGGGGAGAAGGTCCAAATACCGGCTACTCGGTGTTCTGAGAACTGTGCGCAGCGCAGCCTAGCGGTGATAGGGAGGGTTTGTACCTTTAATTGAGAGAATAGTGTTACGAGAAGTACATCGCTGAAGTCTGTCGGATTTACAAGCTGTAACAGCAAAAGTGTCGAAACAACGAAACCTGGAACATCAAAAGTTTTTCAAGTATAGGTTTCTCATTTTTTCTTAAAATACTGGTCCGATATTGGCCCAAATTGATGATTAAATTATTTTCTAGACATATTTAGCTCTCAAATGCCGCACATAAGTTATTGGTATTTTACTATATGAATGAGCAATACCGCTTTTAACTTAAACATAGCAGTGGTCCGAATACCGGCTACCTAGTGGGTTATTTGCTCTACTTGAAAGGGGTGGAAATAATTTATTGCGTCACGGATACTGTATTGCTTTGATGCGTCCTTTGTCTGTTACAATGTATCGCTTAAATGGAAAATGTTTTTTTTTTCTACCTTTTCGAATGTTTAGAAGTTATTTATTTACATACAAAAAGAAGAGAATTCAGCGTAAAACTCGAAGCAATTTATCGTTCAACATTTATTCGTAAAAAAAAACATCATGGCGTGTACAGTTTAATTAAAGAGAAGAGTTAAAGTCATCTAATAACACAGATAGGAAATAATTTACATTTTTCTACAATTTGAATATTCGCGAACACACATTTCGGGGCTGGTTTGATGTAGGCTTAGATCTTTTCAAACATAACTTAGAAACGTTCATTACTTTTAAAGAATAAACAGCCGTAACTATGAGCACACAAAATATCTTGAATTGGTTTCTGTATATTTTAATCCAGTATTTGGGCTAATTTGTTAGTATGGGTAAGAAAGCAATATTTGTGCAGTGGAACTTCCTTGTTTATTAAAAAAAATTGTCTGTACATAAGAAATGTTATTAATAAAATTTATTAAAACAATGTTCGTATCCCTTAATAAACTGAAATTAGCATTATTTTTGTGATTCGTTTGGGAAAAACTTAGGTAGCCGGTATTTAGGCCCCATTTTTAAAACTCAAAATTTGCAGACTTTCAGAATTTTGCTTTTTTTAAACAGAAAATGCCTTTTAAAATGTGTTTTTTATTTTTTCGCTAAACAGGTGTAAAACATATCAAGGTAGCTTAACGTGGCTTTTCCATTTACTAATTTTCAAAATTGTAGGATTTAGATTGAAAATAAAAGTAGTAGCCGGTATTTGGACCATTTCCTCTATTATTTTTTTTTTCTTTTTCAGTAAATATGTTTCGATTTTTCAATTTCTGCATTATTTTATGATTTCAGTCATCAGAAAGTTCTTCATACTACATCTGTTAACACTTTAAAAATTGTTCCCATTTCTCATGAATGTAAAATATTCCCGATTTAACAGGCAGCTCCTTTTAACAACGGTCAGTTTAAATTCAGTTTGTCATAAATAGTTCATTTTCTGGTCAAGTATAATAACTGACGTTGCTGTCTGAATTAATGTAAAATAATGGTTAGTGAAATTTTTAGCCTGACGAGCACCTTTTGAGCTGAAATTTCATGCCCTGGTTTAAATTATAGGAAACAGGACATCATTCATGATAACAGCAACAAGATTATTCCGTCATTTTAATAATTTGTGTGAATAATTGCTTTGTACTTTGTTATCGGCATTAAATTGTACCTAAGATATTTAATTCTTTTTGTACATAAACAATTTTATTTGCTCTTAAAATGTAACATTTGATGCCATATTTAAAATGAATATATATATATATATATATATAGTATGTATTTTCATTATCTTTACTGTAACAAAGACTTTGCTTAATTTTTTATTTTGTTTTATTATTGTAAATAGCTATAGGAATATATGAAAACATTCATAAAAATGGATCATTAAAATTTATTACTAAAATAGGTGCTGATGAAATATAATGATGTTTATAAAATCAGTTTATTAGTAGTTATAGGAGGGCAAAATAAAAATTACCTCGGAGGCTCATATTAGTTGAGCTATTTTAAACATGAAAAAGCTTCAATACAGTGGAACCCGGTTAAGACGCGTTTCAAGGGAGTGGACAAAATTCGCGTATTAAGCGGGATCGCGTATTAAACGTGATTTGTATAATGTTGCAGGAACTGAACTTATTTACATATCTAATAGTCTAAATAAACTTTAGAGCTTTCATATAAATGTTAATGGTCAATCATTGTGTCTTTTACGTACATTTAAATTAAAATTTAATTGTATTCCACTTTAACTCATTGTTTGTTTTTATAGGACCGACTGAAATCATAATGGAAAATAAATATGGATCCCAACGTGGCTTTATTTTCGATTAATACGTTGCAACCAAAAATTAAACAACAACAATAATTTTTCTACTAGAGTAATTTTTTAAAAACAAAGATAGGAATGTTCAATTTTTTTTTCACTTATTAAAATTATCAGTTTTTAAAATCATATTTAGTACTTGTAATAATGAGTACCATTATAATCCATATTATCCATCTTTTTAATATAGGAAAGACAATCCTTATTAATTTTTGTGTAAAAAAATATTGTTAGCATAGCAAACAGTAAAAAAACATAAAAAAAATTATCCAACCGCAGTCGTAGGAGTTTAATCTTTACGAGATTCATTTTTGTTGCCCATAATATGTATTATAAAACATAGTACTAATATAACGTACGTTTAAAACCTCACTAACAACATGCATGGTCATCTCTAACCATAATAATTTTTATGACGTAACTGCGTAGACTGAATTCATCTCCTGAATCTCTCTACTACCGTAAAAACATGCACGAAGCTAGAGACAAAAAATGTGAGGAGGCGGAATCAAAGAAGTATTGCAGTTTTTCTAATTTAGCAGGTTTTTGTTTTATTGAAATATCTTCCACTATTTCTGATTAATAATTTTCTACTTAATTAATTTGTTGTTAAATAAAGTAAATAATATTATTCGGAAACAGTGCTTTTTTTCAGAATAAAAAAATCCACTAAATTTGCAAAACTCGAGAAGAGAGATGGAATTTGTATCTTGACCAATGAATTCGCGTCTTAAGCGTGATTTTTTTCTCTTAAAGGACCGAAAATTGATCGCGTATTAAGCGGGATCGCGTAATAACCGTTCGCGTATTAAACGTGATATTTTTGCATTAGCCTTATAGGCGATGTTCAAGGGATCGGGAAAAATCCGCGTATTAAGCGGGATCTTAACCTGGTTTGACTGTATTTCTGTTTAAAAAAATCCTTTTGCCAAAATTCTGATGAAAAACACTAAAATCTTACTTTTTTGTGATCATTTTATGTCCAATTGTTTTAAAAATTAAAATTCACGGAACTCTTATCTTCTGTTGTTAATTTATCCATTATTTTTCTTAAAATTATTCTTGATTTCAAATGTAAAAAAGTTTATAGACAAAGTTAAAGTGTTTTAACGTCAGAATATATATATATTTTTTCATAATCTACATGAGAATTATACTAATATTTTCGATAGGAAAATAATCGCAATATTCAGTTCATAAGAACTTTTTTTCTTTTTTTTTTTTTCTGTGTAAAATTTTTAATGTGTTTTTCGGTATTTTATGTAAAACTTTTAGCAGCCTGATTCTTAGAACTAATTAACAATATTTGTATAATGCATTTCTTTACAAAAAAAAATTCATAGTTATTGAATCCTCAAAAAGTATAACTAGGAAATTTACATCGAGCCAACAGATGGCAGCATCTTCTTTCGAGTAAAAGATTCCCTTTTCTAATTCTCTTTTTGAATAATAAATTTCGGAAGTATTTAAACTGTGTTAATTAGCAATTGGTATAAGCATAAATTTTTTTATACTCTCATTCTCGAAACTTCTCAGTTTGTAGAAATAAAAAATACGACGAAAAATGTTATTAATTATTTGTGTTATAAGTTAAAATCACAAATTATTTCTGTCAAAAAGCGCTCGGAAACAAATGAAGTTAATTACATTATTAACTTGTATTTTATTAGTATTATTAGATAGTATATTTATTGGATAATTTGCTTTTACCAGAAAACTACTTAATTTTTTAGCATGTCGCATTTTGCATAGTTAAAAAGTTTCACCCATCAACATTTTACTAGAATACAATACACATTTTACTGTGATTTGAAACTGCTTAAAAAAATATTGAAAAATCAATTTTTCAAAATAAAGTTAAATTTCTTAGTGGAAGTTTCCTAGTGTAACTTAAGTTCAAGTCATTTTGGTTAAATATATTGCAAATGTTATTAATTAATAATGTATTTTTAAATTCTAAATGTAAAAACATATTTTTTTTTTCGGAAAAAAAAAATTGTGGAAAATCGATACTGAACTAAACAAGCATCGAAAAACAATTTACAAAATATTTTGTGAGTTTAGACTTCATTTTGGAACAAATGCATAAATCTAATAGTTAAACTTTATGCTGTTAATAGCATAAAATAACTAAACAATTTAATGAATAAAATAATCGCATAATTATTAAACTTCGTTTATATATTTAAAGTAAATTCATTTTTTAAAATATTAATAAATTATTCAAATGTAAATTTGTACTGTTGATTAATTTCCAAATTTTTATAAGTATTATTCAAAAATTAAATTAATTTTACATTAAACAGTTAAATAATTTTAAAATAAGTTATTGAATTAAAGAATTTAAATAATGTATTATAATTAAGGCAGTATTGCTCCTCTGAATTTCTTTAAAACACTTTACAAAATAATTTTATTGCTGTAAATTTCTTCCCTGCATGCTATATAAACTTAAAATACCAATTTAATGATATTGCTTTCTATAAATTTTCAAGTTTTTGAAAAAGTCCTTTGCATTATGATGAAATAGCCCGTATACAGCATGTTATATTGGTGAAATAAACTAGCTAGTACATAACTGCGGCAGCAAACGTTTGGGGCATTTAGGAGTTAAAATACTTACCAAAGCATTTTAAAAGTCAGTGGAGTAGCTAAGGGAAGGAAAGGGGGGGGGGGGGGGTGGCCGCCCCGTGCGCCGACGACAAGGGCCAAATTGAGAGAGGTTTATACCGAAATTATCCCACATATTTTGACAATAAATAAAAATTGTATTTTTTTTAATTTCTTTGTGTGTGTGAATGTTTTTTTAATAAGATATTTTGTTATATCCAAATAATGAAGAAGGAAGAAACTTCTGTAAATGTTTCTAGGGATGGCTTAACACACTTCGTACCTAAGATAATTATGTACCTAAATTGAGGCGCAAATTGATTAAATAAGGGTCGCCAAATTGAGAGGAGCTTTAAACCGAAATTATTTCATATACTTTGAAAATAAATAAGAATTGTTGACATTTTCTTTTGTGTGTGTGTGTGTTAAAGTTTCGAAGAAATTCAGTGAAGATGGGGGGAAATGGAGAGATCCATAATTGTTAATCGATGATGTAGGTTTCTAACTGCCTAGCCTCCAATTTATAAATAAAAAGGCCTGTTGCCGACTTGGCGTTACATTTCTGGTATTAAAAAGAACATTGTTCATTTGTATACTAGCTGACCCACCGATAGATTTTTCCAAACGAACTGCGAACGATTAAAACCCTTATCTATTAAAATTAAAATATATACAACGAATCTCTCAAAATGAACCTCTGGAATGGGTCCCCACTGTCTTCGGCAGTATAGACCAGACCTCTTACGCACGCTTCTCTAACCACTAAGAACCTATATTCAAATTTATCTCTTTCAAAATGAATCTCCGGCATGGGTCCCTCTTTCTGCGTCCTGTTATAGCAGGTGTGCTACACACGCGCGAGAGATCTGAAGAGAATCGGATTATGAAAATCTGAGGAGAGTAAGATGAGTTGAAAGAAAAAAAATTCACAGAAATCGGGCCCATGAAACCCCAGATAAAAATGCCCACTGACGGTGGAAGGTAGAAATATATTTATGTCTGTTTCCACTAACCCAAACGGGTGCAGGAGCAAAAAACGTTCTAAAAATGCGATTTTTGTGTTATGGAAGGACCTAGATTCATGAAATTAGGCATGGTATACACTTATTAGATATAAATGATCTCTAAGAACATCTGTTTAAAAATTTGAAATTTAAAAGTGGCGAAAATGCGCAAAAAAAAAAAGTTCGAAATGCCGATTTGTGAACAATCTGAGGAAAAATCAAACTGATTTCAAAAGTAATGGTAGAAAATTGATGCTGACAGCCGCTGCTCTAACATAGACGCTATTTCATGTCGGTCTCACTACTACCAGGGATTTGCGGAAGCAAAAAACGTTCTAAATTGCGATTTTTGTGATCGGTAGGGACGAACAACTTGAAATTAGGCATGGTAGATAGTTATTAGATATAAATGATCTTTAAGGACAGTTTCGAAAAAATTGGAAATTTACAAGGGTTGAAAATGCATCTAAATTGCGATTTCTACACAATCTCGGGAAATATCAAACTGATTTCAAAAGTAATGGTTGCAAATTGATGGTGACAGTCGCTTCTCAAACATAGGTTATATTTTATATTGCTGTGTCGCGTTTTAAAGGAAATGATTACGTTTTAAATTAAATGAAGGTAATGTGAATATGGTATGGGAATTTTTTTGACCATTTATCACCTGTGTTCGGCTAACATAAAAGTATCAATATTGCCATTGGGCCACAGATGTCATATACGCACCACGTTGGCGCGATTTTTTTCTAACGCCAATTTTGCGAAAACCTCGCTTTTGAATACCAGTTACATATACATTTTTAAAAAAAAGGAATAACAATAAATGAAAAAAAAGTTTAATTAATAACTATAGAACAAAAAAAATTATATAATTTTAGAAAATAAAATAAAATAAAATAAATAATTTAGTTATAAATAAACAACAACATCCGGATTACCATATCAAGCAAAATAACGACACTTAGGCGCCAGTTAAGTACCCCGGTGCGTATATGACATTAGCGTCAGAAAAATCGTGCCAATGCGGTGCGTATTACAACTGTGCAGCAATGTATTCATGGCATGCGAACTGAAACGAATATGTTATAGCCACTCTTCGTACAAGAAAAATGGCCAATAATACGCATTCAGATACACAGGCAAGGTTGCCGTTAAACAAGAATAATACTAACAACAACATTGTTATAACTGTATGAGAGTTATAATAGTGATATATAATTGGCTTTGAGCCAACAACCACAGAAGGAGTATTTTAAATATGTTTCGAGTGAAGCTCGATCATCAAGGTACTAATTAATTACACAAGCAACAGATATATAAACAAAAGTTTAAATTCAAATGCAAATATTTGCAACCTCTCTACCCCTCCCCCCCCCCCCTCAACAAAAAAAAGTTACCCCAATGAAATTAACTTGGCGTTAAGCGACACTTTTTAAAATATGACATTGGTTGAAAACCAGATTACGAAACATTCCTATAATATTTGAAGTAATCATGGTACTTTATTATTATCCGTTTTAAAATTTAGACAAGAGCATTTTTTTTCGCCAAAAGCAACTTTTTTATCGCATGAGTAATTTAAAAACAATTCTTTGATGTTGAAAGAAAATGTTTTGACTTATTATCTCTTATTATTTTTTTTTTACTTATTTGTATTTCAAAATAAATGAGTCAAAATCGTGTTTTTTATAATGTATTTAATTTATGTATTTCAAATGAAAAGAATGCATTACGAAAGTTAGTTACGATAGTTAGCGATTTATGTCTTGTATCCGGCTAAGTGCCTTATTATCATGTGTCTAATACCTTCACGATACTCCGTTGTTATATGTGCCTTGGCGCTTTATTAAAACGTTTGACCCAATTTAGGTTTAAGAAAGTAAGATGTTTTTGCCAAATGATATAAACGACTATGAAAATAAAACTGAAAAAGTATTAAACTGGTTTATGTATGTATTTTAATAAATACATCTGCTACTATGTATTAAATAAATTATTTATGTTTTTATATAATAAAATTTAAACAGCTCCTTTATCTACGTGCATACTAATATTGTAAAGTAGTAACTTTTGTGATTTTGTGGAATATAATCTCAGAAACTACCTAGCCGATTTAATAAATAATGGTTTGAAAATGCTGGTGCCCATCTTTGCTCCAACAAAAACTATATTTTATGTCGGTACAACAACCTCCAAGGGTGCAGGAGCAGAAAAGTTCTAAAATTGCGAAATCTGGATATTGTTTGGGCTAGAAATTTGAAATTTTGTGCGGTGGTTACTTTTAAGATGTAAATACTCGTTATGAACTCTTTCCACAAGGTTCGAAATATTAAAGTTAGAAATAAACGTAAAACGTTCTGGAAAGTTTCTAAATCACGATTTATTTGGAATTGTTAGAGAAAGAAATTTTGAAATTTCACATGGCTATTACTTTTAGGTCGTTAATGCCGGTCAGTTAAAAAGAATAAATAAAAGGGTGCACCATAAAAAAGATCTAATCTGCAATTTCTGTGATAATGTTGGGTCTAGAAACTTAAAATTTGGCATGGTAGTAACTTATAAGATCTAAATGCTCGTTATAGAAATAATTCAAACTGCAATGCACGCAGAATGAATTCTAAAAAAGGAATTCTAAAAAAGAAGAATGAATTCTAAAAAAAATTGAAATTAAGAAAACTGAATAAAGAGAACAAAGTTCTAAGGATGATCTAAATAATGAAGTACATGGAATTATTAGGAATATAAAGATTAAAATTTGATTAATGTTGCTTTTAAGACGTAAATACTCGCAATAGAACAATTTCTAAAAGTTGCGCTATGGAAAATGATGCAGGAACGAAAAACTTTCATTTCTCTTATTATTGTGCTACTGCTGACTTAAAAACTTAATATCGGGTTGAAATTTTTGGACGGGATACTTTTAAGATGTAAATGCTCTCTAAGAATGTCTTCCAAAAAATACAAAATTTAAAAAGATGAAATGAACGGAAAACGTTCTAAATTACCATTCATTTGCATTGTTAGATATAGAAACTTTTTGTATTTAATAAAACTACACCCCCCCCCCCCCCCAAAAAAAAAAAAAAAAAAAAAACGTGCAAGCCCATCTAGCATTGAATAAGTTGTTTCAACATTGAATCAATGTCGGTATGAAACAGCGAATAGTTTGCACGAAAGTACTTGTCAAAATGTTACTTCTCTGGGCAAAATTGTCGAAAAGTGTCTACCTAAATTTGATATGCAATTATTTTTTAGCTTCACTAATCTAGAGATTTAATCATAAGGTCATTTTCTCAATTGTCATTAGACGATTTTTTATATAGTAACTTATTCGGGTAAATTTTTTTAATCGGGTTAATATTGACGCATTTTAGCTTGCATGATTTGTTGCAAAAATATGTACGGATTTGTAAATTACTCGAAATGACATTTTCACAGCTCAAAGGTTGCAGACGAGATATTCCAGATCTCGTATCATAACTTACGCTGCAGTCAATGCCGATTTGTTTGTGTGGAGGTGCAAGGGGTCTACCTCGAAAGGAATAAGGGTGCAATCCTGTCAGGTAACATGTATTTTTTTTTCGGACAAAGGTTGAATATTTTTCAGACAGGCCACGTATTGTCAATTAAATATAGCATCTCCTTTTCTATTCTTGGTACGAGTTATTATTAAATCTGTGTTTTGACTAACATCGCTCAGACTAATCTCTCTGAGGGAAGTCTTAGTAATAATTCAAATCTCTTCCCAGTTCCACATCCTTAAGAAACATGTATTAACAGCAATTAGAAATTTTAAATAACTGAAATTGAAGGAAAATTTTAGACGAGCAATGAAAATCATAAATTCTAATTTGTTCGAATTCTTTAGAAAGCTATTTTGGACTGGCTGCACTGCAGTGTATGTATATTTATCTTGCTGTTACAAGAACTTGGATCTTTTTAATACTTTCCAACATACTTGAAAAGTGTTTATGACTTCGGTTTGTGTTTCTGCCGTCTGTCTGCTATCTTTCAACCGTCTGTCCGTGTTCTAACTCGCATAAATATACTCCGATTGACATTTTATTAAGATTTGCCATCGCATGTTCAGTAACGTTAGTTGGGGCAACTGGGACATGATTTTACAATGTGACTCCGGAGCTTCTGACATTTCAGCTTCAAAAAGCTAATGTTCATTTCAATTAAAGTCTGAACTTCTGTAAATGTGTTCAGTTAGGTTCCCTCTATCAGACAGAAATGCTCAAAATTACATTTTAATATTTAAAAATATAAAAATATGCATATTTCATCTTTCTTTCCTCATGGGTCCAGTTGCTCCAAAAAATGGGGTAACTGGACCAGGGGGGTCTATGTTCCACACGCGTTTATATTTTTTCATATCGGATATCAGGTCCTGTTTGAAAAAGTGTAAACAACTTAAAAAAATATAAACCAGGCAGATCATGCAAATTATATGTCAATAAACAGCGTTATAAGAGAAACCTTTGCTGTCAGTGTGCCTAAAAAAGCACTAAAAGTGAAAGTATTAGATTTATTTAAACCAAAAATATAAAACTTAAGTAAGTACTTGTGTACTTTAGTATAGATAATAAGTATAAAAGTCACATGGGTATTTTAAGGAAAAAATAGCAAGATAAATCTCTGAACAAAGCCTACGTAAGTACTTAAGTACTTTATCTTTATCCAGGGGTCGCATTATATAGGGAAAATTTTATTGTTCCTTAAAGAAAGGTGCGATGAAGATATTATTTTCAAAATAGTTGCAGGGACGATAAAAGATTCCCTATAGCATAGCTGCCAACTTTTACGCTTTCCTCTTACCACTAAAATATTATAGTAAATGTTGTCTTATTTAATCGTCGAAATCTTATGATTAAACAAAACGAAAATCTCTATTAAATTTTAGTGGTAGCAAGAAAGCGTAAAAATGGGCAGCTATGCCTATAGAATGCGACCCCTGTGTATGCATAGCTGCCAACTTGTACGGATTTTTGCTACCACTAAAATATAACAGAAATTTCTGCCTTATTTAATTATCAACATTCACGGTAATTCGGCGATTGAATTAGGCAAAAATTTTCCTTAAATTTTAGTGGTAGGAAAAATCCGTACAAGTTGGCAGCTATGTGTATAGTACAATTTCAAGGTCTATCTATCTGGCTTTCAGGGGCAAGGTACTTGCATTCGTAAAATGTTGAAATAATTTAATGACACCAATATTTACAAGAGAATCTATCTGAAAAGATGTAAAAGTATATTTTCGCGTACTTAATAAAGGTTAAATTTTAATTATAAAATTCAGGTGCCAATGTGGCAATTAGGAATTAAAATTAAGTGATGCCATAACGGCATCACCGCCTCTCAAGGGGTCAAGAAATTTGGTTTGATACCACTCAATATGCTTTTTTTAAAATTTCATTACGTTATTTTAATAAGGTATTCTATCATTTTCTTTATTGTGAGCAAAAACCAATGGAGAAATTTATTTCCCGTAGTAAGAGAAACACGAAAAAATTATTTATAATTATTGGGATAACTGCATCCAGCATGTCCCAGTTACCCCGGATACATGTCCCAGTTACCCCATTCTTGAAACATTTATGGGGTAACTGGGACACCGGGCTTACATTTAAAACATGAAGTAAATATGTATAGATACCTAATAATATTAATGTAGTTATATGTCTAATCTTTAAAAAAAAAAAAAGATTGTTTAATAAAAGTACTTACAGTATTTTAATAAAAATCCGAGGAAGTTCAACCATATTGACGTTGTTTTTAAAAAAAGAAACGTAAATTTTTGACAACCTATCACAGCAAAGTGAGAGTTATGATTGAGTTGATACACGTTGTTTTAGGAAGTAGCGATAAAGGGGCATTGCTCACAAAAGCTAAAACTTAAGAAACACCAACAGTTTTTTTATAAAATAGCCTATGGCCCAGTTACCTCGTGGTTCCAGTTATCCCAACAAACCTTATTGAAAATGAAATGAGTAGCATTCATTGTTCATTTACAGGGGTTCTCAAAAGTATTCCGTTACACTATGGACTATGGGGGAAAATCATTTACGGTGTATTTTAATAGTGTTACAGAATCTTAAACATAATAAAATTTATATCAGGGGAACTCAAAAGTATCTCGTTATATTATGGTCTACGAAGAAAAATTATTTGTGGCGTATTTTAGTGTTGTTACTCTGTTAGAGACATAATGAAATTGATATGAATTTCTCAGGTGTACTAAAACATGCTTTCTCTAGAACATGAGTATTTAACAATCATTTACAGGATTTCACAAGAGAGTTCGGTTATATAATGGCCTACGGGGAAAAACTGTTGGCAGCCTATTTTAGTTACACTATTTCAAACTTGATAAAATTAACGTACATTACTAAGGTTTAGTACAAGATGTTTGCAGGGACTACGATGTACATGGCATTTATCGTTCATTTACTGGGACTCATAAAAGAGATCGGATACGATATTGTATGCGAAGTATTGTAAACTAGGGATGATTGCTGAAAGTATGTTTTCAGGTAATGGTATGCGTTTTAATCGTAACTAAATTTTTTCACACTAATGTGGTGTGTATAAATTCTATAGACCATATACAGGGCTATACAAAATAATTTGTAAGCATTACTGAGAATGAGCGTGAATTGCTTAAAAGTGCTTTTTTTTAATTTGAGTTATGCATTTTCAAGCTCAACTACATTTACTATACTAAGAGATGCTTGTAGTATATAAATATAGTCACATACAGTGATAAGCAAAAGACTGGCTACATGACCGCCTCTGTATAGTAATTCACATAAGTTTAATGTCAGTAGTTTTAAGTGTTAGAAAAATATATACCTAACAGTTCTTGGCGCGAGTTCGCACGCTCCCCAATTAATTGAATTCTACGAACTTAAATATCATTCTGTCTCAATGCAGCAAAAAAGAGGAATAAATATTCTGTTACCTTTTATAGATATTCGTATCGTGCTCCGGGTTGTCAGGCACATTAAAAGTATCGTGGTGATGCTTTATCATTTCTTTTAACAGTTTAATCCAATCCATTGGCAGTTGTTCTTCGTGCATAATCGTTTCTTTTATCGTCGTGTGTGTGTGTAATATCATATTTTAAGAATATATACTTTTGGTGGAAGGAAAAGAAAGAAGAAGTTTAATAAACATATTAAAAAAGAGAACAGCTTGCTTCAATTATTTCGACCCTCTCAGACCGAGGGACGAAGGAAAAGTGAGTTACAAAACACATTACATAGCTTATATGATTAGTTTTTTAACAAGTATATTTTGCACTTTGTTGTAATCGTCCAATTAAACATAATTGGTTATTTATATTATATTAGAGTCACAAGTAAAAAAGTTCAGTACATAAGTCTTTAAGTTAATTATAAGGTTTATACGCAACCCAGAAGACGCGTGAAATATGCTTTGGTGGTTGAAATACAACATATTTCACATGATACGAAAAGAAACACCGAACTTCCTAGACAATCACCTCATCGAGTTGACGGATGAAATTCTAGAATTAATTAAATCTTGATTCGCATATTAAAACGCAATCGGTCTGCCAAGTCATATCTTGATGGAAAACACCTAAAAACTCGAATTTAGTGGCTAACTCGTAGGTTTACCATTGTGTTTTCCTGCTCCCAGTCCTCCTTGTTTTCATACCTTTTGGTGCAGGAAAGCACAATCGTAAACCTATGAGTCAGCCGCTAAATCGGGTTTTCAGGTATTTTCTACCAAGATATAACTTGGCAGACCGACTGCGTTTTAAGATGCAAATCAAGATTTAACTAATCCTAGAACTTCATCCGTGAACTCGATGAAGTGTTGCCGGCACCCGGTCTATCCTGGTTTGTTTATAATGCAGCGGCGAAATGTTCTTAATGCTTTCACTTTTTAATGATGTATTTTTTTTTCTGTAGCAGATGGGGAGAGAAACGATTCACATGTTAATGAGGGGATTATAAATCGAAATATCTTCCTACATTAAGCGTGTTTTTGCCTAAATAAATTTCAGCTTAATACGTGGCGCGTAGAAAAATCTGTAGGTATATACAAGGCTGTACAAAAGAATTTGAGTACGTTTTCGCCTATTGGCAGAAATTATTAAAGCTGAATTTTCAATTGTGTTATGTGTTTTCTAATTAAATTAAATTTTTAGCATATGTAGAATACTTGATCATATACAGGAGTGTACAAAAGAATTGGAGTACCTTTCCCTTAATCAGTAATTGTTGAAATCTGGTTTTCAAATGCGTTATGAGTTTTAAAATGTTTTACTTAGGTATCTTTTTTACCTTATTAAACGGCGAAGTTTTGTATAAGTGTTCTAAAAAAAAAAAAAAATGAAAGAAAAATTCCCGCCCGTTTTTTATCAAATCGAAAAGTGTTACAGAGTGCAGATTAGGGATTTTTATGAAGGAAAAAAAACTTTATCTTGTTTTTGTTTTTGTTTTTCTTTCTCCGCGTTTTGAGTCTATTTTTGAATTGATTTTAACTTTTCTTTTTCAGTTTTTTCACACTGCTGTCTACTTACCTTTATACAATATAGATATAGATATAAATATAGATAGATATACAGACAGATAGATATAGGGTGTTCAGTTAATGTTGCGATAAACAAAGACAGATGATAGTAGACGTCAAAATAGATAATTTTTTTATAGGAACAGGAACCATTATTGCAACCCAACTACTAAGACTAAAGTACATGGAGTCTCACTCCAAGCTGAAACAGGATTTTCGTACATAATTTTAACAATAATGTAGATATTATGCGAACTTTCCAACAATTTTAGCTTACACTTGTTTAAAATATCAAAGACCATAAAAAGTACTAAAAGTGAATGCCATCCTTATACAAAATATACTGAGTTGAACACTGTACATTTCGATATGTGATTGACGTACGCCGACGTCCCTGACCGAATTACTATGGACTTCCATGACGTCTTGGAATGCCATCCTAATGCACACAAAACAAAGTAAGCTTGTTAAAAATTACGTTACACTGTCTTCATTATTCCAGTGAAAATCCAGTATCGGCTTGGAGTAGACATCCTGTATTTTTAACTCGATAAGTGGGTTATGACCCTGGTTGCCAATCCAAAAATTTGTATCTTTACGCGTACTATCACCATTCTCAGTTTGTTGGCATATTAATTGAACATTCTGTATATATTTTTTTCTTTTTTAACATTAATTCAATTTGTTTTTTATCTTGTCATTTCAGGATGATAAATCCTTCAGTTTTGGGTGCAGCCACTGGTGTAGGTCTGGCTCTAATCATCGCTCTCACAGTTGTGATTTACCGTTATTATTCTAGAAATCGCAAAGAAATGATGATAGTTTTTCCACCAAGGCGACCCTCCCAAGAAAGAAGGCGAATGCAGAGGTTGTTGCACATGAAAGAAGCTAGCGAAGTGATGGCACAGCAGCAGGTAAATCCATACATCAATTTATTTTGTATTTAATTATTAAAACAATGAATATTCTAAAAACTAAATAATGTAGGTCAAGGAATTTTAAGGTAGTAAGTAAATCATTGTTCGAAGTTATAAGAGAAACATCCCAAAACAAGTTTTATTTGACAGGGATTTTTTCACCCTGTTAAATCTCTCTCTGTCTATCTCTCTCTCTTTCTCTCTCTCTCTCTCTCTCTCTCTCTCTATATATATATATATATATATAATAAAACTTTTTCGCTTTTTTACCTTAGTTACTTTATTCCAAATTCTGATAATATCTACCTTTTTTACCTGTCTTTTTATAATATCTTAAATATCCTTTACATTTTAATCCCCATGTCATTAATTTAGCACATTATTTTATTCCTTATTCTCAAAACCTTATTCTGTTAATAACTACACTTCTTTGTAAAAACCCACTAATTTATTTTACTCTTTCTTATTTTGAAACGTTAAATTCTTATTTCTTTCGAATGTTTATTAATACCATTTTATATTTTATTGAAATATTATTCGATTTCCCATGAGTCATTGCGAGAGTTTTGGCGCGCTAGTTTGTTTCCCCTTTAAAGTTTCCGCAGTTAAATAAAGAATCCTCTATCTACATAAAGTTTCCCTGCCTCCTTCCTGGGTTTTCGTCCTATCACGGGCGCGGCCTCTCCTCTTGTTCCTCTCTATCTTACTCTGGGTTGGCTGGTGCTGTGTACTGTTCCGCGTTCTTTTTTATACTTAGGGGAGATGGGGGCACATGTGAACATGGGGAGTGCGATCTACGTCATATTTGTATTCTTACACTTGAGGAACAAAAAGTCGATACTCGCTGTGTTTCAGCAGAATTTGTCGTATTTCTACTTTGATAACTTCCCCTAGTCGCCATCTGATATTTTCCATTATCTACAATTTGCTTACCCATAATTAAATACTACGTGCCGATGGCTTGATTAAAATAAATTGGTGGAAACTGCACCGCCGAAAGCTCTTTAAATAAAATCCTAAGTTAAATTACGCATTGTCTCAATTATTCCGGAGAAACCTGCACTGGATAAATGTGTTACCTGGCCTACCACTCGATGACTGCAACTACCTCCAAATATACATGTTGATTTACTACGAAACATTCTCTTTCAGCTTAATCTAATGCACGGCTTCCGTGCAAAAAAAATGCAAAAAAAAAAAAAAGTGGTCCCAATTTCGTATCCCAAAAAATCCAATACGCCGAGGCTTAAGTTATAACTAAATCAAAATTTATTTCTAAATGAGTAAGTAATTTAATTTACATTAAAGTAAGGCACAAAGAAATGTACTAATTATCAGTGGAGGAATAACATAACGAAACACTAGCCATCCAAATATGAGGAAAAAATTAAAAAAATTTGTCATGAAAAAGCATTCCTAATTTCGTCCCCGGGACGAAATTGGGATCACGCTACTTCCCAATATAGCGGAGCTTCAGTTCCCGTAAGATGAACTGAGCGTCCAAAAACTCCCTGTGTACTACTGTCAACGTTTTACCTATGTAAAATACATGCAATGAATAAGAAATAAATACTTACAGTACGGTAAGTAACGTTCTACAAATGACGTAATAAGAGCTCAGGTCTGCTAAAAATAGGAAATTCGGCGTCTTTAATTTCTGTATGCGTCTTGGCGAACGAAACTTTCAATACTGATCCCTTTTACCTTCCATCCCTTGTGCCTTGCGTCATAAGTTGCGTCACTTTCGCAGAAGCGGAGAAATTAAGGGGGACGAAATATGGGCACTTTACCCTATATATATAACGTGTGTATATATATATATATATATATATATATATATATATATATACAGGTTGTCCGGTCTCAACGGTGTCCAATGGCTAATTCCTAAACCGTTAGTCATAGACATATAGTTCCAATTAGAGAAATGCTTTAAATCAGGTAAAGAAATATTTTAAAAGCGATTTAGGTCAATAAAAACATTTCTTAAAAAATTAAGAAATTTAAATTTTTATACGGTCCCCAGGTCCTATAAGTTATATTTAGTAAAGTTTTCCTATTACACTGACAAGTAAGACAAAAAAAAGTCCCATTCACATAACACTAAAATTGTGCGAGTTATGAAACTTTAAAAATGCATGACTTATGCCACTTTTCTGCTCTGAAAACAAATGAGTTCGGCTTGGCTTTGAGGGGTCACATTCCAAGTGCTTAAAGTATTCGAAGATCTCATTTCATGTGTATCTGCGCTTTGAAAAAAATCGTACAAGTATTACGATTAAGTTAACATTTATTAAGTTTCAGATTGGCTGGAATAACATATGTTTTATTTTGTCAGGATTTGAGACTGTTTCTTTTATGATTTCTTTTAATAAAATTATGTTATTTTTATAAGTTTTTATGTTACTTCAAAGATCTTATGTATGTTTTTCAAGTTCAAAATTTGTATTAGAACTTTAACCCACTTACAAATATCCGATCGAGATTACATTTTACATATTGACGCAAATCCCACAACAATCTAATATTATTATGATTTTCAGTGGTTACCATTTATACTTATTTTACAGGATAACACAAAACATTTCGGATAGATTACCGCCAAGAAGTTTAAGAAAAAGTTTTAGATTAGATAATACAAGACGGAGATTGTTGAGTTTTTTAACTTTTATGTATTTTTTAGCACTGAATCGGAAAATTGTCTTAATTTTTAACCATCATCTCAGGATATTTCGCAAATCATAAATTGTCGAATTTAAAGAATGACAAAATTCTGATACTATAAAGTAGAGGAGATGGTTATATTTTTTAACTTTTGATAATTGATTTTTACGTACTTTTTAGCACTAAATCTGAAAATGACTTTCATTTTTAACCATCACGTTAGAATTTTTTTGCAAATGTGTAAGTTAAAATATAGTGAAAATTTCATACTATAATACGCATGTAAAACTTATTTTATTTTATTTTATTTTATTCAATAATTTATTCGATATATTTGCTTATCTTGGGATTCTTACAGCTGGGTGGTGTGATGGGATGGGGGAGGAGATTAAATTTTAACTTTGAACTTTTTTACTTTGAAATTTACAATTTGCGAAAAATCCTGATGTGATGGCTAAAAATGAAGGTCAATTCCGGATTCAGCAGTACAGAATACATAAGAATCAATTATCAAAAGCTAAAAAACAGGCTAGTGTAATGTAATAATATTTTAAAATACGTATCACTTTGTAAAGAATTGAGGCTGTTAATTTAGCATCATTTTATTTAGCAAAAATTCTGTTATTTCCTTTCTTCTTAAATGTTTATTACAAATTGTATATTTTGCTTTAATGTGTCAGAATGACTAAAGATTTCAAATTTATATTGCAAAGTTAATTTTACTCTCAACGATTTTTTAATATGTCTGACGAAATTATATTTCGACTAAATTTGTGAATGACCCCCAATTTGCAGCAAAAAATATGCTCCAACTCAGCTATTACTCGGTCAATTTTAATCGTAGACCAACGGGACTTTTTTTGTATTACTTGTCAGTGTAAAAGGAAAATTTTACTAAATATAACTTATAGGACCGGGGGACCGTATAAAAATTTAAATTTCGTAATTTTTTAAGAAATGTTTTTATTGACCCAAATCGCTTTTAAAATATTTCTTTACCTGATTTAAAACATTTTTGTAATTGGAACTATATGTCTATGACTAACGGTTTAGAAATTAGTCATTGGACACCATTGTGACCGGACACCCTGTATATTACGTTATGTTTAGTAAGTATTTGGCAGACCCAGAATTTCACACCATAATTAAACTTAAGCTGAATATTAAAGGCAAAACACAAAGAAATATTAACAGATTCAACTGGAACAAGAAAAAAAAAAAAAAAAAAAAAAAAAGCTGTTGCCTCATCGGCGGTGGGTGTTTTGTAAAAGTGCGGTAATAGTTCAGAGTAAAGATTATATGCAATAAATTATTGCAATAGTGGCATTCGTTCTCCGCCAGAGTGTCATAATGCATAAATTAAATGCACAAAAATATTCCAAAACATATCAAAAACACTTCCCCACCGGATACGACACCACATTAAACATTAGGTGTCCCAATCTGAAGACTAAACTGATGTAAAACAAATATATAATATAGAGTAAAAAAGCAAAATATCAATTCTCCCCAAACCTGAACCACACAGCACAAAATCAACCAATATCCAACCCTCGAAAATCCATTCAAATTCATTACGTTGCACACAATCGCAGACATCCTTGTAAAATCGTCCAAAAAGGCTTAAGTGATAAACAATGTATATGTTTTATAATTTGTGTGGTTATTTGCAGCTATAGTTCTTATCACATAAATGCTACTTTTATTTTAAAACTTTAATAAGCTTATATATAATAATAATAATAATATATATTATTTCATTGTAAAAACTTCCTAGATGACTTATTGACTTATTATAAAAAAAATTACTGGAAATTACTGCTGGGAAAGAGCATGCTCAGTTTGAAGAACAGGATTCGTCCGTGATATATATATATATAGATGTTTATGTGTGCGTTTGTTAGACAATAGAGAGACAGAGCCATGCCTTGTGAGAGAATGAGATCACATTTTCATGATTAAATTAATTTCATTTAAAACTTTAAGGAGCATCTAATTTAAAAAGAAGACTGAAGTAACTTTTACTGTTAAACTTTGACACCCCAAGCGGGCTTCTAATAACGCCAGCTGTTAGCAAAAGGATATCGCCCATAGCCCTAGAAAGAGCTAAGACCCAGATAGTATTTTTAATTTTCAGAAAATATGCAGCAGTCTTGCTTCGAAAACCTGCAAAATTGCAACCAGCGCAGCATGACAAGACTGAAAGCTCATAACAAGACTGCAGCAAGATAACGCAAACGCCGAAGTCACCACACTTTGAACATGTAGCTAACTTGTTGTGCAATTTAAATTAATGCTGTTGCAAATTGACGGCAAGAAAGTATTCAAAAATACTGCAAAGTAGTAATCTTTCCACGCCCCACTATCTATTTACAACTGTTACACTAGAGGTTTAACTCCTTCGAAGGGATCCATAGTCCTGATCAGGTCTATTGATGCGAACACACCGTCAGAAGGCGCACACATCGTTTTTATCATCATAAACAAGTAAAGGTAATATTTATACTTTTCAATACGAGCCTTTTTTGTTATTTGATAAGTATAGCGTTTAAAAAAAAGGTGTCAACCGAATCAAATTTCTGCAATTTCTGCGTATGTATTGACCGTCTGTTCTCTCAACAGAGGGATGTTTTGCCTTCGTCACTTTCGTGAATTAAAGACTGTCTTGTCATCAGTTTCACAACAAACTATTCATGCAAGTAGAGGATGGTATACCTTGTGGGAAATTTGCTGCGAATTTCTCAATTCAAATTTATCGCGGCAAGATAATGTCAGAAATAATCAAACTTACTTCTAATATTCATGCTATCTGGGGAGACTCAACCCACATAGCATTTTTAGTTTGCAGAAAACTTGCAGAAGTCTTGCTTTGAAAACCTGCAAAATTGCAGCAATGGCTCAGCATGACAAGACTGAAAGTTCATAACATGACTGCAGCAAGATAACGCAAACGCCGAAGTCACCCCAATTTGAACTTGCAGCTATCAGGCCGTGCAAATTAAATTCATGCTGTATCAAATTAATTGCAAATTAATGGCAAGCAAGTAATCAAAAATACTGCAAAATAGTAATCTTTCCATGCCACATTAACTGTTTACGAATGTTACACTATTAGTTTAACCTCTTCGAAGGGGTCCATAGACCTGATCAGGTCTATTGATGCATACGCACAGTTAAGGTACATGCATCGTTTTTACCACTATAAACAAATTAGGGTAATATTTGTACTTTTCAACTCGAGCCTTTTTTGGTATTTGGCAAGTATAGCACTTAAAAAAGCGGTGCCAACCGAATAAAATTTCTGCAATTTCTGTGTATCTGCTAATTGCCTATTCTCTCAACAGAGGGATTTTTTGCTTTCGTCACTTTCGTGAATTAAAGATAGTCTTGTAGTAGTTTAACACCAAACACGAGTAGTTTAACAACAAACTACTCATGCAAGTGGGTGATGGTATACCTTGCGGGAGATTTTCTGCGAGTTTCTAAATTCATATTTGTCATGGTAAGATAATATCAGAAAAAAATCAAACTTGCCGCTAATGTTCATGCTATCTGGGAAGAGATATGAAACAGATTGCGTTTACCTTATTATATTGAAAAGCAGATGTTTAATTATGAATGTTGGATAACCAGGCTTCATTAGTACATAGGTGGAGTATTGACGCATTAGTTTATCGAATTAATAGTGTTGTATTTTCTTTAAACATAAGATCCAATCTGATTGAATGTTAATTGGAATTGGAAGTAGGAAAGAAGATATAGCAATTAAGTTAGAGAATAAAATAAACAAATCCTGCCCAGATAGTATGAACATTAGCAGCAAGTTTGATTTTTTCTGATATTATCTTGCCGTGACAAATTTGAATTGAGAAATTCGTAGCAAATTTCCCGCAAGGTATACCATCACTCACTTGCATGAGTAGTTTGTTGTGAAACTGATGCAAGCCTGTCTTTAATTCACGAAAGTGACGAAAGCAAAAAATCCTTCTGTTGAGAGAATGGACAATCAGCACATACGCAGAAATTGCAGAAATTTTATTCGGTAGGCACCGCTTTTTCTAAATGCTATTGTTATTAAATACCAAAAAATGCTCGAAATGAAAAGTACAAATATTACCTAAACTTGTTTATGGTGATAAAACCGATCATGCACCTTCTGACGGCGCTTTCGCCTCAACAGGCTTGATCAGGTCTATAGACCCCTTCGAAGGGGTTAAACTTATAGTGTGACATGGAAAGATTACTACTTTGTAGTAAGTTTGCAGTATTTTTGATTACTTGTTTGCCGTTAGTTTGCAATAAATTTGATATAGTATGAATTTAACTTGCACGACAAGTTAGCTGCAAGTTCAAAGTGTGGTGACTTCAGCGTTTGCGTTATCTTGCTGCAGTCTTGTTATGAACTTTCAGTCTTGTCATGCTGAGACTACTGCAACTTTGCAGGTTTTCAGAGCAAGATTGTTGCAAATGTTCTGCAAACTAAAAATGCTATGTGGGTAATTATAGTTTCAGGAAAAGATAGGCTAAAGGTTTTTTGAAATAGGAAAGAAAGTTAAGCGCAGTTTGTAATGAATTTAGTTGAGCAATTTAGCAATTTTATAACACACATACACACATGCTGTGGCACCAACTTATATGATCCGTGTATGGCGAGCCCACCCAATAATTTGTTCTCTCTGCCCACCAAATTTCATTTGATTTAATTCGTTATTTATTTATTTATTTAATCGCTGAAATGAAATTTGATTTTACTGAGGTTCTCAAAATAATTTTGTTTGAAAAATAGTAAGGACATCAATTAGAAGACTTATAGGAGCACTGGCAGTCCCTTCAGCGGACGTATAATTAAATTTCTCTCAAAAACAAATTTCCTGTATATTTTGCCATCTGTTTTAATGTCTTGGATTGATAAATCAATTAGGTGACTAAACTATATATATTTTTTTTTCTTTGGCATTTAGTTTATTTCACTTTCAATAGTTAGTAATTTGTATGTTATTCATAATAAATATTGATCTATTTTATAAGGAAGAACTTATGGTTGGATGGTTGTATTTATGACGGCCAATTATCAGCACAAGGGATATAGGCCCTAAGGGGGGGGGGGGGGGGACTGCCCTTCGTAGGGGTCTTTCTAAGGGAACCTAACCCGTATTTACGCTTGGAAATCCAAGGTCCGAAGAAAACCACGAAAACTCCGAACGATTAGGCCGACGGATGCGATTGGGACCCGAACGATTGCGATTCGAACCCAGCACCTCCCATCTACCAGCTTCGAGAGCAGAACCTCTCGGCCACTGGTGGGGCGGAAGAACTAATGAGAATATAATTTAATAAAATTGTTTATTAAATTATAATTAAATTATAATAATTTTATATTTTGCTTAGCAAACACATAATTTAACTTCGAATTATCATCGTTAGTCATTCGCGCCTCACCCGCCCCTGTCTCCGCACGCAATAAGGGGGAAAATTGCATGTGTTATTTTGCTAAAAAGAATTTGAACCTACCCAATAATTTTCATAAGTTGGTGTTCCCGATTCATAATAACATTAACATACCAATTATTTAAAATTGGAAACTAATGAATTAAAAGATTTTTAATTTACATTCTGCCCGTTTCCAACGTATTTTATTCTTTCTTAATATTTTGGAATCTTAGTAACGAACTCTATAAAAATGAATTTAAAAAATCTGTAATCCATGAAAAATGTTTGTTCCAAAACAGTACGCTATTAAACGTTTGGTGCTGCCATCTAGTGAATTTATATGAAATTATAAATATGAATAGAAAATCCTAAACTTTTTTAGTTAAGATTGATGAAATGCAGAGACTATTTTCCTTGTTATAAATACAATGTGTAAAAATGATTTAAATCTACGATTTTATAATTTAAAAAGTATTTTAATTTGTTTTATTTTTGGAAAAAATAGTGAGAATTTAACCATGCAAGTTTTTCAAAAAGATTCTAATGATTACTTTCTTAATCATTAGTATCCCAATCACGCCCGTCGGCCTAATCGTTCGGAGTTTTCGTGGTTTTCTTCGAACCTTGGATTTCCAAGCGTTAATACGGGTTAGGTTCCCTTAGAAAGACCCCCACGAAGGGCACTCCCCCCTGGGACTATATCCCTCGTGCAGATAATTGGCCGTCATAAATACAACCAACCAACCAACTTAATCATTAGTATCTTTGACTATCTTTTGAAATAACTATAGACATTTTTATTCATACACGAATGAAATTTCAGGTCTTATCATTCAGAAACCAAAAGCATATATATATAATGAAAGGTTGTGGGTATAATTCTTTATTAATTTTATTATTGGATTTTTCTCTTTTAACTTTCCACATGTTCCAGATGTTTCAGAATTTTGTTACTATTGGGACACTCTGGTCACAAAAGTAACAAAATTTTGGTTTATTATAGATACAAGCAAAATGTATTTTGTTACAAATTAGATACATTTTGTGTGAGTAGAGCACAATGGTATTTAACTGGTTATATCAATTTTTATCTTAATTATATTTTGTAATAAAATAATTAGGAGTATTTATGAAAAATTTGCTCTAATGGTCACAAGAGTAACAGTGGACGTTCCCTTAGTTCATAATTGTATCAGAAAATAGTGATTTTAAGTTTCATAACAGCATTAACATAATAAATGAAAGCATGAAAAGGTGTAAATGAACACTCGAAATTTTAATTTCTGTTTTCTCAAATCGTATACGAATAAAGAAATATACCAAGTAACATTAAAATTATTATAGTTTTTAGTTTATTTTAACAATTTGTTTTACACAAATAGCAGAAAGAAGTAGATAAAGAAGGTATCGCTTAAAAAAATAAACCTCCAACTTACCAAATTTATTCTTAAAGAACGAAACACGTATCAGATTTATCTCTTTAAAATAATAAATTGTTATTAGATTCGTTTGAAATTCATTAATATTTATTTTTAGTTACAGGCGCATTGTTCATGTTATCCATTTTTACTGTATTCGCATATGTGAGCAAAAATTCCGTCAAATGAAGAACAATAAATAAAAAACATGGATAAGCAAAATAGATTTTTTTTTTTTAAGTTACTAAATTAAAATTTTTATATGGTACCTAGTTCCTATAAATTATATTTATAAAAACTTTCTTCCTTCTCTAACGGAGTAAACCAGTAAAATTTCCATTTTTATGTAACCAAAAGTTACTGAGCTATGAAGCTTTGATTTTTATAAATTTTTAGCGCTTCAACGTCGTAAATTCTTAAAATTTAAAGCATCATATCGAAAAAAGAAATCTTAAGAAAAAAAATAAAGATTTATTTACTAAAATTATTCGCAAAGTTGAAATATTTTGCTAGATTTTTATGGATTTTTTATCACAAAATACTTTATATATAGAATTTGCACTTATCTATATAATAGATCTATTTCTAGATGGCATGCAATTTCCAAAATACAAAGTTTTGATTATGGAATTATCACGTCCAGGTACTTACGACACGAATGAAATTTCGGTTTCAAAAATCAATGTTAGTAGCGCCATCTTCTCGCATTTCTACTAATCTTAACTATAATTAACTGTAATATCTTAGGAAAGCGAAACAATGAGTAAAATGTTTTTTTTTAATCTCAGTTTAAACATTTTCAACATTTCATTTTCTGAATACTTGACATTTTATAAATGTTCTAAATGTTTTATAAATGTTTTATAAATGTTTCCAACATAGTTGAAAAGATGTTTATGACTTCGGTTCATTTCGGCATCTTCTGCCTGGCCAACTGCCCGTACTCTATCTCGCGTAAATATTCTCAGATTGCAGTGTAACTGATATATGTTATTGAGGTTTACTCTCTCTACATGGTCTCTATTAAAAATGTAGTGTATAGCAGTTATAGTTCGTTTACAGCGACAGGGCGAAACTAAGGGGGGGGGGGGGGGCAGAGGGGGCATGTGCCCCTGGCACCAGACCGAAGGGGCGCCAAATGAAGGATTATACTTTTGGAATGGATCATTTTCTTCTGATAAGCTGATGGCTTCCATTATTATGAAACAGCCATTATAAATGAAGAGTTAGGTGAATATGAAAGAGTAGTCGTAAAAAGTTTGAACTCTGATTTTCTGGTCAGAATGGTAAAAAAAAAAAAAAAAAAAAAAAAAAAAATAGCCATAATTTTTTTTTTTTTTGAAAAAAAAAAAAAATTATGGCCATTTTTTTTCCCCATTCTGACCAGAAAATCAGAGTTCAAACTTTTTACGACTGCTCTTTCATATTCACCCAACTCTTCATTTATAATGGCTATTTCATAATAATGGAAGCTATCAGCATCAGCCCATCAGAAGAAAATAACTCGGTGAAAGCGGAAACTCTGATAATCGGGACTCTTGTGTATATTTCCTTTTAAAAAGGATCTTTAGAGTATTTTTATTGGTGTTCAGAATGAGGCCATGACTCCCGTGACCTCCCCCTTGGATCCGCCATTGTAGATTACGTATTACATATTTTAAATTTTAAAATAAGTCGGTTATTAGAAAATTAGTAAAATTCTCTTTGTAAACATACTTTGCGGAAGAGGGGGTGGAGCGCCAAAATCCATGTTTGCCCCGTGTGCAAAAAAGGCTAGTTTCGGCCCTGTAAAGTGATTAGAGGTCTGCACGGGCCGGAATTTCGAGGCCCGGGCCCGGCCCGGCCCGAACGAAAGCTATCTTGGCCCGGCCCGGCCCGGTGTAAAAATGGGAAGTTCGGCCCGAGCCCGGCCCGGCCCGTTTGCATTTTTACAGTTCTCGGCCCGGCCCGGCCGTACAAAAATCAGGGAAAACAAGCCCGGCCCGGCCCGACAAAATTTCTACAAAAAAAAAAAAAAAAAAAATCCGTTTTTTCTCAACATACAATTACGATTCTTTTAATGAATACTACACACATATTTATGGGAACATTTTGCAGTATATTTTACATTACTATGATGAAAACAGAAAACACACAATAGTAAACATTACCGATTACTTACAGTGTTTTAGTCATCGTGTCTACAGACATTTCAAAATGGAAATAAGGATTCATTAAAAGATTAATGTAGTTCATCAGAATAAAGTATTAAAAACATGATAACTTTTGAAGCTGTATAATAAAAAGTAGATTTGTGAAAATATTTCTCTCATTTTTAAGGCTTTTCTCAAATCCAAAGGAGCTACATTTCGACACATTTATGAATTCTTTTCTTTTCGGAAACGCGTAAGATTGGCAAGCATTCTTATTCAGAAGCTATGTAAATGTCGTTTTTTTTTCTCATAGATGAAAGCAATATATCTTTCTGAAAATACTATCAAAGTTAGCGTTTTGAATCGAATTTCCGGAAGCGATGGCACAGGAAAGGAGAAAAACGTACAGTCACGTGACAGGAATCTCTTTTATCTCTGTAAGTAATTTATCAAATATGGAAAAAGCTATTCGTTTCCAAATGCCTTCAATAGGCAGTCCTCTCAATTTTATGCCTTTATAGTTAAATATTTTGTCAGAAAATGTGTCTGAAAGCTTCGCATTTTTGAGCAGTGAATATGAGAACTACCCTAAGGTATATTTCCAAAGATACTGTTAAGAGAAGTTCATTATCACTATTAAAACTTCAAAACACAATGACTGTTCTACACATCCTGAGATCGATTAAGACCAGTTCCGTCCTGGCACGAGTCTGCTGAAAAAAAATTAAACTCGGAATCAGACATCTTGCAACTGTACGATGCCGATCTCTATGATGGGCATGTTACATTTCTGTATTGATGTTATTAAACTCGCATCGGCTTGTGACGCACATTTATACTTCTCGAGAAAATCATATTCATTGAAAATGGCTTGTATTTTATCTGCTTCGCTTAAATTCTTATATCGGGCCGATAGGCCCGATTAATTTTTTTTTGCCGGCCCGGCCCCGCCCGTTTATTTTGTCTGTCGGCCCGGCCCGGCCCGTTGAAAAAATTGTCTTAATTCTGCCGGCCCGGCCCGGCCCGTTTGAAAATTCGCCTTCATTCCGCGGGCCGGGCCGGGTACGGGCCTCGGGCCAAGCCCGGGCCCGTGCAGACCTCTAAAAGTGATACCTAAAAGAATTCCGGTCCATTAGGGTCTATCGTGAAAAATCGTTTGTGATTTAGTTTAATGATGTTACACTATTTCAAACATATTAAAATTTATATGTACCGTATTGGGGTGTACTACAAAATGCTTACTGTATAATATCGTGAGCATAGCATTTATCGTTCATTTACAAGAACGCACAAAATAATTCCGTTACAGTACTGTCTATGAGCGATAATTGCTTGGAAGTGCATTTTTAACTGCGGCATGCGTTTTTAAATTTAACCATTTTTTAAAATAAATTCTATAGATAATATACAGTGCTGTACAAAAGAATTCGGGTGCATTTCCGTTTATTAAGAAAATGGATAAATAGGACTTTTTCAAAGTGTTACCTAACTGAAATACATTTTAGCATGCATTGTAGTATAGTTAAATATGTACTATAGTTAATTCATAGCACTGCGCAGAAGATTTTGGATAATTTGCAGACTATAGATGGTAACTGCTCAAATTAGATTTTCAAATGTGCTATGCGATTTCGAAATTGTTTACTTAGATATCATCTTTCACCTTCCTTAGATATAATCTATCACTTAAAAAGCGAAGTTTTGTTGCAGTATTTTGAATATGTTGAAAAGCGTTTCATAATCTATCCTTGACTCATGATTTTTCTTTCTTGATATATATTTAAACACATATAGCTGACATAGCTATTCTTCTTGCAGAGTGCACAAGCGAGCAATACTTGCATGCAAAACATTCAACACGATTTTCTCGAAACAATGTTTTTTAAGCCAGTGCCCAAAATACTTCGTCAACGGATGAAATGATTTCTTTGTTCTTTTTAAAAATGAAAGCTTGTATTTTTCTCAAACCTTGACCGTTGCTATTTTATTTATTTATTTATTTTTAGTTAGTTCGTTTTTTACGAATCCTTTTTTTAATCGAACGCCAATTTTTTAAAATGCGAAAATTAAAAAAATCATCGAAAAAGGATAGACAATTATACATATTTTAATGTGCTTTTGTTGGTGGTATTATTAGGTTGATATTAGGTGAAACCATCCAGACAGATATCGGACACCGCGGAGCGCTAACATGCCGCGCGACTTGAGTCCAAAAATAATTTTCAATAAAAATTAATAATTTTTTTTTTCAAAATATGCGTTTTATTATGCAAACGCTTACACATTTTTACTTCGTTCCTAGTTGTAAAAAATAAATAAATAATAATAATTTTTAAGCCGAAATAAACTTTTTCCCACTTATTAATTCAACCATACGGAAACGCATAACACCTTTCAAAAAACCATATCAGCTATGCCTATCTACAATCGGAAAATTAACCGAATTTTTTCGTAGCCCTGCATATGATATATATATTTGTATCTATTAACTATATGCATGCCAAAATTTAGTTCACTTAAGAGATACATATACTTCAGTTGAAAATTTCCCTTCAGCAATTGTCGTAATGTATGTAGTAATGTCGTAATGTATGTATCCGATGTAGACGTAATGTATCTGAAATTTTTGTGTGTCCATGTAAAAGAAATACAACTACTACGCACTTTGCTTTCAATTTAAAAAATGTTGTTGCGTATCTCAATAACCTACAGTAATTTTGTTGAAATTTAATTAAAATTTCTGCTTTTTAGCAACAATCTTTCCGATGTCTTTTGTGTGGCCCTGTAACAAATGCATAATTTCTACGGTCGTCAAATTATAATTTAATAAAATTGTCATAGGAAAAACACATGTAGGCTAAGTTTCAGCTCAATCAGATAATTGAAAGTGGTTTAAAATTCTCTTGCAAGATTTGAACTAATCTTTTATGTGGCCCTGTAAGAAAAACGTAACTGCTACGTTCCATAAATTATAATAATATTGAATTGTTATCAGAACTACATATCCTGAGCACAGTTTCAGCTCAATCAGATTATTGAAATTAGTTCAAAATTAACTTGCAAGTTTTAATCTAAATTTTTGTGAAGCCCTGTAGAAACAGTATTCTAAACAAACTTCTACGTTCTTTAAATTATAATAATATTGTATTGTCATTCAAATTACGCATGTTTTTATTGTTTCGGCTCAATCGGATAATTAAATGTGGTTTACATTTGACTAGCAAGATTTGAACTAAACATACATAGATGCACTGCAAGTTAGTATAATGCTTGTTTATTAATAAAAATTTAATGATCTGCAGACATCTGCAGAAGTTTCTTTAATTTTTAAATACTTTCGGAATGACCTTTGATTAAAAAAAAATTGCTTATTGCTGAATAATTCAGAATAATATGTTAAAAGTCAAGATGAAATTTGTAAACAACATCAAAGATTATCCAGAATTACAACCTTTGAAAAAAGCGGTTAAGCAGTTTAATATCGCTTATTTTCAAACAAAAATGGGTTAAATCTGACCTTGATACACCTTTGACATATGTTCAGCAAACTCGTGCATTCAAATAAAACAGAATAGTCACGAAGTGCTTTCAAACTTAGAGGAAGCAAGTGCAACTTTTGAACTCCCTCAAACGAACTGCATAAATGGCTTCTTTACGGTCACAATCGACACCTCTTATTTTTTTCAACAAAACTCGCATCGATCTCGAAAATACAGACATTCAGCTACCAATACTCACGATTTTGTCAGATTCCGAGATGATCGGAAAATGAATTTTGTCCACCTAGATCATCAAAACGTCCCACTGTGCAGGAGTGCGACCTAAGCTGAAACCTATTGAAAAAAAAAATGTATGCTTCTATTTACGAAATTTTAATAATCGCATTACTATTTAAAAAATACTATTATAAAAATTAAAAATTAAAATACAATTATATTTGTGATTTTACAAAATATCGTATAAATCAAAGGTAATGAAATGCACAAAATATTCTTCGGGTTATGTCTAAGTAACAAGTGTTTCTTTTTAACATTGATAGGTTAATTTTTTTTTAATTATTTCATACCTGCCAACCTTCAGTCAAAAAATAAACATGGAACCATAAAATGTATTTAATTGAATTATTTAATTAATAATGAGTTTTGTAAACGACTATAGTTGTCATGCTTTGTCAATACTTATTTCAATTTATTTCTTAAGAAAAATTCTGGATCATAATGTGTTCTTTTTATTAAAAAATAATCGGTCACGTGGAGTTTTACTCGCGTATAAAGGGTTCGTACAATGAATTTATTAATTGTTAGCTGGAATATTAGAAAATTGAAATAATTTGTAATTGAAATGTTTTACCATTATAAATGAATTACATATTGAAGCGATTGTTGTCTCAAAACTATTGGCTTTTAATGTTTTGGAATTATTCTACGAATTATTTTTTAAAAATTGCCTTCAACAATTGAATTCAATTGGAATGAAAAACGTTGTCTATTTATCACTATGATTAGATTTACAGGGTGTCCATAATTAAACGACCCTACTTTAAAGTTGTCTACATACGAAACTATTGGTCAGAAATTTGGGAAATTTTGTGACGGACATAATAAAGGAATAGGAATTTGAGCGAAAAAAAAATGTAGTTCAAATTTTTGCCATCAGAGGGCGTTTTTAATAAATTACACAATTTTTAACAATTTAGCAACCGCCCCACTGAATACTAGGCCTCAGCTCTCAGAAACAAATGGCCGCTGTCGTAGGAGAATTTTTTTTTTTTCAGAGTTTGTATGGTTCGTTCGATTTGAATACCAATAATCTTTAAAAGTTTTTACGCTTTATTTTTTTCAGGGGGCGGTTTGTATATTTGTCTTATTTAATATGAGAAAAGTAAAGCGTAAAAACTTTTTAAAATGTGTAATTCATTAAAAAACGTCCTCTGGTAGCGAAATTTTGAACTAAATTTTTTTTTCGCTCAAACAAATTCCCATTCCTTCATTATGTCCGCCACAAAATTTCACAACTTTCTGACCAATAGTTTCGTCTGTAGACATCTTTAAAGTAGGATCGTTTAATTATGGTCACCCTGTACTTTGAACAAAGACCTTGTACAAAGTTTAAACTTGGCGTTGTTCCAAACGTGCTTCAAAATGAAATGCCAAAATCACAACACCGCATTGGTCCACGACGTGTTTTTCTTGATAGGCTATGAATTAATATTTCGGCTAATTACCGACAATTTTTTAGGAAAATCCATTATCAACAATCCTTGGATGACTCCTTGTCGATAGATATGTGGTGCTTCGCTCAACTCCCCCCCCCCCCCCTTTGAGTGCCCGCAAAATAAAGTTTGTGCGTAACAGAAAAATGCGATTTTCTCAAAAACTGTGAGATCTATAACATAGAATGGGGATCATATTTTTGCAGCACATTTCCGACGATATTTCTGAAAACATAATACTAAAATTAAAACAAATATAGGTTTGAATTCGATGTTACCAAAATTTTCGAACGATACCCTGCACGATATACAACTGTTTTTTTTTTCCAATGAACTTAATTACCCCCTTCCCTAAATTGTTCTTAAAAATATTTGTGAATTGCCAATAATCTATAAATATGTGGGTCGAAAACCTTTATAGCTCTGGCAAGTTTAAACTATCCACTTTTCATAGTTTTCAAGAAAAAAGGCTGTGACAGACAGACATACAAATGATCTTATAATGGTTTCGTTTACACTTTTTAGTCAAGGAACCCTAAAAAGATCCTGATTTTTAGCAGCTATGTAATTTATAGCACACAAAATAATCATTCAAAAGTGGTGAAAATTGATATTTCTGTGGACAAACTGAGTTTAAATGTGTAATCAAATTATGATGCGCCGGGGGTGGGGGGGGCGGGAGGGGTTCTTACCGTGCCATAGATGCACAGCACATGTGACTCGAGATGTGTTGAGGAAAAAGTACAGTAGAAGCTCGATTATCCGAAGCAATTGGAATCGACCCTCTTTCGGAAAATCGAAATTTTCGGATAATCGAGAATGCTTCAATTTTAAGATTAAAGAGAAATATATGCGCTATTATATTATTATGGTAACAAGTGCTTAATAAAAATAAAGCAACAGCAAAATAGAAACAAGAATGAATTACCTGAGCTTTAATTTTGAAATTAAGTACCTTTTATGTATTTCACACGGGTTTGAAGCAATGTTTTGTTTGTCGCAGTTTCGATTGCCCTTAATTTGCCGCTCTATCACGAAGTTTTTAAATATTATTAGTTCGCCAGTATTAGAGTCTTTCTACTGCCCCAGCCTAAGACAAACCTTTTGCGAAACATTCAAAAGCGTCAATATCGCTAATTAGCTCGTTTTCTTTGCTCGTTTCACTACTCAGTTTACGGGAGCTAAAGTTAAATTCAAAGGAATTCTAAGAACGGGAATCGAAAATATTTATATGTACTCGTGGTTCGGAAAGGACCGCTTCCACACAAGGAATATGATAGTCTTAAAGAAAAAAAAAACATTTTAAAAATGGATTTTGACCACAAGGAATGTAATAGTTAAAAAAAAAAAAAAAAAGCTTTAAAAATGGATTTCGGTGAACCGAGAATTTCGGTTAAACGAGTTTCGGATAAAAAAGGTTCTACTGTACGTTGAAAGAGCAGGGTTTTTCAGACGAAGCGTGATAGTGAACTGTAGTTGTTCGCGTTCGTCAAAAGGATAATTAGTGTTCCAAGAAGAACGTGCGAATATCAAATTCTGCCAGCATTTGAGAAATTGCCGACAGCAACACACGGCTTCAGGTGTATGGTGAGAGAGCAATGAGTCATGCTAAAGTGTTTTTAAGACACCCTTTCCGTCATGCATCTAACCAAAGCCTAACAGGGCTGCGGAGTTGGTGCTAAAAATGGACGTCTCCGACTCAGACTCTTTCGCTCAAAAATGGGCCGACGCCGACTCTGACTCTTTCACTCAAAAATGGGCCCGACTCGGACTCCGCAGCCTTGGCATCTAATGCTCTAGAACAGCCATACCCAACCTTTTTTACTCGCGGGCCGCAGACATTCGATTTGCAACGTCAGGCGGGCCCCAACACACTTATATAATAACTTTAAAAAAGGTAAATTAAAATAGTACGGTAACAAAAGTAATATAACAAAGCAAAATAATAAAGTTAATATGATTAGTTCAATAAAACGTTTGTCGCGGAAGAAATATCAATAACAATTTTCAAATCACCATTTCCAAACAATATTACTTAGAGGTAGATTTCTATTGAAAATGATGTAGAGCTGTGCTTTAAAGATTATTATTTAGAAATAACGGTTTGAAACTTTTTGCTGCATTTTGCCCGCGGCAATTCGAATAAGGATTATTAGCGATACAATAAGTATAATCGTATTAATATAAACAGTGCAGCATTTTCCAGTTACTAAAAATAATAAATTCGGGAGATTTTCTTTAATAAATCTTTAATAATAATTTCTTTAATAAAACTTTTTTAATGTAGAAATATACAATGCAAGTTCAATTAATTTGGAATAATATTCCTTTAGTGTTGTAGAACTAAATATGTATACACTACTATAACACAAATAGAACGACATGTTAAAAGAACTTTTGACTTAGGAAATGTGGCATTAGGCAAGTTTTAATATAATTTTTTTTTAGCAATTACAAATTAAAAAACATTTTATAAACATCTCAATTAATTTTATAAATGTGGATTAATGATTAAGTGCCTCGGGCCGCACATAAAAGGCCACCGGGCCACATGCGGCCCGCGAGCCGCAGGTTGAATATGACTGCTCTAGAAGCTGCGAAGGCCGCCTTGAAGACTAACTCGGCCAACTGCCCCAGATTTCGTTTCTCGTCCCAATGCTTCCATGCTACAGTTCTTTCTCAAAATCGTATTTGAATAGCAATTTCGTCGTTTGTCTTATATATGTCACAATGTTTTGGTTAATGCAATGTACAAAAAGCTATTTTTATTTCATTATTATCTTTTTTTTTTTAACCACAATTGATTTTCTAAGAAGCATATATTATGATGAACCGTTTTCTTCAAAATTTATTTATAAATCTATAATAAAATACGATATAATTTCATACGTTACCTCAGCACTAATAATTGTACTCTTTATCGCAGCACTAAATTTATTTTAAATGTTGAAAATGCTATGTGTCCTCTTAAATAGCGAAAAAGTAAAATCAAAAGAAGTTTCATATTCGGAGTTTTGTCAGTCTGACCTTTTACAAATTACAAAATCAATATGACCTTTAGTAAACTCTGGCTATTATAGGAGAATTACTTTCTACATTCTGAAAGCAGATGAACATAATCTGTCCTTACATATACATTCTGAATGATTTTCCTTTTTACTATTATTTTTTGTAATCTTTATGAAAACAAAACACAACTTTGCTACAAATATTATATGCCTTTGTGAGTATATAATAGCATACAAAACAATAAGATTTTTATAATCATAAAAGTATGTTAAAATACAAAAATATTCAATAGACAAAACGAAACAACATTTTGAAAACTTAAATCTTCTTTAGAGATAAACTTTTAGAAGCCTCTTTGACAGATTTTTTTTTCACGATTCCGTAAAGCAATATTTGTTATATTAAACAAATTTTAATAATACACAAAAATATCTCTCTATTCTAAAAAAAAGTAACTACCGCTGTCACCGCCGCCGCCGCCGGTTTTGAATTTTTTGTGACCGGAGGTCCTTCTTCGATAATATTAAGAAAACTAATGCATACAAAAATATGAAAATCGGTGGTTTTATACAGAAATGTTTAATAAATACGCTGATGCAGACAGTTTTCAAATCGAAGAATTATTTTAAGAGATATTTAATGCTAAAGTTGGACAAAATCGTTCCACTAAAAAAGTTTTATAGCAGCAAAAACTATACATGGCAGTGTAATCATTTTTAAATCATTTTATCCGTTAAAATTTGCCGGAGTGCAGATTGTATTAATTTTTTTATTTTGACTCATTTTTTGAGGTTTTATTTCTATTTTAAATTCAAATTTTCAGCATTTCTAGAGATATTTTTTACATTATTTTAGACAATTGCACTAATTTAACCTGTTGCCAACTGTATAAACAACGGAAACAATAATGTTTTCTTCAAATTAAAAATTTATTTACACGTGACTATTATATATAGAAAAGATACTTTCAAATTAAAATTAAATAATTGCGTATTAAAAGCAGGAACTTATTGAAAATTACGTCATAAAAAGTATACAGGTGAATTTTAAAAGAGTAAGGATATTGTAAAATAATAAATTCATTAACATGCGTTAGAAGTCTACGTCATATTTACGTCACACTATAGTTATTACATAAAATGAACACAAACTAATATTGCAAAACAGTTTAAATTTAAAAATTGCGCTAGACATTTATTTGATATTTTGAGAAGATCTTTCCAACTATTTTTGTTAGGAAGGCACAAATAATATTTCATTTCTAACAAAAGTATTTTCACGTGAATATTTAAAAGAGAAAGAATAGCTTGGTAAAAATTACGTCAGATTAAAAACGATTAATTTAAAATGTCTCATTTAAAAGAACTTTCTTTTCGCTTTGTTAAAAAATACCAGGAGACAAAGACTCTGTTTACTTAATTCCTTTTATATTAGCTTATATTGAAATGTTGTTACACGTGTCTACGTCATCAAGTTATTTTTATTTCGACGTTTTATTTGTATTTTTATTAATGTTGTACTAATTTATTTGCTCTTTCGTTATTTAAAATAAAAATTATGTCAATTTGTATAATTTGGCGATTTATATAATTTGGCGAAATTGATCGACGGGATAATCAAGTAGTACCGCAGCGGATTTGGCGTTAAAATTCCCCAATCAAAGAGAAATGAATAGAAATCCGTTTATAGGGAGATCGCCACTGTTTTTTAAATTATAATTCAATCTTTCGAAATCTGTTTAAAGCCGATCAAATTAGCGTGCATTTACAGTCTGCGGTGCCTGGACGGCGGTTGGCGAGCGTAGCTCGTAGGGGGCCGAGCCCCCTAGTTTCTCACATAATACAAATTTTATATTTTAACAAACTTCGTGTCGCCCGGTGGCGTGGTCAGTAAGCGGAAGCTGCTGTCATCCCGAGGGCCCGGGGTTGAGTCCCTGGGTAAGACATGAGTAGTAAGCCGCGCCGTTTGGGTGACGGAAGTGACGTCACGAGGGGCGTGGCAGCTGTCAATCAAAAGGGGGATGAAACCGGAAGGGGGGGTGTGTCACGTGATTGGGCCGTCTAGGAGTACGAGGGTAGAATGTTGAGTTGTTTTTTTTTGCTGAATATGCTAGGGGAAAGAACTGGGGGGATGACTTTTTTGTCAATCAAAAGGGGGCCGATACCGGAAGTGGGGGTGTCACGTGACTGTGTCGTATAGGATAATGAGGGTAGAATGTTGAGTTGTTTTTTGCTGTATGTTTAGGGGGAAAGAAGTGGGGGGATGAGTTTTTTTTTTGGTTATTAGTAATAGCCCCACTATAAGCTACAAAAAGGGGCGTGGTCATTCGATTGACAGGTGGGCGTGGTAGCTGTCAATCAAAAGGGCGTGTCTGAACATGTACTGTTAGAGGGGGGTGATTTTTTTTCTTGTGGGAGGCTAGTTTGCTTTTTCAGGACGGGGGGGAGGGGAAAGGGGGGAGGGGAGTCACGGGATCGTAGCCACTAGGTGCTACAAAAAGGGGCGTGGCCAATGTTTCAGGAGGGGGGATGAAATGGGGGGAGTCACGTGACTGGATCGTATAGGATAACGGTAGTTGAGTTGTTTTTTGCTGGATGTTTGTATCGTACCCACTAGGTGCTACAAAAAGGGGCGTGGTCAATGTTTCAGGAGTGGGGGGATGAAATGGGGGGAGTCACGTGACTGGATCGTATAGGATAACGGTAATTGAGTTGTTTTTTGCTGGATGTTTGAGGGGGAAAACGCTAGTTTCGGTTTTCTCGAGGAGGTGGTTCATGAGAGGGGGGGTAGGGGGGAGTCAAGCACGTGTTACAAAACAAGGGTCTCTTTTTTTTAATGAATTATTTTAATTTAAACGAATATAACTTTTAATCGAATGGATGATTAGTTTAGAATTTTAAATTGGTTTCAAAACTATTTTTATTTTTTCAGTTTAATGATTTTTTAATTAGAACCTCATACTGAAAGTCTTATTTTCATGATGACGTAATCGGTTATTTCAATTTATTTAATTGAACGAATTAAATAAAATTAAAGTTTTAAACTGATTATTTTTAAATTGATTTTAAGCTTTTTGAACTGAATTATAAACTTAACGAAAGTTTTTTTAATTAGAACCCTTTAATGAATTTATTATTTTTTAGAATTACGAAAATGTACAAAAGCCTAACAAGGTATTCGAACCCGCATACTCCTGGTCACTAGATGAACGCGTTTCCTAACCAAGCTACGCTTACCTTTGCTTTGCTGTGAGTTATAATATATACGAAATACCTCGCTGACTGGCTGTGCGGGGGGAAAAAAGGAATGGCCCAGGCATTTTTGAATAATACTTCAGCGATAGTTTTTAGAATAAATATTTTTACAAAGGCTTATTTGCGCTGTTTGGATACTTTTTCAGGCGAATGACTTTATTTTGTTTACCAGTTAAAGGGAATTTGAGCGCAAACGTAACTTTAACTGGGACTGAATTTGAACATTGTGACTTTTATCGGCACTTAGATTTTTCTTAGGAATAATTTGTACCACCTTTAATATCCACTTTCTTGCTTTAAAACAGACTTTTTTCTTCAACCTTTTTTTTAAAGTTTGATCTTTCGCAAAATATTTTTAAATCCATATTGCTTTATTTTGAAAATCAAAATATACTTTGAAATTTTTAAACGTACTAACGTATTACTAAACGTATAAAATATATATATATATATATATATATATATATTTTTTTTTTCATTTTACTGAACATAGAAATAATTTTCCCTGACATATTTTGAAAGTTTACAGAACAAAGAACTGTTTTTTATACATTAATCCCATAAACATTTTTAATCACCTGGAGATATGTTTTTCATTTTATTGAGCCTGTTAATAATTTTCTTTAGTTTTCTGTATTTAAAAATACTTTAACATAAAAACAGCATTTTTACCCCCGACTCATGAAAATATTTGCTTTAATTTTACTGATCGCAGAATTATTCTGATCATATGCATACTTTTCATTTCTTTAACATAAAAATCTATTTTTCTTCCTTTTAAAAAAAAGTATATTTGCACTTGTCTTGATTAAAAATAAAAGAAAAAAATCAAAATTTAATATTTTGTTACTCGTAAAAAACTTATAAGACCTAAAAATTTGACTAAAGATTTTTTTTTTTCACTGGATCTTTTTTCCAAACACTAATCTTTTTTATTCCAAACACAACTTTTTTTCCCAAACACAACTCTTTTTTTCAAAACGCTAATCTTTTTTTATTCCAAACACAACTTTTTTTTCCAAACACTAATCTTTTTTATTCCAAACACAATTTTTTTTTCCAAACACAACTCTTTTTTCCAAACACTAATCTTTTTTATTCCAAACACAACTTTTTTTTCAAACACTAATCTTTTTTTTATTCCTAACGCAACTTTTATTCCAAACAGAACTTTTTTTCCAAACACTAAACTTTTTTTTATTCCAAACACAACTTTTAATTCGAAACACTAAACTTTTTTTTCCAAACACAACTTTTTTTTCCAAACAGAACTTTTTTTCCAAACACTAAACTTTTTTTTCCAAACACTAATCTTTTTTATTCCAAACAAACCTTTTTTTTTTCTAAACACTAATCTTTTCTATTGCAAACACAACTTTTTTTTTCCAAACACTAATCTGTTTTATTCCAAACACAACTTTTTTTTCCAAACACTAATCTTTTTTATTCCAAACACTAATCTTTTTTATTCCAAACACTAATCTTTTTTATTCCAAACACAACTTTTTTATTCCAAACGATAATCTTTTTTTATTCCAAACATAACTTTTTTTTTCCAAACAAAACTCTTTTTTCCAAACACTAATCTTTTTTATTCCAAACACAACTTTTTTTTTCCAAACACTGATCTTTTTTATTCCAAACACTAATCTTTTTTATTCCAAACACTAATCTTTTTTATTCCAATCACAACTTTTTTATACCAAACACTAATCTTTTTTTATTCCAAACACAACTTTTTTTTTCCAAACACAACTCTTTTTTTCAAACACTAATCTTTTTTATTCCAAACACAACTTTTTTTTTCAAACACAACTCTTTTTTCCAAACACTAATCCTTTTTTTTTCAAACACAACTCTTTTTTCCAAACTCTAATCTTTTTTATTCCAAACACAACTTTTTTTTTTCCAAACAGCTTTTTCAACTCAGTAAATTTAAGCGAGCTTTTAGAAATTTTTTTAAAACAAAAATAAAATTATTTTTTCATAGCTGAAAAACTTTTTAACAAAATATTTTTTTATTAAATTTAATACGAAAAAATAATTTTATTTTTGTTTTTAAAAATTTCCATTTTTCGTATTAAAGTTAATTCTTTCCTTCGTTTTTTCAATGGTAAATTTATACAGTATAAAGGAAGGAGGGACACAGAAAACAAAGTAACCTATCCATGGAATAGTTCCGAAAAACGTCAATCCTAAAACCTTTTGTACATAAGTTAATATAAAACTTATTAAAAAATAACAAAAATAAACTCTTGTTATCCTGTAAATTTAGCTACATCAACCATAAAAAGCATCTTAAAATAACTCAAACATTATTTGTAGAAAAAAAAATATATGTGTTATTAAAAAGTGTAATACTACATGTTTATTTGAAAATAATAATTTTGACACTTTATGGAAAATTATTCAGTATAAAAATAGAAAATAATTTCACGTTTAGATGAATGCCAACTTCTTAAATTATGTATCAGATATATCTATTTTCACCATATGATTTGTAACAATCTATAAAACATTCTTATTTTAGAAACATGAAAACGATTTTTCAGACAATTTTTTAATTTTTAGAAAATAGAAAATCATTTTCATATCTTCTTAATTAGCGACCTTTTGGGTAAAAAATAAGATTATGTTCATCACTTTTTAAAGACACTTTAAGCTCTAAAATTAATAATAATAATAATAATAATAATAATAATAATAATAAAATCTAAATTATTACATAAAATAAAAAATTAATAGAATGAATGGTTAGACAAGTCTTTGTGTCGCAACATATAACTAACTACATATGTTTGCAGTATTGGAAAATTTTTTCTAATTAGTTGTGTGCACAGGAACCTCACAAGATTTATTTATTTATTTATTTATTTATTTTATTTTATTTTTTCGTGAGGGGGGTGGAGAATTATGTTTAATTTCTATCTACAAGTAAAAAATCGAACTTGTGATTTGATAATTAGAAATGCATAGCAGGATTTAGTTATTAATGTAGAAAGGGATAATATATAACTTCTAAAAATAAACAATTAAAGATTAACCAATCATCTCATACATTTTCCGCTCTTAGATTTTAGCATCTTGCGCGTTCCCGTTCTCCTTCTCACCTCCCTCTCCAATAACTTCTCTAAAGCCGTCTTAACGTATTCAAGGCTGTTCTCAAATCCAAACTGGTTACTTTCCGACACATTTGTACATCCATTTTTGTCCGCAAACGTATAAAATTGCAATTAGTGATGAAAAACTGATATAAAATTGGCTGGTGCTCTTTGTAGGAAACAACAAAATTGTTTTTCTCTTTTTTCGGTAAAAGTAGAAACATTTTCATAAAATTCTGACAAACTTGGCGTTTTCGATTGATTTTCGGACACGACAAAAAAATTGCGTTTTCTCTATATGTTCTAAAATGTGTTAAAAAATTTCACGCTTGAATGTATAAATTGAAATAGTATTGTTTTTAAAATATTACAATCGTTTAACTGCAGTATTTTTAATATGCTTAAAAATTAAATCTTTTGTAAAAAGGAATGTTATAAGCCGTTTATTACTAGAGTTTAAGACGAATTTTAATTATTTTCCTAAATTTTAATACAGAATGTGATAAAATCAACATTTAAAATTGTCATTTAGACGCATTAAAAACCTCTGGTATAAATTATACATACTGCAATGTAATACAGTGCGCGTAAAAAAAATTTCCTTTTACTTTTATGTCTGCAGCTGTTAATGAGCACGTGAAAAAGTTTAGTTATATAGGCATTGCTTGCTTTATAATTTGCATTCACGTCTTGAGTCAGTCATGATTGACAATTACAAACAACGAAATTCGTAGCAATATATAGTCTCATTTGAGTTGGCCGATAAAGTTGAAATCGATGAGAAATGTTGAAAATTTCCGAAGGAAGAAACGAGATTTTTGGAATACTGATAGTTTCGGTTGAGTTTCGGTCCAAAATCTGAGTTTCTTCCTTCGGAAATTTTTAACATTTCTCATCGATTTCAGCTTCATCGGCTGAGCATTCAAGCGTGAAATTTTTTAGCACATTTTAGAACATATGGAGAAAACGCAATTTTTTTGTCGTGTCCGAAAATCAATCGAAAACGCCAAGTTTGTCAGCATTTTATGAAAATGTTTCTACTTTTACCGAAAAAACAGAAAAACAATTTTGTTGTTTCCTACAAAGAGCACCAGCCAATTTTATATCAGTTTTTCATCACTAATTGCAATTTTATACGTTTGCGAACAAAAATGGATGTACAAATGTGTCGGAAAGTAAAAAGTTTGGATTTGAGAACAGCCTTGAATACGTAAAGACGGCTTTAGAGAAGTTATTGGAGAGGGAGGTGAGAAGGAGAACGGGAACGCGCAAGATGCTAAAATCTAAGAGCGGAAAATGTATGAGATGATTGGTTAATCTTTAATTGTTTATTTTTAGAAATTATATATTATCCCTTTCTACGTTAATAACTAAATCCTGCTATGCATTTCTAATTATCAAATCATAAGTTCGATATTTTACTTGTAGATAGAAATTAAACATAATTCTCCACCCACCTCTCGAAAAAATAAAATAAAATAAATAAATAAATAAATAAATCTTGTGAGGTTGCTGTGGACACAACTAATTAGAAATTTTTTTCCAATACTGCAAACATATGTAGTTAGTTATATGTTGCGACACAAAGACTTGTCTAACCATTCATTCTATTAATTTTTTATTTTATGTAATAATTTAGATTTTATTATTATTATTATTATTATTATTATTATTATTATTATTATTAATTTTAGAGCTTAAAGTGTCTTTAAAAAGTGATGAACATAATCTTATTTTTTACCCAAAAGGTCGCTAATTAAGAAGATATGAAAATGATTTTCTATTTTCTAAAAATTAAAAAATTGTCTGAAAAATCGTTTTCATGTTTCTAAAATAAGATTGTTTTATAGATTGTTACAAATCATATGGTGAAAATAGATATATCTGATACATAATTTAAGAAGTTGGCATTCATCTAAACGTGAAATTATTTTCTATTTTTATACTGAATAATTTTCCATAAAGTGTCAAAATTATTATTTTCAAATAAACATGTAGTATTACACTTTTTAATAACACATATATTTTTTTTCTACAAATAATGTTTGAGTTATTTTAAGATGCTTTTTATGGTTGATGTAGCTAAATTTACAGGATAACAAGAGTTTATTTTTGTTATTTTTTAATAAGTTTTATATTAACTTATGTACAAAAGGTTTTAGGATTGACGTTTTTCGGAACTATTCCATGGATAGGTTACTTTGTTTTCTGTGTCCCTCCTTCCTTTTTACTGTATAAATTTACCATTGAAAGAACGAAGGCAAGAATTAACTTTACTACGAAAAATGGAATTTTTTTAAAACAAAAATAAAATTATTTTTTCGTATTAAAGTTAATAAAAAAATATTTTGTTAAAAAGTTTTTCAGCTATGCAAAAATAATTTTATTTTTGTTTTAAAAAAATTTCTAAAAGCTCGCTTAAATTTACTGAGTTGACAAAGCTGTTTGGAAAAAAAAAGTTGTGTTTGGAAAAAAAAAGTTGTGTTTGGAATAAAAAAGGTTAGTGTTTGGAAAAAAGAGTTGTGTTTGGAAAAAAAAGGATTAGTGTTTGGAAAAAAGAGTTGTGTTTGAAAAAAAAAAGTTGTGTTTGGAATAAAAAAGATTAGTGTTTGAAAAAAAGAGTTGTGTTTGGAAAAAAAAAGTTGTGTTTGGAATAAAAAAGATTAGTGTTTGGTATAAAAAAGTTGTGTTTGGAATAAAAAAGATTAGTGTTTGGAATAAAAAAGATTAGTGTTTGGAAAAAAAAATATTAGTGTTTGGAAAAAAAGTTGTGTTTGGAATAAAAAAGATTAGTGTTTGGAAAAAAGAGTTTTGTTTGGAAAAAAAGTTATGTTTGGAATAAAAAAAGATTAGCGTTTGGAATAAAAAAGTTGTTGTTTGGAATAAAAAAGATTAGTGTTTGGAATAAAAAAGATTGTTGTTTGGAATAAAAAAGATTAGTGTTTGGAAAAAAAGGATTAGTGTTTGGAAAAAAAAGTTGTGTTTGGAATAAAAAAGATTAGTGTTTGGAAAAAAGAGTTTTGTTTGGAAAAAAAAAGTTGTGTTTGGAATAAAACAGATTAGTGTTTGGAAAAAAAGTTGTGTTTGCAATAGAAAAGATTAGTGTTTGGAAAAAAAAGGTCTGTTTGGAATAAAAAAGATTAGTGTTTGGAAAAAAAGTTTAGTGTTTGGAAAAAAAGTTGTGTTTGGAAAAAAAAGTTGTGTTTGGAAAAAAAAGTTTAGTGTTTCGAATAAAAAGTTGTGTTTGGAATAAAAAAAAGTTTAGTGTTTGGAAAAAAAGTTCTGTTTGGAATAAAAGTTGCGTTTGGAATAAAAAAAAGATTAGTGTTTGAAAAAAAAGTTGTGTTTGGAATAAAAAAGATTAGTGTTTGGAAAAAAGAGTTGTGTTTGGAAAAAAAGTTTGTGTTTGGAATAAAAAAGATTAGTGTTTGGAAAAAAAAGTTGTGTTTGGAATAAAAAAAATTAGTGTTTTGAAAAAAAGAGTTGTGTTTGGAAAAAAAAGTTGTGTTTGGAATAAAAAAGATTAGTGTTTGGAAAAAAGATCCAGTGAAAAAAAAAAAAATCTTTAGTCAAATTTTTAGGTCTTATAAGTTTTTTACGAGTAACAAAATATTAAATTTTGATTTTTTTTGTTTATTTTTAATCAAGACAAGTGCAAATATACTTTTTTTTAAAAGGAAGAAAAATAGATTTTTATGTTAAAGAAATGAAAAGTATGCATATGATCAGAATAATTCTGTGATCAGTAAAATTAAAGCAAATATTTTATGAGTCGGGGGTAAAAATGCTGTTTTTATGTTAAAGTATTTTTAAATACAGAAAACTAAAGAAAATTATTAATAGGCTCAATAAAATGAAAAACATATCTCCAGGTGATTAAAAATGTTTATGGGATTAATGTATAAAAAACAGTTCTTTGTTCTGTAAACTTTCAAAATATGTCAGGAAAAATTATTTCTATGTTCAGTAAAATGAAAAAAAAAAAAAAATATATATATATATATATATATTTTATACGTTTAGTAATACGTTAGTACGTTTAAAAATTTCAAAGTATATTTTGATTTTCAGAATAAAGCAATATGGATTTAAAGATATTTTGCGAAAGATCAAACTTTAAAAAAAGGGTTGAAGAAAAAAAGTCTGTTTTAAAGCAAGAAAGTGGATATTAAAGGTGGTACAAATTATTCCTAAGAAAAATCTAAGTGCCGATAAAAGTCACAATATTCAAATTCAGTCCCAGTTAAAGTTACGTTTGCGCTCAAATTCCCTTTAACTGGTAAATAAAATAAAGTCATTCGCCTGAAAAAGTATCCAAACAGCGCAAATAAGCCTTTGTAAAAATATTTATTCTAAAAACTATCACTGAAGTATTATTCAAAAATGCCTGGGTATTCCATTCCTTTTTTTCCCCCCCGCACAGCCAGTCAGCGAGGTATTTCGTATAGATTATAACTCACAACAAAGCAAAGGTAAGCGTAGCTTGGTTAGGAAACGCGTTCATCTAGTGACCAAGAGTATGCGGGTTCGAATCCCTTGTTAGGCTTTTGTACATTTTCGTAATTCTAAAAAATAATAAATTCATTAAAGGGTTCTAATTAAAAAAAACTTTCGTTAAGTTTATAATTCAGTTCAAAAAGCTTAAAATCAATTTAAAAATAATCAGTTTAAAACTTTAATTTTATTTAATTCGTTCAATTAAATAAATTGAAATAACCGATTACGTCATCATGAAAATAAGACATTCAGTGTGAGGTTCTAATTAAAAAATCATTAAACTGAAAAAATAAAAATAGTTTTGAAACCAATTTAAAATTCTAAACTAATCATCCATTCGATTAAAAGTTATATTCGTTTAAATTAAAATAATTCATTAAAAGAAAGAGACCCTTGTTTTGTAACACGTGCTTGACTCCCCCTACCCCCCTCTCATGAACCACCCCCTCGAGAAAACCGAAACTAGCGTTTTCCCCCTTAAACATCCAGCAAAAAACAACTCAACTACCGTTATCCTATACGATCCAGTCACGTGACTCCCCCCATTTCATCCCCCACTCCTGAAACATTGATCACGCCCCTTTTTGTAGCACCTAGTGGGTACAATACAAACATCCAGCAAAAAACAACTCAACTACCTTTATCCTATACGATCCAGTCACGTGACTCCCCCCATTTCATCCCCCTTCCTGAAACATTGGCCACGCCCCTTTTTGTAGCACCTAGTGGCTTCGATCCCGTGACTCCCCTTCCCCCCTTTCCCCCCTCCTGAAAAAGCAACCTAGCCTCCCACAAGAAAAAAAATGACCCCCCTCTAACAGTACATGTTCAGACACGCCCCCTTTTTAATTGACAGCTACCACGCCCACCTGTCAATCAAATGAACACGCCCCTTTTTGTAGCTTATAATGGGGCTATTACTAATAACCAAAAAAAAAACTCATCCCCCCACTTCTTTCCCCCTAAACATACAGCAAAAAACAACTCAACATTCTACCCTCATTATCCTATACGACACAGTCACGTGACACCCCCACTTCCGGTTTCGCCCCCTTTTGATTGACAAAAAATGTCATCCCCCCAATTCTTTCCCCTAGCATATTCAGCAAAAAAACAACTCAACATTCTACCCTCGTACTCCTAGACGGCCCAATCACGTGATACCCCCCATTTCCGGTTTCATCCCCCTTTTGATTGACAGCTGCCACGCCCCCTCGTGACGTCACTTCCGTCATCCAAACGGCACGGCTTACTACTGACATGGATGTCATTGTGAATGCCCCATTGTAGTTATATAATATATGTAATGGAAAATAAAAATTGTTGTGACTTGTTGCTGTTTCTATGTATAATAAGGATCATTTGAGGCGACAGCCATTGTAGCTATAGGCCCCAAAGCATTCTCCACTTCGGTGTACTTCGGGTCAAAACAAACTTCGTATTTTGTGAATGTGCTCTTTAAAATATTTTTAATAAAATTTTGCATGGAATTAAAGTTAATATGTTTTAAAATTAAAATAAATAAACATTGGTTCTTTATACTTTCTTTAATTTTAACTTTTAATAATTATTAACTATAAACATGATATGTAGTTTTCTGGTCATTTGAATGTTATTGCACTGATGAAGGGCTATAAATTAGCCCGAAACGTTTGCATTTTTAATTGTATATGTATTTATGTAAATTTTACTTGTATGTCTGATGAATTGTAATATATTTTTTAATTTTATATCTTTTAAATTTTTTAAATAATTTTCTTTGACATTTTTTTTAGCTATGTATAAAACTTAAAAGCCGGTTACTGCGATCTAAAATTACTTTATTAATATCTAATATATTTTAACATTCTCATATATATCGAACATTCGAAATCCATGTGAAATGTACTTTTATGTATCATGCAAATTTATCAGTGGACAGAATTGTCTATTTCATTATGGAAGACGTGTATGAAATTTTCTTTTGTCAGGATAAAAAATTAAATAAGGTAAGAAACGCTTTTATAATTTTAAAACTTATATTTAAAGAACAACAACTACAACAAAAAAATGTATGTGCTAATGAAAATAATTACAAGGTAAAATATTAAGTGGTAACATCATTAATAGCTACTTCTCATAGGATCGTTGTCGAATCAAAAAACAGGAAAAAAAATTCATGCAAAAATCTGGTCTTGAAAAATCTGAAACATTCTCATTTCAAACATTATATTTCTCATGTGACTCTTGCAAACAATAACTAGTTTGCTCTTGGATAACTTCTTTAAAGCTTTGTTTAATCTATCAAGAAGCCGAAGAAATGTTATTAAATAGTTTCGTGGAAGTAACATTTTCTGCAATATGCATATGGGGCATTCTCACAATCTTTTGACTTTCATGTCCCTGAATAATAATTTTTATTTTAATACATTTTTTTGTGTTTTTTTATTTCATATATTGGGGAACATCCCACTGCATGATTGCATAACAATATTAAGGAGGTAAGTTTTGGACGATGTTGGGGGTCCAAATACCAGGAAAACTCATCTACCGTCCCGTGTACCTCATGCTGATTTTTAAGTTTGGAGCTGTCTGTATAGAATTGTTTCAATAAAAATAATGCGATGTAATTTTTTTCTAATACTGGAATTATTGTTTTATATAAATATGTAGCTAAAAATTAACCTGCACACATTTTTAGGGTTGTTATTATTTTTTGAAGTCTGTCCCTGGGTTTTAGATTCCTTACCATCCCTCTTCTAAAATTATACAGAAAATCATTTCAGATGCAGCCACAGAATTTTTTTCAAGTTTTTTCTCATGCAGAAGTATGCTAGAGAAATAATGTCTAAAATTCTTTGACAGGAAATTTACTGTAGAATTTAAATCAGCATTTAAATATCAATTTCAAGCATCGTGGCTTTATTGGTAGTCTCATTGTCCCCAAGATTTATTCCTGCACTTTTCGAGGTAAATTTAAAAAAAAAAAAATTATTTAATCCAATGTTAACAACTGTTTCTAAAAATCAATGAACATTGTGGCTATCACTTAGTCTTAGCATGATTTTCCTAAAAATAGGTGGTAATTTCCCTTACCGTCCCTTTTTTTACCTTACCGTCCCTTTTAACACCCCTTTAAGACAATGTTATACAAAAATTCTGTATTAAAAGTACTACATTGTTATTATTTCTTATTTGAATGTCCTGTGGGTACTATGCAAATTCATTATAAGTAAAAATTTAGGGAAAAAAATAATAAATATTTATAGTTGTATAATGGTAAGGAAAATTAAACTCGCAAGTTTAACTTAATCCTCAGTTAAATAAAAATATTTTCGCTGCTGACCATTTTTTCTTTATTTTGAATCATTAAGGCATTCGTCTATCAGATTAAAATGTTATTTTAGCAAGTTTAATTTCGCCAGAAATTTTTCCCCAAAAGTCAAAAGATTGTGAGAATGCCCCATATATCAATGAAAGTATACGCAAAATTTGGAACAAAAAAAAATATTTAAAAAAGTAGTTGCAAATACAAAAAAACTGTTGTTTTTTTAAACCAAAAATGTATTTTTTAAGAAGCATTTTGATGAACTTTTTTCTTCAAAATTTACTTGTATAAGTATAAAAAAATATCGGATAATTTTGGACTTTATCACAGAGCTATTTTTTTTGTTATGTTGAAAAGGTTATGTACACCCCTAAATAGTAAAAAATAAATTCAAAAGAAGTAATCGGTTTCACACTTGGAGTTTTGTCAGTCTAAACTTTCACAAATGACAAAATCAATATAATATTTAGCAAGCTAGGAAAATTACAGGAGAATTACTTTCTACATTCTGAAAACACATGAACATAATCTGTCCTTACCTATACATCCTGAATGATTTTCGTTTTTTCGTTTTTTTAATTTCTTAAATCTTTATGAAAACAAAACAAAATAATTTATAAACATATTATATGCCTTTCTGAGTAAATAATAGCATGCACGAATGACGCAACAAAACTTCTATAATCATAAAAGTATTTTAAAATAACAAAATAAATGGAAAATGTTTAACGGCCGGAACGAAACAACATTTTGAAAACTTAAATCTTCTTTAGAGATAAACTTTTAGAAGCTTCTTTCCATAAAATGATGTTTTACGATTGCTTAAAGCAATATTGACTGTACTTTCTTATATTAAACAAATTTTATCTGCAAAATTTCTCGCTCTCAATTGTGTAACATTGTATTTTTCTTTTAGGAAACGAAAGCCATAAATACTGCATATAAAATGCCTACGCAAAAACTGTATTTCGTGGCTAAGAATTTAAGGATGTGTAGGCATCCATTTACAGCTTTTGTAGCCATAGATTTTGTCTTGTAAAACGGAGACGAAGTTACATTCATGCTAAGACTCATAAACAATACTGAATTGCAGATATTAAAAGAAATTCCTTTTTGGAGGACTTCCATTGTTAGAAAATTTTTCAGAGATCGATTTAGTATAAAACACATTGCTCATGTTTGACGTCAACTTTGACTGAAGATTAGTTCATGAAAGATTAGCTCTGAATTTAGCAGATTTATAATGATTTAGATGATTTATGAAATTTAGCAGAATAAATTGCATATATTGCGTTACAGATTTTCAATTACATTTGGAGGTATTTCATTATTAAAACTGTCTCCGCAATTATGATTACACCAACGTTGCAGGTACAATTCCGCCAAAGTCTTCACCAAGCTTATCTATGCATCATATATACAACTTATGTATGCCGTACAGTCATATATGCGCTATATTTACTTCCTATATATCATATAAGTCTTATTCACATGTCATGTATTATATACGTCATGTATGCATCATATATGACTAGATCTTATACATCATATACAAGGATAATGAAAAAAACAGGCTGCTGTGCTACTTCTCACGTTAGACCGCTAGGGTCACGTGATGTTCTTTTCGTGCACTTGCATTCGTGCAGTTAACAGCATCTGACTCAAGCGGACACGTGCAACGCACCGTGACAGCCTGCCTTTTTTAGTAGTTTCGCATCATATATAACTCATTCATGTTATATAACTTGGCGATACTTCTCAGTTGCTTACCGATTCATCTTCGGGTACCGCTTTCAATAGGAAATATCCTATTGGATTATCTGAAATCGCAATGCAAATTATTCTATAAAATATTTTGAAAGTCGAGTGGACTCGCTCCTGAATTTTCACGTGAGCTGAGCCGCAGATAATGCCTAGTCCCTAGTATATCTACAGTGGTCGATGCAGGTTTTTATTCTTAGGGCCCATTTTGTGAAACGTAAAGGTTATTTTTGTGAAAAATAACATTTTGTAATGAAAGTTCAAATCCAGTTACTCAAATTCGAACCAAGAATTTATTAACAAAAACTTCTTTAAATCCCCTTGCTAAAGTTTTTGTTTTTCGTGGCCTGGTTTTATTTACAAATTACACACTTTAAAACAGTTTTTATGAAAAAGAATGCTACGAAAGGGGCCTATTTTTTTAAAAGGAATTTTGTGAAGGGGCCTGTTTTATTAAGTTCATTTTTGTGAAGGGGCCCATTTTATTAAATTTATTTTTGTGAAGGGGCCTATTTTATCAAATAGATTTTTGTGAATGGGCCCTAAATAGGCCCCAAATTTCGCCTAGATCGACCCCTGATCTATCTATCTATCTTATAAAGGACAAACGTGTCCGTACGTAACGCCGACATCATTTTGACGGTGGCAACAGCAGACGATTAAATTTAACTTTTCTAACTCTTATTCCAATTTTTGAAGTGAAAACTTCTTTAGGCGCGCTGAGCTTTTTTTGAGATGGAGAAAAACCCCTGATTTGGAGACACTGTTACGTAACCGACATGCTAGCATTTTGCACATAGACACTAGTGCGCCAAGCGGTGAATGACAGGAACTTTTCTATCTTCAGCACAATCCGCAAAAGAAGAACGAAGCTAAAACTCACTTTTTCTCCCTGCGTTCACACAGGAACACACACAAAATTTACATTTTCGTTGCAGTACGCTGTTGTGTTTATTGTTAAAGTCAAATACTTGATACTTTCATTATTGAAGTGAAAGTTTCCTTGGGCGCGTTTGGCATTTTTTGAGATGGGAAAAACCATTGAACTCGTGATACTGTTATTGTAACCGACACCTCTGTATATAAGTGTGTACATGTATTGTGCATAGTTCGGTATGAGGAGGGCGGGCAATTAATTGTTATTGATTGCTTAATCAATAACAACAATTTACAGGCAAGCGCGCCGCATGCTTGCCTGTGCGCTATTGGTTCCCGAAATACACGTACAAGAGTTAGAAAAAGGAAATCTCATCAAAAACATCTCATGTAAAAATTAGCCAAGTCTCGTGACTCTTGCTAAAATAAAACTACCTTGCTCTAGCAAAATAAAATTATCTTTATTCAACAGTTGTTATTTATGTCAATAGTTGGCGACAAAAGTGAACTATTCGATCAAATATCGGGTAAGTTTAGCAGAAAAACTCTCTTGTTTTTAAAATTCGTGTTATTTTTGCGTTATGGTGTATGTCATAGCATCAAACTATATCGATATTTCTAATAATATGGCAGTGGTTTTAAATATAGCAAAAGCATAAGCGCAATTATTTATCAAGAAATGTTAACATACTTGCAGAATTATTTGACTTGCAGAAATATTTAAATTCACCAAAACAAAATTTGGTAAAACAAATTATTATTTTGTTTTTCGTCAGTTAAAATGAATTATACCGTATTCGTGACCTACCGATTTCGTGTAACTAAAAACCGATAACGCTGTATTTTATCGTGTTGATGGTCTGGTCAATGACCAACAGTATTGACGGGAATTTCGATTACGGAAGATAAAATACGGGGCACAGATGTCAGATACGCACTTAGGTACCTAATTGACACCAAAATGGCGTTACTTTATTTTACAAGGTAACCCGTCTACTCTTGCTTATTTATTAATAAATTGTTCATTTACTTTTTTTACTTTCTTCTATCTTTACAAGAAGAAAGTATTGGATTCATGAAAATTTTCGAATTCCGGTTTTCGACGGATTTACACGTTTTAGGGGTCAGAGATTCCAAAAAACATGTTTTTACAAAATGTCTGTCTGTGACTCTGTGAGTCTGTCTGTCTGTCTGTCTGTCTGTCTGTCTGTGTGTATGTGACACAAATTTTGTGGGTGCTCTATCTCAAGAACTAATGCACGGAATTTAATAAAAATTGATATTCAGTTAGTGCCTAATACAAATTGATGCTGATTAGTTTTTGGTGTAAATCGCTCAACAGGTGGCGCTGCAATGCTGCATTTTTCACGATTTTCGCAATAGCTCTATCTCAAGAACTAATGCACGGATTTTGATCAAACTTCAGATTTAGTTAGTCCTTGATATGAATTGATGATGATTACGTTTTGGTGTAAATCGCTTAACAGGTGGCGCTGTTATGATGAATTTTGCAGGATTTACACGATTTCCCCAATAGCTCTATCTTAAGAACTAACGCACGGATTTTCATCAAACTTCAGATTAAGTTAGTCCTTGATATGACTTGCTACTGATTAGGTGTTGGTGTAAATCACCCAACAGGTGGCGCTTCTCTGCTGCCTTTTTCATGATTGCCTCAATAGCTCTATCAATAGAACTAATGGACCAATTTTCATCTAACTTCAGATTTAGTTGTATGTTGACACAAGTTGTTGTTAATTAGGTTTTGGTGTTAATCACCCAATAGGTGGCGCTGCTATGCAGAAATTTTCACGATTTTCGCTATTGCTCTATCTCAAAAACTAATGTACGGATTTTCTCCAAATTTGTCAGACGTTGACATAAATTGTTGCTGATTAGGATTTGGTATAAATCACCCAATAGGTGACGCTGCTAGGCAGCATTTTGCTGAATTTAGACGATTTCAGCGATGGTCATATCTCAAGAACTAATGCACGGAATTTCATATCGTTAGAATCCTCATGAGATGCATAGATTGCCATTTAATTTTGGCAGTGTGATAGCGAATTTTGAAGTATTAACATGTATGAGATAGAAGAAAGTTTTGGGATTGGTACATCCGACTAGTTTTTCATGTTTTTGTAAATTTACCTTTTAAGCAATAGATTGCAATTTTTGTATGTAAAATTATATGCATTATTTTTCATGTACAATGGCGCATTAAATGAAAATTGTAATATAATTTTGGTAGTAATAGTTTATAATAATGAATAAAAAAACACTACATTTAAAAGTATTTCCTGCACAATAAAACATTTCCTGACGATTTAAAAAACACACACGTAATTGTTGAAGTTTTCACTTCTATTGGCACTCCCGGAGTGCCACAGTTTTTTTTTATTTCAAAATACCGCACATTTTCAATTTTTACACCGTCGAATAGGAAAAAAATGTACTTTCTTGTGCAATTTGTTTGAAAACTATATCGCAATTCGTTTGAAAACTGTATAGCAATTTACGCATGTTTACTTTCTTCTATCTTTACAAGAAGAAAGTATTGGATTCGTGAAAATTTTCGACTTTCGGTTTTCGATGGATTTACACGTTTTAGGGGTCAGAGTTTCCGCAAAACATGTTTTTACAAAATGTTTGTCTGTGGGTCTGTGACTCTGTCTGTCTGTATGTATGTGACACAAATTTTGTGGGCACTCTATCTCAAGAACTATTGGATGAAATGTAATAAAATTTTATATTCAGTTAGTCCCTGATATAGATTGGTGCTGATTAGTTTTTGGTGAAAATTGCTCAACAGGTGGCACTGCTATGCAGCATTTTTCGAGATTTCCACAATAGCTCAATCTCCAGAACTAATGCACGGAATTTCATCAAATTTCAAATTCAATTAGTCCTTGACATGAGTTGACGTTTTAGCCATTTTGCTGCAAATCGCTCAACAGGTGGCGCTGCTATTCTGCATTTTTTGCGATTTCCACAATAGCTCTATCTCAAGAACTAATGCTTGTATTTTCAACAAACTTCATATCCAGGCAGTAAATCGCTCAACAGGTGGCGCTGCTCTGCAACATTTTTCACGATTTCCATCATAACTCAATCTCCAGAACTAATGCACGGATTTTCATCAAACTTCAGATTCAGTTAACCCTTAACATGAATTGACGTTTATACATTTTGGTGTAAATCGCTCAACAGGTGGCGCTGCTATGCTGCATTTTTTGCGATTTCCGCAATAGCTCTATCTCAACAATCTTCAGATTCAAGTATACCTTGATATGAATTGGTGCTGTTTATGTTTTGGTGCAAATAGCTCAACAGGTGGCGTTGCTATGCTGCATTTTTCAGGATTTCTACTATAGCTCTATTTCAATAACTAATGCACGAATTTTCATCAAACTTCAGATTCAAGTATACCTTCATATTAGTTAGTGCTGTTTGTGTTTTGATGTAAATCGCTCAACGGGTGACGCTGCTATGCTACATTTCTCAGAATTTCCGCTATAGCTCTATCTCAAGAACTAATGCACGAATTTTCATCAAACTTGAAATTCAGATATAATTTGATATGAATTGGTGCTAAATTGATGTAATTTCTTGTACTATTTAAATGATTTAATTGACATGATTTATATAGAAGAAAGTTTTGTGATGGCCACAACACACTAGTTTATTGTTTTTAAAATAATTTTCAAGCATGATTTGTTTTCAAATGTAACTCTATCTCGTGCGGACGATTACAATAAGATGAATCCGTTTGCACTTAAATTAATATAAATAGCTCATCATTTGTTTCTAGCTTACATTCCGTAACAAAATTAAAACATTCATCAATCAATAAAAAACAATAAAATATAAATAAAGCTTAAATTTAGGACATGTAATCGAATTTCGCGCTTAAACCACTGAATGAAATGAACAGAATCAAAACGGCTGATTTTAAAAAGCGATTTTTGGTGATTTTTTCAGATGTTAACTCCTGATGCGAGGCCAATACGAAAATATCGCTTTTAATATGTTTTAAAACTTTATTTGAACGTATTATTGCTATTTTTCATATAAGTATGATTTCTGTTAATGGTAGTAGACATGCATTCTTAAAAACATCTTAAATGTAAAAAGTCTATTAATTATCAATAAAAAAAAACTGTAGAGCAGTGCGACGCTTTCTCGCCGTAATCTTTGATATTATTTGCTGTTATGTTTTTTCATTAACTGCATTTTTTTTTTTTATCAAACAATGTGTTTTAACGATATATAAATATACTCACGTCAAAAGCAACTTGAGGAACCTTTTGAAAAATACCTCAATCATTGCAGTGCCTTTTAAATTGTGCAGAGAAAAACGGATGTTAAACTCAGAAATAATATATATGATGTTTTTCGCCAAGATTCGGTTTCCCGGGAAGCCCGTGTTTATCCCCTTGTACTAATAAAAGAAAGTTTTCCTCTGTATGTGTGTCTGAGTGTCTGCGATGGCTAGAAAAATTTACCGCATGTAAGAGGCTGAAAATTTGTGTGAGGATAGTTCAAGATACGCCCGAATGCACCTGAGACTTAGAATTTTAAATTTCTGATAATTAGCTGAGTTATTAATTAAATACCCCAATTGAAAGAATGGAAAATATTCATACTGCAACTAAAGCATAGATTTTACTCAGACTGCAAATAATATCTTTGAGAAACTCGAAAAGAGGAGGAAGAATTGTAACAATTCGCCCAGTTGTCTCGGCGATAAGACGCTGGAGGTTTTCAAAGATCTATACGAACTATTCCACCTTAAAACGTGAAATTTGGTACTTACATGCAAAAAATTTTTCTCTTTCAGAATTTCTAAAGATTTTTGAAATCTTCCAACTAGAAGTTGAAATATTTCATTAAAAATTCATTTGAATAAATTTCATTTAATTTCAAAGACAACGAGTAGATCACAGGTGTTTGATAAATCATTTGCGGTCAGACAGCTGTCCTCCGATAATAGTGGGATCTTTTCCCGATCTATAAAATTTTTACAAATATAGCATTTATAGATTTGAAATTTATGCATCTATGTGTATTTTTTACGATGACTCCAAATATGTAATTTTCGTTAAATTCCGTCTATTACAAGTGTAGGAATTTATTATTAGTCCATTAATTGTATCCAGAAACATAATTCCTTTGAAAACGCCACTTTCCAAGAGCCAAACGCCGAAAGCTCCAAACCCAGACACCTGGTTGAGAATAAAAATCACATGTACTGGGAGATTTGGAGATCTGTGAAATTTTTAAAAATACTACATTTACTGGTATGAAAATTGCACATCTAAGCAAAGAATGCAACGCCGAATCCAGAAATCTAATTTTCATTAACAAACAGAGAATTAGAAGCGGATATGATAATTAACGTTTCGTTAAATTGTTCGCATAAAAAGAATTGCTTTTTTCACGGCAGGCATTGTCTGGCCATCTGTTGAATAGAGAAAGATGTAAAAAGATGTTAAATATTAGTGTTTCTTCGCTAATTATCTTTATTTTAAATCAGAATTTTATTATAGGCTATATAAAACTAACGTGTCGGATGTTCGTACAGAACATATTTCCCCTTAATTTCTAAGTGGTAGTTACCACTCTTTTCGAATAGTAATTTTAGCAAATTTCTTAACACGTTAAATGCCACCATACAGATCTGCCAGTTTGACCTCCATTTTTATCCAGAAATTTAGTGGTCATACCAGAAATAAAGTAAAATATCTTCTTTCGCAAGTTCCGGTATCAATTTAATATTTCTGACCACTTTCACTACCGATTCCGCGCGCGGGATTGGCAGCGAATGTGTTAAATTCTTATTTGTGTTCCCCATCCCCTCGACTAATATATATACGGGTAGGCTGTGTAACGAAGTTTTGTTCGGATAGAGGTTTGTTTAAATTAGAGTGCGTTCCCTGGTGGCGGAATATGGGACTAACAGATTTTGCAACGCGTGCGCAGCACGCCTGCCATACGGTGCCGAAGACAGCGGGGACCAGTTTCGTCGGAGACATGTTCCTATAGAGCATATTGCGCTCGCTGGCGCTGGAAGGTGGGCCTAAAGGAATTTACAATGCATTTGGACAGTTATAGGTTGTGAAATGTATTACATTTTTGTGAAAAATAACATTTTGTAAAGAAAGGTGAAATCATGTTGCTCAAATGAAAAAGGTCTTCCTATGAATGCTTTTACCACAAAAAATCAATATTTTTCGCGATTTTTTAATTCAAAAATATAAATTCGGACAAAATCGAGTTAAAGATATAAAATCATACAAAATTAAGGTGATTTTAAAGTCATAATCACAAGCCCGGGCGGGTCAGCTTGTATAGGTATACAAACAAACAAAGAAGTATTGGAGGAAATTGTTCAGTAACTGAAATGCAATTTTATACAGTTATAGTTCGTAATATGAAAGGTAATAGAAACATTTGTAACATTTAGGCTACACATGAAGCTTTAAACCACTTGCTTAACACACGGATTTTTCTGAAATAATAAATACTTTTGAGTGCTTTTATCATTAAAGGACTACGGTAGATATAACTTTAAAAGTGGCTCATGACGTTTATGCAAAATTGAAGAATATATGATAGAACAATTAGTAGATAATAACAACTAAACTTACTGCTTTACGATCCATTAAGGATCTGGGCCTACAGTATCCAACCCTGTTTTCTTGACCATGAGCCCCGAGGTGCTATACAGCATATGTCCCGGCCAGTTGATCAGTCTAATGCGGGACCCTCAGTGTTTCACTAGCTTGGTACTTATTTTATCGACCCAGAAGGGATGATAGGTTCAGTGAACCTTGCCCAGTCGGGAGTCGAACTCTCGACCTGTTGCGTGGTAGACACGGGCGCACTGATCACTACGCTATTGGGCTGCAATAACTAATAATATGCAATTAAAACTTATTTAAAACGTTAAATAAATAATAAATAATAGGTATTAAAAATGATTTTATATTGAATGCTGCTACAGTAAAATAATTTATTTTTTGAAACTGCAGAAATATAATTTATTTTTTGATATCACATAAATAGTTTTAACAGTGAACAGGTGTATCCATATTACTTTAATGTTTTACAAATGAATAGAACCCTCATATGAACATACTAGCAGCCTTTCCCGCCAGACTTCCCTGGCCGGTTTCTTTAAAAGAACCTTGAATCAAACAAAATACAGTAAATTCTGTCTAAACCAGAATGGATCGGGACCAAGAAAATCTTCCGCAATAGACAATGTTTCGCGTTAGACAAATTTTACTCTATGTCTTATGGATTCACAGGGACTTTAAAATCTTTCCGAGATAGACAGATTTCCGTCTTACACAGAGTCCGCCTTACAGAGAGTTTACTGTATATCTAGCAAAGATAAAATAAAAAAAATAACCTTTTTTCTTAATATCTCATCAAATATCCATAATTGTTGTCTTATTCGTATAATCTTACATTATCCAGTTCAAAGTCGATATTGGCGACATAATAGACAAAATAGTTCTAAAATCACTGAAGTACCTGTGTTTAACTATTTTTTGAAGTGAAAACTTCTTTAGATGCGTTGAGCTTTTTTTTGAGATGGAGAAAAACCACTGATTTGGAGACACTGTTACGTAACCGACATGCTAGCATTTTGGCACATAGACACTAGCGCGCCAAGCTGTGAATGACAGGAACTTTTCCCTCTTCAGCTCAATCCGCAAAAGAAGAACGAAGTTAAAACTCACTTTTTCTCCCGGCGTTCACACAGGAACACACACACACACAAGCTATCAGTTTTAGAAAACTTCTTTAGGCGCGTTGAGCTTTTTTTGAGATGGAAAAAAACCACAGATTTGGAGACACTGTTACGTAACCGACATGCTAGCATTTTGGCACATAGACACTAGCGCTCCAAGCGTAATATAATTGTTGTATTGTATTCATTAATAAAAATACTTTTGGATAGTATTGAATTGGAGTATGGATTTCAATATTTGGATAGTATTGAATTGTAATGGTTGCCGTTTATATTTCACCGGATAAATCTTTAAACGCAATACGAGAATTTTTGTACGAAAATTTGTTTATTTATATGTACATGTATAATTTAATAATGTAATTTAATATAATAATATATATTACAAATTATTAATGTTTATTTATATGTAATTTATAGTTAAATTATATTACTATGAAAATTGTAATATAATTTTGGTAGTAATAGTTTATAATAATGAATAAAAAAACACTACATTTAAAAGTATTTCCTGCACAATAAAACATTTCCTGACGATTAAAAAAACACACACGTAATTGTTGAAGTTTTTACTTCTATTGGCACTCCCGGAGTGCCACTGTTTTTTTTTTTTTTTTTTTTTTTTTTTTTTTTTTTTTGTAGGTTTTTAATCTTTTTTGGCTTGTAGTAAATTAAAACATGACCATCAAATAAATAATGCAGCATCACCTTTCACATAATATATATACATTTATCTGGACAAAACGGCAGACATCACCATTACAAAGCACAATCAACACTCATCTACAAAGAACATAATAAAACATCTTAGAATGTCTATATATTATCAAGACCTATTTCCATGGAAACACGATAGGCCTTCTAGCGGCAGAAAAGAAAAGAGATATACGAATCGTTAGATTACATAAATAAAATAAAAGGAGTATATTACAACATACCCCCTTAATCTAGCGGTTCGAAAAAGAAATTAAATTTAGTTTTTCCCTTAATTTTAAAAATTGGGGTCTGGGAAGAGGCTTTGTTAATATATCGGCAATCATTTCCTTTGAACTACAGTAGTCAACAAGCACTATATTTTGTTCTTGTAAATGTCTAATATAATGATATTTGACATGAATGTGCTTGGTTCTAGCACAATGTTTCCCAGTTGTGTCAGTACTATACAGGATTTATTATCTTCACATAGCATAATTGGTTAGGATTATTTGAGACCTAAGTCTTCTAGTAGAGTCAGCAACCACTGTATATCTTGTGCAGCATTTGCAGCGGCTATATATTCTGATTCGGCAGTGGACAGAGCAATACAATTTTGGCGTTTTGAGAAGCATGATATTGGATTGTCTCCTAAAAGAAAGATGTTACCGCTTGTTGACTTTCTGGTTGCTTTATCTCCAGCCTAGTCTGCATCAGAGTTAGAGTAGTAAGTGAGAATTGGGTCAATTTGGCTGCTTATAACAAGATTCAAGTTCTTTGTTGTGTTTAGATACATGATAATCTTTTGAACTGATTTCCAGTCATTTTCTGATGCTTTTTCAATTTTTCGGCTTAGTGTATTAACTGCTAGGGCAATGTCCGGTCGAGACACTGTTGCTATGTAAAGAAGAGGTCCAATGGCTTGTCTATATTTATTATTATCGTGTAGAAAATTACTGTCATCTTCATTTTTTGGGTATGAAGTTTCCATTGGTATGTATGTGGGCTTCTCCTCTTCTATGTTAAACTTCTTAAGTAATTCTTCAATTTTATTTTTCTGATTCAATTCAAAGCTTCCATCAATATTTCTTTGGATGTTTATTCCAAGATAATGTTTCACTTCACCTAAATTTTTAACTTCGAAGTTTTCTTTCAGAATATTAATCACTTTGTTGATTTTTGTTTCATCTTTACAAGAAATAAGAAAATCATCTACGTACAGAATAATTAGTAGAGGAAAAGGTCCAAATACCGGCTACCACTTTTGTTTTCAATTTAGATCATACAATTTTCAAAATTATTAAAATAAAAAGTGACAGCAGAGTACCTTGACACGTCTTACACCTGTTTAGAGAAAAAAAAATCAGTTTAAAAGGCGTTTTCTGTTTATAAGAAGCAAAATTCCGAAAGTCTTCAAATTTTGAGTATTTAAAATTGGGTCTAAATACCGGCTACCTAAGTTTTTTTCCAAAAGATCACACAAATAGAGGTAATGACAATTATATGCAATAAGAATATTATTTTAATAAATTGTATTGATTAATAACATTTCTTATGCACAGAAAAAATGCGCAATTTTTAATAAATAAGTATTTTTGTCAAATTTCTAAAATTCTTTACGACTATCTCTCAGTCTTCTTCCCATTATGTTTCTAATTTTGTTTTTTAACGTGTAAAACAAAAAAAAAAAGCCTGCTGATTGAAATGAGAATTATTTTATCTGAAAAAATCAAAAGCATAATATCACTCTCTGCGTCGGTATAGTCCCTATCAACCCACATATCGCATTCTTAACATTGAACCAGGATTCCCTCCCCCATTCTTGTCCACAGAGAAAGCACCCATGCAGAAGACACAAATTTATCATCTTCCTCTGTTGTATATTTTCCTTTTTCACTTTTTTAGCCGTCTCGCTGCGTAATTGTTTTATCACAATAGCTTCAAAAATTGCGTATTTAACCCCTTCGCGACGAGCGTCTTTTAAGAATTTTTATTCTTTTATCACCGGTTTTTCAAAACAAAAGTTTTTGACTAATTTAACCGGGAAAATGCTCCGATTAAATAAGGCATAATTTACAATAAAAAAATAACTGGTGGGAATAATCAAGAAGGATTAATTAGACGGAAAAAATGCATCCCCGAGGAAATCTCGGGTTGCACAAACTTTGCAACGTTTACGATGCCCAAGAAAATCTCGGGTTGCGCAGCGAGAGGGTTAAAATCAAATTTCTGCCTCTTTCGCCTGGTTTACTCCGTCACTTTTTTTCTTTCTCTTCACATTTATTACAGGCAATTTTGTAGTGTCCAACAGCTCTTTTTTGGAAAGTGATCCGGTAACCAGTGTCGGTCCTGAAAAATTACGGCCATGGTTGCCTTTTTCATATTGCGAAATGGGACGGGGACTATTTCTGAACCATTTAAATTAATTTATTAATTATGGAACTATTTAAGTTAATTTATTTTCCTCCCCTTCAAGCAGAGCAACCGAGAGAGGTCCAAATACCGGCTAGCCGGTATTTAGACCACTCTAGGTAGCCAGTATTCGGACCACTGCTATGTTTAAGTTAAAACCTGTATTACTCATTCATATAATAAAATACCAATACTGTGCGCGTGGCTATTTAGAGCTAAATATGTCTACAAAATAACTTAATCAACAATTCAAGCCAATATACGATCAGTATATTTTTAAAAAATGAGAAACACATATCTGAAAAACTTTTGATGTACCAGATTACGTAGATTCGACACTTTTGCATTTACTATTTGTAAATGACACAGACTTCAGCGACGTACTTTTCGTAACTTTCTTCTCTCAATTAAAGTTACAAACTCTGCCTATCACAGCTAGGCTGCGCTGCGCTCAGTTCTCAGAACACCTAGTAGCTGGTATTTGGACCCTAGCCGGTATTTGGACCTTTTCCTCTATATTTTCATTTTCATTTGTTTTTTTTTAAATAAACATACATCTTCCATACTTTACTTGAAATTGTTTTTCAGCAAAACTTCTGCTAGCTTTTGATTCCACGCATATGCAGCTTGTTTAAGCCCATATATAGATTTTCTTAATTTGCAAACATTCTTCTCATGATTAACTTCATGTTCAACATATCCCTCTGGCTGTACCATATAGATATCTTCCTTGAGGTCTCCATGCAAGAATGCTGTTTTGATATCAACATGTTTGACATGCATATACTTCTGAGCTGCAGCTGTTAAAAATGCTCTTATGGTTGTGTGCTTAACTACTGGGGCAAAAGTTCGATCGTAATCTGTTCTGAACTTTTGGTTGAAACCTTTTGCGACGAGCCTTGCTTTATATCTTTCAACTGTGCCATTTTCGTTCATCTTGGCTTTAAAAGTCCATTTACACACTATTGCCTTTTCATCTCTGGGTAGCTTTACAAGATCACACGTACGATTCTTTTTGAGAGATTGCATCTTTTCTTCGATTGCTTCGAACCATTTCTTCTTTTCATCTGGATTAAGAGAATTCAGTTCTTTGAAACTAGCAGGTTCTTTCACTGCTTCTTCTGTAAAATAAGTTAATCTTTCTGGCGGTTTTACTTTATTAATTATATGGGATCTTCTTGGTTCCATTGGTGTCGGAGATTGTTTCTTCATAATATTCGAACCTTCTTTAAATGTTTCTTCATTCACTTCTTCTTCTTCATTTTCTATTTTGTTTGGTGGAACTACTGTAATTTCCCTGTCGGAAGTTGCGTCTTCAATGAATCTGACTGTTCTACTTATAATTACATTATGGTCAGACAAATCCAATATCCTTTACTTCTGTAATCATGGCCAATCATAAATCCTTCTACAGCCTTCTCGTCTCGTTTTCCTCTTTTACTTTTGTGAATGTGTGCGAATGCTTTAGATCCAAAAACTCTATTGTTTGATAAATCTGGTTCCGACCATTCCATAACTCATACGGTGTTTTAATTTTGGCTTTAGTGGGCAATCTATTCTGCAAATAGTTTGCTGTCATTATGGCTTCTCCCCGGAGGCATCTTGTCATCTCCATTAAGCTTCTATTTTTACTTTCCGCAATTCTATTCTGTTGTGGTGAATGTGGCGCTGTGAACTGGTGTTCAATTCCATGATTTCTCATGAATTCTTCCATTTCATTGCTTATATATCCCCCCCCCCCCCCCATTGTCGCTTTTAAGCGTTTTCAGCTTCTTATTGAATTTATTCGTAGTCACAGCGACGTATTCTTTTAGTTTAGCGTAAACTTCATTTTTGTTTGTTATTAGACAAATCATAGTGAAACGTGAAAAATCGTCAACGAAAGTAAGGAAGTAACGCTTTCCACCGACGCTGGTGGTTTTCATGGCGCCACATAGGTCACTATGCACAAGCTCAAGAGGACTCTTTTCTTTGAACTTTGGTTCGTTCGGATAGGGAAATTCTGAAAGTTTATTTTTAATATAATTTTCGCAATTATTAACTTTTTCGCAGTTATCAACTTCGATGACATCAGCGAGATTTTCTCTCACAAGTTGCTTAATAGCATCTGAATTTCGCCCAAGGCGTTTGTGCCATAAATTAATGCAGTTTACATTTCTGCATTTCAAAGCGAACGTTTGGTTTTTGCTGTTTCCTGTATATTCATTTTGTGTTACCTTATAAAGACTATTATTACTTGAAACTGCTTCTAAGTACGTAATTTCATTGTTTGTAACGAAACATTTGCTTTCGTTAAATGTAACTGTAAATCCTTTTTCAGTAATTCTTTTTACCGATATTAAATTACATTCTAATTCAGGCAAGAAATATACATTCATTAGAATAACATCATGACTAGTCCCGTCAGACAATTTTGTTGAAATGTGAACGTTACCGATACCTTGCGAAAATAAACTTTTCCCATCTGCAATAATAATTTTCACAGGTTCCGCGTTCAAATTAAAATCTGTAAGCATATTTATGTCATTAGCTAAGTGTTGCGTTGCGCGGCTATCTATATAGAAATCTCCTTTAAAACCTTGCGTTAAATTACAGTTTAGTTTTAAAGTGTATTCTTCAGTATTTTTATTTTCATTATTCAAGACAGAATTAGCTTCTCGATTCATTTGATTATTTTTATTTAAAGAATTTTTATCGAGAGCTGTATCCTGAGTTATTTCTTTTATTTTTCTCTCACTAGATCGTCTGCAATCTTGGTTAGAATTGGAATTTTGTCCGATGCTTTGCATACAGACTTTATTCCGATTCATATTCTTATCGCTCGTTGTCATGGAGATAAAATTGGATCTTCTGAGATCAACGTTTTGTTTCTTATTATTTTTACTTTGTAATGGATAATAAGATTTATTCCAATTGCGATTTTGAAAAGTTTTTTTTGTCCATGCGATAGCATTCGTTTTGGCAATGGTCTGTTTTCTTGCAATGCGAGCAGAATTTGTCATTTTTAGGCCGATTTTGTTTAAAAACATTCGTTTTAAAGACTTGTGAAACTCCACGATCATTATTCATTTCCATTCTACGATTGTACTCGTCTGTCAGCTTTTTTCTTATTAAGTGGGAATTTATTTCGATTTCAGGTCGCGCCTCCATGGCAACAATTAAGTTATCGTAATATTTAGGAACTGAGACTAAAAGCAATGCCGCTATATGATCATCTTTTATTTCCTCACCAACGGCTTTTAATCTATCCACTAATTCGAACGTTTGAGCGATATGCTCATTCGGCATTTTTGTAGCGTATAATTTTCGTAATAAGAAAAGCTTACTAAATAAGTTCGATCGTTCGTGAATAGCTTTAAGCTTATTTCATGTGGCTCTTGCCGTGGTTTCATATTTGACATAAATAATTTGAGAATCTTCTATGCATAAATTAATTAACGCTCTTGCTTGTCTATCGCGTTTTAAATATTTTTCATCCGGATTTGCTGGAGATTCATCCTCAGTTACATCAAATATTACATCATATCAAATCCTGTTTTATAAGAATCATTTGTATTTTGAATTTCCAAATGGAAAAATTGTCATTACTTAGTTTCGTAATATTATTCTCTTTCAAGGATGCCATTTTGTTTATGTTTAATAATTTGTCATTCGTTTTTGTTTTACTACAGCTAATAAAAGTTATTTAATGTTTTATTTTATTTTAAACAATTCATATCAGTATTAATAATATATTAGAGCTTCAGTCTCGTGATCTGTAAGCAGTTGGCAAATTTTCATTTAATATAAACAGTAATAGAATATAGATTATATATTATACTTGTTTAAACAAATAAAGTTCATGCTTACTTTTCTCAGTAGCGCAGATTTGGCTTGTAGTAAATTAAAACATGACCATCAAATAAATAATGCAGCATCACCTTTCACATAATATATATACATTTATCTGGACAAAACGGCAGACATCACCATTACAAAGCACAATCAACACTCAACTACAAAGAACATCATAGAACATCTTAGAATGTCTATATATTATCAAAACCTATTTTCATGGAAACACGATAGGCCTTCTAGCGGCAGAAAAGAAAAGAGATATACGAATCGTTAGATTACATAAATAAAATAAAAGGAATATATTACAACATATATATGGCGAAATGTCCTAAAATTTCCGACCACCCCTTTAACACCCTTAGGAGTGGGGATTTCTAAAATCTCTGAAATATGTGTTTAATTATTTTTCTAATAGTTTTGTTATCCTGAATTTGTCGCTCCTACCTAAGACTGGTGCTGAGACATGGCAAAAGGACCTAAAACTTGCGGCACCCCATTAAACCCCCTCAGGTGGGAATTTCTAAAATCCGAAAATACGTGTTTAAGTATGTTTTATTAGATTAGTTATCTTGAAATTCATGCCTCAATCTAAAATTGCTGTCGAGATATAGCGAAATGACCTAAAAGTTTCGACCCTCCCTTTAATCCTCTTAGGGGGGGGGGGGAGAATTTCTAAATTCGCTGAAAACATGTTTAATTATTTTTTTAATAGGTTTGTTATCTTGAATTTCAGGCTCCTACCTAAAACTGGGGTATAGCCAAATGTTCTAAAATTCTGGAACCCCTTCTATCCCCCTTAGGGGGTAAATTTCTAAAATTGTTAAAATACATGTTTAATTATTCTTTTAGTAGATTTATTTTATGGAATTTCACACTCATACCTAAAACTGCTGCTGAGATATGGCCAGATGTTCTAGAATTTTCGACCCCCTTTGATCCTCATAGGGCAGGGATTTCTAAAATCGCTGAAATAAGTGTTTAATTATTTTTTTTAGTAGATTTAATTTCTGGAATTTCACGCTACTACCTAAAGCTGCTTCTGGGATATGGCCCAAATAATCTAAAATTTTAGACCCCTCTTTAACACCCTTAGGGGAAGAATTTATAAAATTACTGAAATACGAGTTTAATTATTCTTTTAGTAGATTTATTTTCGGGAATTTCCCGCTCCTACCTAAAACGGCTGATGAGATATGGCCAAATGTACAAAAAATGTTCGACGCCTGCCCCCTTTAACCCCCTTTGGGAGGAATTTTCAAAAATCGCTGAAATACATCTTTAACAATTTTTTTAATAGATTTATTTTCTGGAATTTTACGCTCCTACCTAAAACGGCTGTTGAGATATGCCAAATGTTCTAAAATTTTGGTATTTACATACTTGCTTTACAGTTTCTAAAGTTTCCCACTTTAAAAAGGTTAAATGAGCGGAAAACATCCTAAACTAACGATTACTTTAGAACGACTGAACCGATTCCAAATCTACTCTCAGGATAATAATGATGAGAGTCTCTACTTGAAAATAGGCTGTATTTTATCTTTTTGCACGCTACCCTCAATGGAGTGGAAGATTAAAATTAAGATTGAAAAACGTTCTAAAATTCGGGTTCCTTTTGACTTTGTTGATGCTAAAAACGTGAAATTTGATATACTGGTTACTCTTAAGGCGTAAATGCTCGGCGAGAACGTTTGTTACAATATTAGAAATTTAAAAGAATGAAATGATTAGAAAAATTCCATAATCATGAGTATTTGGAAAGTATGGATGCTAGACATTTTAGGTAAATTTCGTATGGAATACTACCTATTGCGATCTCCCTTATGTTGGAATTTCAGAAAAATTTTTGCAGATCTACATCGATCATAACCCCTAGAACCCAAAACCACCCTCAATAAAAAACTTTATACATATTTTTTCTTAATCCTTTTTAATCATATATTATTTTTAACTTATTTGCTTTACACAACTCATTTCTCTATTTTTTGTGTATTGGTAGTCCCAAATTCGTATTCTTTAGCTTTTTTATGGCTAATATGAAGATGAAACCACACACGTTATTTGTGGAACTTTAGGCATTTAGGACCTGAAGATACTGTCTAAGCTCTACAAATATCCATTTTTCTTTTTCTGCTCATTTTATTTATTTATTTATTTTTATGTTTGATGGTAATTTGTAATGTTCTTTTAATGGTCATATATACATCACTTATTTATGGACACGATAACTTCCGTAATTCTGCACAAATCTCTTCTAAACTGATACATAAAATCAAGGGGTAGAAAATCTCAGTGAAATGCGTTAATGGGCAAAATCGGACCAAAAGGTGGAAAGAGGAAGGGGTTTTGTGGAAACTGAAAACACCCCATAACTTCTTAATTTTTATACATATCAAATCAATTTAAAGTTATTATTACTTCTAGGAAAAGGGCCAAAAATTTATGCATCACAGATTTTTGATAAAATTAAAAATGGGCTCAAGGGCCCCCAAAAGTAGGGTTTTAGGGAGAAAAAAATTAATAACTTCGTCAATTCTTAAGATATCAAATTCACTTAAACTTATTATAAATCTTCTTAATATTATCTACAACTTTTATGTTGACAAGTTTTTGATAGGACCAACTCTTACTGGAAAAAAAATAAATAAAAAAATGGGGCTGTTGAAGAAGAAAAAAATTCATAGCTTCGTCAATTCCTAAAATATCCAATCAGCTTAAATTTATTATTACATCTTATCAATATTATCTACAACTTTCATACTGACAAGTTTTTGATAGGATCAACTCTTACTGCAAAAAAAAAATTAAACAAAAATAATGATTGACGAAAACGGCTTATTTTTTGACTCATTTTAAAATTCATTTTCGCTCTCAAATGCAGCCAATTGGCAGGATCTCTCATTCAGAAACTATATAACGTGCTGTATTGGTCGATTTTTTTTTTTTTTTTTTTTTTTTTTTTTTAATGAAGGTTAATATATTTCAAAAAATGCTGTCAAAGTGGGCATTTTGAACCGAATTTCCCGAAGGGATAGTGCTGGAAACGAAAAAAATGATCGTACTGAGAAAATAATTGTAAATCAACTTCTAATTAATTGAACGAAAAATAAAAACTCAGGTCGCTTATAAATCTCTTCAAAAAATCACGACAGCAAGTTTCATGTTTTTACTTTTAAAAATGAGTCTGAAAATGTGTCAGAAAATTTCGAGTTATTGAGCGGGGAAATTTTTTTTTTTTTTATACCGACTTAATATGATTTTCATAAAACGAGCTCTTACAGAAAAATGAAATTAAAAATTCGTCAAAAGCGGCCAAGTAAAATTGTTAAACTAGGTTTATCTCTAATCTAGATTTAGTTTTTGTTGGTGATATCGATACTTAACTTCAAAATCTACCTCCGCCTGTAGGCCGAGTAGGCAGGGATTTTTTAATTTGACATGACGTTCTTATTAGGGTGCGATTACCTCTAAAGTTTTCCACTAAAAAAAAAAAAAAAAAAAATTGATATTAAAATGACAGGAATGGTGTAAATCTCCTACAGTTTTATTTTCACCAAGATATGTCTGAGAAAGTCAGCCGAGAAACTTTAAGTTTGGTGTAGGAATAACTTCTAAGACACAGATGCGCAATGAACAGTGTTTTTTAAGGTACATTCGTAATTATATAAATACGTAGCACCTGTAGTTGTCGTTCGGTCAGTATGTCTGTCAGTCCGTCTGTCCGCATATAACAGAGCAAAAACTACCCAATCGAATGGTCTAAAAATTTAAATATATAAATGTTGCAAAATTTTGTCAAGTCATTTCAGATTTTATGAAAATCCGATGTATAGTTTAATTACAGGGACAGTCAAAAGTTTTCTGTTACATTACGGCCAATGGGAAAAAAATATTTCAAGTGCATTTTAATGATGTTACAGCCTTTCGAACAGAATGAAATTGATATACACTTATGAAGTGCACTAAAATATACATTGAGCAGTATATTTTAGCAAAAAATATTTTGCAAAAAACTTTTAAAAACTTTATAAAAACTTTATAAACTTTATAAAACTTGTTTTAGTACGAACGCACCTCATTTGCCACGTTTGACGTCCAATTTCTCACTTGTTTACATTTATTTAAACGTTTAAAAAATGTAAAGAGAAGAAATTCAATTATTTGCCATGGCAGTGTTAGATACAATTTTTCGGAATAATAAAAGAAAAAAAAAGGTACAATAGTATTAGTATAACTACTGTAATGAATTAAAATTACGGTAATAAAGAAATGTTACTGCCAGCTAGGTAAGAAAGCATTGCATGTTTAGCCTTTTGCTGCACAAAAATGACCGATAAATATACTAAACCATTCTTTTCCAACCTATTTCATTTTTTATGGAGATTCAAGTGATAGAGTAAAAATACAACAAATTCTTCTAATACAGTAAAAAAAGAGAATTGTTTGCAGAAAATAGGCTCCTAGACTACTGAACCGATTAAAAAAATTCTTTCACCGTACGATAAATAATGAACAGAACCCAAGCAGACTGCATTGTATCTGCTTTTTTTTTTAAAGGAATGGAATGGGTTGAAATAAAGATTTTATCATTAATTCCAAGTCTCGTGGTCACCTAATGCTTTACAAGAGTGAGGTTTTCTCAAAATGTGACTGAATAAGCAATATTTAAATTATATCTAGCAGTATAATATAATGTAAATAGGTCGACAGGTACCACTTGGCATAGTTGAACAACAACACACGCAAAGCCGCGGAATTTTGTTAGTATATAGATATAAAATACGCTAAACCGTTCAAACCAAACGCTCTAAAAAAATAAGCTGTCACATGAAAGCAGAAATCGTCATTCAATCCATTACACACATGATGCATCTAAATTGAAATTACAATACTTAAATTTATTTTATTTTATTTTATATAATAAATTAAAAAATAATCATAAAATAGGGGAAGGTGGCCTAAAATGATCCTAGCGGGCAAAACGGTCCACATATGTTTTCTTCCAGACAGGTCACAGTATCTACAGGGTCACACGTAAACTAGTTGTGCCAAGTGAAGAAGAAGCAATGGCGGTATTCTAGCGATCGAAGTATTACGCGCTTGAATAGAATTCTTTAAAAAATGGGTTTTATAACATCTCTTATAAGATAAGCGTTAACATTTATATTTATTTAGATATACAGTCTTTCATGTACAGAAATGTGACTTGGTTTACTTAATAGAGTATATTTTTAGACTTTAATTACACTTGTGTAGTTTATTATGTTTATCGTTGTCATCCAGTTACCTAAAATGGACGGCCATTGGCCGGGGAAAAATAATCCATTATGTGGATCGTTTTACTACAATTTCATAGGCTGAAGAAAATCCGGTACCGGGTCCTAGCCATCATGGTAGCCAAATGTGTGACTGCCCCAAATCTTTCTCTTTGAGTTCACGTGTTATCCTATTATTTTTGGATCATAATTTTCAAATATTCCACTTTATTGTTTTTCCAAAATTATTTGTGACACTTTTTATTTTAAAATTTACATAAAATAAATTATATATGCTGTTTGATTGTAAAACTTATTTTATTTCATTATGTATTATCATAATTACTTTTATACCCTTTATTTTGCCGATAAAAAACAATTTACAATTATTTTTAAATGAGGGATCATTTTGCACTTTGGTGAGGGTAAAATGATCCTTTGGACACGTTTTCAAAAATCTGTTTTTTCATTACTCAATTTGGGTTTAAAATATTATTAAAATATGTTTATAATGCAAAAAATAGTGTAAAACATATTAGCATAGGGCTAAAGTTTTGTTAAACAGATATGTTATTTTACACAAGTTTTTCCCTTAAGGGGATCATTTTAGGCCACCTTCCAATATTTAACTCAGTTTAATTGTGACTTACAAAATTTTTAATGGAGATTTAGTTTATGCACATATATTAATATAAGAAACAGAATAAATTTCAATTTCTTCAATTGAAAGATAGTAAAAATATTTGTAATATGGTTACTCTATGAAGCTTTACAACACTTTACGCTACATATATTTATCTCATGATTTTTTTAGTGTTTTAATTAACAAAGAATGTAGAAAACTTAGATTTCGTATTAGATAATTTTTAGATATAATTTGTAATCGAGCACGTGTATGAAAATAAGACATTTCTTCAAAATAATGTATTTATATAATGCGGGATATTACGTTATTGTACAATACAACGTTGTTTAAAAATATTCAAATATCGTATACTTTTAGTAACACATTCCACACACTTTATTTTTTAAATAAATTATCACTTGAGAAAATCATTTAATGCATTAAAGTTCCAATATTAATATTTATCATTTATTAATACATAATGAAGAAATGAAAATTGTTTTCAGTTGTATAAATTATACTCAAGGAGTAGCACAGTTGAAGTTTATTACAACAGAGCGAAAAATGTCCAGACCATGGATTGAACCTGGATATCTTGGCATTGGCACGGCAAGCCAAGATATCCAGGTTCGATCCCTGGTTTGGACATTTTTCGATCTGTCGGAATAAACGTCAACTGTGCTACTCCAGCCTTGAGTATGATTTATACGGTTGAAAACAATTTCCATCTCTTCATATGATCTAATTACACGGTATAAAAAGTTTCCGTGTTATCACACACCTTCATCATGTAAATACAATAGTTATAGCTCGGATGAATTAAATTAGCGCCGCGGTTCGCAGCCGTATCCAACAAATAAGAGTGAATTATGTCAGCCAGGTATCGTCCGGATACGAATTGAATATTTCCAACTGAGCGAAAAAAAGTCCAGGCCGGGAATCGAACTCAGATCCTTGGCTTACAAGGCCAATGATCTACCGTTTAAGCTAACTGGGTTCGCTCAGAAAATCTTATTGATAATAGCATCTGGTCCGTCATGTAGACAGGGCAACAGAATAAAGCTCAGGTAAAGGAACTCCATATATACGATGGGTACGAAGATAAACTATTATTTTAACTAATCAGTTTGATTGTGTTAAAATAATAGTTTATCGTCCGGATAGCTTAATAAGTAAAGCATTGGCACGGCAAGCCAAGATATCCAGGTTCGACCCCTAGTCTGGACATTTTTCGCTCTGTTGGAATAAAGTTCAACTGTGCTACTCCAGCCTTGAGTATCATTTATTAATATTTCAGTTTTAAATTTTTTAACCTTTTTCGACCCGGGGTACACAAATGTGGACCTCTATTCTTTCCCTCATAGAAACTAAACTGTCTCTTTTTTTTTTTTTACATTTTGACTTGACTTCTGTATAGTTGAATGTTTTTAGATAAAAACATGTTGTAAATTGCACGTCAAACGTGGCAAATGAGTTGCGTTCATATTATAGCTAGTTTTATAAATATTTTTTGCACAGCATATTGTACTGAATGTATATTTTAGTGCACTTCATAAGTGTATATCAATTCCATTCTGTTCGAAAGGCTGTAACATCATTAAAATGTGCTTGAAATAATTTTTTACCATTGGCCGTAATGTCACGCAAAACTTTTGACTGTCCCTGTAATTAAACTATGCATCCGATTTTCATAAAATTTGAAATGTCTCAACAAAATTTTGCAAAAATTATATATTTAAAATTTCAGACCATTCGGCTGGGTAAGTTTTTGCTCTGTTATATGAGGACAGACGGACTGGCGGACCGAACGATTACTATAGGTGCTATGTATTTATATAATTACGAACGCACCTAAAAACAGTAAATATCAGCACTGGTGCATAATTTCCCAAAAAATAAATGTTACTTTTGTCTGAGTTTTCAAACTGCCTTCAAGACAGTGTGGCTATGAAAGTAACAACATTTCATAATTATTTAACTTAAATCCTTTATAATAATTATTTTTGAGGATTTGTATAATGTAAAAAAAATATCTGTAAAGTTACTAAAATTTTTATAGAAAGCTGGGATTTCTAGAATTTTTTATGTTACGGCAACAACAAAAAAATCATGTAACAGATACATTTTTGCACCTTAAATCAAAAAAATCTGTAAGGCTACTAAGAATTTTTTCGGAAACTGGGATGCATAGAACTTTTTTATATAACTGCAACCCGAGTTACCTATAAAATTTTAGTAATATTGCTGTAATTGTAGTAGATTCTTTTGTAAAGCTACAGATTTACATAGCTTTACAAGAACTAGTTTAAGTATATTTACATTTTTTTGTGTGCTGTGTACAGGTAAAATTTTAGTAAGCATACAAATTTCTGTAACTTTACATCTGTAGAATTACAGATTTATTTTTACAGTGTAGATCATCCAATTGTTTAGTCTTTCAGTTTGTTATTGCGCAATTTTAGGTTATTAATAATTAAATTGATATTTTAAGGGGGGCTAGTGACTTTAGATCCCTATTTGTGAACCTAAATTACCAGTACTCTAAAGTATCCATTTCAGAAAAAGGGATCTTTGTATCACGTATGGTGTCATTTTGTTGGTGCAAAAGCAATGAATGAGTATTTGTAGTGTCATTTTACCTCCAGGTCTTAAGAGGTTAAAGATGTATTTTAGAATCTTGCAATATGAGGTCGTGTATATTTTTATCCATTTTTTCAATGTATATTTTTTGTATTAAGCAGATTATTAGAATAGCAGTATTTATATTATTACATATTTTAACATTATTTAAACGTAAAAAATATTTTAATTTAAATTAAAATTGCAGAATATGAAATTCCAATTGCAATATTTTTATTTCTATTCCGTACCATGCTTTTTTAAGCATTTTTGTAATCAAGGGCGTGCATAGAAACATTTTCTCAAAATAGTTTATTCTAATAAACGGGATATTTAATTAACAAGAATTATGTTATTATGTTATTGTATTAGTGCACTATAAAGTTGTTTAAAATTACTGAAATATAAAATTTAAATAGCTGAATCCAAACACTACATTCTGTTTAGAAAATTATCGTTCAACGAACCCATTGAAGTTACATTGTATTAAAATTCAAATTTATAATACTCCCATAAACTTAAAGTCTATACTTCGATGAAATTACGACTTACTTTAAAAGTTTCATCAATTGGAAGATAGTAAGAAATATTTTTAATACGATTGCTTTTGAAGCTTTAAAACACCTACGCATCGTATATTTATTGCACAATTCTTTTGAGTGTTTTGATTACTAAATGTAAATATGTAATTTCGTAGCGGAATTTTTAAGCCTCTTACAATCAAGCACGTATATAAAAATATCTATTTTGCCAAGATACTATAAGCAGGATATTTCATTGACGGAAATCCTGTTATTCCACATTACAACGCTATTTCAAAAAAAAATTAATTTTTAAGTGTAGATAATTTCGAGCAGTTTGATTCGTAAGTAAATTATTACATCGCGTCCTACCCATTAAAATTAAAATTCCAATGTTTGAACTTTTTAATAAACATTTTATAATCAAACTCACATATGAAATACAGTAAGTACTCGACTTACGTTACCCCGCATTTACGTCGTCTTGCCTGGAATTTTTTTTTCTTAATTAAGACTCACTTTGAACTTTTTAAAAGACTTTTGGTTCTATGAAGGGAAAATTTCCTGCGACAGACACGTGATAGTGACAAACAAATAAAAAAGTCACTAGAAAAAGCGTAGAACAGTGGTTCCCAACGTGGGGCGTACACCCCACCGGGGGGCAATTTGACATTTTAGGGGGGGGGGCAATTCCAAATTTGTCACTCACCCGTTCACTGTCTGGTTGTTTTGGAAAAGTTATGTTGTAGACTAAAAATAAAAAAATTACATGCAAATTTAAAAAAATAATAAGAAGAAATATAATTTTTCTTTTAAATTAATAAAAGTTTCAAAAAGGCACAAAACCAGAATAATTTTATGAAAAACTATTAATGAAATTTTGAGAATTTCCTCTCTTACCACCTTTTTTTTTTTTTTTTTTTTAATTATTATTAAATTTTCTATAGTTTTTTCCGGTTACTAAGGTTGTTTTTCAATTTTTCGCAACACTTTTAATTATTTATTAAATTAGTCTTATTTTTGTTCGCTCTGCTACACGTCACAGAAGGAACTTTTACACGCGAAACTAGTTAAGGGTATATCTAAATCTAATTTGACTGCTTTGAACATATTTAACCTAAAAAATATTTGAACTATCTAAACCAGGTACTACAAACTTTATAAAATTATAGATTTTAGCATTAAAAAAGCAAATAGATAAATAGTAAATATCTATGGCTCTAGTGTACGCCTCTTACATAGTAAATAAATATCACATCTTACATCACATAATATACATCACATAATATACATCACATGTACACTTTAAATTTAAAAATTATATAATTTTTTTAGTTAATAAATATTACAGAGTGAGGGGAGGGGGGGGGGGACATCGTGATTTTACAGATGCAGCGGTGGGGCGTGGCCAATAAAAGGTTGGGAAAAACTGGCTTAGAGCATCATTCACTCTGTTGTTACAAAGTGCTTCTAAGAGAAAAAATGAATTCGGTCCAAACTTCATTGCAAGATCTTTTCACATCCATAAAAACTCGAACGAGGCAGCTAGAAGAACAACAAATTGTAAGTTAACAACTTGTTGATTTATTCCACATTCTTGTATTGCAAATGCATGTTTTTTTCTAATGTTAAATGTATTTAACATAATCCCAAACTACAATAGAATATGTTCAAAAGATTTTAGAGCATTTATATCACTTATCCATGTTTGCTTATCTAATGTATTTCGATTTACGTCATTTTCGACTTACGTCGCTAGTCTTGAAACGAATTGCTGACGTAAGTCGAGGTATTACTCTAGTATGTTTGTCAAGATGAATTATTCTATTAATTGACATAGTTCATTATCAGGCATAGCATTATTGCACGCTACAGGACTATTTAAATTATAGTTGCTCGACTTTTTTGTCTGAATATCTTTTGTAACCACAGTTTGAAAACAGGCTATTTAAATCACATTTTGTCATTAAATAAGGCACATTCTGTCACATTTCTGTCATTAAATAAGGCAAATTATTCTACAGGGTGTCCTAAAGAGAATGTCCCAGTTATAAGTTTTACTAGTATCAACTGTAAGCATTGTAGCGTGTTCGTTCAAGATCACAAATAAAAAGTAACTCAAACAGTTTCAGATAAGCGCATACGCAAGTACAGTCGAGCGCCGATTATCGGAATTCCAATTAACCGCACTTCCAATTATCCGAACAGCCTATTTCTCTCAAAAAAATTTTTTTAACCGAATTTCTATTTATCCGAACAGCCTATTTCTCTCAAAAAATTTTTAGGTAGATTTCGTAAGAAATACTACCTATTGCAGTCGTTACCATGGTGCGACTTTTGAAAAATTCCTTCATAACTTTTCATTATACGACCCCAGGAACCCAAAACCACCCCCACCTAAAAAGTTTATATATATATGTATGTATGTATGTATGGACTAAATTTTGTCCGCACGATAAAAGTCGCAATTATGCACGGATCGTCTTCAAACTCGCCAACAACTTTGAGATGGCTAATATCTCGGCGGGTATTGAAAATGGGCAAAATCGGCCCAAGGGAATGGAAATGGGGAGGGTTCAAAATTTTGAATACCGCCTTAACATGATTCTGATAAAACCAGCTCTTACACAACAATGACAGGAAAAAAAAATATTTTTCGTTATAGCAGTTGCCAACAATTAAAAAAAAGCAATAAAATTCTCACCACAACAATTGCTTTTCTATTGAAAGTTTTTCGCATGAAAAATTAACTTAAATAGTTTGACGAATTGAAAACAAATTGAATATTACGTCATAAGTTTTCTAGAGTAATATTTCCACATGAAAACTCAAAATGAAATAAATAGTTTGACGAATTAAAAACAAAAACAAAATATTGCGTCATATTGGAAATAAAATGGACCTCAGCAGGTGAATATGTAACGTCATGCGAGTTTGAAGAAACGTATTGAAACATGATAAAAACCCGACTATGGAAATATTAACTTATTTTAAAACTTTGAGGTTCTCTGAATTTGCTTTAGATGTTTTTTAAACCTATTCCACATACATACGTGTGTGTATTCGTGCATATTAGAATTTTCACAAAATGTGTAGCTCACTAGAGCTCATTTTTAGTGAAGGAACTGGGTTTATCTCTAATCTTGATTTAAATTTTGTTGGTGAATTTAGAACTTAACTTCGAAATCTACCTCCGCCTGTAGGCCTGAGCCGGCAGGGATTTTTTTTAATGATGCTGAGATTGTGGATGAGATTTAAGATGAAAAAGAAATTGAAGAAATGAAAACGAATGCTCTGAAAATGACCCAGGTCCATCACATAACGAAGCCTTTGAATGTTTGGAAACAGCTATGAAATGGCTCTAACAGCAGAACTCTGACCCTATTCAACATCCAACTAACGTATTTAAGAAGAATTCGAGATATGGCAGCATTGGAAAGAATGTCTTCTTCGATGCAAGCAACAATCGAAAGCTGTTTTGCTTAAATTATAATCTCTGGAGTTCAGAAAATGACAAAAAAAGAAAAAGAAAATTAAATAATAAAAAAGTGAAAAAAAAACGGTTTTTAAACACGCTAGCACTAACTGGTGCTGCCAGTCCTAAGTCTGTATAAAGTGTGAAGGTTTTAGTATAGTCAGGAACTTTTTTTAAATTGTCCGTCCCTTTATCCGAACTTTTGCTTATCCGAATTAGGGTCGGTCCCGACTTGTTCGGATAATCGACGCTCTACTGTACTGCTTTGTTATTTACTCGCTTGCAGTGCCACATACGCAAAATGACGGCTCCTGAGCCTAAAGTGTTATTGCTGGGCTGAAGATTTAAAAGCTATTTTTTCTCCTTGGAGTTTTATAAAAGATCGTGTCGACCTTTCGCCCCTACCTAATGAATTGGCAGAGTTGAGACACAGAACTGAAGAGGCTATCGCTTCCATTACTCTGAAGTGCGGGAAGAATTAAACTTTAGGTTGGATGTGTGCCGTATAACTAAAGGTGCACATGTTGAACATTTGTAAGTAAAACGTTTACTTTCAATTTGATGTTTTATTTGTTGTAAATGGTCCAAATTAAACTGTTATAATATGCCATTGAAACTGGGACATTCTGTTACGGACATATAGCTCTGTTATAAAATAGTGTTAATTTTGTGCATCGCGAGCCAGAGGATGGTCATGCCTAATTTAAACCTTTTTAAACATGAAATACTTTACGTAGCTTAATCCAGTCAGCTCAATCAAAAATTTCTTTGATCTAATAAAAAGTTAAGATAATTAAAATTTAAATTGAAATATTTGAGTCATTTCAGGTAATCTCGAACTTTCGTGATAGCATGAGTATTATCGATCAAAGAAGCTTACTTTCTAAAAAGTACCGGGTGGCGATATTGTATTTTATATATAACTATAGATGGCAAAAAAGCAGAAAAAAATGAAAAAAAAAATAATAATAAACCAAATACATGGGAAATAAACATTTTCCGGTTTAATTTCTATTGCTTTAATGGAAAAAAGAAGTAAATAAGCTTAAACTGCCATCGTAACTGCAATTTCACTTTGTAAACACAAAACTTTCAATAAACCCATGGTTTGCAGCCGTGCTCTGCGTATAAAAGAGGATAAAAAATGGGTAAAATGTTATTTCTTCTGCAACATTTCAATAATGACAAAGCAACTAGTCATGAGTTTCTCACAACCTGGCCATTTTGTTATCCGGATTTTAATCCGTGTGATTTTTTGCTGTGGGGACACTTAAAAAATCTTGTTTATCGAGAACTTCCAATAACCTCGGCATATCTGAAAAAAAGTATCACACTACTTGTGAGAAGTATCTCAGTCGACTAGTTAAGAGCTGCAGTTGAACAAGCTGTCCGCAGGCCGCAGATTTTACATCTTCATAAAGGAAATCATACTGAGCAGCATCCCGTGCGTATATAAGGTCCTTGTTACGTGAACATTTAGTACGTTCAAATAAAGTTTATAGAGATGCATCTTTTTAGTGTATGACCAGTTGTACAACGCCATCTATCGATGGTTTCTGAAGCTATTTTTTTTTCACATAATTCGTTTCCCCAGGTCTTGAATAGCGTGTGAACAAAACTTGAAGGTCATACACTAAGCAGTTCAATATATAGAGTGGTCGTGGTAAATGTGTTTCAATTATTGCTACCCTGTATTAAACTCTAAATTTGGTCACCAAAGTTTCCAAGTCATCAAGAAAATTGCAAAGTTTCTTCGATGAGATCAAATTCTAAACAGACCAAAATTTTTTAACGGTTTTACATAAACACCTGTAAAGTCATTGCTTAAATAACAAGTAACAACACTGCCAGTGTGGGAAAGCAAATTCATTTTTTCTTTAAACTACGCAGCCTAATTTTTAATGTATAAACAGTAAATAATTAATTAAATAATATGCACTATATAATTTCAAAACCCATAAAAATGATGACCGAGCTCCAACGACATTTTTAATCCATCACTAATGTGTTCTAAACTAAAACTCATACCTTTTGCAGTGTTTGAGAATTTTCTTATGGAAAAACCCTAGAGTATTCTCTTGAAATACCTTCAGAATATATTCATAGAATACCATCAGAATATTTCCAAGGAATGTACTGAGTTACTAAAGTCAATACTGGTTCATTGTTCCATCAATACTGGTTCATGATCTTTGTTGCCAGTAACAAAGGAAAAAATTTTGATTTTGAATGATAGAAAAGTTTCACCTACTGATCCATTTCCACAACTCACACGTCCGTTCTCAATAAATATGAAATCGAACTTGTTGAATAGTTTATCGAACCTCAACAATGTTGAAAAATAGCCTCTGTGGATGAATAAATTGTAAAAATGTCGAGCTAAGTAATACACCTGACCATTGTTGTAGTCGTAAATATCCAGGGATATACGCTATAATCAAAAGTTATACGCAATACTCTCTGTGTATTGCGTACGATGTACAGTAGGGGTGCACAACCTTTTTAAGAGAAGGGCCACTTTCCAAAATGTCTGGGTTGTCGAGGGCCACATCAGTCACACCAAGAGAATTCTATTTCGGGGAGAAGGGGAGGGGGGTTACCCCTCTAGTTTCCCCTACCCAGTCAACATATACAATTCAGTTGGCAAGGATATATCAACAGTTTACGTTTTTATATGTAACAAGGATTAATTTGAAAGAGTGATAATATTCCTGGACATTATTCGGGGAAGTAAATTTTGTTTTATTAAAAGTGCTAAAAAACAAACATAGGCATGAAAATGGCTGGTGCCGAAAAAAAAGGCGAACTTTATGAACGGACGGGGCAGGAAGAGCCGATCAACAGGATTTGAGATTTTTATGCGCCTGATCAACTTTTCCGTTCCCGATCAACGAAATTTGGATTTTCCGTGCCTGATAGACAAAATTAGCGATTTTTCCGCGCTCGATCGACAAAATTAGCGATTTTTCCGCACCGGATCGACAAAATTCGCTATCTAACCGCACCTGGTCGACGAAATTCCTATTATTCTGCAACCGATCGAAGATATTTGCGATTTTTCCGCGCCGGATCGACAAAATGCGCGATTTTTTCGTATCCGACCAACGAAATTCGCAATTTTTTCGTGCAAGAACGACGAAATTTCCGATTTTTTCACCCCTAACCGACGAGATTCTCGATTTTTCCGTGAACGATCAACGAAATTCGGGATTTTTAACTGACTCTGACAAAATTTGCGATTTGTTCTCGCGATAATCTGACGAAACTCGCGATTTTCCCGCAGCCAATCAAAGAAATTTTCAATTTTTCCGCTCATCATCGAGAAATGTCGCGATTTTTCTGTGCCTGACAACGTAATTTGCGATTTTTCCGAGCCTGATCGACAAATTCGCGATTTTTTCGTGCCAAACCAGCAAGATTTGTGATTTTTCTGAGCCCGATTGACAAAACTCGCGATTTTTCCGTGTCCGTTTCACGAAGCTTACGATTTTTCGGAGCCCGATCAACGAAATTCGCGATTTTTAACTGACGGACGAAATTTGCAATTTTTCCCGCGGCAAATTGACGAAATTCTCGATAAACAGACGACACACGCGATTTTTCCGCACCTAATTGACAAAATTCGCGACTTTTCCACACCCGATAGACGAAATTCACGATTCCTAACTGACTGACGAAATTTGCAATTTTTTCCCGCGGCAAATTGACGAAAATCGCGATTTTTTCGCGCGACTTACGAAACTCGCGATTTTCCGTAGCCGATCAAGAATATTCATCAATTTTTTCACGCATTCATTTTTTCACGCATTATCAACAAAGTTGATGATTACTTCGTGCCCGATGAACGAAATTTGCGATTTTCCAGCACTTGATCGACAAAATTCGCGCTTTTTCCGTGTCCGATCAATGAAATTCGCGATTTTCTCGAGCCTTATCGACAAAATTCGCTATTCTTCCGCACCCGACCAACGAAATTCGCGATTTTTTTCGGCCCGATCTACGAAATTCCCCAATCTTAACTCACTGACGAAAAATTTTTTTCCCGCGGTAAATTGACGAAATTCGCGATATTTACTCGCGACTGACGAAACTCACGATTTTTCCGCAGTCGATCAAGAAAATTTGCAATTTTTCCTCGCATCATCAACAAAATTTATGATTTATTCGTCCGCGATCAACGAAATTTGCGATTTTCCTGCATCTGATCGACAAAATTCGTGATTTTTCCGTGCCCGACAAATGAAATTCGTGATTTTTCCGCGCCCGATCAGCGAAATTTACGGTTTTTTCCGTGCTTCATCGACCAAATTTGCTATTTTTCCGTGGCCGATCACCGAAATTTGTTATCTTCCCACGCTTGATTGACAAAATTCGCGATTTTTCCGTGCCTGACCAATGAAACTCGTGATTTTTCCGAGCCCGTTCGAAAAAACTCGCGATTTTTCCTAGCCCGACTTTTTCGTTCCCGATCAGCGAAATTTGCGATTTTTTCCCACTCGTCAAGTACAAAATTCCGCGATTTTTCGGTGCCCGATCAAGAAATGTGCGATTTTTCTGCTCCTGACCGACAAAATTCGCGCTTTTTCCGTGTCCGATCAATGAAATTCGCGATTTTCCCGAGCCTTATCGACAAAATTCGCTATTCTTCCGCACCCGATCTACGAAATTTTCCAATCTTAACTCACTGACGAAATTGGCAATTTTTTTCCCAAGGCAAATTGACGAAATTCGCGATATTTACTCGCGACTGACGAAACTGACGATTTTTCCGCAGTCGATCAAGAAAATTTGCAATTTTTCCTCACATCATCAACAAAATTTATGATTTTTTCGTCCATCAACGAAATTCGCGATTTTCCCGCGCCTGATCGACAAAATTCGTGATTTTTCCGTGCCCGACAAACGAAATTCCTGATTTTTCCGCGCGCGATCAGCGAAATTTTCGGGTTTTTTTCCGTGCTTCATCGACCAAATTCGCGATTTTTCCGTGCCTGATGAAGGAAATTTACGATTTTTCCACGCCCAATCAGCGAAATTCGCGATTCTTATTTGACCAACAAAGTTTTCAAATTTTCCCGCGGGGACGAGATTCATGATTTTTTTCTGCGACTTTTGGACAAAAATTGCAATTTTTTCCAGTTATAAATTGACGAAGTTCGCGAGCCACACGTTACCCCATCGCGGGCCACAGGTTGTGCATCCCTAATGTACAGCATATGCCATAGCTTTAATCCATTTTCGGCCAAAGGTGCGTAAACGCATCATTTCAATAATATATATTTTTATTAACACTGTGACGAATATTTTTCACTAATTTTATTTTTCTGCTATTTTGAAGGGTTCTGGAGGCATCTATAAAATAACAGTAATTGAATTGGAGTAAACACTTTCTGTTGAGAAATTTTCAAAATACGCTAGTCTTTTAAAATTGAAACGCTTATTGACAAATTCGACTTTTTGAAAATGTAATAATTATTCCACTTGAGATTAATCATATGTTTTTATAATGGATTAAAGTTGCAAGTTCGGTAAATAAAATAATAATAAAACAAATGTATAAAAAAATTATATAAATTATTAATTTTAAATTTAATGGTGCGTTAGCGCACCATTACCACGAAAAATTTTTTCGTCTAAAAGAAGTTTCGTGGCATCCACGAAACTTTTTTTTTTGTCTTAATGAATGTAATGTAAGCATATTTCAATGAAAATAATACCACATTTTATAAAATTTCTATGTTTGGCCTAAAATGGGTTAACTGAGAAACAGGGCATACGGATCTTCTTTAAAAAAAAACAGTAGGTATACAGCTCATATTAAAAATATTAGAATAATTGAGAAAAAGTAATAAGAAAAAATTATTTTTCCTTTATTTCTTTTCGACACTAAGCAAATGCAATTAAATTTCTTATAAATTAAATCTGGAATGTTTATATAAGTTTTTAACATTTACAAAATATAAAATACAGTAAAATAAATTAGGCATACAGCTCTCTAAAACACATTAAAATATTAGAATAAAATTAAGATTGGTTCAAAATATTAGAATATTTTATTTTACGCAACAATGTTACCTTATGAATATGAAATAAATGGTAGTTAATATTTTGTAGCATCCCCTTTAGCTTTCGTAACAGCGTACAACTATATACAAGGTGTTTACAAACATTTCTATCAATATTAGCCCAAATAAACTTTATACGTGCCACTAACTCAGTTTTACTTGAAGGAGAAATTTTCTTTGAGTTTTTTCTTCATTATACACCATAAGTTTTCGATGGGATTAAGGTGTGGTGAGTTTGGTGGCCAAGGAAGTACCTTAATGTTGCGTTGGCGAAACCAATTCTTAGTTGACACCGAGGTATGCGGTGACGCTAAATCTTGTTGAAAGATGAAATCATACTTAAATAAATCTTCTGATGATGGAATCATGTAATATTCCAAAATTTCTTGATGTATCTGAGAGTTAATCTTTTCGTAGACGAAGCATAACTTTCCAGGTCCTTCTGCACTCATGCAACCCCAAACCATGACACTAGCAGAAAATTTTACGGAACGTTTAAGGCATTCTTTATCAAATGCTTCTTGCTTCATTCTCCGAACTCGAATACCTTGTTTACGATATGAAACACAGAACATACTTTCATCTCTAAATAATATATTTTTCCAATCTTCTTCGCTCCCTAAACGTCTTGATTTACACCAATTCAATCTTATACGCTTTTGTTTTGCAGTCATGAGAGGTTTTGTTTTCGATACACGAGAGATTCAAACTTAAATTTATGGAGACGTCTTAATGTTGTCGATGTAGAAATGTCAACTCCTTCTTCTTTCCATTTTCTGTGCAAGAAACGCACACTTTTAAAACGGTTTTTCTTAACTATACGCTTCAGTTTCTTGTCATCTCTAGCAGATGTTTTTGGTTTTCGGCCGCCATTTCGGCTATTATTTTGAATTTTTCCGTTTTTTTAATATTGTGTTAGTATTTTACTAACGCTTGATTGCGAACAATGTAAACAATTCGCTACGTAACATTGATTTTTACCGTGCCAATACAAATCAACCATACGAAGTTTAATAGATTCAGGAATATCACTCACACAACAAATTTTAAAACGAAAAAGCAAGCAAACTGCAAAAAGAATATAGTCCAGGCAATAGAGACCGTATAGGGACGTTACCTAGCAAAATTAATGGTAGTACTGGAAATCGGCTTTCTAGATGTTTTATGGGTCGCTGAATCCGAATTTGTAACTTCCGACCAAAATTTCCCCCGGCAACCTCCCCAAATTTTGGTAAAAAGCTCCCCAAAAATTGTTTTTATTAAAAAAATCAAATCTTTTATTGTTTTAGAGAAAAAGTATCTAGAAATTCAGAGAGTAGACAAAATTTCCAACAAATTAGATATATGACATTATGACTTAGGATGAAGGGGAAGGGGAGATCTGCCTCGGAACATGCGCGCGGTGCTGCGTAAACTGAGTTGCGCAATTCCACTTAACCACTCACAGGTTTACATTCGCCCTCCCATCTCCCCTCCGAACTTTCTCTATAAGGTTTACTTTAAGATTTTTGGGTCGCTGAATCCGAATTTTTATCTTCCCCCCAAAATTTTCCCCCCCGAACCCCCCCCCCCCCCCAAAAAATAGTTGTTTTTAACTTAAATTTCTTATTGTTTTAGGGGAAAAGCATTACGAAATTCAGAAACTAGACAAATTTGCAACAAATATGATATATGACATTATGAATTAGGATGAACGGGGAGGGTGAGGGCTGCCTCTGAACATGCACTGCGACGCTACGTGAACTAAGTTATGAAGTCCAGGCAATAGGGGATTTTACCTGGAAAAATTAATACTAGTTCTGGATTTCGACTCACTTTATGTTTTTTGGGTCGCTGAATCCGAATTTGTAACTTCCCACCAAAATTTCACCCGGCAACCCTCCAAAAAATTGATTTTTTGATAAAATTTGGTTTTTGAGAAAAGCGCGCGGGGAATGTTCCCAGGCAGTCCCCTCTCTCCCCGTTTATCCTACGCCATAATGTCATATATCCTATTTGTTGCAAATTTTATCTAGTTTCTGAATTTCGTAATGCTTTTCCCCTAAGACAATAAGAAATTTCAGTTAAAAACAACTATTTGGGGGGTTTTCGGGGGGGAAATTTTGGGGGTAAGTTAAAATTCGGATTAAGCGACCCAAAATACTTAAAGTAAACCTTATTGAGAAAGTTCGGAGGGAAGATGGGAGGGCTAATGTAAACGTCTGAGTAATTAAGTGGAATTGCGCAACTTAGTTTACGCAGCACTTCGCGCATGTTCCGAGGCAGATTCCCCCTCCCCCTTCATCCTAAGTCATAATGTCATATATCTAATTTGTTGGAAATTTTGTCTACTTTCTGAATTTCTAGATACTTTTTCTCTAAAACAATAAAAGATTTGATTTTTTTAATAAAAACAATTTTTGGGGGGCTTTTTACCAAAATTTGGGGAGGTTGCCGGGGGAAATTTTGGTGGGAAGTTACAAATTCGGATTCAGCGACCCAAAAAACATCTAGAAAGCCGATTTTCAGTACTAACATTAATTTTGCTACGTAAAATTCCCTATTGCCTGGACTAATACTGATTTTAAATAAAATCGTCTGAATTTAATCAATTATGCCACCAGTTATGAATTGGTGATAATTAAAAGAGAATTAATGTGAAATATTCTAATATTTTGAGCCACTTGAATAAATATTCTAATATCTTGACTTTTCAAAATAAATTTTTTTCAATTAACCTTTTCAAAAATGATATTAATTTTAAGATAATAAATAAGTTTAATCAGCAATAAGTTCTTACTAAAAATATCGTTTGCATATTTGCATTAAAAGATGTTAAATTACCAAACGATATTTTCAATTTGTAAAAAAAGTAATTATTCTAATATTTTGAATATGAGACCGCTTCAACCCTGGGCATAACCACATTTTGACTACAACACTGTTTTCTAAATTAAAACCTGAACTCAATAGGGGGGTTGCAAATATTCTCACGGAATACTGTAGATCAGCCATACTCAATCTTTTTTTTTTTCTCGCGGGCCGCAGATATATGTTAGCGACGCTAGGCCCACAACGCACTTATAAAAGGGTAAAAAAAAATATATATATAATGGTAAAATAACATAAGTAGTATAACAAAATCAATGTTACCAGTAGGTTTGAACGTTGGTCGCAGAAGAAATAAAATTTTAACACTATATTTCCAAACAATAAATTTTGTGATAAATTTCCTTTGCAAATGTTTTAGAAATATGCCGCAAAGTTTCTTGTTTGGAAATAGTGGTGTAAATTTTTTTTATGGCAATTTTTTTACGTGATAGTCATTCAACCCTAAAAAGCATTACTAGCTATATAAAACTTAATAATACAACAATGCAGAATTACCAGATACTAAAGAAACCAAATCGCCAGATTTTCTCTAATAAATCCAACTTTTGCTCAATGCTAAATCCTTTTATTATTTTTAAATGTAGAAACATATAGTACAGATTTAATTAATTTGAAATAACGTTTGTTTAGTGATGAAGATTACAGAATGTATACACCACTGTAGGATAACAAGAACTACTTTTAAAAAGAACTTTTGACTAAGCGTTTTAACATAATTTTAAACTATGAATAACTGGACACATTTTGTCTTCTATAAAAATAAATAAAACAACATTTAAGGCTTTAAATAATTTTTATGCACATCTCAGTTAATTTTCAAAATACGGATTAATGATTATGTGTGTCGGGCCGCACATAAAAGGTCGCACATGCGACCTGCGGGCCGCAGGTTGAGTATGGCAGCTCTTGAATATTCACATGAAATATTCGAAGAACATGTATATAGAATTCCCCAAAATATTCTCATGGAATCGACTGAGTTACTTAAGCTTATACTAGCCCACTATAGATTAATCTTTGCAGTCAGAGACAGGAGCAAACACTTCGTTTTTGGACGAAAGAAAAGAATCGCCTACTGCTCCCTTTCCCCACACACACATTGAATAGTCTATCAAACTGCAAAAGTCGAAAAATAATCTGTGTGGATGAATAAATTTTGTAACTGTCGAGTAGACCTGACCAGTGTTGTAGTCGTAAAATATACAGAGGGTATACTACGCTATAATCAGAAGTTATACGCAATACACAGAGAGTATACGCTGGAGAACATATATTATATCGAGCTGGGTAGGAAAATTTTCCGGTACGATAAGGGTAACTATTTTTCCGATTCCTACAGGAATACTGTTCGGATTTCTTTACAGTGTACGGCATATACCACCGCTTCAACCCTGGACCTAATCACGTTTTGACTCCATCACTAATACTTTCTAAATTAAAAATTGAACTCATTAAAGTGTTGCAAATATTCTCATGGAATACTCAAGTATATTCCCCTGAAATATTAGTAGAAAAATTTCACAGAATACCCCCCAAAGTATCATCATGGAATATACTTAGTTATTTAAGTTGATACTGGTCCATTATTGATTAATCTTTGCAGTCAGAGACACGAGCAAGCATTTTGTTTTTGAATGAAAGAAAAGATTCACCTACTGCCCCCCACTTTCCCCACTGACACATTCATTCTCCAGAAACCAGCGATCTAACTTGTTGAATAGTCTATCAAACCGCAACAAAGTCGAGAAAAAACCTCTGTGAATGAGTAAATTTTGAAAATGTCGAGATACGTAGCAACAAGTAGAAAGTGAGTGCCCTCTTCTAATTCATAACCTACCACCCTCTCTATCCTTTCTGAATACGACATTGACCGCCACGCGAACCCTTCCCATCGACTTAGTGCGCGAGGGATGCGCGGTGTGTGCGGCGCACTGACATTCCCATCCCGGAATCTTGGGGTATGGCGTTGAGTGATCCAGAAACCCCGTTCCGCGGACCCAATGGCACCGCCGGTCCACCCATTCCTTGAAGACGCCAGAATGGCAAAGTGGAAAGAAGTCGTTCTGAAGGTAAAAAAAAAAAAAATTCAAAACAATATCATGTGTAGAATCTGTTTATTACCTGATTAGCAACAGATTGGTGTGAAAGCGCGGTAGATATGACACGGAGTTGATTGTAAACAACAGTACAAAAGAGATGGTAGAGGTGCTCTCTTTCTTTTTCTTTCTGTCTTTTCTTTCTTTTTCTTTTTGAAGACAGTGATGCAGTGATGTTTCACTCATTTTTGAAAGCTTTGCACCGTAATTTCTGTATTCGATATAATATATTAATATTTAAAATTTCTATTTTTCAATACACACTCATGAATAATACACATTTTCAGTATACACTCAAGAGAACAGTAAATTGTCAGAGAACGTTTTTAGAAATACGTATCCTTTCTGCTATTGATGGGGAAAAAATTATGAAAATTTAAAATTCAAATTCATTATAAAAAAAAATAGAACATATCAATCATAAATTTTGACAAAGATTTTTACCTTCAAAATATCTGTTTAAAATTATATCTAAGAAGAAAATAAATAATGCATTTGATTTACATTTCTTTCTCTTCTCAATATATGTTACAAACATATAGTTAAACATGCATGAAATATGTAGCCTTTCTGCTATTGATGGAGAAAAATTTATGAAAATTTAAAATTCAAATTCATTATCAGAAAATAGAACATAACAATCACAAATTTTGACAAAGATTTTCAGCTTCAAAATATCTGTTTAAAATTATATCTAAGAAAAAAAAAATAATGCATTTGATTTACATTTCTTTCCCTTCTTAATATATGTAACAAACATATAGTTAAACATGCATGAAATATGATTTTCTTCTCTTCGATTTTTTTTTCTTTTCTTCTCTTTTGAAGACGTAGTGTTTGGTGTAGTATTATTTTATTCTCTTTTGAGAGACTTGTACCGTAGTTTTTGTATATAACATATAAATATTTAAAAAATTGATTCTTCTTTTTATCAAAAAGTATCAAAAAATAAAACTTGACTGCAACTAATTTTAATTGCATTTATAAGTTTCAAATAGTTATTTAATTTATTTAGTTGCCTAAAAGAGAAGTACATTCACTTTACATGAATATTTTTGGTGCTATAATATTATAAGCAGATAGTTAAATATTTATAAAATATACACTTCTGTATGCAGTTATGTTACCAGAGGATGTTTTCAGAATTATGCAATTTTTATGTTATTATTTGGTGAAAAAAAAAAATTATGAAATTTAAAAATAAAAAATTCTGAGTTTCAGTGTTTTGGATTTCACGAACAAAATACAGTTGTATTCATTCAGACCAAAGGAAAGTAAGACATTATTATTAAATTAAACGTATGTCTTTAAATGATGTCATCTATTTAAGCACGATCTCGATGCATAAAAGCATTTAAGGTCAAGTTTTACTAAAACCTAGCATTTAAGTTCCATCTCGTTATAACTTGCGTTTGATTCTTATTATCAACATTTAAATTCTAAAATCGATTTTTAAATCAATTTTATGATTTATTTTAACGAAAAAATTTAATGTATTTTTTTTTTTAGTTGGAATTTAAAATTTAACATAACCTTTCAAGATATTTAGCGACTCTTATGGTATATTTATGCGTGCTTTAATGCGTGTGTGAAATCAAAATTGGAAGCTTACACCATCAGTGACTATTTATGTGTAAGCATAAAGTGAAGCACACACTTATTTAAATAACTATCTACTTATTTAGCTTAAAAAGTTTATATATATGTATATATATATTATATATATAACCATTATATAATTACAATTCATCATCTATTTCTAATTACTAAAATTAAATTAATAAATTTAGCTTTAATACATACATATTAATCGTAAGTTGCATTTTATGCAGAAAAATCAAGTTTTCTTTGGTGTATAAATCTATTATGCAAAAAGTTTAAATAATATACCGCAATGTAATTTTATAGTATAAGTATTTTATTATGAATGAAAGTTTTAAATATCTGACAGAAATTAAGAAAACAGAATGCAAAAAAAAAAAAAAAAAAAAAAAAAAACAGTAAATAAGAAAGATTTAAAAAGAAAAAGTATATTAGTCTATTATACAAAATGGAAATATGCAAATATGGTATATTTTAAAAGACATACTTAATAAGTTCTAGTGGAATTAATAACATGAACTTCAGAAGAATAGATTTTTAAATCAATACTTTTATTTTCATGATGTATGAGAAATTTTAATATGTATTTCTTGTTAGAAATGTATAATTAAGCATTTAGGATTAAATCTTAAAAGACCTTTGATGCCTTACAATAATGGATTTGAAGATTCATATGTGAGGGGCACACAACCATAGTAGACCAAGTCCATTTCAAAAAAAAAAAAAAATGATCGTTCATTTAGAAGATGTATAAAATCCGTTTTATCCACAGCCACAGTGAACCAAATCTGTTTTCACATATTTTCTCATACATGTCATCTGCTTACAAGCTTGGTTTACTGTGGGAGCATATAAAACAGATTTGATGTTCCTTCTAAAAAATTTTTTTTTCAAAGTAGACTTGGTCTACTATGGTTCTGAACCCCTCATACATGCGTTAAATCTTTCCTTGAGGTTTGATGCATGTTGTTACTTAGTTGTTAAGTAAATCGCACATTTATTTCATTAACCTTTTGCTTATTTTTAAATCTAATTGAGACTTTCCAGCTGTCACTTATTTACTTATTAACAGCATTTCATATGCACATACATTTTGCTTTATTACCAAAGTTTTCCTAGAGACTTTTTCATTTAGTGTTATAATTTATTAGGATCAAGATTTGAGTAAGCTATCACAATGTAATTGTGGTATATATGGCATAAGCTTTGTATTATGATTGTGGGAGTATATAAAACAGATTTGATGCTCCTTCTAAATGGACTATCTCTTTTTTTTTTTTTCCAAAGTAGACTTGGTCTACTATGGTTCTGAACCCCTCATACATGCGTGAAATCTTCTCTTGAGGTTTGATGCATGTTTTTACTTAGTTGTTAAGTAAATTGCACATTTATTTCATTAGCCTTTTGCTTATTTTAAAATCTAATTGAGACTTTCCAGCTGTCACTTATTTACTTATTAACATCATTTCATATACACATACATTTTGCTTTATTACCAAAGTTTTCCTAGAGACTTTTTATTTAGTGTTATAATCTATTTGGATCAAGATTTGAGTAATCTATCACAATGTGGTATATATGGCATAAGGTTTGTATTAGGATTGGTTTTTTAAAAATTGTGCTAAAATTATGATAATTAAATAAAATAAAAACTTTTTTATGAATAAGCATTGCACAAGCTTACAATTTAAGATGAAAATGGGAAATTATGGTATGTTTAACAAGGTAAACCTAATAATTACTATTGCATTTTAAAAAGGGTCTTACTGTAGAAAATTTTTAAATCCATATTTTCTGATTTTTGTTCAAGCTGTATGAGAAAATTTAATGCGCTGTTTTTTGTTACAAGTTTATAATTAGAAATTTAATATTTAATGTTTATTTATTATAAATCTAATTAAGGCTTTAATGTTGCCTTTATTTATTTGTAAGTCGTATTTTACAGAGACATTATCTTTTACTATACCAGTTGTTTACAGAAAATTTACTTGATGTGAAATTAGTATAGCAAAACTTTAAATATCTATATATCAGAAGTTTCAGTAGTGCTTTATATGAAAGATTGCTATTAACCGTTTACCAGATTTAAAAGTATAGTACAACAGGCTCCCTCAAATCCGCACAGCTTGGGACCAAGGGTTGTGCGGATTTTATAATTTTGCGGATTTCTGGTCATTGCTTTATTTACATTTTTTAAACAGTAATTTGAATGTAATAATACAATCAAAATTATAATGAATGCTTGCAATATAGTAAAATAATAAAATAATTAAGTAAAGTAATATAATAAAATCATAAAAAGTAAGATAATTTAAAAAATAATTAAATTATTAAAAGTGAATGTTAAGTAAGTAATTAATTATGTATAATTAAATATGTACAATAAAGATGAGATACATTTTCCTTGAATTATTCAATGAAACTTTCTTCATAAAGGTACCCTATTAATTCACATAAAATCATAAGGAAGTTTTATTTCAGGTTTAGCCAGTCTTAATAACTAAAAAACTTTGATTAATACATAAATATATTTGGCAAATAGATTGTGATTATCAGTGATATCAGCAATATCTTGATTTTTTTCAGAAATAAATTTATACGTCCTTCACGAAAAACTACGAGTTCAGTCATTATTATCGAGAATTATATATTAAAATACATATGGAATGATATAAAACTAAAAAATTCCGTAATTTTGTCCCTACATCTTAGCTGAAAGTTTCATTGTTTACACCTGTGATGATTTGGGGATTTTAGAGTTGAAGATTTAAAGGTATCTACTGTAAAGATTTTCCGTGGTATGGTTTTTCACAATTTTTGTTAGAAATTTATAATTAGAAATTTAATGTTTAACATTTATTTAATTATAAATACAATTGAGGATTTAATATTGCCTTTATTTACTTGTAAGTCACATTTTACAGAGTCAACTTCTTTTTACTATATCAGTTGTTTACAGGATTTTTTTTTTTAAATGTTAAATTAGTTTTGCAAAAATTGAAATATCTAACTGTGTTACCTAGATCATAAGTTTCATTAATACTTTATATGAAAGATTACTACTTACCGTTTGCCAGATTTAAAAGTACAGTATTGGTTTTCCGTGGCATGGTTTTTCGCTGTTCTTTATTAGAAATTTATAATTAAAAATTTAATATTTCACATTTATTTAATTATAAATACAATTAAGGCTTTAATATTGCCTTTATTTACTTGCAAGTCACATTTTACACAGACATTTTCTTTTACTTTATCAGTTGCTTACATAATTTTTTTTTTTGTTGTTGTTAAATTAGTTTTGCAAGAACTGAAATATCTAACTGTGTTACTTATATAATAAGCATAATTAATATTTCATTAGCTGATGATTATGTTTGTAATTACTATTTACCATTTACCAGATTTAAAAGTACAGTATAGGTTTTCTGTCGTATGATTTTTCGCTATTTTTTGTTAGAAATTTATAATTGGAAATTTAATATTTAACATTTATATAATTATAAATAAAATTAAGGCTTTAATGTGCCTTTATTTACTTGTAAGCCACATTTTACAGAGACTTTTTCTTTTACTATATCAGTTGTTTACAGATTTTTTTTTATTTTTTTATGTGAAATTAGTTTTGAAAAATTTGAAATATATAACTGTGTTAAGTATTTCATAAGTTCCAATAATACTTTATATGATACATTCCTATTAACTGTTTGCCAGATTTAAAAGTATAGTATATGTTTTTCGTGGTAAGTTTCTAAATCTGTGTCTCCTCCTGTTCAATCATTTATATCATCCCTTAAAAGAAAAAAATCCCTGCCAGCTCGGCCTACAGGCACATGTAGATTTCAAAGTTAAGTATTAATTTTACCAACAAAATCTAAATCAAGATTAAAGATAAACCCAGTTTAACAATTTTATCTGGCCGCATTTGACAAGTTTTTAATTTCATTTTCCCGTAAGAGCCGGTGTTATCAGAATCATGTTATACAATAATTTTTTCTTGTCGATAAATCTTTCCTATATATATATATATATATATATATGGTTTTTTTTGTTTTTTTTTTCTGTAAGAGTTGGTCCTATCAAAAACTTGTCAATATAAAAGTCGTAGATAATATTAAGAAGATTTATAATAAATTTAAGCGGATTTGATATCTTGTTACGAAGTTATGAGTTTTTTCTTCTTCAACCCCTACTTTTTTTCGGTAAGAATTGATCCTGTCAAAAACTTGTCAATATAAAAGTTGTAGATAATATTAAGACGATTTATAATACATGTAACTGAATTTGATATCTTGAGAATTGATGAAGTAATGAATATTTTTCTCCCTAAAAGTCTATTATCTTCACACCTTGAGCTCATTTTAATTTTGTCAAAAATCTGTCATACATAAATTTTTGGGCCTTTTCCTAGAAGTAATAACTTTAAACTGATTTGATATGTATTATAATTAAGAAATTATATATATATATATATATATATATATATATATATATATATATATATATATATATATATATATATATGTATATTGGTTTTCACAAACCCGCTTCCTATATCCACCCCCTTAATCCGATTTTGCCTATTAACGAACTTGACCGAGATTTTCTACCCCTTGATTTTATGTATCAGTTTGGAAGAGATTTGTGCAGAATTATGGAAGTTATAGTGTCCATAAAAAAGTGATATAGATAGATAGACATTATTTTGAACTAATGGTGGTTTTGAGTTCTAGGGGTCCTGACCGGCGTAGATCTGCAAAAAGTTTTCAGAAATTCCAACATAGGGGAGAATGTAATATGTAGTATTTCTTACGAAATTTACCTAAAAGAAAGAGACTGGCTTATAAATTATAAAGAACTTTTGAATGTTTTTGATAGAAAAAAATTAATAATTACATTAGAGAAAAATGTGAAAGATTTTGATTTCAAGATGTTTTTCGTTCAAATAAGTTTAGCTGCTGAGTTTTTGAAGCTGAGTGATGTAGCTTTTTTAAATATAACACTTTAGGATCAGACTAAAACTAGTAAAATAGTCTAATTCAATTGTCTAAAAAGTTCAGTTGTTCAATTTGTCAAAAAAAATCTTGACTTATTGTAAATGTCTAATGTTTAAAAGGAAAATTGTGCTTGTAGACTTTGGAATACTACAAAAGAAATCTTGAGTCACCAGAAATATTTCGATAATTTAAAATATAAAGTATTTTAATTGTATTCAAGCTTTTTATTATTAGTATTATCATACACGCATTCGTATGTAATACAGTCCTTGGAAATACTCGACAAGGGATTTCTTGAAAATTTTACGAAAATTATATTTGTTTTCTTTATTAAGTAAACACAATTAATTCTTAAAGAATTTTTTACTTTTGTTTTCATGTATTGTAATAAAAGATGTTCGCAATACCATTTTTAGCTGAATACAACCTTTTACAACTTATTCTTTTAATTTAAATTTTTATGTCTAACTTATTTTTAGTTCACCTGTCAGACTATACTATTTTTTCTGTATTTTTGTGAAAAAATAGAACTAACGATAGTTAACAAATAGCTTCAAATTTCGAAATTTTAACAACTGCATAAAGTTTTAAAATTGTGCCATTGCAAAAACGCTATAAAAATGGGATCCGGGGATCTTAGTAATTTTGTAGCAAATACACTGTAACAAAAAAATCACTCAATTGACTGGAAAAAATTGTCAATTTCGGCGCCAGTGGGAAACTGTTAAATTTACAGAAAATATCTGTGATTTTTTTATTAAAACAGTTTTTTCTGTAAAAAATATAGATTTTTTTCTGTAAAAATTACAAAATTACCATTTTTTTACAGAGAAAAACTGTTTTCCTTTAAAAAGTTTTTTTCTGTAAAAAATCCATTTTTTTTTTTTTTTTTTTTTGGGTAAAAATTACAGATTTTTTTTTCAATGTATACGTTTCTTTTAAAGTTTATAAAGCATTCTTACATCTAAATAAAGCATTTTATACGCTGTTTTATTTAACTCAACTTGGTAGGTGAGTTCGTAATTATATAAATACGTAGCACCTAATAGTCGTCTTCTGCTCAGAAAATTTGTCCGTCCGTCTGTCCGCGCAAAAACTACCCAACCGAATGGTTTGAAATTTAATATATAATCGTTGCAGAATTTTGTCGAGTCATTTCAAATTTTATGAGACTCGAAACAAAACTTAGAAAGACATTAATAAAAGTTTATTTCATTCTATTAAATCCTATCAAGCGTAATTAATTCAATGATATCCCATGATAGGTAGTGATTCTAGCTTGCCATGTTAATTACTTCCTATTTAAGAAGGAGTCCTATTATTTCCGTATTACTGAATTTAATATATAGAATCATAATAAGTTTTGTATTCATCCATTTTTGCATAAGAGTGCAACAGCTATTGCACCAAGATCTGAATATTTATAAAACTAGTTATAACACGAACGCACCTCATTTTCCACGTTTGACGTACAATTTCCGACTTGTTTGTTAAGAAAGAATTTTGTAATCTATTTTTCAGTCATTTCTTGATAGGCTAAAATTATAAAAAAAATATGTTCACACGTGTGTTTCCTATGACAATTCAACATTTTAATATTTTTAAAACTTAATTATAAGTTAATAAATATATTTTAAGGCATTTTGCCGTTAGCCGGCCATAGATGATAAATCACCAAATATTCTTTATGGTTGCATTGCAATTGTATAAGTGTTACAACAATAATGGATTTAAATAAGCGCCAAACCATGCTCCCCAAGAAAGAAAAACTGCCCGTGAATATGCAACGAAGTATTTTAAAACGCTAAAATGTAGAAAATATCAATAAAAAATAAGAACGTAATATATATTTTTAAAAATAGACTTTACTCATAAGAGTTTCATATTAATTAAATCATTAGCCCCGGTATGTTGTTTCTTTCTCCCAACAAATAAAGAGTCGTCTCCAAAAAATAACATTCCGTTGTATAAGCCATCCGTAAAACAAAGCAGATGTATCATTGTACTGTTAAATACTCTACTGCAATTTTTTTAACTTCTAAGCATCGCACATTTTAACTTTTTGTACCGTCGTATTGTGAAAAAATTTACTTTTAAATGCAATTTGTTTGAAAACGGCGTCTCCATTTATTTTTGAGATATTATTATTTTTTTTTTGTAGTTTTCAGCGTTATTTGCTTAATTTTGGCGACTCAAGTACTCATTTCTGTAGGAAGTAAAGGAAAAGTAGTTGGGAAATAGCAATTATACATTTTTGTTGCCATTTTCCCATAACAACAGAAAAAAAATGTACTTAAAGTAGTGCTATTTTGAAAAAATATAAATGAATGATTTCTGATAAAACATGGAGCTATTATAAATCTAATTTTAAGTATCTCTATTAATATTACAAGCAAATGAAAGCATATGAATCATTAAATAGCCGATTTTTTTTTCTGCCGAGTTTCTTGAATGACGATACCTCTTTTTTGGATTTGTGTATTATTCAGCGATAGTGAGGTCCTATGCTTACTTTACTGTAGATATTGTTGAATACTGTATGTCAAATGAGGAATTTTTCAGCGGATGCAGTCCTCATTTTATATAAAATAAAAGCGTGTGTTTTAAGTCTTAAAACTGAAATATGTTTTGTACTATCTATCTATCTATCTATTATATATACATATATATATATATATATATATATATATATATATATATATATATTATTCTTTTCATGTTACACTAAATTCTGAAAAAGCAGAATTCCTGTTTTCTAGTGTTTTTAACCATTTGGAAATGGTTGTTGTTTTCGGTCGAGGATGGGGCGAAATGATGCTCGCATTTTATTTTTTTAACGAAATTCAATGATGTTCTTTACATTTAGAACACTTTTAATTTAAATAGGTAATAGAAAGGCATAAAATCGTTAAAAATTGTTTGAATAGGTAATCGAAAGGCATAAAATCGTTAAAAATTGAAAAATGGGTTTACAAAATGGGTAGGCGCAATTATCAGATATGGAAAAATCCAAAGCCAAAGAGCGACGCCTCAATAAAAATCGTCTTGCAAAGCAAAAATCGAAGTCTTCAACTCATTATGTAGCCCATGAAAATCGAAGTCTTCAACTGATTATTTAGCCCATGAAAATCGATTACAGAATAAAAGACGAACGCGAAAAAGGAAACAATCTAATGTTTAATCGATTGATAGTAAAAGGTCATGTCTCGAGGGGCTCCAATCCACTAGCCACGGCGTTTTACAATCGGTCGATTCTAACCAGGAAAAATTGAGCTCAACGTAGGTAATTTGTCGCAATCTGTGGATGATTCGGTGGAACTGCTTTCGATTTGTAAGCTGTTTTTCTTCTTGAAACGGGACTTCGAGAGTTTATTGATGAATGTTTTGGCCGTCTGAAGTTTGATCTTTGCGATCTTTTGTTGAAGAGGATGCGACGGAATTTGAAATCCTGAGAGCTAATGTGCTCGCATATTCTGTATGTATGTATGTATGTACGTACATAACGCTATAACTCTTGATAGAAATATCAAGAGATAGAATAGATAGAAATATCAGAGAGCTTGATAGAATATTTTTTAGGTACATTCTCATAAGGCGCTTCCCTGATTAGTTTTGTGGGTTCATTGGTTAAGTATAAAGGGGGTACGGGGAGCTAATCCTCTCTTAACTTAGATAAAATGGGTTTTTCATGCTCAATTATCAAATTTGCATCAAGTTTGGTATACCTGTTAATTCTGATAAGGCGCTTCCATGATTAGATTTGGAGGTTCATTGTTTAAGTATAAAGAGAGTTTCAGGGGGGGAGGTAATACCCCCTTAAATTAGATAAATGGGTTTTCTTATCTGATTTGCTTCAAATTTGGTATACCGGATTATTGTATAAATTGGGTAACGGTGGGGGGGGGGCTAATACCCCCCTTAATTTAGATAAATGGATTTTTCTATCCGATTTGCTTTAAATTTGATATACCGGTTTATTCTGATAAGGCGCTTCCCTGATGAGATTTGGAGGTTCATTGGTTAAGTATAAAGATGTGAAACAGTGTGGTGGTGGTGGTGGGGGGGGGGGTAATCCATCCTTAATTTATTTTTCGAAAGGCATTATTCTTTGAAGTCAGAGTATAACATACAATTAGTGTGAATAGACTGTGTGCTCAATGTCATCAGCATTTTTCTTTTTTATTTTAATTTTATACCTATCTTTGACCTTTATGCCCTAGCGAAACATTTAAAATAACAACCATGTTTTTGGAATTTCCTATATAAGATTTTTTATTAACTATTGTTAATCCATTTGTTATTTATGGATTATAACAATAATAATAAATAAAAATAAAATAGAATAAATGTTTAAATATATTTTGATATTTGGTGAAATGTAATGTTCAGAGTATCTCCAAGTCGTACACACTAATCTAAAAAACTGATGAAATTTCATGAATTTCTGAATCTCATTAGCTTAAAAACATTCTGTCACATTACGATTATTATGCGTGTAGGAGTATGCCATGCATATTTATTATATAACACGCTCGATTATTCCGCACATTATTAATTTCATAATCGAATGAAATATATCCTAAATTCTGTTGATAGCTGTTTATCTTTTTTAACAATAAACAGTATTCATTCCGTATAACTACATCTAATTAACTTTGTAAATTGGGTTAATGATATAAAATGATTTTCTCAGTAGAGCATCAATTGCATTAGCTATGTAAATAAGAAACGTAAACACCTTCACAAAATTAATTCAATTCTTTTCGTGGCCTTGGAAACAGAATAGATAATATGCATGAATAAAAACAAACTCGTAAAAAGCAATGAGTATTAATAAAAGTCTCCTTAAAAGTTTCTTTTATTTATTATTTCTTTTTTTTTTAACTGGATATATAACGATATTATTATCATTAAAATCATTATAAATAAATACGACTGACAAACAAAAAGTTGACATTTAAAATCTTACATAGCAATAATAATTTTAATCCTACAACATATTTCGAAAATAATACTAATAATTAAAACTAGAAAGATAGCCCGTCAAAAATGACGAAAATGAGACACTAGAAAACAGGAATTCTGCTTTTACAGAATTTAGTGTCGTCCCCGATGAAAATAAAAATATATGTATATATAAATAGTACAAAACATATTTCAATTTTAAGACTTAAAGCACACGTTTTTATATTATGTAAAATGACGTCATTGGCATCCGCTTAAGAATTCCACATTTACGATCCACTATTAAACATCTACAGTAAAGTATGCATAGGACGTCACTATCGCGAACTAATACACTAATGCAGCAAAAAGATGCCGTCATTAAAGAAACTCGACAAAAAAAGGCTATCTAATGATTCATAGGCTTTCATTTGTTGGTAACATTAATAAACATTAATAATTTAATACATAAAATTAAACATACTTTATAATAGCTCCATGTTTTAACAGAAATCATTCGTTTATATTTTTTTCAAAATAGCAAGTATTTTAATTACAGTTTATTTCGGTTGTTATGAGAAAATGGCAACAAAAATATATAATTACTATTTTACAACTATTTTTCCTTTACTTTCTACAGAAATGGAGTACTTCGTTGCCAATATTAAGCAAATGGCTCTAAAAACTACAAAAAAATTAATATTTCAAAAATAAATTGAGATGCAGTTTTCAAACAAATTGCATATAAAAGTACATTTATTCCCAATACGACGGTATAAAAAGTGAAAATGTGCGATGCTTAGAAGTATTGCTATAGAGTATTTAATCGAACAATGATACATCTGCTTTGTTTTATGGCTGGCTTCTGTAACGTAACGTTATTTTTTGGAGGCGACACAAAATAAGCTGGGAATATAAAGAAAGAAATAGCATGCCGGCGGCTAAAAAAAGTTTTATATGAGTTAATGAAACGAAGCTCTATTTAGTGTTTTAAGAAGTAGTTCTTCGATAAAAATTCATCTATATATTAACTAAAAATATGTTTTTCAGCAATAGTAAATATGCAAGGACTTTATTTGAAGTTTACAGAGATTTTTTAAAAAGCCATTAAATAAAGTTAAGTAATATGAACAAAAAATTATTTCTGTAGTCATTTAAAGCAACTCACTTTTTAACGCAGTTTTACTTAGAATGAGAAATTTTTAAATTATCTTCTACGGAATTTATTTCACTTCTATTTCTTTGCTCGTAATTCAGAAGTTTTTAAACTTAAAATAGTTAAACAGATACAAGGTGTCCAGCAAAGGACTCACTGATTTTAAAATTAAATAACTCGGAAATTAAGATCGATAGAAGAAGGAAAACAAGTCGTATGTTTTGAAAACCGTTGAAAATTGATACAATAGATTCAAAATTAGTTACAAATTTTGTCGACAGGTGGCGCTGTACGGTGAAATTACAGTACAGAATCGGAGAAATAGGCTGCCGGCAGTCCTTTGCAAGCAGTCGTTCTAATCATTAGCCACTCTGCCTGTTCACGGAAATTTGCAAATTGTTTTCAAATCAGGACCTTTTGCAAATTTAAGCTGCGATTGAAAACCGCGCCTTGTTGCCGTAAGAATGCGATTTAACCGGCGATACTCGAGTACTAGAAAAACACGTTGCTTCAGAGAATAGATGACTTCATACATTTCCTTCAGTAGAAGATTGATCACTCTGTGCTACAGGGTACATTGTTTAGGGATCCCTCAGTGACTACAGCGCCACCTGCCGACAAAATTTGTAACTAATTTTGAAACTATTGCATCAGATTTTTTCGGCTTTCAAAATAAACATACCACTTGTTTCCTTCTTCTACCGGTCTTAGTTTTACGAGTTATTTAATTTTAAAATCACGGAGTCCTATGCCGGCCACCTTGTATATGGGTATATATATATTTTCTTTCTTTATTTATTTTTTGTATCGGTCAGTGTTGGCCATTGCTGTGGAAGGAATTCCTTCAGCGAGAACTTGTAGAGGGAAAGTGACCGGAATTACCGATCTTTACAAATAAAACTCTGAAAACCTTGCACAGTTACCACGCACAAACCGCGCTGCTTTCGAACTCGAGAACTTCAACCCAAGCTCCTGATATTGTGGCTAGCATACTAACAATCACTGGGATAAATTGGCCATAATGAATCATTGGGAAAAATGTTTTTGTTAAGTTTCCGTCCCTATTACTTTGTACATGATATCTTCCTAGAATATTGATAAAGATATATATTCAAAATTTTATGCGCAGTAAAAATATTCAAATATTATAGGGACATTGTAGAATTTAACCTACAAAATTTGACGCTTCCCACAATTGAAGACAATGAGCATGCGGACTGAGTTATAGATAAATAATCCGATTATTTTCGAATAAGTCACAAAAAATATCTTTAAAAATATATCCATAACTTCAATGGATATTAAATGCTAATTTTAGTATTATTTAATATATATATATATATATATATATATATACTATAATTTGAGGCATTTAGAAAAAATAATATGTGAAATCGCTAAAAGATTATTTAGAGATATTAGGATGTAAATTAATCGACTCTCATGCAATTAATTTAGAATCACAGGTTATTAACGCAATCCTACTGCTCACATTTTCAACCTAGGCTTTTGATTTGATACGGTATCGAACAAAATATTGCTCATAGATCACGAATTCATCTCAAACTTTGTTGAACGAAAGAACGGACTTATCCACTTTCGTTTTGAACACCTCATTTTATGGCTAAGAATAAATGTTTTACACGTTTAATATTTGCATGTTGGATTATTCCCGTTATTCAAAATGACCTCCATTCTTATTAGTAGGCTGATGACATCTGGGAACTTGATTATCTACTCTTTCAAGAACATATGTTCTCATGTTTATAAAAGTAAGATTTCTATACAAATTTTTACTATTCAAACCTCACTCTATAAGTAATCATTACCGTCTTTACGAATTGGCCAACGGGATTCCGGATTAGCTGAATCTGGGTTATCGTATATATGTATATATATTTTTTCTTAACTATATATTAAGAATACCGGGGAACTATAATGGTTGCATTTGACTCTACAAAGAGTAAAAAAGATTAAATAATATATATATTTCTCATTAATGTATTAAACCAAAATAAATTTCTAAAGACTATTTAGACGCAGCGGTTCTTAAACTCTTAGTCCTCACGGACCCCTTTTCGTACTTTCCCTGTCTTTGCGGACCCCGTGGATTTAAGGCTCAAATAAATGATATTCCTTAAAATATTGTTTACAGGGTACATAAAATAATAGAGGTAAATAAACTATTGTACCGAAAACAAATCGTCAAATAATAATATAAGAAAATTACTATGTTGAAGAATGAGAAAGGGAAGCTGCATATGAACAGGAAAACCCATATTATTGGGCTATTGACTAGCTGATCTCATTGCCGACTTTGACGAACACTTTGAATTTCATTGTCAACCCTTAGCCAAAAATTTGAAGAAAATGAATGAAAATTATGATACAAATTATTGGATCTACTCAGAAAATGCGGAAAAACCTCATGACGTCATCATCAGGAAAACTATATTAGAAACACCGTTCGAGAGCTACAATTGGGATTAGGGACAAGCGATATTAATTTGAAAATTAAATGCAACTAGCGATATTTGTGCTTTGCTGATTTTACACGTCGTTTTCTTGATTTTTTTTATGCAAGTTGTAACGTATACGTTGTGTTTCTGAGATAGATCGTCATATAAATCGCATTCATCGACTAAGAAACTGCGTTTTTATTACAAATCTCCGTTAATTGCATAGAAAGTGGGAGATTTCTTAAATATATTGTATAATTTAACATTTTTTCTTTACTTGCAAAATTTTTCGCATCTTCTAGATAATTGAAAATATATACTTTAAACGTTAGACGTTCGCGGACCCCCTGACGATGCGTTGAGGACTTCTTGGGGTCCGCGGACCACAGTTTAAGAACCACTGGTTTAGAGTAATTGCACAATAGTCACTCATTTCATTTCAATATAATTCATTACATATATTTTTTTTAATTCTCTGCTCGACAAGGCCCGGAAAGTCACAGCATAGATATATCTTCTCAAAGCTAAACACAAACACTTTCAGAAAAATAAATAAGTGAACATAGATTAACGATTATAAACCCTCTACCTCCCCACGAAAGAAGCAATCGCACTCGAGTGCATTTAGACGGTTATGTACAGCCATGGAAAAAAAAGTAAACAGCCCCCAATTAACTCTGCAACTAATTATAATAGAAGAAAGTTACTGGTACCAACCGATTCGAAATAAAGTGTACTTTTAAATGATGTATAAAAAATTTGCTTAGAAGGCCATCTATAAATCAAAACCAGACCAAATTTTGTTACTTTTTTCAATGGCAAAACCCGATTCTGACAATGTGTTTTAAATCTCCGGTTCAAACTATGCCTAGAAACGAAATTTCAAGTTATTTGGATAGTTTTTAAATTATAAACATTCAAAATTTAGAGATTCTAATGTTAAATTACATTTTCATATTTTTATTAATATCTCCTGAAATTATAATCCTAATGTGATCATTTTTTGTTTAGTTATAATACTAAAAACCCCAAACATAAATACATTGAATTTGCAATTAAGAAAATTATGAATTATGGAATTAATATTCGAAAAAATATGAATAGCAACCTACAATTTTTTTTATATATATATATTTATTATATCTTGCTTTAAGCGAATTCTCAATTTTAAATTTTTCTTCCAAATAGTTTTTGAATTATGATTAAAAAACGTCAAAATGATGAGATTTATATCTATTATGTCCTGCTTTATGCAAATTCTCAATTTCAAATTTTTCTTCCAAGTAGTTTTCGAATTTTGATTAAAAAACGTCAAAATAATGGTTTCAGCGATGATGTGAAGAAAGGCATAATTTGAAAAAAATATATATTTTACTCATTTTATCGAAATATTAGGGTTGGCAACAGTCGAAAAATATTAAGCCAGTGATATTATCATATTGGCAAGAAATAATACATTAATAGAAGTGACATAATCATTCTGTAGCATTTCAACAATCGAATATAATTTGGATACAGCCTCTGAAACAGACTTATCGATATAATAAAAGCGCAAAGGATTTGAATGTTATCAAAGTTCCGGGATGACCGCTTCACTTTTTATATGCCAATCCGGTCATTGCGGTACTTTTGTGTTAACAGGACACATGTGAAAAATCGCCAAATATTGTTCCATCGCCATCGTTTCATTTAAAATATAAACTTATCACTCGTTTAATTTAAAATACTTAAAACTTTGGTACTACTTAGTTATCCAGTCGATCAAAAAACTATCGCCAAACTATAAGATTAAATGTCAATAATGGTTGATCGTAAATGTCACATTCACTTGACTTTAAGCAAGTTACGCGTGTTTACGTCATCAAGGGATTTTTATTTCGACGTTTTATTTGTATTTTTATTAATCTTATACTAATTTATTTGTTTTTTCGTTATTTAAAATAAAAATTATGTCAAATTGTATAATTTGGCGAGTGGTTTGGCGATTTATATAATTTGGCGAAAAAGGTCGACGGGATAACTAAATAGTACAAAACTTCCATTTAAAACACGTATATCAAACTAATTTAAAATACACTTTTTTTTCATCTCTAATAATAGAAGCTTAACTCGTGTGACTGTTATAACCAAATAAGGGCTGACAGCTTTGCTTTCCATATGATAATCAGCGATTTTTAAACAAAGGAATTTTTCCAATAAAACTGCACAAAAGTTAAATTTTTCGAAATATAGTTTAAAAAAAGGTACTTTTCAGTTAGCCAGGCGCCAGTGTCATATATACATATTTATATACATACATATATGTAAATATACATATACATACGTATACATATATTGTATATATATATGTATATTGTATATATAGCGGGTGTCCTAAAAAGGACTGACTGATTTTAAAATTCAATAACTTGTAAACGGATTTTCAATTTTAGTTCGAATTACAAACAATAGATTGCACTGCCATCAACAGACGCTAAATTCAGGCTCGATTTTTGGTACTTCGTGGCCCGGATAATACATTTCCATCTCCTTTTTCCGCATGAAACAAGAGAAAGGACCAAAAATCGAGCCTGTATTTAGCGACTATTGCTTACAGCGCCATCTATTGTTTGTAATTCGAACTAAAATCGAAAATCACTGTAAAAAAACTTTTGACCTTATGCATAACGCTCCTGCAAGAATTTTTTAAATATCTGTCACCGTTTGCAAGTTATTGAATTTTAAAATCAGTCAGTCCTTTTTGGGACACCCGGTATATAAATGTATATGTACATATATATGTATATACAACACTGGCGCCCGGCTAACCGAAAAGTACAATTAACTGATGTTAAAGCGATAAATTACATTCAAATATGGATATATTCTGAGACAACTTCAGTTGAAATTAGGCTGACTACTCAGTACCTCATTCCGTCAAAGTAAACAAACTATAGCGATTCGTTGATTTTGAAGATTAAAAATATTAAGCGATGATGGTAATCATTCGTAAAGCGAGTTCTCCAGAGAGGAATTTAAAATAATTAACCTGATTGGGATTTTTTATAGCTGTCAAATCATGAGGCGGAATGCAGCTTTGTTAGTGACGTCATTCGCCAATGAACCAACGAAATAAATTTTAGATTTAAAATTGAGCTCGCTGTTTATTGAACGTGAATCATTTATTGTTATTATTATTATTTAATCATATCAAAACAACTTATTTGCTATATTTCGAAAATATTAGGTTGAGCAAAAAGTTCTGGGAAATTTGTGAAAGTTGCGTTGTTATGCGCATATTAACAACAAAGTCAACATCGACTATTCTTCGAACTAGAGACCATCATAGTCCACGACTTTCTGCCATCGTTCTGCGAGATTCCGGATTTGCTGGATGTACGAAGTTTGTCGCCGTGCCAGCACTTCAGAATCGTTAAATCTTTTCTCCAATAATGCTGGATCAACACACGCAAATCATACTGTTCAATAGGAATTTTGGAGCAGAAATTCCTGAACTGCTATAGAGATATCACTAGTACTCCTATATATGATAGAAATTCCGGTAACTAGTAGATTAAAAATTTCCCAGAACTTTTTGCTCAACCTAATATACTATTTATTTACACTGTAACTTACATTTTCCGTTGTTTCTGAGGTGGATATTACCATTTAGCACTTATTTGATGATGAAAGAGCGGCATTAAATTGTAACAAGGAATTATACATAAATATTTTCTTTGAGATGCGGGCTACGAACATTTCCCAGTAAAATTTTGCAATTTAAATGATAAATTCACAGTAATTTTGTTGACTCTAACGCTGGATCCCTTTGGTGCTGAAATGCGCCAATAGGCAGAGGACACAATTACGGAAGATTACTTAATATGTTAAAATCTTCGCATTAGTGAACGTATTAAAATTGATATGCAAACGGACATGAAATAAAATGCCAAAGTGAGTTAAGCGGTTTTTGACAAGAAAGATGAAATACATAACATAAAATTATACTAAATGCTGCCAAGATCTTAAAGAATTTTTCATTTCTCGGTCAGAATCATCCATTTCGGCGGAAAATTAAGCAAATAAATTAAATTGTAAATAAAAGTAATATGTTGCAATTCTTAGCATACATTTAAGGGCGACCAAACTGGTCGCCAGAGGCGGCTATTTTTAAAATAATTAATTTCTCTGAAATTAATTGTACGAATTTTAAGAAAATTTATTTTTAAGCTAATTGAAGAGTGTAGAATTTATTTATGGTGTCAAATTCGAGTATTACTATTGAAAAAAACAAAAGGATATGTAGATGCCCTCCTAAGCAAATTTTATATGCATCATTTAAATGTAGACTTTATTTCCAATCGTTTGGTTCCAGTAACTTTCTTCTACAATAACTTGTTTATGAGTTAATAGGGGTGTTGACTTTTAGGTAGATTTCGTAAGAAATACTACCTATTGCAGTCGTTACCATGGTGCGACTTTTGAAAAATTCCTTCATAACTTTTCACTATAGGACGCCAGGAACCCAACACCACCCTCATCTAAAAAGTTTATATATATATATGTGTATGTATGTACTAACTAAATTTTGTCCGCACGATAAAAGTCGCAATTATGCACGGATCGTCTTCAAACTCGTCGACAACTTTGAGATGGCTAATATCTCGGCGGGGATTGAAAATGAGCAAAATCGGCCCAATGGAATGGTAATGGGGAGGGTTCCAAATTTTGAATACCGTCTGATAAGACCAGTTCTTACACAACAATGACAGGAAAAAATAAATATTTTTCGTTATAGCAGTTGCCAACAATTTAAAAAAAGCAATAAAAGTCCCACCACAACAATTGCTTTTCTATTGAAAGTTCACGTGAAAAATTAAATTAAATAAATAGTTCGACGAATTGAAAACAAATTTAATATTACGTCATAAGTTTTCTAGAGCAAGATTTCCGCATGAAAACTCAAAATGAAATAAATAGTTTGACGAATTAAATATATATATATATATCGCGTCATATTGGAAATAAAATGGACCTCAGCAGGTGAATATGTAACGTCATGTGAGTTTGAAAAAACGTATTAAAACATGATAAAAACCCGACTATGGAAATATTAATTATTTTAACACATTGAGCCCATTCTTAGTGAAGGAACTGGGTTTATCTCTAATCTTTATTTAAGTTTTGTTGGTGAATTTAGTACTTATCTTCGAAATCTACCTCCGAGCCGGCAGGGATTTTTTATTTCCACGACTGTACGTAAAGAGCTTTGGTGTCAAAACTCGCACATATACAAAAAAAAAAAAAAAAAAAAAAAAAAGAGTCGTTAATGGTGAATAAAGAATGCATTTACTTTTGGGTAATTATATATTTATTATCATATTATCATTATGATTATCATGATATATTGCATTGCAATATATTTATATGAGTATAACTTTAAGTAAACTTAATGAAAGTAAAATAGACCGGGAACCGATAGCACGGGCAATCACCTCATTGAGCTCACGGCTAAAATTCCAGAAGTAGTTAAAACTCGATTTGCATATTAAAACGCAATCGGTCTGCCAAGTCATATCTGGGTGGAAAACACCTAAAAATTCAATTTTAGCAGTTCACTCGTAGGTTTACCATTGTGTTTTCCTGCTCCCAGTCCTTCATGTTTTCATACTTTCGGGTGCAAGAAAGCACAATGGTAAACCTACGAGTTAACCGCTAAAATATAGCTTATAGCTTTAAAAGCAATAGTTTAGTTAGTTAAATAAATCTATACCATATTTATTTCTTATTCTGAAAATTAAACTAAAAAAACCAATTTCTACGTATTACAGAATTTTGCGCAAATGATATAAACTTTTCTTCAAAAATAACTTTATTCGGGTTTAGATTAGCAAAAAAGAAATTAATTTACTCTCATTCCAAACACAACATCAAAGTAAAATTTATCTTTCAATTTTCACTCACCTTAAAACTTTCCAACTCAGAAATGAAAAAAAAAATTGAAATAAATAATTTAATCTAAATGGCTTTATTTGAAACATGACTTCTGAAAAAAATAAAAATAAAAATAAAACAAACATGTTTATATCATTCTGCACCATGTGATATAAACTATAACAATTATTGGTGATTTATGTTTACGGAGATTTAAAAAAGTATATTAATCAGTTGACGAAAACTGTATTCAATGATATATTTTTTAATTAATGAATAGCGTCCCTTTTTCTTTAACAAATATTGAATTACAATTTTTTACTTTTGTTTTCAAAAGACCAATTATAATTGGATTTTTAGATTCTCGAAACTTAATAATAATCTTTTTTTAAAAAGCTTAAATAAAAAATATAAAAAATCTCCATTCGTTAGTAAAAAGGGAATCGAAATGTCTCCATTTTATTATGTATACTATATTTTTCTTTTCAATCTAATTAAGGAATATTTTTTAATCGTATTGCAACACAAACTTTTAAGCATTAAAATTATAATGCATAATCGATTAACACTGCAGTATATTTTTAAGTATTTCAAGAAAATGTTCTAAACCATAAAATATTTTATACTTCATTACGGTAACATGATATTATGTAATTAACAAAGCTTTATATAGAAAAAAATTATGTAGGTTTTGATAATTTGTCTAACATGTCTATTTTATTAGTAACCATATGAAATGAGCTCTTGTTACCAATGAATTATGTATACGACATTATATATTAAAAAACACTATAAAAATATACTTTTTCTCATTCGTTTATATCATAGTGTCAATATCGTTAATATCATAGTGTCATTATATAAGCTTGTTTTTCTTCTAATTAAGGATTTTATTTCTAATTAAGAATTTGTTTTGCGTACTTACAGTGTAATAGAAATGTGTAATTTTTACAGAAAAAATTATATTTTTTACAGAAAAAAACTGTTTCAAAGAAAAACAGTTTTTTCTGTAAAAAAATGTAGATTTCATAATTTTTACAGAAAAAAACTGTTTTAATGAAAAGTTACAGATATCTCCTGTAAATTAAACGGTTTTCCACAGGCGCCAAAATTGACAGTTTTTTTCTGTCAATTTCAGAGGTTTTTTTAGTGTACTTAACTATTAAATTTACAATGTATAATCGTTGTTTAATTTTAAATTGAGTTTTTTAATGTTAATTTTACAATGCTTATAGGCTATCTTTGATTACTGAGTAGTATATTTTAAAGTAATTCAAAAGAATTCAAAGGAAATTTTGTTTACCTTTTACGACAACATTGCAAAATTAACTATGCAATAAAATGGTATTGTAAAATTAACCAAATAGTACCCATGTGTTTTAAGAAGGTTTTGGCATCTTGAGGAAAAGCATATTTTGTTATGAATTGTATGACTTGAACTATAAAATTAACAGTCAGATATAAAATATATACACACACGCACACACATATCTACATCCAAATGTCATCGTGTCATAATAAAGAAATTATAGACCAAATAGAAATATGAGTAACTTTTTTTGTAATGTAAATTCGGAAGCATTCAATTATAAGAATAGTCTTTAATTAGGATATTTTTAATTCTTTATTATTGATATACGAAATAGTATGTATCGAAATTGGACGGAACGAAAACAAATAATTAGGAACTGTTGAATAAACTTATAATAAACAAAGTAGTTTTAATTAAGAAAGAAATCAGCCTTACATTAGCTAATCTATATACAAAAACACGTATTATTTTAGCACTATATTTACAGAATCTAGTGTTAAAAGAAGATACACTAGATTCTTCTTTTAACAAGTTGTAAATAGAATTAGTCAATTTAACGAGATTCTAATTTTATGCTTGAAATAATCCGAAAATATAGATTATTTTTACCGTAATTTGAATTTCATTGCATTACAATGCACATATATATACTTAGCTCATTTTCTTATCCACTCTCTAATTTCGTGTATCTGCTTAAAAGGAACGAAAGTTATTACGAAAAGTATATGTTTTAATGTAATAGAATTCCCGTGAATTTAGTGTTAAACTTATACATAGCCGGTCTGCTGAGCACGGGCTATGCTTGGTGAACTCCGTCTAGATCCCAGAGGCTCTAAAATTTGTAAAGATTACTGAATTACGGAAGAATGAAAGTATTATCACGACCAATGACGATGATCTTCCGCAGTCATGTTGTCATTAGTTTTTACTCTGGGGGAGCGATTTTGTGGCTCCCGCGGCCGCCGCTGCCGCTATCGTGACAGCTGATGTCTGTTTTCGTGATTAAGTAAGATCAATTACGTATTAGAAAATCAGCTTGAATAAAAATTTTAAGTAAAAAGTATCGCTGCCTCCCGAGCTACTTTAATGTCTAGTGGAAAAGTTTTCATTCAAATACTCTAAGAACATAGTTTTAAATATAGCGTTTTAAATATGCCGTAATGTTCAGCACTAAATGGTTTTCGAATGTAATAATTTAATTATTTTAAAGTTTTCTTTCTTTTTCAATATTCACATGTAAATATATAACTCAACTGAAAAAGCAATGTTTAGAAACATTACTATTATTTGTTTTGTTTTTTTAGTCTGGCGTTAGTAAATAAAAACGGCTATATCGCGAAATATTAATTGAATCCCTGCTTAAATAATGAAATTTTGAATAAAAGATGAAAAAAAAAACTACAAAGAAAAATTAGACAAGTGTAAAAAATAATTGGACATTGCACACCACAATCTAGAGAAATATATGCTTGCAGCAGATGGTTAAAGTGCTATGCATTGTTTTTGATCCTATAAAACTTATGTAATTCAATTATCTTCACCGATTTCAATTTAAACAGACTGTAAAATAATTCTTCGATTTAGAAACATTCTACTTCAGGGTGTTTTTATGCATTTCTTTATAATCCGACTAGTTTTCATGTTTTCATATGCAGTACTTTTTCCAGGCTAAGCCCGAAAAAGGAAAATTTCACTATAGATTCAATTATGGCTTCGGCAGCGGTCGTATTAGTAACTTATTTTTAGAACAGAGAGATTCACTACCAGTAGATCCATGCGAGATTTTGACAATATATTCTTTAAGGGAACAAGGTACTTTGCAACTCATTTCCTTAATTTTTTTTTTTAATTGCACTTTAAATAATGTTCAAGGGCACTCTATATGAATTATGGCATATATTTATTGCACAAGAAATTTAAAAAAAAGGTTTTTTTGGAGAATTTTGCTGAATATTTTAAACAATATCATTAACTTTCAAAATGTCCCAACCTCATTTCATATCAATTAAAATCCCCAATATTTTTATGCCAGTTCGGCTTACATATACAAATGAAACTGTCCATCGAATTTTATATACTTAAATACAAATGTAAGGAAAAAATACTTTCTAAATTTTATGGAATTTTCAGCATTTTTGTATCATATTTCTGCACTTAACTACTCTTAACTTTTCTAATTATATTTAGTTTCAAAAAACTATGCTCAGTTTTATTTGTATATGTAAACCAAACTGGCATAAAAAGTATTTGGGATTTTGATTGATATGGAGTGAGGTTAGGACATTTTGAAAAGTTCTTCATAACGCTTAAAATACTCAGGAAGATTTCTTATTTTGCTGAAATTATTTTTTATTTCTTGTGTGATAAATATATGCCATAATTCCCTTGAATAGTATTTAGATTGGAATTTTAAAAAAATAATTAAAAAAAAAATAAGCTTGAAGATCCCTTGTTCCCAAGATTATTTTCTGATACGTTTTAACGTATGCTTTTAAGATTTTTTTTTTTTTTTTTTATTATCTCCAATTTTTAATCAAAAAATGCGTGGTAAAAAATGCGAGTGTACTATGTTAAATGTCTATTTAAAAACTCGTTTGATTCATTCATTATTACGTTTTTTTGTAGGTGCGTAAAAAAAGAGATGTTGCCATCAGAAATAATATAAATGTTTAAAGTAATACACTGTGGTGTACTTATCTGAGATATTAGACTACATAAAGAAACAGAAAAAAAATTATAAGTGAAGCATAGATTATGAAGTACTTTCTAACACATTCAAAGTAATGTAACAAAAGTTCACTGTTAAAGTTTGTTGTCTAATTAAACCGTTTGAAAACGCATAACACATTTAAAAACACAATTTCTTCAATTCCAATCTACAGTCGGAAATTTGCCCGAATTCTTTGAGAATCCCTGTATAAGATATGGGTCATTCTGACAATATTTTGACTTTCGGGAATAAAAATATGGTTAAATTAAACTTGCTAAAATAACATTTTAATTTGATAGACGAATGCTTTAATGATTCAAAATAAAGAAAAAATGGTCAGCAGCGAAAAATGTTTTATTTAACTGAGGTTTATGTTAAACTTACGAGTTTAATTTTCCTTACCATTTTACCAATAAAACTTTTTATTTTCTTTTGAATTTTTACTTGTAATGGATTTGCGTAGTACCCACAGGACATTCAAATAAGAAATAATAACAATGTAGTATTTTTAGTTCAAAATTTTGGTACAACATTGTCTTAAAGGGGTGTTAAAGAAGGGACGGTAAAATAAAAAAACGGGACGGTATAGGAAAAAGGGGGACGGTAAGGATGGAACAGTAAGGAAAATTACCACCTATTTTAGGCAAATCATGTTAAGACTAAGTGGTAGGCACAATGTTCATTGATTTTTAGAAACAGTTATTTACATTGGATTAAATTAAAAATTAATTGACCTCGAAAAGTGCAGGAATAAACCTTGGGGACGGTAAGACTATCAATAAAGCCACGATCTTAAAATTGATATTTAAATGCCGATTTAAATTCTGCAGTAAATTTCCTGTCAAAGAATTTTAGACATGCTTTCTCTAGCATACTTCTGCATGAGTAAAAATTTGAAAAAAATTCTGTGGCTGCATCTGAAGAGATTTTCTGTATAAGTTTAGCAAGAGGGACGGTAAGGATAAAAATCCCAGGGGCAGAGTTCAAAAAATAATATCAACCGTAAAAATGCTGTAGGTTAATTTTTTCCTACATATTTATATAAAACAATTGTCCCAGTTTCGGAGAAAAATTACATCGAATTACTTTTATCAAAACAATTTTATACAGACAGCTCCAAACTTAAAAATCAGCATCAGGGACATGGGACGGTATAGGAGTTTTCCTGGTATTTGGACCCCCAACACGGTCCAAAACTTATTTATCTCGTTAATATTGTTATACAGTCATGCAATGGGATGTTCCCCAGTATATGAAAAAAAAACACAAGAATATGTACTAAAATAAAAATTATTAATCAGAGACATAAAAGTCAAAAGATCGTGAGAATGTCCCATATATAGATTCATATCTATAAACTACATCCATGCGAAAATTTAGTTCATTTGGGATATACATACCACAGTTGAAAATTCTCCTTCAGCAATTTCCGCTAATAAGGAGAATAGTACGTGAATTCTTTGGTGAAGCCCTGTATACGAGGTATAGAATTTATACATAAGGAGTAACATGCAAAATATTCGCTAAATTTAAACTCACATACTGAAATTGAAAACGCACTTTTAGCAATTATTGACCAAGACAGTACTGTAACCGATTTATTTTGTGTGTCCCTGTAAATGAACGATAAATGCTATGAATGATATACCCTATTCTATAGTAATCATCTTGTAGTGAAATTCAGTGATTTGTATCAATTTCTATACCTTGAAAATAGCATAATGTCATTAACATACACTGCAAACGATTTTCCTCATTGACCATAATGTAACGGAATTCTTTTGAGAGGCTCTGTCAATGAACTATTAATGCTATACACTTTATAATTAATACCGAACATGGCATGGTAAACGTCATTAACCGATATCAATTGTGAACATATATCAATATGAAAATCTGAGTATATTTACGCGAGTTAGAGCATCGACAGTCAGACTGACAGACGGACAGATGGACAAACGGAGAGTCGGACAGATGTTCAGACAAACCGAATTCACAAACCCTTTTCAACTCTGTTGGAAAGTGTTAAAAAAGGCCGTATATTTTGTGTATAATGAGGACATAAAATTTCAAACTACAATTCCACATTTTTAGGAATATTTGCCTACTGGGCTCTCCCCTTTCTTTGTAAAGAAATAATAGTAATTAGTACTTTTCAGGTAAACTAATTATCAACATTATTAAGTTCATACTATATATAATTTTTGTAAATAAATAGCATACTCTTTAACGCAGAAATCTCAATTCTTATGCTCAACTTTCTTTCCTTCTTAATTTTTAATCTTTCATTTATGTAACAGGTGTATAACGCGCACCTATAAATTTCGGTTACTTTTCTGGTATCAAAGTACACGCTAGAATACACGGGAACTATGTGAAATGACAATACTTTTCCTCTAAATTTAGACAAAGGCTAATTATATAATTTAGCTTAGTATGTGGCGGTCCCTTAGGAACCCATCATTAAATGAGTAGTTATGAAGACAGTCATCGAGATAAAACACAAATTTATTTAAAGTCAATAATAATAATTTAAAAAAAAAAGACCAATGCAATGGAGCTGGGAAACTCAGTCAATGATGATCAACTTAAACTCAAATGACAAACTGAATAATATTCATTTTGATTTAAATTCAATACGTAAAAATGGAAATATATGGCAGGAACCAAAGGAAACACTCACTCCAAATCACTGGAAAATCTGTAAACATTTAAATGAAATCTAACTTGCAAAATACTAGCACTAAACAGATTTCAACTTTTCTTCATTTGGAAATCAGCAAACGATAACGTCTTGTTACGTCGGTACACTTCTCAGATGGACATTTTCAATACATATTTAATCAAAGACGGCGTCATCGATAACATCACGAGACTTTATAAAGCACTGAAACTGCCTTTTTGTCCCAGAATAGACGAGACCTCGCAAAATCCGCTGGATCCACTTCTACTCCCGCAATTTATACTTGCCAGCCAACCACAGCAACCTAATTAGCATACTACTGCTTAGATTGATCGTTTCGATCAGTTTCAGGGAGATTCAATCGTAATTACGAAAATAAAAGAATTGACGGAATAGGCTCATTCACGCACAAGCCGGACAACACGTTCACAGCAGCAACTCAACGATTCATTTAAGAGGCTACTTCAGTCAAGTGAAAAGACCCGTTCGCTAATGCTAATCCTATGGAAGAAATTTATGACGATATCTCGGTTGCATTTTAATATTTTTAAATGTTTTTTGCATTGGATCGATCTGTACAAAGGTCATTTTTTACTTTTTCGATTTTGTTTACAGATATTTTTAATGAGGACACTTTCATTTTTGGATTAGGTTTCAAAACTGAAAGCATCCTCATAAAAAATATCTGCAATTGAAATGGAAAAAGTAAAAAACGGCCTTTTAGTCCAAGAGCCGGCAGCACAAAAACCTATTTTATCAAGCACAAGAAAAAAAAACCTTTATTTTATGGGAGAGTGGAAGTAGGGGAATCTAATGATCCATGTCTGCCGGAAGTGCATAAGCCAAAAATTAATACCACAAGTGGTTGACTCGTAGCTTTATCATTGTGTTTGTCCTACGACTATCCTCCATATTTTCATACCTTTGTTTGTAGGACAAACACAGTGATAAACCTACGAGTCAACCGCTGGTGGTATTAATTTTTAGTTTATGCACCACTTCATTTCCGGCTGACATGGATCATTAGATTCCCCTACTTCTACTCTTCCATAAAATAAAGCTTTTTTTCATGTGCTTGATAACATAGGTTTGTGTGCTGTCGGTTCTTGGACTATTTGTACAGATCGATCTCAGCTATCCAAAGCGAAAAAAAATAATAATAATAATAATAATAATAATAAATAAATAAAAATAATAATTTAAAAATAGTGAAACGCAATCGAGATACCTTTATAAATTTCTTCCATAGGATTAGCATTAGCGAACGGCTCTTTTCACTTGACTGAAGTAACCTCTTAATCCCAGACTACACACATGAAGAGGGTAATTAAGCACTATGCTACAACTATAAAAACAAAACTTAAAAAAAAAAAAAAGTAAATGTAACTTGGTTCACTACTAAAATATAATATTTTTACTTGTTCGTTTAATCGTAAAAGACAAAAAGTGAGAATAAAATGTTGAACAAACTCTAGTGATGTACAAATAAAGGCAAAAAGCCGTTTATTAATACCATAAAACTATGAAATGCACAAGACCTGTCAAAAAACTTTGAATTTTTTCATCAGTCGCAAAGACGTACTACCACTTTGAAAGCGGGAGCAGGATGTAATATCAATATCCCTTTTTATATGAGTCTTGCCGTCTTTGTGTCTGAAGAAGAAAGACAAAGTTCTTTCGAAAAGCCTTGCGCGCTTCTTAATTTTATGGCATCATTAAGAAGTTTTTTGCCCTTATCTATCTAAATGTCATCATGTTATATATATATATATATATATAGAGAGAGAGAGAGAGAGAGAGAGAGAGAGAGAAATAGACTAAAAATAAATATCAACAACAATTTTTGTACATAGCACATTTCATATATATATATTAAATTTGCAGAATGTTCATTAATCCTTAATTATCATTTTTAAAGTACATTTCATTATTAATACACTTGAATAATACATTTATAGTGTTCTTCTTTAAGTTAACAAGACATAAAAAATAACTATTTAGTAATAATAAAAAAAAAGAAGGTTTTTTAGTCACTTGGAGAAAACTATGATTATTTAATTCTCCTTCATGTCATTTTAAATGTGATAATTAAAAAAAGAATATTTATAAGGAAATTAAATATATCTGTATTCATTTAGTCAGCAGAATAGTTAATGAATTTGTTAAATTAATAACACACGTTCTTAATTTTTAATAAACTTCAAATGATATCGATAAATATATTTAATTTATATTTTTAAAAAGGCAATTGTGATTTTGCTTAGTACAAGCAGAGAAGTTAAATTAAAAAAAAAAAAAAAAAAAAAAAAAAAAAAAAAAAAAAAAAAACTCTTGTTTACAAAACATGCAAATTACCTTTCTTAATTTGCGTAATAAAAGACTATATAAATGCGTCATAAAATAACATAAGCATTTTTTAAGCATTTAATTAGAATTGTGAGCGATTTGCTGTTGCTATTGTAATGCAAATTCTAAAATATTTATTTTATATAAATATTTGTTAATTCTTTATTAGTACATTTATAAGCATTTCTTTATTAATATATTCAAATAACAAAAAACTGTGTACGGATTTCAAGAAACATTTCAAAATTAACTGACTTATAATTTTTTATGGAGATCTTTGAACTTGGAAGAAATTTTGGTTTGAACTATCCATAGATTACCATAAAAGATGGGACATTTACGGCAAAATCTGTAATGGCAACAGTACTAGCGTCACTACCGACAAGAGGGAAAAATTAAAAAGCCTCCGAAATTTATCTATGTTGATGAAATATGTAACCGTGTTCTATGTTTTGAATATCTATTCTTTCCTATACGAATTAGAGGCAGGCGATTTTGTTTTTATGTTTGATTTATTTAGCTGTTTTTTTTTTTTAATCATACTTGTTCATTCACTTTTAACTTACAAAATGTTAATTATAATAATAAGAAGAAAACCCCCCAGAAAATTCTGTTGAAAACGTAAATATGTAAGTTAATGAGATAAAATTGTAAGAAATTAAATCCGAGCATTATGTATTCACGTCGAATACAATTTTATCAAGTGTAATATCAGAATCTCTATGTTTTGCTTTTTTTTTTAACTTTTAGATTTATGTAATTCTAAAAATTTGTAAAAGGTATTTTTGCCTATCTGTAATTTTATTATTATTTCTTATATGTTAATGTCATAAATATTATTGAACTGATTGTACGTTATTTACATTAAAATCAACCTTTTTATTTTATCTGTGAGAAAGTGAAAATTCGTAAATTTTAAAAGATTATTGAAACGATTGCTTAATACATTAAACTTCATAAATTAATAAAACATCGGTTGTAAAATTTTTTTTACCAAATGGGAATATTTATGAAATTTTCTGGGACTTGTAGAGTGCAATATTTCGTATATTTTTACATTACATTATCGCTTTATGTAGCTTTAAATCCAATTATATCGTATTTACTTGACGTATAATATTCAAGACAAAAATTTTAGCTTGTTTTTAGTTGCACTAAAATCGGTCACCCATCATGTTTGAATATATATATATATATATATATATATAACCATCATATAATTACAAATCATCATCTATTTCCAATTACTAAAATTAAATTAATAAATTTAGCTTCAATTCATATTTATACAAAATAAAGACATTATACAAAATAAAGATGGAACCTTTAACTAGTAATACAAAATCAAGCACAGTACCACTAATTCACTAGCACATTGTGGACGATTAATTTATATAAAACGTATGAAAAACCATCAAATTTTGATAAAATAACCTATTAAAGACAAAAGATACAAATAACCAGCGAAATATTGTTGAACCATTAAAAGACGTATCGTAAACAAATAATAGACCAAATGGATGGATGTAGCCGGAAGCTTATATAGCATTTCACTTTTTCAAGGGTACATAAAATACAAATTTGAGCAAAAACATAGTCGATTTCTGTAATAGAATCCAGCAATAAGCTAAAAATTGAATTCCATTATGTACCCAATCGACTATACACCAAAAAGTAATATATATATATATATATATATCCGTGCATGAATATACAATAGATATTAGATATACGGAATAGAATATCTATTCTGATGCATCGGTTAGATATACAGAATAGAATATCTATTCTACGTTCCTGCATCGGTGTAACATTCTGTTGTAAACGTATGAAACATTAAAAAAAAGAAAGATCGCAATAAGGTAGGCGCTCAATAACAAAAATATTACAAGGATGGGAAGTTTCTTCCCAATTGTCACTAAACGCGCTGCGATCGCAATCGCAATCGCATTACCATTATACTGAATGAAAGTGTCCGATCTTTTATGTTAATCTATGGAACTAACGTAATTGTAAATGGATTATATCATGCTTCTCTCTCTTTCTCTCTGTGCATATATATATGCATATAAATATTTCCATTTAATTTTGCACGTGTAGTTTCATTTTAATTATGCAGGGTGTCCCAAAATTCCCTGGCACATTTAAAAATTCAATATAAAATCAAGTAATTGTCGTAGAGGAGTGCGGTTTGGACTAAAATGTTTCTCCTGATGAAAAGTTTACGCCAAGCGAATAAAAAATTAGTTCCAAACTTCACCTATAGATGGTGCTTTAAATTATCAGAACGTATCTTAAATTATCAGAAAGAAGCATCAAAAGCTCAAGACAATCAATTACAGATCATTTTATTTTGTCAAAGAGAGTTACAGAGCAAAAATTTGTGTAAACCATTAACATAGTTCAATATGTGCATGTGCAACCTTCGTAGCCCCCGAGCACCATCCAAACGGAACTCCAGTTCAATCCATGTGTTCGACAGCATTGATTGCGGAATTTACTGGATCACATGCGGGATTCTCGTCTTCAGTACTTCAATGTTCAATGTCAGCCAAAGCAGAAGCTATACTTTGTCCTTGAGACACACAAGAAAAGATCGAGTGGTGAATGAAGTGGCCAAACATACAGACAAGCTACGCCATCTATGATCGAAGTTTGGAATTAAATATTTTCATTCGCTTGAAGAAAATGTTTCATCGTGAGAAGCATTTTAGTCCAAATCTCACTTAAGTACGACAATTATTTGATTTTATATTGAATTTTAAAACGTGTCAGGGACTTTTGGACACCTATATATATATATACATATAACCATTAAATAAACATTACCGACCACCAACAAAAACTGTGAAATTATGAATAAAATGACATTAACAAATACAACCCCTCCAATACATACCCTCCAACACACTTAACATAGATTCCAAAAAATATAGTAAAAAACAACAGAAATTGAATAACAGAAATGGAATGATGGAAATTTATAGAACTTAGACAGAATCATCGGGTTACAAATGCCTTAAGTTCCACAAATAAAATGTGCGGTTTCATCTTCATATTAGCCATAAATTAGCTAAAGAATATGAATTTGGGACTACCACACAGATATAACCGAGAAATAAACCATTGAACACCAATTAAGTTCAAAATGAAACAAGATAAAAAGGATAGAGGAAAAATAAAAAAAGAAACAAATTATCAAATTAAAATCCATATTGTCATAGCATTAGGTATAACAAATACACTCATTTTGCATTTTATTCTCATTTAAGATAGTATACTATTAGAAATTAATGATATTGTCCTGAGTAGGTTAACATTAAATACAAGTTTATCGTTAACTTTTTTATATATTAATGAATATGAATAAATTTAATATGAATAAATAAATATAAAATAATTTACTGCACCATTATACACATAAAAGAATCGAATCAACATCCATTATAAAATGTGTATTAGCAACGTAGTTATAAATCAAATGGCCCATTTTAAAAAATAAATTAACCATTGCGTATTGTCCAGACAACGCCATCCTCCTCCGTACTCTAACATCTATCCACCCAACCATCCTATAATATTTTTTTATTATTATTTTACAATTTTTAATTTTTTATAATTATTTTGTTATTTTATATATTCTTTTGTAATTTTTTTACGCATGTGTTAATTTGTTTTTTAAGATCATTTAAGTACTAATTATATATTAAAGAATATGTGATTTTTTTTATTTTTTATTTATTTATTTATTTATTTATTTATTTATTTATTTATTTTTTTTGGAAAACCGAGATTTAGTGCATCATAAATTAATTTTTTAATATTATTGTTATTTAGATGAGAAGAACATAAACGCTTTATTCTATATAACTCATTAAGGATTATATTATGATATATAGAATTATGAAGACAAGATTCAAAATTACTAAATGTATTAACTTTGAATTTAAATTCTTTACGTTTATCATATAGATCAGTTATTGTTTTGTTTTCTTTTATTGTAATTTTAAGATCTAAAAAGTTAATTGTATTGTTAGATAGGAAGTTTTCCGTTAATTCTAAATTAGTAGAATAATTACTGGAAATTGAGAAATATTAGTTTGATCAGTGGCAATTAAAATTATGTCATCAATATAGCGATTTAAATGTAGATTACTATTAGTAAAAGTACGTTCATATAGTATAAGTCCGATAATAAACTGGATGTACATCCACCTTGTAATATACCGACATTCTGTAAATATAATGTGTTATTTTACAAAATATAATTATTATAGATAATGAAATTTGTTAAAGATTTAAAATAAGCTATATCTATATTAAATGGTATATCCAGTTTATGATGATACTTTTTAAATAATGCATTTATAATATTATGTAGATCTAATGTATATATATTATGAATTTATTAAATTGATGAATAACGTTATTTATTTATTTTTATTTATATATATAAAGTTCAATTAAATAGAAGAATAGAAAAAAGGAATAACTCAATTTTTTAGCAAGTAATAAATAGAATGCTAAATTTATCTTTCAAAATTTAAACTTAAAATTACACTATGTGCAAATTACTTAAAAGATGAAAAATATTTAAAAAGGTGTTAAATTACTTTAATATACTCAGTACTTTCAACTATATACATAGCCTTCGTCAGAGAATACAAAAGTTCAAACATCTTATTTTCAAATTTCACGTAGTTGGTGTCGAAAGGAGTGAAAGTCAATTTTTTAGATCAGGAAAGCATTGGGAAAATAAAAATATGGATATAGAGGAAAGTGGAATATTAAGTATTTTATGATTATTTAAGCAGACTGAGCCAAATTCTGGATATATTGTAGAACAAAACGTCATTACAAAGCGTATTTTCTTTAGAAATAATTTCCATTCATTCACGGATAATTAAATCATCATAATTCTTTAAAGGCATATAATTTTTGTATCTTTCTTGTATTTTTGTATCATTTTTGCATTATTTCTATGCAGTTGAAAGTACTAAGGACATTAAAGTAATTTAATACCTTTTTAAATATTTTTCATACTTTAAGCAATTTGCACATAGTATAATTTTAAGTTCAATTTTTTAGTTAAAATAATCTGAGATTCACACTTTTCTCTTTAGTGATGGACGCGACATTGGACAAAATAAATGAATAAAGGAAAGAGGGGATATTGTTGTGTTTTTAAAACAATTCGCTAACCTTCATTTGGGGGGAAAATGACGAAGACATTAATTTTCCAATTTTCCCCTTAAAAATGTACTTAGAAGGAGAGGTCATGAGGTTGGTGTCACCGAATGCGATGAACATTTGTGTATCGGTAGAGAATAGTTAGTATATAAATATATGATACGTCATAAAGCGCAACTCACAGGGGGTCTTGAGAAAATAAGTCGCAAAGTTTAAGCTACGATTTATAATTTTCTAAATTTCCTTCTTTGGCAAGCGATTCAGTAGCATAGTCGGCAGCATGCTGGATTTGAGATTTTTCTAACTTCCGCTCGGACTTGTTTTTTGCAACGAAAATTTTTATCAATCATTTTTGAACCGCAATTGAAAAAACATGTATAATAATTGAAATTTACGAAAAATATGAATTAAATGTATGTTTTGTAGGGCAAGTGCTTTTTAACTACGAAATTTTGCATGCTTAAATATATAATGAAAAGTAAGAAAAAAAAAACCTATTTATATGTCGATATACGAGAAATTTTTTGCTGTTATTTAAAATTATTTACAGTTATTTCAATGAATAATCTACTATTTTTCACAGAAAAATAAATTAAAACACGTGAGACAAATGCATGAATAATTATATTATTTTAATTTTGTTTCTATATGAAAGTATTTCGAATATTTGATGATTTTTAGTACACTTTTTAAAATTCTTAATATGACTTTTTTAATTTCGGATTTCTGGTTTTACAGTTATTCTAAATATAATCATTAGAATCCAAGATTTAAAATATTCAAAAGATAAAAAGCAGTTGTTAAAAAACGATACATTTATTTCACTATGAAAAATATTAGCTTATTTATGTAAATAACAGAAAATAAATTTTAAAATTAGCTTAATGTTATGATCTATAAAAGTTCCAATTGACTTTTATTTAGTTTGTTATTATTGTTATTTATTTATTTTATCCTTACTTTTCATTAAATATATAAACATGGAAAGATTCGCAGTTAAAATTGTATTTATATAATTAAACTGCATTATATAAAAATATTAAACAAGAAAAAACAAATTGAATTAGGAAAAAATTACTACGTAGGCACTTATTCTAATTAAAAATCAAGAATCCTAGACTTTAAAAAATCATATTAGAAATATAAAAGCATATTTTTAATAAACCATGAAATATTTCAAGTATTTGAGGAAGCAAAATGAAAATAATATATTTGTTAACTTATTTTAATTTATTTCTCTGTTAAAAATTGTAGATATTCATTGGAATAACTGTAAATAATTTTAAATAACAACAAAAAATTTCTGGTCTATAGACATATAAATATGCGGTGTTTTTTCTTCATTATACATTTAAACATTCAAAATTTCGTAGTTAAAAAAGCACTTATATACTACAAAGCATATATTTAATTGATATTTTTCGTAAATTTCAATTATTATACATATTTTTTTAATTGCGGCTCGAAAATGATTGATAAAGATTTTCGCTCCAAAAAACAAGTCTAAGCGGAACTCGAGTAGAAAAATCGCAAATCCAGCACCCTGCTGACCATGCTACTGAAACTCTTTCCAGAGAAGGAAATTTATTCGGTTATAAACTGTAGCTTAAACTTTGCGACTTATTTTCTCAAGACCCCTGGGGGTGGCGCTTCATGGCGCTCATATATTTATATACTAACTATACTTTTTTGGTACACAAATGTTCATGGCATTCTGTGACACCAACCTCTGGACCTCACCTTGTTAGACATATCATAGTCTAGCGAAGCCATATCAAGACATGATAATTATAAATATGTTAAAAAGACATTTTGCTGCATAGTATTTTTTTCTAAATGATCCAGAGGTGCAATTTTTAAATTCATTTTTCTCAGTTTGTAATTTTTGAATAATTCAGTATATTCAAAATGCTAAAACTTCAACTCCGATTTCTGAATTTACTTCATATTTTAACTGACGTTCAACATGGCGTGTTTTATGAAATTAAGGATCAGATCTGCGATAGAATAAATGTCTCATTTTTAAAAATAAAACGTTTAAATAAAATAGTTTTTCACTTTGTGCTAACATATACAACCATATACAACATATACAACCATATACAACATATACAACATTTATTTTTTTTTCTCTTAAAATATACATTATATAATATACAAACAAATTTCTTCTCTTTGGCCATACTGCTTGTATGCAATACAGTTATTTCAAAATCTAGTCTTTATAGTTACAAGAGGATAATGCCCGGGCTTCCCGGGTTACAAGATATAGAGGAAAACAGTTTTTAAACTAGTCAATCCCAAAACTTCCTTCTTCCTCGTGTTAATATTTCCTGAGAAATGGAGCATATCAATGCTACCGGTTAGGTGATTTACACCAAAATCTAATCAGCAACAACTAAGTCAAGTTGCAGTTGAATCTGAAGTTTGATGAAAATCCGTGCATTAGTTTTTGAGGTTTGACTATTGCGGAAATCGTAAAAAAATCTACATAGCAGCGCCACCTGTTGGTCGATTTACCCCAAAGATTTATCAGGACCAATTTATATCAGGTACTAACTGAATCTGAAGTTTGATGAAAATTCCTGCATTAGTCCTTGAGATACAATTATTGCGGAAATCGTGCTAAATGCAGCCTAGCAGCGCCACCTGTTGAACGATTTACACTAAAAACTAAACAGCACTAATTTATATCAGGGACTAACTGAATCTGAAGTTTGGTGAAAATTCGTGCATTAGTTCTTGAAACAGAGTTATTGCAATGATCGTGAATAATGCCGCATATCAGTGCCACCTATTCTGCGATTTACACTAAAAACTAATTAGCACCAAATTATATCAATTATATCAAGAACTAATGTAATCTAAAGTTTTATAAAAATCCCTGCATTAGTTCTTGAGATATAGCTATTTCAGAAATCGTGAAAAATGCAGCATAGTAGCGCCACCTTTTTGGCGATTTGCACCAAAAGCAATCAGCACCACTTTATATCAGGTACTAACTGTGTAAAGTTTTGTTAAATTCCATTCATTAGTTCTTTAGGTAGAGTGCCCACAAAATTTGTACCACACACACAGAGACAGGCTTGCAGACAGACATTTTGTAAAAACATGTTTTTGGGGTTCTGACCCCTAAAACGTGTAAATCCGTCGAGAAACGGGATTCGAAAATTTTCATGAATGCAATAGTTTCTTCTTGTAAGGATAGAAGAAAGTAAAAATTGATAACTCCAATAGATTTTTCATATTTAATATATTTCTTAGAATGCGCATTAACAATACCAAAAATCATACTTATTTGAAAAATAGCTAATTATGCCTGAAAATAAAGTTTGAAATTTATTAAAAGCGATACTTTCGTATTGGCTTCATGCCAAGAGTTAACAGTCGAAGAAATCACCAATGATCACTATTTACAATCAGCCCTTTTGATTCTGATCATTTCATTAGTTTAAGTGCATACATAGTAATTACATATCTTAAATTTGTATTTTACGTATGATATTTTACTTATTTATTTCTTGGTGAAGGTTTTACTTTCGTTATAGAACTTAAGCTGGAAACAAAGGGTGAGCTATTCATTTTAATTTAAATGCTAACAGATTTATTTTTCATAATCGTCTGCAGACGGTAGAGATAGATTTTTAAAAAATCATGCTTAAAAATTATTTTAAAAACCATAAAAACTGAGTAAATGACGATACATTTTTCCAAAAAATTCCTCTTCAGTTTACAAAGAAATTTCATTTGAAAGTACATCCCCACCCCCACCCCTCCTATTTGACGGTATAAAATGTACGATGTTTATAAATTTTAAAAAAAATGCAGTAAAAGTTAAATTTAATCGCCTGATGTAGCCAACATCAAAATGACGTCAGCGTTACGCACGGACACATCTGTCTTTTATAATATACATAGATACAGCACTCTTATAAGACAAGTACGAAAAACAAATATTGCAAAACGTTTACGATTGTGAAAAAAGTGCCGTTTTAAAATTTTAATTAATTAAAAAAAAATTAAAAACATTTTAATTTTAATTTTTTTTAATAATATTTTTTTAAATTTTACCATCAGTATTGTATTTTTTAGTATTAAATTTTTTCCCTCATACACAGTTAAAAAAAAAAAAAAGACAGATGTTTCTTATTCTAGCTGTTATCCTTTTTAAGGTTTATGAAAGTATAATATCTGTTTCCGAGTTTCCCGCGATTCCGAAAAATTTCCTTTATCTAATGAAGGATCAGAAACCAATAAATTATTAATTTAAAGAAACATTTCTGAAACAAAAAGTTTATTTTGCTGGTCGTAATTTTCGAAAACGTTTCTCTGTAAGTTTTATAATGTAACAATCAGTTTTCTCTACCCAAAATATTGATTTTTCAATACTCAAATAAAAATTTCCAGCTACGGAGCAGAATTTATACATGCAACAGTAACAAAATAATGTTAATTTTAATGTTAATGCTTATAATTTTAATGTTAATATTAATACTGTAAATTTATCATGATTGTTAAATATAAAAATGATTTCTTGAGAATTGAAAACGTTAGAATACCCATATATTTCGGGATGAAACAACGGATTAATATAATGTAAGAACTACTCGGAAATGTTTCCGAAAATCACAGTAAAAGAAACTTTAGTTTCAGACAGGCTTCTTTAAATCTCGGGAATCTATTGGTTTCTGAGGTTTCTGAAGATAAAAAAACAAAGCTGTTTGGAATCGTTGGTAACTTGTAAGAGATTATATTGTACTTTATTAAGAACGATAAGCGGCAGATTAAGAAACGTTTGTCTATTTTTATAGTATAAACCGTTTAATAATATGTCAAAATATATTATAAGTACTACTCATATAAAATAATAGTTCAAAGAGTACCGACTTCCTTTAAAGCAATAACCCCCTTCGTATGGCGCTTCATTATAACGCTCATTCGTATATATCAAACTTTTTTTTTAAGGCAGAAAAATATCTTAAAGTTTTTCTGTACTTTTTAGGTAAATATAAATATTGTTGCCTTGAAATCAAAGCCGTCTAATTACTTTGAACATTCTTTTGATAGAAATAAGAAAATAGATTTATTTTCCCCATGAGTTCCTGAAAAGGGGGTCAGAGATTTAAAATTTAATTAACTAAATTTTCTTTATTTCTGCCTGTTAAAAAAATAGTAAAACTTATTCTTCCTCAATTTGCTTATAAATTAATTAAAATAATATTTAATTCATTGCAGTTAAATAGAAAATATTAAAATTGCTTATATTTGCTTAGTTAGGCTATATTTCTTTTAATGTCATTCAGTTTCGATTCCTTGTTTTTTTTTTTTTTTTTTTTTTTTTTTTTTTTTTTTTTTTTTTACCATTTGTACTCTTATTCACATAATATTGTGTATTTGCTTAGTTACGATATATTTATTTTAATGCCATTCAGTCTCAATTCCTTGATTGTTTGTTGGTTTTTGACCAGGTATTCTAGTTTATGTAATATTGTGCTATGCAGGAAGCTATATAGAAAAATTTATTAATTACTTTTAATTAATAATGGAATTAATACCTGTCTAATTAATGTTAAATTAATAATAAAATAGTTTATTGATATTTAGAATCTCTATACTAAATTTTATTAAGAATGAATTATGAATGTAATCTATATTTTAAAAAAGTGCTTTAAAAATAAACATGGAAGAGTAACAAAATAATATTAATATTAATCTCAGTGCTGTTAATTTATCTTGTTTCTCTCTAAAACAAGTTTGTTGAGAATAATAATGTTTACATAAGAATGGATAGCATCTGAAATGACGATATTTCGTGTTGAGAAAACTGATTAATAAACTATAAAAACTACTTGGAAACGTTTTCGAAAATCAGCGAAAGCAAAAGAAACTTTGTTTTTATAAATACATCTAAAAGTCTCGAAAATATGTTGGTTCGTGAGATTTCTAAAAGTAAAGAACGCTTTCCGAAATCATGGGTAACGCGGAAAAGCTTATATTACATTTTCGTTCATGGTTATATTATATGTTCCTATTTTAAGAAACATCTGTCTTTTTTTACAGTGTATGCTCATCCCGTGCTCCAGAAATGTATTTTTTAAGATAAAAAGTAAATCTGGCTTCAAACATTTGATGCTTACCTTATTGCACTGATATTTATTTATTGCAAGTCTGTTGGCTATTTACTTATTGCACGCTTGTTGGCCATTTATTTATTGCACGCCTGTTGCACACCTATTTACTTATTGCACGCCTGTTGGCTGTTTACTTATTGGACGTATGTTGGCCATTTACTTATTGCACGCCTGTTGGCTATTTACTTATTGCTCACCTGTTGACTATTTGCTTATTGTAACCTGTTGGTTAGCTATAATAAGAGTGAATTAGTACAAAGGAATTTTTTTTGGCAGCCTTTTATTGTTATTCACATTCTCTTTTTAAAAATATTGTTGCCAATATCGTTAATTACCTTATTAATGATTATGTGCATTTTAATCAAATTGATATTATAAAAATGCTGCTTTTTTTAAAAATTTCTGTATTTTTGTATAAAGTTATCAAATATTCAAAAAGAAAATTATTTTTCTTTATAAAATTACTTTTCTTTTTACTTCTAACAATTTTGTTATTATTTACAATAATTACGATAAAATATTTTTTTAACTTGCATTAAAATTTACATAATATTATTTTCAATAAAACAATGTTTATTTCTTCTATAAATATACTCTATTTTAGACTATGGAGGACTCTTCGCTTTATTTCCTTATGTTTGCTATTGCTTGATTGTTACTCTTTAATCCTGAGAGTTTTGTGCTATGTATATCGATCCTAAAAATTAAGAGCTTCCAATAAATCTGCTCTGCTAATTAAAAAAAATATATCTTAGATATTCTGAGAAAAAAAAATCTACAGTTTTAACTTGCCATTTTTTTTTATTTTATTTTATTTTTTTTTTTTTTTGTAAAAATTGCTAAAACTATAGGAAAAGGTCCTTCATTTTACAGTAAAATGACTATATTCAGCAGAAAATTACGTTGATTTTGAACTAAACGATGCTAATCCTGTTTTATAAATGTCCACACAATGTAAGAGTTAATCTATTTCATACTTATATTCTTGCCAAAGTTTGGCTACATAATTTCTAATATACGAGTAAATTAAATTGCAACATGGGCAAGTTCTCAGATAACATCCACGTTAGATTGCAGCAGCATTATTTACAGAACCAACAAAAATCTCAGTCATGGAGCAACTTCTATTATATTTACTTTTTCAGTATTACAGTTGTGCTTTTTTTTCTATGACTCATGGAGCACGCTTGTGTATATACACTAATGTCCAAAATTAAGGTCACAAACATAAAATCTGTGAAAACTGACGAACTATTCACTGTGTTGCCAAGAAATTTAGCACAGAGGTATATTACAATGGGAGAAAGAATATAGCAACATAACTATATGGAAAAGATTTTAATTGTGCATGAAGAAACAGGGTATATCAAAAAGTGTTAAATCATGAATCAGAGATAAAGCATTTATCTCGGGAAAAGCATGTCTAATATGGAGTGTGACCACCGTGCTCTGCTATACAAGCCTCACAACGAGCTCTTATACTGTTTATGAAGGTATCAATAGGTGTTTGTGGCAACAAAGCCCATTCTTCCAAAAGCGCGGTTTTTACCTCTTGGCGGGTCCTGAGAGGGCGTTTACGCTGTACAATGGCTCTTCCTAGACAATCCCAAACAGGTTCAATAGGACTGAGGTATGGAGATCTCGAGGGCTAATGCATACGACAAATATCCTCTTCTTCAAAAAAATCATCAATAATGTGAGCTCTGTGTGGCTTCCGATTATAGTCCATAAATATGAAGTCCGGGCCTACAGCATCTCGGAACAACCTCACATAGGCTTCAAGGACCTCATACCTATAGCGATGTGCGCTGACAGTACCCGCATCGAATATGTGCAGTGGAGTACGACTGCCCAACATTATGCCACCCCAGACAAGGATTCCGTTTCCGCCGAATCTGTCAATTTCTTTTACGTAGGAGGGATGATAGAGAGCTCCACGTTCTCTCCAGATGAACATTCGATGAGAATCACTCTGCATGGTGAATCTCAACTCATCACGCCACTATTCTTGTTGTGTCCAAGACTGATGCCTTCGGCTCCACAATAAGCGGGCTCTCCTGTTGGATGAGTGAAAGAGGCACACACGGCTGGACGCGGGCGTTAGCGATGAGACCCGGGCTTCGTGTTTATGGACGATAATGCGAAGACACACAGAGCTCACATTGTTGATGATTTTCTTGAAGAAAAGGATATTGACCGTATGAATTAGGGACCGCGAGGTCTCCGGACCTCAGTCCTATTGAACATGTTTGGGATGGTCTAGAAAGAGCCATTGCACAGCATAACCCCCCTCCCGGGATCCGCTAGGAGTTAAAAGCCGCGCTTTTGGAAGAATGGGCTTTGTTGACGCAAAAACAAATATTGACACTCTCATAAACAGTATGAGCTCGTTGTGAGGCTTGTATAGCAGTGCACGGTGGTCACAGTCCATATAGACAGACTTTTCCCGAGATAAATGCTTTATCTCTGATTCATGATTTAACACTTTTTGATATATCCTGTTTTTTCATTCACAATTAAACTATTTTCCATATTGTTATGTTGCTATTTCTTTCTCCCATTATAAAATACCTCTGTACTAAATTTCTTGGCACCGCAGTGAATAGTTCATCAGTTTTCACAGATTTTATGTTTGTGGCTTTAATTTTGGACGTGAGTGTATTTTTTCATACTTTACTGCATCAGGAATAAAAACGTATATGTACAGCCGTGGAAAAAAAAAAGTAAATATCCCCTATTAACTCCTCAACAAATTATCGAAGAGAGAAAGTTACTGGTACCGAACAATTGGAAATGAAGTTTACTTTTAAATGATGTATATAAAATTTGCTTAGGGGGTCATTTACATATTAAAACGAACCCAAACTTCATATTTTTTCACCCAGTTTTAACAGGATATTTCAAATCTTCGGTTGAAACTATGTCTAGACATAAAATTTAAAGTCATATGAATGATAAGTTTTTGAAATATAAACATTCATAATTTAGTGCTTCTAACGTTAAATTACATTTTCATATTTTCCTTAATATCTCCTGAAATTATACTCCTAATCCGCTAGTTTTTTGTGTAGTAATAATACTAAAATACCTAAGCATAAATACGTTAAATTTGCAATTTTTATGATATGAATTATGAATTAGGAAATTAATATTCGAAAAAATTAGGTTTTGCAACCTACAATTTTTTTTGATGAATTTAGATTTATTAAGTGCTTTATAGTTTTCAAATTATACTTAAAAAACGGCAAAATAACGGTTTAAGGGGTCGTCTATGATAGAAGTGACTAGATATTTGGAAAAATGCTATCCTGTAATCTAGCAATCTTCAATGACTGCTTGCGTGCTCTTAAAATGCCTTGATCAAGAAGGGGGCTCTCTCGGCCAACAATCGAGTACGGAACTTCAATTTGGATACAGCCCCTAAAATACACTCGTTTTAAAAGAATTAATTTCTCGGAAACTTGTCGTACGAATTGCATAAAAATTTGTTTGTAGGCTAATTGAAGGGCGTAGAGTTCATTTATGCTGTCAGAATTGTGTACTACTATTGAAAAAAATAAAGTCATGGTTCGTTTTAATATGTAGGTGGCCCCCTAAGTAAATTTTATATATATCACTTAAAAGTAGGATTTGTTACCAATCGTGTGGTACCAGTAACTTTCTTCAATGATAGTTTTTTGCGGAGTCAGTAAGGGGTGTTTACTTTTTTTCCCCCACGACTCACAGTGGTCCCAAATCGCGATCAAGTGGCCAAAAATCATTTCTGGCTTTCCTAGTGGTTGTATATGATTCATTTTTAATTCTATAACATTTTAAATGATATTACATTGTCAATTTAAACTAAATGTAATTCGAGTTCCGGGGGAGGAGATTGGGGGGGGCGCTATAGAGGGGGGGGGGACAAGTTTTATTAAATATATATTTTCTTTTTTTACAGGATTTTTTTTTATAAGAATGAGGATTTTCCACTTTTGATTATGGTGAATATTTTCACTTTTTAAAAACAAACCATCTAATTCTATCTCTCCTGAAATTTTAACCCCACCTCTCCCTCCTTCCTTGAAAATATACAGGTTAAAATCTTATTTTTTTCTCTTTTTAATGTTATTGAAAAGTAACAATAAATAGTATAAGCAATCAATAAAATACACAAATAATATGATAGTATATGAATATGATATGATATGATATGTATAAATATGATTGCCAATAATAAAAAGCCTGAACGTAAATTTGATTTGAAAAAATACAAACTTTATACTATTCAATATATTTCAAGCTTTTTTGAGAAATTAAAATATAACCTTAAACGTTTCATTATCTGCTTAGTAGCAAAACCAGCTCCGAAATTGAAGAATATCATTTGTGCTAAAATTGACCCAATTAGTTTGAGAATTATTCTGGGGTGCATGAAATACCATGTATTAAAGCAGACGGATCAAAGAATTACTATTTTGGTATGACTAGCAGTAAATTTAAGTATAGAAAAAAGGAGCATATAGCTGATATTAAATATAATAGAAAAACCACAGCCCTACCAAGATTTTATCAAGAAGAAACCATCCAAGTAAATTTCAATAAAGGAAAAATAATTATCCCGTTCAGTCTATACTATCCATCCATTATAAAAGAAACCATAGAGATTGTAACGCGCAAAAACGAAATATGTAACGATGCAGCATCATCTCACTTACCAAAAATATGGCTCGAGCTACTCAATAAGTATGAAAATAAAATAAAATAAACATCCATATAAAAAAAAAATGTGACGTACATAATATAAAAGAATACGTGGAAAACTGAATGATGGCGTGTCACAGACCTTCCAAATTTCGAATAGCTTTATTTATTTGTTTTTGAAAAGGACTCGGGGGGAATCGAAAAATGTCTACATTCGCAATAAACGTATGACTGGTTACAAAGCAATAAACTGGTTTTAAAGTTTTAATTTACACCTTTAGCATTTGAAATTAATACATAAATAATCAATCAGCTAAATTTTGCCCCCCCCCCCACACACACATACACGTGAAATGTCCCCTTTTTTCATTTGCCCCTATAGCAAGGAAAATCTAAAAATATTATTACTATTTTTTAAGTTTCCGGCAACTATTTACTATAAATGACTAATAAAATCATCCGATTCATTAATTAGATTACTTTCAAAAATTTCGAAATATATATATATATGTATATGAATAAAAAAATATCCCCAACTCTTAAGCCTCCCTCCCCCCACCTGCGAATTAAAAAAAAAGGAAACTGACATTGTTATGTGAATTAGAATGTTGCGTTATATAAACATTGACAATTTTAGGTCTGTGCGAAAATTAAATTGACTTTAAACCCGATTACTGATTTTGACTAATACTAACAATATCCAATGTCCAACTTCAAGCTACTGGTTCTCTCAAAGTCGCAAAAAGTCGCAATAAATCTCTTGGGATATGATTTTAGAAGGTTCACTCTACATTTTGTACTATAAAAGTCCAAGGAACTCGGAAGGACTTTTTTATATATCACTTTTTATGTACAAAAACTCCTTAAAACTATGTATTTTTAAAAAAATTCCTGTTTTTTTAATTTTTGAGATTTTTGTAATCGAAAAATCAAATTACATATGTAATTTAATGTTGTTGCAGGGAAAGGCAAAGAAAAAAACAACAAACTATCTGAAAAGGTCTTAGTTAGGGTGTGAATACAGCGAATTTGCCTAAAATTCACGCAACAGTAGAAAACGCTCAAAACTTCTAACTTCACATAAGCACTGCGAATTCCTGTGAGCTTATACATCCAAAATATTATAGAATATAAATCTTCAGATATTTCTAAATACTGTGGAATTTATTTCATTTCGAAATACGAAAGTTCGATTTTCTGATTTTTGGCCACATAATCGCGATTTGGGACCACTGTGCGACTGTACATTGTAATTGATTTCATTCAGAGAGTTAGTGCAATCTTTTGGCAAAGTTTTAAAACATTTTTTGCCATAGAATTAGCATGTGGAGAACTGCTGTTCACAAAATTGTAGGCTTTTACACAATCAGATATATATATATAAAAAAAAAAAAAAAAAAAAAAAAAATCATCACTCCTTTGGTACTAAACACACGCACTCAGAGAGAGAAAAATATATCCCTAAAAAGGCATTTGTTATAGTGTAATATCATCAGCAGGGATGTAGTGGATGGCATACGGAGATGTACGCCGTATACCATCTGGATTTTTTCAAGAAGCTCCGTATATCCCCTGTTTCTCAAATACAGGATTGCCACAGGCGACTATTTTTTAATTCTATCACGTATCACTTTTTCAAAACAAAAATATTTCACATACACTTTACCAACATGTGCAAGAGATTTGTATTTTAAAAATAGAAGTGCAAATAGATTAGAAAAATGGTCGCCTGTGGCAGCCCTGCAAATAAAGTTATAGTGTATACTCTAACCGTGAACGTTCATGACTCTGGCGTATACCCTCTTCCGAAAATGTATACGCGTGGGGTTTTTTTACGACTATACAACACTGAATCATCATTCTGTAAATCATTCACCAAATAAGCGAGAGTTTTATTTTTCTCCCATTTCAATTCTTAGTTTCATTGACGTAAATACATTATTTCCTCAGATTGCTCTTCACATCGAAAGTTGTTTCATAAAGACTGCTTCAACCTGCTTATGTAGCGTTAAATCTTCTTTTTCTTTAACCAGAAATTAGGTGGGTATTTAAAAGTGGATAACTTTTCCACACTATTTTCCATACAGTATGCTCGGTTCTGCATTTTCCAGCGGATCTATACACTTTAGTATACTTGCGAGATTTATTTAGTATAAGCAAATTTATATACAATTCAGCGCAAAAGAATTTGGATACATTACCGTCTATAGGTGATAATTGCAGAAAGTGCTGTTTTAGTTGTATTGGGCTAAAGTTTAGTTTATTATTGAAAGTGTGTAAATTCTTTAGATCGTGTACATGGTTGCACTAAAAAATTCATAATTTCAACCAGTTCCATGCGTATAAATTGCTCAAATCTTATTTTTAAACGTGTTAGACATTTACCAGCTGAAATATATTTTAGTAAACTACTAGATAATACCCGTCAACACTTGGCGGTAAACAACTTATTAAGTTCCAGAAGAAAAAGTTTCATAACATTATTAGAATGTCAAATTTTTTTTACCAAATATTTGTCAACGAAATTAAAAGAAATAAAAGCTTTCTTTTTATCACCGGACTGGGGACCGACCGGCATATTAACTCACTTTACACGGAACAGACAATAGAACATATTCCAGAGAATTCAGGTTTCAGAACGAAAAAAGAGTTACTCCAAGTTTTTGTTATTATTACTATTTATTTATTAATAAAGAAATTATTTTTGAATTTAAAATCTTATTAGTTTTCTCAAACCTAAACATTTAACTGCATTACAATACCATTATATGACCCTACAGTATTTAATATAGATATTTTGCCCTATTTTCAGTTTTGAGGAAAAATAATCCCTTACTTTATTTAAATCGCCTTATCAATCAATTGTAATGAAAAGTATACCGAAAATTTTAGACCATTTCAATTTATTTAATCGATGCTTACATGTCAAAGCTTTAATTTAAAATACAAAATTATTAATTAAAAAATATATTGTTTTACTGGTTAGTTTTCTTAATAATAATGAAGAAAAAAATTCCATAACTTTTCCTCCCGAAATAAAATATGATTTATATTATAGAACTGAGTAATCCGAACACTCAAAACACCTTAGAAAAACCTCATGGCAAGAGCGGGTTTCGAACTCTTGCTCCTTTTAGAGAGAGAAAAAAAATCGGATACATAGCAGTCTATGGATGATTGCTGGAAAATCATTTTTAATTGTTTATTCCGCTTTCTAACTGAAATAAATTTATCATACAGTGCGATGCGTATTTAAATATATAGATCATACCCAAGACTATACGAAATAATTCAAATATTTTACTAACCATTTACACACCATGCTGTAATTGCTGGAATTAAATTTTCAACTATGTTATAAGTTTTCTACATAGTTTACTTAGATACCTCTTTTCACCTTGTCAAACATGAAGTTTCTTAATAATATTTTAGTGGTGATGGGAATTATTTCATAATCTATGTGTGACGCACGATTTTTTCGTTCTTGTTTATTCGTTGTTTGTCTTCTTTCTGTTTCTTTCATTTTTATTTACACTTTACATATTTAAAATGTCATTTCCCAAATCAATTGTTTAGACAATTTTACAGATGATAATTGCTGGAAGATCCTTTTTAGTTGCTTATTGCATTTTCTAGCTGAAATAAATTTATCATACAGCGCGATGTGTATTTAAATATATAGATCATACATAAGACACGAAGAATTCAAATATCTTACTAATCATAGGCGGTAATTGCTGGAATTAGATTTTTAACTATGTTATAAGCAGAAGTGTAGAGACGGTTTACGGAGGTATACGTCGTATAACTTCTGGATTTTTTAAAGAATCTCCTTACACCCTCTGTTTCTCAAATAAAGCTATAGCGTGTACTCTAGGCATGACTTTAACGTATGCCTCTGCCTATAGCGTATACCCTCTGGTTTTTTTTACCACTACAACACTGATTATAAATTTTCTACATAGTTTACTTAGATACCTTTTTTTCATCTTGTCAAACACGAAATTTCTTAATAATATTTTAGTGGTGATGGAAAGTGTTTCATAATCTTTGTGTGACGCACGATTTTTTCGTTCTTGTTTATTCATTGTTTGTGTTATTTCTATTATTTTTCATTTTACTTACACTTTACATACTTAAAATACCATTTCCCGAATCAGTTGCTTAAATCTATTTTATGATATAAGCTCTCAACCCATTATCCATCTCCTTCCCATGTTTTTCTTCCGATGTTTATACAAATATGCTCTTATAAACAACAATATCCTTTTTAGACACCCATAAAGGAAACAGCTAATTTGCGGAGATTCGGGAACGAGCGTTTTAAAAGGATAGTAGCGATTGAAACTAATAACCCGCCGGAGCTAAATATAAATCAATAAAAGTTGGAGAGTAAAATCATTCTTTGACATTCAACAGGCTTGTTCAGCCGTCTAGAAAAGGAACTGAGAATCATAGAGCAAAGGAATGTTTATTGTTTGTATGAATTAAAGTGGAGAAAAAATCAAGGATTGGGGGGGGGGGGGGGGCAAATATTCACCCAGACTCAGTTATAAAATTAGTTGATTCATATATGTATCAAGTAGTTAATTTTCCGAAAATTTTCTTAAAAGTAAATCAAAACTTTAGACCCTTTCAGTTTATTTAATCGATGATTACATAAATCGATGATTACTGTCAAAGCTTTAATTTAAAATTTAAAATACAAAATTATTATTTAAAGATATATTGTTTATTTTTCTTAATAATAATGAAGAAAAGAAAATCTAAAATTTTTCCTCCCGAAATAAAATATAATTTACGTTAATGAACTGACAAGGAAGGTCTCCATACGGGCATACTTCGAAAAATCTGATAAAATGATAGAATATTTTACTCATGAGGATAGCTATGCTTATAAAAAATATTTCGGCGGAAACTTCATAGAGCGTCCTTAAAAAAAAAAATAATGAAATTTTCGATATTTGGCGATTTATCACCGGTTGGCAATGGAGTAAATTTTGCAAAAATACTTTTTTATGTTAAATACCCTTTAAGATAAAAATGTTTCACATTGAACTTGTTTAAATAGATTTAATAACTTTAGTTTTGTCAGTTATAGTTTGACTTAACTATAGTTTTGTCATCTATATATATTTGTAATGAAAGTTAAGTATCAAAATTTATGAATTAAAACAAAATTAAAATTAATTAAAATTGTTTCAATTTCAAAATTATGTCCAATTGAGCACTGTCGATTCAATTTTGTTGCTATGGAAACGACAGCTACTTTGATATTGAAATGAATAACTGCAGCATTCTTCATCTTGCCTTTATTTTGGAATACGCTTAAATATATGAAAATATTTTTTATTTATGAAATTGTTGGTAAAGTAATAAAATTAAATAACAAGCAACATAAATATGTATTATAAAAAATGTATTAAATAAACTCTCTCATTGTTTAAGTTTAAATTCATTAAATACCATTTACACGCATTCTAAAAATCAATTAACAAGCAATTTTCAGGTGCATTAAAATCGCTTTCTTTTGGCGAAGAAAAGTCCTGCTCGCCAAATCGCGTGACGCTTTCGTCTTTTCGCGCCAAATACTCGAAAGTATTTTATTTTTTTACAGACTTTCTACTGTAATTCCGCTGCTAAATTTGACTGATCCTTTATTATATACATAAGTAGTTTAATCAGTATTTTTTTCGAAATATTATGAGTATGGCCGATAAGGAAACCTTCCTTGGGAGTAATTTGAACACTCAAAACATCTTAGAAAAACCTTATGGCAAGAGCCGGGTTCGAAGCCATGTTCCCGTTAGAGAGGGAGAGAGAAAAAATCGGATACATTGCAGTCTATTGATGATAATTAGCGGAAAATCCTTTTTAGTTGTTTATTGCGTTTTCTAGTTGAGATATATTGATCATACTGTGCGATATGTAGGGGAGGGTAGTACACAGTGAGACGAAAATTATTATTACTTAAAAATGGCAACGATTTTTATTCTTTTGAAAAAAAATTTCTACAACTTTAAGCAACACAAATACGCTACACATTAATGTATAAATGGTTTTAAAAAAGTTATTTATAAAAGCACAGAAGCAGCATAAAGGAGTATCGAAAATTGTCTCATTGTGTACCACAAGTGGTACACAGTGAGACAATGTATATATTTTCATAAATCATACATTTTTATACTCTATCAATAATTTTCTGCAGTTTATGATTTCTAATTAATATTTCTAGATTAAAAAAATTTTAAAAATATGAGCCTCGGTTGGACAATGGCAGACATTGGGCTACCTTCGCAAACTTTCAGCCTCTTACGTTTAGTAGATTTCACTAACCATCGCACGCCCCCCCCCCCCACACACACACACACACACACACACAGAGAGAGAGAGAGAGAGAGAAAAGAAAAACCTTCTTTTATTAATAAATAACTTTTTTTACGTCAGAACCGCATAGTAGATACACAATGAGGCACGTCTCACTGTGTACTACAACTGTGTGTCTCACTGTGTACTTTCGTTACGTTGTAACAAAATGGATTCCATATCTCTTTCATCACCAGTTTCATAGCTTTGAATGCTTGTGTCGTTTTGTCGACATAGTCTATCATTAGATATAGCTAGGTTTGGTTAAGTAAATATATGCCATAATGAAATAAATAAAGTCTAAAATGGACGTTTATCTAACTTTAACCCCTGTAAAATAAATAATTACTTACTATTTTGTTGGACGAGTAACCGAAGTGCCGAAACTACATCCACGTGTTGCATAAGATGAGGTGGTTCAGTGTGTGTTCCAGCTAAGCAGAAAAAGTTATAATTATATGTCAAAATGGTGTGTACTCCCCTACCCTATTTTAATATATTGATCATACACAGAAAGTACATGAAGCTACATGTAAGCTAAATGAAAGTATTCAAACATCTTATCAATATCTATCCAGACTCAATTATAAAATTAATTGATTCATATGTGAATCAAGTAGTTAATGTTAATGCATACGTCAGTATTAAATGAAAGACCGTGAACTGTGATGGGGGGAAATAATTAAAAACAAGGATGATTAAAAAAAATGACTTATTGTCATTTTTTATTTACTCGCTAAAAAAAAAAGAGGTTAAGATAAATAAATATATTTGTTTTAAAATTAAATATATTTTAAAATCAATTTATAAAAATCTTTCCTTTTTGGCACTTAAGGTTGCAAAATGTGTCTATCCTGAAAACTATGTGGTTTTAAGACCAGTGGTTGAGTAAGGAGAGTAATAAGTATCATTATCAGTAGATTTTCTGTGAATTATCGGGCAAATACCCCTATAACTCTAAATTAAACGCCGCATGTTCAAAAGGTAAACCTTTCATGCAACATTACGGTATTAATAATGCAAGCACTTTAAAAACCCATTCACTAGAATCTAAGTTATAAGATATGTCCTTTTTTCATGATCGAGGTACATATAATAGGTATAACGGCTTTTTTATATCCCTTTTCCGTGATCGAGATATATACAATAGATATAACGGCTCTTTTTCAATACAGTTGTGCATAATGAAAAAAAACTTTCGTAATGCTGATTCACAACACGTATAGCAGCAATAGTACTAGGATTTTTTTCATAATCGAGGTGCTTTCTTCATAAATGACACGGCATTTTTCCGTGGAATTAAGGGGGTCCGGGGCTAAAAATTCTCAAAAAAAAAAAATGCAATTTTTTTTTATTGGCTTAAAAAATATACTGAGTTTTTAGCGTTAAATATCACAAACCGCATGTTTTTATCTTCATTAGATCCAGAGATACAACACCTTTTGCCTTGAGAAGTGACACATTAGCTGCCGAGAATTTCACATTTTTTTTTTTTTAAATATTTTCAAATTTTCAGATTTTTTTTACATGCAATATTCTTATTATATTAAAAGGTATTTAAGAAAAAATTTCATAACAAAATCTCTATAAATAAAAAAAAATAGAATTTTGAGCCCCGGACCCCCTTAAAAGAAAAAATAACGCTACTAGTTAATAAATGAACTAAAAAAATTCCTTTTAATTATATTACGAGGATTAGGAAAGAGTGTTTAAAAAAAATAACAACAATGATTGAAAGTAATAACCCAATGGGGCCAAATATAAATCAATAAAAACTTGAGAATAATGCTCAGTCGCCTAGGGGAAAACAAAAGTTTTAGAACAAGGACGAACATGTTTGCGTGAATTAAACTCTAAAAAGCAACAAAATATTTCAGTGCATATTTGAAAAATAGAATAAATTGATTCGTAAACGAATCAAGAAGCAAGATTAATGTGAACATCTAAAGTCTATATCAACTGTGAAAATGTAAGTCAGGCACAAATAAAAATCTCATAGGGGCATAGAGCGCGAAAATCACTTATTTAGTAAAAAATACAATGATGTCATGCTTCAAGCTGCACATATGAATTTTCATACAGCATAATAATGTTAATGTTGATATTTTAATAAATGTTTCAGAGGTATTACATTGCTTTGTCAAAAATGTCATGGCAACATTATCATTGATGAAAGGGATCATCATCCGTGTTCAAACAACACTGAGCCAGATGTTCCATTTTTTGGAATATAAACTGCAATGTGTACTATATCACTGACCGAATCACTGCGTGCTTTAAAGACGTCTCGCGCAGCAATGACATATCATACAAACCAAAAACAACGTTTAGAATACCGTCACAATGTCTAATTACTGTGCACTATATATTTTAAATACTTTTCTTGGTGTCAATCATGCCATAACATTTCATAGAAAACAAAGAAAGTTCGGTTAGGATATCGTTATAATGTCAAAATATTGTGCATTTTAATCATGTCAAGCATGGGACGTGTGCTTACCATCACATTTCATGCATACATTAAAAACAAATCCGCTTAAGGCTGTTCTCAAATTCAAAAGGGCAACTTTATGACATAAGTTCTAATTTATTTTTGATTGAAAATGCATGAAACTGATATGTGTTGTTCAGAAATTATGTACTCGAGCTGTTTTTTTCCGTTTTTTTGCAAACGCAACAGACCTTTCAGAAAATAGTGTTAAAGTGGGCGTTTTGAACCGAATTTCCGCGCGAAAGTACAATAACCACTCAAGAAACGGCAAGAAACGTGTTTGTCACGTGATCAAAATCGCTCATAACTCAAGGTAATTTATTGATCAAAAAATGGAAAACACAGGTTGATTCCAAATCGCTTCCATGGTCAGCTTTTCCAATTTTATCTTTTCATTAAAAAAAGAATTTATAAATGTGTCAAAACGTTTGGCGCTTGTTGAGCAGAGCAGTTAATTTAAAATATTGTTACAGTGTTGAATTGCTGGGTGATGTGCACTTTAAACACAGTGCGTCTTTTGGTGTCATCACATTTCTTTCAATAAAAAGAAAAGCTGTGAAAAGATATATGTACAGTGTCTTGATTAAATCTGGGATTAGTTTCGAAATATACCCTGTATTTTTGACTACTTAACTGAATCGCAACCTTTTAATATAGTGTAATATAATAATATAAACCGAAACCAAACATAAATTGCAACTCTGTAATATAATACAATAATATAAATAGAACACAAATTCAATAGACATGTAATTGGATTTCGTGCTTAAACAACTGAAATTGTCAGAATCAAATAAGCTGCGGTAAGCAGCGAAATATTTGGCGATTTCTTCGGCTATTAACTCCTGCTATGCAACAAATACGAAAGAATTGCTTTTAATAAATTTCAAAACTTTATATTATCCATATATTTCATGTAAAAATGCATTTTGGAACTGTTAGTGAACAGTATTAAAATATATATATATCAAACGTAAAAAATGTATTTGAGTTTTCAATTTAAAAAATGGTTTCACATATCTTTTAAGCTTCACGTTTCTTAAAAGAAAAGAGACAAGAGGGTAAGTCTGATCACAGATCGCACAGAAGGTTTCGTTTAATATTCCTTTCAAAACACTTTATCCTTTTGCAAAATCTGTTAGTTCCACATTTCTCAACCAGGGGACGTACTCTATTCTACACAAACCTCTATCCGAACGAAACTCCGTTTAACAACTTATCCATAGATATATTAGTCGAGGGGATCGGGCCCATAGCACCCGAGATAGGTAGGCACCCCATGGCGGTAAAAAGTGAAACTAAAATATGTAAGGCTATGTGCACAATATAAAAGGATTTTCAAAGCTGTGTCGGCAAAAGTTGGAAAAGTTCCCACCGGGTGCAATGGGGGGAGGTTAGAAAAATTGCTTAAAATACACAAGTTACAGCCCGTATGGGTAAATAATATGACTTTTTGAAAATTTTATGATTTTTCGTGTGTTCGCATGTGTCCTGCTATAAGCACGCAGAATTTCAAGTCTCCAACTTAATTGGGGGCTGAGTTGGAAAAATTACTTAAAATACACAAGTTAGAGCCCCCGGAGGGGTCAATAATATCAGACTTTTTGAAAATGTTATGATTTTTGGTGTGATCACAAGTGTTCTGCTATAAGTATGCAAAATTAAATAGGGGTTGAGTTAGGAAAAAAAGCTTAAAATACACAAGTTAGAGCCCAGAAGGGTAAATATAAGACTTTTTCAAAATTTTATGATTTGTCGTTTGATGCAAGGTGTACAGCTGTTGCTATGCAAAATTTCAAGCCTTGAACTTAATTAGGGGCTCAGTTAGAACAAAAAATTAAAATACGCAAGTTAGAGCCCAGAGGGTTAAATATAAGACTTTTCAAAATTTTATGATTTGTCGTTGTAAAATTTCAAGTCTTCAACTTAATTAGGGGCTCCAAAAAGATTAAAATACACAAGTTAGAGCCCAGAGGGTTAAATATAAGACTTTTTCAACATTGTATAATTTGTCGTTTGATGTGAGGTGTTCAGCTATAAGTATGCAAAATTTCAAGTCTCCAATATATATAGTTTCTGAGAACGGGCTCTGTGGCGGACAGACAGACAGACAGAGGAGTGAGACAAATAGGGTTTCGTCAGAAGAACGAAACCCTAATAAAAAAAGAAACAGTGTCGCTAATAGAAAAAGTATATTAAATATAGATATGGCGAATTTTCTTTTGTTTACTTGAATTTTTTTTTTTTTTTTTTTTTTTTTGCGGAAAGTGCATTTGCGAGATATAAAATTTCTCTAGAACAGATAATATCTGTTATAATAAATTTTTAATTGATTCTTCAATCAATGTTTTTCAGATGTGTGTTTATAAATGCATTATATGAGAGTAAATCCTTAAAACAAGTCAAACATTCTTTTTTATTTTTTATGTATCTTAAAAACTATGAGAATTTAACTGTTTTCCTGTCATATACGATTTTAAAAATCTGAAATATTTTGCTGAATGTGAGAACCGATTACGTTTGTTGAGGGGGAAAAATCACACTGATGATAAAAATATGTTATGGCAGAATTTAATTACCATTTTAATATTTCACGCAGCAACAATATTTTATCTTTAGTAAGTGCTAATCAATTTTTAAAAAGGTAATAACAGGAAATACCCGCATCCTGTTGCCATGACGACACGTTTTTCAGTGGGGAAATGTTTAATCTAAGTGTATGGAATAGTCTCCTTAACAGATACGTTCTTTTTCCTTTCCCAGTGGTGCATATTTCTGAATGATTTTCCATAGTACATTTGTAATAAAAATATATTTTAATATTTTTAAGTGCCCAGTAGACTTTTAAAATGAGAAAAATTCAAACGATTCCGATTTAAAAACATGTTAAAAACTGTAATTAATCGTATCAATTATTTATGAGGTAAAGTGTTCAAAGATTTCAAAAACGGAGCTACACACATATGAATTAGCAAAGAGGAACAGGGGAACTCATTGCCCTACCTGGACTTTGAAATGGAATTAACTAAATTTTCTTTAAAGCTGATAATTTTGAGACGAAAAAAAAAGTAATAAAATATATTATTCGTAAGTGGCATAAAAATATAAACAGTAAGTGAAAGAAGAATTAAAAGCGATTTTTCAGCCCTTGTAGAAGACAATTGTTAATTCAATTTTATTTTTTAGTCTCAATTATCATAAACATGGGGCTAAAAGAGACAGAGTTCCCCTTGACGAATAAAATAATTAACTCTTCGAAATCTCCATTTTGAAAAATACTGGTGAAAACTTATTTTTGAATATTTAATAATCCCTTATTTGTTATATTTCTGCATCGTTATTTATAGTGATATGTTTAAAAATTATCTTGCAAAAAGTGTTTAATTTTTAATGTAATTTCTTTCAAATTTATATTCTTCATTTTAAAAAGCGCGGTCTGGGTTGCGGGTTACAGGCACATCTATTTCAAAATCTTGCAAACGCCCCTCCCCCCACACTCCCATTTCTATATTTTAAAAGCCATTTGTCCATGTCCACTAAGCACTTCACAATTGTCATGGATATATATAAGTAGTACAGGTAAAAAATACCAAAAATTGATAGTATAGGACAACTGGTGGCAATTCAGAAAAATTTTGGGAGAATTTTGATTTGGCACTAGAAATAAAAATCCGATAAGTCTCGAAAAAATAAAGTTTTTTTACCATGTTTTTGGAGGCAAAAGGAGTTCGGACGGCACTTTATTTTATCTCAGGGTGTAAGGTGAAAACTCTTTCTTTCTTTCTTTCTTTTTTTTAAGTACGTCAAGCCGGGTATCGTTTATTAAGCATTTTTCAATTCTGAATCGAATGACACCATCCGAAAGTCGATAAAATCATTTGTTACAAAGTAACGGCAAATGCAAAAAAGAAAGATATTATTTCTATACGTGGAAAATTATAATTTAATGCAGGTAAATTGCTTTTAACAGCCACAACTGATAACCATTCACAAAAATTTAGGACTAACTTCGTTTTGACACCAGAAATGAAGATTTGATGAGTCCCTAAAAAATAAAGTTGTTTTACCATCTTTTAGGGAGACTAAACAGGGAATACTAACTCAGAGGGGGAGAACTCAACTTTTTTTAAATAGATCAGTGCAAAAAAGAAAGATAGTATTTCTATAAGTGGAAAATTATAATTTAGTGCAGGTAAATTGCTTTTAACAGCAACAACTGTAACCATTCAGAAAAATTTAGGACTAACTTCGTTTTGGTACTTGAAATGAAGATCCGATGAGTCCCTAAAAATTAAAGCTGCTTTACCATTTTTTGGGGAGACTAAACATGGAATATTAACTCAGAGGGAGAGAACTCAACATTTTTTTTAAAATAGATCAAGTAAGGAATCGTTTTTAATGTATTTTTCAATTATGAATCTAATGAAACCCTCTGCAAGTCGATACAATCATTTGGTACAAAGTTACGGTATGTTTTATGAACACAAAACCGAAAATTATACTTTAGTATACAGATAAAATAGATTTTTACAGCAACAACTAATGGCCATTCACGAAAATTTGGGAAGAACTTCGTTTGGGAATGCTTTAAAAAAAACGTACAATACTGAATAAATAAGTATATTTTTAGTTCTATAGCAATTACAGAATGATGAAAAAAAATCTTAACAATATCTTTAAAACATTTTAAAAATTGGGGTTTTTTTTTTAGCAAAATTTGATGCTTATGCTAGACAACGTACATTCAATTCAACTAAATATTTTCTCTGTACTACATACTACTATTACACTTACCTGTGTACTGAACTAGGACTCTTACAATATCTTCGAAAATCGAAGTATTTCAAATTATGTCAAAAAATGCATATTTTTTATAAAAAATTATAATTTTTTTCTGTGTATTTGTAAAATAAGTACATTATAACACAGAGCTTAGATTCTGGTCCAGAACATAGTGAGTTATATGGAGTATTATAGTGAGTTATGTGAGTTATATGGTGAGTTATATAGGAATATGTTTGAAACATTTTAGGCAATGGAATTTTTCGAATATGAAAATAACGTAAAAATTGATTTTCCAGAAATCGCATTTAAAGATTTCTTACTTATATTGTTTCTTATCTATAAAATTAATCTACTACTGTCAATTAAATTTTATTAGTGTCTTTAGGTACAAAACGTAAGAAAATCATACATATAAACATTCTTTACATTTCTCCCGGACTTCCTACGCCCACTTCCAGTATTTGACTCGTTACTTCCTGTTTATTAAATTGGTCGTAACTCCACTTCTAGTAACCGTAGGGAAAAAAAATAAACAGTTTTGGAATCGCAAATGATTGCTCTTTCATAAATAATAATGATAATAATAATAATAATAATAATCGAAAATGTTCACCAAAACAGCCATTTTAATGTAGACAGGCCTTAAATACAATGAATTTCAAATTCGTTAATTTTTATTGTTTTCTTTCTTTAATGCCTAAAATATCCCATTTTCTAGCAGTTTACAGTTATACTATACGATAATGCAATACATTTTAAATAGTGTTAAATTCCTATAAGATTTTGTTTCGCTTTAAAATGGTTAGTATATTAGATGGTGCAAAGTTACAGTCTGCTATTGGTTACTTTTGTCCCATATTTAGAAAATTAATTTTAAAAAATAGAAATACAATTGTGATTTTTTTTGTGTGTGTGTGTGATCAGAAGAGTGATTACGCACTGTCTTGGAACGATTAATATCGTTTTCAAAAGTCTCTTTGTAAACTTGCTGTGTCTTACATCAATTACGCTTATTTAACTCTAAAACGGGGTCCAAAGTAACATCGCATTACGGTAATATTTATTTAAATGTCAATTTATTATACATTTGATTCAAACATTTTAGAAAAAAACCTTGAATAGGATTTCAGAAAATCTGTTTAGTTTAAATTCTTAATTTGTATGTCTTTACTCACTTTTATTTTGAAATTGGCCTGTCGAAATGCTCTGAGGATGTAAAATTAATACATTTAACCTCCTCTGTTCTGAAGTATCACGTGTGCTACTTCCGAACCGAGGATGATATAAACTAAACTTTTTTTTTTTTTTTTTTTTTTTTTTTTTTACATTCTTACTTTACTTCTATATAGTTGAATGTTTTTGTCTTTGGATAAAAACCCATAAATGGCAGCACTGACGCTCATTTCCTCATAAAACAAGTGTTATTATCGTCTGAGTTTGCAAAATACATTCCAGGTAGTGTGCCCAAGAAAGTAAGAAATTTTCATAATTTATTAACTTAAACGCTTTACAATAAAAAAAAATTGAGGATTTGTACATCATTCAATTAATTAAAGGCCTACAATTTTTTACTGCGTAATTTAGGTTATTGATAATTAAATTGATATTTTAAGGATGTTAGTAATTTTAGATCCGTATTTGTGAATGTAAATTACCAGCCCCCTAAAGTATCCATTCCAGAAAAAAGGCTCCTTCTGTCATCTATGGTGTCTTTTCGTTTGCGCAAAATCAACGAATGTGTATTCGCAATGTTATTTTACCTTCGGGTTTGAAGAGGATAAAATAATAAATCTACCGCAGACTGTGTACAACTTGCATTCATTGCCTGATCGACAGTGAAGTATTAAAAAATGTTTAATGCCCTGATATATTAAAAAGCCTCAAATTATAAAAATGTGCTGAAAATGTTAAAAATCTCTTATGCGAGAAATTTATCCCAAACTAATACAGTACTGTATCGTTACGTCTATACAAATCTAGTCAGATCGAAATGATCTTCGATTGATATTGGGAAGAAATTTTTAAAGTTAGTCATCATCAAAGAAAACTATTATGAGTTCGAAGTTTCTGAGATTTCTGGCAAAGCATCTATCATTTTAGAGAAATATATTTTCTGCTATTCAGAATATTCTGTGAAAATCGAGACAAGATCAAATGAATTGATGAAATCTAATAAGACCACTTGATGTTTTTTAATATTTGTTTTAAGCTTCAATTTCAAAAATTTGCATAATTTATAAACCATTTTAAATGTTGCTCTAGAAGTTGTTTAACAGATTGTATTTGACACGCTTAACTGTATCAGTTTATGTATTAAGTTTTACAAAAAATAAAAATAAATAAGTAAATCGGTTAATGAAATTTTTTTACGACAAAAATATATATTTCGTATAACATATCGTATTTAATGTTTTTGACTGCATGAAGTTTTCTATAAAGAGTTATAAAAATTTAAATCGATTAACAAAATATAACTACGCTAAAAAAATATATAACCAGAATATATTGAGAATAGTTTGTTTATTGAACCAATCTATGTATTAAGAGTTACAAATCAAATTGGTTTGCATTTGAAACACTTGTCAATTTCTGTATTAAGTGTTAAAAATTAATAATAATTCTGAAATTTTACTTCAACAAAAGGTATATATATTTACTAGAACAGATTGATTTTGATACATTTAATTGCATAGATTTTTATATTAAGTACATTACAATAAATAAATAAATCGATTAACAAAATAAGTGTATGATAAAAAATACATTGGAACTAGAATATACAGATAATAGGTTGCTTAAGATATTGTAGTTCACTCACTTGACTAAACCAATGTATTACTATCTATTAAGTGTTGTAAATTGGCTGCAGCAAACAAATGTACAAGGGTAAAAAGATAGCAGGTTGGCTAACAGATTGGTTTTGATACATTTGGCTGCAAAGGATTTTATATTAAATGTTACAATAAATAAATCGATTAACATAATAAACCTATGATAAAAAGTACATTTGAACTAGTAAGAGATTATTTAAAAGATTGCGTTTGACTCACTTGCATAAATCAATGTATCTAATTAAGTATTGTAATTTAAATTTGTGGGCGAAAAAAAGTGACTATAGCAAAAGGTACATTTGTACAGAGTAAAAAGATAACAGGTTGTTCAACAGATTGTATTTAACATATTTGAATACATAAATAACTGAGAGTCAAAATCTTGTAATGGGTTTTTAACTATGTAAATAACATTTTATGGCTTTTCACAACAATTTACTGTTTAACATCAAATTCATTACTTCATAACACTTAAGATAAACAATTCAGAATTGTAAAATTTCAGCTTATTTTTCTGTCTTATTATGAAGCTTTGTTTGCTTTTAAAGATATATAAGTGATGTGTTTTTATAATTTATGATGTATTTATCTCGAAAGCCATAATTTTTGACAGTCACCTCTAATGAACTCAAAGGAAAGAAAAATTTTTTCATCCAGAATTTTAGCGTATGATATTCTTATTGAACATTCCTTTATTACCCGACTGCCAAGAAGGGTTATGTGTTTCACGCGTATCTGGGTATGTGGGTTTCTTTACACCCTCGAAACATCCCAACGGCTGGATGAATTTTAATGAATGAGAGCTCTATCGATTCATCTTAACCATCCAATGGTTATAGGATAGGTTTTGTTTTTTATTAATTAAAAGACGCAGCCGTAAAATACAAAATGACGGTAGAGACGAAAAAATTTTTTTACGCACCATATTGAGTGGCATATCATTGGATAGGTCAAAATGAAGACGTTCATTGACTATTTTATTTCATTGACTATTTTACAGTCAGAAGCTCCGTTTAAATATTACACAACCTGGAGGTTGTGTAAGTAGGATCTCTAGCTTTACTGCAACTCTAACCATCATAGACATCTATAGGCTTCATCAAAACAGAGTTTATAGATAGGAACTAACAATTAAACACAATTTAAAAGTCATCAATACAAGTTAAATAAAAAAATAGGAAAGTAATATAAAAAATAGTTTAACATTGATGAGAAATAATTAATTAGTTCGCGGGTTTTTTGATTTTTTAAATTTAATGTAATATACGCTACAACGTCTTTCATGTTTTCTCAGATTCAACAATATCTTATTTGCTAAAATCCGTCGAAGGGTGTTTAGGTTGTAGAAACGTGATAGAATACTCTCTGTATCCCATTTGTGACACGTCCAAATTCGAAAATGCTCTTCGCGCATCATTACATTCATCACGCTAAATTTATAAAATCCTTGTTTTAGCTTCGCGTAAGTCCTGTAAAAATATATTTACTTTCCATCTCTTACTAATTAATAGGTATAAATAAATATTGCATATCTGAAAAAGTCTTAAAATCTATATTAAATCTGCAGTTATCTGTATGTATATGAGGACATGAGTTTCAAAACTCATCTTATGCAAAATTTAAAAAAAATTAGTTTTCTTTAACAATCTATTCTATTGGTGAACCTGCACCGAAAAAACAGTACAATCTGAAAAAAAAAACTAGTTTTAAGAGCCTACTTCAGTCAAATGAAAAGACGCGTTCGCTAATGCTAATCCTATGGAAGAAATTTATAAAGATATCTCGGTCGCATTTCAATATTTTTAAATGATTTTTCTTGTTTTGGATAACGGAGATCGATTTGTATGCAGGCCGTTTTTTACTTTTTCGATTTTGATTGCAGATTTTTTTATGAGGATGCTTTTACTTTCAAAACCGGCTCCGAAAATGAAAGTGTCCTCATTAAAAATACCTGTAAAGAAAAACGAAAAAGTAAACAACGGTCTTTGTACAGATCGATCTCAACTATTCAATGCAAAAAAAATCATTTAAAAATATTTAAATTCAAACGAGATATCTTTATAAATGTCTTCCATAGGATTAGCATTAGCGAACACGTCTTTTCATTTCACTGAAGTAGGCTCTTAACGTGTTCTTCTGGTATTGTAAAAACTTCGTTTACAATGAAAACCAGTGAACGCAGTCAGTGGTTTTTTCGCGATTTTCCAATATTTGGTTTTCTGGATAAGACGAGTTTTGAAACGCACATCCTCATATACACATATATTAATTGCGCTTCGTGAGTTCCATAAACCTACGATAATAAAAGACATTCTTTAAAAAGTTCGTTATCTGCTTATATCACAACAAAACATTTTGAAAGACAGTCAGCATCAAGTTTCATTTATCGGTTATTGAACTAACTTTCTTTTAATAACAAATTTATCATGATACAGAGATATGTGTTAAAGATTATTTTATTGCGCTAAATCATATCAGTAGATATCGATACAGTGGTATTATTAGGAACACTGAATTTTATTAATTATAATGCTGTAAATACACGAGCATTGAATTAATAATTAATATTCACGAATCTGTTTTGCTGCCTCTGTTAAAATACTGTCAAAGTGGTCGAAAGCACCAATATTTTCTAATTTGCATTGTTAGATTGTGCTATGTTTTGCTATACTTTTGTATGAGTTGTAATTTTCCAACTGAGTGAAAAGGGTGTCCAGGCTAGGATTTGAACCAGGGCCCTGTGGCTTAAACTACTAAACTACTAATTACTAACTAAGCTAACTTAGCTGTCCTGGGCAAATCTGACGAGCACAATTCACTCATATACTTTTGCAGATAGAGACTTTTAAGTTTGTGACTAGAATTTCGTATATTTGTTAGTATAAAATATATCATGAGACGCAGTTTTTGAATTAGAAGGAAACTTAGAAGATTCAAAGATCCTAAATTGATCAGTATTAGCTATAAGATTACTTTTCGTCGAAAAATGAAAATGCTTTAATCAGGAATAAATTAGATATTTTTAAAGCGATTATCAAAGATACTGATCTTCCCCTTTCCTTTGAAGTAGCAACACGAAATCTTCTTTTGTTACTTTCATCTCGCATATGATTACTATATTCAGTGGGTCACAATACACTAAACAGAATAATAATACAGTCGGACCTCGTTATCCCGACACCCGGTTTTCACGTCACTCCGCTTATGACGTCAGTTTTTCAAAGTCCCGATTCTCTTTATATGATTTTAATGTAAATAAACTCCGGATTTTACGTCGTTAAATAATTTCCGACTCCGGATATCCGGACGGTTTAGGAAATTTGTCCATTTTTCATAATTCATCTTATAAGCACGGAAATTAAGCGGTAAGAAATGTCTTAGATAAACTTTTCACAAAATTGTAAAATTGTCTAAAATACCCATTGAGATAAATGAGAAATTTTAATTCAATCCTTTATCTGAATAAATGGTGCTTTCTTGTGGTTACACGACTTTTTTCATCCGACCGAAGCATTGCATTGCATTGAAACGATCAGAAACTATCTAAGATCCGTTTCTGAAACAACGAATATTGATTACAATTCATTGTATAATATTAAAAAAAGAATTGTAGGAAGCACATCTAGGGATAAGCAAACCTTAATTCAGCAATATTTCATATAACAATAAAAAACAAGTCATCATAAATCTGATTTGTATTCTTTTCAATTTTGTTTCTGTGTCTATTTTGTTTAATTGTTTAAATTATTTGTTTGACTGTTTTATTGCTTAAAACTGCAAGAACAGTTATGAATTTAAAATTGTTTTAAATTAATTAAAAATACAGCTTTTTATAAACATATTTTTCTCCAACTCCGGTTACCGCGACACTCCGCTTATGACGACACTTTTTTTCTGGACGTTAGAGTGTCGGGATAACGAGGATCGACTGTATATTAAAAAAGGTAATTAAAATAATCCCTGGATTAGTGCGGTAAACTTGTTTTAGATACTCCCACGATTAGTGCGTACAAAATTTCAATTAAAGCGCAAAACACGAAATGGGTGATTTTTTGTTTAACAGTAAGATGGCGTTTAAATTCTGAAAATGAAATTTGCAGAAAATGCCGGAAAGTAATAACATTAAAAATTCATAGAAGCTTTTCAAAAATTAAAATTCCTCAGACAGCATTTCATAGATATAGATCTAGACATCAGTGTAAGAATGCAAGCGTACCGAGAGTTAGAGAACCAAACTTTATGTTATCGCAAACTGAAAGAATAATAATAAGAAAAAATACCCTCCCCAATTGGTAATAAAATAAAATGCATGTAAGTCTGAAGAATAAAAATTATATTACAATAAGTTTTAAATCAAATTATATATTATTTTAATTTAACCTAATGATAAGTAAGTTAAAATAAATAACCTAAAAAATTGTAGTAATGGAGAATTAAAATTTATTTTTCAATGTTTTTCGATTGTCGCGTATTAAATTAGTTCACATGTTTATGTAATTCAAAGTTTATTAAAATTAGATAAGCTTTTGTTAAAGTTTCAAACCAAGCTGTAATATTACTTTCTAACAATAATGCATCACAGACAATATCGTTGTATATTATTAGGATGTCTATATGTACCTATGTGTAATGAGTACGTAAAATTTCCAGGTGCTGAAGATAACAAATGAGGAGATTTTCTTTAAGAAATTAAGCGTTTTTGTGTGAAAATTGTGTTTTATGTAAAAATATGTTATTTTTACTCATGTTTGATTAGTGCTAAGATATATATATATATATATATATAAAAAAAAAAAAAAAAAAAAAAAAAAAAACAGTAGATATGTCACTGTAACGTAAGTATAGGACTACATATAAAAAGACATTTGATTAATTAAATCATATTTAGAATGTTTTAACGTACTTATAAATTGCTTATAAATAACAGGGCAAATTTTGTCTTCTTATAAATATAGCTAAAACTATAATGAAGGTCTTAAATACATAGGCGTAACCAGGGGGGGTGCCCTGGGTGCCCGGGCACCCCCCCGCTTGCGCAAACTCAAGCACAATTATTAAAACAAATCGAAATCTACAAAAGAAAAAAAGAAGAAGTGAAGGCAGAGTTTAATTAGTTTAGCAAATTAGCTTAGTTCAGAAACTAATAGCCTAAGTTTTGAAATGTGATAAAAAAAAAAAAAAAGAAACCCACGTTCTTTTTTTTTTCTTTCTTCTTTTAAGAAAATTATATTGTTTATCTTTTTAAAACTAGAATATTTACAAGAATCTGTATTAGTCATAGTAAGTCAAAAAGGCGGCTTTATAATCCCTCTTTGACGTCTTTTGTTTGGGGAGATTTTTTGTAACACCGGTCTTTCTATTTCATGTTTCTACAATTTCATGAGAAATTAAGGCTGTTCTCAACTGCTCTGCTCAACAAGTGCGAAACGTTCTGAAACGTTTACAAATTAATTTTTTAACGGAATGATATAAAATTGAAAGCCTGACCAGGGAAGCGGTTTGGAATAGAACTGTGTTTTCCATTTTTTGATCAATCAATTATGTATTGAGTTAGAAGCGATTTGGATCACACGTGCCAAGAAAGTTTTTCGCCCTTTCTTGATTGCTCTTTCTCCTTTTGCGTGGAAATTCGGTTCAAAAAGCCCACTTTGACACTATTTTCTGAAAGATCTATTGCGTTTGAAAAAAAAAACAGCTCGATGACATAGTTTCTGAACAATAACGCTAGCTAGATTCATGCATTTCCGAACAAAACTACAAAAATAAATTAAAACTTATGTCACAAAGTTGCCCTTTTGGATTTGAGAACAGCCTAAACGCAAGTTCTTGACGAGGATAGAAACTATTTGTGTCTTTGCTTTCGTAGTTTAAAATCTATAAAGAAGCAAAAAAATTTGAAAGGAAAAGCAGATGTGAAACGATATTCTAAATACGATTAGACGGGGGAAATAGGAGGGAGTGTACAGACCCTGCCTCCTTTGAAAATGAAAAATAATAGCACAGAAAATTCAAATTAATCTGGAGGTTGGTTGATTGGTTCAATTTCGTGTTTCGCGGCCATTTTTTGATATTCGTAAAAGGAATATGGTGCAGTCTTTCAAGTCAATATAGTAATTTTTTCCTCTGAAAATTTTTTATACGATTTTTAAAGTTTCTTCTCGTTTCGCGGCGTTCTTTTGAAAGTAAGAAAAGGGGACCTGGTTTCAATCATTTAGACCAGTGCAGTAAATTTTGACCAAATTCGCGATTTCATTCTGCGATCATTTTGTTAGAAAAATTTGTGAGTCTAACAGTTTTTGGCGTGAATCCACACGCTCCTCACTAATTCATATACTATAAACGCAAACTGCGCGATGCCTCATCACAACAATAAAAGAATAATTAAAGGCCTTACCTTCTATGTATAGATATCCGTTTTTCAGCTCGCGGTTAGTCAGGGCGTCTAAGAATTATGGAGTATCCCGTATCATCATATATTCGTTTATCCTTACTCCTTCAGATCACAGTGCATCAGGCTTAAAAAGGAATCATGTAACAGACGGTGTGTTGTGTGTGTGCTCCATTGAAGCTACTCATATTGTAGGAAAGGAAAAAAGGAGAAGTTTAATTAGAGATTCTAAGAAAGAGATTACATTTTGTACGTCTTCACTTGTGTGAGGACGTTTTAAAAGTGAATATTACATATGTTTTTCCGCGCGTGTTACATCATTAAAATTGATAACCATATGGATGTATTTTCGGCACTTTGAGGTAATCAACCAATTATACATAATTGGATATTTATGAAAGTTACAAGGAAGTAAAGTCTGTTAAAATAGTGTTCAGTGTAACAGTCAATTATAATGTTTATAAGTTTATAACGCGAACCAGAATAGAACATAAGTGCTTGCGAGTCTGGTTTAAAACATATCTCACATAAGGCGAAGAAAGATGAAGAGATGCAGTTTCTCTGGATTTTACATCTGTCGACTACTAAGTGTTTCTTTTTCACTATGAACTCTAATGATGTTTTTCTGCAGTAGAAAGAGGGAGAAAATGGGTATCCAAAAATCTTGATAAGGGGATTATATGAATATATCTTCTATCACATTTCATGATATTTACAATTTTTTCCCAAAATCGTTTGACGAAATTCTCGTCTTTCTACGCAATCTTTTTTGTCGAAATCCGCACTTTCACTACTAACCTTTGACAAAATTCTGATGAAATTCGCGTTCTCTTTCTACGATCTTTTGACAAAATTCGTTTTTTCTTTCTGTGATCCTTTGACGAAATTCTCGCTTTTACCGTAATCCTCTGATGAAATCTATTTTTTGTTGCGGCCGATTGACGAAACTGATTTTTTTACAGGGGTTATTTGTCGAAATTCGCGATAGTTTTGCGCGACCGATCGCGAAAATTCTCGATATCTTTCCGTACCAATTAACAAAATTCTCTGCTTTTTTCCGCGACATTTTGACGAAATTTGCAAAAATTTTTCGTCAATCGTTTATCGAAATTCGTAATTTTTTGCGCACTCCTTTGCCGAAATTCGCGATTATTTTCTGCGCTCTTTTATCGAAATTCTCGATATTTTTCCACGATCGTTTGAAGAAATTCTCAAATTTTTCCGGGGCCGATTCTCGAATCGACTTTGAAAAAAAAATCCATAAAAGAAATAAAAATCGCGGATTTAAAAAAAAAATTAAATACTCACTGAAGAATCACTGGTCTGTGAAAGAATTTGTAGGGGGAAATACAGTACAGCATTTTTTATGATGCAGGACATTCCTTTTCTGTGCGCAAATCGCGCGATCCCGCTCGTTATTTCAAACCCTATCCCTCAAAGAAAAGTTCATGACTAGTGGAGTTTTTTTTTTTTTTGTAACGAACGTAGAATTAAACAATTCTAGGATTGAGGTGGGGACTGCCTTCGACAACGTACTCCCGAGCAAGCTTACGACCTCTTCTGTCTCGAAAGAAGCTAATCTTGAATTATTGCGTTTTTTATTTCGAGGCAAATTAAATTTTCAGCTTCCTTATAAGAACTGATTTGACATTTTCCCAATTCGAATTTAATCACGGCAATTTTCTGTTTTAAAAAAAAAAGTAAAAAAATCGCCTCAAAGCACGGAAAACACCGCTAAAAATCGCATTAAAAATTCGGAAAAGATTCAAAAACTACAGGGAACGAAATTAACTAATTGGGTAAAAGATTTAAACCGGATTCCTTTTAGGAATGTATAAAACACTCTAAAAATAACATTAAAAAATAAAATTTATACTGGATAAAATATTGAAATAGGATTCTTTTTACCCGACTGCCAAGAAGGGTTATGTGTTTCAGGCGTATCTGGGTATGTGGATTTCTTTATACTCTCGAAACATCGCAACGGCTGGATGGATTTTAATGAATGAGGTCTCTATCGATTCGTCTTAACCGTCCGATGGTTATAGGCAGGGTTTTGTTTTTATAAATTCAAAATGGCGACCGTAAAATACAAAATGGCGATAGACACGGAAAAAATATTACACACCATATTGAGTGGCCTATCATTGGATAGGTCTTTCAAAATGAAGAAGATGTTTCATTGACTATTTTACAGTCAGAAGCTTCCGTTTAAATATTACACAACCTGGAAGTTGTGTAGGTAGGATCTCTAGCTTTATTGCAATACTAATTACAATAACAATTAAACACAACTTAAAAGTCATCAAAACAAGTAAATAAAAAAAAATAGGTAAGTAATATAAAAAATAGTTTCGCATTGATGAAAAATAATTAATTAGTTCACTTTTTACGCAGCTGGGTTTTTTGATTTTTTAAATTTAATTTACTAATTTGAAAAAAAAAATTGCCGCAAAATGCGAAAAAAATCGCATAAAACAGTAATTAAAAAATTCCAGAAATTGTCTTCGATATCCATGACTTCAGGTATACAGGTCCTGTCAAATCTTACGGCTGTGCGGGCTGCATTGTTTTTACAGAGTTCAGTGCTCGCGCATACACACACACATTGACAGACAAGCACCTATCTTTATTATTATAGTCGCATCATGATAGTATAATTTTTATCTTGATAAAATTTAGTGTATATTATCATGACCAACTTAATATATTCAACACATTTCGTGGTAAAAACATGAAATACCGTAATTCCCGGTCTATAATCCGCGGATCAAACAATTACGTTCGAACCCAGAAATCATGTTTCATAAAACGTAACTTTGTAAATCGTAATAAATATTTAACTTCAATAATGAAATAAATTTTCTGGATCGAAACCTGATTGTTTGATTCACGGATTATAGGCAGGAGATTACGATATTAATGAATATTATAATTATTTATAATAATAAAATAATTATTTATATAGACTTTCCTCCAAAATTTCTCGGGTCCCTCCGGTGATCCCTAAGAAGTCATGGAGACACATTCTGAAAAACTTTCGTGCGTATGTACTGGTGTACCGCATGTATTATCTGAGATTTATCATCCCGCAAAATTTCATCTACAAGACTTTGATTGAGATCATTTTAGATCTCATGCAGTGTTCCCCTGTGCCTATAGAAGTTTCCAGCATGATTAATGCCCTTTTTTAATCTTTATAAGAAGTTAGGGTGCCAAAAGATTTTACACTTGTGACCACTCTTAGTCACTGTCTTATGTCACTGCTGCAAGGAGATTTACATATTCCTTTTTTTTTTTTTTTTTTTTTGCTTTTTTACCATTAGATCTAGTTTTGATGCTTTGAATCCCTTCTCATCCCTCCTCACGCAAACAAAAATCGCGTTTAAGCCCTTTTTAAACGAAATACCACACAACTATATCTTCTAAGATAAAAACATGTCTAAAACAGAAATTCGACCGGTTTTATGAGGGACCATTTTAGCAGGTTTTACCATATAAGATTGTTTGTATCCAACATGTTCAGGTTAAGAAGTCTGGGCACCCCCCCGTTCAGGAGGCTGGTTACGCCTATGAAATAGCTATTATGCTCATCTCAAATTGTTATAATTATTGACCAATGATTGTGTCCCTCGGATCGAACATAAAAAGTAGCAGATAGAATATGCGCTCTGAAAATAATCCATGAATCGAATTTTTTTTCTTCTTTCGTCGATGTTTGTCAATAAAACTCGAAATTTTCCGCTTTGATTTGTCCATTTCTCCCAAAAATGTAGAATTTCACCAATTTTACGTAACATTCACCTTTCAATCTAAAGCTGCATTTTTGTCAAATCACAGGATATTCAAGCAGCTGTTTTGCGTGTTACTTTTGGTTATTAGAAACGGAATTTTTATGTAGGTCCCTTTTCCCTCAATTTTCACTGAAAAATTTCCGAAATTCTCCAGCCAAAAGGCGGAAATTTCCTCAAATTACAGAAAAATTCCTTTAAATCACTGAGGTGGTCCGGCAAATTGCTGCATGTACTTTTTACGTTTTCAAATTTTTTTTTTTTTTTAAGAGATTATAAAGATGAGGTGACGAGGCATCTCTGTTTTAGACTAAACGTCCCTTAAATCCCTTAAACGTCCAAAAGGCTGAATACAATTCGATCACAATTTTCGTATAAACATTTTAGCCTTTTTTAATGGCAGAAAAGCGTTACAAATTTTGTGATTAATTGCAGAAAGATTTTTAATTCGAAGAAAAAAATGTTCGGCAAAGATTTATAATCTCAAATGATGGCGCCATAGTTCTTCAAAATGCTAAAGCGTATATGCTCCTTTATCCCAGTTTTTATATGTTCAATGTAAACAAAGTTAATAAATAAACTATGATTATATTATATATGAATAAGAAATTTCAGCCTGAATGTTATATTCAATGTATAGTTGGAAGTCAAAGTTGATTAATTTTTCTCCGACATATAGATAGTTTCATCCTGGTCTAGATACTCTCTACTCTGTTGGAGAAAAAATAATCCATTTGGATCTCCAACTACAACGAATATAAGCTACGATTCTTTGAAAGGACTCGATCCGAAAACCAAATTTCACTTCACCGTCGGCAAGCTGTTCACTCTCAGAAATACTTTCTTAAAATATACTTAAAATATACTTAATATACTTTCAGTAAAATATACGTCAATTGAAGAAAATGGGGATACAATAAAAGTTACTGACTTTGGAATCGAATCAGCTACCTTAGTGTTACGAGCAGGGCTTAATTTGCGCCGGAGCCCAACTCCGGTACTTCTCTGTTTTTAGTAAATATTTAAATACTGGTCGGAATCCACCGGAGCTCATAAATACAGGGCTCCGGAGCCCAGTGCAATAGCGCTTCCGAAAAACCGTAGTCTAAATTACCCTTTCCTTTCCTTCCCATCTCCAAGTTTTTGAATTCTTTTTTATCGAAACACTTATGTGTGACGTTATCAAAACACTTATGTGTGGCGTAATGTGTCGCGTACATAGGAGATGGAGATAAAACGGACTGAATTTTTATATCAGTTTTTTGTTTTGGACTGACTCGAACTCAATCTGTCTTACATTAAATTTTATTTTTTCATGCATAGAAAAAATATTCCTCCTCCAAAATTGTGTGTTATATTCTATTTCAAATCATTTCAATGCTATTTTGATCAGAATGAAGGAAAAACAGAAATCGTGTTTTTGTATTCTAGTATATTTGCAAATTTATGTCGGCGACGCATTGATACGGCGCCACTCAAGAGACTGAAGAATGAATTCGCTTTCAGCTCGATTTTCTTTTTTGAGAGTAGGATAATTTTTTTTTTTTTTTTTTTTTTTTTTTAAGATATCTAACCTGAAAAGAATATTTTCTGTTTTTAGCCAACAAGCTTCAGCTTGAGGTTTGTTTGTTTGAGGTTTTTTTGTCTTCTATTGCGTACGAGTCATCACGTTAGTGATTTTATTATTTATTTTGTAAGATGAACGCTGCCCATGCTAAGGCTCTGCTCTGCAAATTTGCGAAGTTACGTCACTTTCATTTGTAAGTAAGATATAATTGACATGTATTGTTATTCTGATAGAAAGCAATCGAGCAGTGTTTCCCCTTTTTCTATAAAAGCATCGAATCTTTTCGATAATGGTGTCAAATTGTTAATTTAATCTGATTTTGAGGGACTCATCACAAAAGATTTTTATGCGGAAGTAATCGATTATAGTTTAAAATATGCACCTTTTATAGGAAATTGAAAAACATTGTTCCATTCTTCAGCATATAAATACTAATTTCTGTAAATTTCATTCTTTTTTCATGAAAATGCATAGTTGCGAAAAACCCCCTTTTTTGTGTTAACACTATTTCCGAATCATAATCCTTACCATATTTAATCTCAGAATTAACAAAAAATCGCAATTAACATTATAATTAGACAAAGATTATTTTTCGGCAGGAGTGGTAACTAAAAAGTGGAATAGTTGACAGCTAAATATATGCTGATAGATACAATTAAAATTTTTATTTTCCTATAGAAAAAAAAAATGCTTTAAATTTTGCCAATAATGTACGAAATATAAATATGTAGATTGGTGTGACGGGAGAAGGAAGGCGAAGGGGGAATGGTACACTTTGTTAGTACCGGTAACCGCAGAATATTAGGGCTCCGGTACTTTTTTTGTTTGAAATTAAGCCCTGGTTACGAGACCAGTACGCTAAACACTCGGCTACAGTTTTAGAGTGATGAAACAGTTTGAAGCAAATATGTATACTTCATATGGGTATGGCTTGATTAATTTCTTTAAAAAGCTTTGAATTTTGAAGTTAATTTCGGGAAGATTTCGTCTTTAATGAGATTGTGTCTGGGGTTTTAATACTTTAGTATTAAAATAGGATACAAATATGAATTATAAATATTTTTATGTAAAATACTAGATGTAATATATAAATATTATAGTTTTATGCGATTTTTTTTTTTTTGAGCATAATAGATTTTTTTTCCAATATTTTAATTAAATGTCTACAGTCGAACCCGGTTAAGACACTCACGGTTATTACGCGATCCCGCTTAATACCCGATAGATTTTCGGTCCTATGAGGCAAAAAAATCACGCTTGAAACGCGAATTCATTGATGAAGATGCGAATTCCTTCTATCTTCTCCAATTTTGTCAATTTCGCAGGGTTTTTTTTTCATATAAAAACACTGTTTTTGAATAGTAATATTTACTTTATTTAATAAGAGATTAATTAAAGCGAACATTACTAGTCGGAAATAGTGGTAGATATTTGAATAAAAGAATTCCCGCTAAATTAGCAACACTGCAATTCGTCTTTTATCCCATTTTCTAACATTCATTGTTTCTCCCTTCGTGTATGTTTTTAGTGTAGTAAAGTGAGATAGATGAATTCAGGGTACACAGATACGTCATAAAAATTATGATTGGAGATGATTTTATCTGTTGTAAATTAATTTTTAAATGAACTTTATACCACTGCTATGTTTTATAATACATATTATAGACAAATAAAAAAAAAACCTCTCAAAAAAGATTAAACAAATACGAATGCTTTTGTATTATTCTTTTATATTTTCTATGTTTTTGTTACTTTTTGCTATACTAATAATATTGTTTACACAAAAATTAATAAAGATATTTTTTTTTACATTAAAAAGGACAGATTATAATGGTACTCATTATCACAAGTACTACTAAATATGATTTTAACAACTGGATTGTGCTTTGAAGATTTAATATTTTTTCTTTCTGTTAAAAAAATTAGAAAGAAAATTATTTTTGTTATTTTTTCTTTGGTTGTAACCAGTTAATCGACATTAAAACCATGTTTGAATCCATATTTATTTTTAGTTATTATTCCAGCCGGTCCTATAAAAAGAAACAATATGTTGAATACAATTAAATTGAAATCTAAATATACGTATAAAGGCACAATTTTCAACCTTAAACCTATAAACGAAAGCTGTAAAGTTCATTGAGACGATTAGATGTGTAAATTGGGCCAGTTCCTGCAACATTATACAAATCACGTTTAATACGCGATCCCGCTTAATACGCGACTTTTGTCCACTCCCTTGAAACGCGTCTTAACCGGGTTTGACTGTATTTCAAATGTGTTCATTTAAAATATTTTTAAATACTATTTTTTTTTATAACTTTAAAAAATAAATTGTGAATACTTTTAAATAAATTAGAAAATTAATTGTTATTTATTTTTTAAATCGAAAACTTTTTTTTTTCATTTATATTAAATTAGAAATCTTAATTTTTAGAAGTTTTGTTTTTTCGTTTTTAAAATTAATTCAGATTTAGTGCTAATAGAGCCAGCTATGAATGAGCAGAATTTTTCCCTCTTTTTCAGATTTTTTTGGGGAAGAATTCACGGATAAAACATGTTTTCTAAGAGTACGAAAATTAAATATTAAAAAAATGTGGAATGATTTAGTGTATATAGACGAGTTTTTCTGACAATGTGTAAAGCTCCCACTCTGTTTTAAAATGGAAGTATAACACTTAAATGGAATATTTTTCTTTATTTTTATATATTAAGTATCAAAAAGAAGAAAATTTAGAGAAAATATTTTTGGATATCGATCTAAATTCCAGATTTGTTTCCACATTGGAAGGGTTTTGAAAAAAAAAAACTGCTTTTACTTTAGGCAGTATAAAAAATTTTCGTATATATATGCTTGTTTTTATGTGAAAATTTTGCCTTTTAACCGAAACTTTCTATTTTGGGTGAAGAACTTGAATTTTAGTGGAATAAACAGACAATTTCCCTTTTACCCTTACATGTTGAATGTTAAAAACGGAAATGATTCTCCCAAGGTATTTCGACTGCAAGATAATGGAAAATTTCCAGGAATTTGCTCCTCGATTATGCTTAGTCTCACCATATTCTTTTGGCACCATATATCTGAATATCAGCACCATATATGGCTGATACGGAAATTAAATATCAGAAATTATACTTTATTTAGGCATATTTATTTTTTAAAGTTCAAGTTGTGTAAATTTAAATTTTTAATTTTCATACATTTAAATAGAATGAAAATTATTATTGTTTCATTCAAAATATATTTATTAAAATTAGCTATTCACATTGTGATAATAAATTTTAAACAGTGTGAATTCGTTAAATTATGTTATGGTACCTGCCTAGGTCAGGAGAGCTTTTAAAAAAGAATATTGAATATTGAATAACCAGCCATATTTTTAGTTCAATGGTAATACAACATGATGGGAAAACATAAAATACTAACAATATATACTGAAAAAATTAGGGGTTTTGCCATTTTCGGGGCAAAATTTCATGCTTGCGCCAGACAGCGTGTATACAGCTCAACTAAATATATTTCAATTTTCTTTGCACTGTATATTATTACTATTACACTTATCGGTGTACTGAACTAGAAGTTTTGTAATATCTTCAAAATATACTGAAATATTTCAAAATATATCAAAAATACATATTTTTTATAAAACCCTTTTTTTTATTCGAACACCTATAAAATAATTACATTATCACATAGAAAATAGGTTCTGATATAGAACATAGTGAGTAATATTGTAAGCATTCTGGGAAAGTTTTACTGAAATATGTTTAAAATATTTTATGTAATTTAGTTTATCAAACGTGGAAATAACAAAAAAATTTATTTTCCAAAAATCACATTTAAACATTTCTTACCTATACTTTTTCTTATATACAAAATTTATTTAGAAGTGTCAAGGTATAAACCTTGTGTTTTTATGTAAAAAACGTAAAAAAAAATCCTGCATAGAAACATTGTTACTCTTCCTGGACTTCCTACGTCCACTTCCTGTTCATTAAATTGGCCATAACTCCTGTTCTAATAATCATAGGGATAAAACTAAAATAGATTTGGAATCGTAAATGATTGCTCTTTGAAATAAAATAATAATAATAAAAATATATATAAAGGCCTTTTTAATGTAGACAGATATCTTAAATAGTGTGAATTTCTGATAGTTTTATCAATTTTTAAGGGTGTTATTCAGTGAGATTTCAAATTCCTCTCGCTAATATTCAACCTACAGGCACTGAACACATTCTTACTTTTTAAATGCCTTCACAAAAAATTAATATTTTTAATTTCTTTTTTTAGCTGAAAAAATATTTCTAAAATATATGCTTAATTTAATATTTAAGCGTTAAAAGCTGACGAGCTGTGATTGAGATTTCAACACTTCAAATAAAATTAAGTATATAGTAAATATTTTATAAACTAAAAAAGAAAAACACATCCTTTAAGAAGAGTACACAGAAAAAATAAGTTTAAAATATAAATTTCTTCATATGATATTATAAAAATAAGAATGCATTTAACGCAAATAGATTTAACGTTATCTATGGGAATTTGAGATCTCAATAACCAACACCCTTAAAAGACTTAATTTATATCCATTTACAATTTGAGATTTTATTTACATTGTAAATAAAATGAGCAATATTTCATATCAAATGTAATTAAAATATAAACAATATATAATACCATGCACTACATATAATAGCTATATTGAATTTGATATGACTTTTAAACATATTAACATTTGAACTTAAAAAGTGGGGAAGGATTGTACTTTGTGCCGATATATTAAGAAAAAGAAACAACGTATAAAGGCACAAATAAAATATGTTTAAAAGCATACAGCTGTTTCAAAACCTCTACGGTTTCCTCATCAGTGCTTAAAATCAAAGTAAAGTTAAAAGATTGTGTAAAAGAGGGGGGGGGGGGTGGACAGAGAGTCAGAAAGGCGTACCTTTCAGCTCTACTGCCAACGGGGAAATGCGACATACAGCTGACAAGCAGCTACGGAGTCGATCTCACGCGCATACTCAGGGAGACCAATCAAAATCACCCAACTTCTCCGGAAGAGTTTAAACTTAGAAGGAGAAAAAGGGGGGGGGGATGAAGAGAATCATAGAAAATTAAACCATATCTTTGAAAAATTGGGCGTACTGGATAAATCGTTAACTAAACTGTTTGAACTTTTCCATATGTGATAAGCTTCCCAGAAGTCAAGATCGTCTCATCTGATAGATGTCGCCATTGCATACCCCATCCTTAATTCTTTTAAGCTTTTATTTTGTTTTCATCCAATAAATGATGCCATCGCATATTCTGTTCTTATGATTGATTTGAACAATTATCGTTTGGGAATCTAACGGATTTTTCAAATTCAATACGGCTTAGCTTTGTTCTTTTAAAGCACTCTTTGAAAGAACTCTTTCCTGAAGATGGTGATACATGAGGACCGAAACGTCGATTGTTATCATTTTATTTTAATGTTTGTTTAGTTTTTTAACTTTACAATATTTTGTATACACCATTTAGTAAACTTGTGATTTTTATTTTCACGTCAATATTAAACTTTTTTATGGGGTAAATGTCCAGCTCTTTTATTATATTGTTGCATTTGAAAAATGTCTATGGTTTTTTATTTTTATTTTCTTTCTTAAATTCATATTTGAATTTTCTTTTAATTGAATTTCTTTTTTTTCCAGTCTCATTGTTTGAACTATCTGAAACTTTAAGAAAGAGAATTCGTAAATATTCGTCAAAATTAAAATATATTAAGAATGAGAATTTAAAAATGTTCGTCAAAATTAAAATGTATTAAGAATGAGAATTCATAAAGTTTCGTCAAAATTAAAATGTATTAAGAATGAGAATTTATAAATATTCGTAAAAATTAAAATGTATTAAGAATGAGAATTCAAAAATATTCGTCAAAATCAAAATGTATTAAGAATGAGAATTCATAAATATTCGTCAAAATTAAAATGTATTAAGAATGAGAATTCAAAAATATTCGTCAAAATCAAAATGTATTAAGACTGTAGATAAGATTTCAATTTACTTAGCGTATTTCTAGCAGTTCTTCCTGCTTTTACGATTTTTGTTTTGACATCCAGCTTTTTGATAAAAATTATTTTCTACATGTAAGTACATTAATAAAATGTTCTTTCAAAAAATATTTTATTTTGTTCTAGTTATGAATTAAAAATACCATCCAATAATCCAATTGCTATGCATTCACATGTGATTTGTAATAAAAATAACAGATATCCTTCTTTAAAAAACAGACTAAATGAGAGAGACATTCTATAACAGAAGTGATGGTTGTGTTTTTTAGCTTTTGATGATTCATTTTTTGTGTGTGTGTGTGTGGGGGGGGGGGGGGGGGTTAGCGCTGAATCCAAAAATGACCTTCATTTTTAATCATCACGGCAGAATGTTTCTCAAATCATACATTTTAAAGATGTCAGAATGTAAATGATGTAAAAATGTTAAAAAATAGCGAAATTTTGATACTATAAAATAGATATGATGGTTGTGTTTTTAACTTTTGATAATTGATTTTGATGTATTTTTTAGCGCTGAATCCGATAATGACCCGCACTTTTAACAATCACGTCACAGCTTTTTGCAAACCGTAAATTTAAAAGTTAAAATGTCAAAAAATAGCGAAATCTGTCAAAGGCTTTAGAGAAAAAGGCAAATGTTTTAAATACATCTGCGACAAATTTCCAGTCGTATCAACCGCCAAAATGAAAGAGGACACCGAGATGATCGCCATAGAGAATGTGAAAAGAAAAGCGCGAGTCAGAGCATGTGCGGTTCAAAGAAACTTCCACACACGGAATAAAATTGTAAGGATTTTAAATGCACAATATTTTACATGTTTACCTGTAAAAATGCATAGTATAAGCGAAAAAATGAATGAATTATTATTAAAAAAATGTTTAAGTCTATTTTATTGTATCAGATTTTCGCAATATTTCGACATTAAAAATTTAATAATTTGCGATTTGCGCTTTAATTATCTTTTTTTGTGTGTGTGTCCCCTTCTACAGATTCATAAAATTACTCTTTTATGAATCGCTTTTCTTATTATTTTTTTTAACATTGGCACAGCCTTTTATAAATTTATATACACGATCCTCAAATTTATAAACGTAACGAAAGCAATGACGAATTAAAAATTTAACTCCTAACTTCATGAAATAGTTTTTTTTTTTTTTTTTTTTTTTTTTTTTTTTTTTTTTTTTAACCTAACCCGATTTAACTAAAAATATGCTCGAATTGACTGGTTTTCAATTCTTGGAAGTAAAGGAGAAACTGCATAAAATTTATTCTTGACTATCCTAACGGGAAGGTGAGATATTATTAAGGCTTTTCGTGATTGGCTGCTTCAACTCTATGATAAATTTGGCTTACGCCGTGGCTAACAATCGCATTCACATAACGCCACAGGAAAAAAGTTATTAGGCATCACATCCTAGATAACAAGGAGGCCCCAGAACGTTCTATTCAGGGGCGCCATTTGAGGGGGGCTGGGGGGGGGGCTATTGCCTCCCCCTCCAAGGAATTTGATATTTCAGAGAATTTATCAAGTATCAAATGCAGGGATGCACCGAATAGTGGTTTTGGCCGAATAACGAATAGTTGGCCTGCAGGTAAACCGAATACCGAATATTCGGCCAGCCGAATAGTAACTGTTAGACCGAATACCGAATATTAGGCCAGCCGAATAGTGTCTGTTCGGCTGGCCAAATAATTTTATATCTCAGTGTTTAACGTTAAAAAGTTAAATTTTAAACAATTTTATATTATATTTAGCACAGATACTTCCATTTTGACAAACAAGACTATTTTTATAAGTAAATTTTGTACTAAAAAAAGTATGTTTTGAGTTATTATTTGAGAAGAGGATGGTTTAAAAAAGTTTTAGATAACAAAATTTAAATTCCATGCAGTCTTCAATTAATTCAAACAAATGAAAATAATTCTTTTATATTGAACAAGAAGTAACATATCATTCCACTTCTTTCATCAAAAATTAAAGGTGTACAAGCCGTAGCAGAATTTTTATTTATAACTGTATAAAAATGAAGATATTTTAGCGAAATTTGCATCACATTAATTTGTTTGTATAGAATGTGATGATATCGTCCTTGGAAGAGACTGTATTTTGGCCAGTGGTACAGTATAAGTATTGTTAGATGCATTCTTAATAAAATAATGTAAAAAGTGCTGTTTAGATATGAATGGTTGCTATTTCCAGCATTTCTGGTCATGTTATCATACTTCACAGAAATTAAAGTAACTCTGTTGACAATATAGTTACAATACCTTCAATATTGTTACAGTAACAAAAGAAAATTAAAGTTTGACTTGGGGATACGCTGTATTTTTGAATGAGTAAGTGAATTGCGATCCTGATTTACAGGACAAAAGATTGCCTGTTTTGATGCCTATTATTACCCCTGAAATTTTCTTCCATTTTTTTTAGAAACACCCTGTTTGTGAAAAAGCAAGAAACGGATTATTTACCAGACAATGCTCAGTAACTTGCATTTCTACATTTAATAATGCCTGTGAACAAATGACGTGTCATTAATGGTTAATTTTTTAAATGAAATTTTTAAAACAACAAATAAATAATATAAAATCATTCTCTTTTATTTAAAGATTCTAATTATTTTGAATATCTTTATTAATTGACAGTTAAAAGTAGAAGTTGTGTAACGTTTAAAAAAATATTTTTAAGAGGTTTTTGAAGTATTCGGTTTGTGCGAATAGTTTGATATTCGGCCAAACCGAATATTCAGTAGTATGGGTGAATACCGAATAGATACCGAATATTCGGTGCATCCCTAACAAATGTCAGACTCAAACCAACATTTGAATATTGCTCAAACTCTAAAATAACTTATCAGATTTGATTGCAAAAAACATATGCATTAAATAAATGTTTATGCATAGAAATTAATAATTATAAAAAAAAAATTTCTTAAAGTCTTACTATTCGAACTACCTCAAGGTGAGACATATATCTTTAATGAGTACTTTGGTTAATTTTAAAAATACGTGTGAGAAATTTTTTTTATCAGTTGCTTCTCAGCTGTGTGCAAATTGATCATGAAAAAACTCGTCAAAATCATTGACACAACAATCACAATGATTTTCTTCTAGCCAAATCTCGAATAAGAGCAAAGAAAATAATAACATTTAAATCCCACTGATGACGGTCTTGTGGTGACTGAAAACGGTCTGGGTTTTTCTAATGTATTTTAAATAATTTTAAATTATATGCATGCACATGAAAGTAATTCTTGTGCATTTATTTGTGCTTTTTATATGAATATTAATTATAAATTTTACCTTTTCTGTAGAAAAATGAACCTATATACATAGTATTCCTTAATGTTCAAATAAGTAGTTTTTATCTGAAAAATATTTACAGAAACTTCTTTTTCTTTGATTTTGCTTTGAAAAATCGGATTAACATGAAACCATCTCATAATAGTGAAAACACAATCCGAAACAATTAATGTTTTACCTTTACTTGCAGAAAATTACTAACGAAAATTTTCTTATACTTATAGATTAGAAAATTTGCAAATTTCGTGACTTATTCATGACATTCGTAGGCTGATTATCTCATGACTGATTGAATTTTATGATTTTTTTTTTTCGCTATCATCTGACGAAATTTGCGATTTTTTCCGCGATCGATTCACGGAATTCACGATTTTTTTTTTCTGCAAAATGGATGCAAAACGAAATGGATTTTTTTCGCGCGAGCACTTGCCGAAATTCACAATATTTTTCCGCGGCCAACTGACGAAATTCGATATTTGTTTTCGTAATTTTTTTGACAAAATTCACGATTCCTTATCACTATCATTTATTGAAATTCCTGATTTTTTTTCTGCCACCGACTAATAATATTTGTGATTTTTTTTGCGCGAGAGTTAGACAAAATTTTCAGTCTTGTTACGCTATCATTTGACAAATTTCTCCTCGATTTTGTTGCGCAATTGTTCGACTAAATTTTCGTAATTTTTTTGCACAATCTTTTGACGAAATTCACGATTTTTTGCACAATCCTTTTACGAAATTCGCGCTTTTCTTCGCAATCCTTTTACGAAATTCAAGATTTCTGTTTGTGCAATCGTTTGACGAAATCTGTATTTCTTTTCACTATCTCTGATAGAAATTAGCGATATTTTCCATGGTCGTTTGAAGAAATTAGCAATTTTTTAAGCGACCATTTTGGAGACTTTATTTTTTCAAAATTTCCAAGATTCGCGATTTCTTTCTGCGACCCATTGACGAATTGATTTTGCGGATTTTGAAAGAAAGAAAAATCTCGGACTTTCACGAAAATAAAAAAAAAATGTGGAATAATCACATGCTTGTGAAAGAAGTTATGGAGACAAAATCACGTAGAGCATTTTTTATTGTGCGGGATTTTCGTTCTGTGTGATTTGTGCAGTTCTGCAAGTTGTGCAATTTTCCAAGTTCCCTGTTCCTCAAAGAAAAATTTTCCTTCTTCTTCGTCAGGAGACTCGTGAAATGGCGCCCCTGTGAGTAAAATTTCGAAAGGGACTAGAAAAAAGCTCCATTTAAAAAGGTCTCCATTTTAGCAAGTATAATTGTATGTTTTTTCAACGAAATTTGATTTTTTCCCCTTCTAGAAAGAAATCTGTTATAGACAGGTTTCGTTTTCACAAGTTTTACTCTAATGCATCTCTTTTCAGAGCGGATGGCTTAACAGTCAGTGAAGATTCTTGTAAAAATGAAACCTGTCTATAATAGAATCCTGATTAAAAAGAAAAAAAAATCATGTCCATTATATTAAATAATTACCTTCTAAGACGGAAACCTGTTTAAAACGAAATAATTCATTGGTTCTGAGTTTCCGTATTCGAAGTTTTTACTGTTATTGTAAGCATAAGTCAGTAAACGTTCCTCATACGGGGGGGGGGGGGTTAGGCCCCCTGGATCCTACCCTTAGCTATATAGAATCCCTCAAAAAATCCCCCCCCCCCCCAAGAAAGTTCTGAAATGGCACCCCTGGTTCTATTATAGTACCAATCTAACTTATAAGTATTTTGATCTACTAAGATCCAATATTCTGTGTGCAACCTGTGTATCCAATCTATCCTGTGTATTCTGTGTCTGAACAAACATTAATCTGTGTATATATCAAAAATTTAGTTAAACTTAAAATATGGCATACCATAATTGAAAGCGCACTTTCAGCAATAATCCCTAATAGAAATACTTTGGATACAGTATTGTATCTGAAATCTTTTTTGTGTCGTTGTAAATGAGCTATAGTATGCAATGCCCATCATATTCTACTGCAAGCATCTTGTAATAAACTTCAGTAGTGTGTATAAATTTCGTCATGTTTGAAATAGGGCAACATAATTGAAATACGTTGCGAACAATTTTCCCCGTAGACCATTATACAGTGTCATCGAAAAATAATGCCTAGATTTTAAATAACTGTCACAAAAAAACTATGAAAAGTAATTTATTTGTTTTAGTCTTATAATGTGTGGCAAAAAATAATTTTTTTTCATACCTTAGTATGTTTCAATGTGAGCATCGTTCGGTATGCACTAGGAGCAAATGTGTGCAATGTGAGCACCAGGAGCAGTTTGACCTGGATAAGTTCTCCGAAAAAGCCGCTGTACACAAACTATTGACTTTGATTCCACATACCAAATCACGCACTGTGCTTTTTTTTGCACGGTCAACATCGTACTGTGCTTTTTGTTGCACGGTCAACATCATACTGTGTTTTGTTGCACGGTCAACATCGTACTGAGCAGCTGCAATCTGGCACGTCGGCAGACCTTGACGACTGCGCAGCTAATCCGCGCTTAACACAGACACTAACGAAATCTGGTGAACTAAAACCAAATTTTCCAACCAAATCAACCTTATTTTCTTTAAAACCAAACTTGCGTTCACCAGTTATCGTGTAGTGAAAGACTTACTAATTTAACATAAAAGGTTTCGATGTTATGATTTTTTCAAATCTAGGCAATATTTTTCGACGACCCTGTATAACCGAACTCTTTTATGTGACCATGTAAACGAATGAATGATAAATGTTTTTCTCCCCGTATTCTACAGAAAGCATGTATTAGTGCACCTCAGACAATTATATCAATTTCATTGTATTTGTTATATAGAACATCTTTAAAATACTCCGCAAATGATTTTCCTTGATAGACCGTAATATAACGAAATAGAGCTCCCCTCTTCGCGTATTGTAAATGCTACACGAATTATTTGTGCACAATTCGTATTATAGGTATAATAGTGCGTGCCGCCACATATCATATTTTATAGTAAGTCTTTTCTAGTGCTCCTCAATAATTTCTATAAATTTCATTACGTTGAAAATATTGTAATACTGTTAAAATACTCCGCAAAGAATTTTTTCTCATAGACCATAATGTAACGAAATACTTTTGAATATCCATGTAAGTGAACTATGAATGATACATACTTCATTTTCAAAATCAAACATGACATACTGAACCACAATAACGTATATCAAATACATGGAAATCCGAGTATATTTAGGCGAGTTAGAGAACGGACAGACGGCCAGAAAAATCCAATTCAGAAACTCTTCTCAACTATGTTGGAAAGCGTTAAAAACATGTTTTCAAGTATATATGTTATACTAATTTATTTGTTTTTTCGTTATTTAAAATAAAAATTATGTCAATTTGTATAATTTGGTGAGTGTTTTAGCGATTTATATAATTTGGCGAAATTGGTCGATGGGATAACTAAGTGGTACCAAATAAATTTGTGATATTGATGTTTTAGACTAAGCATGTGTTTTTTCCTTCTATATATAAAAAAAAAGTTTTGATTTGGAAATGGACCAATGAAAAACTGCGTAGATATTCCGGGTAGAACTCATCCAACTTAAATGCTTAAGCCAAGGACTCCTTATCGAAATAACAGGCCTCGCAATCGCTAAGTTTCCTTTGTCCGCTGTACGCGTGGTTAGAAACCACATGGTTTCCCGTGACTAGCGCCATCTAACGTGAGAAACAGAAATATTTTTTAATTTGTTTTCCATTTGTTTTTTACCATTTTCTTTACGATGTGCTTTGTAGTTTGCAAATGATAGTTGTTAATCTTAAAATTTCCATATGTTCTAGACATTTTATTTAAAAAATGAACTTAATTTACTGTTAAACAAAAAATGTTTACTGCTGTATTCCGTTATGTAAATAAATGATGATAATAATAATAATAATAATCAGGAAAGAAAATTATTTTACCATGAATTTCTCAGTGATATTAGTTATTGAAATAAATGGATAGCATCTAGATCCGGAAAATGTAAAATATTTCATTTTCTCTTTTATATTTTCTAATATGTGATTTATTTTATTTCTGCTATTTCTTTTCTTTTCACAATTAATTTCACCTTACAGTATTAATTTAACATCGCTCCTTCAATTTGTTTCAATGCACAGTCTCATTTATTTATTTATTGGTCTATCATTTGTTTTATTTTTGAAGGTATGGGGGATCATTTCAGTTTAACATACTTTAGATGAAAGCTTCACTGTTTTTTCATATAAACTTTGGGAACAGATGTCATATTCGCCCCATATTGGCGCGATTTTTTTCGGTTGCCAATTTGGCGTAAACATCAACAGCATAAACAACATAACCCAAGTTACCACATCAAGTAAAATAACGACACTTTGGCGCAAGTTAAGTACCTGTTGCCTATATGATATTGGCGACAGAAAAAAATCGCGCCAATATGGGGCGAATATGACATCTGTACCAAACTTTGTATGTATTAACCTATGGAAAGTTTCATAATTGGCTCCGCAGCCAATTGGCATATCTTGGCGGGCATAGTTTGGTGCGTAATTAATTTCCTTGTTTTAACTCACATATGTTATGTAAGTTTTACTAAAATGTATCAAAGTATTTTAGGAAAGTTAAAACACGCATAGATACACAAAAAAAAAAAAAAAAAAAAAAAACAGACTGAAGTCATAAACACTTAAAAAATTGGAAAAATAAAGTTTAACAATCACTTAAATTTATACATGTCCCTCAACTTTCCGCAAATACCGTATTCTTGTCATGCTACGATTTTGGTGTCTGTAAATCTTAATTTGAGTATTCTTCCTTAATCAGACCTAGAGCCAATTGGCGTAAGTGTAGTTTGGCGCAAAATTAATTTTATTTTTAAACCGTATACTTGATACCACATTATTCCAGCATCGCGTTTTTGCAGTCAACTTTGACTGTAGAACAGATTACAGAACATTAGCTAATACTACATTATATAATAATAAATCGGTATTTTTCAAGTATAGGGGCCTTGGCGAGAGAAGAAAATTCGGCAACGTAATTTCTGGAAGCATATTCACTGTTTCACACAAAGAAGCAATATTTTCCAATATTTGTACAATTTATTTAATATAAAAAAGGCATTTATCTATTTTATATACAAATATAAACAAATCGTATATAAAAAAACAATAATAATATCTAGAAACTAAATTTATACATGTAAATTCGGCACAGATGTCATATTGGCGCGATTTTTTTCTGGCGTAAATGTCATATACGCACCGGATACTTAACTGGCACCAAAGTGTCGTTATTTTGCTTGATATGGTTATCCGGATATAGATGATATGGTAACGAGCTTTTCGCAAAATTGGCGTCCGAAAAAAATGGCGCCAATATGACATCTATATGACATAGTATATCTATAGTATATGACATCTGTGCCGTAAATTCTTACAAAACAAGCTGACAGTTCATAAGTTTTGTTTTCATAACTGTTTATATCAATCGGCAACAAATCGCTCTTTCCGAAGCCCAAATTGTGCCAAGATTTAAAAAAAAATAACCCGCAAAGTCCTATATACTGAAAATGGTACTTGTTAGTTATCCCGTCAACCAAATTACTGTCGCCAAATTGCAAGATTAAATGCCAATAATGGTTTGCCATAAATTAATTAATTTTAAGATTAAATGCCAATAATGACCAATAAAACCAATATTTCGACGTTTTATTTGTATTTTTATTAATGTTATACTAATTTAGTTGTTTTTTCGTTATTTAAAATAAAAAATTGTGTCAATTTGTAGAACTTGGCGAGTAGTTTGGCGATTTATATAATTTGGCGAAATTGGTCGACGGGATAACTAACAAGTACCCTGAAAAAATATCAATAAATCTTATATTTAAATCTTCATTTTTGATATGTTTCATTTTTTAAAGCCAGAACATAATTGTGCGAAATATTTTTTTTACGCCTTTATTTTACTGGAATTCGAAAAATATTTTATACAATTTTGCCAATAACACAACATTTTCAATTTTTTACTATGCATTTGTTTATGGAGTATTACCAGGAGTATACACCAGGTGGCGTAACTTACGGGACAAAGTCAGCTAATAAGTTGGTAATTATAGGGGACATTTTTACCCATAGACTTTCTCCGGATTGTCAAATCTGTTTTAGTATAAGGGAAGGGAGTCTTGGCTTAAGCATGGCCATAGCCTACTATGATATATAACGGCCCGCGCATTTCGCCGAAAAAGTGAAGTTGGATCCAACTTCAAACCCTGAACCAAAACTTTTGTGCCAACAACCAACGTGCCAACCAACGTGCTCTTTGTTTACATTTATACCCTGCCCAGATAGAAGCTTGTTTCTCATCGTCGAAGTTTCAGAATCATTGATCGTATTTTCATGTAATAAATTAAATATTTATATTCTTCAATTTCCTTCGATTTAAAAGGCTATTTTACACAAATTGTAGCATTTTAGTGTTACACATACTTTTAAGATTAGCTAAATTATTTATTGTTTGCCTTGATCGTTTGGTTCATTCATGAATAATACCGGTTCTGTTATTCTTTTTTGAATGTCCCGTATTTATATAAAAATAGCTTGGTTTCATATACACGTTTTAAAATTAAAATTTGATTTTTATCGAACTACAGTTCTCATAACTGACTTGAAGCAGCTATATTTGATTAATTTACTGTTACCGGTAAAATATTTGTTTTTAATATCACCCGAACCAAGAAGAAGAAGAAAAAAAAAAGCCGATCTTCCTTAAACATTAAATATTCTTATTTTTAATCAGAGAAAGAAATGGTGATCACGGATTTAAATATCGTTGCAATATTCTATGTTATCCAAGCAATTTTGATTAAATCATGTAAGGGTATTTGTTACTTAATAAATTACATTTATTAATTATTACAAGGAATTTTATGAGTATTTTAATATATTAAAAAAACCTTTCTATCAGTTTTATTGTTTCAGCAGTGAAAATAGTAAATAAATGGTACTTAGTTATTCCGTCGACCAAAAATCTATCGCCAATCTATAAGATTAAATGCCAATAATGCTTGGTCGTAAATGTCACATTCACTTGACTGTAAGCAAGTTACACGTGTTTATGTCATCAAGTGATTTTTATTTCGACGTTTTATTTGTATATTTATTAATGTTATACTAATTTATTTGTTCTTTCGTTATTTAAAATAAAAATTATCTCAATTTGTATAATTTGGCGAGTGTTTTAGCGATTTATATAATTTGGCGAAATTGGTCGTCGGGATAACTAAGTGGTACCAAATAAATTTGTGATATTGATGTTTTAGACTAAGCATGTGTTTTTTTATTTATATATTTTTATGTGTGTTGGTTTAACAGTTTTAAAGAGAAACACATTATATTAGTCACTTAAATAAATAGAACTTTACATTTACATTGATACGGACAGTTTATAATAAACCTTAACAGCTGTATTCGAATTAGCTGTCATTTCTAAGCTTGATTGGAATGTCAGCAGAATTGTAAACGTAACCATGGCGACATGACGTAATTTTGGTGTTTGTTTACATATCTACACTTCCCAAGTTGTTTCAGTTACGGTCAGAGTCAAATTTCACTTTTGGGCAAGGTATCATAGTCCTCTGGCGAGCGACTTCATACATTAAACGCAAATCAGTCTGCCTGTTGTAGTATCTAAGTATGTCTTGAGCATGGCCTTTCTTCGTTAATATTAAAAAAACTGTCGTATACAAAAATATGGAAATCGGTGGTATTATAAAGATATTTGATAAACACGCTGATGCAGACAGTTTTCAAATCGAAGAATTACTTTCAGAGATATTTAATGCTAAAGTTGGACAAAATCGTTCCATTAAAAAAGTTTTATTGGAGCAAAAGCTATACATGAGAATTTAATCATTTTTAGATCATTTTATAGTTTATAAGTTCCCGGTGTGCAGATTGCATTTATTTTTTTTATTTGACTATTTTTTGAGGTTTTATTTCTATTTAAATTCAAATTTTCAGTATTTCGAGAGATATTTTTTACAAATTTAAAAAATGTTATTAATTTAAACTGTTGCCAACTGTATAAACAGCGCAAACAATAATGTTTACTTCAAATTAAAAATTTATTTACACGGGACTATTGTAAACAGAAAAAAAATTTAAATTAGAATAAAATGATTACATGTTAAAAGCAGGAAAATTGCGTCATAAGATTCATATTTACACTGGAATTTTAAAAGAGAAACAAAATGTTAAAATAAAAAAATCATTACTATGCGTTAAAACCTGTAAATGGAAGAAATTACGTCATATTTAAAATGGCCAAAAAATATGCCAAAACATGATATTTTGTGATAATATTTTCAACTATTATCGTGAATTCGAAGACAGCGCAAATAATATTTCCTTCAAACAACAAAAGTATTTTCACGTGAATATTAATAAGAGAAATAAAACTTTGGTGTAAATTACGTCAGATTTAAAACGATACATTTAAAATGAATTATTGAAAAGAACTATCTTATAGCGCTGTTAAAAAATACCGGGAGACAATGACACTGTTTACTTAATTCATTTTACATTAGCTTATTTTCGAATGTTTAACTAATTTTTTTAATTAAATACGAAAACAGCCATTGTATCTTTTAACAGCAGCAGATATGGTCTTAAAAATCCCCAATCCAAGAAAAACGAATGGAAACCCGTTTACAGAAAGATCGCTACTGTTTTTTTAATTTTAATTTAATATTTTTAAAGCCGATCAAATTAGCGTGCTTTTTGGATTTTGGTGTCTCTGAACGAGGGTTGGCGAGCGTAGCTCGTAGGGGACAGAGCCGCCTAGTGATTAAAAAAAAAGCGTATACTCAGAAAAATGAAATAAAGAATCGATTTATAAATGCATCGTGTGAGCGAAAATGTATTACTCTAAATTTTCCAAGCCAATCTAAATTTTCGAGTCAGTTTCCGATGAATAACTCTTTTAGAAAAAATTGCACTTAATATATTTATAAACCGAAACATGCGCACCCACCCACAAAAAGGTAATTGTTACATTATTATTTAGTTAACTTATCATTTACACACTTATTTAAGTATCACTCTTATAAAACAATTTCGGGATTATCAAAGTAAAAGTAAATTTCATATTAAAAAGAACTAATATCACATAATGCTTTTCCTTTTAACATAAAATGACAATAGACATAGTTGAAAAAAAAAATGGCTCTTTGCTTCCTTTTAATGCACTCGTATCTTATTTCAAGCATTTTGATGCTATTTTCGGAAACACTTATCCATAAGCTTGTATTCAATAGTTTTCTTCTGGTATTATTTCGACATCAAGTAAGAAATAAAGCCTGTATTTTTTTTTTCATGAATTCCCATTTAATACCATACCTGAAAACGCACTTTGAGCAATCATACCTAATAGACAACACATCGGATACAGTATTGTATATGAAATCTTTTATGTGTCGCTGTAAATGAACTATATATGCAATGCACATCATATTGTACTGCAAGCATCTTGTAGTAAACCTCAGCAGCGTTTATAAATTTCTTCATGTTTGAAATAGTGCAACATAATAGAAATACGCTACAAACAGTTTTTCCCGTAGACCAATTATATAACCGAACACTTTTGTGTGGCCCTATAAATGAATGATAAATGTTTTTCGCCCATTTTATAAAGAAAGCATGTATTAGTGCATCTCAGACATTTATATCAATTTCATTATATTTGTAATAGAGTAACATCTTTAAAATACGCCGCAATTCTACGCGTACTGTAAGTGCTACACATAACATATTTTATAGTAACCTTTTTCTAAGTACGCCTCAATAGTGCCTATGAATTTCATTATGTGTAAAATATTGTAACACTGTTAAAATACACCGCAAAGAATTCTCCCCCATACATCATAATATAACTGAATACTTTTGAGTGCCCCTGTAAATGAACTGTGAATGTTACACACTCCATTTTTAATCTCGAGCATGACAGACTGAACCACAATAACGTACATCAATTACATGGTAATCCCAGTATATTTACGCGAGATAGAGCACGGACAGACGGACAGAAAACCCCAGTTCAGAAACACTTCTCAACTATGTTTGAAAGCGTTAAAAATATATTTTGAAGTATATTTTATATATAAATATAAAAAAAAACATATACTCAGAAAAATAAAATAAATAATCTATTTATAAATGCATCGTGTGAGCGAAACTGTACTACTCTAAATTTTCCATGGTGTAATAAAGCCAATCTGAAACTTTGAGTCAGTTTCCGATGAATAATTCTTTTAGTAAAAATTGCACTTAATATATTTATAAACCGAAACAAGCGCACCCACCCACAAAAATGTAATTGTTACAATATTACTTAGTTAACTCATCATTTACACACTTATTTATGTATCACTCTTATAAAAGAATTTCGGGATTATCAAAGTAAAAGTAAATTTCATATTAAAAAGAACTGACGTCACATAATGCCTTTTCCTTTTAACATAAAATGACAATAGAAATAATTGAAAGAAAAAAAAAAAAAACGGGCCTTGTTTTCCTTTTAATGTACTCCGGATATCTTATTTCAAGCATTTTGATGCTATTTTCGGAAACACTTTATCCATAAGCTTGTATTCAATAGTTTTCTTCTGGCATTATTTCGACATCGAGTAAGAAATAAAACCTGTATTTTTTTCATGAATTCTCATTTAAAGAAATAAGAGACTGACGGTTGCTACAGCGTTGCTATAGAAACATCCATTTTGTCAGTCCAAAATTAAAAGAAACATTGTTTCACGCTCTATTGCTTTTGAGAAATTTTAATTTATTCATGTTCCTCAGATTCAATTTTTAACAACTTGACAGCATCTGATTTTGTAGCATCTTCTTTTCAAAAGAAAGTGAGGAGATACACGTTTTCTTTTCAAATAAAATCTGTTCCATGTTTTTAACATGCGCCATTTCAACTCCGCTTATATTTGAAGAGTGCTTGAGAAACTCTTCTTCAAAAGTCAGTATTTTTAATTTTCCGTAAACATCGTAAAATTAATTGCTCTTTTCGTTCTTTTTCGTCTAAGTACTTAAAACTTTAACTTTAGTAATATCGGGTGAAAAAATACATTTTAAAGCGTTTTTAAGGCAAAACAGCTACATATTTTTAACCCTTTATGTCCATACGGGACATTAAGTCCTATTTAAAGATCTTATGACATAAAATTTATTTCATACGCCAGTTAATAACGAAAGATTTCAAATTTTGTGTAAAATGTATTTTTTTTAATTATTTTCATATATTATAGTTAACTTGGTGCAAAAATCAATTTTTAAAAGTTATCTTTGAATTAAAAAAACATTTATATAACTTTTAAAAAAAGTTTAACTCTGTTAAAACTAAATCTCCATCTTTTAGACCAACATACATTTTCAAAAATCGTGTTCGGGTTTAACAAATACAAACAAATGTTTTTAATACTGGTGTTTAACACTATGCCACGAAAAAAAGGATAAAAACAATTTAAATACTCTATAAAAAGAAGTCAATGCAAGCAGTAATATAAAATACCCTGGTACTTATTTTTAAGGATGTGTACCCAGGGTAAATACCCAGTTTGAGTATTTACCAATGTTTCGGTTTGCCAGTTTGAGTATTTACCAAAATTTCGGCTTGCCAGTTTGAGTATTTGCCAAAATGACGCCCTACCACTGCGACAGTTGAAGGAAGAAGGAAGACTGACAGTAAGTAAGAAAGAAAGGAAACAAATAAGACAGGTGGGGAGAACAACCAACAGGAAAACAGAAAACAAAAGGCAAACAGCCAATCTGAAAAGTAGTAAAACAAATATAGAAAGACAGATAGAAAAATAAAAAATGTTATAAAACGTCTGAAAAAAGGAAAAGATGAAAGTAAAATAGACAATTGAAAATTAAATATGTATATATACAGGGTGTCCCAGAAGTAATGGGACAAACTTTAAGGGGAGGTAGGGGACCTCACAAGGATTCAGATTTGCAAAGCAACCTAGGGTCGGAAACGCTTTCCTGGCGCGGTAGTGACGACACAAAACACAAGAAAGACAGGATACGAATAAGAGGAGAAAACATGTTTATTATCCTTAGTACATCAAAAAACTAAGAAGAAAGAACATTAAAGGGACAACGATCGTCATCAAAGTAGGTGTTCGAAATTACGACCCCGGGCCGTGATGTATGGAAGCGCATCTCCGGCGTATGGAAGATCTAATTTTCTCGAAAATACTGGGAGTGCCTCGGACTTCCCCAGCAGCTGCCACGATGCGTGCAACAAGTTCCTCAACACTTTCCAGCATTGTCTCGGCATTTTTGCAGTACTTAGAATAATACACATGTTTTCTCTCCCTGTTCGTGTCCTTTCTTTCTTGTGTTTTGTGTCGTCACTACCGTGACAGGAAAGCGTTTCCGACCCTGGGTTGCTATGCAAATCTCAATCCTTGCGATGTCCCCTGCCTCCCCTTAAAGTTTGTCCCATTACTTCTGGGACACCCTGTATATATACATATATATATATATATTATATTTAAAAATTTGCTTGATATATCTTATTAAACGATACATACAATAATAGAAAAAGAAAAGTTCCAATAAACTTAAATGCGTTCAAATATAAATTTTTTGAAAATTAGCAAATATAAAAACAAAAATGTTAAAATAAACTTTCCATCACATAAGCTATACAAAGTCCACTTTGAGGATACCGTAATGGCGATTTCTACTTTTTTCCTATAGCTAAGACCATTATTTCAACTATTATCTGCTAGAGAGCGCCTGAAATTGAATCATAAGATATCCGGTTTCAACCGACTGCACGGTTTTACATTATTTCACTCTTATTGTAGAATTTCATATTATTTTTTTTCTAATTTTTTAAAAGTACGATTCGTCTTAAAGTTTAACTTTTATTTGAGAGTACAGGCATACCTCAACTTACGTATTATGAAACTTACGTAAATTCTCAGTTACGTAATAAATCTCGAAAATTACATTTATGAACACTCTAGCGCGTTTCACATGCATTTGCATACTTTTGGTAATTATTTTATAAATAAAATATGCAGATAAAAACCACAACCATAATATAGTTTTATATATTTTTTGGGATGTACAATCGAAACATTAACAAAAGAAACTCAAATCTAATTAAAAGGAGACAAAAAATCCGGGGTTCTTATGTTATTTGACAATTAGCTGAATTCAAACCATAACGAAAGCCAATTTTAAAGTTTCGATGAAGAGGAACGAGTGTTTCTTTCTTCTGTCTTCATCTATTCCTTTCATGTAGATTGAAAATTATTTAAACCAATTTCTCAATGTTAAATTTATAAATCCCGATTTCCATAAGAGGTTTTTTATTTGAAAAGTGTTCTTTCAGTTTGTTTTTATATTTTTTTGTAATAAGATACTGTACTAATGCTTTTTTATGGCTAATATGAAGATAATCCACACACTATATTAGTGATCTTTAGGCAATTGGGAATTCTAGAATCTGACAATCTTCTATAAACATCCATTATTTTCCCTGTTCATTTTATTAATTTATTATTTTTTATAATTAATAGCAATTATTAAAGTTTTTTATATTTTTATTATATATAATTTATTTTATGTTATAGCATATAGCTATATTCTATATATTATCAATGGTATAAAATTATTTAATTTCCCAGTGTAGATTAAATGGGTAAGGTAATAGAATATATATTGAAAGAATTTTATTAACATTTCATTTATTTAATTTTTTTTAATAATGATATATAGTATGGTATTATTTATATATTAGGATTTCTGTGGTAATGCAGTTGATATATTTTTAATTCATTAGCTTTTATTTGGTTCATCTTGTGACATTTGAATAATAATAATAGTTTTAAAATAACATAATAGATGGCAGCATCAACATTTTGTTAGAGTAATAATTTTAATTTTTTACACCAGGTGGTATTGAACGCTGTTTATTGGCAATATTGTAAAATAGAAATTAAACAATTTAGTAGTGTTTTTAGGTATTTTAAATATTGTAATTATTTTCTATTTATATTGTATTAATTGAATTTATCACGGTATTTCAAAATGAATTAACTGAATCCATGGGTTTTAATTTCTGTATTAACTTAACTGTTTAATTCACCTTAATCTTATCGTGCTTTTGGATACCTTGTGCAGGAAGATATTTTGAAAACAACTGGGGTTTTATTCGGTATGTTGTGTAATATTTCTATTTTTTATGCCATAAATTAAATATTTAAAGGGTTGTGTTGTTTTTTCCATTTCATGCCATTTAATATTATTCTGTTTTCATCTTGAAACTATTCTCTTGGTCATATTGGTTGTTTGAGTACAGAAAAAAAATTCAGCTTTTAGCTTTTTTCTCACAGAAAACAACCGATTTGCTTATATCATTGAATTCTGTACTCTTGAAAACGTAATTCAATATATAAGTTTTTCAATTATTTTTTTCGGTATCCATTTTCTTCTTTTTTTCTTCCATATTAATTCTTGTAATTAAGTATAAGGTACTTTATTAGGTAGCTTTCATTACAAAAAGCTACCTATTGCAGCCGTTCGGAGGAAAGCGATTTCAAAAAATTTTGGTATATTTTCATCGATCATGACCCCCAGACCCCGAAACCACCCTCCGTTCAAAAGTTGATATATATATATATATATATATATATATATATATATATCCATATATATATATATATATCTGACATTTGTCATACTGTAACTCTCGAATTTATGAACCGATTTGGATGTAATTCGGTATGTACATAGTACATACCAATGTCTCGACCGAGTTCGTTGGCCAGCTTCATCCGCCATTTTGTTTCAAAATGGCGGCCATTTGAAATTTTCTTTAAAATTTGAAATTTGAAATTTGGTACCAAAGAATTGAAAATGGAAAAATATTTTTTTCTTATGTATTTGACCTTTATACAAAGATTCCGGAGCAGTTTTTGTTTCGTCTATATCTTAAAAAATGGCTGAGTTATAGCATTTTGAATTTTTAGCGTGGCTGACATTTTGAAACGTCCTTAATTTTGTCACGCGATAAAAGGCGTATTTATGAACCGATTTGGATGTAACTTCGTTTGTACATAGTGCATACCAATGTCTCGACCGAGTTCGTTGGCCAGCTTCATCCGCCATCTTATTTAAAAATGGCAGCCATTTAAATTTTTAAGAAAAATTTAAATTTGAAATGTGGTACCAAAAAAATGAAAATTGAAAAAATATTATTTTCTTATGTATTTGACCTTGATACAAAGATTCGGGAGCAGTTTTTGTTTCGTCTATATCTTAAAAAATGGCTGAGTTATAGCATTTTGAATTTCTAGCGTGGCTGACATTTTGAAACGTCCTGATATTTGTCACGTGATAACAGGCGTATTTATGAACCGATTTGGATGTACCGCGGTGTGTGCATAGTACATACCAATGTCTCGACCGAGTTCGTTGGCCAGCTTCATCCGCCATCTTGTTTCAAAATGGCGGCCATTTAAAAAAAATTTAAAAAATTTAAAATTTAAAATGAGATACCAAAAAATTGGAAAATGAAAAAGATTTTTTCGTATGTGTTTGACCTTAATACAAAGATTCCGGAACAGTTTTTGTTTCGTCTATATCTAAAAAAATGGCTGAGTTATAGCATTTTGAATTTCTATTGTGGCTGACATTTTAAAACGACCTGATATTTGTCACGCGATAACAAGCGTATTTATGAACCGATTTGGATGTTACTTGGTCTGTACATAGTACATACCAATGTCTCGACCGAGTTCGTTGGCCAGCTTCATTCGCTATCTTGTTTCAAAAGGGTTGCCATTTAAAAAAAATTAAATTTAAAATTTAAAATGAGGTATTAAAAAATTGGAAAATGAAAAAGATTTTTTTATGTGTTTGTCCTTGATACAAAGATTCCGGAGCAGATCTGGTTTCTGAAAATTTGTTCTTTTGTTTATATCTTAAAAAATGGTTGAATTATAGCACTTTGAATTTCTGATATGGCTAACATTTTGAAACGATCTTGTATTTGTCACGCGATAACACACGTATTCGCCTATTTCCATGTAAGAAGGCATGTAGATAGTATACATCAACATCTGCGCCAAATATAAGTTACTTTAAATAAAAGCAGCTTCGATAAAGCTGACTACTTTCGCGAAATTCTCATTCATAATGATTTACTATTGATAAAAATTAGTATTGAATCTCCTATATTCGGTTTCCAATAATTGAGCTTCGTGTGTTTGAGTAATATAAGTTGGCTTTTTTAAAATAAGGAATTTGAAAGCTACCTCTTCCTCCCGGCACTGGCCGGAAGGACTTTTTTATACATACAGTTGTATATTATAGGTTTGTGGCATCCATTTTTATTGTCATTTCATTCACAATATTGCGGTTTTTGATGATGGTCGGTAATGTTTAATTAATGGTTATATATATAAAATAAATATTGCAGTTTCGTATGTAATTTTACATAATCAATTTACAAATTCGACTTACGTAAAATTCAAGTTACGGAACGCATTACTAACGTAAGTCGGTGGATTCCTGTATTTCCTGCAATTAGAAATACACTGTAAAAAAAAAAAAAATACTGCCAGTTTTCCGGTAGGAATCGGAAAAATAGTTGCCCTTACCGTACCGGAATAATTTCCGACCCAGCTCGGAATAAAATCCGTAAAAATAAAGAAATAGTCAGTAAAACGGTATTTTGCGGATTTTATTCCGATTTTACGGATTTTATTCCGAGCTGGGTTGGAAATTATTCCAGTACGATAAGGGCAACTATTTTTCCGATCCCTACCGGAAAACTGGCATTATTTTTTTTTTTCAGTGTAGCAATTTGCTTACACTATCACTTGTTTTGCTTATTTTTTTTTTTAATTTTGCATATACAGTATTATCAAATAAATCCTTACATTTACGTCAAATTTACTGATTGTAGCCCTATTCCATTTTTTTTTTTCAGCAGAGCAAACTAAAATAAAATAAAATTAAAATTTTCAAAGAAGTAGTTATTACTTTCTTCTATCTTCAATAGAAGAAAGTATTGTAATCGAAATTTTTTTCGACTTCCGGTTTTCGACGGATTTGCATGTTTTAGGGGTCAGAGATTCCAAAAAACATGTTTATAGAAAATGTCTGTCTGTCTGTGTGTCCGTCTGTCCGTCTGTCCGTCTGTCCGTCCGTCCGTCTGTCCGTCTGTCTGTCGCCATTGTACCACCAAAAAGTGTATGAAGTTATGTATAGAATTAAACCAAAATTTTATTAGAAGTTTTAGGCTATGGCAAGCAGGTCCTCCCGGAATTTGGAAAAAATTCGCCGGTAGGGGGCGCTGATATAACAATTTTTGTGCGATTTTGAATATTGTACCATCCAAAAGTGTATGGAGTTATGCATAGAATTGAACCAAATTTTTATTTTAAGTTTTTGGATATGACAAGCAGGTCCTCCCTGAATTTGGAAAAAATTCGCCGGTAGGGGGCGCTGTAAATGCGATTTTTGTGCGATTTTGAATATTGTACCATCGAAAAGTGTATGAAGTTATGCATAGAATTGAACCAAATTTTTATTTTAAGTTTTTGGCTATCGCAAGCAGGTCCTCCCTGAATTCGGAAATAATTCGCCGGTAGGGGGCGCTGTAATAGCGATTTTTGTGCGATTTTGAATATTTTACCGTCCAAAAGTGTATGAAGTTATGCATAGAATTAAACCAAATTTTTATTTTAAGTTTTTGGATATGGCAAGCAGGTCCTCCCTGAATTTGCAAAAAATTCGCCGTTAGGGGGCGCTGTAATAGCGATTTTTGTGCGATTTTGAATGTTGTACCATCGAAAAGTGTATGAAGTTACGCATAGAATTGAACCAAAAAAAATTTTTAAGTTCTTGGCTATGGCAAGGAGGTCCTCCCTTAATTTGTAAAAAAATCGCTCGTAGAGGGTGCTGTAATAGCGATTTTTGTACAATTTTTGTGCCATTTTGAATATTGTACCGTCGAAAAGTGTATGAAGTTATGCACAGAATTGAACCAAATTTTATGTGTTTATTTTTGGTCATGTCACGAAGGTCCTCCCTGAATTTGGAAAAATTCTGCCGGTAGGGGCCACTATAATTGCGATGTCTGTACCATTTTCATTATTGTACCATCGAAAAGTGTATGAAGTTATCCATATAATTGAACCAAATTTTTTGTGCATGTTTCTGGCTATGGCAAACAAGTCCTCCCTGAACTTGAAAAAATTCCGAAAGAAGGGGCGCTATAATTCCGATCACTGTGCCATTTTCATTATTGTACCATCGAACAGCGTATAAAATTATGCATACAATTGAACCAAAATGTTTGTGCTTGTTTTTGGCTTTGGCCAACAGGTCCTCCTTGAAGTTGGAAATATTCCGCGGTAAAGGGGCTCCGTGCTAGCGATTTTTGTATACTTTTCTTGATTTTTCGTAGTTCTATTGTGCATCGGCGGCTCATGCAGCGGCGGGAACTCGCTTCCTGCTAAGCCGGCTATTCGCAAACAGCTGATAACTACAGAATAAGGAAAAATTAATAATTTTAAAAAATATCATGATATAGATTAACTCGTTTTTAGTCCGTTTAATTGACTTGAGCAGAAATTTAAGATGAAAATCAAAGTTGGTATAGTATTGAACTAATAATATTGAAGTATTAACATGTGTAACTAGGTTTTTAAATATTAAGATGTATAAGATAGAAGAAAGTTTTGGGATTGGCACATCCAACTAGTTTTTCATAGTAAACGATCAATTTAGAACAAGAGCAATCTAAAGCAAATTTGGGAAAACTTTAAATGGGGGACATTGATTAATTTACAATACAAAACTCTGACATAACAAATGTCTCGTGATGTAGCACATTCTCTAAACAAGAAAGAAAAAATCATGCGTCAAGCATAGATTATGAAACACTTTCAGAATAATATAAAAAAAACCTCACTGTTTAATAAATTGAAATGTAATACAGTAAATTCTGTCTAAGGCGGACTCTGTGTAAGCCGGAAATCTGTCTACCGTGGAAATTTTTTCAAATCCCGGCGAACTCATAGAAAATAACATTATTTCGTGCTGCATAAGCCGGAATCTGCTTAAAGCGGAAACGGAAAGGGTTCTAAAGTCCCACGAAACCAAAATTTTGCATAAGGCGGAAAAAAGGATATTTTTAATATGAAAGGTATTTCGTTTTTGAAACTTTAAAACTGATATATATTCGTCAAATACTCAATATCGTTCATAAAAATTAAATTCCTTTAAAAAAGTTAATTCAAAAGAACATAAACTGTTTAAATTTTAAGGAATTCTTGCTTATGCCATTTTTCCTTTATAAATATGCATTTAAAAGCTATTATTACTAGTAGAATGCGCATTTATGAAAATATGTATTATCTAAAGTACGGGAGAGTAGCCGAATTTGGACCACTTCACTTATTTTCAGGTGTAACTCATTTAATTTTTGGAATATCTGAAAAAGATCACGGGGTCAATCTATTCGTCTACTAACTAAATAAATATTTAGATCAATTTCTTTTTCAAAATCTTAAATGTTATTTTAATTTGAAAAATTTGTCAAAAGTGGTCCAAATTCAGCAACTGGCCGCCTAAGTTGGACCCGCAGTCTCCTAAATTGGGCCAAATAATATCAGGTTGTTTTAATGACTAGGGAATATAATTAATTTTACTAAAAGAAAAGTTTGCGATTAATGAAACAAACAAAATAACAGCAATGAAATATAATGAAATCAAATATCTGAAAATAAGAGTAATTGTTTTAAATCAAAATGTATTCAAAATATAAATCAAAGTTATCAGTAATTAAGAATACAAATTATGTCTAACTAATTATTAACTAATTGTCAGTTACTTGAATATCATGTAAGGAATGATGCAAAGCTTATACATGAATTTTGTTTATTGGTTTTGTTTTCCAGAGCACACAACATGGAACCGTATATGGCAATCTGAACACTGAATCATTTCTGCTATTTTATTTTTCTTACAAATTAGGCAAAACCAATCATCACTGTCTAGATTTTTCTTTTTAGGCTCTGAACTATCAGACTTTTTTTTTTTTTTTTTTTTTTTTTTCTTTTTGCAACAGAAGCTTTCTTTACATTATGTTTGTAGTTCTTCTCTTCCATCATTTTCTTGCTATTGCATTACGTCTTTTTTTGAAAACTCGATGTTCCAATTGTTTTTGTGCTGTGAAAGCTTCGTTTTTGTCTTTTATTTTCTTTCATTTCAAGGTTTAGTTTATATGGCGATGATGTTAACAAAACTGTTTTTGGCTCCCTCTGTACTTTGATTTAACTGAATTTAGCAAGAGAAATAACATTTCTAATGATTTTTTTGCTTTTGGGGAGGATTTGTAGCTTCAGCCTTGTTGCAGGTCAATTTGTTCACAATTTACTGTCTGCTTTTTGTTTCCTATATCTTTAACAGCTTTTGCTGTCACGGGTGTTTTTCTTCCAGAGAGTTTGTCTATGTCTTTTTTCAACATTTTCATCAAGGTTCGAGATTTTATGCGTTTTAATGGCAAAAAAGCATAATTTTCTCCTCCAGAACTGTAAAAAGTCTTCCATCACAAATATCCTGCAGGAGGAAAATGTTTGAATTCAACTCTGTAAATCAAATTTGCCGAAGGAATAAAGAATTAAAAAAAAATAAATACAATTAAATACAAGATAAAAGACATTGCAAACAAAATTTATTGCATAGACATGTAAAAATATTTTTGTGTTTATATAGGCCTAAACTGTATAAAAAAATTAATCCAGATATACCAAAAAAAAAAAAAAACTTGCATGGAGATAGTAATCTATTATAAAATATAATAGTGTACAAAGCGTACCGTCCTCGAAATTCATTACTTACTTTTCAAATTTATGATCGCATGTCTGGTCCAATTTAAGCAACATAAATTGGCCTAATTACGGCAACTGCGCCATTTCTTAAAACACTTAATTTCAAGACTAAGAACAAAAACAAAATCAAACATAATCAACGTGAAAAATATGCGCAATAAACAGATGAATTCATATATGTGTATAAACACATAACAACTTACCTTAGTTTTAAAATATTCACTTACGTTTAGTAGGAAAAAGTTTGATCAAAACAGCTAACTTTAGGTTTTTTTAAAATTGTCTGAAAACAGCACGTGGTAGGCGGCTGCTTCTTCTAATAATGAGTGACGTCATTTTGATAAGTAGGATTTCAGCGGTAGATGGAGTCTCTTTCCGTAATTAACGGCAGAATGGCAACGGTCCAATTAAAGCGTCGGTTCAACTATGGCTACTCTCCCCTACAATATATTATGATTTAAGGTTGTACTCAAATTCAAAGTGATATCCTTCTGTCTCATTCCCGAAGTTATTTTTTTGTTGTTGTTTTTTTTTTGTGTGTGTGTGTGTAAACTTCAAATTTGTAGGTATTACGATGGTACTAAGAAATTGAATAGCGTTACTCATTTATTTATAAAGACAAAGGATCTTCCAGAATTTCAGTTTTCAACAGATTTTCGAGTCAGGACAATCAATGAAAGATAGTCATCTGCGAGCAACTCATTATAACTCAAGATCCAATCTTTTTATCGAATACATAAAACGCTATTCGATTAACGTATGCTTCATTCCAACAAATCATGCTCTTTTGCATAAGTCAGAATATTGTCTACCACGGAAAATTTTCTCAGTCCCGACCGACTCCGCCTTAGACAAAGTTTACTGTATCTAATTAAACTATTTGGAAACGCATAAGACATATAATAATCCGATTTCAGCAATTCCCATCTACAGTCGGGAAATTATGTAATTTCTTTGAGCAGTCCTGTATATGATATATAGATTTGTATCTATAAACTACTTGCATGCAAAAATTTAGTTCAGTTAGGAAATACATGCCAGAGTTGAAACTTCCCTCCAAATTAGGAGAATGGTACATGAATTCTTTTGTGCAGCTCTGTATACGAAGAATAGAATTTATACACAACAAGTAACATGCAAAAAAATTGGTAAATTTAAAAGCGCATGCGGAAATTAAAAACGCGCTTCCAGCAATTATTGCTGAAATACAGTACTGTAACTGATTTCTTCTGTGTGTCCCTGTAAAAGAACGATAAATGCTATGAACGCCATATTCTATAGTAATCATCTTGAAGAGAAATTAAGTGATTTATATCAGTTTCAATACATTTTAAATAACGTAATTTCATTAAAATACACTGCAACCGATTTTTGCCAATTGACTATAATGAAACGGAATTCTTTTGACTGTCCTTGTAAATGAACTATTAATGCTACATACTTCGTAATCAAAACTGAACATACCATGATAAACAACATTAACATACATCAATTGCATGAAAAGGCGAGTATATTTACGCGAGTTAGAGCGTGGACATACTAACAGGCAAACCGATTTCATAAACACTTTTCAACTCTGTTGGAAAGTATTATAAACCATCTACATATTGTAGCATGTGAAAAGAAGAAAACGTACAAATTTAATCCTTTCGATACACAGAATTAAACTAAAACTTAAAATATAAACATATTGAGGAATGGATATCATTAGACAAGTTGTCATTATCAAGTTGCACTGTTTTGCGCGTGAAAATTATTCTTATCTTTGTTTTTACCGAAATTTCTTTTCACAGGTAGAGACAGTAAAGTATGAGTGGGCGTAAATTTTCTGAGTAAATCGGTATTGCAGTCGAGTTGACTAATCATTTTCCGTTAAGATTTTGAAACGTTCATTTAGAAACATATTAAAACTGATTTAGTTTGGAAAACATTAACTAATACTTTAATCCTTTGGGTCCATTTAACGTGTCTAACATCTAATGTTTGCTTAGAACCAAAATGCGGAAGGACGAATTCCTCATCAACGGATTTTAATCAATATTTTAGAAAATGCTACCAGATAGATTTAAACGTAATTTAGAAATGTCGCAACCAATAAAGTTTCTTGTTTTAATTAAAAGTCTGCTGTATTTTTTTTACTATTATTATTTAATGTTTTGATGTACTTTTTGAAAATTTTTATTATCATATTGTTATATTAACTGTACCGCTATTATTAGCGGTAGATTTCAGAAGTACTATAAGTCTCAAATTCCTGACACATTTCTTTTCGGAAACCCAGTGCCTAATTTACGACAGGGCATTCTGGGTACAGACCCAGGGTCCCTGATTCTTAGGGGCCCCCAAATGCTGCTGAAGGTTTTTCAATTATTGTCCAAAATCTGATGTAGTTTTAATATCTAAAGGAATTTACATTTCATTCTATATTCTATTGTGTTCCTATTGTATTTTTATAACTTTGTATATTTTGTCTGAAACATCCATTTATAATTATTTTATTCTAGTGAATATTTTCTTTTATCTTTATCACTTAAAAAATATATTGTATTTTCAATTCTTATTTGATAGTTTTCCTGTTCTCGTCAGATTATTTGCGGGTTGGTGAACGTAGCTTACAGGCAGTAGAGCCCCCTAATATTTTAAATAATTGTAGCTTGGTGTTGTCGAAATTTTATTATTAGTTGGTGCATACTTTATCATTCCAGATTTATAGACTTATAGGGAAAGATAATCAACACCACACAATTTATTATAAAACGTCTACTCATTTAAATTCATAATTGTGAAATTCTATATTTGAAAGTAAATTTATGATTATCATCTATAATTTTTAATGGATATTTTCAATTAATTATTAAAGTCTATAATGGTTATTTTAGTACGTACCTTTTTTGATTTTTTTTACTCAATCCCCCTGTAAATTTCGGTGCAAAGGAGCCCCCGTAAGCATCTGTGTCCAGGGCCCCCCAAATTTGTAAATCGGTCCCTGCGGAAACCTACGTTAATTTCGTAAAATTTTCTTTCATATTTGTGAAATAGACAGATTCTAAATTTTGTTAGTTAAGGGCAACAAATCATGACAAACCTTACTTGACAACCTTTTCAAGACTAAAGTAAGAAAAATAACAAATTTTAGGGATATGTTAATGACACATACGCTTTATGCCAAATCATTAAGACTATTCATATTACTCTAATGCTTTATTAACTGTATTAAAACTCTTCCATTACCATATAAGTCAAGCCATTATTTGGTTAACCCTCAAATGCATGTAACTCAGGAGTTACATGATCTTTTTTTGCCATTTGGCGCTTTCTATTGGTCTTTTGGTGATGAACTATTATGTCTTACTTACATGTGATAACAAGCATTTAAGGTCATGGAGTCTGTTTTTTTTCTGGTTTGTTATCACGGGAAGGTTATAACGTCTTTTGTTGATATACTGCTTGCAATGTGCTCGACTGGCGTTTTTCCACTACCGTTATAAATTAGTAATTATTAATCCTGCAAACTATTAAAAGCATTATAAAGTTATTATATCATTGGATAGCCGTTATTGTGCAGTGTAAACACTTTAAAGTAATTATATAATTTAAAATTATAATTTTTTGAGCAAAATTTATTCTGTAATATCATATTTTTAAATATATCTATACAGTCCTTTGTATAACAAATGACTCATCAGATATGTGTACCTACTTTGTATACTTATTGTAATTCGAAATATGTTTCTATCATCATTGATTTAAGGGATAATTACAGAACCATATATTTTGAATAACTTGGTATAGGTATAACAACACAGAGATGAGCCGAAGCCGATTCACTAAGACTTTATTTAGAAATACTGATAACTACTATTCAGATTTCGTTTATAGAAAACAATGCATCAGATGCATCAGATATATACATTCAGTAAACTTTCAAAACTGCACAATAAACATACATCTTGATTCCTGAAATTTATCTGTATATGTGCTTTGTTAATTTTTGTGCTTTGGAAAAAAAATCCTTTAAACATTGTATTTGTAAAAAACCGTTCATAGAAAAAAAAATGCAATTTATTTCAGTAAAAATTTAGTAACCGACCAAAACAACATTTTCAGTTGGAACCAAAGTTAGGTCCTTTTTTCAATTTTAGCAGAAAATGAAATCGAAAAGGAAACCCTCTCAAATAACAATTGAAGCCATTAATATGTACAGTCATGGAAGAAAAAAGTAAACACCCCCAACTAATTCTGGAACTATTTATAATAGAAAAAAGTTACTGGTACCAATAGAAGAAAGTTACAGGTAAAACTGAATAAAAAATATGGAAGGAAAACTCTTAACCTCAATTTAACTATGCGTGATTTTTCGAAGCATGAATATCAAAAATGAATTTCAAATATATATCTATCTTTAATTTCGATTTCTCTAACAGTTCACTGTGAGCATCAAGCTTTGAAGCATCATGAACAGTTAAATCGAGATATTGAGTTTTCCTTCAGAACTTTTTAGCAATTTTTTTAATTTCTTTTCAGTCTTCTCCGAATTTTCCTTGTCAAAATACAAAACTCACTCCAATAACAGGAATCTTTCTTAATTTTTATTGTCACAATTTATAGCATTGCCACATTCACACAAATTACTGTACACTGTACAACTATGGGGCAATTGCAAGATGCTACATCAAAAAACAAAGTAGATGATAGCTACAATTCTTCATTTTTGGTTTAGAGACACTTTATTTTAATCTCTGTTGTACGTCGTTCATAGTTTATTACATTTGTCATGCAAAGCAATCGGAAACCGTTGGGAACGATCGCAAACAAACCTTTTATCTTGCAAGTCAATAATCGTGTGATTTTTTTTTTTTTTTTAACTGTCGCTCTTACTGGCCACATCTAGTGACAAATTAAGCCTTTTCTAATGAATCACAACTTCTTTGTGATAAGCTTACTTGATTTAAATTCTTTATCAAATTCAGGACATTCAAATACCCGTTTTGTGATTCTTTCCATCGATGCGGTCATAATTTAACCCAGAAACATCCCGACACTGCAGTAAATGTTATGTCAACTGCCTGAAGAATTGAAGCGACGGATAATGGAAGGAAATAAATAAAGCACAAATTGCTCGCGATCGCGAATCATTTCTCAATATTTTGCATAAATTCGCTGTTGATGCTCGATCCGAAGATTTCGTCTAATTTTGTAGACTTTTTTTCTTATTGTGTTGAATGATTTGAGTACTTAGCAATTTGAACTAGAACTACAGCGTTGTGATTTTATAAAGTTTAATTACAAGAAAAATCAACGTTACACTGTAAAAAAAAATCTGTGAAGTTACTAAAGTTTTTCTAGGAAACTGGGATTCCTAGAACTTTTCATGTAACGGCAACAACAAAATTTCATGTAACAGACACACTTTTGTGCCGAAAATCAAAAAATCTGTAAGGTTACTAAGAATTTTTTTGGAAACTGGGATTCCGAGAACTTTTCATGTAACTGCAGCCAGGGTTACAAATAAAAGTTTAGTAAGATTACTGAAATTTTAGCAGATTCATTTGTAAAGTTACAGATTTTTGTAGCTTTACAAAAACTAGTTTTGTAGATTTGCAGCTTTTTTCGTACAGTTACAGGTGAAAGTTTAGTAAGCATGTAACTTTACATCTGTAGAACTACAGATTTTTTTTTACAGTGTAAATAATGAATTTTGGTCTATTTTTATGAACTTTAAGACCTATTCGCGATAGGAAGATATTAATAAATATCTCAGCTTTATTTTATATTTTCTTTTGTCTCTCCTGTTCGTAACTATTCCGTGGTTTAGCAATGAAAAAAAAAATTGGTTTTGAGTTTTTATAGCTATCCATGTACGCACATAACGCAAAAAGGTGGCTCAGCGTAAAACTTATGCCGGAATTATAAATCGCTATTTTCTTTTCTTAATACTTACTGGTCATTTAAAAAGTGTCGCATATGACTGGGAGACACATATAATCAAGAAATGTATTAGCAAGAAATGCAATATTGAAATTATATAAATGTAGAGAGCTTCGTTAAAAATTAATATTAAGTAAAAAATAAACGGTCAAGTGCGAGCATTACTCGCGCACAGAGGGCTCCGTAGGATAAATATATGAATTTATAATTGTATCATAAAAAAAAAACAAGTTGCTAAAAGAATACTAAGACTCTGTAAAAAACTATACAACGTAGGATTGGGTATAACTGTATATATTAGAAAAGTGTAAATGGGTATACCATGAAAGTTCAAAGAGATGTGGAACCTAAATAATGCCAAATATAGCTATTCGTATAACTCTTTTTTTAATATTATCCTAATCTGTTTATGATGAATTTAATTCGTTACTGACAATAAAAGCAGTGCATAGTTAAACTTCATTTGGCCTTTCATGAAACTAAATTTAGCGTAGTAATAACATTTATTCCTACAGTGTAGCTAAAACGAAACCTTTGTTCAAAGTTTAAATTTGGCATTGTGCTAAGCGCGCTTCGAATTGAGGTCTCAAAGTTGTAACGCCGCCTTGGTCAGTGCCGCGTTTTTCCAGATAGGTGTTTAATTAACTTTTAAAGTCACTCGAGGTGTATTGAGAGATACAATTAATGCAAACTATCGCGAATCCTACAGTATTTATGCGATTCATTCTAATTAAATCTTTCGAGGGCGATGCCCTTAAAAAACGGACACCTAATTTTAATTCCAAAACAGACAAACGGCACCAAGAATATTTAATTAAAAATTTCCTTTTATCATGTACTCGAAAGTAAGCAAGTTCGCATTTTCTAATAAATTCGTTTATAAATTCTGGTGTCAGTTCATTATTTCATAAGTTTATAAATAGAATTATTCCGTGCCGGAAAGGATTAAATGGTCGCAGGACTCTTAAAGCTTCAAAATTTAAGAAATTTAATTTTTTTAGATGTTAAACTCTTCTCTTTTCTGAATATTTTGATATAATTGCTTCCTTGAAATTCCCATTAGAACAGAAGTTTTGGCTTTTAGAATTATACCCGCTCAATAGCTGAAGCGGCGTTTCCGAAACTTTAAAGTCATTATTTTCCAAATGGCGTTTTTGGGGCATAACGCGCAGGATACCTCAAAAACTTCTGAATATTTTTTCATGAAATTTTCAAAACATATATTTCATGTTAGTCTGTATAAACTGAACCTAAAATTTCCTTTTTATTGCTCCAAAAAATAATTTTTTAGGTGATTTTACTGTTGAAATTTTCAAAATTTTGTATTAGCTAAATACAACATTGCATTAAAAATATAAAAATGCTTTAAATACAAATTTATTTTAGTTCAGGGAAATTATTACAATCTGAAGTATAAGTAAGCACCAAAATTTTCATTCTAGTTGTGCAATATTTATTTTGTAATCCTGCGCGTAAACTGTTATGCCAATTTTTTGTTCGACAAATGTCTAACAGTTTCGAGCCCCCTATAAATACTACTTATGTATCTTGCAATTTTTTAAATACATGAAACTAAAGAACATACATATATCTTTCATCCCAATTAAAATTGTGTTTTAAAATCATATACATTTTAAGACATTAAATGTTGAAAATGGTCTTTTTTTCATTTTTTCCACTTTTTAGAGTCGCGAGACCCCTTAAATTAGTATGTTTTTAACAATTTGACGTTTATTGCTTTTATACTGTTACTGGACATTACATTACACATATATATCATTAAAAGTTGTTAACTAGGCATAGAGTACGCCGCCCCTGTCTTTGTGTATGTCCAAACTGACCGTAGCTTTAAGGGTTAATATATCGGCTAATTACCGATGATTTTTTTCGAAAATCATTATCAACAATGCTTTTATTCTTCTGCAACGAAAGGTATATTCAGCGATGCTCAACAATTTTTCTGAATGCCCGTAAATCGAAAGTTGTGTATAACAGAAAAATGCTAATTACTCAAAAACTATGTGACCTAGGGTAATCTCTATAATTTTTCGGCAAGGTTAATTAATTAACGTCTACTACCTCTAATTTTTTTTATAATTTTAGTTTCAGTAGATTCGGAATTAGATGGAGGGGGGGGGGGGTGGAAACATATTTTTGCGCTGCATTTTCAACAATATCTTTGAAAATATAATACCTAAAATTAAAAGGAATGTATTTTTGAGTTCAGCGTTACAAAAGCTTTCACAGGATACCCCACATGATATACAAAGAAAAGATTTTTTTTTTCAAGTAGCATAATTAGCCCCTCTACTTTTTTACTAAATATATTTATGAATGTTTATTAATCTGAAAATATGTGGGTCAATGGTCTTTATTACTTTCCCGAATTTGAACTTTCCACGTTCCATAGTTTACGAGTAAAATAGCTGTGACAGACAGATAGACAGACAGACAGACGGACAGACACATGAGTGATCTTAAAGTCCTTCCGGCCAGTGCCGGGTGGAAGAGGTAGCTTTCATTTTCCTTATTTTAAAAAAGCCAACTTATATTATTCAAACACACGAAGCTCAATTTAGTGGAAACCGAATATAGGAGATTCAATATTAATTTTTATCAATACTAAATCATTATGAATGAGATTTTCGCGAAATTAGTCAGCTTTATCCAAGCTGCTTTTATTTAAACTAACTTATATTTGGCTGCCAAATTCGGCGATTTCTTAAAGTTCCTGCCATTTTAAGACAACATGGTGGATGAGGCTAATCAGTGAACTTGGTCGAGACCTTAGTAATGGCTGTGCACATGCTCACTCACATCGGAATCGGTTGATATATACGAGTGCTGTCGCAGGCAAAGAATAAGTTTTTCAAAATGTCACCCACATTAGAAATTGAAACTGCTATATCTGAGCCATTTTTAGGTAGCTTTCTTTACAAAAAGCTACCTATTGCAGCCGTTCGGAGGAAAGCGATTTCAAAAAATTTTGGTATATTTTCATCGATCATGACCCCCAGACCCCGAAACCACCCTCCGTTCAAAATTGATATATATATATATATATATATATATATATATATATATATATATATATATCAATATATATATATCTGAACTATGTCACACTGTAACTCTCGTATTTATGAACCGATTTGGATGTAATTCGGTGTGTATATAGTACATACCAATGTCTCGACCGAGTTCGTTGGCCAGCTTCATCCGCCATCTTGTTTCAAAATGGCGGCCATTTAAAAAATTTAAAAAAATTTAAAATTTAAAATGCGGTACCAAAAAATTGAAAATGGAAAAATATTTTTTTCTTATGTATTTGACCTTTATACAAAGACTCCGTAGCAGTTTTTGTTTCGTCTATATCTTAAAAAATGGCTGAGTTATAGCATTTAGAATTTCTAGCGAAGCTGACATTTTGAAACGTCCTGAATTTTGTCACGCGATAAAAGGCGTATTTATGAACCGATTTTGATGTAACTTCGTTTATACATAGTACAGACAAATGTCTCGACCGAGTTCGATGGCCAGCTTCATCCGCCATTTTGTTTAAAAATGACGGCCATTTAAAATTTTAAGAAAAATTTTAATTTGAAATGTGGTACCAAAAAATTGAAAATTGAAAAAATATTCTTTCTTACGTGTTTGACCTCGATAAAGAGATTCGGGAGCAGTTTTTGTTTCGTCTATATCTTAAAAAATGGCTGAGTTATAGCATTTTGAATTTCTAGCGCGGCTGACATTTTGAAACGCCCTGGTTTTTGTCACGCGATAACAGGCGTATTTATGAACCGATTTGAATGTAACTTGGTCTGTACATAGTACATACCAATGTTTCGACCAAGTTTGTTGGCCAGCTTCATTCGCCATCTTGTTTCAATAGGGTTGCCATTTAAAAAAAAAATGTAATTTAAAATTTAAAATGAGGTATTAAAAAATTGGAAAATGAAAAACATTTTTTTTATGTGTTTGGCCTTGATACAAACATTCTGGAGCAGTTTTTGTTTCTGAAAATTTGTTCTTTTGTTTATATCTTAAAAAGTGGTTGAATTATAACACTTTGAATTTCTATCATGGCTAACACTTTGAAACGATCTTGTATTTGTCTCGCGATACCACACGTATTCGCCTATTTCGATGGAAGAAGGCATGTGGATAGTATACATCAATATCTCGACCAAGTTCGTTGGCCAGCTTCATCAGCTATCTTGTTTCAAAATGGCGGCCATTAAATTAAAAAATATATATATTTAAAGTGAGGTGCAAAAAAATTAGAAATTGAAAAAGGTTTCTTTCTTAAGTATTTGACCTTGATATAAGGATTCAGGAGCATTTTTTGTTTGTCTTTATCTTAAAAAATGGCTCAGATATAGCAGTTTAAATTTCTAACGTGGGTGACATTTTGAAAAATCTGATTTTTTGCCTGCGACAGCACTCGTATGTATCAACCGATTCCGATGTGAGTGAGCATGTGCACAGCAATTACTAAGGTCTCGACCAAGTTCACTGGTTAGCCTCATCCACCAAGTTGTCTTAAAATGGCAGACACTTTAAGAAATCGCCGAATTTGGCAGCGAAATATAAGTTACTTTAAATAAAAGCAGCTTGGATAAAGCTGACTAATTTTGCGAAATTCTCATTCATAATGATTTAGTATTGATAAAAATTAGTATTGAATCTCCTACATTCGGTTTCCACTTAATTGAGCTTCGTGTGTTTGAATAATATAAGTTGGCTTTTTTAAAATAAGAAATATGAAAGCTACCTCTTCCTCCTGGCACTGGCCGGAAGGACTTTTTAAGATAAAGACAAACAAAAAATGCTGGTGAATGCTTATATCAAGGTCAAATACTTATGAAAGAAACCTTTTTCAATTTCTATTTTTTTTTTTTTTTTTTTTTTTTTTTTTTTGCACCTCACTTTAAATATAATTTTTTTTAATTTAATGGCCGCCATTTTGAAACAAGATGGCTGATGAAGCTGGCCAGCGAACTTGGTTGAGATATTGATGTATACTATCCACATGCCTTCTTCCATCGAAATAGGCGAATACGTGTGTTATCGCGTGACAAATACAAGATCGTTTCAAAGTGTTAGCCATGCTAGAAATTTAAAGTGCTATAATTCAATATTTTTTAAGATATAAACAAAAGAACAAATTTTCAGAAACAAAAACTGCTCCAGAATCTTTGTATCAAGGCCAAACACACAAAAATTGTTTTTTTCATTTTCCAATTTTTTAATACTTTATTTTAAATTTTAAATTACTTTTTTTTTTAAATGGCAACCCTTTTGAAACAAGATGGCGAATGAAGCTGGCCAACGAACTCGGTCGAGACATTGGTATGTACTATGTACAGATCAAGTTACATCCAAATCGGTTCATAAATACGCCTGTTATCGCGTGACAAAAATCAGGTCATTTTAAAATGTCAGCCACAATAGAAATTCAAAATGCTATAACTCAGCCATTTTTTTTTATATAGACGAAACAAAACATGTTCCGGAATCTCTGTATTAAGGTCAAACACATACGAAGAAAATCTTTTTCATTTTCCAATTTTTGGGTATCTCATTTTAAATTTTAAATTTTTTAAATTTTTTTAAATGGCCGCCATTTTGAAACAAGATGGCGGATGAAGCTGGCCAACGAACTCGGTTGAGACATTGGTGTGTACTATGTACACACCGAATTACATCCAAATCGGTTCATAAATACATCTGTTATCACGTGACAAAAATCAGGACACTTCAAAATGTCAGCCATGCTAGAAATTCAAAATGCTATAACTCAGCCATTTTTTAAGATATACACGAAACAAAAATGCTCCCGAATCTTTTTATCAAGGTCAAACACATAAGAAAAAAATATTTTTTCAATTTTCAATTTTTTGGTACCACATTTCAAATTTTAAATTTTTAAAAAAAATTTAAATGGCCGCCATTTTGAAACAAAATGGCGGATGAAGCTGGCCAACGAACTCGGTCGAGACATTGGTGTGTACTATGTATAAACGAAGTTACATCCAAATCGGTTCATAAATACGCCTTTTATCGCGTGACAAATTTCAGGACGTTTCAAAATGTCAGCCACGCTAGAAATTCAAAATGCTATAACTCAGCCATTTTTTAAGATATAGACGAAACAAAAATTGCTCCGGAGTCTTTGTATAAAGGTCAAATACATAAGAAAAAAATATTTTTCCATTTTCAAATTTTGGTACCACATTTCAAATTTTAAATTTTTAAAAAAAAATTTAAATGGCCGCCATTTTGAAACAAAATGGCGGATGAAGCTGGCCAACGAACTCGGTCGAGACATTGGTGTGTACTATGTACACACCGAATTACATCCAAATCGGTTCATAAATACGAGAGTTACAGTGTGACATAGGTCAGATATATATATATATCAATTTTGAACGGAGGGTGGTTTCGGGGTCTGGGGGTCATGATCGATGAAAATATACCAAAATTTTTTGAAATCGCTTTCCTCCGAACGGCTGCAATAGGTAGCTTTTTGTAATGAAAGCTACCTAATAATGGTTCCGTTTTTACTTTTTAAGTACGGAATCCTAAAAAGTAACTCATTCAACTTATTATGCAAAAGAAATGAAGTTTTAATTACGATTTTTTGTCAACCACAAATATTGCAGTATAAGCAATGATTCTACAGCCATGGAAAAAATTATAAGGAAAAGCGAAAAGTCGCCAAATGTAGGAGCCGCTTGGCTAGAAAATTATGTAAATATTTGTATGATAAAAATGCTTGAAACGGGACATTTCCAAACAAACTTTAAATGGAAAATTTGGAAAATTATTAAAAGGCATGAATTTAAAATGTTTTAATAGCTTGCTACTTGGAAAAAATTATAAGGACACGCATTTTATAAGAAATCGCAAACAAAATTTTGCATATTTGGTAGTATAATAGGATTGTTTAAAATAATCTAAAACTATTGCGCAGTAAAACTGTTCAGTTTTTCTCGTTCTTCATCATGCCAAAGAGCCCACAACAATCTGAATTTGAAAAGGGAAAAATTATTGCTTACAGAAAATGTGCAATGAGTGGACATGAATTTGCAAAGAATATAGAGAAATCTAAAACAGTAATTTATAACTTTTTGAAGAATCCAAATAGATTATGGCAAAAAGAAACATATACTGATTAAAATCTGTAACTTTTGCTGCATAGTCCCTTCACCGCTTTTATAGAAAACGATTACTTGACTATATTATGGAGTATTCTCATTGGTCAGAATGGAGATATTCTATAAAAGCGGTGGGGTGACTATGCAGCAAAAGCTGCTGATTTTTAACAGTATACAGGTAGGCCTGTTTCTCTGACTATGCTCCAGAAACGTGGAATTAAGCGTCGAGCTTGCTTAAAAAACAGAATTCTACTCAAATTAAAACAGAAATGAATCTACCATACACTAGCCTAACAGTGCGTAATGTTCTGCAAAAGAACCGCAATGTTAGATATGCTAAACTACGGTCACTTCCGCCACTTATAAAACTACATAAGAAGCTTAGATTGGAATTTGCTAAGAAACGCGTTTCCTTTGGATCTCGCAGGAAAGATGTGGTATTTTCGGACGAATTGTTTTTTATTTGGATGGCCTAGATGGTTTTCGCCGATATTGGTATGACTTGCGAAAAGATAAACGTTTTTACCAAACGCCAATACGGAGGAAATTCTGTCATGGTGTGGGCAGGTTTTTCAGCCAGTGGAACAACACCAATCGGGTCCATTCAAGGTCTCATGAATTCACAATCATATGTGGATATGCTAGATGAAAAATTATTGCCTGAAGTACACCTTATCACAGGTGGTGATTATTTTGTTTCAACAAGATAATGCAAGTTGCCATGTGCCTCGTGCATCACGTTCATAGTTCGAGGCCAATTCTGTCCAACTTTTGGATTGGCCTCCAAGAAGCCCTGATCTAGACCCCACAGAGAATCTGTGGGGCATTTTAGCTAGAGAAGTATATAAGCTTGGCACACAATACGCAAATACAGACGATTTGACATCATCATCGAATTAACGTGGAGAAATATTTCTAAATAAACTGTAACTGGACTTTCTAAGTCAGTGACTGCACGATTAATAAGGGCCATTGAAATAAAAAAGAAAAGTGCCTAGCTAAACTGATGACATTGAGCTCACAGGCTATTCACACTAACTGTGTATCATACTCTTATTTTAAAGAATAATGCCCCTCAAAAAAATAAGTGAAGGGGAATTAGCCCCCGTTTTCCCCTTTATACTTAACTAGTGAATCTCCAAATCTAATCAGGGAAGCTCCTTATCATAATAAACCGGTATACCAAATTTGGAGCAAATCGAATAATCCTGCAAAAAACCCCATTTATCTAAATTAAGGGGTGGACTAGCCTCCCCCCCTTTATCCTTAACCAATGAATCCCCAAAACGAATCAGGGAAGCTCCTTAACATAATAAACCGGTATACCAAATTTGGAGCAAAGCGAATCATTCTGCATGAAAAACCCATTTATCTGAATTAAGGGGTGGACTAGCCCCCCTTTTCCCCCTTTATTCTTAACCAATGAACCCCCAAAACTAATCAGGGAAGTTCCTTAACATAATAAACCGGTATACCAAATTCGGAGCAAATCGAATCATTCTGCATGAAAAACCCATTTATCTGAATTAAAAGGGGTGGACTAAGCCCCCCTTTTCCCCCTTTATCTTTAACCAATGAACCCTCAAAACCAATCAGGGAAGTTCCTTAACATAATAAACCGGTATACCAAATTCGGAGCAAATCGAATCATTCTGCATGAAAAACCCATTTAACTGAATTAAAAGGGGTGGACTAAGCCCCCCTTTTCCCCCTTTATCCTTAACCAATGAACCCTCAAAACCAATCAGGGAAGTTCCTTAACATAATAAACCGGTATACCAAATTCGGAGCAAATCGAATGATTCTGCATGAAAAACCCATTTATCTGAATTAAGGGGTGGACTAACCCCTTTTTCCCCTTTAATCTTAACCAATGAACCCCCAAAACTAATCAGGGAAGTTCCTTAACATAATAAACCGGTATACCAAATACGGAGCAAATCGAATGATTCTGCATAAATAACCCATTTATCTGAATTAAGGGGGTGGACTAACCCCCCTTTATCCTTAACCAATGAACCTCCAAAACTAATCAGGGAAGTTCCTTAACATAATAAACCGGTATACCAAATTCGGAGCAAATCGAATCATTCTGCATGAAAAACCCATTTATCTGAATTAAAAGGGGTGGATTAACCCCCCCTTTTCCCCCTTTATCCTTAACAAATGAACCACCAAAACTAATCAGGGAAGTTCCTTAACATAATATACCGGTATACCAAATTCGGAGCAAATCGAATGATTCTGCATGAAAAACCCATTTATCTGAATTAAGGGGGTGGACTAACCACCCTTTTCCCCCTTTATCCTTAACCAATGAACCCCCAAAACTAATCAGGGACGTTCCTTAACATAATAAACCGGTATATTAAATTCGGAGCAAATCGAATGATTCTGCATGAAAAACCCATTTATCTGAATTAAGGGGTTGGGCTAACCCCGCTTTTCCCCCTTTATCCTTAACCAATGAACTTCCAAAACTAATCAGGGAAGCGCCTTATCACAATGAACCTAGAAAAAAATTTTGAAGCAAATCGGATGTTTCTATCAAGAGTTATCGCGTTACGTACATACATACATACATGCGACTAACCCCCCTTTTCCCCCTTTATCCTTAACCAATGAAACCCCCAAACTAATCAGGGAAGTTCCTTAACATAATAAACCGGTATACCAAATGCGGAGCAAATCGAATCATTCTGCATGAAAAACCCATTTATCTGAATTAAAAGGGGTGGACTAAGCCCCCCTTTTACCCCTTTATCCTTAACCAATGAACCCTCAAAACCAATCAGGGAAGTTCCTTAACATAATAAACCGGTATACCAAATTCGGAGCAAATCGAATGATTCTGCATAAAAAACCCATTTATCTGAATTAAGGGGGTGGACTAACGCCCTTTATCCTTAACCAATGAACCTCCAAAACTAATCAGGGAAGTTCCTTAACATAATAAACCGGTATACCAAATTCGGAGCAAATCGAATCATTCTGCATGAAAAACCCATTTATCTGAATTAAAAGGGGTGGATTAACCCCCCCCCCCTTTTCCCCCTTTATCCTTAACCAATGAACCACCAAAACTAATCAGGGAAGTTCCTTAACATAATATACCGGTATACCAAATTCGGAGCAAATCGAATGATTCTGCATGAAAAACCCATTTATCTGAATTAAGGGGTGGACTAGCCCCCCTTTTCCCCCTTTATTCTTAACCAATGAACCCCCAAAACTAATCAGGGAAGTTCCTTAACATAATAAACCGGTATACCAAATTCGGAGCAAATCGAATCATTCTGCATGAAAAACCCATTTATCTGAATTAAAAGGTGTGGACTAAGCCCCCCTTTTCCCCCATTATCTTTAACCAATGAAACCTCAAAACCAATCAGGGAAGTTCCTTAACATAATAAACCGGTATACCAAATTCGGAGCAAATCGAATCATTCTGCATGAAAAACCCATTTAACTGAATTAAAAGGGGTGGACTAAGCCCCCCTTTTCCCCCTTTATCCTTAACCAATGAACCCTCAAAACCAATCAGGGAAGTTCCTTAACATAATAAACCGGTATACCAAATTCGGAGCAAATCGAATGATTCTGCATGAAAAACCCATTTATCTGAATTAAGGGGGTGGACTAACCCCTTTTTCCCCTTTAATCTTAACCAATGAACCTCCAAAACTAATCAGGGAAGTTCCTTAACATAATAAACCGGTATACCAAATACGGAGCAAATCGAATGATTCTGCATAAATAATCCATTTATCTGAATTAAGGGGGTGGACTAACCCCCCTTTATCCTTAACCAATGAACCTCCAAAACTAATCAGGGAAGTTCCTTAACATAATAAACCGGTATACCAAATTCGGAGCAAATCGAATCATTCTGCATGAAAAACCCATTTATCTGAATTAAAAGGGGTGGATTAACCCCCCCTTTTCCCCCTTTATCCTTAACCAATGAACCACCAAAACTAATCAGGGAAGTTCCTTAACATAATAAACCGGTATATTAAATTCGGAGCAAATCGAATGATTCTGCATGAAAAACCCATTTATCTGAATTAAGGGGTTGGACTAACCCCGCTTTTCCCCCTTTATCCTTAACCAATGAACTTCCAAAACTAATCAGGGAAGCGCCTTATCACAATGAACCTAGAAAAAAATTTTGAAGCAAATCGGATGTTTCTATCAAGAGTTATCGCGTTACGTACATACATACATACATGCGACTAACCCCCCTTTTCCCCCTTTATCCTTAACCAATGAAACCCCCAAACTAATCAGGGAAGTTCCTTAACATAATAAACCGGTATACCAAATGCGGAGCAAATCGAATTATTCTGCATGAAAAACCCATTTATCTGAATTAAAAGGGGTGGACTAAGCCCCCCTTTTCCCCCTTTATCCTTAACCAATGAACCCTCAAAACCAATCAGGGAAGTTCCTTAACATAATAAACCGGTATACCAAATTCGGAGCAAATAGAATGATTCTGCATGAAAAACCCATTTATCTGAATTAAGGAGGTGGACTAACCCCCTTTTCCCCTTTATTCTTAACCAATGAACCCCAAAAACTAATCAGGGAAGTTCCTTAACATAATAAACCGGTATACCAAATACGGAGCAAATCGAATGATTCTGCATAAAAAACCCATTTATCTGAATTAAGGGGGTGGACTAACCCCCCTTTATCCTTAACCAATGAACCTCCAAAACTAATCAGGGAAGTTCCTTAACATAATAAACCGGTATACCAAATTCGGAGCAAATCGAATTATTCTGCATGAAAAACCCATTTATCTGAATTAAAAGGGGTGGATTAACCCCCCCCCCTTTTCCCCCTTTATCCTTAACCAATGAACCACCAAAACTAATCAGGGAAGTTCCTTAACATAATATACCGGTATACCAAATTCGGAGCAAATCGAATGATTCTGCATGAAAAACCCATTTATCTGAATTAAGGGGTGGACTAACCACCCTTTTCCCCTTTATCCTTAACCAATGAACCCCCAAAACTAATCAGGGACGTTCCTTAACATAATAAACCGTTATATTAAATTCGGAGCAAATCGAATGATTCTGCATGAAAAATCCATTTATCTGAATTAAGGGGTTGGACTAACCTCGCTTTCCCCCCTTTATCCTTAACCAATGAACTGCCAAAACTAATCAGGGAAGCGCCTTATCACAATGAACCTAGAAAAAAATTTTGAAGCAAATCGGATGTTTCTATCAAGAGTTATCGCGTTACGTACATACATACATACATGCGACTAACCCCCCTTTTCCCCCTTTATCCTTAACCAATGAAACCCCCAAACTAATCAGGGAAGTTCCTTAACATAATAAACCGGTATACCAAATTCGGAGCAAATCGAATGATTCTGCATGAAAAACCTATTTATCTGAATTAAGGGGGTGGACTAACCCCTCTTTTCCCCCTTTATCCTTAACCAATGAACCCCCAAAACTAATCATCCTTAACATAATAAACCGGTATATCAAATTCGGAGCAAATCGAATGATTCTGCATGAAAAACCCATTTATCTGAAATCTCCCAGGCTTTGATAGCCTGTGAGCTAAAAAGGGTGATTTTGTAGAATATTAATTTATTTCCAAACATATTTCATTATGTCCTTATAATTTTTTCAATGTTTCACGTCACATATTTTTATTAATTTGATTTCTTATTAATAGGCTTTTAATGTTTCCTAATTACGAGTAGTAAATTGTGTCTGCTTTTGTTTTCAGTTGATGATTACTTTAATACATGTTACTCATTTTTATTTTCTTCTATCTTTACAAGAAGAAAGTATTGGTTCGTGAAAATTTTCGACTTTCGGTTTTCAACGGATTTACTCTTTTTAAGATCAGAGATTCCGAAAAACATGTTTTTACAAAATGTCTGTCTATGAGCCTGTCTGTCTTCCTGTATGTGCCACAAATTTTGTGGCGCTCTATCTCAAGAACTAATGTACAAAATTTAATAAAAATTTATATTCAGTTATTCCCTGACATAAATTGGTGTTGATTAGTTTTTGGTGCAAATCGCTCAACAGGTGGCGCTGTTATGCAGAAATTTTTACGATTTCCGCAATAGCTCAACATCCAGAATTAATGGACGGATTTTCATCAAACTTCAGATTTAATTAGTCCTTGACATGAATTGACGATTTGATTATCAAAAATTATCTTTCGTACAAATAATTACCAGGAAGCCATCATAAGAGAATCTATTGAAAAAATTCCTAATAAAGATACAGCTTGTAATAACGATGTACTTTGATACGATATCCATGGAGTATGGCGATATCAAATGTTTTGTAAATAAAAGAAAATTATAATAAATTGTTACAGATCAGGGGTCGATGCAGAGTTTTATTCTTGGGGCCCATTTTGTGAAAAGAAAAAGTTATTTTTGTGAATTTTATTATATTTTTGTGAAAAATAACATTTTGTAACGAAAGTTGAAATCCAGTTATTCAAATTCGAACCAAGAATTTATTAACAAAAACTTCTTTAAATCCCTTTGCTAAAGTTTTTGTTTTTCGTGATCTGGCTTTATTTACAAATTACACATTTTAAAACAGTTTTTAGAAAAAAGAATGTCATGTTGGGAACTTATTCTATTAACAGGAATTTTATGAAGAGGCCTGTTTTATTAAGTTCATGTTTGTGAAGGGGCCCAATTTATTAAATTTATTTTTGTGAAGGGGCCCATTTTATTAAATTTATTTTTGTGAAGGGGCTTATTTTATTAAATAGATTTTTATGAAAGGGCACTAAATAGGCCCCAAATTTTTTCTGGATCGACCTCGACAGATTGTTTCGCATTCAAATGTAGAAACCTTCAACTTCTTCAATGTATTTCAGTCATATAGGGCGAAACCCCCAGCTATTGACACCTAACCTGTACCTGACACATCGGCAAAAATCCAACTCAAAGAAGCATTTTTTTGTAAAATTCTGCAAAGAAATGCTAGGTAGTGGTAACTTATTTGTCTTAACTGTTTTAACTTATTTTTCAGTTATTGGTTTTTCGAAAAAGGGATGGTATCAGTTATTGAACATACAGAGGTGTGAAAATTATTGGATTAATTGCGATATTTACATAAAAATCTTGTTATATTAAAGAAATAATACATTATTTAAAAAAATATATTGATACATTTAATATTTAGCGTGCATCCCCTTGTTTTTTTATTAAAGATTCGATATGTCTTGCCATACTTTGTATGAGTTTTTGTTTTTGGCAATTAATTTGTATTTCGTTGTCATGATGCCACATTTGGATGAATTTTTCTATCGGAACATTCTTGTTTGTGATTTTGCATTTCTTTAATTTTTAATTAAAGAAAACGCTTCCATGGCCTGGAAACATTCAGATATGAACGCTATAGAGAATCTTTGGGCCATTGTAAAGAAAAAAATTAAAGAAATGCAACATCACAAACAAGAGTGGTCTGATAGAAAGACTCTTCCAAATTTAGCACCATAACAACGAAATACAAATTAATTGCCAAAAACTCATACAAAGTATGCCAAGACGTATCGAATCTTTAATAAAAAACAGGGGGATGCACACTAAATATTAAATGCATCAATATTTTTTTAATAATGCGTTATTTTTCTATAAAACAAGATTTTATTGTAAATTTCACAATTATTCTAATAATTTTCACACCTTTGTATTGCATATATTTCTGAAAAAATTAATTTTTAGTAATAAAAAGTATAATTTTTCAAAATTTTGTCAGCAATAATTTTTTAATGTATCTCTACTATACTTTCAACAACAAAGAAAAGTGTAAAATAGATTTAAAACTTTATAATAGTGATTTGAACAAGAAAAAATCATTAACCCCCAAATATATGCGCGACGTACAGAGAAAACTGTACTTTGTCCCCAATAAATTCAAATAAAAATCGCCATATTATTTAATTGCAGATATTTGTTACAAATTCTACGATTATACAATTTGAAGGTTACTTTTCAAAAAATAGTGGTGACAAATGTAAATACCTTACGTACTCTGGATATGTCATACCTTGCGCTTGTATTCCAGGGTTAAGGAGTCATTTGCTGGTGGTTTCACCCGACATGTTTATTTTTTATTACAGAAAATTAACAGTTATTGCTGTTATTAAGTAACTAAATGCTTTACTCGTTACTGTTTGAACCGTCAAACAATGACAGCATTGTGCTGTGAATGGGATCTACGAGAGACAGTTTTCAAGAGATCCGACAATGGTTTCAGTATGAATGTTTTTTTGTCGAATCCGAAAATTAGCCGAAGCTCGCCGAAACGAAGCCGAACTTTCTGTCCCTAATAATAATTATCTGATGTACGCTTCAGGATGCCCAAAGCGTAAGCAAGTGCTTACGCTTTCCTTAAGCACTCGTTTTATCTTGAAATTAATGGAGAGATAATACACTTTTTTTTTTTAACAACTGTATCCAAACATGCTAAAAACTAGTAGACTCATTTACAGACCGAGAAACGGTTTCTGATTTGACCACCACTATTCCCACAAAATAATTTTTGTTTCAGTTTTCTCTTACAAATGTAGTTCGTTGTAGAAATGCTATAAATATTTAAAACGAAAATTATTCTTCAGAAATAATGGTGGGGAAAAAATAATCCTCTTGAAAGCCTGCATTTATATTAATAGAAAACAAATTCGATGGATCTTAATATGCATTCAGTAAATTTTCCTAATTTTATCATAAAATACATCTCGATTCACAGAACTTTTCTACCTCTTATTCCGTGCTTAAAAATAAATCTTTTTAATCTTGTATTTCGTTTTCAGTAAGAAATGCAATCAATTTTCAGTAATAGGTTTTAACTGCATTCCTATATGCGAAATAATGCTCAGCCTAAAATTTCTGATTTAATATACTTCGACACAGAATCTATTAAATTGATATTTGATCAATAAAATAAGAAAAGCCGCCCGTCCGTTGGTAGTTTTTCCTTTTTCGTCCAGTTGCTATGGTAACTCGTTATCACAGCAGTTCTTCCTTTTTTCGCATCATATATTATCGGGTAGACTTTCGCTTTTTTGCGTATCTTCCATAAAAAGGGTTTTCTTCTGGTACTCTGTATTGGTCATTGATTCCAAAGAAAAATAAAAAGACATTGGAAATTGAGTTATAGAACAAAGGGTCAAGTATTGCAAAAGATTTGTTATGATAGCCAGCGTTTTCGAGAATTTACTCGAAATATAAAAAACAAGAAAGAAAAATCATGCGCCAAGCATAGATTATGAAACACTTTCCAACACATTCAGAATAATGTAACTAAACTTCATATTCTAATACGTTAAAATATTATGTCTAATTCAACCATATGGAAACGCATAACACATTTGAAAACCCGATTTCTGCTGTTCCCGTCTACAATCGGAAAATTATCCGAATTCTTCGAACAGCACTTTATATGATTAAAACAATTAAATTTAAAAGCGCATGCCGAAATTGACAATGCACTTCAGCAATTATTACTGAAAGACAGTATTGTAACAGATTTCTTTTGTGTGTCCCTGCAAATAAACGACAAATGCTATGAGTACCCTATTTTATCGTAATCATCTTGTAGTGAAAATCAGTGATTTATATCAGTTTAAATACATTTGAAACAACGTAATGCCATTAAAATATTCGCAAACGATTTTTTTCCCATATACCATAACGTAATGGAATTCTTTTGGGTAGCCCTGTAAATGAAATATTAATCCCATATGCTTGATATGCAATACGAAACATGGTTAGGTGACCTTAAATAAGGATTATCAGTTGCATGAAAATCCGAGTATATTTACGGGATTTAGAGCATGGACAGATGGCCAGACGGACAGACAAACCGAATTCATAAACACTTTTCAACTTTGTTGGAAAGTGTTAAAAAATATTTTTGCATGGATTACAAATTTCGTTGGGAAAAAATTTCGAAACTCTTCCGAGTGTTCTAACTATTCATGTCGAGATGAATAACTTACCTTTTCAAAATAGAGTCTGGGATTCATTGAAATTTTGATGGTTAAGAGGCTACTTCAATAACACGAAAACACCCGCTAGCTAATGTTACTCCTATGGGGGAATTTTATTTTTAATATCCCGTTGACATTTCAATTTTTTTTTTTTTTTTTTTTTTTTTTTTTTTTTTTTTTGATAGCGGCGGTCGATTTCTACTTTTTTACTTTCTTCTATCTTTACAAGAAGAAAGTATTGGATTCGTGAAAATTTTCGATTTTCGGTTTTCGACGGATTTACACGTTTTAGGGGTCAGAGATTCCGAAAAACATGTTTTTACAAAATGTCTGTCTGTGAGCCTGTGCATCTGTGAGTCTGTCTGCCTGTCTGTATGTGACACAAATTTTGTGGGCGCTCTATCTCAAGAGCTAATGCACGGAATTTAATAAAAGTTGATATTCAGTTAGTCCCTGATATAAATTTTCGCTGATTAGTTTTTGGTGTAAATCGCTCAACAGGTGGCGCTGCTATACTGCATTTTTACGATTTCCGCAATAACTCTATATCAACAACTAATGCTTGGATTTTCATCAAACTTCAGATTCAAGTATACTTTGATATGAATTAGTGCAGTTTGTGTTTTGGTGCAAATCGCTCAACAGGTGGCGCTGCTATGCTGCACTTTTCAGAATTTCCATTATAGCTGTATCTCATGAACTAATGCAATAATTTTCACCAAACTTCAGAATCAGTTAATTCTTGACATGAATTGACATTTTGTTCATTTTGGTGTAAATCGCTCAACAGGTGGCGCTGCTATGCTGTATTTTTCAGAATTTCCACTATAGGTGTATCTCAAGAACTAATGCACGAATTTTCATCAAATTTTAGAATCAGTTAGTCCTTGACATGAATTGACATTTTATACAGTGTGGTGTAAATCGCTCAATAGGTTGCGCTGCTATGCTGTTTTTGTGATTTTCGCAATAGCTCTATCTCAAGAACTAATGCTTAGATTTTCAACGAACTTCAGATCCCTGTATACCTGGATATCAATTATTCCTGTTTATGTATTGGTGTAAATCACTCAACCGGTGGCGCTGCTAAGCTACATTTTTCATAATTTCCGCTATAGCTCTATCTCAAGAACTAAGGCACGGATTTTTATCAAACTTCAAATTCAGATACACTTTGATATGAATTGGTGCTAAATTGATGTAATTTCTTGTACTATTTAAATGATTTAATTGACGTGATTTATATAGAAGAAAGTTTTGTGATAGCCACAACATACTAGTTGATTTTGTTTGCAGTTTTTTTCTTTTTTTTTATGAGGATACTTTCATTTTCAAAACCGATTTCTAAAGTTAGATGCTTGTAATGGGCCAAAAAACAGAGAAGGCGTGCAGTGTTGTTCGTAGAAACAAAAATTTGCCATTTTCCGCGAACGGCACTGGCGTTTTTTGAGGGCACCGATGGCGAAATGAGAAATTCGCACATCAGTATGAGGCTGTAGTTGAACTGGTGTTGATTTGGTAGTGATTTCGGTGTGTTTGTCGTTCTAGGACTTAGGCCATTCATTAAGCTGGCCATTAAGAGGTTACTTCACTCACACGAAAACACCCATTCGCTAAAGTTAAGCCTAAGGAAAAATTTTTTTATCTCAATTTGTATTTCAATATTTTTAAACATTTTTTTTTATTGCTAGATGAGATCAAAGGCCGTTTTTTACGTTTTCGATTTGATTGTTTTATATTAGGATACTTTTTATCTTCGAAACCGGTTTCGAAAGTGAAAGTATTCTCATTAAAAAAAAAAAAAAAAAAAAAAAAAAAAAAACCCTCTAAAGAAAATCAAAAAAGTAAAATACGGCCTTTGTACAGATCGTCCTCAACTACTCACTGAAAAAAAAAACAACAAAAAAAAACAAACACTATAGGCGCTTTCAGTGTGACGTTCTGCTTGGAAACTGACTCCAAACAAACGGTTGCTATGTTTTATTTCTTATTAAATTTAAATCATAGAAAATGTTACCAGCACATATAAAGTATTAAAACACATATCTGTTCGATACAGCTGTAAAATTCAGCTATAATATATAAGAAAAATAGAAAATAAAGAATAGCAACTGTTTGTTTGGAGTCAGTATCCAAGGGAAACGTCATATCTGACGTCAGACTGAAAGCGTCTGCATGAGTGAATTATTCCTTTAACATAAAATAGGGTGTTTATTTGAACATTCTCGGTGTGAATATACTGGTACATGGCCCCTCATTTTCTAAGATGACACCAGCCTTGTTTACAGGTATGCACACATGAGCACTCAAATCATTTAGCACTTCGGCTGACCTATAGAAATCCCATAGGAAATCGGAGAGGGTGGGGGAAGGATAATGGGAATATCGACTATAACATCGGCATCAGCATCCCTGCAACAGACCTTATGCACGCAACCTGAAATAGATGCTAAAATTCGTCTGTTGGCGGTATTTAGCATAGAAGTCTGTGGAGTGTGAGTTATTAATGCTTATTTGTTAAAAATACCGCAAAAAATTCCTTGTTGTAGCAGCATATACTCAATATATTGTAATATAAATTCAAAATGTTGTTCTATAGGACAAAAAATTCCCTAAATTTTCAAAATTTCCATTAAAATATATGTACACAACCTGGGTCAAGGCTCACTGTTGAAAATCTGCAGCTTTCGCTGCATTGTCACTCCACCGCTTTTATAGAATATTCCATTTTGACCAATGAGAATGCTTCATATTATAGTCAAGTAATCGTTTTCTATAAAAGCGGTGGAGTGACTATGCAGCAAACGCTACAGATTTTTAACAGTGTAAAGTCGTCTGCTAGCGGTGTTTGCGCCTGCGTATACTGGCATTCTGGCGGTGCAGTTGTTAGAATAACAGATCAACATACCGCCATCTCTGGCGTCTGACGTCACGTGCATAAGGTTCATTAGATGGACCTTATACCTCATATACTCATGAACGAGAGGCGTCGACTGGATGTGTCATGATTGCCGAGTCTTGGAAATTTCCTTCCTCGAAGATTCCAGCCGGCTTATCAAAGTTGAAGGGGGTGTAACATTGTACTCCAGGGGATGGTTAATTTTTTATCCGGTGTCCTTACACAAGGTGTACCAAAAAAAAAAACCACTGGCCTCGGCTTTTATTCCTTAAACTTTGGTCGCAGACATATATTATAAATTACAAAGTTACGTAAAAAAGGGTACAGAATTTTATGAAATCGATTAAAATTTTGATGCGATTAAATTTGAAGAAATAGAAAATTTAAATTTTTATGCTCTCCCCGAAAATTTTAAAGTCATGTGCAAAATTGCATCATTGTACCATAAAAAGTCGCAGAGATATGATGTATAAACAGAGTTGGTGGCGGGTTAATCATAAATTAAAATGTAAATGTTCTATTCTTTGTCCATCATTGTTTCGTTTCGTATTTTGTGTACGACCCCTGAAACGCAATCATTTGACATGATTTTTCCTCTTTGGAAACTCATATCCAGGCATCAAAAATCAAAAAGTGGTGTAAGTCAGTAATTATGCATTTTCATATCTCTGCGACTTTATGATTAAATGCTGAAATTTTGAGCATGACCTTATTAGTGTAAGGGGTACATTTTACTCATTCGGAAAATTTTTTGTACGGGGAATGTATAAAAATTTAAATTTTGCATTTCTTCAAATTTTATCCCCTGAAATTTTTAATCGATTTCATAAAAATTCTGTACCTTTTTTTTCGTAACTTTGTGATTTATGATATATTTCTATGATCCTTATTTAAGGATTAAAAGCCGAGGTCAATGTTTTCGGACAACCTGTATATATGTATATTACGCATAACTTTTGAACGGATGTACCGATTTTAATAATTTTTTTCCGTCCGAAAGAGCTGATTTTGGCCATCTGTTATGAATTTTATAAGGATAAAAAAGTAGTATGTTTATCTGTTGACTGTTTTCTTGTCTTTTTTTAAATTTCTCAACTAGAACTTTCTTAAAAATTGGCCTAAATCAGCGAAATTTCAATATGTTTTTAAAGCACGCAGTATTTTTTATGTTTCTAAAATAGTCTTTGTATCATGTATAGTATTTTTAACTGGTGCAACTCAAAAATTTTAAGATATGATCGTCTGCTTCTCGTCAAAATAAGCGATATTGCCAATAATGGGATTTAAAACGTATACAAATAACATTAAAGGACTCCCAAAGAACACTTTGTTGTGTCAAACCGATCTCTCTAAAATACACCAACTGGCGTGCAGTAATAAATATCCGTAAAATAAGATACGAAGCAATACGCTGAAGTCGCTTTTATTTTTCCTTTCTTAAAAATTACCTATTCTTCGTCTTTAAGTCTAGAGATCATCTTTAAGGCTGCTTATCAGTCAGGCTGGAAATTCCTCTCTCTAATGCTAAACATATGGGTTCGGAATGCATCCGTACTTTTCAAATTTCTCCTCGGAAAATTAAAAAAAAAATTCTTCTGTTTTCAAAATAGTCTTTGTGTCGCCTATAACATTTTTAACTGGTACAAGTAAAACATTTTAGTATATGATTGTCAGCTGATCGTCAAAATAAGCGATATTGCCAATAATATGATTTAAAATCTATACAAATAACATTAAAAGGCTGCCAAAAGAACACTTTGTTTTTCCAAACCAGTCTTTCTAAAATACATCAACTGGCGTGGAGTAAATAATTTTTCGTAAAACAAGTAAAAATTAAATTTAAAAAATCAAAAACCCCACTGCGTAAAAAGCGAACTAATTAATTATTTCTCATGAATGTGAAACACATTTTTATATTACTAACCTATTTTTTTTATTTACTTGTATTGATGACTTTTAAGTTGTGTTTAATTGTTAGTTCCTATCTATAAACGCTATTTTGATGAGGCCTATAGATGTCTATGAAGGTTAGAGTTGCAGTAAAGCTAGAAATCCTACCTACTCAACTTCCAGGTTGTGTAATATTTAAACGCAGCTTCTGACTGTAAAATAGTCAATGAAACATCGTCTTCATTTTCAAAGACCTATCCAATGATATGCCACTCAATATGGTGTGTAAAAAATGTTTTTCATCTCTAACCTGTATTTTACGGTCGCCATTTTGAATTTATAAAAACAAAACCTAGCCTATAGCCATCGGACGGTTTAAACGAATCGATAGAGACCTAATTCATTAAAATCCATACAGCCGTTGGGATGTTTCGAGGATATAAAGAAATTCACATACCCAGATATGCATGAAACACATAACCCTTCTTGGCAGTCGGGCAATAAGATACGAAGCAATTCGTTGCAGTCGCTTTTATTTTTCCTTTCTTAAAAATTACTTATTCTTTGTCTTTAAGTCTGAAAGAATGAAGAAGCCTGAAGATCATCTTCAGTCAAGCAGATCGTCTCAGTCAAGCTGGAAATTTCTCCCTCATAATCGGAATCACTAATCGGCTCGGAATACATCCGTATTTTTCAAATTTCTCCTCGGAAAATTAATTTTTTTTTTGTTGTGGTTTTTTGTATGTTCTTCTTGCAGAATATCTTTTTCTTTTTTATTGGACAAAATATTTTTAAAATGCATTGTTAGTTTTATTCAAAGTGTTAAAATCTTACTTACAACTCGCCTGCTTCACTTAGATTTTAACACCTTGAAATATAAAATTAAATATATGTTTTAGAAATATTTTGGCAAATAAAAAAAGAAAGAGACATTCTTCAAGAAGAGTATACAGAAAACATAAGGTAAAAATGTTAATTGTCAGAGGAGAAATTGGAAAAATACGGAATAAACCCATGGGTTTAAGCATTAGAGAGGGGAATTTGCTTACTAACTGATAACAAGCCTTGAGTCCATGTGTTATATATGGTGACCATTACAACTATTTATGGTTCTTTTAAGGGGGTCCGGGACACAAAAATCTTCAAATTTTCATTTTTTTTAAATTATTATTATTGGATTAAAAATTTCTCTGTCGTTTTCTGCTTAAAATGATGTTTAAATCATGTTTCTATCTTAATTAGAACAGGAAATATTAATTTTTTCGTTTTGGTTTGTTTTCAAAATCTGCCTTTCAAGCTATGGTTGTCAAGGAAACGAGTTCTTGTGAAATTGCGTTTTTCTTCATGATAGGTTTTTTCACCATTTCTCATATTTAAATTCTTATAACTCAAGAACCGTTAAAGATACAGGGTTGAAACTCGGAAATATCTTTTTCAATTATTTTACTTTACTTTTGAGCCAGCATATTTGAAAAAAATATTTACTTTTGAAAATATGATTTAAAAAAAAAAAAGTTGCACCACTTTTTTTGTAATTTTTTCTTTAAAAATTTTAAATTTTTTTTTTAATTAATATTTTTAAAATGCTGGCTCTAAATTAAAATTTATATATTTTTGTTTATTTAAATGAAAAAAATTGAAATTCTATAAATAATATTTCGAGTTATAACGATTTTAAACTACCCCACTTTTTTAACAAAATTTAAAATTTAAATTTTTTTTTTTAATTATGAGAAGTTTTATCATGCGATTTTGTTTACAAATGATATGGTTAACCATCACAAAAAATTTCAAAATTTTAACTCAATAAATAAAAATTTTTTGAAAACGTGTCCCGGACCCCCTAAGCAAAATATTTCAACCTTAAACGGAAGGAAAATTCAATTGATTTTTACTGCAAAAAAATTCTTACCTTTTTTTACAAAAAATATAGAATAAACACTGTGTAAAATTTGTACGCAGTCATTGTTATTATATAATTCATACAAACGCTCAAATTTATATGTAGTACTAATTACAGTATTATTATTAATTTAAGACCAATGTCAGACGGGCGTCTTTTTTGCTGCTTTGGTCTAAATATCCGTAATTAATAATATAATTTCTTCTTCCACATATTCCATCAACACTTTCCAACATATAGTTGAAAAGTGTATGGGTTCGGTTTGTCTTTCCGTCTGTCTGTCCGTCCGTCCGTCTGTCTGCCCGTGCTCTAACTCGAGTAAATATAGTCCAATTGCCATGAAATTGATATACGTTATTGGGCTTTACTATGGCATGTTCTGTATTGAAAAAGAAGTGTGTAGCATTTTCGGTTGATGTACAATGCCCCTCAAAAGAATTCCGTTACATTACGGTCTGTGTGTGTGTGTGGGGGGGGGGAATCATTTGCCGTTTATTTTAATCATATTGCAGTATTTTAAACACATTGATATACATCAGTGAGGTGTACTACAAGACTCTTACTATAGAATATGGTGTGCAAAGAACTTATCGTTTATTTACAGGGACACGCAAAAGAGTTTGGTTATCGAAGAAAATGATCACTAATAGAACTATTGAAGCATGCGAACAATAATTGCTGGAAATGCGTTTTCAGTTGTGGTATGCGTTTATAAACTATTTTTTAAATATTACTTGATGTGCATAAATTTTATAGACCATATATAAGGTCGCACTCTCAAAAACATCCGTTTATTGGCGGAAATTCCTGAGTAGAATTTTTCAACTGAGCTATGCGTTGAACTGGACTAATTTTTAACATACTATGTAGTTGGCATACATATTTGTACACTGAAAAAAATGGGTTCTCAAAATTGAGTAAAAAGTACTCATTTTTAAATACGTCACATACTCAAAATAGCTCCGATCCAAGTGTACTCAAAATTGAGAATCACATGTACTCATTTTTGATTCCATGGATGTGTTCAAATATGAACCGTTATGTACTCATTTTTGATCTTATGTACGTTATCAAATGTGAAGTGTTTGTGTACTCATTTTTGATCCCATATATGTATTCAAATAAGAAGTTGAAAGTAAATACCCTCAGTTAAATATTCAATACACCTTTTCTTTAATGCAATCAACTGTAACCTTCAGAAAATGTTACATTATGCGCAGTATTTTAAAATAATTTAAAAATGTTTGAAAACAATGCTTCTGTTATAAAAATATGAAGTGAAACAAAATGGCGTCCAAGATGGCCGATTAGTAACACGTGCGAAACCAAAATGGGCTAGGACACACATTTTACAAAGCACTTTCAAAACTAAAATAAGTTAAATGAAAAAAAAAAAAAAAAATCTTATCAAAGCCACCCCCACCTCCCTCCTCTTCCCCGAGACACTTTACTACAGATTAAAGTAAAAATGTTCTGACATTTATTTCCCGCTCAAAATTATCAACACTAAATATTTAATTGATTATTTACAAAGATAAAATAGCAAAATTATTATCAAGATACGCTAAACAATTACTTTTATGACAAAAGCATTGTTTCCAGGCACTTTTAAATCATTTTAAATATTGTGCGTAATTTAATATTTACAATAATACAATATTTACAGAAGGTACAGGTGATTAAACAAGAAAGAAAAGTATTGAATATTTAACAGAGAGCACTTACTTTCAAAGTTGTCGTCGAAATATTGAAAATCACAGACCGAATTTACGAAGCACTGATAAACAACAACAATACAATGTAACCTTACGCATTATAAAGGAGACACGGGAAATAGTTCCTACAAAGGAATAAAAATGTAATATATACCTTGGATTTCCACGGTATATTACATTGTCTTCCGATTAAAGAACATCTTTTAAGCCGCCATGAATGAAATAAACCACTGCAAAGTACAAAATTATCGTTTCGTTCGGGTTTGATAACATGCGATGTATCAAAATTGAGAAAGAATGGGTTCATTTTTGATCCAAACATACTCAATTCGATATGAGCACATCGATTTACTCATTTTTGAGTACTTCATTTTTTTTCAGTGTAGATCATATACAGGGTTTCAAAAAATAAATCGTATATTTTAATGACTATTCACGATAATAGCAGAAATCGGGCGTATGCGTTTTCCAAATTGTTCATTTTTCACCTTAGTAAGCTGTGAAGCTTTGTTATAGTATTCTGAATGTGCCGGAAAGCATTTCATAATCTCTGCTGAACGCAGGATTTTTCGTTCTTGTTTATGAATGAACGGAGGTGTTTCATGTCATAATTTTCATGTTGACTTAAAAAAAAAAAACTTTTTGTTGCCGTTGTAAAATCTTAAAATAAAATAAATATACAGGTTTTGAATTTTCTTTTCCTTGAATTCTATCTCGAAATGCTTTAGTTTTTTCTTCTATTCACTATCTTTATATATAAAAGTGTTTCATTTTTAATTTTCCCCTGCAGATCTTAGTATTACATTTATCCTGTTGTAATACACTACATGTATATGAATAATTTGTATACGCTGTTCCTTTTTTGCAATCTTCCATTATATATCTTATTAAATATTCCCCCTGTCATCTTGCTTAAATAATGACTGGATGTTCCGCAATCAATAAGTTGTAGATGAATAATACATTAACCTGTATGTAATTCTCAATTTCTTCATGCATTCTACAAATGCTTGATCTAAATATATTTTGAATAGATTGGATTCCTTGACGAATTCTTCTTCTTCTGCCCTTGGCGGTGGAATCCCTAAATAAAAATTCAGCCAGGTGCGGAATGCCACAGTGTTGCCGCATCTGGTTGATATTTTATAGGGGAATTCCAAATTCTCACCAGTAAGTTTAAATAGTTATTATTGTTTTATAAGATGATAGCTATTCCACAAATAAAGTAAAAGAAAATTGCTATTCAAAATTTTCCGGTGTGAATTCCAACACTAGTGAGAAGTCGGTCAATTAGAGATGACGTCACAGCTCGTGTCCTCTTGCCTTGAATATTTCGATGGCAGCATTCAAGTCCGTGGAACAAGTGGAAGGGACGAGATGAAAAGCATGGGCAGTAGGCGGACTGCATTGACAATTACATTTTTTTTTTTTTTTTTTTTTTTTTTTGTTTCTCACAATACTAGTGAGAGAACTTTCCAGAAACTTAACGCCATACATAATGCTATATTACTTACGTTTCCAAAGTAAATCGGCACGTCAAACGACAATTAAAGATTAGTTTAATTAAAATCTGTTTGTGCGTTCTATAATGGAATGAAGAATGTGTAATTCAAGGTGTGCAACTGATATAAGGTTTGATATCTCTTACTTTAATTTTTCAATTTTAAAAATGATTATTTAACATTTTTTGCAACATTTTAGCTTTTTTTTTTTTTTAATATATGGTACATTTTAAACAACCGAAAATGGTAGTAAAATTTAATTTGTATGATTGAAGAATTATATTTCTACAGTCAAAGCTTTTACACCTTAGGCGACTACAATTTCGATTATACGTCTTTCTCAGTTATACGTCGCTTTAGACCGGTCCCCTAAAAGCCGTATATTCGGTGTTTTACTGTAATTTTTAAGAAACAATTGCAACATATATCTTTTTTAAACAAAAATCGTTTCCAAGAAGCTTCAAATCCAAAATTACAGCTCATTCTGCCAACTAGTTTTTGAGTTATTACAAATTAGTTTGACATTGAGAGCTAAAAACTTTAAACCAATGGTTCCCAACGTGGGGCATATGTCCCACCGGCGGGGGGGGGGGGGGGGGGGGGTTGGATTTGACCTTCTAGGGGATCAATTCCAAATTTCTTACTCACTCATTCACTATCAGTTTCTTTTTTGTCTTTTGGGGGGAAAAGTAGTGTTGTAGGCTAAAAATAAATGGAATACAAGAAAAATTTAAGAAATCAGTTTTTTTATTGAATTTTTAAAATGTTCCCTATCGAAATTTAAAAATAGATTTAACACTAGAATAATTATGCGAATAATCATTTAAAATATTTTGATATCTTTTAAAATCGAGAGCTTTAATAAGCTCTTGATAGTTTTTTTGCGATAATTTTTTTAATTTTTCGAAACATTTTCGATTATTTATTGAATGAGTTTTCTACTTCTATTTGCGAAGACAATTAATGATATTGGAAAGGGAAAACAGAGAGAAAGTGTTAAGAGGAATAATGGCTACTTAATTTGATAAAGATAAAAATATTGAAATACTGCTGTGTACTGCGTTATCCATAGAAAGAAAAGTCAGTGTCCAAAGCTTTTTCACCAACTCTTAATAAGTTACAAGAATGCATTATAAAACGTATAAATTTATCAATTTTAACGTCAAATATAAGTGTCTATTTAAGATATTTTTGCGAAAATAAAAATGCAACATTTCTTTAACATTGAGTTAAGTTGGAAGAGTAGAACAAAACTCATTTTGGCATATAAACAAAGATGTATAATCTCATTGTACAGTAGCCTCCCTCGTAACCGGCCTCCTCTTTACCGGAACTCCGCTTTAACCGGCTGACTTTTTTCCCCAACATCAGGTAAAATTCAAGGATGACGACCTCAGGAACTCAGCTTACGCTTTCCAGTTAAAGTGTAATCCCGAGAGAAAGGAAGTAAAATTCAGAAAGGAGAACGTCTATTCTAAATGGATACGCATTGACCTTCACCAGTGTTGAATTCAGGGTGTGGACCGGGGGGGGGGGGAGGTCGTTCCCCCCAGGAACAATGAGATGTCCCCTCGGAAGATTTGAGATTTTGTGTTTTTAATGGTCAAAAGTACAATCCCCCACCCGGAACTCTATAATGTCTGATCTATCTGCATACTGTTTTGCACAAACGTTTAAAAAGCTTGAGGGATGAGAACAGATTACCGTAGATGTATAAGAGTTGTTTGAGTTTGATAAAAATCTCAAGCATGAAACATTGTTTGACAAGGATATAATTAGGACAATAACTGATGGTGTTCAATACGAAGACGATCTTGATGATGATCCAGTTAAAGTTGACACTCTTAAAATTCCTCATACGGAAGGGGTAAAAGCAATAGAGTTGGCGCTACGCTATATGTTGAGCAGCGTCTAACAGCTACCTCAGTTAAACTTATGATGTTAAAGAAATGGAGAGATAATGCTGCAAAATGCCAGGCATCTTGCCTTCAACAGAAGAAGGTCGCTGATTTCTTTATGGTTGATTAATTTAAATATACATAATGTAGAACAATTTCAACTTATTATAAAGGTGTGTGATACGATTTTCAACAATTTAATTTGTGTTAAATATTTTTCATTATTTGTTTTCAGTGATATTTTTCATTCATTTCCGTTAATTATAACTAATATTCATTTCACAAAATATAGAAAATACGTTCTTTTTATTAAACTACCCAAATTTAAAAACTAAATGCATCCTTACGGGTTTAATTAATTAAATTACGCAGATATTATTTAATTCTTTTTTTTTTTTTTTACTTCTCCGCTTTAACCGGTTTTTCTCTTAACCGGCTTACCCTCGGTCCCGTGTAGGCCGGTTAAGAGGGAGGCTACTGTATTTAGAAAATTATATTAAAAACACATTTATGGTAGAATATTCACCTCTTTCATAAGTTAAAAAATGTGAAATGAATAGTTATTGTTAAGGCTCTAACACTTCCACCGTGTCAATAGAGTTCACTTTCTAAATGATGAGACTTAATTTACAGATTAGGGTGGTGGGACGACATAGTGACTTTACAGATATTTAGGTGTGGCGTGCCCAATAAAAGTTTGGGAACCACTGCTTTAAATCTTTATAATTCCTTAGCAATTTGAACGAATGTCTTCCTGTTTGGCATCCTAATGTAAAATTTACAGAAAAAGTCGAATATAACGTCAAAATGTATATAGGGTGTTGTCAAATTCGACCGACATATTTAGAGGTGTAATAGTAAGCATTAAGATAATGCAAAATTTCCATAGAACATAAGGTCGCACACAACTTATTTAGTAACAAATAGAGGGTGTTTCATCCTAACTGAACTTGGGTTGGCGATAATAATTTTGAGAAAATTAAAAACATTGAAATGAAAATGCAGTCATATATACCTTGTTTTATGTGGTATGTTATAACATCACGAAAAGTTCTGGAAAAACAGGGTGTTCAAGCAATCGATAATGCAATATGAACTGGTAATCGCAGACCAAAATGTGGAGCATCATGTACATAGTGCTGGCGCGTTATAAGGGAAACTTCTACAACATTTTTATACATTAACACATTTTCAACAAAGGTGAGAATGTCTATTAAATTTTTTATTGTAGCATACTTCAGTTTTTTCTAAAACTTATTACCGTCAACTCAAATTGAGTTAGGGTAGAACAAATGAAAGAAAACATACTTTTAAGTCGAATGGCTATTTCAGGTTTTTTACTGTGACAATTCGGAGATTTGAATGTATGGAGTTTTCTATTTTTCTTTTCTTTTGGCCGACTCTACATATATGAAACTTTCATACAAGTAAGCCTGGAGATAATAAAGTATCAGATATTCAACATGGTAGAAATTAAAGGGACGAGGTACCTTTAAAATTAATTTTTGATTTTTTTTTTAATTTCACTTTAAATATTATTCAAGGGTACATTATATGCATTATGGCGTACATTTATCACAAAAAAAAAAGAAAGAAAAGAAAAAAAAACAGAGAAAAAAAGGAATTGTCCGTAATAAAAATATTTCCTAATCTTTTTGAAATTTTGAACCTCAAAATTTCAAAAAAATTAGAATTTTTTTTCCTTACCTTTATATTCAAATATATAAAATTCGATGCAAAGTTTTATTTATATATATAAACCAAACTTGTATAAAAAATATTGTGGATTTTCATTGATATTCAGTTCGCATGGGGCATTTTGAAAATCTCTAAAATATTACAGAAAATTCCTTTTTTTTTCTCTTTTTTTTTTGTGATAAATGTATGTTATAATGCATATAATGAACTCATGAATAATATTTAATGTGAAATTTAGGAAAAATAAAAAAATAATTTTAAATGTCCCCTTAAAGAATACGAATGCTTAAATATTCTGGTTTATGGATAAAATTTGTAAAAAGGTAGTGTTAATTTCAATTTAATAAATTCGCTATTCTGCTTTCAAAGATCTTACATTTAATTTTTTAACATCGGAATGGAATTACGTTCTCTTTAGTTTTATAACGAAAAACTTGACTTTAAAAGCAGAATTTGGAAGAGCGAGGAAAAGAAAATTTCACTTTTATTGTACAAGAATCCATTTGACTGATACCTGATTTGTTGAACAGATACAATTTGTTCAGGGCATTGACTGGAAGAATAGCGATAAATTTCTCACTTCCCGTTACTTTGGCAACCGGGATACGAAAGGTGAATTTCACTTCAATGGTTTCTTAGTTTCATAACTTTTTCTTAAAAAACTTTTCTTTCCTTTCACCATTGATAAGAAAAATGTATTAAGATTTAGTCATGAGTATTTTTTTGGTTCAAATAACTTGTTAAATAGAATGAATTTATACAAATAAATGACACTAATTAAAGTTTTCAGAAAATATCGCAATGAAAAGAGTACATGATGAATAGTTATCTTTGAATAAAATGGAAGCGAATGTGTAGAACATTGCTTTCGTTTGATAAATAAAACATAAAATAAATTTAATTTATATGCATACAGAACCAGCCCCCCTCTTTCATATTTTGATTATTATTTTTCTCTGTCTGCCAAAGCTTCAAACATTACCAGGAGCATTGACCTGGCAAGGTACAATTTTTCTATCTTTCGTCATCCTTAGCAAATTTTCTGCCCTGTTGAGTTGTGTTTATTACTTTTTAAAGTTTTTATCTATTACATATGGATCATAACTCATTTTTTGGATATCTTATTACTTTAATTTTTGGGGATTTCTTGACACGTTATAAGGAGCTTAACCCTTTATCTACTGGTGGTACTTATAAGTACCACTCACTTTAAACTTTCATCCCATAGTGAATATTACTAATATTCTAATGGCACTTTGCAAAAACACTCTTTTAACTCCACTTTTTCAGGATACATGGAGCAGTAGTTTTAGGTTCATTATTTTACCGAGGAAGGAGGCTATCTTTGAAACAGTCGATGTGTTTTGTGCTGACATTTTGTACTGATTGTCACGTTTGTCTTTTTATTGCTGCAAACATAATAAAAGACGTAAGATAAGTGTTGGATTTTTTTTATATGTTCATTATGATCTTAGAATACAATTTAAGTAGCTATTTTAAGTGAACGGTGTATGTGTTTGATTTAACAGTTGAATTACTCGGTGGTACTTATAAGTACCGACAGTACACTGGGTGTTGGAGAAAAATTTCTTGTTTACTTTTCGTCTGTGTAGTTATCCATCATTTTATCTGATTTATAATGCAATTACCAAATTGTAGTGTAGTAATGTTTTTCCTGGTATTTCTTTTCTGTTCCATTATTATTTTTTATAGGAAATCGAAAAAGTTGTGGCACCGATTCTTTTTTGCTATGCTAAAAATGACATATGTAAAGTCACATATCGCATGCGTGGAGATGCGAGAGAACATGTTGTTCATGGAATAGAGGCATCGCATAACTAAAGGATTGCTGACAAAATCGAAACCTAAAAAAAAAGTTTTTTCAATGCCATCAAATTTGAATTTTTACTCATTTTACATGTGTAAAATAAAACTATGTCAATTTAAGATTTTTTGATTGTTAACTTGCCAGATTCTTCTTATTATTTAGCATTTTTAAGAGTTTAAATTTTATTTGAAATATCATGTGGGTTTTCTGTTACGAGAATATTTTAGGCATAGTGTACTGGCGGTACTTTAAATTACCACTTTAATTAATTAGCTCTAACGAATTAAATTTCTCACGGGTGAGTATTTTTTATGTATATCCTTTAATTTTCATTGCAGTAACTGAAAAAAAATTACATGAAAAAATTGCAGTAGATAAAGGGTTAACATTGTCGTTTTTAGACTTACGCTGGCAATATTTGACAAATAACGCATCTTTACTATGAATTATTCTTATGAAATTCCTTTGGCGAATCCGCAAGATGCTCATGGTTTCTCTTTTTTTCATTTCCATTTTATGGTTTAATTTTTATATATTTTTCCCTTTGAGTTTCACTCATGCGATTTTATTTTAATTATGTATATATAGGAATATAGTACACTCCTTCTAATCCGCACAGGTCGGGACCAAGAGTTTCGTAGATTATAAAATTTTACAGATTGTAGGTCATTTTTTTGTTTACATTCTAATATTTGGAATTTATCTATAAATATAATAATCAAACTGCAAATAAATAACACAGAAATGAAAAAAAATGCTTTTTTATACAAAAAAAAACTTTATTCAATATTTGAAATAAATTTAAAGGATACTATAATAATACAAAATTAATAGAAAACATTTGTACTTATTTTAAATTCTATCAAACATTGCAGTGATAGTGGTTTGCTTTATAACTTTTCATTTATGCTTTGCAATTTAATCTTGAAGCTTTTTAAAAGGCAATTTTTTGATCAGTAACAAAAGTTTGTTACCCCAAGATTTTATCTTGGGGTATTAAATCTTGGGGTTTATCTTGTATAAAATCCTCAAGAGCTAATCCCTCTTGGAAAGCAATTTCATCTTTTATATAGCCAACAAATACGTTAGGATGTAGCAGTCTAGTTGTTATTTATAAGATACAGAAAACATTTTCTTTTAATGAATGCAGGAATGCATTAAAAATTTCTTAATAAATTCGTCAGATCAGTCAACTTTTATTACGGTTAAAGTGTATATTATCTTGCTTAAAAAAAGATTTTAACTGTTTGTTTACATCTGAATTAGCATTATAGGCGTATTTCTGTGACACATTCTAGAAATCATAATTTAAATATACACGTAGATTTTAATAATGTATTGTAAACATAACGGCGATAAATGTATTTTTTTAAATAATAAAGTTATTTATTTAATAGTAAAAAATACTAAAGTGATTTAATTTTGTTTTTACATTTACACCTGCTGTTTTTAATATAATGTCCTTATAAATAAATCAGTAGCAGACCAAAAAAAAAAAAAAAAAAAAGTCGAATCCGTATCCACAGCAATCTAAATCTTCATAGTATTTCCCGTCATTGATGTATAATAGGACAAAATAAAATAAAAACCTAATGACAGCAATGACTTTTGTTCTAATTAATGTAAAATAAAGAAAGAACCTTTTTTAATTTGTCGAAAAAATCTTTATAATTATCTGTGGTTTATTTTGTCGTTGTGTTTCTATTATGTACACATTAAAATTAAACCTATATTTTAAAAGTTCTAAAGCAACAGATTATTAAATTTAAAAGATTATTAAATTTTCTTCAGGCTCATGGAGAATTTCTTGATCTTCAGGGAGCTTCAACAGATCAAATGCACTCTGGATAATTTTATTTGCTCAGTATGAGTCTGCCTGTTCTATACAATTCACATGATTTATTTTTAAAGATAAAGTTGGTATTTATTAGCTAGGAGCAAATTATTTTATCTGATTATGAATTCTGTTGGTGAAGGAAATAGATTTCAATAGATAAAAATTTCAATGACAGCTGTAGAGCATCATTAATTTAATTTTTAAAATAAACAATTAAATTTAAAAAATCAAAAAACCCGACTGCGTAAAAAGCGAACTAATTAATTATTTCGCATCAATGTGAAACTATTTTTTTTTCAATTCCAACTATTAACTCACACTCTCGCTATATATATCTTGTTCAAATTTTCAATCGTAAATAAAATACTTATTATTCATCCAACCAAGCATAAATAATTTTTTTTTAATTTGTAGTGGATGACACTTGATGTTAATCCAGTTTTTTCAAATATTAATTCATTAATTAAATTAAATTAATTAATTTTCAATAATCGAAAGAGCCCTCTTCTTGATCAGGGTATTTTAAGACCGAGAGAGCCCTCTTCTTGATCAAGGCATTTTAAGCGCCACTCAATAGGAAAGGAGAATGGGAGAAAAAAAATTCTGTTACTGACCTAAGTAGGAATTGACTTAATTTATTTTTATATTACTTACCTATTTTTTATATTTGCTTGTATTGATGACTTTTAAGTTGTGTTTAATTGTTGGTTCCTATCTATAAACACTGTTTTCATGAGGTCTATAGATGTCTATGATGGTTAGAGTTGCAGTAAAGCTAGAGATCCTACATACACAACTTCCAGGTTGTTTAATATTTAAACGGAGCTTCTGACTGTAAAATAGTCAATGAAAAATCGTCTTCATTTTTAAAGACCTATCCAATGATATGCCACTCAATAGGGTGCTAATTTTTTTTTTCGTCGCTACCGCCATTTTGTATTTTACGGCCGCCATTTTGAATTTATAAAAACAAAACCTAGCCTATAACCATCGGGTCGTTAAGACGAATTGATAGAGACCTCATTCATTAAAATCCATCCAGCCGTTGGGATGTTTCGAGGGTATAAAGAAACCCACATACACAGATACGAGTGAAACACATAACCCTTCTTTTCAGTTGGGTAAAAAGACGTAGTGTAGATGAGGATAAGATAATTCATTGCCTGTACAACAATATTTAAATACCATGCGAAAAAAATATTAATAAAGTTATGATTATCAAAACATCAATGAGCAGATGAGCAGGAGTACTCGAATATAACTTGCAATACTTGGCGTTGTCAAATGAAAAATAATAAATGAGAAATAAGATGCCTTTAATATTTTTCTTTTAAAATTTGTATTTTTTATTCTTTCATTTCCTGAATGCTTAAAGGACTAAAAAAATATTAAATAAACTATACTAATTTTTTTTCTTTTTATCACGTTAATTTTCGTAAAGGACTGAAATATATTACATAAGTTACCAAACCACATTTTTTTTCTTTATTAATACAAAATTAATAGAAAACATTTTTAATTATTTTAAATTTTATCAAAAATGGCATAATTTTTATACTCTTTCTGTACATTGTGTACATTAAACTTTGTGTACATAATTGAAACACAACAACAAAACAGACCACATAATTATAAAGATTTTTTCTACAAATTAAAAAAAGTTCCTTCTTTATTTTACAGTTATTTTATAGTAAGTGAACTGTAGAGTCACTGAAGCACTCATTAAATATATATATATATATATATATATATATGTCCTTTATATTTTCAATTTATTAGATTATTTTTTTATTTTTTTTATTTTATTTTTTTTTTATTTATTTTTTTTCTATTGCTTTTCTTAAATTTATTCAGTATTAGCTATTCTATTTATATATATACATCAATAATTAGGTATACGGTACTTTATTTTACACATACAGTTCTATATTGTTGGTTTATGGCGTGTAGTCAATCATTCACAATATTGCAGTTTTTGATGATGGTCGGTAATGTTTAATTAATGGTTATATATATATATATATATATACGTATATATATACTCTCCCTTCATTGATTCTCTAAACTTTGTATGGCACGAACGAACAATCTTGATAACATTTTAATGAACGTTAACACATAAAAAAAAAATCTTAAAAAGTAATTATGGATAAAAATTTTAAAGGATTAGTATGGAATACCTTTAATCGATGTTTATGAATATTTAACTCCTGAAAAGAAATTTCATGAAAACAACTCTGATCATTAAAAATAGCAGATGTGTTTATCTTGTAATTAATAATAACGAGTCGAAAAACCGTCGAATTTGACGAATGAAATTATGTAAAATAACTTATTTATTCAATTTATAAAAAAGTCACAAAAATAATTATAATAAATAATTAGTCTTATATTGGCTGGCCTAACTTTTAAAACAGATATTATTCTACGAACTGAATATTTCCAACAGAGCGAAAAAATGCCCAGGCCGGGAATCGAACGAAATCCTCGTCAATGGCTAATTCAAGGGGGGGGGGGGTCACGGGGTCACAACACCGCTCTGAAGACCAACAAAAATATTCTAAATATCATTTTTTAAATGAAATATACAGTAGAGTCCCGATTATCCGACTCCCGCTTAAAAGAATTATTTTCTTTTGATGGACTGATGGTTTCCTTTATTATAAAACAGCCATTATAAATGAAGTGTTAGGTGAAGATGAAAGAGCAGTCGTAAAAAGTTAGAACTCTGATTTTCTGGTCAGAATGGGGAAAAAATGGTAAAAAAAACTATGGCCATTTTACCCCCATTCTTGGAACTTGAACAAAATCGGTAAATTTTATATCTTTACGAATATTAATGCAAATTTTTTGTATTTACCAATAAAAATGACTTCGCAAAAGTATCAGAAAAGTAGTTAGTTTGGATTTGGGAATAGCTTTCAATATGAAAAATACTCATAAAGAGATGTGATACTCTCCCATCCCCCAAAAAACGAAATCCATGACCCCCTTCTAAATGGTGAGCTGGATCCGCTCTTGACTTACATGGGCCAATGATCTACCGTTTAAGCTAACTGGGCCTACAATCAGTGGGCATATTTTGTTCAGATAACCTTATTGGTAATTATTATTATTAACTAAAAATTATACTAAACTAATAACTAAAGTAAACAACTTAACTTAATAACTAAATATTATTATTAACTAAATTTTAATTTCAACTTTTAAGTTATTGAAAAATTAAACTTTATTCCTATACGTAATCCGTAACACGCAACTGAGATAAGAAATTATGAAGTTGTTAATTGAAGTTGTTAATCTTTGGTATTACGTAATGAAAAATCAGCGAAAATTGCGCCACTATGATAGAATTATAATTTTTGTTTTCAACGAAATCTAAAAATAACGTCGTTTTCACCGTCGCAAAATTTAGATGCATACTTGTCATAGTCATATTCGTCATTTTAAAACTATTTTGCCGTGCAATAGATTGATTATTAATAAATATATTCCCAAACTTGATGTCACGTTTGCCAGTTACAATTATGCATGCAAGCAATCGCACTCATTACTTGAGGTTCTAATTGACTGCCGTAAAAATCCAGGAATTTATTCTTTTAGATGCATTCGTAGTAAATTATTTCCTTACTTATTACTTGCTTCCTTTTTTCTATGACATCATTTTCACTCACTGAAGCCCTCTGAGATTAGCGTCTCAACTTCAGTATCAGCAGAATGGGGAAAAAAATTGAAATGTAACAGCTTTATGAGTAAAAATGCGTTTTTTAAAATCGTGACGTCATTTTCTATTCAAAAGTTTTTTTAAAAGTTATTTTTAATTGTAATACGAAAATGGCATCCGTAATGATATGGTAATTCTTATTTTTCCCCCTTCTCTCTTAAACAATGGAAGTAACCCGATTGCCACCAATGTGAAGAAATTTCATAAAGGACTTTTAAAATTAAAATTAAAATATAAAACAGAGATTATTTTTTTAAAAAAATAGTAGGTGGGGCACATCTACAAATAAATTGCTTTCATTAAAAAAAATAATTATCAAAATCGGTTCAGTAGAAAGCTCTAGTCAGATGGCTAAATAAACAGCGTTTTTTTTTAACATTTAGATAGATAATGATAATGAGATGAAAATAATTTTTCATATATCAACCAATCTATACCAAATATTTAACTGAAAGTTTGGGGATTTTGGAAGAAGTATAACAAGTAAGAAAAAAGTATGGATCTTTCTTTTTTTTTATATTACCTTCGAATTTTTTATACTTCTATTTAATGAATGCTTATAGGAATACCAAATATTCGATAAATTGCTAAACCACATTTTTTTTTCTTTTTATCAGGTTCAGTTTTTTTTTTTCAAGAAGTAAAAAATATTGCATAAACTATTAAAACACATTGCTCCCCTTTTTATCACGTTCAATTTTCTTTTCTTCTTTAAAATTCTTCCTCCACAGACTCTCTAAACTTTGTAGTGTGGATCATGTGACACGAACAAGCGGTCTTGATAATACTTTAATGAACTTTAACACATAAAAAACAAATCCTTAAAAAAATTTGAACAAAAGATATTCTTCAATTTCTCTTATCTGGGAAGAGCCACGGAATTTCGACACCCTCCCTGAGCATTATCGATTAAGGGACGAGTAATCGATATACGTGGGTGGTGGAACCCTCGGGGAGGGTGTTATAGGATGAATTTTTTTTTTCGGTCGCAGGTGAAATGTTTTTCTTTTGATAGATACAAATAAGATGACTGAGCGATACCTATGTCGATCAGCTTAAAAGCTAAACAAACATCGTAAGTTAATGTTATTTATTCAAGATTTATTCTTTAATGAATTAATGTATTCTAATTTGAGTCCTGAAAGTCAGAGAGAGCCATATCTTATTGCAGCTGATTTGAGAAAATACAGTCTCAGATTGCTGAACTGTTAAATTATTTTGTTTATTTATTAATTATTATTATTATTGGTATTAGAGTAGCTATTATTTTTCACTTATTAAAAAAGCATTGTTAAAAAAACTTATAGAGCATTCTGATTATAGAAAATTCCACAATTTAAATATACATTCGTTAAATGCAGTTAAAGCGAGATTATGTAAAATTTCTGAAAAGCGACACTGGTTGCTAGTATTTTTATTTCATGAAACTGTTTTTTGTGTACCATAAATTGTTTCTATTTTAAAGATAAACATTATTGCGGACCCCAGAAAGCTAAAATCTAAGTTGGGGGAAATATATGAAGGATTAATACTTAATAGTTTAATCAGAAGTAAGACTTCTGAAAAAGTTCTGGCCTAGGGAGCATTGGTAACTAAAGCCGCCTCTGACTGTAAGAGGGCTACACAAATTAGTTATAGTCGCAATCTAAAAAGGTGTGAAAGTAAAGCGATACAACCATACACGGACATAAAATGATAAGTACACCTACATTAAAGCGTAATCCACAAAAATATCATGTATGGGTATTTTCATGCTTTGAAATGGTGTTAAAACATGAATATAAGATTCAAGGCACAAATCTGGATACAAGTTAAGTAGTGAAGAATTTTCAATTTGATGTGTCCGAACATCTAAGGCCTGTTGCACTCCTATATTTTACGAATATGGTGAGGAAGCAAATCTTTCAAGAAGTGCTATATGCATGTTCCGAAGATGTCAGACCTGTACACATTTTCAGACAAATGTCCTTTGAGCTGATTTTAACTTCAATTTGCCCACGTACAAATCGACAGAAAAATTGCGATTAACGTTGCAAAAATTTCATTAAAAAACATTTATTAGTTGCTAAATTACTATCCATAACTATTTCTATATAACTATTGGCGCAAACAATACTGATAGAATACTGCTATCTTCCCTAAAAAAGTTCGCATGTTGTTACTACGTTAACTTCTCCTCAAGTTCTATTGGTATATAACTTGGATTTTACATCCCCATATGTGTCATTTTTTTCCCCTTACAGATTCTATTAACATTCTTTCTTGCCTGTGGTTCCAGTTCAGCATTGCCCTTCTATATTTTTCTGTGAGGTCATCTTGGGGTAAATGACGCTATAGACGTCTATCTCTGATTGGGTAATCAGAGAATTTTTAGGTCAGTAAGTAATGAAATGTCCGATTTGAAAGCAGTGTTTCTAAATCTGGAAATCTAGCGGATTTTTTCAAAGAGATTCTGAATTCTCACCAGAAAGTTTAATAAGTTATTTTTTATTTAAATAATGTTAGACTATTATGTCATTAAAACATATATATAATATTCAAAATTTTCTCGTGTGATTTAGGAATCCTGAATAAAAAGATCGCCAGATTTGGCAACACTGCTTTAAAATCGGGCATTTTATACATTTTGACCTAATATAAATTGATTGTAAGAGTAATTTTTTCTGGGTCATGGGTGAAAATGTATGAATACACTTTATGACTACCGGACTATCACACTCGCTGTTGTGGCTATTTCTCCCGAAAGATCTGCTCAAAGGGCGCTACTCTCTTACATAAGCACTTTAGTCCGAGTGTGTCTCAGACGTGCTCCGTCTAATTTAAGTCAACCTCATTTCAGACAACCCAATAACCGAAATGCTCGAAGTATTTTTACAATTTATGCATTATACATGATTTTTCTTTCTTATTTTGACGTCTGTTAAGTGTAAAGAGTTGCACTTACATCGAAAGCGTGTATTTTCATATAAATGATAACTGAAACACTTGTCTGTAAATATTATTTTGAGCTTAGAAAACTTATGACCATTTCGGAAGCATTTACATTTTCTCTAGGGACATTTTCTTAAGTATTCTTAAGTAAAATATGTAGATTCTTTAGTTATTTATTTTAAAAAGCGAAATTATACCCGTTTTAGCTGTTCTGCTACGTTCTTTCATCTTTTCGAAATTTGAATAATATAATTTTTTCCAAGCGATGTGATTTGGTAGTAAAAAACCTTACCACGTGCGTTTCGATGACAAGGGAAACAAGAATGAAAAATTATTCATTAGGCATAGATTATGAAACACTTTTTAACACTAACACAGTAGGGTAGACCGGGGCACGCTAACGCGGTTTTTTTTCAATGAATTTTCTAATTTTTATGTTTTAACATAGGAAATTTTAGACGGTGTTTTTTTATAAAGCAGTTAATAAAGTAAAAATTTGTGTATTCAGTTGTTGCCCTATTTATGTTTTTAACCGTAAAAAAAAATTTTTTTTAGGTCCAAGTCTTTTGCGTAAACTTGCCCCAGGAACGGGGTAAGCTTACGCATCAACTGGGGCACTTTTACGCATATTATAAATGATACTAAGGAGTAAGTGAAATAACTATTTAATCGAATTGAAATGTTTTATTTATAACTTAAAACACTGATTAAAAATAAAAAAAATTAAAGAGAATTAATGGTACTTTTCGTTATACGGACACCATTGCCGCCTAGCGTAGTAATTGGCGAAAAATGAAAATCACGTGAATTGAATCATTTGAAAAATAAAAGAAAAAACATTGTCTATATTAATGTGAGCATTTAAAAAATATAACATTTGAAATTCACAGACCTTTACGAACTATTCTATTATATATACTTAAAATAAGTGAACAAATATCTGTTATACAATAAAGTAATAAAATAAAACTCATATTAAACTGCTTGCATAAATTTACAAATATCTTTCGTATATAGCAAATCACAATGTTTTGCATGGTTTACAATAAAAATCCTTTCACGATCAGAGTTGAAATAATTGACGCATTAGCATACATAATTAAAAACAGAAACTATTTAGTCATCTTCATCCTCACTGTTACAGTTTTTGCAAACAAAAAATAAAGTATTTCCTTTTATACACTTCTCATGCACTGTTAAAAATTTGCAACATTCTGGCAGGTCATTTGACTGTTTTTTCCGAAAACGGTTACATATCGTAATTTAACACTACTGGGGGGGGGGGGGGCTCAGCCCCTGTTCGCTAACGCTCACCAACCCCCGTAAATTGCTACGCAATTCACATTGGGATCGCTTCGCTCGCTCGCCACTATTTATGTCAACTCTAGCCAGAATGAGTGCTATCATAAATCATTATAATGTATTAAATTTACAATTATTTTTAATGTATAAAAGAGTAATGGAAAACTTTGTTGAAAATGTAAACAAAAATGTATTTAAAAAATCTTGGAAACAGAATTAATTAAAAACCTTAGTGAAAACGCAATAAAAAATATTTTTAGTTGGGCCGCTATGCGATCCGAGCAAGCAACATATGAAATTTACAAATATTTTTAATGTATAAAAAGTCATGCAAAACTTTGTCGAAAATGTAAATAAAAATGCATTTAGGTGGTGCTGCCAATGGGATAAAACATTTTAACATTATGAAATTTACAAATTTTTGAAATGAAAAATAATTTATAAAAAAGAAAATTGAAATTAAAAATTGAAAATTTTGTTGAAAATGTAAATAAAAATGCATTTATCAAAAGTTTGGCCCTGAGACTTGTTGATCATCATTGAGAAAGCTAAGCGAACTGGAAATTGACGCCGTTTAAATTTAAATGGCATGTTATTGTAAGATGGGGTCCTTCTTTCATTTTGCCTACAGTATTAAAAATCCCGGCTTAAATTCATTTAAAACTATAATAAGAATCTATAAAAGATGCTACGTATCACGCTAACGAACTGTAAACAAAACGTTTTCTCCTTTGTCTAAACACAATCTTGGATCAAAAAGCTGATTCGCTGAATTCTTCACGTCACCGTAAAACGGACCGATAGCAATTGCCATTCATACATCGCTCAAACGATTTGTGTTAAAAGAGAGATTCTGTCTGGATTTTGATTAGCTGAGTTGGTTGAGACATGTGACCGTAACTTAACCACTGATAATCGTCGCTGTGGCTGTTGCCAAATAGCAAGCTACAAATACAGCCCTTTTCTTGCGCTACGTAAGAGAAATATATATAGATATTCTGACCATATTATTGGCCGTTTTATGGTCAGAATATAGTTAAATTATGGTTATGAAACCGTTTTTTCAAAAAACGGTCGAATGACCTGCCAGAATGCTGCAAAAATTTTAACAGTGTGGGACCACCTTTTGCATCTAAGACGTTGAACCCAGTCTTCTCCTTTTTTGGATTGGTTGTATGATTTCAAACAATAAATATACACACAGTTTTCATCTTCGCTGTCAGATTCATTCACTATTTTCTTTTTTCCAGAGTGTACCAACTTTTTCCCTTTTGCAGTTTTTGGTTTCATACTTTTTCCTTTGCTGTCTTCTTGTTCTGTTTCCATAGAAACTAGTAAATTTTTTTACTTAATTTCTTCTTTTTGAACGTGCGTAAAGGTGCCGCGATGTCAATGCGTAAACGTGCCCCGTCGCCATGTTTGGATTTATTTTTAACGTGCAACGAAAATTAATAATATTTCTGTTCATAAAAATACATTTCTCAAAAAAGGATAAAATTCTGCTAATGTTCACATATTTGTTTATCCTTAACTAAGTATTATTAGTTCACAATAAGTTTCAATAAGTTCAACACAAAATTTACTCACCTTGACAGAAAACAGATTATTCTTTCCGCATGCTTGAACGAAGCTTGATTGACGCTCAAAAACGTGTGAGAATACCCGCTAGGGAGCAGCATCAATCTGTCATGGCTGGTGGTGCGCCAGTTATAACTCGTTTCGGAAAAAGTGCACTGCGTAAACGTGCCCCGGTCTACCCTGTTCATTTTTTCATGGAAAGAATCGATCAAAATCCGTCCTGTAACCAAATTCTTTTGCACATCTGTGCTAAAATGAACGATAAATTCTACGAACTGTATAATCTATAGAAAACGTTTAATACACCTCAACGATCCTTTTTAATTTCAATATGTTTGAAGTATCATAATATCATTAAAATGCGTCGTAAACAATTTCACCAAAAAGAAGTAATGGAATTGTTCGTGCGTCCCTGTAAACGAACTATAAATGTTACATATTCTATACTCCAGAAAAAGCAAGTCTTAGTACATTATTTCCATTATGTTTGAAGTATTGCAATACCATTAAAATGAAAACGATTAAATAGAAAACGATTTTTCAACATAGACCACACTGTAACGGAATTATTTTATGTTTCCTTGTAAACGAGCTATAAATAACTATAAAACTATCGTAACTGAACTATAAAGCTATCGTAACCAAACTATAAAACTATAATACACTACATTTTCAATACACAACATTCGATAGTGAACAACAATAACACAAAAAAGTACATTACAATCCAAGTATATTTATGAGAGTTGAAGCACGGACAGACTGACAGACGGGCAAACCGAATTCATTTCTTTTCAGCTACGTTGTTAAGTATTAAAGATTGGACAAACTATTGTGTGAGCAATGTTTCAAAGAGTATCAGAATCATTTTGTGTCATTTAATTTTCATTTCTTCTTTTGACATCTTTAATCTGAAAAGAAAAGTGTGGTTTAGGCGTTTAGCAGTAAATAGCCGTTCTAAGCCGATTTAGTAGATATTTACTGGTGTGGGAAAGAAAAAAATGGAGACCTTGTATTGTGCGAAACATTTGAGAGACTGCGTGGCGTATAATTTTATTTCTTCTTTTAACTTTTATTATCTGAAAAAGACAAGCATCTTTATTAAAACAATGCATTTTCTTTCAGTTTAGTGCTAATTTACATCATGAAGTATTTGTCTATGAATGGTATTTTGAGTGGAGAACATTAATAATTGAATGGAACCATTTACATTTTATAAAAATAGCAAATAAAGCCTTTGTGCAACAATATTAAAAAGCAGAAAAACCAACGTTTAAAATGCACAAATAATATTATTTGTGCATTTTAAACGTTGGTTTTTCTGCTTTTTAACATTTACATTTTCTCCCACGAAATCTGATTAAGGTGGCGGTGGGCTTTATAATTTATTATTCATTAACTATATTATTATAACAAGAAAAATTTTCAAAGATGTGTTCTGTGTACCATGAGTTTAATGAAAATTAAATAAAAAGAAATTCAATTTGCTGAACATTTGAAATTTTTTAAAGCTATTACACATTTAATAAAAATAAATAACCAAACATTTGTAATTTCAAAGAAAAAAAAAGTTTTCTGTTTTATTGTTAAGTTCACTAGATTAAAAATTTGCGCATTTATTTTTTTAATCCGATAGGCTGTTATTGAAAAATAGAAAAAAAAACTCTCACAAATTTAATTTTTATTAAAAATTCCCATGTTCCCATTTTATTACTAACTAGGGGACTTAAACCGGGTTTCCCGGGTAACAAAACTTAGGTGAAAATATTTTTTTAACTGAAAACTCTCACTACGAACGTCAAAAAGCATTTTTATATGAACTATATCACTTTTGTATTCATTTAAAAAATTATTAAAAGCGACACATTCGTATTAACAGCATGCTAGAAGTGAATAGCCGAAGAAATCGTCAATGATTTCACTACTTAAAGCAACCTTTTTATTCTAATCATTTCAGTCTTTTAAACGTGTAATTTGATTACATATATGAGGACGTAAGTTTCGAAACTTGCCTTATCCAAAATTTAAAAAATCGTGTTTTCTCTATCAATCTATTCTATTGGCAAACATGCACCGAAGAAACACTACAATCTGCAAAAAAAAAAAAAAAAAAAAAAAAAAAAGTTTTATCCAGTATTTCTGGCATTGTAAGATCTTGGTTTACAATGAAAACCAATGGACGCAGTTAGAGGTTTTTCTCGATTTACCAAAATTTGATTTTCTGGATAAGGGGAGTTTTGAAACTCACGTCCTTATAAGTTAAATTTGATGGGTTTTTTAATTTTTTATTTATTCATTGATGAAGTTTTAATTTCGTTATGGAATATTATGCGGTAAGAAATGCGGAACTATTTATTTTGTTTTAAGTGTAAACGGGTTAATCTTTCGTAATCCGGTGCGTGCGTTACAGGAAGTTTTTTAAATATTCATGCTAGAAAATTATTTTAACATAAGTAAATTGGTATACATTTGAAAGAACAATTTTTCCTCCGTTTAACGGTGTAAAAATTGAAATTGTGCGGTGTTTAGAAGATAAAAATATTGTTGTAAATGGGAAAATTATTAGTCAATTGTTGTCACTGTTATTATGACGCCACAGTGTCTCGTTGACATATTTTTGCTTTATAATATAGATTTGAGAACCTTAATCAACCAACATTCTAAAACAGATGCGCAAATTTGTTGTAATAAGTATCAAGATTGTTTCTTTAATATTTAAATATTTTGAACTTAAAATGCAGAGAGCGTTTTAATGATGCATAGACTTCGAAATGGTTATATTAAAGAAGTGCTTTGAAATACATTACTATATGTAATTTTCATTACTTACTTTTAAGAAATATAAAAACACACCATGCACCAAGTGTACTGCAAAAAATATTTATTAAGTTTTAACAAGCTAATAGCACAAAAACTAAAAATCGCGGTTTTGTCCAATATATTACAATGTGTAATATTCATTACTTACTTTTAAGAAATATAAAAACACACTATGTACCAAGTACTATATTGGAAAAAATATTTATTTTTTAAGCTTTAACAAGATAATAATACAAAAACAAAAAATCGCGATTTTGTCAAATACATTAGGATGTGTAATTTTCTTTTCTTACTTTTAAGAAATATAAAAACACACTATGTACCAAGTATATTATCAAGTACAATTATTATGTACCAAGTATTTCAAAAACGCTTTAACAAGATAATAATACAAAAACTAAAAATCCCGATTTTGTCAAATATATTACGATGTGTAATTTTCTTTACTTACTTTTAAGAAACATAAAAATTCACTATGTACCAAATATTACAGAGCAAAAACAAAAATTATTTTTTAAGTTTTAAAAGGATAATAATACGAAAACTAAAAATCGCGATTTTGTCAAGTATATTACGATGTGTAATATTATTAATTATTTAATTTTAAGAAATATACACTCTATGTACCAAGTATTTATATTGCGAAAATAATATTCATTTTTTTAAGTTTTAACAAATTAATAACACAAAAACTAAAAATCGCGATTTTTTTAAATACATTACGATGCCTAATTTTCATTACTTACTTTTAAGAAGTATAAAATCACGCTATGTACCAAGTATATGGGAAAAAATATTTATTCTTAAGTTTTAACAAGTTAATAACACCAAAACTAAAAATCAAGATTTTATTAAATTTTTGTTAGTTACAAAATCCACTGTCCACTCAAAATATTTGTATGTAAACTGTGTAAAATATTTTATGGTTTATCTTATGTGACAGAATTGCCTAGGGTCCATCTGTTTTGTTATACATTCTTGCATCTGTCCGGAATCTGAGTAATGGACTTTTTCCTAGTAATGTGTACTTTGGTAGCTAAAGATTGATCTAAATGCATTTCAAAGATGTACTGGTCACGGAAAGAATGCATTTGAGACATATGCGAAATAATTGAAAGAACGTCGCAATCTTCGCGTGTTCAAAATTTCTGAAGTTAAAAAAAAAAAAAAAAAAAAAAAAAAAAAAAGTTTAAAAAAAATTACTACTGCTGGCAACTATAGGCATCCCCCGACTTTCGTAAGTAATGCGTTCCGTAAACTTTTACGTAACTTGAATTCTACGTAAGTCGAATTTGTAAATTATTTATGTTAAATGTTGTAAGAAACTGAAATATATATTGAAAAATCCTAATTCGTGTAATTTAAAACACGGAAAAACAACTAACGAGCTGTAACTAAAACAATAAACAACAAATCCAAGAATAACTAATAAAACTAGTCGGATGTACCAATCCCAAAGCTTTCTTCTATCTGATACATGTTAATACTTCAAAATTTGCTTGCACACTGCCAAAATTAAATGGTAATCTATGTCCCTCAAGAGGATTCTAAAGATATGGAATTCCGTGCATTAGTTCTTGAGATATGACTATCGCTGAAATCATGTAAATCCAGCCTAACAGCGCCACCTATTGGGTGATTTATACCAAAACCTAATCAGCAACATCTTCTGTCAATGTCTGACGGAATCTCATGTTTGGAGAAAATCCGTGCATTAGTTTTTAAGATAGAGCTATTGCGAAAATTGTGAAAATTGCAGCATAGCAGTGCCATCTATTGGACGATTAATAGCTCAACCTAATCAGCAACAACTTGTGTCAACGTCTAACTAAATCTAAAGTTTGGTGAAAATTCGTGCATTAGTTCTTGAGAGAGAGCTATTGCGGGATCGTGTAAATCCTGCAAAATGCAGTATAGCAGCGCCACCTATAGGGCGATTTATACCAAAAAGTTATCAGCACCATATTATATCAAGGACTAACTGAATCTGAAGTTATCTGAAAATCCGTGCGCTACTACTTGAGATATAGATATTGTGGAAATCATGAATAATGCTGCATAGTAGCGCCACCTGTTGAGCGATTTACAACAAAAACTAATCAGCATCAATTTATATCAGGAACTAACTGAATATTAATTTTTATTAAATTCCGTTCATTAGTTCTTGAGATAGAGCGCCCACAAAATTTGTGTCACACACAGACAGACTCACAGTCTCACAGATAGACATTTTGTAAAAACATGTTTTTCGGGTTCTCTGAGCTCTAAAATGTGTAAATCCGTCGAAAACCGAAATTCGAAAATTTTCATAAATCCAAATACTGTCTTCTTGTTAAGATAGAAGAAAGTAAAAACTAAAATTGAAGACAAGCGGCAAGGCTAATGACATGCGCTGCGGGGTTAAACATGTTTGACGTAGACAAAATATATGCCCCATATATATATATATATGTGGCGCAGCGCAAGTCCCTGAATGATAATTTTTATTTTAGTACATATTCTGGCGGGTTTTTTTTTTTTTTTTTTTTTTTTTTTCATATACAGGGGAACATCCCATTGCATGACTGCATAGCAATATTAACGAGACGATGGAAGTTTTGGACAATGTTGGGGGTCGAGATATCCAGAAAACTCTTATACCGTCCCGTGTCCCTGATGCTGATTTTTAAGCTTGGGGCTGTCTATATAAAATTGTTTTAATAAAAATAATTCGATGTAATTTTTTTCCGAAACTGGGACAAGTGTTTCATATAAATATATAGAAAAAAATTAACCTGCATGCATTTTTACGGTTGATATTGTTTTTTAAACTCTGTCCCTGCGTTTTATATTCCTTACCCCCCCCCCCCCCCTCCTGCTAAACTTATAATCACTTCAGATGCACCCACCAGAAGAAAATCACTTCAGATGCACCCAGAGAATTTTTTTAAAGTTTTTTCTCATGCAGAAGTATGCTAGAGAAAGAATGTCTAAAATTCTTTGACAGGAAACTTAATGCAGGATTTAAATCAGCATTTAAATATCAATTTCAAGCATCGTGGCTTTATTGGTAGTCTTACCATCCCCAAGGTTTATTCCTGCACTTTTCGAGGTAATTAAAAAAAAAAAATCCAATGTAGATAACTGTTTTGAAAAATCAATGAACATTGTGACTATCATATAGTCTAAACTTGATTTGCCTAAAAATAGCGGTAATTTTCCTTACCGTCCCATCCTTACCATCCCTTTTTTTTTCTTTCCGTCCCTTCTTTAGCGCCTATTTAAGACAATGTTCTACCAAAATTTTGTACCAAAAATGCTACATTGTTATTATTTCTTATTTGAATGTCCTGTGGGTACTATGCAAATTCATTATAAGTAAAAATTTTGAAGAAAATAAAAAGTTATGTTGGTAAAATGGTAAAGAAAATTAAACTCGCAAGTTTAACTTAAACCTCAGTTAAATATAAAATTTTTCGCTGCTGACCATTTTTTCTTTATTTTGAGTCATTAAGGCATTCGTCTATCAGATTAAAATGTTATTTTATCAAGGTTAATTTAACCAGATTTTTATTCCTGAAAGTCAAAAGATTGTGAGAATGCCCCATATATATATACCCATAAAAAAAATTACAAACCACCAACAAAAACTGTGAAATTGTGAATAAAATGAAATTAACTAAATGACAACAATTCAGTCCCCCCCCCCCCCCCCCAACACATTCATCAAAGATTCCAAAATCATAGTAAATAAACGGTCAAGTGCGAGCATTACTCGCGTACAGAGGGTTCCGTAGAATAAATATATGCATTTGTAACTGTATTATTAAAAAAAAACGTTGCTAAAAGAATACTAAGACTTTGTAAAAAACTATACAACGTAGGGTTGGGTATAACGGTATATATTGGAAAAGTGTAAATGGGTATACCATGAAAGTTCAAAGAGATATGGAACCTAAATAATATCAAATATAGCTATTCGTATAACACTTTTTTAAATATTATCCTAATCTGTTTATGATGAACTTAATTCGGTACTGACAATAAAAGCAGTGCATAGTTAAACTTCATTTGGCATTCCATGAAATTAAATTCAGCGTAGTAATAACCTTTATTTCTACAGTGTAGCTAAAACAAAACTTTTGTTCAAAGTTTAAATTTGACATTGTGCTGAGCGCGCTTCGAATTCAGGTCTCAAAGTTGCAACGCCGCCTTGGTCAGTGCCGCTTTCCATATAGGTGTTTAATTAACTTTTAAAGTCACTCGACGCGTATTGAGAGATACAATCAATACAAACTATAGCGAATCCCACAGTATTTATGCGATTCATTCTAATTAAATCTTTCGAGGGCGATGCCCTTAAAAAACAGACAACTAATTTTAATTCCAAAACAGACAAACGGCACCAAGAATATTTAATTAAAATTTTCCTTTTATCATGTACGTGAAAATAAGCAAGTTCGCATTTTCTAATAAATTCGTTTATAAATTCTGGGGTCAGTTCATTATTTCATAAGTTTATAAATAGAATTACTCCGTGCCGGAAAGGATTAAGTGGTCGCAGGATTCTTAAAGCTTCAAAATTTAAGAAATTTTAATTTTTTTAGGTGTTAAACTCCTATCTTTTCTGAATATTTTGATATAATTGTTTCCTTGAAATTCCCATTAGAACAGAAGTTTTGGCTTTTAGAACTATACCCGCTCAATTGCTGAAGCGGCGTTTCCGAAACTTTAAAGTCATTATTTTCCGAATGGCGTTTTTTGGGCATAACGCGCAGGATACCTCAAAAACTTCTGAATATTTTTTCATGAAATTTTCGAAAACATATATTTCATGTTAGTCTGCATAAAATGAACCTAGAATTTCCTTTTTATTGTTCAAAAAAATATTTTTTTAGGTGATTTTACTGTTGAAATATTCAAATTTTTCTATTAGCTAAATGCAACATTGTATTAAAAATATAAAAATGCTTTAAATACAAATTTATTTAAGTTCAGAGAAATTATTAGAATCTGAAGTATAAGTAAGCACCAAAATTTTCATTCTAGTTGCAATATTTATTTTGTAATCCTGCGCGTAAACTGTTATGTCAATTTTTTGTTCGACAAATGTCTAACAGTTTCGATCCCCCTATAAATACTAATTCTGTATCTTGCAATTTTTTAAATACATGAAACGAAAGAACATATTTATATCTTTCATCCCAATTAAAATTGTGTTTTAAAATCATATATATTTTAAGACATTCAATGTTAAAAAATGGTCGTTTTTTCATTTTTTTCCACTTTTTAGAGTCCCGAAACCCATTAAATTAGTATGTTTTTAACAATTTGACGTTTATTGCTTTTATACTGTTACTGGAAATTACATTACACATATATATCATTAAAAGTTTTTAACAAGGCATAGAGTACGTCGCCCCTGTCCTTGTGTATGTCCAAACGGACCGTACCTTTAAGGGTTAATATCTCGGCTAATTACCGATGATTTTTTTCGAAAATCATTATCAACAGTGCTTTTATTCTTCTGCAACGATAGGTATATTCAGCGATGCTCAACAATTTTTCTGAATGCGCGTAAATCGAAATTTGTGTATAACAGAAAAATGCTAATTACTCAAAAACTATGTGACCTAGGGTAATCGCTATAATTTTCCGGCAAGGTTTATATTAACGTCTACTACCTCTAATTTGTTCATAATTTTAGTTTCAGTAGATTCGGAATTAGATTGGGGGGGGGGGGGGTCATATTTTTGCGCTACATTTTGAACAATATCTTTGAAATTATAATACCGAAAATTAAAAGGAATGTATTTTTGAGTTCAGCGTTACAAAAGCTTTCACGGGATACCCCACATGATGTACAAAGAAAAGTTTTTTTTTTCAAGTAGCATAATTTGCCCCTCTACTTTTTTACTAAATATATTTATGAATATTTATTAATCTGAAAATATGTGGGTCAATGTTCTTTATTACCTCCCCGAATTTGAACTTTCCACGTTCCATAGTTTACGAGTGAAATGGCTGTGACAGACAGACAGACAGACGGACAGACACAGGAGTGATCTTATAATGGTTCCGTTTTTACTTTTTAAGTACGGAACCCTAAAAAGGGCAGGAAATGAGAAATGGAAATTTCTAGAACATGGACAGAATCGTCCGGTCCCAAATGCCCAGAGTTCCACAAATAAAGTATGTGGTTTCATCTTCATGTTAGTAATAAAATAGCTAAAGAATTTGAATTTGGGACAACCACATCTCTCTATATATATTTAAAAGGTTGTTAAAAACATTTAGCTACCGTGGTTATATATTTAAAAAATATATTACACCATTATTAATAAGGAAATACTAGTTCAAAATGAATTGTTGGCATTCAAAATGAAAAGATATCATAATATAGAAACAGCATAAATAACTTACTTGCGTAATTACTTCATAATTACTTGCCTAATGCAGCATAATAATATGAATGCTAATACATAACCATTAAATAAACATTACATTTTTTTTTGTAAATTAATGTTAAAAAGATTAATAGTCATAATGAGATAAAAAAATATATCAGAGAAATGTTTAGAAAAAGTTTTATTGAGAAATACATTTAAATGTTGTACAATCTATTTCTTTTTAGCAGCAAATAAGTATTTTCGAATTAATAACCAGTTATAATTCTTTAAATAGTTATTTTGAAGATTATCCCGTAACTGGAGACATGAATTTTCTTACGCGTTTGAGATATAATGTTATTTTCCATTTTTGTCTTTTGTAAACAGCATTGGAATTTTTTTTAGAAACGCAATATATTCTGAAAATCATGTAATGATAAAAGAACTACTTGTCGGTACTGAGGAGCGATTTTATTTAAGGATAAAAAAACACATGATAATCAGAGTGAAAGAACAACACGGAGTCATTCTGACTCCCGTCTCCAGTTACGGGTTATATTTTTTGGAAACTACAACTGCTAAAAAACACTTTCCTCGTGTTGTTTTACGATTTAAATTATGATTTAGAGTAGGATAAATTGGAGAATAATCAATAGTATTATTTATTGATGAAAACACTTTAACAGGTCTCTTAAATATTTCTCTATTAAGCCCATATGGATAAATGGTGTTGTAATATTCAATATATGATGACTTCATGTAAAGACGTTCTTATTTATTTTTTAGAATTTGTAGGATTTCAATTGTCGTATTTTTAAATTGATGTTTATGAAAATGCTGAATTTCAGCTGTAGACTGTATATTTTTTGCTTTGTTTTTGTTAGACTCTGAACGATGTTGATTGATTCGTTTATTTGTTGGACCTAATGTTTCATCTATATATTTCAAGTTACACAAGTTTCATTTTATACAATAAATTACATTAAAGGCTTTTGAAAAATTTGAAAAATTAGGATCTGAGACAATTTGTAACTCAGAAGCATATGGAGAAGTTTTGCATCTAAACACTTGCGAAAAAATAATGGACGAGGACGAGAGTATAAATAGTCACTGGATGACGATCCAGGAACAACCCTATTATCGTTCCTGTACCGGGCACTACACTGCATAAATGTAGTATTATTTTATAAATAAAACATCATTCAGCAGTATTTATTCGGATATAAACTATAAAAGTATGAAAAATATAAAAACAAACTTAAAGATCCCTTTTCTAATATCTTGTGGAATACGGAATTTGTAAATTTAAGATTCGTGAACAGATATATAACAATTTTGAATCTACATCAAACGACTATAAAAATAAGAAATAATTAAAGAGAGATAAATCCCTTCTTCTCCGTGAATTTCTGATGGCAAGAAAAATAAATAGCTCTCACAAAATAAAATAATCCTTGATAAGAATAATATTTATTATAAATTAGATGACTACTATGAATAACTAACAATAAAGAATAAGTTGTTATTAGAATACTACTTATAGTACACAAAATCAAAAATGAATTGACACTTGTAACAGCTAATTTAGTTCTGTAGTGGAAGAGTCAACGCTTGAGGTGAATGGTTGTGAAGAGAAAGGCTGTTCTCTGACAACTTCTACCACTTTCGATATTGAAGGCTGAGGGTTTGATTTGTTAATGATTTAACTGTAAATCCGAATAAAAATATAACTCTCTCTAATATATAAAACTATATTAGGGCTGTGGTTTTTATCTGAATATTTCATTTATAAAGAAGTAACTATTAAAAGTATGCAAATTGGTATCAACCGCGCGAGTGTGTTCATAAATATAATTTTCGAGATTTTTTAGGTAACTGCGAATTTGCGTAAGTCGCGTAATACGTAAGTCGGGGGATGCCTGTATACTTTTGGCTCTTTTCTTTTCACAAATTGCTGGTGGTAATTGATTGAAAATATATACAAAAGTTGGAAACTATGTTTTTGTGCATGCCCGAATGATTCGTTCGATAGTAAAATCTGCCCATCATTCTGGCAACATTCTGCCCATCACTCATTTCAGTGGTTTAACCCTTTATGTACTGAATTATGAATTCATGAAAATTTCATCTTCTTTCGTGAATTGTTTAAACTACATTAGAAGATTTACATAACCATTTAATAAATTTTAGAAGGATTTTAGGAGGACTGAAGGATTTAGAAGGATTCATTAAATTTGAACTTATAGGGATTTTGTGCAATATTTATAACCCCACCCAAATGTTTATTATAAATATTTTTCTTAGTATTTTGTAGAATTAGGAAATGTACTAATATCATGTTCTTATATAGAAATATAAAAATATTTTCGAATTAAAAAATTACCCCTCCCCACCTTCCCCCAACACCAAGAAAGCTGAAAAGATGCAAAGGCAAAGGAAATCATCCTTTTAAAAATATTTTTGTTTTGTGTAACCAATAATGCTTTTGGAACGAGATAAAGTAATTTATCTATAACTTATTCTAAACTGTATTGCAACTAATCGATGTATTAAATTAATTTTATAACAAGTTATTTTAACGGTACTTATTAATACCGTCAGTAGATAAAGGGTTAACCTCTTGAGATCTGAAGGTAAAATGACACTACAAATATTCATTCATTGCTTTTGCATCAACAAAATGACATCATGTGTGATAGAAAAAGCCCTTTTCCTGAAATGAATACTTTAGGGGGCTAGTTATTCAGGCTCATAAATATGGGTGTAAAATCATTAGCCCAGGATCAAGTAAACAGAATTGGGCACTGTAGGCCCTGATCCTTCATGGATCGTTCAGCCACAGGTTTAGTTTAGAGCAGGGCATGAAATTTCAGTTGAAAAGGCACTAGCCAGACTAAAATTTTACTCGCCATTATTTTACATACATCCAGAGAGCAACGTCGGCCACCACACCTGCCCCAAAAATGAACTATTTATGACAAACTGAATTTAATTTTATCATTGTTAGAAGGAGCTGTCTGTTAAATCAGAATATTTTACATTCATGAAAAATATGAACATTTTAAAAAATGTTAACAGATGTAGTATGAAGAACTTTCTGGTGACCGAAACCCTAAAAGAATGTAGAAAAAAAAAAAATCGAAACATATTTAATGCAAATACATACATACATATATATATATATATATATATATATATATATATATATATTAACTCAAAGTAAGGTTGCGGTAAGGTTTCAATGGCTACAAAAATTGTCACATACCGCTAAAAAGTCATGGAAGAAAAAGTTCCTGTACGTTTAGCACTTCATGTTTGTATAGCGTTGCCTTTCTGCACTGAAATACCGCTTGTCAATCGCATTTGTAGGGTCAAACTGTGTCAGGGTGGGTCTATTAATAAAAATTTTGAACAAATCATCCAGTGTCTCAGTCTTCAGAGAGTTCCTGCATGCATCTTGAGTATGTTGTGACAGCTGAAGCCTCTCTCACACGAAGCTGTGCTCACTGATAGAACAGCACAAAATGTTAGAATTTGGAGCAAATTGGGGAATCTTGCTGAACACTTTTCACTGTAAAACTTCCCCAGCATATCTTTCAGTGTTAGTGAAGGGAACAAAAACTTGAATTCTGCACACTTTGCCAATACAGTATCCACTTGTCCATTAAATGGACTTGGGTTCAAATGCATGAAGAGCTTCTTTATTTCATCTTTCCTAATTCAAGAATTTTTTCTTTGAAAGGCCAACACTTCCCTTAAAACACTTTCACGTGTCGCTGGATTGAGGCACGAAATTCTGAGCGTATATAGTTTGATTTGAAGCACTACATTTTAAAAGATGAAACTTACTCGCCAACCTTAAATATTTGCTCGCCAATGGCGAGCTGGCGAGCGGAAATTTCGCGCCCTGGTTTAGAGTATTTGTCTCCAGGTATTTTTTAACAACGCTATAAGAAAGTTCTTTTAAATAAGGCATTTTAAATGTATCGTTTTAAATCTGACGTAATTTTTATCAAAGCTTTCTTTCTCATTTTAATATTCACGTGAAAATACTTTTATTGTTAGCAGGGCCCGCTTAAGACTAAGAAGTTGGGGAAGCCCGATGTCACACAGGGGGGGGGGGGGGGGTATTATTCTATCAAATGTTTTTTTATGCACAAAATCCATTTTTCGTATGCTTAAATAATTTGAAATTTTACTATCAAAATTTCGAGTAAGTAAAGCATTTAATATTAATTTAAAACTAACTATAAACATATGAAGAAGTATTTTATTATATGCATAATTATACATAACTAATTAATTTTCTAAATGACAAATATGGAACTACAGTTGAGAATATTTGAACTTCAAAATATCTTTTGAGACTTACAAACTGCAGCATAATAAGAAAAAAAATGTTTCGTAAGAAAAAAAATTGCATTTTTTACTCTGGTAGAATTTTTTTTTTCTAAAAATTAGTTTTGAAAAGTAAATTTGGGAGGCCCTTTGTATTTCACTAGATAAGCACGGGCTTCGACAGCCTATTCTGTAAACAGGCCCTGGTTGTTAGAAAGGATATATTATTTGCACTTTCTTAGAATTCTCAACAATAGTTTAAAAGATTATCTCAAAATATGAAATAAATGTCTCCCTCAAAAATATTTTTTAATTTAAACTGCTTGGCAATATTTTTGTTTGGCCTTTTTAAATATGACGTAATTTCCTCCATTTACGAATTTAACACATATTAATGACTTTATTTTACAATTTCCTTTCTGTTTTAAAATTCACATGTAAATATAGCTTTTATGACTTAATTTTCAATATTTTCCTGCTTTTAATACACAATCATTTAATTCTAATTTGAAAGTTTTTTTTCCGTTTATAATAGTCAAGTGTAAATAAATTTTTAATTTGAAGGAAATATTATTCTTTGCGCTGTTTTAAAAATTGGCAACAATTTAAAATAATATCCTTATCTAAAAGATGTAAAAAATATGTCTCGAAATGCTGAAAATTTGAATTTGAAATAGAAATAAGTCCTCAAAATATGTATCAAATTAAAAAAAAAAAAATGCAGTTTGCAAACCGCGAACTTCTAATCTATAAAATGATCTAAAAACGATTAAATTCCTATGTATAATTTTTGCTCTTATAAAACTTTTTTAATGGAACGATTTTGACCCACTTTAACATTAAATATCTCTTTAAATAATTCTTCGATTTGAAAACTGTCTGCATCAGCTTATTTATCAAACATTTCTCTATAATACCAAAAGATTTTCATATTTTTGTATCCAGTAGTTTTCTTAATATTAACGAAGAAAAACCCCCGGTCACAAAAAATCCATTTACTGCGGCGGTGACAGCATTAGTTACCCTTTTGTAGAATAAAGAGACCGAACTTAACTTTGTAAAAAATCTAATTTTGAAATTTCCAGACTTTGTAATTTGATAAAATTTACAAAGTTTATTTTAACAATTACGATGTGAAACTGTTCAAAGGATAAATAAAATTTCTGCATTAAAAATTAACTCACAAGGAAGGTCTCCATACTGGGCATACTCAGAATATTTTGAAAAAAATACCAATTAAACTACTTATGTATGTAATAAAGGATCAGTCAAATTTAGCGGCGGAATTGCACTAGAAAGTCTCTAAAAAAAAAAAAAATACTTTCGAATATTTGGCGCGAAAAGACGAAAGCGTCACGCGATTTGGCGAGCAGTACTTTTCCTCGCCAAAAGCAAGCGATTTTAATGCATCTGAAAATTGTTTGTTAATTGATTTTTAGAATGCGTGTAAAAAGTATTTAATGAATTTAAAGATAAACAATAAGAGAGTTTAATAAATACATTTTTTTCGTATTACATATTTATGTTGCTTGTTACTTAATTTTATTACTTTAAAAACAATTTCATCTATAAAAAATACTTTCATATATTGAAGCGTATTCCAAAATAAAGGCAAGATTCATTTAGCAGTTATTCATTTCAAACCAAGGAATTCGTCGTTTCCATAGCAACAAAATTGAACCGACAGCGCTCAATTGGACTTAATTTTGAGATATTGAAACAATTTTAATTTTGTTTTAATTCATAAAATTTGATATTTAACTTTCATTATAAATACATATATGACAAAATTATAGCTAAATCAAACTAAAACTGACAAAACTACAGTTATTTAAGTTAAATTTATTTAAACAAGTTCAATATAAAATATTTTTATCTTAAAGAGTATTCGACATGAAAAAGTATTTTTCGAAATTTTATTTCATCGCCAACCGATGATAAATCGCCAAATAAACGAAAATTTCATTATTTTTTTTACGAACGTTCTATCGGGGTTCCGCCAAAATTTTTTTTATAAACATATATATCCACATGAGACGAACACTCTGTAATTTTTTCCAGATTTTTCTGAATATGCCCTATGGAGACCTTCCTTGTCAGTATCGTTGTCTGTTGAGAATTAAGTCTGTGAACAATTTATATTAACTTCTGTATGTTGGAAGACAGAAGCAATAAATAAAATCGTCTTTTAAAGCCCATTGTATAAATAACATTGACTTTCGGGTATGTTGCACATATGCAACGTGGTGATACAGCGGTTTACGCGAATGTCAATACCATTACAGGTTTTAAACAAGTTGGAAAGTGCACGTCAAACGTGGCAAATGAGGTGCATTCGTACTATGACTAGTTTTATAAATATTTTTTGCTCCACATATTGTACTGAATGTATATTTTAATGAACTTCATAAGTGCATATCAATTTCATTCTCTTCGAAAGGCTGTAACATCATTATAATGCACTTGAAATATTTTTTCCCATTGGCCGTAATGTAACGGAAAACTTTTGACAGTTCCTGTAATTAAACTATACATCCGATTTTCATAAAATTGGAAATGACTCGACAAAATTTTACAACAATTATATATTTAAAATTTCAGACCATTCGGTTGGGTATTTTTTGCTCTGTTATATGCAGACGGACGGACAGACAGACGGACCGAACGACAACTATACATGCTACGTATTTATATAATTACGAACGCATCTAAAAACACTTTTGCGATAAAAAAAAAACATTTTTTCAAATACGCCGTCTGGCTGCTATGGATCTAATTTTGAAAGATTAATCATGAGATTCGATTATAGAAGTTGTTCAGTGAGATCTCAAATTCCCCTCGCTAATGTTAAACCTATGGGCGTCGAATGCATTCTTATATCTAAAATATCTCATCAAGAAATTATTATTTTTAAGTTATTTTATCTGTGCACCCTTCTCAAGGAGCCGCTTCACTGAAACTTCCCGATCTCGAAATCCCATTTTAACCTATGGGAAAACTTTCAAGCGCGATTACTCGTTGGCTAAAATGATTATTAAAATGCAGTTTTCCTCAATCAGAAAGTAATCTTCAGATTTGAACTGTGTGCGTTTTTAAAAATTGCCACCTTAAATTTGAAGTACCTAAAAAATCCCTGTAAACTGTAAAATTTTTCCTTGATGAAAGTTTATCATCTTCTTGAAAAATACGTACTTCAAATTCACGTCGAAAAATTAAAAAAACCCACATGGCATCTGACGATTACTTTCTGATGGTGAAATTCGTATTTTAATTAGGCAGATTTAGATTAGGCAATGAGTAATCGCGCTTGAAAGTTTTGCCATAGGTTAACATTGGATTTCGCGATCGGAAAATTTCAGAACATTTCCAACATAGTTAAAAAGTGTTTATGAATTATGTTTGTCTTTCTGTCCGTGCTTTAACTTGCGTAAATATAGTCAGATTGCCATGAAATATATATATATGTTATTGGGGTTTACTGTGGCATGTTCGACGTTGAAAATGAAGTGCGTAGCGTTTACGGTTCATTTACAGGAACGCTCAAAATACTTCTGTTACACCCGTGTCCATGGGGGAAAATCGTTTGCGGTGTATTTTAATGATATTACACTATTTTAAATCGATTGAAATTTCTATATATCACTGAGGTGTACTACAAAATGCTTACTGTAGAATCTGCACTGTAAAAAAACGGACTAAAATACGGAACTTGTACTGGCAATCGAGATGCCAATACCATTTCCGTATTTTAACGGTAATTTTTTCCGGTAAATTTCAGAATTTTTTCTGTTTTACTGGAAGTTACGGAGAAAATTTTCCGTTAAAATACGGAAATAGCACGCGTCTCGATTGCTCGTACAATTTCCGTATTTTAGACCGTTTTTTTCTTTTACAGTGTGGTGTGCGTATAAATTATCGTTCATTTGCAGTGACACACAAAGGAATTTGGCTGCAGTACTGCGTATGCAGTACAATTTCTGGAAATGCGTTTTCAGTTGCGATACGCGTTTAAATTTTTTTTTTTTTGTATTACTTGATGTATATAAATTGTATAGATCGTATACAGGGCGACACAAAAGATCTCAAGTGCATTTCTGTTTATTGACGGAAATTGCCGAATGAGAAATTTCAATTGTGCTAATGCGTATAATTGAACTAACTTTTAGCAAACTATGTAATGTACAGTCGTGGGAAAAAAAAGTAAACACCCCCTACTAACTCCTCAACAAATTATCGTAGAAGAAAGTTACTGGTACCGAAAGATTGGAAATAAAGTTTACTTTTAAATGATGTATATAAAATTTGCTTAGGGGGGCATCTACATATTAAAACTAATCCAAACTTCATTTTTTTAAATGGCAATACCCAATTTTAACGGGATATTTCAAATCTTCGGCTCAAACTATGCCTAGATTCCGAATTTCAAGTCATTTGAATGATAAGGTTTTCAATTATAAACATTCAAAATTGAGTTCTTCTAATGTTAAATTACATTTTCATATTTTTATTTATATCTTCAGAAATTATGCTCCTAATGTGCTATTTTTTTTTTTTTTTTTTTTTTTTTTTTTTTTTTTGTGTGTGTGTGTGTAGCAATAATACTAATATACCCAAACGTAAATGACCTGAATTTGCAATTTTTATAATTTTATGATATGAATTATAAATTATGAAATTAATATTCGAAAAAATTATGAATTGCAACCTACAATTTTTTTGATGGATTCAGATTTATTAAGTCCTGCTTTATGGAAATCCAAAATTTCACATTTTTCTTCCAAGTAGTTTTCAAATTATGCTTAAAAAACGGCAAAATGGTTGTTTAAGGGACCGTCTATAATAGATGTGACTAGATATTTTGAAATTTCTTCTGATGTCCTGTAATCTAGCAGGCTTCATTGACTTCTTAAGGTGCCTTGATCAAGATGGGTGGCTCTCTCGGTTAACAATCGAGTACCGAACTTCAGTTTGGATACAGCCCTTAAAATACGCTCGTTTTAAAATAAATTTCTCAGGAACTTATGGTACGAATTGCATAAAATTTCGTTTTTAGGCTAATTGAAGGGTGTAGAGCTCCTTTATGCTGTCAGAATTGTGTACTGCTATTGAAAAAAAGCAAAGTTATGGTTCGTTTTAATATGTAGATGGCCCTCTTAGCAAATTTTATATACATCATTTAAAAGTAGACTTTATTTCCAATCGTTCGGTACCAGCAAGTTTCGTCTACGATAATTTGTTGAGGAGTTAGTAGGGGGTGTTTACTTTTTTTTTCCACGACTGTACATACGAATCTATGTACAACATACAGGGCTGTACAGGAAAATTTGGATACTTTTCGGACTATTCATGGTAATATCAGAAATTGGGTTATCAAATCCATTACGCATTTTCTAATTGTTTATTTAGACATTTATCACCTGAATAAATTTTAAAGTCTTGTTACAGTATTCTGAAGGTGCTCGAAATGGTTTCATAATCTATGCCGGACACATGATTTTTCGTCCTAGTTTAGACTATTTTTGGGAAGAATGTACATTAAAAAAGTTAAAAATATAAATTTTGTTAGGGGATATTTTAAAAATAAAAATGCATTCGAGGCACGTAGGTTTAACATTAGCGAGGAAAATTTTAGATCTCACTGACTGACAGCCATAACTATACTAAACCGCAGTTTGGCGCCTAACTGAAACTTGTCAATGAAAACACATTCACTTTATGCCGAACGTTAAATTAACCCGCGGATCGAACCCGGGCTTCTTGGGTTACAGAGTATATATATCACTGAGCTCTACAATAATACGGATAGCCAACTCATCGATCCACTTTCTGCCGCGACCGCATCACACTTTCAATGCGCGCAAGTACTGAGTTCTGCACTTTACTTAATATTAGAAGTATTTTTTCAAACTTTTTCGCATACTTTTTATAAATTTTGGTGTTATCTACATCTTTTTGATATTTTTATGCGCAATACTTAATTTGTTTTTCAATTTTTTTCGTGAGCTTATCTAAAATATCATTTTTAACTAATATCAAACTAAAAAATTGCGATTAATTTAAATAAAATCTATAGTTTTTTTCAATAAAAAGTATATATCAGTGAAAATTGTAACAACTTCGTCAAATTTTTAAAAGAAAATCCAATTTGAAAATATCTACCCCATACTACTCTATGGGAGGAAATCTATGTTTTGCCAAAAATTTTCATCGGAAAATCTTTGGCATTGTATTCATGGGCGGACCGCTGGATTCAATGTAACAGAATAGGGAGTTAGCCCTCCGTTCTATTGTCGAGCTCAGTGATATATATAGAGAAAATCATTTTTTTGTTGTTGAAAACTCTAATAAATGTTTTACATGGAATATATTGCTTAGAGTGTCCAAAAATTGTTTAGAGTGTATTGTTAGAGTCACCAAAAAAGCATTTTTATATGAAAAATATCAATTACGCAATCAAATAAAGTTTTGAATTTTATCAGAAGCAATATTTTCGTATTAGCCGCATTCTAAAAATTATTAGCCCAAGATTTTGCTACTTACAGCAGCCTTTTTAATTCTGAACCTTTCAATACTTAAGCAAGTCAATAAGCGCGTAGTTCAATCATATGTACTATGTAAAAATTGTATTTTATTTATATTATTTTATTTATTTATTTATGGACTAAATTTTAATTTTGTATGGAATATTAGTCGTAAGAAAATGCTGAAATCTTTCCATTGTTTTAAGAGCAAACGGATTAATCTTTCTTAATCGAGCTCCACGCGATAGAGAAAAATGTTAAAATAATTTATGCTTGAAAATTATTTTTAAAACAATAAACAATCAATAAACTGAGATGCGGTTTACAAACAAATTTCATTTGACAGTTTTTTTCCTGCTTGGCGGTGTAAAAATTTAAATTGTTCGATTACATACATGTTAAATTTGTGTTTTTTTTTTTTTTTTTTTTTTTTTTTTATTATTATTATTATTTATTTATTTGTTTATAGAGAAAGTTTTAATTTCGTTACGGAAAATTAGTCAGAAATAAATGCTGAAAAATTTTTATTGCTTTATGTGCAAAATGCTTATCATTATTATGTAATGGAGCTGGCACGTTATAGAGATAAATTACAAAAATTCATGCTTGAAAATTATTTTTAAAAACATAATAAATCTGTCAATTAAGATACAATTTTCAAACAAATTGCATTTGAATGTAGATTTTTTTTTCCTATACGACGGTGTAAAAATATACGATGGATTAAAAAATTGCACTAGATAAAACTGCAATTCCAAAATTTGACCGCGAAGTTTTGCCAATCCACCGCCCCCTGAATTCTAGGCCTGAGCTCTGACTCAAAAATGGCGATTGCCGAAGGCGGATTTTTTTCAGCGTGTTTACTGTCCCTTAAATATTCGTACCAATAAATTTTAGTTTTTTCCGCTTTATTTTTCTGAGATTAAACGGATCAGAGAAATCTTTAATAAAATACTTGTGTCAAAGTTTAAAGCACCGCACCTACGTTAAAAAAAATCCGACTTCGACAGCCGCCATTTTTGTGTCAGCGCTCAGGCCTAGTGTTCAGGGGGCGGTGGCCAATCGCAAAATGACGTCAGTGTTTACGCACAGATACGTTTGCCCTTTATAATATTGATAGATAGATATAAAGTTTAGTTGACTTGTTTAAAAGATACTTCAGAATAAGATATTTTAATTTTCTTGTTTTAAGATCGATTATCGGAAAAAGAAAAATGCGTCTAGGTAATTTGTTCTACAATTAACACTAATTTTCATATTGGAACACATGTTTAAATGAAGAATTTTATCTGGAGAACATTTTGGGAAATTTTGCGTGCACATTTCCGCCGAGGAAAACAGTTTAAAACTTCATGAACAAATATAAGCAAGGAAGGATGAAGATTAATAAGAAGATTAAAAGGGTTTATATTTAGCCTCGTGAGAGTCTCATTAGTAAAATTAGAAGATGAAGAAGAAATTGGTAAATAGTGCGGTGAATTAGTGGGATTGCATCCGACATTTTTTATTTTGTCATATGCTAATTTTAGAGTTAGATGCATTAAAATAGTTCCAAAAGATACAAAGTATAGCGTTTCATCATCGCAGAATGTAAAATTATAATCCTTTTCACCGGAATATAATTTTTCGTGTATAAAGAATCACATATTTCAAAACTTTCTATATGTATTCACGCTTTTCTCAAAGAAAATCATTAGTGTATTTGAATAATTTTAGGCGTGTTTAAATTTCGAGTAGGGAAAGGAATTGCATAGGACGATTTTTAAGTGAGATTGAAGTGCATTACTGTTAAAAATTTGCAGCATTCTGTCCAGTCATTTGACCGTTTTTAGCGAAAACGGTTACACAACCGTAATTTAACACTATTTTGACCATATTATCGCCCATTTTATGGTCAGAATATAGTTAAATTACGGTTATGAAACAGTTTTATCAAAAAACGGTCGAATGACTGGACAGAATGCTGCAAATTTTTAACAGTGTAAGATGTATTACCAAGTTACTTTGACAAGTTTTAATACCAAGTCATTTTCTTGTTTTTTAACACAGGAAATGATATTTTTGCGGTTAGAAAGAAATCAGTTAAGGAATATATATAAAAAAGTTTTTAATGCATGGTAACATCATATTGTAAAACACAATTCCCCTCAGGGTACTGTGCATATTGTATTTTTAATTCTTTATTCCAGAAAGGAAATATGAAGTTCGATAATGCTTGTGAAATGCAGAAACAGATAGAAGAACCATTTTGTTTTCAAATATTTATTGAAAAAAAAAGATCATTGATAATTTTAACTTTCTATTCTGTATGAGAAAAGATTTATCAAAGAATTCCTAATAAGCAAAATATGAGAAATAAATAATAATAAATATCATTATTATACAGCAAAAACCGCGTCCGTGAATAACGCTGACGTCATATCGACGGTGGTAACGACCAATCTATTCTGTTTTACAGCAAATATTTTAACTTCGAAACATTGTACAACTTCAATTTTTACATCTTAGAATAGGGAAAGAAAATGTACTTTGAAATGCAATGTTTTTAAAAACTATCTGAGGTTAGGTACATTTTATGGTTTTTAAAATAATTTTTAAGAATGGATTTTTTTTTTTTTAATCTATCTACATCGCGTGCAGCCCGGTTACGGAAGATTAACCCCTTTGCAATAATATTTGTTCCCAATTAATATTTCATAACGAATTAAAATTTCGTGAATTAATAAATAAATAACATCAAACAGAAGTTTAACAGATATGTATCGAACTGCGCGCTTAAACACTAAAATAATGATAATCAAAACGGTTGATGTAAATAATTGCATTCCTCTGTTTTGTTCTTTGCTCGACTCGATCACCAGCTGCTACATCACGCCGATGCCTCATTGTAATTACGCCAGAAGGAGTGACTTCGCTATGCTCTTCTATAAATCTCAAGGCAACCTTTATAAAAAGGAATTAAAAATTTATTAAATTCAACATCAACTTTAAAAAGTTAAAAAAAATATATGAAAATAAACAATTAAATTTAAAAAATCAAAAAACCCGACTGCGTAAAAAGCGAACTAATTAATTATTTTTCATCAATGTGAAACTATTTTTTTCAAGTCTATAATTTCAATATTAGCTCTCACTCTCGCTATATATATATCTTGTTCAAATTTTCAATCCTTAATAAAATACTTATTATTCGTCCAATCAAGCTCAAATACAAACTTGTAGTGGATGACACTTGATGTTGATCAAGTTTTTTTTTTCAAATATTAATTCATCAATTAAATTAAATTAATTAATTTTCAATAATCGAGAGAGCCCTCTTCTTGATCAAGGTATTTTAAAACCGAGAGAGCCCTCTTCTTGATCAAGGTATTTTAAGACCGAGAGAGCCCTCTTCTTGATCAAGGAATTTTAAGCGCCACTTAAGAGGAAGGAAGAATGGGAGAAAAAAATTCTCTTATTGACCTAAGTAGGAATTGACTTAATTTTTTTTTTTTTACTATTAATATTACTTGTTTATATTACTTACCTATTTTTTTATTTTTTTATTTACTTGTATTGATGACTTTTAAGTTGTATTTAATTGTTAGTTCCTATCTATAAACACTGCTTTGATGAGGTCTATAGATGTCTATGATGGTTAGAGTTACAGTAAAGCTAGAGATCCTACCTACACAACTTCCAGGTTGCATAATATTTTAACGGAGCTTCTGAGTGTAAAATAGTCAATGATACATCGTCTTCATTTTGAAAGACCTATCCAATGATATGCCTGTCAATAGGGTGCGTAATTTTTTTTCCGTCTCTACCGCCATTTTGTATTTTATGGCCGCCATTTTGAATTTATAAAAACAAAACCTAGCCTATAACCATCGGTCCATTAAGACGAATTGATAGAGACCTCATTCATTAAAATTCATCCAGCCGTTGGGATGTTTCGAGGTTATAAAGAAATCCACATACACAGATACGCGTAAAACACATAACCCTTCTTTTCAGTCAGGTAAAAAAAAAACCGTATAAAATAGCTAGGATTTCTATACAATACAATAATTTCTATACCAGTTTAATGATTGAGAACGTAAATCACAAAAGAACAAACTTGAAATAGTGTAATGAGAGCTTGAAAACTACGAGAGGTCATAGCACACGCTGAAAGTACTTGTTCATGTCCGATCACGAACACCAAGCAGCATCGAGAGTGGTCAGTACTTGGGAGGGTGACCACATGGAAACCGCTGCAGGTTCAAATATTTCTATAGACACTTCTACAGATAGTTCCATATCTCTTGGTGAAACTAGATTATAGAAAAAAGAGCCATAATACTTTGTTTTTATTTATAGAATTCTATAAGAAAATTTTGTAAGAGAAAGTGCTAGGCTAGCAAAGGAATAGCAGTGGGATAGGTGCTAGCACTGCAGGAAAAGTGCCGGATTGAAGTAATGTGATGGCATACCAATGCTGGCCTGCTGTTGGTCATCACTGATGGGCCAGATGCATTACGCACGGACACTTTTGTACAGGTTTAAGTAATGGCACCATTGCACTTTACCGTTGATGGCAATGCTGGCTGACATCTTTTTTCCAGCTGATGGTCCACTGTTTCTTTCTTTGCTGGGAAATTTTGAGTTTTTACCACTCTGTATATAGGAGAGTCCGGATAGAAGGCCAGGTATGGGATAGAAGCTGGGTTGTAATTTTAAATGGTCAAAATTGATTTTGACCAGGACACTGGAAAAAAGTGATTTTAACCGTCCAAAATTGGTCAAAAGTGGTCAGAAATGGTCAAAACTGTTGAAAATGGTCTTAATTTTAATAATTATTTTTTCTTTGCAATTAAAAGTAACTTAATAAGTAATAATAGTAACAGGCAGTTAAAAAAAATAATACACTGATAAGTTAAGGAGGCTCATTAGTAAAATAGGCTTATGCAATACAATAAGAAAGCTAGGTCCATAATTGCCCTATCATTGTTAATTGCGTATCAACAGAGAAAAAAGCATTCTTCCTTTCAGCTGTTGATACAGGGGCATCTAAAAAAACTGCCCAATATTGTTTAAAACTAGCAGCTGTTGCTAAAGAAGAGGTAGAAAACGAGTTTGCTTGTAAAGTAAGATGTTTTGTAAGTGACAATGAAAACAAGATGAAATGCGCAAGAGAAGATTTTCAAAATGCATATAGAGACGAACTGTTTATTTCTTATGGATATGCTGTACATTACTTGAATCGTGTAGGACAAGATATTACAAACACAAACAAAGTTAGTTCAATAACGAAGCATGTTATTGAAATGAAAAATTGCAGATGAACATGAAGATGATATTGATCATAATATTGTTAAAATCATTAACAATGTAGGCATATACAAAGAAGTAAAACATTCACAAAATCAACTTACGCCTATTTCCTTTGCTTTAGATAAACTTCAAAAAGAAAATGCTAGTATATCTGATGCTGACAACGAATAGTTAAGATTGCTAAACGAGAAAGATCTTGAAACTTATTCTAAAATGATAGTCTCTATTTAATAAAAATGTTACCCCAGTTCATTTTCTGGCTCATATGCTGAATCCTGTCGACATCGACAAAGGTATTTATGAAGAGAACCAAGAAATAGCAAGATAGTGGTTACACAATAATATTGATCCTACCTTTTTGCATCTTGTGATTGCATTTTAAGCAGAATCCTTACCATATCCAAAATCTTATTTTTCTGAAAGTGTAAAAGATGCAATTGAGTCTGATGTCTGGAGGGCAGCAATGAAGAAGGTTAAAGGCATTGATATAAAATTTGTTGAATTCACATCACATCTAATGAACTGTTGTGCCAGCTCGTCATAAATTGAAAGATTGCTTTCTAAATTTAGAATAATCCAAAATAAATTACAAAACCATCTAAGTTTAGAGACAACCGTAAAACTTGTTACTTGTAATCATTTTTTAAATTCAACACAAATTACATAAAAACATAAAAGAGCTTGTGTAAAAAAATAATTAAAACATTTGTGTTGTATCTTGGCGTTATGTTATTTATGTTATGACTTTTTTAATTTGGTATTTGCCTTGTGTTATGTTACTTATATAATGGCATTTTTAACAAATGTTAACTTGGTTTTTAACATAAGCTTGTAAAACATGTTTGATTAGTAGTAAATAAATTGAATAGTCGATTTCAGTGATCAAAATGGTCAAAATTGATTTTGACCAGGACGGTTAAAACTAGTTTAAACCACTAGCTAAAACCCCCATGTTTAAAACCGAAACAACCCTGGATAGAAGTATGCACGGACCGGGCCAAGAAACAGAATAAACGGGCCGGGCCGGCAAAAAAATTGAACGGGCCTACCAGGCCGGGCCAATTTTCATAGTTTTCATAGCGAGCCGGTAGGCCCGCTATGAAAACTTAATCGAAACGAAAAAAATATGAGCCATTTTCAATTAAGGTCACTTTCGCGAGAATAAGTATAAACGTGCGCCACGAACGATGCTAGTTTGAAAACATTAATACAGAAATGTAACGTGTCCAGCGTAGAGATCAGCATTGGACAGTTAAATTCTGTCTGAGGCCGGGCTTAATTTTTCAAGCAGACTCGTGCCGGGCCAAGATCAGACTTGCATTTTTTTTTCTACATAGTCGAGCAAGGCGGAACTGTACTTTATTGTTCTCAATATATGTAGGGAAGGCAATATGTTTTGTAAAAATATTAATAGCTAACTTCTGTTAACGGAATCTTTGGAAATATACCTTAAGGTGGTTCTCAAATTCACTGCTCAACAGTGAGAAATTTTCTGACATATTTTTTTACTCATTTTTAACTGTAAAGGCATAAAATTGAAAGACCTGCCTATTGAAGGGATTTGGAATCGATCAGCTATTTCCATTTTTTATAAATAAATTACTTATAACAGATTATTGTCACTTGACTGCGGGTTTTTCTCCTTTCCCGTGCTATCGTTTCTAGAAATTCCATTCAAAACTTTAACTTTGAGAATATTTTCTCAAAGATATATTGCCTTTATCAAAAAAATGGCTAACGTTATTCGATTACATAGTTTCTGAATAAGAACACCTGCCAATCTTATGCGTTTCCGAAAAGAAATTAATTCAGAAATGTGTCAGAAAGCAGCTCCTTTGGATTTGAGAAAAGTCTTATTAAATGGCAGAGAAATATTTTAACAAATCAGCTTTTTATTATACAGTTTCAAAAGTTATCATGTTTCTTAACCCTCCTTTTTTTTCTTTTATTCTAAACTACATTAATTTTTTAACGAATCCTTATTTGAATGTTCAAATGCCTAAGACTCTAAGTAATCATTAATGTTGCTATTGTTTATTTTCTGTCTTGCGAATACATAGTAATTTTAAAATATATTCTATAAAATTAACCCATAAATATGTATGGTATATTATTCTATAAAAGATTCTTAATTGTATGTTTAAAAAAAAAAACCTGATTTTTGTGAAAAATGAGTCGGACTCATTTAACAAGGTTTTCCACGGGCCGGGCCTGGTTTTACTGATTTTTGTACGGGCTGGGTTGGGCCGAGAACTGCGAAAATATAAACAGGCCGGGCCATGTTCGGGCCGAACTTTTAATGTTATTGTTTTCATCGGCCCGGGCCAAGATTGCTTTTGTTCGGGCCGGGCCGGGAAATTCCACTCCGTGCAGACCTCTAGTATGGGAGTGTCTACTGTACTTCTTTAGATAACTGAAATATTCTTTCTTCTAATGCCTTATACTTTTATTGGAACCAGCACTATTTCGGGATATTTCGTGTTTCAGAAAAGCAAACGGATAGACGCAGTTTCAATTAATTATCAGTGACACAGAGAACCCATAGATAAACAAAAAACGCGTGTTATATTTGATTGGATGCTGTAAATAATAACAGTGACGTTTTTTAATAATGAATGAAACTGGGGATTACCTTAATTGGGCAAGCTAAAATACTTATAGTTCATTGGCTTCATAAAATAAATATAAAAGTAATCGATACTGTTTTTTTGCGTTTATATTGAGTTTCAATATATTTATATTTATTTATTTAATTACTATTATCTTTATTTCACATAAATCTCTAACATAAAAATCGACTTAATATTCATTTCTATTTCTCAGGGTGTTCTTCCTTTATTTTCATTAGAATGCATGTTTTAGTCAATTTGAATGCCGGGTAATTCGAACATACAAAGCGTGCGTTTGAAAATAAAATATGTATTTATATGTACAGAGTGTCCGAAAATCCCTGAACACATTTTAAAATTCAATATAAAATCAAATAATTGTCGTACAGCAGTGCAGTTTGGACTGAAATGCTTCTCATGCTGAAAAGTTTTGTTCAGGTAGAGTCGTTCCTTCTGTATCCAAACGACAAAATTAATCTGAAAGTAAGAAAAACGCATGTTTTAATGCAAACATACGGACGTCATATAATGGAATTATCTATGATTGAAATTAGGAACTAATTATTTTCACTCGCTTGAAGAAAACTTTTCAACCTGAGAAACATTTTAGTTCAAACCGCACTTTTGTACGACAATTATTTCATTTTATATTGTATTTTAAAATGTGTTCAGGAATTTTCGGACCAGGGCCGAAACTAAGGGGCAGGGAGGCAGAGGGTGTATGTGCCCCGGGCGCCAGAACGAAAGGCCGCCAAATGAAGGAATATACATTTGGAATGGTTCATTTTCTTCTGATGAACTGATGGCTTCCATTATTATGAAACAGATATTATAAATGAAGTGTTAGGTGAAGATGAAAGAGCAGTCGTAAAAAGTTAGAACTGTGATTTTCTAGTCAGAATGGGGGGAAAAAATTGCCATATTTTTTTTTTTTTTTTGGAAAAAAAAAATGGCCATTTTTTTCCCATTCTAACCAGAAAATCAGAGTTCTATCTTTTTACGGCTGTTCTTTCATCTTCACCTAACACTTCATTCATAATGACTGTTTCATAATAATGGAAGCCATCAGTCCATCAAAAGAAAATAACTAGGTTAAAGGGGAAACTCGGTTAAGCGGGACTCGGATAATCGGGACTCTACTGTACATTTCATTTTAAAAATGATCTTTAGAATATTTTTGTTGGTGTTCAGAGGGTGTTCATGACCACCGTGACCTCCCCCTTGGAATCGCCATTGTCGATTATGTAGTTCAGTATTACATATTTTATGATTACATATTTTAAATTTTAAAGTAAATCGGCTATTAGAAAATTAGTAAATTTCTCTTTGTAAATATACTTTTCGGAAGATGGGGAGAGCGCCAAAATCCATGTTTGCCCCGGGTGCAAAAAAGGCTAGTTTCGGCCCTGTTTCGGACACATATCTGTTGATATATTTTCAATATGCGATTATTTCTGTATATACATATTTATGAAGTGAAATTACACGTGTATTCAAAATTGTTAAAATTAAACTTCTCAAAACTTCACATTTTGAGATGTGAAGTTACGAATATGTTTGCAATATGTTCTCTTGAAGCGGTCTCTCCCCTAATAGTATAGCCAGTCGGTGTGACAGCACTCATAGTATTTTTTTGCAGGTACACGTCAAAAATTTTAATGTAATATCGTCTACCGTATGTGTCAAAATTAGCGATATTGATAATTTTGGAACTGAAAGTTAATGTGGATAGCTGTAAAAGGTTGCCACAAAAACAGCCTGTTCTGCTAAATGACTCTCACTAAAATAGGTCCGCTGGGATGTATAATAAGATAATATATCAGTGTAATTGGTAATATTCATGTGACGTCATGTGGGATCACATGACGTAAAATAATGGCTAGCGCGTTTGTTTACATATTTCATCAGTTGATGCAGCATAAATACAGATAAATGGATGTAAACAGACCTTAGATTAATTCTATATGAATTCGATAAATGCATATTAGAAAATCCATGCATATTTATTAATCTAAATAAACAATTTCCGTTTCATAAATAACGTGGAAGAATGCATGAAGTTGCATTAAAATAGAGAAAAGAATTCATGTACAACCAATACATATTTCTAAAAATATCTGAAACTTGATCTAAACATAAAATATAAGCGTAGATTTTCAAAACACTGTACGTTTCAATAGCTCGGTTCTGAATATTATTTCCGAGCAGACGAATTTTCATATCCTCGAACCTCAAAGGAAGAATATTGTCTGTAAGGTCAGAAACAATCCTTTATAGTTTGTGTTATTTATTTATTTTTCTTTTAAAAAACTTGTGAATTTTATGTTTATGGATTTGATCATAGACCCGAAATATTTCTGTTTAGATAATGTTTTCAAACTACTTAATAGTTTTTAAAAACTATCTGTTACAGAACTTCAGCATCTTCAGAGAGCAGCCGCAAAGAACACATCCCTCGACCCCTTACCTATCCTCCTCATGCCCGTCCGAAGTGCCCAGGCCAAGTCCCATTCACCAGTCATCAGCGTGCCAAGACCATGTGTATGTCCGGTTATCCCTGCCTGATGTACACGTGGACGATGAAAAAGTGACATCTTCTCAGTCCACATACTCCCTCCCCACAGTCAGAAAAAGGTAAAAATTAATATTATTATTATTATTATTATGAAAAAGAAATTCTACATAAAATATGTTATGTTTATTTAATTTGCTACACTTTATAAAATATATGATTTTATCAAATGCATGCGAATACAAGGAATATTTCATACAAAACACTTAATACAAGGATCATTAAATAATAGACCGATAAAATTGTAGAAAATCGAAAATATGACAACAACTGAAAAAGTTGTATAGATATGATATGTAGTTGTTGTATAGATATGATTTATACTTGTCGATGATATGAACACTCTATAGCACACGGGACAGCGTACCCATCTCAGGCTATGAAAAAATGAAGATTACTGGATACAACAGTTGTAAATGCACGGTTAGAAGAGTTCCGTTTAACTTCCTCGTTATTATCGTATCTTAATTTTTACAGCTCTTTATTGAATGAAACTTGTATCTCTGTCCAGCTGATGCTAGTTTTAAAAAATATATGTTGGCCCTTATGGATAAAAAGTGGCATCCAAATTGGTTATTTTAATATTTAAAGCTGTTGCATACTGAAAATCTCTAGAGTAATGAACAAAATAACCCCTTTTATGGTTCATTACAATTATAATTTTGTGTGCTTTGTTAGGGAAGATATGACCCTTAAAATCTTTAAAAAATCGATTTTTTGCTTTTTAATTCATTTGAGAGCTAATGTTTTTCTGAATAATTTGCCACAAACCGCATTAAAATATTCGTAGATTTGCGCTCGTTATGATAAAAAATTTAAATAAGCCTTGGTCTGTTGCGAAACATTTATGTTTGAATTTATTTTTCTCATAATCAATATTTTTGTACTTGCGTGCGCTATAACTCCAAACGTATTAAAGGTAATGATTCGAAACTTTATATTTATCTTCACTAGGTCATTTTCTTCAAATTGAACTAAAATCTAAGAAATTTAACAAAAATTATTGAATGTATGGGTATTCAAATGACAAGAATTATCAAAATTTTCATATTTTTATTTTGAAAATCAAATAACTTTAGAAATTTTTTGTTTAGTCATTAGATTTTAGTCCATTTTATTTTTGTAATATTCTTAATCTTATATTATAAGTTTCAAAGTTCTAGAGAGTATAAATATATTTAAATCATGCGTACAAGCTATGTACATTATCATTAATTTAAATAAAAAAGAAAATTGCCCAGTTAAACTGATGGCATTGAGCTCACAGGTTATTCATAATTATTGTATATTGAACTCTTATTTCAAAGAATATTGCTACTCAAAAAATAAATGAAGGGATTAGCCCCCGTTTCTCCCCTTTATACTTAACCAAAAAACCTCCAATCTAATCAGGGAAACTCCTTAACGTAATAAACTGATATACCAAATTTGAAGCAAATCAGATAATTCTGCCTGTAAAAACCATTTCGCTAAATTAAGGGGTATTAGCTTCCCCACTTCTCCCTTTATGCTGAACCCATGAACCTTCAAATCTAATCAGAAAAGCTTCTTATCAAAATGAACCAAGGAAAAAAAAAAAAAAAAAACTAAATTAGATAATTCTGCATGAAAACCCATTTATCTCAATTAAGGGGAGGGGATACTTGTCCCCCTTTCCCCCTTTTATACTTAACCAATGAACCTTCATATCAAATGAAGAAAGCCATATCGGAATAAACTGGTATATGAAATTTGAAGCAAATCGAATAATTCTGCATGAAAATTCCATTTATCTAAATTAGAGGGTGGACTAGCCCCCATCCTCCCTTTATGCTTTACCAATTAACCTCCAAATCTAATCAAGGCAGGTCCTTAACATAATAAACCGGTACACAAAATTTGGAGCAAATCGAATAACTCTGCATGAAAAATCCATTTATTTAAATTAAGGGACGGTCTAGTCCCCCTTTCCTCCCTTTATACTTAACTAATGGACCTCCAAATCTAATCAGGGAAGCTCCTTAACATAATAAACCGGTATACCAAATTTGGAGCAAATCGAATAACTCTGCATGAAAACCCCATTAATCTAAATTAAGGGGGGTCTAGCGCCCTCTTTCCTCCCTTTATACTTAACCAATGAACTTCTAAATCTAATCAGGTAAGCTCCTTAACATAATAAACGGCTATACCAAATTTGGAGAAAATCGAATAATTCTGCATGAAAAACCCATTTATCTCAATTAAGGGGGCGGGGGGCTAGCCCCCTTTCCTCCCTTTATATGTAACTAATGAACCTCTAAATGTAATCAAGGCAGCTCCTTAACATAATAAACCGGTATATAAAATTTGGAGCAAATCGAATAATTCTACATGAAAAACCCATATATCTAAATTAAGGGGGATAGCCCCTCTTTCCCCCCTTTATACTTAAGTAATGAGCTTCCAAATCTAATCAGGGAAGCTCCTTACCATAATAAACCGGTATACCAAGTTTGGAACAAATTTAATATTTCAGCATGAAAAACCCATTTATCTAGTTTAAGGGGAGAGGGACTAACCCCCTTTTTCCCCCTTTAACCTTAAGCAATGAACCCCAAAAACTAATCAGGGAAGAGCCTTATCAGAATGAACGTGGGAAAAAAAATTGAAGCAAATGGGATATTTCGATCAAAAGTTATCGCGTTGCGTACGTACATACAGAACCGGCGGGCACATAAGATCTCAGGCTTTGGTAGCCTGTGAACTAAAAAAGACATGCATTAAGGAATAATTATTATCAATTAATTATACAGTGTTTAATGTAAATTATATATTATATTTCGTGGAGAACATATTATAGCATTAAAAAAAAAAACTATGGTGATTAGTGCAAAAATGAGTGTATGGGAACACTTTAAATATTTGTCTCCGAAATAAAATTTTTCATCTGTTTAAAGGGTCATATTTCCCCTTAATGGCATATGCTACTACTTTTATGTGCAAGGTTGGTGAAAAATGCAATAAACTTAAATCATCTCCTGCTTCTAAACTATTCAACATGTACTAATCCGAGCTTTTAAATATTTTTGGAGGAAATGAAACACTTTTAAAAATAAATGATCAACGTCAATGGTAGAAAAATCTGCTTCTTGTTTACAAAAAGTTGTAATACTTGGGGCTTAATGTCTCAAATACTAAGAATAAAGACTTATTTCAATTGTATCACAAAGTTTATACTTTAAATTAAAAATTTTAGATGATGTAAAATACCAAGCTCTTTTGTGAAAATACTGTGATCGATTAGTCATTTATGGTTTTGATTTTCACTTCTGTGACGATAAACCAATGTCAAAACAATTAAACATACAGTAAAGCTTACATTTACAAGCAAATAAAAGATAATTTCCCTTTATTATCAGCGAAATAAGTAAATTATACACTGTAAAAGAAAAAAAAACGGACTAGAAAACGGATATTCTACTGGCATTCGAGACGCCAGTACGATTTCCATATTTTAACGAAAATTTCCCCCCTCAAATTCCAGAAATCCGTATTTTTACGGAACGTTTTCCCATAAATTACAGAAAATTTTCCGTTTTTCTGGAATTTATGGGGGAAATTTTCAGTTAAAATGCGGAAATAGTATTGGCGCCTCGATTGCCAGTAGAATCTCCGTTTTTTTTTTTTTTTTTATAGTGTAGCATTTTTTCAATAGTCCACAACATGATCAGATTGAACAATAAAAATATTTCTTATGTTCACTTTCTTATAGATTATTAGCATGTACTACCTGAAATATTCAAATAGTTTACCGCATGCATATTTCAATAAATCATTAATCATAAATCTATTAAAAGCAAGCCAAAAAGTATTAAGTTTTTGTGCAATGAAGTATTATCATTAATGTTCGAATGCTTTTGGTCACATACGACTAGTGTACAATATATGCATATTACAAATTCAACATCACCAAATTAAACTGTATTTTATTTTACTTTTTTGAAGAAAAAATAAATGAAATTATAACATTTTCAAATAGACCTAACATGATGAGATTTAGACATAAAAATGCCTCCTATGTTCTTTTGCTTATGTGTTATTAGCATGTAATTATCTGAAATATTCAAATAGTCTCTATAAAATAAAAAATAATAACAATCATAAATTATTCCCAACAAATAAAAAATATTAAAGATTTTAGAAGCGTAAAAATAACAACGTTAAATCATCAAAAATTTTTTGTTGTTCCTATTGGTCCAAATTGTTTTCCTATTGGTCAATAAAACTTTAACTTGAATCCCCACCTCTCCTATATATGTGAGCAAATTTCCGCCATCCTTAGCACTAAAGAAGGTATGCCATATGCTACCGAAACCGGTATGCTTAAAATTTAAAATTTTTGGTGATTTAACGTTGTTATTTTTACGCTTCTATTGTATTTCACCAAGCTACTTCTTGATAATTTATTAAGGGTTTTACACAATGTATTATTTGTTTTCTATTACTATACGCCATATAGTACTACACATTATATGCATATTAAAAATGGAATGTATAATAAGTGTTATAAATATTCTATTAAAAATGTATTAAAGTTATTAAAATGCAATAATTAGTATACATTTTATTTATTTTATAAAATAAAAAAAAATCCTATTGAAGATATACTTATTAAAACTTTCTGCATTTTTGTAATAGCTCCTGCATTTATTTGCTTGTAAATTACTCACATGTATTATCTCAAATATTAAAGTATTCTTCTAAAACATTTTTCGATGAAAAGTTAATCATAAAATTGTTTAAAACACGCCAAAAGTATTAAGTTTTATTGCATAAAATATCACTAATGTTCGGATGCTTTTGTTCATATAATGTACAGTGCACACATACTACAAATTGAATGTATCACCAAATTAAGCTGAATTTTATTTTACTATTTTGCGAAAAAAAAATAAATTATATCATTTTCAAATAGTCGAAACATAATCAGATTGAGCCACAAAAATGCCTCCTATTTTCATAGATTCTTAGCACATAATTATTTGAAATATTGAAATTGTTTTCCACATGCACCGTTTTAAAAATATAATAATCATAATCATAAAACTATTCCAGACAAATAAAGATATTAAGGGTTTCGCATAAAACATCATTTGTGTTCACGTATTTTAGGCTATATAGTAGATACAATATATACATACTAGCGGGCATGACCGAGCTAAGCTCGGTCAAAATTAACCTTGTGTTCAATTCAATATTTCATTTTCACGGCATAATTCTTGCTGTTTAGATAAAATTGGCATGATCCTAAGCCATAGGGACTCGCTAACCGAACTTCTTCGAACACACGACCTAACCAATGCTCTTCTCGAACCCGAAAACGATAGAATACAAAATTTAGTTAAAATCGCTAAAGTCATTTTATAGATAAAATTAACTTGACCCACGGTAACCCAAAAAGGACCTATTTAATCTAAATTTATCGAACATCTGACCTATTTCAATGGTTTTCTCGTGCTAGGAAACGGAGCAATAAGAAATTTTGTCAAAATTGTTTGAGCCATTTTTTAGATAAAATTAGCTAAACCTTGACCCATAGTGACACAAAATGACTGGTTAATCGAATCTTCTTGAACATGCGACCTAGACCAATGGTCTTCTCGAACCCGAAAACGATAGAAAACAAAATTTAATCAAAGTCATTAAAACTGTTTTCTAGATAAAATTAACTTGGCCCACAGTGAATCAAAAATGACCAATTAATCGAATTTTCTCGAACATGTGACCCAACCCAATGATCTTCTCGTGTCCGGAAATAGTATAATACAAAATTTTGTCAAAATCGTTTGAGTCTTTTTGTAAGATACAATTAGTTTGACCCACAGTCACCCAAAAATGACCCACTAATCGAATTTTCCCGAACATGTGACTTAGCTCAATAGTATTCTCATGCTCAGAAACGATATAATACAAAATTTTGCCATAATGTTTTGAGCCATTATTTTAGATACACTTTAGCTTGACCCACAGTGACCCAAAAATGACACACTAACTGAATTTTCTCGAACATCTAACTTAGCCCAATATTCTTCTCATGCTCAAAAACTGTATAATACAAAATTTTGACAAAATCGTTTGAGTCGTTTTTTTTTTTTTAGATACAAATAGCTTGGTCAACAGCGACCCCAAAATGACCCACTCATCGATTTTTCTCGAACATGTGACTTAGCCCAATGGTCATCTCATGCCCTGAAACGGTATATTATACAATTTTATAAAAATGTTTTGGGCCTTTTTTATATTCAATTAGCTTAACCCTGACCCATTGTGATCCAAAATTACCCACTAATCAAATTTTCTTGAACATGCGACCAAGCCCAATGGTATTCTCGCGCCCGAAAACGATAAAATACAAAATTTCGTCAAAATCGTTTGAGTCGTTTTCCAGATAAACTTTGCTTGATCCACAGTGATCCAAAAATGACCCACTAAACTAATTTTCTTTAATATGTGACTTAGCCCATTGCTCTTCCCGTAATTCAAAATGACAGAATATAAAATTTAGTCAAAATCGTTACAGCCGTTTTTTAGATAAAATTGGCTTGACCCATAGGGACCCAAAAATGACCCATTAATTGAAATTTCTCGAACATGTGACCTAGCCCAATAATTTTCTCATGCCGAAAAACGGTTGGATATAAAATTTAGTCAAAATCGATTGAGCCGTTTTTTAGATATAATTAGCTTGACCTTGACCCATTATGACCCAAAATGACCCACTAATAAAATTTTCTCGAACACGTCACCTAATCCAATGGCTTTATCGTGCCCGAAAATGGTAAATTACAAAATTTCGTCAAAATCGTTCGAGCCGTTTTTAAGATAAAATTTACATACACACACACACACACACACACAATTTTTGCTCGCATTATAGTATAAGATTAAAAATGGAATGTGTTGTAAAATGTTATAAATATAATCTATTAAAATGTATTATAGTTATTAAAAAATGAAAAATTTACAAAAAAATACATTTAACTTTGAATTTGTATTATAAATTTAAAGCATCTTAATAAGTAACAAAAATATTCTTATAAAATATCCTATAGTTTATATTATATTAGTTAGTTTATTACTTTAGTTATTATTATATAACGTTAGGATGCCTTTGCTAATTTAGTGTACAATACATACATATTGCAAAATGAATGTATCATCAAATTAAACAGAATTTATTTTACTATTTTGCGAAAGAAAATGTAAATTATAACATAAGAATAAATAATAAACAAAAGTTGTTTTGTTAATGCCTATATTGCATTATACATTTATACCTATGCCGATTTCTATCAAGCATTACTGTACCAAGAAATACGTTTACTCATGCATGTCTGTGTTTGCAATGGTATTCTCGCGCCCGAAAACGATAAAATACCAAATTTCGTCAAAATCGTTTGAGTCGTTTTCCAGATAAACTTTGCTTGATACACAGTGATCCAAAAATGACCCACTAAACTAATTTTCTTTAATAATTAATTTAAAGAATCCGAATATAGTTCTCTAGAAACTCTTTAATTCTATTTCTATTCATTAATAGAATAGAATTAAAGTGTTTCTTGAAAACTTATATTATGAAAATACAATTTAAGCGTTTCCAAGAAAACTACATTATGAAATGACATGTTTTTCCATAAAAAAAAATCATAATATAGTTTTCTAGAAACGCTTTAATTCTATTCATTAATAGAATAGAATTAAAGCGTTTCTAGAAATTTTATATTTTGAAAATAGAATGAAAGCGTTTCTTGTAAGAAAACTATATTATGAAATGGCATGCTTTTTCATAAAGAAATAATAAATGTATTTTTAAGAATATAATTAATATAATTAAAGCGTTTCTAGAAAACTATATTATAACTTTTTAACAAGTATTAAAAACACATATATGCATGAGTAACTCATTTTTTGGTACAGTAGTGTCTGATCGAAATCGGTATAGGTGTAAATGTATAATGTAAATTATAGCATTTTTGAATAAACCCAAACACGTTGAGATTGAGTCATAAAGATGCATCCTATGTTCATTTTCTGATAGATTATTAGCAAGTAAGTATCTGCAATATTGAAATATGTACAATATATACGTATTAAAATTGGAATGTATTATAAAAGGTTTTAATATCCTATCAAAAATATATTACAGTTATTACTAAATACAAAATTTATCAAAGAAATTAAACTTTGAATTTGAATTATAAATTTAAAGCAACTTATTAGGTGACAAAAATATTGCCTTGTTATTAATTAATGCTGTGTTTCATAAAATACATTAAATGTATAATAACAAGATAAATGTATTTTATAAAATGTTGAAAATATTCTGTTAAAAATACATAGTTACTTAAATTGCTGCATTTTATAAAATGCATTCAATTTTAAATAGTATAAATTTGATGTACTATATAAAATAAAAAGAAAATCCTATTGAAGATATATTATATTCATTAATACATTCTGCATTTTTAATACAGTAAAGTTTGAATAAATATTATAAATGTGATATATTCTCAGATATTATGAAGAAATTTTATTTTAATGTGCCCTACTAGTTAAAGAGTATACATTGCATTTATGAACACTTTTGTTATGAACACTTATGAGCATTTTGTTACACTTCGAATGTTCAATGCTTTGGATAACATTCAAAGAAAATCCAGACAATTAGAATAAATTTAATGTACATTTCCTTAATGTTTTATAAAAAAAAATCCTTTCTTTAGTTAAAAAAGAATTAGAAACAGTGTAGAAGAATTATAAAAATGCGTTCTAAAGATTCCTATATGACTATTCTAGTGTCAACTTACATTATGGAAATATAGACAGATGCATAGATATACCCCTCGAAACGGCCATGAGCAATTCGCTCAAGTCAAGTAAATTGTTTCGTGTATCTGGAACACACCCAAATCATAAGCTATATTCAAACTACTACATACAGTCTGCATTTAATGATCGATTGCATTGTTTCCGTAGAGACAATTCAAAACTATTTATTTATACAACATTTTTGACATTTAAATAATCGAAATATACAGAACATATGGTAAAAAAAAACAGGGCATACAGATAAGTAAAGAAATATTAAGCATACAAATAAGTTTTAAAACGTTTTAGCAAGTATTTTATCATTAGTGCACTATAGTGAAAGCGCGTGCTAAAATGCTTTAAAACTGTTTTGTATACATAATATATAACTATGTACACAAAACCTACAAATGAGTTAAGGCCAACCCTGTTCCTAATCGACACACAGGATCATCTGTATTAAATTATTTTAGAAATTTAAATTAACTATTACAAATCGATAGTTAACCAATGCTGACATAATATTCGAAATAATAATATTTGATATTCACTGGCCTTGGATTTGGCATTCTACAGAAACAGGTGGCTTACTCCTTAACATTTATGTAAACAGATATAAGCTCTTATATCCATCAATCAGAACACTGAATTTCCAATAGTTACTTATAATTATACTGCAAAAGCCATGCTTTGTTTGTATTCGCGAAGCATTATTTAATAAGATAAATATTTGAAACCAGCAATATTTTTTTAATATTACTTTTGCATCTTTATTAAGAAATTCAACCAAATAACTAAGAATTTCCTTGGAATTTTTTATTTATGATATAAGACTGGTATGAATAAAAATATTTTCGAAGCAAAATTTTACAAATTTTTTTTAAATTTTCAACTAAAAACTCTTTTAAAGATGTTTTTACATTTTACAATAGCCTCTGGTGGTTTCTCAAATGATTTGAAATAGGTATGTTTCCAATCTTTGTAATTCACATCAAATAATCTTTGATAGCAATCTTAGAATAATATATAGCTTGAATAATAATAGAATAGAGCTTGAAGAAAGTTACTTTTTCAAAATCCTATTTTCTGGAAAAACATTTGAAATTTACTCTCGTTAATACTAAGAATTATTAATTGTAAAACTTTTCATTCTAATTCCTTCCTTTTTTCTGCATGTTAGCATATGAGAATTTTTGATATTGTAGAATCCCTCGTAAGGAAATTTTCTATTGAATGCTAAACATCGTAGGGTTTTCACTCTCGACAACGCTACGTACGTTAATCCAACTGATGTCTCTTTATCCTCAATATCTACGACTGTTTTATCTAATGTTAAACCTTGGGATTTATGAATTGTAACTGCAAAAGTTAACTGCAGAGGAAATTGTTTTCTTGAGCAATTTATATTTCCATTTTTCCATAATTTAGTTATCCGTGGAATCGGAACGCAGCCATTCTCATTAGTTGAATGACAGTAGTTTTCAAATTTAACCATGATTATTCGCGTCATCTGGTCTGATGGCCCGTGACTTTCTTCATAAATAATATGCAACATAGCCTAAAGCTCCGTTTACTAAACCTTTTTCGGTCCACAAATTAGAACTTAACATTACTTTAGACCCAATTGATAAAGTAAGAAATGGTTCAAGTCCGTTTGTCATTTCAGATTCGGCCAACTTTGGTTTAGTACAATTATGAAGATCTTGAGTCAAGGCAACAGGTTGACGCAGTTCTTTTAATTTTTCATTATTATATTATTTTACGTCTTTATTCGTTGAAAACAGCCTAATTGCATCTTTAAATAAATGCTGTTCGTTTTTTTGAAATAGATCACCATCGCTTGCCAGTGTGGTCTATCTTATATTGGGAAGACTAAACATGCTCTTAGATTTCGTTTAAAAGAGCATGAAGGTTATGTTAAAAATCAGGAGCTTAAACGTTCTTCTATTGCTCAACATTGTGGTTCTTTTCAACGTAGATTCAATTTTTCCTCAGCCATCATTATCCAGAAATGTTCTTCTAACCTTGACCTTGATTTTTGGGAAGCTTATCACATCATTAAAAATTCTCACTCTTTAGTCAATGACTTATCTAGTAGGGTAATTCCGGGATTTATGCCGCACATTTTTTTGAATTTGTATATAAAGTTCCATGGTGGACATAAAATAAAAAAAAAATCATGCTGTGCTATTTAATGGTAAATATACAACGTGTGTAGTGCGACAAAAAAATTCAAAACAAATTATTAATATTTTTTAACAATTTTTTTCTAAAACATTACACTGCGGCGCGTCACCCGTACATTCAGGCTGAGACGCTGCACTTGTGCGGTAGTTATGCCGCGCTTGTAAGAACAGAATATAATAAGAACAGAATGAAATTATAAATAAAAATATTTAAAAAATATATTCATATCTGGACTATAATTAGCGTTGTAATAACAAAATGAAACTAAATGAGTACAATGAAACGTATTAATAAATTCAAATTAATAATTGTTTCCTACTTTCACTATTAAAATTATCGACTTATTTTTTTTACATTAAATTTTAATTGTTATTTCAGCAACAACGTAGCATCAATGTATTAGAAAGGGAAAAGAAAAAAAGTAAAATTGCGTTTACATAATTTATTTGTTAACCCTTTCGGGACCGGTGGCTTTTACACACATTTTATTCGGTTGGTACCACTTTTTAAAAAGAAGTTACCTTTACTTAAATAATCAAGAAAATGCTCTAATTAAACAAAGCAAATATTACTTATCTTTTTTACTGGTGCCAGAAACAAATTTTGTAAGCTCTTTATGAAGGTGCTTATATGCATCTATGATCCCGAATGGGTTAAGAGACCTGTTTTTTCTGCTACAATCTACAGAAAAAGTGTCGAAAATGTAGTCTTTATGTAACTTACATTTAAACACGTGATGCAACGAAGCCAATTACACTTCCTCTTTTTTGGAGTAGTTTGCGAAGAACGTCTGCTTGACGCGTAATCCAATTTATTATTATTATCATCTTGACTTGCATCTTTCTTGCGCTTCTTACTTTTTATTTTCCCCCTTTTCTCCTTTGGTTTTAGTAAACTTGATAACATGCCTAACATGGTTAGTCTATGCAAAAAGAAAAGGAAAAGTTAATAACACTTAATCATTCCGTACAAAAGAAACTGCGGCATGCATACCGCAATAGCCGTGCGGCCTGTATCCCATTTTGCATGGTGCAGACGTCGACCATCACAGTTACCTGCTATCGCTAAGGGGAATGGCGTAAACATACACACAGTACTCTACACAAACGCTACACTTAGTTTTGACTTTGAAATCGTGCATGCATTTAGTAATTAGTGTATAAAAAGTATTTAAACATAACGTGTTTAAAAGTTTGGACAGTGAAATCATGCACTTGCGTCAAATTAAGGATTGTACTTCTACAAGTAAACATCGAAATGGGATTCACGCTATACACTGGTTAAAATAATCTCATTGCGCACCTGTACTGTGCGTTTGACGGCCATCTATCGATAATTACAAGAAATACAAACGGTGCGGCATCTATCCCGTATGCGGCGACTCTCCCGGAGTTACCCTACTCCTGATTTTCCAAGTATTTGGAAAGCATTAAGTTTCCTTTTTTTGGTTTCTTTTTCTCTCGTTCTCCGGTAGATGTCGCTACTTGTCCACTCATTCGTTTCATCTGCTTCTGTCTCATTGGTTGTTTTTGGCGCATTCGCTACCCGTATCGGGTATATAAGCTGACGCGTCTCTGCCATTTTGCTCAGCTTTGCTTTTTCTAGCACGCCTTGTCTTGCTCTATCTTGCACTGAAGAAGAATCTCGCTAGTAGATTCGAAACAGCTGTTTGCTGCTTTACACGTATTATTCGTGGATTTTTAAACGTTGGTTTTCTGCTTTTTAATGTTTAGATAAGGATTATTTCTTTTTGAAATGTATTCGGGTTCATTAGTAAGGAACTGAATTTTACTTTCGGGAGAACATTCTTTGGGAAATTTGAAACGGCATGTGACTTCAGAAGAATCTTTTTTATTTCTCTTACAATAAGCTTTAGAGCATTTATGCATTTGTAGTGCACGTATTAAGTGATTATAGTCAACAGCTTCATCAGGCACGTCCGTAAAATGAAATTTAGATGGATGTATATCATAAACTTGATTAGGATCTGGTTGCTAAGTCGATATGAATTCGTCAAAGTATTTTACAATTTTACGTAACTTTTCATCATCATTTGAGTTAAGATTGTTTACATCAGGAACATCTTCAAACCAGAAAAGACCATACATGTGAGGACTACCTCTATGTTGAAACTCAATACGAAACCAAGAGTCCTTGACTTTGAAATATTTCTTGAAAAAATATTCCATAAAAAAGTCCAACCACTTATGAAAAAAGTAAGCAAGATTAAAGGATTACAATTCAACAATTTTGATTTTCTGATGAATTCAGAATTTTGGTTATGAGTAGTATAATCATAGTCTGCATCAATAATGCGATAAATTTCAGGCCAGTATAAATCAGCTGCACTAAGTGTAATGAAAACAGTAGGAGTTCCAAATTCCTCAACGATGTCTAACAACTCACGTGATCTGATAAACCAATAAGAGCTCGATGATCTTAAATTAGCAGTGAAAGATAAAATCGACTTGTACTATGTAGGATCTTTCTGCAACCGCTCCTGGAGTTCTTCAACTGTTTCAACATCATATAGGCGAGAATTTTTTTAATACAAATAATTCCATTTTGTAATGCTGTCCAACGCATTATGCTATTGAATGCAAAAAATCTAAACCTAGGATTCCGTGCAAATCTTCCATCGTCATATATCATGAGAAATTTAAAGTATTCTTTTGGTGTAATTTTACGAACTCTAGCATCTCTAAGATCACCTCTTCCTGTTGGAAATAACTTTGGAAAAGTTCTACAAATATATCCATCGCATGAAAATTCATTTATAGGTTTAATATCTATCTGAGGCCAAGGAATGACACTGCATTCATCCTTTCCTTCTTTAATACCTAACATACTATTTATTGCCTCTCGATTACATCTGAAAGTCACATTTGGGGCATCGGATTCATATACATTATTTGCCCATGGACACTGATCATCTGCAGAATTCAAAGTTTTTTCAACTGATGGTAAATAAATCTGCTGTTGCTCTTGACTGAGTATTATTCGCTGAAAAATATTTTCCTTTTCTGGTAAACTTTGCAAATTATTTTCATCAGTAATAATATAACAATACCAAGGATTATTTTCCTTTAGATATTCTAAAGCAGCCTTAACGTTTTCACGATTTACTATAAAATCTTTGAATTCTTCACCATCTTCTCTTCTAACAAAGATGAACTGTGATATAGTATCTATGGAATGAGGTAATAAAGCACAAAATTCTGTAATGTTTTGATGAAAATTAATGGCTTGTCCACTGTATCCAAGCTCACTACCTTTAATGAGATAAACAGTAATAACTGGATGAACTTGAGCAATTAATTGCTCTTCAACGAAAGTTATTTTCTTCAATATTTCCGGTTGTGGACCTGGATCCATATTATTAGCTACAGTAAAAAGATTTATATTAGATGTAAATTTCCAACTGGGCGAAAAATGTCCGGACCAGGATTCGAACCCGGGAACTCCTGGCTGAAGCCGCCAGTGCTCTGCCATCTGAGCTATCCCGGACGATTCTGGTCGAACTTTTTCACCCAGCTAACCTTGATGATTACAGCATCTGGTCTGAAACCTGGTTCAGTTCAACAGATTAAATCTCAGGTAATGGAACTCCAGAAATCGCTGGATACGAAATTACACTAGATTAATATTAACACAATTATTCTAATTGGTAAACAAATCATATTAGATGTAAATTTCCAACTGGGCGAAAAATGTCCGGACCAGGATTCGAACCCGGGACCTCCTGGCTGAAGCCGTCAGTGCTCTGCCATCTGAGCTATCCCGGACGATTCTGGTCGAACTTTTTCACCCAGCTAACCTTGATGATTACAGCATCTGGTCTGAAACCTGGTTCAGTTCAACAGATTAAATCTCAGGTAATGGAACTCCAGAAATCGCTGGATACGAAATTACACTAGATTAATATTAACACAATTATTCTAATTGGTAAACAAATCATATTAGATGTAAATTTCCAACTGGGCGAAAAATGTCCGGACCAGGATTCGAACTCGGGACCTCCTGGCTGAAGCCGCCAGTGCTCTGCCATCTGAGCTATCCCGGTCGATTCTGGTCGAACTTTTTCACCCAGCTAACCTTGATGATTACAGCATCTGGTCTGAAACCTGGTTCATTTTTCGCCCAGTTGGAAATTTACATCTAATATGATTTGTTTACCAATTAGAATAATTGTGTTAATATTAATCTAGTAAAAAGATTTAGTTCATTATTTACTATACATTTATGGCAAGTCTTACAAGATCCGTCAGATTGAATATGCATCTCAAATCAACGTCGATGACAAATTTTACAAAAATATAATTTAAATTTGTTTGTGCATCTTTGAGATTTAAAGCATATTTCCAAGCACATGCATTCTCTGTCAGAAGAGATTCGTCATGTCATCGTTATTGTGCGCTAGTATCTAGCCTCTTGCCTTAAAGCTAAATTATTATGTTCGCGTTCTTTTTGACCAGTAAGCGTACGTTTTCTCGGCATTCTTTATAATAGAACTAATACATTCCATAAATTGTTTTTAATGGCAAACATATTAAAAATAAAAATATTAGTAATTACTTCTTAATAGTAAATATGTTTTATTTGGTTAAATTTTCAACCTTCGAATTCGAATAACACTTTATATAACAAATTTAACAGTTAATTTTATTGTTTACAATTTTTTTGTTGACACTTTACAAAAAAAAAAAAATCATAATATAATTCTTTTAAAATGCGTAAGTTTCGTCTGCGTAAGTTATTTCCCGTTATAAGAATAAGTTGTGTATTTGAATTCTTAGCACTAAAAAATAATTAATTTAATGTAAATAATTGAATTTTCACAAATTTTAATTCATTAAAAATATGCTATAATTTTCCTAAAAAAGTATTTTAAAAATTTCATAAAAGAAATCGTGAAACTACTATATGATTAAAAGGAATGAGGGCCAAAATATGCGCTATCTCCAAACAATATTAATAAAGTATTCTATTAAAATGTTTATTTTCCTCTCAAATAACATATATTTTTAATATAAGAAAGTTTAATATAAGTAAAGTTTTAAGCTGTAGCCGGTATTACGATAATTCTTTTACCTCACATGTAAATAATTAGAGATTATTTCATTCCGCTTAATTATTACATTTTTTTTTTTTTTTTTTTTTTTTTTTTTTTTTTTTTTTTAGATAAAGGCAAACATTTTATCACAAACTTCAATTAAAATTTTTATTCTATTTATGCCTTATTCCAAAAACACAGTTTTATCGTCTGCTGCCATAGTAACATGATAAATTAAATTTTATTAAAAAAATGTGAAGTACTAGAAAAATACTTTACTAAATCGAATAGTTATTTTTAACTTTGGTTTTAGAATTAAATTCATGAACTCCCGTGCATAGAACAGGTTAAACAGCTAGTTAAATTTAAAAAACAGTTTTTGAGATATTTTGGCGGAATAATGAAAATATATTTTATTTATTTAATTAATCATGACTCTATCTATAAGTACTAACTCCATGATTTATTATTCTTTCTTCTGAAAACATACGTGTTTCATTTTTTTATTTGCAAAAATGCGTCCGTAATGGAAAAACATGTAAAATAAATTAATTAAAATAATAATTTTTTTAAGTTATTCTGTAAAAAAATAATATTGTGCAAATTTATAGATCATAATTTATTTTTATGTTTAATTTCAGTCAAAATATTGAAAAGGTTTTTTTTGTAAAGTGTACGACAAAATGTAATTTGTGTAGACTAGTAGAGGATTCACTTCACTCATCCTAATTAGAAAAATTACATTAACATACACAATTTCTGAATGCAATAAAAACTATAAATAGTAGAAGCAATATTTTTATAAATAAGCGAGTGTCAGAGAACGTTAATTAGATTTATCGTACAGATTTTTCACTTTTACTTTGAAACGTCCCACATTACATGCGTTACATTTGTTCCGTGCATTGTAAAATCACGCTCATGGAAAAATCTAAATCTCCTTACCAAATTAACCTGTTAAAACAGTTTCTTTTTCTTATACATGCTTATACAAGAAAAACTGTAATTGAAATCAAGAACATAAAAGTCGTAAAATTGAAATTAAAATATTGACAAAAAGGTGATTTCAATATAGTTTGTTAAAATGTTGCTTTTACTTAAAAAAATAAAAATAAAAAAGATTTTTAAAGATTATCGTATAATAAAAAAAATAATCGGATGAAAGTGGGATATATATGTGTATGTGACAGTTTGAAGTAGATAGGATATCGATTAGTGATGCCAGGTGTCCCAATTTAAGCGGGATGTCCCGAATTTCAGGGGCTCCAAGACCTGTTTCGCGTAACAACTGCGCGGGATGTTGAAAATCCCGATTTTTCATGATGACAAATTCTTCTAAATATTTTTTAGTTTCGTTTTCTTTTAGTTTCTCTGCGTTTGCCTGCATCAATAAACTCAATACAACAATAAAACAAAAATTTTATAGTCCCTTCAGAAGGTAATACCTTACAAATACACCTGCGCAGACGGAAATCTCTCTAAAATATATTTTTTTGCGGCTCCTACCGATTCTGGTGTTCAGAAGTTTTACTGTACTTTGTTCTGTAAACCCGGTGTAAAAAGTACCTGTTTATAACAATTTTTGTTTTCAAAATAAAAATTTCATTCTCCTTGCGATAAGAATGCCATACAATTATATCTGCTAAATTGGAATTTTGTTCCAATCCTTAGCGATTACGCTTTCACAAGTTTTGCTGCATAAAATTATTATGTTTATTTAGTACAGTGGGTGATCGGTTAACGAACTGTTCGGTTTACGAACTGATCGGTTAACGAACACTTTCGAGAAAAAATTTTATGTTCGGATAACGAACACACACCTCAAAAAACAAAGCCAAGAAGAATTTGCCGGTCAGATTTGCCGATGTCTATTGAATTTCATATATTGTCGACTTAGAGAAAATTTTAACAGCTGTATAGGTCTGGCCTAATTAATTCGTGGGCTACCAGGGGTTCGTAACTTATATTATTAAAATTATATACGAAATTAGACTGAACAGATCAGGAACATTAATTTTTATATTTTGTATCCCTTTTTAATGAAATATTTTAAATTACAAATAAATTATTTTAATTGAAATTTAGTTCACAAATTATTAACAGGATCTAGGTTCCACTTGAGCTTTATCGGTAAACACAATCTTTTAGAGAACTAAGGAGTTATTGAAAGGTCAAAGTGACAAATTGATATGATTTAAGGTCGTAGCCAATCAATATAATCCTAAAAGTTTTTACAAAAGGCATGTCATTCATTTCTTTAAATACGCCACGATACGGACAAAGCGGACGTATATTAACCCTATTATAAAGAGAAGATTTATATTATTTTTTATACATTAAGAAAGAATTAATGGAATTCCATTACAAATCAAAACAATTTCTATGATCGGTTAACGAACAATTCGGTTAGCGAACAATTCGGTTAGCGAACAATTCGGTTAGCGAACAATTCGGTTAGCGAACTCTGTTTTGGAACGGATTAAGTTCGTTAACCGATCATCCACTGTAAATAAAATCTGCTAAGACAGAATAACGAGGAACATCAGAAAAATTCTATTTTAAACAAGATTTCGTCTTAGCAGGTACAATTGTATAGTGTTACTAAGGTTGAAACAACGAAATTTCTATGTTTAAGACAGGATTCTATTATAGGCAGGTTCCATTTTCATAAGGTTTACTGTAAAATTATGTCCCGATTTAGAAGCCGCTGTTCCACTTTTTCTGACATATTGAGCCTAGCAACCTAATAGCGATACTTAAATTCCTTATTAAGGTAAAATCCAGAATCTGTTTTAGATTTTAACTGTGCATTCAAGTGCTGTATTTTGATTGATTTCACGAAAAATATATAAATTTTGAAACTATTTGTAAATCGTCTATGCATTCTTTTTATTCTTCCATACACATTTGTTTAAACTGAGTGACAAAATATTAGAGACAAATTATTCGTTAATATGGTTTATGTCTGTCTGTGAATAAGTTCAGTTAAAATCCAGGTTTGTTTGCAAATTTGGTCGTACGGAACAATTTCAGATTTGATATTAATGCGTGTCAGTTTATTTTAATTATTTTGAGAAACGTAATGTTGTAGGCTAAGAGTAAGACATACATATTTAAAAAATTAAATGAAAAAAATTATTTTCTGGTTAAGTTTTAAAAAGTTCACAAACGAAGTTCAAAATTAAACAGCAACCAGAATAATTATCTGAAAATTAAAAAAAAATAATAACAACAGATTTCTTTTATATCTTGTTTTATGTTATTAGATTTCCTAGTAAAAATGGTATTTTAGAATTTCTGTATAACTTTTCGACTAGTATTGATTGAATTAGGCCTTTATTTCTATTCCCTCTGCAATATGCCACATGAAGATCTTTTTAGATGAAATTAATTAATGCAATGCATAAAACTGACTGTGCTCAACACCTTTAACCAAAAATATATTTGAAATATCCAAACCAGGTACTACTAATTTCCCAAACGACATCACAGAAGTAAATGGATGAAAAGTAAATTTATTATGGCTAAAATGCAGGCCTCACATTTAGTATATAAATATACATTATACCATATACATTTTAAAATTTAAAATCAGCTTATACAAGGTGGTCAACTGTCGATAATGAGAAAGGTAACATCCGGCAGAGAAGTGTATTATGGTGGGAAAGAAAAATAGATACTTAAAATTGATAAAGATAATAACCTTGAAAGGCTTCTTGTGTATCGTGTTATTCATAAAGAGATCCTGTAGTTTAGAAGAATTTCCCCTGTTCTTAAAAAAGTAGTAAATTGATTATAAAAATGTAGCGATGCTTTTAACCCTTTGCACTCAAGGGCTCCGGAGCGGAGCCATTTAAAATTGGTCTTCAAACTCGAGGGCTCCGCTACGGAGACAATGCAAATAATTTTGTGATACCAGTCTAGAAAAGCCAAGATTACATATTGGCAGTTGCTTCGAGAGGTATCACACTTTGGACGATTATAAAATGTAATAATTATATATATATATATATATTTGTATGTCATAACATTTGTATTCATAAAGAATTAAAAAAAATAATAAGACATAAATAAAATCGATTCGAGTTGCTGGTAATACGAATGAAAAAAACTTCGAGTGCAAAGGGTTAAATTTAACGTCGATTGTGAGAGTCTTGTTAAGAAATTTTGTGAAAATAAACATAGATACTATAAAACAGGTTTGTTTTACACCGAGGTAAGTTGGCAAAGAACAGCTTCTAGATATAAAGGTGAAGACGTATAACTTCATTGCATTTATAGAGTTATGTTTAAAATATATATATATACAGTCTTGGCCATAAGTTTAGGACCACCACTGAAAATTAAGATCCAGACAATAAATTCAATACTTACTCGTTAGTAAAATTATAAACTCCGTTTATTACATGAATATTACATTTCAATGCATATAAATCACATACATTAAACACAAATTTTACAGAAAAATCAATATTTTGTTGGTCCGCCGGCATTTTAACTCTGTTTACTCGATTAGGGACCACAGAGAAGTTTCCGGCCTCCTGATTGGTTAGTATCTGTTTCGTCTTTTCTGATGTTTAAGGTCTTTGTAAATCGAAATTTCTAATGACGCCAGCAGTAATATACCATTTTATAATAATTTTTTTTTGGAATATAAGGGAATCAGCATTTACAATTCAACATTTTAATCTAACTCTGTTCTTATCAAATGACTGACTAATTCAGATTTCCACAAAAAGTTATATTACATTTGAAAGCACAAATTAAATGGAACACATGAAAAAAAAATGTGTAATGGCGTCATCCGTTTTTCTTATGCGAAACGTCAGCTTGGGGGGGGGGGGGGGGTAAACATTTTTAGCTACAATGTATTTCTTCCAAATAAAAGTTTATGTATCCCATTTACTCGGGCTACTTCGTACCCCACCTGTTGTACGTATGAAATTAATAAAATTAGGAAATATTTCTGAAAATATTATTTAACTTTTTTCTGCAGAAGTAATTGTTTTTCGGGAATGAAGATAGATATTTTTCTGTTCACCCCAAGCACCCGCTTTATAAAAATCCCGTGTAAGTAAGTTGCATTTGATATATTTTTAGTTTTGATAATGGTTTATCAAAGTTGAAAAAGGATAAGAGTTACAGCTAGCTTAATATTAAAATCTACGGAGAGTTTTTAATAATAATTCACGCAATATTTTATCTTAATCTCAAAGAAAAAAAAATACTTATTCTTACAAAGGAGTCTTTCTTCTTAGTTGATGCTGTATCCAACTTTTTTTGCACATTTATAATAGCTAGACACCCTACATTCTTTTAAAAACTTCTTTTGTTTGCTGCAGTTGGTACTTTCATAAAATCACTGTGGTGACAAACAAATTTTTTTCTGAAAATGAAATAGGAAATATGCAAAATGTAGAAAATACAATATAAAATAGTATGTAGCGGATGACGTAACCGTTAATCTAAACTATAAAAATACTTTTAACAAAAGGGGAAAAAAATGCTACGTAAATATTTAGTTGCTAAGAATTTAAAACCACCAGTCGTTATTAAATTCACTTTTTAATAAATTAAAGACTCATTATTAGATATTTTTTATAATTAACTCATTATTAAACGAACCAACTTACAACATTAAAATTTGGCATATGATAATTTAACATTCAAAAAGAAATACATGAGAAAAAATAAATTTTTCAATTTTACACAGACTTTTAAAATGAAATTTCATCGGTTTGATCTGTATAAAACCATAAAAGAACTTCAAATTAAGCATGTTAAAAAAATTTACCATATTTATGTTCAGCATTATATTGATAGATGGCGCCACAATTTCTTTAAAAATCATTTCCATATATTACGACCGTCATAAGAACAATTAACAATTAAAAAAATATATTACAAATTTTGCTGTAAGTGATTTTTAAATAATTATTATATTTACGCGTAAGCTAATCGTTGTCCACAAGGTTTTGATGATCTAGAATTCCATTTTTTATTATTTAAATCTCCTCATTCTTTCACACATTTATTGCAATCTTCTAAATTTTTAAGATTGCTGCGAACTGTAATTATTTTTTCGGAAATTGATTCGATTTCATTAAAATACGAAGTCGGAAGTTTAAGTTCGGCTAAAGAAGCAATTTATGGAAAAGGGGAAAAAAACTATTAATGAGCGATTGTTTCAAAGTCAGTGTTTTGCGTTTTCATAAAGGCACTAAAACAAACCGCACAAAAGAAACTAACCAATCAGGAGGCCGGGAAGTTCTCTATGGTCCCTAATCGAGTAAACAGAGTTAAAATGCGGTCCGCCGTTAGCTTTTATTACGGCTTGCAAACGTTTTGGCATGCTGTCTACCAGACTTCGGCAGTATGCAGCAGATAATTCTTTCACCCAAACTTCCTTAATTACTTTTTCCAGTTCCTTAGCACTAGTTGGCTGTTTCTCAGAGACCTTGTGCTTTAAGAGAGTCCATAAGTTCTCAATTGGATTCAAATCGGGGCTGTTTCCAGGTCAGTCAAGGATTTGAATTTTCTTCGTCTTCAGAAACTGAGTAACAATTTTAGAGCGATGACATGGTGCACCATCATGCATAAAAATTGTGCATTTATGAACGTCCATGTGTAATTCTAACTTCTCCTTCAACAAATCAACGTATTTTTTTCCATTCATAGTCGTTCCTGGTGGTAGGAAGAACAATGCAGCCGTTCCGTTCACTGACATTCCACCCCAAATCATGACACTTTGGGAGTGTTTAACAGTCTGTAAAGTGTAACGTTCATTGAATCGCTTTCCAGGAGGTCTACGGACATAGTACTTGCGTGTAGAAAACTGCTGTATGGTAGATTCATCCGAAAAAAAACCAGTCTCCACTGACGAATTGTCCATTTGGCATGTTTCTTGGCAAAGTCCAAGCGCTTAGCTCTCATGGCCGTTGTTAAACTGTGTTTTTACGCAGGTTTATGGGATTTTAAATGAAAGTCGTCGAACAAACGCCGACTTACTGTTCTACGACTGACATCCACACCTTTTTCAAGCAGTACTGATCGTATCTTGCTTGCGGAACTCATTGGAGAACGAACTGCTGTTCTCTTAATGACATGGTCATCCCTTGGTGTGGTTTTACGAGGTCGACCACACCTTTTGGCATCAACATAAGTCCCTTTTTCTTTAAATTTCTTGATCGCATTGTGAACTGCATTCTTACTACGTCTTACTAGTTTACTAATTAAGCGTTCAGAATATCCTTCATTATGAAGAATAACAATTTGTGCACGCTGAGCTTCAGAAACTGATGATTTTTGACCCATTTTCATACGCTTTCAAAATTTGTAAATCAAGCAACAATTGCGTCTACGACGTTTATTGCTCAAAGACCAAACGAAAAGTGAATACCGTACTCTACTGCCAGACGGAATGACGCCATCTGACGCAATCGATTTCATTTATGACGTTATCAGTGGTTTCAATTGTAGAAATGCTAGTTTCTGTACAGTGGTCCTAAACTTTTGGCCACGACTGTAAATGTGGCAAAAATTTACCTATTTGTTAAGCTAATAGATTGTAAAATAGCTTCTTTCAGGTTTATTCCATATGAATAAGATTTCATTCTTTAAACAATGTATATTATATGTTACAGAGTGAGGGGAACATCATGATTTTAGAGGTCCTTAGGTGAAGCATAGATTAAAAAAAAAAAAAGCTGTAAACGACTAGCCTACCAGTTAGCTTTACAAATTAATGAACGCTAAGCCAATATTGAAGTTTACCTGAAAAAATATGTATTATGTTATATATAGTATATGTTATTAAAATATAAGAACGATATTTTAGGTAGATTTCGTATGAAATACTACCTATTGGGATCGTTCCTATGTTGGAATTTCTGAAATTTTTTTGCAGATCTACACCGATCATGGCCCCTAGAACCCAAAACCACCCTCAGTAAAAACTTTATCTATCTATCTATCTATCTATCTATCTATATATATATATATATATATATATACATATATATATATATATATATATATATATATATATATATATATATGACTTTCTTCTGGACACGATAACTTCCACAATTCTGCACAAATCTCTTCCAAACTGATACATAAAATCAATGGGCATAAAATCTCGGTCAAGCTCGTTAATGGGCAAAATCCGGCCAAGGGGATGGAAATAGGGAGGGGTTTTGTGAAAACCGAAAAAACCCCATAACTCCTTAATTTTTATACATATCAAATCAGTTTAAAGTTTTTATAACTTTTAAAAATAGGGCCGAAAATTTATGCATCACAGAATTTTCATAAAATTAAAAATGGACTCAAGTGGCGCAAAAATAGGGTTTTTGGGAGAAAAAAAATTCATAACTTCGTCAATTCTCAAGATATCAAATCCAATTAATTTTATTATAAATCTCCTTAATATTATCTACAACTTTTATATTCACAAGTTTTTGATAGGACCAATTCGTACCGCAAAAAAAATTAAAAACGAAAACAAAAAGCGGGGTTGAAGAAGAAAAAAATCCGTAACTCCGTCAATTCACAAGATATAAAATCTTCATGAATTTATCATATATCTTCTTAATATTTTCTATAACATTTATACAGACAAGTTTTAATGGGACCAATTCTTACAGCAAAAATAAATTAAAAATACATAGCGGTTGAAGAAAAAAATCATCTTATTAAGGGTGTATTCAAATCCAAACTGCTTATTTTCTGACTCATTTTTAAATTCATTTTTGCTCTCAAACGCATCCAATTGGTAGAATCTCTTATTCAAAAACTATATAATGTACCTTAATGATCAATTTTTTGATAGAGGCAGAATATATTTCAAAAAAGGATGTCAAAGTGGGCATTTTGAACAGAATTTTCCGAAGCGATTATTTTAGGAACGAAAAATATTGTCCAAACTGCTTATTTTCTGACTCCTTTTTAAATTCATTTTTGCTCTCAAACGCATCCAATTGGTAGATTCTCTTATTCAGAAACTATATAATGCACCATAATGATCGATTTTTTTTATAGAGGTAGAATATATTTCAAAAAATGATGTCAAAGTGGGCATTTTGAACAGAATTTCCCGAAGCGATTGAGTTAGAAACGAAAAATATTGTCCAAACTGCTTATTTTCTGACTCATTTTTAAATTCATTTTTGCTCTCAAACGCATCCAATTGGTGGATTCTCTTATTCATAAACTATATAATGTACCGTAATGATCGATTTTTGGATAGAGGCAGAATATATTTCAAAAAATGATGTCAAAGTGGACATTTTGAACAGAATTTACCGAAGCGATTGTGTTAGAAACCAAAAATACTGTTCTACTGAGAAAATAATTGTTTATAAATCAAGTTTTAATTAATTGAACGAAAAATAAAAACACAGGTCGCTTATAAATCTCTTCAAAAATCACGTCAGCGAGTTTCATATTTTTCTATTAAAAAGGAAAATTTCAAGTTGTTCAGCATGGAAATGTATTTTTTTTAATACCGCCTTAACATGATTCTGATAAAACCAGCTATTATATAAAAATGAAATAAAAACTCGTCAAAAGCGGTAAGATAAAATTATTAAAGTGGGTTTATCTCTAATCATGATTTAGTTTTTGTTGGTGAAAGTAGTATTCTTAACTTCGAAATCTACCTCTGCCTGTAGGCCGGGCCGGCAGGGATTTTCTTTTTTTTTTGTAACGTCAATAAAAGAAAATAATATAAGTGCAATTTTATTAAGTCATTAAGTATGAAACGCCCGATTAGAAAAGGGCCAGACTAACAACTGGGCAAACTTCCACCAGTAAACTTTAATAGAAATGTTCGTCTTATGTAAACATTCACCTCATTCATGAAAAAATTTCCGTCATGAATGAGGCAAAATTTTCTGTTATTTTTTATTGGAGGAATTTTGCTCCGTTAGTAATCTGACCTTTTTGTAATCGGACATTTCACAATGACCTAATAATATAATAACCCTGAAATTTTAAATGTGAACATTGCCTTTGTTATCTGCTCTGGTGGTATGAGGAAAATATTATTTCCCTAAATATTTGTTAACCCTGTTCTACACTTTTCTCATGCCTAGTATGTCGAGTGTAAAAGAGAGATAGTAGCAGTTGAGTTAAAAAACAAATTTCGAGAAACGTGACTCTGGTCAGAAAACTGTGAAACAGCTGAATGTCCTCTTTAATTGAAAAGAGTTCTGCTTGGAATACAAAATTATCATCAGCATTCTATGTGTTGATTAAGGAATTGCCGCAATACCTTCAAACAGCTGATAAGCTGTGCACAAATTTTAAGCCATCCGTACAAAAAATTTAAAGGGTAACCCAATATGAATTTTATTTTATGAATATTTTAAAATAATATGAAAAACAGGGTTGATCGTAAATTTCAAATTATTTGGGAGATAATCCAGAGGGTCAAATCTCCATACGGAATATTATGTCGAGTGGCTAGAATCAAAGTTACTTCCTTGCGACATTTGAGGACTAATGGGATTTTGTTCATGATCTAATGACACGAATTAATTCGAGATAATTATTTTTTACGAATTATGTGTATCCGAGATAATTAGGTAAGTAGTTCAATATCTAACTTATGTTTATTTCTTATGCTGCTATTAGATCTCCCGTGAATCGGGCCCGATCTATGGATGCTCGTGCCATGCCCTGTCCAGTTCCACGACTCTCTATCTGCAGCCGATGTGACAGTCAAGGGCCTTCTTCGCCTTCATTCCTTCGAACCCCGTCCCCTGAAACTAGGTCTCCTGATCCAGTCACTCCTGGTGGGCCTCGACCACGATCACTCAGTCCTCTGCTCTCTCCTGCATACTCCCAAAACTCGCAAAGTTCTAAAGAGTCCGACTGTGGTCCAAGCCCTGGATCTGCAAGTCCTTTAGGTAAGTAACCTTGCCATTGTAATTGTTATAATAACAATAATATTATGTAATACACTGGTTATCAAAAATTAAGGAAAAGTCATAAAATGCTAATTTTCAAATACGCGAACACTCAAAAGGAAATAATATAATTCGAGTAATTACTATCTCTACCACACAGCTAGCCCATATAATATCTCATTCATGTAACACATGGTCACAAGTGTAACAGTCACTACGGTGAAGCAAAAAAATAGGAAATTCCATACATCTCATTATGAGCCTCAAATGATCACTATATGTGACTCCACTGAGAAATCAATGTGACTGCTGCTTTGTGACGAGTCACCAGGAGACTTTACAATGTAGTTAAATTGTGACCCTCATGTGACTGTCATTTTGAGACTCAATTTCATAGTCATCATGAACGTTGCATTATGATAAGTCACCAAATAATATCATATTATAGTCACATGGAGAGTTTTCCCAAAAGAGCACAATGGTGACTTCACAGTAGTCTCTCTGTCACCTGAAAGTCCTCATTTGACTTTAATGTGACATTATTTGGTAACTTATCACAATGCAGTGTTCACGATGACTTTGAAATTGAGTCTACAAATAACAGTCACATGAGAGTCACAATGTAACTACATTGTAAAGTCACATGGTAACTCTCCACAAAGCAGCAATCACACATCACAGTGACGTCTCAGTGGAGTCACATATAGTAATCATTTGAGACTCATAATGAGATGTATGGAATTTCCTATTTTTTTGCTTTACTGTAGTGACTGTGACACTTGTGACCATGTGTGACATGAATGATATGTTATATGGACTAGCTGTGTTGTAGAGATAGTAATTACTCGAATTATATTATTTCCTTTTGAGTGTTCACGTATTTGAAAATTAGCATTTTGTGACTTTTCCTTAATTTTTGATAACCAGTGTAATTAGACAGACCAACAATTATTTTCATACATTAAATATAATAAAGGTTGTTTTGAATAATTTCGTAGTGTTAAAATCATACTTAACATTAAATGTCAGAAGCATGTCACTTTTCTTTTGTTTGTAATAATAGTTTCGTATTTCCGTATTTAGATGCGATTTGGAATTAATACGGTAAATTTTAAAGGGTGTTAGAACACAAAACAAAAAATATTTTTTTGTATTAAAAACCAGAATTGTAAATGTCTCGCTCCAGGCCAAACAAGATATATAACTTTAACATTAATAATGATAATATAACAACATTTTCAGTAGACTTAGTCTGCTTTCTGTGAAATGTTATATCATCATTAGAAGTGATGGGAATGGCCACCCTGCATGTCCAAAGGCACTGAGTATGCAGTACTATAAGAATAACAAAGAAAAGGGATAGGTGCTGAAGTTTTTTCACATGCATCTTTGAAATCAGCACCCCAGAGTTTGTAAAGGTACACATACTTCTATTAATGTTAGGAGAAAAAGTTTGTTGTCTAGTGTTTTAATTGTAATGAGTTGCCATGTATAATTTCAAATTTTAAAGTGAATGTTTAGTTACGTTTAGAATGACCATTCCCTCTAAAAAATTTGGAACTTTATCGTACTTTTATTTAGAAAGTTGACATTATGATTAAAAGAAATTTTTTTATTGTCTTCTGTTCGACAGCTAGCTGGAAAAACATTATTAAATTAATAAATTGGAAGTAAGCCTTTAAAAATTGGAAGTAATAACTATAGAGATTCAACAAGTGTAAATATTAAAGAATTTTTTGGTATGTTATTGTTCTTTTTTTATTAGAAAAAAAAAATGTTTTATTCCTGGAAGTTTTAATTATTAAGGGTAAACTTGACAGTTTTTAAGCAACTTTTGAAAAACGTGTTTGCTGGTAAATGCGGTTTTTCAGTAACACAGATAGCAAAAAAAAAAAAAAAAAAAAAAAAAAATACAGATATTCTTGTGAAAATTTTCCCCCTTCCTTTTTTTACTTTTTAATGGAAGATATACCATCTACGTCATGATCACGTGGTCAGGCAAAAACGTCTAGCGTAAGGAAGGGAAGGCTCCGTAGACGTAATGTAAATCCCCACTAGCCAATGAAACAGTTCATGGGGCGAAGGCAGTAGTAGTTTCTCGTTTCCCTTCTTATCGTTTAGAAGTTATTTGAGCAAATTACCGGTACCACGTGACTTTTTTCAGTTTCGAACTCGTATTTGGAATATCCTCCATTGTGAAATGAATTTTAAGTTTAGCTCTGTGCCTTAAATTGTTTAATTTACATTCGAATAGAAATAATTTTCATTTTAACAAGTTAAAAGGATTTATCATATCGTGTATGGATTTCACAATTACAGATACCCGTCAAATATTTTTATATGATTGCCCGCTGCGTTTCAAACCTGCGCGATGGACAAAAGATTGCCTTTATAATTGTGAGAGCGGATACGAGAAATAAAATTTTATTTATTTCGAGGATTTTGGATAAACTTTTGGACTCTACGCCTTTCATTATCACCATGTTTGTTAATATAATCCTTTGAGAACTTGACTCACTTGTTTAATAGAACTTATCCAGATGAGTTCTTTCATGTTCTGGAATATAGATTGCAACAGTTTGGACAAAAGCTCCTAATCTAAGCATGCGACATGTTAGCATTCTATCACCTTTTTATTTATAAAGGCACTTGAATAGAAACAAGGTAGATCAAAATAAATGTGATTGTCGCAATAAATACTTTATGTGCCAAAGCATTCTTGCTAAAATATGCACTCTGGTGTAAGTAAAAAACTAGTATGTTGTGGCCATCACAAAACTTTCTTCTATCTCATACTTGTCAATACTTCAAAATTCATTATCACAGTGCATCTATGCTCATCATGAGGATTCTAAAAAGATGAAATTCCGTGCATTAGTTCTTGAGATATTACTGTCCATGAAATCGTGTGAATCCGTCAAAATGCAGCATAGCAGCGCCACCTATTGGGTGATTTACACCAGAACCTAATTATCATCAACATATGTCAATGTCTAACTGAATATGAAGTTTGGGGAAAATCCGTGCATTAGTTCCTAAGATAGAGCTATTGCGCAAATCATGACAAATGCAGCATAACTGCGTCACCTGTTGAGCGATTTACACAACCACATAATCAATATCAACATTTATCAAGGTGTACTTGAATCTGAAGTTTGATGAAAATTCGTCCATTAGTTCTTGAGATAGAGCTATTGAGGAAATAGTGCAAAATGCAGCATAGCAGCGCCACCTATTGGGCGATATTCACCAACACGTAGTTCACCACACATCATTTCATATCAAAGAGTAACTGAATCTGAAGTTTGATGAAAATATGTCCATTAGTTCTTGAGATACAGCGATTGCAGAAATCGTGAAAAATGCTGTATAGCAGCGCCACCTGTTGAGCGATTTACACCAAAATGTACAAAATGTCAATTCATATCAAGGATTAACTGATTATGAAGTTTAGTGAAAATTGTTGCATTAGTTCTTCAGATACCGCTATAATGGAAATTCTGAAAAGTGCAGCATAGCAGCGCCACCTGTTGAGCGATTTGCACCAAAACACAAACAGCACTAATTCATATCAAAGTATACATGAATCTGAAGTTTGTTGAAAATCCAAGCATTAGTTGTTATTATCAATTCATTTCATTTATCAAATCATTACATCAATTCATGTCAAGGATTAACTGAATCTGAAGTTTGATGAAAATCCGTGCATTAGTTCTTGAGATAGAGCCACTGCGGAAATTGTAAAAAATGCAGCATAGCAGCGCCACCTGTTGAGTGATTCGCACCAACACATAATCAGCATCAAGTCTTATCAAGGTCTAACTGAATCTGAAGTTTCATGAAAATCCGTGCATTAGTTCTTGAGATAGAGCCATTGCGGAAATCATAAAAAATGCAGCATAGAAGAGCCACCTGTTGAGCGATTTACACTAACACGTAATCAACATCAAGTCATATCAAGGACTAACTGAATCTGAAGTTTCATGAAAATCCGTGCATTAGTTCTTGAGATAGAGCCATTTCGGAAATCATAAAAAATGCAGCATAGCAGCGCCACCTGTTGAGCGATTTGCACCAAAAACTAATCAGCATCAATTTGTATCAGGGACTAACTGAATATGAATTTTTATTAAATTCCGTGCGTTAGTTCTTGAGATAGAGCGCCCACAAAATTTATGTCACACACAGACACACAGACAGACGGACAGACAGACAGACAGACAGACTCACAGACAGACATTTTGTAAAAACATGTTTTTCTGGTTCTCTGACCTCTAAAACGTGTAAATCCGTCGAAAACCGGAATTCGAAAATTTTCATGAATCCAATACTTTCTTCTTGTAAAGATAAAAGAAAGTAATAATAATAATGAGTTTTTGTGTAATTGCAAGCAGGTTATTTATTAAAAACAGCCGCTTGATGTCGCGTGGATTTTTTTGTTTTAAAGTTACTTGTTTAGAGCTCAGTTAGTAATGAAGCAGTCTCGTAAAAAAATATCGGCTAATTACTGTGTTGATGTTTGAGACTATTCTTACCTGCAACAAATGTGACAATTTATTCCTACCAAATTAAATTCTCCCTTGTCTAGGTCAAATTTTGCTTTTGTCAGAGCTCGTGTGCGTGGACATGTGTGCATTGAATTCGTTTGTGCATGTTTTCGTGTTGTGCGTTTATCACTGATATTCTTTTAACACATTCTCATTCAAATGTTTACTCACTTTTTCTAAAACTTATTTTAAAGATAAACCACGTCCCATTCTACTAAGGGATTGCTTTTATTCTTTCCCCAAAAAGGAAAGAAAAAAAAAGGTGCGGAACGAAATACCTGACTTGCCTTCTCTCTCTAACACATCTTATGTTGCCATGGTGACAGGACTGACCTAAAATTATGTGTTCTCTCACTATATCACATTAATTGCTTTTGGGTAGTACGCAATCCTGATAAAATAAATCTTCCGAAAGTAGAAAAGGGCATTGAAAGGAAAGTCACTTTGAGTCCAATTTTATCTAACTTGACAGCCCTATTGAGAATATATCCAGGCTATATATACTAAAAATTTTACAAATCTTTTAGTGGATGGAATCGGCTTATTTTTAATCCTTTTGACTGTTATTTTGCGAAAACTATACGTGGCATGTTATGAGGATTATATTACTAAGAAATTTAAAATCGTTTTAAAGCTGTTCTCAAATTCAAAGGTTCAACTTTCTGACATAAGTTTTAATTCATTTTTATTCGGAAACGTCTAAAATTAGAATGTGTTGTTATTCAGAAACTATGTCATCGAACTGTTTTTTACGTTTTCTTGTAAACGCAATAGCTCTTTCAGAAAATACTGTCAAAGTTGGCATTTTGAACCGAACTTCCGAACGAAAGAAGAAAATCCATGTCAATAAGGGGAGAAAAATGCCGTGTCACGTGATCAAAAGCGCTTATAACTCAATAGCTAATTCATTGATTAAAAAATGGAAAAAACTTTTCGATTCAAAATCGCTTCCATGGTTAGGCTTTCCAATTTTATATCTTTCCGTTAAAAAATGAATTTGTAAATGTGTCAAAATGTTTTGTGTTTGTTGAGCAGAGCAGTTGAGAACAGCCTTAAGGGTATTTTGGAGGTTTAAACTAAGAACTTTCTGTTTTCACTTAAAATCTATATAAAATATGACTAACACAAAACAAGCATTTTCTACCTTCATATAGCATGTTTTAAAATAAAACGTATACATTTTCTATACGGAAAAAACTTAATGCGATTTCTAAATGACTGAAAAACAATTATGAATTTAATTTAAATTCAGTTCTTATACATACGCATATTTGTGTATTTCTTTTTAATATACATCAATTATTACTAAAATTACAGCAATATTTTCCGCATATTGGGCAAAATTCACTATTAACCATTATAAGATCACTCTTGTGTCTGTCACAGCCATTTTATTCGTAAACTATGAAACGTGGAAAGTTCAAATTGGGGGGAAGTAAAAGAGTATAGAACCACATATTTACAGATTATTAAACATTCATAAATATATTTAGTAAAAATGTAGAAGGGTTAATTATGTTACTTGAAAAAATATTTTTTTTCTTTGTATATCGTGTGGGGTATCGTGTGAAAGCTGTCGTAACGCTAACTCAAAAATACATTTCTTTTAATTTTAGGTATTATATTTTCAGAGATATCGTCGAAAATGTAGTGCAAGAATATGCCCCCCCCCCCACCCCCCACCCCGTCTATTTCCGAATCTACAGAAACTAAAATTAGGAAAAAATTAGAGGTAGTAGACGTTAATGTAAACATTGCAGGAAAATTATGGCGATCACCATAGGTCACATAGTTTTTGAGAAAAGCGCGTTTTTCCGTTACACACAAATTTCGATTTGCAGGCATTCAGCAAACGTGTTGAGGAGCGCTGGAGGTACCTATCGAAGCACTGTTGATAATGATTTTCGAAAACAGTTGTCGAAAATTAGCCGAGATATTTACCCTTAAAGATACGGACGGTTTGTACATACATAATAACAGGAGTGGCGTACTCTATGTACCATCGGTTTTTAAAGCCTAGATAACAACTTTTAATGATATATTTGTGTAATGCAATGCCCAGTAGCAGTATGAAAACAATAAAGGTTAAATTGTTAAAAACAGACTAATTATAATTCATCGCATAAATAATATGGTATTCGCGGCCAGTAGCATTGAATAGATCTCTGAATACGCCTCCGTTGTCTTTAAACATTAATTAAAAACCTATCTGGAGAAACGCGGCACGGACCAAGGCGGCGTTGCAATTTTGCGACATCCTTTGAAGCGCGCTTAACACAATGCCAAGTTTAAACTTTAAACAAAAGTTTTGTTTTAGCTACAGTGCAAAGAGAAAAGATTATTATTAAGTTGAATTTAATTTTATGAAAGGCCAAATGAAGTTTAAATATCACTACTTTTATTATCAGGAGCGAATTAAGATCATCATTAGCAGATTAGGATAAGATTAAGGAGTTGTACAGATTTAAAATATTTGATATTATTTACGCTTCATATCTCTTTGAACTTTTATGGTATAACCATTCATACTTTTCTAGTATATACAGCTATACCCAACCGTACGTTGTATAGTTTTTTACAAAGTCTTATTATTCCTTTTAGCAATGATTGTTTTAAATAATACAGTTAATAATTAATATATTTATTGTACGGAACCCTCTGAGCGCGAGTGATACTCGCACTTGATCGTTTATTTATTTTAATTTTGCATTTGTTAGTTATAACTTTGATATTTTTTCTTTATTTTACAAGCTAATATCCATTTATATGAAATATAAAACCACTGTATTTAAGAAATTTGGGATTGAAAGAAAAAATGTTTGCATGGGACACTTTAATACTTGCTTACAAATGAGATTTTAAACGTGCATAAAACTAGTTTAAAAATTTATCGGATTTAACTCTTACTCAGAGGGATTTAACTCCTTAACTATCTCATTAAATTATGGTTTAAAAATTCATATTGCTTATTGCCAACACTTTTTTGAAAAAGAAATATTCACCTTATTTAATGACAAGTAAAATAATACCAGAATAAAGCCAATTACACTATTTTATAAAACTGGTGGGAATCAAACAATCTCAATAAAACACGCAGCCACAGCAACGAGAATTAAGGAGTTAAAGTGAATCAGGATAATTTATTTTAAAAGTTTATCAAACATTGATTTTTCTGGACTTTTTAAATTACTTTAAAATTTTTAATTTTATTTATATTCAAAGTCCACTCCATAAAAATCTTTGACACATAATTAGCACAAAAGTGAACGTCTGTTTTTAAAAGATGTTAATCTTGTTGCTGTTGTTCTTTTTTTTTTTTTTTTTCTTTTCATCTTTATTTACAATTGGGATAAATGTTAGTTAGAAAGATCATCTACGATATGACTTAACTCTGATAAATCAGGCTGGAAAATCCATATACACCATTATGTTTCAACAAATCCCAAAAAGACACATTGAGAGAAAATAAAAGATGACCTTAATTAAATAAATGAAAGCATTGGAGTCTATAACAATTAAAATTGTAAATTAAAATAACTGACTTTATTAGGACAATAATTTATGAACTATGAGAGCAAAATACAGAGTGTCGTAAAAGAACTGACGGTTTAAAAAAATGACATACCGACTAAACGGTAACAGCTGTTAAAGATATTCTAGATGGATATTAATGTGTGGTCTGAAATTTCTTTAGTATTCTGCCTTGATTTTAGTACTGAATCTCACCGACAGATGCATGATCTTAATTGTAAGAATGTTCAAAATAAACTAACATTTTCAAAAATCAAACCTCCTTTTCGCGTTTGAACAGCTATAAAAGATAAAGGGTAGAAATTGAATGAACTCTGATCAACCTTTATATGTTAGATTGAACATTCTTACAGTTTGAGATGGTGCAGTGCTATATGTCGGAGGCATTTGGTAATAAAATAAGGAAGCATACTAAAGAAATTTCATACATTAATCTCCTGCACCGATAACGTTAATATCTGTCACTGATTGCTTGTTGTTCTATTTTAATATACCCTGTATATAATATCAAATAAAAATAACTTTGTCTCTTTAATCTTCGTCTTAGAAATTGTTTCTTTACATCAGTTCTGTTATTATTCAAAAAGAAATTGTACAACTTTTGAGACAGACAAAACTGCTCTCTGATAAATTGCGGAAATAACGCTTTTTGCATTAGTTGCCATACCATTTTACCAATAATTTCCGTAAAACTGTGACTATTTCAACTTAGCCAAATAAATTCACTTCCCACCCGAATTTTTTCCTTATAATTGATGTTAAGTAAGAACCACACATAAACAAGATGCATTTATTATTATTATTATTATTATTATTATTATTATTATTATTATTGGTTTGAAACGTGTTTATTTGCTACAGATGATATTGGCACAATTTTACAAAAGTTATTGGGAAGTTGGCATCTATGTGTTTGTAACAGCTAAGCAATTTTGATGCCAGAATTTTACGTCGAACCTTATCTGTAGTTTTCAAAAATTAAATTCTTATAACAATCGTGAAGCCAGATATCAAGGATATCAAAGACAAATAGAGATGAAACATACAAATTTCTCGCTAAACTTAAACAGTAAGAAGGTAAATATGAAATAGTTTTGTGATCAATAAGTAAATTTACAAGGCATTTAATGTGAAGTTAAAGACTACTTTTTCAGTCTTCGTGATGATCTACCTGATATATAATGTTATTTTTATTATTTTCGATAGTTGGGAATGCAAGTAAAGTTGACACAATTGTTTTCTGGATTATTCATCAAACAAAAAGTAAATAATTTTTAGTGAATCTGTGTTTCTGTTTGAAAATCACCTTTCTACTTCTGAAAAAACAAGAATTTATTAAAATGTAATAACATGTTAATACATGGCATTTTCAGCATACGATATTTATTCAATAGATTTAAGAATAGCATTTCTAACTTCGTACATGGCACTTCACAGATAAAGAATTTGTCAGAGGAAGGACTCTAGTTTATGGTGTGTAATAACCCGATTAAAGAATATCATTATAGCGTATTAGATGCTTGGTAATGAGATGTAATCAGTGACTTTAGAAGGCGCTTCAACGATGCACGCCAATCGTTAAATCCTATATTAACCTACTGCAAGAGGGGGGGGGGCGGAGGGGGTTAAAATCAAAACTACTTATTACCTAATTTTTTTTTTTTTTTTTTTTTTTTTTTTTTTTTTTTTTTTTTTTTTTGCTTTTACAATAAGAAAGGTGATTTCGATGCCAACGGATATGTTTAAAAAAAAAAGGTCTTTCTAAATTTTAGGTCTTCTTTCAAAGGCAATGATTTTCGCAATTTTTAATTAAGTAAAATTTAACAAATTTTAAAAAATACTTACAAATTTCGAAAAATATACTACTTCGGGATATCGGGTGTTACATTTTAATCGTAAAAAACATTAGATTGATCACTTGGGTATTCCAGTCTGTCACCAGCAAAAGTAGCACAACCAAAAAATAGCCTTTATTAAATAACAATTAAAAATTAAACGAAATAATGATATTTATTTATTAAATTATGTAAAATTACTATGCAAATCATATTAAATGAATAAATAATTAAATTATCATAACTTTGATAATTTTCCCGAAGAATCTGGTACTGCACGGTGTTTATTATAGTTTATACACAGCGGCAGTAAATCTATTATTTAACTCTTACGTATAATCTTCTTTATTGACTCTATTTCCCTCGTTTCAGTAACATAAAAAAACCACGTATTCATTGAATCGATTAGTTTTTACAGTGTTATTGGAGGTAAAGAACAGACTGCTTTTTCTTTAGCTACTTGGAATTCTTCAGTATAGGACATTTTGATTTCCATTTTTCTAAATTTTGAGATTTAGGATATCCTAAATATTCTAAAAGGGATTTTAAGTCAGGGCTTAAATATAGCCAATATAAACTTTAAATATTTTGCTTATAAAGGCATTGCTTTATACTAAATGATATATCGGTTAAAATTGTATTAGAATTAATTACACGCAAGCCATTAGAGAAGAGTTGTGCTGTCGCCTACTCAAAAAAAAGCACATAGCTGTTTCCTTAAATCATTCCAATAGAAATTGCAGCCATTCGGACTATCCAAATTCCACTTTTACTCATCGCTGAATAATACAGAAATTCACAAGTCCTCTTACGACATGTACTTTTGACCAGTCCATTTTGGCCTGTTTCTAATATGTTTTTAGAATCGTTATGAAATACATCATCCTTAAATCAATATTTTTGCATTTTCTGGTACATCTATGCTTTGTGTCCTTTGACTTACTTACATCGAAAAAAAATTTTAATTGCCTTATGTACAGTCGTGAAAAAAAGTAAACACCCCCTACTAACTCTGCAACAAATAATTGTAGAAGAAAGTCACTAGTACCAAACGATTAAAAATTAAGTCTACTTTTAAATGATGTATGTAAAATTTGTTTAGGGGGCCGTCTACAAACTAAAACCACCCCAAACTTTGTCTTTTGTTTTCAATGGCAACACGAAATTATGACAAGGTATTTTAAAAGTTCGGTTCAAACTATGCCTAGAAACGAAATTTCATGTCATTTGGATAATTCGTTCTTGATTTATAAACATTCAAAATTTAAAACTTCTAATGTTAATTTACATTTACATATTTTTATTAATGTCTCCTGAAATTATAATCCGAATGTGAAAAAAATTTTATATGGTTATCATACTAAAAAACCCAAACATAAATACATTGAATTTTTAAATTCAAAAATTTTTAAATATGAATTATGAAATTAATATTCGAAAAAAATATGAATTGCAACCTACAATTTTTTTGAAGGATTTATATTAATTATGTCTTGCTTTATGCAAATCCAAAATTTAAATTTTTTCTTCCAAGTCATGCTTAAAAAACTTCAAAATGTTGGTTTAAGGGGCCTATGATGTGCAGAAAAGCATAATTTGAAAAAAAAAATATTTTTTTTACTCATGTCATTGAAGTATTTGGGCTAGCATTATAGAGCCTGGCTTAAGATCAACTTAGAGCATAAGCCTGTCTTTCGATGTAAACAAAGCGTAAAACTTATTTCAGTACCTCGCGATCTTACGATATCCTGAATACTTTCTACGTTCATGTACTATGCAAATTATCAAAAAAGTTCCTGATATTGTTAACAGTCTCATTGAATCAAAGACATGGAGATTACAAGAAACTTATGATAAAGATGGTTTCTATACATTATATTAACAGATCCTCTCTTTTAAATTTAAGCAAAACATGTGGCTTTTTGGGAGGGAAGGGATTTTTTGCCCTCTCATTTTTTGTATACTAATCTACCCATAATTTTCTGCTCCTCTTTTGTTAAAGTTCTATCATATGAAATAATTTTTCTTATTTGGCGTAATCATATTTTTTAATTATTATTTAGATATATTTCAGTATTTTAAAATTTTGAGAGGAAGCTGCAGAAACTGTTGCTTTTGCGTTTAATTATGCGGACCAATTTGTCCTTATATACATCTTTGCGTTTAGTTGATGTTTAATTTTAATGAAAGAAACTGTGATGATCTCATTAACATGAAATTTCACAGAGCAAATCTTAATTGGTAGTGTAAACACGAAATTATTCATTTCAATGCTTTACACAAAATGAATGAACATGCGGAATATCTTTTTTTTTCTTTTTAAATAGATACCGATGTATTTACGGCAAATGATTAATCTAATTCTAGTATTTGATAGCTACAAAACCTGTGGCCTGCGGGCCAAAAGTAGCCCTTCGATGGACTAACGTGTGGCCCGCGAATTGCGTTAACTTATAACCGGAAAAAACTGTTTTCTCCATAGATTGCAGGAAAAAATCGTGAATTTCGTTAATTTGCCGCGGGAAAATGGAAAATCTCGTCAGTCACTTCAGAATAGAGAATTTTGTTGATCAGGTACGAAAAAATTGTAAATTTCGTTGAACGGGCAGGGAAAAATCGCAAATTTTGTAGATGAGGCGCGGAAAAAAAATCTCGAATTTTGCCGATCGGGCGCAGAAAATCGCGAGTTTTGTCGATCAGGCTTCGAAAAATCGCGAATTTCGTTAGTCGGGAACGGAAAAATCGCGAATTTTGTCGATCAGGCGCAGAAAAATATTTCATTGATCGGGCACGGAAAAAATGTCATTTTTGTTGAAGATGCGCGGAAAAATTGCAAATTTTGTTTATCAGCTGCGGAAAAATCGCCTGTTTATCACAAGAAAAAAACGCGAATTTCGTTGATCGGGCGCGGAAAATTGCGAATTTCGTTGATCGGGCGCGAAAAATCACGAATTTCGATGATCGGGCACGGAAAAATCGCGAATTTCGACGATCGGATACGGAAAAATCGTGAATTTTGTCGATGATGTGCGAAAAAATTTTTAATCTCGTTGATCGGCTATGAAATAATCGTGAGTTTCGTCAGCTTATTGCGAGAAAAATCGCGAATTTTGTCAGACATTTGATAATTGCGAATTTCGTTGATCGGGCACAGAAAAATCGCGAATTTCATCGATCAGGTGCGGAAAAATCGCAAATTTCATCAATCGGACACGGAAAAATCGTTCGATCGGTTTTGTTGATCGGGCTTCGAAAACTCGCGAGTTTTGTTGATCGGGCTCCAAAAACTAGCGAATTTTGTTGGTCAGGCACGAAAATATCTCAAATTTTGTCGATCACGAGCGGAAAAATATCAAATTTTGTCGTTCAGACGCAGAAAAATATCAAATTTCATCGACCGGAAGCGGAAAAATCACGAATTTTGTTAATCAGGCATGAAAAAATCGAGAATTTTCTCGATCGGCTACGGAAAAATCGCAAAGTTTGTCAATCGGCTTCAGAAAAATTGCGCATTTTGTGGATCAGGTGCGGAAAAATCGCAAATTTCGTCGATTGGCTCCCCCTCCCTCCTTCGTTCATAAAGTTCACATTTTTTTTTTTTTTCGGCACTGGCCACTTTCATGCCTATATTTGTTTCTTATAATTTTTAATAAAACAAAATTCAATTTCCCGAATAAAGTCAAGGAATATTATCATTTCTTGAAAATAATCCTTGCTATATCTGTTATATATACAAACATAAACACTGTTGATATATCCTTACCAACTGAATTGGATATGTTGGCTAGGTAGGGGAACGTAGAGGGATACCCCCCCCCCCGCTCTGAAATCCTATTTTTTTATCTGATTATAGGCCAGAGATCACCTCCTCGAAATAGAATTCTCTCCGTATTACTGATGTGGCCCTCGACAACACAGAGATTTTTGTGAGTGGCCCTTGTCTTAAAAAGGTTGTGCATCCCTAATTTAAACCATCATTATAGCTATAATGTAGTTATTGAGATATTTATACTTATTAATTTAATTTACTCAAATTTTGTTAAATTGTTCCCTGTATTAAACTGAATATCTATTGGGTAAAATATTCCCACGAAAGTATTTTATTGTTATTTAAAACTACTAATTTTGCTTTTTACTAATTTTTGTATATCAATCAAAAAATGTAATATTTACAAATCAGTTTTTAACCCATTAATAAAAAGCTTTAAATAATTAAACCTTTTCTTCCATAGCTTGAAATTTAGATCTATTAGAGTACACAGACTAATTTTAAAACATTTTAAATGTTATTTTAATGACTTTAAGATAGGCAAGTTTTCTTGACAATCGGAAGTAGTGTGCAGAAAAAAAAATCGAAAATATGAAAGAAAAGAAACTTTGAATGGCAAATTTTTTAGAAGCCGGCATTAATGAGTTAAATGCAAAATTTCAAATGAAATAGCAGAATAATTTAATCATAGAATTATTAACCTTATTTCAAATGAGAATAACGAATGTAAAGTTATTCCGATGCCTTTTTAAAGTAAATTTAATAGTAGTTCTTCAAATAAATCTGAATATAAACCATGCACACATATTTGAAAATAGCTAACAAGAATCAATCCCTCCCACCCACTCTTCAAAAACTTTTTTTTCAAGATATGGCATTATTAATCGTCTTGAGATTTATTTTCAGGCAAAAAAGCAATTTATCTGAGTTTTATCTATATTTATTCCTTATACTGTTTTATACTACTATTTGATCTAAATTTTGCATCACAAATATTCCTTACATTTCTGCCAGTAAATATAATAAAAAAAAACTGTTAGTTAAATAAATTCAAAATCTGAGCGAAAGCATTATAAACACACATAAAATTCCAATCACATTCACATATTCAAAAACTGTTCTAATTGCAGATATCTTATATAAATATTTTTTATCGGCTAATTCAACACTTGTAAGCTTTATAAAATGATTATTGAAGTGGGTTTAACGGTATATAACAATAAACGAAACATACTAAGCGAATGAAATGGTCATATTGGCAAGAAATAATACATTAATAGAAGTGACTTAGTCAGTCTGTAGCTTTTCAACAACCTTCGAGTGTACCGAACTTCAATGTGAATACAACCCCTAAAATAATCCCGTTTTAAAATAATTTATTCCTCCTAAACTAACCCTAGGAATTTCATGCAAATTTATATTTAGGCTAATTAAAGGGTGTAGAATTTATTTCTGGTGTCAAAATTGGGTCTTGCTATTGAAAAAAAAAACAAAGTTTAGCTTTGTTTTGATATGTAGATGACCCTCTAAGCAAATTTTATATACATAATTTAAAAGTAGGCTTTATTTCCAATCATTTCATACTAGTAACTTTGTTCTATGATAATTTTTTGCAGAGTCAGTTGGGGTGTTTACAATTTTTTTCCACTACTGTAAATATTTTAATTTGATTCCAATCTTCCAATTTTTTTTATTAGTAGGACACTCATTATATATGGCCATGCGCATCTTACTTCAGTCGAAATTGTTATGTTTAGCTAATGAATAGTATCAAATACCTATAGAAAGTACTCAAGATTCGCTTTATGTCTTTTAAAATTGTAGAAATATCGATAAAAATGGTTTCTTTTAGCTTTCGACTTTCTCCCAATGAAAAATTGTACAAAGTTTCCTCTTTGGTGAACTTAATTTTCGCTACTTTAGATAATGAATTGGAATAGAATACAATAGATTCTCAAAATTCACACAGCTTGAGAACAAGGACTTACAGATTTTAGATCATTTCTTTGATTGCATTTTAAAACCTCATCAGAATAGTCATATCTTTTTGAAATAACTTAATTATACACATTATATAATAAATGGTAATAAAAATCAATATATTTAAAGAAAACATAATTTATTTATTTAAAAAATATTTATTTAATGAATAATTTTGATAAATTATAATCCCTTTTACTTTAAGTTAAATTTGTTAAACAAATGATCAGTAGTAGTTTAAGAGCATTAGTTTTGTATTTTAAAAACTTTTCTTGCAACCTACAAACAATCAGCAGCTCTTTTCCTGCCACAGAAGTGTATTACTAAAATAATCAAATATTTGTCTTCATGACCCAATTTCTCATAAAAAGTTCCTCTGATTCTGTGAGTGCTCTGAAGACTGCATTGTAACACTGAATTATTTCATGTGTGATATGCTGATAAACTACTGCTTTTCACAGTAGAAATTCATCAATCAAAACATCATCATCTCGATTTTTTTCACTGAATCTTACCTAAAAATTCCTACGTTGCCAAAGATATGTGAATTCCTGGTATTTGCGGAATTCAGAGTAGCAGATTTTTGAGAATTGGCTGCATCTCCTTTTATGCCACACAGTGAAAATGACATTTCAACCGATCGATTCGGTATTTTTAAATATTTGCATAATGTACTTAAACTTTTGAGAGAGTGGCTTCTAAACAAAAAACGAAAAAAAAAAATTATAAAGACTTTGTTGCAGCCAATGCGATGGCTTTATTAAATTACATTTCAATTAAATTTGGCTAATAATTCTGAAATTAGTTAATATATTTTCCTTTTCAGCTTTATTACCGTATCTTAGTATGTCCTTAAACTTTGAGACAGAATGCATAAAACACATTAAGTAATTGTTGAAGTATTCACTTAATGCCATAACATTGCAAGTTGGTTGCTTCAATTAACATGTACAGTCGTGGAAAAAAAAAAAAGTAAACACCCCTACTAACTCCTCAACAAATCATCGTGGAAGAAAGTTACTGGTACCGAACGATTGGAAATAAAGTCTACTTTTAAATGATGTCTATAAAATTTTCTTAGGGGGTCATCTAAATATTAAAATGAATCCAAACTTCATTTTTTCAATGGCAATACCCAATTTTAACGAGATATTTCAAATCTTCGGTTCAAACTATGCCTAAAGATCCAATTTCAAGTCATTTGAATGATAAGTTTTTGAATTATAAACATTGAAAATTTAGTGCTTCTAATGTTAAATTACATTTTCATATTTTTATTTATATCTCTCGAAATTATGCTCCTAATGTGCTATTTTTTTTTGTAGTAATAATACTAATATACCCAAACATAAATAAGCTGAATTTGCAATTTTTATAATTTTATGATATGAATTATGAATTATGAAATTAATATTCGAAAAAATTATGAATTGCAACCTACAATTTTTTTGATGGATTTAGATTTATTAAGTCTTGCTTTATGAAAATTCAAAAATTTCACATTTTTCTTCCAAGTAGTTTTCAAATTATGCTTAAAAAACGGCAAAATAATGGTTTAAGGGGCCGTCTATGATGGAAGTGAGTAAACATTTTGAAATGTATTCTGCTGTACTGTAATCAAACAGGTTTCATTAACGCTTAAACGTGCCTTGATCAAGAAGGCGGCTCTTTCGGTTAACAATCCAGTACGGAACTTCAATTTGGATACAGCCCTTAAAATACGCTCGTTTTAAAATAATTAATTTCTCGGAAACTTATGGTACGAATTGCATAAAAATTCGTCTTTAGGCTAATTGAAGGGTGTAGATTTCATTTATGCTGTCAGAATTGGATACTGCTATTGAAAAAAATAAAGTTATGGTTCGTTTTAATATGTAGATGGCCCCTAAGCATATTTTATATACATCATTTAAAAGTAGACTTTATTTCCAATCGTTCGGTACCAGTAACTTTCTTCTACGATAATTTGTTGAGGGGTTAGAAGGGGGTGTTTACTTTTTTTTCCACGAATGTACTCTGTTTTAAATAGCAACTTAAAATTAGTAAAACCTTTGTTTGGTATGTAACAGGTTCTATCCAGCCGGATCTGTACAGGAAAAAAGATATGGTTTTCTTCCACCAGTCGTCTGACAGTCAGGATGGCTCGAAATTTGGACGGCTGCATTTTCGCCTTAAGTACGATTTTGACAGATCAGATCTTGTAGTGCACGTAATAGAAGGTAAGATTTACTAAAATTATTTTACTTTCCTTTTTACTACATTATCTTGATAGCCACATTTTTTAAAACACCTTGTGTAATTTATAAATAATCCTTTTAAGGAGACTAGACAGTCAACCATCTCACGGACAAGCCCTTGTTAATACGTTCACTAAGCTCCATAGTAGGAGAGCTGTTGAACATTTTTGAGTAGGTATTTGAGGCACCCTGAAAATTTGTGCAACACTTTTTTTGTAATGCCTGAATACAAAATCCAATGTCTGGCTGAAGGATCGTGGCCCAAAAACTGTGCCAGACAAAAAATGGCACTTGACACGTGTCTGGCACAGTTTTTGTGCCGGCTAAAGTGTCTGTCATTTTCAAAATATTTTTTTCTAAGCATAAATATTATTCTGTCTCAATCTCAGCGTGCCTCAAATACCTTTTTTGGGTAGTCAAAAAATGGCACTTGACACGTGTCTGGCACAGTTTTTGGGCCGACTAAAGTGTCTGTCGTTTTCAAAATATTTTTTTCTAAGTATAAATATTATTCTGTCTCAATCTCAGCGTGCCTCAAATACCTTTTTTGGGTAGTCAAAAAAAATGGCACTTGACACGTGTCTGGCACAGTTTTTGGGCCACGATCCTTCAGCCAGACATTCGATTTTGTATTCAGCCATTACAAAAGAAGTGTTGCACAAATTTTCAGGGTGCCTCAAATACCTTCCCTAAAATGTTTAACAGCTCTTGGACTACCAGGTTTCACAGCAATACAAGCATTATTTAATGTAATATAATTTTGTTCATTTAATGATTTTTAATTCTTTGAACAATGATTTACACTTTCAAGGATTACATTCATATTCATAATTAAGTTTTTTTATATAATGTTGAAATAATCATCTTTTTTTTAGCATTTAAAACAAAATAAAGAAGAAAAAAAAATTACAATTTTGCCCTTTTGCTAAACCCTTTGACACTCTTGAAAAAGAGCAAAATTGTAAAGTTGTTTTCTGCGCATTTTGTTTTAAATGCTAAAAAAGATGATTCTTTCAACATTTTATATAAAAAAAAAACTTAATAACGAATATGAATGCAATCCTTGGAAGTATTAATCATTGTTCAATGTATAGAATTATATTACTTTAAACATTGCTTGTATTGCAAGGAAACCTGGAGCTTAGTGAACATATTAACATGGGCTTGTCCGTGAGGGGGATGATTTATACTTTCAATGATTACATTCATATTCATAATTCAGTTTTCTTATATATATAATGTTTAAATAATCATCTTTTTTTAACATTTAAAACAAAATACAGAAAAAACAACATTACAATTTTGTCCTTTTGCTAGACTGTCAGCGGGTTAAACGAGAGTCGGGAAAGACATCTCATGACTCTCCAAGCATATTATAGTATACTGTGCATTAGCATAAATATCTGACATAATGTTACCAGCTGGAACCGAACTCGGGGCCTTCCTTTTTAACGCTAAAAACGTTACTTTTGAACTACCACGCTTGATCCCGCCTTGGCAAAACTTATACTCTGTGAAATTTCCTGAGTGATTTACCGCTTAGACACAGTGGGAAAATGGATTCAAAATGTTTAAATACCAAACCCTTTCGCCGATTTGCACAAAACTCTGTACACTTATAACGACAGTATTCTATAATATACCTGCCTAGTTTAAACTCAATCAGAAACACCGTTTGGACACTATCCTGTTCACTCACATAGATGCTTACTTACATTGTAAAAAACACCAAATGGTCAATAACCTGAAAATGTAAACAGACATCATGATGCTCATATATATGCTCACATACATTTAGAATCCTTCTAAAGATAACGAAAGTAAATTCATCGGACTTCAACTTTTATTGCGCTATGTGTTCGGAAAGTTATATTATACCGATGTAATATTACTACATTTCAAGGATTTATTATTGACAATTTGTCCGGGATTTTATTTTTTTAGTTGATTCATCATTTTGTTCCTTTTGAAAAGCCTAATTTCAAAATAGAAACTTCTTTCGTCACTTAATAGTCAATTCAAAACTTTAAAAAAAACTAAAAAAAAAAACATTATATTAAGGACGCTTTCAATTTTAAATGTTTTGCGGGTTATCTACAGAAATGCTTGAAGAATCGTTCTCGAACTTTTGGTATGTGACGATCATGTTTGACCGCGTACTTTTTTGTGAAGATTTAATGAAGAGGGCAATTAGGAAACAAACAATAAATTATTTAAAAAACATATTATTTGCGACGTGTATATCTTCACGGATATGCGTCCTATTCTTACAGAAGTGCATACAGGTGCTTTACAAGGCCCACATAGTCATTTGTTGGAGTGACAGAACCCTTTCGAGCTTTTCCTGTTACAGGGTGACCGTAAATATTATTTTTTATTCTATTTATTGGCCCTTAATTTGACTCGAAACTAAATCTTCAATGAAATGTATGATGTCAAACATGTTCTTTACATCCCCGAAGTTCAAAAACGATGCGTCAAGCTATAGATATTCGACAAAATATCTGAAATTGAAATTGTGCCGCCATTATCCTTAATTTATGAACATAAGTCTATTTTACAGACACAAACGCTTATTTTAAGATATACATTAATAATAGTTATAAATGTTAAATTGAAATAAAATCGAAATACTAAACCTATATATTTCTTGGTATATGTTTTTAAAAACTTGTTTTTTTTTTAGAGAGAAACTTTGCAATTATAAGTTTATCTTAATAGCTCATAAGTTAGTGCTTGCGGGTTACATATGGACCAAATAATTTACTAACATTCTTCTACGCTTCATTTGTTACGTTGCGTGTTACTTGGAGCAATTTATTTGAAAACTTCTCTATTGTTGTCACCAACATAATTCCATGCATTTGAGCCTCGTTATTGTCATTGTTAAAATGCATTCTAATTCTACTTTTCATAAATTATCTTTCGAAAAAGTTCACAGATCATATTTTGCAAGTCCCAAAAATTTATATATTTTTTATTTATCAGGTTTATAAATAAAATATTACGTATTTTTAAAGATGTTATATATCTCTTCCCAGGTTTATACAAACACTAGAAAACTGAAATGGTTCACAATTGGCAAATTCAAAAGTACATCTAATGTATTATGAGAAGACACCTCTAAGGCAAAATTCATCTATTAGCATTTCTTTTCCATTTGCTGCAACAAGAAACATCACAAAAACTGCAAATCTGTATATTTAAAATTGAACGAGTTATGCTTAATAAAATAAACCATTGTGAGTGGGGGCGATATATCACATTAGATATAGGTAAAAGAGTTAGATATTCCAAGAAAGAGGAAACAAAGGACGATAACACGTATGGAACACGTATGGAAACAAAGGACGATAACACGATCTTAAACAACAGATAATTGATGGTTGTAGGAATATTAGTGAGGAAGATCTTCAAAATATTTTCAGAAGCACTTTTAAAAGATATATGTTTAAGATGAGACGAAACCTTTCGAGAATGCTTTGTGCATAGTTTTTTACTTTCGTCTTTCTAAAGAAGAAAGTATTGTAATCGAAATTTTTTTCGACTTCTGGTCTTCGACGGATTTACATGTTTTAGGGGACAGAGATCCCGAAAAACATGTTTATAAAAATGTCAGTCTGCCCGTCCGTATGTCTTTGCATCATGGAAAAGTGTGTGAAGATATGCATAGAATTGAACCAATTTTTTTTTGTATGTTTTTGACTATGGCGAGCAGGTCCTCCTTGAATTTTGAAATATTCCGCCGGAATGGGGCGCAGTAATAGTGATTTTTAGTGCCATTTTCATTATTGTACTATCGAAAAATGTATGAAGTTATGGATATAATTGAACCAATTTTTTGTGTATGTTTTTAGCTATGGCCAGCAGGGTCTCCTTGAATTTAGAAATTTTACGCCAGAAGGGAGCGTTGTAATAGTAATTTTTGTGCTATTTTCATTATTGTACCATCGAAAAATGTATGAAGTTATGGATATAATTGAACCAATTTTTTTGTGTATGTTTTTTGGCTATAGCAAGCAGGTCTTCCTTGAATTTGGAGATATTCCGCAGAAAGGGGTGCTGTAATAGTGATTTTTGTGCCATTTTCCTTATTGTATTATCCAAAAGTGTAAGTTAACATAGAATTGAACCAAATTTCATGTGTATGTTTTTGGCTAAGGCCAGCAGGTCCCACTTGAATTCGGGGTAGCAATTCGCGCTGTACTAGCGATTTTTCTCGATTTTTGATAGCTCTATTGTTCATCGGATGTTCATGCATCGACGGGCAATTCGCATCCAGCTAACCGGAGATTTTTAAGCAACTGATGTACAACAGAATAACGAAAAATATTGATTTTATTAGGTAGATTTCGTATGAAATATTACCTATTACATTCTCCCCTATGTTGGAATTTCTGAAAAACTTTTGCAGATGTACACCGACCATAACCCATAGAACCCAAAACCACCCTCAGTAAAAAACTTTATATCACTTTCTTCTGTACACGATAACTTAATTCTGTATACCATATAACCATAATTCTGTACAGATCTCTTCCAAACTGATACATAAAATCAAGGGGCATAAAATCTCGGTCAAGTTCGTTAATGGACAAAATCGGACCAATGGGATGGAAATAGGGAGGGTTTTTGTGAAAACCGAAAAAACTCCATAACTTCTTAATTTTTGTACATATCAAATAATTTTTTTGTTATTATTTTTTCCAAAAATTGGGCCAAAAATTTATGTATCACAGATTTTTGGTAAAATTAAAAATAGGCTCAAGGGGCGCAATAAATAGGGTTTTAGGGAGAAAAAAAATCCTAACTTCGTCGGTTCTCAAGATAACAAATCCAATTAAATTTATTATAAATCTTCTTAATATTATCTACAACTTTTATTCTGACAAGTTTTTGATAGGACCAATTCGTACCAAAAAAAAAAAAAAAATTATAAACGAAAACAAAAAGCGGGAGTTGAAGAAGAAAAAATCCATAACTTCGTCAATTCACAAGATATAAAATCTGCATGAATTTATTATATATCTTCTTAATATTATCTATAACTTTTAAATTGACAAGTTTTTAATAGGACCAATTCTTACAGCAAAAACAAATTAAAAATGCATAGCAGTTGAAGAAAAAAATCATCGTATTAAAAATGTATTAAAATCCAAACTGCTTATTTTCTGACTCATTTTTAAATTCATTTTGTTCTCAAACGCATCCAATTGGTAGATTCTCTTATTCAGAAACTATATAATGTACCGTAATGGTCGATGTTTTAATAGAGGCAGAATATATTTCAAAAAATGATGTGAAAATTGGCATTTTGAACCGAGTTTCCCGAAGCGATTGTGTTGGAAACGAAAAATATTGTCCTACTGAGAAAATAATTGTTTATGAATCAAGTTTTAATTAATTGAACGAAAAAAAAAGTCGCTTATAAATCTCTTCAAAAATCACGTCAGCCAGTTTGATATTTTTTCTATTAAAAATGAATCTGAAAAGGCGCCAGAAAATTTCGAATTGTTGATCATGGAAAAGTATTTTTTTTTTTTAATACTGCCTTAACATGATTCTGCTAAAACCAGCTCTTATTTAAAAATGAAATAAAAACTCGGCAAAAGCCGCCAGATAAAATTGTTAAAGTGGATTTATCTCTAATCTTGATTTAGTTTTTGTTGGTGAAATTAGTATACTTAACTTCGAAATCTACCTCTGCCTGTAGGCCGGGCCGGCAGGGATTTTTTTTATGTTAATGGAATCTTAAATTAAATTTGTCTCTTTGCATTATTTCTGCCTGTGTAATTCTTTATTTAGTTGTATTTGTAATACAATTTTGTCATACTTGTTAACATATTTTTGATCAGAAGAACGCGAATACATAAATGATCCTTATTTTTACTGCAAAATAGTATTTTGAATGGTGCAAAAAAGTTTTATAAAGCAAATTTTTTTTCCATATTGGAGGGGGAAAAAAAACTATAAGTAACTATTTTCGATTAAGAGTTTGAATAAAAATTTTAAATGTAACCTTTTGAAAATTAATGGAAGGACTGTTTTATTAATAGAAACTTGTCTAATACTATATTTTGGACACTTTTGCAATTTACAATGCCCGATTATCTCAAGCAGGTAATAAATTAAAGCGAGCTTCATTTATTTTGGGACATCCTGTTGTGAGGATATATATACGAGTAGATATAGATATATAGATATTTCTCAGATCTAGACTATTAATGGGATTGTAACGACTTTAAATAATTGCATTCTTGATGATTTCGAGGAAGCATTTCGTTGCTTTAAGAATCTATAACATATATGCATGAGTTAAATAAATCATTAGAATTTAAAAGTTTCACTCACATTTATTGCATATTTATGACACATGCTTTAACGCTTTTTTTTTATGATTTTGAGAATTAAAAGATGACGCTTTTACAAACTTAAAGTGTCTTCATTTTTCCAATATTTCTTTTAAATAACATTAAAATCATCCAGAAAAATATATGATTGCGAGGCTTTTTGTATCAATGAGAAATTTTAAGAAGTTTAAGAAGTTTTTATTTTTTAAAACTTTTCTTTTTGTTTAAATTATATTCATGCACTAAACGTAAAAAATAAAAGAGCATATTTCTTAAATAAAGATGAATTTATTAAAGAAGTGCTATTTCGTTTTCTTTGACATTAATTTTGAAAGAAACTTAGTTAAAAAGAATCTTTTGCTTCCTTTTCCGAATCACAGAAGAACCCAATTAATTTGAGCTACATCACTCTTTTCAAATAACTAATATAAAGAAGCTGATTCCACTTCTTTTAAAACTCGAGTGAAATACCAAATGAGTATTTTCCGCTATCGCGTTTCAAAAGCAATCTAATTTCTGCCCTTTCACAAATTCTCTCATATAATGCATACCAGCATATTTGCCTTGAAGGAACGTCTTTATTTCAATGAAATAATTCAAATATTGTATAATATTTATTGTACCTAGATTTGCTTTTGTTTAAAAATAAAAATGTTGCGCCCATATGTATATATACAGGGTGCAATATGTTATCTATCGCCGACCTTTAATTTCTCAACCGCTAGTTGTAGACATATAGTTTCAATTACAAAAATGTTTCAAATGAGGTAAATATTAATGTTGTGGCTTTATTTAAAGTAAAAACTCAATTTTATAAAAATTACGAAATCTAACTTTTTATACGGTCCCCCAGACCCCATAGTTATATTTAGTAAAAGTTTACACATATCATAACAGATATAACGCAAAAAGTTTGACATCTGTACTACAAAAATTGACACAGTTATTAAACTTCAAAGTTTGAGATTTTTGCATTCGATTTTCGCTTTCATTGAGGGATCAGTTAAAAGATGAATTAAAGCAATCCGAGGTCAAAATCATGGTGCAATGTCCTTTTTACGGCGAAACCACCTTTAGCCGGTATCGCCAAATCGGGAATCACCAAAGAGGGGTATTTTATATAAAAATTTGAACTAACTTTTAGGGGTCGTATACAAAGCGAAGAATAAAATATTGAAATTAAACAGAAAAATAAATATCAATTTATTATAATATCAGAAAAAGGTCTACTTTAAAAAATGAATACACAAAAGGCCGGAATCTACTAGAGATACTGCTTAAAGTGTTCTCCATTTGTGACAATGCACAATTGAATGCGTGACAGTACTGAGTATTCTTCGCTTTGTATACGACCCCTAAAAGTCAGTTCAAATATTTATATGAAATAACCCTCTTTGGTGATTCCCCGATTTGGCGATACCGGCTAAAGGTGGTTTCGCCATAAAAAGGACATTACACCCTGATTTTGATCACGAATTATTTTAATTCATCTTTTAAGTGATCCCTCGATGAAAGACAAAATCATGTGCAAAAATATCAAACTTTGAAAGTTAATAACTGTGTCAATTTTTGTAGTACAGATGTCAAACTTTTTGTGTTATATCTGTTATGATATGTGTAAACTAAAACTAAATATAACTATAGGACTGAGGGACCGTATAAAAAGTTAGATTTCGTAATTTTTATAAAATTGAGTTTTTACTTTAAATAAGGCCACAACATGAATATTTACATTATTTGAAACGTTCTTGTAATTGGAACTATATGTCTACGATCAATAGTTGACATATTAAAGGTCGGCGATAGATAACATATTGGCACTCAGTATATTAATCATTTTAAAGATATAATTTTGAATAATTATTTTCGCGTTTCAAAAGATATCTAACTTCTGCCCTTTCACAAATTCTCTTATATAATGCATACCAGCATATTTACCTTGAAGCAACGTCTTTATTTCAATGAAATGATTCTAATATTGAAAAATATTGATTATACCTAGATTTGCTTTTGTTTAAAAATAAAAATGTTGCGCGCATATGTATATATATATATATATTAATAATTTTAAAGATATTATTTTGAATAATTATTTTCGCGTTTCAAAAGCAATCTAACTTCTGCCCTTTCACAAATTCTCTTATATAATGCATGTCAGCATATTTGCCTTAAAGGAACGTCTTTATTTCAATGAAATAATTAAAATATTGTATAATATTTATTGCACCTAGATTTGCTTTTGTTTAAAAGTAAAAATGTTGCGCGCATATGTATATATTAATCATTTTAAAAATACAATTTTGAATAATTATTTTGTAAATTTAAGGGGACTCTGTGCCAAAAAATTTTATTTTGTAACTATAACCTACATTATATTTTTAGGTTCATGTTTGAATAAAGCATAGCCATAATACATCATAAAAAGTGTTAAGTTCTTAATATAGTAATAACATTTTTTAAATTTAACTTTTAAAAAATATTAACAATTTTAAATTTCCTCCTTCTTTTTCATTTTTCATATTTGGAAATAGATTTCTTTATTCTTTTTTACAGAGTAATTTTGTCTATAAATCTAAGTATCGGATTTTTAATTAGTCCGTTAGATCAGCAGAAAAAAAAATTACCAGTGAATGTGTATCGAAAAAACATTGAAAAATAGCATGTTTTTAAGTTCGTAATTTTTTTCAAGTTAGAAACATATCAAAAATCCGATACTTAGCTATCACACACAGGGTCTAAATAATGGCGGTTCCAAGGGGAAGGTCACGAGGGTCATGACCCCCACTGAACACCAACAAAAATATTCTAAAGATCATTTTTAAAATGAAATATACAGTAGAGTCCCGATTATCGGATTCCCGCTTAACCGAATTATTTTCTTCTGATGGACTGGTGGCTACCATTATTATGAAACAGCCATTATAAATTAAGTGTTAGGTGAAGATGAAAGAGCAGTCGTAAAAAGTTAGAACTCTGATTTTCTGGTCAGAATGGGGGAAAAAATGGCCATAATTTTTTTTACCATACCCCCCACCCCCACCCCCCGATTCTGACCAGAAAGTCAGAGTTCTAACTTTTTACGGCTGCTCTTTCATCTTCACCTAACACTTAATTTATAATGGCTGTTTCATAATAATGGAAGCCATCAGTCTATCAGCAGAAAATTATCCATTCCAAAAGTTTAAGTTAGATTGAAAAAATCTATTTAATACTTTGAGCAGAAAGAAGAGTAAATCTGCAATTTTCATGACACTAACAGAATCATATAGCTACCAATTTGTACGGTTTTGTTACCTCTAAAATTGAATAAAAAATTTTGTCATATTTAATCGTTGACAATTGTTAGACTTTTTAAACTGAATTTCCGGAAGTGACAGCCAATTGTTCCCTTGTGACGACATTTCTGTGGCTATCAACTCGTAAAACTTGGCTAAAAATGCTAACTTTGACAACATTTTCTGAATGAATCTTTGCCTTTATAAGAAAATGGGGAAACTCTTTAATTTCTTGGTATCTGAACAAAATCGGTAAGCGTTATATTTTTACGAATATTAATGCAATTTTTTTGTATTTACGAATGAAAATGACTTCGCGAAAGTATCAGAAATGTAGTCAGTTTGGCTTTCGGAATAGCTTTTAATATGTAAAAAATTCTCATAAAGAGATTCTTCTCCCACCCAAAAAATGGAAATCCATGACCTCCCTCTAAATGGTGAGCTGGATCCGCCCTTGGACCTAAAGATACTTTTTTAAGAAATTCAGATAATTTGCTTAATTATTGTAGAAACTTTAGGATTTCGATTAAAGTGAAAATATAAAAGATTGAAAACTGAGAAAAATGAGTTAAAACATTTCACTTAAAAAGACGTTGAACGGGAAGGCTTGGGGAAATTAAGGGGTCAGGTAACCTTTGAAGCGTCCAAAAATCGAATTTTTTTTAAATAGCTTACAATTAAATATGATTCTTTGGAAACATTTAAAAGCAAACCCCATTCGCATTAGGAGAGAAGTTATGTCTAAAATACTTTGAGCTTTTGCTATATGATCAACGGGTTTTTCAATCTTTAAAGCCAATTTTCTCAAAACAGCGATTTTGATCATTGCGCGCATTATTTCTGAAAAACGGTTGCCTAGAATTTCACGAAATTTTTGGTGTATATATTAAACGTACAGAAGCACAAAATGACCTATTATTATGTTTCTCAAATAAGAAGTTTAGAATTCACGGCTATTTTTGTATAAAAAAAAAATCTCGATATTTCGAATTACTCTAAAAATAATTTTTTTTCTCAGGATCTACAAGTTTTATTTTTTTCATTGTAGGTCATTTTGAAAACACTTTATATCTGTACTCATTAAAAAAATATTGGCTTGTTTCAGCCATTGAAATGGGAAAAATCATGCGCCCAATGCATGCAAGAATAATTCTTTCGTAAAAATTGTATTATCCTTAAAAATAAATTTAAAAAAACTATATATGTGTATACCTTTTCTAACAACTTTGATTGATAAAATAAATCGTTCCTCGTGTTTTCAATTTTATAATTAAAAGTTAATTAGTTAAAGAAGGACTGCAATTCTTACAGAGGTCACTTTTCCATGTACTTTATTGGTTCAAAGGTTACCTGATCCCTTAAGTATATCTCCTTTATTATTTATCGAATCTTTCCGAAATTTGGGCAGAATGTTCTAAGAATACTAAGGCACATTTTAAAATAAAATTCTAAAATTCGACATTTTTGTCATTTTTTATCAAAATGACAGGTAAGGTACTGAGTCTCCTTAAAATGTTTTACAGATATCTCGATATCTTACAAAAGAGGCAAAGAGAGTCAGACCGAGTGCAGCAGCCTACCTATAAAGTGTGCTCGACCGCTATTTATTGTAGAATATACCTATAAATTTTTACAATTGATACAATTGATTGTTTTGCGAGTTATAATTTTTCAACTGAATGAACAAGTGTCCAATCTAGGAGTTGAAGTCAAAGCCTGTGGCTATTTCCCACCCAGTTGTAAAAATCAAAATTTGTATGATTTCTTTACTAATTACTATGATTCTGTTAAAATTATAAAATTAATTTATAAGATTCTATTTAATATACCGGGTGTCCGAAAAGTCCGGAAACGGTTGAATAACTCAAAAAATACACTAGGACTGACAAACGGAAAAATACATCTTAAATATTTTCTAAAAAGCTATTGAACGATACCAAAGTTGACCACCCACCCCTACCTCCTAGGGAACAGGGGGAGTCCAAATTCGAAATTTTGAATGACAACACCCCATTTTTTATTTCGGATTCGGATTCTACATGGAAAAGTACGCAACTTTTGTATTTTGCTTTTTTTTTTCTTTTGGATCATCGTAGAAGGTTATGTAATCGAGCAAAATGCGACGTTAAATATCGCCCCGGATTTGCGAATCAAAGAGACTCACGTTAAAGAAACACCCCGAAGAGATCAGAAAGCTACTACGACCAAATCGTTGTTTTGGGGTAACACTTAAAGTAGTGCACTCATTATAATTTAAGCAGTGGCCCACTTTTTATCCTCGATGTAGGGAGCTAAATAGCATTTTTCAGTTTAATTTCTATTTCTTTTTCCAATTTTAAAATCAGAACTTCAATGAAAAATAGGATTTTCTGCTCATAAAACTAATCTGACCGCATTTTGCTCGGTTACAGCGCCATGTACAACGATCCGAAAAAAAAAAAAAACTAAATAAAAATGTTAAGTGTTATTTAACCATAGAATCCGAATTTGCAATAAAAAGTGTGGGTTCACGTTCAAAAATTCAAAGTAGAACCCGCTCCACCCCCAGGGGTTCGGGGTGGTGTGTCAACTTTGGTATAGCTGAATATCTTTTTTTTTTTTAATATTTAACACGTATTTTTCCGTTTTTTTAACCTGACGTATATTTCTGGAGTTATTCAACCGTTTCCAGACTTTTCGGACACCCGGTATATTGGATACGGATGTGATAATTCTTAGTATGATGGTTTCTTTATGCGAAATATAGTGGCTAGAGGGCAATTTAATATATAATACAGAGAAATTGACATCCGCCCACGTACTGAAAATGAAGATTTGTAGTGGAAAATAGAGATACCTGCACACGCGAAATATTAAATATTTTACGAAAGATGGGAAGCATTACTTATAAATCAATATTACAGAAGAGGAAGATTATTTAATTGCATGGTTTGGGTCATCTATTGCATAAGATTACTACATACGAAATCTCCAGTTAAAAGTTTTACATAACACAATATATTACAAAAAAGGAGAATATCCTTGTATTTGTGTATATAATAATAATAATAGTGACTTTAATAATTTTCTATTTTGTTATCGATAAACAAATCATCTGGAAATTCAAAATTTTTTTTGTTATCAATGGAATATGAAAATAGCTGGAAAAATTATTTAACCCATATTTGACCATCGTTCTACGTATAGGGCAGCATATATTTCTAGCTCATACTCATACAATATTTGTACGATTGCTTTTGTTTCAGTATTACATTACGGTGGAAGAATCATTCATTGCACTGGCTTAATCTTTAATTTTAAAAAATTTTATTTATAATGAATTTTCAAAATATCCCAATTTTGAGAGAAAAGAAGACAACGCCATTGTGAACTATATAATTGTATAAAAAAAAAAAACACTATCAGCAAAAAAATGCGATGTTGGACTCTCAGTTTCTTACCATTTCCTTTGAAAGAAGAAGTTTGAGTACTAAAAAAATTAATAATAATAATGTCATAGCAATGGATTTGGCCCCTTTCCTCATGCATATAGGACAACCTGTAAAGTTCAAGATAATACAATTTTGGTAAGTTCTTCAATTTTGTGTCTTTTCTTGTGTGTTTAAGAAGCTAAACGATAATTTTTTAACAAAAAAATAATTTTTTGCAGTACTTGGTCAAATGTGGTTTAAATGTTGATTTTCTTTATATATATATGAAAATATTTATCATTTGTAATCTGCAGCTTGAAATTCTATGTACATTTTAATATGTCAGCAATTTCACACCACCGTACCTATAATTAAGCAAAAAACTGCACTTAAAATTATTTATCAAATAAAACTATAAATAAATAAGATTATCTTTCGAAATTGAACTTGAGATTAGCTTTACAAAACACGGAATTAAAAATAAATAATGTATCACGAACAGAAAAGGTTTTTAAATCAAATTTACAGATTCATTAAGAAGTTACTTCATTCATACAAAAACACCCGCTGACTAATGTTAATCCGATGGAATAACTTTTTAAAAATATATCGTTTGCTTTTCGATATTTTTAAATGGTTTTTTTTTTCTTTGCGTTTGATAGCTGAGACCGATCTTCACAAAGGCCGTTTTTTACTTTTTGCATTTTGTTTATAATGCTATTTTTATTTTTTCTATTGAGATAATATCACTTTCGGACCGTTTTCAAAATTGAAAGTATCCCCATTAAAAAAACTTCGAATAAAATCGAAAAAATAAAAATCCCTCCCGGCTCGGCCTACAGCCACAAATAGATTTCGAATTTGAATACTAATTTCAACAACAAAAACTAAATCATAATTAGAGATAAACCCACTTTAACAATTTTATCTGGTTCGTTTTGACGAGTTTTTAATATCATTTTTATCTAAGAGATGGTTTTATCAGAATCATGTTAAGGCGGTATTCAAAAAAATACTTTTCCATGCTCAACAACTCGAAATGTTCTGGCATGTTTTCAGATTCATTTTTAAAAGAAAAAATACGAAACTTGCTGACGTGATTTTTGAAGACATTTATAAGCCACCTGTGTTTGTATTTTTCGTTCAATTAATTAAAACTTGATTTATAAACAATTATTTTCTCAGTAGGACCATATTTTTCGTTTCCAAAACACTCCAACACAATCACTTCGGGAAATTCGGTTCAAAATGCCAAATTTCACATCATTTTTTTAAATATATTCTGCCCCTATCAAAAAATCGACCATTACGGTACTGATATAGTTTCTGGATAAGATAACCTACCAAATTGGATACGTTTGAGAACAAAAATGAATTTAAAAATGAGTCAGAAAATAAGCAGTTTGGATTTGAATGCAACATAGGATGATTTTTTTCTTCAACCGCTAGGTATTTTTAATTTGTTTTTGCTGCAAGAATTGGTCCTATCAAACACTTGTCAATATAAATGTTGTAGATAATATTAAGAAGATATATCTTATCTTAGCGAGCAAAAATTGTGTGTGTATGTGTGTGTGTGTGTGCATGTAAATTTTATCTTAAAATTGGCTCAAACGATTTTGACGAAATTTTACATGTTACCATTTTCGGGCACGATAAGACCATTGGGCTAGGTCATATGTTCGAGAAAATTCGATTAGTGGGTCATTTTGTGTCATAATGGGTCAAGGTCAAGCTAATTATATCTAAAAAACAGCTCAATCGATTTTGACTAAATTTTATATTAAACCGTTCTTCGGCACAAGAAAACTATTGGGCTAGGTCACATGTTCTTGAAATTTCAAATAGTGGGTCATTTTTGGGTCTCTATGGGTCAAGCGAATTTTATCTAAAAAAACGGCTCTAACGATTTTGACGAAATTTGGTATTTTACCATTTTCGGGCACGAGAATACCATTAGACTAGGTCGTGTTCAAGAAAATTCGATTAGTGGGTCATTTTGGGTGATAATGGGTCAAGATCAAGCTAATTATATCTAAAAAACGGCTCAGTCGATTTTGATAAATTTTATATCTAACAGTTTTTCGGCACGAAAAAACTTTTGGGCTAGGTCACATGTTCGATAAATTTCGATTAGTAGGTCATTTTGGGGTCACTATGGGTCAAGCGAATTTTATCTAAAAACCGGCTCTAACGATTTTGACTAAATGTTGAATTCTGTCGTTTTGGATTACGAGAAGACCAATGGGCTAAGTCGCATATTAGGCAAAATTCGATTAGTGGGTCATTTTTGGGTCACTGTGGGTCAAGCAAAGTTTATCTATAAAACGGCTCAAACGATTTTCACGAAATTTTGTATTCTATCGTTTTCGGGCACAAGAATACCGTTGGGCTTGATCACATGTTCAAGAAAATTGAATTAGTGGGTCATTTTGGGTCACAATGGGTCAGGGTCAAGCGAATTGAATCCAAAAAAAGGCCCAAAACATTTCGACAAAATTTTGTAATATACCGTTTCCGGGCATGAGATGACCATTGGGCTAAGTCACATGTTCGAGAAAAATCAATTAGTGGGTCATTTTGGATCAAATGTGTCAAGGTCAAGCTAATTATATCTAAAAAACGGCTCAATCGGTTTTGACTAAATTGTATATCCAACAGTTTTTCTGCACAAGAAAACTATTGGGCTAGGTCACATGTTCGAGAAATATCGATTAGTGTGTCATTTTTGGGTCCCTATGGGTCAAACCAATTTTATCTAAAAAACGGCTCTAACGATTTTGACTAAATTTTGTATTCTGTCGTTTTGGATTACGAAAAGACCAATGAGCTAAGTCACATATTAGAGAAAATTCGATTACTGGGTCATTTTTGGGTCATTGTGGGTTAAGCAAAGTTTATCTAGAAAACGGCTCTAACGATTTTGACGAAATTTTGTATTCTATCGTTTTGGGGCGCGATAATAACATTGGGTTTGGTCGCATGTTCAAGAAAATTCGATTAGTGGGCCATTTTGGGTCACAATCGGTCAGTGTCAAGCTAATCGAATCTAAAAAAAAGGCCCAAAACATTTTGACGAAATTCTGTGATATACCGTTTCCGGGCATGAGGTGACCATTGGGCTAAGTTAAATGTTCGAGAAAAATCGATTACTGGGTCATTTTTGGGTCACTATGGGCCAAGCTATTTGTATCTAAAAAATGACTCAAACGATTTTGCCAAAATTTTTTATTATACAGTTTCTGGGCATGAGAAGACCATTGAGCTAAGTCATATGTTCGAGAAAATTAAATTAGTGGGTCATTTTCGGGTCACTGTGGGTCAAGCTAAGTGTATCTAAAATAACGGTAGAAAACATTATGGCAAAATTTAGTATTATATCGTTTCTGAGCATGAGAATACCATTGAGCTAAGTCACATGTTCGAGAAAATTTGATTAGTGTGTCATTTTGGGGTCACTGTGGGTCAAGCTAATTGTATCTTAAAAAAAAGGCTCAAACAATTTTGACAAAATTTTGTATTACACTGTTTCCGGGCACGAGAAAATCATTGGGTTAGGTCACATGTTCAAGAAAATGACATTAATGAATCATTTTTTGGTTCACTGTGGGTCAAGTTAATTTTATCTAGAAAACAGCTTTAATGATTTTCATTAAATTTTGTTTTCTATCGTCTTCGGGTTCGAGAAGACGATTGGTCTAGGTCGCATGCTCAAGAAAATTCGATTAATCATGGGTCACTATGGGTCAAGGTTAGCTAATTTTATCTAAAAAAATGGCTCAAACGATCTTGACAAAATTTCTTATTACTCCGTTTCCTAGCACGAGAAGACCATTGGGGTAGATCGCATGTTCGATAAACTTAGATTAGTAGGTCCTTTTTGGGTTACCGTGGGTCAAGCTAATTTTATCTATAAAATGACTTTAGCGATTTTGACTAAATTTTATATTCCATCGTTTTCGGGTTCGAGAAGTGCATTGGTTAGGTCATGTGTTCGAAAAATTTCGGTTAGTGGGTCCCTATGGTTTAGAATCATGCCAATTATATCTAAACAGCAAGAATTATGCAGTGAGAATGAAATATCGAATTGAACACAAGGTTAATTTTGACCGAGCTTAGCTCAGTCATGCAATTCATGCGGATTTTATATCTTGTGAATTGACGAAGTTATGGATTTTTTTCTTCTTCAACCCCTCCCCCCCCCCCCCCCACCCCGCCCTTTTTGTTTTCGTTTTTAATTTTTATCTGCGGTACAAACTGGTCCTATAAAAAACTTCTCAGTATAAAAGTTGTAGATAATATTAAGAACACGTATAATAAATTTAATTGGATTTGATATCTTGAGAATTGATGAAATTGTGAATTTTTTCTCCCTAAAACCCTATTTTTGCGCCCCTTGAGCCCATTTTTATCAAAAATCTGTGATACATAAATTGTTGGCCCTATTTTTAGAAGTAATAAAAACTTTAAACTGATTTGATATGTACAAAAATTAAGAAGTTATGGGATTTTTCGGTTTTTACAAAATCTCTCCTTATTTCCATCTCCTTGGTCCGATTTTGCCCATTAACGAACTTGACCGAGATTTTATGCTTCTTGATTTTATGTATTAGTTTGGGTGAGATTTGTGCAGAATTACGGAAGTTATCGTGTCCATAAAAAAGTGATATAGATAGATAGATAGATAGATAATTTTACTGAGGGTGGTTTTGGGTTCTAGGGGTCATGATCGATGCAGATCGGCAAAACTTTTTCGGAAATTCCAACATAGGAGCGATCGCAATAAGTAGTATTTCATCCGAAATCTACCTAATAAACGGTCTTTGTAGACATCGATCGCAGATATCCAATGCAAACAAAATAATTTAAAAATATTAAAATTCAAACGAGATATCTATAAAATTTTCTCCCATAGGCGGGTGTTTTCGCGTGATTGAAGTAGCCTTTTAAGTGATACAATTTAGTTCTGTGACAAGCCGCGGACATTTCTCAGGCTCTGTGAATACATTATTAATAAAGAAAATTAATGTGAGAAAAGCGAGCCCCAATTAACTCGGTTGAGATGAAAAGATTCACGAGCCAATCTACGTTTACTCCCTATCCAACCATCTACCGCTTGTTAGGTGCGTTCGTAATTATATAAATACGTAGCACCTATAGTCGTCGTTCTGTCCGTCTGTCCGTCTGTCCGTCTGTCCGTCTGTCCGCATGTAACAGAGCAAAACCTACCCAACCGAATGGGCTGAAATTTTAAATATATGATTGTTGCAAAATTTTGTCGAGCCATTTCAAATTTTATGAAAATCGGATGTATAGTTTAATTACAGGGACAGTCAAAAGTTTATCTTTACATTACGACCAATGGGAAAAATTATTGCAAGTGCATTTTAATGATGTTAAAGCTTTCCAAATGGTCTGAAATTTTAAACATATAATTATTACGACATTTTGTCGAGCCATTTCAAATTTTATGAAAATCGGATGTATAGTTTAATTACAGGGACAGTCAAAAGTTTTTCTTTACATTACGGCCAATGGGAAAAATTATTGCAAGTGCATTTTAATGATGTTACAGCCTTCCGAATGGGCTGAAATTTTAAATATATAATTGCTGCAAAATTTTGTCGAGCCATTTCAAATTTTATGAAAATCGGATATGTAATTTAATTACAGGGACAGTCAAAAGTTTCCCGTTACATTAAGGGGAATGGGAAAAAATTATTGCAAGTGCATTTTAATGATGTTACAGACTATGCACTTATGAAGTGCAAACAAATACACATTCAGTACAAGATCGGGTGCAAAAAAAATTATAAAACTAGTTATATTACGAACGCACCTCATTTGCCACGTTTGATGAGCAATTTCCAACTTGTTTCTTTTTTTCTTTATGTACTTTGTATTCAAGTAAATGTATGTATTGATCTTCAAATCCAATGTAGCCGTGAAGTATTGTGAGACTTTTCCATTTATTACAATTCCCACATTAATATTTTTTCATGATTTAATTATTTGCACTTATTGCTCGGTTATACCACTCAAATCTTCCATTATAACATTTTTTTTTTTCAATTACAATACAATTACCCTTTTTAATAAATATTTTGTAACATCGTATTATATATTTCTAGGAGAATGACCCTCCTTACTGCCGAAACTAGTATTTTTAGTTGGTGTTATTGATCGTTCTACAAAACAGTACAATATGGAATCTTTTTTCTTTTCAGCCTTAGACTTAAATAACCTTTCTGAGAATGGTTTCAATGACCCTTATGTAAAAGTTTCCCTTGTTCCGGAAGTCGACAACAAGACTCGCAGAACCGATATCCGTCGGAATTGTCCCGATCCTTACTTCAACGAGATTTTCAAGTTTCCAGTCACTTACGACGAGCTGGTTGATAAGTATCTCCTGTTCCAAGTATTCGATTATGATCGATTCTCCAGAAATGACGTTACAGGAGAAGTCAGGATAGAGATGAGGGAAGTGGATATAACGTCAGAAATCGAAGTATGGAGTGAAATTCACAAAGGTGCAAGGGTAAGTTTTCATATTTATAAAAATATAATGTAATTTAAGGTATTTCTCTTTGTGTAATATCAATCTGTTCAATTGCACAAAAAGGAATGTATTATTCACTGTTTCAATTACATTAGTGAAGAAGAAAGAAAAATCGTGCATCAGACATAGATTACGAAACACTTTCCAACACTAACGGAATATCATTGGGCAGAGACGTAAGAATCAGGATGCCCAAACCCAACACCCTTCATTAGAAATTAAATCTTTTTTTTTTTTTTTTTTTTTTTTTTTTTTTTTTTTTTTTTTTTTGTCGGATTATAGCGTCTCTTTTAAAGTAAAACATAGTTGTCATTAGTCAAAGAAGAAATACCAAGCACTGCAACTGCAGTAGAATCCATATCAAGTTCTAATACAGTTGTTTTCCTCAACATCAATAATTTTTTTAAAGTTCTATCAGCGTTTCTATTCTCAACAACCACGCCGGAAAGAACATTCTCTACACTGAAACGATTAAAAATGTATCTTAGGAACACTGTGTCTAATTCTCGTCTTTCAGTATTTGCATTGATGGATATCCATCGAGAAATACAAGTAGATGCTGCATCAATGTTGAATTGTCAGCGAAGCGCACTTAACCTATGTTATGATGCCAAAATTTGTTTACAACACAAATTTTTTTAAAAAATAAAGTGCATTTTATTTTTTATTTTTTTTTTTTTTCAAGTACTATTAAAGAAATACTTTTTTCGTACTCTGCTGTAATTTTTCAAAAAACTGTAAAATTTAATTTATTCCTTAATGTTTACTTTGAAATAATGCGCATACACATTTTTAATTATGAATAAAATTAATTATTAATTAATCTTCATAATTACTTATTAATGAGAAGTTTTATCATTATCGTTAATTCATTTTCTCAGTTTCGGAGATATTTTGAGCATACTGAGTTAGAAATTAGTTAAGCGCCCCTCACCTCCTATAATTTTTTAATTGCTACGCTGCTGTTATTGGGGAAATTTCATTTTTTCATACAGTGAAATCGATCATAGACCGCCCTGTAACCGAATTATTTTGAGTGTCTCTGTAAATGGATGATAAATACTAGGCACTCAATAATAAAACATGTTGTAGTGCACCTCAGGGATCGTTTTTAATGTGATTATGTTTGAATTCACAAAAAGGATTTTTCCCACAGACCATAATGTAAAGTAATTCATTTGTGTGTCCCTGTAAACGAACTATAAATGCTACAGATTTCATTTTTATTATGACTATTTTTCTCCCATGAGTGTTTTACTGACATGAGTATTTTTCTCAAATTATTTAAAAGTCTACAGTTAAGATATTTTTATAGCATTTGACCTTTTAGTTTTTTTTATAACATTTGACCTTTTAGTTAAATAGTAGCTGACTTCGCCCGCTAACGGGCCTCTAATTACATCGGAGCCTCTAATTACATCGGAGCCTCTAATTACATCGGGGCCTCTAATTGCATGGGGTTTCCAAAAAACGAATGTCGAACCGAATGAAACTCCGGCTCGGGTCTCCGTTGCCTGGGGCACCGGGATCCCAACCGTACTGCGCAATACGGCGGATAATCTTTTATTCTCACCTTCCACCACCAAAGGGTCCAATATATTCTAACCGAACCTCCTAGTCGTGTCCTCACTGCCTGCGGCACCGTATAGCAGGCGTACTGAGCACGCTCTGCAAAATCTGTTAGTAAACAATTCACCTTCCGAACAAAAGCCCAACACGTGACCCCATTGAACGAACATTCTATAGTAAATATGAATCACATATAAAAATTACATGGTCATCCAAATATATATATACGAGAGTTAGAGCTCGGGTAGACGTACAACGAACAGACAGGCAAATCGAATTCTTAAATACTTTTCAACTATATTGGAAAGTATTAATAAAAAGACAGTTACCTTTGTTAATTATTTTGATGCAATTTATTTTTAATTTTTAAAAATTTTAGGAAAAACAATGAAATATTCAAATAATGCATTATTATTTTCCTAAAGTTTTTAAAAACTTTGATAAGTATCGATATTTACCAAAGACTTTTCAGAATGTAAAATTTTCTGGGCTCATGAAATAGTCTCATTAATCTGTTATTCGTAATTAAATTACACGATATATAAAAAAAATACAGCAGCGGAGATGGGTAAATAAGTATTGATTTACGGCTTCTCGATGAGGTTAATAAAATGTTTGCTTTATTTCGGATGTTTTGCTGGATTTAATGTAATTTAGGATTTATATTTACTGCCTTTATGGAAGACTTTTGTTTGAAGTGCACTGTTTAAAATTTACAGCAAACTGCCCAGTCATATAAAATTTTTATAAATAACGCATATTTGACCTTATTATGAAGCGTTCTCGTTAATCAGGATCAATTAAAATCACGGATAAATAACTGTTATCAATAAAAATGATTGAATGACTGGATAGTTTGCTGCAAAATTTTAACAGTGTATGTTTAAATGTGTAGTACACTGTTAAAAATTTGCAGCATTCTGGCAGGTCATTTGACCGTTTTTTCCGAAAACGGTTACACAACCGTAATTTTAACAATATTCTGACCATATTATTGGCCATTTTATGGTCAGAATATAGTTAAAATTATGGTTGTGAAACCGTTTTTTTAAAAAACGGTCGAATGACCTGCCAGAATGCTGCAAAATTTTTAACAGTGTAGGAGATCGGAAACATAAATTCTTTTTTAGAAAATTTTAATGAATAATAATATATATTTATAAATATATGAAGCTCTCATAGTACCATCATACTTTTTTCATACGTCAAAACAGGAAAAATAAAATAAAACATGTGCAAAACCGTTAAAAATCTGCAGCAAACTGTCCAGACATTCAACCGTTTTTGTAAATAACGGTTACTTAACCGTATTAGGAAGCGGCCTCATTGATCAGGATTGATTAAAATTAAAGATAAGTAACCTAACCGTTATCAATAAAAGCGGTCGAATGACAGGACAGTTTGCTGCAAATTTTTAAGGGTATATGTTTAAATGTGTAATAGGAGATTTGAAACAGGGGAAACTTTTTTAGATAGTTTTAATGCATTTCGATTTTATCAATATATATATATTTTTTTTTTTCAATATGAAGCGCTTATAATAGCCTCGTACTTTTTACATATGCTTAAATGTGAAAAATAAATGGCACATGCGTAAAAACTTCGATACACTGTTAAAAATCTGCAGCAAACTGACTAGTCATTTAACTATTTTTAGAGATAACGGTTACGGGATCATATTATGAAGCATTCGCATTGGTCAGAATACATTACGGTTATATAACTGTTTTCAATAAAATCGGTCAAATGACTAGACAGTTTGATGCAAATTTTTAAGAGTATATGTTTAAATGTGTAATAGGAGATCTGAAACAGGGGACTCTTTTTTAGATAGTTTTAATGTATTTCGATTTTATCAATATAGATATAATTTTTTTTTTCAATATGAAGCGCTTATAATAGCCTCGTACTTTTTACATATGCTTAAATGTGAAAAATAAATGGCACATGCGTAAAAACTTCGATACACTGTTAAAAATCTGCAGCAAACTGACTAGTCATTTAACTATTTTTACAGATAATGGTTACGGGATCATATTATGAAGCATTCGCATTGGTCAAAATACATTACGGTTATATAACTGTTTTCAATAAAATCGGTCAAATGACTAGGCAGTTTGATGCAAATTTTTAACATTGCATGTTTAAATGCATAATAGAAGATCAGAAAGTTTTAATGTTTTTCGATTGTATCAATAATATATTTTTTTTTCGATCTGAAACACTCATAATACCATCGTACTTTTTCCATATATGGGCGATTTTCAAAAAGTGTCGTGTTTAACTGTCCTTTCACATTTGCACAGAAAAATAGTTAAATGTCATTCTTTTAACTATTGCATTTTAACTATCATATTTTTTAATGATAATTTACAGATATATTATTATTTATAAAAAATTTAAAAATAAGAAATATATTCTTTTGTAGTCAAAATGTCATTACCGTAGGTAAAGATTTGACTAAGTTCTGTTTAAAACAAATAGTTATAATTTTTTAATACATTTTTATTTATTAAGATGCTACTAATTAAAAAATATTTATTTTCATTAATTAAACTTATTTATAATTCTTAATAATTATTTTAAACCGTGTCCCAAGAAAGAGTGTAATTGCCATGCTTCATGACAAAAAGTTCATCTGGAATTTTTTAGAGGGCAGCACATGCCTTTTTATCAAGGCAAAAATACTCCTTAAAAGTCAACTTGTTATCAGGTTTAGGTGAATAGAGTAAATAGTTTTATAGTTTTATAGTTTCAATAAAACAAGCAAAAACTTTCAATGTTTTGGTGAGTATTTGTTTTGTACGTCATTACCGTACCCATTTCTAATTGATAATTAAATGAACTTTTATTTCTTAATCTGCTTTCATTATGTAAGAAATAGAAAATAATTGTATGGGCCAGAAGATATAATGGCTGCCATTTATACCTGGGGAAAAATAAAAATATTTTACTCAATTTGCCATTACCGTAGATGTCATTACCGTGCTTACTTTTTGTCGTTACCAAGTTCATTAAAATTAAAAATTAATTTTAAAGTGTTAAATTATTAATTTGGTCTCTGCTGATGCTTGTATATTAATGTTTATGAGGTAAAGTAATTATTTACAAAAAAATTAAAACTTTCTGATTATTTCTAAAAATTTGATTTTGTTATTCCAAAACATGGACAGATTTTGAAAATGACCCATATTCAAATGTGAAAAATAAATGAAACATGCACTGTTAAAAATTTTCATAAACTGTCCAGTCAATTGACCGTTTTTATAGAAAACCGTTACATAACCATAATTTAATCCTATTCTGATCATAATATGGGCATTAATATGGCCAAAATACCGTTAAATGACGGGTAAGTAATCGTTTTCCTTAAAAATGGTCGAATGACTGGACAGTTTCTTTCAAATTTTTACAGTATGCGTAAAAACTTTGATACGCTGTTAAAAATCTGCAGCAAACTGTCCAGACATTTAACTGTTTTTATAGATAACGGTTACTGGATCATAATATAAAGCGTTCTCTTTGGTCAGCGATACATTTAAAACCGTCTTCTATAAAATTTGGTCAAATGACTAGACAATCTGCAGCAAACTGTCCAGTCATTCAACGGATTTTATAGAAAACAGTTAAATAACCGTAATTTATCTCTATTCCGATCAATGAGAACACTTCGAATTACAGTCACATAACCGTTATCTATAAAACGGTTGAATAACTGGACAGTTTGCTGCAAAGCGCTATAAGTAAGCGTACAAAGTTAATGCTGGAATCTGTCGTAAATTGACACAGCTGCGCCATCTTGTGGATGGAGTGAATAACGCAAATACGCGGGTTTTTTGTATGACGTCATATATGACAGAATATTTACCATCTGCGCATCTCGTGCGCAGGTCTATTTGAAGATATTTACAAATTAAGAGATATAGGCGGAAAAGCAGACAAAGCTATTTTAGAGAATACCTGTTAAAATTTTAATCATGAATTTCAAATATTTACTCACTCATGGAAGATGAATCTTGTTTACCAGATCTATTGCAAAATATTTTTGTTATAGTTTGTTTTGAATGAAATATGTGTATTTAAAAAAAAAATGGCAATGTCATTTTAATTTCGGGAGAAAAAGCACTAATGCTACGTAAACAGTATTGCCTTTTGCCCCGAAACTAAACTGACATTGCAACTATTTTTTAAATACATATTTTTTTATCAAAACAAGCTGTAATAAAAATATTTTGCAATAAATCTGGTAAACAAGGTTAATCTTCCATGAGTGAGTAAATATTTGAAATTCACGATTAAAATTTTAACAGGTATTCTCTAAAATGGCTTTGTCTGCTTTTCCGCCTATAACTCTTAAATTGTAAATATCTTCAAATAGACCTGAATTTTATGCAAGCTGATCTGGCTAAAAGAAAACCATTTTTGTTAATAAAAGTTATAGGCGTAACTTTTAATTCCATGGTTTTTTCCCACATTGGAAGAAACTTGCCCACCTTTAAACTTATGTTACTTGTTATGAAACTTGTTTATGTTATTATTTATTAGAAAAAAAAATGTATTTTAAATATAATGAGCGAAAAGCATGTGTTTAAATTGATGTAATATACCAGTATGTCTGTATTTTAAATAAAGTTATGTTTTTCAAATGACGAGTATGTTTTCAAATTGATGATTTTATACTTTGAATGAAATGAACGCAACATAAACGCTGGTGATGGGGAAAATATTTGACGGTTTATGAACTGCGGCCGACTAACATAAAAGTACTTTTTTACACTGTTTATTTAATCTAACACTGTTCATATATATGAAAAGATAAAAAAATTTATTCGATTTTTCCCTCCCAGATATGCGAGAAAAATAAAAATTATGTACATGGATGTGTTTCTAGTAACAATACAACATTTTAGTATTTTTACAACTTGATTATAAATTAGCAAATTAATTTTACGTTATCTACACGTAGCTGATAAATCCTTAAACATTCTTTATGGTTGTTACAACTGTATATACAAGTACAACGATTGAGTAAGTTATGTAACAAACTACGATTTCTAAATTATACCAGCTGGTTGAAAAATTGCAAAAGAGAAATATTTAAAACCTTTAAGCATCTTAAACGTGATTTTCAGCCCTATCATTTTTTATAAAAAAAGTTAAAATATTATTTTATATATATTATTAAATGTCAGTGATTTTAATACGTTCAATTGGCCCACCTCCGACCGCAGCCCTTTTTTCTACTACTTATTCCGACTCTTTTGCGGAAGCCAGATTTGAAAAAAAAAAAAAAAATTGAAACCGGACAAAATTAAAAGGGAAATTTGAAATTATTGGCTACCGACCAACAACTGCTACGTCGAACTTGTTATTAGTCTATAGTTTTCAGTTATTAGCAATTGTTGTGTGTTTCATAAGCCTTTTTCAAATTTGGAGAATGTTCCGCAATTGGGTTATTTCGATAAAAGTTACTTTCATTTTCTAACCATTATTTAACTTTTATACAGTTACAATTGTATACTGTTTTCTCATTTGACGCCAATCATGGCTATCGGCCCGATTACGGAAAGTTATCCATTTTACCCCTGCGAAGAACCGGTGTAAGGTAATAAATGTTTAATTGAGCATACCACGTACTATTTGTAAATATTTTATATTTTATTCCAATTTTTGACATTTCTTCTATACTTTGTATGCTTTCTGCAATGTTATTCACCTGTGCGAAGTGCAGGTATCCCATAAAAACTATTTTTCTCGGATATGACACAATGACTGACATATTTCTAGATTTAAAAAAAAAAGTAATTTGTCGATTTCAGGAATTTTTTTAAGGCTGTTGTCTAAATTTCTCAAAATATTTAAAACTATAAATAATCAATTATTGCTGGTTTAATAGTACAAGAATTACTGCTTGCATTTTAAATTAAAGTGTATCCTAATGTAAAATTAAACGAGTTTTAAATGGAATGAATGAAATGCTTCTATTTAAAATATTGTAAATACGATTCGATCAAGAGAATATTTGGCAATTTATCGCCTGCGCCCGGTAAATAAAAAATATGCCTTAAAATTAATTAAATAATTTATACTTAAACTCTAAGCGTAATAAAACGTTTAATTCTCATTGGAAATACACATGTTTATGTAATTTTTATAACTTTATCTTATCAGGAATTGAATTAAAAACGCTGCTGTAAAATTCTATCTTAACATACATTAACTAATTTTTATATGTCCTTGTTCATTGCATTACAAAAATATAATTCCAATAGAACGTATTAAAATCACTGACATTTAATAATATAGTATATTAAATAATATTTTAACTTTTTTATAAATTATAATAAAACACAAAACTAACCTGTTTTTCTCTTTTATGAAGCGAAAAAAATGAGTTCTCTCAGATAGAGAGTTATTTTTGCAGTTTTGAAAACGAAAATAATTAGAACGGGCATTTTCCCAAATAATATAAGTTCTTAAAAGAACTGATTTTGTTTAAATAAGTAACTTCAGTTAATAAATTAAATAATGGCGAATAAATAAATCGAATTATATCTATACTTTCAACAATTAAGTACTGCAGACGACAAACGAATAAAATCACGGCTGCGCGTGCGCATAGTTATTTCATAGATATCGAACTTATAGATCATCCACAAAGGGGAAAGAAATTAATAATCCTCTTGTAGTTCACTCCATCCGCTGGGGCGCGTATGACCTTGATTGACGTGACCTCGCCTTTAATGTTGCGGTTATCTCTCCCATTTAAGATAGGACGCTTACTTATATCGCTTTGGTTTGCTGCAGATTTTTAACATTGAACGTTTCATATCGAAAAACAACCAAATTGATGAACTGAAATTACTGTGCATTAAAAATTGATAAATAAGCCTAAGTTTAAGATATTTTGCTATAGATTTCAACAAACTTCAAACAAAAATCAATCCTGTGAGCAGTAAATATAGTTCCCAAATCAAATTAAACCATTCAAAATGTTATAAAATATGTAATATGAACTTTAAAAAGTTCACTGTTTTACTTAAAAGGCGATTAAAATAATAAAAGAGATGTTACAAGTTTAAAATATACATTTTATTTGAAAACTTCCTAGTACTTTTAAGCTTTCCCAAGCCCTTCATCAGATAATATTATAATGACTAATTGCTGTTTATTTATACAAATACGTCACTTCGTTTTGAACAGTAAACTTTTTGTATAAATAAACAGCAATTAGTCATTATAATATTCCCTGATGAAGGGCTTGAGAAAGCCCGAAAGTACTAGGAAGTTTTTAAATAATGCGTTTCGTCCTATGTTTTTATTATTCAAAATGTCCTTTTTTTTTTTACATTGACTGCTTCGGGGAACCAAAAATTATTGCACATATGGGGCATTCTCACAATCTTTTGAGTTTTATGTCCCTGAATAATAATTTTTATTTTAATACATTTTTTGTGTTTTTTTTTTTATTTCATATACTGGGGAACATCCCATTGCATGATTGCATAACAATATTAACGAGATAAATAAGTTTTGGAAGATACTGAGTGTCCAAATACCAGGAAAACTAACTATACCGTCCCGTGTCCTTGATGCTGATTTTTAAGTTTGGAGCTGTCTGTATAAAATTGTTTCAATAAAAGTAATTCGATGTAATTTTTTTCCGAAATTGGGACAATTGTTTTGTATAAATATGTAGCAGAAAATTAACCTGCACACATTTTTACGGTTGATATTATTTTTTGAACTCTGTCCCGTTTTTCATTCTTACCGTCCCTCTTGCCAAACTTATACAGAAAATCACTTCAGATGCAGCCACACAATTTTTTTTTTCAAATTTTTTCTCATGCAGATGTATGCTAGAAAAAAAAATGTCTAAAATTCTTTGACAGGAAATTTACTGCAGAATTTAAATCAGCAATCAAATATCAATTTCAAGATCGTGGCTTTATTGATAGTCTTACCGTCCGCAAGGTTTATTCCTGCACTTTTCGAGGTAAATTAAAAGAAAATTTAATTTAATCCAATGTTAACAACTGTTTCTAAAAATCAATGAACAGTGCTGCTATCACTTAGTCTTAACATGATTTTCCTAAAAATAGGTGGCAATTTTCCTTATCGTTCCATCCTTACCGTCCCTTTTTTTCCCATTTCGTCTCATTTTCCTATACCGTCCCTTTTTTTTACCTTACCGTCCTTTCTTTAACGCACCTTTAAGACAATGCCATACAAAAATTCTGTATTAAAAGTACTACATCTTTATTATTTCTTATTTGAATGTCCTGTGGGTACTATGCGAATTCATTATAAGTAAAAATTAAGAAGAAAATAAAAATATGTAGTGGTAAAATGGTAAGGAAAATTAAACTCGCAAGTTTAACTTAAACCTCAGTTAAATAAATAAAATTTCGCGGCTGACCATTTTTTCTTTATTTTGAATCATTAAATCATTAATTTAATGTCTATCAGATTAAAATGTTATTTTAGAAAGTTTAATTTCACCAGATTTTTATTCCCGAAAGTCAAAAGATTGTGAGAATGCCCCATATACACATCTTCTTATTAGTCTTGACTATATATTCCAGAAGTAAAGATAAACGCTGTTGACTTTTTAAAGGCATCAATCAAACCACAATTTAAAAATTGATTACGATTGTAAAATTTGATCTGGAAAAGGAAAAATGTATTGAAGGTAGTAGTAAAAAATAGGGTACAGGTCAAAGTCGTACATTTTTTACATATTTTCTACCACCATTTCTAAACTGTTTACTTGATGATATATTTATTTAGCATATTCAGGAGAAAGTTAGAACGAAGACTAGATTTTTAAAATAGGGATGGCGAATATATAATATATATATAGGACTCTGTGAACCCTAAGGGTAAAACCATATAGTTGGGTGAAAACCCGGATACCTCAGTTTGACTCAATTTAAAAAGCAGCCAAAGCATTATGATATCTTGTTAATGGCATTTGAATAGTTTCTGTGTTAGAAAGTTTATTGTGCCATTGTTTGTTTTAATGTTTGCTAGTTTTCAAATTTTTTAAAAATGAACGCATTTAAAGTTATTAATACTTTTTATATTATTGCGTGTAGCATATTTAATAAGGTTTTATTTCCTGCAAAAAAAAAAAAAAAGTGTTTCTAGCATTTATTTAGGTGCAATTTTATAACTAGCTTTGCGACCCTCTTGCGGTAAACCAGATATCCTACGTGGGATAGAAAGGGATATTATAAAAAAATGATTGAAGAACACATAAACAGCTTTTGAAAAACAGGCAGTCAGAATTACATGGATACGAGAGTTGTGATTTTTATAAAACAGATCAAGAGGTGAACTTATTTCAGCCTGTTTCTCAAACTTTAGTAAAGATAATTATTCTTTTTTCTTTAAATATTAAATTGTTGTTTTGTAATCTATGTAAATATATTTGTTTAAATCAGTGTTTCTCAACTTTTTTTTTTTTAATCTCCGGCCCACTCGAACCCATGATCAAGCTTCCGCGGCATACTCAACTTATGCTGATTAAAAATCTATGAAATGAATATATGTATTTTTTATCTTATTTAATAACCTAAACAAAATGGACCATCATAGATTAAGTAAAATATTTTGTTATTTGTGATATGTATATATATATATATATATATCTTCTTTGAAAGATGATCTTTTTGGATAGGCATATTAATAATTTTCTTCCAATGATTTGGGCGAAATTTATTTTCATTTTTAACATTAATCGCTGCAGAAAAGCTTATTTTTCCCAAATGTAACATTAAGAGTACGTGGTTTTTAGTCTAATAATTGTATATTTGACATTGGGGTAAAAGCAATAGATTATAATACCGATTTAATTGTTTTCATTGCAGTTCTCTGACGTTTCTTATCAAGATTATTCAAAAACAGAAACAAATTTGGAAGAAAAGCTAACTTTATGTCTCTAAACCTCATTACATATCAACAAGTTGACCTCCACAGATTGCTACGAAGTGACTTTTTTTTGCAGAAATTTACAAAGCAGTTTTTATACAAAGTGTTATTTTTATACATTTTTAATTCAAAATTATCAAATTTTAGTCATTTTTACGCGTTTAAAGCCAAACTGAAATCACTAAACATGCATGGGGGGGAGGGGGGGGGAGTGTAGCGCGAATGCTTTTTTTAAATACATGGTAATAAATTGAAGACAAGATTAATTTTAACACAATTATTCTAGTTGGTAAATAAGTCATATTTATTCTAATTTTCCATCTGAGTGAAAAAATATCCGGGCCAGGAACAGGATTCGAACCAGGGATCTCTCGGCTGATACTGTCAATGCTCTGCCAACTGAGCTGGGTGAATTAGGTCTTCCAGATTCGTCCGGGTTACCTCAGTTGGCAGAGCAATGGCAGCTTCAGCCATGAATCCCTGTTTCGAATTCTGGCGCGGACTTTTTTTTTCACCAGGATGGAAAATTACACCAGTCTGCATTTTTGAACTTTTTGTCAGATGATTTCTTATGATCAAGTTTTCCTGAATCAATTTTTGATACTGATTCTGGAAATGACTTCCATTTTTGTCTATCACGTCAGGATTTTACAAAAAAAAAAAAAAAAAAAAAAAAAAAAGTTGTGTTTTCAATTTTTTAATTAATGCAATTAAAATTTTATCTCAATTTCATACAAACTGTTTCATTAAACACATTAACAATACTGTAAAAAACTAGTTCATTCTATTTCTTTAATAAACGAAAAGCAAACAGTGTTCAATTAAACAAACTGTCTTCTTTTTGTTTGTTTTTTTTGCAGATCCCCCCTCATCATTTACGTCCCTCTTCAACATCCAACAGTACTCTGCATAATATTTACATTCCATCTTCTCCGGTACCTATTCTCCATTTCTTTGATATCCTGGTGAAAGCAGTCCCCTTGCTCTTCACTGTAATGTCCCAGATTTTCTGGAAAGTAGTCGATATGGGAATGCAGAAAGTGCATTTTTACACTCATATTACAGCCCAACTTCAAGAAATTTTACAGCATTGTTTCAGCAATATTCCTGTAATTTGGATCTTTGTTATTCCCTAGAAAGTTTTTGGTAACACATTTGAAGGCGGTCCATGGGTCTTTTTCTATCTCATTCGTCGTTTTTTTCGAAATGTTTGTTCTTCATTAGCTTTTTGATTTGAGGACCAACGAAAATTCCAGATTTTACTTTCTGTGTGATGAAGGGAAATTTCATAGTAAGGTATGCAGCAGTACCCATCTTGTGGTAGAGCATTTACAAAGTGCTTCATTAATCCTAATTTCATGTGTAATGGTGGAAGCAAAATTTTTGGTGGTTTACGAGTGGTTTTTGTCAATCTTACTGTATTCTAAAAGTCGTTAGAATAGTTGGCAAGTATCGAGAAGTATATTTACGTTATGTGTGACTACCACATAATGCTTGTTCTCAGCGTGGAATCTTTGAAATCAACTTGGGTTTATTGCAAACAAACTATACATGATAGAAGAAAACTAAGAACAGTTCTATAATCAGCATAAAAAAATGCATTAAGGGCAGTCATTGGTTTTTAATCATCTCATATCATGCAGACTAGGGTTATATCTCATTAAATAAATTAAAGAGCTCTGATGATAAAAGTGGTAAATGACACAATCATCATTTTGTGAAATAAGCTGTAAAGTTCCAGATATCTACTTGCGTTTATTGTCAAATGCCTTTTTTATGAATTAAAATTTTTGTGAGTATTAGGATTTTTTCAGGGAGTAATTTAACAGATGGTAGAGGATATTGATTATCTTCAGTCATATGATTAATTCAATTTTTTTATTTTGTCACATACCACTATTATCATCTGGGCTCTTCAATTTTCAATAATCTCTTTTCAGAAGCAATAAATTTTCTTCAATATTGATGGCACACGTATTCGTGTGATAAGGCGCACCGGGAAATATTTCTGACACACATATTTGTGTGCAGTCAATGGATTAAACTGTAGAATTTAAAAAATGTTGCAATTTAACCCATTAGCCGCTGGTGGTGCGTTCACACAACCGTCAAAATAATTGTTCATGCTTAAATTAATTACTTTGCCACCACTGTTTTAGAATTTAAAAAATTGTATATTATTTTTGGCAAAAATTTTGATATTTTAATAAAGCGAAAATTACCTTTCTGAATTCGTGGTGGCAAACGACTTTCAACAAGAAATTTGAAAATTCCGACTTTATAGTTTTGGCGGTTAATGTGTAAAGTACTTTTGTTAGTTCATAGAATCTTGATATAACTTTACCGAAAACTTTCGCGGCACATCTGTGGACCTTACACGGCACACCGCTTCAGAATCACAGGCTTAAACAATGTAACTATATTATCTGGTACGTGTTTAATTTGATTTTTTTTTCTTATAGGCTGAATATGACCGGCCAGAAATATTGCTTTCTTTAAGTTATTTGCCTTCTGCTGGGAGACTGACCTTAGTAGTTTTGAAAGCAAACAATCTCTTAGCTCCAGACAATAGAGAATATCCAGGTAAACTATACATAATTCGTCTTAAAATCAACAACTATATCATACATATACTACATACAACTTCTAGCGATGGCTTTAAAAGAATTTTCTGTGACAAAAATGATGCAAGTATATACTGAATAATTTAACTAAATTTTATGTAAATCAGTTTCCAAAAAATTATGTTCGCCGATTTGAATAACATGTAAAATTGTAAAGTTATCTTTCAAGTTTTATTTACAGGATTAGCTGGTTTTAAAAATGTTGTAATTATTGGTAACTTTTTTTTTACATGTTTGTAGTAGAGGTTTTTTTTTTAAGTATTAGAGGAGGGGCGAAGTTGCAATTAGACTTGAAAATTGCACTTTTGAAATTCAAATGTTCCCTTTTATTTTCTAATGAGAATATTAAACAGCTATGACAAAAATTTAATTCGCACTAAAGTGGTTTTTATTATTTTATTTTAGATAACATCTGGTGTAAATACAGGATGATCCAAAACTAAGGATACCGTCAATGTCTCAGCTATTATAAAATGTAATTGCTGTGTAAAAATTACGGGACATATTCGTTACATTAAGGAATATTTTCAATATTCCTTATTTCAATATTCCTACAACCAACACAATGAACAAATTTAGGAAGATGTCTTCCATTCTGGATTTTCACCACCGCAGAGGAAGACCATCATATCGAAGCCCAGATACTATAGAGCCATACTATAGAACATTGGCAAAGTTCTGGAGATTATTGCAAGTTTCTTGGTTATTATAGTGTAATGACCAAATTTAACTCTAACCATCATTTAGATTGCTGGTGTCGGATTTTAGATTACCCAAATGTGTATTTCTATAATGAAAATCCCTTTCTCAGTGATACATAAGACCATTTATTTTTTATTTATTTATTTATTTTATTTTATTTTATTTTATTTTTTTCTAAGTTATATAAAAACACGTCAAACAAAATAGCCTTTATGCTACGAACATATGACACAATTTTCAAACAATTACACTAAATACTACCTGAGAAATTGGTGATTAATCTTGGTTCTGGGCTTAATCTTGATTAATCTAGGTTTTGGGCCACCTTGTATCTTCTCCACCATAAATGCTGAATTTCATTATACTATTTATTCCGAAGGGCTGCAGCATATGGATGATTTCAGATTTCTCAATATTTTAAAAAATAAAATTGTTTAAATACTCTATATCGAAACAGTAGGTAATCTAGAGGTCTGCACGGGCCGGAATTTCCAGGCTCAGGCCCGGCCCGGCCCGAACGAAAGCTATCTTGGCCCGGCTCGGTGTAAAAATTGGAAGTTCGGCCCGAGCCCGGCCCGGCCCGTACAAAAATCAGTGAAAACGGGCCCGGCCCGATACAATTTCTACAAAAAAAAAATCCGTTTTTTCTTAACATACAATTAAGATTCTTTTAATGAATACTACATACATAACATTTTACAGTATATTTTACATTACTATGATGTTCGCAAAACAGAAAACACACAATAGTAAACATTAACGATTACTTACAGTGTTTTAGTCATCGTGTCTACAGACATTTCAAAATGGAAATAAGGATTCATTAAAAGATTAATGTAGTTCAGAATAAAGGATTAAAAACATGATAACATTTGAAGCTGTATAATAAAAAGTAGATTTGTGAAAATATTTCTCTCATTTTTAAGGCTTTTCTTAAATCCAAAGGAGCTACATTTCGACACATTTATGAATTATTTTCTTTTCGGAAACGCGTAAGATTGGCAGGTATTCTTATTCAAAAGCTATGTAAATGTCGTTTTTTTTCATAGATAAAAGCAATATATCGTTCTGAAAATACTGTCAAAGTTAGCGTTTTGAATCGAATTTCCGGAAGCGATAGCACGGGAAAGGAGAAAAACGTACAGTCACGTGACAGGAATCTCTGTTATCTCTGTAAGTAATTTATTAAATATGGAAAAAGCTATTCGTTTCCAAATGCCTTCAATAGGCAGGCCTGTCAATTTTATGCCTTTACAGTTAAAATTTTTGTCAGAAACATCTGTCTGAAAGCTTTGCATTGTTGAGCAGTGAATATGAGAATCACCTTAAGGTATATTTCCAAAGATACTGTTAAGAGAAGTTCATTATCACTATTAATATTACAAAACAAAATGACTGTTCTACACATCCTGAGATCGATTAAGACCACTTCCTTCCCGGCACGAGTCTGCTGAAAAAAAATTAAACTCGAAATTAGACATCTTGTAACTGTACGATGCCGATCTCTACGATGGACATGTTACATTTCTGTATTGATGTTGTTAAACTCGCATCGGCTCGTGACGCACATTTATGCTTCTCGAGAAAATCATATTCATTGAAAATGGCTCGTATTTTATCTGCTTCGCTTAAATTCTTATATCGGGCCGATAGGCCCGATTAATTTTTTTGCCGGCCTGTTCATTTTGTCTGTCGGCCCGGCCGGACCCGTTGAAAAAATTGTCCTAATTCTGCCGGCCCGGCCCGTTTGAAAATTCGCCTTCATTCCGCCGGGCCGGGTACGGGCCTCGGGCCAAGCCCGGGCCCGTGCAGACCTCTAAGGTAATGTCTAACAATTTTTCATGATTTTTTTTTTTTTTTTTTGACAGTAAAATAGTACTAATAATAAGAAAAATTATTATTATTATAATTTTTTTGCGCCTCTAATCAGATTTATCCCCTTCAGCTGTAATTATTTATATTATAAAAGAAAATTCAAACTTATTATTTAATGTTCGAATGTCATGTCTGCTTTTATCAAAATAATTTTGCTTATACTACAAAAGGTACAATAGGTAATCATATCTAATAATTTTTCTTCAGTAAAGTAATAATAATAATTATTATTATTATTATTACTATTAGAATTTATTTACTTTTCGCCTTTCACCAGATGTAGTCCTTTAAGGTGTAATTATTTCTATCATAAAAGAAAATTTTAAGCATTTTACTTTCTCATCGAATATCACGTCTGCTTTTACAAAAATAATTTTTATTTCAAAAGATTTCTTTTTCTTTTTCTTTCCTATCTTACATCCTTCATTGTATTTAATTTAATGATTTATCTCATGCACATAAAACATGTATTTTCTAAAATGAGTAATTTAATATTCCGTATTATCTTGCTAGATGCTTATGTCAAAGTAAGTCTCACTTCTGGCGACAACAAGAAAATCAAGAAAAAGAAGACAAGTACAAAAAAAGGTTCTAGTAGTCCAGTTTGGAATGAAGCTCTCAGTTTTGATGTCACAGAGGAAGATTTGAAACATTGTCATTTGGTCGTCAGTGTTGTAAATTGCCACCATGGTCATAGTCCTCTTCTTGGTACCTGTGTCCTAGGACATAGAGGTCACGGTCAAGGCTCAGTTCATTGGGACACTATGGTACAAAATCCAAGAAAATCTACAGCAATGTGGCATCAGCTTTACATATGACAAATAGGTTGATGTGATGTTAATTGGTAAACTTACCTGTCTTAATCAAGACGTATATTTGACATGAAAATGTTGTGATCATTGGTAATAATGTTTTATGGGAACGGGTCGTGGTTTAATGTGCAAATGCATTTGGATTTGCTAAGAGAAAAGTATGTTGTTGAAACGTCTTTTACCTCGTTACTGACTGGTTTGAATCTTTGTTTTATGTTAATAACACAGGCCTACAAAATAACACGTCATTTTTTTTCTGCACCGTTTTGGATTATTCGAAAAAATAATTTTTGGTTTAAAGAACCACTCATTTATACGCACTCAAGTTTTATTTTAAAAAATCACGCCTAATTTCATGACTGCAGTTCATGTTGTTCCAAAACATTTCCGTTACAACACGTTAATTTTGCGTGGAGCTCATGTGGCGTGGAGCTTAGCGTGGTATGGAAAATTCACAACTTACGCTTGATAAAAAGTGGGAACTATAAATTTACTTTTTAAATCATAATATTCGCTCCGTTTATTTTTTAATAACAGTGAAAAAACATTTTAAAAAATGTCTATTCGGGATTTCAAAATTGTTTTCTCAACGTATAATAAGAATTTAATTAATATTAAACTGTTAAATGCTGAGAACTAAAATATCTTCTTAAAACATCATCAAAAATTTTTTAATGCGCTAGGCCTTTCGAATGATTTTAGTCTTTCTTCGTCAGGCACAAAGAAGACGTGCTTCTACTATGAAAGCAGCAGCAAGACACGCGCATTTAAAATAATGTTTATGATGTTTTAAGAAAATCTTTTACTTCTTACTGTTTCACACCAGTTTCAACTTATATTCTTTTATTAAATGATGAAAAATTATTTTCATTTTTTTAAATTTTTACACCCTTATGTTTTATTTAAATTTTTCACTTTATAATGCTTAAAAGATTTTGTTGTTCCAGTTTCACACCCCGTTGACCTATTTTGGAGAGATTGGTTTGGCGCATAATTTTTGTGACTTATAAATAGCTGTAACCTTAAAGAATATTTGGCGATTTATCGCCTGCTGGAAAAAAGATTTAAAATTAAGTTCTAAAATATTAAAATGTTGTATTGTCCTCCCATTGCAAATTCCTATTATTCCATCTTTACATATGAAAACCACGTTAAGTTAAATATAAGAGTGAAAAATTACGTTAGAAACATCCTACACTTTAAAGAAAATAAATAATTGTAGGCCTGTGTATTGTTATTCATCATTGATACTGTTGTTTGTATTTTCATTTGCCTGTATATGCTGTAACTGTAATGTATGAGTTTAAATCAATTAGGAAAAGCTTTGAGATTTATATTCAACATGCTATGTTGTATCTTGCATTTATCGGTTATTTATATTAAATTTGCTTTGATTTCTTATTAAAATATTATTATCAGAAACTGCGTAGAATTTTTTGAATTTATATTGACTACGTCAGAACTAGTCCTCGCAACAAGTCAAAATATTTTAAAGAAATTGGTAATTGTAAAATTGATTATTTATAACCTTTTCTTTTAATTCGTAACTTTTAACTTGGTTTATTACAGGCTGAATAGCAAACATGGTGAAATTACCGTTTTTCCAAAGCTTATTTGTTTGTTGGTTTTATGACAGAATTGTTTATATATCATTTTAATTTATATTGTAATATTATAATTTTGTCGCAAAAATTTTTCATGTGTTTCTCTTTTTGTAGAACTTCATTATCATATGTAGATAGATATAAATTCTTATTTCAAAGGTGATTATGACAGTTGTTGTTGAGTTAACCCTTTTCCTATTGCAAGATTTTCGTACCATTAAATTTTACAGTTTTATTTAAAAATTTAAATTGAAATACTTAAAGAAAAACAGGCCTTTTAATTCATACAAAAGAAATTTTCTTTGAAATAATAGGCGGCATGCGGGTGAAAAAAATCACTGTATAATGGTCAAAGTTATCAAAACATATGCAGGATGTTCATAAATTATTGACGAGATTCCGTTACCTCATAACTTTTGATTTAAGGGGGATTGGCACCCTACCAAAATCGAAATTTTATAAAAGTTTCGATTTTCAAATTTTAATCTTATCAAATACTACATGCTTTCGATTGCACCCTGACAAAATTTCAAACTGATACTGTATATAGGACCACTGTTGCGGCTGATTCAACAAACATCTAATATATTCACTCTTTAAAAGAAATACAGTAGAGCGCCGATTATCCGAACAAATCGAGATCGAATCTAGTTCGGATAAGCAAAAGTTCGGATAAATGGAAGACAATTTAAGGGATGTTCCTGACTATACCAAAACCTCCACTCTTTATCCAGGCTTAGGACTGGCAACAGCAGTTAATGCTAGCGTGTTTAAAAACTGGGTCTTTTTGTTTTGTTTACTTTTCATCATTTAAAATTTCCTTTTTCTCTTTTTATCATTTTCTGAACGCCAGAGATTATAATTTAAGCAGAAAAGCATTCGATTGTTGCTTGCATCAAAGAAGATGTTCTTTCCAATGCTGCCATATTTCGAATTCTTCTTAAGTACGTTAGTTGAATAGGATCAGAGTTCTTCTGCCGTTCGAGCCATTTCATAGCTGTTTCCATACATTCAAAGGCTTCGTTATATGATGGACATGGGTCATTTTCAGTGCATTCGTTTTCATTTCTTTAATTTCTTTTTCATCTTAAATCTCATCCACATCATTAAAAAAAAATTTTTTTTGAGAGAAATTGGCTGTTCGGATAAATGGAAGTTCGGTTAAAATAATTTTTTGAGAGAAATAGGCTGTTCGGATAATTGGCAGTTCGGATAATTGGCAGTTCGGTTAATTGGAGTTCCGAAAATCAGCGCTCTACTGTATTTAAACTCATTTGTCTCAGCTCGTGGGGTTTTTTTTTTTTCAGATTTTCCATGTCTTTAAAATGCAAAAGCTTTTCCATATACACTCTCAGAAATACTTTCTTCAATTCATGGAAATTTTCTTGGCAGCAGTGCTACCAAGATTTTCCCGTTAATAGACGAATATCCGTTTGTTTTTTTTTCTCCGTCGCAGGAGGTAAAATATAAGTCAGTTGAAGATAATGGGGATAAAATAAAAGCTGCTGACCTTGGGACCAAACGAGCTACCTTAGTGTTACGAGACCTTTAACCACTCCGCTGCAGTTGTACAATAGTGAAGTATATATGTTTGCTTCAAATGGGTATGGCTTGATTAATTTCTTTAAAAATCTTTCAATCAAATGGCTTGATTTTTTTCTTTCTAGTTGAACATCATACCAGATACAAGAGATTTAATGATCGGATTTTTGATATTAAGGGTGTATCCGAAAAAATATTTTTCCACCCTCAACAGCTCGAAATTTTCTGAGACATTTTCAGACTCATTTTTAAAAGTAAAAACATGAAACTTGCTGGGGTGATTTCTGAAGACATGTTTAACATGCCGTGTGATTTCATTTTCAGCTCAATTAATTAGAATTTGATTTTTAAACAATTATTTTCTCAGTATGACCATTTTTTTTCATTCCCAGATCGCCCGCTTCGGAAAATTCGGTTCAAAACGCCAACTTTGACAGCGTTTATTACAGTGTTTTCTGCATTTATCAAAAAATTAAGAAGCACGGCACATTATATAGTTTATAAATAAGAGAATTTCTCAGTTTCATGTGTTTGAGAGCAAAAATGAATTTGAAAATGAATCAAAAAATATGCAGTTTGGATCGGAATACACCCTTAATATAACTTTTGTTTTGAAAATTTTCATATGTACAAAAATTAGTTTTTTTCTGGTTTCATTTAATTTATTCATTTTTTCCTCTAAACTTATTGCTATTATTTTAAAAAACGATCCTTAAATCTGTTCAAAATATCATTAATGATCTTCCAAAAACAAACAAACAAAAAAAAAAAAAAAAATCAGTTGAAAATTTTTAAAAGTAAAAAAACAGTTGCACTTTAAACTATGGTGTTAAAATTGAAATTTTCCTAAATTTTGTGAAAAAAGAGTTTTAATTTTTAAAGTTTTTTTTTATTAAATTATTTTTATTTAACAGTTACATAGTAATATAATTTTTTTTTAAGGTTGATAATAAAAAACATTTCGTTTTCGGTGCCGAATCCCTTAAGAACATGGCAAAAAATATTATTACGTACTCATAAAGTACAATACATAAAGATTTTTTTTTTTTTTTGTAGCACAAAGAAAATTAAATATTCTCCGCGGTATTTCCCGTATTTCTCTGTACGGCCCTACCAGTGTCCTATTGTGGAAGGCTGAGAAGCCAAAATGGCGGATGCACAAAAGAATCCGTCGCAGCAACACAACGTCGACGTCGCTTCTGGAGTAGGTACAGGAAAGATCCTTTTGATAAATTTTATAAAATTTTAACATTAATTGTTATTTGATTAATAACTTTTGAGTTGCAAATTTACGCATATGAAACTTTGTGTTCTTAAGAGTGTATTTGAAAAAATATTTTTCCAACCTCAACAACTCGAAATTTTCTGAGACATTTTCAGGCTCATTTTTAAAAGTAAAAACATGAAACTTGCTGAGGCGATTTTTGAAGAGATGTTTAAGAGGCCATGTGATTTAATTTTTCGTTCATTTAATTAGAATTTGATTTTTAAACAATTATTTTCTCAGTATGACCATTTTTTTTTTCATTCCCAGATCTCCCGCTTCGAAAAATTTGGTTCAAAACGCCAACTTTGACAGCATTTTTTACAAAATTTTCTGTATTTATCAAAAAATCGAAAAACACGGCACATTATGTAGTTTCTAAATAAGAGAATTTCCCAGTTTGATGTGTTTGAGATCAAAAATGAATTTAAAAATTAATAAGAAAGTAAGCAGTTTGGGATTGGAATACACCCTTAAAAAAACTGAGTTGTACTTTACCAATATCTAAGAATATTTTGCGTTGTGTTCTTAAGTCAAAAGTTGTGAGATAAGGAAAACCTCGATAATAATTTATTGATGCACTGTATTATATAAATAGAAGGTATATGAGAATACATAGCGTAAACTAAAAGTTTTCCTTTCTCTTAAAAAATCAATTTTCGATGCATATGAACATAACAGTGTGAAAGAGTAGCTCTTATAAATGTTATGTAAAATATATAAGTAAATATTTCATAAGAAATTTTTGTTTTTATTTTATAATTTAAATATATTGCAATGATCAGACTTCATAATCATCTTTGAATAGCGTAACGCGAATTTTAAGACTCTATATGTAAAATTATGGAAACAAAGAAGAAGGGCGTATCAATGTTGACAATAAATAAATAAATAAAAAGAGTTACATGCATACCTTGGCTTGGCAGAGTATTCCGGTGTAACTCATGTTCATAGTTCGGAAACACGAGTATCCAGAAATTTTTCGGGCACAATGATACCAGTATTTCGCTCAAGTATAAATTATTAAGGTAACTAGTGCTTTTCCTGTTACAGTAAGTTAGGGCATGTTTGTTGCTTCATTGGTCGCCGTTTAAAAGTTTTCATTTGTCACTGAATTTTAAAATACAATCTGATAGTTACCAGTCTGTTTATAAAATTTGGAGAAGATGATACTCTAATGTAAAAATGTTGGAAACTTGAATTAATGCAAATGCGTCATAAAATTTTTAAAAGTAAGTTTTTTGTTCAGAATTCCCAACAAAAACAACAAAAATAGAGGTGAAATGAATATGCAATTCACTTAATAAATATTTTAATAATTATTTATTTAGAAGCCTATTAACACATACATTCAATTAAATACCAATTAGGACGCAGATATTTTTATAACTTCATATCCCTGAAACGCAATTATAATTGTTTTAGCCATTAACGGCTATGATATTCCAAGATTTAAAACATGCGAAACATACCTAAATTTATATATATAATGTTTAAATGGCGCGTTTTTAATTGCAATATAAGATAATTACCTGAGTTAACCACAGAATAGCTCTTTTTTACATATATATGTCTTTGTATAAAAATTTAGGATGAAGAATATCCTCTAAATTTCGTTTACTGTTATTTTTTAATGCCCGATTCCTGTAAGTTTCAAAATGTTTTCATCGCTATTTTAAATATCTAATGAAACCAATGAATGTCTTTATAATGTATTTTGAAGAATGACACCTATTTAATATAAAAATATTTTATTTTTATTTCATTTAAGTTCAAAATGGATGTGGCTTATTTTGTATGTGTTTATGTGTGAATATATGTCTACTCATATTATTGTATGATAAATGTTTAAAAATGTTTAATTATTTTTTTTGTACATATAATTTCTCTCAAACTGTTACCAGTTGTTACCAATCAATATTGTTTTATTACTTTTTTATTTTAACATTTATTTTTTTCAGTTAAATATAGTGGAAGTCCGATATAAAGAAATTTCCGCAGATAGAGGATATGTAACACAGACACGCACGCATTTTTTTGTATACCAGATACATATAAAGTAGTTTGTAAGAACTTTAAAAATAGGTTATCTCATAGTAGATGAGTTGCTGATAAAGAAAATTTATTTCTGAATATTTGATAATTAACTTTAAATTAATTACATAAATTTATTGACAATTAAGCTGGTATGAAAAAAGCCTCCATAAGATATTTGGCGACTTGATGAAAAGCATTTTATTTCTGGGATACTAGATAGATAGCAATAAATAAGGATTATTTTGAATGCTGTTTCCTTTCCAAACATCAAATTACCTTTTCTACGTATGTGTCTGTACATCAATGCCAAGCAAAGTTCTTTTTTTTTTCATATTACAACAAAAATAACTTTTTAAATAAATTTAACAGTAAACTTTATACACAAAAAGTATTAAAAACTACTTAGAAAGTAAATGAAGCAATTTCTACAGTAATAAAAATTTAAAGATATTTTACTTACGCAGCATAACATTATACTGTTAAAAATCTTCAGCAAACTGTCAATCATCCAACCGTTTTAACACTAGAACCGCCGGAAATGTTACTAAAGTGTTATCAAAATATTTTACTCCGGAAATTTTAATTGAAACTACTAAACTTATTTATCTAACTTATTTCTCCGTGATATATTTTTAACTTATTTTAAAAAGAAATTTCTGGTTATAATCGACATATTTTTATTTGGTAGCGGTCAAAATGACCGCTACGGCGGTTCTAGTGTTAAAGATAGCGGTAACTTAACCCTTTACACCCTGACTTATACAATAGCGTAGGTGATCCTAAAGAAAAAGAATAAACATTTTACTCTTTTTGTGCGACTTAAAGTCGAGCCTTCACACACAGAATTGCATGGATCCTACCTTGGCATAACCTGACATCGTGTATTTTTTTAAGTATTTATTTCAATCAAATATGATCCTATTAATTAGGGGAAACCAACAAAACTTTTAATTTGTACCAAAAAACCTGTCAGTTTTAAAAGGTTATTCAAAATTTGAAACACTCTTATTAATCAGAATAGAGATAAATTACGGTTATGTAACCATCTTCTGGGAAAAAAAAAAAAAAAAAAAAAAAAAAAAAAAAAACGCTTGAACGACTGAACAATGTGTTCAACATTTTTAACGTTTTATGTTTTATTATTACAATTATAATAATTATTATTATTTTATGAAGGATTATCTTCGAATTTTTGTTCCTTTGAAAGGCATAGTTATTTACAGCATCATACGCTCCGTGGTATATCGAAACTCGCTATATCGGACTTTTATTGTACTTAAATATTGATACAATTAATGTTGGTCTGAATTAACTTGATGTCGGTAATTAAATAACACTAATAAGTTGAGAGTGCAATATGCTAGCGTGCCAAATACTACGTTTCTGTTCACATCCCCTTCAAATACAACACAATTAATTTGATTAACGTACTGAGAAGGATTCTATGTGAGCGGAACGTCCCTTTCTGACATTGACTAAAAGAGTGCTATTGAGACAAAACGTTTGTATCTGCTGTGAGTGTAATATTTTCTTAAGATTCTTGTAGGATAGTAATATTTTCAATTGCTAGTTGCATAAGTAATATGCTCTTGTATTTTCAAGAACTTAAATACCACTCTTTAAATATTTTAAACATTTTATAAGTTGAGTCTCGTTTAATTACATGCAGTAAAACAGCTATCGTTAAAACGAACTATGGAAAATTCATTTTTCTATAGGGCTTAACTCCCATAGCTTCTTCTCAATATTGTGCTCAAAATCAGTATCTATAACTTTACAAGTGAAAAGAAATACATCTCTTAATTATTGTGAAATAAAAATCCGATTTCTAAAGAACTGCCATATAAAGCAAAATTCAAAGCCGATTGTAAACTAAAAATTTTAAACGCCTTTCCCCACTAATTTTATCTTTCCCTTTCAGATTTTTTATGAGATTAGGAGAGAATTTCATTAAAACAATAAAAACTGCTGTCTAAACGTAGAAATCCAATTTTACTGAAATCCCGTGAACAGACTGCAGATTTCCGAAAGCATACTTGTAGACAATTTGTGTCAATTATGTCCAAGTTCAGTTACTGGGATTTTATGCGACACTGACGAACTCTGGGCGTTAGTTGATTGAGTGGCTTGAATATGCATTTTTATGATAATTTTGGAGAGAATTTAAATTTAATATCTATCTCTGCGAAATTCTAACAAAGGATTTATTTTATTTTATGTTTAGTTTGATTGTTTACCTTTGTTGTCTATAAAATCAGGGCATACATATTATTTAGTACAAAAATACATACATAGACTTGTCGCATAAAAAAACATTTAAAATCCTAAGGTAAAATCGGTCATCAAAATAAATAGGTGACGGGAAGATATATATAATCAAAATGACATTTTGTAATTTTCTCTTTTATCGATAGTAAGACTACTAATATTTTGGTAAATAAAAAAATAAATATATAAATAAATAAGACAGATCATTGTTTTAAACTTAGAAATACCCCCCTTTTTGTAAATTTCCTTGCAGAATTTTTACATCATGATTGCTGCAAAATTACACCATTTCTTCATAATAATCTATTTGCGATTTTATTTCTTAAATTTTTGAAAATGTATTTAATAAAGTTACGGCCGTACATGTATTTTACAATTTTGTGTACTTTTTTTTTTATTAACATGAGGGTTTTGCATTTTAATCTAATTATAACTAATGTTTTATCACTATGAAATTTTTGAAAAAATGTTTTTAAATGTCTTATACAAATATATATTTTTAATCCGATGTTAAAAAGAGCATATCATATCTTTTTATAGCTCATTAAATTCAAAGGCCAAATTATCGACTTCCTTTTCTTTGAGACATTTTTATTTTGAAAAACATATGCAAATTAATAGCTTCCATCTCCAAGTTTATTGCTCATTTTGTTTTTCTTATAAACGACATATTAACATAAGCATCATTGAAACCGTAGTCATCCTGTTTGCATACGTTTTACAGTTATAAGAGGCAGTCAAATTAAAACCGAAAACACACAAAAATTTAGTATGGAAATTTTTTATTCAAAAATAATTGCCAGAACTATTATCCCACATTAAGACATTTATCCCACTGGGAGACGAGACGATCGCTTCCAATCTTGTAGAAAGTGTTAGGTTGCTGACGGATCCACAACCTTACCCCTTCTTCTACTTCTTCGTCCGAATGAAACTGATGTCCATGCATGGCATGCACGGAACCATGGGTAATGGACCTTATGCAGGTTACGTCAGACGCCAGAGCTGGCGGTATGTCGATCTGTTATTCTAGCCACTGCACCGCCAGAATGCCAGTATGCGCAGGCGCAAACACCGCTAGCAGACGACTTTAGCCTTGACCCAGGTTGAGTGCATACATTATAACTGAAAATTTGCAAACTTGGGGAATTTTCTCATATATAGAACAGTATTTTGAATTTATATTACAATATATTAAACATAAATATAAAAAACGAACCACACCTCTCTGCTCTTTTTTGCTTTGCTTCATTTCTAATGCTGTGGATGAACACACTTTTCAGTACGCTCACCTACAAAAAAATAAAAAATCAAAAACTGTAAGCTGTCATTATGCATTTCTACCAATCCTCGAGATGGAAGTATTGCTATGTTACAACAATGTTGCCAGTTTTGGCGAGAAATGTGTTTTGTGCCGGGTGTTCTGTTTTCATTTGACTGCCGCTCATATATATCCATTTGGTGTTAGTCTTAATTAACTTCATGTAGGTAATTAAATAACACTAATAAATTGAAAGTAATATGCTAGGTGTGAAATACTATACTTTTGTTCACCTCCGCTTCAAATGCAACAATGTTTAAGGTTATTAGCCAAATTGAGAATCACACACCTTTATTATTCCCTCCGCAAACTTCAATAGACGAATCTGCCTGGTTAATCACGTTCACGAAGACGCGTTTCAGCACGTCAGGTTGTTATATGATTATGACCATTACGAAATCACTGCATTAATCGGTTAATTGGTGAGAAGAATAGCGCATATTCTACATGAGATTCCTCACGAAACCGTCTTCTCGGACTTTTGAACGTTTTTCTGTTCTAAAAATAATTTCCTTTTCTCTTTCGGAAAAACCACCTTGTAAACATACACTCGCCTGCACGTTCTTCGACACTATTCAGAACTCCATTCCCTATGCCGCCGATTTAACCTCTAATATAACAGACTATCCAATGTTGCACATGCACATGGTGGTTTTGAAACGTCTCTTGCGCCTGACTTTACTAGCATATGAAATATTTAAATTCTCACTAGCACTGTTTTGAATAAAACTTGTGTATATTACGTAACAGAAACTTGAAAAATGTTCTCATTATCTGAGAGATAAACTGAAGAATTTTTAGGGGCGCTCGTAATTATATAAATACTAAATACGTAGCACCTATAGTCGTCGTCTGGTCCGCCCCTCTGTCTGTCCGTCTGTCCGCATATAACAAAGCAAAAACTACCCAACCGAATGGTTTGAAATTTAATACATATAATCGTTGCAGAATTTTAGCGAGTCATTTCAAATTTTATGGAAATAGAATCAAAACTTAAAAAAAAAATATTAATAAAATATTTCTTCATTCTATTAAATACTATCATACGTAGTTAATTCAATGATATCCCATGATAGGTAATGATTCTAGGTTGCCATGGTGATGACGTGCTAGTTAAGGTGGAGTCCTATTATTTCCGTATTATTGAATTTAACATATGTAATCGTAACAAATTTTGTATTTATGCACTTTGGCATAACAGTGCAATAGCTATTGCACCAAGATCTGAATATTTATAAAACTAGTTATAGTACGAACTCACCTCATTTGGCACGTTTGACTTACAATTTCCGACTTGTATTATTTGTTATCATGCGAAATTATATAATAGATTTAAACAGCAGATAGTAGAAACTTTATCACAGGAAGTGGAATATAATATCATTATTTCAATCAATCCGAATACAGAATGGTTAATAATCACTTTTCTTTGATACACAGAATAAGAATGCTAAAACGAAATACTTGCAATCGCATAAGGAAGCTGCAAAATATTCCTAATCCCATTTCCTTAAATTTGGAAGAAAGTAACGATAGCTGTTCGACAACTTATCCTGAGCGAGACTTAACATCACAAAGAATAATTCACCATAAGTTTAAAATTAGAAACTAGAATATTAAAGGATTGAATTTTAATGGATCTTTGAACGAGTGTAATCAGAGGACATAACGAATGAATCGACTGTTTTCTGAATGCGATTTTCCTACTGATATTTAAATTTGAGTAATAATTATTTAACAAATTTATAAGAAAGTGTATAGGATGTATTTTTAATGGAAAAACCTTTATTTTTAAAAGGATGTTTTGAGAAAAAGCCATTTAAAAATAAATGACTTTTATTCAGAATTTTTAAATGACAATCTACTATTTTTGTGACGATTCTGTACTCTACTTAATTTCAGCACATGAAACCAACTCTCTGCTTTCCTTTTAATTTTATAACGGTAATTTATACAAAATGAGCTTATATTCTTATGGATTTAGTAAATTTCATCATTAGTAAATTCGAATATTTAAAAATGACTAGGGTCGATGAAGCTTTAATAATGGTCATTGCAACATTCATGCAATTTTTAAAGTATATCATAGAACAGTTATTAACTAACGTTACAAAATCAGAATTATCAAAAATTTCCAAGTATTTAAAAAGTAATCGGTATTAAAATGATTTAACAGAAGTAAAGAATGCTGTAAAATAATTAATTTATGACTCTTCGAGATTATACCTCATTATATATATATATATATATATATATATATAACCATTAATTAAACATAACCTACCACCATCAAAAACCGTAATATTATGATATATATATATATATATATATATATGTATATATATATATGTGTGTATATATATAAATATTATCAAATTTATATAACAAGAAAATAAAACTGTAATAAAATGAACTTTCTGTCTTGAAAAAGAAAGCGTTTATTCCTGTATATACGAAGTGAGGTACCATTCCGTCTGTTTTAATGTATTATAAATCCTTATATTCCTAACAGAAACAAGCGTTTAAAATCAAAATGGTATTTTCGTTTGCTCTGTTTGGAATAAGACCATTAAACATTAAAAGATATAGTTAAAGTGTACTAAATAGGTAATTTTTTCGAGCAAAAAAAAAAAAAAAAAAAAAAAAAAAAAAAAAACTTTTAAAGAATTTTAATGAACTAAAATATTATATAATATTGAATAGATATTAAAATTAAAACTTTGTATTTGAGAATAAACTTGAATGTTTACATTTAAAGGCCTTTTTCATAACTTTTTCGAGCTTAGTCATTTGAAATATCAATAAATCCAATTATTTAAATGATCATCAACCGAGAATTCTGGAAATAAATCTAATTATTTAAATGATCATCAACCGAGAATTCTGGAAATCTATCTAAATATTTAAATGATCATCAACCGAGAATTCTGGAAATAAATCTAATTATTTAAATGATCATCAACCGAGAATTCTGGAAATAAATCTAATTATGTAAATGATCATCAACCGATAATTTTTAAAATATTTTAACTGAAATGATTGTTTTAAAAACTTTAAATAACTGAATTTATTATTTCTGGCAGTCTGTGATTGGGAAATTTTAATTTTGTAATATGACCAATGCATTTAAAAAATTTTAAAGTGTATTTTAACTGAAGTACTGGAGACTGCGATTTTTAAATTTGAAAAATCATCAATATTCGCTTTTTAAAAAATTAAAATTTTACTAATTCTGGATTTAAAGGTCTTTATGTGAGGACTCTAAAATATTTCTAATAACCAATTTCTGGGGTACCAAAAAATGTAACTGGTAGCTCAGTTCCGTATTACAGAAATTAATAATGTAAATATTTTTTAATTAAAAATTTAATATTTATATCTTTGTATTATTGGAGTATTTATAATATAAAATGTGCATTTAAAAATTTTTCAATGTATTATATTTGTGTCACTAAAACAGTGCAAATTTTAATTTACAATTATAATTGTAAATTGTTTGTATAGACAGTATTTCCCCTTAAAAATGAGAAATTTTACTAAATCTAACATTAAAATATCTGTTACAAACTAAAATATTTCTACTGAAAACATTAAAATATATTTTTAAATGATTAAATTTAATGTTTATGGTATTCTATGATGGAAGGATTTTAATCTTCATACCTACTAATGAATGTAAAATATTTAAAATTTTTAAGAATGTATGTTATATGTGGTACATGGTACTAAAAATTTTTAAAACTATTCAATAAAAGTAAACAATTTTAATTATAAATAGCTAATTTTAATGATTGTCAATAGATTTTAAGAAAAACAAAACATTAAAAGTATGAGCTATTTACAAAATTTAAATAGTTTTATAATTGTCAATAGTGCTAATAATTACTTTTCTATGAAATAAATAGTAACAGATGTTTAGATATTGGACACAGATTTCGAACAAAACACCTTTATATATAGAGTGTGCCCGGGCTAAAAGTATCTAAAAGTTATGGCTTATTTTTACGGAACTACCCATTATAATCCTTCTATATATATATAAAAAAAAAGTAATGCTTTGGAAATGAACCAATGAAAATCTGCGTAGATACTGCGAAACGCAGATGATTGGCCAGTGCTTTCTGACGCTATACCAAGGGAGGGGTCCCGGCTCTGTCGCCAAACATCACCACGTTTGTCGCCAATTTCGCGATATATCGCCAAATTTGACGACCAAAATTATTCGTCAAAAGTGAAGCCAACTTGGCGCTATTTCCAGTATTTCGCCAAATTTCCATAGACTTCCATTGAAATCCAATAGGCTTTATTTGCTTGGAGAAAATAAACAAATTGAGATATTTCAATGCAACAAAAACTAATATCAGCTTATGAATAGAGCTTAATTGATCTATTTACTTTATTTTTAAGCACAAACACTACTTATTTACAATATTCGTAACACTATATATATATTTTTTTTATTTAATTTGTAATTATTAAAATAAATTATAAATTTTACCTTTTTTTAATGATTTTATGTTTAATAATTCTCTTAATTATGAAACTCTGTAAGCTGTAATGATTACCTGCTTGGAGATAAGGAAATAAAATCGTCAGGAGTTGTGGAGGAGCGCGTTTATACCAAGTGGAATCTAAAAATTGAATGCATAGAAAATGAGGAATCGCGAAGCGATCCAGAATGGAAACGCGAAGTAATTTCTTCTGGAGTTGGCTAGAAAATAGGGTTTGTTCGCGATACCGAACGGAATCGCGAAGCGTTTACGCGGGGGGTTGGTGAGTATAGCGAGCAGGGGGGGGGGCGGAGCCCTCCTAGTTTAAAAAAAATTATTTAAATAAAAATATCATCTCACAAAGTTTTATTATCGATAGACTTCGATGTATGCACATTTGGTAGCACGACAAACGTCTAAATGGTAATCCAGTTCTCCCCAACTGTTTCGTAGCCTATCAGGAATTATTAGACAAATTGCTTCTATTGCTTTTCCACTCATCCACAGTTTCAGTTTTTTGTTTTATTCAATGTTTTAAAATCTGGGAGGAGTTTCCAATCCATGGAGGTGAAATCTATTATATTCTAATGGGTAGTTCCGTAATAATAAGCCATAACTTTTGGATACTCATAGCCCGGACACCCTGTATTAAGAAGCTGTTATTAATTTTTTTTTAATGCATATTCAGAATTGAACACAAGATAAATTATTTCCGGCTATATATATATTCATAATTTTCATCTTAAAACTAAAAAATTAAATCAGTATAAATGCAATAATATCATATATGACAACCTTTCAGGATTTTTTAATGTAAAAAAAACGCTCTTTGAAACAAAAATTTTCTTGAAAAATGAAAGAAATAAAATTTGTCGGTACTTTTCGGTTAGCCGGGCGCCAGCGTTATATATACATCTATATGTATATATACATATACAGTGAAGTACGTTTAACACGAAAGCGCTTAACACGAAAAATCGGTTAACACAAAATGATTTAGCGGTCCGGACAGGATACGATGCAATTTAATGCATTTTTTTTTTTTTACACGAAACAAAAATTGTTTAACGCGAAAAAAATTCGCTTTCGAGCTAGTTAGTTTGACTTGAAAATTGTGAATTTTGTGTTAAAAACACTGTATTTTGGGTGACAATGGCTGAGAAATCGGTACGAAAACAAACTGCTATTTCACTTCAAATGAAGATGGAGCTGCTTAATGCAGTTAATGAAAAAGAAGGACGAAAACAGAAATCTGCATAAAGTTTGGAATTGCCAATTCTACATTATCAACAATAATAAAAAACAGGTATCCCATTACGTTAATGTTTGAGCACAGTATGTTTAAGCCTGAAAGAAAACGTATGAAAACTGCTAAGCACGAAGATTTAGAGACAGCTTTGCTTATTTGGTTCAAACAAGCTAGATCTCAGAATGTTAAAAAAGACACTTCAAAAATTTATCTGATTTTTTCCCGAAAAAACAATACTTTGTTTACTTGTTTTTTTATCCTAATGGAAGCAGCGTACTAGTAGTTTAAAAGGAAATCAAAAGAAAATTTGACGACGTCAAAAATCTTTGTGAGTTTTGTTCTTTTTTAAAGAATCTTTTAACGCGAAATTCTTTTAACACGAAAAAAAATTTCGGTCCCCTCAGTTTCGTGTTAAACGTATTTCACTGTATGTATATATACTTATATATATTTGTGTATATTTACAATATATGTATAAGTATATATATGTATATTTACATATATGTATGTATATAAATATGTATATATAACACTGGCGCCCGGCTAACCGAAAAATACCAATTTGTCATTGCTTTCCAATTTTTGTGAGAAATTAATATATTGTATATCGTCTCTATGTATTATACATTGTTTTAAATCTGAAGTGGTTCAATTTCAAAATGTTGTCTATAATTATGAACGGTTGAAGCTACATATTCATAAAACTAATGAATTCTGAATTCTAACATTGCAGTAGTTTAAAACGGATAGCTTGCTTCAATATTTATTAAAAAGTATCAACAAAGAATTAATGACAGACACGCAAAAAAGCCCAGCTTAAACAATACCCATGCATATTGTTTTTGTTTTTTAATGTAACATCGCTTAATTTATCCACGTTTTTGCTTATAAACCATGCTATACAATATAATATGCTCACTTTTTTAGGTAAAGAAACTTCATTCATTGATATTTTATTTTTAAGCGCACTTTTCTAAATATATTTTACCAGTATTTCATTTTACATAATTTTATTTTATTTTATATAATTTTAGTTTAGTTTAGTTTTATTTTATTTTATTTTAATTTATAGGGTTTTAAATGTGAAAAAAAAAGTTTAATTTAAGTTTTTTATTTTAAAATACTACTGTAAATGTTGATTTAAAAAAAATAAAGAAATGAAAATTTCTTATTCTATTGCAGTTTTTTTTTCTTTTCTTTTTTTCAGCAAACTTCTAATATGCTGATAATTTTATTAAAAGGCACATAATAACATTAGGTTTTTCTGCTAATGCCCTTATATTTTAGAGTTTAATACTTTGATTAATTAGAATATATTAATAAAAACGATTCAAAGTATTCTAAAGCCATCCGTTTACTATCATTTTAAACAGTTTATTCAAAGAAATAAATCCGTTCAAAATATTAATGTCCATATAAACTTGTGTATATAGTATGTATTATGTTGTTTGATGAAGTAATAACTAAATATATCATTATAAAGATTCAATTTATGTTAATGTCTCATAATGTGCAAAATATATCGAATAAAAGTCAGTATGTGAAAATGTAATAAATATGGTACTATGAATAATGAGACTGTATCTAATAAAAGCATTGAATTCTGTTGTTTCTGGATGAGTTTCTATTTTTATTGTGTACGAAGATCTTTGATGAGTTAGATCAGCGCTTTCCAACTGCTGGTGCACTGCAGACTGGTGTGCCGCAGAAGACATACTTCAACTGTGCCGCAAAGTGAAGATTATTTCAAGATTTTAAAAATTAACGAAATGACACAGAATTAATTGAAAAAATTTTATGAATTTCAGATTTATCCTTCTAAAATGTGAGAAGATACCCACGAACACTTGTCGCAACCCTTTTTACTTTGGAACAGAAATTCTTTAAGTGCCTTGAGCATGTGCTTCAGAAAATTTAAATATTACAAAAGAGAAAAAAAATACAAAGAAAAGAATGAGCAGGGAATTGTGATGAAAAGTTAACAAGAAAAGAACATCGCACTTCAACCACAGGCTATGAAACACTTTCCAACACATTTAGAATAGTATAATGATACTTCTACGTTTAATAAGATGAAAGATGATGATCAAGCAAACAATTCGGAAAACGCATGACATACGAGGGTTGTTTTTTTAAGTAAGGCCCGTTTGAAAATAAAAACCAAACGAAAGAAAATTTTCAAAAACCAAATTTATTTTCGAATTCTACATACATTTTCTATTTTTCAACATAGATGCCAAGTTTGTTTAAACACTTATTATACTTTACAACTAGATTTAGAAAACCCTCTTCATAGAAACTTGCCGCCTGCTCCGATAACCAAGAAGTCACAGCCGTTTTCACGTCTTCATCATCCTTGTAGTGGTTGCCGCCGAGATGATGTTTGAGATAGCGGAAAATATGGAAAACGCTCGACACAAGGCCGGGGCTGTAGGGGGGGGGGGGGCGGTCCAAAACTTCCCAGCCTAAAGAATCCTACAAAGCTCGGGTCTGAGCTGCGGTGTGAGGTCTTGCATTGTCATTGCAGTATCAAAATTCCCTCTGTCAACATGCTGCGCCTTTTGTTGTTAATCGCTTTACGACAAAAAAAAAGTATCACTGACCGTACCTGCACGGGCGGGTGATTCGATAATCTTGAACATTTTAAAGATACAGAACAGACCATGCAGGCTACCTACAGAGCTGCAACTGAGCACAGTTGTTCCTTAGGAATGCCGGGATACGACGCTAGCACTCATTGCGGCGCGCACGCCACCTATTAGTGTATACAACAAAATGGACCTTACTTAGAAAACAGCCCTCGTGTTTGAAAATCAAATTTCAGCAATTACCATGAATAGACGGAAAAGTACATTCGAATTTTTTTGTGAAGTCCTGTATATGATCCAGATTAGTATATATTCTACCTATATAGCATGTTAAAATTTAGTTCAGTTTGGAAACAAATAACACAGTTGGAAATTCCTCTTCAGCAATCTCCGTCAATAAAAGAAAATGTACTTGAATTCTTTTGTGCAGCCCTGTATATGATCTAAAGATTCTGTATACACCAAGTATTAGGCAATAAAATAGTTATATTTAACATCGCATAACACAACTGAAAATTTACTTGTAGCAATTATCGGTCATTAAACCGTACTCTAATAGAATTAATTTGTATGTCCCTATAAATGAACGATAAATGCTATGCACAGCCTATTCTATAGTAAGCATCTTGTAGTGCAACTCAAATCTATATCTCAATTTCAATATGTTTGAAATACTGTAGTTTCATTAAAATACATTGCAATCATCATAAACGATTTTGCGAATCATCATATACCATTGCATTCATCATAAACCATAATGTAACAGAATTGTTTTGAATGTCCCTGTAAACAAACTATAAATGCTACACACTTCATTTTCGTTATCGAACATTCCACACTAAGCCTCAATTACATGGCATCCCGAGTATATTTACGCGAGAGTTAATGTACGGTTAGGCAGATAGCCAGACAAACCAAAGTTGTAAACACTATACTACACTGGTGTCCAAAATTAAGGACCAATCACAAAATGCTAATTTTCAAGTACGCGAATACTCAAAAGGAAATAACATAATTCGAATAATTATTATCACTACAGCACAGCTAGTCCATATAACATATCATTCATGTCACACATGATCACAAGTGTCACAGTCACTACGGTGAAGCAAAAAAAATAGGAAATTCCATACATCTCATTATGAGTCACAAATGATCACTATATGTGACTCCACTGAGACATCACAGTGACTTCTGCTTTGTGACGAGTCACCATGTGACTTTAGATTGTAGTTACATTGCGACTCTCACGTGACTGCCAACGGTAGACTAAATTTCAAAGTCATCGTGAACGCTGCATTGTGATAAATACCAAATAATGTCACATTAAAGTCACATAATGATTTTCAGGTGACAGAGAGATTACTGTGAAGTCACCATTGTACTCTTTTATGAAAAGTCATCATGTGACTATAATGTGATATTATTTAGTGACTTATCATAATGCAACGTTCATGATGACTTTGAAATTGAGTCTAAAAATGACAGTCACATGAGAGTCACAATGTAACTACATTCTAAAGTCACCTGTGACTCGTCAGAAAGCAGCAGTCACATTGATGTCTCAGTGGAGTCACATATAAAGATCATTCGGAACTCATAATGACAATTTTGGACACGAGTGTATATCACTTTCAACTAAGTTGGAAAGTGTTAAAAACGAATATCATAATCTATTAGGTTTTCCTCAATTGCAAAATTACAAAGCTTAACAAACAAAATTTCTCGCTCTTAGTATTCTATTTATGAGGAAGAAACTTTTCTGCGCGAAATCTGTATTATAAAGGAAAAACGAGTCGGTCATTGTTGTCAGTCGCCTGTGTCATTTTGACGACGGCAACAGCAGACGATTTAATTTAACTTTTAATGCTTTTTTTAAACATCTAAATCTATCTATACTCCTATTATAAAGAGGAAAAATTGTTTATTTGTCGGAGGTAAGCTCTGGAACTACCGAACCGATTCCAAAAGTAATGGTAACAAAATGATGGTGTGAGTCCAACTTAGAACATAGGCTATATCTTATGTCGGTGCCACTACCCGAAAGGGGGTGTAGGAGCAATAAACGTTCTAAAATGCGATTTTAGCGTTACTGAAGGGCCTAGAAATATGAAATTTTGAGTATTAGTTACTTATAAGATATAAATTATGTCTAAGAACAGTTCTTAAACAATTCGAAATTTAAAAGGGGTGAAAATGCACAAAAAGCGTTCTAAAAAACGTTCTAAATGGTAGTTTCCACACAATCTCAGGAAATACCAAACCGATTTAAAAAATATTGGTGTCAAAATGATGGTGGTAACGCTTGCTCCAATATAGGCTATGTTTTATGTCGGTGTCACTACCCCAAAGGGGGTGCAGGAGCAAAAAACGTTCTAAAAATGCGATTTATCTGTTACTGAAGGGCCTAGAAATATGAAATTTGAAATATTAGCTACTTATTAAATATACATGATGTCCAAGAACAGTTCTTAAACAATTCGAAATTTAAAAGGGTTGAAAATGCACAAAAAGCGTTCTAAAAAACGTTCTAAATAGTAGTTTCTACACAATCTCAGGAAATACCAAACCGATTTAAAAAATATTGGTGTCTTAATGATGGTGACAACGCTTGCTTCAAGATAGGCTATGTTTTATGTCGGTGTCACTATCCCAAAGGAGGTGCAGGAGCAAAAAACGTTCTAAAAATGCGATTTATGTGTTACTGAAGGGCTTAGAAATATGAAATTTGAAATATTAGCTACTTATTAGATATAAAGGATTTCTAAGAACAGTTCTTAATTAATTCGAAATTTGAAAGGGGTGAAAATGCGCGAAAAGCGTTCTAAAAAACGTTCTAAATGGTGGTTTCTACACAATCTCAGGAAATACCAAACCGATTTAAAAAATATTGGTGTCAAAATGATAGTGACAACGTTTGCTCCAAGATAGGCTATGTTTTATGTCGGTGCCACTACCCGAAAGGGGGTACAGGAGCAAAAAACGTTCTAAAAATGCGATTTTTGCGTTACCGAAGGGCCTAGAAATATGAAATTTGAAATATTAGCTACTTATTAGATATAAAGGATTTCTAAGAACAGTTCTTAAACAATTCAAAATTTAAAAGGGGTGAAAATGCGCGAAAAGCGTTCTAAAAAACGTTCTAATGGTGGTATCTACACAATCTCAGGAAATACCAAACCGATCTAAAAAATAATGGCGCAAAATGATGGTGACAACCTTTGCTCCAACATAGGCGATGTTTTATGTCGGTGCCACTACCCCAAAGGGGGTGCAGGAGAAAAACGTTCTAAATTGCGGCTTTTGCGTTACGGAAGGGCCTAGAATCGAGAAATTTGCAATGATAGTTAGTTATAAGATATCAATGATCTCTAAGGACATTTCCTAAAAAAATCGAAATTTAAAAGGTGGTCAAAATGCTCAAAAAGCGTTGTAAAAAACTTTCTAAATTGCGATTTCTATGCAATCTCAGGAAGTACTGAACCGATTTCAAATATAATAGTGTAAAAATGATGGTAACAGATCTTGCTCCAAGATAGGCTATATTTTATTTCTGTTTCCACTACCCCAGAGGAGATGCAGGAGCAAAATGCGCGAAAAGCGTTCTAAAAACATTCTAAATGCCGATTTGTCGGCAATATCTCAAGAAGAATGAATCTGATTTCAAACGTAATAGTAGGAAATTGATGCTGACAGCCTCTGCTCTAACATAGACGCTATTTTATGTCGTTATCACGATCACCAAGACGTTGCAGGAGCAAAAAAGCGTTCTAAATTTCAATTTTTGTGATCGGTAGGGGCTAGCAACTTAAAATTAGGCAAGGTACATATTTATTAGATATAAATGATCTTTAAGAACAGTTTCGAAAAAATTAGAAATTTAAAAAGGGGTGAAAATGCGCGAAAAGCGTCCTAAAAACGTTCTAAATTGCGATTTCTACTCAATCTAAGGAAATACCAAAGCTATTTCAAAAGTAATGGTTGCAAATAAATGGTGACAGTCCCTGCTATAACATAGGTTATATTTTATGTTGCTGTCACTACCATCTAAGGCTGAGGGTTGCAAAAGCAAAACATGTTCTAATTTGCGTTTTTTGCACAACTGAGGGGTCTAACACTTTGAAGTATGGCATGGTATTTACTTACAAGATGCAACTGCTTTCTAAGAACTGTCGAAAGAAAATTCCAAATTAAAAAAAAAATGAAGTGAGTGAAAAGCGTTATAAATTACCATTTTTAAGCAAACTTATAAATCACCAAACCGATTAAAAAAAATAATGATGACAAATTTTGGTGATAGAATCTGCTCAAACATAAGCTATATTTTATGTCTGTTCCACTACCACCAGAGGGTTGCAGGAGCTAAAAACTTTCTAAATTGCGATTTCTGTGATACTGAAAAGGCTAGAAACTTTAAATATGACATGGTAGTTACTTATAAAATATAAATGCCCTCGAAGGAACGTCGAAAATAAATTCGAATTAAAAAGGGATGAAGCGAAGGGGAGGTGCGAAAAGCATTCTAAAAAAGTTCTAAATTACGATTCTATGCAATTTCAGGGAATATAAACCGATTATAAAAGTAATAGTTGCGAATCAATGGTAACAGTCTCTGATCCTACACAGGCTATATTTTATGCCGGTGATTCTACCACCTGGGGTTCACAGGAACAACAAACGTTCTAAAAAGGGCTTTAAAAGCTTTTTAAATTACGTTTCTGTGGAGTATTAGGAAATAACAAACCGATTTAAAAATTAATGTTGCAAATTAATGGTGACAGTTCCTGTTTCAACATAGCCCTTTATGTTGAGAGAGGTGGTAGTGCTTGGAATTTGACATGATGGTTAATTTTAAGATGTAAGAAGATGGTTTCTAAAAAATTCAAAACTTCAAATGAATACTGAAATGAGCGTATTAATTGAGGATAAAAGTTTCAAAATATTTTTTAAATTATCATTTATTTAAATGGGCGTATTAATTGAGCATAAAAGTTTCAAAATATTTTTTAAATTATTATTTATTTAGTTTTACTTCATTTTATTAATTTAAGTCTCATTTCTGCCTAATGCAGTGTAAGAATGATGTTTAATCAAACTGTGTTTTAAATAGTAATTTTTGAATTGTTCCTAAAAGTAATAAGTACCTTTTAATAAAAAATTTTAATAAAATAAAAATTTAGTTAGTACCTTTTAATAAAAATTAGACATATAAATATCACTTGGCATATTTCAAATATTACGCGAGCAAAGTCGCGGGGTTTGCTAGTATTTCATATTTTCAACTTTTACACTGTTGAATAGGAGAAAAAATTACTTTCAAGTGAAATTTGTTTAAATTTTTTTTTTAATGTTTAAATATTGGACTTTTTCAACTTTTACACCGTCGAATAGGAAATAAAATGTACAGTCGAGGAAAAAAAAAGTAAACACCCCCTACTAACTCCTCAACAAATTATTGTAGACGAATGTTACTGGTACCGAACGATTGGAAATAAAGTCTACTTTTAAATGATGTATAAAAAATTTTCTTAGGGGTCATCTACATATTAAAACGAATCCAAAATTCATTTTTTTCAATAGCAATACCCAAGTTTAAGGAGATATTTCAAATCTTCGGTTCAAACTGTGCCTAGACTCCAAATTTCAAGTCATTTGAATGATAAGTTTTTGAATTATAAACATTCAAAATTTAGTGCTTCTAATGTTAAATTACATTTTCATATTTTTATTTATATCTTCTGAAATCATGCACCTAATGCGCTAATTTTTTGTGTCGCAATAATACTAATATACCCAAACATAAATACGCTGAATTTACAATTTTTATAATTTTATGATATGGATTATGAAGTATGAAATTAATATTCGAAAAAATTATGAATTGAAACCTGCAATTTTTTTTTGACGGATTTAGATTTATTAAGTCCTGCTTTATGGAAATCCAAAATTTCACATTTTTCTACCAAGTAGTTTTTAAATTATGCTTAAAAAACGGCAAAATGATGGTTTAAGGGGCCGTCTATGATAGAAGTGAGTAGATATTTTGAAATTTATTCTGCTGTCCTGTAATCTAACAGGCTTCATTGACTCCTTGAGTGGCGCTTAAGGGTGTATTCGAAAAAATATTTTTTCACCCTCAACAGCTCGAAATTTTCTGAGACATTTTCAGACTCGTTTTTAAAAGTAAAAACATGAAACTTGCTGGGGTGATTTCTGAAGACATGTTTAACCTGCCGTGTGATTTCATTTTCAGCTCAATTAATTAGAATTTGATTTTTAAATAGTTATTTTCTCAGTATGACCATTTTTTTCATTCCCAGATCGCCCGCTTCGGAAAATTCGGTTCAAAACGCCAACTTTGACAGCGTTTTTTACGGTATTTTCTGCATTTATCAAAAAATTAAGAAGCACGGCACATTATATAGTTTCTAAATAAGAGAATTTCCCAGTTTGATGCGTTTGAGAGCAAAAATGAATTTTAAAATGAATCGGAAAATAAGCAGTTTGGATCGGAATACACCCTTAAGATGCCTTGATCAAGAAGGGGGCTCTCTCGGTCATCAGTCGAGTACCGCACTTCAATTTGGATACAGCCGCTGAAATACGCTCGTTTTAAAATAATTAATTTCTCAGAAAATTATCGTACGAACTGCATAAAAATTTGTTTTTAGGCTAATTGAAGGGTGTAGAGTTCATTTATGCTGTCAGAATTGTGTCCTGCTATTGAAAAAAACAAAGTTATGGTTTGTATTAATATGTAGATGGCCCCCTAAGCAAATTTTATATACATCATTTGAAAGTAGACTTTACTTCCAATCGTTCGGTACCAGTAACTATCTTCTACAATAATTTTTTAAGGAATTAGTAGGGGGTGTTTACTTTCTTTTTTCCACTACTGTAGATACAAATGCGATTTGTTTGAAAACTATCGAAATTTGTTTGAAAACTACGTCGCAATTTACCCAATTTTTATTGTTTTTAAAATAATTTTCATGCATGAATTTTTTTTTTTCAATATATTTCTATCGCGTGTCGGCGATAACGAAAGATGGATCCTTTTGCAGTTAAATTAATAAAAATAGCTCATCATTTGTTTCCAGCTTATTTTCCATAACGAAATTTAAATATTCATCAATCAATAAATAAAACGATATAATATAAATAAAAACAAACTCGAACTATGCGCTTAAATTACTGAAATGATCAAAATAACAAGAAAGAAAAATCATGTGTTAAGCATAGATTATTAAACATATTCTGAATAATGTAATAAAACTGCACCGTTTAACAAGTTAAAATATTATGTGTAATTCAACCATATGGAAACGCATAACACATTTGAAAACCCAATTTCAACTGTTCCCATCTACAATTCGAAAATTATCCGAATACTTTGAGCAGCCCTGTATATGATATATAGGTTTGTATCTATTAACTACATGCATGTCAAAATTTAGTTAACTTAAGAAATACATATACTTCAGTTGAAAATTTTCCTTCAGTAATTTCCTCTAATAAGGAGAATGGTACGTGAATACTTTTGCGCAGCCCTGTATATGAGATATAGAATTTATATATAACGAGTAACATGCAAAAAATGAGTTAAATTTAAAAGCCCATACCGAATTTTAAAACGTACACTCCAGCAATTATTACTCAAAGACAGAACTGTAACCGATTTCTTTTGTGTGTCCCTGTTAATGAATAAAAAAGGCTATGAATGCCCTGTTCTAACGTAATCGTAGTGAAATTCAGTGACTTATATCAGTTTCAATACATTTGAAATAGCATAATGTCATGAAAATAGTCTGAAAGCGATTTTCAGAGCAGAAATTTCATTTCAAATTTCAAAATGTTGCCATTCGCAAAATGACGTATGCGTTACGCAGAGATATGTTTGTCCTTCTATTACAAATTGTAACAAAATATTTTACTTTTTGTCTCTCATTAATTGCATCTATTCTTTCCATGTGTTTTTCATCACAATGAGTTCAGTTCGCCGGAAAAGTTGAATCATGGGGTTAGACGTTAGAGTGTGACGCGCAGGGCAGAAACTAGCCTTTTTGTGCGCGGAACAAACATGGATTTTGGCGTCCCCTGCCTCCGTCCTCACGCACAATAAAAGTTATCGACCGCAGGTAACCTATGCAAAAAAAAAAAAAAGAAAAAAACATTTAATAATAATTAAAATGCTAGCAAGAAATATTTAAACAACGCTCCCATAGGATTAGCATTAGCTTGAGCGTTAAGAACCTACACTAACCACGCGAAGAAATTGGAACGTTAATGTTAAACCTCTGGAAGCGTTCTTTTTAAAATTTCTCACTTGCATATAAATAGTTTTAAATGATTTTTTTCTTGCTTAGAACAGCTGAGATTGAATTCTAACCGAGCTAGTGTTTACTTTTTTGATTTTGGTTGCAGATTTTTTTTTTATGTATAAAGTTACTTTCACTTTCACAAATTTGAAAAGAAGGCTCCCATAGGTTTAACATTAGCATGAGAGTTTCCTTGTATTTCTTATACATGTGGGTTTTAATGTGAATAATATATTGCTTAATCGAAACTAATGCTCTACAAACTGTGAATAGGTATAAAAAGGTTTAATATATTACCAAACATACAGCTTAATATTCAAAATAACATCGTACAACTCGCAAGAGCTTCCCTGAGCCTTGCTTTAAAAACCACCAAACGACTCCATTGCTGAATATCTATAGAACAATCTCATCTCGCTCTGCAATTTTTAGTTCACCTTTTACGAGTCTCGCTTGAGATATCACGTTCATTTAACCATTGAGTCTTATCTTTCATTCCCACAAACATATACATTTTTGTATGAAACGACAAACAAAATCTTCATTTGGCGCCTCTCTTCGCCTTTCATTCAGGCGCCTGGGGTACATGCCGCCTCTGCAGCCCCTAGTTTCGGCCCTGATACCGCGAAATAAAATAGGTTGAGAGACACTAAATTAGACTAATCCTTGGCCGTTTTTTTATACAAAGTGTTGCGAGAAAGATGGGAATAACTTTAAAAGTTACTTAAAGTACATTATAATAAATTTTGTATGTAAAACCGAGATCGAAATCCATTTATTCAGTTTCACTCTAACCTGAATTCAGATATTCGTTCATATTTTAACAATAATGAATATATTTTAACGAGAATTTCAGGAAACTTACTGTGAAATCCGATAATATCACGAAAAGTTTTTGAAATAAACAGTAATTCAGCTAGTGGCACAGCTTTTAATGCCAACTCGATGGAACCTTGAGTGTCTAGTTCAGCACTGTTTGGATGCAGACAATGAGTACTTCTACTACTTCTCATTAAAGTGTTGCGTTTCTCAAGTCTAATTTTTAAAATGTTTATTCAAAATATCATTATCTCAATAGAGATTTATTTCCTATTTCGAAGAAATCCTTTTTAGGGTTTCGTTCATCTGACGAAACTCAATTCGTCTCACTCCTCTGTCTGTCTGTCCGTCACAGAGCCCGTTTTCAGAAACTATATATGTTGGAGACTTGAAATTTTGCATGCTTATAGCTGAACACCTCACATCAAACAACAAATCATAAAATTTTGAAAACGTCTTATATTTACCTGTCTGGGCTCTAACTTGTGTATTTTAATCTTTTTGTTCTAATTGAGCCCCTAATTAAGTTTAAGACTTGAAATTTTGCATACTTATAGTTGAACACCTCACATCAAACGACAAATCATAAAATTTGGAAAAAGTCTTATATTTACCCGTCTGTGCTCTAATTTGTACATTTTAAGCTCTTTTTTCTAACAGAGTTCCTAATTAAGTTTAAGACTTGAAATTTTGCATACTTATAGCTGAACACCTCACATCAAACGACAAATCATAAAATTTTGAAAAAGTCTTATATTTACCAGTCTGGGCTCTAACTTGTGTATTTTAACCTTTTTTCTTTTCAGAGTCCCTAATTATGTTGAAGACTTGAAATTTTGCATACTTATAGCAGAACACTTGCGAGCACACGAAAAATCAAAAATTTTCAAAAAGTCTTATATAATTTACTCCTCCGGGCTCTAACTTGTGTATTTTAAGCAATTTTTCTAACCTCCCCCATTGCACTCGGTGGGTACTTTTCTAACTTTTGCCGACACCCCTTTGACCACTCTTTCATATTATGCACATAGCCTTACATCTTTCAGTTCCACATTTTATCGCAAGGGGGCGCCTTACCTATCTCTGGTGCTATGGGCCCGATCCCCTCAACTAATATATCTACGGAAAGGTTGAACAACTGAGTTTCGTTCGTATAGAGGTTTATTCAAAATAGAGTGCGCCCCCTGGTTGCGAAATGTGAAACTAACAGATTTTGCAAAAGGATAAAGTGTTTTGAAAGGAATATTAAACGAAACTCTCTGTGCGATCTGTGATCACACTACTTACCCACTTGTTTTTCTTTTGTTTGTTTTTTTTTTTTTTTTTCTTAATCTAAAGTTGCTCAAAAAAAGCTCAAATAATAATATTTTCCAATCTCTTTGAGTTGAAAATATATTCACTCGTGAATATTTTTTTAAAAAAAAGGGGTAAACTTTAAAATAATTAAATTATTCCGTGCGAAAAGCATTAAATGGGGAAAATTACGTCATAAAAGCCCAATTACGAATATTGCCCAACACTTTTAAATTGAAAAATGTACTTACATGTTAATATTAAAAGAAAAGGAAACCTTTAAAATAATTAAATTATTACGTACGAAAAGACTTAACTGGAGAAAAAGTAAGTCATAGTTTAAACGATTTATTTAAAACGTCATATTTAAAACGATTTTCTTAAAACGTCTGAAAAGAAAACTTTGCCATTATTATAAAATTCAGGGAGTCAGTGACATGTGAATGATTTTCTCTTAATCATTTTATACAAGCTGATTTTCAGATGTGTGGTAGATCTTATTTAATCAATAACCAAATAAGGTGTTGTCCACTATCACGACAGTGGTGGATGCGGTCTTGGTATCCGAACATATTCCCTATGCAAATGTAAATGCCTAGTACAAATTAGAGAATAATACTACATGCAAGAAGAAATGTCGATTTTGAAGTCGATATTTGCTCAAATAAAGATCTACGGTCCCCTTAAATAGGTGTATTTCATATTAATAAAATAGAAGTTATCTTATCATCATTATGTAAATGCATTTATGTTAATAAAAAAATCGTACTGGTGATTCACGAGTTCGGAAAGGTTGGCGACAGCTGATATATACTCCAATTTTATAAATTAGTGTAGATAAAGTATCAGTATTTCTGTCAGAAATTTCTGGAGTTAAATATGAAAAATTTTGAAAATGAGAAATGAATAAAAGATACACTGTAAAAAAAAATGACCGAGTGACCACTTTTATAGAGAAACAATATGTTCCCAAATTGTCCAAATTTAATTACAAAATACATTTTGGAATTTGTTTTATAGCAAATCCTATTAGTGGTCTTCGAGATGTAAAATTATGAATTTAGTGGTCCGTAAGGTAAGAAAGGTTGGCGATCGCTATACTACTGTAGCATAATTCCCTTTAATGAAAAATTATTGTTAACAAACTATTACGAGCATAATGGAATTTTTCATGCCACCATGTAAAGAAACATTTGCTAGGCTTGTTAGGTTCAGAACACACTTGGTGACAAATTTTACTTCACTTCTAAAATCAAGTTCTTGCTATGGTTGACCAAAGATTTCACGTTCATTTCTAGCGAATACAGATGTGATTCTTCCTCGCAATTCTTTTAATCACCTGGCATAAGATACATGAATACATGATCTTTGATGTAACTCCATAAGAAATAATCACAAGAGTTTAAATCAGGTGAGAATGAGGGCATTGAAGAAGATTATTATCATCTTGCAAAACCCGTCTAATCCAATAATTAAAAATTTGAAATGATTTTTTACTGTGTGGCATGAAAATTTCTACTATATTTGTAATAGTTTTTTAAGAATAACCTTCGAAATTGATGCACCCAAAGATAATTATGATGCACCCTGTATTTCCCATTCTTCAACAACTTTTTGTATAGAATATTGAATTTTTCTAAGTTTGGCAGCTAACTGGAGGAAGTTCTTCATTTTACCATCATTTTAATTTTCATCAATCGTAAATGTTTCGGCTGTTATCCATGTTATCCTTTGTCTGTGAGAGGAAATTGTTTTAGTTATTATCTCAAAAATACTCTACAAATTTCTACAGTGTGTTTAATGAAGGTCTTCCTGAACTTAAAAGTTAATAGTTCATTAACTATAATAAATATAAAGATGCAATAAGCTGTATATTTATCAAGTAATTCAATAATTTTGTATAGAAGAATTTAAAAAATGCGCTGTCACAAACTATGAAAATACTCAAATTAACTTCAAAATTTCAAACCACAAACAGACATATTTTGTCCGTTCCCGCTTTCAGGAACTAAATTAATAAAAAACTAAAAACCAACAGATCTTTGATGCATATTGTTACATGTTAGTTTGAAAATTGTTGCAGTTTGAGGCAGTGCAGTGCTTTCTATTGACGAAATGTTGAACTATTTTTTTTAATTACTGTATGAAAAATTTATCAACTACCTGATAAAGATTTCACTTATTTGTCACTTGTTCTCTTTTCATTGTCATTTTTGTGTGTTTAATATATAGAGTCGCTCAAAAGGAAACCATGGTATAATATCTTTTGCGAAGTCCTTTCCTTTTAACCTAATCAACCACCCTTCTTTCCAACAATACGATCGCGTTTCATAGAAACTCGCATGATATCTGTATGCGTGCCGACATTTTGATTGACGAAATGTTGAACTATTTTTTAAATTACAGTATGGAAAACTTATAAACCCTGATAAACGATGTTACATATTTCATCTGCGTACATGACATTTCGGTCCTGGCGTTTTGGTCCCCCCCCATTTCGGTCCCTAGACATTTCAGTTCCTTTGTCATCTCGGTGCCCACCACCTTATAACTCGGACTCTAATTATCGGAGGCCCACCAAACGCTGTATGGTTGAACGTAATTTGAGGAATTTATCATTTTTTATGCCTTACCACAAATGTTATAAAAAGCTGAATATAAGTGTCCGAGAAATTTGAACTTTTATAACTCGTGATACTGAAATCACAGCGCGCTGAAATTTTGCGTGATTGAAGAATGCGACATAATTTTACAGGGAACATTGTCTTCTTTTTTTTAAAAAGATTTTTAATTTATTATTAATGTAAGGTATTTCATATATACTACAAACTACTTTAAATACTTTTTTTCTGGTGTTTTTTATACATCTAATTAGAACCTCTAAATTGTCATCAATTGAATAATAAACAAAAACTGCGCTTAATTGTTTTTCTTCCAATTACCTTAACAATAAATTTTCTTCAATAATTCAATTAGACACTTATAAGCCATTATATGCTAATATTTCCTCAAATCACCCCCCCCCCCCCTCTACCCTCTCTCCTTTAATTAATGAGAAATGAGATATATTTATTGAAGCACAAATATTTAATTTTTCTTATTATTTTTTAAATACAAAGTTGCATCTTATAAAATTCTTTTCATGAGTGCCTTTGCCATTATAAACATTGAGAAAGGAATAGCGATTTGCTTACTAGGCGTTCTATGTAAAATATTTTGTTTTCAGAAAACTTTTTAGATTCCCACGCCCTCCTTTTTTTTTTTTTTTTTTTTTTTTTCCTTTAATAATTGCTGCTTGCATTTTTTTGTAAGTCTTCCCACCGCTTGTATCAGATTTTTGTGAGCAAATTTTATTGAAACTGGGCTTATTTATTTTTAATAAAATGATTATTTTTACTTTTATGTAATAAAGTTACTAATATTTTAATTAATTTTATTTCCATTTTAACTGGCAAAACTAAGCTTTTCTTTTTCATTTGTCGGTTTCTTTTATTATCCTTTTCTTCCCTATTTCCCAAAAATAATTTTAATAGTTTTTTATTTCAGTTTTATTATTAATTATATTAATAATTTTATATTTCAGTAACTTTAAATATAAAATAAATAAACAGTTAAAGCATAAATTTCAGTTTATAGCTACTATAAAACATAATGATGAATTGAATATATGACATATTATGTATTGAATGTAATTCAAAGTAAAAATTTGTGATGTATATTAATAATGTTATTAATTTAATAAATTAAGAATATATTAAATAAAAAATATGTTTAATAAAATGGTAATTTAATTTTTATACTAAAATTATTAACTATTTTAATAATTAATTGCTAGGAATTATTCATCAATTAAAGTTTTTATTGAAAATTTTTTATTTGTTATTTCCAAAAAATAAATAATAAGTTTTTTGAAAAATAAGTCAAAAACATAAAGTCTAATTATTAATTAATTATATATATAATGGCACAAAGTGTATAACACTTCCGGGAGTGAACTCACCCGTTTCCTAATACGCGGCCATGTTAGGCTTAAGCATTCCGATGCCATATTTGCAGACTGCCTTTTTTAATCTGTTGTTTATATGTTTCATTGTGTAACATATTCTTCTTCAATTTTTCTAAAACCTTCAAAAAGTATACAATTATAACGCTTTAAGATCTAATTTAAAAATAAACAGATACCAACAAAAGGCTTCCGATGTGTTTACAAGCGATTACTGTTGCCATTCATAAGCACAAATTACAAATCCAAAAACAAATGAATGACTCTTTCAGCTATTCATTAAATGCTCTTAAAATATTTTGCAAAAGCATATTAATATTTTGAAATACGTTTTTCCCTTTTGTTTACATATATATATAATACAATAGTTTACATAGTTTACATTTATTTATAGTTTGAATTCAGTATACACTGTTAAAAATATCGCGAAAAATTACCTCTGTTTTTCAAGGATATCTATTTTCTGACCAATGAGAACGTTTCATAGTGTTCAGTGAATATAGCTGTCATAAACTTTGTACCGGGTTAACGTTTCCTTTCTAAAAATAAACGTATTTCAAATTATTTAAAGCTTTATTATGATTTTACAAATATTTTAAAAGCAAAATCGGATGTGACCGTACTTTTTAATGATCCGTTCAAAGAGTCATTCATTTGTTTCTGTATTTGGAATTTGTGTTGTACAAGTGGCATCACTAATGAATGTTGATCTGATGTTTTTTTTTTTTTTTTTTTATCAATCTTAAAACGTGCTTTCTTTTGCACTATTCGCAAAAGTTACATTTTTAGAATGATTATTCAAAATAAATCAACATTTAAGAGATGACTTACATTCAATTATCTACACATTCTGCTGCGATAACTTCAGTTAAAATTAGATTGGCAGCTCTATCTATGCCTATAGGAAAGTAAACAAACAATTGATTCATTCGTCTTGAGCTTTTCAAATATTAAAACAATCGTTTATATGCTCTGTTGCGCCGTCTGTCGATAGTTAAAATAAGAAAAAGAAATTTTCTTTTTAAAATGTTTGAATTCTGAAGGCATTGGGAAAAACATGAATATTTCTTATAAAATGAAATTAGAATATTAGGAATATATAATGCCGTGTACAACATATATCAATGCATTATTATAATAAATAAAATTTTGTATTTTTTAGGGAAAATAAATTTGTAATTTAATAACAGAATTTGAGAAAAAAATTGTTAATACAATTAATAGTTGCAATTTACTTATGTGATAAAAGATGATTTTTAATTATGAAAATTTATTACAGGTTTCTTTTATGCATGTTTTAAAAAATCGGGATTTTCTCTGTTCAACTTTTTAAAATTTAAGTTATATAATTATTATTTTTAAAAACAAATAAACTTTCTGTTGGAATTGTCTTTTATTTTACCCCATGCCATGGGGTAAAATAGTTAATTGACAATATATTTTAAAATAGCATTATTAGTACTAATTTGCATGTTTTTGTGAGTGAAGTTCATTTGCATACTTTATGTCAGTATTTTACCAATTCAATTAATAATTTTCTTGCAAATTAAGTTTCAATGAGAAATGGGCGGTTTTTACTTTACCCCACCTGACCCTATTAGTCAGATAAGACAAAATTTATTACTTCACAATTCTTTTTATAATGAAATGCTATATAATTTTTTTGAAAATGCAAACACGTCATTCTGACGGGCTATATTCTAGGTAATAATAATAATAATAATAATAATAATAATAATGCATTATACAAATAAGTAAAAATAATTTTAAACGGTGTGTTATGTGATATCATTGTTCAGATATAGATTTTGATTTTTTTAGCACAGTCATAGTTTACAATTCACAAACAGCAAGATATCATTAATTATATTTAAAGAGGAAGAAAAATATTATAAACTAACTAATATAAATGAACAACATATTTATCTTCCTTTTTTTTTAAACAGTATAACTGCTTCGAACAACTGTAAGGGACCGAAATAGAAAGGGACCGAAATGGTAAGGGACGAAAATGGCTAAGGACCGAAATGGCAAGGGACCAAAACGGCAGGACCGAAACGCCAGGACCGAAATGTCCGGCTTTCATTTCATCTTTATACTTATAATAGTTAGAGCCTTGGCAAAAGGAATGCCCGGCGCAATAATTTTTGCGAAGCCCCTTTTTTTCAAACTAATAAATCACCCATCTTTCCCACAACACAGTCATCTTTTATAGAAGCTCGCATGACATATACATGCGTGTGGACTTTTCTATTGACAAAATTGTAAAATAATTTAAAAAATCCTTTAAAAATATCCTGTAGCTTAAGGTTTTGCGTTAGGGTTGTCTTAGGATTTTCACATGACGTGAAATGTGCAAAATCCGTCTTTTTGTGCTGTACCTTCTAGATATTTTCCCTCATATTACTCAGAAATAACATCAATGTTTCGACACTGAATCAAAAGTCTAAAAGCCATCGATGTGAAAAATTTTTTAAACTCCAAACACCCCACCCCCTACTCTCTTACGAAATGAATATATCTTATAGGAAACTTTAATTATGTAATATATAGTTTTCTCAAATAAACATAATTTTAAAATGAAATTTGAACGCAAAATATTTTAACAATATTACTCCAATGGTGGTTTTTATTTTCAATTAAACAGAATATTTTGTAATGGTGCTGTGTCATTTATAACAGCTTTCATTCCATTTTATAAGTTGTTCAAAATTTATTGCTAAATCTCAATCTAGATTCAAATAAAATACGTAAGATACTATATAAATTATGTAAACTTGCCGGAACACATATTTTAACACAAGCTGATCTCGAGAGAATGAAACAAGAACAATCCATTAGCAGTAATGTAACAATACATGTAAGCCTAGTCGTACGTTTTTTATTCCCATGCCCCTATTAAACTACTATTTTAAATTTATTTACTCTCCCATTATAAATTTTAATCAAAATATCCTTCATACCTTGAGATACAGACCTGTATAATTTAATAAGAATTTTATGGTTCATTTATGATGGTAAATGTCCCACTGAAATCACAGGAGATTTTTTAAAAACATCGTGAGATAATGAAAATTTCATCAAATAATCCGAAAGTACCGAGTAGAATTTATCCGCTGTGATTTTAAACATTATTTGGGGAAATGTTTACTGTTTTCTCTCTTTGTGTGGCATAATTAATTTTTTTAACTGTTAGACTTTTTAGATTAAAATTTAATTAATTATTTTTCATATAAATGAAATTTTTAAAAAACCAATAAGAATTCGCACTCAAAATTTAATTACATGAAATCGTGTTTACATTATTTCTATAATAAGCAAGGTTGGGGATGGATCCTTCCATTGATTGAGAAGCGAAAGCTCTGTTTTTGCTACAGTCACATAAATATATCCATGCGTCACCCAGCAGTACCACAAATTTCCAATTATCTACAGTTTAGGTGTTCTTAACTCTTTTCAACATAGTCGAAAAGTGTTTATGATTTCGGTTTGTCTGTATGTCAACTGTCTGTCTGTCCTCTAACTGGCATAAATGTCCCATTAGTCGTATCCCAAAAGTCCCTGACTAATTTTAAAATTCAATATAAATTCCAGTAATTGTCGTACAGGAGTGCAGCTAGGACTAAAAGGATTCTCATGATGAAAAGTTTTCTTCAAGCGAATAAAAAAATTAATTCAAAACTTCGCTCATAGATGACGCTGTACTTTAAAGTATCAGAAAGAAGAATCAAAAGCTCAAGACAATCAATACAGATAATTTTATTTTGTCAAAAGCAGTTATAGAGCAATAATTTGTGCAAACCATTAGTATAGTTCAATGTGTGCTGTGCACCCTTTGTAGCTCGAATCACATCCAAATAGAATTCCAGTTCAATCCACGTGTTCTCTATTGCGTTATATCGGGCATTGATTGCGGAATAGATTGTATTACATGAGTGATTCTCGTCTTCAGTACTTCAATGTCAGCCACAGCAGATGCATACACTTTGTTCTTGACATAACTCCACAAGAAAACATCGAGTGGGGTTAAGTTTGGGGAACGAGGTGGCCACAACAATGGACCATCTCGTCCAATTCATCGGCCAGAAAACTCCTCATTAAATTGCCCCTTGCAATTTTACCCCAGTGTGAAGGCGCACGAATTTGCTGCCAAAAAATATTTGGGTGGAAATGACAAACTTGAGGGATAGTGAAAATTTCCATATATCCAATAAAGCATCATATCCAAATAAACCTCTATTGTGACAGCGAAAAAAAAATGGGCGATTAGGCATTAAGCCACACCAAATATTGACTTTTGGACTATTTGGCGTGAATTACTTCAACAACATGATGCGGATTTTCCTATTCCCATATCCTCCTATTGTGCCTGCTGACCTTTCCAGACAAATGAGAAGTTGCTTCGTCTGTAAAAAGAATGCCTCTTAAGAAGTCAACACCAAAGTCTATACATTCAAACATCTCAATAGCAAAGTTCAAATGACGTGGAATGTCATCCGACTGTAATGCTTGCAGCAACTGCACTTTGTAATTTTCAAAGTTTAGTCTTTTATGCAGAATTCATTGCACTGTTGCACGCGGAATATCTAATCGTTGCGGTGCATTCCTTATTGATGTTGCCGGACTGGAAATAAATGTCTGTTGGATGCGTGCAACATTTTCTTCGGATGTACTTGGCCGCCCACTTCTTTTTCTATCCAAAACGCTTCCAGCTGCTACGTATTTCCTATACCAGTTCAAAATGCTGTTTCAAAATGGAGGGTATTCGAAATTTTGGTACTTGGCTCGAAAATTCCTTTCCACTGTAATGATGGATTGGATTTCGGAGTACCAAAACGCAATTAGCTTTTTCGCTGGGAGTCATCATTTCTGTGCCACAGCTTCAAAACTAATATGAAAATCAGAAGGACAAGTGACGCTATCTATGATCAAAGTTTGGAACTAATTATTTTCATTCGCTTGAAGAAAACTTTTCATCATGAGAAGCATTTTAGTCCAAACCGCACTACAATACGGCAATTACTTGATTTTATATTAAATTTCAAAATGTGTCACGGAATTTTTGGGACACCTGTATAATCGGATTCCCATGCAATTTATATACGTTATTGAGGTTTACTATGGCATGTTTGGTTCTGAAAATGAAGTGTATACCATTTATAGTTCATTTACAGGGACAATCAAAAGAATTCCGTTACATTACGGTCTATGGGGTAAGATCGCTTGAAGGGTATTTTAATGATATTGCACTATTTTAAAGATATTGAAATTAATATGAATAACTGAGGTGCACTACAAGAGATTTACTATAGAATAGTGTGTGCATAGCATCCATCGTTCATTTACATGGACACAGCAAAGAATTCGGTTACATTACTCTCCATTAACAATAATTGCTGGAAGTGCGTTTTCAGTTGTGGTACGCGTTTTTAAATTTAACTCATTTTGTGCCTATTACTTCGTGTGTATAAAATCTATAGATCATATATAAGGCACCACAAAAGATCTCTCGTACATCTCCCTTTACTGACGGAAATTGATGAAGAGAAATTCTCGACTTCCTACGCGTTTCCTAACTGAGCTTAGATCATATATAAGGCACCACATAAGATCTCTCGTACATCTCCATTTACTGACGGAAATTGATGAAGAAAAATTCTCGACTTCCTACGCCTTTCCGAACTGAACTAAATTTTAGCATACTATATAGTATATAGGGTGAAGTGCCCATATTTTGTCCCCTCTCCTAATTTCGTGCCCCTTAACTTTTCCGTTTCTGCGAAAGTGGCGCCACTTATGACGCAAGGCCAGGGGACGGAAGGTAAAAGGGGTCAGTATTGAAAGTTTCGTTCGCCAAGACACATACATAAATTAAACACGGTGAATTTCCTATTTTTAGAAGACCTGAGTTCTTATTCCGTTGTTTGTAGAACGTTATTTACTGTACTGTAAGTATTTATTTCTTATTCATTGCATGTATTTTACGTTGGTAAAATGCTGACAGTAGCATACAGTGAGTTTTAAGACGCTCATTTCATCTTACGGGAACTGAAGCTCCGTCATATTGGGAAGTAGCGTGGTCCCAATTTCGTCCCCCTTGCAGTTCTTATTTCCGTCCCTGGGACGAAATTAGGAATGCTTTTTCATGACATTTTTTTCAATTTTTTCCCTCATGTTTGGATGGCTAATGTTTCGTTATGTTATTCTTCCACTGATAATTAGTACATTTCATTGTGCCTTACTTTAATATAAATTAAATTACTTACTCATTTAGAAATAAATTTTGATTTAGTTATAAGTTAAGCCCCGACGTATTGGATTTTTTGGGGGACGAAATTGAGACCATTTTTTTCCTTTGCATTTTTTAGATATTTTTGAAAAAACAATTTTTCGCATTGTTAAAATTTTTTTGTACGATATTTCCTATGTTTCTGTGTGCGTGGGTAGTTAGTCTATCTAAAATCCAAATTTGGTAGATTTTCACTGAAAATTACAACTTCCAAGGTCCTAAAAATGACTGGGGGACGATAATAGGGCACATTACCCTATACAAATCTATAGATCACATACATGGCTGAACAAAAGAATTCAAATACTTTTCCGCCTATAGAAGATAATTGCTGAAATTGGGTTTTCAAATGTGTTAACATTTACCAAATTGTTTACTTAGACAACATCTTTCACCTTAATGCATGGCGAAGATTTGTTACAGTATTTTGAATTTTCGTTACAAGTACAACATTTTTCGTTATTGTTTACAGACAGCTTTAAGAAGATGTCCATCATGAACATTGAAATGACTCCGGAAAGCCGCCAAAAGGCGTGGGAGAAAATTGGCATGGCTGCACTAAGAAAAATTACAATATAAAAAAAAAAATCGAGCCAGAGCTATAGACAAGAGGCAAAGTTTTCCAATAGAGTCAAAAAGTTTTTAAAAATTAACTGCAAAAATCGTTTCCACAAAGTGTAAACTACCTAAGAGAATGCAAACTTGAAATAATTAAATTTATATATTCAGACGAAACAAAAATTAAAATATTTGTTTACTATTTAGGATCGCAGGTGATGTCCCTTTATTCAATTTTTTCTTTCCTTTTTCTGAAAAATAGATTAATTTAGTTGCCATCTTTAGAGAAATTTCGTTAAAAGTTACGAAAAAAAAAATAAATAAACAAGTAAACTAAATTAAATTTTCAAAATTCAAAAAGTTATTATGACGTCGCTGGATCCAGGAGAATAACTGGTATTAATTCCTACACCCAATTATCCATATTCCAAGAGGAGTTGGGAAATAAAAACAGTCAGTTTTAATGTTATAGATTCTTAGTATATGAGCAATAATACACATGGAAAGAAAGTTAAAACATTCGAATGATTTCGAAAATACACGGGATGCATAGCCCATATTTTACTAAAATGCTCGCAATTTTTGTTTGATATATAAAAGCATTCAAACTTGCTAACACTTTCCACTTCAGAAAAACCTGCCACTTCAAGTAGTTTGCCCACTAAATTTTAAAAAGTATATTTTCACAAGATTTTTGTTTTAATGAAATTAATTCCAAGAGGTGTTGGGAAATACAAACAGACAGTCAGCTTTAATGTTATAGATTCTGAGTATATGAGCAATAATATGCATGGAAAGAAAGTTAAAATATTCGAATGCCTCCGAAAATACACGGGATGCATAGCCCATATTTTACTAAAATGCTCGCAATTTTTGTTTGATATATAAAAGCATTCAAACTTGCTAACACTTTCCACTTCAGAAAAACCTGCCACTTCAAGTAGTTTGCCCACTAAATTTTAAAAAGTATATTTTCACAAGATTTTTGTTTTAATGAAATTAATTCCAAGAGGAGTTGGGAAATACAAACAGACAGTCAGCTTTAATGTTATAGATTCTGAGTATATGAGCAATAATATGCATGGAAAGAAAGTTAAAATATTCGAATGCCTCCGAAAATACACGGGATGCATAGCCCATATTTTACTAAAATGCTCGCAATTTTTGTTTGATATATAAAAGCATTCAAACTTGCTAACACTTTCCACTTCAGAAAAACCTGCCACTTCAAGTAGTTTGCCCACTAAATTTTAAAAAGTATATTTTCACAAGATTTTTGTTTTAATGAAATTAATTCCAAGAGGAGTTGGGAAATACAAACAGACAGTCAGCTTTAATGTTATAGATTCTGAGTATATGAGCAATAATATGCATGGAAAGAAAGTTAAAATATTCGAATGCCTCCGAAAATACACGGGATGCATAGCCCATATTTTACTAAAATGCTCGCAATTTTTGTTTGATATATAAAAGCATTCAAACTTGCTAACACTTCCCACTTCAGAAAAACCTGCCATTTCAAGTAGTTTGCCCACTAAATTTTAAAAAGTATATTTTCACAAGATTTTTGTTTTAATGAAATATAACTTATTTCGGAACGGTATTAATTTAATTTCCTTTTGTTACGAAATGTTTGACATGGCTACTGGGTAAAGCAACTGATTCACAATATGTTAATATCTCCAAGTCATAATTTTATAAATCAAGGAAAAGTTTTACAACCAGAGAAATCAAATATTGTTTTTTAAGCTACTCTTTCTAAACCATTATGATTGGATGTCGTAGCTCGTAGCTTAAGAAGACCCAAAGAAGAAATCAACGCAGTATCTTTAGCCAGGACCGAAACTAAGGGGGGGCAGAGGAGGCATGTGCCCCGGGCGCCAGAACGAAGGGGCGCCAAATGAAGGATTATACCTTTGGAATGGATCATTATCTTCTGATGAACTGATGGCTTCTATTATTATGAAACAGCCATTATAAATGAAGTGTTAGGTGAAGATGAAAGAGCAGCCGTAAAAAGTTATGCTCTTTCATCTTCACCTAACACTTCATTTATAATGGCTGTTTCATAATCATAGAAGCCGTCAGTCCATCAGAAGAAAATAACTCGGTGAAAGCGGAAACTCGGTTAAGCAGGACTCGGGTAATCCGGATTCTAACTGTATATTTCATTTTAAAAATGATCTTTAGAATATTTTTGTTGGTGTTCAGAGGGGGATCATGACCCCCGTGACATCCGCCATTGTAGATTACGTAGTTCAATATTACATATTTTATGATTACATATTTTAAATTTTAAAATAAGTCGACTATTAGAAAAATAGTAAACTTCTCTTTGTAAATAGACTTTTCGGAAGAGGGGGGGGGGGGCGCCAAAATCCATGTTTGCCCCGGGTGCAAAAAAGTCTAGTTTCGGCCCTGTCTTTAGCACAAATTGTCATACACGTATATTATGCTTAAAACATACATATTTATTATGAATAATTTCTTTTGAATTGTTAAACCCTTTTTTTCAAATTTATACTTCATATCATTTATTAATAGGTATTTTTACATTCGGTTTCAAATGAAATATCTTATTATATTTAGTACATATTTTAAAAATATTTATATAAATTATGCTATCAGTTATTGAAATAGGTTAATTATTATTTTATTTTAAATTTAAGTCGAATTATTAAAATGTGTTATACTGCACTAGAAGAAAAATTTCAGATTTGATCCAAGTCAAATATCCTGCAACCGCCTTAGAAAAAGCACTACCAAGTTCTAATTAAACTATCTTATCTTTTGTATCATTAAATACACTACATTTTAAGTAAAAAATATCTTCGTTAACTTTATCTACTGCCAGCAGTTGAGGTTACAAATAACAAAATTTAAACTTTTTTTTTTTTTCCTGAGGGAAATTGAAAAATTCATCCTTAATTTATTTATCACCGCCGCTAAAAATAGCTGAAAAACTGCATTAACTAATAAAAAAAGGTTTTTAATATGCTTATATATTGTGGTTTTCAGCAAAAAATGTAAAAATGTAATACAATAAAACTAGTGGATCAAAATCTCCCGTATGATCAAAGTTACCCAGTTTGCTCCAATTTTTCTTTTCTGTCAGATTTCTATCCACTTTTACCCACAGTATAACATATAATAGAACTCAGTGTAAATTAATAAGATTTAAAAAGATGTTTAAACAAAACATTTCATTACAATTTTAAACTATAGTAATGTACAAACAGAGAATGAACAATATAACAGATTAAATATTATTCTGAAATCACAAAAGTAAAATGCTTTTCAAAATTCATTTATTTACAAGTCTATTACATTTTTTAAACAAAATTCTCAATAATTGCATAAAATACTTAAAAGTTAAATTATACAAAATGATAATCAAATGAAAATATTCATATAAGTTTTTTGCACGAAGTCATTATAATTTTGATAGAGCAAGAAGAACTTGTGCATAAAAAGTGATATTTCTAAGTGACAAAAGTTTCAAAGATAATAAATAAAATACATTAATTTATGTCTGCATTTTTATCACATTTCTCGAATAAAGCATATAAGATAAGGCTCAGTGATTTACAAAAAAATCATAAACGCGGTTAAAAACATTGTAAACAATATTTTATGCAAAACTATTATTATTCTGATGTTTCAGAATTGATATATATACACGAAATGAATATTCCTAATCCAATAACACTTAAAACAGCTAAAAATGCCTCTAGAAAATTTATTTTTAAGTCGGTTTTCAAATCGCGTTTGCCAAAAAAATCACATAAAATAAGGCACACCGATAAATTAAAAATAGTGAATTTAGTAGTGAACTATAAAAAACAATTTTTACACCTATTTTGTGCCAAACCTAGCAATACTAGTTTTGCACAATGATGCCCAATGATGATAAATTTTGTACAATATGCACAGTTTAAGTGGGAATACACCTTTAAATTTCATTTATACATTAGTCAGATTATCACATAAGAATCATTGGTAAAATAAAATAATATCTAAAAATAGTCAAACAAATAACATATATGTCTATTTTTAACCAGTACATTAGCCCCTCGTTTTTTCTCGCTTACAAAAAGCTAGAATAAAGCGTGATATAATTCAGGACATTAAAATAATTAAGAAAGATTAGAACCCAAATAAAATATTTTACAATTGTCTCAAAACGTTAACCAATATTTGTTAGTATTAAAATAAGAATAGATGCAATGATTTTATATAAAATTCCTCAAAAAGTGCAACTGGTGTAATATTAGACCATAATAATGGAAAATGTCAGAATTAACATTATTATGGTGTAACCGTTGCACCAGCTATATCGGTTAAATTACTCCATAAAACTGGAGGCAGTAATGCTGCCACCAATTTTATGGCGTAACGTTACTCTAAGTGTTTTACAGTGCACGCCCTAAAGGAGTATTTCGAGCTTCGGTGATTTTCAAAATGTACTAACTAAAGTGTTGCGTATGTAAATATAAAACTTTCATATCATTTTTCTCAAAAAGAATGGTCCAAGCAGTTAAAACCTTATCACAGGTACCGTCAGAACGAAATCCAGGGAAGAGAAAGATTTTGGGTGACACGGCTATGTTTAAAAAATGTAGAATATTAATATGAGACAAGATAAAGTAAGATTTTCTTTTATTAGAATACCACGTGAAGGGAAATTTTTAAATACACAATAAAAAAGACAGATGTTTTTTAATCTAGGAAAATATACAACAACCTTTTCCGAGCTACCCATGATCCCGAGACTCGTTCTTTATTTTTTTTTAACCTCATAAACTAATATATTTTCCAGATTTAAACAAACCTTTATATTAAAACAAAGTTTCTTTTTCTGTAGCTGATTTTTGAAAACGTTAAGTAGTTTTTATTGTGTAATTTTATCAATCTGGCATACGAGTCATTCTGCGAAAAGTATACATTTTCAATACCAAATTTTCTCGCAAAAAAAAAAAAAAAAATTCAAGAAAAATATTAATATTTTTAAAAACTCACCACTTACTGCAAGTAAAAATCAGAATTGGCCCAACTACATTATATTTATTTTTCTTAGATTTTTTTTTTATTAACATTATTCACGGAGGTGAGCTTTATGCTACGGTTATGTTAATGTAGTGGGACAAAGTGTAAAAAAACTATTTATTCTGTTAGAAATATAATTATGGAGCAATTCTACATAAGAATGCACAATGAATTTATTTGGAAAAAATACAAAAAACGCGCAATACTCCTCCCCCATCTGGAGCTCCTTTTCTTCATCCATCTTTTATATATTATCCATTCTTCTTTTTCAAAGTTTAGAAACTGTATCTTTTTATATTTAAAGTCATTGCTAATCCTTGCTAAGCATTTTACTCTGAAATATACATTTTCAAAATTGAGAGGTTCACGGAGGTGAGGAACATGCTCTAAATATTAATCCTACATATGTAAATTTTTGGGAAAAATTATTTTTGTACTTTAAATCTAAATCTGTTGATATAATTACACAAGTATATATAAGCATATATCTTAGTGTTGGTTTAGTCACTTTGAATTACAGTTCACTGATGTGAGAATCTCCAATAACCATGAAGTTTTTTTTTTTTATAACAATGTCTAACTTGAATATAAAAACAAGTTTCTGACTTATAATTTAACAACATCAAACACAGTGACTAACTTTAGCATCATAGGAAACAAAATGGGTTTTCAATTTAGACATCTGTTAACATGAAAATGCAGTTAAATGTTTGGTTCATGGAGGTGAGAATTTATTGCGGGACACCACTTTCCATACTCAGAAAACAAACAAAAACACAAAGAAAGTAATTAACTACCCTAAGTTACTTAGCTCTTAAGATAGTAATAGTTAGAACAATAACTATTTAATTTTTTTTTCAATTAAATAAGTAATCAAACGTTCTTCTAAGTAACATCAGGTTTGTGACATGACATGGAAGTGAGATCTCACCTACTGTGAACTAAAAAATAAAAAATATAAAGTAGCTATAATAAAATGTATGTACACAACACATTTAGTCATTTTTCATTGTCAATAGGAAATATAAATTAATTCAAAAATATTCATGTCATAACTGAAAAATGACATGAACTGACTGTGTGACTGGAATTGTACACCTTTGGGAGAATGACCCATATAGGTTTTTCGGATGCTTTCAATTCTCAGATAAAAATTTTGGCTTTCAACAAAAACGTTTTACAGACAAATATCACAAATAGACAGCATTAACAGTAAAATTAGATTTAATGTTATTTTATTACTCTTGTGTGTATAAATTCAGTTACGGCTGAAGTGGTTAATTAAGAATCGATAGCATCCTAAAAACCAATATTCTGCTTTGAGAAAAATTATTAATACTAAACGGAGTTCTCGAAAATTTTTCCAAAAATCCGTGGCAGCAAAAGAAACTTTTTTAAATTATTCTTTAAATATATTAGTTTCTAATATTTTTAAAGATAAAGAACGCATTTCGGAATCGTGGATAGAGTTCATTTCATATTTTTTACATGGCTATATTACATTTTCGCAGATTAATAAACATTTGTCTTTCTTTAACAAAATAACAAAATAAGACAAAAGCAATAATAAGAAGCAATACAGAAATGTAACAAATAAGAAATATTAACAAGAACGAAAAACCATGCGCTCAACTTAGATTATGAAACACTTTCCAACACATTCAGAAGACTGTAACAAAACTTCACTGTTTATGAAGGTGAAACATGATGTCTAAAGAAACAATTCGAAAAACGTATAATGCATTTGAAAACTGAATTTCTGCTATTGCCATCAATAGCCGGAAAAACATCTGAATTGATTTAAGCAGCCTGTTATAGGTTTTATATATTTGTATGTATAATACGTAGTATGCTAACAGTTAGGTCAGTTAAACGCACAGCACAGTTAAAAATTTCCGTGAATAAACGCAAATGTACTTGAGATCTTTTGTGCAGCCCTGTATATGACGTAGAATTTATGCATACCAAGTAAGACTAAGGAAAATTGTTAAATTTAAAAACGCGTATCACAACTGAAATAGCAATTATTCCAGCAATTATTTTTCATAGCCTTCGGTAGTTCAATTATTGTTTATATTCTACTGTAGTGAAATTATTTCGTGTGTCCGTGTAATTGAAGGGTAAATTCTATGAATGCCATATTCTACAGTAATCCCCTTTTAGTACACCTCAGTGACATATATAACTTTCAATATGTTTAGTATAGTGTAATATCATTAAAATACACCGCAAATGATTTTTCCCCATAGACCGTAAAGTAGTGGAATTTTTTTGAGTGACTCTGTAAACGAACTGTAAATGCTACGCAGTTCATTTCCAATCCCGAACATGCCATAGTAAACCTCAATAACATAGATCAATTTCAAAGCAATCTGACTGTATTTACACAAGTTAGAGCACGGACAGACAGGCATACAAAGAGAATTGATAAACACTTTTAAACTATGTTGGAAAGTGTTAAAAATCCAAAAATCAGTATCTACCAGGCTTTTCTGAGACCAGAGAATTTAAACATTTCAGTCAGAGAGATTTCGCCCCCCCCCCCCATGAACCCTCCAATTTAACCCTTTATCTACTGACGGTACTTATAAGTACCATTAAAATAATTAAATTAATAAAACTTTGTAAAAAATCACCATAAAATAAAACAATACACAGGACGCGTTTCGAGCTAAAAACATAACAGCTCGTCATCAGCTACAACGAACACGTGTCCGCAAGCGAACAAGGTCAAAAATGAACTATAAAATGAAACAAAACTATAAAATGAAACAACTATAAAACAAAAATGAACTATACCATTAAAATAACTTGTTATAAAATTCATTTAATACATCGATTAGTAGTAACACAATTTAGAATGAGTTATAGATGCATTACTTTATCTTGTTCCAAAAGCATTATTGTTACACAAAAGTTTTTTTGTGTAACATTAAAGCATTACACAAGATAAAAATATTTTTAAAAGGATGATTTCTTTTGCCTTTGCATCGTTTGATCTTTCTTGGCGTTGGGGGAGGAGGAAGGAGAGGGGGGGAATTTTTCAATTCGGAAATATTTCTATTGTAAGAAAATTATGTTTATACATTTCCTAATTCTACAAAATACTAAGAAAAATATTTAAAATAAAAGATTTGAGTGGAAGTTATAAATATTGCACAAAATCCCTATAAATTCAAATTTAATTAATACTTCATCCCAATTAATCCTAAATCCTTCAATCCTTCTAAAATTTATTAAATGATTATGTAAATCTGCTAATGTAGCTTCAAAAATTCACGGAAAATACTTTAGAAGATAAAATTTTTATGAACTCATAATTCAGTACATAAAGGGTTAAGGAAGTTTTTAAGGAGATAATTCAGCTTTAATTCGAGCAAAAAAATAGAAAACTGTTTTTTTCACTCATGTTAAAATTTAACTAATTGTAATGTTTTAATTAAAACCACATGTAAAACGTATATTAAAACAAAAGTTGTGATAAAAACAGCTCTATATAAGGCACATGGAATTCTCATTTTAAAGTAATATTATTCAAAATGGTTACTTTACAGATCGCGAGGACGATTTTGTCAAATCGCTTAATATGTTTGTGTGTACTTTTAACACCTTGTGTAGTAAATGAATATATATGAAATGACCTAATATTTTGATACTTCTGGTTATCTATATTATAAAAATAAACGTGTCCGTGCGTAATGCTGACGTCATTTTGACGGTCGCAATAGCAGACGATTAAATCTAGTTTTTACTGTAATTTTTTAAACTTCTAAACAACGCACATTTTCAATTTTTATACCGTCAAACTGGGAGAAAAAAAATCTACTTTTAAACGCAATTTGTTTGGAAACTGTATCGCAATTGGGTGAAAACTGTATCGCAGTTTACTTCACTTTTCATGCTTTTTAAAATAATTTTCAAGCATGCATTTTTTAAAATCCATCTCTATCCAGACGATTGCGAAAGATAAATCAAGTTTCACTGAAATTAATATAAATAGATCAGCATTTGTTTCCGACTTATAATACATAATGAAATTAAAGCTTCACCAACAAATAAATAAAATACAAAATATAAATAAAGTGCAAATTTAAGTCATGTAATCGAACTCCGCGCTTTAAACCACTGGGATTATTAGAATCGAAAAGGGTGTTGTAAATACCGACCTTTGCGATTTCTTTTTCTTTGGCTGTTAACTCCTGGCACGAAGCCAATACGAAAGTATCCCTTTTTATAAATTTCAAAACTTTATCTGAATCACAATTGCTATTTTTCATTTTAAAATGATTTTTGGTATTGTTAGCAGGCATTCTGATGAAATATATTAAAGTTAAAAAATCTATTAAGAGTTTTCAATTAAAAAACAATGGTTTTACTTATATTCTGTATCTCGCAAAGCCCGGGTTTTACCCCTCGTATTCATAAAATCACGTTTGTTTATATTTTTTAAATGTTTCCGAAATTCGACTTTTATCTCTTACACTTTACTATACAAGGATTCTTCAAAATCAAAATTCAAAGGGGTTAAATTGTTTCAATATTCTTTTAACATGTTGCACACCTGGGTCAAATAATTTTTATAATAACAACCTTTAAAATTTTCCTACTAATGTTGCCTTAATGATAACCGTCCCTTTAAATACATGAACGTAAAAAGAAGAAGTCGGAAATTGTACGTCAAACGTGGCAAATGAGGTACGTTCGTACTATAACTAGTTTTATAAATATTCAAATCTTGGTGCTTTAGCTGTTGCACTCTTATGTAAAAATGCCTGAACACAAAATTTATTACGATTCTATATATTAAATTCAATAATGCGGAAATAATGTGACTCAATCTTAAATAGGACGTCATCACCATGGCAACCTAGAATCCTTACCTATCATGAGATATCATTGAATTAATTACGTATGACAGGATTTAATAGAATGAAGTAAAATTTTATTAATATTTTTTAAGTTTTGTTACATTATTATAAAATTTGAGATGACTCGACAAAATTCTGTAAATTATATATATATACTAAATTTCAAAACATTCCGTTGGGTAATGTTTGCGCTATTATATGCGGGCAGACGAGAGATAGACGGACGGACCAGATGACGACTATAGGTGCTATGTATTTATTATTTATTATTTATTATTCATTATTTATTCTATATAATTACGAACGCACCTAAAAACACAACTAAAAATTATCTTACACGAGGGGCTCATTATGGAGCTGGGCCACCCTCACAAAAAATTATCAGTCACTTTTTCCCTTCGTACTCATTTATTTTAAATTCATTTGGAGAGAATAAACTTTACCCCTTTTTCTTTTTCTCGAATTTATCAGAGATAAAAGAAACTTTGTTAATTAAATATACAAACTCAGTAATAAAATAACAAAACGTATAAAAATAGATAAACTTTTTTTTAAACATTTTGTGCAAAACTATTATTATTTTTCTAAGGCATAATCGATACATCAAAAGCTATGTATACTGCCAGGTTGTAAATGTTTAAACAACTGAAAGTACTATTAAAAATTCACCAAGTAAAAAAAAACATTTTTCCATCTCTTTTGAACCAAATATATATTATATATCTCTCTAAAAGATAAAATTATATAGAAAACCAATAAGAATAAAAATAAATAAAAACATTACAAAGATAATTATATATATTGCTATTATAAAGATAATAAGAATACATAAGAACATTTTTTGTTAATTAGTATTATTTGGAGAATGCATGAACAATATACGCACAACAAAATGAAATTTCTGAGTCATTTTTTTAATATATTTTTTTAATATTAAAGTATATTTATAAGTCAGCTTTCTGTCACATTTTTCTAATAAAATACATGTATGGAACAGTAATAACATAAAAGAAAACACAGTTAGAGTATTGTAAATATTCTGTCATATAAAAATATTATTAATCTGTTTATGAAAAATTAATATGCACTCAAGAAAACAATATTTTCAAATTAGAAAATTTTAAAACAATCAATTATATTTCTAAAATTATATTTATATACAAGTCGACTTTATATCACATTTGCTGAAAAAAGGCGCATAACATTTAGTGATAAATTAAAAATAACATATAAAGAGAGTTAAGCGTATACAGTTAAGTATTTCTATTGTTTTTATGAGAAACCAGCGTTGATTTCATGGTGCGTGACTGTTTTTTGTGGTGCGTTTCTGGTATATGCACCAGAAACGTATATTCTCGTCAGAAAAATTAAAAGGACGGAAAATGTCTTTTTAAAATATTTCATTCAGCTTTCTGGCACAATTGTCGTAGAAAACAAACAACATAAATCTCAATGATAAAATAAAATATTACATAAATTTGATAATCAAACAAAAAAAAAAAAAGTTATTTGTTTATTTGAAAAACATAGTACTAACTGATGTGTGTATGCTTCACTCAGCTCAATTGTTAGTACTCTGGCTACAAAATGAGAAATATGGGTCGTCTGTGCATCTGGGTAACTGTGTAAAGTTTTCGAGGTTTACCTTGTCTGGTAATAATAGATCGAATCACTTCCCTTTAAAAGGCTTCTTTGAATTCATTTCTGCAGCAATCGGGCCAATGTTTAATAAAATGCCTTGTTATGGTCCATTATTAGACGAATAGGATATTCTATGATAGAAATCTTCTAAAACTTCAGAGCATATCTATAATTCAAAATAATACTAAATTTTAGGGAATATGATATTCAACAAATAAATAAACCTTTCTGAAACTGATTCAGTTCCTTACCAAAGTTTAATACACCGTGTTCACAAAGACACTTTACAATTCAAGCTTTTTACAATCAAGCTTTTTTCAAGCTTTTACAATTCAAGCTTCGAACATAAATGAAGATTCGTGTATGGAAAGTAGTAAAACAGTTGAAGTATATATATTGAATAGTTTTTCTTTTTGCACCAACTAATAAACTTCTACATGTGCACCATTGTTTGCACAATGCACGTCAGGGCAACAATCGTCGATGATTTTCAATGATAATTTATTTCATCCACTCCTTGCTTTATCCATATTGAACCTATCTCCATGATTTTCTTGTTCCATTCACTATTTGATGGATGAGGGATGAGAAATTCATGGAAATCGACACGTGCTTTTTGTAACCAATAGTGCACATATAGAGATTTATTAATTGTTACAAAAAACTTCAATATATACTCCTAACATTGTACTACTATCCATACATGTATTACTATACATTTGGGTTTGCTATAAAAGCTTGAAACTGTAAAGAGACTTTTTGGGCACCTTGTGTATTTCGACTATAAAGAAGTCTTTATGAAACTGATTCAATTCCTTACTAAAAATTTAATATATTTCGAATATAAAGAAATATTGTTGAAACTAGTTCAATTCCTTACTAAAAGTTTAATATATTTTAACTATAAAGAAATCTTTCTGAAACTGATCGAATTCTTTACTAAATGTTTATATTTTAACTATAAAGAAATGTTTCTGAAACTGATTCAATTCCTTACAAAATGTTTAATATATTTCGACTATAAAGAAATTTTTCTGAAAGTGATTCAATTCTTTACTAAAAGTTTAATATATTTTGACTATAAAGAAATCTTTCTGAAACTGATTCAATTATTTACTAAAAGTTTAATATATTTCGAATATAAAGGAATATTTCTGAAACTGGTTCAGTTCCTCATTAAAAGTTTAATATATTTCATCTATATATTTCAACAATCTTTCTGAAACTGATTCAGTTCCTTACCAAAAGTTTAATGTATTTCGACCATAATGAAATCTTTCTGAAACTGATTCAATTCCTTACTAAAAGTTCAATATATTTCGACTATAAAGAAATCTTTCTTAAACTAATCCAATTCCTTACTAAAAGTTTGATATACTGCGACTATAAAGAAATCTTTCTGTACTAAAGGTTTGATATATTGCGACTATAAAGAAACCTTTCTGAAACAGATTCAATTCCTTACTAAAAGTTTAATATATATGTCGAATATAAAGAAATATTTCTGAAACTGGTTCAATTCCTTACCAAAAGTGTAATATATTTCGACTGTAAAAAAATCTTTTCGAAACTGATTCAATTCCTTACAAAAAGTTTAACATTTCTACTATAAAGAAATCTTTCTGAAACTGATTCAATTCCTTAGTAAAAATTTAATATATTTTAACTATAAAGAAATCTTTCTGAAATTGATTGAATTCCTTACTCAATGTTTAATATATTTCAACTATAAAGAAATCTTTCTGAAACTGATTCAATTCCTAACAAAATGTTTAATATATTTCGACTAATTTTTCATAAATAGTTTAACACTTTCCGGCACAGAACAATTCTGTTCGTAAAATGAGGAAATGATTGACTGACACTGGAATTTACAAAGGATTTTTTTATACATTAAAAACTTGTTACTTTAAACTTTCCTTGTAACAGCAAAATTTTGTTTAAATATTCTTAGTGCCGTTTTTAAGTTTGGAATTAAAATTAGATAGTCCCGGCGTGGGACCACTGCACCGGAAAGGGTTTTAAAAAGTTCAAATATCTTTTCATCAGAATCAAAATTTAAATTACTGCTACATACTTTCTTATGGTATGAAATCTCACCAGAAATTTTACTGGACTTTACAAAATTACTTTTTCACTGCTTTAAATGATAGTAAAAATCTAATCAAGATTGGTAAAGAGTAGAAAATAGATTTTAACTCCCATGTCCAAAACATAATAGCAGACAAATAATTTGATGCTACTGCTATCAACATATAACATTCCAGAGAAATCATTTTTCTTAGAGATACAATCAAACCAGTTAAAAGTTATTCTAAAGAAAAAGAAACATTTTTTTTTTTTATAATTAACTTTTTATTACTTAAGGCTCAATGATAACATTAACTGATGGATAAAAACAATCAGACAAAAACAATTTACAATTTTTTGTAACAAATTAGCTTCGTTTTGATGTTGAGTAACAAACGCATGAAAAAAGATATTTCTGTTTAATAAACAAAAAAAATCCCTCAAAACAGTAGAAAAGTATTTCTTTTTTATGTAAATATAATATTAATTTTCTAATGCTATTTTAATAAGCTATCACTATTTTTATGCTTTGATGGGAAAAGTATGCATAAGAAACAGATATTACTAAATAAGATATTATTGCTATTGGGAGAAGAAAAACCTCCAGGCAGCAAAAAATATCTTTCAAAATACATATATCTATAATTCAACTTCCTTCCGTGTTTGTCGAAAAAAACACACAGCACAAGGTTCAACGATAAAATAAAAGATTGCACAGAAACATAAAATAAAATATTGCATAACTATTTTTTTCTTAATTAAAATATAGTACTACTTCACTAGTGCTATTCTAATAAGCTATCATTATTTTTTTTTTGTTTTGATCAGCAATATATGCATAGAAAACAGATATTGCTAAGTTAGAAAAAGGAAAACCCCAAAATGCTAGAATTGACTATAATTCAGCTTACTGTCAGGCTTGTCGAAGAAGACACACAGCATGAGGCTCAGCGATAAAATAAAACATGGAATAAAGGCACTTTAGCTCGAATATTTTTAATTATTTTTATTTCTTTTATTTATTTATTTAAATCAAAATACGGTATTAACTTGCAAATACCATTTTAATAAACTACCATTATTTTTATGTTTTAATCAGAAACAGATATTGCTAAGTTAGAAAAAAAAACTTTCAAAACAACAAAAGACAACTTTAAAAATGCATTTATCTACAATTCAACTTTTTTTGCCACGTTTGAAACATAACATAATGCTGAGTGATATCTACTTTGTACAATTCCCGCACTAAGACCTATATAATCTGGCTTTTCCTTCTAACTCTCTCCCAATCAATAAGGAGTAAAAACTCTTCGCTCGCACTTGGTTCTCTTTTGAAAATACTGTATCGAAACCAGACGTTTCAGCGTAGAGTGTCTGGCGCAGGAGTGCTGCTTTCCAAAATGGCGACCTCCAGCTTCAAACTGCAGAATACTCATCACTTCTGTCCGATTTAATTTGTGCGCTCGTTTTCTCCAAAAAAAAAAAGAAGGATTGCGCGGATTTTTTGCGTTTTTTATTAAAAATTTCGGAGATTATCCTTCAAGTGTGAAAACTGCAGCGTGGCAACAATATTTTGGGTAAGTTGCAAAGAATTTTATTTTGTTGTGATGCGCTTTTTTCCGTGTGTATATTCACGTGGATAATGCCGTATGGAATGATATTTGCATGACTATATTTTGTGTTACAATATGCGATAAGAAAGTGATTATGCAAAATTTATCATGTGCAACTGAATTTTAGTTACATCCTTGCTTGTCATTTTTCTATGTGCATTTGCATTATTTAATTTGCATGTAATGTATATGATAATCTGGAAAAATATCATCACATTTTATTAAAACTTTAATGCAAGTAATTTTATACATTTTTAATTTATTTGTGAATAAAACATAATGAAAAAAAAATTAAAGTATGTATACCGCTAAAAATAATATCCAAATTATAGAGCAATAATTTAAAAAAGCGTTAAATAATTTATCAACATTGTCATGTTTAAAATGTAAATCCAAATGAATATTTTTTATTATTAAAATAATATGCAATGTGTGCACTTTATTTTAATAAACTGACATAAAAATTTATTATATGCAGTATTTGGATTTGATACATACACTCATTGGCAATACTGCGATTGAAATTCATTTTCAATCACATGTAAACGTTAATATAACAAATTGCAAAAGTTCTTAGCTCCCAATTTTTTAAATTCACATAAATCCATTTATTATTTTCAATTTGCACATTATAAAACTGTTAAATATGAATAACACAACTTAACTTTGCAACTCATATGTTAATGGCATGACTCTGAAAAAAAATCTCTTTCAAATACCGGCGTTAGACAGTTAGGTACTTTTTCTTAAAAAATATAAATAGAACAGTTAATCTAGTAAAATTTTATCTGCAAAATTAAGTTTTTTTTTTTTTTTTTTTTGAGTTTTGAGTTTTGAGTAAGTTTTAAAAACTTTTATTTTGTTACACTTATTGCATAATCATTCGGAATGGAGGTAAAATTTTCACGCATGCACTGTAAAAAAAATACGACCAGTTTTCCTGTAGGAATCTGAAAAATAGTTGCCCTTATCGTACCGGAAAATTTTCCGACCCATCTCGGAATAAAACCCGTAAAAAAAAGAAATAGCCAATAAAACCGTATTTTAGGGATTTTATTCCAAGTTGAGTCGGAAATTTTTCCGGTACGATAAGGGCAACTATTTTTCCAATTCCTACAGTAAAACTGGTAGTAGTTTTTTTTTTTACAGTGTTCACTGTGTTGCATTATCTCAGATGTGAAAAAAATATCCAACTTTTATTGTACGTAGATGAAATTTATCTACATAGTTACATGTCACTTTAATGTGCACTATAGTGCCTGAGTCAGCGACCTCCTGCTGTCCGCGCGTTGCATTTTATAAAAGAAAACTAATTTCAAAATCTAATTTTCTTAAGGTATAGTCTCAGAAGAGTCTTTCATTTAGCAGCATAAAGCCTCTTTAGAGCATTCGGAACGTTATAATTCCTTATTTAGTGGTCAGTGTACTGCGATATCTTTAAATACAGATTAACTCTTAGAACTTAAAATTACTTACTCATACTGCACGATTTCAAAAAATTAAACCTCTATATCATCACTTTTAATACGGCATTACGAACCCTAGTGCTAGATTTTAAAATGTTTAAAATTAATTGTGTATATATGCCTCATGCTTCAAGCATATAGCTGTAGATTTCTCGTATCGTCATGTATATCTTTATCTGGCAAACTAATGCACATACTTATTACATGCGATTTTTAAGTTCGATACATATTATTAGAGCAATTAATTATGGCTTTATTACGCGTTTTAAATCATTCATACACATTTTAGAGTTAATTTCCAATATAATATGTATTTTATACTCCATTTAATACATGTGATTATATATAATGATATGTTTCTACTTGTGCATAAGTGCGCATTGTCCAAACGTTTCCAAATAACCGTCAAATTCAACGAATTCCTTTGTATATATTTTGAATGATTTTTCTTTTAAAATTTTACAATTGCAAATTATCAGTTACGTATAGTTAAAAAAAATGTTTGACTTAAACAATAGATAACTAAACGGAGAAAAATGCATTTGGTTTAAGTAAAAAATATAGTCACCTTAAAATAAAGAATGGAATAAAGAAGGAAACTTGGAAGGCCTGGAAAGACTTTTTTTTAATTATTATTAGATGTTATTTGAGGGTAATTAAAGGACCGTTAGCGAGCGAAGCCAGCTAGTATAATTTTAATCGTTATTTTATGTGTGGTTTCATTTTTCATAAATTTTGAAGTAAGTAAATAAAACGTGGGGTATTTTTCTTGAGAGTATTACATTTAAAAAGTTGACAGATAAATGTTAAAGAACTTAAACCAAAACAAAATAATGAAATTTTTAGTTAGTTGCAAATATAATTTGTTCTGTAAAAATATATTTGCAACTAACAAATATATTATTTGTAAAAAATTCCACATGTAATAAAATATTTTAAGTTGCATATTATAGACATTTGAACATTATGTTACAACAACGGTGTATAATCTGCAAATGTTGTTTTATCTGCTTATATTGTATGTCGCCTAGTATCATCTTATTGTCAAGGATGAAAGATGATTAGCTTCTCGGATTAAATTTTCTGTCTTTTATTTATTTATTTTTCATAAAATATTTTTAAATGCTTTTTTAAAAATGCATTTTTATTAGCTGAAAACTTTATGAGGTCGATCACCATATATACAAATATATTACCAATAATGAATCTAAATATGGTTGGACAATTAAAAATACAAGGAGCTGTTTTTGTTTACTGACTATTAAAGTATTTTAGAAAATTATCCAATCCTTTAAATTCGACATATTGGATACTCATTCAAGACAAAGAATTCCTTTTTATAATTGCTTTATTGTTTTATTTTATATTTATATATTTTTTTATTTGTTTATTTATTTGAAAATCATTTTTATTTTTTCAATTCAATGGATATAATACATTAAATTTTTATGTTACTTTTCAAACATTGAAATTATTAATTATGAATAATTAATTTCTTGAAAATTAATTTTATTTCATTCCCAACAACAGTTTTTTTTTTATTTATTTAGGATTTTGAACTGAATATTACATATTGAACATTAAATGTTTCTGAAAGTCTGGATTATTTTTAAATGTGTATTTTATTATTCATGTATTATGAAAATGATACAGCTCCTTAATACTGTAATGACTTATACCAAAATCTGAAAGATTATATTATAGTCTTTACTTTAATTTGAAAATCATTCTTAATCTTACTTATATTGACAAAAACAATTGATAGATTTTTAATGTTATTTTCAGTGCTATTGAAATATTTATACATAACTAACCTTTAAAAAACTAATTTTAAATTTATTTGATACTTCAAAAAAGTTTTTTTTAATATTTAAAAAATGAAAGTATTGCATTTTTTTAAATAGCTATTTTTTAATTTTCATTTTATTATGCAAGTAATTGGAAGCATTTTTAAATCTTTATTTTATTTAGTTAGTTAGTTTTATTTTATTTTATTTTATTTTATTTTATTTATTTATTTATTTTCTTGAGAAATTTAATAATATTTTTTTTTTCTGAGAAATTTTTTCAACCATATTGATTTTAATAGATAAAAACTTTGTATAAAATGTTACTTTCAAATATCTAAATAATTCATTATAAATAATTATTATTTTTTTAATTGTCCTTAACTGCAAGTGTACATTGAAATATTTCATTGTCAATTAATAGTAATTTAATAGCTTGCTTTTAATCGCAAAGGTATTTTCAATCTCATTAGCGCAATTACATATTTTCAAAGTCATATAATAAAAAAAAATTGATCGCTTATGATATTTATTGACAACTGATATTTCAAAAACCGATTTCATTTCATTTCTCATAATTTATATGTATATATATGTATGTATAATCAACATTTAGAAAAATTTTCGAAGAATATTGATGTTTTAGCTTGTAGTTATATATAATGGGTAATCTATAATTACAGTCGAACCTCTATTTAACGAAGTCGCTAAATGCCGGAAAAAAAAGTTCGTTATATGGAAAATTCGTTAAATAGAGATTCACCTTTTAAAATACTTTAAACTACATAAAACGGATTTTAAATTTATAAACACTTAATATTTTTACTAAAAGTAATTAATCACATTTTTTTAAATAAATTATATCGATTTGTTTTATTTATTTTACCCACCAATATCCATCATCAATTCATTTTTTCTATGTGTTTAAATCTTTGAAATCTGCAAAGAAAACAAAACATTGTCTGGGAATACACTGTATTTTCTGTTTAAAATAAATAGATTTACATTAAAATTAACGAATTTTAATGACATCATCGTATTTATTATTATTATAACAAATAATTTTAACCATATATTAACATATGCGTCCTTAAATTTAATTTCTGAAAAACTCTGTTAATTTTGCCTGAATTTTTTCTTTTAAAAAGTGCTTTCTTTCATAAAACGTCTCGCATTTTTGCAATGCACAAAAACCTCTTCATGCGTATTTTCTTCTAACTATAATCCGCATCGGATTGTTTCAAATGATTTTACCATTTCATCATACGAAGTTTTGTTAATTCCTGCATCATGATCATATCCATCATCATCATATTCGTCTTCATCGCAATTCATTGCTGTATTGTTTTTATTTTTCACACTGTCGAAAATATCCAATTCGGATAGTTTTCCGAGGTTTCAGTTTCAGTATTAAGTGAAACACAATAATCAATCAGCACATCATGGTTAATTTCTTCTTTTTTCTCATCTGTATCCACATTATTTTAAGTTACCCTAAGGGATTACCGTCTTCGTCCTCAGTACTTACCGAATTCTCACTGCTGACAAAGAAGGCGCCTTGTAAAACCAGTTCAAGGCCATTGAACATCATAAAATGTGTTTAAAGAAAGAATAAGTTTGAAATGTCCAGAAATATTTTGAAAAATGGTGAGAAAAAAAATTCAGATCACAAGAAAAAGTTCGTTAAATAGAGAATGCACTTAGCTATTTGGAGGTTATTTTACGAAGAAATTCGCAAAATGTTCTTGGTTCCAAGGAAAAGTTCGCAAAATAGAGAAATTCGCAAAATAGAGGTTCGTTAAATAGAGGTCCGGCTGTATATAAAATAAGATAATGTGTAAAAAGATCTAGTTATCTGTAAATAGATTCATACAATTACATGGATCTTATTCGAAATGTTTAATTAAAGAGTAGAACTGAAATAGAAAGATTTCGTAATTATTAAATTTAAAAGCCTTCTAAAGTGCATTAGTTGTTAATAATTTTAGAAATCTGCATATTATATTAACTTGGAAAATAAAATCCTTAATTTCGAAACTGAAGATTTCTATAATTTTGCACAATTTTTCATCGATATCTCTAATATGAAAAATCCTGAATGTCTAGTAATAGCTTAAAATATAATATCTTTGAGTGCATAATTACATTAGATTTAACTTTCAGTTTGAGATAATTTTAAATTGAAACAGTTTTAAAATGTACTTTAATATAATGAAGATACGAAACTTTTATCTTAATAATATTCCATTGGTTGCATTACGATAAAATATATCAATAGTACTTAAATATAGATATTCAATTTGTCCTTCATACATATATGATAATCAAAAGATTTTATTTAAAATATTACCAGTGTAGTTATAATCTAGCGCAATAAACATTAAATGATTTCTGGATAACTTTAAAAATTAATATTTTTAAGAATAACAAAATTAGAAAATACAAAAAGATTTTTTAAAAATTTATTATTTATCACACAAATTAAAACTTATTGTATCGTCTGAATTATTTACGTCATTTCCCCCACCCAAATTTTTCCCTGAAAGAAAAATACTTTGAAATTGTTTGTTGAATTGTTTTGCATTTGAGTATTGCGTGGTACTATACCTCGAAATTGATCGCTGGAATTTAATTACTGAATCGACTACAGGAAGTACCTCTAATATTTCCAAACTATACACTTTTATAATAAAACACTAAACATTTTTTCCTATAATATTTCACACGTTGAACCATATTAAAGTATGATAATAATGTTGATTTTTGATTGGAAGTATTTATAATTTTTTTTTTTTTAAATGTGTCAAAAAAATCTTGGAAATATTATTAATACATTGACAATCTAGCCCAATACTTATTCAATATTGACTAAAATTACTATCAGATTATTTTCGAAAGAAATTTTTCGAGACTAAAACATTTTGTGGTAATAAAAATGAAAAATCTAATGTTTAGTATAAACTTTAAAAGTTGTTTAATTATTTGATTTACTTGTGTTGCCTTTCTACAAATTATTCTTAAAAAAAAAAGTAATAGTATCTATTGTTTAAATATTATGGTATTTGAGTGCAAGCAATATTTATCATTATAATTTGAATGTTGATTATTCGCTTACCATATTACCAGTGCGCTTTTATTATTTCGCCAACATTATCTTTTCTTATGATAACATAATGTTAAACTATTATCATGAATATTTCGTCAATACATTCCTAAAAGTACAAATTTTCATAATGGTGTAACGCTGCACAATCGTGATCCAATATATTTTTAATTTATCTATTTTAAAAGCTCTTTAAAGGAAAATTTGTCTTTAGGTATTATTCTGATACTTTGTAATTTACATTATATGAATGGTCGAAGTTGGGACACCTTTGGACACTTTTTGATTAATTGTTATTATTATTCTTTTTTAGGGACTTAAAAAGTAAAAACGGAACCATTATAAGATCACTCCTGTGTCTGTCTGTCTGTCTGTCACAGGCCTTTTACTCGTAAACTATGCAACATGGAAAGTTCAAATTGGGGGAAGTAATAAAGGCTATTCACCCACATATTTACAGATTAATAAATATTCATAAATATATTTAGGAAAAATGTAGAGGAACTGATTAAGTTACTTGAAAAAAAAATTTCTTTGTATATCGTGTGAAAGCTTTCGTAACGCTGAAATCAAAAATTTATTTCATTATTATATTTTTAAAGTTATGGTGGAAAATGTAGTGCAAAAATATGTCCCCCCCCCCCCCCATCTAATTCCGAATCTATTGAAACTAAAATTATGAAAAAATTAGAGGTAGTAGACATTAATTTATTCCTTGCAGGAAAATTATAGCAATTACCCTAGGTCACATAGTTTTTGAGAAAATCGCATTTTTCCGTTACACTCAAATTTCGATTTACGGGCTTCAGCAAAAGTGTTGAGCACAGCTGGAAGTAACTATTGTAGCAGAAGTATAAAAGCATTGTTGATCATGAATTTCGGAAAAAATCGTCGGTAATTAGCCGAGATATTAACCCTTAAAGACACGGTCGGTTTGGACATACATGGGGCATTCTCACAATCTTTTGACTTTTGGCAAAAAAAAATCTGACAAAATTAAACTTGCTAAAATAACATTTTAATCTCATAGACGAATGCCTTAATGATTAAAAAAAAATGGTCAGCAGCGAAAAAATTTTTATTTAACTGAGGTTTAAGTTAAACTTGCGAGTTTAATTTTCCTTATCATTTTACCCCTGTAACTTTTTATTTTCTTCTAAATTTTTACTTATAATGAATTTGCATAGTACCCTCAGGACATTCAAATAAGAAATAATAACAATGTAGTACTTTTAATACAGAATTTTTGTATAACATTGTCTTAAAGGGGTGTTAAAGAAGGGACGGTAAGGTAGAAAAAGGGGATGGTATTGGAAAAAAGGAACGAAATGGTGAAAAAAGGGACGGTAAGGAAAATTACCACCTATTTTTAGGAAAATCATGTTAAGACTCAGTGATAGCCACAATGTTCATTAATTTTTAGAAACAGTTGTTAACATTGCATTATATATATATATATTTCTTTATTTACCTCGAAAAGTGCAGGAATAAACTTTGGGGACGGTGAGACTACCAATAAAGAGACGATGCTTGAAATTGATATTTAAATTCTACAGTAAATTTCCTGCCAAAGACTTTTAGACATTACTTCTCTAGCATAATTCTGCATGAGAAAAAACTTGAAAAAAATTCTGTGGCTGCATCTGAAATGATTTTCTGTATAATTTTAGAAGAGGGACGGTAAGGAATCTAAAGCCCAGAGACAGAGTTAAAAAAAAATATCAACCCTAAAAATGTGTGCAGGTTAATTTTTAACTACATATTTATATAAAACAATAGTTCCAGTTTCACAAAAAAAATTACATTGAATTATTTTTATTGAAACAATTTTATCCAGACAGCTCCAAACTTAAAAATCAGCATCAGGGACACGGGACGGTAGATGAGTTTTCCTGGTATTTGGACCCCCAACATCGTCCAAAACTTGTTTATCTCGTTAATATTGTTATGCAATCATGCAATGGGGTGTTTCCCAGTATATGAAATAAAAAAAACATAAAAAAGTGTATTAAATAAAAAATTATTATTCAGGGACATGAAAGTCAAAAGATTGTGAAAATGACCACATAATGACAGGGACGGCATACTCTACACTGTAAAAAAAAATTTGTAAGGTTACTAAGAATTTTGTAGGAAACTGGGATTCCTAGAACTTTTTATGTAACCACAACAAAAGATAATCATGTAAAATTACAAAAGTTTCTTCAGTAAGTGTTACTAAATATTGCTTAGTAAACGTACTAGTGATTTTTTAGGGAGTTTACCAAAAAAAACTCTTGTAAATTTACTAAATATTGTTTAGTGAAGTTACTAATGCTTGTTTAGGGAGTTTACTAAATAAGTTTTAGTAAATTTATCAGTGAATATGTTGTAAACGTACTATTCCTTTTTAGGGCGTTTTCTAAAATTTTTTTTGTAAATTTACTAAATATTATGCTGTAAATTTACTAACGGTTTTTCAAGGGAGTTTCTCTAATTAGCTTTTGTAAATTTACTAAATATTTCTTAGTAAACTTACTAGCGATTTTTTAGGGAGTTTACTAAAGAATTTGTGGTAATTTTTCGAAAGATACTTTAGTAAACGTACTAAGGATTGTTTAGAGAGTTTTCCAAAGAATTCCTTGTAAGTTTACTAAATATTGTTCAGTAAACTTACTAACGATTTTTTAGGGAGTTTACTAAATAATTTTTCGTAAATTTACTTAGGATTATTTAGCCAAGGTACTAACGTTTTTTTAGGCAGTTTCCTAAAGAATACTTTGTGAATTCTCTAATGATTTTTTAGTACACTTACAAAGGAATTTTTAGTACATTGACTAAGAATTTTTTTTGTAAATTTGCGAAGGATTTCATAGTACATTTACTATGAATTTTTTTAGTGTTGCACCCAAAACTTTACATATACATTAGCAAAAAATTGTTGGTAACTTTATTAAAGTACCGTCAGAAAAATTACCAATGATTTTTTAGTATTGTGTCTAAAACAGTTTTTGTATTCTCGCCAGAAAGTTTTTTGTAACCGTGCAAGAGATATTGCAGTAAAATCAAAATCCTTCGATCAAAATAAGTAATATGGCCTGAAGTGTTTTTCAGTAATACCACAGCAATTGCCAGAAATATTTGTATGTTATGCATTAAAAAACTGACTGAAGCTTCACTGTAGATATTCAAATAGGTACAAAATCATTTCCATATTAAATGAGCATTATAATAACAGCAGTAAATAAGCAGATAAGCAGAAGCAGATCTTATGGTTTTTAGTTAAATTAAAAAAGCGAATAGAAACAATAATGAAAGTAAAGTATCATTACTGAGTTTATAAAATATGCCTAAATTTTTAAAAAATGTTATCGATACACTGTTAAAAATAAAGTGTGATGTTTCACCAAGAAAATGGTGAAAAGTCGCTGAAATTTAGCTGCAACCAAGATATTGGCGATAAGTTTTACCAGTTTATTGGTGCTTTCTCAAATACCATTATATTAGTGAAATGTTAAACAATGATTCAGGCTTTTTATAAATCCAATTTTCTGGTGAAAGGTTGAACCATAGATCAAGATTTTTTTTAAATCCAATTTTCTGATAAAAGGTTTAACTATAAATCAGGTTTTTTTAAAATCCAATTTTCTGGTAACAGTTTGAACCATAATTTAGTTTTTTTTAATCAAATTTTCTGGTAAAAGGTAGGACCACGAATCAGGATTGTTTTTAAATCCGATTTTCTGGTGAAAGGTTAAATCATAATTCAAGGTTTTCTCTATTCCAATTTTTTGCTAAAAGTTTGAATCACGATTCAGGATTTTCTCTCATCTTTATGGGGAATGGTTACGCCGGATTGTAGCTCTATTTTTCCCCCTCACTTTGGTTTTCAATTTATCATTTTATGGTGTAATAATAAATAAAATTTCAGATTATACGAGATTATCTTGCAGTAGGAAAGCTTTTTTTTATTTTCATTAAACCGAAAATTATTTAAGTTTTAATTATTGATTCTATTGTCTTTGAAATATATTTAAAAAACAAATGTAAACCATTTTGATCTAATTTAACAAAATAATTACATTTTTTTCCCCACAAATATTACCATTCTGTCCTTTTACATTTTGGAATATTTCTTCGCACTCAGTTAAACTTACAGTCCATTTAGTGTTTGCTTATTCACAAAGAAAAAAATAATAATAATAATTTTCTTTAGATTTAAATACATACCCTGTTTTTATTGTTTTAATTAAAAAGGCAGCTATAAGTAGCAGAATCCATTTAACCTCTAATATCAGCTAATACAAAAGTATTACTTTAAACTTTAAAGCTTTTTTTTAAATACACAATGTATTTCTACAACATATTAAATACTTACTTTGAAGGGTTAATTTAATAACAGCAGTGTCGCCACCAAGCGACTAATTATTCTTACATATAAGTATTTTTTCAGTATTCCTTAAATGATAATCTATGACGACGATTTATTTATTTTTTAACTATACTCGTAAAAAAGAAAAATATTCATCATCAGCAGCCTTGCAATAGCTGAAAAAGAAATGGTTACAGACACTATTAAATAGCAACACATTTAAGTTGGTTTGCGGTATGCCGCTCCATTTATTGAAAATACAAATTATATAATCATTAAATTATATGTATAGTATGTCAGACTAATATTTACTGTAATATAATATCATTTTACATACAGTTTCTCTCATACAGTTTTAAGAGGGCGCTGCACCCTCTCTGACCATTCAGGTCATCAAATAAAAAGAATTCTTGAAGCTTAGTATGTTCTAAATCAGGATTTCAAGTCTGGTAAAATGGAATAGATCCAAGCATCAGGTTAAATTCTCCACCTGTTTTAAATGAAAGAGTAAATATTTTAAGACATAAAATATTTCTTGTGCAAACATAACAATAATCAAATTTCACACAGGGGAATTAATAAAAAAATTAAACAGTATATCAATTCAAATCTCTTTTACAAGGAAATGTTCAGCATTTAAAAAATCAATCAGTGTTCGAAATCATTGGTGGTCCGCTGGCCCAAGAACACCAAAAATTCATTTGAACCACTAATTTGAAAATTTAATGGTCAGCAGGAACAGTAACCACCCCCCCCCCCCCTCTCTAAAAGGTCATAGGTAAACTTAAATTTTCCCGTCTCGGAGAAAACGGCAACCTAACACAAATCACACAATTTTATTTATTTTAAAAAATAAATAAAACTGCATTAAACCTTAGTCAATTGAAATATTGGAATTAAAATATCTAAATAATTTTATAGTTTTTCTTTATGTGCTGTTTATTTAATTTTTAGTTATAATTTTATATTTTATTAGGCTAAAAATTTTGGATAACTGCAAAGAAAGTTTGTAAGAAAAAGCTGCAAAATTCTCCATTTGTTAGGTAAAAGAAAAATATTGTGAAATTCTTAAATGTAAAAAAATATTGCAAAAAGCGTCAGTTGGTTGAGGGAAAAAATTCGTCAATCAATCGTGATTAACAAAAACTAATGCTTGCCATTTGGCTGCAATAGGGTGTTAACGATTTTAATCAACGATTAAATCATGATGAAATCAACTGATTTTTTTTGGAAAATTTGTTATTTTAATCAATGACTTTTTATGGTCTATTTCAATGGTATGTAGGGAAAAATCATTTGTAGTATATTGGAATGATATTACACTATTTCAAGCATATAGAAATTGATACACATCACTGAAATGTACAAAAAGATGCTTACTATAGAACATGATGAGCATAGCATTAATCGTTTATTTATGGGTGGAAACAAAAGGATTCGCTTATAGTACTGTATAAATAAACAATTGCTGGAAGTTCGTTATTTGTTGTGGTAAGAGTTTTTTTTTTTTAATTTAACTAATTTATTTACTTCGTATGTATAAAATCTGTAAATCATATACAGGCTGCAAAAAAGATGTATAAATTTCCGTTTATTGACGAAATATGTTGAAGGGGAATTTTCAACTGTGAAAATGAGTTTCTTAAATGAACTAATGTTTAGCATACTATTTGGTATATATTCAAATGTATAGATCATATATAGCGTTGCACAAAGGAATTCGAATATTTTTTCGATGACTGATAATAATTGCTGAACTTTAATTTTCAAATGTGTTACGTGTTTTGTAATTTGCTTACTTAGCCATCATATGTAACTTTATTAAAAGTTTTTTTTTTTTTTTTTTTTTTTTTTTTTACATAATTCTGAATGTGTTGGAAAATTATAATCTGCCGTTGAAGCTTGATTGTTTTACGTTCTTGTTTAAAAAAATATTTTTATTTTGTATGTGTGTATATATATACATATGGGCGAGTTGTAAAAAACAGGGTAGGTGGGTTAAACCGGGTAGCGCAGATCCCTCCTTCAGTTGTACTTCTGTCTATCAGCCAACACGAGGAATTACTTGTCGGTAACCATTATGGCATTTATAGCTGATTGAAACGTTACTGTGTGCGTTTTTTTTTTAGTGTGAAGGAATTAGTTTCAATTACTCTTAAAAAATTGTTTTATTTGATTCTAGATTTTACGCGTATAACCACGTTTTTCAGCATATTAAATATTCCTGAGTACTATATCTAATTCTTTCCTTTCCTGATAATATTTTAAAATTTTTACTGATCTTTTGCTTATAGGATTAAGAGTAGTGACGCTATGTTTAAACTCTGTTATGTTGAAGTAATACCGGGTACTTAAGAGTGGGTCAGAACTGGTTATACCCGATTTTGTCCGACACTCATAGAATGTATTTTTAGTAAAGTTAATAAATTAACAGCATTAAGAATGCAATTTAAAATTCCATGCTAAGTTATAATATAATTCTATCTAGTTATAATGAAAAAACTTTAATTTTGATTTTGTTTTATATTAAAAAGTGGGTCTAATTTTTAACTTACATTTATGAAATTAAATAATTTGCAATTATTAATGAACAAAATAATGGTACTAATTAAGGTGTAATTTTATGTTATGCTTATTACATTTTAATAAATAACTTTCTAATCTGAGGTGTAATAACTTGCGTTATGGGTCCACTTAAAAGGCAAATATATTTCGTGACTTGTTTCTCTAAATAAAATAATCTGCCCAAATTGACAAATAATCCAAAAAATCCCAATCCTATATAACTAGGCTATATAATCTATAACAGAATTTTTTTTTTATCAAATATTAAACAGGCAAAAAAAAAAAAAAACCCTCTTGACGAATCAAACTTTCCCCAGACTCATTTGCTGTATATAATAGGAGTGGATGGTTTACGAAAGAGGAAGATTTGGTTAAAAAATGTACAGAATTTTTCCAATCCTTGTCCTGAAAAGTCTGTTCTTTAAATCCTTAATAGGTGTTCAATTCATACAAAAGAATCCAGTTAATCTAGTAAGAGAAAGCAATGTATTTATATATGCTTCTTTCCTTACGCAACGCATCGATTTCAACCCCTTGATGTGTCTTTCAAGCATCTCTAAGCTCATACTAAGAACAAGAGGTGAAAAAGTGGTTATTTTCCAACTCTGCGCGATCTATAACAATTTACCAAATTGGAAAATTATTTAAAACTGCATTTTCGAGAGCAGCAATTGTAAATACTGCAATCAGAAGGTTCGAGAAAACAGGGATTTCCCCTACAACAATGTTTTTCCAGACCATCTTTTTGCTCCTTCGGAAGTGACAGAGAAACCCATGAAAGTCATCACAGGATAATGGAGCTCAACCTTCCGAACATAAACGAGTTGACAACATCCAGCAGCTTTCACGTCGAGCTGCTTCCAGATGCAGCAGTTAACATCACAATCACAGGCGTCATCACTCATTCAAAATGTTACATCAACAGAATACATTATTAAAATTATCCATTCGACATCTTCAGACTATGTAGCCCAGCAATCTGTATTTCCAATTTCGCCTAAAATGTTATTATCCCCTTCTAAGGAAGGCTTTAGAATTGAGAAAAGAAAGGGAAAAACTTATTTTGATTTCTTCTCCCTATAAATTACAGATCGAAGCAGATATTAAGGATAAATAAGCCAAACAAACTGCAAGACGAAAAAAGAAGTTTCTTTAAAAGAAAAAAAGAAACCAAAAAAGATTGCGGACACATCTTCAAAAGAAGAGGATAATGAAACCTGTATGTTTTGCTATGAACTTTACTCAAATTCTAAATCCAAATACGATGTTTAAAATTCCACGATTAGGCACACGAAGCATGTAGTAATGCAGAAGAATATGATGACAAATTCATCTGTGATTTTTGAAGCTAAAAGAACTCGAAAACGTACAGTGTAAAGTAAGCAAGCCTATACAACGTAGAAAATTTGCCAACGAATTATTTTTTTACACATGGAAGAACACATGTGCAATTTCGTTTTGTTAAAAATAATTAAAATGCATTTTTTACTATATTAAGCAAGATCTTTTTGACCAAAATGAGTTTCCAGTAGTTTTAAATGAATACCCAACCAGCGAGGTAAAACCAGATTTTTGCATACGTTTGAAAAAAGCTATTTTTTAATATAAATAATTATATATATATATATTGTTTGAAAAGAACGTTTTATTATAGCCAAGGATTCATTTTACATTAAAAACAGTGTTCAAAGTTTGTTTTCCCATTTCACAGCATTTGAAACTAACAACTTTTATGGTACCCGATTTTGCCCCACCTTCCCTACATATATTTAAAGGATGCTGTAGAAGAAAATAGCATGAAACATTTATTAGCTCCTTTCTACATCTGTTTCTACCAAAATTTTTGGTAACATGCCATTTATCTTTTAAAATAAGCAATTTTTCTATTCGCATACACTTTACGGTAGTTATCGCGATATATCACCAATATTAACACGTTGATATATTCCGATATTAAATTTACGATATTCTCCCCACCTAGCAGTTAAAGTTTTGAAAAAAAGATCAAAAAAGTTTTCCGAAAGCTTGTAGCAATTTATTCCAGGATGATATTTTAGAAGTATCGGCAAATATGTATATATATATGCTCTAAAAGTTAAAATCTTCTAACTGATGATGTAATTGATTTTTAAAAACATGAGTTTTAACTCTTTCAAATACATTAATGAGCGTAGGTCACTTCGTGCCTCACAAAGACTATATTTTTTCTACCATAAAACTAAGTAAACGTCCGTATTTTAACACAATCTTTTTGGAGCAAATCAACAGGCGAGATTTACATTTACCTAAGAAAATTTCTTAACATTCGGACAAATAAATATTTTTTACTAAATAAAATGTGCAAAAACTTCGACAAAATAAGCAAAAACCTGAGTTACATCGTGGTAAAAATCTTACCAGCCTTTTTCCCACAAAATATTAATATTTTTTCACTCGGGATACGAAAGCATTATGTTTTTACCATCTAAAAATTTCAAAGAGTCTAGATGATAACGACAAACTTTAAGAATTTAAAATACCGGAAGAACCTTGTCCCTCCCCCACATCCCTTTCCAGGCATATTTCAAAATTACACATAAGACTCGAAAAATCAAATTATGCAGAATATTAATACCAAATAATAATAACAATACCAAAAAGCATATACTTTCAATTCTCTTTGAAATACTGCAATACATTTAAAAAAATAGAAAATTAATCTTTTAAAAAAATTCATTGTCCGAAGTCACTTTTCTGTTATTCTGCGCATTTTACTGTACGACTCACATTACGTAGGGGAGACCGGGGGAATGGCGACACCTTAAGGGAATTTAAATTTTTTCCCCTCGAAAAAATGTTTATTTTTTAATAGTAAAAATTCTAGAGCTGAATCATGATCTTTAGTATCTGTATAAATTTAACCGTAATCATAACTGTAATGTAAGAATACATAAAAAAATATTTTTTAAACCTCTGCACAGTGGCGGGATTACCCAGGACACTGGGGTAATTCCGCCACTGTACCGGGGTAATGCCGCCACTCTTTAATGACCTAGTCCATGCATCAAATGGATACTAAGAAACACACAACATACTGAAAATAGTTAGAAAGCAAAGTAATTGAGCAGAATAATGGTTAACCTTACAATTTACTTCATATTGCAAAAGTCACTCTGCTGAATTGGCTCCACTATATTAAAATGAGGCCATTTCTCACCCGATTTGCATGGCGGCGACATTACCCCGAGAGGACAATATGGTGTAAATCCCCAAGCAAAGCCGAAAGAAGAACCGAACTTGTTCAACACATTGCATCAAAATGTCGGCGAATGCATGTAGATTACGGGTCATATTATCTTAAATACCTAATGTTACAATAAAAGGTGCTTATCTCTACTCATTTGAAGCTCCAAAATAATAAGCAACTAGAGGAAAACTACATTTTTCACTAGAACAAACGAACGACGTACAGCAAAGTCACTCTCACTTTAGGCACTGTTTATATTGTTGGCCGCTATAGTGCAGGCACATTCACTATCTCAAACTGCCCTTAGTTATTAAACTAGGTGGGGTGGCGGCATAACCCGGGTTGGCGGCATTCCCCCGGTCTCCCCTATATATTATTTAAAAATACACACTTAATGTTATACAGTAGCTTTGAAATGATCGAGTATTGATTTGGCTCAGATGTAAATGGATTTAAGGGTTAAAAAAATTAGTTTGAAAAGAGAAAAAAAACACCAAGATTTTGATATGAAAATAAAATCTATATCTATCAATATTATAAAAAACAAATATATCTGCGCGTAACGCTGATGTCATTTTGCAAATGGCAGCACTTTGAAATCTGGAATGAAATTTAGGTTTTGCAATTTCCGTGTTCAGCTTGTCGTCAGCTTAAAATTCCGAGTAAAATGAGAACTCCATTTAATATTTTTGTTGAACATTGTCACAATTCTATTTCAAAGACCCGTGATCGGGGTATGTAACTCACAATTATGTGGGTGGGAAACTGGAAATTGTTTTAATCCCTTCCGTTTAGGTCTAAAATGAAAGTACCAAGTTTTATCCCACATACTAGGTGAACATTAGAAAATATGTACATATTTATAGTCGAAAAACTTTTTTTAAATTATCTTAACAATATCTCAGAACAATTAATGCTTCCAAAAACATTGTCAATACAAATGTTGTAGAATTTGAAATTCTGAATAAAATGAGTACCCATATTAATATTTTTGCTGAACATTAAGGTCGCAATTCTATTTCTAAATTTTGCCTTAACCGCTAATCAGAAGAGAGACAGAGTTATCAATCCACCCTGCCTCCGTTTATTACATACATGTATTTTCTTTAAGTTGTTGAGGCCCTTGAGATGTTTCTGTAAATATGTTAATGCTTTATTTTGTATATTTTGAGGATTATAATTTAGTAGTTATCGAGAAACAGGTACATAATTGACAGCCGTTTTACATGCCATTTCTCAACTGATATCGTCAACCTTAAACCTTAGTTTAAAAAAACGTAAAGCTAACTTTAAGCTAACTAATAATACTTTTTTTCAATATTCCGAAGGTTTTAAAATTTTATGAATTTAACTTAAGATGCTTGTATACTAGTCGAATATAATTTTTATTAAAACCATCTTAGTCCTTTTCGTAAAATATCGAAGTTTAAAATTGTGCTATTGGTTGACCTATTCCTCTAGCGACAAGAATCCTGCACACTCATTTGTTCCCTCGCTCCTCCCCACTATTTTCGACCTCCTTAAATGTGATGCATACGCACTGTTATTCACTATATATGTCAAATTAAATACGACGCATAATTCAAATACAATATCAGAGATCATAAACAATATTTCCCATCATTTACAAATCATTTTTGAAATATGCTAAAAATCATGAAATAGTGCACTTTTTAAGTTATCTATTTGTTCGTAGCGGCAAAGCCGCACCTAGTAGGGCGGGAAAACTTAGTACGTTTATTTCTGACCTATGTTGAAGGGATTAAAACAATTTCCAGCTTTTCCGTATTTAATTCCGAATTCGGCCTTTTTTTTTTCATTTCCTACCACTGGGCTATATTCCGTAATCAAGAGTTTAAGCCATAACTCTGAAAATATCCAAAATAAAGCCTAAAATAATTACAAAATCCTCAATAAATTAATATATATATATAAATTAGAAACAGGGTGAACTGATAACCTCGTCTGTTTTGGCTTCAATCACTTGATTAACGAATTAGGCAAAACATTGCATTATAATTGTAAAAATTCAACAAAAATATTAAGTACACATTTCAATCAGAATTTTAACCTCTACAACATCTGTATTGACAATGTTTTTGATAGAGTTAGTTTTTTTTTTAGATATTGTTATGGTAATTAATAAAAATGTGTTTTTTGACTATAAATCTGTACATATCTTCAACCACTCACCTAGTAAGAGGGGGAAAACTTAGTACATTCATTCTAGACTTTAAGTAAAAGGATTAAAACAATTTCCAGTTTTCCTCTAATTAATTCCAAATGCGGCCCCTTTTTCCTCCCCTACTACTGGTCTATAAAGAGTTTTAAAGACTTTAAAATTCTATGTGCTCTAAGTTTTTTTTTTTTTTTTTTTTTTTTTTTGGCGGGGATGCCAATTTCGAGTGGGAAGAAAAATCTTGATTATTTATTGTGACAATAAAATGACACAGAACAGTTTTTTTTGTTTGTTTTTTTTTTATTTAAGCAGTTTTAAAGAGTTTTGAAACTAAGTATTATTACTGTGAGATGTGAAGAAAACGGGGAAACGAAATTTTCAAGGTGAAATTCAGATAAAATTTTAATGAAATGGATATGATGGAATGAATAGTTAATGAAATTTAGGACCGATTATTTTTTCACTTAAAGTAACAAATACAGTAGAGCAATTTTTTTTTTAACCTTTAACTGATGTCAAAGAAATTGTCACATAACTAGTGTGAAGCGGTCTGTGAGACCGCTCCAACGAAAGATGAATAAAAGCCGCGATAAATTCATAGGATGTTGTTTTTGTACTAAACTTTTTGCACAGGAGTGTTATAATTAAAATTCACCTATTCAAAAGTCTCCGGTGTTAGTACTAAAGTGAAACAAAATTTCAGTAGTGTTTGTAATAAACTGAAATTTGCAAGTTAAACTATGAAAATTGAAAAAAGCACTAGTCTGTGAGACCGGTAACATCAGTTAAAGAATAAAAAAAAAGTTTTAAACAGTTTAAACTTTGGTATTGTGGAGAAGGGAGTAAAAAGGGGAGGTGAAATTTCAGAAGAAAGGTTAGCAATGGCGGTTTTATCTTTATTTTTTAAATCAGAAATGAAAAGAAATGCAGAAGAGTTCCACCCCCCGATTAAGAAATAATATGACAGTAAAGCACTTTAAAGGGCTTTTAAAAATTTTTGTATGAAAATAAGCACTTTCAAGCACAACAAAAACCTTTTGAAAAATGCAAGTACTTTTAAGGACCGTACGAATCCTGATATATAAAAAAATTTCCCGACTACAGAGCAGTCCTGCACGGGTCAAGTTGCACCAGACACAAAACCGAATATTATACTTAAGTCAACCCGCAACTCGACCCGAACCCTCCAAAAATATTTCCTCGATCCGCAACCTGGCCAGAATCAGCCAAAATAATTTTCGGCAACCTGTAACTCAACCCAGACTTATTTCAACCCGAACCCGAAATAAAAGGAAAAGAAATCCTGTTTTATTGATATTATGAAATGTAATCTACAATTACATCTCTAATAACAATGTTTTATGTAGGCAAAGGGACAAATGTACATACTTTAATATTCAAACATATGTGGGTATCATGCCCACAAGTACTTGAAGTGAGGACAGCTTGTTAAAAAGCGCCATCGATATTCACCATCATGGTTGATCTCAATGGCGCTTGCTGACAAGTTGTCCACAACATGGCTCACAATCACATGACACACCTAAGTGATGTAGGATAGGTGGGGGCTAAAGTTACGCACTTATTAATTTTGATTTTTAACGAGCACATTGATCTAAACTTATGTGACGACTGATTAAAATGTTGTATTAAAACCTTAGGCACGTTCCACTATCAAACGACCACTATCAAACGACATTCTGTCAAATTATAATTCCGTGAGAAATTGTAATTTAAAAAAAAACATTGTTCTGCGTATCTTTGCCCTATTCGTTGGGCTAAAAGTATGCAGTGATGAATCTAAAGATTCGCAGTGCGCATTTTTTCCCCATTACGTTCGGATTTTGCCCCTATTTTCACTAAAATGAATGAGTAATGTAAAAGCATTAGTAAATTTTGATAATATTTAAACTGAAAATTCTAAACTAGACCATGAAAAGAACAGCGGTCTGCGAGATCACAAATAGCAGTTAACCTCCAACTGTTGTGACAAAAATCGTTTCATAAATAATGTAAGTGGTCTCCGAGACCGCTTAATCGTTGATTGAATAAAATGGTTGACTGACTCATAAGAGGCGGTTTCTGCGCTAAACTTTATGCAAAGGGCTATTATAGTAAAATTTCCCGCATTCAGAAGTCTTCAGCTGTACTTCTAATTTACCAAACGAAACAAAATTAAACTAACATAACTACTTAAATTGAAAATTACAAGTTAAACTGTGAAAACTGAATATTGCAGCAATCGGAGAGACCGTTAACAGGAGTTAAGGATTAAGGTTTAAAACAAAAGCGATTCATGAAACAAGAATATTGATTTTTAAAAGTAGGTAGGTAGAACATATGTTCTATATTTAAAAAACTTAACTAGAAAAAGGAAAATGTAGTTTACTAACTTATATTAGTTAAGCAGCTATTATATTTTATATAATATAAATTTAGAAATTGTGAAAAGCTTTGCATCTAGCTAAAATGATAGGGCAAGTCCCATATCTTAAACATGTTCGTATCTTTGTCCCAAGAAGGATGCGTACTTTTACCCTATTCTGCAGTATTTTGCTTAACCGGCTACCTATAAGTATAAACAAATGTGATCGAGGTAAACTACGGCATTTAGAAGCTAAAAATATTTCGATCTCCACTAAAATTTTGGATTTGTAAAAATTCCAGGTACTATCAGCTAAAAAATAAAGTGAAATTTAAAAAATATTAGATCAAAATTCGAAAATTTAAACTTACCTCATTTTCTTAGCACAAATTGCTACTTTTAATCAAAGGTTTAAACAAATGACTAGTACACTTGAAACAAAACTGCCACCTATTGGTCATGAGAGCCGAAATGTTGCTTCATATGAAATCAGCCGGTGCGTATTTTTGCCCCGCTCATATCTTTACCCCTACCTACCCTATATCTCTCTTTGCATGAGAAAGTAAAAACTCGGCATTTTATCGCTCAAACTCACGTAAAATTAAAATGCAGTTGTTTATATTTAGGTTTTTTCCAAGTCTAAGATTTTCACAAAAAGTTTGAGCAGAACAATTTTTCAGATAAAATAAATACATATTTCAATATGAATGGCTATTATTAAATTTACTCCTTAACCTTTAACTGATGTCACAGAAATTGTCACAACTAGTGTGAAGTCAATTAGTGTGAAGTTGTCTGTGAGACCGCTTTATCGAAAGATGAATAAAAGGCACGATTAACTCATAGGATGGTGTTTTTGTACTGAACTTTTTGTACAGGACTGTTATAATTAAAATTTACCTATTCAAAAGTGTCTGGTGATAGTACTAAAGTTCACAACGGAACAAAATTTCGGTAGTGTTTGTAGTTAAACTGAAAATTGCAAGTACATAAATAATTGCAAAACTATAAAAATTAAAAAAAAGCTGAAAAGTTAAGAAAAAAATACATATATAAGAAATGTGATAAATTCTTTTTATTTAAGGCACAGTTAAGAACCATTTATCCTTCTCTAGGAATAGAAAAATTTTACCAACATTTCATTTTTCATATACACGCAAACATATGTATAATATTTCTGATAGTTTTAAAACACATACCCATGATATGTGTGTATGGATAGAAAAGTGCCCAATATTCAGAGTTAGAAGCATAGGAGAGAGTATGGAGGAATGGGACACATTTTACAAAAATAAGAAAATGAACTTTGTTTGACACAAAAACAACATTTCAGTTTACAGAATACAAAATGAAACACTTTCTAATGTCCCTGAACAATATAGAAACATAATTTTCAGAAACAATTTTATAATTAAAGAAATTGCAAGTTTCAAAACTTGTCCCATGCTTAGTTTAATCCATGCTTAAAGGCTTAGTTTATATTATGGATAATATACAGTATAATGTTCCATAAATAGGGAAACTATTACATCTATGCATAAACAAGTCATTAATATTCAGAAAGCATAAAAAATATATGAAGCAAAATCACTTCTGATCTTGAAATAATCTTTTACTTTATACAATTGAAATCTTATGCAACTTTTTTCAACTGGAGATTGGGCTACCATTGCTTCATCTAGTGTGCGATTGATGAAATGTCTAGAATGATCATATTCAAAAATTTTTATTACTACCAAAACAAAAACAAATTTTGCAGGAAAGTAAAAGAATATATAAAATTTATTAAGTTAAACCACCTCTTTGCATGTTCGCCAACATAAATGAAAAATAGTGGAACTTCGAAGGATCACTTTTTGCTTCCTAATTGGTTTGATTAAGAGTATCAACAATAACACAGATTATAAAACATGTAAGCGTGAGGTGGGGGGGGGGGGGGGGTGTTATGAAGAAAATTTTTAAAGTAAAATTTTTATTGTATAATTTTTTTTTTTTTAAACAAACTTTGAATTTTATCCAATTGCTGGCACATCTGCCCAATACCTAGATTTTTAACCTGAAAAAAAATATTTTGGACATTCTTTTGAAAAATCAGTCAACCGGAACCCGACACACAAGATTCAAAACCCAAACCGACCCGATCCGAACCAAAAAAGTAAGGTAAACCCGACCCGATGCCGGAATCTAGTACAATAAATACCGATTACACGGCACGACTCTAATATTAAGAAAGATAATTTTGGTATACATTTTAAGTATTCTGCAGAAGAATAGTGGAATATTTAGCCTTCATTATCAGTCAAAGGGGCTGGGGGGTACTATTCATTGCATCACTAATTAGAAATAAAATATTTAATCTGCTAACCATATTGCAATAAAATATTATTTTTTACATAAAACATTGGAAATTGCACGCATGCAGTAAACACTGATGTAAGGAATAGTCATTTGACTGAACGATAAATATTTAACAATAAAATAATAGGATGATATCGCATTAATACCTGCTAAAATCATGTTACATTATAATTCGAAATCAAACGGTCTTACTGTGTAGTTCATTTTTACTTATTAGGAATCAAGGAGAATGGAAATATAACAAAATTTAACTCATAAAGACGAAATATTTACTTACATCCTAATTTGAAATCATAATCAAGATGGATACCTTGAACACCTCTGTGGTTGCGTGAATAGTCATTACGTCATCTTTAAAGTCCTTTTTCATTGGCTGACATGGGAGACTAAGATATTTCATGTATTTCTACTATGCGAGTGGTAAATATTATACCCGGTTACAGATAAAATTCTAGTAAACATGCAGATTTCTGTAGTTTTACAAAAACTAGTTTTGTAGGATTACAGATTTTTTTTTACAGTGTATGCTCCATCGACTTTTAAAACCTAGATAACAAATTTTAAGGATATATTTATGTAATGCAATGCCTAGTAGCAGTATAAAAGCAATAAACGTCAAATTGTTAAAAACAGACTAATTTAATGAGAATGAATCACATAAATACTATGGGATTCGCGATTAGTTTCCATTGAGTGGCTCTCTCAATTCACCTACTATGTCTTTAAAGGTTAACTAAAAACCTATATGGAATAACAAATATACAGAATAGCTGTATTTGCTATTATTTAGGTTCCATATATCGTTGAACTTTCATGGTATATACATTTATACTTTTCTAGTATACAGGGTGCAAAGGAAAGTCCCTTTAACTGAAAATACTTGTGAACGGATAGAGCTATAGCTATGCAAGTGAGGTAACGGTATAGTAAAGCTACTACGCCCGATTTAATGAAAACGACAGCAGCGTCCCCTAGTGGTGAAATTTGAAAGATAGCCACTGAAAATCGAAAACGAAAAGAGATAGAGCAAAATTTCCAGTTACAAAGTTTTAGAGCATCAATTAATTAATAGAATAAGACATTTTTTTTTTTACATGGATAAGATAAATCTCCGTCTGTTTACCCAAAAATGTCCGAAATCGATGCACTCAATTTTGTGTAAACGTCTGAATGGAATAGTCAGAAGTATGAAGAAATACGCAAAATTTATGCTATAAATACGTACTTATCTCAATACACTTTGATAACATCACACACAAAAAAAAAGACAAACTGTCTCACAGTGATAAAAAGTTAATATTCAGCATGTTCAAAAAGTTCGCCATTGCTCACGATACACGTTTGTATTCATGAGAGTAATTCTGCATGCACATTTCTAAGCATGGAACATCTATTGGAAGCCTCTTCAATACGACGACATAGATTTATTCTAAAATTTTAAATGCATTGGAAATTAAATCTTTACAGGCATTACAGCTCAGTACAACGTCACAATCTGCAATTGTGCACTGCTACATTTCTGGAATGTGAATAGGCAAACTAGAATCGTCGCTCATCGATTTCGGACATTTTTGGGTATGCAGGCGACGATTTGTGTGAACCGTGTGAACCAAATGTCGTTTCGTACTAATTAATTGATGTTCTAAAACTTTCTAATTGGAAAATTTGCTCTACCTCTTTTCGTTTTCGATTTGCGATGGCTATCTTCCAAATTTCGCCACTAGGGGTACTGCTGCCGTTTGCATTCGGTCGGGCGTAGTCGTTTTACTGTATCATTACCTCACTTGTACAGCTGTAGCTCTCTCCGTTCGCAAGTATTTTCAGGTTAAGGGGACTTCCCTTTGCACCCTGTATACTATAGGGTTATACCCAACCCTACGTTGTATAGTTTTTACAAAGTCTTAGTATTCTTTTAGCAACGGTATTTTTTTAATAATACTCTTACTAATTCATATATTATTGTAAGGAACACTCTGTGCGCGAGTAATACTCGCACTTTACCGTTTATTTATTATTTCATTTTGGGCTCAATTTTTACATCAAAAATGGTTTACTGAAAAAAGTGACTGAAATAGAGCTTTGAAAATGTCTAATGAAAAGAAACGTACAACCTTTCAGCTGTTCCAACTTGTCCCATGTAATTTTAAAAACACTTCAAGTGCAATTATAGTATTATTGCTAAATTTAAAAAAAAAAAAATCAGATTAGCACACACTTGTCATTTACACTTTTGAGATATATTATTCAATAATGAATGATTTGGTGTAATAATATATGATATCCTTGCTGGATATGAGGACTCGCCACGTTCTTAAATAATAAATTAGAATAATTAAAGATAAAATTATTTATTTAAAATTTTTATGCATTTGTAATTATCATAACTGAGCTAATTACAGTTTTATTGCTAAAGGGAAAAAAATCTAAGAACAGATTGGAACACACTTGCCATTTACACTTTTGAGACACGTTATTCAATAATGAGGGATTTTATCCAGTAATATTATGATAACCTTACTGTATATAAGGACACACCAGTTCCTTAAATAATAAATTAGAATCTTTAACACCTTGAAAAGCCCTTTTTTAATCAAAATCTGCACCAGAAATTTTTAATTAAAAAAATTACTTTGGTGGGAAAAAGTTGTAAAATTACTTTTCCTTATTTCGAAATAAAATATTTCGAAAATTCCGGTGTGATTTCAACATTATTGAAACACAATTACTTGCCCCTGTAAGAAATAAAGAAGAAATTATTTATTTAAAATTTTTAGGCATTGGTAATTAGCATAAATGAGCTATTTTTACTAAATAAATTTTACTTGTTGCCATACTTATTTTCGTATTTACTCATAACTTCATATTAATACTAAAAATATAAATTTTCTAATCTTGAGCACCTTATGCTGTGTACAATTTACCTCACCAATATGTACCCTAACCTGCCCCACTTTCTCTTTTCTGGTTTTTATGTCCATTAAGTTTGGCGCTATAATAATATGTATTAACACGTAATACCACGATAAATGTGTGTATTTTTAAAGTTTGATATTTATTTATAAAATGTTTAGCTATTTATGCAAAAAAATTGTTTATAAATCAATAGAGTAAAGTTGCTGAAACGTTATAAAATTATATAAGAAAACAACTTATTATCATTAAACTAATGTTGAAACACGTTAAAAGTGATAAAAGTACATTTAAAGGCGTATAGGGGAGAGTAGCCGAATTTGGACCACTTCACTTATTTTCAGGTGTAAATCACTTAATTTTTGGAAAATATGCAAAATATCACTGCACGTGTTGAATCTATTCATCTACTAACTAAATAAATCTTTAGAACAATTTCTTTTTGAAAATTTCGAGTTTTATTTTAATTTGAAAAATTTGCCAAAAGTGGTCCAAATTCACAACTTACTCTATCCTTTTCGTTTCCTATATCTTTAACAACTGTTGCTGTCACTGATGTTTTTCTTCCAGATTGTTTTTCTGTGTCGTTTTCATCATTTTTGTTTTACTCTTTTAGTTTCAGTAGGTTTCATGATTACTGACTCTGACTTTGAAATCTTTCTAGCAGGATAATCAACGGATCTAGTAAGATCCGCAGATAGTAATCCATTATAAATATAAAAATAATTTTAAAAAAATGTTTCCAAAGCGTACAGGCCTCAAAATTCATTATTTACTGTTCCAATTTATGTGGAAGGCGGATGCTTTTTCTAATCATAAATGACATCATTCTCATGAGTCATGACAGAATGTACAGAATGATTCTGATAACATCATTCTGGACTTAACGGCTGAATTGCAGCGGTCCAAATGGTTACTCTCCCCTAAATACCTTTTATTTTGATCTATGTATTTCATTGCACCAACGGCGATTTTATCAAGATCCATATTCAGAAAAATTATTTCCTCAAAAATCTTTAAAAATGAAATTAGTAAACAAAAATCACAGGGTCACAGGCCTAATGAAAACAAATGATCTAATAAAAATGGACATCTGTGAACGTCAATTATTTAATCTTATTGTTTCAATTTTTAGCTCACAGGCTATCAAAGCCTGAGAGCTTATGTGCCCGCCGGTTCTGTATATACGTACATATGTATGTAATGCGATAACTCTTGATAGAAATATCCGATTTGCTTCAAAAAAATTTCTAGGTTCATTCTGATAAGGCGCTTCCCTGATGAGTTTTGGGGGTTCAATTGTTTAAGGATAAAGGGGAAAAAGGGGGCTAGTCTCCCCCCTCCTTAATTTAGATAAATGGGTTTTTCATGCAGAAATATTCGATTTGATCCAAATTTGGTATGCCGGTTTATTATGTTAAGGAGCTTCCCTCATTAGATTTGGAAGTTCATTACTTAAGTATAAAGGGGGAAAGGGGGATACCCCCCTTAATTTAGATAAATGGGTTTTTCCTGTAGAATTGTTCGATTTGCTCCAAATTTGGTATACCAATTTATTATGTTAAGAAGCCTCCCTGATTAGATTTGGAAGTTCATTAGTTAAGTATAAAGGGAGGAAAGGGGGGGGGCTAGACCCTCCCCCCTTAATTTAAATAAATGGGTTTTTCATGCAGAGTTATTCGATTTTCTCCAAATTTGGTATACCGGTTTATTATGTTAAGGAGCTTACCTGATTAGATTTGGAGGTTCATTAGTTAAGTATAGAGGAAGGTAAGGAGGGCTAGACCCCCCCCCCCTTAATTTAGATAAATGGGTTTTTCATGCAGAGTTATTCGATTTGCACCTAATTTCGTATACTGTTTATTATGTTAAGGAGCTGCCTTGATTAGATTTGGAGGTTTATTGGCTAAGTATAAAGGGGGGGACGATCGCTAGTCACCCCTTAATTTAGGTAAATGGGTTTTTCATTCAGAATTATTCGATTTGCTTCAAATTTGATATACCAGCTTATTCCGATATGGCGCTTCCTTCATTTTATTTGAAGATTCATTGGTTAAGTATAAAACGGGAAAAGGGGGGGGGGGGGCAAATCCCCTCCCCTTAATTTAGATAAAGGGGTTTTCATGCAGAATTATCCAATTTAATTTAATTTTTTTTTCTATGTTCATTCTGATAAGGAACTTTTCTGATTATATTTGAAGGTTCATTGGTTCAGCATAAAGGGAGAAATGGAGGAGCTAATATCCCCCTTAATTTAGCAAAATGATTTTTTCATGCAGAATTATCTGATTTGCTTCAAATTTGGTATACCTGTTTATTATGTTAAGGAGCTTCCCTGATTATATTTGGATGTTCTTTGGTTAAGTATAAAGGGGGGGGGGAAGGGGGCTAATCCCCCTTCATTTATTTTTCGAGGGCATTATCCTTGAAATAAGAGTATAATATACAATTAGATTGAATAGCCTGTGAGCTCAATGCCATCAGTTTAACCGGGCACTTTATTTTTTTATTATGTCATGAATTTGGAAAGATATGCTTTACAAAACAAGAAACAATAGGATAAAATAATTCACTTTAACAGATGTCCATTCTTATTAGAGTACTTGCTTTCATTAGGCCTGTAATCTCGTAATTTTTGTTTACCACTTTCTTTCTTTCTTTTTTTTTTTTTTTCTTTTGGAAATAATTTTATCGATATACACCTTGATAAAGTCGCCGTTTATACGATGAGAGATGTAAATCAGAATAAAAGTTAGTTATATGCCTTTAAATGTACCTTTATCACTTTTAGCCTGTTTTAGCTTTAGTTTACTGAAACGTTGTCAAAACAAAGAAGGTTATATAAATTCTAATCTGTTCATCGCATGAATTCTTAATTACACCCAGGAATAGATTTCTCTGTCGTCTATCACTACCAATGAGTACTGCTGTTGTATTTGCATTATACACTAGAGTCCCGATTATCCGAGTCCCACTTAACCAAGTTTCCACTTTAACCGAGTTATTTTCTTCTGATGATCTGATGGACTGAATTATGGGGGGGGGGGCATAATTTTTTTGCCGTTTTTTCCCCCTATTCTGACCAGAAAATCGGAGTTCTAACTTTTTACGACTGCTCTTTCTTCTTCACCTGACACTTCATTTATAATGGATGCTTCATAATAATAGAAGCCATCTGTCCATCAGAAGAAAATGATCCATTCCAAAGGTATAAATTCGATTGAAAAAAACTATTTAATACTTTGAGCGTAAAGAAAAGACTACACCTGCAATTTTCATGACACTAATAGAATCACCTAACTCCCAAATTTGTACGGTTTTGTTACTTCTAAAATCCAATGCAAATTTTTGCCATATTCAATCATTGACAATTGTTAGATTTTGGCGATTGAATTAGGCAAAATTTACTAGTAAGTTTTAGTGGTAATAAAAAATGCTAGTGGTAGCTATACAGTAACTTAATATTGCAGTAAAAAAAAAAAAAGAAAAAAAAAAGAAAAAAAACCTGCAGCAAAATTGACGTTCAACAACCAAAAAACTATCAAGGGCTTTTCCAAATAAACAATTTCATTTCCCGTTTTTCTTAAAAGTGACGGAAACGTGCATCAAAGAAATGTTACTAGTACCCTAAAAATTAATGAATTAAGTGAAAATTTATATTTCCTCTCCTTAGTTGGTGACGATTTGTGTAAATCTGGTTTATCCGAGTTGTTTGCTTATCTGATGTGTGCTTGGTCCATATTAACTCCAATAATCGGGACTCTACTGTACTACTCAGGCATTAAATGTTCCACTCTTCCCTACAATTATCCATGTATGCATGCACACATATAATCCCTCTGCAAGAATGAAACGAAATGCATCATTTTGCATAAAAGAACGATTTCTGCATCTAGTTAAGATACAGCTATAGTTAAATGATTGTGAATATCATCGCAGTTAGCAGTAAACTTAACTCAAATATAATAATATACTATATATATAGAGAGAGAGAAAAAAGTGCAATTTAAAAAGTCTATTGTTAATTAAATAACTGAATTCTTCCAATTTTTTGGAATTTAAATTTTATTTCATTTATTTTTTAGCAGGAATATATATTATCATACAAATCCCCAGCACAAGAAATTTCAATGCACCAAATTTAACTAAATTGAAAAAAATCAATTGCATTATACAAATAATCGCCTTTAAAATTTTAAAGACATAAGTAATCCAGACACTTATATTATAATCTGCATAAGTTTCACCTTTTTTTAATCAATATAAGTTTAAATATGCATTAAAAAGAGCACTCGAGTATCGTTTAATTATATTTTTCATCATTATATTTTGCAAGATAAGTGCTTTGTTGTTTCATCATGGAAATACTTTTATTTAACTTCTTTTCTCTATTGCGTTTGTTTAAACTGTTTTTTTACCTGCATTTCTTTGTACCAATGTTCTTTAAATTTTGAGAGCGATTTCTTTCTTGTTTTTAATGTAATAATTCATGGAATTGTATCAAAAATAGGTCTCTTTAATTTTGGAGTTTTTATCAGTTTGTCTTTTTTCTCAGTTTTAAAATTGTGTAAAAATGCTTTCGTTTTTATCAGTACAACACACATTAATGTCTTTTCCATACACAAATCTGTACAAACCAATTCTGTGGATTTATTCATTTTTAACACTTTCCAACAAAGTTGAAAAGTGTTTTCGAATTCGGCTTGTCTGTCTGTCTGTCTGTCCGTGCTCTCTCTCTCGCGTAAATATAATCCGATCGCCATGAAATTCGTAGATGTTATTGGATATTAATATGGCATCTTCGGTATTTTAAATGAAGCGTATAGCCTCTACGGTTAATTTACAGGGACGCTCAAAAAAATTTCGTTTCATTACGGTCTATGGGGAAAATCGTTTGCGGGGTATCTTCAGGGGTCTCAGGACTCTTAAAATTGGAGAAAATGAAAACAAGTAAAAATTAAATTTAAAAAATCAAAAATCCCGACTGCATAAAAAGCGAACTAATTAATTACTTCTCATCAATGTGAAACTATTTTTTTATATTACTTACCTATTTTTTTTTTATTTACTTGTATTGATGACTTTAAGTTGTGTTTAATTGTTAGTTTCTATCTATAAACACTGTTTTGATGAGGCCTATAGATGTCTATGAAGGTTAGAGTTGCAGTAAAGCTAGAGATCCTACCTACACAACTTCCAGGTTGTGTAATATTTAAACGGAACTTCTGACTGTAAAATAGTCAATGAAACATCGTCTTCATTTTGAAAGACCTATCCAATGATATGCCACTCAATAGGGTGCGTAAAAAAAAAAAAAATCGTCTCTACCGCTATTTTGTATTTTACGGCCGCCATTTTGAATTTATAAAAACAAAACCTAGCCTATAGCCATCAGACGAATTAGACGAATCGATAGAGACCTCATTCATTAAAATCCATCCAGCCGTTGGGATGTTTAGAGGGTATAAGGAAATCCACGTACCCAGATACGCGTGAAACACATAGCCCTTCTTGGCAGTCGGATAAAAAGAGACTATTTTCAACATTTAATATCTTAAAATGTATATGATTTTAAAACGATATTTTTATTGGGATGAAAGATTGGTACGTTCTGTCATTTTATGTATTTAAAAAATTGCAAGATGCAGAATTAGCACTGACCGGGGGCTCCAAACCGTCAGGTATTTGACAAGCAGAAAATTGGTATAACAGCTTACGCGCACGATTACAGAATAAATACAGCAACTAGAATGGAAATTTTGGTGCCTACTTATACTTCATATTATAACAAATACCCTGAACGAAAATAAATTTGTATTTAAAGCATTTTTATATTTTTAATACAATGTTGTATTTAGTTTTGAAAATTTCAACAACATAATCACATTAAAAAATATTTTTTTTTTAACAATAAAAAGGAAATTTTAGGTTATGTTTATACACATTAACCTGAAACGTATGTTTTAAGAGTTTTATGAAAGCATATTAAGAAATTTTGAGATATCGTGCGCAGTGTTGATTTCAGGGGGGGGGGAGGACATTCCCCCCAGGAGCAATAAGTTTCCCACCCCGGAAGATTTGAGATTTTGTGTTTTCATTGGTAAAAAAGTGCAATTTCTTCCCGGAATTCTATAATGTCCCCCCGGAGCCACAGAAATCTCTCCCGGAGAAAAATGTCTGAATTCAACACTGATCGTGCGCGTTAAGCCTAAAAACGTCATTTCTAGAAAAAAGACTTCAAAGATTTGGAAAAGCCGCGCCGCTTCAGCTATTGAGCGGGTTTAATTCTAAAAGCGATAACTTCTGTTCTAATTAGATTTTCAAAGAAACGATTGCATTAAAATTTTCAGAAAAAATAGGAGTTTAACATCTAAAAAAATTAAAATTTCAAAAATTTTGAAGTTTTAAGTCTCCCTTAAAGATATTACACTCTTTTAAACATTCTGAAATTCATATATATCACTGATATGTACTACACGGCGCTTATTGTAGAATATGAAGTGCAAATAATTTATTGTTTAATTATAGGGACACACAAAAGAATTTGGCTACAGAAGAAATTGAACTATAATTGAGCTGTTGAAGCCTACGATCAATAATTGCTGGAAGTGCCTTTTCAGTTTTGAAACTGAACTAGTATTTCAATATTATTTGGTGGGTATAAATTCTATTGACCATATACAGGGTTTCACAAAATTTGTCAAGTACATTTTCTTTTATTCACGGAAATTGCTCAATGGAAATTTTTAACTCCACTGTGCGTTTAATTGAACTAATTTTTAGCATGCTATGTAGTATACATACAAATATATCGATTATGTACAGGGCTGAACAAAAAAAAATCGAATATTTTTCCGCATATTGATACTAACAGCAGAAGTTGGTTTTCCAAATGAATTAAAAAATCTTTCACTTAATAAATTCTTAAGTTTCGTTACAATTTTTTGAATGTGTTAGAAAGTGTTTTCAAAATCTATGCTATCGCTCTTGTTTCATTAGATTTTATAAAATCAAGTTATTCTGTTTAAAATTTCATAATATCACTTACTTCATACCATGAAATTTTATTATTAACTTTAATATTTTATTACTTATTGAATTATATCCATTTACTGCTATAATTTTGTCCTATTTTGCTTTTCATTACCCGGTTATAGGCATTCTTCCATTTTACTGCTGCACTAAAAGAAACAGTATTACCTCTCTTAAGTACCTTTAAACACAACTGTAATGTTCATACAAATAGGAAAAATAAAATTAGCGACGGAAATATCTTGCCCTTATTCGATCGTGTGGTAATTTTATGGTTTCATTTCTTGGTTTAGAGAGAGAAAATAGCAAGTGTTATATTAAATCTAAATGTTTAGTGGTCTCACAGATAAGATATAAAGTAAATCACACATTTTATAAAGATAAGTATACGGCAACCCGAAGATAAGGTTAAAAATCACAGAAGACTCACATATTTTACAATGATTAGCATTCTGTGACTCACGGGTGATATTAAATCATCATAGACAAAGCTTCAAACTATTAATTAGATCATAAAAATAATTATGGTACCTAGTTCCTTTAAAAGTTTCAGAAAATGAATTTTTCTCCTACTTTTATTCGCTTAAACATAGATTTATAATATAAAGTGCATTACAATTAAAACAGTGAATGCGTTTCATGCAGCTTCATTGAACGATAATACAGTGGCGGCCAAAATTGTGGACATTTTTTTGAAATTTTCATGTTTTATGACCTTTGTATGCTTATAGAATATATTAATTTTCCCTTAAATACAATTGTTTATATATCAAATTCAAGGAAATTTACTGTAGAATTTAAAAATTAAAAAAAAAAACAATTAAAATATCTGCATTACAAAAAATAAGATCTATCTTAGATTTCATTGTATATTTTAAAGTTACACTTACACATTCAATATTTAGTAGAAAAACCCTTGGAAGCAAATAATCTGGAGCGATGAGAGTGAAATATCGCTCTTTGGTAACAATGGGCGAATATGTGTGAGACGTAAAGTAAGGGAAGAGCTGGATCCTGATTGCACTGAAGTAACTACAAAAGAACCCAACAAATGTCATGTTTTGGGCCTGTATGTCTGCCGATGGTGTGAGCGGCATTCAAGTGATTGATTGCATTCTGAATGCAAAAAAAAAAAAAAAAAAAAATACATCGAAACTGTCCTGGAACCAAATTTAATACCTTCCATCAGGGATCTCTTCCCCAATAAAGCACCATTTATCTTTCAGCAGTGTTCAGCTCCATGCCATACGGTGAAAATATGCAAAGAAGGGTTTAAAAATAAAAGCATACAATTATTACCCTGACCAGGAAACTGCACTGATCTGAATCCTATAGAAAATTTGTGGCAACGTTTGAAAATCCTTGTACTAAAAAAGCGTCCATAACGCAACTTATTGAAGCTATAATTAATTCTTGTGGTTATGTAATTAAAAAGGATCAACTCCAAACACTAGTTCTCTCAATGAAAAGACGCTGTGAAGCTGTAATTAAAAACAAGGGTTATCGTACTAAATATTGAATGTGTAAGTGTAACTTTAAAATACAATGTAATCTAAGATAGATCTTATTTTTTGTAAGCGTAACTTTTTTTGTAATGCAGATATTTTAATTATGTTTTTTTTTTTTAATTCTACATTAAATTTCCTTGAATTTGATATATAAACGTTTGTATTTAAGTAAAATTTATTATATTCTTCAAGCGCACAAAGTAATAAAATATGAAAATTTCAAAAAATGTCCACAATTTTGGCCACCACTGTATATAAATATAAAGTTTATGTTAATTATTTAAAATCCCTTTTTCGTATGTTACGCTTGTGATATTGTCAATCCTTTATATAAATTTTTCAAGTTAGACTACTCATTATTTTTAGAATGAACTCTTCTTATAGCAAAGACAAAGCAGCATTTTGCTTTATAATGATTTCCATTCATTAAAGTAAAAGTTTCCATTATACAGGGTAAGTTAAAAATTTGTAAATTAGCTTAACATTTAATATAAAATCCAGTAGTTGGCATACGAGAGTATAATTGAAGCTAGATAGTGTCTCATGAAGAAACATTTTGCATAGGCAAATTATAAATAATAATATTAATAATAATTCAAAATTTCCCCCATAGATAGCTTTGTACATTATAAAAGTGGTTGGAAAAGATTAAAAATAATTAACTCAAAGTTATGTAAGCAGTAACAATGCACTTATTTACTCCATCCACTATTATATTTTAACCTCTGCGCATATGATCTAGTCTCTTCCGAAATCAACATTGCATAATTTCATTTTTTAGATTATGGAATAACGAAAAAAATATACTTTCGTACGAAATTTTTTTTTGTGAAAACTGTAAAGCAATTTAAAGAGTTTTTGTGGCTTTTTAAATAATTTTCAAGAATGGTATTTTAAGATCTATCTCAACAATGAACAATTGTTTTCCACAATGTTGAAAAATGGCTAGTGACATAAGTTTCCACAATTGGTAATTGGTTGGCCAAAAGCGTTTTCTTTTCTTAATCTCATTTTTACGCTAATCTTTCGTAATTGAGACCACTTCTAACATTGCATAAGAGACACATATAACATTTATAAAGAGATGATAATGCCACTAAACACTTCAAACAAATATTTAGCGCCAATTCTCATTTACTCAATAACGCCATTTGGTTATGGACATCGATTGAGGAAAATTATCTTATTTTTTCTTTCACTTCTAAGTAGTTAAATTCGATTTACCTCAATTAATCATTATTCCCGCAATCCATCTCCATTTAAAGGTGTTCTTTAATAACTTTTTATAATAGCAGAAGAATAATGGGCAATTCATGATGTCAATTAATTTTAAATTTCTGGTGCTTTCCCAATATTCTATCATTCGAAAATAATTAGATTCCTGATCGTGAAGAGTTTAAGTTTACTCTGTTGCAGAAAAGGCTTACAACCACAAGCTCTGAAGGTTTTAGTTTTCGGAATTTAATTAAATTAAAGACTAAAAATCTGATTTGTTACTATGTTAAAACTGTAAACTTGTGTACTTTTAAGTTTTTGTTTGTTTACATTCCTTTAATCATTCGTAATTGGGTCCTTTTCCAAGCGTTGCCATTATGGCTACAATAGCCTTCAAAGTGAATATGAATGTTAAAGGTTTTAAATAAATAAGGAAACATTCCTCCGTGAAATCAAATTTACTCAAATACACTGGCCTCCAAAAGTTAAGGTACACAGATTGGATGCTTTCGATTGCACACGTTTTGTCGAATATCTACAAAAATTATTGGCGAATTGTTCTTGAACTTCTGGGATGAAAAGAACATGTTTGATTTCATATTTCTTGTTGAAGATTTAGTCGGGAGGACAATTAGGGGGCTAATAATAAATTTAATAATAAAATAATATTTGCGATCACCTATGTAACAGAAAATGCTGGAAATGGTTTGTCACTGTGTTAAATGACTATTTGGGTCTTGTTCAACGTTTGTGTGCATTTGTGTAAGCATAGAACTCATATTCATGAAGATGTTATTATTGCGTCTGTGAAAAATTCAAAAGTTTTTTGCTTATAGCATACAGAGTTTTCAACTAAATTTAACACAACTTTCCGAAAACTTGCCAAAGAATAGTAGCAACAGTATACTGCAATTAAAACATGAATATATTGAATATTTGATGAGATATGGGCATTTCTATGAGATAATTTTAAACTGCGCATGCGCGAAAGATTTCAAAATTTTTATTTCATAATTTGGTAGTCAGTATTTTGGGGAAGAATTCATCCTGATTTCATTGAAGCAACTGCAAAGAAACCAACAAATGTATATAAAATATATATTCCAAACAGCTTTCAGAATATACATTAAAACACAATTATTTGCTTAAAAGACGTTCATTTCAATAAAAACACATTAACCCTTAAATGCCGTGTGTTGCCTTTCGGCAACGTGCCCAATTTAGGCTTATAAATACTATTAGAATAATATTGAAGCTATAATGCCAAATGTTGCCGATAAAATGCAGTCTGAAAATATTATTAAATCGATTTTCAACATTTAGATGGCAACACTTGTGCTATTTAAGAACAAAGATAGATTTATTTTTTCAATTGTTGATACATGTTCTTTTTGTTTTGTTTGGAAGCTTGCGAAATACCCTATTTTGTTCTGCAGTGAGCAAGTAAAATTTATTTCTTATCATAATTCTCAAAATTCTTGTGTGTTTAATATTATAGAATTTTATCAAGGAAAATTATTTTTTCAATTAAACACCAGTATTTCCGATTAGTAACAAACAGTTTTTTAGCCGTAAACCATACTTAAAACAAAATATGATTTTTTAAAGTATTATTCCCATGATTTATTTTTAAAAAGAAAGCCGAAAAACATGTTTTAAATGATTTTTGAAAACTCAGGAATTTAAAGGTTAAAAATATTAAAATTGACATGTTAATTGGATGTCAGTTTTAATATTTTTAATGTGTTTTTATTGAAATGGACGTCTTTTAAGCACATAATTGTATTTTAGTACATTTTTTGAAGTTGTTTGGAAAATATATTTTATGCTATAGTTAATAGTGGACGTAAATTAAGACTATTGCACTTATAGTCCCCGAGCCAGGTGCAAATTTCGTCAGTTATTTCCTCTCGGCCGATAATTTGTAAAATGCTTCAGAGGGTTGTATCATGAAGCTATGTGAACTTCAGCTGCGGTTCCGTGGGTGGGTTGAGCAGCGGTAACCTCCCAAACACGTAACAAAAAAAAAAAAAAAAATTAGTCATTTCCTCCCGGTTTAAAATTTGTCAAATTATAGCTAACCCAATATCTTGAAGAAAAAAAAAGTCAGCTGATTATAAAGTGGTGGGTAATGCGTCAGCTGGTCACATGAACATGAAAAAAATATACAGGTTGCAAAGGAAAGTCCCTTTAACCTAAAAATACTTGCGAACGGAGAGAGCTACAGCTACGGAAGTGAGGTAACGGTATAGTAAAGTGACTAAGCCCGATTTAATGCAAACGATGGTAGCGCCCCCTAGTGGCGAAATTTGGAAGATAGCTACTGAAAATCGTAAACGAAAAGAAATAAAGCAAAATTTCTAATTAGAAAGTTTTAGACCATCAATTAATTAGTACGAAACGACATTTGGTTCACACGGATAAGATAAATCGTCGCCTGTATACCCAAAAATGTCCGAAATCGATGAGCGACGATTCTACTTTGCATATTCACATTCCGTAAATGTAGCAGTGAACAATTTCAGATTGTGACGTAGATGGAAATCCTCCATTTTAATTCCGAAACTGACAAATGGCAGCAAGAATATTTAAAAAATATTTTGCTTTTGTAATGAAAGTTAAAATAAGCGGGGTTTTATTTTGTAAGAAATTCGTTTGAATATTCTGGTGTCAGTAAATTATTTCATCAGTTTACGAACAGAATTCTTCTCCCCTGAAAGGGTTAATCTAAAATTTTAAATTCATTAGAAATTAAATTTTTACAGACATTACAGCACAGTACAACGTCGCAATCTGAAATTGTGCACTGCTAGATTTACGGAATGTGAATAGGCAAAGTAGAATCTCGCTCATCGATTTCGGACATTTTTGGGTATACAGGAGACGATTTATCTTATCCGTGTGAACCAAATGTCGTTTCGTACTAATTAATTGATGCTCTAAAACTTTCTAATTGAAAATTTATCTCTATCTCTTTTTGTTTACGATTTTTAATAGCTATCTTCCAAATTTCGCCGCTAGGGGGCGCTGTTTTCGCTTGCATTAGGTCGGGCGTAGTCGCTTTACTATACCGTTACCTCACTTCCATAGCTGTAACTCTCTCCGTTCGCAAGTATTTTCAGGTTAAAGGGACTTTCCTTTGCAACCTGTATATTTTTTTCCTGTTCATGTGACCAGCTGACGCATTACCCACCACTTTATAATCAGCTGACTTTTTTTTTCCTCAAGATATTGGGTTAGCTATAATTTGACAAATTTTCAACCGGGACGAAATGACTAATTTATTTATTTTTTTTTTTTTTTTATTTTTTTTTTTTTTTACGTGTTTGGGAGGCTACCGCTGCTCAACCCACCCACGGAACCGCAGGTGAAGTTCACATAGCTTCATGATACATCTCTCTAAAGCATTTTACAAATTATCGGCCGAGAGGAACTGGGTCATCAAAATCTGTTGCTGGCTCGCGGATTATTATATTTATATTTGTGTCCGAAACATTTGACTCATTCCTGTAAGTTTAAAACTTTCATTTTATATATATATAGTCCAATGTTTCTATTTACCATTAATGTACGCTTGCAACAGATTAGAACTATAAAGCTATTTTGAAATAATTTATAAATTTCATGATCAGTATTAATATAGAACAGATATAATTATCATCATTTATAACATTAAAATGGAACAAAATTAAGCGCATAGACTAATTAAACATTTCATAATTCCCTTAAATTGTGAAGTAGTATTTCATCAAATATATGAGAAAATATCCATCAAATTATGCTCTGGTAGATAATCAACTAAACTATGTAATACATAGAATTTATTCGAAATAATTTACTAATTTAAATAATATTGGATCTTTTAATTAGATATCTAGCTATTTTAAAAGCATGATTAATTTCTGAATTGTACATCCTAATTATTTCACTTCAGTGAACTAATTTTTATTCTTACGATGATCGTTACATAGGATTTGCGTAAACTTAAAATATATTTTGTTTATTTTAAGGGGAGGATGGACCTTTAAAATCCATTTTTTATTTTTTGTAAATTTCACTCTAAGTATTATTCAAGGGTACATTATATGCGTTATGGCATACATTTACTACAAAAAAATTAAAAAAAAAAATTGAGAAAAAAAAGGAATTTTCCGTAATATTTTAGCTCAAAATTTCAAAAAAAGTAGAAATTTTTTTTTTCTTCTTACCTTTATATTCAAATATATCAAATTCGATGCGCAGTTTTATTTATATATGTAAACCAAACTTATATAAAAAATATTGGGGATTTTAATTGATATGTAGTTCGCATGGGACATTTTGAAAAGTTCTAAAATATTACGGAAAATTCTTTTTTTTTTCCCCAAAAAAATTTGTTTTTAATTTTTTTGCCATAATGCATATAATGTACCCTTGAATAATATTTAAAGTAAAATTTACAAAAAATAAAAAAATGATTTTAAAGGTCCCTCGTCCCCTTAAAAGCTAATAAAGGATATATAAAATAAGTTGAAGTATGATATGGTAATTGAAGAGCTCAGATAATAAAAGTGGTAAGTGAAAAATCATCATTTTCAGAAAATACATTTTGAACCACTTTTATCAACTAAAATTACATTTTTTTATTGTCAAATGTCTCCTTTATAAGTTAAAATCTCTATAAGTATTTTTTTTTCAAATAGAAATTTAACAGATGGTAGAGGATCATTGATTATCTTCAATCATATGATTGATTCCCCTTTTTTTTATGTGTGTGTGTGTGTGGGGGGGGGGGGGGGGGGGGTCACATACCACCTTTATCTTTTGAGCCCTTGAATTTTCCCTTGTGTTGTCCCTCCTCTAGTAGTCGCAAATGGTCATTGGGAAAAAAAAAAAACCCCTTTTTTTTTTTTTTAAATAAATGTGGTTTGTAGCGAAACAAAAATCCCTGTTCACTGTAAAAAAATAAATAAATAAATGAAAAATCTCATAGCGTTTTGGGAAATAATTTTTTCTTGTTATCCAAAAAGAATTTCCTAAAAGGTTATTTTTTTTCTATTCTAAAATATTCCTGGTTAAGACAACAATATGTGAGACGAGCTCCCTAAAATTTTATCATATTTTCAAGAAACGTTCCTTGAGCCTTTTGGGCAACTACTTGTCTATGATTTTTCAAGAACATTCGTAGTAGATTTTTTTACAGCGTATTTCTATAATATAACTTATTATTTCAAGAAACTAAAAAAAAAGGTATTTATCGTCACCGGAACGTTTACTACAATCAGAAGTAATTTTCAGAAGTTCAATTTTGATTTTTCGTGGAAAGAACACTTTAAAACTAATAATTTAGTTTGAACAGAGCTAGAAAAATAATTTCAGATTGTTAATAAAATTACACGTTGTGACCTATTTACTCATTCTATCTCAGCAGCGTGTTCTGCAGCGCGATCTAATTGCGTGAATGTGGCCAAATTTTATAGAATGAGTAAGCAAGACAAGAAACGAAGGATTTCGTAAAAAAAAGTTACAAAAGTCACCGCTAGGGAATATGTGATGCTATTTTTTCGTTGAATCTTTCGTCCCCTGCCTTGTTAAATTATCAACAAAATTTGACTTTTTCTTTAGATCTCGCTACAAAACACGCTAAATACTGTCAATATAATTATGGTCATCTGTATATATAGATACATATTTAGCATAACATGTATAGAATTACGCATAATACTTATATAATATATTCTATGTATGCATGTCCTTTTATTCTTTAGGTTTAATGAGATCTTCTAAATTCCTGGTCAGAATATGGTTGGTTGGTGCATGAAATAGCATGTAGGCTGGAATGTGTGAATTGTCTTGAAAACATGTTGTCGTCCACTTCAATGATGCGCATCAATTTCATTAAGTTTAAAATAGTGTAACATCATTAAAAGGCACTTAACACTATTGTTCCCCATTGATCGCAACGTAACTTTTGATTGACCTTGTAAACTAACCATAAATGGTACACATTTTATTTCCAGTGCTGAACACGCCATGGTAAACTTCAATAACATATATCAATTGCATGGCAATCAGAATATATTAACGCGAGTTAATGCACGGACAGACAAACCGAATTCATAAAAATTTTTGAACTATGTTGGAATTGGAAAGTGTTGAAAAATAAGCTTAAAAGCTATTAAAGTTCGATCTAGAAAAAGGAAACAGAAAATATTTGACGGTGGAAAATAGTAAATTAAATGGCGAGAAAAGATGGAATATTAAAATACGTTATATGTGTATATATTAATGAGATATGTATTACATTTGTATATAGATGTATTATGCATGTATATAATATATACTAATGACATATGTGTTATATATGTATATGGGGCAATCTGACAATCTTTTGACTTTCAGGAATAAAAATCTGGTGAAATTAAACTTGCTAAAATAACATTTTAATCTAGTAGACGAATGCCTTAATGATTCAAAATAAGGAAAGAATGGTCAGCAGCGGAAAATTTTTTATTTAACTGAGGTTTAAGTTAAACTTGCAAGTTTAATTTTTCTCATTTTACCACTACCTTTTTATTTTCTTCTAAATTTTTACTTATAATGAATTTGCATAGTACCCACAGGACATTCAAATAAGAAATAATAACAATGTAATACTTTTAGTACAAAGTTTTGGTATAACATTGTCTTAAAGGGGTGTTAAAGAAAGGACGGTAAGGGGAAAAAAGGGGAAGGTATAGGGAAAAACGGACGGTAAGGGAAACAAGTTGGAAATTGCTCGTCAAACGTGGCAAATGAGGTGCGTTCGTACTATAACTAGTTTTATAATTATTTTTTGCACCCCATATTGTACTGAATGTGTATTTATTTGCAATTCATAAGTGCATAGTCTGTAACATCATTAAAATGCACTTGCAATAATTTTTTCCCATTCCCCTTAATGTAACGGAAAACTTTTGACTGTCCCTGTAATTAAGCTATACATCCGATTTTCATGAAATTTGAAATGGCTCGACAAAATTTTGCAGCAATTATATAGTTAAAATTTCAGCCCATTCGGAAAGCTGTAACATCATTAAAATGCACTTGCAATAATTTTTCCCATTGGCTTTAATGTAAAGAAAAACTTTTGACTGTCCCTGTAATTAAACTATACATCCGATTTTCATAAAATTTGAAATGGCTCGACAAAATGTCGCAATAATTATATGTTTAAAATTTGAGACCATTCGGAAAGCTTTAACATCATTAAAATGCACGTGCAATAATTTTTCCCATTGGCCGTAATGTAAAGAAAAACTTTTGACTGTCCCTGTAATTTCACTATACATCCGATTTTCATAAAATTTGAAATGGCTCGACAAAATTTTACAATAATCATATATTTAAAATTTCAGATCATTCGGTTGGGTAGTTTTTGCTCTATTACATGCGGACGGACGGACAGACAGACGGACTGAACGACGACTATAGGTGCTACGTATTTATATAATTACGAACGCACCTAAAAAAGGATGGTAAGGATGGACGATAATGAAAATTACCACCTATTTTTAGGCAAATCATGTTAAGACTAAGTGATAGCCACAATGTTCATTGATTTTTAGAAACAGTTATTTACATTGGATTAAATTTTTAAAAAATTTAATTTACCTCGAAAAGTGCAGGAATTAAACTTGGGGACGGTAAGACTACCAATAAAGCCACGATGCTTGAAAATGATATTTAAATGCCGATTTAAATTCTGCAGTAAATTTCCTGTCAAAGAATTTTAAGTATTCTTTCTCTAGCGTACTTCTGCAGGAGAAAAAACTTGAAAGAAATTCTGTGGCTGCATCTGAAGTGATTTTCTGTATAATTTTAGAAGAGGGACGGTAAGGAATCTAAAGCCCAGGGACAGAGTTAAAAAAATAATATCAACCGTAAAAATGTGTGCAGGTTAATTTTTTGCTACATTTTTATATAAAACAATAGTCCCAGTTTCGGAAAAAAAATCACATCGAATTACTTTTATTGAAACAATTTGACACAGACAGCTCCAAACTTAAAAATCCCTGCCGGCCCGGCCTACAGGCGGAGTTAGATTTCGAAGTTAAATATACTAATTTCACCAACAAAAAATAGCATCATAGTTAGAGATAAACCCACTTTAACAATTTTATCTGGCCCCTTTTGACGAGTTTTTATTTCATTTTTAAATAAGAGCTGGTATTATCAGAATCATGTTAAGGCGGTATTCAAGAAAATACTTTTCCATGTTCAACAACTCGAAATTTTCTGGCACATTTTCAGATTCATTTTTAATAGAAAAAATATGAAACTTGCTGACGTGATTTTTGAAGAGATTTATAAGCGATCTGTGCTTTTATTTTTCGTTCAATTAATTAAACTTTGATTTATAAACAATTATTTCCTCAGTAGGACAATATTTTTCGTTTCTAACACAATCGCTTTGGGAAATTTGTTTCAAAATGCCCACTTTGACATAATTTTTTGAAATATATTCTGAACTCTATCAAAAAATCGATCACTACGGTACATTATATAGTTTCTGAATAAGAGAATCTACCAATTGGATGCGTTTGAGAGCAAAAAATGAATTTAAAAATGAGTCAGAAAAAATGCAGTTTGGATTTGAATACACCCTTAATACGATGATTTTTTTCTTCAACCGCTATGTATTTTTAATTTGTTTTTGCTCTAAGAATTGGTCCTATCAAAAACTTGTCAACATAAATGTTGTAGATAATATTAAGAAGATATATAATAAATTGATGCGGATTTTACATCTTGTGAATTGACGAAGTTATGGATTTTTTTCTTCTTCAACTCCCCCTTTTTGTTTTCGTTTTAATATTTTTTTTTTTTTTTTTTTTTTTTTGCGGTACGAATTGGTCCTATCAAAAACTTGTCAATATAAAAGTTGTAGATAATATTAAAAAGAACTGTAATTAATTTAATTGGATTTGATATCTTGAGATTTGACGAGGTTATGAATTTTTTTCTCCCAAAAACCCTATTTTTGCGCCCCTTGAGTCCATTTTTAATTTTATCAAAAATCTGTGATACATAAATTTTTGGCCCAATTTTTAGAAATAATAAAAACTTTAAACTGATTTTATATGTACAAAAATTAAGAAGTTATGGGGTTTTTTTCGGTTTTCACAAAACCCCTCTCTATTTCCACCCCCTTGGTCCGATTTTGCCCATTAACGAACTTGACCGAGATTTTATGCCCCTTGATTTTATGCATTAGTTTGGAAGAGATTTGTACAGAATTAGGAAAATTATAGTGTCCAGAAAAAAGTGATATATATATATATATATAGATAGATAGATAGATAGATAGATAGATAGATAGATAAAGCTTTTTACTGAGAGTGGTTTTGTGTCTAGGGGTCATGATCGGTGTAGATCTGCAAAAATTTTTCAGAAATTCCAACATAGGGGAGAATGTAATAGGTAGTATTTCATACGAAATCTGCCTAAAAATTAGCATCAGGGACACGGGACGGTATAGGAGTTTCCTGGATATTTGAACGCCCAACATTGTCCAAAACTTCTTTATCTCGTTAACATTGTTATGCAGTCATGCAATGGGATGTTCCCCAGTATATGAAATTAAAAAAAACACACAAGAATATGTACTAAAATAAAAATTATTATTCATGGACTTAAAAGTGAAAAGATAGTGAGAATGCCCCATATAAAAAACTAAACCTGTAGCGGTACAATCCATTGAGGATCTTGGCCTACAGTGATCATGATCAGCCCTGTTTTCTTGACCATGGGCCCTGAGGTGCTATACAGCATATATCCCAAACAGATGATCAGCTTAAGAGGCCACACTAGTCACTCAAAAAGACCCGGATGATAATGTTAATCCTATGGGGAAGTTATTTTCAAATATCTCGCTTGAATTTTGATATTTTCGAATGATTTTTATTTTTTGCATAGGATAGTTGAGGACAATCTACAACTGGGCTAGTTTTTACTTTTTTGATTTTGGTTTCAGATTTTTTTTTAATTACTTTTACTTTCGGAGCCGGTTTGAACCGGTTCTGAAATTGAAACTGTCCTAATATAAAAAAAAACTATAACCAAAATCGAAAAAATAAAAACTAGCCCGGTTGTAGATTGTCCTCAGCTATCCTATGCAAAAAAATCATTCAAAAATATTAAAATCAAAGCGAGAAATTTGAAAATAACGCCCCCCATAGATTAGCATTTTCCTTTTTTGCCGTGACTGAAGTGGGCTCTTAACACGGGACTTAGAGTGTTTAGTTCCAAAGCAAGCTTGATACTCATTTTACTGACCCTGAAGGGTCACCTTAATCAGTCCGCTGTCCGGATTCGAACTGTGGACATGTAGCGTGATAGTGCGACACGCTGGCCACAAAATTACTAGGCTTGTATATATGTATATAATATATAGCATTAATTAGTAAACGCTATTACTAATCAATTGGTACCAGTCACATATTTCTACGATGATTTGAAGTATAGAGATAATAGAGGTCGGTGCATATTTTTTTATCCCGTGACTGTTAGAAACCGATCCTTCGTCCGGCGTAAAAAGAGCAACACGTAATCCGGAAGCAACTACAGTGCATTATTTTTATGGTGTTAGTAAGAATGTTTTCTTTTTCTGATCCATTTTCACTTCTAATACAAAATTAATACTATGACCATAACTAAAAATCATTTTGACTATTTACTTACATATTTTCATTCTGCATAATATTTTGTAGTTATTCTTAATCAATCTCACATTACCAAACATTGCGAATTAAAAAATCAGATAAAAATAATTCTGTAATCTTGATTTTATCAAAGCATGTTATTCTGAAACCTACCTAGATTTCTTTAGAATGATTCACATGATGATGAGTTTCGATGTTTTTAGAACATGCGTGTTTTCGTTTTTCAGTAGTGATATTTGTAATTAGAAAAATCGGTCATGTCATATGATCTGACATACACCTATTACAAACAGGACAAAACATCCATTTGTTTTTGTTTTATTCATTTCCTTTTTCCGAATTACATTAATGTGGAAAATTATAAATCCATTAGTTTCTCGTGAAATCGGATTTCCTTATTGACGTCATAGTAAAATACCTCTAATTTCTAAAACTTGTGATTGTCGTGACTATAAATAGTTGAAAATTGCTTTTAAACAGAATGTAATCTTGATAAAGAACACTAATTAAGCTAAATTGAAGTGAATTATACTGATTCAAGTTGAATTAGGAATGACGAGTAAAAACAAATGTGAAACAAAGAGAAAAAAAAAGAGTTTAGTTAAATTAGGGAATCTTTATCAGCGATCATTTGACCTTTAAATTAGTTAGCCTGGATATTCAATTCGACAGATTTTACTTATGCTTTTAATTTTTTGACTAATTTATTGAAATTAGCAAGCTAGCATGCGCACCATACACAGGGCGGACACAAAATAAAAGCCCGGGACCTGTAGTGATTCGAATGCGGGCCCTTAAGCATAACACTCGAAAAAAATTGAATAACAATGAATTAACATTCAAAACGTATACTGTCAAAAAAGAAGCCCCAGAGGTTCGCCGAGAGGTCCTACTCTCAAAGTTGGTATACGGGAGGTGCTGGGTTCGAACCCAATCGCGCCCGTCCGCTTAATCGTTCGAAGTTTTCCGTGGTTTTCTTATAACCTTGAATATCCTTGCTTAAATACAGGTTAGGATCCCTTAGAAAGACCCCCACTGAGGGCATTCCCCCTTCGAGCCTATATCCCTCGTGTAGATAATCGGCCGTCATAAAACAACACCAATACCAACGCTGTCAAAAAAGACAAGTTTCTTTTAATCTACAAAAGTATAATATAACCACAAACGAAAACATACAATTACCTCTTCCGAGTTACCCATGATTCCGAAAAGCTTTCTTTGTCTTTAGAAACCTCAGAAACCAATATATTTTCGAAAAAAAAAAAAAATTTCTTTTTATGCCACTGATTTTTTGAAACGTTTCCGAAGTGTTTTTACAGTGTATTAATCAATTTTCACTAACCGGAATATTGGTTTTTAGGATGCTATTTACTCCCATTTAAACATCTTCAGCTGTGTAATTGAATTTATACATGCAAGACTAACATTTTTTTTTTATTTATAGAAAAAGATATTTAGGTTAAACGCGCAAAATTTCGCTTTCTTTTAAGAAGAGATTTTGTATAAGAAAATTCTGGTGCCAAAAAATTTTCTGGTCTGCAAAATTCAAGGAAGCGTACGAACCATGAGACAACCACCTCATCGAGTTGGAGACTGAAATTCCAGAATTAGCTAAAACTCGATTCCCATATTAAAACGTAATCGGTCTGCCAAGTCATATCTTGGTGGAAAACACCTAAAATACCGATTTTACCGGTTGATTCGTAGGTTTACCATTGCGTTTTCCTGCTCCCAGCCCGCCCTATTTTCATACCTTTGGGTGCAGGAAAACGCAACGGTAAACCTACGAGTCGACCGCTAAAATCGGGTTTTTATGTGTTTTCCACCAAGATATGACTTGGCAGACCGATTGCGTTTTAATATGGGAATCGAGTTTCAGCTAAATCTGGAATTTCAGCTCGAGAGGCGATGACTCGATGAGCGGTTGTCTGTGCTATCGGCTCCCTGTCTATTACATATGTATGTACATTAGGGTGGTCACAAGCAACATGGGGAAAAAATTTTTTAACGTTTTCTTCGGGGGGACCCTCCTAAAAGTTGCCAATTAGTTAGAAAATGAGATTGGCAAAGTTTCAGCTCAAATAAATAATATTAACCCGTGCCTCATCGAGGTTGAATTCTTGAAAATTTGCAATTTTTGGCAAAAAATTGTCGTTTTTCTTTCCTTACGTGAAAAATATTTGTCTTAGAAACCTGATTCTTGTTTTATTTCATAGAGACTGTTGTTGCTTTGAACTTTTACTCTCATGAAAACTTATATTTAATGAACATTTAGTATTTTTCAGGACATCTAGTGAACCATACCCTCAAACTCTGCATTTTTGAAACATAGGTAAAAAATGACAAATTAAAAATTTTATTACTTTTGATAATTTTTTTGTATCATTTTTATTAATAGGCAAAAATAAGTGAACAATTTTTGTAACTTTAAAAATATTTCACGAATTATAATTGATTATTAGTTATCTAGTTCTGTGTCTAGTAAGAAAGAGCTTCTCGATTTGTGTTGCAGTTGAACCTCTGAATTTCTCTTTTTATTACAAGGCTGTTTTTGTTATCTGTTATGGTTATCTATTTTTAGAATTGACAAAACATTCCGTAAAACCCTTCCCCCTCTTGATATGATGGCAGAAATGTAAGATTTTTTAAACTGGCCACATGTCTCATCAAATCATCGACAGTAAGCAGCTAAGTAATTGTCAAGTTTTATGTATTTTATTTTATAATATTCGCAAAATGAACTGAACGCCAGAGAAGCTGCTAGACTTAGAATACATCCACTAGCTAACCACAGACATCGACTCTGCAAATAACAGTTTCGTAAACAAAAAACTGAGCTCATCAATACAGATTTTAAAATTCCCGTTTAGAGAGAACTGTTGTTCACTGGGGTGGAAAACTGCTTCAACATTTTTTGAATAAAGAAAATGTAGAGTGGATAAAAGTTTTAATTAGTTGTGGGGATGAAGAACAGTTACTACGAGTTCCTCAACTTGAAAATAGTGTCGGAATAATTCAGGCGAAAGCTGTATTTTCAGCAGTTGAAGAGTGGGAGGAAGTTGGTAAAATCCAGGCAATATTTTTTGATACAACTGCAGTAAACACAGGTCGCCTCAGAGTTAACCTGCATTTTTCTATTGCAATTGTTAAAGGAAAAGTCTTCTGTATTTACCATGCCGCCAGCATAATTTAGAAAGCTGTTCTTGATTGTAAAATGGGCACAATCACTGCCCCTCAGCCAGATATTAAAAAAAAAACCAATTCTGATTGGGTGGTCTAAATTAAACCAGAGTAAGTATACAAATGTTACTGAAGATGAAATACTAGGTATAAATAGTTAATTCAGAAGAAATTTCAAATTTTCTTACAGGAACTCTTAAAAATTAACAGCTCAGGGATGATTATAAAGAGTTTATCCAACTTTGTTTAATTTTTATAGAACTCCTTCCTGCAAAAGACTTTTTTTCAAAGCCCCTGGTACTTTTAATCATGTCAGATGGATGGAGGCACAGGCCATTCATTCTCTTAAAATATATTGTTTCAGGGATCATCTTTCAATAACAAATTTATAAAAAGAAGTTATCAGAGATCTTTTCTTATTTTTAATCAATATTTATGCAAAAGCGTGCTTCAATACATCCACTGCCACTTTAACCCCCAATTCAAGACCTGCAAATAATAAAATCACTTGTTCACTACAGAAAATTTGATAACTAGGTTACAGACAAAGCACTTGCTAAAATATCAAACCGCCTTTGGTATCTTAACTCGGATCAAGTTGCATTTTCATTTTTAGATAATACTTTGGTAAAAAAAGTCAACATAAGCCACCTTATCTAAACCATTACCACTTCAATCCTTTCCGGCGCAGTGTCCCACGCCGGGACCACCTAATTTTAATTCCAAACTTACAAACGGCACGAAGAATATTTTAATAAAATTTTGCTTTTACAATGAAAGTGATTTTAATTTCTAAAAATGTCGTTTGTAAATTCCGGGGTAGACAATCATTTCATCCTTTTACGAACAGAATTTTTCTGTCCCGGAAAGGGTTAACGTGACAGTTGTAAGGGAAAATAATTTATTTTCTTTATTATGCCTACTTTCTTGTAACACAACTTTAATAATAAAATGCAATTGAGCATTATTTGCTCTCATTTCTATACTTCCTTTGCCCTCCCTTTTTTTAAAAAACTCTTTCAGTTTAAAATTCGATTTTTTTCCTTTTCTTTGGAATTTTTTTTAATCGAACACTTTATTGGACTTCACAAAACGTAAAAAAGAAAACAAAAAGTGGAAAGCAGATGAAATGGAATGTTACAAATTATTTTTTCGCTTTTTCATAAAAAGTCAATTTTTAGGATTCAGGTGAAGTCTGGTCCTGAAAAATGCGCATATTTTTAAATCTATACATTTTTAGAAAAAAATGGTGTGTGGTTCTTCAAAGCAAAACTTTTTTTTATAAAATGAGACCTGCATTATGTTTCTAGGTTCAATTGTATTCATTTCATGAAGGAAAAACAGCATTTTTTTGCGAAAAATCACGTTTTTTTTTTCAAACTTAAACCTCAATGAAGCACGGGTTAATATTATCCAAATGAGCTGAAACTTAGCCAATCTCATTTTCTAGTCAATTGGCAACTTTTTGGGGGGTCCCCCCGAAAAAATGCGAAAATCGATTTCTTGTGACCACCCTAATGTACATTTACAGTACTTTTTCAGTTGTTTTTATACAAGTAAATAATGCAAAATTCACAGGAAATTTTCTTACTTTAATTCGCTAAATTTTGTGGAGTTCACAAGATACCAAATTTTGGGGTTACACCCACCTCACCCCTTAAGGGTTAAATCTCAAAAATATACTTCTTTCTGGGCTTTCTAAAAATAAAAAACGCGTTTCGGAATAGTTACTAACTCGGAAGAGGTCATTTTATATTTTCGTTCGTTTTTATATTATATGTTCCTAGATTAAGAAACACGTGTCTTTTTTTTACAGTGCAATATACACTTGGTCGAAAGTTAAACGTCTGTGTATTAATAAAATATAATAAAATATATGCCTAAAATAAGTATTAGCTATATTATAAAGCAAATAAGTTGGAACTGGTGTGAATCAATAAGCATTAAATGAACTTCTTAAAACACCATGAAAAACTACTAAATGCGCTAGGCCTTTCGAAAGATCTGAGACTTTCTTCGTCAGGCGCAAAGAAGACGTGCTTCTACTATGAAAGCAGCAGCAAGACTCGGCAAGACTGAGTCTTGCTGCTGCTTTCATAGTAGAAGCACGTCTCCTTTGCGCCTGACGAAAAAAGTCTCAGATCTTTCGAAAGGCCTAGCGCATTTAGTAGTTTTTCATGGTGTTTTAAGAAGTTCTTTTAATACTTATATTATAAAGGTCAAACGTGTCCGTGAATAACACTAAAGTCATTTTGACGGCGGCAAAAGAACACGATTAAATTTAACTTTTATTAACTTTTATTGCAATATTTTTAATTTCTAAATACTGCACATTTTCAATTTTTACACCATCTAATAGAAGAAAAACGTATTTTCAAATGCAATTTGTTTTATACTATATCGCAGATTGTTTGAAAACTGTTTCGCAATTTACTCAGTTTTCATTGTTTTTAAAATATTTTTCAAGTATGAATTTTTTTTCAAATGTGTCTCTATCGCGTGCAGACGATTATAAAAGTAAACGCCCTTTGCACTTAACTTAATATAAATAGCTCGTCATTTGCTTTCAGCTTATATTCCATAACGAAATTAAAACAGTCATCAATCGATAAATAAAACAATAAAATATAAATTAAACACAAATTTTAAACGTGTAATCGAATTTACCACTTAAACCACTGAAATGAACAGAATAAACGAGGAAAACGTAAATAGCGATTTTTTGGCGCTTTCTCCGGCTGTCAACTCTTGACGCACGATAAATGTGAAAGTATCACTTTTAATACATTTCAAATCTTTATTTGAACGCATTATTGCTGTTTATCATTTTTAAAAAAAATGATTTTTAGCATTGTAAGTGGGCGTTATAAAACCAGAGGGTAAGTGTAATCACAGATCGCATAGAGGGTTTCGATTAATATTCCTTGCAAAACACTTTATCCTTTTGCAAAATCTGTTCGTTCCACATTAGGCGCACTTTATTCTAAACAAACCTCTATCCGAACGAAACGCCGTTTTACAACCTATCCGTAGATATATTAGTCGAGGGGATTGGGTCAATAGCACCCGAGATAGATAGGCTCCCCCTGGCGGTAAAAAGTGGAACTAAAATATATAAGGCTATGGTGCATATATGAAAGAGTGGTCAAAGGAGTGTCGGCAAAAGTTAGATAAGTGTCCCCGGGTGAAAAGGGGGGGAGGTTAGAAAAATTGCTTAAAATACACGAGTTAGAGCCCGGAGAGGTAAATAATATAAGACTTTTTGAAAAATTTATGATGTTTTGTGTGATCGCAAGTGTTCTGCTATAAGTATGCAAAATTTCAAATATCCAACTTAATTAGGGGCTGAGTTAGAAAAATTGCTTAATATACACAAGTTAGAGACCGGAGGGGTAAATAATATAAGACTTTTTAAAAATTTTATGATGTTTCGTGTGATCGCAAGTGTTCTGCTATAAGTATGCAAAATTTCAAATATCCAATTAGGGGCTGAGTTAGAAAAATTGCTTAAAATGCACAAGTTGAGACCGGAGTGGTAAATATAAGACTTTTTGAAATTTTTATGATTTGTCGTGTGATCGCAAGTGTTCAGCTATAAGTATGAAAAATTTTAAGTCTCCAACATGTATGGTAGTTTCTGAGAACGGGCTCTGTGACAGACAGACATACAGACAGACAGAGGAGTGAGACGAATAGGGTTTCATCAGATGAACGAAACTCTAAGAAATATATTAAATGTAAAAAATGTCCTAGAGTTATCTTTCAGATTATTTGTTGAAGCGTTTTTTTTTTTTCATTAATTTTTGACAAATTGCAATTTTTTTTATTATTGTTATCAAACAACCTGTTTTAACGGAATATAAGTATACTATGTCAAAAACCGTTTGCAGAACCTGTCGAAAAATACCTCATTCATCACTGTGTCTTTAGTATGTGCAGAGAAAAGAGGATGTTAATATCAGAAATTGTATATATGCAGGGTTCTCGCTGGCTTTTGACCAACAATAGTGATTTGGCGAATAAGACATAAAAAAAGGTAGCCAAATGAAAAAAAGTGTTAGGAAGATAGATTCAGCGTGAAACACTGAAAAATCTTTCTTTAACATCTTATTGTATCCTTTTTTTTCAATACGTTCTAAAATAACATATTTGTTTTTGTAATTGCTTATAAAATAGAAATTTGATTATCCGCTATAGAAATTATTAAAAATAAGTACATTCTAAATGTCTCCTAAATGTGTAAATGTTTCAGACATCCTGTTATCAATCTAAATAAAAATTAAAAACAGCTATTATCTTTGATTTGCCATTGTGAAAATATGCACTAGTACAAATTGCTATGAGATTTCGACTCTAACCGTTAGAAAAAATTAATTGACAGGCCAATTACATAGAACTAATAAATAGTCGCATTCTAGCAAAACTTTTTTCTACTAGCTGAACCGCCCGGCGTTGCCCAGGCAGAAACTGTGCCGGTACTGACATTGAAAACTATAGCACTGGAGTGGACTTCATAAAAAAAAAAGCACTGAATAATATTTATTTGGCACAGATGTCATATATATATCCACAGTTATGCTCCGGAACGTTTAAATCAGTAATTTGGATTTCAGAAGCAATGCGTTCGCCCATGCGACGATTATTAAGCCTATTTTGGCGATCGCTTATGTTCTGTGTTTGACGCCGTTCTCGATCCAATCTATTTCAATTTTCTCTTCTAAATACGGATTCTTGTTCGCTTTCAAGCATTCGCCAAGATCTTTTACGGGCATTTCTAAACGATATTGTGTAGTTTCATAATTGCAGCGAAAGAGAGAACGTAAATATAAACGCGGAACGTAAGTAAATAAACCGGATTTACCTCCGCCTAAATCCTTCCAAATGACTTTTGCCCAATAACTAATGAGATGCGTTTCTCGGGCGTTGCCATTAAACAATAACAAATAATCGCGATTTCTGTGCCACGTACGTTAGCGTAATATATATATAGATTTGGCGCTTTAATTTTGTGTTTATACCGGCGCGGCGCGAAACCAGCGCATAGATAGTGATTAACTGTCAAAAGATACCTATCGCATAATCCTTTCTGTGTCTTTGGCTGTTGCTAAACTGAATTGGTGTAGAGTCAATATATCTATAAATAGAGCAATGTAAATGACACGTTGCTATTGAAAATTTAAAGCGACATCAATTTTTCAGCAACGCGGATAAGAATATCGACTGTATTGGCACAAACACACAGGCAAAAAAGAGCAGAAATTTAGCACTCGCAATTTTGCGTGTCTGATTGTTCATTTACTCGCCAAATGAAGCATTTTGTCGCGATGTGGCGCAATGCCGAGTGGCAGCGAGAACCCTGTATATATGGTCGTTTTCACCTATATTCTGTAGCCCTGGAAGGCCGGGTTTATTCCCTTGTTATAATAAAAAATAAGATCTCAAAAGTCTCGCGGACGTATTCCAATTATTTGTTACAACGAATAATTGTTCATAAAGATGAGTAAATAATTAAAATGAGTTAGTAATTAAATTCTATTATATTTTGTTTCCTGCCCCAATTAAAATCAGTCTCATTTCACATTCACTTATGTATTTTAGTGTAGAACTAAACCTATCAAGTCATTTTTGGTTGCGTTCGTAATTATATAAATACGTAGCACCAAAGTCGTCGTCTGATCTGTCCGTCTGTCCGCATATAACAGCGCAAAAACTACCCAACCGAAGAGTTTGAATTTTAATATATGGAATCATTGCAGAATTTTGTCTAGTCATTTCAAATTCAATGAAAATCGAATCAAAACTTAAAAATATATTAATAAAAGTTTTCTTCATTCTATTAAATACTAGCATACGTAATTAATTCAATGATACACATGATTTTATGTTGCCATGGTGATTACGCCCTATTTACGATGAAATCATATTATGTCTATATTACTAATATTTAGTATATATAATTGTCATAAATTTTGTATTCATGCATTTTTGTGTAAGAGTGCAACAGCTATTGCACCAAGATCTGAATATTTATAAAGGTAGTTACAGTACGAACGCATCTCATTTGCCACGTTTGACGTACAATTTCCGAATTTTAATAAATAGTACATACAGGAAATGTTAATATAACTTGTGTTTCTGGAAATTCATACAGAAACTGAGTACCGATGATGCAAACTTACACCACCATTTTTGAATAGTAATCATCGCCTTATTTAAACACAGAATTTCTGTTGTGAATATAACGAAAATTACTGTTCGAAATTACTGGTCGAAGTTTGCCTCTGTAAAAATCAGGTTCTTAATTCATGCAATAACTACTAAAAAATCCTTAATTTTAGCTTTTCTATTAATATGTTTTTAATTATTAAATCAGTAAAAACAATTAATTATTTTCGGAAGATTTTTAATAGTTTATATTTTGATATTTATGCTTAATATCATGGCATAAAAGAAATATGCAAAATAAAGATAAATTGAAATATTTTATTTCATTTTGATAATTCTTACATTTGCACCTTTCGGTTAAAAGGAATCAATGGCTTCTTTGATGTCTCAAGGCAGCAAAATTTTATTCATTTTATTATGGCAGTTTGCCAGAATGGTTAAAACTGACGCAAACAAAGTTAAATCTTTTAATTCTGAATTTCTCTATTTTACTTAAACGTCTCACATTTAAGTACCCAGAAGATTTAAATTTTATAAAAGATGTGTTTTTTTTATTATTCAAACGTAATTTATTATTCAGATTTGAAAAGCATTTCAAGATAAAAGGAATAGAATTTAAAACTTTGAGAGATTTAATCTGTTCTTTTGGATTTCTTTACACCAATTCTATTAAAAATAAATAAAATTTTTATTTTTATTTTGAAACATCAATGTGAATTATGGTTTAATAATTATTGTCGCTTAGTAAGTCTGAGCTTATTACCAAAAAAAATAATTATTCAAGATGTAATTTATCAATATATCAGAAACTCTCTTTTTTTTATTAAAAAAAAAATTATGTATAATCTTTTTTTCATAATTTTATAATTCGTAATTGCGTAATTGTTTTTTTCGCCTTCAGACTTTTAACAATGTATGAGATTTTGGTACTTTCTTGACATTAGGTCTTGGCCAGTCAGAGGAAATCACCTTGACAAAGAAAGAAATTGTTCACAAGTGTTTTCTAACTAACTATTCACTGCTGCATATACACAAGCAGTTAGTTCAATACTTACATGGTATACATTCTGCGTGTATTTTGTAAAATACACACAAAAGCAATTTATCTAAAATACATCACCAGGAGCAGTTAATGTGATGGATATACTGAAAAAGAAATTCTGCCCTTGGCATCTATAAAATAAATTGTGGCACTAGAAAAAATAATTCTATGTCATCCTTATACATTCTAGTTCCCTCTGCTAGAGAGTTCTAGTTATCCCTATTAAAATTCAAGGTCGTTTTCCTATGTTATCGTGGTCAAACCCATTTAAAAATTTCTGCAAATAAATGCGAACACAAGAAGTGAGTTTTAGTAACTATAATTCTAGCTTATGAATTAATTCTAGAAAGTGATAATTACTCGCAATTCAAAGGATTCATAATATAATGTAACGTTTCATCGCCTAGAAAACTATAGACTAAAAATTCTCAATCATTTCGTCTATTCAGTTTATTTGTTTACCTTATTCGCATAAATCGGAAATCTATATTTCTAGTTTAGGGACTTAGAAAATTATAACTATTCGTTCTAGATGAATGGGTATATTTTTTCTTTCAGTCTACATAAGTGTAATAGTTTGTTTCCATGTCTGTTTATTTTATTTGATAACGAAGTAGTGCCCTAATTTGTATCAATTTCATTTCAAAAGCGTCAACCCCCAACCACCTCAACTCCAATAAAATTCCTATATAATATAAATATAAATTCCTATATTTTGTAAAATCAAGCACCACCCCCCGTAAAATGTACCTATATTTTGGTATTTACGAGACGACTATTGCTGTAATACTGTGTGGCTGAATTTCAAAATTCAGCTGCTCTGAATTTAATTTTTTTAGTTCAGCTTGTATACGCGCAATTTGACACGAATTTTTTTAAATATTCTAATTTATTAATAAATAAAGAATTATCGATTGTTAGTAGTATTAAAAGTATTTTTTTTTTTTTAATTTATAGATCTGGTTTTTTTTAACCCCAAAATTATATTAATTAAAAAAATTACTACTTCTAAAAATTAAAACGAGAAAATTATTTCATCTTTAACCTACAATTGTAGCCCTTTTTATTTAAATGTGGTAAGAATAAACTTATTTCAATAAAGATGATAAAAAATAATTTCTTGTGAAGAACACGAACAAAAAGAGAATTCCTTTGAAAAAAATGAGAAAATTCAAATAGATTTCCCAATGAATGTAAATCGATCAGAAAACTTTATTTTAACGAGACGGGTTTTCAGAGCTGACACAGTTCGACGAATTTTTTATAAGCACAGCAAGATTTAATAATCGTTAAATATGAATTTTTATTTGTCAAAATTAAATTAAAGTACAGTGAAGTTTTAAATTCAATTTTAGAATCTACTTAAACAACCCAGATAGTCTAAAAATAATAAACTCAGATATTAGTCTAATTTTATAAATAAATATTCAGCACTTTTTTTTGTGTTCGAATATGCTTAATCGATAAAAAGATGCTAGATAAAAGCATTAGTAAAAATTTTCAAAGATTTGCTGAGTTGTACAAATTTTGTAATTTTGAACATGTTTCTTTTCATCTAGGTTTTATTTTTTATGTTTATTGCTCATACATTCACACATACATTGCTCACACAATTTTGCCACTATAGATTTCAAATTGTTCAGTTTTAATATTTAGAACATTTTATCACATTTTCTTTCAATAAAATCTTATTTTAAATTACATTTTTTAATTCATAAGTGATAATTATTTATGAATTATGATTATTTATAATTAATAATTTGTATTTATAATTTTAATTTTAACTATTTTATTATGATTATAACACATAATTACAATTAATATTATGGGGAAGGGTAGTACAAAGTGAGACGAAAATTATTATTACTTAATAAATGGCGACGATTTTTATTCTTTTGAAAACATTTTTGCTACATCTTTAAGCTATACAAAAGCGCTACACATTAATGTGTAAATGGTTTTAAAAAAGTTATTTATAAAAGCACAGAAGCAGCATAACGGAGCATCGAAAATTGTCTCACTGTGTACCACAAGTAGTACACAGTAAGACAATGTATATATTTTCATAAATCATACATTTTTACTCTATCAATAATTTTCTGCAGTTTATAATTTCTAATTAATATTGCTAGATTTTCAAAATACAGTACAAAGTCTTAAGTCCGGAATCTTTGGGACTTTACCAAGTCCGAACTTTGGGTCATCGAAAATACTGCTTTTCCAAAGAAAAAGAAAAAGAAAATTTACTACTTAAAGAGGCAAAGTATGACGTTTATATATTAAAAATTACATATAACAACTATTAATACTAAATTAAACAATCATTTTCATTAATTAAATTATAACGAAATAAAAAGTAAAACAGAAACATTTATTTAAGGCTATTCTCAAATCTAAAAGGGCAACTTTATGACACAAGTTTTAATTTATTTTTGTTCGGAGATGGATGAAACTAGCTGGTGTTGTTGTTCAGAAACTATGCAATTAAACTGTGTTTTCCGGGTTTTTTTTTTTTTTTTTTTATGCAAACGCAATAGAATTTTCAGAAAATAGTGCTAAGGTGGGCTTTTTTAACCAAATTCCCGCGCGAAAGTAGAATAACCACTCAAGGAAGGGTGAAAAACGTCTTTGACACGTGATCGAAATCGCTCATAACCCAATAGGCAATTTATTTATCAAAAAATGGAAAACACAGTTCGATTCCAAATCGCTTCCATAGTCAGGTCTGGAAATTTTATATCTTTCCGTGAAAAAAATGAATTTGTAAATGTGTCAAAGTTTTGCGCTTGTTGAGCAAAGCAGTTAAAGAAGAAATTGTAACTTTCTTAACTATTGAACATTTCAGTTAATGTGGGCTGCTTTAATAACTTAGGTATATCATTAAGAAGTTTTTCTTTCATTCGGTACATATACATGAGTTAAGATTCAGTAATAAAGTTTCTTTGCTCTAGACCCTTTTTTGTTTCAACAATTTTGATTTTTCACTTCTTTCTTTAATACTACCGTTGGAAAGTCCGAACTTTGGACAATTCCGAACTTTGGGTGTCCGAACTTTAGATTCTGTACTGTATTAAAAATATGAGCCTCGGGTGGAGAATGGCAGACCTTGAGTAAATCAGACCTAATTCTGATTTAGATTGAATAAAAGGTAACTTAACCTCAAAACGACCCTCGGAATTAATTGAATAATTTTCCTGAAAATGTGATTCAACAAATTGCTCTTCAGGTGACAACATTTGAGTATTCTTATTAAATACTTCTTCTACTTCCCAAAAACGCTTTAACTCTTTATCAATATTAACTTCATAAATGTGTAAATTATGTATTGAATTTGGAGATGTACTAGAATGTGGCATTTTCCCTGATACCAGAAAGCCAAAAATTGAATTTTCAGCAATTAAATTGCTCTGAGTATCTGTTACTTGACCAGGAAGCAAAATAGAAAAGAAATAATCAGATCCTAGAATAATGTCTATTTTACTTGGTGTCCCGAAATATGGATCCGCTAAGTTTATATTCTTTAAATGCGAAAAATGCTTCTCATGTATTTTTTCCGCAGGTAACGGAGCAGTTAAATCATCTAAAATAAATGCCTTAACAGACAACTTGGTGTCTGCATTATAAATTGATGTAAGATCAAACATTACGTAACCCTTAGTTACTGCGATCTTTGAGTTAGACAGACCCTTTACGGGGAACCTAGCATTTTTCCTTTTAATTCCTAACATTTTCATGCAGGATTCAGAAACAAATGTAGACTCTGATCCACTATCACACATGATTCTTAAAATGTGCTTTTGACCCATGCAATCATTAATATATACACTAGCAGTGGGCAATGTTATTTATTTTCTAACATTTTAGTTAAAATAAGGATAATTATTTTACTATAAACATAACTTCTTTAAAAAACACACAAAACATTTATTTAGACAATCACATTACAGCAACTACGAATACATATCTCCAAACCATAATAACAACATCAATATTATCGTCGAACATCTCACGTTTTCCGTCTGAACCAAAAAAAAAAAAAAAATACATGGAGTCAGGAAAAAATGTCTATTGTCCAAGAGTTTATCTTATGAAAAAATAATTTAAATATTGTCATGTGACTTTACTTACAAATCCCTCCTTTCGCATGTCAATAATCCTCAGTAATTCCGAGACTTGTAATATGTTTTTTCATGACATCATAACTCAAATTCTTAGTCATTATATCTGCTTCCAGTTCAGACGAATTTACATATTTTGTTTCAATTTCTCCTTTCGCTCTTTCATCTTTTACAAAATGATATTTTCTACCTATATGTTTGTTGCGATTATTCACTCTTGGGTTTTTAATCCAATCAATTACAGATTGACTATCAGTACTGATTTCTATTGGACGCTTCACCATTTCTTCCTGGCTTAACTCTTCCAAGAGACCCATTAACCATTTTCCTTCACAAACAGCATCACATAAACTTAAAAGTTCAGATTCCATTGTAGAAAGCGCAACCAGTTTCTGTTTATTACTTTTCCATTCAATCAGTGATTCTCCTATCTTTACGATATATCCACCAAATGATTTTGAATCCCGTGTAGTACACCAGCTAGCATCAGAACAAAGTGATAATTGGCCCTTTTTATTTTTAATTCGAAGTTTGTAGTTTTTAGTGCCTTGAATGTACCGCAAAACTCTCTTCACTGCCTGTAAATGAATTTCTCTAGGATCTTTTGCATATTGAGACAAATTACTTAAAGTGAAAGCTAAATCTGGCCTTGTTCCTCTTACTAGATATCCTATACTTCCAAGCATTTCTAGATATAGTGTTTCATCAATTTTATTTTCATTTTCATATTCATCTAATTTTATTCCAGAAACACCAGGGGTTTTCACACTTTTACAATTTTCCATATCAAATCTTTCTAAGATTTTTTCTGCATACTTAGCTTGCCCTAGCAAAAATTCTCCATTATTTTCTTCAATATCAATACCAAGGAATTTAATGTTTTTCTTCAGCTCTTTAATTTTTGCTTCTTTATTCAATTTTTGTATCAATTTATTTATTAATTCTTCGGATTAACTAACGATTATTCCATCATCGACATATATTCCAACTGCAATAAATTTATTATCATTTTTATTAAAAAACACACATGGATCTGCTTTGCAGGGCTGTAACCCAATTTTATCAAATATATTAACTAATTTTTCATACCAGCATCTTCCTGCTTCTGGCAACCCATATAAATTTCCTGTTACCAATAATATTTTCCCTCCTTCAATTTGTAGACCTTCAGGCGGATTCATATAAATTGCAGTTTCTAGATCTGCATTCAGGTATGCTGTTTCTACGTCGAAAAATCTAGTTTTGTAACCTTTCATCGGTGCGACTGCCAATAAAGTTCTAAATGATTCAGTTTTCATTACAGGACTATACAATTCTTGATAATTTGTTCCAAATTTAAGTCTTGATCCGTCGGCTACTAATCTTGCTTTATATTTTACATCTTCACCGTCTTCTTTTACAGTAAAAATCCATTTGCTTCTCAGTGCCTTCACATCTTTTGGTTTGTCAACGATTTTCCACGTTTTGTGTTCTTCTAATGAGTGTAATTCCTTTTTGATTGCTTCTATCCATTTATCCTTATCTCTAGAATTTAATACATCTTTGTAATTCTTTGGAACTTCCTCGTGCACTAGATTCGCTAAATACTTTGGATTGGGTTTCCTAATTCGTGATGATCTTCTAGGTTCTTCAAACAACTTATTCTCATTAGTTTCTTTTTCTTGCTGTTCCTTGTTTTCATCAATTATATGATTTACTTCAGATTCTTCTGTCGCAGAATCATTCAAATCATCTGACAACGCAATTGCTTCCTTTTTCTGATTTAACTCTTCTTCATTTTCATCGGAATTATTATCTTCTTGTTCATCTATTACATTTTTATTATTGGTAATGTTGATGTATTCAAATTCATCAGTCATTTCTTCCTTGTTAGCTATATCTTCATATCCCATTTTTTCTTCTATAAATACTACATCTCTGCTTTCACGTATTCTCTTTTCTTTTAAATCATACAATCTGTATGCTCGCCGATCTCTTGAATATCCGATAAACACTGCTGGTTTTGCTCTTACATCAAATTTCTTTTTATTGATATCATCGTTGCGATAAAAAGCTTTACATCCAAATACTCTCATATGCTTTACTGTTGGTTTATTATTTGACCATAATTCTAATGGCGTTTTCTTTCTCGTAGCTGTTGGAGTAACATTATGTATATAAACAGCTGTTGATACTGCTTCGGCCCAAAAGGATAAAGGTAATTTTGCTTCTATCAGCAATGTTCTTGCAGTATTAATAATAGTCCGATTAACCCTTTCTGCAATCCCGTTACTTTGTGGACTATGAATTGTGGTTCTTTCATTCTGTATGCCCTTCCTTTTGTAATAATTCACGAGCTCTTCATTAGTAAATTCACCACGATTATCTGATCTAACCGCTTTTACTTTCTTGCCGGTTTCATTTTCTCTTCTCTCTATTATATTTATAATTCTTTCTTTTGCTTCATCTTTACTTCTTAAAAAATCTACAAAATATCTTCTACTATATTCATCTACTACCATTAGCATGTACTTACTCCCTCCCAATGAGTGTACTTTCATTGGTCCACATAAATCAACATGTAATCTTTCTAAAATGCGTGTTGTTCTTTCTATCACATGATTAAATGGTGTTCTTGTTAATTTCCCTTGAATACATATTTCACATTTTGTTTCTTCACCATTCATCTTTTCTAATCCCCTTACAAGATTTTCTCTCGACATACTTTGTAAGTATACAAAATTTATATGCCCAAGTCTTCTGTGCCATAATTCTTTCTTTGATTCATTTGTCTGTAAACAAGATTCATTTCTGTCTTCATCTGTTTCTCGTACAGCTAAGTTTATTTTAAATGTATTATCTTCGAATGTTCCTTTAGCTATTAATTCGCCTGTATTCTTTTCATAAATGGCTGCTCCTTCATTATCAAATATCACATATTTTCCTTTTCTGACTAAACTTGGAACTGACATTAAATTTTCTCTTAAATTAGGTACGCAAAGAACTTCTGTAAGTTTTATTTTTGTTTCGCCACTTTTCTTATCGTAAGACGTAACATGAACATTTCCACGATATTTCGCTTGTATTGATCGCTCGCTGTCAGCAGTTGCAATTTCTACATCTTCAGGTTTTCTTTCTACAACAATATCTTCTTTATGCGTCATATGCGAAGTGCAAGCTGAATCTAACATCCAGGTTATTTCCCTATTATTTTCAGATTCTTTACACTCATTTCTATTGAATTCATTTGACTGCAATGCATGTTCATTTGTAAAACATGTATATTCTTTTGCCTTCTTGTTTGAAACATTATTATTCTTATTATAATTCTTATTATTGCGTGAGTATTCTCTTACATCTTGAACTTTATTACTATAATAATTTTGAAAATTTTTCTTAGGTGAATACTCCCTATCATTTCGCGAGTGTGTCATATTCGATTTACTATAACAATTCCGCGCTATATGATTTAACTTTCCGCAAGCAAAACATAAAACCTTTTTCTTTTCATTAGCCCTAAATGCTTTAGACTCGTTTTCTCGAAATTTATCATATTTTCTTTCATATCTCAACAAAGTTTCTCGCATTACCTCATAAGTTATATTTGGGTTTGATGATATCGCAGTTGTTACTTCGCTATATTTCTTTGGGAGCCCTTCTATAATAAATCCTATTAATTCGCATTCATCAATTTCTGTACCCAATTCTAATATTTCATTAGCTATCCCTTGAGCTCTTATCAAATATTCTTCTATTGTTTCTCTTTCGTTTTTCTCTATTCTCGCAAGATTAATTTTTAACTGAATTCTTCTCTGATTTTCAATTCCCGCATAACGCTTTTTCAGTAATTGCCATAAATCCTTAGCTTTTTTAATCCCTCTAACAGCCATCATTTGTTCTGCGGACAACGTCAATATAATTATACCGTAAACTTCATCATTCTTTTCTAACCATGTTTTATGCGCTTTCAAACTATCGGGATCCCCTTCATTTTTTACCGGTTCATCATTTTCGATAACATCAAATAAATGTTTTGATTTAATAAAAGCTTCAACTCGCATACTCCATAATGTATAATTTTTACTTGTTAACGGCTCTATTCTAGGAATTCCAAACATATTGGATTCACACATAATTAAAATACTTTATCTTCCAAACTATTTTTAAATGCATATAAAATTCTTACCTCTTAAATTTTTTCTATTGGCGGTTAGTCCAATGGAACAAATTCTCAACTTGTATTAGGCCTAGTTCATACAATTCATATTTATTTACTCTTCTTACTTGTACACTCAAAATATAAAATTCGCTTTAAAACCACGCTCTGCTACCAAATTGTTATTTATTTTCTAACATTTTAGTTAAAATAATGATAATTATTTTACTATAAACATAACTTCTTTAAAAAACACACAAAACATTTATTTAGACAATCACATTACAGCAACTACGAATACATATCTCCAAACCATAATAACAACATCAATATTATCGTCGAACATCTCACGTTTTTCGTCTGAACCAAAAAAAAAAATACATGGAGTCAGGAAAAAATGTCTATTGTCCAAAAGTTTATCTTATGAAAAAATAATTTAAATATTGTCATGTGACTTTACTTACAGGCAAAAGTGCGAAAGATGTTTGAACTGCATTTATGGAAGGAGAAATTTCCTTTTTATTCTCATCCGGAATCGAACCGGCCTCTGAATCAGGTTTGTTTTTGCGGCTCTGTTTTTCATTTGAACGAGAAGTTGATATTGCGTAATTTTGCAGCTTATTTTCGCATAAACTAGTATGATGTTTCAGCTTGCAATTATGACAAGAGTAAGAGGAATTGCATTACCAGGTAGTGTGGTTGTCAGACAAGCAATTACTGCATAACTTGTTTTTCGTAACAAACTGTCTCCTATCCCTGATGCTTAATTCTTTAAATTTAACACACTTGTAAAGTGAGTGATTAAATTTACATAGTAAACATTTGCTAATGACACTGGAAAAAGATCTATTCACGTTATACTGTTTCTCTTGTTTATGCGAACCTTCATTTTCACTTTTATACAATTCTAAAGATGAACATCTATCATTTATAAACTGAATAAATTGATCAAAAGACGGAAAGTCTTCGCTTGAGGTCAATTTTGCCCATTCCTCCCTTGTTTTAGAATCAACCTTTTGTAATAAAATATGAATTAGCCATAAGTCACGGCCAGATGCCTTTTCATCGATTGATTTAAGGCCTCTAATTACTTCATCTGATACATCTGACAAACAGCGTAAGCTAAATGCATTTACTTGAGTAATGGGGGGAATGTCCAAGAATGTTTTAACTAAAGTGGAAACAATTTGTTTTTTCTTATCATATCTCGACAGCAATTTTTCCCACGCTTCTGAATAACTGTTTTCAGAAATAGGAATATGTTTTATAATAGAGGCTGGCTCTTCCCCTAGTAACCCTCTTAAATACTGAAACTTCTGTATATTAGTTATGCTGGCATTGTTATGAACTAATGATAAATATAAATCTTTAAATGACAGCCAGTTTTTAAAATCACCATTAAATTGCTCTATATTGAGCCTAGGCAATTTAAAATTGTTAGAAATAGTAGAACTAACAACTGGAATCTGATCATTTATCATTTGAGGTGCATGCACATTTACGGTAACTTTTTCAAGTTCCGTTTGCAGTTTGGCTTTGGTTTCATAATATTTCTTTTCAAATTCCTCAATTTCAGATGCTTCAGTTGGTAATTGAGCATCATATTTATCAAAATCGGAATAAACTGTCTCTAATTTTTCTAATTTATTGTACAAGTCATTTTTTTGAAATGTTTGCTCAGCGTTAATGAAGTTGTTTATCCTTGTTAGAGCAGATTTAGCTCTGCCACGTAAATTTATAGCTGCCTTTTCCAATTCTTCAGCAGCCTTTTTTGCGGCTTCCAAGTCGGTATTCATTATTCAAATAATGAGGTGAATAGCGTAAAAAACAAAAGCCAAACCGATAATAATAATAAGATAAAATGTACTTATCTGTAATAAATGTGATGCGAGGTGCTCCGTCGTCTGTTGCAATTCCACATAAGACTGGTGAAAACACTATTTAGAATACTGAAGTAATATATGATGAGTGTACATTAATCCAAGCTTGAAAAAGTATCCAAGATCTCGCCGGTGCCTCCAACTTTTATGTTTCTGTGTGTGTTTATAGAATTAGTAGATTAACACGAGATGTAAATAAAACTATATTGAGAATTGACATGTTACAATTTCTTGCATGTGCACAGGAAAGAGCGCTTGCAGTTTACAAGGACCGGGGATTTTGTTACCCGGCTGCGAAAATTGCGAAATCACAGTTAGAAAGATGAGCTGTTGCGTACAGTGTGAATGCTCGAGTTCAACTGCCTCTTCAAATGTACAATCACTCAAACCAGGAAGTGTCCTTGATTCCTTGATCAACAACCATAACTCACAATAATTATTTTTAAACAACTGAGGAGATGAAAGTATCTTGATATGATAAAGAAAATTGGATATAACACCATTTCAGATGATTCATGGTAATTGCCAATTGCTAAAGAGATAATATCAATAAGGGTTTTCTTAAATAAAAGTTATAACAATAAATCACACTAAAGTGATTTTAGTTGAAGTAAATGGGTTCTCATAAATCTAAATTGATAAAATGTATGTTCACTGAACACGTGTAAATAGTATTTAATGAATTTAAACTTAAACAAATAGAGAGTTTAATGCATATATTTTTTTGTATTACATATTTATGTTGCCTGTTGCTGCAGTTATTTAATTTTATCACTGTTAAAATAATTTCATATATAAAAAATATTTTCATATTAAAAAATATAATTCCATATATTTAAGCGTATTCCAAAATAAAGGCCAAATGAAGAATGATGCAGTTATGCATTTCAATATCGGAGAAGTTTTTGTTTCCATAGCAACAAAATTGAATGGACGGTGCTCCGTTGGACTTAATTTTGAGATTGAAACAATTTTAATAATTTTAAATTTTGTTTTAATTCATAAATTCCATAGTTAACTTTCATAAAAATGTATATATGACAAAACTATAGTTAAAACAAACTAAAACTAACAAAACTAAAATTATTTAAATTAAATTTATTTAAACAAGTTTAGAATGAAAGATTTTTACCTTAAAGAGTATATGACATAAAAAGTATTTTTGAAATTTTATTCTATCACCAACTGATGATAAATCGTCAAATAAAAAAAATTTCATTATTTTTTTACGGACACTCTATCCAGTTTCCGCCGAATTTTTTTTATAAACATATCTATCCTCATGAGAAGAACATTCTATAATTTTTTTCACATTTTTCGGAGTATGCCCGTATGGAGACCTTCCTTGTGAGTGAAAAATGTCTAGACCAGGACTCGAACCTGGATACCTCGGGTTGCAGTGCCAGTTCCTTGCCAATGTCAGCCAATTACCGTCCAGATAGCTCAAATGATAGAGCATTGGCATGGCAAGCCAAGTATCCAGGTTCGAGACCTACTCTGAACATTTTTCACTCTGTTGGAATAAACCCCAACTGTGCTGCCCCAACTATGAACATCCAGGCAATCTTTCCTTTTCTTATAAACGCTAATTGTAGAATTTTAATCACACAAAGAGTTTTTAGAGACGGCAGCTTTCAAAATTTTAAAAAAGAAACTTTACTTTTTGTTGTTGTTCCAATGAGTAACCATTACTTATACATTTTATTTTTAACAAAGTCTCCTCTAAAAACAAATTTTATTTCTCGTGGTTTTCTCATAAGTGACAATTACTTATCCATTTTGTTGTAATGAGGAAGCTTAATTCCAAAATTCTAGACAAATAGAAAGTTGAAAACTTTGTTTTGGAAATTCGCATTATGCAAATAAAAGAAATTATTTTCTTATTTTGAATGTTTTCATAAAATGGATGAATTGCTCCTTTTTTGCCTCAAAACGGCAAAATTCCATTCTTATTGTTGTGGCAATTTGCCAGAATTAATAAAACTGACGTAAGCAAAGTAAAACTTTTAATTCTTCTTTTCTCAATTGTCTCTTCTTTAATTACTCCGAAGATTTAAAACAGCAATATCGCTGTTTTTAACTCTTCCCAAAAGAGTTGAAACCTATTTATGAACTCGGTTTGTCTGTCCTTGCTCTAACTTGCATAAATACATTCTGATTGTAATGTAATTTATATATATATTTAATATTTACCATGGTATGTACAGTATTGAAAGTGAATTGTGTAGCATTTACAGTCCGTTTACAGGGGCACTCAAAAGAGTTACGTTACATTATGGTCTATTGGAGGAGGGGAAATCGTTTGCAGTGTATTTTAATTATGTTGAATTATTTCACACATATGGAAACTAATATACATCACTGAGGTTCACTACGAGATGCTTACTGTAGAACATGGTGTGCATAGCATTGTTCATTTACATGGATACACAAAAGAATTTCGGTTATAGCACTGTCTACGAGAAACAATTGCAGTAAATGTGTTTCCAGTTGTGGTATGCGTTTTCAAATTTGACTAATATTTTGAATGTACTTGATTTGTTTAAATTCTATAGATTATATAGAGGGCTGCGCAAAAGAATTCGAGAGCATTTCCGTTTACTGACGGAAATTGCTAAAGGGATATTTTCAACTGTGTTCCCTAATAGACTGGAACGCGGCAGCAGAGACAATCACCTCATCGAGTTCACGGCTGAAATTCCGGAATTAGTTAAAACTCGATTTGCATATTAAAACGCAATCGGTCTGGCAAGACATATCTTGGTGGAAAACACCTAAAAAACCCGATTTTAGCGGTTGACGCGTAGGTTTACCATTATTTCTTCCAGCTCCCAGTCCTCCAAGTTTTCGTACCTTTGGGTGCAGGAAAACACAATGGTAAACCTACAAGTCAACCACTAAAATCGGGTTATCAGGTGTTTTCCACCAAGATTTGACTTGGCAGACCGATTTCGTTTTAATATGCGAATCGAGTTTTAACTAATTCTGGAATTTCAAATTTCAGTCGTGAACCCGATGAGGTGATTGTCTGTGCTGCCACCTCCCGGTCTATAACTGAACTAAATTTTTAGACAGTGCATATAATTTATATATCATATGTACAAGGGCTGCACAAGGGAATTTGGATATTGTTCCGACTATAGATATTAATTGTTGAGATTAGGTTTTCATGTGTGTTATATATTTTCCAAATTGTTTACTTAGACCTCACCTTTTACCTTATTAAATGTTCAAATCTTGTTATTCTGAATGTGTTGGAAATTATTTCATAATCTATGGTTGACGCATGGTATTTCTTTCTTTCTTTCCTTTTAGGTGTGTTCGTAATTATATAAATACGTAGCACCTATTAGTCGTCGTTCAACCCGTCTAGCCGCATATAACAGAGCAAAAACTACACAACCGAATGGTCTGAAATTTTAAATATATAATTGTTGCAAAATCTTGTCGAGTCATTTCAAATTTTATGAAAATCGAATGTATAGTTTAATTACAGGGACAGTCAAAAGTTTTCCGTTGCATTACGGCCAATGGGAATAAATTATTGCAAGTGCATTTTAGTGATGTTACAGCCTTCCGAATGGTCTGAAATTTTAAATATATAATTTTTGAAAAATTTTGTAGAGTCATTTCAAATTTTATGAAAATCGGATGTATGGTTTAATTACAAGGACAGTCAAAAGTTTTCCGTTACATTTCGTCCAATGGGAAAAAAATATTTTAAGTGCATTTTAATGATGTTATAGCCTTTCGAACAGAATGAAATTGATATGCACTTAGGAAGTGCACTAAAATATACATTCAGTACAATATGCGGTGCACAAAATATTTATAAAACTAGTTATAGTGCGAACGCACCTCATTTGCCACGTTTGACGAGCAATTTTAAACTTGTTCCTTTTTAAAAAGATTTCAATTAAAAAAGGTAGAGGGAGAGCGGGGGGGGGGGGGGGAATTTGAGAGTTTGATAATTTCGTTCTGTTCTTTGAAATTTTTTTTATCATTTTCATTTACTGTTGCGATTAAAATAACTGAAGAAAAAGTTAACTTATCTTTATTTATACTTTCAAAACATGAATATGAATTAATATTTAATAATAATTCTCGCCAAATTTAGCCTAAAATTTAAATTCTACAAAAATAAATAAATAAATAAATAAATAAAGGAGTAAGAACTTAATTTTATCAGAATCCGTCATACCATTTTCTCTAAAAAATTTCAATTTTTGTTATTATAAATTTGTAATTCCATAAAAGATTGTATATATATATATATATATATATATATAATGAGTTCAAACTTTTCACATTAGTGTGAAATCATATTTTCACCAGAATTGTTTTCTACAATCAGTTGACTAGCATTGTAGAAGTCCTTGATCTTTATTATTACCATGCGACTGATTTTCATAACTTCAGTTTTTATATCTCTGGTATGACGCCATCTATTTTTGAAAATTTTCCAATGTATTATTAAATTACGAAATTATTGGTTGAAACATGCATATGAATTATGTTTCAATAATAATTCTCAATAAGTTTAATCTAACAGTTTCTTTATACAAGCAGATAAGTAAGTAAATAAATAAAGTAGTAAATTCTTAATTGTATAGGAATGCGTCATATCATTAATTTATAGACAAATATTCAAAATTATAAATTCGTAAAGATTTTGTATTATTATTATTTTTTTATAAGTCCAATATTTTTACATAATGTAAAATCATCTTTTCACAGGATTTTTTTTTTTTTTTATGCAATCGGTTGACTCGCATTGTAGCAGTGCCTGATCATTTTTGTTATCAATATGACTGATTTTTATCTCTCTGATATGACACCAACTATTGTTTTTTAAATATTCCAATATATTTTTAAAGAAACAATCAGTGGTTGTTGGTAATATTAAATATCCCTGAAACACTATTAATGTTTTAAAATATGAAACAAGATAAGTTGTCTGTCTTAAAATTCCAATATCATAACTTTCTTTATTTTTATCTAATTTAGGAATAACCACTTTCCATGAACGACAATAAAAATAAAGCATTTTCCTTTAAAAAAAAAAAAAAAAAAAAAAAGATAATTTTACTATCAATAAAGATTAAAATAGAATCACTGTTTCACTGAAAGTAAATCAATCAGTAAATTCCATTAACAAGGACTTCATTTACAATGCATTGAACTTTTAAAGGCGAGTTTAGAATATGTATAAATAATCGGTCAAGTGGGTGTTTTACTTGCGTACAAAGTGTTCTGTACAATAAGTTTAACTTTAAACTTGGTATTGTACCAAGCGCGCTTCGAAAGGAGGTCGCAAAGTTGCAACGCGGCCTTGGGACTTGCCGTGTTTTTCTAGATGGGTTTTCAATTAATATTTCGAATAATTACAGACATTTTTTCGAAAATCATTATCAATAATCCTTGCATTATTCCGCGTCGATCGGTACCTTAACTCAAGCGCTGAATTTGCGCGTAATGGAAATGTGTTTTTCTCAAAAACTATGTGACCTAGAATAATCGCTATAGTTTACTTATAAGGCTTAAATAAACTCCTACTACCCCTAATTTTTTCATAATTTTAGTTTCAGTCGACTCGGAAATAGGTGGTGGGGGGCATTTTTTTTTGCAGTACATTTTCGATTATATCTCTGAAAATATAATACCTAAAATTAAAACAGATATATTTTTGAGTTCAATGTTAGGAGATATTTAGAACGATATTCCACACGATGTACAATCAACTTTGTGAAATCTACACACTTAGGGATCGGGGGTTTTGTGGATTATACATTTTTGCGGATTATAGATCATCTCTCTGTTTACATTTTATTTTTTAAAGTCTGACTATAAATTAGGAACAACTGTAGAAAAATTATAATGGAAAAGAAAAACTAATGTAACATTGGTTTAATATGTTTAATAACTTAGATTAAATAAATTTTAAATTAAATTATATACAATACAAATTTTACTGATTATTCATTATTTTAAACATTGACACAACACAATGGTAGTTTTAGTTTTGGTATGTTGTCAATAATTTTTTTCTGTTTAATGAACACTCATTACTTCTTGCTCTAAGATAAAAATTTTGTTACTTAAGGAAATTTAAATATTTATATCCAATTTATATTTAGGGGAGACTAGGGAGGGTTGACCATACGGGAGGCTTGTCCCACCCATCAGTTTTCATATTTAAAAGAATTTCTGAGTTTTATCAATAGGTGTCAACCAAAGCTACTGAAATGCTCAAACAACAGTCTTTGTTTCATACAGGTAATCGAAATAGGTGTAGAGAAAGTCAGTGAGAAGCGTTTTCAACCTAAAAGTTGTGTTTTTTAGAAATAAAATGTAAGCTTTTTTTAGATAAAATATATCATGGAAATTTAAGTAAGTAGGTTTTAAGTAATGCAGAGATACGGAGCTTTCATTCCAGGCATAAAGATTGCACAGTAAGTTAGGCTTAATATAACAGTGTGCTATTCTTTAGAAAAGGAGAGGGAGGGTTGACCAGATTGCCAAGGTTCCCTTAATTAAGTGGTTTTGGAAATCATTTCATTATAAACTGTGCATAATGAAATGTTAATGGTTATATATAAAAACAGAATGTAAATTTATTTTGTAAAACTACAGTAAAACGGGGTGATGGAAAGGAAAATATTTAAAACTGATTAAAGAAAGAGGTGAAAAATTGCTAAAGTATCCTCTGCAAGAAAAAATTTAATGAAATATAAATGGAAAAGTTGATAGGAGCTTTTTTACATTTAAATATTACTTACAATAGGTAATTAGAAACAATGGAAAAGACCAGAAAGGGCTAAAAAGTATGAAAGCAGCAGTCCTAACCCTATTAGAGGCAATGGTATGTTTATGAAACCACTTAATTTTAATTTCCGAACTCCACAATGGCACCAGAATTTTTTTTTAATCCTTTCCATGCAATGTGTATGTGAAATATAGCCCTTTTCTTATTTCGAAATAAATTTGTTTGTAAATTTCGGTGCCAGTCATTCATTTCAACATTTTAGTACTGAAAGTACTTTGCTCGTCAAAGTGTTAAAAAATTTTAATGATAAGTTAAGTGCTCATGCGGCTGGAAAATAACATAGCATAAGATAGAAAAACTTTAAGAAGGTATGTAGACAAATCTCACCAGGTTGAATACAGTCAGATGAAGCCAAACTATGTGACATCTAGAGTTGTCAGGTCGAGTGTTAGAAAACGTAGGACAAGGAGACAAAAAAAGCGGAACAGTGGCTCCTAAATCCGGATAAAATAATACATGAAACCCTATGAAAACGGAACCTGACTCTAACGGAATACTGTCTTAAATGTTAAAATTTCATTTTTCCTGCTGTATAATTATACCTGCTCAGACAAATTCATGGTTAAAACCAAATTTTACTTCTCTGAATTGCGATTGCGTCAAATCAGATTTGTTTAAGCATCATATTTTCAAAAATATTTTTTTACAATAATTAAAGCATTTAGCATGAATCTATTTTGCTTTTTTTAAACTGATTTTATTTCTCATCACAAATATATCAATGTAAAACAAAGTGGGTCAAGCCTCCCATATGGTGGGTCAACTCTCCCATATGTGGGGAGCCTTGACCCATTATTTTCTCATGATTAAAATCAATCATTTTTCAAATTTCTTATATATTATATTTATGTAGCATTTTTTTTTTTTTTTGATAACTTATTGTATAAAAAATAAAACGATATATAAAACTTTACTCTATGCTCAATATTTAAAAAATAAAAAATCATTTTATAAAAAGTGGGTCAACCCTCCCTAGTCTCCCCTAAATATTTATTCATTGGAAAATTGATAACTGAAAAATATACATACCAAATTTAGCTAACTGTTAATGGCAATTTTTATTGTTTACATTCCAATGTGTAGTGCGGATAATAGACATTTGCGGATCATACATTGGCGGATATCACAGAGTTTATTGTACAATTATTTTTTCAAGTAATTTAATTAGTCCCCCTAAATTGCTCCTTAAAATATTTGTGAATGGCTAATAATCTATAAATATGTGGGTCAATAACCTTTATAACTCTGGTAAGTTTGAACTTTCCACGTTCCATAGTTTTCAAGAAAAACGGTTGCGACAGACAGACACACAAGTGATCATATAATGGTTCTGTTTTTACCCGACTGAAAATAAGGGTTATGTGTTTCATGCGTATCTGGGTATGTGGATTTCTTTATACCCTCGAAACATCCCAACGCCCGGATAGATTTTAATGAATGAGGTCTCTATCAATTCGTCTGAATCGTCCGATGGTTATAGGATAGGTTTTGTTTTTATAAATTCAAAATGACGGCCGTAAAATACAAAATGGCGGCAGAAACGAAAAAATTTTTTACGCACCCTATTGAGTGGCATATCATTGGATAGGTCTGTCAAAATGAAGACGATGTTTCATTGACTATTTTACAGTCAGAAGCTCCGTTTAAATATTACACAACCTGGAAGTTGTGTAGGTAGGATCTCTAGCTTTACTGCAACTCTAACCATCATAGACATCTATAAGCCTCATCAAAACAGTGTTTATAGATAGGAACTAACAATTAAACGCAACTTAAAAGTCATTAATACAAGTAAATAAAAAAAAATAGGTATGTAATATAAAAAAAAATAGTTTCACATTCATGAGAAATAATTAATTCGCTTTTTACGCAGTCGGGTTTTTTTATTTTTCAAATTTAATTTTTATTACTTTTTAAATACGGAACACTAAAAAGTAATTCAGTTAACCTCATTGTGTAAAAGATAAAAAAATTAATAAACGCGTAATTTTCCCTTAAGCCTTATAAATAATGCATTTGAATATTCTTGCTCAATAAAAAAAAACACCACAGAAGGCATGAGTAAAAAATTTTAAAAATACAATTCGCTGAGTTGTATATTTTTCCTACTTCCATTCATTAGAAAAACCTTACGCTCTTATTTTATATTTTTTGCTCATTATTTTTCAGCTGACGATTTCGAAATCTTCAGTCTTCATATTTAGTCCACTTTATTATACTTACTTTTTATAAATATGATTTTAATAAACAGGACTTATTTTGTGATCAGAAGTTATTAGCATTTATCAATTTTGACTTTATCAGGAAGTTTAATTCCGAAATTCAGATATATTTCGAAATACAATATATAATTTTATTATAGTCCCAAGTGTATAGTTTTATTTATTTATTTAAAACTAAAAATCACATTTAAAAAAATTATATTTGCATTCAAGACTTTGACATATCGAAAATTATACTTTAAATATTTGCAGATAAATCAAAAATAGGCTTTATCAATATTTTATTTTGACAAAAATATCAATTTTAAGATTTTTGCACTAAAAATTTCTACCTATTCTGAAGTAAATCACAGCAAAATTTCAGTGGGATGCTCTTACTAAAGTACCTTCTATACAAAGTTTCTACAAGAATATTCTATAATATCTATTTCATTTTGAATACCACTATTTACGAATAATAATATTCTAATTATAAATATTCTGCGATGAAATAAGGCTAACATTTCTGTCCGAAAATGATGGTATTCTATAATGGTACCCTGCTTCTGCACTTGATTTTACAAACACATTTCGATTTTTTGCTATACTTAATGAAACCCTCACACGTATGCTAACTGCAAATGAAGTATAAATTGTCTAAATTGCATAAAAATGTTAAATTACTTTAGACACAACATTCACTAGAACAACATTTCATTTAAAACATTTGTAACTTTACTCCATACCATTCAAAAAGAAAATAGTTTACATGTATCGTATTTCTTTTTTTTTTTTTTAATAGTTTTTAATTAGCACGAAAGCTTTTTAACAGAAATATATTTACTATTTACACATTTATCGTCTGCATAGTAAAAAAAACCTAATTCTTTTTTCTTTACAAATCGCGGTTTTATTTAATTCCAATACGTTCCGTACATATACTCAAAGTATAAAGCGGGCAAAAAACTGATAGCGCCATATTTGGCGGCTTAACTAACTTTTGACATGATATAAACAAATAAAAATCCAATTATAAACAATTAAAAGTATTAAAAAATATATAAAATATGATTTTAACAGACGAATTTTATCGGTTCTCTAGCTTATGTATAGGACTACAAAATGCACCTGGTCTCGATGCTAGGTGCGAACCGCACCAAAAGTGGGTTTCCTTGTTAGTATGTCACTGCATAGGTGTCAGTGAGTGCAAAAGGTTAATATCTCTAAAAAATTAATTTGAAATTTGAAATTCTAGTAAATTGATAATTTTTTTTTTATTTATTGAATGCATGTTACAAGACACTTTTTGCACGAATTTCTTATTAGAGTAGCATTAATAGTGAAAAGTTATTTTTAAATTTTTTCTTACCGTTCTCTTAAAATGTTTTATTTCGCCCTAAAATCTTTTTATTTTACCGATAGATAAAATAAAAGTAATATTACCTTATAAAATATTTCTTTCATTTATTTATTCGTTAAAATTTCAATTAAATACTACACATAAAAATTAGAAGATGAATATTTGTTTCAAATTGAATTTTATTCGTAACTAAAGCAGAATAAATTTCCGTGATAATGATTTCTCCATTGACGCGGCTTCCGTATTTCACAGACGTAGCTACTTCCGCATAAAAATCAATTCGGTAGAAGTAGACTGAGAACATGTGCTATGATTCTATTATTATCTGGCAATGAAAAAAATAAATACTTTTCTGAAAATGAAAATGACGTTAAAGATACATGTGAAAACATCTTTTATTTTATTTTAATTTCCTTTTTAAAACAAAAAGTATTGCAGGGAGGCCGAAATACCGAGATTAAATTAATTTTACAATTTTATTCCACGTTTTACTTTTATTCGCTTATTTTATTTATTTATTTTTTGTTCAACTATCACTTGTTTGAAAATATCATTTACGCATTGTTTGAAAAGTGAAAAACGACATTACGGAATTTTGCATAAGTGCTTAGGTTAGAATATTCCTATTCAGTATTTTTCACATTTAGTAAAATTTACCTTTTCCTTGTCGATAAAACTGAATGCATGCATGACTAATTTACATGCCGTTAAAAAGATGATAAAACTTGTCATTTTTAATTGCATTTCGTTATTTTACTGAATAGCTTTGTATTTTTATTAATTTATTTATTTTACTTTTTATGTTATTTTATTTTATTACTTTTTTCGAGATACATAAGAAGAAAGTTTATATGAAAGAATCCCGAAAATTTTCGACTTGCGTCTTTTAATGCATTTACATGTTTTCGGATGTCCTCAACACGACTTCATTATTTTTGGTTAAATGCTGCCTGTCTGTTAATCTGTCTGTTACAAAATTAGTGTGAGAGGAATTTCATAAAACTATGCTCAGAATATATGCATGATTCTTATACAATATTGGCAGTTGAGTGAAGGCTTTTTATTAACACTTTCCAACAAAGTTGAAAAGTGTTTAGGCATTCGGTTTGTCTGTCCGTCTGTCCGTCTGTCCACGCTCTAACTCCCGTAAATATACTAGAATTTTCATGAAATTGATAAAGGCTATTTAGGGTCACCAAAGTATTTTTGGTATTGTATCTGAAGTATGTAGGATTAATCGTTCATTTACAGGGGCACTCGAAAATATTCCTTTACATTATGGTATACGGGGAAAAATCGTTTGCAGAGTATTTAATGACATTATGCTATTTCAAATGTATTGAAATTGATATAAATCATTGAATTTCACTATGATCACGTTAGAACAGGGTATTCATAGCATTTTTTATTCATTACAGGGACACACTGAAGAAATCGGTTACAGTACAGTACTGTCTTTGAGTAATAATTGCTGGAATGTAGAGTTTAAAATTCGGCATGCGCTTTTAAATTTAATTAATTTTTTGCATCTTACTCGTTATATGGAATTTCTATACCTCAAATACAGGGCTGCACAAAAGTATTCACGTCTCCTTGTTAGAGGAAATTGCTGAAGGTAAATTTTCAACTGATATGTATGTATCTATTAAATGAACTAAATTTTGGCATGCATGTAGTTACTAGATTCAAATCTATATCATGGAAGACGATAGTATTCCGAGTGACGCAGCCTTAAGCCTAAAATTCGTAGATGGCGGAACTTATATATACGGCTAACTCGACATCAAAGAAAACGCGAAAAGCCGCCATTTAATAACTCAGAAGATATAGGTCCTATTGTTCTGATTTTTTAGAACAGTCTTATATCTGCAGTCTAATCCTATTCTGAAATTTTTACATTTCTACGTGCAGTATATTTTGAGATCTAAATACCCATTTTAAAGCAAAAGCGATGGAGCAAATTCCTAATGTCAATATCTAGAAAACGGCTCAGGCGATTTTCTTTAAATTGATATATAATATGAATCTGATTAAGATGAAGTGAATAACACTTTCCTTTTTTCTAAGAAAACTCGTTTTAAATTCGACCATTTTTGTTTCCCGTTAATGCGTAAAACGAAACTAGTCAACCATCAATCTCTGGTACTTTTCTCGTCTGTGATTAGTGAGTACGAGGCTAACGTTAGCCTCGTAGTGAGTAGGTTTGACGTCATCACATCGCGCCAATGGGAATTTAAAGACATTCCTGTCTAGAGACACGCGAATAGAGCATCGCTGTTATGCTACGAAAAAAATATTTCCAAGTATGCAGCTTATAAAAAAAGAAGGTATTTATTCTGTTTTATTTATTTATCATAAGTTGTAGAGATATCCATCTCAAAGTTTTATTATTTTAATGTTTGCAATGCTCTAACGAATGATATTTGCTTTGTTTATTTAAAATATTGCCAGACAGAAAATCTGACTTGATACTCGCGTAATGCAATTGTTTATAAATTTGGAGTTTGTATATTGAAATTTTTATAACAGCTACGTTCAGGACTTTGGAATTTTCAGAAAACTTTAGAAGAATTTATTTTACCAACCAGCTAGACCAGCTGTACAGTTAATTATTGTTATGAGAAAATGTACGTGACTTATAAAATTTAGTGCCATGTTTACATCCCGGTAAATATGAAAAGTTGAAAAATATAGCTAGCTATTAAAAATAGATGTATTTCCCCATCCTTGGATATACTTATGTGTTTTTCTTCATAATGCTGAAAGTTAATTTTTTAAAAATTGTTTTTAAAAATTTTTAATGGCTGTATTCAGGGGTTTTTTTATTTTTTATTTATTTATTTTTATTATTTTTTTGTGCATAATCATTCTGTCTTTACACCTTTTAAAAGCGACTGGAAATTATATGTATATCTGCTTTATTCCTAAACTTATTGCTGCATTAAAAGTACACAAAATGACTATATTTTTTAGATTTTAGTAAAATAAATTTATTAACTTTCAGTAAATTAAAATTTCATATTTGTCATATATTTTTTTACTATTTTTAATTTCAAAAGCCTAAAAGTAATTCCATTATTTTTTTTACATCAACATTATTCCAAAATGTATGTTAATGTGCATTTTTTTCGACTCTGGCCATGAAAAATATTTTTATTCCAAACTATGCCAAACATTGTGAATCGTTAATTATCTCAGTCATTTTTGAAAATGATTCATTTATAATCACACAAAAAATCTTGATTTGTTATTTTTCGAATATTTTTTTTATCAAGTTGTATTTCATATTTTTTTGCTGATACTGAGATCAAAATTACTACTTTATAACAGGACTCGAAAAATTTGAAAATTTTTACATGCCCGTTCGGGCATGTAGTAGAAAAAAAAATTGATGCCTGGATAAACAAATTTACATGCCCGACATGAGTATTGCATCTCGAATGCCACCAAAAGTACATGCCTGATCGGGCATGTTGATAAGAATAGTACATGCCCGATTGGAAATTTTACATGCCCGGGCATCTCGGGCAATAGATTTTTCGAGCTCTGCTTTATAATGAGGAATGTACAATAAAACTGTTTACGTCAATTTGAAGGGGCAGAGTATCATCAATTTTAAACTACTTTACGCACCCTGCAGCTTTTTTCTTTCTTTTTTCTTCTTTTTTTTACCGTTTTATGCATGCAACAGCCCATTTTAATTGTTTTACTATTATAATTACAGGGACTTTAAAGAATTTGAAAAATTGTACACAGAACAATAAAAACAAATGAACTTTTCAAAATATGAAGAAAAACACATTAGAATGTAGCTTTTATAAGGATTTAAATATACAAGCTCCAATTATTAACTTGTTTTACACTTGCATTACGCGAATGATGATCTTCTGACTGACAGCATTTTAAATAAGCACATCCTCTAGAATATCGCGATTTTGCAAACATCAAAATAATGAGAATAACTTGTAATAAACAAATAAAATAGAATAAATATACTGGGTTTCCACTTGGGTCTTTTTTTAAATACTTGCAAGCTTGGCCTCCTTTAACCTTTTCAGAGGCAGAATAATTTTGTTCGTAAAATGATGAAATAATTGACTGACACCAGAATATTCAAACGAATTTCTTAGAAAATAAAACCCCGATATTTTTCACTTTCATAACAAAATTTTATTAAAGTATTCTTGATGCCATTTGTCAGTTTTGGAATTAAAATTAGGTCGGCTAGACTTCTAATTGGATTGTTATTTGTCAGTGTAACATAAATGGGTGTTGAAATCAGATATTTTCTTCTAGAAGTGATATTTTCACCTCTGAAGGAGGAGGGATTTAATTTCTAAACCATTAAAAATCATTGCCTTAAATTTTATAGAGGGATTTCAATGTACAGGGCAGGGGGGAGGGGAGGGATATTCCCCCTAAGCCACCTTCTGAATTCATCACTGGCATACATTATTAAGGTAAGCTGAAATCGTCATATATTTTTAAGAATCTTTTAAATAATCCCATTGTACTTTAAAAAGTGTTAAACGAGAACACTACTTTATTTTTAAAAAATGATATATTTACTGTAATGAATCACAATTTTATGCATGCAGTTCAAATTCTATTTTATTTTATCATTTAATTTCAATTTTTTTAAACACATATTTGTTTTGATTCAGTAAAATAATTCATGAAAATCTATAATTTTAATTTTTATTTATACTATCTATTTGCATACAATTTACTTAGTTTGGATACTATGACGCAAAATAAATGTTTACACAAATTTTACGGATGGTTCTGGATATCGTAACGCAAAAGATAAATGAATTTATTGAATTAAATACATTTAATACATAACATCAGCTGAGAAAAAGTAGGACATTTGATAGTGTATTGAAAAAAAAAATGTTTCAATGCCTAAATATAGTTCAGAAGACAAAACATAAGTACGTGTAAAGTTATTTTTTAACAAATCTTTAAGTCAGATCACAGGGTCACTTGAATTTTGATATAACATCTTTTAAAACTCATATTTTGAATGAAAAAGCATCACGGATTAAAAATAAATACAACAAAAAGAAAAATTAAATATATATATATATATAAATTCATTTTAATAGCGCAGCGTCACTCCAAATTTGATATCAGAATTTTTAAGACCCACATTTCAGATTTGTATAGCCATAAAGTAAAGTTCTGCATCAAACTTTTAACCCGTTAAGGGTTTTTGTATTGATATCATATACAAGACTGCTGAAAAAATTCGCATAATTTTCCGATTGTGGATGAGAAAGCTGAAATTGAGTTTTGAAATGTATTATGCGTTTCCATATGGTTGAATTTGACGTAATATTTTAATTTTTTTAAACGGTGCAGTTTTGTTACATTATTCTGAATGTGTTGGAAAGTGTTTCATAATCTATGCTTGACGCATGATTTTTTTTCTTACTTAGTTATTAGATTGCTTCAATTATACCACTTGTTTAGAAATAGCAGCACTAGCCTTGTTTAATGGCAGATTAAATAAGACGAATATTACTATTTCAAAAAATTGCTGGCAATCAAGCAATCTGAATTTTAAAAAATTCCAGTCAACTGGTAACACTTTTCTTATATTTAAAATTTACCTGCAAAATTTACCTTTGCATCTCAAATAAAATGAAATGTTAACAGCTTCCATGGAACAAAATGTGCTCGATCTTAATATCAACATTAGCGGCTGTACTTATGTAAAGTTTTCAACTTTATGGAAATTTTGAACCCCTCCCCTCCCTCTTAAGATATCTTACGTTATAATTTCTCTAACCCCCCCCCCCCACTCCCCTGTAATGATATAGTTATCAGTGTTAAAAATTATTTTTAAACAATTTTCTTAGTTCTTTTTCTTTTTATACGTTTGCAATGATATACAGACATAGTTATACATTTATTATTCGCATATTTTTCTGATTTAACTGAAGAGAAAAAGTTAATAAATATCACAGTTAAGTATGAAATAACTTTATATCAAATAACACTTTAAAGAAATTCTATTTAAAAGTATTTAATAGCTTTTTGTTACATGATGCATTCAACAGTAATATTGTCTTCTTGCACTTGTCCCCTGCACTTGGGCAAACAGATCTTCTTATAAATAAAAAAAGTGATCAAAATTCTTCGCATTTTTTACTAATAAAAATAATAAGTATCATTTCGAACTTGCTTTCTCTAAGATAGAAATTTTTTACGCATATGGTAGTCGAATATTAATGGCGAATATTGGGATATTTCATATTTTGGAATAAAATTATTTTATAATCATTTAATGGTTTTAATAACAACTTTGATAAAAAGATAACTGATGTAAAGGAAAAGTTTCCAAAAAAAAGTAAATTTTGGTTAAATAAAAAATGATAACGATATCAAAAGACAAGCCCCCTCCAATTACAGATATTTTACGATATCAAGTGCGAGAACCCCCCCCCCCCCTCCTAAAGTGATAACGATATATACCGGGTTAGCCAAAAATTTGTTACAACTTTAAAAACTCATGAAAAATGAAGAAATTATGATAAAGGCTATATAGAAATTATGACCGGTTTGCAAGAAAGGGTTCACAAAGTAGTCGGATTTTTTTTAGCAGAAAAAAATAGTTAAAAAAATTACATGTAGAAGGCGCTGACGACCCGAAACACAATGAACAGGTAATACGACACAACCTGGTTGTGTCGTAGAATGTTCTGTAAGTCATGTTGAACATTTGTTATTGGAATAACAAATGAATGGAGCGTATTGTTTTCCTGTTCATTGTGTTTCGAGTCGTCAGCGCCGTCTACATGTGCTTTTTTAACCTTTTTTTTTTCTTCTTTTTGCTGCGCTAAAAAAAAATTCGACTACCTTCTGAAAACCACACTCCTTTATCATAATTCCTTCCCTTTTTATGAGTTTTTAAAGTTTTAACGAACTTTTAGCTCACCCGGTGTGTAGCCCCTTATAGTTATTTTAGCGCAAATCCAAAAGAAAAAATCCCATCGTTCGTATAATTTAATGTTTTATAAATATGTTTCAGCTTTATTAAAATTTACTTTTGTATCACAAGAAAAATAAAATTTTAAAAAGGTAATATTTTCGAGCTATAGAAAATATGTATCTCTTGCTAACATCATTAATTACTCTCTAACGTAGGATTTTTACAAATCCATTCCTTTTATGTTCATTTTTTGTCAAGTCGTGTTTTTCATTTAGATTAAAATATGTATTTAAGCTATCAGATAAAAGGAAATTTAAATAAGAGGAAGAGACTGTCTCCGCGCAAAAAAAGATTTTATGTTCTCAATGTCATTACGAAAAGCACTCTAGGACGCAGACGCTACTAAGCAGTTTTTCTTTCTTCTCTTCTTTAAAAAAAGAGTCTTTTACTTTATTTCCTGTATTTATAAGAGATGAAAGACCAAATGTCATCAGAAAAATAATGTCTTTATACTTTCAGGATTTTTTTTAACACTTTCCAACATTGGAAAGTGTCTATGAATTCGGTTTGTCTGTCTGCCGTCTTCCGTTCTCTAACTGGGGTAAATATATTTAGATTGAAATCAAATTGATGCACTAGATAGTGCCCGTCAAAATTTAACGGTAAATAACTTGAATGTTTCAATGGAAAAATTCTTGAATTTTTAATTAGTTGCTTTTAAATTAAATGTTGAATGACGAATTACGTGATGAATTTCTCTATTGCATAAGTGATTCTTATTTCTTTAAGGTGATAGATGGTGCTGTCAGTCTAACCTATTCAACGAAGTGAAAGAATTTTAAGTTTATAATTTACAACCAATTATGCTTGCTTTTTATCAGAAATTTACCTAAAAATACCAGGTAGAGAACTTTTTTTTTTACTTATTACGGCTTCTTCTTCTTCTTCTTTTTTTTTTTTTTTTTTTTTTTTTTTTTTTGTAAATAACGATATTTATTTTCATTTATTTATTTATTTTTTAAAACTACACGACCATTAAAAGCTGCCATGAATTTTATTTTTATCTGTCTCATTCTCTAAAAACCTAAATTTGAAGCTTGATGCAGCTAACGATTTATAATATACGTTTTTTATTACTTGAATTCTATTTTACATTTTTATACATTTTTTTTTAAATATTAAGACTGGATATGAGGGTAATTTCTTTTACAGCTCTTATATGAATTTTTTTTTTCTTTCCGTTTTATTTTTTACGCAAATGAATAACAAACTTTTCTTTCTGACACACATATATATTCTTGATAATGGTATTGAAATGAATTATCGACAAAATTATTACACATTTTGCCAGGATTGGGCTCGAACCTGCGTCCTCCACAAAAATTCAGAGCTTCAAACTGCTGCTTTAACCCGCTACGCTAACAGGAACTCGTTTTCCTTCTTTCTAAATTGCAGAGATTCGAAAAACAGTTGACGCAATTGTGTCGAATTTGAGTTCTGATCTTACAGAAATGGTTTTGCGTTTTAATATTTATGATACCTTATTTTTTCAAAGAAATAGCTACAACTTAACATGCTAGTTTCCCAATCTTCGTGTGTAACTATTGGCAATTCAGAAGACGGATCAACAGGCCATAACTTTTAGCCTCAAATCACTGGGTTTATCTTCTGTGTGTAATATGACCAAAACAATATGACATCCTCAAAATAAACTGTATCTAGCTCTTAATATCGACACAATAAATTTTTGAATTGTTAATAATGCTGAAAGAGTCAAATAATATTAACTTTGTGAAAGAAAGAAAAGCTTGTTTACATTAAGATCGAATAGCAGACGAACTTAAAACAACTTCTACCTGTGATGTGATAGTTCAACTAAGCGAGCATCTTTGCGCATGTACAACGCGTCACTCCAAAGGCAGACTTGTACTTATGTACTGCGCATGCGCAACTGTGGAATTTCAATTTAAAATTACGGCTAATTATAAAATATTTGAACAAACGAATGTGCGATAACAGATCTGTGACCAAATATTTTTCATTTATAAAAAGATTGGTGTAATTTGATGCAGTACACTGTAAAAAAAAATCTGTTAAGTTACTAAAGTTTTTCAAGGAAACTGGGATTCCTAAAACTTTTTATGTAACGTCAACAACAAAAATTCCTGTAACAGACGCACTTTTGCGCCGAAAATCAAAAAATCTGTAAGGTTACAAGAAATTTTTTAGGAAACTGGGATGCCTAGAACTTTTCATGTAACTGCAACCCAGGTTACAGATAAAATTTTCGTAAGATTACTGTAATTTTAGCTCATTCATTTGTACAGTTACAGATTTCTGTAGCTTTACAAAAACTATTTTTGTAGATTTGCAGATTTTTTTGTACAGTTACAGATGAAAGTTTAGTAAGCATGCAACTTTACATCTGTAGAACTACAGATTTTTTTTTACAGTGTAGTTTCTTCTCACTGACTGTCGAAAAAAAACGCTTAGCGTTTTAAATATATAAGATGTTATTCAGGTTTACTATGGCATGTTCAGTACTGAAAATGAAGTATGTTGCACTTCTGGTTCGTTTACAGGGACGCTCAAAAGAACTCCGTTGTATTACGGTCTAAAGGGAAAAATCGTTCGTGGCTGTTTTAATGACGTTGCACTGTTTTAATCATATTCGAATTGATATATATCACTGATGTGCACTACGAGGTGCTTAATGTAAAGTAGGATGTGCATAGAATGTATCATTTACTTACAGGAACACACGAAAGAATTTAGTTGTAGTGCACTGTTAAAAATCTGTAGCAAACTGTCCTGCAATTGGACCATTCTTAAAGATAACGGTTACTTGGTTATATTATTAAGCGCAGCTGACCATATTTTTGACAATATTATGGTCAGAATAAAATTAAATTACGGTTATGTAACCGTTTTCTATAAAAACGGTGGAATGTCTGGACGGTTTGCTGCAGATTTTTAACAGTGTACTGTCTATGAACAATAATTCCTGATAATGTGTTGTGGTGCGCATTTTTAAATGTAATTAATTTTTGCATATTACTTTGTGTATATAAATTCTATAAATAAATTATATACAGAGCTGCTCAAAATAGCTCAAGTACATTTTCGTTTATTGGCGGAAATTGCAGAGGAAGAATTTTAACATACTATGTACTGTACATACGAATCTATAGATCATGTACAAGGACACGCAAAAGAATTTGGAAACGTTTTTCGGCTATTGGTAGTAATTATTGAAATTGGGTTTTCAAATGTGTTATGCATTTTCCAAATTGTTTACTTAGTAAACTGTGATGATTTGTTTCAGTTTTCTGAATGTCTTGGAAAGTGCTTTATAACCTATGTTTGACGCATGATTTTTCGTTCTTTTTATTTTTTTTAAACACTGTTTTTGCCATAACTTCCACATACTACAAGGCTTTTTGCGATACTATCTTTCATCGTTTAGTAACAAATTAAAAGATCTTGCTGTTTTCAACTTGCAAAAAAATGCAGATGGTGCAATATGCATACAGACTGTCCTCTGTTATTGCTTTCCTCATAGCTAATTGCTGTAACTTTAATTTTAGTGACAAATTTCCTGCTGCAAAAATGTTCGAAATGTTATACTTCATCACAATTTATGAAAAATCGCTATTTTTGTAAAATTTATTCAATTTTATGTACTCCCTGAATCTTATAAGTTAAATTGCGAAAACACACTCCATGCTATAAAAAGCAAAATGAAAAAATCGCATGCTTTTCTCCAAAACCTTGCACAGTTATAAATTTATGATCATGAGTTTCCGACACTAAAAATGTGTCCCTCCATTTTTATTTAAATTAATGCTGATTTAATTTTTTTATTTTATAAAGTAAAAGATATCAACTTTTTCTGTTACTGGACAATATTTTGAAGTTGAAATCTTAAATTTAATCTTGCGATCTCTGCTGAGAAAAAATGTAAAACTCCATAATTATTAAAAAAAAATAGGGAAAAAATTTAAAAAAACCAAACTTTTCCGGCTTAACATAGTGATGGGCATAAAGAGGTACAGTGAAACTCACCTGTGCGACCACCTCCCTAAACGACCATTTTTTCATGGAATGAAATTTATTCTCATAGGCTCAATACTAATTTTACCTCCATTCAGAGACCATCCCAGTTGAACTCCCTCCATGAGCGACCAATTTCTTTGAAGAAAATGAAACAAGTTCCGTTTTTCACTGGTCGCTTGAAGAAGATTTTATTAGAAAAAAAATCCCTGCCGGCCCGGCCTACAGGCGGCGGTAGATTTCGAAGTTAAGTATACTAATTTCACAAACAAAAACCAAATCATGATTAGAGATAAACCCACTTTTTATCCACTTTTACCACAATTTTATCTGGCCGCTTTTGACGAGTTTTTATTCCATTTTTATGTAACTGGTTTTATCACAATCATGTTAGGGCGGTATTCAGAAAAATAGTTTTCCATGCACAACTCGAAGTTTTCTGGCATAACTCCAGATTCATTTTTAATAGAAGAAACATGAAACTTGTTGACGTGATTTTTGAAGAGATTTATAAGCGACCTGTGTTTTTTATTTTCGTTCAATTAATTAAAACTTGATATATAAACAATTATTTTCTCAGTAAGACAATATTTTTCGTTTCTAACACAATCGCTTCGGGAAATTCCGTTCAAAATGCCCAGTTTGACATCATTTTTTGAAATATATTCTGCCTCGGTCAAAAAATCGATCATTACGGTACATTATACAGTTTCTGAATAAGCGAATCTACCAATTGGATGCGTTTGAGAGCAAAAATGAATTTAAAAATGAGTCAGAAAATAAGCAGTTTGGATTTGAATACTCCCTTAATACGATGATTTTTCCAACACAATCCTCTTCGGGAAATTCAGTTCAAAAGGCCCACTTTGACAGCATGTTTTAAAATATATTCTGCCTCTATCAAAAAATTGACCATTACAGTACATTATATAGTTTCTGAGTAAGAAAAGGTACCAATTGGAAGCCTTTGAGAGTAAAAATGGATTGTAAAATGAGTCAGAAAATAAGCAGTTTGGATTTGAATACACCCTTACGATAATTTTTTTCTTCAACCGCTATGTATTTTTAATTTGTTTTTGCTGTAAGAATTGGTCCTATCCAAAACTTGTCTATATAGATGTTGTAGATAATATTAAGAAGATATATGATAAATTCATGGGGATTTTATATCTTTTGAATTGACGGAGTTATGGATTTTTTTCTTCTTCAAACGCCCTTTTTGTTTTCGTTTTTATTTTATTTTTTTTGCGGTACGAATTGGTCCTATCAAAAACTTGTGAATATAAAAGTTTTAGATAATATTAAGGAGATTCATGATAAAATTATTTGGATTTGATATCTTGAGAATTGACGAAGTTATGAATTTTTTTCTCCCAAAAACCCTATTTTTGCGACTCTTGAGCCCATTTTTAACTTTATCAAAAATCTGTGATACATAAATTTTTGGCCCTATTTTTAGAAGTAATAAAAACTTTAAATTGATTCGATATGTACAAAATTTAAGAAGTTATGGGGTTTTTTCGGTTTTTACAAAACCCCTCCCTATTTCCATCCCCTTGGTCCGATTTTTCCCATTAACGAACTTGACCGAGATTTTATGCCCCTTTATTTTATGTATCAGTTTGGAAGAGATTGGTGCAGAATTGTGGAAGTTATCGTGTCCAGAAGAAAGTGATATATATAGATTCATACATAGATAGATAGATAGATAGATAGATAGATAGATAGATAAAGTTTTTTACTGAGGGTGGTTTTGGGCTCTAGGGGTCATGATCGGTGTAGATCTGCAAACATTTTTCAGAAATTCCAACATAGGAACGACGCCAATAGGTAGTATTTCATACGAAATCTACCTAATAATTCCGGAGGGTACATTATTCATAAAACTTCTAAACTAAGTTTAGAATTTTTTTTATATTTTATTCCCTTAACTTTTAAGTGTTTAAACCCCTTTGTGCCTTTTTAGGCAATGAATTTTACTCTGGTGATAAATTAAGAATGACGGTCAATGAACTCCCCTGCCCTATTCTATCAGGAAACTCTCAAAGAAAGAGATAAATTAATGAAATCGTCATTATTTTTTACTGTCCTAAAAAAAAATTCATTTATTTACTGATCTTCGAAAGGACTTTGAAATAAAAGTTATAACGGATAAAACCGTAAAATCAGAACAAACGTCAATGTATTCATTTTTTAAACTCTGCGGCAATTAACTTATGTAATTAACTTTTTTTTATGCTTAAATTTTCATATTTTTTCCTAATATGAAAAATAAATTTTAGTAACATTAATTGTTACCTTTTTTCAACAAATAAAATATAGATTTAAACACGACCTCCATTAAGAGACCACCTCTCGGAGCGACCAATTTTTATTGGAACGAAAGGTGGTCGCTTTAGGGAGGTTTTACTGTATTTTGATATTCGAGTAAATAATTCGGGCATAAGCAAAAGCATAGCTGTCAACTTCCATATTCTTTTCATGTGGTTCTTAATTTTTTTTTACAAAACTCTTGGTTTTAATTGATTAAAAATAATACGATTTTGACTAGAATACTTTTGCGCATGCCCGAATGATTCATTCGAATGTCAAAATAACTCATCATGCCCATCACGAATTTAACATATCGCAAGCAGAGTTTATTTTTCCATACGTGCATTTGCAAATTTGTATTTGTTTGCTAATGCTACATTCGTGTCAGGTTTGTTATTCAACTTCCGTTTCGTTATTTAACTTTAATAAATCATGAAAAAGAGTTAAAGAATGGTGAATACCTGTCGGTGAAATATAAATATAAAACCATATACGAAAAATAACCCCCCCCCCCCCCCAATTCCTAAACCGTTAGTTTTAGAAGTAATGGTCAAATTCCAAAAATGTTTCGAATGTAGTTCTTCATCACATGAAAATGCGTTTGCGTCAATATATTTTTTTTAACTTACAAAAATTACATTTCTATACTGTCCTTGAATTCTATAAGTTATATTTGGAAAAGCTTTCTCCGTGTTTTAACAAGTAAAAAAAATTCCATTTTTCTAGAACCAAAAGTTCCCTAGTTGTGATATACTTATGAATTTTATGAATTTTCAGCGCTTACTGGCGGTAAAAGCGGAAAAACGAGTTCTTAATGCCAAAAAACGTTGAAAATTCATAAAATATGAAAAATTTGGAATTCTGTAAAATTTGGTCGGCTAAAAAAATGGAAATTTTACAGTTTTACCTTGAATGGAGAATGTTTTTTCTAAATATAATTTAAAAGGACATAGAGACAGGATAAAAATTTAACTTTGTAACTTTGTATTTTAATGTAAATGGATTTTCATATAATGAAGAACAACACTTCAAATATTTTTGTAATTAGAATTTTACGTTTAAGCCGTTTCTTACTTTTATGCATGTATTAAATTAGTATGTATGTCGATTTTTTGAATGTTTGTCAAACAATCTGTATCGGCCTCGTTAAAGACTTCTTTTGATTTCTGAATCATTCTACATCCATACCGAAATTTTATAGGTTTCTAATACCTAAAATCGACAACGATTATATTTATTTTCAATTTTCAGCTCTGAATCATCTCTAGATCAAACTAAAAAAAAAATAAACAAACTTAATCTTATCAAGAAGCCCGAATCTTCTAAAACTTTTCCTTGTCATGTGTGTTTAAAATCTTGGTGTTTTCTTCGGCTATTTTCCTTTCCCTGTCAAGGGAATCAAAAAAGTTTGAAATGACGAAAAATGCACTTATTATCATTAGGTGCGTTCGTAATTACATAAATACATAGCACCTGTGGCATTCTCACAATCTTTTGACTGTTGGGGGAAAAAAATCTGGCGAAATTAAACTTGCTAAAATAACACTTTAATCTGATAGACGAATGCCTTAATGATTCAAAATAAAGAAAAAGGGGTCAGCGGCGAAAAAAATTTTATTTCACTGAGGTTTAAGTTAAACTTGCGAGTTTAATTTTCCTTACAATTTTACCACTAAAACTTTTTATTTTCTTCTGAATTTTTACTTATAATTAATTTGCATAGTACCCACAGGACATTCAAATAAGAAATAATGACAATGTAGTATTTTTAGTACAAAATTTTGGTATAACATTGTCTTAAAGGGTGTGTTAAAGAAAGGACGGTAATGTAAAAAAGGGGGATGGTATAGGAAAAAAAGGGACGAAATGAGAAAAAAAAAGGGACGGTAAGGATGGAACAGCAAGGAAAATTACCACCTATTTCAGGCAGATCATGTTAAGACTAAGTGGTAGCCAAAATGTTCATTGATTTTTACAAACAGTTATTTACATTGGATTAAATTTATAAAAACAATTAATTTACCTCGAAAAGTGCAGGAATAAACCTTGGGGACGGTGAGACTACCAATAAAGCCACGATGCTTGAAATTGATATTTAAATGCTGATTTAAATTCTACAGTAAATTTCCTGGCAAAGAATTTTAGACATTATTTCTCTAACATACTTCTGCATAAAAAAAAACTTGAAAAAAATTCTGCGGCTGCATCTGAAGTGATTTTCTGTGTAATTTTAGAAGAGGGATGGTAAGGAATCTAAAACACAGGAACAGAGTTTAAAAAATAATAACAACCCTAAAAATGTGTGCAGGTTAATTTTTAGCTACATATTTATATAAAACAATAGTTCCAGTTTCAGAAAAAAATACATCGAATTATTTTTATTGAAACAATTTTATCCTGACAGCTCCAAACTTAAAGATCAGCATCAGGGACACGGGACGGTATACGAGTTTTCCAGGTGTTTGGACCCCCAACATCATCCAAAACTTATTTATCTCGTTAATATTGTTGTGCAATCATGCAATGGGATGTTCCCCAGTATATGAAATTAAAAAAAACACAAAAAAGTGTATTAAAATAAAAATTATTATTGAAAGTCATGAAAGTCAAAAGATTGTGAGAATGCCCCATATCCCGGTGTATAAAATGCCCTCGCGTATAACACGCATCAAAAAACCAGCGGACTTTTTTTCAAACGAAAAACAAAGACAATTGATAATTTTCCAAATGGAGTTTTCGCTTATGTCCACGAGAAGGGCTGAATGGACAAAAATGGATATAAATCATAGATAAAAAAAAAAGCGTCCTGGAGCTTTAAAAAAACCAGAAATTTTGGGGTATGTTATATCCCATAGAACAGACGGAATTAAAAAAAGAATAAACGAATCTAATACAGATTTGGCTATAATTCCAGGTGGACGGACTTCGTTAGTTCAACCATTGGATGTTTCTATAAACAAACCCGTCAAAGAAAGGTGAAGCAGTGGAACACATGTCAACTTCCTACTTAACTTCCTTAAAATGTGAGTTAATTTAAAGCAGGTTAATCATGTTTCGAACCAGATGTTCCACGTGGAAACTAGAAATTAAATAGCTAATGATGCATCTAAAATATTTTTCGGTTAGGAATCTCTTTAATATGGTTTAAATTAACTCACATTTTACGGAAGTTAAATCGTAAGTTGGCAAGTACACACATGGATGATAGAAGGAGAAAAAACATTTACGAAAGGAGGAAATTTGTGGCATGCGCCGTTTCAAATGTGTAAATGGATTGCAACATCATTGAATGAAATCAAACTGGAAATAATTGTTAAATCATTTTAAAAACGTGGAATATCAAATGAACTTAACGGTGCCACGGATGACTATTTATGGCTGGATGAAAGCGACAGTGGGGATAAAATACATGAAAGCGATAGTGTGGAAGAAGATGACATTCCCGAAAATATAAATGATGAGGAAGATTACGCTTGTTAGAAAATATACAAGTAAGTTTCTTTGCTTATATTGACATATAAATGCATTTAAATATACCTCTAAAAATTTGGAACGTTTTCTTCTTACGATTTTACGTCAACATTTTATATTCGGCGTATGATACACACACGCAAAATGAAGTGATTTTTTAGAGTTCAAAGTGCGTGGTATACGCCGAGATATACGGTATATAATCGCTGCAGAATTTTGTCGAGTCATCAAAACTTAAAAAGATATTAATGCAAGTTCTCTTCATTCTATTAAATCCTATCATACAGAATCAGTTCAGTGATATGCCATGACAGGTAATGATTCTAGGTTGTCATGGTGATTGCATCCTACTTAAGATGGAGTCATATTATTCCCGTATTACTGAATTTAATATATATAATCGTAATAGAGTGCAACAGCTTTTGCACCAAGATCGGAATATTTATATAACTAGTTATAGTACGAACACACCTCATTTGCCACGTTTAACGTACAATTTCCGACTTGTTAAATTCTTTATGAGAAAGAAATTAAATTCTCTACAAACTATACCTGAAAAAAAAATTGCATTTTTATGTAATGACAAAAAAATTTATCAATTTTTATAAATTTTAAATTTTGAATTTTTTTTAATTCATTTATTCATTTTTACAATTTATTGTTTCTTTTTCCGGTACAATCAAGATACAACGTTATAAGCAGTATAACAAAAATAATGGCGCTTCAAAAATATGATAATGGACTTATGTCGAAACTAGGTTTTCAAGATTAATTTTGCAGTATAGTATTAAAATCCTTGTTATTGCTTTTTGGAAATTAAGAAATATTTTTCACTTCTATAAAAAATATATAAATAAATACAAAAAGAAGTAATAGTCTAAATTAATTACAAGGTTCCTAATCCCCGATCAAACTTTAGTCAATTTTCGTCTGGCTTACCCTTGGGCTAAGTTTTTTCTTTATAGGTTTTCTGCTTATATATATATAAATTGAAAACATTTGAAGTCAAATATATAAAAATATTTTATTAATAATTCACAGAAAATCTAATCAACGCTTAAATAAATATTTATTTTCCCATTACAATTAAGTTTAGACAGATTAAATTTTATTGTGTTAGTTTTCGAACTTTTAAAATGTTTTTAATAACAAGAAATAGTACACTTGTGTTATGGTTGTGAAATTATCAAAATTTTCAAAAAACAAATTTTATTGGAAACGGATTAAATATTTTAAAAAATATGAAGGATATACAATATAGAATTTTTTTTTCAAAACGGAATCAATTAAAAATGTATTATGATTCTCAAAGTATCAACCAGGTTAAAAAATAGAAATTTTATTTTAAAATAATCCAACTGTTTTAAGAACAAAAAGTTACAAACATTTTTAAAGAATATGCATAATGAAAATCTTTGCTAATTCAGAAATCATTATTTTATACATTATGGCTTCTATGAAATGCGCTTCTAAATATTTTTGTTTCTGAAAATTTGGATTTTTGTGGGATCACCATTTTACTATAAAAAAATATTATGATCAATATCAATATGAAACAAGAAAGAAAAAAATCATGTGTCAAGTTAATTTATTAACTGGTTTAAAAACCACACTAAAATCATAATGTCTTAAGATATTAGCCATCTTAAAGCTAATGCTATTATAAAATGGTAAAATTATAAGGTTAGAAATGGAAACCGCAGTAACAGGAGAATCAAGATTATTAACACATTTATTAAGATTATGAGAAATTAAATTATTGATATAAGATAAACTAAAACCTCGATCAATAGCCACAGATCTAATGTAATTTAATTCTGTAATAAGTGAATTATTATCCGAACAAATTAAGCGAGCTCTATTGATTAAATAAATTGTCGTGATGTGTCGTGATTGTCGTGATGTGTCACGACACTTCACTTCCGCATTAATTTCATTGGCTGTTGGAACTTGATGGTCTTTTGGTATTTTGTTTTGACATTTGGGTTTTCACCGTGCATGTAGTTGGGGGAATATTGTTTTTAAAGTATTTTACACTGAGGATGTGAGTCCTTAAGTACTCACGAAAAGTATACGTCTGATCAAATCAACTTATTTTATTGTGTGTTTAAACGTTGTTTTTAAATAATTTATTACATTTATTTATTAACGGGGCCAAAAATTAATTCCACATGCATCTTTTGACGTTCTATATATGCATCACCCGTCCCGAAAGGGTTAAACAGCATTCAAAGAATTGTCCAAAATAGGTTAAAGTCGGGGGAAATTTTCATTAGGAAAAACTTTTTATGTTCTATCCGATGAACGTACGACAGTAATTTTCTGAGTTTTAAAATGGAAATATATGCGAGGAAGGATTTCCACTAGTAGTCGTAAGTAGGTAGCGTATTGCTCCAAAGTACATAATTTAAATTTAAATGAATTGTGGAAATGTATCATTTTTTCAGTGAATAATAACATTTTAATATCATCAGAATTTTAAGCAAGGCAAAACAACAGAAACACATTATGTATCCACAGGGAAACATATAACCTCCCAGACTCTGCATCCATAAAAATGGATGTTTTGGTTTAACCTACTAATCACATTAAATATTTCTTTGGAGGCAAGTACCGATACACCAATATAATATACACTTCAAAGTTTGCTTTTAAGTTTTTAGAATCTGGCAACGGCTTCTCGATTGTTTGTAATATGGCGAGGTGTGTGAGTCAAAGTGGTATTCGACCAGGTGCTAATAAGTTCCAATTTTTCTTTACTTCTTTTGTTTTTTAAGCACATTTTAGATTGTATAAGTTAATTTTAATGTTTTTATAGTTCTCTAGAGAGTTTTTAACTATAAATTTGATATACAGTAAACACTGTCTAAGGCGGAATCGATCTGGACAGAGAAAATTTTCCGTAGTAGACAATTTTCCGCCTTAGACAAATTTTACTCTGTGTCTATCTATTCGCAGGGACTTGAAAATCTTTCCGAGTTAGACAAATTTCCGTCTTACACAGAGTCCGCCTTATAGAGAGTTTATTGTATTTATTGCTTTAAATCTCAATTTAAAAACATCCATCAAAATGGATGTTGGGTTTTACTTGAGTAAAATTATAGTTGTAGTTTTACCATGATTTCCAAGTATTTGATGTTTATTTAATTTTTCCGTAATATTTTATTTACTTTTTACAAAAACAGACAGCAAATGTTACATATTTTAGTATTTTATTTTGACCAAAAGGTTAACAACAATAGAATCATTAGAAGTAATGGCAAATGGGAATGACTCCGATCTTGATTTTAGGGATTCTAGTGATGAAGATTTTAATGTTAATAAAATTTATGAAGATTCTTCTTAAGCTCAAAATGAGGCTACTGAAGAATCAGTCAAAAGTTTGCTATTTGTTCAGTTACCCACTAACGGAATAACGTCTATTTCGCTGACGGAAATGAAATAGCGAAATATCAAAAGCCCACTTTGATTTGGAAGAGATCTTTGAAGTAAGTTCAAGTTATAAATTTTGTACATATAAAGTTTTTTAATATTTAAATTAAGATAATTATTTCGGATAACTTTTTCTTTTGTTAGAAATTCATAAATATAAACAAAAATTTTAAATTAATACAATTAAGAATATTTTACTTTCACAAGCATCATGAAATCTGATTTAAATTATGTTTCCTTTTAGGTTTGCATCAATCATTCCAGATCCTCCTGATATTTCATAATAGCTACAACAAGAAACACAAATACACATAAAATTTAAAGTCCATGATTATTTTTAAAATGACATTAATAATAATATGTATTCAAAAGAAAACAAAATTTAGATGTACAAGTTGCAATATGTTTTTGGGAATTACCAGTGAAAGAAATCGTTTCAAAGATTTTAATTTAGATTAAGCATGTATAAAATAATTCATTGCTGTTCTTTAAATTAATAATAAATATATATGTTTCAAGTTATTGTTAATGTAGTGTTTTCACTATCACTTTGCATGAGAAAAGTTGAATTGAACTGTGTTAACATTTTATCATATTTAAGGCCTCAACATCTATTAAAATGGATATGGTCCTTAACAAATTAAAAAAATAAAAATATTAAAATAAAATTTTAAATGATATTTTTTTACCCATTTGATGAAAATAAAGTTGTAAAGACAAACATAAAGTGTAATAAAACACTCATACTACAATATATATTAAAACACACATAAATAATGCTTGCATTCAACAGTTAAAGGTTTTTTATAAATATTGTACAGACATACAAACAATAAATACAATAAACCCAACTGAAGTGAAAAATTAGCCAGAGCCAGGAATCGAACCCGGGACCACAGTATACAAGACTACTGTCTAACCACTGAGCTACTCCGGTCGATGCCTGAGTCTGCAATTTCCCACTAATAAACCATGTTGGGGAAGGTCACCAGCCATCTATACGATAGCCTTTTAATATATATTGTAGTATGAGTGTTTTATTATAATTATCGTAGATCGATGTAATAGTAAAAATCTATTCATCGTTGTCCGGTCATCCAAGGCTGTCGTATAGAGGGCTGATGACTTCCCCAACATGGTTTATCAGTGGGAAATTGCAGACTCAGGCATCGGCCGGAGTAGCTCAGTGGTTAGAGCAGCAGTCTTGTATACTGTGGTCCCGGGTTCGATTCCTGGCTCTGACTAATTTTTCACTCCAGTTGGGTTTATTGTATTTATTGTTTGTATGTCTGTATAATATTTATATATACCTTAAACATAAAGTGATTCAAATTTTCTTGGGTCTCAGGAGGATAACATTTTTTAATTGAACCAATCAGATTAAACCAAAATTATATGCCTAATTTCGTATGCTTCACATATATAGTCACCAAGGTTATCGTATGCCTTTTTGCGACTGTTAACGGGGACAAAAATGTAAATTTAATCGAGTTATTCTTACAAAAAGTCTCAAATCACATTTTGGGAACTAAGAGTTCGGGACTGCTTATTGCGTTCTGACGATACATTTTATTTTAAAGCTTTAAAGCTTTCCATTCATTTCAGAAAATAAAACATTAAATGAAATTTTGAAATAATTCAATAGTAAATGCTAAAATGTTTTATTCGTAAAAATACTGCTGCATGAATATTATTTTTTTTATGTTGTATTCTCTTTAAATAATAATTAATCGATTGATAAAGGGAAAACAAATTTGGCAGCAAACTATAGAAACGGATTTACAATTGTCTTCCTTCCAATAGAAAGCATCTTATTTTCATCTGATGGGCCGAAGATGGACAAATGCCAATGAGTATTTTGAAATTATTCTATTCTAACCAAAAGTTGGCTGCCAAAAGATTTTAAAGCTGTTTATATGCCAAACAATTTTATAATGCGATTTCATTCAATAGAAAGCTCTCGTTAACTACTTTTGATGTTAATCAAGGCCAATACAAATATTATTTTAATTCTGGCTGGAGGACGGGGATTCTCAGATCTAAACTCACTAATTTCAGACAAAATCATAAAGTTATTTATATCTGATAGCTATATATATATATATATATATATATATATATATATACATTATAATTAAGTAATTCCAGATTTTCGTTAAAGCATATGATTTGCCCACAATGATGCGTAAATAAACAACGTTTTAAGCATTGTGGAACATAAATAGCTACCACTATGTCGGTATTAATAACATCTTTGCGTGATAATGTATTCGAATTTTTTATGTATGATTCTGAAAAGTTTATATATGAGATAACTAGAGGGCTCTGCCCCCTAAGAGCTACGCTCGCCAACCCCCCGTTCAGGCACACCAAAATCCAAAAAGCACGCTAATTTGATCGGCTTTAAAAATATTGAACTAAAATTAAAAAAAAAAAAAAAAAAAAAAAAAAAAAAACAGTAGCGATCTTTCTGTAAACGGGTTTCCATTCGTTTTCTTTGGATTGGCGTTTTTTAAGACGAAATCTGCTGCTGTTAAGAGATACAAAGGCTGTTTTCGTATTTAATTAAAAAAATTAGTTAAACATTTGAAAATAAGCTAATGTAAAATGAATTAAGTAAACGGTGTCATTGTCTCCCGGTATTTTTTAACAGCGCTGTAAGATAGTTCTTTTAAATAATTCATTTTAAATGTATCGTTTCAAATCTGACGTAATTTATACCAAAGTTTTATTTCTCTTATTAATATTCACGTGAAAATACTTTTGTTGTTAGAAGTAAATATTATTTGCGCTGTCTTCGAATTCACGATAATAGTTGAAAAGATTATTTCAAAATATCTCGTGCAAATATATTTTTCAATTTAAATTGTTTTGCCATATTTTTTGGCCATTTTAAATATGACGTAATTTCCTCCATTTACAAGTTTTAACGCATAATAAAGATTTTTTTATTTTAAGATTTTGTTTCTCTTTTAAAATTCAAGTGTAAATATGGTTCTTATGACGTAATTTTCCTTCTTTTAGCATGTAATAATTTAATTCAAATTTTAAAGGGTTTTTTTTCTGTTTGTAATAGTCACGTGTAAATAAATTTTTAATTTGAAGTAAACATTATTGTTTGCGCTGTTTATACAATTGGCAACAGTTTAAATTAATACAATTTTCTAAAATTTGTAAAAAATATTTCTCGAAATGCTGAAAATTTGAATTTAAAATAGAAATAAAACCTCAAAAAATGAGTCAAATAAGGAAAATAAATGCAATCTGCACACCGGGAACTTATAACGTATAATATGATCGAAAAATGCTTAAATTATCATGTATAGTTTTTGCTCCAATAAAACTTTTTTAATGGAACGAATTTGTCCAACTTTAACATTAAATATCTCTTAAAATAATTCTTCGATTTGAAAACTGTCTGCATCAGCGTGTTTATCAAACATTTCTGTATAATACCACCGATTTTCATATTTTTGTATGCAACAGTTTTTTTAATATTAACGATGAAGGGCCATGCTTAAGCATTCAAATTGGATGCCGATCTACCCGGAATATCTACGCAGATTTTCATTGGTCCATTTCCAAATTAAAACTTTTTTTTGTATATAGAAGGATACCATTTTCATTCTCACATATAACTCATATCTCATAGATGTATACATTTCACCACTCTTCCAGTAAAATATATTAGAATTTCGAAGCAATCTGAACGTTTTTACAAAGAAGTGCAATTGTAATACATTTGAGCTTCTGATACATCATTGAAAAATTTAGAAAAAAACACCGTACGATATGATGATCATTTTCAAAAAGTTAAATATTGCTGTCCACCTTAACAAATTATTCAAATTTCCTTACAATCGGATTTTTTAAGAAAGCCAAAGCACGGATAAGAAGAGGTGTAGACAGAAAGGCATGCTATTTTTTTATTCTGTTAAAATTTAAATGGTATCTCTGAGCAAATTAATCTTTTAAGAAAATAAATACAACATCGAAATTGGTCCATCTATTTGAAAGCAAAGCGAAAGTAAGGCCAGTCAATTTGACATCAGGAATGTCACAGTCACAATGGAGATAGAAAGGTGACTTCTTTATTTCTTCATGTTATGGCTCGCGGGTGACCGTAACTTTGTGATTGCATTATGCAACTACCATGACGGATTTTTTTAATCAAGCGCCAAACGGCAACTACAAAACAACGCCGTTTCCTACTCATAACAAAATGATACTTTTTGATAATATCAAAAATAGTCGGATGTGCCAATGCCAAAAGTTTCTTCTTTCTCATACATGTTAATATTTCAAAAGTTGTTACACATATTAATCCTTCAGTGTTATTACTTCAATACCACACCAACTTTGATTTTCATCTTAAGTTTCTGCTTCATTTTACTAATCGGAGTAAAAACGATTTAATCTCGATCATAATAATATATAAAATTAATATTTTTCGTTATTCTGTTGTACATCAGCTGCTATTGAAACGCTGTGTTAACTGGATGCGATTTGCTCGTTGCTGCATGAACAACCGATGCACAACAGAACTATGAAAAATCGAGAAAAATCGCTATTACAGCGCCCTCTTCCATCGGTTTGTTCCCAAATTCACGGGGGACCTGCTGGTCATAGTAAAAAGCACACACATGAAATTTGGTTCAATTCTACACATAACTTCATACACTTTTCGATGATACAATATTGAAAATAGCACAAAAGTCGCTATTGCAGCGCCCCCTTGAGAAGGAATATTTCCAAATTCAAGGAGGACCTGTGGGCCATAGCCAAAAACTGAGAAAAAATGGTTCAATTCTATGCATAACTCCATACACTTTTTGATGGTACAAAGCGGACACACGAACAGGCAGACAGACATTTTGTATAAAAATGTTTTTCGGGTTCTCTAAACCTTGAAACATGTAAATCCGTTGAAAACTGGAAGTCGAAAAAATTTCGATTACAATACCTTCTTCTCTAGGAAGAAGAAAGTAATGAAGTAAAAACGACTCATCTTCCACGTCAGTCAATGGCATTCTATAGTCAGGAGTTAATTTGGGTCACGGTGCTTTCATATTTTGCTCATATTCTTATAATGGCACTATTTGGGTACATTTTAGGAAAACTATACAATTATGTAACCACATTTTTAAGTCATTTTTAACAGTGTACAAAACATATAGGATGCCTCATTAGTGCATTCATTTTTCAAAAATTCATAAAATAATAATTATATGTTAGTTCCGGAGTGGGGTTTGCACCACAAGACTTATCAAAGAGTCGATTTTTTCGCGGCTATAAAAATAAATAGCTCAAATAGATCTAAAAGTAAATTCAAATTTTAAAACATCATGAAAATTTATCAAATTGTTGTATCGGAATGCGGTTTACATCATAAAATTGTCTTTTAAAAAGCGAATTTTTCCATGACAGAAATAATAGTTCAAATAATCTCATAAATCATTCACATTTCAAAAACTCTTAAAAACTTAAATTATCATGTCAGGGTTTACATCTTAACCGAAAATTATATAGCAAAGAGTAGGTCAAAGAAAATTATAACTATTTTCTTTCTTCTGTCTCGAAACCTTCGATTCTCCGACAAGTCTTATGATGATAGCCGCACTTCGATACAATATCTTGTTAAATTTTTTTTATGAATTTTTGAAATATGAATGGGTATTTGGTGCACTCTGTATTTTTTATAAGTTCCATTTAAGAAACTTAGTTTCTAAATGAAAAAGATTATTCATCATATCAAACGACAAATTATGTAAACTGCATTAGCTTGGTGGGAAGGAGTAGTACAAATTTTAGTTATAGGGGAGAGTAGCCATATTTGGACCGTCGCTTTAAATGGACCACTGCAATTCTGTCGTAAATTACAGAAAGAGACTTCATCTACCTCTGAAATCCTACTCATCAGAATGACGCCATTTATGATTGGAAGAAGCACCCGCCTTCCACGTGCTGCTTTCAGACAATTTTTAAAAACCTAAAATTAGCTGTTTTGATGTAATTTTTTCCTCCTAAACGTAACAGAATACTTTAAAACCATGGTAAGTTGTTATGTTTTCATATACATATCTAAATTCATGAGTTTATTGTGTATATTTTCAAGCGGAATTGTTTGCTTTCGTTTTTCTTCTGAGTCTTGAGATTATCTGTTTTAAAAAATGGCGCAGTTGCCTTAATTGGACCAATTTGAGTTTCTTAAATTGGACAAGATATATGATCATAAATTTGAAAAGTAAGTAATCATCAGTGACAGCAAAAGTTGTCAAAGGTATAATAAACAAAAAGGAAAGAGTAAGTTGTCAAGAGATGGACCCGCAAGAATGTTGCAGCTACAAAACTCCCAAAAAGCCAAAGAATCGTTAGAAATGTTATTCCCCTTGTCAAAATCAGTTACGTCAAAGTACAGAGGGAGCCAAAAAACAGCTGTGTTAACATCTTCGCCATATAAAATAATCCATGAAATGCAAAAACAAAAACAAAGAAGACAAAAAGGCACTCAAAGCACAAAAACGATTGGAACATCAAGTTTTAAAAAATAGGCGTAATTAAATTGGAATGAAAATGGTGGAAGGGAAGAACTACAGACATAAGGTAAAAAGAAAACTTCTATTGCAAAAAAGGTCTAGTGATTCAGAATCTAAAAAGAGAAATAAAGACAGTGATAATTGGTTTTGCCTAGTTTGTAACTGAAATAAAACAGCAGAAATTATTCAGTGTCCAGATTGATAAATATGGTTCCATGTTGTGAGCGCTGGAAAACAAAAATGAACAAAAGAAATTCATGTGTAAGCCTTGTATCGCTTCTTACATGATATTAAAGCAACTGGCAATTAGCTCCATAATTTCTATTCTTAATTGCTTAAAACTTTCATTTATATTTTGAATACATTTAAATTTAAAATAATTACTCTTACTTTCAAACATTTGATTTCATTTTTATTGCCGTTATTTTGTTTGAGTGTTTCATTGGTCTAAAACTTTGCTTTTAATAAAATTAGTTACACTACCTACTCCTTAAAACAGCCTAATATTTTTTGGCCCAATTTAGGTGACCAGTAGCTGAATTTGGACCACTTTTGACAAATTTTTCAAATAAAAATAAAACTTATGATTTTCAAAAAGAAATTGTTCTAAAGCTTTATTAAGTTAGTAGATGAATAGATTGACCCCGTATAGTGATTTATTGCAGATATTCCAAAAATTAAGTGATTTACACCTGAAAATAAGTGATGTAGTCCAAATTCAGGTACTCTCCCCTAATATAATCAAATTATTATTTTTTTTAATACTAAAAAAAGTTCATTTTCTTTACTGCTGAAAAATATAAATGAGTAAATAAGTAAAAAATCTAAAGTAAGTTTTACAAAACCATTTTAAGGAAATCTTGCATTATTCATGAGTGTTAAACGAGCATAAAAATTCAATAACATGATCGTTTTTAACACTTTCCAACATAGTTGAAAAGTGTTTATGAATTCGGTTTGTCTGTCCGTCTGTCCGTGCTCTAACTCCCGCAAATATAGTCCGATTGCCATGAAATGGATTTATGTTACTAGGTATCACTATGGCATGTTCGGTATTGGAAATTAAATGTGTAACATTTACGGAGACACTCAAAAGAATTCCGTTACATTACGGTGTATGGGAAAAACTCGTTTGCGGTGTGTTTTAATGATACAGTAGAACTCCACTTATACGTTACCTGAGTTGTACGTTTCCCTCAATTATACGTTTCAACTCAGCGGTCCCGGTCATTTGCCATTAAATATTAGTTGAGTTATACGTTTTTGAGTTATATGTTTCCCTCAGTTATGCGTCACGTTTTTGCGTATGAATTTTTGTCACACTTTGGCGTTTTGCTGAAAATAATTTCAGAATTTTTGCTACGCCTTGCCTCCCAACGACGTGTCTGATTGTGATGAACCAAAGCCGCCTCAAGACTACAAGCCAAACACAAGGTTTCGTGACGGTCACGAAGCGGGGCTTAGATCAGCTGTGGAGAGCACATGCGTTATTTAAAACATTAATTCTTTCCTCCATATTTCAACTTATTATCACAGCATATGGGAAAAAAATAAAAACTTATAGTTTAAAGACGCTAATTAAGTGCTTTTTAATCAATTTCGATCACTCGAAACAATAATAACGATAACACTAAAACAATATTTATGAAATAATATCACTGTGTCAATGAAAATGTGCATCAGAATTAAAGATACATTAAAGAAAATTCGTTCGTTGATGAAAAAAAAAATCCCAACTATTAAATTTATTTTAATAGACAGTTTTTATTATTTATTCTACTTTGAAATTTAGAAACAATATCAATTATCTATTTGGCATATATTCAAAAACAAGACATTATACATTATTACACATATATATATATACACACACACACACACACATATATATATATATATATATATAAATTTGCAGTTTAAACACATAAATTGAATTATTTTGCTTTCAATTATTTCAAAATAAATAAATAACAATAAGTGTGCCAATCAAAACCCACATTTAAAAATTAAATTAAAGTGGAAGAAAAGTGAATGTTAAATTAAAACAAATTCAAGTTGTGTTCTATTTTTATTTTTAATTGGGCTTGAAATTATACAGTAAATATCCTATTAAATATTAAGTGATTTGAAACCTGCATATAATAAATAGTAAAATTAAAGTATACATGAAATTAAGTATTCTTATAAATAAATTTTCGTACTGTAAACTTTACTTATCAGAAATGGGTAATTTTCACATAAAATCCATTAAATTAAAAAACATAAAACTGTCATAATACTAAAACAACACAAGTTCATGAAACAGAAAATTATTATTTAGTTTTGTATTAGTTTGATATATTATGCAAGGTACAAGCAATAGATTTTTTAAAAAGTGTATTGACATATGAAGAGAAAAATAAAAGAAAGAAAGAAAAGACTTTCATCAAGTGGAATTAAAATATTTTATGTTCATTTTCCTCGAATGTTTAGGTAATAGCTGATTAAAAAAACACATCGAAAAACACAAAAACCTTCCACGAAAATATTTCATTTCCAAAATAATGTTGTGTGGGTTCTTAAATGTTTGTTCACATCTTTTAAGCTTAAAATAATCAATTTTTATGAGATGAAAAGTATTTCCTGACTAGATCTAAAAGTAAATTTATAATTATAGAATAATAATTTTATTTATTGTTATTTTTAATTAAACATTAAAATGTATATGAAAACACATAGGATTTTTGCGAAGAAGGTGTGTGTGTGGGGGGGGGGGGGCGGGGGGAAACCACTGTTTTGCATAAGGGCACTAACAACCCTTCCTCTAGTCTTGTAAATAAATTGTTTACAGTTGTGGCAAAAATAGAGATATTCAAAAACATTATCCCCATAGCTCTATTTACACACTACATAAGCATTTATAATTTAACAAAAAATTATAAAAAGAATTTTTATTAAGATAGCAAACGTTTAAGATTAAAAAACAACAATAAATTGATACAAGTATATCGATCGGGTTTTGCTTTAAAAGAAGTAAACAAGATAAAAATGCTATGTATTCACAGCGACTTTTATGAAAATTTCTAGAATATTTAAATTTTTAAGTATGAATATATATATATATATATATATATGTATAAATGCATAAATTTGTTGTCAAATTAAAGTCCAACTAATTCTGCATACAAAATAACCCAAGTTACTATTCACACAACAAGTGTCTTTTAATAAATGGACGTTAATTAAAGGTCACTCTAATGAATTAGAGAAAACAGAACAGATTATAAAGAGAGGATGGTGTGACAAGATACAAATTAAATGATATAAGTCTTGACACGATTTAGGGATGTTTGCCATTTTAAATTATTACTCTATGTGGAAAGAAACAGAACTGCAATATATCGTTTCGTTTTGAGATACGGTATTATTGATAGAACCGTACTAGGATTTGCTAGTTAATTTATTTCAAAGAAATTAAAAATAAAAGATTTTGAACACAAGAAATAAAACTTGTGCTGATAGCATATAAATATAATTTGAAAATAAAACTTACCTTGAAAAAAATATGTTATTAGGCTAAGTAAAACGCACATGCACGTAAAATAGTAAGATACAAAATTCAAATGTTCGGGGTTGGCGCGTTGGCAGTTAGCCAGCCCCGGGCTGTGACGTCACATGCGGGGGGATGAAGGGCGTGTCTGGCTTGTAGTCTTGAGGCGGCTTTGGATGATCCCACTCAGAACGGTCAATCGGTGTCAAACTGCGGAACAGCTCTGAGGGATTTTGACATAGTAAAGTGGTTCGTCAGGACTACCAACAATAACTAAAAAGCGACTGCATTATTAGCAAAAATGCAAAGTTTAATGTTCAGTGTCGAATCTAGAAAAAGAAAGCATCCAAGATTAGTGCAGGGGCGTAGCTACCGTGGAGCAGCTGGAGCAAACTGCTCCAGGCGCACAAATCCGAAGGGCGCAAAATCAGAAAGAGCGAAATATACATTTGTAAAAATATTTTCATATTTTTTTCATTATTAATCAGAAATTATAGATGAATATTGTTACAACCATCATATTTCTATGATATTTTACCTTGTGTTTAACCTCAATTATTTCGATTTAAAACATATTTTTATTCACAGTTAACATAAATTACTTCTATTTGCGAAGTTTTAATTTTAATTCATAATTTATTGCAGCCCTCAAGTAACTTCTCCAACACCATTTCAGCATGCCGGTTTTTAATCTTCAAGTAATCAAAACTTATTTACAGGGCTCTCATTGGTCACTTTATTGGCTACCACTATTTCCAAACAATAAACTTCCTGGTACATTTCTATTAAAAATGTTTTAGAAATTTATCATGAGGATTACTGTACGGAAATAATGGTATAGTCAGTCACCACTGAGAAACCTATGTTTACGATGTAACACTCTTAGCAATTTAGTTATTTTACGATTTGAAAAAAATAGTTTGACAAGTAGAAGAAAATTGACTATATTACAAACGGAAAAAAAAAATGAAAATTTTAAAGGGTTTTTTTTTTGTGTGTCTTTCCAAACTAAACATTCATCAATGCAGATTACAAAACAATAAGAGCCGGATTTAGGCATATTCCACATCAGTCCAAGGCGACAAACTTTAGATGGGGTATGAGGGGGAAACGGCAAATTAAATTTTGTGCATATTGTTTTTGAGATTTTGAAAATATGGTAAATTTGAAATGCAGAATTGATAAACATTTCCTTCAAAATTAGGTATCAAATTTGGTGTCCTTAGGACATGATTATCGCTGATGCAAATTTATATCATTTTTTTTTTTTTTTTTTTTTTCGAAAAATATTTTTCCAGATTAAACCTTATTTAATCGCCGAATTTTATGATTAAATAAGGCAAAACATTTTTTGAAAATAGTAATGTGAGTTTGCTGAGGCTGTAATCAGACTCTGCCCACACACAACCTCCATCCGATATCGCATAATTAGTAGTAGTCAATGAATTTTGGAATAATAAAATGAAAAAAAAAAGCTGGAGTTACTCCAACTGTGTGTTCAAAAAAGTATAACAATGAATAAAAATTTAGATCCTAATTTTATGCAAAGGTGAAATATTTCCACTAGTGATAAAGATCTCGTGTTTTAAAGAAAATGTGCATAAGGCTTAAAAATTCATAAAGCTTAAAAACTTTTCAAATGGCCTAATTTTCAACAAATTTTCATTCTGCACATGCTGAAACAAGGTCTATAAGTTAAAAAAAGTAAGACAAAATAGGATTGTACCAAATTAAGTCGAATTCTGGCACACTCAGGCTGGCCCGCTAGGCAACTAACCTGCGGGTTGGTGAGACCTAAATCATGTAATGCTGTGCTCCCCCTGAGTTGAAATAATAAATATTACACAATTTTCTATAAGCATTAGATTTGAACAGTCGTAAATTATTGAATAATTTTTTAAAAAATCACTTTTTTGAAGCATTTTTTCTATTAATGATTTTTTTTATCTTTGCAAAGCAGAATTGAATTTTTTTTTTTGAAGTTTCTTCGTTTCAGAGGGACCATACGTCGTCTCTATTTCAAAATATATATACGAATTTTTTTATTTAGTTTTTTGTAAAATAATTTACTATGTATTTGATTGAAATGTGTAGGTGTCGTGTATTCGTACAATGCTGTGTTTGTAAATTAACCTATATAAATGTTTATTATATTGATTTTTGCGCTTGACGAAAGAAAAATATATAAAGAATATTTTCGGCCAAAAAAAAAAAAAAGATAAATCAAACATTTTTTTAGTCAAAAATTGCACTTTAATATGAAAACGGGACTGTTTCACTGTGGTGATCAAAACGGCGGTCTGCTGCTTTGTATATACGTTAAATCTGGACTGTTCATGTTCAACCGTTTGAAGATTCTTTTTGCGCCCCTTCGATTATACCCTGTTGCTAGTTTTTTTTTTTTTTTAAATACAGTATATTCTGCCTAAGGCGGATTCTGCCTAAGACGGAAATTTGTCTTACATAGAGCTTTAGACAGAGTTTACTCTATAAAAATCTATATAAAATGGCAACGTTCATTACAAATTTTTCATTTTTAGTATTTTTAAATGCTTTTTTCTTTGCATTGAATATATGACGTCAATGTCTAAACGGTTATCTTTATGCTGTTTCGATTTTTTTTCTAAGAACACTTTCAATTTCGGATCCAGTTCCGAAATTGAAAGCATCCCCAGAAAAAAACTCGAATAGTAATGGATATTATTGGTTTCTAATAGCAAGGTGGTACAATAATGAATTTCTAAAATGTTGCGCCCTTCAAAAATCCAAGGTCTGCATATTTGACAGTGACAGAGTCCGACCCTGCGTGCAGTAGCGACTTCGCAAGGGTTCACAATAACTTTTCTACCAGAATATAGGTATATAAAATTTGATTTGTTTTAATAGTGAGATTCTCTACGATTAAACAAGGAGAAATTTTTTTGTGAAATTACTAATAGTAAAGGGATTGTGAACCCCTTGTTGAGCTGCTACTGTCTGTCTAGTGAAATGTTGTGGTATAAGATGAACGTGAGCAATAAAAATAATTTAATTGAGATTTAAGAGAAAATATTGGTCAGTTATCGTCACAGAATGGTTGAAAAATAGTTTAAATAACAAATCCGTCGGCCGATTTCTTCGAAAATTAATACAATTCTTGCAACAGATTTATAACATACCTGCCGCCATCACCAAATCGTGCTCTGGGAAGCTGAAAACGTGGGGAAATTCTAACATACACGCATACATACACACATACATATTGAACCATTGTAAAACTTGTGAGAATAGATTCAAGAGTAATTGAAAATGTAAAAATATACCATTATTTTCATTTTTTTAGTGTGATTTCAATGCTTTCCTAATTCCATCCTTAAATTCTATATGTGTATGGAAAGTAAAAACTGTAATCTTGAGTTATGTACACTGCTGAGCAAAAATTAAGGACAAAGCAGATAAATTTGCATAAAAGCTTAACAAGGCGACAACAGAACGGACTAAAAGGCTAATCAGGAGATACACCTTAGACCGATGCTGTTGGGCATGCGCATATATGGCATATAACGTAAGAGGTGGAAGTCGCAAGAGTATAAAGCACAGATGCGGTGGACACTCAGCAATTCGGTGAAATCTATTGCACGGTGTACAGTGACTTCAACGACGGTTTGTTGCTACTACTGTGTGATATGGCCAACAGCCAATCCAGGAGATGTCATCTGGATGACTTTATCATATTTCGCATCATTGGGAGGTTTGAAGAAGGTCGAAGTGTGACAGAAGAGTTTGGGATCGCTCAAAGCATCGTTTTACGAGCCTGTAGAGCATTTCAAACGATAGAACAAGATGTCCGAGTGTTCAGCAGTGGTCGTCCACGTTCAACAACAACAGAAGAAGACCGCTGCGCTATATTGTCCTAAGGGGAAAAGAAACAGGCAACAGACAGCTGGAGAAATCGCAAGGCACATAGAACCGGCTATTGGACGTCAGATATCACGTTTTAGTGTGGTCAAGAGGCTGCACAAAGGTGGTCTATACGCACGTAGAACAGTGCGGTATGTACCATTAACAACTGCTAATCGGAGACGGTGGTTTCTGTGGCGCCAGAACACAAAAACTGGACATAACAGGGGTGGGGTCGAGTACTCTTTATGGATGAGAGCCGATTTAGTCTGACGAGCAATTCTGGATACATACGCATCTGGAGAGAGCAGGGAATACGCAATCACCCATCCAACAGCATCGAAAGGGACCATTTTGTAGGTGCCGGAGTTAACGTTTGGGGAGGTTTCACGCTTGGCAGCCATTGGAACCTTCACGTCTTCCATGGAGATTCAGTAACTGGTAGCCGCTATTGAACTGAGATTATCTTGCCAAACGTGCGTCTTTTTAAATGTGCTGTGGTTCCAGACTTCCTCTTCATGGACGACAAAGCTATACCTCATCGTACAGTGGCTGTCACAGAGCTCCTGGAGAATGAAAATATACAACGCGTGGATTGGCCTGCAAGGTCCCTGGACCTAAATCTCATAGAACACGTGTGGGCCTTTCTCGGGAGACGCTTGGCAGCGTGTGACCTGGCGCCAGCAACGATTCCGTAGCTTCAATTGGTGTTACAAGCGGAATGGGACTATGCCTCAAAAGCTCCTTGACAACCACGTCTTCAGCATGGACAGACGTTGTAAACCCTGCATCGCAGTCAGCGGTGACCATATCCCCTATTAAGAACTGAATTGTTCCTGCCAAGTGCCTGTCAGGTAGACATTTCTGTCTTCTCTGTAGTTGTGGTCCAATTTACCTTTTCAATAAAGTATTTTTATGTCCTTTTGATTTCTTGTTTAGATGGTTTTGATCACTTGTACCATATTTTCACACGGTTTTTATGGTATGATATTTCGGTCGATATGGAAAACTTCTGTATGATGTTTCATTCGGAAAACCATCTAGTCTTTAATTTTTGCACACCAGTGTATAAGGATGTCAGTTAGGGTTCTCGTTGCAGGGGGACCAAAATGTTTCATTTGGGGAGAAAACGGAAGACTGAAATCGCCAAATTGCAAGAGATGTTTTTTTTTCTTTCGGAGACACTCTTAGTCATGTTATTGTACGATTAAACCTTTACTGTGTAACTTATTATTCTTGTTTTTATATTCTTAGTGTTTCTTAGTGGCGAATCTATCACTACCATTATTTGAATTTGTCTAGTTTTTCTTTAGTGATTAGCGAAATTACTCTAATTAGCAAAAGTCAGTGAGAAACCCGCTGTTAACTTTTGTCGTTGTCCATTGGCTAATTTTCTAAATCATTACTGTGGAAATATAGTTCCAATAGTAATAAAGTTTTAAAGTTGTTCTTCATCCTCTTAAAAGTAATTTATGTCAAAATAGTTATTTTTTTAAAGTTGCGAGATTTACATTTTTATTCGGTCCCTGGGTTCTATAAGTTATATTTAGAAAAATCTTCTCCGTATATGGGTAAAATAATAAAAGTTTCTTTTTTGTATGACCAAAACTTAACAAGTTCTGATATTTTGAATTTTACGGAATTTTAGTATTTTCTGACACTATAAAAACAGTTTCATCCATATGCAAAAAGTTTTAAAAAAATCTTGACAATAGTGTTTTTTTTTAATTAGTTCTCTACAATGCTTCGAAATCTTTGAAAAAAAAAAAAAAAACAGATATTAAGGGCAGCAGATTGTACTGGCTAATTGGCCAATTTAAAACGAAAACCCCGCCCAATTCTCAGAAAATATTGGTAGGTACTCCATACTTATAGAATTATAATTCATTACATTATTTATTTTTAATTATTCGCATTTAATACGTGTTGAAATATTCTGACTTTCAAATAAAAGTCAGGTTTTAAATCGAATTAAGATTGGTATATAAATTTTAAAGTAAAAAAAAAAAGCCGCAGAACGTTTTCGGGTGACAAGAGGGCGCACCAACTTTACTTGCTCCAGGGCGCTGAATATGTAGCTACGCCACTGGATTAGTGATTATTTTAATAAGATTTAGGTAACTGCTAAAATGTCTGTTGATAAAATATTTACATGCCAAAGCAATTTCAGTGATTTCTTTTGAGTACTCTATATACGTAAAAATATTTTTAATAAGTCTTTTATAATAAAATAACTTCATGTGTTTTTCCCTTATGTACCTTTGTTTTTGTACTCTGTTACATTTCCGCGAATTTATGAATGGATGCAGTAAAACTTACAAAACTTCTGTTTTCAATATAAAAAGTAAATTTTCATGAATACTTTAAAAAATGGTTCCGGTAGATCATTAATTGAGTTGTACGTTTTACTGAGTCCTGCGTTTTGTTGCCTGGTCCCGAGCAAAACGTATAACTGGAGTTCTACTGTATTACACTATTAAACACATGAAATAATTATATATATCACTGAAGTGTACTACAAGTTTCTTACTATAGAACGTGGTGAACATATAATTTGACGTTCATTTACAGGGACACACAACAGAATTTGGCTACAGAAGAAAATGAACAATCATTGAACTATTGAAGCCTACAAACAATAATTGCTAGAAGTGAGTTTTCAGTTGTGGTATGCATTTTTAAATTTAGTTATTTTTAAACATTATTTAGTGTGTATAAATTCTATAGATCATATACAAGGTTGCACAAAAAGTTTCAACAGCATCCGTTTGTTGGCGAAAATTTCTGAATGGAAAGCTGCAACCCTATGCCTTTAACTGAACTAACTTTTAACATATTATGTAGTATACGTACATATCTATAGATCATATAGAAAGCCACACAAAAAAATCATATATTTTCCCGACTATTCATAGTAATAGCAGAAATTTGGTTTTCAAATGCATTATGCGTTTTCCAAATATTTCATTTAAGCATCATCTTCCACCTTAATAAACTGTGAAGTTTTGTTACAGTATTCTGAATGTGTTGGAAAGCGTTTCATAAAATATGCCGTACGCATGATTTTTAATATTTGTTTTAAAGTTTTGATAGAAATAACTTAAACATATTTATCTGTTACTTTTTTCAAACACAAAACGTGACGATCAGGTTAAGGAAAAATATTTACACATTTTCTTTTTCAAACATTTATCTCTTTTCTTATGTAAATAAAACCTACGTTAAACTGCTTTCTTATTACTATTTAAGAAGCTCTATCAAAATTCTTACTTCAGCTTATTCCAAAGCAAAATTGCTATGCCTTGTTAAGGGGGTCCGGGACACAAAAATCTTCAAATTTTCAATTATTTTTATTGGATTAAAAATTTCTCTGCCGTTTTCTGCTTAAAATGATATTTGAATCATGTTTCTATCTTAATTAAAAGAGGAAATATTAATTTTTTCGTTTTGGTTTGTTTTCAAAATCTGCTTTTCAAGCTATGGTTGTCAAGGAAACGATTTCTTGTGAAATTGCGTTTTTCTTCATGATAGGTTTTTTCACCATTTCTCATATTTAAATTCTTATAACTCGAAAACCGTTAAAGATACAGGGTTAAAACTCGGAACATATCTTTTTCAATTATCTTACTTTACTTTTGAGCCAGCATATTTGAAAAAAATATTTGCTTTTGAAAATATGATTTTTTTTTTTTTTTTTTTTTTTTTTTTTTAAGTTGCACCACTTTTTTTGTAATTTTTTCGTTAAATATTTAAAATTTTTTTTTTTATTAATATTTTTTAAAATGCTGGCTCTAAATTTAATTTATATATTTCTGTTTATTTAAATGAAAAAAAAATTTAAATTCTATAAATAGTATTTCGTGTTATAACGATTTTAAACTACCCCACTTTTTTAACAAAATTTAAAATTTAATTTTTTTTTAAATTATGAGAAGTTTTATCATGCGATTTTGTTTACAAATAATATGGTTAACCCTCACAAAAAATTTCAAAATTTTAACTCAATAAATAAAAATATTTTGAACATGTGTCCCGGACCCCCTTAAACTAGTATGTTGTGGCCATCACAAAACTTTCTTCTATATAAATCACGTCAATTAAATCATTTAAATAGTACAAGAAATAACAACGATTTAGCACCAATTCATATCAAAGTATATCTGAATTTGAAGTTGGATGAAAATTCGTGCATTAGTTCTTGAGATAGAGCTATAGCGGAAATTCTGAAAATTGTAGCATAGCAGCGCCACCTGTTGAGCGATTTACACCAAAAATAAGCAGCACTAAATGATATCAAGGTATACCTGAATCTAATGTTTGTTGAAAATCCAAGCATTAGTACTTGAGATAAAGCTATTGCGGAAATCGCAAAAAATACAGCATAGCAGAGCCACCTGTTGAGCGATTTACACCAAAAATTAAACAGCACTAATCTATACGTCAATTCATGTCAAGGACTAACTAAATCTGAAGTTTGATGAAAATCCGTGCAATAGTTCTTGAGATACAGCTCTTGCGGGAATCGTGAAAAATGCAGCACAGCGGCGCCACCTGTTGGGCGATTTACATCAAAAATTAAACATCACTAATTTATATCAGGGACTAACTGAATCTGAAGTTTGGTGAAAATTCGTGCATTTTTTCTTGAGTTAGAGTTATTGCGATAATCATGAATAATACAGCATAGCAGCGCCACCTGTTGAGCGATTTTCACAAAAAAGTAATCAGCACCAAACTATGTCCTGGACTAACTAAATCTGTAGCTTTATGAAAATCCGTGCAGTAGTTCTTGAGATATCGCAATTGCAGAAATCGTAAAAAATTCCGCATAGCAGCGCCACCTGTTGGGCGATTTTCACCAAAAACTAATCAGGTCCAGTTTATATGAAGGTCTAACTAAATATAAAGTTTTGTGAAATTCCGTGCATTAGTTCGTGAGATAGAGCGCCCACAAAATTTTTGTCACATACAGACTCACAGAGTGACAGAGTGACAGGCAGACTCACAGACAGACATTTTCTAAAAACCATCAAATCGTGTTCTGGGCATTCTAAAACGTATAAATCCATCGAAAACCGGAAGTCGAAATTTTTCACGAATCCAATACTTTCTTCTTGTAAAGATAGAGGAAAGTAAAAAATAGTGATGCGAATTTTTATCATAAAATATGCAGTGTGCTTTATTGCAAACATTTAAAAAACAAAGCTTTTTTTTTTTCGTTTTTAGGTGCGTTTGTAATAATATAAATACGTAGCACCTATATTCGTCATTCAGTCCGTCCGTCCGTCTGTCCGTCCGTCCGTCTGTCCGCATGTAACAGAGCAAAAACTACCCAACCGAATGGTCTGAAATTTCAAATATATGATTGTTGCAAAATTTTGTCGAGCCATTTCAAATTTTATGAAAATCGGATGTATAGTTTAATTACAGGGACAGTCAAAAGTTTTTCTTTACATTACGGCCAATGGGAAAAATTATTGAAAGTGCATTTTAATGATATTAGAGCCTTCCGAATGATCTGAAATTTTAAAGATATAATTGTTGCAAAGATTTGTCGAGCCATTTCAAATTTTAGGAAAATCGGATGTATAGTTTAATTACAGGGACAGTCAAAAGTTTTTCTTTACATTACGGCCAATGGGAAAAATTATTGCAAGTGCATTTTAATGATATTACAGCCTTCCGAATGATCTGAAATTTTAAAGATATAACTGTTGCAAAATTTTGTCGAGCCATTTCAAATTTTAGGAAAATCGGATGTATAGTTTAATTACAGGGACAGTCAAAAGTTTTTCTTTACATTACGGCCAATGGGAAAAATTATTGCAAGTGCATTTTAATGATATTAGAGCCTTCCGAATGATCTGAAATTTTAAAGATATAACTGTTGCAAAATTTTGTCGAGCCATTTCAAATTTTAGGAAAATCGGATGCATAGTTTAATTACAGGGACAGTCAAAAGTTTTTCTTTACATTACGGCCAATGGGAAAAATTATTGCAAGTGCATTTTAATGATATTAAAGCCTTCCGAATGGTCTGAAATTTTAAAGATATAATTGTTGCAAAGTTTTGTTGAGCTATTTCAAATTTTAGGAAAATCGGATGTATAGTTTAATTACAGGGACAGTCGAAAGTGTTCCGTTACATTACGGGGAATGGGAAAAATTATTGCAAGTGCATTTTAATGATATTACAGCCTTCCGAATGGTCTGAAATTTTAAAGATATAATTGTTGCAAAGTTTTGTTGAGCTATTTCAAATTTTAGGAAAATCGGATGTATAGTTTAATTACAGGGACAGTCAAAAGTGTTCCGTTACATTACGGGGAAAGGGAAAAAATTATTGGAAGTGCATTTTAATGATGTATCAGACTATGCGCTTTATAAAGTGCAAAAAAGTATACATTCAGTACAATATGGGGTGCAAAAAATAATTATAAAACTAGTTATAGTACGAACGCACCTCATTTGCCACGTTTGACGAGCAATTTCCAACTTGTTGAAAGTAAGTTTCACAAAAACTGTCTCGTGAAATTCCTACAAAGAAGATTCCTAGAAATACAAAATTATGAATAGCAAAAGTAACACATACTAATAAAAACCTTTGTTTTTTGCTATAAATATGTATATACTAATTTTTAGTCACCTTTTCAAGCATAAAACAAGCAACACAGTGTAAAACTTGAACGATACAACTTTTTATTCAATTGTTATTAATGTCTTTCAAAATTGACGTTGATGCCACTGATCTGATTATTTACTAGTATAATAAATATTTTAATAATTAAATACTGTACTTAAAATGTATAATATCTCTCACATCGCATTTTCTTTAACTGTATATTCCACAAATAAATAAGATGTTAAAAAAATGTGCTTTAAAAATGTTCCGTTAAAAAGATTCGTTACTTTGAATTCTTTTTTTTTGTGTGTGTGTGTGTGTGTATACCCCCGATCCCAATGTTTACTAATATAATAAATATTTGAAAAATTAAATACTGTACTTGAATCAAGCTGCATAATATCTTCCGCATCACACTTTCTTTAACTGTATGGTACACAAATAAATAAAATGTTTAAAAAATTGTGGTTTTAAATGTTCCGTAAAAAAGATTCCTTGCTTTGAATTCTTTTTGTGTGTGTGTGGATCTACGATTTCTAGAAAATCGATTCTTTCAAAGCAGTTTAAATTCCATCGCATTTTTCGCTCAGTGTGTTGTACATCGTTTCTGCATTTTTATCGATAAATAAAAGAAGTATTCGCTAGAGCATTTTAAAGATGATTGGAAAATTTGTTTTTCAGTTTAAAGTGAAAATGTATTTTTCTTTCAAAATTGAAAACCATTGTTAACTTCTGTAAAACATTACTTTTCTGGTTTTTTTTTTTCTTTTTCTGTTCCTATTTTTAAAGAAAAATTGTTTATTAAATACTAAATGGCAAAGGGAAATAACTAGTTGTGTATATATTATAAACAAAATATTCCTAGAAATATTTTACATTTTAAATATAAAAAAGTCCTTCCGGCCAGTGCCGGGAGGAAGAGGTAGCTTTCATATTCCTTATTTTTAAAAAGCCAACTTATATTATTCAAACACACGAAGCTCAATTAAGTGGAAACCGAATGTAGGAGATTCAATACTAATTTTTATCAATACTAAATCATTATGAATGAGAATTTCGCAAAATTAGTCAGCTTTATCCAAGCTGCTTTTATTTAAAGTAACTTATATTTCGCTGCCAAGTTCGGCGATTTCTTTAAGTGCTGCCATTTTAAGACAACATGGTGGATGAGGCTAACCAGTGAACTTGGTCGAGACCTTAGTAATTGCTGTGCACATGCTCACTCACATCGCAATCGGTTGATACATATGAGTGCTGTCGCAGGCAAAAAATCAGATTTTTCAAAATGTCACCCACGTTAGAAATTGAAACTGCTATATCTGAGCCATTTTTTAAGATAAAGACAAACAAAAAATGCTCCTGAATCCTTATATCAAGGTCAAATACTTAAGAAAGAAACCGTTTTCAATTTCTAATTTTTTTGCACCTCACTTTAAATATATATATTTTTAATTTAATGGCCGCCATTTTGAAACAAGATGGCTGATGAAGCTGGCCAGCGAACTTGGTCCAAAGTTCGCTGTAAAGATCGCTATCGTACAAGATAGTATATTGATATATACTATCTACATGCCTTCTTCCATCGAAATAGGCAAATACGTGTGGTATCGCGAGACAAATACAAGATCGTTTCAAAGTGTTAGCCATGATAGAAATTCAAAGTGCTATAATTCAACCACTTTTTAAGATATAAACAAGAGAACAAATTTTCAGAAACAAAAACTGCTCCAGAATCTTTGTATCAAGGCCAAACACATAAAAAAAATCTTTTTCATTTTCCAATTTTTTAATACCTCATTTTAAATTTTAAATTACTTTTTTTTTTAAATGGCAACCCTTTTAAAACAAGATGGCGAATGAAGCTGGCCAACAAACTCGGTCGAAACATTGGTATGTACTATGTACAGACCAAGTTACATTCAAATCGGTTCATAAATACGCCTGTTATCGCGTGACAAAAATCAGGGCGTTTCAAAATGTCAGCCACGCTAGAAATTCAAAATGCTATAACTCAGCCATTTTTTAAGATTTAGACGAAACAAAAACTGCTCCCGAATCTTTTTATCAAGGTCAAACACATAAGAAAAAAATATTTTTTCAATTTTCAATTTTTTGGTACCACATTTCAAATTTACATTTTTCTTAAAATTTTAAATGGCCGCCATTTTTAAACAAAATGGCGGATGAAGCTGGCCAATGAACTCGGTCGAGACATTGGTCTGTACTATGTATAAACGAAGTTACATCCAAATCGGTTCATAAATACGCCTTTTATCGCGTGACAAAATTCAGGACGTTTCAAAATGTCAGCTTCGCTTGAAATTCAAAATGCTATAACTCAGCCATTTTTTAAGATATAGACGAAACAAAAACTGCTACGGAGTCTTTGTATAAAGGTCAAATACATAAGAAAAAAATATTTTTCCATTTTCAATATTTTGGTACCACATTTTAAATTTTAAATTTTTTTAAAATTTTTAAATGGCCGCCATTTTGAAACAAAATGGCGGATGAAGCTGGCCAACGAACTCGGTCGAGACATTGGTATGTACTATGTACACACCGAATTACATCCAAATCGGTTCATAAATACGAGAGTTACAGTGTGACATAGGTCAGATATATATATATATATATATATATATATATATATATATATATATATCAATTTTGAACGGAGGGTGGTTTCGGGGTCTGGGGGTCATGATCGATGAAAATATACCAAAATTTTTTGAAATCGCTTTCCTCCGAACGGCTGCAATAGGTAGCTTTTTGTAAAGAAAGCTACCTAATATTTTTGTGTTATTATATAGTATGCTGCCAAGTATTTTAATATCATAATTGTATTCGCTCGACAAAAATCTTAGAAAGTTGTAGGGGTTCTATTTCTTATTCTAAATTTAGGAAATAAATATTTTCAAAAAACTATCAAGCAGAAAATCAAATCTAAAACGATTTCATTCATAAAAATAATCGAAATAAACAAATGAAGCCTCAAAACATCTAAACAAAACATGTCATTTCTGCATCCGCACTTATCATCAATTAAATTCGAGTATTTTGTTAGTTCTTTTAGTTTCACTACCGATAGCGACTGCATTCAAAGAAAGAGAAATGGCTAAAACAAATATATTTGAGAAGAGTTTATGAATTCCGTTTGTCTGCCTGTCGACTGTACGTGCTTTAACTCACCTAAATACCATAGAAATATTTTACATTTCAGATGTAAAATATTTCTGTGTTATTCTAATAGCTACTAAGTATTTTAATATCATAATTGGATTCGTTCGACAAAAGTCTTAGAACGTTGTAGGGGTTTTTTTTTTCTTTTTCTAAATTTAAGAAATAAATATTTTCAAAAAATGATCAAGCAGAAAATCGACTTTAAATCGATTTCGTTCATAAAAATTAATCAAAGTAAACAAAGAAAGCCTCAAAATGTCTAAAAAAAATGCCATCTCTTCATCGGCACTTATCATCAATTAAATTCAAATATTTGATAGTTCTTTTAGTTTGATTGTCGATATAGCCCCCATTCAAAGAGAGAGAAATGGCTGAAAAACAAACATAGCTGAAAAGTGTTTATGAAATCGGGTTTTCTGTTATAAGATGCTTGCTGTAGAATATGATCTCATTGCATTTATATCGTCCGTTTACAGAGACATACAAAAGATACCGGTTATAGTACTGTCTATTAGCTAAAATTACTGTAAGTGCGTTTTCTGTTATAGTATGCGTTTTGAAGCTTAACTAAATTTTTACATACTACGTGATATAAATTCTATAAGTCATATACAGGGCTATACAAAAGAATTCATAAGCATTACTGCTTTGCAGTTATATGCATTTTCAAGCTGAACTATGTTTAGTATACACTGAAAAAAATGGGTTCTCAAAATTGAGTAAAAAGTACTCATTTTTAAGTACGTCGCATACTCAAAATAGCTCAGATCCAAATGTACTCAAAATTGAGAAACACATGTATTCATTTTTGATTCCATGGATGTGTTCAAATATGAACCGTTGTGTACTCATTTTTGATCTTATGTATGTTATCAAATGTGAAGTGTTTGTGTTCTCATTTTTGATCCCATGTATGTATTCAAATAAGAACTTGAAAGTAAATACTCTCAGTTAAATATTCAATACACTTTTTTAAATGCAATCAACTGTAACCTTCAGAAAATATTACATTATACGCAGTATTTTAAAATAATTTAAAAATGATTGAAAACAATGCTTCTGTTATAAAAATATGAAGTGAAACAAAATGGCGTCCAAGATGGCCAATTAGTAACACGTGCGAAACCAAAATGAGATACTGGGCTAAAGGACGCACATTTTATAAAGCACTTTCAAAACTAAAATAAGTTAAATGAAAAAAAAAATTCTTGTCAAAGCCACCCCCATCCCCCTCCTCTTCACCGAGACACTTTACTACAGATTAAAGTAAAAATGTTCTGACATTTATTTCCCGCTCAAAATTATCAACAAGAAATATTTAATTGATTATTTACTAAGAAAAAATAGCAAAATTATTATCAAGATATGCTAAACAATTACTTTTATGACAAAAGCATTGTTTCCAGGCACTTTTAAATCATTTTAAATATTGTGCATAATTTAATATTTACAGAAGGTACAGGTGATTAAACAAGAAAGAAAAGTATTGAATATTTAACAGAGAGCACTTACTTTCAAAGTTGTCGTCGAAATATTGAAAATCACATTTGTCTAATTTGTGTTTTCACGAACAAATCCATCTCACTTAGTACACTGACCAGACCGAATTTGCGAAGCACTGATAAACAACAACAACACAATGTAACCTTACGCATTATAAAGGAGACACAGGAAATAGTAGCCGCCATGCATGAAATAAACCACTGCAAAGTACAAAAGTATCGTTTCGTTCGGGTTTGATAACATGTGATGCATCGAAATTGAGAAAGAATAGATTCATTTTTGATCCAAACATACTCAATTCGATATGAGTACATCGATTTACTCATTTTTGAGTACTTCATTTTTTTCAGTGACGTAATATACGTTAGTATCCTTTGTAGAATATAAATAAATTCATATACAGTGAAACCTCCCTGTGCGACCACCTCCCAGAACGACCATTTTTTCATGGAACGAAATTTATTCCCATGGGCTCAATGCTAATTTTACCTCCATTCAAAGACTATCCCAGTTGAACTCCCTCCATGAGCGACCCATTTCTTTGAAGAAAATGAAACAAATTCGATTTTGCCTGATCGCTTGAAGAAGATTTTATTAGAAAAATAATTCCGGAGAGCGCATTATTCATCAAACTGCTAAACTAAGATTAGAATTTTTTATTATCATTCAGGTAACTTTTAAGTGTTTAAACCCCTTTGTGCCTTTTTAGGCAATGAATTTAACTCTGATAACAAATTAAGAATGGCGGTCGATAAACTCCCTTGCCATATTCTGTCAGGAAATTCTCAAACAAATAGACAAATTTATGAAATCATCATTATTTCTCCCCCCCCCCCCCAAAAAAAAAAAATTGCATTTATTTACTGAACTTCGAAAGGACTTGGAAATAAAAGTTATAAAAGATAAAACCCCTAAAATCAAAGCAAACGTCAATGTATACATTTTTTAACTCTGCAGTAAGTAATTAACTTTTGTTTTGATACTTAAATTTTCATATTTTTCCCTAATGTGAAAAATAAAGTTTAAACATTAATTGCTACTTTTTTTCTACAATTAAAATCTAGATTTAAACATGACCTCCATTAAGAGACCACCTCTCGGAGCGACCAATTTTTATTGGAACGGAACGTGGTCGCTTTAGGAAGGTTTTACAGTATATACACAAAGAACTGTATACATTGCTGTCTGTAGCTGGTAATTTTTAAAGAGTAATTTTAGAAGTTTAAAGTATTTTTATATACTTTTTATATTTTTATATTTGCTGTATTAAATTGCAGCTGAATATGTGGTAAGTAATACAGGGTATCCATAAAGTCTCTTTCCAAATACAGGCGTTTATTAAATAAAATACTGAACAGATACAAATTTGAAAATTATTTTATTTTAAGATGCAATTATCAAAGTTTTTCTTTTTTTTTACAGCGATCAATGAACCTGTATATGCGCATCATTAGTTGCACATCAAGGCGATACTCGATTTCCAGCCATGTCCTCTGCAATAAAGTGTTATAAATGTTGCCGATAGCGACTGATATCTTTTGCTTCAGGTTCAATACACACGATCTCGGAAAGAGTTCCATATCCTGTGCTTGTTTTTTTTTTTTTTTTTTTTTTGGCATTAAATGAATCGATGTGGTTGCGACCTTCAGCCTTTGGGGTTGTTTTTTTTTTCTAGAATGGACTTTATTCATATGTTTTTTGTGTAATTTTTTGAATTTATTATATTTTTTTTTTGGAAAAATTTATAACTTTTGTTTTAATTTGACATATATAATAAATATATGAAATTATGTACAAGTACATAATGTTTATTTATAGGCGTATATATTATGGGTACTTGTTAGTTATCCCGTCGACCAATTTCGGCAAATTATATAAATCGCCAAACCACTCGCCAAATTATACAAATTGACATAATTTTTATTTTAAATAACGAAAGAACAATTAAATTAGCATAACATTAATTAAAATACAAATGAAACGTCGAAATAAAAATCACTTGATGAGGTAAACACGAGTTGTCAAGTAAATGTTACATTTACGATCAACCATTATTGGCATTTAATCTTAATATCTGGCGACAGTAATTTGGTCGACGGCATAACTAACAAGTACCATATTATGCATGTATAAGGTATATCTCTATATGTAACGTATATACATAAAAATTAAAACTATCTGTATAACCATCTTATTTTTTTCAACACGTGACTTATATAACATTTATTAAATATATATATGTTTATAAATATTTAAAGAACATTTTTTTCCGTCATCTTGAAAAATTTTATAAGTTGCTAAAATAACTTTTTGGCGCCATTTTGGATTCCTTCGCCAATTGCGCCAACCAGCACAGATATGGAACTCTTCCCACGATCTCTTCAACCCCCCCCCCCCCCCCCATACACGCAGAGATAAATCCAGAGGTGTATAGAAGGCGAACGAGGTGGCCTATTAATTGGGTCATCTCGTCCAATCCACTAACCTGGAAATGTTTCATCAAGGAAATTACGAACATCGCGATCCCAATGTGGCGGTGCACCATCTTGCTGGATAAAGACGTTTTTTTTCTGTAGTTCGTTCTGTAGTTTCTCTGAGTCTGAGTAGCTCATTTTGTTTCTATAAACCAAGGAACACATCGGGCTTTCTCTTGAAGCCTAGCCATCTTGGGCCTTGGTTCTTCGAAATGTTATCTAAAATACACAAAACAAAGGTTAATAAGAACTTTAATAGTAACCTGAATGTCTATAATAAATTTCATTTTCATATCTCATAATATATATATATATATATATATGAATTTTTGAAGCTGGAAAGAGACTTTGTGGACACCATGTAAAATATGTAGATAATATACTGGGCTGAACAAACGAATTCGAGTACATTTCCGTCTATTGTCAAAAATTGTTGCAGGTGCAATAACTATGTTATGTGTTTTCTAAATAAACTAAATTTAGCATACTATGTAGAATATATACAAATCTATAGATCATATACAGGGCTACACCAAAGAATTCGAGTGTCTTTCCGGCTATGAACGGTAGATGCTGAAACCTAGTTTTCAAGTGTGTTATGCGTTTTCTAAATTATTTACTTAGACATCTTTTTATTAAACAGTGAAATTTTGTAAAGTATTGTGGAAACTTTAGAAAGTGTTTCATAATCTGTACTTTATGCCTGATTTTTCTTTCCGGTTTTTCCACTCTTAGAAAACTCAATACGCTTATAGGAGAACTCATATATGAAATTTGCAACTCTTAGAACATTTAGAAAAAGTGCTAACTAAGAATTTGCTAAACACTTGAAAACTTTTGGCAATGTATGCCATTTTTAAACATAATTATCTCAAAACCAGGGTTGAATACCTTCTAGATTTTTTTAAGAATTATTATCTCTCTGTTTATCAAATAAAGCTCTAGCCATAAATCGACATGACTCTAGCGTATGTATATCCTCTGGGCTTTTTACGACTAAAACACTGCTCAAAACCACTTTTCGTAATTTTAACAATATTCAAAGTATTAGCACATTTGTAGGAAAAGTTTTATAAAAACAATCAGAAAATTTTACATAAGTTAACCAACATACAAAACTGGAAGTTCTAATGGATATTTTCGGTATAATGAATAACATACAATAATAAATCATTTACATATTTTTTCTTGTATAATGTTATTAATTTATTGAAATATTTTTAATTATCACTCATACATCTCTAGAAAGTATATGCTTTATAGCTTCATCCAATAACAGATATAAGTATTTATTTAATTATATATATTAGTTTTTATTCCAGAAAAAATATACTTTATTAATAATAAACACTGCAGATGACAGCACTTCCTTGATTCCTTGGACCACAAAGTGGGATTCTTTTTTAAGTGTTCTGTAGAAGCAGCTGGTCCCATATATTGCAATTTGTACCTGACTATACTGTGCATTATTACTCCATTGTCCATCATCATTTAAAAAGCTTTTTTTGCAACATGTGCAAATAATCTTACCCTTTTTTTTTTTTTTTTTTTTTTTTTTTTTTTTTTTTTTTGCTGCATTATTGCTGGTAACAATGAGTTCCAGATGAAAATCTAGAATTAAAATTTTGATAAATTTCTCTTCATAAATCTTTTCAAAATTCTATAAAATTGCTGAAATTACTTTTTTCGGCTTTTCTAAAGCATTTTGGGATTTGTAAAGCACAGGGCTTCGACCCCCTAATACTTTTTGTTCCCGCTTGAGATTATATATATATATATATATCCATTTCTATTTAGAATTTATTCGATTCTTAATATTTCTTAATCTAAAATTTCTAAGAGAGTGCCATACATATTGTAAAATTTCAATTATTTAATTTACTTAGGTAAGTAGATAGATAGGTAGTATTAATAAGTTTTGATAATAAGTAGTATTAATAAATTTTTGGAACAACAACATTTATGTTACATTTTCAAAATGAAACGATAGTAGAACTTCTAACTTATTCTACCGTTCAGTATCATTGAACTAAATTACCAATAATATCCTTCTGAAAGAACGAAGGATAAATGTCATAGTAATGATAAAATATGTAGCAGGATAGTTATTTATGGATAAGGGCTGTTATACCAAATACAGACTCACGCAATATTGATTTTTTTCTATATTTAAAAAAAGGAATGACATAAAATTATACCATAACGTATTGCGTCTCTTTGGAAATGTATTTGAGGAATATCATTTTCATAGATTGAAATTCATTGCTTACAATCTATGTCTTTTCGTGAATATAAAGTAGCTTTAGAATTCTATAGAAATGCTAATTTAAAATACCTGTTTCAATTGTAAGAATTTATAGTTCTCTAAATCACGCAACGCAAAAGCATCATCCATAACAGATCGATATCAAATTTTCAAGAATATTACTAATTATTCCACATAAACACCAGAAAGTCATAAAAAGTGGTTGATTGATTCATTGGTTTAGAGCTCCACGTCCATATTTTGTACACGAAGGCTAAAAAGACTGAGATCTCCCCATCAAAAATGAAATATTTACTTATAGTCCAGGCAATAGAGACCGTATAGGGATTCTACCTAGCAAAATTAATGGTAGTACTGGAAATCGGCTTTCTAGATGTTTTTTGGGTCGCTGAATCCGAATTTGTAACTTCCCATCAAAATTTCCCCCGGCAACCCCCTCAAATTTTGGTAAAAAGCACCTCAAAAAAGGTTTTTATGTTGTAGGGAGAAAGTAGCTAGAAATTCAGAAAGTAGACAAAATTTGCAACAAATTAGATATATGACATTATGACTTAGGATGAAGGGGAAGGGGGGATCTGCCTTGGAACATGCACCGCAGTGCTGCGTGGACTAAGTTGCGCAATTCCACTTAACCACTCGCACGTTTACATTAGCCCTCCCATTTTCCCTCCGAACTTTATATATAAGGTTTTCTTTAAGTTTTTTGGGTCGCTGAATCCGAATTTTTAACTTACACCCAAAATCCCCCCCCCCCCCAAATAGTTGTTTTTAACTTAAATTTCTTATTGTTTTAGGGGAAAAGCATTACGAAATTCAGAAACTGGGCAAAATTTGCAACAAATAGGATATATGACATTATGACGTAGGATAAACGGGGAGAGAGGGGGCTGCCTCGGATCATTCCCCTCGCTTTTCTCAAAAACCAAATTTTTTCAAAAAATCAATTTTTTGGGGGTTGGCGGGTGAAATTTTGGTGGGAAGTTACAAATTCGGATTCAGCGACCCAAAAAACATAAAGTGAGTCGAAATTCAGAACTACTATTAATTTTGCCAGATAAAATTCCCTATTTCCTGGACTTCATAATTTAGTGCACGTAGCGCCGCAGTGCATGTTCAGAGGCAGCCCTCACCCTCCCCGTTCATCCTAATTCATAATGTCATATATCCTATTTGTTGCAAATTTTGTCTAGTTTCTGAATTTCGTAATGCTTTTTCCCTAAAACAATAAGAAATTTAAGTTAAAAACAACTATTTGAGGAGGGGTCGGGGTGGGGGGGGGGAATTTTTTGGAGGAAAGTTAAAAATTCGGATTCAGCGACCCAAAAATCTTAAAGTAAACCTTATAGAGAAAGTTCGGAGGGGAGATGGGAGGACGAATGTAAACGTGTGAGTGGTTAAGTGGAATTGCGCAACTTAGTTTACGCAGCACCGTGCGCATGTTCCGAGGCAGATCTCCCCTTCCCCTTCGTCCTAAGTCATAATGTCATATATCTAATTTGTTGGAAATTTTGTCTACTTTCTGAATTTCTGGATACTTTTTCTCTAAAACAATAAAAAAATTGATTTTTTTAATAAAAACCTTTTTGGGGGGTCTTTTTACCAAAATTTGGGGAAGTTGCCGGGGGGGAATTTTGTTGGGAATTTACAAATTCGGAATCAGCGACCCAAAAAACATCTAGAAAGCCGATTTCCTAATACTACCATTAATTTTGCTAGGTAAAATCCCCTATTGCCTGGACTATTAGGAACTAACTAACAACAGTCTCCTTTTAGGCTTTGACTGTTTTTTTACGATAAGTGCATTAACTGTTTCATTTTTTCGGTTTTCAATATCCTCTTCTTTATTATAACAGACAATTAGAATTACTCTTGTGGTAAGTGATCGTATACTTCGTTTGGTAAAAAGAGGGTTGTATAATTACGGCTGTCAAAACTTTCTTTTAGCTCACAGGCTATCAAAGCCTGAGGGGCTAACGTGCCCGCAGGTTCTGTTATGTATGTACGTTCGTATGCACGTAATACGATAACTCTTGATAAAAATATCCGATTTGCTACAATTTTTTTCTATGTTCATTCTGATAAGACGCTTGCCTGATTAGTTTTGGGGTTTCATTGGTTAAGTATAAAGAGGGGTAACGGGGGGGATAAACCCCCTTAATTTAGATCAATGGGTTTTTCATGCAGAAATATCAGATTTGCTCCAAATTTAGTATACCGGTTTATTCTGATAAGGTGCTCCCTAGGTTAGATTTGGAGGTTCATTCGTTAAGTATAAAGGGGAGAACAGAGGGCTAATCTCTCCGCTCCCTTAATTTAGATAAATAGATTTTTCTATCCGATTTGCTTCAAATTTGGCATAGCGGTTTATTCTGATAAGGCGCTTCCCTGATTAGATTTGGAGGTTCATTCCTTAAGCATAAAAGGGAAAATGGGGGAGATAATTTCCCGCACCTTAATTTAGATAAATGGGTTTTTTATGCAAAATTATCCGATTTTCTTCAAATTTGGTATACAGGTTTATTCTGATAAAGCGCTTCCCTGATTAGATTTGAAGTTTCATTGGTTAAGTGAAAAGGGGGAAACGGGGAGGGGGGTCTAATCCCACTTAATTTATTTTTCGAGAAGCATTATTCTTTGAAATGGGAGTATAGTATACAATTAGTGTGAATAGTCTGTGAGGTCAATGCCATCAGTTTAACTGGGCGCTTTTCTTTTTATTCTTTTTTATCTCATGTGCGCACTTTCGGATGAAAATAAAAATTCCATACTTAAGAAAATGTAAAATTATGTGCATGAAAATAGGGAAAAATTTTGGAAAAGACACACAAGTTAGTTTTTCCAGTGTCCCGAAAAGCGGAACAATGGATTCTAAATCGGGGCATAATAATACAGTAGTTTTTTTTTTTTTTTTTTTTTTTTTTTTTTTTTTTTAACGGAACCTGCCTTAATTGTAAAAGTTTTCATGTCACTGTGGTAAAAATACAGTTCAATTAGACCTGCTAAGACGGAAACCTGTTTAAAACGAAAATTCTCTCTGGTCCCTTCCGACTTTTTCTTAGCATGTTTTTCTATACTATAAATAAACCTAACAATCTTATACAACAAAACCTATGAAATCGAAATCGCAAAGATGGTGAAACTTTTACTTTGAAACTGAATTCCGTTATAAACAAGTCCGTTTTCACAGGATTTCCTGAACAAAGTACAGTTAAACCTGTGAAAGCAGAATCGTTGAGAAGCAGATCGCTAACACAAAAAAAAAAATCCGTTTTAGACAGGTTACTATCTAGGCTGGTAGATTTGTAAGGAATTCCTTTCAGAGGGACTGTGAAAACTTTTCGTTATAGACAGGTTCTGTATCATCACATGAAAAGGAATTCAAAAGAATTTGTACATCATGAAAAATCGGGACTATTGGCATTCCAGGCACTGATTACACGGAACTGGTCTTGGAGGACTTGAAAATGGGGAGGCCCTGCGTAAATCGGGACGTCCTGTGTAAGTCGGGACACCTGACAACACTAGTGCAGATTCCTATAATTTTTAAAAATGCAGATTTTTTTCCCTTTGGTACTGTAAAAATGCAAATAAATAAATAAACTAAATAAATAAAATAGAAATTTAATAGTTCAGTTTATGAAATGTCCGGAATAATCTGTCTTTTTGTTTAGTAGGTTCGGTTTTACGTTTTTAGTTTTGTTCATGATGTTGCCTCTGCTCTTAAACATTTGAAGTAGTTTGTTTGCTGTATTTTGATGTAATTATTAGGTATTTAAGTAAACAAATAAATAAACAAAATAAAAATTTAATAGCTCAATTTGTCAAATGCCCGGAATAATCTGTCCTTTTGACTAGTAGTTTTTGGTATTACGTTTTTAATTTTTTCCATGTTGTTGCCTCTTCTCTTAAACATTTTAGGTACTAGTTTCTAGTTTGTTTGCTGTACTTTGCTGCAATTCGTATGTTTTTAAGCATAATGTATACAATACATATAAAAAAAAGAGACATCAGAAATGTATAGGTATCTTCCATAACAAGAGTAACTATTAAAAAAAAATTAAGCCTAGAATTAAGTATTTCATCCGAAATTCCGTATTTACAGTCTATAAAAAAAGAGACTCAATCAAATCGCGCGAAACATAACAAAACTTGAAACAAGAGTAATGGGAATGTATAGAATACCGATATTTGGGTGGTAGATCATAAACATATGTGAATAGATTAGATAGGAAAGATTGGAGAAGAGTCAAACTAAGAATTTACTGATACGGTCTGTGCAAGGAAAAATGCATGATATTTCCAGAACATTACCACTTATCTTTGCTTCTATATATTTGGCCTAAAACTTCTAGGAAGAATGTTGCGATAATAGTTTAGTTTTGTACGAAACATTTTATTGTATTCTTATGATTATTTCCAATTTTTGGCGGAACCATATGCAACTGATGTGGAAACTTTTGAGACTACTGTGAGCAATATTAATGTTGAATTTTTAATCTGAAGATTCAACAACAAAACTGCATATATATTAAGTGTACAATGATAATACTGGAATCACGCGTAAATTGACACAGCTGCGCCATCTTGTAGACGGGGTTGATAATGCAAGTACACTGGTTTTTCGAGGCTAACGAAAAAGACGGGCTACCGCGGTAGTCCGATTCTTCTTTTTTTACAGACCGCTGGAGTCACGTGATGCTCGAATGCACCAATGAAGGTGTGCGAAAAGAGCATCACGTGACTCCAGCGGTCTGTAAAAAAAGAAGAATCGGACCCACCGCGGTAGCCTGTCTTTCTCGTTAGCCTCGCGGGTTTTTAGTATGACGTCATATATGGCAAAATATCTACTGTCTAAGCATCTCTTGCGCATATTTTTTGATTCTTTACTCACTTATGGAAAACGAATCTTGTTTACAAGATTTATTTCAAAATATTTTAGTTTCAGTTTGTTTTGATATAATTATGTACATTTAAATAAATAGTTACAATATCATTTTAATTCCGGAGAAAAAAATCGACACTAGACACAGGTTTCGACACTAATGCTACGAAAACATCATTGCCTTTTGCCCTGAAACTAAAATGACATTGCGACTATTTTTTAAATACACATACTTTTATAAAAACAAGCTATGTAACAAAAATATTTTGCAATAAATCTGATGAACAAGATTCATCTCCTGTGGGTGAGTAAAGATTTCAAATTCGTGATTGAATTTTTAACAGGGATTCTCTAAATGGCTTTGTCTGTTTCAAAAAAAAAAAAAAAAAGAAAAAAAAAAAGAAACCCTAATCTGGCGATTTTAGGAAAATTATTGAAGTTATTGTCTAGAATCGTAAAATATTTAAACAAATAAAGGAACAATACTTGCTCGCTTAATAGTACAACATTTAATGCATTAGGGATATCGAATATAAAATGAATGAAATATTTTTAAGTTAAATAACATGAGTGCAATGGATCAAGAGAATATTAAAAACTCATCGTCTGCGTTTGATAAACGTTGAATATTTTATTTATAATTAAATTCTGTACATATTCTAAACCTTCATAAACGTTGTATTCTCATCGGGAATACAACCATGTATATCATTTTTATAACTTTACCACATCAAGAATTGAGTAAAAAATGAGACTACAAAATTCTATCTTTACATATTAACTACTTACTAATTTCTATGCGTCATTTTTCACTACATTAAAAACATAATTAAAATCGAGCGCATTTCAATTACAAACATTTAATATTGTATAATAAATAATTTTTTATCTTTTTTTATAAATTAAAATAAAAAACTTAACTAACTTGTTTTACTCTTTGGAAAAGGACAGAGATGAATAAATTCTACCAGAAAAAGAATTTTCTTACAATTTTGAAAACTACAGCTATTCGATGGCCAACATCTTGACATTTTAACAAATAATGTTAGTTCTAAAAAAACTGTTTTTATTTAAACAATTAACTTTAATAAATAAATTAAATAATCACGAATAAAAATTAATAGAATATTCTATACTGTCAGAATATAAATACTACGAACAAATGAAAACACGACGTTTGCACTTGCGCAGGTATTTCAAATATGTGCAGTTAATAGATTATCCATAAAGAAGAAAACAGTTAGGTATATTCCTGTAGTTCAACCCCGTACGCTACGTGGCGTGTGACCTTGATTGATGTGACCTCGACTTTAATCTTACGGTAATCTCTCCCATTTTAAGATAGGACGCTTACTTTGTATTATGCTTTGTTCAGCAATAATAATTGAAAGTGACAACTGTTATGCAGGTTGTCCCATAAATCCATTCACATTTCAAAAATCCATAAAAAAAATTCACCATAAAATAAAACAAAAATAACAAGTTGTCATATCGAAGTTTGGAATGCATCATAAGATTATCAGAGTATGGCATTTTTTGCCAATCCCAAAACTTTCTTCTTTCTACATATTAATATTACTTCTTTATACATATTAATATTTAAAAAAGTTGTTACACATGTTAGTACTTCAGTGTTATTACTTCAATATTATTCGGTCGTATTTATGCTTTGTATTATTGCAATGTCTTACATCGCCTACGTTTGTTTATACGTATTGATGGAATGTTTTGTTGTGAAAACGTAGCCATGAGTGGCTTATTTTGTTATATTTAAATAAATAACAGTGCACTAAAATGTTTTAATCTGTGTTTATTGAGTATTATTGAATTTTTTATATGAATCTTCAACAAATATTACACCAACTTTGATTTTCATCTTTCACATCAGCTGCTTGAGATTCGTCGTGCTAGCTTGATGTTAATTGCCCGTCGCTGCATGAATAGCCGATGTACAATAGAACTATGAAAAATCGTGAAAAAGTTGAATTGTTACCAAATTCACATGGGACATGCTGACCATAATCAAAAACACACATATGAAATTTGGTTCAATTCTATGAATAAAATCAAACACTTTTTGGTGGTGCAGCAAGTAAAATGGCACAAAAATCGCTATTACAACGTCCCCTTCCGGCAGAATATGTGCAAACTCAAGAAGGACCTGCAGGCCATAGCCAAAAGATACACAAAAATTTTGGTTTAATTCTATACGTAACGTCATACACTTTTCGATGGTACAATAATAAAAATGTCACAAAAATCGCTATTAAAGCGTCCCCTTCCTGCCAAATATTTCCAAATTCAATGAGGACCTGCTGGTCATGGCCAAAAACATGCACAAAAAAATCTGGTTCAGTTCTGTGCATAACTTCAAAAACTTTTCAATGATACAAAGACGACACACGGGCAGGCAGACATTTTGTATAAACATGTTTTTCGGGATCTTTGATCCATAAAACATGTAAATACGTTGAAAACCGGAAGTCGAAAAGAAAATTCGGTTACAATTCTTTCTTCTTTAAAAAGAAGAAAGTAAAAACTTGTGACATGTCTTATGACTTTCCGATACGACAGACAATTTGTTAAAGTTTTATGGACTTTTGAAATGTTAACCAACTTATGGTACAACCTGTATTTACTTATTTTCCAAATTTTCAACAGTAATTTTTTACAACATTTGCGTATATACAAATGAATTAACTAAAAAATAAGATTATTTTCAAGTCATTAAAGATGCCGCTCAATACAGCGATTAGCTCACTGCTACAAGTATGAGAATCCGGCGCTCAAGCTCGAAGGTTCAAATGCCTTATGTCTCCGGGATGGCAATGTAAAAATTTTCAGTATTTGCCTGCAAGAAAAAGAAAATAAATAATATGCACCATTGTAAACATTCCCACTTTCTACCTATTGCGCTTCCATCACGGGGGTTGGGGGGGGGGGAGGTGAGTTGCGTAGCCGTTCCAGCGAATGGACGATATTCCAAATCTGGGTTTGAGGCTGAAATCAGTCACGTGATACCGGTAATTTACCCCCAAGAAGTTCAAACTGATAAGAATGGAAGCTACTAATGCTTTACCCCATGAGCTGTTTCATTGGCGGACGGGAATTTACATTACTTCTATGGAGTCTTTCCTTCTTTATGCTAGAAGTTCTTTACCTTGACCACGTGATCGTGACGCCAATGGAATACCCTCCATTGATCAAATTCTGCCTACAACAACATCAGTTGCACATTATCTATTCGGTTCATTTTCCTTTGAAAAGTTCTCTCTTAGGGTAATGTTATTCTGTCAGTGTGGTTAAATTTGATCATTTCTCGAACATATGCATGTATGCGCACTGAGATAGATGTAAGTGTTGCAAACATGCTATTTTAAGAATTCTAATTAAACACGATATTTCAAATGGCAACAATAAAGTCGAATTCATTTCCTTTAATGACATTATATGTCAGAGATTAATTTAAAAATTAATTATTATTAAACCAAGGATTAGAACAAATTATTTTTCAGTTGCATTATTTTCTAAATAATCACTTAATAATGTTTTTTACAGTATGTTTCTGAACATCATTTATTTCTAAATCCTTGATTTAAAAACAGAAAAAAGGCCTTTGTCAGAAAAACCGTTTCCTAGCAACGTATTTAATCTTCAATCCTTTGAAGAGTAAACTGTCCTAATTATAATATGACCTTGAGCCTCGGAAGCTGTTGGGGACTAGAGTATCCTAATTAATTCATTGATCAATAGAATTCTTTGAGAGAGGAGATTGGAAACATTTTTAAAAATAATATGTCCTAATTATTATACTTAATTCTTATATTTTTATTAGTATATTTCTTCGGTTGTTTCTTTTTAAAAATAATACCAAACTTTACCATTTCATTTCGTGAAAATTTTTATCGACCTTTTTAATCCCTTTTGCTAGTAGCCGTAGAAAAACGGTGTGTTGCGTTTGCATTGCATGAGATTTTTTGGGGGGTGAGGGGTAGGGGGAATCTAATTTAAATCTTAAATTAGAAAAGATTTATAATAGTAATTTTACTAAAAATTTTATTATATGCAAGAAATCATGTTTACATTGTAAATGAGCTGAGAATTACGAAAATTACATTTGTAAGTTACGTGATTTTGATGCAATTATAATAGAATGCCTTTATAAGAAAGTGGCGACATACGGGAATAAAATTGAACGTGAAGTTTTTGGATACAAATTTCGAGAGCTTGCCATAATTTCCAAGCTGTATGTTTGCTTGTCTAAATCGTCAAAGCTTATTTGTCCCATAGATTAACATACAAGATGGGATATTTACGGCAAAATCTGTAACGGCAACAGTACTAGCGTCACTACCGACTAGGGGGGAAGAATTAACAAGCGTCCGAAATTTACCTATGTTGAAGAAATATATTTACGCTCTATGTTTTGAATATCTATTCTTTCCTAAACGAAGAAGAGCGGAAGACGATATTGTATTTGTTATGTTTGACTTATTTAGCTGTATTTTTTTTATCGTACTTGTTCGTTTATCTTTAACTTACAAAATGACAATTATAATAATAATATAAAAGAAAAAACCCAGAAAATTCTGTTGAAATCTAAATATGTAAGTTAATGAGATAAAATTGTAACAAATTAAATTCGGATATTATGTTAATTTATTCGCATCGAATACAGTTTCATCAAGTGTAATATCAGTATCTTTATGTTTGGATTAATCAAAACATTAGAAACATTAAAAAAAGAAAAATTTAACTTTTAGATTTATATAATTCTAAAAATTTGTAAAAAGGAATTTTTGCCTATCTATAATTTTATTATTATTTCTTATATGTTAATATCATAAATATTATTGAACTGATTGTACGTTATTTACATTAAAAACAATCTTTTTAAGGACTTTACCCATGTCACGTCAGCTGCAGGTATATAGAAGAAAAACACCAATCGGACTGAAGGAAATTTTAACACTGCTTCCCCTTCGTCCAATAAAAAGTGTTCTTAGGAGTGTATATACCTACAGAGGCATGGTCGTGGGTAAAGTCCAAATTGAACTTCATAAATTAATAAAACATCGACTTAAAAAAAATTTCTACCAAATAGAAATATTTCTTAAATTTTCTGGGACTTGTAGATTGCAATATTTCGTATATTTTTACATTACACCATCGCTTTATGCAGCTTTAAATCCAATTATGTCATATTTGCTTGACGCATAATATTCAAGACGAAATTTTTAGCTTGTTTTTCGTTGCACTTAAATCGTTCACCCATCATGTATGAAAAAAATATGCATCCGTGCATGAACTTAGAAAAGATATTAGAACAGAATATCTATAGAACAGAATATCTATTCTATGTATATAGAACATAATATATATAGAACAGAATATGTTGAGAATAATGATATATAGAACAGAATATCTATTCTATGTTCATGTATCGATGTAACATTCTGTTGAAAACGTAAACATCCAACATTAAAAAAAGAAAAATCACAATAAGGTTGACAATATTACAAGTATGGGAAGTTTCTTCCCCATCGCAATCGCATTACCATTATGCTCTATGGAAATGTCCTATCTTGTATGTTAATCTATAATTCGTTCAGGCCAGTATTGTCATGTTCTGTAATGCGGGGTGCTATTGCTATGGTTTGAACAAAAAGTTTTAATCTGAGTATATGCCCTGTACGTATGTTCATACCTTATGTTCAAAACTTCATGTTTAATCACAGCATATTTTCATGTACAATTTAAACAAATTCGGATAATATTATTTCATATGGACCAATAATATTAAAATCGTTTAACTTTTTCGGAATAATTGTAGCAATTGCGGATGTAAGTCATATGAATATTCTTTATAAGTATATTTTGAAAAGGAAGTGTAAACTGAAAATGACTAAATCGATTTATTCAAACAAAACTGAATAAAAATATTTGTTCATCATTTCGTATAGCGGACCCTTTATTTACCTCTTTCATTTTTTCACAATAAGTAGAGTAATTTAGTTACCATCTTTTAAAAAAACTTCGTTAAAAGTCACAAAATTTAATATCTTGGAGGTTAATTCACGTTTTAAAATGCTGAGAGCTTAGAGGACATCCTCGGACCCATGCGGATAACTGGTGTTAATTTCATCGCATTGCGCTCCATTTTCTAAAAGAAGTAGTTGTGAAATACAAACAGAAAGTCAAATTTTAATACAATAGATACAGGGTGTCTGTCACCTCTTACTGTTGTCCGGTAGCAAATTCTTCAGCCGTTAGTTTTAGAGATATATAGTTCCAATTGCAAAAATGTTTTGAATTTTGTTCATCATTATATTAAGTCATAAATTCCAAAATTATCGTTTTTGTAAAAGTTACAAAATTAAAATTTTATATGATCCCTTACTTTTTTCCATTTTCAGTGCTGAAAAGCACTGAATTTTCATAAAATTCCAAGAATCACAACTCAAGCTTACCTAATTGTGATATTTTGAATTCGATTTCTCGTAAAAGAATGATAAGTCATTCTCTTTTTCCTGTCAGAGCATGGAAGTTTATTTAAATACTAGCCGCCTTTGGCGACCAGTTCGGTCGCCCTTAAATGTATGCTACGCAATGTATCATGTTACTTTTATTCATAATTTAATTTATTTGCTCAGTCCTTCCCCAAATAGGAATATTCTGATAGATAAATCAAGAACTCGGTATTTTTATGTTAGCCGGGCCCAGGTGATAAATCATCAGACATTGTTCCAGTCGGATTTTGTCGCATTTTATTGATTTCATTTAAAATATAATTCTTTCACTCATTTTATTTAAAACAGAAAGCTTTCATTTCAAACTGAAACATTTAAAATTCATGGCTTTCATTTATTTCTTTAAAAAATAAAAAATAAATAAATAAACCACGACATTTAATTTGAACATCAAAGCATTATTTTAATTTACCACGCGAAAAATAGAAAATGACAACTGGCCAGTTAAAAATTGGCGAGATTTGCGCCCGGCTAACATAAAAGTACTTTGCAATTACGGCAACTTTTATGTAGTTTTATTTGAAAAAATAATTTTGATTTTTTAATCAGAATGGAAGCTTCTTTGCATATGAAAAGCGAAAAGGTCAACTCGTATTTATTTATGACAGTCAAATGGAGTATTAAAATACAGATGAAATGATGGCGATGGAACAATATTTGGCAATTTATGACCTGTGCCTGGCTAACACTAAAGTACCAAAATGGCCGCCTGCCATATAAAAAGCGAAGCGGTTAGCCCGGAACTATTGATGACAGTCATCTCTATTATTATAGAGATAATTTATAAAAACCCAGAGGCCAAATAAAAATTTTAATTTCATAACTTTTATAAAATCAATTACTTTGACATAAATGTCTTTTATTTTTATGAAGAGCAGTATTTAAAACATTTTTGGAATTGGAACTATCTAGTTATATTATAAAGGACAAACGTGTCCGTGAGTAACGCTTACGTCCTTTTGACAGATATTTTCACTTTCACTGCAATTTTTTTTTTTTTTACTTTTAAATACCGCACAATTTAAATTTTTACACCGTCGAATAAGGAAAAAAATGAACTTTCAAATGGAAATTGTTTGAAAACTGTATCACAATTTGTTTGAAAAATTCATCGCTATTTGTTAAATTTTTATTGTTTTAAAGTAATTTTCTGGCATGATTTTTTTTATCTATGTCTATCGCGTGCGGACGATTACGTAAGATAAATTCGTTTGTACTTAAATTAATATAAATAGCTCAGCTTTTGTTTCCAGCTTATATGACATAACGAAATTAAAACATTCCTCAATCAGTAAATAAAACCATAAAATATAAATTTAAGACTTGTGATCAAGGTTTTATGATCTTTGACACAGTTAAACACTGATTCGGCACATCATAGAGATATACTTCTAAGATTCAATTCCAATTTCTGTCTTTGAAATTTTATTACTAAAGTAATATCCTAATTAGATTCTGTTATTGAAGAAAATTGTTTTATTTATTACCTGACTGCCAAGAAGGGTTATGTGTTTCACGCGTATCCGGGTATGTGGATTTCTTTATACCCTCGAAACATCCCAACGGCTGGATGGATTTTAATGAATGATGTCTTTATCGATTCGTCTTAACGGTCCGATGGTTATGGGCTGGGTTTTGTTTTTTTTAATTCAAAATGGTGGCCGGTAAAATATAAAATGGCGGTAGAGACGAAAAAAATTTTTTACTCACCATATTGTGTGGCATATCATTGGATAGGTCTTTCAAAATGAAGACGATGCTTCATTGACTATTTTACAGTCAGATGCTCCGTTTAAATATTACACCACATGGATGTTGTGTAGGAAGGATCTCTAGCTTTACTGCTACTCTAACTATCATAGACATCTATATAGGCCTCATCAAAACAGTGTTTATAGATAGGAACTAACAATTAAACACAACTTAAAAGTCATCAATACAAGTAAATAAAAAAATAGGTAAGTAATATAAAAAATAGTTTCGCATTGATGAGAAATAGTTAATTAGTTCGCTTTTTACGCAGTCGGGTTTTTTGATTTTTTAAATTTAATATATTATTTTTTATTTTTCTTTTAATACTTGATTTTATTAATTTTTAATCGTAATCTTACTCAGATGTTCAACAATATAAAATAGCGTGTAAGATATTTTATAGGTAAATATTTTCTGACAAGGAGAAAGTAAAGCAATCCTTTACTAAAAAGTTTTGTAAAATATTTTCCAATTATGGCTTTTGAATATTCTAAAAGTAAAATGAAATCAATTTTGTATAACCTTGTTGTTCCCAGCACACTCTGTAAATACTAAATCTGATAATCTATTGAACAAAACTGTAAATGTTTTATTCATAATACCTCAAATGGAAATCAAACATTTCACTGTCATGCGAATGAGCGATTTATGTAAGCAGTTTAATCTAATACTCGCAAAATGCATTAATAAAGGGGACTACCTTAAATTAAGTACATCTGCTTGATTGTAATCCGTCAAATTTTATATCGCAAATGTATAAATTATGCGTACTAAGAGGCGTTTTGTAAGTCTGCATGTTTAATAAATAGAAAAGATAGAAAAAACAATTTTTGAGGAAATATGTTAAAAAAGTTAAATAAAATAAAGGATGGAAGATAATTCTCATGAAAAGGTAAGAGAAAAAAAAATCTGTTTTATAAAATTATGAAAAAATCTTAAAATTTTCATTTATGCTTTCATTTATGCTTAACCCTCTCGCTGTGTTTTTGTTTTATTAAAATAACTTCAAAAATTGCGTATTTAACCCCTTCGCGACGAGTGTCTTTTAAGATATTTTATTCTTTTGTCACCGGTTTTTCAAAACAAAAAATTTTGTCTAATTTAATGGGGAAAATGCTCCGATTAAATAAGTCAAAATTTACAATAAAAAAATAACTGATGGGAATAATCAAGGAGGGTTAATTAGACGGAAAAAATACATCCCCGAGGAAATCTCGGGTTGCGCAAATTTTGCTACTTTTACGTTGCCCGAGGAATTCTCGGGTTGCGCAAACTTTGCTACTTTTACGTTGCCCGAGGAAATCTCGGGTTGCGCAAATTTTGATACTTTTACGTTGCCCGAGGAAATCTCGAGTTGCGCAAATTTTGCTACTTTTACGTTGCCCGAGGAAATCTCGGGTTGCGCAAACTTTGCTACTTTTACGTTGCCCGAGGAAATCTCGGGTTGTGCAAATTTTGCTACTTTTACGTTGCCCGAGGAAATCTCGGGTTGCGCAAATTTTGCTACTTTTACGTTGCCCGAGGAAATCTCGGGTTGCGCAGCGAGAGGGTTAATAAATTAACTTATAGTAGGGGTCAAGTTTTCTATTTTATTTTTCACAAAGCTTTTGATTTTTTTAAATTCTCACATGACCACTGAGGCTAATGGGAAGGGCCATTTCAAAAATTTACATGAAGACACAATTGAGCAATTATTGGGCGTAGTTGGTACATATTTATTTTTATAATTGAGGATGTGAGTTTCAAAACTCGCCTTATCCAAAATTTAAAAAATCCAGTTTTCCCTATCAATTTATTGTATTGGTGAACCTGCATCGAAAAAACACTACAATCTGTAAAAAACTAATTTTATCCTGTATTTCTGGCATTGTAAAATCTTGGTTTACAATGAAAACCAATGGACGCAGTCAGAGGTTTTTCGTGATTTCCCAAAATTTGATTTTCTGGATAAGGCAAGTTTTGAAACCCACGTCCTCAATTAAACTATTAAGGGTCATTCACACAGAAAAGGTAAAATTGATTTTTAAAAAAATTGTTTTAAACTTTTGAATTTAGATAATGTCTTTTCTAAAAATTAATGTAATTTTTATCAGGTTTTCATTACTTTTCAGTTTTCTCTTCGTATTTAAGACCTCCTTATCATGCACACAATGTTTGATAAATGATCGATAAACTAAACAATATCAGTAAAAATGGATATGCTACGTCCACGGAGTGGACAAAAATTAAGTTTTGAATTTGTAGCTACTCAGGTTGCTAAAACGGTGCATTTCTTTTTATTAAATGCTGCGTTAAAGCTGTCTAAAATTTGCATTAATAATTAAATAAATAATTTTTTTCTTATCTTATTTATGATGACCACATAGTACACACTGAGAACTTTTCCAGCCTCCAAATGGAACTAACAAATTGGAAAAAATTGAATAATATCGCAACGGAACAAAAAGTTAACAAAAAAGCTTTCTTTCTCTTAAACTACCTAATGATGGTTTTTCATGTACTGTTTGCCATCTATGGTATTTTTTTAATTTACGCTGTGTGGCATACGCTCTCTGGCATAAGCATGAAATTTTGCTTAAAAACTTATAAAAACGCCCAATTTTTTAAAAGATAATGACGATATTGCTAGGATTTTAAGTTTTTCATCATTCTGTATTACACTATGACGCAAAAGTTTAGACAATGACGTCATTCAGCTTTAAAATGTAGAATTATGACGTCAGAATTACAAAAACCTGTAAATATATTCAAAAACTGATTTAAAATGCTATGTACAAAAGACAGTCGTTTTATTTGCTATAATACTAATTTTTTTCATAAAAATTCAAATGTGCTTGTCGCAAAAATTTAGACACTATTCTAAATTTCTTTGAATATTCGCTGGCATATGCAAATTTAGAATCGATGATGTCACAAATTTGGAGTACTTAAGTTCTGCAAACGATTGCGCTTCATAGTCGACATGCCGAGAGCTAAAGAAATTCAAGTGAATGAGGTTTCAAGGATTTGGCAGTTGAAAGGTGAAGGGAAGAGCGTTTCTGAAATTTCTGCTATTATTAATAGGTCAAAAAAATCTATTTATCGAGTTTTATCGAGTGGTTCCGAATATAAAGCAAAATGTCGCTCTGGGAGGCCACGTGTGACAAATGTACGAGAGGATCGCCTGATACAAAGACTAGCGAGTACTCAACAAATGAGCGTACGTGGAGTTCAAAGCTCATCGGGACTCTCTGTATCAAAGGATACGATTCGTAGACGAATTTTGGAAAAAGGAACAATCGTTTATAGCAAAATGCAGAAGAAACCAGCTCTGAAACCATACCATAAGTTACAAAGACTTATGTGGGCTCGAAAGCATATGTCATATGGAGAGAAATGGCAGTCAGTCATATTTAGCGATGAAAAAAAGTGGAATCTGGATGGTCCAGATGGTTGTTTATCGTATTGGCATGACTTGCGGAAGGAACCTCGACGTTTTTTTAGTCGCAGACAAGGAGGGGGCTCGGTGATGGTTTGGGCAGCCTTTTGCTATAATGGACAAGTATCTCTGACCTTCACCAGTGGTCGTCAAACTTCACAGCATTATACACAGACATTAGAAGAAAACCTACTGCCATTTGCTGAGCTTCTAGGGGGTCCTCAGTGGGAATTTCAGCAAGACAATGCTTCAATTCACACTGCAAAACATTCAAAATCTTGGTTTAATTCCCATAATATAAGAGTTCTCGACTGGCCAGCATGTAGCCCAGATCTTAACTCTATAGAAAACCTTTGGAGCATCATGTGTCGCAAAGTTTATAGCAACGCTAGACAATACTCTTCTGAAAAGGAACTTAAGACATCTATTGAGAATGCATGGTACGATATCGATCCACAAACTATGCAAGATTTAGTTTCTTCCATGCAATCTCGTGTATATGACGTAATACATAAGCATGGATGCGCAACCAGGTTTTAAAAATTGTTTATTTCGATTTTATTTAATTTGTGTCTAAACTTTTGAGACAGCAGTTTATTTTTGTTACCATTTAATTTATTGCAATATGCACAATTCCACTTTTCTTTGTTATAAATATTGTTTATATGTACAGCACATTAATTTCAAGCAGTGATTTGAAAATTGAATAAATATTTTTCAAAGTATGTAAGAATTTCTTCATTGTCTAAACTTTTGCGTCATAGTGTATAATTGAGCTACAGGGATGTAGTGGGGGGTATACGGTGGTATACACCATATACCTTCTGGATTTTTTTAAGGAACACCGTATGCCCTTTGTTTCTCAAAAAAGCTATAGTATATACACTGTAGGGTATACCCTCTGCCTTGAGCGTATACCATCTGCCTTGAGCGTATACCCTCTGCTTAGAGCGTATGCCCTCTGCTTTTTTTTACGATTACACCACTGCTAAAGATTATGTGTATTTATTCAATATTGTATTTTAAAAATAAAAAAAGGCTCTCGGAACGTAGGCAGATACTTTACCAGAATTATTTATTTATGATTTAATTAATTCATTGAACACGCTTTAAATGATATTGTTTATAAACTTCAAAATTAGTCTTTTTTAAAATGTATTTTCAATTTATTGCTTTTTGTCAGCATATATCTTTCCCCCATTACATTAAAAAATATCTATGTGAAATTTGTTTATTGTCAAAATCATATTTGGGGAGACTTAAAATCTATAATCTATGAATAATAAATAAAACACTTCTGGGTCACATCTATTACAAAATATTTTTATCTTTTTCAGTGCCTTATTTATAAGTCTGTGCTCTTTCGCGTTGTTTATTTATGCATTACAAAGAAAGTATGGCTGCAATGAAAATATTGAAAGTTTTCAAAATGCATATTTTTGTTCAGCAACCTTGTGTCGTAATATATCGTCGTTGATCCAATTGAAAAATATATTTCTTGAATAAAAAATGAATTTTGAGATTTCGAAAACTTTTTTTTCACTATTTTTCCAGGAAATAAAAATATTGACGTTATTTCAGAGTTTAGAAACAGTTAAAGTCCACGGAATCTTAGACAATTTAAAAATACAGGTATTTAGAAAGATTGTAATGTAACTTTTGCTTTGTTATTGCAATATGAACAAAAGCAAGTGACGCTGATTAGTCATCTGGGATGTGATATTACGAGTAGATAAGTCATGTTACAAGTCAAAGTTCTTGTCATCCAAATACAGGATGCCCAAATTAGTGTTTACACTCTTTCAACGTTTAAAAGCTAGAATAAGAATATCAAGAAACATCAACTTTATACTTTACAAACGGTTACAGATGCAAAGATACATATTAACCGCCAACAGAAGCAATACATCGTCTATAGAGTGATAGACACAGCCAAGTAGATCATATAAATCAATTCACATGTAGAGTCATATACCATTGCGTTGTCTCGCATACATAGCTTTATAGTGTACACGGGGTTCTTCAGAGTCTTTAAAGTCTTTGGACGTTTAATAACTAGAATAAGAATGATAAGAAACATCGAATTTATACTTTACAAACCGTTACAGATTCAAAAATACTCATTGACCGCCATCAGAAACAATCTTGTCTATAAAGCAGAGCGATAGACATAACCAAGTAGCTCATACAAGTCGATTCACAGGTAGAGTCACCTACGATTGCGTTGTCCGGCATACATAGTTTTATAGTGTACATGGTTTTCGTCAGACACTAGTATTTACACTTTTCGGATGTTTGATAACTGGAATAAAAATAGCAGGAAACATCAAGTTCATGTTTTACAAACCGTTACAGATGCAACGATACATACTGACCACCATCAGAAACAATATCCCGTCTATAGAGCAGAGTAATAGACATAGCCAAGTAGATCATAGAAGTCAGTTCACTGGTAGAGTCAGATACGACTGCGTCGTCCACATACATAGTTTTATAGTGTAAATGGGTTTCTTCAGACACTAGTATTAACATTCTTTGGACGTTTAACAACTAGAATAAGAATAGTAGGAAACATCAAGTTCCTATTTTACAAACCGTTACAGATGCAACGATACGTACTGACCGCCATCAGAAACAATACCCCGTCTATAGAGCAGAGTGATAGACATAGCCAAGTAGATCACAGAAGTCGATTCACAGGTAGAGTCAGATACGGCTGCGTTGTCCGCATACATAACTTTGTAGTGTACACGGTGTTCCCCAGACACTAGTGTTTACCCTCTTTGGATGTTTAATAAATAGAATAAGAATAGTAAGAAACATCAAATTTATACTTTACAAACCGTTGCAGGGGCAAAGATAGTTATTGGCCGACATCAGAAACAATACCTCGTCTATAGAACATAACTAAAGGTATAAACAAATAGATAATACAAGTCGATTCACAGGTAGAGTCAGATACCACTGCGTTGTCCGCATACAAAACTTTATGGTGTACACGGTGTACTTCAGACACTAGTATTTACACCCTTTGGACGTTTAATAACTAAAATAAGAATAGTAAGAAACATCAAATTCCTATGTTACAAACCGTTACAGATGCAACGATACGTACTGACCACCATCAGAAACAATACCCCGTCTATAGAGCAGAGCGATAGACATAACCAAGTAGATCATAGAAGTCGATTCACAGGTAGAGTCACCTACGATTGCGTTGTCCGGCATACATAGTTTTATAGTGTACACGGTGTTCTTCAGATACCGAAAACAGTCTCATCAGATTACCTTTAATACTCTATTCACGTGCTATGAATGTAAATATTAATTTTGAGCACCTTGCGATTATACTTCTTAAGAATTCGTGTAGTACACTTGTAAAACTTCGCCAGTCCTATCATCTGAATGATTTATGCCGGTCCAGCAGGTTCTCCATTTCATCTACTGTCTAGTCATTAGGACGTTTAAAATAAGTTAATAGGTTTTAAATATCTTTCTTTTTGTTAAAATAGACGCGGTTGTAATTAGCGGTCTGGCTATAATTAACTTTTCTATAAGTAAATAGACTAAAAGTGTAACAGACAGACACTCCGGATATTTTTTAATGTTTCCACTTCACTGTATAATAACGTCTTTTTTCAGGTATTTTTTTAAATGGCTGTCTAGGTAAAGGCATAAATTTTAATCATAGTGGTTTATAGCTGTATAAATAACAGATAAAATCTAAAAATGATTAAATTCCATATGGTTAAAGCTAGCTAGTTTTACACAGTTTCACTCAAATAGGAAATTTCTTTTTCTGTCTTTCAATAATGTTTCAAATTTTGTGTAGTAACTCTAACTTCAAACATAACTCCGTCCATTAGCAATCTAGCTTATAAATTAATCATTTAAAACTGACTTCAAATCTTTTCTATTAAATCCATTAATAATTATAATGGCCCACTAAGTAAGTTCCGATCTAGTTAATATTTACAGCTAACAAATTTTATCAGATGTATTAGTATTTGGTACTTATTGGCTTGTGTTCAAATTATGCTTATACATACATATGGTGATTAGGATATAGGTTTGTTAAAAAAAAAACATTAATGATTAGTTAAATTATTAATAGTTGATCCTGATTTATTATGTATAACGTCAGTGTAATGTATTAATCCTCAATTTATTAATTTTTATTTTTAAAAAAAGATGATGAATTGTAATATTATACAATGGTTATATATCTACCCTATATAAAATCCTAATGAAACGAATTTATGAAACGATTGAAATGAAACGAATTTATGAAACGATTCTATGAAACGACTGATTAAACAACTGATTCTGTTTCACGGCCATTTCTCCTAAAATATGGAATATTTTGCGATGAAATTAACACCAAAAATCCGTATTGATCCGCAGATCTCAAAACTGGTATTAGAATTTTTAAATTCGAATTAGTTTCCGAATTATTAATTTTTTTTCGAATTTTAAATACTTTTCTCTAATGATGACAACTCAAATTTTAATCATAACAGATATTTTTTTTTCATATTTTAGGAAAGGTTATTATTTTAAACTAATTTGGCGACCAGTTTGGCCTCCCTTAAATGTATGCTAAGAACAATGCTTTTTTTTAATTAATTTATTTATTTAATACAAAACTTTCATTTAAAACTGAAACATTTAAAATTTATTTCTTTCACTGCTTTTTTTTTTTTAAACTAAACGAAAAGAAAAATATTAGGCGCAGATGTCATATACGCACCGGGGTACCTAATTGGCGCGAAAATGGCGATTTTTGCCTGACATGGTGACCCGGCTATTGTTGTTATTTATTAATAAATGTTTATTTACATTTATTTTCTTTTTATATAAAAAAATATATATAAATTGTTTTGCTCTATAGTTATTAATCATTTTTTATTTATTTATTGTTATTTCATTTTAAAAATAATAGAAAATAATTTAAAAATACATATGCAACTGGTATTTATTCGAAAACGAGGCTTTCGCCAAATTGTCGTAAAAAAAATCACGCCAAACCCGATTAAATAATGCAACAAATCATGACATTTAATTTCAAATTCAAAGCAATGTTTTAATGGTACTACTTAGTTATCCCGTCGACCAATTTCGCCAAATTATCCAAATTGACGTAATTTTTATTTTAAATAACGAAAGAACAAATGAATTAGTATAACATTAATTAAAATGCAAATAAAACGTCGAAATGAAAATCACTTGATGCAGTAAACACGTGTAACTTCCTTACAGTCAAGTGAATGTGAGATTTACGATCAACCATTATTGGCATTTAATCTTATAGTCTGGCGATAGATTTTTGGTCGATGGGATAACCAAGTAGTACCGTTTTAATTTACCACTCGAAAAATAAAAAAATGCTAACTGGCGAGTTAAAAACAAAAAGCTATTGGCGAGATTTGCACCCGGCTAACATAAAAGTACCAAGACTTCTTTGCAACCATGGCAATTTTTATGTAATTTTATTCGAAAAAATAACTTCGATTCTTTAAACAAAATGGAAACCTTTCTTATGAAAAGGAAGGGATCAGCCCGTAATTATTTATGGCAGTTACATGATTTGGACTATTATAATATAAGTGAAATGATGGCGATAGAATAATATTTGGCGACTTATCGCCTGTAGCTGGTTAACATTAAAGTACCAAAATGGGCGCCTGGAATATAAAAAGCGAAGGAATCAGCCCGTAACTGTTTATGGCAGTTACATGATTTGCACTATTATAATATAGGTGAGATGATGGCGATAGAATAATATCTGGTGACTTATCACCTGTGACTGTCTAACATTAAAGTGCCAAAATGGCCGCCAGGAATATAAAAAGCGAAGGAATCCGCCCGGAACTGTTGATAATAGTTACATGACTTGGGCTATTATTATAGAGATTGTTTTCAATTCTAAAAACAGCGCAAAGAATAATATTTCCTAACGATTAAAAATTTATTTACACGTGACTATTAAAAACAGAAGAAAAACTTTAAAATTGTTATTAAATGAGTACGTGTTAAAAGCAGGAAAATATTGAAAATTATGTCTTGAAAATTGTATTTACACGTGAATATTAAAAGAGAAAGGAAACTTTAAAATAATAAATACATTAATATGCGTTTAACCCTTTCAGGGCCAAAGTACTTCTATTCGTAAAATGTTGAAATTAGTGAATGGCACCAGAATTTACAAACAATTTTCGAAATACGAAAATGCTTTTGTTCACTTACTTAATAAAAGGAAAATTTTCATTCTAATATTCTGGTGCCAATGTGGCATTTAAGAATTAAAATTAAGTGGTCCAAAAATGAACCACCACCCTTGAAGGGGTTAAAGCAGTAAATTGTAGTAAATTGTATTATGTCAATCGTTTTATAACGCTGTTAAAAAATACCGGGAGGCAAAGACTCTGTTTACTGAATTCATTTTATTTTAGCTTCTTTTCAAATGTTTAACTGATCTTCTTTAATCAAACACGAAAACAACCATTTTATGTCTTAACAGTAACTAATTAGGCCTTAAATTTTCGCAATCAAAGGGAATTGAATGGAAATCCGTTTACAGGGAGATCGCTATAGGTTTCTTCATTATAATTCAATCTTCTCTGATCTTTTTAAAACCGTTCAAATTAGCGTGCTTTTAGATTCTGCGGTGTCTGAACGAGGGTTGGGGAGCGTAGCTTGCAGGGGGCAGAGCCCCTAGTATATATATATATACAATTTTCGAGTATTTGATAAATAGGAAAACTTTATCAAGAAAGTGAAAAATAAATTGTGCGGTTAGGTTAAAATTGATGAGAAGAACTGTATTTCAAGTCAGCAAACATCAGAAGCTACTAAACAACCTGAATACTATTAACGGTGGTCTTTGCTTTTTGTATGTATAAAATGCAAATGGGAATTTCGTTCCACCTGCTTATAACTGGAATTCTCCTGGATGAATTTCGGTAGAGCTTGCACTGCTAGTTAATCTATTTTTAATTATTCAAGAAATAATTTTTCAAGAAAAGTTTTAGTATATAACATACGTTGCTTACTTATAGAATTATGGGGAAAGTTCTATAATCAAGTGAATATGATTATTAAAGATTAACCTTTAAAGAAAGTTCTATTAGACGGATTTTGATAGGATTTGCATTGTCAGTTGGTAATTTTTCAGGAATGATTTTAGTTTATAATATATCGTTTTATGTTGCTTAGTTACAGAATTACAAGGGAAAGTTCTATAATCAGGTGTATCCTATTATTAAAAATTAATCTTTTTAAGGCTGCTGCTGAGCAGATTTTGATGACACATGCATTGTTAGATAAATTTTCAGGCATGGTTTTAGTATATTTCATATCTTTCTACGTTGCTTAGTTATAGCATTATGGGGGAATGTTCAATAATCAGGTGAATCCAATTGTTAACAATGAACCTTTTTAAAAGTTCTACTGGACAAATTTTAATGAGACTTGCACTGTGAGTTTGATAATTTTTGGGGATGGTTTTAGTATATTGCATATCGTTCTATTGTTCTTTGTCAAATCCTACTGTAAATGATTTACTAAAAGAGTCGGCCCTTAGCATCCCAACTTTTTTCTTAGACATTAGAAATATAATAGTGCAATGGCTTTCGTATTTTTTTTTTTTTTTTTTTTTTTTTTTTTTTTTTTTTTTTTTTTTTAGCAATGCAGAAGAACATTCCATGTAATGGTCTACATTGCTTCAAAGCAAAAGTCAAATTCACTAATATATTTCTTTTGATTTAAGGTTCGTTTAAAGATACCTACTAGCGTAGCGTTCAAAGCCTGCTAGTTTTATTACATTTACTTAACTTATTTTTAGCTTATATTAGTTTATTGTTTATTAATCTACTCCCCTTTATCATGACATAGGTTATTGATCAAGAATCGTTTTAATAAATTACTGTTTTTTTGTTTTGTTTTTTAAGTCTGTTTTCATAAAAAAAAAAATGATAGTTTGCAATTGGATATACAGTGTGAAAAGCAAAATATCTTTATCTTAGAAATATTTAATAAATTTAGTACTAAGTTATAGATTTAAATGGAGTTCTATAGAGTATGATAGACTGATACTTGTTTACGAAGGTTAAAAATTAACATTGTAAAAAACTCAATGTAAACTTTTGGTTAGTCTTGCGAAAACCTGAAAGAATTTTGATAATTGTTAATACATAAGGATCGAGTCAGAAACCTTTATCAATTTTTTTCGAATATCTTCGCATCATAAAATTATAGAAATTACGAGACTTATATTTATATTTGTGTTTTTAAGTAATATATTTTTACAAAATATCAGCATTAAAATATTGTCACTATTTTGAGAAGATAGATAAAAATACATAAAAGTCACTTAACATTAGAAGGTCAAAACTTTGACTAATTTAAACTTTAAACCATATAATCCAAAGGATTTGAAATTAGGTATCTGGGCATAAATTTAAAGGTAGAATAAACATATTTGGTCAAATATGGGTTTTGTTGAAAATCGAGTTTGTTACTATCGAAATTTTTTAAAAATCTTCAAATTTTAATATGTTTATGGACTTGAAACCCTAATCAAGGATACCATTTAATGTAAATAAATAAAAACAACGTTTAAAGCACCAAAACGCTTTATCGCTTGTTGAAAACTAGCTTCGGTAGCCATAGCATACCGCCATTAGTGCAAAATATGATCACATATATCATATTTTGCACTGATGGCGGTACGCTATGGCTACCGAAACTAGGTTGCAACAAGAAATTTTAGTGCTTTAACCGTTGTTTTTATTTATTTATATTGTACTGTGCCAAGTAATTTCTTATTGTAATACCATTTAATAGCATACGTCATTCCAAAGCAACTGATAGTGGTATAATTTTTATATGATGATTTGCGACTGCATTTGTGTAAGAGATATATGTATATATATATATATATTTTTTTTTTTTTTTTTGCTTCAATTGTACAGACAATGAAATAAAAAAAAGTTTTCTAGAATCCAGGTAGAGTAATACTTCGGATTAGATACACAATTTTACTGGAACCCGATCCGACTTGCGGGTCGGCAGGGGTGGTATTGACTCTCATTTTTTCTTCTTGTGGGTCAGGTACGGGGTCTGTTTCGGATTCGGGTCGATTACCGGTTAAGTTTTGATTATTTCGGGTCAGGTTCGGTTTACCCCAATTTTTCGAAAGAAAGTCCAGAATATTTTTTTTACATCAAAAAACTATATATTTATATATTAGCAAATTATACATATTAATTTTATACAAAAAAGATAAAATTGATATTAGAGATATAATTGGAGAATACTTTTCCATAATTTTGTTAAATATGGATTCATTTTATTTTACTTCGGGTTCGGATTGTGTTTCAGTCTGAATATTTTCGGTTCGGGGTGGTTTCGGGTTTACTTTAAGCAGAATTTTAGGATCACTCTAAATCCAGGGAAAGAACTGTGCAGCAATGAGTATGAAATATTTAATATATTTTATCAACGTTCTATACTCAAGACAGCTCAGATTTATCCAATTTTACAAGTAATATTAAGTACGAGGTTTTCAGTCTGATGTTACAGTAGGGAAGAAATTGGTTTAGGAAGAAATTGAGTCCTTTTAAGGACCCTTCACAAAACTTTTCGCCTTAAAACAGGGCTCTTTACATTCACAAAATTATTAGTATTAAAATAGACCTTGCACAAAACTTCTCCATCTTCAACCTAAATGTTTCGCAAATATAATCATTTAAGAGGTCTCGGGACTCTTGAATCTTCAAAATTTTGGAAATTTTAATTTGTTTAGATGTTAATTTCCTATCTTTTCTTAACATTTTAATAGAATTATCGTAAATGCGTAAATTATTTCACATAATAAGAATAAAATGTGTATTGGAATTCTTAACACTGAAAAATACTTTTATAATTGAATGTAAATAATTGAATTTTCACAAATTTTAATTTATTAAAAAAATGCTCTAATTTTCATAAAAAAGGGTATTTTAAAAATTTCATAAAAGAAATCGTAAAATTATTTAATTAATCATGATGCTATCTCTAATAACTAACTCCATGATTTATTTTTTCTTCTGAAAGTACACGTGGTTCCTTTTTTATTTGCAAAAATACCGTAATGGGAAAACATGTAAAATAAATTAATTAAAATAATAAATTTTTAAAAATTAGTCTGTAAAAATAATAATAATAATATTGCGCAAATCTGCAGATTTATTTTTATGTTTAATTTCAAGTCAAAAGACTGAATAGTTTTTTTGTGTAAAGTGTACGACAAAACGTAATTTGTGTAGCCTAGTAGAGGATTCGCTTCGCTCATTCTACTTACAAAGTTTCATAAAATAGGATACAGAATTTTATGAAATCGATTAAAATTTTCAGGAAATTAAATTTGAATAAATATATAATAATTTTTATATCGCCCTCCCCCATACAAAAAATTTGCCATTTAGTAAAATGTACCTCATACACTTGTATTAATCCAAATTTAATCCTCCGGAAATTTTATTCGATTTCATAAAATTCTGTACCTTTTTTTACTTAACTTTGCAATTTATAATATATGTGTATCTTCAACATTTAAGGAATGAAAGCCATGTCAAACATGGATATAACGATCATTTCAAATGCACAAAATTATGACTAGATTTTTGACAAATATAAAAAGCTGTTCACAATTCCACAAAAAACAGGACACTGCGAGAAATGCCTGGGCGAATCCCTGATTAACCCATTTATGTCTAGTGTCCCATTTTTGGGACGTTTCGAATTTTAATATTTTTTTATAATTTTCTGCTTCTTTACAACATGAAAATTGTATGAACTAATTATCTATAAATGTGTTATCTATTACCGAGAGATGACAGCATAAGATTGATATTTATTTTTTTAATTGAAAGCCTTTTTTTGGTGTTTATAGATTTTCCATTTTTCAAGATATCGAAATATAAAAAGTAAGTTTATTTGTATTTTTCATATCAAGGATCCAAATAAATAAGTCATAACCTTAGCTTGTAAACTTCCTTGAAATACGAATTTCTTCAAATTGCGAAATATGTTCAAGCCTTTTTTATGCATGTATGTAACGTACAAAATATAGGGCGCTAGGAGCAATTGGGTACATATTTCAATTAGCCATTTAGGAGACAGTTATTTATGTAAAGTCCTTTTCAAGTTGATTTTGAAATAAATTGTTTTTTAGCCTGAAATACGATTATTCTTAATTTATTATTAATAATACTTAAAATGTTATTAGTCTATGTAAAGAGAAAAATATTTTTTACTAGTTCATAATAATACTAATTATAGTATATAAGATACAATTTAAAAGCTTAATTTTTATAAATTTAGACAAAACAAATAATTATATTTTTTTCCACCTATGGATATTCCCATATTTAGTACGTTTACATTTTATCAAATAAATACAAAAATATTTTAGCGTAATATTTTTTAGTATTTTTCCAGTTCATTTTGCAACATTTTAAAGTGATTTTACCAATAAATTTGACGGAAAAAAATGGGTTAAAAAAGTCATTTTACGATCTTTTTTTTTTTTTTTTTTTTTTTTTTTTTTTTTTTTTTTTTTTAATCTGACATGAATTATTATTATTATTTAATAATTCTGTAGAGAAAAAAATCTAAATTCTCTTCAAGTTTTATCATGGCAGGTCATACATAATATTGCTGAAAAATTAAAAACCGAACGCGCTTTATACCATAATTCTGTATTCTTGTATATATAGGAAATTTTGAAAAAAGATTACTAAAACTTTTGATTGTTCGTAATTTTTTATTTTTGTTTGTTGTGTCATTATGTTGTGTCATTAGTTTACAATAGCGATTTTTCAGAATTTTTTTTTTTTTACATGTAGTAAAATATTGGTTAAAATTTTCATGAATATTATATAAATTGGTATTTTGTAAAAAGGATACCGAAACTTTGGTTGTTTTGTAATTTTTACTTTCTTCTATCTTTACAAGAAGAAAGTATTGGATTCGTGAAAAATTTCGACTTCCTGTTTTCGACGGATTTATACGTTTTAGAATGCCCAGAACACAATTTGATGGTTTTTAGAAAATGTCTGTCTGTGAGTCTGTCTGTCACTCTGTCACTCTATCTGTGAGTCTGTGTGTGACAAAAATTTTGTGGGCGCTCTATCTCAAGAACTAATGCACGGAATTTCACAAAACTTCATATTTAGTTAGACCTTGATATAAACAGGACCTGATTAGTTTTTGGTGAAAATCTCCACCAGGTGGCGCTGCTATGTGGCATTTTTCACGATTTCTGCAATAGCTATATCTCAAGAACTACTGCACGGATTTTCATAAAACTTCAGATTCAGTTAGTTCGAAATATAGTTTGGTGCTGATTACTTTTTTGTGAAAATCGCCCAACAGGTGGCGCTGGTATGCTGCATTGTTCATGATTATCGCAATAGCTCTAACTCAAGAAAAAATGCACGGATTTTCATCAAACTTCAGATTCAGTTAGTCCCCGATATAAATTAGTGCTGTTTAATTTTTGGTATAAATCTCCCAACAGGTGCTGTGCTGCATTTTTCAGGATTTCCGCAAGTGCTGTATCTCAAGAACTATTGCACGGATTTTCATCAAACTTCATTTAGTTAGTCCTTGATATGAATTGACGTATAAATTAGTGCTGTTTAATTTTTGGTATGAATCGCTCAGCAGGTGGCGCTTCTATGCTGTATTTTTTGCGATTTCCGCAATAGCTTTATCTCAAGAACTAATGCTTGGATTTTCAACAAACTTCAGATTCAGGTATACCTTGATATCGTTTAGTGCTGTTTACTTTTGGTATAAATCGCTCAACAGGTGGCGCTGCTATGCTACATTTTTCAGAATTTCCGCTATAGCTCTATCTCAAGAACTAATGCACGAATTTTCATCCATCTTCAAATTCAGATATACTTTGATATGAATTGGTGCTAAATCGTTGTTATTTCTTGTACTATTTAAATGATTTAATTGACGTGATTTATATAGAAGAAAGTTTTGTGATGGCCACAACATACTAGTTTGTTTTTGTTTGTTGTGTCATTAGTTTGTAATAGCGATTTTTGAGAAAATATATATATATATATTTTTTTTACGTGTAGTAAAATATGGGTTAAAATTTTCATGAATATTATATAAATAGATATTTTGTAAAAAGCATACCGAAACTTTGGCTGTTTTGTAATTTTTTATTTTTGCTTGTTGTGTCATTAGTTTGTAATAGCGATTTTTCAGAAAATATTTTTTTTTTTTTTTTTTTTTTTTTTTTTTTTTTTTTTTTACATGTAGTAAAATATGAGTTAAAATTTTCATGAATATTATATAAATTTTATTCCTTTTATTATTTTAAATCCGACGCAAAATATTCTGAAATACTAACTTTTCCACTATTTTTTTAAATTCATTATATATTCCTCAACAGATTAATTTTTAGCGCCATATTAAATTATGTCATTAAATTCTTCTAAAGTAAGCTAATAGACATCGTTAGTTATAAGACATTAACTTCAGTGTTTATTTTCATTTTTTGCTATTGCTTCAACTTGAAACTCTGCTCCTAAAGACCAATTATAACAGATTAAAGAAGCACTTATACCTTCAAGCAAAGTTACATACGGAGTTTAAAAGTTAGGTTAAGATGCTAACACTAAGTGTAAAATGACGAAGCGTAATTTTAAGCTTAGAGAAAAATTGAAGCTAACAGATGAAGGGCAAATCGATATTGCGTTCTGATAAAGTGTTGATAAAAGGTTAGGAAATTTTGAAGGAATTCTTTTTACCGAAGGTTTATATTTCTCACTTAAGAAAAAAAAAAAAAGAAAGAAATTTTGAAACATCGCGTAAAAATATACTTACAAACTTTTAGGTTTATCTAAAGACTATAAAAACTAGTCGGATGTAGCAATCCCAAAACTTACTTCTATCTCATACATGTTAATACTTCCTGAAAAATGCAGCCGGTTAGATGATTTACACCAAAATCTAATCAGCAACAACTTATGTCGACTTCTAACTGAATCTGAAGTTTCGTGAAAATCCGTGCATTAGTTTTTGAGTTTAGTTATGGTGGAAATCGTAAAAAATCTGCATAGCAGCACCACCTGTTGGGCGATATATACCAAGACCTAATAAGCAACAACTTAAGCCAACTTGATAACTTAATCTGACGTTTGATTAAAATCCGTGCATCCCTTCTTGAGATAAAACTATTGCGGAAATCAGGAAAATGCAGCATAGCAGCGCCACCTGTTGGACGATTTACCCCAAAATGTAGTAGCGCCAACTCATATCAAGGACTGACTGAATCTGAAGTTCGATGAAAATTCACGCATTAGTTCTTGAGATAGAAACATTGCGGAAATTAGGAAAAATTATGTATAGCAGCACCACCTGTTGGGCGATTTACACATAAACGTAATAAACATCAACTCATATCAAGGACTAACTGAATCTGAAGTTTGATGAAAATCCAAACATTAGTTCTTGAAATAGAGGCATTACGGAAATAAGGAAAAATGGTGTATAGCAGCGCCTCCTATTGGGCGATTTACACCAAAAAATAATCAGCTTAAATTTATATCAGGAGCTAACTGAATATAAATTTTTATCAAATTCCGTGCATTAGTTCTTGAGATAGAGCGCCCACAAAATTTATGTCACACACAGAGACAGAGACAGACAGACTCACAGACATACTCACAGATAGACATTTTGTAAAAACATGTTTTTCTGGATCTCCGACCCCTAAAACGTGTAAATCCGTCGAAAATTTTCCCGAATCCAATACTTTCTTCTTGTAAAGATAAAAGAAAGCAATAATGCTAATTTTACCATTGCTCCACAAACATTTGGCAATATTAAGAATTTCTTTATTATTATTATTATTATTATTATTATTATATTATTATTATTATTATTATTACTATTATTATTATTATTATTATTATTATTATTATTATTATAGGCAAATGAATAACAGCTCCTTATCAAAAATACAAGGCGCCTTAGAAGAGACTGAACATTTTAAAATCTAATAAAAAGTAGGCGGGGAGCGCTATTGGAGTTATTCGTATAGGAAATTAATCTGAAAATTCAGACATGTCTTTACGACACTTCCTTATTTTAGTTCCAAATATCAAAGATACCACGCTATCTTAAAATTTTAGAATGCACAAACTAACATACAAAAATGGATCAACGTTCATTCAGCTTTTAACCTTAATTCTGTTTATCGGTTAAAACGGTTCGCTCTTTGAAAATGGAAAGTTATTTTGAACAGTATGACAGTTTGAGACAGTGCAGTGCTATCTTTATATGAAACTAAAACAAGGAAGCGTAGTAGAGATTTAGATAGCTTGCCTTCCCACATTTCTCTCCTGTAAGAATAACAGCAGCAGTTATTGGATTACTTGTTACTATATTTTAAAAACGTTCTATCGTTTTTTAGTACATCCTGCATATTTTCCATTATTTTAGCTTCATCATTTTTTAACACATTCTAAGTTTGGAAGTGGTAATGACTTCGTCTGTCTGTATATCAGTCCATCTATCTGCGTTCTTGCTTGCAAAAATAAGTTTAGATTTTCACGAAATTTAAGTGCGTTATTCATGTTCACCACTGAAAATAACGTACTTAGTATTTGCAGTTATTTTAAGGGCACACGGTTCTTTTCCGTTCTTTTCAGGACCTATTTAGAAGGAGTCCCAAACAGAATGGAGCATACTTTTACTTTTTACCTGTTGAACACATCTAGGCATTGTAAATTACAAAAGTGTTTAAAACAAGGTTTTAAATAAGATTATGTTAAAAAAATAACATTCTGCATTGTCAACAGATTGTGTGTGCATATTTACGGAAATGGTAAATTTTACCTATGAAATCAGTAAAAAGTTTTTGTTAATCTTAATTAAAAACTAGACGCATAAATCAAATCTGTCGATAAAGCAGATTTCTTTTCTGTTTTTTACTTTCTTCTACCTTTACAAGAAGAAAGTATTGGATTCCTGAAAATTTTCGAATTCCGGTTTTCGACCTAATTACACGTTTTAGGGGTCAGAGATTCCAAAAAACTTGTTTTTACAAAATGTCTGTCTGTCAGTCTGTCTGTGTGTGACACAAATTTTGTGGGCGCTCTATCTCAAGAACTAATGCACGGAATTTAATAAAAATTGATATTCAGTTAGTACCTGATATAAATTGATGCTGATTAGTTTTTGTAGTAAATCGCTCAACAGGTGGCGCTGCTATGTTGCATCTTTCACAATTACCGCGATAGCTCTAGCGCAAGAACTAGTGCACGGATTTCAATCAAACTTCAGATTTGGTTAGACCTTTACATCAATTGTTGATTTTTGCATTCTGGTGTGAGTCGTTCAAATTGTTGGCACTGCTATGCTTCATTTTCAAGATTTCCGCAGTAGCTCTAACTCAAGAATTAATGCACGGATTTTCATCAAACATCAGATTCAGTTAATCCTTGATATGAATTGGTAATATTTACGTGTTGGTGTAAATCGCCCAACAGGTGGCGTTGCTACGCTGAATTTTTCCCGATTCTCGCAATAGCTCTATCTCAAGAACTGATGCACTTATTTCTATCTAACTTCAGATTAGGTTAGTCCTTGACATGAATTGATGATTTTTGAATTTTGGTGTGAATCGCCGAACAGGTGGCGCTGCTATGCTGCATTTTTCAAGATTTCCGCAATAACTCTATCTCAAGAATTACAGCACGGATTTTCATCAAACTTCAGATTCAGATAATCCTTGATGTGAATTGGTACTGCTTATGTTTCGGTGCAAATCGCCCAACAGGTTGCTCTGCTATGCTGCATTTTTCCGCAATAGCTCTAGGCTCAAGAACTAATACACGAATTCTCATTTAACTTAGGATTTCGTTAGACGTTGAAATAAGTTGTTTCTGATTAGGTTTTAGTGTTAATCACCCAACAAGTGACGTTTTTATGATGCATTTTGAATGATTTACACGATTTTAGAGATAGTCATATCTCAGGAACTAATGCACGGAATTTCATTCATTTACAATCCTCACGATGGGCATAGATTACCATTTAATTTTGGCACTGTAATAGTGAATTTTGACGTATTAACATTTATGAGATAGAAGAAAGTTTTGGGATTGCTCCATCCGACTAGTTTTTTCTTTTGTAATCATTATCATTTATTAACCCATCTTCTCTACATAATTAAAAATCTGGCTCATCTGAAGATTTTATTGATAATTCTGCACGTGGTGTTTGATAGAAATATAATGTTATCATAAACTAGTCGGATGTGCCAATCCCAAAACTTCCTTCTATCTCATACATGTTAATACAAAATTCGCTATCACAGTGCCAAAATTAAATGGTAATCTTTGCCCGTCATGAGGATTCTAAAGATATGAAATTCCGTGCATTAATACTTCAGATATGACTATCGCTAAAATTGTGTAAATCCTGCAAAATGCAGCATAGCAGCGCCACCTGTTGGGTGATTTCACCAAAACCTAATCAGCAACAACTTATATCAACGTCTAACTGAATCTGGAGTTTCATGAAAATCCGTGCATTAGTTTTTGAGATAATCTAGTGCGGAAATCATGAAATATCTAGCATAGCAGCGCCGCCTATTTGGCGATCAACACCAAAACCTAATCAGCAACAACTTGTGTCAACGCCTAACTGAATCTAAAGTTTGATGAAAATTCTTGCATTAGTCCTTGAGATAGAGCTATTGCGGAAACTGTGAAAAATGCAGCACAGCAGCGTCCCCTGTAGGGTCATTTGCACCAAAACGTAATCAGCACCAATTCATATCAAGGACTAACTGAATCTGAAGTTTGATGAAAATCCGTGCATTAGTTCTTGAGATAGAGCTATTGCGGAAATCGTGAAAAATGTAGCATACACTGTTAAAAATTGCAGTATTCTGTCCAGTCATTTGACCGTTTTTATCGAAAACGGTTACACAATCGTAATTTAACATTATTCTGACCATATTATTGGCCATTTTATGGTCAGAATATAGTTAAATTATGGTTATGAAACCGTTTCTTCAAAAAACGGTCAAATGACTGGACAGAATGGTGCAAATTTTAACAGACTAGCAGTGCTACGTGGCGCGATTTACACCAAAAACTAATCCACAACAATTTATATCAGGGACTTGCGGAATATAAACATTTATTAAATTCCGTGCATTAGTTCTTTAAATAGAGTCACAAAATTTGTTTCACATACAGACAGACAGAGTCACAGACACACAGACAGACATTTTGTAAAAACTTGTTTTTCGGGATCTCTGACCCCTAAAACGTGTAAATCTATCGGAAACCGAAAAGAAAATTTTCACAAATTCAGTACTTTCTTCTTGCAAAGATAGAAGAAAGTAAAAAGAAGTATTACCTAACCACCAGACACTCAGGCGTGTTAATCAAATCTGTCAATAAGCCAGTTTTTTATACATTTTAATAAGCATTTTAAGTTCCTGGTCCTACTTTTTATACCACAATTATGCATAAACATTCACTATCTTGGACTTATTATAATAAACATGGCTGAAACTAGGCTGCTTGGACAAACAAGCGATCATTGTCTAATTAACCTAAAACTGCACAGGTTCATTGAATTAGTCTAAAACAAATCAAACTGAGTGAACCTTTACCAAAATTTAAATGGTAATTTTTCTATCAGCCAAGAGCTGCATAGGCTTTTTTTGCAAGAAACTTGAAAAATATCAGGCTGATTGGGAAAAGGCAGATTATTCTCTAATTAGCCTGGTTTTTTGCAAAGAACGAGATTTCTCAATTATCCTACAACATGTACAGTCGTGGGGGAAAAAAAAAAAGTAAACACCCCCTACTAACTCCTCAACAAATTATCGTAAACGAAAGTTACTGGTACAGAACGATTGGAAATAAAGTCTACTTTTAAATGACGTATATAAAATTTGCTTAGGGGGGCCATCTACAAAATAAAACGAATCCAAGCTTCATTTTTTTTCAATGGCAATACCCAATTTTAATGAGATATTTCAAATCTTTGGTTCAAACTATGCCAAGAGACACCAAATTTCAAGTCATTTGAATGATACGTTTTTGAATTATAAACATTCAAAATTTAGTGCTTCTAATGTTAAATTACATTTTCATATTTTTATTTATAACTTCTGAAATTATGATCCTAATGTTCTAATTTTTTGTGTAGCAATAATACTAATATACCCAAACATAAATACGTTGAATTTGCAATTTTAATAATTTTCTGATATGAATTATGAATTAATACTCAAAAAAATTATAAATTGCAAGCTACATTTTTTTATAATGGATTTAGATTTATTAAGTCCTGCTTTATGGAAATCCAAAATTTCACATTTTTCTATCAAGTAGTTTTCAAATTATGCTTAAAAAACGGCAAAATGATGTTTTAAGGGGCCGTCTATGATAGAAGTGACTAAATATTTTGAAATTTCTTATGCTATCCTGTAATCTAACAGGCTTAATTGACTGCTTAAGGTGCCTTGATCAAGAAGGGAGCTCTCTCGGTCAACAATCGAATACCGAACTTCAATTTGGATACAGCCCTTCAAATACGCTCGTTTTAAAATAATTAATTTCTCGAAAACTTATGGTACGAATTGCGTAAAAATTTGTTTTTAGACTAATTGAAGGGTGTAGTGTTCATTTAGGCTGTCAGAATTGTGTACTGCTATTAAAAAAATAAAGTTTGGATTCGTTTTAATATGTAGATAGCCCCCTAAGCAAATTTTATAAACATCACTTAAAAGTAGACTTTATTTCCAATCGTTCGGTACCAGTAGCTTTCTTCTACGATAATTTGTTGAGGAGTTAGTAGGGGGTGTTTACTTTTTTTTTTTTTTACATCATTTGGAAGAAACGTGCCACAGCATCAAAATGCCTATCTTTCATTTCATCAGAGTTTTCAAATTATCAAATTTATCGAAGAAAGCTCTTTAATAATTCTTTTCCTTTAGATATCACGAAATAAAATACTTTGTATAAAGAAAGGAGAGCTAAGATGTATATATTAGCTTTATCGTAACATTTGATGTACTAGTATCACATCTAAACTGTGAATTTAGTTTTTAAAAGATTCTGCAAAATTCTTTTATGAGGGCAAAGTTTTAACAGCTCAAAATATATTTTAAATTGCATGACCTGTTTATATACAGTCGGACCTCGTTATCCCGATACACGGTTTTCACGTCAGTTTGACAAAGTTCCGATTTTCTGTATATGATTTTAATGTAAAAAAACTCCGGATTTTACGTCGTTGAATAATTTTAAACTCCGGATATCCCGACGGTTTTGGAAAATTGTCCATTTTTTACAATCCATCTTATAAGCACGGAAATTAAGCAATAAGAATTGTCTTAGCAAAACTTTTTACAAAAGTGTCTAAATTATCCATTGAGATAAATGAGAAATTTTACTTTAATCGTTTATCTCAATAAATAAATCAACACACTATGAATTACCCACTTAAGCTCCAGATAGACGTGTCAGTCTACTCGCGGTCTTTTTGTTCTGGTCAAGCGGAGCTTCTTTGTGGTTACACGGCGTTTTTCATCCGACTAAAACAGAAGCATTGCATTGCATTAAAACGATCAGGAATTATCTAAGATCCATTTCTGAAACAACAAATATTGATTACAATTCATTGCATATAATGAAAAAAGAATTTTATAAAGCACATCTAGGGATAAGCAAACCTTAATGCATCAATATTTCATGTAGCTATTAAAAACAATGTCATCATAAATCTGATTTTTATAATTTTCAATTTTGTTTTTGTTTAATTTGCTTAATGATTTTTTAGTGCTTAAAACTGCAAGAACAATTATGAATTCAAATTGTCTTAAATTAGTTAAAAAAAACAGCATTTTATAAACATATTTTCCTCCAACTCCGGTTACCGCGACACTCCGCTTATGACGACACATTTTTATGGTCATTAGAGTGTCGGGATAACGAGGTTCGACTGTATATGTATAAAAAAATTACTAATAGAGTGATGTTGTAAAATAACTACACTGCTCAAAACAATTAAAGGATATTTGAAGTTTTATATAAAATAAAGATATAAACGAAATTTTTTTTGCCGAAAATAGAAGAAGAGAATCACAAATGCAAATTTTTCTGGTTTTCAAACTGTGGAGTATGCAAATTTTGAGTTCGACGTCAAAAACGTCGCTTCAGCGGCAGCGAATGAAATTTGACTTTCAACTGGATAAAAGAGAATGAAGACAAGGATGATCGGCATTCAGTGATTGCTTTGTTTCGATGAGTACGATGTCTCAGCGAAGTCATTTGACAGATTCAGAAGCTTTGAGAATTGTTGGTAGGTTAGAACGGGGCCAAACTCAAGCCGAAGTAGCGCAAGCCATTGGAGTGTCACAAAGTGTCATTTCCAGGATATGGAACCGTTTTTTGGAGAGTGGATGTGCAGGCCGAAGACCAGGGCAAGGTCGTAGACGGGCAACAACGACCAATGAAGATCGGTATTTAGCGTTAACAGCTCGGAGACACCGAACCATGAACGCTACTCTTCTCCAACAACACCTTCGCTCGGCTACAGGCACCACGATTTCAAATCAGACTGTCCGAAACCGGCTGCATGCTGTAGGTCTGTATGCTCGCCGACCGATGGTATGTGTTAGATTAACATCAAGGCATCGTCGCGACCGCAGGGAGTGGGCAACCGAGCATGTCAATTGGAGGAGAAATGAATGGAGCAATATTCTGTTTTCTGACGAGTCCCGTTTTTCTGTGCGGAATTAGTCTGTAACAAAATCCTACCTTAAACAGAAAAAATTGCAGTTCTGGCCGAAAGAATGCAATACAATTGATGCGTTTTCTTGAAACAGCATTTAATTATACAGATTATCATTGTAGTCAGTTTGTATTCTAAAACAAATTTGAGAGTATTAGATGTGAACTGGAGCTTGTAAGAGATTGCACCAGTTATTAATTTCTTAATATGGAAGACTGTAGAAATATTTAAAAATGACTTTTGTCGAGTTCGTCAGTAATATCTTCATCGCCTAAAATGCAGCAGACGGTACATCTCTTAAGACAAAAATCCGTCTAAAATAGAATTTTTCCTGTTTCCTTGATGTTTCATTTTATCAGGTTTTATTTTATAAAATGTTTTGGAAGGTGTTTAGGATTGTCGCATATTTCTACTACAATGGTAATTGAAAATAAAGAAAAGGGAAAAAATATTAACCCTTTACCTACTGACGGTACTCATAAGTACCATTAAAATAACTAGTTATAAAATTCATTTAATACATCGATTAGTTGTAATACAGTTTAGAATGAGTTATAGATACTTTATCTTGTTCCAAAAGCATTATTGGTTACACAAAACAAAAATATTTTTAAAAGGATGAATTATTTTGCCTTTGCATCTTTTCAGTTTTCTTGGCATTAGGGGGGGGGAGGTCAATTCAAAAATATTTCTATATTTCTATTGTAAGAACATTATACTTGTACTTTCCCTAATTCTACAAAGTACTAAGAAAAATATTTAAAATAAAAGATTGGAGTGGAGTTATAAATATTGCACAAAATCCCTATAAATTCAAATTTAATTAATCCTTCTAAATTTTTCAATCCTTCAAAATTCCTTCTAAAATTTATTAAATTATTCTGTAAATCTTCTAATATAGTTTAAACAATTCACGAAAAATGTTTTAGAAGATAAAATTTTCACGAATTCATAATTCAGTACATAAAGGGTTAAAATTAATTCATTGTTCTAGAAGGGAAAAAATTACCCTGTATATTTACAAAAGACATTGTAATTTTTTATCCCAGTGGCTTTCATAAACTAAATCTTCACCAAAACAAATGTCCATTATAAATTCCAAAACTTTACGGCTATCCTTGAAAAAAAGGATCACAAAGTTTTATGTATTTTAAAAAACAAAAATGTTCCTGCTTTTTACTGAGTTTATTTCTGGTCATAAATTCCAGTCGGACTGCTGCATTTTTAGTTGAAAGATACTAAATTTAATATCTCTTATTAGCATAGGAGATTTATAAACATAGAATATTTCTTAAACTTTAGATACGTCATTCGAAATGATATTATTGCTCGTCCTTCAGATGAAGCTGTAAACAACTTGGAGAAAATTTATTCAAGGACAAACTGTCTTATGGTCATATTTTAGCTCTGGTGTCACAATGTCCATTTCAAATTTAGAAACATACATTGGTTAAACATTTAATTTATTTTGAGAGAGGCTAACTAAAACTGAAGGGATAGCATGTAACATTTTTAATAGCTTTAAATTATGTTATGGAAAAGAGATAAATTCTATATGAAAATAACTGTATTTAATAATATTTTTAAGATTGAAATTTTTTGTAAAATTTATCATGGTTATCAATAAATGTTAAATATTTGCTGATATCATCATAAATATTAATGCAGTAGGCACAACAAAGCTGTCTCGTGCAAAAATTGTATTTTACTAAAGTAACTTTGATCGCAAAATCAACACCAACCTAATAAGCTCACTAACTCAATAAATAATATAAGAAAGATTACGACAATTATGATTACATAATGACTTTTACTAAGCAAAAATCGATAATTTGAAGATTGGTTTTTTTTCAATCTCAAAAAATGTCGTTGTTTTTGTTTAATTTTATAAAAATTCGATGATATATCCAGTTGTTTCGAACAATATTTAAACATTTGAAATTCATTCTATTGAAGCTTCAACTTGTATATTATCGATATCACATCCATTAATATGAGCAAATCTTGTGTGTGTGTGGTAAGCAAATTTTATCTTAAAAACGGCTCTAACGGAATCGACTAAAGTTTGTATTCTACCGTTTTCGGGTGCCTGAAGACCATTGCGTTAGGTCACATGTTCGAGAAAATTCGATTAGTGGGCCATTTTGGGGTCACTACGGGCAATGCATTTCAATGGGAATGAAGGTTTAAACTAATGAACTAATTAAGCTAATGAACAGTTGGCAGTAAACGAAGTCGCAAAGTTGGCAACAGTTTGTCAAATTTGGCAACAATGTCGTGATTTGTCGAGAAAATCGACTTTCAAGATTACCAATGCCAAAACATATGCTTGGAGGCAAATGAAAGAATGTCGCCAAATTTGGCAATATTTGACGAAATTTTGGCGATATTTGGCGAAAAAAATTGCTTTTAGAAACTGAAGGAATTTTCTAGAAATACCCAATAGGAGCCGAGATGCATGATTCAACCAACCAGAGTCCATAAAAAACAGAACCAGACGGAACTAGAAAACAGATTGGTCGAAAACAGAATTCTACCAATCAGGGTAAATAGAGCTTTCTCAAAACATGCTTGGAGCCAAATGAAAGAATGTCGCCAAACTTGAGGAAATTTGTCAACATTTCATTTGGCGAAAAAAGTGGCTTTCAGAATCTGAAGGAATTTTCTAGACTGTTATAAAATAGCTTTATAGTAATAATACAGCAAGACTTTATCGTTATATCGAGTTGAAAACAACGCTAATTTTAACTAAGCGTAGCTCGGTCTTCCCGCTGTATATTATAATACGAGCAAATCTTGTATGTGTGTATGTAAATTTTATCTAAAAAACGGCTTTAACAATTTTTACTAAAATTTGTATCCTATCCTTTTCGGGTACGAGAAGACCATTGGAGTAGGTCACATGTTCCAGCAAATTCGATTAGTGGGTCATTTTGGGGTCACTACAGGTCAATGCATTTCAATGGGAATGAAGGTTGAAACAGCTATCAAGTTATTTAACAGTTGACAGTAAACGTAGTCGTATGGCTATATTTTGCGAAATATTGGCGAAATTTGTGCTGAAAAATCGATTTTCAAGATTACCAATGCCAAAACACTTGCTTGGCGCCAAATGAAAGAATGTCGCCAATTTTAGCGATATTTGACGACATTTGGCGAAAAAATTGGCTTTCAGAATCTGAAGGAATTTTCTAGAAATTACCAATAGGAGCCGAGATCCATTATTCAACGAAACAGAGCTCATAGAATGATAGCGAATAATAGCCAAAACAGAGTACAACCATTCAGGGTGCATAGAACTTGCTGGAAATTAATCTCACACCTATATAGCAAAGTTCTTTGGTTGAAAACTAAAGTCTGTGAAGTTGGACAATGATTCTTTCGATTAGGATTGAATATATATTGATTGATTATGATAAAATTTAGAAATATGTACATAGTATTAATATTGGTAGTTTCTGTAAATAGTAATGTTACAAAATAAAATTATTTATAGCAATAATACAGCTAGAATTTATTATTATATCGAATTGAATACAAAGCTAATTTTAACTGAGTACAGCTGGGTCTTACCTGCTGGTTGTGTCATAATCATATTACTGTATTATAATCAGGCTTTGTTGAACTTGCAAAAAAACCATTTATTTTCGAGCCAGATTTTACCTTTAAAATTTTATAGAAATATTTTTACAAATGTTTTAAATTTCTGAAAGCTTAAAATGGAATTCCGGCAATAAGGGTAGTTCCCCCCCCCCTTTTATTCTTAAATCTTAATGTCAGTAAGATTGTAAGTAAATATAAGTGTAAGCAGTTTTTATCAGTTTTTGCTTACATACAGCTAGATAATAAATACATAAGTAAATATTGAAAAATCGTTTACATTATATTTTCAAATGCATAGGTTTGCTAATTTGTTTAGTCCTGTTAAATTTTACTATTACTTACAGTCTTACTTACATTAAAAATAAGAGTGGTGAGGAGACGATCTACCGTTATTTCCAGCATTCAATTTTAAGCATTTCACAAATTTAAAGCAATTGTGATAAGACTTTTATAAAATTTTTAAAGGTAAATTCTTTCTCGAAAGTAAGTACAGTAGAACCTCTTTTAACCGAAACTCTTTTAACCTAAACTCTCGATTAACCGAAATCCTTTTTTAAAGCTTTTTTTTTTTATCATATTCCTTGTGTGCAAAATCCATCTTGAAAGAATTTTTTTTTTTAACTATCATATTCCTTGTGTGCAAGTGATCCTTTACGAACTAAGAGTACATATAAATATTTTCGATCCTCTTTCTTAGGGTTTCTTTAAATTTATCTTGAGCTTCCGTAAGCTGCGGAGTGGAACGAAGAAAACGAACAAATTAGAAATTCTGAAGCTTTTGAATGTTTTGAAAAAGCTTTGGCATGGCTGGAGTAGCAGAAGGACTGTGATACTGATGAACTAATAATATTACAAAACTCCGTAATAGCGCTTCAAAGCACAGACAATCGAAACGGCGACAAACAAAAAAATTTTTTTCAAACCCTGTGATATATGTAAAAAGTACTTCATTTCAAAATGAAAATTCAGGTAATTTATTCTTGTTTCCATTTTGCTATATCTTTATTTTTATTAAGCACTTGTTACCATAATAAGAAATATTGCATATATTTCTCCTTAATCTTAAAATTGAAGCATTCTCGATTATCCGAAAATTTCGATTTTCCGAAAGAGAGTTGATCCCAATTACTTCGAATAATCGAGGTTCTACTATACTTTTTTTGAAAATTCAACAAAGTCTGATTATAATATAATAATCTATCTGAGTATAATACAATATCGATAATATGCAAGCTGAAGCTTCAATAGAATGAATTTCGAATGCTTAAATACCGTTCGAAATAACTGGATACATCATGGGATTTTTATAAAGCTTAGCAAGAACAACAATGACTTTAATTTAACAAGACTAACAAATTCGTATAACATTATTGTTTTGACAATACATGGATTTTTATGTGTAATAGTACAAAGGCAATTGTAGTTGTTTAATAATCCTTTAAGGAGATAATCTTTTCCTTTTGAAGATAATCTTTCTTAGATTATTCTGCATCTAACTTTGTCTTTAAACAGCAGCAAAGCAATTAAAATATTGGGATCGCATATTCATTTTCAAATAAATTAAACAGCTATAGCCTATACAAAATTATGAAAAACGGAAAATAAATAAAACAAATTGCTTATTGGCAAATTTTAAAACGCGTTGGTTGTAATTAACGCCAGCCTAGCGATCATCGCTAAAGATTTTATCATTTTTTTTGTTTAAAAGAAAACGCAGTTATTTTCTTATCCTGCCTTTTAGAACAAGAATGCGTTTTTAACACTTTCCAAGAAAATTGAAAAGTGTTTACGAATTCGATTTGTCTGTCTGACCGTGCTCTAACCCAGATAGCATGAACATTAGCAGCAAATTTGATTTTTTCTGATATTATCTTACCGTGACAAATTTGAATTGAGAAATTCGCAGCAAATATCTCGCAAGGTATACTATCACCCACTTGCATGAGTAGTTTGTTGTGAAACTGATGGAAAGACTGTATTTAATTCACGAAAGTGACGAAAACAAAAGTCCCTCTGTTGAGAGAATAGATAACCAGCACATACGCAGAAATTGCAGAAATTTTATTCTGTAGGCACCGCTTTTTCTAAACGCTATACTTATCAAATACCAAAAAATGTTCGAATTGAAAAGTACAATAATATTACCTTAACTTGTTTAAGGTGATAAAAACGATGTATGCACCTTCTGACGGTGTGTTCGCATCAATAGACCTGATCAGGTCTATGGAGCCCTTCGAAGATGTTAAACTTATAGTGTAACAGTTGTAAAAAAATAGTACGGCATGGAAGGATTACTACTTTGCAGTAAGTTCGCAGTATTTTTGATTACTTGTTTGCCGTTAATTTTCAATAAATTTGATACAGCATGAATTTAACTTGCACAACAAGTTAGCTGTGAGTTCAAAGTGTGGTGACTTCAGCGTTTGCGTTATCTTTCTGCAGTCTTGTTATGAACTTTTAATCTTGTCATGCTGAGCTTACTGCAACTTTGCAGATTTTCAAAACAAGACTGTTGCAAATTTTGTGCAAACTAAACATGCTATGTGGGAACTCGCGTAAATATAGTCTGTTCGCCATAAAATTTGTAGATGTTATTGGGTATCACTATGGTATGTTCGATATTGAAAATGAAGTGTGTTAGCATTTGTGGCTCACTTACAGGGACACTCAAAATTTTGTTACATTACGGTGTATGAGGAAAAATCGTTAGTGGTATATTTTTAAAATATTACACTATTTTAAACATATTGAAGTTTATACATGTCACTGAGGTGTGCTATACGGAGCTTACGTTAGAATAGGGTGTGCATAGACTTTTTCGTTCATTTACAGGGACACACAAAAGAATTTGTCTACAGAATAAATTGAATAATAATTGAACTATTGACGCCTATGAACAATAATTGCTGAATGTGCGTTTTCAGTTGTGATACGCGTTTTTAAATTGAACTATTTTTTAAATGTTACTTGATGTGTATAAATTCTACAGATCACAGGGCTGCACAAAAGCTTTTAAGTACATTTCCGTTTATTCACGAAAATTGCTGAATGGAATTTTTTTTTCTATGTGCTATTCATTTAACTGAACTAACTGTTAGCATACTATGTAGTATACATACAAATCTATTGGTCATATACAGGTCCGCACAAAATAAATCGAATATTTCTCCGACTAATGATGGTAATAGCAGAAATTGAGTTTTCAAATGCGTTATGCATTTTTCAAATTCAAAATGTCTTGCCGCCAATTGACTAAATGTTCTAATAATTTTATTAAAGCGTTAACTTTCACTAAAGCTTCCACAGACTACGAACTTATTCTCCTATAAAGAAAATAACTATCTGTGCAGTCCATAAACTTTGTAAAACTTTACCGGGATATAAGGTGGGAGATACCAAATGAGCGCTGCAGGGTGGGGCTAGTAGAGCTTTAGGTCTTAGGTAGGCCTCCTCTTCTAGTTGAACTTTGCTTATTTAGGCATCATATTTCACCTTAATAAACTGTGAAGTTTTGTTACATAATTCTGAATGCGTTGGAAAGTGTTTCATAATCTATGCTAGACGAATGATTTTCGTTCTTGTTGGTAATAATGTAAGAAGTGCACAATTAATTTGCTTCCAGTGTCACACATCCATTCCCAAGCGCTGTCTTCTACATCATATTCAATTTATGCATACTCTACAAAGTTTCTTATAGAAAATTGTTATCTGGGTAATGCAGTTTGTAGATGATGTCAAATAAATAATTTACGAAATGAAACATCAGTTGCAAAAAAATTATTGTGAAATAAAAAGAAAAACTGTTTGTGACTGCTAATCCAAATGATTTTGTTTGAATTATGTAATATGCAAAGGAAATGTTTTTTAATTAAAACTACAAATACTGAAACAGAAAAACGAAATAATATCTGTATTATATTCATGTTTCTAAAATGATAAATTTCTTTCTGTCTATTTCAATCATATTATTTAAGGTGTTCAATGCTACATAAAGTTATTATTTTAACCTCAACTAGACGTAGAAAACAAATTGATATATATTCTAATAAAACATAGATATATGTCCCGAAATATGCTCACATTTAATACGAACTTCATTTTTTCATATATTTAACGAGCAAATATTATATCTTACAGCAAATATTTATAATTACATTGGAAAGAGTTGGCAAAATTTTCGAAAAAGGAATTTAAAATGTCAAAAGTTGCAGATATATGATATTTCATATGTCGGATATGCCACAAACTCTGATATTTCAGATATTTGGAAGGCGATTTCATATGGAAATCGTAACCTCTTGACGGAAGTAGAGTTTTGAAAATAGTTATTGGTCTGCTAGATAAAGTTTCAAAGATGGTCGTAGATACGAAAACGTTATAAAATCCCATTATTTATTTCGCTAATAAAGAATATTAATCTCTAAACTTATATAAGTAATTTTTATTCTTTACTTCTGTAAAATGAAAGCTTGGTAAAACTGACTTTAAAAAATTATTTTGAATGTTAAATTAAAATTAATTACAATGAAAATTCCGTAACTGGATCAAAATATATATATATATACATATTTGATTAGGTATGACGGAGATTTCACTTCGAGTTCAAACCTATTGGCGATTCAAGCACTCGAATACGCCATCTGGTGGAGAAAAGATGTAACTTCTCGCTTCAGGATAGTGCAGTGCAAACGCATTGCTTTACATGTATTTTAAATTTGTTCAGAATGATTATTCTTTTGCGCAGTTTCAAATTTCCTGTGACATTTGTGTTCTGCCTTATATGACAAAGTAAAAATTATCCGAATTTGAATATCTAAGACTTTTAAATGCATTTACAATAAAGAATTATTTCAATGGCACTTTAGCATTAGTTAAAGGGAAATTAAAGGGACAATTTTCCTGTACCAAAGGCTGCGAGCAGCTCCTCTATAGGCCGTTTTAATTCCCAATATTTCAACAACTTTCAGCTTCAAATCTGAGATTCATACTTCTGTATTTATACAAAAATGTATCAGAAAGTTTTCGGCCAAAATTAAGGACCAGTCACAAAATTCTAATTTTTAAGTAAGCGAATACTCAAAAGGAAATAATATAATTCAAATAATTACTATCCCTGCAGCACAGCTAGTCCATATAGCATCTCACTCATGTCACACATGGTCACAAGTGTCACAGTCACTACAGTGAAACAAAAAAATAGGAAATTCCACACGTCTCATTATGAGTCTCAAATGATCACTATGTGTGACTCCACTGAGACGTCAATGTGACTGCTGCTTTGTGACGAATCACCAGGTGACTTTACAATGTAGATACATTGTAACTATCGTGTGACTGTTATTTTTAGACTCAAATTCAAAGTCATCATGAACGTTGCATTATGATAAGTCACCAAATAATATCACATTAAAGTCACATGGTGACTTTTCACAAAAGATCGCAATGGTGACTTCACAGTAGTCTCTCTGTCACCTGAAAGTCATCATGTGACTTTAATGTGACATTATTTGGTAACTTATCACCATGCAGTGTTCTCGATGACTTTGAAATTGAGTCTGCAGATGGAAGTTACATGAGAGTCACAATGTAACTGCATTGTAAAGTTTCATGATGATTCGTCACAAAGCAGCAGTCACAGTGACATCTCAGTGGAGTCACATGTAGTGATCATTTGAGACTCATAATGAGATGTATGGAATTTCCTATTTTTTTGCTTCACCGCAGTGACTGTGACACTTGTGACCATGTGTGACATGAATGAGATGTTATATGGACTAGCTGTGCTGTAGAGATAGTAATTATTCGAATTATATTATTTCCTTTTGAGTATTTGCGTTCTTGAAAATTAACATTTTGTGATTGGTCCTTAATTTTGGACACCAGTGTATATTACGTATACATCAGTTTTAACGTCATCTCATTTTAAAAAATCAACGTTTGCGTCCATGCACTGATCCCAGTGTTCTTACGGATGACACCTGAAAGTCATTTTTGCGTATACCTGTCTATTACATTATGCGATTTTCTCTCGATCTCGCAAACGACGAGAAAACGGCTTTTTTTTAACTACAGATTTATCTCCGTGAATAGGAAAAGGTTTGTAGGAAACATAAATGATGAATTGGAAAGGATAACATATCGCAGTTGACGGAAACTCTCAAACTAGCAATCCTCAATGAGAAGGTAAGTTCTTACTGTGGAAAATCCAATTTTTTAGGAGCCACAGATCCAATTCCATGTTTAATGTCCCTGTGGCTGATTTTCCCATTTTAACGAAAAATTTCCCGTTGGCATGTTGTATTAACTTCTTGTCGATTATGTTATCGCTGAATACCAAACACGCAAGCTAACAAAAGCACCACCAAAATAACTTTAGAGATTAAGAACCTACACTTAGTCATACAAAGACACGCGCGAGCTAAAGTTAAGTCTATGGGAACGTTATTTTCAATTTCTCGCTTGCATTTTAATATTTTTAAAAGTTTTTTTTTTTTTTTTTTTTTTTTTTTTTTTTAAGGATAAATGAGGTTGATCTCTAACTGGGCTAGTTTTAAATTTTCCGATTTTAATTGCATATTTGTTTTAGAAAGTTAGCTTCAGGGGCCATCCACAAATGATGTCACGCTTGGGTTCGCGAAAGTGTGACCGTTTGTGACAATGGGGTGGGAGGGGTGAGAAGAAATGTGACATCACACATTTTGGTTAAAATAAAAGAATTAAAAATCAGCAGATTGAATTTTGAAGTTATTTTGAAATTAAAGTATTTTTTATTGATAAAGTAAAGATAAGATTTAAAGCCAAATATATTAAATTCCATTTCAAATTCCAAAATACTACTGTTTTCAATTGCTCTTTCATATTAATATTTTATTACTATTGTATATTAATTATGTTTTTGTTGTAAACCTTAGTCTTATTTCATACAAAATAAGTGCACGAATCATTTTTGTTGTAATGCTCACAAATGTCATTAATAGTTAAAGTAAAAAAAAAATTTTGAAATATAATGTACAACGTAGTGCTTTGTTTCTGAACTGTAAGTATATGTTTATGTAATATAGCGTGACATGGGACAAGGAGGGGGAGGAGGGGGTATGGTGAAGTGTGACACTTTGTGACAAAGGGGGGGAGGAGGTCAAAAATATTGAAAAAAAAGTCTGACATCATTTATGGACCACCCCTCAGTTTCGAAACCGCTTCCGAAAGTGACAGCCGTCTCATTAAAAAAAAAAACCTCCAACCAAAATCGAAAACGTAAAACTAGTCCGTTTAGGGATCTACCTCAACAATCCGACGCAAAAAAAAATAATAATAAATAAAAATAAAATAAAATAAAATCATTAAAAATATTAAAATGTAAGCGAAAGATTTCAAAATAACGTTTTCATATACTTAATATTAGCTTGAGAATGTTTTTGCGTGATGTGCAGGCTCTTAACATAACAATGTCACTTCTTACTTTATTGCATTATCAAGATTAACGCCACTATGGTCATCATCGAAATCTTGTGCAGCCATCTATTAAAACTCAACAAAGCCTCACCGAAACTTTTCGATACAGTACGTTAGCATTTTAGATCATAATAAAATTCCAATGATTTAAAATATCAAATAAACTTCAAATTTTGTTGGACTGATCTCAATAGCGGTAAAATGGTAAGGTGCTCGGGATCAATTCAGTAAACATTGTAGATCTGGTCATCGAAATAAGAATTAATTTATTCTCACTTAATGCAGGTCCCCACCAAATTCCATAAAATACTTTCATCCAAATGAATTTATTCCCTCAATATGATGTCTAATGGAATAGAATTGCAATTGCACCAGAAAGTTTCGAACACATCAACTAAATATCAAGTAAATAAAAAAGAAAAATTAGGCTTCACATGTAGATTTTGAAACGCTTTGCAACATACTGAAAATGTACCAACTTTAAGTTTTGCATCTTATGTATGTATTCTACTTTTTGCGTGACCCTGTATAAAAACTATTAATGCTACAAACATCAAATAGCAAACTAAAATTTCGTTCATCTCGAAAAGTATAACATCTCGAAAACGCACTTTAAACAATATCAGTTTATAGATGACAATATACACTAGTTATCAAAAATTAAGGAAAAGTCACAAAATGCTAATTTTCAAATACGCGAACCCTCAAAAAGAAATAATATAATTCGAGTAATTACTATCTCTACAACACAGCTAACCCATATAACATCTCATTCATGTCACACATGGTCACAAGTGTCACAGTCACTACAGTGAAGCAAAAAAATAGGAAATTCCATACATCTCATTATGAGTCTCGAATGATCACTATATGTGACTCCACTGAGACGTCACTGTGACTGCTGCTTTGTGACGAGTCACCATGTGACTTTACAATGTAGTTACATTGTGACTCTCATGCGACTGTCATTTATAGACTCAATTTCAAAGTCATCGTGAACGCTGCATTGTGATAAGTTACCAAATAATGTCACATTAAAGTCACATGATGACTTTCAGGTGACAGAGAGACTACTGTGAAGTCACCATTGTGCTCTTTTGGGAAAAGTCTCCATGTGACTATAATATGATATTATTTGGTGACTTATCATAATGCAACGTTCATGATGACTATGAAATTGAGTCTAAAAATGACAGTCACATGAGAGTCACAATTTAACTACATTGTAAAGTCACCTGGTGACTCGTCACAAAGCAGCAGTCACATTGACTTCTCAGTGGAGTCATATATAGTGATCATTTGAGACTCATAATGAGATGTATGGAATTTCCTATTTTTTTTTTTTTTTTTGCTTCACTGTAGTGACTGTGACTCTTGTGACCATGTGTGACATGAATGAGATGTTATATGGGCTAGCTGTGTTGTAGAGATAGTAATTACTCGAATTATATTATTTCCTTTTGAGTGTTCGCATATTTGAAAATTAGCATTTTGTGACTTTTCCTTAATTTTTGATAACCAGTGTATATTAAAATTATACTTCGCATTGTATAAGAACTCCGCACACGCTACATAGACTATGATACATAGAATATGACTCCGCACACGCTACAAAGTAAACACAAAATTTGTTTTAATTTAGAAACGCATTATATGATTAAAACTAACTCCATAACATCCAGTGAAATCGAATTCTTTTGAAATACACAGAAGGAGATACACCTATAAAAAGAAGAACTATATGCTATGCAAACTACATTTAGTAGGAAATGTTGTGTAGTGAATTATAATAATATATATAAATTTCATAACGCTTTATGCAAATAATCTGAAAATCAGAACGTGGAAGGATGGACAGGTAAACAAAAGTCATAATTCCTTTTGAGCAATACTACTGTGAATATCATGCATGTACTAAAATATTTTAATTCGGTTGGATTTTATTTTTTTTTAATATCATATAGTAAGTCTTTGTACATCTGATACTTTGATTTTATTACATCTTATACTTCGACTTTCATCATCAAATTCTGTCGATCTGTAAAAACTTTTGACCACGATTGCATTTAAAACTAGTAGTTGGATGTGCCAATCCCAAAACTTTCTTCTATCTCATATTTTTTAATATTTCAAAATGTTGTTACAAATGTCAGTATTTAATTTTTGTTAGTTCAATACTATATCAACTTTGACTTTCATCTTAAATCTCTGCTTAAGTCAATTAATCGGAGTAAAAACGAGTTAATCTCGATCAAAATAATCATTAAAATCAACATTTTTCCGTTATTCTGTTGTATATCAGCTGTTGTCGAATAGTCGGCTTATCCGAATGGGAAGTTCCCGTCGCTTCATCAGCCGTCGGTGTACAATAGAACTACGATAAATCAAGAAAATTACACAAAAATTGCTATTATAGTGCACCCTTTCGGCGGAATATTTCCAAATTCAGGGAGGACCTTCTTGCCATGGCTAAAAACATTAATAAAAATTTGGTTTAATTATATGCATAACTTCATACACTTTTCACTGGTACAATATCGAAAATTCCACAAAAATCGCTATTACAGCGCTCCCTTCCGGCGGAATTTTCCCAAATTCAGGGAGAACCTTCTTGCCGTGACCAAAAATATGCATAAAAAATTTGGTTCAATTGTATGTATAACTTCATACACTTTTCAATGTCAATATTAAAAATTGTGCACAAAAATCACTATTACAGCGCCCTCTTCTGGCGGAATTTTTCCAAATTCATGGAGGACCGACCCTCTTGCCATGACCAAAAACCTACACAAAAAATTTGGTTCAATTCGATGCATAACTTCATACACTTTTAGATGGCACAATAATCAAAATGGCACAACAATCGCTATTACAGCGCCCCCTTCCGGTTGATTTTTTCAAAATTAATGAAGGAACTGCTTGCTATAGCCAAAAACTTTTTTTTTAATTTTGGTTCAATTCTATGCGTAACTTCATACACTTTTTGATGGTACAATGGCGACAGACACACGGACAGACGGACAGACAGACATTTTCTATAAACATGTTTTTTGGAACCCCTGACCTTTAAAACGTTTAAATCCGTCGAAAACTGGAAGCCGAAAAAATATTCGATTACAATACTTTCTTCTATTGAAGATAGAAGAAAGTAATAAACAATTTTAATATTTTCTTAAGTAAAATTTTTAATGCGCAATCATTAAAAAATACTTTTCATTTTAAAAGAAAATTCTATTTTCTTTTTAAAAACTCTTTTTAAATTACTTAAATATACTACAAAAATTACAAGGTCTAAACGAATTAGATGAAATGTAAAGCTTTCTAACATATTCCAAACAGGTTTCTCACATCTTTTGGGATGGACATTATATAAATCGACTCTTGTTTCAAAGTTTTATGATAAAGCAACTGCTGATGCATTTTACTCCAATATTGCTATCTTAGGAATAATTGAATTCAGAGAGCACTTCAAACAGCCTTATCATCAATTCACAAAGTCCCTGGTGTGTAAACTGTACTTCAAAGATAGAAAGCCTTTGCAACTTTTAAGTTAAATGCAGCTATGAGAATTTGTCATACATCAAATGTAACTAGGTAGTCTTTTATCTGGTTAAAACGCAATTTACTTTTCTAATGTTTTCAAAAATAAACTTTCAGTTAGTTTAAAAACTCAGAACAGATATTATAAAATTTTATTATGATATTTTCTGGTATATTTAATCAGGTGCATTTTAACTTATTAAAATTTTTTTCTTTGATTATCATGAAAATTTTCAATTTTTATATTGTTTTTCATTTTATTACACATAGTTTAAATCACGGGTTTCCAATTAACGGTCGGCGAAGCCAATTTTCGCGGCTCGGAGAGCTCTTTGTAATAATAATTTATTAAGCAATAAATTTTTCTCTGCGAAATTAAATGCATTTAATTGCCAGTAAAAACATTTTTCTACAAATCGAATGGTTTTCATTTAATAAAAAATTTCAAAAATGTATTTTTCTATTCAAGCGTGTAATATGTTCATGACAACGCATGATACCCCATTTATGATGACATACGTCACATGCTTCACATCATCATTTATGGCTCTCGCATATATATAAGTTGAAAAGCCCTGATTTAGACCATCAAGATCATTTGTTTGCTTAAAAGATCCCTTCAAGGTCTTCTTATATGATATTTAATTTCAATTCAAAGAAAATCATTTTCTTACAAATCCAATAATTTTCATTTAATAAAAATTTTCGAAAAGTATTTTTCTATTCAAACATTTACTATGTTCATCATAATGCATGCTACGCCACTTAAGATTCCATCCGTCACATGCTTCATATCATCATTTATGGCCCTCGAATGTGTATAAGTCGAAAAGCCCTGATTTAAACCCATAAAAAAAACTTACTCTATAATAAGATGTTAGACCCTCATCAGTATGTCACATTGAAGATTATCCCTTTGAATCCTTTGTTTTCTTAAAAAAATCCCTTGAAGGTATTTTTATGTAAGTTCACCCACTTCTGAATGCAGCAGTTGCTCTGATGTATTGTAAATCCCAAATTCTATCTGCTAAATGACAGATATCGTTTACAGCGCTTCAGGCTTTTGAAATTTTTGTTTTAGCCTCCATCTTTTTGACAAAAAGGTTATTTTATACTTTTTAATAAAAGCATGATTTTTTTTTTATTATTTGTGTCATACTCTGCTTTATGAAAATGTTTCATTTACAGCCATAAGAGTTAAAATAAAGCTGCAATATTGCTCTTTACAACAAAAAGAAGAAAAAAAAGAAAAGAGAAAGGAAAAAAGAAAGAAAAAAAGAAAGAAAAAATGAAACAGAAAAAAAGAAAAAAAAATTTGAATGATAATGAAATAATGTGTACGAATCATCACTATAACTTTTTCCACGCGATTTACTTCAAATATTTCATAGCTAATCCCAAATTCCTATCTTACGCCTTAATACATATTCTTGTAAGAAATATCTCAAAGATAGAAAGAATCGGGACAACCTAAAAAATTGTATGACTCTAAGTGCGGTCCAATAGGAAAATAAAACAGTTCCAATCTACTCTTATTATAAGTCAACAATCAGAAGAAATAATTCCCAATGTTGTAATAAAGAATGAAACGCGATTTAGTCATGCGTCAGCTATTCATTATCACTTTTTTTTTTTCTTCTAATAATATGGGCTAACATTTTTATACATTTAAGTTGCCAGCACCAGTAAATTAATACATTTGACATTTTTCTTATAGTCCAGGGGAAATGTACATTTTACCTTGCAAAAGGTCGGGTAGAAGTTTCTTTTCTGTATTGTTTATAATGATGCCAACATGGGAAAAACAAGTTTAACAAAATTTTTAAAGGCAAAATTTTCTGTGACCAATAAACAACAAAATTTTGGGATCTTTTTTGATTTTGTTTTAAAATATCTCGAGACCTGTTGCCGTAGCATATTATTTGTCAGTTACAATATTAAAGAGGACAAAATTCTCTACAACTCTCATATTTACAACTTTTTTATACACTCAATAGCAAGCGCAGGGGTCTGTCCAGACTTTTAACCTCAGGGTCCTGTATTGTGAAATTGTGAAGAGCTTTTTTACATTTGTGAAAAATCTAATCCTAATTTTGTGAATTTGAAATGATCGTTATATTCAGGTTCCTTTTTATATATTTTTAAGAAGATATACGTATGTAAAATACATATATTTTCTTTATATATGTAAAGGTGACAGGTCAGATTTTACTTTAAAATAATTAAATTTGTGAAAGGTTTAATTTAAAATCTGGAAATTTTTTGTAAAGGCCTATTTTTAATACAAAGAATTTTGTGAAGGGTCCTTTTTTAAGGTAAAAAGTTTTGTGAAGGGTCTTGTTTTAAGATGAATAATTTTGTGAAGGGTCCTGTTTTGAGATGCAAAATTTTGTGAAGGGTCCTTTAAAGGACCAAATTTCTTCCCAAACAGATCCCTGAATCGCAGTACGCCATTTCAAAAATAAGGCATTTTTTTCAATTTCCATAAAAACCGTGAAAAACGTAGTTTGCCCCGATTATTCAAATGTTCCCAGCGGATTTAATCGTATATGTCGACTTCTAAAAATTGGTAGCAGTAAATTATCTATTTGCACACTCACGTCTTTATTTTCATCTCAACAGACATTTTATATTCAATAAATTTATATAATTTTAAAAGTAGGGCAGAGTCAAGATGAATGCAATTTTCATATTTAGACAATACTTTAACTGTGTACAATGTTAACTTTAAAGCATTGTTTAAAAGAGTACTTGAATATTTAGTAACTTATTGGCACGATAGTTTCAATTAAGAAAGAATTCTTGTTTAATTTTAATTTTAGCGAGTTTAATTTTATCAGATTTTTTTTCCCAAAAGTCAAAAGATTGTGAGAATGCCCCATATACCGGGTGTCCCAAAAATGATTGATGGATTTTAAAGTTCAATAACTTGCAAACGGTGACAGATATTTAAAAAATTCTTTTCAGGAGTGTTATGTAAAATGTCAGGAGTTTTTATGCTGTGATTCTCAGTTTTAGTTACAAATAGCATCGATAGATGGCACTGCAAGCAATAACCGCTAAATCCAGGCTCAATTTTTTGGCCTCTCTCTTCTTTCATGCGAAAAAAGGAAATTAAAATTCATTGAATGTATCCCGAAGAACAAAAAATCAAGTCTGGACTGAGCACCTATTGCTCTCAGCGCCATCTATTGTTTGAAATTCGAACTAAAATCAAGAATCACTGTAAAAAAAACTCCTGACATCATACATAACACTCCTGCAAGAATTTTTTTAATATCTGTCCCCGTTTGCAAGTTATTGAATTTTAAAATCCATCAGTCATTTTTGGGACACCCGGTAAAATGTGTATTCATATAAACATACATGTACAGGTCGTGGAAAAAAACAAAAGTGAACACCTCTGCTAACATTATCGTAGAAAAAAGTTACAGGTACAAAACGATTGTAAATAAAGTCTACTTTTAAATGATGTATATGAAATTTGCTTACGGGGCCATCTACATTTAAAAATGAACCCAAACTTTTTTTTTCAATAACAATAGCGTTTGACACCATAAATAAATTCTACACCTTTCAATTAGCCTAAATCCAAATTTTCATGAAATTCGTACGATTAATTGCCGAGAAATTAATTATTTTAAAATGAGCATATTTTAGGGGCTGTATCCAAATTGAAATTTGGTACTTGATTGATCCAAATGCTACAGTCAATGCTGACCATGTTACTTCTATTGATGCATTATTTCTTGCCAGTATGACCATTTCACCCACTTAATATATTTCGACTATTGACTATTCGATATTTCAGTAAAATGAGTAAAAGATATTTTATTCAAATTATGCTTTTCTGCACATCACAGACCGCTCCTTAAACCATCATTTTGACGTTTTTTATTGATAATTTGAAAACTACTTGAAAGAAAATTTTGAAATTGAGAATTTGGATAAAGCAGAACATAATAAATATAAATCTATCAAAAAAAGTGTAGGTTGCAATTTATATTTTTTTCGAATATAAATTTCATAATTCATATTTCATATTATAAAATTTTTAAAATTGCAAGTTCGGTGTATTTATGTTTGGTTTTTTAGTATTATAAGCACACACAAAATTATCACATTAGGATTATAATTTCAGGAGATATTAATAAAAATATGAAAATGTAATTTAACATTAGAAGGTCTAAATTTTGAATGTTTATAATACAGACTTATCATTCAAATGACTAGAAATTTCGGTTCTAGGCATAGTTTGAGCTGAAGATTTAAAATACATTTTCAAAATTGGGTGTTGCCATTGAAAAAACAAAGTTAGGTCTAGTTTTGATTTGTGGATGCCCCCTCTAAGCAAATTTTATATACAGCATTTAAAAGTAGACTTTATTTCCAATTGATTGGTATTAGTAACTTTCTTCTATTATAATTAGTTGCAGAGTTTAGGGGAGTTTACTTTTTATTTTCCACGACTGTACATGTGAGTATATAACTATAAAATTATAATGTATTTTAGATTTAATAAAATAGAGGATTAATTATTAGCCCAAATTACCGAATATTGGTTCTTTTTTTCTTAACTTGCTTCCATTAATTTTGTTTCCATTTAATATACTAGGGGGCTCGGCCCCAGCGAGCTACGCTCGCCAACCCCCGTTCAGACACCGCAGTTTCTGAAAGAACGCTAATTTGATCGGCTTTAAAAAGATTTAGAAAAATTGAATTCTAATTTAAAAAACAGTGGCGATCTCCCTATAAACGGGTTTCTATTCATTTCTCTTTAATTGGGGAATTTTAAGGAAAAGTCAGCCGTTGTTAAAAGATACTATGGCTGTTTTCCACTTTGATTAAATAAAACCAATTAAACATTTCAAAATAAGCTAATATAAAATGAATTAAGTAAACATAGTCTTTGTCTCCCGGTATTTTTTAACAAAGCGAAAAGAAAGTTCTTTTAAATAAGACATTTTAAGCGGGCTCTCATGTCAAGCACACAAGTTGTATGTGTGTTGTTCAATAAATAAATAAATAAATGACAGACATTTTAAATGTATCGTTTTTAATCTCACGCAATTTCCACCAAAGTTTTATTTCTCTTTTTAATATTCACGTGAAAATACTTTTGTTAGAAAGGAAATATTATTTGCGCTGTCCCAACAAAAATAGTTGAAAAGTTCATCTCGAAATATCAAATAAATGTCTCGCGCAATTTTTAAATTTAAACTGTTTTGCAATATTATTTTTTTTTTGTTGTTCATTTTACGTAATAAGTGTAATGTGGCGTAAATGTGACGTAATTTCTCCTATTTAAGACTTCTAACGCATGTTAATGAATTTATTATTTTACAATATCCTTTCTCTGATAAAATTCACGTGTAAATATAGTTTTTATGAAGTAATTTTCAATAAGTACGTATTATACGTAATATACCTCTTTATACATTTTCCTTTTTTATACCTTTTTATACCGTATTATACTTTTTTATACGTAATTATTTAATTTTAATTTGAAAGTTTTTTTTTCTGTTTATAATATTCACGTGTAAATAAATTTTTAATTTGAAGCAAACATTATTGTTTGCACTGTTTATACAGTTGGCAACAGATTAAATTAGTACAATTTTCTAAAATAAGTAAAAAAATCTCTCGAAATGTTGAAAATTTGAATTTAAAATAGAAATAAAAGTTCAAAAAATGAGTCAAATTTAAAAAATAAATGCATTCTGCACACCGGGAAATTATAACGTATAAAATGATCTAAAAAGGATTAAATTCCGATGTATAGTTTTTGCTCCTCTAAAACTTTTTTAATGGAACGACTTTGTCCAACTTTAGCATTAAATATCTCTTAAAATAATTCTTCGATTTGAAAACTGTCTGCATCAGCGTGTTTATCAAACATTTCTCTATAATACTGCCGATTTTCATATTTTTGTATGCAATATTTTTCTTAATATTAACGGAGAAAGACCTCCGGTCACAAAAAATTCAAAACCGGCAGCGGTGACAGCGTAAGTTACTTTTTTTTTTAGAATACTAGCTAAAATTTATTTTACTAGGGGGCGCTGCCCCCTACGAGCTACGCTCGTCAACCCCCGTTCAGACACCGCAGACTCTAAAACCACGTTAATTTGAGCGGCTTAAAAAATATTTCCGAAGATTGAATTATAAGTTTAAAAACAGTGGCGATCTCCCTATAAACGGGTTTCTATTCATTTCTCTTTGATTGGGGAATTTTAAAGCCAAATCAGCGGCTGTTAAATGATACAATGTCTGTTTCCCTCTTTGATTAAATAAAATCAGTTGACATTTCAAAATAAGCTAATATAAAATGAATTAAATAAACAGTCTTTGCCTCCCGGTATTTTTAGCAAAGCGAAAAGAAAGTTTTTTTTTAATGACACTTTAAATGTATCGTTTTTAATCTGACGTAATTTTCACTAAACTTTTCTATCTCCTTTTACTATTCACGTGAAAATAATTTTGTTAGAAATGAAATATTATTTGCGCTATCCTAATAAAAATAGTTGAAAATATCATCTTAAAATATTACATAAATGTATTACATAATTTTTAAATTTAAACGGTTTTGGAGTATTATTTTTTTTCATTTTTTTCATTTTTACTATTACTTTCTAAAATCTGCCAACAATATTTCTAGAAATGCTGAAAATTTGAATTTAAAATAGAAATAAAACCTCAAAAAATTAGTCAAATTTAAAAAAGAAATATAGTCTGCACACCGGGAACTTCAAACGCATAAAATGATCTAAAAATGATTAAATTCCGATCTACAGTTTTTGCTCCTATAAAACTTTTTTAATGGAACGATTTTGTCCAACTTTAGCATTAAATATCTCTTTAAATATTTCTTCGATTTGAAAACTGTCTGCATCAGCGTGTTTATCAAACATTTCTCTATAATTCCACCGATTTTCATATTTTTGTATGCAATATTTTGCTTAATATTAACGAAGAAAGACCTCTGGTCACAAAAAATTCAAAACCGGCGGCGGCGGTGACAGCAGTAGTTACTTTTTTTTAGAATAGAGATATATATACATATATATATTAGATTGCCCACTAACAAAACCAAAAAGAAGTTTTATGTGAAAATATTAATAGTGTATTTAAATAAAGTTTTGTAATTTATTAAAAACGATAGTTTCGTAGTACTGCATGTAAGGGATAAATAGCTGACGAAATCGCAAAAGACCGCTACTTGCAGCAGGCTTTTTGATTCTGATAATTTCAGTAGTTTAAGAGCTTAGTTCGATTATATGTTTTTAATTTTTTTTAATTTATATTATTTTATTTATTTACTGACGAAGTTTAAAATTCGTTATGAAATATTAAGCGGAAACAAATCCCGAACTTTTTATGATGTTTGAAGTGCAAACGGATTAATCTTCTGTAATCGTGCCGCAATAACCATACTTCAAGCATTTTAAAACAGTAAATTGACATACATTTTTAAAATAACTTGCATTTGAAAGAACCTTTTTTCCCCTATTGAATCGTGTAAAAATTAAAAATATGCAATATTTAGAAGTTTAAAAAATTGCGGCAACAACGAAATTTATTGGTCAGGTGTTGCTGCCACAAAATGACATCAGCGTGACTCCTGGACATGTTTTAGCTTTATAATAGAGATTCAGCCCAAATGTTTAAATTTCTTTTGTTATTTTGTTCATGCATTCACTTGACTTTAGAGCTCATCCCCTGAGATCGATATCCACCTAATGACATTTAAGAACTCTGGGAATATTTTAAGGAACATCTGATAATAATTAATGATTGAGCTGAAAGTATTTGAACAGTTCGGAGAAGAATTGCCTCCTTATTTATTCATCTCTTAATGTATTTAGAAAGATATTTTTAAACATTATATTAATTCATTAAATAAATAATCTTTTGATAGTTAATAAAATTGAAAGTCAGAAATATTAAAAACTAGATATATGAGGAAAATCTATTAGTCAAATACTATTAAGCGTTCAGAATTAAAGGGAATTTTTAAAACATTATCCAGAAAGCTTTATAGTTAATTATAAAATTTTTAATCAAAAAGAAAAGCCGCCTTCCATTACTTTATTTTATATGAAACTAGCTAAAGCCCCCGGCGTTTTAAGAATGTTTATTTTGAAAACTTAATTTCAAAATTAAACATACAGTATAAAATAAACGATAAAAGAAAGCAATAAAGCCATCTATCTATATTTCCGTTCTTCACACATGCGTACACACACTTATATATGGAATAGGTTTAAAAATGAAGAAAAAAAATTAAGATAAGTTCAAAATGTTAAAATATGCCACTATTTCCACAATTAGGTTTTTATCATGCTTTAATACGTTTTTTCAAACTCATATGACATTATATATTTACCTGCTGACGTCCATTATATTTCCAACATGACGTAATATTCACTTTTTTTTTAATTCGTCAAACTATTTATTTCATTTTCATTTTCCACGTGGAAATCTTGCAATAAAAATGTCCTGATGCAATATTATTATTTTTTTTATTATTATTATTCGTCAAACTATTTATTTCATTTTCATTTTTCACGTGGAAGTCTTGCAATAGAAAAGTATTTGTTGTGATAAGAATTTTATTGTGAATTTTTAATTCTTATCAACTACTATAGCAAAAAATGTTTCAATTTGATAGGAAATTGCTGTTAAATTGGTGGTTTTTTATTAATTAAAAATTAACAATAAATTATTCCGATTCCAGATTACTTCAGTTGCCTCGGCCGTGTTTTAATACACATGCTCGTAACATTTCACAATTCTGGCTTCCGAACTGTGGATTTGTATAGAATTACAGACAGACGAATTTTCATTTTTATATATTAGATTAAAAACTTCGCCAGGGACTTTTGACCTGCCATGTCTTAGCGTATAAATCCCTCCACTGTAGTATATAGTTCTTCAAATGAAGGAGTGTACTGCAGAAATCTTGCGTGAATTTAAATGCTTTACATTTTTTTTTCTTTACATCATGTTGAAATTTCTTAACAATTAAACCAAGTATACAATTAAACCAATAATTGAAGTTTTTGGTTTTCTTTAATACAATTCCAAAAACAAAAATTTAAAAAGGGGGAGGAAAACCTCCGGGTAGCGACTTTGTCGTCAAACAGATAGCTCTCCGTCACTTGATGAAATTAGTTGAAATTGAGCTTGTATAAAGATGTCTATTTATTTGTTTTTTATAATTAATTTTTTTTCTAAAAAGTACTGAACCAGTTTAGATGAAATCTAAATGGGACCAATTCGAGAGTATCATTTTTCAATAATTTTAAAAAAAATCACATTAATCGCTCGCATAGTTTCGGAGTAATCGGTGAACATGCATAACAAAAAAATACAAACGCTTCGAATTGAGAACCTCCTCTTTTTTTTTTAACCCTTAAATGCCGGGTGTTGCTTTTCGGCAACATACCCAATTTAGGCTTATAAATACTATTAGAATCATATTGAAGCTATAATGCCCAGTGTTGCCAATAAAATACATTCTTAAAATATTATTAAATCGATGTTCAACATTTAGATGGCAACACTTGTGCTGTTTAAGAATAAAGATAGATTTGTTTTTCCAATTGTTGATAAATGTTCTTTTTGTTTTGTTTGGAAGCTTGCGAAATACTCTATTTTGTTCTGCAGTGAGCAAGTAAAATTTATTTCTTATCATAGTTCTCAAAATTCTTGTTTGTTTAATATTATAGAATTTTAACGAGGAAAATTATTTTTTCAGTTAAACACCAGTATTGCCGATTAGTAACAAACAGTTGTTTAGCCGTAAACCATACTTAAAACAAAATATGATTTTTTTTTCATTATTTTTTCCATGATTTATTTCAAAAAAGAAAGCCGAAAAACATATTTTAAATGATTTTTGAAAACTCAGGCATTTAAGGGTTAAGTCGGTTAAAAATAATGGGCTTTCATGCATTTTATTCCGAATGATAGGAGACTAGCGAAATGTGTTGCTCACATTTTCATCATTGCGTTTTGTGCACCATATATTTTTAAAATTTCTTGTAAAATAAATTAATATCTTATAAGATTATTTTTAACTCAAATAAAAATTATCTTATAGCACAATATTATAAATATTCCGTAACAAAGGGCAGCTGTGACAATATTTTCGAACAATGCGCATTTGTAACATTCATATTTAAATTTGTAACATTCAATAGTGTAACATACGCCGTTTGAGTAATTAAAGGTTATTAACCTTATCAGCGCCATGAGCAGTAACAGATACATCCGTTCACTAAGCTGCAGGATTGACTGCAGTAGAAGCTTATTTAAATTAATATAATTCTAGAAATATAAAGTAGTTTTAAAAGATTGAGTAATGATTAGTGCTCTCAAGGATTATATTCATGTACGTAAATAAACTTTTTATATCATATTGAAAAAAATATATTTTTTCAGCATTTTGAAAAAATTACAGTGTAAACAATACGTGAACTGATATATCCATTCCCTAAGCTGCAGGTTTTACTGCAGTAGAAGCATTATTTAAATTAATATAATTCTAGAGACATAATGCAGTTTTAAAACATTGAGTTATTAATACATATATCTGTAATAATCAATATATTTTAATTCCATAATGGTAAAGATGTCAGGCGCGTTTTTTAAATGAATATTCATACAGTTAAAACATCAACTTTCCCGAGTTTTCTTAAATTGGGACATTTCCTATTCCATCGACACACAAATTTTGTTTTAAGGGAGGTCTTTCCCTGCATAGAAACATTTTTCAAAAAATCTCTTTTCGTACTTATTTTATATTCACTTTTTTCCCTCAAAAAAGGAGACAATTCATTAAACCAACAAATATTTAAATTCGGATTTTAATTAAATACATCGGAAACTGAAGTTCTATTTCAAAAATATGTTTTGAACAAATAGTTTTCCTTCTGTATATATGCTGTATGCCTTGGATCATAGAAATGCTTGCAGAAGTGTATAATAAGTTGAAGGAAATTTATGCAGATGAATCTAAAATTTCTTTCCTACTTTGCTGTGAAATAGAAAATTTAAAAGTGTCACAGAAATTGTCTTTACCAAAAGATGCATATTTTTACAAAATGATCTTTCCAATGAAATGTTTAAAACTTGACTAGAACCATACACATTGTTTGCTTAAGGGGATGGTGGACGTTATTTTTTTTTTTTTCATCATAAAGGTATGAAATTTTGTGGAAATATACATTTCACCCTAAGTATATAGAACACATTAAAATAAATTCCCAATCTTATTATAATTTTAAGATTTGTTAAAAAATTAAAATTTTAAACCGAAATTTCAAACGCTCCATGCGTCATAAATTTTTAGATATTTCCTCGATTTTGGATTTTAATCACTTAAAACTCTATTACGAACAAATCTGTACATCGATTTTTTACTCTCTTGAATAGTGAATTTTTTAGAGATTTTTTTTCTGAATTCGATATCGGTTTTCATCAAAATTTTGCCTTTTAATAAGTTAAAAATCAAATTTAACTATCTTAATGAAGTCGAATTTTAAAATGCATAAACAGTTTCTTTGTAAGCAATATCAGGATTCTTCCTTAACAACTTTAGGAATTTTCATCAAAAATTATGGTGCATGGAACATTTCAAAAATCAAAAAATGTCGAAAAATCAGTTTTGAGAGAAACAGATTTAAAATATATTAAAAAGGCCGAAAAATTGTCTGTATACAAAATTCAAACACTTGCAAGTTTGCGAAAAATAATAGCACTTGCATGCGTTTTTTACAAATGGTTCAGAAGAAACTGGAGAATAATAATATGCACGAAAATAATTTTCTATTTTTGGGTCGATTTCTACTCAAATAAAACTCCACGGTTCCCATATAGCCCAGTAGTAGGGGAGCAAAAAAAGGCCGAATTCGGAATTAATTAGGGGAAAGCTGGAAATTGTTTTAATCCCTTCTGTTTAGGTCTAGAATGAATATTCTATGTTTTCCTCCTCGTACTAGGTGAGCGTTAGGAAATATGTATAGAATTATAGTAAAAAAACACCTTTTTTTACATACCATAACAATATCTCAAAACAGCTAACTCTGCCAAAAATATTGTCAATACAAATGCTGTAGAGCTTAAAATTCTGAGTAAAATGAGTACCTACACTCAATACTTATGTTGAATATTAAGGTCACAATTCTACTTCAAAGTTTTAGACCCATCATCAGGGGGATGACTTCAGAATTAATTAGGAGAAAACTGGAAATTGTTTTAATCCCTTCAGTTTAGGTCTAAAATGAACGTACTATATTTTCTTCCTCGTACTTGGGTGAATGTTAGAAAATATGTACATATTTATTTTCGAAAAACACGTTTTTTTTTAGTTTCCTTAACAATATCCCAAAACAGCTAACTCTATATAAACATTGTCAATACAAATGTTGTAGAACTTAAAATTCTGAATAAAATAAGTACCATCATTAATATTTTTGTTTAACATTAAGGTCGCAATTTTATTTCAAAATTTTGCCTTAATCGCTAATCAATAACTTGAAGCCAGGAGAGACCAAGTTAACTTAACAATATCTCAAAATAGCTAAAGTTATAGAGCCTAAAATTCTGAGTAAAATGAGTACCTACACTTAATAATTTTGTTCAATATTAAGGCCGCAATTTGAGATATTGTTAAGTTAAATTGGTCTATCCTGGCTTCAAGCTCTTGATTTGAAAAAAATTGAAATAGAATTGCGACCTTAATGTTAAACAAAAATATTAATGATGGTACTCATTTTATTCAGAATTTTGAGCTCTACAACATTTGTATTGACAATGTTTTTTATAGAGTAGCTGTTTTGGGATATTGTTAAGGAAACTAAAAAAAACGTGTTTTTCGAAAATAAATATGTACATATTTCCTAACATTCACCAAAGTACGAGGAAGAAAACATAGTACGTTTATTTTAGACCTGAACTGAAGGGATTAAAACAATTTCCAGTTTTCTCCTAATTAATTCTGAAGTCATCCTCCTGATGATGGGTCTAAAACTTTGAAGTAGAATTGTGACCTTAATATTCAACATAAGTATTGAGTGTAGGTACTCATATTACTTAGAATTTTAAGCTCCACAACATTTGTATTGGCAATGTTTTTGACAGAGTTAGATGTTTTGAGATATTGTTATGGTATGCAAAAAAAAAAGTGTTTTTTGACTATAATTCTATACATATTTCCTAACGCTCACCTAGTACGAAGGGGAAAACATAGCATATTCATTCTAGACCTAAACATAAGGGATTAAAACAATTTCCAGCTTTCCCCTAATTAATTCCGAATTCAACCCCCTAACCACTGGGCTAATAACTTGAATTAGTGTTAAAAGTTCTCTAGATTTGTGAAGATCGCTACGTGTGTTAATGTTCATTGTATTGACTGGTGGAAGGAGGAGATAGAGAGAGCATTTTCCGAAGAAAGTGTCTTGCTGTGTAACTTCTGAGTTTATACATTTAATTTTTTTTTTTTTTTTTTTTTTTTCTATATACAAGACGAATGTATTGGATTCGTGAAAATTTTCGACTTCCGCTTTTTTGACGGATTTATACATTTTAGAAGATTCTGAACTCGATCTGAATATTCTTAGAATATCTATGTGTCTGTCTGTCTGCTTGTAAATGATAGAAATTTTGTGACATCCTAATTCACGAACTACTGCACGGAATTTAATTAAACTTCAGATTCAGTTAGAACTTGACATAAATTAGTACTGATTAGTTTTGGATCTATATCGACCAACAGGTGGGGCTGTCATGCTGAATTTTTCATAGTTTCCAAAATACCTATATCTCAAGAACGGAATTTCATTAAACTTCATATTATGTTAGACCTTGACATAAATAGATGCCAATAAAGTTTGGATGTATTTCGTTGAACAGATGGCACTGTTCTGCTTTGTTTTTGAAATTTTCTGCGACGGCTATATCAAGAAAACTAATACACGGAATTGCATAAAACTTCATATTATGTTAGACCTTAACATAAATAGATGATGATAAAGCTTGGGTGTATATCAAAAAACAGATGGCGCTGTTCTGTTTTGTTTTTGAAAATTTGTGTGACGGCTATATCAAGAAAACTAATAGACGGAATTTTATCAAAATTCATATTCTGTTAGACCTTCACATATATAGAAGGTAATTAAATTTTGACTGTGGTTAATCATCATGGGAGCTTCTACCCTGTGCTTAGGGAGCGATTCCTAATCTTATCAGCAATCAATTGATGCGATTTAAAGAGAGTGATTTTTAGGTGCGTTCGTAATTATATAAATACGTAGCACCTAAGTCGTCATCTGATTCGTCCATCTGTTCGCATGTATCAGCGCAAAAACTACCGAAGCGAATGGTTTGAAATTTAATATATATAATCGTTGCAGAATTTTGTCGAGTCATTTCAAATGTTATGAAAATCGAATCAAAATTTAAAAGGATATTAATAAAAGTTTTCTTCATTCTATTAAATCCTATCATACGTAATTAATTCAGTTATATCCCATGATAGCTAATGATTATTGTTTGTCATGGTTATTACGTCCTACTTAAGATGGAGTCATATTACACTGGTCATCAAAATTAAAGGATAACGAGAAAAAATATGCTCACTAAGTTAATGTTGCAACCAATGCCCAATGCTGCAATTATTTATGCCAATTAAATACTATTGAACTCAAAATTGCATTTCCGAGCATAATTTAGCGTCAGAAATATGCAAATTAGATGACTGACAATGGGGTGCGCAATGGACGTATGTTGGAATTATGGTCTGTAGTGTTGTTTAAAGTGAATGTGGTGTCTGAATGTGATCAGTATTTATTAGTTATGGCTCAAAGGCATCATTTAAGTTAAGGTCAAAGGTGGCGAATAATTGGTAGAATCGAGGAAGGTCAAACACGAATATAGGTCGTCCAAGATTTGAATATCCCTCATACTGGCGTATCAAGAGCCTCGCGCTGCTCTTTAAGCATTGGATCCGTTGATAGACAGCCTGGTCAAGGGAGACCAAGTGCAACAACTGCATCCGAAGACCGTGTTTTGTCATTGTGGGCTCGAAGAAACCACGAAGCGACTACAAGAGATTTGGTTTCAGACCTTCAGGCTGCCACAGGAGCGCGAATTAGCCGTTTACTGCTGCACGAAGGCTTAACAAGAGTGGACTGTATGCGAGAAGACCAATAGTTTGTTTCCCACTCACTCCAGCTTCCAAAGGAGCCCGTTTCAACTGTTCCCGTCGTCATTTTCAAGGGAGCCAAGATAACTGGGCTCGAGAATTGTTTACTGACGAGTTCAGGTATAGTCTGAATGCTGATTCTAGACTTTTTTGATCTGAGGAGATGAAGGAAGACGCAACATGCCCTTCCCTTGTCCGTAAAATATCTCGTTTGAGCCCATTCATCTTGGGCTCCCTTGAAAATGACGGCGAGAACAGTTGAAACGGGCCCCTTTGGAAGCTGGAGTGAGTGGGGCACAAACTATTGGTCTTCTCGCATACAGCCAACTCTTGTTAAGCCTTCGTGCAGCAGTAAACGTCTAATTCGAGCTCCTGTGGTAGCCTGAAGGTCTGAAACCAAATTTCTTGTAGTCGCTTCGTGGTTTCTTCGAGCCGACAATGACAAAAAACGGTCTTCAGATGCAGTTGTTGCTCTTGGTCTCCCTTGACCAGGCTGTCTATCAACGGATCCAGTGCTTAAAGAGCGACTCGAGGCTCTTGATACGCCACTTTGAGGGATATTCAAATATTGGACGATTTCCATTTGTGTTTGACCTTCCTCGATTCCACCAATTATTCGCCACTTTCGACCTTAACTTAAATGATGCCTTTGAGCCATATCTAATAAATACTGATTACATTCAGACACCACTTTCACTTTAAACAACACTACAGACAAGAATTCCAACATACGTCCATTGCGCACCACATTGTCAATCATTTAATTTGCATATTTCTGACGCTAAATTATGCGCGGAAGTGCAATTTTGAGTTCAATAGTATTTAATTAACATAAATAATTGCAGCATTGGGCATTGGTTGCAACATTAACTTAGTGAGCATATTTTTTTTCTCATTATCCTTTAATTTTGATGACCAGTGTATTTCCGTAGTACCGAATTTAATATATATAATAGTAATAAATTTTGTATTCATGAATTTTTGCACATGAGTGCAAAAGCTATTGCACCAAGATCTGAATATTTATAAAACTAGTCATAGTACGAACGCATCACATTTGTGACGTTTGACGTAAGTTAAGCTGGAGTAACTGGACCCACGTGGTAACTGGGCCATAGGCTATTTTTAAAAAAACGTTGATGTCTTTTAAGTGTTTTCTGTTATCAACATTCTGTTGTCAACCTCTACTTCTTAAAACAACGTGTGTCAACTCGATCATAAGTTTACCTTTGGTGTGATAGGTTGCCAAAAATTTAGGCTTTTTGTTTTTGACTTTTTTTTTATAGACGCTGTAGACAAAAACGGACCGAAAAACAAAAATTGTACTGGCAATGGAGACGCCAGTACTATTTCCGTATTTTAACGGATATTTTTCACCGTAAATTCTAAAAAATTTTCCGTTTTTCTGGAATTTATGGGGGAAATTTTCTGTTTAAATACGGAAATAGCACTGGCGTCTCGATTGCCTGTACAATTTCCGTATTTTAGTCCGGTTTTTTTTTATTTTGTTACAGTGAACAACGTCGATTTGGTTGAACTTTCTGGACCTTCTATTAAAATACAGTAAGTACTTTTATTAAAAAATCTTTTTTTTTTTAATTAGACATATAAATACGTTAATAGTATTAGATAGCTATGCATATTTACTTTTCAAATTTAAAGCCTGTGTTCCGGTTACCGCGTAAATTTTTCAAGAATAGGGTAACTGTGGCATGTATCAGGGGTAACTGAACCCTGTAGGATCCAGTTACCCCAAAAGTTTTTAAAAAAAAATTGGAGTTTCTCTTACTACGAGAAATTAATTTATCCATAACGAAAATTATATAATACCTTACTAAAATTACATAACAAAATTTTAAGGAAGCATGTTGGTGGGTATCAATCCAAACGTCTTTAGTGAGATAGCCAAACCTCGAAATTTTAGGATACAGGGCTAATTCCATGCGAACTTGTCATGTCTGTCACACAGCTGAAAATCATTATGCTTGTTGGCCGCCGTTATTTTCGAAAAGTTTGCTTCGCCTTATTCAATTGCGGAGATATCTCCGACAAAATAAGTCACATCTTTCCGTTCTAAAATACTGGTAGCCAAAAATCGTAGTATGTGACGGACATGATAAGTTCGCATGAAATTAACCACAGATGAAGAGGCGTACATAACACAAAATGACATTATTAGAAAATATCGAAACCAATAAAAAATAGTTTTGTTCGATATAAAAACATTCTCCACAGATTTATTGGAACTTTATCGAACTTTCATTGAGTTAAATAAAAAAGAGAATGAGATACTTAAATACTTACGTACCCATTTGATCATAGATTTATCTTGTTAATTTTTTTCCCTAAAATACCCATGTAACTTCTATACTTATTATCTATACTAAAGTGCATCAGTACTTACTTAATTCTTATGCTTTTTGTATAAATAAATATAATAATTACACATTTAATGCTTCTTTTAGACACCTTGACAGTAAATGTTTCCCTTACAATGTTCTTTAGTTGATATATAATTTACATTATTTGCCTGGTTTAATTTTTTTAAAGTTATTTACTCTTTTTCAAACAGGACCTGATACCCCATATTAAAAATAACAAACGTATGCGAAACACAGACCTACCTGGTCCAGTTGCCCCATAAAAATGGGGCAACTGGACCCATGGAGAAAGAAAGATGAAATGCATATGTTTTTTTTTTTTTTTTTTTAACATTAAAATATAATTTTGAAAATTTCTGTTTGATATAGTGAACGTAACTGAACACATTTTCAAAAGTTCAGACTTTAATTCAAATGAACATTAGCTTTTCAAAGATGAGTTGCGAGAATCTCCAGAGTCAAGTTGCAAAACCATAGCCCAGTTGCTCCATGTAACCTTACAATTTCCGACTTGTTTCTATTATTATTCACTGATCGCTATAATTCTATACTAAATTCAAAGAAAGGAATCATATTTCATATCCATAATTGTTACTGTGTGGGTATGTTATTTAAATTAATCTATATTGGAATGATATAGAAGAAAGTTTTGTAATGGTCATAACATGCTAGTTTTTAAATTATTTACGTATTATTTAGAACTGTACTTTTATTTCGATATTTTAGCCTTTGTATTAATGATATTAACTATTGTATTATATTAATTGTGATTAATGGTTATAAATTGTTATTTTGTTTACTATTACTGTTGTAGTTTTATGTTATTAATTATTATCATTATATTCCTTTGTTACGAGTGTAGATTTATAAAAAGTGAGTACACAAAACAGGAATGAGTAAATAAAAGCTTATCAATATAAATGCTTAAGACATTCTTCTTGCTCATAATATAATTTTTTTCGCCATATAAGTTCTTTAATTTTTTTTTCTTTTTGTATTGCATATGAAAGCATTTCTTCACTTATCGATCTTCGGAATATTTTGAGGGGGAATTAAAATTCTACAAGATTTCTACGATAGACATTTGTGGAACATAGTAAAAGGCGAAATAAATATAAAAAGCTCTTCATGGTTGTACATTTTAAGGAGGCACTTGTACGAAATGATGCATTAAAATATTATTCAAGTACTCTTTAAAAAATGTCAAAACTAATCTGCTTTTAAAAACACATTCGTCTTTAAAATTCGTATCAAATATGTTATAAAATTATTTTAAAAATTAATAGAAGCTCTTTTGTTTTAGCTGTTGCTGTTTATACATAAAATGCTTATTTTCAAACATTTGTTTTAGATATTTTTTAATAAGTTAATATTCATTTTGTTGAATGTATAATTGAATTCATTGATTTAAAATATAAATTTCCATACAGATAATCTGCAGGGTACACTGTAAAAAAAATACGACCAGTTTTCCTGTAGGAATCGGAAAAATAGTTGCCCTTATCGCACCGGAAAAATTTCCGAACCAGCTCGGAATAAAATCCGTAAAAAAAGGAAATAGTCAATAAAACGGTATTTTACGGATTTTATTCCGAGCTGGGTCCCGGAATTTTTTCCGGTACGATAAGGGCAACTATTTTTCCGATTCTTACAAGAAAACTGGTCGTATTTTTTTTTTTTTTTTTTTTTTTTTTTTTTTTTTTTTTGTACAGTGTAGTTATAATTAAACCAACAATACTCAGCGGTTTTTAGACGCGGTTGTAAGCACCCAATACATACTAAATTTTATATACGCGAAATTTAAATGACACAGAAAACATCGGGAATTTGTTAAAACAATTCTCACCTTATAGTGTAAATAATTAGGTCTGAATATCTTATTAGCGAGTATAAATGGGAAAATTTAGGTACTGACAATGGCATAAACCATGATTTATTCCCGGTCTCAAAATGAATTGCTTAATGTAAAGCTATGTGCTGAGAGCGGGAAATTTCTCTGGCTACCAATTGTTTTAATCGCTCTCATCTGCATCTCTCCCATGTTGAATCACTACTCCCTTAATACTAAGGTATACCTTAGTATTAAGGAAGTAGAGTTTGAATCTGACATCTGTTCTTGGTAACCTTATTGTACTGCCTGGCCCGAGAGTTGTGTTAAATTTAATTGTTTTTCCCTACCGGTCAGATTCATGTCGAATTGATACTAATTTTCTCAGTTGTGAGTTGGTTTCTTTGGGTTGGGCTGAACAACTAACTATTGTATTGCAAAAGTAACTAACTATATTTATAACTATTGTATTGCAAAAGCACTATGTCGTAATTATTTTATTTTTCTAATTGTAATTGTGTCTGCATTGTATGCAATTTCCTTGTATTGTAATTGCATTCTGTCTGTTATAACAAAATTCCTCCCGCACTTTCGGGCTTCCCCTTCTATAAACCTTGGGCCGGGGTGTTTCTCTATGTTCTGTCGCTAAAACGATTTTTTTCCACATCACCTACACTGTAAAAAAAATACTGCCAGTTTTCCGGTAGGAATCGTAAAAATATTTGCCCTTATCGTACCGGAATAATTTCCGACCCAGCTCGGAATAAAATCCGTAAAAAAAAGGAAATAGTCAGTAAAACGGTATCTTACTGATTTTATTCCGATTTTACGGATTTTATTCCGAGCTGGGTTGGAAATTATTCAGGTACGACTGGCATTATTTTTTTTTACAGTGTAAAGTAAAACATGTACAAAATCTCATCTTAATCGTATTATTATTACAGCCTAAATATGCATTTGAGTGCATCAGTTTAATTACAATCTCTCTGTAAGTCTGTCAAAATTATTTATTTCGTACCATGTGTTTGTTTTATTTAGTTTTATTTTACTATACTTCTACAAACTTTACCATCTCTACAATTAGCGTTTAAAGATTGCGCCTTATTACACGAAAATAAATTATCCTACCATTTTATTATATATAAAAATTGCTTTTGTAATTTAATCTTGATTACATACGGTGGTATTTAGAAATATATCGCAAAAGAAAAATATCTCAAGAACAGAAGATCTTAATCTAGTATTGTCTAAATTCTGTTTAAATTGTGAAAAATTCTTTGCAATACATTAAATAAGGACCGTTATTTTTGTTCCTTGAATTTATTTTACTTTTTTAAATAAACTCTAAAGTCAACAATGGAACATGTTCCTGGGAGATTGTCTAAGATAATTTAAAATGAGTTTATTGAAGCGAAAGAATTTCATTATTAAATAAATGAATGGTGCATAACTTGAAAAGATGCAAATGTAAATATATATTCGTTGTTTTTTTTTTTCTTTTAGATCAAGGAATGAACAAGGTAGAAATTTTCTAATTGATATGTAAATTCTAAATAAAGAGGTTAGTTACGTCATATGACTTTGTTCGAATTAAATGGCCGTTTTACAATGTACATCGGATGAAATGTAACATAAAAGGCGGCCAAACAATGACGCATTTTCTGCACTAAAGCTCGGTCTATAAATTGTTAATTAGACAAATTAAATTAGACATATAATTATGTCTAATTTAATTTGTCTAATTAAAAATTTATTGGCCGAGCTTCAGTGCAGAAAATGCGACATTGTTTTGGGTCGGAGGTGTCACACAGAGCAGAGAAAAAATGTATGTTTTGTTTGTATGTAATGTTTGTATTCTTGTTTATACTATGTATACCTGAAGTGATGAGCTTGATGATTACTATCGACTTATTTATAAACATCTTACAGTGTGTACATAAGAAAATGTCTCAGTTCCAATGGTGTATTATAATAGTTTAATTTAGACTGTTTACAACAAATCATACATCAAGTTGAAGGTAAACTAACCTAGGTTTCTTACAAATGTTCAATAGGTGTACCTTTAGTTATACGGCACACATCCAACATACAGTCCAATTCCTCCCCCACTTCGGTTAACAAGTCCGGAGTAATGGAAGCAATAGCCTCTTCAATTCTGTGTCTCACCTCTGGCAAATCATTAGGTAGAGGCGGAACGTAGACACGATCTTTTATAAAACCCCAAAGGGAAAAAATTGCATTGTCTAACGGCTTTTAAATCTCCAGCCCAGCAATAATGTTTTACGCGCAGGAGCCGCCCTTTTACGTATGTGTCACTGTAAGGGGGTAAATAACAAAGCTGTATTCGCTGTACTCTGCTTATCTAAAACTGTTTGAGTTACCGTACATGTCCGTGTAGGAGCCGAGAATTTTTGGGCATTTTTTTGGCTCTAAAGTAGGCTCCAAAATATGTCTTCTTATACACGGGTATAAGAAAATTTCAAAAATTGATATTCTAAAAGGAAAAAAAAGATGGTAAATATAAAAAAATTAAAATTACTTACAAATTTCTATAAATACTTTAAATTTCTATTCCTTTACAATGAAAAAAGTTACCAATCCTCATTCATTATCCAAATCATAATCAGAATTTTCAAGAAACTGATTGAAATCGCTTTCTTTCATTGGTACATAAATATGAATATCGACAGTGTCTAATTCATCACCATCATCATCCCCGTCTTCTTCACAAATGGCAGCATCTCCAGTTCCATCCATCCAATTATATTGATGTAACATTTTTTTTTAAATCAAACGATCATTTCTTGTGGAAATTCAAGCCAAGAATAGGATATTTGGTTTTTACGAACAAACAAGTCATAACCGAATGACCGGACCCGATTAAACAGATTTGGCAGCGCGCTCAGAACAAAATATGAAAATCAATAATTTCGGAGAACGCATTTTTTTCTATTATCTATGTACAAAAAAGTGCTAGGTTTTCGCCCACTGAATTTTTCATCACCATTTTTTAACATCGGCTTATATACGAGTTTCCGATTTTGCACGATTCTTCACTGATACTGATTCTTCTCTTATACACGGAAATATACTACTCTTTATTTGTGATCTTGAATCAACACTCTGCAACGTTTACAGTTGATACTATTGAAATTTATAACTGGGACATTATTTTATAGGCACACTGTATTTAACATCCAACCTAAAATGTAGTGTATGTTGAACAATACAAAACGCGGTTGTAACGCCCATGAACAAAATTACGCGTTGCATGTAAATCTGGTTAAATTATTATCAACAAACAAAAACCCTTTATTACTTTTTAAAAATCTTAAAAATCCTTCAAAAAAAATTCAAACATCTCTGCATTCATTCATTTTTAAATGTCAACCTTTATCACTGCTCTGTATTTTTCTTTATTCAGGACCACTCTTTCTATTCTAATGTATATTATACATATTTTCAGGGTGGATTAGCCATCCGCGAAGTAACGCGCGCACTGATGTGGCCCGTGGTATTCAGAACATTGGTCAGCCTCCCTCTTGTGAAGAATATTCTTTCTACTACTCAGCCGGTGCTTTTGTAGTTAAAAAGGTAGGTAAATTACTGCTTATTTGTCATGATTTAAAAACAGTTAACTGTATAAAAATTCTAAAGATTGTGCTTTATCTCATTTGTTCAATTCTCACAATTTTCAACTAAGTATTTTTTTTTTTTGTATCATTTGGCTAAATTTAATAACGATTTCTTCATCATTAATGCTTGTATTATGTTTTTGTGAAGCCGGAATAAGAAATTGAGTTATTATTTTTATGCACTTAATCTTTTTAATCTTTGTGCAAGAAAGTATTTAAATTATTACATTACTTAAATTCGATGGAGTTTTTTAAAGGCGAAGAATGAATTATTTTATTTGAAAATGATATTCGACTTATAATAAAAATCTGAAATTTTCAAACGTTTTTAACACTTTCCAACAAAATTGAAAAGTGTTTATGATTTCGGTTTGTCTGGCCGTCTGTCCACGCTCTAATTCCCGTAAATATACTCCGATTGCCCTGAAATTTTGGGATGTGATTGACATTTACCATAGCACGTTCCCTATTTCAAATAAAGTTTGTAGCATGTTTTGTTCATTTACAGGTTCCGTTACATTACGGCCAATGGGAAAGAATCGTTTCAAATGGTTTTTAATGATGTTACATGCTTTCAAACACAATAAAACTGATATGCATTTATGAAGTGCACTAAAATATGCATTAAGTAGAATATGCGGTGCAAAGAATAGTTGTTATTCATTTACAGGGACACACAAAAGAACTCCGTTACATAATGGTATAGAGTTGGAGAGAATTGTTTGAGGCGTATTTTAATTATGTTAAACTATTTCATATATAATGAAATTGATATACGTCGCTGTGGTTTACTATACCTTACTTCATGTATAATACGAAGTGCATAGCATTTACACGGAAACACAAAAGATTTCAGATTCTATATTGTATTCGAAGTACTGTACATTAGCGATGTTTGCTTAAATGTATTTTTAATTATGATATGTGCTTTTATGTTTCACTGTATGAGTATTTATGCATACAATATGGTGTGTATAAATGCTATAATTCATATACAGGGCTACACAGAACAATTCGTAAAGGTTACTGGGTATGAGCGCAAATTGTTTAAAAGTGGTTTTAAAATGAGTTATTTATTTTTAGTCTGAGCTGCATTTAGCACACTAAGAAATGTTTGTAGAATATAGAGAAAATGATATACAAGGTCGCGCAAATAATTGCATACATGGTCGTCTATAAATGGTAATTTCTGGAAATGTGATTTCAGTAGTTTTAAGAGTGTTTTAGTTTGAATTAAATTTTAGCCAGATAGCGGTGTGTAATAATGTTATACAAAAGTATTCAAGTAGGTTTCCATCTATTAGTACAAATTGCTGAAAGGGAAATTTCAACCTGTTATGCGTTTTCTAGCTAAACTAAATTTTCCCATTATATAGTATACTAGAAAGGTAGCCCGTCAAAAATGACGGAAATTTAGATACAAAGATATATACAACTCATGTGCAAGAATATGAGTTTTCTCGCTTGTTCCGCAGTGATAGATGAAAATAAAACATTTTAAGAACGAAGCACATTTATGAAAAACTGTGTACAGTAGAAGACCACTAATCTGCACAGTTTGGTTCCAAGTGTTATGCAGATTTGATGCTTTTTGCGGTCATGTCTATTCAATCTTTGTTTACATTTTTTTAATTCATATATTGGACAATTTAGATTGTTGAGCCTTAAAAATAAATAAATAACACGCTTGAAGTAAGGTTAAAAACTATTAAATTATTGTATACGATTTCATGAAATGGTATTATATGGTATTATATGTGTGTACTTCATGATCTTGGTTATGACGTTGGCGAAATTGGCTGCAACTTGTCATAATCCTAATAGTGTGGTCCGCTATAACAAAAAAGTTGATATATCTTAGTTAGCAATTTTATTAGAACACCACGAGATCACCAAGTTAAAGTAGTAGTACTATTACATAGTATGTACTGCCATCAGGTGCAAACCTATTAAATACATTACAAAAGTAACCAGTTTTTAATAAAATTTCTGATATAAAGTAGCTTTCAAAAACTTGTGTAAAATTGCAGGCCGTTCTCGTGTTATGTCAGTCCTAGGAATAATATTTCTAACACTGAAGATTTTCCATGTATATATGGAATGTAGAAAAGCTTCTCCAATAGAAAGGTCCTGAAATGACATTGTAATTCTTCTAACTTCAAAGTTTAATCGGGCCCTGATGTTGAGTTCTGAAATCTAATAAATACAGTTATTTTAAATATTACAACAGAATTAAACAGTTAAACTTATTTAACTTAAACCCGCTGTCACTTCCCGATGTTATTTTTTAGTATTAAGGAAGAAAATTATTTAAAATTTTCAAATCATGCATTCATGATTTTTTTCCGCCTTTAATAACTAAATAATGAAAAAATAGGCTTTTGTTCTGAGCTCATAAATATGACAATAAAATAATGTAACTAAGAGACATTGCAAAATTAAATCTTTGTGATTACGAACCATAAACAAACGATACCGCCACCATTTTACCTACTATGACGTCATTAGAATATTGCCCATTGATTGTTGGAGAACTTACTTTGTGAATGATTTCCTCAATGATTTAATATTTTTGACGTTTCATGATGAATGAATCACTTGTGTTTGTTTAGGTTTGTGGAATGAGATATTAAGGTGTGAAACTAATTTCAATTGAAGTTATCCAAGGATATATGTATTTTTAATCGAAATTAAAAACAATGCTTTGATCTCGAAATAAAAAGTTTTAGTTTGTATAATTTTTTATTTCTGTTAATTATTTATTTAAGTACTTTTCCATTATAGCGCATTTTTAAAATAAGCTTGGCGCGATTCGGGCATCAGAAAGTGAGATATGTTGCGAAAATATATAAACAGCTATGAAAACAAATCTAATGAACTTTTATCTTTGTTTATATATGCGCTTATATGCATAAAAAAATCGTTTCTAAATATATATAATTTTTTTTATATACAAATTACGGCACAGATTTCAGATATGAACCGGGATACCTAACTGGCGCCAAAATGGTGTTATTTTGCCTGCTATGGTAACCCGGCTATTGTTTTTTATTTATTAATAAATTGTTTATTTACTTTTATTTTCTGTTTTTTAATTATATAAACTGCTTTGTTCTATAGTTATTATTCAAACTTTTATTTATTTGTAGTTATTTCCTTTTCAAAATGATAGCAAATAATTGAAAAATATATAAGTAACTGGTATTCGAAAGCGAGATTTCTGCCAAATTGGCGTCATAGAAAAATCACGCCAACCCCCATGCGTATATGACATCTGTGCAAAAATTACTTCTTTTTCTTTATAAAAATGAGTAAATAGCTTTTTTTTATATTAAATTGTCGGCACAGATGTCATATACGCCTATATTGGCACGATTTTTTTTTTTTTTTTTTTTTTTTACGCCGATGCCATATACGCACCGGGTACTTAACTGGCGCCAAAGTGTTGTTATTTTGCTTGTAATGGTAACCCGAATGTTGTTTATGATGTTTGAATTATTATGAATTGATGTTTTCGCCAAATTGGCGTCGGAAAAAAAATCGCGCCAATATGGGGCGTATATGACATCTGTGCCAAATTGTATACATATGGAAAAAATTGCTTGTGAGTATGAAGCAGTAAATAGGTTGCCAGAAAATACGTTGGCAAACTTCTTTCTCGCCAAGAAACTTTTCTCCGAAGTATTGTACATAAGCAATGATTGCTAGAAATGCATTTTTAATTATGATATGCGCTTTTGGAACAGATGTCATATTCGCCCCATATTGGCGCGATTTTTTTCTGACGCCAAATCATATAGGCAAAGGGTACTTAACTTGCTCCAAAGTGTCGTTATTTTGCTTGATGTGGTAACCCGGATTATGTTGTTTATGCTGTTGATGTTTTCGCCAAATTGGCAACCGAACAAAATCGCGCCAATATGGGGCGAATACACTATGACGCAAAAGTTTAGACAATGAAGAAATTCTTACATACTTTGAAAAATATTTATTCAATTTTCAAATCACTGCTTGAAATTAATGTGCTGTACATATAAACAATATTTATAACAAAGAAAAGTGGAATTGTGCATATTGCAATAAATTAAATGGTAACAAAAATAAACTGCTGTCTCAGAAGTTTAGACACAAATTAAATAAAATCGAAATAAACAATTTTTAAAACCTGGTTGCGCATCCATGCTTATGTATTACGTCATATACACGAGATTGCATGGAAGAAACTAAATCTTACATAGTTTGTGGATCGATATCGTACCATGCATTCTCAATAGATGTCTTAATTTCCTTTTCAGAAGAGTATTGTCTAGCGTTGCTATAAACTTTGCGACACATGATGCTCCAAAGGTTTTCTATAGGGTTAAGATCTGGGCTACATGCTGGCCAGTCGAGAACTCTTATATTATGGGAATTAAACCAAGATTTTGAATGTTTTGCAGTGTGAATTGAAGCATTGTCTTGCTGAAATTCCCACTGAGGACCCCCTAGAAGCTCAGCAAATGGCAGTAGGTTTTCTTCTAATGTCTGTGTATAATGCTGTGAAGTTTGACGACCAATGGTGAAGGTCAGAGATACTTGTCCATTATAGCAAAAGGCTGCCCAAACCATCACCGAGCCCCCTCCTTGTCTGCGACTAAAAAAACGTCGAGGTTCCTTCCGCAAGTCATGCCAATACGATAAACAACCATCTGGACCATCCAGATTCCACTTTTTTTCATCGCTAAATATGACTGACTGCCATTTCTGTCCATATGACATATGCTTTCGAGCCCACATAAGTCTTTGTAACTTATGATATGGTTTCAGAGCTGGTTTCTTCTGCATTTTGCTATAAACGATTGTTCCTTTTTCCAAAATTCGTCTACGAATCGTATCCTTTGATACAGAGAGTCCCGATGAGCTTTGAACTCCACGTACGCTCATTTGTTGAGTACTCGCTAGTCTTTGTATCAGGCGATCCTCTCGTACATTTGTCACACGTGGCCTCCCAGACCGACATTTTGCTTTATATTCGGAACTACTCGATAAAACTCGATAAATAGATTTTTTTGACCTATTAATAATAGCAGAAATTTCAGAAACGCTCTTCCCTTCACCTTTCAACTGCCAAATCCTTGAAACCTCATTCACTTGAATTTCTTTAGCTCTCGGCATGTCGACTATGAAGCGCAATCGTTTGCAGAACTTAAGTACTCCAAATTTGTGACATCATCGATTCTAAATTTGCATATGCCAGCGAATATTCAAAGAAATTTAGAATAGTGTCTAAACTTTTGCGACAAGCACATTTGAATTTTTATGAAAAAAATTAGTATTATAGCAAATAAAACGACTGTCTTTTGTACATAGCATTTTAAATCAGTTTTTGAATATATTTACAGGTTTTTGTAATTCTGACGTCATAATTCTACATTTTAAAGCTGAATGACGTCATTGTCTAAACTTTTGCGTCATAGTGCATGACATCTGTACCGCGCTTTTATGTTTCACTACATTTATGCATACTATACTGTGTGTATAAATGCTACAGTTCATATGCAGGGCTACACAAAAGAATTCGTAAGGGTTACTGAGTATGAGAGTAAATTGCTTAAAGGTGGTTTTTAAAGGAGTTATGCATTTTTACGCTGGACTGCATTTAGTTTCCTAAGAAATGTTTGTAGAATATAGATAAAATGATATACATGGTCACGCAAAGAATTGGATACATAACCGTCTATGGATGATAATATTTGGAAATGTGATTTCAGTAGTTTTAAGAGTAGTTTAAATTAAATTTTAGCTAAATAGTGGCATGTAATAACGGTACTATTGGCTATGGACGATAACTGCTGAAATCAATTTTTAAATTTTTTTATGCGTTTTCTAAAATGTTTACTTAGTTATCCTGGTACTTCTTAGTTATCCCGTCGACCAAATTTCTGTCGCCAAATTGTAAGATTAATTGCCAATAATGGTTGCCATTAATTAATTAATTAAATGCCAATAATGGCCAATAAAACCATTAATTCGACGTTTTATTTGTATTTTATTAATGTTTTACTATTGATATGGCGATTTATATAATTTGGCGAAATTGGTCGACGGGATATCTAAGAAGTAACGTTATCTTATTTACCTTATTTCCCTAAATAACGAAGTTTTGTTAAAGCATTCAGGATGTGTTGGAAAGTGTTTCATATTCTATGCTTAACGCATGATTTTTCTTTCTTCTTTAGTCTTATTTTGCATTTATTTTATTCTTAATTTTTTAGTCTTATACTGCTTTATAGAAACTTCGGCACAGTTGTCATATACGTTATCATATATTGGCACGATTTTTTTCCGACGCCAATTTGGCGAAAACATCAACAGCATAAACAACAACATCCGGATTACCATATCAAGCAAAATTACGACACTTTGGCGCCAGTTAAGTACCCGTTGTATATATGACATTGGCGTCAGAACAAAATCGCGCCAATATGGGGCGTATATGACATCTATGCCGAAACTTTAATATTTAATGTTTAAACTCTTCGCTCCACTCCCCTTGCATATAGTACAAACTATAACACGGATAGCGCAAAATAATAGACAGTTTGGTACTTTTCCACTGTAGGGGCTTTGGCATTTTTTTTAAAAAAAAGCTTGGTGTAATTTGGGCATCAAAAAGTGAGATTTGGGTACTTTTCCGTTATGCGACACCATTGTCGCCAAGCATAATAGTTGGCGCAAAATCGTGAATTGAAGCATTTGAAAAATAAAAGAAAAACCATTGTCGATACTAAAGTGAGCATTTAAAAAATATAGCATTTGAAAATTCCAGACTTTTACGAACTATTTCATCAAATCACAAATATATACTTAAAATAAGTGAACAAATAACTGCTGTAAAATAAAGCAATAAAATAAAACTCATATTAAACTGCTGACATAAAATTACAAATATCTTTTAGCATTTTGAAATAATTGGCACATTAGCATACATTTTGGCATGGTGTCCGTATAACGGGAAAATATCGAGATTTGTTGTCAAATCATATAAACAGCTATGAAAACAAATTTGATGAGCGTTTTTGTTTGTTTTATATGTATATTATTGATGTTTTTATGTACAAATTGCATCTGTTTCTGTATAAAATTAGAGAAACGGCTTTTTTTTTTGTTAAATAAATCGTATAAATATCGAAAAAAATGCGTGTGTATATAAAATGAAACAGTGAATAGGTTCCCGGAAAATATGTTACCAAATTTCCTTTTTCGCCAAGGCACCTATACTGGAAAAGTACCTAAAGCACATTAAAATCGCGCAGTTAGGAGGTCACACAGTACACCGTTGTCTATTGGCGGTTATTTTATTAGTAGCATCGGGAGGAAGATGTAAAGATGTACTTTAAATTCTCACCCATAGATTTCGAAAAAATATCTTAAAAGAGTGGAGTTTAAATTAAATTTCGGTGACCTCCATTATGAAAGATTAATGGTTTTAACTGGGAATTTCGCCAAATTAGTCAGCTATCGCCAAGTTGGCTAACATTTGGCGCTACTGTGGTAACCCTGCATTAATATTTTTCAACAATTACTCATTTCAATGAGGCGGTCCTACCGGAATAGTGAGGGACACACAGAGACTTGGATTTTATATAAATAGATATATATCAATCTACAGATCAAATACAGGGCTGTTCAAAAGAATTTGAATACATATTTGGCTATGGACGGTAACTGCTGAAATCAGTTTTTCAAAAGTTTTATGCATTTTCTAAAATGGTTACTTAGTTATCTTATTTACTTTATTGCCCTAAATAACGAAATTTTGTTAAAGCATTCAGGAAGTGTTGTAAAGTTTTTCATAATCTATGCTTGACGCATGATTTTTCTTTCTTGTTTATTTATAAAAACAGTAAAAAATTACTTATTATAATTTTCTCATGTGTAATTTGGGAAAAAGTCATCGATAAGTACAAAAATTTTATTAATACATACCATGGTATAATTCTTTCTTCGGGTTTCTATCTGGTTCCTTTTTAAAATAGACACTTATAAAAGCAATATGAAGTTACGCGTTTAGCATGCGGGAGTATGAACTATAATTTCAAGAGAAAAAGCAAGACTTAGCCTTTATTCTGCTGATATTAAAATTTAAACTTAATATGTTTTGATCTTAAGAAAGAAAAAATCGTGTTTTATAAATAATTCGATTTGTTCTTAACATTTCAAATAGAATAAAATTAAGATTTTGCAAAGATTTATTCATCCCATCTCAGAAAGATCGCTAAAAAAGATGAACAAATATTCCGAAATTTTGCCGATATTAAAGAGCGGAAGTCAAGTAATTATTTTTGTTCACCTAGTTTTTGATTTAAAAAACTTATTAAAATTTTAAAAAGTGATCTAAATTTGTTACTTTTAAAAAACATCTTATAAATTTAAAGCTGGGAAAGCTCTAAATGTGTATATCCCGTTATAAAATTTGGTCGCTCTTTATTTGTAACTCATTTCAGAGTTAAAGAAAAATCCATAATATGTTGTTCTCGTTTAAAATTAGTTGTGTTAGTTATCTACTGTAAATTATGTAGCTTACACTGTATTTTTTTTTTATTTGAGATATATTTACATTGATTATAAAGAGAGCAAAGACTATTCGCACACATAAATATATACATTTCTTCGGAATGGTCAGTTTTCTTTATTTTGTTCTATCATTTTTGTTTGTTTTAAAGCTCACAAACAGAATACATTATCACTGTAAGAAGATTGCTCATAGTTTGAAGACCATGATTTGAAACCAGCGTTGGCAAGTTTTTGACGCATGACGCTTTTTATCGGATTTTACCATGGTTTTTACCGTCATGCCAAAAATGTCAAAAACTGTCAAAACCCCATTTTTTAGTAGCAGTTTCATTTTACATTTTTTTTTCATTCTATCTTTAGTATTAAGTTGTTTCAGATGAAATATTCAATATCAAAAAGACTCTACATACGTTAGAATAATACTCTGTTAGCAGATCTCTACAATAATCTTAAGCTATTTGGCATATTCTATAAAAATTAGATTTTTTGAAGAAATCCTATAACCCATAAGTATAAGATTAAAAAATGTGTATAATTTCGGCAGAATTTATTACACTGTTTAAAACTAAATAGCTTTCCCAGAAATTTCCTCAAAAGTAAGTTATCTTAAAGTGTTTAATCCAAATTGTTCATTGATTATTTTTATTTCTATAAAGCAAAACTTGATTTATATAAATATAGATATATGAATGAAATAAAATACATTTTAATAGTTGAGAATTACATACATCTTTTGGGAGAAAAGAATAAGACTTGTTCTTCAAAGTTAAATCTTGTAGAGATTAAACTTTGCAAATCAATATTAAACTTTAAAACATGTGAAAACTTAATTTTTAACTGCTCTTATTATTTCCTTAAAATAAATAAATAAGTAAATAAATAATGAAATATTATTTTAAAGCAGAAATGTATATCCCTAAAGATCCATTAATTAAAAAGTTAACTGCATTAAAAAATAAATAAAACATTTAAGAATCTCTCAATTTAATAATAATTTAAGAATAATTTTATAGGTAAAAGATTTTTAGTCATAGAGTCATATATGTATGTAATAAAAATATGCAATGTGTTATTTCTTTCAATTCCCTTTAAATATTGTCTAAATAATTTTAAGTAAAATGTATACAGGTCATAAATAGTTTGTCTTTATGGTAGCTTAAATAGATTTAGTTTTAATCCACTTCGCGACGAACGTCTTTTACAGATCTTTTAATCTTTTATCATCGATATTTTAAGACAGAAATTTTTGACTAAATGAATCTAGAAAATGCCTTGATTAAATAAGACAAAATTTACAATAAAAAATAACTGGTACGAATAATCATTGCGGAATAATCACGAGCGTATACATGATGCTCGTCCCCAAGGGGTTAAAAATATTTCACGACTATTCAGGTATAAATTTATATCTAAAAATATAGGTGCTGGAATGGTTTGTCTATAAGGTTCATATATATTTGCACTAAAGTTAACAAATAAAAACTGTAGTGTGTATACATTATGTATAAATTATTATTATATTCTGATTTTTCTGAAATGTTATTTTGTTATGTGTTAAATTTTAAGTCTAAGAGCTTTCTCCTGAAATCAGGTCCTACAGGTTTGTATAAAATTTTCAGTAATTTAAAATGTTAAGATTCTGCTTATTGAAGTGAAAATGAAAATCACCATTTATGAAATACATAAGATATGCATTTAAAAATATATCTAAGAATATTCAAATTTATTCAATGACCACAGTCTATGCTTGACATTTTTTGTCATACCATATAACAGCAATTTTGCATCTCTAAAATAATTTTAATGCATTTTATTAAAAATGCTTATTGAATGTTATTTAATAATTATAATAACCTTTTATTATCATTTAATATTAATGTTGATTGCAGTTAGTAGAATCTATATTAGAGGATATTATGACAAATAATTTCTTTCCTTTTACTCTTGTATTTTTAAATTCTTCCCAATTACGAAATGTTCTTCTTTCAAATAAATGTAACAAAGTAATTGTGAGTAATAATGACAAGAACAACAAGGAAAAATCAATCTAGAAATTCATTGTGTGCTATACTTACACTCTAAATTGGAGGGAAATCGAAAATGATAGGTTTTTGACGGAATAAACTGGTAAAAACACGGTTTTTACCACTGTCATGTCAAAAACCCAACCCTGTTTGAAACCCATAGTTTGAAGAAGTGAAGGAAGAAGAAGCCTTTTAAAACGAACCGAACGTGGCTGTCAATTTGCATATTAGACAAACGTCTATTGTCTATCTCTTTTTCAATTGTTTCCTATCAAAAGCTTATGGAGTAAAATATTTTTGTTTTAGTTTATTATTATTATTATTATTATTTTAATCTTGTTTCTCATCACGATGCTCAATAAAGTTTATTTTAGGTGCTCCGCTTCTGACGTCATACTTTTTCTTTCGAATTTTTCTCGAAAACTGAGCGTTTTAGAGGTATGATTCTTTGGACACTTTCCATATACTCTGAGCAAAGATTCTCGTTCTGCAAAGTTTTTGCAGTGGTATCCAAACACTCTGTAAAAAGAAGGAGAAGAAATACGAGAAAAGGCATTTATTGCATTGCATCTAATACAATTAAAAAAAAACTACTCGAAAAATCTAACGTGAACTGATTAACCAATTGCAAATAACTCTCGCTGAGATATTAGAGAAAAATTCAAAGGTCTTCGAATTGAGTTATTTAAAATGATTTCGAAATTGAAATGATTTTAAACTTTTATGAAACAAACTTCCAAAAAAGGATTTTTTTTTTTTTTTTTTACTTTTTTTAAGAATGAAATGAAATATCTTTTTGCTCGTGTATTAGAGGATCTTCCATTACAAAAAAAAGTTATTCAAAGTTAGATATATTAAGCTAGTATATCTAGATTTAGCTGAAATTTTACTTTAAATTTCTTATCTTGAAAAAGAATCGTATTACTTTTGTTGCTGTTTTTTTTATTTATTTATTTATTTATTTATTTATTTATTTATTTATTCATAGGGTGAATACGTGGAAACAGAGTATTTTATGTTCATGAGAGGAAAAGAAAATACCAAAAATGCAATTCCCATTGTAAAAGAACACAAGTGATCTCTAATAACATTGAATGAATACTTTTGTTAAAACTTCAATTTAAGCTTTAAGAATATTTTAAATTGAATGTATAAAAAGCAAATATATTTTGATTGGTGCCGTAATAATTTTATTATCAAAATAATGTTTATAACTGGATATTTTTCTACTGCATTTAAATACTGCAATACATATATATACATATAAAGTTACTATTTTAAAGACTAATCCACATAGTTATTATTAATAATATTTGTTTATTTATGTATTTATTTTTCTCTCTTTCCTATATAAACAATGGAATGATCTTTAAATGTATTATAATGGTAGAAGGCAGCACTATATCTGATATACTAATAGTTCGAAGAACTGTATTTAATCTATTTCAACTTTATTACGCTGTTTTTTTTAACTCCATGATGGTGCTAGTAGTTTTATACTTATAATATTTCTGACAACGAGTCCAAATCATTTCTTTGCACTTTTTAAACTTGCTGTGTCATTGCTGGCTTCGTTGGTTCTCCAATCGGTAAATGCTTTCCTTAATCCCTTTTTTTTTTTATCTATTGTTATTTTTGGGGCGGGGGGGGGTGTTTTTCTGGGTTTACTGTGTACGGTAGCCCAAATTTTCATTTTTTTTTTTTTTTAGTTTGTTATGGCCATCCACGAATGAAACCGTACACATTATTTGTGGAACTTAAGCTAACTTGAGCCTGAAGATACTGCTTTGGTTCCACAAATATTTCCAATTTTCCAATGTTTACTGTATTTTCAATTCCTTGTCTCGCTTGATATACTGATATGTTTAAAAAAATTATAAAGGATAAAACTTCATTTTTAATTTGCATAAAACTTCGTTTTTAATTTGTATATTCGCTATTGTAGATGATCATTTGTATTGGTTAATAATGGTTATGCAGTAAAATCTCCCTAAAGTGACCACCTTCCGTTCCAATAAAAATTGGTCGCTCCGAGAGGTGGTCTCTTAATGGAGGTCATGTTTAAATCTAGATTTTAATTGTTCGAAAAAGCTAACAATTATTGTTACTAAAATTTATGTTTCACATTAGCAAAAAATATGAAAATTTAAGTATCAAAACAAAAGTTAATTACATAAGTTAATTACTGTAGAGTTTAAAAAATGAATACATTGACGTTTGCTTTGATTTTTTGGTTTTATCTTTTATAACTTTTATTTCCAAGTCCTTTCAAAATTTAGTAAATATGCTTTTTTTTTTTTTTTTTTTTTTTTTTTTTTTTAACAGGAACAAATAATGACGATTTCATTAATTTATCTATTTCTTTGAGAGTTCCCTGGCAGAATAAGGCAGGGGAGTTTATTGACCGTCATCCTTAATCTGTCATTAGAGTTAAATTCGTTACCAAAAAAGTAATTTAAACACTTAAAAGTTACTAGAATAAATAAAAATTCTAAACTTAGTTTAGAAGTTTGATGAATAATGCGCTCTCCGGAATTATTTTTCTAATAAAACCTTCTTCAAGCGACCAAGAAAAAAAGCAATTTGTTTCATTTTCTTCAAAGAAATTGGTCGCTCATGGAGGGAGTTCAATTAGGATGGTCTCTGAATAGAGGTAAAATTAGTATTGAGCCTATGGGAATAAATTTCGTTCCATGAAAAAATGGTCGTTCTGGGAGATGGTCGCTTAAGAGAGGTGGTCGCGCGGTGAAGTTTCACTGTAATATAGTTTTAAAAAATTAACTTTTTTATGATCATGGCAGTTTTCTAAAAATATTATATCTATATGTATAAATTATCTTATTGAAAAAAGTTGATAAAACTCGTATATGATTTCCTACAGATTTCTCAACTTGCAACAAAATAATTAAGAAAGACTTTCGATGAAACAACCCAACTTAAGAAAATAATTTTTAAAAAATTAAAGTTAAATTTAGAGCTTAAGTAAGCTCTTTATTGGCTAAAAAATGCAGACAAAGAATTATAATAATTTAGCAAACAAATGTATTTAAAATAATAAACACACATACTACAATATACATTAAAACACACATTCACACATAAATAACGCCTGCATTCAACAGTTAAAGGTATGTATAAATATTTTACAGACATACGTACAATAAATACAATAAACCCAACTGGAGTGAAAAATTAGCCAGAGCCAGGAATCGACTGCCTGGAATGCAGTGGTCCCGGGTTCGATTCCTGGCTCTGGCTAATTTTTCACTCTAGTTGGGTTTATTGTATTTATTGTATGTATGTCTATAAAATATTTATATATATATACCTTTAAATGTATAGTTGTTTTTAAGGAGTAAAAATATTTTTTAATAATAATTTTCTCAAAATCATTAATTAAACTTTCAATTCTGCGTCCTACTGCAACATAAAGTAATCTGAGTATTTTTTTCTTTTTATAGAGCAAATCGGTGAGATCTAATTTTTAAGATATCTCTGATAAAAATTATACCTGGACCTTTCATTGTAGCTGGAAATCAATTTTACATTAACTTTTCCATTTTACGCTAATTTGGTCGGCTTTAAAAAAATTTCGGAAGAATGAATTATAATTAAGAAAACAGTAGTGATCTCCCTGCTAACGGGTTGTTTTCGTCTTTGATTAAATCAGATCAGTGAAACCTGTGAAAATAAGCTAATACAAAATGAATTAAGTAAACAGAGTCTTTGTCTCTCGGTATTTTTTAACCACGCTATAAGAAAGTTTTTTAAATAAGACATTTTAAATGTATCGTTTTATAACTGATAAAATTTTCACCAAAGTTTTCTTTCTCTTTTTAATATTCACGTGAAAATACTTTTGTTGTTAAAACGGAGATATTATTTGCGCTGTCTTAGAATTCTCAACAATAGTTTTAAAAGATTCTCTCAAAATATGAAATAAATGTCCCGCACAAATATATTTTTTTAATTTAACTGTTTGGCAATACTATGGATTAACGATTTAAAATATGACGTAATTTCCTCCATTTACGACTTTTATCGCATATTAATGAATTTATTATTTTACAATTTTCTTTCTATTTTAAAATTCACGTGTAAAATGTAGTTTTTATGACGTAATTATCACTATTTTCCTGCTTTTAATACGTAATCATTTAATTCTCATTTGAAAGTTTTTTCTGTTTATAATAGTCACGTGTAAATATTTTTTTAATGTAAAGGAAATATTATTCTTTGTACTGTTTTAAATTTGGCAGCAATTTAAAATAATGCCCTTTTCTAAAAGTTGTAAAAAATCTCTCTCGAAATGCTGAAAATTTGAATTTAAAATAGAAATAAAACCTCAAAAAATGAGTCGAATTAAAAAAATTAATGCAGTCTACACACCGGGAACTTCTAATGTATAAAATGATCTAAAAATGATTAAATTCCTATGTATAGTTTTTGCTCCTATAAAACTTTTTTAATGGAACGATTTTGACCAACTTTAACATTAAATATCTCTTAAAATAATTCTTCGATTTGGAAACTGTCTGCATCTGCGTATTTATCAAACATTTCTCTATAATAACACTGATTTTCATATTTTTGTATGCAATATTTTTCTTAATATTAACGAAGAAAGACTTCCGGTCACAAAAAATTCAAAACCGGCGGCGGTGACATCGTTATTTACTTTTTTTTTTAGAACTAGGGTGCTCTGCCCCCTACGAGCTACGCTCGTCAACCCCCGTTCAGACACCGCAGACTCTAAAAGTACGCTAATTTGATCGGTTTTAAAAAGATTTCGGAAGATTGAATTATAATTTAAAAAACAGTGGCGATCTACCTATAAATGGATTTCTATTCATTTCTCTTTGACTGGGGAATTTTAAGGCCAAATCCGCTGCGGTACTACTTGATTAACCCGTCGACCAATTTCGCCAAATTATATAAATCGCCAAAGCACTCGCCAAATTATACAAATTGACATCATTTTTATTTTAAATAACGAAAGAACAAATAAATTAGTGCAACATTAATAAAAATAAAAATAAAACGTTGAAATAAAAATAACTTGATGACGTAGACACGTGTAACTTGCTTAAAGTCAAGTTAATGTGACATTTACGATCAACCATTATTGGCATTTAATCTTATAGTTTGGCGAATGATAGATTTTTGATCGACGGTATAACTAAGTAGTACCAAAACTACATATGTTCATCGCTGTTTTCGTCTTTGATTAAGTAAAATAAATTAAACATTTCAAAATAAGCTAATATAAAAGAAATTAAGTAAACAGAATCTTTGTCTCCCGGTATTTTTTAACAAAGCGAAAAGAAAGTTCTTTTAAATAAGACATTTTAAATTAAACGTTTTTAATCTGACGTAATTTTGACCAAACTATTCTTTCTCTTTTTAATATTCACGTGAAAGTACTTGTGTTAGAAATGAAATATTATTTGCGCTTTCCTAACAAAAATAGTTGAAAAGTATCCTCTCAAAATATCAAATAAATGTCTAGCGCAATTTCTAAATTTAAACCGTTTTGCAATATTAATTTGTGTTCATTTTATTTAATAACTGTAATGTGACGTAAATATGACGTAATTTCTCCTATTTAAGACTTCTAACGCATGTTAATAAATTTATTATTTTGCAAAATCCTTTCTCTCTTAAAATTCACGTGTAATTATAGTTTTTATGACGTAATTTTTAATAAGTTCCTGCTTTTTGCACATAATTATTTAATTCTAATTCCAAATGTTTTTTTTTTTTTTTTTTTTCTGTTTATAATAGTCACGTGTAAATAAATTTTCAATTATTTACACGTGCAAATATTTTTTTTTTTTTTTTAAACAAACATTATTGTTTTCGCTTTTTATACAGTTGGCAACAGTTTAAATTAATATTACTTTCTAAAATCTGTCAAAAATATCTCTAGAAATGCTGAAAATTTGAATTTAAAATAGAAATAAAACCACAAAAAATTAGTCAAATTTAAAAAAGAAATATATTCTGCACACCGGGAACTTCAAACGTATAAAATGATCTAAAAATGATTAAATTCCCATAAGTAGTTTTTGCTCCTATAAAACTTTTTTGGTGGAACGATTTTGTCCAACTTTAGCATTAAATATCTCTTAAAATAATTCTTCGATTTGAAAACTGTCTGCATCAGCGTGTTTATCAAACATTTCTGTATAATACTACAGATTTTCATATTTTTGTATGCATTATTTTTCTTAATATTAACGAAGAAAGACCTCCTGTCACAAAATATTCAAAACCGGCGGCGGCGGTGACAGCGGTAGTTACTTTTTTTTAGAATAGAGAGATAGAGCGATGTTGTATAATGAAATGAATGGAAACTATGTTACTGTATTTCCATGTTTAGTTGTGTGATTTGAAAAGAGTTTTTTCGCAATTAGACTTGCTGACATTTGTTTATATTTTTATGCTGATGCCACTGATTTTTGTGAATAAAAAATGTGTACTAAGCTCAATATAAAGGCTTAATTTCCTTTGTTTAATTAAACAAAATCTGAAAAGGTTAATATTTTTTATATCTATTAATTTTTAATTTTGCTAAAAATGTGATAACTTTCACTTATCCCGTCTAATTATGCTATTCAAATATTATCCCAGCCACAGTAAACACACAAAAAAATAAATAAAATAAGGCTCTTTGAAAATATTTATTCTTAGAACTTTGACTTTTGGTTTTAAGGAAGTACTTTTTTCAATTATTACCAAACTTTTACAGGAAAGATAAAAAAAAAAAAAAAAAAAAAAATTATGGAAAAAGTCAGGCCTTTTTTTTCTTTTCTTTTGTTTTCTTTCTTTCCTTTTTTTTTTTTTTTTTTTTTTCCTTCATCATGAGCACCTATTGAAAATTTTGTAATTATGAAAAAAAAAAAAGAATGTTCAAGCTGAAAAATCTAAACTTGCTAAATAAACTGAAATTAGGAAATATAGTTTAATAAAAATTAAATATTTTCTTTATTGATTTTTTTAAAAGAAAATACTAAAATTTGGATGATTTAATCCTTTTTTAATTCTGAGCATACATGAAAATTTTCATAATTGCAAATATAAAATAGGGGATTCCAGCTAAATATCTAAACTATGCAAAATAAACAGAATTTTAGAAATGTTGTTTTAATAATTTCAAAAACTGAATATTTGCTTATTGCCTATTCTTGAAAACAAATTGCTAAAATCTGGATGATTTGCTTATTACTTTAAACCCATATTTAAATGGTAGCTGACATATTGCGTGTATACTCAACATATGAAATGTCGTCAGAAAAGGAAATACTGAAACTTCGGTAACAAAGGAAAAAATTCTTCATGTTGTGAAAGCAGTTACGAAAGTTACAAGGCAACGGAGTTGAATTTCTCTCAAATGATGAAATCATTCATTTCCACTCTCTTAATCACTAATAATATCACTTTCAATTTATTTAGCAAAATTAGTAAATTTACTTTTCATTGTCAACTTTTTAACTTTTATCATATTTCGATGAATCTGAATCTTGAAGCAGATTATATAAAACAGATTATATAAAAGTTATAAAGTGTTTGATTATTGACAGTTTTGTATTATAATTTCTTCTTAAGTATTGCAATATACCAGGTGTCCTAGAATGGACTGACTGTTTTTAAAAGTCAATAACTTGCAAATATTTAAAAAATTCTTCCAAGAGATTTATCTAACATGTCGCTTTTTTCTTTTTTTTTACTGTGATTCCCGGTTTTATTTCAAATAGCAGAGATATATATCGTTGCAAGCAATAAGCTTTCAATCGCGGCCAAAAGTGAAATCATCCAGCAACTAGCATTGATGCCAATGAAGGAGATTAAATATATGGAGTGGATCTCATTCGCCAATGCAATCTTGCTCTTAGACGCCACTCCATATATTTAACAGGTTTTGTCCTCCATTGAATGTATATTGCTTGCAGCGCCATCTATTGCTGCTATTTGGAACTATTTTATGTCGGTACAAGAATACGTAAGGTGGTGAAGGAGCAAAAAATGCGATTTTTGTAATATTGTTGAGGCTAGAAATTTGGTGTGGTAGTTACTTTTAAGATCAACGGTTATGACGATTTCTAAAAAAATCGAAATTTAAAAGTGTGAAATGAGTGAAAAATATTCTAAATTACGATTATTTGGTATTGTTTAGGCTAGAAATTTAAAATTTGGCATAGCTGTTACTTTAGAGAAGTAAATGCTCGCCCATAATAGTTTTCTAAAAATTCGAAATTTAAAAGTATATTCAGGGGCAAAAAACCTTCTAAAATTGTAATTTATGTGATGGAGTTGATTTAGCAGCCCGAAAATTGGCATGATGATTAGTTTTAAGATGTACACGCTCTCTAAGAATGGTTTCTAAAAAAATTCGAAAGTTCAAATGAAAATTCAAATAAGTGGATAATAAGGATAATCTTCAAAATACATTTTAAATTACAATTTACTTGGAATTAATTTTAGATTTTCTCATTAATTTAAATTTATGTTAACCTAATGCAGTATAAGAAGAAAATTTACTCAAAATGTAGCTTAGTTATTAATTTTTTAACCATCCGTAGCAGTATAATTTCCTCTAATTAAAAAAAAGACACACAAATGCTATTTGACATGTTTCAACAATTACGTGAGCAAAACCGCGGATTTTGCTAGTAAATTTATAAAAGAAGAACCTCATAATCACGAAATTCGTATGAAGCAGTAACAAGGCCTCAGAATCGTATTTCATTCAGATAATGAATTCATTCATTTTAACCATTTTTTACCGCATTCAATTATACTTCTATTTTGTAAAACTAGTATGTTTGCATTTTATTGTCAACATTTTGACGTTTCTTGTAGCTATTTTATCAAATTTCGGCAATTCATACTGTCGATAAATCATAAAGTTTTCTTAACTGATTATATAAGAGTTATAAAGTATTACATTACAGAAGGATTTGCATTATAACTTTTTTATTAATTGTCATAATATATGTAATATCTCTCTATTTTAAAAAAAAGTAACTACCGCTGTCACTGCCGCCGCCGCCGGTTTTGAATTTTTTGTGACCGGAGGTCTTTCTTCGTTAATATTAAGAAAAATAATGCATACAAAAGTATGAAAATCGGTAGTATTATACAGAAATGTTTGAAAAACACGCTGATGCAGACAGTTTTCAAATCGAAGAATTATTTTAAGAGATATTTAATGCTAAAGTTGGACAAAATCGTTCCACTAAAAAAGTTTTATAGGAGCAAATACTATACATCGGAATTTAATAATTTTTAGATCATTTTATACGTTATAATTTCCTGGTGTGCAGAATTCATTTTGTTTTTTAATTTGACTCACTTTTCGAGGTTTTATTTCTATTTTAAATTCAAATTTTCAGCATTTCGAGAGATATTTTTTACTTATTTTAGAAAATTGTACTAATTTAACCTGTTGCTAACTGTATAAACAACGGAAACAATAATGTTTGCTTCAAATTAAAAATTTATTTACACGTGACTATTATAAATAGAAAAGATACTTTCAAATTAAAATTAAATAATTGCGTATTAAAAGCACGAACTTATTGAAAATTACGTCATAAAAAGTATACACGTGAATTTTAAAAGAGAAAGGATATTGTAAAATAATCAATTCATTAACATACGTTAGAAGTCTTAAATAGGAGAAATTACGTCATATTTACGTCACATTACAGTTATTGCATAAAATGAACACAAAATAATATTGCAAAACAGATCTTTTCAACTATTTTTGTTAGGAAAGCGCAAATAATATTTCATTTCTAACAAAAGTATTTTTACGTGAATATTTAAAAGAGAAAGAATAGCTTGGTCAAAATTACGTCAGATTAAAAACGATTAATTTAAAATGTCTCATTTAAAAGAACTTTCTTTTCGCTTTGTTAAAAAATACCAGGACACAAAGACTCTGTTTACTTAATTCCTTTTATATTAGCTTATTTTGAAATGTTGTTACACGTGTCTACGTCATCAAGTTATTTTGATTTCGACGTTTTATTTGTATTTTTATTAATGTTGCACTAATTTATTTGTTCTTTCGTTATTTAAAATAAAAATTATCTCAATTTGTATAATTTGGCGAAATTGGTCGGCTGGATAATCAAGTAGTACCGCAGCGGATTTGGCGTTAAAATTCCCCAATCAAAGAGAAATGAATAGAAATCCGTTTATAGGGAGATCGCCACTGTTTTTTAAATTATAATTCAATCTTTCGAAATCTTTGTAAAGCCGATCAAATTAGCGTGCATTTAGAATCTGCGGTGTCTGGACGGTGGTTGGCGAGCGTAGCTCGTACGGGGCCGAGCCCCCTAGTATTATAAAATAGAAACTTCATAATAATTAAACTCGTATGAAACAGTAACAAGACCTCTAAATCGTATTTCCCTCAGTTAATGAATTCATTTATTTTGGAAATTTTTTACCGCTTCTCATTACACTTCCAGTTTATTTTGTAAAATTAGTAGGTTTACATTTTATCGACAACTTTTTGACGTTTCTCGCAGGTATTTTATCAAATTTTGGTTATTAATACTTGTCGGCGAAACATTGAAGATTTCTTAACTGATTTTTAGGGTTTCGTTCATCTAACCTGCCTGTCCGTCCGTCACAGAGCCCGTTCTCAGAAACTATAAGGTTAGATGGGGTAACTGGACCCACGAGGTAACTGGGCCATAAAAAACTGCTGATATTTTTTAAGTTTTAGCTTTTGTGAACAATGTACCTTATTCTCTACTTCCTAAAACAACGTGTGTCAACTCAATCATAACTCTCACATTTCTGTGATAAGTTGTCAAAAATTTACGTTTTTTTTTTTAAAAAAACAAGGTCAATATGGTTGAACTTCCTCGGCTTTTTATTAAAATACTGTTAGTACTTTTATTATACAATCTTTTTTTTTAAGATTAGGCATATAACTACATTAATATTATTAGGTATATATCAGTGGCGTGGCGTGAAAATTTTCGGTGGTCATCGCAATTATTTAAGTTTGTGGTGAAAAATTATTAACTCTAAAATTCAATGGTTGAATGTTCAAAAAAGAAACTTTAAATCTTACCTTCACTTATACATGAACTCCAAATGTTCTGCTAAAACTGGATCGTAGAGTTTTAAAAGCTTATTAAGAGTTTTAAAATATGGCTTGGTCATCGCCGCATCCAGCGATGACCGGACGCCACGCCACTGGTATATATACATATTTACTTCATGCTTCAAATGTAAGCCCGGTGTTCCAGTTACCCCATAAATTTTTCAAGAATGGGGTAACTGGAACATGTGTCCGGGGTAGCTGGAACATGCTGGATACAGTTACCCCAATAGTTATAAATAATTTTTTTGAGATTCTCCTACTACAGGAAGTAAATTTTCCATTGTTTTTTGCTCACAATAAAGAAAATTATAGAATACCTTATTAAAATTACATAATAAAATTTAAAAAAAACATATTGGGTGGTATCAAGCCAAATTTCTTGACTCCTTGAGAAGCGGTGATGCCATTATGGCATCACATAATTTTAATTCCTAATTGCCATATTGGCACCGGAATTTTAAAATGAAAATTTCACCTGTATTAAGTACGCGAAAATATACTTTTACTTCTTTTCAAATAGATTCCCTTGTAAATACTGGTGTCATTAAATTATTTCAACATTTTACGAATGCAAGTACCTTGCCCCTGAAAGCAAGATAGCCAAACCTTGAAATTGTACGATACACAGGGTCGCATTCTATAGGGAAACTTTTATTGTTCCTACCGCTATTTTGAAAATATCTTCATCGCTCCTTACTTTAGAATATGTTAAATAAAATTATCATGAAGGTAACTCATTGAGGGATCTGGTAGCAACAATAAAATTTTCCCTCTATAATGCGACCCCAGGATACGGATAAAGCACTTAAGTACTTACGTAACCATTTGTTCATACTCGTAGATTTACCTTGCTATTTTTTTCCTTAAAATACCCATGTGACTTTTATACTTATTAGTTATACTAAATTACATATGCACTTATTTATTTTTTATATTTTTGGTATAAATAAATCTCATATTTTCACTTTTAGTGCTTTTTTTAGACACATTGACATCAAAGATTTCCCTTCCAATGCTCTTTGCTGACATATAATTTATATGATCTGCCTGGTTTAAAAATTTTTAAGTTGTTTACACTTTTTCAAACAGGACCTGATAACCCATATGAAAAAAAAAATAAACGCGTGTGGAACATAGATCCTCCTGGTCCACTTACCCCATTTTTATGGGGCAATTGGACGCATGAGGAAAGAAAGATGAAATATGCATATTTTTATATTTTTAAATATTAAAATGTAATTTTGAACATTTCTGTCTGATAGAGAGAACCTAACTGAACACATTTACAGAAGTTCAGACTTTAATTCATATGAACATTAGCTGTTTGAAGCTGAATTGTCAGAAGCTCCAGAGTCACATTGTAAAATCATGGCCCAGTTACCCCAACTAACCTTACATGTTGGAGATTTAAAATTCTGGATTCTTATAGCCTGGACGCAGATGTCAAGTTTATTATAAAAGTCGAACTTTACGTTTGTTCCTATTATTAGATCTTGCAAATATAATGCAATTTGTTTGTCTGTATTTCGTTGTTCCAGCATTTAACAATGGAAAACTGTATGAAAATCTATTTCGTGGATTTTAATGAGATTTTCAGTAGAATGAAGCTTCATTTAATCATTTAGTTGTGCAATTTGGCGCAGAATTTGAGACAATACGGCTGAAAAACTAAAGTTTTCTTTTCGTCTTTTTCACATAAACATTTTCTTCACATTATGTATTTCAATCTCGGAACAGACGGGATAAAAATCAGTGCCAATTTCGCCATCTCGACCCGATTTCGACATTTTTCAATTTTATGAAAGAAAATACAGTCTTTCTTTTAAATGCGTTTTCCTTTCCACCAGTAAAAATATTTTTGACATTTACATTCTTTTGTTTCAATAGAAAAAGAAGAAATTTTACATCAGATTGTTCTGAGCTTTGGAGGTTTTTTATTTATTATTTTTTTTCCAAGATCGATGGAATGAAACAGGGATGAAAATGATGTTATTTTGATGCAAACATTGTAAAATGTTTCATGTTTATAAATTAAAATGCAGTTTTCTTTTTAGTAAGCCGTCATTTTCATCAATAGAAGCACCTAATCTTCCTTAGATTATGGCTCTTGAATGAAAAAATAATAATTTAAAAAACACTTTACGTCATTTTCAGAAAAGGAAATGAAACAAACGGCTCATCAAATCGATAATTGGACAGTGCAAGTCATATACAATGATTGCTCTATCGTTACCAAGGGATTTCATCTTGACTTTTAGTAGCATCTTGACAATATTATCAATAGGAATATAGCTTTCATTTCATGGTATTCATTGACCTTTCGAGCGTGTTTGAATATTTTTCATAAATAAGGTTGTATAATTTATTAAAAATCATCAGCAGTTGCTTGTATCAAATGGTACTAGATTTACAATTTTAAAGTTGCATAGTTACAAAAACGTTTTGCTGTTTTATCAGTCTTTGATAGGACAGTTACAAATGAACTATAAAATCACAAACAAACATCTTCTGTATGATAATAATGTCAAGATGCCACCAATAAACAAGATGGAATCTTTTGGTAATAGTTACCAAAATATTTCATCTTGACTTTTAGTAGCCACTTGGCAAAATTATCAATAACAATATAGCTTTCAATTCATGGTATTGAGCATACAAATACTACTTCATATATTTTAAGAACCACATGTGGAAAGCTGCGTGCTTAAATGGTTCGTTATATAGCATATTATGACTTTGATCTCCCCTAGGCTCATCCAATGCAGCCATGCAAGAGTGGATTCTCGTGTTGACGGTGATTTCCATAATCGCAAGTCTTATTTTTGCTGCTGTTGCTTTCTGGAAGCTACTCGGAGGATGGTCTACAATCCATCATCTTGTCAAAGGTGATCGTGAAGAGACAGCTCAATTGACGAAGAATGGTCACTTTGGAGTAAATGGATATATCGTAAGCTTTAACTTTTACTATTTATTTGGTCTAAGGTTCTGTTCATGAACAATCGAAGCATTCAGAATTAAATTTATTCAAGTCCGTTTTTTCGTTGAAACAAGTTTGAGATAAATTTTTGATCTATAGGCAATAATCTGTTCGGTGCCTTTACAAATCAAGTCCTAAATTCAAAATGTGAGACACGGGGTGGTACTAGTCTCCTGTTATTCTGAGTGAAATGCATCAGAGCTCATTAACTTCACATCGAAATATCGCTTGATATTTTTTTAACTTGATTCACTTTGGTTCTGAACGCCTCAATTCTAAATTAATAAAAATAATAGGATTTTTTTTATTTAATGATTTACATGTTATTAAACATGGATTCTATTCTATTATGAATAACGGATGAAGACACACAAAGCTGCTATATCGGACTGCTTTCACAAAGGCCGGACTTGTTGAAACAGCTTATTAATATATTTTCTCATTCAGTCATGATATTTTTATCCATGTATAATCCAACAGTAGCAAGATAAAATTGTAAAAGTTGACAAACATAATTTTTGAAAGCAATATAGGTATAGAGGCTTATACGTTTAGGTCTTTTAGGTGCTTTATAAACATTTTGAATTCTCATTATCAATTGTGACTTTAATGTGATACGAGTAAGACTCGTAAGTAAGTCACTCGTCAAGTAAGTGATTTGTTTTCCATTCGTTTGATGTGAACTTCTCAAATAAGATACAAATGAATATTTCTTCACTCAGTGGTTATGGAGAGTTAGTGTTACTAAATCAAGATTAATATACTGTGCTTTCAAAATTCTTTTTACATCGCCCATTTTTAAAACTACTACTCAAATAACTTTAATGAATGCCTAAGCATCACGAAATCAGTTTCCAGCATAACGGCATCATAAAATCGACATATTCCTCATTCCATGGATAAGCTATATACACTGCTCAAAACAATTACGGGAGCACGTGGTTTTAACGAAATTACGCAAATATTTACACCGATAAGTAACGTAAAATAAAACATCCATAATTTAAAGTGTTGTAGAAAACAAATAAAGAAAACTTCACATGTAAATTAAAGTTTATGACGTCAAAAACTAGAAAAAGGAGATAAGTGCAGAAATCGGGATTTTGCAGAAACGTCTGTTTCACTGCCTCAGTTGTAAAATTCAATTGCTCAGCTTGTGTTTTGAGAAAAGGTGGCTTGAAAATGTCACAACAACGTCGAGTTTGGAAGCAACGTTGTTGGTGTCAAATTCTGTTTACAGACGAGTTCCGCTTCAGTCTGGATGTGACATCTGTGTGTTTTGGCATAGAGAGAAAGAGGCACTCAAAATAATCCCACATTCGTTCGTGAAAGATCACATTACAGACGAGGTGGGTTGATACTATTGGCTGGAATCAGCATAGGTGTGGACGTACGGGCCTGCATATCATTCGGAATGGCACTTTGACGGTCCGGAGTTATACAGACGAGATACTGAGACCTCATCTCGTATTTTATGTTGCAGAAATTAGTGATTTCCTTTTTCCATGCATGATAATGCCAGACTTCATACAGTTCGTCTTGTGGAAAACATGCTTGAAGCTAAAACAATACAGCGTATGGAATGACCAACATGCTCTCCTGACCTAAATCCGATCGAGATGTTTGGGACATACTCAGGCGACGCATTGCTGCAAGACCGAGGCCTCCTTTTACTGTCCGGAACTTGGAGATTACAATTCTTGAGCAGTGGAACAGTATTCCCCGAAGTCTTATCGATAACCTCATCGCATCCATGGAAAACAGGTATGCAGCAGTCTTAGCTGTTCAAGGAGACCACACGCCATATTAAAAATCTTTCATCATTTCTAAACAATACTTTTTTTTATCATTTACATGAAAAAAAATTGTTGCCCTAAACCATCTTTTCATGTTCTTTTCATCTTTTCAAAGAATAAAAGCTCCCTTACAATTTTTTTGCGTCTTTTTGCTGTATTGCGTATTGATACACGTGTACTATCCATTTTATGCCCTTACATGGCTGTCTTGCACTGTTCTCTTCACTTTTTTGCTTGCTCCCCTAATTTTTTTGAGCAGTGTATTTTTTGTGCGAAATTTGCCACTGGTTAAACTCAATCATCCTAACTGGTCAGCGATAGTAATACTAGAAAATTAAAAACTTAATTGGATAACTGATGCTAAAAATATGTTAGAGAAACCTAAAAGAAAAACTCGTTTACTAACAATTTGCCTCGTAAATCGTATATCTTGTAAGGGTTTTAATTCTTAAGACATCATAGTTTCTATGAAATATTTCCTGCATAAATAATTTTCATAACAAACTGCTTTCAAAATGTATAATAATATTATTAAGAAAATTTGTCCATAAGCCTTATGAGAATTTTATTTCTCAGTTAAAAAGAATTATTTAAAATCTATATCAATAAATAAAACAAACTAAAGTACATTTTGATGTTTTGCTAAAAGTGTACTTTTTTTTTTTTTTTTTTTTTTTTTATGCCTCTTATTTAACTTGTAGCATGTATAAGCTTAAAATCCCTGAAAAGCTAGAATACTAAACCTGTGAAATAGTTGTATCTTAATTTTTTTATGTAAGCGTTTGATAAAAAGCAATTAAGTAAAAATCACTAAAATATATTTTTAAGAATATGAAGCCCTTTTAAAAGCACATTCTAACCACGATAAATAAAATTCACGCCGTTTAATTTGACAAAACAGTTAGTGGCGATTGTAGATATGATCATTTTCTACATATCTATGCAAACGAAATGATCTATCTTCAAACTATTTTTTTTTTTTTTAACAGTATGCGCAAGTAGCAAAAACACAGTTTTGAGAAAAGTGCTTGCATATTTAAAAACAACTGAAGTCTGTGTTAAAATACACATTTTCAATTTCAGACTGACCTGGTTATAATTTGAATATTTTCATGCGCTTTAATTTATTCGATTTTTAATTACATAAATTTTTAAAACATTTGAAAAACAAGAAATAGATTCTTTCAAATTTTAAAATTGATGACTCCACTTAAGAAATATTTAGTATGACACTTTTATCTTTTTTCACCCAGTTCTGAAAAACTTTTCCTTATTTGTTTCTTTATGCCTTCAAAATTTTTATTATATTAAAGTTTTTATTTATTTTTTCACATAAATATTTCTTTTATGTATCTTCTCAAGCAGAGCTCAGAATCTGACATAGCCCTTGATTTAAGTGGTAATTACAAGCATTATGACAATGTGGGGAATGACTTAAAACTTGAAACTACCAATCACATCATTTCATCACCCACTGCGAACAAGATTAACCTCAATGGTGGGCTACAGCCAGCTCCACAAAAAGAGCCACCGGCTTCGCAAAAAGAAGAAGTAACGGCAGCGGAAGATGAAAAAGACCAAGATGATATTTTATGTGAGTTAACGTTTTCTTTATAAATACTACATGTATTGCCTGAAATATGGCCGCCACAAACAAAACTTTTCTGCTGTTCTCCAAATGATTGGTGATTGTTAATATTGTTATGTTATAACCTTATCACTTTTATGATACATTGAATGTCAACTCTCATCATGAGATTTTGGATTGAGCCTGATGTAGTAATAGTTTAATAAAAGATCGTTTCTTTTCTAGAATGTCTGCGCCCTTGTTGATAATGCAGTTTCCGCATGCGTTTCATGATATCAAATTCCAGGAGTAAGTTTGATCTGTCCTGATCAATTTTTACTGAAAAACTCTAAAAGAACAGTGAGGAACCTTTTTTAGAGCTGTTTCTAGTTGAATTGAGATATTTTAAAAATAAACAAGAAAACTTCTTTAATGGCAATCATGAAGGAAAGAGAAGATGAAGATGCAGTATGCCGTAAAAACGGTTTGCAATGTGATGCACGTTATCGCTCAAATTTAAATGCCCTCATTCGGCCCAAACAAAACAAGCACGTGGAACAGGGGACGAATTCTAAGACATCGCCCGTGCATTTTTCCTCTAAATGAAAATGATCTTATATTTAAGCATTCTAAAGTAGCATTTCATTGTATTATGAGTTAAAAAACCGTTACTAAAAGTTTTCTTTTTTTTTTGCGAAAGCACATGGTTGTGTTTGGGCCGAATGTAGTGGATTTTAGGATTAAATTTTTGGCGTCACCCCCAGCCACCACACTTCATCTCTATTCTTTTTCTTTACTCTATGATGACAATTATGCAAAGTAACACAGGCCATAAGCACCAGCGATTCAAAACATGGATTTTTTTAACTAATGTATAGTAGAAATTTAGAATACTTTTTTGCAGGTGTTCTTTTTTCCCCTTTTCTAAAAAGCAGTCTTTTACATATATTGAATTGGATAAAAACTGCACTCAAAATTATCAATATCATGTTTATTCTAATTTTTTTTATATATAAATGCTTGGTACATATTTACGAAGTGTCATTTGGCCATAGTTTTATGTTTCACATGCTCCATTAAGCAATAATCCATTCGTTTGTAACAAATCTCTTACTCTGATGCGATTATTGAATTATGGAATGTAAAGTTTAGAAAACTGGAAAAAGGAAATGATTACTATTTATGAATAATGAAAACCTTAATTTTATGGACAGGATATTTGGCAATATTTTTACAGTAATAAAGAAAAAAATTCCTTTTAAAAACTTATGTTTAAAAATTGTAACTATCTGAAAATCCATATTTCTCTTCATTCTGCTTTAGGGAAGTAAAACTCAGGATCTTAAAGGCAAAAGACATTTTGTAACATATGTACTCTTTGTATTACCAAATGACAAATTTTAACATTATCTTCTCGCTTTCAAATGATTTTTGGCTATATCAGTTAACACAAAAGTCAATGCTGATTTATAGTTATTTCCTTATACTTAAGTCTATAATTGTTTTAGGAAATACACATGTAATATTTTCTCTTCTTGCAGTACTGTTCTATTTAAAATTGTCCCTTTGTACGGCTTGCAGTACCATTTTGCTCAGCCATAATGTGCTTCATTCAATGAACATACAATGAATGACAAGTATTTCTGACGTCATCCAGCGTCCCGATGACGCTTTTCTTTCATACAGGTAACCAGTGTCCACTTTTTCCCCCCGACAAACATTAGCAAAAGCCAATCATGTGCGGATAATTTCTCATAATAATTGGAATCTCTACTTGGTGCGTGTGGTCCTAAATACTTAACAAGAGCTAGTGACACATAAGTTACCGTTTTTCCTTGACATAGATCCTAACAACGAGTTCGAAAATAAACGTAAAATCTCAGTTATTGATAAGTAGACTCGTAATATCAAAATTCAATCCAACTCTGGATTTACTGAAAAGAACGCATACAAAATAATCTCTCAGATACTGAACCTTCAAAACTTGGGATCGAATTTAGCAACCCACCTTCACAAATTTTCGAATCTTTATCTAGGAAAAATAACTGATTTTACATTTGTATAAAACTAACAACTATACAAATTAAATTATCTCAATCGTTCGGTTTCAGTCACACTCGAAAGTTAAGATGTTTACAGAACAGAAAAACCGTAACTTAAATATTAGTTAAAGTAATTTTTTTTTAAAGCCCACTAACTCATAACTTGTGAAATTCTCCAAATATCTTACATCTATACTAATTACTAATATTATGAAGAAGTAACGTTTGTTTGCTTTTTCTTGTTGTTGTTGTTGTTTTCTTTGGTTTTTTGTTTGTTGGGGTAATCTCTGGAATTACCGGACCGATTTCAAAAGTAATAGAGTCAAATGGATGGTGACAGTCACTGTTCCTACATAGGCTATATTTTATATCTGTCTCAATACGCAGGAGCAAAAAACGTTCGAAAAATGCGATAGAATTTTGTGATGCTAAAGAGCCTAGAATTTTGAAATTTGGCACGGTAGTTCACTGTAAAAAAAAATTCCGTAACGTTCCTGGGAAAAAATGGGCAGCTGAGTTGCCCGTTATTTCCAAGAAACATTTCTTGAAAATGACTGGAACTTTACTATATAACTTTAAAACTTTCCACAGAAATGCCAGTAAGCTTCCTGCGAAATACCAGGAATGTTTCTGTTAAAAACAAAACATTATTGATATTTCACAAAAAGCTTACCTTATTTTCTATGGAACGTTTCAGAAGTGATCAATAAAGTCTGTTCAATATTGTCAGAAGTGACAATAAAATCAATATTTATGGCTGTTACAATAGTAAAAATGTTACTTTAAAAAATTAAACCATTATTTATTTCTCACAAAATATAAATGAATAAATATTATTAAATTTTATTTTTTATAAGCAAATAAACTGTGTAAAAAAGAAGAGCTTACTGAGCAACACAAATAAAACTGTACAACTGCATGTTATATAGATAGAGTGAAAATGAAAAAAAAAAAAAAAAACAGAAAACAGAAAACAATAGCGTAAATATAGATTAATATTAATTTTAAATCTTAGACATAAATGTATAATTCTTAAATGGAAACTCATTAAACATAAATAATATTAATACGCATACTTGTTAAAACAAAATTTGTTCTAAAAATAATATAGCAAACTAAAAATATCAGCGGAACAAGATAAAATATTATATTTATAGCCACTTACTCTTTTGCGATTATCCTTTTCTTTTAATTTATAATCCTTTAAAGGGGGGGGGGGGGACTTCTTATGTCCAACAAGGATGTTCTAGATAATTGATTAATTTCTTTTTTCATTTAAATTAACCAAGCTATCAAAGAATCCCCAGTTAGATTGAAGTTTTAGAATGAATATGCAGTCTTAATGGAAATCCAAATACTAGTCGTATTTTTCTAATTGTGCTGCTGGCTAAACATTCCACAGACAGGTACGGCAGATAATATCTTAGAAGGAGAGGGTCCAGGGTTGGTCTCACCGAATATGATGAACATTTGTGTTTCGATAGAGTATAGTTAGTATATGAATATATGACCGCCATAAAGTACAACCCCCCCAGGGTGTCTTGAGAAAATAAGTCGCAAAGTTTAAGCTATAGTTTATAATCGGATAAATTTCCTTTTCTTGCAAGCAGCTCCGTGGCATGTTCGGTAGTATACTGGATTTGAGTTTTTTCTACCCGGGATCAAACCCGGCTCGCACTTGTTTTTCGGAACGAAAATTTTTATCAATTATTTTCGAGCCGCAATTGAAAAAATGCGTATAATAATTGAAATTTACGAAAAATATGAATTAAATGTATGTTTTGTAGCATATAAGTGCTTTTTAATTGCGATATTTTGCATGCTTAAATATATAATAAAAAAATGCATATTTAATGTCTATAGACCAGAAAATTTTTGTTGTTATTTAAAATTATTTACAGTTATTTCCATGAATAATCTACTATTTTTCACAGAGAAATAAATTAAAACACGTGATATAAATGCGTGAATAATTATATTACTTTAATTTTGTTTTTATATGAAAGTATTTCGAATATTTCATGATTTTTTTAATACATTCTTTTTTTAATTTTTAATTTGAATTTTTTTTATTTCGGATATTTGGTTTTGTAATTATTACCTACGTAATAAAAATTTTCAGCAGCTCAATATGTTTTTAGAACTTATTTTTAAGCAAAAAGACAGTTATTCTAACTATAATCATAAGAATCCAAGATTTAAAAAAATCAAAAGTTAAAAAGCTAGTTGGTAAAAAATGATACATTTATTTCACTTATGCATTTTTTTTTATTATATATTTAAGCATGCAAAATATCGTAGTTAAAAAGCACTTATATGCTACAAAAGTTAGATTTAATTCGTATTTTTCGTAAATTTCAATTATTATACACATTTTATCAATTTTCGAAAATGATTGATAAAACATTTCGTTCCAAAAAACAAGTCCGAGTCGGGTTTGATCCCGGGTAGAAAAAACTCAAATCCAGTATGCTGCCAAACATGCCACGGAGCCGCTTACGAAGGACTGAAATTTATCCGGTTATAAACTATAGCTTAAATTTGCGACTTATTTTCTCAAGACCCCCTGTGTGTTGCGCTTTATGTCAGTCATATATTTATATACCAACTATACTCTATCGAAATACAAATGTTCATCGCATACGGTGCGACCAACCTCGGGCCCTCTCCTTGTTAGCGATGTCACAGAGGTATTGCATTTTCATGTGAAAGACCTTGACAATAGAGAGGGAAATGATTATGTCCTGTATTCATTTATTTGCATTCCACAATGATTTTTTGACATTCGTATAAGGAATTCGTTTTCGACAGTCTATCGCGAGCGGCGGACAACAACAAAATAATAAAATGGCGGCCGCAGCGTTTTGCTGTTGACAACTTTTGGTCAGGAACGTTTCAGATATGAAAACCAGAATTTCACAGGAAAGAGCTAAATTATTCTGAAAACCGGAGAAAAGGCGTAAGGTTCCTGGAATTTACGTGGAAAGTTACCACTTTTTCTTACAGTGTTACTTATAAGACGTAAATGCTCTCTAAGAGCAGTTGAAAAAAAATTGAAATTTAAAAGGGGTGAAAATGCTTGAAAAGCGTTCTAAAAACGTTCTAAATTAAAATTTCTATCGAATTGTTTAAGACAGAAGCTTCAAATTTGACGTGGTAGATATTACTTATAAGATTTAATTGCTATCTAAGAACAGTTCCTAAAAAATTCTAAATTTAAGGGTAAAATGAGCGAAAAGCGTTCTAGAAATGTTCTAAATTACGATTTCTATGGAATCTCAGGAAATACCAAACCGATTTCAAAGGTAATGGTTGCAAATTGATGGTGACAGTCCCTGCTCCAACATAGGGTATATCTTATGTCGGTGTCACTACCAAAAGGGAAGGGCAGGAGCGAAAAACGTTCTAAAATTGCGATTTTTGTGATGTTGAAGAGGCTAGAAACGAAACTTGAAATTCGGCATGGTAGTTACTTATAAGACGTAAGTGCTCTCTAAGAACAATTTAAAAAATGTTCGAAATATAAACGGGTGAAATAAGCGGAAATTGTTCTAAAAATGTACTAAAGTACGATTTCTATTGAATTATTAAAGATAGAAACGTAAAAATTGTCATGGTAGATTTTTATAAGATGTAAATGTTCTTTAAGACCACTTTTTAAATGATTCGAAATTTAAAAGGGTAAACTGAGTGAAAAGCATTCTAAAAACTTTCTAAATTAGGATTTCTATGTAATCTCAGAAATATCAAACCGCCCGCCGATTTCCAAAGTATTGTTGACAAATGGATGGTGACAGTCCCTGCTCCAACATAGGCTGTATTTTATATTGGAGTCACAGGGAGGTGGTAGACCGTAAGATACGAATGCTTCCTAGGAGCGGTTTCTAAAAAATCAAAACTTCAAATGAAAACTAAAATAAGCGTAAAAGCTTCAAAATACATTCTAAATCATCATTTATTTAGAATTAGTTATAGTTATTCTCATTAAGTCTCGTTTTCGCCTAATGCAGTGTAATAATGAAGTATAGTCAAAGTGTGGCTTAATTAGTGATTTTTGAATTATCCGTAAAAGTATAATTTCTTGTAATAAAAATGGGTACACAAATGCCACTTGGCATATTACAACTATTACGAGAACAAATCCGCGGATTTTGATAGTATTATATAATGAAATACCGACTTCTATGAAAATAAATCCTATTTCATATCTTATAATGTAACTGTGATAGATTAAAAACTATTTATACTACTAAATTTAATTCTTTAAAGTTCGCCGGTACATTATTTATACCGGTTAGTTTTAAACCCCAACTGCCAAAATTTCTCCCAGAAATTTATGAATAAAATTTTGTTTTATGGTTTACATAAAAAAGCGTTTATTTATTTAAATATTTTTTTCATAAATTCTGATGACTTTTCAGTATTAAAATAACATAATTACTTTGCTCTTGATGGGTTAAAAGATTTAATAATAAGAGTAGCATACTAACGTAAAATGTGTTTCTTATTTTCGAGTATTTAAATCCATTTCCAATTTTATCATTGAAAAAAAAAGTTACGTGTAATTGTATGCATGTTTATTTTTTATGTCGTATTGACTCATTGTACTTTATGTCCTTTAGTTTTTGAAAAATCATCCTGCGCTCCTACTCTAAAAAGGGCCATATCCTGTGATAGTATCACTTCCAACTCATCAGTAGCAGCAGATGCTCTAGAATCACCCCATTATTCAGGAGAAATAGAAATAGGATTAGAATATGATAAGTACGTAAGATTACTTGATTTGAATGGCTCAAATTATCTATCTGATTTAATAAATTAGTTTTTTTTTTTTTTTTTTTTTTTTTGGTACACAGAATGTTGCCGAATTCGATCGACGAATTCAGAGGAAAGATAGTAGGTATCAAGAATATGAAAAATTGCTATAGAACATGGGGTCGCAAACCACTTATTTAGTCACAAATACAAGGTGTTTCACCCTAATTGAGCCCGGGTTGACGATAATAATTTAAAGAAAAATAAAAATACTGCAATCCAAATGTAGCGATATGTACCTCGCTTGGTATAAAATGTGATAACTTCACGAAAAGTTCTGGAAAAATTGTGCTCACGTAATCGATGACACCGTATGAACTGGTAATCGCAGTCCAAAATGTGAATCGTCAAGTGCATACTGCTGGCGCGTATAATGGAAAATTCTACCACTTTTTTTTCGTTATTGCATATACAACGAAAGTGAGTATGTCAATTAAAAGTTTCATCATAATATACTTCAATTTTCTGAAAGTTATTAGTGGCTAGAACGCTTTTTTATTTCTGATTAAATAGGTGGTTTGCGACATCATGATCCATTGCAATTTTTGTCCTTCTTGATGCCTATCACCCCTCAGAATTTGTCGATCGAATTCAGCAACACTCTGTATATGGAATACTTTAAATTAAAACTTGCCTCAATCTAGTCTGAGGCTAAATCTCCAATATGTAAAAAGTAAGATCAACAGAGATAAAATTTAGTATAAGTTCAATAAAGGACCTGAAAATGTTCAAATAAAGTAATGCTCTTTGAATTGCACTAGAGTACTTTTACAACAGAATAGCGACATATAAAAAGCAAAATTTGATTGGTCAAAAAGACTTTGAACAAAACCAAAAATTTTTACAGTTTAAAACAAACATACTAAGTAAAACCACATATTCTTCTACAAAAGTCTTTTCTTTTAATGCTATTTTTAAAATATTTTTTATGTAAATTTGCACATTAAAAAAGTTTAGTTACTTAAATGTAACATCCAATACATAGTTAATAAAAAAACACTAGGTTTATTTTTTATTTAATTTTAATTGAAATTATTTATTTTCTCATTCAAAGAACTTTAATAAAATTGATATTGTAATGCTAATAGATCTCCAATATTTAGCATTGTTAATAGCTAAGGAAATTCTAGTAATATTATGTTTGTTCATTAAATAATTTCCAATTAAATAATTAACTAATATTATAGAAAAGGAAAAATTTCATTTGATTGTTATAAAAAAATTCCATTTAAAATATCAAATTTTGTGCCTTTTTTTTTGGAAACATTGCGCTTTTTAATTCATTAAACATAACGGCATGTTTATCATATCGCAAAATATTTTATTATAAAAGTCTCTTTTTATCTTTTAGTGAAACTGAAGACTTAATAGTGATAATAAACCGAGCCAGAGATCTCGTGGGTCCCATTCCTAATTCAATTGTTGATAGCTACGTCAAAGTATTCCTTTTACCAGATAGGTCGACAAATATGCAAACTAGGGTAAGTATGTTCAAACAGTTTTGAAAATGTGAAAATCGTATGCAATAATTTCATTTATAAATAAATGTTAGCCCTTTAGAAATATATCTGACTCTCGATCATTTATACATATACTTTCAATTTACATCGCAAATGGAGACAAATTGGAGGTCATTTTTTTCTTTAGCTGTTTCTGTTGTCGGTGGTATTGGTGCTTGTTACGGCCGATTTTCTACTTGATGGCTATAGGCCGAGGGAGGGGGACGAGAGGTTAGGGACTGCCCCTCGTGGGTATCTTTTTAAGGAACCTAGCCTTTATTTCTGAAGTTTCGGAAAAGAAAACAAAAAATATCCGAACGGTTTGGCCGACGAGCGCGATATGGGTTCGAATCCAGCACCTCCCGTCTACCAGCTGTAAGATCAGACCCTCTAAGCCACGGGTAGGTGTTGCTATTGTCGGAATTTCTAAAAGGCAACCATTATTACTTCTCCGTTTACAAAATTCATAGGTATCATTCGCTGAGTAATTTATTCTACTGACCAAATTAATGATTGAATCGAACAAGTGTTCCACCGAGTACTCAGTTCTTCTGTTATAATCATCCATGTTTGCATACTTAAGAAAGATGCATTCGCGTTAGCACTTTCTATCGGTGAATTTTTTAACTACAGTTTCTTTCTATTAAAATAATCATAATCATAATAAATCCCGCATCCGAGCAATGCTTTTAGTACAAACCGTACTTCTATATTATTATTTGTTCTTATTTGGGAATTTTTAAAGTTTATATGGACTTTCTACCCACCCTCATCTCATAAAAAATAAATGCTGCATGTAACATATTATATCAGGCTTTAAAAAAAATTAAATTATCTATTTCAGCCTTACAAATTTATACCAAACCGGATATAGTTGAAAGTTAAAAATTTGCTTTGCTACAATCTTTTCAGCTGAAAGCTATCTTATACATTTAATTCCACAATTTTTAGGGTTTCGTTCATCTGACGAAACCCTATTCGTCTCACTCCTTTGTCTGTCTGTCTGTCCGTCTGTCCGTCACAGATCCCGTTCTCAGAAACTATACATGTTAGAGACTTGAAATTTTAGATACTTATAGCTGAACACCTCACATCAAACAACAAATCATAAAATTTTGAAAAAGTCGGTAATTAACCGAATTACGAGCTAATTAACTTCTAAAATTAACCAATCAACCTTTTGAACGCAGCTACGAACGCACCTTCTCCAAATCAGCGGAGTTTCTCCTAAGGGTTGCCAGTAAAATCAAGTCATGGTTACCACGGATAAAATTAAGCAATAAATGAAGTGGACATTTAAAAAGCGAAATCGCATCTCCCAAAGTTTTGGTCCTACAAATTCGTAAAAGGTATAGAAAGACGCGGAAAAAATTCTACTTTATTTTGGTATAAAGTTCAAATTTCTGCATTGGGTATAACGCAAAAAATCCACTAAAAATCGATCGATAAAAATTTAATTTCTGTATTTGAAAAGACAATGAAAAGATATTTCATTTCAGCGGAAAGCAGGTGTTGTCATCTTTCAGACATATCGGCGCTGGAGAAATTTAAGTAGAAGCTATTTTAATACGAAATTTAAACTTTTTAAATATTAAATTTTTAGATTAATTTTTTTTACATCCCGACGTAAAAATTTTCGCTGATTTCATACATACCCAGTTCAAACTCCTAGCTTAGTTACAAGCTGAGATATTAATTATTATTTCATTAATTGGATCACTGCTTTAAAACTTTCCTTTCAACGGGTTTTTTATCTCAGACATGACGACGCACTTGCAGTTTTTATTTTAATACGAAATTTAAACTTTTTAAATATTAAATTTTTTGATAAAATTTTTTGACATCCGGACGGAAATCTCTCGCTGATTTCATAGATACCCAGTTCAAAGAGCTAGCTTAATTAGAAGATGAGATATTAATTATTATTTAATTAATCTGTTTCATTTCTATATAATGCATAGATTAAAATGGAGGCGCGTGCTTTTTTAACCACGTTTGAAAGGAATATTAAACGAAACCCTTTGTGCGATATATGATCACACTTACCCACTTGTTTACGTTCCTCAATTCAGAGAAGGTTCTGGTAAAATTTTAAAAATAAAATTGGAAAAAAATCTGAAGAGAACAAACATACTGTAGAAAAACATATATTTCTTTTCATTTCCATTCGTAGAAAAGATGAATTGGATGACTAAATTGGAATTCAGGCTTCTGGGGATTATTTTATTCAAATAAAATTTTATCTCTTCGCCAGAAAAGAATAAGAAAATTTACTCGGTACTAAATTATTTTGAATGATAATAATTACTTTAAATAAGTAGTTCATAAATATGTCTTCCTTGAGGAAGAAAAAATAAAATGAAATTCAATTATAATAGAATGTGTAAAAAAATTATCCAGTTCTAAATTATTTTGAATGATAATAATTACTTTAAACTAGTAGTTTATAAATATTTCTTCCTTAAGGAAAATAAAATAAAATAAAATTCAATTATAACAGAATGTGTAAAAAAAATTATCCAGTACTAAATTATTTTGAATGGTAATAATTACTTTAAACGAGTAGTTTATAAATATTTCTTCCTTAAGGAAGAAAAAATAAAATAAAATTCAATTATAGTAGAATGTGTAAAAAAAAAAAAAAAAAAAAAAAAAAAAAAAATTATCAGGTACTAAATTATTTTGAGTAGTAATAATTACTCTAAACGAATAGCTTATAAATATTTCTCCCTTAAGGATGAAAAAAATAAAATGAAATTCAATTATAATAGAATATGTAAAAAAAATTATCCGGTATTAAATTATTTTGAATGGTAATAATTACATTTAAACGAGTAGTTTATAAACATTTCTTCCTTAAGGAAGAAAAAATGAAATAACATTCAATTATAATAGAATGTGTAAAAAAATGTATCCGGTACTAAATCATTTTGAATGGTAATAATTACTTTAAACTAGTAGTCTATAAATATTTCTTCCTAAATAAATAAAACAATAAAATATAAATAAATCCCGGATTTAAGACATATAATCGAAGCTTAAACCGTTGAAATGACCAGAATAAAAAATTCTAAATGTAAATAGCGATTTCTTCATAGACTAATAGACTCGTAGACTCGTTAATAAGTTTCAAAATTTTATTTGAACGCATTATTGGACTTTTTTATATAAATATGAATTTTAGTATTGTTAATGGACATTCTAAATATATATATATGTATATATCATGTAAAAAAAAATCTATTAGAGTTATCATTACAAAAAAAAAAAAAAAAAAAAAAAAAAAAAAAAATCTATAAACCCGTACGGGGCTTTCTCGCCGCAATCTTATGTTTTTTTTTTTTTTCATTAATTTTTGATTAACTGTATTTCTTTTAATCAAACAACGTGTTTTATTATATGTAAGAAACTTTCGAAAAGTAACTCATTCATCGCTGTGACTCTAGTATGTGCAGAAAAAAAATTATGTTAACAACAGAAAAATATATATATGATGGTTTTCACCTATATTATTCTGTAACCCGGGAAGCCCGGATTCATCCTCTTGTGCTTATAAAAGAATGCTATATATATATATATATATATATGCCATTTTTATAGTGATTAATATACATATAAGTATATTTAATATAAATAAAGTTATACTGTATGGATTAAAATTGGGTAATTATATTTATTATTATTCCTCTATTCTTATTAATGTTTTAATATTTATTTATTTTCACTTAGTGTTATATAATTTATTATCGGTTTATTGTTTTTGAATGTCCCACATTCATACTTTTAGGATTTTTATGGATGTATAAAATAATCCACACACTATATTTGTGCTTTTTAGGTAATTGGAATTTAAGTATCAGTTCACCTTCTTTATACTACCATATGTTTTTTATTTCCTGTTCATTTTATAATTATCTTATATATAATAGTTTTTATTAAAGATTTTTATATTTTTAATAATTATTTATATTAATTATTAATGAATTTATTTTGTTTTATAGCATATAGCTATATGCTATATATTATCGATGTTCTAGAATTATTTAAATTCTTAGTGTAGTTTAAATAAATTTGCTAATAGAATATTTTGTATGCTTTTTAAATTTTATTAACAATAGTTTTTTTTAAATACATTGTGTGGTTTATATTCAGTTTATAATTATCTATATATAAGGATATGTTTGGTTTAGCTGTTAATAAAACAATTGTTACATTCAATTGCTTACAACTGAAGCAAGTCTTTTGACAATTAAATCATAAAAGTAATACTAGATGGCAGCACCACAATTTGTGTTTTTTTTTTCGATAAGTTCTAGATTTACTTATTCCAGCTACATTTCAGTTATAATTTACTACACCAGGGGGAATTTTTAGCTAAATTTTGACGATATTGTTTAACGGTTTTTAATTAATTTAATAGTGCATTTTAATTATGTAATTACTTTCTATTTATATTATTTTATATTATATTAAAAGTTATTTAACATTTATTTCAATATGTATTAACTGCATCCTATGGTATCAATTACTGTGATTTCTTAACTGTTTTATTAACCTTAATCTTTACGATATGGGTGCCATGTGCGCGTGGATTTATTCTAAAATATTAATCGGTATGGTGTTTATTATTTCATTTTATATCCTATAAATATTTAAATAGGTTTTATTGTTTTTTCCATTTCATATTATTTGTTTCTATTCTGTTTTCATTTTTAATCAATTCACTTGATTTTAATGGTTGTTTGGGCACAGGGGAAAATAACTTTTAGCTTTAGCTTATTTTTCCCACAGAAAACAACCATTTTGCTTATATCATTGAATTCTGTGCCCTTGAAAACGTAATTCAATATATAAGCATTTCCATTATTTGTCGGTGTCCACTTTCTTATTTTTCTTCCATAATAATTCTTATAAATAATTTAATCTTTTTATTTTTTTTTTATATACTTACAGCTTTAATTCATAATATTACGGTTTTTGATGGTGGTAGGTTATGTTTAATTATTGGTTATATATATATATATACAGTTGAACCCAGTTAAGACGCTCACGGTTAATACGCAATCCCGCTTAGTACGCAGATTTTTTCAGATCTCTTGAGCATCGCCCATAAGGCTAATGCAAAAATATCACGTTGAATACGCGAACGGTTATTACGCGAACCCGCTTAATACGCGATAAACTTTCGATCATTTTATAAAAAAAGTCACGCTTAAGACGCAAATTCATTGATAGGCGAATTCCTTCTCTCTTCTCGAGTATTTCCAATTTAGCGGATTTTTTTTTATTCATATAAAAAACACTTTCCGAATAGTATTATTTACTTTATTTAATAATGTATTAATTAATGCAAAAATTCTAATCAGAAATACTGGTAGATATTTGAATAATGCAAAATACCACTAAATTATCAAAACTGCAATTCTGCTTTGATCCCGCCTCCTAACATTATTTGTCTCTCGCTTCGTGTATGTTTTTAAAGTAGTAGAGAGATATAGACGAATTCAGATTACTCAGATACGTCATAAAAATTATTATGATTAGAGATGATCATACCTGTTAGTGGACTTTTAAATGCACATTATATATCACTGCTATGTTTATAAGGCATACGGGTATTATAGACAACAAAAAAGGAAACTCGTAAAGATTAAACACATACGACTGCAGTTTGTTTTCTTTACTTTTCCTGTGCTTACAATAAAATAATATTTTTTATACAAAGATTAATAAGGCTAGTTTTTCTCTTACATTAAAACGACAAGGGCAGATTATAATGGTACTCCATATTACAAGTATTAAATATGATGAATATGATTTTAAAAACTGGGTTGTGCTTTAAAGATATTTTTTTCTTTCTGTTAAAAAAAAAAAAAAATAGTAAGAAAATTATTTTTGTTGTTTTATTTCTGATAGCAACGTCATCCGACAATAAACCCATGTTGGAATTCATATTTATTTTCCGTTGTCAATCCAGTCGGCCCTGTAAAAGAAACAATGAGTTAAAGTGGAACGAAATTAAATTTTATTCCAAATATACGTAAAAGACACAATTTTCGACCGCAAAACATATAATGAAAGCTCTGAAGTTCATTTAAGCAATTAGATACGTAAATAAGCCCATTTCCTCCATCATTATACAAATCACGTCTAATACGCGATCCCGCTTAATACAAGACTTTTGTCCACTCCCTTGAAACGCGTCTTAACCGGGTTCGACTGTATATATATATATATATATATATATACTTATTTAATTTTATTTAATTTTAAACAACCACTATATTTAAAAAATAAATACATAAGGCAGCCATTTCTGCGAGGTCTGAAACATCTTTACTATTGTTATTTTAAGGTTCAGAGAAAAAGCAACAATCCTATATTCAAAGAGCGCTTCCTATTCGGAGTCGACGAAAGCGAAATCACAGAACGTTCTCTGTTGTGCACTGTTTATACCTGCGATAAATACACCAATTCCATGATGGGAGAAGCGGAGGTGAAACTCTCAGAATTGGACCTTTCGCAGCCACTTATGGGATGGTACCCTATTGTGGATTCTAACCAGGTAAGAAAAAACAAAAATAAATAAATAAAAATACTACATATTTATTAACACGTTTAAATTTCAAGATAGAAACAATTATTTACTTCTAAACTATTTTTCTTTTTAAATAGCTCAGTAGTAGAGCATTGACGCGTAATGTCAATGGCCTTGGTTCGAATCCAGGTTTAAATAAAAGTATTATTTATTTTTAAGTTATTAATAAAACTATTATTAATTTCTAAGCTTTTTTTAAGTAATACCACCTGTTTCATTCTGGGTGATAATATAATATATAGTAGAGCGCTGTTTATCCGGACGCCGATTAACCTGATCGTCCAATTAAGGGTGTATTCCGATCCAAACTGCTTATTTTCCGATTCATTTTAAAATTCGTTTTTGCTCTCAAACGCATCAAACTGGGAAATTCTCTTATTTAGAAACTATATAATGTGCCGTGCTTCTTAATTTTTTGATAAATGCAGAAAATGCCGTAAAAAACGCTGTCAAAGTTGGCGTTTTGAACCGAATTTTCCGAAGCGGGCGATCTGGGAATGAAAAAAATGGTCATACTGAGAAAATAATTGTTTAAAAATCAAATTCTAATTAATTGAGCTGAAAATGAAATCACACGGCATGTTAAACATGTCTTCAGAAATCACCCCAGCAAGTTTCATGTTTTTACTTTAAAAAATGAGTCTGAAAATGTCTCAGAAAATTTCGAGCTCCAAAATCTTTGAAGGGAAACTCCTTTAGGCGCGGTAGGGTGCATTCCACTGGATGTCACGATAGTAAACCGTTAAATAACCATTTCCTAATCCTGAAATTATAAAATCGCCAACAAATGCAAAGAGAGCAATGCATAAAAGCAACTGTTTCTAGAACCTAAGAAGTTTTACTTCTAACGCGCGAGAGTACCACGTATTTTATTATATTTTAGTATATTTTTTTCCCCGCGAAAATACCTCTTTATCTTCAGATTATCTGAAGGCGGTCGAAAATTTGCTTCTTTTGTGTCCTGGTGTCCAGGGGATTCGGAAAGAGGGTCTTCTGTTGTCTCGGAAAGAGGGGACTCCCCTCCGCTCTCTTCGCTCGCGTTTGTTCGTCCAATTTTGTAGGCAATAAAATATAAAAAAAGTTTAAAAATAAGTTCTAAACACCGCATTTGTAATATACTAAGATGTACACTACTACAATTGCCAGTACCAAGCCTGGAAAAAGTGCGAAAGGAAGTTATCTGAAAAACATTACAATAACCATTTTTTAAAGTTGTCCAATTAACCGGATTTTTCATTAACCGGATCGCCCTCGGTCCCAACCGATCCGGATAATCAGTGCTGTACTGTACTAAGTACTGATAATTATAATTGCAAAGAAAATAACAATAATAATATTAAAAAAATTATACTAGGAAATGAATGATCTCATTATTTATCTTTGGCCGGAGTTAAATGTATCCGGTTACACCGTATATTTTCCTATTGATCATTTTAAAATCAGAATTTTTATTATGGTGATAACATCTACAATAATTAAGTAATCCATCTATAATCCGGAATAAATTCATGCTGTTTTTACTAACGTCTAGGGACAGCACCCTCACAAAACGCACACAGCACAAGTTTCTGTTTCTATTGCTCCTCCGACCGGTTTCCTCCGTTTTTCGACCATTGGCTTTTTATTGCGCATGCTTTTGGACTATGTCGTTTCGTTACTGTGCGTATTTCACGCAAATATTTTAAATGCATACTTTCTCTCGCATATGTAATGTTAATGTTTTCGTCACTCAAGTATTAATGTGTTGAGAAATCTTATGTTCATATTGTGAAGCTTTAATTTTTATGTTATGAAAGTTTCGAAAACTGCCGGCAGGCTTGTGTTTCGAGCATGAAGCATTTCCACCCTCTTAACATGAGTTTATGAGTTAAATAAAGAAAATCCCAATGAATAAATTTCTTAAATGATGATTGAAAAAAACCACCCTCTCTTTAAAAGATTGATTTTTCTTTTCTTCTTTTGAAAAGTGATAGATTTGTTTATGTTTATTACCTACAATATAGGGTAAAAGTTAAGTCATTTTAGAACCTTGTGGAAATTAATAACTAAGCTTTTAGATGTAATATTTTAATTTTAGAAATACTTTTCTTTTATTTATTTTCTTTTAATTGTCGATAAGTGAAAGAAAGTTATGTGATGAATATGATGAAATTATGTGCTTATTCATAACAATTTAATAGATAATGTGAATTTATTTTAAGAGCATGTGGAAAAGCTGTTTCGGTAATTCTATTCAAGAGTTTTCCATAACCAATGTGATACTAAAATCGCCTTCTTTTGGTACAATACTCATTTGCATTCTTAACGTGATGTAGTACTGCTCCACCCGCCCTACTTTATCATTTGGTAATAGGAGCAGCCTTTTCAATTTTCAAATATTTGAGACTCCAACATTTAAAAGTAATCTGTATTTATTCCATCAGGCTGTTTTAAGTTGTACAAGGACACAATGAGGGTGGGGGGGGGGGGGGTACATTGAAATGAGCCTCTGCTATCACAATAGGCTGACTTCAACTTTTTTTTATAGCATTCATTGGCTACTTTAATAAAAATTAAATTCATTCACTATGTAAGTGTATTATTTTTTATTCTTATATTTACACGTATAATAGCTTATCATTTATTATAAATTGTACGAAATATTTTTATTCAGATCTGCAGTACCCTAACTTTATTCAATCTAATTAAGTTTTATGTGAAGAAAAATATTTTTATTCAGATTTGCAGTACCTTAACTTTATTCAATCTAATTAAGTTTTATGTGAAGGAAATTTCATTAAATTCCAATAAATTGTTGTAGATAAATAAGAACTTTCACAATGCATCGAAATTGAGTTTGCAATATTTCATAGTACCATCACAGATATGTGAATATCAAACATTTATGTTAATTATTATCAATAATGTTTTTTGGGGAACTGCTTTTCATGCATATCATATTCTTTAAGTGGATCCTGCATACAAGTGTTATGATGAAAATTTATTTTACAGCTTTCTTTAATTTCAAAATATACAGCTAGTTCGATAAATTGAAAACATTAGATAATATACATATACAAATAAATAAATAGTTAAAATAAAAATGGAGAAAAGAAAAAATAAATTATATGCCCCCCCCCCCCCCCTTACGAAAATGTTTACAGAAAAGGTCATTATTTATTGAATCCATTCCATAATCACTAATTCCTGACCTGTTCCTAAAATCATTTTCATTAGTAAATGTAGGAAAATAGCTGGTATTTTTATTTATGTACTAAGAAATCAAACAGCTTTTCCAATTTCACCATAAAGATAAATGTCTTTTTCAAAAAAAAAAAAAAAAGGTTCCAAATTTTAACATTTAATCTAATTTTCAACATGAAAGCGATAAAGAAAATAGAATTATAATTCAAGAAACATGATAATAATGACAGTAATTATTTATTTTATTTACAATATTTTTTCACATATATTAAAGTTTTGACACTTATAATGTGCCACTGATATTATGTTCTCATTATTTTCGAATGATTTGCATTATCATATTAGTTCCATAAATATCAGGTAATTCGTATAATGCTTGTCTGTTTCCCTGTTTTGAGAATTTCCCTAATTTTTAATTTTTAATTCATAAGTCAATATTTTAAAAGGAAAAATGATCTAAATTTTTGTTAACTCTTATTTTGGTAATTTACGTATTTTGTACTAATACTAACTTATGATAGTACTAATAGTTTTTAATTTTCATTTTTTAAACTCATTTAAAAAAGTCTGTAACCACATCGCAGTGCAAACTGGACAAATAAAAAAGTAAAACAATAAAATTTTAATTTTGAAGCATTAATAAGGGGAGGGGAAGTTGCAGAAACTACTAAAAAAAAATTCCGAAATGTTTTCAAAATCCATAAATCTACATTCTGATAACACTTTATTCATTATTTGTTAATATGTAGTACATTTTCAATACATATGAACTGCTTTTAAACGAAAATTTTAAAGTATTCATAGCCAACGAAGAGATCATCTCGTTGTCAGCGAGCACTCATACTGTAACTCCACTTTCCTACGGCGGGGAAAACGGTTTTCGCCTCCGAGAAACCAAAACTTGGTGCATGGTGCATTTCGTGAGAGTGCTGTCTTTAGACGTTTGTCTGTTTTTTAGAGTACACTAGCTAAAGCCCCCGACGTTGCCCGGAATTTTAAGAATGTTTGTTTTGAAAACTTTATTTCAAAATTAAACATACAGTATAAAATAATGAATAAAAGAAAGCAATTAAGCCATCTTTATTTCTGTTCTTCACTAAGAATGAGCTCTAGGGACCTAAAACTTTGTGTAAATTCTACTATACATGCATACACATACATATATATATATATGGAATAGATTTAAAAATGGCAAAAAGAAATTCAGATAACCTCAAAATGTTAAAATATGCCACTATTTCCATAAATGGGCTTTTATGATGTTTCAATACGTTTTTTCAAACTCATATAACGTTATATATTTACCTGCTGACGTCCATTATATTTCCAACATGACGTAATATTATTAATTTTTTTTTTTAATTGTCAAACTATTTATTTCATTTTCATTTTTCACGTGAAAATCTTGCAATAAAAAAATTATGACGTAATATTCACTTTTTATTTAAATTCTTCAAACTATTTAATTCATTTTTATTTTTCACATGGAATTCTTGCAATAAAAATGTCATGGTGTAATATTAACTTTTTTTTTTTTAAATTCGTCAAACTATTTATTTCATTTTCATTTTTCACGTAGAAATCTTGCAATAGAAAAGTAATTGTTGTGATAAGAATTTTATTGTGAATTTTTAATTGTTGGCAACCAGTATAACGAAAAATGTTTCAATTTGATAGTAAATTGCTGCTAACTTGGTGGTTTTTTATTAATTAAAAATTAACTATAAATTATTTCGAATCCGGATTACTTTAGTTGCCTTGGCCGTGTTTTAATACACATGTACGTAACATTTCACAATTTTCGCTTCCAAACTATGGATTTGTATAGCATTACAGACAGACAATTTTTCATTTTTATATATTAGATAATGCATTAGGATTAGGGAATATAATGGTTGCTACTGAAAGAAAAACGCGGAATTGTTATGGACTGCCTGTTACAGAATTGTTATGGTCCTGCAACGCCTGTTTATAATAAATGTTTTGAATTTATTTTTAGGGTCCAGCAGAATTAGGCGATATTATGTTTTCTCTCAGCTATCTACCAACTGCCGAACGTTTGACTGTAGTCATTGTAAAAGGACGCAATTTGAGATGGAAGAAGACCCCAAGCTCTACAGGTACTCGTTTGTATTTGCATATTTAATTTTTCAAAAAAAGTGCTTCGTCGAGTGATTCTTAGTTATACATGGGTCAATATCACAAAATCAGTGCAGTCCGCACAATAAAATTTCTATTTAATGTTATATAATGCAATTTTCTTTTACATTCTAATAAAAAATATTCTTAGAAGTATTTTCAAGCGATATTATATTCATAATAACAAAAAAATAACGCAATTAAAAGACTTAAAATTTCAGATTGTCATTTTCCTGGCATGTCACAATGTGATGTGTGCAAAGTAAAAAGCTTTCTGCTATCATGTTACAAACACCTTTTTCTAGTTTTTTTAATTTCTAATTAATAATTATACTTTATATAGCACATATATGTGGAAGGTAACATGTTCTGTATTTTATTAATAATTTTCCATAATTAAAATATGATTGTCATTGAAAATGAATGTCATTATCCTGGCCTGCTCATTTTAGTTCTTTGTGAGGTATAAAGATGGCGCTGCAGAGTAATTTTTTCTTGTTCTTGACATAGTTCAAGTCAGAAGTAGTAAAATCACTGCTACCGGCAAGATCTTTTAGATATTTCTTTGAAAATAATGTGTTTAAAGGCCTTGTAAAAATTGAGTAGACTTTATTATGTCATTTTCCTAGTTTCTATAAATTACAAATAAAACTGAATATTACACTGAATTTGAGGTACTATAGAGGAAACATGTTCCTTTAAACAAAATTAAAATGTTAGATCTAAAAATAAAAAAACAAGAATGTGAAAAATGTTTTAGAATGAAATTGTCATTATCCTGGCCTACATATGACAAGAAAATGACACACAATTATAATTACATGAAAATGAACTCAAGCTCTTCAAACTTTAACAATTTTACATATAAATTTCTTTATTCAGCTATTCAACCAACATTTAAAAAGAAATCAGAAGCTTTGAAACGATTTAAATTTTCAAAATTTTGGTTTTCAAAATCTCACATTTTGTGATATACACCCACATACTTTTGAAGATATACAGAGTGTTTCACTAACAGACCGACAAACGTGCAGGGGATGTAGAGGCACAGAGACGACTTGGAATCACATAGCAATGGAGGGTCGAAAAGTTGTTAGGGGCTGAATCATCGTGATAGCAAATTGACATTTTAGACCATAAAAACCTTAAAATAAGTCATGATTTTCCTAATAATGAAGTTCCACGAAGTTCATCGAAGTCTTTTCATTCCTGCATCTTTCTTTATCCTCCAGTTTATCAGAGGTGGTAGGGGCGTTTTGAAATGACTTATCTTCGTTGCTACCGCGAACGTCCGACAGATGCACGGCGTTTTTTAAAACATCCGAGATGCAATGCGGTGCCCACGTTACAAAACTTCGGGCAACTTCATTATAGGCAAGTCATGACTTATTTTAAGCTTATGGTCTTTAAATGTCAATTTTCGATCACGATGACTCAGCCCTTAACAACCCCTCTATCTCGTTAGGATTACATTTCCGACCATGCATTGCCATGTAATTCCGAGTCGTCTCTGTGTCCCCTGCACCTCCTGCAAGTTTGTCGTTCTGGTAGTGAAACACCCTGTATAGAATATAGAAAATTAAACTACATTTTCTACTTTTACTACATATGTAAAATGTAAATGGGAATTTCGATGGAACTTGCACCGTCGTCGGCTAGATAATTTTTCAGGGAAGATTTTAGTATATGGCATACCGTTCTATGTAACTTAATTACAAAATTATGGGGAGAAATTCTATAATCAGGTGAATCCGATTACAAAAGATTAGCTTTTTAAAAACGTTATATCGGACGGATTTTGATGAGACTTTCATTGCTATTTAGATCATTTTTCAGGGATGTCTTTAGTATATTGCATATCTTTATATCGTTCTTTACTAAATCTTACTATAAATGATCAACTAAAAGAGTTAGTACTTAACAAGACAAATTTTGTCTGACACATTAGAAAATATAATAGTGCAGTGGCGGTCTGGTCATACTAAATCCGAGAAGTCATTGTGTTTGTAAGAGATAAACTAAAGGAGTCTCAAATAACAAGCAACCTGTTGAAGAAATTAAACTTTAAAAAATTGGCTATCTATGTGCTCTACACTGTCAAAAAACCCCATCTATATACACTAAGTTATTCCTCATTTTTTAACAAATAATTTCCGTACTCCTAGAAAACATGTTTTATCCGTGAATTTTCCCCGAAAATCTGAAAAAGAGGGAGAAATTCCGTTCATTCCTAGCCCGCATACATATTGGCTCTATTAATACTGCAAAATCCGAATTTATTTTTTAAATGAAAAACCAAAAATTCTATAAATTATGATTTCTAATTTAATTTAAACAAGTGGGTAAGTGTGATTACAGATCGCACAGAGGGTTTCGTTTAATATTCCTTTCAAAACACTTTATCCTTTTGCGAAATCTGTTAGTTCCACATTTCGCAACCAGGGGGCGCACTCTATTCTACACAAACCTCTACCGAACGATACTCCGTTTTACAACTTATCCGTAGGTATATTAGTCGAGGGATCGGGTCTATAGCACCTGAGATAGGTAGGCGCTCCCTGGCGGTAAAAAGTGAAACTGAAATATGTAAAGCTATGTGCATAATATGAAAGAGTAGTCAAAGTGGTGTCGGCAAAAGTTAGAAAAGTACCCACCGGGTGCAATGGGGGGGGGGGGTGGAAAATTGCTTAAAATACACAAGTTAGAGCCCGGTGGGTAAATAATATAAAACTTTTCGAAAATTTTATGATTTTTTGTGTGATCGCAAGTGTTCTGCTATACGTATGCAAAATTTCAAGTCTTCAACTTAAATAGGGGCTCAGTTAGAAAATAAAGCTTAAAATACACAAGTTAGAGCCCAGAGGGTTAAATATAAGACTTTTTCAAAATTTTATGATTTGTCGTTTGATGTGAGGTGTCCAGCTATAAGTATGCAAAATTTTAAGTCTTAAACTTAATTAGGGCTCAGTTAGAATAAAAAGATTAAAATACACAAGTTAGAGCCCAGAAGGTTAAATATAAGACTTTTTCAAAATTTTATGATTTATTGTTTGATGTGATGTGTTCAGCTATAAGTATGCAAAATTTTAAGTCTTCAACTTAATTAGGAGCTCAGTTAGAACAAAAAGATTAAAATACACAAGTTGGAACACAGAGGGTTAAATATAAGACTTTTTCAAAATTTTAGGATTTTTCGTTTGATGTGAGATGTTCAGCTATAAGTATGCAAAATTCTAAGTCTTAAACTTAATTAGGGGCTCAGTTAGAACAAAAAGATTAAAATACACATGTTAGAGCCCAGAGGGTTAAATATAAGACTTTTTCAAAAGTTTAGGATTTGTCGTTTGATGTGAGGTGTTCAGCCATAAGTATGCAAAATTTCAAGTCTCCAACATTTTTAGTTTCTGAGAACGGGCTCTGTGACGGACAGACAGACAGACAGAGAAGCGAGACGAATAGGGTTTCGTCAGATGACCAAAACCCTAAACAGAAGAAAAAATGTTTACGAATTTAAAAATAAATAACAATTACTTTATCCATTCATTCAAAAGTACTCACAATTTATTTTTAAAGTTATAAAAAAAAAATATTCGCATTTAAAATATTTTTTAAATGAACACATTTAAAATAGATATTTTAATTAAAATATTAAATGGGAAAAAATCGATTTTACTCAAAAAAAAAAAAAATAAATAAAAAATCTTATCGAATAAAAATATAATATTTATATTTTTATGTCTAATAATCTACTTAAAAATATTTAGAATTCATATTTTTATGCTATATTAATACTAAAGTATTAAAACCTCATTCACTATCTCATTAAAGACGAAATCTTCTCGAAATTAACTTCAAAATTCAAAGCTTTTTAAAGAAATTAACGAATCCATACCCATCTTAAGCAAACACATTTACTTCAAAGTGTTTGACGACTGTACTGTACAGCTAGCTGTACAACAGTGGTTAGCGTACTCGGCTCGTAACGGTAAGAAAACTTTGGTTTGAGTACACGGTCAGCAACTTTTATTTTATCGCACTTTCTTCAATTTACGTCTATTTTATCTTCTGTAAAGCAGAAAAAATAAACGAATGTTCGTCAATTAACGCAAAAATCTTGGTAGATGCCAGGAAAATTTCCGTGAATTGAAGAATGTATTTCTGAGAGTGTTGTTAAACAGTACTTTTTACTTCCTAACATAACAAAACATGACTTTGTGATTTATTTAGAGTTAAATTAAAAAAGTTGGAAATTGCATGTCAAACGTGGCAAATAACTACAAATTCGTACTTATTTTATAAATATTTTTTGCACCGCATATTGTACTGAATGTGTAGGTATTTCAAGTGCACTTCATAAGTGCATATCAATTTCATTCTGTTCGAAAGGTATAACATCATTAAAATGCACTTGAAATATTTTTTCCCATTGGCCGTAATGTAACAGAAAACTTTTGACTGTCCCTGTAATTAAACTATACATCCGATTTTCATAAAATTTGAAATGATTCGACAAAATTTTGCAACAATTATATGTTTAAAACTTCAGACCATTCGGTTGGGTAGTTTTTGCTCTGTTATATGCAGACGGACGGACAGACAGACGGTCGGACAGACGGACCGAACGATGACTATAGGTGCTACGTATTTATGTAATTACGAATGCACCTAAAAAGTGCACTGGAGAAAGTAAGTAATGTTGATTGAAATATCAGATCAGTATATTCAAAACGCGATCTTTTGCATTTAATTGGAGGAAGTGTATCGAATTTTGTCGAGCACATTGCATTTCATTATTTATTGATATTTAAAATTATTTACGTGAAAATGTTTTTCATCATTGATTTAAAAAATATATACAACTAGAAAACAGGAATTCTGCTTTTTCAGAATTTAGTGTCGCTGACGATGAAAAAAATAAATATATATGTATATATAAATAGTACAAAACATATTTCAATTCTAAGACTTAAAGCACACACTTTTATTTTATGTAAAATGACGTCATTCGCATCCGCTTAGGAATTCCACATTTAAGATCCACTCTTAAACATCGATCGTAAAGCATGCATAGGATGTCACTATCGCAAAATAATACACAAACGCAGCAAAAAGGTGCTGTCATTAAAGAAACTCGACAAAAAAAGGCTATCTAATGATTCAAAGGCCTTCATTTGTTTGTAACATTAATGTAGACGATTTTAGTCGTGACGTCAGTCAAGACGTTTTCGTTGGAAACTGACTCCAAACACGGTTGCTATGTTGTATTTTCTATTTTGTTTATGTGTTGCAGCTATATCTTATATCTATATCTCACATCTAATTATTTTAATACTTGATATGTACTGGTAACACTTTCCACGATTTATATTAATCTTAAAAAGAAATGACGCATGGCAACCGTTTGTTTGGAGTCAGTTTCCAACCAAAACGTCATGACTGAAAGCGTCTATAGATACTTAAAATTAAATATAGTTTATAATAGCTCCATGTTTTAACAGAAATTATTCATTTATATTTTTTCAAAATAGCACATATTTTAATTACATTTTCTTTCAGTTGTTATGAGAAAATGGTAACAAAAAGATATAATTGCTATTTTTCAACTATTTTACCTTTACATTCCACATAAATTTAGTACTTGAGTTGCCAAAATTAAACAAATGGTGCTAAAAACAACAAAAAAATTAATATTTCAAAAATAAATGCAGATGCAGTTTTCAAACAAATTGCATTTAAAAGTACATTTTTTTCCCAATACGACGGTATAAAAACTGAAAATGTGCGATGCTTAGAAATTAAAAAAATTGCTATAGAGTATTTAATCGTAATGCTTTGTTTTGCGGTTAGCTTCTGTAAGGTAACGTCACTTTTTGGAGACGGCACAAAGTAAACTGGGAGAAAGAAATAGCATACCGTACCGGGGGGTTAAAAACAGACTAGATGTTGAGAACAGTCTACGACTATAGCTCAGCAAATTAACATCAAACATCCAACAAATGCGAGTGAACGAGGGCACACATCGTATTAAAGAACTTGCCACCCATAGCATTTAGGGGAAGGAGGGGTAAGATGACGAATTCAGTATTTCTCACTGTTAATCACAGACGGCTGGCACGTCGCAGTCACCAAAAGAGTCCCTTGCAAATGGGACATGCGCATTAACACCTTGAGGAAGTTATGTGCATTAGTACGTTTTCAGTGTGTTTTCCTAAAATGTTTGATGATCACAACATAAGAAATCACCATCCTACGGTAAGTTTTTCAACTTTTTCACTAAAATTATTTTTAAAAAGAACTCAAGAATTACAAATTTGCGGGAGATCCATTTATTTTGAAGTAGTCTTGGTTACTGGTTAAAAGAGAGTAATTTTCGTCATCTTACCCCATGAATAGAGGTAAGATGATTTAAATTACATTTTTTTTTTTTGGATGACGCCCGTGGTTTGGCTCTTTAAAGCTAAAAGAGGCAATTGAAAATATTCATAGTATCAGGCAAGATATATGAGTTCGTAAATCTATTCACAGCGGTCAGGAAAAATTGCAGAAGCTTAACTTATCAACTGTCATCTTTCCCTGCCTTCCCCTACATTAAATATTTCGAATATAAGATATTTTATTTACATCCATTTGTTATTTTCTTTATCTCCTTTTAGGTGCGTTCGTAATTATATAAATATGTAGCACCTATAGTCGTCGTTTGTTCCGTCCGTCTGTCCGCATATAACAGCACAAAAACTACCCACCCGAATGGTTTGAAATTTAATATAAATAATTGTTTCAGAATTTTATCGAGTCATTTCAAATTTTATGAAAATCGAATCAAAACTGAAAATGATATTAATAAAAGTTTTCTGCATTCTATTAAATCCTATCATACGTAAATAGCTCAATTATATCCCATGATAGGTAATGATTCTAGGTTGCCATGGTGATTACGTCCTGTTTAAGATGGAGTCATATTATTTCCGTATTATTGAATTTAATGTATTATAGAATCGTAATGAATTTTGTATTCATTCATTTTTGCATAAGAGTGTAACAGCTATTACACCAAGATCTGAATAGCTATAAAACAAGTTATAGTACGAACTCATTTGCCACGTTTAACGTACAATATCCGACTTGTTCTATTCGTGATTCTTACAAATAAAACACTAGTATGTTGTGGTCATCACAAAACTTTCTTCTATATAACTCAAGTTGTCTGCAACCAAAATTAAATGACAATCTATTTGTTCGTGAGATATAGCTATCGTGGAAATCGTTAAAAACTGAGCATATATCAGCAACAAATGTTGGACGGTGTACACCCAAACGTAATAAGTATCTATTTAGGTCAAGGTGTAACAAACTATGAAATTTGATGAAATTCCGTACATTAGTTCTTAAGGTATATAGCTATCGCAGAAATTGGGATAAACACAACATAAGGGAAGCACCTGTTGGACGATTTACACCTAAATCTAATAAGAATCTATTTATGTCAAGGTCTAACAGACTGTGAAGTTTGATGAAATTCCGCGCATTAGCTCTTAAGGTATATAGCTATCTCAGAAATCGGGATAAACTCACCATAGGAGAAGCACCTGTTGGGTGATTTACACTTAAACCTAATAAGTATCTATTTATGTCAACGTCTAACAGACTATGGAGTTTGATGAAATTACGTGCATTACTCTTAAGGTATATAGCTATTTCAGAAATCGGGATAAACACACCATAGGAGAAGCACCTGTGGAGTGATTTACACCCAAACCTAATAAGAATCTATGTATGTCAAAGTCTAACAGAATTTGAAGTTTGATGAAATTCCGTGAATTAGTTTTAGCTATCTCAGAAATCGGGATAAACACAGCATAAGAGAAGGAACTGCTGGGCGATTTACACCCAAACCTAATAAGAATCTATTTATGTCAAGGTTTAACATAATTTGAAGTTTGATGAAATTCCGTGGATTAGTTTTTAAGGTATAGCTATCTCAGAAATCGGGATAAACACACCATAGGAGGAGCACCTGCTGGGCGATTTACACCGAAACCTAACCAGCATCAATTATGTCAAGCTCTAACTGAATCTGAAATTTTATTAACTTTCGTGCGTTAATTCTTGAAGTAGAAATCTCCCACAATTTGTGTCACTTATAGGCCGACAGACATTCTTTTAAAAACAGTCCTGCAAGTAAACCTTTCCGTGTACCATAAAAATTCAATTTCCTGTATTCTTCAAGAACTAAAATTATAATCTTCATTCTCTTTTTTTTTTTTTTTTCAAAATTTAGCATGTTCTTCATTTATTTTTAAACAGGTGTTACATAAGCATTTGAAAACACAGCATGTAATGACCAATTAACCTACTTTTGTTTCGTTTACTTCTTTCAGCTTCTTATACAAAACTGAGAAGTAAAATTTGACTGAAAAAACTATTAAAATATACTTATTTATCTACTAAGGATATTCTTAACTGTTAAAGTAAATGTTGTTTGGGAAATGAAAAAAATCCTGGAAATTTTCAAGGTCTTCTTTTAATGGCAAATAATTTTATAGCAACCGAACAAATATCTTATTATTCACTAATTAGCTAAAGATGAGCAAAATATTTTTGTAAAGTTTTTTTTATATATATAAACATTAAACATAACAAAGAATCCTTCATTATTTTTTAATAATTATCGTAATTAAAAACATACAATTTTATAATCATGTGTTTACTGCTACTGATAATTCTAAACAAAGTCATTTTAATTAACATGATTATTAAATGTTTTTTTTCTGGTACTTTTTATTAAATTTTTATAATTAGGAGATTATTCACTACTTTTCTTGAAAAAGTGGCTAAATCTTGCTATGAAAGGATTTTTTTGTAGGTTCATTTTAATTTAAATCTATACTCATATTATAAAGAGGTAAAAATTGTTTATTTGTAGGAAGTAAGCTCTGGAACTATCGAACCGATTCCAAAAGCAATGGTATCAAAATGATGGTGTTAGTCCAACGTAGAACATAGGCTATATTTTATGTCGGTGCCACTACCCCAAAGGGGGTGCAGGAGCAAAAAACGTTTTAAAAATGCGATTTTTGCGTTACTAAAGGGCCTTGAAATATGAAATTTGGGATATTAATTACTTATAAGGTATAAATGATTTCTAAGAACAGTTCTTAAACAATTCGAAATTTAAAATGGGTGAAAATGCACAAAAGCGTTCTAAAAAACGTTCTAAATGGTAGTTTCTACATAATCTCAGGAAATACCGAACCGATTTAAAAAATATTGGTGTCAAAATGATGGTGACAACGCTTACTCCAAGACAGGCTGTATTTTATGTCGGTGCCACTACCCCAAAGGGGGGTGCAGGAGCAAAAAACGTTCTAAAAATGCTATTTTTGCGTTACAGAAGGACTTATAAATATGAAATTTGGAATATTAGTTATTTATAAGATATAAAGGATTTCTAAGAACAGTTCTTAAACAATTCGAAATTTAAAAGGGGTAAAAATGCGCAAAAAGCGTTCTAAAAAACGTTCTACATGGTGATTTCCACACAATCTCAGGAAATACCAAACCGATTTAAAAAATAATAGTGTCAAAATGACAGTCACAACCCTTGCTCTAACATAGGCTATATTTTATGCCGGTGCCACTACCCGAAAGGGGGTGCAGGAGCAAAAAACGTTCTAAAAATGCAATTTTTGCGTTACAGAAGGGCTTAGAAATATGACATTTGAAATATTAGCTACTTATTAGATATAAAGGATTTCTAAGAACAGTTATTAAACAATTCGAAATTTAAAAGGGGTGAAAATGTGCGAAAAACGTTCTAAAAAACGTTCTACATGGTGGTTTCCACACAATCTCAAGAAATACCAAACCGATTTAAAAAATAAAGACGTCAAAATGATCGTGACAACCCTTGCTCCACCATGTCATGTTTTATGTCGGTGCCACTACCCCAAAGAGAGTGCAGGAAAAAACGTTCTAAATTGCGGTTTTTGCGTTACGGAAGGGCCTAGAATCGTGAAATTTGGAATGGTAGTTAGTTATAAGATATCAATGATCTCTAAGGACATTTCCTAAAAAAATCGAAATTTAAAAGGGGATCAAAATGCGCAAAAAACGTTGTAAAAAACGTTCTAAATTGCTATTTCTATGCAATCTCAGGAAGTACTGAACCGATTTCAAATATAATGGTGTAAAAATGATGGTGACAGATCTTGCTCCAAGATAGGCTATATTTTATATCTGTTTCCCCTACCCCAGAGGAGATGCAGGAGCAAAATGCGCGAAAAGCGTTCTAAAAATGTTCTAAATGCCGAATTGTCAGCAATATCTCAGGAAGACTCAAACTGATTTCAAAAGTAATGGTAGGAAATTGCTGCTGGCAGCCTCTGCTCTAACATAGATGCTATTTTATGTCGGTATCACTATCACCTAGATGTTGCAGGAGTAAAAAAGCGTTCTAATTTTCGATTTTTGTGATCGGTAGGGGCTAGCAAATTAAAATTAGGCAAGGTACTTATTTATTAGATATAAATGATCTTTAAGAACAGTTTCGAAAAAATTAGAAATTTAAAAAGGGCTGAAAAAGCGCGAAAAGCGTTCTAAAAACGTTCTAAATTGCGATTTCTACTCAATCTCAGGGAATACCAAAGCTATTTCAGAAGTAATGGTTTCAAATCAATGGTGACAGCCCCTGCTATAACATAGGTTATATTTTATGTTGCTGTCACTACCATCTGAGGGTTGCAAAAGTAAAATATGTTCTAATTTGCGTTTTTTGGACAACTGAGGGGTCTAACATTTTGAATTATGGCATGGTATTTACTTACAAGATGCAACTGCTTTCTAAGAACAGTCGAAAGAAAATTCCAAATTTAAAAAAATGAAGTGAGCGAAAAGCGTTATAAATTACAATTTTTATGCAATCTTATCAAATACCAAATCGATTAAAAAAATAATGATGACAAATTGTTGGTGATAGAACCTGCTCAAACATAAGCTATATTTTATGTCTGTGCCACTACCACCAGAGGATTGCAGGAGCTAAAAACTTTCTAAATTGCGATTGCTGTGATACTGAAAAGTCTAGAAACTTTAAATATGGCATGGTAGTTACTTATAAAATATAAATGCCCTCGAAGGACTGTCGAAAATAAATTCGAATTAAAAAGGGGTGAAGCGAAGGGGAGGTGCGAAAAGCATTCTAAAAAAGTCCTAAATTACGATTTCTATGCGATTTCAGGGAATATAAACCGATTATAAAAGTAATAGTTGCGAATCAATGGTAACAATCTCTGATCCTACACAGGCTATATTTTATGCCGATGATTCTACCACCTGGGGTTTACAGGAACAACAAACGTTCTAAAAAGGGCCTTTAAAAGCTTTCTAAATTACGTTTCTGTGGAATATTAGGAAATAACAAACCGATTTCAAAATTAATGTTGGCAAATTAATGGTGACAATTCCTATTTCAACATAGCTCTTTTTGTTGAGAGAGGTGGTAGGACTTGGAATTTGACATGATAGTTAATTTTAAGATGTAAGAAGATGGTTTCTAAAAAATTCAAAATTTCAAATGAACACTGAAATGAGCGTATTAATTGAGCATAAAAGTTTCAAAATATTTTCTAAATTATCATTTATTTAGTTTTATTTCGTTTTATTAATTTAAGTCTCATTTCTGCCTAATGCAGTGTAATAATGATGGTTAATCAAACTGTGTTTTAAATAGTAATTTTTGAATTATTCCTAAAAGTAATAAGTACCTTTTAATAAAAAAAACCTTTAAATGAAATAAAATATTACCTTTTAATAAAATAAAAATTTAGTTAGTAACTTTTAATAAAAATTAGACATATAAATATCACTTGGCATATTTCAAATATTACGCGAGCAAAGCCGCGGGGTTTGCTAGTAAAATGATAAATTACTAAGTTTTAAGTGGAAAAATATGTCATTTTTGTGAAAATAAATAATATGAAAAAGTGCTGTTGTCATGAGCACCAGTATTTTTTTAACACTTTCCAAAATCGTTGAAATATGTGTTCATGAATTCGGTTTGTCTGGCCGTCTGGTCGTCTGTCTGTCCATGATCTGTAAATATACTTAGATTTTCATGTAATTGATATATGCTAATCATGTTTGCCATGCCATGTTCGGTATTGAAAATGAAGTGTGTAGCATTACTAGTTCATTTACAGGGGCTCTCAAAAGAACTCTTTAACATTATAATCAATGGGGTAAAATCGTTTGCAGTGTATTTTAATGGCATTACGATATTTCAAATGAATTGAAATTCATATAAATCACTGAAGTTCACTACAAGATACTTACTATAGAATAGGATGTTCATGGTATTTATCGTTCATTTACAGGGACACACAAAATAATTCAGTTACAGTACTGTCTTTGAGCAATAATTGCTGGTCATACGTTTTCACTTTCGGTATGCGTTCGTAACTTTAACTAACTTTTTCCATGTTACTATACATGTCTTCCATGTATAAATTCATAGATCGTATACAGGACTGCACAAAACAATTCACGTACATTTCTCCTTAGTAGCGGAAAATGCTGAAGGAAATTTTTCAACTGTGGTAGGTATTTCCTAGCTGAACTAATTTTTTTCACATACAGTGAAACCTCCCTGTTCGACCACCTCCATTAAGTGACCACCTCCCTGAACGGTCATTTTTTTCATGGAACGAAATTTATTCCCACAGGCTCAATACTAATTTTACCTCCATTCAGAGATCATCCCAGTTGAACTTCCTCCATCAGCGACCAATTTCTTTGAAGAAAATTAAACGAATTTCGTTTTTTCCTGGTTGCTTGAAGAAGGTCTTATTAGAAAAATAATTCCAGAGGGCGCATTATTCATCAAACTTCTAAACTAAGTTTAGATTTTTTTTTTATTATTATTCTGGCAACTTTTAAGTGTTTAAACACCTTTGTGCATTTTTAGGCAATGAATTTAACTCTGATAACGAATTAAGAATGACGGTTAATAACCTCCCCTGCCCTATTCTGTTAGGAAACTCTCAAAGACATAAATTATGAAATCGCCATTATTTGTTCCCGTCAAAAAAAAAAAAAAAAAAAAAAAAAAAAAAAAAAAAAAAAATTGCTTTTATTTATTGAACTTTGATTGGATTGGAAATAAAAGTTGTGAAAGATAAAACCGCAAAATTAAAGCAAGCGTCAATATATTCATTTTTTAAACTTTGCAGTAATTAACTTAGGTAATTAAATTTTGTTTCGATACTGAAAATTTTATATTTTTTCCTAATGTGAAAAATAAATTTTAGTAAGATAATTTGTTACCTTTTTTTCAACAATTAAAATCTAGATTTAAACATGACCTCCATTAAGAGACCCCCCTCCCCTCTCGAAGCGACCAATTTATATTGGAACGGAACGTGGTCGCTTTAAAGAGGTTTTACTGTATGTAGTATATACAAATCTATATGTCATATACAGGACTGTACAAAAATAATTCGGATAATTTTCCGACAGCAGATGGGAATTACTGAAATTGGGTTTTTAAATGCGTTTTCAAAATTGTTCAATAGACATCATATTTCATCTTATTAAACAATGAAGTTTTGTTACATTATTCTGAATGTGTTGGAAAGTGTTTCATAATCTATGCTTGAAGCATGATTTTGCTTTCTTGTTTTAATATGGAAACGTATTAAAAGAGTTTTTGGAAAACTCTTACAATTGGTTTCCCTTTTTTGCTTTCATTAAAAAAGTTGATGTTATCTATGATAAAAAATCACCGTGATCATGGAAAGAAAGAATATTTTTGTAGCACATGGTGTTATGGTTCAGTATTATGGAAAATTCTTCATGAGGGAAGTTGTTGTGATGAAGACGTCTTGCACAGGTGGTTCATTTTTGCTTAGGTTCCATACTGAATACAAGGCTGAAAAATTAACTGTTACTTATTTTAAGAGGAAGGCAAGAAACTGCTAAGGTAGAAATTATCTAAAGGTCTTTATTGTCCACCGGGATCGTTTCGAACATAGCCGAAATTACACGGCTAAGGCCGATATTGGAGAAGGGAGCAGAAAGTTACATTTTTTACGTTCACAGAATCAAATCTTAGCAGGAAGTGATACAATTACATTTTCTCGAAAATGCTCGAGTGTTGGCAAGCGTACATACACAATTTCGTACATACCAAATACATATACTATATGGCGAGATTAAAGAGAGAGAGAGACATGTGGTCAAAGTACAATAATTGAAATTGAATGGGGAATGTAAAAGAGTAATAAGAAATATTTAACGCCAACGGATTACATAGGAATTATAGCTCATAAACCGCAAAAGCACATTCGACAGGGTTTGCCAAAGTTCTCATGGGACTGAAACGCCAGCTAAACAACGTTAATAAAATAAAACAAATTAAAGACAGGGTTAATAACTGAACAAACTGAAATCTCTTACATCTGGACCAACGGATAAAAATGTAGAAGTAATTTGTCTGACTAATTTCTGCATATCATCAAAACTTAAGCAGAAGGATGAAAATTAGAATGCAGTTGCTATGCGAAAAGAGGAATTTATTTCTTTTCTTTTAAATGCAGTGCTCTGCGGTTAGAATATTAAAGAGACTGAGAATTGAATGCTTAATTTATGAAGAAAAAAGAGCGCTAAAAACAGATTGAATCCGAATGCAGACAGATAATTAAATTTAAGAATTTTAAAAAATGTAATTTTTAAGGGGGAAAGAGAAAAGGTCTTAATATTAATATGTGAAGATAAGCGCCTTCACAGTTGTCATTTCAGTTGTCGAAATAAGAGTTATTATATCTGTTGCATGAATCATATTAAAAGGATTCTGATCATGGGTAAGGGATTTACACGTTAACTTCTCCTGGACAAATTTCAACTGATATCCTTTAATATTACGAGAAAGATACAGTGTGTACAGTGGTGTTAAAAAAATATAGACAAAAATCAAAAATGACATCTCAAGCTAAATTACCTTCCATGTATTTTCAGAAACGATTCAGATATATTTTTTTAATTGATTTATTCGAATTTATTGTAATAAGAATTAGAAAATTTGTTAAAACTATGAACAAATCTAAAAAAAATGTAATATCATCTGTCCCATAAATATAGACAACGTCTGACTTTACTTAGAAATATTATTAGTAGGATATTTTTTATCAGCAGACGATTATTTATTCACATTTCTTGAACGTAATGTATCATCCGCTGTTCTGACTTTTATTGATTTGGAGTCATTTTTCGGCTTGTTTCCGACTGACTAATCGATGTTTTTATTATTTCGACAAAATGCCTAGACCTAGAGGCAAAGGGATATCGAAATAGGAGATCATCAAAGTTTCGGATTTAAAACTTAAAGATAAAAATCCGAAAGAGATATCCAAGATTTTAAAGAGATCTTTAAAAAGTATTTACAGAATTTTGCATAATGGCGACAAGTTGTGTAGTAAGAAAAGACCTGGTCGACAAAGAATTACTTCCATGCGTGATGACAAAATCATTCTAAGCATGGCTATGGCATCTAGAAAAAATATTTCATTGCGAAAAATTGCATCCAAATTTCGAGTGTCAAAAAATACCATTTACAGAAGAATACTGGAATCTAAACGAATAACTTTCAAGTAAATGTTGAAGAAACCATGCTTAGAAAAACACCACAAAACTATACGCTTAAACTGGGCTAAGAAAATATCTTATGTGTAAGCAAAAATTACATAGGATTATTTATCCGCTGCCACTCAAAATTGCCGTTTATTGCAAAACAATATCAGTCAATGGTAGTACGCAGATATATTCTAATGGTCAATGGTCAATTATTCTAATTGTCATTTATTCAATAATAATTATGAGTCTTTTTAGTCTTTAAATTTTGGAAAACATACTTTTAATGTAGTCTGAGTTATAAACCAACAAACCCAGCAGGTTAATGTGAGACAGTGTATGGCACTAATGTGAGACAGCGCATGGGGCTAATATGAGACAGCGTATGGAGCTAATATGAGAGAATACTTGGGGTTGTGTTAATACTATTTTATCATCTAACTTGAAACATGCACCGAAATTAAAAACTGAAAGTCTTAATCTTTAATTGTTTGTTTGTTTAAATATGGCATAACCTTAATGGCCGCATATGTTTATTTTTTTTTTCTCCAAGTTTAATGGTATATTATTCCATGTTTGTTACCAACTGATATGAACTCAATCAACTGATATGAAATGCTAGCTAGTTTATTTAACCACTTTGTTTTACACAGGAACGTGTTTTAGCCGAACTGGTAGCCATGCATTCATTTTTTTTCTTTCCTATCATTTGTATTTTATGATAATTATAATACTAGTATTAAAAAATGCTCTGACGAGCACCAAAAAAGGCTAATATGTTTTTAAGCATGAAAAAGAGTTTGACAAGTGCTTCTAATTGAGCATGAAAAAGGACAAGGGGTCCCTTCTTTGGCTGCAGCTCACTGTCAATGCCAACTTTGAAAAAATCATATTTGCGCTTTTTCCATATAAAATAAATTCGCGGTACTTTAGTAAAACTTTCCGTCGCGCTTTACATGTTAACTGCACTGTTGTACTGCGCATGCGCCTGCAATGCAACTTTGTATAGTGCACTGTGTACCATTATTTCTCTATAAATTGTACTACACTGTACATTCCTATTATGCTTTTGATTTTTGAATCTCAGCGCACACTCACACTGTGCTTTTGTACTTCCGTATTAAAGGTGTATGCATCTAATGTTCGTTTATAATTTACATACATTGCTGTACTGCATAGTACATTGTACAGCCACAGTCATTGGCATATCATTTCAACAATCAATGAATGCATAATACTGTTATGTGTGCACATGTGGAATTGTTCCTGTGCAGAGTGCTGCAACAGTTTGCACTGCACTTCAAATCAGTTTTCTGTACAGTTCTAAACGGCGGGCGTGCTTGGTGGCCCTGCATGAGTGTGATACGCTGCAGGAATTAAGGTTTTAGGTACTATGTTGCCTTACATTCATGTTTAATCAGGCTGCGACTTTACTGGCTGTGTCTTTATACTACACATTTTTATCGTAACTGTGGCTGATTTTTTTATATGAAAAAAGCGCAAATATGATTTTTTCAAAGTTGACATTGACAGTGAGCTGCAGCCAAGAAGGGACCCCTTGTCCTTTTTCATGCTCAATTAGAAGCACTTGTCAAACTCTTTTTCATGCTTAAAAACATATTAGCCTTTTTTGGTGCTCGTCAGAGCATTTTTTAATACTAGTCATTTAAATTTTTTGATAATTATATATTGAATATAAGTAAACCTGGGTTGCTTTTAAATATTCCCAATACTTTTTTCTTATTTCGCACAATAATGCACTATTTAACCAAGTAATGCACACTGTTTTAAGAGGTTCAAGGTTTTTCAATCAAATTCACGTTATTTTTATTCTTAATTTAATTTACTTGGGCTCCCTTAAATACAATTAATATAATTCCTTAAATTGATATTTGTTTTTGTTGCATTAAAATATCTCAATTTGTTGATTCTCTCTAAACAAGTAAACCCTATTGGTTTACAATGGAAGTCTATAGGAATTTCGCGATATATCTCCACGTTGGTGACAAACTTGGCGGTATTTCGCGACAGAACAGGGTCACGCCTATGATAACCCCCCTTATAGGTATGGCGATGCATTAAATGCTGTTTTAGAACCAATGAGATGCGTTTCATTCGAGCGTTACCATTAAACAATTAACAAATAATCGCGATTTCTGAGACATACGATAGCGTAATATATATATATATAGATAGATAGATAGATAGATAGATAGATAGATTATCGTGGAAATCGAAGGTTTAGGCCACATCGTTTTGTTTAGCTAGACCGATTATACTAACATCGTCCTCATGTTTTGCTACAATTTCTTTTATTGAACAGTAATTCGCTTAAGCTTCTTACTACTGTTATCACTAAGCACTTTTTCATTCTTAGAAGCCATAATGAGAGCTAAAATTAGCGCAAACCTGAGTAAAAATAAAACAAAAAATTAATTTTTTTTTTAAGTAATAAAGGTACACAAAGCACTCTGATATTCATATCTTACTCCAAACTTGACTAATAACAAGAGTTATGTGAGGATTGCCAACTGAACTATTCGGCAGCCTTGGTCGTGAACCGAGGTATTGCACGCCAACCGAGTCAAATTTTGATCATCGAAGCTAGACATAAACCGAACTGGTCATAAACAGAGGCGGTCGTGAACCGAGGTTCCACTTATATTTTGACCTATAAGTTTGCAAATATGGTATTATTTATATATTCAATGGCGATGATGATTAAGCATCTTGGCGATTTTGGCGATGAAACTCATCGATTTCAAAGTAACGGTCCGATGTGTACTTGAACCGCCACAGATGTCATATGCGCATCACGTTGACGCGATTTTTTTCTGATGCCAATGTCACGCACCGGGGTACTTAACTGGCACCAAAGTTTTGTTATTTTGCTTGATATGGTAACCTGGATGTTGTTGTTTATTTATTAATAAATTGTTTATTTACTTTTCTTTTCTTTTTAAAAATTATATAAATTGTTTTGTTCTAGTGTTATTAATTAAACTTTTTTTAAATTTAATGTTAATCCCTTTTTAAAAATATATATGTAACTGGTATTCGAAAACGAGGTTTTCGCCAAATTGGCGTCAGAAAAAATATCGCGTCAACGTGGTGCGTATATGACATCTGTGCCATACTTGGTACAACGTGATTATCCTGTCTACCAAAAAATTATCGCCAAACTATAAGATTAAATGACAATAATGGATGATAGTAAATGTTACATTCACTTGACATTAAACACGATACACGTGTTTGCTACGTCATCAGGTAATTTTTAATTCAAGTTTTGGCACATATGTCATATACGCCCCATATTGGCGCGATTTTTTTTTTACACCTATGTCATATAGGCACCGGGTACTTAACTGGCGCCAAAGTGTAGTTATTTTGCTTGATGTAGTAACCCGGATATAGATGATAGATTAACGAGGTTTTCGCCAAATTGGCGTCGGAAAAAATCGCGCCAATATGGAGCGTATATGACATCTGTGCCCAAGTTTTTATTAGTATTTTTATTAATGTTTTACTAATGTATTTATTCTTCCGTTATTTAAAATAAAAATTATGTAAGTTTGTATCGTTTGGCGAAATTGGTCGACGGGATAATCAAGTAGTACCGTGTATTTTTGTTGTATATTTTCAACAATATCTCAAGCAAAAGTACCTAAAGTTAAACGAAACCCTAATTATTTAAGGCGCACATGTCATATACACAACGGCTTTGGCGCGGGTTTTTTTCTGGCGCCAATTTGACGAAAACCTCGTTTTCGAATAGCAGTTACATATATATTTTTAAATTAATTTTTATTATTTTAAAAAGGAAATAACAATAAATAATGAAAAGTTTAATTAATAACTATAGTACAAAACAATTTATATAATTTTAAAATCTAAAATAAAAGTAAATAAAAAAATAATTAATAAATAAACAACAATAGCTCAGTTACCGTATCAGGCAAAATAACGCCATTATCTCGCCAGTTATGTGCTCTGGTGCGTATATTACATCTCTTCCTTATTTAAAATAGATGGAATGCTATTTTTTAAGGTATGCTTAGTATGTGAAGTATTTATATTACTGCATACCAATCGCTTGTGTAAGTCAGGATGTTACGATGATAATAAAAAAAAAACTTACATTTAGCTCCTGAACAGAAGCTTGTGATTTACCCTGTTTTTTTCCCTATCAACTCGTTTGTGCTCCATTGTGTCTATTACTCCAGCTCAAAATATTAATCAAGGAAGTTTATATATGTATTTATGAAAATTATGCATTATCTGCTTAGGTTGACGTCAATTTCAAAAATACAAAAATCTATCAGTTTAATTTCAATTTTTATTGACTTATAAAAACAAAAGTACACGTGTTATCCCTTTTTTTTTTAATTATTGCACTGCTTTTTAGGGAGTGGCAACATGAAATAAATTATTGAATTAGAAAATTAAAAAATGAAAAGGAGAGATTGCTATAATTTTATGGAGACATTACAAAAGACAAATTCGATTTTCTCAGCGACTGTCAAACATACAAAGATGAAAAGAAAACAACTTGGTACAACGTGATTATCATGTCTACCAAAAAATTATCGCCAAACTATAAGATTAAATGACAATAATGGATGATAGTAATGTTTTTTTAAGTTTGAACAAGAGGATCAAAATAAAACAAAAACGAAGTTAATCTATCCACTGGCACTTTGTTGAATTTTGTGTCTTCATTTTTTCGTTTAAGGTTAAATAAAAAACTACTGAAAGCTACAGTAATTTTTTTAATGCTATCAGTTTATTCGTCTCGTCGAGTTCTATCTTTCAAAAGAAAAATCATTGTCGTATGTCAACTGGTTCGCCAGAAATTTAAGAAAGTCGTTTGCATTTTCTATTTCTTAATCATATTATAGCTTAACGCTACCGCGTTTGCTATCTATCTATATTATAAAGGACAAACATATCTGTGCGTAACGCATGCGTCATTTTGTGAATGGCAACACTTTGAAATTTGAAATAAAATTTCGGTTTTTCAATTATATCTACGGCAAATTTTTAAACTTCTAAACATCGCACATTTTAAATTTTAACACCGTCGTATTAGGAAAAAAATGCTCTTTTAAATGCATTTTGCTTGAAAGCTGTATCTCAATTTATTTTTGAGATATTAATTTTTTTGTAGTTTTTTATACAAATTTTGTAATCGTGGCAACTGAAGTACTCCCTTTATATTCAAAGTAAAGGGAAAATAGTTATGGTTTATTATTTTTATTGATTATATCCTTATTGATGCCATTTTCACATTACAAATAAAAGTAACTTTTTAATAATTTTTGAACAGAAAATGATGTCAGACATTAAAAAAGAACACGCATTTTTCTTCATAAATCAGTTACATTTCAATATTTTTACATTACGCTGATACTGAGTTTGAGACGCTAGGAAAAATGATTCAGTGTGTAAAAATTATGTCGTATTTAAAACAATACGATCATTTATTTTGATAAAACTAAATATTTGACCGATACTAAATGGCCAATATGACGAGTAAAGGCAAATTTCTGAATGTTTTTTTTTTCGCGGGTATTGAGATTAGAACTTAAAGTTCACATGGAAAGTTTTATCGGACAAACGTGACTTTAAGTTTGGAAATACATTCATTAATAATCTATTGCGCGTTAAAATACTTTCAAATTGTGAATTTGAGTGGTGCGTATGTAAATTATGAGAATGTGAAAATAACGTACAGTTTAGATTTTATGGGGGGAAATTTTATGATATGACAAAGCGAAATACTTTTTACTGATTTTTCATCCCGTAAAAACAAACATAAGAGCCTCAATCGATAAATTCATCATAATTATTCATCTTGATTACGTATTCTAATACAGGCTAATTTTTCAATAAATTAAGCAGCTGAAGTTTGTGGAAATAATATTTTGAAAATATTATTTGTTTTAAGAGTGAGACAATCAATGTTATAGGAATTTTTTATTGTAATTATTTTTGTATGTTTATTATAAATTCGATCTGAAGTTCCTTTCTAACATTTCAGTTCGTCGAATTTCGACGGGTTCCAACTCGTGATTACTAATAACAAAAATGCATCCGTACCAGCTCTTTAATAAAATTTATAAGACTACCGCAACTACTGTTTAAAATTGTCCTGCCTTTACCTGAAACAACATTCAAAAACAGGATAATTACTTTCACTTTTCCTAATTATGTAAGTATTAACGAACAATAAATCAATAGTCAAGATTGTAGAATAGGGTAGGGGAGTACACAGTGATACATGGTACACGATGAGACAGCAGCCACTTTGACATATAGTTGTAACTTTTTCTTCAAGCTGGCACACACACATAACGACCTCATCTTATGCAACACGTGGATGTAGTTTGGGCACTTCAGTTACTCGTCCGACAAAATAGTAAATAATTCCTTATTTTATAGTGGTTAAAGTTACATAAACGTCTATTTTAGAGTTTATTTTCTTCAATATGACATATATTTACTTAATCAAACCCAGCTATATCTAATAATAGACTATTTCGGCAAAACGACATAAACTTTTTAAAGCGATGAAATTGATGTAACAGATGTGGCATCCATTTTGTTACAAACGTAACGAAAGTACACAGTGAGACACACATTTGTGGTACACAGTGAGACACACATTTGTGGTACACAGTGATACGTGTCTTATTGTGTACCTACTATGTGATTCTGATCTTTAAAAAGTTATTTATTAATAAAAGAAGGTTTTTCTCTCTCTCTTTCTCTCTGTGTGTGTGGGCGTGCGATGGCTAGGGAAATTTACTAAACGTAAGAGGTTGAAATTTTGCATGAAGGTAGCCCAAGGTCTGCCATTGTTTACCTGAGGCTCATATTTTTAATATTTTGAAAATCTAGAAATATTAATTAGAAATCACAAATTGCAGAAAACTTTTGATAGAGTGTAAAAATGTATGATTTATGAAAATATAGACATTGTCTCACTGTGTCCTACTAGTGGTACATAATGAGACAATTTTCGATACTCCGTTATGCTTCTTCTGTGCTTTTATAAATAACTTTTTTAAAACCATTTATACATTAATGTGTAGCGCATTTGTGTAGCTTAAAGATGTAGCAAAAATTTTTTCAAAATAATAAAAATCGTTACGACATTTGTTAAGTAATAATAATTTTAGTCTCACTGTGTACTACCCTCCCCTACACTTTTTATTTTCTACTTTTTAGCAGGTGTTATACTCGTACCATTGTAAATTTATTACCAAATCTTCACAAAAATATAGTTTAAGCGTTGTAGATAATTTTCTTAGGTTTTTTTTTTTTTTTTTTTGTAAATCCTAAATTACCATTCAATAAATTATGAAAGGGATTTTCACGTTTTTTGTTGTTTTTTTTACTCTAAATTACCATTTAATAAATGAGGGAAGGGGTTCATTGTGGTGGGTTTTCATGAGTACTCCGGTGTATGCGGAAAAGACTTCATGAAATTTAATCAGAATGAAAGATTAAAAAAACCCTAAATAATACAGCTGAAATATCCCGGGTCAACATTAAGAAAGTTCTCTGATATCTTTAGTGCTTATAACAACTTAAAAATAATGGTGTCTCGTTTTATCCCCATAGCCGTCTGATATTAGCCCTATTATGTATGGCTAATATGAGACAGGGTTTTTTTTTTTTTTTTTTTTTTTTTTTTTTTTTTTTTTACTTGTATTTTTATGATAAGAATTTTTTTTAAATTAATAACCAAATAGAGGACAGAAAAACACAAATTACAGCGTTTTTAACACTTTCCAACAAAGTTGAAAAGTGTTTATGCATTCGGTTTGTCTGTCCGTCTGTCCACTCTCTAACTCCCGTAAATATACTCAGATTTTCATGGAATTGATAAAGGTTACCGAGTGTCACCAAAGCATGTTTGGTATTGTATATGAAGTATGTGGGATTAATAGTTCATTGACAGAGGAACTCAAAATAATTCCATTACATTATGGTATATGAGGATAATCGTTTGCAGAGGATTTTAATAACATTACGCTATTTCAAATGCATTGAAAATGACATAAATCACTGACTTTCACTACGATAACGTTATAACAGGGAATTTATAGCACTTTTTGTTCATTTACAGGGACACACAAAATAAATCGGTTACATTACTTACTGCCTTTGAGTCATAATTGCTGGAGTGTACGTTGTAAAATTCGGTATGCGCTTTTAAATTTAACTCATTTTTTGCATGTTACTCATTTTATATAAATTCTATACCTTATATACCGGGCTGCACGAAAGCAGAGCCCGATCAAGCTGAAGTTGGGCCCAGGGCCTGTTAAAAAGTTGCACCCCCCCTACCTCCCTATTCCCGGCGACACTTTCAGAAAAAAAAAAGTAGGTTTATTTGATGAGTTGACAAAGTTGTTTGGGTGAAAGTTTCAAGTTTACAAAAAAAATTTAACTTACAAGAATAATCAAGAAAATGAATTACCGTCCACTTTCTCAAATAAGCATTTGTATAATTCACAAACATGCATGATCCACAGTTTATGTTGCAGAATAAATGAGGACGTCTTTTTCAAAACCCGCCTTATCCAAAATCATAAAAATTGTGTTTTCCCTAACAGTCTAGTAATCATTTTAAACTATAAGTCGGACATTGTAAAATCCTCGTTTATATTGAAACCAATAGACACAGTATGCAGTTTTTGGCATTTCCCTCAAATTTGATTTTCTGGAAACGGCAAGTTTTGAAAATTATAGGTACTCTCAAATTAAAAAGGACTTTTACAGAAAAATTAAATATGGAGGTTTTTTATTACAGTAAAACTTTGTTTTTACATCAGGGACCAAAATATAAAATGCAAACAGTGGAAAAACTTAAATTGTGAGAAAATACACGCAAATTTGTGGGCCCCTGAAATTGGTGGGCCCAGGGCCGAGGTCCCAGAGTTCCGTGCATTAATCAGGCCCTGCACGAAAATATTCACGTACTATTCTCCTTATTAGAGGAAATGGCGGAAGGGGAATTTTCAACTAAAGTATGTGTATTTCTTAAGTGGACTGAATTTTGGATTGCATTAAGTTAATAAATACAAATCTATATACAGTGAAACCTCTCCGTAAGGGCCACCTACCGTTTCATTGAAAATTGGCTCTTATGAGGGGTGGCCCTTGAATAGGGGTGACCAAATTTTTCCTTACTCATTCTTTTTATCCCGCTATTTTTAAAATCTGCATATTCTTTCAGTAAGTTCTCTTTGTTTTTAACAATAATTTTTATTTGATTCTTGCTGCAATTAAACTGTGAAGCCAATTTTTTTGCAGATGTTCCTTGATCATGACAATTAAGAACTTTGATTTTGTCATTCAAATCCAAATGTACCCGTTGGATTGGCTTGATTTAGGTGCCATAATTTTAAATTTTATGTAAGCCAGAGCACAAAATTTCTAGTGTAAAAATTGTGCTTCAATATGCATTCACAGTTTTAGTAAATCTGGAATAATCAGTTTTTTCTAGATAACCTGATATCCTTTGTGTGCCCACAACAAAGGATCAAGTTTTCCCTCCAACCCAGCCCCTACATGTTGAAAGGTCAAACAAAATGTGAGGAATACCTGTTTGTCTCACTTGTGGTCCTTCATTGCGGTACTAAATCCTACCCATCTCCCCCTGCCTTCTTTGTTGCAAGTGCAGTTGTTTACTGAACTCTTATCTTTTATTTCAGGAATTCAATACGCATGTTTAGGATTAAGGCCAATATAAAAAATGGTCTTTATGAGGGGTAGGTGCGGCCCCTAATAGAAGTAAATTTAACATTATGTCTATGGGAAAATTTTTCTTTCCAAAAAATATTGGCCCTTAATAGAGGTGGCCTTGAATAGGGGTGGCCTTTAAAATAAATTTCACTGTATATTATATAGTGCTGCTTAAAAAATTCGGATCATTTTCCGATTGTAGATAGGAACAGCTAAAAATGGGTTTTGAAATGTGTTATGCGTTTCCATATGGTTGAATTAGACGTAATATTTTAATTTTTTAAATGGTGCAGTTTTTTTACATTATTCTGAATGGGTTGGAAAGTGTTACATAATCTTGACACATGATTTTTTTTCTTTCTTTCTTGTTTATTTTGGCCCTGGAGTCAATAGATCTCAAGTAACTGGAAAAGTTTAGAGTTTTGTCTCATATCAGCCCTGATTGTCCCTACAAATATACATTTAAAGTACTTCCAAACAATATATTCTTAAACTTTTTTAATAAAAGAAAATTCTCATGCATTTAATAAAGTGAAACAGTTTAATTTTCGTAAAGGTACACTAGTTCAATATTAGTGCTATTATGCTAACAGAAAAGGGCATTTTCTTGAAAAATATTACTTTCTGTAGAAGTTTCAATAGTTATTTAATTCTATAAATTTTATGAATTTAACTATGTTTGTTGAAAATATTGGAATTTTGTCATTGTCATTTTAGTATTTTACGAAAGTTTAATTTATTTTTAGTTTAAAAAAAATATTAAAAGTTACATGAAAATGTATTATTCCGGTATTTAATTTTTATCAAGAATATTATTCATCAAATAATCTTTTTTTTTAGGTAAGTTATAATTAAAAAATAGTCGAGTCATTGCATCTGAAACAACAAATGTTTTGCAATTTTGTTTCTTTTCAGAATTTAATCCATTTGTAAAGGTGTATCTATTACAAAACAGCAAGAAATTTGCGAAAAAGAAAACATCGGTTAAGAAAAATGACCGAGATCCTAACTTTAATGAAGCTATGATATTTTCTGTCCCTTCAAATGCCTTACAGGTGAGTAAAATCACTTGATTAAATAAAGTTTACATAACTATGTATTAATTGAGGGCGTGAGTTTCAAAACTCGCATTATCCAAAATTTAAAAAAAAAAAAAAAAAAGTTTTTTCAATCAATTTGTTCTATTGGTGAACATGCATCGAAAAAGCACTGCAATCTATAAAAAACTAATTTTATCGTGTATCCGCGGCGCGGCGTTGTAAAATCTTGGTTTACAATGAAAGCCAATGGACACTATCAAGGGTTTTTCGCGATTTCCCAAAATTTGATTTTGTGGATAAGATGAGTTTTGAAAGTCACGTCCTCAATTGCATTACTATGGCAGGGCTCGCGGGGATTATTTCAAAACTCGCATTATTCGAAATTTAAAAAAATTGAGTTTTCTCAACCAATTTGTTCTATTGGTGAACCTGCATCGAAAAAACACTGCAATTTGTAAAAAACTAATTTTATCGTGCATTTCTGCAGCATTGTAAAATCTTAGTTTACAATGAAAACCAATCGACGGAGTCAGAGGTTTTTCGCGATTTCCCAAATTTGATTTTATGGATAAGGTGAGTTTTGAAAGTTACGTCCTGAATTGCATTACTATGGCAGGGCTGGCGGTGCCACTATTTCCAAACAATTTTCGTGATACGGACTCGGATTTTCATGGAATTGATATATTATAATGATGTTTACCATGGCATGTTTGGTGTTCAATATGAAGTGTGTAGCATTAATAGTTCATTTAGGGGGGCGCTCAAAAGAATTCCGTTACATCATGGTCAATGGGGGGAAATTGTTTACAGTGTGTTTATATGAGATTAATCTATTTCAAATGTATTCAAATTGATATAAATCACTGAATTTCACTACAAGGTTATTACTATAGAATAGGGCGTTCATAGCACGTATCGTCCATTTACAGGGGAAACTCAGGGGTACTCACAGGGTTACAGGGTACTCACAGAGGAAATCGGTTACAGTACTGTTTTTGAGCAATAACTGCTGAAAGTGCGTTTTCAATTTCGGTATGCGCTTTTAAATTTAACTAACTTTTTGCATGTTACTCGTTGTATATAAATTCTATACCTCGTATATAGAGATGCACAAAAGAATTCACGCACCATTCTCCTTATTTGCGGCATCTGCTCAAGGGGAATTTTTAACTGTGGTATGTATTTCCTAACTGAACAAAATTTTTGCATGCATGTAGTTCATAGATACAAATCTATATATCATATACAGGGCTGCTCAAAGAATTCGGATAATTTTCCGACTGTAGATGGGAATTGTAGATGAGAACTGTAGACGAGCTGAAAATGAATTTTCAAATGCGTTAATGCGTTTGCAAAAGGTTCAATTAGACATCCTATTTCAATTTCGGTGGAGTTTTGCTACCTTATTCTGGATGTGCCGGAAATTGTTTCATAATCGATGCTTGACGCATATTTTTTTTTTCTTGTTTATTCTAAAATCAGCGTTCGGACCCACACAAACCAGTGGTTACAGAGTTTGTGGCTTTTTTCCGTGACCTTTCTAACTTAACTCATTAGTCGCCAGGACTATGCCCTGTTGCTTTATCGAGTGGTTCTGCCCAATGTCGCGGGGGAAATGTGTTTTCCGGCAGTATGTACATTTTCTTTCATTTACTATTCAAATCCGCCTTGCCCCGTGTCACGTTTGGATTCCCCCCCAAGCAGGGCTGGAATTTTTTTTTTTCATCCCGTCCCTTGTCGAGTGTTTGGCGGGTTCAACTCTGGCTAATCATTGTAAAAAAAATTTTAAGTCTTTAGTACAGGAAACTAGGAGGGACATTATGCTCTATAGACTTGTTTCCTCGTCTGAGCAGTCTCTCTCAGGCAATCAAATCAAACCAAGTATATGAAAATCCAAAAGCCGTAGATCTCAGGTTTATTTCTACGTGGCTCAAACAGTATACATCTGAAAAGCTTTAAGAGTTTCCTTGTCTCATAACGAGAATTTGTGACACATCCACTTCCCTAAAAATTTAGTAGCAAAAAAGGCGAAACAGGAGACGTACATTGCGGAATTTCCATGCAGTTTGCAGATTACTTTCAGAGCAATATTCATTTAGTGAAAGTGCATTAGACTCGGCCTAATTTTTTTTTAATTAATCAATTAACTTTTGGGGTACTGGCTCTGTAAGAGACAGGACTAAATTAAGTACTAACTATGATTGTGTCACTAATCGTTTATCCGACAGCTAAATATTAAAACATTAGCTTTAGAAATATAAAAATAGGAGGGGGGAGGGTAAAGGGGCGTTTACCTCCCTTTTTTTAGTGAAACAAAACACTATAAAATAATAAAAGTAATAACTTTATAAGTATTGGCCATAGAAGAATGAAATTTTGCTCTTTTGTTTGTTAGAACACGGAGAAAATTTTATAAATATAACTTATATGACTCGTATAAAATTTTTATTTTCGTAACTTTGAAAACATGACTATTTTGACGTAAATGATTTTTAATGTGAAGAAGCATAATATTTGAAACATTTTTTGCTATTGAAACGATATCTCTAAAACTAACAAGTTAGGAATTAACTATTGAATAGCGATAAAGGAAAACAAACACCTTCTATACTGTGTGATCCACATTTTTATTAAAAAATAAAAGTATTGGCAAAATTGTGGAAATGTTTGATTTTTAAAAATTACTTCTTAATTTAGTGAAGAAAAGATTAGGGTGAAAATTTCTTTTTTATTAACATGAAGAGAAATCACGTATTATATTTTTATTCAGAAAATATAATCGATGCTAAATTTTAAACATTTTCGAACAAACTATCCTATCACTTCATTTACTGGACAGTCATAAAAGAAAGGAAACGGTTTCATTGCCGAATTTTCAAAGTAATACATTTAATGTTGCCTTCACATATTCTGCAACAGAAATTTATTGCCAAAAAATTTTATATTCAAGGAGTCAAAAAGTAAATTAAACATTTTTAAAATGCAATAACAAGCAAACGGTGATAGCTATAGAAGTTATTTTTGTAGCAGAGTGATGTGCGAAATCAGGAATTTTTCTATTACTCTTCTACCTTGTTTTAATTCCAAATGTCACCGTTGGGTACAGCTACACTGCCTCAAACTATAATACTGATCAAAATAACCTTATAATTTCAAAACTCAAACCATTTTTTTAAGTAAAAACTTCTATAAATTCTCCGCATACTGATTTCCTGGACAGTGGATAAAGCTCATCAGCCATGTTTGGAAGTGAAACTTTGTGTGTTTGAGAGTGTGTGCCTCAATAGCTAAGCAGAATGAATGTTGAAAAATGAGTGAACTTTCATCGATGTTTATACGTTATTAGTAATAGCGTTGTTACGTTATTCGTTATATACATAACCGTATTCTAAAAATTTGAGATAGCGCAGTGCCATTTATCGGAGATAATTGAAACTAAAAGAGGCAAGCGTAGTAAAAAACTCACACTTCTCAACTTCTCACAGTAATCATGTTATTGAATTTTTAAAATATTCAGTCCAGTTTAGGACAGCCTGTATGTGAGGACTGAAGCTTTTAAATCTCACTACCGTAACCACTCATTATATTGTGCCTGCCGGGAAACAAAATAAAATGCAATATATCCGAGTGCGTGAAATACCGCGGATATTAAAATTCGAGGAAATATAATAATCAACATGTACAATCAACAATACCGAGGAAATATAATAATCAATAAGTAAATGTTTAGCATTCGACTCAAAAAAGTTTATTTATATCGATATTACAATTTTCTTAACAAAATCGATAACCTAAAATTGCACTTAATGCGTAATTGACATTACATACTGTTCTCAAGTCCACTGCTCAACAAGAAGCCCGAAACTTTTTGACACATTTACTGACTTATTTTTAAAAATAAAGTACAAAATTGGCAGTGCTGATTATGATTTTAAAATATAATATGTTACACTGGATAAGAGATTTGGAATCGAAAGACGTTTTCCATTTTTTAATAAATAAATTATTTGTCGAGTTATAAGTGATTTTGGGTCACGTGACAACCGGTTTTTCTCCCTTCGCTGACTGATTTCTCCTTTCGTCCGGAATTCGCTTCTAAACGACAACTTTGAAGGTATTTCTATTTTCTCAAAGATCTTTTATGTTTGCCGAAAAATGTAAAATGTCTTCCGATTACATAGTTTCTGAATAGTAACACCTACCAATTTCATGCGTTTCCGAACAAAAAGGAATTAAACTTGTATCATAAAGTTGCCCTTTTGGATTTGAGAACAACCTTAACTTAAACTTATTTTAAAAGGAGACACGAAAAAAGAGAGGTATATCCGAATGAGCGATATACCGAGAGGTTTCTGTACTTATGTATGTTAACTTTGTGCTATAGCTTGAGAAAGGGGGTTTTTTTTAATCATTTGGGAAAATGGTTATTGTCCTCGGTCAGGGTAGGAAATCAAAAACATATCTGAAGCATTTTATTAGTTGAATCCCGCATTTTATTCGTTTTCTGATTGTAATCTGTATTTTCCCTTTACTTTCAACAGAGATGGATACTTCTGTTGCCACTATGACAAAAAAGTAATAAAAACTACAAAAAAAAATTAATAACTCAGAAACAAATTGAGATACAGCTTTCAAACAAATTGCATTTAAAAGTACATTTTTTTTCTCTATACGACGGTGTAAAAAGTAATATTGTGAGATGTTTAGAAGTTTAAGAATGAAATTTCATTTAAAATTGGCCCAGGAATATTAATGTTTAATCTATGGCGTACGTAATGTATGACCAGCTCCGCAGAAGTTTAAAAATTTACAGTACCGAAAAATGTAATTCATGGCGTACGTAATGTATGACCAACTCCGTACGATTTTTTATGTCTTAAATTTTAGTCTTTGAAAAAATCATTTTCCAAATGGTCGTTGCAAATTGTTAAATTGCATTTTTTTTTTTTTTTTATTACAAAATAATAATTTTGAATAACATTTTTATTTTTCAGAATATGCAATTGCGTGTTACAGTTGCTGATTTCCAAGGTGTGGGCAAGACTCCAGCAGTAGGACACGTGTTCGTTGGCCCCTACTGCAAAGGAAAGTCCTTGTCCCACTGGAACCAGATGATGTCTTCCTTGCGCAAACCCGTTGCGATGTGGCACCCTCTACGAAGAATGTCCGATTTTTGAAATGGATTTATCTCAGTGAGATTGAAAGGACCAAAGTTTGAACTCACACAAATTAATTAATGAAATGGAAGCTATCTATTGTTTTTTTGTTTTTTTAACACTTTTCTTTTCTTTTCTTTCTTTCTTTTTTTTTTTTTTTTTTTTTTTTTTTTTTCTTGTGAGACGATTTCCTCACTAAATAATCTAGCATAAGGTAAATAATTAGTATATAATAATAAGTATAATTTTGCTAAAACGGATACATAGCGTTTATGAATACTGCGATTCCCCAAAAATAAGACCGGATTTTATATTAATCTTTGCTTCGAAAGATACACTAGAGTTTATTTTCTAGGCATGTTTTGTTATTTTCTCTTGCACAATAACTTACATTTATTTATTTACAATAATATACATTTATTTATATATTCACATACAAGAATTTACATTTATTCACATTCAGGAACAAAAATCTATACTTAATCAAATACATGCATTTTCATTCGTAAAATTGAAACAAATATTTGAGAATTAAGGAAAATTGGGATTTTTCATGTTTTATTCAAGTTATTTTCTGATAGAAATTTCGATTCGATATTAAAGTTAATCATTTGTTTAAACTAAACTCATGTTACTTAAATGCCTAATCATAATTGGATGATTTTTTAAAAATCGGGATCTTAGAAACTAGTAATTTTCAAAAAAAATGACGCGAGCTCATGTTTTGAAAAAAAACTTACTTTAGGGTACGGATTATTTTGGAAATAGGTATTTTGGGAATACTACGAGCCAACTGAAAAATAAGGCTAGGTTTTATTTTCCGACTAGGCCTTATTTTCGGAAAAACTCGATATAGAAAAAGAGAGAAACCTGCATGAATTTAGTATACCAACTGTTTCAAGTTCTCTCTCTCTCTCTTTCTCAGAGTTGCTAGAGAAGATCAAATCAAGCAAAAACATTGCAGAAATCCCATTTCAATGTTAATATGCAGCACTAATTATTAAAAACTTGTTTTCTTTTTTATTCCAAATTTTAAAAGATAATGTATGGTAAAATAATAAATTTTACAGCCTTTTTTAATGGCATTTCTAGTGAATACTTTAAGACTGATTTATTCCTGAATTGGGAAAGAAAATCGTGTGAATCTGTTAAACACAAAGGAGGAAAACACAGAAAATAAGAAATTCACAGATATGTGTCATAAAAATTGCTTTAATACAAATAGGAAGAAAATTTGAAAAGAATGGCGATCTGTAATGTTTTATTATTTCACGCCCTCGTGTGACAAAGCAACTTGATTTGTTATACCTCTTTGGGGGATGGGGGGGGGGGGGGGGATCAGATACAAAACGAGAGAGAAATAGTCCAAACCGATACCGCGCGTCATACACGAAAAAAATAAGGTAAATAAATCTGTTTTAAAGGTTTTCTTTTATTCTTCTGTAAACGGTCTTTGCGGTTTTTAGTTTGTTTAAACTTGAAAAAGTGATAAAATATTCTGTATTTTAGAGTACTTGAAGTAGCCTTTGTCGAATGTTAACCGGCTTCGCAGATACATACAATGACATTATCATAGGTTCTTTTCTTATCTGTAAGCTTCAAGAAATAGATTTGTAATCATAAAATATTAAATTTTCGTTTGTCGTTGAACATAAATGAAGCGATTTGAAAGCTAACAGATATTTGCTATAAAATTATTAATTTTAAGGTTGTGTAACGTAACCTAAATTTTGCATTCAAATAAAAATGCATTCAAATAAAAATGCATTCAAATAAAAATGGAAATCTTCTAAATTAAAAATCTAACTTTACGAGTAATTACTTCAAATATTTCAAATTTGTGAAATAATTGTGTTCAAATTTTTGTGACAGCTATTTTCAGAAATAAAAATGTTTCTATTCATGATTTTTCTTTTTTTTTGGGGGGGGGGAGGGAGGGGAATTATTGAAAAGATATTATATCGGAGGTTTTTACATTGTATTTATTAAAGTTTAAACTAAGACCCCCTTATCATAATATCAATATGATGTTATCAGAGAGTCTTGGTTTAGACAAGCTCCTTGAATTTTTTTTATCTGAAATATTTGAAACTTTGCTTCATATGGTGTATAAAATACTTCTTGAAACTGGGCGGTTACTTTTCTACGGAGCTATTCGAACACCTTTTTTATTTTTTTACGGGTGATATTTTTTGTTGAAGCTTGTACTTTTTGCTGAAAGTACCAACAATATTTTTTTATAGTGAACTAAACTGAAAGATAAACCCTAAAAAAATACCTTTAAAAAAATAATAACTGCAATTTTTTTCAGTTATGAAAATTTTAAACTAAATTTGTATAAACTCTAGTGAACATAATAATTTTTCAGAATCTAACTCAAAAATTGGTTTAAAATGATTGCGTCATAAAAAAATAAAAAAGAAAAGAAAGAAAAAAAATGACTGTGCGATTGAAAGTGTTGGCGTGCACTAGAACATATTCTCCGTCATATGAAGCAAAGATTAATGAATAATTCCGATTGAAAAAAAATTGAGTAAATTTCACCAAGTATAGTTTTTTAAAAACCCTGAATAGATTTTCTCTGAGATCTTTATCCTAGTTCAAGAAAACAATTATCTAAAAACATGTGTTGTGTTTTTAGGTCCGTTCATAATTATATAAATACGTAGCACCTATAGTCATCGTTCAGTCCGTCTGTTTGTCTGTCTGTCTGTCCGTCCACATATAACAGAGCAAAAACTACCCAACCGACTGGTCTTAAATTTTAAATATATAATTGTTGCAAAATTTTGTCGAGTCATTTCAAATTTTATGAAAATCGTATGTATAGTTCAATTATAGGGAGAGTCAAAAGTTTTCCGTTACATTACGGGCAATGGGGAAAAAATATTTCAAGTGCATTTTAATGCTGTTACAGCCTTTCAAACAAAATAAAATTAGGCACTTATGAAGTGCACTAAAATATACGTTCAATACAATATGCAGTGCAAAAAATATTTATAAAACTAGTTATAGTACAAACGCACCTCATTTGTCCCGTTTGACGTGCAATTTCCAACTTGTTTCTTTTTCTTTTGGCCAAAGATAGTCAATTACATTTTATGCAGAAAATAAAATAAATATTATAAAGAATGTTTATGATTACCACTTTTATTTTTTAATCTTTTGTTGTTTTTTAAAAGATAGATTTAGAAAAACGTTCATTGAAGATTTCTAACGTAATCTAGATAGCTCCATTTCAGCAACACTGCAAAAATTTTAACAATTTTAAAATCAGGGGTTTGTAGCGAATCTCATTTTCATTATGTGTTAAAGTTTTTCACGTTCTACAGCTCAATCGCTTTTAGAGCTTTATCGGACGTCATTGCTACTCTGTAAAGAAAGGATCGTGTACTTAATTCATTGATGTTGGTACGTGAAGTTTTGAATTTGTGAATAATCCAGGATAGTATTTTATTCACTTTGTATTTTGTATATAGTTGAGCACTACATGGTGCAATAATATGGCAAATGCAGCAGCCTTTTTGTGTTAAACATGTATATACCTTAATGTACTCGAATCATTCTATGTATCTATTGTTGCTGAAGTTAATCAATAAGCACAGTCAAGATGGAGTTTTGATTCTGGTGCTTTTTCTCATTCAATGTTTCAAATTAAAGCATGATACTACTATATTTACGATTCAACCTTGTCAATGTATGGAAAAATGGAAATGTGTTATTGAATATATCTTTTTTAGAAGTACATTGATTGTATGTATATTGTAAGTATAGTATATTTTCACTAAGAGAATTCATTTGTATTTCGCGGTAGTTATTCCTACTTGGTTTGAAAGAACATTGCATGGTTTTAAAAAAGCCTTGTACTAAGCATTAATGAAAAAAATAAGCATTAATGAAATAAATAAATTATTATTTAGTGCTTTTTCTAATGATAAATAATGAACATCCTTCTTTAACGATAAACTCTCCTTTTAGCCATTGTGATATAGTACATTGTTTGTTTAAAATTTACTCTCCAAAAGCGTTCAGGAAGTTATTGTTTGGGAGTATTTAGATCATAATCAAGCAAATACCTTACAATTAATACAAAACGTATGCGAAAAAACTTTATGTCAAAAGATTTAATGAAACTAGTGCATATGTACTTATTTCACCCTTCAATGTGAAATTAAAAAGAAAAATAATTCTGTGACTAACCTTTTGTGTGAAAAAACAATTCCTTGCGATTTTTTTATGTTTATTTTCACAAATTATTTTTTTCCGATTATAAGATGGGTGCTATTTCTACCTTCTTTTTAAATTTTAGTGAAAGATTTTAATGTTACATCTTATTGCATAAATATTTTCCTAGTAAATATTTAGGCATATTTAAATATTTTGTATGTAAGTCTTAAAGTACGTTTGCTAACAGTTATTCTTACCTTTTCAATATTCCTCTACAATTCCTCTATTACATTCCTACGATTCCTCAATTAACTTTTACAGTTGTAGGTTCACTCCATTTTGTTGATTGGTAACATTATAGTAATTGCAGATCATGTTTATTAAATGACATAATTGATTCATTTTTAATGATGAATATTTTTTTAACTTCAAATGTGTGCTTTTGCAAGGGCTCCATTTTTTTAAAAAAATTACACAAACATATTTGTGTCAGTGTAATAACTCTCACCTCTTAGTACACATCCTTCAAGAGTAATGTTGCCAGGCGTCCCGATTTACACGGGCGTCCCGATTTTCAGGGTCGTCAACACTGAGCGGGATGCTAAAAGTCCCGATTTTTCATTATGTTCAGATTCTTTTAAAAAAATTTCGTACCATGCAATTCGTTAGTCTGTACCGAGTAGAGCTTAGTGCAGTAAAACCTGATAGTACAGAACCTGCCTATAATGAACACTTTTTATATTCCTTTCTAAAGGAATACCTTAAAAATTTACCAGACTAAACAGTAACCAATCTATAACTGATTTTTTTCTTTGTGTGTATGTCTTTCATAACGATTCCGTTTTCACAGGTTTTATTGCACTTTGTTCAAAAAACCCTGTGAAAACGGACCTGTTTATAATAGAACTCTGTTTCACAAGTAAAAATTTCATTGTCCTTGAGATTCCGCTTTCACGGATTTACTCTGCAAGATTGTTAGGTTTATTTAGTATTGTAAAACCTGCTAATTAAACTCGGAAGGAAATGGGAGAAAATTTCTTTTTAAACAGGTTTCCTTCATAGCAGGTATAATCGTATACCTGCTATAATTATAATAATCGTCCGGTATTTTACCCTACACTGTAAAAAAAAAAAAAAAAAAAACGGACTAAAAAACGGAAATACTACTGGCAATCTAGACGCCAGTACTATTTTCGTTTTTTTTACGGGAATTTTTACCCATAAATTACAGAAAAATTTCCGTTTTTAATCAGAAAAACGGAAAATTTTCTGTAATTTATGGGTAAAAATTACCGTAAAAAAACGAAAACCGTATTGGCGTCTAGATTGCCAGTAGTATTTCCGTTTCTTAGTCCGTTTTTTTTTTACTGTGTAGTGACATTTTACGTTTAACCCTTTATCTACTGACGGTGAAGTATAAGTACCACTCACTTTGAGCTTTCACCTCATAGTGAATATTATTAATATTCTAATGGTACTTGGCAAAAATACTCTTTTAACTCCACTTTATCGGAATACATAGCAGCAATAGTTCTAGGTTCGTTATTTTATCGAGGAAGGAGGCTATCTTTGAAACAGTCGAAGTGTTTTATGCCAACATTTTGTACAGGTTGCCACTCTTGTCTTTTTATTTCTGCAAACATAGTAAAGGACATAAGATAAGTGTTGGATTTTTTTTATGTGCTCATTATGATCTTAGAATACAATTTGACTATCTATTTTAAGTGAGTGATGTATGTATTTGATTTAACAGTTGAATGACTTGGCGGTTCTTATAAGTACCCCCAGTACACAGAGAGTTGGAGAAAAACTTCTTATTTACTTTCCGTTTGTGTAGTTATCCATCTTTTTATCTGTTTTACAATGTAATTATTAAATTGTAGTGTAGTAATGTTTTTCTTGGTATTTCTTTTCCGTTTCAATATTATTTTTATAGGAAATTGAAAAATTTGTGGCACCGGCTCTTTTTTGCTATGCTAGAAATAGCATATGTAAATTTATATATTGCATATGTGAAGATGCGAGAGAACATGTTGTCTCTGGAATATAGGCGTCGCATAACTAAAGGACCGGGCCCACCGTGGCTGAGTGATTAAGGTATCACACCGCTAATCGCTTGAAAGCGTAGGTGGGCTGCGGGGTTTAACTCTCGCTAGTTCCGTTCCACTCTCTTTGTGGAGCTTCCGGATGTAATTTTCTAGTGTTGTAAAATTTCTTGTGCTGTCTCGTCTTTGTATATAGACGCTTTCAGTGTGACGTCAGTCATGACGTTTTGCTAGGAAACTGACTCCAAACAAACGGTTGCTATGTTTCATATCTTATTAAATATAAATTGTAGAAAATGTTACCACTGCATATAAAGTATTAAAACATATATCTATGAGATATAGCTGCAAAATATAGCTATAAAATATAGTAAAAATAGAAAACACAGCATGGCAACGGTTTGTTTGGAGTCAGTATCCAAGCAAAGCGTCATATCTGACGTCACGACTGAAAGCGTCTATTGACGATGACTTATAAGCGGGCCCCTGATGTCAAGCACACAAGTCAGATGTATGTGTTTAATAAATAAGTGAATAAATAAGCTAAAGGACTACTAACAAGATTGAAACCTTTAAAAAAAAACTTTTTTTAATGCCATCAAATTTTAATTTTTACTAATTTTTCATGTGTAAAATAAAATTGTCAATTTAAAAAAAAAAAAAAATCTTGTTAACTTATATAAGTGTCTTCTGGTTATTTAGCATTTTTAAGAGTTTAAACTTTATTTGAAATATCATGTGGGTTTTTCTATTACGAGAATATTTTAGGCATAGTGTACTGATGGTACTTTAGAGTAACACTTTAATTAATTAGCTCTATCGAATTAAATTTCTCACAGGTGAGTATTTTTTTTTATGAATATTCTTTAATTTTCATTGTAGTAACCGAAAAAAACATTACATGAAAATAAAAAATTAAATTTAAAAAAATCAAAAACCCGATTGCTTAAAAAGCGAACTAATTAATTATTTCTCATCAATGTCAAACTATTTTTTATATTACTTACCTATTTTTTTATTTACTTGTATTGATGACTTTTAAGTTGCGTTTAATTGTTAGTTCCTATCTATAAACACTGTTTTGATGAGGCCTATAGATGTCTATGATGATTAGAGTTACAGTAAAGCTAGAGATCCTACCTACACAACTTCCAGGTTGTGTAATATTTAAACGGAGCTTCTGACTGTAAAATAGTCAATGAAACATCGTCTTCATTTTCAAAGACCTATCCAATGATATGGCACTCAATATGGTGCGTAATTTTTTTTCTTCGTGTCTACCGTCATTTTGTATTTTACGGCCACCATTTTGAATTTATAAAAACAAAACTTAGCCTATAACCATCGAACGGTTACGACGAATCGATAGAGACCCCATTCATTAAAATACATTCTACCGTTGTGATGTTTTGAGGGTATAAAGAAATCCACATACCCAGATACGAGTGAAAAACATAACCCTTCTTGGCCGTCGGGTAAAAATTGCAGTAGATCATAATGCAGTAGATAAAGGGTTAAGACAGGTTTCTGTTATGGACAGGTTCCGTATTAATTTCAATTACTAAAAGGTGTAAATTAAAACTTTAAAACCAGTAAAAAACGTTTATTTCGACTGTTTACAGGTTTCGACTCTGCCCGGGTCCTTTTCAAAACAAAGATATATTGCAAAGTCGATGAAATGCCATGAATTTTAGCGCGTAACAATCTCTATAGTTTCTCTTATGATGGATGGATAGTAAATTATGGCTCAAGCTACTCAGTGATTATGAAAATAAAAATAAAATAAACATCCAAGTAAAATAATATATATATATATATATATATGAAAGAATACGTGGAAAATTGAATGATGTCGTTTCATAGACCGTGCAATTTAAGAGTATTTTTATTTCTTTGTTTTGAAAATGACTCGGGTAGAGTTGAAACATGTAAACAGTCGGAATAAAGGTATTTTTACTGGCTTTAGTTTTAATTTACACCTTTTAGCAATTAAAATTAGCATATTATTACAAGGTGTTAATTTGCTATATATTGATTGACAGGTCCCGTTTTAAAAAGATTTAATGTATATTTATGTCCCAATTTAGAAGACACTCTTCCGCTTTTCGGGACACTGGGCCTGGCAACACTTTTTAGGAGTCACTAGAAGATTCAGAAGTCACTATCCTAGAAGTCACTAAAAGATTTTGATTTCCTTCTGCTGCATTGCTGAAGTGATAGTTTAAGTGCCCTTATAGGTGCAAAAAAGTCTTCTTAAGCGAATGATTAGAAGTAGAGTTAGTTAGATTGTTACATTAAATTGCAGCTCGCGAAATTAGGCATGTAGATAAAAAAAAAAAAAAAAAGGATTTTTTATGGTTTTATTTTTATTATAACTATGTACTATTCCTCAAATACATTTCTACAGGACAGTAAATAAAATTTGACGTTGTTAATAGTTTCGTTTTTTGTTAGAAAAAGATATGCATTTTTGAGCTATGTTTGGTCATTATTCAATTTAAAAATATATATATTTAATTTAATTACATAATTAAAAATTAAAGTCCTCATTTTAAAAAAAAATCATATTTCTAAATAAAGCAGCCTTTGCAATCGTAAATTAAGTAACTTAATACATATTTTCTTAGAGTTCGGAATTAAAATGTTTATGAGCAGTTTTGTTTTGTTTTTTTAAATTTATTATTTCGAAAATTAATGAATGAGTTTTATAATTTTAGCGTCTATGTTCATACTGACAGACGATTTTCAAACTATAAAATCAAAGCAATATTTATTAATAAACTTTTAGTATAATTTCTTCTTGTTTATTAAAATTGCTCTTTAAATTTTTTTAAAAGATGCATATCCATTGAAATTCTGAAATTCCTTTTTTTTTTCATTTAAAAAACCACATTTTGGTATTACATTTGTGTATTTAAATGTAATATTATAGATATTACATTTAAATAACATGTAATTATGTTATAATTACATTTAATAATTCAATTATTTCATTTGTAATATTATTTAAACATTTTTCTTATTAATTATTTCAGTCTACAGAAACTTTAGGCTAATATCAGACGGACGTCTTTTTGCACGCTTTTTTCCTTACGTATTATCCCTACACAATGCCGCTAGCATTGTGTAGGGATAATACGTAACGAAACTAGTATGTTGTGGCCATCACAAAACTTTCTTCTGTATAAATCACGTCAATTAAATCATTTAAATAGTATAAGAAATTACATCAATTTAGCACCAATTCATATCAAAGTGTATCTGAATATGAAGTTTGATGAAAATTCAAGCATTAGTTTTTTAGATAGAGCTATAGCGGAAATTCTGAAAAGGATTGCATAGCAGCGCCACCTGTTGAGTGATTTACACCAAAACATAAACAACACTAAATGATATCAAGGTGTACCTGAATCTGAAGCTTGATGAAAATTCGTGCATTAGTTATTGAGATAAAGCTATAGTGGAAATTCTGAAAAATGCAGCATAGCAGCGCCACCTGTTGAGCGATTTGCACCAAAACATAAATAGCACTAACTCATATCAAGGTATCCCTGAAGCTATTGTAGAAATCGAAAAAAATGCGGCATAGCAGCGCCACCTGTCGGTCGATTTACACCAAAAACTAAACAGCACTAATTTATATCCAGATATACCTGAATCTGAAGTTTGTTGAAAATCCGAGCATTAGTTCTTGAGATAGGGCTATTGCGGAAATCGCAAAAAATGCAGCATAGGAGCGCCACCTGTTGAGCGATTTACACCAAAATGTATAAAACGTCAATTCATGTGTAGGACTAACTTAATCTGACGTTTGATGAAAATCCGTGCATTAGTTTACGAATTAGTTCTGAAGATTGAGCTATTGTGGAAATCGTGAAAAATGCTGCACAGCAGCGCCACCTGTAGAGCGATTTACACCAAAAACTAATAAGCACCAATTGATATCAGGGACTAACTGAATATAAATTTTCATTAAATTCCGTGCATTAGTTCTTGAGATAGAGCGCCCACAAAATTTGTGTCACATACATACAGACAGACAGACAGAGTCACAGACTCACAGACAGACATTTTGTAAAAACATGTTTTTCGGAATCGCTGACCCCTAAAACGTGTAAATCCGTCGAAAATCGAAAGTCGAAAACTTTCACGAATCCAATACTTTCTTGTAAAGATAGAAAAAACTAAAAAGCGTGCAAAAAGACGTTCGTCTGACGTTAGCCTTAACGTTATTAAACTTTATAAGCGTTTGATTGATTATTTCTATTTAAAACTTTTATTTTCGGTAGGTTTATTTGGTTTTTATATTAGATAAAATTAATTCAACGTGAAAAAAAGTGCATATTTAGTTTTAAGAAATTAAAAGTAATTTTAAAAGTTTTTAATTTTTTTTTTTTAAGTAGTTTTTTTCTCCTTCTTTTTTTTTTTCTTTGTAAAAAAATGTTTTTATTTATAATTTTACTTTAAAGGTTTGTTTTATGGATAGTAAAAACATTCTGGGGAAAAAGTAAAATATATTTACAGATTTAAAAATTCAGAAAAAGACTTTCTTTACAGCTTGGTTATTTTTAAAAAGAGTAAAGAAAGAAGGATTCGCTTTGCATGCTAAATATAAAATAGGGCATTAAAAGCAGTGATTTTTTTTTTAATCCAACAAATTATTGAATTTTTTAAATATTAATTCTTATAGTTCTAAATTTACATCATTTTTCTTCTTAAATTCATATTAGATAGTATTAAAGTTTAATAATCTTCACAGAAAATATAACTTGCCAACAATAAAAACGTTTAAAGTTATACCAAATAGAAAAAAATACAACTTTTTATGCGATTGTATGTTTATTTTGACTGGTTTAAATTTGGTTAAGTAGCAAGATCTAAACTAAGCAATTACGTGAAATATTTTTGTGTATATCGTTGATTATTTTGACTAGCATAATATCTTATTCTAACAAAGGATCAAAAAAATCGTATCAGAATTAACTTGCCAATTATAAAAACATTTAAAGTTATACCAAATAGAAAAAACTGCAACTTTTTATGCGAATGTATGTTTATTTTACCTGGTTTAAATTTCGTTAACTAGCACGATCACTAGCACTAAGCAATTACGCGAAAGATTTTCGTGCATATCGTTGATTATTTTGACTAGCATAATATCTTATTCTAACAGTTAGATCAAAAAAATTGTATCAGAAATAACTTGCCAATAATAAAATCATTCAAAGTTACACCAAATAGAAAAAATTACAACTTTTTATGCCAATGTATGTTTATTCAACCTGGTTTAAATTTGGTTAATTAGCAAAATCTAAACTAAGAAATTACATGAAATATTTTTGTGTATATCGTTAATTATTTTGACTAGCATAATATCTTAGTTTAACAGTGGATAAAAAAAAATTGTATCAGAATTAACTTCTCACATTTCTTATTTATTTTTATATGTGACATTAATTTTTAATGCGAATGGGTGTTTACTTTACCTGGTTAAAACTTAATTAGCACACAAAATCTATAAATTAGACAATTACTTATATTTTTATGTATATCGTCAATTGTTTGACTAGTATTGTATCTTATTTTAATATCACTAATATTGTGCCAGAATTAACTTCTCAGATTTGTTATTTATTTGTTATGTGTGACATTAACTTTTTATGTGAATGTATGTTTACTTTAAATAACTTCGTTAAAACACAAAGTCTAAATTAAGCAATTAGCGAAATATTTTTCTGTATATCGTTAATTGTTTCGATTAGCGTAATGTATTATTCTAACAATGCATCAAAAAATGTGTCAGCATTAACATCTTCTCACATCTGTTATTTATTTGTTATACGTGGCATTAACATTTTATACGAATGGAGGTTTACCTTACCTGGTGAAAATTTAGTTTAAAAAAACCTAAATTAAGCAATTATGGGGGGGGGGGGGGATTTTGTGTATATCATTAACTGTTTTTTTTATATAATTCTAAAAATGCATAAAAAAGTGTGTCTGCATTAACTTCTCCCATACGTTACTCATCTGTTATATGTAAAATTAAGTGTAAATAACCTATTATATTTATTACTGTTTGTTAAATTTGTTTAGACATCTTACTCTAGCATATCATTTACCTTTTAAAAATCTTGTTTGAACTGTAGGGTTTGTTGCAACACAACTAGTTCTTGTGATTTTTAAATTGTATTGACTATTTTATAAATGTTATATTACTGCATGCTTGCTCAATTGTAAATTCTTGAATGCAATTTGTAGGTTCAGTTGTAACCCACCGTTAACACAGCCATTCTCGTATTTGATGGCTCATATCAAAAACTGTAATACATCATTGTTAGCTGTGCATTCATTTACTAGTTTCTTTAGTATAGATTGTTTTTATATATATATAAAATATTTATTTTATCATATCAGATTTGAATAAAGAAACATAAAGAATGAAAAAAACAAAATATGTTCGATAATTTCAGCAGTTTGTTTGAAGAAGTATTTATGTAACTCATAATAAATTAATAATAAAAATTAAATTTGAAATGGGAGAAATAATTAACTTTTAACTAAGAGAATGTTTTAAAAAACAACTGCCAGCTCAGTTATTCTTATTTTGGTTATGGTTTTGGCAACATTAATGGACATTTCAAATTCGAAAATATAAATATTTTATCACTCATTAATTCAAAAGAAAATTAATGTATATATATATATATATATATATATATATATATATATAATGCCTTATATAATTATTATCTTTAAAAACTTTATCACAATATAAAACAAGATTGCATCAAATTTCTTTTAGTGGTGTGTATAAATATTTTTTATGCGTTACCCATTTTTTTTATTAAATATACTGGAAGAATTAAACAAATTTTGTTTTCTGTTCACTATATAAGTTCATTTTTTTTTTAATTCATTCCTACATCATAAATTCAGCTATTATTAGAGGGCGCGGGATTTATGTTTGACACTTAAAACACACTTTCGATAATTAATATAGTAATTAATAATCTAAATGGTGAAAATACAACAGAAATAAATGTATCAATACCATTATTAAAATTCAAAAATTAATCAAATTTCGCTTTTGATTCATTAAATAAGCTATCTCTATTGTCTACTGTATTCTTACATAATAAATTCAGCTGTCATTAGCATGTTCATAATATATTAAACTTTTAAAATATATTTTCGATAATTAATATGCTATTTAATATTTTTAAAAATCTATCAATGCAATGTAACAAAATGAAAATAAACCAAGTATTAAAGTTTAAAAAATAATAAATTTTCATTTCATTAAATAAAGTTATATACAGATGATTGAAATGTTTTAAACTTGTGTTTAACATATTTTTTATCATTAATATAATATTTAACATTCAAAAAGACTATCATGCAATATCTCAACCGAATCTCAACAATTAATATAAATAAAATAAAACAAGCATTAAAATTTAAGAATTGTTCAAATTTTGTTTTAAATTCATTAAACAAACATTTTTTTATTCACTCTAACATCATAACTTTTGCTGTTTTTTAGCACCTTATGACTAGCAATTAAAATACAATTTCGGTAATAATATAATGTTTAGTAATCAAAAAACCATCACTAGATAAATAAATAAGTAAAATAAAATAGTCTCTGTATTAAAATTTACAATAATGTTGTTGATTATCTCTTTTATTATTTCTTTAATCAGAAATTTTGTATGTGCTATGTAGGGTTGAAAATGCGATAATTTGGGGCCTTAATGTTTTTTTATTCTTATAGTTATTTAGGGATTACATTACGTAATTTAGATGTCCAATCATATCAATATTTTAGATCTATTGCTCTAAATGATATTGCGTTGTCTTCTGTGCAAGTGTTAATGCAGAATTTTAGATACTCAAAGATTAATTTCCGAATGGCATGTCATAGTGTCTCATAATAAAATAACTTATTTTTTTAGTTACCTTAAAACTTGTTTAAATATTTTTAACTAAGAGAAAATGCACTTCCATCTCTGTATTCTGTTGTGAAATTTGCGAATAATCTCATTTTTGCTTTTTATCTTTTCTTCTAATCTATACTTTCATTCAAACGATGTTATTGGGATAAATTTGAAAAGCAGCAATGAAAAATATTTGAAATGTTCAGACAGTATTCAAATTCTGAAATTTCCAATAGGAACATATTTGGATTTTTTTATACATTTTACCTACAGATGCAAAATGGGAAAGCATTCGTTCAAGTAGTTTAGAAAATATGCAGGTTTACAATTTGGAACTCCTAACGTTAAATTCCTTTTTTAATTGCTGCAAAACAGATTGCAATGCCTTTAATGTTTAAAGCATAATGTCGAAATGAGCTGTAATTTTGGATTCGCAAATTTGAGACAAGGTGAAAAAATTTATTGGTTATAATTCATAATTTTTTTTCGAAAATTAATTTCAGTAATATACAGGGTGTCCGACTCATGGATCTGTCATGGAAACTGTAAGGGAAGGTAAAGTACGCATAAAGAAGTGATTTTAGTACAACAATGCGGTCGGAAATGAAAAGGTTTGGCTAAAAAAAAGAAATGAGGAGCAAAAGAAAATAAGTGTTTTATTGACATAACAACTAGCCGCCCTTGGCGACCAGTTTGGTCTCCCTTAAACGTATACTAAGAATTGTATCATTTTACTTTTATTCAAAATTTAATTTACTTGCTCAATCCTTCGCCAAATCAGGAGATTCTGATACAGAAATCATGAATTCGGTATTGTTATGTTAGCTGGGCTCAGGTGATAAATCGTCAAACATTGTTCCCGTCGTATTTTTCGTATTTCATTAATTTCATTTAAAATATAATACTTTCACTCATTTTATTTAAAATACATAATTTTAATTTAAAACTGAAAAATTTTAAATTTATGACTCTCAATTATTTCTTTTAAAAAATAAATAATACCATAAACCATTATATTTAATTTCGACATCAATGCTTTGTTTTTATTTACCACGCGAAAAATTGTTTATGACAGTCGCGTGAAATGGACTATTATAATACTGATGACATGATGGCGATGGGACAATATTTGGCGATTTATCACCTGCGCCCGGCCAACATTAAATTATTAAATTGACCGCCTAGCATATAAAAATCGAAGCCTCATCCCGGAACTGCTGATGGCAGTCACATGACTTAGGCTATTATTATAGAGATTACGGTAAGTGCTCAAATGTGCCACCAGTGTTGAATTTTTGACATTTTTCTCCGGGAGGGATTTCTATGGCTCCGGGGGGGGGACATTTGTGTGCCACCGCCAAGATTGATAAGGCATCGTCTACCAAGTGATTGGGGTTCCCTTTTTTTGATTCTTTTCCAGGTGTCTCATCTATGAGACACCAATTGACCCTGATGAGGACGCCATTACAAGACTTTTAGTCGCTGCTGAAACCGTTCGTGTAACACCTGTAATCTTCGAAAGGATAGGACAACCACTTGCTAGATGCTCCCTGGCTGTATCGATGTTGGTAGTAGCAGATTTAAGCACTTACTGTAATTCTTCTGTCAATAAAACGTTTGTTTTTATTTCCTCCCCATTTCTTGTTTTTCACCAACCCTTTTCATTTCCTACCCCGCATTTCTATGCCAAAATTGCTTCTTTATATGCACTTTACCTTCCCTTACAGTTTGGCCCATGAGTCCAGGGACACTTTGTATGGTTCGGCCGTATCTCAAAAATTAGACTTTTTCAGTTATGGAAGTCTCTCTCTACATCCGTACTCATTAAATTCCTTACGTAGTACAAGTCTCAAATGTTTTGCCTTTAGAATTATGTAATTTTGCATCAAGTATGCAATATTATTTTTGCAGACACTATATTCATGTTTTTTTAATTCTTTTTTTTTCTTCTCTCCGTACTTTTATTATAAACTATACATATTTCTTTTTCAGCAGATTTTTTTTTCGAATTATTTTACTTTGGCTATCTCATAACACATCTACATAAAATAATGAGATTATTCGCAAAACAAACTGTGTTGTAAAATATATTATTACTTCTTTTAAAATGAAAAACAGATACCTGTATATCAAACAGCAAATGGTAATTTTTGTTAGTTCCTAAAAGGATGTTTTCTGTTTGCTTATCCAATATTATTAAATCGTGAATGTAATTGCATTCAGACTGATGTATATGGTTATATAAAAACATATAAATATCACCTTGTTTGTGTTCTTTTAACCATGAATGAATTAGTAAAAGTAACGATAAACTAATAATCCTTCCTGCCCATACTACTTTGATGTAGTGTCAGTAAGTTAAACCTTAACTGCTGTGGCAGAAATTGTCATATAACTATGAGCAGTTTCTGAGACCACTTGATCGAAAGATGAAAGAAAAGGCTCAATTAACTCAGAGGTGGCATTTTCTGTATTAAACTTTACGCACAAGGAAATTATAATTAAAATTCACTAGCGATAGTCCTAGGGCTCCAGAGGGAACAAAATTTCGCTAAAAATTTTAAAAAGCAGTGGTCTGTGAGACCGCTAACAGCAGATAAGGCTTAAATAATAGCTGTCATTCCTGTACATAATATTTATTTATTTACGACAACTTAGAACTTACAGTTGCTGATGCTGAATTAACACACAATATACAACTGAGATCTATATCTAGGAGCTTATTTCATCCCTAATAATGAAGAATTTATTTAATAATCCAATTTTATACACAAGTTGACAGTGCTTGTTACAGATGATCCAGACAGATAGCACAGGACAGAATATATCACAAACAAATACTTCCAGGTTCAATACTGCCAACTCTTATTTAATAAATTATCTCCTTTAATAGACATTTTCTTAAACATCGGACTCGCATAGACACTAGCACTGAAATGGACTTTATGCACGCACCAGAGCTAGTGATATTTGGATTCCGTTATACTATCCTCTAGGTCTATACCATCAGAATGTCAGTATACGCAGCCGCAAATATCGCCGGTACACGAATATTGGCTTCGACCTAAGTTGCGACTAAAGTTTAACCGCAGATGGGGGTAGGAGTCGCATTTCCCTTTACTTTTGGAATCAAGGTTCCGGATTTTATGACGTCACTGCGCATGCTAATACTAAGTTCAGACTGGAGGATTTAAGTCACTTAACTCTAAAAGTGATTTTATTAAACGTTCTCAAACACTGTAGCAATACATGGAAAAGTTCAGCCTTGTTCCGGTCACCCGCTTCAAAAAACAAATTGAGTCACTTAAATGCCCTAATCCGAATGGGGTATAAGGACGATTCTTCCAATAGAAAAGAACCTATTTTCTCATTTAAAATAAAAATTCTGCTAAAAAAATCGTACCTTTGGTCAGAGAAGAGCATGTTTCTTCAAAATAAAACATTTTTCATAAGCGACAGGTTTTTTTTTTTTTTTTTTTTTTTTTTGTCTAAGAATAAAGGGATTTAAATAGGATTTTTTTTTTTTCATCAAATGAAATAATCGTGCATTTTTTTTTTCGCTAAGATGGAGAGTTTTTACTGCTAGATATATTTCGTCGATCTTTGAAAGGAACGATGGAGTGAAGTAAACATTTATTGTCATTTTCTTTGACACCCAGGACAGTTTGCCCGCACCCGAAGCTTTAATTGCTTCTCAGAAAGAGAGATTCTCGGTCACTTTTACTAAATACGTGGCAAATATTTCCTAACTTTTGTTAGTTAAACATCCTTTGGAGAAGCTTTGACATAACGCAATCTTTGCTTGATTTGACTGAAAATGCCCAGTACTTGTGCTATTGCAACACGTACTAATCGTTCGGATAAAGCGCGAAATGTCTTATATCATATATTTCCGATGAAATCTGAAGAAAATAAAAGATGGACCATTGCATGCAAAATATCCTATAATAGGTTTAATGCTGAAAGTTCCCGTACTCGTTCCGATCACCTACAAACGAGTGATTACGTGGGAAATTTGAAAGCAGAACTTTTAGATTAACCTTCTGCTAAAAGAGTGTGCCGACTTTAAAATCACCAGAAACATGTGCTGTGAATTTAAAAAGAGAAACTTCACTTTAGAATTAATTCTTCTTGTAGCAGTTCATCTCCAAAATTACAAGAAACACCTACGCATATTAGGTTTTATAAGAGAGATGTTAGAAAACATGTGCTCGAGATATTCCTCTTAGAAAAAAAATCTAATACCTCTACTGTGACACAAATAAAAAATTATTTAATGTTTCTTGTGCTTAAATAATAGATGTAAATGAATCAAGATCGTACATGGAGTAACTGTAACATTAACCTTTAATTGATGTGACTAAAATGTGTCATACAACGGATGTGATGTGGTCTCACAGACCCCTCGAATAAAATTAATAAAAAAAATAACTTAAATGGTTGAATTTACTTATATCCTGTCCTAAAAAGATCGTTGCACTTCTCTTAAGAGCATGTGAATTAAATTGCATGAGAAAAGTATTTTATTCATATTATTTAACTTCAGTACAGAAAAAAATTACTTTTTTTTTCAAAATAAACGGTACTTTGTTAATTTTGCTAATTAAATATAAAAATTAATCGTGTACAAATTTTTTTACAAATTATCGTTGCAACAATGTATGAAAATTGAATGTTTATTTAAGAAAAATAATATTTACCCCACGAATATGCAAGAGTCAAAGCACATCATTACTGCAGTCAATACATATTTTTCGTGTACATTCATTGTATACTGGCTTTTGGCGTGAAAGCCACTTATAAGATGTTTTCCTCTAAACTATTCTTTCCGTAATAAAAATCATGTTTAACTCCATCAGAAATACTTACATTTTCAGCATCGGAAAGTTCAGAATTCGTATCGTGATCTCTTTTGTCAGTAAAATCTGCATCGTCAGAACTTTCAATATCGGAATATTCTTGATCTGACCAGTTGGTCCTAATATCTTCTATTTCCTTCTGACTGGTTAAAGTAGGACGTTTTCGAGGTTGCGATGACATCATATCACGCACAAAAAAACTCTAAAGAAATAAGAAAAAATAAACTAATAATGAGTATTGTACTAAAGTTTCAGACAATCACTCAACTGATGTGATGCGGTCTGACAGACCCCATCGTAACAAATAACACGCTTAAAATCAACTCACAGAATTATCGATTTGTTTGTGACCTTGGAAAGCTTCTAGAAGAAGGTACTGGTACGGGTAAGTAATATTCAAACTTTTAAAGGGTGGAAGTATGTATAGCTGGGAGTCGCATGGTCTGAGAGACCGCGTCACATCAGTTAAAGGTTAAAGAACTTTCTAAAAAGGCGTTGAGAACCACATTATCCCTCATGAAATTCTTTTCGGTCAATTAACTGAATGGACAGAAAATAATAATAAAGGGGTTGAGTTTACTTATTGAATGTTGAAAAATACAATGAGGACAGGCAGGAATGATCACTCTTAAAATTGGTAGAGAAAATTCTTGTATTGTAAAAATCCAGAGGAAAGAAATGCGTGAATTCCACTCTTGGTCATCACTTCTACGGGTAGGAAATTCTTTTAAATAAGTAACTTGAAAGATCGAGATTCCCTTTAAAATTAATTAATTAAGCCAGCACTTAAAACATTTAAAAAAATTATGACATCCTACCTTAACCACATCACTTAAAAAAAATAGCGACTTAGGTACGAGAACATCTTTAAACTTTGGATCGGTATTCCGAAGGCATGCACTAAGACCTGCGAGCACCGAAAGATAAAATTGCTCTTTCCTTTACATCATGATAGTAAATTCATCCAACCCAGTTCTGATCTAATTTTTAACCAGCTTCTACTCAACACTAAATCTACGGCAAAAAATAAAGTACGTTCACGATAATATTTAAATTAATCAGTTAAATATTGATGAAACTTTAAGAAACAAATGAGAAAACTGAAATTAAAAAGTAATTTTTGATACGAGAACCAAAAGAAGAAAACTAGCGGAGAACACAAAAGGAATCGACAGTGGTAACTGGCCGGATACATAGTTCAAGTGGCTCAAGACATCTCGCTGGAAGAAGATCATCGACAAATGCTGAGCCGAGGTAGGCTTAATGAAGTACGGCGTGCGGCGGAAAATGCCGAGTCGCGAAATAGGCCTAGCTCCTACAGCGCCGATAAAAGGTTGAAAAATTGTGTTGGAAAAAGAACTGTGAGATTTTTCTCACAATACCCCCATTTGCCGAATAAAATATTTTTTTAAGACCAGCATATGTAAAAGGTAAAATTAAATAAAACCTTATAAAACACCTTTTACAGAAATAGGACGGTAAAATTTTGTATTCTAAATAAAATAAAATTTAAAGATAAAAGTCCTACAAAAAATATACAGTGACCAAAAGAGGAGAGAGAAAAAAATATATATTATCAATATAAAAATATGTAGTATGCAACATTTAAAGTATACAATCAAAAGTCAAATTGCAATTTTAAGCAATTTTTAAGGCACCTTCCATTTAAAATTTGATCTCAGAAAATTTTTTATTATTATAATATTTAAAATATAAAATGCTAAGCATAATTTGGAGTTAGAAAGTATAAAATGAGAGTATAAAAATAGTGAATTCATTCAGATAAATTGGTAAACTTGAGAATAAAAATTTTTAAAAGTTGCAATACTAAAGCAGCAAAAAGTCAAGAATACCTTATATATTCTGACTGGCTAGGACTTAATTTTTTCAATTTATTACATATATATATATATACAGGGTGTCCACTCTCAACGGTGTTTAATGGCTAATTCCTAAATCGTTAGTCATAGACATATAGTTCCAATTACAAAAATGTTTTAAATACGGTAAAGAAGTATATTACAAGCGATTTGGGGCAATAAAAACATTTCTTAAAAAATTACGAAGTTTAAATTTTTATACGGTCCACTGGTCCTATAAGTTATATGTGGTAAAATTTTTCTGTCACACTGGCAAGTAAGACAAAAAAAAGTCCCGTTACTCTACGATTAAAATTGGCCGAATAATAGCTGTTTAAAGTTGGAGCATATTTTTTGCTGCAAATTAGGGGTCATTCACAAATTTTGTAGAAATATAATTTCCTCAGATATAATTAAAAAAATGGTTGAGAGTAAAATTAACATTGCAATATAAATTTGAATTCTTTAACACGTTCACGCCGGCGCCAATATTCATGTTTTTCGCTGTGAGGCGGCGATCGAATGAATGTTTTGCTTCATCTAGCGGCGCGGTATTTTAGCTTATTCAGACACTGTATGTAATGACACGCCCCTCTCATATTTATTGAATTGAACTCGAATATAACAAGCAGAGTTCATTGTGAATGTCTAAAAGCTCGTAAGGAGTAAGCAAATTACTTAGACATGATTTTATTGACTGCATATGTACGAATTTAATATAAAATGTCGTACATCTAGAGAAATATGGACAACATGATATAAATGCATTTTCTGTAAGGTAGAAGCCACGCCCTTAGTGAATGATATTTTTTGAATGAAAACGAGAATTTTCGTTTCCCGTCGTGAATGTATTAAGTTTATAATATTGAATAGTTTTTATTATTTAATTTTCGAATATTCAAGTGTGACCCGCTGTGTAGTGCACGCCGTCTATGGCATTGTCGAGTGTGACCCACCTGTAGTGCACGCCTTCCATTTAACAGTGGAGTGTGACCCACCGGTGATGCACGCCGCCTGATGCGACAGTCAAGCGTGACCCACCGGCGTGAACGTGTTAATCATTCTGACATATGAATGCAAAATATACAATTTGTAATAAACATATAAGAAGAAAAAAAAACAGAATTTTTGTTAAATAAAATGATGAAAATTAACAGCCCTAATTCTTTACAAAATGATACATATTTTTTAATGTTATTAGATTACACTAGCCTGCAAAAATTGGGTTATGTCATGTTTTTCAGCATTTGATCATTGATTCTTATGTATTCTGTACCGCTGAATCCGAAATTGATCTTCATTTTTTTACCGTCACGTAAAGATTTTTTGCAAATCGTAAATTTTAAAGTAAAAAAAAAATAGCGAAAATTTGATACTATAAAATAGATGTGATTGTTGCGTTTTTAACTTTTGATAATTGGTTTTTATGTATTTTTTACCGCTGATTTCGAAAATGGCCTTTATTTTTAACAATCACGTCACGATTTTTCGCAAATTCTAAATTTCAAAGTTAAAATTGAAACTCTTCCATCACCTCATCGGACCCCTCAGCTGTTTAGCTGAGGTAGTAGGTTCCCAGTACAAGCCAAAAAAATTAATAAATTATTTTTAAAAAGTTTTACATCTGTTTTGCAGTATCAGATTTTCGCTACATTTTAACTTTGAAAATTTACAATTTACAAAAAAATTCTAACGTGAGGGTAAAAAATGAAGGTCATTTTCAGATTCAGTGCTAAAAAGTACATAAAAAATCAATTAAATCAATTATCAAAAGTTAAAAAACGCATCCATCTCCTCTATTTTACGGTATCCGATTTTTGTTATTTATAAACTTTGACAATTTATGATTTGCGAAAAATCCTGACATGATGGTTAAAAATTAAGGTAATTTTCGGATTCAGGGCTAAAAAATACATAAAAGTTAAAAAAAAACACAACCATCGTAGTCTTATGTTATCTAATCTAAAACATCTCTTAAACTTCTTGTCGGTAATCTATCCGAAATTTTTCGTGTTATCCTCTAAAATAAGTATAAATGGTAACCACCGAAAATCATAATAATATTAAATTTCCATCGGCTTTACGTCAGTGTGTAAAATTTAATATCGATCGGATATTTGAAAGTGGGTTAAAGTTCAAGTACAAATTTTGAACTGGAAAAACATACATACAATCGTTGAAGTTAAATAAAAACTTATAAAAATAACAATTTTTGCCACAAGAAATCATGAAAAGAAAGTCTCAAATAATTACTAAATAAAACATATGTTAAAATACAATTATTTTAGCCAATCTGAAACTTAATGAAAGTTAACTCAATCGTAATAGTTTTTCAATCGTAATAGTCGATTTTTTTTCAAAGCGCAGATACACATGAAATAAGTTCTTCGAATACTTTAAGTACTTGGTATATGACCCCTCAAAGCATGACCGAACTCATTTGTGTTCAGATGCAGAAAAGTGATATAATTTATGCATTTTTAAAGTTTCATGACTTGGTCAATTTTAGTGTTATATGAACGGGACTTTTTTTGTCTTACTTGTCAGTGTAATAGGAAAATTTTACTAAATATAACTCATAGGACCGGGGGACCGTATAAAAATTTTATTTTCGTAATTTTTTTAAGAAATGTTTTTATTGACCCAAACCGCTTTTAAAATATTTTTTTACCTCATTTAAAACATTTTTGTAATTGGAACTATATGTCTATGATTAACGGTTTAAGAATTAGCCATAGGACACCGTTGAGAGTGAACACCCTGTATATGAGTAAGTGTGTGTGTGACTTGAAAACAACTAGTTGTATCCGAGACAAAATAAATGGTTAAGTATTGTACAAAAAATAAACACTTAAATTAATATCAAATACAAGAACTTGATATAAATGGAAAAAATGATAAATTAATAGTGTCAAAAATAGTTATGTACTATTTTGCATACTTTTCAATATACAGCCAAAATATCAAATATAGTGCTAAAATTAACATCAACAAAGACACAAATGTTTAATATAACTCAGTAAAATTTTTAATATCATGGGTTTTAATGAATGAGAAGATGGTGATCACCAAAACAAAATTAACTATTTTCATAATATGAAAGATGAGAAACTCAACCTGTATAAAACGGAATGTTTACGGTTCCTTTCGATTCCGTTTTCAAGTTTTTAATGAGTCAATGTTTGACAAAGCTGATTACGTAGTTCAGTATTGCATATTTTTAATTTAAAAATAAGTGGTCTATTACAAACTTAGTAAAAGTGCTATTACACGAAGCGTCGTTATCCTATGGCTACAAGAGAGCCGCTTGGAAAGCAAGCAACTATTTTGTGTCGGAGCGATTTTGACACCTGAAATGAAGCAAGTTGCCAGTACCAGCCAATCAAATGCTTGGAAATCTGACGATGGAAAAGCTTTTTTCCCGAATAGCCAATGAAATGCTTAGATAACTAAAAAGAGTTACGTATGTTGCAGGAAAACTGACGAGTAGCAAGCGATTTTTGTCGCTTGCAATTTTACGTGTATATAGCACTATCAATGGATTCTAATATGAAATGCTTTTCTTGAGAAATTTTTCTATTGCAATCTCTATAAATTTCTATATAAATTGTACTACAGAAAATTTTCAATACCAACCTCAATAGATTGTAAATTTTTTCAAATATATACATTTACATATATATAAATAACTATAGATTCCTAAAGAAAATTTTTATATAATGCAAATTTCATGGCAGGTATGTAAAAATACTGTTCGACGAAAACGATAGAAATGGGCGGTCTTTCTGAACTTTCCATTCACTTTGGTCAAGATTACAAACTTCGTCAGATATGTTAAATGTCGACAGATATCTTGAAATGTCTGAAAACTGATATTGTTTTTATGAATGTCGATAGATATATCTGAATGTTGGAATACTAATACCATTTTTACAATGTAAATAAAATATTAAAAATAAGGCATTCAAAAATCAAGTTTTCTAAAAATGGCAAAATTGTTAAATTTTATTGTTTAGATTACTATTTAAGTATTATAATGTTATAAGTAATGCAAAAAAATTCGTTTGGATGCTTTTTTTAAAAAACTAATTTTAAGTTACATCTGTGAATATCGGCAGATATTGTAAATTTGACGTCTGACATTCAGTGACTTTCAAGATATTGGCCAATACTGATCGGGACATTGGCCGATATCTTTGTGCTACCTGGTAATAAGCACTTAAACTTCTCTTTGTACATACTTTGCGGTGAAGGGAAGGGGTGGCGTCAAAATCCATGTTTGCCCCCCGGTTTAAAAAAGACTAGTTTCGGCTCTGTGGACATAGTCTTTTATTTAGTAGGTTTTTCTTGTTTTTCTGATTTTGATGCTGCATAGAGTGATTATTATGAAATTAATTTACTTTATTTTTACTGACGGTATCAACGTGAACAGAACAGGTGCTGAGGTCTATGACATTGCAAAAGAATGCATTCTGGAAAGTTCTGTTGATTTGCACAGTTCGTGCACTTGACACTCTAGCCCCAAATATACTTTCGTTTTCGCTCACTAAGCAAATTCTGGCATCCGCTATAAGTCATGGAGGAAAGAGATAGATGAAGATGCAGTAAGGTGGCTGGGGGTGACGCCAAAAAAGTAATCTTAATAGTACAAGAGCCGACAGCACAAAAACCTATGTTATCAAGCACAAGAAAAAAAACCTTTATTTTATAGGAGAGTAGAAGTAAGGAAATCTAATGATCCATGTCTGCCGGAAGTGAAGCGGTGCATAAGCCAAAAATTAATACCACCAGTGGTTGACTCGTAGGTCTATCATTGTGTTTTTCCTACGACTACCCTCCATGTTTTCATACCTTTGTTTGTAGGACAAACACAATAATAAACCTACGATTCAATCACTGGTGGTATTAATTTTTGGCTTATGTACCACTTCGCTTCCGACAGACATGGATCATTAGATTCCCCTACTTCTACTCTTCCATAAAATAAAGGTTTTTTTTCTTGTGCTTGATAACATAGGTTTTTGTGCTGTCGGCTCTTCGACTATAAAGTCTGCTACAGCCACAACACACAAGCACGTTCTTTCACGAAAAAAAGAAGAAAACTTTTAGTACTACTGTTTTTAATTCATAATACAACGGAATGCTGCTTTAGAATGCTTAAAAATAAGCAGATCACTTTCATTTGAGAAAAAAATGCACGGGTGATGTCAAAGGATTCGGTCCCTGTTCCAGGTTCTTGTTTTGTTTGGGCAGAGTGAGAGCATTTAAATTTGAGCGATAACGCGCATCATACTGCAAACCGTTTTTACGGCATACTGCATCTCCATCTATCTCTTTCCTCTATGCCAATAAGTGCTATTACACGAAGCGTCAAAGTTATCTCTAATTTCGGGTAATTCAAAGTTAACCCATGGCTTTAAAAGAGTTACTCGAAAAGCAAGCAACTTTTTATTGTCGGGGCAATTTTGTTGCCTGCCATGTCTGCTTTACTACTTGACGTGAAATGTTGCCCGGAACATAGATTAACATACAAGATGGGACATTTACGGCAAAATCTGTAATGGTAACAGTACTAGCATCACTACCGACAAGAAGGTAGAATTAACAAGCCTCCGAAATTTACCTATGTTGAAAAAATATGTTTACACTCTATGTTTTGAATATCTATTCTTTCCTAAAACGAAACAGAGACAGACGACGAATTTATGCTTTATTTATTAAGTTGCTTTTTTTTTTATCGTACCTGTATCGTTCACCTTTAACTTACAAAATGATAATTAGAGTAATAATATAAAAGAAAAACCCTAGAAAATTCTGTTAAGAACGTAAATATGTAAGTTTATGAGATTAAGGGTGTATTCCAATCGAAACCGCTTATTTTCTGATTTATTTTTAAATTCATTTTCGCTCTCAAACGCATCAAACTGACAAAATCACTTATTTAGAAACTACATAATGTGTCGTGCTTGTCGATTTTTTGATAAATGCAGAAAATATTGCAAAAAATGCTGTCAAAGTGGGCGTTTTGAACGGAATTTTTCGAAGCGGGAGATCTGGGAATGAAAAAAATCGTCATACTAAGAAAATAATTGTTTAAAAATCAAATTCTAATTAATTGAGCGAAAAGGGAAATCACACGGCCTCTTATGCATCTCTTCTAAAATCACCTCAGACAAGTTCATGTTTTTACTTTTAAAAATGAGTCTGAAAAAGTCTCAAAAAAATTCGAGCTGTTGAGGGTAGAAAAATATTTTTTCGAATACACCCTTGTGTCAATTTATTCATATCGAATAAAATTTTATTGAGTGCAATGTTAGTACCTCTATTTATTTTTAACTTTTAGATTTATATAATTCTAAAAATTTGTCGAAAGGAATTTTTCCCCATCTGTAATTTTATTATTATTAAATATTATAAATATTATTGAATTGATTGTACGTTATTTTCATTAAGGAGAATATTTTTATTTTATCTGTAAGAAAGTGAAAATGTGTAAATTTTAAAGGATTATTGTAACGATTGCTTAATAAGTTTGTAGTATTTCTCTAATTTCTCTAACAATTAAATTTCTCTAATACATTTATTTTCATGCGCGAGCATCTTACAATCTCATCGCTCCATTGATGAAGGAATCGTCATTTTTGAAAGTTAAGAATTTATACCAGCCGCGTGGCAACAGACGATAACTGAGATTGACGTTTATTATTCTTCATGTTCTGTTTGTTCGTCTTGTGAAAGTTTTATTAAATGTTGTGGTGTGAATCAAAATGCCCTTTTTATTCAACATAAATACTTGAACAGCCGCCAAATTAGTGACCCGGACTAAAGCAGGGTAAAGAGCTCTGTAATAAGCGAGTAATATTTCATTTTATTTTGGAAAATGTCAGAAATTAGCGCTGCTCGTATTCCACCATATAACTTTAATGATGTCGGTCTTTGGTTCGCCATGTGTGAAATTAGCCCACCGAAAATCGAACTAAATTTAATTATATTTCGGCTAACTTACCTCCAGATGCCGCATCTGTTGTACGGGATTTAATTATCAAACCGTCCGATAATACACCTTATGAAGATTTAAAAAGGGAATTATTAAAACGGACAAGCGATTCGTCACAATCTGAAATAAGGAAATTGTTAGCTGGTGAACAGTTCGGAGATCGTAAACCCAGCGATCTTTTAAGAGTAATGCAAAGAAGAGCTGAGTCCCACAAAGTATCCGATGAATTGATGTTGGAATTATTTATTTCGCATTTACCGTCATATGTACAGGGCATTTTAGCATCTGTCTCACCGTTGTCACTTGATAACGCAGCCGAAGTTGCTAACCGAATTTTGGAATATAATCCCACCGCAGTAAAGGCTGTTTCAGTACCATCAAACGCTAATTCAGAAATTTTATGTGAAATTAAAAAACTAAATGATCGAATTAATCAACTGGAATTACGTAGGTCAAGCAGCCCTTTTCTTCGGTGTTCCTTTGGGAGGAATCGTAGCATTTCGAAAGATTCCAGACAGCAATGTTGGTATCACGAAAAATTTGGCAAAAGGCCAAGAAATGCTCCGAACCTTATTCATTTTCAGAAAACACAGACGGCGAGGTGTAGCGGCAACAACAACCTTGCATAAAAAGGCCAAGAAATGCTCCGAACCTTATTCATTTTCAAAAAACACAGACGGCGAGGTGTAGCGGCAACAACAACCTTGCATAAAATATCGCAAGAAAAATACCCCTTTTATGACTCTAACTGCTGCGAATACCTCAAGAATCAATGTATATTGAGGAAAGCTTTTGACACTTGATTTCAATCTCAGAAAAACTTTTCGCTTTCCCTCTTTAATAGGTGATGTAAGCACTCCAATTATTGGCACAGATTTCCTATATCATTTTAATCTAATTCCAGATCTTCGTAACAAAAGTTAGTGGATAATGTTACAAATTTAGCTACTCCCGGTCATCTACATGCAGCATCTGTTCATTCAATCAAAACTGTTCCGGGAAATAGTATTTATCATAAATTACTATTTAAATTTTCAGATATAACTAAACCTCCTCGTGCTGTTCAACAAATAAAGCATTCAATATTTCACCATATAGAAACTACCGGATCTCCTGTCCACGTCAAAACAAGAAGATTAGCTCCAGACAGATTAAAAATAGCCAAAGCCGAATTTCAGCAAATGCTTGATCTTGGTCACATACAGCCATCCAAAAGCAATTACGCCTCACCACTTCATATGGTTCCAAAAAAAGATTCTACAGATTGGAGAGCTGTCGGAGATTACTGAGCACTTAATGCACAAACAATAAAAGATAATTATAGCATTCCAAATATTTCAGACTTTACTTCGAATCTTCATGGTACAAAAATATACTCCCACCTCGATATCATAAAAGCTTACCACCAAATACCAATTCATCCAGATGATGTACATAAAAGTGCCATTATTACACCGTTTGGCTTATTTGAGTGTACAAGAATGCAATTCGGCCTTTGGAATGCAGCTGCTACATTTCAACTGTTCGTCATTCAAATTACACGAGATCTTCCATTTCTGTATGTCTTTGTTGATGACATCCTGGTAGCATCTCGTACACCAGAAGAACATCTCGAGCATCTGAAAATCATATTTCAACGCTTACAATAATACGGATTAAGCTTAAAACCATCAAAATGCATTTTCGGTGTATCATCCATAGATTTTCTAGGTTTTAAGGTATCTGAATTTGACACTGAGACACTACCAGATTGTGTTGATTGTATTTTAAAATTTCCTCAACCTATTACTCTTACACAGTTAAGACGTTTTCTTGGGTTATTTAATTATTACCGTCGATGTATATCAAAAGCTGCTCACATATTGGATCCATTAAATAAATTCTTGGAAGGAATAAAGAATTCAAAAAAGTCTAGAAGACACTCTGAAAAAAATTCACATGACTCAATTCAATGGACTGGGGAGGCTGAGCAGGCTTTTAATGACGCCAAACAAGCTTTATCTAACGCAACTCTTCTACGACATCCTATTCCAGGCGCAAAGTTAAGCCTTTTGATAGACGCAAGGGACAAAACTGTTGTCGGTTCTCTTATGCAGCTTAATAAAAAGTATTGGGAACCCATTGCCTTTTTATTAATCAAGCTTTCAAAAAGTGAGCAGAAATGGTCTACATACGACAGAGAACTCTTGGCAATGTATACGTCAGTAAAGCGTTTTCGACACATGCTCGAAGGGAGGAACTTTATCATATATACAGACCAAAAACCTGTCATATATGCTTTCAAAGAAAATCCAGACAAATGTAGTTCGCACCAATGGCGGCATCTAGATTACATATCTCAGTTTAGTACAGAAGTACGTCACGTAAGCGGCACCAAAAATACAGTTGCTGATGCACTATCTCGAAATGAAGTAGATCAAATCTCCAGCTCATTTTCAGACTTTGAGGAGTTTGCAAAAGCTCAAGATGATGTAGATCTACGCAACTTTCAAAATGACAATAAATCTTCTCTTGTGTTTAAAAACATGCCATCTCCAATGTCTGCCACAGAACTGATTTGTGATGTATTAGCAGGTTCTCCAAGGCTATTCGTACCAGCGAATTTTCGTAGAACGGTATTTGAACATTTCCATAATTTAGCTCATCCTGGTGTTGCAGCATCCTTAAATCTTATTGCATCACGATATGTATGGCCCAATATGCAGCAAAATGTGAACGAATGGGTCAAAAGTTGTAGTGCCTGCTAACGTTCAAAAGTACACAGACACACGAAAACAAGTCTAGGTACTTTCGCATTACCCGATGCAAGATTTTCACACATTCACACAGATTTGATAGGTCCATTACCTCCATCAGATGTAAATGTATACTGTTTAACAATAATAGATCGATTTGCAAGATGGCCAGAGGTGATACCTTTAAAAGATATAACTGCAGAATCAGTTTGCCGTGCCATTTTTGACGGATGGATATCTAGATTCGGTTACCCATCATAATAACAACCAACCAAGGTAGACAATTTGAGTCAAATTAGTTCAAGGAACTGACAAGATTTCTGGACACAAACCGCATACGAAACACATCATTTCATCCTCAAGCAAATGGTTTAGTTGAACGCTTCCACAGAGTCTTAAAGAGCGCATTAAAGGCCGATGAACATAGTAAGTGGACCGAGAGCTTGCCTGCAGTTCTACTTGGGATAAGAGATGCTGTGAAACCTGATATAAAAGCTTCAAGCGCTGAGTTAGTTTATGGCATTTCACGTGGCCGCCCCTCCGGGTGGTTCCGAACCGACCCCTTGAGTGGGGGAGGAGACCGGAAGCTCGGCAGAGTTCGTTGTGTACGAATGCGAGGGGGCCGGATGGGGACGATTCGCCACCTCCTAGAGAGACCTGCGGTCGACAGGCCAAGGGTCCGGTGGCCACGGGTAACGGACGTTGTGCATGGGGCGTAGGGTCTTCGGACTCATGGTAAGTTGCGCACCCCCGGCAGCCGGGTTCTCTGGCCAAGCCGGATAGCGACGTTCCATAGGTCGATCCCGGTGCCGGTCTACGGGCCGGACGGTGTCGCCGGGCAAAGACTAGCTAAGGCGATAGGACCCCATCCACCAATTGACTAAGAGGGAGCCTGAAGTATGAGTGAGGGCTTTGTAGAGGAAAGTCCTCGGTGCTCGCTAGTGACGACGGGGCTCGCGGGAACGCCATGCAGGGACTCCCGGAGCAACCGAAGGGCGAGGGTTACGGACAGCGCCCAGGTTACTTTATGACTTGGGTGGCTCATCCCTCCGAGGACCACAGCTGGAGCAGTTGTGAGCCGACCCTTAGGGTGGTAGGGTTTGGCGGTGCCCCCGTTGACCAAGGAGCGGTCGCGTGGGGAGGCCAGTATGGATCTGGTTGCTCCATGTCGTGCCGTGACCCTTGGGAGGGGGTCGGCCGGCAGGTCCACCATCGAACACTATTCCCGCAGGGAAACGGGCCGGAGGCTCGCCGGTAACGCGGCGGCTCATCGTGCCTCAGGTGAACTCTTGGTCCGATCCAGGTCCTCCGTGTCTATGCGGTACCGGAGTTTGCCTCGCCTGGTGATGAGGACCTAGAGGTGTCTCCACCTAACTTTCGAACGCACTAACAAAGGTAGCGGTCGGTCACTGCACGGGGTCAGGGGTCTTCGGGCCTGGGTACCCTCGACGGCCGTGAGGTAAGGTAGTGGTGGGCGGGCTTCTGTCGGCCTCCGCTGGCTTCTCTGTCCTAGGATGGAGTCGAGTCGGTGGGGGCTGGCGGGACTCCGTTCCATCCAACCCCCTAGCGAGGCGGAGTCTATTCCGTCTAGGTGGAGCTTTCCGTGCCCGCCTGGGGTCGCTAACGGCACCTAGTCTGGGCCAACTGGCTCCCGGCGTGATCCGCGAGGGGTTCCGTCGGTTGAGCCGGGTGGACTGGGCGAAGAGCCAGGAGCTGGGTCGCTTTACGGCCGGAGGGATTTTCCCCGTCCTCCCTGGTTTTCAAGCTAGGGGCTCCTCACTAACTTTCCGATCGGCTGGCCCACAAAAATGTCTCTGCCGGAAAATGGTACCTGATCTTGGGGGCCTGTCCGTAAATTAAATTCGGGTCGGGAAGCCTCGGTTCGGTCCGTGGGCCCAGCGTATTTATAGGCGTCTGGTTCCTGCGATGGCTTGCGGGGTCTACCGGCTCGAGTAACCAAGTTTAGGGACCACTTGGTTTTTCTAGCTGGGTGGTGAGGACTGTCGTAGCGGCCGTTCGTCTCTTCTTGGGAATAGCCGTCACCGTGTGCGCTGGGCAGCGGTGTCGGTTTGACCGGAGTTGGCGCGGGGTTCCGCTCTGTTGGAGCTTGTCTGGCGGCGACCTTCGGGACGCGTCGCGGGGCTTGTTTCACGGGTGGTTCCTTGTGTCGACAAATGGGCCTGAAAAGGGCCTGGGACCGGAAGATGGACCCCCCGTCTTATGGCATTTCACTCACACTACCAGCTGAAATGTGTTCAGAAATCCCATCTTTGGTATTTTGCGAGAATAATTTCATCCAACAATTGAAAGAGAGAATGAATAGTTTAAAACCTTCATATACATCTGCTCACGGATACTCAAAAATTTTTGTTCACCCTAAATTGAGGGATTGCACGCATGTGTTTCTCCGATTAGATAAAGTCCTTCCATCCTTATCTCAACCTTATTCTGGCCCTCATGAAGTTCTATCAAGAAATGACAAGCACATAACCATCATCATAAATGGAAAGAAAAGTTGTGTTTCACTTGATAGAGTTAAACCTGCATTTGTGTTCAGTGATTTACCAAGTAATACAGATAATCATGAAACTAAAAGTTTTCCAGCAGATAGACAGCCTATAAAATCAGAAGCACCAACTACCAAATCAGGTAGACGAGTAAGATTTCCTAAAAGACTGATAACTGAAATAAACTATACTTCATACAATTGATTTTTTTTTTATAAATATATTGTCTTATTTACATGCATCTTGTATTTTCACATTGTTTTTGTTGTATCGTTCCTTCGTCACTGGGGGGATACTCATGTAGTATTTCTCTAATATATTTATTTTCATGCGCGTGCATCTTACAATCTCATTGCTCCATTGATGAAGGAATCGTCATTTTTGAAAGTTGAGAATTTATACCAGCCGCATGGCAACAGACGATATCTGAGATTGGAGTTTATTATTCTTCATGTTCTATTTGCTCGTCTTGTGAATGTTTTATTAAATGTTGTGGTGTGAAGCAAAAATGCCTTATTTATTCAACATAAATAATTGAACACCCGCTAAAAGTTAAACTTCATAAATTAATAAAATATTGGCTATAAAAATTTTCGTACCAAATGGGAATAATTATGAAATTTTCTGGGATTTGTAGAGTGAGTGCAATATTTCGTATATTTTGGTATTACACCATTGCTTTTGATAAATAGCGTTCAAGACTAAATTTTTACCTTGTTTTTCGATGCACTTAAATCTTTCACTCATCATGTAAAAAAAGCAAAAAAGCAAGCATATATATCCGTGCATGAATATAGAATAGATATTAGATATAAAGACGGGTTGCCATCCCCCGGTCCCAGGCCCTCAGAAGGCCCATTTGCCTACGCAGGGAACCACCCGCGAGACAAGCCCCGCGACGCGTCCCGAAGGTTGCCGCTAATAGATATTAGATATATTAAATAGAATATCTATTCTATGTTCATGTATCGGTGTAAGATTCTATTCAAAACGTAAACATGCAACATTAAAAAAAAAGATCACAATAAAGTACAATCTCAATAATAAAAATATTACAATGATGGGGAGTTTTTCCCCATTGTCACAAAAGGCGTACAATCGCGATCGAATTACCATTACGCTCTGCGGCTACCCTCGGGGTGCTCCGGATTCGGTCACTTGAGTAGGAAAAATGACCTGCATCCCGCAGTGTTCGTTGTGTGGAACCAGGGGGACAGGACAAGGACGATCCACAGCCTCCACAAGTGGCTCACGGTCGACAGGCCTCGAGTCCGGGTCGTCCACCCGACGTCGTGCATGGGTCGTGGACCCTCGGGTCGCAGATGTCTCGACCCCCGGTACCTTGGTTTTCGAGGCAAGCCGGATAACGACGCTCCGTAACCCGATCCCAAGGCCGGTCATAGACCGGGTGGTGACCCTGGGCAAAGGATAGCAAATGTGGTAGGACCCTGTCCATCATTTTGGCCGAGAGGGAACCTGAGAGGAGAGTGCGGGCCTTGAAGAACTGGGTCTCGGTGCTCACTGGTGACGAGGGAGCTCGCGGGAACGCTATGCAGGATCTCCCGGAGCAACCGAAGGGTGAGTTTCGAACAGCACCCGATGTGCTTTTTCTGTCGGGGAACTCATTCTGTCGAGATTCCAGTAGCTAAGGCAGTTGTGAGCCCACCCGAGGTTGGTGGAGAGGGGAGAGAGTCCACAGGGAACCGGGCCAGTGGCTCGCCGACTATCGTGGCGGCGCATCGAATCTCGGAGGAACTCTCGGTCCGACTCAGGATCTGTCTATCTGTGCGCTGTCGGAGTTTTCTGCGCCCGATGGTGAGATCCTAGCAGAAACTAAATCTAACTTTCGAACGCAAGCCCTGGGATCCCTGGTGCGTTCCCGAATTAGGTCAGTGACTTGATGGACTGGTTGAGCGGGCCGCGTGGATTCGTCCCCTGTTCGTGTTTCCGGTCTATGAGTTATCGGCGTTTTTCGGGGGTCTCTGGTGCGCCACTGGTTGATCGACTGGGTCCACGGACCGTGTAGGGTGCGTCCCCTGTTCGTATTCTTGGTCTTTCGATCGGTGATGTGTTTTGGCGAGTAACATGTAGCGGTCGCTATTGCACGGACATGGAGCGCTCGTGCTCAGGTACCCCGGCGTCCGTGAGGTAAGGTAGAGGGGAGCCGTGCATTTGCCGGCCTCTCCCACTGGGACTCCGAGCCTTCCAAGGGTCTATCCCGTCTAGAAGGAACTTTCCGTGCCCTCCTGGGGTCGCTAATGGCACCTAGTTCGGTCTCTCATGTTGCCCGGTCGTACCACGAGGGGTCAACCAGTGGCGGCCAGTAGAGGACTTTCCCTGTCTCTCCGGGGTTTGCTAAGGGACCCTTCATGATCCCCTGAGCAAGGCGCTGACTTTGGCGTCAGGAAGAACTTTTCCCCGTTCCTCCGGGGCTTTTAGCTAGTCGCATCTCCCACTCCCATCGACTGTTTCTCAAAAATGTCTCTGCCAGATAATGATCTTGAGGGACCTCCGTAAAGCAACCCCTCCGCGGGAATCCTTGGCATCGGCTCATGGGCCCGACTTCTTCATAGGTGCTTGGTTCCTGTGGGTCGCCGGGGTGAACCACAGCGGGACCAAGCGAAGGAACCATCTGGTTCTTCGGGCTGGGTGGTGTTCTGTCGTGTCTACTAGACACCAATGCTTCGGAGCAGGGTGCATGACGTGCGCTGGGCAGTGTGCATCCTTGGGCGATTGCGGGCAGGCGGCGGATTCACATGAGGAAACTAATCCCGTGCCAGCTCCGCGCATCTCTGGGCGCGTCAGAGGCCACTATCGCCGAACGAAGGCTCGCAGCTTCGCTGTGAGAGCTAGTTTTACCGTTACGCTCTATGGGATTGTCCGATCTTGTATGTTAATCTATGACTCGGAACAGCCAATCAAATGCCTGAAACATTGTCGAGGAAAAGCCTTTTCCCGAACAACCAATGAAATGCTTAGGAAAAACTGACGTCTCGCAGGCAATTTTCGTCGCTTTGGGTTCAAGGCTACAAAAATTCGTGTGCTTGCATTCATAACCACGCATTGCCGAAAAGCATTGTGTTTAGAAAATTTATGCTTATATTGCTAGGGGGCGCTGCGCCCTACGAGCTACGCTCGTCAACCCCCGTTCAGACACCGCAGACTCTAAAAGCACGCTAATTTGATCGGCTTAAAAAATATTTCGGAAGACTGAATTATAAGTTTAAAAACAGTGGCGATCTCCCTATAAACGGGTTTCTATTCATTTCTCTTTGATTGGGAAATTTTAAAGCCAAATCAGCGGCTGTTAAATGATACAATGGCTGTTTCCGTCTTTAATTAAATAAAATCAGTTGACATTTCAAAATAAGCTAATATAAAATGAATTAAATAAACAGAGTCTTTGCCTCCCGGTATTTTTTAGCAAAGCGAAAAGAAAGTTTTTTTTAATGGCACTTTAAATGTATCGTTTTTAATCTGACGTAATTTTCACTAAACTTTTCTTTCTCCTTTTACTATTCACGTGAAAATAATTTTGTTAGAAATGAAATATTATTTGCGCTATCCTAATAAAAATAGTTGAAAATATCATCTTAAAATATTACATAAATGTCTCGCGCAATTTTTAAATTTAAACTGTTTTGCAATATTATTTTTTGTTCATTTTACGTAATGTGTAATGTGACGTAATTTCTCCTATTTAAGACTTCTAACGCATGTTAATGAATTTATTATTTTACAACATTCTTTCACTTTTAAAATTCACGTGTAATATGGTTTTTATGATAATTTTCAAAGAGTTCCTGCTTTTTATATTTTCTTGTTTATAATAGTCACGTGTAAAATAAATTTTTAATTTGTAGCAAATATTACTATTTGCGCTGTTTATACAGTTGGCAACAGTTTAAATTAATACCATTTTCTAAAATATGTAAAAAAATATCTCTCGAAATGCTGAAAATTTGAATTTAAGATAGAAATAAAACCTCAAAAAATGAGTCACATTAATAAACTGAGTGCAGTCTGCACACCGGGAAATTCTGACGCATAAAATGATCTAAAAATGATTAAATTCCGATGTACAGTTTTTGCTCCTATAAAACTTTTTTAATGGAACGATTTTGTCCAACTTTAGTATTAAATATCTCTTTAAATATTTCTTCGATTTGAAAACTGTCTGCATCAGCGTGTTTATCAAACATTTCTCTATAATTCCCCCGATTTTCCTATTTTTGTATGCAATATTTTGCTTAATATTAACGAAGAAAGACTTCCGGTCACAAAAAATTCAAAACCGGCGGCAGCGGCGGCGGCGGTGACAGCGGTAGTTACTTTTTTAGAATAGAGAGATACGGAGTTTTAGACCTTTTCAGGGTCAAGTATGGGTTATACATGTTTTTTCTATTTCAAGTAATGTCATGCATATTTTTCATTTGATTTATAAAATGAAAATTTTAAATTTTAATTAATACGTATAAATGGATTTTAATGGACTCTATTCAGGTGACGTCAGACGCCAGAGCTGGCGGTATGATGATCTGTTATTCTAGTTACTGCACCGGCAGAATACCAGTATGCGCAGGCGCAAACACCGCTAGCAGACGACTCTAGCCTTGACCCAGGTTGAGTGCATACATCTTAACTGAAAATTTGCAAACTTAGGGAATTTTCTCGCATACAGAACAACGTTTTGAATTTAGATTACAATATATTAAGTATATGCTGCTGCATCAAATAGTTTTTTTGCGGTATTTTTAACAAACAAGCATTAATAACTCACACTCCATAGACTGCTATGCTAAACACCGCCAGTAAATACCGCCAGCAGACGAATTTTAGCCTCGACCTCAGGTTGCGTACATAAGGTCCATTAATATCAAAATAAATCTGCAGTATTTTACGCATACATTTACCTGTATTTCTGCCATAGAGGAGGAATTGAATAGAGAACGAATCCCTTTGTTATATCTGTCGAACCCTAAAGCACTCATGTCGGAGATCTCATCGCCAAAAGGGTGTCGTTTTTTCGCGGTGATCCCTTTTGTAGTATTTGTGCAGGTGGAGAATACTTAACAGTTTCAGTAAATACTAATTAAGAAAAGCATAATTAGTTTCTCTCTATTCTAAAAAAAAGTAACTTACGCTGTCACCGCCGCCGCCGCCGCCGGTTTTGAATTTTTTGTGACCGGAGGTCTTTCTCCGTTAATATTAAGAAAAATATTGCATACAAAAATATGAAAATCGGCGGTATTATAGAGAAATATTTAATAAACACGCTGATGCAGACAGTTTTCAAATCGAAGAATTATTTTAAGAGATATTTAATCCTAAAGTTGGACAAAATCGTTCCATTAAAAAAGTTTTATAGGAGCAAAAACTATACATCGGAATTTAATAATTTTTAGATCATTTTATGCGTTGTAATTTCCCGGCGTGCAGAATGCATATATATATTTTTTAATTTGACTCATTTTTTGAGGTTTTATTTCTATTTTAAATTCAAATTTTCAGCATTTCGGGAGATATTTTTTACTTATTATTTTAGAAAATTGTACTAATTTAACATGTTGCCAACTGTATAAACAACGCAAACAATAATGTTTGCTTCAAATTAAAAATTTATTTACACGTGACTATTATAAACAGACAACCAACTTAACGAAAAGCGGAGATTTTAATTTTAAAGTAAAAATTTCTGGTAAATTTCTCAAAATTTTTCCAGCTAACATCCTAAATAAAAATAAATTAATTGACCATCTTAAGCAAATTAATGCCCATTTTTATATAGTTCCTGATAGAGAAATCCCTTTAAAAGTGGTTATCAGAGGCCTACCAACCTCTACTAATTTAGACGACATCCATAATAACTTAACCCTTAAAAGACTTACTGTCAATAAAGTATCCCAACTTAAAAGCCTCAGAGAGGGGATAAAACCTCTCCCTTTGTTTCTTATTGAACTCCTCAAAAACAGTACCTCTTATGAAATCTATAACCTTAAATCCCTTTTCCAAATTCGCATTACAGTTGAGAAATTTAGAGTAGCTAAAAAGGCAACGCAATGCCACAGGTGTCAGAAGTTTTTCCATGTAGCCGCCAATTGTAATATGCCCCCAACTGCGTAGGATGCAGTGGGGACCACCTCTCTACTAACTGATCTATCAAAAACTCAACTGAGCTACCCAGACCACCCCCAAAATGTTCAAATTGCGAACTCGCACATCCCTCAAGCTTCAAGGGTTGTAAAAACTTCCCCACCAAGCCCCAATTTAAAAAATCATATTCTGAAGTAACTTCTAACTCAAAAAACCCAAGGGAACAACGATGAAAGTCCCAAAACCTAAAATATCAACTGAAAAACCTGCAGTAAAAACTAAACCTCCCCCCCCCCCCCCGGAACATCTTTACGAACTCAATTAGTTTACTAATGAAATTCCAAAAATTACTGAGTTAGTTCAAAAAATTAAAGCCGAACTTGGAATCACCCATTTTCGGAAGTCACCATCAAACTCAGCAGCGTCTTGGAGAAGATCTCTGCTGAAAATAATGTCTTCTCAAAATTATTTACATTCTCACAACTTACATCTAAACCAAATCTTCAAAATGATAGCAATAACCAATCTTAATATTTTTCTCTTGGGAAAAAAAAAAAAAAAAAAAAAATCCCTGCCGGCCCGGCCTACAGGCAGAGGTAGATTTCGAAGTTAAGTATACTAATTTCACCAACAAAAACTAAATCATTATTAGATATAAATCCACTTTAACAGTTTTATCTATCTGCTTTTGACGAGTTTTTATTTCCTTTTTATAAAATAGCTGGTTTTATCAGAATAATGTTAAGGCGATATTAAAAAAATATTTTTCCATACTGAACAACTCGAATTTTTCTGGCACATTTTCAGATTAATTTTTAATAAAAATATATATATATATATATGAAACATGCTGACGTGATTTTTGAAAAGATTTATAAGCGACCTGTGTTTTTATTTTTCTTTCAATTAATTAAAACTTGATTAATAAACAATTATTTTCTCAGTAGGGCAATATTTTTCGTTTCTAACACAATCGCTTTGGGAAATTCTGTTCAAAATGCCCACTTTGACATCATTTTTTGAAATATATTCTGCCTCTATCAAAAAATCGATCATTACTGTCCATTATATAGTTTCTGAATAAGAGAATCTAGCAATTGGATGCGTTTGAGAGCAAAAATGAATTTAAAATTGAGTAAGAAAATAGACAGTTTGGATTTGAATGCACCCTTAATAAGATGATTTTTTTCTTCAACCGCTATGTATTTTTAATTTGTTTTTTCTTTAAGAATTGGCCCTATCAAAAATTTGTCTGTATAAATGTTGAAGACAATATTAAGAAGATATATGATAAATTCATGGAGATTTTATATCTTGTGAATTGACGGTGTTATGAAAATTTTTCTTCTTCAACCCCCTTTTTTGTTTCTGTTTTCGTTTTCGTTTTTTTTTTTTTTTTTTAGGTAGATTTCGTATGAAATACTACCTATTGGGATCGTTCCCATGTTGGAATTTCTGAAAAATTTTTGCAGATCTACACCGATCATGACCCCTAGAACCCTAAACCACCCTCAGTAAAAAACTTTATATATCTATCTATCTATCTATATATATATATATATCACTTTCTTCTGGACACGATAACTTTCGTAATTCTGCACCAATCTCTTCCAAACTGATACATAAAATCAATGGGCATAAAATCTCGGTCAAGTTCGTTAAGAGGCTACTTCAGTCAAATGAAAAGACGCATTCGCTAATGCTAATTCTATGGAAGAAATTTATAAAGATATCTCGGCCGCATTTCAATATTTTTAAATGATTTCTTTTGCATTGAATAGTTGAGATCGATCTGCATGCAGGCCGTTTATTACTTTCTCGATTTTGAATGCAGGTATTTTTTATGAGGATGCTTTTACTTTGGAAACCGGTTCCGAAAATGAAAGTATCCTCATAAGAAATACCTGTAAACAAAATCGAAAAAGTAAACAGCGGTCTTTGTACAGATCGATCTCAACTATTCAATGCAAAAGAAATCATTAAAAAATATTGAAATGCGACCGAGATATCTTTATAAATTTCCTCCATAGGATTAACATTGGCGAACGGGTCTTTTCGTTTGACTGAAGCAGCCTCTTAATGGGCAAAATCGGACCAAGGGGATGGAAATAGGGAGGGGGTTTTGCGAAAACCGAAAACCCCCATAACTTCTTAATTTTTATACATATCAAATCAGTTTAAAGTTTTTATTACTTCTAAAAATAGGGCCAAAATTTTATGTATCACAGATTTTTGATAAAGTTAAAAATGGGCTCAAGGGGCGCAAAAAATAGGGTTTTTGGGAGAAAAAATTCATAACTTCGTCAATTGTTAAGATATCAATTCCAATTAATTTTATTATAAATCTCCTTAATATTATTTACAACTTTTACATTCACAAGTTTTTGATAGGACTAATTCGTACCGCAAAAAAAAATTAAAAACGAAAACAAAAAGGGGGTTTGAAGAAGTAAAAAATCCACAACTCCGTCAATTCAAAAGATATAAAATCCCCATGAATTTATCATATATCTTATTAATATTGTCTACAACATCTGTATAGACAAGTTTTGGATAGGACCAATTCTTACAGAAAAAAAAAAAAATTAAAAATACATACGGTTGAAGAAAAAAATTCTAAGTAAGGGTGTATTCAAATCCAAACTGCTTATTTTCTGACTCATTTTACAATTCATTTTTGCTCTCAAAGGCTTCCAATGGTTACGGTACGGTTTCTTACTCAGAAACAATATAATGTACCGAAATGGTCGATTTTTTATAGAGGCAGAACATATTTTAAAAAATGCTGTTAAAGTGGGCATTTTGAACCGAATTTCCCGAAACGGATTGTGTTGGAAAAATCATTGCATTAAGGATGCACTCAAATCCAAACTGCTTATTTTGTTACTCATTTTTAAATTCATTTTTGCTCTCAAACGCATCCAATTGCTAGATTCTCTTATTCAGAAACTATATAATGTAAAGTAATGATCGATTTTTTGATAGAGGCAGAATATATTTCAAAAAATGATGTCAAAATGGGCATTTTGAACGAAATTTCCCGAAGCAAATGTGTTATCACTTTCTTCTGGACACGATAACTTCCGCAAATCTGCACAAATCTCTTTCAAACTGATACATAAAATCAAGGGACATAAAATCTCGCTCAAGTTCGTTAATGGGCAAAAGCGGACAAAGGGGAGGAAAATAGGAGGGGTTTTGTGAAAACCGAAAAAACCCCATAACTTCTTAAATTTTGTACATATCAAATCAATTTAAAGTTTTTATTAATTTTAAAAATAGCGCCAAAAATTCATGCATCACAGATTTTTGATAAAATTTAAAATAGGCTCAAGTAGCACAAAAAATAGGGTTTTTGGGAGAAAAAAATTCCTTACTTCGTCAATTCTCAAGATATCAAATCCAATAATTTTATTATACATCTCCTTAATATTATCTACAACTTTTATATTCACAAGTTTTTGATAAGACCAATTCGTACCGCAAAAAAAAAAAAAAAAAAAAAAAAAAAAAAAATTAAAAACTAAAACAAAAAAGGGGGTGGGGGGTTGAAGAAAAAAAATTTTAATAACTCCGCCAATTCACAAGATATAAAATCTCCATGAATTTATCATATATCTTCTTAATATTGTCTTCAATATTTATATGGAGAAGTTTTTGATAGGGCCAATTCTTACAGCAAAAACAAATTAAAAATACATAGCGATTGAGGAAAAAAATCATCTTATTAAGGGTGCATTCAAATCCAAACTGTCTATTTTCTTACTCATTTTTAAATTCATTTTTGCTCTCAAACGCATCCAATTGCTAGATTCTCTTATTCAAAAACTATATAATGTACAGTAATGATCGATTTTTTGATAGAGGCAGAATATATTTCAAAAAATTATGTCAAAGTGGGCATTTTGAACAGAATTTCCCGAAGCGATTGTTAGAAACGAAAAATATTGCCCTACTGAGAAAATAATTGTTTATTAATCAAGTTTTAATTAATTGAAAGAAAAATAAAAACACAGGTCGCTTATAAATCTTTTCAAAAATCACGTCAGCATGTTTCATATTTTTTTTTTTTATTATTATTATTGAAAATGAATCTGAAAATGTGCCAGAATGTTTCGAGTTGTTGAGTATGGAAAAATATCTTTTTTAATATCGCCTTAACATGATTCTGATAAAACCAGCTATCTTATAAAAAGGAAATAAAAACTCGTCAAAAGCAGACAGATAAAACTGTTAAAGTGGATTTATATCTAGTAATGATTTTGTTTTTGTTGGTGAAATTAGTATACTTAACTTCGAAATCTACCTCTGCCTGTAGGCCGGGCCGGCAGGGATTTTTTTTTTTTTTTTTTTTTTTGGTACGAATTGGCCCTATCAAAAACTTTTGAATATAAAAGTTGTAGATAATATTAATGAGATGTATAATAAAATTATTGGATTTGATATCTTGAGAATTGACGAAGTAAGGAATTTTTTTTTCCCAAAAAACCTATTTTTTGTGTCCCTTGAGCCTATTTTAAATTTTATCAAAAATCTGTGATGCATGAATTTTCGGCGCTATTTTTAGAAGTAATAAAAACTTTAAACTGATTTGATATGTACAAAAATTAAGAAGTTATGGGGTTTTTTCGTTTTTTCACAAAACCGCTCCCTATTTCCATTCCCTTTGTCCGCTTTTTCCCATTAACGAACTTGACCGAGATTTTATGCCCCTTGATTTTATGTATCAGTTTGGAAGAGATTTGTGCAAAATTGCGGAAGTTATCGTGTATGGAAGAAAGTGATAACACAATTCCTTCGGGAAATTCCGTTCAAAATGTCCACTTTGACATAATTTTTTGAAATATATTCTGTCTCTATCAAAAAATCGATAATTGCGGTACATTATATAGTTTCTGAATAAGCGAATCTACCAATTAAGTGCGTTTGAGAGCAAAAATGAATTTAGATATGAGTCAGAAAATAAGCAGTTTGGATTTGAGTGCATCCTTAATGCAATGATTTTTCCAACACAATCCGCTTCGGGAAATTCGGTTCAAATTGCCCACTTTAACAGCATTTTTTAAAATATATTCTGCCTCTATCAAAACATCGACCATTACGGTACATTATATAGTTTCTGAGTAAGAAAACGTACCAATTGGAAGCCTTTGAGAGCAAAAATGAATTGTAAAATGAGTCAGAAAATACGCAGTTTGGATTTGAATACACCCTTACTTAGATGATTTTTTCCTTCAACCGCTATGTATTTTTAATTTGTTTTTGCTGTAAGAATTGGTCCTATCCAAAACTTGTCTATATAGATGTTGCAGACAATATTAAGAAGATATATGATAAATTCATGGGGATTTTATATCGTTTGAATTGACGGAGTTATGGATTTTTTACTTCTTCAAACCCCCTTTTTGTTTTAGTTTTTAATTTTTTTTGCGGTACGAATTGGTCCTATCAAAAACTTGTGAATATAAAAGTTGTAGATAATATTAAGGAGATTTATAATAAAATTAATTGGAATTGATATCTTGAGAATTGACGAAGTTATGAATTTTTTTCTCCCCAAAACCCTATTTTTTGCGCCCCTTGAGCCCATTTTTAACTTTATCAAAAATCTGTGATACATAAAATTTTGGCCCTATTTTTAGAAGTAACAAAACTTTAAACTGATTTGATATGTACAAAAATTAAGAAGTTATGGGTTTTTTTTCGTGTTTTCACAAAACCCCTCCCTATTTCCATCCCCTTTGTCCGCTTTTTCCCATTAACGAACTTGACCAAGATTTTATGCCCCTTTATTTTATGTATCAGTTTGGAAGAGATTTGTGCAAAATTGCGGATTTTATCGTGTCCAGAAGAAAGTGATAACACAATTGTTTCGGGAAATTCCGTTCGAAATACCCACTTTGACATAATTTTTTGAAATATATTCGGTCTCTATCAAAAAATCGATAATTGCGGTACATTATATAGTTTCTAAATAAGTGAATCTACCAATTAAGTGCGTTTGAGAGCAAAAATGAATTTAGAAATGAGTCAGAAAATAAGCAGTTTGGATTTGAGTGCATCCTTAATGCAATGATTTTTCCAACACAATCCGCTTCGGGAAATTCGGTTCAAAATGCCCACTTTAACAGCATTTTTTAAAATATGTTCTGCCTCTATAAAAAATCGACCATTTCGGTACATTATATTGTTTCTGAGTAAGAAACCGTACCAATTGGAAGCCTTTGAGAGCAAAAATGAATTGTAAAATGAGTCAGAAAATACGCAGTTTGGATTTGAATACACCCTTACTTAGATGAATTTTTCCTTCAACCGCTATGTATTTTTAATTTGTTTTTGCTGTAAGAATTGGTCCTATCCAAAACTCGTCTGTATAGATGTTGTAGACAATATTAAGAAGATATATGATAAATTCATGGGGATTTTATATCTTTTGAATTGACGGAGTTATGGATTTTTTACTTCTTCAAACCCCCTTTTTGTTTTAGTTTTTAATTTTTTTTTTGCGGTACGAATTGGTCCTATCAAAAACTTGTGAATATAAAAGTTGTAGATAATATTAAGGAGATTTACAATAAAATTAATTGGAACTGATATCTTGAGAATTGACGAAGTTATGAATTTTTTTTTTCTCCCAAAAATCCCATTTTTTGCGCCCCTTGAGCCCATTTTTAACTTTATCAAAAATCTGTGATACATAAAATTTTGGCCCTATTTTTAGAAGTAATAAAAACTTTAAACTGATTTGATATGTACAAAAATTAAGAAGTTATGGAGTTTTTTCACAAAACCCCTCCCTATTTCCATTCCCTTTGTCCGCTTTTTCCCATTAACGAACTTGACCGAGATTTTATGCCCCTTGATTTTATGTATCAGTTTGGAAGAGATTTGTGCAAAATTGCGGAAGTTATCGTGTCCAGAAGAAAGTGATAACACAATTGCTTCGGGAAATTCCGTTCAAAATGTCCACTTTGACATAATTTTTTGAAATATATTCTGTCTCTATCAAAAAATCGATAATTGCTGTATATTATATAGTTTCTAAATAAGTGAATCTACCAATTAAGTGCGTTTGAGAGCAAAAATGAATTTAGATATGAGTCAGAAAATAAGCAGTTTGGATTTGAGTGCATCCTTAATGCAATGATTTTTCCAACACAATCCGCTTCGGGAAATTCGGTTCAAAATGCCCACTTTAACAGCATTTTTTAAAATATGTTCTGCCTCTATAAAAAATCGACCATTTCGGTACATTATATTGTTTCTGAGTAAGAAACCGTACCAATTGGAAGCCTTTGAGAGCAAAAATGAATTGTAAAATGAGTCAGAAAATACGCAGTTTGGATTTGAATACACCCTTACTTAGATGAATTTTTCCTTCAACCGCTATGTATTTTTAATTTGTTTTTGCTGTAAGAATTGGTCCTATCCAAAACTCGTCTATATAGATGTTGTAGACAATATTAAGAAGATATATGATAAATTCATGGGGATTTTATATCTTTTGAATTGACGGAGTTATGGATTTTTTACTTTTTCAAACCCCCTTTTTGTTTTAGTTTTTAATTTTTTTTTGCGGTACGAATTGGTCCTATCAAAAACTTGTGAATATAAAAGTTGTAGATAATATTAAGGAGATTTACAATAAAATTAATTGGAACTGATATCTTGAGAATTGACGAAGTTATGAATTTTTTTTTTCCCAAAAATCCCATTTTTTGCGCCCCTTGAGCCCATTTTTAACTTTATCAAAAATCTGTGATACATAAAATTTTGGCCCTATTTTTAGAAGTAATAAAAACTTTAAACTGATTTGATATGTACAAAAATTAAGAAGTTATGGAGTTTTTTCACAAAACCCCTCCCTATTTCCATTCCCTTTGTCCGCTTTTTCCCATTAACGAACTTGACCGAGATTTTATGCCCCTTGATTTTATGTATCAGTTTGGAAGAGATTTGTGCAAAATTGCGGAAGTTATCGTGTCCAGAAGAAAGTGATAACACAATTGCTTCGGGAAATTCCGTTCAAAATGTCCACTTTGACATAATTTTTTGAAATATATTCTGTCTCTATCAAAAAATCGATAATTGCTGTACATTATATAGTTTCTGAATAAGCGAATCTACCAATTAAGTGCGTTTGAGAGCAAAAATGAATTTAGAAATGAGTCAGAAAATAAGCAGTTTGGATTTGAGTGCATCCTTAATGCAATGATTTTTCCAACACAATCCGCTTCGGGAAATTCGGTTCAAAATGCCCACTTTAACAGCATTTTTTAAAATATATTCTGCCTCTATCAAAACATCGACCATTACGGTACATTATATAGTTTCTGAGTAAGAAAACGTACCAATTGGAAGCCTTTGAGAGCAAAAATGAATTGTAAAATGAGTCAGAAAATACGCAGTTTGGATTTGAATACACCCTTACTTAGATGATTTTTTCCTTCAACCGCTTTGTATTTTTAATTTGTTTTTGCTGTAAGAATTGGTCCTATCCAAAACTCGTCTATATAGATGTTGTAGACAATATTAAGAAGATATATGATAAATTCATGGGGATTTTATATCTTTTGAATTGACGGAGTTATGGATTTTTTACTTCTTCAAACCCCCTTTTTGTTTTAGTTTTTAATTTTTTTTGCGGTACGAATTGGTCCTATCAAAAACTTGTGAATATAAAAGTTGTAGATAATATTAAGGAGATTTATAATAAAATTAATTGGAATTGATATCTTGAGAATTGACGAAGTTATGAATTTTTTTTTCTCCCAAAAACCCTATTTTTTGCGCCCCTTGAGCCCATTTTTAACTTTATCAAAAATCTGTGATACATAAAATTTTGGCCCTATTTTTAGAAGTAATAAAAACTTTAAACTGATTTGATATGTACACAAAATAAGGAGTTATGGGGGGTTTTTCGGTTTTCAGAAAACCCCTCATTTCCACCCCCTTGGTCCGATTTTGCCCATTAACGAACTTGACCGAGATTTTATGCCCTTTGATTTTATGTATCAGTTTGGAAGAGATTGGTGCAGAATTACGAAAGTTATCGTGTCCAGAAGAAAGTGATATATATATATATAGATAGATAGATAGATGAAGTTTTTTACTGAGGGTGGTTTTGGGTTCTAGGAGTCATGATCGGTGTAGATCTGCAAATTTTTTTCAGAAATTCCTACATAGGAACGATCCCAATAGGTAGTATTTCATACGAAATCTACCTAAAAAAAAAACAAGAGAAATTCTTCTTAGAGTCTATTTAATTGTAATTTTAAAATGTATGGACTGAAAAGTCAGCCTTTTTTTTTTTTTTTTTTTTTTTTTTTTATTGGTTTCCGCCTTTGCTAGGGCATTTATGCTATCTTTTAGAACATGTTTGAACTTTCTTACTTTCCTATACTTTTACTTTTTAGTAGTTATATAACTACAGTTAAACTTTACCATTTTACTTTAACCATTTTTAAATTTTTATTTACTCTCTTTTTCCAAATTTTTTAAACTTATTTTAGTAGTTCTTTTCTACAACTTTTCCTTTCACTCAACGGCTCATAGTACATTGCAAGACACTTCAAGTTCTTCCACTGGGCGTTAAGATTGCTGCATCTAGGAAGCCCCTGAATGATGCTCAACTGTTCAACTGTTCAAAAGATACTTTCAAATTAGAATTGAATAATTGTGTATAAAAAGCAGGAACTTATTGAAAATTACTTCATAAGAACTATATTTACACGTGAATTTTGTATTTGAAGGATATTGTAAAATAATGAATTCATTAACATGCGTTAGAAGTCTTAAATAGGAGAAATTACGTCACATTACACTTATTATGTAAAATGAGCAAAAAATAATATTGCAAAACAGTTTAAATTTTAAAATTGCGCGAGACATTTATTTGATGTTTCGAGATGATCTTTTCCACTATTTTTGCTAAGACAGCGCAAATAATATTTCATTTCTAACAAAAGTATTATTGCGTGAATATTAAAAAGAGAAAAAAAAGTTTGGTGAAAATTACGTCAGAAAGAACTTTCTGTTCGCTTTGTTAAAAAATACCGGGAGGCAAAGACTCTGTTTACTTAATTCATTTTATATTAGCTTATTTTGAAATGTTTACTGATTTTATTTAATCAAAGACGAAAACTGCCATTGTATCTTTTAACAGCACCTGATTTTTCCTTAAAATTCCCCAATCAAAGAGAAATGAATAGAAACCTATTTATAGGGAGATCTCCACTGTTTTATAAATTATAATTCAATCTTTCAAAACCTTTTTTAAAGCCAATCAAATTAGCGTCCTTTTAGAAAATGCGGTGTCTGAAGGGGGGTTGGCGAGCGTAGCTCGTAGGGGGTCGAGCCCCCTTTTAATATAAATCACCGTGGGACTGCGTCTGCAGCGGCGTGCTGCTCAGGGTGATACAGACTGTCGTTGCCAACCCACATAGACAAAAGTTAAAGGGAGTTGGCTGTTGCCAGCTTATTTACATTATTACACATATATTATACATATATTATTATACATATTATTATACATTACAATTTTCCCACACTAATTTAGGAGCACTTACAATAATTAATACTTACCTTATATATCTGGATACAATAATGAAAATTTTAAATTACTGAGTTTGGCAATAAAATGTAATACAATAATAAAGTTTGTTATTAGGGAAAAGTTAAAGGAAGTTGGGGGGAGTGTTCTATAATTAATTTACAATGCACACAAGTTTATAAGTCCAATCGCTGTACTGGTTTTCTTGTTCGTGTGGATCGCCTCAGTCCTTGGGAAGCAGTATTCACTAGGTCTGGGGATCCATCCTTGGTCCTCGGTTCAGTTGGAGCACTCACTTTAGGGCTACAGGTAGTAGTGGTTGCAGGGGTATTTGTAGTTCGTATTGGAACACTGATAGTCGATCTGGATGTTTCCTTGTGTTTTACATCGTCACTAAATGTTACAGACAACTTCCTCCGTGGAGTAACATGCATTGCAGGAAACTGTCGGTCAACTTGGCACTGGCGGAGTTGGTCGAAATGTCTTTTAATTATATATCCATCATCTAATTATATTAAGTAATGGACACGTCCTAGACGTTCGACGACTGTTCCATATTTCCACAGTATTGTGTTAGAGTAGGGGTGCACAACCTTTTTAAGAGAAGGGCCATTTACAAAAATTTCTGGGTTGTTGAGGGCCACATGAGTAACACGGAGAGAAATCTATTTCGGGGAGGTGATCTGTGGCCTATAATCAGATAAAAAATAAGGTTTCAGGGGGGGGGGGGTGTTAACAGTTAGGGCTCCTATAGTATTCCTATTATAGGAGCCTAACCAACAGTGACGTCAGCTGCCCTCATATTAGAAGTCTATGATTTCTGCTGCATCAAATAACGCAATATGGTAAACAAACTATTTTTATACCACATAGCTAGCCAATATTTTTATACCACGTGATTCTCACTGTGACGTCATGAGAGTACTGTCCATAGGAAGAATCGATGAAGGTACTCTAAAACACGGGATATGCGTTTTCATTTTGTTTTCCTTTAACTTTCATTTAAATAGAAGACATCAACTTACATATAGTCGTATGCAGCTGTAAAGGAAGCAAGATAGCAGATAGTTCAGAATTAAATCACTAGATGTCTCTGATAATCTAACTTTGTTTGGAATTTTAACGCATTTTTTGGCTATGTCAGTGGTGATTGTGTGTTTGTTACAGGCCGATTGTAATGTTTATTAAATGTTGTTTGTTTTTATTTTATTGACATTTATGATTTGCATAAATATCATCTGACAAGAAGTATTGGACTCTGCAACTATCGTTAACGGACTTTTCGTGATGCTATGATACATACTTTTTGAACTTTGCCCCTTATTTTTTCATTAAGTAGGCCTAGTATACTCCTTTAAAGTGGGGAAATAATGATTTGTGAAGAGTTGTTTCCATCAAGGTAATTAATTTTGTCTGTTAGCTTGTATTTTATAAAAATCAAAGTCGTACTTAATTATCTCTATTTTTCTGATATTTCATCCTTTATTTATTTCATACTTTAGCAAGTTTATTAGCATCTTTACCCAAGATACGTTTCTAGCGCTGCTGATCATATTTTGTTGTTTACATTAGTAAAATTTCTTGTCCAGCTTGTATTTTATGTTTAAAAATATCAATCGTTTCAGAATAAATTTATTTTATATACGTTGATTTCAGCAAAATCTTATATTCAGTTTGTACAATAAGTTATTATGCATAGACTTTTAGTTTCAGTTTCTTGTTTATCATAGTATTAGTGCATTTAGTTTTTCTTTTGTACAATCATACTTTTACTTTGAAAAGCTATCTAAGTGATTGCTTGTGTGCATATGTATTGAGTATCTGTGTTCATATATTATTAGAAGAGTGTGTATTATTTGTACCTATATGTATAAATCATGCATGTACTATATGTAATAAGCTTTATGTTCGCATAAGCCTCTTGGATACTCATATATAAGTAGCTCACTGTTTTAATAGATTTTATTAATGCTAAATAGCCTAACTGGTACAAAGCTGTAACTGATGATGGTTTATATTTTATTAGACTAACTATTAAAATTGTATTTACATTGTTAAATGCTAAATTGTTTCATTATTTATGGTCAAATAGTTTATTTATTTATCGAATGCGAAATTGCTATATTTCAAATGTTTTTCTTTTAGATAAAAATTCAGAGAAAGTTTTTTTCTTTAATGTTGATTTTTTAAATATTAGCCACCTATCATTAACATTTAAATTTTTGACATTTTAAGTTGCTTTAATAATTTTGTCATGAAAATATCTTGAACCTTTCAGGGAAATTGAAGAAAAAATGAAGATTTCACAGAAACTAAATAATGCCTAAAAATATAATTTTACCAATGCTTAGTTTACTCATATAAAAAAAAAAATATATATATGTATTATAAAAACAACATTAGTTTAGGGAGAAAAAAAATAAAAGAAGGTTGTTAATTAAGCCTGATTGTTGTGTAAATATTTTAGTGTTGCATTATATAATTGTACTATGTTAAAAAAAGCTGTATAAATTTTATAATTCATCATGTTAAACAAATGAGAGAGATGAAAAAGGTTTCAAGCATGCACTTTTTTTGCAGATTCATCCTTTTGAAACATTACTTCTATGTTGTTTAAAGAAGCTTTTTAGAAATTATAAATATCTTACACATTTTTCATTTTTTTTTTCTTTTTTACAGTGAAATTTGTCATATGTTAAACCATATTTTATATTAAAAGGAGTAATTGGCATTTTGTTCTTACCAGGGTTCGTTGATATGATATATATCATGATATATATCCGATATTTATTTTGAAAATATCAAGATTTTTGATATTTTCGATATTTTCATATTACTTCGATATTTATTTTCAAAATATCAAGATATGTGCTATTTTCAATATTTTTCTATATTTGATATTTATTTTCAAAATATCACTTGCAAGATATTTTGGATATTTTCAGTCAAAACAAGTGCAAATGAAATTTCTAACTGTTGTTGACTGTGTTGTTCTGTAAATAAAGAATTTTTGTCTCTGATAGTGACTTTTTTAGCTGAAGAAGAAAACAAATATCTTTTCTAAGCTTTATGTTTGAATTTTTTACTTTTAACTGTAGATTATGAGAGACATTATTAATTCAGAACATACACTGAATAATAAACTGTCTAATTTATATACTTGGTTTTATATATAGGGGAAGACGGGGTACAATGAAACAAGGGGTACAATGAAAAATTACTTGTAAAATCAATCAAATTTGTCATACAGAGTTGCAGTTTATATATATGTTATACAACTATATGTTCCAATTACTGATGTGATATGAATACATTCACACTTGTACAACAGTAGCAATAGAAGATTATTGCTTTTGCACCATTGAAATTAACTTTCTTTACTAAAAGTAATTTTGTTTCTTTTTCCTTGTTTTTATATGTAATAATTATTTTTTCTATACATTGTTATCTTTGGGTTGTTGTCTTCATACCTCCAAAACCAAACTAAAAAAAATAAATATTAGAAGTTTGAAAATAAATTTTTATTTAGTAACCTCAGTGCGGGGTACAATGAAACACTTGCAGACGGGGTACAATGAAACATGTTTTATTATAGTAATAGTAATAAAAATAGTAAATAGAATATATTAGAAGTAAGAGTAGGAAAACAGAAAAAAAGAAAGAGTTTTGTTCTAACCAGGTCAGTAAAAAATGCTCTTGTTAAGCAATTAAAAAATAGAAAGAGAAAAAAAGCTAAGAAGGGATTGTTTTGAAAACAAACTCTGCCTGCTAAAGACTCTGATGATGATCCAGATTTTTTTTCCAGTCCCAGCTGGTCATCGAGGTACTAAGAATGAGATATCCCCACACAACATGTATGGTACAAGCAGTATCCGTATAAGTGGAAACATAAGGAAATATATACCGTTGGAGAAATCATACATAAATGAAGTCAAATGTGAAGTACTTGATATAAAAAACCTCCAACCAAGTTTTAATTTTTTTTTTTTTTTTTTTTTTTTTTTTTAGAAATTTACATTTAAAAATAAAAAAAAAACTCATTGTGTTGAAACTACCATCCCATATTCCTTCAGGAGCAACTGAAATATAAGCAGAAATGCTAATTTTTGAAACTGACTTGAGCCAATTTAATATAAAATGAAAGGTATTTCTTAAACTAATAGAATTTTCTTATTTTTCATCTTAGACTATAATATTTTTATCAAGTTTCTTATTAATCAAGTTTTGTTTCTGTATTTATCTCATTTTTCATAAAATAAACTATACTGGGTGAAAATTGCGTCCATCATTTAGAGTGTTTCATTGTACCCCAGTATGTGTTTCATTGTACTCCGGCATACGGGGTACAATGAAACACTGTAAGACATTTATTTTTTATTATTTTTCAAGCATAAAGATATTGTTTAGAACCTAATAAAAATTTATTTAGATGGGGAAAATACAAGGTTAAAAATATGCATTAATTATATTTTTGTGCATGCAAAATTGTGGATAGGAAAAAATAATTAGTGAATTTTGTTTCATTGTACCCCGTCTTCCCCTATACAGCTTCATTAGAAAAGAATCTGTTCTGGTATTGATTTAGTTCAGTTTAAACTGTATAGCATGTTTGGGAATAAAAAATTTTAAAATTTTTCTGTTAAAAGAATATTGTGTATTTAAAATTTTGTTTTATAAATTTTCAATATTTTTCTATATTTGATATTTATTTTCAAAATATCACTTGCAAGATATTTTGGATATTTTCAGTCAAAACAAGTGCAAATGAAATTTCTAACTGTTGTTGACTGTGTTGTTCTGTAAATAAAGAATTTTTGTCTCTGATAGTGACTTTTTTAGCTGAAGAAGAAAACAAATATCTTTTCTAAGCTTTATGTTTGAATTTTTTACTTTTAACTGTAGATTATGGGAGACATTATTAATTCAGAACATACACTGAATAATAAACTGTCTAATTTATATACTCGGTTTTATATATATACAGCTTCATTAGAAAAGAATCTGTTCTGGTATTGATTTAGTTCAGTTTAAACTGTATAGCATGTTTGGGAATAAAAAATTCTAAAAATTTTCTGTTAAAAGAATATTGTGTATTTAAAATTTCGTTTTATAAATTTCTGATTTTATAGTTGATACTAAATCCTATAACTTTTTTTTTTTTTTTTTTTTTTTTTTTTTAATGTAAGTGCATAAAACAAATTGTTTCGGTTTTCAATTAGTTGATCTTCAATTTTGTTCTAAGTTAAAAGAAAAAAAAAAAGTGCTTTTAGTATATTAAGTTTTCATGTTAAGTGCAATATGTTTGTTTCTAATGTATATTATGCTTGAAAATATTTATTATCAGCAAAGTTGACTACTTTGAAAATATCGGATATATATCGAAAATATCGGATATATATCAAAATATCGGATATTTTTGATATTTTCGAAAATATCATGATATTTACGAACCCTGGTTCTTACTATTATTAACTGAGTTTTATTTTAAAATTTTGTTACCATTAGTTGGCTCCTGGATTTCCAAAAAAAAAAAACTTTACACCCTTGGCTTTTAAGAAAGCTTAAATTGTAAATGATATGATTTTCTATGTGACTGTAATTATTTAATTTAAATTATTTTTCAGTATTATTACTGATATCCTACAACAATGTTTATTTTTATTAAGAAATATGCATGTATGTTTAATAGGAAATGATAGAAAAAAAAAAAAACTTTTTTGCCAACCCTGCTTAAAAGTAAAACTGTGTTTTTTTTTTTTTTTTTTTGTGTGTGTGTGTGTGCAGTGTTAGCATTATGCATATTTAATTGTTTTTGCACAGATGTCATGTACCCCAAATTGGGGTGCTTTTTTTTCTGCCGCCAATGTAATATACGCACTGGGTGCTTAACTGCTGCCAAAGTGTCATTATTTTGCTTGATATGGTAACCCGGATATAGATGATATGATAACGAGGTTTTCGCCAATTTGGTGTCGGAAAAAACAAATCACGCCAATATGTGGCGTAATGACATCTGTGCCATTGGTTTTTTTTGTGCACTGTTAGCATATGCATATTTAATACTTTCAAAGTTTTTTTAAAGGAATATAAAAGAAAAAAACGTACACTACTATGTCACATTCACTTGACATTAAACACGTTACAAGTGTTTGTTACATCATCAAATGATTTATAATTCGACGTTTTATTTGTATTGTTGGTACTACAGTACAAAGTCTAAAGTTCGGAATTGTTCAAAGTTCGGGCTTTCCAGCAGCAGTTTTCAAGAAAGAAGTGAAAAAACAAAATTGTTGAAACAAAAAAGGTCTACCGCAAAGAAGCTTTATTACTGAATCTTAATTCATGTCGATTTACAGAATAAAAGAAACACTTCTCAATGATATACCTAAGTTAATAAAGCAGCCCACCTTAACTAAAATGTTCAATAGTTAAGAAAGTTACCATCTGCTCTGCTCAACAAGCGCAAAACGTTTCGACACATTTCAAATTCATTTTTTAGCAGAAAGATATAAAATTGGAAAGCCTGACTATGGAAGGGATTTGGAATTGAACTGTGTTTTCGATTTTTTTAATAAATAAATTACCTATTTAATTATAAGCGATTTTGATTACGTGACAAAGGCATTTTTCACCATTCCTTGAATAGTTATTCTTCTTTCGAACGGGAATTCCGTTCGAAACGCTCACTTTGTCACTATTTTCTGAAAGATCTATTGCGTTTGCAAAAAAACGGAAAACACAGTTCAATAATATAATAATCAAATAAAACCTTAAAGAAATGTTTTTGTTTTACTTTTTATTTTGTTATGATTTATTTAATGAAAATAATTGTTTAATTTAGTATTAATAGGTGTTATATTCAATTTTTAATATATAAACGTCATATTCTGCCTTTTTAACTAGTGAATTTTCTTTTTATTTGAAAAGCAATATTTTTGATAACCCAAAGTTCAGACTTCGTAAAGTCCCGAGGATTCTGGACTTTAGACTTTGTACTGTACTTAGTTATCCCGTCGACCAATTTCGCCAAATTATATAAATTGCCAAACCACTCACCAAATTATATAAATTGACAATTTTTATTTTAAATAACGAAATAACAAATAATTTAGTATAACATTAATAAAAATACAAATAAAACGTCGAAATAAAAATCACTTGATAACGTAAACACATGTAACTTGCTTAAAGTCAAGTGAATGTGACATTTACGATCAACCATTATTAGTATTTAATCTTATAGTTTGGCGATAGATTTTTGGTTGACGGATAATCAAGTAGTACCGTACTTTTATTGACCATTCTCGATAGGCTTTCATTCAAAGTTGCTAGGTTTTAACCATGGTTTTTACTACTATGCCAAAAAAATGATAAAAATGTCACTTCTAGAACTAAAATTATTTTTTATGGTTGTGATATTTAGTTCAATAAAAGTTTGGTATTTATTTACTTTCCCATCAGCTATTTACGGTAAACAAAATCTAATGTCAAGCAACATATCACATTCATTGTTGTCAGTTGTACCACTGCATGTCACGTGGAATATACATAATTTGTTTTGTGAATTTATTTATTTTGTGGATAACCCTGTTTATTTTTCATAATGAAAGGTGTAAGTTAACTGATTTCCTCTCACATTTTGTAAAAAACAGTACTACTTGATTATCCCATCGACCAAAAAACTACTATCGCCAAACTATAAGATTAAACGGTAATAATGGATAATCGTAAATGTCACATCTACTTGACATTAAACATGTTACACGCGTTTGTTATGTCATTAAATGATTTTTTATTTGGCATTATATTTGCTTTTTTATTAATGTTTTAGTGATTTATTTGTTCTTTCATTATTAAAATAAAAATTACATCAATTTGTATAATCTGGCGAATAGTTTGGCAATTTGTATAATCTGGCGAAATTGGTCAACGGGTCATTCCATGTCACTTCATCCAGACCATGTTACCCACCGTCACAGATTTCTATGAAATTTTAAACACAAAAACAATGCCTAAAAATATGTTGTTACACCAAACAATTCCCAAGCTTCACTTATCATGTACATACTACAGTCTTTTATAGTCAAAGATTTCCAAAATTCCACCACAGAAGTTTCATTACAATCTCAGGGATGCAAGTTAGTCACTTTTTCTCCAGGGTTGCCGACTTTTAGCCTGGCCAAAAAAAGCCAGCCGGCTTCTTTTGGTTTTAACCACTTAAAAAAAGCCGGCTTTTATTTAAAAAAGCCGGCTCTTATTTTTTAAAGTTGGTTTACAGTTAATTTGTTTTAAATTTGGATCAATTAATTTTTAATACACTTATAAATATTTTCTACTAAAAAAAATATAGATTTCTATTAAATTTTGTCAAATAAATAAGTCTATAACTTCTAGAAGGCAAATGTGAAGGCATTATGTCTGAAAAAAATAATAAAAAAAAAATATATATATATATATATATAAACATTGAAAATGATATAAGTTAGGCTCCAAACTGGTATTTTGAAACTCTCTATTACATAGCTCCACATACACTACACATTTTAAAGATTATATTTAATTAATGACAAAATGTAGAACATCAAAATGGAAACATTCTTGTGTGTCCATATGGAGAGATTAAGTTATAAATGTTAAAAGAGAAATTAGAAAGGATATAATATTTGAGGAGAGTGGTACATAGGTGTATAAAAAATAGAGCATTTAAACAAGAAGAAAAAATTCTCTAAATAAAATTTTGAAAAGCTTGTTAAGCATATTCATGCATATGTTGTTCGCAATGTTTTTAATAGTGAGAAATGGTGTTTTTATTAATATGACTATGTATAATTTTAAATGTTTACTAAAAATAAAATAAGACTTGTATATTAATAGCTCTTAAAATTAAGTAATAAAACATGTAGCTAATTAACCATTGTCCTCTTTAATTTTATAAAGCAGTAAAAATGAAAAAGTTGGCAGTTGGTATGGCCCTTTTAAAATTTAGCTGGCATATTTGTAATTCTGACTACAAATCACTAGCAAAACCATCTAAGTTTTATTCCAGTATTAATGTCCTCATTATTGAGAAATTGGGTTACTTATTAAACTCTAAATCAATTAAATGCCATTAAAACTAATTAAAAACACTTTAAATTGTGTAGTTTATAATTACAATGCTTCATTGTATAAAAGCCAATTATGGCCAAAAAAGGCCAATTTTGGTCAAAAAAAGCCGGTTAAAACCAATAAAAGCCACCGGCCTGGCTTTTTTTAATTTTAGCCGGCTTTTTTGCAACCCTGCTTTTCTCACTTTTAGTCACTTTTTTACAGGGGTGCAGAAAATGTTTCTACTCCCAACATTTCCCCCAATCCACATGAAAATTTCCCCAAAATTTTACGGTATGTTATAGGTTAATGCTGTATTAACGTAGGTATAGACAATTTATTTTTCCAATATTTCTTCACTTATGCGCGAGTATATATGGCAGGGGTGATTCTGAGTGAAAAAAAAATTCTGAAATTCACAGCAAATTTTCTGAAAGGTTACAGCAGAGTCGGGGAAGGGGGAGAAATCCACTCCCAGCACTATGCTCTTTTCGCGGCCCTTTGACGAAATTCGCGTTTTTTTCGCTATCCTTTGACGAAATTTGCGGTTATTTCGCCTTTTGATGAGTTTTGTGATTATTTCGCCTTCCTTTTGGCAGAATTCGCAGGTTTTTCGCCATCTTTTAACGAAATTCGCGATTGTTTTGCGATCGTTTCACGAAATTCGTGGTCGTTTTGCAATCGTTTGATGAAATTTGCGGTTCTTTTGTGATCTTTTAACGAAATTTGAGGGGTTTTTGCGATCTTTTAACGAAATTTGCCATTGTTTCGCGAACTTTTGCGAGTTTTTTTGCGGTTATTTCGCCATGTTTTGACGAAATTTGCGGTTGTTCTGCAATCTTTTGGCGAAATTTGTGATTTTTTTGTGATCTTTTGACGAAATGTGCGTTTATTTTGAAATTTGCGGTTGTCGCAATCTTTTGACAAAATTTGCATTCATTTCGCGATCTTTTGACGAAACTTGCGGCTCTTTCGCGATCTTTTGACGAAACAAATGGTTCTTTCGCGATCTTTTGACGAAATTTGTGGGTTTTTTTTTCGGGATTTTTTTTACAAAATTGCGTTTATTTCGTGATCTTTTGCCGAAATTTGTGATTCTTTCGCAATCTTTTGACGAAACAAACGGTTCTTTCGCGATCTTTTAAAGAAATTTGCGGTTATTTTGCGATCCTTTGACGAAACTTGCAGTCCTTTCGCTATCTTTTGACGAAGTTTTCGGTTATTTCGTGATCTTTTGGCGAAATTTGTGGTTATTTCGTGATCTTTTAACGAAATTTGCGGTTATTTCGTGATCTTTTAATGAAATTTGTGGTTATTTCGCGATCTTTTAACGAAATTTGCGGTTACTTTGCGATCTTTTAACGAAATTTGCAGTTCTTTCGCTATCTTTTGATGAAATTTGCGGTTCTTTTGCAATTTTTTAACGAAACAGGCTGTTCTTTCGTGATCTTTTAATGAAACTTGCGGTTATTTTGCGATCTTTTGATGAAACTTGCGGTTATTTTGCGATCTTTTGACGAAATTTTCGGTTGTTTCGCGATCTTTTAACGAAATTTGCAGGGTTTTTTGGGATCTTTTAACGAAATTTGTGGTTATTTTGCTATCTTTTGATGAAATTTTCGGTTGTTTCGCGATCTTTTGCCGAAATTTGTGGTTCTTTCGCAATCTTTTGACGAAATGAGCGGTTCTTTCGTGATCTTTTAACGAAATTTGTGGTTATTTTACGATCTTTTGACGAAACTTGCAGTTCTTTCGCTATCTTTTGACGGAATTCGTGTTTTTTTTCGCGTTCCTTTGACAAAATTTGCGATCTTGTGACGAAAAGCGCGGTTTTTTCCCGTAATTCTTCGATAAAATTCGTGGTATTTTTATGTTCGAATTTTCAGATTGATGACCAATTTTTTTTTTAATTTTCGGAACTGAATGCCTTAAATTCTAGGAAAATTTGGAACAGAATCGCATGTGTGATATACGGTTACATATTATTCTAAGATCGATTTTGTGAAGGTTGCCATACGGATCTTTTTATTTGTAGTGAATTTTTTCTATCTCAGGGAATTATGGAATTCTTTGTTAAAATGGAAATCAATTGTATATTTTTCTGCAAAATTTCCCCCGATCCTAGATCGCCGGATCGGACATATTCTGCAAGCCTGCTTTTTTAAAAACTTGTCACTTTTAGTCACTATTTTTGAAAAAAGTCACTTTTAGTCACTTTTTTGACTGAAAGAGATGAAGTCTCTAAAAGTGAGCAAGCTGCGGAAGCTGGTTCGCTCACTTTTAGTAAAAAAGTATAACTAAAATCGACATTTTTATCTTTCAGATTTCTCGATATACTCGGCATCAATAATTATTGGTATTCTTGCACAAAAAGCTATGTGTAAATACAGTCGAACTCAGTTAATATGAGACCGACTAATATGAGGACACGGTTAAAACAAGCAATTTGGGCTTTTAAGAAAAGTTCGTCACTTAAACTGTACTATGCTTTTCTCTCTTATTATAAATTACAAAAGTAGGGTATATGAGCAAAACATCGTTCGGTTACATTTGAGTTTCATTGAAAAGTAGGGTAGAATTAATAAAGGAATTCCATCACATGACTGCAAGATCCATAGTGTGCACACTCTTCATTGAATTTCGGTTTCAGTCACAATTCTACCTTTATTTTTTATATATGCCGAATGTTCTAAAATTTTTGCCCCCACCTTTAACCCCTTAAATGGAGAATTTCTAAAATCATTGAAAGACGTATTTAAATTTTTTTTAGTAGAGGTATTTTCTGGAATTTCATGCTCCTATCTAAAACGGCTGCTGAGACATGCCAAATGTTGTAAAATTTTCGACCCCCCCCCTCCCCTTTTGAACCGCCTTAGGGGGGGATTTTGTAAAATCGCTGAAATACATGTTTAAGTATTTTTTAGTACATTTATTTTCTGGAATTTCATGCTCCTACCTAAAACTGCTGCTGAGATATGGTCAGTTGTTCTAAAAATTTTTACCCCCTAAAAATGGAGGGAGGGGGGGAGGATTTTTTAAAATCCTTAGTGCACACTTATGTCATAATAGGTATCCCCCCCCCCCCTCATTTTATGCTTCAAGGTTCTGTAGTTTGGTCTGTGCATTGATTATGAGTCAGACAGGACAAATTCTATATCTCTCTCTCTCTCTATATATATATATATCTACTAAAAAACAACTTTTCAAAAGTAAAAAAAAAGCCAAGCAAAAAAAAAAAAAAAAAAGAAAAGAAAAGAAAAAAAGGGAAAGTTGTGGCTAAAAAATAGTATGATATCAAATTTCCAAGCTAATATTATGGTACTTATTTAACATTTTTTATTAAAAATTTACCATATGTAAGTCGAGTACCTAAGTATGCGTTGATAGAAAGCCTTTTCTCCTTTACTAAATACATCATAACGTGTTTCTGAAAATTAATTTTTTTTAATTATGCATGATGGGCTTGGCGGCCATCTTTCCATATTTTACGCAATTTTCTAAGCACACAAGTACATTGTTAAGATCGGAAATTCGAAATTGTTGCTAAAGCAAACATTTTATGCTTTTAATTTATGGAAATGAGTGCCTAGAAATTTGTGTCTTAAAATAAAGTTGAAGTAACTTCAGGTTTCATCTTATGATTCTCTTTTTTCGGAGGGGGTTAATTAATTAGTTAAAGCAGTAAAAATCAATTTTTTTTTCTTCAAAATAAAAGACTTTCTTAATTTATCTGTCTGTAGCCAAAACTAGAAGTTCAAAATTCTTAATAATGCAAACATATTACGAGCTTGTCTGCTTAGAAATTTGTGTAAAATATGGAAAGATGGCCGCCAAGCCCATCATGCATAATTAAAAAAAATTAATTTTCAGAAACACGTTATGATGTATTTAGTAAAGGAGAAAAGGCTTTCTATCAACGCATACTTAGGTACTCGACTTACATATGGTAAATTTTTAATAAAAAATGTTAAATAAGTACCATAATATTAGCTTGGAAATTTGATATCATACTATTTTTTAGCCACAACTTTCCCTTTTTTTCTTTTCTTTTCTTTTTTTTTTTTTTTTTTTTTTTGCTTGGCTTTTTTTTTACTTTTGAAAAGTTGTTTTTTAGTAGATATCAGTTCTTTTTTTTTAAACAGATTATATATAATTGAAATAATTCTACTCGCTAAAATTAGTCCTTGTATAGCCTTTATAAGCAGGGAACAAACACAATAGTATACACTTTGTTTACCTATCATTCATTTTTTAGAGTAATTAATAATTTAAAAGTAACGAAAGTCAATTTCTTCTTTCAAAGTATCAGTCTTTCTCAATTTATATCGCCTTAAAATTTTCTATGAAGGATGAAAATTTAGTAAAAATCAAATATAGTATAAATAAAATACATATTTACAGTTAGTCTGTCAGTTAATTGTTTGTTCTAACTTTTTTTTGCTGACGGTTTTGCAAAATAAATTTATCTTTACAAATACCTACGGAAAATCCGAGAATGAAGCCCCGCAGGCGTCTAAAGAATCGAAGATCTGTCTAAAGAAGTAAATCTAGCAATTCTAGACATGATGATGAAACATTTTTGATAAAAAAAATCTAAAAATTTAAAGATATAAACTGTACATATAACTTCATCTTCATTTAGATCGTGTTATAAAGAAGAAAGAATAAATATGTAATTTTACTCAAGTCTGTTTATCCATACCTATTTGCATAAATGTGAGAATATAATTTCGTATAAAAATTCCCGTAAATTGATTATATTTAATAGTCTATTATTAAAGCCGCATAAACATTAGAATAAAATTTTTTTGCAGTTAAAAATTGCCTGAAATCTATAGTCTTATCGTTCGTCAAATTTGTTATATGTTTTTTTTTAAATACCCAGACACCTTTTCTAAACTCTGACAAAAGATCACAGAAATACTGAAATTATCCAAATACTTATACCTTTCTATCGTATTTCTTTTTTTGAGTGGGGGGGAGGGGTGAGGAAGGGTGCTTAAGAACTTCGTTTTGTTCTTAGAATTCTGAATTAATCATTGAAAAGATCTACTTACATAAGTCTTGTTGCAGAATTTTCATTAGGTAAGAGTTGCATCAACTTATACATCATGTGAATATATTAAATTACTTTTGTAAAATACTAGATGGGAGCCATTGATATTTTCAGATCATTTGCCTACATTTTAAACTTAAATCATTTACAACTATTCATTAATTTTCTATACGAATTAAAGAAGTTGTTGTTTCCATGGCAACTGTACCTTTCACTATTGCTTGTTTGTTTGTTTGTTTGTTTTATTGAACACATATATATCAGATCACTTGGGGATCACGGCGGGATTCGAACCCGCCTCCACCTACGTTCTCAAGCGATTAGCGGCGTGGTGTCTTACCCACTCATCCACGGTGGGCCACTATTGCTTTATCTAATACCCAGATACTCAAATTTAACCAGCTGCGCTTAGAATCATGCTCATAACAGAGTACATTTATATGTAAGTGTGGTGACACATATGCACAAGTCGTGTACTCATATTCAAATTTTTTGTCCAAAGTACAGTAACTCAGTTTTCATTAATAGACGTGGAAGATTTCGATTAAACTAACCAAAAAAGTTTAAAAACATTGGCTATCTGATTTGATTTTATTCAAAATCGTCTTAACCAACCAAAGTTAATGTCCGGGATCCAGAGTGTTTACTGCAAACATAAAAAAGTTTTCAAAAATGCAGGCTTCTGATTGATCAATCTCATCGCGCTAATAGCGTAAAATCTATCTTGATGCCGGCCTATTCAACGTCCTTTAAATATTCGAGAAAGCCTTGACAAGTCAGGAAAATATCACACAAAGCAGGCAAAACAAAGAAGAAAAATCATTCATTCGCCCGTTCATATCCACGAGCCAATGAATGATTTTGTTCCTTTGCTTTGCCTGCTTCGTGTGATGTTTTTGTGACGCGTGTCAAGACTTTCTCAAATATTTAGGGGGCGTTTGTTTATTTCACCACCATGAAGCTATGAAAGGAGAGGAGCAGACATGTCAATCTTCCCGTGTGAAAAACTACATAAAAAACCGAGTTCTTTCCCCCTCTTCTGCCCTTTTCTCTCTTGATTTTGTCCGATAGCAGCCCATTTAGCAGTCTCCAGTGCAAGATGCAGCTATATATTGCGGACGCAAGGGGGAGGGTGTTAGCGTGACCAATGACATAATAGGCCAGTTCATGACGTTTAAAAGTCACACGGAGTTGGATCATCTTTACACGATGATTAGTACAAAGCGGTGCGCCGATTTTTTTTTGTGTCCATTGCCGTGTACAGATAATCAACTCCGTGTGACGTGATGAGCTGGTCCCACTTAGGAACAGCTTCAAATGACGTCATCTACTTCGAGGTAAACGAAAAAGGACAGGCTACCGCGGCGCTACAGCGTCTAGAATATATAGTGTGGAAATCCAATCAGTCGATCACAGCGATATCTGCAGGATATTTCCCAAAACTCCAAGACAATTTGGTCTAGACGCTGTAACATTTTTTTAAACGTTTTATTAACTTACATTTGACCTGTGTGCTTGGCGTCAAACCCGCTGTAATAATACGATGTTTACTTTGAAATTTGAAAATATATAGCAGATGTCGCTGCGATAATCTCCCTGGATTTTAGCGTCAGTGCACATTTAAGGGATACACTTTTTAGCGGTTCTTGGATAGCAAATTTCTACATTATGTATTCTAGACGCTGTAGCGGTGCATTACACATGTCTCTTTCTTCTTTAAAAAATATCCTGCAGATGTCGATGCAAATGACTGTTTGGAATTCGACATCGTTGTACATTTAAGGGATTCAATACTTACGCGCTTTTTTAAGTATTGCTGGGATAGTCGATTTCTACAACATATAATCTAGACGCTATAACGGAGCTATAGTTTCTAGAAGATATAGTTTAAAAATCGGCTTATTAAAAAAGTGCTAAAAATTGTATCCCATAAATGTTGAACGAGGCTGAACGACGAATGCCGATTACAGCGACATATGGTAATTCCAACATAACTATTTCAAAAGAAAACGTTTCGCTCAGAGAAGATCTAGAAAATGTTGCTCTTATCGACATTTGTCATTCAGTATTTTTCAATATTTATGGGATTCAATTTTTAGCACTTTTTAAAGAATTACTGGAATAGCCGGTTTCCACACTATGACCGTGATCTAGGTAGATTTTTCTGTGTTATCGTAACGAGATTGACCAATCAGAAGCCAGAATTTTTGCTAACTTTTCACTGTTTGCAAAATTGTACCTGGATCCCGGCCTATATTTCTAGACGCTATAACTGAGCTCAGGAATAGTACAGAAAGCAAACTCCGTATTTTGATACATTAAGGCCGGGATCTAATTAGGAACAAGTGTGTCTCTATAACGAAGTAGCGACATACGGCTAATAAATGTTTATTGGTAAAAGTGATAAAAACAAATAGTTAAAGTTCTTTGCGAGCATGCCATTATCGTCAGGTTAATGCATGCTGAATTATTTCCCTAGTCTAATAGAGATCGTCCATGCGCGTATCTTCTAATGGAGGATATTCCAAATATGGGTTCGAGGCTGAAAAAGTCACGTGGTACCGGTAATTTACCCAAAGAATTTCTAACTGATAAGAAGGGAAACAGGAAACTACACTGTTAAAAATATCGTGAAAAATTACCTCGGTTCTTACAGGTTCTCTATTTTCTGACCAATGAGAACGCTACATAAACGCCTATGAAGCGTTCTCATTGGTCAGAATACAGATAGCCTTTAAAAACAGAGGTAATTTTTCACGATATTTTTAACAGTGTACTACTGCTTCTCCCATGAACTGTTTCATTGGCTAGCGGGGATTTACATTACGTAGACGGAGCCTTCCCTTCTTTACGCTAGACGTTCTTGCTTGACCATGTGATCATAACGTAGATTGAATATCCTCTATTCAAGAAAGCGGATTGCCGTACTTTCGACAAAAGCTTGAAATGAGCATGCCTCCTGTGCATATATCACCACTCTTATGTATAAAGGCTCTCTGTTATGGTGTTGTTTCTGATACAGCGCCTAGAATACCTAGTGTGGAAATATGCTATCCAAACAGTTCTAAAAATTTGTATCCCTTAAATGTGCGACGATACTTCTAAAATTTCAAGTGTCGATCGCAGCGACATCTGTGGGATTTTTGTATTACTATTATTACATTGTATAGACTAGCAATTTCTTGCAGTTGTAGAAAATATCCTGCAGATGTCGCTGCGATCTGCATATTACAGCAGTATCATTGCACATTTAAGGGATACAATATTTTAGCGCTTTTTTAAGTATTACAGGGTTAGCCGATTTCAACACTATATATTCTAGGCGCTATAGTTTCTGAGCGCTGTTGGTTAAATTTCGATATTCGTGCTTTAGAGTGAGCAATAGAGAAAAGTACTAAAACTATTGAAACAACAACTTCTTTAATATTGAAATGTATAGCAAAGGAGTTCAGAATCAATGCCTTAAATAGTTTCGAATACGCACTGTTGTTATGCAAAATTGTGTTCAACATAATTGGCCGCAATCTAGATAGATTTTTCGCTGTTAGCGAAACGAGATTCATTAATCAGAAGCTTGCACTTTTGCGAACTTTTCGCTGTTTTCAGCAATGCAGGTTATTGATTGGTGAATCTCGTTTCGCTAACAGCGAAAAATCCATCTGGATCCCAGCCTAAATTTCTGTAAACATTGCACTTCATCCATGGCACTAAGAAAATGACTCAAAACTTTTATGACATAGGCCGGGATCCAGAAGCAGCAAAAATTCTCAAACATTCTGGCTTCTGATTGGTCAAACTCATTTCGCTAACAGCGAAAAATCTATCTGGATCTCGGCCATAGTTTTCTTCGATGAAATCAATGCAAAAGGATAATATAAAAAATTTTAAAAGACTTCTAAAATGATTTGGCGTGTTTATCGCTGTTTGGCATAATTTATAAATTTTAGAATTAATTAACAGTTTTTCGCTAATTTAGAATAGAAAATTTGTGTTTTTAAAGCTGAATTTTTCAAAAGCACGTAGATTGAGTAAATATCTGTCCAAAAATGCAATCCTTACTTTTTTATGTCCATTATTTAAGTCTCTACCTTGATTGAACCATAAATTGTGACGAAGAAAATAAATCGGTCATTTTCAGTATCTCGACGTTATTTTAAAAAATCTATATCTCTGTTTATAATTAATTTATGAGGATGCATTTGGTCTCAAATTGAAGATCTTTTCCATTAGGTCCTTCTGGTGTTGGTTTTATTTTTCTGCGATGATTGGTTCTTTTGATATGGGAAATTTTACGCTGGCATGTTTGGTTGATTTAACATGGAGAAGTTGTCATCAGTATAATAAGCAGTTACGGTGTCTTGCGTTTTATTCTTGGCGTTTGTTTGTTCGGCGAGGTTAGCATTTTTTTTTCAGCTTGGCTTGGCAGAACGACCGTCCTGCTTGATATAGATAGCCCACTACGCTGGTCTGTTCCTCTAAAAAAATGTTTATTAAATGAAATATGATAGCAAAAATGAAATTTAAAAAAAAACTTTTTCTTTGTGGGGCGATTCCGTGGAGAGTGTCACACACGTAACGCAGGCTTTAATTTGCATTTATTCAATTATTTATTAAATTTTAATGTTAATTCTGATTTTAAGTTGTTTGGTAAATAAGTTATTAGCATATTTTTAAATTTAAATGTGTGGCAATAAAACTCACAGAAGTATCACAGAAGTTTCTTAGTAGATTTATTTTCTTTAGTTTCCCACTCTTACCTAAAATAGCTGCAAGGATATGGCCTAAATTTGTTTACTTTTCTTTAACCCCCATAGGGAGGGAGGGCTTTCAAAAATCGCTGAAATACTTGTCTAAATATTTTTTAGTACAGTTATTTTCAGGCTGCTACTTAAAACGGCTGCTGAGATATGGCCAAATGTTCTAAAAGTTGCGACCCTCTCCCCCTTTAACCACCTTAGGGGGAAATTTCTAAAATTACTGAAGTACATGCTTAATTATTTTTTGTATTTCATGCCTCTACCTAAAGTGGTTGCTGAGGTATGGTGAAATGACCTGAAACTTTCGATTACCCCTTTAACCTGCTTAGAGGGGGGGGGGGGGATGATTTCTGAAATCTCTTAAATACATGTTTAATTACTTTTTTAGTATATTTATTTTTTGGACTTTCACGCTTCTACCTAATACGGTTACTGAGATATAGCCAAATGTTTTTAAATTTTCGACTTTCCTTTAACCCTTTTTTTGGGGGGGGGGGGGAGGGAGGAATTTCTATTAATTCCTGAAATATGTGTTTAATTATTTTTTAGTAGATTTATTTTCTGGAATTTCATGCTCCTACCTAAAACGGCTGCTGAGATATGGCCTGGAGTTCTAAAAGTTTCAACCTCCCCCCCTTTAATCCCCTCAGAAGGGGAATTTTCAAAAATCCTTTCTTAGTGCACGCTTATGTCATAAGAAGTATTTTGTCCCCAATTTTCATGCTTCTAGGTTCAGTACTTTGGGCTGTGCATTGATTATGAGTCAATCGGGAAAAACTGTTTTATAGATATAGATGTGTGCGTTTTATTTTTTATTTTAGCATTTATTTTTCATTTGTTATATTTTATTTGTGTTTTTTCTAAGAGTTTTAATTACTTACTCGATGTGAATTCAGCAATAGAATTAAAATTTTTCTTTATTTCCATCATTTTTTCTTAAACATCTAGTTTCTTGTTGTATAGTTAGTTGCAGTTATAAAATGGAGCTTGTCACAGAAAATATTGCAAGGATCCTACCACCTATTTTAATATCACTATTTGCCGACAGTGGATTTCTGTTGCAAATGTCATAGAAATAAAATGAAGATTGTTCTTTAGAAATAGTGGTAATTAAAAGGTGATAGGTAAGAAATGGTAATTAAAAGGTGATAGGTAAGAAGTGGTAGTTAAAAGGTGATAGGTAAGACCTCTGTAATTTTTTTGTGACAAACAACCTTACTATTTATAATTTAATTTTAAAAGTTTATTATGCTAATATTGTACTTTTTGCTTTATATGATTAAATAAAACTGTGGTTTTATCTCATCCATCATTTTGGTAGAGTATTGTCATCTTAAAAACAAAAAGGTGTTTTATTTACATAATTTAACTTACAAATTGATTGAAAAAAATCATTGTCATGTATCATTCATGCCACTTTTTTTTTGTGCTTTAGCCCCCCCCCCCTCTTTCTTTTTTTTTTTACGCTTTAGTCACTTTTTTGACACGCTGTAGTCACTTTTTTGACATGCTTTAGTCACTTTTTTGTCACTTATTTTGATCTTTTTGTCACTTTTTTGGAAGCATTATTGCACTTGCATGCCTGCCAGGGATGCAAGTTAGTCACTTTTCTCACTTTTAGTCACTTTTTTTAAAACTTGTCGCTTTTAGTCACTATTTTGAAAAAAAGTCACTTTTAGTCACTTTTTTTGACTAGATGAAGTCTCTAAAAGTGAGCAAGGTGCGGAAACTGGTTCGCTCACATTAAAAAAAAAAGGGGGGGGGGTAGGGGGTAACTAAAATCGACATTTTTATCTTTCAGATTTGTCGATATCCTCAGCATCAATAATTGATATTTTTGCACAAAAAGCCATGTGTAAATACATTCGAACTCTGTTAATACGAGACCAGCTAATTTGAGTGCATGGTTAAAACAAGCAATTTGGACATTAAGAAAAGTTGTCATTTAAACTGTACTATGATTTTCTCGCTTATTATGAATTACAAAAGTAGGATCACGGCTAATAGGAGCAAAACATCATTCGGTTGCATTTGAATTTCATTGAAAAGTAGGATAGAATTAAAAAGGAATCTCGTCACATGACTGTAAGATTCATAGCGTACACACTCTTCATTAAATTTCAGTTCCCCAGTCACAATTCCATCTTTATTTATTATGATTTATGCCAAATGTTCTAAAATTCTTGCCCCCACCTTTAACCCCTTAGGTGGAGAATTTTCTAAAATCGCTGTAATACATGTTTAATATTTTTTTAGTAGATTTATTTTCTGGAATTTTTCGCTCCTACCTAAAACGGCTGCTGAGATATGCCAGATGTTATAAAATTTTGGACCTCCTTTTAACTGCCTTAGGTGGGGATTTTGTAAAATTGCTGAAATGTGTGCTTAATTATTTTTTTTAGTCGATTTATTTTCTGGAATTTCATCTTCCTACCTAAAACGGCTGCTAAGATATGTCCAAATGTTCTAAAATTTTTTACCCTTCTTTAGCCCCCATTGGGGACATTTCAAAAATCGCTGAAATACTTCTCTAAATATTTTTTAGTACAGTTATTTTCTGGACATTCACGCTGCTACCTAAAACAGCTGCTGAGATATGGCCAAATGTTCTAAAAGTTTTGACCCCCCCCCCTTTAACCACCTTAGGGGGGTAATTTCTAAAAATAACTGAAGTACATATGTTTAATTAATTTTATACAGTTATTTTCTGCAATTTCATGCCGCTACCTAAAGCGGTTGCTGAGATATGGCAAAATGACCTAAAAATTTCGATTATCCCCTTAAACCGCATAGAGGGGTTGGGGGATTTCTAAAATTGTTGAAATGAGTGTTTAATTACTTTTTCAGTAGATTTATTTTCTTGGCTTTCATGCTTCTACCTAATATGGCTGGCTGCTGTGATATGGCCAAATGTTTTAAAATTTTCGACCCTTCTTTAACCCTCTTAGGAAGGAATTTCTATTAATTTCTGAAATATGTGTTTAGTTATTTTTTAGTAGATTTATTTTCTGGAATTTCACGGCCCTACCTAAAACGGATGCTGAGATATGGCCAGATGTACTAAAATTTTCAACCCCCCTCTTTAACAACCTTTAGGGGTTGAATTTCTAAAGTTGCTGAAATACTTGTTTAATTATTTTTTAGTACATTTATTTTCTGGCTTTCCATACTCCTACCTAAAACTGCTGCTGAGATATGCCAAATGTTCTAAAATTTTCTGCTCCCCCTTTTAACCCCCATAGGAGGGGAATTTATAAAATCGCTGAAATATGTGTTTAATTACTTTTTTAATAGATTTATTTTATGGCTTTTCACACTCCTACCTAAAACGGCTGCTGATATATGGCCAGAAGTTATAAAACTTTTGACCCCCTTAGGAGGGAATTTTCAAAAATCCTTTCTTAGTGTGTGCTTATGTTATAAGAAGTATTTTGTTCCCAATTTTCATGCTTCTAGGTTCAGTAATTAGGGCTGTTCGTTGATTATGAGTCAGTCAGTACAAACTCTTTTATAGATACAGATGTGTGCACTGTAAACAATTTGGTAAGTTTTATTTGCGCTTTTTCTAAGAGTTTTAATTATTTACTCGGGGTGAATTTAGCAATAGAATTTTAATTTTTCTTTATTTCCATCATTTTTTCATAAACATCTAGTTTCTTTTTGTATAGTTAGTTGCAGTTAAAATTGGAACTTGTCGAAGAAAATATTGCAAGGAAATTTACCAGTGACCTATTATCATATCACTATTTGCAAACAATAGATTTTTATTGCAAATGTTGTAGAAATAAAATGAAGATTGTTCTTTAGAAATAATGGTAATTAAAAGGTGATAAGTAGGACCCCTGCCATTTTTTTTTTATGACAAACAACCTTACTATTTATAATTAAATTTTAAAAGTTTATTATGCTAACTTTGTACTTTTTGTTTTATATGATTAAATAAAACTGAGGTTTTACCTTATCCGTCATTTTGATAGAGGATTGTCATCTTAAAAGCAAAAAAATGTTTTATTTACGTAATTTAACTTACAAATAAATTGAAAAAAAATCATTGTCACATACCATTCATGTCACCTTTTTTTTGTGCTTTAGCCCCCCTTTTTTTTTGTTACACTTCAGTCACTTTTTTGTCACTTATTTTGGTCTTTTTGTCACTTTTCTCACTTTTTTTGGAAGCATTGTTGCACTTGCATGCCTGTAATGGCCAATTTTTTAAAACTTTTGGAAATGAATACTTTGAAATTTTGGAAATTTCGCAACAGGATCTTTCCTGAAACATATGCTGTGTGGGATAAAAATCGCAACTAGAAACAAGAAATGCGTTTGTGTTTTTTGCAAAAAATCGTAGTTTAAGACCGATTTTTGTAGCATCGTAGTTTATAGGTCCGAATCGTAGCAATTACGATTTCTTCGTAGCAGTTGGCAGGTCTGAGTAGTGTTAAAGATCTTACTTTAAAACCAAATCGAAATATAGAAGTCTTAAATGCAGAACCAAACATTCACCTGCAATTACTATCAACTGGACCTGAATTCAAGCATTCGTACAAAATAATCCAATCACATTAAGCGTTTCTGCATTATTGTTCATCAATCTAATAATATAAAATTTATTACAATGCAAATGTTAAGATTTCTTGAGTTTTGGAGATTTTTTAAGTTTGTAAACTTTTGACAAATCCACCTGTGTTGATGATAATAGAAAATAAATTCAGTATTACAGTAAAAGTTTCAAAATAAAATTTTATTTCTGGGAGGATGCACAATTGTTTAGATTCACTATTCACTCTCTCGTCCTATGCTCAGTAGCCAATGCCCCTAAAAAACATTACCTTGAAACTTAGGGTGCGGTTGGCTTCAGGGGCTCCACCATAGAAACTGATTCTAAAAAAGGCTCAGTCAGTCAAAAAGTTTGGGAACCACTAATCTAAAGTATACAGACAACTAGTTCTACGATTCTGTAACCGAAAACTGCCAAGATGGATACTTTCAAAAAGTCTTTGCGAATCACCTTAATAGAGTGATTTTTTAAGCAGTGACACTGTTGCACTTTTTTTTTTTTTTTTTTTTTTTTTTAATTATGTGAATTGTACCTTTTCTTGAAGTGGCATCAAATCACCCCTTCATGCATGATAAAAGTCTTTTATTTTAAAGTCTTTCGGAACTCCAAATACAGGGCATACAGACACCTGTTTCGGGATTCTTTTCTTCAATGTGGCCATAATATATAATAAAAAGGTCATAATGCCGCTGCAAATGATACTGCAAACAGGACGAAGCAGCCGGTAGGTAAAAGAAGGGAATAAAACTTAAAGCACTGGCACGCGCAAACTGCCGCACCATCTTTTGAAAAACATTCGGAGGGCTGAGAAATTTTTCGGTTAATAAGTAGGAAATTTCTTCTTTCCCGAGGAGGGAATAAGAAATACACTGTAAAAACTACCAAAACGGAATCTTAAGGGACTGGAAAAATCTGTTTTAGATTTGTTCCATCTTAGCATGCTTAACTACACAGCAGGTTGAATCCATATCAACTCAGGCAGGGGGGTTACCTTCATAATCTCAGAAGTTTTTGAATTGAACGTATGTTAAAATTTAAGAAAAAGTAAGATACCTGTATATTTTTGTTTTGTCCAAAAAAAATTCTGGCCCAAGATACAGGCCGCCAAAGATGGCATCCCGGGCACCATTTCCCATTCGCAATTTTCGATAAAAATTTTAAAGTGCTCTAACTCTTGAATGGTGCAAGATTTTTTGTTGCAGTTTTTTTTATTTTAAAGATAATATTCTTCTGTTTAAAATGATATACCCAATTTTGAAATATGTATTCAACTTTTCTTATGGCAACCTTTTGAAAAAAAATTTTTTTTTTCAAAAATGCCAATCTCAAAAATTTTGATTTTTTTTTGCTGTTGATCAATACCATTGGGAACTACCTTCACTGTAAAGGAGAACTTCCACTTTTGAGTTTAATAATTTTGAAAAACATTTAAAAAATTCAGAGATTTTTACAGGAACTGTATATATACAGTTCCAGTAAAAGTCACTGAATTTTTCCTTATTTGTATCATTTTGTAAGGGTAAGCCTACGATATATCCTAAAACAAGTTGGAAATTGCAATATCAAATGTGGCAAATGAGGTGCGTTCGTACTATAACTAGTTTTATAAATATTCAGAACTTGGTGCAATAAGTGCTACACTCTTGGGCAAAAAGGCATGAATACAAAATTTATTTTGACTTCTATATATTAAATTCAGTAATACGGAAGTAATATGAATCCATCTTAAAAAGGACTTAATCACCATGGCAACCAAGAATCATTACCTATCATGGTATATCATTGAATCAATTATGTATCATAGGACTTTTAAATAGAATGGAAAAAACTTTTATTAATATCTTTGTAAGTTTCTATTCGATTTTCATAACATTTGAAGTGATATATATTTTATTTTCACTACAGAACATTGCATAGTAAAACAATCTCGATAACATATATCAATTACACAGCAATACAACTATATTAATGCAAGTTAGAGTTGAGACAGATGGGCAGACAAACCAAATCCATAAAGACTTTCAACTATGTTGGAAAGTGTTAAAAACACATAAATAGGTTGGAATTTGACTTTTAAAAATTCATATCAATAGACGGAAGCATACTTTCATACAACCCTGTATTTTACATACCCTCTTTATCTTTATATACATGCCACTATTTAGCTAATATTTAATTAAGACTAAAACACGCTTAAAACTAGTGAAATCACATTTCCAGAGTTTATCATCCATAGTCGGCCATATATCTAATTCTTTGCGCAGACCTGTATATCATTTTATCTATATTCTACAAACATATCTTAGTATACTAAATGAAGTTCAGTATAAAAATGCATAACTCATTTAAAAATCACCTTTAAATCACTTTTGTTCATACTCAGTAACTCTTATGATTTCTTTTGTGCACCCCTGTATATGATCTACAGCATTTATGTGCACAACACAATTAATATGGAAAAATTTAGTTAAACTTAAAAACTCATATCACAACTAACAATGCACTTCCAGCAATCGTCGTTAATATACAGTATTTTGTATGCAGTAAAGTATTTGAAATCTTTTGTGTGTCCCTGTAAATACTATGCACTTTCTATTACACAGGAAGTAACTTGTAAACCACAGCAACATATATAATTTTATTATATGTGAAAGAGTTTAGCATAATTAAAATACGCCACAAACAATATTCCCCTTATACCATTATCTAATGGAATTCTTTTGTGAGGATCTGTAAATGAATAATTATTATTCATTGCACCACATATTTTACAGAATGTATATTTTAATACACTTCATTTTAGTACATAGTTAAGATATTTTTTTTCCATGTTTTGTTTTATTTGTTTTATGCTTCCATTCACCGGAACTTTTTAAACACTCCTTGTATAACTTGTCAAAATCAAAAGTGGAAGTTCTCCTTTACAGGGAAGGTAGTACTCAATGGTATTAATCAACAGCAAAAAAATCAAAATTTTTAAGATTGGCATTTTTGAAAAAAAAAATTTTTTTTGAAAAAAAAATTTTTTTTCAAAAGGCTGCCACAAGAAAAGTTGAATACATATTTCAAAATTGGGTATATCATTTTAAACAGAAGAATATTATCTTTAAAATAAAAAAAAAACCGCAACAAAAAATTTTGCACCGTTCAAGAGATAGAGCACTTTAAATTTTTTATCGAAAATTGGGAATGGGAAATGGTGCCCGGGATGCCATCTTTGGCAGCCTGTATCTCGGGCCAGGAATTTTTTTGGGCAAAACAAAAATATACAGTTATCTTATTTTTTCGTGAATTTTAACATATGTTCACTTCAAAAACTTCTGAGACTATGAAGGTAAGATTTTTTCTTTGGCTGCCTGAATTGACATGGATTACACCAGCAGTTTTTTCGTTGGAGTTATGAAATATGTAGTTTAAGGTAGGTTCTGTTTTTACAGGTTTTAGTGTATTAAAAATACAGTAATTAACCTTGCTATATTGGCCATTCGGATATATCGTTGATTTTTCGTGCCTCTAGAAAACATTTGTACCTTTACCACACTTAGGGTGTACTCAAAAAAATATTTTCCCACGCTCAACAACTCAAAATTTTCGGACACATTTTCAGACTCATTTTTAATGGTGAATATATGAAACTTGCTGATATGATTTTTGAAGGCATGTATAAGCGGCCGAGTGTTTTCATTTTTCGCTCAATTAATTAGAACTTGATTTATAAACAATTATTTTCTCAGTATGACACACTTTTTTTTCCGTTTCCAGTTCTCTCGCTTCGAGAAATTCGGTACAAAACACCAATTTTGACAGCATTCTTTGCAATATATTCTGCCTTTATAAAAAAGAATCGACAAGCACAGCACATTATATAGTTTCTGAATAAGAGAATCTGATAATTGGATGCGTTTCAGAACAAAAATAAATTAAAAAATAATTCAGAAGATAAGAAGTTTGGATTTGAATACACCCTTAAGAAATAGTATTCCATGTATGTTAGTTATAATAAATGCCATTTTCTATCATAAATTTTATTGAGAAAATGGAAATATGCATCTATAAATTGAGGTCTTGTAGGTTATCATCTTTCTTAAAATTGATGTCTTCGGTTATATTGAGCTTCATATTTCTTTCCCAGGATGCACAATGTAACGAGAGGCTATTGTATATATTTACTTAAAAAGTATATATTTAGTAATTATCTTCTTGGACAAATTATTGGGTGGGCTCGGGCCTCATGGGCCTATACAAGTTCGCGCCACTGCGCGTGAACTTAATTTCTCAATAATTTTGCATAAATTCACTTCTGTTACGTGGTCCGAAAACTTTGACTGATTTTGATGAACTTTTTCATTTTGTCTTCAATGATTTTACTGCATTGTAGTTATTTTAAGTATTGTGCGGCAGCGCAATTCTTATTTATTTCCAGTGTCACTTCTTAATGTTAATTTAACATAGAAAAGCCTATGGAGATCATAACTTTTTCAATTTATCTTCCCACCTTTTTGTCCCTGATGTCACTCATTTTTGATTCTTTACTAATTCTAATGATATTATAAATTTAAAAAGTAAGAACGTTTGCCTGACGTCAGGGTAAAAACGAATGGTAAAATGTCTTTGCATATGGGTGAATTATAACCCAGAGAGAAACATGGGCCAATTTTTTTTTTTTTTTACATTATTCAAATATTTTTCTTAATAATTCCAAATTTCGCTTTTTTCACTGAGAATCTTATCTCTTTTTAGTTGAAAAATTTTCACGTGAAATATTAAATTGAACTAGTTTATTTTTCAAGAATTAAAAAGGTGAATATGGCGTCATAGTGGAAATAAAAAGGATATTTTCAGAATAAGTTTTTGCTTTGGTCAAGTTTATGTTTTAGAAAAAAGTTTCAAATGGATAGCTATTTTTACGCAGGTAGCGAACTTAGTGAGGAGTTACATAACTTAAATTTAAAAATGTATTTTTTTCCGAGATGAGAACTATTTATACCCCAAGTTAAACTTAGGTAATAATTTTTTGATGTGTTTACATCACCCCTTGTGAGAGAATAAGGTAACAGAATTTAAGTAAAACTTTTATTTTTTTATTTTTTACTGTATCACAGCTATAATATTGTTAAACATTAGCAGTAAGGATTCAACACAATTTATTTTTTCATTCATAGCGTTTCTGAGTGGGAAATAGGGTATCTAAATTTAAGTGAAGTTATTGTTTTATTTTTTGATTATTGATTTTTTACGTTCAGATTGGAAGTTTTTGTCCAAACTACAGCAACCTGCATTACTACAGTGGTGAAATATTTTGAATTATACATTGGTAAACTGCAACACACATTGTGATGCAATACCGCATACATCAAAGCCTGATGATGATATCCTCTATTAATTTTGAAATGAGTTCGTCTGAATGCAGTAGTTATTAAAAAACTTGACATATTAAACAAAAACCTAATTTGAAGAACAATTTAAAAAAAAAAAAAAACTAAATTTATTTCCTACATTGTTTAAGCCCGAGAAGGGCAGATATTAAGTTATTTCATTCAGTTAGTTCTACATTTAATGTTAAATTTTTGTAACAAATTAGTTAAGCCAATTGAAGATTAAAAAATAAAAATAAAATTCATACAATATGATACTTAAAACACCCTAAAAAATTAGATTCCGCTCAAGTGAAATCGAAATAAATCTTAGACATTTTTTTAAGTTTTGTATTTTGCAGGCTTCTTATCATTTTCTGTACAATTGTCATAAACATAATACAAAATCTGCAATACAAATATTTTCAATTAAAAATGGAAGAAGTCTAAGGTTTATTTCTATTTCATTTGAACGGAATCTAATTTTTTAGGGTGTTTTAAGTATCATATTGTATGAATTTTATTTTTATTTTTTAAAATTGGCCTAACTAATTTGTTACAAAAATTTAACATTAACTGTAGAACTAACTGAATGAGATATCTTAATATCTGCCCTTCTCGGGCTTAAACAATGTAGCAAATAATTTTAATTTGTTCTTTAAATTAGGTTTTTGTTTAATAGTTATTATAACCAGGGGTCAATGCAAGGATTTTTTCTTGGAGCCCATTTTGGGAAAAGTTATTTTTACGAAATTTGTTATATTTTTCTGAAAACTAACATTTTGTAATGGAATATGAATTAATTATTTATTAATAACTTCTTTAAGTTCTTTTGCATCTTTTCTTTTTTTCATTTCTGGAGAACTTGTGTTCTTTCCAAATTACACATTTTAAAACCTAACAATTTTCAATATAATTGATGAAGAGTATGTTTTTATGGAATATAATTTTGTGAAGGGCTTGTTTTACTAAAAGGAAATTATGTGAAGGGGTCTGTTTTATTAAAAGGAATTTTGTGAAGGGGACTGTTTTGTTAAACTTATTTTCGTGAAGGGTCCCTAAATAGGGCCCAAATTTCACCTGGATCATCCCCTTATAAAGTTCAGATCTTATCAAGTTTATTTATCTTAAAAATTAGCGTAAAATATTGGATTTTTGGCCATTTTATGAAGTATAAGGCCTGTGCCTCCCTAAAGCGATCACGTTCCGTTCCAATAAAAATTGGTCGCTCCGAGAGGTGGTCTCTTAATGGAGGTTATGTTTAAATCTAGATTTTAATTGTTGAAAAAAAAAATATTAATGTTAGTAAAATTTATTTTTCATATTAGGAAAAAATATAAAAATGTAAGTATCAAAACAAAAGTTAATTACATAAGTTAATTACTGCAGAGTTTAAAAAATGAATACATTGGCGTTTGCTTTGATTTTACGGTTTTATTTTTTATAACTTTTATTTCCAAGTCCTTTCAAAGTTCAATAAAAAAATGCATTTTTTTTTTTCTTTTGGACGGGAACAAACAATGACGATTTCATTAATTTATTTATTTCTTTGAGAGTTTCCTAACAGAATAGGGTAGGCTTAATTTGTCATCCTAGTTAAATTCATTGCCTAAAAAGACACAAAGGGGTTTAGACGCTTAAAAGCTACCGGAACAATAATAAAAAAATTCTAAACTTAGTTTAAATGGGCGCTCTCTGGAATTATTTTTCTAATAAAACCTTCTTCAAGCGACCAGGAAAAAACGGACTTTGTTTCATTTTCCTCAAAGAAATTGGTCGCTGAAGAAGGGAGTTCAACTGGGATGGTCTCTGAATGGAGATAAAATTAGTATTGAGCCTATGGGAATAAATTTTGTTCTATGAAAAAGTGGTCGCACAGGGAGATTTCACTGTATATGTGTTAATTAAAAAAATATTTGACATTTCCTATTTAATTTTGTAAAATTAATAGAAATGTCAAAGTGGACCCCTTGGGTACCTTTCCCCTTAAAGCACCTATCTCGTCTATCGAAATGACTGTCATTTGGATTCAAGGTTCATTTCCTTGAGTACTCGTGCGATAAAAAGATGACGCCTTTCCTGTACTAAAGCTTTCGAAGTTTTTAATCTTTCATTACCGTTTCGGTCTCGTGCACGTCTACAAGTTCAAAAATGTAGGGATATGTCTTATACATGTCAAGAAATAAGTCAAGGACAATCAAGCGTTTCTGAATCTGCTATTCATTCCTGAGTGACAAGTTGTCGTTTTTTTTTTTCTTTCCACGTCGAGCTCGTGAGAAATTTTATAAAGAAAATAACGTAGTTTTCCATCTTATTTTATAGATTTTTTTCGAACTTATTGTTTAAAAAAAAATGAAATTGTATATAAATGCCCATTCAGAGTTCCCAGCGACATGGAAAGTTATGTGAAATCTGGAAAGTCAGGGAATTTCAAAGTAGTCAGAGAAATTTTAAAATGTATAGGAAAGGTCAGGGTGGGGGGGGGGGGGGATGAAAAATGACACGAAATTCATCAAATGATTTTGGAAAAAAAATCGCGAAATTTGAAGAGCGCTTGCAGAAAAAAATCGATAATTTTATTCAAGAATTTCAGAAATAAATAGCGTATTTCGTTGTATCCCCATTCGATCATGGAATTTTTTGAGATTTCGTCAGGGAAATTTCCAAACATACCACAAATATAAGGGTTTCTTTAAATTATATATGTTAAAAAAAAATAAATAAATAAATAAATAATGCAATTTAACAAATTACAACGACCATTTGGAAAATGATTTTTTCAAAGACTAAAATTTAAGACATCAAAAATCGCACGGAGTTGATCATATATTACGTACGCCATGGATTACATTTTTCGGTACTGTAAATCTTTAAACTTCTACGGAGCTGGTCATACGTATTACGTACGCCATGGATTAAACATTAATATTCCTGGACCAATTTTAAATGAAATTTCATTCTTAAACTTCTAAACATCTCACAATATTACTTTTTACACCGTCGTATAGAAAAAAAATGTACTTTTAAATGCAATTTGTTTGAAAGCTGTATCTCAATTTGTTTCTGATTCTGAGTTATTATTATTATTATTATTATTATTATTGTAGTTTTTATTACTTTTTTGTCATAGTGGCAACAGAAGTATCCATCTCTGTTGAAAGTAAAGGGAAAATACAGATTACTGTATAGACCAGGGTCGGCGAACCTTTTCATATCCACGTGCCAATTTTTTCCAAAAAAATATTTTAAATGGTCATGGCGTGCCAACACATTTAGTGGATCAAAGTATCAAAATGAATTAATATACTGATTTTAGGATTTAAAATATATATAGGTAACATTTTGTAATAAACTTAAGTATTTAAAAAATCCTATTTCTCTTGTAGCGTCTTAGATACCAAACAATTCAGATCAGCTTCGCATTTGAGTTTTTCTTTAAGAGAATGCGAGCTGTATTGGAGCCACCCAACAAAAGGTTTCTACTTGAGTTTTTCGCACTTTTCATTTCCGAAAAGAAAAATCAAAATATGCTTCTTAAAAAAAAGTTCTTTTATGGAATTGAATTCGAAATTCCAAGTTAACATAATTTCACCATCGGCATTTTTGCTTATGTTCGTTATTTTCCGATAATCTCCTAATTCTCTCATAAACTCTAATTTTTTTGAGCCAATAATGAGCTAGATTGTGTTTTATAAAGTTACAATCTGTATGGTCGCGACAACTAACCTAATTTAGAAAAAGTCAGCAAGTCTAAATTAAAATACAGCAATTTGTGCATTTTCACTATGGTCGGTCTAAAGCAGGGCAACTGACATTTTTTACATTTTTTCTGATAGAATTTTTTTTTTTTTTTTTTTTTTTTTTTTTTTTTTTTGTAAAATTGTTTAACTGCATCGTGACGACTTTTTAAAAGTACGGAGATTTTACTCAATATACATTATATTTACTAAATAATTTTTACATCTGAATTCCAATAAAACAAAATTTATTAGTAAAAAAAATGTTACACAAAAGTTAACACAAGTTCCATTCTTAACAAATCAGCTGTTTTGCAGGAAGCAATCATAACAGTTTTGTTTGTATCTAGGGACACGGCAGTGTCCCTTTCAAGTCGAGAAAGCACAGCCACTCACCTATCATAAAAAATCTGAGGGTACATCCTGTAGCCCTAGAAACATGAAATTTGGTAAGAAGCTAGTGTTTCGGATACAAAGATAGGGAAAATTCGAAAAAGAATTATCATCCGTAATCGGAATTCTTGCCAATACTGTTGGTCACTGATTATCAACATGATAAAACATAACAGTTTTGTTTGTATTTGTCTTAACAAAACTCAAAGATTGAATGTATCAAAAATAGAATTTTGTTAATTATCTTGTGTTAGACGTGAGGCCTTCAACATTTTAATTTAAAACATGAATCTATGCCGTGCCGAAAATAATTTCTCGCGTGCCACCTGTGGCACGCGTGCCATAGGTTCGCCGTCCCTGGTATAGACCAATCAGAAAACGAATAAAATGCGGATTCAACTAACAAAAAGCTTCAGATATGTTTTTGATTTCCTACCCTGACGAGGACAATAACCATTTTTCCAAATGGTTAAAAAAAAAAAAAGAGAGAATTACTTATAGAATTGCCAAAGCACACCAGAATTATTATTTAAAAAAAATTATTTTATATCTTGTTTTTTTTTTTTTCCTTAAGACTTTAAAAATTGTCTTTGATTCTATAGTTCCTTGAATAAATATATATATAAATACTTTCTTTTCACGTATTATATCACATTCATATAATGCAGTTTTATATTTGTACCCTTCAATAAATATAAAATTTACATGTTTATTAGCTAGTCTAAGGTTTAAGTGATTTGCTTCAAAGCTTCATCAGATATAATACTTTCTCAAAAATCATTAAAGAAAAAAAAACTTTAAAATTTTGCGACACACCTGCGCCTTCTACTCTGACGCACCGGTTGAGAAACACAGTGTTAAACACGGTGTGTGACACAGTTTCCTAAATGTAAATCATAAGGGGTGGGGAGGTAACTGCTTTCCAAATTTTTAATAAGCTAAAGTAAAAATTAATCCTTAAGTAAATCATTTTTCGTAATGTTAATCATGTTTAATTATATTTTTGTGCAGAAACGGAACAATATAGACATGAAGTTGACAATAATAGCAAAATAAATAGTATTGTTTGTTGGGAAAACTACCTGTTCCGAAAAAAAAAACACCAAAAAAAAAAAACACCTTTGATCACTCCGGAAGACAAGGGGAAAAAAACAGAAAAGACATAGAATTAGTTAGGCTTCCTGAAAATCAGGAAGACGAAGTCGATCTCTGTTGCAACTTATTATCCTTTTCAAGGCTAACTTAAGAGCAACATTAAATCATACATTTAGCGAATTATTATGATTATTATTTTGCTTAAATGATCAAAGTTTTTTTGGCAGCAATCCTTCAAAATTAAGTTGTCTCTTATTTAAAAATACTCCTATTTTTTCTTGAAAACAAACATTTCTATATTCATTTAATTTCTTACTGTCATTTTAAAAAAAAGCTTGAATTTAAAAATAAGTAAAATAATAAACCGCCCGTTTTTTGGGGGGGGCAAATTAAATGAGGAAAATTATTTTTTTCTTTTTTACAAATTAATACAGTGGACTCATACAATGCATCCCCGCTTAGGGAGGGGGTAAACTATTGAGCTGTTTTACATGTTATCTAAAGGTACCTTTTCTCCTAAATCACTCATCCAATCACCACAAAATTTTATGCATAACTTTATTAATTCTATATTTATCTAATGAATTAAGGATTTTTTAAAAGAATAAATGTTTATATTTTATTGAGGTTAAAAAAAAAAAAAAAAAAAAAAAAAAAAAACCAGGTGCTTTTCTTTTCTTTTCTTTTTTTTTTTTTTTTTTCAGAAATGAATGCGTTTTTATATATAGTATATAATTTTTAATCATTTGGAAAAATGGTTATTGTCCTCTGTCAGGGTAAGAAATCAAAAACATATCTGAACCGTTTTATTGGTTGAATCCGCATTTTATTCGTTTTCTGATTGGTCTATACAGTAATCTGTATTTTCCCTTTACTTTCAACAGAGATGGATACTTCTGTTGCCACTATGACAAAAAAGTAATAAAAACTACAAAAAAAAAATTAATAACTCAGAAACAAATTGAGATACAGCTTTCAAACAAATTGCATTTAAAAGTACATTTTTTTCTCTATACGACGGTGTAAAAAGTAATATTGTGGGATGTTTAGAAGTTTAAGAATTAAATTTCATTTAAAATTGGTCCAGGAATATTAATGTTTAATCCATGGCGTATGTAATGTATGACCAGCTCCGTAGAAGTTTAAAAATTTACAGTACCGAAAATTGTAAAACTGAAATTTCTTTTAAAATTTGTTCATGATGGGTCCAGGAATGTTAATGTTTAATTCGTGGCGTACGTAATGTATGATCAACTCCGTGCGATTTTTTATGTCTTAAATTTTAGTCTTAAAAAAAATCATTTTCCAAATGGTCGTTGTAATTTGTTAAATTGCTTTTTTTTTTTTTTTAAATTGTACTTCAGAAAATATTTTACCGTAACATTTTTCCTATCAAAATATACCCCAATAAATTCCAAAATGGCGGAAACTGAGAAGAGATGTTTGACTTGTTAGATATTCCCCACCCCATCCAAGCCCTGGATTTTTTAGTGTGAAAAACCCAACCCGGTGGGGAAAATGAGTATCTACCCGGACGGTAAACCTGACAACCCTGGGCAACTAATCACGAATACTTCAGAAAGCATGCACATCTAATGCTGAACGATCTAGCCCAAGCTGATACTATATACGGATACGAGCTGGCTTTACATCTAGCCTTTAATATTATTAGGATTCATTTCCTATGACTTCGGTCAAGGGCGCTATCCATACTACACTTGCACCCTGCTTGTTTTCTATCTGCCTAAATATTTCCTTGTGAGAGATTCGTAAAACCCGACTGCGGTTTCCTTGCATATAATTGTTTGTTATTGTCCGTTTAGAATTATTGCGCAAGTCTAAGATATTGCTGATGATTTTATCTTTTAATTGAGTAAATTTCCTGCCTTTTTTTTTGTGTGTCTTCATACAGTTTTAAAGAGTTATCTAATTTACAAATGCATTAGGATTTAATGCATTTTTTGTCCACTCCAAAGAAATAAAACTTACATATTATTATCGCTTGTAACCCCTGTGGCAGAATTTTTTTAAGCTTTCTACAACAAACCTCATTAACAGAGAATTTTTTCTGCAATAGGATATTTAAAAATGAATGACAAATTTATACATAATACAATTAGAAAAAACGCATTGAGGAACTAATATAATCATAAAACAGGTATTATATGTATTTTATATGTAATCACCTCACTTCATTTTAAACTTCATGTAAATGAAAAAAAAGGCCAAAAATATAAATTTAATAAATCAGCGTTAGAGGAATTATTTAGCATATTTTCAGTAACAGATCCTCTCACTGTCCCTTAGAGGTCTGCACGGGCCCGGGCTTGGCCCGAGGCCCGTACCCGGGCCGGCAAAAAAATTAATCGGGCCTATCGGCCCGATTTAAGAATTTAAGCGAAGCTTATAAAATACGAGCCATTTTCAATGAATATGATTTTCTCGAGAAGTATAAATGTGCGTCACAAGCCGATGCGAGTTTAGCAACATCAATACAGAAATGTAAGATGTCCATCGTAGAGATCGGCATCATACAGTTACAAGATGTCTGATTCCGAGTTTAATTTTTTTTTTCAGCAGACTCGTGCCGGGACGGAACTGGTCTTAATCGATCTCAGATGTGTAGAACAGTCATTGTGTTTTGTAGTATTAACAGTGATAATGAACTTCTCCAGTATCTTTGGAAATATACCTTAAGGTGTTTCTCATATTCATTGCTTAACAATGCGAAGCTTTCAGACACATTTTCTGAGAAAATTTTTAACTATAAAGGCATAAAATTGACAGGCCTGCTTATTGAACTCATTTGGAAATGAATAGCTTTTTCCATATTTGATAAATTACTTACAGAGATAACAGAGATTCCTGTCACGTGACTGTACGTTTTTCTCCTTTCCTGTGCTATCGCTTCCGGAAATTCGATTCAAAACACTAACTTTGACAGTATTTTCAGAAAGATATATTGCTTTTATCTGTGGAAAAAAAACGACATTTACATAGCTTCTGAATAAGAATACCTGCCAATCTTACGCGTTTCCGAAAAGAAAAGAATTCATAAATGTGTCGAAATGTAGCTCCTTTGGATTTGAGAAAAACCTTAAAAATAAGAGAAATATTTTCACAAATCTACTTTTTATTATACAGCTTCAAAAGTTATCATGTTTTTAATCCTTTATTCTGAACTACATTAATCTTTTAATGAATCGTTATTTCCATTTTGAAATGTCTGTAGACACGATGGCTAAAACACTGTAAGTAATCGTTAATGTTTACTATTGTGTGTTTTCTGTTTTGCGAACATCATAGTAATGTAAAATGTTCCCATAAATATGTATGTAGTATTCATTAATAGAATCTTAATTGTATGTTGAGAAAAAACGGATTTTTTTTTTGTAGAAATTGTGTCGGGCCGGGCCTGTTTTCACCGATTTTTGTACGGGCCTGGCTGAGAACTGTAAAAATGCAAACGGGCCGGGCTGAGCCCGGGCCTGGAAATTCCGGCCCGTGCAGACCTCTACTGTCCCCCACACTTGTCTTAAGATTTGTTGATTGAGTACAGGCTTAAATTGCTGCAATGTGTAGCAATTCATCACAGATTTGAAAACTATAACTAGATCAATTTATTGGGGAGGGGAGAGAGAAGCATTGTACACATATGCTTAATTATGTCAAATAATTTAAATATAAATTAATATGTATACATATCTAATTTTTCGTCTTGCTAAATGTTGAGGATAAGTTGTTTCTTACTAAAATTCTAAACTTATTTCTTTTCACCAAGTTAATTTAAAGCCAATTTTTCAAAAACATATGTTTTCAAAACATAACTACATAGGTAAATAAAAAATCCTTTAGTTGAATAAAAAAAGTAACCTTCTAGAAACTTCTAATAGAACTTTACTAACTTTAAAACTTTTTCCTTTAAATGAAAATAATAATTCAAAAAAGTAATATTTCTACCAGATACGTTTAGTGGCCCGAGGATCAAAGTTTTCTGCAAGGGACCATTTCCTTTCTGCGACAATGTCGCCATGCTGCAGCGTTTCTGCCACAGGGCTTATAAAAAAGCTGAAGAGAGCGCGAAAATTATTCTAATAAGCGAACATCCCATATAACTGGTTTCTTTGTAACGCATTGCGATTTGTAGGGAATTTGAAAAAATAAAGATTCATCTGATAGTACTTTCTTTGATTTAAACATGCTCGTATTATCAGAGTTCTGCTGCATTTTAATTAACACATTTTATCAGAATACATAAAAATTTAATTGATTATGACCCGACGGGATTTTGAAGTCCTTTTAAAGAAAACTTTATATAAAATTTACTTAATATGACTATTAATAACTTAACTTAATTTTATTTTTGTAAAATACGCTGTTTTATCATATTTAGAAAGCATGGCCAAATTTGCATGGGTAAATTATTTTTAGAAATACATCTTTTTCAATCATTTACCCACGACTGAGATTATAAAAAAAAAAAATAAGGAAGATGATAACCAACATATCAATGTTTCATGTTTGTGTCTCCAAAACATTAATTCGCATTTACAGTTTTTTTAGTAAAGTTGATACAGAGTTATTGTAATCGACATATACACGAAAAAAGGGCGGTAGGGACGAATGGGCACAATAACGGAGAACTGCTGTATCATTCTGTATATATCTTTTTGTCTATCTTCAGGCATTAAATGGGAAAATTTTCTAAATTTATAATTTCAGACATAAATAAAGGGATAAAATTTAATGAAATGTAAAAACTAGTTAAAAGAGTAGACAATTTTTCTTATTTATTTTGAGCAGGTAATTTTTCATTATTTAAGTATTGCGCGGCAGCGCAATACTTATTTATTTCCAGTGTCACTTCTCAATGTTAATTTAACATAGAAAAGCCTATGGAACTCATAATTTTTTTTTTTTTACTTTTTCTTCCCACCTTTTTGTCCATGATGCCATAATTTTTTTTATTCTTTGTAATTTTAATGATATTGTAAATTCAAAGTACGAAAATGTTTGCCTGACGTCACAGTCAAAACGGATGATAAAATGCCTTTGTATATGGGTGATTTATAATGCAGAGATTAACATAGCCTAAGCTTTATTTATATTATTCAAATATTTTTCTTAGTAATTCTAAATTTCGATTTTTTCATTGAGAATCAATGGACGTTTTTGCTATAAAATTTAACATTTTTTTCTATTGTTGCAAAAAATTCAAAACCCGTTATTATGATAAGGAGACCTTGTTCGTAATAATAATTTATATACAGTAATTAATTTTCAATTAAAATATTTCCACGTGAGAAATGAAATTTGAAATAATTTTTTTACGAATTAAAAAGAAGATGAATATGGCGTCATACAGGAAATATTTTAAAACATTTATTAGTAATACAAGAAGCATTAATAAGAGTAAATACAGAAAGCAGGTGACTATGACGTCGAAAAATTGCAACATATTTCACCAATATTGATTTTTAATCATGAATATCAATTACATACAGATATGCCCATTCTATTAAAAAGGTGTAAACTTTGGGTTGTATTTATGTTTTCCTTTTATTTATTTGTTGATGAGGTTTTAATTTCGTTAAGAAATAATAGTCGGAAAGAAATACTGTACTATTTATATTGTTTTAAGACTGTAATATTTGAAATCGTCGGATGCTTAGAAGTTAATAAATTTGCAAATAACCGAAATTTATTTTACAGAAAATGATAATTAAAAAATAATTATTTGTAAATTTAAAAAGACAGAGACTTTTAACGTTAAGTAAACTTAACGAAGCAACGTTAAAGAAACTTAACTTACCGCATTTTTTATCTAAGATTATTCCTCAAGATTTTTTTTTTAACCATTTGGAAAAATGGTTATTGTCCTCTGTCAGGGTAGGAAATCAAAAGCATATCTGAAGGTTTTTATTGGTTTAATCCGCATTTTATTCGTTTTCTGATTGGTCTATACAGTAATCTGTATTTTCCCTTTACTTTCAACAGAGATGCGGATACTCCTGTCGCCACTATGACAAACAAGTAATAAAAACTACAAAAATAAATAAATAAATAAATAAATAAAAATAAAAAAATAATAACTCAGAAACAAATTGAGATACAGCTTTCAAACAAATTGCATTTAAAAGTACATTTTTTTTCTCTATACGACGGTGTAAAAAGTAATATTGTGGGATGTAAATGTTTAGAAGTTTAAGAATGAAATTTCATTTAAAATTGGTCGTAAGGTTTCTTGGAAATCTGACGACGGAAAAGCCTTTTCCCGAACACCCAATGAAATGCTTGGATAATACGTAAATTTCAGGAAATCTGACGAGTCGCAGGCGATTTTTGTCGCTTGCAATTTTTACGTGTAATAACACTATTAATGTTTAATTCATGGCGTACGTAATGTATGATCAATTCCGTACGATTTTTCCGTGCAATGTCTTAAATTTTAGTCTTTGAAAAAATCATTTTCCAAATGGTCGTTGTAATTTGTTAAATTGCTTTTATTTGAATGTGAGGTACTTTTTTGGGGGGGGGGGGGGGGTGGCCCGAAAACGACTGATGTTGATGATAAATAAGTCATGGTTTAAGGATATTTTTGCATCATAGCGTACCAGAGTGGAAAATGGGATAGCTAAAATTTTTTTTTTTTTTTAAATGTTTTTACTAAAGATGTTTTATACTCAGACTGGAAGTTTTTGTTCAAACATTGCACTACTGCGCTGACGAAACATTTTGGATAAAATATTGGTAAATACATCCCAAATTGTGATGCGATACTTTGTAGATCAAACCTGATAATGATACATGCAGTTAATTTTTAAATGAGTTCGTCTGAATGCAGTAGTTATTAAAAAACTTGACACATTAAACAAAAACATAATTTGCTGAACAAATAATTAAAAAACAAAAACAAATTTATTCCCCTACATTATTTAAGCCCGAGAAGGGACAGATATTAAGATATTTCATTCCGTTAGTTCTACATTTAATGTTAAATTTTTGTAACAAATTAGTGCAAGTGAACTTTAAAAAATAAAAATGAAATGCGAAAAATATGATACTTAAACACCCTAAAAAGTTAGATTCCGTTCAAACGAAATCGAAATAAATCTTAGATTTCTTTTGGAAGGTTTGTATTTTAGATGTGCCTAATCATTTGTTTTCACCTACTGTAAACATAATGCAAAATCAGCAATAGAAATACAGTGGAACCCGGTTAAGACGCTCACGGTTAATATGCGATCCCGCTTAATACGCGAATTCTTTCCGATCCCTTGAACATCGCCTATAAGGCTAATGCAAAAATATCACGTTTAATACGCGAAAGATTTTCGGTCCTTTAAGGCAAAAAATCACACTTAAGACGCGAATTCATTGATCAAGATGCGAATTCCTTGTCTCTTTTCCAGTATTACCAATTTATCGGATTTTTTATATTTAAATAGAAAACAGTGTCTCCAAATAATAATATTTACTTTATTTAATAACAGATTAATTAAGCCGAACATTATTAATCGGAAATAGTGGTAATTATTTGAATTTAAAAAGGCCCGCTAAATTAGCAGCGCTGGAATTCTTTGATCCCGCGTCCTAACATTCTGTATTTCCCGCTTCGTGTATGTTTTTACTGTAGAGAGAGAAAGACGAATTCAGGATACTCAGATATGTCATAAAATTATGATTAAAGATGATTATACATATTGTTAGTGAGGTTTTCAATGTAACTTATATACCTACTATGTTTTAAAATGCATATTATAGACCAAAAAAAAAAAAAAAAAAAATGCAACTCGTAAATGTTAAATAAATAAGAATGAGGTTGTTTAATTCTTTTTTGTATGTTAACAATCTTTTTTACCAAAAGGTTAATAAAGATAGTTTTTTCTTATAATGAAAAGGATAGATTATAATGGTACTCATTATCATAAGTAACTAAATATTATTTTAACAACTGGATTGTGATTCAAAAGTTTAATATTTTTACTTTCTTCTATCTTTACAAGAAGAAAGTATTGGATTCATGAAAATTTTCGAATTCCGGTTTTCGACGGATTTACACGTTTTAGGGGTCAGAGATTCCAAAAAACATGTTTTTGCAAAATGTCTGTCTGTGACTCTGTGAGTCTGTCTGTCTGTCTGTCTGTGTGTATGTGACACAAATTTTGTGGGCGCTCTATCTCAAGAACTAATGCACGGAATTTAATAAAAATTGATATTCAGTGAGTCCCTAATACAAATTGATGCTGATTAGTTTTTGGTGTAAATCGCTCAACAGGTGGCGCTGCTATGCTGCATTTTTCACGATTTTCGCAATAGCTCTATCTCACGAACTAATGCACGGATTTTGATCAAACTTCAGATTTAGTTAGTCCTTGATATGAATTGATGCTGATTACGTTTTGGTGTAAATCGCCCAACAGGTGGCGCTGTTATGATGAATTTTGCAGGATTTACACGATTTCCCCAGTAGCTCTACTTTAAGAACTAACGCACGGATTTTCATCGAACTTCAGATTCAGTTAGTCCTTGATATGACTTGCTACTGATTATGTGTTCGTGTAAATCGCCCAACAGGTGGCGCTTCTGTGCTGACTTATTCACGATTGCCTCAATAGCTCTATCTATAGGACTTATGGACGAATTTTCATCTAACTTCAGATTTAGTTGTATGTTGACACAGGTTGTTGTTAATTAGGTTTTGGTGTTAATCACCCAATAGGTGGCGCTGCTATGCAGGAATTTTCACAATTTTCGCTATAGCTTTATCTCAAAAACTAATGCACGGATTTTCTCCAAACTTCAGATTCAGTCAGACGTTGACATAAATTGTTGCTGATTAGGATTTGGTATAAATCACCCAATAGGTGGCGCTGCTAGGCAGCATTTTGCTGGATTTAGACGATTTCAGCGATAGTCATATCTCAAGAACTAATGCACGGAATTTCATATCTTTAGAATCCTCATGAGATGCATAGATTGCCATTTAATTTTGGCAGTGTGATAGCGAATTTTGAAGTATTAACATGTATGAGATAGAAGAAAGTTTTGGGATTGGTACATCCGACTAGTTTATCTCTGTTAAAAAAAGAGTTCAGCTGAAAATTATTATTATTATTTTTTTTTTTTTTTTGGTTGTAACTTAATAATCTACAATAAAGCCGTATAAATTCATTTTTTATTTTCAGTTATTATTACAGTCGTTCCTAAAAAGTTAATGAGTTAAAGTTGAATACAATTAAATTTCAATCTAAATATACCTAAAAGATACAATTTTCTACCGTAAACATCTAACCGAAAGCTCTAAAGTTCATTTAGACGATTAGATGTGTAAATAGGCGCACAGTTTCTGCAACGTTATACAAATCACGTTTAATACGCGATCCCGCTTAATACGCGACTTTTGTCCACTCCCTTGAAACGCGTCTTAACCGGGTTCGACTGTATTTGCATCTTAAGTTTGGGAAAAAGTCTAAGATTTATTTCGGTTTCGTTTGAACGGAATCTAAGTTTTTAGGGTGTTTAAGTATCGTATTGTTTGCATTCCATTTTTAACACTTTCCAACAAAGTTGAAAAGTGTTTATGACTTCGGTTTGTCTGTCCGTCGCCCCACCAGTGGCCGAGAGGTTCTGCCCTCGAAGCTGGTAGACGGGAGGTGCTGGGTTCGAACCCAATCGCGCCCGTCGGCCTAATCGTTTCGAAGTTTTCGTGGTTTTCTTCGAAACCTTGGATTTCCAAGCGTAAATACGGGTTAGGTTCCCTTAGAAAGACCCCCCCCCCCCCTTAGGGCCTATATCCCTCGTGTTGATAATTGGCCGTCATAAACACAACCAGCCAACCGTCTGTCCGCGCTCTAACTCCCGTAAATATACTCGGATCGTTCTGAAATTTTTGTATGTTAGTAACCTCTACCATAGTACGAACCCTATTTCAAATGAAGTTTATAGCACGTTTAGTTCATTTACAGGGACAGTAAAAAGTTTTCCGTTACATTACGGCCTATAAAATCTTTTAAAATGATTTTTAATTACGTTATATGCTTTCAAACATAATAAAATTGATATGCAATTATCAAGTGTACTAAAATATGCATTCTGTAGGATATGCGGCGCAAGGAATAGTTATTATTCATTTACAGGGCCACACAAAAGGATTCCGTTACATAATGATACAGGGTTGGAGGGAATTTTTTCCGGCGTATTTCAATTATGTTAAATTATTTCATGTATAATGAAATTAATATACGTCGCTGAGGTTTACTATAAGTTATTTCATGTATAATACGAAGTGCATAGAATTATTTACAGGGACACACAAAAGATTTCAGATATTGCATCCGAAGTACTGTAGTACATTAGCGATGATTGCTGGAAATGCATTTTTACTTTCTTCTATCTTTACAAGAAGAAGTATTGGATTCGTGAAAATTTTCGACTTCCGGTTTTCGACGGATTTATACGTTTTAGAATGTCCTGAACACGATTTGATAGTTTTTAGAAAAAGTCTGTCTGTCACTCTGTGAGTCTGTATGTGACAAAAATTTTGTGGGCGCTCTATCTCAAGAACTAATGCACGGAATTTCACAAAACTTCATATTCAGTTAGATCTTGATATAAACTGGACCTTATTAGTTTTTGGTGAAAATCGCCCAACAGGTGGCGCTGCTATGCGGCATTTTTCACGATTTCTGCAATGGCTATATCTCAAAAACTACTGCACGTATTTTCATAAAACTTCAGATTCAGTTAGTCCAAGATATAGGTTAGTGCTGATTACTTTTTTGTAAAAATCGCCCAACAGGTGGCGCTGCTATGCTGCATTATTCATGATTATCGTAATAGCTCTAACACAAGAAAAAATGCACGAATTTTCATCAAACTTCAGATTCAGTTAGTCCCTGATATAAATTAGTGCTGTTTAATTTTTGGTGTAAATCGCCCAACAGGTGGCGCTGCTGTGCTGCATTTTTGACGATTCCCGCAAGAGCTGTATCTCAAGAACTAATGCTAGAATTTTCATCAAACTTCAGATTTAGTTAGTCCTTGACATGAACTGACGTTTTCTGCATTTTGGTGTAAATCGCTCAACAGGTGGCGCTGCTATGCTGCATTTTTTGCAATTTCCGCAATAGCTTTATCTCAAGAAGTAATGCTTGGATTTTCAACAAACTTCAGATACAAATATACCTTGATATCAATTAGTGATGTTTATGTTTTGGTGTAAATTGCTGAACAGGTGGCGCTGCTATGCTACATTTTTCAGAATTTCCCCTAAAGCTCTATCTCAAGAACTAATGCATGAATTTTCATCAAACTTCAAATTCAGATATACTTTGATATGAATTGGTACTAAATCGATGTTATTTCTTGTACTATTTAAATGATTTAATTGACATACAGTAAACTCTGTCTAAGGCGGAATCGGTTGGGACTGAGAAAATATTCCGAGGTAGACAATATTCCGGCTTATGCAAAAGAGCATGATTTATAGGAATGAAGCATACGTCAGTCGAATAGCGTTTTATGTTTTCGATAAAAAGACTGGATCTTGAGTTATAATGAATTGCTCGCGATCTTTCATCATGATCTTTCATTGATTGTCCTAACCCAAAAATCTGTCGAAAATTGAAATTCTGGAAGATCCTTTGCCTTTATAAATTAATGAGAAACATTATTCAATTTCTTAGTACCGCTGTAATACCTACGAATTTGAAGTTTACACCCAAAAAAAATAATAATAACTTCGGGAATGAGACATAAAGCCATCACTTTGAATTTGAGTACAACCTTAAGCACGATATATTATAGACAATACATTATTTCATAAATGTGTACTGAACTAGTAATAATGACTTTAAAATGCATATTTATAAAGGAAAAAATGGCATAAGCAAGAATTCCTTAAAATTTAAACAGTTTCTGTTCTTTTGAATTTACTTTTTTAAAGTATTACGGAATTTAATTTTTATGCTCGACATTAAGTATTTGACGTATATATATCAGTTTTAAAGTTTCATAAACGAAACGCCTTTCATTTTTAAAAAATATCCTATTTTCCGCCTTATGCAAAATTTCGCTTTCGCTGGCTCTTTAATACCCTTTCCGTTTCCGCGTTAGGCAGATTCCGGCTTATGCAGCAAGAATTAATGTTATTTTCTATGGGTTCGCTGGGACTTTAAAAATTTTCCGCGGTAGACAGATTTCCGGCTTACACAGAGTCCGCCTTAGGCAGAATTTACTGTATTTATATAGAAGAAAGTTTTGTGATGGCCACAACATATACTAGTTAATTATGGTATGTGCTTTTATGTTTCACTATATGTATGCATTGTATATGCTGTGTAAAAATGCTCTAATTGATATACAGGGCTACACAAAAGAATTCGTAATGGTTACTGGGTATGATTGCAAATTGTTTAAAGGTGGTTTTTAAATGAGTTATGCATTTTTACGCTGAACTTCATTTAGTTTGCTAAGAAATGTTTGTAGAATATACGTAAAATGATATACAGGTTCATGCAAAGAATTGGATACATGGCCGTCTATAAATGATAATTTTTGGAAATGTGATTCCAGTAGTTTTAAGAGTGTTTTACTTTGAATTAAACTTTAGATAAATAGTGTTGTGTAATAAAGGTACTAGGTTAACTACAGGGTTGTACAAAAGTATACAAGTATGTTTCCATCTATTAGTATAAATTGCTGAAAGAGAAATTTCAACCTGTTATATGTTTTCTTGCTAAACTAACTTTCTCCGTTATATAGTATCTATATCAACCTACAGATCAAATACAGGGATGTTCAAATGAATTGGAATACATATTTGCTATGGAAGATAACTGCTGAAATCAGTTTTTCAAATGTTTTATGCGTTTTCTAAAATGTTTAGTTAGTTTTCTTATATACTTTATTTCCCTAAATAACGAAGTTTTGTTAAAGCATTCAAGAAGTGTTGGAAAGTGTTTCATAATCTATGCTTAACGCATGATTTTTCTTATTTGTTATTTCTTAAAGTTCACTTGGTTTAACTAATTTGTTACAAAAATTTAACATTAAATGTAGAACTAACGGAATGAAATATCTTAATATCTGTCCCTTCTCGCCTTCTCGGGCTTAAATAATGTAGGGGAATAAATATTTTTTTTTTTTTTTTTTTTTTTTTAATTTGTTCAGCAAATTATGTTTTTGTTTAATTTATTTTGTTTTGTTTGTTTATTTATTAGTATTTGCTTGCATAATTTTTCCTTCATTCATTTTTCTGGTAACTTTTAAAGATATTTGGCAGAAAAGGAAATTTTTCATGCAATTTACGATTCAAGAACAAGAAAATTAAGGAATGATGGAGACTATATGTAAAAGCGCATAAATTTTCACGAAACACGCCATGTCGCCCCGTTTTTCAAAGGGCGTCCGCTGGTGCCACCTACTTTTTCTCACAAATAAAAAAACATTACCATGATCTATATGGGTTCATTCTCACAATCTTTTGACTTTTGGGAAAAAATCTGGCGAAATTAAACTTGCTAAAATAACATTTTAATCTGATAGACGAATGCCATAATGAATCAAAATAAAGAAAAAATGGTCAGCAGCGAATTTTTTTTTTTTTTAACTGAGGTTTATGTTAAACTTATGTTATGGAAAATTAAACTTTGCAAGTTTAATTTTCCTTACCATTTTACCACTAAAACTTTTTATTTTCTTCGAAATTTTTACTTATAATGAATTTGCATAGTACCCACAAGACATTCAAATAAGAAATAATAACAATGTAGTATTTTTAGTACAAAATTTTGGTATAACATTGTCTTAAAGGGGTATTAAAGAAGGGACGGTAAGGTAAAAAAAAAGGGGACGTTATAGGAAAAAAGGGACGGTAAGGTAAAAAAAAAAAGGGGGACGTTATAGGAAAAAAGGGACGGTAAAGATGGAACGGTAAGGAAAATTACCACCTATTTTTAGGCAAATCATGTTAAGACTAAGTGATAGCCACAATGTTCATTGATTTTTAGAAACAGTTATTAACATTGGATTAAATTATTATTATTATTTTTTTTTATTTACCTCGAAATGTGCAGGAATAAACCTTGGGAACAGTAAGACTACCAATAAAGTCACGATCTTGAAATTGACATTTAAATGCTGATTTAAATTCTGCAGTAAATTTCCTGTCAAAGAATTTTAGACATTCTTCCTCTAGCATACTTTTGCATGAGAAAAAACTTGAAAGAAATTCTGTGGCTGCATCTGAAGTGATTTTCTGTATAATTTTAGAAGAGTGATGGTAAGGAATCTAAAACCCGGGGACAGAGTTCAAAAAATAATATCAACCGTAAAAATGTGTGCAGGTTAATTTCTTGCTTACATATTTATATAAAACAATTGTCCCAGTTTCGGAAAAAAATTACATCGAATTACTTTTATTGAAACAATTTTATACAGACAGCTCCAAACTTAAAAATCAGCATCAGGGACACGGGACGGTATAGGAGTTTACCTGGTATTTGGGCCCTATTTATCTCGTTAATATTGTTATGGAATCATGCAATGGAATGTTCCCCAGTATTTAAATTAAAAAAAAAAAAGTGTACTAAAATAAAAGTTATTATTCAGGGACATGAAAGTCAAAAGATTGTGAGAATGCCCCATATATAATTAATTTCTAATTAATTATATATGGGGACTAATTAAAAAATTAATTAAGTTCTAATTAATTTTTTAATTGGTCCGACGACCCTTCGGACCTGACACTAGGGTGGTTCAGCCGCCTATGTAAAAAAAATAAACTTTCACTAATATACCAGGCCACCCCTCAATTTTTTTAGACTTGTGTATAGTAATATTCTGGCAGAATTTGAACTTCATATTTCAACTGCAAGAGGGTGCTCAATATCCACTAACTGCATAAGTTTGTGTGTCTCACTCAAATTTTTCTATATATTTGTTTTAAAAAAATAAAGACCTCCAAAATTAATTTCTTGAAAAAGAATAAAACAATATAGAAGTAAAAAATAGAAAGGTAATCATATTTGGTCTTTAATAATACAAAATAGTGTCTAAAAATTTTTTCGTTATTGCTGATCATTTTCTGTTGGCTTCTACGACCTGCAGCAAGAATTGCTTTTAATCTTCATCATTTGTTATGATTTTATTGAAATCTCCATTAAGCTTAACCTCTCGTTCTGGACTGTCATTCACTACTTGTAAATTGTGAAGCCATTCTTTTCCCTTGGGATAGTCATCATTGTCATTTCATTTTTCGGGAGAAAGCTTAACAATGATTTTGTTATATTCATACAAGGTAAGAGTTCTGTTGTTCTTGTTGCAAAGTCTGACAGTCGAACACCATCTTCTTTAAAAATCTCAAGTTCTCATCTTACATAACGCTTCTTAAAGGCTTGCATCAATGTAAATCGCTCTTACAACAATTTGTCTTCACCCATTTAAATTCTGCCAGAAAAGAGAGAAAGTCTTATGAAATCATCAGAACACTCATACATGTGATGTTCCATCACTTCTCTAGCAGAAAGCACAATCTCTTTGTCTGTTGATAGATAATTTTCAGGATCGTTAACTGTGTTGTAATAAATTCATCGTCTGAAGACTCAGTTTTCCATTACACTATTTAGATAAACATTGGATGAACAGATGGTAGCTGAAAGTTAAGCGACTCTAATGCTTCATTCTTCTTTTATTCTCTGAAGAAAACATTCATACTTTTTTTGGCAACTCTTTATCTTTTAACCCCATTTTACAATTGATTCTTTGATCCTGAACAAAATTAGAATCTTTTTTAATTTTTATTATTTTCATAACACCTTCATAACCAATATCAAAGAAAATAGTCCAAAATATCTAACCACTCCTTATTGTTGGGCTGTAGAAAAAGAACTTTGTTTTTCTTTAACAAAAGCCAATGAGAATGAATGTTTTCTAATTTTTTAATTATGTATGTGTTTCTTTTGTTTTGTAGGAATTTCAGATCTCTGCAATATCTGCATTGATTCTTTAACTGTCAAATGACTAACATATTGTATCAATTTTGATTCTTTCAACTGATAAAGAACACGCTGAAGGATTTGTCTAGTCATAGTTAGTTGTTTCAATCTAGTCAATTGGTCTACTGATCTTAGACCAATCAGAAAAATTTCATTACTAAGGCAAGTTGAAACCGGAGCGATTGCAAAATTTTAGCAATGAAATTCCTTTGAACAGAAAAGAATGGCTATTTTTCATAAAATTAAAGTTGTTGATTAATACACAAATTTTGTGATTATTTTTTTCATATTAGACTTATTGTTTGTCTTATTAACTGTAACATGAATAATGTTAGCATCTCATAACAGTAGATTAATATTTAATGTAAGTAATGTAACCTAAATATAATTCTTGATACTTATATTTAAAGGTAAAAACTCTGGCAAAAAATAAGTAAATGTATTTTAAATATTATTTTATTTGTCACCTTTCACTTAGGAATAGCCATGAGCTAAATGTAAACAACTTCAGACAGATGTTTGCGCCAGATGCAGAATTTGAAAATCTGTAAGATAAATATTTAAAATAAAAATTATCATGAAAAATTAAATGTTTCACTCACAAATTGTTTTCATTTGGTTGTAAAAAGAGTTGGTAGAATTCTTGTTTTGATTTAGTGTTGTATGTAACTTTATCGTGTAAATAATTCTCAGAAATTTTTCTACATATAATAAAATATTTCAGAAATATTTAAATACAAATATAAATAATATAAGAAACTAAATTTCTTCTAAAAACTTCTGAAAAAATTAAATATTTCTGAAGTATAAAATATTGTTGCATTTCCTATGCTTCTGCTGATGTTAAATTGTGGGGTCTTTGAGCACCCTCTTAGAATTTGAGTAAGAAGCTAAAAATTTACCAGTATTATACTATTGATGAGTCTAATTTTTCTGAAGTATAAAATATTGTTACATTTCCTATGCTTCTGCTGATGTTAAATTGTGGGGTCTTTGAGCACCCTCTTAGAATTTGAGTAAGAAGCTAAAAATTTACCAGTATTATACTATTGATGAGTCTAAAAACAAGTGGGTAAGTGTGATCACAGATCGCACAGAGGGTTTCGTTTAATATTTCTCTCAAAACACTATCCTTTTGCAAAATCTGTTAGTTCCACAATTCGCAACTAGAGAGTGCACTCTATTCTAAACAAACGTCTGACCGACAAAACTCCATTTTAGAACCTATTCGCACTTATATTAGTCGAAGAAATTGGACCCATAAAACTTAAAATAGGAAAGCCCTCCTGGCCAAGTGGAAATAAAATATGAAAGGCTATTGTGCATAAAATGAAAGAGTGGCTGAAGGGTCGTCAAATGATATATCAGATGAGAGGTTTGGGGAACAATTGACCCCACCCCCTCCCGGATCCTTCAACTGAAACTAGCTCGTTGTAGCTTAATTAGCGGCTAAGAAAAAATGCTTAAAAAACACAAGTTAGAGCCCAGAGGAGTCAATAATACAAGACTTGTTGAAAAATTTATCATTTGCCGTGTGATCACAAGTGTTCAGCTATAAGTATGCAAAATTTCATATCCCCAGCTTAATTAGGGCTCAGTTAGAAATAATTGCTTATAATACAGAAGTTGAAGCCCAAAGGGTTCTTATAAAGTCTAATAAAGTCTAAAAAGTCTTATAATTATAAGACTTTTTCAAAAATTCATATTTTGTCTTATGATCTGACGCGTTCAGCTATAAGTATGCAAAATTTCATGTCTCCAATTTAATTAGGGGCTCAGTTAGAAAGAATTGACTAAAAAACACAAGCTGGAGTCCAAAGCGTTAAATATAAAACTTTTTCGAAAAAAAAAATTATTCTTCGTGTGGTCTCGGGTGTTCTGCTATAAGTATGCAAATTTTCATGTCTCCAACTTATTTATGGGATGTGGGAGCTCAAAGGGTTAAATGTATGACTTTTTCAAGATTTTATAATTTGTCGCCTGGCCTCAGGTGTTCTGCTATAAGTATGCAAAATTTCAAATCTCCAATTTAAATATGGTCTTAGTTAGAAAGAATCGCTTAAAATACACAAGCTGGAGTCCAAAGGGTTAAATATAAAACGTTTTTCGAAGTATATTATTTGTCGTGTGATCTGAAGTGTTCAGCTATAAGTACGCAAAATTTCATGTCTCCAACTTAATTATGGGGCTCATTTCGAAAGAATTGCTTAAAATATATATGTGGGAGCTCAAAGGGTTAAATGTAAGACTTTTTCAAGATTTTATGATCTGTCGCCTGGCCTCAGTTGTTCTGCTGTAAGTATGCAAAATTTCAAATCTCCAATTTAATTATGGGCTCAGTTTGAACGAATTGCTTAAAATACACAAGCTGGAGTCCAAAGGGTTAAATATGAAACTTTTTTTCGAAATTTATTATATGTCGTGTGATTTGAAGTTTTCAGCTATAAGTATGTAAAATTTTAAGTCTCCAATACAATTAGGGGCTCTGTTAAAGGGAATTGATTAAAACACACAAGCTGTAGTCCAAAGGGTTAAACGAAAAACTTTTTCGAAATTTATTATTTGCCGTGTGATCTGAGGTGTTTAGCTATCAGAATGCAAAATTGCATGCCTCCAATTTGATTAGGAATTCTGTTATAAAGGATTGCTGAAAATACACAAATTGGAGCCCAAAGGGTTAAATATAGCACTTTTTCAAAGTTTTATGATTTGTTGTGTGGGCTCATGTGTTTTACTATAATAATTCAAAATTTCATGTCTCTAACTTAATTAGGGGCTCTGTTAGAAAAAGTTGCTTAAAAAACACAAGTTGGAGCCCAAAGGGTTAAATATAAAACTTTTTTTCAAAATTTTATGATTTGTCTTGTTGTCTCAGGTATTCAGCTATAAGTATGCGGAATTTCATGGCTCCAACCTTATTAGGGGTTGACTTAGAAAGAATTGTTTAAAATACACATGTGGGAGCCCAAAGGATTAAACTTAAGACTTTTTCAAAATTTTAGGATTTGTCGTTTCATATGAGGTGTTCAGCTATAAGTACTAAAAATTTCAAGTCTCCAACATGTATAGTTTCTGAGAACGGGCTATGTGACGGACAGACAGACAGACAAAGGAGCGAGACGAATAGGGTTTCGTCAGATGAACGAAACCCTAAAAATAGGGGGTGGCCTGGGCTCTAGCTCAAAAAAAGTTTTTTTGAACCACCGACTCAACAGATCATTTTCTACCCGTGTGCCAGCTCCGAAGGTGTGTCGGACCAATTAAAAAATTAGTTACATTATAGCCAACCTTATAGCATAGGCGATACAGAGTGCTCCCTAAAATGAAAAGAGCGTATGCAGGTGCCGGTGGTGGGGAGAGTCCCTGGAAATATAAGGGGCTATACTTATGTAACGTTATCAACATTTTGCTAATTTTGGACCCCCTTTACAATATCATACGTTATCATTCGTCGACCCCCCTCCCCCCGATAATATCGTTAATTATCAATGTCTAAAAATTCTTTCTTTTTATACGTTTGCAGTGATATACACATATGATCATACTTATTAGTCGCATACTTTATGGATTCAAGAAGTCAATAAATATCAATACTTGAAATAAATTTATATCAAACATCTAAAAGAGTTAGTTACTGTTTAACCCCTTGGGGACGAGCGACCGGTATTCTTGCCAAGTAAGGTGCTCAGGATCCGTGATTATTCTTACCAGTAAATTTTTATTGTAAATTTTGCCTTATTTAATCCGAGCATTTTCCCGATTCAATTAGCCAAAATTTTCTGTTTTGAAAAACCGGTGATAAAAGATTAAAAATTCTGTAAAAGACGATCGTCCCGAAGGGGTTAAAAGTATTAAATAGTAGCTTATTGTTATTGTTACATTAAGCATTCAACAGTAATATTGTCTTCTTGCACATGCCGCCTGCCCGGGGAGGTTAAAAGCAGAACTTATCAACAAAACAACGGACAACATTCTTTGTCTTTCTTTACTGGTAAACACAAGCATCATTTCTTACATATTATGCTCCTGATTTCTCTAAAAGCGAATTATATGCTCATATGGTAGAAGAACAGGAAAGTTACTAAAAAAAAAAGGAAAAGTTTGGTTGGATCAAAAATGATAACGATATCAAAAAGCAACCCCCCCCCCCCCCCCCTAAAGTGATAACATTATATATGCACATTGCACAACCCCGAAAGATGCGCTCCGAAGTGTGTTCAGACCCGGCACACAAGGACAGACTTTTTTTAAACTCCAAACATGCTTCGAACCCGGCAGCCAAAGTGTCAAGTCAATTCTCGAATCCAAACTGTCTTTTTGACACATTTTTTTATTCATGTTTATTCGCAAACTTTATCAAATTTACTTTTACATCTGTTCTTATTAAGAAACTAAGTAATCGAATTGTTTTTTAGTTAAATGTAAAATATTTTTCAGAAAATATGGTCAAAGTTGCTGTTTTGAATCGAATTTCCTGACGCTATAGTATAGTGCTCCACCAAAGGCCGTGAGGTTCTTCTCTCAAAGCTGGTAAACGTGCAGGGTTGCAAAAAAGCCGGCTAAAATTAAAAAAAGCCAGGCCGGTGGCTTTTATTGGTTTTAATCGGCTTTTTTTGGCCAAAATTGGCCTTTTTTGGCCATAATTGGCTTTTATAAAGTGAAGAATTGTAATTATAAACTACGCATTTTAAAGTGTTTTTAATTAGTTTTAATGACATTTAATTGATCCAGAGTAGGGATGTACCGAATATTCAGTATTCGGCCATGTTACCGAATATTCGGTTTGGCCGAATGTCAAACTATCCGGTATACCGAATATTCGGCTTGGCCGAATAGCAAACTATTCTGCCTGCCGAATATCGAAATATTCGGCCAACCGAATACTTAAAAAAACTTTTAAAACATATTTTTAAAAACCTTATACCAGTTATACGTTTAACAGTCAACTTATAAAGATATTCAGAATAATTAGAAACAGAATCATATATTTAAATAAAAGAGAAAGCTTTCACATTATTTATTTGCTGTTTGTTAAGCATTATTTAAGAAAATTAACCAATCACAAGGATTTTCATAGGAATTAATTATGTACAAATTCAAGTTCCTGAACATTGTCTAGTAAATAAGCTGTTTCTTGCTAAGATTTTAAGAACAACATTTACAATCTCTGAAAATGATCGTCCACTCCAGACACCGATCTAGGATGTATTTAAAAACTTCCTTGCTTAATAAAAGGGAGTAGAACAGTACTTCTTGCTGAGTTACCACCATATAAAATTTGAATAGATTGTATTATTTATTTACTTTAGTCTCTTCCTGACAAACAAATAATATATTAGGGATGTAACGAATATTCGGCCACTATTCGGTATTCGGCCCTTTTGCCGAATATTCGACCGGCCGAATATTGAACAGATATTCGGCCGAATACCTGTAGGCGAATAGTGGCATATTTGGCCGAATATTTTAAGATATTTGGTTAGATATGTTCCAGAAAATCAAAACGAAATATGATTTTAAATATTTTCGACAAACAATATTAAAAAATTATACCTAAATACATTAATTATTATAAGAAAAAGATCTCATTCTGAAATATGGGGTGGAGGAAGTATTATGAGGGGCTTGTTAATTGTGAGAGAAAAAAAAGAGAAAAGTATATCTTGGTAGCAGAAAAGAATATATAATATTTTAATGGAATGAATAATTATATTTTAAGAAAATAACCCTTTTTTTTTGACATACAGAGTGTAAATTTACTAAGTTTAAGTTGCATGAAAAAGCATATAAAAAGACAGAGGACACATGCAAGTTCTTACTTTTAGGGGGTGAAAGGATTTTACTAAAATAAAAAAAGTTTCATTTTTACAGAGGTAATGAGTTCTATTTTAGATAGTATATATATATAAATTACTAGAACTAGCTATGGATTAAATAAAAAATTATGAATTAAATTATTATTTACATTTTTAAAAGTCATATGTTATCTTTAAAGTATTTTTTAAGACATTTAAAGTATAACAAAAAATACATTCAGCTGTTATGATTTTTGAAAACTCAAACAAAAAATTAATTTCAATTAGTCCTTAATTTAATTTTTTATTTTAAAATTGAAAAAAAAATTAAACAATTAAAATAAAAGTCATTTATATTAAAGTCAGTATTCGGCCTAAAACTTGGCCGAATATTCGGTATTCGGCTATTCGGCCAAATCACTATTCGTTACATCACTATAATATACCGGGTGTCCCAAAAAGGACTGACTGATTTTAAAATTCAATAACTTGCAAACGGTGATAGATATTAAAAAAATTCTTGCAGGAGGGTTATGCATAAGGTCAAAAGTTTTATTACAGTGATTTTCAATTTTAGTTCGATTTACAAACAATAGATGGCGCTGTAAGCAATAGTCGCTAAATACAGGCTCGATTTTTGGTCCTTTATCTTGTTTCATGCAGAAAAAGGAGATGGAAATGTATTATCCGGGCCACGAAGTACCAAAAATCGAGTCTGAATTTAGCGACTATTGCTTACAGCGCCATCTATTGTTTGTAATTCGAACTAAAATTGAAAATCACTGTAAAAAAAACTTTTGACCTTATGCATAACCCTCCTGCAAGAATTTTTTAAATATCTGGCACCGTTTGCAAGTTATTGAATTTTAAAATCAGTCAGTCCTTTTTGGGACACCCGGTATGATCCTGTACAATTTTTTCATAATTTCTCTTTGATTTTAAAATGTTTGTTTTAGAATTTAAGAAAATTTTATTCATTTGTTTTAATTTACAGAAGAAGCCATGAAATTTAAAATTTTATTAATTAAAAAAAAATTATAACTATCCTCTTCTTAAGTAATTCAAAGCAGATTTTTTTCAGCATAAAGTTTACTTGAAAAAAGCTCTTGATTATCAAAATGGAAGTTTCTATTTTAAATATTATGTAAAACTGTTTTAAAATTTAACATTTTAATGCCTTTAAACTTTGAAATATAACATTATTCGACAAGACGAATATTCGGTATTCGGCCGAATAGTTACTATTCGGCTAGCCAAATATTCAGTATTCGGCCTAGCAGTTACTATTCGGCTAGCCGAATATTCGGTATTCGGCCAAAATCACTATTCGGTGCATCTCTAATTTAGAGTTTAATAAGTAACCCAATTTCTGAATAAGGAAGACATTAATACTGGAATAAAACTTAGCTTGTTTTGCTAGTGATTTGTAGTCAGAATTGCAAATATGTCAGCTAAATTTTAAAAGGTCCATACCAACTGCTTTATCTGGTTTACACTGACCTTTAACTCCACTCCCCCCCCCCCCCGAATTTTTTTTCATTTTTACTGCTTTATAAAATTAAAGAGGACAATGGTTACTGAGTTACATGTTTTATTACTTAATTAATTTTAAGAGCTATTAATATACAAGTCTTATTTTATTTCTAGTAAACATTCAAAATTATACATAGTCATGTAATAAAAACACCATTTCTCACTATTAAAAATATATTATAAATAGCATATGCATGAAAATGCTTAGCAACAAGATTTTCAAAATTTTATTTAGAGATTTAATTTTTTTTTTTTACCTGTTTAAATACTCTATTTTTTATACACTTATGTACCAAATTCTCCTCAAAAATTATATCTTTTCTAATTTCTCTTTTAACATATTAATAACTTAATCTCTCCATATGGACACATAAGAATGTTTCCATTTTGATGCGATTACATTTTGCCATTGTTCAATTAAATATAATCTTTAAAATGTGTAGTATATGTGGAGCTATGTAATATAGAATTTCAAAACACCAGTTTGGAGTCTAACTTACATCCTTTTCAATATTTATAACTTTTTTTTTTCAGACATAATGCCTTCAAAGTTGCCTTTAACATTTATAAAGACTTATTTATTTGACAAAATTTAATAGAAATTTATAATTTTTTTAGTAGAAAATATTTATAAGTGTATTAAAAATTAATTGATCTAAATTTAAAACGAATTAGCTGTAAACCAACTTTTAAAAATAAAAACCGGCTTTTTTTAAGTGGCTAAAACCAAAAAAAGCCGGCCGGCTTTTTTTGGCCTGGCTAAAAGCCGGCAACCCTGTAAACGTGAGGTGCTGGGTTCGATCCCAGTCGAGCCTGACGGTATAATCATTTCTTTCCGTGGCTTTCTTCGAAGCTTGCGTAAATACGGGTTAGGTTCTCTTTTAAAAGACACGCCACGAAGCATAATCCCCCGGGTCTATGTCCCACGTGTAGAAAATCGACCGTCGTAAACCAATACCAACATCGAATGAGATAGCGCAGGAAAGGGAAAAAAACTACCGTCCTGATACAATAATGGCTCATAACTCAAAACATAATTCATTTATCGGAAAAAAAAAAAAAATTGATTACAAATTAATTTGATAATCATACCTTCAAATATTATGCTTTTATTTTTAAAAGTGAGTCAAAAAATATGTCATGAATATGATCGGGAAAAATATTTTTTTGAGAACCGCCCTAAAGACTGCTTTAAAAGTCAGATTTAAATTTAACTCTGAGGGAGATGAAAAAAGACATTCAATTCTCAAAAAATGTTACATGATTTTTTTTCTTCTATTTTTTTTTTTTTTTTTTTTTACTTTAGCCGCCAAGAACTCTTGCGACTGTATTACATCATCAGTCGTGTTGTATAACGAAATTTCCAGTTGATGGGTAATTTCCACAAGATCGACTCACTTGCATTTGCTTAGCTTGTTTGCGTTCTAAAATTGAATTCATTCAGAACGCCTAGGACAGGGATGGCGAACCTTTTTAGGGTTTCGTTCATCTGACGAAACCCTATTCGTCTCGCTCCTCTCTCTGTCCGTCTGTCTGTCCGTCACAGAGCCCGTTCTCAGAAACTATACATGTTGGAGACATGAAATTTTGGGTACTTATAGCTGAGCACCTCACATCATACGACAAATCATAAAATTTTGAAAAAGTCGTACATTTAACCGTTTGGGCTCCTGCATGTGTATTTTAAACAATTATTTCTAAGTGAGCTCCTAATTATGTTGGAGACATGAAATTTTGGGTACTTATAGCTGAACACCTTACATCATACGACAAATGATAAAATTTTGAAAAAGTCGTACATTTAACCCTTTGGGCTCCCGCATATGTATTTTAAACAATTATTTCTAAGTGAGCTCCTAATTAGTTTGGAGACGTGAAAATTTGCATACTTATAGCTGAACACCTCACATCAAACGACAAATCATAAAATTTTGAAAAAGTCGTACATTTAACCCTTTGGGCTTTCGCATGTGTATTTTAAACAATTCTTTCTAAGTGAGCTCCTAATTAGTTTGGAGGCGTGAAATTTTGCATACTTATATCTGAACACCTCACATCCAACGACAAATAATAAAATTTTGAAAAAGTCGTGCATTTAACCCTTTGGGGTCCCACACGTGTATTTTAAACAATTATTTCTAAGTGAGCCCCTAATTATGCTGGAGACATGAAATTTTGGGTACTTATAGCTGAACACCTCACATCATACGACAAATGATAAAATTTTGGAAAAGTCGTACATTTAACCCTTTGGAGTCGCGCATGTGTATTTTAAACAATTCTTTCTAAGTGAGCTTCCTAATTAGTTTGGAGACGTGAAATTTTGCATACTTATAGCTGAACACCTCACATCAAACGACAAATCATAAAATTTTTGAAAAAGTCGTACATTTAGCCCTTTGTGCTCCCACATGTGCATTTTAAACAATTCTTTCTAAGTGAGCCCCTATTTAGGTTGAAATTTTGCATACTTATAGCCAGGGTTCGTTGATATATATCAATGGATATATATCATGATATATATCTTGATATATATCCGATATTTATTTTTAAAATAATCAAGATTTTTGATATTTTCGATATTTTCAAATTCTTGATATTTATTTTCAAAATATCAAGATGTTTGATATTTTATATATTTGATATTTATTTTCAAAATATCACAATGCAAGGTATTTTTGATATTTTCTTCAGTCAAAACAAGTGTAAATGAAATTTTCAACTGTTATTGACTGTGACATTCTGTAGGTAAACAACTTTTGCCTCTAGCAAAAACTTTTTTAGGCAAAGAAGAAAAATATCTTTTCCAAGCTTCATGTTTTAAACTTTTATTTTTAAATGTAGAACTAATAATTATATGAGACAATTAATTCAGAACAGCCATTTGAAGAGAAACTGTAATTTAGATAATCATTTATATACAGCTTCTTTAGAAAATAATCTTTTCTGATTTTGGTTTAGTTGAATCTAAACTGTACAACAGGTTAGGGAATAAAAAATAAAAGAAGCTCACATTTATGCTAAAATTCTTCAATTTAAAAAAACTTCGTATTTAATAAAATATAAAACTTTATAAAATATAAAACTTTTTTCAAACTTGATACTAATTCTACAGTTTATATAAGTGTATAAAGTAAATTGTATCTGTTTTCAATTAGTTGATATTCAATTTTGTTTTTAGTGGAAAAAGAAAGTAAAAAATAAATGCACTTTTAGAACATTGTTTGATTAAGTTTTCATGTTAACTGCAATATGTTTTAGCTTCTAATTTATATTATGCTTGGAAATATTTACTATCAGCAGTAAGTTTACTATTTTGAAAATATCGGATATATATCGAAAATATCGGATATATATCAAAATATCGGATATTTTTGATATTTTCGAAAATATCGTGATATTTACGAACCCTGCTTATAGCTCAGCACCTCAGATCTCACGTCAAATAATAAATTTTGAAAAAGTTTTATGTTTAACCCTTTCAACTCCAGCTTGTGTATTTTAAGCCATTCTTTCTAACTGAGCCACTAATTAAATTGGAGATTTGAAATTTTGCATACTTATTGCAGAACACCCGAGGCCAGGCGACAAATCATAAAATCTTGAAAAAGTCTTACGTTTAACCCTTTGAGCTACCACATATGTATTTGAAGCAATTCTTTCTAAGAGAGCCCCTAATTAAGTCGGTAACATGAAATTTTCCATACGTATAGCTGAATGCCTCAGACCACACGACAAATCATAAAATTTTCAAAAAGTCTTTTATTATTTACCCCTCTGGGCTCTAACTTGTGTATTTTAAGCAATTTTTCTAACCTGCGCCCTTTATAACCCGGGGAGAATTTTTCCAACTTTTACCGACACCCCTTTGACCATTCTTTCATATTATGCACCATAGCCTTACATATTTTAGTTCCATTTTTTCCCGCCAGGTGCGCCTACTTATCTCGGGTGCTATTGGCCCAATCCCCTCGACTAATATATCTACGGATAGTATGTAAAACGGATTTTCGTTCGGATACAGGTTTGTTTAGAATCAAGTGCGACCCTGGTTTTGAAATATGGAACTAACAGATTTTTCAAAAGTATAAAGTGTTTTGAAAGGAATATTAAACGAAATCCTCTGTGCGATCTGTGATCACACTTACCCACTTGTTGAGTATGTGTGCCAGAAATTTAAAAATTATTATGTACCAACATTCTAACGTGCCAGAAACATTTTAACCAATAATACAGCCATGTCGCATCGAATTCCCTATTAATAATCTATAAATGAGTTTTTCTTTTATTTTATACTACTTCCGAATCAGATCATTTTTAGTTCTTCAGGTAGAAGCAAGTTTAATAGATACAATTATTTATAATATCAGTTAAAACTCAATTTTCGAAATTAAAACCAAAATATATTAAAATCTTAATCAATTTAAATCCTAAACCTAAATAAAAATCACACCTAAATCTGAAGTAGAAGCGTGTCAATTAAGGTATGTTACTATGCAAACTATCTCTTAAAATTGAATTTTCAAAAATAAAACCTTTGAAATTTGATAGAGAAGGAAAATTATTTAGAAAACAGCCATATGTTGATTGGTTTAGCGAGAAAATGACGCTACAAGGCACTTTCATTGAAATTTATAATACCTTAATTCATTCAAAAGTAACGGATTATTTTACAGTAAATTATATAGCTGTTACACAAAATTATACTTTTTGTAAAAAACATAAAGTGGATTGTTGTCTATAAACTGAATATGATCTAAGATTTTTCATGTGGCAGAGAATTTTGCTTACGTGCCAAGTTCGGCACGCGTGCCATAGGTTCGCCATCCCTGGCCTAGGAAATAATTCCACTAGTTATTTTAAAATTAAAACAGCATTCTTTACTAAAAATAAACAGTAGATTTATTTCCACGTAATGTTTTATTATTAAAGAAAAAAAAACTTGTATTATTTCAGCAAACAAAATGATGTTTTTCTTTTAATAATTCTAAATTGCTTAAAAGAATATATTCATGCATTTTATAAAAGATTTTAAAAAAAATTTCGAATATATTTTATTAAAAATTAATATTATGTTTATATTAGAGGTGAAGTGAATCTTTATAAGAAAAGGATCGGTCACAAAAATAACTTGCTTGTCGTGGACCAACGTCAGTAGAAGTAGACAAAATTTTGTTTAGCACTGGAAGGGGGAAAGTGGAATCTGCAACCAATATAACCTTATAAAAAACTCAGATTTCGAACGGGGAGGAGTTGTAGTCGAGGTTTTAGTCTCCTAGACATACTGATCAAGAACGGGTTAATAATCAATTTGAAATTACCCACTTAAAATTCAAATGTCCTTCTCCCCTTCCCGCCAGTGGGACGTATACCGCCACATTGTAAACCAATGCCTTAAGTTCATAAAGTTTTTCTTTCTTGGATTAAATAGAAATAATATCACTGTTAGTAGCAAATTTTGCTTCTCCATTAGATCATCGTATGTCAAGATTTAATTACACTTGTCAGATTTTCCGTGTAATTACAATGGCAACTGCAGATGTTTCTTGTTCAGCCGTTGCTGTAATTCTCATTTCTAATCTCTTTATCGCGAAAGATTTTGTTTCATTGCATTTGGTTAATAAGGAGAGGTTCATAACATAAAAAAAAATTAATAGCTAAGTAAGAAGTTATTTTGATCAGGTCGAATGTTATAGAATGACACTTCTTTATAATAATAGGGTCAGGTGGGGGAAAGTGGTGGTAAAATCAAGCTTTTTTAAGAAGAGGCCCTAAAATCAAACTATTAAATTTATTTCAATGAAACTTTTAATGCATTTTCTATACATTGGATTCATATAGATTAAACACATAGCATAACCACTCAATTTTATTCGATTGTTTTCTGACAGTGATACGTTTAAAAGTGCATGTTTTCATACCACCACTTTACCCCATGGTGGGGGAAAGTGGGGGTAGTTCCAAAATTAGTGTATATTTAAATAAAAATATGTAAATATTGTTTCTTAAATAAAAATACTCTGAAATAAATGTATCTTAATTATTTTTAAAAATACAAATGCACACAAAAAAAAATATTTTTCAGATATTATTTAATTAAAGAAATAATGTCCATGGCTATCAAAATTAGGTTCACTTTGTATGTAGCATATATTGCTGAACTTTATATAATCTTCACCACCAAATAGCAAGAAAAGTCTAATAGTTCCCCAATGGTGACTTATTCAAATGCTTTATGTGATATAATGTATTAATTTTTATCACTTGGGCGATTATTTTAGCTGATCGACTTTTAAACGGTATGCAATGAGCATAAACAAGATAGTTTGTAAACATTAAATTTGTTTCCAGTGTCTAAAACTAAAATAAGAATAGTTGCCATAATCTCAATATATGTCTCTAAGAAAGAATTAACAAAATATCTTAATTTAAAAGAGAAAATAGGTTTTTTCAATATACCTCCACTTTACCCCATGGGCCCACTCCCCCCCCCCCCCCCCGACCCTATGTAAAAAATAACTTTTAATTTAATTGTATTATCATATTAAGATTAAAACTTATAAATAAAGCCTATTTTTTTAGATTAATACTTTTATTACAGCCCATTTTTAAAAATTAATCACATCTACAGTCTAAAATTGAATCATCATACAACATTGCGCTAAGCCTAACTATACCACCACTTTCCCCCACCTCAGAAAAAAAAATCATAAAAAATTGAAATAATAAAATAATTATTACCTTGATGCATGAATCTGTTTTTAAGAAGTTCGTCTACTGAAATGTATCAAAATATACTAATTTTTTCAAGTGAGAAAGGAACAAGAACAAAGTTTATCAATACCATGTGTTAAGAACAAACTGCACATATATGTAAAAAAGAAGATAAACAACAGTAAACTTGTTACCAGATTTACAAATCTTAATAGAAATATTTGTCACAAACTCCAATTATGTATTAATTGAAAAAAAGGTAAAAATATGTACATTTATTGGGAAAAAAGTGCATTTTTTAGATTACCACCACTTTCCCCCACCTGACCCTAATCATAAGCACCGGTGAGGGAGGGCCGTTGCCCCACCCTGGATTTTGAAATTTAATTAACAATTTTTTTTTTTTTTTTTTTTTAAATCTGAGTATTTTGAGGGGGTGGGGAATCAAAATCAAAATATCGAACAAAAATAACACAAAAGTGTTTCAATCTTCTTTAGGGACTTCTTGTATTGCACCTCTACACATTTGGAAGATTTCTTCATTTTTAAGATTTTACTATATTAAATAATACACTATTTTAAAGTTAGTGAATGTTGAGTATTACGGGCGTTGGTATTACCCATAATAAACACAGTATTCATCATATTGAATATGCTATCTTAAAACTAGTGGTGTACCGAGTAGCCGGTACTTTGGCCGAGTACCGAATACCGAGTAGTTGTGTAATAAGAAAAAAAAAAACACTGATGTGCACATAATGTGAGCTTAGGGGTTCATATGTCTGTGCATATATATAAATATACCTGTGTACATATATATAATATACATATATAGTATATATAAATTAACTAAATTAAATTTGAAATTCATTTGTGCACCTTTTAAAGACAATTTTTGACAATTCAAAACAGTAGCAAAAAAAAAAAAAAAAAAAAAGGGAGAATTGACACATAACAAGTACAATTATTATAACTAATATAAAATTAAAACATTCTTCAACCCTCCAATTTATTCTGATACCTGAAATCAGTCTATCAAAAATAAAAATGTTTATTGGTTTACTGTAACAATTCATTGAATAATGCAAAACATTTCATATTTATTTTGTAGCTGTATATTATTTTCTTTTGATTAAAAATAAAAAAGAGAAAAATAAAAAGAGAGGTACAAAAAGAGATACAGGCTTTTTTAACAGAAGACTTATGTAAAACTTACACTCCATTTGCATGGTGGGGGAGGGGAGAAAAAAAACTTTCCTATTATGTGCAACCTTGCAAAAAAAATTCTTATGTGCACCTTCAACCACTGTTTATTCTGAACGTAAATTTTAAGAGGCAGGCCAAATTTATAGTAGTAAAAGAAATGCCCTGTCTACTGATAATGTAGAACGTTTGGTGTTTTTGCACCATAATTTGAAATATAATAAATTTAATTATTAATTTTTTTATTGCATTCATTGTATTTTCAGTTTTTTTATTCAAAATAAGTCTTTTCTGTTTTCCTATATATTTAAAAAGAACTTATTTTTATTTGTATAAATGTGAAACTAAATTTTAATCTGGAATTATTTTATGAGGGTTTTTGTTCTTAACTTTTTCTATATTTTGTAGACATATTGTTAAATACCGAGTAAATAGTTTTATGAATTATTGCATATATTATACATTGATATTCGAATAACTTTTTACAGATCAGTTTTAAATTCATATGCTTAAAAAATAAAATTCTTACAACTACTCGGTATTGGCCGAGTATTCGGCCAAAGTTTCATCGAGTACCGAGTATTTACTGAGTACTCGGTACGGCTCTAATTAAAACTGAAAATTGAACACCTTCCATAATTCTAGATATGTACCAATGTGTAAAGCTTGAAAACTATTTTTTGTATTTACCGTATTTTGTGAGAAATAATGCAGAAAATTTTGCAATTTTTTCATGCTCTTTTTTACTTACCCATTATACGTAGTATAGGGTAAGTCTTGTAATCGTTTTAAAAATCGATTTTTTTTTTTTTTTTTTTTTTTGACGGATTTACACGTTTCAGACACTGGAGATTCCGAAAAACATATTTTTAGGAACAAAATTTTGCCGTCCGTCTGTATGTGTGTCTGTAAACGAATCTCCTGAACAAATTGAGATAGAGACTTGAAATTCGGTGTGTACTTAGGAAGTAGCAATGGGAAGAAGCCTATTGAATATCAGTAACCTCGATTATCCGGAACTATTTTTTCGGACTCTCAAAATATTCGTTCTGATAAAAGGTATACAAAAATTTTCGAAATTGTTTATTTGAAGGAGTTAATATAAAAGACAATAAAAAAACATAAATTTTGCATCATGAATGAACTCGATCGGATAATTAGTTGTCGAGATATTTGTAATTCTATTTTTCACACTCTCCGATTTTTCATGACCCTGTATTTCATTCAAATTTCAATTCAAAGATATATTTTAATTGGAAATGAGACGCTTAATCCGACGCAGTAAACTGTTAGTTAATATTATTATAATTTTTCGAGTTATAAGGATGTTTGTTTTACGCAATTCGGTTCTACACGTTTTATCCCGACCAATTATAAGATTAGATGCCAATAATGGCTTATCGTAAATGTCAAGCATTTAATGCATCTCCATACTTGTAAAAGGGGGGTTACCATAGGGGGTATCCTGTGCTGTCGCCAAATGACGCCAAGTTTGTCGCCAAATGGCGATATATTGCCAAATTTGGCGACCAGAATTAGTCGCCAAAAGTGAAGCCAAATTGGCGGTATCTCTAATATTTCGCAAAAATTCCCATAGACTTCCATTGTAAACCTATAGTGTTTACTTGCTTACAGAAAATCAACAAATTGAGATATTTTAATGCAACAAAAAGTAATATGTCAAGCACACAAGTCGTATGTTTGTAGTTCAATAAATAAATAAATAAAAGTAATATTAGCTTAAGGGATTATATTAATTATATTTAAGGGAGTCTAAGTAAATTAAATTATGAATAAAGTAACATGATACAATGCTTAGCATGTATCACATGTTTTATTTTCATATTTTATATTATGTATATCCATGATGGGTAAGTATTACGGTGGCCCCCAAAGACTGTTTTTTTTTTTTTTTTTTTTTTATATATAAAAGATAAATTGCTTTCTACCTTGTTTTTTTTTTTCTTTCTTTCAAGGTTTTTGCACGTGACTGTTATTTATCGAAAATATTTCTCGTTTCTTGCTATGTGTCTTAAGGCTCGTTTACACGGAGCTAGTTTACTAGCTACAAGCCGGCGAGAAAAGTAGTGAGCGAGTCAGCTAGCGAGATAGTGATCGTTTACACACGAACTTGTTTGCTCGCTCAGTAGCCAACTCGCTATTGCGTCACTTGCTGCGTTCTAAAGCTTTCTTTTATGTTTTTTTTTCTGAAAACAGTGTTTGTTTTTATATTAAGTGCCGAGTTTTTCTGTCTGTTTTGTTTTTGTTGTTTTTAATATGTCTGTGTGTCCTTGGAAAATTGAAGTGGAACGCAAATGATATTGCTGAGTTTTTAAATGTTATACCAAGAGTACCCCGTGTTATAAAAAATAAAACACACAGATTACTTCAATACGAAATTAAAAGATGAAATTTGAATTTTATATTCTAATGATCATTTATAAAATTTCATTAATTTTTAAGGTTTTAAGACCCGTGTCCATTATTGTAACGTTTAATTAGTCTATTTTCAGTAATGAACACCCATGTAATCGTTGCTAAAACTGCAATTTCACTGATGTTTAATAGAAACACGAAAATTTTATAAATAGTGCTGCTTTTAATTAATTTCATGTGGTTAATAAAATTTTCAATATTTTAATCACATATTTTTTTTATAACTCTGCCCTGTTTAGTTTATCTGCCAATCAATGAAACAAACCAGGAAGTAAAGCATATTGTTTAAGGGCATATGGGAAAGAGAGGCTCATAGGGCTCAGGCCCTCCCCATTTAAATAAAAACTAAAGCGCGTAATTTCGCGTCCATCTGCCGCACCTCGGATAACTCAATTTCCTACCAGAGTTTATTTTAAATAAAATGTGACTTGCTTCTGCTTGTCACTTATTTGACTTCTTTTTTTTCAATAAAATTTCCGGTCTGAAAAGACTTAACGAAGCCGTAGCGGATACGCGGGAAATTACGGTAAACTATTATTTTAACACAATCAAACTGATTGCTAAAGCTATCATACGAATTGAATATTTCCAACTGAGCGAAAAAATGCCCAGGCCGGGAATCGAACACAGATCCTTGGCTTGCAGATATGCTCACCGGTTGTCGGCCCAGTTAGCTTAAACGGTAGAGCATTAGCCCTGTAAGCCAATGATCTGTGTTCGATTCCTGGCCTGGGCATTTTTTCGCTCAGTTAGAAATATTAAATTCGTAAAAAAAAAAAAATAAATAAATAAATTACGGAAGTTGTTAAAAATCTATTTTCTGTCTTAAACATTTTTACTTATTCATCTCTCACAAAAAATGATTGTAATATTAATAAAATCTATGGTAATAATTGAACTAGTAAATCTGCAGATCAGTTGCCTCAAACGCCATCATAGTTCTGCAGTTTTATTTTGAAATTATTTTATTTAGTATTTAAAACATTCAACCCCCGGTATCATTCCTATCATATTTGTAATACTAATTACTAAAAGTACTTTCAGGTAGTTTAACTGAGAAAAATAGTGGAAAATATACGAATCTATTCACTAATACGCCAAAACTTTTTTTTTCGATTTTTTTTTTTAAATTATTGCCCTCTAAACCCTGTACAGTCTCAATAATTTGATAACTGTAATTCCCCGACATTAGTATTTTCAACTATCTATCTAAAATAATTAAAATATTCACCTTGTGATAATTACGGTAGTTATTTCAAACAGTGAATAATTCTCAAAAATATTTTAATTATTGGTAGTGTATCCTAATTAAGTTTATTCGAAAAATATATTTTGTTCATTGACGCCGACACGAACTACTTCAGTCGACATTGTTTACATTTACAGAACCCTGAATGTGAAAAAATTCCGCTGGAAGGGGCCGCTGTAATAGCGATGTCTGTGCCATTTTAATTATTGTACCATCGAAAACTGTATGAAGTTATGCATGGAATTGAACCAAATTGTTTGCAGACCCCGCAGAGCTCCTTTTTTTCCTACTTTCTCCTATTTTTTAGGTATCATGCCTTTTTTTCCTGTTTTTTCCTATTTTCTCCTATTTTTCGGCCGTAAAACAGCCTGCTTTAATTTCTACGTCCAACGATCTGTCGTCATTATTACGTCACAGGAGTGATTCGGTTCCTAATTTTCCAAAAATGTAAGGCATTCGGCTCCGAAAAGTTTAAAAAGTCGGTCATCAATCCGAAAATTTGGCGAATTTCGTGAATAGCCGCGGAAAAGACGCTAATTTCGTCATTCAAACGATTGCGGAAAAGGTGCTATTTTCATCAAATGGTCGCAGAAAAAACGAGAATTTTATCAAAAGTTCTCGGAAAAAACACGAATTTTGTCAGAGGATCACGGAAAAGATGCGATTTTCATGAAAGGCCCGCTAAAAATAACTGAAATTACATCTAAAAACAGCGGCTTTCGTGAAAATGCTGCGGAAAAAACTCCAAACGATCTCGGAAAAGACGTAAATTTCGTCAGAAGGCCGCGGAAGAAACGCTAATTTCGTCAAAGGGCCGTGGAAAAACTGAAAATTTTATGAAAAGTTCTTGGTAAAAACGAGAATTTTGTCAGGATCACGGAAAAGACGCGAATTTCACGAAGGATCGCAAAAAACCCCAGAAAATTTCGTCCAAGGATCGCATAAAAAATGCGAATGTCCGCTAAGGATAGCGTATAAAGCGCGAGTTTCGTCAAACGATTGCGGAGATAAGCAAATTTCATCCAAGGATCGCGAAAAAACGCGAATTTCTTGAATAATATCGCGAAAAAACGTAAATTTCGTCAAAGAATAGCGGGAAAATACGAATTTCGTCGAACGATCTCGGATAGAGGCGAATTTCGTCAAGCGATCGCGGAAAAGACGCCAATTTCGTCAGAAGGCCGAGGAAAAACGCTAATTTCGTTAAAGGATCGCGGAAAAGATGCGATTTTCTTCAAAGGACCGCGGAAAAAAGAAAATTTTATCAAAAGTTCTCGGAAAAAACGCAAATTTCACCAAAGGATAGCATATAAAGCGCGAATTTCGTCAAAGGATCGCGGGAAAACGCGAATTTCGTCAAAGGATCGCAAATAAACCCCGCAAATTTCATCCAATAAGGAGCGTGAATTTCATCCAAGGATCTCGGATAAAACATGAATTTCGTCAAAGGATAGCAAAAAATGCGAATTTCGTTAAAGAAGCGAGATAATCGCAAATTTCGTCAAAAGAAAAAAATGCTAATTTCGTCAAAAGACCACAGTAAAGATGCGATTTTCGTTAAAGGGCCGCGGAAAAGATGCGAATTTCGTAAAAGGGCGGCGGAAAAAAACTGAAATTTTATCAAAGAACCACAGAAAAGACGCGAATTTCGGCAAATGATCTATGGAAGAAACCCGAATTTTCTTAAAGGATCACGAAAAAGACGCAATTTTCGTGAAAGCACCCTTGAAAATTCGTCAAAGCGCCGCGGAAAAGATGCGATTTCGTGTCAAAATGAAGAAAAAATCGAAAAGCAGAAAATGAATTCGTATAGCGATTTGAATTTTTTGCGAATTCTTTTAATTAATTTTTTTGCAATTTTTGGTGGTGTTTTCTCATTTTGTGGCGTATTTTTGACATAAATAAAAGAAATCCAGCCTAGAATTATTATTTTTTTATTTTGACACAAATGGAAACTAGGGATGCACCGAATATTCGGTATTCGGCCACGTTACCGAATATTCGGTTTGGCCGAATATGAAACTATTCGGTATACCGAATATTCGGCTGGGCCGAATAGCAAACTATTCGGTCTGGCCGAATATCGAAATATTCGGCCAACAGAAAAACTTTTAAAACATATTTTTAAAAACCTTATACCACTTATACATTTAACGGTCAACTTTTAAAGATATTCAGAATAATTAGAAACAGAATCATATATTTAAATAAAAGCTAATGTTTTTACATTATTTATTTGCTGTTTGTTAAGTATTATTTAAGAAAATTAACCAATCACGAGGATTTTCATCGGAATTATGTACTAATGCTAGTTCCTGAACATTGTCCAGTAAATAATCTATTTCTTGCTAAGATTTTAAGAACAACATTTACAATCTCTGAAAATGATCGTTCACTCCAGACATCGATCTAGGATGTATTTAAAAACTTTTTTGCTTAATAAAAGGGAGCAGAACAGTTATTCTTGCTGAGTTGCCACCATATAAAGTTTGAATAGATTGTATTATTTATTTACTTTTACTTTAATCTCTTTCTGACAAACAAATAATATATGATCCTGCACAATTTTCTTTCAATTTTTTCACAATTTCTCTTTGATTTTAAAATGTTTGTTTTAGAATTTAAGAAAATTTTATTCATTTGTTTTAATTCACAGAAGAAGCCATGAAATTTAAAATTTTATTAATTAAAAGAGTTATATAACTATCCGCTTCTTAAATAACTCAAAACAGATTTTTTTTCAGCATAAAGTTTACTTGAAAAAAGCTCTTGATTATCAAATTGAAAGTTTCTGTTTTAAATATTATGTAAAATTGCTTTAAAATTTAACATTTTAATGGCTTTAAACTTTGAAATATAAAATTATTCGACAAGCCGAATATTCGGTATTCGGTTCGCCTGTAGGCCGAATATTCGGCATTCGGCCAAAATCACTATTCGGTGCATCCCTCATGGAAACAGCTTTTTTGTTCGTGCTATAGGACAGGGTGTCTACAGATTACAGAATCTGGAAATCAGGGAATCATGGAAAAATCAGGGAGGTTTATCACTCTGGAAAAATCAGGGAAATGTCAGGGAACTTTGTAAAAATACTGGAAAATCAGGGAAATTTATCTTTATTGCAAAAATATTTGCATTTTCATCTTGCCAACAAGACTGATTCGTCTATTTTATGTACCATATTTTTTCACATGCTGATTAATCTTTCCCAATATTTTTTAAAAGATGCGCATGGTATGAGTTTTTGATATTTAACGTAAATTAAGGTGATTAGATCTCCTGATTTTCTGTACATAGCACTTATATTGAAGGCAATTTACACATTTTTAAAAATTTTAAATGATACATTAGCATAACCTGACCAGGTGCCCAGCTTAATCCAATTAGTTATCCTGTCAGATTTAGATAAGTCTTAGAATAGAATATTTTTCAGAAAATGAGGTAACTTTCTGGTCACCCTATATCCATTGGCTTCTATATGATGTTGGACTAATGAAGTTGGACGCTATGAAGTTAGTTGAGTTCGGATTTATAAAACTGTCGACCAATACTTAATGAATATTAGGAAATTTTTATGTTTTTCTCTTGTTTTTTTCCCAAATGAGATATTAGCAAGCTGGATAAGTGTGTTATACGAGGAATCGGCATACATGAAAAAAATACCGTTATGTGTACAGGGTTCGCACAGACTCCTTAGACTCCTTGGAAACTCCTTAGAAATGAAAACACTCCCAAGTAGTACTTAGAACTACTTAGATAAGCAAACCACTACTTAGAAACTCCTTATATTCTATTGCGGCTTCGGACGCAAGCGATATTGCTGCCGAGGAAAAAAAAATCTTGATTGAAAAACGCCGGTAAATCCTTTATGTACGTCATTCAATCTGAAGCACAACATTGATTGGGTAGGGTAATCTTAATAGCAGGGCTCCCACTAGGTCCGTTTTTCAATTATTAGGTCGGCAAAGACCGTTTTTCGACACTGTTAGCCGACCTTTATTTTAAATTTTATCGATGTTTGGCATTTAGCCAAGAATCTCGGAAAAATCGCATTTTTCGCAAATATGTTCCAAAAAAAAAAAAAAAAAAAAAAAAATAATAATAATACCGTCAAATTTCGTCAATCGATCGCGGAAAAAATTCGTAAATTTTGTCAAAGGATCGTGAAAAAACGCGAATTTCTCCAACAGATCGCGGGAAAACTCGGATTTCTTAAAAATACGATAATTTCTTAAAAGACAGCGAAAAACGCGAATTTACTCAAAGGATCACGGAAAAACGCGAATTTCGTTACAGATCGAGAAAAAAGCAGATTTCCTCAAAAGATCGCATAAAACACGAATTTCCTAAAAAATTCGAATTTCTTCAAAAGGTCGCGAAAAACACGCAAATTTCCTCAAAAGATCGCGAAAAACACGCAAATTTCCTCAAAGGATCGCGAAAAACACGCGAATTTCCTCAAAGGATCGCAAAAAACACACTGTTTCCATCAAAAGGTCGCGAAAGAAACGTTAGTTTCGTGAAACTATCGAAATAAAAGGCGAATTTCCCCAGAAGATCGCGAAAAACACGTGAATTTCCTCAAAAGATCGCGAACAACACGCGAATTTCGTCAAAGGATCGCAAAAAAAAAACCACATTTCGTCAAAGGATCGCGAAAAAACACGCGGTTTCCATCAAAAGATCGCGAAAGAAACTCAGATTCGTTAAACAATCGAAATAAAACGCGAATTCCATTAAACGATCGCGAAAAAACGCGAATTTCTCCCAGAAGATCGCGAAAGAAACGCGAATTTCCCCCAGAAGATCGCGGAAAACAACGCGAATTTCATCATAAGATCGCGAAAACAATGCGAATTCGTCAAAATTTCACCTTCAAAGAAAGCGATTACCGCTGTTCTAAAAGAATGAATTCAAAACTTGTTATATATTTTCTTGCATGTTACATTTAGGATTCTTTTTTTTTTTCTTTTAAAATTTTCTTTAAGATGTATCATGTATGTGATATACATAATAAGTGTTTGGGGTTTGACATCTCTATTTATATGACCTAGGGGTGATTCTAGTCCGAATTTTCCGAAAATGTAAGGCATTCATTTCCGAAAACTTAAAAAAATCGGTCACCAATCCGAAAATTCGGATATATGGTCGCGAAAAAAATTAATTTTGTCAATCGTTTGCAGGAAAATCGCCAATTTCGTCAAAGAACCGCGACGAAACGCACCGCAAATTTTGTCAAAAGATCGCGAAAAAAACCACAATTCTCGTCGAAAGATCGCGAAAACCCAAAAATTTCGTCAAAAGATCGCGAGTAAACGGCAAATTTTGTCAAAAGATCACGAAAAAAAGGCAAATTTCGTCAAAAGATCGCGAAAAAACCCACAAATTTCGTCAAAAGATCGCAAAAAAACACAAATTTCGTCAAAGAGCCACGGAGAAAACGCATGGCTAGTGTCGGAAGTGGATTTCCCCCTCCCGCCCTCTCTGGTGTAACTTTTCAGAAGATTTCCTGTGAATTTCAGAATTTTTTTTTTACTCAAAATCACCCCTGTGATATGACCATTGGTCACTGCATAAAAAAGTAGATTGTCAATTTTGTATTTAAACTTACGAAATCAATAAGCAATATATTGCGAATACTGTGCAATTTCAGCACTAACAATTAGATTCTAATAGAGTAAAATTTGTTTTTGAAATGTTCTTTTCTCCAAATTGGGCATTAAAAATTGGAGTGTGCATACCACATAACAGTGCAGCAAATAAAAACATCGACAACAAAATAAAATGGCAAATCCTTAAAATTTTTTGGACTCCTTGGATTTTTTGGGTACTCCTTGGATTTTTCCTTCCCAACTCTGTATGAACCCTGGTGTATCATTAATAATGGAAATCAGTGAAGTCTGATAAAAATAGTCAGGGAAATCAGGGAACTTTTTTTTAGAATTTCTGTAGACACCCTGTAGGAACCGATTTGGCATTCTTTAGGGTGATTCTGTTCCGAATTTTCCGAAAATTTAAAAAAATCGGTCACCAATCCGAAAATTCGGACATAAAAAATTGCGAATTTCGACAAATTGTCGCCGAAAAAAATTAATTTCGCCAATCGTTTTCAGAAAAATCGCCAATTTCGCAAAAGGATCGCGAAAAAAAACGCAAATTTCGCCGAAGGATCGCGGAAAAAAGCAAATTTCGTCAAAGGATCGCGGAAAAAACGCAAATTTTGTCAAAGAAACGCGGAAAACCCGCAAATTTCGTCAAAGTTGCGAAAAAAACGCAAATGTCGTCGAAAGATCGCGAAAAAACGAAAATTTCGTAAGAAAATCGCGAGAAAAAAAAGAAATTTCGTCGAAAGATTGCGAAAAAATGGCAATTTTCGTCAAAAGCTCGCGCAAAAAATGGCAAATTTCGTCGAAAAATCGCGAAAAAATGGTAAATTTCGTCGAAAGATCGCGAAAAAACGACAAATTTCGTGTAAAGCTCGCGAAAAAACGAAAAATCTCGTCCAAAGGTCGCGAAAAAACAAAAAATTTCGTCCAAAGGTCGCGGAAAAACGAAAAATTTCGTCTAAGGACCGCGGAAAAAATGCATAGTTAGTGTCGGGAGTGGATTTCCCCCTCCCCCTTTCATCCCCTCTGCTGTAACTTATCAGAAAATTTGAGGTGAATTTCAGAACATTTTTTTTTTTTTTTACTCAGAATCACCCCTGGCATTCTTCTAACTTGAGTTTAATCACTAAAAGCGTATTCAAACTACCCTAAAACACAAATCTAAAAAATATATATAATTAAATTTTATAGATATCTAATGAAAAATCCAAAATCGGGCTTCGGGGTGAATTACATCAGATATAGAAGTGCCTTCTTGCAAAATTTCGCAGCTCTGAATGCAATGGTCTCTTCAGGAGATACTTCAGAGATACATGCAAGCTTCTTCTCTTATAGTTATAGATTGGCATAAACACTTAAAGAAAAAATTTGTTTAAGACTAATTGTATATTTGACACATTGTATCTCGATTAATTATCTTAAATGTATTTCTTTTATTATTATTATTTCTTTCAATATGTGTATTCCTATTTTTTAAAACAAATTTTTCCTTTTTTTCTCTATTTATTTGATAATTTTTTTCCTGTTTTTTCCTGCTTTTGGGGGGGGGGGGGGCTCCGGGGTCTGTGTTTGTGTATGTTTTTAGCTGTGGCCTGTCGCCAGTAGGTCCTCCCTGAATTAGAAAATATTCTGCCGGAAGGGTGCGCTGTAATAGCGATGTCTGTGTCATTTGCATTATTGTACCATTGAAAACTGTATGAAGTTATGCATAGAATTGAACCAAATTTTTTGTGTATTTTTTCGGCTATTTCCAGCAGTGTGACGACGATGTCTTGCACAGGTGGTTCATTTTGTTTAGCTTCCATACTGAATATAAGGCTGAAAATTAACTGTTACTTATTTTAAGAAGAAGGCAAGAAACTGCTGAGATAAGAAAAGGTAGAAATTATCTGAAGGTCTTTATTTGTCCACCGGGATCGTTTCGAACATAGCCGAGAATTACACGGCTAACGCCGTTGTTGGAGAAGGGGGCAAAAAGTTACATTTTTTATGTTCACAGAATGAGATCTTAGAAGGAAGTGATACAATTACATTTTCTCGAAATGCTCGAGTATTGGCAGGAGTACATACACAATTTCGCCAAATACATATGCATAGTTGCCAACTTGTACGGATTGGCCGAACAATGTACGGATTTTGTTCTAATTGTACGGTTGTACGGATGAACAGTACGATTGTACGGTTTTGCGCGCGTGAAAAACGATCGCGGAAAAACGCTAATTTCGTCAAAGATCGCGTGAAAAAACGCTAATTTCGTCAAAGATCGCGTGAAAAAACGCTAATTTCGTCAAAGATCGCGTGAAAAACGCTAATTTCTTCAAAGGATGGCGAATAAAACGCTAATTTTGTCAAAGGATCGCGAAAAAAACCCGTTAATTTTGTCAAAGGATCGCGAAAAACCGCCAATTTTCTCAAAGGATCTCGAAAAAAGCCCTAATTTTCGAAAAAAAAAACCCGCGAATTTCGTCAAAGATCGCGGGAAAAAACACTAATTTCGTCAAGGGATTGTGAAAAGTACGCGAATTTCGTCAAAAATCGTGGGGATAAAACGCGAATTTGTTCAAAGGATCGTGAAATGAACGCGAATTTCATCAAAGTTCGCGGGAGAAAACGCGAATATCGTTAAAGATCGCGGGAAAAAACACGAATTTTATCAAAGATATTTGAAAAAAGCAAATTTTGTCATAGAATCGCGAAAAAAACGAGCATTTCGTTAAAAATTCGCGCAGAAAAACGCTATTTTTGTCGAAGGATCGTGAAAAGAACGCGAATTTTGTCAAAAATCGCAGGAGAAACACTAATTTCGGCAAAGAATCGTGAAAAGAACGCGAATTTCGTCAAAGATTGCGGCTTAAGAACACTAATTTCGTCAAGGGATCGTGAAAAGAATGCGAAATTCGTCAGAAAACGCGTAAAAACGCTAATTTCGTCAAAGTGTCGCGAAAGAACGCGAATATCGTCAAAGATCGCGTGAAAAAACACGAATTTTATCAAAAATCTTTGAAACAAAGCTAATTTCGTCAAAGATCGCGGGAAATAACACGAGTTTCGTCAAAGATCGCGTAAAAAACGCGAATTTCGTCAAATGATCGCGAGAAAAATGTCTATTTCGTCAAAGATCGCAGAAAAAATGCTAATTTTATCAAAAAATCACGAAAAAACCGCGAATTTCGTCAAAAGATCGCGGGAAAAAACGCGAATTTCGTCAAAAGATCGCGGAAAAAACGTAAATTTCGTCAAAAGATCGCGAAAAAACGCAAATTTCGTCAAAAGATTGTGAAAAAAACGCGAATTTTTCACAGGATCATGGAAAAAACGCGAATTTCGTCAAAGAGCCTCGAAAAAACTCATTAGCACCGGCAGGGAATCCCCCCCCCCCTCCTTTCCTCCTGAATCCATTTGCTGTAACCTTTCAGAAAATTTGCTGTAAATTTCAGATTTTTTTTTTTTTTTTTTTTCTTTTTTTTTGAGAATTTCCCATGCAAAAAAAAATTTATGAAATCTCACATTTTTATTTTGAAAAAAAAAAAAAAAAAAAAGACTATACATGAATATAGCATAGAAAATGTTATGAAATATTGCTTTTTTCATTGCATGTGCATATGTTATTCATTTTTAAGCACTTAAGAATACGTCATAAAAATTGTAAGATTTCAAAATTGACATGTTGGCAGGTATGCATATGCTATATGGCGAGATTACAGAGAGGAAGGCATGAGGTCAAAGTACTATAATTGAAATTGAATGGAGGAAGTAAAAGAGTAATAAGAAATATTTAACGCCAAATGATTACTTAGGAATTATAGCACATAAACCGCAAAAGAACATTCTATAGTGGTTTGCCACAGTTCTCATGGGATTGAAGCGGCGGAAAGCGCATGTTAATAAACTAAAGTAAAATAAAGACAGGGTTAATAACTGAAATGACTAATATATCTTACATCTGGACCAACGATTAAAAGTGTAGAAGTAATATGTCTGACTAATTTCTGCATATCATCAAACTAAGGCAGAAGGGTGAAAATTAGAATCCAGTTATTAGGCAAGAAAAGGAAATGATTTCTTTTCTTTTAACTGCAGTGCGCTGCGGTTAAAATATTACAGATACAGAAAAATAATTGCTTAATTTATGAAGGAAAAGAGCGCTAAAAAAAGATTGAACCCAAATGCAAACAGATAATTAAATTTTAAGAATTTAAAAATGTAATTTTAAAGGGGGGAAAGGAGAAAAGTATTAATAATAATATGTGAAGGTAGGTGCCTTCACAAGCAGGTCCTCCTTTAGTTTGGAAATATTCCGCCGGAAAGGGACGCTGTAATAGCGATGTCTGTGCCATTTTCATTATTGTACCATTAATTAGTGCATGAAGTTATGCGTAGAATTGAACCAAATTTTTTGTGTATGTATTTGTCTGTGGCCAGCAGTTTCTCCTTGAATTTGAAAATATTTTGCCGGAAGGGGTTGCTGTAATAGCGTTTTTTGTGCCATTTTCTTTATTTTACCATCGAAAAGTGTATGAAGTTATGAATAGAATTGAACCAAATTTTTTGTGTATGTATTTGGCTATGGCCAACACGTCCTCCTTGAATTTGGATATATTTCAACGGGAAGGGCGCTGTGATAGCGATTTTTGTGTAATTTTTTCGGTCTTTCGTTGTTCTGTTGTCCATCGGCGGCTCGTGCAGCAACGGGAACTCGCGTTCTGCTAAGTCGGCTATTTGCAAAAAGCTAATGTACAACAGAATAATGAAAAACTGTTGATTTTACTATACTAAGGGGGCTCCCCCCCCCCCCCCCCCCCGCCCCTTTCCCGTATTTGCTTCGCGTTTCGATTCTAGATCGCTTCGCGATCCTTTATTTTCTATGTATTCAATTTTTAGATTCCACTTTGTAAAAACGCGCTCCTCCCCAACTTCTGACAATTTTATTTCCTTATCTTCAAGCACATAATCATTAGAGCTTACAGAGTTTCATAATTATAAGAATTATTAAATATAAAGTCATTAAAAAAAGGTAAAATTTATAATTTATTTGAATTACTACAAATTTATTAAAGTTATTTGGTTTTTTTTTCCCTTATCTACCTAATGAAGTCTCTAATTTGTAGTTACATAAATAATCTTATATAAATCTCCTCTCATCTGAAATTTGCACTTCGCCGCCTTTTCTCCGCCAACATATATGTGTAAAATTATACATATAGTGTTACGAATATTGTAAATAGTTAGTCTTTGCAGACCTGCCAACTGCTACGAAAAAATCGTAGTTGCTACGATTTGGACCTATAAACTACGATGCTACGAAAATCGGTCTTAAACTGCGATTTTTTGCAAAAAACAAAAAAAAACGCATTTTTTGTTTCTAATTCCGATTTTTATCCCGCTCAGCATATTTTTCAGGAATGATTCTGGTCCAAAATTTCAAAATATTCATTTCCGAAAGTTTTAAAAAATTTGTCATTAGTCCGAAAATTCGGACATTAAAAAATGCTCATGGAGGAAAAAACAATCTGAACTGCAAAACAAACTTCTTTACATAAAACCCTCTTTATGTATATCAACCACAAGTGAATCGTATTTCTGAAAATATTTATACAGGAATTCCCTTCCTTAGAAACAGGGATGCCAATTTAAGAATTTCTGGAGGCGGGGGGGGCACAATCTTTGGGGGCAAGATTTGAAATAGTGTGCAAAATCGCACGATTTGCACTATTTATTATTAAACATTTCAATTTACGAATTATTATTAAACATTTCAATTTTGTGTGGTAAAAAACACAAAATTCGTCAAAAGTTCATGATAAAAAGTGCAGATTTCAACAAAGAATCGTGATAGAAAAATGTGAATTACGATTGTGGGGGGAAAAATTGTGAATATCCTGAAATGGTCGCGGGAAAAAAAAATTCGAGAATTTCGTCAAAATTTACTGCACTGGGCTAAAAAATTGGAACCAGGCTTCTTTTACAAATGTAAAAAAAATGCAGCAAAACGAGAAGAAACTTTAAATATCGTATAAAACTTTTCAGAGGAAAAAATTTAATATATTGAGTTGAAAGACTGAAACCTTATTTCTTTTACGAATGTCAAAAGATGGCTCCGAAACACGAAAAACCAACCAACCAACCAACCAACCTCCAGATTAATTTCAATATTCTGTGCTACGATTTCTCATTTTCAAAAGTTGGTAGGTCTGTCTTTGTGCGTAAAAATAATGTAAATAGTTCAATTAAGCTCTATTCATAAGCTAATATTACTTTTTGTTGCATTGAAATGTCTCAATTTGTTGATTTTCTGCAAGCAAGTAAACCCTATTGTACGAGGGCATTTCGAAAAGTAAAGATACACCGTACGGCGGAGGAAAAGAAAAGTTTTAGCAAGCAAGTTGGCAACACTTGTGTTAACCTTGAAACGTTAGCTTTCTCCTCGCGGTCGTTCGGCTTTTCAACGTTGATTCTGGTTGGAGTAGGTCGTGTTTAAAATGGTTCCGCCGATTCAGAATCCCGCCAAATGCGAAGTGCGCTCCGTCATACGTTTTCTTCATGCAAGAGGTCAGCGACCAGCGGATATTCACAAAGAAATTGTTTCTGTTTATGGGAACATTGGGAATCGACAAAATGTAACGAAATGGTGTCGCCATTTCTCTGAAGGTAGGACCGATGTTCATGACGAACAAAGAACAGGTCGGCCATCTGTGATCTCTGATGCCCTTCTTGAGAGAACGGAGGAAGCAACTCGTGCGAATAGACGTCTCCTGTTACCTGAAGTCACATCTTGGAGGAAAATCATTCCACGACGATGATCAGATCAAAGATGAAGTTGAAATGTGGTTCCGACAACAGGCGGAAACCTTCTATGACTGTGGGATACAAAAACTTGTACCCCGACTTAACAAATGTTTGGATAAAGGGGGCGATTATGTCGAAAAATAATAAATAATCCAGTTAATAAGATGTAACTTACGTTTTCTAAATAAATGTTTTTTTTTTTAAGGAATGCGAGCCATTGTATCTTTACTTTTCGAAATGCCCTCGTATTTCAATGGGAGTCTATGGAAATTTGGCGAAATACTGATGATAATAGCGCCAAGTTGGTGTCACTTTTGGCGACTAACTTTGGTCACCAAATTTGGTGATACATTGCTAAGTTGGCGATAAACGGCGACAGAGCCGCCCCCCCCCCCCTCCCATATAACGTCAGATAGCTCTGACCAATCAGATGCGTTTCGCGGTATCTACGCAGATTTTCATTGATCCATTTCCAAAGCGTTACTTTTTTTATATATAGAAGGATGTATTGTTGCGTAAATATTTAAAAAGAGAAAGAAAACTTCGAAAAAAATTACGTCATATTTAAAATTACATTTAAAACGTCTTGTTTAAAATAATTTTCTTATAGCGTCGTTATAAAATTACGTGAGGATCGAAAAAATTTTCTTAGCCATTTTATACAAACTGATTTTCATCTGTTTAATTGATCTTATTTAATCAATTACGAAAACAACCGTTACTTGTCGCGACTAGAGATGTAAATTTACCGGAAAAGTTGAAGTGGCGGAAAAAAACCGGTTTTTTTCTGGAAAACTTGGAAAAATTGTTTTCCTATAAATATTTCTAAACAATTAGTTATATTTTCTTAAAAAGTATACAATAATAAACTTTTTCAATATTTATGCACATTGAAAAAAAAATTATTTTCCCTTTACATGTGAATATGTTATTAAAAAATAAAAGAAAAAAAAAGCCAGCTTTTAAAAGTTTATCCTTTCAGTCTCAGAATTCTGACAGTAGCTTTTCTTGCTTAATTTAACACCAGTGTTTGTAATATTATCATGTGTCTGTTAAAATGATTTTTCAGTAGCACTTTTTTATCAGTAGAGCTAATTAAAAAAAAAAGAAAAAAAAACTTTAGTTTCAACCAATATCAATCTAGTTTTAAACTGTATTGTACATCTCATCTACGTAGTACTGGTTTTCAAATACATAAAGGATGCCAATGTAAAAGAAACAAATTATAGTAGTTCTGGTATTATTATAAATACTATTATCATTTTCAAGTCTTCCGTTGTTTTAAAATTGGTATTATTTGAAAATATTTACCCCCCCCCCCCCATACACACACACTTACAGTTATAATTTTCATTTCCTGTATATGTGGTTTTGGTACAGCTTTCCAGACTAAACCCAAACTATGTTTTAGTAAGATTAAAATCCTTAATATTGAAAGCAGTTTTTTTTTTTTTTTTTTTTTTTTTTTTTAAATGAAACTTTTAAAACAGGTGGATTTTTCCATATGTTTAAAAATTGTTTTCAACTAGATTTTTCACAGAGATTTGGTTACATTTTCTTTGTAAAGTTTGTATGTATTTACATATTTTGAAAATACATTTAGACAAATCAAAGAATCTATATTTCAAAAAAGAAAAAAAATATATACATAATTTCAACTACATGTTATTATCAAAAGAAATTTTTTTAACAATAGTGAAAAATGACAGCCATGCGAATAAAAATAAATGCATATTTCAAATTTTACATTAAATTTTCCATCTTACCATTTTCATTTATTGATATAATATTGAAATACTTTTGCACATTAATTTTCATTTTTAACGAGAGAAGTTGCATTTAATTATCTTACCAGGGATTTGCTTGGATTTTTTTTCACACGATCATGTTTTTGCGAAAAAGTTCTTATTTAGACATTATTGAGCAGGGGTGCAGAAAATGTTTCTAATCCAAACATTTCCCTCAATCCACATGAAAATTTCCCCAAAATTTTACGGTATGTTATAGGTAAATGCTGTATTACCGTAGGTATAGAAAATTTATTTTTCATATATTTCTCGACTTATGCGCAGGGATGATTCTGAGAGAAAAAAAAAAAAAAATCTAAAATTCACAGCAAATTTTCTGAAAGGTTACAGGAAAGTGGGGGAAGGGGCGGAAATCCACTCCCAGCACTAACTATGTTTTTTTCGCGGCCCTTTGACGAAATTCGCATTGTTCGTGATCTTTTGACGAAGTTTGCGGTTATTTCACCTTCCTTTTGTCGAAATTCGCGGTTGTTTTGCCATCTTCTGGTGAAATTCGGGTTTGTTTTGCTATCGTTTGGCAAAATTTGCGGTTCTTTCGTGATCTCAGATTGACGACCGATTTTTTATTTTTAATTTTCGGTACTTTTTTTTTAATTTTCGGAAAATTTGGGACAGAATCAACCCTTGATATGGTACATATTATTCTAAGATCGATTTTGTGAAGGTCGCCATACGGATCTTTTTATTTGTAGTAAAATTTTTCTATCTCAAGGAATTATGGAATTTGTTGTTAAAATCGAAATCAAATTTATATGTTTCTGCATAATTTCTCCAGGTGGTTAAAATTTCCCCCGATCCTAGATCGCCGGATCGGACATATTTTTGCACCCCTGTTATTGAGATGGTCCTTTGTACATATAAACAGAGAGAAAATAGATTCATTGGTTATTGCAGTTATTACACAACAGTTTATTTTTATTTATTTATTTATTTTTTTATTCTAAAAGCATTACGTTTGTGAAGAATTTAATTTGGAGATTGCAAAAAAATTCTGAAATGTCTATTTGTAAGAGAAAGAATTTCGTTAAAGGTCATATGTTTTAAGGAGAAAAAACTGTGAAGGATCCTTTAAGGCTGTTCTCAAATCCAAAAGGGCAACTTTGTGACATAAGTTTTAATTTATTTTTGTTCGGAAATGCATGAAACTAGCAGGTGCTGTTGTTCATAAACTATGTAATCAAGCTGTTTTTTCCATTTTTTTTTTTGAAAACGCAATAGATCTTTCAGAAAATAGTATCAAAGTGGTCGTTTTGAACCGAATTTCAACGCGAAAGAAGAATAGCCAGTCAAGAATGGGTGGAAAACGTGTTTGTCTCGTGATCAAAATTGCCTATAACTCAATAGGTAATTTATTGATAAAAAATGGAAAACACGGGTCAATTCCAAATCGCTTCCATGGTCAGGTTTTCCAATTTTATATCTTTCCATTAAAAAATGAATTTGTACATGTGTCAAAATGTTTTGCTCTTGTTGAGCAGTGCAGTTAAGAACACCCTTAAGAGACTCAAGTTATTTCTAAAGAGATCCCTGCTTATAGATAATATTTTCCATGTTAAGGTTTTCATGCGGGACACTAAACATGAGAAAAATATAAATAAAAGTATCAGAATGTAGCAATTATAAAATTTTGACTACATTACTTTATAAATAAAATTTCAATTTTTCCAATTTGGAAAAATTAAAAAATAGCCCTTCGGAAAAAAACCGTTTTTTTTTTCGAACTTTTCCGGTTTTTTTCCGAACATTCCCATCTCTAGTCGCGACAGTAGCTGATTCGGCCTTTAAATCTGGAGAAAAAATATCAATCAAAAATAAATTAATTGCAACCCGATTACAAAAGTTTGGCACTGGCTGTTTAATTGTAATTCAATCTTCCGTAATCTTTTTTAAAACAGCAAATTAGCCTGCGATGTCTGAACGGGGGTTGGCAAACGTTAACGTAGCTCGTAAGGGGCAGAGCTAGTTAAAGTAATACTATTGAATAAAATATTTGCAAACACTCCCAAACATTGTATTAAATATTATTAAATGTTATTTTGACAAACTCTTCCAAATGATGTATTTAATTTATCATAGAAAAAGAAATATAAGTTTTATTTTTTTTTCCCTGTCAAAATGAGACTTTACCGCTGATTGTCAAAATGAGTCTTGACCGCTGATTGTCAAAATGAGTCTTGACCGCTGATTGTCAAAATGAGTCTTGACAACACTGATTGTCCAAATGAGTCTTGACCAATTATTGTCAAAATATGTTTTCACTAGAGCTGTACCGATTACTCGGTAAATACTCGGTACTCGGCGAAATTTTAGCCGAGTACTCGGCCAATACCGAGTAGTTGTAAGAATTTCATTTTTAAGCATATGAATTTAAAACTGATCTGTAAAAAGTTATTCGAATATCAATGTATAATATATGCAATAATTCATAAAACTATTTACTCGATATTTAACAATATGTCTACAAAATATAGAAAAAGTTAAGAACAAAAACCCTCATAAAATAATTCCTGATTACAATTTAGTTTCACATTTATACAAATAAAAATATGTTCTTTTTAAATATATAGGAAAACAGAAAAGACTATTTTGGATAAAGAAACTGAAAATACAATAAATGTAATAAAAAAATTAATAATTAAATTTATTATATTTCAAATTATGGAGCAAAAACACCAAACGTTCTACATTATCGGTATATAGGGCATTTCTTTTATCACTATAAATTTGGCCTGCCTCTGAAAATAAAACAGTGGTTGACGGTGCACATAAGAATTTTGCAATGTTGCACATAATCGGAAAAGTTCCCCCCACACACACCATGCAAATGAAGTGTCAGTTTTACATAGGTCTTCTGTTAAGAAAGCCTGTATTTCTTTTTGTACTTCTTTTTGTACTTCTTTTTATTTTTAATCAAAAGAATATAAGGTACAATTACAAAATAAATATGAAATGTTTTGCATTATTCAATGAATTGTTACAGTAACCAATAAACATTTTTATTTTTGATAGACTGATTTCAGGTATTGGAATAAATTGGAGGGTTGAAGAATGTTTTAATTTTATATTGGATAATAATTGTACTTGTTATGTGTCAATTCTCCTTTTTTTGCTACTGTTTTAATTTAATGCTACTGTTTTGAATTGTCAAAAATTGTCTTTAAAGGGTGCACAAATAAATTTCAAATTTAATTAGTTAATTTATATATATATACTATATATGTATACAGGTATATTTATATATATGTACACACATATGTACACCTAACCTCACATTATGTGCACATCAGGGTTTTTTTTTCTTATTACACAACTAGGGGGCGCTGTCCCCTACGAGCTACACTCGTTAACCCCCGCTCAGACACCGCAGACTCTAAAAGCACGCTAATTTGATCGGCTTAAAAAATATTTCGGAAGATTGAATTATAAGTTTAAAAACAGTAGCGATCTCCCTATAAACGGGTTTCTATTCATTTCTCTTTGATTGGGGAATAAGCCAAATCAGCGGCTGTTTCCGTCTTTGATTAAATAAAATCAATTGATATTTCAAAATAAGCTAATATAAAATGAATTAAATAAGCAGTCTTTGCCTCCCGGTATTTTTTAGCAAAGCGAAAAGAAAGTTTTTTTTTAATGACACTTTAAATGTATCGTTTTTAATCTGACGTAATTTTCACTAAACTTTTCTTTCTCCTTTTACTATTCACATGAAAATAATTTTGTTAGAAATGAAATATTATTTGCGCTATCCTAATAAAAATAGTTGAAAATATCATCTTAAAATATTACATAAATGTCTCGCGTAATTTTTAAATTTAAGCTGTTTTACAATATTATTTTTTGTTCATTTTACGTAATGTGTAATGTGACGTAATTTCTCCTATTTAAGACTTCTAACGCATGTTAATGAATTTATTATTTTACAACATTCTTTCACTTTTAAAATTCACGTGTATAATATGGTTTTTATGATAATTTTCAATGAGTTCCTGCTTTTTATATTTTCTTGTTTATAATAGTCACGTGTAAAATAAATTTTTAATTTGAAGCAAACATTATTGTTTGCGCTGTTTATACTGTTGGCAACAGGTTAAATTAGTACAATTTTCTAAAATCTCTCTATCTCTCTATTCTAAAAAAAAGTAACTACCGCTGTCACCGCCGCCGGTTTTGAATTTTTTGTGACCGGAGGTCTTTCTTCGTTAATATTAAAAAAAACTGTTGCATACAAAAATATTAAAATCGGTAGTATTATAGAAAAATGTTTGATAAACACGCTGATGCAGACAGTTTTCAAATCGAAGAATTATTTTAAGAGATATTTAATGCCAAAGTTGGACAAAATCGTTCCATTAAAAAAGTTTTATAGGAGCAAAAACTGTACATAGGAATTTAATCATTTTTAGATCATTTTATGCGTCAGAATTTTCCGGTGTGCAGATTGCAGTTAGTTTTTTAATTTGAATAATTTTTCGAGCTTTTATTTCTATTTTAAATTCAAATTTTCAGCATTTCGAGAGATATTTTTTACAAATTTTAGAAAATTGTATTAATTTAAACTGTTGCCAACTGTATAAACAGCGCAAACAGTATTGTTTGCTTCAAATTAAAAATTTATTTTACACGTGACTATTATAAACAAAAAATATAAAAAGCAGGAACTCATTGAAAATTTCGTCATAAAAACTATAGTTACACGTGAATTTTAAATGAGAAAGAATATTGTAAAATAATAAATTCAGTAACATGCGTTAGAAGTCCTAAATAGGAGAATTTACGTCATATTACACTTATGACGTAAAATGAACAAAAAATAATATTGCAAAACAGTTTTAATTTAAAAATTGCGCGAGACATTTACTTGACATTTTAAGATGATCATAATATTTCATTTCTAACAAAAGTATTTTGACGTGAATATTAAAAAGAGAAAGAAAAGTTTGGTGAAAATTACGTCAGATTATAATTGTCAGATTCAAATTATAATTCAATCTTCCGAAATCTTTTTAAAGGCGATCAAATTAGCGTGCTGTTAGAGTCTATGGTGTCTGAACGGGGGTTGACGAGCGTAGCTCGTAGGGGGCAGAGCCCCCTAGTTCTAAAAAAGAGTAACTACCGCTGTCACTGCCGCCGCCGCCGGTTTTGAATTTTTTGTGACAGGAGGTCTTTCTTCGTTAATATTAAGAAAAATAATGCATACAAAAATATGAAAATCGGTAGTATGATACAGAAATGTTTGATAAACACGCTGAGGCAGACAGTTTTCAAATCGAAGAATTATTTTAAGAGATATTTAATGCTAAATTTGGACAAAATTGTTCCACTAAAAAAGTTTTATAGGAGCAAAAACATAGGAATTTAATCATTTTTAGATCATTTTATACGTTTGAAGTTCCCGGTGTGCAGACTGTTTTTCTTTTTTTAATTTGACTAATTTTTTGAGGTTTTATTTCTATTTTAAATTCAAATTTTCAGCATTTCTAGAGATATTTTTTACAGATTTTAGAAAGTGATATTAATTTAAACTGTTGCCAACTGTATAAACAGTGGAAACAATAATGTTTGCTTCAAAAAAAAAAAAAAAAAATATTTATACTTGTAAATAAATTAAAAATTTATTTACACGTGACTATTATAAGCAGAATAAAACATTTGGAATTGGAATTAAATAATTATGTACAAAAAACAGGAACTTATTAAAAATTACGTCATAAAAACTATAATTACACGTGAATTTTAAGAGAGAAAGGAATTTGTAAAATAATAAATTTATTAACATGCGTTAGAAGTCTTAAATAGGAGAAATTACGTCATATTTACGTCACATTACAGTTATTACATAAAATGAATACAAAATAATATTGCAAAAAGGTTTAAATTCAGAAATTGCGCTAGACATTTATTTGATATTTTGAGCGGATACTATTCAACTATTTTTGTTAGGAAAGCGCAAATAATATTTCATTTCTAACACAAGCATTTTCACGTGAATATTAAAAAGAGAAAGAATAGTTTGGTCAAAATTACGTCAGATTAAAAACGATTAATTTAAAAAGTCTTATTTAAAAGAACATACTTTTCGCTTTGTTAAAAAACACCCGGAGACAAAGACTCTGTTTACTTAATTCCTTTTATATTAGCTTATTTTGAAATGTTGTTACACGTGTCTGCGTCAAAGACGAAAACAGCTATTGACATATGTATTTTTGGTACTACTTAGTTATCCCGTCGACCAAAAATCTATCATTTGCCAAACTATAAGATTAAATGCCAATAATGGTTGATCGTAAATGTCACATTAACTTGACTTTAAGCAAGTTACACGTGTCTACGTCATCAAGTTCTTTTTATTTCGACGTTTTATTTGTATTTTTATTAATGTTGCACTAATTTATTTGTTCTTTCGTTATTTAAAATAAAAATTATGTCAATTTATATAATTGGCGAGTGCTTTGGCGATTTATATAATTTGGCGAAATTGGTCGACGGGTTCATCAAGTAGTACCGCAGCGGATTTGGCCTTAAAATTCCCCATTCAAAGAGAAATGAATAGAAATCCGTTTATAGGGAGATCGCCACTGTTTTTTAAATTATAATTTAATCTTCCGAAATCTTTTTAAAGCCGATCAAATTAGCGTACTTTTAGAGTCTGCGGTGTCTGAACGGGGGTTGACGAGCGTAGCTCGTAGGGGGCAGAGCCCCCTAGTAAGTAAAAAATATCTCTCGAAATGCTGAAAATTTGAATTTAAAATAGAAATAAAACCTCAAAAAATGAGTCAAATTAATAAACTGAGTGCAGTCTGCACACCGGGAAATTCTGACGCATAAAATGATCTAAAAATGATTAAATTCCGATGTACAGTTTTTGCTCCTATAAAACTTTTTTAATGGAACGATTTTGTCCAACTTTAGCATTAAGTATCTCTTTAAATATTTCTTCGATTTGAAAACTGTCTGCATCAGCGTGTTTATCAAACATTTCTCTATAATTCCACCGATTTTCATATTTTTGTATGCAATATTTTGCTTAATATTAACGAAGAAAGACCTCCGGTCACAAAAAATTCAAAACCGGCGGCGGCGGTGACAGCGGTAGTTACTTTTTTTTTTTAGAATAGAGAGAAACTACTCGGTATTCGGTACTCGGCTACTCGGCCAAAGTACTACTCGGTACACCACTTTCCACTAGAACAGTTAAAGTCGGTTTTTCCCATGGTTAAACCAATACAACCCTTCGTCAAACTGTCTCTAAACATACGGTTGCTATCTTTTATTTCCTATTTCGTTTCTATACTACAGCTATACCTTATACCTAAATGGAGGTATAAGGTAAGATAAATATTTTAGATCTAGTGGTAACATTTTCAACGTTTTATATTAAATAGGAAATGAAACATAGCAACCTTTTTTTAGAGTCTGTTCCTTCTCCTTTGAAACAAAACTTCTTTACTGACGTTACAAGTAAAAGAGCCTGGAAAATGACGTCATTTTCATGTAATCATTGTTGATTTTGTTCTTATGAATGAAAATATAAGTTTTCACTTAAAATTAGTGTCATACTAAATAGAATTTTACTAAATGCTACGTCATTTGTTTGATTTTTTGCATTTTTTATCCGTATTGTGAAGGTAATTGTATATTTTTTTATTACACGCGCCAAACAAAACCTGCATTCTCATTTAGAAAGCTGTGGGATTTTACGATGATTGCATCAGAATAACGTCTTTTAGGTAGATTTCGTAAGAAATACTACCTATTACAGTCGTTACCATGGTGCGACTTTTGAAAAATTCCTTCATGTATATGTGTATATATATATATATATATATATATATATATATGTATGTACTAAATTTTGTCCGCACAATAAAAGTCACAATTATGCACGGATCCTCTTCAAACTCGCCAACAACTTTGATATGGCTAATATCTTGGCGGGGATTGAAAATGGGCGAAATAGTCCCAAGGGGGTGGAAATGGGGAGGGTTCAAAATTTTGAATACTGTCTTAACATGATTCTGATAAAACCAGCTCTTACACAACAATGACAGGAAAAAATAAACATTTTTCGTTATAGCAGTTGCCAACAATTACTTTTCTATTGCAAGATTTTCACGTGAAAAATTAAATAAATTGTTTGACAAATTCAAAACAAATTGAATATTACGTCATAAGTTTTCTAGAGCAAGATTCCCGCATGAAAACTCAAAATAATTTAACGAATTAAAAAAATATGTATATTGCGTCATATTGAAAATATAATGGACCTCAGCAGGTGAATATGTAACGTCATGTGAGTTTGAAGAAACGTATTAAAACATGATAAAAACGCGACTATAGAAATATTAACATATTTTAACACTTAAAGGTTCTATGAATTTTTTGTATCCATTTTTAAACCTATTCCATATAAATGCGTGTGTGTATTCGTGTATATTATAGTTTTCACAAAAAGTTTAGCTCTCTACAGCTCATTCTTAGTATAGAAACTGGGTTTATCTCTAATCTTGATTTAAGTTTTGTTGGTGAATTTAGTACTTAACTTCGAAATCTACCTCCGCCTGTAGGCCGGGCCGGCAGGGATTTTTTTTTTCCCTTATTGTCTTTTTAATGATTTATATGGCGAATGCGACATTATTGTATTGCAAACAAACATGATATGAAATATTCTTTAAAAAGCAATTGATTTGGCAGCGATTATAACTTGTCGAGTTCAGATATTTCTCGACGTAATAGCTGTTTTTCATGGCAATTCACAGTAAATTCTCATCTTGAGTGGGTGGGGAGAGTTGAGCACCCACTACTGACTACTCTTCAATGACTCATCATCCTGACTCCAACAGCTTGAGGGGAAAAAACTTACAGTGAATAGCCTTCTAAACGTATAGTTTTAAATGCTCTTCCGTGTCCAACGTGTAGAATGACATCACCGTCATGAATTGTCACATGCCCTGTTCTACGTTCTAGTAAGTTGCCTAGCGACTAATGGCTCCTTATACAATTCTATTGATTATTACACAAAAATTCTTTCTGTAAAACATCGTGTTTTACCTTTTATTTGCTACTAAATGATTATCACTGGACAAAGTGGTTTGAATTCGAATTATGAGAAATGAAAAGTTTTTCAAACTTGATAATGTTGAAATTTTACTTAATTTGGAATGATATGGGTCTTTTTATTTCATTTTTTAAAGATGACATTTACCTCTACAACTTTTAAAAGTGACAGTATGAACCAAAGGAACTTTGTTATTAAAGTAAACGACAGAAACACTTTATCTTTTGCTCCGTCTCTCGACCTTTTTAAGATACCTAGGAAGCGAATTGCTTTACTCTTTCTGTTTGTTTATTCGGCCTTGAAGTCGAAATATTTCTGTTCGTTAAACTCTCCTTGGATAGAGGACAGCAATTAAGCATGGTTAAAGTAACTTGCTCGAAATTGTGGACTTCGCAAAATGATCAGATCTGCGGTGTGTGTGTGTGTATTTACATCAGAGACTCATAAAACATGTAATTTCCTTCTTTTAGAGGATAATAAATTGTTGTATACATTTTCTCGTCTCAAAGTTTAGTGAGGATGTTGATTCTTCTATCATTTTTTTAAAATTGATATTATTCATTATTGTGTTTAATTATGCATACACACATGGATAAATTCTGTGAACTCGATTATAAATCTTTCAGATGACCTGGGTAAATTATGTTCTGTAAAATAAATGTATATACAATTCCTAATAATATTTATTGAATTGATATAGTATATTAAATTCTACCTTTAAAGAAAAAAAGAACTGAAACAGAGATTTTCCCCAAAATTATAATTCAGCTACACTGTATAACCAAAAATAATAACAATATCATTTTTACTTTCTTCTATCTTTACAAGAAGAAAGTATTGGATTCGTGAAAATTTTCGACTTTCGGTTTTCGACAGATTTACACGTTTTAGGGGTCAGGGATTCCGAAAAACATGTTTTTACAAAATGTCGGTCTGTGAGTCTGTCTGTATGTGACACAAATTTTGTGGGCGCTCTATCTCAAGAACTAATGCACGGAATTTAATAAAAAATTATATTCAGTTAGACCCTGATATAAATTGGTGCTGATTAGTTTTTGGTGTAAATCGCCCAACAGGTGGCGCTGCTATGCAGCCTTTTTCACGATTTCCCCAATAGCTTAATCTCCACAACTAATGAACGGATTTTCATCAAACTTCAGATTCAGTTAGTCCTTGACCTGAATTGAAGTTTTGTACATTTTGGTGTAAATCGCTCAACAGGTGGCGCTGCTATACTGCATTTTTTACGATTTCCGCAATAGCTCTATCTCAAAAACTAATGCTTGGATTTTCATCAAACTTCAGATTCAAGTATACTTTGATATGAATAGTGCAGTTTATGTTTTGGTGCAAATCGCTCAACAGGTGGCGCTGCTATGCTGCACTTTTCAGAATTTCCATTATAGCTGTATCTCAAGAACTAATGCAATAATTTCCACCAAACTTCAGAATCAGTTAATCCTTGATATGAATTGGCATTTTGGTGTAAATCGCTCAACAGGTGGCGCTGCTATGCTGTATTTTTCAGAATTTCCACTATAGGTGTATCTCAAGAACTAATGCATGAATTTTCATCATATTTTAGAATCAGTTAGTCCTTGACATGAATTGACATTTTATACAGTTTGGCGTAAATCGTTCAATAGGTGGCGCTGCTATGCTGTTTTTTGTGATTTCCGAAATAGCTCTATCTCAAGAACTAATGCTTAGATTTTCAACGAACTTCAGATCCATGTACACCTGGATATCTATTATTCCTGTTTATGTATTGGTGTAAATCACTCAACAGGTGGCGCTGCTAAGCTACATTTTTCAAAATTTCCGCTATAGCTCTATCTCAAGAACTAAGGCACGAATTTTTATCAAACTTCAAATTCAGATACACTTTGATATGAATTGGTGCTAAATTGATGTAATTTCTTGTACTATTTAAATGATTTAATTGACGTGATTTATATAGAAGAAAGTTTTGTGATGGCCACAACATACTAGTTCTGTAATGTTTAAAGTTTAGAGAAGTGTCATAATTTTTTTAATGGAGAGAAAGAGTATTTCATCTCCAGATAAACATAAGAACGTGCTTTAAAATGAATAATATCGCGAACGAAAAAAGATTTGTATCGCTAAAAAATGTTTGTATAGTAAGAGTGAAGAAATACCAGTATATGTTTGTTATTCAAGGGTTTCCCAAACTATGGGGTCTCATACTCCTGGTATAGATTAGGGTTTCTTCTGGAAAAACTAATTACTTCCAGGTCAATGGAAGAAATTGGAAAAAAATTGGAAGAAACCGACAGAAATAATAATAAAATGTATGCCCATAATTAAAATATTAATTACACAGCTTTTAAACAAAGCATAATGTTGTCAAATTGTATAACTTTGTTAATCTAATGAAATATTAATTTTATAAATGTAATTTTTTTTATTAATGAACGTATGTTAAATTTTCAATCGATTTTAGCTAAACTAGATCTGAAAATAATCTCCCCCCAGATTTGTATCGCTAGAAAATGTTTGTATAGTAAGAGTGAAGAAATACCAGTGTATGTTTGTTATTCAAGGGTTTCCCAAACTATGGGGTCTCATACTCCTGGTATAGAGTAGGGTTTCTTCTGGAGAAACTAATTACTTCCAGGTAAATGGAAGAAATTGGAAAAAAATTGGAAGAAACCGACAGAAATATTAATAAAATGTATGCCCATAATTAGGATATTAATTACACAGCTTTTAAACAAAGCATAATGTTGTCAAATTGTATAACTTTGTTAATCTAATGAAATATTAATTTTATAAATGTAATTTCTTTTATTAATGAACGTATGTTAAATTTTCAATCGATTTTAGCTAAACTAGATCTGAAAATAATCCCCCCGCCCCCCCTTTTTTTTTTTGCTTTACTTTTTAAAATACCTCTTGCAAACATCAGTAACGCTTTATTAGCTCTTGCTATCTATAACGCTTTATTAGCTAGACTACAATAACCTACTGCCTTTTTAACACTTTCCAACAAAGTTGAAAAGTGTTTATGACTTCGGTTTGTCTGGCCGTCTGTCCGCGCTCTAACTCCCGTAAATATACTCGGATCGTTCTGAAATTTTTGGATGTTAGTAATCCCTACCATAGCACGAACCCTATTTCAAATGAAGTTTATAGCACGTTTAGTTCATTTACAGGGACAGTAAAAAGTTTTCCGTTACATTACGGCCTATGGGAAAAAATCGTTTAAAATGATTTTTAATTACGTTATATGCTTTCAAACATAATAAAATTGATATGCATTTATCAAGTGTACTAAAATATGCATTCTGTAGGATATGCGGCGTAAGGAATAGTTATTATTCATTTACAGGGCCACACAAAAGGATTCCGTTACATAATGATATAGGGGTGGAGGGAATTTTTTCCGGCGTATTTCAATTATGTTAAATTATTTCATGTATAATGAAATTGATATACGTCGCTGAGGTTTACTATAAGTTATTTCATGTATAATACGAAGCATTATTTACAGGGACACACAAAAGATTTCAGATACTATATTGTATCCGAAGTACTGTACATTAGCGATGATTGATGGAAATGCATTTTTAATTATGGTATGTGCTTATGTTTCACTATGTATGCATTGTATATGGTGTGTAAAAATGCTCTAATTGATATACAGGGCTACACAAAAGAATTCGTAATGGTTACTGGGTATGATTGCAAATTGTTTAAAAAGTGGTTTTTAAATGAGTTATGCATTTTTACGCTGAACTTCGTTTAGTTTACTAAGAAATGTTTGTAGAATATACATAAAATGATATACAGGGTCATGCAAAGAATTGGATACATGGCCGTCTATAAATGATAATTTCTGGAAATGTGATTCCAGTAGTTTTAAGAGTGTTTTACTTTGAATTAAACTTTAGATAAATAGTGTTGTGTAATAAATGTACTAGGTTAACTACAGGGTTATACAAAAGTATACAAGTATGTTTCCATCTATTAGTATAAATTGCTGAAAGAGAAATTTCAACCTGTTATATGTTTTCTTGCTAAACTAAATTCCTCCATTATATAGCAGGGTTGGTAAGTTTTTGCCATAGGCAAAAAAAACCTTGTTAAAACCGTCCCGGCAAAAATAGGTTTTTGCCAAAGTGGTGGCAAAAATAGGCTGTCCATTTAATTTTTTTTTTTTTTCCCAGCAAAAGAGAAAAAAATGTTTCATGAAAGAAAAAAGAAACTTAATACTTAGTTAAATCAATATTCTAAATTTATTTTTGAATTTTTAAGTTAAATAAGTATAATTATGCATTTTATGAAAGAATACTAACTTATAACAAAATTATAAATGAAAAAAATACTAATTTTATATAAATAAATAGAAAACTTATTTATTTATTCATGTTTATACAACTATTATGATTATATTCACATGATAGAACTGTGGAGACTCTAAATGAGTAAAGCATTTATGTTTATATGTGTTAGAAATTCATATAAATAATTATATTCTAAATTCAATTTTTTAATATAAAATTATATTTAAAGCAGAACACTATTAAATTTCAAATAATTCAGCGATATCGCCATCACAACCTAATTTTTGCTGTTTTAGCATAGCATAACAATAACTAGTTTAGAAAGAGTATTTGTTGACAGTTTATTTCGAATTTTAGTTTGCACAAATGAAAAATTTGAAAAAAAAATCTTTCGATAATGGGTAGAAAATGGATACACTGGCAAACAAGATAAAATGGCTACAGGCTACTTACTGAAAAAATAGAATGTAACTTTTTGTCCCTTTCTTAGAGTGTAAGAGGGTGGGGAAAAAAAATTCTTGTTTCCTAACAAGGCATAACAGAGGTTTTTTTCAATATATAATTTTCAATTTAATTTAATTACTTTTTTATCTGTAACAGACTAGTTTCATCAGATAAATAATTATTAATTAGTACTAAAGACTTAAATATTTACATATTTTTAAGGCTCATTCCATAAAACAGAAGTAGCGAAGTTATATAAAATCTTTTGATAATTAAAAAAATATTAATGGCTGACAAAATACTTTACTTAAGAAAAAAAAAAAATAGATATCCAATTTTTAATCTGGTTCTTAAATTCCTAAGTCTTGGACTAAATCCCACCTATTTTATAAAAATTTAAAATATGTAAAAATATTTAATTATATTTATTAATTAGCAAATTGAATAAAAGTATTAAGTGATATGTTATTAAATTTAATTGTTTATATCATTATTATCCTTATTAGCTACAGATTTAATTACACATTAAAGACAAATAAGAATTTGCCATTTTTGCCAGTTTTTTCCATTTTTGCCCTGGTTTTTTCCAGTTTTTGCCACTGTCCTGGCAAAAATGCCAACCCTGTTATATAGTATCTATATCAACCTACAGATCAAATACAGGGATGTTCAAAAGAATTGGAATACATATTTGCTATGGAAGGTAACTGCTGAAATCAGTTTTTAGGGTTTCGTTCATCTGACGAAACCTATTCGTCTCACTCCTTTGTCTGTCTGTCTGTCCGTCTGTCCGTCACAGAGCCCGTTCTCGGAAACTATACATGTTAGAGATTTGAAATTTTGGGTACTTATAGCTGAACACCTCACATTAAACAACAAATCATAAAATTTTGAAAAAGTTGGTAATTAACTGAATTACGGGCTAATTAACTTCTAAAATTAACCAATCCACCTTTTTAACGCAGATTCAAATGAACTTTCTCCAAATCATCCGTGTTTCTCCTAAGGGTTGCCAGTAAAATCAGCCGATGCATGGTTACCACGGAGGAAATTAAGCCGAAAAATGAAGTGGGCATTATAAATCGAAATCGCATATCAGAAAATATTGCTCCCAGAAATTTGTAAATCGAATAGACAGACGCAGAAAAAAATCTACTTTCATTTGGTATAAAGTTCACATTTCTGCGATGTGTATAAGTTAAAATATCCACTAAAAATCAATCGATAAAAATTTATTTTCTTTAATTGGAAAGACAAAGAAAAAAGATTTCAAAGCAGGTAGACATGGCGACGCTGCGGTTTTTCTTAATAGCATATTTTAATACGGAATTTTAACTTTTTAAATATTAAATTTTTTGATTAAATTTTATGGCATCCCGATGTCAAATTTCTCGCTGATTTGATTGATACCTATTTCTAAGTCCTATCTTAATTACAAGCTGAAATATTAATTATTATTTAATTAATCGGTTTAACTCGCAGAAGAATAAATGTCGGTAACTCCCACATGTGTATTTTAAACAATTCTTTGTAAGTGAGCCCCTAATTATGTTGGAGACATGAAATTTCGGGTACTTATAGCTGGACACCTCACATCAAACAACAAGTGATAAAATTTTGAAAAAGTCGTACATTTAACCCTTTGGGGTCCCGCATGTGTATTTTAAACAATTCTTTCTAAGGTGAGCTCCTAATTAGTTTGGAGGCGTGAAATTCTGCATACTTATAGCTGAACACCACACATCATACGACAAATGATAAAATTTTGAAAAAGTCGTACATTTAACCCTTTGGGCTCCTGCATGTGTATTTTAAACAATTATTTCTAAGTGAGCCTCTAATTAAGTTGGAAGCGTGAAATTTTGCATTCTTATAGCTGAACACCTCACATCAAACGACAAATGATAAAATTTTGAAAATGTCGTACGTTTAACCCTTTGGGCTCCCACATGTGTATTTTAAACAATTCTTTCTAAGTGAGCCCCTATTTAGGTTGGAGGCGTGAAATTTTGCATACTTATAGCTCAACATCCCAGATTACACGTCAAATAATAAATTTTGAAAAAGTTTTATGTTTAACCTTTTCAACTCCAGCTCATGTATTTTAAGCAATTCTTTCTAACTGAGCCCCTAATTAAATTGGAGATTTTAAATTTTACATACTTATAGCAGAACACCTGAGGCCAAGCGACAAATCATAAAATCTTGAAAATGTCTTACGTTTAACCCTTTGAGCTACCACATATGTATTTGAAGCAATTCTTTCTAAGAGAGCCCCTAATTAAGTTGGAGACATGAAATTTTGCATACGTATAGCTGAATACCTCAGACCACACGACAAATCATAAAATCTTCAAAAAGTCTTATATTATTTACCTCTCCGGGCTCTAGCTTGTGTATTTTAAGTAATTTGTCTAACATCCGCCCTTTTAACCAGGGGAGAAATTTTCCAACTTTTGCCGACACCCCTTTGACCCTTCTTTCATATTGTGCACCATAGCCTTACATATTTTAGTTCCATTTTTTACCGCCAGGTGCGCCTACTGATCTCAGGTGCTATGGGCCCAATCCCCTCCACTAATATATCTGCAGATAGTATGTAAAACGGGATTTTGTTCGGATAGATGTTTGTTTAGAATCGAGTGCGCCCCCTGGTTGCGAAATGTGGAAGTACTAGATTTTTCAAAAAAATAAAGTGTTTTGAAAGGAATATTAAACGAAACCCTCTGTGCGATCTGTGATCACACTTACCCACTTGTTCAAATGTTTTATGCGTTTTCTAAAATGTTTAGTTAGTTCTCTTATATACTTTATTTCCCTGAATAACGAAGTTTTGTTAAAGCATTCAAGAAGTGTTGGAAAGTGTTTCATAATCTATGCTTAACGCATGATTTTTCTTACTTGTTTTTTCTTTTTCTAAATAAACTCTTGCACTGTCAGAAGAAAGTTCCGAAGGGCCGCACTTATTTTCTAAGGTTTAAAAAAGTTCTTTTAAGATTCCCATAAAAGCATGGAAGCTAGTTGTAGGCTTGGGTGCTAAGTAATTTTTAATTAATAATTAATCGCCAATAGTAATTTTTTACTCGCCAGTTAGCATTTTTTATTTCTCGCGTGGTAAATTAAAACAATGCTTTAATATATTATTTTATTTTTAATTGCTAAAAAGGCGTAAGATTAAAACTTTAAAAACAGTAAAATATTTTTATTTGATTGTTGATATGTTTCAACTCTTTCCGTAATGCTTTGATGTTTAAATTAAATGTCATGGTTTATGGTATCATTTATTATTTTTCTTTTCTTTTCTTTCTTTTTCTTTAGAGATAAGTAAAAGTCATTAATTGAAATTAATAAAATACGAAAAAATGCAACAGGAACAATGTTTAGCGATTTACGTCCGGCTAACATTACTGAGTTCTTGGTTTCTCTATCAGAATCTTCCGATTTGGCAAAGGATTGTACAATTAAATTAAATTATGAATGAAAGTAACATGATGCAATGCTTAGCATGCTTAGTGGAACAGTCAACCTCCCTCAAAAGTCGTTCCGATAATTCACTCGCAGTGTTTTGATTTTTTTTTTGAGTCTAGAAGTTGGCGTGATTCTTTTATTTTTCTCGTGTATATTGTGCAACTTGTTTAAATAACGGCTTTAAAATTTGGTGTGAGTGTACAAAAGGCCCTGTTTTTTTGATAAAATAAACATCAGTTATCAAAACAAAGTATTCGTGTAAGATGTTGGAAAGAAATAATAAAATTTCCAGAAGACTAACATGAAGCCAAAATGTCTGTGGGGGAAAAAGAAAGGTAAATAAATATTTTTTGAAACTCATTATTAAAAAGTATAAGTGTTGTACGTTAGTTAGCTATGTTCACTTGTTTTTAAACCAACGCTATTGCTTAAATTTCGTAAACAAACTATTATTTAATTAACCAAATGTAGTATAGCAATTGCTTGTAAACTCTAAAATTCTCAAAATATATTAAGATTCTTACTACCTTTTTACATGTGCTGATTATCAGTATTATGAATTAATTAGCAATACTAAGTTTAAAGCGCTGTAAAAAATTGGGCTTTTATATTTCATTTATTGATTTCTACAGTTAATAATTCAGTGTGTTAATATTAGAGTTAAAATTGCTTGAAAGATGTTTTTCAAAGATGCATATATTACTTTTCCCCATGCATTTTTGTCACTATTATTTTCATTTTCAAACTGCGCCTATTTTAGTTAAGCTTAAAGGCCATTAAATGCAGGATTTAAATAATTTTTTAAACAAACAAGTGCAATTATTGGGAATTGTGAACAAGCTAGTATTTATTAAGAAATTACAGTAGTATTTTCATAATTTAAAAGAAAGTATTGAAGTAAGTTCCATTAATTAAATCCATTTTTATCTGTTCCAAGAATATACTAGTAATTTGGGGTTTCAAAATGTAAATTAAGATTTGCTAGCCTGCGCTTTTGGAAATTTTGGTTTTCCCGCTAAATTCAATCTCATTTTACATTTGCTATCATGCCAAGGCCCTTGTCAGGGGTGTTGTATGTCCGCATACTTGCTTCCTTTTCCTATAAAAAGGAATGTATAAGGTTGTTTTGAGTAGGTATCCTAGAACAAGTGAAGCACTTGGCGACATTGAATTTGGCCAGACAATAAATTCCTTCCACTTGCATTATTACTTTATTCAATATTTTTGATAACATGTATTCTGGTATGTTTGAGGAATTTTTCATTTTCTCGTATCATTTCATGCGGTTTCTTGAAGTGGTTTTGTGGAAAGATCATCGAGTACAGGTGTTGAAAGGTCTTTTTTTTTTTTTTTTTTTTTTTGTTTATTTGGCAAGGACACCTGTGACAATTTGTTGAAGTTGTTTCTGTTAAATGTTTTAATATATTTACAATTTACCTAAGTTTATTGAATTATTTTTTTAGAAGGGGATAGGGGGGGGGGGGAGATACATGCATTAGTGACCGTGGCTTGAAAGATTTTAGAGATTGCAAAAAAGCGAGTTTGTTGCATTCAGTGTTTTTTTCCTCCATGTACGTACAGTGTTTATACAACATGCATTAGTGACTGCGGCTTTAACGAATTTTGTGCGTTTTCTAAATTGCTGTGTAGTGAGTTTGCTGCAACCTGTGGCGTTTTGTTTTTGCTTTGTTTTCATGTGCACACAGTGCTCATACATGCATTGGTCACGACGGCTTTACAGTGTTGAATTCAGACACTTTTCTTTGGGAGGGATTTCTGTGGCTTCGGGGATGAGGGGGGATTGCACTTTTTGACCATTGAAAACACAAAATCTCAAATCTTCGGGGGGGGGGGGGGGCAGGCATTCCATTGCTCCGTGGGGGGAGGGGGCCCCCCTGGGCCACCCCTTGAATTCAACACTGAGCTTTAATGAGTTTCATTTTAGAGATTGAGAGTTTTAGAATTTTTACTTTTTTCTGATATAAACACTATTGTTTTAATGCATTTGTTTCACAATGTTGTCACAGGATTGTTTGGATTTAGGAGCCGCTGGCTTCTTCCAACTTTTGGGAATCTGCACAGTTTGCTGTATCCATGAATTTTTGTAGTTTGTTTTCATGTGCGTGCAGTGCTCATACATGTGACTGCGGCTTTTAACAAATTTTGTTAATTTTAGAGATCGTCGCACAAGTTTGCTGCATCCAGTTATTTCATGTGCGCACAGCACTCATATATACTATGCATTATTGACTGCTGTTGTTTCATGCATCCTGTTATACCGTTAATAATTTTGAAAATCCATGTTTATATTATGAAAGGTTATTCGACATCTAAAATAGTTAAATAAAAATCTTAATATATTTTGATAATTTTAGAATTTACAAGCACTTATTAAACTTTGTTAATTAAATAATTTGTTTACCAAACTTAAGCAATAGCATTTTTAAAAAAAAAGAAGTGGCTTATACTTTTTAATAATAGTTTAATAATGAGTTTCATAAAATATTTATTTACCTGTTGTTTTTTTTTTTTTTTTTCTTAACTTCATAGTCTAGAAATTTCAATATTTCTTTCCAACATCTTTTACGAATCACTTTTTTTTATTATAATTTATGCCTCTTTTGTCCCCCCCCCCAAAAAAAAACAACAGGCCCTTGTTTCTACTAATGAATGAAAACACTCATACGAAACTTTAAAGCCATTATTTAAAGAAATTTATGCAACATACATAAGAAAAAAAAAACGCATTTAAATTCAAGATTTAACACAAGAAATTTAAAATTTTTCAATTTAAATAACGTAAAATTACTAACACATTAACAAATAAACATTTTAAAATCTAACAACTAATAAGTGATAAATAATTTGTCATTTCCAAACTGTTATTGTTTAAATAAAGAAAGCATCAGAAATAGGAATAATAATAATAATAAATTTTTATACTCAACAGACGTTTTTTCCACCATATTTTTTTTAATTATGAGTAAAGTTAATATATATACTTTTAGATTATTTCTGGGTTTTTAGAATATATATAAATTGCATACAAATAATATTCTAGAGCAGTGACGTAGGGGGCGGGGGCATGGCGGGGCCAAATAATAAACACTAAAAACCACTTTGTCACTGTTTACCAAAAAAAAAAAAAAAAAAAAAAAAAAACTTTGTTACAATCTATGGCAGTCAGTGTGTGAAACGAATATAATAGTTTGCTGTAGTGAACTATGGTTCAATACAAAAATCTTTTATTCCATCCTTTTCTTTTCTTATTTTTCTTTCAGTTTCGAAAAAACGTTATTTCAAAGTTTGTATAAAAGCAGGAAAGTAATTCCTATTACATTTCAAAGAGCAAGTATATCTCTTCTCTCTGTATGTTGGGGGGGGGGGGGGGGGGGGGGCAGGAATGTAGTGGAGGGTATACGCCAAGTACCTGCTGGATTTTTTTTTAAAGCTCCGTATGCCCTCTGTTTCTCAAATAAAGCATCAACGTATACCCTATGAAAGTTCGTAACGTCAGCGTATACCCTCTGCCTACTCGTGAACTCTCTGCTTTTTTTATGACTGCAACATTGGGGGGGTGGGGAGGGGGGCGATTTAGATAAAAAAGTAAAATCAGTGTTATCTGTAGCTGATTTTTAAAAAGCTCTAAATTCATTTTTAAAAAAATCATGGCTACAAATACTTAATAAGCCTGTTTCAATGTACTTTAATAAAGCTCTAACCCCTATTTCTGAATAATAATCCCTGCAGTAATTATGCTGTGCATTCTTTTACTGAAAACGTAGCCTAAAGCAATTTTTATTTTCATCAGTTTTGTTTATGATGTTAATTATAAATGTAAATGATGTTACTTAAAGTGACTTTCCAGATTTATTTTTAAAAATACTGTCGGTGTTGGCAGTTTCAACAAAATAACCAGACGAAAGGGAAAAAACTTGTTTTCATGTCACCAAAATTGCTTACAACTCGATAAATTATTTATAAAAAAAATGGAAAACTCATTTTGATTCTAAATCGCTTCAAAAATCAGACCTGCCTTTACGCTTAAAAATGTGTTAGAAAATTTCACGCTTTTTGAGCAGTGAACTTTATAAAAAAGAAAAGTGCCCAGCTAAACTGATGGCATTGAGCTCACAGGCTATTCACACTAATTGTATATTGTACTCTTATTTTAAAGAATAATGCCTCTCAAAAAAAATAAGTGAAGGGGAATTAGCCCTCCGTTTCCCCCTTTATACTTACCCAGTGAACCTCCAAATCTAATAAGGGAAGCTCCTTAACATAATAAACCGGTATACCAAATTTGGAGCAAATCAACTAATCCTGCAAAAAAAACCATTTATCTAAATTAAGGGGGTGGACTAGCCCCCCTTTATCCTTAACCAATGAACACCCAAAACTAATCAGGGAAGTTCCTTAACATAATAAACTGGTATACCAAATTCGGAGCAAATCGAATAATTCTGCATGAAAAACCCATTTATCTGAATTAAGGGGGTTGGACTAGCCCCCCTTTTCCCCCTGTATTCTTAACCAATGAACCCCCAAAACTAATCAGGGAAGTTCCTTAACATAATAAACCGGTATACCAAATTCGGAGCAAATCGAATCATTCTGCATGAAAACCCCATTTCTCTGAATTAAGGGGGGTGGACTATTCTTAACCAATGAACCCCCAAAACTAATCAGGGAAGTTCCTTAACATAATAAACCGGTATACCAAATTCGGAGCAAATCGAATCATTCTGCATGAAAACCCCATTTCTCTGAATTAAGGGGGTTGGACTAACCCCCCTTTTCCCCCTTTATCCTTAGCCAATAAACTCCCAAAACTAATCAGGAAAGCGCCTTATCACAATGAACCTAGAAAAATTTTTTGAAGCAAATCGGATGTTTCTATCAAGAGTTATCATGTAAAACTGAAAGACTAATTCTTTTCAAAATGGAAATATTCAAATTACGTGAATGCACAGGAAGTATGCTTACGATTAATTTTTTAAACAGGGTTAGGCTCTGAATTTATTTTTAAAAATCTAAAAATGTCTGATCATTTTGCTATAAAAGGATGTCATCCACCATCAGTTTTTTCAGCTGATCAAACATGTTCCTGACATATCTGCTGCTTTCTTATAAAGATATGTTAACGTTAACCCTTAAATGTCGGGTGTTTCTTTTTGGCAACATACCCAATTTAGGCTCTAAAATACTATTAGAATAATATTGAAGCTATTATGCCTAATGTTGCCAATAAAATACATTCTGAAAATATTATTAAATCAATTTGCAACATGTAGATGGCAACACTTGTGCTGTTTAAGAATAAAGATAGATTTATTTTTTCAATTGTTGCTACTGTTCTTTTTGTTTTGTTTGGAAGCTTGCGAAATACCCTATTTTGTTCTGCAGTGAGCAAGTAAAATTTATTTATTATTATAGTTCCTAAAATTCTTGTGTGTTTAATATTATAGAATTTTATCAAGGAAAATTATTCTTTAAATTAAAGACCAGTATTGCCGATTAGTAACAAACTGTTTTTTAGTCGTAAACCACACTTAAAACAAAATAGGATTTTTTAAAGTATTTTTCCCATGATTTATTTAAAAAATGAAAGCCGAAAAACATTATTACAATAATTTTTGAAAAATCAGGCATTTAAGGGTTAAGACTTTTCTCAAGAAAAATATTTTTTGCTGCTCAACAATGTAAAACTTTGTCACATTTATAGGCTCATATTTAATTAATTGCAAATGCTGCCTGCAGTTAAAAATACCATTGCAGTCCTGACCGTCGAAGCGATTTGGAATTGAATGGCTTTTTCAATTTTTTAAATATACAGGGTTGTTATAATTAAAGTTCGCCTATTCAGAAGTCTCTAGAGCCGGTTCTATGGCTCCAAACGAAACAAAATTTAACTAGTACAAGTATGTAGTTAAAGAGATGCGCTCTGCGAAAATCGGGAAAAAAATTAGTTACATTTTTCGTCAGTAGGTGGCGCTGCACCAATATTTAAGGCGATGTTTGCAGATTCATTATATCAATTTCAGCCAATCCAGACGAAGCACACAAATTTAAAAGTTTCAACAAACTTCGAGGAACTGCGAATTGTTATAATTAAAGTTCACCTAATCAGACAGCTCTAGAGCCTAACCTATGACTCCAAACAATACAGAAAAATGAATATAATTTCATGTGATGTAATCTGCATCAACAAAAATAAAACATGTCGCTCGGCAACGAGGAAATAATGAAGAATAACATTACGCATGCTCAAAGAATCCTCCACCATTTTCAATAACGCATTCCATTCTCAGAATTATGCTTTCTACAGCATTGTGTAAACTGTCCTGTGAGATTGAGCGAATATGAAGTCTAATACTGTCTTTCAGATCAGAGTTTGTCTGACATCTGTCTTTAGATACAGACTCTTTCAAAAATCCCCACAACCAAAAATCGCATGGTGTTAGATCAGGAGATCGTGGTGGCCAGACTGTTTGAAAATAACGACTTATGATGCGGTCTTCTGTAAAATGGCTTATTAAGAAAGTCCGAACCGCTCTAGTAATGTGCGTTGGTGCACTGTCTTGCATAAACACGATATTTTGAAGACAGCCTCGCTGTTACAGCTCGGGAATCAAAAATTTGACAACATATTCAGATACCTTCTCTCATTTACGGAACATGTAATGAGTCCTGTGGATGCTAGTTCCTCAAAAAAAATATGGCCATATCATAAATGTAGCTGTGAAACCGCACCACACCGTCACTTTAGCTGCATGCAATGGAACTTCTTTGACAACATTAGGATTCTCTTTCGCCCAAATTCAACAGTTGTGTGTGTTCACTTGTCCGTTTAAATAAAAATGCGCTTCATCAGTACATAGAATATTCCAGGGCCAAGAATTGTCCACATTCATTCATGCAAGAAACTGTAGTGAAAATGATAGCCGACTTTCGGTATCACTCTGTATTAGTTGTTGCACCCTCTGAATCTTGTACGGATAGTAGTGCAAAATTTGATGCATCACTTTTCTCACAGTGGAAATCGGCATATCGACTTCATTCGCAATAGCTGGCACACTTGCATTACCAAATGATGACTGGCTTGCTAAATCCACGGCAACAGTAGCAATATCTTCAATGCTAGAAATGTCTACCTTTTTTTGTCCTCTGCCAGGAAGAATGTCGAGTTTTTCTGCTTTCTCGAACTTTTTAATCATTTTACGAACTCCACGATCCGACATTGATCCACGTCTAACATATTTTAGTTTCCGGAATTCTCGAAGAGCTGCAGCTGCGTTGCTGTTATTTTGATAAAATAACTTTACAAGAAGTGCCTTTTCGTTCAAAGTTACCATTCTCCACAAAGCGTAGATTCAAATGCTTTCCAGAAACAATCAACTGTTCCAGTGTCAAAGAAATCACAGACACACTTTATCAGCAAGTTTTAAATTGTCAGGTGGTAAGAAGGGTATTTCAAGTTTTCGAAATTGCGACGTCACTTTGACGTCATTCGTCGAAAATTTGAATAAAATGTGATCTTTTTCAAGCGTTGTATGAAATTTTGTGATTTTGAGTGTTTCATCTGGATTGACCGAAATTGATATAACGAATCTGAAAAAGTTTACTTTTACCAACTGTGAAATAAAATTTCCTGTATTTAGTTTTTTACAAAATAAAGGAATCTGCAAACATCGGCTTAAATATTGGCGCAGTGCCACCTATTGACAAAAATTTTAACTATTTTTTTTTTTTCGATTTTCGCAGAGCGCATCTCTTCAACTACGTACTAGTGAAATTTTGTTTCGTTTGGAGCCAGAGAACCGGCTCTAGAGCCTTCTGAATAGGCGAACTTTAATTATAACAACCCTGTATATATATATAAAGGAATTACTTATTGCGTTATAAAAATGATTTTCCATGCTGTCGTGTCTGGTAATTTGGTTTAAAATGCCAATTTACAAAATTTCCTGAAAGATCTCCCACCTTTACCAAAGATTAATTGCATATTAGGACTGTTATAATCACATACAGTAGAGTAATAATTTTTTTCACCAGATTTGTTTATTTCACAGTGCTAGTAATGTAAAATCTGTAATAAGAAACCTTCCAAAAAGATGTATCAACTTGTATAATGTATAGATTAAAGTTTACCATATTTTAAGTACCCCTATTTTTGAATAGTAATCTATGTAATTATTTTTTAGAATTTTTGTTAGATAAATAAAAGTGAATTTAAAAATAATAGCTCTCAAAATATAGGAACTTGGCAGGTATGTGTACAATTCATTTTTGAAATAGGAATTAACATTGCCTCTGCAGTAATCATGCTGTGCATTCTTTTCCTGAGTATACAGCTGAATTTAAATATTCTGTAGATAATGCCTTTCTCAAAAAAAAAAAAAAAAAAAATCCATTAATTATAATTTATTACAAAAAGTTTTTAAAACATTAATAAGGGCTGTCACAATTCTTATTTTAAGGTAATCCGTAAAATTATTAATTACTATACAATTATTTTTAGACTGCAACTTCACTATAATATTGTACATTGTAATGTTTGTAAAACTGAAACTTTTAAATCATTCATGTTTTGCTTTCAGTTCAAATGAAAGATTAAAAAAGAATGTAATTTCTAATAGTAGAGAAATAATTATAATTGTATAAGAATAAAAGTTCTTTTTAAATTTGGAATAATTGCCAGGGTAAGGCCTCTTCACCTTCAGTGTACTGGTGAAGTAGTTGGCAAAACAAGTATGTGTGCCACGCCCACCATTAAACTGAGGAGCCATAACAAAATGCGTGCGATTGTGCCACTATCTTGGAATGAAATGACGATGAAAATTCAGGTTGTCGGGAAACGATATCGCAGTTTACTGGACGACACGATATCGTACTAATTTATCGTCCGGTTTAGTCGTTGTCGTGTCGGTAAGTGGAAAAGTGCCCAAAGGCTTAATTCAATGGAAGAGGAAGAAGCTGAAGCATGGATAATGTAGTATCACTCAGAGTGCTTACCTGCAATATTAGCATTTAAAATTAAATATATAGATTATTTTCCTAAATCATTTTTCTCAGAAAATATTGTGTCACAATTATCAGCTTCCAAATGGTGGGACGTTCTTAAAGAAAAAGTACAGAAAAAGAAAAACAACAAGTTAGATTCTGATTTTTCTACTTTTTTCCAATCTCTGCATTCTGTTCCATCTAGCACTGCTTCCATCGAGAGGATTTTACCTACATTTGGATTCATATGGTCTAAATTGCGATACAGACTAGGTTCAGAGACAGTGTGAAAAACTAGTAAAGATTTATAAATATTACCATAAAAATCAAAGTGAATGTAATTTTGATTGGTAAACTATAAAAAAGATCAATTATAATTATTTTAAATATATTACATTTGTTCTGTTCTGTTCTGTTACATTGTGTTCACGTTTTCTGTTCTGGTATGTGTTTTTAAGTTTTAACTTTTTTTAAAATTTTGTATATTTCGTACAAGGAAAGTCTCTATATGGCCATACCCGTAAAATCTGAAAAAATTATAGAATGTTCTTCTCATGAGGATAGATATGTTTTTAAAAAAATTTCGGTGGAAACTCGGAGTGTCCGTAAAAAAATAATGAAAATTTCGTTATTTGGCTATTTATCACAGGTTGGCGATGGAATAAAATTTCAAAAAATATTTGTAAATATTTTTATGTCAAATACACTTTAAGGTAAAAATATTTTATCTTGAACTTGTTTAAATAAATTTAATTTAAATAACTTTAGTTTTGTCAGTTTTAGTTTGTTTTAACTATGAGATTTTATTTCAATCTCAAAATTAAGTCCAATTTAGCACTGTCCATTCAATTTTGTTGCTATGGAAACAAAAACGTCTCCGATAGTCAAATGTATAACTGCAGCATTCTTCATCTGGCCTTTATTTTGGAATCCGCTTAAATATATGAAAATATATTTTTCAGTATGAAAATATTTTTTATATATGAAATTATTTTAACAATGATAAAATTAAATAACTGCAGCAACGAGCAACATAAATATGTAATACAAAAAAATGCATGCATTAAACTCTCTCATTGTTTAAGTTTAAGGCTAATGTCAGACGGACGTCTTTTTTGCACGCTTTTTTCCTTACGTATTATCCCTACACAATGCCGAGCATTGTGTAGGGATGATACGTAAGGAAAAAAGCGTGCAAAAAGACGTTCATCTGAAATTAGCCTAAATTCATTAAATTCCAAAAATCAGTAACAATCAATTTTCAGATGCATTAAAATCGTTTGCTTTTGGCGAGGAAAAGTGCTGCTCGCCAAATCGCATGACGTTTTCGTCTTTTCGCGCCAAATACTCGAAATTATGATATTTTTTTTTACAGACATTCTACTGTAATTCCGCTGCTAAATTTGACATATCCTTTATTACATACATAAGTAGTTTAATTAGTATTTTTTATTTTTTTCCAAAATATTCTGAATATGCCCAGACCTTCCTTGTTAGTGTGTAGTGTATCAATTCTACAGATCATATACAGGGCTGTAAAAAAACATCTGAAGTACATTTCCGTTTATTGATGAAAATTGCTGAAGGGTGTCAAATGTGATATGCGTTTTCTAATGGAACTAAATTTTAGCATGCCATGTATTATGTGATAAATCTACAGTACGTATACAGGGCTGGGGGAAAAAAAAAAAAAAAAAATCAGAATTTTTTTCGTCTTTTGATGGAAATTGATAAAATTATGTTTTTTACTTTATTAAACTGTGAAGTTATAGTATTCTAAATGTGTTGGAAAGTGTTTCATAAACTATTCTTAATGCATACTTTTACATTCTTGTTTAATATAAAGATAGGTGTTTTAGTTTAATTGGGGCTCTCATAAGAGCAGGGCCTGGATGGATGCATTACTCCTGCTCCATCTTCCATTACTGTAGTAAGGGAAATTATTCTGATGATATTGAGTAATAGGTAAAAAATATTCGGTCAGTATGAAAGAAAAAACTAAATTTATATAAACTATCTTTTTAGGATATCTAAATTGATCCAGGGGCGCCATTTCAGAACTTTCTTGCCCCCCCCCCCACCCCCCCCCACCCCCCACGAACGATAAATGTAAACTGAATCATACTTACAAAAATAGTAAAATCTTTGAATATGGAAACTCAAAAACCAGTGAAATATATCGTTTTTAACAGGTTTCCGTCTTAGTGGGTAAAATTTCAACATATTGAATATGAAAATTTTTCTTTTTAGACAGGATAGGTTTTCATATGATAGGCTCCATTTTTACAGGTATCCTCAGTGACTGTTAAACCATCCACGCTATAGTATAACTCTGAAAAGAGATGTATTACATTAAAACTTGTGAAAACGAAGCCTGTCTATAACAGAATTCTTTCTTAAAGAGGAAAAAATTCAAATTTCGATGAAAAAACATCATACAATTATAAGGTAAACGCACCGGTAGTGGGCCACCAATTTTCAAAGTTTAAAAGCAAGCTCACAATCCATTTCAGAAAAATGAGTGAAAGAAACCTGATTAGCTGAAGTCCTTAAATGTTAATTTTTCATAAACAGTTTGGAATAATTGTTATTTTTCCTGTAGATATATTTGTTTATCTTCTAGAGTGCCTTCAAACACAGATTTTTTGGCAAATTCTTACTGATTTCATTAAGAGATAAGGTTTTATTTAAAGTGTTGTTACTTTAATATTATGTTTTATTTTGAATTAAACTGCCGTTGATATACTCGATTACATTGTAAATAATTTTTTAGATTAGCTGAAAACTTAAAAATTGAGTATTATATTGATTTTAAGGGGTGGTCCACTTCTGGATCACAATTTCTTAAATTGTACCAGTAGTGGGCATGGGGGCCCACTACTGGAGCATATGCCAAAAAATTTTTTGTGTTTAATTCATTTTAATTAAGTAGTTTTTGAGGTTCTAAGACTTTGTATATAATTTATTTAGTTTTTTGGTCATCAGAACCAGTAGTGGACCAGGGGCCCACTATTGGTGCACAAGTGGCCCACTTCTGGAGCAGCGGAAATGTAACTTCACTAAGCTATCAGACATATGATTATTAAAAGAAATTAATATACTGCAACAATTGTGAATGGATTCAAAGCATGTGGACTATTTCGACGGGATCCAAAGAAAGTAACTGTTGAATTCACACTAACATCAAAGAAAGTGATAATATCACAAATAAAGGAGAGAGAAATGTCTTCTTTCTTGGAAGTTCTTGGAGATTAAACTGGAGAAGAAAAAATGAAATATTTCTTAGAAAATAATGACAAATTGAAAGGCCCTGTGCAGCAAGCAAATCTTTACTATCTATGGTTTACGAAGGAGATTTTGAACATGGATCCAATTTCCCAGGTAATCTATTGCAAAACAATTTGGGAAACACATGAGTATATTTTTTTACTATTATTTGTTCAACTTTTACATTTTATTTGTTATACGGTACACCAATCATAACTGTTGATACTGAGACTATTGAGCAGGCGCAAAGAGCAATTGTTGAAGATGCTGAGATGGACCTTTACATTCAAGAAGGATCAACTGAGACTGACGGTCATTCAATGCCTTCAAATGGTGGGCCATCTAAAAATGTACCACCTCTCCTCAAAAGAGCTCTTTTTTGGCCAGAATGGGGAGATAACACAAAGAAAAAGAGAGAAACTTCCAAGCACTTGTGACTTCTCCCAAATGCTTCAATATTTATAAGAAAAGAAAAGGTCTTAAAAATGTCAAAGATGCAGAAAAAGTAAAACTGAACGAGAAAAAAGAATTCAAAAGGAAGAGTTAAAAAAATAGCCAATGGGAAAAAAAGGAGAGTCAGGATATTATCGCCCAAGTCTGATGCCTCTCTTTCATTGGAAGTTTCGACCTAAAGTACTCTCTGTAATAAATTGGTTGTAAACCCCTCTCACATTTTGATATTTTTTTCGTTTTCGGATAAATTATTTTGTTTTGCAGTCATTTCAGCATTAATTATCCTGTTTATTAGTATATTTGCCACTGCAAAATATATCACCACTGCAAAATAACAACTAGGGCAGATTTTTGTAAGTTACAAAGTATAACAGACTGTTATTTAGAGAAAAAAATCTGGATTTCGATAATGCATTCGGTAATAAAAATATGCATTTCGATTAAAAAAAAAAAAAAAAGGCTGTTAAATTGTCTACTATCATTGTCAATAAAAGCTGATAATTTTTTTTTCTACCATTTGTATCATTCTGGTACAAAACACAGAAAATGAACTTTTAATGTCAGAAATCGCTGAAAATTCACTAAATTCATTGCAGCACAATTCAAAAGTTTGATCACAGAATATGGGAGTATTTAGTGCTTAACAAGTGAAAGCATATAATCAGACTTTATAAATATAAGTTATAGATCACGAGAGCTGTTTAAATTTCGTAACATTAAGAAATGTAACAATTTTGATGGAAATGAATTTTAGAATATGATGAAAAACATGTGAAATAGTTCAGAAGTTAAAATTATACCTCTAAAACTAGCTTTTTGGGAACTAGCTATTTTTAAACGATAAGAAATGACACCCTGTATAAAATCTAAAAAAAAAACTTTGCTGATTGTAGTACATTAGCTTTTATGTGAAGTGAGATAAAATTTAAATTGATTTACAGAACTGAAGTTGAGGCCCCTGATCTGCAGATTTACTAGGGAGATTATTTGACGTAATCATCTAAGCTTCTATGTATTATTTCATTATTGTGTATATTCAATTCTAGAACTGTAAGAAAAAATATAACTTCAGTATTTTCACACTAAACTCAAAACTTGAGTGGCCCACTTCTGGGGGGCTCACTACTGGTGCATCAAAAATTTACTATGCCCAGTACTGGGGCATAGAGAAAGGTAATTTTTTTATTTTTCGTTTTTATATATTTTGAAACTTTGAATATTTATTCCGATACATGAAGGTTAGGACTAGGTTAAAAAAATATATGTCTTTTAGAATTCCTTAATACTTTAATAATAATTAGATAAATGTCCTTAAGTGGCCCACTACCGGTGTGTTTACCTTACTTGCTAAAACAGAGACCCGTCTAAAATGGAACTTTTTTCTAGTCCCTTTCGACTTCTTTTTTTCAGGCTTTAAAAATTTTCTTTGAGGAACAGGGAATGTGCAGAATTGCACAACTTGCAAAACTGCACAAATCTCACAGAATGGGAAAATCCTGCACTATAAAAAAGGTCTGTGTGATTTTCTCTCCTTAGCTTCTTTCACGGACATGTGATTATTCTGCGAATTTTTTTTTTTTATTTTCGTGAAAGTCTGCAAAATCAATTCGTCAATGAATCACAGAAAAAAATCGCGAATTTTGCAAATTTTGAAAAAAAAAAAATCCCCAAATCGTCGCAAAAAAAATCGCTAATTTCTACAAACGATCGTGGAAAGTATTGCTAATTTCATCAGAGATCGCGAAAAGAAATGCAGATTTCATCAAATGATTGTATAAACTAAAATCTCGAATTTTGTAAAAGGATTGCGGGAAAAAATGCGAATTTCATCAAAAGATTGCACAAAAAATCACGAAAATTTAGTCAAACAATCGAGAGGAATTTCGTCAAACGATCGTGAAATAAGATATGAAATTTCGTGTAACTATCGTGCAAAAAATTACAAATATTATTAGGTGGTAGAAAAAAAAATAATCAGGAATTTCAGCAAATGATCATGAAAAAGAATTTTGTCAAAAGATCTCAGAAACAAACGTGGAATTTCGTCAGTTGGACGCGGAAAAATATTGTGAATTTCGACAAATGATCGCTAAAAAAGAATCGTGAAATTGAATCAGTCATGAGATAATCAGCCCACGAATGTCATGTATAGGTCATGAAATTTGGTATTTTGTGATCTATACCGATAAAAAAAATTTCATAAGTGATTTTCTGCAAGTAAAGGTAAGGAAAAGCGTTAATTGTTTCGGATTGGGTTTTCGCTATTTTGAGGTGGATTCGTGTTAATACTATTTTTCAAAGAAATCCTGAATATTTTTCAGATGAAAAAGTTACATATTTCGACATTAATGAAGACTATATATATATATATATATATCTTCATTTTTCTACATAAAAGGTAAAGTTTATAAAAATATATAATTGTAGACTTCTTTTACAATAATTATTTTAAAATATGGATTCATTTTCTTTCATTTCCTTCCAATAGAAATCTTTTTAGTGGTTTTCGTATTTACTTGAAATTACAGTCCTGCGTCAGGATAGATTGACGTATTTTCTTTGTTGCGAATGAGGTACACTTTAAGTTTTTCGGATTGTGATGACCTGGGTTTTTAACAAGGAAGTCCTGGATATTTTTCAAATGAATAATAGATGAATGAATAATAGATGAATGAATAATAGATTTGACTATTAATGGTGGCCCATAGTAATAACCAATGTGTTCATTTCTGTACATTAGGGATAAAATTATAGACTATTATAAACGTGTTAAAATATGGAGTAATTTTCTTTTACTTTGAGATTTTTGGAAGTCTGTTGGTTTTTGAGTTGAAGAAATTGTTTTGTCGGGTGCGCGCAGACTCCATACCTAGGCGTTGAAAAATTTTGGAATGTACCCTATATAATATGATTTAATAAAGAAAATAATTAAATAATTTGATAACATTGCAATGACTGCAGTAAATATATGTCATGTGACACTGATAATCCAAAAAGAGTAAAAAAAGGCGGATAATTAACAACTTAAATAATACTCGCCCCTTTACTTCACCCCCCCCCCCCCCCCCCCCAAAAAAAAAAAAAAAAAAAAAAAAAAAAAACTGAAAAAAATCTACCCCTGAATTTCTAGCCATGAGTGGACTAGTTTTCCTATAATCAAGTAGAACACAGCTGAGAAGCAAGTGATAAAAGAAAATGTCTCTCATGCATTTTTAAAATTAGCCAAAGTATTATATATCTGAGCAAAAATTAAGCATGAGATGATTTTTTGAATGTATCGTCGTGCAGAAGTTTTCCACATCGACCAAAATCACACCATTACCATAAAATCTCCAAGATGTGAAAATATGGGACAAGTGATTAAAGTTATTTAAACAATTCGTTCTGTTACCTTGTTCGGATTTTAATTTATCATCTTCGTCCTTAATTTTTGCACACCAGTGTATGTCTGACCTTAAGAAAGTTCAAATAGAATTTTTTCTTAATAATTATTCATTTCTATGCATAAAGCATTTATTCAATGCATATGTTTTTGCAATAAAATCTGATAAACTATTTTAGCGTGTGAACAATTTTTAAATTTTTGTTTGAGTCTGACAATTGTATATTGATAAATTTTCTGATAAATCAAATTCCTTGGGGGGAGAGATATTGCCCCCCAGCCCCCCTCAATTGGCGCCCCTGAATTGATCTATCTCGCAACATATGTCGTAATTTAATTAATATTAAACTATTAATTGATAAAAGCATATTTTTTTTTTACTATTACACTAACAACGAAAGTCTTGCAATGAGGTCCTCATCAGAGGCATTTAGTGTCTAATAGATGAGACATCTGGAACCTTCGAAAGAGTACGCCAATCACTTACTAGGACGCTGCCAGGTATGTATTCGATGTTGGTGGTGGCACATTTGTGTACTTACTGAAATTGTTATGACGCTCATTTTCACTTCCTCCGCATTTCTTGTTTTTCGCCAAAAATTTTCATCCCCCCCCCCCCCCCCAAAAAAAAAAAAAAAAAAAAAAAAAACCACACACACACACATTGCTATAACAAAATTTCTTCTTTATGTGTACTTTACATTTCCTTACAGTTTGTCCTATGATCGTAGGAACACCCTGTGTATGTTATAGAGGTTTACTATGGCATGTTCTGTATTGAAAATGAAGTTTGTAGCACTCATAGTTCGTTTACAGGCACACTCAAAAGAATTCCACTAAAGTATGAGCTATCTGCAAAAATCGTTTGAAGTGTATTTTAATGAGGTGCATTACAAGATGTTTGGTATAGAATATGACGTGCATAGCATTTATCGTTTATTGACAAGGGCAGAAGAATTCGATTAACGTTACTGTCTAGGAGCGATAATTGCTGGATGTGCATTTTCATTTGTATTATGCGTTTATTTAACTACTTTTTCACATATGACTTGTCTATAAATTCTATATATATCGTATACAGGGTTGCACAAAATAATTAGAGTACAGTTCTGTTTATTGATGAAAATTGCTGAAACGGAATTTTCAACTGTGTTATGCATTTCCTGACTGAACTACATTTTAGTATAATATGTAGTATATATACAAATCTATAGATAATATACAAGTATTCACAAAAGAATTTGAATTATTTTCCGATTAAATGTGGTAATTGCGAAATTGGGTTTTCAACTGTTTGGTGCGTTTTCCAAATTGTTTATTTAGATATCGTCTTTCACCTTATTCAACGGAGATGTTTTATTACAGTATTCTGATTGTATTCAAATGGGTTTCATAATGTATGCTTAAAATGTTGCCTTATAAAAGATTAACACGGATTCTATGTACCTTTCCAGCTTTTTAAAATATTATTTTCGGGAGATCTTATTAATTTTTAAATTTCTGCATAGCATATGCAACCTTCAGTATTAAAAAATATTCATTATTACAACTGTACAATAAAATAGTTCTTAACCATATTAAAAGGGGGAAAAAATGTTCTAATTTCTACATCAGATATGGCTAGATTTATATTATTGCTGCCTATCCACTTTTCTTCGCATCATATCTAAACTCATCTGCTAGTTAAGTTCGAATTTGACTTTAGTTGTTGCGTAATGGAAATTATTTTATTGATAATCTATGTGTAATAAAAGTTTATGGGAAACTAAAAGAAAGAGAAATTTTGTTGCAAACACTCTGAAATGTTGAAAAAACTCGACGGAAACGTTTCGGATCGCAATATGAAACCAATACTTCATCAGGTTGAAAAATAAAATAAAAAATCCGCACCTAGTTAGAAGGCTGTTTTCACTTAACGTGCGGCTTTTTTCACTTGACGGAGGATAAAGTTCCGTATTTCAATCCGAAGGGATACCGTCATGTTTTGCAATATTTGTTAACAAATTTTTTACTTCTGTTATCTGACGCCATGTTCTTGGTGGTTTTTTTTTTTTTTTTTACCTCTTTGTGCAGCTAATTTAAATATGTTATTACAATGGAGTCATACCACGTTAAAACATTATTTCCTACCTTACGAATTAAAATAATTCTGTTTTATTTTAGAACTCTCTGACCCACCCGGCGTTCCCTGGGTCCGTCAAAGAAAAAACAAAACAAAACACGAAGCTTGGAAAAAACTCTAAAAATCACAATAAAATCGCTGCACAAATTATGAATAAACTGTCTGAAAAGAGAAAAAAATCACCACATTGTTCTAGAAGATTGAAACCGCATTTCTTTTACTATACTAATGTGGAAAAATCTCAGCTAATCACGAAAAAACACTAAAACATCAAAAATCGTAGTTGACAAAAATTACTATATTGGTCTAAAAGATTAAAATAGGATTTGTTTTATGAATGTCAAAAAATCTCTGAGAAACGCGAAATAATCTACAAATCACATAAAAAAATTCGCGAAAAATTCGAAAATTGTACGAAATCCGACTAAACTTTTGAAAAGAGGACAGAATTTACTATATTGGTGCTAAAAGATGAAAACCACATTCCTTTCTAATGTGAAAAAATTACCGCGAATAACAAAAACCACTGGGAAAAAAGTAATAAGAAATCGCTAAAAATTCAAAAATTTCACAAAGCAGATTTTACTACCCTTGACTTGACTAAAACTTTGTAATCCGAATTCGTTCACGAATGTAAAAAAAATTGGGCGAAACGATCGCGAAGAAATGCCTAAAATCGAAAAATACCAAAGATGACGAACAAAATTTATTATATTAGGATAAAAGTTTGAAATCGAATTTAAAAAAAATCACCGTGGATCACGAAAAAATGCTAAAAAGCGCTAAAAAATTAAAAATCACATAGGAAAAAATCTACTATATTAGGGTAAATCTGTGAAACCAAATTCCTTTTCCGAATGTTAAAAAATCCCTGCGGAACTGAAAAAAAAAAGAAGCTAAAAATCGCTAAAATTCAAAAATCGCAGAGGAGAAAAATTACTATATTAGACTAAAAGTTTGAAGCTAAGGGTGCACCGAATATTCGATATATATTCGGTATTCGGCCATGTTACCGAATATTCGGTTAACATAAAGTGGGGATACAGTTGAACCCGGTTAAGATCCTCACTGTTAATACGCAGATTTTTTCAGATCCCTTGAACGTCGCCTATAAGACTAATGCAAAAATTATCACATTTAAAACAGGAACGGTTAATATGCAATAAAGTTTCAGCCCTTTCAGGACGGGAAAAAAATCTTGCTTTATACGTGAATTCATTGACCAAGATGCAAATTTTTTTTCTCTTCTCTGATTTTGGCCATTTAGTAGGATTTTTTTTATTTGGATGTCTACCACTAGTTCCTGACATTAATAATAACTTTATTTAATAACAGATTAATTAAGATGAAAATTACTAATCTGAAATAATGATAGATATATGATACGTGAATTCATTGACCAAGATGCAAATTTTTTTTCTCTTCTCTGATTTTGGCCATTTAGTAGGATTTTTTTTATTTGGATGTCTACCACTAGTTCCTGACATTAATAATAACTTTATTTAATAACAGATTAATTAAGATGAAAATTACTAATCTGAAATAATGATAGATATATGAATAAAAAAATCCCCCTCTTTCACCCGGCGTCCTAATAATCTTTGTCTCTTGCTCCGTATATGCTTTTACTGAAGTCGAGAAAGATAGACGAATTTTTGTCACCTTTTTTCTACCAGGGGCGCCATTTTAGAACTTTCTTTGGAAGCGGGGGAGGGGGCAAAGATTTTTTCAGGGAAGTTATATAGCTAAGTGTTGGATCCGAGCGTCTACCCCCCCCCCCCCCGCCCCCCCCCCCCTCCACGAACGAGAAACCTAAACTGAATCATGCTTACAAAAGCAGTAAAAACTTTAAATATGGAAACTCAAGAACCAATGAAATATTTCGTTTTAAACAGGTTTCCGTCTTAGTAGGTAAAATTTCAATATATTGAATATGAAAAATTTTCTTTTTAGACGGGATTTATTATAGGTTCCATTTTTACAGGTATTCCCAAAGACTGTTAAACCATCCACTCTATAGCTCTGAAAAGAGATGTATTATATTAAAACTTGTGAAAACGAAACTTGTCTGTAACAGAATTCTTTCTCAAAGAGGAAAAAATTCCAATTTCGATGAAAAAACATCATACAATTATACTTGCTAAGAAAGAGACCTGTCTAAAATGGAACTTTTTTCTAGTCCCTTTCGACTTCCTTTTTTCAGGCATTACTACAGGGGCACCATTTCAAGAGTTTCCTGGCGAAGGACAAGGAAAAATTTACTTTGAGAAACAGGGAACGTGCAGAATTACACAATGTGCAAAACTGCACAAATCTCATAGAAAATGGAAAAATGCTGCACTATAAAAAAAACTGTGTGATTTTGTCTCCTTAGCTTCTTTCACGGACATGTGATTATTCTGTGAATTTGTTTTAATTTTCGTGAAAATCGACAATTTTTTTCCCTTTCGAATTCCGCAAAATCAATTCATCAATGGGTCACAGAAAAAAATCGTGAATTCTGAAAAAAAAAAAAAAAAAAAAAAAAAAAAAAACCAAATCGTCGCGTAAAAAATTGCTAATTTCTCCAAGCGACCGTGGAAAGTATTGCCAATTTCATCAACGATCGCGAACAGAAAGCAGATTTTGTCAAATGATTGTATAAACTAAAATCTTGCATTTTGTAAAAGGATTGCGGAAACAATCGCAAATTTCGTCAAAAGATTGCACAAAAAATAACGAAAATTTAGTCAAACAATCGACGGGAATTTCGTCAAATGGTCGTGAAATAAGGTACAAAATTTAGTGTAACTGTCGCGCAAAAAATTACAAGTATTAGTCACTAGTCAGTGGTAGAAAAAAATAATCACGAATTTCAGCAAATGATCGTGAAAAAGAATCCGAATTTTGTCAAAAGATCGCGGAAACAAATATGGAATTTCGTCAGTTGGCTGCGGAAAAATATTGTGAATTTCGACAAATGGTCGCGAGAAAAAAACCATTTTCGATAATGGTTGCAGAAAAAAAATCATGAATTCCGTGAAACGATCGTGGAAAAAATCGCAAATTTCGTCAGATGATCGCGAAAAAAGAATCATAAAGCTGTATCAGTCTTGAGATAATCAGCCCACAAATGTCATGAATAGGTCACGAAATTTGGAACTTTTATGATCTATGCCGATAAGGAAATTTTCATTAGTGATTTTCTGCAAGTAAAGGTAAGGAAAAGCGTTTAATTGTTTCAGATTGCGTTTTCGCTATTTTGAGGTGGATTCGTGTTAATACTATTTTTCAAAGAAATCCTGAATATTTTTCAGATGAAAAAGCTACATATTTGAAACTTAATGAAGACTATATTATATATATATATCTTCATTTTTCTACATAAAAGGTAAAGTTTTTATTAAAGATATAATTGTAGACTTCTTTTACAATAATTATTTTAAAATATGGATTCATTTTCTTTCATTTTGGGTCAGGTTGCCTTTCAATGGAAATCTTTTTAGCGATTTTCGTATTTATATGAAATTACAGTCCGGTGTCAGGATAGGTTGACGTATTTTCTTCGTTTTCTTTTAATGATATATGTGTGTAATGTAATGTCCAGTAACAGTATAAAAGCAATAAACGTCAAATAGTTAAAAACATACTAATTTAAAGGGTCTCGGGACTCTAAAAAGTGGAAAAAATGAAAAAAAGACTATTTTCAACATTTAATGTCCTAAAATGTATATGATTTTAAAACAGAATTTGAATTTGGATGGTAGATATAAGTATGTTCTTTCGTTTCATGTATTTAAAAAATTGCAAGATACAGAATTAGTATTTATAGGGGGCTCGAAACTGTTAGACATCTGTCGAACAAAAAATTGGCACAACAGTTTACACGCAGGATTACAAAATAAATATTGCAACTAAAATGAAAATTTCGGTGCTTACTTATACTTCAGATTGTAATGATTTCCCTGAACTTAAATAAATTTGTATTTAAAGCATTTTTATATTTTTAATGCAATGTTGCATTTAGCTAATACAAAATTTTGAAAATTTCAACAGTAAAATCACCTAAAAAAATATTTTTTTTAACAATAAAAAGGAAATTTTAGGTTCAGTTTATACAGACTAACATGAAATATGTTTTGAAAATTTCTTAAAAAATATCCAGAAATTTTTGAGGTATCCTGCGCATTATGTCCAAAAAACGCCATTTGGAAAATAATGACTTTAACATTTCGGAAATGCCGCTTCAGCTATTGAGCGGGTATAATTCTAAAAGCCAAAACTTCTGTTCTAATGAGAATTTCAAGGAAACAATTATATCAAAATATTCAGAAAAGATAGGAGTTTAACATCTAAAAAAATTAAAATTTCTTAAATTTTGAAGCTGTAAGAGTCCTGCGACCACTTAAACCTTTCCGGCACGGAGTAATTCTATTTATAAACTTATGAAATAATGGACTGACACCAGAATTTATAAACGAATTTATTAGAAAATGCGAACTTGCTTATTTTCACGTACATGATAAAAGGAAAATTTTAATTAAATATTCTTGGTGTCGTTTGTCTGTTTGGAATTAAAATTAGGTGTCCGTTTTTTAAGGGCATCGCCCTCAAAAGATTTAATTGGAATGAATCGCATAAATACTGTGGGATTCGCGATAGTTTGCATTGATTGTATCTCTCAATACGCCTCGAGTGACTTTAAAAGTTAATTAAACACCTATCTGGAAAAACGCGGCACAGACGGCGTTGCAACTTTGGGACCTCAATTTGAAGCGCGCTTAGCACAATGCCAAATTTAAACTTTGAACAAAGGTCTGGTTTTAGCTACACTGTAGAAATAAAGGATATTACTACGCTGAATTTAGTTTCATGAAATTCCAAATGAAGTTTAACTATGCACTGCTTTTATTGTCAGCACCGAATTAAGTTCATCATAAACAGATTAGGATAATATTAAAAAAAGAGTTATACGAATAGCTATATTTGATATTATTTAAGTTCCATATCTCTTTGAACTTTCATGGTATACCCGATTACACTTTTCTAATATATACAGTTATGCTCAACCCTCCGTTGTATAGTTTTTTACAAAGCCTTAGTATTCTTTTAGCAACAGTTTTTTATAATACAATTACAAATTTATATAATTTATTCTACGGAACCCTCTGTGCGCGAGTAATGCTCGTACTTGCCCGTTTATTTTAATATTTAAGAGTCTTTTATTATGTAAAAAATACTGTTATTTAATGCAAAAATTTTAAATTTCATTTTTATTTTCTTTCTAAACAGTAATTTAAATCACTTCTCTACACATCTTTTTAAAATCTGTTTTAGTCTCAGATTTTCTCTTGTATTTCAGGGACAACTAAACATGCTGTAAACATCTTAAAACTATGCTGTTATTCTTGGAACTTAAAGACCCACCATGGAACCCCGTGGTAGAGCTGTGCCAAGTGGCACTGCCACTAGTCCTGAATCAGCTGTGGCATCAGAACTGTTTGACCAGTTTGTGTCTGCAGGGACATTCAAGTCTGTCTTATTTACATACAGACAGATCTGTGATGTGCTGCGGCTGAAACCTACAAACATACCAAACTTTTATCCTCGTCTCAAAGCAAAACTGCATTCATGGAGAGCAGCTTCACTATGGGCCAAATTAGACAAAAGAGCGAGTCATAAATGTTATAATCGAGGAAAAGCATGTCCTAATACAAGAGTAATTATAATTTATTTTACTGTCTTGGTTATCTTTATAAAATTACTTATCTTCATTGCAGTGCTTAAATATTTTTTGTTGTTGTTGTTGTTGTTTTGTACTTTAAAAAAGAAACAGTTTCTTATTCTTTCCTTTTAAACAGAAGAAAACGCAATCTCTTATTCATTGCATTAACACAAGAGTGATAAATTCAGGATTGAAAGGGTTTCAAAGAAAATATTTAGAGATAATTAAGGGAAAATGCATTAATTTGTTCCTGAATAGTGCAAGTATTATTTTTTTTGAGATGCCAAATGATTCAAGATGAAGGTATCTGAAGTAACGAGATTTAATTGTATTTATAATCCAACTGTAACTTTTATTTTTTATGTTCTTATATTAATAACAGAATATGTAAAGTTTTAGAAATTTATTTTCATGGTTATGTTTTTTTAGAAAATGACTAGATTTTATTATTTATTTATTTATTTATTTAACCATTAATTCCCAATCTGCAGAACATTTTCATATAACATCAAACGGTAAAAATTCTATATAAAACATTCAAAAATTAATATAAATACAAGGGTTGTACTTGTCCTGAAATTAAAATTCGTGAAAATTGAAAAAACGTCTTGAAATGTCCTAAAATATGGTACCCTGTCGTGAAATTCCTGAAAGTTCACGATTTTTGTACTATAGCACTTACAGTCACGATTTTTCTGCGAATATATATATACTAGAAAGATAGCCCGTCAAAAATGACGGAATATGGGATATAAAGATATATACAATACATGTGCAGAATATGAGATTTTTTCGTTTGTTCCGCAGTGATAGATGAAAATAACAGATTTTAAAAACGAACAACTAATTTATGAAAAACTGTAATACAGTAGAAGACCACTAATCAGCACAGTTTCGTTCCAAGTGTTGTGCGGATTTGAGGCTTTTAGCGGACTACAGGTCATGTGTATATTATCAAATTAGATATATGGCTTCTTTATGCTAAATAAATTGTATAAATATTGAAAAGAATGCGTATATATTACCAGAAAATATATTACCAATTTTCCTTCTTCGCCAAGTTCCCTAAAGTGGAAAAGTACCGAGAATTTAACTTTTGTATCCGACTATACAAAGCGTGGTTCTTTTCCTGTATAGGGGCCTTGGCATACTTTTTAAAAGTTTGTGTTAATTTGGGCTTCAGAAGTGATATTTTTGCCAAATGATAATAAGTAGCTATGAAAACAAAATTAATGAACTTTTAAGTTGATTTATATAATCTATATTCATTTTATTTATATCTGTATTATTGTTGCTTTTTATATATAATTCACTTCAGTTTGTATACAAAAATAGTTAAACGGCTTCTTTATATTGAATAAATTGCATAAATATTGAAAAATTACTTGTGTATATGAAACAGTGAATAAGTTGCAAAGAATTTGTTCCCAAATTTCATTTTCTCTATCTTGCCGAGGCCCCTATATTGGAAAAGTACGTAAAGTACATTAAAATCGGGCAGTTAGGAGATCAGACAGTACACCGCCGTCTATTGGCTGTTATGTTATTAGTAGCATCGGGATGAAGATGTAAAGACGTACATTTTCGTATATTACACTTTAAATTCCGACCTAATAGATTTTGAAAAAAAAAAAAAAAAAAAAAAAACTTTAAAAGTGCAGAGTTTAAATTAAATTGCAGTGACCTCGATTATAAAATATTAATGGTTTTAAATGGGAATTTCGCCAAGTTGGCTTCATATGACTACTTATTTTTGTCACTAAATTTGGCGACATTTCGTCAAATTTGACGATATTTGCCAAAGTTGGTCAACATTTTGGCGCTACTGTCGTAACCCAGCATTAGTAATTTTCAACAATTACTCATTTCAATAAAGCGGTCCTACCGGACACACAGAGGCTTGGATTTTATATAAATAGATGTATATATTTTTTTTCGCGGAATTCCGCGAATCATTTATTTTTGAAAGATTCCAGAAAATCAGTATTTTGGAATTAATAGGGCGCATAGGAGAGAGAGAGAAAAAAAAAACATGAGCCAGAAAATAATGAAATGTTTTGTCATCTCATGATGAAAAACTCATAAATTTCGTAATGTGGTCGCAGAGAGAGAGTGTGGGGGGGTGGTGGTGTGTGTTGGTTGCTTGCCCCTCCCACGTGAGAAAATTCAGCAGAGTGACTTGACAAATTAGTTTAAGTTATATATGAAACTTTGAAAATATAGTTAAAATAACAACTTTGAATAAGAATATGTTGAAGTATATGCAACTTCATGAATCCTATATATATTATATGATGTTTCAGGGATAAAGTGTAAAATGTACTTACAGTAATGAGCCAAAATGATGAACAGAAGAAGGATTCATTTATTGGTGCTTGTAGTACATGAACGTGACTTCGTTCTTGGATTAAATTAATGGACACTTGCGACGATAGTCTACCCGAACTCGAGAACACTGCATCATTCGACGACATAAGTAACTTGAAATATATTATCCACAACTCTATCGCCGATTTAATTAACAATTTTTCGATGAAACGTCTTCAAACTAAACCATTATGCTTAATAAATTCTCACAATTATATCGATATTCAGCCATATACCATACATATTCGCTGACACTTCCTAAAACATACCAGATAGTACCATAAGTCAGCCTTCAGACCTCGCACACCTCACACATTGCACACAGAAAACATGAAATTGCTGTCCCTTTAAATCAGGACGAAAACCTATCGGCCAATCAGAATCGACTATGCAATTTGCATAAGTCGGAAGATATTTAACATTTACTTATAATTTGAATAACATTTAATAAATATTACGATGACTTTAGAAAAATTACTTTAATATAAAAATGACTTAAAAAGATGATTTTACATGTTAATTAAATTTAAATACTTATCAAAAAAAAAATTAATACTAGCGAATGCGATCGCAAGTAAAATTGCCGTATACGGTCCACGACCGAAACGCGATACGCAACCATCCAACCGTGGCGGTAAAAACGTAAACAAACGCCGAAAGGCGGCAAAAGAAAATATCGTGCTGTCGAGTTCAGGTAGACTTTACAAATTGTTTAATGAAAAAATAGAAATGAAAAATGCTTGGGAATAATTTTCCACAGAATGCCCCTCTTTCCCATTCATTTTGATTTTCTGCAATAAAGTTCATTACAAAAGTTTTTGTAATAATGGCAGGATCAAAAGAAAGTTTTTTTTCTTTTTCGTGGAAAGTTCATCACCATAAAAAAACTTCTCTGAATCTAAGAAAGGAGTCCTTTACGAGGGATTTAGTCAAAATATCTGCATAGTTCTCTTTTGACATAACATGCTTAATGTCGAAGAGGCCATTGTTATACCAGTCTCTTATAAACTTGTATTTTAAATCAATATAACGATTCTTTATGGTATCAGCTTTCTGTTTGGTGAAGGAAATGGCGGCAGTATTATTACAAAAGAGCATTGGATGTTGAACAGTAATGATGTCCAAGTTAAGACTTTTCTGAATTTCAATTAGAGACATGTTTAAGAATTTTAGATCTTTTACAGCTTCTGTCGCTGCTATTATTTCTGCTTCCATTGGACTCAAGGCTACGCAATTTTGTTTAGTTACTCTCCAGGTTACTGGAATATTGTTTACGAAAGCAATGTAGCCGCTCCAGGATTTTCGATCAGTAGTGTCACTTTCCCAAGAAGCGTCGACGTAGACAGCTAGCTGGATTGGAGGGTCAGATTGTGCCAACTTCAATCCCAAGGATTTTGTCGAAGAGAGATACATCAGGATTCGCAGGAGTGCCTTGTAGTGCAACAGGTTGTGGCTCTCTGTAAATTGTGAAAGTGCAGCAACAGGCCAAGCAATGTCTGGACGGCATCGATGAGCAATGTACTGTAGACATCCCAGTAAGTTTCGGTACGGCAGGTTCTCGGGAAATTCGTCATCTTCAGCAACTGGAACAGGATTATATCCAGGAGGAGAAGGAAGAGATATATTAGTAAAATCAGGGACATCAAACTTCTTTAAACACTTTTCAATATAATGTTCACAGTTAACATTAACTATTGCATCCTCTTCTCTTTTAAAATTGATACCTAGTAACATTGAAATAGGACCTAAATTTTTAACTTCATAAATGGATTCAATTAACTGTACTACCTCTTTTAAAACTTCACCATTCTTCGCAAAAATAGGCAAATCATCCACATACACTATAACTATTGCTTCACTTTTATAAGAGTATACACAAGTTAACCCTTGTACTTCACTGAATCCATTTGCAATTAACTTATGCAAATCATGGTACCAACATCTTCCAGCTTGGTGAAGCCCATAGATTGCTTTCTTTAACTTCAAAACACAGTGTTCTTTCCCTGGAATTGTATAATCTTCGGGTTGTTTGATGCAAATTTCTTTATCAATATCCCCATATAAGTATGCACATTTAACATCAAGAAGACAATGCACCCAATTCAATATTCTAATAAAAAAAGCTATGAAAAGACGAATGAGTGTAAAATTTATTACTGGACTAAATGTGTCGTTGCCTAACTAAATCTAAACCTTCTCTCTGACTATTACCTAGTGCAACTAAACGTGCTTTAAATATGCAATTCTTCCCTTCACTATTTTCTTTTACAGTATAAACCCATTTGGTTCCTATAACTTTTTGATCAACTTTTGGGACAGGTGCCCAAACGTGTCTATCTAACATGATTTGGATCTCTTGATCCATTGCTTCCTTCCATTTTTGTGCCTCTGGAAGTTGTTTTGCTTGTGTCGCATTTTATGGTACAATTATTTCAGTTAGGAGCGCTTCTTCAGCTAATTCACTCTCTAGTTCCTTATCTAGCTTAATTGGGCCTTCATATGTATTCCCTAATGAAAAATTTGCCACAGTATCATCTAATATGATTTTATGCATTTTACAATATTCACGTAAGTCTTGTTGCGATCTTAATCTGGAACCAGTAGGAGATAAGATATAAATGTCAATTTTACCTTTAGTTCTTCCTTTCTTTCTTTTCTTCATAAATCGATAAAATGTTGCTTCTGCTTCTTCCTGTTCCTTCAGAATATTCTCTTCTAATTCATCTTCAGATGTTGATACATCATCTTCCATTTTCTCTTCGGATCTAGATTCATCTTGCTGCATTACTTTCTCAACTTCTGTCGGAGTTGTAGAGCTACTCGGTTGATGGACAGTCAAATCATCTTCCATTGTCGGTGAATTGTTAGGACCTGTAAAGAATTCATTATCATCATTTGAAAAATCAACAAACGTGCGATGTATTATTTTCCGTTCAGGAGAACCGTTCAGTTGAGCTTCGTCAAATGTCACATGCTTTGACTCAATTACTTTATTTTCTTTAGGGAAATAAATGCGATATCCACAGGATCTTATACCATATCCTACAAAAACTCCTCTTTTTGCTCTTGATTGAAACTTATTTCGTTTTTCTTTAGGTTGATGTACATACGCAATGCATCCATAACGTTTTAAATGACGAATGGATGGTTTAGCTCCGTACCACCGTTGAAACGGTATTGCTTCTATGCCTGTGTGAAATATTCGGTTGCGAATGTAATTTACTGCCATAACTGCCTCAACCCATAGATTAGGCGGCAGATTAGCTGCTTGCATAAACGTTCTAGTTCCTTCAAATAAAACTCTGTTATATCGCTCGGCCACGCCGTTCATCTGGGGACTATATATTGTGGTCCTCTCATGCTTGATTCCCATCTTTTCTAGCATATCTCTTATTTGCTTATTGCAATATTCTAACCCGTTATCGGTTCTCATGACTTTGACTTTTCTGTTAGTTTGGCGTTCCACAAACGTGATGAAGTGCTTTAATTTCAGGAAAACTTCATCTTTAGAGCGTAGCGGGTAGCAAAAGGCTCTTCGACTAAAATCGTCAATAAAAGTAAGTATGTACCGTTGCCCATTCCTTGATGTAACTGGAGCCGGGCCCCATACATCGCTATGTATCAATTCTAACATTTCTTTTGAGCGAACTTTCTTTAATCTAGGATATGTTGACCTAGTATTTTTAGCTAGAATACACGGTTCACACGGAGTCTCTCTTCCCTGTAATTGTCCACAATTTTGAACTAAATTTTCACGAAACATTTTCTTAATTATATCAACATTACTATGTCCTAGCCTTTCATGCCATAGCATGATGTTGTTACGCTCACTGGCAAATGTAACATTGTAATTTTGATTTGACTCTTGTATATTAGTTACTTCCCTGACATTATCTTGTATTACATGAGCACTTCTTGAATTAATGTTATAGGCTTGATTTAAGGATTTAGTACAAGTAGAAACTTTTAATTTATTCTTATCAGAAAAAGATGGTTGATCAGCAAGCTCTAAATATTGGTTCTTAACATTAGATTTAGTTTTGTCATAACTTTTAATGGCTTTAAGAACATAAAAATTATCTTTTAGAGTGGCAGTATATAAGTACTTCCAATGCTTATCAAATACTTTAAACCCATTGTCCATTGTGGCATGGAGACCAGCTTTATCCATCTTTGACATGGAAATTAAATTTTTATGAATGGTAGGAACATACAACACATTATGTAAATTTACAATAGATACTTTATCCTTTTCCTTTAATTTAAAACTTACTTTTCCTATTCCTCTAACTTTATGAGGTGTTGTTCCCATCCTAACAACTGCACCCTCTGGTGGCTCACTTAGATAAGTAAAGAAATGCTTATTTTGGCAGACATGAGATGTGGACGCTGAATCCAATGTAAATTCCCAGCAAGGGGGGGGAAACATTGCACAAATCATTACTTTTACATTTTAATTCTGCGACGTATGAATCTAAATTTACTTCATCCCTTTTATCACCACTTTTCTGTTTCCTACAATTTTTATCCCAATGGGCATATTTACCACAAACTTCACACTTTAAATTTATTTTATTTCGAGAATGAGACTTAGGGGAAACTTTTTCAGACATTTGAGTGGTTCTATCAGCCATGAGGGTTTCATTTCGTAATCTTTCTCTCAAATCCCTCCTTGAACATTCCTTTAGAATCTCCTCTTTAACATCCTTAAATTTAAAATCTTTTTCTGGCAAACGGTCTAATTCCCTAATTAAATAATCATAATTTTCTGGTAGGCTTTCTATTAATTGGTAACAACGATGCTTTTCTGCAACTTCCTCCCCGGAATCAACTATGCGACGATAAGCTTCTTCAAACCTAGCAATATAAGTTGGGATATCTTCATCTACATTAATTTTTAAATTCCTAAATTCATTTACATGAAACGATTTTAATGCTCTTCCTGGGATTTCCAGATTTAACTTTAGTGTTTCCCATATTTCCGACGGATCATCCAAATGACCTATTGTTAACCCAATTTCAGGACTGACATACGTTTTGATAATTCCGGCTGCCCTTTGCTTTGACTGATTTAGCTTAAACTTATCAAGGGGCTTCAAATCTGTATAATCTGGCCATTCAGTTTTATTCACCCAGGTATACAAACCTTCAGTTTGCAATGTGCATTTTATAAAACGAGTCCAACTTTGATAGTTATCCCTACTTAATACTACTATATCTGGTGCAGTAGCCATTTTACTTACTTTTACTTAAAACAATAAATAGACATAAAATATAAATAGAAATGGTACTAAAACTTGCATGCACATATATATAAACATTAAAATATTTCATACACTAGATACTTGAAAAAAACACTTCATTAATTAGCTTCAACATTTTCATTTTAAAATACTTTTCTCTAGCTTTACCGCAGTTGAAGTGCTTCTGGGTACCATAACCTCTGTGGGGGGGTGGTGGTGTGTGTTGGTTGCTTGCCCCTCCCACGTGAGAAAATTCAGCAGAGTGACTTGACAAATTAGTTTAAGTTATATATGAAACTTTGAAAATATAGTTAAAATAATAACTTTGAATAAGAATATGTTGAAGTATATGCAACTTCATGAATCCTATATATATTATATGATGTTTCAGGGATAAGGTAGTGTAAAATGTACTTACAGTAATGAGCCAAAATGATGAACAGAAGAAGGATTCATTTATTGGTGCTTGTAGTACATGAACGTGACTTCGTTCTTGGATTAAATTAATGGACACTTGCGACGATAGTCTACCCGAACTCGAGAACACTGCATCATTCGACGACATAAGTAACTTGAAATATATTATCCACAACTCTATCGCTGATTTAATTAACAATTTTTCGATGAAACGTCTTCAAACTAAACCATTATGCTTAATAAATTCTCACAATTATATCGATATTCAGCCATATACCATACATATTCGCTGACACTTCCTAAAACATACCAGATAGTACCATAAGTCAGTCTTCAGACCTCGCACACCTCACACATTGCACACAGAAAACATGAAATCGCTGTCCCTTTAAATCAGGACGAAAACCTATCGGCCAATCAGAATCGACTATGCAATTTGCATAAGTCGGAAGATATTTAACATTTACTTATAATTTGAATAACATTTAATAAATATTACGATGACTTTAGAAAAATTACTTTAATATAAAAATGACTTAAAAAGATGATTTTACATGTTAATTAAATTTAAATACTTATCAAAAAAAAATGAATACTAGCGAATGCGATCGCAAGTAAAATTGCCGTATACGGTCCACGACCGAAACGCGATACGCAACCATCCAACCGTGGCGGTAAAAACGTAAACAAACGCCGAAAGGCGGCAAAAGAAAAGAAAATATCGTGCTGTCGAGTTCAGGTGGATTTTACAAATTGTTTAATGAAAAAATAGAAATGAAAAATGCTTGGGAATAATTTTCCACAGAGAGGAGAGAGAAAAAATCGGGAATATGCCAGTCGGACAGGAAAGAAAATCGCGAATTTTGTCAATCGGGCACTGAAAAAAAATTGCAATAGTCTTCACTCAATCTCTAAAACAATCGAGAATGTCGTCAATGATTCACTGAAATTCTCAGAAATGCCACTTTTCCACTTTTTATAAAATTAACGAATTCCGCAGAATAAAAAAAAATAATAATAAAGTTGCATTGATATGCGCCGCGAAAAAGGCCGATAATTTCGTGAAATGATCCATGAATAAAATCGCAAATTCCGGCAAATCATTCGAGCAAAATCGGGAATTTCGTCTGAAGAAATCGCAAATTTTACCAATCGGTCACGATAAAAAATCACGAATTTCATCAAACAATTGATGAAAATAATCTCGAATTTCGTCAAACAATCCCGGAATAAAATTGCGAATTTCGTCGAATGATTGCGGAAAAAAATATCACGATTTCGTCAAGAGGTTGCGTAAAAAAAATCACAAATTTCGTTGAACAAGTGCAGAAATTACTTCCGAATTGCGTCAAAAGATTGAGAAATAAAGTCGCGGATTTCGCCGAACAATCGCGGGAAAAAATCGCGATTTTCAGCAAATGACCACAGAAAAAGGTCGGGAATTTCGGCAAACGATCGCGGAAAAAATCGTGAATTTCGTCAAGCGATCGCAAAAAAGCTGCATTTTTCATAGCCTGTTGTGGAAAAAGTCGTAAATTTCGTCAATCAGTCACGGAAAAAAATCGCTAATTTCGTCAAACGATCGTGGAAAAAAAAAGTACTATGCCAGGTAAATGTGTCCTGAGATATCACCTAGGATCAGTACTATCCCTGCGACAATGAATTCAAACTAGTATGTTGTGGCCATCACAAAACTTTCTTCTATATAAATCACATCTATCTATTAAATTATTTAAATAGTACAAGAACTTACATCAATTTAGCACCAATTCATATCAAAATCTGAATTTGAAGTTTGATGAAAATTCGTGCATTAGTTCTTGAGAAAGAGCCATAGTGGAAATTCTGAAAAATGTAGCATAGCAGCGCCACCTGTTGAGCAATTTACACCAAAACATAAACAGCACTAATTGATATCAAGTTACAGTCGGCTCTCGTTAATTCAAACTCGTCGGGACCACAAGAAATGTTCGAATTATCCTGAGTTCGAACTATGGAAAGTATGAGAGGAAAACATGTTTAAAGGGGTACTATTACAAAGGAATTAATTTATAGTATTTTTTTAATTTATTCCGGCTGTTATCATTAGAATATGACTTAATATTAAATTAAAAGATATAAATACATAAACTAATTAATGATATTAAAATGGTATAAATAAAACAAAAATTAATAATACACTGTAAAACAACTGCATTTTAAATTTTTTATTAATTATACTATAATTTTCTTACCTGAAATTAGATGAGCATTTAAGAAATTATTTACACTTATTTATCATCTGTATGAAAAAATTTATCAATTGTTGTTTCCTTAGTCCTATTCATTTTTGACTTTTCAGCCAGTTTTTCTGTTTGTAAAAAACAGTTAATTTCTTTGTCCGATGATGGCTGCATCAGGCTAAATGTACACAAACATTCAATTGATTGTGCAGTTGACTTTTCTGTGGGTAAAGAAAGCACTTGGGACATAGTAGCAGAATCGCCCGAATCTGATTCCATCTCCTCATTGCATTTTTCGCAAATTGTTTCAACAATTTCTTCTGCAGTTAAGGGTCCAGGCACTTCTAAACTATTGTCGGCTGCTACATACTCTGTGAACATAATATCACACTGGAACTTTTCAGAAAAGTTTAAAAATTCTATTTCTTCGAAAGGTCTGTCATTTTTGTCATTTGCATTACAGCCACTCTTTTTCGATGGATAGATAACTCCGGCATGTCAAAAGCATTTTTCTATTGTTTCAGGTTGTACGGCGTCCCATGCCGCATATAAATCGTTGATGGCCGTGAGTAATGTTATGTTGTAGCTTTCTTTAAGATCAATCGAAAATATAATTTGTTCTAGAACCCTTTTATGATGAGATTTTAAATTTTGGATTATACCTTAGGTCCATCGGCTGCAGTTGTCCAGTAGTATTAGGGGGTAAATATTCAATCTTTATAGAGCTCTGTTGTGAAATGACTGTTTTCCTTATAACTATTGCCTGAAGATGGCAGCACCAAAACTGATTTAGACTATATTTACAGTTTGTAGATCTTTCAATTTTGAGTTTATATCTTATATCTTTCTTTATATCTTTTGTATATGTGTGCAAATTGTATCATTAATGTTTCTTAATTTCTGTTTCAGTGTAGATTTAATAATTATTAATATTCTGTTAAATTATTCCTTGATATGTGATAATTCTGTATTATTTAAGATATTATTTTGATTCTTGCCGGTAGATGGCCTGGCGAGCCCAGGAATCATGTTTTAGAAATGTAGGTGTTCTTTTTTCTGCTAGCTCGCAGAATGTAGTGTAGTAAGATGGCGGTTCGAAAAGAAAGTTTGCTGTGCTGTGAAATATTGTAGACAGTAAAAAATGTGAAGGTGAAAATATACATGGGGCGAAGATTTGTGTGTAAGTCCCCGTTGTAGTGTAAACTAACCGATATTTAATACACATAGTTCGAATATATGAACATTTGTCTAGTTTATTTGTGACTGTTCGTGTTTATTTCTCCTGAAGAACGAGCCGGCTACCCACGTAAGACGTAAGTACTATTTTCATTGTCTGATTGATTTTCTTTATGTACAAGTGGAAGAAGTGATGAGATATTTAAAGTGATATAAAATAGAGAGTTGGCCCATTTTCCCTCAACATAAAACTGGTAGTTTTATCTAGTTTAAATAAAATGTTTAGAACAGTAGCCTTAGTATAATTTTAAGTTTCGTTTTTCGCTATTGTTCTATCATTAGTGGCGCCCGATTACAGGGACTGGGTTATTCTATTATTGTTCTTAAGTGTTCTTAGGCTCTCTATGTATTTTTAAGGTACTTTATTTATTGAATTTATTTGTTTATTCGTGATATTTTTTATAAAAGATTTTTTGAAGAGTATTATTGTATTATTTTTTGTATTATTATTATGGAAGCTTTAAAACTCAAAAGAACCGGCGTTCGCTCGTCTTTCACACGCACAGCAAATATTCTGAAAACAGAACTTGTAAAGGATGATTGTGACGTAAATTTAATTAAAGATAAATATGCAAAATTACAAAACATACAAGCGGAATTAAATGATTTAGATAATAGAATTTTAGATTTGATAACCGCTGATGGGACGGCCGCAGGACAAATTGTTTCTAATGAAATAGAAAACAGAGAAGCTTATTCGGATGATTTCATCACGCTGACTCGTCAGTTTAATGAAAAATTTATAATCACAGAGGCGAGGCCAGACGGTGAGTTCAGCGTTACGGGCAATAAGATGAAATCTTATAAGCTTCCGAAAATAGAATTAAAGAAATTCGACGGAGAATTAATTAATTGGCTGCCGTTCTGGTCCCAGTTTCAAAAAATTCACGAAGACCCAGATTTGCATGACAGTGATAAATTTTCCTATTTAGTACAAAGTATGAAAATAGGGTCACGCGCTAAGGAATTTATCGATAGTTACCCGATTACTTCTGATAATTATAAAAATGCAGTTGCGGCGCTGACAGAACGTTTTGGGAAGCCCGATTTATTGATTGAAGTTTATGTAAGGGAGTTGATTAAATTAATTATTTCGAATGTAAAAGCTGACAATAGAAATAAATTGCCCCTTGATAAGCTGTACGATAAAATTGAAGCCCAGTTGAGGGCTCTAGATTCATTAGGCCTAAAATCGAGTGAAAACACATCGTGGTTATATCCGATGGTTGAGTCTAGCCTAACAGTGGATGTCCTGAAAGCTTGGCAGAGAAGTCCATTTTTCATTCAACCCGAGGGAACAGATCTCTCTCGCCTCAATAATTTAATGAAATTCTTAAAAGCGGAAGTTGAGGGTGAAGAGCGATTAAAACTAGCACGCAGCGGTTTTGAAAATAACAATCGTAGGGAAATATATCATGAAAAAGTAAGAGGTGAGGTAAGGGATAAATTTAAAAAACCTAATATTCCTACGGCATCAAATTTCCTAACGATCAAAGAGCGTTCGTGCATTTTTTGTGATAAAAACCATGAGAGCAAAAATTGTTACGAAGCCCGTTTATTAACTTTAGAGGAAAAAATCGCTAAAGTTAAAGAGAAGAGGTGTTGTCTAAAATGTTTAGAACCTAATCATGTCGCCAAATTTTGTAAGCAATTTGTACGTTGCTATTCGTGTGGCAGACCTCATTTGATTTCACTTTGCCCAGAAATGCATAAAAAGGGGGAACCACCGAAGGAAAAGGCGGTAACAGAGCATGCACAAATGACCGCTGCCAGGCAAACTTGCACCGCGGAAGTAGCATTAATGACTTTGCAGGTAAAAGTCGCGGGTGCGAATAAAGTGAAAAAAGTCAGAGTACTTCTAGATTGCGGTTCGCAAAAGTCATATATTTTAGATTCTTTGGCAGTCGAGTTGGGTTTACCAATTATTTCTAAAGAAAGCATAGCTCATACTTTATTCGGGGGTGCTAGAACTGCTCCGAAATTGCATAACAAATATCGGATAAAAGTATGTTCACTAAATCAAAAGAAATATCCAGATTTAGAGTTTGATTTTTTGGACCAAGACGTAATCTGCGGTGACATTCCGCGTTTACCTAGAGGACCAATTTTAAGGGAATTGAAACGTAATAAAATTTGGTTATCTGATATGGGTGCAGATCATCCTAAAATTGATATGCTTATAGGTAGTGATATATATGGGAAAATTCTCACGGGTCTAGTTAAGCAATTAAAAGGAGGATTGACCGCAGTTTATACAAAGTTGGGTTGGGCCGTTTGTGGTGCATTGGATGATTTTTCTCCTCCTAAAGAGCAAGGGGTTACAACTTTGTGTACGAATTTGGCTATCAGAGATTTGAAAATTTCCGATCTTTGGGATTTAGAAACAATCGGAATATTAGATACGCCACAAAATTTGACTAAGGCTGCGGAAGAAGAAATGGCCCGGGAACAATTCTTAGATTCTCTTTCTCGAAACGAAGAGGGTCGTTACTGTGTAGGTTTACCATGGTTGGGAACCAATGTAGAGTTACCATCAAATCGTCATGTAGCCGAAAAGAGGCTTTTCAGTGTTTCCCGAAAACTTAAATCTTTGAATAAATTTGAGGAATATAATAGGGTTTTTGACGAATGGATGGAAGAGGGTGTAATTGAGGTAGTACCAGATGCAGAACTAGAGAGGAAAGGGCATTATCTTCCCCACCACCCAGTGTTTAAACCAGATAGTGCCACAACTAAGATAAGACCTGTTTTCGATGCGTCATGCAAAGTGGGTAGAGCTCCCTCTCTCAATGACTGTTTATTTAAGGGACCAAATTTAATTGAAGAAATTCCTGCGATTTTGTTGAGATTTAGGGAAAAATGCATTGGGGTAACTTCCGATGTTAGACGTGCATTTTTGCAAATAGAATTAAGAAAAGAAGATAGGGATTTTTTGAGATTTTTATGGTGGGAGAGAGAAAATGTTATAAAAGTACTCCGCCATACTAGGGTAGTTTTTGGGGTTACCTCCAGCCCATTTTTATTAGGAGCGGTTATAAGACACCATTTGTCACAGGTGCCACCCGAAAAGAGGTTTTTGGCTCAGAAACTAGATAAATCTTTATACATAGATAATTGCGTAACATCCGTTGATAATCAGCAAGAACTCGAAGACTTTATAAAATATTCTACTCAGGTTCTCGCCGAAGCGAAGATGGAGCTACGCATGTGGACCTATAATTCAGTAGGGACAGATATCGGTGCAATGTCACATGTTTTGGGTACAGAATCCGTGTTAGAGGATCCGGTATCAGTTTTAGGAATTATGTGGGACAGGAACGAAGATAACCTGCGTATTAGTATTAAGACTTCACCGATTTCAGAGAATTTGTCAAAAAGAGAGATCTTGTCCCTAACTCAGACTATTTTTGACCCATTAGGTTTCCTGACACCTGTTTTGTTGACGGCAAAGTTATTGCTTCAGGAAATTTGGACTATAAAAGTAGATTGGGATAGCCCTTTACCTGAAGAAATTAAAGTTAAATTCTTAAAGTGGTATAATAATTTGGGTATACTCACGGATTTGAAATTGCCGCGGCGCATAGGTTTTGGAGATAGGAGTTCCTGGTCACTCCATGTTTTTTGTGACGCAAGCCAACACGCCTATGCGACCGTTATTTTTTTGAGATGTGAACATAAAGGGGAAATAGTCGTAAGTTTAGTTATGGCTAAAGCGAGAGTCGCACCATTAAAAAAGGTTACAATCCCGAGACTCGAACTTATGGCGTGTGTTTTAGGGGTGCGTCTTTCTAAATATGCTACAGAAGCTCTTTCTCTACAGGACTGCCCAAAATATTTTTGGACCGATTCCACCACCGCGTTATCCTGGATTAAAAGAAATGATAGTTGGGGAACTTTCGTGGGCAATCGGGTGAAGGAAATTTGCGCTGTCACAGAAGTAAATCAGTGGTCTTACGTTCCGAGCCAATTTAATCCGGCAGATTTGCCTTCTCGCGGCTGCTCCCCTCGTCGGTTTATGGAATGTAAATGGTGGTATGGGCCTAACTGGCTAAAAGAGCATAGCGACAACTGGCCAAAGCTAGAAATAGAGCCAGATGAGACTTTAGTTTTTTCTGAACGCAAGAAAGGAGTAACCGTAAATTTAAGTTTAAATATTATAAACGATAAAGAGATTAAATGGTATGAGAGATTCTCTAAATTTTCAAAGATGATAAGGGTTTTAAGTTGGGTAAAAAGGTTTATCGGTAATTCTTTAAAACGTAACATTAATAAAGAACCATTTCTATCTGCTTATGAAATTCAAGAAGCTAAAACCACACTTCTTTCACTTGTACAGACGGAGAGTTTCTCAGAAACTGGAGATTCAGTTCATGGTCTCCTGACGGAGAGAGATCAGAGGGGCCTACTTAGAGTAAAGACAAAAATTATAGAACGTGATGATCATTACGCTTTTAGATATCCTGTTTTGCTACCTTCCAAACATTATATTGTCCACTGTCTAATACGAGATTATCACTTGAAAAATTCTCATGCTGGTATTCAGACTCTTATGGTCATATTACGTGAAGAGTTTTGGATCATAGCCGCTAGACGAACTATTAGATCAGTAATAACGAAATGCGTACCATGTCAAAGATTTACAGTAAAGCCGCCAACTACTGCACCCATCCAATTGCCATTGGACAGGATTCGTGATGCCTTTAGTTTTGAAATAACAGGAATCGATTTATGTGGCCCCCTGATTCTCAAAAATAAAGTAAAAGCGTGGGTAGTTCTTTTTACGTGTGCTGTGTACCGATGTGTACATTTAGAACTTGTCACTTCTATAAGCACAGAGTACTTTATACAAGCTCTTCGTCGATTCATAGCCCGGACAGGCCGTCCTTCTGTTGTGTACACGGACAACGGCACCAATTTTGTAGGAACGTCCACGGCATTGAAGAAAATTGACTGGGAGAAGGTAGTCTCTCATGAAACTTTAAATCCCATAAAATGGAAATTTATTCCGCCTACTGCTGCATGGTGGGGCGGATGGTGGGAGCGACTAATCCGCACCACGAAAAATTTGCTTGTCAGAGTGCTAGGGCAAGCATCAGTAAATTATGAGGAGCTGCTCACAATTATTTGTGACGCCGAAGATGTTATCAACTGTAGACCACTCACTTACGTTTCAAATGATACGGAAGATCTTGCACCATTGACTCCGTCGATGTTTTTACGCGATCTTCGACCCTCAGGTGTAGTGGATTTAGACTTCGTCGATAACAACAAACTGTTTGTTCGCCAACGTCGATGTCAAGAACTTCGTGAACAATTTCCGATGAGGTTTCGCCAAGAATATCTTAGCCAATTGGCACAAAAACATGGTCAAAAGGACTGTGATATCCACGAAGGTGACATTGTGCTTATCGGTTCAGAAAACACCAAGCGCATCAACTGGCCAATCGCTCGAGTACAAGAACTGTGTACGGGTCGAGACGGACGTATCAGAGTAGTTAAAGTTAAGGGCGCTGGTCACTGGCGAGAAATATCGCGTTCAGCTCATATACTAGACCGTTCCTACCCCCCTGCCAGCTGTCAGAGAGGCGTGTACCTTTAATTTGCGTGAAGTCCAAGAGATCTTATCGGTTGTCTGTTGACAAAATTTATGAGCCAGTAGGAACGGAAAGTTCTCCTACAGCAGCTATTTTTGTTAGTAGGGAAATATTAGTACTTCAATTTCTTTTGCAGTTTTTAAAATACACGAGATCACATTGAACAATTTTACTGTTATTATTATTATTATTATTATTATTATTACAGCGACGCAACCAGGAATTCCATCAAGGAATAAGTTTCAATTGAATAATTTCGACTTTTATAAATGCCTAAATTTTAGAAAATGTTTGACAAAAATTTAAATATGACAATAAAAAGTGATTCAATGTCATTTTGCTGTCTAAAATGATTTTGATGTTTCACCTTGCTTTATATTATGTTTATTATATGTTCATGTTTACCTTCAAATTTAACCATCCTAAATTTTAAACAAATAATTATTAAATCAACTTGTCTATGACTCGTTTTTATAATTTATTACGTAATATTCAGTGTTTGTGATTTTTTTTTGTTGTTGTTGTTTATGTAAAGCAACATTAATTTACTACTGAAAAATCAAAGCACAATTGATTATAATTAATTACGGCAATATGTATTTTTTTTTTTAAGTTTGTTTATAGATAAAAATATTGTTATAAATCATCAGGTAAAGAAAATATGGACAGAATGAAGATTTTAGTCTGAGTTACACATTCATTTTTTCTATATGATATATTTAAAAATATTCCACAAATTTATTGAACACTTAAAATTCGATATTTCGTTGAGATTTTGGACCTATTTTTATGAACGATAACAGATACAGCCATCGGTATTTCTCACTGCGTAAGACAAAGAAAATCTGTTGAATTCTCAATGTAGTACCCCCCCCCCCTCTCCACATAAAAGCGGCAAAAAAAAAAAAAAAAAAAAAAAAAAAAAAAAAAAAAAAGGTTGTAAGAGAATTTTATCAAAATATCTCCGATTATTGAAGTTATTCAATATATTGGCACGTATTTAAGTATTTATATAATGAAATTAAACTACAGTGCAAAATGAACATAAACAATACAAAAAATACTTTAAGTAATGTTTTCAATACAGCTTTATTTGACAAAATCATAATATGATTTCTAATAACTCAAATTAGCGGTCATAGCGAAATTTGAAAGTTATTTCATTTAATTTTGATCATCTTTTAATAAAATTAACATTATTAAGAAATATTGAAAATTGCGAATTTCAATACATGTAACGATATCTTCATTAATTCTCTATTCAATCAAAGGATACAATATTAAATATAGATACAACTTACATGTAGCAACGCATATACGATTCACAAAGACAAAATATCAAAGTATAATATTAATTTGTATAGAAATGAGAAAAAAATGATTAAATCAATATTAGTATTGCGCATGCTAAGTACCCCCTCCTACTCAACCTTGCTCCCACCAAAAATATCCATAATAATATTAACTGAAAGGAAAGTAAAAACATAATATGTTTGCTCTGCATATTTAAATTTTCAAATAATATTCATTTTATTTAATTACGTGATTGTAAATTTTAATTAAAGATGTGGAATGCTTCCTCAAAAAATTATTATTATTATATTTTCCCCCAAAGCTTTGTTAACCTTGCCTTGAGTTTATAAGAATTTTGTTATATTAAACAAAGAAAGTACTATATTTTCTGTATTATTTCTGTATGTATATAGTTACATCCGAATGTAAATATTACCCGAACTTTCTTTTTTCTCACAGAGTATTTAAATAAAGCACATTTTTTATTTATTTATTTATTTTTTTTTATGAAGATTAAAACTTAACACTAAAAATTATTTTAAAAACATTAATTACCCAAAATATACCATAGTAGTTTTTCTCATACATTAGGAAGGTTCACAGCTATTTTCCACACATTTTAACAAATTCTTTTCTTTTCTTTTTCTGATCATTTTTCAATAAAATTGACATTATTAACAAATATCCAAAATTGCTAAGCGCAATACATATAATTAATTTTCAGTTAATTCTGGCATTGTCATCTATTCAATTAAAGGATACAATGTTCAATATAAATGCAACAAAGCTGCAGCAACATATATATGATTCACAAAAATAAAATGTCAGAGTATAATATTAATACTTTGTACAAGTGAGACAAAAAAAATCATTGAATGAAAATTTGTAATGGGAATGCTGAGTTCCCACCCATCCCTCGACTTACTTCCACCAAAAATATCCATAACAATGTTAAATGAAAGTGAAAACAAGAAACATAATATGTTTGCGCTGCATATTTAAATTCTCAATTAATATTCACTTTTTTTAATTATGTGATTGTAAAATGTGTATGTTTAAAAATGTGTGTGTGTTTAAAATGCTCAAAAAGGAAACAAAAAAGAAAAAGTTGACTGTGATAGCGTGATGCACCGTATACAGGGGATTCACTCTCGATGATGTTCAATAGCTGATTCCTAAACCGTTAGACATAGACATATAGTTCCAATTACAAAAATGTTTTAAATGAAGTAAAGAAGTATTTTAAAAGCGATTTCGGTCAATAAAAAGATTTTTTTAATGTGAAAATTTATTTTTAATGCGGTCCCCCGCCCCGGGTTCTATAAGTAATACTTAGTAAATTTTTTCTATATTACACTGACAAGTAAGACAAAAAAAAAAGAGCCATTATTTACGATTAAAACTGACCAAATAATAGCTGTTTAAAGTTGGAGCATGTTTTTTGCTGCGAAATAGCGGTCATTCACAAATGTAGTAGAAATATCGTCAGCTGTATTAAAAAAATAGTTGATATTAAAATTGCAATATAAATTTGAAATCTATAATCATTCCGACATATTAATGCAAAATATACAATTTGTACTAAACAAATAAGAGGGGAAAAGTAACTGAATTTTTGTTAAATAAGATGATGAACAGCAATAGCCTCATTTCTTTACAAAATTATACATATAAAATGCTATTAGGTTGCAAAATTTGAGTTGTGTTATGTTTCTTAGCTTTTGATAATTGACTCTATCTTATATAGATATATATACACACTGGTGTCCAAAATTAAGGACCAATCACAAAATTCTAATTTTCAATTATGCGAATACTGAAAAAGGAAATAATATTATTCGAATAATTACTATCTTTACTGCACAGATAGTCCATATAACATCTCATTCATGTCACACATGGTCACAAGTGTTACAGTCAATACGGTGAAGCAAAAAAAAAAAAAAAAGGAAATTCCATACATCTCATTATGAGTCTTAAATGATCACTATATGTGACTCCACTGAGTCGTCACTGTGACTACTGCTTTGTGACGAGCCACAAAGTGACTTTACAATGTAGTTACATTGCGACTCTCATGTGACTGGCATCTGTAGACATAATTTCAAAGTCATCGTGAACGCTGCATTGTGATAAGTTATCAAATAATGTCACATTAAAGTCACATGATAACTTTCAGGTGACAGAGAGACTACTGTGAAGTCACCATTGTGCCCTTTGTGAAAAGTCACCATGTGTCTATAATGTGATATTATTTGGTGACTTATCCTAATGCAACGTTCATGATGACTTTGAAATTGAGTCTAAAAATGACAGTCACATGAAAGTCACAATGTAACTACATTTCAAAGTCTCTTGGTGACTCGTGACAAAGGATCAGTCACATTGACGTCTCAATGGAGTCACATATAGTGATCATTTGAGACTCATAATGAGATGTGTGGAATTTCCTATTTTTTGTTTCACCGTAGTGACTGTGACACTTGTGACCATGTGTGATATGAATGAGATGCTATATGGACTAGCTGTGCTGTAAGGATAGTAATTATTTGAATTATATTATTTCCTTTTGAGTATTAGCTTACTTGAAAATTAGCATTTTGTGACTGGTCCTTAATTTTGGACATCAGTGTATATATTCAATTAAAAAATAAATATAAGAGTATATTTTTAATACGTAAAATTAAAAATTCATTAAATAATAAAGAAAAATCATGCTTCAAGCATAGATTATAAAAGACTTTCCAACACTTCCAAAATGCTTTATCAAGACTTCGCCATTTAATAATGTAAATAAGATAGCCAAGAAGCATTTTAGAAAGCACATAGCACATTTGAAAATCGGATATCAGTAATTACCGTCCACGGTCGGAAAGGTACTTGAATTCCTCTGTGGTGCTCTGTATATGATACATTTGTACATTTTTGTACATGTTCATGTTATTTGTATATATTCTAAATAGTCTGCTAAAATTTAGTATAATAAGAAAATGCATGACACAGTTAAAAATTCACTATCAATATACGGAAACGTACTTGCATTCTTTTGTACAGCCTATTTTAGCACATTACCTATACATTTTTATGCATGTAATATATTAAGTTGAAATTTAATTCAGGCAAAAACAGCTTTGTCCACTCCTCATTATTTATTTATTTATTTTGCTACTCTGCCACAACCTCCTTACCTCTTCCAAAATGTTTACACCCCCCCCCCCTCCCTTCCTTTCATTTTCTTCCTGAACACTAAGTTTACAATACTATATTATTTTGAAATAACTATTTGTAAGTAGTACTAAACATCTACTTCCACATGTCGACCCCCCCCCCCTATTATAATTCAATAGTTTATAGATCTTTAAATATTTTTTTGTTTTGATCCTTGAAACTCCTTGATTTATATTTAAAGAAATGGATTAAAAAAATATTTTGTGAAAAAACATAAAAGGTTCAAATTAAAATTATTACTTTAAAAATAAGAGCAATGAGAATTAAGATTTTTTTTTTTTTAAGTTAAATGCAATTTGATGTATTTTTCCGTTATAATAACTAATCTACATAGCTAATATAAATAATCTAAAATTGAATATAAGCACTTACAACGTAAACTATGAAAAACTATAATAGAAATTATTAAAAATATATTGGAAAATTATTGAAATGAACTATATAAAGATTTAAAGTAATCAATTTAAAAGCATGGAAAGAATTTTGGTTATAAAATTACGATTTCTGAAAATTAAATGCACTTAGGCAGGGCCCGACCTCCGAAGCTATGGGAAGCACAGCTTCATTACGGTACCACCTTTCACCCAAGAACAGTTTTCGAAATTCAGTATACTTGGAAACTCACCAATGCTATAAATATTATTCCAAAGAGTGCCTCATTCGAGTCCACATATAGCTAATAAAACTTTTTTTTATGTTCCCTTATATATACTATGAACAGGAAAATTGGACACAATCAAGAACAATATGCAAAAATGATTTTGCATAGTATCAACATAAAAATGTTCAATTCAGCATGTACCGTATTTAATGGAAGAAACGCCGCACCCGTCGTAAGCGCCGCACCCTTCACAATTGGTCTAAATAACATTAAAAACATCGTAAACGCCGCACCTGTGGGAACACTACTTTTGTCGACAGTGTCTCATTGACCTAGCTTTAATCAAAGCTTTCTGAACAGTGTAGAGTGACTCATTTTTAATAATTTAGGATTTTAAAATTTTATTTAAAATATTTAAATCAGGTTTTAAACATTTTTATGTAATTTTTTTTTAATTAAGAAGACGTCAATTGGCATTAAAACCATCCAGAGCACGGGACGCGGATCCTCTTCTTAGGTGCTCCACATTTTTTTAAGTGGCCGTCGCAATTTAGCACGCTTTTTACGTCGCATGCACTTTACCCTTTTTAGCTTCAACTTGAAACCCTCAAATTCTGAGTTGTCAATATCTGAGAGGAAGAGTAAAATTTTCTTTGTCCACCTGTATGGTTCAGTATCATCATCCGAAATGTCACAGTTTTCATAATCGGTGAAGTCAGAAGGTTTCGCGTTGTTGAGCAGGGGACTTGAGAACAGTCTTATAACAATATATATATTATTATTCATGGGATTAATGAATTTTTATTTTATCCCAATTTTATCCTCGCGAAATAAAAAAAAAAAAATCGTAAACGCCGCAATTGACAAAAAAATAACTTTCAAACTCGTAAACGCCGCGGCGTTTCTTCCATAAAAGGTATATGTAATGCTCAGTATAAAATATCAATATTTTGAAATACTTCTTTGAATTTTGCCAATGGTTTAAATTACTAATATTTTAATGTTGTGCATATTCAACTCAAATTAAATATTATTCAAATTCAATATGTAAAATAATAAACATACATTTAAATTAATGGACAAAAAACGGAAAAATTGTGATCATGTGGTTTAAACTACTGGTGTATTACATGAAAAATTAATTTGCTATGAAAGATATTTTTATGAAACATATATATATATATATATATATATATATATATATTAATGGAATTAATTCAATATAAAATTTGGGGTCCGCTGCTTTCTCAATTCCGTGTCTCTTCAAAATTTTCTAAGGGAAGCAAAATGCTTCTTGCGTTGGTTGAAACCTTCTGTCTACTTCCCCTACCTACTCCCCCCCCAGTGTCAGGAGTCGGAGCAGACGCGACGGGGTGTCCTTTCACGTAGAATGATGGATTGCTTCGTGGGGGTAGACACTGAAATCATCAGAATAGAAATATATGCGTTTTGTTTTAATTATAACTCCCTCCCTAATTAATTGAAATGAAATATTTTTATATCAATGGATAAATTAGAAACTGTACATTTTTTCGTATTTTTTTTAATTTCCAAACGACCTAATAGAAGTGCCAGAATTTACAGTTTAATGAGAGGTAGAAATTATTTTGGTCATGCTCCGAATATTTCATGTAAAATCAAATATTTAAAATTATTTTTAATATAGAATGAAAACTAGGATGAAAAGTGACAAGTTTTAAGAATTACATACAGAAAACAAAATTCAAAAATCTCAATTTTTTCATGAGATATCCTTAGAAAAGTGAGAGAAAATATTCCCATAGGTTTACATGGAGAACAGAAAACGGGATTGTAAGTGATCAGCACCCTTAAGACAAAAAATGGCACATTAGTGCGGCCTGTGCGCAAGCTTTATCCTTTAGAAGTGTACTCCTGTACTAAAGATACAGCAATTAGTTTTTGATTTGACTCTCACCAAATCAAAAGGTGGGAGTGTTGTGAAATGACTGTTTTCCTTATAACTATTGCCTGAAGATGGCAGCACCAAAACTGATTTAGACTATATTTACAGTTTGTAGATCTTTCAATTTTGAGTTTATATCTTATATCTTTCTTTATATCTTTTGTATATGTGTGCAAATTGTATCATTAATGTTTCTTAATTTCTGTTTCAGTGTAGATTTAATAATTATTAATATTCTGTTAAATTATTCCTTGATATGTGATAATTCTGTATTATTTAAGATATTATTTTGATTCTTGCCGGTAGATGGCCTGGCGAGCCCAGGAATCATGTTTTAGAAATGTAGGTGTTCTTTTTTCTGCTAGCTCGCAGAATGTAGTGTAGTAAGATGGCGGTTCGAAAAGAAAGTTTGCTGTGCTGTGAAATATTGTAGACAGTAAAAAATGTGAAGGTGAAAATATACATGGGGCGAAGATTTGTGTATAAGTCCCCGTTGTAGTGTAAACTAACCGATATTTAATACACATAGTTCGAATATATGAACATTTGTCTAGTTTATTTGTGACTGTTCGTGTTTATTTCTCCTGAAGAACGAGCCGGCTACCCACGTAAGACGTAAGTACTATTTTCATTGTCTGATTGATTTTCTTTATGTACAAGTGGAAGAAGTGATGAGATATTTAAAGTGATATAAAATAGAGAGTTGGCCCATTTTCCCTCAACATAAAACTGGTAGTTTTATCTAGTTTAAATAAAATGTTTAGAACAGTAGCCTTAGTATAATTTTAAGTTTCGTTTTTCGCTATTGTTCTATCAAGCTCAGTGTTGGTCGCTTACAATGACTCTGCACATTATCTAACAGCAATAGGATTTTTCTGTTTTCATGAGAAATTTTTTTATTCAGTTCTTTTGACCAACTGATGCAGATTTTATGTGTCATCCAGGCTTTGTCATTTGTCACATAATCAACAGGCAGAGTTTTAACTCCTTTTAAGCAGTGTGGCTTAGTTGATTTACCAATAACTAACAATTTTAACTTCTCACTTCCATCCGTATTGGCACCTACCATCACAGTTATCCTGTCTTTTCTAAGTTTGTCACTTGTGCACGTTTTACCTTTAAATGTTAAAGTCTTATTAGGAAGAAGTTTATAAAACAACCCTGTTTCATCGGCATTAAACACGTCTTTCATTGCATAAGTAGAAATGAGTTTGGGTAGCTTTTCGCAGAATTCATTGCAAGCAGCGAGGTTTACAGCACCACTTTCACCACACACAGTTTTGTGTACAATGTTATTTCAGTGCTTAAAACGTGTCAGTCGCCCTTCGCTGCAATTGAAATTTTCAATATCGTCAACCATACTTTGGTCCTTGCAAGGTTACTTTGGTCCATCCCATAAAAAAGTTTTTACTCTTTGTATTGAACAAACAATACAAGATAGTTCAGAGTTTTTGCCCTTGAAAATTATTTTATATCCTACTATAGGGTATTTGAATAGTTTGGGGTAATTTAAATTTTTGTTAGTGGCAACACTGGATGTGTTTGTAAACAACTGTTTTCCTGTGTAGATTTTAACTCCCCAAACTTTCTATAGTGAGACAATCTGGATAAGAGATACAAATAAGATAAGTGTCAAAATATTACCTTTCGTAACCTGTAACCCATGTGTGATCATAGTTTTTCCTTTAACTTTTTATTTTGACAGAAAATGTTTACGTTTTCATAAAGCTAACATGAAAATTAGTTTTTCGGGGCTACTTTGTGCCAGCCCTTTTTTGGTCTGGATCTGGAAGTAGCCCCAGTTGCTTAGAAATGCCTTTTGTACAACCAAATCTCTTAAAAAATGTATTAACATTTTTTTCAAATGTTACTGTAGCAAAATGCAGGGTTCGTTGATTTAAATCAACTTGATTTTAATCGTGATTTAAATCAATTTTTTTTTTTAATCATTGATTTAAATCAGATTTTTTTAAATTATTTTTAAATAAATTCAAGATGCAAATAAACATATTAATGTACTTTAGTATAATTTAGTTTTATATAATACAGATAATAAATCAATTTTTAGAAAGATGAAACCTAATCTTTGTCAAAAAATAAAGTACAATGTAAAGTTTAGAAAAAATGGTTTCAAATTTCATTTGAATCCAATTGTAAAATAAATTTGCAACAGTAAGGAAATCTAAGCAGAAATATATTAAATATAAACGGCCAAGTGCGAGCATTACTCGCGCACAGAGGGTTCCGTAGAATAAATATATGAATTTGTAATTGTATAATTAACAAAAAAGAAAAAAAAAACGTTGCTAAAATAATACTAAGACTTTGTAAAAAACTATACAACATAGTGTTGGGTATAACTGTATATATTAGAAAAGTGTAAATGGGTATACCATGAAAGTTCAAAGAGATATGGAACTTAAATAATATCAAATATAGCTATTCGTATAACTCTTTTTTTAATATTATCCTAATTTGTTTATGATGAACTTAATTCAGTACTGACAATAAAAGCAGTGCATAGTTAAACTTCATTTGGCATTTCATGAAACTAAATTCAGCGTAGTAATATCCTTTATTTCTACAGTGTAGCTAAAACCAGACCTTTGTTCAAAGTTTAAATTTGGCATTGTGCTAAGCGCGCTTCAAATTGAGGTCTCAAAGTTGCAACGCCGTCTTGGTCAGTGCCGCGTTTTTCCAGATAGGTGTTTAATTAACTTTTAAAGTCACTCGAGGTGTATTGAGAGATACAATCAATGCAAACTATCGCGAATCCCTCAGTATTTATGCGATTCATTCCAATTAAATCTTTCGAGGGCGATGCCCTTAAAAAACAGACACCTAATTTTAATTCCAAAACAGACAAACGTCACCAAAAATATTCAATTAAAATTTTCCTTTTATCATGTACATGAAAATAAGCAAGTTCGCATTTTATAATAAATTCGTTTATAAATTCTGGTGTCAGTCCATTATTTCATAAGTTTATACCCTAATAATCCGGAACCCTAATAATAGGAATATTTACTTGCCTATTACTTAGTATTTAGAAAAACCTTTCCATGTTTAAGTAAAATAAAATTGTATGACTATGCTCATTACAAACAAGCATTGAGCCCAACACATTTATTATCCTATCTTTTGAATCTCCATTATGCAGGAGAGAAATTAAGCTCTGGGAAAATATCTGCATTATTGTTTGCTAAAGAGAAATTCTCTACTTTGGTGATGCCTATCTATATTATAAAGGACAAACATATCTGTGCGTAACGCATACGTCATTTTGCGAATGGCAACACTTTGAAATTTAAAATAAAATTTTGGTTTTGCAATTTTCTTTACTGCAAATTTTTAAACTTCTAACCGTCGCACATTTTAAATTTTTACACCGTTGTATGAGGAAAAAAATGCTCTTTTAAATGCAATTTGTTTGAAAGCTGTATCTCAATTTATTTTTGAGATATTAATTTTTTTGTAGTTTTTAATATCATTTTTCTAATCGTGGCAATAAAAGAACACCATTTCTATTGAAAGTCATTGAAAGTAAACGGAAAATAGTCGAAAATAGCAGATACTGTATATTTTGTTGTCATTTCCCATAAAACCTGAAAAAAAATTAAATTAAAATGCTTGCTATGTCAGCGATTTTTTTAAATTTCTAAATATCGCGCATTTTCAATTTTTACGCCGTCAAATAGAGAAAAAAACCTACTTTCAAATGCAATTTGTTTGAAAATTGTATCTTAATTGACTGAGTTATTATGGTTTTGAAAATAACTATCCGCCCGTGGCGACCAGTTTGGTCTCCCTTAAATGTATCCTAGGTATCATGTCATGTAATCCCATTGTATCATGTTACTTTTATTCATAATTTAATTTACTTGCTCGATCCTTCGCCAAAGAGGAAGATTCTGATAGAGAAATCAAGAACTCGGTATTTTTATGTTAGTCGGGCACAGGTGATAAATTGCCAAACATTGTACCCGTTTTTCATATTTCATGATTAAAATATAATCCTTTCACTCATTTTATTTAAAATGGATAGCTTTAATTTAAAACTTAAACTTCTAAAATTCATGACTTAAAAAGAAAATCTTTAAAAAAGAAAAAGAATAAATAAAACCATAAACTATTTAATTTCAACATCAAAGCATTGTTTTAATTTACCCCTCGAAAAATAAAAAAATGTGCTGGCGAGTTAAAAAATGCCATTGGCGAGAATTGCGCCCAGCTAACATTAAAGTACAAACTCTTTCTGATCATGGCAACTTTTATGTAGTTTTATTCGAAAAAAATATTTTGATTAAATAGGTTGCCAGAAAGTACGTTGCCAAATTTCTTTCCTCGCCATGGGCCTTTTCTCTATTTCGCCAAGTACCTATACTGGAAAAGTACCTTTATTTATTAATTTATTTATTGTATTTTAAATGAGATGAAGTCGTATGTTTGTTGTTCGATAAATAAATAAATAAATAAGTAAAAGACGGCACAGATGTCATATACGCACCACGTTGGCGCGACTTTTTTTCTGACGCCAATGTCATATACGCACCGGGGTACTTAACTGGCGCCAAGGTGTCATTATTTTGCTTGATATGGTAACCCGGATGTTGTTGTTTATTTATTAATAAATTGTTTATTTACTTTTATTTTTTTATTATATAAATTGTTTTTTCTATAGTTATTAATTAAACTTTTTTTATTTATTGTTATTCCCTTTTGAAAACTATTACACAATAACCAATGAGATGCGTTTCATTCGGGGATTGCCATTAAACAATTAACAAATAATTGAGATTTCTGTGCCATATGCGATAGCGTAATATATATATATATAGAGAGAGAGAGATTTTCAAGCATGAATTATTTTTAAATGTATCTCTATCACATGTAGCTCAATTATGAAATATTAATCCGCTTGCCTTTAAAACAATGTAAAAATGTCAGCATTTGTTTCCGTCTAATGTCCCATAACAAAAATAAAACTTCCTCTATAGAAAAATAAATAAAATAATATAAATAAGAAACAAATTTAACAAACATGGGATTGAACCACGCGCTTAAAGCACTGAAATGATCGGAAAGACTGCCTTAAGTCGCAAAATCTTGGGCTAAGAATTCCTGGCATGTGAAAGTAACGCTTTTAATAAATTTTAAAACTTTTGCATAATTGATATTTTTCATATAAAAATTCTTTTTTATGTTAGTGGACAATCTAAAATATATATTACATGTAAAAAAATAATAATTAGAGTTAAAAAAAGAATTGTTTTTACCTATACTCTGTAACCCGAGGAGCTCGGGTTCGATCCCCTAGTTATATTAAAGTTGGAAGTAAAATCTGAACCATTCAATGAATTTTTGTGTTAATCTAATACAGTGAAAGAAATGTCTTTTAGAATGCTGGAAGACACATGTTACAGTTATTGAAAAGGTTAATACTAAAAACTTAATCAACCAGATTTTTACTGCAATAGCTTCATCTGCTTCACCAGAACGATTGTTTTCTGCTTGGTACATTTTAAAATTAGGAACTGATGAAGCTGCAAAACATGTTTTTCTGTACCAGCACTTTAACAAAAACCAAAAGTTAAAATCTTAACTTTCTTCCAAAAGTATTTAAAATATTTATGTGCTGTAGTTATTTTAACTAAAATATGTAAGGTGGAATTAAATTTTGATATCTGATTTGTAGTTTTTCATGCATTTTGCAAAACAAAATATTTTGATAGCCTAAAATGTTACAATTTTTAACAATTTAAATTGTGTAATAATAATATATATTGATAATACTGATATAGCATGCATGTGTATGTGTCTGTGTATATAATTTTTATTTTATAAATTAAAAGCCATAAAAAATAATAGTGTTGTATAAGGTTTTAAAAAAAAAAATAAAAAAAATTGATTTAAATAAAAAAAATCCAATTAATTTGATTTAAAAAAAAAAAAAAAAAAAAAACACGAACCCTGGCAAAATGTTGCATTAAATATTTTTGTCCCAGTTGCTGAGGATAACATGATGAAAACTGTTTCTCGTGTCTTTAATATTAACAATTGGTTTATTGTGTTTAAACATTTGTTTATCAAATTTGCAGCATTAATTCATTAGTGGATCGTATTGCAAGGGAGTTTCAATGGTCCAACGTATGAAATTTTGAACTATTATTTTAACACAATCAAACAGACTGGTAAAGTTATCATACGAATTGAATATTTCCAACTGAGCGAAAAATGCCCAGGCTGGGAATCGAACCCAGATCCTTGGCTTACAAGGCCAATGCTTTTCCATTTAAGCTAACTGGGCCGACAACCAGCCAGCATACCTCGCTCAGACAACCTTATTGGTAGGAACATCTGGTCTGTCATGTAGATAGCTCAACAGAATAAACCGCAGGTTAAGGACCTCCATATAAACGATGGATACGTCGATGAACTATTATTTTAACACAATCAAACAGACTGGTAAAGTTATCATACGAATTGAATATTTCCAACTGAGCGAAAAATGCCCAGGCTGGGAATCGAACCCAGATCCTTGGCTTACAAGGTCAATGCTTTTCCATTTAAGCTAACTGGGCCGACAACCAGCCAGCATTCCTCGCTCAGACAACCTTATTGGTAGGAACATCTGGTATGTCATGTAGACAGCTCAACAGAATAAACCGCAGGTTAAGGACCTCCATATAAACGAGGGATATGTAGATGAACTATTATTTTAACACAATCAAACAGACTGGTAAAGTTATCATATGAATTGAATATTTCCAACTGAGCGAAAAATGCCCAGGCTGGGAATCGAACCCAGATCTTGGCTTACAAGGCCAATGCTTTTCCATTTAAGCTAACTGGGCTGACAACCAGCCAGCATACCTCGCTCAGACAACCTTATTGGTAGGAACATCTCTGGAAATATTCAATTCGTATGATAACTTTACCAGTCTGTTTGATTGTGTTAAAATAATAGTTCATCTACGTATCCATCGTTTATATGGAGGTCCTTAACCTGCGGTTTATTCTGTTGAGCTGTCTACATGACAGACCTGATGTTCCTACCAATAAGGTTGTCTGAGCGAGTTATGCTGGCTGGGTTGTCAGCCCAGTTAGCTTAAATGGAAAAGCATTGGCCTTGTAAGCCAAGGATCTGGGTTCGATTCCCAGCCTGTGCATTTTTCGCTCAGTTGGAACTATTCAATTCATATGAAATTTTATATGAAAATAGGTGAATGGACCAAAGAAGCCCCCAGCAGCGGCTACTTTGTTCCAAAACTTTAAAAATAGGGGGGGAAAAATGCCTCTTTAAAACCGTACAGTTTCCTTCATTGTTTCATGTTAATTGCTTACAACTCAATTTCAACGTTGAAAAATCATATATAATATTTTTAATAATGGAAATGTTAGTGGAACAGGAGAAAGTAGCCCAAAGTAGGCCCCGGTTTATGGTACCCATGGGTAGGGCAAGTTCTTTCGCTTTGGTTGCCAATATAGGTCCACTCAAAGGTACATTTCTTGCCAATGCATCCTTTGTCCATAACAGTAAAGCTTCTTCTAAATCCTCATGGGTTGCTGTTCTCATACGTTTTCGTCCTTTAGCAAATCTTTCCTTTTCTCGTGATTTCAGGATGAATTCTTTGTTTTTCAAGTAAGTAGAGAACGTATTCTTTTTTATTCCATATTTTGCAGCAATTTCTGTTTTAGATCGGCCACATCCTATCTTTTTAATAATTTCCATTTTCGCCTCTAGAGTTAACGATCTATAACTTCCACATGAGCCATATTTTAAAGAAACAAGGTCGTTTACTTTCTCAAAAAACAATTTAGCAGTAAGTAAAACCATTGACTGAAACATTCGATCCCTACACTGCAGATAGAATAGTGATAAAACAGGTTTCCCCTATCTTTAACAGATATCCACCCTGTGGATTTCTCGGAATGTCACTGGGTCAGATGCTAGAGAAGGGATTAGGAACAAGCACACTGGAAGAAAGGGTGGAGGTGTCATTGATGGACAAATGGGATGCACTAAAAAAGAGGATATCAAATGCATGGGATTATTATACTAGTTCAGAACAATTCTGATAAAAATGAAAGAAAATTATTTCAAGGAAATGAGAAAGAGAAAGTAAGGAAAATTGAAAAAATGGAATTCTCGTTAGTTCGAATTAAACAAAGTCAAGAGAAAATGAGTTCGAAGAAATGAAAATTTTTAACGTTATTCTGCCATTGAAAATTTCGGGATTTCATAATTAGTTCAAATTAAGCGAATATTTGATTTATCCGATTTCAAATTAACGAGAGCTGACTGTATCAGAGGTGATTGTGTTCCGGTTCTAGCCCGGATTTCCGGGTTTGTCGGTCGATCCCTCCGGGTTTATGAGATCGTTACGTTTTGTGGAAAATTCGGACATTAAAAAAAATCGCGAACTTCGACAAATGGTCGCTGAAAAAAAAATCAATTCCTCAATCGTTCGCTGGAAAAAATCGTCAATGGATTACGGAAAAAAGCGAATTTCGTCAAAGAATCTCGAAATAAACGCACATTTCGTCAAAGAATTGCGGAAAAAGTGCGAATCTCGCAAAGGATCGCGATAAAACTAAGATTTTCGTTGAAACATCACGGGAAAAACGTGATTTTCTTCAAAAGATCGCAGGAAAAACGGATATATCGTCAAAGAAACGCGAAAAAATGGATATCGTCAAAGGATCGCTTGAAAAACACAAATTTCGTTAAAAGATCACGTAAAAAAAAAAAACCATGAATTTTTTCAAAGAATCGTGGGAAAAACGCGAATTTCGTCAAAAGACCGCAGAAAAACACATAATTAGAACCGGGAAGGATTTTCGTCAAAAGATTGTGGGAAAAACGGAAATATCGCCAAAGGATCGCTGGAAAAACGCAAACTTCGTAAAAGGGTCGCGGAAAAAACGAATTTCTTTAAAGAATCGCGAAAAAAAAACCCCACAAATTTCACCAAACGATCGCGGAAAAAATGCGAATTTTGTCAAAGAATCTCGAAATAAAACAAATTTCGTCTAATGATCGCGAAATAAACACAAATTCCGTCAAAGGATTGCAAAAAAGTGCAAAATTCGCAAAGGATTGCAAAAAAGTGCAAAATTCGTAAAGGATCGCGAAAAAAAACCAAAATTTTCATTAAAAGATTGCGGGAAAAACAGAAATGTCGCCAAAGGATCGCAGGATAAACGCAAATTTCATTAAAGGATCACGAAAAAAAAAATTCTTCAAAAAATCGCGGAAAAAATGCGAATTCCGTCAAAAGATTGCGAGAAAAAGCGCGATTTTCGTCAAAGAATTGCTAGAAAAATGGAAATATCATCAAAGGATCGCAGGAAAAATGAAAATTTTGTTAAAGGATCACGGGGGAAAAAACATAAATTTCTTTAAAGAATCGCGGAAAATCGCAAATTTCGCCGAACTCAGAATCACCCATGGTATTGTGTTAACCATCTCAATCTCAGTAAAAAAAATGTCCAGATTTGTTATCTGTAATGTGGCCAAGAAGAAAGCAGGAAAAAGAAATTTACCTTGTGTAAGAGTAAAGCTTAAAAAAAAAAAAAAAAAAATTATTTTTACTGTTATTAAATAACTAGGTATGAATGACTATTAAATCTACTAAGAGATCCCACTCTTAACACATAATTTGTACTTGTTTCATGAGTACTTAGAATAAATTGATTTACTGAGTGTAGAATTCGAACTTTGCATATTTAACAAGATAAATTGCACTCTCCATTTGATGAAGTATTTAGCTTTCAGTGAAATTAATATAAGTTTACCAAATTATGTTTTTCTGCACTTGTATATTTCAAACAATAGCAGAAATATGTCATTTGATTGTCATGCTGTTGCAGCATCAGTTGTTATGTAAATTGATATTGGTATATTTTGCATCAGTAATTTTCAGGGTTTTTCACTCTGAGTCACAATCACCCCTGCTGTATACTCGAATCTGAAGTTTGTTGAAAATCCAAGCATTAGTTCTTGAGATAGAGCTATTGTGGAAATCGCAAAAAAGTGCAGCATAGCAGCGTCACCTGTTGAGTGATATACACCAAAATGTATAAAATGTCAATTCATGTCAAGGACTAACTGAATCTGAAGTTTGATGAAAATCCGTGCTGGAGATTGAGCTATTGTGGAAATCATGAAAAATGCTGCATAGCATAACACCACCTGTTGAGCAATTTACACCAAAACATAAACAGCACTAATCCACATCCAGGTACATCTGAATCTGAAGTTTGTTGAAAATCCAAGCATTAGTTCTTGAGATAAAGCTATTGCGGAAATTAAAAAAAAAATGCAGCATAGCAGCGCCACCTGTTGAGTGATTTACACCAAAATGTATAAAACGTCAATTCATGTCAAGGACTAACTGAATCTAAAGTTTGATGAAAATTCGTGCATTAGTTCTGGAGATTGAGCTATTGAGGAAATCGTGAAAAATGCTGCATAGTAGCACTGATTTGACGATTTATTGCTTGTGCCAGGTTAAAAAAAAATGCAGCTCAAAAATTTGATTATATAAAACTCGGTATTATTTTGTTAAATAATTTTGATTTTTATCTCCTCACAATATGTGTCTTACTGGAGAAACTGACAGAAATAACTCTAATAATGGCTCTCCTTGTGAGTTTCAGGTTATTTGTTTATTTATGATTTTTATTTTACTTTTGTTGCCAAACAATGTGATTTTAAACCAAAAAAGACATAAGCGTGACTTCAACCGGAGCGATAATGATGTTTTTTTTTTAAGTGTGTGAGAACATATTTAAGGGTAAATTTTTATGTTCCAATGTAAATTGTATAAATAGCAGTTGATATTTTAAAAATGGATTCAAATATTTAAATTTCAACAACGTGAAGGTTTGTTACACACACTCATATTTCAAAAAATATTTTATTTCACACATTTAAAAAAAAATTCCCCATCCTTTTCAACGGAAAAATGACGGTTTGTTTCCTTCCAAACATGTGATTCTTTTAGACTCGAACTCAGATTACTGAATGTTGTCCCTTTTTTTTTTCTTTAACAATACCACCAATGTCATTTATAGAAATATTCATGGCTTCAAAAGTAAGGAACTAAAGTTTATTCTTAAGGAGATTTGTGCAATTATGTATTATTACTATAAAATAAACTCAGCATTTTGAAGGAAAAAAAAATTGCATGATGAAATAAATTTTTAATATTCTTTTTAATTCGTCATTTCCTTTAAATTTTTCATGCATATCTTCTATTCTTTTAGGAAAATATTTAAAAGATATTGGACTAATTTTTCGTAAACGCGTCACCTCACCCACCAATTGGAGTATTTTTACTTTCTTTTATCTTTACAAGAAGAAAGTATTGGATTCGTGGAAAATTTCGACTTCCGGTTTTCGATGAATTAATACGTTTTAGATGATCCTGAACACGATTTGATGGTTTTTAAAAAATGTCTGTCTTTATGTGACAAAAATTTTGTGAGCATTAGGATCTCAAGTAGACCGAAGCAGCAATTTTGCCGAATACCGAAGCTTCGGTTGAAGTGTATACCGAAGCTTTGGTATTCGGCAACCGAATACTTCAAACTTTTTAATACGCATTTTTGCATATATTAGCTTTTTAATAAGCTTTAATTGAAATTAAATTCTCAATAATTTAATTCAGTTACATTTTTATTCTAAAATCTAATTACACAAAAAAAAATTTAATGACTTCTTTCCCCTCACAAATTCATTAACCCATCACTTATTTTTTATTATTTTATCACTAGTCAATACCCAAAAATAATGTATGAAAATATTAAACTATACAGGGTATTATTAAGGATAAGGATTGTCAGATAAACAAAAGTTCATTCAAATAATAAGAAACAATGTTGTCATTAAGCTGATTTACTGGTTGTCTAAGTCTAATTATAAACATATTGAATAGGAATTTTCTCAAAATACAAAAGGTATTATATCAATTTGTACATTTAACTATTTTCTGTCAAATTATTGATAGAATATTTTTATTTTGATTAATATTTTAACATTGTGGTGATGAAGATAAGAAATTTGAGGGTCATTCTATGTCAAATCATCCAGCAATTTTACAAAATGTCGCCCACCATCTCAGATTTTGACGAAACTTGGTGCATTAAAACATACATGTATAAGATGCTACCACATGAAATTTTAATTGAATCCAATTGAAATATTTCAAATTATAAACATCTGAACATGTGACACTTTTTTTTTTCTATGGACATTTTTAAAGAGTTGATTTTCTGTACGGTTCCACAAAAAACTTCATAACTCTTTACCAAATAATTCAAATGGTTAAAATTTTTGGCTGAACATTCTTTATATTATTTATTTTAGAAAGTAATACCAATTTTTATTTTATTTTTACAATAAATATTTTTCTTTTTAAATTTTTTAACTTTTGAATATCTATATAAAATTGACATTTCATGCATGAATTTCACAAAAATATTTTTAGATGTGCCACCCATTTTATTTTGCTAAATATTTTTTTATGAGCTCTTTATTAGTCAATATTTTCTCAACAAAAAAATTAAAGAGGTGTTTTTTGAAAAACTTGAGAAAAAAAAATTTCTTTGAGATTTTTTTAATATCTATATAAAATTGACATTTCATGTATGAATGTCAAAAAAATATTTTTAGATGTGCCACCCATTTTATTTTGTGAAATATTTATTTATGAGCTTTTTATTAGTCAATCTTTTCTCAATAAAAAAATCCCTGCCAGCCCGGCCTACAGGCAGAGGTAGATTTCGAAGTTAAGTATACTAATTTCACCAACAAAAACTAAATCATTATTAGATATAAATCCACTTTAACAGTTTTATCTGTCTGCTTTTGACGAGTTTTTATTTCCTTTTTATAAAATAGCTAGTTATATCAGAATCATGTTAAGGCGATATTGAAAAAATATTTTTCCATACTCAACAACTCGAAATTTTCTGGCACATTTTCAGATTAATTTTTAATTAAAAAAGAGATATGAAACATGCCTGACGTGATTTTTGAAAAGATTTATAAGCGACCTGTGTTTTTATTTTTCTTTCAATTAATTAAAACTTGATTAATAAACAATTATTTTCTCAGTAGGGCAAGATTTTTCATTTCTAACACAATCGCTTCGGGAAATTCTGTTCAAAATGCCCACTTTGACATCATTTCTTGAAATATATTCTGCCTCTATCAAAAAATCGATCATTACTGTACATTATATAGTTTCTGAATAAGAGAATCTAGCAATTGGATGCGTTTGAGAGCAAAAATGAACTTAAAAATGAGTAAGAAAATAGACAGTTTGGATTTGAATGCACCCATAATAAGATGATTTTTTTCTTCAACCGCTATGTATTTTTAATTTGTTTTTGCTGTAAGAATTGGTCCTATCCAAAACTTGTCTATATAGATGTTGTAGACAATATTAAGAAGATATATGATAAATTCATGGGGATTTTATATCTTTTGAATTGACGGAGTTATGGATTTTTTACTTCTTCAAACCCCCTTTTTGTTTTCGTTTTTAATTTTTTTTTTTGCGGTACGAATTGATCCTATCAAAAACTCGTGAATATAAAAGTTGTAGATAATATTAGGGAGATTTGTAATAAAATTAATTGGAATTGATATCTTGAGAATTGACGAAGTTATGAATTTTTTTCTCCCAAAAACCCTATTTTTTGCGCCCCTTGAGCCCATTTTTAACTTTATCAAAAATCTGTGATACATAAAATTTTGGCCCTATTTTTAGAAGTAATAAAAACTTTAAACTGATTTGATATGTACAAAAATTAAGATGTTATGGGGGGTTTTCGGTTTCCACAAAACCCCTCCCTATTTCCATCCCCTCGGTCTGATTTTGCCCATTAACGAACTTGACCGAGATTTTATGTCCCTTGATTTTATGTATCAGTTTGGAAGAGATTTGTGCAGAATTGCAGAAATTATCGTGTCCAGAAGAAAGTGATAACACAATTGCTTCGGAAAATTCCGTTCAAAATGCCAACTTTGACATAATTTTTTGAAATATATTCTGCCTCTATCAAAAAATCGATCATTGCGGTACATTATATAGTTTCTGAATAAGCGAATCTACCAATTAAATGCGTTTGAGAGCAAAAATGAATTTAAAAATGAGTCAGAAAATAAGCAGTTTGGATTTGAGTGCATCCTTAATGCAATGATTTTTCCAACACAGTCCGCTTCGGGAAATTCGGTTTAAAATGCCCACTTTAACAGGATTTTTTTTAAATATATTCTGCCTCTATCAAAAAATCGACCATTATGGTAGTTACGACCATTATATAGTTTCTGAGTAAGAAAACGTACCAATTGGAAGCCTTTGAGAGCAAAAATGAATTGTAAAATGAGTCAGAAAATACGCAGTTTGGATTTGAATACACCTTTACTTAGATGATTTTTTTCTTCAACCGCTATGTATTTTTAATTTGTTTTTGCTGTAAGAATTGGTCCTATCCAAAACTTGTCTATATAGATGTTGTAGACAATATTAAGAAGATATATGATAAATTCATGGGGATTTTATATCTTTTGAATTGAAGGAGTTATGGATTTTTTACTTCTTCAACCCCCCCTTTTTTTTTTTTTTTTTTTTTTTTTTTTTTTTGGCGGTACGAATTGGTCCTATCAAAAACTTGTGAATATAAAAGTTGTAGATAATATTAAGGAGATTTATAATAAAATTAATTGGAATTGATATCTTGAGAATTGACGAAGTTATGAATTTTTTTCTCCCAAAAACCCTATTTTTTGCGCCCCTTGAGCCCATTTTTAACTTTATCAAAAATCTGTGATACATAAAATTTTGGCCCTATTTTTAGAAGTAATAAAAACTTTAAACTGATTTGATATGTACAAAAATTAAGATGTTATGGGGGGTTTTCGGTTTCCACAAAACCCCTCCCTATTTCCATCCCCTCGGTCTGATTTTGCCCATTAACGAACTTGACCGAGATTTTATGTCCCTTGATTTTATGTATCAGTTTGGAAGAGATTTGTGCAGAATTGCAGAAATTATCGTGTCCAGAAGAAAGTGATAACACAATTGCTTCGGAAAATTCCGTTCAAAATGCCAACTTTGACATAATTTTTTGAAATATATTCTGCCTCTATCAAAAAATCGATCATTGCGGTACATTATATAGTTTCTGAATAAGCGAATCTACCAATTAAATGCGTTTGAGAGCAAAAATGAATTTAAAAATGAGTCAGAAAATAAGCAGTTTGGATTTGAGTGCATCCTTAATGCAATGATTTTTCCAACACAGTCCGCTTCGGGAAATTCGGTTTAAAATGCCCACTTTAACAGGATTTTTTTTAAATATATTCTGCCTCTATCAAAAAATCGACCATTATGGTAGTTACGACCATTATATAGTTTCTGAGTAAGAAAACGTACCAATTGGAAGCCTTTGAGAGCAAAAATGAATTGTAAAATGAGTCAGAAAATACGCAGTTTGGATTTGAATACACCTTTACTTAGATGATTTTTTTCTTCAACCGCTATGTATTTTTAATTTGTTTTTGCTGTAAGAATTGGTCCTATCCAAAACTTGTCTATATAGATGTTGTAGACAATATTAAGAAGATATATGATAAATTCATGGGGATTTTATATCTTTTGAATTGAAGGAGTTATGGATTTTTTACTTCTTCAACCCCCCCTTTTTTTTTTTTTTTTTTTTTTTTTTTTTTTTGGCGGTACGAATTGGTCCTATCAAAAACTTGTGAATATAAAAGTTGTAGATAATATTAAGGAGATTTATAATAAAATTAATTGGAATTGATATCTTGAGAATTGACGAAGTTATGAATTTTTTTCTCCCAAAAACCCTATTTTTTGCGCCCCTGGAGCCCATTTTTAACTTTATCAAAAATCTGTGATACATGAATTTTTGGCCCTATTTTTAGAAGTAATAAAAACTTTAAACTGATTTGATATGTACAAAAATTAAGAAGTTATGGGTGGTTTTCGGTTTTCACAAAACCCCTCCCTATTTCCATCCCCTTGGTCCGATTTTGCCCATTAACGAACTTGACCGAGATTTTATGCCCTTTGATTTTATGTATCAGTTTGGAAGAGATTGGTGCAGAATTACGAAAGTTATCGTGTCCAGAAGAAAGTGATATAGATAGATAGATAGATAGATAAAGTTTTTTACTGAGGGTGGTTTTGAGTTCTAGGAGTCATGATCGGTGTAGATCTGCAAAAATTTTTCAGAAATTCCAACATAGGAACGATCCCAATAGGTAGTATTTCATACGAAATCTACCTAAAATTAAAAACTTGAGAAAAAAAAATTCTTTGAGAATTTTTTATATACATGTACCTTAAAGACACATAAAACATATAAAGAAATAATCTAGAATAAAGATGATCTGGAAATTGATAAACTTTATTAATATTCAGTCAACTTGTAAATTCCAGTATTGATAACACAATGGACCCCCCTCCCCCTACATTCCAAAGATTCCTGAGATACATATTTAGACAGATTCTTCAATATCCTGTCAAAATAAACATAACTGCCATATTTTTCTAACTAATCCTAGATTTAAATATTTATTATTAATTTTTTTTGGAGGGGAGGGGGGGGGGGGGGCATCTTGACAGTTTTTGTCAAAATGGTTTCAATTATTATATGATATTATAAGAAGATTGGCTATTAAAACTAAATTTAGTGTATAATTTAACAATATGTTACATAAAATTCTAGGTTATATATCCTGTAATAAAATCTTAAAAATCCTATATTTTTTTTTTCTTTGTTACTGATATAATATATATACAGTATAGAGCCACTTATCTAGAATGGTTGGGGTCAGATGTATTCCAGATAACTGGTTGGGCATAAAGTAACATCCATTTGTCAGATTGGTAGAATATATGTGGCTTTGGCATTGATTCTGATTTCAATTGACTATTGGATTACTCAAATTAATATTCACTCCAAACAAGATCAAAAGTTAATAGGAGTTTGAAAGAGTACAATTTACGGGAATATGTTGGAACCCAAAATTCTTATGTTTCCTTTGCATAGAAATCAAAATGTCAAATATCTAATTAAATATGATATGCCCCTATTTCAAGTACTAGATGTTGGTATCAAGTTGTACTATGTGTATTGTACCAAGCAATGCACAGTAGGGTGGGTCGAAAAAACCGAAATATTTATAATCGAAATGTAATAGAGCGGAAAAATTGCCTTTTGTAATAAAGAATAAATTCGTAAAATATTACACCGATCGGTTAATATCTTTTACCGCCGCAAGGGGGCCAAAGTTTCCAAAAATCGCCAAAAACATGTTTTTTTCAATATTTTTTCTTAATTATCCAAACGAACGAATACAATTTGTAATAGGACGCAATAGCTACATGAAGATATAAGAAATGTCCCGGTAAATGTTCATTATAATAAAGTCATATCTTTTACTGCCGCAAAGGGACCATATTTTTAAAAAAATTGTAAAAATTTCAAATTTTCATTTCTTCTAAATTTTTATAATTTCTATAATATATCTAGAAGTAAATAAATTTACTTCATTTCTATTAATATGTCATAAATTTTGTTAACTATTTGTTATATACTGGAAAATAAAAACGGTAATCATTCATTTTTCTTGACAATCGCTTCATCATCTACTGCTGTTTGCTGCATGTCAGCAATTTATATACCAAAAATCACAAAAATGATATAAAATGACCAAAATATTTTTGTATTTTATTAATTAAAATACAGCGATGTTTAACTGAAACGGATTTAATAAACTTGAAACAAAGAAGTATTTAAAGTAATTGAATTTTATTATATGACTTGCTTCCAAATAAAGCCATTGTTCCTCGATAGGGCAAAATTGATCATAGGTGATCTCCCCTCTGTTCTGGTACACAAACTGTATCAGCACTTCAGAGACTAATTTCACGCATCTTTCTTTTTACCGAGTGGGACAAGGACAATTATAATAACTAGTATCTTTAATCGAACATTATCGTCTGTCGGTAGACAAACCGTAACAGGTGGTTTTGTTAGTTTACAGTTTTGCCACTCGATTAAATCCATACAATTTTAAGCTTCAACGTTCAAGTCTGGAATGACGAAGTGACGGATGGAACTATTCGTGTCCACAGAACTTCTTGCTTTGGCACTTTTCTTTATGGCTGGGGTCCTGATGTCCTCTCCTCCATATGCTATCATTCCAATGAGGCTATTTTCATGATTTGCGTAACAGGCATTTTGTGAAATTACAGGAACTATAATCTTTCGTAGATGGTATGGCAAATAACGGGGGTTACTAATTATAGTCCACAGAATCTGGAAAAAATAATGGATTCATTTTAATTGTGAACCAACTGATGCAGCACACTTTCCGTATGTACTCAATGAGTACATTCTGAAAGTGTACTGTATCAGCCGATTGCCAAAATTGAAAATTGTCAAAGCACGAATTTCTGTGGACGCGAATAGTGCCATCCGTCATTTCGTCATTCCATACTTGAACTTTGAAGCTTAAAATTGCAAGGCTTTAGTCGAAAGGCAAAACTGTAAATTAACGAAACCACCTGTTACGGTTTGTATATCGACTGGTGATCTAACAACGATGCTGAGTTCAGAATGTTCGATTAAAGATACCAGCTATTATAACTTTCCTTGTCCCACTCAATCAGTAGAAATGAAATTAGTCACTGAAGTGCTGGTAGAGTTTGTGGATCAGAACAGAGTGAGGATCACATATGATCAATTTCGGCCTCTCGAGGAACAATGACTTTATTTGAAAGCAAGTCAAATTATGAAATTCATTTACTTTAAATACTTCTTCATTTTAAATTTATTTAATTCGTTTAGGTTAAACATCTCTGTATTTTAATTAATAAAATGCTAAACTATTTTCTTCATTTTATAACATTTTTGTGATTTGTGGTATATGAACTGCTGATATGCAGTAAAACAGCAGTAGATGAAGCGATCGTCAAGAACAATGAATGATTACCGTTTTTATTTTCCAGTCTATGACAAATAGTTAACAAAATTTGTGACATATTAATAGAAATAAAGTAAATTTATTTACTTCTAGACATACTATAAAAATGATAAAAATTTAGAAAAAATGAAAATTTGAAATTTTTACAATTTTTTTTTTTAAAAATATGGTTTCTTTGCGGCAGTAAAAGATATGATTTTATTATAATGAACATTTACCGGGACATTCCTTATATCTTCATGTAGATAGTGCGTTCTATTAGAAATTGTATTCGTACGTTTAGAAAATTTGTAAAAAATGTTGAAAAAACCCTGTTTTTTGCAATTTTTTGAAACTTTGTCCCCCTTGCGGCAGTAAAAGATATTAACCGATCGGTGTAATATTTTACGAATTTATTCTTTATTACAAAAGGCAACTTTTCCACTCTATTACATTTAGATTATAAATATTTCGGTTTTTTCGACCCACCCTAATGCACAGGTCAAACTGGCTCCATATGGCACTTGTTTTCTGAAGAGATTCTGAAATCAATGAATTGGAAGTCATTCTGGATAACTGGTTCCATACTGTATATACAAAATTTACTTACATATATGAGACAGAAGCTTTTCAAGTTTTAACCAATTTCAAATATAAGATTTATTTCTGTGCTAGATTTGCACTTTTTTATAATTGAATGGTAAATGGCAGTTTATAATAAATTTAAATGGAAATATAAATAGGAATTTCAACGTATTATTTCACTAAATATTGCTTTTTATAAATGCTCCATTTATGATTGTTTCAGTAGATTCTTTTGAAAGAGCATATGTTCGTCCTGTTGCAGTAGTCAATTCCATGTTACATAATATATGGTTGAAGGGCACATTCCAATAATCATTATTTGGCCAGTAAAATGAACAGTAGAAGGTCCGTTGGGATGCATAAATTTTATATTTGCATCGTTTTCATCATAATCTATGCTCTGAATAATCCCAATAATCCAGTGATTATTTATGCTTATATTACTTTATTTTTTATTTCAATTTGAAGACTATAGGTGAAACAAAATTTATCTATAAATTTGTACTTTCCACATTTTTTAAAGATGCAAAGCTTAGATTGTTTGAATGAATATAGCTTTATAAATCAGTTTATACTTAATCTTACTGGTTGTTTTTCAGTTAGTACTATAATGGAAGCTTTATTTGAATACATAGAGGAAATTAATTTTCTATAATAGAAATAATATGAATTTTATATTTTAATTTATTTAAATAACATTAAGTTTTTAGAAACAAAATTATATTTGATATAAACAATAAGACTACGTCTGAATTCATTTATATTTACAAAAACTTTTCAAAACAACAGACATTACAAGATAAAAAAAAAACACTAAAAACAATATAAAAGGACATTTCGGATTCATTCTGAATCCCTCATCAGCTAATTTCTAACGTAAAAGTCATGCGTATGACTTTTACGTTAGAAATTAGCTGATGAGGGATTCAGAATGAATCCGAAACGTCCTTTTATATTGTTTTTAGTGTTTTTATCTTGTAATTTAATGTAATGTCTGTTATTTTGAAAAGTTTTTGTAAACAAAATTATAGTTTAATTATAATATTTGTTTATTATTAGAAATTGTTAGAAATTAGCTGATGAGGGATTCAGAATGAATCCGAAACGTCCTTTTATATTGTTTTTATCTTGTAATGTAATGTAATGTCTGTTATTTTGAAAAGTTTTTGTAAACAAAATTATAGTTTAATTATAATATTTGTTTATTATTATTTCATGTATTTTTGAAGAATTTTGAACTTTAACAATATTTTAGATATATTCTGTAAAATTAGCAAAAAAAATTTTTTCTCAAGAATTTCAAAAAACACCTTTCTAATTTTTTTATTATTAAATGGTTTCCTTTAAACTAAGTGAAAAAAAATCAGCCAAATCAAATGGGTGGCACATGTTTAAAAAAAAAAAAAAAAAAAAAAAAAAAAAAATACATATTTTCTAATTTTTCTTAACTCCTTAGATAAAATATTTTTTTTAAACAATATTTGAGTTCTAAAAAGTTTTATAAACCATTCTTTTAATAAAATACATATTAAGAATCTATGAAAAAATATCTATCTAATTTTATTAATAACATTTAGAAAAATAAGCATTTTTATCCAACATTACATGTTTGACGGAAGATAATTTTCAGCAAAAAATTGGCTGAGAGGGGTATTTGTAAATGCTTGTAACTCATGAAAAACTCATTATTTTAAACTGAAATTTGGTGTAACAACATATCTTTAGACATTGTTTTTGCGTTTAAAATTTCATAGAAATCTGTGATAGTGGGTGACATGGTCTGGATGAAGTGACATGGAATGACCCAGCAATTTTGATATAATGGTGTAACGGAGCCAATGTCGTAAGGTGGTGTGGTAGCGGGCAACTTCAACGGCCTGGTCTTATCAATATCGAAAAAATATTTTATTGTTTCACAAACAATTAAATAAGAATTTCTTGATTAAATAATTCATAATTACAACATTTTTCATATAAGGGTTCGAGTTCAGCTGACAATAATATATTTATAGAATCAAGTCCAGTCCTCGAATAATAGATCGCTTTCAGTGTAGTCAGTCTCTTACTTATTCAATGTCCACTATTTTCGAAGATAGAGTTCACGATGCTCGACAGGAATGTCGCACTTTTGTAGGTGTTTAACCGAGGTTTAGGAACCTCTGATCTTCAACTCCGTGATGAAGATATCTTAACAGCCACACCTGGCTTTCGCTTTTCTGTGCTTCGGAGTATGCCCCGAAGCCGTCGACCCGTGAGAGATTTCCACTCTGCACGACCAGAAACACCTTGAAGTCTCAACTTCAACAGAAGGGAAAATTAAGCTCCCGAGAATGCTCTCGCATCCTCTTTTATCAGTTTCGTTTTTCCGTCTAGGACCAAAGCCACTCCCATTAGCCACTCACCATCCGTGGGCCATGATCTCATAGACCAGCACTTTCTCGATAGGCTGCAGTCAGGAACCTTCGCGTCCGGTTTCATCTCTGGTTTCACTTTCTACTTTCCCACGGGAATGAGACCGTCGTGAACATCAAAAGAATATTTCTCTCACTAGATAAAAGAGTTCCTTTCACCCTAGTGTCATCTGCGAAGATTGATAGAAATTGAGGTATTTGTTTCATCTCTAGTGACATTTTCTAGGACTCTGAAGAACTTTGGAGGCTAGGTGAAAATACATTAGCTTCCCTATGCTGTCTTTTGCCTTGTAAATTGAGAGTTTCAATGTGAGATATCGTCGAATTCTCACAACACCCCTCCCTCAAATCATATTTCGGCTACCAGACGTAATATGCTGTAAGGGAAATGGTTAGCTCATACATTTCAAGTGGCCCATATTTAATTATATCAATTCCTAAAAAAAAACCTTTTCCTGCATTTTATACTTAGCTTGCAAATGCTGGACACATTTGGTTACAAAATTTCTCTTTAACAGACAAAACACATTTATATTTTACACGATTACATAATTTATATATACATATATTTGAGTTGAGTTTGACTCACACAATACTCTACTAAATCCTTAACTGCTAAAACAAGTCACTTGAAAGTTTATCTCTGAATTTAGCATAGTGTTTGGGCCGCGAAGCTTTATGTGTCAAAACGTTTCTATTCTCCACGCCTTTTTCATTAGGTTTTGGTATGTTTACTCTATAGACTTGAGACTTTTCACGTCTACTTGGGACGTTTGTAAAAAGATTAGTCGCGGAACTTTTATAATCGATTCTCCCCCGATTCATTCTTCTCGTACCCCTTTCATACGACTTATGTCTGGTGTAACCTAATCCTGCATCTCCTGACACTGCATTTCTTTTTAACGTATCTTTATCGCGCCTGGATTTCTTGTTGTTCCTGGTCTGCCCAATTCTTACCGGCTTATCTCTTTGATCGCCTGTTAAAGCTACACCTATATGGGAGTCATTTGACTTCTCGAAATCCCCACAAATACAATGCGTCTTCTTTATTTTTGACCTTGTTCTAGCTTCGCTTAACGAGTCGTCCGCATCTAGTTCTCTTTTAAGCCTTTCTCTCCCAACCTTGCTTAATCCAACGCTTAAATTGCCCTCTCGATCGGGTAACAAAAGGTCCCCTCCGTCTACTTTAAAATTCCCATTCATCTTCCTTAACCAACGTTCATCCTCACTAGATTTTCCTCCCGTATTCACGTCAATCCTTTTTGCGCGGGGGTTTCTCTTTTTCGACTCGTTCCCTTGCGTCGGATCGGACCGCTGTTGTTTCAGTTTCAGATTGGCCCCACTTGCGATTCTCCCGGCGTCTAAAGTCTCTGCCTTTCTCTTCTCAATTTTATCGATTAATTTTTGAGTTTCGTTTCCTAATATATAATACGACAAGTCTGATTTATTCTCTGCTACTATGGCCCTCGTTTTTATATTCCCCACTCCTTCAATTTCTAAGACAACGTGGGCGGTCGGTAAACGAAGCGTATTGTTCGTCAACGGTTGCCTAACTCGTACAGCACCACCGTCTAACTGATTGGGCTTAATTAATTGACTAGGGGTCACATCAAAGCTAGTTCCGGAATCCCTTAAAGTCGTGCATTCTTTTCCGTTAATTAGAGCACGGCTAAGATAAGGTTTGAAACTTTCCTCAAAATTCGTACCTACACAAATGTGATGAACGCTAGTAATAGGTTCTAAGTTCCTTTTGTTTTCCGGACAATTGGCTTTTAAATGCCCAATTTTGGAGCAAAAAAAACACTTATTCCAATTTTTACGTTCGAAGATCCTTTCTCTTTTGTTTTCCGTGTTTTTCTCTCTCCAATTAGTTTTGGTTTCCGAATGCCAATCTCTCATTTCGTCTTCATTTTCTGTTTTTTCCATTCTCCTATCCCGCGAATTTCCTTCAAATTTTGGTTTCGTATTCCACGATTTTCTTGACACTCCTTTTATCGCCTCGTATTCGTCTAGTGCCGTAGCGAGCACCAAGGGATCTTTATAATTCGCCCACGAATCAATAAAATGCTCTTTCAAATCGACCGACGCATGTCATTTGATCTGATCAGTGATCAACAAGTCTTTTAATTCAGAAAATTGCGTGATCCCCAAACCGTTAATCCATCCTTCAAGAAAACTATTCAATTCGAATATGAGATCTCTCCACGGTTTTCCTGGATTACGTGCATGTTTATTCAATTTTTGATGGTACGCTTCCACACTCAGCCTGTACCGGGCTAATAAAAGCGATTTAACATGTTCGAAATTGTCAATTTTTTGAGCTGGTTCGCGTAAGATTAATTCTGCAATTTCCACCGGCAATAATGCTAACAAGTGTGTGACGTATTCATCTTGCTCTATTCCGGACCTATTCGCCTGTCGCTCGAACAAATTCAGGAATAATGTTATGTCGGATCGTTCAGGATCAAAACGATGCATAATAGTTTTAAGAGGTAATCTAACGGATCTTTCGGAACCGCTGCTTACCGTAGAATTTCGCCTTTCTGAACTCTGCGTTAATTTTAGCTGTTCTAAAGTAAACGCCCTTTCCTTATCTTTCTCTCTCTCTTCCCTAACTCTCTCCTCTCTCTCTCTCTCTTTTTTTTCCCTCTCTTTCTCTTTTTCTGCCGTGATGCGTTCTTCCCTATCCTTTACGATGTACCCTGCCTGTACTAAAGTCAGTTCCTCGTCGTATTTTTCTGCTGCTTCAATTTTTTCGATTATCATTGCCATATTGTCTTGTTCATCTATTTCCACCCCTAAAACTTCCGCGAGATTTTGTAAATCCGCTTTCCTGCAGTACTTCAGTGAATTTAACTTCGACATGACTACGGTATGTTGAAATAATACAAACTGAAACTATTCGTTTTGTTTATCAATTTAGAAGTATATGAACCTTACACCTCACAAGCAATATTTTATCCCTAAACACACAATATAAATAAACATTTCAAATGCATAACCAATATGTAAAAATAATTTTTTATTTTTCAAAAGAATTTCAGAATTTTTATATTTTTGTGCCAAACGTAAATCAAAAAATAAAATTCAAAATTTTAAAGCTTTAGAGATACACACAATATGAAAACAATAAGTAATTTTTCAAATACTATAGGCAAACTACATTCCCAGTATTTCTCAAGAAATGAACACTTTCTGCAACCTTTGTCAAAATGCATCTATACTATTTAGGGTAAAAGTTTAATTTACTCTGTTTGTCATTTAGCAATCCAGCATGCATCAAAATTTCTCTTTATACAATCACTCATCAAAATATATTTCTTACACATTACTCTTACATTATATATTCGTCATATAAGAAAAAAAAAATTTACTGGGATTTTTTTTTTTTTTTTTTTTTTTGAGTAGTTATGAATTTAGCCTATCTAATCCTTTCTGCATTCCAAATATTACAAATACTGATAAAGATAACATAACATATAAATTTGCATTAATCGTTAGATTTCCATGCATTAACTACACATTATCGATTTATCATAATCTTACTATTTTCATTTACCTCAAAAAGTTTCTCATATTTTTATTTAAACAACATTTTAATGTCCTATCAGTATGCTAAATAATAGTTTAAGAGCCACTCAAAATGAAATGAGCTTACCTGTTGCAGTTGTTGCTTGAAGTATCTTGTCTGGGGAACGGTCCGTTATGGCACTCCGCGGGTGTCGTCCACTGTAGCTCAAGGGCTCGTATCAGGCGTGTTGCGTCCCACTGTTTGTCGTCCAAGGTCCACCTTGCACTGTCTGGAAGCACTGTCTAGTTGATCTAGATGAACTGTCTCATTGCCGTTGTTCTGGATGAACTGTCTTTCGTTCTGGACGAACTGTCTTTTGTTCTGGGTGAACTGTCTTTTGCTCCCGAAGGGCTGTCCTTCTGTCTTCCTCGGAACTGTAGTTTCGATTCTTTCGGCTGCCTCTCGAGTTGTCGTCAGAAACTCCGGGTGTTCGCCGTCTGTTTCCTCCTGGGCTTTCCTCTAATAACAATTATTCTTGCTGAAAATCCCACCGCTGCCACCAAGTTGTAACGGAGCCGATGTTGTAAGGTGGTGTGGTAGAGGGCAACTTCAACGGCCTGGTCTTATCAATATCGAAAAAATATTTTATTGTTTCACAAACAATTAAATAAGAATTTCTTGATTAAATAATTCATAATTACAACATTTTTCATATAAGGGTTCGAGTTCAGCTGACAATAATATATTTATAGAATCAAATCCAGTCCTCGAATAATAGATCGCTTTCAGTGTAGTCAGTCTCTTACTTATTCAATGTCCACTATTTTCGAAGATAGAGTTCACGATGCTCGACAGGAATGTCGCACTTTTGTAGGTGTTTAACCAAGGTTTAGGAACCTCCGATCTTCAACTCCGTGATGAAGATATCTTAACAGCCACACCTGGCTTTCGCTTTTCTGTGCTTCGGAGTATGCCCCGAAGCCGTCGACCCGTGAGAGATTTCCACTCTGCACGACCAGAAACACCTTGAAGTCTCAACTTCAACAGAAGGGAAAATTAAGCTCCCGAGAATGCTCTCACATCCTCTTTTATCAGTTTCGTTTTTCCATCTAGGACCAAAGCCACTCCCATTAGCCACTCACCATCCGTGGGCCATGATCTCATAGACCAGCACTTTCTCGATAGGCTGCAGTCAGGAACCTTCGCGTCCGGTTTCATCTCTGGTTTCACTTTCTACTTTCCCACGGGAATGAGACCGTCGTGAACATCAAAAGAATATTTCTCTCGCTAGATAAAAGAGTTCCTTTCACCCTAGTGTCATCTGCGAAAATTGATAGAAATTGAGATATTTGTTTCATCTCTAGCGACATTTTCTAGGACTCTGAAGAACTTTGGAGGCTAGGTGAAAATACATTAGCTTCCCTACGCTGTCTTTTGCCTTGTAAATTGAGAGTTTCAATGTGAGATATCGTCGAATTCTCACAATGGTTATAAAAGCTATAGGATAGGCATAGGTGTATACTTATTTCATGTGTACATTTTCTTTAATATACACCTTAGATATACTGATATGAATTCTGATATACTTATTTGATGTGTATATTAAAGAAAATACATATTAAATAAATTTAAATAATAATTAAAAAAAAAACTAATGTCGAAGTAAATAAAATTAAATGATAAGGGAAAAATGAACATCTTCCTTACTTTTTTTTTTCTACGTTGTAGACAGTTGTTTTGATTTTGCACCTATGTAGACTATTTTAGGATGGAAAAAGTATTTTTTTTTTTTTTTTTTTATAATAAAAAGTGGCCTTTGACTTGTTTTTTGCAGTGCAGCTGAACTCAGAACTCATGCACATGATATTGAAACTCATTGTTTAGCCTATTCTACTGCTAACATATGACACTGCACATAAAATATGCAGAATTTTTCATGATTTGCATGATTTTAGCGATAGTGATATGCAGGGTTCGGTTTTTGACATGACAAGCGTCAAAAACTGGTTTAAACTGTCTTAAACAGGTTTAAACCATGAAAAACTGTCATAAACTGGTTTAAACCGTCAAAAACTGCCAAATGCATGTAACATACTAAAACATTTTAAAAACAATAGGTAAACATTAAATAAGTCAATGATTTATGTCTTTTATTTAAATTTATTAAGTCTTTCATTTAAATTTTTTGTAATTTAATAATTAAAAATTAAATTATTAATTGCCATAAAATATTTTTATTTTTTTAAATTTTCAATCAGAAGATAATCATTTTGTACAATTAAATAATCTGGATGAATTTTAGCCCCCAGCATGCTGCAGCACACAACGTGTTCACATTTATTTACACCCAAATGATTTCTGAGTTTAGAGAGTATGAAGCGTTAGAAAATAGCCTGTCTCTTAATTGATGCTGAACTAGTAGGACTTGATTGCAAAAACATTGCTAGATGAGCAAGTTTTGAAGCAGGCTCAAAAAGCTATTGCATTTAATGATACCTTTCCACCAAGTAATGGGGTCCTCCCTATAGCACTGAAATAAGAAGACGTTAAAGGGCATTCTTTAGCTTCATACACAATCAGTTATGGGTAAGCATCCATAAATTCTCTCTGTAGCTCAAGCACGAGCTGAATCAACTGATACATCAGTCAACCCTTGCCCCTGATGGTTGGGATGCAAAATATAAGCCAAACAATGGTATGGTTTCATGATTTGATCCCTTCTATTATGGGGCCAAACCACAGTATTTGGTCCCAAGCCATCTTAGTTTTTTTTATTTTGAAACTGATAAAACTTTATATTTTTAAAATCTGCAGATATTGAAGTTTCTGAAAAATGTAAACAAAAGTAATTATGACATTTTTCAATAAAAGTAATTTATAGTTAAAATTGGATTTAGAAGAAAAATGTGTTGTGGAGGGGACAAACTAAAAAATGCTATTTAAAGGATAAGTATTTTAAATACATTTCTTTTTTTTAAATAATGCTTTAAACCCACATTTTTGTGTCACATTGAAACATTTTAAGCCTTTAATTGATTAAAAAATATAAATTTAATAAATTTAGACAAATAGAAAATTTTGGTTGCCCCCTCCAAAACATTTTTAAATATTATTTTTTATTTTTTTCAGTATCAGTACATTTTGAAAAACATTTGACTTTAAACTTATCAAGTATTAGCAGAATGCAATAAATAAATTCCAAATTTGTATCAAATTCAACAATTTAAATATATATATAAAGCAAAAGAAAAATGTTTTGGAAGGGACATTTTTGTGATGGAGGGGACAATTTTTTTTTTTATTATTATTCCATTTATATTCATTGTTTACACTAAAACAACAAAATTCTCCTACAGCTTCTATTTTATAATGTTACTACTAGATGGTACTACTGAAGCGTATGTTTTCCTTTTCTTTACATTTGTTAACACATATATACTAGGTTGTACAACACAGTATTTTGGCCATGTGCTTCTCAGTTTGTTGGCATTATCAGTCTAGTGCCTAATCGAGTGTAATTCTAAAATATCTGTCTTAATTGGTAGGAAAATTAAAAAAAATATATTTTATTTTATCAAAGTTTCTAAAAAATATGGTAAAAACAGCCACACAAAGATCAAGAGAATACAGGGAGAGGATAAAGTTAAATTCAGTTTTGCATGAAACAGAGAAAAAAGGAAGAGAGAAATGGAAAGTAAAGGCTGCTAAAATGGAAAAAGCAGTAAGGACATAGCAGAAGAAAAAAAGTAATAAAGAGAAAGAAAGAAAAAGAAAAGGAAACTCGAGGGCAAACAAAAAAAGTAACAATATTACTCCAGAAAATCAATCATCCCCAGGTTATAAGAATTCTTCAGCTTTAGGCAAAGCACTTTCCAAGGCAAATAAGAATTTAACAAAGGAATCTCCTAAGAAGGTATCAGTACTTGCAAAAATTGTTCAAAATTTAACTCCACACAGGAAAATAGACCTAATTTCACAATGTTCTGTTATAAAGTGCAATTTATTTCAAAAAAGAAAGCGACAAGCTGATGCCATTCCTGAAAAAACTGTTGTGAATATTACAACTTTTTTTTAACGTGATGACATTAGTCGAATGTTACCTGGCATCAAAGATTCCATCCTTATACGTAAAGGTAAACTTAAAGAAAGAAAGCAAAAAAGAGTTTTAGAAATGTGTTTAAATGAAGCATATTCTTTGTATTGCACTTATGCTAAGCAAAGTATTGGAATTACTAAATTCTGAATATTAAGACCTAAGCATGTATTGTTTGCTTCACAAAAGCACCAAGAAGTATGCTATTGCATTTACCATGAAAAGATTAACTTAAATCTTCATGGTTTCCAAAACAAGTCTTGTGTGCTGCAAGTTAAAGAAGTGAAAGAGTTATGCACTTAACTTTATGTAAAGAAGGTAAACATACAGAACTCTGTGTTGATCGTCAGTGTATGGACTGCTATATTGAAGTTATTGAAACACATTTTAATCAGACTTTGACGATAGTTATGATCAATGGATCAACTTTGAAGGCAGTACAAAGAAACTTCCTGTAACATGCTCAGTTGCTGAAGCATTGTACGGTTCATACAGAATAATAGATTGTTTTAGTAATTATAGCACTGATTGTTGAAAATTAATTGATTATATATATTTATGACTATCATGAACTGACCTTAAAAGCTTAATTTTTTTTCTAAGAAGCATATACAATTGCTAAAAAATACCCAATAATGAATAGGTTCCTAATTTTAACTAAATTCAAAATGTCCCCTCCGCAACATGGTGCTAATTTTTTTTTTTAAATAATTGACAGTGAATTTTTTGTAATTCAGGTGTAATATTTTATGACTATAATGCTAAATAGCATAATTTAGTATAAAAAACTACTTTTAGTGCTATACTTTATTATACATAGGAAAAATAATGATGCAAACTGAAAATTTTAAAACTGTAATATTTTCCTGTCCCCTCCGCAACAATTAGAAAAAAATTTTGTTCTCTTTCACTTTTAATACTTGTTTCATTTTTTATGTTGGAATGTTTTCAACATATCTTATGCATAAAAATAGCAAATAAAGCCTTTGTGCAACAATATTTAAAAGCAGAAAAACCAACGTTTAAAATGCACAAATAATATATGAAAAGCAGCAAACAGCTGTTTCGAATCTACTAGCGAGATTCTTCTTCAGTGCAAAAGGAACAGCGTGCTAGAAAAAGCAAGGCTGAGCAAAATCATAGACAGAGACGCGCAGGCTTTTATACCCTATGCGGGTGGCGAAGGCGCCGAAACAACCAATGAGAGAGAAGCAGTGGAAACGACTGGGTGGAACTTACCATATCATTAAAAATTCTCACTCTTTAGTCAATGACTTATCTAGTACTCCAGATTTTCCAAGTATTTGGAAAGCGTTAATTTAATTCCCCTTTTTTGGTTTCTTTTCTCTTCTTCTCCGGTAGATGTCGCTACTTGTCCACCCAGTCGTTTCCACTGCTTCTCTCTCATTGGTTGTTTCGGCGCCTTCGCCACCCGCATAGGGTATAAAAGCCTGCGCGTCTCTGTCTATGATTTTGCTCAGCCTTGCTTTTTCTAGCACGCTGTTCCTTTTGCACTGAAGAAGAATCTCGCTAGTAGATTCGAAACAGCTGTTTGCTGCTTTTCATATATTATTTGTGCATTTTAAACGTTGGTTTTTCTGCTTTTAAATATTGTTGCACAAAGGCTTTATTTGCTATTTTTATGTATTTGGCGTTAACGGGCCTTTATTCTTCTGTTTTTTTTTTTTTTTTTTTTTTTTCCGCAATGTCTCAAATCAATAGGTTTTGTAATTTACGATTAAAAAAGTACAGGTTTTTGGAACACTTACATTTCCTACTTGATTGTAGGCGTAAAAAGGTTATTCCTAAATTCATTTCCATTCGTTGTAATTTATTTTCTTCAAATAGGATTGAGAAGGTCTTATTTCGTTCTAAATTAGCTCTTTTAAGAGCTTTGATTCAAGAGACTCGCCACAAAATTGCTCATATAGAGCGCGAGTTATATTCTTTACATATCAGCCTCGCTAATTCTACTCCTGATTTTCAGTCCATTGACAGAAGGTCATGGAGCAGAGTTCTCACAGCTTCTTCTGTTCATTGTTCGGTTTTAAAGAAGAAATTTAATGCGCTTTGTGGAAGTTCTGTCGCTAATAACTGCAGTAATTTGCCTCTTGTTAACCAAAATGCTGTTGTCAATCTTTCTAGTGTTCCATTAAGTAACAATCAGCTCGATGCTCTCAAATTGAATAACAATTTTTCTGTCTCTGCTATTCCCTCTTTACCTAATCTTATTGCTCCTATTGAAAGAGCCTTTAAGCATAGCGCTCTATCTTCTTCTCAAAAAGAGTCTATTAGGCATCTCATTGCCAATACTGTTGATTTCAATTCTAATGTTTATAAACCCAATCTTAAACATCCTGTTAAACAATGTCTGAAAAATTTGCGTTCTGATCCGAACTTAATTATTACTAAGGCCGACAAAGGTGGTCAGATTGTTCTTCTCGACAAATCTACGTATTTGGAAAAAACCCATAAATTAATTAATGATGGTCCGTATGTGGATATCCGCAAAGACCCTTCCACTAGTGAAATTAACTCTATTAAGTCTGCCATTAAGTCTTCTTCCATTATTCCTGCTAACTTTAAGAAGTCCCTTATTCCGTCTATTGCGCATTGTGCCAGGTTTTATGCTTTACCTAAGGTCCATAAACCTGACATTCCTTTTAGACCTATTGTCTCTAGTATCGGTACAGCTTCTTATAAGCTTGCCAAATATTTAGTTTCTGTTTTTTCCCCACTTTTGAGCAGTAACTGTTTCACTGTTAAGAATTCTTTTGATTTTGTTAAAAAACTTCATAATTTTAAGCCGCAGGGTCACATGATGGTTTCTTTTGATGTTAAATCATTATTTACAAACGTTCCGGTTGAGGGGGCTTTAGATTGCCTCAAGAAAAGGCTTTGTGAATTCCATTTCTCTTATTTTGAAATCGAGGAACTTATACTTCTCACTCGCGCTTGCTTGTCGCAAAATACTTTTGTTTTCAATGGTAATTTCTTCCGTATGATTGATGGTTTGGCTATGGGTAATCCTCTTAGTCCAATTTTATGTGATATTTATATGCACTATTTTGAGGTCAAGCTTTTTGAAATCTTAAAATTTCCGTTCTATGTTCGTTATGTTGATGATGTTTATGTCCTGATTGAAATGAATTCGGATATTAATCATATTCTCTCTATTATGAATTCCATTGATCCCTGCATTCAATTTACCTCTGAAATTGAGACCAATAACTGTCTTTCTTTCCTGGATGTCCTTGTTATTCGTTGTGAAAATGGCTTTCAGACTACCGTCTTTCGTAAACCTTTTGCTGTCAGTCTCCCACCTCACAGGTATTCTTCTCATCCCCCTAACCAGAAATTCGCTGCTTTCAATACTTTTGTTTTTCGGGCTACTAATATTTGTTCCACTCCTCAGTTACTTAGTGCTGAACTTAATTACCTCAAAGCTATTGCTGTCGATCGTGGTTATTCCTCTAATATTATCGATTCTATTTATAAGAAATTGACGAAATCCGACCATTCTGAAAAGCATTCTAATTCCAACTCTAATACTTCAGTTGTATTACCATTTTTTCCTAAAATCAGTCAGCAAGTTGCTAAAATCCTAAGAAGGTTTGATTTTAAAGTTATTTTTTCTCCTGTTAATAAAATCCTTTTTTTCAAATCTCAAACACCCCGATGATCGCCTTGATAATTGGGGCATTTACCAGATCTCTTGTCAGTGTGGTCTTTCTTATATTGGTCAGACTAAACGTGCTCTTAGATTTCGTTTAAAAGAGCATGAAGGTTATGTTAAAAATCAGGAGCTCAAACGTTCTTCTATTGCTCAACATTCTTGGTCTTCTCAACATAGGTTCGATTTTTCCTCAGCCATCATTATCCAAAAATGTTCTTCTAACCTTGATCTTGATTTTTGGGAAGCTTACCATATCATTAAAAATTCTCACTCTTTAGTCAATGACTTATCTAGTACTCCAGATTTTCCAAGTATTTGGAAAGCGTTAATTTAATTCCCCTTTTTTGGTTTCTTTTCTCTTCTTCTCCGGTAGATGTCGCTACTTGTCCACCCAGTCGTTTCCACTGCTTCTCTCTCATTGGTTGTTTCGGCGCCTTCGCCACCCGCATAGGGTATAAAAGCCTGCGCGTCTCTGTCTATGATTTTGCTCAGCCTTGCTTTTTCTAGCACGCTGTTCCTTTTGCACTGAAGAAGAATCTCGCTAGTAGATTCGAAACAGCTGTTTGCTGCTTTTCATATATTATTTGTGCATTTTAAACGTTGGTTTTTCTGCTTTTAAATATCTTATGCACTCATAAAAAAATTCAAACTTGGAGAAAAAAAAATTATTTTGATGTATTTAGTTGAAATAAATTATTAATGTCCCCTCCGCAACAAAACAACTTACTGTGATTTGGCCCTATGCACTTTTTCAATATGGGGCTTAAGTGAATTTTCTTTTAGAAGACCGAGCCAATTTTGTTCAGTTTTAAAATCAAAAACATATTTTTATATATTTAAAAGAAAGCTGTTTAAAAAGAATTTTGACTTTAAGCTTTTTTTTTATTATCATTACTTCTCTTATTTTGTAAATGTTTAAGATTAATAATCCAATTTCAGTTTTGAATGGAATGGTTATTGCTTAGACTAGAATAACATTGATGCACATTATCTTGCTATATATACAAAAAAATCTGCACTTTTCTAAGTTTTTATTTCTTATAAAAAAAATAAATAAAAACCTAGCTAGTGCTTTAAGCTCTCAAAAGTAAGAGAAAGTAAAATGATTTTAAGTACCATATTTTATGGAAGAATCGCCATGGCGTTTACGGGTTTAAAAGTTAATTTTCTTTCAAGTGCGGCGTTTACACCATGTGCGGTGTTGACGTTTTTTGGGGGGGTTTTTGTGCGCGTAAAATTGGGATAAAATAAAAATTCCTTTAGACTGTTTTCAAGTCCCCTGCCCAACAACTTTCTGACTTTGCTGATAATGAAAACTGTGACATTTCTGATGATGATAGCGAACCATACAGCGTGGACGAAGAAAATTTGCAACTCATCCATTCTGATATTGAAGACTCAGATTTTGAGGGCTTCGAATGGAAACTAAAGATCGCCTAAAATAGATACGACCCACTCATAAAAAGCGTGCCAAGTTGCGCCGACCACTTAAAAAAAAACATGGAACGCCTAAGGAGAGGGTCTGAGTCCCGCGCTCTGGGTGATTTAAATACCAACTGACATCTCCTTAATTTAAAAATTACATAAAAATATTTTAAACATGATTTAAATATTTTAAATAAAATTTTAGTCATCTTAAGATATTAACGAGTGGGTAAGTGTGATCGCAGATCGCACAGAGGGTTTCGTTTAATATTCCTTTCAAAACACTTTATCCTTTTGAAAAATCTGTTAGTTCCACATTTCACAACCAGGGGCGCACTTGATTCTAAACAAACCTGTATCCGAACAAAAATCCGTTTTACATACTATCGGTAGATATATTAGTCGAGGGGATTGGGCCCATAGCACCAAAGATAGGTTGGCGCACCTGGCGGAAAAAAATGGAACTAAAATATGTAAGGCTATGGTGCATAATATGAAAGAATGGTCAAAGGGGTGTCGGCAAAAGTTGGAAAATTTCTCCCCGGGTTAAAAGGATGGAGGTTAGAAAAATTGCTTAAAATGCACAAGTTAGAGCCCAGAGGGGTAAATAATAAAAGACGTTTTGAAAATTTTATGATTTGTCGTGTGGTCTGAGTCATTCAGCTATACGTATGCAAAATTTCATGTCACCAACTTAATTAGGAGCTCTCTTAGAAAGAATTGCTTCAAATACATATGTGGTAGCTCAAAGGGTTAAACGTAAGACTTTTTCAAGATTTTATGATTTGTCACTTGCCCTCAGGTGTTCTGCAATAAGTATGCAAAATTTCAAATCTCCAATTTAATTAGGGGCTCACTTAGAAAGATTGGCTTAAAATACACAAGCTGGAGTTGAAATGGTTAAACATAAAACTTTTTCAAAATTTATTATTTCGTGTTATGTTGGCAAAAAAGCCGCCTCTGCTCTGTACAGTAAGTTACGCGCGCTAATACTTAGATAAATAAATAAATATTATTTTATTTCTGGCCATGAAAATACATTTAAATATAATAATAATATAGGTAATTTCTTACCTTTATCTTTCTTCAGCAGCAATTCTCTCTTCACAGCTAGGCACATATTTATTCCGTTGGGATGTATCCATTGAACGTTAATTCCTGTTAATCCGCTTTGCTTAAAGTGTTGAGAAAAAAAAAGTGAAGGATTAATGATTTATCTTATTTTATATAAATCCACTCTTGAGACCTTTTCTTTGGTTTTAGAAATTATATTAGTATAACTTTAAGTTTACATTTTGGCTAACACTTTACATAACACTGCTTTTTGCAGCAACAATTTTAATATTACATCCCTTTTGATTGAGATAAACAGAGCAACTAACTTAATAATAAAAAAGTTTTTCTCGAGTCATTTAGAGTTCTATTTGATGACGATGATGTTGACGTCACACAGCTGCACCATGCGTGGGTTGATATATGAACAAATTTCACAAACATATTTCACATATTAATAACATTATTTATTTGTAATTGTATAACTTGAGTAGGATAATTTAGCTAAAATAGAAAAGTTTGTTTATTACGGAATGATTTATTATTACTTAATGTATTTATTTATGTGTTCAAATGTTTGTATTCTTGAATGGTTTCCTGTTTTGAAATCAGTTAATGATATCTGAGATGATTACGAATTGATTTACTGCTACTAAATAAGTTCATTTAAGTATGAATGTTTTTGTGTCCTTGAAAATTATTACTTGTTTAATGTTTCGAAAGTAGTTTACTGTCCATATCTGAGAGGGTTATAAATCTATCACGTTAGATCTGAGGTGTTGAGCTATAAGCATGCAAAATTTCACGCCTCCAACCTAAATAGGGGCACACTTAGAAACAATTGTTTAAAATGCACATGTGGGAGCACAAAGGGTTAAATGTACGACTTTTTCAAAACTTTATGATTTGTCGTTTGATGTGAGGTGTTCAGCTATAAGTATGCAAAATTTCACGCCTCCAACCTAATTAGGGGCTCACTTAGAAAGAATTGTTTAAAATACACATGTGGGACCCCGAAGAGTTAAACGTACGACATTTTCAAAATTTTATGATTTGTCGTTTGATGTGAGGTGTTCAGCTATAAGTATGCAAAATTTCACGTCTCCAAACTAATTAAAAGCTCACTTAGAAAGAATTGTTTAAAATACACATGCGGGACCCCAAAGGGTTAAATGTACGACTTTTCCAAAATTTTATCATTTGTCGTATGATGTGAGGTGTTCAGCTATAAGTACCCAAAATTTCATGTCTCCAACATAATTAGGGGCTCACTTTGAGAGAGTTGTTTAAAATGAACGTGTGGGACCCCAAAGGGTTAATGCACATCTTTTTCAAAATGTTATGATTTGTCGTTGGATGTGAGGTGTTGAGCTATAAGTATGCAAAATTTCACGCCTCCAACCTAATTAGGGCCTCACTTAGAAAGAATTGTTTAAAATACACATGTGGGACCCCAAAGGATTAAACATACGACATTTTCAAAATTTTATGATTTATCGTTTGATGTGAGGTGTTCAGCTATAAGTATGCAAAATTTCACGTCTCCAAACTAATTAGGAGCTCACTTAGAAAGAATTGTTTAAAATACACATGCGGGAGCCCAAAGGGTTAAATGTACGACTTTTTCAAAATTTTGTCATTTGTCGTATGATGTGAGGTGTTCAGCTATAAGTACCCAAAATTTCATGTCTCCAACATAATTAGGGGCTCAGTTAGAAAAAAAAAAAAAAAGCTTAAAATACACAAGTTACAGCCCAGAGGGTTAAATATACGACTTTTTCAAAATTTTATGATTTGTCGTTTGATGTGAGGTGTTCAGCTATAAGTATGCAAAATTTCACGCCTCCAACCTAATTAGGGCCTCACTTAGAAAGAATTTTTAAAATACACATGTGGGACCCCAAAGGATTAAACATACAACATTTTCAAAATTTTATGATTTATCGTTTGATGTGAGGTGTTCAGCTATAAGTATGCAAAATTTCACGTCTCCAAACTAATTAGGAGCTCACTTAGAAGGAATTGTTTAAAATACACATATGGGAGCCCAAAGGGTTAAATGTACGACTTTTTCAAAATTTTATCATTTGTCGTATGATGTGATGTGTTCAGCTATAAGTACTTAAAATTTCATGTCTTCGACATAATTAGAGGCTCACTTAGAAAGAATTGTTTAAAATACATGTGTGGGACCCCAAAGGGTTAAATGCACGACTTTTTTAATATTTTATGATTTGTCGTTTGATGTGAGGTGTTCAGCTATAAGTATGAAAATTTCACGCCTCCAAACTAATTGGGAGTTCACTTAGAAATAATTGTTTAAAATACACATGCGGGAGCCCAAAGGGTTAAATGTACGACTTTTTCAAAATTTTATCATTTGTCGTATGATGTGAGGTGTTCAGCTGTAAGTACCCAAAATTTCATGTCTCCAACATAATTAGGGGCTCACTTAGAAAGAATTGTTTAAAATACATATGTGGGACTCCAAAGGGTTAAACGTACGACATTTTCAAAATTTTATGATTTGTCTTTTGATGTGAGGTGTTCAGCTATAAGTATGCAAAATTTCACGCCTCCAAATTAATTAGGAGCTCACTTAGAAAGAATTGTTTAAAATACACATGCAGGAGCCCAAAGGGTTAAATTTAGAACTTTTTCAAAATTTTATCATTTGTCGTATGATGTGAGGGTGTTCAGCTATAAGTACCCAAAATTTCATGTCTCCAACATAATGAGGAGCTCACTTAGAAAAAGAATTGTTTGAAATACACATGCGGGAGGCCAAAGGGTTAAAGGTACGACTTTTTCAAAATTTTTTGATTTGTCGTATGATGTGAGGTGTTCAGCTATAAGTACCCAAAATTTCATATTTCCAACATGTATAGTTTCTGAGAACGAGCTCTGTGACGGACAGACAGACAGACAGAGGAGCGAGACGAATAGGGTTTCGTCAGATGAATGAAACCCTAAAAATGAGGCACCCTACACTTACACTGTTCAGAAAACTTTGATTAAAGTTAGGTCAATGTGACGCTGTCGACAGAAGTAGCATTGCCACGGGTGCAGCGTTTACAACAGCTGCGACGATTATGATATTTTTAATCTTATTCAGGGCAGTTTTCAGTAGTGCGCCGCTTACAATGGGTGCGACGTTTCTTCCATAAAATGCGGTAAGAGAAAAAATTTACAGCTCAGGTGAGCTTAATGTCTAATTTTTAGAAGAACACAATTTTACAAAAAAAAAAAAAAAATAAATAAATAAATAAAAATAAATGAAAGTTTTACCCTGTTAAAAAATTGCACTTAACAATAATACTTAACTATGTACTAATTATTGATATACAGTAATGTGAATTTAAAATATCACATGTAATGTTGTAATGTATGACATTTAATGTGAATTTTTACAGATCAGTTTAGTATTTTAGGTTTTTGACAGATGGTTTTTGACAAGAGGTTTTTGACATGACGGTTTAAACCGTCATAAACTGACACATGTCAAAAACCTGCCAACCCTGGTGATATGTGATGTCTCAATAACTAATGCACGGAATTTCATATCTTTAAAATCATCATGATGGGCATAGATTGTCATTTAATTTTTGGCACTTTGCTAGCGAATTTTAAAGTATTAACATCTATAAGATAGAAGAAAGTTTTGGGATTTGGGTTAGTTGAGTCCCCCGCCAATTGGAGTATTTTTCTATATTGTTGGAAGATTCATTTATATTTGAAGACTGTAAGTGGTGAACCCAATTACAAAAGATTAGACTGATTTTGTAATTAGCTATTATTATATTTATGTTTTTTTATTATGAAGCAAACGGACAAAATTCAGTATTATATATTTTTCATGATCTGTTATTGTAATATCACGTAAAAAGAAATAATTGCAATGTTCTGAAAAACTTTGTATTGCCATTGCATGGAAAAATATTTTTCGATTTATCAATTAGCCTATATAAGAAAAAAATATATAATTCTGATTAGATAAAATTTAGATCATTATAAACAAAGCAATTTCGTTTGACACACAGTTCTGTCAATTAATCTTAGTGACAAATTTACGATTATTTTCAGTATCGGGATTACTTAAGCAACATATTGAAGAATAATTTAATTTTAAATATAAAAGGAAATAGTAAGCTTATTTATATCTCTGTGTTTTTATACTCATTAGAAAAATTAAAAGAAAATCTTCAGTTCAAGTATTCACCAAAAAGATTTTTACTAAAAATTTTGCATAACTAATGCTATTTATCATTGTCAGTTCTATTTTTAAGGAATGGATTTTTGTTAGTAAAAGATCTATAATTGTGTCAATAGCAATTTGACGTAATGTAATTAATGCATACTAGTTTAGTGCGTAATTAACTTTGTTTTGTAACTAACTCTGTTACATTTGTAACTATATCTTTGAAAACACTTCTAATGTTTGACGTCAACCTTTTCTTAATACGATTACGGAAGATTAGGAAGATTTTATTGGGTGCAAACTAAATGTTTATTTTTCTACCAGTATAAGTCATCAAGGTTTTTTTTCCAGGTTAACGGTTACATGATTGCAACTGGTCTATAAAATGAAAAGGCGATGAAAATGACATCCTTTTAATTTTGTACAAACAATTCAGCTTTAAAAATCCAAGTTTTTTATCCTTCATTTTTCTTTTAAATATAATGGTTGAACACCATGCTTTGTGTACAAATAATTTGTTACATTTTTTACTGTATTTTCTCTTCTGGAATCCAAAGATGGAAAACTGTAATAGACTTGCCAGGCAGGGTTGTTAACCGTGGTTTAAACCGAATGGTTTAAAAAAAAAATAATAAAAAAAGGCTGTTTTTTTTTTCATATGTCTTTTTTTTTTCTTTTTCCCTTTTACACATTATTGAAAAATGCAAAATCCAAGTTATGCAGAAGCTACAAGTGAAGTTTTAAAAAAATGATGAATTAATAAATTTGTTAAGTGACAAACTTTTTTAATCAATCCGGCTTTTCTTATAAGCTATAAATCTACATGGCAGACTAAAATTAGCTGGGGAGAAAAAAACAAGCTGTTAGTTTTCTTTCTTTTTTTAAGCCTTTTATTTTTAAAAATAATCAAAATAGCAGATCCGAGCTAAAAATGCACTTTTACTACTTAGATTTGCTTGATTAGTTTAAGATTTGCTTAGGAGTAATTCTCTCCATTGATTACTCTTTGTTCTGTATGCTAATGAATGATTGGCTGTGAGTTTTCTTTGCTCTATGGCTATTGAGTTTAGTATACCTTTGTTTATCTTACATTTCTACATTGGGATTAGGGTTTTTGCATTATGATTTTATTCTGTTACCTGCAGGGTTGGCACAGTTTAAACCAATTTGTTTTTTTTCTAAAAAGAGCCAATTGATCTTTTAGAACAAATCTAATATAATATTTTCTCATTTTTGTAATTTAAGTGTTTCAAATTATTGGATATAAATAATTTTTACTTTTACCAGTCTTATCTCGCCAGTCAACGTGAGACATAGTGAGTCTAGGTCATGTTTGTATGCAAATTGCACGTGTTGATGAACATATCTGAATCTCTAAAGAGAAAGCTTAAAACATGTGAATTTAGCAAAGATAAAATAAATTTAAAATATTCAATATTTAGAATAAAATAATTTCCTTTGAGAAAAGGCAGGTTATTTACAATTAATAACATAAAATAACCTTTAAAATTTCAGTCAAGCTGAAGCTGTAAAAGAAAATTTTATTGATTAGGGTTTTTATCTTTTAAGAATAAAAAAGAAGCTCAAAATATGAAGTTAAATAACAAGACATTGCAAAATTTGGTGCTACCGAAGCACCTGTTTATTTTTAACTAAAATATTTAATAAGATATATTTAAATCCTCTATTTGCATAATTAAACCCACTAATCAGATCTGACAAGAAAATTTGGGGGCGGGGGGGAATCGAGATAAGGTTTGCTTGAGACATAATAGAAAAAAGTCTCATAAAAACTCCTAAAAAGATATATTATTCGTTTTTAGTTTAGACATTTAAAAGTAATATGTATTATAACATAGCTTAGAAAAAAAGCCTGTGTACTATTAAGTCTGATGTCTGTTTAAATGTTTTAGTGGAGGACAACTTTAATAAATCTACTTCTTTCCATTTTACGATCAATGTTTTCAGTAGTCTAAAAAGCCGGTAAATAGGTATTTCTGTTTATTTTACTCTCGCCTTTTTTTTTTTTTAACCCGGCAGTTTCACAGGAGAAGTGTCAAATTACAATACACAATACTTCTTGAAACGTGTAAAGACTCTACTGCTAAATTCAAATCATTCCAGGAATTCTTTATAAAAAGCTTTATTTTCAATAAAAGATAATTGTTCATGTACTGTTTGTTCTAACAAAAAAGTCCGATATCTCTGATAACAAGTATTTCAAAGAAATTATTTTGAATTGCCATGGGAAAGTACAGGGTGTTTATAAAGTCCCGGACCCATTTTGATGTTTAATAACTCATAAAATAATAAAGATAGATTAAAATTAATAACATAAATGGTTAGATAGACTCAAAAAGTTTCATGACCCTTGTCAATGAACTTCACGTGTGCCCCCTTTGTCGCACGGAGAATATCAAGTCTATAGTTAATTTCACGCCAGGTAGCAGCAAGCATGTCGGCATCCACAGAGGCTATTGCGTTGTAATTCTGGCTTTTAAGTCATCAATGTTTGACACTCTCCTCCTGTAAACATTGTCCTTTACAAATCCCCAAAAGAAAAAGTCCAGCGGCGTTATATCAGGTGATCTGGGTGATGCACCACCTCATTGGGGTACCATCATTCGTACTTCTTTGAATAACCATTTTCCAGGAAGATGGATTGGGTGAGGAGGTCCAATTCCTTGGCCACCCAGATCACCTGATATAACGCCGCTGCACTTTTTCCTTTGGGGATTTGTAAAGGACAATGTTTACAGGAGGAGAGTGTCGAACATTGATGACTTAAAAGCCAGAATTACAATCACAATAGCCTCTGTGGATGCCGAAATGCTTGCCGCTACCTGGCGTGAAATTGACTGTCGACTTGATATTCTCCGTGCGACGAAGGGGGCACTCGTGGAAGTTCATTGACAAGGGTCATGAAACTTTTTGAGTCTATCTAACCATTTATTTATGTTATTAATTTTAATCTATCTTTATTATTTTATGAGTTATTAAACATCAAAATGGGTCCGAGACTTTATAAACACCCTGTATATTATATTTATTAAACTACATTATATATAATTTTATTTATAGTACTAGAAATCAAAAGATTGTTTATTAAGATTTTCAAGGTGTCAATGTTTCGCCATGTAGAGCATTTTATTCATGGAACATAAAACATAGCTTTCACTAAAAATGTTTAAATTTTAAATGATTTCAATTTTCTACATAGCTGATTGTAATTATTTAATTTATTTTTAAATGAAGTTATATTACTTATATATCCAACAATGTTTATTTTTATCAATAAATATGCATGTAAATGTAATAGGAAAATATATTTTTTAAAAACCCGGTTTAAACCAAATAAACCTGTTTTTTTTTTTTTTTTTCCAAACCCTGTGCCAGGAGAAGATGTATATTGCAATATATAACATAACGTAGAGTGAAGTTGTATTCAAGCTGTTAGAACAAAAGCCGATCATCAAGCTGAGAGGCACGGAGTCCAAGAACTAACAAACAAATATGAATCACCAGAAAATTATTTAAATTCAATGGTTAGTCTCTGCAATCACTGTAATGTTCAATATTTTAGTAGTGTGGTCACTAAAAAGTATTTTAATTCCTGTTGTCATAACTGCCTTATTTCCTTACCAAACTCCACTATAAATGATCAACTAAAAGAGTTGCTTCTGAATAGCCCAAATTTTGTCCACCGCATAAGATTATACAACAGCGCAATTGGCATTTGCATCAGTGCGGAAGGATATTCCATGTGAAGGTCCATGTTGCTTTAAAATACAAGGTGAAATTCACTATTTCGTATGATTTAAGTTTCGTTTGCAAAATACACCGGCGCAGCGGGCATAGTCTGCTAGTATTAAATAAATTATTTTACAGTAGAAAGAGAACCGAAAACTCGCGATAACTCACGATTAAAATAATAAAACTTTGTAAAAATCACCATAAAATCAAAACAATGCATAGGACATGTTTTGAGCTTGGAAATTAACAGCCCATCACCAGCTATTGTAAACACGTGTCCGTAAGGGGACAAGGTCACAAATGAAAATGACCATTTTCATTTGTGACCTTGTCCCCTTATGGACACGTGTTTACAGTAGCTGATGATGGGCTGTCAATTTTCAAGCTCGAAATGCATCCTATTAGTCCAGGCAATAGGGAATTTTACCTAGCAAAATTAATGGTAGTATTGGAAATCGGCTTTCTAGATGTTTTTTGGGTAGCTGAATCCGAATTTGTAACTTCCCACCAAAATTTACCCCGGCAACCTCCCCAAATTTTGGTAAAAAGACCCCCCAAGAAAGGTTTTTATTAAAAAAATCAATTTTTTTTATTGTTTTAGAGAAAAAGTATCTAGAAATTCAGAAAGTAGACAAAATTTCCAACAAATTAGGTATATGACATTATGACTTAGGATGAAGGAGAAGGGGGTATCTGCCTCGGAACATGCGTGGGGTTGCTGCGTAAACTAAGTTGCACAATTCCACTTAACCGTTTAAACGCCAATGTTCCAAAATTGGAACAGAAGTTTTAACTAAATGTTACAAATGTAAATAATTTTCGAATTATTACGGGTTGTTTGTATTATGATAAGAATGATTATGAAATATTTTTTTTTATTAAATATTAAAAATAAATTTTATTTTTGTTATTTTTTATGATTTTTAGAAATTTCTTATTTTTGAAGTATTTTTCACTATTTCAAATAACATTCCCCAACACATATATTATGCAAAAAAATTAAAATTATATTTTATAGTCATAAGAAGAGAACTACTAGTAAAAAATTGCTAGTAAAAATTTTCTAAAATAAAATATAAATGTTTGACGCAGTTTGAAAAACTCATGTTCCGATTTTGGAACATTGGCGCTTTAGCGATACAGTTTTCAAAATGAGTAATCACATAAATAAGAAATTCAAATCTCATTATATAATCCGTTGACTGATTCAATGTTGGTATCATCAAGGTCAAACAGCAGACCGTGTCAAAGCATTTACCCGGAAGAGTTTATTTTATTAGGTAAGTAAAGTGTAAATTGAAGGGAGGGGCGCAAATAGAAAGAGGGAAAAAAGCTTTTTCTTTTTCTTTATTTGAATGGAACGTTCGTGTTTTGTTGAGTCGCAGTTGGAATAATTTGTAGCATTATTAGAAGCTAAAGTAGAATAGATTTCTTTAGTAGAATACATATTATATTCAGCAGAATGTTTTTTTAGTAGAATATATGTTTTTTTTAGATTTTGATTATAAAACATGTCGAAAAAATTTTTAACTGTAGAAGAAGCAGTAGCGTATTTAGAAACTCTTTCGGATTCAGATTTATCGGATGTTGATATATGTCAGTTACCTCCAGATGAACCAGGCGATATAACAGACGAAGAGGATATTGTGGAGAATGACTTTGAGCCCGTTATACCAGCTGACGTGACTGGAATGATAGACGTAATTTGCAAAAACGATAATACTAGTTGCCGAGAAAACGTGATACTCAATGCAGAAGCCGGTCCATCGAATATAAAAATTGAACTTCCAGGAAAGAAACGTAAGTTGGAATCTGCAGATATTGTCCCGACTTCTGAAAAAGCACAGAAAGTAAAGAAACCTCCTAAAAAGAAAATTGCATGGAAGAGAAAATGTGATTTTAAAAAACCTATTATATCAAACAGAATCGAAACAATTTTGCAGACGTTTCCTAACTTAGTAAATCTGTCGCCTGTCGACCTATTTTTTAAAATTTTGCCTCATGACTATATTGAACTCCTCGCTAAAATGACAAAATTGTACGCTTTACAAAAAGGAGAAGATATTGAAGTAGTATATGAAGATATTTTGCAGTTTTTTGGTCTACTTCTTCTAAGTGGATACCATTCTGTTCCTACTGAAGATATGTATTGGAGCACAGCTGAAGATACATCCGTTCCTATTGTTCCAACTGTTATGACCCGCAATCGCTTTAGAAAGATGAAGAAGTATTTTCACTTGATGGACAATAATCAATTGAAAGCAAACGATAAACTTGGTAAAATAGCACCGATATATAAAGAGTTATCCAAAAATCTGCAACAGTTTGGAATCTGGCACGAGAAGTTGAGCATTGATGAATCAATGGTCCCGTACTATGGCCGGCATACATGCAAAATGTTATCAGAGGAAAACCTATTAGGTTTGGATTTAAAATATGGATGATGTGTTCATCAAATGGATATCCATACGCTATGGAGATATACAGTGGAAGAAAAGGATCCTCGTCCGTTGGACAGTTAGGCTCGAGAGCTGTGAACGAATTATTATCTAACTTGCAAGAAAATTCAAAGCATGAAATATATTTTGATAACTTTTTTACTTCCTACGATTTAATTTCGGATCTTGCAGCACGTGGAATACGAGCGACAGGCACAATTCGTGAAAATCGCACTGCCCTTTGTCCATTGAAATCTAAAAAAGATCTCGCTAAAGAAGACAGGGGAAATTATGATTTTCGTTCCGATGGAGCGGTATATATCTGCAGTTACAACGATAATGCGGTGGTCTCAGTAGCATCGAACTGCTACACACATGAACCCGTTGGAACAGTAAAGAGATATTCAAATGCAAACAAATGCAAAATTGATGTTACTCAACCTCATATTATCAAGAAATACAACGAAGGCATGGGAGGCGTTGATGTTTTAGATAAACTTTTAGGCAGTTATAGGCCAAAAATGAGGAGCAAGAAATGGTGGTGGAATCTGTTCATAAATGCTTTAAATATGGCAGTGGTTTCAAGTTGGATTATACACTCTGAGGTGAATGACATCAAAATATCGCACTTGGAATTTCGTAGACAAATTGCAACTTTTCTTCTACGGAGAAAAGAACGTCTGGTCATTCATCATGGACCCCGTTGTCATGTGAAAAAGGAAGTAAGAATATCTGATGGACATTATATTGTACCTACATCTCAAGGGCGTTGCGTAGTTTGTAAAAAAAAACACAACAAAGAAATGTTTTCAGTGCGATAAACGCATTCATCAAAGTTGTTTCCTAGCATATCATGGGCACTAGAAATGAACATAATTCAAGAATTTTGTTTAGATTTTCCAAAATCAGGTATTTTATTATATTTTAATATTAATTAATTGTGTAATAATGTATATTAATTGTGTAATAATACATATATATACTCAGTAAATACCACAAAATATTATCTGTATTGAATATTTTCTTCTGTTGAAAATTTTGTATAAAAATGTAACCCACGAAACGCCAATGTTCCAATAATGGAACATAGCAAAAAAATAGGAAAACATTTTTTTTTCCAAAATTTTATTATTGTATTAGATAGAGGTGCTCTAAAGAAGCACAATTCCAAAATTTTATATTAATAGGAGGAAGATCCGTTCATAGTACGGCGTTTAAACGGTTTACCACTCACACGTTTACATTCTCCCTCCCAACCCATCTCCCCTCCGAACTTTCTCTATAATGTTTGCTTTAAGATTTTTGGGTCGCTGAATCCGAATTTTTAACTTTCCCTAAAAAATCCCCCTCCCCCAAATAGTTGTTTTTAACATAAATTTCTTATTGTTTTAGGGGAAAAGCATTACGAAATTCAGAAACTAAACAAAATTTGCAACAAATAGGATATATGACATTATGAATTAGGATGAACGGGGAGGGTGAGGGCTGCCTCTGAACATGCACTGTGGCGCTACGTGCACTAAATTGTGAAGTCCAGGCAATAGGGGATTTTATCTGGCAAAATTAATACTAGTTCTGGATTTCGACTCATTTTATGTTTTTTGTGTCGCTGAATCTGAATTTGTAACTTCCCACCAAAATTTCACCTGGCAACCCCCCCCCCCAAAAAAAAAAAAAAGATTTTTTGAAAAAATTTGGTTTTTGAGAAAAGCTCGCGGGGAATGTTCCGAGGCTGTCTATTTTCTGAATTTCGTAATGCTTTTCCCCTAAAACAATAAGAAATTTAAGTTAAAAACAACTATTTGGGGGGGGGGAAATTTGGGGGGTAAGTTAAAAATTTGGATTCAGCGACCCAAAAAACTTAAAGTAAACCTTATAGAGAAAGTTTGGAGGGAAGATGGGAGGGCTAATGTAAACGTGTGAGTGGTTAAGTGGAATTGAGCAACTTAGTCCACGCAGCACTGCGGCGCATGTTCCGAGGCAGATGCCCCCTTCCTGTTCATCCTAAGTCATAATGTCATATATCTAATTTGTTGGAAATTTTGTCTACTTTCTGAATTTCTAGATACTTTTTCTCTAAAACAATAAAAAATTGATTTTTTTTAATAAAAATCTTTTCTGGGGGGTTGCCGGGGGAAATTTTGGTGGGAAGTTACAAATTCGGATTCAGCGACCCAAAAAACATCTAGAAAGCCGATTTCCAGTACTACTATTAATTTTGCTAGGTAGAGTCCCTATACAGTCTCTATTGCCTGGACTATATGCATTGTTTTGATTTTATGGTGATTTAAGTTTTATTATTTTAAATTATTTTACACTTTAAATTTGTGCATTTTTTATTTCGATTTTTCCTTATGTAAATGGTATTCATTTTGTACGTTTGTTTCACAATGTGGTCACTGGATATTTGAGGTTTAAAAGCCACTAGCTACTTCCAGATTTTGGGAATCTACACTTATAGTATTAATTCATAGAATTAATTCATATATTTTGAAACTATATAAATTATATATTTTTGAAATTGTCTGACTCTCTACAAAATGAAAAAATTGAAGCAATTTTTGTCTTCTCTCCTCGTAAAAGTATTAAAAGTCATACTTTAAAACAAAACTTTTTTCCTTTTTGATTCTGTTCTAAAGATATCCATTTTCATTTTTCTATATTCCTAAGGTAATCTAAAATGTCATAAAAATATTATAGTGTTGTCCATATATCTATTCCCTTTTCAATTCTCATTTTGTGATTTTTTGTTGTAGGTTTTAATCATTGGTGCAGGTCCATGTGGTTTAAGGGCAGCCATCGAAGCACAACTTCTTGGATCTAAAGTTGTTGTTGTAGAGAAAAGGGACCGATTCTCAAGAAATAATGTTTTACACTTGTGGCCCTTTGTAATACATGATTTGCGTAACCTTGGTGCAAAAAAATTTTTTGGAAAATTTTGTGCAGGTTCCATTGATCATATAAGTAAGTATTTGATTTTTCGATAAAATTATCAAGTTTATTCATTATCAGCTAAAGTACTATGCTTGTAATCAAAGAAGTCAACCATAAGCCAAAACACTTCAACACAAATCTGAAATGGAAGAAAATTAAAATATTTTATTACAATTATGAAAAAATGATCTATAGTTAATCTAATATGAATTTTATATTTTATGTTGAAAAATGGACCATGCATATACAGTAATTCTCCTCTAATCCAGCATCCTAAGGTCCAGCATGCTGGATAATCCAGCACAACTTTCGGAAACACAACTGAATAGAGAAGAAATAAAAGAGAGTGTTGAAGGAGATTTTGATGAGCCGACAGAGAAAACTTTGACAGATAAGGCTATCATTCAGAGTGTTATCAACCCAAGAGCCCCCAAAGATGTTGACTGTAATGAAAGTGATGTAGACGAGTCAAACAACATCAGTTGGAAACAAGCAGCATATTTATCAAGTTTTCTGAGCACAGGCATTCATTCAACGATGTGAAAATTATGAAACTCCACCACATAGGAAATTACTTCCTAAAAAAAAAAAAAAAAGAAGAGAGAAGACTACTTCAAAACAAACTGATAATCGAGATTTGTTTAAGATGGCAACTATGAGTAGGCCTACAGTGCATATTTTCATTTTATAGTCATGTACATATGTCATGCTTTACATTATTGAGTATTTTTTTTATATTATTGAAACTGTTTAAAGAATAAAAAACATGCTTTACTGTCATTTTTTGTTTAATTCTAACTTCTATATGTTTTTCCCGACATTCATCCTGTAATACAGAAAATTTCGTAATCCTACATGCTTCAAGTCCCGAAAGTGCCGGATTAGAGGACGTTACTGTATATATATATATATATTTGTATACTAATTAATGTTCAGATATTTATTGTTTTTCATCTGAAAAAATATTTTAGAACTTAAAATATCGGCTGTGTCCGACCTGCAAACCCAAAGCTGGTCATAAATGGAAAACAATGGTGTTGACTCAAACTACAGGCTAAGTTGGATTCGTGTAAAATCAAAATACCCATCCAATGCAGAACTCTATAAAACTATACAAATTGCACCAGTTCCATTGTTTTTGTGCTAACATATATTAATTATGCATATTTTCTGGTCTTATTTATATAAAGTATCTTTTGTCTTGCTCCCCAGACCTAATATAAAAAAAATATATATATGGTATCATATGAAGTTCTTTTTTTTTTAGGTGGGGGGGGGGGGGGAGCAGTTCAAAAAGTATTTTTGGGTAATCATCTCTTATTTGGGTTTTTTAATTATAAAAAAAGTATAATTGTTTAATTAGTTCTGCCTATGTATGCAACCAACACTTCAGTAGTTGTGCTTTGTATTACATGCTTTACATTAAAAATAATATTCACTTTTAGAAAAAAAAAATAGTAAAAAAAAATTAACTTCTCCTGCATTGATTTTCACACTGTTTTTGCTTTCCTAAGAATGATTCTCTGATATTTTATTTTGACATTCAAATTCTATTCTATTTCTAGAACTGTACTTTTTCACTTTTATTTTGCAATTATCATTGTTAGTATAAATTTTAATAGTTTAGTAGCCATTCTCTTGAAAAAAAATTATACCCCTTGTTAATATAGTAAACTACCGATTATCCGTGACTCACGGAACTGGCGGTGTGGTGGATAATCGATAGACAGTAAAAGATCGTTTCTTAAATTACATATCTGCATGTTAATTTAAAAGTAAGAATAATTAATAGATTTTTTGTGTACTTTTCGTTTATAAAAAGCATAACTGATAATAAGAAATCTATTTATCAGACAAATTTACTATTTTACTGGATAAATATTTAGTATCTGTTTTCATGCAATGTAATCCATTATACTTTTTTGTTTGCGTTTTGCTTGTGCTTTTACTGCAGCCACATTATCAATTCTACGTTATAAAAGTATTTGGGTTGCATGTACTTCCTGTTGCATCTCAAACCAATTAATGCATTTAGAGAGCATAGCCTGCATGACTGCATCCTGGATGATCATTCTTAGTCACAAATCATCCTCTTCAGGTTTCTCTGGTTTCAAAACCTTTTGAATAATTCCGTCATTCGTTAATTCTCGATAACCAATATCATCCTTCTCACAATTAAGCCAGTCTGTGATTTCATCCACAGAAATATTTTCTAGCTGCTGTCCCTGACGTCAGACAAGCATTTTACTCAAAGTAGTCTTATTCGGATTTATCAGCATTTAAATTTTCATTTTTGATTTTCAAACAAATTAGGAAATGGGTGTGGCAGTTAACCAAGTGTGGCGGTTGATCGAGTGGCGGGTAATCGGAAGTTTACTGTATATAACTTACTATTTTGAGAAATTTTTCTGTAACACTTTACTCTTACTTTAAACTATATTTCTGTTCCATCGTTTAACTATACTGTTTCATAAAAATATCTGTTAATAAATAAATAAATAAAAGCTTTCATATCATTTATGTCCCCAAGCCTAGTTTTCTGTAAATGAAATTAAAAATAGCTTAATATTTAGAATTAAATATGTTGTAATTATAAATTACTAATTACTGAAAGATCTTTTATAATTTGAAAAAAGTAGAAAACACATTTCTTGAAATATTATTAAAAGATGATCTATTCCCAAGTATTAGCATCCTTCTTCTGGTTGTTAAAAAATAATTATAAATATAAATGGTGCTGAAGTCAACCTAAAGTAATGTCTCACTTCAGACGAATGAGATAGATTTTGTGTCAATGTTAAAAAGTCCTTCCGGCCAGTGCCGGGAGGAAGAGGTAGCTTTCATATTCCTTATTTTAAAAAAGCCAACTTATATTATTCAAACACACGAAGCTCAATTAAGTGGAAACCGAATGTAGGAGATTCAATACTAATTTTTATCAATACTAAATCATTATGAATGAGAATTTCGCAAAATTAGTCAGCTTTATCGAAGCTGCTTTTATTTAAATTAACTTATATTTCGCTGCCAAATTCGGCGATTTCTTAAAGTGCCTCCCATTTTAAGACAACATGGTGGATGAGGCTAACCAGTGAACTTGGTTGAGACCTTAGTAATTGCTGTGCACATGCTCACTCACATCGGAATCGGTAGATACATACGAGTGCTGTCGCATGCAAAAAATCAGGTTTTCAAAATGTCACCCACGTTAGAAATTGAAACTGCTATATCTGAGCCATTTTTTTAAGATAAAGACAAACAAAAAATGCTCCTGAATCCTTATATCAAGGTCAAATACTTAAGAAAGAAACCTTTTTCAATTTCTAATTTTTTTGCACCTCACTTTAAATATATATTTTTTTAATTTAATGGCCGCCATTTTGAAACAAGATGGCTGATGAAGCTGGCCAGCGAGCTTGGTCGAGATATTGATATAAACTATCGACATGCCTTCTTCCATCGAAATAGGCGAATACGTGTGGTATCGCGAGACAAATACAAGATCGTTTCAAAGTGTTAGCCATGATAGAAATTCAAAGTGCTATAATTCAACCACTTTTTAAGATATAAACAAAAGAACAAATTTTCAGAAACAAAAACTGCTCCAGAATCTTTGTATCAAGGCCAAACACATAAAAAAAATCTTTTTCATTTTCCAATTTTTTAATACCTCATTTTAAATTTTAAATTACATTTTTTTTTTTTTAAATGGCAACCCTTTTGAAACAAGATGGCGAATGAAGCTGGCCAACAAACTCGGTCGAAACATTGGTATGTACTATGTACAGACCAAGTTACATTCAAATCGGTTCATAAATACGCCTGTTATCGCGTGACAAAATTCAGGACGTTTCAAAATGTCAGTTTCGCTAGAAATTCAAAATGCTATAACTCAGCCATTTTTCAAGATATAGACGAAACAAAAACTGCTACAGAGTCTTTGTATAAAGGTCAAATACATAAGAAAAAAATATTTTTCCATTTTCAATTTTTTGGTACCACATTTTAAATTTTAAATTTTTTTTAAATTTTTAAATGGCCGCCATTTTGAAACAAAATGGCGGATGAAGCTGGCCAACGAACTCGGTCGAGGCATTGGTATATACTATGTACACACCGAATTACATCCAAATCGGTTCATAAATACGAGAGTTACAGTGTGACATAGGTCAGATATATATATATATATATATCAATTTTGAATGGAGGGTGGTTTCGGGGTCTGGGGGTCATGATCGATGAAAATATACCAAAATTTTTTGAAATCGCTTTCCTCCGAACGGCTGCAATAGGTAGCTTTTTGTAAAGAAAGCTACCTAAAAGTTGTAGCTAGTTTGTCTGTCTAATATACAGTGTTTCAAAGTGTTTTTTAAAAATCTTTTTATTCACTATCATTTCCCTGGTGAAGGCTAAATTAAATGATCCATTTCCATGGAAGGAGTTTCAAAAATCTATGTATTTTTAAGAGTTATGAAATGCTGCTGATGTCATACCTCAAAATTACCTTTTAAAAATTTGTGTGAAGTAAAAATTAGTTTTTCATAATATTTTTTAAATTGTACTAATAACTAGCAAAAATATCACCTTTTCCTTAGAATTTCTTTCTATAAAACTTAAATTTTAAAATTTGTGTTACTCCCAAGGGTCATCCTATCAAAAATTAGGGCCACTTTGAGACCTCTTCACAAAATTCCAACCCATAAAAACGGCCCTTTCACAAAATTCAAATGTATAAAAATGTCCCTTTCACAAAATTCTGTAGTCTTACTGTTTTTGTACTTGGGTACTTCCTTTAGAGTAATTCTAAAAAGAGCAATTGGTTGCCTTATTTTGCACTATCTGCACTATAGTTCGTACTACATTCAAGTGGGAGATTGAAAAGTTTTAATATTATATATTAAAGTTTCTATAAAGCACTATAAGACTAAAAAAAGTGGAAGACATCATTTGGTTTAAACCGTTCCAATTTTAATTCATATTATTGTCATTATATGAATTGAGTTTTTCCAATTGAGTGAAAAAATGCCCAAGCCAGTATTCGAACCCAGAACCTTTGACTTAAATTTCCAATGCTCTACCGATTGAGGTACCTGGGCCAATGACCAACTCAATCATTGATAAAGATATATGAATTTTCCCCGCTCAATTGGAAAATTTCAATTTGTATGATATCTTTACCAATCAGTATGATTGAGTTAAAAAACATACTATTGTCATTATATTAAAGCAATTAAAATGTATAATTTGATTCTTAAATAATTAATGGATACAGATCCCCCCCCCCCCCCTTCTTCGCTCTCTTTTTTACCCTGTCAAAATGGTTTTAAAAAAATTTCATTCATTTATATCTGTTTTTCCCTTTTTGTTACTTTGTTATGTTTTGTTTAAATAGGTATTCGGCAGTTACAGCTTATCTTATTAAAAGTTGCTCTTTTGTTGGGAGTTGAAGTGCACGAAAATGTTGGTTTTGAAAGCTTAATTGAACCTCCTGAAGATCAGTCACAGGAAAGTATGTGTTGATACTTACTTTAATTGGTTTCCTATATCTGTTTTGTGAGAAAATTAAAAATTGATTAAAAATTTCTCAAACACTTTTGTTCTAGAAATAGGCTGGCATGCTCGTGTTTCTCCTCCTGATCATCCAGTTTCACAATATGAATTTGATGTTCTCATTGGTGCTGATGGAAAACGAAATACACTTTTAGGTAATAATTTTAGATGAAATAAAGTAGTTGTTTTATTTGTAAGAGTTAACTTTTTTAAAATAAAAAACTCCTGTTGTTAATATCTTATTATTATTCAAAGTTTCTTCAAAATTTTAAAAAGGGCAGAGTACTGCTGGAAGAAAACAGGCACAATTTAGATTCTTAAGGGTACATTTTTTATTTCTAAAAGCACTTTTAATGTTTAAAAGTCTCAAGTCCCGACAATGAGTCAGTTTTTATTATCTAAGCAAACTTTTTTTTATATACACAAAAGGCAGTAAGTAAAAGACCATTTTTTCGCTGAAATTAAAAAAAGGTGTTATTTTTTGTATGAGAGGCAAAAGGGAGCGATTTTTTTAACCAAAGGGCAGGCAGGGTGAAACAACCTTCTGAAACTGTTTGCAAGAACTCTGTATTATTGTTATTATTTTAATTTTATCCTTTGTGATATTTATCAGTTGTGCAAAAAATATTGCATTAAAAATAACATAAAATACAGTTTTTTCCTTTATCTGGATAACTTTCTAATTGTTTATTCTTATTTGGCTTGAATGTTTTGACTCAAAATGTGAGGTATTATTGAAGCTCTTGGGCAATAAAAACAAACACACTTTCAATACTAAGATTAGTTAAAATTTTAATATTAAGAATACACTTTCAATATTAAGATTTGCAATATCAAGGTTAGATATTAAGATTATAATTCAATTTGAAGATCAATATGAAGATTGCATTTACTAATTCAAGGAGAACTAATTGAAATTACAACATTATTTCCGTTTCAAAGAAGTAAAACAAATACCATCAAATTTAAAAGAAATATGAAAATATTAAAGTTTGCTCTAAAATCCCATTTAAAATCATATTTCTTTCTTAATATTTGTGAAATTTCAAATTCTTTTTTAAGCCTAATTAGTACCCATTTTCCTTTTGCAATGCATAAAAATATTCATTAAACTAGCAGGCTATGCCCACTGCGCTGGTCAATATTTCTAAATGAATCTTGGATTAAATGAAATGGTGAATTTGAATTTATATTTTAAACAATATGGACCTTCAGCTGGACATTGGTCATTGCTGAAAACCAGGGTTGGTAAGTTTTTGCCACAGGCAGAAAAAACCTGGTTAAAACCGTCCCGGCAAAAATAGGTTTTTGCCAAAGTGGTGGCAAAAATAGGTTGTCCATTTAATTTTTTTCCGAGAAAAAGAGAAAAAAATATCTCATGAAAGAAAAAAAAAACTTATTAATACTTTGTACAATAGCTTTTACAAAACCTGTGTACCTGCAGGCTTACTTTTCCATTGACCAACTACAAAGCAGGGTGCAATACTCTGGTATTTTGTAATCTGTCTTGTGATCATTTGGCAATGGACTGCTGGATAACTTCCCCCCCCCCCTTTTTTTTTTTAAGGGAGGAAAAGAGAAAAGTAAGAGGGAAGAAAAAAAAATTTCTAGTTTCCTAACAAGACACAACAGAGAGTTTTTTCAATATATAATTTTCAATTTAATTTAATTACTTTTTCATCTGTAACAGACTAGTTTCGTCAGATAAATAATTATAAATTAGTACCACAGACTTAAATATTTACATATTTTTAAGACTCATTACATAAAACAAAAGTAGCAAAGTTGTATAAAACCTTTTGATAATTAAAAAAATATTTATGGCTGAATTAGATATCCCTAAGTATTAGACTGAATCCCACCTATTTTACAAAGTTTTAAAATATGTAAATTATTTAATTATACTTATTAATTAGCAAATTAAATAAAAATATTACATGATGTGTTATTAAATTTAATTGTTTAGGGTCAGGTGGGGTAAAATGGGTCACTTTTTAGCTATTTTCACATTCAAAGTCTTGTAGCAATTAAATCATAAAACTTTCCTGTTTTTTCTCAATAGCATCTTGACATTACATTCCTTCAGGTCATTTTTATGTAATTTTAACATTTATATTTTAATTATAAGTTAATTAAACTTAGCTTGAATATCTTCGGCTCATTTTACTCAATTCTGGGGTAAAATGGGTCACCTATGGGATAAAATGGATTATAATGCAAAATGATGCTTAAAGAATATATTTATTAGTAAATACATTAAACAAAAAGGTGATCTGTTACATATTATGTTAAACAATATAATATTCAAATTTTAAAGTAGTATTGTTCATGGTTATTGCAAAGTGGTTCTTCTAAAACTTTTACAACATCGTTTTTTCTACTATATCAATGTCCTGTTTTTCAGGGAATACATAATCCCCTATTCTGGAATTGATTACATACTTCATATGTATATCATCACCTTCAATATTTGTGATTTGACCAACAAATCTTTTCGTAGCCATTTTCCCTTTATTTAATAACTATCCATTTTCCAGGAAAAAGTTTACTTATATTCTTGACCATCTTGCAAACAGATCGATCTGTTGTGGAGTGAGATCTTTTCTGTTTATGTTTTAACTGTGGGGTTCAAATTTCATTTTTTTCTTTTTCATTCTTTCCAATACTTCTTCATGAAGAGGTTCAATTACATCGGGTTCTGTCATTATTTCTCCAGAGCTGTATTAGACTCTTTTCTTTGCTTTTTAGAATTAATAATAGCAGCTTTAGTGGCACTTGATTGTACAGGTGATAGATTTCTTAAGTTAGCACATTTTAAATCTTAAAATGGCGATGAAAATACATTAGGTCTTGAATTGTTTTGTCATTGCTTGAACAGGGAGGAAGTTCTGCCAGCATCTGAAGTAGATGGTGTAGACTTCTGTAATACTACCATATTCACAGAAATAGATGACACATCCATCTTTGAGTCAGTGCAATTGCAATAAATACTATGTTCCACTTTTGTTATGTAAGGAGGATACAACCCTGCACTTTTGAAGCCATTCACAGCATGATCTTTCTGTAAACTTTCAAATAGTTGTTCCAGAAGATGAGGAAAAACAGTTTTAAAAACCTTTTGCATCCTTGTTTCTCTTGTTGTTTAAACTTAACATTGTTTATGTAAGTAACAAATAAAATATTAAAAAAAATAAACATTGTTTAAATTTAATACTGTTTATATGTAAGTTTAAAATTAAATTTATAGTTTAAATTTAACAAAATTTACTGCAGTAGACCTACACACATAGACACAAAACCTAAGCCTAACTACGACCCATTTTACCCCATCTAGAAAAAAATTAAATAAAAAAGAAAATATTTAATATTTTTTTTACCAGATTGGCTTGAAATGTTTTCCAAAGCTTCTTTTATGAGAAAATGCTTCAAATTTGCACTGCTTTTTATTAAAATACAGGGATTTTCAGAAGTTAATAAACCATGTGTTTTGCACACCACCATCCACAGCTTGTAAAGATTTTTTTTTCTGTTACCATATTCATGAAACTAACTTTTTTGAACATGATAAATGTTGCCAACATATTAATAAATATTATTACAAATGTTAGTTTAAAGAAATTGAATTTCAATTTTATTTACATTGAATTATTTATAAAGTGACCCATTTTACCCCATGACCCATTTTACCCACTTTGAAAACAGCTTTCTCATAGACAAATGTCAAAATAAAGCCTACATGTTCTTTTGATATGTTTAGAGTGTCAGCTATCTCCTGCAACTTCACTTTACGGTTTTCTAAAACGATTTTGTGGACTTTTTTTATGTTTTCCGGTATAACCACCTCTTTTGGACGACCAGAGCGTTGCGCATCATCGATGTTTGTATGACCATGTTTAAATTCAGCAAACCAGTCAATAATGGTCGATTTTCCCTGTGCAGAGTCCAGATAACATTTATCAAGCCAAGCTTTTGTTTCCACAGTGTCCCCCCTCCATCAAATAGCAATGTTTTATCAAAACACAAAATTATTTTTTTTCCATTATTTTAAAAATACAAAAAGTTGTTTCACTAAAACCACTGTAACTTTTGAAGCAACTGTCATAAAATGTTTACAGCTACCTTTTTAAGGTTAGTACTTACTAAACAGAATATTAATTCTGTATTGTGGCTCCATCTGTGTGTCAGGCCGGGAACTTATCAGCCGATGTGTTTAAAGTTAGTTGTACAAAAATTTTAGCAATATGTATTTTGGTGAATACTTGAACCAAAGATTTATTTTGCATTTTCATAAAGAGCATAATAACACGGACAAACAACTAGGCTTGCTATTTCCTTTATATTCAAGAATAAATTAATCTACCGCCTATTGTGTAAATAACCCAGATTATGAAAATAACTCTTAATTTGTTGCTAAGTTTAGCTGCTAGGGTGTGTGTCAGGACAATTTGCTTTGTAATGATCAAAGTTTGAAGTAATTTTATTCTATCTAGGCTGAAATAATAAGTCAACAGACATTATTCCATTTGCCACCATTGGAATCAAAGTTTTTTCCCTTACGTTGAAAGTATTGTTTTTTTTTTATAAGAGAAAAATAATTTGAGAAAAAAAAAATAATATAATCGCTAATTTCAAAATCTATTTAATCTTCTGTAATTTGATATACACCATCTAAAGCTCCTTTCAAAGATAAATAAAATTTCCAACGATATGGTAAATACGCTAATTAGCGGGTGACACGATTCTGTAAGATTAGTCCAATATGTTCAACAAAACTTTTTTTAAAGAATGGCTAAGCAAAAAAAAAAGTTATGCAGAAAAAGCTTGAAAGAAGTGAAGAATTAGAAAAATTATCTAAAATTGAATAGCAAGCAATTTTTATTGCAAAATTTTGGCTTTTTAAATAATAGTAGTAATAATGCATAATTGCAAAAATCTTCTTACTAATGTTTAGACTGGGAGGCGGCAGCACAATCACCTCATCGAGTTCACACCTGAAATTCCAGAATTAGTTAAAACTCGATTCGCATATTAAAACGCAATCGGTCTGCCAAGTTATATCTTGGCGGAAAACTCCTGAAAACCAGATTTTAGCAGTTGACTCGTAGATTCACCATTGTATTTTCCTACTCTCAGTTCTTCATGTTTTCATACCTGTAGGTGCAGGAAAACACAATAGTAAACCTACGAGTCAACCGCTAAAATCAGATTTTCAGGTGTTTTCCAACAAGATGTGACTTGGCAGACTGATTGCGTTTTAATATGTGAATCGAGTTTTAACTAATTCTGGAATTTCAGTCATGAACTTGATGAGGTGATTGTCTAATTTTTATATCCTAACTTTTAAAGCAGTGAATATTCCTATAAGTGAAATCAGGGCTGGCTTTTTGCCGGCAGAAACCACTTTCTGCCATGCCAGTGGCAGAAAGTGGTTATAACCGGCAGAAACTGGCATAAACACATTTGTGACATAATCTGAGACTTTTTTAGTAGTACAGTAGACTCCCTTAAATCCGCGACCCTAAAATCCGCATATTTTTTCAGATGTAAACAATGAAATTTACAGTTAAGTTGCAGGAACAAAATTCCAGATGGCGCCGAAATCAGCGACTACCGCAATGTTTTTTTTTATTAAATTTTTTGTTAATCATTCCCTTTTGGCTATTACAGCGGATTTATTACTAAATAAATTTACATTACTTTTGATTTTGATATAAATTAGCATATCTATATCAAAAATTCCAGGATTCGAAATGGAAAAATCTGTGAACAGGAACGTTATTTTAAAATTATTTTTCGCGGAATTTTTTTTTTAAATTATAGACAAATTTATTTCTAAACATACAAAGCAGTATAAGAAAAGCATTCAAGACTCTAAATAACGGTGAAAAAGTTACAGTGAGTGCAATAATCTATATATACTGATGATAGCATTAACACTGTTCTCCTTGCTATCACTAGATGGCAGCATAGGACTTTTCAAATCGAATTGAATCGATTTCATTCGTAATAATTTAATATTTTTCCAAATTTTTATTTTACATAGTTATTTTAATAATTACTTACTTTTAAACTAATAAATTATTTTAATATTTTACTTATTTTAATGTTTCACTTTATTGTAAGCTTTCATTATAATTTTCCTTGCTTGACTACCAATGAAATTAATGTTTCAAAAATGTAAACAAATCAATGACCAGAAATCCACAAAATTCTAAAATCCGCACAACCTCTGGTCCCAAGCTGTGTGGATTTGAGTGAGTCTACTGTATTAAATTCCTTAAGTACATTTTATTCAGGATAAATAACAAATAAAATATTGTGAATAGTTTTAAATAAAAAATAAATTTGCATTAGAAAAAATGAGTAATGTAAGAAATAAAATTTTTGTTATAATATAGTTGTGTAATTTTATATATGAACAATTAGAGTATTTTAAAATCTCAGTTTTAAAAATCAAAATAGAAAACTATATCCAATACTTATTTTGAATTAAACACTGAAAAGAAAAGAAAAATAATCAATACTTACTCAAAATACTTTTCTGTAATTTAACATTAAAGAAAATTAGTATTATATAAAGTAAATACAAATACAAAGTATATTTATATGATCATTTTGAAATTTTTTGCTACTTTGAATAACCTTCATAATCTTTAGTTTTAATTTTTAACTTAATTGTTTACGTATTAAATACATGTGTAAATTATGAATCATTGCAGATTAAAGTTCTTATTAGCTTTATTTTTTAGTTTCTGCCAGTTTTTGCCACTTACTGGCAGAAACTAGTTTCTGCCATGCCGGTTTTAACCGGTTACAACCACTGGTTTTAACCACCCTGGCAGAAACTTGCCAACCCTGAGTGAAATTGGCAATATGTTCAACATGTTAAAAAATAACACAATACACAATATTCAATTTATAAGTAATGATCTGAGTTCGAGGATATAAAAATCACATGCTTGAAGAAAACCAAACGGCATGTTTCCATAGTAGTGGTATTCCATACTATGATAAAAAAATATTTTAAATCTCTGAAATTAAATTATTCTAGCATATGTATGTATATGGCAGACATTTAGACTTTTAAATACTTGATTACATAATTATAATTTTAACTGCTTTTTATATAATTTACATTTGTATATAAAAATTTACTCCAAAAGGTTCTTGTACTTAAAAAAAAAAAAAAAAAAAAACTATTGCGACCTTTACCTGGCTTATTTCATGCTTCTGCTTTTGTGGCTTGAAATTGCATGCAACCAAGGTAATAATTAAATAACATGTAACTCACTAATACAGCCATTTTTACGATTACTTCTTCTAGTTTCTCTTGTGAGACATATGATGGAAGTATTATGCAAATAATAGTTATTTTCTTTTAATCTGTGAGTTGTTTACATTATTTTCTACTTGATATAGTCGTTTCAATTCTTTAACCAATGATAATGATGCCAAAAAATAATGACTGGCAACTTTTCCATTCAAAATAACAGTAAAATGCGAAATTTATTACCAAAAATCATAGTTATCCTTGTATATTTGACACATAAACTACCACGGGAATATTCTCTATTGAATGATACAATCTGCAAAAAAACCCATCGGGTAGTTTTTGGAAACACTCGCCGAACTTTTAAGGCCTACTGCTTTATAATATATATAATGATAAGAAATATTTAAAATATTTCCTATCTATTTTTGACAAACTGTAATTTAGAAACTTTTATAGATGAATAAAAGGTAAGTAATAATCACACACGAAAGTAAAATATTAGTTGTTTTTTTTTTTGGAAGTTTATGATAAATATATATTACTACTTACAATGTGTGATTTTATTTGTAAACTTTGATGTTATTTATTTCTGTCATTTTTATTTTATACTCAGAAAAGAAGCTCATGAACCTTTTTTTATTTTCACAGGTTTTAATAGAAAAGAATTTCGAGGGAAATTAGCAATTGCTGTTACTGCAAATTTCATTAATAGGCATACAATTGAAGAAGCAAGAGTACCTGAAATAAGTGGTGTAGCATTTATCTTCAATCAAAAATTCTTTCAGGTGATAATTTACTTATGATTTACAATTAATTGGCATTATTTATTTGTCGAAACATTATCTATATGTGTTTTATTTAAGAAGATGAGTAGTAGAATTGAGAGAATTTAAAGTTTCAAATTACTATCTTCAGTGCTTTGATTATTCTAATTCACTGTTAAATTTATACAGATTTAGATGTGCCTCTCCAGTGTTCTACAATGTTCCACATTTTTTTAACACATTCAAGTGATTCACCCGGTATTGATATTAATTGATAACTTGATATTTTTAAATCTTTTTTCCCTCGCTAGTTGAAAGTTGATGACACTCATACTCAGTCAGTATGAGAGAATAAGTCATGATGTTTACAATAAGAATTTCTTGAAATGCATCTTTAATACAGTCACCTCTCACTTATGCGCCTCTCAGTTATATGCTTCTCTCAGTTTTACGTGAATTTCATAAGGTCCTGCCACAAGGAATAGGAACATAATGCTATGGATCTCTTACTTATAAGCGGAACTTTAAATTTTCTCTCTCGGTTATACGCAGAAATAATACGCAATTCATAAACTATGAATTACGTGCAAAAGTTTTTTTAATTTATAAAAATTTTTCTGCAGCTGTCCGATTCCCGCAAGGTTCGAAAGGAATTCAAACGTTCGTTACGACGTCATGTGAAAACACTCTTTCGTATCGTATCTGGCAAAAAGTGCTATTCTGGGATCAGATTTTCGTACATACGAAAGCGATTACGGATGCTATACAGCGTCCGAAAAGGCGGTGTTAACTCCTCCCTGATATCACGATTTAACCAATGAGAATCCATCATTTATTAATTGACGTAATCATTATCATATGGTAGTTTCATCCTAAAACGTGTAAACACAAAACTAATGACAGTTTAGTAGTGTTTGAAATTTGCGATTTTTGCCGTGTAAGATAATTTAACATTACAGTCTTAATGAAATTCCTGTTATAACGTAAAGGCTGCTGTTATAGAGTGTCTGCATACTAAGGATCTGAGTGTGACAAATTTAATTTAAAAGAACACAAAACTTTCGCCTGAATACATATTGCCTCATGTATGTGTTGATTAAACGCCACATACTTTGGCAATAATGATTCAGTCATTTCTACAAATGATAAGGAAAAAAGTATTCTCCAGCACCAGGAGTTACTATTTTTCTATGCCATTGCCATTATACAAGCACAACTTGGTAAAATTTCAGAGCCATAAAGACTTTAATAGGTAGGAAGCCAGCTATATGCATTTTTATTATTTACTTTAGGATTGAAAAATTTTACCGCTAGAGTGGAAATTTTTAATTTTAACATTGTTTAATAATAATATTTTTTGCAGTTTAAACAAAAAATAGAATGTGAAAATTTTAAACATGAAATTGAATAACTAATGTGTGTTTGCTCAAGTGTGAGAAATTATATCAATTTACTCAGCACTGATGAAGTGATTTTTTTTATACTGTTGGAAAAAAGTTTATATTTTTTATTCATTCATTTTATTTAGTGTTATACCCAAATGTTTGTTTTACATGTTTATATTTTACTTAGGTGGCAGGATTAGTTGATTTTAATCATAATTTAAATGAACTGATTAAAAAATATATTTAAATTAACCTTTCAAAAAATGTTATTTTAAATCTATGTCAAGATATTTTGTAATAAATATTATAATTATGTATGTCCAAAAATGCATTGTAAATTTGGAAAGTGGGAGAGGCTTTTTTAATTTTATTTAAATCAAACATAACATTTAAAAATAAAATCATAAATTGAGAATGGGTAAGTTAAGGTATATATAGGATATATGTTAAATTGTAGCTAGTATAACTGAAAGTGCTCATACAATACAAGATAATTTGTTTTATTTATTTCTTGTTTTCAAAAGTAAAATCGAATTCACATTTTCAAATTAAATCTCTGTTTATATTGCTCTATTTTTTTTTTTAACTATATAACTGTAATTAATTTTTATATGCTTAAAATATTTCAAATTAACCAGGTGAATGAGTTTATTATTTTTTTTTTCAGATAAATTTAAATAAGCTTTTCTAATTAATAATTTTAATGATTCAGCGAAGGGTATTTTTCTTTCAAATTGTACTTTTAAAATAAAATTTTGATTTTTAAAAAATCACAAATCCTGCTTAGAGAGTGAAAAGAAATGTATTTATATTTTTTTAAATTATGAATTTATCAGAATGACTAACATATTTAAAGAATCAAAATATTTACATGGTGAGTAGAATGCAACAGAATGCAATTCTGAGTCTTAAATATTTCATTAGAAGAAACTAAAAAAGAATTGAAACTTTTACTGTTATCAAATGTATTTCTTCTAATGTGATTAAATTAGTAAATAAAATCCCCCCCCCCATACACACACACACATAAACAAAAAAAAAAGAGCTTTTGAAAGCTACTCTTTGTAAAAATGACTCACTAAGTTAGCCTTTTTTTATTGTTGTTGTTAAATTTGCATTTTAAAAACAGGTAATAAATAAATGCATTTAATTTATAATGCTTATATTCATAAGTCAAGTGAAATAAGTAAAGTTACGTCTTTTTTTTTTTTTTTCGCTAAACATTGAGACGAAAATATAAATTATTATGTTTAAGATTTCTGTGAAAAATCAAGGAATAAAGTACTGAATACATTTGCAAGAAATAAAATACTTGCAAGTTAGATTTCTATAAACAAATGCTTTTTCATTCCTTTTCATCTTATTAAGTTAGTGATTGATAGTTCTGAAAGCCAAAAGACTCATTATGCAACTTATTTTTACTTTATACATATAAATCTAATTAAACAAAAACATAATTTGAAGAACAAATTAAAAAAACAAAATTTATTTCCTACATTGTTTAAGCGCGAGAAGGGACTGATATTAAGTTATTTCATTCAATTAGTTCTGCATTTAATGTTAAATTTTTGTAACAAATTAGTTAAGCCAATTGAGGATTAAAAAATAAAAATAAAATTCATACAATATGATACTTAAAACATCCTAAAAACTTAGATTCCGTTCAAATGAAATCGAAATAAATCTTAGACTTCTTCCATTTTTAATTGAAAATATTTGTATTGCAGATTTAGTATTATGTTTGTGAAAATTGTGCATAAAATGATAAAATGCATGCAAAATACAAAATTTAAAAAAAAGTCTAAGATTTATTTCGATTTCATTTGAACGGAATCTAAGTTTTTAGGATGTTTTAAGTATCATATTGTATGAATTTTATTTTTATTTTTTAATCCTCAATTGGCTTAACTAATTTGTTACAAAAATTTAACATTAAATGTAGAACTAATTGAATGAAATAACTTAATATCTGTCCCTTCTCGGGCTTAAACAATGTAGGAAATAAATTTTGTTTTTTTTTAATTTGTTCTTCAAATTATGTTTTTGTTTAATATGTCAAGTTTTTTAATGACTACAGCACTCAGATGAACGCATTTCAAAATTAATACAGAGTATCATCATCAGGCTTTGATGTATGCGGTATTGCATAACAATGCGGGATGCAGTTTACTAATGTGTAATTCAAAATGTTTCACCACTGTAGTAATGCAGGTTGCGGTAGTTTGGAGAAAAACTTCCAATCTGAATGTAAAAAATCTATAATCAAAACATAAAAAATTAACTTCACTTAAATTTAGATACCCTATTTCCCACGCAGGAAAGCTATGAATGTAAATGTAAATTCTGTTGAATCCTTACTGCTAATATTTAACAATATTATAGCTGTGATACAGTAAAAAATAAAAAAATAAAAGTTTTACTTGAATTTTTAAACCCAATTCTCTCTTAAAGGGTGATGTAAACACATCAGAAAATTATTACCTAAGTTTAACTTGGGGTATAAATAGTTCTCATCTCGAAAAAAAAAAAAAAAAACATTTTAAAATTTAAGTTATGTGATTCCCCACTGAGTTCACTACCTGCGTAAAAATAGCTATCCATTAGAAACTTTTTACTAAAATATAAACTTGACCAAAGCAAAAACGTATTCTGAAAATATCCTTTTTATTTCCACTATGACGCCATATTCACCTTTTTAATTTTTGAAGGGGAAAAAAAAAAAAAAAAAAACTATTTCAATTAAAATTTTTCACGTGGGAATCTTTCTACTAAAACCAAATAAATTATTATTACGGCTTTTGAAATTTTTGCAACAATGAAGAAAAAATGTTGCATTTTCTATTAAAAATGTCCTTTGATTCTCAATGAAAAAAGTGAATTTTGGAATTATTAAGAAAAATATTTGAATAATATACAAAAAAAATGGCCCTTGTTTCTCTCTGGGTTATAATTCACCCATATGCAAAGGGATTTCGCCATTTGTTTTGACCCTGACGTCAGGCAGACGTTTTTAAACTTTAAATTTATAATATTATTAGAATTAGTAAAGAATAAAAAATGAGTGGCATCAGGGACAAAAAGGTGGGAAGAAAAAATGAAAAAGTTATCATCTGCATAGGCTTTTCTATGTTAAATTAAGATTGAGAAGTGACACTGGAAATAAATAAGTCTTGCGCTGCCGCGCAATACTTAAATTAAAAGGGGATATTTTCAACTGGTAAAAATAAAAGAAATAGCTTTAATAAAATCACCCCAAAAATTCAACTTTATATTAAATATCAGAGCTGTTTACCTTTATGCAGAGATAATCAGCAAAAGCTTACAATGTTATCATTTGTTTTCACTGGTAATGTAATTTTTATATTACCTTTCATAAGCAAAATATAATATTTTACAGCAGTTCATGCTTTTATTATTTTTTTTAAGTACATTAATAAGAGCATATCCTTATTTTATATCCTAACTTTTCATTTTAATACATTTCCTAAGTCATTATTTTCAGCAATTAACATATATTCTTCATTATAAAAGCTAAACTGACTTATCCATAAAATAAATAAAGTTGAAACGTGTATGTTGTATGTGACATGTAGTAATACAGTTGATTGAACATGATGTTATGCTTATCTTAATACATTATTGGTGTTAAATCACATTGATTGAAGATAGAATTTGTTTCTTGTAAATGGGTAACAGGAATGTAAACAAGTACAGATTTAATCAATCGTGCAATTGATATATTGAGATAATGTAAATAATTTAGAAAAGACTAAAGAAAAAAAAAACTATTCACAGTTATTAAGGTAAGACTGGCAATATAAACAGTTGTTTAAACAATGTTTAAATAAGATTAAGAGTGTTGACAAAAAATATCATGCCCTTTCCTAACAAACTAAGTATTTTGCTACATGTTTTCAAAAACAGTACATAAAAAAAGAGAAAATAAATGTAAATGATATGCCCCCTCCCCACACACACCCCTGTCTCTCTCTCTCTCAAAAAAAAAGAGAAGCATTTGAAACTAATTCTTTGTATAAATACACTTCAAATACTTCCCTTTTTTACGATAATAAAGAAATGTATTTCATTTTTAATATTTATTTTCAAAAGAAAAAAATAATAACGTTTTTTTTCAACACTGGTGAAAATAAAAATTATTTCTATTTTTTTAAACCATTATTACTATTATTATTGCCTTTATGTTAAATTAGAAAATTCTATGAAAAATCAAGAGTAAAGAAAAATCCAAATCTCCCAAAATATATCTTCATGAAATAAACTGCCTGCAAGTTTAATTTTTAAAGCTTTCAATCACTATAGTAATACACCATAATTAACATTCCTTTTTTCTTTTATTTTTACAGGAACATCAATTAATATTTATTTATCATGCATCTTATTAACATAGTGGTTGAAAATTTAAAAAAAAGTGATACATTCTTTAAAAAACCATTATACCTTCTTTTTTATATATATGTATTATAAATCTAATGTAAAAAGCATATTTTCAACTGTAAACAAATTAAAATGAATAGCTTTTTTAAAAACTCCCATTGAACTTTACTCGTCTGTTTTACCATGCAATTTATTACACAAGTAAGTCATTTGTCTGCTTTTGATATTACTTAAACAATTTCTATAAAATCAAGAAGAATTATTGTTATTATTCTTTAAATACCATTTTAAAGTTCAAACTTTCTACTTTTACAGCAATCAAAATTTTAATTTGTGTATATTTATATGTGTGTCATTAATGTATAGAGCACATGAATAAAAGTTTCACATTCTTAATAAATAAACATTTTTAAAAATTTCTCCCAAAAAGGGCAGTAAAACTTTCATAAAAAGCAATTTTCAAAGAATATAAACCACAAAAATAAAGTTAATCGGCAAGCAACCAACTTTAATCAAAGATGCTTATAAAACACTCATAGATTTTTTTTTTTTTTTTTGTCTGAAAATTTTATTCATGTAGGTATGAAGTTGATTTTGTAACTGTAGTAAAAAAGATTTTCACTGATATTTTAACTTTTAGATTATTGTTACTATAAAATATGCTATATTAAAAAACTTTAATAATTAAATTCTACCATGTATTTATTATTCAGTTTTTGCCTTGGTATTTTAATATTGGAAATGCATAAATAATTATTAGTAACAAAGCCATTCAAATTTTGTAATAATAGTGCTAAATTGCTAATGTATTTTTGAAAAGATGATTTCATGAACTTTATTTATTTTCACATTTATTAAAAAGTAATTCTCCCACATTGATTGATATTTTAATAAAATTTGAAGAAGATTATAAAATTTCTGTAATTTGTTTAATATATGTGTACTTTAAAAGCTAATTTACAAAAAGAAAAAAAAATGCAAAGTTGTGTAAGACAGCAATAGATGCAGGGTTGAGGTATAATTATGTAATAATAATAAATAAATAAAATGAAGTTATAAAAACATTTTATTCTTCACCATTTTTCAAAAGTACAAGAAAGTAACAGTATATATTTTTCTTACACATAGATATAACAATTTCAAAAATTATATTAATATTAAAAGTTATCTCAGTTTGATGTATACCTCAGTGCAGATTATTTCATATTCTTGTCAACTTTAATGGGAAGAGGTACATCATACAGCAGATTTTCAGCTAAGCATTCATCAAAACCTAAGGTTTTATGTAAAATAAATAAATAAAATTGGATATTAATAGCATGTATTTCTTGGGATAAGTATTATGTTTAAAATTATGTAGCATATAATAATTCTTTATTAATTAAACTCTCTGTTATATTTATTAATTAAACTCTTAGTATAACTAACTGCATTTGTAGTAGAACATCAACTCCAAATCATTGAACCTTGAAATTTAATTTTTTTTCAATGATTAAAAGAAAATGTTAAATTTATTTTACCCATTTGACTTTAAATAATTAAATATAGATAAAACAGTTATAATTGAAAGCAAAGTGATTTTATTAATTATAATAATTATCATTCATTTGCTGAAAAATCCACCCCCACCCCCTCCCTTTTGGATTTTGATCAGAGGGTACCAATCCTATCAAAATATATCAGATTCTTCCAATTATTTAACAAATTTATCTCCATTTAAAACGAATTCTACAAATTTAAAATCATTTCCAAACATCTGTTTGTTCTTAAAAATTAAAGTATTTTTTATAATGTACATAATTTATTTTAAAATAAATAAAAACTAAAACCTCCCCACATCAAAATAACAGAGTAAACGCTCATTTTTTACCAAATACATTATAATATTCTTCACAAATGCAATAAAAAAGTCCTAACATTGAAAAATGCTAGAAACTTACTTACTAAAATATCCTATCATATGTAAACAATCATAAAAGTTGCGTCCAAAATGGGCTTTTCACCCTCGTTTCGCCTACTTTGAGATGGCGGAAATAGCCTTCGAAAAAATGTAAACATCCGAAATAAATTTTCGCATCTAATCTTTCGCCAAATACGAAAAGAAGTGGCCCAGAATACCGCTTTCCCTTTTCTACGCCCCTATGACGTCAAAATGATGTCACGAAGGGGGGCGTTCCGCCAAATTTTCGTACTCGGGCGAAGCCGGAATTCGACTGCAGGTGTCAAGGTCAAAAGACCTTTCTGCAAAGCGCCTGAAAGGGTGGAAAGGTTGTTACAATTCGACTTTTCACATGGAGCTATGAAGATTATTCTCCATAGCTCCATGACTTTTCACCCTCTCTCCTCAGTTCTACTGATTTCTTCTTTTTTTTCATTCTCTTTTATTTTTAAAAAGCTATGCGTGTGTTTCTTTCTGTCTTTGCTTTTACAGTAGCATCTAGATTTTATTTTTATTTATTTATTATTATTATTATCATTTTTTTTTTTTTTTTTAATTTTTTTTTTTTTTTTTTTTTTTTTTTTTTTGCAATAAAAATGAGTAAAAGAAAGTTAACAATTTCATGCAAAAAGGAGGTTATACAAGCAGCAGAAAATGATTCTAAACTGTCAGAAATAAGTTTAGCTTGAAAATTCGATTTGCCCAAATCAACGCTCAGAGGGATTTTAAAGAACAAGGACTCAATCAAAAAAATGAACAGTGAATATTCTACACAAGCAAAGAAATGATCAAGAATTCAGAAAGGAAAAATGGAGATTTTAGAAACCACTTTAATTCAGTGGTTCAGAGAAATGAGAGCTTCTGATTCCATTATTGGTGAGTTACTCAAAGAAAAGGCACTCACTTTGTCATCAAACTTGGGAATTTAAAATTTTCAGCTTTTTGGGGATGGCTAGAAAATCTTAAGAAAAGACATGGTTTAACAAATCATTGTTTGAGTGGTGAAAGTGCAGCTGTTTCAAATTCAACTGTTAATGAATGGATTGCAGATCTTCCAAATTTAATTCAAAACTTTGATGTTAAGAACATTTTTAACTGTGACGAAACAGGTTTATTTTACCGTCTTTTACCAAACAAAACGCTGGATTTTATGGGAGAAACATGTCATGTTGGCAAACACAGCAAAGAAAGAGTGACTGCGCTTTTATGTTTTAATGCGGATGGATCAGAAAAGTTACCGCCAATAGTGATTGGTAAATCGAAGAAACCACAGTGTTTAAAAAATGTGCAGAAATTACCATGTTCAAGTGCAACAAAGCCTAGATGACATTGAAAATTTTTTTAGACTTTTTGAAAGAATTTGATATGAAGATGGCAAAAAAAGAAAGAAACGCTCTGCTATTTATGGACTAGTGTTCCACACATCCTCCAGATCTCTCTTTGTTGACACATATACAAGTTACATTTTCCCCTGCAAATTGTACTAGCACATTCCAGCCTTTAGATTTTGGTATAATAAGATCAGTTAAAGCGCAGGAAAGATTTGGTGAGAAGAATGTTCATATCACTAGAGCAGAAAAAGGAATTCAAGAAGAGTTTGGATTCTGGATGCTGTGCACATGTTGGTTTTCTCTTGGAATAACATAACATCCACACAACATTCTAACTGCTTGGAACAGTATAAGCCAAGATTCTCTTTCTTTTCAAGATTTTCTCAATATTGATGAAAACTTGGCATCAACGGCAATAAGAGATATTGAAACTGTTTTTGATGACGTAACAGCTGAAAAGGGAGAAGATGATGATAATGATGAAACTGATACTGTAATTGTCCCATCTTATGCTACTGCTTTAGGAGCCCTGGACACTTTGAGATGTTACCTTCAAAATGCTGATGTAGCATTAAATACAATGACGCACTTTAATGCATTAGAAAAGGTCGTTGTACAAACACGACCTAAGCATAAAACAAATGACCATTGATGACTTCTTTAAAGAGGACTAATTAGCATTTTTTCTTTTGTAAGTACTATATCTCTTTCTATGTAAAATTAAATTTTACGTTTATTGTATTTTTTTAAACTATATTTAATTGTGAAAGTGTAAGAATTTTTTTAAAGCACGATATACTAATATTGCATTTTATAAAATGTTATTAATCATAATTCTTATATTGCAAAATGTTTTTTTTTTTTACCATAATGTGTATAAGAATTAGTACATCAACATCCTCTCAATTACATGCGGCTCTCAGTTATGCGCGATTTTAAATAAATTCCTTCAAACACATATAAGTGAGAGGTGACTGTATTTCATTTATGTTTTAAAATTTGTTGTAGGTAAACCTGTCTATCTCAAAACACAGTGTGAAAACTGTCTTTCTTAAATATTATACTGATATCTAGAACTGGATGATATCAGAAATTTAATATTGCAATATATCAGCAAGTTAACATTGATACTGCGGATATAGCAATACAAATTGAAAGTGGGAGAAAGAAGGGATGTTTGCTATTTTTGAAAGACGAATGGTATAGTAGCAAAAATTTAAAATACATAACGGAGTATCTATACTAATTAAAGAAAGTTTCACTGTGTGTGTGTTTCTGTCTGGGATGGCTTGGAAAATCTATGGCACATACAAGGCTGAAAATTTGTTTGAGGGTAGTTGAAGTCCTCTCCTGGCGCACCTGAAACTCAGAATTTTAAATTTCTAATAATTAGCTGAGTTATTAATTAAAACCCCCAACTAAAAGAATGAAAAAGTATTCATAATTCAACTAAAGCATAAATTTTAATCACACCGCAAAGAAAATTCTTTCTCAAACTACTTGCAGGTGTGAAAAAATAAACCGGGGTTTTTTAAAGACAACCATATCATAAAGCTATCTGACCTACGAATGTGAAATTTTGGGCACACATGCAAAAAAATTTTCTCTTTCAGAATTTCTAAAAAAAAAAAAATTAAATATTCCAGTTGAATTATCCATTACAAATCGATTTTAATAAATTAAATTTAATCTTCTTTCAAAAACCATACTCCCAACGTCAGAATTGAAAAAAGTTTTGCCGTAGTTCGCCAGATTGCCACATTTCAAAGTACAGTAGGAATTTTTAAAGGGCATTATATATTTTTTAATATTGCCTATATCGATTTGAGCACATCTATGCGTATTTTTTAATGACCAATCCTAATATATAATTTTCTTTGAAATCTGGTTGCAATTATCATAGATACATCAATTAACAATTTTAATTTTTTGTGCGATTTTATCTGACAGGCGTTTGATAATTCATTTGAGCATAGTCAGCTGTCTGTGGTTAATTTTCATATTGGGATTGTTTCCCGGTCTATAAAATTTTTATTAATATTGCATTTATAAATTTCAAATTTTTGCACCTATGCCTTTTTTTTTTTTTTTTTTTTTTTTAAATGCTGATTCCAAATATGTAATTTTTAAAAAAAATTGATGAAGAACTTTTTAATTTATCAAAAAATCTATTTTTTAATGGAAAGGAAATGATTTTTCTACAGCACATTATTTAAATCCTAGCCATTCCTCCACTAATTATCATTATTTTAAGTCCCATTTTTTATTAGAGGCTATATAAAATTATTAAAAATGTATTATGATATTGACTAGCAGGTTTCGCCTGCTATTTCGGATTGGGCTATAAAAATCATGATTTTTTATGCGGGAAAAGGAAATAAAAACCTATTTAAGAATGGGTTAATAAAGAAACGTTCGCAGCACATGCGCGGCATGTCTGCTATACTGTGCCGCATGCAGCCAGCATACCTGCCAGAGGTTCATTTAGAACATATTGTGCCCGTTGGCAGTGGAAGGTGGAAATACAAGATTTTCTGGCAATAATAATAATAATAAAACTCTTTCAGGATTTTGATGTGAAAAAAAAAAGGTTAGTGATTTTATAGTTAAATATCAATATTTTAGCATGAAAATATGCAGTCATCGGAAATATTTCCCCCCCTCCCTTTTCGTTTTCCATGGCAATTATTTTGAGCCTTTTTACCACTAAATATCAGTTGTTGTTTTTGTCTTTTTTTTTGGGGGGGGGGGGGGGGGGGCTTCTTTAACCGATTTCTCTTGCAGTCAGCAGGCACAGATTTCAGACAAAAATCGAGTTAAACATATAAAATCATCAAATTTAATGTTCATTTAAGATTATTGTCATGGGCTCGGGCAACGCCGGTCAGGTCAGCTAGTAAAGCAATAAATCAAACCTCTTATATCTTTTTTTCCGTATACAACATAATTTCTACTTTTTATTTATTTTTTAACAAAATATAGAAAAAAAATGAGCCAATTGTCCAATAACTATTTGCTTTACACCATTACTATACCATTAATAAGCTTTTCTTTAAAGATAGTATTTTCCTTATTCTACTCATTTAATTGTGTTCATCTTATTTTTTTTTTTTTTTTAAGTCATTTTCACCAATATTAATTTTTATGATTTTTTAAGTTCATTTAATTAAATTAAATTAAAAATTGGCAACTTAAAACTATTTTAAATATTCTTTTCATAAAATTTTAATGGAGGAGTTCACAACCGTAGTAGACCAAGTCCATTTTGGGGAAAAAAAAAAAAAAAAAAAAAAAAAGATAGTCCATTTAGAAGGTGCATAAAATATGTTTTATATACTCCCACAGTGAACCAATCCTGTTTCACATACTTTCTCATATATAGCATCTGTTTACACACTTGGTTCACTCTGGGAGTGAATAAAACAGATTTTATGCACCTTCTAAATGGACTATATATATATATATATATATATTTATTTTTTTTTTTTTTTTTTTTTTTTTTTCAAAATCGACTTGGTCTACTATGGTTGTGTGAGCCACTCAATTGTAGGTTAAAAATATCAAACTTTCTTGTTATTTGGTTCAAACTGAGTTTGGTGGGACTGAGCCAGGTTTAATTTATTTTGTATGTGGGTGGGCCCTGGGCCGAGCCACGGCAGCATCTCGATCCCTTTGACATATGGCCTTCGTTTAAGGTTGGCATGAACAAATCACCCCATCTTGAAAAACTTAACTTTATCAATGAGCGTTATCTTTTCTTATTTTTAATTTAGCAATTTTTAATTTAGCCTTGGGTGGCTAAAAATATGAATTTAAGATATTTCAAAATATTGCATATTTTGGGAAACTTACAATTTATCCCAGAAACTACTAGTCATGGCAACTTTCTAACTTAAATTGTTCTTCGATTCTTTGAGATAATTATTATCTAACATTTTTTTAATTCTTTAATGCATCTCTTAAAGGAAAAAAAAAAAAAAAAGATTCTTGTTCACTGAATGACTCTGACATTTCCCCATACAGAAATTTAATTTCATAATAAAATTCACTAGAATAAGCAGTAAGTTACTTTCGATAATCCATTGAAATTCACCATAAAAAATTTCAGTGAGTTTAAATCAGTGTGTATCTTTTTCATGATCAAAGCAACCAAAAAATATAAAATCTATCCAATACCGGATAATCCAATACCGGTGTCAACGATTTTAATCAGTTGATTTAAATCAGCGATTAAAATCATGATTTTAATCAACCGATTTAAAAAAAAAAATCCCTGATTTGAATCAAAAATTTTCTAAATGTTTAAAATGTCAAAAAATATATTAAAATCTAACATAAACATAATTTGAAAGTTTCTACAGGTATTTTGACTTATGAATAAACAAAAAAAGAGCTTTAAATAATTGTTTCTAAGCTTAATTCATGAGTATTGTAAAAAATTAAAAACAGCTGAGTTTATAAAAAGCATTGTTTTTAAGTTTTTATCCAAATTAAAACAGTTTAATTTAAAAATATTTAAATCTAGGTAATCAATTTATGCATTATTTTATATAAGATTACACATAGCAAGTGTAATACATTTCTACAAGTAAAAGAATAAATAGTAATTAGTAGCAATCTCAAGTTAAAGAAGAATGAAAGAATGACATCTTTTCAAAGCTAAATTGTAAATGAATGCATAAGAGAAAAAGAAATAATTGGTATAAAAATGCTAAGCTCACCAAGAACTTCTTTGGTATAGGTTGAATAAATGATTTTAACTTTGCAACTCACATAATACTAAATAAAAAATAATGATTAGGGATTGAAAAGGCAGCAAAATTTTTCTAAAAAAAAAAAAAAAAAAAAAAAAAAATTGAACCATTAAAAGCTAATAATCCACACTGAAAAGTTATAAAGCTGTTACTTAAATATTTTGAGGATTTCAGATTATAAGTGGCTAACTTTATCCTATATGAATGGGTTTAACTCATTTTCATAATTCTTTTGGTTATCATACTGGTGGTTTACAGTAATTTTCCTAAATACAAATGCAAAACGAGCGGCAAATAATATTTGTTAGTTTTGTTATTTGTGTTACTATAACTAATGAATTACTTATTTGCAGTTTTTATTAATCCTGTAATTACTTATACTATTTCTTCTAGGACTTTTTTAAATGGTGCCGCACCATGCCCCTTTTGAAATTGGCAAAATGCACCGTGCCTTAAAAAAAATAGTTGAAATTCACCTGTAGTTGTAGCCAGAGATTTCTTGTAAAAAACTTCCCCATTCAACAGTATTTCTAAATTCACGTGGCCAAGATCTCGCAAAAACATAGAACTTTATTTCTTTAGAAAATACAGGATATTATTAAAATATGTTATTTAATTGTATGTTTTTCAATTTGTTATAAATAAAAGTATTAAAAATTAAGGACACTTTATTCATCATACTAAAAATTCTTCCCCCCCCCCCCCCCCTTATATCATTACTAATATATTTCCTCATGAAATAGTGCCCTTTTTTGGAACTAGCATCCTGTCCCTTTTCCTTTCTAAAATGAATACTAAATTATTATCATTTTAATAATTAAGTCTTAAAAATGTATATGTTCCTAATTAGAGAGTTAATTGTTTAATAATTATTAATTTGAAGTAGTGTTAACTATTTAATATAAAATGCAGTTAATACTTTTAATAAATGTTAAATATCACTAGTATTTATAAAGTTTTACATAATTATTACAATATTAATGAATATAACATTATTGTATGATACTACCTAATGAAACTACTAATTTGCAGTTTTTATAATTTATGTAATTACTAACTAATAATTATAATTTTATTAATTAAAGTGTAAAAACATAGATTATGTTAGCAATTAGTGGTTTAATTGTTTTGGAAACCTAAAACTCTTGGTAGCTATTCCATATTTGAACGCTGGGAAAAAAATCATAAAAATCCAATTTAAATCAAAAAAATCTGATTTTTTTGATTTTTTTAAAATAATCATTTTTTTACACCCTACCGGATACTGATTTTAAGAGCAGAATTCATTTGGAGAAACCCACAGAATTACCTGAAGAAGAAACTACCCTCTAATACTATTCTAATAATCAGCACATTAAAGCTCATGTAATTGGCCATGATATATTTATCTGGTCTGGATTTATCGCAATATGTATTTGACCAATGACGCAGTGGGAAAAGAAAGGCCAAAAAGTGTTATTCAATTTTCATCTCTAACGAATAGTCAAATTTGCAGTTTGAAGCAAAGGACTATATTGCAATAGATTGGATATTCATAACTTGGAGATAATGAGCAACAAGTGGGTAAGTGTGATCACAGATTGTGCAGAGGGTTTCGTTCCTTTTAAAACACTTTATCCTTTTGCAAAATCTGTTAGTTCCACATTTCGCGACCAGGGGACACACTCTAATCTACACAAACCTCTATCCAAACGAAACTCCGTTTTACAACTTATATCAGACTAACTAGATATATATAGACTATATATAACTAGATATATCAGTCCAAGGAATAGGGTCCATAGCACCAGAGATAGGTAGGTGCCTCCTAGCAGTAAAAAGTGGAACTAAAATATGTAAGGCTTTGTGCATAATATAAAAGAGTGGTCAAAGGTGTGTCGGCAAAAGTTAGAAAAGTACCCACCGGGTGCAATGGGGGGGGGGGGGGGGGGGGGGGTTAGAAAAAATGCTTAAAATGCACAAGTTAGAGCTTGGAGGGGTAAATAATATAAGACTTTTTGAAAATTTCATGATTTTTCGTGTGTTTGCAAGTATGCAAAATTTCAGGTCTCCAACTTAATTAGGGGCTGAGTTAGAAAAATTGCTTAAAATAGACAAGTTAGAGCCCGGAGGGGTCAATAATATTAGACTTTTTGAAAATGTTATGATTTTTCGTGTGATCACAAGTGTTCTGCTATAAATATGCAAAATTCCATGCCTTCAAATCAAATAGGGGCTCAGTTTGAAAAAAAAAAAAAAAAAAGCTTAAAATACACAAGTTAGAGCCCAGAAGGGTAAATATGAGACTTCTTTCAAAATTTTATTATTTGTCGTTTGATGCGAGGTGTTCAGCTATAAGTATGCAAAATTTCAAGTCTTCAACTTAATTAGGGGCTCAGTTAGAACACAAAAAATTAAAATACGCAAGTTAGAGCCCAGAGGGTTAAATATAACACTTGTTCAAAATTTTATGATTTGTCGTTTGCTGCGATGTGTTTAGCTATGAGTATGCAAAATTTTAAGTCTTCAACTTAATTAGGGGCTCAGTTTGAATAAAAAGATTAAAATACACAAGTTAGAGCCCTGAGGGTTAAATATAAGACTTTTTCTAAATTTTATGTTTTGTCGTTTGATGTGAGGTGTTCAGCTATAAGTATGCAAAATTTCAAGTCTCCAACATATATAGTTTCTGAGAACGGGCTCTGTGACGGACAGACAGACAGACAGAGGAGTGAGACGAATAGGGTTTCGTCAGATGAACGAAACCCTAAAAAGAGAGATAATCAGGGAAGGTAGTTTTTCTCTTTTGCATGAAGTAGGAGAGTGAAGACATTGGAATGGGATATTCGGGGCTCAGGCTCGAAATCGCATTGAGCACAAAACATTATTATTTTATTGGGATATATCAACAGAGTCTGAGTTTTGATATTGTTATTGTGATATGTAAAAAATATCAATATTTGTCATATATATTGATAAATAATCCAGTCCTACTAATATACCTGCATTTTTAGGAAAAATCTAATATTTTCCCCAAGTTTATCTCAAATTATTTTAATTATTTTCTTTCAAAACTTGTATAAGTCTAATTTCACACATCTGTGTTATTTCTGTTTTAATACTTTCATTTTTAATTCTTTTAGAAATCCCGACTTCAACCCTCCATAATAGCATTTCATTTTTATAATATTTTTTATATAATACATGTTTATATGCATTCGGCTTACTGTTAATATTGATCTTTTGCCAAATTTAATCGTTATTATAATGTTTGTATCTTATTTAATACTTCATTTATATATGTTTGGATCTAGTCTTAGTAATTTAATAATTGTTTATATTTTATTTTACGATTTTTGTTGATAATGTGTAATGATTTTTTAATGGTTATATATATATATATATATATATATATATATATATATATATATATATATAATTATCAAGATTAAATCTTTAAATATTCCATATCTAATGATTTAAAGATTATAAATATATATTTTTTATGTTTTAGGACATGAGAGAGCAAACAGCAATTGACCTTGAAAATATTGTATATTACAAGGATGACACGCATTACTTTGTGATGACAGCAAAGAAACAGAGCTTACTTGAAAGACGTGTTATCATCCGAGTATGTGCCTCTTACTTTTATTTATTTCTTATCAGTATTACAAGCTTTTACCAAGCACTTTACAGCTCATGGCAAATTAGTTTTTGCTGCACACTGGTCTAGAAACAGTGCTCTACACATTTACAGAAAATTAGAGTGTCTGTCTGTGATTCTCAGAAAAACACCTATTTCTAACAAGGAGAGAGTCCAAGGTTGGTGTCACGGAATCCAGCGACCTTTTGTGCATTGATAGAGTAAGGTCAATAGATAAACATATCAACAGGATAAAGTGCAATATTCAAGGGGGGGGGAACGTAAAAAAGAGCCCCAAAGTTCACCCATTATTGGCTCTTTAGAATTAAATTGGATAAGTTACACTCAATTGCGAGCACCTGGATAGTACAGTTGGCAGCACGCCAGACTTCTAATTTTCTCTCTCTCAGATCTCTGCGGGTTCGATACTGCGACGGGGTATTTTTTTTTTTCCCAGACAAAATAATAATCAGTTATTTTCGAACCACAATTAAAAAATATATATCTTTCACCATTTTTAACATCTTCTTCCCACTGCAATAAATGTGCTTTTTTTTTAAAGCGACTGCAACCTCTTTTTTGCAATGATTGCAGACTCCAATTAGGATGTTCTTTAGCAATATTCACTGCTTTTATTTTATAATCCAAAGGAATGAACTCTGCGTCTTTGCTTTTTTTAGGGGCTGGTTCATATTCATTTGTTGACTGATCATCTACCACCTCCTCAAAATTTACTTCTTCACATATTTCATTCATATGAGTGAACTTATCTTCAACTATAAGTTTTTTATCACAAAGTAGTTCTAGAATATTGTGAAAAAGTTCATTCCCGATAAGTTTGGTTTCATAAGAAATAGTGTCTGAAGTCTCCGATGTAACTAAATTATTTTCAGGGAGTAACTTTTCGTAATACACGACTGCATCTTTTAATCTCAATTTTGATGATTCGCTATGAATTGAGTCTTCTGAAATTCACTCTTCAATATTTGTAAATTTAGAAGCTTCTTCAGTAGACATTTTTTACAAAATAACTTTTTTCATTTTAATTATGAGGCAACATCTAATCACCAACTCAACAACATCTAATCACCACAAAACTTTAAAAACAAAATGCCATACTCAGGGCCTGTTTACCGAATAGGCCTGTGAAGCCCGTGCTTACAGACTGAAATACAAAGGGGCCCCCAAATTTGCTTTTAAAAACTAATTTTTAGAAAAACAAAATTCACTTGAGATTTAAAAAAAAAAAATCATTTTTTTTTTCTCTTACGAAACTTTTATCTAATTTGTGAAACTCACTCTCTCTTAATGCAACCTCGCTATCAACAGTAGTGACGTCATTACGCAAGGAGGCGGAGAAAACGCGATTGTCCAATGAACTCTATCCAGGTGACGTCAGACGCCAGAGCTGGCGGTATGATGATCTGTTATTCTAGTTACTGCACCGGCAGAATACCAGTATGCGCAGGCGCAAACACCGCTAGCAGACGACTTTAGCCTTGACCCAGGTTGAGTGCATACATTTTAACTGAAAATTTGCAAACTTAGGGAATTTTCTCGCATACAGAACAACATTTTGAATTTAGATTAGAATATATTAAGTATATGCTGCTGCATCAAAGAATTGTTTTGCGGTATTTTTAACAAACAAGCATTAATAACTCACACTCCATAGAAATCTATGTTAAATACTGCCAGCAGACGAATTTTAGCCTCGACCTCTTGTGTTCCTTCCTTTTTCAACTTAGCACATTTCACCGAGTAAAATTAACTGAAACCGTATTTGTATTTCATAGCGTTTTTTTTCGTTCTTGCGTCGGCGTGCTTGATTACCTATGATTATATCCACGTGTTCCTTTGCTTTTTTTTATATTATATATTTTCTAAAAGTCTATTTTCCTTTAAGACGCTGTTTGTAGCATACAAAAAATTGTATGGTTAAAAAAAATAATGGAAAATAAACGCCAATACAAGTCTGGCAGTTCCAAGCGTAAACAGCTAGCTGAAAACGAGAAATGACGAAAAAAGCTTAAGGACTCTATGCAGAATTTTCTTTATGGGAAAACATCAGAAACCCTCACGGAAACTGACTGGTGTGTGCCAAATGATGAATCTCCAGAAAATAATGAATTTGCTGTGGATACTCCAAAGAGTAATATTGTTGAAATTCAAGGTAATATTTCTGATGTCAATATTGACGCTGAATATGGCATTTCAGCCTCAGCTGAAACCGATTCTGAACCATCAACATCAAATACTAGCCCTGGTCCTATTTATAATTATAATGACGTTGCATTATGGCCTCCAGTCAGTGATACATTAAGAGAGTTTTTTATTTTTAATAAACTCTGCCAAAACATTCATTATTTAGGCAATTCTACACGAACACTTGGTGGAAAAGAAAGAATGTGCTCACCTAATAATTTCTTCCGTGTGAAAAAGAATGGAGAAAAGATCCAAAGAGATTGGTTATTATATTCACCTAGCAGTAAAGCATTATTTTGCTACATTTGCAAGCTATATAGTTCAAGTGACCAAGCTCTTTGTAAGAGTGGGTTTTCCGATTGGAGAAATGTAAGCAAAAGGTTGTCCTCCCACGAAAATTCGCCTTTTCATAGAGAATCGGTTTACACATTTTCTCAGCGTTCATCAGTAATTGGCCGTATCGACTGCGACCTTGTTGAGCAACTTAAAGCAGAAGGTGATTACTGGAAACAAGTTTTGTACAGAGTTGTAGCAGTAGTAAAATTTATATCACAGAGAGGGCTACCCTTCTTTGGAAGTAATGAAACATTTGGATCTGTGCATAATGGAAATTTCCTTGGCATTATTGAATTGCTGAGCACTTTTGATTTATTTTTGGCTGAACATATAACTACTCATGGAAATAAAGGAAAAGGAAAAGTAAGTTATTTTTCTTCAACGATTGTAGGAGAGTTCATTGAACTCATGTCGAAAAAAGTGTTAGATGAAATATTAATGGAAATTCAAAAAGCCAAATATTTCGGACTTATAGTAGACTCTACTCCTGACATAACACACACAGACCAACTCTCTTTAGTATTGAGATATGTTGATTTACAAGGGAATCCAGTTGAACGATTTTTGAAATTTATACCCATCCATGGCCATAGTTCTCAACATCTTCAAGAGGTTGTAGTTAATACTCTTGAAGATCTTGGCATTGATTTAAAGTATTGTCGAGGTCAATCTTATGACAATGCTAGTAATATGTCGGGGAAGTATTCGGGCCTACAAGATAGGTTAAAAAAAGATTTTCCGCTTATAGAATATGTACCATGTGCAGCCCACTCTTTGAATCTTGTTGGTACAAATGCCGCTGAGAGCTGTTCTTCAGCCGTTTCATTCTTTGGTTTAATTCAAAGTCTATACAATTTTTTTCTGCATCAACCCATAGATGGGAATTGCTAAGTGAAAAGATAAATAATAAATTAACATTAAAATCTCTGTCAACAACAAGGTGGTCTGCAAGTGCAGATGCAGTAAAAGTTTTGAAAAAATACTATGCGGATTTATTGATCCTTTTATCAACCATCTCTAAAGATGTTAATGAATCTGCAACTACTAGAAATGAATCGCGTAATTTATCTTCAAAAATGCAATCATTTGAATTTGCTCTCATGCTTGTTATATGGGATACCATACTGCAGAGGATGAACAGTGTGAACAAGACTGTTCAATCGGTAAACTGTGAAATGGCAGCTATTGTACCCCTCTATGAATCCCTGGAGAATTTTATAAAATGTGTGAGGGATAACTTTGAAAATTATGAAAATGAAGCCGAAATCTTGGCTGGTGCAAAAAATTATGAGACTAAGAGAAAAGAATTGCACCAAAAAGTAAAATGCTTGACGATAGTGCAAGTGTTAGCGTTCAGTTGTCTTCGAGAGAGAAATTTTTGTATGAAACGCATTATGTTATATGCGATTCTATCATCGTGGAACTAAACAGAAGAAAAAATGCTTATTCTTTTTTAGAATCAAGATTTGGCTTCATGTGTTCTAAAAACATGACAAACGAAGATATTAAAAGTGCAGCAAAACAATTTCTGGAAATATATTCTAATGATGTTGATGAAAAATTCTCAGAAGAATTTTTACAATTCAGTCATTTTCTCTCAAAAGATTTAAAGAGTGAAGAAAAATTAAAAATGATAAAATCATTAGGAATTGAACATACTTTTCCTGATGTCGAAACAGCTTTAAGAATTATGCTATCGATTCCAATTACAAATTGCTCCAGTGAACGTTCCTTTTCAGTGTTAAAACGTATTAAAAATCGTCTAAGATCCAGCATTTCTGAAAAAAATCTGTCTGGCTTATCTCTTCTTGCAATTGCGAGTGATTTGACAGCAAACATTTCTTTTGATGATATTATTGAACAGTTTGCTTTAGTAAAGAGCAGAAAAAAACCAATGTAATGTTTTTTAGTGTAGAATTTACATAGATGTTTACATTGTGCATTTTTAAAATTTAGCCTTAAAAAATCTTCATGTGCTTCTGTAGTAAATAATTTTTTATTTCAAAATTGTATCAAAAAGTAGTTGTCCTTGTTAGTTTTAAATGCTATGATTAAAGTAAATAGCATAGCTAAGTATGGTCTTCTTATTTCTGATATGTCAGGTTTTTTTTTTTTTTAACCCTTTCTCATTTTTCAAAACAATATGTCATGATCATATAAGAATAATCATATTGCTTCTATTAATTGCATATATTGGCTAAGTGTGAGAGTAATGGTAATTTAAAAGTGTTTGTCATTTTTATAAATAAAAATTCTTGTTTTATTTATTATTTATTAATATTGTCTCATAATGTTTTGGAATTTACTAAAAATTCAGGTTTTATTAAAATTATTTATCAATATTGCCCAATGATGTTCTAAAATTAACTGGCAAGCTTAGCTGAAAGAGCAAGGATGAATATTGATGATGTGGATATTTAATAAACATCAGAGTAAGGTAGGAGCCAATTTATTTTATCAATTTACATCTGCTTTATTTTGTTTATACTAATTATTTTTGAGATAGGGTGATTTTGATGATAGCAAAGTTTATGAATTAATGAATCTTAATCGTGTATGTGTCAGTTTTAAATGTACAATTTCGTTATTGATCATAATGCATAAATTCTCTTCTGATTATTCGGAACTATAAGCAACAACAGTTTGATTAAAAATGTTGCTGCTTGTCAGAATACAGATTTTTTTCATATATAAATATGATTGAACTTCTATAGATTTAAATGTCTAACTTTTTTTAAAGGAGTTTTATAGTTGTTGCAGGAAAGAAACATATTTTATTAAATATTTTAAATTAAATGTAAACATTATTGTTATTTTCCAACATCAAAATTTGATTGTATTTGCTGTTAGTAATTTCATGTATCAATAATTTAAGTCGCCGAGGAATGTAGTTTTGAAAATTCGCTTTTGTGATAACAGACATAGGCAAGAAGCCTGCTATTCAAATATTTCATTGCTTTTATTGATATCTACTATTTTTTTTTTTGCACAGATGTCATCCCATATTGGCACGATTTTTTTTTCTGGTGCCAATGCCATATACACACCGGGTATTTAATTGGTGCCAAAGTGTCATGATTTTGCTTGATATGATTACCTGGATATAGATGATATGGTAACAAGGTTTTCAGGGATCACTCTAGAGAGGTTTGGCGGGGCGGCCCGCCCTCGTGCCCTTTTAAAAAAAAATCCCGCCCTTCTTGCCCCTTTTCCAGGTAGAAATCCGCCCTTCTTTTTTTCTAGGGTAGAATCTTGCCTTCTTTGTATTGTACTTTCAAAAATTCCCCACTATCGTTCCTTTTTAGATTGATAAGTCTGGAGTAATTCTCCCCTTTTCCTCCCACTCTCTTTGTTCTCTTATCTGTGGTATGTCACTAGACCTCCATTGAACAAAACTTAAAGGAGTAACTGAAGCAAAAAATTCTTTGTCATTGATTCATCTCACCAGCTCTCGTGAAATAGTATTATGACCATTTGTTCTGATCTTTGACCACATGATAGCTTACAGGAAGTCTATAAAAAAAAATCGAGAAAAAGAATTTTTACTTTTATTCTGTAGTCAAATCAACCCGTTTTTCTAAAAAAAGGAAGAAGTTACCTTAAGTTTTAAAAATGTCATTCAAAAATCATAGGAAAAGGGAAAATGAACGTGAATATATTAAAGGCTAATGTCAGACGAACGTCTTTTTGCACGCTTTTTTGCTTACGTAATACGCAAGCAAAAAAACGTGCAAGAAGATGTTTGTCTGATATTAGCCTAAATACACAAACAGATGTGCTAAAGTAACGTATTATTTCACGGAAAAGATCGAGAAGGTACTTCCATTATTTTTAATGCTTTTCATACGGTAAAATTACGTAAATTATAAATGTTCTTATAAGGAAGGGCGGCTTTAATATCTACGTTTCTTTTTTTTTTTTTTTCGGCGCCCTACGGTCGATATATTGTAAAGAAACTTAAATTTTAATCAAGAATTTTGTGTATTTTCCTTCTTATAGTTTTTAGTGCCCCGAGCAGTCCCCCCCCCCCCCTCCTCACTAATTACAAGAGATCTAAATTCCGTCCGAAAGGAAGTCTTTTCATGATTAATTTATTATCCCATCACAAATTAAACTTCCACTCGGTCATCTTTTTCAATAGATAAAATCTTTCTCTTAAGTCTCAAATATCTTCATTTAAAAAAAGAAAAAAGCAAACAAAATCGCAAAATAAAAAGCGGCCTTTGTGGAGATCGATATTATTTAACGCAAAAAAATCATTTAAAATGTATTGAAATGCAAACTAGGTATTTCAAAAATTTCACCCATAGGATTAACATTAGCGAGCGGGTGCTTTTGCGTGAGGGAAGTAGCGTCTTACAAGTCTTACGGCCGCCCTTCCTTCTCTACTTGATATCTTGCAAACTGTAAAAGCGATTTTTAATCATGAATTAGGCGAAATCTACAAATTAAAATTATTGATAAAAGGAATTTATGTATTAGGGATGCGGAGTATTGATCGCATCCCTAATAAATAAATTTCTTTAGGCGCAGGGGAGACGGGATGGCGGAATTCACGGCAAAGATGTTAAATAGGAAATTTACATGAGACAAAAAAGCTGCATCAGAAGGCAGTTTGGTTCCCAAATCTCTCGGCAGAGCGCAAAAATAACCTACTTTCAAAAGAAAAAAAAAAAAAATCGGCGTTCTGTATATATATTTTATCCAAGTACGGGATTTTTACAAAATAAATGTTTTCCAGCCATTTATTTATTTCCATTTTTACCCTCCTATCGTCCTATCTTTCACATATAATACAACCAAAAACAAAACTCCTAAAATATACTGCTCAACTGTTAAACTACTTTTAGATGCTTATAAATTAAATCATGACAGAAGGAAATACATAAACTACATTCTCATTCTCAAGTACTCAAAGATTATTCATAATACGCATCAATAAACAAACATTTTTCTTGAACGTGGTATATCACGTAATCGGAATCTGCAAAGTCAGATAAAAATAAACGATAGTTGAGTTAGAATTTACTATCAGAAGAAAGAAAAAACAAAATTAACTATGCATTGGAAGTAGAGGTCTGTGCGGACCATATTTTTATGCTTCGGCACAGTGTGAAAGAAAAAACTTTGATTCGGTCCGTCCCAGCCTATAAAAAAATCAGTGAAAACAGTACCGACCCGGGCCGTGCAAAGTCAATTAAATCGGGCCCTTTCCAGCCCGACTCAATTTCTACAAAAAAAATTCAAATTTTCTTTTAGATACGCAATTAAGATTATTTTAAGGAATGCTGCACACATTTATGGGAAAATTTTACAGTACGTTTTAGATTACGTGTTATTATGACAAAAAATACACAATATAATAATTTAGAATAAAAGAAAAAAGTAGCTTTAAAAACATCATAACTTTTTAAGCTGTATAATAAAAACATTTCTAAAAATATTTCTCCATAATTTATTAACGCTGAAATCTAAAAGATCCACTTTCTGACACATATCTGAATTCATTTTTTTCAGAAACGCAAAAAAAATAACAGGTGCCCTTATTCAGAAAATATGTAATCGAATGGCGTTTCGATGTTTTAATACAGACAAAAGATCTTTCAGAAAATACTTAATTTTCTTATAGGCACGTTTAATTTTTTCGTTGGCTCGGCCTGGCACGATCCACGGCCGATTTTTTTATTATTAGATTCGGGCCGGCCATTAATCTTTTTTCTGCTGATATGGTCCGGATCTGGATTTCTTTGGCCATATCAGTCTGATAATTGTTTTTCAAATTGTGACAAAATGCTCCTTTAATAAAGAATGGAAAATGCAAACGATAAGACGGAATCCCCCCCCCCTTCCTTTCTTCTATCTTTACAAGACATTATTGGATTCGTGAAAATTTTCGACTTCCGGTTTTCGACAGATTTATACGTTTTAGAACGTCCTGAACACGATTTGACTGTTTTTAGAAAACAGTCTGCCGGTCTGTCCTTACGTGACAAAAATTTTATGGGTGCTCTATCTCAAGAACTATTGCACGGATTTTAATAAAACTTTAAATTCAGTTAGACCTTGATATAAATGGGTGCTGATTAGTTTTCAGTGTAAATCGCTCAACAGGTGGCGCTGCTGTGCTGCATTTTTCACGATTTCCGCGATAACTATATCTGAAGAACTAATTAAAGGAATTTCCTCAAACTTCATATTCTGTTAGACGTTGACACAAATAGACGCTGATTAAGTTTTGGTGTAAATGCCCGAACAGGTGGCGCTGTTGTGCTGTATTTTTCACAATTTCTGCGATAAGTATATAGTTTGAACTTATGTACAGATAAGGGGTGATTATGAGTAAAAAAAAAAAAAAAAATCTGAAATCCACAGAAAATTTTCTGAAAGGTTACAGAAGAATGGGGGGGGGATCCCCTCGCGACATTAACTATGCGTTTTTTCCGCGGCCTTTTGACGAGTTTCGCGTTTTTTCCGCGGTCCTTTGACAAAATCCGCGTTTTTTCCGTGATCCAATAACAAACTTTGCATTTTCTCTGCAATTCTTTGAGTAAATTTGCTTTTTTTTTTTCGTGATACTATCATAGTTGCCAACTTGTACGGATTGGCCGTACAATGTACGAATTTTGTTCTAAGTGTACGGTTGTACTGATGAACAGTACAATTGTACGGTTTTACGCGCGGGGAAAACGATCGCGGAAAAATGCGAATTTCGCCAAAGATCACGTGAAAAAAACGCTAATTTCTTCAAAGGATCGCGAAAAAAACGCTAATTTTATCAAGGGATCTCGAAAAAAGGCCCAAATAAAAAAAAAAAAACCCGAGTTTCGTCAAAGATCGCGGGAAAAAGCACTAATTTCATCAAGGGATTGTGAAAAGTATGCGAATTTCGTCAAAGATCGTGCGGATAAAACGGAATTTGTTCAAAGGATCGGGAAACGAACGCAAATTTCATCAAAGTTTGCTGGAAAAAACACTAATTTTATCAAAGATATTTGAAAAAAAAGCAAATTTTGTCAAAGGATCGCGAAAAAAACTCACATTTCATTAAAAATCGTGCAGAAAACCACTATTTTTGTCGAAGGATCGTGAAAAGAACGAGAATTTCGCCAGAATACGCGTAAAAACGTTAATTTCGTCAAAGGATTGCGAAAAAACGCGAATATCATCAAAGATCGCGGGAAGTAACACGAAATGCATCAATGTTCGAGAAAAAAAAACCACGAATTTTGTCAAAGATCGCATAAAAAACGCGAATTTAGTCAAAAGATCGTGAGAGGAATGCGAATTTCGTCAAAAGATTGCGAGAAAAATGGGTATTACGTCAAAGATCACAGGAAAAACGCTAATTTTCTCAAAAGATCGCGAAAAAAAAAACGCGAATTTCGTCAAAAGATCGCAAAAAACGCGAATTTCGTTAAAAGATCGCGAAAAAAACACAAATTTTGTCAAAAGATCGCAAAAAAACTCAAATGTCGTCAAAAGATCGTGAAAAAAAACTCAAATTTTGTCAAAAGATCGCGAAAAACTAAAACGCAAATTTCGTCAAAAGATCACGAAAAAACCCCGCAAATTTTGTCAAAATATCGCGAAAAAAACGCAAATTTCGTCAAAAGATCGCTAAAAAAAGCAAATTTCGTCAAAAGATCGCGAAAAAAAAGCAAATTTCGTCAAAAGATCGCGAAAAAAACGCGAAATTTTCACAGGATCATGGAAAAAATGCGAATTTCGTCAAAAGCCCTAGAAAAAACTCCCGGCAGGGAATCCCCCCTTACCCCCAACCTTTTGGCTGTAGCCTTTAAGAAAATTTGCTGTGAATTTCAGATTTTTTTTTTTTTTTTTTTTTACTTAGAATTTCCCATGCAAAAACATTTTCTTATGAAATCTCACGTTTTTATTTTGGAAAAAAAAAGACTATACATGAATATAGCATAGAAAATGTTATGAAAAATCACTTTTTCATTGCATGTGCATATGTTATGCATTTTTAAGCACGTAAGAATACGTCATAAAAATTGTAAGGATTTCAAAATTGACATGTTGGCAGGTATGTACTATGATGAAATTTGCGTTTTTTATTGCGATTTTTTTGATGAAATTTGTGGGAGGTTTTTTCGCGATCTTTTGACAAAATTTGCGTTTTTATTCGCGATCCTTTGACGAAATTTGAATTTTTTTCGCAATCTTTTGGCGAAATTTGCGTTTTTGTTCACGATCCTTTGACGAAATTTCGTTTTTTCCGCGATTCTTTGACGAAATTTTTGGTTTTATGCCTTGATACTTTGACAAAATTCGCGTTTTTTCCGTGATCCTTGAATGAAATTCGCGTTTTTTTGCGATTCTTTGACGAAATTTGCGTTTTTTCCGCGATCCTTTAGCGAAATTTGCGTTTCTCCCGTGATATGAAAGTGTATTATTTCTGAGATTATATAAAAGTAATATTAATGTGTTTTCTAAACAGTATGCAGTTATTACAAAAATGCCCTTTTTTAAAAAATAATGTGCCCTTTACATAAAAAATGCCCTTTTTTGTAATATGCGCCCTGCCCTTTTTTATGTTCTAGAGTGATCCCTGAGGTTTTCACCAAATTGTAATCGGAAAAAAATTGTGCCAATATATGACATCTGTGCCCTTTTTTTTCTATAATGACAAATGCAAAGAATTTCCAAACGTTTCATAAGGAAACTGACTATTCTTCAAATTATTCTGCAGAATTTTTTTTTTTACAGGACAAAATAAATAAAATGTTTGCAAATCATTTAATTGATGCAAACAATTGTCTTGTGTGGGGTGTGGGTTATAAGCATAGCTTCAATAACGATTAAAATTTTAAATACATAATATAATACTAAAATGCTACATATTCAAAAATACTGAATTTTATTTAAAAGTTTCATGCTGAATTATTAGAAAGTTATTTTGCTTGCTGGAATTTTAAATTAAGATAGTTTTTTTTTTTTTTTTTTTTTAAGAGAATCCATTAATTTTAATTTCAAATGTTTAAGACTGTAACATGTGGTAAAAATAACAGAAAATTTAATGTGTGTTAGAAGATTCTATGTAACAGATGTGTTTGTCTTCTGCAGGAAAAAAAGTAAAAAATAACCTATGAAAAAAAAGTCAAAATTTTGTTGACATCCCATACCACTGTTATTTTTGGCAACTAATAGCCTGCTATTTTGTTTCGGGAGGGTTATAAAATTATTCAATCTCGCTTTTTACTTGGTTTTTTTTTTTTTTTTTTTTTTTTCACATCTTGTATTATATAGATATTTTACGTTTGATTCTTGAAAATCAGAATTATTCCTTTAAATCTGGTATTCATAGCTTTAAAAAATGTAATAATGCAAGCAATATTTCTCTTTTATTTCATATTAACTGAATTTAATGATCTGATTTTCTAAAACTAGATGCTAAATTTATTAAAATCTTACCATGGTTTATATATTTTTGAAGATAACAAAATTATCTGATATTTTCAAAATAGTCCACTTACTGCTGCACTTAATAAGAAAACGTAAACAATATACTAAAACTAAAAGTGCATTTTTCTTTTCCTTTTTTTTACTTAGAACAAAATTAATGATCAACTAATTGAAAACAGAAACAATCTGCGTTATTTTTTACATAAAAAATAAAGCATAAAAAGGATTTTATGCTTTTTTATGTAAAGTTTAAATTTTTATGTAAAGCATTTACATTTTTAAAAAAAAATGCTATAGGAGGATTGAGTATCAACTATCAAGAAATCAGAAATTTATAATACATAATATTTTAAATACAAAATATTGTTTTGATTGAAAAATTTTATATAAATGTAAGCTTATCTGATTTTTTATTCCCTATTATGCTATACAGTTTAAACTGAACTAAATCAATACCAGAACAGATTCTTTTCTAACGAAGCTGTATATATAACTGAGTATCTAAATTAGACAGTTTATTTTTCAGTGTCTGTTCTGAATTATGTCCCTCATAATCTACAGTTAAAAATAAAAAAATGAAACAAAGTTCAGAAAAAATATTTTTCTTCTTCGGGTTAAAAGTCACTATCAGAGACAAAAATTGTTTATTTACAGAACAATGCAATCAATAACGGTTGGAAATTTCATTTGCACTTATTTTGACTGAAAATATCAAAAATATCTTGCACTGTAATATCAAATATTGAAAATATCACACATCTTGATATTTTGAAAATAAATATCAAGTAATATGAAAATATCGAAAATACCAAAAATCTTGATATTTCAAAAAAAAAAAAAAAAAATATATATATATATATATATATATATATATATATTATATATATATATATATATATATATATATATATATATATATATATATATATATATATATATCAATTGATATGTATATCAACGAACCCCGAATCTTTCTTTTGTATACTTTTTAATATATCTTTAATTTTCAATTGTTTTTGTGTATGTTAATGTGTTAAAAATTTCGTTGTTGAAATTTGTTATCACAAAACTATTAAGAAATTTTGTTTTAAAATATGGTGATCATTTTCAAAACTTAACTTTTCTTTTTTTTTTTTTCAAAGTAACTACCACTTTTATTTTGGAGTTTCAGGTTGGCGATTATGTTAAAAAATGTCATTTTTGCACAGTTTAGGAAAAGTGTTTAAACTTTAGCGCCGAGTGCATTCTGCAGGCTACAAACACATCTGTCCCTATTATGTTTAATATTAAAAATGCTCATTCGAAATTTTGATGGTAAAATATCAAATTATTAAAGAATACGGAAAATAATTTCATAAAAAAAATGAAGCAATTGGTTGAGTAATAGGGGGGCCCCTGTATGACGTTGGGCTTCCACTACTTCTAAGACTTAAGCGGGCCCTGGCCATACTCATTCACTCTGAAGCAGATGGCTGCTGAAACTTCAACAAAAGAAGAGTAAATATTTACCTGCCCTGTTTATTTTCTATAGTGTAATTGTTTTGCTTAAAAACAACCTGCAAATCTAGGTAATAAAATGTCCCTGAAAAGATTTTTAACCAAAAACAGTTATTCTAATTCCAAACATGAGATCCCATGATAAAAAAATAATTATGTTTTCAAAATTAAAAAACGAAAAGAATTCGAAAAATTACAACCTTTTAAATTGACAGGTGTCAGACAAGATAAAATAAAAATAAAAAAAGCATATTTTAATTTACTTCGCTGAGAACAACAGAGATTCATAGAAAAGTCTATAAATAAATGTGAATAAAATTTAAATTTTGTTGACTGAATAGTACAATTTTTTTACTTTGTTTTTCATTAGATCCATGAAACTGTAATCTCTGTAAATAGATAAGCATATGTATATATGCGTGCAGAAACATGTTTTTATGAATATTTGTCTTACATTTTAATAATTAGATATATATTTTTTAATTGTGGTTCGAAACTAACTGATCATTATTTTGTCTGGTAAAAAAATAAAATTAAAAATACCTCGTCACGAGTACGAGTATCAAACCCGCAGAGATCCGAGAGAGAGAAAATTAGAAGTCTTCTGTGCTGCCAACTGTACTATCCAGGTGTTCACCGTGTATTGTAATTTATCCAATTATATACTAAAGAGTCAATAATGGGTGAACTTTGGGGCTCGTTTCTTACGGCCCTCCTAAATATTGCACTTTTCCCTGTTGATATGTTTATCTACTGACTATAATCTAAAAATGCACAAAGGGTCGCTGGATTCCATGACACCAACCTCGGACCCTTTCCTTGTAATTTCATTTGACTATTTAGATGATGTCTGGTCAAAAATAACATTTTTTTTTTTTTTTTAATCTATCTGCTAATATGGAAAAAACTCTGGATTGGTTGCATAATAAACACTATACTTGTCAGGAGCAGATAGACTTTTTTTTTTTTTTTTTTACTCTTTCTCTAATTTTCTCTCTCTCAGATCTCTGCGGGTTCGATACTGCGACGGGGTATTTTTTTTTTCCCAGACAAAATAATAATCAGTTATTTTCGAACCACAATTAAAAAATATATATCTTTCACCATTTTTAACATCTTCTTCCCACTGCAATAAATGTGCTTTTTTTTAAAAAGCGACTGCAACCTCTTTTTTGCAATGATTGCAGACTCCAATTAGGATGTTCTTTAGCAATATTCACTGCTTTTATTTTATAATCCAAAGGAATGAACTCTGCGTCTTTGCTTTTTTTAGGGGCTGGTTCATATTCATTTGTTGACTGATCATCTACCACCTCCTCAAAATTTACTTCTTCACATATTTCATTCATATGAGTGAACTTATCTTCAACTATAAGTTTTTTATCACAAAGTAGTTCTAGAATATTGTGAAAAAGTTCATTCCCGATAAGTTTGGTTTCATAAGAAATAGTGTCTGAAGTCTCCGATGTAACTAAATTATTTTCAGGGAGTAACTTTTCGTAATACACGACTGCATCTTTTAATCTCAATTTTGATGATTCGCTATGAATTGAGTCTTCTGAAATTCACTCTTCAATATTTGTAAATTTAGAAGCTTCTTCAGTAGACATTTTTTACAAAATAACTTTTTTCATTTTAATTATGAGGCAACATCTAATCACCAACTCAACAACATCTAATCACCACAAAACTTTAAAAACAAAATGCCATACTCATTCACTCTGAAGCAGATGGCTGCTGAAACTTCAACAAAAGAAGAGTAAATATTTACCCGCCCTGTTTATTTTCTATAGTGTAATTGTTTTGCTTAAAAACAACCTGCAAATCTAGGTAATAAAATGTCCCTGAAAAGATTTTTAACCAAAAACAGTTATTCTAATTCCAAACATGAGATCCCATGATAAAAAAATAATTATGTTTTCAAAATTAAAAAACGAAAAGAATTCGAAAAATTATAACCTTTTAAATTGACAGGTGTCAGACAAGATAAAATAAAAAAAAAAAAAGCATATTTTAATTTACTTCGCTGAGAACAACAGAGATTCATAGAAAAGTCTATAAATAAATGTGAATAAAATTTAAATTTTGTTGACTGAATAGTACAATTTTTTTACTTTGTTTTTCATTAGATCCATGAAACTGTAATCTCTGTAAATAGATAAGCATATGTATATATGCGTGCAGAAGCATATTTTTATGAATATTTGTCTTACATTTTAATAATTAGATATATATTTTTTAATTGTGGTTCGAAACTAACTGATCATTATTTTGTCTGGTAAAAAAATAAAATTAAAAATACCTCGTCACGAGTACGAGTATCAAACCCGCAGAGATCCGAGAGAGAGAAAATTAGAAGTCTTCTGTGCTGCCAACTGTACTATCCAGGTGTTCACCGTGTATTGTAATTTATCCAATTATATACTAAAGAGTCAATAATGGGTGAACTTTGGGGCTCATTTCTTACGGCCCTCCTAAATATTGCACTTTTCCCTGTTGATATGTTTATCTACTGACTATAATCTAAAAATGCACAAAGGGTCGCTGGATTCCATGACACCAACCTCGGACCCTTTCCTTGTAATTTCATTTGACTATTTAGATGATGTCTGGTCAAAAATAACATTTTTTTTTTTTTTTTTTTTAAATCTATCTGCTAATATGGAAAAAACTCTGGATTGGTTGCATAATAAACACTATACTTGTCAGGAGCAGATAGACTTTTTTTTTTTTTTTTTTTTTTACTCTTGCTCTAATTTTCTCTCTCTCAGATCTCTGCGGGTTCGATACTGCGACGGGGTATTTTTTTTTTTTCAGACAAAATAATAATCAGTTATTTTCGAACCACAATTAAAAAATATATATCTTTCACCATTTTTAACATCTTCTTCCCACTGCAATAAATGTGCTTTTTTTTTTAAAGCGACTGCAACCTCTTTTTTGCAATGATTGCAGACTCCAATTAGGATGTTCTTTAGCAATATTCACTGCTTTTATTTTATAATCCAAAGGAATGAACTCTGCGTCTTTGCTTTTTTTAGGGGCTGGTTCATATTCATTTGTTGACTGATCATCTACCACCTCCTCAAAATTTACTTCTTCACATATTTCATTCATATGAGTGAACTTATCTTCAACTATAAGTTTTTTATCACAAAGTAGTTCTAGAATATTGTGAAAAAGTTCATTCCCGATAAGTTTGGTTTCATAAGAAATAGTGTCTGAAGTCTCCGATGTAACTAAATTATTTTCAGGGAGTAACTTTTCGTAATACACGACTGCATCTTTTAATCTCAATTTTGATGATTTGCTATGAATTGAGTCTTCTGAAATTCACTCTTCAATATTTGTAAATTTAGAAGCTTCTTCAGTAGACATTTTTTACAAAATAACTTTTTTCATTTTAATTATGAGGCAACATCTAATCACCAACTCAACAACATCTAATCACCACAAAACTTTAAAAACAAAATGCCATACTCATTCACTCTGAAGCAGATGGCTGCTGAAACTTCAACAAAAGAAGAGTAAATATTTACCCGCCCTGTTTATTTTCTATAGTGTAATTGTTTTGCTTAAAAACAACCTGCAAATCTAGGTAATAAAATGTCCCTGAAAAGATTTTTAACCAAAAACAGTTATTCTAATTCCAAACATGAGATCCCATGATAAAAAAATAATTATGTTTTCAAAATTAAAAAACGAAAAGAATTCGAAAAATTATAACCTTTTAAATTGACAGGTGTCAGACAAGATAAAAAAAAAATAAAAAAAGCATATTTTAATTTACTTCGCTGAGAACAACAGAGATTCATAGAAAAGTCTATAAATAAATGTGAATAAAATTTAAATTTTGTTGACTGAATAGTACAATTTTTTTACTTTGTTTTTCATTAGATCCATGAAACTGTAATCTCTGTAAATAGATAAGCATATGTATATATGCGTGCAGAAGCATATTTTTATGAATATTTGTCTTACATTTTAATAATTAGATATATATTTTTTAATTGTGGTTCGAAACTAACTGATCATTATTTTGTCTGGTAAAAAAATAAAATTAAAAATACCTCGTCACGAGTACGAGTATCAAACCCGCAGAGATCCGAGAGAGAGAAAATTAGAAGTCTTCTGTGCTGCCAACTGTACTATCCAGGTGTTCACCGTGTATTGTAATTTATCCAATTATATACTAAAGAGTCAATAATGGGTGAACTTTGGGGCTCGTTTCTTACGGCCCTCCTAAATATTGCACTTTTCCCTGTTGATATGTTTATCTACTGACTATAATCTAAAAATGCACAAAGGGTCGCTGGATTCCATGACACCAACCTCGGACCCTTTCCTTGTAATTTCATTTGACTATTTAGATGATGTCTGGTCAAAAATAACATTTTTTTTTTTTTTTTAAATCTATCTGCTAATATGGAAAAAACTCTGGATTGGTTGCATAATAAACACTATACTTGTCAGGAGCAGATAGACTTTTTTTTTTTTTTTTACTCTTGCTCTAGGTAAGATTCAGATTAGAATAAGTACTTTTCCACTACAGGGGCTGTGGCGTTTTTTTAAGTCTCGTGCAATTCAGACATCAGAAAGATTTGTTGCTAAATGATATAAACAGCTGTGAAAACAAACTTTGTGAACTTTTATGCTTGGTACTTACCCATCATATGTAGCAGGGTTGGTAAAAAACCCCGTTTTGTTTAAACCAGGTTTTTTTGGTTTAAACTGGGTTTTTTTGATATATTTTCCTATTGTATGTAACTTAGGGTGGGTCGAAAAAACCGAAATATTTATAATCGAAACGTAATAGTGCAGAAAAGTTGCCTTTTGTTATAAAGAATCAATTAGTAAAATATTAAACTGATCGGATAATATCTTTTACTGCCGCAAGCGGGCCAAAGTTCCGAAAAATCACAAAAAACAGGATTTTTGCAGTTTTTTTTCTAAATTATCGAAACATAGCTATACAATTTCTAATAAAACGCAATAGCTAATTCAAAGTATCAGTAATCTAATATTAAAATTTCATTATGGTGAGATCATATCTTTTACCGCCGCAAAAAGACCTAAATTTCTAAAAAATGTTACAAAATTTAAGTTTTTCTTTTTTCCCAATTGTAATAATCTTTTAATATTTTTAGCTTCACATTTTTATATTTTTATCTTCATCTTAATCGCCATAATATTTATATTTCTAATAGATTGAAAATGTTATTTTCTGTTGAATTTAAATTCACACAGATTGTTTATCATGACCGATGTAATGCTACCAAAAACATCTGCTCTACGATAGAAACACCTGCAACTGCATGCGTAAATTTATTTCTCTTTATAAAAAGGCATATTTCACTTGGTTGTTTTTTTTTTTTTTATAGTTTATTTTCGTACTCGACAGTGTCAAGGCTTGACGTGCAGTAGTTGAAAGTTAGTACACGTGTGAGAATCATTAAATTTCGGTAGAAGTAGTAGAGTTTAAAATTAAGTTTCGCAGTGTAAGTTGAAACACTTAAGAAGGCAAGTAAGTTTTGAAATCGTTCGACTTTCACATGTCCTTTATTTGGAACCCCGAAGGAATTAACACAATGCAGATTACCAACCCATGAAGATGTATTGAGCTATTGTTTCCAACAAAGGTGTAATCTTGCACCGGACGTCAGCGATCAAGAACCCAAATTATCCGCTATTGCCGAACGTGTAGCTAAAAAAATTTAAAGTGTCTACAATAAATCATCTGTACCAACAGTTTCGCATAATCGAGTCATAGCGATGTTAAATATATATCATAAAAGCTATAGGAACATGATGAAGTCTTACAGAAGGGATAAGGATAAACCCAACTTTCAGAAGAAACTTAATAATTTCGTAGATGATGCAAAAGAAAACCTTGTTTGATATAGCCGCATGTAAATGCAAAGATTTGAACAAATACAATTGTAAGAAACAAAATAAGGTTCCAAAAAGAGAACGTGCATTTTTGCCGGATTAACGGACGACAAAAGTCGGTTATATTGGTCAATTAGATACTGAATATAATTCACATTATACTAAAGAGAGTGGAAAGAAAAGCCCGTTCACAAAAACGGATGACTAAAATATCAGAAAAATTATCTAAAAATGTCGCCGTGTGTGAGAATGATTCTTCTATGGATGAGTTGACTGAACTAATCGAAAATAAATTTCATTTTCTGTTGAAAGTGCTGAATATAAACCAAAAATCCTTTTTCGAAATCTCAAAATATGCGGATGAATTTGCAGCAACTTCAATGTTAAGCGATAGATATGGTGTATCTGACAGGGCTACTGCCGCATTAGCATCAGCAGATCTCCAGAACGTAGGTATCATAAATGAAGGTGATTCTTCAAAAGTTATAGATAAGTCTAAAATCCGAAGAGAGAAACGGAAAATTAGATCTAAAATAAGTAGAACATTTGACATACCAAGTTTAGATACTGCCTTTGCTCTATACTTTGATGGACGTAAAGATAGAACTCTCTGCTAGGTCAAAGAGGGGGCGAAGTTTCATCGTTGCGAAGTAAAGGAAGGACATATATCTTTGATACTTGAACCAGGTTCCCATTATTTTGGTCATTTGACCCCATCGACTAGCAAGGCGGCTGCTATAAGCAATGACATTGTAGATTTTTTTGGAGAAAAATGAAATGAAAACTTCAAATGTAATTGCAGTTGGATGTGATGGAACTGTCCTTAACACAGGAAGCAAAGGAGGTGTTATACGTTTGCTAGAGGGCAAATTTCAAAGACCACTTCGGTGGCTTCCTTGTCTTCTGCACTTCAATGAGCAAACTCTGAGACACTTTTTTGAAGATCTTGATGGACAAACGACGGGTCCTCGGTCCTATTGTGGGCCAGTTGGGAAATCTCTTGCGACTTTCGAATTATTACCAGTTGCAAAATTTAACCCAATTAAATCTGATCTCCTAGCTGTTAATAAAGACGATTTGTCAACTGACCAAAAGTATATGTTTGAAGTAGTGCAAGCTGTTTCAACAAGTGAGTGTTCAATTGACTTATCTCGCCGAAGCCCTGGACCAATATCTCACGCAAGGTGGATCACTACTGCAAATCGAATTTTGAGACTCTATGTTGGAACAGAGGAACCCTCTTCTGAACTTGTAATACTAGCTGAGTACATCGTGAAAGTGTATTGCATCGGTTGGTTCACTATTAAAATGAATCCATCATGCTTCCATGGTGCCGAGAATTTGTGGACTATAATTAAAAACACCCATTACTTGGCGGACAATCTACGAAAGATTATAAATCCTGTAATTTCACCAAATGCTTATTTCGTAAATCACGAAAATAGCTCTATTGGAATGCTAGCAGATGAAAGACAGCACACAAGGACCCTAGCTTTGAAGAAAATTGCCAAAGCAAGAAATTATGCAGAGTCCAATAGCGCCATCCGACATTTCGTTATTCCAGACTTGAACTTTGAAGCTGAAAACTATATCGATTTAATTGACTGGCAAAACTGTATACTAACGGAACCGCCTATTATGATTTCTCTATCATCTGACGATCTCACAACGCTGGTGAGTTTGAGAGGTTCGATTAAAGATATTAGCTGCTATAAATTTTCTTGTCATACACAGGCAGTAGAGAGATGTGTAAAATTAGTCACCGAAGCAGCTTCGAAAGTTTGTGGACAAGAGCAGAGGGAGGGTTACATTAGATCAACTTTGGCCTCTCGAGAAATAATGGCTTCGTTTGAAAGCAAATCAGATTATAAAATTCATTTCAAATAAATATATTTTCATTTCAATTTTATTTAACCCGATTCTGCTAAAAATATCTTTATTTGACTTAATAAAATACTTCATTTTATATAATTTTTGTAATTTGTGGTGCATCAAGGAACTTCTGTCTATCTGACATGAAGTAAAACAGCAGAGCATGAAGCGATCGTCAAGAAAAATAAGTGAGTACCTTTATTTTTTTTAAAATATATTGTTATCATAATTACTATATATTTATAACATTTTAATAGAAATAAAGTAAAGTTATTTAATTCTAGAGATATTATAAAAGTACAGAAAAACGAAAAATTGGAATTTTGCAATTTTTTGGAAAAAGTTGGTCCTTTTGCGGCGGTAAAAGATATGCTTTCATCTTAATGAACTTTTATAGGGATATTTCTGATATCTTCATGTAGCTATTGCGCTCTATTAGAAGTTGTATTGCTATGTTTGAATAACTAAAAAAAATAATGAAAAAACTATGTTTTTTTGCGATTTTTTGGACATTTAACCCATTTGCGGCGGTAAAAGATATTAACTGATTGGTGTAATATTTTAAGAAATTAATCTTTACCACAAAATGCAACTTTTCTGACCTATTACGTTTCGATTATAAAAATTTCGGTTTTTTCGACCCACCCTAATATACATACATATTTATTGAAAAAAATAAACATTGTTGGATATATAAGTGATATAACTTCATTTAAAAATAATTTAAATTAAATAATTACAATCAATTATGTAGAAAATTGAAATAATTTAAAATTTAAACATTTTTAGTAAAAGCTATGTCTTATGATCCATTAATAAAATGCTCTACATAGTGAAACATTGATACCTTGAAAATCTTAATAAACAATCTTTTGATTACTAGTACTATAAATAAATATATGGTGTAGTTTCATAAATATAATATACTTTCCCATGGCTATACAAAATAATTTCTTTGAAAAATTTGCATCTGATTTTTCTATTAGACACTACATGAACAATTATTATCTTTTGTTGAAAGTAAAGCTTTTTATAAAGAATTCCTGGAATGATCTGAATTTAGCAGTAGAGTCTTTACATGTCTCAAGAAGTATTGTGTATTGTCATTTGACACTTCACCTCTGAAACTGCCAAGTAAACAAAAAAAAAAAAAAAGAAAAAAGGCGACAGTAAAATAAACAGAACAGAAATACCTATTTACCAGCTTTTTAGACTTCTGAAAACATTGATCTGAAAATGGAAAGCAGATTTATAAAAGTTGTCATGCACTAAAACATTTAAACAGCCACCAGACTTAATACACAGGCTTTCTTTCTAAGCTATGTTATAATACGTATTACTAAGTAGTAAAAGTGTATTTTTAGCTCAAATCTGCCATTTTGGCTATTTTAAAAAATAAAAGGCTTAAAAAAAAAGAAGAAGAAAGAAAACTACTTGTTTTTTTCTAGTCTGCCATGTAGATTTAAAGCTTATAAGAAAAGTTTGATTGATTAAAAATCTTTATCACTTTACAAATTTATTAATTCATCATTTTTCTAAAGCTTTGCTTGTAGCTTCTGCATAACTTGGATTTTGCATTTTTCAATGTGTAAAATAAATGAAAACATTAGGGGAAAAGAGAAAAAAACCAGATGGAAAAAAACCAGCATGTTTTTTTTTAAAAAAACCATTTGGTTTAAACCAAACAACCCTGATATGTAGTATAGGGTAAGTCTTATAATCATTTTAAAAATCGGGGGAAAATTTTTTGACGGATGTACACGTTTCAGACACTGGAGATTCCAAAAAAGATATTTTTAGAAAATAGAATTTTGCCGTTCGTCTGTCTGTGTGCCTGTAAATGCTCTATCTCCTGAACAAATTGGGATAGAAACTTCAAATTTGGTGCACACTTAGTATGTAATAATGAGAAGAAGCCTATTAAATATCAGTAACCTCGATTATCCGGAACTTTTTTTTGGACTCTCGAAATATTCTTTCTGATAAAAGGTATAAAAAATTTTTCAAAATTGTTTATTTTAAGGAGTAAATATAAAAGACAATAAAAAAACATAAATTTTGCATAAGGAATGAAGTCGATTGGATAATTAGTTGCCGAGATATTTGTAATCATATTTTTCACACTCATTGATTTTTCATGACCCTGTATTTCATTCTAATTTCAGTGCAAAGATATATTTTAATTAGAAATGAGATGCTTAATCTGACGCAGTAAACTGTTAGTTAATATGATTATCATTTTTGGAGTTATAAGGTTGTTTCTTTTATATAATTCGGTACTACTCGATTATCCCGTCACCCAAAAAAAACTATCGCCAAACTATAAGATTAAATGCCAATAATGGCTTATCGAAAATGTCACATTATTCATTTGACATTAAACACATTACGCATGTTTGTTTGTTGCGTCATAAAGTTGATTTTTAATTTGACTTTTTATTTGTATTTTTATTAATCTTTTACTAATTTATTTGTTCTTTCGTTATTTAAAATAAAAATTATGCCAATTTGTATAATTTTGCGACTAGTTTGGCGATTTATATAATTTGTCGAAATTGGTCAATGGGATAATCAAGTAGTACTTGCAATTCAGTAATAGAACAGTGTTATGTATTAAAAATATTTAAATATTCGTTTAAATTTTATTTTAGAATTGCAATGCATTTTGAAAATAGTTTACACATGTTTTATTTTCCTATTTTATACTATGCCTATCAATGATGGGTAAGTATTACGGTGGTCTCCAACAACTAGTTTATTTATATATGTGTTTGTATATACATAAACATTATATATATAATTTTATGTGTATATACCCCATACCAGAAACTGTGCAACATGGCAGCGTGTTAGGTTATTTTAGACCTTGCAGATCAACCAGCTTAAAAATAAATTAAACAAAAACATAATTTGAAGAACAAATTAAAAAAAACAAAATTTATTTCCTACATTGTTTAAGCCCGAGAAGGGACAGATATTAAGATATTTTATTCAATTAGTTCTACATTTAATGTTAAATTTTTGTAACAAATTAGTCAAGTCAACTGAAGATTAAAAAATAAAAATAAAATTCATGCAGTATGATACTTAAAACGCCCTAAAAAATTAGATTCTGTTTCAAATGAAATCGAAATAAATCTTAGACTTCTTCCATTTTTAGTTGAAAATTCTTGTATTGCAGATTTTGTATTTTGTTTATGACAATTGTACATAAAATGATAAGATGCATGCAAAATACAAAACTTAAAAAAGAAGTCTAAGATTTATTTCGATTTCATTTGAACGGAATCTAATTTTTTAGGGTGTTTTAAGTATCATAGTGTATGAGTTTTATTTTTATTTTTTAATCTTCAATTGGCTTAAGTAATTTGTTACAAAAATTTAACATTAAATGTAGGACTAATTGAATGAAATATCTTAATATCTGTCCCTTCTCGGGCTTAAACAATGTAGGAATTTTTTTTTTTTTTTTTTTTTTTTTTTTAATTTGTTCTTCAAATTAGGTTTTTGTTTAATATGTCAAGTTTTTTAATAACTACTGCAGGGTTGGCGAACCTATGGCACGTGTGCCGTAACTGGCATGCGGGAAGATATTTTCGGCACGCTGTTTATTGAAGTTCTAATTCAGTCAAATTCCTAAAATTCTGCACCTCTTTATTCTTTTTTTATTAATACACGAGCTTCATTGAAAATAGCTTTTATTTCCTACAATAGGTACTTGTGTATTTGTTATATCACTGAACTTACCGCTTAGAAATATTTGACCCTTCCCAACTTCCCATTTCCTCGATTTCATTATGATGGCACCTATGATTCACATAGAAAGAGAGAAAACTAGCAAATCAAATTATTCTTTGCTGTAATATTTCTGCATAATTTAATGCGTTTTGACCAGCATATGAGGCTTTATTTTAACTTTTGCTAGAATTTGATAATTGATCTTTAATTTGTTACAATGGCAAAAGTATTAATAAAACTAATAAATCATGATTTTTTTCATAAGTCATGAAAAAAATAGTAATTTGATTACTAAAACATTCGTAAAATGAAATGAAAACTATAATTATATTTTTCTATTATTATTTCTATAATGCGTATATTGATATTACCCGCAGGTATGTTAGCTATATTTATAATAATCTATCAATGATGTATAATTTTGACACTATTATTTATTTTTATTAGAATTAAAGTAACTTATAATTCACTATTAAATTAATTCGCTATTTTTTTTTTTTTGCGGGAATGAGACGTCGGGGGGTGGGGGGGTTGGCACACCATGTTCAGTTGTTTTTTTTTTTTTAAATATTGGCACGCGGTTGTAAAAAGATTCGCCGAACCTGAACTACTGCATTCAGACGAACTCATTTCAAAATTAACAGAGGGTATCATCATCAGGCTTTAATGTATGCGGTATTGCATCACAATGTGTGATGCAGTTTACCAATGTATAATTCAAAATATTTCACCACTGTAGTAATGCAGGTTGCTGTAGTTTTGACAAAAACTTCCAATCTGAACGTAAAAAACCTATAATCAAAACATAAAAAAATAACTTCACTGAAATTCAGATACCCTATTTCCCACTCAGGAATGCTATGAACTTGACCAAAGCAGAAACTTATTATGAAAATATCCTTTTTGTTTCCACTATGACGCCATATTCACCTTTTTAATTCTTGAAAAAAAAAACTAGTTCAGTTTAAAGTTTCACGTGGAAATGTTTCAACTAAAAAGAAATAAATTATTACGGCTTTTGAAATTTTTGCAACAATGAAGAAAAAATGTTGCATTTTCTATCAAAAATGTCCGTTGATTCTCAATGAAAAAAGGGAAATTTGGAATTATTAAAAAAAATATTTGAATAATGTAAAAAAAAATTGGCACATGTTTCTCTCTGGGTTATAATTCACCCATAAGCAAAGGCATTTTACCATTCGTTTTGACCCTGAAGTCAGGCAAACGTTTTTACACTTTAAATTTATAATATCATTAGAATTAGTAAAGAATAAAAAATGAGTGGCATCAGGGACAAAAAGGTGGGAAGAAAAAATTAAAAAGTTATGATCTCCATAGGCTTTTCTATGTTAAATTAACATTGAGAAGTGACACTGGAAATAAATAAGTATTGCGCTGCTGCTCAATACTTAAATACTGGGCTTAAAAAATTTACTTTGTTTTAAGAGTTATTGCGTTTTTTATTACATTTTCTTTGTAAATTACAATTTTTCTTATTTTATTGTTTACTGTAAGTATTTATGATAGTAGCTTGGTTCAGCATTGGTGGGCCACAGATAAATTTTGGTTTGCTGCAGATGGACACCAAAAATTCTGCTAATGTTTGTATATATATGTGTGTGTGTATAAAAATCTTAATAATTTTTGCAATTTCTAAAAACGTATGCTGTAGCAAAGGTTTCTGTATGTGACTATATACACACACATATATATATGTATATATATATATAATATAGCATATATTCTATGTATAACACGCACCTCCGTGTCCATCTTTACAAAAAAAAAAAAAAAAAAAAATGACATACATATCAAAAATAAAATAAAGGTTATTGTAGAGTGTTATAAGTACTACTTTTCTTGTAATCTGATAGCAGAAATTATCTCTCTTTTTTTTTTTTTTTAATCTAAAAAGCATGTTCGTTAAATTAAAAATCTCAGTTGTTATTGTCATATATTTTTTTATATGTATTTTTAGTTCATTTTTATAATGTGTGTAAACATGCACCTGTAAATTTCGATCAGTTTTATTCTGTCTGTTGATAGATTGACAAAATTCATGATGTTTTTCCCACGTCTGTGATGGATAGACAAATTTTGAGATTCTTTTGTGGCAATCAATCAACGAATTTTGCTTTTTTTTTCCCCCCTTTCGTACAATTGTCAAATGTCTTGATTTTTTTTTCCCTGGGACCTTTCGACAAATCCCCCCGTCTCCCTGGTTGATCGATGAATTTCACTATTTTTCTTCTTCAGTGGATTGATATAGTTTGCCAGGAAATTAACCCTTTATGCACTGAATTATAAATTCATGAAAATTTTTTCTTCTAAAGCATTTTTCGCGAATTTTTGAAACTACATTAGAAGATTTACATAATCATTTAATAAATTTTAGAAGGATTCAAGGATTTAGAAGGATTAATTAAATTTGAATTTATAAGGATTTTCTGCACTATTTATATTATAACCCCACTCAAATCTTTTATTTTAAATATTTTTCTTAATATTTTGTAGAATTAGGAAATTTATAAATATATTCTTACAATAGTAATATAGAAATATTTCTGAATTGAAAATTTGAATTGAATGTCTGAAATTTGAATTTCTGAATTGAAACTTTAAGTGGTGTCCCACTATAAAATGCTAAAAGTCTGACAATGTCAAAAGTGAGCAAGTGACTTCTCCGTGATTCAGATCGATTCTGATTAGCTTCAGATTAGAATCAGATTAGATAGCTTTTTTCTCTCGTCTATGCTTTTTACTCTCCAACTCTTTCCCTCTTTTCATCCCCTCTTATCAAGCCCTCCTATTTTGCTTCTCCCAATATCCCATCGGGTAGACATCTTACAATACTCTCTAGACTACAGACTCTTACAATACGAAAACGTTCTATTGGTACTAGAACCCCTTCTTTAATATTTAAATTTTTATTGTTAAATCTCTTGATATGTAGCTTCTCCATTATCACGTGATATAATTGTACACCTGGATGCTAGCAATCGCCCCTCTTACTCTCCTCTAAACCAAGCCCAAAAATGCCATTTCACCCCTTCTTTCATGCATTTATTTATTTCTTTATCACTTCTGCTTTGTAATGGAAGGTTTCTTATTCCCCTTTTAACCAAGTCATATTGTGAATGCCACAGTATTTCACTACTGCTGTCCTAATAATTTAATGTAAAAAAGGGAGAATACTCAGGCTTCCCCGCGTTAACTTCAATCTCTCGTATTATTCCCCTTACCTCCTGCTTCACGTTTATAACTCTCTTACGCTTTTCACATTATTCATTTTAAAATGGGTATGACTGACTTTTATTCTTCAAAACGTACCTTAAATTCCTACCTCACACCTGTATGAAACGTATCATTCTTTTACCTACTATTTTCTTTTCTATGTTAACACCCTTCCAACATTTTATCCTTTCTCTAAAACTTCCCGTACTAACCTTTTGCTATCTCTTTTTTCCTTTTGGACATTATTTTTCGTTTCATAATGACTTTCTTTTATTATCTGACCACTACCTTAAATTCCTTTTCTCACACCTGTGTTCAGCATATTTTTCTCAATATTTTAGTGCTTGAAACCGTACTAGCACCCCAATAGTACCATACCTGTTAATATTTTAAACACATGGTATCAAACAGAAAAAATCATTAAAATTTACAGAAAAAACTTTCACTTCAAATGTAATTTTTGTTACTTAACGTGTTCTTCCACTTAGCTCTTCATTTGTAAAAGGAATTAAGGCTACAAATTCCTTTCATAAAGTACCTCTCTCAAATGATTCACCCTCTTAAATCTATTAATTCTGCATCTGATATTATGTGCCAGAATTATAAATGTAATTAGTTTATTATATGTAATTTTATTACTTTTTCAGGATTATAATGACACAGCCAGATTGCTTGCTCCAGAAAATGTTGACCGAGAAGCGTTAATGGAATATGCCAGAGATGCAGCTGATTTTGCTACAAATTATCAGCTTCCAAGTCTAGATTTTGCTGTTAATCATTATGGGCAAGCTGATGTGGCTATGTTTGATTTTACCTCCATGTATGCAGCTGAAAATGCTTGTCGTATCATAGAAAGGCGAGGACATAAACTTCTTCAAGGTCTTGTTGGTGATAGCTTATTAGAGGTGATGCATTTATCTTTATTAATTGCACAAACGTTATAATTAAAGGCAATATATTAAAAAAATCATCTATTTTTAAAAATTAAATGCTTTTTTCTGTCTCTAAATTTTCTTGTTTATCATTGCACTAAATAGATGTTGGAAAATAATATTTTATTTATTTTATGTACCTTCTTAATAATAATACATTGCATTTCAGTATATTTAAAAAATATATAAAATTTGATTGGTTTTCTAATTTAAAAGAACTTTTAAAATAATTATGAAAATGCAACAAATAGCTTTTCATACAAACGATTATTTCAAAACTTACTGTTGTGTATTTATGGGCTATGGTAGGACACGAAATTTAAAGTCTAAAGTCTGTTGCCATACTACAAAATTGGTTGCCACAATTTAAATACCAGTTAGAAATCCTGTACTTATCACCTGAAGATGTAATTCAAACTACTTTATTTATTTATTATATATAGCGCATAAAAACAATTTTCTATTTATAAAAATTATTTAAGTTGTAACTGATTTATTAAACTATAGTAAAACTTTTTTATCAAATCATAAATACAGTCATAACGAACATGAAGTCATATAACAGCATTACATTACAAATAAAAAAAAAAAATACACGCATACTCTGTTATTGAGAATCAATGGAACATAGCATTTTATTCTGAAGTAAGGAACTTTTTTTTTTTTTTCTGGTGTATTTAAAGGTAGAATCTAGTATGCTTAGATAATCATACTGTAAAATCAGGATCAATGTGTAAGAAAATCTTTTCTGCAGAGAGATTGAAAAAGATAAGATATATGAGGAATGATGATTATAAATTTTTGCCGAGAATAAGTAAAATGTTGCTTTGATATAGGTCATTCCATGTCAAATCAACCAGTGACTCAACCTGACCATTTCAGATTTCAATAAAACTCCCAGGAATCGTTCTCCATGATGATATAAATGAGAATATATTTTTATAATTTTTTTATCACATTAAATTTTCATACAATTAATTATTTAAATTTTGAAAAATCATTATTTTTTTGGTTGCATAAATTTTTCAATTTTTGAATTTCTCAAGTTCTATCCTGCATACAGAATTTTATGATCCCTCATTTTGAAGAGAAATTTATAAGGTTTAATTTGATACCCAAGTTGACTATGCTCAGTTAAAAAAAAAGTAAATTTAAAAAAAATTTAATTTAAAATTTAAAAAAATTTCAGATAGTTTTTTTTTTTTTTTTTTAAGTTTGGAAAAAAATGTATGTTTGTTGTAATATTCTAAGCTTAAATTTCTGAAATTTTTAGAGTGGGATCTCCATGGGACCAAGAGTTAAGACATAAAAACTGAAAATTACCATTCAAATAACAATCTAATTCTAGCTATTTTGTTATTTATGTATTATTTGAATTTTAATTTTCAGTTTTTATTTCATAACTCTTGATCCCATTGAGATCTCACTCTAAAAATTTCAGAAATTTTAGCTTATAATATTACAACAAACATACATTTTTTTTTTTTTTTTAATTTTTAAAAAACACTATCTAAATTTTTTTTTATTTTAAATTTAAAAAAATTGTTAAATTAATTTTTTTAACTGAGCATAGTCGTCAACTTGGGCATCCAATTAAAACTTATAAAATTCTCTTTAAAATGAGGGGTCATAAAATTCTGTATGCCTGATAGAACTTGAGAAATTCAAAATTGAAAAATTTATGCAACCCAAAAAATGATGATTTTTCAAAATTTAAATAATTAATTGTATGAAAATTTAATGTGATAAAAAAATTATAAAAATGTATTCTTATTTATATCACCTGAGAGAATGATCCTTGACAGTTTCATTGAAATCTCAAATGGTCAGGTTGAAAATTGAAATTTTTTGGTTGATTTCACATGGAATGACCCATATCTGAAAACGATTGCTCATATTCGTATTCTGCTTTCTAGTCAGCAGCTTGAAATTTCTGGTCGCTAATGGCAACCCTGCGACTAAAAAGATCCTGCATAGGCTACAGTCAGTGTGATTAATTTTTTGGTACAATTCATCCATAGAGTTTGTTTAATATGTAGTATTAATTATATTACCGGGTAAAATAAATGTGTATAAAATTATGGGAGGTTTTTTGGGTGGCGTGGATGAATATTCACATATTTTTATCTGACTTTCATTTATGTTCTGTGGAATTTTATGGAAATTGAGTCAACGATCCTATGATTTTTACTTTCTTCTATCTTTACAAGAAGAAAGTATTGGTTTCATGAAAATTTTCGAATTCCAGTTTTCGACGGATTTACACGTTTTATGAGTCAGAGATTCCAAAAAACATGTTTTTACAAAATGTCTGTCTGTCTGTCTGTCTGTCTGTATGTGACACAAATTTTGTGGGCGCTCTATCTCAAGAACTAATGCACGAAATTTCACAAAACTTCATATTTAGTTAGACTTTGATATAAATTGGAACTGATTAGTTTTTGGTGAAAATCGCCCAACAGGTGGCGCTGCTATGCGGCATTTTTAACGATTTCTGCAATAGCTGTATCTCAAGAACTACTGCACGGATTTTCATAAAACTTCAGATTCAGTTAGTCCAGGATATAGTTTGGTGCTGATTAATTTTTTGTGAAAATCGCCCAACAGGTGGCAACAGGTATGCTGCATTGTTCATGATTATCGCAATAGCTCTAACTCAAGAAAAAATGCACGAATTTTCATCAAACTTCAGATTCAGTTAGTCCCTGATATAAATTATTGCTGCTTAATTTTTGGTGCAAATCGCCTCACAGATGGCGCTGCTGTGCTGCATTTTTCACGATTTCCACAAGAGGTGTATCTCAAGAACTATTGCACGGATTTTCATCAAACTTCAGATTTAGTTAGTCCTTGACATGAATTGATGTATAAATTAGTGCTGTTTAATTTTTGGTGTAAATCGCTCAACAGGTGACGCTGCTGTGCTGCATTTTTCACGATTTCCACAAGAGGTGTATCTCAAGAACTATTGCACGGATTTTCATCAAACTTTAGATTTAGTTAGTCCTTGACATGAATTGATGGATAAATTAGTGCTGTTAAATTTTTGGTGTAAATCGCTCAACAGGTGGCGCTGCTATGCTGTATTTTTTGCGATTTCCGCAATAGCTTTATCTCAAGAACTAATGCTTGGATTTTCAACAAACTTCAGATTCAGGTATACCTTGATATCGTTTAGTGCTGTTTACTTTTGGTTTAAATCGCTCAACAGGTGGTGCTGCTATGCTACATTTTTTTTAGAATTTCCGCTATAGTCTATCTCAAGAACTAATGCACGAATTTTCATCCAACTTCAAATTCAGATATACTTTGATATGAATTGGTGCTAAATCGTTGTTATTTCTTGTACTATTTAAATGATTTAATTGACGTGATTTATGTAGAAGAAAGTTTTGTGATGGCCACAACATACTAGTTTTAATTGTTATAATATGAACATATGTGCCTCAGAGCTTGTTCATAGCAGTATGTGGAAATGTAGCTAGATGTTGTTGTTATGCTGGGTTATACCCTAAAGCATATGAGATGATCAGTGCAACCTCAGCTGTTGTAGAAGATGGATGTAACTTGCTGTGAACAGCATAAGTTTGTGAAAATTGTGCCTCACCCACATACTGTGGGGATTTATCACCATGTGATTTTTATGTCATACCAAAAAATAAAGGAAGCGCAACACAGTAATGAAATATAGCAAAGTTACACTGTGCAGTGGGAAGTGTAATTGCTGAATTAAACTTCAATAAAAGTAAAAGTTTGAATTGATATACTGAACTAGATTTAAAGTGTAAAATATATTTAAACCGAAAAAGAATTAAAGTAAAGTGGTGGATTAAATGAAGACAATTTAAAAATGAAATATTATGTTTATTAAAAGCCTTAAGATGGAAAACAAAAATATAAATACTTATCTGAATTAATATCGCAGACAACTTATTTGTTTTATCATGACAAGAAAACAATAATGGCACACAGGTTCTCACTTTATCATAAACTTAGCAACTTGAAATAAATGCAATCTTAAAAGAAATGCACATTTTCACCAAAGCTAAGAACTTCAGACACTGGAAGCTGAGTCATACACACCTCAAAACTGTACCTTTAGCTTCTCACAAGTACCTTTAGTGAAAGAGCAGAGTCAGATAATATAGACGAACACGCGAACGCCGTTCGCAGAAAATTTTCAAAGTTTGCAGACAGTTATGATGTTTCTTTTTTACAAATTTCTCCATAAAACAAAATTATTAAGACCGCGGGCGGAGAATCGGTGCGAGGCCTGTCGCAGACTTGTGAGAAGGTCTGCAGACTATTTTTCAACTGGAGGGAAAAAAAAATTATCTAGAAATTATTTGCCATGTACCATGGCACAGTATTTTTTGAAAGAAGCACCACAGCATATATATTTTTAAAACTTAAAAATATTGTAAGTGTGGCGCTTATGCCGGAACGGCAGGTACAATGCTTTTATTTTTTTTCTCTCCTGCTAGGGCCGGTAGCAGAAACAGTGCAGCACCATAGCAGGTGCTGCAGATTATTTTAGGCTTTGCAGATTAATTTAACAGATTAAAAATAAATTTTCTGTTAAAAAGTAACTGTTAAATATTGATCTCTTTTAAATAAAGTTTATTTGGTTGGAAATTTTAGCGAATGTTTATGCACTTGTTTAACATTTCTCTGTGATTTGCGGTGGTTTTTTTACATTTGAAAGGGGAATTCAGTTTTAATATCTTAGTAAATATTATCCTCTTTTCAATAAAGTCTAACTCAGAAAACTGGAGGGGGGGGGAGGGGGGATTGAGTGCATGTAACGTAATGCGAAGGATTGGAAAAAGGACTTTTTCATTTTTGCTGTTAGCGGTGATATAGGACTCAGGAGAGGCGTGGCGTTTTTCTGCAGAAAATTTTTAAGAAATTATTTGAGTTTGCAGACAGTTTTACATTTTATCTAAGTCTGTGAAAGAGTCATTTTAAATCAAAAGAAAACTAGCATGATGTGGCCATCACAAAACTTTCTTCTATATAAATCACGTCAATTAAATCATTTAAATAATACGAGAAATTACTTCAATTTAGCACCAATTCATATAAAATTATATTTGAATTTGAAGTTTGATGAAAATTCGTGCATTAGTTCTTGAGATAGAGCTATAGTGGAAATTGTGAAAAATGTAGCGTAGCAGTGCTACCTATTGAGTAATTTGCACCAAAACATAAACTGCACTAATTGATATCAAGTCAAGGTATACCTGAATCTGAAGTTTGATGAAAATATTCGTGCATTAGTTATTGAGATATAGCTAGAGTGGAAATTCTGAAAAATGCAGCATAGCAACACCACCTGTTGAGTGATTTACACCAAAACATAAACAGCAGTAATTCATATCAAGGTATACATGAATCTAAAGTTTGTTAAAAATCCAAGCATTAGTTCTTGAGATAGAGTTATTGCGGAAATCGCAAAAAATGCAGCATAGCAGCGCCACCTGTTGAGCAATTTAAACCAAAATGTATAAAACGTCAATTCCTGTTAAGGACTAACTTCAGAAGTTTGATGAAAATCCGTGCATTAGTTCTGGAGATTGAGCTATTGTGGAAATCGTGAAAAATGCTGTATAGCGGTGCCATCTGTTAAGCGATTTACACAAAAAATTAATCAGCACCAATTTATATCAGGCACTAACTGATATTAAATTCTGTTCATTAGTTCTTGAGATAGAGCACCCACAAAATTTATGTCACACACAGACAGACAGACATTTTGTAAAAACATGTGTTTTGGGTTCTCTGACCCCTAAAACGTGTAAATCCGTCAGAAACGATAATTCGAAAATTTTCATAAATCGAATACTTTCTTCTTGTAAAGATAGAAGAAAGTAAAGAAAGTTCTCCCCTTATAAAGTCATATCATGATGAGGTTATTACGTTCTCACTTACTTACACATTATACAATGTTAAAGAAAAGCTAAACTACACTAACAATGAAACTTAAAACTCCTCATAAATCTTCATTAACTTGAACATTCCAAAGCTTTTACAATAAATAAGCTATCATTAAAAGATTGATAAATAACTGTTTCTGACATAATGGAATCAGCTGGATTCGAACCTCCTGCTTTGAAACTGGAGATTCTATTTCTGAACCATTAATGCTTGATTACATCGTTACAATAGTTATCACTTATTCTGTCACATTTTCTGGGGGATTTTCCCTGTTGAATAGTTTGCAAATTTATTTAGAAACCTTATTCGTTGGTCAATTTCTAAGAAAATCTATTCAGCTTTTTTGACAGTGGTCTATTACATTCATTAAATCATAGCTCTATCATAAGCACCATTTTTCACACATATCATGATAACAATATTTTCCTTTAGGGATACACCAAATATTCGGTATCTATTCAGTATTCGGCCATTTTACCGAATATTCGGTTTGGCCAAATACCAAACTATTCGGTATGTTGAATATTCGGCCTGGCCGAATATCAAACTATTCGGCCTGCCTTTTAAAACATATTCTTAAAACCATATACAACTTCTACTTTTAACTGTCAATTTATAAATATAGTCATAATAATGAAAAACAGAATCCTGTTTAAGTAAAAGAATGTTGTTACATTATCTATTTGCTGTTTGTTGAGTTTCACTTAAGAAAATTAACCATTAATGAGGATTTTCATAGGAATTAATGATGTACAAATGCAAGTTCCTGAATATTATCTAGTATCTCATCTCTCGAGATCAAACTTAGATTTTCGTTTGTTTCTTTAATAATTATGAAGATATCATAACTATATTTTCAACATACTTGCTTTGATTTCTGTGAAATATGATATCATTATGAGAGATGATGGAAATTGGTACCATTCATATCTAAACAACTATGAGCAAGATATTCCTTTATTCAGAATGCAGTTGACAGTATTTATACTTTGTCATTGGCCGAAATTCAGTCATTTTCAATGATATCATCACATTGAATATAAGCTAAATTAATATCAAACAAATCTCGTTGAAATATCTTCATTATTGATAAAGTTGTAAATGAAAATTCAGTTTAGTCTTGTAGTTACGCACCCAGTATTTTTGATTGAATGTACAGGCATTCCCCGACTTACGTAAATTTGCAGTTGCATAATAAATCTAGAAAATCACATTTGTGAACATACTAGCTCATTTGATATGCAGTTGCTTACTTTTGATATTTATTTTATAAATCTACCCTATATATATAAAATCCTAACGAAATGATTATATGAAACGACTGATTAAACAAGTGATTCTGTTTCACGGTGATTTCTTCTAAAATATGGAATACTTCGCGATGAAATTAACACCAGAAATCCTTATTGATCCACAGATCTCAAAGCTGGTATTAGAATTTTTAAATTCGAATTAGTAATTTCGAAATATTAATTTTTTTCTAATTTTAAATACTTTTCTCTAATGATGGCAACTCAAATTTTAATCATAACAGATATTTTTTTCATATTTTAGAAAAGGTTATTATTTTAAACTAATTTGGTGACCAGTTTGACCTCCCTTAAATGTATGCTAAGAAGTGTTTTTTGTATTTCATTATTATTTTATTTAATACAAAATTTTCATTTAAAACTGAAATATTTAAAACTAATGGCTTTCACTTCTTTCTTTTTTTTAAACAAAACTAAAAGAAATATATTAGGTGCAGACCTCATATACGCACTGGGGTTCTTAATTCGTGCCAAAATGGCATTATTTTGCCTGACATGGTAACCTGGCTATTGTTGCTTATTTATTAATAAATGTTTATTTACATTTATCTTATAGTATAATATGAGCAAAAATTGTGTGTGTATGTAAATTTTATCTTAAAAATGGCTCTAATGATTTTGACTAAATTTCGCACCCTACCGTTTTCAGACAAGAAAAGACCATTGGGCTGGGTCACATATTCGAGAAAATTCGATTAGTGGGTCGTTTTGGGTCATAATGGGTCAGGGTCAAGCTAATTATATCTAAAAAACGGCTCAGTCGATTTTGACTAAATTTTGTATCCAACCTTTTTCGGGTATGAGGAGACTATTGGGCTAGGTCACATGTTCGAGAAATTTCAATTAGTGGGTTATTTTTGGGTGACTCCGGGTCAAGCTAATTTTGTCTAAAAAATGGCTCTAATGATTTTCACTAAACTCTATATTCTACAGTTTTGGATTACGAGAAGTCCATTGTGCTAAGTCACATGTTCGAGAAAATTCGGTTAATGGGTCATTTTGGGGTCACTGCGGGTCAAACTAATTTTATCTAGAAAACAGTTCAATCGATTTTGACTATATTTTATATTCAACCGTTTTCGAGTACGAGAAGACTATTAGGCTAGGTCACATGCTCGAGAAATTTCAATTAGTGGATCATTTTGGGGTCACTCCGGGTCAAGCTATTTTTATCTAAAAAAGTCCCTAACATTTTCACTAAACTGTTATATTCTACAGTTTTGGATTACGAGAAGACCATTGAGCTAAGTCACATGTTCGAGAAAATTCGATTAGTGAGTCATTTTTGGGTCGCTGTGGGTCTAGCTAATTTTATTTAGAAAACGGTTAAATCGATTTTGACTAAATTTTGTGTCCAACCATTTTCGTGTATGAGAAAAGTATTGGGCTAAGTCACATGCTCGAGAAATTTGAATTAGTGGGTCCTCTTTGGGTCACTGCGGGTCAAGCTAATTTTATCTAAAAATGGCTCTAACGATTTTCACTAAACTCTATATTCTACAGTTTTGGATTACGAGAAGAACATTGGGCTAAGTCGCATATTCAAGAAAATTCGATGGGTCACTGTGGGTCAAGCTAGTTTTATCTAGAAAATGGTTCCAACAATTTTGACTAAATTTCGTATTCTATCATTTTCGGGTTCGAGAAGACCATTAAGCTAGGTCAAGAAAATTTGATTATTGGGCCACAATGGGTCAGGGTCAAGTTATTTGTGTCTAAAAAATGGTTCAAAATATTTTGACAAAATTTTGTATTATACTGTTTTCGGGCATAAGACCATTGGGCTAGGCTCAAGAAAATGCAATCAGTGGGTCATTTTGGGTCCTAATGGATCATGAGCAAGTTAGCAGAATCCAAAAAACGGCTCAAACGATTTTGACAAAACTTTGTATTGTACCGTTTCTGGGCACAAGAAAACCATTGGGCTAGGTCGCATGCACAAGAAATTTCTATTAGTGGGTCATTTTGGGTCATAATGGGCGAGGATCAAGCTTACTGTATTTCAAAAAGGTTCAAACGGTTTTGACATTTTTTTTATTATACTGTTTCCCAGTACATGAAGAACATTGGAATAAGTCACATGTTTGATAAATTTCGATTAGTGGGTTATTTTTGAATCAACGTGGGTCAAGCTAATTTTATCTAGAAAATGACTGACGATTTTCACTAAATTTTATATTCCTTCATTTTCAGCCTTGAGAAAAGCATTGGGTTAAGTTGCATGTTCGAAAAAATTCGATTAGTGGTCACTATTGCTTACTTTGAAGCTAATTGTATCGAAAACAGTAAGTATGATACAGTGGGAATAATATATCAAGATTAACACAGAGCTAATTTTGACTGAGCTTAGCTCGGTCATTCCTGCTGGTTTTCTTTTTATTTAAAAAAAATGTTATAAATTGTTTTGTTCTATAGTTAATGAATTTTTTTAAATTATTGTTATTTCATTTTAAAAATAATAGAAAATAATTTAAAAATACATATGTAACGAGGTTTTCGCAAAATTGTCGTTAAAAAAAAAAAAAAAAAAAAAAATTAGACCAAACTCGATTAAATAATGCAACAAATCATGACATTTAATTTCAAATTCAAAGCAATGTTTTAATGGTACTACTTACAAGGAAGGTCTCCATACGGGCATACTCAGAAAAATCTGAAATAAATACAGAATGTTCTTCTCCCATGGGTATATATGTTTATAAAAAATTTTTTTGGCGGAACCTCGGTAGAACGTCCGTAAAAAAATAATGAAAATTTCGCTTATTTGGCGACTTATCACCGTTTGGCGAAGAAATTAAGTTTAAAAAAAAATACGCTTGTCGAATACTCTTTAAGGAAAAAACATTTTATGTCGAATTTGTTTAAATAAGTTTAATTTAAATAACTTTAGCTTTGTCATTTTTTGTTTAACTATAGTTTTGTCATATATATTTATATGTACTTATAACGAATTTTAACTATCATATTTTACGATTTAAAACGAAATTTAAATTGATTAAAATTGTTCCTAACTCAAAAATATGCCCCATCGAGCACTGTCGATTCAACTTTGTTGCTATGGAAACAACTTCTTCGGTATGGAAATGTATTACAGCAGCATTATTCATCTGGTGTTAAAAGTTATTTTTATAACCGATAAAGATGTTTAAATAAAAAAAAATTGTGGATTGAAGAATAAAACAATGCAAAATTTCGTTCAAATCGGCAACAAGTATAATACAAAATGTAATAATAATAATAAATTCTTTCATGGTTTACGTTTAAATTTGTTAAATACCGCATATTCTCAAAATCAATTAAGAAACAATTTTCAGATTCGTTAAAATCGTTTGCTTTTGGCGAGGAAAAGTGCTCCTCGCCAAATTGCATGCCGTTTTCGTCATTTCACGCCAATTATTCGAAAGTATTTTATTTTTTTACAGATTTTCTACTGTAATTCCGCCGCTAATTTTAACTGATCCTTTATTACATACATGAGTACTTTCACTAACATTTTTTTCAACATATTCTGAGTATTCCCAGTATGGAGACCTTCCTTGTTAGTTATCCGTCGACCAATTTCGCCAAATTATACAAATAGACAAGAACAAATAAATTAGTATAAAATTAATAAAAAATACAAATAAAGCGCCGAAATAAAAGTCACTTGATGGCCTAAACACGTGTAACTTCCTTACAGTCAAGTGAATGTGACATTTACGATCAACCGTTATTGGCATTTAATCTTAGTCTGGCGATAGATTTTTTGTTGATGGGATAACCAAGTAGTACCGTTTTAATTTACCACTCGAAAAATAAAAAAATGCTAACTGGCGAGTTTAAAAAAAAAGCTATTGGCGAGATTTGCACCCAGCTAACATAAAAGTACCAAGAATACTTTGCGATCACGGCAACTTTTATGTAGTTTTATTCGAAAAAATAACTTTGATTCTTTAATCAAAATGGAAACCTTTCTTATGAAAAGCGAAGGGATCAGCCGTAATTGTTTATGGCAGTTACATGACCTGGACTATTATAATATAAGTAAGTGAAATGATGGTGATAGAATAATATTTGATGACTTATCGCCTGTGGCTGGCTAACATTAAAGTACCAAAATGATTGCCTGGAATATAAAAAGTGAAGGGATCAGCCCGTAATTGTTTATGGCTGTTGCGTGATTTGGATTATTATAATATAGGTGAAATGATGGCGATAGAATAATATTTGACGACTTATCACCTGTGGCTGGTTAACATTAAAGTACTGAAATGGACGCCTGGAATATAAAAAGCGAAGGGATCCGCCCGGAACTTTTGATTATAGTCACATGACTTAGGCTATTATTATAGAGATTGTTTTCAATTGTAAAAACAGCGCAAAGAATAATATTTCCTAACGATTAAAAATTTATTTACATGTGACTATTAAAAACAGAAAAAAAAACAACTTTAAAATTACTATTAAATGAGTAAGTGTTAAAAGCAGGAAAATATTGAAAATTATGTCTTGAAAATTGTATTTATTTGTGAATATTAAAAGAGAAAGGAAACTTTAAAATAATAAATACATTAATATGCGTTTAACCCTTTCAGAGGCAAGGTACTTCTATTCGTAAAATGTTGAAATCAGTGAATGGCACCAGAATTTACAAATTTCGAAATACGAAAATGCTTTTGTTCACTTACTTAATAAAAGGAAAATTTTCATTCCAATAATGTGGCATTTAAGAATTAAAATTAAGTGGTCCAAAAATGAACCACCACCCTTGAAGGGGTTAAAGCAGTAAATTGTAGCAATTGTAGTAAATTGTATTATGTCAATCTTTTTATAACGTTGTTAAAAAATATTGGGAGGCAAAGACACTGTTTACTTAATTCATTTTATTTTAGCTTCTTTTCAAATGTTTAACTGATTTTCTTTAATCAAACACGAAAACAACCATTGGATGTCTTAACAGCAACTGATTCGGCCTAAAATTTCTGCAATCAAAGGGAATTGAATGGAAACCTTTTTACATGGAGTATAGGGTTTTTTTATTATAATTCAATCTTCTGTAATCTTTTTAAAACTGATCAAATTAGCATGCTTTTAGATTCTGTGGTGTCTGAACGAGAGTTGACAAGCGTAGCTTGCAGGGGGCAGAGCCACCTAGTAAAATATATAGTTATAAACCTCAGCCGTAATATAGTTTATATATTACATAAGGTTATATTTTTATAGGTATATTCAATCAAATCTATAACAAGAGTACTTAATCTTTATTGTTAGTTATTCATAGTAGTCATCTAATTCATAATAAATTACAGTTTGTGCTTATCAAGGATTATTTTATTTTGTGAGTGCTATTCATTTGTCTTGCCATCAGAAATTCACGGATCATAGGTTAAATTAGTCTTCTTTAATTATTTCAATTTTTTATAGTCATTTGATGTAGATTCAAAGTTGTTATAAATCTATTCATCAATGTTAGATTTATAAATTCCATATTCCACAAGATATTTGAAAAGTGTTCTTTAAGGTTTTTTCAATATTTTTTCATACTCTTATAGTTTATACAGGAGTACATACTGTCGCATGATGCTTTATTTGTAAAATAATATATATATATATATATATATGTGTGTGTGTGTAATAATTATTGCAGTTTCTTACAAAATTTTACCTAACCAACTTACAAATTCGACTTACGTAAAATTCAAGTTACTTAAAACTTTACAGAACGCATTAATTACATAAGTCGGGGGATGCCTGTACTGTAATTTTGATGGAGAAAAAGGATTGAGATGTTTCCATAGTTGCCAACTTGTACGGATTGGCCGTACAATATACGGATTTTGTTCTAAGTGTACGGTTGTATGGATGGACAGTACGATTGTACGGTTTTGCCCGCGGGAAAAACGATCATGAAGGATCGCGGAAAATGCTAATTTCGTCAAAGATCGCGTGAAAAAACGCTAATTTCGTCAAAGATCGCGTGAAAAAACGCTAATTTCGTCAAAGATCGCGTGAAAAAATGCTAATTTCATTAAAGGTTCACGAATAAAACGCTAATTTTGCCAAAGGATCTCGAAAAAAGCCCTAATTTTGGGGGGAAAAAACACAAATTTCGTCAAAGATCGCTTGAAAAAACACTAATTTCGTCGAGGGATTGTGAAAAGAACGCGAATTTCATCAAATTTCGCGGGAAAAAACATGAATTTTATCAAAGATATTTGAAAAAAAAAAAAAAAAAATTGTCAAAGGATCAGGAAAAAATTGCGCATTTTGTTAAAAAACGCGCAGAAAAACACTATTTTTGTCGAAGGATCGTGAAAAGAACGTGAATTTTGTCGAAAGTCGCAGGAAAAACATTAATTTTGGCAAAGAATCGTGAAAAGAACGCGAACTTCGTCAAAGATCGCGTGTAAAGAACACTAATTGCGTCAAGAGATCGTGAAAAAAAAAAAAAACGCGAATTTTGTCAGAAAACGCGTAAAAACACTAATTTCGTCAAAGGATTGCGAATATCATCAAAGATCGTGGGAAATAACGCGAATTTCGTCAAAAGATCGCGAAAAAACCGCTAATTTCGTCAAAAGATCGCGAAAAAACGCAAATTTCGTCAAAAGATCGCGAAAAAACGCAAATTTCGTCAAAAGATTGAAAAAAAAATAGTAATTTCGTCCAAGGATCGTGAAAAAAACGCGAATTTTTCATAGGATTATGGAAAAAACGCGAATTTCGTCAAAGGGCCTCAAAAAAACTAATTAGCACCGGCAATGAATCCCCCCCCCCCTTTCCTCCCTAATCCCTTAACTGTAACCTTTCAAAAAATTTGCTGTTAATTTCAGAATTTTTTTTTTTTTTTACTTAGAATTTCCCATGCAAAAAAAAAAATTTCTGATGAAATCTCGCGTTTTTATTTTGGGGGGAAAAAGGACTATGTATGAATGTAGTATAGAAAATGTTATGAAATATTACTTTTTTCATTGCATGTGCACATGTTATGCATTTTTAAGCACATAAGAATACATCATAAAAATTGTAAGGATTTCAAAATTGACATGTTGGCAGGTATGTGTTTCTTGTTCAAAAAATGTGTCTTGACCATATTCAGTTGAAGGTTTGTTTCGAGATTTTAGCAACAACCTGTATGTTTACAATCTCTGAAAAATTGAAAATGATCGCCCATTGCAGACACTTATCTAGGATGCATTTAAAAACTTCTTTGCTAAATCGAAGGGAGTAGAAAAGTTTTCTTGCTGAGTTGCCACCATTTGAAATTCGAATAGTTTATTTATTTTTACTTTAGTCTCTTCCTGACAAATAAATAGTACATGATCGTATAAAGTTTTTCTTCGAATTTTTTCACAATTTCTCCGATTTTAAAATATTTTTTTTAGAATTTAAAAACATTTTATTCACTTGTTTTAATTCACAGAAGAAGACATGAAATTAAAAATTTTATTAATTAAAAAAGTTTTATAACTATCTTCTTCTTAAATAACTCGGAGATTTTTTTCAATATAAAGTTTACTTGTAAAAAGCTCTTGTTTATCAGAATGTAAATTTCTGTTTTAAATATTTCTTAAAATTGCTTTAAAATTTAACATTTTAATTCTTTTAAACTTTGAAATATAAAAGTATTCAGCTAGCCGAATATTCGGTATTCGGTTCACCTGTGGGCTGAATATTCAGTATTCGGTTCACCTGTGGGCTGAATATTCAGTATTCGGCCAAAATCACTATTCGGTGCGTCCCTACTTTCCTTACACTATGTATTAGGAAAGTAATAAATCTATCTTATTCATGAATAATTTCATTAACAAATTGAGTATGCCTGTGCACAGACCTTTAAGATCATTATCATAGTTCTTTATGTCATATATTGTTACATTATATATGAGTTATACATTTTATCCAAGCATTATTAGAAACATGTTTCTTTCTTTTGGTTCTGTGAAATTTTATTGCTTTCACCCATGCATTTGTATATTTTAAAGTTGTATACCACATCAATATTTTGGGGAAAAAAAAAAAAAAAAAAAATGATTGTTTAAGCCCAACTCTTGTAGAATGGATAATTCCTTATATGTTCTAATTCCATTTTTATTGTGTGAAAAAGTCATGTGTTATTAGTTTGCAGTGACCCGGAGCCGAACAATTTTTGATGCTCCAGCTCCGCTCCTAGAGAAAATACTGTGGCTCCAGCTCCGGCTCGGCTCCGACTTCGCACTTTTGAGTTGCAGATTTTAATTTACACGTTTAATTTTTTGCTCACATATACTTTCTACCTTCATTAAAGATCTGACAAAATGCATTTTTCTTCTCATCAAACTTGAAATGCTTGTTCAGAAAATATGACATCTTTTAGCTTTTGCTTTTAAAATAGAAAGTTTGGTGGAATTTTAAACACAAAAATCTTAAATTTCTTCTACACTTTTTAAACAGCCAAAATTGTACAACTACACATGTAAACAACAGGCGGCCATATTTGTTTTCAAATAGTGTTGTTACTTAGTTCAAGTAGAAAGTAGAAGTAAAGTAGTGTTACCATGTTTTGAGAAGGTTTCCTTCTCTAATAATAATAAAAACCTAAAAAATGATATAATTAAAATACTGAATAATGATGTAATTAAAATATTTTAAGCCTAGAAATTTAAAAGACTGAAAAAAAAAGATTTAAAAGAATATTAAAAACTAAAGGAGCCCTGGAGCTGGGGAAAATTTAGAGCTCCAGCTCCAGTGAAAACACAGCTCCGGAGCGCTCCGGCTCCGGGTCCCTGAGTTTAAGTATAATTGCTTGTTATTGTTTATATAATTCATGCATTAATTATCTTTGTCAATTCCTTATCATTTTAGCCTTTTTGGCCTACAGGATCTGGTTGTGCTAGAGGATTTTTAAGTTCCTTTGATGCGGCATGGATGATTCGCAGTTGGTCATCTGGTAAACTGACAACTTTGCAAGTTCTTGCTGAGAGAGAAGCCATTTATCGTTTATTAGCTCAAACGACACCTGAAAACTTGAGCAAAGACCTGAATCAATATACTCTGAACCCCTGTTCTCGTTATCCCAATTTGAATTTGCAAGCAGTTTTGCCTTCACAAGTCAGATCTTTGTTTAATACAGATAGTAAAATTGAAGAAAGTATTTTGGATGTTGCAGTAGAATTGCCAAAGAAGAAAAGACGAAGAGGTAATATCATAGTGAAATATTTTGTATGTTTAAGAAGTGCTGAATCCTTCAAAACCGATTTATCATACATAATAACTTGGTTATTTAATATCATTATTCATAAACACTAGCTGTCTCTCGCGACCAGTTTGGTCTCCCTTAAATATATTTAAGCTTGCAACATGTTACTTTTATTCATGATGTTATTTAGTTGCATACCTTCACTAAATCTAAAGATTCTGATAGAGAAATCAACAAATCTATGTGATCAGGCAGCATTTCATTTATTTATTTATTAGTATGAGCGAAGCGAATCCTCTACTAGTCTACTCAAATTACATTTTGTCGTACACTTTACAAAAAAACTATTCAGTATTTTGACTTGAAATGAAACTTAAAAATACATTATGACATGTAGATTTGCACAATGTTATTTTTTTTTACAGAATAACCTTAAAAAATTTATTATTTTAATTAATTTATTTTACATGTTTTTCCATTACAGATGCATTTTAGCGAGGGGGAAAAAAAAAAAAAAACACTTATAATTTCAGAAGAAAAATTAATAAATCATGGAGTCAGTACTTATAGATAGAATCATGGTTAATTATATAAATAAAAAATATTTTCAATATTCCGCCAAAATATCTCAAAAACTGTTTTTTAAATTTAACTAGCTGTTTAACCCGTTCTATGCACGGGAGTTCATAAATTGAATTCTAAAACCAAAATTAAAAATAACTATTTATTTAGTAAAATATTTTCTTACTACTGCTCATTTTTTTAATAAAATTTAATTTATCGTTTTACTATGGCAGCAGACGATAAAGCTGTATCTTTGGAATAAGGAATAAATAGAATAAAAAGTTTTGTTGGAGTTGGTGATAAAATGTTTGTGTTTATCTAAAAAAAAAAAAAAAAAAAAATTATAATAATTAAGCGGAATTAAATAATCTCTAATTATTTGCATGTGAGGTAAAAGAATTATCGTAATACCCGATGGAGCTTCTTAATATTGCAGCGTGGCATACATAATATGTATATCTCTAATTATTTGCATGTGAGGCAAAAGAATTATCGTAATACCGGCTACAGCTTTTTAATATTGCAGCGTGGGATACGTAATATGTAAGGTAAAAGAATTATCGTAATACCGGCTACAGCTTAAAACTTTACTTACATTAAACTTTCTTATATTAAAAATGTATGTTATTTGAGATGAAAATATACATTTTAATAGAATACTTTATTAAGATTTGTTGGAGATGGCGCATATTTTGGCTTTCATTCCTTTTAATCATATAATAGTTTCACGATTTCTTTTGCGAAATTTTTAAAATACTTTTTTTAGGAAAATTATAGCATTTTTTTAATGAATTAAAGTTTGTGAAAATCCAATTATTTAATTAAATTAAGTATTTTTTAGTGTTAAGAATTCAAATACACAACTTATTCTTATTATGTGAAATAATTTACGCATACGAAACTTATGCATTTAAAAAAAATTATATTATGATTTTTTTTTGTAACGTGGCAACAAAAAAATTGTAGACAAATAAAATTAAATGTTAAATTCATTATATAAAGTGTTATTCGAATTCGAAGGTTGAAAATTTAACCAAATGAAACATATTTACTATTAAGAAGTAATTACTATTAGTATTATTTTTAATATGTTTGCCGTTTAAAAACAATTTATGGAATGTATTAGTTCTATTAAAAAGAATGCCGAGAAAACGTACAATTACTGGTCGAAAAGAACGCGAACATGATTTAGCTTTAAGGCAAGAGGTTAGATACCAGCGCAAAAAATGACGACATGACGAATCTCTTCTGATAGATAATGCATGTGCTCGGAAATATGCTTTAAATTTCGAAGATGCATAAAAAAAAAATCAAAATTATATTTTTGTAAAATTTTCATCTACGTTGGTTTGAGATCATTTTCAATCTAACGGATCTTGTAAGACTTGCCATAAATGTATAGTAAATAATGAACTAAATATTTTTCTGTAGCTAATAATATGGATCCAGGTCCACAACCAGAAATATTTAAGAAAATAACTTTCGTTGAGGAGCAATTAATTGCCCAAGTTCATCTAGTTATTACTACTTATCACATTAAAGGTGGGTCGTCTCGGATACAGTGGGCAAGTTATTAATTTTCATCAAGATATTACAGAATTTTGTATTTTATTACCTCATTCCATAGATACTATATCACAGTACATCTTTGTTAGAAGACAAAATGATGAAGAATTCAAAGATTTTATAGTAAATCGTGAAAACATTAAGTCTGCTTTAGAATATCTAAAGGAAAGTAATCCTTGGTATCATTATATTACTATTGATGAAAATAACTTGCAAAGTTTACCCGAAAATGAAAATATTTTTCAGCGAATAATACTCAGTCAAGAGCAACAGCAGATTTATTTACCATCAGTTGCAAAAACTTTGAATTCTGTAGATGATCTATGTCCATGGACAAATAATATATATGAATCCAAAGTCCCAAATGTGACTTTCAGATGTAATCGAGAGGCAATAAATAGTATGTTAGGTATTAAAGAAGGAAATGATGAATGCAGTGTCATTCCTTGGCCTCAGATAGATACTAAGCCTATAAATGAATTTTCATGTGATGGATAGTTGATTGTAGAGCTTTTCCTACGTTATTTCTAACAGGAAGAGGTGATCTTAGAGATGCTAGAGTTCGTAAAATTACACCAAAAGAATACTTTAAATTTCTCATGATATATGACGATGGAAGATTTGCACAGCATCCAAGATTTAGATTTTTTGCTTTCACTAGCATAATGCATTGGACAGCATTACAAAATGGAATTATTTGTATTAAAAAAAAAATTCTCGCCTACATGATGTTGAAACAGTTGAAAAACTCCAGGAACAGTTGCAGAAAGATCCTACATTGTACAAGTCGATTTTATCTTTCAGTGCTAATTTAAGATCATCGAGCTCTTATTGGTTTATCAGATCACGAGAGTTGTTAGACATGGTTAAGGAATTCGGAACTCCTACTGTTTTAATTACACTTAGTGCAGCCTGATTTTTACTGGCCTGAAATTTATCGCATTATTGATGCAGACTATGTTTACACTAATTGTAACCAAAATTCTGAATTCATCAGAAAATCAAAATTGTTGAATTGTAATCCTTTAATCGTTGCTTACTTTTTTCATAAGCGATTGGATTTTTTTATGGAACATAATTCAAGAAATATTTCAAAGTGAAGGACTTTTGGTTTCGTATATAGTTTCAACATAGAGGTAGTCCTCACATGCATAGTCTTTTCTGGTTTGAAGATGCTCCTGATGTAAACAATCTTAGTTCAAATGATGATGAAAAGATACGTAAAATTCTAAAATAGTTTGACGAATTCATATCAACTTGGCAACCAGATCCTAATCAAGTTTATGATATACATCCATCTAAATTTCATTTTGCGGATGTGCCTGATGAAACTGCTGACTATAATCACTTAATATGTGCAGTACAAATGCATAAATGCTCTAAAGCTTATTGTAAGAGAAAGAAAAAAGATTCTTCTGAAGTCACATGCCGTTTCAAATTCCCCAAAGAATGTTCTCACGAAAGTAAAATTCAGTTCCTTACTAATGAACCTGAATACCTTTAAAAAAAAAAAGTCCTTATTTAAACAGTCATAGCCCACAAATTTTAAAAATTTGGCGAGCAAACATGGAATCCCAAGCAGTCATTTCCATTCACGCAGTTCTAAAATATATTGCTAAATATGCTAGCAAAGGTAAACCCAGATCAGAAGGGATGAAAGATTTCATCAGACAAACAATTCAAGAATCACGCGATAATATCAATGTTCAGCAGATAATTCAGAAGATTTTAATAAAAATGTGTGCTGAACATGATTATTCTGCCCAGGAAATATTTTGGGTGTTAATGGGATGGCCTTTGTATAAGTCATCTCGTCAGTTTGTCACCATTAATTTAGCAAGGAACGCATGGGAACTATTAGATATGAATAAGGAGGATGAAAGCATAGCCGTTTCAAATATTTTAGAAAAGTACGAGCAACGCCCGGTGATATTTGAATATATGTCCTTGCAGAATTATTTCACAAATGTTTATAAATGCGGTGAAAATTTCAGTATCAGAAAAAAAAACATATATCCCCAGAATTATACCGAAATTGAAATATGATCCAAATAATGTAAATAATGAAGATTTCTATAAGCAACAAGTTATGTTGCATATTCCTTGGCATGATTTTCCAATTATGAATCCAAATAAGACTTCATGGAAAGTTATATATGAACAACATTTTGAGAATAATGAAATTCAGAGATTAGATTATGAATATCTGTTGCAAAACTTAGAAGATGAGGAAGAATTTGAAGAAATTGAATCTACTGAAATAGATCAACCATTTGACTGGATGAATGTCGCTTCAAGACAAAATAATGCACAGGATGAATTAGATTTGGGCAGAAGGGACATTGAATGGTATGCCAATTATACCTCATATCAAAGTCAAGATTTGCTTAATAAATTACAGAATTTTATTGAAAATGAAAAGGTGAAAGAGAGTGGAAAAAGTGATTGTGTCACTGTTCCTTTTAATTTGCCAAATTTCGTCTTTTCCCATGAACAGGAAAAAAATAATAAATATTTTTGAAGAACAGCTCAATTTCTTGCAAGGTCATAGGCGAGAAATGCCAATAAAAAGAATTGTTGTCCAAGGAAAAGCAGGTTCTAGAAAAAGTACTTTAATACATTACTTCACTGCTCGATTAAATGAAACATTTGGTCCATCTTCTTTTCAATTGCTTGCACCACCTGGTGTTGCCGCAGTCAATATAAATGGATCAACGATTCATTCAAAACTTTTATTGGGACTAAATCAAAAGCTAAGAGATCTTAGTCCATATTCGATTGGTCAACTTCAGGAGTAGTTTTGAAATTGTAAATTCATAATTATAGATGAAATGAGTATGATTGGATGCAGTCTTTTGCGAAAAATAGATTTACGATTACGTAGTGCTGTGCCATCGAAACAAGATGAACCTTTTGGTGGAATGTTCTTATATCTATTTGGAGGTATCAAACAACTACCTCCAGTAAACAACAGGCCTCTTTACAGTGACAAAAATCAAGGAAGTGAGTTTCTTTTGGAAGGACAATTGTTATTTTCTTCGACTATTCAAAAATATTTTTTTTATCATCCTCCTTCCGGCAAGATGAAACTCAACAAATATTTTGTAGCATACTTGATCGAATTAGCAATGGAGAATGCACTACTGAAGACTATGAAATATTAATGAGTAGAAGCTTACAGTCTCTTTCAAAAAGCGAACAGCATTTATTTAAAGTTTCAATTAGGCTGTTTTCAACGAATAAAGACGTAAAAGAATATAATAATGAAAAATTAAAAGAACTGTGTCAACCTGTTGCCTTGATTCAAGCTCTTCATAATTGTACTAAAACAAAGTTGGCCGATTCTGAAATGACAAATGGACTTGAACCCCTTCTTACTTTATCAATTGAGTCTAAAGTAATGTTACGTTCTAATTTGTGGAGCGAAAAAGGTTTAGTAAACTGGGCTTTAAGCTGTGTTGCAGATATTATTTATGAAGAAAATCACGGCCACCAGACCAGATGCCGTGAATAATCATGGTTAAATTTGAAAACTGCAGTCATTCAACTTATGAGAATGGCTGTGTTCCGATTCCACCAATAACTAAATTCTGGAAAAATGGAAATATAAATTGCTCAATGTTATAATCTGTTCTGTCTGATACTAGATGGCGCCATCAGCGCATGTAAAACGTACCTGGCCGAGATCGGCATTTTTGGAGTCAGTTGCTTGCGAGCCGCGATGTAAGATGGTCGGATCTTGGATCCACATGTAATAAATATTAATCTAGTTGCATCCCGCGTAATTATGCTTTTATTACTTTAATCACACTTGGCAGTTACTTCAGTGGCGACGAGATGAAGATTTATCGATGTATTTCTTAAGAAATTAGCGATTTTTTTCGCATATTTTCAAGAAAATAGCGGCATCGGCACATGACGGCGTGCTAGGCCTAATCGGCGACCGGCGACTTCGTAGCTGACATTATTGTTAGGAAATATTAACAAGCTCATTTCCCAGTTCTCAATGCCTCTAATTATATTCAATAGTACATTAACCCTGGTAGTATAATTTACAGTTCGTTATTTATAAATCTTTATTTTTATTAAGATCATTTCATTTAAATAGTATAAGTATAAAGTATTCTGTATTTAAAAGTATTTTGAAATTAAACTCACTTTTTATCTTGCGTTCATTCTTTTAATCCTTTAGTTATTTATTCAGCTTTACATTTCTTTAGTTACAGTTCATTGATAACGCCGTATCTTTATTTTTACAACTTCAGATGTTTACGTTTTCCACGCGACATAGTAGAATTTACGAGAGCGTATGACGTGGTGTATTTTTCTCCCGACAGATGGCAGGAACGGATTTATGAATGAATTAGTTGACGTAGTTCGTCACCGGCAAATCACCATCTCGTAGATCATTCTGGAGAGTGGGCGTGTCGACACGTGCCGTTCCAGCTGCTGTATTTAAAAGGGGTTATTTGGAAGGAAATGTTACTTACTTGTTTTATCTACCAATGCTCTCGATACGAGAATTGCTTTAAGCATTCTCGGGATGCTGTATTTGATCTTGTGGTAAACATTTAAAATCATGCGGCTTATTTTTATTTTCGTTCTGTTTTTAAAATCATCTTTTAAAGTTACGATATTTAAGCTTTTCTGTTCTTCATGGCTTCTGAGTTAAAGTGTTTAAAATGGCTGTTTTGATTTAAAGTGATTCATTGTTAATTCATCAATATTTGGTTTATTTTTAAAGACTGTTTTTATCAAGATATTTTACTGTGAACTTTGGATCTTAATAAAAGAAGTTTAAGCCTGGAGCTTTATCTCACCTGTCAATTTACTTCATCCACTTTTTAACATTTCTTCATTCAACGTACTTCATAATTTTTCTCATTTGCATATTTTTAGAAATCCATCCTCCGATCTACTTTCACTGTTGAACTCTGCTTTATCAACATAATTTTTAATCAGTGTTACAAGTATAAGATGTTGGGGAATTGGTATTAGTGCTAATCCCTAACAGTTTTTGGTTATGGGCAGATAAGTCCAGATTTGAGGATATGGATTAATGGAGAAGATTGAATTTGATAATCTTCAGTTGGCCCTTTACCCTTTATAGAGGTCTATGAGAAATATTTAAGTTAAAAAGAATGACGCAGCGTGATTAAAAAGAGGGGGGTGGCGAAGAAAAAAAAAAATTTTTTTTTTTTTGGAGAAGATTATGAAGAAAGTTTTATATTTTTAAATTCTAGTTTTATCATTCATCTTCATTTATTTTTTTTTTTTGATGAAAAATGGCCGGCAACACAATAGAAAAGCTGAACTCCACGAATTATGCTGGATGGAGTATTGACATGAAATATGTCCTAATTGACAAAGGACTGTGGGACATTATAGAATCTGGTAAAGAGGAGCTGGTCCTGAGTAGTACAGTAACTGAATCAGATGCAAGCATTTTTAAACAGCGTTCAAGGCAAGCTCTTTCGGCAATATTTTTGAATATTGAGGGAGAATTTAAGCGTGTAATTGCTGAATGTACAAATGCTGTTCAAGCTTGGAACAAAATTAGGTTACATTTCCATCCCGACTCTAGGTCATTTTTGATGAAGTCATTTAGTGAGTTGATAGAATGCAGAAAGAAGGAGAGCGAGTCGATAAATATCTTTGCAACTAGATTAAGGAGGCTTATGAGTATAATTAAAGAACAAGATAAAGGGTTTAACGAGATTTATTTAAGTTTTCAATTAATACGGTATTTACCGCGGAAATATGATGGTATTGTGCAGAGTATCTTGAGGTGGTCCGAAGATGAGTTTAAGTTTGAAAAGATAGTTTTAGAATTAGTGTCTGAAGAGACCAGATTGACTGTTCGTGATCAAGATAGTTCTAAGTACGTGCCATTAGCTAATAGTGTAAAATATAAGAAGAAACCTCGTTTTTATAAGAAATGTTGGCATTGTGGGGTTTCTGGTCATGTTCGAAGCAAGTGTCGCAAGTATCTGAACTCTCGTTATAATTCTGATCGACAGAGCCATCCAACTTATGCAGAATCATCACCAAAATGCAGGAGTTCTTCTGATTTTTCTCCGACTGTGCCCAGAGGTAGAGGATCTCACCGACGTGATTATTGTGACTCATCGACTGATTCCACTGCTGGCAGGAGTTTTTCTCGTGATTCCAGACAGTATCCTAGATCTCCATCGCCCAGGCCTTACAGAAGATCCCGTAATTTTGGAAAGAATCATGTATCCAGACAACAGCCCAGAAAGCATGGAGCAGATATAGAGGACTTTCCTGACAGCTCACGTAAGTCAACTTATGTTGTATCTCAAGCCAGTTTATGTAATGCATCGGATGTTGACACCTGGATCTTTGATTCAGGTGCTTCACATCATTTCTGTTCTAATCGTAGTTTATTTGTTAAATTTTGTAATGTTTCAGATGAACAAATGAATGTGGCTGTTAAGGATATATCTTTTCCGATTGAGGGTAAGGGAGAGGTTAAATTACGCTTTGGACAAAGAGTGTTCACCTTTACGGAGGTGATGTACTCGAGCCAACTAAGAAGTAATCTAATCTCTGGCCCTCAGTTGGATAAGAGAGGCTTAACATTTCTGGGTGGTGGAGGCGTAATTGACATCATGAGGGGAGACATCATTTTATTCAATGCATTTTTGAAAAATGGGTTTTATCAGCTTTTCCCTAGGGCTCCTAAACCTTTGAAAAATGTGTCTTTTGAATCTAATTCTGCGGGTAATGCTAAACGTATAAGTAAAATGCAATTATGGCACTGCCGATGTGGGCACATTAGTCCCTCTGTTTTGATTCATACATGTAAGGAAAATGGGGTCCGGGGATTGGTTGATCTGAAAGATAACGATTTTCATTGTGAAGTCTGTAAGTTGAATAAGTTTATAAGACCTTCATTTAAACCCATTGGCAGCATTCGTTCTGAACATCCCTTAGAACTTTTATTTGCGGATGTTTGGGGACCTTGTAGAACTGTTGGGAGAAATGGGGAAAGGTATTTTCTTTCAATTATGGACGACTACTCCCGTAGAGTTTCAGTATACCCAATGAGATTAAAATCGGATGTTTTTGATATTGTCAAATCTCATATTACTCGTGCAGAAAATTTCTTGGGTAGAAAAGTGAAGAATTTTAAGTCTGATAACGGGGGTGAGTTCGTCAATGATAATTTTGAAATATATTTTGATGAAAAGGGAATACATCACGAGTTGACAAATCCATTTTCTCCCCAACAGAATGGGGTCATTGAGAGGTTTATGCAGACGGCTGTCAATGGAGTCCGTACTATTTTGGCCGAAAGTAAATTGAATCCCAGGTTTTGGCCAGAGGCCTTAAAATATTTTTGTTATACCTGGAACCGGGTCTGTCCTAAGTCTTTAACGAAGACTCCTTTTGAATTGTATGGGGGCCGAAAACCATCTGTGAGGCATCTTAAACCTTTTGGGACAACTGCTTATGTGGGAATTTCTCACCAGAAACGTAATTCAAAGTTAGATCCAAAGGCAAAAAAGGGCTATCTTGTGGGTTATGCTTTTAATACCAAGGGTTACCGGGTTTGGATACCTGAAAAGGATCAAATTGTTGAAACTATTAGTGTTACATTTAGAGAGATTCCTGAGGATGTTCCTGGAGGCAGTGGATTCGTGATGGGCCCGGGATCTTGTGATCCTTTCTCCATTGACTCCGGTGATAATCAGGGTGAAGATGCTGGAGGAGTAGAATCTTGGGGACCCTTGAATCCTCCCGGCATACCACCGGATTCCCGGGTTAGTGGGGAGGGGGTTGCGGATTCCGAGTCTGATTCCGAAGCTGAAGACGTTAAGACCCCTATTTCCTCCAAGCGAGAAGTTAGGTGGTTACGTAAACCCATAGAGCGATTTTCCAGGGACAGAACAGATATTTACTATTTTGAGGAAGGTAAAACTAATAGATTAAGATCACCTGCAGAAGTTGAGAGGTATTGTAATGTAAATGGTATTAAGTATGATCCAAATCTTTTTGATTTCAGTGGCTCAAATACGTATGCTGGTTTAGTCCCTATACATTCTGAATCTGATGACGAGAATTCTGATAATCCTGAATCTTCAAATATATCTGCATGACTAGACAATATAATAATTCCAAACTCTTTTAAGCAGGCACAGAAATCTCCGCAGCGTGCGATGGGGTTTGATGCAATGCGGAAGGAAATCGGGGTTATGAACGAACGGTCGGTTTGGCATTTGGAGAATTTGCCAGGAAACGTGACCCCAGTGGGCTGTCGGTGGGTATACACGGTCAAGAGGGACGAAAGAGGACGAATCGCTCGTTTTAAGGCCCGTTTGGTGGCCCAGGGATTTAAACAAGTGAAGGGCGAATCGTATGAGGAGTCCTTCAGCCCTGTTGTAAACTTTGGAGTGATTCGATTTTTCTTTTCCCTCTTAGTATCGTGTTGCGGATGGTCACACGTTCAGTGTGACGTAACAAGCGCCTACCTATACGCCCCGCTACGGGAGTCTGTTTTTATGTCACAACCGCCCGGTTTCGTTATCCCCGGTAAAGAGCATATGTATTGCAAACTGGATCGAGCGCTGTATGGGCTGCATCAAAGTGGCTGGGAGTGGTATTATGAGATCCATAAAGTTTTATTAAAGATTGGTTTTAGGAAATTTGAGTCATGTAACTGTACTTACTTTTTTGATTCTGATATAGTTCTGCTACTATACGTTGATGACTTCGTAGTTTTTGGAAAATTTAAGAAGAAGATTGACATAATCCTGGATTTGCTTGGAAAGAATTTTGACATCAAGCTTTTAGGAAGAACACGTAAACTTTTAGGGGTCGAATTTGTTGAAAAGGGGAATTCGTTATGTATACACCAGTCTAGTTATATTGATGAGGTGTGTGATAAATTTAAGAATTTTCGAATTCCTATTTCATCTCTCCCTATTAGTAAGGGTGTTATATTATCTAAAGTTAATTGTCCTTCTTCTGATTCCGAAAAGGGGTACATGGCTCGTTTTCCTTACAGAAGCTTACTGGGTTGTTTATCATTCATTGCCAGTAGAACCAGACCAGATATTAGTTATGCGGTTAATATATATAGTCAGTTTCAGTCTAATCCGGGTATTTCACATTGGAACGGGTTATTACGGGTGCTTGGTTATTTAAAGTATACTCGACACTACCATCTCCGGTTACGGTGTAACGAGGAGAAGTTGGTTGCCTTTTCTGACGCTGATTTTGCGGCGAATCGGGATGACCGAACATCGGTTGGTGGGCAAATAGTCATGGTTGGCAGTTCCCCCGTGGACTGGCGTACCTTTAAAGAAAGGTGCGTCAGTTTATCCACAATGGAGTCGGAATTTGTCGCCATGACTGAGGCCTCCAAAAACCTGGTTTGGTTTGACCGGATCCTGCAGGAGTGTCGGGATAGAGCAATCATACGCGATTTAGGTATCAAGTCGAGGCTTTATGCAGATAACCAGGCGGCCATTAATTTCGTAAAATCACCTATAGAAAACTATAAGTCTCGTCATATAGATGTCAAGTTATTTTTTATTAGGGATTTAATTTACAGTGAAGCTTTTGATTTAGAATATATTCCTAGTAAGTCAAACCTCAGTGATGTCTTTACGAAGCCTCAGACCAAACACGATTTGTTAATTTTTGTTAGAACTGTATTTGATACAGGTTTTTAATGTTTAAATAGTTTTTCAGATTGTTTTTAGATTTCTGTTTGAAGTTTTTAGAAATCATACTGCGTACCACCATTTTTCTTCAGTATAAGATTTACGTGTATTAAGATGTATAAAGTTTGTAATCCTGTGTACGTGGTGAGTGGCCATAGCCATTTACATGGTTTAAGCAAACGATGTTTAGCAAGTTTTTATCTAGCTTTTTATGAAGTCTCTTGATCACAATTGTTTTTCATTACCTTTTTCATCTAGCTGTTAAGCATTTAATTCCCATCCAATGGTGGAAATGGTGCCTCTTACCATTCTATTCTTGGGGGTTCGAGCAGCCCACAGTACCGTTTCGGGTGGGTGGTCCCTTGGGAGACAAATGCCAGAGAACTTTCTGAGGTAGTTTGTGTGAGAGGTAACCGCCACTGGCAGATCTGCTGCGGGCATTGTATTTTTGATTTTGTGAGTCCCTAGTTTTTATATATGAGAATGTCACTAGTCCCCGTTTATCAGTTGGTTGGGAGAAGTATATGTAACTTAATTTTTAAAATATTTGCATATATCTATTTAATAGTTTAAAGTTTCTGATTAATCTGTTTGAAGTTTAAATATATATTAAATTAAAGTTAAAGTAATAGAAATTAAGAATATGAATTTTTGTTTAGGAAATCCAGTTTCTCTCCTTTGTAGCAATAGTTTTTTTTTGAGGTTTTATGTTTTTAAGGTTGTTATACCTTTGTTAAGTCTTAAGTTGGATTTAGTACTGTTATATTTATATAGAAGTTTTGTTACAGGAATATATCTTATGATAATGGACTATTTTTGTATTGATTATGTTGTTTCTAATAGATCTTTTTATTTGCAGGCATCTGATATCTTCAATGTGAATATTTGTGCGAATGTAGGTAGAGAAAATGGATATTGCTGTAAGATGTTGTCTGTAGATGGATAAGTGTACAGCTATTTATTGTTATGTCTTATTAATCAGATGCCAAGTTATTGCTTAAGTTTGTCATTTTTACTGGATTTTGAAAGCTACTGGGAGAGACTGATGAAGCTACTCTAGTTTTTTTTCTATCTTTGTTCTTGTTAAATAAAAGTTATTTAAGTTTTGTATAAATTTGCATATTTAGCTGTGGTCAAGATGACGGAGTTGGCTAGTATGTATAGTTTCAAATTGAAACGTTACTTTTGTAAGTTGGTACGTATGTTGATTTTTCATTGTGATATTTTTCAATTTGTTAAATGTTTGAATTGTGTTTATATTGTTAGAAATTTAAATTTTGAATTTTTGTAAAGAGGCCATGAATGGATTTAGGCGAGTTTTTATGCTGGATCTTTTGGCTTTTGACTTTGAAGTTTTTGATGGTTAATTGGTGGGATTTCGTTTGGAAATTTTTGTTGGGCATTTCTCGGTTTTTAATGTTAGTTGTTAAATTTAAAGAATTGGGAGTTTATTAATGCTTAATTTTTGTTAGTTGTTAGCCATTATCAGGCATTTTTCATGTTAAGTGTTAGGATTAATATTTTTTTTTAGTTTTGTTCATTGTTTTTAACCGTTTTTATAGAAAGAAGGTGTTCCATGGTCAGTGAAGATTTTTAGATCTTTTATTTTTCGTTTTCGATTGAGACATTGAGAGGGGGGGCACTTGTTAGGAAATATTAACAAGCTCATTTCCCAGTTCTCAATGCCTCTAATTATATTCAATAGTACATTAACCCTGGTAGTATAATTTACAGTTCGTTATTTATAAATCTTTATTTTTATTAAGATCATTTCATTTAAATAGTATAAGTATAAAGTATTCTGTATTTAAAAGTATTTTGAAATTAAACTCACTTTTTATCTTGCGTTCATTCTTTTAATCCTTTAGTTATTTATTCAGCTTTACGTTTCTTTAGTTACAGTTCATTGATAACGCCGTATCTTTATTTTTACAACTTCAGATGTTTACGTTTTCCACGCGACATAGTAGAATTTACGAGAGCGTATGACGTGGTATATTTTTCTCCCGACAGATGGCGGGAACGGATTTATGAATGAATTAGTTGACGTAGTTCGTCACCGGCAAATCACCATCTCGTAGATCATTCTGGAGAGTGGGCGTGTCGACACGTGCCATTCCAGCTGCTGTATTTAAAAGGGGTTATTTGGAAGGAAATGTTACTTACTTGTTTTATCTACCAATGCTCTCGATACGAGAATTGCTTTAAGCATTCTCGGGATGCTGTATTTGATCTTGCGGTAAACATTTAAAATCATGCGGCTTATTTTTATTTTCGTTCTGTTTTTAAAATCATCTTTTAAAGTTACGATATTTAAGCTTTTCTGTTCTTCATGGCTTCTGAGTTAAAGTGTTTAAAATGGCTGTTTTGATTTAAAGTGATTCATTGTTAATTCATCAATATTTGGTTTATTTTTAAAGACTGTTTTTATCAAGATATTTTACTGTGAACTTTGGATCTTAATAAAAGAAGTTTAAGCCTGGAGCTTTATCTCACCTGTCAATTTACTTCATCCACTTTTTAACATTTCTTCATTCAACGTACTTCATAATTTTTCTCATTTGCATATTTTTAGAAATCCATCCTCCGATCTACTTTCACTGTTGAACTCTGCTTTATCAACATAATTTTTAATCAGTGTTACAAGTATAAGATGTTGGGGAATTGGTATTAGTGCTAATCCCTAACAATTATATCATCCCCGCATGGCTTCCTTCGGCTGCATTAGTGAATTTAACCCCTCTCTTGAATCTTGGAGTGAATATGCAGAGCGGTTAGAACAGTTCTTGATTGCGAACGCTATAGAAGATGACAATAGAAAACGGGCAGTGTTCTTAACAGTGGTGGGACCGACAACTTACGGCCTACTACGGAATCTACTTTCACCGGCAGCACCCACTTCTAAAACGTTAACAGAATTAATTAGAGTGCTGAATGCACATTACGATCCTGTACCCTCTGAAATCGTCGTGTGATTTAAATTTAACAGGCACGTACGACGCGCCGATGAATCGGTGGCCGATTATATCACGGAGCTCCGTAAATTGGCAAAGTACTGCAACTTTGGAGAGTCTCTGGATATGATGCTGCGCGATAGGATTGTTAGTGGGATACAGGACGAGGGTATACAAAGAAAATTATTGTCAGAAGCAAAATTAACCCTTACGCGTGCGTCCAAAATCGCCGTTGCTGTGGAAGCTGCTGCAAGAATGCTGTGGATTTAAAGATTACTGCTGTTCCGGAAATTAAAAAAATGCAGATTACGTCACAACGGCCGCGAAAAAACGAGTCCGGCGCCAAGTCAACATCGGGTGCAAGTTACCCGCGTGCAGGAAAACATTGTTTTCGTTGCGGTGATCCAAAACACCAGTCTTCAGAATGCAAGTACAGGAATACCACTTGTCATAGCTGTCGGAAGTTGGGGCACCTTGCAAAGGTATGTTTATCCAAAAATAAGAGTAATTGTTATAAGCCTAAAGTAAACTTAGTGGAGGAACCTAAGAAAAGTTTAGAAAGTAAAAAGTATTCCATGTTTCATTTAAATAATGATAAAGAACCATATCCCCCAATTAAAATCACATGCAAAGTGCAGGGACAGCCTGTAATTTTTGAAATAGATTCTGGTGCGCCATTTTCCCTGATGCCAATAAACTCATTCGAAAAAATTAGAAGGTTTTGCTCTCCTTTGGAGCACACAGAAATTAAATTACAATCCTATACTAATCATTCTATTAGTATTGTAGGAATGACAAATGTGGAAGTGGTATTCCAATCAAGAAGAGAACGTTTACCGTTACTGGTGGTTTCGCAAGGCAACACGAATTTAGCTGGCCGTGACTGGATTATTCCGTTAAGCCTATTGAATGCATTTGACTCAAATATGAGCCACACCTTGCACAATGTGAATACTAGTCAATTGACTTTAGATGGGCGTTTAGAGGAATTCAAAGAAGTTTTTTCACCAGAATTGGGGTTAGTTAAAGGCATTAAAGTGCATCTTACCTGTAAGAAAGATGTAGTCCCAAAGTTTTTTAAAGCCCGTCCTGTCCCATATGCTTATAAAGAAAAAGTGGATAGGGAACTAGATCGCCTCGTTACAGAGGGTATTCTTGAGCCAGTAAAGACTTCCGACTGGGCAGCGCCAATTGTTCCAGTGCTTAAGCAAGATGGCAGAGTCAGAATTTGCGGGGATTTCAAGTTGACTGTGAATAAAGCGACAGAGTTAGAGCAATATCCCCTCCCAAAAATTGAAGACCTGTTTGCTGAGATGTCTGGGGGAACAGCATTTACAAAGTTGGATCTGCGAGATGCATACTGTCAACTGTAATTAGATGAAGAGTCAAAACACCTGGTGGTGATAAACACACACGGAGGCCTGTTTCGTTACACTCGACTGGCTTTTGGCATTGCCTCTGCCCCTGCCATTTTTGAAAGGGAAATTGAGAAAATCTTGCAAGGTATAGTAGGAGCTTCAAAATATTTAGACGACTTGTTGGTGACTGGTAAAAATAAAGAAGAACACTTGCAGAAGTTACAAGAAGTTCTCAGTCGCTTACAAGCAGCAGGTGTAAAATTGCATCCCGAGAAATGCGAGTTCCTGAAATCATCGGTGGAGTATTTAGGTCATCGCATAGACAAAGATGGGTTACACCCAGTGGAATCGAAGGTTAAAGCTGTTGCAGATGCTCCTGAACCAACAAACGTAGATGAATTACGTTCATTTATTGGTTTGATAACCTATTATGCAAAATTTCTCCCAAATATGTCAACTTTGTTATCTCCCTTATACCAGTTATTAGAAAGCAAGCAGCCATGGAAATGGGATATACAGCAAAAGGAAGCTTTTAAAAAAGCTAAAGATGTAATCCAGAACTCTTTGTTGCTGGTACACTTTGACCAAGACAAGGAGGTGATTCTCGCTTGTGATGCAAGTCCCTATGGTCTCGGTGCTGTTCTGTCACATGCAACCTCTGATGGAGATAGACCAATCGCTTTCGCTTCTCGCTCCCTGACAAAAGCAGAGAAAAATTACAGTCACATCGAGAAAGAGACTTTAGCCTTAGTTTTCGGTGTGACTCGTTTCAGAAACTATCTGCTAGGACGAAAATTTACTCTAGTCACTGACCATCGCCCATTAGTAAACTTGTTATCAGAAGACAAACCAGTGCCATCAGTTGCCGCAGCTCGCATCCAGCGATGGGCTTTGACTTTATCAGCATATGCTTATAATATTCAGTATCGAAAAGGGAAGTTGCACGGAAATGCTGATGCCTGCAGTAGACTTCCATTGAAATCTGAATTGGCAGATTTTACAGTTCCAGTCGAATCTGTTTTACTGATCCGTCAATTAAATGATAGCCCATTGACGGCACATCTAATCCAAAGAGAGATAGATAAATGTCCTGCTCTGAGTCGTCTGAGAACATATATTCAAAATGGGTGGCCAAGAAAAGTAGCAGAAAATTTGCAAGCCTTTTGGCATATCAGGAATGAATTATCCGTAGAAGGAAATATCATTCTCAGAGGTTCCCGTGTTTTTGTCCCAGGAAGATTTCGTGAATTCGTTTTGAATGAACTTCACAGTGCCCACCAAGGTATTTCCGCAATTAAATCTCTGGCTCGCTCCCATGTCTGGTGGCCTGGTATTGATCGAGACTTCGAGACAAAAGTACGAAGCTGTCTTGACTGCCAAGAAAATGCCACGGCTCCCCCTTCTACTCAAATCTCTTGGCTCATACCTGACAAACCATGGGAAAGAGTACACATCGACCACGCAGGTCCTGTGGAAGGTCATTGGCTATTAATTGTGATTGATGCTAAAACAAAGTGGCTGGAAGTGATCCCGGTTCCTAACACAACTGCAGTGTCAACCATCACAACTCTGCGAAATCTTTTTGCCCGCTTCGGGTTACCACAGAGTGTGGTGAGTGATAACGGACCTGGGTTCCGCAGTGATGAATTCACTTATTTTTTGAAGAAAAATGGCATTGCGCCTATAAAAACAGCACCGTACCACCCGAATTCAAACGGTTTAGCAGAACGAGCAGTACGCACAGTAAAATCTGCGTTGAAGAAAAATAAGGAAGGAACTTTCACGGAGAGACTGGCTAGGTTTCTTCTAAACTTCAGAAACACACCGTCAGCATCAACAGGTATATCACCAGCTGTTGCAATGTTTGGGCGTCCCCTTCGCATGCGTTTAGATCTTATCCGCAATGCTGAGACTCAAATTCCTGAGAAGGAAGAAACTCGGATTAAATTCACAGAAGGCACTGCAGTCTGGGTGCGCTCATTTAGCCGCGGTCCGTCATGGGTCGCAGGAACTGTCATATGCCCAATGGGCAATTCAATGTGCAAAATCAAGACTACGTGGGGTATTTGGTCACGCCATATTGACCAAGTCTGCTACAGACATAATGTGTGTGAAAGTCCTCCAGTTCTGGGTCTGTCAGCACCTTCTCCTCCAGCCCCAAATGTGTCTGATTCTTCCACTTCACAACCTGGAGGTGAGGTGGATTTACCACCTGCTGATGTTAATACAGATTCCCCAGCTGATCAGGGTACAACCACCCCGGTACCTCCAGTACTGTCTCCCCAGGTAAGTGTCCTAGGCATAGGCAACAGTTCGCAGGCAGACCCCCCGGCGCTCTCGCCACAAGTAGTGAGACAGAATGCAGGCATTCCTCAACTAAGACGCTCAGCTCGTCCAAAGACAAAACCTTCACGTCTGCAATATTAGACTCTAGTGCTCTAGAACTGTTTATCCATGATTTTGAACTATGTCAAGGACTGAATTTATTATTTATTTGAACTGTTGCATGTCTATAGAACTTTTATGTTTTTTCTGTGTATCTTTCTTTAAGAAGGAAGGGAATGTTATAATCTGTTCTGTCTGATACTAGATGGCGCCATCAGTGCATGTAAAACGTACCTGGCCGAGATCGGCATTTTTGGAGTCAGTTGCTTGCGAGCCGCGATGTAAGATGGTCGGATCTTGGATCCGCATGTAATAAATATTAATCTAGTTGCATCCCGCGTAATTATGCTTTTATTACTTTAATCACACTCGGCAGTTACTTCACTCAAGAAAACAATTTCCTCTGCAGTTATCTTTTGCAGTTACAATTCATAAATCCCAAGGTTTAACATTAGATAAAGCAGTCGTAGATATTGGGGATAAAGAGATATCAGTTGGCTTAACGTACGTAGCGTTGTCGAGAGTGAAAACCCTTCTAGGATTAGCATTCAATAGAAAATTTCCTTACAAGAGATTCTACAATATCAAAAATTCTCGTATGCTAACATCCAGAAAAAAGAAGAAATTAGAATGAAAAGTTTTACAGTTAATAATTCTTAGTCTCAACGAGGGCAGATTTCAAATGTTTTTTCAGAAAATAAGATTTTTAAGAAGTAACTTTCTTCAAGCTCTCTTCGAATATAATATTCTAAGATTGCTATCAAAGATTATTTGATGTGAATTACATAGATTGGAAACATACCTATTTCAAACCATTTGAGAAACCACCAGAGGCTATTGTAAAATGTAAAAACATCTTTAAAAGAGCTTTTAGTTGAAAATTTAAAAATATTTTGTAAAATTTTGCTTCAAAAGTATTTTTATTTATACCAGTCTTATATCATAAATAAAAAAATTCCGAGGAAATTCTTAGTTATTTGGCTGAATTTACATTTCTAAAATTAAAATGTGCCAAAACATAAAATGATGTTCTTGCTTAATAACGATGCAAAAATAATTTTAAAAAATATATTGTTACTTTCAAATATTTATCTTATTAAATAATGCTTCGCGAATCCAAACAAAGCATGGCTTTTGCTAGTATATATATATATATATTTGTCCGGTGGTGCCAACTTTTAAAAAATATTGAGTTCGCTCAAAACGATTTTAGTAAAATGGCACGGCCAGCTTGTTTTTCTTTGACGGGTGGACAAATTGTGAAAGATGACAACTCAAAGTCAAGTTATCATGTTTTAATAAAGTTGTAATTTTATCATATTATATTCTCACGCATTTTTCTAGATAAAGACACTAATATTTATAATTTCATCATACTATGAACATAACTACAAATTGAAAAAGCAAAAAGTTAAACATGGAGTAAAACATTTCAGTCATTTGGGATTTATGGGTGTCAGTCAGAGAATGAAAACAGGTGGTCATTGGTAAAATAAATTTTGTTCCAGGCTGAAAAATAAATAATGAAATAATAATGAAAAATGTAATAAAATAGAAAAAAAAAAATTGGACACTCTAGGAGGGAAAATTATTGGGTGGGGGGAAAATTATTGGGTGGGCTCGAGCCCCACGGGCCCATGTCATGTATTTCATCTTTCTTGAGAAAAACTACTTAGCTCACTTAGGCTTTTATTCTTCATGTCCGTTTGCTTATCAGTTGCAATCTGTTCACAAATGCGGAGATTTTAAAATCTGTTAAATCATTTTACGTAATTGGGTCCACTGTCAAAAGGTGTATCTTAGCTAATAGGATTTGGTCAGTGACTTTTTCTGTAAAAAGCCTTTAATGATATCCATACTTACATTAAACCAAAATATTGTTGCTAATATCTTTTTTTTTTTGGTACTTCTCCATTATCCCTGTCGACCACTTTTCATTTAAAAAAAAAAAAAAAAAAAACTATTTGCCCAACTTTAACACCTAATAAAAAATGGACGTCAGTTGAAACTGGTCTATTCTACAAATGTATCATTTCTATTTTTTTCAGTGCTTGTTACTTTTTAACATACCGACGTTAGCCTTTAATGATATAGTTGTTATTTTATGTACTGGATAAACTAATAAAACATCTTTATGAATACAGATAAACATTGAATTAAAAATCCCTTCATGAAGTAACAAACAGGTGTAACGAATCTGACGTCAAGTGAATGGGACATCAAGATTATTCATTCCTGCTGTGTGAATGATTACCTCCATAAACTAATATTTTTTTCATTAACTGAAGAACAAATATATTTTATGTTTATTTCGGTGGAAAGAGATATGGGCTGTCAATCTAATTTTAACTGAAGTTATCTCAAAACATATACATATTTTTGAATGTAACTCATCTTTCAAACATTGTTTTAAATATTTTTCTTAAAAATCAAATTTTAAGCAGTTTTATTTAAAAAAAATTTTGAGTAAAAATGGCTGAACTTAAAGTTGGGTGGACGCAAATCTCGCCAACAGCATTTTTCCCCTCACTAACTTTTATTTTTCAGGTATGTAAATTAGAAACAGTGCTTTGATGTTGAAATAAAATATTTTTGTATATCTTATTTTTATTAATATTAAAAATTTATTTAGATATTTTTCCACTATAGGCGCATTGGCATTTTTTAAAATGCTTGGTGCAATTCTGGCTTCGAAAAGGGAGATATGTTGCCAAAATATATGAACATCTCTGAACACAAACCTGATGAACTTTCATATTGTTTATATATGTAATTATATATAGTTATAAACATTTCATTTATACATATTCAGGGCTGCGGAGTCGGTAGGAAAAATGGACCACCTTAACTCCGGGAATTTTAATATATCAGGCTCCGACTCTTTCGCTCAAAAATGGGCCTGACTCGGACTCGGGCTGCACAGCCCTGTACATATTTTTATATATACAAATTACTTCTGTCTCTATATAAAAAAGGATAAATGACTTCTTCATATTAAATGAATTGTATTCAAATGGGGGGGAAAATGCTTGTGTGTATATGAAACATTTTTGCCAAATTTCTTTTCTCGCCAAGTACCTTTTCATCAAGTACCTTGTACTGAAAAAGTACCTTTATTTATTTACTTATTGTATTTTTAATATATCTGATATATGTATTTTAAATTTATTTACTTTAAATGAAAGTCATATATTTTAAATGAAGCCAGTAATAGCTTTATATTTTAAATGAAATGATGGTGATTGAATCATCTGCACCCAGCTAATATAAAGGCAGCAAAATGGCATATAAAAAATAAAGCGGTCAGCCTGGAACTGTTGATGACTGTCACATGAGCAGACCTGCCAACCTTTGAAAATGAGAAATCGTAGCACACAAATTTAAATTAATATGGAAGTTGGTTTGTTGGTTTTTCGTGTTACACAGCCATCTTTTGACATTCGTAAAAGGAATAAGGTTTCAGTCTTTCAACTCAATATAGTAAATTTTTTCAATTGAAAATTTTTAAACGATTTTTAGAGTTTCTTTTCGTTTCGCAGCGTGTTTTTTTTTTTTTTTTTTTTTTTTTTTTTACATTTGTAAAAGGAACCTGCTTCCAATTTTTTAGCCCAGTGCAGTAAATTTTGACGAAATTCGGGATTTTTTCCCGCAATCATTTCAGGATATTCACAGTTTTTCCGCAATCGTAATTCACATTTTCCTATCACGATTCTTTGTTGAAATCCGCACTTTTTACTATGAACTTTTGACAAAATTCACATTTTTTACCACGATCCTTTGTCGAATTTTGCGTTTTTCTCCGCGATCCTTTTCATGAAATTAGTGTTTTCTTTCTGCGATCTTTCGGTGAAAATTTGCGTTTTCTTACTGATCTGTCGATGAAATTTGCATTTTCCTATTTATCTTTTGATGAAATTCGCGTTTTCTTTCTGCGATATTTTGACAAAATTCACACCATTGAAACACAAAATTTCAAATCGTCCGGGGGGAGGGACATTACCTTCCTCCGGGCTACCCCCTGAAATCAATACTACATTTTTACCCCGATCCTTTGACGAAATTTATTTTCTTCTGTGACCAACTGACAAAATTGATTTTTTTATACGGTCATTTGTCAAAATTCGCAGTAGTTTATCGCAAATCGTGCTATTTTGCATACTATTCTATTTCAAACCTTGCCCCTCAAAGAACCCCCTCACCCTCCTCCTTTCCAGGAATTCTTAAAATAGCACCTTGTTTCTAAGGAAGCAAATTCCTGTATAAATATTTACAGAAACACGATTTCCTCGTGGTTAATATACATAAAGAGAGTGTTTTATGTTAAATAGTTTGTTTTGCAGCACAGATTTTTTTTTTTCCATTAGCATTTTTTAATGTCCGAATTTTCGGACTAATGGCCAAGTTTTTTGAGTTTTCTGATTTACTAATACAGTATAACCTCGAAAATCCAGCATTGTCGGAACCGAGACTAAGCCGGATTTTTGAGAATTCCAGATTTCTGAACAAATATCCAAAAGTACTTTCGATATTCTTAATGGTGCCTTTATTCATAATTTAATTGATGTTCAAGTGATATTTATGTGATGAAAAGAGAAAATTAAATATTTTTTTAAAATGTACTTTCAGTTGATATTTTCTGTAACAAAAATAAATCTAATAAACAATGAAGTCATTTCTTGCCGTGTAATTTACGAAAGATTGATGTCAATTTCATTTGCTTCAGTTTTTTCTGGTGTTTTTTAACAAGTTTTTCTTGACTTTTATACAAGTGAAGAATATCGATTTCGGAAATACAGTCTTGTTTCTCTAAAGCAAATATTAATTTGCAGTCTAATTTATGGATTTTTCCAGTGACAACTTTTTTCTGCCGGCACTTTGCCCTCGTTCCTCTGAGCCAGCTTTATCAGTTATTCTATTTATCACAGCATCAGCGATCTTGCTATCTGGTAACACATAGCTTTTTATCTCAAAGTTTTCAATTAACAATTGCTATTTTACTTTCTCCCATAAGTTGGAAGAGTTTTAAAAAAAAAAGGAGGGTGGGGGGGGAGGACATCGATGCCAGATTTCTGAATGCTGGATTTTTTGAGATCACACTGTATCAATTTATTGTATTGTACTGTATCAAATATATCACGCTGTATCAATTATACAGATGCTACTTTAATAAATTGTGTCCTTTTTTAGAAATTCAACATTATTGAAATTAGTTTCTATTTAGTGATTGTTTATTTATGATTAATAAAATGTCAGCTTTTGTCAACCAGATATTTATATAAATTTTAACCTTATTTTTTTATGTTGTTGTTTGTTAGTTTTTTATATTAATTTTTTTATATATATATACATAGAGTCTATGATTCATCCTGATACTCTGCTAAATTGGTGTCAAAAACAAGTTGCTTTGAATGAGAAAATAAAAATTCAAGATTTTACTTCATCATGGAAGAATGGTTTGGCTTTATGTGCTATTCTACATCGATACAGGCCTGATCTTATTGATATCACTGCTCTCGATCCAGAAAATGTTGCAAAAAATAATCAACTAGTTAGTATAGTTTTTAAGTACTCATCCTTTTACAAATTAGATCATTCTTTCTGAATATATTTGTTTCTTTTTAATGCCAATTTTTGTTAAAAGTTAACTTTTCTTAAATATGAAAATGAAAAATATTTTAACTAAAAGATTTAAATTCATGTATTTTGAGATTTTTTAATCTATATAAATTGTTATTTGTTCTCTTCTACATTGTCTTATTATAGCTTTATCAGCATTAACTATTATAGAAGAAACTCTTAGAAATATGACAAATAGTGGTTGTAAATTATTTAACTATAAAATGCACAAGATTAAAAGCACTGATTGCCTTTTGTTATGTTTTTCTTTTAAAATCCTAAATATAGGTGAATCTGGATAACTTCAAAGAATTACAAATTTGTAATTCTTTGAACTTTCAATAAGATGCAGACAATTTTCTGATTTGAAAATTTCTTTCTGTACAAATTCATCTATGGTACTTTAATTGGTTTGTAAAACCTTAAATTATGATGAAACAACACCGAAAAACTGCTGTTAAAGTTCAGATGAAGCGAGCATCAGAGGTATGTATCAAATCAAGAAATCTCTAAATCTTCTATTGCCTCTACTTTTGGACTTCCAGTCACTGTTTCAATTTCTCCATGGCCAGAGTTATTTTTTTTTTGTCTCTCCCACTTACTTGGATTTTCACGAAGCATATTTTATTTTTAAAAATCCCGATAAACTTGTCAATGACCTCTCATCATCTCCTTTTCTCTAGTCAGCTTGGAAATTACTTTTGCAATTCTTTCTCCTTCTTTTCTTGTCACTTTTCATTTTATTATGGGAAAAAATATATCTTATTTCTTTTGTTTTTCTTGTGTTTTCTCTTATAGTTTTATTTTTTAATTTACTTCTTTTATTTTATTTTAATATGTTCATTTCCTTTTCTTTTCAGCTAATTTTTTCTATCATTTTGGCAACACTTTCCTACTTTTCATGTGCTCATCTGTGATTGTTGTTTACCTTTCCCCTGATGCCACCTGTCACTTTTTTTGTAAGCTCTCCCCCCTTCCCTTTCTGTTCATTTGTGACCTTGTATCCTTATGGACACAAGTTTACTTTGGCTGATGACAAGCTGTTAAAATTTCCAGTCTGAAACGCGTACTGTATGTTCTTTTGTTTTTATGGTGATTCATACAAAGTTTTATTATTTAATTCTTAAATTATGTGTTTGCTTTTCTCTAAACTATGATATTCATTTACAAAATTTAACTTCATATGTGCCCTTTTGCTACTTCCAATCTTTGTAGCATATCAAACTCATTCAAGGTCACTAGCCAACATACTGTATCCAGAATATGACTAAATATATTCATTTACAAAATTTAACTTCATCTATTATTCAATAGCATATTTTTTATGTTCCGTAACCAAAGATCTTTATAAATTGTTCTTACCAAATTTCACCCCCCCCCCCTCCCTCTCCCTCTCTTTTTATACTGAACACATCTTTGTAAATTGCACAATTTCAGTGTTTTGGTATGTTGAGATGGAGAATTGCTATATACTTTTAATAATTTATTAGATTTCATATTTAAAAGTTTTAAGTCAAATAGATTTATAATACAAGTGTATTAGGGTGTTGCCTCTTTCTAGATATTTTCATTAAAAAGCATTTTTATATGGTTTTTTAAATCTTTGTTTATTTTTATTTTTGTTTTATTTTGAACAGATTACAAATTTCTATGCATATTATACTTTTATTTAACGCATAGTAATTTAAAAGATTTTTCTTTTTTCTTTCTCTCCTTTAGGCTTTTGACATCTGTGAGAGAGAGCTCTGTATTCCTCCTATAATGACTGGACAAGAAATGGCAGAATGTGAAGTTCCTGATAAACTTTCAATGGTATCTTATATATCGCAAGTATATGAGAGTTTTAGAGGAGAAATTCCAGTTGGTAAGCTCTAATTTTTAATGAACTTTTTACTAAATAAATTTAAGAACTCACTTAAAAAAAAAAAAAAAAAATGCAATTTAACAAATTACAACGACCATTTGGAAAATGATATTTTCAAAGACTAAAATTTAAGACATAAAAATCACACGGAGTTGATCATACATTACGTACATCATGGATTAAACATTAATAGTGTTATTACACGTAAAAATTGCAAGCGACAGAAATCGCCTGCGACTCATACGTATTATCCACCTGAAACTTATGTATTATCCAAGCATTTCATTGGCTGTTCGGGAAAAGGCTTTTCCATCGTCCGATTTCCAAGAAATCGGTCGACACATTTTAAATGAAATTTATTTCTTAAACTTCTAAACATACCACAATATTACTTTTTACATCGTCGTATAGAGAAAAAAATGTACTTTTAAATGCAATTTGTTTGAAATCTGTATCTCAATTTGTTTCTGAGTTATTAATTTTTTTTTATTTTGTAGTTTTTATTACTTTTTTGTCATAATGGCAACACTCTGTTGTCCATCTCTGTTGAAAGTAAAAAGACATACATATTACTGTATAGACCAATCAGAACACTAATAAAATGCAGATTAAACCAATAAAAACCTTCAGATATGCTTTTGATTTCCTATGAGATATGCTTTTTAAAAATATTGAAATGCAACCGAGATATCTTTATAAATTTCTTCCATAGGATTAGCATTAGCGAATGGGTCTTTTCACTTGACTGAAGTAGCCTCTTAATACATTTTTATTTACATTTTCAACAAAGTTTTCCATTACTTTTTTATACATTAAAAATATTTGTAAATTTAATATATTATAATGATTTATGATAGCACTCAGTCTGGCTAGAGTTGACACAAATAGTGGCGAGAGAGCGAAGCAAGCTGGGATCGCGTAGTGATCCCAGTTGAATTGTGTAGCAATTCACGGGGGTTGGTGAGTGTTAGCGAGCAGTGGGCTGAGCCCCCTAGTTTTCTTATAATTATTTTGTGTCTGCCTAAACTTTTGAGACAGATTGTATCACTTTAATTTATAAAATCTCTGTATTACTGTATAATTTCTTATGGTCATAAAAAGCTCAAAATATATTTTCCTGGAATTTTGTGAAAAATGTCTTGGTAAAAACAGAAAAAAAGCAGAGTTAATATTAAATATAGTTCAAACTATAATTGTTGAACGTCACATTCACCTTGAAAAACATATAAAAAATACGATGTTACAATTCTGACTGTTATAATGTAGTTGAAAGCACTTGGGATTTTAACATCTTTGACGGTTTTCATGTTGTAGAAACCTTTTATGTATTTTTAGCACCTTTTTAAGTAAAATTTTATCAGAATTGTAATATCGTATTTTTTAAAAGCAGAGTTTTTTTCTTTCATTTGTGTGTAAACTGTAAAATGTAATGTATAGGGGAGAGAAGGGATGAATTGGATGTTTAGCGCTTTTATTGTCTTACTCAAAAAGTACCAGATTTAAAGATACAAGCTTCCGCTACTCTATGATAGAGTATTCACTTACCAAAACATTATGGGGAATGTTATTTATCCAACTGTAATAATTTAAAAAATAAAATCTAAAACTTTAAACATGTCCTATCCAACCTTTGTCTGGTGTTGAAGATGTAGAGGAGGAATGAGATGCACAATAATTCACAATAAACGGCTTCATTCTAGCTATATTTTTACAAAAAATGTAAATTTAAACTCTATAATGTTAATTGCCTAGTAGTACTAAATAGCATTATAGAATAATATGCATATACCATGTGTTTTGTAACAGTATGACACACACTTTTGGTACAAGAAAATTAATCAAAAATTTCAAGTCTGATTTATACGCTGGTTATAAAAATTGTGATGAAAAAAAAAAAAAAAAAAAAAAAAAAAAAACTTTATTTACAAAAATATTACCTAGCACTTTCACTTAGCTTTTAACTTAATTAACTTCTAAAACCAGGGTTGGCATTTTTGCCGGCAAAAAGGTATTTTTGCCAGGACAGTGGCAAAAACTGGAAAAAACCTGGGCAAAAATGGAAAAAAACGGCAAAAATGGCAAATTCTTATTTGTCTTTAATCTATAAGCTAATAAGGATAATAATGGTATAAACAATTAAATTTAATAACATATCATGTAATATTTTTATTTAATTTGCTAATTAATAAGTATAATTAAATAATTTACATATTTTAAAACTTTGTAAAATAGATGGGATTCAGTCTAATACTTAGGGATATCTAATTCAGCCATAAATATTTTTTTAATTATCAAAAGGTTTTATATAACTTTGCTACTTTTGTTTTATGTAATGAGTCTTAAAAATATGTAAATATTTAAGTCTGTGGTACTAATTTATAATTATTTATCAGACGAAACTAGTCTGTTACAGATGAAAAAGTAATTAAATTAAATTGAAAATTATATATTGAAAAAACTCGCTGTTGTGTCTTGTTAGGAAACTAGAAATTTTTTTTCTTCCCTCTTACACTCAAAAAAAAGGGGAGGGGGGGGGGGGGAGAGAGAGAGAAAAAGTTATCCAGCAGTCCATTGCCAAATGATCACAAGACAGATTACAAAATACCAGAGTATTGCACCCTGCTTTGTAGTTGGTCAATAGAAAAGTAAGCCTGCAGGTACACAGGTTTTGTAAAAGCTATTGTACAAAGTATTAAGTTTCTTTTTTCTTTCATGAGATATTTTTTTCTCTTCTGGGAAAAAAATTAAATGGACAACCTATTTTTGCCACCACTTTGGCAAAAACCTATTTTTGCCGGGACGGTTTTAACCAGGTTTTTTCCACCTGTGGCAAAAACTTACCAACCCTGTCTAAAACTAAAGTCCCATAATTCATCATGATTTAAATAACGTCTGAAATAAAAGGGTATGTTAATGGATCGAAGGGTACCTAACAGTCCCAGAACATATAACACAAAGATATGTGATCAATGAAAAAGGTGGAAAGGTATTATAATCAACTTAAACTCTATTAAAAAGAACTGACATTAAATGAAAAATTTCTTTAAAACCAAATAAAACGAAGGTATTAAAAGTCCCAGACAGCACAAGAAACGAACTTTTAAAAAATATATATATTGTTCCATAGACTTGAAGCATTATCCTCTAAACAGCATTGTTTGCAGGCAATATTTGTTACATGGTTCACAAAATCGTCCTGTTGTATTTAGAACACCAAATTAAAATTAAAAAATTAAGTATTACCACTTCATCTGTACATTAATACAAACACATCTCTCATTAGCTTATATCACTGCATAACATATTGATACTGAACTACAATGAGCTACATACACACACACACACACACAAAAAAAAACTTAATAACTGATTGAGAGAAGGCAGTGTAAATGCTCCGTTCATGGCAAAACATGTACCATTACACCACTCCCTATCTCCAGTATTTGTATGTCACATCCAGCATCTTGAAAGATGGGAAAGTGTAAATGAGTAACTACCTTTAACGGGAGAGAAACCCAGACAAGGACAGACAGATGAAACAGATGGGAAGCTGAAACAGTAAACAAGTATTTCTACCAGAAGTGTAAAACGTGGTGTAAAAGTAAAGAAATGCTAAGAGCCAGAAAAATCAACAAAGACATGTTCAGTTATGACCATAAAATAAAGATAAAAATGTATATTACTAACATAAGTATAAAAGTAAAGATACTTTTTTTAAGTAAACTTTCATTCAGTGTTTATCTTGAAAATCACACCTAATTTCATGATTACATTTCATGATTTTTGAAAAAATTTCCATTACAATACATTAATTTGGCATGGGCACCCAATTACACAAATTCACAGCTTTTTTTATGTTTTGTAGAAAGCACAAACCAGTAAATTTATTTAAAAAAATTCTAATTTTTGCTCTATTGCATTTTAAGATATGACAAAAAAAAAAAAAAGAAAAAAAAAGAAAAGAAAAGAAACATTATTTAAACTATCTTTTTAGGATTTCTTTGATTTCTCAATGGGATGTCTTTTTATTTATATTTTCTACTGTATAATGTTTAAAATATTTCGTTGTTGCAGCTTCACAGCCACTTGGCCTTTTCTGTTTAGAGTGGTTTGGGACATAATTAAATTCATTGTTGTCGGAGCTTCACAGCCACTTGGCCTTTTCTGTTTAGAGTGGTTTGGGACATAATTAAATTCATTGTTGTTGGAACTCGTGTACAATTGCAACCATAAAGAATATTTGACGACTTATCACCTTTGGCAGGCTAACAGAAAAATGTCTTAAATTTATATTATTAATTTATAATTAAGTTCGAAAAATACTAAAATGTTATATTGTCATCGAAAACACACCTGTGAACATAATTTTTATAATTCTAGCATATCAGAAGCAAATGAATAATCAACTACAAAATTCCATTTTTACATGCAAAAAACAAGTTGAGTTAAATAAAAGACCGTGATATGATATTAACAGATATGTGATAATATCTTTATATGAAACATGAACTTAAACAACTGAAAATAAGATATGGGAAAGTAATATATATCTGGAATAAAGTTTTAAATGATTGGTTAAAAGAGTTGAAGTATAATTATAAGAACCTTAAATTAAGGACATTATCTGCACTTCTAATCTATCATATATGCAGTCAAACCTCATTAACACGGAATAATACTGAGAATGAGGTCCCATCAAACAAGTCTGAAAATCAATATTAATTAATTCGTTTAACACGAAATAGAATTTTGCAAAAGCCCACTTATGGTGAAAATTTTCTTTTTCTCTGAAGTCAAAACATGATTCGTTATGCAAAATTTTCGATATTTCAAACTTGCATGTTATATCCTGTTAACTAAAGAATGTAAAATGAATGATATGTTAAGTATTGAAACAATCCCTGATATATTACGTATCTAACTGGGGAACTCCCATCAAAATCTGTTCAGTAGAACTTTAAATAAAAGGTAATCTTTCATAATTGGGTTCACCTAACTTTAAAACTTTCTCCCGTAGCTCTATAACTGAGCAAAGTAGAACAATGTATTTTACATTAAAGCATTTTTAAAACAAATTACCTAACTAACATTGTAAGTTCTATAAAAATCTGTTAAGTGGAACCTGAGTAATAATTAATCGGAATGAAATAAGAATTTACATTTTATATTTATAGTAGATGATGATGTGACTTCTGTAATTGGATTTTTTGTCCAGCTTTCACTTCAGAAAAACAACGCTGAAGAAAACTTCGCTACAGATAAGTACCAGCCATCCACAAAAAATAATCTAAGTAACATTGTAAGTTCCATCAAAATATGTCCAGCAGAACTCAAGTTATAAACGGCTGGAGTGAAATACAAATTTACAATTTATATATTTATTAGCGTAAAAGCCTGTCCTAGGACGTTGGGTAGAAATCGGGTTTTCCACTTAAAAGTTGAAATAACTGATAAAAATATCCATATACTATTCATCAACAATAAGGAAAACTGACCTGAAACGTTAAGTTCTGGGCCTAATTTATGCATGGGCCTCTGGGTTTTTAACAGCAAATTTGCAATCTGTTGTAAATAAGATGCCAAAACAGATGAGAAATTACAGATCTGTCTTAATTAGTAAATGGAAACACATATAATTTGAAGGCAATATTAGTACAAATAGATCCTACTGAATGTAAGCTATAGAAAAATGTTTACTTCTTAATCAAATCAATATTCAGGGATTCATTAATTTTCTTAACTTAAAATTTTAGAATGGCAACATTCTTCCATTTGTATAATTTGGTGAAATTGGTCGATGGTATAATCAAACAGTACCAATCTTTTTAAACAGGAAATAAATGTTTTTTAAGTACAGAACAAATAGAAAATAAAAAATATTCTGTAAATATGCAAACAATTTTTATGGATAATTGCTCTCAAATCGTGTTACGTTTCAAGCCCCCATCACATTGTTGACAATGTCACTATTGTTTTCTGCCACCCTTGGCGACATACCCACTTACGGAACTTTAGCACAGTAAGTCTTTAATTCAGGAAATCTAAAAAATTATTCAAATGTAAAAGTAATTTGTTAACATTTTAGTAAAGTGTTACATTCTATCAAAAAGTATTCTTATAAATCATATAAAATTGAAGGGTATTAGCAGACCTGCCAACTGCTACGAAAAAAATCGTAGTTGCTACGATTTGGACCTATAAACTACGATGCTACAAAAATCGATCTTAAACTACAATTTTTTTGCAAAAAACACAAACGCATTTTTTGTTTCTAGTTGCGATTTTTAGCCTGCACAACATACTTTTCAGAAATGATTCTGTTCCAAAATTTTAAAGTATTCATTTCGGAAAGTTTTTAAACTGCCATTAGTCTGAAAATTCGGACATTAAGAAATGCTCATGGGGGGGGGGGGGGGGGGGGGGGGGAATCTGTGTTGCAAAACAAACTTCTTAACATAAAACCCTCTTTATGTACATTAACCACGAGTGAATCATGTTTCTATAAATACAACCTGTGGCCAGAAAGTTCGGTGAATGAATTTTTATTTCAAATACAGTATTGTACAGCATCTAATACAATTTACTGTCCTTCAAAATAATCTCCATGGATGGTAATGCACTGTTGCGAACGAGTATATAAGTCCTGATAACTCCTGTAAAACAATTCTTTCAGAATGGCTTTGAGCTCGGCCGTCACGTTGCGTTGAATGTCGGTGATGTCCGTAAATCTCTTTCCCTTCAGGGCTGACTTCAATCTGGGGAAGAGGTAGAAGTCTGCAGGTGCCAAATCAGGTGAATAAGGGGGATGATCAAGTGTCACAACTCCATTTGCGGCCAGAAACTGCTGTACAACCAAGGCGTTGTGTGGCCGGCCATTATTGAAAAGTAATAACCAAAGGTTAATTACTTCTGAAAGTCATTAAACTGAGAGTTGACACGCAAATGGAAACATTTGCTGACTTTGTTCACCCAGAAACCTGTTTACTAAACAGACAGGAATGATTAATTATTGTAATATGGATATCTCGCTTAATTACAGTTTAAAATTAATGAAATTTTGGCAGTTGCTTAGAATTAAATAGTAGCATACAATAAAAATGGTTTGGGAAGAAAATAATTAATATTAAATAACTTTTTTAATTTAGATTTTCGGAAGTTAGCCACTGTTAGAAATGTATTGAAAGTTACATTAACATAAGATATTCTGTAATGTTTATATTATAGAAGATCTTTACATTATTAGAATGATATTTAAACGTTATTAAAATGATATTTAATTACATATTATGATGTCCATTACTGTAAATAATTATTTAAAATGCTTTATATTTATTTAATTAATACGTTTTTTAAAGTTGTTTTTGTACTTATATATTGAATTAAAATAGGAAAATAATGCAGAAGATAAATTATTAAACCTAAATAGGGAAAATGTAACAATACTCTTTACTGATTTCATTTAAAATAGTAAAAAGAAAAAATAATACTAGGTTGAGCAAAAAGTTGTGAAAGTTGTGTTGTTATGCACAAATTAACAACAAAAGCAACAAGGACTATTGTTTAAAGTAGAGACCATCATAGTCCACGACTTTCTGCCACCATTCTGCCAGATTCCGGATTTGCTGGCTAAGTTTGTCGCCGTTACCAGCACCATCCTCATTAATCTCATCGACAGCTTTCAGAATCGTTAAGCCTTTTCTCTAATAATGCCGGGTCAACACATGCAAGTCATACTGTTCAATAGGTATTTTTGAGCCAAAGTTCCTGAACTCCTATAAATATACCACTAGTACTCCTATATACAATACAAATTCTGGTAACTATTAGATTAAAAATTTCCCAGAACTTTTTGCTCAACCTAATAGGAATTAATACCAAAAACTAAAACACTTCATTTCTACATCAAAGAATTATTTCTAATGTACTTATGCAAAATTTAAATACTGCTATTGACGATTTTAAAAATGTTATTGGCATGATTTGCACATGGCTAACATAAAAGTACCCAATTTTCTTGTGAATCAGGACATGATAAAGCGTTAAAAAGTATTTCAATTCTAATAATCTCTTCCCATGAAAACTTTGTTTCAAAATGAACAAATATTATTTTCATATTATATTAATTTCTGATTAAACTTTTTTCTTTGCATTTTAATTTTAAAAATCAGTAACAGTTTGTTTTTAATCTTATTTTTTGAGGCGTGATTTATTTTCTAATTGATATAGCCGTTTTAATTCTTTAACCAAGAGAATTAACAAAAAGATTTCATTTTAATTTCTTCCATTGCAATAGTAACAAATGTAGTATACAAATGAATGTGGATGAATTATTACTTGGTATAATAAATTTTTGTGCCAAGGACATCGCCAAATTAGAAATATATGAAATATCTCATGAACTATTGGACTTGGAAGCATTTACTTGACACCATTCGATTCAGCATACAAAAATACATTAAAATACCTTACCCATGGCCCTAATTCTTTGCGCACCAGCCTAAAAGGGAAATTTTTCAAAGAAAGAAAACCTAATTTGCCTAAATAAATAATCAAATTCTTGAAATGTCAATCTTCTAAAATGAATTGCATTGAATAAAAAAATAAAAGAAGTTGCACACTTAGATTTCTTTATGTAAAACCTTCTCCCTCTGAAAAATAGATAGCCCTAATGTTTTGCGCATGTGCATTTAAAGAAAGTTTTTTACCATTGTGATTGGCTGGTTGTTTCTAATTATGCAAATTATCGCATCCGGGACTGATGGCATGTGCTTCTTAAAAAGAAAGGCGATTTCAAATCAATTAATAAGAAGAAAATGTATGATAAAAGATTGACGGTAGAGTTGCGTAAAAAGATAATCGAAAAACAAAATAGTGGGTGTCTAATGAGGAAAATAGGCAGGAATTTGATTATTTCTGAATCAACAGTGCGTAATGTTTTGAAAACTTTCGCTACAACTGGAGAAATACAGCCAAGAAACAGTACTAGTCGCACACCAACAACAACGGCCCAAGAAGATAGAATGTTCCATCGAGTGGTAATGAAGATAAGATCAGCAACAATGGCAAAAGCCGCATCCCTATGACAAGAAAGCATAGGGCGATCAGTGACTCATAAAATGGCTACAAAACTATTGCATAAAATGGGCATAAAATCTTATGAAAGTAAATGTAAGCCGATGTTAACTCCTGCTCAGAAAAGGAACATTTTCTGTGGGCATTGGACCACTTAAAATAGACATATCAGCAATGGTAAAGTGTTATATGATCGAACACATCCTCTTTTCCAGTTTTGTAAGGAAATATCGGTTGTCTGGTCGTACACAAGCAAATAAAGCTTTAAACCTAAACAAGAGAGCAAAAAACATCAAACAAGAGTACAAGTTCCTGCCATATGTTCAAATTTGGTGGTGTTTTGATTATTCTGGTGTCGGCCAAATGCTGCCATATGACGGGACTATCAATGCACAATGTTATCGGAACATTTTGCAGAATCAGTTGTCGCCTTGAATTTAACAACTTGGCCTTCAATCGTATAATCTCTTTCATCAAGACTTAGCCAAACTGCATACAGCTAGGACAATAAAAGCCTGTCTTCAACAAAATTGTACCCTGTGCTAGATTGTGTTCCAAATTACCCGGACATCAATTCTATCGAGGATTTGGGGAGATACTTAAAGAAGGAAGTTCGAAAAAGGACACCACAAATCAGCTACAGTGACAATCAGCAGTTGAAAAGAATTCTTCTTGAAAAATGGCAAAAAAAAATTCAATTTCTGAGTGGCAACGTTTGTTTCAGCTATGTTGAGAAGAGTGAGAGATGTTTACGCTGCCAAAGGAGGGCATACGAAGTGGTAAGACTTACTAATTTCGTCTCATTTGAACATACGCAAAACATTAGGGACATGAAAAACTTCGGAGGAAATTGTTTTCATTGGCCACAAAGTTTGTTTCATGTATTATCTTTTGTTAAATAACACTATGTAATAGTGAAATTTATCATTTTTCATAAAAAATAATTTACATAAAATATTTTGAATTATTTTTTATTTTTATTGTCAAAAAAGCATCCAAAAACTAATGTGCAAAAAATTAGGGCCACGGGTAAGGTATATTATTATTTGACATTGACACATGACTATAATATTTGATTTTTAAGGATTTTTTAAGTTTGTTCCTCCTTTTACCCCCCTTAGGGATGAAATTTTAGAAAATCCTTTCTTAGTGTGTGCTTACGTGACGTCATAAGAAGTATTTTTCCACCAATTTTCCTTTTTCTAGGTTCAATAATAGTTTGGGCTGTATGTTGATTTAAGTCTGTCAGGGCATACTCTTTTATATATGTATGGATAATTAATGATGAAGAATTTTGGAAATTTCTTTGAACTAGTCAAAGTACAAGTTCTCTTCTAACTCAGAATTAGAACAAACAACAAATTTAAAGGTATGAAGTGGACAGCAGTGACATTTATCTGCAAAAATATAAGCTATTTACACATTTTAGTTAGTACATAACAAGTAATGTTCCATTCATGCCCACTCTCTGCGATATTGCTTATATGCATATTGTTATTTATTAATATTTTGTATGTCTTTTCAGTTTCTTACTCTAATTCTGGAGAAGAAAGGAATGTAAGTCCTAACAGACATCACGGTACACCTTTATCTGTACTTAATCGAATCGCTAGTAGACTGCAAAGTAAAAGAAAGGTCAGTGCTTTATATAGTAATGAAAAAATTTCCACTTTTTTTATTTTAAAAAATTCAACTTTTTTTTTTATATCCTTATATTATGAAAATTAATTCTAAACATAAAACACTTTATTTATTTATTTATTTTTCAGTATTCCATCGAAAAAGAATCTAAAGACAGAGAGAGGGGAGAAAATATTAAAAAAAGAAGTTCTCTTCTTACACACAAAAGAAGATCAAAAGAAAGAGCAAATGCTTTGGTGAGCAAATATTAATATTGATTCTTATTATTGAATTTATAGCAATTTTGGCGTTAAAATGATTGTAAACAAAACTTCTTTTAACTCCACAAAAATGACTATAAAAGATTTTGGGAGGAGGAATAAATTCTTACAATTTGTTGTTCCACATGAAAATGTCATTTCTAGTTTTTAAAAAGAATAATAACAGATACTAACAATTTAAGGTTTTTTAAGTTTTTTATTTATCTATTATTTTGTATGCATTTTCTCAATACTGTCCTGGAAACAGTTTTGACTTTTTCTTGCATATCTCTGCAGTTGTTAAGTACTAAGTTGGCCGGTTGTTGGAGTATTCGATACTTCTTCCCATACAAATTTACGAATATGATGAGAATTTTTGATCAGTAGAAGTATGTTTAAAACTGTTTCGCCTCTTAGACCTGGAAAAAGCAACAAAGAGCATCCCATGCACAAAAACTGATATCGACAAAAGATGCACTGAATAGTGATTTTGGTCGAATACTGAATATTTCAGCACACAGGTAAACCAAATACAAAATATTCGATCAGCTGAGTAGGAACTGTTGATTCACTGAATCTTTCATCAATTTGGGGTCGATGAAATGAGTACTAGTCTTACTTGGGAACCAAACACTAAGGGTCCCGCGTTAAGCTGACCTTAATGGATTCCTTATGACCTAATAGGTCCTTAATGGATTCTAGCAGCGGAAGCAGGGCTTTTTGGTCCTGAGACATTTCGGTCCCAAGTCATTTCTGTCTCTAGCCATTTCAGTCCCTTCTCCAGTGAGCTGAAATTTTGTGCACATGAAATATGTAACATAATTTTATAGGGAACATTGTAGAGTTTTTTAACTGAAGGCCTTAAAATTTTAGTATAACTCGAATATAAGGGCCCGAAAACTGCAAACACGTATAACTCGGATTCAAACTATTACAGCCTACACAAATTTCATATGGTAATTTTGTAATCATTTAAAAAAACAAAGGGCGTGGGGAGGGATTCTGTTGATTTTTCCTATATTTCAGTGTATCATAAGTATAAGGTCCTGATAAATTAAAACTTTTATAACTCGATCTATAATTATCACAAAACACTCATATTTTGTATGGTAAACGTAATCTTTATAAAAGGAGGGACATTATCAGATTTTTAAACTGAACCCCCTTAATTTTAGTATAACCCGAATATAAGACTCAAAAACACTAACACTTATAACACAGATAAAAATTGTTGCAGCCCACACAAATTTCTTATGGTTAGCATAATCATTTTAAAAGGCAGGGGGGAGGGGCTCTGTTGATTTTTGTAGAAGCCTCCTGTATTTTAGTGTATCATAAGTATAAGATCCAGATAAAATAAAACATTTTTAACTCGAACTATAATTAATGTAAAACACCCGTATTTTGTATGGTAAATATAATCTTTATAAAAGAAGGCATATTATCGGATTTTTTAATTGAATCCCCTAAATTTTAGTATAACCCGAATATAAGGGCCCGAAAACCACAAACACGTATAACTCGTATTCAAACTATTACAGCCCACACAAATTTCATATGGTAATTGTAATTGTTTAAAAAAACAGGGGAGGGTCTGTTGATTTTTAGGGTTTCGTTATCTGACGAAACCCTATTCGTCTCACTCCTTTGTCTGTCTGTCTGTCTGTCTGTCCGTCTGTCTGTCCGTCACAGAGCCCGTTCTCAGAAACTATACATGTTGGAGACTTGAAATTTTCAGTACTTATAGCTGAACACCTCACATGAAACGACAAATCCTAAAATTTTGAAAAAGTCTTAAATTTAACCCTTTGGGCTCCCACATGTGTATTTCAAACAATTCTTTCTAAGTCAGTCTCTAATAAGGTTGGAGCCATGAAATTCCGCATACTTATAGCTGAATACCTGAGACAACAAGACAAATCATAAAATTTTGAAAAAAGTTTTATATTTAACCCTTAGGGCTCCAACGTGTGTATTTTAAGCAATTTTTTCTAGCATAGCCCCTAATTAAGTTAGAGACATGGAATTTTGAATTATTATAGTTAAACACATGAGCCCACACAACAAACCATAAAACTTTGAAAAAGTGTTATATTTAACCCTTTGGGCTCCAATTTGTGTATTTTCAGCAATCCTTTATAACAGAATTCCTAATCAAATTGGAGGCATGCAATTTTGTATTCCGATAGCTAAACACCTCAGATCACACGACAAATAATAAATTTCGAAAAAGTTTTATGTTTAACCCTTTGGAGTCCAGTTTGTGTATTTTAAGCAATTCATTTTAACAGAGTCCCTATGTGAATTGGGGACTTGAAATTTTGCATACTTATAGCTGAACGCCTCAGATCACACGCCAAATAATAAATTTCGAAAAAGTTTTATATTTCACCCTTTGGACTCCAGCTTGTGTATTTTAAGCAATTCTTTCTAACAGCCCATAATTAAATTGGAGATTTGAAATTTCGCATACTTATAGCAGAACACCTGAGGCCAGGCGACATATCATAAAATCTTGAAAAAGTCTTACATTTAACCCTTTGAGCTCCCACATATATATTTTAAGCAATTCTTTCTAAATGAGCCCCATAATTAAGTTGGAGACATGAAATTTTGAATACTTATAGCTGAAACTTCAGATCAAACGACAAATAATAAACTTCGAAAAACGTTTTATATTTAACCCTTTGAACTCCAGCTTGTGTATTTTAAGCAATTCTTTCTAACTGAGACCATATTTAAATTGGAGATTTGAAATTTTGCATATTTATAGGAGAACACCTGAGGCCCGGCGACAAATTATAAAATCTTGAAAAAGTTTTACATTTAATCCTTTGATCTCCCATATATATATTTTAAGCAATTCTTTCTAAATGAGACCCATAATTAATTTGGAGACATGAAATTTTGCATACTTATAGCAGAACACCTGAGACCACACGACAAATAATTTTTTTTCGAAAAAGTTTTATATTTAACCCTTTGGGCTCCAGCTTGTGTTTTTTAATCAATTCTTTCTGACTGAGCCCCTAATTAAATTGGAGACATGAAATTTTGCATACTTATAGCTGAACGCGCCAGACCATAAGACAAAATATGAATTTTTGAAAAAGTCTTATAATTAACCCTTTGGGCTTCAACTTCTGTATTATAAGCAATTATTTCTAACTGAGCCCTAAATTAAGCTGGGGATATGAAATTTTGCATACTTATAGCTGAACACTTGTGATCACACGACAAATGATAATTTTTTCAAAAAGTCTTATATTATTGACTCCACTGGGCTCTAACTTGTGTTTTTTAAGCATTTTTTCTAACTTAGCCGCTAATTAAGCTACAGCGAACTAGTTTACCACTTGAAGGCTCAGGGAGGGGGAGGGGTCAATTTTTCCCCAAACCCCTCATCTGATATATCATTTGACGACCCTTCAGCCACTCTTTCATTTTATGCACAATAGCCTTTCATATTTTATTTCCACTTGGCCAGGAGGGCTTTCCTATTTTAAGTTTTATAGGTTCAATTTCCTCAACTAATATAAGTGCGAATAGGTACTAAAACGGAGTTTTGTCGGGCAGATGTTTGTTTAGAATAGAGTGCACTCCCTAGTTCCGAATTGTGGAGCTAACATATTTTGCAAAAGGATAGTGTTTTGAAAGAAATATTAAACGAAACCCTCTATGCGATCTGTGATCACACTTACCCACTTGTTCCTATATTTTAGTGTATCATAATTATAAAGTCCTGATAAATTAAAACTTATAACTCGATCTTTAATTATCGCAAAATACTCATATTTTGTATGGTAAACATAATCTTTATAAAAGGAGGGACATTATCAGATTTTTTAACTGAACTCCCTAAATTTTAGTATAACCCGAATATAAGGACTCAAACACTTATAACACAGATCAAAATTGTTGCAGCCCACACAAATTTCTTATTATCTTTATATAATCATTTTAAAAGGCAGGGGGGAGGGACTCTGTTGATTTTTGTAGAAGCCTCCTGTATTTTAGTGTATCATAAGTATAAGATCTAGATAAATTAAAACATTTATAACCCGAGCTATAATTAATGTAAAACACTCATATTTTGTATGGTAAACGTAATTTTTATAAAAGGAGGCACATTATCAAATTTTTTAACTGAACCCCCTAAATTTTAATATAACCCGTATATAAGGGCTCGAAAACGCAAATACTTATAACTCGGATCTATTTTATTACAGCCCACACAAATTTCGTTTGGTAATCGTAATGGTTTTTAAAAGAAGGTGGGGACTCTGTTGACTTTTTCCATATTTTTGTGTGTCGTAACTATAAGGTCCTGATAAATTAAAACATTTATAACTCGAGTTGTAATTATCGTAAAGAACTCAAAATTTGTATGGTAAACATAATCTTTTTAAAAGGAGGGACATTATCAGGTTTCTTAACTGAACCCTCTAAATTTTAGTGTAACCTGAATATAAGGGCCCAAAAACCGCAAACACTTATAACTCGGATCCAAATTGTAGTACTCCATGCAAATTTCATATGGTAGAAGTAATCATTTTCATGAGTGGGGCAAGGGGGAGTTCTGTGGATTCTTTATAGAAGCTCCTCATATTTTAGTCAATCATAAATATAAAGTCTAGACAATTTAAAAACATTTATGTAACATTAAAAATTGACAATAACCCATTGTACACATAAAGATGATGGAATTGCTGAGGAATTTTTGATTAACTTCTTAAGGAATAAGTTTATACATGTTGGTCAAATAATCTAGATGACTCAATAATATAAAGATTCCCATTCGAGAATGTTTTCAATTTTTTTTTTTTTTTTTTTCAAAAAAAAAAAAAAAAAAAAAAAAAAAAAAAAAAAAAAAAAAAAAAAAAAAAAAACATCCCTAAATTAATAAAATCAATTGTGCTAAGAAAAAGATATTCATATTTAACAAAGAATATTATCTTTGATGAAGATATACTTTCCAAATATAAATTTAAGAATATTCCATCAATGTGTATATTATTGAATTCCAAATATATTGATGTCTCACTGCGTCTAACAATAATAATCAATAAAATAAAAGTTAACTTTGCTCTTTGCTATAAAGTAAACAATGCACAAGAAAAAATGAAAGAAAGAAAAACAAGAAATAGGTTGTTAAACCAATTTTTTTTTTTTTTTAAGGAATAAAATTTAAGGGTAGGGAAGGAAACCAGAAAATTTAATGTTATGGATAACTAGAAAACAAAAGGACAATATTAATTTAATCATTTTATCCTGATGACTACTTTAATTTTAAAAAAGAAAGATTTTCCTTTTAAAATAAAATTAAATAAAAACAAAATCGGGATTGGGGAAAGATTAAAAAATAAAAAAAGAATTTGTGACACTAAGCCACTTTGAAGAATACATCTTTAAGATGTTTGAAATAAAAGATGAAAAAAAAATATGTCCTTCAGACGTGGCCTGCCAGCACCCAACTGCCGATTTCAGCGCAAAACTTTATTTCCCCAAAAACGCAAACAGCCGCCAAACCAATAACTAAAATTGCTATCTGGCGCTCTCTCGGACAGGTGCAATGCCTGCACCACCCTAGCGCTAAATGGCTCCAAATCGTGGCACGGCGAAATCCGAAAATCGCGCCAAGCGAAGCGTCCACTACAAACCTGTGCGCGTCTCTTCCGAAAGGGAAGGGGAAAATGAAAGGATTAATCTTCTATTCAAAATGGCCAAGCAAATTCAAATTTTCGTTTTGAAAACAGAAAAAAACGTATGTGTAAATTAAAGTTTACGCTTGCGTTCAATAAGTTAAAGATAACTGTTAAGTTTAAGAAACAGATGCTAAAATACTGACTTTTATTTTTAGAAGAAGGATTTTTAAGGATAAAATTAATTTTTGAATATTATTTCTTCGTTTAAAGTAGTTAGAAAACCGTTGCAAATATCTCCATTGTAAATCTGTTATGATGTACTCTGGAGCTAACAAACTTTTAGTGTGATCGTAACTGGAAATTAAATAATGCATTGTGTTTTAAAAGAAAGTTAAGGAATAAATTAAATTATATTAATACTGACATTAAAGGTTGTTTTTATAAGAAAAACAATCCTAAATTGATTCCGAAATTTATACAAATTGATTTACAAAATTAAAATTGAGATTTTTGAGGTGAATTGAGTAAACTATTAACGTAATTGAAGCTTAATGATTTAAATTTAAAGAATAATTAACGGATTTATAATAAATTTCTCAAAGTGAAATTGTAATGATTTTAATTAAGGAATTAAGAAGAAATGTCATTCATTATGACAATTTATATGTTGAGCTTTAATTTTCATATGCAATTGCCTATGCATGGTACATATTCAGTTGTATATAATTTGGACACTATTGATTAATAATAAAAAAAATCTGCAAATATATTTACAAATCTTTATTTCATCCTATTATTTAACGGCACATCAATTTTAGATGTATTGCATTTTACATGTTTTTTGAAAAAGGGGGGAGGGGTCTTAACATGGAATTGTGAGAAAGACACATTATTTTTTTAATTCTGCATCGCAAAAGACTACAACTTTTTATTTTATTTTACTAATTATTTTAATTTGCTATTTAAAAGTTTGCATTAATCTTTTTACATGTAACAGTAATATCAATGCTATTGCTACCTGTGTCAAATGACACCCTTAAAAAGATTTTGATTTAAGGTTTTACCCACCATACATAGTATAGGGTAAGTCTGATATAATCGTTTTAAAAATCGAAAAAAAAAAAAAAAAAATGACGGATTTACACATTTCAGACACTGGAGATTCCGAAAAACATATTTTTAGAAGAAAACAAATTTGTCGTCCGCCTGTTTGTGTCTGTCTGCAACAGCTCTATCTCCCGAACAAATTGAGATAGAGACTTGAAATTTGGTGTGTACTTAGCATGTAATAATGGGAACAAGTCTACTGAATATCAGTAACCTCGATTATCTGGAACTATTTTTTTCGAACTCTCGAAATTTTCATTCTGATAAAAAGTATATAAAAATTTCTGAAATTGTTTAGTTTAAGGACGGATATAAAAGACAATTAAAAAATTAAAATTTTGCATAAAGAATGAAGTCGACTGGATAATTAGTTGCCAAGATATTTGTAATCATATTTTTCACACACTTCGATTTTTCATGACCCTGTATTTCATTCAAATTTCAATTCAAAGATATATTTTAATTGGAAATGAGATGCTTAATCCGACGCAGTAAACTGTTACTTAATATGATTATCATTTTTTCATCATAGCCAAACTATAAGATTAAATGCCAATAATGACTTATCGTGAATGTTACATTCATTTGACATTAAACATGTTACACGTGTTTCTTAAGTCATCAAGTATTTGACATTTTATTTGTATTTTTATTAATCTTTTACTAATTTATTTGTTCTTTCGTTGTTTAAAATAAAAATTATGCCAATTTGTATAATTTTGCGACTAGTTTGGCGATTTATATAATGTGTCGAAATTGGTCAATGGGATAATCAAGTAGTACCTGCAATTCAGTAATAGAGCAGTGTTATGTATTAAAAATATTTAAATATACGTTTAAATTTTATTTTAGAATTGCAATGCATTTTGAAAATACAGTATGGAACCATTTATCCAGAAACCAGTTATCCGACATGATATTTCTGATAGACTGATTTCAGAATCTTTGCAGAAAAAAGTGTCATACACTGCCAGTTTGGCATAGGCTTTGCTTGAAATAATTGTATAATTTGATGACAGCATCTAGTATTTGAAAAGAAAACATGTTTAGTTGTATTTTAGATGTTTTAACTTTTATGCAGAGAAAGCAGAAAAATTTTTGTTCCTAAGGGATTCCCATAAATTACCTTCTTTTAAACTCTGGTTAACTTTTGATGTTTCTTGCATTGATTTTTAATCCAAGTAATCTAATAATTTAAAATCGGGAATAATGTCACAACCACACATATTCCACAAAACTTATCAAATGGATGCTGCTTTAATGCACAACCAGTTAACCAGAAAAACCAGTTATCCGGAATACATCTGACCCCAAGCATTCCGGATAAATGGTTCTGTACTGTAGTTTACACATGTTTTATTTTCATGTTTTATATTATGTATATCCATGATGGGTAAGTATTACAGAGATCCCCAACGACTAGTTTCATTTGTAATTTTCAAATTGCAACAATTACAAATCCTTTTTAATACATTTAAGACTTTTTTGTAGGGATGCACCAGATATTGATTTTGCCGGATATCGGATACCGGATATCCGAAGCTCCTTTGCCTGCCGGATTCGGATATCCGGCACTAGATATGTTTTTAGTTATATGGTGAATTATTTCCTTATATAACGCCATCTCAGAACAATAAATTACAAGCATGTTTCACACATCATTAAAACATTTTAAATGTATTGAAATATAATTTACAAAAACTATATCTCTTTGAATATCAGGGCTTGAAATTCAAGTTTTCCCCTGGAGGGGAGTTTCCCACCCAACATTTAAAAATGCAGGGTAGTTGAACTGTTAGAAAGGGGAAAAAAATCTTTAAACCGCGTTATTTTTTATGTGACACTTAAAGAATTACATTTATACAGACATGACAAAATACCATTAAAATAATTTAAATTAACAACTCAAGATAATTATCCAAAATGTTTATTTTTATTAAAACAAAGGAACAGAATCAAGTTTTATATATATACCATGTCTATCTTTCAACTTTCACCTAATGTTATGGGCAATTAACAATTGGGTTCCTAAATGAATTTCTTAATTTAGATTTTATTCCATTTTGCGTGATTTAGCCTCTTTCACAAGTTACACTTTTGACAAACAGCACAGACCAACTTTTATAACTTTAGAAATTATCGGAAACGCATGGTTATGCTCTGTTAAAAAATTTTAGAAAATTTTGCAAAATCTGATGTGCATTAATTTTTAACAGTAAGTTAAAAATGCATGAATAATGCATATCGGTGATTCTGTTGTCAATATCCTACGGTGATTGTATGTCACTTCTGAACAAACTTGTTTTATTATATCCTTAATGGAATTATAGTCAAAACTGTAGTCCCTGGTATTTTTGTTAATTGAACTTATGTTATATGCATTGGAATTTTAAATCCATATCCAAAGTTTGAAAAGGAAATAGTCATTGATTTTTTCTATTACACGATAAAAGGTTGATTTCAAAAAGTCATGTCCTAATCTGTGAATTGCAAGAATCAACTAGTTTGTTATTTCTAAACATGTTTTTTTTTAAGTTCAACCAAATTTTTTTTTCTTCATGTGCACCACAAGTGTAATCTCATTTTGTAGAGTGCTGACTATTGGCCAATTTGGTAGGGATTGGTCTCCGGTGGCCATTACTGCCCTTTTAGTTATTTGCTATTTTGGGCATAGGGAAAAAACATCGCAAAATACATAAATCGGTCATTAAAAAAAAATATCGCCGATTTCGTCAATCATGGTGAAAATAAATAAAATTTGTCAACCGGTCGCAAGAAGAAAACTGAAGTGCAGGGGAAATCGGCAGCGGGAAAATATCACAAAATTCGTCAATCGATCTGTCATGAGCAAATATCGTGAATTTTTTCAGCCGGTCACAGAGAACAAACGCAAAAATTTTCAATCGGATGCAGAAAAACAATCGCTACTTTCACCAGTATGTCGCAAGAACAAACAGTAAAATTTGCCAATCGGTCACAGAATAAAATTGCTATATTTATCAATTGATCTCGAGGGAAAAAAAATCATGAAATTCATCGATCGGTCTCTAGAAAAAATTGTGAAATTCGTCAGTCGGTCGTGGAGAAAAAGCGCAAAATTTTTCAGTCAGATGCAGAAAAACAACCATGAATTTTGTCAATCTGTCGTAAGGAGAAACTGTGAAATCTGCCCACCGATAGTAGAAAATATCACGAAATTTGTCAGTCGGTGCTAAGACTTGCTCGTCGTCTTACAAAGAAACATTTTCAGAAAATGATTTTTTGGTAACAGGAGCCGCCCACTCACAATAGGGCATAATAAAAAGGGCACAAATCCTGCCATCCCGCTTCGAAATTCAAGCCCTTTATCTGCCATTCAAGCCCTGTAATGTATATTAATAATATTGCATAAAAATATAATTTAAACATTAAAGTATTCTGTTTATTTGTACAATGAAATGCTGATAATTGCGACTGGATTTGAATATAGGATTGCCTATATCGATAATTGCTAATAATTAATTTGTACAATGAAATGCTGATAATTTGTACAACAAATTTTAACCAATTAATATGTGTATAATTGTAGAGTATTTTCACAAAGAAATACTACATACTTTCTTTTTATAATTTAAACATAAAATATCTACTAATATACCCATGATTAAAGAGTTATTTTCTCCAAACATAGGTTTAGTTGATGCCCTTTTTCTGTTTTAATTATTTAATATTGTTTTTGCTCTAAGTCACGTTTAGTTTTATTTTAAGTTAAATTATTTTTATATTTAAAAGTAAAAAGAAAATTACTTTTAATTTTAAATATTTATAATGAAGTTACAAAAACAACTAGTTGGATTTGCCAATCACAAAACTTTCTTCTATCTCATACATCTTAATATTTCAAAAAGTAGTTCCAAATATTAATACTTCAATATTATTAGTTCAATATTATACCAACTTTGATTTTGGTCTAAAATTTCTGCTTCAGTCAATTAATCAGAATAAGTTAATCTCGATCATATTTATTAAAATCAAAAATTTTTTTGTTATTCTGTTGTACATCAGCTGTTTGTGAATAGCCAGCTTAGCAGGATGCAAAGTTCCCTTTGCTTCATAAGCCGCCAATATACAATACAAAAAAAAAAAAAAAAAACTGCGAAAAATCGAGAAAATTTTACCAAAATCTCTGTTACAGTGCCACCTTCTGGCAGAATATTTCCAAACTCAAGGAGAAACTGCTGGCCATAGTCAAAAATATACACCACAAAATTGGTTCAATTCTATGCTTAACTTCATACACTTTACAATGGTAAAATAATGAAAATAACACAAAAATCCGTATTATAGCGCCCCTTCCAGCAGAATATTTTCAAATTGAAGAAGGACCTGCTGGACATAGCCAAAAACAAATACAAAAAATTTTGTTCAATTATATGGATAACTTCATACACTTTTTGATGTACAATAATGAAAAGGGCACAAAAATCGCGATTACCGTGCCCCCCCCCCCCCCCCTTCCAGTGGAATGTTTCCATATTGAAGGAGGGCCTCCTGGCTATAGCCAAAAACATTCCCAAAAAAATTGGTTCAATTCTATGCATAACTTCACTACGATGGCAAAAATCGCTATTATTGGAAATATCCCCATCCTGGCGGAATATTTCTTATTTAAGGAGAACCTGCTGGACATAGCCAAAAACAAATAGAAAAAATTTTGTTCAATTATATGGATAACTTCATACACTTTTTGATGGTACAATAATGAAAAGGGCACAAAAATCGCGATTACCGTGCCCCCCCCCCCCCTCTTCCAGTGGAATGTTTCCATATATAAGGAGGGCCGCCTGGCTATAGCTAAAAACATTCGCAAAAAAATTGGTTCAATTCTATGCATAACTTCATTACGATGGCAAAAATCGCTATTATTCGAAATATCCCCATCCTGGCGGAATATTTCTTATTTAAGGAGAACCTGTTGGACATAGCCAAAAACAAATACAAAAAATTTTGTTCAATTATATGGATAACTTCATACACTTTTTGATGGTACAATAATGAAAAGGGCACAAAAATCGCGATTACCATGCCCCCCCCCCCCCCCTCCAGTGGAATGTTTCCATATTGAAGGAGGGCCGCCTGGCTATAGCCAAAAACATTCGCAAAAAAATTGGTTCAATTCTATGCATAACTTCATTACGATGGCAAAAATCGCTATTATTCGAAATATCCCCATCCTGGCAGAATATTTCTTATTTAAAGAGAACCTGCTGGACATAGCTAAAAACAAATACAAAAAATTTTGTTCAATTATATGGATAACTTCATACACTTTTCGATGGTACAATAATGAAAAGGGCACAAAAATCGCGATTACCGTGCCCCCCCCCCCCCCTTCCAGTGGAATGTTTCCATATTGAAGGAGGGCCGCCTGACTATAGCCAAAAACATTCACAAAAAAATGGTTAAATTCTATGCATAACTTCATTCACTTTTCGATGGTACGGTGGCGACATATGGACAGACAGACATTTTGTATAAACATGTTTTGGGATATTTGACCCCTAAAACATCTAAATCCGTCGAAAACCAGAAATCGAAACAAATTCTATTACAATACTTTCTTCTAAAAATCCTGTTTAATTGTTAAACTTAAAAGAAAGAAAGAAAATTAAAGTCATACTTTAATAAACAACTTCAAATTTTGTTTTACACTCTGAAAGTAAAGGTACAATTTTCTAAACGAAGTAAACGTAAATTCTTAAATTTATTATAAAGAGTTCAAATATTAATGTTAGGAAAGCTGGCAATTCTTTAAACTTTTGAGAATTACCTTTTACTCATGAATAGTGAACTTACTTTCATATTTTACATTATAAACAAAATTGTTCGGCATTGTTTGGGGTCAAACGATTTCTGTTATTCTTATATATTCGCTTTGCTGCACTCTGCCGGATATCCGGCAGAGAAGTCGGATATCCGGTGATTGTGATTCGGATATCCGACGGTATTTCGGATATTGAAAAATCAGCCGGATATGCCGGATATCGGATATTTGCCGGATATCGGATATTTGCCGGATATCCGTTGCATCCCTACTTTTTTGTGCTTATTACATTTAAAAACTATGAGCAAAATAAACACAAATCAAAATTTTAAAAAGGTGTCATTTGACACTACTAGAAATAGTGTTAAAAAATTACTTTTCTGTAAAATTTGTATGCAAAGTTTAAAATTTCTATTAATCATAAAATATTCTTTCTGTATTTAAAATTAATTCTGTATTTTAAGTATTTCCTTACTATTTATTTGACTTATATACCTAAAATTAAGACATCCTATATGTTTTAATATGACAAAATGAAAATATAAAAAATAAGATAGAATCTCAAAATAGTAATGTATAATAGGGCTGGATTATTTAACAATATAGCGACAGATATTGATTTTTTTTAAATATTGCAATAACAATATCTAAACCTTGACTCTATTGATATATCTCAATAAAATAATAATGTTTTGAGCTCACTGGAATTTTGAACATGAGCGTCAAAAAAAGAGCGTAGAATAGCTCAAAACCAAATAAAATAATTATGCTTTACTCACACCACCACAGCCCCGAAAAACATAGCCCAATATTCCATTACAATGTTTTCACCCTCCATCCACTCCAAAACAGAAAATCAACCTCGATTATCTTTCTTTCGAAAGATTATCTCTAGAAATATCCCAATTATTGCAATATTCCGTCATTTCAAACTTTGAGTTTATTCCACTGCATGGCTGTGCAATATCGACTGCACTTATCGACTGTATTTCGATTTCATGTTGAACTACTAGTAGGTTGCATCCATTAGAATAAAAAGCAAGTAAAAAAAAAAAAAAAAAAATTTTGGAAAAAAATCAGATATGTTTTTTGAAGTATCTTTTTCAGCATTCTGAGATCTAGCTTATTTGAACCAAATAAGCAAAGCTGGCTCTAAATCTTCGTGCTTAGCAGTTCTCATTAACGTAATGGGATTCCTGTTTTTTATTATCGTTGATAAAGTAGAATTGGCAATACCAAACTCTTTGTAGATTTCTGTTTTCATCCTTCTTTCATCAACTGCATTAGGCAGCTTCATCTTCATTTGAAGTGAAATAGCAATTTGTTTTCGCACCGATTTCTCAGCCATTGTACTCATAAAACATAAGCTAATTTTTAAAAAAACACGAAATTCGTGATTTTCACCCAGAATTCAGTGGTATTAACACAAAATTCACCAATTTCAACTCAAACTAACTAGATTGAAAGCGAATTTTTTTTCGTGTTAAATGATTTTTGTTTCGTATTAAAAGAAAAAAATTAAATTGCATAGTATACAGACCGGACTGCTATATCATTTCATGTTAACCGATTTTTCATGTTAAGCGTTTTCGTGTTAAACGTATTTCATTGTACATGCCTTTGTTTCAAAAATGCAATATATTGATGTATGAAATTTTTGTGTTTGCAGTAAATCTTAAATGAGTTTTAATATATTTAATTCTAAAGTAATTTTTGATGATTGCTCCAAATCATTGTACAAAAATTATACTAATACCAATAGATTTTGAATAATGTCTGCTATTAGTATGCATGGATCGTATGATTACTGTCTGCATATTACATTTTTAACTCTAACTTTTAATCCATAACAACATCCCATTTTGACAAAATATTTTTAATCTGTGTTTTTTATGCTTGAATACCAAATTTTGAGTAATCTAAACCAAAAGATTTGGAATTAAAATTATTAAAAAATTTTGACTTTCTAACAGATTGCACATTAAGATGTATGTCAAATAAAGGGGCATGAAGTATATATTAGAAACCATCAGGGAAAGAAAATTTAAATTAACATTAGTTTTATATGGAATTTTAATGAAAATGCAGGAAAGCCCTCAAAATGCTCAGAGTGTTATATTGTTTATATTTTTATTATATCTTTTAAAACAATTATCTTGTTAATCCCCGGTATGGTATGTTATTTCTTTCTCCCAGCTTATTTTGTGTTGCCTTTAAAAAATAACGTTACCTTACAGAAGCCAGCCGTAAAACAAAGCAGTACGATTAAATACTCTATAGCAATTTTTTTAACTTCTAAGCATTGCACATTTTCAATTTTTATACCGCCGTATTGGGAAAAAAAAGTACTTTTAAATGCAATTTGTTTGAAAACTGCATCTCCGCTTATTTTTGAAATATAATTTTTTTTGTAGTTTTTGGAGCCATTTGCTTAAATATTGGCTACGGAAGTACTCCACTTCTGTAGAAAGGAAAGGAAAAATAGTTGTAAAATATTAATCATATCTTTTTGTTGCCCTTTTTTCATAACAACCGAAAGAAAATGTAATTAAAATACGTGTTATTTTGAAAAAATATAAACGAATGATTTCTGTTAAAACATGGAGCTATTATAAACTATATTTAATTTTAAATATCTACTTTCTTTAATGACAGCATCTTTTTGCTGCATTTGTGTATTATTTCGCAATAGTGACGTCCTATGCATACTTTACTGTAGATGTTTAAAAGTGGATCGTAAATGTGGAATTCTTAAGCGGATGCGAATGACGTCATTTTACATAAAATAAAAGCGTGCGCTGTAAGTCTTAAAATTGAAATATGTTTTGTTCTATTTATATATACATTTTTTTTTCATCGGGGGCAACACTAAATTCTGAAAAGGCAGAATTCCTGTTTTCTAGTTTGATTTTTTTTTTTTTTTTTCTTTGAACACACTACTTAAAAAAAGCCAAACATACTTTTATGTAAATCTTGTAATTTCCATGAGGGATTGTTTATTCATTAGAAAATCTAGTAAAATCTATTAAAATGCACAGCTGCCAACATACTAATATTTTCCTTAGTACTGTGTTACTTTGACCTGAGTCAAATTAACATGTTTCAAACCGGAAATTTTGCTTAGTAAATTAAATTAAATAACGATTATAAAGAAACAAGGCACAGTTTATTAAATAATGTTTCTGGTTTAAAACGTGATTATATGCCATAAAAGATATAGATATTGTGGTATGGGAGATATTGATTGTTTGCAGTTATGTAAATGCAACAGAGGTCTGAATTCTTTGATGGAATATTTAATTAATTTATTTAGTTTTTCTAGCACTAATAATATTTTCCATTGAAAAGCATTAATAAAATTTATATTGGATACCTTACAGTAATGAGTTTCATATTAGAGAATCCCCCAGAATTAGTTAAATTTTAAATATTACATATCTCTTAAACTAATCATAGAAACTTCATAAAAATTTTTACTTTGTCTGAAGGATGTATGTCATTTCTAATTTAAGTATTATATCAGAAAAGAAATATAAAGTTTGTGTTCATTTTTATTTGAAAATGACCCCTCCACACCCCGCTTTAAAAAAACTAAAAGTGTCAAAAAAAAACATAACCATTATTCCCATTCAAATGCTAACAGTTTGATTTTTCTACTACTAATTTGTGGCAGAATTTGTTAGAAGTGTTAACTTTTTTTCTTCATTTTCTCACTGTACTTCTATATAGTATGAAATTGAAAGATTAAATTTCATTTGATTTTATTCCTATTTAATTATAATGAGTTTATTATTCTAAATTATTCAATATAAAACTGTTTTTTTACTTACCTTTACTTACTTTTTTATTTTAGGATTTAGGAAAACAAGATGTAATTCTTACTGACTATAAATCATTAACTCCTGCCAAACCGAGAGAATCAATCAATACACGTGTAAAAAACCTTGAAGAAAAACTCAAAAGGGATGCAGGTTTAAGATGTCATATGGAGGAAATAGAGTGTTCTAAAGCTGCACGTGTTAGATCCGAACAAACAGAGCTTAATATTAAATTACTTCAAGAGCAGCTTCAGAAAAATGGTAGTGAAAATGCAAAGAAAGTCCGAACACCTAAAGTTGGAAAATTGCGAAAAGATGAATGGAATGCAAAAATATTTGAAGAAAAATCTAGACAGCAAAATGCAGTATCTAAAAGTTCAAATGTTGAGAAGCCTCCAATATTTAAAGATATATTTGTAGATAAGGTAAATTTTATTTTCACTTCTCTTACACATTTTCAGTATATTGCAATTCATTTTGAAGCATCTGCAAAGTTAGATGTAAAATGCAATTTGTTCATTTAAGTCAGTGTTTGCCTAATGGCAGCCCTCAGGCCAGTTTATTCAGTATGTGCGATAGATTTCCTTGGCAATCATGCATACAAACATTTCAAAGTATTATATAGATGTAGAAGTTTTGTGTTGTTTCAACTTAAAGAAGAATTATTATAAAACATGTTCTAATGCTTTTCATAAGTGAAAATGTTCATATAAAATTAAAATATTTTATGTATCTTGTATATTTTAACAACCATACCATAAACCCAAAGTTTTCGCAGGTGACTATTTACAGCTATTTTCAGACCAAAGCAGCTATGGTAACATTTAATTCTTAACTGTCAAATAAAATAACTACTTTCATTCCAAATGAACTTTTAAAAAGACTTTAAACTTTCTAGATTTTTTTTTTTCTTTTTCAAAAGTTTTTGCCAATGATTTCAGTTTTGTTTTTAAGGAAGCAATTTGTTCAAAAAGAACAGTTTTTTTACAACCAATCATCTCAAACTTTTGTGCAGAAAATGTTCTAATTATTTTTTTATTTTAATATCATTTCTAAATTCTTTCTTCATGAATGTTCTTTGTGTGGTGTAATTGAATTCTATATGCAGCTAAGTGGGCCATGTTTATGTTTACTTTCCCATCCATTGCCAGTAAATGTTACTTAACGCCAAAATGGATAAGCATGACAAGATCATATTTATACTGTCTTTGCTTGATTTCATGTAACCACTATGAATGTTCAATAAGCCAATATGTATAGATATACAAATGCAATCACTGTCTTGCTCAAATCCAACTAGTATTGCCAATTTAGCAGATTTTTTTTAATTTGGGAACTCTGAATAGTAATGTTTGCTTTATTTAATCATTGAATGTCTGTCATTAAACAAAGCGAAAATTACTATTCAGAATTTCAGAATAAAAAAACTTGCTAAATTGGCAACATTAAATCCAACTGTTATTTTCTCCATTCAAAGTTTTTTTTCTTTTTTTTTTTTTTCCCCTCGGCTGTAAATAAAACTTAGTGGAGTGAATCATGTTCCTTTTTTAATTGTGGCAAGCAGATATGCCATAAATTTCCAATTATAGTCTTCCTTATCAAAAATAAGGCCCCTTCTAAATTCTTTTTGTGAAAAAAAATTGAATTAAAAAATCTAGGGATGAGAATCTTCCACGTTTCAGCAGATTTTTCTTTCTTTTTAATAATTTCAACAAACCGCACACTGAAATTTTCACTTCCCTTCTCTGCCTCCATTTATTGTTGCTATAAAGTAACAACAGAACATAAAAATCTTTAAAAAGTAATAATGTTTAAAGATTTTTAACTTTGTGTGCGGGGGGAGGGGGGGGGCAATAGGAGATTTTTTATTTATTTATTTATTTTTGTGTGTGTGTGTGTGTGGGGGGGGGGTGATTTAGATATTTAATTATTGTTCCAGCTAAATTACCGATAGAGAAACAAAATAAAGGTTTGATATTTAGATCTTAAACTTTGCAGGGCCGCCTAGGTTGGAGGAGCAGACATTTATTTTAGAAGAAATAATACATGTTAATTATTGGCATGCACACAAAAAATAAATAAATAAAGATTTTTAACTTTATGAGATGCAGGGGGGACAGCAAAGGGAGAGAAGCAGACATTTTGATAAAAAGGGGTAAATTAAGAGATGGATTGTTTATTTATCGCTACGATAAATTAGCATATTCTTCATTTAAAAAAAAAAAAAAACCTACTAAATAGTTTTAAATTTTCCACTTTGTTTTAGTAGCTTTGTCGAAAGATCCTTTTTTAGGTAGATTTCGTAAGAAATACTACCTATTGCAGTCGTTACCATGGTGCGACTTTTGAAAAATTCCTTCATAACTTTTCATTATAAGACCCCAGGAACCCAAAACCACCCCCACCTAAAAAGTTTATGTATATATATGTATGTATGTACTAAATTTTGTCCGCATGATAAAAGTTGCAATTATGCACGGATCGTCTTCAAACTCACCAAACACATTGAGATGGCTAATATCTCGGCGGGTATTTCAAATGAGAAAAATCGGCCCAAGGCAGTAGAAATAGGGGAGGGTAAAAAATTTTGAATACCGCCTTAAGATGATCCAGATAAAACAAGCTCTTACAGAACAATAACAGGAAAATTTAAACATTTTTTGTTATAGCAGTTGCCAACAATTAAAAAAAAAACACAATAAAATTCTTACCACAACAATTACTTTTATATTGCAAGATTTCAACATAAAAAATAAAAATCTATATATATATTATGCTGTCGTATCTCCATACATATAAGGGGGGTTACCGTAGGCGAAACCCTGTTCTGTCACCAAATGCCGCGAAGTTTGTTACTAACTTGACGATATATCGTCAAATTTGGTGACCAAAATGAGTTGCCAAAAGTGATGCCAACTTGGCGATATCTCTAATATTTTGCCTAATTCCCATATACTTCCATTATAAACTGTCATATCGCAAACCAAGAATCCGAAATAGTAGCGATCTATGTTAATAGATTGCAGCACTACGCAGTCTGATTGTGAGGTTTCGCATGTAACCAGAATATTCCATGCAGTTATGAGAAATGATTTGTTCTGAGAGCTGCGTTTAGTAGCTGGTGTAAATATGTAAATAAAAACTATAAGTAATCTTATAGTTATGCCTTCTTCCTTAGTTGAGAGTAATTAATTAAGAATAATAGTAAGAGTGTGGTGATATAAAAGTGGCGACGAAAATGGGATTTAACCCAAATTGAAATGTTGTTAAAAAAAAAAAAAATTGAAAGAGAAAAAAAAAAGTGGCACAGAAAATGGCCGATAAAGAAATAATTTCTCTGGGACGCTTGGAAGAATATAATGCAAATGTTCCTTGAACTATTTACGTCGAAAAAATTGATTTTTATTTTGCAGGAAATAGCATAAAAAATGATGATATGAAGAAGAATATTTTACTAAGTTCTGTTGGAACAACAACGTTTGCTATTTTACGAGATATTATTGTTCCGAATACGCTGAAAGAAATCAGTTACGAGGACCTTTTAAAGAAAGCAAAAGATCATTTTTCACCACGCCCTAGTGAAATTGTGGAACAATTTAAGTTCCAGAAACGACTAAGGAAGCAAGGAGAGAATATAGCCGATTTCGTACGAGATTTGTGTCGGTTATCCGAATATTGCAACTTCGGAAATATGCTTAATGATCGCCTGTGTGATCAGTTGGTGTTTGGGATCCAGGATGAAAAGATACAGCAAAAATTAGTGGATTCTAAGGATTTAATGTTCCAAACAGCGGAAGAAATAGCTGAGTCGGTTGAAACAGCAGAGGCTGGAGTGAAATCCCTACACGTCGGAGATAGTACGACTGTCAAACAAGTGCGTGTTTCGAAAGGAGAAAACCGAAAGTAGAGAAGTTCACTCATTCACCTAATCCTAAAGAAGATAAATTCGCACCTGAGAAACCGTGTTACAGATGTTCTAAAAATCATAATCCAAAATTCTGTCCTTTTAAAGCGTCAGAATGCCATTTTTGCCATTGATTAGGTCATTTAAAAATTTGCTGTCGAAATAGAAAATTTGGAATGAAAAGTGAGAAACCTTTTAAGAACAGAAAAATTAAAACTGTTCAGGAAGAATATTGTTTAAATTTCATGGACGACAACTCCAATAACGTGTCATGGGTAAAATCGGTTAAAATAAATGGTGTAAATATACTATTTGAAATTGATAGTGGTGCGGCTCATACTATTGTAAGTAAAAGTGTTGCTCATAAATTGTTCTCAGGTAAGCTTCCTTTAATTAAATCTAATATTAAATTACAAACTTATACTAAAGACTCTTTAAATGTTTTGGGGGAATTAAAAGTAAATGCTGATGTCAATGAATATTGTATAGCTGATTTAAGAATATTGGTAATTAAAGAGGAGGGTCCGAGTCTAATCAGAAAAACTTGTAAAAGCATCAAAATTATTTTGGCCTAATGTAAATATGATTAAAAGCATTTCGAAAGATGATTTAATTAGAAATTTTCCTAATATTTTTGCTGATGGAATCGGGACAATCAAGGGTCCTCCCGTGTCAATAAAATTGAAAAAAAATGCAAAACCAGTTTTTCTTAAGTCTTGACCTGTTCCTTTTGCTTTAAGAAAAGCCGCTGATGTAGAATTGAAATGATTAACTAATGAGGGTATTTTGAAACCTGTTGATCATTCAGAATGGGCTAGTCCTATAGTAATTGTTCCTAAGCCTAATGGTTCTGTTAGAATATGTGGTGATTACAAAGCAACAGTTAATGCTAATACTGAAAATGATAATTATCCTTTTCCTAGAATGGAAGAATTATTTTCTAAATTATCAGGTGGTAAATTTTTTACTGTTTTTGATTTAAAAGATGCTTATTTACAACAACCTGTAGATAATGAAAGTAGTAAAATTTTGACTATAAATACACATAAAGGATTGTTTAATGTGTTACGATTAGCATTTGGGGTAAAATGTGCTCCTGGTATGTTCCAAAGAAAAAATGAACATATTTTAAAAAATTTTAAATATGTTGGTGTATTTTTAGATGATGTTATCATTAGTGCTAGTAATGAATCAGAACATTCTGAAAGAGTTGAAAATGTTCTGAAATGCTTTTCTGAGCATGGTATAAGATTAAATAAGGAAAAATTAAAATTTAGGGTTTCGGAAGTTTCATATTTAGGACATAAAATATCTCAGGAAGGAATTAGACCTATTCCGGAAAAAGTTAATGCTATTTTGAATGCTCCTATTCCAAATAATGTATCACAATTGCGTTCATTTTTAGGCTTAATTTCTTATTATAGAAACTTCCTGCCTAATATTTCAGATGTTTTAGAACCTTTACATAGATTATTAGATAATAATGTAAACTGGACATGGTCAGAAAAGCATGAAAAAGCATTTCAAAAAGTTAAACAATTATTATGTACATCTCCTGTTTTAGAATTATATGATGTTAACAAAGATATAGTTTTAAACTGTGATGCTTCTGAATATGGTATAGGGTCAGTTTTAAGCCACATTGTTGAGGGTAAAGAAGAAACCTATTGCTTATGCTTCGAGAACTTTAAATAAAACTGAAAGAAATTATGCAATGAAGCTTAATCTAAATAATAATAAAGAAGCTTTATCTGTAATGCTCGGTGTCACTAAATTTCACCAATATTTAGCTGGAAAAAAATTTAAAATTATAACAGATCATAAACCTTTAATTAGATTATTTGATCCTGTTAAAAAGGTACCTGATATATTATCACCTAGAATGCTGAGACGGTCGTTAATGTTAGCTGCATATGATTGTTCAATTGAGTATTGCGAGGGTAAAAATAATAAAAATGCTGACGCATTAAGTAGATTACCTCTCCCAGAAACTGTAAATATAGTGAGTAATCCTGTGGAAATAATGTTTGTTTGAAATAATGATAATTGGCCTGTTACTTCTAAAACTATTGCAAAGTGGACAACTGAAAATCCTGTAACTAAACAAATTTTAGAGTGGGTGTTACATGGGTGGCCGCGAAAGGTTAAACCAGAAGAATATCAACCATATTTTCGTAGAAGGGAGGAAATTTCCTGTCTAGAAAATTGTCTATTGTGGGGACATAGAGTGATCGTACCAGAGGAAGGCCGTGAATATATATTAAAATTACTGCATTCCGTTCATCAAAGTATATCGAGCATGAAAGTGGAAGCCAGGGAGGTAGTTTGGTGGCCAAATATGGATAAAGAAATTGAACAAATGGTAAATTCTTGTAATAGACGTCAGATGTTTACGAGGGATTATCCCAAAATGGAACCCTTGAAATGGAAATCTGAACTGCCCTGGGAAAGGATCCATATAGATCATGCCGGTCCTTTTGAAGGTAAAATGTTTTTAATAGTAGTCGACTCTTATACTAAATGGTTGGAGGTAGAAGTAGTACCCAGGTCTGATAGTAAAACTACAATTACGGTATTAAGGAGAATTTTTGTTACATTTGGATTACCTGTTGAATTGGTCAGTGATAATGGGCCCGCGTTCACAAGTGATGAATTTGGAGAATTTCTTAAAAATAATGGAATTAAGCATACGCCTATTCCACCTTATCATCCGTCTACAAATGGACAAGCGGAAAGGTATGTGCAAACTGTGAAAAATTGTCTTAGAAAGCTAGATAAAAGTGACATAACATTGTCAATTTCACGATTTTTGTTAGAAAATCATTCCACTCCTCATTCGGTGACTGGTAAAACTCCTGCTGAATTAATGTTTGGAAGGCCAGTTCAAACAGCCCTTCACTTGGTATTACCATCAAAACCTAAAATACAGCAACTCCTGCAAAAGTATAAGCTTCATGATTTAGTTTTTGTTAAAAATTTTGGAAAAGGGGAGAAATGGGTAAAAGGAATAAACGGTCAAGTGTGAGCATTACTCGCGCACAGAGGGTTCCGTGGAATAAATATATGCATTTGTAATTGTATTTAAAAAAAAAAAAAAAAAAAAAGTTGCTAAAAGAATACTAAGATTTTGTAAAAAACTATACAACATAGGGTTGGGTATAACTGTATATATTAGAAAAGTGTAAATGGGTATACCATGAAAGTTCAAAGAGATATGGAACCTAAATAATATCAAATATAGCTATTCGTATAACTCTTTTTTTAATATTATCCTAATCTGTTTATGATGAACTTAATTCGGTACTGACAATAAAAGCAGTGCATAGTTAAACTTCATTTGGCATTTCATGAAACTAAATTCAGCGTAGTAATAACCTTTATTTCTACAGTGTAACTAAAACAAAACCTTTGTTCAAAGTTTAAATTTGGCATTGTGCTAAGCGCGCTTCGAATTGAGGTCTCAAAGTTGAAACACCGCCTTGGTCAGTGCCGTGTTTTTCCAGATAGGTGTTTAATTAATTTTTAAAGTCACTCAAGGCGTATTGAGAAATACAATCAATGCAAACTATAGCGAATCCCACAGTATTTATGCGATTCATTCTAATTAAATCTTTCGAGGGCGATGCACTTAAAAAACGGACACCTAATTTTAATTCCAAAACAGACAAACGGCACCAATAATATTTAATTAAAATTTTCCATCATGTACGTGAAAATAAGCAAGTTCGCATTTTCTAATAAATTCGTTTATAAATTCTGATGTCAGTTCATTTTTTCATAAGTTTATAAATAGAATTACTCCGTGCCGGAAAGGATTAAGTGGTCGCAGGACTCTTAAAGCTTCAAAATTTAAGAAATTAAATTTTTTTTAGATATTAAACTCCTATCTTTTCAAAATATTTTGATATAATTGTTTCCTTGAAATTCCCATTAGAACAGAAGTTTTGGCTTTTAGAATTATACCCGCTCAATAGCTGAAGTGGCGTTTCCGAAACTTTAAAGTCATTATTTTTCAAATGGCATTTTTGGGGCATAACGCGCAGGATACCTCAAAAACTTCTGAATATTTTATCATGAAATTTTCAAAATATATATTTCATGTTGGTCTGTATAAACTGAACCTAAAATTTCCTTTTTATTGTTCAAAAAAATATTTTTTTAGGTGATTTTACTGTTGAAATTTTCAAAATTTTGTATTAGCTAAATGCAACATTGCATTAAAAATATAAAAATGCTTTAAATACAAATTTATTTAAGTTCAGGGAAATTATTACAATCTGAAGTATAAGTAAGAACCAAAATTTTCATTCCAGTTGCAATATTTATTTTGTAATCTTGCGCGTAAACTGTTATGCCAATTTTTTGTTTGACAAATGTCTAACAGTTTCGAGCCCCATATAAATACTAATTCTGTATCTTACAATTTTTTAAATACATGAAACGAAAGAACATACCTATATCTTTCATCCCAATTAAAATTGTGTTTTAAAATCCTATACATTTTAAGACATTAAATGTTGAAAATGGTCTTTTTTTCATTTTTTCCACTTTTTAGAGTCAAGAGACCCCTTAAATTAGTATGTTTTTAACAATTTGACGTTTATTGCTTTTATACTGTTACTGGACATTACATTACACATATATATCATTAAAAGTTGTTAACTAGGCATAGAGTACGCCGCCCCTGTCCTTGTGTATGTTCAAACTGACCGTATCTTTAAGGATTAATATCTTGGCTAATTACCGATGATTTTTTTCGCAAATCATTATCAACACTGCTTTTATTCTTCTGCAACGATAGGTATATTCAGCGATGGTCAACAATTTTTCTGAATGCCCGCAAATCGAAATTTGTGTATAACAGAAAAATGCTAATTACTCAAAAACTATGCGACCTAGGGTAATCGCTATAATTTTCTGGCAAGGTTTATATTAACGTCTACTACCTCTAATTTTTTCATAATTTTAGTTTCAGTAGATTCAGAATTAGATGGGGGGGAACATATTTTTGCGCTACATTTTCAACAATATCTTAGAAAATATAATACCTAAAATTAAAAGAAATGTATTTTTGAGTTCAGCGTTACAAAAGCTTTCACAGGATACCCCACATAATATACAAAGAAAAGATTTTTTTTTTTTCCAAGTAGCTTAATTAGCCTCTATACTTTTTACTAAATATATTTATGAATGTTTATTAATCTGAAAATATGTGGTCAATGGTCTTTATTACTTCCTCGAATTTGAACTTTCCATGTTCAATAGTTTACGAGTAAAGTCGCTGTGACACACAGACACAGAAGTGATCTTATAATGGTTCCGTTTTTACTTTTTAAGTATGGAACCCTAAAAATTGTGAAATTATTGGGGAGTAGATGGGTTTTAGTAATTAGATGTGACGGAATAATGTATAAGCGTCACATTGTTCAGTTGAGACGTAATAAAGAGATAACTTATGATATACCAGAGAGAATTGTAGAGATAAATCAAAATGATAAACTAATGTCAGACAAAGTTGAAAATAATGGGCATAGTGGTAAAAATTATAGTGATTATGATAGGTATGAAAGGGTTAACCAAAACCGTTTTTCAGAAATTAATGGAAAAATAAAAGAACAGTTTAATAATGATAATACTATAGAACCAAGCCAATCTCAGCCTTCGAATGATGTTGTAACAGGTACAGTTGTGAGTAATAAAAATGATTTTACGCAGATAAAACGGTGAATGACAATTTGACTGAAACTTATGTCGAGGACTCTGTGACGATGTTAATATGTTGAGGAGAATTAAGTAAATAAAAAGAGTTTAATTTGCTGTTGGATAAAATAAACAATCTGGAGTGCCGTAAATAGAGAGATCGTATAGCAAAGATGATAAGATTGATTTGCAGTAAAAATAAAAGGAATAATCTTACTTAAATGACAACAGTAGACACATTGAAGAGACAGCAGTTATAAAAAATCTTCTTTATTTGTTGTTTCACTTGAGAGGTGGAAGGCAATTAGGAGAAGTAGGTCACTATACACATTTAAAAAAAACCGTTCCACGTAGTATTATTAAAAACTTGAAGTAATTCCATGATAAAACTGAATGCTGGTTAAAATCACTTTTTAAAGAAGGTCTTGATAATAAAAAGTCCGAAATCAAACATGCGTTAAATTAAAAAAAAAGAGACCGAAGATAAACTTTTAGATATCGAGATATAGTTATTGAAGAACATCGCTCTTTGAATTTAGGCGCAAAGGCCCGAAATTCAAATGACAAATCACATTGTCAAAAATAATACATATTAAAACTTTCGTAAATCTTAAAATCTGTTAAAAAACTGGCTGCATGATATATATACTACATAAAAGGGGTTTACAAAACTACCTCCAGAAATAATTTAAATCTATTCGTTAAATTAAATTTACATATTATGATTAAATCGTATGAAACTAGAGGAAAGAAAAACGAAACTTTACAGGGAGAGAATGAAGCTCTAATTCGCCAAGCGAAGACACACCCCAATCTGACGCGGGCGACATCACGCTGATTCTAAAAATAGATCATGAGGGGGAAAAGTTGGAATTAAAAGTTCTGTTACTTGCGGTAAAAAGGAAAGAAAAAAAAAGCAACTTGAACGATGTTTTGAGACGAGATACAAATGCTGCATTACAATTAAAAAATAAATAATAAATGTGATTACTACATCACATTACCCCCATTTGCCGAACAAAATTTTGGATGACCAAAAGGTGAAAAGGGTAAATCTTGAAAGAGCTTTTTCAACAAAGGGAAAACAAAATTTTAAAACCCAAGGAGCAAAAAAAATGTAAAATAAAATTTAAGTTTAAGTGCCATAAGAAAAAAAATTATTTGTTTAAGTGCATGTGCACATTTAGGGAACGTACATGTACAGTGACCTAAAGAGAAAGAAAAAGAATATACATCAAGTAGTACATTCAAATTTCAATAGTATACATAACATGATAGTATACAATAATATTAAGCCCCATCGCAATCACAGGCAAAGAAAGGCACCTTCCTGTGTAAATAATCTCTATAAATTAAAATATTACTCTATATAACATTTTAAAATTAATAATAAATCCAAAAGCTGAATAAATTTTTAGCCAAAAGAGACCACAAAAAAAAATTTTGAATTCAATAAGATAAATAAGGTACACTTATGAATCAAAATTTATAAAGTTGCAAAAGTAAAGCAACATAAAGTCAGAAGTACCCTCTCTGAATACTCTGACTGCCTAGGAAAAATAAATCATAAAACTGAAACATTCAAAATGAAAAATCATTTCTACTAATCAATTTTCTCATAATATTGAAACATTCAAAATGAACAAGTCATTTCTACTAATCAATTTCCTCATATATTGTAACATTCAAAATGAACAAGTCATTTCTACTAATCAATTTTCTCATAAATATTGAAACATTCAAAATGAATAAATAAATCATTTCTACTAATCAATTTCCGCATATTTATAAAAATAAATTGCAATGAGAAAGTCGAGAATATTTTACTTTTATATTCCGACAACCTAGGACTTAAATTTCATTAATCATAATAATAGTTAAAAAAAATTGTCATAATCAGGAAAAAAAAAATTTTAATTACCAAACAAGTGTACCATAAAAATATTTAGTTTAATTCCTTCAATAATTTAATAGTAAAATTTAAATTTAAGTTTCTATGCTTGTAAAAAAATTATATTAAATTAGCTTTAAACGACAGTTGAAATTAAACAGAGCAGCAAAATTTAAAAATTATTGTAAACAGATAATCCTTCATGATACCTTGATCAGTGGACACATTCAGGAACTCTGTTAACAAATTTATGCAAAACACAAAACTACAGCTGGATCCGATCTCCATAAGAGACTTCTGAGATCTTGTGCAAGATACTTAATTAAATAATTCAGCATAGAAAAAAGAAAAAAAATAGTGTATTTTACAGATGTAAAGAAGCTCTTGGTATAAACCACAAATGGTTGGATATGAATAGTACTGTGAACTATTCAAACACTTCTATTTTGTTGAAAAAAAGACACAGTTAGCACAACAACACATCACCAATTATGAATATTTAGCAGAATATGGTGAATAAATATACTTTGAAGGAAAAATCGGTAGACACTGCTGGCAAAAAAGGTCAAACCATGGTGGCACATTCAGGAGTAACATAGCACTTAAGGATGATATTAACACAACACACACACCATGACGAGTAGAGGACAAGATCAGGTAGACAAAATCGGTAGTCAAGAAGCACTTTTTAATTAAGATTCTTAGAGAATTGTTGAAGATTCACTGACGAATACTTCAAAAAAAGATGCGCTGGTAAATATGTTCACTAAGAACTTTGTGCTTTTCTTCGTATAAAAGGTGCAAATAAAAATTTTCTTCATTTAAAAAAAATATATCTTCATGATCAATTTAAAATAATTTCTTACATAAAATTGGAAAAGTGAGGCATATGGCAGATTAAAAATTTTTAAGCAATTGGGTTATGAAATAAGGAAAAGGCACTATAATAATAATTAACATATAAAAATCTTCAGAAATAAGCACATAAACAAACATTCTTGAGCTTAAACATTTTCTGTAATTCAAATAACAGTAAATTTTATAAATAGTTGTGGAATATGGTATGATGTAGAAGTCAAACACTTCCAATGCGAGGATGAAACTTTGCCGCTTACCCCTACGTAAGGATGAAAATTTTCCGCTCACAAGTAAACTTTGACTGGAAAATTCTGTTGTTTATGAAAAAATAATATGTATATACTGATTTAGCTTCAAAACTAACTCTGAAAACACACTGGAGAAAATCAGAAAAAATATGGATATTTTACTACATAAATTACTGAGAATTCACCAGGAACATCAAAGCTGAAAATGGAGCACAAATGTTTATTGGTTGCTGTAAATGAGGAACAGAATTTTTTTTTTTTTGCAGGTATGTATTATAATATTTTCAGTACTTTCAGAACAACATTTCCACACACCAGAGAAGCGTTTCAAAAAATGGATTAATAACAACACTCTTGAAGGCAACTTCAGCAGGTAAGTAAATGTGAATAAGAAAGATGAGTAAATCTATTGTTATATTTGAACATGTAGAATAAATTTTATCAAACTATTTCAGTCATGAGGATGATACAGGATGTTTTTTTTTTTTTTAATTTCTTCTTTAAGCAAAAAATATGTCATTAAATTTTGATGAAGCCACATAATTCTGGAAAATTGAAGCACTGAGAGTTACGATGAGAACAGTTTGTAGAAAGCAAACAGAGTTCTTGAAATTTAACTTAGTAAAAGAACACTGCACTCACCAAACACCAAAATCGATATTAGCAGTCAAATCGTGCACTAAATGACAAAAATATCTTGAGAATAAAAGTGGAAGGTGGTACAAGAACACGTTATATATATATATATATATATATATATATATATATATATATATATATATATATATATATATAAAGATATTGAAGGTATTTCGGAATAAAAATTATAAATTGATACATTTAAAAGCAGAGAAGACTTCAAAAAATTATGCAGGATATTTTACAGCTACGAATTTCATGAAGAACTTCAGCTCCTTTGCAAGTAATAGATAAGAACAACTTCAGTAAAATAATTTAAACTTCAATAATTATCACAGATTCCAAGGGGAAAAAAATAATTTGCTTCAATAAATATCTTAATTTTCATAATATATCTTCAAATTCATTAAATATTTCATTGTATAAGTGCCATAAAATAAAATTTAAAAACCCAATATAAGAATAAGTATAAAAACCATAGCCTCTTGTTAAATAAATTTGTTCTTAAAATCAGAGAACAATTTTTAGAATTCATTTCAGAATTTCAAAATTCTTTAAGAATTTCTATGATAAATATCTTGTAATGCACCATGATTATAAATAAATTAGAGAATAAATAAATAAATTTCTTGATTTTTAAAATAATATTTCATTCTTCAAAAATTTAAAAACAGCAATAATTTTGTCAAGACATTTCAAAAAGGAAACCAGTAAAGAATTTTTTTTTTTTTAATTTATACTATGCTCAAAAATTTTAAATCATGGAATAAGTATTGCAAATAGAACTTGAGAAAAAAATTTTCATTACGTTGTTTGATCGATCTTCAGCCGTTAAAACAGCAAAATGTTCCATTTGAGAACAGCAGAATATTATAATTTTATTAAAATTCCATATTAAAAAATAATAATTTTAAAACAATTTATTTGAATTTATGTCAGTATATTTCTATAAAAGTAACAAATCTGCAAAATTTTATGCAAAAGAAAATTCAGTCAGGAACAAAATTTTTTCTAAGATAAAAACTTAGGTTTTCTTTTTATAAGAACAGAAAATATTGCAAAAAAGAATAACAGCAAATATGATGTCGAAACATTTTCAAAATTTCATTAAAAAGAGCCGTTCTTCTATTTGAGAACAAAAATTTTCTTTAAAAAGAATGCATCAATCGTCAAAAAAAAATACAGTCATTAAGTTATTATTTAAGGCATTGCGTTGTATAAATAAAGCAAAAACGCCGACTGTTCTTTTTTGTCACGGAAACCAAATGTGACGATGTTAATATGTTGAGGAGAATTAAGTAAATAAAAAGAGTTTAATTTGCTGTTGGATAAAATAAACAATCTGGAGTGCCGTAAATAGAGAGATCGAGAGATCGTATAGCAAAGATGATAAGGTTGATTTGCAGTAAAAATAAAAGGAATAGTCTTACTTAAATGACAACAGTAGACACATTGAAGAGACAGCAGTTATAAAAAATCTTCTTTATTTGTTGTTTCACTTGAGAGGTGGAAGGCAATTAGGAGAAGTAGGTCACTGTACACATTAAAAAAAAAAAAGTTCCACGTAGTATTATTAAAAACTTGAAGTAATTCCATGATAAAACTGAATGCTGGTTAAAATCACTTTTTAAAGAAGGTCTTGATAATAAAAAGTTCGAAACCAAACATGCGTTAAATTAAAAAAAAACAGAGACCGAAGATAAACTTTAAAATATCGAGAGATAGCTATTGAAGAACATCACTCTTTGAATTTAGGCGCAAAGGCCCGAAATTCAAATGACAAATCACATTGTCAAAAATAATACATATTAAAACTTTCGTAAATCTTAAAATCTGTTAAAAATCTGGCTGCGTTGATATATATATACTACATAAAAGGGGTTTACAAAACTACCTCCAGAAATAATTTAAATCTATTCGTTAAATTAAATTTACGTATTATGATTAAATCGTATGAAACTAGAGAAAAGAAAAACGAAACTTTACAGGGAGAGAATGAAGCTCTAATTCGACAAGCGAAGACACACGCCCAATCTGACGCGGGCGACGTCACGCTGATTCTAAAAATAGATCATGAAGGGGAAAAGCTGGAATTAAAAGTTCTGTTACTTGCGGTAAAAAAGAAAGAAAAAAAAGCAACTTGAACGATATTTTGAGACGAGATACAAATGCTGCATTACAATTAAAAAATAAATAATAAATGTGATTACTACATCACAGACTCTAAGAAAAGTGCTCCAGTTCGAAGAGGTCAAAGAGCAAGATTGCCTGCAGTTTGTTTGAACTATGAAGGGAGGGGGGGTCATATTGCAAACCAAGAATCCGAAATAGTAGCGATCTATGTTAATAGATGGCAGCACTACGCAGTCTGATTGTGAGGTTTCGCATGTAACCAGAATATTCCACGCAGTTATGATAAATGATTTGTTCTGAGAGCTGCGTTTAGCAGCTGGTCTAAATATGTAAGTAAAACTATAAGTAATCTTATAGTTATGCCTTCTTCCTTAGTTAAGAATAATAGTAAGAGTGTGGTGATATAAAATAAACCAATAAGGTTAACTTGCTTACAGAAAATAAACAAATTGAGATATTTTAATGCAACAAAAACTAATATTAGCGCTACTTGGTTATCCCGTCAACCAAAAATCTATCGCCAGACTATAAGATTAAATGCCGATATTGGTTGATTGTAAATGTCACATTCACTTGACTTTAAGCAAATTACAGGTGTTTACGTTGAAATTAGTATACTTAACTTCTAAATCTACCTGTGTCTGTAGGCCGAGCCGGCAGGGATTTTTTGCACAGTCTTCATCTAAAGAGGTAACTTTTATGTAGTTTCATTTAAATTAAAAAATAAAAATCCTTTGAGAGGAAAAAATAACTTGCATATTCCTTGTTTTTAAGATTTCAGCTAATTTTATCCAAAATTGTAAAGGTACAATGCGTGGAGCCCGGTTATAGAAGATTCCAAGTTTTCATCAGTAAATTTAAATTGGAATTTCGACCAGCTCTTGCCAAGGTGGCTTCATTTATGGCAACCTGTTTCTATCATCAAATTTTGTGGTATTCCACCAAATATCGGCAAGCTTGGTGAGAGTTCAATGCTGGACGATATGACTATGTTGTTTAAAGCATATGAGAGTAGCAACAATGATTGCAACAATTAAAGTAAATTTGCAAGAAACTACGTTTTCTAAAGCTCATAAATGAAACCTGATTATGGAAAAATCATCCACCCTAGAATTTTAAACTGCTACATCTCAGCCATTTTTAAGATAGATGTAAAACAAAACATGTTTTGGAAACCTTGTTTCGAAATCAAACAAGTAAAATCTTTTAGAATTTTTTTTTTTTTCACATTTTTTAAAAATTGAAATCTTTAAGTGGCTTCCATTTTGAAACAAGGTAGCAGTTAAAGCACGCCAATAAACTTGGTAAATCCTGAACACACATGCTCTGTCACATCCATATCAGTTCATAAATAAGAGTGCTATCGCATAACATAGAAAGGTGTACATATATAAATATTTTCAGCTGAAGATAATTTTAGTATCTGGAGATCATGATCGGTGAAAAAAAACTAAAATTTTTGGAATTGCTGCCCTGCAATAGGTAGCTTTTTACATTTTATATTGGAAACTATATTATAATAATAATTTTGAGAAAAAATGGGTGAATGGCTTATGAAATGTGAAATGATCAACCAGATTTTGTTTCATTCAGACAATCATACAATTTGGACTTTAATTATAGAGATGTTATATTTTTAAATATTTTATAGTACAAAATGTTTTTTATATTTTACATTAGGTCCAGCAAATGAGCGAAAAATTAAAATCTGGAGGTATGACAGCATCTGAGGAAGCTAGATTCAAACAGTTTGATGAGAAATTACACAAGTTACAAAATCGGCTAACGAAAGGAAATTTAGAAGCTGGAGATAAAGGTCATAATCAGACTGCTGCTATGGCTGAACATATGACTACGATTTGGGACAAAAAAGTTGCTCAAAAAAAAGATCCTTTACCCCCTGCTCCTGTTTCTAAACCGGTAAGTTTTCTCTTTCCTTTCTTGCATATTTACCTTTCTTTGTATGATTTGAAAATAAAAGGTATTGCACTCTGAGATGAGCAGTTTATAAATTACTGAAAACTGGAATCACTTTCGGAGTAAGACGACAAAAATGAGGACTAAATCATTCTATCATTAAATAGATAAAACATAATATATCACGCCTTTGTGATTTAAAGATTAATATTTATCTAAAAAACACATATTTAATTATTTATCTTTTATTTTCTTAATTATAGCACTGTGAGTTATATGGAAGGTAATGTTTTCATATGTCTTAGTATGTTGATGTTTATTAGTCCCACTCTAGAACTTGTAGGAACATTGGATTAATTTTGCCGAATGATGAACTATATGCAATGTTCTTCCAGGATTTTTTTTTTTTTATGGGGGTGGGGCCAGAGGAATACAGTTTTCAATTATGAATCTCTGTGCTCATGCATGTGTTAAAAAATTTATTTTCTCACAAAATTTTCTCTTAAAGGGCGTGATAGAATCCAAGATGTGGTTTTGCATAAAAAGGAGGTGCAAACAAAGGCACATAATTTTCAATAATGAATCATATGTTATCATCCCTCAAAATTGCATCTTAAAGGGCTTGATAGAACCCAAAGTATGGTTCCCCACAAGGGGGGCACAGTGGTCTGATTTTTAATTAAGTCTTTTTAGACATGCATAATGTATCATTCTGTAAAATTACATCTCAAAGGGCTTGATAGAACACAAAACAACAGATGATTTTATATAAGAGACAAAAATATTATAGTTTCATGAATTTTAGCGTCAGAGAACAATTTTAACCTCCTAAAAAAAATTTTTTTTGAAAGAAAAAAATAAAATAAAGGCAGAAGAAAGAATGCAAAATTAAAAAATTTGTTCAATTTAAAGTTTAAAAAAAGCACAAATGGATGTTATTGTTTTAAGAATTTTAGCATTACATAGCACTTTTAACCCAGATTTTTTTTTTTTTTTGGGGGGGGGGGGGGGGTAGAATAAAATGCAATAAATTACAAAAATAAATGCAGTTTTTTTATTTCTTATTGACAAAATGAGTTTGCCTGCATTTACCTTATGTTTTCAAAACAATGTTTATTGAATTTTGAAGTTGGTTGGTTATTTTCATAGTTGAAATATTTATTTTATCTTATTTAAGTACATTTGTCTAATAAAACAAATGAACATCTGAAATTCAATGATCAGCTGAATACATTAAAAGCAAGTAAGAAAAATCATGCATTAAGCACAGATTATGAAACACTTTCCAACCCATCCTGAATGCTTTAACAAATCTTTGTTATTTAAGGAAATAAGGTATATAAGAGAACTAAGTAAATATTTTAGAAAACGTATAAAACAGTTGAAAAGCTGATTTCAGCATTTACTGTTCATAGCCATACTGTCCATATATTTTACTTTTGGAATTTTTTAACTATGTGTATCCGGTGAGATATGTTGGCGTGGCTACAGTTTCATTTGGCCTTTGATAAGTGTAGTGATTATATGGAATATTAATAGTTGCTGCATTTCGTGTTTTGAGACTACTAGAGGCGTTTTGCCAGGTATGTCTTTTCACTGAGTTTATAGTTGAGTAAGGAAGTTTGAAATTACCACTGTTTGTAGCTTAATTGATTTTAAGGCTGTGTTTTTGGATTTGTCAAGTTACGAAGTTTTACTGATTTGTGCAGTTTTTGTATTCTGATACGTTCATTAACTAATTCGGTTAAGTGTTTGTTTTCTAATGTTTGTTAGTTAAATATGTGTTTGTTCTGGGTTATTATAAAAAATGCTGCATTTTGCTCACGTCTCTCTTATACGACTCCCCCATAATGTCCCATTTGGATGGTTATTAAATATGGTTATTTCAGTATGACCATGGTGGCTGAAGTATGATTTGTGGTATGTGCTAGACACATAATTATTGAATTTTGAATTAGGAATTGAATGGTTTTGAAATATACATAACATGGAAGGTAGAATAAATTATATGGAGACTGGCAAAAGACGATACATCAAGGATAACCGTTGTGCCTGGTCGACTCTCAATAAAATGGTAGAGAGTGGATTGTTAGAAAGTGACCGTGATTATGCGAGTTTGGAGCATAGTGATTGTGGAATAAATGTAGTTGAAAGCGTGGAGAAGTGGAAGAGCGTGAGTGGTGGCAAAAAAATATTTGACAGTAAAAAATTAAATAATTGTGGAAAAGCTAATAAAAATTGTAGTTTTAATTATGTTTCTATGAATTTGGATAGCGGTGGTAATGATGGTGAAAACTACGTTAGGTACAATATACTAGGTACTTATATAACAGTAATCATATAATTCAGAGTACTAGAAATGGTAATATTGGTATCAAACATAAATGTTACAAAACTAGATATTTTTACAACAGAAATTTTTATAAGAATACTAATGTATTAAATTTTGATAAGTGTACAGATAAAAGATGTAAGGTATGTATCTGTGCGGAAAACACAAAAAATGAGTTTGGACAAAACAATAAGAAATGTTTAAAATTTTGTAAAACATACAATTGTGTGTATAAGTTAAGATGTCAAGTATGTAATGTAGCATACATTGGTCAAACTTCAACTCCACTGAACAAACGCTTCAATAACCATAAGTCAGATAAAAGAAATTTAAAAGTTAAAAAAGAGCATGAAGATATAGAAATAAAACACTTCACAGAACATGGTATAGATAACATTAAAATATCAACTTTAAAAATTGTCCAAAATAAAATTAAAAGAAAAATATATGAAAAGGATATGATGATTGCATATGGTACACTATATCCCTATGGGTTGAACGTTATGTTTGGTGGCTGTAACATTATACAAACCTTTAAAAATCGAAATATGACTGATTCCATCTATGCAAAGATAAAGTGTGATATTAATGGTCATAATGATTATAAAGGTGGAAAAAGTAATCGTGAATTAGAGCTTACTAGAAAAAATTTGGTTGGATTGAAGGGCGGTGAAAGCATCGTAACAGAATGACAAGTTTAAGAGTATCAAATCTATCATATTCAATGTCAGAAAGAAGTTGATACCAAAGGTTTTGATTTTGTTAATGCAAAACATAGGTATACATAACATAGATCTGGGTATTGATCTATTAAAATATAGAATAAAATTAAATAATTGGCAAAGTTACTGTAAGTCAAAGTATGAAAATCAGGAAGATGCAGATAAAGTATATTTCGTTATAGACTACATAGGAGGGTGCTATAGCACTGTAAATTACAAAAGAATTTTTAATAAATATCAGGACATGTTACCAATAAAAAAATTTAAATATTGTTAAAGCATTTAAGTATGACAAGCCTTTAGGTAGGATGAACTTTAATTATAATTATTATGCTGAAAATATTAATAGGAACAAAATGCAGACATTTGTAAATGTAACGAGGATGTGTATAACAAATATGTAGACAAACACTATGGAAATATAATAACTGGAAATCTAGTTATTCTACAAAATGTCGAATTGAAAAATCAAATGAGTTATGGAGCAAAATACAGAATAAAACAGAATTTCACGAAAAGTAATGCAGTTAAACGTTTTAAATATAATATTGAAATCTTTATACAAAAGTTAATGTATAAATACAGGCTTCTTGGAGAATTATTTGAAGAATAGAAATATCATATTTTGAAGGATCTAGAAGAGACATACGTTAAAAACTTTGAGGGTTTGTCCGAAGAGAAATATATTGATTTAAGAAAAGCTATAAAAAACATCCTAGAGGATTTTATAATAACATATGTAGATAAGGCAAGTACTAACTGTGCAATTATCTGTAAAAAATTATATGAAAAAATATTAACAGAAAGTTATGAAAATACAAATAATTATGAGTTAATTGGGGCAAAACTTAATGAGGTAGAGAACAGAATAAGGGCAATGTATAAAAAAATTAAAATTAAACAAGATAATTTGAATTTTCCTTATTTGGTTTTAATACCCAACTTCCATAAATGCCCTGTGAAGTTCAGAACCCATTATCTGTGGTTACAATTCCTATATGAATGTGCGAATAAAAAATTATTAAAAGTATTGAAGAGAATGTTTTTAAAGATTAAAAGTGAAAATTCAACTTTCATAATAAGTAATAGTTATGAACTGCTAGAAAAAGTAAAAAGGTATAAAAATAAGATTACAGGATTGTATGCCTATGATTTTGCAGATTTGTTTAACAATATAGAAATTGAGGATTTAAGGGAGAAGATATTGGAGGTGTATAATAGGTATGGGGATGCATACATAGATTTTTGCTGTTCTCAAATCCAAAGGGTCAACTTTCTGACACAAGTTTTATTTCATTTTTGTTCGGAAACGCATGAAACTAGAAGGTGTTGTTATTCAGAAACTATGTCATCGAACTGTTTTTCCGTTTTCTTGTAAACGCTATAGATCCTTCAGAAAATACTGTCAAAGTTGACCTTTTGAACTGAACTTCCGAACGAAAGAAAAAAATTCAGTCAGTAAGGGGAGAAAAATGCTGTGTCACGTGATCAAAATTGCTTATAACTCAGTAGGTAATTTATGGATCAAAAAATGGAAAACACAGTTCGTTTCCAAATCGCTTCCATAGTCAGGCCTTCCAATTTTATATCTTTTCATTAAGAAATGAATTTGTAAATGTGTCAAAACGTTTTGTGCTTGTTGAGCAGAGCAGTTGAGAACAGCCTTAAGTGAATTTCAAAATTTGTTTCAACTGGTGGTTCAAGATAATTTTTTATATGAAGGCAATAAGGTATACAAGCAGATTAAAGGTATCCTTATGGGGGGGGGACTTGCAGTTCAATTTTGGCCGACATGTATCTAGATATATATGAAAATAAAAGTGAACTACATAAAGACATAATCAGTTTCAGATATATAGACGATGTTTTGATTATTGAGCTGGAATGGAATGAAGACTAACCATGATTGTAACTATTATCCATGAAATTTAGAATTGAAACTTTCTGGTAATCACAATAGTTATAATACAAATTATTTGGATGTAAATCTAAAATTAGAAAACAGAAATTTAATTACATCAGTTTGTGATAAAAGAGAAAACTTTAGCTTTAAAACAATTGCAATATTGAATTTTAAACCAAATGTCCATATATCGGTATTCAGAAATATTTATATTAACGGTCTAAGCTGTTTAAACCGATTGACATCAGATAGAGACATTTTGAAAGAGGATATGCTTAAATGGTACGTCATTGCTGTGAAACAGGGTTATCCTTGAGTCTGGTTAAAAATATGACGTATAATTATGTAAGAACTTGCAGGAACAGAAGTGAACTGATGCCTTTACTCAAAGAGTGTGGTTTACGGAAAGTTGTAGAAACAGATCGCTTTTAAAATTGATTGATTTCGGCCGGTCAGTTTCATTTTGATTGATCTTGTTTCTTTTGTTTTTTTTGTATGGTCTCGACAGGTAAATCTGGGAAATATTGCATGCTTTAAAACAGTTTTAACCCTGCATTAGCATGTCATAAGCCACAACAGTTATTTGTCTTGTTTCTTACAGTTGATTTTGTTTAAGTTGGTTTTGTTGTGTTTCTTAGAGATAGTTCATTATGTTAAAATATAGTGTTTTTTGTATGGTGCAGTTAATATTGTACTTCAATTAAAGTTTACAGTTTGTGGTAATATTTGAAATTACTTTTGGAATTTTTTAAATATATATATATATATATATACAGTACGGAACCATTTATCCGGAATGCTTGGGGTCAAATATATTCCGGATAACTGGTTTTTCCGGTTAACTGGTTGTGCATGAAAGCAGCATCCATTTGATAAGTTTTGTGGAATATATGTGGTTATGGCATTATTTCTGATATTAAATTATTAGATTACTTGGATTAAAAATCAATGCAAGAAAGATCAAAAGTTAACCAGAGTTTTAAAAAGTTAAATTATGGGAATCCCTTAGGAACAAAAATTCTTCTGCTTCCTCTGCATGAAAATTAAAACATTTAAAATGCAACTAAATATGTTTTCATTTCAAATACTAGATGTTGTCACCAAATTATGCAATTGTTTAAGCAAAGCCTATGCCAAACTGGCAGTTTGTGATACCCTTTTCTGCAAAGATTCTGAAATCAGTCTATCAGAAATATCATTCCAGATAACTGGTTTTCCGGTTAACTGGTTTCCGGATAAATGGTTCCATACTGTATATATATATATGTGTGTGTGTATGTATGTATAAAAGATTGCTAAAAACATTTAGCTACCATGGTTATATATTTAAAAATATATATAAGATATCATTATTAATAAGGAAATAATTCAAAATGAATTGTTGACATTCAAAATGGAAAGATATCATAATATAAAAACATCATAAATAACTTACATTCATAATTGCATGCGCAAATGCAGCATGGTAATTTGAATGCTAATATATAACCATTAAATAAACATTACCGACGGGCAACAAAAACTGTGATATTATGAATAAAATGACATTAACAAATACAGTTCACCCCAACATACTTAACATAGATTCCAAAAACATAGTAAAAAACAGCAGAAATTGAATAACATAAATGGAATGATGGAAATTTGTAGAAGTTAGACAGAATCATCGGGTCCCAAATGCCTTAAGTTCCACAAATAAAATGTGTGGTTTCATCTTCATATTAGCCATAAATTAGCTAAAGAATATGAATTTGGGACTACCACACACAGAAAACCGAGAAATGAACCATTGAACACCAATTAAGTTTAAAATGAAACAAGATTAGAAAGGATAGAGGAAAAATAAAAAACAAATAACCAAATTAAAATCCATACTGTCATAGCATTAGGTATAACAAATACACTCTTTATGTATTTTATTCTCATTTAAGATAGTATACTATTAGAAATTAATATGATATTCTCCTGAGTAGGCTAAAATTTAAATACAAATTAATCACTAACTTTATTAAATGTTAATGAATATGAATAAATTTAATATGAATTAATAAATATATAATATAACTACAACATTATACATATAAAAGTATCGAATCAACATCCATTATAAAATGTGTATTAGCAACGTAGTTATAAATCAAATTCCCCATTTTTAAATTAACCATTGCGTATTATCCAGACATCGCCATGCTTCTGCGTACTCTAACATCTTTTGTTGGTGGCTGGTAATGTTTATTTAATGGTTTTATATATATATATATATATATATATATATACATATATATGGAGTAGAGGTCTGCACGGGCCGAAATTTCCAGGCCCGGGCACGGCCCAACTCATAGAAAAAAAATTTCGGCCCGGCTCGTTAGAAAAAAAAATTTTGGCCCGGTCCGGCCCGGTAGAAACGTTAAAAGTTCGGCCCAAGCCCGGCCCGGAAAAATCTTAAAATCTCGGCCCGAGTGAATTGCTACAAAACATTGATTTTTTAAATCGATTTGGTTAAAAATTTGACTTATACAAGGAGTTCTGACAAAAAATATTTGTCTTAACTTTTTTTTCATGTGTCTAAACTTCATTTTCATATAAGTGCCGCAGGCTGCGATATTTATTTTTTTAATGAATTGCTATTTCTCCTATGTAAATATTTCAGTTATCATTAATATTGTTAATCCATATTCCATGCATTGAATTGTTAAAAATCTGAAAAATGCTATACAGTAGAATCTTCTAAGACTCAATTACATAGAAAAGAAAAAAAGAAATGCATTATAGACAAGTTCCCTTCTTATCAAATGTAAATGTATTATATATTCTTTTCTTACATATTAGTATGAATATAGTTTTGCATGTACAAACACGTTTTTCAGTTTAAAACAGGATTCCGTCATAGGCATTTAGCACTGGGCAGCATAACACCCAATAACCAATTCTAACTTCGTCGTTTAAGTAATAAAAAAGTTAAAAACACTGGAAGCATGAACTTAACAGTTGAGAAAACTTAACAATTGTATATTACTCCAACAATTACATTCATCGCACATGTGTGCAGCAGTACAGCAAGTATATCGTGATAGATCAGACTAAAAACATGCGTTCACGAGGCAGTCCAACTGAAAACCGTTTCTTCCTGCCTTACCGCGGAGCTAATCCGTGTAGTTCTCAGTTACAGCAGAATAGAAACCATGGATGTGGTATGAAGAAAACAGGAGTCGGTTCACAAGCTGGTTTTGGGTTGTCGGCAATGCTAGATCCCCACAATAGCCCCCCCCCCACTAATGTCTCTAACACAGGCTGCTTCTGTGATGCTTTTTGGTTGGGATGCTGTTCATCACCTGTGCACCAGAAAGAAGGCTTCACTCTGTCTATATGCACCGTGACAGTTCGCTCAGCGATTTTAAGTGTAAAATTTTTCCCAGTTCTTTGCAGCACCAGGTAAGGCCCCTCATTAGGAGCTTGTAGGCTTTTCTTAACACAGTCTCTGCGCAGAAAGACGTGTGTGCATGACTCAAGGTCCCTGCTGATAAAAATTGGATGGTCAGCTGTAGACCAGGCAGCTACTGGGCACAATTGGCATACCACCTGATGTAGCCTGCCAAGAAAATTTACCGTATCTGGATTGTCAGCTGCTGGCACCAGGAATTCTCCAGGAAGGGCAATGGTAGTACCGTATACCATCTCAGCTGCCGTTGTCTTCAAATCTTCCCTCCATGCAGCTCGTATGCCCAGGAGCACAGATGGCAATACCTTAGCCCATTCGATGGTGTTGTGCGTCATGATTGCAGCTTTGAGCTGCCAATGGAATCGCTCCACCTGACCGTTTGCAGTTGGATGGTATGGAGATCTGTGAATTTTGGTAATACCCAGGAATTGATTAAGTGCCAAAGACAGAGATGGCTCGAATTGGGGACCTTGGTCAGTCGTCAGACGTAAAGGTGGCACAAAACAGGTGATCCAATCAGCGTAAAAAGCCTCTGCTACACTCTCAGCAGTAGTGTCAACCAACGGAATTGCTTCCAGCCACTTGGTGAACCGGTCAACACATGTCAAACAATACCGAAACCCATTAGATGATGGCAATGGCCCAACCAAATCTATGTGGACATGCTGGAACCGAGCTGATGGTTGTTCAGATGTGCCAATAGCACTTTTCGTGTGCTGATAGAATTTACTTCTTTGGCAGGAGATGCAGGATCGCACCCACACCGCAACATCCTTCTGTATTCAGGTCCAAACATAGTGTTCCGCAACTAGTTTCTGTGTTGCCTTGACACGAGGGTGGGACAACTTGTGCAATTTCTTTAAAACAATCTTCCGCATGCCTGCGGGCACACAAGGTCTAATGCGACCTGTAGAGATATCACACTGTAACTTTAATTCTGTATCACCTATTGGCATCGGTTGAAATTTTAAACTAGTGTCGCTTTCTTTTGCCTGTTGAAGGGAAATATCAGTTGCCTGTAATTTGGCCATATGTTCCAAATCAACAACACAGGACTTAATGGTCGAAATATTTACTCTTGACAAAGCGTCAGCCACCACATTTTCCAAATCACTGATGTGTTGTATGTCCTTGGAAAATTGGCCTATAAAATCAAGTTGACAAGTTTGCTGAGGTGAACCTTTGTCTGTCTTTTGTCTGAATGCAAAAGTGAGTGGCTTGTGGTCGGTAAAAATTGTAAAGTTCCGACCTTCAAGGATATGTCGAAAATGTTGTACAGCGGAATACGCTGCCAAAAGTTCATTGGTCATAAGCACTATACTTCTGCTGTGCCGGTGACAAAGATTTTGAAAAAAATGCTAAAGGTTGCCAATTGTTATTCACCTGCTCCTGCAAGGCTGTACCCATCGCAGAATCTGATGCATCCACCACAATAGTTAAAGGTGCCGTTGGTATGAAGTATGCCAATGTAGCAGCATTTGCAAGTTCATCCTTACTACGTATGAAAGCATCATTAGATTCCTCTGTCCACTGAACTAAGCTTTTGTCATTCTTTTTGGCACCTTGTAAATATTTAACACCACCTGTGTGTGCGGAGCATGGTAAATAAACTGGCGATAAAAATTAAGCATGGCCAGATAACGATGCAATTCTTTAATAGTTTCGGGACGAGAAAATTTTTTAATAGCGTCAACCTTATCCTGGAATGGGCTAATGCCCTTAGCAGAGATAGTATGTCCTAAGAATTTGACATTAGATTGACCAAAAACACACTTAGATGGGTTCAAACGTACCCCATACTGAGCTAGTCGCTCAAATACCATTTGCAAATGTTGAATGTGCTGCTCGTAATTCTCGGATGCTACCAGTACATGATCAAAATATGGAATGCAAAAATCAAGTCCATACAACACTCTATGGATAAAGCACTGAAATGTCACAGCACTATTGGCCAAACCGAATAGCATATACAAAATTTCGAAAAGACCAAACGGAGTTGTGATGGCTGTTTTTTTAACATCCTCAGGCCACACCGGAATCTGGTGATAAGCTCTAGACAGATCCAATGTTGAAGAAATCTTTTTACCATGGAGTGCCTGCGTGCAATCCTGAATATGAGGGACTGGATAGCGATCCGGAATGGTAGCAGCATTTAAATTACGATAATCTCCACGCGGATGCCAATCACCCTTAGATTTGGGAACCATGTGCATCGGGCTAGCCCAAGCGCTGCTGGAAGGTCTGCAAATCCCGGCAGGCATCATAAACTGAAATTCCTGCTTAGGCACACGAAGCTTATCTGGTGGAAGCCTGCTAGGCTTAGTGAACACAGGTGGACCTTTGGTTTCAATGATATGCTGCACATCATGCTTCGGGGGGTTTAAGGGAGGCTGAAGTATCCGTAAGGCTGGGGAACTTGTTAAGTAGTATATGGAATGGCGTTATTTCAGAAACCGTTCGTATTTTACTACTAACTGACTTATAAATTATGCCCTGTGCCTGTAAGTTCGTAATGGGGTCGTGCAACTTCCCTTGGCGCACATCAATAAGTAAGCCAAAATGCCGAAGGAAATAGACCCCAATAATTGGCTCCGAAACGTCTGCGGGAGTAAATGACCAGTGAAATTCCCTGCACAGGCCTAAATCTGACAGGAATACCTGGTGTCCATATCCTAGTCTCATCACTCTAACTTCATTCTGAATCCTGACTTATATCCATCTTTATTTCCATTCAGTTTAATTTCATATTAGCTTTTTATGTATCACAGTTTCTATTTTGTTTACTATAGATATCTTTTTATTATAAAGAAAAATAAAAGTAAATATCTTTATTTTATTTTCACTTACCGTTATCAATATAGTAAGTCCATTAGATACTCCAAGTTCTTCTTTCCCTTTTTCCTGTTTATAAATATCATATTCCTTTAACTACCAGCAGAAACGGTTTTATCAATCGCGGCACTCATTTCCAAGCACACGGTTTACAAAATCACGTGGCGTACTAAGGGATTCTAACATGTGACGACAGATGGCGTGCCTGTCTGTCTTCTCCTGTGTTTCTCTCCCGTGATTGGGCATTAGACATTGGATCCTTCCCGAAGTCGGAAGTGACGTTACGTACCGGGAATGAGGCTGTGTACTGATATGTATCTCATTAAGGATGGAGTATATATTCTGTCATTCTTATGAGTTCTGTAGCTTCGTTTTACAGAGATCATCTGCTGTGTTGTTATGACTCGGAAAATGCCGGTCATGTTTGGTGGAAACGGGAGTAAGTGTGTTTGTGTTACAGAAGTATTTTTTTAAGGAAATGAAGCATGTTTAACTCGGTTTTTATCGTCATCATATTTTAAATCGTCTTCATCTTAATAGTGCTGGTGACGCATTTGTTTAAAGTGAAAGTGTTAAGTCGCCTCTACAGTAAGATGATATTGTGGTGTTTGAAGTCTGATAATCTTCGTCATTTTGTCGAGCCGTTTTATTCCTAAGTTGTGTGAATTGAATTAGTCGAGGCTTTGACGGATGGACATTTAACATGGGGGCCGGAGACACGTTTCACATTTCTAAACAAACAGGTTTTTATTTAAATTTATCTTTTCTCTTTTTCAGTGTTAACTCTTTTTCTCCAGATACATTTTTACTTTTAGTTGTTCCGATGTAATCGGTAACATTTTTTCACATCCATTATCTTGCTTACGTTATTTCTTAGTCACCGAGCTTCAGTGTAAGGAGGCGTTTATTGAAACTGCCATTTTGAAGTTGCCGGTGGCCGATATTAAGATTCGTTATGCATTCGATGTATTGGAGAGTGTTAGTTATTTCCTAAGGAGGAAAGGTCAATTGTTCTGGAGGGGGAGTGTGACATTTAAATAAAGCAGACCTGCCAACTTTTGAAAATGAGAAATCGTAGCACAGAATATTGAAATTAATCTGGAGGTTGGTTGGTTGGTTTTTCGTGTTTCGGAGCCATCTTTTGACATTCGTAAAGGAATAAGGTTTCAGTCTTTCAACTCAATATAGTAATTTTTTTCCTCTGAAAATTTTTATATATTTAAAGTTTCTTCTCGTTTTGCAGCATTTTTTTTACATTTGTAAAAGAAGCCTGGTTCCAATTTTTTAGCCCAGTGCAGTAAATTTTGACAAAATTCTCGAATTTTTTTTCCCGCGACCATTTTAGGATATTCACAATTTTTTCCCCATAATCGTAATTCACATTTTTCTATCACGATTCTTTGCTGAAATCTGCACTTTTTACCATGAACTTTTGACGAATTTTATGTTTTTTACCACACAAAATTGAAATGTTTAATAATAATTCGTAAATTGAAATGTTTAATAATAAATAGTACAAATTGTGTGATTTTGCACACTATTTCAAATCTTGCCCTCAAAGATTCCCCCCACCCCCTCCAGAAATTCTTAAAATGGCATCCCTGTTTCTAAGGAAGGGAATTCCTGTATAAATATTTACAGAAACAAGATTCACTTGTGGTTGATATACATAAAGAGGGTTTTATGTTAAGAAGTTTGTTTTGCAGACCAGATTTTTTTTTCCCCATGAGCATTTCTTAATGTCCGAATTTTCGGATGAATGACAAATTTTTTAAAACTTTCGGAAATGAATACTTTGAAACTTTGGAACAGAATCATTCCTGAAAAATATGCTGCGCGGGATAAAAATCGCAATTAGAAACAAAAAATGCATTTTTTTGTTTTTTGCAAGAAATCGTAGTTTAAGACCGATTTTCGTAGCATCGTAGTTTATAGGTCCAAATCGTAGCAACTACGATTTTTTCGTAGCAGTTGGCAGGTCTGATAAAGCTAAACCTTTTTAATGAGACATGTGAATATATTACCTGAGTTTACTTACAGTATCATTTAAGATTTTCTGGTTTCTATTTGTGGCTTCTTGTGGTGCTGGTTTACAATATGATTTACTTAATAGATTTTTCCAGTTAATATTTAGATTAAAAGTATTTCAATATTAAAGTAAATATATTTTAATATCCTTTTGAGTTTTGTTTAAAGTTTAATGAAGTAATAGATTAAAGTAATAAACTAAAGTAATAGAAGTAAAGTTAGTTCAATATATATTTTAACTTTAATTACAAAGTTAACGTTTTAAATACAATTTAAAAGTAAATTTATTTTAAACTCTTTCCTGGAATTATATTTGATGCTCCAGTTTATTCCTTTTGCTTGTTTAATGTAATAAGGTATGTTGGTATGTTGATCTGAAGCTTTAGCTTAGAGGGCTCTATCTAATTATGTGTTAAGCCAAGCGATGTCTCTCTTGAAAGCTGATGACATATATCACGTCCATATTTCAATAGCCTTTGTTTTTAATCTTTTTTTTTAGTTATTTTTATTTGTTTTACTTTGTTAATAAATATATTGTTTGTTTTAAATCTTGGTTTATTCTCTTGAAGAGAAACTTTTTCTCTGCTCCCCATGGCAACGAAGGACGCGCGATGCGCGCGCATCCTACCTTAAAATGCGACTTCGTTTTTTATTGCTGGAATGATAGGAAGAGATGTTTTGATTTCAAAAGCATGATCGCTGTAATTTTTTTTACAGTTTGTTGATGAGGCTAAGCCTCCCTTTTTCGAAAAACCAGATTAAGTATTCGATAATACTTATTGTAAATATCTATAGAATCATGTATCTGTAAATATTCATGAAATGTTACAAGAAAAGAATTCAGAAAGCACCTCCTTCATTGATTTTATGTTCGAATGTTTTGAAAATTTTCCACACCGTTAGTCATAGACATATAGTTCCAACTGCAAAAATGTACACCCACATCCAAAGAACCCATCACATTACTTATAGGTGCTGACTATTATTATGATATAGTTACTGGAAATATAAAACATTTGAATAAAAAATTAGTAGCTGTCGACACCATTTTTGCTTGGTGTCTACAGGGAAAAACAAGTGACAGTTATACGCCCTTAGCATTTAATGTAATAGTAGAAAATTTTTTTATTTCTGAACAGATTGAAAAATTCTGGAATATCGAATCATCTGGCCTTTTTAATACTAAACAGGATTCAGATTTTTCAGAAAACAACGTTATGAAGCAGTTTGAGTCAGAAATTAAATACAATGATAAGCGACATACAGTTCGATTTCCGTGGAAGCTTGAAAGGGAATGTTTAAATGACAATCGGAAAATTGCAGAATATAGATTTTTTAAACTCAAACAAAGATTGATTAAAAACCCTAAATTATTTTTTGAGTATAAGGAGGTGTTGGCAGATTATTTGAAACAAGGTATTATTGAGTTAGTTACAGATCCTGAAGAAAAACAATCAATTCAATTATGAGCCAATAAACGCGTTCCAAAATATTCCAAATCGCTGTGAAACTGCAACAACGAAATATCTTAAAGTCTAAAAAGTGGAAAATAAATTATAAGTAAAAAATTAAGAGTGTAATATTTTTTAGGAATACACTTTTATCAGTTAATAGTTCAATATTAATTAATTTATGGTTATACGTTGAGAAATCAATTTAGAAATCTTAAAAAGATAGTTTAAAAGATGTTTCCTTTTTTTTTTTTTTTTGTTTAAAAGAAACAGAGCAAAATTTATGTATTTTTTAATAAATTCACTTGCTTGTGTTTTCTACCAAATGTAGAAAAAGCATTAAGTTTTCATATCAAGTTTGGTGATCAAGCCAAATTAATATATTGTAATGGGATTTTTGGAGGGGGAAAATGAGTTGCAGCCAAAAAATTATACTTATATTAACAAATTTGAGTTGGTAATTATGAAATCTATGGCATCCTTTGAGCAAATTGTTCCTATTGACTAAGCCAGAACCCATTTCTTTTTGTTAAAGACGTTCTTCTTTTTGTTAAATACCATTTCTTTTTTTTTTTTTTTACAGTTTTATGTATAAGATTATTAATGTTGTTATTTATTTAATCTAACTTATTATTTTTATTTTATTTTTATTTTTTTTTTTTTTTACAAAAATGATAGTTAATTTTTGGTACATTTTACTTCTAGCGAACCGAGACAGATTCCTCTACTAGTACTGCAGGAAGTGAAATTTGTTATTTCTGTAAAAAGCACGTATACTTAATGGAACGATTGAGTGCAGAAGGACTTTTTTTCCATCGTAGTTGTTTTAAATGTGAATACTGTAGTGCCTCTCTTCGGCGTGGAAATTATTCTTTTGATAGAGATGCCTTTTGTGGTGGTAAGCATGATCAGACTCGATAATTCTAAAATTTGTCATATATATATATATATATATATACATATATGTATATGTATTAAAATATGTCAAAATGTAATTTGTATACCCTGGAATATTTATGTGAAACAAATACAATACAATGCAATTACAATCGACAAAATTTCTAAAACAGAAATCTGTATGAAATGAATTTTCTTCTAGTACCTTCTGATTCCATCTTGGCAGATTTTTTTTAATGTATATATATCGTATATTATGTGCATCTAATATTTGAGACTATATTTTTATCTTTTTTGGTATATTTATCACATTACACACACCTTGTTTCTTGCAAAGAAATGTTTGTGAGATATATAGCATGGAAATACAATAAAGGGTACTTTTCGGTTAGCCGTGCGCCAGTGTTATATATACATATTTATATACATACACATTTGTAAATATGTATACATATATTGTATATATACACACATGTATATATAACACTGGCACCCGGCTAACCGAAAAGTACCCAATGAAGTGTAATAACTTCTACAAACTCAATGGGGGAAAAAAAAAGAGGGAGAAAACGCAAAATGAGAACGAACAATAAATAAATACATAACTGGCATATAACATGCACCTGTATGTTTTGAAATTTTTTCCTGCACCAAAAATGTGCATTATTATATGCCAGAGTATATATATATATATATATATATATATATATATATATATAAACACTATATAGCATTAATGACTGGACACTTTCAATTTTCGACATTTTGTCGAATATGTTCGATTTCATATTTATCAATGGCGATTTGATCAGAAGGACAATTAGGGGGCCAACAAAAAATCAAAGAAAAAGAATGTTTGGGATCACCCTGTTAAATAAAATGCACAAAATGATCTATCGCTATAGCTTATGAATATATGGATATTGTACAATATAGGTATTCATTTGTGGCAAAATAGAATGTATGTTCATGGAGATATGTCGATTTTTTTAAAAAGCTCAAAAAATATCATGCAGGGTTTTTTACCAAATTTAATGCCAGTTTCAGAAAATTTGACAAAATTAATAGATATAATATGGTGTAATTGGAATGTAAATACACTGGTTATCAAAAATTAAGGAAATGTCACAAAATGCTAATTTTTAAATGCGCGAATTCTCAAAAGTAAGTAATATAATTTGAATAATTACTATCTCTGCAGAACAGCTAGTCCATATAACATCTCATTCAGGTCACACATGGTCACAAGAGTCACAGTCACTATGGCGAAATAAAAAATAGGAAATTCCATACGTCTCTTTTATGAGTCTCAAATGACTACTATATGTGACTCCACTGACAGGTCACTGTGACTGCTGCTTTGTGATGAGTCACCAGGTGACTTTGCAATGTCGTTTCATTGAAACTCACATGTGACTCTCATCTGGAGATTCAATTTCAAAGTCATTGTGCACGTTGCATTATGATAAATCACCAAATAATGTCACATTAAAGTCACATGACTTTGTCAGATGGTGACAGAGACCCTACTGTAAAGTCAAAACTGTGAAAAATGGTGAAAAGTCACCATGTGACTTTAATTTGACATTATTTGGTGATTTATCATAATGCAACGTTCACAATGACTTTGAAATTGAGTCTCCAGATGAGAGTCACACGAGAGTCTCAATGAAATGACATTGTAAAGTAAACTGGTGACTCGCCACAAAGCAGCAGTCACAGTGACCTGTCAGTGGAGTCACATATAGTAGTCATTTGAGACTCAAACAGAGACATGGAATTTCCTATTTTTTGTTTCGCTGTAGTGACTGTGACTCTTGTGACCATGTGTGACCTGAATGAGATGTTATATGGACTAGCTGTTCTGCAGGAATAGTAATTATTCGAATTATATTACTTCCTTTTGAGTATTCCTGTATTTAAAAATTGGCATTTTGTGACTTTTCCTTAATTTTTGATAACCAGTGTATATTAAATATATGATGAAATATGAGCAGTTGGATGAAATATTTTTTACCTGTGCATGCGTGCACGATAAAAAATATTTTTTTTCACAGTTTGATAGTCAACTCTATGCAGCAACTCATAAAAAAAAGCCAGTCAAATATCGTGGAAATTCAGAAAGATATCGGCAATATAGTAATTAGTCAGCAAATTTTTAGTTGTTCTCTAAAAGCTGCTGAATGATAAGGGATTTTCCACAAATTGTCATTTTTTATTATTTGGCTTTCAGCAAAGGAGTTTGTATTTAATGAATGCCAACGAGTAGATTTAGAAGAAATGCTTAGATTTTGATACTCCGTTTATTCTTGGAATAGGCTCGTTCTGGTGATTTTCCAAGAAGATCTAAAACATTCATAAAAAATGAAAAGTAAAAATTAAAAACAACAATTTATGGAAAACCCCTTATCATTTAGCTGTTTTAAGAGAACAACTAAAAATCCACTCAGTCTATTGCTGATATCTTTCTGAATTTTCACAATATTTGACTGATATTTTTATGAGTTGCTCCATAAAGTTGACTATCAAATCTTGAAAAAAAAAAATATTTTTTATTGTGTGCACATGTGCAGATAAAAAATATTTCATTCAACTGCTCATGTTTCATCAGATATTTAATATATTTACATTCCAATTACACCATATTATTTCTACTACATTTTGTCACATTTTCCGGAACTGGCGTAAAATTTGGTAAAAAACCCTGCATGATATAAACAAAAAACATGGGCATTTTTTTTTTTTTACTTTTAAAAAAATTCAATATATCTTCATGAATACACGTTCTATTCTTCCACAAATGAATACATATAATTACACAATATCCATACATTCGTAAGCTATAGCGATAGATCATTTCATGCATTTTATTTTGCAGGGTGATCCAAAACATTATTCGTTTTCTTTGATTTTTTGTTGACCCCCTAATTGTCCTTCTGATCAAATTGCCGTTGATAAATATGAAGTAGAGCATATTCTTTATAATCCTGAAGTTCCAGAAAAATCTGACAAATATATCTTTAAATATTCATATATTCAACAAAATGTCTAAAATTGAAAATGTCCAGTCATTAATGGCCATATAGTGCATATATGATATACCTTTGAAATAAAAAAATAACTTACAAGTTTGTATAACAAAAATATGTCTTAATGAAAGATGACATGTCATAGTGTTTTGCATAATTGTTACTTTGAAAACATCTTGATAAATAAAACAAATAAAACTTACCAGGAAATCTCAATATCTTAAGAATTGTAAACATATTTTAAAGATAGATGATGCCAAACAAGAAGTGGAATTAAAAGGATTTAATCATAAATTGGAACAGAAATTGACTATAGAAATCAAATGATGAGGAAGAATGAAAAATGAAGCTGGGTATATCTCATAATGTTATTGGAATTTATACAGGGTGTCGCAAAAAAATTCAACTGTGTTTCATTTTTTTATCTGTTGAAGATATGCAGGTCACAATTTTTACATTAAAAAAAAAAAAAAATTGATAAATTTTTACATTTTAAAGTTACCTAAACCTGTTTCTGCTATTTTTAAAACAATTTTTGTGTGTATGTAAGCATGTATATTGAAATTTCCTTACATTTTAGCTCACCACACCTTTTTCTTCTTCTTTTCTTTTTGATGTTATTTTGATACTGGCATACTGAAATAAAGGCTTCTGATTTTGAAAACAATATTTTCACAGAATTTTTTTACTTGCCTTTTTTTTATCATGAAAACTAATTTAAAAAAAAACTGAGGAAACAAACAAGATGTCTTAGTCTCGGTCTAGATGAAATGATAAGACAGTCAAAATTACTCAAATTAAGACTCAATTGTAAAATGGAGCAAGTTTGTGAATAAAAATGCAAGTTAATTATTTCATTTTCACACGCAAAAGTATTTTACTCTTCTAATTGGCCTCGCCTCATAGCTTTTGATCTTAAAATACATAGTAGGAAGTTTAAATCTTTTCAACTCAGAAAATATTGAAATTTAAGTCTTTATTTTTTATCTTTTTCCAGTATATTGTAAACACTCTGAATCTGTTTGTTTGTCTAAAAAACTAACATTTAAAAAAAAAGGGATTAACAAGCATGTTATATAGGTACAGTAAAAGATATTGTTTACGACTCAGGACAACGGCTTCCAGACTTACAATAAACTGTAATGTTTGAATTTGATGATTACCATGGCCCATTTCTAACTGATGATAGATTTTTTTTTGTCTCACCTATTTCTAAATCTTGGAAGGAAAAAAGGATACATCTGTTACAGGGACCTTGGCGAGATACAGGAAACAGTATATAGAAACTTGTGTTTCTAAGCCAAATTATTGTTCCATGTTAGCAGAATCTTATCTCGTGTTTGTGTACTTTCAATAGCCAATTTACAATAACAAGGCAAGTGAAAAATGGAGTTATCTGCTACAAAGCTTTTAAATTTACTTTCAACATTTTAATTTAGAATATAACTAAGTTTTTATAACCCATGACGGTACAAATACTGTATTTGAACCGTCTTGGTTTGTTTAAACTTAGTTATATTCTAAATTAAAATGTTGAAAGTAAATTTAAAAGCTTTTGTAGCTTAAAACTCAGTTTTTCACCTGCCTTGTTATTGCAGGGGACCTCTCAATTTTCTTAGATAGAAACTTAACAATTATTTTAATCAAAGGTATTATAAGGTCCTCATCTTCAAAATACACAAATATTGATTATTTCACTTTTGATCTGAAACGGTGCAGCATACATCACATATCAGTAATTCTGTCATAACTAAAACTTTTTACTTTGCTTAATTTCCCTTACGGTGTGTGTGTGTAGTAGCGACACCTGCATATGGCAATAGCAATCATTTCCTCGACATGGCGAGAGGCAGGAAAAGCAAAGTTTTCAAAAACCTTTTGTAGCAACCTTTATTTACATTTTGAAATCTCATCAGATTATTGTACAAGTTTTTGAAATGACTGTCAGTATATCAAACACACAAGCAATTTGTTTGATATTTACTCCATTTAAGCCATATAATAATGTAATATGAAATACAGAGTGATTATAAATTAATACCCTAACTTTACAGGGCTATTAGAAAAAGAAAAAAAAGTACAACCTCGTTGTTAATTGGAAACCAATAATAACAGTTGAAAGTTTAAATTCAACACAGTTATAAGTGTTCAATGTGAGCGCCTCCAGAAACACAAACGATATTGAGGCGGTACGATAACTCATCTCAGATTTTTCTCAGCATGATTTTTTTGTAGCCCTCATCAAAGGTCAGGTGTTTGTTCAACCGCTACCAACTAATGTTGGAAAACTTAGGACATGCATATCTGCAGTCATTCACACCGGACATGCTGAAAAGAGGTAAATTATTGTAAAAATCATGCTGAGAGAAATGTGGGATGAGTTATCCTACAACCTCGACATCGTTCATATTTTTGGAGGGGCTCACATTGAACACTTATAACTGTGTTGGATTTAAACTTTAAACTTTCCAGTTAACAACAGGGTTTTACTTTTTTTTTCTTCTTTTAATAACCCTGTAAAGTTGGGATATTCATTTATAATCACCCTGTATATAACATATGTCGACATAAGTAAGCCATATAAGATTGAAACTTTTTTCATTGCTCATTGTTTCCTTTTTGTGACTATTTATAATATTTGGTGCAAAATTACACTTTCTTAAGATTAAGTTATTCCAAAGCCACTATAACAAAGAAATCTTATGTTCACAAAGTCATTTGTTTTTAACAGTTGCATAATCTGTCGCTGTACATAAATTCAATGATTTAATTTTGTCAGAAATTGCTGTGGGCATTAATTCAAAAGAGTTGACATTTGGAGCCACATATGTAGCTGTTTGTTTAGCGGCCATTCTCATCGAAGTGCCTTTTGAAAGGTAAAGGTTGAACAAATCAGAAGAATAGAAGCAATTACTGACAAATTAGCAATTTTGCAATTCTTGAGGCAACTGACGGGTGAATAAGCACTTGAGAATAAAGATTCAGCAGCTGTTATTGTAAACTTAGTTTTCTATTGCTAAACGGTAAACATAAAAATAAAATATTTTTCATTTTAAAATATTGTCTTTTAAATTTTATGTGATTCAATGCTCCAGCATTTCAGCCTGACAGATGGTAGTTTTTAAATAATTCCCAAAGGTTTTTGTCATACAGGAATGTAAAATACAAGATTAGATGGCTAAGATTTCAAGTAGAAATGAATTAATAAAAAACAAAGTCTTCATTTTTATCAAGATAAGAAGTGGACTTTTTTCAAAAAATTCAAAAATCACTGTATGATTTCCGAATAAACTTTATTGAGGAGAGGACAAAATTTACCATATTGGGTTAAAAGATTTTGGATTCTTTTTATGACTAGCAAAATTTATATATGAAAATAAACAAAATTTATATATGAGTGAATTAAATAGCATTTCTTAAAAGTTTAAATAGCTTTTGTCATTTTAAATAAACTCTATTTATCTATTATGAAATTCAATAAAAATATTCGACAGTGAGTATTTCATTTTAAAAATGTCCTTTTTTCCCCATCTTATACAAAAATTTGTTTTAGAAAGGTCTATAAAAACCTTTCCATTTCCCCATTAGTCAGATTCCAGCTTACACAGATTTAATTAATGTTGTTTTTTATGGAAATTTCTGGCTGATAAAGAGTTCGCCTTAGGCATAGAGTACTGTATATATTCAAGGTTTTGAAATTTTGTTAAAATCAGTACTTTCATATTAGCAGCATACCAGCGGTTAATAGCCAAAAAAATGGACAAGAATTTCACTATTTATAGCATCCCTTTTTATTATGATTATTTCAGTATTTAAGCATGTAGTTTGATTATCTGTTAAACTTGTGTTTTATTTTATTGATAAAGTTTTAATTTCGTTATGGAGTATTAGTTGGAAACAACTTCTGAATTTCTATTGCTTTAAGTATAGGCAAGTTAACCTTCTGTAATCGGGCTGCACACAATATATAGATTTAAAAAAAATTCATTCTTGAGAATTATTTTTAAAACCATAAAATATCTGTAAATTGAGATACAGTGCAATTCAAAATGCATTTTTTCCCTTCTTTCCATTCAAAGGTATAAAAATTAAAATTGTATGTTGTTTGAAAGTTAATAAATTTTCAAAAAAGCAAAATTTATTGTTCAGATCATTGCCACTGTTAACATGACGTCATCATCACTCACTGACATGTTATTGCTTTATAACCCCACTGAGCATTTTTATAAAAATGCTTACAAAACTAGTGTTAATTTAAATTTTCTTTCTCTGTTTGTTTCTTAAAATACACGTCTTGCCCTTTTATTGACATACATCTTAAAATACAATTCTGTTAAATATATTTTTGCTTACAACCAATTTTAGTCGTTTTGGGGAAGTGGAAAAATATGGGCAACTGCTAAGAGGATTAATATAGACCATGCATTCCAAACCGGGTGAACAGAACATAGGTGAAAATCATTTTTTAATTGAAAACTAGTGGATTTTTCACATTTATTATATTTTCTTAGATTGCCCACTGTTCTATTAGGTATCTATTCTAATCAATTTAATATAAAATATGTCAAAAATCTTGTTTTAGTGCATTTATTTATGAATAGTAAATTGTTTGACAGCACAAATTAACATTTAATGATATTAAAAGAATATTAAAAGGGTATAGGTGTCATTAACGATGCAACACGTCTCAGAATCTACATATGAACAAAAAATTACTACTTTTCAGTTTAGAACTAGAGAGTTTAAATGTTCATCACTGCCTAAATTGGTGTTTAGAGAATTACCCTGACCATCCTGCCTGGCATTGAACGGCTGTTCAACATTATTATAAAAAGGTAAAGGTACTACTATACTAATGTTTCTGTATAATACCTGTTGAGGTCTTGAGATAGATGAAACGAATAAGTTCATCTGCATCAAGGAAAATATGTTTAAATTCAAGACCTTACTATTGTTTGGAAGAGGAATTTTAAACATCCTTTTCCTTTTAAACATCGAATTTCAGTTTGAAATGCAGAATTTTGCACAATCTTTATTAGCTTTTGTCACGTTCTGTAACTGAGAAGTATCTAAATAATCATGTTTCCTAACTCTTGGTTACAATTGATACAGTTATTCAGAAATCTCGGATACCATGCAGTAATTCTTATTAATTTGATAAGAAGAATATCAATTAATTAAATCAAGGTTGCCTTGATTTTTAGCCTCCGGTACGGTATGCAGCTTATTTTGTGTCCAAAAAATAACGTTACCTTACAGAAGCTAGCCTTAAAACAAAGCATTACTATTAAATACTTTTTAGCAATTTTTTTTAATTTTCAAGCATCGCACATTTTAATTTTTTATGCCATCATATTGGAAAAAAAAAAAAGTTCTTTTAAATGCATTTTGTTTGAAAACTGTATCTCCATTTATTTTTGAAGTATTATTTTTTTTTTTTTGAAGTTTTTGGAGCCATTTGCTTAAGATTGGCAACAGTAGTACTCCATTTCTGTAAAAAGTAAAGGAAAAATAGTTTTAAAATAGTAATTATATATTTTTGTTGCCATTTTCTTGTAACAACCGAAAGAAAATGTAATTAAAATACATGCTATTTTGAAAAAAATATAAACGAATGATTTCTGTTAAAACAATGGAGCTATTATATACTATATTTAATTGTAAGTATCTATGAATCATTAGATAGCCTTTTTTTTTTTTTTTTTTTTTCGATTTTCTTGAATGACGGAATCTTTTTGCTGCATTTGTGCATTATTTCGCGATAGTGATGTGCTATGCATGCTTTGCTGTAGATGTTTAAGAGTAGATCGTAAATGTGGAGTTCTTAAGCGGATGCGAATGACGTCACTTTACATAAAATAAAACGTGTGCTTTAAGTCTTAAAATTGAAGTATGTTTTGTACTGCAGTAGAGTCCCGCTTAACCGAGTTATTTTCTTCTGATGGACTGGTGGCTTCTATTATTATGAAACAGGCATTATAAATGAAGTGTTAGGTGAAGGTGAAAGAGCAGCCATAAAAAAAAAATTATGGCCATTTTTCCCCCCATTCTGACCAGAAAATCAGAGTTCTAACTTTTTACAACTGCTCTTTCATCTTCACCTAACACTTCATTTATAATGGCTGTTTCATAATAATAGAAGCCATCAGTCCATCAGAAGAAAATGAAGTAATGGAAATGCCGTGGGCAACACTAAATTCTGAAAAAGCAGAATTCCTGTTCTCTAGTTTTTTTTTTTTTTTTTTTTTTTTTTTTCTGCTGTAAAACCAACTATCTGCTGAGTGTTTTTCTTGAGTCCTAACTGATCTTTCTTTAACTTCAGAAATAACTAATTTATCGAATGAATTTTTAGCAGCTGAATCATGGATAGTTAATAACCTTTCTGTACTTTCAACTTCATTTTTAAGAAAACTCATAGGATTATCAATATTCCACATTTCGCTGTCTTTTAGATTTCTATTAAATTATAATGTCAAATCTAGGGTATTAACTTCAACAATATTGGGCAAAATAACCCACTGTATGTATCGCATTTTACACCCAGAGATTCTAAATTTTGAATTTGCACTAGACACTTAACATATAGTATTCTTAAACCACCAGTGTCTGAAGAACTTTTCAAGCATTTTATATTTAATAAGTTATTTAAGTGAGCATATACAGGCATATTATGTCTACCAGACCTTTCTTTCAAAAGTGATATAGCCGCAACATAATTATTTTCTGTCAAACCAAAGCCGTTAATAGTGTTTGCAGCCATTCTTGAAACAAAGCTTTTCAAGTAAGTAAACGTTTCTGTATCTCTTAGACTTGGGTTTTTATCAATAGCTGTTTCAAATTATTCAAGAGTTCTAGAAATTTATCTGGTTCACTAAAAAAACAATTAATCTTAACTTAGACATTTTTATTTGTTTTCAGTTCAGCAGTAACATGAGCTGCTTTTACTGAATGAACATTCTTAAGATGAGCAAAATTTTCATAAACATTTTAATCTTAAAGTTTAATCTAGATCTATATGAGGTTGCTTTCTGATCATATTCATCACAATTTAATATTTAGTTTTCAACATTTTTCGCATTAACCAGGCTTATGATATTGTTATCTAGATCTTTAATAGTCGTATATTTAACATTTAATTTGTCAATTAAGTCTTCCAAATATTCTAAAGAATGTTCTGTATTAGTTAAATACTGATCAGTTTCAGCAGACATTGCTATGTGTATCACGCATATTTCTTTCTTTATTTATTTCCATTCACTTTTTAAAAATTAAAATATAATAAAATTAACTCACCACCTTGAAGTCGAAACAAATAAAAAATTTTCATATTACGCAATATCTTTCTGAATTGAAGCATCGAAATTCCAAAGCCAATGCACCAAAATGTTCTATTGGGTATCTATTCTAATCAATTAAATATAAAATATCATGTTAAAAATCTAATCAAATCTCTTGACTGTTTTAGTGCACTTATCTGTAAATAATAAATCATTTGATGGCTCAAATTAAATTCAATGACATTAAAAGAACATAAAAAGGGTATTTGACCCATGAACAGCACAACACATCTCAGAATCTGCATATCAACAAAAAATTACTTCTTTTCAGTTCAGAACTTAGAGAGTTCGAATGGCGCATGCACTGTCTAAAGAGTTGTTTGGCAAATTAGCTGGAACACCTATCAATTACACCAAAAAGTGTTTTTTAATACTTTCATATTAGCTGCATGCTAGTGATTAATGGCCATAATTTCTATATTTATAGCAAGCTATGTGACTTTGATTGCTTTAGTGTTTAATCACATAGTTCAAGTACATCTCTGTTTATAAATATATATATATATATATATATATATATATATATATATATATATATATATATTTAATCAATTTGACTGTGTACAAATTGAAATTGTGCTATGTTTAGAAGTTAATAAATTTCCCATAAGAGCAAAATTGATTGCTCAGGCCATTACTACTGCCGATATGATATCAGTGTTATAATAGAGATAGATAGATAGATAGATAGATTGATATAAATATAAATAAGTGTGAGTAGTAAGTCAAAATTACGTCCACTACTAATCATATCATAATATTAAAATATTTATTTGCTTAAAAGACGTTATAAAAACACATTAAAAATAAATTAAAAATTTTTATTTACATGTTTCAACTCATTTTCTGAGTCGTCATCAGAATGTATAACAGAAAATTACAAATGCATATGAACAATGGAAAAAATCATCGAATATAAACAAGTAATCATATAATGCACCCTTTATTTTCAGGATTGCTCGTGTTCCCTCTATGTCACGACGCCGTAAGTTATCCAACCATTCAACCCATAAATTCAGGATACGAAAAGATAATGTATCGTTACAAACTCCTGAACCTCTTAAATAAATTTCAGTGGACTCTCTTATGAATAATTGTAAATAAAAATTAGACCTGTAGATTATTTTACTCTCGTTAAAAAGTATGTTAATGTTCTCTGTTTGATTTAGCCAGGATAAAGCAGTATTACCTCTATTATATTTTATGTCCACTATATGTTCTTTACATCTGATATTGAATTTTCATTGAGTTATATCTATATAATGATTTTTGATTTCTCCCTCCCTAATAAATGAAATCATATAAACTCCTAAGAGGTCATCTCTATTAATAGGATCAATTTTAGTATTTAAAAGCATCTTTAATTTCGGAGGCGGCTTCGCGATCAAACATAAACCAAAATTTCTTAAATGATTTTTTATATGTTCAAAGAAACCCGGGAAATAATTTGCTACAACCCTTTTCATATTAACTTCATTAACAGTTTTATTTTTAGAAGTATAAAAAAAGTTCTGAATCAATTTGTTAATTAATTTTACCTGATATCCATTATCACTAGCAATACGTTTAATTTTCTCTAATTCATTCCCCAGATTTATATTGGAAGAAATCCTGAAAGCTCGATTAATTAGGAACCTGAAGGTGGATAATTTATAAAGCATTAGGGTGCATGCATCGGAAGGTGGAAGGTATAACATTTAAATCCGCTATAGGTTTTCGGTAAACTGAACGAATGAATTCATTCCCCTTTCTTTGTAACTCAACATCTAAAAGGTAATTTTCCCCCCGTTTCTAGTTCAAAAGTAAATTTAATATTATTGTCAAGTTCATTTAACTGCTGTATGAAAATCATTAATTCATCTATATTGCATCGCCAAACAGTAATAATTTATTGAATAAATCCAAACATTTGCTTAACTCTGACTCCACAATTCTAGTTTGTATTTAAATATTTTTTTAATTTTCTTTTCTTTTCTTTCCCCCCCCTTTTTTTTTTTTTTTTTTTTGACAGAATCGAGAATTTTTTGTACATTTCATGCTAAAATTCCTAATTTGATAAAAAATAAGAATCTGGCAACCATAAGGGAACAAACATTGTTTAGAAGAAACACTTAAACATTAAGATTTTATTACCGTAATTTCGGGTAGATAAGCCGCGGCTTATACGTGTTTAAAAGTTAAATTTTACCTTTTGCGGCTTATCTCCCGGTGTGGCGTATACAAAGTAATAACGATTTTTTCCAGAAAAAAAAAATAAATCAGATCATGTAATATTATAGAGTGAAAATCTGAAAGACAATATTAAAAATGTTTCGCCGATTAGAAATAACAATCATAAAAAAAAAAATATCGGGAAGTTCTTTTTTATTTCATTAAAAAAGAAAAAAAATCTATGCATGGTTTCTTTCTGCATAACGAAACGTATTACTCAAAGATAATGATCTCATTCTGATAACGTTCAACTTCGCACTCCACCACAGAGTTGAATAAACAACTGCAAATGGCTCTTTTCTTTTTCATAAACTATGGGTTTTGGGGAATGCTGTAATTTTCTAATAACTTTTTATATTTTAATAAAATTTTGTTACACAGCCTAATTTACTGTTATTGCAACTTGCTGAAAATTTGAACAAAATCGGACAATTAATAATGGAGATTTTTTTTTTTTTTTTTTTAATAGCTAAGAAAAAACGGGTTTTGCTTTTCGTTTTTAATTATTTTTTCTGTTTGCTTGCAGCTCAATAATTTCTTTTTACTGCACTTACGCAAAGTGAAGTCGCTGACACATTTAAGGAATCTTTTTTCGCGGCATTTTAATAGAAAAGAAAGTAGATTCCCTTGTTTTCTTTAAGTGTGCGCATTTGCGAATGTTGTATTTTTTGTTTTCAATAATGAACGCATGTATTTAATTTTTGTTTATTTTAAAACTTTCTTAGAAGATTTTATTTTAAATATTTACAGAATATATCAAATCAAGTACCAATTAATTTCTGTTAATAGACATTAATGTTTACAGTTAGTAGTGAAGAGATTTTAAAAAAAAATCTCTTTATACGTCTCTCCCAACTTTTGCCAATAGTTCATGTTGTCAAAATGATTATTTATCATTACTTATTTTCGGAATTTTACGTTTGGATTCGAATAAAAAATAGTGTTATTTGTAATACTGGCGTTATGTTTTATATTAAGAATTCCATAAAATATATTTGTACCTGCCGATCCAAGGCTGAAATGTGCGATGCAATTGGATAAATTCACAAACCAAAAGTTATTTATTTATTTATTTTCATTATTTGAATTAAATCTAAAATTCTAATTTTTAAAATGGTTTTAAAAAATGCGCGAAAATCTTCAATATGGCGTCTATAGTAGTACATACACCATTTTCAATAAGTGCGGCTTATGCGCCGGTGCGGCGTATACGATGGAATTTCAGGGTTTTTTTACCATTTTCGGACGTAGCGGCGTATACGCCAGGGCGGCTTATCTACCCGAAATTATGGTAAGTTCTGCAGGCCTCGGAGTGACTCGATGTTCTTGCTATTTTTTGTATTTGTCTCTTTTAGTTCTTAATATATATTTTCTCTCTTTATACATTTTCTTTTCTGTACTTTTATTTTATCATAGCTATTCCCTGGCTTGTACCATAAAAAAAGAAAAAAAATCACGCTGATCTGACATGAACTAGAGTCCTGCATGAGTTGTTTTTTATTCTACCAGAACCTTCAATATATATTTAAAGTCAACCCACAAACCAACTTGAATCCCATCAAAAAAAATTTTGCTCACCTACAGCCTGACTCGAATGTGACAAAAAGTATTTTGTCGAACTTAACCCAACCTAAAACCTGCAATCAAAAATTAATCCACAGAATTTAATGTAATTATGGAAAAATTAATCTAGAATGGTTATCGTATCTCTAATGTACAGTTTATCATTAACGTTGAAAAATCAACATGTAAAGAATCATTCATATTGAAATATATAGTTTTTGATCTAAAACAGTATTCTGGATTTTTTTAAAAATGGGGTTATTGTAGTTTTTTTTACCATGTATTCGACACACAAGAATCAAAACTCAACAACTTGACCAACAACAATAAAATTAGTCCCGACATGACTTGAACTGGATTGTGTGCTTGGCCTGGGTAAAATCAGGTTACCCAAACTGATGCAGAACTCTAACACCAAACAACAGGTTAGGTCATGTTTGATTAAAAATAGGTTACCCGACCCAATGCAAGACTCAATATCGAATCAATAGTATCAATTCTTTGCTAGAAACATTCATGTCATAAAAAAGTTGTCTTTTTTTTCCCCCTCTCATTTTAGGCTCTTTTCCAGGAAAAGTTTACCACTCCAATGTCCGAGTTCAGCTCATTTCAACAATGCTTGTGGAGGACAAAAAAAAAAAAAAAAAAAAAATGGCAACAAATTGCTACATTCTGTGTTGAGAAAAATCTCCAAAAAGGAAAAATCCTATGCTTACAATTAAAACTTTAACCCCTTCACTCCCAATGTTTTTTTTTTTTTTTTTTTTTTTTTTTTTTTAGTGAATGTAAGAATAGTTGTAAAGATAGAAAATAGTGATCTGCGCTGTGGGCTGAGACTGTCCTCTGAATTTGGTGATTGAATGTTTTTCAGTTGATTTAAAAAATTTTCTCACATGAGTATTGGTTTTCTGTTTCAACAGGTTATTTGAATGAACTTTGAACTGTGGATTGTTTCTGTTTTGAACATGCTTTATTTTAAATAGGTTTGGAAGATCATATTCTTTTGCTAAGACAATGAAAATTTTTTTGTTTAGGGTAGGATATATATGAGAATTTTGTTTTTACAGCTTTTTCTGTATTTCTTTTACTTGTATTGGAATTTAGATTACTGACTAAATATGGTAACGTAATTTCAGTAATTTTTTTTTATTATTTCATTAATATCTTTTTAGCAGTAAGAAGTGGATTATTATGAATTGTTTTTCCCATTTGTAAATTGAAATCTGTATAAATTCAATCTATAGAAATGTTCTGTAGATGTCTATAATTTTATTTGCAGGTAAATTTTACTGCATAGATCATTTCCGTAAGCAAAAACCTGACCATAGAACTCAAGAAATATTGAAGCGGAAAGAAGCATTCTTATCTTGTGCCTTAGAAGAACAACAAAAAGAACAACTTTATAAAACACTTCTTGATAATACTGAAAAAGCCTTATCACCTAATAAACCAGCACAGACTTCAACCATTTCTACTCCTACTAAAGATGTGTCAAAAAATCCTGAAGAACAAAAACCTGATAAACTTTTTACCCCTTCAAATCTTTTAGCTGAACCTTCAAGTTCATATGGTCGAGATCAAACACCCGAGAGAGTTGAATATGAGAATAGTATAATGGAAATGTCTGAAGAAGAGCTTTTAACAAGTGAGCTTGAAGAAGAAGAATTGACACAAAAAAATTTAGGACCCTCTCAGGATCTAGCAACAAGTGAAGATGAATATTCTGATCTAAGGTAAATCCTCTCACAATTTTTTACATTTTTTTTTTTCATAACTTTTACTTAGATTTTTATTGTATAAAAATAATCAGAATAAAACATATACTAAGGTGTTGTACTAGATTGGTATTAACCATATGTTCATTTTATTTTATACTTGTTTTAAAAGCCTCTACATTTTTATTATTTTTCTCAAATATCTAACTTCATAATTTTTCTAGTAGAAAAAAAAAAAAGAAAATTGTTCATCACCTTCACCTCCTGCAGTCAATAACATAGATATTATTCAGTGTTCTAAAATTCTTATAAAAAATTGAGAAAAAAAAAGCTATTTACAAAAATTTTGCAGCTAAAAGTTTAATTATTCCACTTTCACTAAAAAATTATTTTACCAAAAATATTTTCTCATGCTGATTCTCTTAAATCCCTTATTTAACACTTTATGCCATGAAGCCTAGTAACAGGTCTCAAAGCATATAGGAGAAATTTTATTGTTCCCACTAATTGTTTTGCAACAATTATCTACTTGATATATTTCTATTGCATTTGTTAAATAAATTTACCCTGAAGATTATTGTTTGAGATTCTGGTGGGAACAATAAAATTTTTAATATACGCTTCGATGGAGACCTATTAATTCTACCCCTAAAGTGTTAATTAAAATTATAGAGAAAGTGGGGAGTTGTATGGGTTTTTTTTTTTTTTTTTTTTTCCCCTTTGATCCTCTCCATATGTCCTGTGTTATTTTTAATGTGCAAATGTACACCTTTCTTATTTAAATTTAACAAATACTGTATTTTCCAGTGCATAAACTTACACAAAAAAGTGCACATTTACACTGGAAAATGTGGTACATCAGAATTGTTATGTAAGTTATAAATCTCTCATGCTTTTCATGGTTTTTTAATAAAAGTTCTTGGTTATAATACAGAGACTATTGACAAAGGAGTTTTTAGAAAAGGCAGACATGGCATCTGCATGAAACACTCAGCTAATGATGACACAATACTTTTTCATCATTATTTATACCAAAATAATAGCTGAGCTACACTTTAACAAGGAAATTCTGTTGAATAAGCTGCAATTCTGGCATGACAGAACTATTGATGAGCTAGCTCCATTTTCAGATGACTCTAGGTACATTTATTATAAAGAGATCTGCTGAGTCAGATTCTTTCTATGGACTTAAATCTTTATTGCTGTTGTTAAATGCCCAATGAACCCATTCAGTCTCTCATATCTACCCTATCTATATAAAATCCTAATGAAACGAATATATGAAACGGCTGAAATGTAACGATTCTTTGAATCGACTGATTAAACAACTGATTATGTTTCATGGCGATTTCTCCTAAAATATGGAATACTTTGCGATGAAATTAACACCAAAATTCAATATTGATCCTCAGATTTCAAAACTGGTATTAGAATTTTTAAATTCGAATTAGTTTTCGAAATATTAATTTTTTTCTAATTTTATAACATTTTCTAATAATGGCAACTCAAATTTTAATCAAACAGATATTTTTTTTCAGATTTTAGAAAAGGTTACTATTTTAAACTAATTTGGCGAGAAATTTGGCCTCCCTTAAACATATGCTAAGAAATATATTATGTTACTTTTATACATAATTCAATTTGTATTTCATTATTTTATTTAATACAAACAGAAACATTTAAAATAAATTGCTTTCACATCTCTTTTTTTTTTTTTAACGAAATGAAAAGAAAAATATTAGGCACATATGTCATATACGCACCGGGGTACCTAATTGGCGACAAAATGGCATTATTTTGGTTGACATGGTAACCCGGCTATTGTTGTTTATTTACTAATAAGTGGTTTTTTTACTTTATTTTCTTTTTTTAAATTACATAAATTGTTTTGTTCTATAGTTAATTATTTTTTTGGTTATTTTCCTTTAAAAATAAAAAATAATAGAACATAATTAAAAAATATGGTACTACTTAGTTATTCCACCGACCCATTTCGCCAAATTATACAAATTGACATAATTTTTATTTTAAATAACGAAAGAACAAAGAAAATAGTATAATATTAATAAATATACAAATAAAACGTCGAAATAAAAATCACTTGATGATGTAAAGACGTGTAACTTGCTTAAAGTCAAGTGAATGTGACATTTATCAACTATTATTGGCATTTAATTTTATAGTTCGCGATAGATTTTTTTGTTCGACGGGATAACTAAGTAGTACCAAAAATACATATGTAACTGGTATTCGAAAACGAGGATTTCGCCAAATTTTCGTTAAAAAAATCACGCCAAACCGGGTGCGTATATGGCATTTGGCTGAATATTAAATGATGTAACAAACGATGACATTTAATTTCAACTTCAAAGCAATGTTTTAATTTACCACTCGAAAAATAAAAAAAAAATGCTAACTGGCGAGTTGAAAAATAGTTATTGGCGAGATTTGCACCTGACTAGCGTAACAGTACCAAGAATTCTTTGCCACAATGCTTTTATGTAGTATTATTCGAAAAAAAAAAATCATTTTTTTTATCGAAATGGAAAACTTTCGGCACAGATGCCATGACGGTCCCATATTGGCGCTATTTTTTTCTGACGCCAATGTCATATACGCAACGGGTACTTAACTGGCGCCATAGCATCGTTATTTTGCTTCATTTGATAAGCCGGATGTTGTTGTTTATGCTGTTGATCTTTTCCCCAAATTAGCGTCCGAAAAAAATCGCGCCAATATGGGGCCATATATGATATCTGGACCTAACTTTCATATGAAAAGCGAAGGGATCAGAGTGTATTTATTTATGGCAGTTACATGACTTGGACTATTATAATATAGATGAAATGATGGCGATAGAATAATATTTGGCGACTTATCACCTGTACCTGGTAATATTAAAGTACCAAAATGGCACCAGGAATATAAAAAGCGAAGTGGTTCGCCCGGAACTCTTGATGATAGTCACATGACTTAGGCTATTGTTATAGAAATTGTTTTAAAATACTGGGAGACAAAGACTCTGTACACTTAATTCCTTTTATTTTTAGCTTCTTTTCAAACGTTTAACCGATCCTCTTTAATCAAACACGAAAAGAACCATTGGATGTCTTAACAGCAACTGATTCGGCCTTAAAATTTTGAAATCAAAGGAAATTGAATGGAAACCCGTTTACAGTGAGATCTGCACAGCTTTTTTCAGTATAATTCAATCTTCTATAATATTTTTTAAACCGATCAGATTAGCGTGTTTTTAGATTATGCGGTGTCTGAACGGGGGTTGGCGAGCGTAGCTTGCAGGGGGCACAGCCCCCTAGTCCACATATAAATCTGCTATCACAATCTTTCAAAAATACTTTTGTTTCATGATTTTTGTAACATTTCAAAGTAAAATTAATGATGAAGTGTAAAAACAAACAATGTTCTGTGTGCAAGTTTGAATTCTATTTGCTTTCTTTTATGCTATTTTATTTTAAATCTTTAAATTATACTAAAACACTCTTTATTCCATTAAACAAATCCTATCCGAAACAAGCTTAGTGATTTTTGTTAAAATCATTTAAATAAAGGTAATTCTTGCAAAGAATATGAGAAAGTAGTTACAAAGAAAATTGGTAATAAAACAGATACTAAAAACAAAAATTACTATGGGAGTGCACGTGAGACCTGCACAAAATATTCTGAGCAAGAAAACATTCATTTGATTGTCATCAAGCAGACATTGATAATTTCTAAATTTTTAACGGAAATTACTATGGAAGTGCACCTGAGACCTGCACAAAATTGAGCTGAGCAAGAAAACATTCGATCATTGCCATTGTCTTCAAGCAGACACTGATAATTTCTAATTTTTTAATGAACATTAACATATTGACAGCAACAATATACCTGCAATAGCTCTAGTAAAGCTCTTGGCTGTCAAAAGCTGTGACCAACAATAAGCAAACTGGAATCGTATATTGTTATTAAAATTTGTATTGTTTGTTTAAATGTATTTGTAATCTGTTTTATAATTCCTTTGTCAAGATAGTGTGTTTATTAGTGAGTGATTTTCATAACAAACCGAGTTAACCCCGGGGTCTTTCCAGATAAAATAAATATAAATGTATTATTCTAAGTATAAATGTATTTCAGAGCATTCTCGCTCATAAATTGTTAAAATAACAATAAGAAATAATGACATTACTTTGACATAATCATAGTAAAATTCCTTGTCTTTATAAATAAGAATTTACCTTTTCTTTGGCATGTGTAGCGTAAAAACATGCAATTTGTTTTGCAGTATCAAAAAATAAAATAAATGCAAAAAATTTAAAAAAGGTATTGTAGCATTTAGTAAAATTCTGTTTCATATGGCATTATTTTTAAATGGAAACTTGCCTTTTCACTCATAAAAACTCAATTCACAATAATCACGTGAAAATTGTCATTTTCTAGACATTTATTTACAGTCGTGACATCAGTCATGAAGTTTTGTTTCGAAAGAGAGACATTGCCAAAGATTTAACTATTTAAAGAAACCTTGATTCTGATTATTTCAGTGTTTAAGCGCAGAGTTTGATTATTTATCTGTTAAATTTTTATTTTTATTTATTTATATTGTGGGGAATTTCGCAAGCAACACCTGCATCAGACTGAGTGTCCCCGTATTTTCCGCTTCGAGATTAAAAAGGAAACGAGCCTTAACGAAGCTGTGTGAAGTGGAAATGCGGAAGAAGTAAATAGAACGAAATGAGTTTGACGACGCAAGGTTTTGTTAAAAAAGAACAGAACATATTTCGGTGAAATAAGATTGAATATTTACACGACGTAAGAAAATCTCAGAAATATTCAATGACGTCCTGAATTATAGCCTTTAAGTTAATTAAAGAACGAGAAGAGTGGTTTTTTTTCTGTATTTTGTTTGTTTGTTCGTCTCAATAAATGTCAGTGTTCGTCCTAAAAGTGAGTTGTGAGTTATGTATGGAGTCTCACCCCATAAATTGGTGTCAGAGTGACAGTTAACCCACCAGTATTACTAATTAGAATTATTCATCATATTCAAGCCGGATATTATTCTAACGGTGAGTTCATTATTATTATTTTATTATGAAGTTAGTTGAGATACCTGAACTGGAAGTTGCATTTAAAAACGAACGAACGCATAAAATTAAATTGCTGCATAAATTTCTATTTGATGCTGACGGTGATCGATCTAATAGAAAGAGAATACGTGATTTTACTGGTTTCGGTTTTCAAACCGACAGCACCGAATTCAAAAATAAAATAACCAAAATTCAAACTGATTTTTCATTAAATGATCTGATTACAGTGTGCAATCTACTTTGTATTGATAATGAGGGATCTTTAAACGATCTCGCAACCCGATTAGTTACATACCTTTCAGACTTGACCTTAGTACAAAATAATATTATACAAAATGAAAGTGACACTGACTCGGAACCCGAACTGCCTTCAAATAATATGACTTCAAGTAATAACACTGAATTATCAAATTTTGACAAACAGCAGCAATTTCCAGTTCAAAGTTTTATGCCATCGTCTATTAATTTTACTGATATTGAAAGTGTAATACCTCCTTTCGATGGTAGTTCTTTTAGTGATATACATGTATGGTTTAATAATTTTGAGGATGTTACTAATATGTTTAATTTATCTGACTTTCATAAATTCATATTTTGTAAAAGATCATTAAGAGGAAAAGCCCAGTTATGAGCACAAACAGAATTTCATATCAATTCATATGACAAGCTTAAACAACTCTTAATATCAGAATTTAGCACCACTTATAATTCTGCCGAGTTACATGATATATTAAATAAACGAAAATTGCAAGAAAATGAATCAATAGAAGAATATTTTCTTATAATGAAACAAATATGCTCGCGTGGTAAAATCGAGGATTCCGCATTAATGCAATACATCATAAATGGTATACCCGACTCTGTTTTCAGAAAATCCATGTTATATGGATGCCAATCCATTGTAGAATTCAAGCAAAAGCTCAAAATTTATGACAAAATTCGACATGACTTTGAGAACACTAAATTTCGTAAAGTCAAACCTGAAATGCCAGTGAAAGAGAAATCCTTTCGACCAAAATCTGATCTTTTTTGCTTTAATTGTGGTTTGTCGAATCATAAAAGTAGCCAATGCAGACATAAAGATAAAGGCCCTCGTTGTTTTAATTGCTCGAATTTTGGCCATAAATCGGCTCAATGTGATCAACCAAGGAGGCCTAGAGTTAAGTCAGAACCCTCCAATGTTTCCACTGTCACGTCGAACACTTTCATGACCAAACAAGTCATTATTTCGTCTGTAAATGTTACATCATTGGTAGACACAGGTAGTGAAAGAAGTTTACTAAAGGAAAGTATTTATCGCAAACTCCCTACAATTTCGAACCTTGAACATTCAACTATCACATTAACTGGATTAAGAAATACTATAATCAAACCCCTAGGTTTTTTCTCTACGGACATTATGATAGATGATTTTAATTATACAACTAATGTTTATGTAGTCCCAGATTATTCCATATCTTTTGATCTTATTATTGGTACAGATATCATTCAACAAAGTATTTTAACAATTTCTGGAAATAATATTTCGATGCAAAAAATCGAGAAAAATGACGATACGTCCAATAATTTTTTGATTAATATTGCTCATGTGTTAGACGATCTTAATCTTGATTTATCTCATATTACCGACGAAACAATACGTTTAAAAATTTCAGAACTTATTCAAAATTATTCTCCTAAAAAAATAAAGACAACTGATGTTAAATTATCAATTCATCTGGAAAACGAAGAACCTGTTACTTGTCCTCCCAGGCGCTTGGCGCAAATAGAGAAAAACTTTGTCGAAAAACAAATTTCTGAGTGGCTCGAAAAAGGAATTATTCGTAAAAGCACTAGTAATTTTTCATCACCTATTGTCCTAGTAAAAAAGAAAGATGGTTCATATAGATTGTGTGTTGACTATAGGAAGTTAAATTCTAAAACACATAAACAATGTTTCCCCCTCCCAGTAATTGATGACATTATTGATCAGTTGCATTCTGCAAAAGTATTTACTACTCTTGACCTTAAAAATGCTTTTTTTCATGTCGAAGTAGAAGAAAATAGTAAAAAATATACTTCTTTCGTAACACATTCTGGTCAATTTGAATTCTTATATATGAATTATGGCCTTAGCGATGCACCGTTAGTGTTTCAAAGATATATTTATAATGTTTTTCGAGACCTCATTAATGAAAAAGTACTTATTGTCTATATGGATGACTTCATAATACCAGCTGAAAACGAAGTCGAAGGACTCCAGAAATTACAACGCGTCCTTACAACTGCATCCGAATATGGTTTAGAACTGAATCTCAAAAATTCATTCAAGATAACTCTTTAATAGCTAAGCCTTTAACAGATCTTCTTAGAAAGGACACTAAATTTCACTTTGGCGACCAGCAACGAAATGCATTTAATCAGCTGAAACACATCCTTTCTTCAGGTCCTGTTTTAAGCATTTATAACCCTAGTAACGAAACAGAAGTTCACTGTGATGCATCTATTGACGGTTACGGAGCGGTCTTCCTTCAAAAGTCTTCTATTGACAATCAATTTCACCCTGTCTATTTTATGAGCAAAAAAACCACAGATGCCGAACGTAAATATTCGAGTTATGAATTAGAAGTTTTAGCTGTCATAGAAGCCCTTAAAAAATTTCGCATTTACATTCTAGGTATTCCTTTCAAGATAGTCACAGATTGCAACGCATTCGCCCTTACTATGAATAAAAAAGATCTTTGCACCAAGATTGCTCGATGGGCTTTAATGTTAGCTGACTATAACTATACAATCGAACACAGACAAGGTACACGCATGTGCCATGTCGACGCTTTAAGTAGAAATCCAATATGTATGATCATTCAAGATAGTTTTACTACCAAAATCATACAATCACAGAACACTGACGAACATATACAGGCCATCAAAGAAATTTTGAAAACAAAGCCATACGACAACTATTTCCTTAAAAATAACGTTCTCTATAAAAATCATAAAGGTATCGATCTGATAGTTGTGCCGTATGAAATGCAGCTAAATGTCATTAAACACGTTCAAGACAAAGGACATTTTGGCCGTAAACGCTGTGAAGAACTCCTTAACGAAGAATTTCTCATCCCTAATATGTCAAATAAAATTGATAAAATTATAGCAAATTGTGTAACATGCCTTTTGTATAATCGCAAACGTGGCAAACAAGAAGGTGAATTGCATCCCTTACCTAAAGAAGAGACTCCTCTCCAAACCTACCACATTGATCATTTAGGCCCTCTTGAAACAACCAACAAAAATTATAAGCATATTTTGTCTTTAATAGACGCATTTACTAAATTCGTCTGGTTGTATCCATGTAAAAGTACTTCTGCTACCGAAGTTATATCAAAACTACGACAACAAAGTCATACTTTTGGCAATCCTTCTATTATCATTAGCGATAAAGGTCCTGCATTTACAAGCAAAGAATTTGCTGATTATTGTCAAGATGAAAATATAAAGCACGAGACAGTTACAACTGGCCTTCCCCGTGCCAATGGTCAAGTAGAGCGACTTAATTCCACCATAATTTCTGTAATCTCTAAAATGTCCAAAGACGAACCGACCAAATGGTTTAAACATGTTCCTAAAGTTCAACAAGTCATTAATTCAACTTACCAAAGAAGCATTAAGAGAACACCGTTTGAAATATTATTTGGTACAAAAATGAAACAGAAAGAAGATGTACAAATTATTGACCCCTTAAACAGTGCAGTCGAAGAACAATTCATAACAGACAGAGAAGAGCTCCGTAAAGAAGCCAAGAAGAATATTCTGGAAATTCAACAAGAAAATCGCAAGCACTATAATTTACGACGTAAGAAACCCCGGAAGTACAAACTTGGTGATCTTGTAGCAACTAAGAGAACCCAACAAGGACCAGGTTTAAAGTTGAAATCTAAATTCTTAGGTCCGTATAAAGTAATCAAAGTGAAGTCTAACGACACCTACGACGTAACGAAAATCTCATCAACTGAAGGACCGATAAATACTAGCTCCTGTGCTGAATACATGAAACCTTGGCCTGACAAAAACTGAAACTAAAAAAAAAAAAAAAAAAAAAAAAAAAAAGGATTTTTTTTTTTTAAATCTTTTCTTTCTGTGTGCTATAAACATTTTACAAGTCACTGCTTTCAAAGAAATCTCTATATGATGTTACGCTACTTCAACTATGATGTGCAGATTAATTTTTTTTTCTTTTCCCCTAAGAACAGTTACTGGTTTTTGTTTTTTGTTTTTCAGATTCTATTTTACCACATGTCGCTGCGGCAGCTCCAGATGTCAGGACGGCTGCTTGTGGGGAATTTCGCAAGCAACACCTGCATCAGACTGAGTGTCCCCGTATTTTCCGCTTCGAGATTAAAAAGGAAACGAGCCTTAATGAAGCTGTGTGAATTGGAAATGCGGAAGAAGTAAATAGAACGAAATGAGTTTGACGACGCAAGGTTTTGTTAAAAAAGAACAGAACATATTTCGGTGAAATAAGATTGAATATTTACACGACGTAAGAAAATCTCAGAAATATTCAACGACGTCCTGAATTATAGCCTTTAAGTTAATTAAAGAACGAGAAGAGTGTTTTTTTCTTCTGTATTTTGTTTGTTTGTTCGTCTCAATAAATGTCAGTGTTCGTCCTAAAAGTGAGTTGTGAGTTATGTATGGAGTCTCACCCCATAATATTGTGTCATTTATTTATTGATAAAGTTTTAATTTTGTTATTGATTATCAGGCAGAAACAAATACTGAATTATCTGTATTCTTTTAAGTGTGAACATGTCAGTCTTCCATAAGCGGACTGCACATGATGTAGATTTTTTTTTTTCTTCTTCTTCTTCATGCCTGAAAGTTATTTTATAACCAATTAAATGTCAGTAAATTGAGATACAGTTTTTAAACAAAAGGGTTTAGAAAAAATATATTGTCAATAATGTTAAGCCTATACTTATGATCTATAATTATTCCTCAGGAACACTTTTTCTCTTTTTGTACAAAAGCCATGACAGCCGTGCTGTCTATCACTGCACTGAATTGAATGGCCATTGGACGAACAGTTTAGGAGAAGTGTCTCAAAGAAACCAATAAAGTTGCTGCCAAAATATCCACCAGAATTTTTCAACAGTAATTTTCCCGTTATATAATGACAAGTATTCTGTAGTTAAATAAAACAAAAATTACTGCTTAAAAATTCTGGTAGATGTTTTGAATAAAAGAATCTAATAAATTTGAGATGGATATACTCATCACTGGTCAACAAAGTGTTATTAAGTTTGACTATATGTTCTGGCTTGTATTCACTAAAGTATGTGTATATATTAGTGAAGATATAAACCTAGTGATTTACATTGGTTTTTAGTTTCAAGATCCAAAATTAAAACTGAAATTTTCTTCTTCTAATACTAGCTGACCCACCTGGCGTTGCCTGAGCATGTGATAATAAAGTTAAATATAACTAAAATCATGTTGAATAATTTTATTTTTTCACCATTTGGCTAAAATTAAGAAAACTAATCAAGATATCAATTTGAAAATTTCAGAGCAAATGTAGAATTTCTTTTTTATATCTGAATATCCAATTTTTTTTTAAACCGTCGGTAATTTTTCTTAATTTTTGCAAAAAAATTGACGGCAACAGTGCAAAAATTCAGAGAAAGAAACTAGACAGGGACGAGAGCATCTATATTATAATAGTCCAACTCATGTGACTGTTATAAACAATTATAGGCTGACCGCTTCGCTTTCATATACAAAGTAGCCATTTTTAGTCAAAACTATTTTTAAAATTAAAACAACATGACAGTTGCCATGTTCGCAAAGAGTTCTTGGTACTTTTATGTTAGTCAGGTGCAAATTTCGCCAATTGCATTTTTTAACTCGCCAGTAGCATTTTTTATTTTTTGCATGCTAAAATAAAACATTTTGATGTTGAAATTAAATGTCTTGGTTTGGTATTTTTTATTATTTTTCGTTTCTTTTCGTTTTTTTGTCCTTTATTTAAAAAAAAATAAACAAGATAAAGTCATGAATTTTAAATGTTTTTGTTTAAAATTAAAGCTATGTATTTTAAATGGAATGAGTGAAAGGATTACATTTTAAATGAAATTAATTAAATAAGAAAAAATGTGATGGGAACAATGTTTAGCAATTTATCACCTTCACCCAGTTAACATAAAAATACAGTTCTTAATTTCTCTGTTGGAATCTTGCGATTTGGCAAAGGATTGAGTAAGTAAATTAAATTATGAATAAAAGTAATATGATACAATGATTAGCATACATATATTTAAGGGAGATGAAACTTGTCCCCAGGGGGAACTAGTTTTTTAAAAAAAAAAAAGTTCCTATAGTTTGAACCTTGCAAGTAATTTCCGTGCGTGCTTTCCTTCTAACCTCTTTTTTTTAACATGTAACAGAATATTTTACTCTAAATGTTAAGATCTCTAAATGTCTCTAAAAGGTTAGATTAGGGTTTTAAAATTAAGCAATAGCACAAAAATAAATTTACATTACAACTGTAAATAAGCATACACATTGTTAACCTTATGGTAAAAGGTTTTATTTTCAAACATATTATTTTTTTCTCTCTTTAAATCTCAAATTTTCTAAACCAAATTTATAGTGCATCATTATCTAAATTATAGTTAATATATTGTATTAAAATTTCTGAGCGATTGTATAAAATTAAATGTGTCTTCGTTTTATAATACAGTAGACTCCCTCAAATCTGCAACCCTAAAATCCACAAATGCCTAACATGCACACATCATCACAGATTTAAACAATAAAACTTTTATTTCAGATGTAGAGACAAAATTGCAGACTTTTTAATTTTTATATCGTTATGTATATATTTTAAACGTAATTCTCATTAATATGACTGAACTTATACTTTTTCATGAAGGAATTAAAAATTTATTTCTGAAAAAAATCATATTGCTGATATTTTTGTTAATCACAATCTTTTTACCAAATATATTTATGTATTAAACAAGCTTTTTTGGTTTTTATATCTTGCTAAACCTAAAATAAAATTTCCTTATTTTATGGTTTTGATGTGAATTAGTACTGTACCTTTATGAGAAGTTGCATTAAAAAATTCAGGAAAAATGTATCTTTATAGTGTATATTTAATTATACATTATTAATTATTTACTTGACATTTACTTATAATAATTTAATCATTTTTTAAATCATCATAATTTTTATTATTTTAGTTTATTACTTATATATATTTTAATATTCTGTTATAGTGTAAGCATTCATTATAATTATGATTGCATTATAACATTCAAATTATGTTTTTGAAATGTAAACAAATCAATGACCAGAAATCCGCAAAATTCTAAAATCTGCACAACCTCTGGTCCCAAGCATTGCGGATTTGAGGGAGTGTATTGTATATGATTTGCACTAAAATACACCCAATTCATTAAAAATATGATTCAGTAGTATATGAAATCCCATTTATTAAAACCAGTGGATCAAAGAATTGTTATATTCGCATGACCAGCAGTAAATTTAGTTGTAGAAGAAAGAACTATAGCTGATATAAATATAACAGAGAAAAAAACATAGCACTAGCAAGATTATATGAAAATGAAGATATCAAAATAAATGTCAATGAAAGAAAAGGTTTTTTTCTTCCCTCCAATCTATACTATTCATCCAGTATAAGAAATGCCATTGAAGATGTAACACTTGAAAATTCAATATGTAATGATACAGCATCATTTAACTTACCAAAGTTTTGGGTTGCGTTACTCCATGGTTACGAGTATGGAAATAAACAAAGTAAAAATAAAATAAAATAACATGAGTAATCTGAGAGAGAATGTGAAAAACATGAATTATCTCATTTTAAATCATTGCAGTATAGATCATACATATGTAGAATATTATCATTTGTCTTGAAAATGGCTTCAGTGAAGCCGAAACATGTTGACAAATTGTATATAAAACATTTTTACTCTTTTATATATTGTTTTATTTAATACCTTTTAGCTATTAACAAAGTCCATTTAATTCTTTAACATTTAAATCTGGGCCCTGATAACTGGACCCTAGGATGAAGAAGATCTTGAACCCATCTTTCTCAATTGTGTTAATTATCATTAGAATAAAATTGCGCTTCAGTTCACCTTAAGAAATTGTTGATGTTCATAGCCACTCATCTTATCTAAATTGTTAAAAAACTAAAGAGGCATTCTTACTTTTTCTGATTTTTTTTTTATCACCTATTATTACTTTCTTCTATCTTCAATAGAAGAAAGTATTGTAATTGAAATTTTTTTTACTTTTGGTTTTCGATGGATTTACACGTTTTAGGGGTCAGAGATCCCAAAAAAACATGTTTATACAAAATGTCTGTCTGTCCGTGTGTGTCACCATTGTACCATCGAAAAGTGTATGAAGTTATGCATAGAATTGAACCAAATTTTTGGTGTATTTGGCTGTGGCAAGCAGGTCCTCCTTCAATTTAGAAATATTCTGCCAGAAGGGGGCGCTGTAATAGCAATTTCTGTGCCATCGAAAAGTGTATGAATTCATACATAGATTTGAACCAAAATTTTTGTGTATGTTCTTGGCTGTGGCCATTAGGTACCCCCTGAATTAAAAAAAATTTCTGCCTGAAGGGGGTAGTGTAATAGCGATGTCTGCGTCATTTTCATTACTGTACCATCGAAAAATGTAAGAAGTTGTTCATAGAATTGAACCAAATTTTTTGTGTATGTTTACGGCTATGGCCAGCAGGTCCTCCCTGGAATTGAAAAAAACTCTGCCATAAGGGGGCACTGTAATAGCGATTTTTGTGCCATTTTCATTATCTTACCATAGAAAGGTGTCGGAAATTATGCATAGAATTGAACCAAATCTTTTGTGTATGATTTTTGCTATGACCAGCAGGTGCTACTTCAATTTGGAAATATTCTGTCAGAAGTGCCACTGTAATAGCAATGTCTGTGCCATTTTCATTATGTACCATCAATAAGTGTATGAAGTTATGCATAGAATTGAACCAAATTTTTTGTGTATGTATTTGACTGTGGCCAGCAGTTTCTCCTTGAATTTGAAAATATTCTGCCGGAAGGGATTGCTGTAATAGCGATTTTTGTGCCATTTTTATTATTGTACCATCAATAAGTGTATGAAGTTATGCATAGAGCTGAACGAAATTTTTTGTGTATGTTTTTGCTATGGCCAGCAGATCGTCCTTGAATTTGGAAATATTCCGCCGGAAAGGGCAGCAAGTTTCGTATAATTTTCTCGGTTTTTCATAGTTCTGTTGTCCATCGGCAGCTCGTCCAGTGACGGGAACTTGCTTCCTGCTAAGATGGCTATTCGCAAATAGCTGATGTACAACAGAATAACGAAAAATTATTGATTTTAATGTATATCATGATCCAGATTAACTCATTTTTACTTCGATTAATTGACTGAAGCAAAAATTTAAGATGAAAGTCAAAGTTGGTATAGTATTGAACAAATAATATTGAAGTATTAACATCTGTAACTACTTTTTGAAATATTAAGAGTTGTGAAATAGAAGAAAGTTTTGGATTGGCACATCAAACTAATTTTTCTTGCTATGTAGCATAATTGCAGTTTTGTAAGCCTTGTAGCATACTTTGAGGAACAGGAGTATAGTATTCATATTTTTTTGTTAAAAAGGAATAATCTTTTACTTTTTTTGTGCGCATCTTTCTAACATTTATATGTATTTTGTATATTACTAATTAATTACACAATTTTAGCACTGATACAGAATCTGATGAAGAGGCATTTGCTGAGGAGTTAGAGAGGTCATTAACTGCTGATGAAACGAGAAAACTAGCAGAGACATGGAATAGAAAATATTCTGCTGGGCATTCTCTAATTCAAAGTGATTCAGCGTCGTCTTCTTCATCATCTTCATCATCTGCAGATGATGAAGGATCAGAAACTGAAATTGGTACGGACACAAGTGATGATATAGACAGTGATGCTGAATATAGTGTAGAAAACAGTGAAGGAAGTATGCATTGCCTGTTAATATTTGTTTTATTTATTTTGAATATTTTATATTAATTATCTTAATTATGGGTCATTCCATGTCAATTCAACTAGACCTTGTAACCCGACTGATAGGGATTTAAGGGAAACTTTGTGTACATACTACCCCTACCTTGATATGAACAAATGAAAAATTTGTCCTTCCTAGGTTTCATAGTTTGTGAGATATGGAGCGGTCCAATTTTTGGATTTTCTCTAATCGCACGTTTCTGAGTCTGTATTTGTAGAGTGTGGTTTGATCTTCAAAAAATTGTTTCGCTTAGATCTAAAATCCAAATGTGCTTAAAAATATCACTGTAAGTAAATCAAAAGATGCAGATTCTAATGAAAAATAGGTAAAATTTGTAATTTTTAAAGCCAAAAAATTAAACCAAAATTGAAAGTTATGGTTATTTTTCTGAATTTTTGTCATTTTACAAAAAAGGCTCTCTACAAAAAGGCAAATAACATTTCCAATTTCATTTTGTTTTAAATAACAGTTTACACTCTGGGAATATTTATCAAATAAAAATTATGTCTTTCTCGTGGCTTATGTAAAAATTTCAACTTTTGGGATGCGGTACCTATCAAGGGATAAAAATCTCTAACTTTGCTTATGGTACCTAAATAATTCCTGCACATTTTAAATTTATTAATTGTTTTGATTTAATACATATATGAGCCCTACATATATGATACATATATACATATATGAAAATCACACAGATTTATTTATTTTTATAACAGTAGAAAATTTTTAATGCACAGTTTTGATACATATCACATATTATCTGAAATTGTGTTGTTTTCAATTTTATCACATATGTTTGTCACATACAAATATATTTATCTTTGGATTCAGTGGTATATTTTTATAAATACTTTCACAGTAACATTATTCATCAAAATTAAAAAAATCATTAATTAAATCTAATACATTAAATAAAATTGCTTGTAAACCTTTAAAAAATTTAGATTGCTGGAATTTTTATATAACAAATAAAGAATTTGTTAAAAATTATATGCAATAATTTTAAACTAAAAAGTCAGAATAAAGATTAAATTTAAAAGATTGAAATTCAAAAATAGAACTGAGCTATTTATAAATATTGAAATGAATAACATACTTCTGCAATATTACTTACTTTGCAAGATTCTTTCTTTGTGGAATTTTAAATTTATACTTATTATAAATAAGCAACATTGAGAACCTTCTAACTGATATTTCAGTTTTCATAATATGCTGCAACTCCAAAAATAGTCACATAACAAAACCTCGGTATATCAGAAGATCTTCATAATTTAATATCTAAAACATGATGGTCTTTGTAGTTCAAATCGGTGTCTAACCCCCCCCCCCCCCCCAAATGATATCATTTCCTTCTGTATTAAACACACAAAAGTGGCATCATGTTGCATAACATAAGATAAAATACATAGATTGCTTACTGATAATCTATTACTGATAGACAGAGTGTATATATAACAGGTGGATGAAGAGTTAAGCTACTTTGGTCCATTGGAACTCTTCTTAAATAAGAAAAATAAAATTTTCACTTAAATCCAACAAAACGATAGCTTTTTGAGGGCCGTAGTTTGCTTTAGTTATAAAACAGAGGAATAACATTTTCCAAGCATTTTATTAAGCTTGCCTCAAATTCATCTAAAGGAACAGTGATGCTAATACTGGATTGAATACCTAGATTTATACTCCTCAAATTTTTTGGTAAATCCTGTTTTAAAAAAGAATACAACTCATGTAAATTACACAATATCAATCGCTTTTGTGCAATGAATTGTACATTCTTAGCACTGCTAACTACATTTTTCTTCCAGTCATGATTCTCCAGTATTCATTGCAATTACGAAACTTTTCAATCAGTTCAATTGTTTCTGAACCTGTGACCCTAACTTTCCTTATTTCTGGGAATGGCAAGATTCTCTTTTCTCTCAATTAATTCATGAAATGAAGAGTCGAGACTTTTTAGAACTTCATCTTTGCTGAATGATGTATTATACTCAGAACTATCATTATCACTTATTATAAAAAAATTATTATTATATAATTATTATATATATAGCACTGGCTCATTCACATAAGTAGTATTTGAACTCTTTTTCTGAAAATTTTGTGCAAAAATAACACAGTTTCAGCCCATGTTTGAACTAAACAATCTGTTGGATAAATCTCTACTGACAGCTCTGTTTTTTTTTTTTTTTTTTTCATTCACTTACACTGGATCTGCACATTTATATAGATAAGATTCATATTTCATTTAAAAACAAATTCTGTAATACTCACACATTTTAATGAGATGATTATCACTTATTTTTCATTTTATAAATGCAATAGTCCTAAGTAACAGAAGATCTTTCTCTAAATCAGAGATAATTAATGTAGTTTAGTTCTTTGTGTTTTGTATCTATTTCTGACACTCTAAATCAGCCAATGTTACAATACTAATTTCCTGAAGGTTTAGAAGGTTTAATATCAAGTTCCATACTAAGACAATGAAGAAAAACATATCACAAGCTACAAAATTTGAGAAAATCAGAATGCATTTTGCAGCACAAGGAAAATTAGATCATGTTTCTATTATGAGAAACAGCAGGCTAACAATGATTTGATAAACAGATTCCAAAACGCCTGCTTTTAATAGGAAATTTTATCTTTCCTTTGTGTTTGTACAAGGTAGATGTAGAAATATGTTTCATCCTGTACAAATAAACTTAGCTTTGTTAAATATGCTTACCCATATTTAAACTAGTTAAACTTTCCAATATAATAAAATACAAAGTTTTGAACATTTTTTTTTTAATACTTACACACAAAGACATTTGAAAAGTGATTGGTAAAAAGTCATTCTTTTATTTTCTTATTCTATACCAACAAAAGATTTTTTAATTATATTGTTAAAATAAAATTATGAGATTGTTTAAATTAAAACAATGCTTATAATAATAATAATAATAATAAAAAACTAAATAAATGAAACAAGGATTACGCACAAAATTTAATGGAAGGGGGGGGGGGGGGGGGGGGGAATATTGCAGTCATAGGCTTTTCCTTTTCTTTTACTCAGAAAAAAACAAAACAAAAATTTTTCTTTGCAAATAAAAACTAGTCGTTGGGTAGGGTGTCAACAATTTTAATCAGTTGATTTAAATCAGTGATTAAATCATGATTTTAATCAACCGATTTAAAAAAAAAAATCATTGATTTAAATCAGAAATTTTCTAAATGTTTAAAATGTCAAAAAATTATTAAAATCTAAGATGAACATGATTTGAAAATTTCTACAGGTATTTTGACTTATGAATAAACAAACAAGTGGGTAAGTGTGATCACAGATCGCACAGAGGGTTTCGTTTAATATTTCTTTCAAAACACTTTATCCTTTTGAAAAATCTGTTAGTTCCACATTTCACAACCAGGGGCACACTTGATTCTAAACAAACCTGTATCCGAACGAAAATCCGTTCTACATACTATCCGTAGATATATTAGTCGAGGGGATTGTGCCCATAGCACCCGAGATAAGTAGGTGCGCCTGGCGGAAAAAAATGGAACTAAAATATGTAAGGTTATGGTGCATAATATGAAAGAATGGTCAAAGGGGTGTCGGCAAAAGTTGGAAAATTTCTCCCTGGCTTAAAAGAGCGGAGGTTAGAAAAATTGCTTAAAATACACAAGTTAGAGCCCAGAGGGGTAAATAATAAAAGACTTTTTGAAAATTTTATGATTTGTCGTGTGATCTGAGGCATTCAGCTATACGTATGCAAAATTTCATGTCACCAACTTAATTAGGGGCTCTCTTAGACAGAATTGTTCAAATACATATGTGGTAGCTCAAAGGATTAAACGTAAGATTTTATGATATGTCGCCAGGCCTCAGGTGCTCTGCAATAAGTATGCAAAATTTCAAATATCCAATTTAATTAGGGGGTCAGTAAGAAAGAATGGCTTAAAATACACAAGCTGGAGTTGAAAGGGTTAAACATAAAACTTTTTCAAAATTTATTATTTGACGTGAGATCTGAGGTGTTCAGCTATAATTTCAAAATTTTATGATTTGTCATTTGATGTGAGGTGTTCATCTATAAGTATGCAAAATTTCACGTCTCGAAACTAATTAGGAGCTCACTTAGAAATAATTGTTTAAAATACACATGCGGGAGACCAAAGGGTTAAATGTACGACTTTTTCAAAATTTTATCATTTGTCGTATGATGTGAGGTGTTCAGCTATATGTACCCAAAATTTCATGTCTCCAACATAATTAGGGGCTCACTTAGAAAGAATTGTTTAAAATGCACATGTGGGACCCCAAAGGGTTAAATGCACGACCTTTTCCAAAATTTGATGATTTGTCGTTGGATGTGAGGTGTTCAGCTATAAGTATGCAAAATTTCACGCATCCAACCTAATTAGGGGCCCACTTAGAAATAATTGTTTAAAATACACATGCGGGAGCCCAAAGGGTTAAATGTACGACTTTTTCAGAATTTTATCATTTGTCGTATGATGTGAGGTGTTCAGCTGTAAGTAACCAAAATTTCATGTCTTCAACATAATTAGTGGCTCACTTAGAAAGAATTGTTTAAAATGCACATGTGGGACTCCAAAGGGTTAAATGCACGAATTTTTCAAAATTTTATGATTAGTCGTTTGATGTGAGGTGTTCAGCTATAAGTATGCAAAATTTCACGTCTCCAACCTAATTAGGGGCTCACTTAGAAAGAATGTTTTAAAATACACATGTGGGAGCCCAAAGGGTTAAATGTAGGACTTTTTCAAAATTTTATGATTTGTCGTTTGATGTAAGGTGTTCAGCTATAAGTATGCAAAATTTCACGCTTCCAAACTAATTAGGAGCTCACTTAGAAAGAATTGTTTAAAATACACATGCGGAAGCCCGGGTTAAATGTACGACTTTTTCAAAATTTTATGATTAGTCGTTTGATGTGAGGTGTTCAGCTATAAGTATGCAAAATTTCACGTCTCCAACCTAATTAGGGGCTCACTTAGAAAGAATTTTTGAAATACACATGTGGGAGCCCAAAGGGTTAAATGTAGGACTTTTTCAAAATTTTATGATTTGTCGTTTGATGTGAGGTGTTCAGCTATAAGTATGCAAAATTTCACGGCTCCAAACTAATTAGGAGCTCACTTAGAAAGAATTGTTTAAAATACACATGCGGAAGCCCAAAGGGTTAAATGTACGACTTTTTCAAAATTTTATGATTAGTCGTTTGATGTGAGGTGTTCAGCTATAAGTATGCAAAATTTCACGTCTCCAAACTAATTAGGAAGTCACTTAGAAATAATTATTTAAAATGCACATGCAGGAGCCCAAAGGGTTAAATGTACAACTTTTTCAAAATTTTATGATTTGTCGTATGATGTGAGGTGTTCAGCTATAAGTACCCAAAATTTCATGTCTCTAACATGTATAGTCAGGGCCGTGCGAAGAGAAAACTGCGCCCGGGGCAGCGTGTCAATTTGGCGCCCCCGCCCCCCTCCTTCAAATTTGATAAAGAGCAGAAACAGAAATAAATTATATTGAATAAATATTTTGTGTTTATTTTAGAACTTTAAAAGATTTCATTTTAATTCAGAAATTCCAAACAAACAAATAACAGAAAAGAAAATTGCACTTATTTGTAAATGAGATCATGATGCTTTGGGACAGATTTTTCTTAACCTTTCTCACATATTTTTCTTGCCATTTTTAGTTCTTGTTAGTCTTTAAGCTTCAGAAAATGGGTAAAAATAGCTAACAACCAGATTGGAAACAAGCGGTCCCTTCAACCAATAAGTACTAAAAAAGCAAAACAAACAAAAAACCTGCAGAACATAATGTATAAGATAAAAATAAATTATAATTTCAGTACATTAATTAAGAAAGATAACTGAAGCAATGTTTTAATTAATATAAAATATAATATCAGGCAAATACATTTACTTCCATTTTATTTCCCTTGCCTTTAAGGTAACAAAATCGTTTATTATTTTATGTGTAAAGATTGTGAGACACTGAATTTTATAGAAAGTAAATTCAGGTTGCTTAATCTCTCGACTCGTAATAGATCTTAAGTAGTTTTTTACTATTTTATTTTTACTGGAATACTTATAAATTATGTACGCTGTCTCCATGTTTTTGTAATTCCTTGTTTTCCTAAAGTTAAAATTATGGAGCAACTAAAGGATTTCTAAATGATCCATTTTATAAAAGTTCTTATATAATGGTAGAAATAAGGTTTTCGCATTTAAAAACTCGCTTAACAATTCAAGTCCATTCAAGTCAGCAATAAAGGACAAGGTCCAGGCAATATTAACAGATTTTCGATAACTGATTTTAGATTCGCACCAGCCAGAAACTCAAATTCTTGTTTTACATTTCTCAGTTTCTCAAACCTCCAGTTCAGTTGCACGATTATAGTGTCTCTACGTAACACGAAATCCTTCACATTCATATAAATTTCCACTTTCATCAGAAGTTTCGTAGTCAAATTGTTCTGCGAATTTTACGTTTTCTGTTTTGCTCAAATAAGGACTCTACATTTACAGACATAACCAAATCTCCGCTTTCTTGTTCAAAAACTTCCTCTCTTATTGTTTGAAATGTGTTTTTTAGTGTTTCAATCAGTTTGCTGGCGATGAAAACATTGACAGTTTTTTTTTTCTTCTTTTTTTTTTTCGCGAGAATAATATTAACTTTTTCTATTTCATTTAAAATGCTGTGTCAGACTAGTAGGCCATAAATAAAGGGGAATTCTTTATTTGCTTTATTAAGCTTTTTGCTCCTGAGTAAGTTTACTCATTTTACTTCATTTCTATAAGGTCTTCCAGAGCTTTTAAAATCTGTGGCAATTGTTTTTAAACTGCAGATATAGCTTTATTTTTTAATGACCATAGAGTATCGCAATGTTTCTTTAAATAAACTGATAAGTGGGACATAAGTATATCCTATCTTTCAGTAGAAGAGAAGAAAAAACAAACACATTTTATGCAGTTCCGGAAATTTTTTGGACATACACCAGCAGCACGAACGCAAAGTTTAGAGAATGTGCAGAACATGGTAAAAAATAGACGAATTTATTTACTTCGACCATTCGAGCTTACACAACATTATATTGGGAAGCCATATTTGCACCATATCACAACATTGAGCTCTGAAGGGTTGATATTGGTATTGCTTATGACGGCCGATTATCTTCTACAAGTTGGATATAGTAGGCCGGAGTGGGATGAAAGTGTCCTCTGTAAGGTCTTTCTAATGGAACCTAACCCGTATTTACGCAAGGTTCGAAGAAAACTACGGACAATTTCGAACAATTAGGCTGACGTGCGCGATTGGGTCGAACTCAGCACCTCCCGTCTACAATCTTTGAGAACAGAACCTCTCGTGCAGTTGTGAATGTCGAGATTGTCGGACATTAGCTTATCTTAAATTTCTTATGCTATTTTTTTTCCTTTTTTTTTTTTTTTTTTGACTTGCTGTAGAGAAGAAACCTTTCCACGAATGAAAATTTTCTATTTTCGGTATCGTATAATTTGCGTCATTTGTTCTTTGTGGATTACTGGTTCTTACTGGATTCCTAAACTGGACTGTGTTTAAAATTCAGTAACTTGCAAATGGTTACAATTATTAAAAGAAATTCTTGCAGGAGAGTTATGTAAGATATTAAAAGTATTTTTACTGCGGTTCTCGGTTTTAGTTTCAAATAACAGAGATAGATGGCAAGCAATAAGCACTCAATAGAGGTCTAAACTGAAATTCCCTAGCATCATACGAAGGAAGGAGGTTAAATATATAGAATAGACCCCTAAAAATAAGATTGTATTGGTGAATGAGACCCACTCCATACATTTAGCCTCCTCTTTTCGCATCAGTGTTGGGCGATTTCGGTTTTGGCCTTGATTGAGCACCTATGACGCTAGATGTTGTCTTTATAGTGCTTGTGTGGTTGGTTATACATTGCTGGCATAATTGTCGATTTAGTATAAACTTGATTGATTTACACGAATATGGTTTAATAAAGTATACTGCTGTAACCTGAATTGACTATAAACCTGTTTAATTCTTCAACAAATCATCGATATTTATGTTGTAATGTGAAATTGTAAAACTGCAGTATAAGAATTGAAAAAGTCATTTGTAACGCGAGCAGCTAGTGGATTTGGTCTGCCCCTCGGGATTGCACAATCGCTCTAAAGTGTAAGCTGAGTTCCCGAGGTGGCCATCCCTGGTTGCAGCGCCATCTATAGTTGCTATTTGGAACTAAAGTCGGGAATCGAGGTAAAAAAAATACTGACATTTTACATTACCTTCCCGCAATTTTTTTTTTAAATAGCTGTCGCCATTTACAGGTTATTGAATTTTAAAAACAGTCAGTCCATTTTAGGACACTCGGTATATGTAGTGCGATCGAACGAAATTGAAAAATACCTTACTCTATTAATTTCTTCTACAATCGTTTTTCTTACTTCATTGGCAAGAAAGTTCATAATTTCATCCTGAATATATTTTGTCATTTATCTTTTTCACTTTCAATAATTTTCATTTTAGCTCTTTTCAAATTTGCTGTCGATTATATGATTTAATTTTAAATGTCTCTCAAGTTTCTTTTAGCGAATGCATGAATTTCTGTGTTCTAGAGCATTTTTATGCTCAGGAATTTTAGGATTTAATTTCTTCTACATGAAAAACCCACAATCTGGATTGGCTAACTTTGGAGGGCGATCATGATAATTGGTGAATAGTCAGGGTTCGTAAATATCATGATATTTTCGAAAATATCAAAAATATCCGATATTTTGATATATATCCGATATTTTCGATATATATCCGATATTTTCAAAGCAGCCAACTTACCGCTGATAATAAATGTTTTCGAGGATAATATAAATTAGAAACTAAAATATATTGCACTTACCATGAAAACTTAATCAAACAATGTTCTAAAAATGCATTTATTTATTTTTTTCTGTTTTTTTTTTTTTTACTTGGAACAAAATTGAAGATGAACTAATTGAAAACAATAACAATTCGCTATACACTTATAAAAAAATTAAGTATATGATTCAGCATCAAGATCAAATATAAAAAAATCAGATATTTTTAAAACAGATACAAAAAGTTTTTTTAATTGAAAAATTTTAACATAAATGTAAGTATAAAATGTCTTATTTCGTATTTCCTAACATGTTGTAGTTTAAACTCAACTGAGCCAAAACTTGAGAAAATATTATTTTCTAATGAAGCTGCATATAACTGCTGATTTAAATTAGTCAGTTTATCTTTCAATGGTTGTTCTGAATTAATTATGTCCCACATAACTATTAGTTCAACATTTAAAAATAAAAGCTTCAAATCCAAAGCTTGAAAATTTTATGTTTTCTTTTTTGGCTAAAAAAGTCACATCCAAAAGAGACAAAAGTTCTTTATCAGATTCACACAGTCAATAACAGTTGAAAATTTATTTAATTTACACTGACATATTACAAACTACGACTGAAAATATCAAAAATATCTTGCACAACTTCATATTTTGAAAATAAATATAAAAAATCTTGATATTTTGAAAATAAATATCGGTTATATGTCATAATATATATCCACTGATATATATCAATGAACCCTGGCTGTATATAAATGATTATTTAAATTACATTTTATCTTTCAATGACTGTTCTGAATTAACTGTCTCACATAATTATTAGTTCTACATTTAAAAATAAAAGTTTCAAACATAAAGTTTGGAAAAGATTTCTTTTCTTTTCCTAAAAAAGTCATTGCCAGAGGCAAAAGTTCATTATCTACACCTACAGAATGACGCAGTCAATAACAGGCAGAAATTTCATTTACACTTGCTTTGAATGTAGAAAATATAAAAAATATCTTGCTCAGTGATATTTTGAAAATAAATATAAAATATACAAAATACCAAACATGTTGATATTTTGAAAATAAATATCAAGAATTTGAAAATATCGAAAATATCAAAAATCTTGATATTTTAAAAATAAATATCGGATATATATCAAGATATATATCATGATATATATCAATCGATATATATCAACGAACCCTGTGAATAGTAAAAAGAGAAAACAAAATATAGTGATTCCCTTAATTAAGTTATCAATAAGCCGCAATCACCGTTAATAATTTCTCCACTAAGTATAATTTTCTTGAACGTTAGTTTGGGAAATTGTAGTCCTTATGCAATCGCAGATTTCATGTAATCAGCATTTTCACCCTGTGCTGGACCTTTTTTTAACAGTTAAGTAATGACCGAATGACTATAAGAATGATTCCATAGTGGAATCAGAATAGGTTAGCAATTCATATTCACTGAATGTGGCAGGTGGCAGAAACTTTCGTATACGATGTAAAGCGCCCGCAGAGTGCAAAAGCTTAAGAAACACTGCGATGAAATATCACAAAAGCATATTATAAAATCATCAGATCTAAAGAGCTCAATGAAAAGTAAATGTGAACAACGCAATAATTTTGAAATGAAAATTGTACATACTTCCATTGGGAAAAATATTCCCGAAATGTAAATATATACATTTAGTTTTACAAAAATATAGAATATCGAAGAGTGAAAAAAAAAATCCAATGAAAATGATCGACGACAATAAAAAAAAAAAAAAAAAACGGAAATTGGTAGTACAAATTTGGCGCCCCTAAATTTCCGCGCCCGGGGCGACCGCCCCTTTCGCACGGTGCTGTGTATAGTTTCTGAGAACGGGCTCTGTGACGGACAGACAGACAGAGGAGCGAGACGAATAGGGTTTCGTCAGATGAACGAAACCCTAAAAAAGAGCTTTAAATAATTGTTTCTAAGCTAATTCCTGAGTATTGTAAAAAATTAAAAACAGTTAAGTTTGTAAAAAGCATTGTTTTTATCCAACATAAAACAATTTCATTTAAAAATGATATTTAAATGTAATATTATTTGCAATGTCATAATTTCCTTTAGGTAATCAATGTATGCATTATTTTATATAAAATAAACATAGCAAGTGTAATAAATTTCTGCAAGTAAAAGAATAAATAGTCTGTGTCTTAGTTTTTCGTTCTACTTTTGTAATAATACATTAATAGCAATCTGTAGTCAAAGAAGAATGGAAGAGTGACATCTACTCCTGAACTAAATTGTAAATGAATACATAAGAGAAAAAGAACTAATTGGTATAAAAATGTTAAGCACAGCAAGAGCTTCTTCGGTATAGGTTGAATATATATGAAATGATTCCGCTTGTACGTCATATTATTTGAGTGGAGTAGTCATGGCCTTACAAGAAGATGAGGCAGTTGGTGCTGAACCTGACTTTTATTTTTCTGTAATAATACATGATATCATCTGAAGTCAGGTCCAGTGACTTGGAAGATGTTAGGAGCCAAAGATCTCCCTAAATCATTCTTGATATTCAACAGAGGACTGCATCATAATCTGACCTCTCCTTCTCTCTGCACCGCGCTTTTAATCAGATAGTTATTACTTTTTCCAGCAGAGGGCAGAAGTAACAAAGTGGGAAGCTTAATCTTTCATGATTGGTGCATTATCTTTTTTATAACTGTTTTTTATGTGGAGACAAAGAGTCTGAACTTATGATTGCACAACAAGAGCTAATTCTAATTTAAATGTTAAATATTATTTATGAGGTACTCATAATCTGAAGCGTCAAATCAGACAAAAGTTAATTATGATTTACTGCTTATCAATTTTCTACTTTGACACTAATTGAACTAACATATTTACTTTGATTTATTGCTCTGAAATCACTCCTTTGTTGTTTATAACTCCATTCTTAAATTATCTAGCATAGCCTGAAAAACTCAGTTTGTTTATGCTATAAATATAATGATGCTTCCAAGATAATTTAATATGTTTTATGATGACTGTCTTATGTCAACAAAGGGTAATTTCTTTTCCAAATCTGTTTCATAAATATCAATCAGTGTCAAAAGATTTTTATGATGAAGAAAATATTTTTATTTATTTGCTTTAAGAGTCTATGAAAAATAAGTTGGGTTTCCTGATTTAAAAATTTAAATTTTGAATTTGAAAAAGATTTCGTCTTTTAAAAAGGGGTTTATTTTTATTTACTTATTTTTATCCTTTCATATATATATATTTTTTAACTTTGTTACTCAAACTCATATATACTAAACAAAAAAAAAAAAAAAAAAAAAAAAAAAAAAGGTGTTTGAAAGACAGCAAAACTTTTCTTAAAAAAGAAAAAAAAACTAACCTTTGAAAGCTAATAATCATCACTGAGAGTTAATAATGCTGTTTTATAAATATTTTGAGGATTTCAGATGTAACTGGCTATCCTTTTATTTATTCTGTATGTTTATTCTGTATGTGTGTATAAATGGGTTTAACTCATTTTCAAAAACCTTTTGGTTAGCATACACATACATGTGTGTAAGTTTAGATTTGGTGATTAACAATAATTTTTCTAAGTACAAATGCAAAACAAGCTGCAAATAATTTATTGTTAGTTTTGTTATTTGTGTTACTAACTAATGAAATTACTTATTTACAGTTTTTATTAATTCTGTAATTACTTACTGTTTCTTCTAGGCCATTTTTAGGGTTCCGTACTTAAAAAGTAAAAACGGAACCATTATAAGATCACTCCTGTGTCTGTCCGTCTGTCTGTCTGTACAGCCATTTTATTCGTAAACTATTGAACGTGGAAAGTTCAAATTCGGGGAAATAATAAAGACCATTGACCCACATATTTTCAGATTAATAAACATTCATAAATTTATTTAGTAAAAATGTAGGGGGGCTAATTATGGTACTTGAAAAAAAAACTCTTTTCTTTGCATATCGTGTGAAAGCTTTCGTAATGCTGAACTCAAAAATACATTCCTTTTAATTTTAGGTATTATATTTTCAAAGATATTGTCAAAAATGTAGTGCAAAAATATGTCCCCCCCCCCCCCCATCTAATTCTGAATCTACTGAAACTAAAATTATGGAAAAATTAATGGTAGTAGACGTTGATATAAACCTTGCCAGAAAATTATAGCAATTACCCTAGGTCACATAGTTTTTGAGAAATTCGCATTTTTCTGTTAAACACAAATTTCGATTTACGGACATTCAGAAAAATTGTTGATCATCGCTGGATGTACCTATCGTAGCAGGAGTATAAAAGCATGGTTGATAATGAATTTTGAAAAAAATCATCGGTAATTAGTAGGGTGTCCCAGGAGAGGCCAAAAAAATAAAAAGTTTGAAAATGCCAAGTCTCACCTTTTAAAAATGTTCTTTCTGTCATAATATGCTGTTACAAAAAAATCCAATTCATTTCACAAAGGTTTAGGGGTCCCCCAAGCTAATAGAAAATAGGAAATTTATGGAGAATTTCAATTTCTAATTAATATGTAGGATTGCAGAATTCTACCACAAAATTTTACACAATTTTATACAAAATTTTCTACAAATTTTTTCATCCTAAAATTTGTTTAAGAACACTTTATCATGTTTAACAATGATATCGTTTGATGTTATATTTGTATTAAATTTTTTTAGAAAAACTTATAAAATTACTATCCGAAGACCATAATTCATTTTTCTGATCATTACTCTTCTAATGCTCTTCAATCTTTATTAATCTACTGGATTTCATTAAATTAATATCATGAACTACAGTGTTTCTAATATTAATAATAGATGGCAGCTCTAGCAAGTGTTAGAGGAAAGTTTCATTGATTACTTATCAGTCTTTCGTTTTGGATATCGATGAAGACAATAAATCTTCTGAAGAAACCTGTGAGGAAGAAGTTGAAGTAAAAATACATTTAGATGATAATACAGATGATAATACAAAGCCCAAAGGAAAAATATATCTAAGCTCTGCAGTTCCAGATCCATTATTACTCCAAGAGTTGCTGGTGTTTTAGATTGAATTAAGACCAGCATAAAAGATCTACAATGGTAATAGCATCTGTAATAAACAAAGAAGGTTGCTCTTCCTCTACCATGAAGTCTGACTCGCTTGTAAATATCCATAGTGCTTTAAAATAATACTGTTCATCGGGAACGCCAATATCTTCGCCAAGAAACCGTTCACCAATTAAAAACACAATTTGAAACATCAAAGTCAGTTTTTAATTGAGGTGGAAAACTGTTAGCCAATTTGTCATCAAAAAGCATAGGAAATATTGATCATTTAGCGGCACTAGTTTTTTCTTTGCAAGATAAACATACTAAGCTTCTTGGAGTTTCTAAGTTATTGTCTGGAACTGACAAAGAAGCATCTGATGCTGTTTTCGAGCTCTTCAAATCGCAGAAATGTGAATTTCAAGTAATTGGTATGTGTTTCGATATAATCCATACAATAGTGGAAGATTCAAAGGAGCATGTACAATTCTTGAGCAAAAAATAGGCAGAAACATCTTATGGATAGCATGTCGGCATTACATGTTTGAGGTTCTACTTTCTGATGCATTTAGTGTGTGTTTTGGACAATCTACTGGGCCTGAAATCTTTTTATTTAAGAGATTCTGAGAAATCTGGTCTAAGCTCAACCACATGAACCAAAAAAGCAATCAGTACCCATCATAACAGCATCAGACAGTTTAAAAACTTTTACTTCTAATCAGGTAAAAACTACTACTTAACTACTTTGGGACAATTGCAAAGAAATTTTAAATCTTGCATCATTAATAATTGGATTAGACATTTAGTTTATAGTTCGAAAACCAGGTGCTCTTCACCGAGCTCGCTGGATGACAATTTATTCCTTGAAAATGAAGTTATTGTTTAATGGGAATGAAAGCACAATGGTATTAACTGCTCAAGAATTTCAAGGTATACAACTATTTAAACAGTTTGTTGTGTGTGTATATTTGCAGTCTCAATTTACTTGCCGATCTGCTGTTGATGTTCCTCCAAATCATGTTTCACTGATTCAAAGGTAGAAAGAATATGATGTCAAACACATAAGCAATATTGGATTTTAAATGATGTTACGTCATTCATGGTAAGCGAGTGGAGAACTGCAACATTTAGCTTATTTTCATATCTTCTTTCTGGTAAGAAAAAATCAAGGATAGTTTTGAATACAAAAAGAAAGGAGTTCTAATTCACATCTATTAGAAATACTTTCTCTCAAATTGGATAATTTATTTATGTATTTCTAATAGTTTCTTTGAAACAGCTAAAATTTAAGATTGTTTCCTCAGTGTACCAGTCAAAGATTGGCCTAAAACGCCCTCCTATAAAAAAGCTGTAATATTTGCTAAAAACCTGCCTTCTGTAAATGATGTTGCTGAACAAGCTGTTGTATTCATACATGACTTTAGTTGTTCAACAAAGAATGAAGAGCAAGAACAGTTTTTGTTACAAGTCGTAGAGATAGGGATGCACAGAAAGAAATTTTGCTAAGAGCAATCGCCAAAATCGTTTTGAAATGTAGTTGATAAAAAAATGTGTAAATAAGTATGTGATAACTTTAAAACATTCTTCTTCGATGATTTTATTTACTAATTGTAAGATAATTGTTTACCTAAGTTCACTTTTTGTGCATAATTATACAGAAGGTAGAAATATCTGCAAAATCACATTTTTCTTGATTTCAGTAATATATTATATCTCTTCCTACCAGAACAAAAACATAATTTATACAAAATTTGTTTGAAACAATATATAAGAGGCTTTCATAAATGAAAAAAATGTCATTTGAACATTAATGGTTTTCTATGTAGCTAATAAAAAAATGCCGCATTTCACATTATTTTGGCCATTTTTATGTAAGTTCAATGACCTTGGGGGACCTCTAAATATTTCTTTTAAATTCTGAAACAATCAAGGTGTTTTATATTCACAGGAAGAACATTTTTAGTGGGTGAGAGTTCACAATTTTAAAAGTTGATTTTTTTTTTAGACACCCTAGTAATTAGCCAAGATATTAACCTTTAAAGATACGGCCAGTTTGGACATACACAATGACAGGGGCGGCGTACTCTATGACTAGTTAAATTTTTTTAATGATATATATGTGTAACATAATGTCCAGTAACAGTATAAAAGCAATAAATGTCAAATTGTTAAAAACATACTAATTTCAGGTGTCTCAGGGCTCTAAAAATTGGGGGGGGGGGGGGGGAAAGACTATTTTCAACATTTAATGTCTTAAAAGTATATGATTTTAAAACACAATTTTAATTGCGATTAAAAATATAAGTATGTTCTTTCATTTCATGCATTTAAAAAATTGCAAGATGCTGAAATAGTATTTATAGGAGGCTCGAAACTGCTACACATTTGTCGAACAGAAAATTGGGATAACAGTTTGCAGGATTACAAAATCAATATTGCAACTAGAATGAAAATTTTAGTGCTTACTTAAACTTTAGATTGTAATAATTACCCTGAGCTTAAATAAATTTCTATTTACAGCATTTTTATATTTTTAATGCAATGTGGTATTTAGCTAATACAAAATTTTGAAAATTTCAACAGTATAATCACCTAAAGAAATATTTTTTTGAACAATAAAAAGAAAATTTTAGGTTCTGTTTATACAGACTAACATGAAATATATGTTTTGAAAATTTCATAAAAAATTATTCAGAAGTTTTTGAGGTCTCCTGCGCTTTATTCTCAAAAACGACATTTGGAGAAAAATGACTTCAGAGTTTCGGAAACGCCGCTTCAGCTATTGAGCAGGTATAATTCTAAAAGCCGTAACTTCTGTTCTAATGGGAATTTCAAGGAAACAATTATATCAAAATTTTCAGAAAAGATAGTAGTTTAACATCTAAAAAAAAATTTAAATTTCTAAAATTTTGAAGCTTTAAGAGTCCTGCGACCCCTTAACCCTTTCTGGTGCGGAGTAATTCTATTTATAAACTTATGAAATAATGACTGACACCAGAATTTATAAACGAATTTATTAAAAAATATGAATTTGCTTATTTTCACGTACATGATAAAAGGAAAATTTAAAAAATATATTCTTTGTGCCGTTTGTCTGCTTAGGAATTAAAATTAGGTGTCCTTTTTTAAGGACGCCGCCCTCGAAAGATTTAATTAGAATGAATCACATAAATACTGTGGGATTCGCGACTAGTTTGTATTGAGTGTATCTCTCAATACGCCTCGAGTGACTTTAAAAGTTAATTAAAAACCTATCTGGAAAAACACAGCACTGGCCATTGCGTCGTTGCAATTTTGAGACCTCTTTTCGAAGCGCATTTAGCACAATGCCAAATTCAAACTTTGAACAAAGGTTTTGTTTTAGCTTTACTGTAGAAAAAGGTTATTACTAGGCTGAATTTAGTTTTATGAAATGCCAAATGAAGTTTAAATATGCACTGCTTTTATTGTCAGTACCGAATTAAGTTCATCATAAACAGATTAGGATAATATAAAAAAATGAGTTATATAGAATAGCTATATTTGATATTATTTAGGTTCCATATCTCTTTGACTATTCACGATATATCCATTTACACTTTTCTAATATATACTTTTATACCCAACCCTACGTTGTATAGTTTTTTACAAAGTCTGAGTATTCTTTTAGCAACGGTATTTTTTAATAATACAATTACAAATTTATATATTTATTCTATGGAACCCTTTGTACGCAAGTAATACTCGCACTTGACCGTTTATTTAAGGGTACCGCACCGTGCCTCAAAAAAAAATTGTTAAATTCACCTGTAGTTATAGCCAGAGATTTCATGTAAAAAACTTTGCCGTTTAACAGTATTTCTGAATTCAAGTGCCCAAGATCTTACAAAAATAATAGAACCTTATTTCTTTAGAAAAAACAGGAAATTATTGAAACATGTTATTTAATTGTATTTTTCAATTTTTGATTCATAAAATCATTAAAAAATAAGGACACTTTATTTATCATACTAAAAATTATTCTTTTTTTTATATCATTATTAAACACATTGCTAATATATTTTACTCATGAAATTGTGCTCTTTTTTGGAACTATCATCCTGCCCCTTTTTCTTTCTAAAATGAATAGTACATTATTAATTATCATTTTAATAATTAAAACTTAAAAATATATAATATGTTTCTAATTAGAGAGTTAATTGTTTAATAATTATTAATTTTAAGTAGTGTTAACTATTTAATATTAAATGCAGTTATTTAATTTTAATAAATGTTAAATATCACTAACATTTAATAATTTTTACAATATTAATGTATGTAACATTATTGTATGATACTAATTAAATTACTAATTTGCAGTTTTTGTTATTTCTGTAATTACTAACTAATAATTATAATTTTATTAATTAAAGTGTAAAAACATGGATTATGTTAGCAATTAGTGGTTTAATTTTTTTTGGAAACCTAAAACTCTTGGTAGCTATTCAGTATTTGAATGGTGGAAAAAAAAATCATAAAAGTCCAATTTAAATTTAAAAAAATCTGATTTTTTTACACCTTATGAAGAAGTTATAGGAACGACACAACAGTAATTATTTAGATACCGCAGCTACAATTAGGCATAGAGATTTTTATTTCTTGATTGGTGCAATTTCCCAAAGCAGGGAAATTTTTTTGCATAAGCCATGAGAAAGACCATCACTTTTATTTCAGAACTAGAGAGTCCAAAGTGTAAACTGTTATTTAAAACAAAAAGAAATTGGAAATTTTATTTGCCTTTTTTGCATAGAGGCTCTTTTGTAAAATGACAAAAATTCAGAAAAATAATCATAACCTTCAATTTCAATTTAATTTCTTTGGTTCTAAATATTACAAATTAATTTTTTAAATATTTTTTATTAAAATCTCGATCTTTTGATGTACTTGCAGTGATATTTTTAAGCGCATTAAGATTTTAGATCCAGAGAAAATATTTTTTGAAGATGGAATTGTAGTCTAAAAATACAGGCTCAGAAATGTGCGATTTGAGAAAAATCCAAAAATTTGATCCCCCATATCTCACAAACTATAAGGTCTAGGAAGGAAAAATTTCTCATTGATTTATTTCAAGGTAGAGTTACTATGTACACAAAGTTTCATCCAAATCCCTGTCGGCCGGGTTACAAACCATATCAAAATTGGTTGAATTGGCATGGAATGACCCTTATATGAAATGTTTAAATAGTAATTTGAGTTTTTAAAACGAAATTTCTTCTAAAGATATTAATAAATTTCCTTATTTAATAAATGAATAACTGCAAAATTATGTGTTTCATTTATTTAAGTGATTAAAATATTACTTATCTATTTTTATTCTTTTTTTTTTTCTTTTTTTTTTTTTTTTGTTAAATATAGGTGATAAACCGAAAACAGGTGAGGAAGTTGCTGATCCTATAAAAACTGAAGTCAAAGATGAATTTACCATGGAAGTGCCTGTAATAGATCTAAAATCCATGAACAAAATTTCTGATGGTAAATTTTTAAATAATGTACAATTTTTTCTTAAACATAAAAAAAAAAAAAAAAAATCTATCTAGTCAAAAGATTGCTAACACTCTTCACTGAGACTCTCAGTCTATCAGACTAAAAAAATTTAATACTGTAAAAAGTTTTTATCTTTCTCTCATTTTATGTGATTCCTTTAATTTTGTGAAATTGAACTGTACTTGGAACTAATCCATATTATGATATTGCAAGTCAGGTGACTATCATAAACAGATACGAGTCTAGCCGTTCTGCATTTTATAAGCCAGGCAGCCATAAAAAAAATTACATTTTTAGAAAGATTTTTTTTTTTTTTTTTTTTTTTCCAAGTTTCAAAGATTGGTGATAGTCAAATGTGTATATATTATGAGACATCTTCTGTTGAAATTCAGCTGACAACCATTATCTGGTTCCATCGAAGTAAACACAAGAGCTTCGTTTTTATGTGAATGACAAAAATGTTACATATGGAGCTAATCATTCACAAAGCAAGTTTTCCAGCGATGAATTTTGCAGCATCTAAAAATCCTCCTTTTAAACTCCTTCGCATCTAAAACTGATTCATGCATCTAACAAGGAATGTCTCCATTCTGGGCATACTCAGAATATTGTGAAAAAAATACTAATTAAACTACTTATGTATGTAATAAAGGATCAGTCAAATTTAGCGGCGGAATTACAGTAGAAAGTCTGTAAAAAAATAAAATACTTTTGAGTATTTGGCGCGAAAGCGTCACGCTATTTGGCGAGCAATACTTTTCCTCGCCAAAAGCAAATGATTTTAGTGCACCTGAAAATTGATTGTTAATTGATTTTTAGAATGTGTGAAATAGTATTTAATGAATTTAAACAATGAGAGAGTTTTATAAACACATTTTTTTGTATTACATATTTATGTTGTGTGTTATTTAATTTTATTACTTTAGAAACAATTTCATATATAAAAAATACTTTCATATATTTAAGCGTATTCCAAAATAAGGGCAAGATTCATTTACCAGTTATTCATTTCAAAGAATTCGTCGTTTTCATAGCAACAGAATTGAATCTACAGTGCTCAATTGAACTTAATTTTGAGACACTGAAACAATTTTAATTTTCTTTTAATTCATAAAATTTTATATTTAACTTTCATTATAAATATACTAGGGGGCTCTGCCCCCTGCAAGCTACGCTCGCCAACCCCCGTTCAGACACCGCAGAATCTAAAAATCTAATGGGTTTTAAAACTATTAGAGAAGATTAAATTATACTGAAAAAGCTGTGCAGATCTCCCTGTAAACGGGTTTCCATTCAATTCCCTTTGATTGCAAAAATTTAATGGAGAATTAGTTGCTGTTAAGACATCCAATGGTTGTTTTCGTTTTTAATTAAAGAGGATCAGTTAAACATTAAAAAGAAGCTAAAATAAAATGAATTAAGCATTCATAGTCTTTGTCAACCGATATTTTAAAACAATCTCTATAACAATAGCCTAAATCATGTTACTATCATCAGCAGTTCCGGGCGGAACACTTTGCTTTTTATACTCTAGGTGCCATTTTGATACTTTAATGTTATCCAGGCACAGGTGATAAGTCGCCAAATATTATTCTATCCCCATCATTTCATCTATATTATAATAGTTCAAGTCATCAAATGACATAAACAAATATGATCTGATCCCTTCGCCTTTCATATGAAAGTTTGGAACAAATGTCATATATCGCCCATATTGGTGCGATTTTTTTCCAACGTCAATTTGGGGAATGCATCAACAGCATAAACAACAACATCCGGCTTACCATATCAAGCAAAATAACGATACTTTGGCGCCAGTTAAGTACCCGTTGCGTATATGACATTGGCGTCAGAAAAAAATCGCGCCAATATGGGGCCATATATGACATCTGTGCCGAAAGAAAAAAAAGCCGGGTGCAAATCTCGCCAATATCTTTTTTTCAACTCGCCAGTTAGCATTTTTTTTATTGTTCGAGTGGTAAATTAAAACATTGATTTGAAGTTGAAATTAAATGTCATGGTTTGTTACATAATTTAATATTTTGCCAGATGTCATATACGCACCGCAGGTTTGGCATGATTTTTTTTTTTTTTTACGAAAATTTGGCGAAAGCCTCGTTTTCGAATACCAGTTACATATGTATTTTTGGTACTACTTAGTTATCCCGTCAACAAAAAAATCTATCGCGAACTATAAAATTAAATGTCAATAATGCTTGATCGTAAATGTCACATTCACTTGACTTTTAGCAAGTTACACGTGTTTACGTCATCAAGTGATTTTTATTTCGACGTTTTATTTTTATATTTATCAATGTTATACTAATATATTTGTTCTTTCTGTTGGAAATATTTAATTCTTTTAAGTTATTTTTAGCATACCAACTGCTTATTTTAAGTTTTAAAACCCCATTTCATCTTGTCGTCCACCCTGCAGAGAACATGTTTTCCCGGCGACTGTCGAGATGTTTACGTTCTCAATCGGCGCTCGAGTCGAGTTGAGTTATCTCACGGTTGCTCTTTGGAAGGAAACTTTCATTTTTCAGATTCTATAGATGGTGCTGTCGTTCCGGAGATGCACAACGCTTCGTCTTTAGTTGACGTTTGCTAGGCTGTGATTCGTCCAGGTAATTAACTGTCCGTTTCGCGGTATTTTATGCAAATGTCTTATTTTTGAGGTGTATATATACCTGTACAAATTTCAGAGATGTGTGCTTGCTCTCACATGCAAGTATCAGTTCGTTCTCATCTTGAACGAACATTAGATTGTAATGGGTATTCTTTTGAGACAATGTTCTTAGCTCTAGTAGAGCTCTGTCTAAAGTTAATGTCTCTTTTAGTTTCTAATAAATGTGTTTGCTTTTAAAATCTTTGTCATCAATCAACACCATCTCACCTTTCATACTTTACATTTTTCAGATAATTTATGAGTAGAAAGAGTATGTTTTTCCATATTTTGGGAAACATCGGTTATGGGCCACTCTTTTTGCCCATATTAAGTATTTAATTTAGAGATGGTGTTAACGTTAAAAGTTCTAAAAGCTTAAAGATAGGGGGGCTCTAAAAATTAAAGATGGAAATAGATAAACTTAACAATTATAACTATGCCACCTGGAAAGATGATGTGACAGCACTTTTAATGGACAAAGGGGCATATGAACATGTTAGTAATAAAGATTTAAAAGTTAAAGAAGATGCAACTCCTAAAGAGAAACGCGATTTTGAAATTAAAAAGAATCAGGCCTATAGTACAATATATTTAAATATTAGTAAAGATTTAAAGCCACTGATTCGTGATACTAAGGTTGCGTCAGAAGCCTGGGAAAGATTAAAGTTCACTTCCAGCCAGCAACGCGGGGAAGATCTATTGGTATTTTAGACGCCTACTTTAATTGTACTTATGATCCCAACGAAGCGATAGGACTGTATGGAGCAAGACTTAAAGAAATTTTAGAAAGTATGGGGGATACGGAAATAGAATTACCCGAAATCGTCAAAACTTACCAGCTGATTAGATTCCTTCCAGACACTTTTTCTGGTATCGTGCAAGCCATTTATAGATGGGGTAAAAAGGACTTTACCTTTAACAAGGTATTAGATGAGTTAATATTAGAAGAGGACCGTTTAAAGCAAAGTAGAAAAGATTCGCTGAAAGGGGAAAAATCAGCATTAGAGATAAAGTTAATAAAACCCAAAGAAGTCCGAAAAAGAGATAAACACCAAAATCAGAATTGTTTCAAATGTGGCAAACCAGGTCATAGGGCTGTTAATTGTAGAAGTAACCCTAAAAATGCAAAACGAAAAAGTTACGTGACAGAAGCTAATTTTGGTCAGAATAACAACTTTCAAGATAAATTCAATTGGGTGTTTGACACCGGTGCGTCAAGTCATTTTTGTAACAACAAAGACTTGTTTGTAACGTACAAACCGGTTAACAATACTAAAATGACTCTCGCTGTAGGCGAAGTAACTAGTCCTATTGAAGGAATGGGAAGCGTAGATGTAAATTTCAGAGTAAATGGAAGAGTTAATGAAATACGATTACATAATGTAATGTACTCTCCAAAGTTAAGAAGAAACTTAATTTCAGGTGCAGTATGTGAGAATAAGGGTTCTAAATTTGTAGGAAATAATGGCAAAATAACCTTATTTGACGAAAAAGGTGAAGAAATGTTTTCAGCGTATAGAAAAAATGGACTGTACAGCGTGAAACCTACATACCCACAATCTGCCACTTATGTCGAAAATAATGCTATAACTTCGAATGCAACAGAACTAGATAAATGGCATCAGAGATACTGCCACATAAATAACCAGTACATTGTCAATACATCTCAGCATGAAAAGGTAAAAGGATTACCGAAGTTGAAATATCAGGAATTAGGCTGCGAATCGTGCAAAATTGCCAAAACAAGAAGGGTATCTTTCCAATCTCAAGAAGGAGGAAGAACAAACAAACCGTTGCAATTACTACATATGGACGTCTGTGGACCAATGCCAACATATTCACTCGGAGGATCTGAATATTTTCTAACGATTATAGATGATTACTCAAAGAAGGTGACTGCTTATCCTATTCAACATAAAAGTGAAGCATTTGATTGTTTCTTAAAATTTCAGAAAAGGAATGAGAGGTTTTTAGGGAAAAAAGTAATAGCTATAAGGACTGACAATGGTAAAGAATTTGTCAACGATAAGTTTAAAGTTCATTTAGAAAAAGAGGGCATACAACACCAAATGACGAATCCATACACACCAGAACAAAACGGACTCGCAGAACGATTTAATTACACAGCAGTAGATGCTATAAAAGCCATGCTGAAAAGTAGCAAAATGGACGAAAAATTTTGGGCAGAAGCACTATGCTGTTTTGTATATGTATGGAACAGAGTAGCCAGAAAAGGTCAAGAGAAAACCCCATTTGAATATTTTTGTGGAAGAAAACCATCAGTGAGCCATTTAAAGAAGTTTGGAAGCATTGCATATGTTGGAATACCAAAACAACAAAGAAAAAAGTTTGACATGAGAACGAAGAAAGGATTTTTAGTTGGGTATGCACATCAAACTAAAGGCTATAGAATATGGATTCCAGAGTTGGGTCGAGTCATCGAAACAATAAATGTATCTTTTGATGAGGAGTTTGGTATAAGAGAAGAGAAGAAACAAAGCTCAAACAGTAGAAGGAAAGAAGCAAAGCTCCGAAGTGGAGCGAAGCTGGACCCAAAGGTAAAAAGTAACGAAGGTAAAGGTGGGATTAGCCATGGAGGAAGCCGCAGAGCAATTGAACATGTAGAAACTCCAGAAGTACCATCAAAATCTGAAGTAGATTCAGAAGTCGAGACCATGAATCAATATCAAAATAACGAAGAATCAAGTACTGATTCTGAAGATGATCAAATTCCGTGTAAAAGTATAAAGTGGATCAGAGAAGCGAAGGAAAGAAGAGATTGTTCAAGAACAGACATCTACTACAAAATTGAAGGTAAAAATGTAATTCTTAGATCACATCCAGATGTGAAGAGGTACTGCTTGAAGAACAATATAAGATATGATCCGAATTTCTTTAGTTTTTCTGGAAAAGATAAATATTCAGGACCCGAACCAAGAGCTGGACCTATAACTGAAAACAAATTGTCTGACATTAGTGAAGAATCTGACACAGATTTAGAAGCCAATTGCATAGAAGTGGAAATTCCTAGATCATTTAAAGAAGCTGTCGAGTCTAACCAAAAGGAAGAATGGATGAAGGCCATGCAAGAAGAAATCAAAATGATGGAGCAGCGAAAAGTATGGGAATTAATTCCAAGGAAAGATGGTGAGAAGATTATACATAATCGATGGGTGTATACTATCAAGAAAAACGAAGAAGAAAAAATTATAAGATATAAAGCAAGATTGGTTGCGAAAGGCTTTAGCCAGAAAAAAGGAGAATCCTATGAAGAAGTATATAGCCCTGTAGTAAATTTCGCCATCATTAGATTGTTTTTCACTATTCTAGTTGGACTTTTTGGTTGGCTCCACCAACAACTAGACATCAAATGTGCATATCTTTATGCAAAATTGCAAGAAAGAATAGTCATGTATCAACCAAAGGGATTTCAAAGCCAAAAGTATCCAGCTTATGTTTGTCTCTTGAAAAAAGCTATCTATGGACTCCACCAAAGTGGGAGGCAATGGTACTTTGAGATCCAAGATGTTTTAGAAGAATTAGCCTTCACCAGGTTAGAATGGACAAATTGTGTATTTATTTTTAAGAGAAGAATCTTACTACTCCTATATGTAGACGACATAATTATATTTGGAAAGACAGCTGAACATATAAAGGAAATTATAGAACTCCTGAAAACAAAGTTTGACCTTAAACTCCTAGGAAAAACCAAGAGACTGCTTGGCGTTGAATTTGAAAATGAAAATAAGAAATTATATATCCATCAGAAAGAATACATTGAAAAAATTTGTAAAATTTACTCAAAGTATAAAATTCCAATAATATCGTTACCTATTGCAAAAGGCATAATTTATTCAAAGACCGACTGTCCTAAAACTGGAGAAGAAATAACTGAGATGGAGAAATACCCCTACAGAAATTTGGTAGGATGTTTAGCTTTTTTAGCAAGTCGGACAAGGCCGGATATTGCTTTTGCAATAAATCTTTTCAGCCAATTTCAAGAAAACCCAAGCATGATCCATTGGCTAGGTCTACTTAAACTTCTAGGCTATGTTCAAGCTACTAAAAATTTCAAATTAAATTTATCAAACGTGACATCTCTAAAAGTGACGTGCTATAGTGATGCTGACTATGCATCTAACAGAGATGACAGAGTATCCATGAGTGGAGTTATGATGTTTGTCGACAAAGCTCCAATCATTTGGCAAAGTTTCAAGCAAAAATGTGTATCGTTATCTACGATGGAAGCGGAATACATCTCATTAAGTGAAGCAGCAAAGGAAATGATTTGGATAAGAAGAGTTCTGGAAGAAACTATCAAATCAAAATTAATCAACCAAGACTGTACTGAATATACATTACTGTGTGATAATAAAGCTGCTATCGACTTTTCAAAATCACCTATCGAAAATGCTCGAACAAAGCATATAGATATACGCTACCATTTTTTAAGAAATCTAGTGTTCGACAATATGTTCGAGTTGAAATATGTCCAATCTTCACAGAATTTAGCTGATTGTTTAACAAAGCCAGTAACGAAAATCTCTTTGAAAGCTTTCACTACTAAACTGTTTATCGATGAGTGACTGCTGTCCAATGGACATTTAAGACTGTTTCAAGTGAATCAGGACTTTATATGAACTTTTATTTTTATGTATTAAACTGTTTGCAAATGTGTTTATACAATTTTAAGATATTTGCATAAATACTAACGTTTTTTTTTAATCTTTCAATTGAAATTTAATAACTTTAAATTTAGTGTTAAAATCGTAATGCATTATCATCTTTAAAAAGTTTGCAAGTTTAAAGTGTTTTCTTTTAAGCTTCGGCAACTTGCCGATTTTTTTTTTCTCCTCAAAACTTAAATCGTTAATGTATGTATTACAAGTAAAATGTTTAAACTTTAAATTTTCATTAAACTGTTTTTGTAAGTTTATATTTCAAGAAATTTTATGTCAAAATTTAAAATTTACGTTTGGCATAACTTACCCTTTTGAAAGTTTTTTTTTAGGCTGTTCTCTGTCAGAGTGTACGAAGGGGGGCAATGTTGGAAATATTTAATTCTTTTAAGTTATTTTTAGCATACCAACTGCTTATTTTAAGTTTTAAAACCCCATTTCATCTTGTCGTCCACCCTGCAGAGAACACGTTTTCCCGGCGACTGTCGAGATGTTTACGTTCTCAATCGGCGCTCGAGTCGAGTTGAGTTATCTCACGGTTGCTCTTTGGAAGGAAACTTCCATTTTTCAGATTCTATAGATGGCGCTGTCGTTCCGGAGATGCACAACGCTTCGTCTTTAGTTGACGTTTGCTAGGCTGTGATTCGTCCAGGTAATTAACAGTCCGTTTCGTGGTATTTTATGCAAATGTCTTATTTTTGAGGTGTATATATACCTGTACAAATTTCAGAGATGTGTGCTTGCTCTCACATGCAAATATAAGTTCGTTCTCATCTTGAACGAACATTAGATTGTAATGGGTATTCTTTTGAAACAATGTTCTTAGCTCTAGTAGAGCTCTGTCTAAAGTTAATGTCTCTTTTAGTTTCTAATAAATGTGTTTGCTTTTAAAATCTTTGTCATTAATCAACACCATCTCACCTTTCATACTTTACATTTTTCAGATAATTTATGAGTAGAAAGAGTATGTTTTTCCATATTTTGGGAAACACTTTCATTATTTAAAATAAAAATTTTGTCAATCTGTACAATTTGGCGAGTGGTTTGGCGATTTATATAATTTGCGAAATTGGGTGATGGAATAACTACTACATTGTACCATTTTTTTAAATCATTTTCTATTATTTTCAAAAGAAAATAGCAAAAAAATAATTAATTACTATAGAACAAAATAATTTATATAAATTTAAAAAAGAAATAAGAGTAAATATACATTTATTATTAAATAAACAACAATAGCCGGGTTACCATGTCTATCAAAATAATGCCATTTGTGCGCCAATTAGGTACCCCGGTGCGTATATGACATCTGTGTCTAATATTTTTCTTTTCGTTTTGTTTTTTAAAAAAAAAAGAAGTGAAAGCCATCAATTTAAATGTTTCATTTTTAAATGAAAGTTTTGTATTTAATAAAATGATAACGAAATACAAAAAAAGCATTGTTCTTAGCATAGATTTAAAGGAGGCCCAACTGTTGCCAAATTAATTTAAAATAGTAACCTTTTCTGAATTATGAAAAAAAAAATTCTGTTATGATTAAAATTTAAGTTGCCATCATTAGAAAAAATGTATTTAAAATTAGAAAAAAATTAATATTTCGAAAACTAATTCGAATTTAAAAATTCTAATACCAGTTTTGAGATCTGTGGATCAACACGGATTTTTGGTGTTAATTTCATCGCAAAGTATTCCATATTTTAGGAGAAATCGCCTTGAAACAAAGTCAGTTGTTTAATCAGTCGATTCAAAGAATCAATACATTTCAGGTGTTTCATATATTCGTTTCATAAATTTGTTTCATTAGGATTTTATATATATAGGGTAGATATATGTGACAAAACTATAGTTAAATCAATCTAAAACTGACAAAACTAAAGTCATTTACATTAAATTTATTTAAACAAGTTCAACATGAAACATTTTTATCTTAAAGAGTATTCGGCATAAAAAAGTATTTTTCAAAATTTCATTTCATCGCCAACCGATGATAAATCGCCAAATAAACGAAAATTTCATTATTTTTTTGTGAACGTTCTATCGCGGCTCCGCCAAAAAATTTTTTATAAACATATATATACACATGATAAGGACATTGTAATTTTTTCAGATTTTTCTGATTATGCCCGTATGGAGACCTTCCTTGTAAGCCAATTAAAGTTTAGCATAATTCTGTTAGGTGAAGTGCTTTATACAACCAGTGCTGCAGAGCTGGAGTCGGAGTCAGGCCCATTTTTGAGCAAAAGAGCCGGGAGTTGCTAAAAAAAACAAGCCGCCTCTGACACCAGCTCTTTTTTTTTTTCTTTTTTTTTTGTTAGACAGTTTGAAGTGAAATTAAACCAATTATATGTAATTTTAAATCTATAAAATGAATTATTATTGTTATTTTTAGACTATACCAGGCTACCTGTGTTAAAGATGCCCATTTTACAGAGTAGATTAAAACCCTATTTAATTGAAAAATCTAGTAGATATTTTACATTTAGAATATAAGTACTTTCCCTCTGATTTTTTGGGTTTGCAGAACCCTAGGTAGAGGGGTCTGCGAGGGCCCAAGACCTGGAAAATGAAGGTAATTTTTCAAACAGGCTGGATTAGTGGAATAAAGACAATATTTGTTAATCGGTGAGACCGGATTGAAAAAAAAGTTAAGCGGGCTGACCGGCCCAATATAGCAAATTTGAAAGAATCAAACTACAGCGATAAAATACGAACGATTTTCTGTGGACATGATGGGGGTGAGAATAAGTACAAATGTGCTGCATGAGCTAATGCTAGTTTGACAACATCAATACAGAAACTTAATATGTCCAACTTAGAGATCGGCATTGAACAGTTAGATTGTGTCTGAGACCGAGTTGAATTTTTTCAACAAACTCTGGCCATGCTGATATCAAGCATACATTTTCCCTTCATGCGCGTGCCGAGTTGAGCTATAACACGACTTAATTATTCCCAAAACATGTTGGACACAATTTGTTTTGTAAAAATAGTAATAGCTATAATGGATTTCAGTTAACAAAATCTTTAAAAATGTATTTTTTTTATTCCACTTCAAAATTTATGATGTTTTAACGATCTTTTTTCCTTTATTCTAAACTAGATAAATTTTTTTTTTATGAGTCTTCATTTCAGTGTAATGGTCTAAGAGGCTAAGTAATCATTAATGTTTCAGTTTTGTATTCAATGGCTTGTGAATTTATCGTAATCAGAAACATTCGAAATAATCTTAATTGTACATTATAAAAATCAAATTTTTTTTTAAATAGAAATTCAATCAGGCAGGGCCGGATTTCTTTGATTTTTACTTGGCCCAGAATTGTTTTCATTGTTTTTTTGCACCGGCCAGTGTGTGAACTTCAAAAATATATACTCGCAGGGTCAAACTTTTAAGGGTTCGGAGCATTGGAAATTTCGGCTGATGCAAATCTGTAGCCGAAATTTGATTTTGTTCGATTGTTGTTTGATTCACATTCAATAATCGCATAATACATAAGCAAAAATTGTAAATATCTGTTATTTTTGTAAGACAAAGTACCCGAAATAACATTGTAATAGTAACCATTTTCCTTTTTAGATTCATTCATAATTATATAAATACCTAAAGTCGTCATCCGTCTGTCCGCATATGACAGCACAAAAACTACCCCACTGAATGGTTTGAAATTTAATATATATAATTGTTGCAAAATTTTGTCGAGTCATTTCAAATTTTATAAAAATCAAATCAAAATTAATAAAAGATATTAATGAAAGTTTTCTTCATCCTATTAAATCCTATCATACATATTAATTCAATGATATCCTATGATGGGTAATGATTCTAGGTTGCCATGTTGATTACGTCCTATTTAAGATTGAGTCATATTATTTATATATTACTGAATTTAATATAAATAATCGTAATAAAATAGTGATTTTCACATTTTTCAGGTCTGCTGAACCCAAAATAAAGCCGAAATTGTAAAATAAATGCGGGAAATATAAAATTTTCACTTTTTCTTTCGAATTTGCAGAAACCAAATTATTTCCAAATTAGCAAAATTTTCATCTTTATTTTTCTTCCTTTCCATCGAAATTTTTCGGGTCTGTAGGACACGAAATCACAACAGAATTGTAGCAATTTCGCCTTTTGTTTTCAGAGTCTGCAGATCAGAAATATTAAAATTTCCATTTTGTTTTCTTCTTTAGATTTATAGTTGGATTTTTCAAGTTTCGAAAAGCGAAATTGTAGAATTGATAAAGCAGAAAATACAATGATTTCCCTTGTTTTTTTTTTGAAGTCCTAAGAACTGAATTAATGTAGAAATAGTGAAATTTTTGTTTTATTTTTCCTAAGTTCCCTCATAATTTTAACCAACAGGCAACAGTAGTATATTAAAGTCAGGCCGCAGTCGGAGTCGGCCATTTTTCTCTCCAACTCCGCAGCCCTGTATACAACTCAATTTGCTCCTCAATCTTTTCTTAATATAAGTTAAATGTAAACAATTTCAACTCATTTTAAGCTTAGTATTTAGCACTAAATCAAACATTTGAAAATAATCAACATTGCTGGTGTGAAAATAATCATTTAAAAAATATAACCAATAAATTTAACAGTGAAATTACAGGCTTTCACGAACTAGTTTCAATACAAATACAGTAGAGGCTCGATTATCCGAAGTAATTGGGACCGGCCATTTTTTGGAAAATCAAAATTTTTGGATAATCAAGAAGACTTCAATTTTATAATTAAAGAGAAATATATGCAATATTTCTTATTATGGTAACAAGTGCTTAATAAAAATAAAGCAATAGCAAAATAGAAACAAGAATAAATTACCTGAATTTTAGTTTTGAAACTAAGTACTTCCTACATATATCACAAGGATTTGAAAAAATGTTTTGTTTGTCGCAGTTTCGATTGCCTTTGCTTTGAAGCTCTATCACAGAGTTTTTTAATATTATTAGTTCAACAGTATCACAGTCTTTCTGCTGCTCCAGTCATGCCAAACCTTTTGCAAAACATTCAAAAGCTTCAGAATTGTTAATCTGTTCATTTTCTTCGTTCCACTCTGCAGCATACGGGAGCTCAAGTTAAATTCAAAGGAACTCTAAGGAAGGGGATCGAAAATATTTATATGTACTCGTAGTTCGAAAAAGACCACTTGCACACAAGGGATATGATAGTTAAAAAGCTTTCAAAATAGATTTTGCACACAAGGAATGTGATAGTAAAAAAAGAAAAGCTTTAAAAATGGATTTCGGTTAACTGAGAGTTTCGGATAAAAGAGGTTCTACTGTATATACTTAAAATAAAATTCATTTTAAACTGAAGTCATGAAATTGTAAATGTCTCTTAGCATTGCAATAAACATTTCATTTTCAACTGCTATTGATAGTGTCATTCTGTAAGATAAATAAACTTTTGCTCTGGCAGTGACTTGTTTAGTTAATTTATGTTATTTAAAGCAGACTTTTTTAAGTCTGATTGTTTCAGTGATTAAGCATGCAGTTCTATTACATATTTTTAAAATTTGTATTTTATTATGAAGTCTTAACTTCATTAAGGTATATTAGACAGAAAGAAACACTGAGCTGTTTATACTGTTTTATGCATAAATATGTTAATGTTTTCGTAATCAAGCTAAGAACAGATGTCACAGACACACCAGGGTTGGTATTATTTATGATTGGTGCTTTTTGAGGATAAACCACTGGTAGTAAGTTTTTTAGTAGCCACCTTTTTTTTTCATTTCGTGGTCAGTAGTAGTCAGTACTGATTTTGCCCTTTATTATCAAGTAACTGTCAAATTGTAAAATTCATCTCAGTGTCAGCAATAAATGCAAGTTATAACTTAATAAAAAATATTTTTGATTTTAAAAATAGCAAATTAAAGATGTTTTGCTTAGATACGATTAAGTATTAATTAAAAAAAAAAATATTCACATTCAGTAAATTGCAAATCACAATGTTTGGCACTGTTTGCAATGAAAATCTTTAGCACAGTCAAGGTTGAAGTAAAGGGTGCATTAGCATACATTTTGGCAGGGTGCTGTTATAATGCAAAAGTGACCTTTATTTACATGTTATCCATTCCAGGTCAAATACACCTTGCCAACAATGGTTCTGATTATACTAAATATGCAGTAACATTTATTTTTTTTCTTTCTACATTGTAAGTAGTATGTGACGAATAGGGATTTTACCGAATACCAAATATTCAGCCTACGCTATATACCAGCTTAAAAAAAAACTTGATTTTAATATATATTCGAGTCGTGTTTTTTAAGTAAGGACAGTTTTGTTGTATACACTAATAGGTGGCATGTGCGTTACAACAGCTGTTTGTGTCGTATCCTGACATTCCTTGGGAACAACTGTGCTCAGTTGCAGCTGTGTAGATAACCTGTATGGTCTGTTCTGTGTCTTTAAAATGCTCAGGATTATCCAATCGCCCACCCCGTGTGAGGTACGGTCATGAAGTGCATTATATTAAGTAATGCTTAAGATTTAGCAGAGCAATGCAAATGCAATGGAAAACATATTTTGCTGATGTAACCCTAACTTATTTAAAGGTAAAATAAAAATATATGCAGTAGAACTTTGATTATCCGAAGTAATTGGGACCGACCCTCTTTCGGATAATCGAGAATGCTCCAATTTTAAGATTAAGGAAAAGTAAATGCAGTATTTCTTAATATGGTAACAAGTCCTTAATAAAAATAAAGCAGTAGCACAATAGAAACAAGAACAAATTACCAGAATTTTAATTTTGAAAGTACCTTTTACATATATCACAAGGGTTTGAAAAAATATTTTGTTTGTCGCACTTTCAATTGCCTTTGCTTCCGAAAGAGTTTCGGATAAAAGAGGTTATACTGTATCTTTTCAAAATTCAGTTTAATCTAATTCAAAATAAACCTGAATTAAATATTAAAAAAATAAAACAATATGTGGTGATATAAATAAATACAAGTAGATTTAAAAACAAATTCATTTTATTAAAATAACGTTAACATAAAAATAAAAAATAAAAGATATTGTATAATAATAACAGCCGTTAGCAAAAATAGAAATATAAAATACTTATCTTAAACCTCCCAGGGATTGAATTCATGACAAAGCAAGAAATAAATATGCATTAGGTAACTAGGCAGTTGATGACCAGAAAAATGAAATGGCCTTTCATTGTTTAACTTGAATATCACTAGTTCGTTGAACTATAATAAACATTACTTGAATTCAGAACCACTTAGCCATTACTTAAAACACGAGCTTTATTGGAATCTTTTGGCTGGGAAGTTTAGGACCCCCCCCCCCCCTCCCCTACAGCACCGAGTGATTTCCATCTTTTCCGCTATCTCAAACATCATCTCGGCTACAACCATGACGAAAATGTGAAAATGGCCGTGATTTCTTAGTGATCAGAGTAGGCGGGAAGTTTCTATGAAGAGGGTATTCAAAATTTAGTTGTAAGGTACGATAAGTGTTTAAACAAACTTGACAGCTATGTTAAAAAATAGAAAAATGTATGTAGAAACTGAAAATAAATTTGGTTTTTGAAAAGTTTCTTTCGTTTGATTTTTATTTTCAAATGGCCTTTACTTAAAAAACACCCCCCATATATTTCTAATTTTTAAATGGTAAAAGGATTAAACAAACTGAAGTTTTATTATTTATGTGTTTAAAGTTCTTAATAGCTTGATGTATTTCTTGTAATATTTTAAACCCCTTGATGCTAATAATAAAACAACTTTTACTCCATTTCAATTATAATAGCCCAATTTTATCTACAGGAAAGTAATTCATAAACAATTTATCTAAAATAGAAACTCATTATTACAACTGTAAACTAAATGTACTTAAATAAGTTATTTAAGCACAAAAGAATAAAATATTGCATTTTATTGTTTTATTCTTAGATATATCAAATTTATTTTCTGTAAGTCAGGTTGGTAAGTTAAGTTATTTCCATTAAAATATGAAGAATGTACTTCACTTTTACTATCCAATGATACTTTTATCCTTTATTACATTCAGTATCAATGATAATACTCTCTGTCATAATTCATAATGAGATATTTTCTGAGGGAAGAGGGAGAACTGGAATGTGTGAATGTGGTCTAGCAGGTGTTTTTTCTGTTCACCGGAAAATTAGTTAAAAGTGTATTGTTGGGGAGTAAACAGTGAGAAAAGAATTTGAGAGTGTGCCAAACAATTGTTCTGCTTCTCACTGGTATTAGTCAGTGACACATGTGCAAGATAATTTTTGAAGTTATTCACTCAAGAATCAGTACAACTTTGTTTCAAACCCTTGTGAAATATGTAAAAGATACTTAATTTCAAAATTAAAATTCAGGTAATTTGTTCTGGTTTCTATTTTGCTATTCATTTATTTTTATTAAGCACTTGTTATCATAATAAGAAATAGCATATATATTTGTCCTTAATCTTAAAATTGGAGCATTCTCATTTATCTGAAAATTTCGATTTTCCGAAAGATGGTCGGTCCCAATTACTTCAGCGAATCGAGGTTCTACTGTATTTACAAAGGATTCGATTGTGCTAAAATGGTTTTAACTGAGGGGCAAGGTATATATAATGAAATTGGTATACAATATGTCAGTGCACCTGAAGCTATGTGACGATCATTTGAATTTCACATGCATGAGCATTCCCATGCTGTCATGAGACATCCAATTTATTTCCCAGACCAACAGCAGATTACGTTTGTGTCCGTATGTGAAGAAATAGCTTTAGAAGCTGTACATATGATAAACCAAGCTCCAGTCGCCGTTTATAAATACAATAGCTAATAATTTATAAATGGAATCTATCCATATTTTAAAGGACAAACATATCTGTGCATAACGCATACGTCATTTTGCGAATAGCAACACTTTGAAATTTGAAATAAAATTTTGGTTTCGCAATTTTCTCTACTGTAAATTTTTAAACTTCTGAACATCACACATTTTAAATTTTGACACCGTCGTATAAGGGGAAAAATGCTCTTTAAAATGCAATTTGTTTGAAAGTTGTATCTTAATTTATTTTTGAGATATTAATTTTTTTGTATCTTTTAATGCCATTTTTCTTATTGTGGCAACAAAAGTACCCCATTTCTATTGAAAGTCATTGAAAGTAAACGGAAAATAGGCGATACTGTATCTTTTTGTTGCCATTTTCTCATAAAACCCCCAATAGCAGAAAATTCTCCAAGTGTCTGCGACAGATCTTTCAGGGACTGAAAATAATCTGCAGGTAAATGTTACAAATGAACCTTTAATTAATTAATCATTTACTTTTAATGTTTTTAAGAATTTTACTCATTTTTATTAATAATAATCTTTTAGCAATAAATGATAAAGAACAAAACATAATATAAAGTTGGAAAAAGATCCAATGGAAAAAAAATCTGCAAAAGGGAAAAGAAAATCTGCGACGCACGTCACCCGTCAGGAACTTTCTGCTACAGGGATAAAACCTGAAAAAAAAGTTGAAATTAAAATATGGGTTATGTCAAGAATATTGTCTGTTATTCAGTGATAATGACGTCATATATACATGCTTTTCTATAGACTAAGTTTAAGACTGGATAGCTTTAGCGGATGCAAATGACGTCGTTTTATAAAAAAGCGTGTAATTTAATTCTTAAACCTGACTTATGTTTTGTAGAAGTGCGTCATTTTCACAGCCCAGCTGCTTTGAAATTCTTCACAGGTAAAAATGCTTCACTTTTGAAAATAATGTAATCGAAATCACACACTGATAAAACACAATGTTTTACAAAAATTTAGAGTGTCTTTATCAAAGAAAGGTGACATGCAAATAATAGCGATTTATATTACAGAAATTGATGATTCTCGCCTGGATGGATTTGCTTCGCCAAGTTAGACAAGCAAACAGATAATTCGGGGTTTAAAATAATATGATTTTTCTGAAGTTTTTGTCCAAAATTCTCTCGAATAATAAAATTTTAATGCTATTCTTTAGGACATTCTACTATAATTTTATCAAAATAACATAAATTGCTTAATTTAATTTTTCCTAATTTTATATAATCTATATATTTAAAACACAAGTGTGTTTTTTAGTCATCTTTATTTAGTCATCATCATCATTTTATTCTGCCCTGATCTTTCTGCTGAATCAGTTTTACTAATATATTTTTTAAATACTGAAAGCTCTTCATTTGTAGATGGGATCACACTATCTTTTTTTTTTTTTTTATCCCCACTTTTATATTTTAATTTTAAAAGCATTTTATGAAATTTCTTCAAAATGTGGTGAAAATTAGATAGCTTTCATTATTGAAGACAAGAGAGAAATAATGAGATATTTTTATTTTTATTCATGCTGTTTTTTGATAAAAATTCAAAATAGTTGATAAAAATTGTTATACAGGGTTTAGTGTCGCAAAATCCCATTCTGAGCAGAATATTATATTAGGGGCATAATAACGGAAAATGACATACTGCTTTTGAAAACACGCATTTTTCCTCATAAATTTTCTATATTGTTTTTCCTTCTGCATGCATACTGATACTAAGTTTCAGACTCTAGGCGAAATGCTTATTTAAGTGAAAATGAAGTCATATTTAAAAGAAAATTATCATTTTCTTAGATAAAACTAAACATTTTAACACAAATGCGTCTAAAAAACATAAATTACGGAAATTTTTACTCTCAGGAATTGAGATTAGAATCTCAAGTAAAGAGTGCGTCTGTTCACATAAAAGATGTTGCTGACAATCGTGACTTCAAGTTTTGAGTTAAAATGATTTTTAAAAGATCAAACAAAATACAATTTATAAAAAAAATTGATGGATATGAGAAGTGCGCCTGCGAATTTTGGGAAGGTCATTTTTTTTTTTTTTCATCCCGGAATACCAAGCATAAGAGTCTCAATTGATAACCACATCCTAATAACCGATCTTTATTATATTTTACTGATTAAGTATCTATCTATATTATAAAGAACAAACATATCTGTGCGTAATGCTGACGTCATTTTGAGAATGGCAACACTTCCAGATCAAATTTCGGTTTTGAAATTTTCACTACTGCAATTTTTTAATCTTCTGACCATTGTACATTTTCATTTTTCATCGCATAGGGAAAAAAATTTACTTTCAAATGCAATTTGTTTAAAAACTGTATCTTAATTGACTGATGTATTATATTTTCTAATATTATTTTTAAGCATGATTTTTTAAGTTTATCTTATCACGTGCCGGTTTCAATACATAATAATAATAAACATTTTGCACATAAAAAAATAAACATTTTTCAGCATTTGTTTCTGACTATTTTTGCATAACGAAATTAATACTTCTTTATAAACAAAATAAAAGAATAATATTAAAAAACCCACTAATCTAACATATTTGTGAAAGACAAATTCACGAAATTAATACTTCTTATATAAACAAATAAAAGAATAATATTGAAAAAACACAAATCTAACATGTTTGTAATCGTACAATTTAAATTTTTAGATCACCAAATAGGATTTTTTTTTTTTTCATATGGAATTTGTTTGCAAAGTTCATCTCAATTTACTCATTGTCTATGGTTTTAAAAACAAATTTAAAGCATGAAATATTTTTTAATTTATCTATATCGCGCGGAGCTTGATTACGAAAGAAAAAACTTCCCTATGAATAAATAAATAAAATAATATAAATAAAACACAAATTTAACAGACCTGTATAAGCTCTGAAATTATCAGAACATAAAGGGATGCTATAAGTAGTAAAATCTTGGTCAAATAACTCTTAGCATGCGGCTAATAAGAAAATATCGCTTTTGATAAATTTAAAAAATTTATTTGATTGTATAATTCGTATTTTCCAAATGAAAAATGCTTTTTTAATGTAAGTGGACAATCTAAAAAATTTATTGCATATAAAAAATTAGTAGTTTTCGATTAAAAAGAATGTTTTCACCTATATTCTTTAACCCGGGAAGCCCGGGAACGATCCCCTAGTCTATATTATAAAGGACAAACATATCTGTGCGTAACGCATACGTCATTTTGCGAATGGCAACACTTTGAAATTTGAAATGAAATTTTGGTTTTGCAATTTTCTCTACTGCAAATTTTTAAACTTCTAAACATAGCACATTTTAAATTTTTACACCGTCGTATAAGGAAAAAAATGCTCTTTTAAATGCAATTTGTTTGAAAGCTGTATCTCAAATAATTTTTACGATATTAATTTTTTTGCAGTTTTTATTACCATTTTTCTTATCGTGGCAACAAAAGTACCTCATTTCTATTGAAAGTCATTGAAAGTAAACGGAAAATAGTTGAAAACAGGAGATACTGTATCATGTTGTTGCCATTTTCTCATAAAACCAGAAAAAATAGTTGAAAATAAAATATGGGCTATGTCAAGAATATTGTCTGTTATTCCGTGATAATGACGTCATATGCACACTTTTCTATAGACGAAGTTTAAGACTGCGTTGTAAATGTAGATTGCTTTAGCGGATGCAAATGACGTCATTTTATAAAAAAGTGTGTATTTTAATTCTTACACCTGAATTATGTTTTCTAGAAGTGCGTCATTTTCACAGCCCAGCTGCTTTGAAATTCTTCACAGGTGAAAATGCTTCACTTTTGAAAATAATGTAATCGAAAGCACACACTGATTAAACGCAATGTTTTACAAAAATGTATAGTGTCTTTATAAAAGAGAGGTGACATGCAAATAATAGCGATTTATATTACAGAAATTGATGATTCTCGCTTGGATGGATTTGCTTCGCCGAGTTAGACAAGCAAGCAAATAATTCGTGGTTGTCGAAAATTCTCTCGAATAATAAAAATTTTAATGCTATTCTTTAGGACATCCTACTATAATTTTATCAAAATAACATAAATTGCTTAATTTAATTTTTCCTAATTTTATATAACCTATATATTTAAAACACAAGTGTGTTTTTTAGTCATCTGCCCTGATCTTTCTGCTGAACCAATTTTACAAATATATATATTTTTAAACCTCTTCCTTTGTAGATGTGGTCGCACTATCTGTTTTTTTTTTTAAATATCCCTACTTTTATATTTTAATTTTAAAAGCATTTTATGAAATTTTTTCAAAATGATGAAAATTAGATAGCTTTCATTGCTGCAGACAAGAGAGAAATAATGAGGTATTTTAAACTTTATTCATGCTATTTTCTGATAAAAATTCAAAACTGTTGTATAAGGTTTAGTGGCGCAAAATCCCATTAGGACAGAATATTATATTAGGGGCATAATAACGGAAAATGACATACTGCTTTTGAAAACACGCATTTTTCCTGATACATTTTCTATAGTGATTTTCCTTCTGCATGTGTACTGATACTAAGTTTCAGACACTATGTGAAATGCCTATTTAAGTGAAAATGAAGTCATATTTAAAAGAAAACTATCATTTTGTTAGATAGAACTAAGCCTTTTAACACAAATGCGTCTAAAAACCATAAATTACGGAAATTTTTACTTTCCAAAATTGAGATTAGAATCTCAAATAAAGAGTGTGCCTGTTCACATAAAAGATGTTGCTGGCAATCTTGATTTCAAGTTTTGAGTTAAAATGATTTTTAAATGATAAAAAAAACACAATTTTTTCAAAAATGATGAATATGGATATGAGAAGTGCGTATGCAAATTTTGAAAAGGTGAAAATTGCTGTTTTCATTCCAGAAATCCAAGCATAACAGCCTCAATTGATAACCACATCCTAATAACTGATCTTTATTATATTTTATTGATTATGTATATATATTATAAAGAACAAACGTATCTGTGCGTAACGCTGACGTCAGTTTGCGAATGGCAATACTTCAAGATCAAATTTCGGTCTTGAAATTTTCGCTACTGCATTTTTTCAATCTTCTAACCATCATAAATTTTCAATTTTTGTCGCATAGGGAAATAAATGTACTTTCAAATGCAATTTGTTTAAAAACTGTATTCATTGACTGATGTATTATATTTTCTAAAATAATTTTTAAGCATGATTTTTTTTAAAAGTTTATCTTATCGCGTGGCGGTTTCAATACATAAAATAATAGACATTTTACACATAAAGTAACAAACATTTTTCAGCATTTGTTTCTGACTATTTTTGCATAATGAAATTAATACTTCCTTTATAAGCAAATAAAATAATATAAAAAAAACCCACCAAACTAACATATTTGTGAAAGACATATTAACGAAATTAATACTTCTTTTATAAAGAAATAAAAGAATAATATTGAAAAACACAAATCTAACTTATTTGTAATCGTACAATTTAAATTTTTAGATCACCAAAAAGGATTTCTTTTTCAAATGGAATTTGTTTGCAAAGTTCATCTTAGTTTACTGATTGTCTATGGTTTTAAAAACAATTTTAAAGCATGGAAATTTTTAATTTATCTATATCGCGCAGAGCTCGATTACGAAAGATTAATCCGTTTGCCCTTAAAATAAAATAAAGAGTTCATAATTTTCTTACGGCTAATTTCCATTAAAAAAAACTTCCCTATGAATAAATAAATAAAATAACATAAATAAAAAACAAATTTACCAGACATGTATAAGCTCTGAAATTATGAGAATATAAAAGGATGCCATAAGTAGTAAAATCTTGGCAAATAACTCTTAGCATGCGGCTAACAAGAAAATATCGCTTTTGATAAATTTCAAAAATGTATTTGATTGTGTAATTCGTATTTTCCATATGAAAAATGCTTTTTCAATGTAAGTGGTCAATCTAAAAAATTTATTGCATATAAAAAAATTGTTAGTTTTCAATTTAAAAAAAAAAAATGTTTTCACTTATATTCTTTAACCCGGGAAGCCCGGGTACGATCCCCTAGTACTAATAAAAGAACAAATCACTCTGTGTGTGTGTGTGTGTGTGTGTGTGTGTGTGTGTGTGTGTGCGTGCGCGCGTGCGTGCGTGCATGCGCGATGGCTAGCAAAATCTACTGCACGTAGTAGTCTGAAAATTTAGGATTGATTAGTCCATGACAGGTCCTGATGCACCTGAGGCTCAGATTTTTAATTTTTTAATCCCTCACTGACAAGCCTGTGTTAATACGTTCACTAAGCTCCAGGTTTCACTGCAATACAAGCAGTATTTAAAGTAATATAATTCTACCGATTTAATGTACTTTTAATCAGGGTTCGCACAGACTCCTCAGACTCCTTGGAAACTCCTTAGAAATGAAAACATTCCCAAGTAGTACTTAGAACTACTTAGATAAGCAAACCACTACTTAGAAACTCCTTATATTCTATTGCGGCTTTGGACGCAAGCGATATTGCTGTCGAGAGGAAAAAATCGCGATTGCAAAATTCACGGTAAATCCTTTATGCACGTCATTCATCTGAAGCACAACATTGATTGGGTAGGGTAATCTTAATAGCAGGGTTCCCACTACGTCCGTTTTTCAATTATTAGGTCCGTAAAGTCCGTTATTCGACACTGTTAGCCGATCTTTATTTTAAATTTTATCGATGTTTGGCATTTAGCCAAGAATCTCTGAAAAATCGCGTTTTTCGCAAATATGTTCCAAAAAAATACCGTCAAATTTTGTCATTCGATCGCGGGAAAAATTCGTAAATTTTGTCAAAGGATCGTGAAAAAAACGTGAATTTCTCCTACAGATCGCGGGAAAACTCGGATTTCTTAAAAAGACACGAATTTCTTAAAAGACAGCGAAAAAAACGCGAATTTACTCAAAGGATCTTGAAAAAATGTTAATTTCGTTAAAGATCGAGAAAGAAAAGCAGATTTCCTCTAAAGATCGCATAAAACGCGAATTTCCTCAAAAAATCGCGAAAAATGCGAATTTCCCCAAAAGATCGCGAAAAACACGCGAATTTCCTCAAAGGATCGCGAAAAACGCGAATTTCCTCAAAGGATCGCGAAAAACACGCGAATTTCCTCAAAGGATCGCTAAAAACACGCAAATTTCGTCAAAGCATCTCGATAAACACGCAAATTTCGTCAAAAGATCGTGAAAAACACGCGGTTTCCATCAAAAGATCGCGAAAAAACGCCACATTCGTTAAACAATCAAAATAAAACGTGAATTCCATTAAAAGATCGCGAAAAAAGCGAATTTTGCCAGAAAGTCGCGAAAAAAACGGAAATTCTCCCTGTAAATCGCGAGAAAAAAAAACGCGAATTTCATCATAAGATCGCGAAAAAAATGCGAATTTGTCAAAATTTCACCTTTAAAGAAAGCGATTACCGCTGTTCTAAAAAAATAAATTCAAAACTTGTTATATTTTTTCTTGTATAGCATTTAGCATTCTTTTTTTTTTTTTTTTTTTTTTTTTTTGTCTTCTAAAATTTTCTTTAAGATGTATCATGCATGTGATATACATAATAAGGGTTTACTTGTTAGATTTGACTGATCTCCATTTATATGACCTAGGGGTGATTTTAATCAGAATTTTCCGAAAATGTAAGGCATTCATTTCCGAAAAATTTTTAAAAATCGGTCACCAATCCGAAAATTCGGACATAGTCGCCGAAAAAAATTAATTTTGTCAATCGTTTGCAGAAAAATAGCCAATTTCGTCAAAGGATCGCGGGGTGAACGCCAATTTCGTCAAAGGATCGCGGGGAAAACGCCAATTTCGTAAAAGGATCGCGAAAAAACGCAAATTTCGTCAAATAAACGCGAAAACCCCCGCAAATTTCGTCAAAAGATCGCGAAAGAAACCCACAAATTTCGTCGAAAAATTGCGAAAACCCACAAATTTCGTCGAAAGATCGCGAAAAAACAGCAAATTTCGTCAAAAGATCGCGAAAAATCGACAAATTTCGTCAAAAGATCGCGAAAAACCCCACAAATTTCGTCAAAATATCGCGAGAAAACCCACAGATTTCGTCAAAAGATCGCGAAAAAACCCATAAATTTCATCGAAAGATTGCGAAAACCCACAAATTTCGTCGAAAGATCGCGAAAAAAATCACAAACTTCGTCAAAAGAGCGCCTATAAACCCACAAATTTCGTCAAAAGATCGCGAAAAAACGCGAATTTCGTCAAAGAGCCAAGGAGAAAACGCATAGCTAGTGTCGGGAGTAGATTTCACCCCCCCCCCCCCTCTCTCTCTCTCTCTCTCTCTCTCTCTCTCTCTCTCTCTCTCTCTCTCTGGTGTAACTTTTCAGAAGATTTGCTGTGAATTTCAGAATTTTTTTTTTACTCAGATCACCCCTGTGACATGACCATTGGTCACTGCATAAAAAAGTAGATTGTCAATTTTGTATTTAAACTTACGAAATCAATAAGAAATATATTGTGAATACTGTGCAATTTCAGCACTAACAATTATATTCTAATAGAGTAAAATTTGTTTTTGAAATGTTTTTCTCTACAAATTGGGCATTAAAAATTGGAGTGTGCATACCACATAACGATGCAGCACATTAAAGCAACAACAAAAAATGGCAAATCCTTAAAATTTTTTGGACTCCTTGGATTTTTTTCTTCCCAACCCTGTATGAACCCTGTTTTAATACATTGAACAATGATTAATACTTCCAAGGACTGCATTCATATTATTAAGTTTTTTTATAAAATGTTGAAAGAATCATATTTTTTTCGCTTTTAAAACAAAATGCAAGAAAAACAACATTACAATTTTGCCCTTTTCCAAGACTGTCAGAGGGTTAAGGGATGTTTATTTTCTATCCGATCGTCTTCGTTTTTGGGATGAATGCTCCATTCAGTTTCTACCCCAATCACTACATTTCAGAAGACCCTAGCAGCCTTGGGGCCCGGTACAGGGGCCCTTGAAGTTTTAGTGCACTAAATTGTTAATAAATTGCTTCCTTTTTATCCGATCTTCATTTTTGGGATACTTTCTCCATTTAGTTATTCTCCCGTTTCTGCATTCCAGTTAAGACCATGGGCCCGATCCAGGGCACCTTGAATTTTTTGTGTGCCATGCATTTTTCACCCCCTAATTTTCTCACCTTCTCAGTGCACAATTTTAAAGTTTAGTCTTGGACTCTTCTCCCTAGACCAACACGCACATATTTTTATTGGGGCCCTAGGGTCCTGTTTTAAGCACTTCCCCAATTTTGTGCGCATTTCTTTCAAATTGTTTTCTAATGATTAATTCATATCCTATGCTTAATCTTGACTAATTGAAGATCTAAAACGCTATGTACTAAAACTTTTTAACATCTTTTCATGTTAGGGACCTGTTCTAAACTATCAGTTGGCCCCTTATTATAGCTCCCTTAAAAATAGCCCGATTCACTAGCTTCTTTTTTCTAATAACTTCTTGGGTTCTCCAGCTACTACATGAACAACAACAACAAAAAAAAAAATCAGACTTCAGCTACCAACAATTTTGAATATTAATCACCTTATTGGACCCTTGGCGAAGCTTCTTTAAAAATGATCAGAATTCCTTACAAATTTCTTTAACATAGTTCTAGCGTGCTCTGATTAGTTTAAAAACTACTAAAAAGTATCTTTATATCAAACTACATTCCCCTTAAGTCCCTGACCCCTTGAAGCTTTTGCACCATAAATTGTTGATAGATTGCCTCTCTTAATCTGATCTTCATTTTTGGAGCCATATTTTCCATTTAGTTATTCTCCCGTTTCTATATTCCAGTTAAATTCCTGGGGCACTCTAGGGTCCCGATCGGGGGCCCCTTGAACTTTTTGTTTGCCATGCATTTTTCACCCCCTGATTTTCTGACCTTCTCATTGCATAATTTTAAAATTGAGCCTTGGACTCTTCTCCATAGACCAGCACCTTCATATTTGTATTAGGGCACTAGGGCCTTTTTTTAAGCATTTACCCCATTTTTTGCGCATTTCTTTAAAATATTATTCTAATGATTAATTCATACTCTATGCTTAATTTTGACTAATTGAAGATCTAAAACGCTCAGTACTAACACATTTAAGCATTTTTTCGAGTTAGGGGTCCTGTTCTCAATTATCAGTTGGCCCCTTTGGTGCCCCCTATTATAGCTCCCTTAAAAATAGTCCTATTCACTAGCTTTTTTAACAACTTCTCCAGCTACTCTCCAGCTACTTCATGAAAGATAAAAAAAAATGTCAGACTTCAGCTTCCATCAGTTTTGAATATTAATTGCCTTGGGCCCTTGGTGCAGCTTCTTTAAAAATGATCCGAATTGCTTGCAATTTTCTTTAATATAGTTCTAGCGTCCTCTAATTACTTTAAAAACTACTAATAAGTATCTTTATACCAAACTACATGCCACTTAAGTCCCTTCCCCCTTGGGGCCCGGTATAGGACCCCTTGAAGCTTTTGTACCATAAATTATTAATAAATTGCTCCTCTTAATCCGATCTTCATTTTTGGAACCATTTTTCCATTTAGTTATTCTCCTGTTTCTATATTCCAGTTAAAATCCTTGGGCACCCTAAGGTCCTGTAGGGCCCGATCCGGGGCCCCTTGAACTCTTTGTGTGCCGTGCATTTTTCATCCCCTAATTTTCTCATCTTCTCATTGCAAAATTTTAAAATGGATTCTTCTCCCTAGACCAACACCTTCATATTTGTATTTGGGCCCTATGGTTCTTTTTTAAGCATTTACCCCCTTTTTATGCATACTTCTTTAAAATATTATTCTAATGATTAATTCATACCCTATGCTTAATTTTGACTAATTGAAGATCTAAAACGCTAAGTACTAAAACATTTAAACATGTTTTTGATTTAGGGCCCTGCTCTCAACTATCAGTTGGATCCTTTTGGGCCCTCTGTTATAGCTCCCTTAAAAATGGTCCGATTCACAAACTATTTTTCCTAACAACTTCTTAGCTTCCCCAGCTATTACATGATTGACAAAAAAAATTGGCAGACTTTAGCTACCACCAATTTTGAATATTAATCACCTTCTTGGGGCCTTTGTTGCAGCTTCTTTAAAAACATCCTATTCTATTGCAATTTTCTTTAACGTAGTTTTAGCATCTTCCAGCTACTTTAAAACCACTAAAAAATTTTCTTACACCCAACTACATTCCAGTTAAGATCCTGGCCCTCGGGGCCCGGTCTTTCTTTATTTCCCAGCTACTACCTTTTTTGAACATTAATCTCCTTTTTCAGCATCAACTTATGTCTACTCACTACATAAAGTTAAAATCATGTTACTTTAAAGTTAACTTTAGATAAGGGATTTCATCCGTTTATTAAATATTGCATTAATGCTAACAGTAATTCGTGAAATTTACAAGGGAAGGGGCATCTTCCACCGCTTGGGGAGCGAATTTTTTCCTCGGGTTTAAGGGCCCAATTTCAATAGGATTTGCTTCCTTCAACTTAGATTACAATTCAGCTACTTTCTGTATTATGAAATTTTACCTTAGACTTTAGTTGCCAACATTTTCTAACATTAATGGTGCATTATTTTTTTTTATTCTGTGGGCTTGATTACTACGAGGTTTGACTCACTCAACTTGGTTTTCGATTGTCTCGGGCACGTGTGGGGCACTTCTGGTAAATGCTGCTATAGGTTTAGGTTTATTTAAAAGAATTTCAAAAGATATAAAATCATACAAACTTGAGTTTTGTTTAAGGTTATTATTTACAAACCCTGGGCAACGCAGGGCGTGTCTGCTAGTAGTTAAATAAAACAGATACTGAAGAAAAAGCTTTGTTGTGTGTTGACATTCCATACAGTTATTAGACCACGGGACAAGTGCTCAAAAAGTAATTAAAAATTAAGTTTCGTTTGCCACATTTGGGGAATATAAAAAAATGTTTTTTATTATTTTATAAGTGTACTATTAAGAAAATGAGTTGCAACCCGTCGAAATTCGACGTACTAAAATGTTTGAAAGGAACTGTCAGATCAAAATTATAATAAACATACAAAAATAATTACAACAAAAAAATCATCTTACATTGGTTGTCTAACTCTTAAAACAAATAATATTTTAAACCCAAAATTACCAAAATATTATTTCTACAAACTTCAACTGCTTAAATTATTGAAAAATTAAACTGTATTAGATTACGTAATCAAGATGAGTAATTATGATGAAGTTATCGATGGAGCTCTTATGTTTGTTGTTACGGGATGAAAAATCAGTAAAAAGGATTTCGCTTTGTCACATCATAAAATGTTCCCCCATAAAATCTAAACTGTACGTTATTTTCACATTCTCGTAATTTACATTCTCACCACTCAAATTCACAATTTAAAAGTATTTTAATGCGCAAAAGAATAGATTATTAATGAATGCATTTCCAAAGTTAAAGTCACGTTTGTCCGATACAACTTTTCATGTGAACATTCGTGTGAACACAAACCTTAAGTTCTAATCTTAGTACCCGCGAAAAAAAAAATCACAAATTTGACTTTAGTTGTCATAGTATTCGCCATTTATAGTATTGGTCAAATATTTAGTTTTATCAAAAAAATGATCGTTTTGTTTTAAATATATCATTTTTACTCAATGAATCTTTTTGCCGAGCGCCTCAAACTCATTTATCAGCGTAATGTAAAAATATTAAAATGTAGCTGATTTATGAAGAAGAATGCGTGTTTTATTTAATGTCTGACATCATTTTCTGTTCAAAAATTATAAAAAAGTTACTTTTATTTGTAATGTGAAAATGGCATCAATAAGGATATAATGAATAAAAATAATAAACCATGAATATTTTCCCTTTACTTTCAATATAAATGGAGTACTTCAGTTGCCACAATTACAAAATTTGTATTAAAAACTACAAAAAAAATAATATCTCAAAAACAAATTGAGATACAGCTTTCAAACAAATAGTATTTAAAAGAGAATTTTTTTCCTTATACGACGGTGTAAAAAGTTAAAATGTGTGATGCATAGAAGTTTAAAAATTTGCAGTAGAGAAAATGCAAAACCAAAATTTTATTTCAAATTTCAAAGTGTTGCCATTCGCAAAATGACGTATGCGTTACGCACAGATATGTTTGTCCTTTATAGTATAGATATAATGTTCTCCAAAAAATATTTGCACATTAATATTTCATACTAGCTGGCTTCGCCCGCTAGCGGGCCCCTCCTTTTTTATAAAATCTCGAAAGAACGTAACTCACCTGCGAACGAACCTCGAGTGAACGAAAATCGAACCGGGTCCCTGCTGCCTACGGCACCGTATAGCAGGCGTGCTGCGCACGCACGGCAAAATCTTGTAAGAAAGGCAATCTCGCTCGAACAAAAATCCAACCGGGTCCCCGCTGCCTACGGCACCTTATAGCAGGCGTGCTGCGCACGCACTGCAAACTCTTTATAAAAGCGTATCGCGCTCGAACAAAAGTCGAACCGGGTTCCCGATGCCTTCGGCACCGTATTGCAGGCGTGCAGCGCCCGCACTGCAAACAATTTTTAAAAAACCTTTCGCTATAACGAAAGTTGAACCTGATCCTCGCTGCCTACGGCACCTTATAGCAGACGTGCTGTGCACGCACTGCAAACTCTTTTTAAAAAGTCTATTGCGCTCGAATGAATGTCGAACCGGGTCCCCGCTGCCTACGGCACCGTATAGCAGGCCTGCTGCGCACGACTGCACAGTCTTGTAAAAAAGGCAATCTCGCTCGAACGAACCTCGAACCAGGTCCTCGCTGCTAATTTTAACAAAATCGAGCTATGTTAGTTCCACATTCTACCACCAGGAAGCGCACTCTATTCATAACAAAACTGTATCGGAAGGAAAGTCCGTTAAACAACCTATCAGTAGATATGTTAAACAGATCGCCTTGTTAGAGTGCTTAATTTTAACAAAATCGCGTTATGTTATTTCCGGATTCCACCACCAGGGAGCGCACTGTATTCTTAACAAATACATATCTGAACGAAACGCCTTCACGCAGCATTTCCATAGATAAATGTGTCGGGAAGATGGCGGTCTTAACAAAAAATTCTGTTAGTTCCACATTCCACCACCAGGGAGCGCACTCTATTCAAAACAAAACTGTCTCGGAAGGAAAGTCCGTTAAACAACCTATCAGTAGATATGTTAAACAGATCGCCTTCTTAGATTGCTTAATTTTAACAAAATCGCGTTATGTTAGTTCCTGATTCCACCACCAGGGAGCGCACTGTATTCTTAACAAATACATATCTGAACGAAACGCCTTCACGCAACATTTCCATAGATAAATGTGTCGGGAAGGTGGCGGTCTTAACAAAAAATTCTGTTAGTTCAACATTCCACCACCAGGGAGCGCACTCTATTTATAACAAAACTGTCTCGGAAGGAAAGTCCGGTAAACAACCTGTCAGTAGATATGTTACTCAAGGTGGTGGCGGTCTTAAGCAAGAATTTAAGATGTTTGCAGAAATTACTATTCAGAAAAAGTGGTGACTAAACTTTTGACATTTTTATATTTAATAAGTAGTATGTATATCAACGTGTTATGAACTATCTTAAAGTTTCAAGCAGATCGCCTTGTTATATTTCCTGAATTTAACAAAATCGCGTTATGTTAGTTCCACATTCTACCACGAGGTAGCGCACACTATTCATAACAAAACTGGAGCGGAAGGAAAGTCCGTTAAACAACCTATCAGTAGATATGTTACTCGAGGTGGTTGCGGTCTTAAGCAAGAATTTAAGATATTTGCACAAATTACTATTCGGAAATAGTGGTAACTAAACTTTTGACATTTTTATGTTTAATAAGTAGCATATATCTCAATGTGTTATGAACTATCTTAAAGTCGCAAGCAGATCGCCTTGTTATATTACCTAAATTTAACAAAATCGCGTTATGTTATTTCCACATTCTACCACCAGGGAGCGCACTCTATTCTTAACAAAAACATGTCTGAACGAAACACCTTCACGCAAACTTTCCGTAGATACATGGGTCGGGAAGCTGGCGGTCTTAACCAAGAATTCTGTTAGTTCCACATTCCACCACCAGGGAGCGCACACTATTCATAACAAAACTGTATCGGAAGGAAAGTCCGTTAGACAAACTATCAGTAGATATGTTAAACAGATCGCCTTGTTAGATTGCCTAATTTTAACAAAATAGCGTTATGTTAGTTCCGTATTCCACCACCAGGGAGCGCACTGTATTCTTAACAAAAACATTTCTCAACGAAACACCTTCACGCAACCTTTCCGTAGGTACATGGGTCGGGACGGTGGCGGTCTTAACCAAGAATTCTATTAGTTCCACATTCCACCACCAGGGAGCACTCTCTATTCACAACAAAACTGTGTCGAAAGGAAAGTCCGTTAAACAACCTACCAGTAGATATGTTACTCGAGATGGTGGCGGTCTTAAGCAAGAATTTAAGATATTTGCACAAATTACTATTCGGAAATAGTGGTTACTAAACTTTTGACATTTTTATATTGTATAAGTAGCATATATCTCAATATGTTATGAAGTATCTTAAAGTTTCAAGACACATCTACGCGCTCCCTGGTGGTGGAATGTGGAACTAACATAACACGATATAGTTAAAATTAGAAATCTAACAATGCGATCTGTTTGAAACTTTGAGATAGTTCATAACATTTAATAAAAAGAACTTTCCGTAGATACATGGGTCGGGAAGGTGGCGGTCCTAACCAATATTTTAAGAAATTTAGAAAAGTGCCCCTCTAGGGGGGGTGAAAAGGAGGGGATGAAAACCGAAGATGCATAACTTGAATCAACCTTCACAGACCTTTTCTATGATATATCACATGGAGGGTAACAGATAAATACAGAAAAGTGGGGGGGGGGAATTGGGGGATGGACACCGGAGATGCATAAACATAGTAGCAAGAGGGGGGACAAACTGGGCTCGTGATGTCCGACAGTTTGATATGAAACACCGCTGAGTTAAGTCAAAACCAGAAGAAGTTGCAAAAGTTAACCCTTTATGGGCACGCTGAGAGGGGGGAAGGCAGAAGAGAAAGATGGGGACAAACTGGGCTCGTGATGCCCAGCAGTTTGATTAGAACTTTTTCTAAGGCGGAACTTCCTACTTATAGGGGCAAAAATTACCGAGTTATTGTCTTTTAAAAAAAAAAAATTTGGAGAAATTTGCTTTTTTTGGCCATAACTTTCTGGAAAGAACCCGTAAAGCTTATTTAACATGATTTTCCGTTCGGAAATTTTAATACCTTTAATTTAAGGTGTATTATGTAAGGGTTAGTGGCTTAAATTAAAAAGTCGGGAAGGTGGCGGTCCTAACCAATATTTTAAGAAATTTAGAAAAGTGCCCCTCTAGGGGGGTGAAAAGGAGGGGATGAAAACCGAAGATGCATAACTTGAATCAACCTTCACAGACCTTTTCTATGATATATCACATGGCGGGTAACAGATAAATACAGAAAAGTGGGGGGGGGGGGGAAATTGGGGGATGGACACCGGAGATGCATAAACATAGTAGCAAGAGGGGGGACAAACTGGGCTCGTGATGTCCAACAGTTTAATATGAAACACCGCTGAGTTAAGTCAAAACCAGAAGTTGCAAAAGTTAACCCTTTATGGGCACGCTGAGAGGGGGGAAGGCAGAAGAGAAAGATGGGGACAAACTGGGCTCGTGATGCCCAGCAGTTTGATTAGAACTTTTTCTAAGGCGGAACTTCCTACTTATAGGGGCAAAAATTACCGAGTTATTGTCTTTTGAAAAAATTTTTTTGGAGAAATTTGCTTTTTTTGGCCATAACTTTCTGGAAAGAACCCGTAAAGCTTATTTAACATGATTTTCCGTTCGGAAATTTTAATACCTTTAATTTAAGGTGTATTATGTAAGGGGTAGTGGCTTAAATTAAAAAGTTCAATAAAAACGGTCATAACTTTATGGTCGTGCCTCGTAAGTCTAAGCTTGTATGTTATTCAGTTCGGAATTTACTTTACCTTTATTTTAAGGTGTATATTGGGGGGTTGGGAAGGAAATTTAATGATGTCGAGTCTCAGATTCAATTTTGAAATGATTTTCCATCGATAATGAGTTGTTAATTAGCTAATGACGTCCGTAATTACGGCGGGATTTTCTCGAAACCACAAAGTCCGTTTTTCTCGGAAAATGGCGGCCCGAATCGACATATTATAACACCCTCTGCGTCGCCTGAGAGAAAAGTAGTTCCGGCGACACGGGCGAGTGTTACCAACATACAGACAGACGATTACGGACATTAATAGTAGTGGAGATGAAGTGGTATTTATACCTCTTGACTTTAAAATAGAATATTTACACTTAATTTGATACATTAATGGAATAGAACAAAATAGAGAATATATTGAGGAAATAAGATACACACAGGGAGGAATTTTAGCATTGCCAACTTTGCATTTTACCATTTTGACGGGTTTACATGATTTCCACTTATAAGCTTCTGAAAATTTCAAACACTTTTAAATGACTTATCCAAAACCTAATATGTTTTTTGAAGCACCTCATTGAGACGCAATTCATTTTTAAACAAATAAAAATAACTCCAAAATACATAATTTAACAAAATAGAAAATATACATATTGCAAGTATGAATGCGAAGAGAAGATCCTGTTTGGACTTCCGAAAAATATTCAATTTATTTTTGAATTTGAATATATTTTTTTGAGAAAAATACAACATGTGATGTTGAAATTACATATATTAAAATTTGAAGGACATTAGCCGAGAGTTTTAAACCTCGTTACTAAAACACGTGTGACAGAGCCAAATCAAATTTAAAATTTTAACAGAACTACTGGATATCAGATGGTTCCTTCCAGGTGTTCCTCCACCCTCTTCCCAATTTTTTAAAACATTAATTTTAAATATATTTAATGCATTAAAATTTCAAAGTTAAACATGAAAACAAAAATTTACATTACTAATTTACAAACATTAAACTTTCCGCACTTAAAATATCGACAAATAATCTTTCTACTATCTTTCGACTGATCTTTCTAACTTAAATCAAGAAGTTTGGATAATTTTCTATAAGAAACAATAGAAATTAAATTAATAATAAAATAAAAATCCTGAACAGTAGCAAAAACACTTATTCATATCACATGGATATTATCTCTGGAAAACTGCATGGCTGCAGCATAAATAAATGACTTAATCTTTAAAAGTACATTAAATTTTCAAAGTTAAACATGAAAACAAAAATTAACAATAGTAATTTGTCAACATTAAACTTTCTGCACTAAAAATGTCAACAAATAATCTTTCTACTATCTCTCGACTGATCTTTCTTCTATTAAACCAAGTAGTTTGGATAATTTTCTATAAAAAACAATAGAAATTAAATTAATAATTAAAGAAAAATCCTGAACAGTTGTAAAAACACTTATTCATATCACATGGAAATTATCTCTGGAAAGCTGCATGGCTACAGCATAAATAAATAATTTAATCCTTAAAAGTACATTAAACTTTCAAAGTTAAACATGAAAACAAAAATTTACATTAGTAATTTGCAAACATTAAACTTTCTGCACTAAAAATGTCAACAAATAATCTTTCTACTATCTCTCGACTGATCTTTCTACTGTTAAACCAAGAAGTTTGGATAATTTTTTATAAGAAACGAGAAACAATAGAAATTAAATTAATAATTAAAGAAAAATCCTGAACAGTAGTAAAAACACTTATTCATATCACATGGATATTATCTCTGGAACGCCGCATGGCTACAGCATAAATAAATGACTTAATCCTTAAAAGTACATTAAATAAAACTTTCAAAGTTAAACATGAAAACAAAAATTTACGTTAGTAATTTACAAACATTAAACTTTCAGCATTAAAAATGTTAACAAATAATTTTTCTACTATCTCTCGACTGATCTTTCTACTATTAAACCAAGAATTTTGGATAATTTTCTATAAGAAACAAGAAACAATAGAAATTAAGTTAATAATTAATGAAAAATTCTGAACAATGGTCAAATAACTTGCATATTTTTTCTGGGAAGTTAATTTTAATTCCCTGACCTTCTTTGATCAGTTCGCTGCTTAAGGAACATTACAGATACATAACTTTTTTAAGCAACGGTATCTTTCTCACTGCTCCCTGTTTCAATTTTTTTGGCAACAAAATGTATTTTATAAAGGATATATTTTAACCCTCTCACTGACAAGCCCGTGTTAATATGTTCACTAAGCTCCAGGTTTCACTGCAATACAAGCAATATTTAAAGTAATATAATTCTATTGATTTAATGTATTTTTAATACATTGACCAATGATTAATATTTCCAAGGATTGCATTCATAATCGTTATTAAGTTTTTTTATAAAATGTTCAAAGAATCATTTTTTTTAACATTTAAAACAAAATGCAGAGAAAACAACATTACAATTTTGCCCTTTTCCAAGACAGTCGGAAGGTTAAGAAGAATATTCAATATCAGAATCTTCTGAATCAGGTTCCTGAATTAGAACCAAGAGTTCTTCGTCATCACATTCGATATTTGAACAATCGACACAGGAGCATATGTCCATACAAAATATATTAGTTGCTTTACATGAACCCTGTTTTGTAGCACAAGTATACTTTTTCGGCATGCACATGAAACTTGCTTTAGCAAAGTGAAGACCTATAGGTAATCAATCGAGAGTTTGAAGTTGCATTTCTGCAAGTGCTGTGTCATATTCCAAGACTGAAGAGTGAGATATGCAATGACCAAGGCCATTTAGAATATCTATGACCTTAGAAGATCCTGTAAGGTGCCTCATTGACATTGCGAGAGAATAATGTTTTGGTGTAGGCTTTCTCCCTCTTGATGCTAGATAAACAATATCTTGAGTGATACAAAGCAATTTAGTTTTAAATTTGTTATCTATATGCACCATATCACTAGTTTGCATTTCGTCAGTTGCTCCCACACACCATGCAAGAAAATTAAACAAATGTGATGGTATCATTCTACATGCTGCTTACTCAGTTAACTCTTGTGCTATAGGTGGCCATGAGCAATTTAATGAAGGAGACTCATTTAATTTTCCACGTAAGAAGAATGCACATCTATACAACATTTGTTTAATATCATCATCAAATTTATCTGGTGAAAGCTGCGAGTTTACAGTGTCAAAATCATCACTTTCTGATGAAGAATTTGCACAAAATTTTTCACCATTTATTATAGCGACTCCATTATCAACAGATACACACATAACAAGTTCCGACATATTTTGCTGCTGTGGCTTTACAAATAGTAGTTCTGGGTAGTCCTGCAACAACCATCTCTTTAATTGGTGATTACTTACATTAAGTAATATGTCAGACGAGTCCAAATTTTGCACTGTTTTTTTGAACAACTTAGTTATTTTATTCATAGAGAGTATTTCAGAATTTTTTATATTTCTTTTCACAAAATGCTGAATATGCTACAGCATAAGGTTGAATTTCATTACTGGGTTGGATAAAATCAGTCAACTTAGTGTAAGCTTTATAGCAACTATTGTGATATTTTAGTTCCTTCGCAATGCAATCAATTCCACGTATTTGACATAAAATGATTTCATCATTCTTTCTCAAAGCACTATCGAGTAAAGTTTTACTAGCGTTAAATGTTTGACACTTAGAAAGTTTTTCTTTTTTTCTTTTCGAAGAATGTTTCTCAAGTACATATTGTTCTTTTCTGCAAATAATACAAATGTCTAAAAATATTCCAGCACTACTTACGTTTCATACACAGGAAATTGAATTCAAAGAATATTTTTCGTAAGACGCCGAAACTACAGTAGACAAAGATGATTTTTGAATGCGTTTCTTGGCTTTTTCAATCCTAGTAGTATCCGTAAATCTCATGTAGCATTGTCTATGGCATGCATACTCATCTTTTAAATCAGTTATTTCACCAGCATCGTCTTTAAAATCAGACAATTCACTCAATTTATCGGCAATAGCTTTTTCTTTGCCATCTAGAAGCCCCCACTTTTTGATACAACATTTTATCTTTTGGAAACTTTTAGAAGACATCGACAGCAGCTTGTTGTTTTCGTCATCAACAATATGAATACAACATTCGAAAGACATAACTGTGGTTTTAGAAAAACGAAGCTTTCAGTAAAATTACAATGCGAAAAGCATTGTAGAGCAACAGCAAGTAAGCAAAATCAAAACAGTAAAACGTAAAGAAACACGCGAAGAGCTAGCCTATTCATGACGTCATGCAGAGTAACACAATAATTTTTTCTTCCTTTTTATCGAAAACCTCGCTTTGTTGAACTTAAAATTTTTTAATTTAACATAAAAAAATGTAAAACTAATTATTTTTTATCGAAATGTGTAGATATATTCTTCGTTAAATTAAAATTTGTAGTATTGCAGCGGCATCTAGTGGCAAAACCTTCAGGAAGATTTTGGAGGATGCAGAAATATAGTTCTACGTTTTAAAGGATATTTAAAAATAATGTGCAAGTTCTTTTTGGTGAACATTGTGTTTTTATGTTAACTTCTGTCCAATTTCTTCATATACAAAAGTTCACTTACTCCCCATGCTTGGTAAACAAACTTAAACGATAAGTGGTCATGTCCTATGGTCTATATGTGTATGCTAAGAAAAATGTGCAAACATGACAGAGCAGAAGGGACAAGATAGTATACAGAATTGACACTGTGAATATTAAAGAGGAAGAAAGGTTTTATTTGAGCATGTTGTTGCTTCATGTCCCCAGTGCTACAAGCTTTGAATTTTTACAAACAGCTGATAATATTGTTTATGACACTTTCAAAAAAATTGCTTTCCATTATCACTTGCTGCATTCAGGTGGAGTGATGTTTTTGCTTACAAGACACTTCAACTTTGATGCACAAACATTTGTATAGAGATTCAACTGGATGAGCCTGTATTCTCACATGGACAGCTGTACATTGCATTATATAGATGCTGGAACCCCTAGTCACATAAACTTTTGCATGGTAAAACACAAGAGCATGGAAATTTATTTAATTATCAGTATTTCACAAATAATGTTGTTTATAAAGAGTTTCTAAACACATCAGTATTTGATGGAAATGTATTTTTTTTTTTTTTTTTTTTAATCCCTGTACTATTGAATTGATTTGGAAATTCAAATAAAAAATGTCACATGCCTTTTTCTTTTCTTTAAGTATTACTATTCTACTATAGTATTACTATTTCTTTAAGTATTACTATATTTATATTTTTACATTATTTTATTGAACTCAACTTGTTTTTTGTATATAAAGATGGAGTTTTGTAATCATTTTCTCATTCATTTCCTGATATGCTAGCATTACAAAAGTTATGTACGCAGGTGTGTTTCCAGTGACAATATATCATTTAAATATTTTTAGAGTGAATAATAAGTTAACTAGGGGACTTCACCCCCTGCTTGCTAACGCTCGCCATCCCCCGTGAATTGCGACGCAATTCACAGTCCTAGCATGCTCTCAATGTTTTGCAGCAACTCTAGCCAAAATGAGTACTACTATTATAAATTCTTTTAACACATAAAATTTACAAAAAAATTTTATATAAAAATCCGTAATTGAAAAGTTTGTTAAACACAATTAAAATGAGTTTAGTTGGTGCTACCAAGGACATAAATAATTTTAACATTTTGCAAGTTATAAATTTTTGAAATGTAAAATAATTAACTAAAAAAAATTACATTGGAAATACAATTAATTTAAAAATCATGCATCTATAATATTGCATGGTAATAACTTTTGCATGGTAAAACACAAGAGCATGGAAATTTATTTAATTATCAGTATTTCACAAATAATGTTGTTTATAAAGAGTTTCTAAACACATCAGTATTTGATGGAAATGTATTTTTTTTTTTTAATCCCTGTACTATTGAATTGATTTGGAAATTCAAATAAAAAATGTCACATGCCTTTTTCTTTTCTTTAAGTATTACTATTCTACTATAATATTACTATTTCTTTAAGTATTACTATATTTATATTTTTACATTATTTTATTGAACTCAACTTGTTTTTTGTATATAAAGATGGAGTTTTGTAATCATTTTCTCATTCATTTCCTGATATGCTAGCATTACAAAAGTTATATACGCAGGTGTGTTTCCAGTGACAATATATCATTTTAATATTTTTAGAGTGAATAATAAGTTAACTAGGGGACTTCACCCCCTGCTTGCTAACGCTCGCCATCCCCCGTGAATTGCGACGCAATTCACAGTCCTAGCATGCTCTCAATGTTTTGCAGCAACTCTAGCCAAAATGAGTACTACTATTATAAATTCTTTTAACACATAAAATTTACAAAAAAATGTTATATAAAAATCCGTAATTGAAAAGTTTGTTAAACACAATTAAAATGAGTTTAGTTGGTGCTACCAAGGACATAAATCATTTTAACATTTTGCAAGTTATAAATTTTTGAAATGTAAAATAATTAACTAAAAAAAATTACATTGGAAATACAATTAATTTAAAAATCATGCATCTATAATATTGTATAGCAAATATTGTACCGTTAAATTCATTTTGAAAAACTTTTGAATATGGCGTCATATTGCCAAGTTGTACTAAAATATTTCAGCTTTATACAAACTCTGAAGGTCATGACGTCATTGAGAATTCCTAATAAACCGTTTTTATGTATTTTCTGGCTGTTACTATGCCTTCACACAGTGGAAAACCTATCCAGAAATCGGTTGTTTGTTTGAAAAAATTCTACCGTGTGCTGTCACACTTTTGGAATCTATATGAGAATGCATCCTTTCTATTAAATATGACATCATTTGCATCATCGGAACCATTCATCCAGAGTTCAGGCTATTTAGGTGCAGGAATAAGAATCAGATCAGTGAATAAGACATCATCACTGACTCAGTTATAGTAAACTATTTCATATTCATGAATGAAAATGCACCTTTTGTTTTCCGAATGACGTAATTTTCTTCAACGGAAACATTTTTCCTTACATGTTACTTACTAAAATAGATTATTTACAGTTATTTTATGTACACAGATTATTTAATATTATTTCTTAATAAATTATCTGCGTCCTGCTCTTCTGTAATTATTGCATAATTAAACGCAATCATTTTGATATGTTTACATTTTTTCAAAATCCTTGCAATTTTTCTTTTAAATAGGATGCAAGTTTCAGTAGTGAAATCACGCTTAAGATTGGTTGAATGTAATAAGACAAAATAATTTAACGATTGATACCAAACAGCAAGTTACAAATTCAGCCTTATTTTTGCGCTATGTAAGAGAAATATATATATTTAAGTATTGCACGGCAGCGCAATACTTATTTATTTCCAGTGTCACTTCTCAATGTTAATTTAACATAGAAAAGCCTATGGAGATCATAACTTTTTCATTTTTTCTTCCCACCTTTTTGTCCCTGATGTCACTCATTTTTTATTCTTTACTAATTCTAATGATATTATAAATTTAAAGTGTAAAAACATTTGCCTGACATCAGGGTCAAAACGAATGGTAAAATGCCTTTGCATATGGATGAATTATAACCCAGAGAGAAACATGGACCAATTTTTTTTACATTATTCAAATATTTTTCTTAATAATTCCAAATTTCGCTTTTTTCATTGAGAATCAACAGACATTTTTCATAGAAAATGTAACATTTTTCTTTCATTGTTGTCAAACTTTCAAAATCCGTAATAATAATTTATTTCTTTTCAGTTGAAAGATTTCCACTTGAAATATTAAATTGAATTATTATTATTATTTTTTTTTTTTTTTCAAGAATTAAAAAGGTGAATATAGCGTCATGGTGGAAATAAAAAGGATATTTTCAGAATAAGTTTTTGCTTTGGTTAAGTTTTATATTTTAGTAAAAAGTTTCAAATGGATAGCTGTTTTTATGCAGGTAGCGAACTTTGTGAGGAATTACATAACTTAAATTTTAAAATGTATTTTTTTTCCGAGATGAGAACTATTTATACCCTAAGTTAAACTTAGGTAATAATTTTCTGATGTGTTTACATCACCCCTTGTGAGAAAATAGGGTAACAAAATTTAAGTAAAACTTTTATTTTTTACTATATTACAGCTATAATATTGTTAAATATTAGCAGTAAGGATTCAACACAATTTATTTTTGCATTCATAGCATTCCTGAGTGGAAAATAGGGTATCTAAATTTAAGTGAAGTTAATTTTTTATGTTTTAATTATAGATTTTTCATGTTCAGATTGGAAGTTTTTGTCTAAACTACAGCAACCTGCATTACTACAGTGGTGAAATATTTTGAATTATACATTGGTAAACTGCACCACACATTGTGATGCAATACCGCATACATCAAAGCCTGATGATCATATACCCTCTATTAATTTTGAAATGAGTTCATCTGAATGCAGTAGTTATTAAAAAACTTGACATATTAAACAAAAACCTAATTTGAAGAACAAATTTTTAAAAAATCAAAATTTATTTCCTACATTATTTAAGCCCGAGAAGGGACAGATATTAAGATATTTCATTCAATTAGTTCTACATTTAATGTTAAATTTTTGTAACAAATTAGTTAAGCCAATTGAAGATTAAAAAATAAAAATAAAATTTATACAATATGATACTCAAAGCACCCTAAAAAATTAGATTGCATTCAAATGAAATCGAAATAAATCTTAGATTTTTTTCAAGTTTTGGATTTTGCATGAATCTTATAATTTTATGTACAATTGTCATAAACATAATACAAAATCTGCAATACAAATACTTTCAATTAAAAATGGATGAAGTCTAAGATTTATTTCGATTTCTAAGTCTAAGATTTATTTCGAATCTAATTTTTTAGGGTGTTTTAAGTATCATATTGTATGAATTTTATTTTTTAATCTTCAATTGGCTTAACTAATTTGTTACAAAAATTTAACATTAAATGTAGAACTAATTGAATGAAATATCTTAATATCTGTCCCTTTTTGGGCTTAAACAATGTAGGAAATAAATTTTAGTTTTTTTTTAAATTTGTTCTTCAAATGATGTTTTTGTTTAATATATATAGATTTTAAGACATTTTTCAGTTTGCCAGTCATGGGTGATAAATCACCAGATATTCTTTTGGATTATAACTACATATGAGTTGCAAAAACTGTGGATTTCATTATGTACCAAACTAGCTAGCCAAAATATGCAAACTGACTATGAACCTGCAACGATGAAATATTTTACGCCTTAAAATGTAGGAAATATAAAAAAAATTAAGAGTAATAGATATTTATGTATTTTTAGATATGCTTTAATCAATTAATAGTTTAATATTAAATTATGATTATATCTGTAGAAAAAAATTTAGGAACCCTGAATGTGTTTGAATAATATTTTATTTCTTTTTTCCTGTTTCCATATGTTAAAAACAAAAATTGCAATTTATTAATAAATTTATTGGAAATATTTAATTTTAACTGAACTATTTTGACTAATTTCAACATTAAATTACACTTGAAATAATTAGATTTAAAAACTGTCCGCTTCAGCGTGTTTATCACACATTTCTCTAAAAATCTACTAATTTTCTTAATATAACCCAAAAAAGACTGTAAATTAGAATAAGTTAAAATTAGATAGGATAATTTGAACTTAACTTTGTTTTATGCCAGTAATATCCTCTAGCGAGAAATAAGAAAATTTAAGTAAAAGAGTTTTCTTTATGTTTCACTATATGACTGCTATACTGAAGTTTAAAATAGGTAACACAGATTCAACTCTTTTGCTGTTTATAGCGTTTTTTAATTGAAACATAGAGCAACTAAATTTGAACATAATTGATTTTTTGCATTTTTTAATTAATCTTCAAAATAAGCTGTTATGGTCAAATTTGTGTTTTCATAAAAAAAAAAAAAAAAAAAAAAAAAAAAATGTGTATGATAGTTTTTTGCAGTGGTAACACTGCTGGTGGAAATTGCATAACTAAAATTTTAAAACTACTAACTTTTTATGTTCTTTCATATGCAAGCCCATATATAAGATGTGTGATGCGTTAATAGCACCAAAATTCTTAATGAGTTTTTCAAGGCCCCTCAGAACGGTCATTTTATCCCCTTCACCATTTCCAATGAACAAGCCAGTTTGAAGGTGAAACTAACCTAGGTCCTTTTTTTTTTTTATGAAATCAGACCTGCAGTCTACTAGGTCAGTAAGGCTGCTTTATGGAGAATTCTATTTGGATAAACAAACTTTCAGCGCAATGCTTGCTGGAATTGCTTATGCATTTCAATAGCGTTGTTGATGTTTTAGTAATTAATTTTAAATGTTATGTTTTATTTATTTATTATTTTTTTTTTTTCTAATTTTTGGAAATTGTTATTCCTATTAAGGCTACAACACGAATAAAGAGAGTTTGTTGGTCATATAATGAAATTCGGGATCAAACTGATGACACAATCCAGTTAGCTTTCGAATTCCAGGATAACTGAACACTTTTATTTTATCATTGTTATTAATATTATTAATATTGTGAAGCGTCTGTCAGAAAAAAATTTCAAACTTAATGTGATTAATTTGAATATGAAGCATGATAAAAATGAAAAGGTGGTGATCAGATATTAATGGTAAGATTTTTTAGCTTTTAAGAACATCCGAATTAATATTTTCACAATATTGTAATCTCAGCAATATAAAGAGTATCAACCTGTATTTCTTTCACATTTCTTATTTTATGCCGGTGGCACTACCCCCAAGGGGATGCTGGAGCAAATCACGTTCTAAAAATGCGATATTTGTGTTACTGAAGGTCGTAAAAACTTAAAATTTGGTATGGTAGTTACTTATAAGATGTAAATGCTCTCTAAGAACTGTTTGCAAAAAAATCGAATTTTAAAAGGGTTAAAAATGCACGAAAAGAGTTCTAAAAACTTTCTAAATTACAATTTCTATGGAATTGTTAAAGATAGAAACTTGAAATTTGGCGTGGTAGGTACGAATAAGATATAAATGATCTTTACGGCCAGTTTCTAAAATTCCAAATTTAAAAGGAGGAAATGAGCAAGAAGTGTTTTAAGAATATTCTAAATTACAATTTCTGTGAAATCTCAGGTAATATCAAACCGATTTCAAACGTAATGATTGCAAATTGATAGTAGCAGTCCCAGCTCGAATATAGCCTATATTTTATGTTGGTACCACTATCACCAGCGGGCTGCATGAGCAAAAAATGCTCTAAAATTGCAATTTTTGTGATACTGAAGAGGCTAGAAACTATACATTTGGCATAGTAGTTACTTATAAGATGTAAATTTAGAATAGTTTTTAAGAAAATCGAAATTTAAAAGAGTGAAATGAGCGAAAAACTATCTGAATTTCGATTTCTATGGATTTGTTAAAGATAGAAAGTTAAAATCTGCATGGATTTATAAGATGTAAATGCTCTCTAAGAACAGTTTCTAAAATATTCAACATTTAAAAAGCTAAAATGAGCGAAAGCATTCTAAAAACTTTCTAAATTGCGATTTTTATGGGATCTCAGGAAATACAAAAACGATTTCAAAAATAATGTTGGCAAATTTATGGTGACAGTTCTTGTTCCAACATAAGCTATATTTTATGATGGGGGTGGTAAACCGTTAGACTTGAAGCTTGGAATATATCATGATGGTTACTTTTAAGATGTAAATGCTTGCTAAGAGTGGTTTCTAAAAAATTCAAAACTTCAAATGAAAACTGAAATAGTGTAAAAGCTTCAAATTACATTCTAAATTATCATTTATTTAGAATTAGTTTTAATTCTTCTCATTAAATTAAGTCACATTTTCGCCTAATGTTGTGTAATAATGAAGTTTAGTCAAACTGTAGCTTAGTTAGTAACTTTTGAATTATAGCAGCATAATTTCGTGTAATAAAAATATGCCCACAAATACCACTATTTAGGCATGTTTCAATTACTATGCGAGCAAAGGTTTTGCTAGTACCTTAAGTTTTTCGTTGGATAAATGGATTAGGTTTGAGTGTAAGATATAGATAGTAATTTTTATTAAATCTAAGAAAAGGTTTCACATTTAATGTCTGTCTTTTGAAAATCCTGCTCACAGTCATGTATCTATACGTCAATGCAGTTCCAATCAGTGATTCTTTCCTACAGTGTCTTCCCGAGAGCAAAATCTCCTGGGGGAAATTTCAACTTACATTACCAATTAATAAGCTACCATCTTTAAATTTATGTACCCCAACACCCACCCTGAAATAAATGGTTCAAAAGACAGACACACTGATTGGAATAATCTGTAAAATTACAACCAAAAAACAGCTTTTATGTTAATATATCTCTATAGTACTGTTTTTGTATTCCTTACTTTTTCAAAGTTTTTATGCACATAACTTGATTTTAGAGATAACTGAGAGCAAAACGCAAAAAGGGCGTTTGAAACTATGAGAGATCTAGAAAGCATATGTGTTTTACGTTTTTCTCTGGAATTTAAATTCCAAATGCTCCATTATCGTTTCGAACATGGAACATAGACAGAAATGCAATTAAAAAACTGTTGTCCAGAGTATAATACCCAAACTCAAAGTTTCTGTGCGGCAGGAAATGACCACTCTTTTAGCCTAAGACATCTCGAAAATGTGACAGCTGCCCTTTTTCAAAAGAAATGTAAATGACTAGTTTTCACAAAACTATTCGCATGTAATGTGTATTTTCAGAGTTTTAAATACAATATTCGCCGTTTACTTGAATCACTTTTGTTGAGTAGAATCAGGGGTGATTCTGAGTAAAAAAAAAAAAATCTGAAATTCACAGCAAATTTTCTGAAAAGTTACAGCAGAGGGGGGAGGGGGGGGGTAAACCCACTCCTAACTATGCGTTTTCTCCCCAGCCTTTTGACGAAATTTGCGTTTTTCGCGATCTCTTAACAAAATTTGCGTTTTTTTTTTGTGATCCCTTGACGAAAGTGGGGGTTTTTCGCGTCCCTTGACAAAGTTTGCGGTTTTTTTTTCGATCCTTTGATGACATTTGCGGTTTTTTTGCGATCTTTTGACAAAATTTGTGATTTTTTTCGCGATCTTTTGACGAATTTTGTGGTTTTTTGCGGTCTTTTGACGAAATTTACGGGTTTTTTGCGATCTTTTGACGAAATTTGCGGGTTTTGCGATCTTTTGATGAAATTTGTGATTTTTTTCGCGATTTGTGTGGTTTTTCACGATTTTTGGACAAAATTTGCATTTTTCCGCGTTTCTTTGACGAAATTTGTGTTTTTTCCACGATTCTTTGACGAAATTTGCGTTTTTTCCACGATTCTTTGACGAAATTTGCGTTTTACCCGCTATCCTTTCATGAAATTCGAAATTTTTCTGCAAACAATTTACAAAATTCATTTTTTTCGGTGACCATTTGTCAAAATTCACGATATTTTTTATGTCCGAATTTTCAGATTAATGACCGATTTTTTTTTAATTTTCGGAAAATTCGGCACAGAATCACTCCTATGTAGAATTTTATTCAACAAAGTCGCGGATTCCGAATAAGCCAAAAAGTTTTAATATTAACTTTGGTTTTGATTCATTAAAGCGGCTAATTTTCTCAACTACTGATTCATATAAGCGGCAATCATACTAATTATTGTAGCTCTGGGAGGGGTTTTAACCCCCAACACCCCCCCCCCCCCCCTTCGCTGCGCCAGTGATATATCTTCTCAAAATGCAGCCAAAAGGTATCACTAATATACTTTTATTGGTTGAAATAATGTTTTATTGTTCGCCTAGTACATTTGCATGTAAAAGGGGCTTTAGCTGTATGAATCAAGTTAATACCTCCCTTCGCTCTAGCCTCTTGGCAAAAGCTATGAATGACTTAATGCAAATAAGCATTGCTGGTCTTGACACTTGTATCTATGACTTCACTGGCTGTCGAACACTGGCAATCGACTGCCAAAGGTACACAACACATTACTGGACAATCGAATGTAGAGAATGTATCTCATAATAGCACAATATTTAATTAGTTTTGTGTTGTGATTTTTATTTATTAAATCAGAATCATTTATTTAAAAAAAAAAATTGAATCATAAGAGTTTCACATTCCCTTGAATAAAATATGTTCATTGCATCCTTTATTGTTTTATAGATTGTTATATTTACTAATTTTAAAATTACAGCCATGAAATTTAGAAGTGCTTTTACTTTGAAGTACTTTATAGTCGGGCATGTAAATTTTTTATTTGAGCATCTTGTTTCTTTCTAGCACATGCCCGGCTGGGCATGTCAGATTTTTCAAATTTTTCTAGCCCTGTCAAATATCTCGGGCGCAGAATCGGCGCAACGCTGCGACGCACGTCGCAGACTCTTGTGAAGGTCTGCAGACTATTTTTCAACTGTTAAAATTTAGAAAAAGAAGTTTGTTAGAAATTATTTGCCATGTGCAATAATAATACGATCCACGCCACATACGATTGGCGAAGCTCCGATTCCCTTTATAACTAACTCATGGAGAAAACTAGACACGCGATCGTGAAACGTCCATTATTAAATGAGTCAATCCTCGTAGGGGTGATTTATTTAGAAATTAAAAAAAATCGGTCATTAGTCCGAAAATTCGGACGTTAATATTACGAATTTCGGCAAATGTTCGCCGAAAAAACAATTTCGGCAATCGTTTGCAGTTAAAATAGCCAATTTCGTCAAAGGATCGCGAAAAAAGCGTGAATTTCGTCAAAAGATCGCGAAAAAAAAAAGAAATTTTGTCATAAGATCAAGAAGGAAACGTCAATTTCGTCAAAAGGCTGCGGAAAAATAGCAACTTTCGTCAAAGGCTGGCGGAAAAATGCGGCTTCTGTCAAATGAGCGCGGAAAAAACACGAACTTCGTCAAAGGGCTACGGAAAAATAGCAACTTTCGTCAAAGGATTGCAGAAAAACCCCAATTTCACCAATGGATCGCGGTAAAAACACTAATTTCATCAAAGGATCGCGGATTTTATCGAAGGATCACTAAAAAATGAGATTTTCGTCAAAAGATCGTGGAAAATAGGCGAATTTCGTCAAAAGATGGCGAAAAATTTGTCACAAGATCGAAAAAAAGCCCATTTCGTCAAAGGGCTGAGGAAAAATAGCAACTTTCCACAAAGGGTAGTGGGAAAACACGAGTTTCGTCAAATGATCGGGAAAAAACGTTAATTTTGACAAATGATCGCGGAAAAGGTGCGAATTCTGCCAAATGATTGCGGAGAAAACACGAATTTCGTCAAAAGATCGCGGAAGAAACGCGAATTTCTCCCAAAGATCGCGAAAAAGCACGTATATCGTCAAAAGATCGCGCAAAAAACGCAAACATCGTCGAAAGATCGCGAAAAAATTGTGAACATCGTCGACAGATTGCGAGATAAACGCCAACATCGTCGAAAGATTGCGAAATAAACGCGAACATCGTCGAAAGATCGTGGAAAAACGCGAACATCGTCGAAAGATCGTGGAAAAACGCGAACATCGTCGAAAGATCGCGGAAAAACGCGAACATCGTCGAAAGATCGCGATAAAAAGGGCGAACATCGTCGAAAGATCGCGATAAAAAAGGCGGACATCGTCAAAAGATCGCGATAAAAAAAAGACGGACATCGTCAAAAGGTCGCGATAAAAAAAGGCAGACATCGCCAAAAGATCGCGATAAAAAAAGGCGGACATCGTCGAAAAGTCGCGAAAGAAACGCGAACATCGTCGAAAGATCGCGAAAAAACGCGCATTTCTTCAAAGGATCGAGGGAAAAAAGGTGAATTTCGTCAAACAAATCGCACAAAAATTTGCTGCAACATTGATGTTATTTTTTTTTACAGCTGAGTGGCAGGTTAAATATTAGTTAGCCATGTTTTGAGTGAAAGCATGTTAAATTTTGAATTGCGCAACTAGCTAAGATTGCTAAATAAAACATTGCATTAGAATTACTTATAGTATTTGCATGAATTACTCAAATTTGATTTTCTAAGTTTGATTTTTCTGCTCCAATAACAACTTTTATTATTAAAAAATTAGATTTTTGCTGCTTCAAAGTGGCTTTAGTGCACTTTCATCCCTGTATTATCACATCTATATATAATTTTTGATATTATCACATTGTATCAATCTTTTCAAAAATTTTAGAAATTGATGTTCATATGTTACTTTTACTGTTATTCTGTTTTCTAACTTCACAGAAATTTTGACAAATTTTATGAAAGATTTTTCAGATAGTGGTGTTAAAAATTTTGAGGACAAAAGGTAAATTATTTAAAAAAATAATTTTCTTTTATGTTAATCGCAAATACTAGGGGGGGGGGGGGGGTTGAGTGCATGAGGGATTGGAAAGAAGGCGTTTGTCCTTAAATTTTGCAATTTTGCAGGCCGTTTTTAAAGTTTCTACTTGTGTTGCAGACTGCAGAAAAAAATTCTGCTGCTGGGTCAAATATATAATAAAAGCGGTGAAATCTACACAAAAGTAAAATTAGGCAGCATTGTAGTTAGGGTAATTTTAAAAACTGCAGCATTTTGCAAAAATTAATAATCGATTATATGCCATATTCATAGGCAGAAGGATTGTTTGTAATCTGAATATCTGTTTAGAATGTGTAAATTTTTTTGCACGAAGAGAGGAAAAGGCCTTTGTAATTGTACAAAACTATGTATGATTATCAAATATTAGAGGTAACATGCATCATTTGCAAACAATAGGTGACAAAAATTTTAAATGAAAGTAGATATTTTGGATTTTTATGTAATTTTTTTCTGCAAGATGCTGAAAACAAGTGGATTTCTCAAATTTTGAATAACGAACAATTTGCTTGGTGAAGAAAAAAATGTCGAGTCTGTTCTAAAAATTCAAAATACTATTTTCGATATTTTTTTCTTATTTTTATTCTTAGACATATGAAATTGGCAAGAGCTGTTATTCAGAAAGTACAAAATCAAATAATGTTTTCCATTTTTTGATAAAGCTAAAGTATCTTTAAGATAATTTTGTCAAAATTAACATTTTAAGCATAAAGATAACTTTGTCAAAATTAATATTTTAAGCATATTTTTGGGGTGTAATAGCTTGAGTAAGGTCGTCATGAGACAGTTTCCTTGGGAGTCGTTTATAAATGAGAGAATGTGGAACAGAAATACATTGGATCAGAATACATTCCCTCTTTCTTCAAAGATAAAAAGAAAATGTTTTTTAGATTTCAACCTCTTTGGTACCCCTTATAAATGAGCTGCCCTTTATGGTTGGTCCTGATAGCATTAGATTACTATCTGATAGCAAGAAATCCATGACAAAGGATTATAGATTTGTCAAATTTTTCAATTAAGAAATATAACAACCCTCTAATATACGTGAGATTCAAACTTAATTGAAAGTATCTAAATAGCTGTACTATAGAGTTGATATTTAGCTTTAAAATTAAATTAGAATCAAAATGTAAAATCAAAATAAAACTAAAATTAGTAAAATTTAGCACATTTTAAAATTTATATTCGAAGAAAATGCTCAATTTTTCTTAACCTGTTTTGAATCTGAAAATTCTATACGTGTAGTGATGAAAATTATTTTGTTACCATTCATAGACATGTCTGATAATTAGATAATGAATAACATTGATAAAATGCAGAGGTTATGTAGAAAATATTAAAAGATAATTTTCGTCCTCAGGCTGTTCAAAACAGATTTAAGTAATTTTAATTAAATCATTTTTTCAAAATAAAATATTTTTCTTCTTTTTTTTTTTTTCATTATAACTAACTAGTTTTTGTAGATCCTTGAAAACTAATAATTAAAATTTAAAGCTTTATTTAGAATATTAAAAATTAAATTATAAAATTTTCACGATGCAATGAAATTTGAAAGAGAAAAATACTATTCCAATAAATTGGCAATCATATTTTATTTCCCATTCTTGAATAAAAACATCATTTTCAGATTCCCACAAATTGTGAAAAATGCAACATTTGAACTTTTAAGTTTTAAATGCCTGATTATTTTATTATATAGCTGAACATCATCCACCATCGGTCTTTCACCTGATCAAACATCATGTCCCTCACAAATCTGATAAAGATAAGTTAACCCGGGAGAACTCGCTGCATGAGATTTTCTCTCACAGTCGTACTTTTTAAAGACTCTTATTTAAATCATTTTTCATTTTAATTAAAATTTCAAAATGTTTTTCAATTATTTTACCAATTTTGTGAATAAAAGTACTAAGCCAACCAAAAAAAGTTGATATTATATGAATGTAAAGTAAAAGAAAAGCAATTGGGCATTCTCACTAGCGAGTTCTCCCGGGTTAAGCAGAATCTGAAAAATGTATGATATGCTAGGCCATTTATAATCAAACCACCATGCATAATTTTATGAGTAAAGTTTTGCAGATAGCTTCTTCTGTTTACATTGGAGGTTTACACACTCGCAGCCACTCATGGTCCAAAAGAACATGTTATGCAGCTTTCGGATTTTTAAAAATAATTGTTTTTATGCTTGCGTATGGAAACGGCTACAAAATGAAAGCAGGTACGACAGCCGCATATCACCCCTTCCTAAAAGGCCAGTTTGATTTTAGTGCGATTATAAATGGTGCTATACAGTTTTAGTAAGCTTCCATTTCAGAAAGTAAGAAGCTACCTATTGCAGCCATCCAGAGGGAAGAAATTCTGGAAAATTTCAATATATTTTCCCCAATCATGACCCCCCCCCCCACCCCCCCGACACCACAAATTAGCAGTGGTTGATAATCCAAATTGGAGTAGAAAAGAAGTTTAAAAAGAAACACTAACTTTCCTTATAGGACAAACACCTTTTATTTTTTAAACAAATCTCCTTGCAAATTTCAACTCTCCGAGATTGTTATTCCGTTGGTGTTTTACTTGGAATTCTTCAGTCAAGGCATTTCAAAATGAAAATATTCAGATGAAATTCATCCATCTCATTAACAAATAAGTTGACAACATCAAATAATCTAGCAAATAAAATATTCTGTGAGAAAATGGTGTTGAAAGAATTTTACTGCATGGAGAATTATACACTAACTTTATAGACAGCGCTAAAAAATACAAGAGATGCATTTTCAGTAATTGTTCTAAGTCAATAAAAAGCCTCACCGTTACTCTCTGATAGCAAAAGCTAAATAACTTAGTGCTTCAGTCTGGAAAATGTTCTTAGCATCCTCCCCCCCCCCCCCCCAAAAAAAATAGGCGTATGATCAAGTAGAATGTTTTGTAATTGAATGAATTGAGACAAGAAAGCAAAATTACGAGGTGTAGATCATGGGAATTTGGAAAGGAGAAAAAAAAAAATTATCTTAGGACGAAAAATAACAAATTAAATGGGGAAAATTTTAGAAATATTAAAAATGTATTATATTATCTGTTCTTGGGAGTCGTTTATAAATGAGAGAGTGTGGAACAGAAATACATTGGATCAGAATACATTCCCTCTTTCTTCAAAGATAAAAAGAAAATGTTTTTTAGATTTCAACCTCTTTGGTACCCCTTATAAATGAGCTGCCCTTTATGGTTGGTCCTGATACCATTAGATTACTATCTGATAGCAAGAAATCCATGACAAAGGATTATAGATTTGTCAAATTTTTCAATTAAGAAATACAACAACCCTCTAATATACGTGAGATTCAAACTTAATTGAAAGTATCTAAATAGCTGTACTATAGAGTTGATATTTAGCTTTAAAATTAAATTAGAATCAAAATGTAAAATCAAAATAAAACTAAAATTAGTAAAATTTAGCACTTTTTAAAATTTATATTCAAAGAAAATGCTCAATTTTTCTTAACCTGTTTTGAATCTGAAAATTCTAGACGTGTAGTGATGAAAATTATTTTGTTACCATTCATAAACATGTCTGATAATTAGATAATGAATAACATTGATAAAATGCAGAGGTTATGTAGAAAACATTAAAAGATAATTTTCGTCCTCAGGCTGTTCAAAACAGATTTAAGTAATTTTAATTAAATCATTTTTTCAAAATAAAATATTTTTCTTCTTTTTTTTTTTCATTATAACTAACTAGTTTTTGTAGATCCTTGAAAACTAATAATTAAAATTTGAAAGAGAAAAATACTATTCCAATAAATTGGCAATCATATTTTATTTCCCATTCTTGAATAAAAACATAATTTTCAGATTTCCACAAATTGTGAAAAATGCAACATTTGAACTTTTAAGTTTTAAATGCCTGATTTTTTTATTATATAGCTAAACATCATCCACCATCGGTCTTTCACCTGATCAAATATCATGTCCTTCACAAATCTGATAAAGATAAGCTAAGCAGAATCTGAAAAATGTATGATATGCTAGGCCATTTATAATCAAACCACCATGCATAATTTTATGAGTAAAGTTTTGTAGATAGCTTCTTCTGTTTATATTGGAGGTTTACACACTTGCAGCCAATCATGGTCCAAAAGAACACGTTATGCAGCTTTCGGATTTTTAAAGATAATTGTTTTTATGCTTGCGTATGGAAACGGCTGCAAAATGAAAGCAGGTACGACAGCCGCATATCATCCCTTCCTAAAAAACCTGTTTGATTTTAGTGCGATTGGAAATGGTGCTATACAGTTTTAGGTAGCTTCCATTTCAGAAAGTAAGAAGCTACCTATTGCAGCTATCCCGAGGGAAGAAATTTCGGAAAATTTCAATATATTTTTACCAATCATGACACCCCCCCCCCCCCCCCAGACACCACAAATTAGCAGCTGTTGATAATCCAAATTGGAGTAGAAAAGAAGTTGGAAAAAAAAAACACTAACTTTCCTTATAGGACAAACACCTTTTATTTTTTAAACAAATCTCCTTGCAGATTTCAACTCTCCGAGATTGTTATTCCGTTAGAGTTTTACTTGGAATTCTTCAGTCAAGGCATTTTAAAATGAAAATATTCAGATGAAATTCATCCATCTCATTAACAAATGAGTTGACAACATCAAACAATCTAGCAAATAAGATATTCTGTGAGAAAATGATGTTGAAAGAATTTTACTGCATGGAGAAATACACACTCACTTTATAGACAGCGCTAAAAGATACAAAAGATGCATTTTCAGTAATTGTTCTAAGGTCAATAAAAAGCCTCACCGTTACTCTCTGATAGCAAAAACTAAATAACTTAGTGCTTCAGTCTGGAAAATGTTCTTAGCATCCCCCCCCCCCCCAAAAAAAAAATGCATGTGATGAAGTAGAATGTTTTGTAATTGAATGAATTGAGACAAGAAAGCAAAATTACGAGGTGTAGATCATGGAAATTTGGAAAGGACAAAAAAAAAAAAAAAAAAAAAATTATCTTAGGACGAAAAATAACAAATTAAATGGGGAAAATTTTAGAAATATTAAAAATGTATTATATTTTCTGTTCCTTTTAAAAATCCAATGAAACTTAGAGACTTAATAGGCCTGCAAGCTCCTAAAAGAAAGCTGAACTAGCTGAGAATGCAAAATTTGAGACATCAGGGAGAAATTGACTTTTTAATAATTACACATTATTTATGAAAAAAAATGTTTAAATTTTATTACTAAGTTTAATTTTTCTAAATGAATGAGTGAATGAACTGTCTTCATCGTTGAGTATATACAAAAATACCTAAAGAATGACTACTACATAATAGCTATTTTCAAGTATGTGTTATATTTCGCTTATATTGAACTTTTATTAGCTTGCATGTTAAAAACTATTATTTTACATTTAGTATTCATTTATTTTTTTGTAAATAATATTGATTGCATTATGTTTTAATAGAGATTCATGATTTTTTTTTTTTTTTTTTTTTTTTTTTTTTTTTTTTTTTCAGATGAATCTAACAGTGATTCAGAATTATCAGAGGAAATTAGTGATAGCGAAGAGCATTCTGAAGAGAGTGAGACTGGAACGGAAGTAGATTCAGAATCAGAACCCAAAGCACCATTGCCACCCCCTCAAATTCCAACCATTATCATTCATGAATCTCCTCCTCAGGATGTTGATCTTGATCAAAAATGGGATGCTCATGGCCCATCTGCAACATCTACTGAAGTTTTGAAAGATTTACCTGATGAAATAAAAGTAGTAAATATTGATGAATCTTTGAAAGAAACATGTATAGAATTATCCTCCACTGATTTGAAATCTGATGAAACAATAGGAATAACAGATAAAGATAATTTAGCTGACAAGAATACAAATGATGGTAAGTTGAATGATACAGATAAGAATTTTGATTTATCCTGCTTTAGGACAGATAATGAAGAAATACCTAAAACTCAGGTACCCATAATAAAATTTCCAGTTGTTGCTCCTCTTGCCACTGAAGAAAGTTCATCTGACATTAGTGTATCTTCTGGTGTTAATTCTCTTGCGAAAGAGATTGTAACTGATGTAATAGATGCTGCCAAAGAAACTGTGTTGGAATCTAAGCCTGATAATATAGAAAATGATGTTAAAGTTGAAGGTATTGTTGATTCATCTATTTCTGAAAAAACTACCTCTAGCGAAAAATTGAAAAACTATTCTATGTTGAAGTCTTCATCTTCATCTTCTGGTGATCTAGTTGTTATTGATTTATGTTCACCTGAGCGCTCTAAGCTTGAAAATCTGCCAATTGTTGATTTGTGCTCACCATTAACTCCTGAAATTGAACTTGTAAAAGAAAAATTTGAAAGTGAAAAAAATTTTGAAACAGTTCCTTTCTCCAAACCTGATATCCTATCAAATGTGCCATTATTAAATATTAATACTTCAAATTTTGACAAAGATGTTTCTGTTATAGATTTAACTGTTGGTTTGAATAATTCCATGATTTTAACAGAAATTGATCAGACTATATTATTAGATGATAGTGCCGAAAACATCTTGGATACATCTGTTACAGATCAATTTATAGTAGATAAAGTTACAGAAAAGCCCATAGTTGATGAATCCTTTATCACCATAAGGAAGAAAAGAAAATATTCTGATGATGAAGTTTTCAATTGGGATAGTGATAATGATGTATCCATACCTATGTGTTATAGTGCTATTCAGTTTGATGAAGAAACAGATCTTTCAAAGGATGGTATTTACCATGCTAATGTTGTGCAAACTGTTGATGCTGAATTAGCTGAACAGCTAGGTGATGAATCAGTAGAAGAGGTAAATACAAAAATAATTGATAGTATTGAGAAAATATTTATAGAAGATGATGATAGAAAGTTTATTGAATTAACAGATATAGAGTTAGTTGAAAAGGTAGGTATAGAATCTGTTGAACAGGTAAGTAAAGAATTGATAAAGCAAGTAACAGTTGAAGCTGTGAATAATATTCTTGATTATCAAAATTCACCAACATGTAAGTTTTCTAATTTAAAAGCCAAACCTGTTTCAGAAAACTTTGGTTTAGAAAATAGCTCAAACAACTTCGTACAAGAATTACCTTATAAACCACCGTTGTTTTCCCATGAATTAAAAGATGCCAAATTGTCTGCATCAGTGCCAAAAGGTTCTGTATTCACTGCTTCTTCCATCAAATCTTTGTCTGATAAAAAAGATAACTCTAAGCAAGAAGTTATCAACAATAAAAGCTCTGCATCTATAGATGCCAGTGATAAAATTTGTGATAAATCTACCGAAGAAAATATTTCAAAATCACTCTTAATGAGTGATGAAAAGTCAAAAGCACCCAAGGGCATTAGTCCAAAAGAAGAAACTAAATACAAAGGCTATAGCGGAAGTTTTGCAGAAAAAGTTAGGCCTAAAAGTTTATTTTGTGATACACTTTATTTACGTTCACTTGATATTAAATTAAAGCAATCATTTCCAGATTTAGCTAAAAGCAATGATAAAATAAATGATAATCATAAACCTGAACATCATGATAAGATTGCAAAAAAATTATTTTCTGATAGCAACGATAGTCTTGATATTGATGAAAAAGATAATGATGTCTTTGAGAATGTGGATGAAAATAAATCATATGAAGATGTAACAGTTGGTTTGCAAGGGAAATTAACACCTGCTTTTTTAAAAGATGAAACAGATGAAGAAAAGCCAAAAATGTCAGCACACAAACATCCATCAGTTTCATTTTCTACTGTAGAAGCATATAGTGATCTTGTTTCACCTTATACATCAGCTCAAGTTGCAACTGATAATAATTTTCCAACAAAAATGAGACCTAAATGTGATATAGATATTAATAGGTTGAGACAAAAAAGAGAAAAAAGAAAGAGTGTCCACGAAGACATTCAAGGACTGCCTTTTGCAGATGAAGAAAAAATAGTATCTCCTGTTGATCCTCTTGGGAATTCAGATGTTTTTATGACACCTAAAGCTGCTTTTGATACCAACTCAAAAGATAATTCAAAATTATCAGAATCTGATGTATTTTCTACTCCTGCATGGAAAACTCCAGACTTAGTAGATGAAGAAAGGTATTTACGTTTACAAAGTACTGCTGAGCAGGAAAAGGCAAGACAAGAAGCTAGAGCCCGAGCCAGGTTAAAAAGTGATGAAGAGCTGGGTTTAAGTCCTAATAATTATCGAAAAAAATATAAACGCCAACTTTCTTTGAATTCTATCAACTATGATGAGCTGTGTAGTGATGAATTTTATGACCAAGAGGATGAAATTGAGGATGATATTATAAATAATTTTTGTCAAGGTAAAATTTCTGGCATTGAAGAAACATTTAGCATGTTCAAAAATTCAGACCTTTTTCATAAAGGAAAAAATTCTGAGCATCCTTCCACATCTAGTCAACAATCGCCTCTAAAAATTTTCAAAGGATCATTGCAAGATGATTTGTCTCTCCTAGGTTCCAATTTATCACCACCGAACAAAGCAATGTCTGCTTCTACTGGCACTTTAAAATTTAATGATACTCAAGTTCAAATTGATACTGCAAAAAGTGCATCAGTGCTGCAGACATCCATGCATTCCAGTAAGCCTAATTCTCCTGAAACTAGTCCAGATATAATTTGTACAGATACTTCTCCTTTTGATTCTAAATTTAGCTACAAAGGAAAAGGTAAAAGCATTCGAACGGAGAGTTCAGGTGATGAAGACAAATCTAAATCTAATGGTAAAAAATCTATATTTTCTATTTTGAATTTTGGGAAAGGTAATTTATCTAAAGAAAAACCTAAACAGAAACCAAAAGAACCTGAAAAAGAACTTTCATCTTCTCTTCCCAATGACTTTGGTGCAAGATCTGTTTCTAAATCTAAACCTTTCTCTCACCTCAAACTTTCTAAATCCAAAGAAAAAACTACTAAACCACCTAAAGCCAAGCCAGTGCCATCTGATGATGTCCCCTGTAGTCCTTTAGAAAATAGTTCAGTTCATGAGGAACCTTTGACTCTATCTTTTAATACTCAACAAGCCAAAATCATTCCTAAATATGCTGTTTATAGAAATCCAGAAACAATGATTTCTACTTTTCCTGTTCACTTACCTGTTCCAAAATTGGAAAATGGACTGGCTCCTAAAGCTTCTGGTAAGTTAGAGGTCTGCAACATTTGCTTTACTCCCAGCAGATTTCTTTGTTTCGCCCTCAGTGTTTTCTGTGGTACTTTGCTTTACTTTTTTTCTGTTTCTGGATTCTTTGTTTGCTTTCTGTGCATGCATCTTTTATCTTTACTTATTTTATCTTACAAACACTTGTTTTTTGTTCAAGGTAGTTGTTTATCCCTATTTTATTTATTTATTTATTTTTTTTTAATAAATGAAAATATCAAATAAGTGCAGTGAATTATTATTTGCAGTTTTTCATACTCATTTTTTCTTTTGAATTCTTTATTTTGCATGGGGCCACTCAGCTCAGTGGTTCCTTCCATTTATTCAAAGTAATAGATTATACCATATTATTATTTTATTTTTCTGTCTTGTATTTTAAATATAATACAACATTTTTTTAAATACACTGTGCTACTGAGAGTTAGTTATTTTATACATTTTTATATAGCACTGAAAAATTAATAATTATTTTCATATGAGGACAAAGTAAAATACATTTTGTTTTACAGAAACTGCTTTGTGCAGGAACCTTCACGGCTGGCAATGTTCCCCTCTAATATAAACACATAAAAATGAAATCCATGCATAAATTATTTCCTTTCATTATCAGTATCTACAAAAGTATTCTGATGGTAACATGAATTCAAATTTATGAAAAGAAATTGTCTATATTTGTAGTAGTGGTGGTGTTTTGCATCCCTGGCGGTATGGAATGGAAGAGATAAAGCGTGCTCTTAGATGATGTCATCTAAGATATGAATTTCAGCCCCATGCCGCCTAACTGGTAAAACATGGTGGTTTGAAACGAGATTTAATTTTAATTTTTAAACTTTAAATTAGTCTTGAATGATTTTTTTTTTAGTAGTGTCATCTATGAGCAGAGCTGTTTGAGAAACATATTTATTTGTTAATATTTTAAAAGAGTGGTTCACCAAGGTGGTATTAAACTCATAACCCAAGGCTTCGAAGGAAAGCACCTTATCAATTCGCCCATTAAGATCTTATTATGGTAATTAAACTGTTAAATGTAGGTGATAGAATGAGATTGATTCAGCTGTGCATTTAAAATTTATGCAGAAGATGGTAATTTAGTTCCCACTGACATTTAAATTTATCACTTAAGAAAATTTACATTTCTCAAGTGCACAGACTCGTAAATCTCTTGTATGTCTCTAGTTATGCTTTAAATAATACTAGGTTGAGCAAAAAGTTCTGGGAAATTTGTGAAAGTTGCATTGTTATGCGCAAATTTACAACAAAAGCAACAAGACAATTCTTCAAAGTAGAGACCATCATAGTCAACGACTTTCTGCCATCGTTTTGCCAGATTCCAGATTTGTTGGAAGTACCATGGCAGCTTCTTGGAATCGAAAAACTCTTGACATGCTTCTTCAACTTCATTCGTTGAGAATCGTCAGACCTTTTCTCCAATAATGCCGCATCAACACACGCAAATCATATTGTTCAAAGAATTTTGGAGCCGAAATTCCTGAACTCCTGTAGATATACCACTTACTTGTACTCCTATATATGATACAAATTCTTGTAACTATTAGATTAAAAATTTCCCAGAACTTTTTGCTCAACCTAATAATACAGTGGAACCCCGATCTATCGTTCCTGCATCCATCATTTTCCCACATTGATTGTTTTATTTCTATGGTCCCTGCGCAAATTTTATTTAAATAATATTGACGAAACCTGCATCATTCTTCAAAAAGTCATTTTCCCGAATTCATTGTTGTAAATTTTTTCTCCTCACTGAAATGAAATTGAAGGTCAAGCGGATCCATATGACATACAAACTTGAATTACTTTTTTTTTTTATCCTAAAATAACTCATTTGTGCTGTTTTCAGCAGAAAAACAGGGATTAGCGCTATTATTGTGACATGTATGTACGTGTAAATAATTGAATGCAGAACAGGTGTTCTTGTTTGGAGGATGGCTTATTCTATTCTATGTAAAGGGGAGGATGGACGCATCCATTTCTTCCAGCTGCCACATTCTTTCACATTCCTGGCTAATCTGTTGTGTGTAGTGTACGTGTTTAATTTCAAGAGTCTGAACTTTCAATTTAATATGTTCTGCGCTAAATTTCATGCTTCAAGAATACAAAGAAACTGGGAAACCAAAGCATGGATGAAAAATGATATTTTTACAAAATTCCTTAATGACTTTGATAGATCAATCGGTGCTCAAAAAAAGAAAATCATTCTATTTATTGACAATTGTTCAGCTCATTCACCAGATACATCGTCTTTGAAAAATATAAAAGTCCGTTTTTTCCCAGCCAATTGTACGCCTGTCATACAACCTCTTGGTGCCAGGATAATCAACTGTTTTAAGCAATTTTACTGGAGAAAACTAGTGAAAAGATCTTTATGTTTCATGGAACAAGCAAAAGAACCTACTCCAAAAATAGACCTTCTGCAGGCTATTCATTTTGTACTTTCAACATGGCATGTAGTAACCTCTCCAGCCATCCAGAATTGTTTCGTGAAATGCGGTTTTGTACAAAAAATTGGTGAAGAATACTCAACAGAAGGAAAAGAAAATAATGATAATGGTGATGATAATGTAGATAAAGAGTGTTTGCATGTAGTAGAAGATGCATCTGGTGTGAAATTTAGCGATTATATTTCCATTGATCAAGATATTGTGACATATGATGTCCTAAGCATAGAAGAAATGTATAATGATGCAAAAAATTAATTTAATGGTGAAGAAACAGAGGATAATGTTCATGCTGATGAAGCTGAGCCTACACCAGTGCCAAGTCTATTTGGTGCAATTACAGCATTTGAAACTACAAACTTTTATATGTATGCACAAGCAGGGTTGGGGTTTTGGATGCCCAAAACTAGTTTTGGACAGGACATGTGGGTTTTACTGTCCTAAACTGTACTAAAGTGTCTAAAACTGTACTAAAGGGTCCAAAACTGTATTAAAGTGTCCAAAACCTTTAAAAAAGCAACATTCCACATATAACCACTGCACACTTACTAAACATATGAATAAATATAAATATCTCACAATATATTTTACTAACTTTCCCTTTAATTTTTTGGTAAATGAAAAAAAGTTCAAATTTTTCTAATATCTATGTAACATAAAAAGTTCTGTTTCTGTTAAAATTGAGTTATAATAATAAGAAATTCTTTATAATACCACACACATAGTATAGGGAGGGGAGGTTTTCTTTTGTTTCAGTTTTTGTGCAAGAAAATGTTACAAAGAAATTTCTTTTAAATAATGTTTCATTGTAAATTATCTTTTCTAGATTATAGGATAATGAAAGAAAACACAAATACAGTCGAACTTTGATAATTCGAAGTGCAAGGGACCACTGCAAAACTTCGAATTATCCAAAAAAAATTATTTTTATGTCGTAAAATAATTAATCGCAACAGAAATTGCGAAAAAAAATATGTTTATTAATTTTAAATAAAAAAACTACAGCTTTTTAAAATATTGAGATATTTCAGATTGCTTTAAAGAGCTTACTTGATTGTTTTAACAAAATCTTCAAGGCAGCAAAATCTACAGCTCGAAACACAGCTTCACTCATGTTAGATTGTCCTTCTACATAACGACGATATTCGGCTAGATGAATAACTGCCTCACTTGAAGTTGGAATTGTTCTCTATTCTTCTACCTCATCTTCAGTATCTTCATCGTCTTCTGTTGCAATGTTCTTATTGTTTAGAACTTGTGATAGAATATCTGTATCAGACAGCTCTCCACAAATGTCTATATTTTTATCAATGTCGACGTAATCATCAAATGGTATGCTGTCTTCCCATGCAACTGGGGGAGGTAAATTTTCTTCATCTAAAAGCTCGCTAGGGACAGTGTTCCTGACGAATCCTGCTTTCCGGAAACAGTTTGCTATAGTTTTTTGGCTCACTTTGGACCATGCATTTAAACACATTCTTGATGCATCGAGGAGAGTAACGGGAAGCTTTTGGGAAGATTCAGTAAGGAGGTGTTGAACGACTAGGCATCTGTAGAAATGCTTCAGATTTTTAATGATGCCTTGATCCATTGGTTGCACCAATGAAGTCATGTTTGGTGGAAAAAATTCAACCGTGACATTTTCCATAGTGGGTATCGATTTATGGGCCGTGCAGTTATCAATAAACAGGATGATTTTTCTGTTTTTTCTTTGGTACGTGCGATTGAGATCTAGCAGCCATTCTTCAAAAAGATTCCCCGTCATCCAGGCTTTCGTGTTAGAACGGTATTCTATAGGCTTTGTTTTGGCATTGTTAAAACATCTTGGAGTTCTTGATTTTCCAATCATCAGTAAGGGTAACTTCTGAGTGCCGTCCATGTTTGCTCCCACAAGTAGGGTTATTTGGTCTTTACTGCGTTTTCCTGCACTACATTTTTCACCTTTAAAATCCAAAGTCTTTGCAGGGGTACATTGGAAAAAATGTCTGGTTTCGTCGACATTAAAAATGTCTCTGTCCTGTGTATGCTCAATGATTTGAACAACTTTTTCTTTCCACTCATTTGCTGCATCTTGGTCCACACTTGAACTTTCACCACACACAAACTTAAAAAGGAAATTTCATTTCTTTCCTTAAATCCGTCTAACCATCCGGAGCTTGCTTTGAAGTTGATGTTTCCTAAGCTGACAGCAAATTCTTCCGCTTTTGCATGAACAAGAGTTCCACTGAGAGGAATGTTTTTGTCCCACGCTTGCTTAAACCACTTCAAGACACACTTGTCCACATCAGGATTATCGGGTTCTCTAGCCCATTTGCGATTTCGATTAGATTTCAAATTTTTTTCTTTATTTTTCAAAAAGGTCGAAAGAGTGTTAGGTGCTATTCCATACTTTTTTGCGATGATGCATTTCTTCTTTACACCTTTTTCTACCTCACGAATCACAGCAATTTTTTCCTTGAAAGATAAGGTTTTATACGGGACACGAGGCTTACTCAACGACATGCTTGCACTGAACTCTCACCACAAAAACTAAAAACACAATGAAGAAAACTCAGGTGACTATAGACCTGGTTTCGAAGAATTGCAACACGTGTCATCTATGATTTATCGCATTGGCGAGAGTAGCATGTGTCGCTTACGAAGGGCTTTCGTTACTCCTCCCTTTATCCCTGCTCTGTTTCCTAGAACAGATGAGAATATTCTCCCACCCCCTTCTCTTCCCTAAAGAATTTTCCAAAATAGCTGAAAATAACGCGGCCACTTTTCAAATAAACTGTATTGAAACTAGATTTTGTCATTTTTGAAAGGGTAAAAACTTCGAATTAAAGAAGTTGGACTTCGAAATAACCAAGATTTTAGCATTAACTGAATACAAGTTTCAAGGGACTGACAAAAAACTTCGAATTATCCACAAATTCGAATTATCCACAAATTCGAATTATCCAAGTTCGACTGTATTTTATTTAAAATCTAGAAGTTATTTTTTAAAATATGTATTTTTATTATGAATTTAATCTAATTCTAGTGAACATTCTATTTCTTAAGAGTTAAATAGTGTTGTTATATTAATAGTCATATAATATAGTGTTATGTTATAATAATAAATATCTAAATATCTCATAATCAAACAAAATCAATTATTTTTATTTATACTATTTCTTAATATACGCATACACATAGTTGCCAGCAGTAAGCTGGTTTAATCAGTATGCTGAACCTGAACTCCATTTATCATTTATTTCCAGTAACAACTCTTGGGACTTTCAGTAACAGAATCAGAATGTAATTCTTCATAAAAATTGTTAGTACTTCAATTAACTACTATTATTTAAATGAATAACATTAAAATTATGATACATAATTAAATTTAATATATTTTTAATGTAATTACTTTGTTACGTAGGGCAATTAGGTTGTTACTACTAAATTGTTAGGTAGTATAACGTAGGGTAATTAGGTTGTTAATACTAAATCGGTATTTTTGTATTGTTATCTTTTTGGCAATTTTTTAAACTTTTAGCATTGTTCTGATAAATACAATTTTACTACAAAATATAGTTTTGGACAGTTTTAGACAGAAGGGTTTTGGACAGTACGGTTTAAACCTTGGATTTTACCGTTGTGTCCAAAACCTTACCAACCCTGTGCACAAGAAATTACAGAAAAATGTTGTACATCTTGCAAATTTGTTGTTTAATTTACAAAATGAACAAAAAACACAACATAAAATTACTGATTTGTTAAAATAAATATCACTTTTCTACAACTTTGATTTATTTCTTTTACAGTTTGGTAAGTAACAAATTAGTATTTATTAGTATACATTGCCTGTAAGGACGGGAGTTTCAAAACTCATTTTATCCATAGAATCAAATTTTGGGAAATTCCAAAAAACCTCAAACTGCGTCCATTGGTTTTAAATGTAAACCAAGATTTTACAATGCCATAAATACAGGTTAAACTAGTTTTTTTGCAGTTTGTAGTGTTTTTTCGTTGCAGATTTACCAATAAAATAGATGATAGAAAAAACATGATTTTTCAAATTTTGGATAAAGAGAGTTTTGAAACTCACATCCTCGTGTATTAGTAATGCATAAACATTGTTTTTTTTTTTTTTTCGTGTTTTGACATTAATTTGCATTCATCGATTTCCCACATTCATCATTTTTTTTTTTCACACACCATTGAAAAACGATGGATTGATGTTCTACTGTAATAACAATAATTCAAATTTGTTCTAAATTTTGTCATTCATACTTATTATTTTGTAACTGTTTTTCTAATTTTCAATTTCATAATATATAAATGAATAGGCATTTAAAATTATGCCATTGGAACATAGTAGTATGTGTACAGTTAATAGGCTTTAAAAATTTAAAAAATATTGAAGCGGGGAAAGAGGGGGTGTTACCAGTTTGAACATTGGGGAAAAAAGGTCATACGTTAGGAATTTTTATGGATTTCAATAGTAAAATAAACTGTTATATGTGTGTGGTGGTGGTTGAGGAGGGGTGTAATTTATAATATATTAAGTCATGATGTATTATTTCTTGATATTGTCTTTGACTAATGTTTTCCTAATGAACAACAATTTTGAGGGGCAATAGATAAATAAGCCTAAGTAATTTTTGTCTACACATGTGAGCTTACTTTCAAGAACGTGTTTGCTACAAAAAAATAAATAAAAATAAAATGCATTATAAAATAAGTGGACATGTAGTTTTTAAAATCACCAGTTCAGTTACTAACATAGCCTATTAACTATGGGAAATCTGCTTTTTTAATTGATGCATGAGGATTTTATTGAAGCAGGCTGTAACTAATAAAAATTCTTAATTGTTTGCTCTTGATATTTTAGTATTGTTATTCTTTAGATGAAATATCTCTTTTCCTATATTTGTTTATTTTTACTTGACTCTTGAATTGAAAGCACATGTGTAAACAAAATGGCAACTGTTAAGTTATGCAGCACTACTGTAGTTGATATATTATGTTTTTCTTAAATTACCAATTTTTAGTTTGCATGTTTATTTATTTATTTATTTGCTATTGTTGTTACTACTTTGTTTTTATGTGGATTTTATTTCATTATTTTCCTTTTTGTTAGATTTTGTATCTGTTTCCTTTATTTGGGGGGGGGGGGGGATTGTTCATGTAAATATATATTACTGTGTAACAAATTGAGATTTTTTTTATTCTCTTCTCATAGAAGATAGTTTTAGTGATGAAGATGATACAAAGGGAAATAAAGCAAGCCACATTCCATGTGTTGAGAAAAATGATAAGGTTTGATTAGTTATTTACTTCTTAATGTTTAATTTTATGAATTGTAAATATTATATCCATATACAGTTATATAATCCATTTTATAGCTGTAAATCAAATGATGCAGTTATAACTTGAGTTATTTATAATTTCAAAAACAAAATTTTTAGCAGATTTCTAAATTTTGATTCAATCTGCCTAATTCCTAAAAAATTGTGACTCTCTGAATTACGTAAATTTTTGTGAATAATTCATAGCATGTCAATGCAAAATTATTTATTTCGCAAATAGTTTTATACAATGTTTGTTTGATAATTTAAAGACATTAAATCCAGAAGTAGAAAGAATTGTTTATGCAGAAAAGGTGCTAACAAAAATTACAATGGTTGTACAGCTAGATGGAAAAATTTATTTCAAAATGCTCAGAATCAAGTATTATTCAGTGACGGAAAAAAATATATATATCTGTGTTTTGAAAATGATGAATAATGTTATGGTAGGTAGGAACTTAACAATAAACTTTTTCCTATCTTTCATAATGTCAGACATACAAATGATGTTATTCATATGAAGAGGAGATTGTTTGATCCAAAAAGGAGGGAAAATTTACTTTTATTTGTGATAGAATAAAATACTTGAATATATTAAAAAATAAGCTTAAATAAAATGCCCATAATTTAGATTTTGAGTACTTCATTTTAACTTTCATATTTCAACAAGACAACCTTGGCAACAGCTAAAATTCTCAAGGTATAATTATTATGCAGTTGCGAAATGCAATTACTTAGACTAACTTAATCTCTAGATATTAATGTGGTTGAAAGTTCATAGTCTCAATTTCAAAAATTGTTTAGAAATATTATAGTAAGAACAACAAGAAAGAAAATTTATGCATCAAGTATGCCTGGGCCTTAAATTGATTTAAAGCTAAAAACGGAAATCCGATTTAACCATTGGTCTTAAATTGATTTAAGATAACATTGGAAATCTGATTTAACCATTGTCTTAAATCGTGATTTAAGCTAACATTGGTAATCCGATTTAGCCATTGGTCTTAAATTGATTTAAAACAAAATACCGATTCAGAGCTAACATCGGAAAACGGATGTATCTTCATTGATGTATCTACCGCATGCATAGTGATCTGATGTTAATCGATTTAGTGGGATCCAATTTAAGCAAACATCGCAATTCTGAATGCTCTCCAATTTTAAAAAAAAGGTGATTTAAGTAAAACTTGATATATATATGTATATATATTGTAGGATGAAATCTCACATCTTTTATTCACCTTTTCGCCGGCCTCACATCTTCAGTGGAAATGATATTTGTTTACGATTTGCTTTGAGTTTTTTTCTTTTGCCAATCGTCACCCGTGGAGTGGACCTGTAAGCTTTTTTTTTTTCCCTGATGCTTGGTCATAAGCGTATTATACATTCCTCCTCTCCCTAGAGTCCTCCAAAGCCGTTGCTGCATGCATGCTCAGTAGGTATTATCTGAGTGTTCGTTATGATGTCAGAGACATGACGTGTTTTGCGTAGCGAATTGGAACATTTCAGTTTTGTTTTCATAATTCCTATTTGTTTCGCAAATTACCATTGTCTTTTAAATTTGATCAATTGTTTTAAATCTCTCGTTTAATTACTTTTTCTTGCCCCATAGCGATGTTTAAGTACTGTTCCTCTTAATTTTTCTTAGTCAGTTTTGTTCTGACTGGCCGTCAAAATAGGGTTGTGATTTTTTTTTTTTATGGTGATTGCCGTTATGTATTCTCATGAGGTCTGATTCTTTGAATTTGCCAGCGATTTCTCAAAAAATAGTGATTTGAATGTCTGCCTTTTTGAAAAGAACTTTTGTTGTGGTCAAGAGGGAAAGTTTATTTTCCTCTCTTCTTTCTGATTCTAAATAAAGACTGTTTACAGACTTAGAATGTTGCCGTTCCTATCTCCGTCTCAACATGCTTTTACTAAAGTAAGATCTTAGAAATTTTTTTCATGTTAGGGACCTTAAAGAATAAAGTTAAATATTTATTTAACAGGTTTTTGCCTGCATTGTAAGCAAAATTAATGATTTATACAGTAGCAAAAAAAAACAATTTTATGATCACGCTAAAGTGTGAATATAAATATTCACGTCACACACACATGCATATATTTGTAAACAAGATTCACAGTTTATGAGATTGGAATGTGTATTTTTATTAAATTAAGCACTTGTATGGTTGAAAGTTGAAAAGATAAAGTAAAATTTAATACTTAAAATCCAAATTCATTGAATTTCAGTTTATATGCTAATGCAGTCTTTTGATGAAAAATTAAGTTTGCCCATGTTTGGGTAATATTTTAATATATATTTTTTATTTTCTATTATTCTATAATTAATTTTAAAGTAGAATCCTGCATTGTTTCAAGATTGTTTTCCTGAAATTGATTCGGTATTTATATGATTTAAAAAATAATAATAGTTTTATATTTAAAATCCAAATTCATCGAATTTCAATTTATACAGTAGACTCCCTCAAATCCTCAATCCTAAAATCTGCAAATGCATAAAATCTGTTCATCATTGCACATGTAAACGATGAAACTTTCAGTTCAGATGTAGGGACAAAATTACAGAATTTTTTTAGTTATATTTTTCTGTAGACATATTTTCATGTGTAACTCTTGTTAATATGACTGAATTCATGCTTTTTCCAGTATAAATTAATTTCTGAAAAAATTCAAAATATTACTGATATCACAGCCTTTTTACCAAATATACTTATGTATTAATCAAGCTTTTTTGGTTATTAAGTCTGTCTCAATCTGAAATAAAACATCCTTATTTCATGGTTTTGATGTGAAATTATTAGGGTACCTATATGAGGCAAATTTCATTGAATAATTCAAGATAAATGTATTTCATCTTTATTATGCATATTTAATTATACATTATTATTTATTTATTTCACATTTACTTTTAGTAATTTCATCATTTTTTAAATTATCTTAATTTTTATCATTTTAGTTTATTACTTTACTTAATTGTTTTAATATTTTACTATATTGTAACCATTCATTATAATTTTAATTGCATTATTACATTGAAATTACTGTTTACTAAAAAAAAAATGTAAACAAACAACAAAGCAATGATCAGAAATCCACAAAATTCTAAAATCCGCACAATCTTCCCAAGATGTGCAGATTTGAGGGAGTCTACTGTATTTTTATGCATTCTTTTGATGAAAAATTCATTAATGAAAAATTCATGAATGAATTAGTAATATTTAATTTTTGTATTATTTTTTAATTAATGAAAATATTTTAGAGTCCTGTGTGTTGTTTCATGTATCCTCATTTGGCCATGATTCGCATGAAATATTTTTATTTTTCAGATAAGATCTTTTCCTCGAAATTCATCGAGTATTTATGGTTGAAAAAAAAAAAATAAAGTTTCATATTTAAAATCCAAATTTATCGAATTGCAGATTTTATTTTTATGCATTCTTTTAATGAAAAAAATTCATTTTTCACATATTTGCGTAATATTTTCTGTTAAATATTTTTAAATAGAGTTATGCATTGTGTTTGACATCCAATTTCAACTAGCCATGTGGATTTATTTTTTTAGCGCATTTGTTGTTTTGACTTTTTTGCAATTGAGAGTAATTTGCTGAAATTGATCCACTATTTATGACTGAAAAAAAAAAAAAAAACGATGAAGTCTTAAGGTTAAAATCCAAATTCCTCTAATTTCTGTGTATATTTTTATTAAAAATATTTTAAGGAAAAATTAATTTTCATATTTTTGGATAATATTGGGATATTTTAGTTTTAATTTATTAATTATTTTGTAAGTAATTAAAAATTAGGGGTGTGAGGAATAGTGATTTGGCCGAATACTGAATATTCGGCAAAATTTTGGGCCGAATACCAACTTTTATTTTTCCAATGCAATAAAAATAATTTTTGATTATATATATAAATATAATTTAAAATTTTAAAATAGAAAAAAAATTAAAAACAAATTTCTGTTCTATTATTAATCTGTTTAATTTTTTTAATAACTTGATGTAGGAGAAAACCCCCAATAACTGACACCTTAGAGATTCTTTCTTGTTCAAATCGCTATTACAAAATTTTAAATGCATTTTATACTTATTTTTCTTTTTGAAAGGATAGTAGAGATACATTTAAAAATTACTGTTGACAAAATTATCAGAAATTACACATTGTATTATTAAAAATTATTTTTTTTTTTTCATAAATATGGTGAATAACTGCAGTAACTGACACCAACCCCATTTTGGAAAACCAATAACTGTTTTGAAGCGAACCAGTGTTTGACACACTACTTGCAAAAATTTAAAAAAAAAAAAAAAAAAAAAAAAAAAAAAAAAAAGTTATTTTTTATTTCAAGGAATTTATGCTTCAAAAATACTTTAATATTTCTTATAAAAACAAGTTATTTAAACCTTATTTATATATGACAGGGATGGTGAACTTGGCACATAAGAAAATTTCTCTGGCATGCGAAAAAAGTTGCAGATTATATTCAGTTTATGGAGAACAATCCATTTTATGTTTTTGTTTTCTTTTTTACAAAAGTATAGTTTTGTGTTACAGGTATATAACTTACTTTAAAATAATCCGTTATTTTTGAATGATCTAAGATATTATAAATTTCAATGAAAGATACATCGTTATTTCCTCGCCAAATCTTTCAACATACAGACTTTTACTAATCATTTTGCTTTATCAAATTTCAAAGGTTTTATTTTTGAAAATTTAATATTAAGAGATAGTTTGCATATTAATATACCTAATTGACACGCTTTCTACTTTAGATTTTATTTTATTTAGGTTTATGGTTTTAAGTTATTTTAGGCTTATTATAATTGGGTTTTAATTTTGAAAATGGAATTTTAATTGTCAGTGTAAATATCATAATTATGTATCTATTGAACCTGATTCTACCTAAAAAACTAAAAATGATCTGATTTGGAAATATACAATGAAAGAAAATCTCATTTGTAGATTATTAATATGAAATTCGATGCAACATGGCTATATTGTTGAGTAAATACAGCATAATAAATAAGTTAGAAATCGAATTTAGTATAAGTGTAAAAATTTTTAAGTAAAAATTCTATAAATATTAATTATTGATTTTATCTACGTTAAAATGTTTCTGGCACATTAGAATGTTAGTACATAATAATTTTGAAATTTTTGGCATGCATACTCAAAAAGGTTCGTCATCCCTTATATGGGATATTGTACTACAGATGTATGTGTCTCCCTTTTCATGTTTTAAATTATTAGTAATGCAAATATCCAATAACTGACATTTATGAACCTGTAACTGAGAAATGGTGTCAGGCCCTGGTAGAACAACTTAAATTTTAATGATGTTGACTACAAGATTTTTTTTTTTTTTTCTTCAGCAGTTCAAATAATAGATTTCAACTTTCTTTTTAATATTAGCAATAATTAACTCCTCTGTTGGAGACTGGTGAAATGAAATTATTGGAACCAATAACTGGCTTCCCCCATTAAGTTAAATTAAATAATTATAAACTAGAAATCATGGTTCTAATGTATCATAGACATCTTTTAACTGATTTCAACAAGTATAATTTTAAGGAAATTTTAGAATGCTTGCATTACAAATAGATTTTTAAAAAAAACTACCTTAATTTTAGAAGTAAGATGGATGTTTCAAAATGGTACTTTCTGTGTTCTCAAAAGTTTCTTCCTCATTAAATATGTTTTTGGCCTACTAGTGGTAAATAAATTGACTCCAAAATAATAAGTCTCTAAGTTACCACTAGATGAATTTACTTTGCAGAATTTTAGAAGAAAATGCTTATTTGAGTTACGTAATTAAGAATGAAAAGGACTTCATGAATGTGTCAGAAAGTAGAACGTGTGGATTAGAGAAAAAAATTTCAAAGGCTTCAATATTTGGCAAGAGAACCGAATACCGAATAGTGGCTGAATATTCGTCCCATCCCTATTAAAGATGCTTTAAAAGAGTTCTGTAATGAATTGAGTAACTTGATTTTTACAACATAATGGAAGTGAGAATGTGGGGGTGGGGGGTAGTGTGACGTAATAAAAATGTTGATGAGAATTAAGTAAATAAAAAAGAGTTAATTTGCTGTTGAATAAAATAAACAATCTGGAGTGCCGTAAATGGATCGTATAGCTAAGATGATAAGATTGACTTGCAGTAAAAATAAAAATAAAAGAAGGATGAATAAGTAAATGTAACGTTCTTACTTAATGATGAGATAACACATTGAAGAGACAGCAGTTATAAAAATCTTCTTTATTCGTTGATTCACTTGAGAGGTGGAAGGCAATTAGGAGAAGTACGTCATCATACACATTTAAAAAAAAACGTTCCACTTAGTATTATTAAAAACTTGAAGTAATTCCAAGATAAAATCTTGAAGTAATTCCAAGATATTTCCATGATAAAAATGAATGCTGGTTTGATGCTAGTTCAAAATAATTCTTTAGAGAATGTCTTGAAGATACAAAGTCCAAATTCGAAAAAAGCGTTGAATTAAATTCCATCGGCGATCTGCGACAAAATTTTTCTTATTAAATGAGCACATTAGAATAACATGATCGCTGAAACACGTTCGCAATCCTTCAAACAGGCACTAGTCCCGATTTGAAAAAGACAAATCACATTGTCAAAAATAATACTTATTAAAACTTTCGTAAATCTTAAAAATCTGATCTTAAAATCTGTTAAAAAACTGGCTGCATTGATATATATACTACATAAAAGGGGTCCACAAAACTACATCCACAATTGATTTAAATCTATTTGTTAAATTAAAATTGCGTATGAATTGTAGAACGAATGACAGCACGGAGAAAATGAAACTACGTTCAAAAGGCAATCGAAAACACACCTCTAATATGACGCGGTCGACGTCATGCTGTTTCTAAAAATAGAACAGGAAGAGGGAGAAAAGCTGAAATAAAAAGTTATGTTACTTGCGGTAAAAAGGAAAGAAAAAAAGTGATTTGAACGATGTTTTGAGTCAAAAAATAATAGTTTAAAACGTGAGATAATAATGCTGCATTACAATTTAAAAAATAAATAATAAATGTGATTACTACATCACAGGTGGAATTCATTGGATTTTTCTGTAGATCTGGGATTTTATGCTGTTTTAACCATTAAAAATACTTATATTTATTATTAATCTTAAAGCGTGCCAATGGTCTTGAAAAGAATCAGCAATTTCAGTAATTATGTACTCCAAGACTTGCACTTTCAATCCTTCTCCATCCTTCTATATGAATGTCAGCATTTATGTTAAACAAATTTTATTATAATCTAAAAGTTAAATAAAATTGCTACACCTCATTTCTCATATATCTTCCTTTTCTTTTCTTCTTTTTTGCTACCTTTCTCATCATAGTAAATGAACATTTAAATTTATCATTGGCTTCATTGAATCTGCTTTTGTTTTATCTCAATAACTATTTAATTCTGTGTCAGTAAAAAAAAAGTTTATGTTAGCCATGTGGTGCTATTTGGGTGGGCTAGGGAGAAGTCCCCCACTCCTTAAGGAATTTAAATTGTAGTGGCCATAACAAATCAGACAAAAAAAAAAATCCTTTTTTTTATATATATTATTTTTTAAAGAATGAGTATATCAAATTTATTAAAATAGTTCACTGATTTTTAAAATGGATAAAGCTGAGTGTTTTTGGACATTCAAACTTTTTTTATGTAAAAATATACTGCTTTTAGTATTCTATTTCAAGGATATTTCAATAATTAAAAGCTAAATATACTATATAATAAAGGATGAACGAGGCCTGCATAAAGAATGTATTTTGTTACTAAAAATTAAAAAATAGTTTTCCATATTATAAAGGTAAAATCTGTAAAAGAAAAAGTGGTCAGCAACGACGATTTTTTTTTTTTAGTTAAATTCTGTGTTAAATCGCGATGTTAGATAGATGACAAGTCGATTTAAGAAATTTCTACATTACCCAGTCCTAGCATCAAGTATGCATTATGAAACACTTTCAAAGTATTTTAGAAAAAAATTGCTGTTTAATAAGGTAAATATGATACTTAAGTAACATTTAAAAAAATGCATAACACATTTGAAAACCAGATTTCAGTAATTACTGTCCATAGCCTGAAAACTACTTCAATTGTTATATGATCTATAGATTTGTATATGAGGCATTCTCACAAAATTTTAACTTTCAGGAATAAAAATCTGGTGAAATTAAACTTAATAAAATGACATTTTAAACTTATAAACGGATGCCTTAATGATTCAAAATAAAGAAAAAATGGTCAACAGTGATGATTTTTTTATTTAACTGAGGATTAAGTTAAACTTGTGAGTTTAATTTTCCTTACCATTTTACCTCTCTAACTTTTTATTTTCTTCTACATTTTTACTTATGAATTTGCATAGTACCCACAGAACATTCAAATAAGAAATAATAACAATGTAGTAAATAAATAAATTGAAGGACTATCATGTCTTGAAACTAAAAGCACAAAAATAATTAAAAAAGATTTACTAAAAGACGTATACTACATATAAAAGTTGACACTTTTAAAACATTAAATAAAAGTTTAAAACCAACAAGTTTCAGCCTCCCTGTGGCCATAGAAGACTCTGATGATGGCCACAGGGTGGCTGAAACTTGTTGGTTTAAAACTTTTATTTAATGTTTTAAAAGTGTCAACTTTTATATGTAGTATACGTCTTTTAGTAAATCTTTTTAATTATTTTTGTGCTTTTAACAATGTAGTGTTTTTAGTACAAAATTTTGGTATAACATTGTCTTAAAGGGGTGTTAAAGAAGGGACGGTAAGAACAAAAAAGAGAGACGGTAAGGAAAATTACAACCTATTTTTAGGCAAATCATGTTAAGACTAAGTGATAGCCACAATGTTCATGGATCTTTAGCAACAGTTATTTACATTGAATTTAAAAAAAAATATTTACCTCAAAAAGTGCAAGAATAATCCTTGGAGACGGTAAGACTATCAATAAAGCCATGATGCTTGAAATTGATATTTAAATTCTACAATAAATTTCCTGTCAAAGAATTTTAGCCATTCTTTCGCTAGCATACTTCTGCATGAGAAAAAAGTTGAAAAAAAAATTCTGTGGCTGCATCTGAAGCGATTTTCTGTATAATTTTAGCAAGAGGGGTGGTAAGGAATCTAAAATCCAAGGACATAGTTAAAAAAATAATAACAACCATAAAAATGTGTGCAGGTTAATTTTTTGCTACATATTTATACAAAACAATAGTCCCAGTTTCAGAAAAAATTACATTGAATTACTTTTATTGAAATAATTTTATACAGACAGCTCCAGTCTTAAAATTCAGCATCAGGGACACGGGACAGTATAGGAATTTTGTGGTATATTTGGACTCCCAACATCGTCCAAAACTTAATGTGAGAATGCCTTATATATTTAACATTTTAGATAAAATTTAGTTTAGTAAGAAAATGCATAACACACTGAAATCACACTTCCAGAAATTATTATCCATAGGCAGCCATCTATCCAGTTCTTTGCGTAGCCCTGTATATAATTTTTTTTATATTATACAATCATACCTTAGTATACTAAGTATAGTTCAGCTTTAAAATGCATAACTCAATTAAAACCATTTTTAAGCCATGTTTTGTACCCCAAAGTATGCTGACAAGGAGAGGGTCCGAGATTAGTCTCACCGAATGCGATGAACATTTGTGTATCAATAGAGTATAGTTAGTATATAAATATATGAGCGTCATAAAGCGCAACACCCAGGGAGTCTTGAGAAAATAACTCGAAAAATTTAAGCTACAATTCGTAATCGGATAAATTTACCTTCTTTGGCAAGTGGTTCAGTAGCGCAATCGGCAGCACGCTGCATTTCAGTTTTTTCGGCCCAGGTTCAAATCTGGCTCAGACTTGGTTTTCAGAACAAAAATTTTTATCAATCATTTTCGAACCGCAATTGAAAAAATATCTATAATAATTGAAATTTGCGAAAGATATGAATTAAATGTATGTTTTGTAGCATGTAAGTGCTTTTTAAACTACAAAAAAAAAAAAAAAAAAAAAAAAAAAAAAAAAAAAAAATGCATTTTTATATATCTATAGACCAGAAATTTTTTGTTGTTATTTTTAAAATTATTTACAGTTATTTCAATGAATATCAACAATTTTTAACAGAGAAATAAATTAAAATAAGTGAACAAATATATTATTTTCATTTTGTTTCCTCATTCAAATATTTCATGGTTTATTAAAAATATGTTTTCATATTTTTAATATGATTTTTAAAGTCTGGGATTCTTGATTTTTAATTTGAATAGGTGTCTACGTAGTAATTTTTTTTTTTTTTTTTTTGGAAATCAATTTTTTTTCTTGTTTAATATTTTTATATAATGCAGTTTAATTATATAAATACAATTTTAAGTGCGAATCTTTGCATGTTTATATATTTAATGAAAAGTAAAGATAAAATAAATAAATAATAATAATAACAAACTAAAAAAAGGTCAATTGGAACTTTTATAGACTATAAAATTAAGCTAATTTCAAAATTTATTTACTGTTATTTACATAAATAAGCTACTATTTTTCACAGTGAAATAAATGTATCGTTTTAACTCACTTTTTAACTTTTGAATTTTTTAAATCTTGGATTCTTATGATTATAGTTAGAAACTGTCTTTGTGCTTAAAAATAAGTTCTAAAAAGATATTGAATTGCTGAAAATAGTTATTATGTAGGTAATAATTACAAAACCAAAAATCCGAAATTAAAAAAAAGTCACATATTAAGAATTTTAAAAAGGGTATTAAAAAAAATCATCAAATATTCTAAATACTTTCATATAGAAACAAAATTAAAATAATATAATTATTCACGCATTTCTATCATGTGTTTTAATCTATTTCTCTGTGAAAAATAGTAGATTATTCATTGAAATAACTGCAAATAATTTTAAATAACAACAAAAAATTTCTGGTCTATAGACATAAATGTGCGGGTTTTTTTTTTTTTTTTTTTTTTTTTTTGTTATAGATTTAAACATGCAAAATTTCGTACTTAAAAAGCACTTATATGCTACAAAACATACATTTAATTCATATTTTTCGTAAATTTCAATTATTATACATATTTTTACAACTGCGATTCAAAAATGATTGATAAAATTTTTCGTTCCGAAAAACAAGTCCGAGCCGATTTTGAACAAAAGCCGTAAAAACTCAAATCCAGCGTGCTGCCGATCGCGCTACTAAACCGCTTGCCAAAGAAGGAAATTTATCCGATTATGAACTGTAGCTTATACACAAATGTTCATCGCATTCGGTGAGACCAAACTCGGACTTTCTCCTTGTGAATGAATTTTCAAATCCAGTTTTAAAATGAAATTATACATTCTTTACTAAAATCTACTGAACATAAGGGTGCACCTGTTTCTGGATTTTATTTCTTGTTTCATAAATTATCAGATATGTCATGCAGGGAAATTCAACATTATGTGGGCACAGTATCCGGAACATTTGTGGCTATTGAGTTGGTATAGCTAATTCTATATCTACATTGAAGTGTGTCATCTGTAAATCTCTCCCTAATTCAAAAAGAAATCTGCTATTTGTACATAACATGTATTATCTGTCATATTCCCAAAATATTGCATCTTCGAAAAATTATAGCTTCATATTCTCAAAATATCAGAGCTTGCAAAAATTATAACTTTATGCCATATTTATACCAAATAAGATTTGAACCATTATAAAGCACTCTTATTTGATTATTTTTTATGTTAAAAATTAAATAAGTTTTATATTAATTTTTTTGTTTTAACTTTAGTGCAAAATGTTTGCCACATGTTTTTTTTTTTTTTTTTTTTTTTTTTTTAACTTTCAAAAGTTACTTTTAAAATCTAGGTACATGTGATACATGATAAGTGGCTAGCCTCTGTATATATAACCATTGGTCGCTGCATAAAATAGTTGGCTGGCAATTTCAAGTTCAAATTTATTAAACCATTAAGCTGTGTAGCATTAATTATTCAATTTTAATAGAATAAAATCTGTTTTTCTCTCCAAATGAGCCATTAAAATATGTATGTGCATTACTCAAGGGTGTGGTTTAGATGAAAAAATACGATGACGCTTTTAAAATTCTTTGATTCCTTAGAATTTTTCTAGACATCATAGATTTTTTCTTCTCTAGTCTGTATGAACCCTGCAATTTGCAAAATTAAAAGAGCTTTCATTTTGCTATTTTTCTTAAATAAGTCCACTTAAGCTTATTTTAGTTCATATCTTTAGTGTATGTTTATTCCATCATTTAAAATTTCTTTTTATTTTGTATAGAGTATTAATGAAAAAGAGAAAAAGGCTCAAAGGATTGTACAGAAAGTTCAAAGACAACAAGTATTGAAACGACTGCGCAATGCTCAAGAAATCCAGCGCAGGCTAGAAGAGCTTGAGGTTGAGCAGAGAGATTTAGAATGTCGAGGTGTAGAACTTGAAAAAATGTTCCGGGGTGAAAGACATGGTAAATTTTCATTTTTATTTAACTTTTTCTCTTATATTTAATAGTTTTTTTCTTTAAAGACAAAGTTTAAATTTCTTTAAAAGGGTATGAATTTCATAAAGCTGCTTTCTTGTAATTATTTAGGAAAGAGTGTGGTATTATTGAGATATCCTCAAAAATGCAATTCAAGTAATTCAAGAGCTCTCTCCTTAAGTCCACAGTTATTGTGGCAGTTTCATTTTAAATAATGTCAAACTTATAATTGCATTATAAATCTTACCTTATGGTAAAACAAATAATAAATTATAAAGTTTTTTTTAATTTATTTTCCCTTCAATCATTAAAAATGCTATATTGAGAATTCCATACTTAATGGATGCCGAGTCTTTACTAAATTGTTTGTTTACATAGACCTAATTAAAGTAAAAATTAGAATTTTTGCTTTATTCAAATTGTATTGTGGCATTAGACTTTGCTTTTTGTTGTTTATTTAACTAATTGTCAGATAGGCATTATAATCATGTATTTTCTTTAGAATATTTTTAAAATAGTGCAACTGTATGAATGTAATACCTAGCATCACTAAAAGAAAAAAAAACGTGAAGAAATAGAGGACATCAACCTCATGAAATGTCAGTGTTTAATTAAACTTTGTGTTGAGGTTGAAATTGACAAGTTCCAACTCTGATGTAGACAATTCATTGCTACAAAACGTTATAAATCATACTGATTTTCAAAATGTGCTTTTTGTATCTACAATCTATAATAATAAAGAAAGAAGTTTGTGAACGTGTGTGTCGCTGATGTTCTGAAGAGCCATTGCACATAGAGCTACAAAATTTGGTGGGAAGGTAGTTCCATTTATGTCCCAAGCAGCAAATAATTCCTGGCCGAGCTTCTGCCGAATGTCCTAATCTGACTATGTTTCGCCCGAACAATGTCACACCCTGCGGTCGGCGGGAAAGGCTTTTTGTCCGCCCGGCAAAGCAGATACAGAGCATCGACTCCCGTTTATTATTGAATCAGATTTGAAGCTTTTGCCTATTTCTTTTTGATCATTTGGTCACTAGGAAATCTTTTGCCGACAACATTCCAATATCATATATTTTGCCGATTAGTTAGTGATATCATACAGTAAAATTTGTAAGGTGCAAAAATAATATTTAAAAGTAAGAAAGCTTGTTTAAATTCAAAGGATAAATATTGCTAATCGGCATTATTCTTACAAATAAAATGCAAAAATATTTACATGTCGATTACATAACAAATTAAAAAGTTTTAAGAAAATTGCTTTTGTTTAAAGTTTAAAAATTGCTGTTAAAGGCATTTGATATAAAAATTATACTTAATTACAATTAAATTTTTAATTGCAATTAATTTTCTAGTATAAGAAGCAAACAAAATTTATATTTTAAGGTAAAAATTACGTTCTTACCTATTATTAATTCTATTCATGTATAAATAATTTTAAATCTTAGAAAGAAAAATTAACTGTAATTTAAATTGTAATTGTAATTATTTGTAATTTTTATTATAACATCATTTAACAGCAATGTTTAGACTTTAAACAATACTAAATTTCTTGCATTTTAATTAGTTACACCCGCGATAGGTAAATATTTTTGCATTTTATAGTGGAAAACATTGCCGTTTAGCAAAATATATCATTTGAATAAAAATTATTCCCACTTAGCATTGTTTCCCAACTGTAAAAATCACATTCTTTAACACTTCTGATTTTATTATGGTAATGTATAAAAAATATATTTTTTCGAAATCAAAATAATTATTTTAATGAATACTTTATTCAGTCATTTATTTTTTACTTTTAAAAATCTAAATTAGATTTTTCATTTTCTAGAACAAAAAAGATGATTTACTTCTCTGTAAGACAATTTAAATCATAACATTTACAAAAAAATCTCTAAAAATTTTTTTAATTTTTTTATGCTTCATTACAATCAATCATCTTTCATTTTATTACAGTTCTAGAGTTGCATTTTCTTAATTCCAAAAATTTTACATAATAAACTTCTAAAGAAATTCCTTTATTTACTCGGAATTTTTAAATTCATAATTTAAAAAATACATTTAGAGCAAATAGTTTGTAGTTTTTAATTTAAGATATTTTCTCGTATTTATCTAAATAAAAAAAGGCAAGTTTTATTATCAACATTTCAAAAATATATCAGTTTAATTCCTTTAATTTATTAATCAGTTTAAGTTATAATATTTATCAAAGTATTTTTTAAGTATGAATGACTATACGTAAATAAAGAAAAAGAAGGGAAAATTAGAATTTTTTAAAAAGTTAGATTTCGATTATGGTTTATTCTCAAATTTTCGTGGAGAATCTGCAAACTTTGAACAGATTAAGGTTTATTGATTTGTGCATAAGGAATTTATTCTCACCAAGAAACAATTCTTCAGAAGTATTTTTTACTTCTATTCCTTTCGTTTCTTCGCTTAAAACTGGGGTCTGGTCTGTCCTTAAAACGTAAATAGAGGATATGGAGGGGATAGGAGATAACGATCTCGAAAGATATTGGTGTGTTTATGTCACATGAAACATTTCACTATGGGGGGTAGAGTTACCGTCAAGGCAAAATAATACGCTCCCAGTAAAATGATTCAATTTTGGTCGTCTAACAGGACTGGCCGATTTTATATTTGCAGTATATGCCAATCAATTTCTTTCATAGATCAATTCGATATTCTGCCGATGTTAGCATTTGACCTATAACTAGAGGAATCGTATGTTATTGTCGGGAAAACATCGCGTTAATCTCTCTATTTGATTACCGTTTATTTACCGAAAATTCTTATAACAGGCCGAAATTTAGCCGATATCTCTTGCTGTTGGGGTTAGCTTTTACACCTCAAAGCCCGATTTTGGATTTTCTGAATTTAATTTTTTATTCAATTTTTAGTGCTTTTTCATGTTTCAAGGTGGTTTTTCTATATTAATAAAAAATAACCCAGTTTCAATCTTTTAGTCCAATATAGTAAATTTTGGTCTTCTTTTCAATAATATTTATTTCATAAAATTAATCCCATAATTAATCCAGATGTTAATTGAAAACTCATCAAGAAAAGCATTTTTTTCCCGAAACTGCAAAAAAAATGGCATACCTACTGGACTTGATTTCTGAGTGAAAATGAAAGGTAATGACAATTTTCACTAATTGGCTAAAATTAAGAAACTAATCAAGAAGAAATTATAAAATTTCAGGACAAATTTAGAATTTTTTTTTTTTTTTGCATCCGAATATCTATTTTTTTTTTTTTTTTTTTTTTTTTTTTTCCCTCTCTCTCCGTAATTTTTCTTAATTTTTGCAAAAAACTGAAGGTGACGGTACAAAAATTCGGAGAAAGAACCAAATAGGAATGCGATCATTCTTTAAAAACTAAAAGAAAAAAGGGACCTGTTTCAGCAGATAAGCTGGCTTCTTATCTAATTTGGGATATAAAAGGCTATTAATTATGAAACATTCTGCCAAATGCTAAAAATTTAATTTAAAAGGATTTTATCAACTTAATCAAAATTTATTAGTGTGTTCTGAGGCAAAAGTCTCTTGATATGGGTAAGAGTTTGTCCATAAGGGTTTCTCCCTTTCATTTCAATTTTAAATTATCTTTTCCTAAGACTTCAGTTACCACCATTTTCAAACATTGATAGCACATTCATTTCTCGTGTTCTATGGGTCTGATTTCAATAGGAATTTATTCATTCAACTTAGCTTAGGATTCTCTTACACTTTTTAGTACCACCTTCCACTGCCAGGATATGCCTTCTTATCTCAGGTTCTATGGACCTAATTTCAACAAGGTTTGGCTCATTCAACTTGTTTTTTGATCGATTTATGCTTAACTGAGCCTTTTCTTAATAACTCAACTCCTATTACTCATAACTCTTCGAAACTAATCCCAAATTACATTAATATCTTAATTATCACCTCTCACAGTCTTGAAGTTAATTTATGAGTAGCAGTTACCACTATTTTTGAATAGTAATTTCAGCAAATTTCTTAAATTAAGTCCCTTGCTCAGGTACCAGTCTGTATTTTTCACCATGGACTTCAGTAGTCTTAATTAGTCATTTATACAAGAGTCCTTGGACCTCCCCTCCTCCCTTCATCAATTTTTACTTAACTGAGCCCTATCTTAATAACTCAACTCCTAATACAAATATTTCTTTGAAGTTAATTCCAAATTACATTAATATCTTAATTATCCCTTCTCACAGTCTTAAAGTTAATTTATGAGTAGTGATTACCACTATTTCTGAATAGTAATGTTAGTAAATTTCGTAATTTAGATTCCTGGCTCAGGTACCAGACCAAATTTTTGACCAAGGACTCCAGTACTCTTAATTAATCATTTGTCAAAAAAATCTCTTGCACCTCTCCTCCCCCTCCCGCCCCATTACCACCCCAGGGAATGTTTCTTTTATTTGAGTCCCCACTCCCTCAACTAAAATATCTCCAGATAGGTGGAATAATACAGTTTCGTTGGGATAGAGGTTTGTTTAGAACAGAGTGCTCCCTCTGGCCCACAGTGGGACGTTTTGATGATCTAGGTGGACAAAATTCATTTTTCCGATTATCTCGGAATTTGACAAAATTGCATGTACTGGTAGCTGGATGTCTGTATTTTTGAGATCCGCACGAGTTTTGTCGAAAAAATCAGAGGTGTCGATTAATTATGACCGTAAAGAAGTGATTTGCACAGTTGGTTTGAAGGAGTTTCAAAAGTTGCACTAGCTTCCTCTAAGTTTGAAAGCACGTCATAGCTATTCTGTTTTATTTGAAAGCACGAGTCTTCTGAACATATGTCACAGGTTTGTAAAGGTCAGATTTAACCCATTTTTGTTTGAAAATAAACAATATTAAGCCCGCTTAACTGCTTTTTTAAAGGTTGTAATTCTGGATGATCCTTGATGTTGTTTATAAATTTCCTCTTGGCTTTTAACATATTATTCAGCAATAAGCCTTTTTTTAAATCAAAGTGCCATTCCTAAAGTATTGAAAAATTAAAAAAAAAACTCCTGCAGATGTCTACCGATCATTAAGTTTTTATTAATAAACAAGCATCATATTAACTTGCAGTGCATGTATGTATGTTTAGTTCAAATCTTGGTAGTCAAATTTAAACCACTTTTAATTATCCAATTGAGCTGAAACAATTAAAACATGTGTAATTTGAATGACAATACAATATTATTATAATTTAAAGAGCATAGAAATTTGTTTAAACTACTTTTTCTACAGGGCTTCACAAAAATTTAGATTAAAACTTACAAGTCAATTTTAAACCAATTTCATTTTTATACAGGGCCACATAAAAGATTAGTTCAAATCTTGCAAGACAATTTTAAACCACTTTCAATTACCTGATTCAGCTGAAACTTTACCTAGATGTTTTTTTTTTTCCGATGACAATTCTATTAAATTATAATTTGACGAACGTAGAAATTATGCATCTGTTACTGGGCCACTCAAAAGATCGTGGAAAGATTGTTGGTAAAAAGCAGAAATTTTAATTAAATTTCTACAAAATTACTATAGGTTATTAAGATACACTATAGCATTTTTTAAATTGAAGACAAAGTGCGTAGTAGACATATTTCTTTTACAGGGACACATAAAAATTTCAGATACATTCCTGCCTGTATGCAGAAATTTTATTTCAAATTGAATAAAATTTATATGAGTTATTTATTCACACAACAGCATTTTTTCAACTGAAAATAATTTTGGTAGCATTTATATGTCTTACAGGGTACCACAAAACATTAATTTTTTTTTTAATATAAATGTATTTTTAAAAAAAAATTATTTCTAAGTATGACTACGCAAGTTTCTCAAGCAATTATGAGTAGGCAAAAATACAAAAAAGAAATAAATGTTAACTTATATGTGTGCATTAAATTGTTTTTTACTTAATTGTGAACTAAGTATGTGTAATGCATTATACAGGATGCCCACTAAAGGCCTTCCCCACACTCTTAATTACTGAACGGGTGCAGCTGCAGTCATAAAAGTGTGGTGTCTAGGTGTAGTAAAGTGGCTATGCACTACCAGATGAGACCGCTTCCAGCACCACCTGGTCCAAAACAGCTGAGTTAATATTCCTATCTTGAAAACGAGATTCATATTCAGAACAAGATTCATTTAGCATTCAAATTCATGTTCACAAGGTGTCGTCATTCACTTTTATCCCATATTTCAAACCGTTTTCACGATAGGAACGCTAATGCTGCCATTTTGTACCAGGTGGTGCTGTAAGCGATCTCATCTAGTAGCGCATAGCCTCTTTACTATACCTAGACACCACGTTTATGAATATAGGTGCAGTCGTTTGGCAGTTAAGAGGGTGAGAACGGACTTTAGTGGGCACCCTGTATTTTTATTTTAAGACATTGTTGTTAAATAACCAAATATTTATTAGTAATGCATTAAAAAAAACAGCAAAAACTAAACTCAACGAAATAATTTTGTCTACCTAGATTGTCAAAACATCCCACTGTGTAGTGGTGGAAAGTGAAACTAACTGGTTTGGGATTTTAGGTATATTTAGGGTTGTTATTATAGCAGACTCCCTCAAATCCGCACTACTTGGGACCAGAGGTTGTGCAGATTTTAGAATTTTGCGGATTTCTGGTCATTGATTTGTTTACATTTTTGAAACATTAATTTGACTGGTAATTAAGCAAGGGAAATTATAATGAATGCTTACAATAAAGTGAAACATTAAAATAAGTAAAATATTAAAATAATTTATTAGTTTAAAAGTAAGTAATTGTTAAAATAATTAAGTAAAATAAAAATTTAGAAAAATATTAAATTATTACCGATAAATTCGATTCCAAAAGTCCTATGCTGCCATCTAGTGGTAGAGCGATTGTAAGATCGATACGTCATTATTCGTTCTTAGCACTTTTAACTTTAGTAACTTTTTAGATTGTTATTTAGAGTCTTGAATGCTTTTCTTATACTGCTTTGTATGTTTAGAAATAAATTTGTCTATAATTTAAAAAAAAAAAAATCTGCGAACAATAATTTTAAAATAGCGTTCCGGTTCATGGATTTTTCCATTTCGAACCCTGGAATTTTTTATATAAATATGCTAATTTATATCAAAATCAAAAGTAATGTAAATTTATTTAGTAATAAATCAGCTGTAATAGCCAAAAGAGAATGATTAAAAAAAAATTGAGGTAGTCGCTGATTTCGGCGCCATCTTGAATTTTGTCCCTGCAACTTAACTGTAGATTTCATTGTTTACATCTGAAAAAAATGCGCGGACTTTAGGCGTTCGCGGATTTGAGGGAGTCTACTGTACAAGCCTTGGCAATGCCGGACGAGCCAGCTAGTTATTAATAAACCTATATCCATAATTAGTAAAACAAGGTTGTTTTATTTTTGTACTACACTATTATATTATTATGATTGTACACTATAGAAAAATACCTGTTATTATTATTATTATTTTCATATATAATTTGCATGAAAGCATATTCACTGCTATTTCCTTGAAAAAATTATTCAAAAGCCTTTTATATACCTACATATTAGGCGTGTAGCAAAATACTTTTAAACTCTAAGGTGGGTTACATAACAGTAAAATTGGGAAACCTCTGAGAAACCATAACACATTTTAGAATAACAGTACATTATAATACTGTTCTACAAAATTTGATTACAATAATTTTAAATGTAATGTATTAGTTCTTGAAATTTTAATCTGATCTATCAATAATGTAAATATTTAATCTTGCTGACACTGCAGTGGCAAAATTATAGAAAAAAAAAATTACTTTAATCAAAAATTTTTTCTCTTTTTTACTGTATGATCTATGTAAAATGTTTTAGAATACATGAATATTTCTAGGCATCTTATGAAATTTATGTTCAGTCATATTTATATATGAGCTAGACTATAGTTCAGGTTTAGAGCAGTAAATGTACCCACTATGCATGTCACATGCAGTACTTTTGTTCATTTCATACAGCCTTGCAGGTTGGTCACATCCTTAAAAATATGTATAAATATATGCAGATGTATATTTTTTGTAATACGTATTTTGTAATGGCCTTCCATTTGTTTTTAAAATTCGATACAATAAAAACAATTATAATGCATATGTATTAGGGATGCAACGGATATCCGGCAAATATCCGATATCCGGCATATCCGGCTGATTTTTCAATATCCGAAATACCGTCGGATATCCGAATCACAATCACCGGATATCTGACTTCTCTGCCGGATATCCGGCAATACGTAGCAAAGTAAATATATAAGGATAAGAGAAATCGTTTGATCCAAACAATGCCGAACAACTTTTGTTTATAATGCAAAATATGAAAGTAAGCAGCACCGTGCGAAAGGGGGGGCGAAGGGGGCGGTCGCCCCGGGCGCGGAAATTTAGGGGCGCCAAATTTGTACTACCAATTTTCGTTTTTTTATTGTCGTCGATCATTTTCATTGGAATTTTTTTTCACTCTTCGATATTCTATTTTTTTTGTAAAACCAAATGTATGTATTTACATAGCGGGAATTTTTTTCCCAATGGAAGTATGTACATTTTGCATTTCCAAGTTATTGCGTCGTTCACATTTACTTTGCATTGAGCTCTTTAGATCTGATGATTTTATAATATGCTTTTGTGATATTTTATTGCAGTGTTTCTTAAACTTTTGCACTCTGCGGCTCCTTTTACATCGTATACGAAAGCTTCTGTGCTAACCTATTCTGATTCCACTATGGGATCATTCTTATAGTCATTCGGTCATTACTTTGCTGTTAAAAAAAGGTCCAGCACAGGATGAAAATGCTGATTACATGAAATCTGCTATTGCAGAAGGACGACAATTTTCCAAACTAACGTTCAAGAAAATTATACCTAGTGGAGAAATTATTAACCGTGATTGCGGCTTATTGGATAACTTAATTAATGGAATCACTATATTTTGTTTTCTCTGTTTATTATTCACCAATTATCATGATCGCTCTCCAAAGTTAGCCAATCCAGATTGTGGGTTTTTCACGTAGAAGAAATTAAATCCTAAAATTCTTGAGCATAAAAATGCTCTAGAACACAGGAATGCATGCATTCGATAAAAGAAACTTGAGAGACGTTTAAAATTAAATCATGTAATCGACAGCAAATTTGAAAAGAGCAAAAGGGGAAATTATTGAAAGTGAAAAAGATAATTGGCGAAATACATTCAGGATGAAATTATGAACCTTCTTGCCAATGAAGTAAGAAAAACGATTGTAGAAGAAATTAATAGAGCAAGGTATTTTTCAATTTCGTTCGATCGCACTCCATATACCGTGTGTCCTATAATGGACTGGCTGTTTTTAAACTTCAATAACCTGTAAATGGTAACAGCTATTTAAAAAAAAAAATGCGGGAAGGTAATGTAAAATGTCAGTATTTTTCTTTTACCTCGATTCCCGGCTTTAGTTCCAAATAGCAACTATAGATAGCGCTGCAAGCAAGAATGCTCACCTCGGGAACTCAGCTTACGCTTTAGAGTGATAGTGCCATCCCGAGGGGCAGACCACTAGCTGCTCACGTTACAAATGACTTTTTCAATTCTTATACTGCAGTTTTACAATTTCACATTACAACATAAATATCGATGATTTGTTGAAGAATTAAACAGTTTATAGTTAATTCAGATTACAGCAGTATACTTTATTAAACCATATTCGTGAAAATCAATGAAGTTTATACTGAATTGACAATTATGCCAGCCATGTATAACCACACAAGCACTATAAAGACAACATCTAGCGCCATAGGTGCTCAATCAAGGCCAAAACCGAAACTGCCAAACACTGATGCGAAAAGAAGAGGTTAAATGTATGGAGTGGGTCTCATTCTCCAATACAATCTGATTTTTAGGGGCCTATTCTATATATTTAACCTTCTTCCTTCGCATGATGCCAAGGGGATTTCAGTTTAGACCTCCTTTGAGCGCTTATTGCTTGCCACCTATCTCTACTATTTGGAACTAAAACCGAGAACCGCAGTAAAAATACTTCTAATATCTTATATAACTCTCCTGCAAGAATTTCTTTTAATAATTGTCACCATTTGCAAGTTATTGAATTTTAAACTCAATCCAGTTTAGGAATCCAGTGCACCTCACAAAGGACAAATGATGCAAATTATGCGATACCGAAAATAGAAAATTTTCATTCGAGGAAAGGTTTCTTGACTACATCAAGTCAAGAAAAAAAAAAAAAAAAAAAAGCAAAAAAAGGAGCGTAAGAAATTTAAGATAAGCTAATGTCCGACAATCTCGACATTCACAGCTGCACGAAAGGTTCTGTTCTCAAAGATGGTAGACGGGAGGTGCTGAGTTCGACCAAATCGCGCACGTCAGCCTAATCGTTTGAAATTGTCCGTAGTTTTCTTCGAACCTTGCCTAAATATGGGTTAGGTTCCCTTAGAAATACCTTACAGAGGACACTCCCATCCCATTCCTTTCTACTCAGTGTTGATTTCAGGGGTGGCCTGGGGGGGAACATTCCCCCCTGGAGCAATGAGTTGTGCCCCCCGGAAGATTTGAGATTTTGTGTTTTCAATGGTCAAAAAGCACAATTTACCCGCTGGAGCCACAGAAATCCCTCCTGGAGAAAAGTGTCTGAATTCAACACTGGGCCTACTATATCCAACTTGAAGATAATCGGCCGTCATAAACAATACCTATATCAACCCTTCAGAGCTCAATGTTGTGATAGGCTGCAAATATGGCTTCCCAATATAATGCTGTGTAAGCTCGAATCGTCGAAGTAAATAAATTCGTCTATTTTTTTACCATGCTCTGCACATTCTCTAAACTTTGAGTTCGTGCTGCTGGTGTAGGTTCAAAAATGTCCGGAACTGCATAAAATGTGTTTTTTTTTCTTCTCTTCTACTGAAAGGTGGGATATACTTATGTCCCACTTATCAGTTTATTTAAAGAAACATTGCGATACTCTATGGTCATGAAAAAATAAAGCTATATCTGCAGTTTACGAACAATCGCAACAGATTTTAAAAGCTCTGGAAGACTTTATAGAAATGAAGTAAAATGAGTAAACTTACTCAGGAGCAAAAAACTTAATAAAGCAAATAAAGAAATTCCCCTTTATTTACGGCTTAGTAGTTTGACACAGCATTTTAAATGAAATAGAAAAAGTTAATTTTATTCTCACGAAATAAAAAAAAAACTGTCAATGTTTTGATTCCCAGCAAACTGATTAAAACACTAAAAAACACATTTTAGACAATAAGAGAGGAAATTTTTGAACAAGAAAGCTAAGATTTGGTTATGTCCGTAAATGTAGAGTCCTTATTTGAGCAAAACAGAAAACGTAAAATTCGCAGAACAATTTGACTATGAAGCTCCTGATGAAAGTGGACATTTGTATGAAAGTGAAGGATTTCGTGTTACGTAGAGACACTTTACCGTGCAACTGAACTGGAGGTTTAAGAAACTGAGAAATATACAACAAGAATTTGAGTTTCTGGTGGTGCGAATCTAAAATCAGTTATCGAAAATCTGCTAATATTGCCTGGACCTGGCCCTTTATTGCTGACTTGAATGGACTAGAATTGTTAGCGAGGTTTTAAATGCGAAAACCTTATTTCTACCATTAGATAAGAACTTTTATAAAATGGATTATTTAGAAATCCCTTAGTTGCTCCATAATTTTAACTTAGGGAAAACAAGGAATTACAAAAACATGGAGCAGCGTACATAATTTATAAGTATTTCAGTTACAATAAAATAGCAAAAAACTACTTAAGATCTACTATGAGTCGAGAGATTAAGCAACCTGAATTTACTTTCTATAAAATTCAGTGTGTCGCAATCTTTACACATAAAATAATAAACGATTTTGCTACCCTAAATGCAAGAAAAACTAGTTGCTGGACAGATAATTACACTTGTTTATTTCCTATTTAATTTACATCCAAAATTGTTAATTGGTCCAAATCATCCAAGCAACCTCATAGTAAATTGGTATATAGTTTTATATACCTTAGATAAATTCAAATAACATAAGTGATCGTAATTACTTAATTCTAGTAGAAGAGCAACGCGAATGATTAATAAAATTAAATTATAATCCGCGTAAAACTGTAATTATTAAATTTAATTAATTACGAATAAAATTAAGAGTTTGCGTTGTGAATTATTTAGACGAACTCTTCCACTTATGAATTAAACTAAAATTTAAGCTGTAAAAATAAGTTGACACACCTTAAACATTATCAATTAAATAATTACAGAAACTTTTTAAAACTTGATTAAATATTTTATTTACATTAAACACAACTATATACAGAATCACATAATATTAATTCAAAAAAAAAGAAAGCAACACTTTTGTTTGCTTCTCATTATTTCATGTATATTTAATCTTTAAAAAAAAAGACAATGTTTTCATTTACTCTTATTATTATATATTTTTCTTTTTGCAAAAAAGAATAATTGCCTTTCATTTTTAAATTACCTTAATTATATTTAATTATTGGTTTTGTTGGATCTCAGATTGCTCTCTACCATAAAATATCATAAAAGGATATTTATAATTTCTCATATAATTTAAAGTGGTAAAAGAAAAAGATTAAGGTAATACCTTATATCATATACGGGATGGTGGCCTTTATTCATCAAATTCAGAGTTGTCGCGTTGCTAAGGATCATATCCATATGTCATCTGGAATCAGCTTCTTATCAGAGCGGCGATATCGGGATGGCAGGATGCATAGCTACGGACCTCAATAGAACAATCCACTTTATTTCAACATCAGGAAGACATCCTCAATTAGGCTTGCTTAGGATCACTCCGATATGCCCATCTCGCCTGGGCATTACTAGGGCTTTCAGGATTCATTGCATGGGCTTTCAGGAGAGCTCCTGCGTCTTCGACATCTTTTTTCAGACTCTCTTTTTCAAACCTTTTTCTTCTGGCACACCAACTCTTGCAGTGGGTGGAACTATTTTTCTAGTCCTCCCTTATTGGATATGAGAAGATATTGCATTATCCCTAGATAGACCTATTAGCTAACAGTCTGCAAATGGCCCCTTACATATACTTTAATATTATATGCCTTAAAGTTTGGGTGGTCTGAAAAGCCATAAATTTATCCCAACACTTTTATTAAGGCCATAAATTTATTCCAACATTTTTATTATTTTACGATTTCTAATTATACACCACTTTCCACTGGCTTGTCATAGAACGACACCATGGCGTCTGGCTATTGTTGTTATCTGAGATCCGAACTATATTCAACATTATACATTCATTTTACAATACAACAATTTTTTTAAATATATATTTAATATTTAAAATCAACTTAATAATTTTTGTATGAACTTACACTCCTATTTTACTTAAATATATAAACATTATAATTTTACACTCATAATTATATTTTATAAAAAATATTTATACAAACGGAAATAACAAATTACGCAATTTTACTTTGATTTAACCAACATGGTGCGGGAACATATTGTTATATGTTGCCCAGCACTAGTCGGATGTACCAATCCCAAAACTTTCTTCCATCTCATACATGTTAATACTTGAAAATTCGCTATCACACTGCCAAAATTAAACGGCAATCTATGCCCATCATGAGGATTCTAAAGATATGAAATTCATGCATTGGTTCTTAAGGTATGGCCATCTCTGAAATTGTGTAAATTCAGCCTAGCAGCGCCATCTATTGGGTGTTTTACACCAAAACCTATGTTACTCCAAAACCACCAAGCAACCACTTATGTCAAAGTCTAACTGAAAGTTTGAGGAAAATCCGTGCATTAGTTTTTGAGATAGAGTTATTGCGAAAATCATGAAAATTCCTGCATAGCAGCGCCACCTCTTGGACAATTAACATCAAAACCTAATCAGCAACAACTTGTGTTAACATCTAACTAAATCTGAAGTTAGATGAAAATTCGTGCATTAGTTTTTGAGATAGAGCTATTGCGGGAATAGTGCAAAATGCAGCACAGCAGGCCACCTGTTGAGCGATTTACACCAACACGTAATAAGCATGAAGTCATATCGAGGACTAACTGTATCTGAAGTTTCATGAAAATCCGTGCATTAGGTCTTGAGATAGAGCCATTGCGGAAATCGTAAAACAATGCAGCAGAGCAGCGCCACCTGTTGAGCGATTTACACCAAAACGTAATCAGCATCAAGTCATATCAAGGACTAACTGAATCTGAAGTTTCATGAAAATCCGTGCATTAGTTCTTGAGATAGAGCCATTGCGGAAATCGTAAAAAATGCAGCATAGCAACGCCACCTGTTGAGCGATTTGCACCAAAAACTAATCAGGATCAATTTGTATCAGGTACTAACTGGATATAAATTTTTATTAAATCCGTATATTAGTTCTTGAGATAGAGTGCCCATAAAATTTGTGTCACACACACACAGACAGACAGACATTTTGTAAAAGCATGTTTTTCGGAATCTCTGACCCCTAATATCCGTCGAAAACCGGAATTCGAAAATTTTCATGAATCCAATACTTTCTTCTTGTAAAGACAGAAGACAGTAATAAAATGGAAGTAAATGTATTTGCCTGATATTATATTTTATTTTATATTAATTAAAAAACTGTTTCAGTTATCTTCCTTAATTAATGTACTGAAAATATAATTTATTTTTATCTTTTACATTATGTTCTGCAGGTTTTTTGTTTGCTTTGCTTTTTTAGTACTTATTGGTTGAAGGGACCACTTGTTTCTAATCTAGTTGTTAGCGATTTTTACCCATTTTCTGCAGCTTAAAGACTAAAAACAACTAGAAATGGCTAGAAAAATATGTGAGAAAGGTTAAGAAAAATCTGTCACAATGCATCACGATATCATTAACAAATAAGTGCAATTTTCTTTTCAGTTATTTAGTTGTTTGGAATTTCTGAATTAAAATTAAATCTTTTAAAGTTCTAAAATAAATGCAAAATATTTATTCAATATAATTTATTTCTGTTTCTGCCCTTTATCAATTTTGAAGGAGGGGGGGGGGGGGGGGGGCGCCAAATTGACACGCTGCCCCGGGCGCAGTTTTCTCTTCGCACGGCCCTGAAAGTAAGTCCACTATTCATGAGTAAAAGGTAATTCTCAAAAGTTTAAAGAATTGCCAGCTTTCCTAACATTGGTATTAGAACTCTTTATAATAAATTTAAGAATTTATGTTTACATCTTTTAGAAAATTGTACCTTTACTTTCAGAATGTGAAACAAAATCTGAAATTGTTTATTAAAGTATGACTTTATTAATTTTCTTTCTCTCTTTCTTCTATCTTCAATAGAAGAAAGTATTGTAACTGAGATTTTTTCGATTTCTGGTTTTCGGTGGTCTTAGACGTTTTAGGGGTCAGAGATCCCAAAACATGTTTATACAAATTGTCTGTCTGTCATCATACCATCAAAAAGTGTATGAAGTTGTGCATAGAATTGAACCAAATTTTTTGTGAATGTTTTTGGCTATAGCCAGCTGGCCCTCCTTCAATATTGGAACATTCTACTGGAAGGGGGTGCTGTAATCGTGATTTTTGTGCCATTTTCATTATTGCGTCATCAAAAAGTGTATGAAGTTATGCATAGAATTGAACCAAATTTTTTGTGTATGTTTTTGGCTGTGGCCAGCAGGTCCTTCTTCAATATGGAAGCATTCTGCCGGAAGAAAGTGCTGTAATTGCGATTTTTGTGCCATTTTCATTATTGTACTATCGAAAAGTGTATGTTAAATATGTAATCATAAGTTATCCATATAATTGAACAAAATTTTTTGTGTATGTTTTTGGCTATGTCCAGCAGGTTCTCCTTTAAATTGGAAATATTCTGCCAGAAGGGTGCGCTGTAATAGTGATTTTTGTGCCATTTTCATTCTTGTGCCATCGAAAAGTGTATGAAGTTATGTATAGAATTGAACCAATTTTTGGGGGTATGTTTTTGGCTATGGCCAACTGGTCCTCCTTCAATTTGAAAATATTCTGCTGGAAGGGGGCGCTATAATAGTTATTTTTGTGTTATTTCCATTATTTTATCATCGAAAAGTGTATGAAACTAAGCATACAATTGAACCAATTTTTTGTGTACATTTTTGGCTATGGGCGGCAGTTTTTTCTTGAATTTGGAAATATTCTGCCAGAAGGTGGCACTGTGACAGCATTTTTTGTAAAATTTTCTCAATTTTTCTCAGTTTTTTGTACTGTATATTGGTGGCTCGTGAAGCCATGGGAACTTCGCATCCTGCTAAGCTGGTTATTCACAATCAGCTGATGTACAGCAGAATAACGAAAAAAAATATTGATTTTAATAAATATCATGATCGAGATTAGCTTATTCTTATTTTGATTTATTGACGAATAGAAATTTTAGAACAAAATCAAAGTTGGTATAATATTGAACTAATAATATCGAAGTATTAACATTTGGAACTACTTTTTGAAATATTAAGATGTATGAGATAGAAAAATGTTTTGGGATTGGCACATCCAATTAGTTATTTTTGTAACTTCATTATAAATAAAATAATTAAAATTAAAAGTAATTTTCTTTTTACTTATAAATATCACAGTAATTTAACTTAAAATAAAACTAAATGTGACTCAAAGCACAACAGTATTAAATAATTAAAACAGAAAAAAGACATCAACTAAACCTATATTTGGAGAAAATAACTCTTTAATCATGGATAATATTAGTAGATATTTTATGTTTAAATTATAAAAAGAACGTATGTACTTCTTTGTGAAGATACTCTTCAATTATAAAGCCTATTAATTGGTTAAAATTTTTTACACAAATTACCAGCATTTCATTGTACAAATTAATTATTAGCAATTACCAATATAGCCAATGCCATATCCAAATCCAGTAGCAATTATCAGCATTTGCATTTCATTGTACAAATAAACAGAATATTTTAATGTTTAAATTACATTTTTTATACAACATTATTAATATACATTACACGGCTTGAATGGCAGATACATGTCTTGAATTTCGGGATGGGATGGCAGGATTCGTGCCCTAAAGAACATTGGGGACGGGAAGCTCCTGTTTCCAAAAAATCATTTTCCGAAAATGTTTCTTTGTAAAACGACGATGAAGTGTCGGGACCGACTGACAAATTTCATGATATTTTCCACTATCGATTTGCAGTTTTCACAGTTTCTTCTTACAATAAATTGACAAAATTAGTGTTTGTTTTTCTGCATCTGACCAAAAAAGTTTGCGATTTTTCTCCTCGACCAACTGACGAATTTCTTGATTTTTTTTTGAAGACCGATTGGTGAATTTCATTAAAAAATTTTTCACAATCAATTGACAAATGTTGAAATTTTATTCTGTGACCGATTGGCAAATTTCCCTGTTTGTTCTTGTGACATACTGATGAAAGTAACGATTGTTTTTCTGCATCTGATTGAAAATTTTCCCATTTTTTCTCTGCGACCGGCTGAGGAATTTCACGGTATTTGCTCGTGACGGATTGGCAAATTTCACGATACTTTTCCATGATCGATTGACGAATTTCGTGATATTTTCCCACTTTCGTTTTCCCATGAACTTCAGTTTTTTTCTCGCAACCAATCGACAAATTATTTTATTTATTTTCACCATGATTGACGAAATCAGCAATGTTTTTTCCTATGACCGTTTTACATATTTTGCGATGTTTTTCCAGTGCGCCCAAAATTGGAAATAACTAAAAGGGCAGCAAAGGCCACCGGAGACTAAGCTCTACCAAATTGGACAATAGTCAGCACTAAACAAAATGAGATTACACTTGTGGTGCACATGAAAAAAAAAAAAAAAAAAAACTTTGATGAACTTCAAAAAAACATATTTAGAAACAGCAAACTAGTTGTTTCTCGCAATTAACAGAAATTAGGACATGACTTTTTGAAATCAACCTTTTCTCGTGTAATAGAAGAAAGCAATTGACTATTCCCTTTTCAAACTTTGGATATGGATTTAAAATTCCAATGCATAGAACATAGTTCAATTAATGAAAATACCAGGGATTACAGTTTTGAATATAATTCCATTAAGGATATAATAAAACAAATTTGTTCAGAAGTGACATACCATCACCGATATGCATTATTCGTGTAAGTTAAAAATGAATGCACATCAGATTTTGCAAAGTTTTCTAAAACTTTTTAAGAGAGCATAACTATGTGTTTCCGATAATTTCTAAAGTTATAAACGTCGCAGGGTTGTTTGGTTTAAACAACGCTGGTTTAAACCGTGGTTTTTTTTAAAAAACCATGCTGGTTTTTTTTCATCTGTTTTTTTTTCTCTTTTTTCCCTATTGTTTTCATTTATTTTACACATTATTGAAAAATGCAAAATCCAAGTTATGCAGAAGCTACAAGCAAAACTTTAGAAAAATGATGAATTAATAAACTTGTAAAGTAACAAACATTTTTAGTCAAACTTTTCTTATAAGCTTTAAGTCTACATGGCAGACTAATTTTTCTAAAATTAGCTGGGGGAAAAAAAAAAAAAAAAAAAAAAAGTAGTTAGTTTTCTTTCTTCTTCTTTTTCAAGCCTTTTATTTTAAAAAATAGCCAAAATGGCAGATTCTAGCTAAAAATACACTTTTACTACTTAGATTGCTTGATTAGTTAAGATTTACTAAGGATTACATTATGCCTCAATGATGACATAATCATAAGTAATTCTCTCTATTGGTTACTCTTTGTTCTGTATGCTAATGAAGGATTGGCGGTGAGTTTTCTTTGTTGTATCATGGCTATTGGGTTTAGTAAGCTTTTTTTTTCTTTCATTCCTACATTGGGATTGAGGTTTTGCATTATGATTTATTTTATTGTTACCAGCATGGTTTAAATCAATTGGTTAACCAACTGGTTTTTTAGAAAAAATCTAATATAACATTTTCTCATTTTTGTAATTTAAGTGTTTCAAATTATCGGATATAAATAATTTCTACTTTTAACCAGGGATGTAGTGGAGGGTATATGCAGGTATGCGACATATACCTTCTGAATTTTTTTAAGATTGACAACTTTTATAAATCTACTTTCCATTTTAAGATCAATGTTTTCAGTAGTCTAAAAAGCTGGTAAATAGGTATTTCTGTTTATTTTACTGTCGCCCCCTTTTTTACCTGGCAGTTTCTGAGAAGTGTCAAATGACAATATACAATACTTCTTGAAACGTGTAAAGACTCTACTGCTAAATTCAAATCATTCCAGGAATTCTTTATAAAAAGCTTAAAAGCTTTACTTTTAATAAAAGATAATAATTATTCATGTAGTGTTTTAACAGAAAAATCAGACATATCATATTGCAAATATTTCAAAGAAATGATTTTGAATAGCCATGGGAAATTATATTGTATTTATGAAACTACACCATATATTTATTTATAGGATTATAGTAATCAAAAAATTGTTTATTAAGATTTTCAAGGTATCAATGTTTCACTATGTAGAGCATTTTATTCATGGAACATAAGACATAACTTTTACTAAAAGTGTTAAATTATTTCAATTTTCTACATAATTATTGTAATTATTTAATTTAAATTATTTTTAAATGAAGTTATATTACTTACATATTCAACAATGTTTATTTTTATCAATAAATATGTATGTATATGTAATAGAAAAAATATTTTTAAAGAACCCGGTTTAAACCAAAAAAACCTGGTTTTTTTGAAGAAAAAAAAAACGGGTTTTTTACCAACCCTGAAAAGTCGCTCTGTGCTGTTTGTCAAAAGTGTAACTTGTGAAAGAGGCTAAAGTACGCAAAATGGAATAAAATCTAAATTAAGAAATTCATTTAGCAACCCGATTGTTAATTGCCCATAACATTAAGTGAAGGTTGAAAAATAGACATGATATATATAAAACTTGATTCTGTTCCTTTGTTTTAATAAAATAAAAATTTTGAATAATTATCTTGAGTTGTTAATTTAAATTGTTTCAATGGTATTTTGTCATGTCTGTATAAATGTAATTCTTTAAGTAGCACATAAAAAATAACGGGGTTTAAAGATTTTTTTTCCTTTCTAACAGTTCAACTCCCCTGCATTTATAAATTTGGGGTATGAAACTCCCCTTGGGAAAACTTGAATTACAATCCCTGATATTCAAAGAGATATAGTTTTTGTAAATTATATTTCAATACATTTAAAATGTTTTAATGATGTGTGAAACATGTTTGTAATTTATTGTTCTGAGATGACATTATATAGAGAAATAATTCACTATATAATTAAAAACATATCTAGTGCCGGATATCCGAATCCGGCAGGCGAAGGAGCTTCGGATATCCGATATCCGGCAAAATCAATATCCGGTGCATCCCTAATATGTATACTATTTTCCCAATTAATGACTCTGATATAATAATTACCGTGAGGACACTAAAAAAGGAAAATGTTTATAAAATTGGCGATTCCTGTGGAAACATTTTAATTGTCCACTTTTAGTTATTGACAAATTATTAGTAGGTACTGATTTAAGACCTGTGATTTCTGTATTGATCATTTGATGATTTTTAAAAAGGAATTACCAGATTTATCTTTTGATTACTAATATGGTCTTTACCATAAACCCAAAGGAGTGGCAGCTATAGTATTGTTCCTTGGTTGTTAATATACTTAATTTGAAATCTAATTAAATATAATTTCTGCACAGAAAATCACAAAGCAATAAGATGATTTTGTTCAATGTTCTCTCTTCATATTGTTTTTATAAATCTGAAGCAGAGAATTGTAATGTGTGCATTTTTTCTTTCAACAAATTTTAGAAGGAAATGATAAGAAGGGTGAAGCTGATTTAATGCAAGAATGGTACACTCTCTTACATACAAAAAACAAATTAATGAGAGAAGAACAAGAACTTTTAATACGGTTAGTAGCATATTTATTATTTTTCATAATGTACCATTGTGTTAGTAAATGACACTTGTAAGATGGGTTTTTCTTTTAATTTCTTATTCAGCACATTCTATAATATCTGTCATTTTTCATATTTTTCTGATGAATCTTTTTCTTGCATGTTTGTTTTGCTTCTTTAATGCGTCCTTATCTCTACATGTTTCCTGCTTTTTAGAATTTTTTTTTTTTTTTTTTTGAAAAAGCTGTTATTTCAATGTAATTATTTAAAAACTGATTGTACAATAAGTGCTTCATATGCATTATGGAAAATTGACTATTCCTTAATAAATGTATTGGCCAGTTTTACTTGCTTAATAGAATATGTTTTTGATGATTTTCTATTTCTGTTTACCATCTTCTCATTTGTTTCCATGTAGATATGAAAATGCTCAGAAAAAAACTTTTTTTGTTTTTTTGTTTTTTCTTGGGGGTGGGGGGGGGGGTCTTCAAAAAAGTTTATTTTTCAATTTGAAAAAAATTGAAATGTATGAATTATAAGCCGTTTAGGAAGAATTTGAGTCCTTCAAAGGGCTCTTCACAAAATTTAGAAAATTTTTCAATCTTCAAGCTAAATCCTTCACACATGTGATGATTTTGAAATTAAAAAACCTGTTTCAAAAACAACTGAAATTATTACGAATGTCTAAATAGGAACCTAAATACACTGATAATTTCTAATTAACAAAATTCTTAAAAAACTAGATAAAATAAGACAGACTTGAATACAGTTTTACTAAAAACATTAAAAATACATTCAGTAAACATTTCACCAAGCAACCGCAAGGCCTCATCAGTACAATTTAATCATTGTAAAAACAAACAACAGAACGAATCAAGTACAGTTAAAGTTATTTTAAAAACAAACAGTATTCACCAGGAATGGAACAGGCTTCATTCAACGTTGTGAACATAATTGAGTAAACTAGCCTTCCAGAAATAATCTATCTAACCATGATAACCAAAATTTATTATATTTATATTATATATATTATGCACAAAAGTTCCAGTTTCACAAAAACAGGATCGCAGAAGAGAAATCTAAGCAGACCCCTGGTAGGATAATTAAATGCAACTTCTCTTGTTAAAAATGAAAATTCATTTGCAAAATTATTTTGATAATGCCAGTTAATGGAAATGGTAAAGTTGAAAATTTAAAATAATATTTGAAGCATGCATTTATTTTTACTGCGATAGCTGCAATTAATCGTGTAATTAGATGCTAATTGCCAGAGATAATTAACTGTTATTATAAGAAAATTCTTTTTTAATAACATGCACTTGAAATTTTTTACTCTTTCGTTTCCTTTCCTTAAATATAGATTCTTAGACTTGTCTAATTGTTTATATTTTTAAAAAATGTAAGCAGACCCCTATTTGGATAATTAAATGCAACTTCTCTTATTAAAAATGAAAATTTATTTGCAAAATTATTTCGATAATACCAGTTAATGGAAAAATGGTTAAGTTGAAAATGTAATATAAAATTTTGAAACATGCATTTATTTTTATTGCCATAGCTGCAATTAATCATGTAATTAGATAGTAATTGCCAAAAATAATTAACTGTTATTAGAAGAAAGTTCCTTTTTAATAACATGCACTTCAAATTTACTCTTTTCAAGCTCTTTTACAATTTTCTTTCTTTTCCTTAAATATAGATTCTTAGACTTGTCTAATTGTTTATATTTTAGAAATAGAAATGCATACATAAACTTTTCTAAGAAAATGTAAGCAATTTTCTGTGAAAAATGTAGTTGGAAATAATTTTTTTAAGTATGCAAAGTATGCAATCTATTTTAAAACTTTCATTTAAAAAAAAATATATTACATTCATATTAAAAACCTAAAACTAAATACGCTGAAAATTATAATTGTTAAGAAAAAAAAAAAAATATTGTAAAACTTTGTCAATTTTTAAATAATGAAAGATTTGAAAATGATAATATTTATAATAATTCCAGAACTTTGAAAATGATAATATTTATAATAATTCAAGAACTACGATAATTTGCTTCTTTAAAATGGCATCAGTTATCTACTATGTAGATGGGATGTATAAAATACAGTTTGCATTTGCTTTCAAACTGCAGTAATATTGGTTGAAACTTTTTTCTTTTTTAATGAGCTCTACTGGCTCTACTAAAATGCAACTGAAAAATCATTTCAACAGAGACATGATATAGTACAAACAATGATGTTAAATTAAGTAAGAAAGCTACTATCAAAATTCTGAGACTAAAACGCTAAACTTTTGAAAGCTGACTTTATAAACACACACACACACACATACATACATATATATATATATATATATATATACATACAGTCGAACCCACTTAAGATGATCACGGTTAATGAATGATCTTGTTTAATATGTGGAATTTTTTCGGTCCCCTGAACATTGCCTGAAAGACTAATGTAAAAAATATCACTTTTAAGATGCGAACGGTTATTGCATGTTCCCGCTTAAAATGTGGCTGATTTTCAGTCTTTTAAAATAAAAAAATCATGCTTAAAGTGCGAATTCATAGATCAAGATACGAATTCCTTCTCTCTTCTCAAGTAATACCTATTTAGCAGATTTTTTTTTAAACCACTGTTTCTGAATAGTAATATCTGCTTCATTAAATAACAGATTTATTAAGGCGAACATTACTAATCTGAAATAGTGGCAGATATTTGAATTACTCCTAAATTAGCACACTGCAATTCTTCTTTGATCCCACGTCCTAACTTTCTTTGTCTCTCGCTTCGTGTATGTTTTAACTATAGTAGATATACATAGACAAACTCAGGATGCTCAGATATGTCATAAAAATTGTTATGATTAGAGATGTTTTGTTAGTGAGGTTTTAAATATACGTTTATATCACTACTATGTTTTATGATGCATGTTGTAGGCAAAAAAAAAAAAAAAAATGAAACCCATGAAGATTAAACAAATACGATTGCAGTAGTTTATATTTATTTTATATTTTTAGCTCGCAGGCTATCAGCATGAGAGCTAATGTACCAGCAGGTTCTGTATGTACGTACGTATGTATGTATGTACATAACACGATAACTCTTGATAGAAATATCTGATTTGCTTCAATTCTTTTTTTCTAGGTTAATTTTGATAAGGCGCTTCTCTGATTAGTTTTTGGAGTTCATTGGTTAAGTATAAAAGGGGGAACGGGGGTCTAACATCCCTTAACTTAGATAAGTGGGTTTTTCATGCAGCATTATCAGATTTACCTCAAATTTGCTATACTGGTTAACTCTGATAAGGCACTTCACTGATTAGATTTGACAGTTCATTGTTTGAGTATAAAGGAGGGAACTGGGGGCCTAATACCCCGCTTAATTTAGATAAATGGGTTTTTCTATCCGATTTGCTTCAAACTTAGTATACCAGTTTATTCTGATAAGGCGCTTCCCTGATTAGATTTGGAGGTTCATTGGTTAAGTATAAAGCGGGGAATGGGGGCTAATACCCCCCCCCCCCCCCTTAATTTAGATAAATGGGTGTTTCTATTTGATTTGGTATACCGGTTTATTCTGATAAGGCATTTCTCTGATGAGATTTGGAGGCTCATTGGCTAAGTATACAGATCAGAAACAGAGTGGTGTGGGGCTAATCTCCCTTTAATTTATTTTTCAAGAGACATTGTTCTTTGAAATAAGAGCATAATAGTCAATTAGTGTGAATAGCCTGTGAGCTCAATGCCATCAGTTTAACTGAGAACTTTTCGTTTTATTTATGTTTTTTTACTTTTTGCTATGCTATCAATAATTATTGCACAAAGATTAATAAGGATAATTTTTTCTCATTATATTAAAATTAAAATGACAGATTATAATGGTACTCATTGATATGAAAAATTGGGTATGCAGATTCCGGGAGTATGGTAATGAATTCAAGTTAATTAATTAACAGATAATTATCCCTATGAAAAGAATTATTGAATCTATTAAAGTTAATATCTATCCATTTTACATTAAATTATTCAATTGTAATTAAAATCATAAAAAATACCTCTTAAATCACAATACTACTTTAGTAAATATTTATGTTCTATTTATCATGTTTATTCTTTATTTAAAGAATTGAGCTAAAATTATAAACATAAGCATAATCAATCTCACCCTTCAAATGAATCCTCAAGAAATACCTAAAGTAATATTCTTGAAACATGCAAGAACACAGTAAACACATAAAAAAATAACTTTTAATGAATATTTATTTACTATATTTTATAATTCAATATATATGAAAACTATCTGCACAGATAAAAAACAAAATTTTACAGCATTAAATAATGCCCAATAAGTGTTCATAAACAACAAATTATGGGTTACAAAACACACAAATTTGTAGTTTCCATTCATCTCTGAGAACATGAAATGTAAATAAGATCTCTAGTGATATATAATCAATAATGGTATTTTAGAAATTATGATGTGCCACACTCAAAATGTGATAATGTTCCAAATCGAACAAGAATATGTCACTTGGAGCTGATTGGCTAAAATGAAAAGAATGTTTCTTTATCAGGAATTAAAACCTGCAGTTTTGTTTCAATTCCGTTCATTGCAAACTAATGTAGAGTCACAGACATGAAAACTCTGTCTCCTCTTTTCAAAGTGGGTATCGTGGAATGAGCACAGTTCCTTCCAGTTATTAAATTAAAGGAAAGGTAAATCTCACCCCCCAAAGATAGATCACTTTTATTTATTACTGGATGATTAAGATAATCCCGTACAGTGCACTCTTTGATTGAGATTGGGCATTCCAAGAGGACATCTGCTCCCATGACGCCAGATGTAATGGTCATGATACTATTAAGTGGCCATTATCTTCAGATTTCCTTGGACTTGACATTTGGCTTTAGAGTGCTGATTTTTAATGTTGCGCCTCATAACATTATTATCATTTCACATTGGCTACTAAACAAAGTATTTGATTGATTACGTATCTATAGGAAAGCTAACCCACCGATGTGCTGATATCTTATCACAGCACATCAGCTGGCAGCCCCCTACATCCTCCCTCTTTCAAATCCAAACCCTAATAGAGAGAACGCTAGCTAGCGTGGGTTACGAATCAACGAATTTTGATGGCAAGTGTTCTGATTGGCTGTTTTGAAACAGTTCTCAAATGAAGCCAGAAAAAATGTTATTTGAAAAGTCAATCGTTATAAAATGCATTTGAATTAAAATCAAGGTGATAGAATTTATTATAATGGGCAAAAGTAATTTAAAATGTCTATTTATTTTATAAATTAATTTTGACGATACTTTAATTCGAATAATTGTTTACTTTTATTTTTTAACAATCTTGAGATAGAAAATGAATCTTTTTTAATTTTAGAAATTTGAATATTGTTAATTTTTAATGTAATATAATTTAGATATTATTTATTAATTTATTTTTATAGCTGATAATTTTCAAAAAAATTAAAAATATATATTTGAAATATCTTTTAAAGAATGACAGCACAAAAACGAAACTTTGAATTTAAAAAGTAAATAAAGATCGTTGGAAAGATAAATAATGTCCGAGCTGTCTCCATATTTTGAAATATTAAAATTTAAGGAGGTAATTATTATTAAATTAAATATTTAAATTGTTTTATAAGGGGAAAAGTTATGTTATATTTTTATGGCATAACACTCATTATCGCAAGTACTAAATATGATTTTAATAACTGGGTTGTGTTTCATAGATTTAACTTTTTTAATTTATGTAAAAGAAATTATCTAGCTGGAAAATAATTTTGTTGTTTTATTTTTGGTTGTAACATATTAATTGACAATAAAGCCATGTTTGAATCCATATTTACTTTCAGTTATTATTTCAGTCAGTCCTATAAAAATAAACAATGTTTTAAAGTTGAATACAGTTAAATTTTAATCTAAGTATACATAAAAATAACAATTTTTGACCATAAACATATAAATGAAAGACCTAAAGTTCATTTAGATGATTAATCGTGTAAATAAACCCAGTTCCTGCAACATTATACAAATCACGTTTAATACACAATCCTGCTTAATATGCGACTTTTGTCCACTTCCTTGAAACACATCTTAATCGGGCTCCGCTGTATATATGTAGAATTTGAATTTAAACATCGTTTATTTTCCTTATGATGTGCGTGATCATTAAAATAACTGACCCCCTGCTGTTTTTATTATCCATGATTTGAAAGCATGAGCTATGAAAATTCATGAACACAAGCACAAGGTTTGGAGATATTCAAAATCAGAAAAGAATCAGTCTATTAATTTCTATCCTTCATGAAGCATAAGCATCGACATTTGAAATGTCAAAGGTTTTAGACCTAATCGAACTGTTCGAAAGTAAGAGTATTATATGTTTTAAGTTAGAAATGTAATATATTTGAAGAAGCTACCAATGGAGTATTGTGAAATTATCTGTATAGAATTATATTAAAGTTCATGTCATGTATTTACAGTCGAACCTCCATATATCGGAAGTAGCAAATTTCTGGAAAAAAATTTGATATATAGAAGCAATTTTAGTTTTATAATAATTACTCCTAAAACATTAAAATTAAAGCTAATTTTCGTATACGGAACTGCATTTCTAATGCAAATCGCATTAAATGAAAGTTAATAATGAAAAAAAAATTAATTACTATGACAGGTTGAGTACTACATACCTATTATAAAAACAATAATCCAGACAGTGGTTAGAATTCTCACAGTTACATTCTGTTAAAAAAATTACGAATATCTTGCTGAAAAACCACTTTTGCAGAAAGTTCATCAAGGAAATGTTCGCATTTAGTCAGTCCACTAAAAACTTCATGAGGAACCATTTTCTGCGAATTGAAGTCCACTGTTGGATATATATATTATATATCCCTGTATACAACTCCCAGTTATTCTAGTCTTATCACCTTATAACCTGTTAGTTTAACAAAATCGCTTATCTTTATTTTACCATGAATCTAAATCCTTATCAGTTTACACATATAATTCAAAGCCTAAAATATAGCTCAAAGTATTATCCTTTTAAATATCTTTGGATATTTCTTACTTAGTTTGATTATTCAAATGTCTTTTTTCCTTCCACCTGCTTACATCTCAATCACTTATTTGCTTTTTGACTTTCACATCAATCGCATCACACTGGTATAACATTTTTAGCTCACGCATAAAGACACCATATCCGTCTGGCTTTCCATCCTCGCACTGCCATTGTTTCTATACAGATGGCGTTGCCTGTCTGTCATCATTTGCATTTCTCCCTCGTGACAGTCACGGCGCATCGGAGATCTTCCAGATGCCAATGACGTCTTGAGCGGTTGGGATAGAGAGTACTCAGTTGATTGGTTCGGTGATCGGCATGTGGTATTTATATCGTGAGCAACCGCGTGTTCATCAGTTTCGTTCGGTGTTTCTTATGTGATGGCTGGCCATCAATGTCAACTCGTTATCAACTGCTTATAATTTTTAATTGTTTTTGCAAAAAGTGTTTGTATATATAGTGTTTTTCCGGGTAAATATTCTTCAAGGAATGACTTCACTTTTTTGTCAAGTTGCATTTATCTAGTGATATTGTGCTGCAATGCTTGTGTGAAGAAAGACCCTAGTAGCAGCGACTGGTCGCATTTTGCTAGGCCTTTCATCAATTCCTCGAAAGTTGCTCGAGAAATAATACACGTATATCATTGCGAGCAACATATGAGAACCGGTTTTGATGAGGCTATATTTCATCAACTAAAGCTAACACTATGAGCTCATTTGCCGATGAAAACGTGCTGATTGGTAACTCACCAACAACAGATAACTGCCCAATATCGAATCACTGTGAAATATGGGCGAAATCGCAGTTTTTCTGGAACCGCAAATCTGATTGGTTGAAAGACGAAGGCTGCGCGAAGTCCCGGATGAAGTCGGTGTTGTTGTTTTGATTCCAGCGAGGAAGGAGGAAGCGGACGCCATTGCTTCAGCGACAGCGTGAGCTCCTTGGAAGTTGAAAAAATACCTTTTCTCGGAAATATGTAAGTACCAATTTCATTCTTTCTGATGTTATTACTTTTTTCACAAATAAATGTTGTGAAAATACTATACAGACTTGACAATATTTCTGATTTTCCACGTTTTCCTGTACCCTTGAGTTTCATACACATTTTTTAATAGCTTGAAATTTTTATTATCATATCGGTAATTTGTCTCGAATAATAATGAAGTTCTTCATTATTGTTTTGTAATTAAACTGGTACAGAACGTGATTACATTCTTAAAATAATGTTTTTACGGGAAAAAATAAAAACCCGAATTCTGAAATAAAATCCGATTTTTGGGTCTCGGAGATTGGCAAGTCTGTATGTATATGTTGTTTCTGGTTGCTGTATGTATAAAGCAGTGTAAAGCAGTATGTATCCTTTTACATTTTCTGATCGAATAAAGAGAAAAAATATTTTAAAATACGCAAAAAAAAAAAAAAAAAAAAAAAGTACCAATCATTCTGGCAACCAAAATGCTTTAATATTATTAAGTCAGGATTTAAGAAAAATAAAACCCCCTTTTAACACCTTTTTTTCAATAACACCCGAAATAACCCCTACAGCTGCGATTTTCAAAAAGAAACAGGCAGAGGAGGGAGGGGGGGATGATATTAAAATCCAAAAAAGTTCATAAAATACTCTGTCACTTAAGATAAAAAACATTTTGGCAGGGTTCGCAAATATCAAAATAGTCAAATACTTAGTGCTGATTATAAATATTTTAAGATTTTTGTGTTAAAGGAAAGAAATGATTAATTGCTGTCAAAGCTTAATATATATATATATATTTTTAAAACTGAAAAAGGGTTATTTTGTATACTTAAAAGTAGGTGTGTGTACATTTTTCTTATACAGAAAGTAAAATTATCACAGTGCAGATAATGTATGATATATTTTTTTTAATTTGTCTATTTTCTGTGTTTTAAAATGTGTATTTTTGCTTTATTTTGATTGTCGCCATTTTAAAATGCACACTTTTGCGTGTTGTCTCCTAGAGTTTGGTAATCTGGGAGACAAAACGCAAAAACATGCCGATTTTGTGATTTGGTTTGGAAATGCACCAAGAAGGGGGGGGATCAAAGTTTAGTTAAAATATTTTTGTTGGTTTTCAAGGGGGGGGGGGGGGGGGTCATGACCTCCAGGACCGAAACTAGCCTTTCTTGCACCCGGGGCAAACATGGATTTTGGCGCCCCCCCACCCTCTTCCGCAAAGTATATTTACAGAGAGAATTTTACTAACTTTATAATAGACGACTTATTTTAAAATTTAAAATATATAATCATAAAATATGTAATACTGAACAATTTACACTGGCGGATCCAAGGGGGAGGTCCCTCTGAGAATCAACAAAAATATTGTACAGATCATTTTTAAAATGACATATTCAGTAGAGTCCCGATTATTCGAGTCCCGCCTAACCGAGTTTCCGCTCGCTTTCACCGAGTTACTTTTTTCTGATGGACTGATGGCTTCCATTATTATGAAACAGCCATTATAAATGAAGTGTTAGCTGAAGATAAAAGAGCAGCCGTAAAAAGTTAGAACTCTGATTTTCTGGTCAGAATAAAGAAAAAAAATGGCCATATTTTTTTTTTTTTTTTTTTTATCTTCATCTAACACTTTATTTATAATGGCTTTTTCATAATAATAGAAGCCATCAGTCCATCAGAAGAAAATGATCCATTCCAAAGGTATAATCCTTCATTTGGCGCCCCTTCGTTCTGGCGCCCGGGGCACATGCCCCCTCAGCCCCCCCTTAGTTTCGGCCCTGATGACCTCTGTCACCTCCCCCTTGGATCCGCCATTCTAGATTACGTAGTTCAGTATTACATATTTTATGATTTCATATTTTTAATTTTAAAATAAGTCGGATATTAGAAAATTAGTAAAATTATCTTTCTAAATATACTTTGCAGAAGAGGGGGGGGGGGTTTGCCCCGCCCGTTCCATGTTTGCACCCGGTGCAAAAAAGTCTAGTTTCGTTCCTGATCCAAGAGGGGGATGACGACCCCCCTCCCCCTGAACGACATAAAAATGCTAAAATTTATTTAAAAAATGAAATAATTTTTAATTTTTTTTAAATTTTAATGTTATTTAATTAAGTATTAAAGGAAAAAAATGATTAATTGCTGTCAAAGCTTAATATATACATATACTTTTTAAACTAAAAAATGGTTGTTTTGTAGTATATAACCTTTACCGGTGCAGAGTAATTCTGTTCATAAACCGATGCAATAATGGACTGACACCGGAATTTATAAACAAATTTATTAGAAATACGAACTTGCTTATTTTCACGTACATTATAATAGGAAAATTTTAATTAAATATTCTTGGTGCCATTTGTCAGTTTTGGAATTAAATTTAGGTGTCCTTTTTTTAAGGACGCCGCCCTCGAAATTGTTAAAAGTAGGCGTGTGTACATTTTTCTTGTACAGAAAGTAAAATTATTACAAGACTCATAATGTGTGATTTTTTTTAAAAATTTTTGTATTTCCTGTGTTTTAAAATATGTATTTTTGCTTTATTTTTATTGTCGCCATCTTAAAGTGAACGTTTTTGCTTGATGCCTCCTAGAGTTTGGAAATTCTGGGAGACAAAACGCAAAAACGTGCCGATTTGGTGATTTTTTTTGGGAAAACACCAAGAAGGGGATCAAAGTGCAGTTTAATTTGGGTACTCTAACTCAGTAGCAGAACGGCACCAGGCACTGCATTTTTTTATGCCTGTTAAACAATGGCGGATCCAAGAGGGGAGGATAATGACACCCCCCTGAACAACAGAAAAATGCAAAAAATTATTTAAAAAATGAAATATATTTTTAACTAGTTTTGAATTCTAATGTTATTTAATTATGTATTAAAAGAAAAAAAGGATTAATTGCTGTCAAGTCAAAGCTTAATATATACATATATTTTTTTAACTGAAAAAGGGTTGTTTTGTATTTAAAAGTAGGTGTTTGTAGAACAAACTGTACATTTTTCTTGTACAGAAAATAAAATTATTACACGGCGGATAATGATTTTTTTTTCAAAATTTGTGTATTTTCTGTGTTTTAAAATATGTATTTTTGCTTTATTTTGATTGTCGCCATCTTAAAATGCATACTTTTGTGTGGTGTCTCCTAGAGTTTGAAAATCTGGGAGACAAAACGCAAAAACATGCCAATTTGGGAAACACACCAGGAAGGGGATTAAAGTAGAATATTTTTGTTGGTGTTCATGACCCCCCCCCTCTGACGCCAGTCATCTCCCCCTTGTATCTGCCATTGTAGATTACGTAGTTCAGTATTACATATTTTAAATTTTAAAGTAAGTCTAATATTAGAAAATTAGTAAAATTCTCTTTCTAAATATACTTTGCAGAAGAGGGGGGGGGGGGGGTGTGTGCAAAATCCATGTTTGCCCCAGGTGCAAAAAAGGCTAGTTTCGGCCCTGATCCAAGAGGGGTAATCCCCCCCCCCCCCTTGAACAATAGAAAAATGCTAAAAATTATTTAAAAAATGAAATATATTTTATATTCTTTTTGAATTTTAATGTTATTTAATTACTATGTATTAAAGGGAAAAAAAAAGATTAATTGCAGTCAAAGCTTAATATATACAGTAGACTCCCTCAAATCTGCAAACCTAAAATCCACACATAATTACAGATGTAAACAATGAAAGTTTTAGTTCAGATGCCAGAACACAATTACAGAATTTTTTAGTTTTATATAATTATTCTGCATGTATTTTAATATGAAATTATAGATAATATGACTGAACTCATGGTTTTTCATGAAATAAGTATAAATTTATTTCTGGTAAAAATCAAGATATTGCCAATATCATTGGTAATAATCACAATCTTTTTACTAAATATATATATGTATCAATCAAACTTTTTTGCATATTAAATCTGACTAAACCTTAAATACAACTTCCTTACTTTATGATTTTTATGTGAAATTATTAACATGGTACCTTTAAGAGGAAAGTTTCATTCAATAATTCATCTTTATTATGCATATTTAATTATACATTAGTTATTTAATTTTTAATAATTTAACTTTATTTTTATTTAAAAATATTAATCATTTTTAAAATTATCTTACTGTTTATTATTTTAGTTTAATACTTTACTATTTTAATATTTTGCTATACTGCAAGCATTCATATAATTTCGATTACATCATTAGCTACATTCAAATTACTGTTTAAAAAATGTAAACAAAACAATAACCAGAAATCTGCAAAATTTTAAAATCAGCACAACCTCTGGTCCCAAGCTGTGCGGATTTGAGGGAGTCTACTGTACATATTTTTTAACTAAAAAAGTGTTGTTTTGTATTTAAAAGTAGGTGTGTATACATTTTTCTTGTACAGAAAATAAAATGATTACCAGGCGGATAATGTAGGATTTTTTTTTTTTCAAAATTTGTTTATTTTCTGTGTTTTAAAATATGTATTTTTGCTTTATTTTTATTGTTGCCATCTTTAAATGCATGCTTTTGCATGATGTCTCCTAGAGTTTGGGATTCTAAGAGACAAAACGCAAAAACGGGCCAATTTGGTGATTTTTTTTGGAAACGCACTGAGAAGGGGATCAAAGTGCAGTTTCATTTGGGTACTCTGCCACTCAGTAGCAGAACGGTAGCAGGTGCTGCATTTTTTTTTTTTTTTTTTATGCCTGGTAAACAATGGTGGATCCAAGAGGTGGGTCATGAGCATGACACCCCCCCCCCCACCACCACCACCACCATCACATGAACAACAGAATAATGCTAAACATTATTTAAAAAATGAAATTTTAAATTCTTTTTGAATTTTAATGTTATTTAATTATGTATTAAAGGGAAAAATTGATTAATTTCTGTCAAAGCTTAATATTATATTTACTTTTTAAACTGAAAAAGGGTTGTTTTGTATTTAAAAGTAGGTGTGTGTACTATATTTTTCTTGTACAGGTAGTAAAATTATTACCGAGCGGATAATGTATGATTTTTTTTTTTCAAAATTTGTGTATTTTCTGTGTTTTAAAATATGTATTTTTGCTTTATTTTTATTGTTGCCATCTTTAAAAGCATGCTTTTGCATGATGTCTCCTAGAGTTTTTGATTCTAGGAGACAAAACGCAAAAACGGGCCGATTTGGCGATTTTTTTGGAAATGCACCGAGAAGGGGATCAAAGTGCACTTTCATTTGGGTAATCTGCAACTCAGTAGCAGAACGGTAGCAGGTACTGCATTTTTTTTATGCCTGGTAAACAATGGTGGATCCAAGAGGTGAGTCATGAGCATGACCCCCCACCGCCCCCCTATCACCTGAACAACAGAATAATGCTAAACATTATTTAAAAAATGAAATAATTTTAAATTCTTTTTGAATTTTAATGTTATTTAATTATGTATTAAAGGGAAAAAATGATTAATATTTGTCAAAGCTTAATATTATATATACTTTTTAAACTGAAAAAGGGTTGTTTTGTATTTAAAAGTAGGTGTGTGTACTACATTTTTCTTGTACAGGTAGTAAAATTATTAACAAGCGGATAATGTATGATTTTTTTTTTTTTTTTTTTCAAAATTTGTGTATTTTCTGTGTTTTAAAATGTGTATTTTTGCTTTATTTTGATTGTCGCCATTTTAAAATGCACACTTTTGCGTGTTGTCTCCTAGAGTTTGGTAATCTGGGAGACAAAACGCAAAAACATGCCGATTTTGTGATTTGGTTTGGAAATGCACCAAGAAGGTGGGGATCAAAGTTTAGTTAAAATATTTTTGCTAGTTTTCAAGGGGGGGGGGGGTGTCATGACCTCTGTTACCTCCCCCTTGGATCCGCCATTCTGGATTACGTAGTTCAGTATTATATATTTTATGATTTCATATTTTTAATTTTAAAATAAGTCAGATATTAGAAAATTAGTAAAATTATCTTTCTAAATATACTTTGCAGAAGAGGGGGTGGGGGTTGCCCCGCCCGTTCCATGTTTGCACCTGGTGCAAAAAAGTCTAGTTCCGTTCCTGATCCAAGAGGGGGTGATAACCCCCCTCCCCCTGAACAACATAAAAATGCTAAAATTTATTTAAAAAATGAAATAATTTTTAATTTTTTTTTAATTTTAATGTTATTTAATTAAGTATTAAAGGAAAAAAATGATTAATTGCTGTCAAAGATTAATATATATATACTTTTTAAACTAAAAAATGGTTGTTTTGTAGTATATAACCTTTACCGGTGCAGAGTAATTCTGTTCATAAACCAATGCAATAATGGACTGACACCGGAATTTATAAACAAATTTATTAGAAAATACGAACTTGCTTATTTTCACGTACATTATAATAGGAAAATTTTAATTAAATATTCTTGGTGCCATTTGTCAGTTTTGGAATTAAATTTAGGTGTCCTTTTTTAAGGACGCCGCCCTCGAAATTGTTAAAAGTAGGCGTGTGTACATTTTTCTTGTACAGAAAGTAAAATTATTACAAGACTCATAACGTGTGATTTTTTAAAAAAATTTTTGTATTTCCTGTGTTTTAGAATATGTATTTTTGCTTTATTTTTATTGTCGCCATCTTAAAGTGAACGTTTTTGCGTGATGTCTCCTAGAGTTTGGAAATTCTGGGAGACAAAACGCAAAAACGTGCCGATTTGGTGATTTTTTTGGGAAAACACCAAGAAGGGGATCAAAGTGCAGTTTAATTTGGGTACTCTAACTCAGTAGCAGAACGGCACCAGGCACTGCATTTTTTTATGCCTGGTAAACAATGGCGGATCCAAGAGGGGGGGATAATGACACCCCCCTGAACAACAGAGAAATGCAAAAAATTATTTAAAAAATGAAATATATTTTTAACTAGTTTTGAATTTTAATGTTATTTAATTATGTATTAAAAGAAAAAAAAGGATTAATTGCTGTCAAGTCAAAGCTTAATATATATATATATTTTTTTAACTGAAAAAGGGTTGTTTTGTATTTAAAAGTAGGTGTTTGTAGTACAAACTGTACATTTTTCTTGTACAGAAAATAAAATTATTACAGGGCGGATAATGATTTTTTTTTTTTCAAAATTTGTGTATTTTCTGTGTTTTAAAATATGTATTTTTGCTTTATTTTGATTGTCGCCATCTTAAAATGCATACTTTTGTGTGGTGTCTCCTAGAGTTTGAAAATCTGGGAGACAAAACGCAAAAACATGCCAATTTGGGGATTTTTTTTTTTTGAAACACACCAAGAAGAGGATTAAAGTAGAATATTTTTGTTGGTGTTCATGACCCCCCCCCCCCCCCTCTGACGCCAGTCATCTCCCCCTTGTATCTGCCATTGTAGATTACGTAGTTCAGTATAACATATTTTATGATTACATATTTTAAATTTTAAAGTAAGTCGAATATTAGAAAATTAGTAAAATTCCCTTTCTAAATATACTTTGCAGAAGAGTGGGGGGGGGGGGTGCAAAATCCATGTTTGCCCCGGGTGCAAAAAGGCTAGTTTCAGCCCTGATCCAGTAGGGGGGGGGGTAATCCCCCCCCCTGAACAATAGAAAAATGCTAAAAATTATTTAAAAAATGAAATATATTTTATATTCTTTCTGAATTTTAATGTTATTTAATTACTATGTATTAAAGGGAAAAAAAAAGATTAATTGCAGTCAAAGCTTAATATATACAGTAGACTCCCTCAAATCTGCAAACCTAAAATCCACTCATCATTACAGATGTAAACAATGAAAGTTTTAGTTCAGATGCCAGAACACAATTACAGAATTTTTTAGTTTTATATAATTATTCTGCATGTATTCTAATATGTAATTATAGATAATATGACTGAACTCATGGTTTTTCATGAAATAAGTATAAATTTATTTCTGTTAAAAATCAAGATATTGCCAATATCATTGGTAATAATCACAATCTTTTTACTAAATATATATATGTATCAATCAAACTTTTTTGCATATTAAATCTGACTAAACCTTAAATACAACTTCCTTACTTTATGATTTTTATGTGAAATTATTAACATGGTACCTTTAAGAGGAAAGTTTCATTCAATAATTCATCTTTATTATGCATATTTAATTATACATTAATTATTTAATTTTTAATAATTTAACTTTATTTTTATTTAAAAATATTAATCATTTTTAAAATTATCTTACTGTTTATTATTTTAGTTTAATACTTTACTATTTTAATATTTTGCTATATTGCAAGCATTCATATAATTTCGATTACATCATTAGCTACATTCAAATTACTGTTTAAAAAATGTAAACAAAACAATAAGCAGAAATCTGCAAAATTATAAAATCCGCACAACCTCTGGTCCCAAGCTGTGCGGATTTGAGGGAGTCTACTGTATATATTTTTTAACTAAAAAAGTGTTGTTTTGTATTTAAAAGTACACATTTTTCTTGTACAGAAAATAAAATGATTACCAGGCGGATAATGTAGGATTTTTTTTTTTTTCAAAATTTGTGTATTTTCTGTGTTTTAAAATATGTATTTTTGCTTTATTTTTATTGTTGCCATCTTTAAATGCATGCTTTTGCATGATGTCTCCTAGAGTTTGGGATTCTAAGAGACAAAACGCAAAAACGGGCCAATTTGGCGATTTTTTTGGAAACGCACCGAGAAGGGGATCAAAGTGCAGTTTCATTTGGGTACTCTGCCACTCAGTAGCAGAACGGTAGCAGGTGCTGCATTTTTTTTTTTTTTTTTTTTATGCCTGGTAAACAATGGTGGATCCAAGAGGTGGGTCATGAGGATGACCCCCCCCCCCCCCCATCACCTGAACAACAGAATAATGCTAAACATTATTTAAAAAATGAAATAATTTTAAATTCTTTTTGAATTTTAATGTTATTTAATTATGTATTAAAGGGAAAAAATGATTAATTTCTGTCAAAGCTTAATATTATATATACTTTTTAAACTGAAAAAGGGTTGTTTTGTATTTAAAAGTAGGTGTGTGTACTACATTTTTCTTGTACAGGTAGTAAAATTATTAACGAGCGGTTAATGTATGATTTTTTTTTTCAAAATTTGTGTATTTTCTGTGTTTTAAAATATGTATTTTTGCTTTATTTTGATTGTCGCCATCTTAAAAGGCACACTTTTGCGTGGTGTCTCCAAGAGTTTGGAAATCTGGGAGACAAAACGCTAAAACGTGCCAATTTGGTGATTTTTGCTTGGAAACGCACCAAGAAGGAGATCAAAATTTATTTAGAATATTTTTGTTGGCCATCGCCCCACCCTGGGATCTGCCATTGTAGATTACGTAGTTCAGTATTACATATTTTATGATTTCATATTTTAAATTTTAAAATAAGTCGGATATTAGAAAATTAGTAAAATTCTCTTCGTAAATATACGTTGCAGAAGAGGGGGGAAGGTGCGTCAAAATCCATGTTTGCCCCGGGTGCAAAAAAGGCTAGTTTCAGCCCTGATCCAAGAAGGTGGATAATGACCCCCCCGTCTGAACAACAGAAAAATGCTAAAAATTATTTAAAAAATGAGTGCAAATTAGTGATGTAACGAATAGTGATTTGGCCGAATACCGAATATTCGGCCAAGTTTTAGGCCGAATACCGAATATTCGGCGGCCGAATACTGACTTTAATATAAATGACTTTTATTTTAATTGTTTAATTTTTTTTCAATTTTAAAATAAAAAATTAAATTAAGGACTAATTGAAATTAATTTTTTGTTTGAGTTTTCAAAAATCATAACAGCTGAATGTACAGGGTGATTATAATTAAAGTCCGACTTTCAAAATGCTGTAAAAAAAGAACCACTGGTCAGAATGACTTCAAATTTGAAATGAATATACTGGAAGAAGGGGGAAACGGTATGGCATAAGAAAAAAAAAGTTCCAAAGTGTCTCAATAGATGGCGCTGTAAGCGGCATAACGAAAGGGGATTCGGCGTCAACTGACATTTTTAATCGAAATACGACGGTTTTGTCATGAGTTGCTCAGTAAACCAACCTTACTGTCCAATGTGCATGAGTGTTTCGGTTGTTTTACGGAAAAAATGACTTCCAAATCAGTCAACAGTTGTGGTACTGTTAGTGGAAAGTCCATCCACCACGGCAAGGTCGTAGCACATTGGATGGGAAAAATCCGTTTTTAATTGTCCTTGGGCCAAAAACAGCATAAAAAGATAATAGTGATGAATGGACTTTCCACTAACAGTACCACAACTGTTGATTGATTTGGAAGACATTTTTTCCGTGAAACAACCGAAACACTCATGCACATTGAACAGTACGGTTGGTTTACTGTGCAACTCATGACAAAATCGTCGTATTTTGATTAAAAATGTCAGTTGACGCCGAATCCACTTTCGTTATGCCGCTTACAGCGCCATCTATTGAGACACTTTGGAACTTTTTTTTTCTTATGCCATACCGTTTCCCCCTTCTCCCAGTATATTCATTTCAAATTTGAAGTCATTCTGACCAGTGGTTTATTTTTTACAGCATTTTGAAAGTCGGACTTTAATTATAATCACCCTGTATTTTTTGTAATACTTTAAATGTCTTAAAAAATACTTTAAAGATAACATATGACTTTTAAAAATGTAAATAATAATTTAATTCATAATTTTTTATTTAATCCATAGATAGTTCTAGTAATTTATATATATATATACTATCTAAAATAGAACTCATTACCTCTGTAAAAATGAAACTTTTTTATTTTAGTAAAATCCTTTCACCCCCTAAAAATAAAAACTTGCATGTGTCCTCTGTCTTTTTATATCCTTTTTCATGCAACTTAAACTTAGTAAATTTACACTCTGTATGTAAAAAAAAAGGTTATTTTCTTAAAATATAATTATTCATTCCATTAAAATATTATATGTTCTTTTCTGCTACCAAGATATACTTTTCTCTTTTCTTTCTCTCAAAATTAACAAGCCCCCCATAATACTTCCTCCACCCCATATTTCAGAATGAGATCTTTTTCTTATAATAATTAATGTAATTTAGGCATAATTTTTTAATATTGTTTGTCGAAAATATTTAAAATCATATTTTGTTTTGATTTTCTGGAACATATCTAACCAAATATCTTAAAATATTCGGCCAAATATGCCACTATTCGGCTACAGGTATTCGGTCAGATGTCTTACTATTCGGCCGAATATCTGTTCAATATTCGGCCGGCCGAATATTCGGCAAAAGGGCCGAATAGGCCGAATACCGAATAGTGGCCGAATATTCGTTACATCCCTAGTGCAAATTATTGATATTTTTGCACAACCGATTGATACGTTTGCGAGTTTTTTACTATGAAAGGTTGTTGAAATTAAATTTTTTTTCCCTTGACTGATCAACAAATTTTGTGGGGGGGGGGGTTTCCCCCAAGATCGATTGACAAGTTTTGTGTTATTTTTCATGGCCAATTAATGAATTCGGGTGGGGTGGGGGGGTGATTCTTATCCGAATTTTCAGAAAATTTAAGGCATTAAGTTCAAAAAATTATGAAAAATCAGTCATCAGTCTGGAAATTCAGACATAAAAAATATATAACTGAAAAAGCGACAAATGGTCACCAAAAAAATTGATTTTGTCAGTTGTTTGCAGAAAAAACATTTTAATCAAAGCATCATGAATAAAACGCAAATTTCATCAAAGAATCACAGAAAAAACATGAATCTCATTAACCTTCTGAGCAGGGCTGGCTATTTGCCGGCAAAAAAGGGTTTCTGCCTTGCCAGTGGCAGAAACTGGTTATAACCGGCAGAAACTGGCAACAACTGGCATAAACATATTTCATGACATAATATGAGACTTTTTTACTAGTCTTAAATTCCTTAAGTACATTTTATTCCGTATAAATAGCAAATGAAATATTGTGGGTAGTTTTAATTAAAAAATAAATAGATTTGTATTAGAAAAAATGAGTAATGTAACAGATAAAATTTTTGTTATAGTATGGTTATATAATTTTATATGTAAACAATTATTAGAGTATTTTAAAATTTCAGTTTAAAAATCAAATACAAAACTATATCCAATACTTATTTTAAATTAAACAATGAAAAGAAAAGAAAAATATTCAATACTTTCTCAAAATAATTTTCTGTAATTTAACGTATTAATTTAATAATAACACTATAAATTATCTCTCATAGAAATGTTATAGTTATATGCGGATCTTGTAATTCCATGAATTTAAAAAACATTTCATTTAAATACAGTATTCAAAGGAACAAATCTGACTTTTTTTTTTTTTTTTCAATTTAAGACTGTTATAAGCATAGATCAAACTTCGTGCGAATTTTAGTAAAAAAGCTAAAATCTTTAACAATGATTTTACGCACAAATAACGTACAGACACAACAAAAAAGATTATATGGGATATTTTTGTCGTGTCTGTATGTTATTTGTGCATAAAATCGTTGTTAAAGATTTTAGCTTTTATATTAAGACTGTTAGTTGAAAATGTTCCAACCACATTTTGCACTTACAAAACAAACAACTACAAAGGTTCAAATCAGATTTGATACAGTAATAACCGACTACCATATGCTAACTTATTTACTTCATCCTAAGTATATGGGATCAAAATTGACATATGAGCATAAAGAAAAGGCAAGGAAATTGCTTTCTGATATTAATCCCAATTTTGTGCCACATATAATATCCTTTGAAGCAAAATCGACTCCTGCTTCAGAAACATATTTCTCCAAGGAAGCCCTAGAAAATGTCTTGCCCTTACCTTCTATGTGGTGGTCATCTTTAAAAATGAATACTGGTGAAAATGAGGATTTTTCAAATTTGCATCCTCAATAATGACATTGCCAGCAAGTAATGATAGTCTTGAAAGAATATTTTCAAACTTTTCTTTCATTCAAAACAAAGAAACAGTGTGTTCAGAAAGATTAGCAAAATTTTGTCCTATGCTATGGAATGTTCTGTGGAAAAAGTAATAATAGTATATTTGAGTGGCAATTTTGTTCTTTCAATATTGTAAAATAATTGTGCAAGATATTTCATTAATTTTTTTTTTCTGTTATTTATTGTGCTTCAATTATTTACTTATATATTTTCACAAGAATCATAATCTTTAAGTTATTGCATTGCATTATTTATTTAAAAATACTCTGAAAAATACATTTGTTAAAATATCACAGATTTTTTTGTAAATTTCCCTTTTTACTTTTAAATAAAAATTCAACTCTAAACAATAATATAAAATAGTTAAACTTGTACAGCATCAGACTACCATTGAAAATTTCTGTTTTTCAAGTGAAAAAAAATTAGTACCTATTATTATATAAACAAAGTATATTTATATGATAATTTTGAAACTTTTTTACAACTTTGAATAACATTCATAATCTTTAATTTTAATTTTTAACTTAATTGTTTACACATCAAATACATGTATGAATTAAGAATCATTGCACATTAAAGTTCTTATTAATATTATTTCTGAGTTTCTGCCAGTTTTTGCCACTTACTGGCAGAAACTAGTTTCTGCCATGCCGGTTTTAACCGGTTATAACCGCTGGTTTTAACCACTCTGGCAGAAACTTGCCAACCCTGCTTCTGAGCGTCTTGCAATAGGGTAAAATTGTAATGTTGTTTTCTTTGCATTTTGTTTTAAATGCTAATAAAATATGATTCTTTCAACATTATAAAAAAAACTCAATTACAAATATGAATGTAATTCTTAAGATTATTAATAATTCTTCAATATATTTAAAATTCCATAAATCTATAGAATTATATTATCTTAAATATTGCTTGTATTGCTGTGAAACTTGGAGCTTAGTGAACGGAATAATACGCCCCAAACACTTAGAGGGTTAAAGGATTGCGAAAACTTAAATTTTGTCTAAAGATCGCAAAAACTCAAATTTTGTCAAAGGATCGCAAAAAATCAAATTTTGTCAGAGGATCGAGGAAACTCAAATTTCTTCGAAGGATCACAGAAACTCAAATTTCTTCGAAGGATCACGGAAACTCAAATTTCTTCGAAGGATCGCAGAAACTCAAATCTCTTCGAAGTATGCTGAAAACTCAAATCTCTTCGAAGTATGCTGAAAACTCAAATTTCTTCGAAGGATGTCGAAAACTCAAATTTCTTCGAAGGATGTCGAAAACTCAAATTTCTTCGAAGGATGTCGAAAACTCAAATTTCTTCGAAGGATGTCGGAAACTCAAATTTCTTCGAAGGATGTCGGAAACTCAAATTTCTTCGAAGGATGTCGGAAACTCAAATTTCTTCGAAGGATGTCGGAAACTCAAATTTCTTCGAAGGATGTCGGAAACTCAAATTTCTTCGAAGGATGTCGGAAACTCAAATTTCTTCGAAGGATGTCGGAAACTCAAATTTCTTCGAAGGATGTCGCAAACTCAAATTTCTTCGAAGGATCGCAGAAACTCAAATCTCTTCGAAGTATGCCGAAAACTCAAATCTCTTCGAAGTATGCCGAAAACTCAAATTTCTTCGAAGGATGTCGAAAACTCAAATTTCTTCGAAGGATGTCGGAAACTCAAATTTCTTCGAAGGATGTCGGAAACTCAAATTTCTTCGAAGGATGTCGGAAACTCAAATTTCTTCGAAGGATGTCGGAAACTCGAATTTCTTCGAAGGATGTCGAAAACTCAAATTTCTTCGAAGGATGTCGAAAACTCGAATTTCTTCGAAGGATGTCGAAAACTCAAATTTCTTCGAAGGATGTCGGAAACTCGAATTTCTTCGAAGGATGTCGAAAACTCAAATTTCTTCGAAGGATGTCGAAAACTCAAATTTCTTCGAAGGATGTCGAAAACTCAAATTTCTTCGAAGGATGTCGAAAACTCAAATTTCTTCGAAGGATGTCGAAAACTCAAATTTCTTCGAAGGATGTCGAAAACTCAAATTTCTTCGAAGGATGTCAAAAACTCAAATTTCTTCGAAGAATGTCGAAAACTCAAATTTCTTCGAAGAATGTCGAAAACTCAAATTTCTTCGAAGAATGTCGAAAACTCAAATTTCTTCGTAGGATGTCGAAAACTCAAATTTCTTCGTAGGATGCCAAAAACTTGAATTTAGTAGTCAAAGGTCCTCTTAAAAAATGCAAATTTCATCAAAGGTCATAGGGGAAAAAACGCAAATTTTGTGAATGGTTCGCAGAAAAAAGTTGCGGTTTCTTTAGAAAACAGCACACACACACACATACAAATATTTGTTTATTATTATAGGTATAGTTTTTCACCCCTTGGTGATGAGAGCCCTTTGAGGCTTAATTTTAATCTTTTACCACCGGTTTTTAAAAACAGAAAATTTTCTTTAGTTAAATTGCGAAAATCCTCTGATTAAATAAGGTAAATTTTACATTAAAAAATAACTGGTGAGAATAATGAAGGATTCTGAGTACCTTAAGTGGCACATATACCGATCGCTTGTCCCCTAGGGGTTAATCTGAAATAATAGACTGAACTAACTTTTGAAAAATTGGTTTTAACCTGAACCCAACTTGCAGGAATGTACGCTCAGCCTGAAATCGACCCGAACCAAAAACAAAGTTTACTCAACTTGCAACAAAAATAATTAGCTCCAGAAGAAAATTGATTGTTCTCCCTTCCTCCCCCCCACCCCCCCTCACCTATCTGCTGTAACCTTTCAGAAAATTTGTTGTAAATTTCAGATTTTGATTTTTTTTTTTTTTTTTGAATCAACTGCAAATTTAACGGTTACTTTTTGCCATAGATTGGACGAAATTCTGTTTTTTCAACAGTCAGTTTGTTAATCAAAGAAAATGCCAGGGAGTCCTCTTTTGACTATAATTTCGTTAAGGATATAATAAAACAATTTCATTCTGAAATGGATATTCATGATGCCATCAGCAAATATACATTGTTCATGCAAGTAGTTAAAAATGGAGGCATGTTAAATATTGCAAAGTTTCCTGAAATTTTTTAAAGCGAGCATAATCATACATTTTCAATAATTTCCAAAGTTATAAATGTTGAGCTTGTGCTGTCTGTCACAATTTTACCTTCTGAAAGGAAATTCAGGGCACAAAATCGAATAAAAACTAATTTCTGAACTACATTTAACAACCCCATTGTAAGAACTCATGACATTTGATTGAAAGTTGAATAATAGACTGTATAACAGCTTGATTTTCTTCCTTATTGAATTCCTGATTTAAATTGCTTCAATGGTATTTTGTCATGTCCGTGTTAATGTATTACTTTAAATAGCATGTAAAATAACAGTGAATTTTAAAGATTTTTTCCCTCCCCCCCCCCCTCCTCCCTTAAACAGCTCAACTCCACCTCCATTTATAAATGTTAGGAGGGAGACTCTCTTCCTAAGAAAAATTTAATTTCAAGCCCTGTCTTGACCAATTATCAAATTTTTCGACCGATTTACAAATCCTGCCATTTCGTCTTCTGACTGATTCACAAAATTACTCTGTTTTTCCTCTGTTGCATTGAAAAATCGCATGATTTTTTTATTCTGAGGTGGATAGACAATTTGATATTTTTTCTCCATCAATCGATCACAATTAATTGATTTTGCAGTTATATTCTTGCATGGAGTTGGCAAATTTCTCGATTTTTCCCCTTCTCTATGACCAATTGACAAATTTCGCATTCCCTTCCCATATTCGATGAATTTTGCTATTTTTTTCCCCTCAGCCAATTAGTGAAATTCAAATTTTTTTATTGCAGCCAATTGACATATTTTGCAATAAAATTAAATAAAAAGGGTGCATCCAAAAGAGCAGTAAGGACCACTGGGTGCATAATGTAGTTCGAAAAGGTCCACCGTGCTTTACGCCCTTCCAAATTAGCCTAGAGTCAATACTATTTGTACATTAAAATTCCTTATCTTTAAAAAAAGAATTCTATTTTATGATTCTTAACTTTTAGCATTGCACCTGAAAAACATCAAGAAATCCAGAAATTTTATGCAATTGCTTTTTTTTGTGTCTCAGTACTTTAATGAAATGCAATACATTTTATTTTTTTTATATTAATTTTTTTTTTATCCTTAGGATGTTCTTGAAATTCCTATGAGACCACTCTCTGAGAAGGCAAACAGTGTTTCCTTGCATCGTGATTTTTAAGAGAAATCTAAGGGTAATTATAATTATGTTTATGCTAAAGAAACTACTTTTTGCAGCAGATGCTGCTTAATGTGATTATGTGTAATATCAGCCTGTTAGTGTTATCAAAATCATCATGTCCCGACCTAACAATTCATGCTAAAAGCATCGCTCTGTGTGATAAATACTTTGTTTAATGGTATTGCCTTTTCAGCAGCAGTTACAAGCGAAGTTCTGTTAAAAAGCCCTTTCAAGGCATGAATTCTAAATAAGAAAAAATGTAGCAATTTATCCCTATGAATTTTTTGTGATCACGTTGCAGATGCATGCATGACATGGGAATATGCAGTCAATTAAGGAATGTAGGTGAGTAGCTCGCAACAGCTGCTGCAAGGGGAAAGCTTCAGTAAACCTCGGAATGGGAACAAAAATTATATACCTGCTAGCAGCGTCACGTAACCATTTATTTCGTTATCAAATAAAGTTCTAGTCAGACAATAAAGGTCAAAATTAGCACTAGCCACCGGCCACAGGGCCAGTAAATGAGAAAAAGTGGCCAGTGAAAAATTGTCTATCAGCGGCCACTTTTTTACAAGGAGAGAATAAAATTTTCTTGCATTTCATCAAGGATTCTGCTTTTTTTGGGTTCCAATATATTTACATTAACATATTTATTTGGGCTGTTCAGTTTTAGATGAATATTTATAGAAATTTTACTGTTTAGTATTTTTAAATAAAAAAGTGGCCACTTAAAAAACTAGTTCTACCGGCCAGTGGCCGCTAATGAAATTTCCCAATTTTGACCTATATCAGACAACCAGTTGTGGTAAGTTGTATATTGTTCAATTATCTTTGAAAGTCAATGGCAATGGCTACTATGAATGAAAAGCAAATGGATTTAAGTATTTTAAAAAAATTAGATTTTACATCGTTATATTTTACCTCAAATGAGCCAACACAATGCTGCAGTTCAATTAAAAATTATTCAACCTCTTATGTGCAAAATCTTTAAAAATCGAAAGATTTTTAATAAAAAAAGAAAAGAATGGTAATACAGAATATTACAAACTGAAGTGGAAAAGATGCTGACATTTTTGTTTTCAAACAATCGGCAAAAAAGATGCAAGAGTCAGTGGTCTACTCATGTGACAAAAAGCAGATGATTTAGCAGAGAAAATGGGAGAAAAGTGGATTTGTTGAAGTTGATGGCTGGTTTCAGCATTGGCAGAAAGAGAAAACATAGATTAAAGCAGATGGCTTAGTAGAAAATAGGAAAAAGTAGATTTGTTGCTAGTGACGACTAACTTCGGTATTGGAAAAAATGTGAAAGCATTGTTTAAAGCAGTTAGTGTAGAAAAATGGATTTGTTGCAAGTAATGCCAGCTTCAGCATTGGAGAAAACATGAAAAATAATATTTTAAGAGTCCATAGAAAACAAAAAGATGCTAATATGACAGCTACAGAAAAATTGGTGAAAGGGGAGTGGCCAAAACTTATGTTTTCATATATAGTGTTTAACCATTTCGAGGGTGGTGTCATTAAAAAAGGACACCTAATTTTGGTTGAGTTGGAAATGAGTTGATGAAAAATGAGTTGGAAATTTTGAAATGTGGTTTACAACATTGGTCGGACAATTTTCAAACATGGTACAGATATGAAAAATTCATTATTAAAATTTTCAGGGAGAATTGTAAAAAGCAAAAATTACCGAAACCCTTCAATATATTTTATCCCTTTTAAAGTCATAATTTCAACAAGGATGAGTAATACTTTTCTACATAATAGTATTACTGGACATAGTATTATCTTAAATCACTTATTCTTATCAATTGGAAGGTTTGCGAGCAGGCCCACTTGAAAAAATCACTGTCGTTTTTTTTTCAAATTCTCTCATGCTTTCACAGCTGTATCATTATTTAATCTAAGTAAAATAATGAACATAATTTTAACAAGAGTTTATTAAAAGTAATTTATTTGATTTTTAATTAATTAAAGAATATTTTTAGTTAATCAATTCTTGATTGAATTAAAGTTTTAGAAAATGCAAAGATAAATGCCAATTTGGGGGTGGAGTGGGCGGCTAGCTTTTTCAAGTGTTTCTCTGAAGGGCATTATTTCCACTTAGAAATATTGATTTTGAAATATATTTTAAATTTTATAACACAAATTGTGAAAATTTGGCTTTTTTTTTTTTTTCTCCTCGGGTTTGCAAGAATAAAATTATACAAAATTGTAGATTTTTTTTGTTTGTTTGTTTGGTTTCTGCACATGGGGCCTGAAATAAAACAGATATTGTAAAATTTTAATCTGTGTGACTGAAAATAAAGCCAAAAATGTAAAATTTTCGCTTCAAACTGTCTGCAATCTGTCTCGAATCGAAAGGTCTGTGTGACATAAAATAACGATGGTGGTGTAAACTTTTTACAAATTTTACAGGAGCTCATTGAAATTTAATTTTTTTTGGGGGGGGGGGGGAGGGAATTGTTTTTAGAAAAAAGTGTCATCTTTTCCAACCTTTTTTCTCTAACTGCAGTGTAGCTCAAAGAATATATTATTATTACAACAAAATATTCTGCTATTTCCAAAAAGAAAAAACGTGATTGGTTGATCCATTTAAACTGTATATTTTACATGTCAAGCTAAAAATGTTGTATATGCAACTGACAATATCTCTATCAGTTTTAAGAGTTGTTGTTGTATAATAAAAATATCTGTTATACTACAAACTATGAATAATAACTGGGTAAATTCAGTTTTTATGTTACTTTATTCTTTCTATGTAAAAAAAGAAAAGAAATTGGATTACTTTTCGACACAATGAATGGTATACTGCCTTTAAAGAAAATTATAGAAAATCCAATAAAATCATAAAACCACCTTTTCTTCATAGCAAAAAGCTGGTTTTTTTTGTTGTTGTTGTTTGAAATAATATTTTGGGTGAAATCTGTAGGGTATATTGATATAAGTGCCAGGTTTCAATATGGAGAAAATCTCCAAAATTGCTTCTTTGTAAAATGGTTAATAACGCTGAAACTGTTTGTAGAAACAAAGTGTAATTTTGTATATGAAGTCTTAATTTTTTTTTTCTTTGTAAATTTGCAGGTTGCTATTGGAAAGTTTTATCTTTAATTTTAGCTTGTATATAGAAAAATTAACAGATGTTAAATAACAGTAGGCATTACAGGTCTGCACAGACCAAAATTTTTACAATTATTTCAAATTGTGCAAACCCAAAAAATCCAAGATAAATAAATAAAAAAAAATGCTAAGCTGGGGCCAAAATCATAAATCCACCTTCAGTTTCTATTTTTGAATTAGTATTCAACCATCTCAAAAGATATTTTTTCTTTCTTAAAAATTTCAAAATGGACTTTTTTTTTTTTTTTTAGAATGACCCCATATCTCTCCCATGGAAATAAAATACTACAAGTGTACTTAATAAAGCTAACTGAAATAAACCACACTTTTATATGTATATACATACACATGATTATGCATAAAAATTTACTGTTTTGTTCTCTTTTTGTCTAGCTTTGTGAACTGCATTTTACATCTGCTGACATTCATGAGTTCCCCCTCTACACTGCAGAAAATGGAATATGTTACCTACGCTTAAGAAAAGGTGGCATTCCGTCCTGTTTGATTCTTTGACCAGAACACTTCTAAAACAAGATACTTCATGTAATTCTCCAGATACAAAATAAAGATCAATTTCTCTTGAGAATTTTTTTTCCAAAGTTATTTTAAACGCATTAGCTTTTGTTTGTTCCTGTTGGAACATTATTTATAAATAAAAACAGTGTAATTGATGCACTTATATATTTAAACTTACTTTGAATTTCTTTTGTTGTGTATGTTATGTGTTATTTAAAAATAAATAAATCTTAAATTTATATCAAATGAGTTAATTAAAGTTTGATTTGGAAATTATTAGCTATATTTGAGTATGTGAGTTTCAAAATTTGCCTTATCCAGTAAATCAAATTTTGGGAAATCGTGAAAAACCTCTGATCGTGTCCATTGGTTTTCATTGTAAACCAAGATTTTACAATGCCAGAAATACACAATAAAGCTAGTGTTTTGCAGATGGTATTGTTTTCCAGATTCATGTCCACCGGTACCAGTAGAATGGAATGACAGAGAAAACTCTATTTTTTAACTTTTAGATAAGGAGTTTTGAAACTGGTGTCCTCATTAAATTCTTATGCATGAATATTCAATAAATATTTTATTATTTCTACTTTTTATGGGATGTGAATGTACAAAGCAACATTTGAATCATCTGTGACAATTAATTGCTTCAGAAACTTTTTTAACGTAGAAGATTTTTGTTTCGATTTATACGAAGGGTTACAGGAAGAAGCAACAACTTTTTTTTTTTTTTCCTGTCATTGTTTAACCTTAATAAAACTTTCAAATAATACATTTATATTAAATGAGTAAGTTAATTGAACAGAATTTAAGTACTTTTTGTGTACGCTAATTTCAGATGTACATAGTTTGCAGCCAATCAAATAAGTTTTAGACCAATAAAGTTTATTTAAATATGTTGCATAATATGTAAAAAATAGAAATAACATAAATCTTATTTATTAAAATTTCTCAGCCGATTATGCACTAGAAATTAGGGTATTTTATTCATTTAGTAATTAAAAAATGCAGATAGTATATGTAGATTCTTAAAACAACACTTCAAGTTTAGAAACAATAAGATAAAATAGCTAACATTAATGTGATATTTTATATAGGCATAGAGATATAAAACTGAAAAAAAATCTAATTAAGATAATGTATTTTTTCAGTTATCTGCCCTAATATCTAAACAGAAAGTAACAGGAGATGGCTGTTGCTATTAAACAACAAAAAGTACATTCAAACCTCATTAACATGCACAGAATTAACCTGGTGTACTTTTAATATAAATTTTTCCTACAATGCCTGTCAAAATTAATACAACGGTTTTATTAATAATAATATAAACTGATGATAACATCAGGAAAAAACTTTTAATTTGCCTTGAGATTTATGTTAACGAGGTTTGACTGTATAACTACTACAATAGTATTTTAAATTTTGTTTCAATCAGAAATTTATGGATTAATAAACAAAATCAGTTAAATGTTAAACATTTTAAATATCACGAGCATTAAAGCCTTTGCTTATTCCACTTTGTGTGGATTTGTCCGCATTCAACTATTGTGACCTATGCATCTGGATGCATAAGTCTAGGTGTTGAAAATATTTTTTCCTACACTTCCAGAGAATGTTGATCCTGTGCTGCTTAATGAAGCCCAATTCCATAATAAATATAAATTTATGTAAATGTTTTGAATGAAAAAAATCATAACAGCAGTGTTGTGGGAAAAAAATTATCAGAAAGTCTCAAAAAGTTATTTTCAAATACATTTGACAATTAGATTGATCAATAATTAGTAATATATTAATTTAAATAGTTTTTCTGTCAATTTTTCTTAAATCATATTAAGATACAAATATTTCAGAGGGGGAAATCCCCTACCTTCCCTACAGTTAGGGTTTTCACAGACAATACAGTTGTGAAGTATCAGCATGACATAAGACTAATAGAAAAGAAATTAACCGTAGGTGTGAAAGTTGTGAATATTAACCCCTTGAGGGACGATGGGATATATTTTATCCCACCTAAGTTTAATCGAGATTTGCACCGGAAACTTTTAAATAAATTTTATTTTTGTAACTTTGATGGAAAAAACTTGTAAAATTGCTTTTCTTTATTTTGAAACGGGATTTTTCAAAGATCCCGGTGTGAATTTAACATTACAGGAACGCAATCACTTGCCTCTCAAGGGGTTAAATGAAATTGATTTGACTTAAAAATGGAACTTGCAAAGCTGAACCTAATTCATACATTTGTTTTAGAAATATAATCTGTTATTACAGTGTGCTTCTTCAAGAGTTATTTTTTTGCACTTTACAGATATGAATTATCAAATATTTAACAAAGAAATTGTAATAAGTATACTTATTACCACCTTCCCACGTAGTGAAAGAAGAAAAAAACTTTAAACCAGAAATTTATTTAATGAAATAAAGTATATTTCAAATCACTACTAAATAGAAGCAAGGCACATTTAATTAAATTTTCTGGTTCAAAGTATTTATTTTTGGGAAAAACGGTTTATTGCCAAATATGGGTATGTGTTTGGACAGTTCGTGTGATAAAAAATGGTCTTTATTTAAACGAGGAGGGTGTGATGCCCTTTGCTTTTGTACGCCTCTTGTCAAGGATCTCTGAACAGACCTAAATTCTACCTATTTAGACACCTGAATCCCACCAATCCCCCCCCCCCCTTTCCAGTAAATATGCTTAATTAAAAATATATACTCTTTTGAGTTATGAGTGTTTATACAACAGTATAACTTACTTAATTATTCATGTACCTTGGTAGAAAAAGGCCCAATTGCATTTTTCGTCTTTTAAAGTCTAATAAAATGAAAGAAATAACCTTTCATATTTTATAATGAAAAATTTAAGGGGCAAAAACTTATCAAAGCAGAACAATAATTTAGAATTAATAAAATTCTTTTAAAATATTTCTATCAAACATAATGATAAACAATAAGAGTGGTAATTGTTAGTCGAATATTAATACTTAAAAAATGCATTTGATTTTTTTTTTTAAATCAGTTTGTTGAAAACAAGCAAACTTAATTGATTTAAAATAAAAGGCTTTAGGAAGAGGATAAATAATAGAATTTAATAGGATTATTTAAATGAAGGAGTAGTATTCGTTCAGAAATAAAAAAAATATGGAACTCTTTCTAACTCAGCTCACCCCTCCCCCTCCTTCAAAAAATAAAAATAAAATTTGGATATTTTTGTTTAAATATTTTGTTTCAAACGATTGTAGTAAAGCTAATAGAAATTAAAAGAATGTATTTACATTTTTGACGCTTAAAATTTTAATGTATGTATATTTCGAAAATAAATATTCTGAAATCGCTTTCATTTATACACCCAACCAACCAATCTATAATTCATCGCTTTCTAATCAAAATTTGCTTGATAACTCATCTAAAAGTCATCGCATTTTCATCGTTATCAAATCGTACTCCTCGGTGTTTCATCACAAATTTTTCTAAAATTCATGAGATTGCGATCATCCATAGATCTCAGGCCGATGAGACATTTCTGAGTAATTGCCGATGAAATTCATCCCTCTCCGATGAGAATGCGATAATCGGCCGCTTATCGTGTCATCGGACTTCGATAAGAGGCCATTCAAGGGCCATATACATTTTGCTACTAGGGGATGTGCTCGTGGATGTTGAAAGAATTTGTTGAAGATTTTTAAAGTGGTTTCGTCTTTAAAATATTTCACAGCAGTCTACTTATGCAACACATGCTCATATCCTGTTCTTCATTAGTGGTATCGTACATAGTTTAATGTTTAATTACTTTGAGGTTGTCTTTCCTCCTTTTTCATTTAGAATGAAGAAAGTTTTCGTTTTTCCAATTTCTATTTTCTACTTATAAGGTCATGCATGTCATTAGGTTAGATGTTACTGGACTTCATTTTTTCAAAGGTTTGGGTGAAGTTCCTGTATGTATTCACCAGGTTGCTTGGATACCAACGATGTTTTATTGTCGGTTTTTCGCGTCTAATGTTGAACGTTTTTCCATGTTTGCAGGCTAAGAAATGGAAATGTGTTACACTTGTTTGGATACCAACGATACATTATTGCTGGTTTTTCGTGTCTAGTATCGGCAGTGTGCCATGATACAAGGTGTATAATGGAAATTGAATTTAATATCATTTGGAAATGAATTGCTTGGAGAGTGAGGGAGGTGGTGGGAAGTCAATTTTGAGCATTAAAGTTTTCTATAATAGATTTATAAAGTTTAAAAGTTATTTCAAGATTAATATATTAAAAATCTATTTGATCTTTCACTGAGCATTGTTTTTCTATACCTGATATAAATTAAAAGTTAATGTATAATGATTTTTCTTTAACAAGTTAGTTATTTATATAAAGTTAAAAGTAATTGAAATGGTGTTTTGAAATAGATGTACATTGAATATAATGACATAATAGATTTATAAAGGTTAAAATAAAGTTTAAAAGTTATTTCAAGATTAATATATTAAAAATCTATTTGATCTTTCACTGAGCATTGTTTTTCTATACCTGATATAAATTAAAAGTTAATGTGTAATGATTTTTCTGTAACAAGTTAGAGCTATTTATATAAAGTTAAAAGTGATTGAAATGGTGTTTTGAAGTAGATGTACATTGAATATTAGAAGCTCTTTGGTGCTTCAGTCCTTGTTCAACTGTATGTTGATATGGAGATCATTTTAGTTCTTTCCAAACTATTTGTGTTAATGGAAGAACTGTTTGATGTTTAATTTGGAACTTCATATGTTTGATAAGTTGAAGTGTCCATGTTGTTAAACTCTGGACTCGTGTCACATACTTTCCTGGTTTTTATTTAAAAGTTTTTAATCTCTTTTACTCTTGTTATTTTTGTTAAATAAAAATCAGTTATTTTAAATTTAGTTTGTTATCCTTTTACAAACATTACATTTTTCTTTTTCAGCTATTTAAATTGATTTGAACTTTAAATAATTTAGCAATTCTGTTTTAATAGGTTTAGGCAAAACTTCTCAGCAATATACGTTCCAATTGCTTATCCATTTTTATTCTGCTGATTCAGCTTTTTTCAGTAATTACATTTGGTAATTACTTCAAATATCCTGTATGATGTATTGTTTCAAACGCCTCACATTATATATATATATATATATATATATATATATGTCTTGGAAATGTTTTCAGATTCATTTGCTTCCTCTGGTTCTTCAATTTCTTTTCCAGATTCATGAAACAAATTCAGTATGTCTTCGTCTGTAGGATAATTAGCAATAATTAATTTGCATCGACTGTCAGAAATTCGTTAAGAAGAATACTGTCTGTAATGTGATCTTGGGAACGCAAATTTTCCCAAGTCTGTTGAATTTACAGGAACACGTCCTGTTCTTCAATTTCCAGTAATACACTGAACCCAGCTTTTTTGAAACAGTTTTTTATTGCAGATTCAAAAACGTCATTTTCCCAATTTTGGCTAATTCTGCCACACATATCCTCAGATCAATCACCTTATGCAAAGGTTTTTCATTTTCGAATGTCCAGATAAGTCGTCGGAGAATGCGTTTTCTGTAATGAAGTTTCAGGTTTTTTATTACACCCTGGTCCATTGGTTTCAATTTTGTTTCAAACGCCTCACATTTTTTTTTTTTTTTTTTATGTCTTGGAAATGTTTTCAGATTCATTTGCTTCCTCTGGTTCTTCGATTTCTTTTCCAGATTCATGAAACAAATTCAGCATGTCTTCGTCTGTAGGATAATCAGCAATAATTAACTTACATCGACTGCCAGAAATTCGTTAAGAAGAATACTGTCTGTAATGTGACCTATGGAACGCAAATTTTCCCAAGACTGTTGAATTTGCAGGAACACGTCCTGTTCTTCAATTTCTGGTAATACACTGAACCCAGCTTTTGCGAAACAGTTTTTTATTGCATATTCAAAAACGTCATTTTCCTAATTTTGGCTAATTCTGCCACACATATCCTCAGATCAATCACCTTATGCAAAGGTTTTTCATTTTCAAATGTCTAGATAAGTCATCGGAGAATGCGTTTTCTTTAATGAAGTTTCAGGTTTTTTATTGCACCCTGGTCCATTGGTTTCAATTTTGAAGTGGTGTTCGGGAGAAGAAAAAGCAAATTGACATTTGATAATTTTGAAGACACATTAGGATGAGCTGGGCAATTGTCTACAAGTAAAGCAATTTTTCTATTTTAATCACTCATTTTTCTATCCAATTTCAAAATCCACTTTTCAAAAATTTCACCTGTCATCCATGAGTTTCTATTAGAATAATAGTCAACCTCTAAAGATGTTACTTTTTTAATACTCTAGGCTTCTTACTTTTACCTACTACCAATAATCGAAGTTCTTCTTTGCCACTCATGTTAGCACCTACCAGGACTGTTATTCTGTCCTTACTGTTCTTGCCTCCATGACAGTCATCGTCTTGAAAGTTAAAGTTTTGTTGGGTAAACACTTATAAAAGAGTCCCATTTCATCAGCATTAAAAATATCATCAGGCTGATAACCTTTTAGAATTTTTTTCAAATTGTTGCTTTTCCAGTCATCACAGACTGCTTCGGATACACTTTTACTTTCTTCGGAAATAACCTTTTCCTTGATACCATGCCTTTTCTTAAATTTGTCGAGCCATCCGGAACTTGCTTGAAATTCCTCACGTCCAAAATATTTAGCATACTCCAATGCCTTCTCTTTTATGAGAGGACCAGAGATCAGCAAGTTTTGGTCTCGAACACTCTTTATCTATTTTAAAACGGCCCTCTCCACTGTATGGTAAATGCATGTTTTCAAACGTTTTCTGTTAGGTACAGTACATTCATAGGATTTCATTACAGCATTCTGATTTTTTATAATAGTCGACAATGTGCTTGCGGGAATACCAAATTTAGAAGAAATGTCTTTTTTGCACATTCCGCTATCTACATCCTTCAGCAATTCAACTTTATCCACAACACTAAGGGATTTTCTTTTTGACATTGTGATCAAGAGAAAAAGTAAGAGTTCAAAACAAATTTTCACTGAAACTAAACAGACTTAGGAGTGAGGGCCAACCATCAGACAAAAGGAATGCTAGAAACTGGTTTCACCACAGAGACTCTGATTTGGTAACCTTTTCTTGAAGCATACATCTCTGTCCTCTCTCACTTGACGGAGGGCAGAGATGCGTGCCAAACCGGCTTTTCTCCCGGCAAAAGCTCCTCGGAATTTCTTGCAGGATCTTGAGTTGATCCAGAATGAAATCCGAAAGTTGCCAATAAAGCGATCACCACCAAAAAAGACATCCTTTTTGCAATGTAAGAGCGACATCATGTTGGATGCAAGTTTTGGCAGAAAGAACAACAGGGTTCGCGTTGCACTACAGGACAGGTTGCAACCGAAATTCGAAAACGCGTTTGTCCACCCCTCATCCCCAGCTGGTATGTGGAGTTCGTTGTGACCTTCAATAAACTTCCTTTATCTCCTGACCTTCATTTTTCGTGAGACAGCAGGTCTAAAGTGGAATGAAATCTCTCAATATGTCTTGAAAAAAGTTTCGATATATAGAGGTTTTTTCGATATACAGAAACAATTTTTCTATGTAATGAACATGGAGATTTGCTAAAAGTTCGATATATGGAGGTTCGATTGTATATTCGTGTAAAGTGATTTTTCATTTTAAGAAAATAAATTTATTTTTGAGAAACATTTGTGAGAAATCAATTTTATCAGAAAACAATTTAAAAAATATTCGTTTTTTTTTCTGCCACTTCAAAATTTCCGGAAATTTTATATCTCTATTTCCATGATAACAATACTTTTCTCTATTGCTATTTCCAGCATCAATGCTGCTTTTCAATTTTAAAGGCATACAAACCAAACTCAGAATCATTTTCTTTTGAAGCATAAATGAACTCTAAGTTAACCGAGGTGAATTAGTTAAAAAAATATCAAATAAAGAGGAAAAAGACTAGCTCACTCATTCTTAAGCATATGTAATTGGCATATTTATTTGAAGTACTTGTTTAAGTTAAATTTAATAAATAAGAATTTAAATTATTTAAGAGTCCAACTACCTCAATATATATACAGTCGAACCCTGTTATAACGAACTTCAAGGGACCGAAGGTTTTGTTTGCTATATCCGGTGGTTCACAATATCCGAACAGTTAAGAAAAATGTTAGTGTTCACAAAATGTATAACTTATTAGTTGCTGTGTATATATTTAATAATGATGTAATTGAAAAAAGGTAAAATCTATTAAATATGACCATTAAAGAATTAAATTGACTAAAATCGGTCACATTAAACTGATACAATACTAATTAAATTACCTAACGATGAAGACAAACACAAATAAATTAATTTTACCTTTAATTGTTGCTTACTGTTTTGATACAGAAATAATCGGTAATCTTCTGCTCACGTGATGCCGATTTCAAAAACATGTTATGAATTTCTTTGTCCAGTGCATGAAATGACTCCAACACTCTTTCTTCCTCTATTTGTGTAGACAAAAACTTATTAATTACACGCATCGCTGCTGTAGCATCTGAGATTGTGGGTATTTCATCATTTATGTTCTCCTCTTCATCAGCATCAGATGCAGAATCTTCGATTTCAGAATCATTCATTTTAATTTCTTCTACAACCTCGTCATCAGTCGGATCTTCACATGTAATGACTTCATCATCACATGTTTCAAACAATTGCATGTTGCACACTGAGAATGATGAAATTTTGTGCTTTTCTATCCACATCATGATAGGTAAATTTTCATCATCCTCTTCTTCAACGTTCTTCGCTTCTTCATCATCCATTGTATCTTCAATATTCTTTGCTAAGCCTGCATGTCGAAAACATTTTCTAATTGTAGAATCCATAACAAGCCGCCAAGATTTTTCGGGCATTATATGTGCATCAAGAAGAAAAACGTCACATTTTTATCATATCCCTCTAAAATTCGTAAAATGAGCTGCTTCCTGTAATGGCATTTAAGACTTCTGATGACACCCTGGTCCATAGGCTGTACTACAGATGTTGCATTCGGCAGAAAGAGTACAATTCTAATCGATTGAAACTGTTTATCAATTTTGTGTGCACTACAATTGTCAAGCAGAGGTAGAATTTTCCGCTTTTTAGCTGACAGTTCATTATCCCACTTTCGAAGCTCTTTTTCAAACAGTTCCTTAGTCATCTACGCCTTGCGGTTTGCTTCATAAGCAACAGGAAGCCGTTTGATATTTTTGAAGCATCTAGGGTGCTTAGATTTTCCTATCACTAGAAGCCTACAACGATCAGTACCACTCATATTGGCACATACAAGAAGTGTGATTCTATCTTTTGACAATTTGCCGCCATTACATTTCTCTCCATTAAATTTTAATGTCTGGTTTGGTGTCATCTTGTAAAACAGTGCAGCTTCATCAGCATTATATATGTCATTCTCGTCGTATTCACGAGAGATTTTATCCCAAACTTTTTCTTTCCACATATCGATATCAGATGTTAAAATACCTCCCGATTCTCCGACAATTTTTCCGGAAGATATGTTGTTCCGCTTTTTAAATCTGTCTAACCATCCATTAGAACACGAAAATGGAATTCCAAATTTACTGACAAATTCATCAGCTTTTGACTGAAGCATTTGCCCAGAAACTGGTACATTTCGGCTTCTTTGAACGCTAAACCATTTTAATAAAGCCTCTTCCACTTCATGTTCAGCTTTTCTCAATTTTTTTTAGAGTTCAAATTTTTCTTGAAAGCAGAAAGTATGCTTTCTCTATTTTTCCATATTGTCCCAACAGTAGATTTCGATAAATCTTTTTTTCAGCAAATGTCAGCTTGGCTACCTCCATTTTCTATTTCTCTAATGATACTTACTTTTTCTTCAATGCAGAATGCTTTAAACTAATGATTTGTTAAAAGCAAACTTTTAATTTTGAAGTATGGAACCAGAGATCATTTCGCACATTCTATAAAAACATTAAAATGAGTGAACGACAATGAGATGAAACGACTGGAAATACTTGTTCTGGTGCGTCTCTGCGACGACATTTCCCCTTGTTCTCATGATCTGATTTTTACTTCACTCTCCCCTCTCACCTAGCACAGGTGCGTATGTCCTTACTATTCATGCTTTTACTTGTTCGAGCATTTCCCCCCTTCCGACAGGTTGGCTGTTTTTTCTCTTTTCGCATCGTCCCCCATTATTTTCGGCTCTGTCTCCAGTCTTGTACACAGCTGTGACCAGGAATAAGGGAAAATGACTGATGGGTGGGCGGGATCACACCTGCAGAGTGTCTATCGTAAAAGAGAAAGAATGCAGTTGTTTCTACACTTAAAAAAAAGAATCACTGATTTGCACCATGTTTCACTAGCCGGCATGCATTTTCTTATAAATTTAGAGTTGAAGACCTGTTTTCACAACCGCGGAAATGTAAAAAAGAAAAAAAAAAAAAAAAATGGTCGACTGGAAAAAAAAAATGTTCGTTATAGCCGCTTATTAAGATTTCGGAGGTTTGCTATAAAAGGATAAATTAGCATTAAATACAATAGGAAAACGACAGGACCAAAATTTTCGTTCGTTATATCGGGGGTTTTGTTATATACCAGGTTCGCTATAACGGGGTTCTACTGTATTAATAAACTGTGAAATTTATTTTATTCTTGTGTAACTGATTACTTAACTTAGACTTTTTTTTTTTTTTTTTTTTTTTTTTTTTTCCTGCTGGTTTGTGAGAGAAACATATATCCATTACCATTGTGTAATTTAGGCATTAATGTAATGAGTGAAACATTTGCATTGAAACTACCTAGAAGGTAAAGGCCTATGATTTGGTTATTTTTTCCCATGTATCTATTATGTTTATTAGTAATCAAGGAATAAATTGATTAAAATCCACTCTTATTCCTTTGGTTACAAATGAAGTAAAGGTCTTCAGCAGAATATTCCAATGAGATTTAAAAAGGTAACACCTGCTGTGAAGTTCTTCTTTGGGTCAGATTTATGTCAGAATTTAACTTAATGTGATATAAATGTTGTTAAACATAAGTATTATATTTTTAATAATTAACTTTTGACATAAAACTAAATATGAAAATAACTTGAAACATCAAACTTACTTAATATTTTCTAAAAGGGATAAAAATACATTTAAAAGGCAAATAAATACCTTTATTTATTCAGATCAACATGTTTCATTGCTCTGACAGCAACATTCAAGATCTATAATGGTACAAATATTTTCAAAAAAAAATTTTTAATTGAAAACTGGTAAACAAAATCATGTGAACTCATGCATAATGAAATTAACTGCAATATTAAAAATGGATATAATCTACCGTGAATTATTTTATACTGTTGTTTCATTACTCTGCAGAGCATCTCTTACCAAATTTTAGGAAGCTCCATGGAGGCTGAATGATTGCATATATTCTCTCTGCGTAAAAAGATTTCAATTGATTCTCGGATAATGGATGGCAAATAAAATCTTGATGGGTACATTATTTTACTATTTTTAAAATTAATCTGCAAAGGTTCTTTGTTTTATAGTCTGGCTACAGCTGTAGTTTTTTGTTGTATTAGATGTATGTTATATGTTCTTTGATCCTAGTTTTAAGATTTCTGTTTGTCATTCCTATATAAAATTGCACTGTTCCATCTTCTTTGGTGAAAGATATTTCATGAGAGTTCTCGTGATTTTTGTTTACCAGTTTTCAATTTAAAAATTTTTGCGAAAATATTTGTATCATTATAGATCTTTAGAATGTTGCCGTCAGAGCAATGAAACATGTCAATTTAAATAAATAAAGGTATTTATTTGCCTTTTAAATGTATTTTTATCACTTTTAGCAAATATTAAGTTAGTTTAACTTTTGATAGTCTAGACCAAGATTTTTTTATCTAACATAATTTACAAATCTTTTTGCAATACCCCATATTTTAATGTGATTTAATTCTTATTGTTCTTATTGGGTAATTATATTTATCTCATAACATTTATTACAGTTTAAAAGATCTTGAATTAGAAGACAGGCAGAGTAAATTGCAACAAGATATGCGAGAAAGAATGGCACAAAGTAAGTCATTAGTCACTCTCATTCAATGCTTATCTTTTTTTAAGCTGTAAATAAATAGCTTTATTTAACCATTGTTGTTAAATAGTAATTGCTTTTTTGGATATAGATAATAATGATATCCCAAATTCTTCTATTGAGATGTTTTGCAATTGGTTGTCATATTGATAAATTAAAAACAGTAATTGCAATACCAGCAGTCAATCTGGCAGGAAGTTTAGTAGTGACAGGGATAGATCAATAATTCTGCTATTGATCGCAATTCCTGACAATTTGACGGGAGAGAGAAAATAAAGATAAGCAATAGATTGAGGAATACCATACATTTATACCTTCCAACACAAACACCTGTCTAAAATGGAAAATTTTCCCTTCTTATGAGATCCTGTTTTGTGAGATTTTACTACATAAGATAGTGTTTGTACCCAACATGTTCAGGTTAAAAATATGGGCACCCCAGTAATCTGGCTATGCCTATGGCTGATATCATGAAGTGCGCTAAGCTTGGAATCTTTTATTTATATATATATATATATATATATATCTTGGCATTATTTCTATTCTGGTAAAAAAAAAAAAAAAAAAAAAAAAAAAAATATTCTCTCAAATTAATTTTGAGATAGTCTTTCATTTTGTTCAATTAATATCAGAATGATTTCATCCCATTGTATTATTTCTAATGAATTTTAGTTTTAAAAACTATTGTATAGGCAAATTATGTTATCTTTATTGTTTATCTATTTCTCGTAACACTATTCCATGTATTTTTCATTACTTGTTCTTTAATTTTTATGTGATTTCTTCAATGTTGAAATTTCACTTTTCCTTAAAATTCAGATTTATACTTAAAAGTTCTTTATCATTTGTAGCTGATCTAAAGGATGCTTCACAAATTAAGAAAGAACGGGAAATATTAAATGAAATGTTAGAAATTGTTGAAAAGAGGAATGAGCTTGTTACTATGCTGGACCAACTTCGACTAAGGTATTATATTTTTGCACTAAGAAAATACATTATAATTTATTGAATTAAAGTTTATCCTTTTTTATGTAACAAGTTCTAAACTTTTTAATGAAAATATTATGCATAATGTTTGAGTTTTTTTTTTTTTTTTTAACAGTTAGAAACGAGTTTTCTCAAATTAGCGACCAATCTAGATCCATTTCTTGTTCTCGAATTGGTATAGGATCCAAGTTTTATGAAAATGTTAGAGCCGTTTTCAGTACTTAGAAGCATTTTCAGCTAAAATATGCCATCTGGTTGTGAAAATGCAACAATAGTATTTTTAAACACTAAAAAGTAGAAAATAAAATATAGATAAAAAGTAAAGTGTCTAATATATGTATTTTTTAAATATGCTTCTATCAGTTAATTGTTTAACATTAATTAAATCATATATATTAAACGAGTAGCAATTTTCCTGATTATAAATTATATCATAAATGGCTGGGCCGATATTCATAAAACTTACCTCCTGTACTAAATCGAGCATGAGTAAATGATCTAGCTATGTCCCGAATTCAAGAAAATTAGTTTTGACAGGTTAAAACAAACTCAAGGCTGAAAATTCTGTTTGCTATAAATTGAAAAATGCTCATATGATTTACACGAAACATGCCTTCTATACTAATACAAGAACTAGAAAACTAACTAGCATTGTCTCAAATTCGAAAAAGCTCATTTTCACAGTTTGAAACAAACTCAACACAAAAAATGCTGCTATATAATCAAAAACGACTCTAACAATATTCACAAAACTTGGCTCCTATACTAATTCGCGCATGAGAAAATCATCTAGCTAGATCTCTAATTTGGAAAAATTTGTTTTATATGGTTAAAACAAGCTCATTACTTAAAATAATGGAATTAATCGAAAACAATTCCGATGATTTTTATGAAGTGAGCCTTTCGGATACGAGAAAGCCAACCAAGTCTGGACTTCGGAAAAAATTGTTTTGATAGGTTTAAGCAATTGTTTTATATTTGATCTTCTGTAATCGAATTCTTGCCAATACTTATAGTCATTGATCATCAACACAATAAAGGATGATCTCAAAGGCACAGCTAATGGGCTTGCCTTCTATACTAAATAAAGCACGAGATAAAGCCCTATCTATGTTCCAAATATGGTAAAATTCATTTTAACTGGGTAGTACAAATAAAATTAATTGGTTTTAGCAAATGTTGATTTGATGAATTTAAATATCTTCTTAAACATTCTGTAAGTATGCTAACATTTCTTGATAGAAAACTACACTTATACTTTTGCTATATTTAAAATCTCTACCATATTGTTACAAACATTGCTATAGTTTGATGGCATGGCAATACACCCTGCCACAAAATTAGCAGCAATTTCAAAAGCAAGATAATTTTTTTGCCAAACTTACCACATCATTGGCAAAATAGATCGTTTGTCGCCATCTATTGACTTGGACAGTGATTGTTGAAGAAGAAGAATTTTAATTTTTATAAAACATGGAGAATAATAGCACTCGGATATGCCTGACATATGCCTAACATTCATATAAAAAATGTTTATTTTTATAAATGATAATCCAAATTTCCTGCTTTAAACAAGGTCTTTGTTTGTTTTTTTAATATGTTTTTTTACATAATCAAATGAACGTTTTGGAATTCAAAATCTATTCTACATCACCTCACCCCAGAAAAAATTACATTATATTTTAAAGAAAACAAGCATTTTTACATTTAAAACTGAAACACATCATCACTTTTGCACCCCTATGACATCAATTTCACTGACTTTTCACTTTTGATCGTGCTAAGATTATACGAGCTGTAGATATAGATATATCTTCAATAACTTATTGATGTTTTGCATATAGTATTTTTCACTTTTCTATGTGATGAAAAATAAGGGAGCAGTGAGTGATTTTATCGATGGCGTCAGCCAAAACAACTTACCCAGGCAGACAGAAATATATTTAGATGTAAAATGGAAAGGTCCTACCTGTATTCTCTGTAAGTAGCTGGATCTATTCCTTGCTTTTTATCTGAAAGAAATAAGCTTTATTGAAGTATATGAACGGAAATCCTGCAATTCCGTTTTGTGCATGTACTCTTCAGAAAACACGGGATCTTGAAGAATCACAATTTTATTCTGGACTACTATGAGAAAATAGGAGAAGAAACACGGTTAATTAATATATGAGTGACATAGATAAATTTAGACAGTTCAAACTGTCTATAAGACGTTGTTATGTGACATTTTTAAGTAGGAGCTGTCGCTTCCTCTGAAGAACAATAGACGACGTCGAACACCACAAGCGTGTTGTTATTGCATTGAGATTTTAAAGCAGACTGACAAAATCTGGGGTCCAGAAAACTGTTCAAAGGGTTGAGACAGAAAATAGTACATAAGTCAGCAGTTTTCATTGTTAAATGAAACTTCAGAGTTCAATTGCATAAGGTCCCTGCATGGTGTGGCCATCTGTGAGCGTCGAGATGAAATAAGTTCCGGATTGATGAAAACTTGTGGTGCTTCCATCTGCCGGGAGTTCGTGTTAACAGTTCACTTACACACGGTATCTGTCACTTGTTCACAGGCGTGTATTATGTAGCATACCATTTATTCACAAGCTTTTTCGGAGTATAGTGTATAGTGTAGCATATTTTAATCACAAACATTAATTATTGAGTATTGTGTATGTAGTTGCATGTTTATAAACGTTTTCTGGAATAAATAAATACTAATTACACAGGTTCTTCACGTAAAACTAGTCCTATTAAGAAAGAATTTTAACATTCCTCCTTTTTACGTGAAGAATCTATCCCATAGTTAGTTGCATTTCTTTTCTTAGAAACTCAAATTGAGTTTTTGGAAGTGGCTTGGTGAGGATATCTGCAAGCATTTGCTTGGTTGGGCAATAAAAATTTTAATTATGCCACTTTCGTATTGGTGTCTTATATGATGATATTTCACCTCAATGTGTTTAGTCTTGGTCTGTGCTTTTTCATTCTTAGTGAGTTTTATGGCGGACAAGTTGTCCTCGTAGATTTCTATTGGTAATTGTTGAGGTAATTCGAGATCGCTAAGTAGGTTTAATAACCACTTGATCTCTTGTGTAGCGGTTGACGCCGCAATGTATTCGGCTTCAGTTGATGACAATGCTACGCTGGATTGTTTCCTAGAAAGCCACGTTAGTGGGTTATTCCCTAATTTAAATAGGTTGCCTGTGGTAGACTTCCTGTCTACCCTGTCATTCGCCCAATCGGCGTCACTGTATACTTTGAGGATCGGTGGCTTCGACTTGTCAATAACGAATTTCATTTTTCTAGTAGTCATCAGGTATCTGATCAGTTTTTCTATGGCTTCCCAATCAACTTGTCTTGGCGACTCATTCCTCCTCCCCAAGAGGTTAACTATCGCCGCGATGTCGGGTCTTGTTAGTGTCGCGATGTATAATAATCCGCCTATTGCTTGTCTGTACCTTGTGTTATTTTCCATTAGTTTTCCCTCTGGATCCAAATTAAAATAATTAGTGCACATCGGCGTGTAGGTGGGTTTGCTAAGGGTTAAGTTGAACTTTTTCGCTATTTCTATTATTTTGTGCTCCTGATCGAGTTGTAAATTACCGTTTTCTGTTTTTGTTATATTAATCCCTAAATACTGTGTTACATGTCCCAAGTTTTTAATTTCATATTCCCTGGACAATTGAGTATAAATCTCGTGCGTATCTTCTTTATTACCTGCTACGAGAATATCGTCCACGTAGACGATAACATATGCGATTTCCCCGTTTTTGATTCTCTTATACAGACATTGGTCCGATTCGCATTCTGTGAAATTTAAGTTCCGTAGGGATTGGTTAATCTTTAAATTCCACGCCCTAGCGGCTTGTTTGAGGCCATAAATGGCTTTATTCAATTTACACACCTTTTCTTCCTCCCCTTTCTTTAAATACCCTTCCGGTTGATACATATAGACTTCCTCCTCAAGCGTGCCGTGTAGGAAGGCGGTTTTGACGTCAAGGTGCGTCACGTCTAAATTTTTGTAAACGGCTGCATTTAAAAATGCTCTCAATGTGGTATGTGATACGACGGGTGCATAAGTTTCGTCGTAATCACATCCATATTTTTGTGAGTACCCCTTGGCCACTAACCTGGCCTTATACCTTTCTACAGTTCCATCGGCCCCTCTTTTAGCCTTAAAGGTCCACCTTGACCCTATGACGCGCTTTCCCGGTATAGCTTTGATTAATTTCCACGTTTTGTTTTGATGTAGCGAATTCATTTCTTCATTTGTCGCTTCCAACCACTTATTTTTTATTTCCGTGTCCTCAATGTTTTGTAATTCGGTCCACGATTTAGGTTCCTCAATTTTACACAAATTTACAGTTATTCCAAAACGATTCGGAGGTACGCCCCTGTTTTGCCTATGTGACCTTCTCGGTTCGGGATTATTTTCCACCGTGGTTTCAATTTGATCTTCCTTATCATTCGTTAAGTCAATTTTGATGTTTTCCGCCGGTGTTAGAGCGTCAGTTTTGTTTTCTTCAATATCATTAACTTCCTCACATTTAGTACCCTCTTCAATAAATTTTACGGTTCTTGAAATTATTATGTTGTTATTCCCCGTATGAATTCTGTATCCTTTTCTTCGAAAATCATATCCCATCATGACCCCCTCAATTGCCTTTTCGTCAAATTTAGTTCTTTTTGATTTATCTACGTAGGCAAATGCCTTACACCCAAAAGTCTTAATGTTTGATATGTCGGGCTTCCTATTATTCCACAATTCGTATGGTGAGGCGTGATTTTCATTTGCGTTCGTCGGCAGTCGGTTGGTTAAATATGTGGCTGTCATCACCGCTTCCCACCAGAAATGCTTAGGCAATTTTGCATCTGACAGCATAGTACGTGCCATTTCAACGATTGTTCTGTTCTTTCTCTCAGAAACCCCGTTTTGGGGACTACTGTACGGGACATTCAACTGTCTTTCTATGCCGTTTTCGGCTAAGTAGTTTTCGAAACTCTCCCCAAGATATTCTTTGGCGTTATCTGACCTTATAGCTTTTATTACCTTCCCGAATTTATTTTTTGTCAGGGCTACGTACTGCTTTAATTTCTCTACCGCTTCAGATTTATGTGCTAATAGATACGTCATAGTGAACCGACTGTAGTCGTCCGTAAAAGTTATGAAATAACACTTTCCTCCTGGAGTTTGAGTCTCCATAGGTCCACATAAATCGGAATGTGCAAGTGAACATATTTCTTTGCTTCTATTTTTAGCTGATTTAGGGTAGGGCAAAACCGAAAGTTTCCCCTCAATACACTTAATGCAATATGTCTCATGCTTGCAGTTGTTTATGACTATTCCCTCAGCTAATTTATGATTTACTAAATATTTAATCGCGTCAAAATTTTTGTGGCCCAGTCTCCGGTGCCATTTGTATATACAATTATCACTATTACATGAGGTTTGTGTACTTAAGGTGTAACCGTACTCATCTCTGGGATTTATTTCGTAGAGGTTGTTGTTTAGTTTAGCAGTTAAGATAGTGGTGTTATCTTTAACAAAAAAACATGTTTCTTTCTCGAAAATTACTTTTATATCATTATCTGTTGCCTTTTTTACTGATAAAAGGTTACTCTTTAATTCCGGACAATACAGCACGTCCTTAAGTGAGTGTTATACTATTTTTCAGATCTGTGTTTAGCGTTACTCCACCCAAACCTAGAGAATTTAATCTTTTCCCATTAGCTATTGTGATGTTACCAAAATTCCCTGGTGTAAATGTTATGAAGTGCTCTTTTGTGGATGTTACATGTCTTGTACAGCCCGAATCAATGATATATGTGTTAGGGTTTCTTGTATGTGCTTCGTTAACTAGTGTGGATTCATTTTCAATTTTATGTTCAACTGGGGGAAGAGGAACATTTGAGTCGTTTTTCTCACTAGATGTATTTATTTTGCTGTTAAAGCAAAAATTAGATGAGTGGTCTTTATTTTTGGGTTGATCTTTGTAGTTGGCGGTGTTGGATCTGTAACTACCGCTATTGTTGTAGTTGGTGTTTCTGTTGTATTCGTTTCTATAATTACTCTTTTGCGAATTATATTTTTCTTTGTTTTTTAATTGAAAACACTCATTTCTATAATGACCAGAACGGGAACAGAAACTGCAAAATTTTTTGTTTTTATAGTTTTTGTTTATTGCTTTATATGCCGTATCGATGGGGTGTGAGCTGGCGTTTCTACTCTCAATGTTGTACGCTGTTTGTTTCGTATGAGAACCATTGATTTTGTTTTCTAAGCGATGAGAAAACTCATCAATTAACTTATTTTTAACGAATTCCAATTTGAGATCGTCTTCATCTCGGGATTCAAGGGCAGTAATTAATGTTGCATATGATGGAGGCAGCGAGCATAGCAAAATAGCAATAATATGTGACTCGCTTATCTCTTCGCCGATTCCTGACAGTTTTTGTCTAATAATTAAAATGTTATTTATATGCTCTATAATATTTCCCCCTTCATGCAATTTCTGGGAATAAAGTTTCCTAAGTAAAAAAAGTTTCGACGATAAATTTGCCCGCTGGTGTATGGACTTGAGCTTATCCCAAATCTCTTTGGGGGTTTGAAGATTCCTAACATTAACTATTTGACTGTCTTCAATTCAAAGGTTTATAATGGCTTTGGCCGTAGTGCTATTTTTCGTGTATGCCGCGTCTGGTGTAGCGGGGGGGGGGGGGTGCTCTAAACAATATTTAAAGAGGTCGTCTTTAATGAGCATGTTCTCTAACCTGAACGACCAATTTAAATAATTGGTATCATTAAGTTTTTCTATGCACGCTAAATCTTTATGGTCTGCCATAATGTTATTTATATATGATATCAATATACAGTTAAAAATTATTTCTGATATTCAATTTGTTATGATACTATATAAATGTTTCACTTTCATATATGTGCATATTAATATATCATTTATCAATATTCATGAAAAAACTATATGTTTTTGTTTTATCAACATTCATAAAAAAAAACTATTTTTTCTTTTTCTTCTGTATATCATAAAATTATATAGAATGCTCTTTTTATATCATTAAATACTATATATATTCATTTTTCATTTTCTGGGTTTTATATTTATATTTCACATCTCACGTCCCTTAATTTATGCCTCAGTCTCTCATAATCTGATGAAAAATAAGGGAGCAGTGAGTGATTTTATCGATGGCGTCAGCCAAAACAACTTACCCAGGCAGACAAAAATATATTTAGATGTAAAATGGAAAGGTCCTACCTGTATTCTCTGTAAGTAGCTGGATCTATTCCTTGCTTTTTATCTGAAAGAAATAAGCTTTATTGAAGTATATGAACGAAAATCCTGCAATTCCGTTTTGTGCATGTACTCTTCAGAAAACACGGGATCTTGAAGAATCACAATTTTATTCTGGACTACTATGAGAAAATAGGAGAAGAAACACGGTTAATTAATATATGAGTGACATAGATAAATTTAGACAGTTCAAACTGCCTATAAGACGTTGTTATGTGACATTTTTAAGTAGGAGCTGTCGCTTCCTCCGAAGAACAATAGACGACGTCGAACACCACAAGCGTGTTGTTATTGCAGAGGAGATTTTAAAGCAGACTGACAAAATCTGGGGTCCAGAAAACTGTTCAAAGGGTTGAGACAGAAAATAGTACATAAGTCAGCAGTTTTCATTGTTAAATGAAACTTCAGAGTTCAATTGCATAAGGTCCCTGCATGGTGTGGCCATCTGTGAGCGTCGAGATGAAATAAGTTCCGGATTGATGAAAACTTGTGGTGCTTCCATCTGCCGGGAGTTCGTGTTAACAGTTCACTTACACACGGTATCTGTCACTTGTTCACAGGTGTGTATTATGTAGCATACCATTTATTCACAAGCTTTTTCAGAGTATAGTGTATAGTGTAGCATATTTTAATCACAAACATTAATTATTGAGTATTGTGTATGTAGTTGCATGTTTATAAACGTTTTCTGGAATAAATAAATACTAATTACACAGGTTCTTCACGTAAAACTAGTCCTATTAAGAAAGAATTTTAACACTATGTTTAATAGAAATAAATAAATATTGAAAAAACTACCAAGCGAGGCTTTGTTACCAAGTACTTATATCCTAAGGAAACAAGTTAGAAATCCTGAAAAGATAGTTTAAACAATGCCTTTTTTCTTTCCTGTTACCATATCTTATAAAAAAAACTGAGCAAAAATGAAATATTTTTTAATAATTCTCTAGTTTGCACTTTTTACCAACTGCAAATCAAAAAAGATAATTTTCCATAATCGGGACCCACCCCAAATTAATGTATTGTAATGGAAATCTTTTGTAACTACAGTTAGAGATGTAAATTTTCCAGAAAAGTTGAAGTGGTGGAAAAAAACTTTTTTTTTTTTCAGTTTTTTTCTGGAAAAATAGGAAAAGTTGGAAAAATTGATTTTTTTACAAATGTTTCTCCCAAATAAATTATATTTCTTAAGAGAATATTAAATAATAAAAAATTGTTTAATTTATCAGCACTGAAATCAAATTATTCACTTTATATTATTATATTGTAAAAAAAAAGAGAAGCAAGGCCTGCTTTTAAAAGTTTAGTTTTTCAGTCTCAGACCTTTCACAGTGGCATTCACACTTTATTTAACACTATTGTTTATTATATCATGTCTATATTGAAATGATTTTTCAGTTTTATTTGTTTATTTACCAATAGAGCTCATTTAAAAAACAAATAAAAATCCTCATAAGTTTCAGCCAATATCTCTAAGTTTGAAAACAAAATGTATTATACATCCCATCTACATTGTGTTGATTTTTAAGTATATAAATGATGCCACTTTAAAAGAAACAAATTGTTGCAGTTCTGTCATTATTATACATTAAGAGTTTAGAGATTTATTATAAGATTAAAAATTGCTTTCAAAAAAATTTTGCACTGGAAATTGCTTAATTTTTTTTTTTTTTAAGTTTATTTAGTATATATTTATATTTAAAAAAATATGCACAGTTAAATAAGTCTGAAAATCTATATTTAAGAAAAAGAAAGGAAGGAAGAAAAGAGTAATTTCAAATGCATGCTGTTATTAAAAAGATTTTTTTTCTAATTAGTTAAATATTTTTATCTTGCCATCTGATTACATGATTAATAGCACATTTAAATCCTGTATAAATGCAACAAAAATAAATGCACGTTTCAGATTCATTTCCATTAATTGACATATTATTGAAATAATTTTGCACATGAATTTTCATTTTTAACAACAGAAATTGCATTTAATTATCTTACCAGGAATCTGTTTAGATTTTTTTTTTTTTTTTTTTTTCATGCAATCCTGTTTTTATTAAATTGTGAACTTTTGTATATACCTCTAAAAATGTAATCGGAATTTGGTGAATTAGAAAGTATCGTTATATTTAGGTTCCTATTTCAGTTATAGGTTCCTATTTCAGTTAATAAAGTCTTTCATACATGTATACAACTAGATAAGTTTCATTGGTAATGTGGGCTGTTATATGTTGATTTTTTCCCCCTTGAATCATTTGTGAAAGGTTCACTTTGAAGATTGAAAAATTTTCTGAAATGTCTATTTTTAAGAGAAAACATTTCGTGAAGTGTCTTGTGTTTTAAGATGAAAAAGTTATGAAAATTCCTATAAAGGACTTGAGTTTTCTTAAAAAGAGTTTTGCTTAGAGATCAGATCTTCCACATTAATGTTTTCATGTGGGACACTTAACATAAAAATAAATATAATAAAAAGTATCAGAGTGTAGCTATTACAAAATTTTGAATATATTATTTTGTAAATGAAATTTCAATTTTTCCTATTTGGAAAAATTGAAAAATAGCCCTTTGGAAAAAAATCGGGTTTTTTTCCCAACTTTTCCGGGGGTTTTCTGAGCATTCCCATCTCTAACTACAGTAGAGCTCCGATTATCGGAAGTCCAATTAACCGAACTTCCAGTTATCCTAACACCCTATTTCTCCAAAAAAAATTTTTAAACTGAACTCCCAATTATCCATTGGCTTGGAATAAAATTTTAAATAAAGAAAAACTGATTGTGGATCAGAAAATGAGGAATGTAAAACAATAAAGAAGATTTGAAGAATCCTAAGCTATGAAGAAAATTAAATTAACGAGTGGTTAAATAGTGAAGTACATGACCCGGAATATCAGATTTTAAATGATGATGAGATTGTGGATGAGATTCATGCGGAAAAAGAAATTGAAGAAAATGAAAACAAATGCTCTGAAAATAACCCAGGTCCATCACATAGCGAAGCCTTTGAGTTTTTGGAAACAGCTAAGAAATGGCTCAAATGGCAGAAGAACATTGATCCTATTCAACTAACGTATTTAAGAAGAACTAGAGATATGGCAGCATTGAAAAGAATGTTTTCATTGAAGCAAGCAACAATCAAAAGCTTTTTTGCTTAAATTATAATCGCGGGAGTTCAGAAAATGATAAAAAGATGAAAAAAAAATTATGATAAAAATGTAAAAAGAAAAAAAAAATTAAAAGGTAAAAAAAAAAATAAATAAATATGCCAGCACTAATTAGTGCTGCCAGTCCTAAACTTATATAAGATGTGAAGGTTTTAGTATAGTCAGAAACACCCCTTAAATTGTCTGTCCATTTATCTGAACTTTTGCTTATCCGAACTAGGGTCAGTCCCGACTTGTTCGGATAATCAGTGCTCTACTGTACATGAATTTGCATGAAACTTTGCATGATTTTTAAGATAAGCATTGAATATTTAAAAAGGTGTTTTAAAAATATATATTTTTATCTTTATTATTCTAAAGTGGCTGAAAATGTTAAAAAGTATTCTAAAATGTGGATAACATTTCTTGCAGTAATCTGTAAAAAATGTATGCATTTTAAGCATTTTTTTTTTTTTTTTATGTTAAAAGCTTTAAACAAAATGCCAAGTTTGTGGACAAGTTGCCTTCTTTGACAGTATTTAATATTTTAAAGTGCATTCGTTTTAAATTTTCCACTTAAAGTATAATATCTATTTCATTATATCTAATTGTTAAACTGATGATTTTTATAGGGAGATGGAAGAAGAGAAAAATATTCATTCTGAGGTTTTTACAAAAGGTATCAAATCTCCCTTATCACCTGTTGGAAAAAGTTGAATTTTATGTAATTAGTCATAATAACTTAATTTGTTTTAATGAGCTTGCATACAGTGCTTGCCCTCCTGTTAAATGCAAGTCACAATTTTAAATGACTGTGAACTTTTTTACCTTTTGCCATTTAAGACTTAGCAGCTATGTCTAGTGTTCTGAACAAATACAAAATTACAATTGTAAAATCCTACCATTCCTAATAATCCTTGAAGTGTTTGTGTGCATATGTTTTATATAGTTTGTAACATGCATTGAAATGTCTTCTATCTGTGTGTCCATTCAAATTTTATATCATAAATCAGATAGTTTGACTGAATCATTAGGTTTTATAATGTAGCATATTTTACAACCAAAGTAAATCATGCAAGATTGTGCTTGTGTTGAAGTAGAATTTGCTGATTTCATACAATCTCATTGACTTATCTTTTTTTTTTTTTTTTTTTTGTACAAAAGTTTTAGATTTTAAACTAATGCTTTATACAAATGCTGTAAATTCATTGGTCTGATTTAAAATGAATCTTTTTTTTTTTTTTTTTAGCGTGATCCTTATCTGCCTAGAAAATTTTCTGAAACTTTTATAGTTTCAGCTAAAAATTGTGATTTAATTTAATAATGTTAAATGGTGCAATTAAACTCTATAAAGGAAATATTTACAGTATCATATTTCCAATTTTAAAGCAATCTAGAACCTCTTATAGTTATCTGACCATTCAAAAAAAGAAAAAAAAAATTCCTAGTTTATGATGTATTTATAATAAGGTAATCCATAATTCATGGATACTTTCTTGAGTATCTATTTTTCTTTTTCAAAGAATAAGTTGTTAAGGCCCATTTTTAAACTGTGTGGTTTTTTTTTTTTTTTTTTTTTTTTCCAATAATTTTGGTATTATATGAATGTCCATATATATGTCTTTTATGATTGTACAATATGGATTTTTATGTTTTTCTTGCAAGTTTAATTTATTCATTTTTAAAAGTTTAGTTGGTTTGCAGTTTTTGACATTTCCATTTTTTTAATTTTTGGAATAACTGTACTGCAGGTATTTTCACGTTTTGAAAGTTTACTGTAGTATAATTATGAACTTTCAAAAATGAACAGCTGTGTGAAACAAACAGTCTGAACTATTTTGTAAAAATACTAATTATGAAATGATGTCCTAAAAATAAATAGAATGATACCTCAGCTAACAAAGATTTTTTTTTTTTTTCGCTGTGTTTTCTGATTTGGCTAATGAATATTTCATCGGGTATGCATGGTAACACAATGCATCTGCATTAGATTTTAATTGGACTTGAGACCATGTTTACTAACAAATGTGATTCCAGAATGGATGGTCTTTCATAGGCAAGGTATCTCTCTCTCTCTATTTATATTAACTGATGTGAACCAAAAGTGAGCCTTAGCAACTTCTGTCTTGCATTGTTTACTTACCTCAAAAAGTTAAATATAAAAAGACAAATGCCATAAGGAATAGGATTTTGCCAAAATAATACTATAATAATGTTTTGTATTTCACATTATCATACTGTTGGAAAATAGAATGATGGTTTGTAAAATAAATTTATTCAAGGAAGAAGACTCTTTAGAGGAAATAGAACAGAAAGATTTTCTTTCAAATGGTCACTTTTTTATCAATTTTTTAAATAGAAAAGGATGTTAAGTAATTCCCAGTATTTAATAAATATTTTAAAGTAATAAGTAATATATCTATATATAATGTTGGAAGAGAGTCATCAAAGATTTTTCTATGTTTTAAAAGTTCTTGAAAATCATGCATGCATACATTCAAAAATATTATGATGCTTTTAAATTTTATTACATTTAAAAAATATTTTAATATATTCAAATGAGGCATGGAGAAAATCAAAAAGCCTGTAAGCTTACTTTTGTACTTTTAGCTGATAAACTTTCATAATAGTAGACGCTGTTTTCGCCTGAAATTAAATAACCTTATTTCATTTGCAATGTCATATTGTGGACTCTTGCATTTTAATTAATAAACCTCTAAATTCTGTTTTCTTTATCTCGCATAACTCTCCATATGATATTTTTCTTGATATTTGTGTACCACTCACATGCAGTACAAATATGCAGTCATTTTCATGACAGAACTTGACATTTCTTTGTACTCTCTGAATATAACTATTTTAGTATCCCAAGATCTACCCATAATGCATTTGTAATTTTGTACATGAGCATATTTTTTATGCAGCTAGAAATAATTATTATGGCGATTTGCTAAATTCTGCTTGAATGATATTAATATTGAATGAAAACTTATTTTTTCTTTCCCCAAAGGAATATTTTGTCAATTCTGTTAGTAATCCGTTTATTAGTTTTTTCCAAAAGTCTTAGAAAAGGTGTCATCCAAAATATTCTGATATAAAATATTGCCTCACCCATGTAATAAAATATATTGGAGTGCTTTATAAAATAAATACTTCTTAACTTCATCACAGAGAAACAGAAAAAGAAACACATTTTTATGGAGTGAATCCTTCAGGCTAAAGCATGTGAAATCACCATTAACAGCTGAAGCAGAATTCTTGTTCCGGTTATGCTATTGCTCTTTTAGCAGTTACCTGTGCACCAATACTGTTTATATGTGTGTTTGTTCATTTCAGCAGTGTATTTAAGAAGTTTCTTCTTTATAAAGGGTATCCTAAACCATTTTATGCTATATTGAATCCATTTTTATTTCTTCTTTGTTAAATAACTATAATTCAACAAGACTAATTAACTTTGTCCTTTTATGTTGTTCAAAGTAATTCAATACCTAATAATTTTTAATTGGGGAATCACAGTACTGCTGTGTTTCATTTTCTTGTTAAGGCATCCGAGTATTGTAAAATGATGCATATAGTAAGTCTTATATTTTAATTATAAAAATTTGTTAATGTATGAAAACGAATTTAATTGTATATAATATAGGAAGAGAATATTTTTTTGGCAACAAAAATATGTAAATATAGAAATATAATGTACACTTCTTTGTTTATCTTGTAAGCTGCTAAAAGTATGTCAATATCAACAAATTAATGAATTATGAGTAAAAATATTGTTTGGCGCTATACTTCTTTAATCCTGGTGCTATCATTCAGGATAATTGTGCAATATTAATATTGGTCTGATGTTTTCTTCTGCATTTAAATTTGTGTTGAGGCTTTTTATCATTTTCTTTTAATTTTTCTTTTTTAGGTTATATTTTAATGTATGTTGCTGTTTTACTTTTTTATGTTTGTAATTTGTTGTAGGAATATTTTTAGTTGCATATGTTTGCTTGTAAATCATAATCACATTCTAATGAAAAATCATGCATTCTGACAATTTTTAAATTGTATGAAATGTAAAATTTCTGTTTAAAGAAATGGAAATTCTTAAGAAATTTTTAATCTTTACTTTTTATTGTAAAATTTTGCATAGTAAAATAATTTTAACTGCATTTACTGTTTATTAATTTCTGTAACAGTGTCAATTTTTTACATTTTGTTTTTAGAAAAGAATTTTCATTATTTATTTATTTTTTACACTTTTTTATAAGTTGAATGCAAGTTATATTGTAGCCTTGAAGTTTGTGATATGTATATGATTGTAATATATTGTATTTGTAAGAGACAAAGTGTAGTGCAAAATATGCCGTCTTTGCTTCCATGCCATCTTTTGTAACTTATAAATGATTATTTGTGTGTATTACATTATTCTGTTTGGAATTAAACTGTTTTGTTGTAGTTATTTATCTGGCTAAAATGGCCTGAGAGTGTGATAATGAAAAATTAAAATATCTTTTAACTTTTGATGTTTTTTATTCATTTCTCAAAAACACTTTTTTATTGTTAATGTTTTAATATTGAGTATTAGTTTTTATTTACAACTGTAAAAGAAAATTTCATTAAAGTCTCATATCATTTGTTTAAAAAATATCAAATAATTTTTCTTCATAGAGTTTTCAGCATAAACATTATAGAAGAACAATCAACACATCTTTCAAATTTCAACAAAAAACTATTTTCTTCCCCATGTATCAGAAGAAAAAAAAACAACAACATTGGTTTGATTCTTGATATTTGAATGTTTTTGTCAGTACTTTTCAGTGACACATTGAATGTGTTTATTTATCAGCAATTCTCACTGACACATTACAAACTTTTATTGAAAGGTCAAGAACTTAAATTGTAAGCATTATTTGGTAACTTTGATGATAGTTTTTAAGCAGCTGAACTAATTTTCTTTTATAGTTATTATTTTAAAAATATATTATCGATATTGTTCTTCAAAAGGGAAAATGTTTTAAAAATAAACCTTACACAACTGTAACAAATAGATTAGAAAAGTCTGTGCATATTAACCACTTCACCAGCAGCAGGTATAAGAAAGCAGTGCTTTTACCCCTGACTTATCTCGCAGCAACCTATGCTAAGTGGTTAAATACCTGGTTATTACTTTTACAATATTTCATACATATTAAGACTTAACAGATTCTTATTATTTAACTCTAAGATTTTTTTTTTTTTTTTTTCAGTTTTTATTAGTTGATGTGCTGTTAAAATATGTTAGTAGTATTTCATTATTTTTTATCAATAGTTTGAGTATGAAAGCTGAAGAATTCTGATTTAAGATGTTTTCTGTATGATTAACACTATTTCTATCAGTGTCAAATGACACCTTTTTAAAGTTTTGATTTATTTTTATTTTGCTCAGTTTTTGAATGTAATAAGCATAAAAAAATGTCTTCAGTGTGTTAAAAATGATTTGTTATTGTTTTAATTGAAAAATTATAAGTCAAAATCTTTTTAAAGGTGTCATTTGACAGCAGTAGAAATAGTGTTAAAGCATTTATTTACATACTAGCAGGCTATGTCTGCTTCGCTGGTCCCTTTTCCAAATGAACCTTCATCAAACAAAATTATGAATTCGAAATTGTGGTATGGAATTACGTGTGTGTGTAATATGGACCTACACCTGGAAAGTCTTTCCGCATTTGCTGAATACGATGCAAACGTCATTTAGCTATTATATTATCTTATGCGTTAGGCAAAATTCGGGCTATTCAGAAAAAGCTCTTTCATAGTTGATCTTTAAAATTCAGGTTAGGAAGTAAATACGGCTGTTATGGTCATCAGATATTAAAATATTCTCTAGTCACCACACTACTAAAATGAGAGATAATGACAATGATTGCAGAGAGTGATCAATGAACATTAATCATGTTCAGATTATTCACTTTTGTTTGTTAGTTCTTGAACTCCGGGATTCTCACCTTGGCGCTACGTGTAGTTCTGGCAGCTTAAATACAATCTCTCTTACATTACATTATATTTTGTTATAAACGTCTTCTTCTGGAACGTCTGCATTTTTCTGTATTCAGATTACAGCAAAGTAAATACAGTCAAAGAATATAATGAATTATTTGCACACAAAGATAAGTGTTTAACTTTCATATTTAAAATAAATGTGAAATATAAAAAGGGATTTTTAAAACTGAAATGTTTGAATAAAATTAGAACAATATCATTTTCACTGACATTTCTTTTTTTTATATCAGTTGCAATTATGTAACTGTTACCCTGGAAAAAAGACCTCGATAACTGATTATGATAGAAAAATAAACCTTGTTTTCATCTAATCAAAACTTCCTAATCTTCAGTAATTGTGTTCACAGCTAAGTTTGACGTCAAACATTAGAAGTGTTTGCAACTATATAAATACAAATGTACCAGAGTTAGATATAAAACAAAGTTAATTATGCTCCAAACTACATTCCATTAAATAAAGTCATATTGCTGTTGACTAAATTATAAATTTTTCACCAAAAATACTCTTTGAGAATGATAAATAAAGTCAGTTATACAAAACTTAATAACTTAGTACGTAACAATCTTTTTGATGCACCAAAGATTTTTCTTTTATATCTATATTATAAAGGACAAACACATCTGTGCGTAACGCATACGTCATTTTGCGAATGGCGACACTTTAAAATTTAAATGAAAATTCAGTTTTACAATTTTCGCTGCTGCAAATTTTTAAACTTTTAAACATCGCACATTTTCAATTTTTACACCATAGTATTGGAGAAAAAATGTGCTTTTAAATGCAATTTGTTTGAAAGCTGTATCTTAATTTATTTTTGAGATATTAATTTTTTTGTAGTTTTTAATACTTTTTTTGTAATTATGGCAACTGAAGTACTCCATTTCTATTGAAAGTAAAGGCAAAATAGTAGATTACTGTTTCTTTTTGTTGCCATTTTTGTAGTAAAATTATATAATGTGAGGAAAGAAATAATTTATTAAGTTATGTTTTAACAGCAAAATTACAGAACAAGCATTTACTGACTCATATCTCTAATGAGCATAATAACATGAAGAATTAAATAGGCTTTTTATTTTCAAGATTACATTTTTCTTCCGTCTGTTGCCTAAATAAACCTAAAATCGTTAATTTTCCACTGCATCAGAAGAAGTTGCTTTATAATGATTGAATTTTATCTGAATTTCATGTACTTGGTTTTCTTATCTAGGCTGAAATGATAAATCAACAAGTGTTGTTCCATTGGTCACCATTGGAATTTCAAAGTTTTTTTTTCAAGTACAGTCGAACCTCTTCTAACCAAAATCCATTTTTAAAGCTTTTTTTTTTTTTTTTTTTCTATAACATTCCTTGTGTGCAAAATCCATTTTGAAACTTTTTTTTTTTTTTTTTTACTATCATATTCCTTGTGTGCAAGCGTTTTTTTTCTGAACTACGACTACGTATAAATATTTTCGTTCCCCTTTCTTAGAGTTCCTTTGAATTTAACTTGAACTCCCATAAGCTGCGCAGTGGAACAACGAAAACGAACAAACTAGAAATTCTGAAGCTTTTGAATGTTTTGCAAAAGGTTTGGCATGGCTGGAGCAGCAGAAAGACGGTGATACTCATAAACTAATAATAAAAAACTTTTTGATAGAGCTTCAAAGCAAAGGCAATCAAAACTGCAACAAACAAAATATTATTTCAAACCCTTGTGAAATGTGTAAAAGGTACTTAATTTCAAAATTAAAATTCAGATCATTTACTCTTGTTTCTATTTTGCTATTTTGTTTTATTTTTATTAATCACTTGTTACCATATTAAGAAGTAGCGCATACATGTCTATTTAATCTTAAAATTGAAGCATTCTCAATTTTCCAAAAGCTGGTCGGGCCCAATTACTTCAGATAATTGAGGTTCTACTGTATTAGTGATAGTAAAAAAACTGCAGATGAAAAATATGTAATACTAAATCTTCTTTTGTCCGTTTGCTTCATAATGAAAAACCATAAATTTACTAATAGCTAAATACAAATTTCATGTAATCTTCTGCAATCAGGTTCACTGTCCAGAGTCTCTTTCAAATATAAAAGAAACATTCAACAGTACAGTAAATAAGCTAATTAGCAGGTAACCTGATTACGGAAGATTAACCCAATATCTTTCAAAAACCTTAAAAGAAAGAAGAAAAAATATTTTTAAAAAAAACTGAAATAGGAATGACGAATTAAAAAGATTATCAAAAACTCATATAATAATTAAAATATAAGAAATTTTTATTGTAAAATGTTTTCTTTTGGGGTATTAATAATGCATAAATGCATAAATTTTCTTAACAATAATCTTTAGTACTTAACATTTGAAGCAGTAGACATTTCTACAAGAGAAACTGGTCATATGTGTTAAAAAAGAAGAGTAGACAATAATAGCTGATCTGAGTTCGAGGTTATAAAAGTCGCAGGTTTGGGGAAAACAAACCAGCATGTTTCCGTAGTAAAGTATGTCAAAAATATTTTAAATGTCTGAAATTAAATTATTCTACAATATGTGTATGTGGGTATCAGACATTTGTACTAAAACATTAATATTTGACTCCATTTTTATAATTTTAAATGCTACTTATATAATTTACATTTGAATATAAAAAACTGTTCCAAAAATGCTGTCTTGCACTTGAAAAATCACCTATAATGTGAACATCGCTGGGGCTGATGTCAGGTTTATGCCTTTCTGGATTAAAATCAAACTGTTTGGTGACAAAAGTAAAATTGAAATAGTTAATAAATAAACATGTAACTCATAAGTATCATCATTTTATAATTATATCTGCTAGAATTTTCTGCAAGAGTTGCATAATAAAAAAAAAACTAGTTGGATGTGCCAATCCCAAAACTTTCTTCTATCTTATACAAAATATTTCAAAAATTAGTTACACATGTTAATACTAAAATATTATTAGTTCAATACTATCCCAACTTTGATTTTCATCTTAAATTTCTGCTTCAGTCAATTAAACGGACTAAAAACGAGTTAATCAATATCATGATATTTGTTAAAATTAATAGTTTTTGCTTATTCTGTTGTTATCAGATGTTTGCGAATAGCCGGCTTAGCAAAAAGCGAGTTTCCGCCTCTGCATGCACCGCCGATGGACAACAGAACTACGAAAAATCAAGAAAAGCATACAAAAGTCACTATCACAGAGCCCCTTTACCGCACAATATTTCCAAATTCAAGGAGGACCTGTTGGCCAAAGCCAAAAACATGCACGAAAAAATTTGGTTCAATTGTATGCATAATTTTATGCACTTTTTGATGGTACAATAAAGAAAATGGCATAAACATCGCTATTACAACGCCTCCCTTCTAGCAGATTTTTTCGAATTCAGGGAAGACTTGTTTGCCATAGCCAGAAATGTATACAAAAAATTTGGTTCAATTCTAAGTATACCTTCATACAATTTTCGATGGTACAATAATGAAAATGGTACAGACATCGCAATTATAGCACCCCTTTCCGGTGGAGTTTTTCCAAATTCAGAGAGGACCTTCATTCCATGACCAAAAACAAACACAAAATATTTGGCTCAATTCTATGTATAACTTCATACACTTTTCGATGGTACAATATTCAAAATCGCAAAAATAGCACACCCTAGCGGTGATTTTTTTCCAAATTCAGGGAGCACCTATTTGCCATAGCCAAAAACTTAAAATAAAAATTTGGATCGATTCTATGCATAACTTCATACATTTTTGGATGGTACAATATTCAAAATTGCTGTTACAGCGCCCCCTACCAGCGAATTTTTTCCAAATTCAGGGAGGATCTGCTTGCCATAGCCAAAAACTTAAAATAAAAAATTGGTTCAATTCTATGCATAACTTCATACTCTTTTTGATGGTACAATGGCGACAGACAGACATTTTCTATAAACATGTTTTTTGGGATCTCTGACCCCTAAAACATGTAAATCTGTCGAAAAAATTTCGATTACAATACTTTCTTCTACTGAAGATAGAAGAAAGTAATTAAATTTTAAAAAAAGAACAAATCAAAAACAAAATTGTTACTCACAAGGAAGGTCTCCTTAAAACGCATACTCAAAATATTTTATCAAAAAGGAAATGCTAATAAAATTACTCACGTATGTAAAAAAAGATCAGTCAAATGTAGCGACAGAATCCCAGTAGAAAATCTGTAAAAAAATATAATATTTTCCAGTATTTGGCACGAAAAGATGAACTCTCCATGTTATTTAGCGACCCAATGCATTTTCTGGCCGAATGCAAGAGATTGAAATGCATTTATAAATTACTTGTTAAATAAGTATTTAAATGCCTAATACTCAACGAATTTAAACTTAAACAATGAATTAGTTTATTATTTTTTCTGCAAGCTTAATAATATATACAAATTGCGTGTTGCTGTAGTTATTTAATTTTATTCGGTATCACCGGCTGGATAACTTTTAAGTGTATTTTGATTAAGAATGCTATCAGTTTCATTAAACATTTCGATATGAAGTCGTCATTTCCATGGCAACAATACTCTTGTTGTCTCTGACACTAACAATATCGAAGTCAAATTGCCAATGCTCAGAATCGGACCTTAATTTTGAGTTTGAAACAATTTTAATCCATTTCAATTTTGTTCTAAACAGCATAATTATGATCATTAAATTTCATTAGTTACACATATAAATGCAGGGCTGCTACAGGCGACTATTTTTTAGTTCTATCTTGCACTATTTTTTAAAAACAAAAACTTTTCAGATACATTTTGACAACATCTGCAAAAGAAGTATACTGCAAAATTAATTTTCTTAAAATAGTGCAAATAGAATATAAAAATAGTTGCCTGTGGCAGCCCTGTAAATGTATATGATAAAACTGCAGTTTTATTTGCAAATCAATAAACTTAAATCTCTTAAAAACTTACAGATAGCAGGACAGTAAGTGTGAAAGTAAACTAACAATTTAAAAGTGTTTGTTTGCTCTTTTTTTTTTTTTTTTTTTTTTTTTTTTAAATAATTATGTATAGACATTCATACTTAAAATTATACTTAATAAAATGGTTAGAGATATTTGCTTTTTTGTTGATTTAGATAAATAAATTGAAAATTATAAGATCGGAAATTTAGATTATATCAGGATAATATCAGAAATTTAGGCTATTTCAACAATAAACTATTTCTTCTAAATGTATTTTATTAATTATGAATTAAAAATTTCTGATTTAAAAATTAATTAATTTAGAAATAATTCAGATTATGTTATTGTATAAATTATAAAGAAGTTGATCATCTTTTTTTCCTCCAAATAGGGATATATTTAATTTTATACCTTTTAAAAGTTTAAAAAAAAAAAAAAAATGACTGAACAATTTTTTTTTTTAATTAAAATAATTATTAGATGGATAAATTGAAAATTATAAGATCTGAAATTTAGATTATATCAGGATAGTATCTGAAATTTAGACTATTACAACAATAAACTATTTGCTTTAAATGTATTTTCTTAGTTATGAATTAGAAATTTCTGATTCAAAAATTAATTTATTTAGAAATAATTCAAATAATGTTATTGTATAAATTTTGAATAAGTTTATCTTTTTTTTTTTCCCCCAAATAGGGATAAATTTAATTTTATACCTTTTTAAAAGTTAAAAAATGACGGAACATTTTTTTAAAAATTAAAATAATTATTAGATAAATAGAAAATTATAAAATCTGAAATTTAGATTATATCAGGATAATATCTGAAATTTAGACTAACTGCAAAATATCTGCTCTAAATATATTTTCTTAGTTATGAATTAGAAATTTCTGATTAAAAAGTTAATTTATTTGGGAAAAAATCAGATAATGTTATTGTATAAATTATAAAGAAGTTGATCTTTTTTTTTCTCCAGATAGTAATAAATTTCATCTTACAGCTTTTGAAAGTAAAAAAAAAAAAAAAAAAAAAAATATTGAAAAAAAGAAATTTTTCCATACATAACTGAAATTTAATGAGACACTTTAAATGATAGAATCTATCTACCCTATATATATAAAATCCTAATGAAACAGAAGTATGAATCGACTGATTAAACAACTGATTATGTTTCACGGTGATTTCTCCTAAAATACGGAATACTTTGCGATGAAATTAACACCAAAAATCAATATTGATCCGCAGATTTCAAAACTGGTATTAGAATTTTTAAATTTGAATTAGTTTTCGAAATATAAATTTTTTTCTAATTTTATATACATTTTTCTAATGATGGCAACTCAAATTTTAAACAGATATTTTTTTTCACATTTTAAAAAAGGTTATTTTAAATTAATTTGGCGACGAGTTTGGCCGCCCTTAAATGTATGCTAAGAAATGCATCATGTTACTTTTATTCATAATTCAATTTGTATTTCATTATCATTTTATTTAATATAAAACTTTCATTTAAAATTGAAACCTTTAAAATAAATGGCTTTTACTTCATTCTTTACATACGCAATGCGGTACCTAATTGGTGCCAAAATGGCGTTATTTTGCCTGACATGGTAATCCGGCTATTGTTGTTTATTTATTAAAAAATTTTTAATTTATTTTAGTTTTATTTACACAAAATGTTATAAATTGTTTTGTTCTATAGTTATTAATTATTTTCTTTTATTTATTGTTATTTCATTTTAAAAATAACAGAAAATAATTTAAAAATACATATGTAACAGGTATTTGAAAATGAGGTTTTCGCCAAATTGTCGTAAAAAAAAAAAATCACGCCAAACCCGGTGTGTATGTGACAATGCAACAAATCATGAGATTTAATTTCCACTTTGAAGCAATGTTTTAACCCATTAATGCCGACTTCAAAATACTTGATCAATTTTGAAAATTTTGTTCATATTTGTTCATTCTGTGTCTATTGAGTACATCGTACATAAATTTTATTTTTCCCGTTGTATTTACTAACTTTTTTTTAATGGTAGATTTTTGTACCAACCGGCGTTTGCGTAGTACGAAATCACTTTTTTAATGCAAATTTTGAATTTATTGTTTGATTGCAATAACAATAATAATTATAATAATAGATTCTAGATTTATATACTAGTAAAATATTACTTATACTTGTATAATAAGGGATTTTAAAAATTAAAATTATATTTAAAAAATTTAATTGCAATTCAATTTGCAAAGGAAAATTTTGTAAAATATATAATTTTCCAATTTTAAAACTTAGAAAAAAAGATTTAAAAATTGTAATTACCTTTAAAAAATAGTAACATATTTCTATTAAACGGAATATTTATGCATAACAAACAACATGATAACTTTTATGGCATTTGGGATGAAGGGGTTGATTATGCTTTTCGCACTTATAACCATTTCTTCCGCCACACTTTTTACATTGGGCATGTTTCTGCTCTGATTTGACTATCCAATGGTTTCATTGGTAAAATCTTTGTTCATTTTTAGCTTTATGTCTTATTGTCTAAGTCCATAATAATAGACTATGGGCTCGTCTACACTAAGATATTCTGGGATGTCTAAATCTTTGCATGCTCTGTTGAAGTGCTCATAAAGGGGGCGGACTTTATATAATCTATCATTGTCCATTTTCATGTTATTTGCAAAATGTACTGATCTCAAAATCACATCAAAAGTGTCTCTTCTCAACGATTGTGAAATTAAATTGATGTGCATGTCAGTTGAAAGAGCCCAATAGAGTCTTCTGTTAGGTAGTTTGTTATATCCAGACACTAACAAAATGCCAATGAAGGCAAGAATATTTTCCTTTATGAGAATTTTGTGAGTCCAAACCGACATTTACACAGCATTAAAGAATTACGCATCTCATTTCGCGACACGTATTTATTCATAGGCGACTTTCTTTATGTGCCCTTGAATTAAAAAAATTCGTTATAATGAGGGAATGGAAGTGGCACAAACGAAACACTTTACGACAAAAGCCAGCAAAAATGAATGCCGTAATACAATTTAGATTTCGTTGATTGGGAGGGTCCACCAAAATGGTCGCCCAATGTTCAAAAAGTGGAAAATTCGTTATATCGAGGGAGTCAGAATGGCACAAACGAAACTTTTTACGGTACAAACCGACATTTACAAATCACTAAATAATTACATATTTCATTTCGTGACATGTATTTATTTCCGATTTTCATAAGTGGTTTTCTATAAGTGCCCTTGAGTTATAAAAATTCGTTGTAACGAGATAGAACGGAAGTGGCACAAAAGAAGCTTTTTGCGGCACAAACGTAGCATAAACGAATGCAGTAATAAAATTTTCATTTCAATGATGCTGCAGGGCTGTCGTTTCACTGGCCCCGCCCCATTTTGTTCGTTATAACGAGGGAACAGAAGTGGCACATACGAAAATTTTTGCGGGAGAAACCAGCACAAATGAATGGTGTTGATTAATTTTCTAAATCATCATGGGGTGGTGCCAGTGAAATGAAGGTTTATTTTTTTATTTTCTCGTCGACCTAAGATTGAGACTGTATATATATACTGGTTGGTACAATTTTCTACCATTAAAAGTAAAAGTGAATATACGAAAAGAAATAAAGTAAAACTAACTTTAAATAGCATAATTCTATAAAGTACACTATTACAACTGTGATTCCACTTAAAAAAATTATTAAAAATTCAAAAAAATATGCGTAATTTACATTTTTCTTTTTGAAGGTAGAGGCATGGTGATTGATTTCGTATTAACTCAGTTTTTACACCTACTACTATGCACATTTTCCACAAAAATGCGGGAATTCTATTTTTATACTTATTTGTGATTATTTAAGATGTCAAATGCATCATTGTTTGAGAGATAGTGCCATCCAGTGATTAAGAATAAAATTAATTTGGTTTGGTAGATTTTTGTACCAATCGGCATTAATGGGTTAATGTTATTACTTCTCCCGTTGACAAATTATACAAATTGACATACTTTTTTATTTTAAATAACAAAAGAACAAATAAATTAGTATAACATTAATAAAAATACAAATAAAACGTCGAAATAAAAATCACTTGATGGCGTGAACATGTGTAACTTCCTTAAAGTCAAGTGAATGTGACATTTACGATCAACCATTATTGGCATTTAATCTTATAGTTTGGCGACAGATTTTTGGTCGATGGGATAACCAAGTAGCACCGTTTTAATTTACCACTTGAAAAATAAAAAAATGCTAACTGGCGAGTTAAAAAAAAAGCTATTGGCCAGATTTTCATCCGGCTAATATAAAAGTACCAGGGGTTCTTTGTGATCATGGCAACTTTTATGTAGTTTTATTCAAAAAAATAATTTTGATTCTTTAATCAAAATGGAAACCTTTCTGAAAAACGAAGGAATCAGCCCATTGTTTATGGCAGTTACATGACTTGGACTATTATAATATAAACGAAATAATGGCGATAGAATAATATTCGGCGACTTATCACACCTGTGGCTGGCTAACATTAAAGTACCAAAATGGCCGCCTGGAATATAAAAAGCAAAGGGATCCGCCTGGAGCTGTTGATGAGTCACATGGCTTAGGCTATTATTATAGAGATTGTTTTCAATTCTAAAAACAGCGCAAAGAATAAGATTTCCTAACAATAAAAAATTTATTTTCACGTGACTATTAAAAACAGAAAAAAAAAACACTTTAAAATTACTATTAAATGAGTACGTGTTAAAAGCAGGAAAATATTGAAAATTATGTCTTGAAAATTGTATTTACACGTGAATATTAAAAGGGAAAGGAAACTTTAAAATAACAAATACATTACTATGCATTTAACCCTTTCACGGACAAGGCACTTCTATTCGTAAAATCTAGTGAATGGCACCAGAATTTACAAACAAATTTCGAAATACAACAATGCTTTTGTTCACTTACTTAATAAAAGGGAAATTTTCATCCCAATATTCTGGTGCTAATGTGGCATTTAAGAATTAAAATTAAGTGGTCCAAAAATGAACCACCGCCCTTGAAGGGTTAAAGCAGCAAATTGTAGTAATTGTAGTAAATTGTATTATGTCAGTCGTTTTATAACGCTGTTAAAAAATACCGAGAGACAAAGACTCTGTTTACTTAATTCCTTTTATTTTAGCTTCTTTTCAAATGTTTAACTGAACTTTAACCAAACACGAAAACAACCATTGGCTGTCCTAACAGCAACTGATTCTACCTTAAATTTTTGCAATCAAAGGGAATTGAATGGAAATCCGTTTACAGGGAGATCGCTAGTTTTTTTCAGTGTAATTCAATCTTCTCTAATCTTTTTAAAACTGATCAGATTAGCGTGCTTTTAGATTCTGCAGTGTCTGAATGGGGGTTGGCGAGCGTAGCTTGAAGGGAGCAGAGCCCCCTAGTATACTAATAAAAGAACAAATCGCTCTGTGTGTGTGTGTTCTGTCTGTGTGCGATGACTAGCAAAATCTACGGCACGTACGACTTTCAAAATTTTTGTGAGAATAGACCAAAGTCTCTCCTGATATACCTGGCTTGCAGAATTTTATCTAATTATTAGCTGAGTAATTAATTAATATTCGGACATCACTCTCATCAAAAGTACGCCTTTTTTCCCTCAGATTACTTTCGGTTGGTTGGTTCATAAAGCATCGCTCATCAAAAATATGTTTCTTTCTTTCCGCTTGCTTTCGGTTGGTTCGTTGTATAAAGCTTTCGCAGAAATAATTAAGTAAACCGGATACAATTAAATAAACCAATTTGAGTGCTTAATGTTTCAAGAGTGACTGTTTTTTCAACTAAACATTAAATTTTAGCATGAAGATGAAACATGTGCTTTGAAAACATATTTAATAATAATGAACTTTAAGAGGATGGATTAGTTTCAAATGACGTCACAACCTAGCAACCAACTTGACAACTTGGTAGGCTTTTTGTTTGCCACACTGTTTTCTGTTTTTTCTCTACTTTGATTGGTTGAGCGATAATATCTGCTAAAAAATCAGCGATTTTGGTTGGTTTAAGGAAAATTGGAGGGGCCTGTTTGATGCTGATCTATTTAGATAGCAAGAAATGTGCTTTTAAATGTTAAATAAAAGATTAGAATACTCTTTACTGGCTCTTTTACCACTAGAAATTAGAAATTGGCAACAATAAGTCCTTGCATTCTAATGCTTTCTGCTGCTGTAGCGAGTAGCAACAGTTGTAATGGAATTTAAATTCTCATTTTAGGTAGCTTTCGTATGAAATACTACCTATTGGCGTCATTCCTATGTTGGAATTTCTGAAAAATTTTTGCAGATCTACACCGACCATGACCCCTAGAACCCAAAACCACCCTCAGTAAAAAACTTTATATCTATACTAATAAAAGAACAAATCGCTCTGTGTGTGTGTCTGTTGGCGATGGCTAGCGAAATCTACCGCACGTAGAAGTCTGAAAATTCAGAAGTGATTAGTCGATGACAGGCCCTGATGCACCTGAGGCTCAGATTTTTAATTTTTTAAGGGCCGGGGCCCCTTTAAGTTTATATGCACTAAATTGATAATAACATGCCTCTTTTCTATCCGATCTTCTTCGTTTTGGGGGTAAATTCTCCTTTCAGTTTCTGTCCCATTTCTACATTTCAGTTAAGACCCTGGCACCCTGTCAAGGGGCCGAGTACAGAGCCCCCTGAAGTTTTAGTGCACTAAATTATTAATAACATACCTCTTTTCTATCCGATCTTCTTCGTTTTGGGGTTGAATTCTCCTTTCAGTTTCTACCCCATTTCTGCATTTCAGTTAAGACCCTGGCACCCTTGCAAGGGGCCCGATAATGGCCCCTTGAAGTTTTAGTGCACTAAATTGTTAATAACATGCCTCTTTTCTATGCGATTTTCTTCGTTTTTGGGGTGAATTCTCCTTTCAGTTTCTACCCTTTTTCTGCATTTCATTTAAGACCCTGGCAAACTTGCAAGAGGCCCGGTAGGGCCCCTTGAAGTTTTAGTGCACTAAATTATTAATAACATTCCTCTTTTTTATCCGATCTTCATCATTTTTGGTGTGAATTCACCTTTCAGTTTTTGCCTCATTTCTACATTTCAGTTAAGACCCTGGCACCCTTGAAAGGGGCCCAGTACAGGGCCCCTTGAAGTTTTAGTGCACTAAATTGTTAATAACATGCCTCTTTTCTATGCGATCGTCTTCGTTTCTCGGGTGAATTCTCCTTTCAGTTTCTGCCCTATTTCTCTATTTTACTTAAGACCCTGGCACCCTTGCAAGGGGCCGGTACAGGGCCCCTTGAAGTTTTAGGGCACTATATTTTTAATAAATTGCTTCCTTTCGATCTCATCTTCATTTTTGGATACATTCTCCATTTAGTTATTCTCCCGTTTCTACATTCCAGTTAAGACTAGGGTCCCGTTGGGCTCGGTCCATGGCCCAATAAATTTTTTATGCGACATGCGTTTTTCACACCCTATTTTTCTCACCTTTGGAGTGTGTAATTTTAAAGTTGAGTCTGAACTCTTCTCCTTAGAGCAGTACTCACATATTTTTATTGGGGCCCTAGGGCCCTTTTTTAAGCATTTCCCTCAATTTTTTGCACAATTCTTTTAAATTATATTCTAATGATCCCTTAAAAATAGTCCGATTCACTAGCTTTATTTTTCTAACAACATCTTAGGTTCTCCAGCTATTACATGAACGACACAAAAATATTTCAGACTTCAACTACCACCAATTTTGAATATAAATCGTCTTCTTGGGGCCCTTGGTGCGTAATCTTTTAAAATGATCCGAATTCCTTTACCATATTTTCTTTTCAATTTTCTTTACCATAGTTCTATCGTCCTCAGATTACATTAAAAACTAGTAAATGTATATTTATACCAAACTACATGCCACTTAAGTCCATTCCCCCTTGGGGCCCGGTACAAGGCCAATTGAAGCTTTTGCATGATAAATTATTAATAAATTGCCCCCTCTTAATCCGATCTTCATTTTTGGAACCATTTTTCCATTTCGTTTTTCTCCCGTTTCTATATTCCAGTTAAAATCCTGAGGCAACTTAGGGTCCTGTAGGGCCCGATGCGGGGCCCCTAGAACTTTTTGTGTGCTATGCATTTTTTACATCCTAATTTTCTCACCTTCTCATTGCATAATTTTAAAATTGAGTCTTGGACTCTTCCCCCTAAACCAACACCCTCATATTTTTATTGGGGCTCTAGGGCCCCTTTTTAAGCATTTACCCCATTTTTGCGCATTTCTTTAAAATATTATTCTAATGATTATTTCATACACTTTGATTAATTTTGACTAATTGAAGATCTAAAACGCTAACTGCTAAAACATTTAAGCATGTTTTCATGTTAGGGCCCTGCTTCTCAACTATCAGTTGGGCCGTTTTGGGGCCCCTGTAATAGCTCCCTTAAAAATGGTCCGATTCAGGAGCTTTTTTCTTCTAACAACTTCTTAAGTTCTCCAGATATTACATGAACGACAAAAAAAAATTGCAGACTTCAGCTACCACCAATCTTGAATCGTCTTCTTGGAGCCTTTGTTGCAGCTTCTTTAAAAACTATCCTATTCTATTGCAATTTTCTTTAACATAGTTTTAGCTTCTTCCAGCTACTTTAAAACCTCGAAAAAATTTTCTTATACCCAATTACATTCCAGTTAAGACCCTAACACCGGTCTTTCTTTATACGTCAGCTATCACCTTTTTCGAACATTAATCTCCTTTTTCAGCATCAACTTACGTCTACTCATTACAGCTGTAAATTAAAAAATCGTGTTACTTTAAAGGTAACTTTAGATAAGGGATTTCATCCGTTTATTAAATATCGTGTTAATGTTAACAGTAATTCATGATATTTACAACGTGAGGAGGCATCTTTCACCTGTTGGTGGCGCGTTATTTCCTCGGGTTTAAGGGCCTAATTTCAACGTGATTTGCTGCCTTCAACTTAGATTACAATTCATCTACTTTCTGTATTATGAAATTTTATCTTACACTTTAGTTACCAACATTTTCTAACATTAATAGTGCATTTTTTTTAAAAATTCTGTCGGCTTGATTCCTACGAGGTTTGGCTCACTCAACTTGGTTTTCGATTATCTCCGGTAAATGCTGCCATAGGTTGTGAGGATCTAAATTACAGGTTCGTTCGGAAAGAAGTTTGATGGGAACATATTACGTGCTGCGGAAGTCAATGGGGCCTCCGAAATTAGGTTCTTTAAAAGAATTTCCAAAGATATAAATTCATATAAACTTAAGTTTTATTTAAGGTTATTATTTACAAATCACGGGCAACGCTGGGCGGGCCTGCTAGTATGTATATATATATATCACTTTCTTCTGGACACGATAACTTCCACAATTTTGCACAAATCTCTTTCAAACTGATACATAAGATCAAGGGGCATAAAATCTTGGTCAAGTTCGTTAATGGGCAAAATCGGACCAAGGGGATGGAAATAGGGAGGGGTTTTGTGAAAACCGAAAAGACCCCATAACTTCTTAATTTTTGTACATATCAAATCAGTTTAAAGATTTTATTACTTCTAAAAATGGGGCCAAAAATTTATGTATCACAGATTTTTGATAAAATTAAAAATGGGCTCAAGGGGGACAAAAAATAGGGTTTTTGGGAGAAAAAAATTCCTAACTTCGTCAATTCTCAAGAAATCAAATCCAATTAATTTTATTATGCATCTCCTTAATATTATCTACAACTTTTATACTCACAAGTTTTTGATAGGACCAATTCGTATCGCAAAAAAAAAATTAAAAACAAAAAAAGGGCGGTGAAGAAGAAAAATTTCCATAACTCCGTCAATTCACAAGATATAAAATCCCCATGAATTTAACATATATCTTCTTAATATTGTCTTCAACATTTATATAGACAAGTTTTTGCTAGGACCAATTCTTACAGCAAAAATAAATTAAAAATACATAGTGGTTGAAGAAAAAAAATCATCTTATTAAGGGTGTATTCAAATCCAAACTGCTTATTTTCTTACTCATTTTTACTCTCAAATGCATCCAATTGATAGATTCTCTTCTTCAGAAACTATATAATGTACCATTATGATCGATTTTTTGATAGAGGCAGACTATATTTCAAAAAATGATGTCAAAGTGGGCATTTTTAACAGAATTTCCCGAAGTGATCGTGTTAGAAACGAAAAATATTGCCCTACTGAGAAAATAATTGTTTATTGATCAAATTTCAATTAATTGAAAGAAAAATAAAAACAGATGTCGCTTATAAATCTTTTCAAAAATCACATCAGCAAGTTTCGTACTTTTTCTATTAAAAATTAATCTGATAATGTGCCAGAAAATTTCAAGTTGTTGGGCATGGAAAAGTATTTTTTTGAATACCGCCTTAACATTATTCTGATAAAACCAGCTATTATATAAAAACGAAATAAAAACTCGTGAAAAGCGGCCAGATAAAACTGTTAAAGTGGATTTATATCTAATCATGATTTAGTTTTTGGTTGTGCAATTAATACAGTAGACTCCCTTAAATCCGCGACCCTAAAATCTGCATATTTTTCCAGATGTAAACAATGAAATCTACAGTTAAGTTGCAGGAACAAAATTCAAGATGGCACCGAAATCAGCGACTACCGCAATGTTTTTTTTACTAAATTTTTTGTTAATCATTCTCTTTTGGCTATTACAGCTGAGTTATTACTAAATAAATTTACATTACTATTGATTTTGATATAAATTTGCATATCTATATCAAAAATTCCAGGGTTCGAAATGGAAAAATCCACGAACCGGAACGCTATTTTAAAATTATTGTTCGCAGAATATTTTTTTTAAAATTATAGACAAATTTATTTCTAAACATACAAAGCAGTATAAGAAAAGCATTCAAGACTCTAAATAACGATGAAAATTGCCGCTCTCCGTCCACGTAGTGCTAAGAACGAATAATGACGTATCGATCTTATGATCGCTTTACTACTAGATGGCAGTATAGGACATTCGGAATCGAATTGAATAGATTTTATCAGTAATAATTTAATATTTTTCTAAATTTTTATTTTACATAATTATTTTAATAATTACTTACTTTTAAACTAATAAATTATTTCAATATTTTGCTTATTTTAATGTTTCATTTTATTGTAAGCATTCATTATAATTTCTGGTGCGGAAGTACCAATCAAATTAATGTTTCAAAAATGTAAACAAATCAATGACCAGAAATCTGCAAAATTCTAAAATCCTCACAACCTCTGGTCCCAAGCTGTGCGGATTTGAGGGAGTCTACTGTATACTTAACTTCAAAATCTACCTCTGCCTGTAGGCCAGGCTGGCAGGGATTTTTTTATATTGATAATGATTTTTTTTTTCAGAAGTGTGTTTTTAAAGACATTTTTAAACGCATTTTTTAATTGCTCTTTTCTATGTTTTAAATACAGAAAAATGTTCCGAATTTATCGCCCGCCTGCTATACAGTGCCGCAGGCAGTGGGAACCCATGTTGGATGTTCGTACAGAACTTTTTGCACCCTTAATTTATGAGTAGTGGTTATTTCCGAATAGTAATTTTCTGCAAATTTCTTAAATTTTTATATCATTCCCCTACCCCCTCGACTAGTATATCTACAAATAGGTTTAATAACGGAGTTTCGTTTGGATGTAGGTTTGTTAAGAACAGAGTGCACCCCCCTGGAGGCGGAATTAACATATTTTACGGAGCATATACAGAACGCCTGCTATAATGGTGAAGCAAAGCAAATATTTTAAATTCTTGGTTAAGACCCCCCCCCCCCCCCATCCATGTAGCTACGGGTAGGTTGCGTGAAGAGGTTTCGTTCATATACGCTTTTGCTAAGAATAGAGTGCGCTCCCTGGTGGTGGAATGTAGAACTAACAGACCGCGATTTCATTTAAAGTAGGGAATCTAACAAGGCGATCTGATCTGTTTAAAACTTCAAGATAGTTTATAACACATTAGAAAAAGTTTATATAAGAATGGCGCGTGAAATTTTGGGCAGGTGGAGAGAGGGGAAGGGGCGATAAATTTCTTTTTTTTTAACCTTTGCGTTTCTTACCGTTTCCGGTGCGGTTTTTTGGCAGAGTCCTGAGATAAATGTTTCTTATTAAATATAAAAATGTCAAAAGTTTGTTACCACTATTTCCGAATAGTAATTTCAAAAATATCTTAATTTCTTGCTTAAGACTGCCACCCCCTCGAGTAACATATCTACTGATAGGTTATTTAACGGAGTTACGTTCAGATACAGTTTTGTTAAAAATACAGTGCACTCCCTGGTAGTGGAAAGTGGAACTAAGAGCCCGCGATTTCATTTAAAGTAGGAAATCTGATAAAACAATCTGCTTGAAACTTTAAGATAGTTTTATAACACATAAGAAAAAGTTTATAAAAAATGGCACGTGAAATTTCGGGCAGGTGGGGGGGGGGGGAGGGGAGGGGCGAAATATTTCTTTTTTTTACCTTTGCGTTTCATACTGTTTCATGTGCGGTTTTTTGACGGAGTCTTCAGATACATGCTACTTAACTTAGTACATATAAATGTGACAAAAGTTAAGTTACACTATTTCTGAATAGTAATTTCAACAAATATCTTAAATTCTTGCTGAAGACCGCTACCTCCTCGAGTAACATATCTACTGATAGGAGCTTTTGTTAAGAAGAATATAATTTAAAAGAATAATATAAAATAGAAGAATATAATTTTAAAATTAAATGTAATTTTATTTGTATCCTACAATAGAAAATTAATTGTAATTTAAATTGTAATTTTCATTGTAAAATTATTTAACAACAATATTTTGACTTTAAACAAAATAAGACTTATTACATTTCAATTAGTTACATCCTTGATATGAAAATATTTTTGCATCTGATAGTGGAAAATATTTCCAATTAACAATATTTATTTTTTGAATTAAAACGAATTTTTTTACGTTTTAAATACTATTTTTGCATTGTACAAATTCTTCTATTCCATATGATTAGCTAATCGGCAAAAGATCATATGATATTGCAGTGTACTCTGTAAAAGATTACCAAGTGGCCAAATTATTGAAAACTAATATGGAAAGTCTTCAAAACCGATTCAATTGTAGTCGGGATACGATGCTCAAAAGGTGATCTGCCTTGCGGACAAGAAGCCATATCTGCTGATCCCAGAAAATAAGATCGCCAGGACGAAATTTTGTCGAGTTAGGACTCGGCAGAAGTTCGGCTAAGGATTATTTGCTGTTTGGGATATATCCTCATGAAAAGAATATTCTACAATTTTTTCAAATATTTCTGAATATGCGCTTATGGAGAACCTCCTTGATATCATCTTATAAATTTTTCAGATGCATTTTTCTTAACCTGATGCGAAAGATAAGTAGTCAAATCTTGTTTTAATTGCAATATTTTAACTGAGTAATTTTTTTAAGGATTACGAACATTTCCTTTCCTGTTAAATTAAATATTTTCATTTTTTAATATTATCATTCATCAAAACTGATTTCTGTTTTCAATTTTAAATAAAATTAGTAACAGCTTTTTCTTTTATTTTTCGAGAAGTAATAACTGTCAATTTTTTCATCAATGATACAGTTCGCCAAGAAATAAAATGGTAACCTTATCGTCCAAAATAAAAGAACTTTCCATCATAATTCTATAACTATTCTATGTAGAACGATGTGTTATATACTAAAACCTTTTCTAAAATAATATGTGCAAGTTCCATCAAAATCCATTCAGTAGAACTCTAATTATAAGATGGAACGAAATTTCCATTTGTATTTTATATATATATAAGTAGACGAACATAAGAATAAAGTTAGATTTATGTAAAATGTACATATTAAATACGACTATAGTTTGTTTTAAAACCAAATTGTCTTGGAAAATGCCACCTACGCAAGCCTAAAATTTGCAGTGGTTTAGATAAAAAGTATTTGAGCCAAAACTTTTCTATAATTTTTGCTTTTATCTCAAACATAGTATTTTCCTGAACATGCTTCCAAGCTCTTATGTAGTAGATGTTGAGTTTTCATCGACTTATCTTTCCATTGAAAGGGTAATGGTACTCAAAATACTTTCCCTCGGTCTTTTTTAAAATCCTATCTGATATTGTAGAACTGTAATCACTTATGTATTTTAAAATTTTGCATAGAACAGAAATTTTGAAAATAGTTTAAATATTTTTTTTTAATTCTTTATTAATTACTTTATTACTGTTAAACTCCTTTAAGACAAATGCTTATAGTTCAAACTTTTATCTTTAGCTAGATTTAAATTCTCTTGAAAGAAAACTCAATATTTCCATTTTTGTGGAACCATCTGAGGGTAGTTTTGTCAGTATCATCATTTATGGCACCTTTAAATCTTTTTCGTTTGCTGTCCACTTTGCTTCTTTCCACAGCATCTTCAATATCTTTTCTTTTTTTCAAAAAAGAAGCTATCGTCAACTGTGAAATCTAATGCTTTTTAGCAGCATCAATTTGCTTCAGTCCTTGATCAATCTCCAAAATGATTTTTTACTTTTTTTCAAATGACAATGCTTTATGCTGGGCCATCACTTTAACACATAAATAACGAATTGCAAGGAAATCCATTTTTCCTCACTCAATTTTTCCATTTTTGTGGAACCATCTGAGGGTAGTTTTGTCAGTATCATCATTTACGGCACCTTTAAATCTTTTTCGTTTGCTGTCCACTTTGCTTCTTTCCACAGCATCTTCAATATCTTTTCTTTTTTTCAAAAAAGAAGCTATCGTCAACTGTGAAATCTAATGCTTTTTAGCAGCATCAATTTGCTTCAGTCCTTGATCAATCTCCAAAATGATTTTTTACTTTTTTTCAAATGACAATGCTTTATGCTGGGCCATCACTTTAACACATAAATAACGAATTGCAAGGAAATCGTGGTCAGTCCGAACTGAGTGGTGACTAACATATGAATGAAAAAGTTTGACTTGGAGAAAGAGGCGACCCCCTCCCACCCTCCTCCTCATTGTCCCTTTTAAAACAAGTGGACCACCTGTACAGACTTAAACTCTGTTTATGCAACAAACAGATACCCCATCTCTCCTGATCCCTCAACTACAAAAGGGCCAAAACAACACCTGTACGCATATACAATCTCGCATTCCAGATGATGGAGTGTCATTTTCAAAGAAAAAATAATCTTGTTATATGTATTATCAGCTTTTGAAAGAGGAAAAAATATCATTGTAGACAGGTGTAGCTAAAAAGTCATTATTACTGTATGCAGGTTCAAAAGACACTGTGTAAATATAAATAGGTATTTTGCTGGGAGCAAAGGGAAATATCATTATACACAGGTTTCACTATGTATGATAAAATAGATATTCGAAATATTATAAAATATTTTTTCAGAACAGAATACAGGATTCAGCTGGTTTGGGTTGGGATGCCTTCAGATAAGAGTTTTCAGGTTCTGATCAGCATAATCTGACTCATGGAGGACTCTAATGTGGATAATAACAATCCATGATTGCCAGAAAAACATGAAGGTAAATAACAATCCTTTGAAGTCAGCTTTATTTTTTTGTTAAAAATTACTTGTTTTAGTTATCCTTTAAAAACATTGATAAAATGGGCTTACAGAAACCTGTATAAAATACACTTTGTGCTCATATATTAGAATAAATTTGGACAGAACTTTTGAAATCAGCTTTTTATAAAATAATAACTCTAATCTTAAAAACACTGCGAAAATTCATATGTAGACTACTTGAAGAGTGTAGACAGAGGTGTAGTGGAGGGTATATTCCATATACCTTTACGATTTTTATTTTAGGAACTTTGTATACCCTCCATAGCTATAATGTATACTCTCTAGTATATACCTTCTGCCTATAGCATTGCACTTTGGGGTTCTTTACTTACCCATCATACGTAGTATAGGCAGACCTGCCAACTTTTGAAAATGAGAAATAGTAGCACCGAAAATTCAAATGAATCTAGAGGTTGGTTGGTTGATTGGTGTTTTTTACGCTGCAAATCAGGTTAACTCTGACTGTTTTCATTTCGGACAGAATTTAGATTCCTGCAGGTTGGGTTCGGGTTAATCAGATTTTTCAAAAGTTAGTTCTGTATATTCTTTCAGATTAAAAACTATATGTATCATAATAATTAACATATAATTTTGTCTATGTGTGAATGTGATGTTTCCAGAAGCGAGCACAGAAGAGTTTAAAAAAAAAAGTTACAACAGGGGATTTCTTCGTGGCACTAATTATGCATTTTTTCTGCGATGCTTTGGCGGAATTCACTTTTTTTTCTGCGATTCTTTAACAAAATTCATGTTTTTTACGCAATCCATTGAGGAAATTTGGATTTTTTTCCCATGATCCATTGATGAAATTAGAGTTTTTTTCCAGGAACCTTTAATGAAATTCACGTTTTGTTCGCGATCCCTTGACAAAATGTATGCTTTCTTCGATCCTTTGGAACAATGTTTTGTTTCCCCGATCCTTTGACAAAATTCGCAGTTTTTTCTGCGATCCTTTGATGAAATTTGCGCTTTTGTTCTTGATTCCTTGAACAAATTTGCGTTTTTTTTTTTTTCATGATTCTTTCATAAAAGTCACGCCTTTTTCGCGATCCTTTGATGAAATTGACATTTTTTTCTAGAAACAATTGGCAAAATTGATTTTTTTCAGCGTGTGTGTTTTTTGCAGAAAATTGTAGTTTTAGACCGATTTTCGTAGCATTGTATTTTTTAGCTCCAAATCGTAGAAACTACGGTTTTTTCGTAGCAGTTGACAGGTCTGTATAGGGTAAGTCTTGTAATCGTTTTGAAAATCGGAAAAAAAAATTTGATGCATATACGTTTCAGACATTGGAGATTCCAAAAAACATATTTTTAGAAGAAAAAAAAATTCCGTCCGTCTGTGTGTGTGTGTAAACACTCTTCCCGAACAAATTGAGGTAGAGACTTTAAATTTGGTGTGTGCTTAGTATGTAATAGTGGCAAGAACAATATTGACTCTAAGCCGCTTTAGCAAGGCGGCCCTTTTTATTTCTTTTTTACGCCTTGCGGATCTATTAAACCCTTCCGATGTGCTCAGCTACCCTTTTTAACACTTCCTATGCAGCACGTGGCAATTCAATTGATCTGGTAAAATATCGCAAATTCTAGGGACTCTAAACAGACCAGTTCAAAATATTTTTTGTGAACAAGGTACAAGTGTCCCCTTTTTGAAAAAAAATGTGCCCTTTTTTGAAAAAAATGTACCCCTTTTTATAATAGTGTTCCCTTTTTGAAAAATTCCCGCCCGGCAGCCCTTTTTTTTTTCTAGAGTCAACACTGAAGAAGCCTATTGAATATCGGTAACCTCGATTATTTGGAACTACTTTTTTCCGTACTCGAAAATTTCATTCTGATATAAGGTATATAAAAAATTTCGAAATTGTTTATTTTAAGGAGTGAATATAAAAGACAATAAAAAGCATAAATTTTGCATAAAGAATGATGTCAATCAGAAAATTAGTCGCCAAGATATTTGTAATCATATTTTCCACACTCTTCGATTTTTGATGAACCTGGATTTCATTCAAATTTCAATTCAAAGATATATTTTAATTGGAAATGAGGCACTTAATCTAATGCAGTAAACTGTTGGTTAATATGATTATCATTTTTGAAGTTATAAGGATGTTTCTTTTACACAATTCGGCGCTACTTGATTATCCCGTTGACCACAAAACTATCGCTAAATTATAAGATTAAACAAAAACCTAATTTGAAGAACAAATTTAAAAAACAAAATTTATTTCCTACATTGTTTAAGCCCGAGAAGGGACAGATATTAAGATATTTCATTCAATTCGTTCTACATTTAATGTTAAATTTTTGTAACAAATAAGTTAAACCAATTGAACATTAAAAAATAAAAATAAAAAATTCATACAACATGATACTTTAAACACCCTAAAAACTTAGATTCCGTTCAAATGAAATCGAAATATATCTTAGACATTTTCCATTTTTCAGTTGTAAATATTTGTATTGCAAATTTTGTATTATTTTTATGATGGTTGTACATAAAATGATAAGATACACGCAAAATACAAAACTTTAAAAAAGTCTACGATTTATTTCGATTTCATTTGAACGGAATTGAAGTTTTTAGAGTGTTTAAAGTACCATGTTGTATGAATTTTATTTTTATTTTTTAATGTTCAATTGAATTAACTTATTTGTTACAAAAATTTAACATTAAATGTAGAACGAATTGAATGAAATATCTTAATATCTGTCCCTTCTCGGGCTTAAACAATGTAAGAAATAAAGTTTGTTTTTTTAATTTGTTCTTCAAATTAGGTTTTTGTTTAATATGTCAAGTTTTTTACTAACTACTGCATTCAGGCGAACACATTTCAAAATTAATGGAGGGTACCATCGTCAGGCTTTGATTCATGTGGTATCGTATCACAATTTGTGATGCAATTTACCTATGTATAATTCAAAATGTTTCACCAGTGCAGTAATGCAAGTCTGTACTTTGGGCAAAAACTTCCAATTTGAACGTAAAAAATCTGTTTGAAAATGTCACTTTTATTTCTACTATGACACCATATTCAACTTCTTTTTAATTCTTAAAAAAAAACTATTTCAATATTTTTTTCACGTGAAAAGAATTGAACTAAAAATAGACAAATTATTATTACGGCTTTTGAATTATTGGCAACAATGAAAAAAAAAATTAAATTTTATTGGAAAAATGTCCATTGATTCTCAATGAAAAAAGGCGAAAGAAAAATATTTGAAAAATGTAAATAAAAATTAGCCCATGTTACTCTCTGGGTTATAATTCACCCATATGCAAACACATTTTATCATCAGTTTTGACCCTCACGACAGGCAAACATTTTCACGCTTTAATTTTATAATATTAGAATTAGTAAAGAATTAAAAAAAAAATGAGTGGCATCAGGAACAAAAAGGTGGGAAGAAAAAAATGAAAAAGTTATGAGCTCCATAGGCTTTTCTATGTTAAATTAACATTGAGAAGTGACACTGGAAATAAATAGGTATTGCACTGCCGCGCAATACTTAAATTAAATGCCAATAATGGGTTTGTTACATCATCAAGTGATTTTTAATTCGATATTTTATTTGTATTTTTATTTGTTCTTTCATTATTTAAAATAAAAATTATGCCAATTTGTATAATTTTGCTAGTAGTTTGGCGATTTATATAATTGGTTGAAATGGATCGACAGCTTAATCAAGTAGTACCCGCAATTCTGTAATAGAGTATTACTATGTATAAAAAATATTTAAATATATGTTTACATTTTATTTTGGAATTGTAATGTATTTTATAAATAGTTTACATACACATGTTTTATTTTCATATTTTATATTATGTATATCCATGATGGGTAAGTATTACAGTGGCCTCCAATGACTAGTTTATGACTGGACTACTAGGTGTAGATTTTTTTTTTTTTTTTTTTTAATTGTGTGAAATTTTGGGGTTGTTCACCGCAGCTCCCTATGACAAAAATTTAAAATATCAAATGAAAAAAGACATTACCACCAATTGATTGTCATCTTTCTTATTCAATGTTAATGATTATGTTGCTCTAAGGAAAAAAAAAAAAAAAATAAGCAGATTCAAGAATCACCAAGAGTTGAAAAAAGAAAAAATATGTTAAAAAAGAAAAATATATTTATTTATAAAGAAAAATGCATTTATTTATGAAGAAAAATGCATGTAAGTACAACGTGTATATGCTATAAAAATAAGAAAAAGGTGAATGCATCAAAATTCTTTCTCAGAAAGATCAGGCAAAGCTATGCTTATGAGATATAAATGAGCACTAAGATACACAACTCTACTTGTCTTTCAAAGTTTCTTTTTTATCAGTATCAACAAGTCCAAATTTCTTATAGTATCTCCTTCTAATATCATTCATCATCCTGTGATTAATTACTAAATTGATGCTCTCTGGTAGATATTCAGCCATTATCTCTTGGACAAATCCCTGTAAAACAATTAAACTTAGTTATCCACATTTATATTAAAAAATAAATTTAAATATTTTTATATAGTTATTAAATGAAATCAAACATTATAAATGTACATAAATAGTATATGTAAAAATGGCGGAAATATTTAAAAATTGTCAACATGCACATTATCTGCAAAGGCTGAAATTTCCAGGCCCAGGACATGTCAAAGCTTTATTGATACAGCATGGTGTAAAAGCTAAAACGTTTGACCCCGAGTCTGGCCAATTATGAAATCTAAAAATTTGGCTTGGCTTGTACAAAAATTTACTGACCCGGCATAAAAGTTACAAGTGTGGCTTGAGCCCAGCCCAGCCTGACTCAATTTCTACAATACATGCTGATGTTTCTGAAACAAAATTATCCTGCAATTCATAGAATACTGAATAACAATAATAGTAATGACCACTTATGACGCTAACGTACATAAACATTTATTCAAAAAATTGACTTCCACAATTACATTCACATGAAGATTCAATAACAAAATCAGTATTTTTTAGAATGAAAGAAAAAGATGGTTAAAGAAAATCACAATTTAAGAGCTTTACAAAGAAAAAAAGTAATTAAAAAAAAATTCTCTGTAGTTCATTAAACCAAATTCATTTTTTAAAGATTCCGTCAAAAAAATTTACATTGCTATTAATTTTTACAAAAATAAATAAAATGCCAATTCAACACTGTCTTGGAACGAGAGAATGAAGTCTGGGTCTGGCTTGGCCTGGAAGAAAGAAGTCCAGCCTGTCCCAAGTCTGCAGAAAAAAAAGGTAAGGCCCAGGACTAGTCTGCGTGTAATTAAAAAAAAAATTGGCCTGAGCTCAGTCAGCGTTTAGATTTTGGGCCATACCCGAGCCTGTTCAGACATTTAACAACATCTGAGGGAGAGTAATAAAAATAGAGTAAAACCTTGTTGTTTTAAACATGCAAAATCACTGTCTCCGAGGTATGAAATTACACTATATGGCCAAAGGTCCCGGGACACTGTTGATTTTAGAGGTATTGTTGAATATCTAGAGAAACACTTGACACATTCTTCTGGAACTTTAAGAATGTTATCAACATGTTTGAACAAATATCTTTCAGTGAAGTTTTAGACACTAAAGAAATTAGGGAACCAACAACAAATTGAATAAAACAAATATTATTCACGATCATTCTGTAAAATAAAATACTTGCAATGATCTATAGGTCTGTAACATAGTCATACGTAGCATATGACTATGTGAATCTTCTACAGCATTTGTGTTCATTTGTTGATTACACCACATTGTATGTCAAAGTTAAAAAAAAACATTGTCTCTAACTGTATTGTTCCTAGTAATGTTTTTGCTTATTAATGACCGCATGCCTAACAAATTTAGTCTACAATATGTTAATTTGGCATGGGTCTAGATTATGGAAAATTCAAATACTGTAAATGTCGTTTTAAGGCTGCAACCTTTTACTGAATTGAATTAGAAGGTCGGAATTTTTACAAAACATTGGGACCGTGGATCTTATTACTTGATATTAATTTCAACTTGATACCATCAGCTGTTCCTGAAGAAAAAAAAAACTGTCTTGAAAGATGGCCAGACAAGTTTTGCCACATAATAAATCGATATAAAATTATAAATTAATGATTTTCAGATTTTCCCCTTAACAAGTGCTATAAAGACCTTCCTTTGTGACAAATTTCAAGATTCTTCATCAATGTGAAGTATCCTATAGTTTTTTAGAGTGAGTTTGTATGAAAAAACATTGCTTTAAGCCCATAACTTTTTACTGCATTGAGTTAGAAGCTCAACATTTTTACAAAACAATGGGCTCATGGACCTTATTATTTGATATTAATTTCAACTTGATACCTTCAATTGTTCCTTAAAAAAAAAAAAAAAAAAAAAAAAAAAAGTCTTGAAAGATGGCCAGACAAGATTGTTACATAATAAATCAACTTAAAATGATAAATTAATAATTTTCAGATTTTTTCCTTCATATGTGTTATAAAGACTTTCCTTTGTGACAAATTTCAAGATTCTAGGACAGTGGGAAAAACCACATAGTTCCCTATGGTTTTTGAGAGTGAGTTTGTACGAAAAAACGTTGCTTTAAGGCCATCTTTCAATGTGATACATTGAGCCATTCTTGGGGGGGGGGGGGGGGGGGTCTTGACAGACAACATACAAACTCACTTTCAAAACCTTTAGAGTTCTTCAAATTGACTCAAAATTCTGAAATTTGACACAAAGGAGTCTTATAGCTCATGTAAAGGAATGTATTATGTAACAAACTTGGCTGACTTGGCCTTAAAAAGTTGTTTTAAGGCCATGACTTTTTATTGCATTAAGTTAGAAGCTTGAAATTTTTACACAATAATGGGACCATGGACCCAATTATTTGATAAAATGTGTCTTGACGGACAGACAACAAAGTGATCGTATAAGGCAACCATAATCAACCTGCGGCCCACATGCCGCATGTGGCCCGGCAAACTTTTATGTGTGGCCCAAAACCCATAATCATTATTCCTTATTTAGAAAATTAAGTGAGATGTGCATAAAAGATTCCTTCACTGTTCTTTTATATATCTTCATGGGAAGATGAAGTCTGTCCTGTTATTTATAATTACTAATTTAGATTTATATCAAATAGTCTTAAATGCCGTTTCCCGAGTCAAAAGTTCTTTTACATGTAGTCTTATTTGTGCTACACTGGTGTATACATTTTTTAAATTTTCAACACTAACCAAACATTATTCTAAGTTAATTAAATTTGCACTACACATTTCTACATTAAAAAAAAAGTTTTTGTATTAAGTGAAAGACTTTTTTATTCCTTTAGAACATGGAAATGCTGCATTGCTATATTATTACGTTTTATCCTTACCATATAGCTAATAATGATTATTAGAGTTAAGATTTGTCAGGGAAAAAAATTGTCAGCTAAAAGTTTTACGCCACTATTTCCAAACAAAAATCTTTGCGGCCTATTTCTACATCATTTGCAATAGAAATCGAACATGAAATATATTGTTCGGAAATAGTGGTGTTAAATTTTCTTGGTAACATTTCTTTTGCGACAAACATTCAATCCTACTGATTATATTAACTTTATTATGTTGCTTTGTTTTACTAGTTCTGTTATCTCAGTATTTAAATTCCCCATTTTTTACCTTATTACATAAGTGTGTTGCGGCCCGCGAGAAAAAAAGGTTGAGTATGGCTGGTATAAGGGTTCCGTTTTTTTTTCTTTTGAAGTATGAAACCCGAAAAATGACAATAAAAAAATAAAAAATGACAATTTGTGTAAAATCCCTTATTATCCAGCCACTTTTAGAAAACAACTGAAATTCAGCTCATATTGCCAATATATTTCTGAATTTTCAGTATATTCAACTACTCTTTTTAAATGAATGTCCTATATAGTTGAATACTAAATTATGAAAAAGAAAAAAAAATTGTTATCATTTGCTCATGCACAAGCTGAAAATTATTTCAAACAAATGTTCATCTTCCATCAAATATAAAATATTTATATTCTAATTGCAGTATACTGTTTTTATTGCACTTATGCAAAAATTTATGAATTACAAAGAAACTTTTACATTTCCATGAACAGGGAGGGATGGAGAATTTCTAGAAAATCTTACCAGTCAAGGATTTATTTCACCAGCCAGTAAAATGCAACGTACAATAGAAACTTTTAATGACAAAATTTATGAAACTCAAAAATAGTTGGTTACTATTATTATAATGCATTTTCATATTTTTTTTCTCTGTAAAATTAAGAAATATAAACAGGAGATGAAAGTTTATTATAAAATAGAACTTGTTTACATCACAGTAATTAGGAAAGTTGAAAAATATAGCTAACTACTAAAAAAGAAAAAAAAAAAAGTTTTCGCCTATCTCTATAGTTTGCAGTTTTCAAAGACTACCTAAAAATTCACTCGCCCTGTCAGAAAATTCACTCACCAGTGGCGAGTAAAATGATGCATTCCCCCACCCCTGTCCATGAATATATTAAGCTATTCTTAAACAAATGTTGTATCGGACCCGCATAGTCGTCTCCTACTACAGCAATAGATTACTTTGAGCCTTTTATTTTACAGGGTGATCACATTTTTTTTTTTATTATTATTCAATTTGTTGTAGGTCTTTTAACTACACATGTGATTAAGTGATTTCTAAAAATTATGGGGTGAAACATGTACTTTATAATTATTAACTCAATCATACATTAATGTATGATATGACCTGGTAGCAGAAAGTTTGAGATGGGAGACGGGCGTCGCAGATTTTCTTTTCTTGTTTGCAGATTATTTTTCTATTAAACCTTTATTTCGCTTATATTATGTTTGGCTCTTTATTATGTAATACAGAAACTTAAGATTATTGTTAGTAAAATTAATAAAATGCATAATAACATCAAAAGTAAGTGATCGTTTGATTAACGCTTCAATTGTAAAATATTTTACCTGCAGATTATTTTCTGCCCCTGAAGTATCTGTTGCAGACACTTGGAGAATTTTCTGCTACTGGGCCATATGATTTAACGTTTTTCCAACTGGGTGAACAGGAAGGCAGTTGAACTCAAGACCTTTGTCTTAAATTTCCAACACTGCCTATTGAGCTACCTGGACTGACAACCAGCCACCACAATTCACTCAGACAACCTTTATGGCAATAGTATCTGCTCTACCATGCAGGCAGTTCAACAGAATATACTGTAGGTAAGGGAACTCCAGTAAACGATGGATACACAGATACACTTTATTATTACACTCTTTTATTTAAGTCCACTTGGTTTGAAATTCATTTTTACTAACTTCCTGATTTGCTAAAATTATAAAAACTATGTACACAGGTTGTGTTTCCAATGACAATACAACATTTTAATACTTTTAAAACTTAATTATAAATTAATTTTAAGGCAATTTTTTGTTAATCGGATGCAGGGGATAAAGTGCCAAATAGTCTTAATGGTACAACTGTATAAAAGTTACAAAAACCATAGGGTTAATTATGCACCAAAATATACCAACTGTCAATGAAGCTGCAACAATGAAATATTTTAAACACTAAAAGGTAGAAAATATAAATGTGAAATAAAGGTGCAATATTTTTTTAAATGCTCTTTTACCATTTAATAGTTTGATATTAATTAAATTATAAGTTTAAAAAACAATTTAGAAAATAAAAAAAGTTGTTTAATTTTTTTTTCATTTCCTGTTGCCATATCTTTTTTAAATAATGAGCAAAAAATATAATGTTTTTAATAAATTCCCTAGTTCGTGTTTTCTACCAAGCATAAATCAAAACAGTGAATTTTCAATGATTGGAGCCGAAGCCAAATTAATGTATTGCAAAAGAAAAATTTTGGAATAAAATGAATTTCAGTCATGAAATTAGGTGCAGTTTTTAAGATTAATAAATATTGAATGCTTGTAATTTTTTTTTATTATTATTCATTTTTAACTCAAGTTGAGTTAAAAATAATGAAATATATATCTGTACCTTGAAAGAAAAAGGGCCAATGTCCAAAGAATTAATCCAAAGGTCTTGGGTTCAACTCACAGCCTGGACATTTTCACCTAGTTGAGAAAATGTTAAATTGTGTGTCCTTTACAGCCCTGAAGTTCCAGAAGAATTGTCTTTAGATATTCAACTAAATGTCTAAAATGGTAAGAATTTGACAAACTTTGGCTATATAGTGTAATACCAAATCTTGAATGACTGCAACAATATGAGAAAAAGGATGACTAGAACAAGTTTAAATGTAATGAATTATGAAATTCACTTTTACTGTTACCCAACTTAAAGCATTAGGTACCAAAAGGTCATATTTTAATGAGGTTTCATTGTATATATATTTTTAATTTTTGCTATTTTAGTTTGAAGTGCACTGGACTTATTCATCCATAAAGATTGCAAGAATTAATAAAAATATTATAAAACATAAATACAATGGGTGCAACAATATAAAAATAGTTACTGGAATCAAATACTTATATGAATCTAATGACATAAAACAAAACAGAAGTCATAATGTTTCTTATACTGAATATTGGAATCACCTGCTTAAATGAAACAAAATCTGTTACTCAAATATGATTTGATTAAGAAGCACTTAATGTATTTAAGAGACAGAATGGATAAATATTGAAGTTTATATTTCATTGATCATCACTTTAAAACATAATTAAATATATTTTTATAAATTAAATAAACAATGTGTGTCTGTGTGTAATATATTGACTATGTTGTTGCATTTACAGTTGTAATTCTTTCATAAGAAATTTATTGTTTTTATGCTGCTTTTGCTTTAATAGAACAGTGACACAACAAACAATGACCATTCATTATCATGGTTTGAACAATTCCAAACTATAATCATGAATTAGAAAATCCTATGTTAAAAAAACAACTTTCATAAGATGGAATAAAAAGCAAGCAAAATAATACATAACATACAAAATAATACATACTATAACCTCAATTCATAAAAAATACTACTAAAAAATATTATAAGGTTAAATTATAGATACCTGAAGTTTATGAACTGGATAACCAAAGGTTTGAGTTTCAACACCAACAGTTTTTAATGCCCATTTAACAAAAGCTTCTGGAGTACAGGTAGTAAAACTTGGACGCATTTTGGACATCTTGGTAGAGACAAAGCCAGGAAGCACAGACTAAAAAAAAAAAAAAAAATTCAAGTTACTTAACAAACATGAGTTAAGTTGAAATTAAACAAACCAACATAACTTTTTTTAAGTTTAAATAATTTCTATATTTCCATTAAAAGTTCACAAATTTAAAATTTCCAAGTAATGCAATTTAGATGAAAATATTTCATATTAATAGTCAACATTTCACATTTTAATAGCTACTATCAGCTTAAAATTAATTTTCTAGAAAATTACAAAACTTAATTTTTATTACATATATTTGTCACCATCCAATTTTTTATTCGAAAAATTTACGTTCAGATGAAACAGAAAGCTTCACAGATAAAATTGGCTAAGGTACTTTTATTCAAAATCCAGAAAATTGTGTTACTAAGCAAATTTAAATTCATATGAACTGTAGCTCATCTCAAAATTGCAGAAAAATAAGTAAGGGCAGTGATGGCATGGACATGCTATAATGCATAAATTTTGCAAAAAATCTAAAAAGGCATGCAAAAAAGAAATTAGAATGTATCTCTTAAAATGCATAAGTTTTCTTGTAGAGCAATTGGATAGTTTTGTGAGTAATTTTAAGCAAGCCGTGTTTCATATAAAATATGCTGAATTTTAAATAGCAGAAAAAACAACGTTTAATCATTTTTAAACGTTGTTTTTTCTGCTTTTTAATATTGTTGCACAAAGGCTTTATTTGCTATTTTTATATGCTGAATTTGGCTTACTACTAAAAAGAGGACCCATTTTTGTGAAAATCCCAATGGTTGCCAAATATGCAACAGTTGCACAAGCAGCATAGTTTAGTTATGTTGCAGGTTACAAAAAGGTGTTCGATTTTAATATTTATGCAAAACAGTTCCAGCATGTGCTAGTTATTAGTGATTGGTTGTGAACCAATATAAAAGGAGAAAGTTTCTAATGTATGTCATCTTGTTATTGCTGTTGCTATGTCTTGTGTTTGCCTGCACTGATGTATTCTGGTGAACTTATTAAAGCTGCTAGATTTTTACATGATGTTTATTTCTACAGGTTAGATTCTACATTCTTATCCTTTTATTGAAATTCTCTTCAATTTATAAGTACATATTTTTATTTGTTCAACTAGCTGACATGCCTGGGTCCGTGATAATAAACTTAAATGAACCTTAAATTTGTATGATTATATATCTTTAACTCAATTTTGTCTGAATTTATATTTTTAAATGAAAAAAATATTCATTTTTAGTAGAAAAAGTGCTTGTAAGAAGACTTTCTTTTGAGTAACAGGATTACTCCTTTTGTTACAAAATGTTATTTTTCACAAAAATGTAATAAATTTCAAAACCTGTAATTGTCCAAATGCTTAGAGATTTAGATATGTTATATAAAATGCACGTCTGCTAAATGTATTGAAAGCGAGCGGAAATGTGTAATAACACTCAGGTTTTTATTGTTTTTGCGAAATTTTCACACATTTTATTTTGTAAAAAATAGTTCTACAAGTCTGAACGTTTTGAAATTTTTTGTAGATGATGCAAATCTGGTGTATTAAGATGCTCTAAAAAGATAGTGTTAAAATACCAGGGTTGTAAAATACACAGTTTAAAAAAAGGGGGGGAGGGGGTTGGGGAAAATAAAATTTCTTCTTTTACACAAAGTTACAATTTGTAACACATGTGTATATATGTTTATATCTTTTATTATGCTTGAAGATACATTGTTTAGTAAACACTAGAAACATTATTTAATTAATAAGATTAGTTAATCTGCTTGAAATTGAGGGTTATCAAATATTTGCATATACCACCAGAAAGCAACTGCATTTGAATTTTAAGTATGGAAACAGAAAAGTAAGACACCTTGGTGTGGGGATATACTAATAAATTTAAAGAAAAATTATTAATAATAATATTTTATTATCATTAATCCTTTTAACCTCCAAATAATAAAAAAAAATAACAAAACTATATGATTAAATACACAAAAGTAAGTTTGTTGTTGGTTATCTTTTCTTTATTAGAGAAGGTTTTCCTTTTATCAATCTTGCTTTTTTGTAATAATAAAATTATACTTTTAATTTCACTTTGAAGAGTTTATTCTATTAACAATTTTTATAATATACCTTTTTATTTAGATATCAAAAAGAATGATATTGACAGACAGAAATTAAACAGGTACTCTCAAAACATACTACAATTAAAATTTTGGAATTGGTTTGGATTTTAAACTTCTACACAAAAACTTTCTATAACAACACAAGTAAGATATATTATAACTACAACTTTAACTTCTTCAAATAGAAACCAAAACTGTTGTTATCTAAAAAGTTTTGGTTTCGATTCTAAGCCTCTAAACTCTAAACCAAAGCTTCCCACAATACTAAGATCATTGGATGGTGAAGAAAGGAGTTAGCTAAGTAAGGTATTTCTCAGAGATTTTTTTTTTTTTATCTCATGGATGAAAACAAAAAAGATAAAGTTTAACAGTTTCTGATATTGAGTTTTTCTTTCGATTTGTATGCTGTTTAGATTTAATTAGGCAACTTTCAAGGAGTAATAATGGCAAAAAAAGCTGAAAAATCAACTGATCTTCTGAAGCAAGATTTTTGTTACTATATGGTATTGTTAAATTCACTGTCTGCCAATTCTGCATCAGTTGAGCGTCTTTTTTTAAACTTTTGTTCTTATTCAAAATAAACTTTGTAATAGGTTAGGTAATCAAAAAAGAGAAAAACTAGTTAAGTACCACCAATTACTGAAAAGTGCATTGGTAAACATCATAAAATTTGCAGAAAAGTTTGAATTGCTGTGTAGTGTAACAAATTTTTGTGTATTATAAAAAGTCAAAAAATACCATTAAAGTTTTTTATTATTCTCCTTTATTATGGTGATACAGTACAAAGTCTAAAGTTCGGAATTGTCCAAAGTTCGGACTTTTCAGCGGCAGTATTCAAGAAAGAAGTGAAAAAACAAAATTGTTGAAACAAAAAAAGGTCTAGAGCAAAGAAGCTTTATTACTGAATCTTAACTCATGTCTATGAACAGAATAAAAGAAAAACTTCTTAATGATATACCTAAGTTAATAAAGCAACCCACGTTAACTAAAATGTTCAATAGTTAAGAAATTTACAATTTCTTCTTAAATTGTATGTGAGGGAGGGTTGACCATATGGTGAACTCCCTTAACCCCTTGAAGGGCGCAGATGTCATGATGGCATCACATAATTTTAATCCCTAATTGCCACATTGGTACCGGTATTTTATAATGGAAATTTCACCTTTTTTAAACACGCGAAAATAGACTTTTATTTCATTACAAATAAATTATCTTGTAAATACTGGTGTCATTAAATTATTTCAACATTTTATATAAATAGAAGTACCTTGCCCCTGAGAGGGTTAATTAACTGCTACGCTCAACATGTGTGAAACATTTTAACACATTTACAAGTTCATTTTTTAACAGGAAAATATAAAATTGGAAAGCTTGACTATGGAAGCAATTTGGAATTGAACTGTGTTTTCGATTTTTTGATAAATAAATTACCTATTGAGTTATAAGCGATTTTGATCGCGTGAGAAAGATGTTTTTCACCCTTCAATGAGTGGTTATTCTTCTTCCGCACGGGAATTCGGTTCAAAACGCCCACTTCGACACTATTTTCTGAAAGATCAATTGTGTTCGCAAAAAATTGGCTGCTTATCCTCGATGCGTTTGTGCAGTTTTGAAAATATAGTGTCAATTATAGGGAAATTTTCCAACAAATACATTTTTATTCATTATTTCATTTTTTTTTTCATTTTAAATTCCCTGATCATTAAATGCGAAACTGTCTGAAACATTTTCTGACTCATTTTTAAATGTAAAGGCACAAAATTGGGATGTCTGACTACTGAAGCGATTTAGAATCTGTGGAATATTTTGCAATCTTCTCTCGCGGGCCTCTCTTAGCCAGGCGGGCGCCGCGAAGGATCACGTGACGTTTGAGAGAATTGATATTAAAAAACATTTTTTCTTTCTTGTTCCTTTTTAGTTGGTTTTGTGAATGTAAAATATGAACGCAGTAAGTAGACTGCATTTTTTCTCTTGGTCTTCTAAAATTAGAAGAAATGTTGTTTTAATTTTAAAAGGAAAATTTATCTCGAGCATAAAATCATGCTATTGTTCTTTATGGCTTCTTAATAGAAGAAAATAGTTGCTGGAAATTTAATTGTATTTAGAATCATGACTTCTAGAAGGAGCAAAGCAACTAAATATGTTTCATCTGTAAATATGTAAATAATATACATTATGTATATATTCGAACTGTAAATAATAATCTACAAAAAGTTCTAGTGATGATGATTATTTACAAATGATAAACACAAAAGTAAAAACTTTTATTTGTGAAATATGATGACTTTAATATGATTTAAATGGAATCTTGACTTCTTATAATAATGCTCTCCCTATAACAATTTCGTGAACTGTGATTTAATTGTGGAATACCTTGAAATTCTTCAACGTTTTTGGTGCCTCAAGACCCGGAAAAAAGGTAAGAAATACCTTTATTATTCTGCATGACTGTTGATTTCTTGAAAATATACATTTCTCATGATAATTTATTTTGAACATTGAATTTAAATTTAAACATGGATAAGCCTGATAAGCTTAAAAGTAAAAGAGCTACTGTTCGTGCAGCCATTACGAAATTAATCACAAAATGTGATACATTATTATCTGTTGATATTGATAAAACTGATTGCGACTCATTAATGGAATCATTAGAGCTCGTAAATGAAAAGGAAGCTCAACTAAAGGAATTAGATTCCGAAATAGATGAGCTAATTCAGGAAAAAAATGAATATGAAAAAGAACTAAAATCGGTAGAAGAATATTCTGAAAAAATATCCAGTTTGAAATTTAAAATTAAGATGAGGCTTAAAAAATGTAAAATCGAAACTGAACCAAAAGTTGTACTAGAATCAAGTAACGGTTCAAAAATCGGTAGTAAGCCAGTTTCGGCAGTGAAGCTTCCTAAACTTAACATAGAAAAATTTTCTGGTGATGCAAGCCAGTTCTTAGAATTTTTTAATTTATTTACTAGTGCGATAGATTCAAACGAATCGTTATCAAAAATTGAAAAATTCCAATATCTCAAATCCTTGGTGTCTGGTCCTGCATATAATATTGTATCTGGTTTTGAACTGACAGATCAAAATTATTCTACTTGTTTAAAATTGTTAGAAGAGAGGTATGGTAAGCGGGAAAATATCATAAACTGTTACATGAATAAAATTCTAAATCTTGAACCAGTGAAATCCTCTAACAATGTTACTTCTTTAAGGAAGCTGTACGATAATATTGAAACTAGTATGAGAAATCTTGATGCGTTAGGAGTAACATCAGGCTCTTACGGCCATTTATTACTACCAATACTAATAAGATTATTACCCGAAAATTTGATACTAGATTTTCATCGAAAACGTGACCCCGATAAGGACTGTGAAGTCACCGATTTAATAAATTTTATTAAAACGGAATTAAGATGTCGTGAAGCTACTAATTTAGTAAACAATTCCCAAACCAAGACTTATGAAAATTCTAAAACTAAATATGAAAATCCTTCAAGTAAATATCAAAATTTTCCGCAAAAGAAAAATATACCTTCAGCTGCTGCTTTAAATACATCTACAAAACAGTTTTGCATATTTTGTAAGTCTTCTGATCATGTAGGACTAAATTGTTCGAAATTCACTGATGAACAGAAACGATATAAATTAAAGAAAGAAGGTCGCTGTTACAAATGCTTTTTTAAGTCGCATTTATCAATTAACTGTAGAACAAAAATTAACCCTTGTTCCAAATGTGGTAGCACTACCCATAGTACTTTGTTTTGTTTTAAAGAAACAGCAAAAGAAAATCCTGAAAAAGAAATGAAAGGTGCAATTGTATCTATGATGTCGGAACAAAAATATAAACAAAATAAAGCAACATTATTGCAGACTTGTACAGTTTCTGTGTCTGCTGGTAAACAATGCTTGTTGGCTCGCGTTTTATGTGATAGTGGTTCAGAAAAATGCTTCGTGAAGAGATCACTAGTACAAAAATTAAAATTGAAGCCATTGCGAAGAGAAAATTTATTAGTTTATCCTTTTGGGCGGAGACGCCCTTATGAATCTTGTTATGAAGTAGTTGCTCTAGAATTATCCAGTGTTGTGCAACCTATTAACTCGATAAATATCGAAGCTCTTGTGGTTGATAATATAACTGGAGCTTCTGTGAAAACTCTAGAACCAGAACTTCTAGAGATAATGAGAACAAGAGGCTTTAAGCCTGCTGATACAGGTCTTGAACAGGAAATAAATATTTTGCTAGGGTCTGACTTTTTGTGGAAAATATTAAAGGGAATCGAGGGAAAATTGACAAAAGAATTATACGTTGCAGAAACTATTTTCGGTCATACGGTGCAAGGGCAAATAGAGTCTAATAAAAAAGAAGTAGCTTGTTTGCGTGTTTCAGTTGAAAATATAAATACCCAACTGAAAGCATTTTGGGATCTTGAATCAATTGGCATTGCTGAAAGCAATGAAAAGAACATTACCGATCATGAGGTAATAAAAGAATTTAAAGAAAATCTAAAATTCGTAAATGGGCGTTATGAAGCAAAATTATTGTGGAAAGATTCTCGCGAATTACTTAGAAATAATCTTGAAGTAGCAAAGAAGCGATTTTCTAGTTTAGAAAATAAATTCTTGAAAAACGATTCTTTATTTAAGGAATATAACTCCATTTTGCTAGAGCAGTTTAATGAGGGTGTGATAGAATTGTGCATCGAGAAACATTTTAATAATTCCTATTACATGCCCCACAGACCTGTTATCCGTGACGACAAAACTACAACAAAAATGCGCATGGTCTATGATGCTTCTTCCAAATATGGTGATTCTCTATCATTAAACGAATGTTTGTATCATGTCCCTAACTTCAATTCTAATGTTTTAGATGATGAAAACATTCCTGTTTCGAGTTTCGAACCCCCAAATACTTCCTTGAAAATTTTAGGATTGATCTGGAACAATACAGAAGATAAATTTGGACTAGAATTACGACCCTTGTTAGAAAAATTAAATAATGATTCTTCTACTAAACGCAATGTTTTGAAAATTGCAACTATGTTCCTTGATTCAGCCGGATTTATTGCCCCTTTTGTTTCTGATGAACTAGAAAATGATTGGAAAAATTGGCTTTCAGAAATCCCTGATCTCGCTCACTTGAAAATTCCCTGGCAGTATTTTAGCAACCTGATTATGGAAAAGGAGCATCTCCAGTTGCATATTTTTCCTGGTGCTAACCCTAATGTGTATGTTCCTGAATTTCTTTCCTTGCCCGAAGATCAGTGCCCTAGCGTTAAAATTGTTGCTACACAATTACCTGATGTTTCTAAAGAGAAGTCTCGAAAATCAGCAACCATTTCTTGTGTTGTTCAAACAAATAAATCTGATGAAATTCCCATTTTTATTCTTGAAAAGTATAGCTCCCTAAAGAAATTGTATCGAGTAACTGCATGGATATTTAGATTTATTTCTAATGTAAAATTAAAGGTAGAAAAAAGAAAATTTTCAGAATTATCAGCTGAGGAAATGTTACATGCTGAAAATTTTTGGTTAAAGCTGGTGCAGGAAAAAAGTTTCCCTGAAGTTACAAAATACTTGAAATGTAACAAAAGTATCCCTAGTGAATCGAATCTTCTACAGTTAAATCCTATGTTGTCAGATGATGTTTTGCTGTTGCTACGAGGACGGTTACAAAAGTCTGATTCCTCATTTTATGAAAAACATCCTGATGTGATTCCTGCAAAACATAAATTGACTGAATTAATCGTGAAAGATGCACATGAAAAAGTTTTTCATTCAGAAGTGCCCAGAACATTAGTGCAAACTTGTGAAAAGTTTTGGATTTCAAAATCTAGACAGCGCATAAAATCAGTCCTAAACAAACGTGCAATCTGGAAGAAATCTAACGCACGCCCTGGTGAACAAGTTAGAGCACCTCTAAAACATATCTTGTGTTTAGCTACCATAAAAGTGAACGATTTGATTTTACTAGCAACCAAAGAATCTTTAGTGAAATGCTTCCGTTTACGTGAGACTCTTCTGAATCATTTCTGGAAGCGCTTGAAAAATGAGTACTTCTCAACTTACAATCTGCTCACTACACGGACCAGAATAATACTTCTGACTTTGAAATATATGATGTGATTCTTATGCATATGAACATTATATTAAAAGACCTATTAATTCTTGTGTATAATTTAGAAGTAAAAACCTCTGAACTTTATTATTAATAGATTCAAAAAACTCTTACTTGACTGAAAAAAAAAAAACTTTGATATTATTAGACTCAAAAACTCTCATGGACATTTGACTAAACAAATCTTGAACTCTTTTTGTTATTGACTTTAAAAAAAAAGATTTTTATTTTTTTCACTTAAAAAAAAATGTTTCTTGTTTGATAATATTTCTAATTTTTAGTTTAATTTTTTTTGTGATGAATATTCTAGAATTTGTATAGATTTAAATTGTTCTTTCTATTTTTAGTAGCGGAAACTTGTTCTCAAATCTTTTAAATTGTTTAATTATTTTATTGAAGTCCAGTATGTAAGTATATATTTTGATTTTGTATTGTATTTATGTATAGTGTAACTGATAATTTTTTAGAATAATTTTTATTTCTACTTTAATTATTTGAATCCCCATTTTGATGAACCCTTGTTCATCGGGGGAGAGTTTGTGGAATATTTTGCAACCTTCTCTCGCGGGCCTCTCTTAGCCAGGCGGGCGCCGCGAAGGATCACGTGACGTTTGAGAGAATTGATATTAAAAAACATTTTTTTCTTTCTTGTTCTTTTTTAGTTGGTTTTGTGAATGTAAAATATGAACGCAGTAAGTAGACTGCATTTTTTCTCTTGGTCTTCTAAAATTAGAAGAAATGTTGTTTTAATTTTAAAAGGAAAATTTATCTCGAGCATAAAATCATGCTATTGTTCTTTATGGCTTCTTAATAGAAGAAAATAGTTGCTGGAAATTTAATTGTATTTAGAATCATGACTTCTAGAAGGAGCAAAGCAACTAAATATGTTTCATCTGTAAATATGTAAATAATATACATTATGTATATATTCGAACTGTAAATAATAATCTACAAAAAGTTCTAGTGATGATGATTATTTACAAATGATAAACACAAAAGTAAAAACTTTTATTTGTGAAATATGATGACTTTAATATGATTTAAATGGAATCTTGACTTCTTATAATAATGCTCTCCCTATAACAATTTCGTGAACTGTGATTTAATTGTGGAATACCTTGAAATTCTTCAGAATCAAATTACATTTTCAATTTTTCGATAAATAAATTACTTTACTTATCAAGTTATAAGCGATTTTGGTCATGTAACTATAGGTTTTTCTCCTTTCTTTCTCTGTCACGTTCAGAAATTCAGTTCAAAATGTGAACTTTGACAGCATTTTCTGAAAGATCGCGTGCATTTATTAAAAATGGAAAACGTCTTTCGATTATATAGTTTCTGAACACCAACACCTGCTAGCTTCATGCATCTCTGAACAAAAATAAATTAAAACTTATGTCATGAATTTGCCCTTTTGGATTGGAGGACAGCCTTAAATAAATGTTTAATTTTGTATTAATAGTTGTTATATGCAATTTTTAATATATGAACGTCATATTTTGTCTTTTGAAGTAGTGAATTTTCTTTTTATTGGAAAAGCAATATTTTTGATGACCCAAAGTTCAGAAAAATCCCAAGTTCGGACTTGGTAAAATCCGGAGGATTCCGGACTTTAGACTTTGTACTGTAATATGCTTCTTTTTGTCCATCTGCTTTATTTAATTATAAAAGTATCTTATTTTTTTCATATTTAATTTCAGGAAATATATTTTCATAGATGTTAAATATATTTTTCTTTATGTACAGTTATTTTCTTTTTACAATTATATGACTATTTTTTTTTTTTTTTTTGGTCCATCAATTTCAAGTTAAATACTGTATATGAAAATAATAAATTTAATAAATATTGTATGATAGCCAAAAAGATTTTGTGCATGTATGTTTGTATGTAAAGAAACATTTTACTGTTGCAATTTTTTGTTCAAAAAGTACTTAATATTACAAAATGTTGTTTTATTTGAAAAAAAAAAAAAACATTTTTCCACAAAAAAAGAAAAGAAAGAAACCCAGCATGGTGGGGAAAATGGGTATCTATTCGGTCAGCAAATCTGACAACCCTGTAAAATATTGACATTTAGTTACTTTTGGCGTAGAAAAAATATTGCAATTTTGTCTAAAGAAAATGACACTCACAAAGATAACACTGAATATTTTAACTTTATTATATTAAGTTATTTTTATCATTGAGACAATTAGAGCTATAATTAGAGTGATCAGTTTAATTATGTGTGTGTCTTCAAGATTTTTATTATCTCCATGGGTATTATCTACAAGTGACGGATAATACAAGGACTTTTATAATTCTGTTGCTTTTCGTATCAACTGCTTTTGACTGATTATATAAATCAAAATTTGAAGGGAGGATGGTTTTGGGATCTAGGATCTAAGATTAGTGAAAATACATTGAATTTTTCCAGAACTCTGGATGACTGCAATAGGTAGCCTCTTACTTTTTATAATGGAAGCTTCTTAAAATAAAACAATGCTATTTTTGCATTGAAAAGTATCTTTACAAAATCATTTTTAATTATACACATACCTGCACAATAATTCCTTTATTTTTGTACTCTTCTGCAGTAGCTTTAGAGAAGAAATTCACAAATACCTGAAAAGTGCAAAATAAATTTGAATTCAAACAAATCAGTCAATCACTGGAAAATTAATTTACAGTTGTAAATAAGACTTAACTAAAATATATTTTATGAAACGGAATGAGACTGAATTATTAAAAAAAAATTTTTAAATCTATTTAAAATATTTCATAGAAAAAATGAAACTATCAGTACAAAAAAAAAAAAAAAAAGTCACCAACTTGGATACTATATATATATATATATAGTAGAAGATCTTTATAACCCAATTCTATATAACGCAATTCTCCATATAACGCACAACTCCTCAGATGTAAACAATGATTTTTGCAGTTAAAAAGCACCTGCATTTTCACTTTCTAAATTATTGCTACTCTCTAGATGAGTAAATTTGATACATTAGTTCAACTTTATCTTCTAATTTAAGACCTTTTTACTGTTAAAAAATGATATTATTACAATAAACATTTCTGAAAATGTCTAATATAAGGGGTGGTTGTGTCAGTTATTTGGATCATGTTTATAAAGTGAATTTAACAATGTCTGACCTATATTATGCAAAAATTTATAATTTGGATAATTCTTGGTAACAAGGAATGCAGTATAAAGATATTCTAATGTATTTTGACATGTTTCAGATATATTTGGCCATGTTTACAAGGTGAATTTAATGATGTGATCTACATAACGCAAAATTCTATATAACGCACAACCTTGCGTTTTTAGGTTTGCGTTATAAAGATCTTCTACTGTATATATACAGTGGAACCCGGTTAAGACGCGTTTCAAGGGAGTGGACAAAAGTCGCGTATTAAGCGGATCGTGTATTAAACGTGATTTGTATCATGTTGCAGGAACTGGGCTTATTTACACATTTAATCGTCTAAATGAACTTTTGAGCTTTTGTTCATATGTTTACGGTCGAAAATTGTGTCTTTTACATATGTTTAGTTTAAAATTAAATTGTATTCAACTTTAACTCCTTGTTTCTTTTTATATGACTGAATGGAATAAAAAAGGAAAATAAATGTGGATTCCAACCTGGTTTTGTTGTCGATTTGTACTTTGCAAGCAAAAATAAAACAGCAAAAATAATTTTCCTACTAGACTAAAAATTTTTTAACAAAAAGAATAAAACATTAAAACTTTGAAGCACAACCCATTTTTAAAAATCAAATTTAGTACTTGTATTAATAAGTACCATTATAATTGACCCTTCTTTTTAATATAAGAAGAAACTATTTTTATTAATCTTCGTGTACATAATATTGTTAGCATAACAAAAAGTAAAGAAAACATAAAAGAATTATCCAATCGCAGTAGTATTTATTTAATCTTTACGAGTTTCATTTTTTGTTGCCTATAACATGCATTATAAAACATAGTAGTGATATAACGTACATTTAAAAGCTCACTAACAACAGGCATGATTATCTCTAACCATAATAATTTTTATGATGTATCTGAGTAACCTGAATTCGTCTATATCTCTCTTACTACTGTAAAAACATACACGAAGCGAAAGGCAAAGAATGTTAGAAGGCGGAATCAAAGGAGAATTGCAGTTTTACTAATTTAGCGGAGCTTTGTTTTATTCAAATATCTACCACTATTTCTGTTTAGTAATTTTTGCATTAATTAATCTGTTATTAATTAAAGTAAATAATACTATTCGAAAACAGTGTTTTTTATCTGAATAAAAATAATCCGCAAAATTGCCAACACTTGAGAAGAGAGATGGAATTCGCATCTTGATCAATGAATCCGCGTCTTAAGCGTGATTATTTTCCCTCAAAGGACCAAAAATTTATCGCGTATTAAGCGGGATCGCGTAATAACCATTCGCGTATTAAACGTGATATTTTTACATTAGTCTTATGAGCGATATTCAAGGGATCGGAAAAAATCCGCATATTAAGCAGGATCGCGTATTAACCGTGAGCGTCTTAACCGGGTTCGACTGTATATAACCATTATATAATTACAAATCATCATCTATTTTCTATTACAAAAATTAAATTAATAAATTTAGCTTCAATCAATCCATCCATACATACATCCATACATATATACAAATAAATATTTTCCTACAAATCAGGAAATGGTATAAACAAGATATTTGAGCATAAATGCACACAATGATCAAGAGTATTCAAACTGGGAATTGTGATGCCAATTTCAGCATTGAAAATATTATCTACAAATTGGCTCAAGTAACTCATGATTACGATAATACAATCATAATAGAGTACCTGATAAAACAGAAACCTGTCTAAAATGGAATTTTTCTTTAATCCCTTGCAATTTTACCTTAACAGGTTTTACTATATATCTTCTTTGAAGGAACATTTCATTTCTTAGATGGATGTTACTAGATGTATATGGCATGCAAAAACAAAATTAAAATAAATTTCTAGCAAATTGCAGAACATAAAACTTGAAAAATCTTGTGGTGAGAGATGAAAGATTTTTTAAATATCTCTGTATATCACACTGACTTTTCAGAAAGTCAATTTTTTTTTAGATTAAAAAGAGAAAAAAAGTTTTTAACATCTCTTTAAGGATACGACTAATGTACATGTGTCAGTGATATTTCCTTAAAACTATCTAAATGGAAACTAATTAAACTTATGTTCAGGAAATATAGCAACTGAAGGAGAAAAAGGTGCAAACTAGGCAAGTTATTGGGTTATGATATTCAAATAAATCATCTAATTTATCATAAAGTAGAGATGATTGAGAGATCAATCTTCTCTTAAGAGTCAACTTACTTATACAAACAACTTAAGAGTCAGTTCAAAAGTAGCATATGAAATAAAAAGAACCATTCTGAAGTTTCAATCTTGTAAATGAAACATAATTGTACATATGATTGTTAATTTCTCTTTGTAACTTAGAAATAATAATAATAATAATAATAATAAAAACATTAAACTAACAATAAATATATAGGTTCATTGAGTCAAAAAAGAGAATGGAAGGCAGTTTGCTAAAATTGTAAATTCAAATCTGTCTGATGAATTGATGTGAAGTACAGTGATTAATTTTTCAAAATAAATATTATCTTGGGTGGTCTGGTTGTTTAAGACTTCTGCTCTTTTTCATAAGGCTTTCTCCATGCTAAATACATGCACGTCAAAGTGATGCAGAAATACATCACTTAAAATACCCGAGAGTTGTATAAATGAGACACAATTTTCCATTTCAAAAAGAACTTTATGTAAATTTTCTTTCCCTTTTAAAGTCTAAAAAAACTTCACTCTAGAAGACACTTTAAAAAATTTCATTTAGATGATTTTCATATGCTCATAGCATAAGCTGGCCTTTGATTTGATAGTTCTTCTGCACTGCAGTTCAAAAACTCTAAGGGTTTAAATAGATAAAACGTCTGAGGATTAAATTTACCAGACCCCCCCCCCCTCCCCATATGCTTTCAATATTTTCATTTTTGCATCAATTTAGATAATGTCCGAAATTGTAATCAAAAAGGTGGAATTCCTGCTTTGAGAGGAACTCTTTCATGCCTGAAATATAATATCACATATCTGCAACCTTCAGAACAAGTCTTCATAAAATTAAAAAAGCAAATGATGGAATGCTGTTTCATGTGCTTAAGATATTAACAGGGTTATGAACACCGAAGGTCATGCAAATAAATATAAATATATATGTATGTACTATACACATACATATCAAAATAAGAAGGTACATGTAAACAGCTAATGGTTAAAAAAAAATTAAAATATATTGATAGCAGACACATTTTAACTGTGATTATTGTGTTTTTAAGTAACTAAAGGTCTAAAAAATCAGGGGGGCGAAGACGGGGAATATCTTGGAGATAGCAAGAAAAAACATTGAACACACATGCACATACAATGATAGCAATAACAACCATTTTATTAACAAAAAATGTACTACTAAAATAAATAATTCACTACCTTGCTTGCACTATAAATGCTGAGCAATGGAACAGGAGATATGGCACTTAATGAAGAAACATTGATAATCACTCCTTTCCTACGTTGTTCCATTTGAGACAAAACAAGTAGACTCATCTGCATTAATTTTAAAAACAAAATTATGACAATGAAAATCCTCATTAACAACATGAATTAATTAATTATAAACTCAAAAAATGCAAAACAAAGAATGTATTAAAATATATTTATTAAGTTAGCTAATACAAAAGTTAGATTGAAATTTGCAATCCATATAGAACACAACAGATTTAAAAGGAAAGCTTTGTACAAGCTTTATGAAGCTTTGAACAAAAACTAAAGAATCATAACAGAAGGCCAGTCACACTTTTTATGAAAACCAAAAATAAATTTTAAAAAATCGTTCTGATTTCCTTTTATGATTAAAGTAATTAAAAATCAGCTGTAATTAAATGACTGGAGTCATGGAATTGTAAAAGGAAAGCTTATGTATGAGACTCAGCTGCTAATGACCAGTATATACAAGACACAAAATGTATTTGCTATATTTCAAGGTTAAAATGGACTTCTGCCTTTTGGTCCAGTAAAATTCTTGGGTCAAACATATCAGACCCTTTTGCCTTGTGTAACATTGATTAATGGACTTATCTTACATCTAGATTAAAGAGAAACTAAGAACACTTCAGGGAGGATTGTGAACTCATATGAAAATATCTGAAACATTTACAACAGGAAAAAGAGATATTTTGCTCCTTTGGGGAATGGAGAAAAAAAATAAATAAATCAGTAATTAGGTTACAATTTTTTTTTTCATTGATATTAATATTTAGAATAAAAATATAAATTCAAATAATTAAGAATAGTTCAATTAAGGTACTGCATAAAATATAGTAATTCTACCTATGATCTAGACACACGGCAGTGTGTCAGCCAAGTTCGCCTGACATAGCCGTGTGTTATTTACACGAACCATTTCGAGCTGTTTTCGTCAAATTTCAATGCTCTACTACTGAAAATCTATGAGACCTACGTACTTGTTATACGAAATGTGTAGTAAGGCCACCCTAATTACCTAAAATCCAAAATTTTATAAATAATACATAATTAGTTTCCGAGATAATGACATTTGAAAATGTCTGATAATCGATAATTTTATCACTGACTGACTCACTCATCAAAAAGATCTCATATATCTACTCCAGCTACAGACTTCAAATTCGGTGCGAAGTTCGTTTACACTATGAAACTAAAGAATAAAATTAAAAAATTGTGAAAATCGAGGAATTACTCACCTGGGGGTGTCCATTTTTACTTTAACATTACGTCTATTAGGCGAAATTTTAATTTGCCGTAGGAGGGGATGCTGTTCTGTCGCCAAATACCGCCAAGTTTCTCACCAATATGGTGATATATCGCCAAATTTGGCGAGCAAAATTAGTCGCCAAAAGTGATGCCACCTTGGCGATATCTCTAATATTTCACCAAATTCCCACAGACTTCGATTGTAAACCTATCTACTTACTCGGGGTCAATACATTTCGTTTCAAAACATGCATTCAATGTAGCAGTATTAAAATATAGATTTCTGCCGCATATTGACAGCCAAATAGTTTGTTGTAGGAAATTTAAATTAAAATTGAATGTTGCTTGGTGAATAAAATAGTCACATGTAAACACATTAAAAAGCATTAAGTAAAGTGTCTAAATATATTGTAACTTTACAAAAAGTAATGATATCTAACAAAAACATAGCTGTGAAAAAAGGGAGCCAAGTTCTATAAAGACGATAGCAAGAAAAGAAGTGATATCTAAGTGGGTGCCAAGTTCAAATAAAATTCACTCAAACTTACCTACTGAAGTATTACAGCATTTTTTAAATTGTTTAGAAATAAAAATTATTGAAAGCATATTAATAATAAATCTAGAACTTGGCAAGTTTTTGATAAATGTTATGCCTATCAATTTCATGTCTTAATAAAATGGTGATGTTAATATTAATTTCAATGACATTACAAAAAAAAATTAATATAGTTATTATTATAAACAAATGACTCATGTTAAAGATTTGATAAACCAATAAATACACAGATACACTCCCACTCGTCTTTGGTTATCACTCTAGCACCCACCCTCCAGAAACCTCAATGCAAACAGACTAAGATGCCTGACAAAGAGACAGATATACTTACGCTTGTTCTTGGTCATCACTCTAGAGACTGCATCCCTTTAACCTTTTCAGGGGCAAATAACTTTTATTCGTGAAATGCTGAAATGATTGAATCACACCAGAATTTAAAAACAAATTTATTTCAAAATGGGTAAAAGCTTCCTTTCACATATTTAATAAAATTAAACTTTTTAGTCCTGAATTCTGGTGTCAATGTGGCATTTTGCAGTTAAATTAGGTGGGATATATTTTATCCCACCGCCCTTCAAGGGGAAGGAGCTCACTCAAATTAAGGCTTCCAATCATGAAATAACAAGATTTGATATAATAATGTCATTATTAAAAATAAATGACTCGTAGGTAAAAACTTGCCAAGTTCTAGATTTATTATTAATATGCTATCAATAATTTTTATTTCTAAACAATTTAAAAAATGCTATAATACTTCAGTAAGTTTGAGTGAATTTTATTTGAACTTGGCACCCACTTAGATATCACTTCTTTTCTTGCCATTGTCTTTACAGAACTTGGCTCCCTTTTTTCACAACTATGTTTTTGTTAGATAATATATACATGTATAAATTATGATAATTTGCAGTTTGCATACTCAGTAACTAAAACTGTAAATGGAATGTATTGCACAAGACAAGCATCAAACTTAAGGATGCCAAAGTCCTTTATGGAATAAGGATTATTATCTAGAAAAGAATAAAAAAATTTAAATTCATTTTGATAGGGAAATATCAAAAATTCATTAATCTATAACTGAATATAGTCAAAATACTAACCAATTTCAGAAACACCTATTTTGCATTAAAATAATCTTTTGAGTAAAAATAAATTCAAAGATTTTTTTTATTTTTAAATGAAGGAGAATTTTTAAAGAATAATGAATTCTAAATTTCAAATAAAAAACTGATTAATAATTAGAGTGTAAAAAAATCATGATTTAAAAAAAAATAAATAAATAAATTGGATTTTAATTATTTTTTTCCCCTGCATTATCAAGATTTTAGGTTTAAAAAGCAATTAGCCTCTAATTACTAACATAATCTATGTTTTTATTCTTTAATAAATAAAATTCTAATTATTAGTGTTAGTAACAGGGCTTAATTTGCGGCAGAGCCCACCAGAGCCCAGCTCTGGTACTTCTCTGTTTTTAGTAAATATTTAAATATTGGTTGTAATTCACCGGAGCTCATAAATACAGGGCTCTGGAGCCCAGTGCAATAGCGCTTCCGAAATGGAGATGAAACGGTCTCAATTTTTATATCGGTTTTTGGGCTTAGACTGGCTCAAGCTCAATCTGTCTTACATTCAAAATTTTTTTTTATTCATGTATAGGGGAAAAAAAAACTTTCCTCCTTAAAAATTACGATTTCAAATCATTTTAATGCTATTTTGATCAGAATGAAGGGAAAACAGAAATCGCGTTTTTCTATTCTAGTAAATTTTGCAAATTTATAGCATTGATGACGGCGCCACTCAAGAGACCGAACTATGAATTTGCTTTCAGTTCGAGTTTCTTTTGTGACAGTAGGATAATTTTTAATTGGTTGGCTTATTTTATTTTTTTATTTAGATGTCTAACCTGAAAAGAATATTTTCTGTTTTTATCCAACGAGCATCAGTTTTGTGCAGCTTGAGTTTTTGTTTGTTTGAGATTTTTTTTGTCTTCTATTAAGTACGAAATCACATTAATGATTTTTCTATTTATTTTGTTTCATGAACGGTATCCATGCTAAGGCTCTGCTCTGCACATTTATGAAGTCACTTTCATTTCTAAGTAGATATAATTGCTGTGTATTGTTATTCTGATAGAAAGCAATCGAGCAGTGTTTCTCCTTTTCCTATAAAAGCGTAGATTCTTTCCGATAACGGTGTCAAATTTTTAATTTAATCTGATTTTCAGGGACTCACCTCAAAAGATTGTTATGTGGAAGGAATCGATTATAGTTTAAGATATTCACCTTTTATAGGAAATTGTAAAACATTGTTCTATTCTTCAGCATATAAATATTAAATTCTGTAAATTTCCTTCATTTTTTCGTAATAATACTTAGCTGCGAACTATCCCTTTTTTGTGTTAACACTATTTTTTAATCATAATCCTTACCATATTTAATCGCAGAATTCTGCATTTAATTAACATTAAAATTACATATAGGTTACTGTTCAGAAGTAATAACAACTAAAGAGTGGAATACATGGCAGCTAAGGGTATGCTAATAATAGATCTATTTAAAATTTTTATTTTACTAAAGGAAAAAAAAAAGCTTTAAATTTTGTAAATAATGTATGAAATATAATATGCAAATTGGAGCGATAGTTGTTAATATTGGCAGACCGCAGAATATTAGGTCTCCGGTACTTTTTTCTTAGAAATTAAGGCCTGGTTAGTAATTACAGAAATTATAAAAACTGCAAATTAGTAATTTTCTTAGTAGCATCAATGTTCAGTGATATACACTGGTTTCCAAAATTAAGGAAAAATCACAAAAAGAGAGATAACTCATTTAAAAATGTACATATCCGTATGAAATTGGCATATTTTGTTAACTAAAAGATACTGAATAAAATTACAAAATGCAAATTAGTGGCGCTGTAATCAGATTGCGTCATCTGCGAGGAGCATAAAAATGCATGCTAGAGAGCACGGCTGCTGGGGTCGCTGTGATTATGATATAAGAAAACTGAGATAGCCAATTCATTAGTATGAACTCGAGGTTTCTTGTGTCCGCATAACAGCAATATAGAGCGACTGGAAGATTGGAGGTAGGTCAAAGTCAGACAGAGGTTGCCATATGGCTAAATCTGAGTCTTTCTGTTGTTCATAGACTTTGGAAACCATTTCAAACCACTGATTCGGCCTCCAGAAGGTTTAGCCAAGGACGGACAAGAGCTACAACAAACACCGATGACGATATTTGCAGTTAAGTGTACGAAGGAATAGAACGCCAACACCTTCTCATCTGAGATTCTCTCTTGCTGCAGCCGCTGGAAGGTTGATATGAAAGTATACTGTGTGTAGAAAGCTTCATGAAGGTAGTCTTTATGCGATGCAACAAGACATTTGTATGCCGCTCACCTCATGTCACCGGGGGGAACGTTTAAGGTGGTCACATCAACATGTCCACTGGACAGCTGATCAATGAAGGCATGTTCTCTTCATGGATGAGTTCCTGTTCAGCCTCCAAAGCGACAACAGTCGTTGATTGATTTGGAGAGAACATGGAACACGCTATCATCCATGAAACATGTTGTCATATTTAGATCAAAACTGTTCTTACTGCTTTATTTTTAAATTAAAACCCATTATTTATTCCTACCTCTTTTAGCTGGGCTAGTACCCATTCATCTCTTAATAAATTATAATTGACCTCTCTTTTTTTCCTTCCATCACGTACGATCCTTTAAACCCCGTATGCATGGGAAATCGTTTCCATTCATTAATTGCTTTGCCGTAGTACCAGATCATACCAAGAGATGGCAGTACGTGACCATCTTCCTCATTTGCATCTGCTTCAAGCTGATTTGCCGCTCACTATTACGTCTATCTGCATTTATTACGTCACTTCGACTTCGTACGAAACTTTCAAGTGACAGTTGCATTTCAACATTTAAGGTTTCAGCAGAATGTAATCTTTTAACACCAGGTGGCTTTTGCAGTCATATGTAAATGAGTATTTCACGAGATGGGTATATATGCAGCGTCAAAGAGGGAGAGTTTGGTTTTCGCCTGGCTTAGCTTTGTTTCGTATTATTTCGTAGAAGTTCTGTTGTCTCAAATATGTAGTAGTTCACGTGCAGCCAGTACGACGGATTATGTACCTTAAAGGCATGGCCAAGCAATGGCCATTATAGTTTAAAAATATTTTTCTCTAAATTTAAAAATGCTGCTCACTTATTAAGTCAGTTCAAGAAGATGACATTAGCTCTTCAAATTTTTTTTCGTCCTTTCAAGTAGAGACATATAAAGTGATGGTGAAAGAGAATACTTAGTAATTAAAGGGGTTGGAGTCGCAGTTCAAATGTATCGCCGGTCTTTTTCTTCATGCATGGTAGAGATGGTTTAACCCTCATATTACAGGTATATTTTTAAGGCATGAACTTCCGAGGTGACTTTTGATAAAGATAATTTTCCTCTGCATGACTAAAAGTGTATGTAAATATTGACTGCGTCTCAATTCTATTTTTGGAGAATTTCTCCGTACTTCGCCAATAGTTAGTTGGTTCGCCAGGTTAAAGGTTTTTATGGCGTCTCCCCAAATATTTAAAGTTTCGGCGGATATTGCACTGAAGTTTTTCTTTCAAGTAAATTATTTTTGCTTTATTTCTTTTATATAAAGTTTAACTATTGTATATTTAACATTGTAAGTTCAAATAAAATTTTGCTAGTTCTTTATTAAATTCCATTTCTTTTCTTACTCTGTTTATTACCTAAAGTTAAATATAAAGTAAATGAATATCTAATAGTAGATTGTTTCACAGTTAAAAGCTCTTTTTCAATAAAAAGTAATAGATAATTAAGTTTATCTTTGTTTGACTTGTGTCCCCCCCCCCCCCCACATATAATTAAGAGTTGTTTAAGGAAAAGAACCCTTTCGGAGTTCTTGTTTTATCTTAATTAGTGGTTGGGTACACAATGTCAATTTAACCCTTTTAATGTTTTTCTCTAAAGTTATTGTCTTGAGCTTTTTAACTATTTAAATATATTTGATAAATTTTACACCCTCCGGGTTCCAGTGTTCCATTTTTCATATTTTGAGACAACTTGTTTATTGGATACAGGATTAAATGAATCCTTTGTTGAAATTGCCTTTGCTTTAAAAATGCTGCATTATGCATTCAATCATTTTATTTACACTTGTTGATTTTGTTTAATAAACGTTATTGTTTAGTAACTTTTAGTCTGTGTTAATTCTACACACACTGGTTGGACATATTGTTTTTCTTTCAGCTCTTTTTTTTAGGATTGTCTTTAACCTTCTTTTTACCCTTTTGGCCTATTAGGATTTTAGCACCCGTTACAATGCTTCCAATCTGCATTGTAGGAATCTCTGCTAGCTAGTTTATTATGTTTTTAGACTGTTTGGCATTTCTGTTCATGCTGAGCCATTACGGCTTCATGGGCTCTTCATGGGTCATGCTAGACATCAAAACATTCGTAAAAGAGATTCATATGGAGGAGGCAATGTCTGTGTGTGGGATGGTATCTCTTTGGGCGGATGTACAGACCTCCATGTCTTTCTACGTGGAACTGTGAATGCTCACGTCTATAGAGATAACATTCTTGATGCTTTTGTACGCCCTTATGCCGGTACCATAGTTAATGATTTCTTGTTACAGGACGATAGCACCGAACCACGCAGGGCTCATATCGTAGAATATTATCTTCAGCACCAAACTATTCAGCACATGGAATGGCCAGCTCGATCACTGAACTTGTATCCCATCGAGCATATTTGGGATGTCTTAGGAAGATGTGTGGCTGCCCTCAATACCTCTCCTCAGACCCTTGCCACGCTTACAACTGCTTTACAAGAGCAGTGGCTTGCACTTCCCAGCAAACTTATTGATCGCATAATTGACAGTGTCATACATCGCTGTATATGCTGTATTGCTTCTAGGGATGATCATACTCCATATTAAAGGTACTTTTCCTATACCAAAGTGGCTCATTTATTTTGTTTATTTTATAGATGTGCTAATTTCTGAAACACCACAATTGTCTGGTAATTTATTTTAATGCTTTTTTATACCTCACTTTGTGTTGTACATTGTGGGTCAGTTTTATTAAAATCTACTTGTAACATTTTGAGTAATCGCTACTTTTGTTGTTTTTCCTTAATTTTTGGAAACCAGTGTATATCAATGAATATGAAATATCATGAAGTTTGATATTTTCATATTTGATATTTATTTTCCAAACTAGGGGCTCTGCCACTATGAGCTATGCTCGTCAACCCCCGTCCAGACACCGCAGACTCTAAATGCATGCTAATTTGATCGGCTTTAAAAAGATTTCGAAAGATTTAATTATAATTTAAAAAACAGTGGCAATCTCCCTATAAACGCATTTCTATTCATTTCTCTTTGATTGGGGAATTTTAATACCAAATCCGCTGCGATACTACTTGATTATCCCATCGACTAATTTCGCCAAATTATATAAATTGCCAAACCACTCACCAAATTATACAAATTGACAATTTTTATTTTAAATAACGAAAGAACAAATAAATTAGTACAACATTAATAAAAATACAAATAAAACGTCGAAATAAAAATAACTTGATGATGTAGACATGTGTAATTTGCTTAAATTCAAGTTAATGTGACATTTACAATCAACCATTATTGGTATTTAATCTAATAGTTTGGCGAATGATAGATTTTTGGTCGATGGGATAACTAAGTAGTACCAAACATACAATCGTACAATCGCTGTTTTCATCTTTGATTAAGTAAAATAAGTTAAACATTTCAAAATAAGCTAATATAAAAGGAATTAAGTAAACAGAGTCTTTGTCTCCTGGTATTTTTTAACAAAGCGAAAAGAAAGTTCTTTTAAATGAGACATTTTAAATTAATCGTTTTTAATCTGACGTAATTTTGACCAAGCTATTCTTTCTCTTTTAAATATTCACGTGAAAATACTTTTGTTAGAAATGAAATATTATTTGCGCTTTCCTAACAAAAATAGTTGAAAAGATCCTCTCAAAATATCAAATAATTGTCTAGTGCAATTTCTAAATTTAAACTGTTTTGCAATATTATCTTGTATTCATTTTGTGTAATAACTGTAATGTGACGTAAATATAACGCAATTTCTCCTATTTAAGACTTCAAACGCATGTTAATGAATTCATTATTTTACAATGTCCTTTCTCTTTTAAAATTCACGTGTATAGTTTTTATGACATATTTTTTAATAAGTTCCTGCTTTTTGCACATAATTATTTAATTCTAATTCCAAATGATTTTTTCTGTTTATAATAGTCACATGTAAATAAATTTTTAATTTGAAGCAAACATTATTGTTTGCGCTGTTTATACATTTGGCAACAGTTTAAATTAATACCATTTTCTAAAATAATGTAAAAAATATCTCTAGAAATGCTGAAAATTTGAATTTAAAATAGAAATAAAACCTCAAAAAATGAGTCAAATTAAAAAAAGAAATACAGTCTGCACACCGGGAACTTCAAACGTATAAAATGATCTAAAAATGATTAAATTCCCATGAATAGTTTTTGCTCCTATAAAACTTTTTTAGTGGAATGATTTTATCCAACTTTAGTATTAAATATCTCTTAAAATAATTCTTCGATTTGAAAACTGTCTGCATCAACGTGTTTATCAAACATTTCTGTATAATACCACCGATTTTCATATTTTTGTATGCATTATTTTTCTTAATATTAACAAAGAAAGACTTCCGGTCACAAAAAATTCAAAACCCGCGGCGGCGGTGACAGCGGTAGTTACTTTTTTTTTAGAATAGAGAGATATTGTGTATGATATATTTTTTATATTTTCAGTCAAAGCAAGTGTAAATGATTTTTTTTTTTTTTTTTTTTTTTACCAGTAACTGACTGTGACTTCTGTAGATAAAGAACTTTTGCTCTGCCAGTGACTTTTTTAGCCCCCCCCCCCCCCCCCTCCCCGCCAAAAAAACAAAAGCATATATATACATATATTTCCAAGCTTTATATTTTAAATTGAATTTTTAAATTTAGAACCAATATATATGTGGATATATTTGCTTAGAACAGGTACTGAAAGATAAACTGTCTAATTTAGATATTTTTTTTTTTTTCAATTTAAATTGCACAGCTGGTTACGGAATGACAAAACAGACAAGCTTACATTTATATTCAAATTTTTCAATAAAAACAAAATTAGTTTGTATTTAAAATTTTGTTGCATAAAACCTAAAATTTTCTTAAACCTTGATAGTAAATCCTATAGTTTGTTTTTTGTGAAGTAAAAAGTAAATTATGCATTTTTAATTAGATGATCTTCAATCTTTTTATGTAAGTGAAAAAAGAAAAAATGCATTTAGAACATTGTTTTATTAGGTTTTCATGCTAAATGTAGTATATTTTAGTTTCTGATTTATATTAGGTTTGAAAACATTTACAATCATCAATAAGTTGACTATTTTGAAAATATAGGATATGTCAGAGATCTGCATGGGCTGGCCCGAAGCCCAGCTCTGGTTTCCACTCTTTTTAGGCCAGGCCGGGCCCAGCCATACTTTTTTCTGAAGACTCCGACCGGGCCTAGTGACTACTCTTTACGGGCCGGGTTAAGGCCTTACATTTTTCCTGAAGGGCCAGGCCTAACTTATTTTTTCTGTACAGAGCCAGGACTGGCTTCATTCCTAGTCTTCGTGACCCAAAATTTTCAATCCTAGTTTTGACCCAGCCCATATGAAAAGCATCGTCTTGGCATGGCCTGGTCTGTTCAAAGGTCAGTAAAACTAGGCCTGGACCAAAAATTTTTGCAAAAAATGCATACATTTTTCAATCGCCATTATTTTACAATTAAACATTAAAATTTATTCTTTTTAAAGAATAGTAGGTTTCTATGATTATTAAAATGCAGCTAAATTAAAATATAGTAAAACGTGTGAAAAAGAACCTGCCTATGACAGAATCCTGTTTTAAACTCATAAAAGTGTTGATCCACGCAAAATTAACATTCTAATATGTAAGAAAAGAATATATAATACATTTACACTTGCTAAGAAGGGAATAATGCATTATTTTTTCTTTTCTATGCAATTCAGACTTAGAAGATTTCACTGTATAGCACTCTTCAGATTTTTAACACTTCAATAAATAGAATATGGATTAACAATGTTAATGATAACTGAAACATTTACATACAAGAAATAGAGATTCATTTAAAAAATAAATACTGCAGTCTGCGGCACTTCTATAAAAATGAAGAATATAAACATGAAAAAAAAAGTTAAGATAAATATTTTTGGTCAGAACTCCTCATACGAGACAAAAATGTTAACCAAATTGACGTAAAAATCAATGTTTTGTAGAAATTCACTCAAACTGGGCTGAGCCAGTAATTTTTTTCTACGTGCCAGATCGGGCTCGGACCGAACTTTTAACTTTTTACCGGGCCAGGTCAGGCCAATATTTTTTTTGTACAGGCCAGGGCGAACTTTTAATTTTTGTATCGGCTGGAGCTGGACCTGGAAATTTAAGTCCATGCAGATCTCTATGATATATATCAAAGATATCAAATATACATCAAAATATCTGATATTTTTTATATTTTCGAAAATATGATCATATTTACGAATCCTGAGTAGCTTACAATAATGTTATGTCACATTAATATTTTGAAATAATTATGTAAAACTATATTTAATATTACTGATATTTACATTTATTAAAATTATTAATAATTGCATTTAATATTAAATTGTTAGCACTGCTTAAAATTAATGATTATTAAACAAGGAACTCTCTAATTAAGAAAATAATACACATGTTTATGTTTTAATTACTAAAATAATTAATAATTTAGAATTCATTCTAGAAAAAAAAAGGAGCAGTTGCTGGTTTCCAAAAAAGGCACAAGTTCAGTAGAAAACAGGATTATTTCATGGGAAAATATATTAGTAATATGTTTAGTAATGATATAAAAAAAGGTATATAATTATTTAACATATGATAAATAAATTGATTCTTAATGATTTTAGGAATTACAAATTGCAAAAATACAATTAAATTACAACACGATTTAGCAATCCCCTGTTTTTTCAAAACAAATAAAGTTCTATAATTTTTGCAAGGTATTGGGCAAATTGGTTTAGAAATACTGTGGTATGTTTTTTAAGAAAATTCTCCGGGTACAAATAAAGATGATTTTTTTTTTTTTTTTGAAAGCAAGGCTTTGCCAATTTATAGAAGGACAGGGTGTTGCAGCTTTAGAAAATGGCCTAGAGAAAACAGTAAGAAATTACAGAATTAATAAAAACTGCAAATAAGTACATTACTTAGTAGCACAAATAACAAAACAAGCAAATATCATTTTCAGCTTGCTTTGCTTTCCTACTTAGAAAACTTACTGTTAATTGCCTAAATCTAAATTTACACATATGTGTGTGTTACGCTAAACAAACAAAATATTAAAATGAGTTACACCCCTTAATTCACACATACAGTGTAAATATAAGAATAGCCAATTAACTTGAAATCCTCAAAATATATTAAATAGCAGAATTATTACCACTCAGTGGGGATTATTAGCAAATTTTAAGAAGTTTTGCTGCCTTTTCAACTCCTAATTCATTTCTTTATTTAGTATATACTAGCAGGCTGAGCCCGCTGCGCTGGTCCATTTTTCAAATAAACCTTCAATCAAACAAAATGGAGAATACGACCCTGTATTTAAAAATAATATGGACCTTCACCTGGAAAGTCCTTCTGCATTTTCTGAGTACGCATCGGACACCATTTAGCTATTATAGTATTATCTTATGCTTTAGGCAAAATTCGGACTAAGAAACTCTTTTATAGTAGATCTTTAAAGTAACTACCGCTGTTAAGATCATCAGAAATTAAAATATTCTCTAGTCACCACACTACTAAAATGAGAGATAATCACAATGATTGCATTGAGTGAGAGCTGAACATTAATGATGTTCGGATTATTCACTTTCATTTGTTAGTTTCTGAACTCCGGGCTTCTCAGCTTGGTGCTATGTATACTTCTGGTAGCTTAAATACAATCTCTCTCTCTCTACGCTACATTATATTTCGTAATATAAGTCTTCTTCTGGCAGGTCTACTGCAGTTTTCTGTCTTCAGATTAAAGCAGAGTAAATGCAGTCAAAAAATGTAATAAATTATTTGCACACAAAGAACTGATTAACTTTCATATTTAAAAGAAATGTGAATCATATAAAAGTGGATTTTCAAAACTGAAGTGTTTGAATAAAATTAAAATAATATAATTTTCACTGCCATTTCTTTTTTTTTTTAATATACCAATTGCAATCATGTAACTGTTAACCTGGAAAAAAGTCCTTGATAACTGATTATGATAGAAAGATAAACCTCTTGTTTTCATCCAATCAAAATCTTCCCAATCTTCCATAATTGGGTTGACGTCAAACATTAGAAGTGTTTGCAACTATATGGTTACAAATGTACCATAGTTAGATATAAAACAAAGGTAATTATGAACCAAACTACATTCCATTAAATGAAGTCGATTTGCTGTTGACTGAATTATATTAGATCTTTCACAAAAATACTCTTTGAGGATGATAAATAAAGTCAGTTATATAAAACTTGATAACCTAGTACGTATTAATTTTTTGATGCACCGAAGGTTTTTTTTTTTTTTCTTTTCTCTAATGAGCATAATAGCAAGGAGAAATAAATAGGCTTTTTATTTTCAAAATTGCATTATTCTTCAGTATGTTGCCTAAATAAACCTAAAATCGTTAATTTTTAACTAAGTTTAGTGGCTATGACTGTGCATCAGATTTTTTCCCGAGTATTGTCATTCCTAGTATTGCTTATTTAGAGATAATAAAATAACTGCAGATGAAAAATATATAATACTAAATCTTCTTTTGTCTGTTTGCATCATAATCAAAAACCAGAAATTCTCTAATCGGTAAGTACAAACTTCATGTAATCTTCTGCAATCAAGGTCACTGTTCAAAGAGTCTCTTTCAAATTTAAAAGAAACATCCAACAGTTCAGTAAATACGCTAATTAGTGGGTAACCTGACTGCGGAAGATAAATCCAATATCATTCAGAAACAAAAAACCTGAAAGAGGGATGTTAAATTAAAAAGATCATCTAAAATTTATTTCAGTAAGCAATTTTTATTGTAAAATGTTTTCTTGTGTGGTATTAATAATGCATAATTGCATGAATTTTCTTAAGAATAATCTTTAGTACATAACATTTGAAGCAGTAGACATTTCTAAGAGGGAAATTGGCGATATGTGTTTAAAAAAAAAAAAAAAAAAAAGAGTGGACACAATATTTGCTGATCTGAGTTTCGAGGTTATAAAAGTCACAAGTTTGGGGAAAACAAATCAGCATATTTCCGTAGTAAAGTATGAGAAAAATATTTCAAACGTCTGAAATTAAATTATTTACAATATGTGTGTATGGGGGGGTGGGGCAGACATATGCACTAAAATTTAAGTCCACTTTTACAATATTAACTTCTATTTATATAATTTACAAACAATATCAAAAATTGTTCCAAAAATGCTGTCTTACATTTGAAAAATCACCTATATAATGTGAACATCGATGGGGCTGATGTCACGTTTACGCCTTTTTGGATTAAAATAAAATTATTTGGCAACAAAAGAAAAATTCAAAATAAAGATACATGTAACTCATAAGTATCGTCATTTTTATAACTACATCTTCTAGTTCTTTTTTTCTGTAAGGGTTAGATAATAAAAAATTTTAATAAAAAATTTTTTAATAAACCTTCCCTGAAACGATACCTATCTAACAGTGTACGTTCCGTGAAAATCCATGCAGTAGAACTCGAAATATAGATGTTCAGAACAAAATTTCCGTTTGGATTTTATTTATATTAGTAGATGAGTTCAAAAGCAAAAAAAAAATCATTTATAAATTTTCAAACTATTGAAGGAACTCCTGCTGTGCTTAACAATTTTATAGCAGTTAGTTCCTTTTTTCTTATACATTATTTTAAAATAGCTGTTGAGCAGATGCCAGTCTTTCGTTTTTCTTTAGCTTCAATTTATTGTTTCAAAAATAGAAGGAGAAAATAAAATACTGGGTACTTATTCTTTTACTTGCAGAAATTTAATATATTTGCTATGCTTATTTATATAAAATAATGAACATTGCAAATTATATTAGATTTAAGTATCATTTTTAAATGAAATGCATTTTATACCAGATAAAAACTTGCTGTACTTAATTTTTTACAAGCCTAAAGAATTAAGTTTAAAAACGATTATTAAAAGCCTCTTTTTTTTTTTTTTTTTTTTTTTCTTTGGCCTCTTAATTTATACGCCAAAATATTTACAGAAACTTTCCAAATTTTGTTCATCTTAGATTTTAATACTTTTTTATGTCATTTGAAACATTTAGAAAATTTACAATTTTAATCAACGGTTTAAAAAAAAATCAGTTGATTAAAATCACAGATTAAAATTATTGACACCAAATAATAATTATATTTTATCAGATAGCAAAACTATGAACTCTTATTGATTTGAAAATCTTAAAATTTTAAAGCTTGCAAACAAAAACTTTATAATTTAACAGTTAATTCTACTACTGGTGTCAAATGACACTTTTTAAGATTCTGGCTTTTTGATTTTTTTTTTCTCCCCTTGTATAACAAACAATCTTTTTAATTTATTTTCTTTTTAATTTAATTCCCCACAGCTATCTGCTCCCAATAGCAAAGAGGTCATTAGAAATATTTTGTTAGAAAAGGTAAAATACATATATAATAGGCACACTGTTAAAAATTGACGTTTATAATTATTCTGTAAGATATGCAACTGCATGCGAAAGAAAAATATAACTGTTTAATAAATTTCAATTTTTAAATCTGCTTTGTTTTAAATCAAATATTTCTAATTTTAATTAATGGTAATTTGTAAATGATTGAAAGCAATTGTATTAAAGCAAATAGGTTCATAGATCCTCCCCCCCCCCCCCCCCAAAAAAAAAGGCAAATAAATACATGGAACAACCACTAAAATTTTTGAAAATGTTTTAAAGTAAACAAATAAACCACCATAAATAAAAAAGTTAACATATCACATATAACAATTAAAAAAAATTCTGAACTTGTAAAATGAAAAGAATATTTACCCTCAAACAAGATGTTATGTTCGCTCTGATGATACTTTCCATAAACTGGAATAAATACACATATGAATATAATATATGATACAAGCAAAATCCTAAAAAATACAGATTGTTTTGCAACAACTACTAACTTTTTCAGCATCTGGTATTTTAGTAAGATATTCAGCATAAGTATAGCTCATTCCAACATTGTTTACTAAAAAACATTAAAATATATATATATCAATATCTAGAATGCAAAGCATATAATTAAGCAATTACTACAAGATTATCTAAATAAATACGAAATACCAAGTGAGTAATTAAAACAATAAAAAAAATATTTCATTAATGACATTTGAAGCATTGTACTATAAGCAGAATGAGCTGTTAAAAATAAAATGTTTATAGACACGTTGGCTTTTAAAACTAGACACAAACAGCCTTTTCAGTCTGACTTTAAAAAAAAAATAAAATAAAATAAAAAATAAATAAAAGCAAAAACATATTTTTAAAAAAACCCACTCTTTTATAAAGTTCATCTTGAAAATCACATCTAATTTTCTGACTACTATTCATGATTCTTTTCCAAAAATTTTCCATTACAATATATTTGTTTGGCATGGACACTGAGCTCGATTATGAAAAATTCACAGCTTTTTTTAAGATTTGTAGAAAATACAAGCAGGTGAATTTATTAAAAACTATATAATTTTTGCTGTTTCTTTTTTAAGATAAGGCAATGGAAAAGAAAAAATTTAAACATCATTTAAACTATCCTTTTAGGATTTTTAAACTGATTTCTCAATACAGTCAACTCCTATTAGTGCGGACTTCCAAGGGAGGTCTATTTGTTTAGTCTTCATTAACCAAGGATACACCATTAGCGGAGACGCATTAACTAGAGTCCACTGTATATAATCGCAAATTAATATTAAACTATTAATTGTTAAAGCTGGTTTTTTTTAATATTGCACTCTTCCTTTTTTTATTTATAATTTATTTTCTACTCTTTAGCCTTTAAAGTGTATGATTCATTCACAGCCATTTGGCCTATTTTGGCGAGCGTTTTGTTATTTCAACTCTCATTCAATTGTACGTGTTACAGAGAATATTTGGAAATCACCCGTGGCAGGCTAATGGAAAAATGCCTTAAATTAATGTACACTTAATTTCCGAAAATATTAAAATGTTGCATTGTCATCAAAAACACACATGTGAACATAATTTTTCATATTTCTAGCATATCAATAAGTGGGTTAAAAATCGATTACAAAAATCCCTCTTTACATACAAAACCCAGATTGAGTTAAATAAAAAAAATGCAAAAAGTCCTTCTGAGTTGTACCTGAGCTCAGCAGCAATTTATGTTAATATAACTGAATCTGAAGTTTGGTGAAAATCTGAGTATTAGTTCTTCAGATAGAGCTATTGCAGAAACCGTCAAAAATGCAGTATAGCAGTGCCACCTGTTGGGCGATTTACACCAAAAATTAATCAACACCAATTTATATCAAGGTATAACTAAATCTGAAGTTTTATTAAATTCTGTGCATTATTAGTTCTTGAGATAGATCGCCCACAAAATTTGTAACCCATACAGACAAACAGACATTTTCTAAAATCTGTCAAATCGTGTTCAGGACTAGGATATTCTAAAATGCATAAATCCACCAAAAACTGGAAGCCGAATTTTTTCACGAATTCAATACTTTCTTCTTGTAAAGATAGAAGAAAGTAAAAAACATAGGGATAAAAAGTAAAAGGAAAATAGGAGACAGATTAATTCGCAAATATGATAAAATGCATTATTAGATTTGGGAATGAATATTCTTGGCTGAACAAAGTAACTACAAAGTTATCTAAAATATATACATTTGTAAAATTTTGTATACCAAATTGTTACATTTAATCAATCAAATAGTTACCTAAAACACCAACTTCTAAATCTCCAATAGCTTTCTTCACAGTGTTGTAAATTGAAGAATCAGCAGTAAAATCAATAGGAACAGTTTTGGTTTTCACATTATATTTCTTTTCTGTAAAGAAAATTTGTATCTTACAATTTCTGTAACTAATATAAATATGCATTATCCTAAAATAATACTGTAATTAATATAAAGGAACTTTGTTTTTACTTTCTTTGAAAATAATGAGATTAATAATTGAATATGTAATAGTCTAGGAGACAGTGAAATTTTTAAAACCCTTTAAGCGTCCTAACCGGGTTTTTCCGTCACATAATCTTGGAATTCAAGGGCTGATTTAACACAAAATTCATATTAATGTAATTTTTTTGCAGTGCATGAGATAAACAAATATGTAAGGTAATCATAAACAAATCCTCATACAAATACTTTTCATAGCTTTTATTTTATGAATCATTAAACATATATGAACAGTTCTGTAGCACGCTTAAAGGGTTAATCATTTTATACAAGCTGATCTTCAAATATGTAATTGATCATTTTTACTTAATCATGAAAACAACTGTCAGCTGTCAGGATGCAGTAGTGGGAGTCAGAACATCACAAATTCAAAGCGAAATCACAATGTCCTACTTACAAATATTTGCCACCTGTTGCGATAACATCTACAAACAGGACACCATTCATTTCGCTTTGACTATGTAATGTTGCAGCCTCATGCATTGCATCCACTGCTTTTCTGACAGCTTTTTTCATAACTCATTTAATAAGATCAATTACATATTTAAGGATCAGGTTGTATAAAATGGTTAGGTGAAAATGTTGCTGCCGCCTGGATTATAAGAAATGAACAAAGAAAAATAGTTTCAATGAATCACAAATATAAAGATACTAAATTCATAAGTTATGCATCAATAAAGAGAAAAATACTAATTGAAATGAAGATTTGTATAAAATATCAGAGGGAAAAAAAAATTAAGTTTAGTATGAAAACTGGAATTCAAAATGTGGCAGTCTAAAAAGCTGAACACAGTATAAACTATTACATGATAACCTTAAAATAAATTATTTATACACAGACATTCATAAATCTGTTTTAAGATTCATAAATAACAAATTATTGCTATTTTTGTACTCTTGAAATACTGAAATATCTTTTACCACTTACTATAATGTAATGTAGTATAATACAATGTTTCAGAGTAAACAAAGCATCCGAATTGTAAATGCACACGCAACAGAAAATTTGTTGTTTACAATGAAGTCTTGAATAGCTCAATAATATCTAAGTATTCAAAAATATTTCAAGTTCTTATATTGCTAAGTTTTCTTTTGTACTTTTCTTGATTGATATAGAGTATTCATTCTTACGATGACCAATAGCTAATTCCTAAAATCAATTTGAAATCAATTAAAATGAAGATTTGAAAAAAAAAAAGTCAGAATTTACTACTAACACCTTTACAGGCTGGTCAGGGCTCTGCTCTTCTACTCCTGTGTTCTTGCATAACAAAGATGCACAATAAAGTCTAAACAACCAATTATAATGGGATTCATATTCTAATAAAATATCCCTGCATCATCAAGATTTTCAGTTCTTCATTATTGCTACAATTTTTATCATTAGTTTTAGAAGTACAGTTTCAGTAGCAAAAATTTTTCAAATGCTTCTCTGCTGTATAAAAATGCATTTATGTCAAAACAGTTATTTTTTAAAAAACTAGGGGGCTCTGCCCCCTACGAGCTACACTCGTCAACCCCCGTTCAGACACCGCAGACTCTAACAGCACGCTAATTTGATCGGCTTTAAAAAGATTTCGGAAGATTGAATTATAATTTCAATCTGACAATTATAATCTGACGTAATTTTCACCAAACTTTTCTTTCTCTTTTTAATAGTCACGTAAAAATACTTTTGTTAGAAGTGAAATATTATGATCATCTTAAAATATCAAATAAATGTCTCGTGCAATTTTTAAATTTAAACTGTTTTGCAATATTATTTTTTGTTCATTTTATGTAATAAGTGTAATGTGACGTAAATTCTCCTATTTAAGACTTCTAACGCATGTTAATGAATTTATTATTTTACAATATTCTTTCTCTTTTAAAATTCATGTGTAAATATAGTTTTTATGACATAATTTTCATTGAGTTCCTGCTTTTTATATTTTCTGTTTATAATAGTCACAAGTAAAATCAATTTTTAATTTGAAGCAAGCATTATTGTTTGCGCTGTTTATACAGTTGGCAACAGTTTAAATTAATACAATTTTCAAAAATACGTAAAAAATATCTCTCTAAATGCTGAAAATTTGAATTTAAAATAGAAATAAAACCTCAAAAAATGAGTCAAATTAAAAAACTAAATGCAGTCTGCACACCAGGAAATTCTAATGCATAAAATGATCTAAAAATGATTAAATTCCTATGTACAGTTTTTGCTCCTATAAAACTTTTTTAATGGAATGATTTTGTCCAACTCTGGCATTAAATAATCTCTTAAAATAATTCTTCGATTAGAAAACTGTCTGCATCAGCGTGTTTATCAAACATTTCTCTATAATACTACCGATTTTCATATTTTTGTATGCAACAGTTTTTTTAATATTAACGAAGAAAGGCCATGCTTAAGCATTCAAATTGGATGCCGATCTACCAGGAATATCTATGCAGATTTTCATTGATCCATTTCCAAATCAAAACTTTTTTTTATATATAGAAGGATTAAAATATTTTAATTTTTATACAGCCCCTGAGTCCTATATTTAGAGAAAAAATTTCATGGGCTGACAAGTAAAACAGTAAAAATTTCACTTTTTAATGCAGGACCAGGGGCGGATTTAAGGGGTCGCGATGGTCGCAATCGTGAGGGGCCCCGTGGCCCCCAAATCTTCTTTTGAGTTCAAAGAGAAATGAAACATTTTGATAAAAAGATTTTCTTAGTCTTCTTTTTTTAATTTTTCAGTTAATATTACATCATTTTAATGTAATAAATAGAATTATTTTCTATCATTTGCTACTACCAGAAATGTTTTAGCTTTCCCTTATTATTTTTCCATTATTTATTATCAGGACTAAGATCATTGGGGAGTTGGTTGTGGAGAAACGAGATGGGATTCAAGGGAAACTTGGGTCTGAGCCGAAAGGAGGAACTCTGTTAAAGTCATTCCATGACGATTTAATTATACAGATTGAGGGCCTGGTAAAATCATGGGCCACCAATCTGGGCCCCCCAATTTTGGGGGCCCCACACTTTGTCTGCAACTTTCATAAAGCTGATATTTTAAATGTATTTTTACTTTGTTACTGATTATTTATACTAATAAAAGAAAGTTTTGCTCTGTGTGTGCAATGGCTAGCAAAATCTACCGTCTGTAATACTGCCTAATCTAGATGTCTGAAAATTTGGGTGAGGATAGTCTAAGCCATTTTCTGATGCACCTGTGGATAAGATTTTTTATTTTTTAAGACCAGGGTTCCCCCCCCCCCCCCCCCCCAGGGCTTTCAAATTTTTAATAACGTGCCTCCTTTTTATCAGATCCTCTTCGTTTTTGGGGTCCCTTCTCAATTTAGTTATCCCCCATTCCACATTTCATGTAAGATCCTGGCTCCCCGGGGCTTGGTCAGGGCCTTGGAAGTTTTTGGCCCTAAATTGTTAATAAATTGCCCCTTTTAATACCATATTCGTTTTTGGTGCTCTTGTTTAATTTACTTAGCTTCCCAATTCTACATTCCAGGTAAGACCCTGGCGCCCTAAGCTGCGGTCCAGGGCCCCTAGCACTTTTTGTGAACCATGCATTTTCCCCTCCCTAACTGTGTCACCCTTTCAGTGCATAACTTTAAAGTTGATTCTTGGAGTGCTGCCCCTGGGCCAACATTCTCATATTTTTATTGGGACTCTAGGACCCTTTTTAAAGCATTTCCCCCATTTCTTTAAAATGTTATTCTAATGATAATTTCAAACCCTATGATTAATTTCGCCGAATTGAAGATCTAAAGCACTGAGTACTAGGACCTTTTAACATATTTTCATTTTAGAGCCTTGCTCTCAACTATCAGTTGGCCTCTTTTGGGTTTCCTATTATAGCTTCTTTAAAAATTGTCCAATTCACTACTTTTTTTTTTCTAAAAACTTACGTGGACCTCCAGCTACCCCTCATATTTTTATTGGGGCTCTAGGGCCCATTTTGAAGAATCCCCCCCCTATTTTTTGCACTATTCTTTAAAATTTTATTCTAATGATTATTTCATACCCTATGCTTAATTTCGACTAATTAAACATCTAAAGATCTAAATACTGGGACTTTTTAACATGCTTTCATCTTAGGGCTCTACTCTCAACTATCAATTGACATCTTTTGGTCCCCCTATTATAGCTCCCTTAAAAAGAGTCTGATTTACTAGCTTTTTTGGTAACAACTTCTTGGGTTCTTCAGATAATACATGAAGGTAAAAAAAAATTCTCAGACTTCAGCTATGATCAATTGTAAATGTTAATCGCCTTCTTGGGGCCCTTGGTGCAGATTCTTTAAAAATGATCCGATTCTCTTGCAATGTTTTTAACATAGTTCTAAGATCCTCCGGAACTACTAAATTACTAAAAAATTTCCTTATATCCTTGCTACCACCTATTTCGAATATTAATTTTCTTTCTCCGCATCGACTTACATTTACTCACTACAGCTGTAGATTAAAAATAACGCTATTGTTAAAGGTAAGTGGTTAAATGTAGAGCGGGGGGGTAGGGGATTTCATCCGCAAATTAAATATTGTGTTAATGTTAAAGCGCAGGTTTGGCACGGTTTAAACCATGTTTTTTTTCTACTGATTTTTTTTGTCTAAAAAACAAATTGGCTTTTTTAAAACAAACCTAATATAATATATATATATATTTCGTAATTTAAATGTTTCAAATTGTTGGATATAAACAACTTCTACTTTTAAAAATATCATGGCAGTCAACACGAGACATAGTGAGTCCAGGTCATGCTTGTATGAATGTAGAATGAAAATTGCATGAGTTGATGAACATATCTGGGGCCTCTAAAGAGATAACTTAAAGCATGTGAATTAAGCAAACATAAAATAGATTACAAATATTCAATATTTAGCATAAAATATTTTCATTTGAGAAAATGCAGATTATTTACAGCAATTAATAACATAAAATGATCTTTAAGATTTCAGTCAAGCTGTAAAAGAAAATTTTCTTGACTGGGGATTATCCTTTAAGGGAACCGGGAAAGCAAAATTCAAGCAAAAAATAGATTTTTACTTTTCTATATCATTAAATAGTTTAAACTTTTATCTTTCCAACGATGTGTCACACATGTTAATATATAAAAAAAATAAGTGTTGAAATTATCCATTCTTTCTAAGAGTACTTCACAGCTTAATGGCCATTTAAATCTTTAATTGACTTTTTCTCAAAACTTGATTTTTCATGTTTATGTTCCTTTTCTTCAATATCTATTAAACTTAAGAATTCAGATTTTTTTAATACTTATATTACGTTATATTGTATACTTTAAAACAGGGATTTAATAATTTGTTGAGAATTATTTATTTTAATCAGTGAAATCTTACCAAAAATGCTAATTTAAAAATGACTTTCAATAAATAATTAATAATTCATTTTGAGTTTCACTTAGAAAGATAATGGTCTGTTAAAATTCGTAAATAGTGTTATTCTAACTACTCTAAAGAATCTAGACTTCTATCTTTCACCATTTCTGAGAAAAAGGTGCATAAAGTTGGTGAATTTAACATGGCGGAGTTAGGGCTTTCCCGACCCTTTTAAGAATAAAAAAGAAACTGAAGATATGATGTCTAATTAAGAGGGCACTGAAAAATTGGGGTGCTAGTTATAATATTTCAATATTTAAATTCTATTTTTTCCGTTACTTGCTAAATCTAATGTCCAAAAATGTTGATTCAGAGTTATCACACAAAAAACAAAATTACAAGAAGAGTTTGAATAGGAAAAAGTCTTCAACAACCTCATATTATTAACATTATATAAGGAAGTTAACCATACTGGAGATACTGTCTTCCAGATGAATTTATTTATATTTGTGAAGTAATGATTAGCTCAAGGAAAAAAATATTAAATGTTCAGCAAACTAATTTCACTGAAAAAAAAAAAAAAAAAAAAAAAAAAAACTAAAGTCAAGTTTAGTGGAGTGCTTTATTGGTCTTGGCTCCTAATCATAATTGCACAAGAAAATTGGATAGTAAAAAAAAATGAAATAAGTTAGTTTCTCATTTAAAATTTTTAAATTCAAATTCTATTGAATATGCACCTGTTTACTTTTAAATAAAATATGCAACAAAATCCATTTATATCCTGTATAATATAATCAACCCCATTACTTTGGATCTAACAAGAAAATGGGGGGGGGGGGGGCATTGAAATAAGGTTCGCTTGAGATATAACAAAGAAAAGTCTCATGAAAAATGCCTAAAAAGATATATCATTAATTTTTAGTTTTGTAATTTAAAAGTAATGTGTATTATAACATAGGTTAGAAAAAAATCCTGGCGGCTGTTTAAATGTTGCTTTGGATGACAACTTTTTTAAAAGTACTGTCCATTTTAAGATCAATATTTTCAGTTGTGTAAAAAGCTAGTAAATAGGTGTTTCTGCTTATTTTACCGTCTTCTTCTTTTCTTTTCTTTTTTTTTTTAAACCTGGGAGGTAGGTTCAGAAGAGAAGTGTCAAATGACAATACACAAAACTTCTTGAAATATGTAAAGACTCAACTGCTAAATGTCAAAGCATTTCAGGAATTCCTTATAAAATTCTTTATTTTCAATAAAAGATAATAATTGCCCATGTATAAACAGAAAACAGAAAAATCGGATATCAGAGAAATTTTTTGTTTTCAGAGAAATTTTTTGTGAATAGACATGGGAAAGTATATTATATTCAAGAAACTACATCATTTATTTATTTATTAGTAATAGTAATCAAAAGATTGTTTATTAAGATTTTCAAGGGATCAGTGTATCACTATGTAGAGCATTTTATTCTTGGAACATAAAACATAGCTGTTACTTTACTAATAATATTTAAATTTGAAATGATTTCAATTTTCTACATAACTGACTGTAATAATTTAATTTAAATGATGTTATATTACTTATATGTCCAACAATGTTTATTTTTATCAATAAATGTGCATGTATATGTTATAGGGAAAATATAATTTTTTTAAAACCCTGTTTAAAAAAAAAAAAAAAAAAAAAAAGAAGAAGAAACTGATTTAAACAAAAAAGCCCTTTTTTGGGGGTGGGGGCGGGGGCGATTTACCAGGTTTTTTGCAACTCTCGTTAAAGATAATTCGTTAAATTTATAGAGGAGGGGCCACCTTCCACCGTTAGGGAGCGCATTCCTTCCTCGGGTTCTATCGGCCCGATTTCAACTGGAATTGGTTCATTCAAATTAGATTACGATTTAGCTACTTTCTGCATTATGAAAGTTTATCTTGGACTTCTCTTACCACAATTTTCAAACATTACCGGCGCATTGGTTTCTCGGTTTCTATAAGCTCGATTTCAACGGAGGTTGGTTCATTCAATTTAGTTTATGATAGTTTTTCAGGATTTAGTTCCATCTTCAACCGCCAGGGGTCGCATTCTCAGCTCAAGTTCTATGAGCCCGATTACTACGAAGTTGGGCTCTTTCAATTTGTTTTTCGATTATCTTCAGCGCGTGTGGAGCACTTCCGATACACGCTGCCGTAGGCAACGAGGAACCAGGTCACAGGTTCGTTCAGAAAGAGATTTGTTGGGAACACACTAGACACTGCCGAAGGCATTAGATCCCCGAAAACTAAGTTAATTTGAAACACTCTATGATGCTGAAGACATATTGGGATCCCGATTTTCCAAAGATATAAAATCATGCAAACCTGAGTTTAGTTTAAGTTTATTTTTACGGGCCCGCGCAACGCCGGCTGGGTCAGCTAGTAATCAATAGTTTATTATTGCATCGTAAGTGTTTATATTTCTTCCCTATCAAAAAATTCTCCCTATCTAGATCAAAAAATAACACACGATAATCAAATATATCACGATTGTCAAAGACAATGTCCCCTATAGTTTTCCTCAATATGAATTTTAGGTAGACTTCATAAGAAATACTACCTATTACATTCTCCCCTATGTTGGAATTTCTAAAACATTTTTGCAGATCTACGCCGATCATGACCAGTCAAAACTATATATATATCGTTAATGGGCAAAATTGAACCAAGGAGGTGAAAATAGGGAGGATTTTTGTGAAAACAGAAAAAATCCCATAACTTCTTAATTGTTGTACATATCAAATTAGTTTAAAGTTATTATTACTTCTAGAAAAAGGGCCAAAAATTTATGTATGACAGATTTTTGATATCATTAAAAATGGACTCGAAAAAAAAAAAAGGCTTTTAAGAAGAAAAAAATTCATATCTTCGTCAATTCTCAAGATATCAAATTCACTTAAATGTATTATAAATATTTTTAATCTTATCTACAACTTTTACGTTGACAACTTTTTGATAGGACCAACTTTTATATATATATATAAAAAAAAACTAAAAACAAACAATAAAGGGGGATGAAGAAGAAAAAAATTGATAACTTCGTCAATCCAGAAAATATCAAATCCACTTAAATTTATTATAAATCTTCTTAATCTGATCTACAACTTTTTGATAGGACCAACTTTTATATATAAAAAAACCTAAAAACAAACAATAAAGGGGGGGGGGGGGGTGAAGAAAAAAAATTCATAACTTCGTCAATTCACAAGACATCAAATCCGCTTAAGTTTATTATAAATCTTTTTAATATTATCTTTTATCAACAACTTTTATATTGACAAGTTTTTGATAGGACCGACTCTTAGAGCAAAAGAAAAAAAAAATAGGGATTGAAGAAAAAAATATGGAATTAAAAACTCGTCAACAGCGGCCAGATAAAATTATTAAACTGGGTTTATCTCTAATTTTGATTTAGTTTTTGTTGGTAAAATTAGTACTTAACTTCGGAATCTACCTGTGGCTGTAGTCTGAGCCACCAGAGATTTTTTTCTACTTTAGCAGATGTTTCGCTATTCTCAGTTGTGGAAGTGCAACTTGTACATTTTTGGGGCCATTTTTTATAGCATTTGCTATTAAGACACACGCAATTACAACCTATATGCAGATTAGTTAATTAAATTGGTGTTTAAAAAATACATTTACATAAAATTTCAGTGCAGATGGTTGTAAAACAACTCATGGACCTTCGAATTCTTTTTACGTCCATAAAGCATTTGTCATTCTTTGAAACCCCGTTGTGTAACGAAAAGGAGAAAAACATAATTTAATTTGGTTATAATTGATGAATTTATTTGATTGCTGAAATTATTTTATTAAAACATGAAATTAAAATTTCAAGCAAGATAATGGATGGCAGCGCGGGCCGCTGCAGTCCCACGCATCGAAACCCAGGGTTCGCAAAAACCCGGGTTTTTCTGAAAAAAACCCAATTTTCCCCGGGGAAAATCAGGTTTTTTCAAAAGTATAATATATGCGTAATTACATAATTGTATACTATATTTTCTATGTGTTATATACACTATACATAAAAAAAAATACATTGTTCCCTTATATACAATATAATTGTAATGCTACAAGTCATAAACTGTATAAATTATATGAATTTAAATTAATTAAATGTAAGTGTTTCTCACAAATTAGTTTTAAATATAATAGTAGATATAAAATTATTACTTTTCTTAAAATCAAATAATAAATAGAATATTAAAATTTAAAATATAAAAGTAGGAAGAAAACTAGTCGGATGTACCAATCCCAAAACTTTCTTCTATCTCATACATGTTAATACTTCAAAATTCGCTATTACACTGCCAAAATTAAATGGCAATCTATGCATCTCATGAGGATTCTAACGATATGAAATTCCGTGCATTAGTTCTTGAGATATGACTATCGCTGAAATCGTCTAAATTCAGCAAAATGCTACCTAGCAGCGCCACCTATTGGGTGATTTATACCAAATCCTAATCAGCAACAATTTATGTCAACGTCTGACTGAATCTGAAGTTTGGAGAAAATCCGTACATTAGTTTTTGAGATAGAGCAATAGCGAAAATCGTGAAAATTTCTGCATAGCAGCGCCACCTATTGGGTGATTAACACCAAAACCTAATTAACAACAACTTGTGTCAACATACAACTAAATCTGAAGTTAGATGAAAATTGGTCCATTAGTTCTATTGATAGAGCTATTGAGGCAATTGTGGAAAAGGCAGCAGAGAAGCGCCACCTGTTGGGCGATTTACACCAACACCTAATCAGTAGCAAGTCATATCAAGGACTAACTTAATCTGAAGTTTGATGAAAATCCGTGCGTTAGTTCTTAAGATAGAGCTATTGGGGAAATCGTGTAAATCCTGCAAAATTCATCATAACAGCGCCACCTGTTGGGCGATTTACACCAAAACGTAATCATCATCAATTCATATCAAGGACTAACTAAATCTGAAGTTTGATCAAAATCCGTGCATTAGTTCTTGAGATAGAGCTATTTCGAAAATCGTGAAAAATACAGCATTGCAGCGCCACCTGTTGAGCGATTTACACCAAAAACTAATCAGCATCAATTTGTATTAGGCACTAACGGAATATCAATTTTTATTAAATTCCGTGCATTAGTTCTTGAGATAGAGCGCCCACAAAATTTGTGTCACATACACACAGACAGACAGACTCACAGAGTCACAGAGACATTTTATAAAAACATGTTTTTTGGAATCTCTGACCCCTAAAACGTGTAAATCCGTCGAAAACCGGAATTCGAAAATTTTCATGAATCCAATACTTTCTTCTTGTAAAGATAGAAGAAAGTAAAAAGGGAGTAAACTAGTTAGATGTGCCAATCCCAAAAGTCTTTTCTATCTCATACATGTTAATAATTCAAAATTCGCTATCACAGTGCCAAAATGAAAGGACAATTTATGCCCATCATGAGGATTGTAAAATACAGATTTGTTGCATTGGATGCATTTAACAAGGAGATATAAGTATCATCTGTTGTGCAATTTACAACAAAACCTGATCAGTAACAGTTTACGTCACCATCTAACTGAATCTGAAGTTTGATGAAAATCCATGCATTATTAGTTATTGAGATAAAGCTATTGCAAAAAGTGAGATAAATGCAGCGCCACTGTTGGGTGATATATACCAAAAATAATCAGCACCAGTTTATATCAAGGTCTAACTGAATCTAAATTTTTATTAAATTCCGTACATTAGTTCTTGATATAAGAGTTATTGCTGAAATCGCGAAAAATGCAGCATAGCAGCACCACCTGTTGGGCGATATGCACCAAAATTCAATAAGCAACAACTTAACTTGTAACTGAATCTGAAGTTTTATGAAAATCCCGTGCTTTAGTTCTTGAGATAAAGCTATTCCAAAAATTGAGATAAATGCAACATAGCAGCACCACCTGTTGGGCAGTATACACCAAAAACTAATCAGCACCAGTTTACATCTAGGTATAACTCAATCTAAAGTTTTGTGAAATTCTGTGCATTAGTTCTTGAGATAGAGCACCCACAAATTTTTTTTCACATACAGACAGACATTTTCTAAAAACCATCAAATCGTCTTCAGGAGCTTTTTAAAACGTATAAATCCATCATAAACTGGAAGTCAAAATTTTTCACGAATCCAATACTTTCTTCTTGTAAAGATAAAAGAAAGTAAAAATACATATTTTTTATTTCCATGAATATAGTTGATTTGAATTTTTTATATAAAGACATTCTTATGATATAACCTTTATCTGTAATTATATACTATGTATGTTGCCTACTAGGTTCTAAATGTTAGTAAAATATTTCAATGTGTTGAAATACATTTTTATTTTACTTCAGATGTGTATGTAATGTCTTTTATATATTAATTTTTTTTTTCAAAATTAACTGAGATGACTTAAATTCATGAAATGTATATGTTGTTTAAATTTTTATTTTTAAATTATTTCTGAAAATTGAAAAACCCACATTATGGGTTTTTCAGTGGGCTTTTTCAAGTGGGCCCATTCTGAAAAAACCCGCCAGGTTTTTTCGAACTGGGCCCAGCTTTGCGAACCCTGTCGAAACCCCATATATTCATATCTTATTTCATGCCATAAATGAACCAAAAATGAAAAGCAAAGAAAAGAGGTTTTGAGTTATAGCTCAGCAGATACTAAAATACTGTTTCCTTAATTTCTGAATTACCTTCGTTTGAATTATCATTTTATGTTCTTAAAAAATGGAAATGAAAATAAGAAACATAATTTTAACAAATTTATCCGTCACAGTATTAAGTTCATGTAAAATAATCTGATGTAATTTGAATATGAAATAAATTTTGTGTAATTAATCCTTAACGATTTGAATACATTTTAATTAATTTGTAAGTATTTATTGTAATTAAGTTTTGGATATCTATTATTTGTAACTTATAAATATACCCAATTTTGTAAGATGGAAGGGCCCCAAAAAGTTCCAGCAAGAGGGGCCCTTCACTTCATAAATCCGCCCCTGTGCAGAACCATAGAGCTGATACAAATTACTGACCCCTGGCTCTCCTAGGGAGAAGGGCACAGTATATTCAGTGTTAGTTATTAAATAAAATAGCAAAAACAAGTGGATTCATACTTTTTTTACATATTTTTGTAAGTTAAAATAACAAGTCAGAATTTACTACTAACACCTTTACAGGCTGGCCAGGGCTCTGGTCTTCTACTCCTGTGTTCTTGCATAACAAAGATGCACGGTAAAGTCTAAACAGCCAATTATAATGGGATTCATATTCTAATAAAATATTCCTGCATCATCAAGATTTTCAGTTCTTCATTATTATTACAATTTTTATCAATGAAATGACGTGGTGGTCAGATGCTCTTTTTTTTCTTGTTTACTTTTAACATAACTAAGGGATTTACAAGAAAGAAAATGATTGAAATTGATATTGAAGGTAGATATAATACTTTCTGATATACTTAAATTTAAGCGGACTAGTAACTTTGAAATGACATAAGTTAGTGAATGTTTAAAGAATGTCATCTTAAAGTTATCAGACACACTTGTTTGAAACTTAAAATTAATATTTTTTACTTTTGTCAAATATATGCAATTTTTTCCACTGTGCTCAGAATAACACTCACGTAATTTAACCATATGTTATTTTTTTAGATTCTTAGGCAAATAGGGTTGTATTAAAATGATATGTTATTTATTTTTTTTTTAAAAAAGGTCTCATTCTTTCAAAAATAAACATTCATAAAAGTCATAACATAAAACGAACATAATTATATGACTATTATGTGAAGGATCAAAATTTTATGCCATTTCGTATGTGTTCATTTACTATATAATAAATTGAAATTTCACAAAAATCTGGCTAGACATCTTTGAAAAATTGTGTGTACAATCTGCAAAATATCAATTTTGAATTAAATGACTTTAAAAAGAAATATCCCTTATGCTATATATAGTGAGAGCTAAAGTTTCTTTTACTGAGTTTTGATAACACAAAGTTTTGAACAGTAGCGTTAACTTTTGAACTTTTGAAATATATCAGGTGGGGCTCAAAATTTTTCGAGTAAAACAAGACATACAATTTTTTCCCCTGGAGAGAGAGACGAGGGAGGAGCTAATGACTTTTTTTTTTTTTAAGATGATAATTTGAAGTTAAATTACGTTTTTTCTAAGCAAAATATAAAATTATTATAATTTGATAATTTTATTAAATTATATTCTCATAAGTTCTTCCTTATAAATACATTAATATTTATTGTAAATAAGATAAAACTTGCTAAATACTAAAACCGCAAAAAACTAAAAGTCCAGAAAACATACATTTTAATCACCTAAGTGCTTTATCAATTCAAGACATTAAATCCGATGGCAAAATATGCAGGAAATTTGTTTTTGAGAGAAATTTAAATTATAAATCTGCTAAAGGAGCTTTTAGTACTCCTAACAGGAGCACTAAAAGACTTAATTAAACTTCAATTAGACTTAAATTAAAGACATCAATTAAGTCTAATTGATGACTATTTTCAAAAAAAATTATTTTGAAAATGTCAATAAAACCACATTTCATTTCAGCAATAAAATAAATAAATAACAAAATAAATCAATTGAAAATAGGTGGGCAGAGAAATCAAATTAGTGGGTGGGATCACATTCCATGAGCCCATATAAGTTGGTTTTGAATGCAGTTTTGTTTAAAGTAGTGCGAATCAAATAAGTTTTTAATGAGTGAATAAAACAGTTTTCTATTTTTATGGTTTGTTTTAAGATACATGACTCCTTAAAATAAAATTAGATGTGAATGCAACTTGACAAGGGTTCTCGCTGACTTTTTACGAACGTTAGCAATTTGGCTAATATAATAATAATAATAATATTTGTTATGTTTTGTATAATAATAATTGTTTTATTCGTCAGAGCATGGAGAAAGTTTTTCTAAATATAACTTACAGGAGCCAGAGGCTATACAAAAAATTTGTATTTTGTATACAGTCAAACCCCGCTATAGTGAACACGGCTTACAATGAACCCTCAGATATAATGAATGAAATGTTTGGTCCTGTGCCTTGCAATACAAGTATAATGTTATTTTTTGTGGATATAATGAACCCAAACAAAAAAGGAAGTTGGATATAATGAACTTTTTTTTCTGTCTGACTGATTTTTTTTTTTCATTTTTTTTTTTTTTTTTTTTTTTTTTTTTTTTGTAATAATTTTCAAATTGCTACTTCAAAATAAATACATATACCAATTTTTAAAACCATCCATAGGCAGGAATGTAGCGATCTTGTTTGCCTCTTTTATCTCCTATCACCCTCCCTAAACAAAGGCCATCCCCAGCAGATGTTACACCCGTAAAAGGTCAGTGGGTGCAATATCCACTCCCGGAAATTCAAGGAAGACACGTAGGAATGCGCATACATTATACGCCAAAGCAGCAATTCAAGTACTGTACAAGCTATTGTGCACACAAAATATAGAACCGAGAGTAATGGAAACATTTCGGTTCTTCAACAGAAGTGTATGAATAATTTTTTTCTTGAATCAGCCTCTCATCAGCTAAAGATTACTATTTTTTTTTCTTACATAAGACGTTGAGTAAAAAATAAAAAAAAGTTAATGTTTTTCGTCATTATTTTTCAGTAATTTTGTATTTCATTTTATTGGTCATTTATTTAAATAATGCGTATTTCGAGGGAGGAGTTTGGAACCATTTAGTTAAAATTGTTTGCAGAACGGATATAGTGAACTCCCGGTTAGAATGAACCGAAATTTCGGTCCCTTGAGGTTCACTATAGTGGGGTTTGACTGTATATATATATATACATATAGTATATATATTAACTATTTGAATGCAAATGGATTTTCATATGATGAAAAACAACATTTGAAACATTTTTTCCACTAGAACTATACTTCTAAAATTGACAGTTCAGGAATTAAACATTGGTCAATGATAAGGGGCATCCAATGGTATATACAAAAATATCCATGCATATAATATACACTAAAATTATTTGAGAAGAAGAAGCATTTTTGTAATAAAAAGGAGCTGAAGAAAATTCAAAAAGGAATATTAATAGTTTCACTGTCTGGCTATCTATTCAGTAAATTCTGATTGTATCAGTAAAATAATTTAATGTGATTTCAATATGTACAGTAAAACCTATGAAACAAAATTAGTAGGGACTGAAAAAAATTCCATTTCAGGTGAATTTCAGTTTTTATAGGCACAGTTCTATGGTATTACAACCATCAAGATCATGAATTTTTCCATTTGAAGCAGGTTGTGTTTTCATAGGTTTTATGGCATTTAATATTTAATAAGATTATTAATTTAATTTAATACTTTATAAGGGCAGTTACATTAGTACTTAGTTTATTTTCATCTTGATAAAAATATCTTTAAGCAATCTATTTATCAATCAAAATGTTCATTTGGAATTAAAATCTGGCCACCATATTTTTGTAAAATTAAATTTGCTATTAAAAATAGTATTACAGAATTACTAGTAGTCATCATTTTGAGAACCACAGCAATAAAGCCACAGACTCAAACTATTTCCGATGTAATGTAAATTTCTGAACCCTAAAGTGAAAAAGAAGTTCATAGAAAAATCACAACTTTTTATTCATTCACTGACAAAATATTAATTCCAAAATTATCTATTACTTAAACTCTATTGTCATTTATAGTATTAAAATTTAAACGAAATGATGTCTCATGCAATGTAATGACAGTCTAAAAGAGAAGCATGAAATACTTGCGAAAAAAAAGGGTAAGAAGCAATTTATCCTAAAAAAAAGTGTAAGAAAACACTGGAATTTTTTTTTTGTTGTTGCAAAACATTTTTTTGTTTTGTTTTGTTTACACAAAATGCAACAAATACATAAAAGAAAACAATTTTTTCTTATTTCAGTTCTGAAGAGGATGCAAGAAGATAAATTTATACTTTATTGAAAAATTCAAGCTTTACATTTAGTGCATATCCAGATTATGCAAAGGATCCAATTTTAAATTTCAATGTAGCGTAGTCAATAAAACGAATATTGTTATTATTAGTAATACACTATATTTACTACAGCATAATTTTAAATTTAATTAAAAAAAAATTTCTTAAAAATTAAGCAATTTTTTTTTTTTTTTTTTTTTTTTGGCATAGGTTAGTAATTTTTAAGGGGGAAGAGAACCTCAAATACCCTTTCTCTGGCTATGACTTTGGAAACTTCTAAATTATTTGGAAGGAATGACGGGGAAATATTTTGGTTTATAGGGCTACCTTGATAATTTAAGCGTAGAACCAACATAGCAGCTATATTCAAGGTGAAAAGTCATTTTACATGGATTGGCAACCTTCCAACTGTGAAAAGTGCCGAGAATTCAATGAGCCACTGATAAACATCAAAGTACTTTTGGATCAGTCATATTTTTGTACAATTTAATAATTTTCTTTTTCCAGATTACCAAAAAATCGGTAAATAATGGAAATTTCAAAATAATTCCTGAACTGTCCTGATAATTCTAGATCAACAAAATACCCTGATATTAGGTTGTCGTGGATGAAATATCAGATTTGGTAGATAAACTTCAATCAACTATAACTCTATGAAAACTGGATTTTATTAATCAAAATAGGCAACATTAAATGCAATACATTTCTCCTATCAATATACCAGAATATGTGCTAGTTACATAGAAATCTGGCATTCTGGACCAAAGAAACTTCTTAAAAACCTTTTTATGGCTGTTTTGTTTGTGACCTTTTACCTGCAAAAAAGAGCTTAAGAGCCTAGAGCTTAAAAAAGTGATAGTTGGTTGTCGAAAAGTCTGGGGAGTATATTGGGTGAGTAAGAGTCTCATAATGCAAACTGTGCAATTTTTAGCAGTTGTGCTGGAAACGTGTAGTCTTGCATTGTCATGAAGCAGTAAAATTTCATTTCTCTTGAACAGTCTCAACTGCATAACTCATAATGCATTGTATCAAGCTGTGTGCAGTATTTCTCTACATTTATAGTTTCACCATTTTTTTTAAACTAAGTGTGGAAAACACCATTGTGCACAACAAAAAACAGTCACCATTATCTCCTAAGAATGAATTGAAGGATTGGTTTCAATATGCATTAAGAGGCCTCATCAGTATCTAGCCATTGTGCAGATCAGTGATGATTATCATACATGATCCACTTTTCATCATATGTCCCAATTCTGTTCAAATATAGAGTGCTTCTGTTCTGAGAGAAAAGGGGAGAGTAAAAGTCCAGTTAATTTTTCAGGTTTTGTTGAGTGAGCTCATGAGGAACCTTTTTATCCAGCTTTTTTACTTTACCAAGTGTGTGCAAGTGACAGGAAATTATAAAATAATGTATGCCTAATAATTCTTCTATGACCTTTACAATTTGGCAAGGGTCGGTCTCAACTACTGTTTGCAGTTTGTTGATTTTGATGATTTGTGCCACTTGTCCATGCAGTTCATTTTCCAGATTTATGCCACTGCATTAGAGTATTTTGAACCACCACACATTTCATTTTTTTACAGTGTCATCTCCAAATGCTTTGTTAATATTCCTCGCTGCCTCTACTACATTGTGGTGAAGCGTGCTCATAAAGAAAAAGTGTCCACATGTGGCTTTCATCCATGTTGTGTCTAGCTCTTTAAAGGATTTATTGCTTGCATGCAGGGATATTTAACCTTCATGACCAATACCACTTGCACCATCTGGCAGTGTTTATAAACATGAAAATTACTTCATCCAGGAATCCGATATTCTATCTGCAACAACCTAATATTTTCTTATTTTCCACGACTCTGTCTGTAACCACACTGCGTAAACTCTAGAATGCTACACTTACTTTTATTAACGGATCTTCTACACTGGGATACAGGCATCTCAAAAAATAAAAATAAAAAAAATAGTTTTCAGAATTTTTATAAAATATATAGGAGAGAAATTTAATAAATTGGATATTTATAAAAGGGGGGAAAAAATCAAAAAGAAATAAATGATGGGAGAACAGGTACAACACTGGGTAGCATTTTAGGATTAACAAGTTCATCACTTAAAAATGATCTATACTATCAAATTATAATCAGAAACACAAAAAAAAAATAATTTCAGTAAAAAAAAATTAGGAAAATAACTTTAAATATAAGTATGACACATTTAAAAACAATTTATGTTTGCATTCTACGCCAGTTTCACATCATAAAACAAAATATAATATTAACATACCAATTTCTTCAGCAACATCTTCAAGCTTTTCAGGATTTCGACTGATAAGCACCACATCAAATCCTTTTGCAGCAAGCTAAAATTTTGCAAACAAAAACTTATTAATTATAGATATGCATATTTTTCCAAAATACTATTATCAAAAATTTTAAATTTTTTTAACTACCAGTTTATGATAACAGCTAAAGATGGAAAGTTTTTTTATAAGAGGTTATTTTATCTAATTTTAAACACATTTAAATATTTTCGTGATAAATGATAAATATAATACTAAAAATATACAGGCACAAATATGTAATAGGCTTTTATCTTTAAAATTTAAAAATTCATCTAATGGAGCATATCCCATCTCTTAATGAGATACACGTACTAAGTTGCTGTACGTACACTTTGCGCACAAACCCGCAGACTTTCCACAGGCTTGTGAATTGAAACTTGTTCCTAATTCACCAAATGTGGAAATATATTGTAATCTATACCAATTTAAAATTCTTGGGTTTAAGAACATTTTGGAAAATATCAATTTTATTTCAATCTTTTTCTCGCCAGGGGGAAGGGGGGCATTATCAGCATAAAAGAATGTTGAGTTGAATCTTTCCTATGTAATTTAAACTTAGAGTATGGTTGCCATTAGGGCCGTAGCAAGGTCTTCTGAGCCCCCCCCCCCCCCCAAACATATTTTTCGGGGCCCCCCTCTAAGATTTTAGAGAAATATCTATATTTAATTTTCCACCCGAGTTCCATTTTATAACAACACCAGCGGAGTTTCGCTGATCGGATTTTCCAAAACGAACTTAAAATTGAACGAATTTGTAGTTGGGCTGCACTATTTTTGGCAATGTACAACCATAGGGGCTATGTCCGCTCCGATCTCGAATCATACGAACCTTGAATTATTGTAATTTTTTTATATTTCGATCCAGATTAAATTCAAATTTTCAGCATTTCGTTCACGTTGCTACAGGAACAAATTTGATATTCTTACAACGTGAATTTAATCAAAGGACTTGCAAAATTTAACTGAGAATTCTTCCATTTAGGAAAAAAATGTCAAAAAAATCGAGGAAGAACGCCAAAAATTGCATAAAAAAATTCGAAGTTCACAGAGATCAAACTTTAGTTATATTGGGCTAAAAGATTGAAACAGGGTTTATTTTTTTACGAATATTAAAAAAACTACCAGAAAAGTGAAAAAAAGCTAAAAATCACATAAAAATTCTCGAAAATTTTAAAAACAGCAGAGGACAAAATTTGGCAAAAAAGTTTAAAACTGAATTCCTTTTACAAATGTTGTAAACCGCTAAGTATTGCTCATAAACAAAATAAATAAATAAAAAATATGGAAGTCGTTTTCATATTTTCAATTTTCTCTTCATTTTGACAATGCAAGTAGTATGCTTTTAGTAATAAGCCCAGACAGATTTTCTTTAAGCAGAAAATATTCACTTATAACAATTTTTTTTTCCTGCTCGGATTGGTGCCTTTTATTATATATATATATATGTGTGTGTGTGTGTACAGATTTACTAATTGAAAAAAAAAATTACTTTTGGGATGTCGTTTTCATACATTCCGGTTTTCTCCAGTTTAAAATTGTCACCCAAGTTGAAATTTAAAAAGAAAAAAAAATACCTTCGGATAGAAGGTACTTTTCTGTGGGCAACGAAGACGGGTTTCCTAGTAGATAATAATAAAGACAGAGTCTGTCCAGAGTTTTTTTTTTTGTCTGACCTGATGTTTTTCTGTTCAGGACAAAATTTGACAGGAAGGTTAGCTGTATGCCTGAAGTTATGCACCTCGAAACAGGTTTTTAAATTTTTTGATTTGAATTTTTTTTATTTAATTTTTTACGCTATTTTTTTGTATTTTTTCGAGTTTCGTGCTTTTTTCCTCACATCCATAAAAGGAATCTATTTTCAATCCATCTTTCCATTTTAGCCGAATATAGTAAAGTAGTCTTCTTCGATTTTTAAATATTTCGCGAACTTTTTAATGTGATTTTTAACTTTTTTTCGCGTTCCGACGTGATTTTTTGACATTAGTAAAAGCAATCAGGTTTCAGCCTTTTAGTCTGATGCACTAAATTTCGTCATCTACGATTTTTGAATTTTTCACGAACGTTTTTTTTTCTTCATTTTTTCAGACCCCTGTGATTAGAACAGATTTTATCACACATTTGAAGAAATTTTATCTCACATTTGAAGAGATTTTATCTCATATTTGAAGAAATTTTCGTCTTTAGAAAGGAAAATTTCTAGAAATTTTTATCTTTGTTTCGCGACTTCTTCGTGTTATGAAGGAAAAAGTCATGCGTAAAAGTTCAGTTTCCAGTAGGGAAAAGTACAATGCAGCAAAGTTGGCGGAACACTCCTGTGATTTGATTTGACAAAAATGCATTTTTATATTTAGTAAAGATGTTAGGTAATTTTTACGTTAGATTGGTAAGTTTTCTATATTTTCGCGAAAAATGAGCAAATCAAATCAAAGCTTTTGTGTGTGTGTGTGTGTGTGTGTGTGTTTGAACGAAAAAAAAAAAGTTACTGAAAAAATCCTTCAATTCACTGATTTCTTTTTTTTTTTTTCCTTGAGAGAGAGAGTCTAAATGGAACCCAGTTTCAATCTTTTATCCCAATATAGTAAATTTTACCATCTGCGGCGCGGATTTTTGACATCCTTAAAAGGAATCAAGTTTCAGTCTTTTAGCTCAATATAGAAAATATATCCATAGAAATTTCTGAATTTTTTACGATCATTTTGTGATTTTTAGCGTATTTTTGTCTTTCACGGCGATTTTTTAACATTCCAGTTTCAATCTTTTGGCTCGATATAATCAATTTTCTCTCAGCGATTTTTGAATTTTTGCCCAATTTTTTATAAGATTTTTACACTTATTTTTCGCGTTTTGCGGAGTTTTTTGACATTTTTTTTCTGAAACCGAAGAATTATCCAGTAGATTTTGCTGCTGTCATAATTAAGCTGAAGTGGAAAAATAACAAATTTGTTCCTGTAGCAGCGTGAGCTACGATGCTGGAAAATTTCACTTTTATCTGGACACTATTACTTTTATCGAAAACAAAAATACAATAATTCAATGATTGTTTGATTCAAGATCGGAGCGGGAATACCCGGAACGGGTTTATGCTGCGGAAGGCAGTGAAGGCCCCCAATGGAGAACTCCAAAAAATAGATTTTTTTTTTTTTTTTTTTTTAAGCAATCAGCGAAGCGGGCAAAGCTCTGCTAGTAGATTAAATAAATACACAATATAATTTATGTATAGTTAACATAAGTAATTTATCGAGCCAAGAGAAATGAAATGTTAAAAATGAAAGAAGTCGAACATAAGGGGATAGGTGGCATATGCAATGCACATAGATGCCCGCTTATTGGGATCCCCAACGAGATTAAGAAGCATATATTTTTTGAACATTTGAAAAAGAAAAAAAATGAAGCTTAAAAGTTTTGAATCTTGAGTTCCGAATTTTGCTCACTTTTAAGAGGGGCCCCAAAAACGCCAATTAAAAAAGTATTTAGAGCCTGCAAATTTTCTTTCATCTGGGCACCTTCAAAAAGAATCATGACTGTAGGAAAAAAAGCACATTTGGTTGAAGGAAGTAATAATATTAAGGAAGTTTTGAAACTTATTGGGCCCCCAACGAGATTAAAAAGCATATTCTTAAAACATTTGAATAAAAAAAATGAGGCCTAAAAGTTTTGAATCTTTGGCTCCAACTTTTCCTCTCGTTTATAGGGGTCCCTAAAAAAGACAATTCAAAAAGAATTTAGAGCCTGCAAAATTCCTTTCATCTGGGCACCTTTAAAAAGAATGGTAGCTATAGAAAAAAAGGGCATGTCTGTTTTGGTCAAAAGAAGTAATAGTATTAAAGAAGCTTTGAACCTTATTTGGGCCCCCAACGAGATTAAAAAGCATATTTTAAAAATATTTGAATAAAAAGATGGGGCCTAAAAGTTTTGAATCTTAGGCTTCAACTTTTCCTCACGTTTATAGGGCGCCCTAAAAAAGACAATACAAAAGAATTTAGAGCCTGCAAAATTTCTTTCATCTGGAAACCTTTAAAGAGAATGCTGGCTATAGAAAGAAAGCACATTTGTTTGAAGGAACTAATAATATTAAGGAAGTTTTGAAACTTATTGGGGCTCCCAACGAGTTTAAAAAGCATGTTTTTTTAACATTTGAATAAAAAAATGAGGCCTAAAAGTTTTTAATCTTGGGCTCCAACTTTTCCTCCCGTTATAGAGGGCCCTAAAAAGACAATTCAAAAAGAATTTAGAGCCTGCAAAATTTCTTTCATCTAGGAACCTTTAAAGAGTATACTGGCTATAGAAAGAAAGCGCATAAAATCTGTTTTGGTCAAAACAAGTAATAGTATTAAGAAAGCTTTGAACCTTGTTGGGACCCCCAACGAGATTAAAAAGCATATTTTTAAAACATTTGAATAATAAAAATGGGGCCTAAAAGTTTTGAATCTTGAGTTGCAACTTTTCCTCACTTTTATTGGGGGCCCCCCAAAAGACAATTTAAAAAGTATTAAGTATCTTTCATCCGGACACTTTTAAAAGGAACAATAACTATAGAAAGGAAGCACATTTGGTTGAAGGAAGTAATAGTATTAAGGAAGTTTTGAAACTTATTGGGCCCTCAGTGAGATTAAAAAGCATATTTTTAAAAAATTTGAATTAAAAAAATGGGCTTAAAAGTTTTGAATCTTGGGCTCAAACTTTTCCGCACTTTTATAGGGGGCCCCTAAAAAAGACAATTCAAAAAGAATTTAGAGCCTGCAAAATTTCTTTCATCTGGGCCCCTTTAAAAAGAATGGTTGCTGTAGAAAAAAAGCGCATATCTGTTTTGGTTGAAGGAAGTAGAGTATTAAAGAAGTTTTGAACCTTTGGTTTCACCTTTTTCGCCCAATGCCATTTTATTTTTTAAGTAGAACTTACAGCCTTCAAAAACTTTTATAAAGAATGGTGGATATAGAAGAAAAGCACATATCTATTTTCTATTTCTAAATCTGATCAAGATCTTTGACAAAAAAAAAAAAAAAATGAATTTCGATAAAACAAAATAAAATGTTATTAAAAATAATTTTTAAAGTTAAAAAAATACATTCGGCTGAAAGGTACAATAGCTCACTACTGGGCCCTGACTTTGCCTAGGACCCCCTTAAATAGGGGGCGGTCGCTACGGCCCTGGTTACCATATAAGAAAAAAAAATATTTTAAAATACTGATTAAGAAATTTCCCACTAGGGGCACTCTCAGTGTAAAAAATACCTTCCATGTGAATATTTCTATTAAAACATAAATTTGACCATGGCTGAAGCCTATTTTGAAGATTAAAAAATAAAAATTATTTTATTTCAGTTATTCTTTTCTGCCAGATGACACCAAGGATGTAGTAAAAAATAAATTAAGGAAAACCAAGTGGGTAAGTGTGATCACAGATCGCACAGAGGGTTTCGTTTAATATCTCTTTTAAAACACTTTACCCTAAATTAATAAACCAAAATTGTTAATTTATGATTATTAAATCCTTACATAAATGGCAGCACCAGCATTTAATTTTAAAATACAGTGAACTCTCTCTATCTGAACACTCTCTAATCTGAACACCCCGCTATTATGAACGCTACTTTTGATCCCCAATCTATCCTACCTCTCTCTAAACTGAACATGTGTTTTCAATCGGAATTCAGGGAATTCCTCCATAATGGAAATTTGGGAAATATGTCATTGCAGAAGAATAAAATATTCAACTGGATTTTAACTGTTTTTTTCTGATTGAACTCGATTTTAAAATAGACAAAATCATTGTTAGATTTTAAGCATCTATCCGATGCTGCAATTTGAATAATTCAGATTAAAATCTTCAGTTAAGAAAACAAATAAAACATTTATTATAACAAAGAAAGAAGAAATCGAAAGAATATTTTTCAAAAGGTAAGCTTTTACCGTACGGGTTCTACATATCCACTAACATTCTTATATTTTTAATAAAGAAAAATGTCCAGATATAAAACTATTGACATTTCACAAAACGTAAATCATGATAATCAAGAATAAAATTAACAATTAAATCAATTTTTATCCAAAGAGATACAAGAAAAAATAATGTAAAAACCATATAACGTGATTCCCCCTCTCCCGATCTGAGATATAAATAGAAAGATTACGCAACAGAAATGTCTGCCTCCCAGTGGCAGTAAAGAGACAACAGGTGTCAGAAGCAGTGTACAAAAAGGATAATTGTTTGTTTTCCGCACATTATCGCTTCTGTTTCTTTCTTTGTTTTTTGTCCAGCAAAGGTAAAAAATTTTTGTCATTTTGCTATCGTCACAGATACGTCAGAAATAAGTATGAAAATGAAAAAACAGAAAGAACTGAAGCTTCAGGAAAAATACGATGTTGTTCAAAAATTAAAATCAAAAATAAGTCAAAGGAAAATTGCATCTGAGTTTGGAATTTCAGTAGGCCAAGTCAATGCCATCAGTAAGAAAGAGAAAGAAATTATAGCCGCTTTTGAAGCAAATGAACCTTCCTCAAAGTGCAGAATTTCAGAAAAGAAAACAGGGAATGAGAACATAAACAATCATGTCTGGAAGTTTTTTTGCCAAATGAGAACGAAGAATCTTCCTGTCACTGGACCCCTGCTAAAGCAGATTGCGCTAGATTTTGCAGAAAAGGAGAAATTTACGGAATTCAAGGCATCGGAAGGATGGTTGACTCGCTTTAAAAGTCGGCATAACATCGAATTCAAAATAATCAATGGTGAAGCTGCAGACGTAAATATCGAGACTGTGGAGGAATGGAAAAGAAAACTTCCGGAAATAACGAAGGATTTCGACTCCACTGACATTTTTAATGCCGACGAAACCGGCTTGTTTTTTAGAGCTCTTCCAAATAAAACCCTGGCACAAAGAAGCGAAAAATGCGTGGGCGGGAAAATGTCGAAAGAAAGACTTACCGTCATGCTCTGTGCCAGTTTTACGGGTGAGAAGCTCGAACCACTTGTGATCGGAAAAAGTGAAAAACCACGATGCTTCAAAAATGTGAATATCACATCATTACCAGTGCACTATAAATCAAATCGAAAAGCCTGGATGACAATCCCAATTTTCTCTCAATGGTTGGAAGGCATTAGCGAGATGATGAAGAGAGAAGGAAGAAAAATTCTTCGTTTTGTTGATAATGCCAGATCACATACAAACATGCATCTGAGCAATGTGAGTCTCAAGTTCCTGCCACCGAACTGTACTTCTGTAATCCAACCACTGGATCAAGGAGTAATCAAGACCTTTAAAGCTCACTACCGAATTCATTTTTTGAAGAAAATGTCCCTGGTGATGGAAGAGTCAAATTCGACAACCGAACTAATGAAAAAGGTCAATCCAATGCTGTCCATTGGATATCAATGGCTTGGAATGAAGTAACCCCCTACACCATCCAAAGATGCTTCTACAATGCTGGATTTCAATGTGAGAATGAGCATATAAGAATAGAGGACCAAGAAGCAACAGCTGTGAGAGATTTGGGGTTAATTCTTCAGGAGCTTCATACTGAAATTGAACCTGGAGCTTATCTCGAAGCCGATGGAAGCCTTCCGGTTTGCGACAACAACATCGTTGAAGAGGAAGGGGACAGTGAAGAAGAAGTTGAACCAGAAAATATCGAAGGAACAAGAAGTGCGATTACCTTCAAACAATATGGCCAAGGGATTCAAGACCTGTTGAACTATGCGGCTGAACATCACCCGGAAGCCTTCCCACTTCTTAAACAATTAGATAACATGTATACTGCACGAGCATACACAGTGCAAAAACAGACTAAAATTACTCAGTTTTTTAAGTAATGTACCTATTTGTTTTCAAGTGATGTATAATCCTCCTGAGACCTGGCATACATTTAAATGGATGTTTTGCTTTCTCCTTCTATTGCGTTAAATTTCATTGTAGCAATCTAAAACCAGTTTGACATGGTAATGTATGAATTAAAATCCACATTCAGCTTTTGGCAACGGTAACTACTTTGTTTACAAAATGGCGTAATAAATGAGTCAAGTCGGAATTCTACGTTCTGCTGGTAAGTTTTGTTTTTATGTTATTTTAATTTGATTAAATTATTATTTTTTTTTTCAATTTTAATAGCAGATGTTAATAATTGCCTTATGCTCTTTATAATAATATTCTATTCTTTCCCATACTTTTAGCCCTTTTTTAATTATTTTAAAGCGAGTTATGGCCTGAACATCCTTTTAGATGGATGTGCTGTAAAACAAAATTAAAAAATCGAAATTTATTAATTTCTTTAAAAACATCATTTTTGATGCTTATTTGTTGAAAAAACTGTCATAAAAAATATATGCATTATATTTTGCTTGGGTCTCAGGAGGATATGTAATTGTATGTTTTGTAAAACTTTTTTAATAATAAGAAAAAATATATAAAATAATTAGGCAGAATACCGGTCCGATTGAATTTAGTTTGACAGTGCATAAGCTGCCAAATCTAAATTCAGCACCTCTATCTCGGTAACAGGCAAGGCTAACCAGGCTAAGTATTCTATACAGTCTATAAACTCAATACTAAGTAGAGTAGTACTACATTTCCCAATCTCCCTCTATAATGAACACCCCCATAATCTGAACATTTTTGGTCGGTCCCATGAGTGTTCAGAATAGAGAGAGTCCACTGTAATTAGAAAAATATTTTTTAATCAAATTTAAAATATTCAAGAAAAGTTATTTAAATAAAATTAAAAAAATTGAATATTTTTAAATTCAGCAATTTAAAAAATTTAGCACAGGTATAAATAAAATATAAAATTTTTAAAAGAAAAAAATTGTTTAAAACATTTAAAATGCTCAAATAATTCAGATAATAATCCACAAAAAAATAAAAAAAATCCATATTAATTGTTTGACTTTCCAAATGCTCTATAGATAATGCCAAAAAAAGGATGTTAACATTTATTAAAATTCGAAAGAAAAAAGAAAAAAAAACTTTTAATTCCTAAATAATTCTTCCAATGATAAGATGAAAAAAATTGCCCTATTATTTCAAAAAATGGCCTGTAGATGGCAGCAGTAAACAAAAAAAATATTGGTTGATTGAAATTCCAGATTTTCTGTGTCTGGAAAAGATAAAAAGAAAAAAAAAAAAAAAGGAGAGAGATTTTTAAAAATCACCGCTGCACAAAAAAATAAAATAAGCCTTTAAAATGGCCAAAAAAAGGAATTTTCTTTTAATTAAATCCATCTGAAAATGAAGTGTAATAATAAAAATCAAGATCAAATTTTTTCAGTTCTGCCTGACAGATACGAACATACAATCTACTACGCGGGAGACCATTGTGGTAACACGGTGCCATTGGTGTTCGGCGATATTTGCTGAATTAAAGATTATGTTTTGAAATCGAAAAAGAAAGAATTAGCTTAATTAAAATAATATAAAGATTTTTCAAAACTTTTTGATTTCAGGGTTTTTTTTAGCTCTATATGAGAAATTTTTTTTTTCAAGTATGTAACTTAAATAATTTCCGAGTACAGGCATGCGACGGGCGGACAGACAGAGAGACTATAAGGGTTTCATGAGACGAACGAAACCCTAAAAACAGAGGGTGCAATGCGATTCCAGACTATTCTCATGGGGCAGGGTGTAGAGAAATTTCCAGCATCTCCCCAGGAATCTCCCAATTAGAATAGTCTCCCAGTTAGTCATATTTTGCATTTATAAATTTCATTTTGATGACTGAAATGTTAGACCAAGCTTTTATTTTTAATAAGTTTGGAATTTTTTTTTTTTAAGTTTATTTGATTATAACTTTTTAAATAATAACAAAACGATAAGCTGTTTTTAAAAGTATAAATAAATATATTTTTGTAATTAAAAAAAAAAAAACCGACTTTTGCATGTATAAATTTTTCAAAAGTAATGCCATACGACATGTGGCAAACTCATGAAATGAAAAAAAGTAAGTGACAACCCTAAACTTAGTAGCTGACGATTAGGTGCCAATAATCTAAGGATCCTGGCACAGATGGACCAGTTGGAAAATGTTTTTTGTTTATTGTAAACCATTGAAACAGGCTAGAATGGCAGCAAAGCGATATGGTTTTTTTAATTTATTATAACTGCAGCAATGTGAAAGATTCGATAATGACAGAGATGAAAGGAAAAAGTTAAATTAATTTTTTCAATTAAAACCTTTTTTAGTTGAGATAAGAAATATAAAACAAATATTGAATTAAGCCTAAAACAATAAAGAGAATTTAAATTTTACCTCTGCTTGTAAAAGATAAAGGAATTTAATTGAACGGAAATACTATTTGAATTGTTTTATAATGGCAAATATGTTATAGTGATCTTATCATATTTCTTAAAATATGGTCAATTTTTTTTTTTTTTAAATATCTTTTTCAGTAATTTAAAATTACTATACAGCAATTACAATTTATATAAATTTCAATTCAATTAATTAATTATTAGTTAATTTATTAATAATTAATTTTTACAATTCAACTCATTTTTTTATTTCATTACAACATTAGTAATTTAAAATTACTAATCATTGATATGTTGCATCAGTGACATGAACTGAACTGAACTGATGTTTTCCTCGAGAAAGAAACAAACTTTTTCTGTTATTCTGTTGTTTTTGTTTTGAGGTTGTAATTTGGTGTTTCTGTGATCGTGAATTAAATGTCCTGTATTTAAAATTGAAGGTCTTTGTTATTTTTAAGACAGCCATAATATATCTGGTAGATATCCGCCAACAAATCCTTAGTATATATTGAATAGAATACTATTATTTTCGACCCGCAAAGTGGTGTAAAACATTGTTTTCAGTTGTTCCTGCAACAGATATGATTAATTTACTATGATAATTTTTTGGCCTAAGGTAATGGGATAAGGAAGTAACAAAGCATAAAAATCTTTATACAAGTTAGGGGAGTATGGAGTTCTTGGAATGTGTGTTAGAATTCTGTGAGGGTCAGGTGATACCTAACCCAAACCCACAAACTCTATTTCAAGTCAGCCTGCAAGACTTGGCCTAGAAATAAAATACGAAAAGAAATTTCACTGACCTGCAACCCAAGAGGAATCTATAAAAGAAAATTTGTCAAACCGAGCACAACCCGAACCTAAAATTCTTCCACTCAAGCTGACACGAAACTGGAAATCAAAGAAAATTGATCCACAATTTAATGTAATTATAGAAAAGTAGTCTATAATCATTTTTTTTATTTCCTCTTTTATGTAGAAAAATAAACTTGTAAAGTCTCATTTATATCCAAATACATAGTTTTTCACCTGAAACAATATTCTGGAGTTTTTTTTTTAGAAAAATTGGGTTAACCCAAACTGACCCACAATAAAAACAATTAGCCCGAGCCGTGCATTTACATTTTAAAAACTAAGATAAAATTTTTATGATGTAAATTTCTACTCTTGGAGCTGCTTTACAAAAGTTTCAAGACGCTTCTCTATAAATTTACAAAAAATGGATAAGTCACATCAATTAATAAGATCGACGCCTCCCCATCTCGCGTTTTTGAAGAATCTAAGCTTTATGTTTAAATATTAGATGTTTTAGAGACAATAATAGAATGAATTTTCCAAAATATACATTGCTCCCATTACTACTAAAGGCAAACATGTACAGTGGCACTGCAACTCTGTTTAGTGACTCGTGCAAAAAACTGTATTTACTGAAATTAAAATATCAATTATTTGATTCTATTTTGAATGATGTCTTTTTATGATCATAAAAATCTTCAGTTTCTAATTTTCCTTTTGTTGGGAATTTTTCAGTTTTCAACCAATGATCCATACTATAAAAGTATCATAAACCATTTTCATCAAGGCCAGAAAAATTTGAAAATTTTTATTATGCCTGCCCAGTCGGGCATGTGGTAAATAAAAAAAGATGCCCAAATAAAAAATTTACATGCCCTACTTTTTGCACTTCTAAATTTTGTGGCTGTAATTTTAATGCTGATAAATATAACAAATTGTATAAAACAATAAAGGATGCCCGAATATTTTTTATTCAAGGGAATATGAAACTGTTATGATTCAATTTTTTTTAATAAATGATTTTCATTTAATAAATAAAATTTACATCACAAAATTAATTAAACATTGTTTTATTAGATTATAAGTTACATTCAATTGCTAATGTAGAGAATGTCCACTAACGTGTTGCGTGTCTTTGGCAGTCGATTGCCAGTGTTCCATAGCCAGTGAGGGGTCATAGGTACAAGTGTCACGTCAGGACCATCAATGCTTCTTTCCCTTAAGTCATTCATACTTTCTGTCAAAAGGCTACACCGAAGGGAGATTTTAACTCAATTCATACTAGGGATGCAACGGATATCCGGCAAATATCCGATATCCGGCATATCCGGCTGATTTTTCAATATCCGAAATACCGTCGGATATCCGAATCACAATCACCGGATATCCGACTTCTCTGCCGGTTATCCGGCAGAATGCAGCGAAGCGAATATATAAGGATAACAGAAATCGTTTGACCCCAAACCCCAGTGGCAGAACTTTCTTCAAGTGTCCGCAACGCTAATAATATTTTCAAAAATAGTCTGCAATACGCTATGTATCATATAAATATCTTCTTGCTATTGTAGTGTTATTTAATTATGGCATCATAGGTATATATATATTTCCTGAAAGTTACAGCAGAAGGGAGGGGGGGGGGGAGGCAGGGGATTCTCCCCAAGCGCTAAATACTTTTGTCGCAGGTCAGGTTAATTCTGTGTTTGGTTGGGTTCGGGTAACCTTAATTTTGAAAAGTTAGTTCAGTATATATTATTTCAGATTAAATCTATTTATATAAAATCCAAGTCTCTGTGTGTCACTCACAATTCCGGTTGGACCGCCTCATTGATCGCGGCATGTCAGGGTTAGGCTTCCTATGGAGAAATCGGTAACAGCTTCAACAATGAGTAGTTGTTGAAAATAACTAATGGTAGGGTTGACATAATAGCGCCAAATTTTGACCAACTTGGTAATATATCGCCGAATTTGGCGACAAAATAAGTTGCCATATATGAAGCCAACTTGACGAAATTCCCATTGAAACCCATTAACCTTTCACAATCGAGCTCACCGCTATTTTATTTAAACTCAGTGCATTTAAGGTATTTTTTTCAAAATCTATGGGCCAGAATTTAAAGTGTAATGTACGAAAATGCACGTCTTTACATCTTAAGCCCGATGCTACTAATAAAATAACCGCCACTAGACGGTGTTGTGCTATCTGAGCTCCTAACTGCCCGATTTTAATGTGCTTTACAATGTAAAGAATTTAGAGAATTTAATTTCTATATCCGGATATATAAGCTGCGCATAACCGGATACAGAAATTAAATTCTCGGTATTTTTCCAGTATAGGGGCCTTGGCGAAATAGAGAAAACTGGCTTGGCGAAGAAGAAAATTTGGCAACATATTGCCATATTATAAAATGTGTTATTTTCATGTATCACTGTGGAACAAGAGAGAAAAACTACTTATATTCTTGCGCATGTGCCGTATACACCTTTATATCTCATTTTCCGTCATTTTTGGCGGGTTATCATTCTAGTATATCTATAATAATAAAATGAGATGTTTGTGTATCAGCTTTTTTCTAAAGTGACTGCTGTGTTTCTTCTGCGACCCTTTTATGAAATTCACTTTTTTCACGATCTTTTAAAGAAATTCGCGTTTTTTCGCGATCCTTTGACGAAATTCGCGTTATTTCCTCGATCCTGTGACGAAATTCGCATTTTTTCAATGTCGCTTAGAGAAAATCCGCTTTTTTCCGCGATCATTTTACAAAATTTGCATTTTTTTTCGATCCTTCGACTAAACTTTCTTTTTTCAACGGCCCTTGGACGAAATTCGCATTCTTTCCGCGATTATTTCTCGAAATGTGTTTTATACGCAATTCTTTGACGGCATTTTTTATGCGAGTTTTTCGCGAACTTCGCGTTTTTTCCGCAATATTTTGACGAAACCGCTTTTTTTCTGCAACCATTTGACGAAATTCGCGTTTTTACCTCGATCTTTTTACGATATTCGCGTTATTTCCGCGATCCTGTGACGAAATTAACGTTTTTTCCGCGATCATTTTACAAAATTTAAATATTTTTTCGCGATCCTTCAACTAAATTCGCATTTTTTCAACGACCCTTCGACGAAATTCACGTTCTTTCCACGATCATTCTACGAAATTGGCATTTTTTTACGCAATTCTTTGACGAAATTGGCGTTTTTTATTAGAGTCTTTCAGGAAATACGCGCTTTTTCCCCGATCCTTTGACGAAATGTGCATTTATTCTGCGATCATTTTAAGTAATTCGCGTTTTACCGCGATCCTTTGACGATATTCGTGTTTTTCCTAGATCCTTTGCGAAATTCGCGTTTTTCTGCGATCCTTTGACGAAATCCGCGTTTTTTACGCGATCCTTTGACGAATTCCGCGACTTTCCGAGATTATTTGACGAAATCCACGTTTTTTTCGGAATCATTTGACGAAATCCGCGTTTCTTCCGAGATCATTTGACGAAATTTGTATTTTTTTCGCGATTCTTTGACTAAATTAGCGTTTTTTCACGCGCATATTTCACGAAATTGGCCTTTTTTACGCAATTCTTTGAAGAAATCTGCGTTTTTCTGCAATCCTTTGAGAAAATTCGCGATTTTTCCGCGATCCTTTGCCAAAATCCACTTTTTTTCCGCTGTGGTTTGCTGCGATCCGCGTTCTTCTGCAATCATATGCCGAAATCCACGTTTTCTTCCGCGATCCAAAATTCGCTTTTTTCCCCGCGATCCTTTGGCGAAATTGGCGATTTTTTCTGCAAACGATTGACGAAAAATATTTTTTTTTTTTTTTTTTTTTTTTTTTTTTCAATCACTTGTCATAATTTGCGATATTTTTCAGTGATTTCTTTTTTATTTCCGAATGTTCAGACCGATGACCGACTTTTTTAAATTTTCAGAAAATTCGGAGCCGAATTATCTCGGCCATAGACCCGTTCTCACTTAGCGAATACTGTTTGGCTTTTCAGAAAAACATCGCTTTCACCTCGTTTTTGTTTCTTTTTCTTTTTCCGCTGTATTTTATATGTTTTTAGTCTGCAGGACCCCTAAAACGTCTGCGACGCTCGTCGCGGTGTCGCGCACATTCTGCCACGGGGCCCCAAAAAATCCGAACAATTTTGTTTATAATGTAAAATATGAAAGTAAGTTCATGAGTAAAAGGTAATTCTCAAAAGTTTAAAGAATTGCTAGCTTTCCTAACATTGATATTTGAACTCTTTATAATAAATTTAAGAATTTACGTATACTTCTTTTAGAAAATTGTACCTTTACTTTCAGAATATAAACAAAATTTGAAGTTGTTTATTAAAGTATGACTTTATTAATTTTCTTTCTTTCTTTTAAGTTTAACACTTAAACAGGCCTATTTTTAGAAGAAAGTATTGTAATAGAATTTTTTTCGATTTCCTTTTTTCGACGGATTTAGATGTTTTAGGGGTCAGATATCCGAAAACATGTTTATACAAAAGGTCTGTCTGTCCGTGTGTTGCCATCGTACCATCAAAAAGTGAATGAAGTTATGCATAGAATTGAACGAAATTTTTTGTGAATGTTTTTGGCTATAGCCAGGCGGCCCGCCCTCCTTCAATATGGAAACATTCCACTGGAAGGGGCGGGGGGGGGGGGGCACTGTAATCGTGATTTTTGTGCCATTTTCATTATTGTACCATCGAAAAGTGTATGAAGTTATCCATATAATTGAACAAAATTTTTTATATTTGTTTTTGGCTATATCCAGCAGGTTCTCCTTTAAATTGGAAATATTCCGGCAGAATGGGGCGCTGTAATTGCGATTTTTGTGCCACTTTCATTCTTGTACCATCGAAAAGTGTATGAAGTTATGTATAGAATTGAACCAATTTTTTTTTTTTTTGGGGGGGGGGGGGGGTATGTTTTTGGGTATGGCCAGCAGGTCCTCCTTCAATTCGAAAATATTCTGCTGGAAGGGGGCGCTATAATACAGATTTTTGTGTTATTTTCGTTATTTTACCATTGAAAAGTGTATGAAGCTAAGCATAGAATTGGACCAATTTTGTGTGTATATTTTTTACTATGGCCAGCAGTTTCTCCTTGAATTTGGAAATATTCCGCCAGAAGGTGGCACTGTAACAGATTTTTGTAAAATTTTCTCAATTTTTCGCAGTTTTTTTTGCACTGCAGTGATGGAACAGCTGCGCCAATTGCTCCAATTGTGCCAAATCGATAATGCTGCGCATTTCTGTGCCAAAACGATCACTTTTCAACAAAATTGCATCCAACTGCGCCAATTCGATAATAATTCTTCAGCCAAATCGATCATTTTCCATCCGAATTTTGCCAAAATATGCGAATTTGGTCAAAAGATCGCGAAAAAACACGCGACGTTTGTCAAATGATCACTAAAAATATAAATGTTAATTTTAACAAAGGACCGCTAATTTCGTCAAAAAACGAGGTCAAAAGATCGCGGAAATACGTGATTTCGTTAAGATCTCACGAATAAAACGAAAATTGCGCCAGAAAATTGCGAAAAACACGCAAATTTTGTCGAAAGATCGCGAGAAAACGTGAATTTTGTCAAAGGATCGCTAATTTCGTCAAAAAACGAACAAAACACGGCCAAAAGTTCGTGTAAAAACGCTAATTAATTTAAAAGATAAAGAAAAAAACTGCCAATTTGATCAAAAGGTCTCAAATTTCATCAAAAGAGCGCGAAAAACACGCGAATTTCATCAAAAGATCGCGAAAGAAGCGTGAATTTTGTTAAAGGAGCACTAACTTCGTCAAAACGCCTTCAAAAGATCGTGAAAAAACACGATTTCGTTAAAAGATTGCAAATAAAAAACGCAAATTTCGTCAAAAGATCGCGAAAAACACGCGAATTTCGTCAAAGGATCACGAAAAAAAACGTAAATTTTGCCAAAGGTTAGGTAAGTTCGTCAAAAAACGAACAAACCACGGTCAAAAGATCGGGAAAAAACGCTACTTTCGTTAAAATATCGCGAAAAAACCCGCCAATTTCATCAAAAGGTCGCAAAAACACACGAATTTCGTCAAAGGATCGCTAAAAAACGTGAATTTTGTCAAAGAATAGCTAATTTCGTTAAAAGATCGCGGAAAAAAACGCAAATTTCATCAAAAGATCGCAAAAAACAGCAAATTTCACCAAAAGATTGCAAAAAACGCAAATTTTGTCAAAAGATCGCGAAAAACAGCAAATTTCGTTAAAATATTAAAAAAAAACACGCTAATTTTGTCAAAAGATAGCGAAAAACACGCTGATTTCAACAAAGGATCCGAATAATGTGCGACGAAAAATACACGAATTTTGTCAAAAGATTGGGAACAATATGCAAATGAGGTCAAAATATTGTGAAAAACCCGCAAATTTCGTCAAAGAATTGCGAATTTTGTGAAAGAGTCGCAGAAAAAACACGAATTTCATCAAAGAATTCCAGACAAAATGCGAATTTCGTCAAAGAATACCAAAATGACATTTTGATGCTCCAAGTTATTTTCTGCTCCAAAATGAGCATTTTTGCTGCTCCAAAATAGTTATTTTGTGCTCCGAAATGAGCGTTTTTGCTGCTCCAAAATGAGGTCCATGCTGTTCCATCACTGGTACTGTATATTGGCGGCTCATGAAGCGAAGGGAACTTCGCATCCTGCTAAGCTGGCTATTCACAAACAGCTGGTGTACAACAGAATAACGAAAAAATTATTGATTTTAATAAATGTCATGATAGAGATTAACTTATTCTTATTCTGATTAATTGACTGGAGCAGAAATTTTAGACCAAAATCAAAGTTGGTATAATATTGAACTAATAATATTGAAGTATTAACATTTAGAACTACTTTTTGAAATACTAGGGGCTCTGCCGCCTACGAGCTACGCTCGTCTTTTTGAAATACTAGGGGCTCTGCCCCCTACGAGCTACGCTCGTCAACCCCCGTTCAGACACCGCAGACTCTAAAAGTATGCTAATTTGATCGGCTTTAAAAAGATTTCGGAAGATTGAATTATAATTTAAAAAACAATGGCGATCTCCCTATAAACGGATTTCTATTCATTTCTCTTTGACTGGGGAATTTTAAGGCCAAATCCGCTGCGGTACTACTTGATTAACCCGTCGACCAATTTCTCCAAATTATATAAATCGCCAAAGCACTCGCCAAATTATACAAATTGACATCATTTTTATTTTAAATAACGAAAGAACAAATAAATTAGTGCAACATTAATAAAAATACAAATAAAACGTCGAAATAAAAATAACTTGATGACGTAGACACGTGTAACTTGCTTAAAGTCAAGTTAATGTGACATTTACGATCAACCATTATTGGCATTTAATCTTATAGTTTGGCGAATGATAGATTTTTGGTCGACGGGAAAACTAAGTAGTACCAAAAATACATATGTCAATCGCTGTTTTCGTCTTTGATAAGTAAAATAAGATAAACATTTCAAAATAAGCTAATATAAAAGGAATTAAGTAACCAGAATCTTAGTCTCCCGGTATTTTTTAACAAAGCGAAAAGAAAGTTCTTTTAAATAAGACATTTTAAATTAATCGTTTTTAATCTGACGTAATTTTGACCAAACTATTCTTTCTCTTTTTAATATTCACGTGAAAATATTTGTGTTAGAAATGAAATATTATTTGCGCTTTCTTAACAAAAATAGTTGAAAAGTATCCTCTCAAAATATCAAATAAATGTCTAGCGCAATTTCTAAATTTAAACCGTTTTGCAATATTATTTTGTGTTCATTTTATGTAATAACTGTAATTTGACGTAAATATGACGTAATTTCTCCTATTTAAGACTTCTAACGCATGTTAATAAATTTATTATTTTACAAATTCCTTTCTCTCTTAAAATTCACGTGTAATTATAGTTTTTATGACGTAATTTTTAATAAGTTCCTGCTTTTTTTACATAATTATTTAATTGTAATTCCAAATGTTTTTTTTCTGTTTATAATAGTCACGTGTAAATAAATGTTTAATTTATTACACGTATAATTTTTTTTTTTTTTTTTTTGAAGCAAACATTATTGTTTCCGCTATTTATACAGTTGGCAACAGTTTAAATTAATACCACTTTCTAAAATCTCTCTATTCTAAAAAAAAGTAACTACCGCTGTCACCGCCGCCGCTGCCGCCGGTTTTGAATTTTTTGTGACGGGAGGTCTTTCTTCGTTGATATTAAGAAAAATAATGCATACAAAAATATGAAAATCGGTAGTATTATACAGAAATGTTTGATAAATACGCTGATGCAGACAGTTTTCAGATCGAAGAAGTATTTTAAGAGATATTTAATGCTAAAGTTGGACAAAATCGTTCCACTAAAAAAGTTTTATAGGAGCAAAAACTGTTCATAGGAATTTAATCATTTTTAGATCATTTTATGCGTTAGAATTTGCCGGAGTGCAGATTGCATTAATTTTTTATTTTGACTAATTTTTTGAGGTTTTATTTCTATTTTAAATTCAGATTTTCAGCATTTCTAGAGATATTTTTAACAGATTTTAGAAAGTGATATTAATTTAAACTGTTGCCAACTGTATAAACAGCGGAAACAATAATGTTTGCTTCAAAAAAAAAATATTTATACGCGTAAATAAATTAAAAATTTATTTACACGTGACTATTATAAACAGAAAAAAACATTTGGAATTAGAATTAAATAATTATGTACAAAAAGCAGGAACTTATTAAAAATTACGTCATAAAAACTATAATTACACGTGAATTTTAAGAGAGAAAGGAATTTGTAAAACAATAAATTTATTAACATGCATTAGAAATCTTAAATAGGAGAAATTACGTCATATTTACGTCACATTACAGTTATTACATAAAATGAACACAAAATAATATTGCAAAACGGTTTAAATTTAGAAATTGCGCTAGACATTTATTTGATATTTTAAGAGGATAGTTTTCAACTATTTTTGTTAGGAGAGCGCAAATAATATTTCATTTCTAACACAAGTATTTTCATGTGAATATTAAAAAGAGAAATAATAGTTTGGTCAAAATTACGTCAGATTAAAAACGATTAATTTAAAATGTCTCATTTAAAAGAACTTTCTTTTTACTTTGTTAAAAAATACCAGGAGACAAAGACTCTGTTTACTTAATTCCTTTTATATTAGCTTATTTTGAAATGTTGTTACACGTGTCTACGTCATCAAGTTATTTCTATTTCGATGTTTTATTTGTATTTTAATTAATATTGTACTAATTTATTTGTTTTTTCGTTATTTAAAATAAAAATTATGTCAATTTGTATAATTTGGCGAGTGGTTTGGCGATTTATAAAATTTGGCGAAATTGGTCGACGGGATAATCAAGTAGTACCGCGACGGATTTGGCGTTAAAATTCCCAATCAAAGAGAAATGTATAGAAATCCGTTTATAGAGAGATCGCCACTGTTTTTTAAATTATAATTCAATCGTTCGAAATCTTTTTAAAGCCGATCAAATTAGCGTGCATTTAGAGTCTACGGTATCTGGACGGGGGTTGGCGAGCGTAGCTCGTAGGGGGCCGAGCCCCCTAGTCTGTAAAAAATATCTCTAGAAATGCTGAAAATTTGAATTTAAAATAGAAATAAAACCTCAAAAAATTAGCCAAATTAAAAAAAGAAATACAATCTGCACTCCGGCAAATTCTAACGCATAAAATGATCTAAAAATGATTACACTGCCATGTATAGTTTTTGCTGCTATAAAACTTTTTTAGTGGAACGATTTTGTCCAACTTTAGCATTAAATATCTCTTAAAATAATTCTTCGATTTGAAAACTGTCTGCATCAGAGTGTTTATCAAACATTTCTGTATAATACTATCGATTTTCATATTTTTGTATGCATTATTTTTCTTAATATTAACGAAGAAAGACCTCCGGTCACAAAAAATTCAAAACCGGCGGCGGCGGCGGTGGTTACTTTTTTTTAGAATAGAGAGATTAAGATGTATGAGATGGAAGAAAGTTTTGGGATTGGCAAATCCAACTAGTTGTTTTTGTAACTTCATTATAAATATTTAAAATCAAAAGTAATTTTCTTTTTACTTACTAGGGGGCTCGGCCCCTACGAGCTACGCTCGCCAACCCCCGTCCAGACACCATAGACTCTAAATGCACGCTAATTTGATCGGCTTTAAAAAGATTTCGAAAGATTGAATTACAATTTAAAAAACAGTGGCGATCTCTCTATAAACGGATTTCTATACATTTCTCTTTGATTGGGGAATTTTAACGCCAAATCCGTTGCGGTACTACTTGATTATCCCGTCGACCAATTTCGCCAAATTATATAAATCGCCAAACCACTCGCCAAATTATACAAATTGACATAATTTTTATTTTAAATAACGAAAAAACAAATAAATTAATGCAACATTAATAAAAATACAAATAAAACGTCGAAATAAAAATAACTTGATGACGTAGACACGTGTAACAACATTTCAAAATAAGCTAATATAAAAGGAATTAAGTAAACAGAGTCTTTGTCTCCTGGTATTTTTTAACAAAGTGAAAAGAAAGTTCTTTTAAATGAGACATTTTAAATTAATCGTTTTTAATCTGACGTAATTTTGACCAAACTATTCTTTCTCTTTTTAATATTCACGTGAAAATACTTGTGTTAGAAATGAAATATTACTTGCGCTTTCCTAACAAAAATAGTTGAAAAGTATACTCTCAAAATATCAAATAAATGTCTAGCGCAATTTCTAAATTTAAACCGTTTTGCAATATTATTTTGTGTTCATTTTATGTAATAACTGTAATGTGACGTAAATATGACGTAATTTCTCCTATTTAAGACTTCTAACGCATGTTAATAAATTTATTGCTTTACAAATTCCTTTCTCTCTTAAAATTCACGTGTAATTATAGTTTTTATGACATAATTTTTAATAAGTTCCTGCTTTTTGTACATAATTATTTAATTCTAATTCCAAATGTTTTTTTCTGTTTATAATAGTCACGTGTAAATAAATTTTTAATTTATTTACACGTATAAATATATATATTTTTTTAAACAAACATTATTGCTTCCGTTGTTTATACAGTTGGCAACAGTTTAAATTAATATCACTTTCTAAAATCTGTTAAAAATCTCTCTAGAAATGCTGAAAATCTGAATTTAAAATAGAAATAAAACCTCAAAAAATTAGTCAAAATAAAAAAATTAATGCAATCTGCACTCCGGCAAATTCTAACGCATAAAATGATCTAAAAATGATTAAATTCCCATGAACAGTTTTTGCTCCTATAAAACTTTTTTAGTGGAACGATTTTGTCCAACTTTAGCATTAAATATCTCTTAAAATAATTCTTCGATCTGAAAACTGTCTGCATCAGCGTGTTTATCAAACATTTCTGTATAATACTACCGATTTTCATATTTTTGTATGCATTATTTTTCTTAATATTAACGAAGAAAGACCTCCGGTCACAAAAAATTCAAAACCGGCGGCGGCGGCGGCGGCGGTGACAGCGGTAGTTACTTTTTTTTAGAATAGAGAGATTAATATAAAAATAATTTAAGTTAAAATAAAACTAAACATGACTTAGAGCAAAAACAATATTAAATAATTAAAACAGAAAAAGGGCATCAACTAAACCTATGTTCGGAGAAAATAACTCTTTAATCATGGGTATATTAGTAGATATTTTATGTTTAAATTATAAAAAGAAAGTATGTAGTATTTCTTTGTGAAAATACTCTACAATTATATGCATATTAATTGGTTAAAATTTGTTATACGATATATCAGCGTCTCATTGTACAAATTAATTAATTATTAGCAATTATCAATATAGTCAATCTCCTATTCAAATCCAGTAGCAATTATCAGTATTTCATTGTACGAATAAACAGAATATTTTAATGTTTAAATTACATTTTTTATACAATATTTTTAATATACATTACAGGGCTTGAATTTCGAGAAGGGATGGCAGGATTCGTGCCCTATTTATTATGCCCTATTGTAGGCGGGCGTCTCCTGTTTCCAAAAAATCACTTTCCGAAAATGTTTCTTTGTAAAACGACGATCAAGTCTCAGGACCGACTGACAAATTTTGTGATATTTTCTACTATAAATGGGCAGATTTCAGTTTCTTCTTAGACAGATTGACAAAATTCATGGTTGTTTTTCCGCATCCGACTGAAAAATTTTGCGCTTTTTCTCCACGACCGATTGACGAATTTCACAATCACCGATCGGTGATTTTCATAATTTTTTTTTCTTGAGATCAATTGATAAATATAGCAATTTTATTCTGTGACCGATTGGCAAATTTCCCTGTTTGTTCTTGCGACATACTGATGAAAGTAACGATTGTTTTTCTGCATCCGATCGAAAACTTTCGCGTTTTTTCTCTGCAACCGGCTGAGGAATTTCACGATATTTGCTCATGACAGATCGGTTGACGAATTTTGTGATATTTTCCCGCTGCCCATTTCCCATGCACTTCAGTTTTCTTCTTGCGACCGGCCGACAAATTTTTTTATTTGTTTTCACCATGATTGACGAAATCGGCGATATTTTTTTCTATGACCGATTTATGTATTTTGCGATGTTTTTTCCCTATGCCCAAAATAGGAAATAACTAAAAGGGCAGTAATGGCCACCGGAGACTGAGCCCTACCAAACTGGCCAATAGTCCGCACTCAACAAAATGAGATTACACTTGTGGTACACATGAAGAAAAAGAAATTTGGTTGAACTTAAAAAAACAGGTTTAGAAATAACAAACTAGTTGATTCTTGCAATTCATAGAAATTAGGGCATGACTTTTTAAAATCACCCTTTTATCGTGTAATAGAAAAAATCAATTGACTATTTCCTTTTCAAACTTTACATATGGATTTAAAATTCCAATGCATAGAACACAGTTCAATTAACGAAAATACCAGGGATTACAGTTTTGACTATAATTCCATTAAGGATATAATAAAACAAGTTTGTTCAGAAGTGACATACATTCACCGTAAGATATTGACAATACAATCACCGATATGCATTATTCATGGAAGTAAGTTAAAATTGAATGTACATCAGATTTTGCAAAGTTTTCTAAAAATTTTTAACAGAGCATAACCATGCGTTTCCGATAATTTCTAAAGTTATAAAAGTTGGTCTGTTTGTCGAAAGTGTAACTTGTGAAAGAGGCTAAATCACGCAAAATGGAATAAAATCTAAATTAAGAAATTCATTTAGCAATCCAATTGTTAATTGCCCATAACATTAGGTGAAAATTGAAAAATAGACATGGTATATATAAAGCTTGATTTTGTTCCTTTGCATTAATAAAATAAAAATGTTGGATAATTATCTTGAGTTGTTAATTTAAACTATTTCAATGGTATTTTGTCATGTCTGTATAAATGTAATTCTTTTAAAGTCGTGGCACATAAAAAATAACGGGGTTTAAAGATATTTTTTTTCCTTTCTAACAGTTCTACTCCCTGCATTTTTAAATGTTGGGTGGGAAACTCCCCTCCTGGGGGAAAACTTGAATTTCAAGCCCTGATATTCAAAGATATATAGTTTTTGTAAATTATATTTCAATACATTTAAAATGTTTTAAAGATGTGTGAAACATGTTTGTAATTTATTGTTCTGAGATGGTGTTATATAAAGAAATAATTCACCATATAACTAAAAACATATCTAGTGCCGGATATCCGATCGGATATCCGAATCCGGCAGGCAAAGGAGCTTCGGGTATCCGATATCCGGCAAAATCAATATCCGGTGCATCCCTAATTCATACAGCTAAAGCCCCTTTCACATGCAGATGTACTAGGGACTAGTCGAAAAACCAAACAATATTTCAACCAATAAAAGTATACTATTGGTGATATCTTGTTTGAGTTACAGCTGCAAGCTATATCAGATGTCTTTTCTAACTTTCACTGATCACAGATAGCATCTCAAATTCTCACTATTGCCGTCCATCACTATAGCCTCTCAAATGCCTTTAAAAATACATTCCCGTTCTGGTATGTTAATAAGAATAATAAATGCCTGATTTGAAATTTTACATGCCCCATGGTCGGGCAATAGATTTTTCGAGCCCTGATTTTCATGTATAGCTAAGTGAATAAAATGACTGGCTAACACCTTCAACTTTAAGTTTACAGTGCTTGGCTAAATGATTTCTCAAAAAAAATTCAAACAGGCACCAATTTTCATTATTATGTCTTTCACTTTTCGTTAATTTGTGAAAAGACAAAATTACAATTAGATGAACAATGTGAATTTTCCAAACAAAATATACAAATTGAATTACTTGTTTTTTTGTGTTTCTGTTGATATCAAACCTGTAACACTACTTGTTTTTCTTTTTCATTTACAGTTCACGGAAATCATGTCTACGAGTGAGATTATGGTGCTACCCATTTAACTTTTTGTGACGGTGTAATCCATCTCTCGACTGAACATCATTGTTTATATAAAATACCATATGGAAATTGAGTCACTAAGAAAATCATAAAGAACATTCTTAAACATTCTTCAAAACTTAAAATAAATCATGAGTATGATTAAAATTTCGATTTTCTCTAAGCTCTATGAGCTTTTACGATTTTTTTTTTTTTTTAGCCTTCAGAATTTTACTAAAAAAATTAAAAAATATTTGCTTTCTGAATAGGAAATTTCATACACAGCTTTCCTTCAGAAACAGAGGATATACAAAGTTCCTTTAGAAATTCCAAAGAGTATACAACATACATTGCTGTATACTCACCGATACATCCCTAACTCGCACTATAACATGAAATTGTATTTAATCTGTCTTACCTATTTTTAACTTGAGTATTATTTCATATAGAAAAACAGAAAAAATCCATTTTACTTAAAACTGGTTATTCTGTTTCTTGATAGGGGACGTTTTTGGCATAAAAGAAAATTGATGAATCCGTCTTTTGTAATTTTAACTTGGAGTATAGACGCTGCCATATAAAAAGATATTTTAAAAAAAATCCATTTTTAAATTTTGGTTTTACAACTTCCCACAAGGGTTACTTACTACCACCGTAAAAAAAAAAAAAAAAAAAAAAAAAAAAAAAAAAAAAAAAAAAAACTTTCATGTGAAAACTTTTATCAAAACATACATTTGACTGTGGCAAAAGTTTATCAGAAGATTTGTTAAAAGAACATTATTTATTAAAAAATATATGTGGCTGAATCCATATCAACTCAGGCAGGGGGGTTACCTTCATAGTCTCAGAAGTTTTTGAATTGAACATATGTTAAAATTTAAGAAAAAGTAAGATACTTGTATATTTTCATTTTGCCCAAAAAAATTCCTGGCCCGAGATACAGGTCGCCAAAGATGACATCCCCAACATCATTTCTCATTCGCGATTTTTGATAAAAATTTTAAAGTGCTCTATCTCTAGAACAGTGCAAGATATTTTGTTGCGGTTTATTTTATTTTAAAGATAATATTCTTCTGTTTAAAATGATATACGCAATTTGAAAAAATGTATTCAACTTTTTTTGTGGCAGCCTTTTGAAAAAAAAAATTTTTTTTCAAAAACATTTTTTTTCTTTTGGAAATGCCAATCCCAAAATTTTTGATTTTTTTGCTGTTGATCAATACCATTGGGAACTACCTTCCCTGTAAAGGAGAACTTCCACTTTTGAGTTTAACAAATTTTAGAAACATTTAAAAAATTCAGAGAGGTTTACAGGAACTGTATACAGTTCCAGTAAAAGTCACTGAATTTTTGCTTATTTGTATCATATTTGTAAGGATAAGCCTACTATATATCCTAAACAAGTTAGAAATTGCAATGTCAAATGTGGCAAATGAGGTGCGTGCGTACTATAACTAGTTTTATAAATATTCAGAATCTTGGTGCAATAAGTTACACTCTTGAGCAAAAAGGGCATGAATATAAAATTTATTATGATTCTACATATTAAATTCAGTAATACGGAAGTAATATGAATACATCTTAAAAGGACTTAATCGCCACGGCAACCTAGAATCACTACCTATCATGGTATATCATTGAATCAATTATGTATTATAGGATTTTTAAATAGAATGAAGAAAACTTTTATTAATGTCTTTTATGTTTTAATTTGATTTTCATAGCATTTGAAGTGATACATACTTTATTTTCAATACCGAACATAGTAAAACAATCTCAATAACATATAAGAATTACACAGCAATACAAATTATATTAATACAAGTTAGAGTTCAGACAAATGGGCAGACAAATCGAATCCATAAAGACTTTCAACTATGTTGGAAATTGTTAAAAACACATAAATAGGTCGGAATTTGACTTTTAGAAATTTATGTCAATAGACGGAAGCATACTTGAATACTTTCATACAACCCTGTATTTTACTTACTATCTTTATATACATGCCACTATTTAGCTAATATTTAATTAAGATTAAAACATCCTTAAAACCAGTGAAATCACACTTCCAGAGATTATCATCCATAGACGGCCATGTATCTAATTCTTTGCGTGGACCTGTATATCATTTTATCTATATTTTCCAAACATATCTTAGTATACTAAATGTAGTTCAGTGTAAAAATGCATAACTAATTTAAAAATCACCTTTAAGCTACTTTCATTCATACTCAGTAAACCCTTAAGATTTCTTTTGTGTAGCCCTGTATATGATCTACAGCATTTATGCACACAACGTAATATGGAAAAATTTAGTTAAACTTAAAAACTCAAACACAACTAAAAATGCACTTCCAGCAATACCCTTACGATTTCTTTTGTGTAGCCCTGTATATGATCTACAGCCTTTATACACACAACGTAATATGGAAATATTTAATTAAACTTAAAAAATTCATATCGCAACTAAAAATGCACCTCCAGCAATCATCGCTAATGTACAGTATTTCCAATAAGATAAAATATCTGAAATCTTTTGTGTGTCCCTGTAAACACTATGCACTTTCTATGGCACAGGAAGTAATTTTTTGTAAACCTCTGCAATAAAGTATGTATCACTTCAAATGCTATGAAAATCAAAACATAAAAGACATTAATAAAAGTTTTCTTCATTCTATTTAAAAATCCTATAATAAATAATTGATTCAATGATATACCATGATAGGCAATGATTCTAGGTTGCCATGGCGATTAAGTCCTTTTAAGATGGATTCATATTACTTCCGTATTACTGAATTTAATATATGGAATTATAGTAAATTTTGTATTCATGCCTTTTTGCACAAGAGTGTAACACTTATTGCACCAAGATCTGAATATTTATAAAACTAGTTAATACTATGCACGCACCTCATTTGCCACATTTGATATTGCAATTTCTAACTTGTTTAGGATATATAGTAGGCTTATCCTTACAAATATGATACAAATAAGCAAAAATTCAGTGACTTTTACTGGAACTGTATATATACAGTTCCTGTAAATTTCTTTGAATTTTTTAAATGTTTCTAAAATTTGTTAAACTCAAAAGTGGAAGTTCTCCTTTACAGTGAAGATAGTTCCCAATGGTATTGATCAACAGCAAAAAAATCAAAATTTTTAGAATTGGCATTTTCAAAAAAAAAATTTTTTTTGAAAAAAAAAAATTTTCTTCAAAAGGTTGCCACAAGAAAAGTTGAATACATTTTTCAAAATTGGGTATATCATTTTAAACAGAAGAATATTACCTTTAAAATAAAAAAAAAACCGCAACAAAATATCTTGCACCATTCTAGAGATAGAGCACTTTAAAATTTTTATCGAAAATGGCGAATTGGAAATGGTGCCCGGGATGCCATCTTTGGCGGCCTGTATCTCGGGCCAGGAATTTTTTGGAGCAAAACCAAAATATACAAGTATCTTATTTTGTATTGAATTTTAACATATGTTCAATTCAAAAACTTCTAAGACTATTAAGGTAAGATTTTTTCTTTGGCTGCCTGAATTGACATGGATCATACCATATGCTATTACAATCAAAAGAATAAGGAACAAATATAGGCATATGCAAACAGCACCGTGCGAAAGGGGGGGCGAAGGGGGCGGTCGCCCCGGGCGCGGAAATTTAGGGGCGCCAAATTTGTACTACCAATTTCAGTTTTTTTAATTGTCGTCGATCATTTTCATTGGAATTTTTTTTTCACTCTTCGATATTCTATATTTTTGTAAAACTAAATGTATATATTTACATATCGGGAATATTTTTCCCAATGGAAGTACAGTAGACTCCCTTAAATACGCGAACGCCTGAAATCCGCGTATTTTTCAGATGCAAACAATGAAATTTACAGTTAAGTTGCAGGAACAAAATTCAAGATGGCACTGAAATCAGTGACTACCGCAACGTTTTTTTTTTACTAAATTTTTTGTTAATCATTCTCTTTTGGTTAATACAGCTGATTTATTACTAGATAAATTTACATTACTTTTGATTTTGATATAAATTAGCATATTTATATCAATAGATTCGAAATAGAAAACTCCACGAACCGGAACGCTATTTTAAAATTATTGCTTGCGGAATTTTTTTTTTTTATATTATAGACAAATTTATTTCTAAACTTACAAAGCAGTATAAGAAAGACATTCAAGACTCTACATAACAATGAAAAAAGTTACAGAGAGCGCAATAAGCTATATATACTGATAATAGCATAATGACGCATCGATCTTACGATCGCTTTACCACTAGATAGCAGCATAGGACTTCGAATCGAATTGAATCGATTTCATCGGTAATAATTTAATATTTTTCTAAATTTTTATTTTACATAATTATTTTAATAATTACTTACGTTTAAACTAATAAATTATTTTAGTATTTTACTTATTTTAATGTTTCACTTTATTGTAAGCATTCATTATAATTTCCCTTGCTTAACTACTAATCTAATTAATGTTTCAAAAATGTAAACAAATTAATGACCAGAAATCCGCAAAATTCTAAAATCCGCACAACCTCTGGTCCGAGGCTGTGCGGATTTGAGAGAGTCTACTGTATGTACATTTTTCATTTCAAAATTATTGCGCTGTTCACATTTACTTTTCATTGAGCTCTTTAGATCTGATGATTTTATAATATGCTTTTGTGATATTTTATTACAGTGTTTCTTAAACTTTTGCACTCTGCGGGCCCTTTACATCGTATACGAAAGTTTCTGCCACCTGCCACCCTCAGTGAATATGAATTGATAACCTATTCTGATTCCACTATGGGATCATTCTTATATAGTCATTCGGTCATTACTTTGCTGTTAAAAAAAGGTCCAGCACAGGATGAAAATGCTGATTACATGAAATCTGCGATTGCATAAAGACTACGATTATCCAAACTAACGTTCAAGAAAATTATACCTAGTCCTAGTGGAGTAATTATTAACGGTGATTGCGGCTTATTGGATAACTTAATTAAGGGAATCACTATATTTTGTTTTCTCTTTTTACTATTCACCAATTATCATGATCGCCCTCCAAAGTTAGCCAATCCAGATTGTGGATTTTTCATGTGGAAGAAATTAAATCCTAAAATTCCCGAGCACAAAAATGCTCTAGAACACAGGAATGCATGCATTCGCTAAAAGGAACTTGAGAGACGTTTAAAATTAAATCATATAATCGACAGCAAATTTGAAAAGAGCTAAAGTGAAAATTATTGAAAGTGAAAAAGACAAATGGCAAAATATATTCAGGATGAAATTATGAACTTTCTTGCCAATGAAGTAAGAAAAACGATTGTAAAAGAAATTAATACAGCAAGGTATTTTTCATTTTCGTTCGATCGCACTGCATATACTGAGTGTCCTAAAATGGACTGACTGTTTTTAAAATTCAATAACCTGTAAATGGTGACAGCTATTTAAAAAAAAAAAAATTACGAGAAGGTAATGTAAAATGTCAGTATTTTTTTTACCTCGATTCCCGACTTTACTTCCAAATAGCAACTACAGATGGCGCTGCAAGCAGGGATGATTACCTCGGGAACTCAGCTTACGCTTTAGAGTGATAGTGCAATGCCGAGGGGCAGACCAAATCCACTAGCTGCTCGCGTTACAAATGACTTTTTCAATTTTTATACTGCAATTTCACAATTTCACATTACAACATAAATATCGATGATTTGTTGAAGTATTAAACAGGTTTATAGTCAATTCAGGTTACAGCAGTATACTTTATTAAACTATATTCGTGTAAATCAATCAAGTTTATACTGAATTGACAATTATGCCAGCAATGTATAATCACACAAGCACTATAAATCTAGCGCCATAGGTGCTCAATCAAGGCCAAAACCGAAATCGCCCAACACTGATGTGAAAAGAGGAGGCTAAATATAGGGAGTGGGTCTCATTCTCCAATACAATCTTATTTTTAGGGGCCTATTCTATATATTTAACCTTCTTCCTTCGTATGATGCTAGGGGATTTCAGTTTAGACCTCCATTGAGTGCTTATTGCTTGCTATCTATCTCTGCTATTTGGAACTAAAACCGAGAACCGCAGTAAAAATATCTTACATAACTCTCCTGCAAGAATTTCTTTTAATAATTGTAACCATTTGCAAGTTACTGAATTTTAAACACAGTCCAGTTTAGGAATCCAGTACACCCCACAAAGAACAAATGACGCAAATTATACGATACCGAAAATAGAAAATTTTCATTCGTGGAAAGGTTTCTTGACTTCATCAAGTCAAAAAAAAAAAGAAAAAAATTAGCACAAGAAATTTAAAATAAGCTAATGTCTGACAATCTCGACATTCACAGCTGCACGAGAGGCTCTGTTCTCAAAGACAGTAGACGGGAGGTGCTGAGTTCGACACAATCGCGCACGTCAGCCTAATCGTTCGAAATTGTCCATAGTTTTCTTTGAACCTTGCGTAAATACGGGTTAGGTTCCCTTAGAAAGACCTTACAGAGGACACTCCCATCCCACTCCAGCCTACTATATCCAACTTGTAGATAATCGACCGTCATAAACAATACCAATATCAACCCTTCAAAGCTCAATGTTGTGATATGGTGCAAATATGGCTTCCCAATATAATGTTGTGTAAGCTCGAATCGTCGAAGTAAATAAATTCGTCTATTTTTTACCATGTTCTGCACATTCTCTAAACTTTGAGTTCGTGCTGCTGATGTATGTCCAAAAATGTCCGGAACTGCATAAAATGTGTTTGTTTTTTCTTCTCTTCTACTGAAAGATGGGATATACTTATGTCCCACTTATCAGTTTATTTAAAGAAACATTGCAATACTCTATGGTCATGAAAAAATAAAGCTATATCTGCAGTTTACAAACAATTGCCACAGATTTTTAATGCTCTGGAAGATCTTATAGAAATGAAGTAAAATGAGTAAACTTACTCAGGAGCAAAAAGCTTAATAAAGCAAATAAGGAAATTCCCCTTTTTTACGGCCTACTAGTTTGACACAGCATTTTAAATGAAATGGAAAAAGTTAATATTATTCTCACGAAAGAAAAAATAAGAAAAAAAAACTGTCAATGTTTTGATCGCCAGCAAACTGATTGAAACACTAAAAAACACATTTCAGACAATAAGAGAGGAAATTTTTGAACAAAAAAGCGAAGATTTGGTTATGTCTGTAAATGTTAGAGTCCTTATTTGAGCAAAACAGAAAACGTAACATTCACAGAACAATTTGACTACGAACCTTCTGATGAAAGTGGAAATTTATATGGATGTGATGGATTACGTGTTACGTAGAGACACTATAACCGTGCAACTGAACTGGAGGTTTCAGAAACTGAGAAATGTAAAACAAGAATTTGAGTTTCTGGCTGGTGCGAATCTAAAATCAGTTATCGAAAATGTGTTAATATTGCCTGGACATTGCCCTGTATTGCTGACTTGAATGGACTTGAATTGTTAAGCGAGGTTTTAAATGGGAAAACCTTATTTCTACCATTATATAAGAACTTTTATAAAATGGATCATTTAGAAATCCTTTAGTTGCTCCATAATTTTAACTTTGTGTAAACAAGGAATTACAAAAACATGGAGACAGAGTACATAATTTATAAGTATTCCAGTAACAATAAAGTAGTAAAAAACTACTTAAGATCTGCTATGAGTCGAGAGATTAAGCAACCTGAATTTACTTTCTATAAAATTCAGTGTGTCACAATCTTTACACATAAAATAATAAACGATTTTGTTACCCTAAATGCAAGAAAAATGAAGTGGAAGTAAATGTATTTGCCTGATATTATATTTTATATTAACCTTGTCACAGAATGTCACAGAAATTGTCACATAACTAGTGTGAAATGGTTTGTGAGACCGCTCCATCGAAGGATAAATAAAAGGCATGATTAACTCATAGGATGGTGTTTTTGTACAGGACTGTTATAATTAAAATGCACCTATTCTCTGTTGATAGTACTAAAGTTCCAAACGGTACAAGATTTCGGTAGTGTTTGTAGTTAAACGAATTTAAACTATAAAAATTGAAAAAAGCCGCGGTCTGAGAGACCGGTAACATCAGTTAAAGATTAACCTTTAACTGATGTTACCGGTCTCTCAGACCGCGGATTTTTTCAATTTTTATAATTTAATTTGCAATTTTCAGTTTAACTACAAACACTACCAAAATTTTGTTCCGTTTGGAATTTTAGTACTATCACCAGAGACTTTTGAATAGGTGAATTTAAATTATAACAGTCCTGTACAAAAAGTTTAGTACAAAACCACCATCCTATCATTTAATCGTGCCTTTTATTCATCTTTCAATGGAGCGGTCTCACAGACCGCTTCACATTAGCTATGTGACAATTTCTGTGACATCAGTTAAAGGTTAATTAAAACATTGCTTCAGTTATCTTTCTTAATTAATGTACTGAAATTATAATTTATTTTTATCTACGAGGGTGAGTCGGAAAATAAGTTTCTCCTGGCAACTGTGGACAGAGGTGTGCATGAAAGACAAAAAATGTAATGAAACATGAAAGATAAGACGTAACTTTATTTTTCTACTTAAGTACCAAGTGAGTTGAGGCATTTATCACACTCTTTATAAGCTTCATAAAGCCCTCCAGGAAAAAAACAGGGCTCTGCATACAAAAGAAGCGTCGAACGGCTTGTGTGACTTCAGCATTGCTTGTAAAGAATAGTCAAGCATTGCTTTCGTCTGTAGTGGCCGTGCACGTCCGTCCAGGTCTCGGTCTGTCCAACACTTGTTGACGCCCCTCACTGAATTGGCGGCACCATCTCCGCACCATTTTTTTCGACATCACTTCTGGCCCATAGACTCCCATAGGCGGTTATGGATTTCTGCTCCCGATACTCCACGTTCCCATTCTTAGCGACAACCGCTATCACTTCCTCTTTGACCACGAATTCACAACGCACTTTCTCTCCATATCCTACGGGAACAGAATGATGCAGAGCCCTGATTTTTTCAAGGAGCGCTTTTTGAAGCTTACAAAGGGGTATATTATCTTTCATACACACCTCTGTCCACAGCTGCCAGGGGAAACTTATTTTCCGACTCACCGTCGTATTACATTATGTTCTGCAGGTTTTTTGTTTGTTTTGCTTTTTTAGTACTTACTAGTTGAAGGGACCGCTTGTTTCCAATCTGGTTGTTAGCGATTTTTACCCATTTTCTGCAGCTTAAAGAGTAACAAGAACTAAAAATGGCTAGAAAAATATGTGAGAAAGGTTAAGAAAAATCTGTCGCAAAGCATCATGATCTCATTAACAAATAAGGGCAATTTTCTTTTCTGTTATTTAGTTGTTTGGAATTTTTTAATTAAAATTAAATCTTTCAAAGTTCTAAAATAAACGCAAAATATTTATTCAATATAATTTATTTCTGTTTCTGCCCTTTATCAGTTTTGAAGGAGGGGGGGGGGGGGGCGCCAAATTGACATGCTGCCCCGGGCGCAGTTTTCTCTTCGCACGGCCCTGTATGCAAATACATAATATGGTGGTATATAACATACATAATAATCACAGATTCACTCCTAGGTTTTTATAATGTTGAGGCTAAATTATTTTGCCATTTTGAAGTAAACAATTGATCTATTTTAAAAAATATATTGAAATATTAATTCTGGTCAATTATCAAAACCACCAAAACAAACATGCAAAGTACATGGATTTGACACTCCTAAATCTAAATATGACATCCAAATTGCAGCATAACATACTATCTTTATGAAATGAAGTTTTATAATTAAAAAATACATATAATATAAAAACTGAACGATTGATATTCATTTCCAATACTGTCGAAATTTTAAAAATGAATACAGCTCATATTCAAAATATTAGAATAATTACTTTTTTTTACAAATTGAAAATATCGTTTGGTAATTTAATGTCTTTTCATGCAAATGATATTTTTATTAAAAGCTTATCGCTGATTAAACTTATTTATTAACTAAAAATTAATATAATGTTTGAAAGCATTAATTGAAAAAAAAATTATTTTGAAAAGTCAAAATATCAGAATATTAATTCAAGTGGTTCAAAATATTAGAATATTTCACATTAATTATCACCAATTCATAACTGGTGGCATCATTGATTAAATTCAGACAATTTTATTTAAAATTAGTATTCTTTTTGCAGTTTGTTTGCTTTTTTGTCTTAAAATGGGTCGCGTGAGTGATATTCCTGAATCTATTAAACTTTGTAAGGTTGATTTGTATTGGCACGGTAAAAATCAATGTTACATAGCGAATTATTTACATTGTTCGCAATCAAGCGTTAGTAAAATATTAACACAGTATTTAAAAAAATGGAAATTTTCAAAATAATCACCGAAATGGCAGCCGAAAACCAAAAATATCTGCTAGAGACAGGAAACTGATGACAGGAAACTGAAGCATATAGTTAAGAAAAACCATTTAAGAGTGTGCGATCTTGCACCGAAAATGGAAAGAAAAAGGAGTTGAAGTTTCTATATCGACAACATTAAGACGTCTCCATAAATTTAACTTTGAATCTCTTATACCGAAAACTAAACCTCTCATGACTGCAAAACAAAAGCGTATTTAAGATTGAATTGGTGTAAATCAAGACGTTTATGGAGCGAAGAAGATTGGAAAAATATATTAGTTAGTGATGAAAGTATGATTTGTGTTTCATATGGCAATCAAGGTATTCGAGTTTGTAGAATGAAGCAAGAAGCATTTGATAAAGAATGCCTTAAATGTTCTGTAAAATATTTTGCTAGTGTCAGGATTTGGGGTTGCATGAGTGCAGAAGGACCTGGAAATTTATGCGCCGTATACGAAAAGGTTTACTCTCAGATATATCAAGAAGTTTTAAAATATTACATGATTCCATCATTAGAAAATTTATTTGAAAATGATTTCATCTTTCAACAAGATTTAGCGTCACTGCATACCTCGGTGTTAAGTAAGAAATTGGTTCCGCCAACACAACATTAAGGTACTTCCTTGGCCACCAAACTCACCAGACCTTAATCCTATTGAAACCTTATGGTGTATAATGAAGAAAAAACTCCAAGAAAATCCCCCTTCAAATAAAACTGAGTTAGTGGCATGTATAAAGTCTGTTTGGGCTAATATTGATAGAAATGTTTGTAAACATCTTGTATATAGTATACAAGATCGATTGTACGCTGTTATGAAAGCTAAAGGGGATGCTACAAAATATTAACTACCATTTATTTCATATTCATAAGGTACTATTGTTGCGTAAAATAAAATATTCTAATATTTTGAACCAATCTAAATTTTATTCAAATATTTCAATGCGTTTAGAAAGCTGTATACCTAATTTATTGTACTGTATTTTATATTTTGTAAATGTTAAAATCTTATCTAAACATTCCAGACTTAATTTATAAGAAATTTAATTGTATTTACTTAGTATCAAAAATAAATAAACGAAAAATATTTTTTCTTACTACTTTTTTTCAATTATTCTAATACTGTAAAAGCACTTATTTTCGCGAGGCTTTAATTTTCGCGATTTTCACGAGCCCGTCGTAATCGCGAAAATTTAAGCCTCGCGAATTTTTTTTTTTTTTTTTTCCCTCAAATAATGATAAAAAATCAGAAATTTTTCACTTATCTAAAATTTAATGATTACAGTTACTTAAATAAGAAATAAGTACAAAAATTTCTTGAATACTTACAACTATTTCTTGAATACTATACAACTATTTCTTGAATAAAAGCAATAATAAAATTAATAGAATGAACTTTTCGGACAAAAGAAAGTTACTTAAAATGCCTTATACAAAAGGTGTTCTTATTTAGGTAGTTTCGGAATTTTTCAACTTTCGGTTCTGTTCATGTAAAATTCGCGAAATTTTCAGCTCGCAAAATCACTGATATATTTATTTTCGCGAAAATTACGGCTCGCGAAAATAAGTGCTTTTACAGTATTTTGAATTTGAGCTGTAGATGTATTTTCCCTATATTAATTAACAAATCGGTAAAATCTGTCGTTAAAAGCTATTTTGTTTACTTTTATCAAGTATATTGCTCTTTTGGTGTCCCTTTATATGCATTCTACCCTGCAGAATCTGCTGTCGTTTTTATTCCATTAATCTATGCACCTCTACTATTTTTTTTTTGTATGTTTTTATTCATTCATACACTATTTATATAGCAGAATTCAAAATTTATTACTGCATACTGGTCGCCAATGATTTAATAAGCGATAAACTATTTGAATTTTAAAAGCAACACCTCTTTCAAAAATAAATTACATGTGATAGATTAACTTTATAACCATATTTTGATTTACTAACATCAAATCTATAAGAATCAATCTTTATTTTTAACTAAGAAAATTTTGATGTCTGCCAGTGTTATTTACTTAAAATTAACAAAATATAAACTTTGCCTCAATAGTTAGATCAAACTTCCCCTTTTTCTTTGTTATGTGTTTCAAGCTTAACGTTAACGTCCTATTTTTATGAGGGAAAAAAATCAAATGGGAGTGTTAAAACCCCCCTTTCTTTCTGTTTGACTTGGCGAAAATTAATCACCGCCAAGAATTATGGTAACCCTATTTTTTACTATTTTTCAGTTTGTTTATTAAGGTAGATGTAATTTAAACTCTGAAGCGAGCGATCTCCGCTATATGAGATCTGAACCAGGACTGCCTGGTGATAATAAATATATTAATATTCAGTTCTTCGAGGTTTTAATTATTTGAGTGCTGATTTACTTCCAATGAGTAAAAATCGTTCTGTTGATTTATCATGAATAGATAAAATTGTTCCGCATATCATTTATTTGAATTGACGTGAAATATTTCTGATTCGAAGTTCTTTTTATTCGACTGTGTTTTGTGAAATCCCTCATGTTGGCTAACCGCGACAGTATGTCTGGACTGACGAATGAATATTATTTTCTTCTGATTCTGAAAGCTTGAGGTAAGCTATTTTTTTATTGTTTATTAATTGAAAGCAAATATGTCAACTACTGTTAATATTGATACTTTAAAAAAGAAAAGAACTGGATTGCGTACACAAACTACAAAATTGTGTACAAAAATAAGCACAACTCTTGAAGACGATTCACTGACATTAGAAAATAAGCTAGATTTATTAAACATTTGTAAGGACCAGTTAAATGACAAATACGAATTATTAAAAAAATTAAACTCTGATATCCAGGATATTATCGCCGATGACGATTTTGAGAAAGAAATCGAAAATTCCGAAACCTATAGTGAGAAAATAATCGAATCTCGTTATAAAATAACGAAGTTCTTAAATGAACATAACTCCCAAAATCAGAATAATACTGTTCAAAATTTTATGAAAAATGAATCCGGTTCTCAAAACGGAAATTTAGAGCGATCTATGAAATTGCCGAAGCTCACTATAAATAAATTTTTTGGTGACAGCAGTTCCTGGTTAGAATTTTGGGGGCAATATTCTAACGCAATTGAAAACAATTCCAATTTAACTCCTATTGACAAATTTGTCTATTTGAAATCTCTTCTTGGAGGTAGTGCATATAATGCTGTTGCAGGATTTTCGCTTTCTGAGGAAAACTTTAAATCTGCGGTGGATTTGTTAAAGACTCGCTACGGTCGTGACGACCTAGTCATCAACGCACATATGAATAAATTATTAAATTTAAGACAGGTAAAGAACGCTTCTAATGTTAGAGAACTTCGGGAACTGTATGACAGTTGTGAAATACAAATTAGAAATTTAAATTCTCTCGGAGTTACAGCAGGAAGTTATGGTCATCTCCTATGCCCTATTTTATTAAAGTTGATACCTGCTGAAATGGCGTTAGATTTTAATCGTAAAAGAACCGATGGTAAAAAAATGGAAGTCGAAGAGCTTCTTTCTTTCATTAAAAACGAAGTTCAATCGCGAGAATCTACTATGGCACTCCAGAGCTCTGAAAATAGTTTTAGTGCTAAAAAAGAGAAAAATAAATACAATAACAGTTATAAACATTTTAGCAACTATAAACGCGACATTCCTTCAGCCTCTGCAATGGCTACTAACGTAAAAAATGTTTGTTTATTTTGTGACAATGAACATGATTCAAAATTGTGTAAAGTGTGTACTATTCCTCAAAAACGGGATAAATTACGTATGCAAGGACGCTGTTTCACTTGTTTCAAGAAATTCCACGTCTCGGCTAAATGTAAATCGAATTTAGAGCCATGGAAATTTTGTAATGGAAATTTTCATCATCATTCGATTTGTTTAAAAAAATCTCAACCGACAATTCCAAAAGAAATCGAATCAGCTGACACAATTATTAGTTCGATATCTTATTGTAAAAATGAAAATGAAAATTCTTTTAAAGAGGTTATATTACAAACATCTTGCGTAAATGTGGAATCTGGAAAAGGCTCTGAGCTTGCATTATGCTTATATGATTTGGGGAGTCAAAGGTCATTCGTCACAGAGCAATAAGTATCAAAATTAAATCCCCGAATTATTCGTCAAGAAAAACTTCAAATTTATTCTTTTGCAGCTGTTAAACCACAAATAAAAACATTTGATGTTGTGCAATTAAAATTATGCCATGTTGAAAACAAATCGCGTTTCATATTTATCGAGGCTTTAGTCACAGATGTAATTTCAAACGTTAGGATTTTTCCCCCCTTCTTTCCAGACAGATAAAAAATAAACTGGCACCTTTTAAATTAACAAATGCTGTTGCATCATCCCATTCTAATGTAAATGTTCTTATTGGAGCGGATTATTTTTATCAAATCTGTTACGGTAAAGAAATAAAAAAAATAACTAAATCTCTCTTTTTATGTGATAGTTTATTTGGATATTCACTTTGTGGTTTTTATGAAGATGAAAAAAGAAAAAAAATGGAAAGTGCTTCTGTTTTAAATCTGTGTTGGGGAAGATTTGAATTTTTTATGGGAAATCGAATCTTTGGGTATTACGCAATCAAATGATAATATTTCTGATGCAGATAAGGAAATTGTGAATAACTTTGAGAATAACTTAAAATTCGTAAATAATAGATATGAAACGGGTTTATTGTGGAAGGATGACAAAAATAAAGTCGGGAATAATTTTAGAATAGCTAGAAGTCGCTTTGAGGAATTAAATCGTAAACTCGAGAAGGATAATGACTTATGTAAAAATTATAAAGATATTATATTAGAACAATTAACTGCTGGAATTGTAGAAGAATGTCCTGATAAAATAACAGAAAGTGGTTATTTTATGCCGCACAGGCCGGTTTTAAGAAATGATAAATTAACTACTAAGGTAAGAATGGTTTTCGATGCTTCTTCTAAAGAAAAGCATTTAAATTCTCTAAATGATTGTTTATATCCAGGACCTAACCTTAACTCGAACATTCTTAATGTAATATTTAATTTCAGAAAATTTAATGTTGCATTTAGCGCTGACTTAGAGAAAGCGTTTTTGCAAATTGGGATAACAGAGGAAGATCGGGATTATTGCCGAAACGTCAGTGAAGGCTTACTGTGGAGACACGAAAAGTTTTGGTTTCTGTTAGTCTGTCTGTCTGCAAAAAGAATCCGATCGGCTTGAAATTCACTGGGCATGTTGATGAGGTACCCGGACTTAGCTGTATAGTTTTTGGTTAAATTTGGTTCATTCGTTTGGGAAATATGGAACATTTTATTTTGCTCTATAATGCTTTTCAATGGCAAGTCATACGATTTTCAGATTTTCATTTGTTGAAAGAAATGGCTCATATGAAAAATGGATTTAAATGGTAAATTTTTGATGCTGAAATTTTTAAATAACATTATTAAATTATTCCAATAAATTATGTCAATATATTTGCGACATTTTTTTAATTAGGTTTATAATATTGGGGGGAATTTTATGCATATTTTCCAATAATATAAAGGATTTTGTTTTATCAAATTGACATAATGCATATTTCATTTTTTTCCTTTTCTTTCTCTGTTGCCTAGCAACGTATTTGGTCCTAATAATATTAGTATAATTGCGTGTATAATGCTTGTGTAAAGCCAACGTCAAAACAGATGAATTAATGCATTTGTATCTTTGCATATAGAAGGATTTTAGCCCAGAAATAAAAATAGGCAATATTCCATTTATTTTATTTATTTTATTGAAATATTTTGCTTAAAAATACAAAAGTTCATTATTTTCATAGAGAATAACGTAACATTTTCCCATAACATTTACCAATATTTCTTTAATTGTTGCCAAGAAAATCAAAACCTGGAATAATATTTTCTTTTAAACAATTTTCAATTGAAATGTTTTGTCGTGAAACAGGAAAATGAAAAATAAAATTAAGAATAGAAAAATTTATATGGCGGCATATTAAAAATAAAAAGAAAACTCTCGAGTATTTCTTAATATAACAAGATGAAAAGTTTTGAGTAAGTACGCATAGCAGGTGAATTAGACGTCATTTATCGAAAACAAAGATGCTGGAATAAAAAGATCTTGGGTAAAATAAAATTAACTATTATTCACGGAGGAAAGAGATAGATGGAGATGCAGTATGCTGTAAAAACAGTTTGCAATACGATGTGCGTTATCGCTCAGATTTAAATGCCCTCATTCGGCCCAAACAAAACAAGCACGTGGAACAGGGACCAAATTCTTTGACTTCATCCGTGTTTTTTTTTTCTTTTCTTTTCTTTTTTTTTTTTTTTTTTTAAGCACCTCGTTGTGTCGTGCCGAATGTAGCGGATTTTAGGCTTACATTTTTGGCGTCACTTCAAGATTTATTGTCTGTGTACGGTTAACATGAATATTTTATTTTAAATTTAAATTTTATTAATTTATAAAAAATTTTATGCTTATCCTTATAAATCACAGCGTAAAAAAAAATCTAAGATATACTACTATAACCATCCGCACAATCAATAAAAAATTACGAATGTAAATTTAAATAGACTACGGGGGGTTCAGGGGGGCAGAGCCCCCCTGAAGAAATGCAATTTTTGATTTAAAAAGTTACCAGAATATGTAGCTCATCAGAATTTCAGAACATCAATGTAGAACCACTTGTTTAACACTTTTAATTTCTGAAACTTTACGAAGTATCTTGTATGCTCATAAATATTTATGTAATTTGAAAACTTTAAAAAGCGATTTGTAGGAAGTTGAATATTATGCAATGAGTGTTAAAAAACAATGACTTGCAAAGATGACGTTGAGGCTCCTGATCTGCAGATTTACTAGTTTAAAATTTTTGTGGTTTGGTGACGAAAAGGATGATTTAAAATTTTTGAGATTTACACGAGCTGCTTTTGGGGTAACTTGCAGTCCCTTTCTTTTGGCTGCAACGATTAAATCCCATATACGTAAGTATGTTGATCATCCTGAAGTTGTTAAGATATTGGACTCTTCTTTTTATGTAGATGATTTGATTACGGAGTCAAAATCTGACGAAGACGCTTATTATCTATCCTCAACAGCTTCGCATATTTTTAAAGAAGCTAGCATGAATTTGCGAAAATTCAATACTAATTCTGTCAAACTTAGAAAATTATGGAAGGAAAATAAATTATGTGACTTAGAAGAAAATTTGAATAATTCTTTAAAAATTTTGGGATTATTATGGGATACTAATTGGGATATTTTACGTTTTGACGTACAATCCTTTCCTGATGATTGGAAATTTAATCCCTCGAAACGCGTTGTTCTTAAAGCCATGTTAAAATTCTTTGATCCTATTGGATTCATTGCACCATTTTCTGTTCGTATGAAAAGTTTGCTACAGGAAACATGGAAAAGGGGTTTGGAATGGGATGAAAAATTCCCTGATGATTTAAAAATTGAATGGGAAAATTGGTATGCAGAAATCGAACATTTACATAAATTTCAGGTACCGCGCAAATATTTTCCACATGGTTTAGACTTTTCGGACCCAATCGAAATCCATATATTTTCAGATGCTAGTCCTAAGGCTTATGGGGCCGTAGCTTATTTTCGATGTACCACAAGTGATAATAAAATTATGACTAGTCTTATTTGGGCAAAATGTCGAGTCGCCCCGATTAAATGTTTGACAATTCCTCGGTTTGAATTAATGGGGGCATTAATAGCTGCAAGGATGTCTAAATATCTGAAAAGTGCATTTAATTTTCAAAATTTGGAAATTCATATCTGGTCAGATTCCACAATTACGTTACATTGGATCAAGGGATCAGCCATGGATTGGAAGCCCTTTGTGGCTAATAGGGTTGTAGAAATACAATCTTTGACTGATCCTAGAATATGGAAATATATCCCGGGTAAGGATAATCCTAGTGATCTTCTTACTCGAGGCGAAAATTTACATAACCTCATAGAAAATAAATTATGGTATTACGGTCCTGAATGGTTGTCATTTCCAAAGGACAGTTGGCCGAAACCTGAAAAGATAACTTTTAATGAAAATATTTCGAACGAAAGAAAATCAACAAACTTGAGTTCTACTCAATTATCTTGTACAGTAGGTGTTGTACCTCCAGAGTCTTTGTTAAAATTAGAAAATTTTAGTTCTCTTTCCAAATTACTTAATATCACAGCCTGGATCTTGAGATTTATAAATAATATCAATAAATTGAAACCTAAAATTTCAGGTGATCTCACAGCTCAAGAAATTGAAAAGGCAGAATTTTATTGGTTAAAACAAACCCAGTTATCTGTCTTCAATCGTGAAATTGAGTTACTAAAAAAGGGAAAGCCCATCGATAAAGATTCAACCTTGTATAGTCTGAATCCAAAATTGGATGAGAATGATTTGTTAATTTTATCTGGAAGATTACAATTTTCAGAATTATCTCAAAGGGAAAAGCACCCTTTTATACTTCCATATGGGAGTGCTTACACCAAATTGTTAATTCGAAATGCCCATGAAAAGGTTTTCCATTATGGAATTGCAACAACTTTAGCTCACTTACGAGAAAATTATTTTATAATTAGAGGACGAAAAATGATAAAATCTGTACTGAAAAACTGTCTTATTTGCACAAAATTTAAAGCTTCTCCTGGGAAGCAAGAAATTACACCATTACCTAAAGATCGTACTACTGAAATCGAAGCAATGATTAATGGTCGCACTTTAAATTACGTTTATGAAGAAAACAGTGAACCGCTTCCACTTACTCCTTCACATTTCCTGATCGGCAAACGAATAAATTCTCTACCAGATTTTCATTGTGTTACTGAACCTAATTCGAATAGAATAACGTTAACAAAAATATTGAAATATCGAGAGCAAGTTTTAAACCATTTCTGGAAACGTTGGAGGCAGGAATATTTGCTAGAACTGCGTTCTGCCAATTTTTCAGTTCCTGTCAAAGCTCCGACTAAATTCGAAATTGGTGACGTTGTGTTAATTAATGAAGATAAAACTCCAAAGCACATGTGGAAATGCGGCAGAATTACAGAGCTCTTTTTAGGAAGAGATTCGAAAGTTAGGTCTTGTGCTATACAAACTGAATCTGGTGTAATAAAGAGACCAGTTCAACTGCTACATAAACTTGAACTTGACATTATGGACTAACATTGAACATTTCACTTTTACAAACAATTTGTTTACATTTTCATTTTTTAACTTTTTCTAATCTAGTATTTTGTATATTTTAGTTTCAGTAGTTGTTCCTGTGAAAATAGAATTAATTGTATGTCTCATTATTGTAAGTATGTTCTAACTTTTAATTGTCTTATTGATGTAATTTGAAATCTTTGATAAAAATTTAGTTTGAATGATGAACAATAGTAATTGTTCATCCGGGGGCAGTGTGTTAAAACCCCCCTTTCTTTCTGTTTGACTTGGCGAAAATTAATCACCGCCAAGAATTATGGTAACCCTATTTTTTACTATTTTTCAGTTTGTTTATTAAGGTAGATGTAATTTAAACTCTGAAGCGAGCGATCTCCGCTATATGAGATCTGAACCAGGACTGCCTGGTGATAATAAATATATTAATATTCAGTTCTTCGAGGTTTTAATTATTTGAGTGCTGATTTACTTCCAATGAGTAAAAATCGTTCTGTTGATTTATCATGAATAGATAAAATTGTTCCGCATATCATTTATTTGAATTGACGTGAAATATTTCTGATTCGAAGTTCTTTTTATTCGACTGTGTTTTGTGAAATCCCTCAGGGAGAAGGGAACTGTTTATTGATGATTCAGTTCTTAGGAGAAAATCATATGCAACAAAAATCTTTTAAAAGATACAAATAATGCAAATATGTGAGATATAGGTAATATAATACCAAATACCTATGTAATACCAAAATTGGTATGATTCAATACCTAGGGATAGGGAAGGAGGGAGAAAAACAGTTATGAAAAATACTTTTTCTTTTTACTTACTACTAAAAAACCCATTTTCCCCATCTGTTGTCTTAAATAAATCTTTTAACTATTTTTTTTTATTGAAAAATGTAATTTTTTTCCGTCATGCCATAAAACTACTCGATAATTGCACAAGCTCTTATTAAACTATGTAATACTAACAAATAAATCTGTAAAACCATGCACAAAATGAGAAAATTAAGCATTCATAAAATAAAACATGAACTTACAGCTTTTGCATAAGCTTTTCCGATTCCATCAGTAGAACCAGTAACAACTGCAAATAATAGAAAACTATAAGTGACATAAAATATAATTATACAAAAAATTTAATGGTTTAGAAATCTTTCAGGTTAAATATGCTAGGTGACCCATCAAGACCACCCAAACTCTGCACAGCCAGATTCCTCGCTTGCAGTACATAAAAAGTGCTCAAAGAACTATACTTCTATGATCCATAGTTTTCGAGAAAAATGCAAAAAAAAGTATGAAGTCATATCCAGTGAAGAAAAGAACAACTTTATTGGAAATATGAGCATCGATATTTGCATATGTTTACATAGGAAGAAAATGTTCACCGCGATTATCGATATCGAGGCATGGATGAACGCGCTATGGAAATGGAATGATTGACTGCACACGTTGCAGCAGCATGCTGTCCACAAAAATGAGCATGAGCAACTAACAAGGAAGGTCTCCATACTGGGCATACTCAGAATATGTTGAAAAAAATGCTAGTGAAAGTACTCATGTATGTAATAAAGGATCATTTAAAATTAGCGGCGGAATTAGAGTAGAAAATCTGTAAAAAAAATAAAATACTTTCGAATAATTGGCGTAAAAAGACGAAAGCGGCACGCAATTTGGCGAGCAGCACTTTTCCTCGCCAAAAGCAAACGATTTTGAAATGAATCTGAAAATTGTTTGTTAATTGATTTTCAGAATATGTAGTATTTAATGAATTTAAACGTAAACCATGAAAGAATTTTTTATTATTATTATTATTACATTTTGTATTATACATGTTGCTTGTTGTCGATTTGAATGAAATTTTGCCATTGTTTTATTCTCCAATCCACAATTTTTTTAATTTAAACCGCTTTATCGGTTATAAAAATAATTTTTAACGCCAGATGAATAATGCTGCCGTAATACATGTCCATACCGAAGAAGTTGTTTCCATAGCAACAAAGTTGGATCGACAGTGCTCGATGGGGCATATTTTTGAGTTTGGAACAATTTTAATCAATTTAAATTTTGTTTTAAATCGTAAAATATGATAGTTAAAATTTGTTATAAGTACATATAAATATATATGACAAAACTATAGTTAAAACAAACTAAAAATGACAAAGCTAAAGTTATTTAAATTAAACTTATTTAAACAAATTCAACATAAAAAGTTTTTCCCTTAAAGAGTATTCGACAAGCGTATTTTTTTTTAAACTTAATTTCTTCGCCAAACGGTGATAAGTCGCCAAATAAGCGAAATTTTCATTATTTTTTTACGGACGTTCTAGCGAGGTTCCGCCAAAAAAAATTTTTATAAACATATATACCCATGGGAGGAGAACATTCTGTATTTTTTTCAGATTTTTCTGAGTATGCCCGTATGGAGACCTTCCTTGTAAGTTTATTCATGTAGTAACTGGGTCTCAATAGACCACTTCTTTCAGATGGCCCCATACGAAGAAATGCAAAGGTGTTAGATCTGGAAATCGTAACGGCCATAAAACTAGACACCCACGTCCAATCCAGCAGACTGGGTATTCATGGATATTCATGTTTCGCGAATTTCGACAAATGGTCGCCGAAAAGAATTAATTTTGTCAATTGTTTGAAGAAAAATCCCCAATTTCGTCAAAGGATCGCGGGAAAAAACACAAATTTCATTAAAGAATCGTGGAAAAACGCAAATTTTTGTCAAAAGATCGCGAAAAAAACCGCAAATTTCGTCTAAATGTCGCGAAAAAACCTGCAAATTTTGTCAAAAGATCACGAAAATACACAAATTCCATTAAAAGAGCAAAAGTCCCTGCAAATTTCGTCAAAATATCGCGAAAAACCGCAAACTCCGTCAAAGGATCGCGAAAACACCCCAAATTTGGTCAAAAGATCGCAAAAAAAAGCTACAAATTTCATGAAAAGAGCGAAAAAACCGCAAATTTCGTGAAAAGATCACAAAACACCCTGCAAATTTCGGAGAAATATTAGGATAATTTAAAAAAATAATAATTAGATAATTAAATTTTTTAGAAAACTCCTTTTAAATGTAATTATTATAAGGTTACGAAGAAGTAACTTTATGATAATTATCTTTTAAAAAGGCTTTTCTTTAACTGTTTGCATTTTCTTCTTTGTTTTGTACATTTAATGAAATAATTTAATCCTTGTAAATATTTCTTGTCATAACTGGGGTGGCCCAGGGGGACATCCAGAAGATTTGAGATTTTGTGTTTTCAATGGTCAAAAAGTGCAATTTCCCCCCCTTCCCTCCGGAGCCACAGAAATCCCTCCCGAAGAAAAGTGTCTGAATTCAACGCTGCTTAGAAGGAATTTTTTAATTCTATGGTTAGGCAAGACTGCCTCATCAAGTTTGCAGTTCCTTTATGGTTTGTATTACAAAATTTATTCCGTATTTGTGTTCAAGTGGTCTAAAACTTTTTAAAGTAAGTAATTTTATTAGTTATATATCAGATTTTTGTTTGTACATAACAATTTTTTTTTTACATATTCTAAATATGTGTTGCAAAAATAAGAGAAAAAAAAATAAAAATTCTTCTTATAAACTTATGATTTATCAAACTTATAATACTCTAAAATAAGATTTTTATTTTTGTGTGGAGCAAAAAATTTTAATAGAAAATAAAAATGTGTGCAGTATTTGAACACACAGCAGCTGTAATATGGTGAGAAAATGTTTTTTTTACCCATTGATAATGTCAGGGTTCAAAGGGTTGATGATAATAATTATATATATATCTATCTGTAATATATAAACTTTCTGTACAATTAAATCATTTAAACACATGAAAATTCACCAAAAGTAATGCAATAACCAGTTACACACAAAAGATACAAAAAAAAAAAAAAACAGCTAGATATATATCATATATATATATACAGTAAAACTCGGATATAACGCTCTTCCGGGGGACCGGGCTAGAAGAGCGTTAAAAGCGGGAAAGCGCTAAATGCGGGAGAAAGTTTTCGACATTTTAAAATTGAGAATATTAGATTATCTGCTTTAAATAATGCAGGGAATCATTTTCGTGTATTATTTAAAATAGAAACTCCACAGCATAGGTACAAAAACGTTTCCTTCATTTTAAATACCACAAATTTACATAGTGTTTACAAAGTGTATTATTATTTCAAATCAGAATAAGTAAAAGAATTGTTAACATTAAAAGCTACAAAATATATTTAACATTTCTAATAGGAACCTTTATCCTTATATTAAACATAAAATAAAATTATGAAAGAAACTAATAATAATATTTTGTTAAAAAAAATGTAACATTTGTATTCTTGAGCACCACTATGAGGACTATAAACTTTCACTTACTGTTTATTCTGTTTTAGAGAAAAACTCATCGAGTTTCGTCTGACGGGTGGACGAACGGCTACACAAAAGAGAGTTTTCTGCTTTGTTTATATGTCTTAATATATCTTCATATGAAGCGGCGGTATCTACTGAAGCAGTGTATAGGCGGATAGTGCTAAAAGCTTCCATTACTTCAGCTATCGTTGGGATGCGCTCTTGAACAACGCCATCAGCAACTTCATCAGGGTCCTCTTCTTCTGCGGCATCCTGTACAGTGTCCCCTATAATGTCGTCAATGCTCCTAACGTTGCATGTGATAACGTCTTTATCAATGTTAAGATAGTTCTGAAGGCTGTGTGCGTTTTCTGCAAGATGCTCGCAAACAGCTTGCCAGTCCTCGTCGTCTATAGGATCCGACCACTCTTCAGCTGCATCCATATTATAGTTGGCGTCTGTTATGAAGCCTGCCTTTTTAAAGCAATTTGGAATTATTTTAGGTTCGATTGCATCCCAAGCAGCGCTAAGGTAGTTCATGGCGTCGAGGAGAGTTACAGAAGATCGACTACTTTTATTTTCCATTTCATGTAGAAATCGTTTCACTATACGTTTGCGATAATGTTGTTTTAAAACCTTTATGATCCCTTGATCCATCGGTTGAAGTATGCTTGTGGTGTTTGCAGGTAAAAATTCCAGAGAGACGTTTGTAATATCTGGTATTTCTTGGGGATGCGCTGCGCAATTGTCTACGAATAGTATGACATGCCTATTTTGCTTCCGCATCTCGACATCAAAATCAGAAACATATTTAATGAACTGGGGACCCGTCATCCAAGCCTTACGTTGATGTGCGTAGTCACAGGGCAGTCGTTTGATGTTCTTGAAACAGCGAGGTTTGGCCGATTTTCCAATCACTAGAAGCTTGCGTTTGTCGCTCCCATCGGCGTTGGAACAAACAAGCACAGTAACACGTTCTTTACTGAGCTTCCCTCCATGGCACTGCTCATCTTTTAATGTTAAGGATTTATCAGGCATCGCTTTAAAAAATAAGCCAAATTCGTCGGCGTTATAAATATCACAAATGGCATAGTTTTTCATAAGCCTTGGAAGACTGTTCTTTTTCCAAAATTCTGCATTTTCTGTGTTCACGGCAGCGGATTCTCCGCAAATCTTCTTGTACACAATGCCGTGGCGGGTTCGAAATCGGTCTAACCACCCATTAGATGGAGTAAAATCTTCAATTCTTAGCTTTTGAGCTACCTCTGCAGCTTTTTCTTTAACTATGGATCCGCTGACAGGTATGTTACAGTGTCTAGATTCAAGAAACCACTCGTACATAACTTTTTCTAAATCTTCATATTTTCCTGTTTTCACTCTCTTTTTCTTTGAGCCACCAATAGCAGCATTTTTTTCAATATCTTTTCTGTTTTGAAGAAGTGTCCGAAGGGACGACGGTGCGATATTCATAGATAACGCAAAATCTTTTTGGCTCACAATAGGGGATTTTTTGTCATAATTTTTTAGAATTTCTAATTTTTTTGAAATTGTCAGCGTCTTTCTTTTCATACTCTTAGATTCCATGTTGCCTCTAATTGGAGTCGCCAGCGATACTGCTTACTTATGTGTAAATGAAAAAAGCGGGAACAATTTGTATGAAGTAAGAGACAGACAGGTGCTACTGTGATGGACGGAAGAAATTCTTTTAATCTCTGATCCAATGAGAAAAAAACCGCAGGGCTAGCTGATTTTTTTTTTAACATAGTCTTTGGGCGTTGGCTGGCTGCCAATTCCACGCATCCCCACTTTCACTCTCTCTGTGTGTGTACGGGCGAGAAAATGAAAACTTCGGATGCAAACCAAAGCACCAAAGCGTAATATCCGGGATTTCTTTGTTCAAAGGACCAATAAAAAGCGCGTTAAAAGCGGGAAAGCGTTAAAAGCGGGGAGCGTTAAAAGCAATGAATTTTTACATTGTTCTTATGGGTATGGTTCAAGGGATCGGGACAAATGAGCGTAAAAAGCGGGAAAGCGTTTTAAGCGGTGAGCGTTATATCCGAGTTTTACTGTATATGTATATATAATGTAATATATGCTGAATATAATTTTACCTAATAATAGATAAATTTGGCTAATGTGTTGGCTAATAGTCTTAATTTCTTAGCGCAGTCCCTGTGTACCCCAAGCAAAGAATCTGGCTGTGCAGAACTTGGGCGGTCATGATAGGACACCCTGTTTATATGTAATCAATTATAAGAATACCACAGCTACAACCAGTTTGTTTGTTAAATAAAATAAAGCATACATTACTTATAGCTGTGATGGGGCTAAAAAAATATTTTGTAATAAGGAGCATAACAAGCATTTTGCATAAAAATTATGGAAAGTCCGCGGTTTTCCATATTAATATTAAACTACTATATTTATTTTCTAAGACTATTTTTTATAAAAGATTTATTTTTGCTTTTATCAATAGTAAAAACTTTAAAAGTTTAATAATAAAAATACATTATGCACTGTTCAAGTTCATGCAGTATTTTCCAACCTTACAAAGAAAAGTTGAATGTATTTTCGATTTCAATATTGCAAATAGTGCTAAGTTGAATTATAGAGTCGCTGTAGAGAGTACTTGATATATACTCGGTACTTGGTCTACCCGGTTAAATTTCGACTATGTATTCGGCCAATAACGAGTATTTCTAAGAATTTAATTTTTTTAAAGCATTATTGAAGACGAAGAAATTTATAACATGATCTGTAAAAAGTTATTCAAATATAAATGTATAATATATGCAATAATTCATAAAAACTTTTTACTTGGTCTATAAAAATCTATTAATAACAACTTTTTAAAAGTAGAAACAATGGGCTTCCAAGCTTTAAAGGGGAAAAAAAAAAAAGCAAGGTGAAAAGTGTAGCTAAAAAATGGAGAGAGAAATTCACTTCCGGCACTAACTATGCGTTTTTTTTCCGGGGCCCTTTTACGAAATTCGCGTTTTTTCGCGATCTTTAAACGAACTTTGCTGTTTTTTCGCGATCTTTTGACGAAATTTGCAGGGGGTTTCGCGATCTTTTGACGAAATTTGCTGCTTTTCCCGTGATTCTTTGACGAAATTTGCGATTTTTCCGCAAACAATTGACAAATTTGTTTTTTTTTTTTTTTTTTCGGTGATCATTTCTCGAAATTCGCGATATTTTTTATGTCCGAATTTTCGGATTGGTGACCATTTTTTTTTTTTAATTTTCGGAAGTGAATGCCTTAAAATTTCGGAAAATTCGGAACAGAATCACCTTTATAATATGCTCCAGTTAATTTACTGCTCTTTAATAATTTGGCACACAAATTTGTTTCAGATGCTTGTGACCGGAGAAAGGTCGCCCGATTGGAAGTTCACGGAGCGCGCCTGGAAATATTTCCCGTTGCACAAGGTATATTATTCATTATTTGTTACACAAATTAAATATATAAGTGAAGTGTCAATAAACATAACGCAAAAAGTAGAAAGTGATATCTCTTTTCTTTGTAACTAGAAAAAAGAAGAAAAGAAAAAAAAAAAACTGAATTTCATGCCAAATAAGTAAATCCCCTAATCAATGATGAAAACAGTCGTCAGTTGTCGCTACAATGGTGGGTGCGGCCTTGGGAACCGAAAAATCCCTCCCCTCCCAACCACTCGCCATAGAGAAATAAACGGCAACCCGATTACAGAACCAGGGCCGAAACTAAGGGGCGTGTGCCTCGGGCGCCACGTGAAGGGGGCACCAGATGAAGATTTGCTTTGTCGTTCTATACAAAAAATATATATATATATATATGTGTAAAAAATATTTTCTAGCTGAAAAATCAAAAAGAAAAGCTGAGAAAAGTGCAAAATTGTCAAATAGATAAAAAGATTCGTCTACATCTACAATATATAGAACAGCAAATAAATAACACCATTCTTTTTCTTACAATTACTTTTTTACTTCCTTAGAGGAGGCGAGCTCAGGTGACTGCATGGGATAATAAAAACCAAGCGGTGGAAAATTCACAAAATAAAAAGTAAATAATAATTTTATTTTTGTTTTGAGCCGCATATAATTTTGAAAATTAGCATTAGGTTCAGGAAAGTATGTAGACATATCAGTCTATATAAATAAGAAGAAGGGTAAAGGAATACTTCCACAAAACTGGTGTAGATAGTACAGGAAGATATTTTACGGTACTGGAATTCATTATTATGCCTACAGTAAATCCCGGTTTTGAGTTCAAGATGAATGAATATTTTTTTTTTTTTTTTAATGTAGATACTTTATCTGAACCTCCTGTCCACCAATTGAGACTGAAATATAGGACACAAACTAGAGTCTGCTGTATGCTTCCTATAGTTTTCTTGATAATAGCAATTAGTACAGCGATGCTGTGATGGATCGGTGATATAAGGACAGTTGAGAGTTTGATGACCCATGGCACATTTGGCACATATGGAGTTCCTTCTACAGTTAGTCTTTGTATGCCCGTAAAGTTGACAGTTCTCACATCTAAGTATGGGTCGATATATTCTTATACTGCAATTATTGAGGCCAATTGAGATACTTTTCTGAGCCAGAAGTTTTTTAGCTGCATTTACTTCTAAATTCAGTACCATATGATAACTTGTGGATTTTTCTCTTTGTATTATTTTTAATATTGTTAAATTCTTGTCTGTTGAACGATCTTTTAAGTAGTTAATTATGTCATCAGTAGGTATCATCGATGGTATTCCTGTAATTATTATCCTTGAGTGTTTTTGCAGGTTGTAAGTTAGTTCTACTATTTCTGAAATGTTTGGGATTTTTTCAATTCTTTTCAATAACTTCTCTGTGTTGTTATCTGTATCTGATTGAATTGTCAGTGTATTGATTTGTTTTGTTTGTTTACAGAATATTGGTAGATCATTTTCTTTAATCAATTCGGTATTTAACAGTTCTTTCAATTTATTTGTTGATATTTTCTTTGAGATATTTTTTATAATTATTGCCGAGTTTGAATACTTTCCTTGAGAATTAAATTGTTTTTGTTCTTCGTTATCTTGAGATCTTTCATATTTCTTTGTATTTTTGTCTATAAGATTTTCTATTATTAGTTTTTCAATTTTGTGAATCCTTCTTGATAATTGTGGTATGTCTGTATCTATATTATTTTCTATATCTCTAAGCTTGTTCATGCACTCTTCTATTATTTTGTCTTGTGCTTTTAATTGTTCTTCTCTTGTAGCTATTTCCTGCTCCAATTTGGCTATTATTTCTTTGGTTGATTCTGTTTGTTGTTGTTGCTTATCCATTTTTGTACCAGTCAAGATTGTCTGAGTATACTTTTGTTGTGTTTTTATTTGTATTTGTGTTGCCTTTTCTTTTGTTTCCGATTCTGAATGCTGTTGTTTGATTAAGTTCTTTAATTTTGTTATTTCTTCTCTCATTTCCTCTTCTTTGTGTTTGAAAATGGTATTTTCTTTTTCTTTTTCTATCAGTTTTCCTTCTAGTCTTTGTTACATCTTGGAGCTTTCCTCCAACTGAGCTGCAATTTTATCAATTTCCTCTTCCAATTCGCTTATTTTTCTTCTGTCTCTTTGTATCGTTGTTGTATTTTTATGATATCTTATTATTCTAGATTCATCATTTTTTGCTCTTGTAAATATTGCATTAAGATATTTCTGTTCTTCAAGATGTTTCTGTGCTTCCTCTGTAGTTCCTTTCACCCTTTTCCTTTCTATCCTTTCATATTCCGAAATCAATTGGCTTATCGGTAGGCTTTGCAGTGGGTCCTGTTTTTCAATAGGTCTTTCTGGAAGTCTTTGATATTGTTCCGTATATGACTTTTGTATGTTTATGCTTTCCGGAGAGTCCACTGTTGAGTTCAACAAGGAATTCATTGTTGAGTTCGGTGTTGTATTGTAGATTAATTGTTTTGGTGTCTGGTCTAATCTGACCAAACTAACTTTTGGGTTGTTTGTTAGAATTTCTTTCTGTAATCTTTGGTTAGGATTTATATTATTTTTCTGTGAATGTTTATTGGAATTCATTATTTGCAGTGTTTGTTTCAGAGGCAATGGTGTAAATTGAGTTGCTTCGGTCACTATCCCTTTCTTCCTTGTCTCTATTGTTCTTTTCTCCTCCTCCTTAGCTGTGTTTAGTTCTTTTTCCAAGATATTTTTCATCATATCATTTGAATCGTCGAGACCAATCAGTTGTTCGCATGCTATCATGGTAATTGCTCTGGATGGTGATAAATATTGAAATGAGTGTATGCATGATGTGTCCGAAATTGCTGAAGATCTCGTACTCGTTTCCAATGAATCTGATTTATTTCCTGACTCATTTATTGGACTTCCAGATGATTCCATGTTCCAATCTAGGTCGTGCTTAGTCGGATTTACCCTTGGGTTTTGTTGATTATAGATTATTCTACTTTTATATGGTGTCGCCATTTAGAAGATGATTTAATAATTCAACTACTAGTGGTAAGGCCATTATAGATATTACTTTTCAATTAATCAGAGAGATACTTTTAAATGGATTACTCAGAGCTACTGGTAACTATATTCAGAGAGATACTTTTAAATGATAAGGTATATGTTCCAATGCCGGAAGCTAAAAATATTAAGATATATTAAAATATAATGAGATAATAATTAGAGATAAAGAACAGGGGTCCACTAGGCCCCGACCATACATCATTGAAGGAAAGGGAATATAGAAAGTAGAAAGCAAAAACCGGTAGTCGTAACTACCGAAAATGACTAAGAAAAAATTAATAGCCAAAGATGGGGAGAATTTTTGAGAAATAAAATCAAAATAAAACAAAACAATGATAGTGATAGAAATTAACCAAAAGGGAGAAGAAGGGGGGGGGGGGGGAGGTACATGAGTATGCTTCCCGTGTCCATAAGCTCACACACTAAAATTAATAAAAACCTGGTGCCATCGTAACAAAGATCAATTGCCCTTAACGACTTGCTCAATAAAACCCCCTTTACAAATACTCTGTCTCACACCACTGCATTGACATATTCAGATATGCAAACAGAGCATGAGAAAAGCAAAATAAGAGATAGTGAATGTGCTTATTAAATGACATATACGAGATATAAAACAAATGTATTAACAATAGATATATAGAACTGAGTATTGAAGCAATAAAACAGATTTGTTTACAATAGATATATAGAACTGAGTAATGAAACAATAAGTAGATAAACACTTAATATATACTGTGAATAATATGTAGCAATATATGTGAGATAAGCTAGTAAATATTTACAGCACAACGCGATACCAAATACTTGAAGCTGTGTTATACCTTGTAACATTGAATCCGATGTACTTGTAAAATATGTTAAATAATTTCTATAACTCTGCACAAAAATGTGTTCTATCAGAAACTCCCATAGAGAGGGAAAAATAACTTTTACTGAAGATTTACTGGGATGACAGCGATTGGGTGGACGTAGGATGACTAGTAAAAGAGAAAAAAGTTTAAGTAACAGCAAAACACCTTACTCAAAGGTCCCGCTGCACTTGCCTGTAAAGCATGTTAGTTAGAGCATCTAGATTATTACGGAGTGTTGCCAATCATTATTATGATGCTAAGTAAATACTGTAGAATACCCGAGATCAGTGCAGGGACCGCCGGAAATAAATTAGAGTGGTTTGGATAATTAATTTAACGGAAACCAATAAGTAGTATTAAAAGACTGTAAAGATAACATTTTAAGCAAAAAGATGCCATTGATAGGGAAAAAATATAAAATATTAAAAATTTTAAGTGGGATAAGATCTCCACTCGAAAACCCCTGTGACGTCACAAATTGAAGGCCGTAACCCCAAAAGCAAAAAAGTTCCTATTGTTAAGCAAGTTGAGATGTGACTGGAAGTGAAATTTTTAGTGGGACAAATCATTGTAGTGAAGGCAGTTAGCTGTGAGAAAAAACTAGAGAGATAGCTAAATAAATAAAAAAGTAACAAAAGTTAAGGATTAGGCCTAACCAATACCAAACACATAGATAATGAGTGGGACAACTTTAGAAAGTGAAATTAGTATAATCAGAAGTGAAATCAAGTCTCTAGCTCAAAAACAAAAGTTGGTAATGTTAAAGATAAGTAAAAAAGGGGAAAACAGTAGTGTCAAAGTTGTTAAAGTTGAGAAACAATGTAAGGTAATAGAAAAGTGGGCAAAAAATGAATTAATACTATAGTTATAAGCTAAAAACAATGAGAGCCCCATCAAGCCCCCTCTGACGGGGCCCCTAAATGAGCTAGAGATAAACGAAATGTCGGAAAAGAAGGGGTGGGGGGGGGGGGAGTTTCCTTAGGCGGTTTGTAGCTGATTCCGGCGCGACAGAATTTCGCTAAAGTTGATAGTTTACGAGATAATTGGACTTTTGTCCAAAAATCTCAACGAAAAAACCTATGAAAAAAGAGAAAATGGCGAATTCTGTGACCCATGGTGGCTCAACGGGTAAGTAACACCCCTAAAAGTTATAGACAGTCCCCCAAAACATATTTACTTCGAAAAAAACAATAATAGTAAAATTTATAGTTAACATTATTTAGTAAAATGAGATATTGAAAACAAAACTGAAAGAAACAAAATGGAGGACTACACCTTAACAAAAGTGACTTTTACAAGATATTACACCATCACACCCCTGAAGACCACCCAAGTCCTAGGTGACCATTAATTTTTTAATTTTAAAAGAATCCGGTAGGCTAAATGTTACTTTAAACCTAATACATTGCTTTTCGCATAGGGAAAACTACTGTGGGCAAAAATGGCGTCAGCGGCCTTAAAGGGCCAAGTCAGTAAACTTAAAAATACTGCATGACCCCATAAGACCTATGGTTTAGTTATTACAAATATAAAAAATTTAAGTGACGTCAAATGAAGCTCTCAATTTTAAAGATAATCTAACTAAGAGTTATAATTCCGATAACAAAATGCCCTTACAGAACACAGTAATTAAATGAGCAACCAATATCGACCCAACCGCAGAAGAACAGATTTTACCAATTTTCAAACGATAATTAAAAATACTTAGAGTTAACACTTTTTAATAAAAATAGTACCGCTAGATAGAACAGAATTTAAGCTTTAAGAGGATATAAATAGTTAGTGGGAGAGTAATGGTTAAGTGGGTGAAATATTGTACACAAAAAAAAAGTAAACAACTAATGTAACTCTATGGGAATTCTGAACAAAATTTTACACTTTTTCAAAAAATCATTTCATACATAAAGTATCATCCTAGAAAAGAATGGGTGGAGGCGGAAGGAAGCTAAAGGAACAAAGTAACTGAAACTTAAGATAGTTTTTCAAAATAATCAAGAAAAGTAAGAAATTAAGCTATGTTAAAATTGGTATAAAAAGCCTCCAATATACCATGCTTTTCTATGGAGATGAGGGTTAAACAGAAAAGAACAAAAAGAACACTTTTTCTTTTGCATATTTTACACATAAATCCTGCAAGTTTCTCAACAAACTTGGTATTAAATTAAAGCTTATGAGCTAAACTAAGAAAATGACACCATAACTTTTAACTGAAAGCACTTTTTCATTAATTAATTTACGTAAGAATTTGGTTGTTTACCCCATAGGAATAACATGGGGAAAACAGAAGTACTTTCACAAAAACGATACTTTTTAAATTGCTCATATTTCATATAATTCTTGTTGAAAACATAAAAACTGTATACTAAAATGATCTACATATTCTAAAGTATGTGAATAGAGCCAAAGTTTTTAGTTTTTGATAAGATATAGTTAATTTACAAGCTTGTGAAAATTTATGAAATTTGAAAATGGCTCCATCTTACCAAAAAGTGTATGAGCTTAAATGCGTTAACAAGTAGTGAAACAATGGTTGTACATATACGAGTTTGGTATTAAAATGTGCAGAAATGTTCGTAGTGCATGAAATAAACAAGTTCTGAATTTTAAATGTAAGTTAAATGGACAGAAGAAGCATATTAGTAGGTGGCTAATGCCAGGTTCATCAAAGATATGAAACCAAAAGAAATAGAAAGTTTAAATACTCATATCTTTTGAACCCCTACACATAATATCAAGTACCTTATATCAAAATGTTCAGCATAAAAAATAGAAGAGAATGATATATAGCACAAGGCTCTAGCTTATTAAGTATTCATCAGGAGCTTGAATTGCACGATGCTACTGTGTTCACGACCACACCAAGTTCAAGTTACTATGACAATGTGACTCATATCATTATGACTTAAAATGCCTCACTTGTAGAAATTTGTAATACAACATCAACAGTAAAGGGTTGATTTTTGACGGCCAGTTATCTACTCGAGGGATATAGTCCCAGGAAGGAGGGGTGCCCTTCTTGGGGGTCTTTCTAAGGGAACCTAACCCGTATTTACGCATGGAAATCCATGGTTCGAAGAAAACCACGAGAACTCCGAACGATTAGGCCGACGGGCACGATTGGGTTCGAACCCAGCACCTCCCATCTACCAGCTTCGAGAGCAGAACCTCTCGGCCACTGGTGGGGCCCATCAATAGTAAAATCTGGAAAAATGAAATCTGTCTATAATGGAATCTTGTCTTAAATGGAAAAACTACATGGTCTCAACAGAAATAATATCAACAATTACACCTACTAAGACGGAAACTTGTATAAAGCGGAAGTATTTCCGCTTCTTTTCGATTTCTTTTTTTCCAGGTTTTAATGAATAAATATTTGACAAAGCTGATTACGTATTTTACTGTTACACATTTTAAATTTTAGAATAAGTCAGGGAGTAGTAACTTCGTAAACTTCTCTTTGTAAATTTATTTTACGGGGGATGGGGGGGGGGGGGGCAAAATCCATGTTTGCCCCGGGTGAAAAAGAAGCCAGTTTCGGCCATGTACAAAACATAGACACTGGTCATGATAATATCATTTAATCTTCCGTGATCGGATAATCTGTTTTAAACAGAGAAAATTAGTATGTTTTTAGAGTCTGCGGGATCTGGGCGGTGAACCTATATATGTATTTTTGTGCATATATATTGCTCATTTAAAGTTATTTATTTTTCACATCTCTTAAAAGGAAAATTTTGGCAAGCTGTACCCCCCCCCCTCCCCAAACACACCTCCTCTCATTATTATTACTTTAATTCCTTTCATTTCTTGTACATTTTTCGTAATTTGATGTTGTTGTTGTTGTTTTCAGTTTTTTTTCCTCTCTCTTTTTGAAGAACGAGTAATAAAAACCGAAAGTCATTTTACAATCACTGGTAGCGATATTAGATGTCTTACTTTTGTTACACTCAAGGCAAATGAGCTAGCATGTTTGAGATTTTAAGAGTTTCTCAAATGTGTAATAAATACACATTTTTAGAGACCCTTTAAAAATCTTAACAAACACGCTAGCCCATTCTACAGCTATGTGACTATTTTCTATTAGTTGTGTCTATTTTTTTTCCAAGTTTATAAAAAGAAAAAAAAAAAAAAAAAACTTGAAGGTCCTTGACCACTAGATTCGAAACAGTATATTAAAACTGCAGCCCACGAAAGAGCCCACTTTTGTCGTGGGCTGCTGTGAGAAAACAAATCTGAACTCGATCAATCTAGAGCTAAATAGAATACTCTCTACAGGAGCATTAGATCAGGCGATTTATAGAAATTTCGTAGAAAGGGTTTCGATAGGTATTTTACATAATGAATAAGCAAACAAACAAACAAAAAGCTCTTTAAATAATTGTTTATAAGCTTATTCCTCAGGTGTGTAAAAAAATAAGCACAGTAAGTTCGTAAATAGTAAGTTTTTATCTGTCATAAAAAGCCTTTCATTTAAAAATGAGTGAACTCCCGTTAGTGCGGACTTCCAAGGGAGGCCAGTTTTCGTCCGAAAACACCCACGAGCTAATGCTAATCCTATGGGGAGGGATTTATCTAATATCTCGTTTGCATTTCGACATTTTTAAATAATTCTTTTTGCATTGGATAGCCGAGGTCCGTCTCTACATCGCATCTTTTCTACTTTTTCGATTTGGGTCGCAGATATTTTTTATAAAGTTACTTTCACTTTCAAATCCGGTTCTGAAAATGAAAGTGTCATTCTAAAAAATATCTGCGACTAAAATCGAAAAAAAAAAAAGGTGCGATGTAGAGACGGATTTCGGCTATCCAATGCGAAAAAAATTATTTAAAAATGTCGAAATGCAAACGAGATATTAGAAAAATCCCTCCCCCTAGGATCAACATTAGCTCGTGAGTCCCTTCGCCGGCAGGGATAGGAGCCTTAAGATTAATTACAATATAATGGGGAAAGTGACATTGTTCACATTAACCGGCGGTACGTCTTAAGCGGAGATTCATTAACAAGTCTACTTTTAAACCATATGCATCATTACAGCATGCATGCGTCCATTTCAGGAATTCCTTTTTTATTCAGAAATTTCAAATACGTGCCTGAAATTTCGAAAGAAGTATTTTTACTTCGTGTAATCACGAAATATTTGCCTTTAAAAAATAAAAAAAATACTATTCAGAATTTCTGAATAAAAATAAAATTCATGAAATTCACACTAATGATGTAAATCGGTTCGTGCTATAATTTCCGTTCAATAACCATCTCATTCATTCTTTTGTACAAAATAATCATAGCAGCAAGTATAATAAAATTTTTAAAGTGAAACAATAAGTGATCATAGCCAATCTCTTATTTTTTCATTCAACTTTTGCAAATAAATATATAGAAAATTGGAGTTAAAGAAGAATGAAAGAATGAGATCAACACTTATTGTGAAAAAATGTATACGAGAAAAATAACTAATTGGTATAAAAATGTTAAGCACAGCAAGAGCTTCCTTCAGTAACGGTTGTTTTTGTTTGTTTGTTTTTCAAGTCAGCAAAACTTTCTTTTTTTAGGTGCGTTCGTAATTATATAAATACGTAGCACCTATAGTCGTCGTTCAGTCCGTCCGTCTGTCCGTCCGTCTGTCCGTCTGTCCGTCCGTCCGTCTGTCCGCATGTAACAGAGCAAAAACTACCCAACCGAATGGTCTGAAATTTCAAATATATGATTGTTGCAAAATTTTGTCGAGCCATTTCAAATTTTATGAAAATCGGATGTATAGTTTAATTACAGGGACAGTCAAAAGTTTTTCTTTACATTACGGCCAATGGGAAAAAATATTGCAAGTGCATTTTAATGATATTACAGCCTTCCGAATGATCTGATATTTTAAAGATATAACTGTTGCAAAATTTTGTCGAGCCCTTTCAAATTTTAGGAAAATCGGATGTATAGTTTAATTACAGAGACAGTCAAAAGTTTTTCCTTACATTACGGCCAATGGGAAAAATTATTGCAAGTGCATTTTAATGATATTAGAGCCTTCCGAATGATCTGAAATTTTAAAGCTATAACTGTTGCAAAATTTTGTAGAGGCCTTTCAAATTTTAGGAAAATCGGATGTATAGTTTAATTACAGGGACAGTCAAAATTTTTTCTTTACATTACGGCCAATGGAAAAAATTATTGCAAGTGGATTGTAATGATATTAGAGCCTTCCGAATGATCTGAAATTTCAAAGATATAACTGTTGCAAAATTTTGTCGAGCCCTTTCAAATTTTAGAAAAATCGGGTGTATAGTTTAATTACAGGGACAGTCAAAAGTTTTTCTTTACATTACGGCCAATGGGAAAAATTATTGCAAGTGGATTTTAATGATATTAGAGCCTTCCGAATGATCTGAAATTTTAAAGATATAACTGTTGCAAAATTTTGTCGAGCCCTTTCAAATTTTAGGAAAATCGGATGCATAGTTTAATTACAGGGACAGTCAAAAGTTTTTCTTTACATTACGGCCAATGGGAAAAATTATTGCAAGTGCATTTTAATGATATTACAGCCTTCCGAATGGTCTGAAATTTTAAAGATATAATTGTTGCAAAATTGTGTTGAGCTATTTCAAATTTTAGGAAAATCGGATGTATAGTTTAATTACAGGGACAGTCAAAAGTGTTCCGTTACATTACGGGGAATGGGAAAAAAATATTGGAAGTGCATTTTAATGATGTATCAGACTATGCGCTTTATGAAGTTCAAATAATTATACATTCAGTACAATATGGGGTGGAAAAAATAATTATAAAACTAGTTATAGTACGAACGCACCTCATTTGCCACGTTTGACGAGCAATTTCCAACTTGTTTTATTTGAAACACTGAATGCTAATAATATCCCACTGTGTGGCAATAATGCTTTTATTTAATTTATTTAATATCTCGAGGATTTCAGATATAACTGGCCATTTTTATATTCACTTTGTATGTGTGAATGAATTAAAAAATGCAACTTTCTTTTCTGTTGTTAGCTTAAACATAGATGTGTGTAAGTTTAGATTTATGCAATAAACAGTAATTATGGCAAGTACAAATGCAAAGAAAAGCTGCAGATGATATTCGTTTTGTTATTTGTGTTACAAACTAATAAACTGACTTATTTGAAGTTATTATTTTTGCAGTTACTTAGGGTTCCCCTCTAGGCTATTTTTAAAGGTGACCTTTTATTAAAATTGACAAAATGCACCATGCTTTTATTTAAAAAAATAGGGAAATTTATTTTTAACTATACAAAGAGATTTTTTGTTATATATAAAAAACATGCCAAAGTATTTTTAAATACGTGTGCTCAATACTTCGCAAAAATTATAGAACTTCATTTTTTTAAGGGGAAAAAAAACCCCCAGACTATTAAATCATGTAATTTACTTGTATTTTTCAAGCTATTGTATATTACTAACTAATGAAATTACTAATTTGCAGTTTTTATAATTTCCGTAATTACTAATTATAATTTTATTGATTTAAGCATAAAAACATAGATTATGCTAGTAGTCAAAGGTTTATAGTCTAGGAAACCTGCAATTCTTGATAGCTATTCAGTCTATATTAACACAAACAGACATGCAACTTTTCCTCCTTTGCCTTTAGCCTCCCTCCCCCTTTTTTAATAGAAATTTCTTAATTTAAGACGAGACAGCAGAAAAATCATTCGTCTGGAAAGGTTGTAAGCAAAGAATAATTTCCAGATTGACATGTTTTCGAAATAGTAAAATAAACTATTATTACAGAAGAGTACAGAAAATGTTTCAAAATAGCTGAAGTTTCAGACGAGAATTTCAGAACCACTGAAAACAACAGACTTAAATATTGTAGTTGTAAAGATAAATATATACTTACAACATTGGACATTTCCTTAATTATATTTCCTCCTTCTTGAAATAATCCAACATCCTCATCCTTCTTCCTTAAAGTGAAGATACAATTTGAAGGAAAGAATAACTACTCTATTCTATTTCAGTTAAATATGGATACCATTCTTTTGACATTTATTAACACTAGGGGATCAAACCCGGGCTTCCCGGGTTACAGAGTGTGGGTGAAAATCATTTTTTAGGGTTCCGTACTTAAAAAGTAAAAACGGAACCATTATAAGGTCACTCCTGTGTCTGTCTGTCACAGCCATTTTACTCATAAACTATGGAACGTGGAAAGTTCAAATTGAGGGGAAGTAATAAGGACTATTGACCCACATATTGACAGATTATTAAACATTTATAAATATTTAAAAAAAAAAAATGTAGAGGAAGGAGCTAATTAAGTTACTTGAAAAAAAAAAAAAATATTTTCTTTGTATATCGTGTGGGGTATCATGTGAAAGCTTTCGTAACGCAGAACTCAAAAACAAACTTCTTTTAATTTTAGGTATTATATTTTCAGAGATATCGTCGAAAATGTAGTACAAAAATATGTTCCCTTCATCTATTTCCGAATCTACCGAAACTAAAATTATGAAAAAAATTAGAGGTAGTAGACGTTAATTTAAACCTTGCAGGAAAATTATAGCGATGACCCTAAGTCACATAGTTTTTGAGAAAAGTACATTTTTCCGTTACACACAAATTTCGATTTGCGGACATTCAGCAAACGCGTTGAGGAACACTGGAGGTACCTATCGTAGCAGAAGTATAAAGGCATTGTTGATAATGATTTTTGAAAAAAATCGTCGGTAATTAGCCGAGATATTAACTCTTAAAGACACGGACGGTTTGGACATCCATAATGAGAGTGGCGGCGTACTCTATGTGCCATCAAGCTTTTAAAGCCTAAATAACAACTTTTAATGATACATTTGAATAATACAATGTCTAGTAGCAGTATAAAAGCAATAAACGTCAAATTGTTAAAAACAGACTAATTTAATTAGAATTAATCACATAAATACTATGGGATTCGCGATTAGCTAGCATTGTGTGCATATCTCAATACGCCTCTCGTATCTTTAAAAGTTAATTAAAAACTTATGTGGAAAAACGCGGAATGGACCAAGGTGGCGTTGCTACTTTGCGACTTCCTTTCGAAGCGCGCTTAGCAAAATTCCAAGTTTAAACTTTGAACAAGGGTTTTGTTTTAGCTACACTGTAAAAAGAAAAGATTATTACTACGCTGAATTTAGTTTTATGAAATGCCAAATGAAGTTTAACCCCTTCAGTACGGATTTATTTCACGGCTGCCACTGGCGTTTTTTTAATTCCATCTCGCACCACTTTCCCAAAACAAAAATCTTTCATATTACACTTTGACAGTATGTGCAAGAGAAAAATACTACAAAAATATTTTCCTTTAAATAGTGGATTAATAGAATATAACAAGTAAAAATTAAATTTAAAAAATCAAAAAAAAAAAGACTGCGTAAAAAGCGAACTAATTAATTATTTCTTATCAATGTGAAACTATTTTTTGTAATACTTATCATTTTTTTTATTTACTTATATTAATGACTTTTAAGTTGTGTTTAATTGTTAGTTCCTATCTATAAACACTGTTTTGACGAGGCCTATAGATGTCTATCAAGGTTAGAGTTTCAGTAAAGCTAGAGATCCTACCTACACAACTTCCAGGTTGTGCAACATTTAAACGGAGCTTCTGACTGTAGAATAGTCAATGAAACATCGTCTTCATTTTGAAAGACCAATCCAATGATATGCCACTCAATGGGTGCGTAATTTTTTTTTTTCGTCTCTACAGCCATTTTGAATTTATAAAAACAAAACCTAGCCTATAACCATTGGACGGTTAAGATGAATTGATAGAGACCTCATTCCTTAAAATCCACCCAGCCGCTGGGATGTTTCGAGGGTATAAATAAATCCACATACCGAGATACGCGTGAAACACATAAACCTTCTTGGCAGTCGGGTAAAAACAGGCGCCAGTGACCAAATGCATGACGAGTCTCAGTCGTCAATTGTACCCAAGGGGTACAATAATTTATACAACAATATGCACTATTTTTACTGTCCGTGCCGAATTAAGTTCATCATAAACAGATTGGGATAAGATTTAAATAAGAGTTATACAGAATAGCAATATTTGATATTATTTAGGCTTCATATATCTTTGAACTTTTACGGTATACCCATATCCTATGTTTTATCGAGTTTTTTTTACAAAGTCTTATTTTTCTTTTAGTAACGATTGTTTAATAATACAGTTAATAATTCATATATTTATTGCACGGAACACTCTGAGCGCGAGTAATACTCGCACTTGACCGTTTATTTTTAATTGAAAACTCTAATACATTTTTTACATGCAATATGTTTTTTAGACTGTCCACTAACACCAAAAAACATTTTTATATGAAAAATATCAATTATATGCAATCAAATAAAGATTTGAAATTTATCAAAAGCGACATTTTCGTATTAGCCTCATGCTAAGAATTATTAGTTCAAGATTTTGCTATTTAAGGCAGCCTTTTTTATTCTGGTCATTTCAGTGCTTTAAGGTCGTAGTTCAATTATATTTGTTAAATTTGGTATTTTATTTATATTATTTTATTTTATTTTTTATAGAGGAAGTTTTTAAATGTATAACAAATATAATAAGTTTTTATTTTTTCATGGAATATTAGCCGTAAGAAAATTCTGAATCCTTTAAATTGTTTTAAGGGCAAACGGATTAATCTTTCGTAATCGAGCCCCTCGCGATAGAAATAAATTAAATATTTCATGCTTAAAAATTATTTTTAAAACCATAGACAATCAGTAAACTGAGATGCAGTTTGCAAACAAATTCCATTTGAAAGTTTTTTTACCTATTTGGTGGTATAAAAATTTAAATTGTTCGATTGCATACATGTTAAATTTGTGTGTGTGTGTGTGTTTCTTTCTTTTCTTTCTTTCTTTTTTCTTTTTTTTTTTTTTTAATTCTTTTATTTATTTATAGAGGAAGTTTTAATTTCGTTATCGAAAATTAGTCAGAAATAAATGCAAAACAGTTTGTATTGATTTATGTGCAAAACATTTATTATTATTATGAAATAAAGCCAGCACGTGATAGAGATTACAAAAATTCAGGCTTGAAAATTATTTTTTAAAACATAATAAATAAGTCAATTAAGATACAGTTTTCGAACAAATTGCATTTGAAAGTAATTTTTTTTTCCCTATATGACGGCGTAAAAATTGAAAATGTACGATGATTAAAAGATTAAAAAATTGCAGTAACGAAAATTGAAAAAATTGAAATTTGCTCGTGAAGTGTTGTCATTCACAAAATGACGTTGGCGTTACGCACAGATACGTTTGTCCTTTATAATATAGATGCAAGCAAGTAACAATGCCTTCCATGTAATGTACACATACTTTACTTGCGGTTGACTTAATATTAAAAAAGCGCTATAATTCTAATATTTCCTTAACTGTCAATCTGTCAATCTTACAGCTGCACTTGTCGGAAAATTTTGAATAGAAAAATCAAAAAGAAAGAAAAATATGACCAGCGATTTTATAAAAATAATAATAAAAAAAATAGCAATTTAACAAATTACAACGACCATTTGGAAAATGATTTTTTCAAAGACTAAAATTTAAGACATAAAAAATCGCACGGAGTTGATCCTACATTACGTACGTCATGGATTAAACGATAACATTCCTGGACCCATCGTGAACAAATTTTAAAAGAAATTTCAGTTTTACAATTTTCGGTACTGTAAATTTTTAAACTTCTACGGAGCTGGTCATACATTACGTACGCCATGAATTAAAAAATAATAGTGTTATTACACGTAAAAATTGCAAGATTTCCTGAAACTTGCGTATTATCCAAGCATTTCATTGGCTATTCGGAAAAAGGCTTTTCTATCATCAGATTTCCAAAAAATCTCACGACCAATTTCAAATAAAATTTCATTCTTAAACTTCTAAACATCCGACATTATTATTTTTTATACCTTCGGATAGAGAAAAAAATGTACTTTTAAATGCAATTTGTTTGAAAGCTGTATCTCAATTTGTTTCTGATTTATTAATTTTTTTTTGTAGTTTTTATTACTTTTTTGTCATAGTGGCAACACTCTGTTGTCCATCGTTGTTGAAACCAAAGGGAAATACAGATTACTGTATATACCAATCAGATAACGAATAAATTGCGGATTAAACCAATGAAAACGTTCAGATATGCTTTTGATTTCCTACCCTGACGAGAACAATAACCATTTTTCCAAATGGTTAAAAAATGAATCTACACTAATAACAGAAAGTTTCGCCCTGTCTGTGTGTTTACGATAGCGAAATCTACCGCGCGAAGAGGTCAGGTCTGACTCAGACTAAGCCTTAACTCAGACTAGCATAGTTATCTGTGAGGTCATAAAGGTAGTCTCCAAGGCAGGTCCTGGTCGCACAACGCCACATGGCGCTGTTTGTTTTTGTTACCAGGCCTGCTTGTACTTCTAATATATTAATGACGTCACAAAGGAGATTTTACCCGGTTATTGCATCCCAATAGATTTAATAAAGAGATACATTTTGAATATCCGCTCTTATAATTTGTGATTACATAAATAATAGTAAATTTCATAATCATGAAGCAGGAATAATAACTATAAATTTATTTTTAAAAAAATGTAGCTTGCAATTCATATTTTTTTTTATTAATTTCATAATTCATATTATAAAATTTTTTAAATTACAAATTCAACATATTTATGTTTGGGTTTTTTAGTACTTATAACCACACAAGAAATTATCACATTAGGATTATAATTTCAGGAGGTATAATAAAATATGAAAATGTAATTTAACATTAGAAGTTCTAAATTTTGACTATTTATAATTCAAAAACTTATCATCCAAATGACTTGAAATTTCGTTTCTAAGCATAGCTTGAACCGAAGATTTAAAATATATTGTCAAAATTGGGTGTTGCCATTGAAAAAACAAAGTTTGGTCTGGTTTTGATTTGTAGATGGCCCTTTAAGCAAATTTTATATACATTATTCAAAAGTACACTTGATTTTAAATCACTTGGTAACAGTAACTTTCTTCAACTACAATTAGTTGTAGAGTTAGTAGAGGGTGTTTACTTTTTTTTCCATGACTGTACATCAACTTCAATACGCGAAATTGATGTAAATTGCTGAGTTTCATACATTGTAAATGATTTTTCCCCACAGGCCATACTGTAACAGAATTCTTTTGTGTGTCACATTAAACGAACAATAAATGATACACGCTTCACTTTCAATACATAATATGCCATGATAAACCCCAATAACGTATATCAATTACATGTCAATGCGAACATATTTACGTAAGTTAGAGCACGGGCAGACAAACCGAATTCAAAAATACTTTATGTTGGAAAGTGTAAAAATTAATGAGCTATTATAATGCTCAACTTCCCTTATAATTCAGATTAAACCTTGGCCATGTAACTTTTATTGTGAGGAGTTTGTGTCCATACTGTTAAATGGATTTGTAGGAATGAATCTTTTTCTGAAATCAGTTCCCAGTCTTAAAATTACTTTATATAACTTAAATTGAATTAAATTAAAATACATATTTAGCAAAGAAAATAACTATAATAACATATTTATAAATAACATATTTAGCATAAACTTTGACAGTGGAACCAGCATATACAACAACACAGAAAGTTCTGTAACCTATTCTTCTTGTAATAAAAATACACATAGAAACTGAGAAAAAACAATATGAAAGATTTTAAATCAATATATTGCAATATTTAGTAATTAAATATGTTTAGGGGGAAGAGGAGGTACTGCTGAACAATTATAATCTTTCTGGCACATTTGAAAAGCCATATTTATGTGTGCATGAAATTTGCAAAACTTAATATCCAAGTGCTTTAGAATAGAAAAGAGTCTTTTTCATTTTCCTATAAATTCATTTCATTCCTTCACTTGTAGTCGACTGTTATACTCAATGAAAATGACTCCTGTCAATGAAAATGACGACTGTTATACTCCTTGATAGAAGTGTCTCAAACGTCATAATTGGCTTAAATATCCAACATTGACACTTTACTTTAACGGATCCTTAGCGTTTATAGTTTTATAAGAAGTGTTGAATTTAGACATTTCACTCTGAAAGGGACCTTTGAAACTCCCAGGGCGGGGTGCATTCTATAAATTCATCATTGTCTACAAAAGTAGTCGTTGGGGGACACCGTCATACTTACCTATCATGGATATGCATAATATAAAATATGAAAACAAAACATGTTGTAAACTATTTATAAAATGCATTGCAATTCCAAAATACAATTTAAACGTATATTTAAATATTTTTAATGCATAGTAATGCTCTATTACTGAATTGAGAGTACTACTTGATTATCCCGTCGAATTTCGATAAATTATATAAATCGCCAAACTACTCGCAAAATTACACAAACTAGCCGCCTTTGACGACCAGTTTAATCTCCCTTAAAATTTATGTTTGGGAAGACATGCTAAGGATTGTATCATGTTACTTTTATTCATAATTTAATTTACTTGGACCCCCTTAAATATAATTAATATAATCCCTTAAGTTAACATTAGTTTTTGTTGCATTAAAATATCTCAATTTGTTGATTTTCTGTAAGCAAATAAACCCTATTGGTTTACAATGGAAGTCTATGGGAAATTAGCGAAATATTACAGATATCGCCAAGCTGGCGTCACTTTTGGCGACTAAATTTGGGCGCCAAATTGGGCGATATATTACAACGTTGGCGACAAACTTGACGGCATTTGGCGACGGAACAGATATATAGATTGGCATAATTCTTATTTTAAATAACGAAAGAACAAATAAATTAGTAAAAGAAATAAAAATACAAATGAAACGTCGAATTAGCACTTGATGACGCAACAAACACGTGTAACGTGTTTAACGTCAAGTGAATGTGACATTTACGATAGGCCATTATTGGCATTTAATCTTATAGTTTGGCGATAGTTTTTGGGTCGACGGGATAATCGAGTAGTACCGAATTGCGTAAAAGAAACACCCTTATAACTCCAAAAATTAAAATCGCAGTAAGAACTGACATTTGTGGTCCCGGACCCAGGGTTGGCAAGGTTTTGGACACAACGGTAAAATCCAAGGTTTAAACCGTACTGTCCAAAACCCTTCTGTCTAAAACTGTCCAAAACTATATTTTGTAGTAAAATTGTATTTATCAGAACAATGCTAAAAGTTTAAAAAATTGGCAAAAAGATAACAATACAAAAATACCAATTTAGTATTAACAACCTAATTACCCTACGTTATACTACCTAACAATTTAGTAGTAACAACCTAATTGCCCTACGTAACAAAGTAATTACATTAAAAATATATTAAATTTAATTATGTATCATAATTTTAATGTTATTCATTTAAAGAATAGTAGTTAATTGAAGTACTAACGATTTTTATGAAGAATTACATTCTGATTCTGTTACTGAAAGTCCCAAGAGTTGTTACTGGAAATAATTGATAAATGGAGTTCAGGTTCAGCATACTGATTAAACCAGCTTACTGCTGGCAACTATGTGTATGCGTATATTAAGAAATAGTATAAATAAAAATAATTGATTTTGTTTGATTATGAGATATTTAGATATTGACTATTATTATAACATAACACTATATTATATGACTATTATTATAACATAACACTATATTATATGACTATTATTATAACAACACTATTTAACTCTTAAGAAATAGAATGTTCACTAGAATTAGATTAAATTCATAATAAAAATACATATTTTAAAAAATAACTTCTAGATTTTAAATTAAATATTTGTGTTTTCTTTCATTATCCTATAATCTAGAAAAGATAATTTACAATGAAACATTATTTAAAAGAAATTTCTTTGTAACATTTTCTTGCACAAAAATTGAAACAAAAGAAAATCTCCCTTCCCTATACTATATGTGTGGTATTATAAAGAATTTCTTATTATTATAACTCAATTTTAACAGAAACAGAACTTTTTATGTTACACAGATATTAGAAAAATTTGAACTTTTTTTCATTTACCAAAGAATTAAATGGAATGTTAGTAAAATATATTGTGAGATATTTATATTTATTCATACACTGTAAAAAAAAAATGGTAACGTTCCATGTAAAATCCAGGAACGTTTCGCCTTTTCTCAGGTTTTCAGAATAATTTAGCTCTTTCCTGTGAAATTCTGGTTTTCTTATCTGAAACGTTCCTAAACAAAAGTTGGAAACAGCAAAACGCTGCGGCCGCCATTTATTATTTTTTTGCTATATCCGTTGCTCGCGCGCGAGTGTCGAAAACGAATTCCTTAAATGAATGTAAAAAAAATCAATATGGAATGCAAATAAATCAATAGACGACATAATCCTTTACGTCTCTATTGTCAAGACAATTCAGATGAAAATACAATACCTCTGTGACATCGCTAAGAGATTATCTCTCGTACTTGTCTGTGGAATGTTTAACGAGCAGACCGTGTAAAAAAAATACACCTATTATTTGGATCTCCATTAACCAGGGGACCATCAAACATGATTCTCACCGATTTTGATTAATTTAAAGTATGTTTTAGAGTTCTTATCTCTAATTATTCTTGTGAAAGGATTTCTTCAAATGGGTCTTAGATTTTCAGAAATTAGATGCCGAGGTTTAGCATACGTTTCAAATACCCATTAGTTTGCAGCTCTCAACGTGTCTTTCGTGGTGTGGACGCAGAAGGCTCGCACGCCACCCGTACGGCCGGAGTTCGATGCTACCTCTTGACTTTTTTTTTTCTTTTTTAATTAATTTTATATTTTAACGCTTTATTACAATTTGATTTAAATTTGATATATATCTGACACTTTGAATTGCTGCAAATTTGAATTTTTTTTTTCGGAAAAAATATACAATTACGTTTAGGTTTTTTTTTTTTTTCATTAAAATTTATATGTATTTTATCTAACTTGTAAACTAACATAATTACTGACGAAAATCCAAAATATTTTATGTCTAGATTTTTTTTTTCTAATTATTATTTACATATATATATTTTTATATTTTAAGCAAAGTTCAGAAACAATATATCATATACATATTTACTTTATTGAATTTTAACTGAAAATTTATTTTTTCGTGTAAATCATAAATAATAATTTTGATGTCAATTTCAAAATATTTTTTCATTCTAACAAATAATGATAATAAAGCGAAAATTGTCAACTGGAAATGTAAAAATCGTCTGCGGATCCCGCATGCTGTGAAATGTCAGTAATGTTTTGCTGTCAACAGAAATATTCCTGGTATTTCGCAGGAAACTTACTGGCATTTCTGTAGAAAGTTTTTAACATATACAGTAAAGTTCCAGTCATTTTCAAGAAATGTTTCTTGGAAATAATGGGCAACTCAGCTGCCCATTTTTTCCCAGGAACGTTGCGGAATTTTTTTTTTTACAGTGTATATTTAGTAAGTGTGCAGTGGTTATATGTGGAATGTTGCTTTTTTTAAGGTTTTGGACACTTTAATACAGTTTTGGACCCTTTAGTACAGTTTTAGACACTTTAGTACAGTTTTGGACAGTAAAACCCACATGTCCTGTCCAAAACCCCAACCCTGCCCGGACCCGCACATTTCTTAATTTCATTACTATTATAAATGTAATTTATTTATTTATTTATTTTGTGGATTATCAGAAGAATAATTTGGTGGGAATTGTAATGAAATATGAGGTGTTCAGTGCCAAAGTAGGCCACGTCCATAAAATATTAACCAGACTTAATTTGAGGTAAAGGTAATTAGCTCCATTTACTTAAATTTAGAATGACATAAGATTAGAATTATTTGTAGCTTAAAATTTCATTTTAGGACTTAGTTTGTAATGAAATCGAACAAGTTATTGTTTAAAGAGCAATATTTTAATTTCGGTTGAGAGAAGAAATGGACTTGATCCACTTCGTCTCTGAACACCTCATATAACAATTTTAAATTAGATTTATCCTTACCAGTATTGTAAAGAACAACAACAAAAATGATTAATATAGAGTTATGAAAGTTCATGTTTAGAGAATATGCTATAGCTTTATTTGAGAAGCAGAGAGTATACGAAAATCTTTTTTAAATGCAGAAAATATGCAGTGTTATACCTCCGTATCATCCTCCGTAAATCACTACATCTCTGATCATTGCAATACATCTGACGCTCAATTCGAATCGCGTAATTTCAGTTTACTCATTGAAAGAAATGAAGATCTTATATATATATATATATATGTGTGTGTGTGTGTGTGTGTGTGTGTGTGTGCGTGTGTGTGTGTGTGTGTGTGTGTACATTTAAATAAAACTTGTGAAAATGTATAAATATTTCTGAAAAAAATTCTTTAAAATATTAAAAACAACACGAGCGGTTTTAGTTGTAAGGCTGAGTGAGGGAAATTGTTTCTTTTTAGCTCACAGGCATTCAAAGCCTGAGAGCTTATGTGCCCCCCGGTTCTGTAAGTACGTACGTATGTACGTACGTAACGCGATAACTCTTGATAGAAACATCCTATTTGCTTCAAATTTTTTTTCTAGGGTCATTCTGATAGGGCGCCTCCCTGATTAGTTTTGAGAGTTCATTGGTTAAATATAAAGGGGGAAAAGGGGGGCTAGTCCCCCCCCCTTAATTTAGATAAATGGGTTTTACATGCAGAATTAATCGATTTGCTCCAAATTTTGTATACCAATTTATTATGTTAAGGAGCTTCCCTGATTAAATTTGAAGGTTCATTAGTTAAGTATATAGGGGGGAAAAGGGGCTAAGCCCCACCCCCCCTTAATTTAAATAAATGGGTTTTTCATGCAGAATTATTCGATTTGCTCCAAATTTGGTATACCAGTTTATTATGTTAAGGAGCTTCCCTGATTAAATTTGGAGCTTCATTAGTTAAGTATATAGCGAGAAAAGGGGGCTAGTCCCCTCCCCCTTAATTTAGATAAATGGGTTTTTCATGCAGAATTAATCGATTTGCTCCAAATTTGGTATACCAGTTTATTATGTTAAGGGGCTTCCATGTTTAAATTTGGAGGTCCATTAGTTAAGTATATAAGGAGAAAGAGGGGCTAACACCGCTCCCCTTAATTTAAATAAATGTGTTTTTCATGCAGAATTATTTGATTTGCTCCAAATTTGGTATACCAGTTTATTATGTTAAGGAGCTTCCCTGATTAGTTTTGGGGGTTCATTGGTTAAATATAAAGGGGGGCTAGTCCCCCCCCCCTTTATTTAGATAAATGGGTTTTTCATGCAGAATTAATCGATTTGCTCCAAATTTAATATACCTGTTTATTATGTTAAGGAACTTCCCTAATTAAATTTGGAGGTTCATTAGTTAAGTACATAGGGGGAGAAAGGGGGTCTAGACCCCCATTTAATTTAAATAAATGCGTTTTTCATGCAGAATTATTCGATTTGCTACAGATTTAGTGTACCGGCTTATTATGTTAAGAAGCTGCCTTGATTAGATTTGGAGGTTCATTAGTTAAGTACAAAGAGGGGAAAGGGGGGGGGCTAGAACCCCCTCTTAATTTAGATAAATGGGTTTTTCATGTAGAGTTATTCAATTTGCTCCAAATTTAGTATACCAGTTTATTATGTTAAGAAACTGCCTTGATTAGATTTGTAGGTCTATTGATTAAGTATAAAGGGGGGGGGGAGCGGGCTAGTTTCCCCTTAATTTAGTTAAATGGGTTTTTCATGCAGAATTATTTGATTTGCTTCAAATTTGATATACCGGTTTATTCCGTTATGGCGCTTCCTTCATTAGATTTGGAGGTTCATTTGTTAAGTATAAAAGAAGGAAAGGGGGGCAAGTCCCCTCCCTTAATTTAGATAAATGGATTTTCATAGAGAATTATCCAATTTACTTTCATTTTTTTAAGTTCATTCTGATAAGGAGCTTTCCCTATTAGATTTGGAGGTTCATTAGTTAAGTATAAAGGGGGGAAGGGGGTTAGACCCCCCCCCCCTTAATTTAGCTATATGGGTTTTTCATGTTGAATTATCTGATTTGCTTCAAATTTGGTATACTGGTTTATTATGTTAAGGAGCTTCCCTGATTAGAATTTGAGGTTCATTGGTTAAGTATAAAGGGAGGATGCCGGGTCTAATCCCCCTTCATTTATTTTTTCAGGGGCATTATTCTATGAAATAAGAGTATAATATACAGTTAGTGTGAATAGCCTGTGAGCTCAATGCCATCAGTTTAACTGGGCACATTTCTTTTTATTTTAACTTTAATTTAGAAAACAGTCTCCACACTGTATGTGGAATTCAGATTACACAAGTTCTGCGCATAAATTGAAACTACACGGTTTTTGGACTCCCAAGAAATATGGTTTGTAGTGCATAATTTCAGATGATCTTGTTTTATGTAAAAATAGGTATATCGATAATAAGAAAACGATTTGTCCTTAAAGTAAATTGCCAAATTACAATGTGTGTATAGTGTTTCGTGGTCGCGAAACAAAAATACTAGAAAGAACAAACATACACAGCATATGAGATTGTTCTTAGCGCAATTATTTTTTCTATCATAAAAATATTTAGTTCATAATTTAAACGTATCAAAGTATAAAGGTAAAGAAAGATATGTACTTAAAAATTTGTCTATTTTGGCGTATTACATAAAAATATATGTACTTTAAATACTAATCAAATCTGTGATTTCCATATTACGCTGAAATACATGTAAGAACAGAATATTACACGAAAATCTATGTATTTTTCCTATTACACAAATATATGTGTATTTTACACATTAACATAATAAAAACTGTGTAATTTACACAGAACACAAAAATATGTGTTTTTTGCATAACACACAAAAATACGTGTAAGTATAGAAAATTACACAGACAAATGTGTAAGAATACTACACATAAATGTGTATTCTTGTGCGATTTACACATTAAAGTGTGTATTTCAAGAGTGATCAGATAACTTTTACACACTTATTGTTATCATCAATTTACACATCAAAATGTGTATTTTGAAATTTACACATTAGGTGTGTATTTTGGCAATTTACACACCAATTTACACATATAGACAAATCGTTTTTGTATCATCGATATACCTGTTTTTATGTGTAAATTTTTTACACATTTATTTTTTAGAGTGTGGAGGGAATCAGATTTTTAGATTTTGAAGCTCAGCTTCTACATTTACTTTCGTGACAATAGTGTTAATATGATATGGTTTCATAAAAACAAGAAGTGTGTGTGCGTGGGAAGGGGGGGGGGGAGAAATTTGCAGAACCTGCTCTTGTAATACAGGCGTATAAGTAAAAGTTAAGCTTCTTTAAAGGATTAGTAGTATGCTCTTTGGCTTGAAAAAAATGGAAAAACAACTAGTGAAATATATTTCGTTTCTGAATTTAACAAGTTGGAAATTACACGTCAAACGTGGCTAATGTGGTGCGTTCGTATTATAACTAGTTTTATAAATATTTTTTGCACCGCATATTGTACTGAATGTATATTTTAGTGCACTTCATAAGTGCATATCAATTTCATTCTGATCGAAAGGCTGTAACATCATTAAAATGCACTTGAAATATTTTTTTTCCCATTGGTCGTACGGAAAACTTTTGACTATCCCTGTAATTAAACTATACATCGATTTTCATAAAATTTGAAATGACTCGACAAAATTTTGCAACAATTATATATTTAAAATTTCAGACTATTCGGTTGGGTAGTTTTTGCTCTGTTATATCAACACCTACTTGATATTCTTAATTCTCTGATTCTCTGATTGTGTCACGTAGGTGTTGGTTATATGCGGGCGGACGGGCGGACAGACAAACGGACCAACGACGACTATAGATGCTACGTATTAATATAATTACGAACGCACCTAAAAATCCACCATCAACTTCATTATTAGTATTGCGTGTAATTATCTGGATGAAAAAAAAAAAAAAAAGAAAAATAATAACATTTTTATTATATTCGTTTCTAGAAGGATAAGATTTCATTTATTTAAGTTCTAAATTCTATAGAAAATTACGTTGCTCAAAGAATAATCTATCTTAATCCAGGGTTGACTCTTTTCCCAGGAGAATATTCAAGCACCTAACTACCCAAATTTCAAGCATTTTTCAAGAAAATTGGAAGATGAAATTCTATAAAATACTATATTATTTGAACAATGCAAAATTATCAAATGCAAAAAACTTCACCTCTGCCAGTTTTCAAATGAATGCCATATAGTAGCAAAGTCTTGAATGCGAAATGTTATGAGAAAGGCTGAAAAACATAGAAAACTTTTGTCCATACTGTTGTTTTCCTCCATTGGCATTTGGAGGAATTTTTCGGTTTTGCAATCGGCAAGAGTCAATCAAAAGAGGGCAGGTCGAAGAAAATAAAGCAAAGTACAAATGCACAGTATTCTGACTCCGACCTTCCAAAGCAGAAATGATCTCATGAAAACAAATACTTCTGTGGATTCCTTAACATATGTTTTTATCTTCACACTTAGCATTCTCTATTTAAATTTTAACATTTGAAAATGAAAAATTAAGCACCTGTCAAAGAAAATGAAGCACCTTCACTAAAATTTAAACAAATTCAAGCACGTTCAAGGACCTTTTTGCTTTCCTAAAAGTTAAAGCACTTCTAAGCATCACATGAACTATGTTCATCTATCTTAAAATCTATCATTGACATTACTCAAACTAGTATGTTGTGGCCATCACAAAACTTTCTTCTATATAAATCACATCAATTAAATCATTTAAATAGTACAAGAAATTACATCAATTTAGCACCAATTCATATCAAAGTACATCTGAATTTGAAGTTTGATGAAAATTCGTGCATTAGTTCTTGAGATAGAGCTACAGCGGGAATTCTGAAAAATGTAGCATAGCAGCGCCACCTGTTGAGCGATTTACACTAAAAATATACAGCACTAAATGATATCAAGGTATACCTGAATCTGAAGTTTGTTGAAAATCTAAGCGTTAGTTCTTGAGATAAAGCTATTGCGGAAATCGCAAAAAATACAGTATAGCAGCGCCACCTGTTGAGCGATTTACACTAAAAATATACAGCACTAAATGATATCAAGGTATACCTGAATCTGAAGTTTGTTGAAAATCTAAGCGTTAGTTCTTGAGATAAGGCTATTGCGGAAATCGCAAAAAATACAGCATAGCAGCGCCACCTGTTGAGCGATTTACACCAAAAATTAAACAGCACTAATTTACACGTCAATTCATGTCAAGGACTAACTAAATCTGAAGTTTGAGGAAAATCCGTGCAATAGTTCTTGAGATAAAGCTATTGCGGAAATCGCAAAAAATACAGCATAGCAGCGCCACCTGTTGGGCGATTGACACCAAAAATTAAACAGCACTAATTTATATCAAGGACTAACGAAATCTGAAGTTTGATGAAAATTCGTGCATTTTTTCTTAAGTTAGAGCTATTGCGATAATCATGAATAATGCAGCATAGCAGCGCCACCTGTTGGGCGATTTTCACAAAAAAGTAATTAGCACCAAACTATATCCTGGACTAACTGAATCTGAAGTTTTATGAAAATCCGTGCAGTAGTTCTTGAGATATAGCTATTGCAGAAATCGTGAAAAATGCCGCATAGCAGCGCCACCTGTTGGGCGATTTTCACCAAAAACTAATCAGGTCCAGTTTATATCAAGGTCTAACTAAATAATAAGTTTTGTGAAATTCTGTGCATTAGTTCTTGAGATAGAGCGCCCACAAATTTTTTGTCACATACAGACTCACAGACAGAGTGACAGAGTGACAGACAGACTCACAGACAGACATTTTCTAAAAACCATCAAATCGTGTTCTGGGCATTCTAAAACGTGTAAATCCGTCGAAAACCGGAAGTCGAAAATTTTCACGAATCCAATACTTTCTTCTTGTAAAGATAGAAGAAAGTAAAAATATAATTTACACACAATTTACAAATATAATAATCGGCAAAAATGCAGATAATTTACATTACTCCTATCAAATTATAAAAATATGCATCCTGCATGGATTGGAAAATACTTTCCAACATCACCAGAATATTGTGACGAAATCCTCAGATCAACTTCTAACGTTTAATAGCAATAACTGCAATTTTAATTTTATTAATAATAAATAATATTATTATATAGAGAAAACATGCAAGGATTTGTTAAGCTCTACTGTTTAGGCAACCTCTTGACTCGTTCAGTTAATCTTGATCAATCATAGCTATACCGTAAAGGGTAAAATTAGCGCTAGCCACCGGCCACAGGACAAGTAAATGAGAAAAAGTGGCTACTAAAAAAATTGGCTGTCAACGGCCTCCTTATGGCCACTTTCCTACAAGGAGAGAGTAAAATTTTTTTGCATTCCATCATGTTATTCTATTTTTTCTGGTTGCAATACATTTATATTAGCATATTTTTTTGTGCTATTCGATTTTAGATTAATACTAATAGAAATATTAACAAAAGTTTACTGTTTAGTATTTTTACATTAAAAAGTGGCCGCTAATTTAAAGAAAGTGGCCACCTATAAAACTAGTACTACTGGCCACTGATGAAATTTCCCAGTTTTGCCCTTTACTATACTATTACCGTTTTTGATAATTCTGTTCTAATAAGTTACAAAGGATTGTTTTCTGAATTTTTCCAAATATGTGTTAGGCGCCAAATTCGGAAGAAGCCAGCAAGCTTGCTAGTCGCTAAGGTCGTCATCTATACTTCCAGTGCATTATACTTTTATATTCGCATACACCTGTAAAACTACTTTTACAGCAATAGTAATGCGAGTACGGGAAAGGCATTTTTTTCATTTTATATATCTCTCTATTCTGAAAACAAAAAGTAACTAATGCAGTCACCGCCGCAGAAAATGAATTTTTTGTGACCGAAAGTCTTTCTTCGTTAATATTAAGAAAATTACAGCATACAAAAATATGAAAATGAGTAGAATGATAGGGAAATATTTAATAAACACGCTGGTGTAGGCAGTTTTTAAATCAAATAATTATTTTAAGATCAATTTAATGTTAAAGTTGTTCAAAATTGGTCGTTCCATTATAAAAGTTTTATAGGAAGAAAAACTATACATAAGAATCTAATCACTTTTTCTAAGGATATACATTACAATCTCGCGGTGTGCAGACTACATTTATTTTTTTAATTTTACTAAATTTTTTAGGGGGTTTTTTTAAACTTTTTTATTTAAATTTTCTTTTTCATATTTTAGAAAAAGTTATTTTAAATTGTTGCCAATTGTAAAAACAGCGCAAATAATATTTTCTTTAAATTAAAAATTTATTTACACGTGACTATTATAAACAGAAAAAAACCCTTTCAAATTAGAATTAAATGATTAAGTATTAAAAGCAGGAAAATATTGAAAATTATATCATAAAAATTGTATTTACACTTGAATATCAAAAGAGAAAGAACACTTTAAAATAATGAATTCATTAATTCAAGCCGCGCAATACTTATTTATTTCCAGTGTCACTTCTCAATGTTAATTTAACACAGAAAAGCCTATGGAGATCATAACTTTTTGACTTTTTACCCGACTGAAAAGAAGGGTTATGTGTTTCACGCGTATCTGTGTATGTGGATTTCTTTATACCCTCAAAACATCCCAACGGCTGGATGGATTTTAATGAATGAGGTCTCTATCAATTCGTCTTAAACGGCCCGATGGTTATAGGCTAGGTTTTGTTTATATATATTCAAAATGGCGGTCGTAAAATACAAAATGGCGGTAGAAACGAAAAAAAAAATTATGCACCATATGGAGTGGTATCTCATTGGATAGGTCTTCCAAAATGAAGACGATGTTTCATTGACAATTTTACAGTCTGAAGCTCCGTTAAAATATTATACAACCTGGAAGTTGTGTAAGTAGGATTTCTAGCTTTACTGCAACTCTAACCATCATAGACATCTATAGACCTCATCAAAACAGTGTTTATAGATAGGAACTAACAATTAAACACAACTTTAAAGTCATCAATACACGTACATAAAAAAAAGTAAGTAATATAAACAAGTAATATAAAAAAAATATTTTAAGTCAATTCCTACTTAGGCCAATAAGAGATTTTTTTCCCTCCCATTCTTCTTTCCTCCTGAGTGGAACTTAAAATGCCTTGATCAAGAAGAGGACTTTCTCGGTTATTGAAAATTAATTAATTTAATTTAATTACTGAATTAATATTTGAAAAAAAAAACTGGATTAACATCAAGTGTCATCCACTACAAGTTAAACAAGTCGGAAATTGCTCGTCAAACGTGGCAAATGAGGTGCGTTCGTACTATAACTAGTTTTATAATTATTTTTTGTACCCCATATTGTACTGAATGTATATATATTTTTAACTTCATAAGTGCATAGTCTATAACATCATTAAAATGCACTTACAATAATTTTTTTTCCCATTCCCCGTAATGTAACGGAAAACTTTTGACTGTCCCTGTAATTAAACTATACATCCGATTTTCATAAAATTTGAAATGGCTCGACAAAATTTTGCAACAATTATATATTTAAATTTTCAGACAATTCGGAAGGCTGTAACATCATTAAAACGCACTTGCAATATTTTTTTCCCATTGGCCGTAATGTAACGGAAAACTTTTGACTGTCCCTGTAATTAAACTATACATCCGATTTTCCTAAAATTTCAAATAGCTCGACAAAATTTTGAAACAATTGTATATTTAAAATTTCAGACCATTCGGAAGGCTGTAACATCATTAAAATGGATTTGCAATAATTTTTCCCATTGGCCGTAATGTAAAGAAAAACTTTTGGCTGTCCCTGTAATTAAACTATGCATCCGATTTTCATAAAATTTGAAATGGCTCGACAAAATTTTGCAACAATCATACATTAAAAATTTCAGACCATTCGGTTGGGTAGTTTTTGCTCTGTTACATGCGGACAGACAGACAGACGGACGGACGGACTGAACGACGACTATAGGTGCTACGTATCTATATAATTACGAACGCACCCAAAAAGAAAATTATTTGAGCTTGATTGGATGAATAATAAGTATTTTATTAACGATTGAAAATTTGAACAAGATATATATAGCGAGAGTGTGAGCTAATAGTAGGAATTGAAAAAAAAAATAGTTTCCATTGATGAAAAATAATTAATTAGTTCGCTTTTTACGCAGTCGGGTTTTTTTATTTTTAAAATTTAATTGTTTATTCTTCCCAGCTTTTTGTCCCTGATGCCACAAATTTTTTATTCTTTGTAATTTTAATAATATTGTAAATTCAAAGTACGAAAATGTTTGCCTGACATCAGGGTCAAAACGGTTGATAAAATGCCTTTGCATATAGGTGAATTATAATGCAGAGAGTAATATAGCTTAAGCTTTATTTATATTATTCAAATATTTTTCTTAATAATTCCAAATTTCGCTTTTTTTCATTGAGAATCAACGGACATTTTTGCTATAAAATGTAACATTTTTTTTTTTTTTTCTATTGTTGCAAAAAATTCAAAAGCCGTAATAATAATTTATCTACAGTAATTAATTTTCAGTTAAAATATTTCCACGTGAGAAATGGAATTTGAAATATATATATTTTTTTTTTTTTTTTTTACGAATTAAAAAGAAGACGAGTATGGCGTCATACGGGAAATAAAATTGATATTTTCAAACATTCGTTAGTACTAATACAAGAAGATTAATAAATAAGAGTAAATATAGAAAGCAAGTGACTATGACGTCAAAAAATTGCAACATGTTTCACAGATACTGATTTTTAAGCATGAATATCAATTACATCCAAATGTGCCCATTCGATTAAAAAGGTGTTAACTTTGTGATTTATTTATGTTTTCCTTTTATTTATTTGTTGTTAAAGTTTTAATTTCGTTAAGGAATACTAGCTTGAAAGAAATACTGAACTATTTATATTGTTTTAAGACTGTGTAAAAATTCAAATCGTCGGATGCTTAGAAGTTAATAAATTTGCAAACAGGGGCGCCATTTGAGGGGGGCTGGTGGGGAAATACCCCCCCCCCCCCAAGGAATTTGATATTTCAGAAAATTTATCAACCATCAAATGTAAGGATGCACCGAATAGTGATTTTGGCTGAATACCGAACATTTGGCCTGCTGGTAAACCGAATACCGAATATTCGGCCAGCCGAATAGTATCTATTCGGCTGGCCAAATACTTTTATATCTCAGTGTAAACGTTAAAAAGCTAAATTTTAAACATTTTTTTATAATATTAAGCACAGATTCTTCGATTTTGACAAACAAGACTATTTTTATAAGTAAATTTTGTACTAAAAAAGTATGTTTTGAGTTATTTTTTAAGAAGAGGGTGGTTAAAAAAAATTTTAAATAACAAAATTTAAATTCCATGACTTCAATTAATTCAAACAAATGAAAAGAATTCTCCCATATTGAACAAGAAGCAACATATCATTCCACTTTTTTCATTAAAAATGAAAGGTGTACAAGCCGTAGCAGAATTTTCGTTTATAACTGTATAAAAATGACGTTATTTTAGCGAAATTTGCATCACATTAATTTGCTTGTATAGAATGTGATGATATTCCTTAGAAGAGACTAGATTTTGGCCAGTGGTATTGTTAGCTGCATTCTTAATAAAACAATGTCTAGCTCAGTGCTATTTAGATATGAATGGTTGCTATTTCCAGCACTTCTCGTTATGTTATCATATTTCACAGAAATTAAAGTAACTCTGTTGACAATATAGTTACAATGCCTTCATTATTGCTAAAGTAACAAAAGAAAATTAAAGTTTGACTTCGGGATATACTGTATTTCTGACTGAATAAGTGAATTGCGATCCTGATTTACTGGACAAAAAATTGCCTGTTTTGTTGCTTATTATTACCCCTGAAATTTTCTTCCATTTTGTTTAGAAACGTCCTGTTTGTGAAAAAGCAAGAGACGGATTATTTACCAGACATGGTATGTCCACATGGATACACCACAATGCTCAGTAACTTGCATTTCCACATTTATAAATTCCCATGAACAAATGACATGTCATTAATGGTTAATTTTTTTTTAAGTGACATGTTTAAAACAACAAATAAATAATATAAAATCATTCTCTTTTATTTAAAAATTCTAATTATTCTGAATATCTTTATTAATTCACAGTTAAAAGTAGAAATTGTGTAACGTTTAAAAAAATATTTTTAAACGGTTTTTTAAGTATTCGGCAAACCGAATAATTTGATACTTGGCCTAGTATGGCCGAATAGGCTGAATATCGAATAGATACCGAATATTCAGTGCATCCCTAATCAAATATCAGACTCAAACAAATATTAGAAAATTGCTCAAACTCTAAAATAACTCAATCAGATTTTATTGCAATAAAAACATATCCTTCTATATATAAAAAAAAGTTCTGATTTGGAAATCAATGAAAATCTGCGTAGATATTCCCGGCAGATCGGCATCCAATTTGAATGCTTAAGCACGGCCTTTCTTCATTAATATTAAAAAAAACTGTTGCATACAAAAATATGAAAATCGGTAGTATTATTGAGAGATGTTTGATAAACACGCTGATGCAGACAGTTTTCAAATCGAATAATTATTTTAAGAGATATTTAATGCCAAAGTTGGATAAAATCGTTCAATTAAAAAAGTTTTAGAGGAGCAAAAACTGTACATAGGAATTTAATTATTTTTAGATCATTTTATGCGTCAGAATTTCCCGGTGTGCAGACTGCATTTAGGTTTTCAATGTGACTCATTTTTTGAGGTTTTATTTCTATTTTAAATTAAAATTTTCAGCATTTCGAGAGATATTTTTTACGTATTTTAGAAAACTGTATTAATTTAAACTGTTGCCAACTGTATAAACAGCGCAAACAATAATGTTTGCTTCAAATTAAAAATTCATTTTACACGTGACTATTATAAACAGAAAATATAAAAAGCAGGAACTCATTGAAAATTACGTCATAAAAACTATATTTACACGTGAATTTTAAAAGAGAAAGAATATTTTAAAATAATAAATTCATTAAAATGCGTTAGAAGTCTTAAATAGGAGAATTTACGTCACATTACACTTATTACGTAAAATGAACAAAAAATAATATTGCAAAACAGTTTAAATTTAAAAATTGCGCGAGACATTTATTTGATATTTTAAGATGATCATAATACTTCATTTCTAACAAAAGTACTTTTACGTGAATATTAAAGAGAGAAAGAAAAGTTTGGTGAAAATTACGTCAGATTATAATTGTCAGATTCAAATTATAATTAAATCTTCCGAAATCTTTTTAAAGCCGATCAAATTAGCGTGCTGTTAGAGTCTGCGGTGTCTATACGGGGGTTGACGAGCGTAGCTCGTAGGGGGCAGGCCACCTGCTTATGCATAGAAATTAATAATTATCAAAAAAATTTCCTAAAGCCTTACTATTCGAACTCCCTCAAGGTGAGACATATATCTTTAACGAGTACTTGGGTTAATTTAAAAAATACATGTGATAATTTTTTTTAATCAGTTGCTTCTCAGCTGTGCGCAAATTGATCATGGGAAAACTCGTCAAAATTATTGACACAACAATCACAATGATTTTCTTCTAGCCAATTCTCGAATAAGCGCAAAGAAAATAATAACATTTAAATCCCACAGATGACGGTCTTGTGATGACGAAAAACGGTCTGGGTTTTTCTAATGTATTTGAAATAATTTTAAATTATATGTATGCACATGAAAGTAATTCTTGTGCATTTATTTGTGCTTTTTATATGAATATTAATTATAAATTTTACCTTTTCTGTAGAAAAATGAAGATATATGCATAGTATTGATTAATGTTCAAATATATAGTTTTCAGAACGAAAATTTTCTTATACTTACAGATCACAAAATTTGCAAATTTCGTGACCTATTCATGACGTTCGTTGGCTGATTATCTCATGACTGATTGAATTTCATGATTTTTTTTTTTCGCGATCATCTGATGAAATTTGAGATTTTTTTCCGCGATCGATTCACGGAATTAACGATTTTTTTCTGAAAGCGTTATACGAAATGGATTTTTTTCGCGCGAGCACTTGCCGAAATTCACAATATTTTTCCGCGACCAACTGACGAAATTCGATATTTGCTTTCGTGATTTTTTGATAAAATTCACGATTCCTTATCACTATCGTTTATTGAAATTCGTGATTTTGTTTCTGCCACCTACTAATAATACTTGTGATTTTTTTGCGCGAGAGTTTTTGGACCTTATTACGTGATCGTTTGACGAATTTCTCCTCGATTTTATTGCGCGATTGTTCGACTAAATTTTCGTCCTTTTTTGCGCAATCTTTTGACGAAATTCGCGATTTTTTTCGCAATCCTTTTACGAAATTCAAGATTTCTGTTTGTACAATCATTTGACGAAATCTGTACTTCTTTTCGCGATCTCTGATGAAATTAGCGATATTTTTCACGGTTGTTTGAAGAAATTAGCGATTTTTTAAGCGACCATTCTGAGACTTCTTTTTTCAAAATTTCCAAGAATCGCGATTTTTTTCTGCGACCCATTGATGATTTTGCGGATTTTGAAAAAAAGAAAAATCGCGGACTTTCACGAAAATTAAAAAAAAAAAAAATGTGGAATAATCACATGCTTGTGAAAGAAGTTATGGAAACAAAATCACGTAGAGCATGTTTTATTGTGCGGGATTTTTTTTCTCTGTGTGATTTGTGTAGTTCTGCAAGTTGTGCAATACGTTCCCTGTTCTTCAAAGAAAAATTTCTCTTGTCCTTCGTCAGGAAACTCATGAAATGGCGCCCCTGTAAGTAAAACTTCGAAAGTGACTAGAAAAAAGCTCCAATTAAACAGGTTTCCGTCTTAGCAAGTATAATTGTATGACTTTTTTCCCCTTCTAGAAAGAAATCTGTTATAGACAGGTTCCGTTTTCACAAGTTTTACTCTAATGCATCTCTTTTCTGAGCTATACTATAGAGCGGATGGTTTAACAGTCAGTATGGATACCTGTAAAATGAAACCTGTCTATAACAGAATTCTGTCTAAAAATAAAAAAAAATCATGTTCAATATATTAAGATTTTACCTTCTAAGACGGAAACCTGTCTAAAACAAAACATTTCATTGGTTCTGAGTTTCCGTATTCGAAGTTTTTGCTGTTCTTGTAAGCATAAGTCAGTAAACATTTCTCATACGGGGGGGGGGGGGTTAGACCCCCTACACTGGATTTTACTCTTAGCTATATAGCATCCCTCAAAAATGTCCCCCCCCCCCAAGAAAGTTCTGAAATAGCGCCCCTGTTCGCAAAAAACCGAAATTTATTTTACAGGCTCCATCATCAATATGACGCTGACGCCAGCATTACACACGGGCAAGTAATACATATATTGTTCACATGCAATTTCTTTTTGTGGTATTAAGAAATAAAAAATAATTATTTGTAAATTTTAAAAAGACAACGACTTTTAACATTAAGCAAACTTGACGAAGTTACGTTAAGTAAACTTAACATTATTACCGCATTTTTAATCTAAAATTATTCCTCAAGGTCTTTTTTAGCCCCGGTTACGGTATGCTATTTCTTTCTCCCAGCTTATTTTGTGCCGTCTCCAAAAAATAACGTTACCTTACAGAAGCCAGCTGTAAAATAAAGCAGTACGATTAAATACTCTATAGCAATTTTTTTTAATTTCTAACCATCGCACATTTTTAATTCTTATACCGTCGTATTGGAAAACAAGTAAAATAAAAATTTTGTCTTTAAAGTCAATTCCTACTTAGGACATCAAAGAAAAATTTAATATAATCCCTTAAGCTAATATTAGTTTTTGTTGCATTAAAATATCCCAATTTGTTGATTTTCTATAAGCAAGTATTGGTTTACAATGGAAGTCTATGGGAATTTGGCGAAATGCGAAATATTAGCGATATCGCCAAGTTGGCGTTACTTTTGGCGGCTGATTTTGGTCTCCAAATTTGGCGATATATCGCCAAGTTGGCGACAAACTTGGCTGTATTTGGAGACAGAACAGGGTCCCCCCCCCCTACGGTAACCCCCCTTATTGATATGAAGATGCATTAAATGCTGTTCAATTTGTTTTGTCTCCCATATAAAACTAAAATTAATTAATTAAAATTTATTTAATGAATTAATACTTGAAAAAACTGTATTAACATTAATTGTGACGTCTAGTTGCAAAACCGGCCATCTCCAAAAAATAAAATTTTGAGAAAAAGCTGATTTTTTACCACACTTAGCCAAATAAAGTTTGGAACCAAAACTCTTCAGTTTTATAGTCATTAGGGCAGTATATTTGAAAACACGAAATAAGGTGGCAGGGGCACATGAAGGGAAGGGATTATGTAGGTCTTTGTTTTGGATTTGGCCGCCTTTGCAACTTACTTTGGAGTTGGCCGGTTTTGCAACAAACTAGAAATTAATTTTTGCTAAATTTAATCTGACATTGGGTATTTAGGGGTTGCAAATACGCAAAAATGTTTTGTTCAACTTAATGTTAATAAACAAAAAGAACTTTAGGAAAGTTATTAACGTAAAACGACTTTTACACAGTTACTGATTGTTAAAACTGACTAACAGTTAAAACTAACTGACTAGCTGTTAAAACTGATTTAAATATCACTAAACAAATGATTTAAATGACATGATATTATTTTAAATAAAATTATTAAATTTTAAAAACTTAAACAAAAATCATACTATGTACATGTGCATACAATTTCAAACTTAGTGGTCTCATCGTTTTCGATAGTCTCACAAATTTCGTCATGATGGTCCATCCATGCGTCTTTTTCTTCATCATCTTTGCTTTCTGCTTTTTAAGCAGCTGATGATATTTTTGTAAAAAAAAATAACCGCTTGCCAGCATCCCAATTTGGTCCGAAATGTTTCGCCAGTAAGTTTTGGACATCCCGAAGTTTTAGAGGCTTCACACCACGGTATCCGGAGCCACGTCCTCGAGCTTGCTGTTCGTAATACTTCTCTTACACTTGACAACAGACTTTCTGACTTCTACCTCAGATTTGTAGAAGACCTCCCCTTGCACCAACAGCTTATTTTTATATTCTGTTATGAAATTTTTTTTCGTAGGAGCAAATTTGAAATGTCACAGTGCAGGTGGTTTGGGGAAGAAATTGCTGGTCTTCTTCCAGACTTGAAAACTGTTCCATATTCAGATAAAATTTCTTTATACTTTGCGGGCTGAATGAGGGACTCGATTTTCTTCAATCTCCTTTCAATTTGAGCTGAAACACGGTCTGGAGGGATAAAAGAATATTGAATCAATGTAGGCAAGTTATTAGATTAATAAAATATTATGGCATCATGATAATTAATTAATCAAAATATGCTAACTATGATGTTATTATGTTATCAATTAATTATGTATTATATTATCCCCAGGGTGGATTACCTATAAGGCAACTTAGGCTATGGCCAAGGGGCTTACGTTAGGTAGGGTTCGCAAAATTAAGAACTTCAAAGTTTTTTAATTTAATGAAATAAGAACAATTTAAAATTTTAACGAAAAGTTTTAAATAAAAAATGAATTTGTAATAATTACATTTAAAACAATTTTTCTACTTCTCGATACACCAACACAAAATTCTCTCAGATTTTAAGTGTAACAAAAGCCCATTCATTTCCAATCTACAATCCTCAAAATACTAAAATTTATAAAGCAAAATTTAAATGTATTATTAATTAATTAAATAGATTAAAAAATTCTTAAATTTGTCAAAGAAAATTCACTTACAGTTTTATGAAGGCGGAGGGGGGGGCGGAAAAGTGTTTTGGCCTAGGGCGTCAAAAAATGATAAATCACCCCTGGTTATCAAAATGTGTACATTACCTTTGAATTTGGGGTTTTCTCCTTTACCACGTCGTAGATCCACTTTGCCGCTTCCTTGGTTGATTAGTAGACACTTCTTCCAGAAACACTTCCATAGTCGGAAAAAACACGAAGCTAAATTATTAGAAAATTTGTATGCACCAAGGGAGAAAAGTCACAGGCGAGAGAAAACACGATAACGTTAATCTAATCAACAAGTGAGAAGTTATTGTGGGGTCGAGCAGAAGCGTCAGCTAGCGGATACGGAGATGGCCGGTTTTGAAACTCACCGGCTGAAGGATTTGGCCGCTTTTGCACCACATCGTGATTTTCAAACGCATATAACACAGGGATTAACAGGCTTTTGCATGGTTTATCGTTTCCAGATGATAGAAACCTTTACTTAGAACTAAAAAAACTGAAAAAACCCATTTTCAATTTTTGTGGAGTTGGCCGGTTTTGCAACTAGACGACACAATTGTCATCCAGAAAAAGTTTTAAAAAATTTATTTCAACTTGATAGGATGAATAATAAGTATTTTATTAACGATTGAAAATTAGAACAAGATATATAAATAAATAAATATATATGGAGAGTGTGAACTAATAGTAGGAATTGAAAAAAAGTACTTTTAAATGCAATTTGTTTGAAAACTGTATCTCCATTTATTTTTGAAATATTAATTTTTTTGCAGTTTTTAGCACCATTTATTTAATTTTGGCAACTCAAGTACTCCATTTCTGTAGAAAGTAAAGGGAAAATAGTTTAAAAACAGCAATTATATCTTTTTGTTGCCGTTTTCTCATAACAACCGAAAGAAAATGTAATTAAAATACATTCTTACATGTCAAAATAAATTTTGACAAAATATAAACGAATAATTTCTGTTAAAACATGGAGCTATTATAAACTATATTTAATTTTAAGTATCTGTATTAATGTTACAAACAAATGAAGGCCTATGAATCATTAGATAGCCTTTTTTGTCGAGTTTCTTTAATGACGGCATCTTTTTGCTGCATTTGTGTATTATTTTGCGATAGTGACATCCTATGCATGCTTTACTGTAGATGTTTAAGAGTGGATCGTAAATGTGGAATTCTTAAGCGGATGCGAATGACGTCATTTCACATAAAATAAAAGTGTGTGCTTCAAGTCTTAAAATTCAAATAACTTGCAAACGGTGACAGATATTTAAAAAATTCTTGCAGGAGGATTATGTATGATGTCAGGAGTTTTTTTTACTGTGATTCTTGATTTTGCTTCGAATTTCAAACAATAGGTAGCAATAGGTGCTCAGTGCAGACCCGATTTTTGGTATTCAGGATCCATTCAATGCATTTTAATCTCCTTTTTTCGCACGGAAGAAGAGAGAGGCATTAAAATCGAACCTATATTTAGGGGTTATTACTTGCAGCGCCATCTATCGCTGCCTTTTGTAACTAAAACTGAAAATTGCAGCATAAAAACTCCTGACATATTACACAACACTCTTGCAAGAATTTTTTTAATATCTGTCGCCGTTTGCACGTATTGAATTTAAAAATCCATCAGTCATTTTTGGAACACCCGGTATATATACATATATTTTTCATCGGGGGCGACACTAAATTCTGAAAAAGCAGAATTCCTGTTTTCTAGTATTTTTTTTTTTTTTTTTTTTTTTTTTTTCTGTGACCTGAAAACGACTGATGTTGATGCTAAATAAATACCCCAAATTAAATTTGCATTTACATCGCCCCCTGGCAGAGAATAAAGTAGCGAAATTTAAGTTTTTTTTTTTTTTAATTTTACTGTGTAACAGCTATGCTGTTGTTATAATATTAGGAGTCAAGATTTAAGGATATTTTTGCATTCATAGCGTACTAGAGTGTAAAATGGGGTAACTAAAATTAAGTATTTTTTTTTTCTGTTTTTATTAAAGATTTTTTATGTTCAGATTGGAAGTGTTTGTCCAAACTTTGCACTACTGCACAGATGAACATTTTAGGGTAAATACATTACAGTGATGTGATACCTTGTAGATCAAACCTGATGATGATATATCGAGTTAATTTTTAAATGAGTTCGTCTGAATGCAGTAGTTATTAAAAAACCTGACATATTAAACAAAAATATAATTGCCGAACAAATTAAATAAAAAAAAATTATTTCCTACATTATTTAAACCCGAGAAGGGACAGATATTAAGATATTTCATCAGTTAGTTCTACATTTAATGTTAAATTTTTGTAACAAATTAGTTAAACCAAGTGAACATAAAAAAAAAAAAAAAATGAAATTCAAACTATATGATACTTAAACACCCTAAAAACTTAGATTCCGTTCAAACAAAATCGAAATAAATCTTAGATTTTTTTTTTTTTTTTTTTTTTTTTTTTTTAATAAGGTTTGTATTTTAGATGTGCCTAATCATTTGTTTTCACCTACCGTAAACATAATACAAAATCAGCAATACAAATATTTGCAACTTAAATTTGGAAAAAAGTCTAGGATTTATTTCGATTTCGTTTGAGCGGAATCTAATTTTTTGGGGTGTTTAAGTATCATATTGTTTGAATTTCATTTTTATTTTTTAATGTTCACTTGGTTTAACTAATTTATTACAAAAATTTAACATTAAATGTAGAACTAACTGAATGAAATATCTAAATATCTGTCCCTTCTCGGGTTTAAGTAATGTAGGAAATAAATTTGTTTTTTTAATTTGTTCGGCAAATTATGTTTTTGTTTAATATATGTTAAAAGCAGTAAAGGTGTGTGTGTGGGGGGTGTTACGACATATTTAAAATGGCGAAATAATAACATTGCCAAACAGTTTAAATTAAAGAACATATTTACATGAGACATTTATTTTATATTTCGTGGTGATTTTTTTAAACTATCGTTGCCAATTCTAAGACAGTGCAAATAATATTTCCTTTCTAACAATATAGATATTTTCACGTGAATATTAAAAAGAGAAAGAAACCTTTGACGAAAATTGCGTCAGATTTTAAACGATACATTCTAAAATGTCTTATTTAAAACAATTTTTTAAAACAATTTTCAAATGTTTAACTAATCTTATTTAATCAAACACGAAAACAGCCATCAGATGTTTTAACAGCACCTCATTCGGCCTTAAAATCCCTCACTAAAAGGGAAATACAAATGGAAAGCCGTTTACAGGAAGATCGCTACTGGTTTTTTAATTATAAATCAATCTTCCGTAATCTTTTTAAAGCCGATCAAATTAGCGTGTTTTTACGGTCTTTGGTGTCTGAACGGGGGGTTGGCGAGCCACCTAGCATATATTTCATATATATGTTAAAACAAACATACATAATCACTAAAAAGCATTTTAAGACTGTTATGTGACTTCGACATGCAGGGGCGTGCCTAGCGGGGGGGTGTTGGGGGTGTAACCCCCCCACACACACACTTATTTGGAAGAGTTGGTAAAATTTAGAATAGTTGGAAAGTTAAGAACACACCCTGCAAAAAGTGCCCTCTCCCGTCGTCAGTATCATTTCAATTATCTGTTGTCCGTCTTTAAAGGGAAAAGAAAGAACTTCTCACGGGAGATTGTGTGTGGGAGGGAGGGGTTATCAGAGAGCGGAGGTGATAAATAGAGAGAGAGAATCGCGTTTCTGAGAATTTGAGACTTTCGTGAAAGGAAGGGGGAAAGGGGGGGTTGTTGCAATCTCTATTGTAAGTTTTCCCATGTAGCATCTTTAATTGCTCCCTTTTGCTATGGACTGATTCTTAGAATTTGGTAACCTCTTGGCTCTGGATTTGGCGCTAGTTATTTGAGGTTGCTGCATTTAAAAGATGAAGTCACGGACACAGAAGTAGAGCGATTTCCAAAAGTTTGTTTTTGTCGCATGATGGCGTATAATTCAGTGAAAATTTTATGCACACACTGTGATCGCATATACACACATTTCACAGAAAAAAAATAAATTTATATCGCCATATAAGGAAATTTTATCTGATTGAAAACATCGACCTCCAGAAAGGATAACAGATTCAATGTACAATATGTACATATTTCTGCTTTTCTATTAGAGGCCTGCATAGTCATATTCAAACAGATCATCCAGATGTAAAATTATCTTTTGAAAAGGCTCCTGTATAGCCCTCTACCCCCCCCCCCCCCCCCAAAAAAAAAAAAAAAATGTCGGTTTTATTCTTCAGAGAGAAAATGGAAGTTCTTCAGAAGAGTCTTACCATGAAATCTTTGTCGAAGACAAGATGGACTATGCGAGGGGATTCAGTCAGAGCTATTTTATCGTCATATGATGCCCTCATCCATACTCTACAAATTATTTCTGAAGACATGAAGGTTGACAAGGATGCTTGAGCTAAGGCGGCAGGGTTAAGAAGCAAAATGATGTCATACGATTTCATTGTTTCTTTACTTGCAATGAAAACCATTATGTTTAAGACCAAGTTAGCAACAGAGCAATTGCAACGTGAAGACCTGAATATTTTAGAGGGAACCGACATAATGCAGGAAACTTACGAAAGCATTCAGAAACTCCGGGATAATGACACGGCGGCAATAATGAACATCATTAAGGAAGCTGACAACATCTGCGAGACACATGGAATAAATCAAGATTATGAGTTCAATTTGCGGCACAGGCGATGGAGGCCTCCATCGAAGATCGACGAAAATCCAGAGAATTATTTTAAAGCAGAAATTTTGAAGGTGGTAGATCGGCTTACAACTGCATTTGGAGACATTCATAAGTTAGTATTTGAGAAAGTTAAACTACTGGCCTGTCTCCTTCCATCTAGGATCAAGTATAGCTCTACCGAGGACATTTCTAAACCATGTCAATTATTCCCTGATGATCCCAAAGATGTAGATAACTTGGAATGTGAAATTGATCTCACGTCCTCAGAAATAGCTAGTTCTGAATCGGATACAATTGGCGCAGCAGCGCAAAAACTTGTGGGGAAGGCTCATTTGTATCCTAACCTTTCTTTGGCATACAAGTTGGCCTTAATTATTCCAGTAACTGTGGCAAGTGATGAAAGAAGTTTCAGCAGGTTAAAGTTAGTAAAAAATAAATTGCGTACCACCATGTCGGAAGAGCGACTGGACGAACTAATGCTATTAACCTGTGAAACAGACATAACTGACATGTTGGATTTAGACAGTGTAGCTAGAGAATGGGCTATTCTGAAGGATAGGCGGTTGATAATTTAAAAATGTAGAAGGATAATTTTTAGTCTCTTATACTAATATATATCTTATTTTTAGCAAGCAAGATTTGTCTTTTTTATGTATTTTAAAATTTATACACTTACATTACACAACAGCATGCGGTTTTATTTATAGAAACATAAATTCCGAAAAACTTCAACATTCTTAAATTGTTACTTTTGAGAACTGGTTAATGTACGGTACATCCGTACACATTTCCTTTTAAATCGTAAGCTGAATCCTAATTAATTACAGGATTCGCAACTCTACTTATATAGTAAAATAATTTAAAAAATTTACACATACTGAATAACAGCATTTAATTTCGACTGTGGTTAAGGAGAATGCAGGTGAACACTTAAGACTTTTAGTGATTTTCATAAATTCACAGTATTGTAGAACAGTTGACTCCGTCGCTGAGGGGGGGGGGGGGTATCACAAAGCCTTTCTCACCCCCGATCTTGCAGTCGGCAAAATTCAGTTCACCCCCCCCCCCCCCACACTAAAACAGCCTTCGGCACGCCCTTGTCGACATGTGTTACTCACTTCCCCATAACACACCAAAATTTATTACTTCTGTAAAAAGAATAACACAACTAAAACCGCACATACACCGCTTATAGAAGTTAAAGGAACCCGAAAGGTTTGAAACGAAGAGCAAAAGTGCATTTATTACTATTATCATAACCTTTAAGAATGTCGTAACGGTTGGTCCGATCACTACCCCCTACATACTACATGCCTCTCGCATTTGACTCAAAAATGGAAGTCAGCAAGGTTGATAGATGGCGCTACTGTTTGGGGTATGTTATTGCTGTATTTACATGGATCGCCTCATAGACCTGCCTTTGAAAGCTATTATTTTTTTTATTTTTTGCAGTAATTTGTGGTTTTTTTAAACAGAATGTTTACTTTTAATGAAGTTAATATATTCTCTATAAATTGCCATATTGCTGTGTGCCTTACTGCTGTTCATCCAGCAAAATAAAGGAAAATATTTCTTTTCACCATTCCTGTAGAAGACACTCAACGAGTCTTTATAACTTTTTTTCATTGTATTTTTAAAAATACAAATAGATATTTTTACTACTATTATTTGCATGTTTCTAATAACATTCCGTTGAATAACAATAAATTAAATTAATGTACAGTTGCTATTAATAAGATGTATTTTTATTAATTTACAATTTCTTAAAAGGAAAAGAGTACCTTAATCTGAAATAATATTGTTATTATTAATAATAAAAATGATAGATCAAAGTATTTCTTTTTATCAAATAATTATGCTAAGCCTTTTCTGTATGAAAATGAAAATACAATAACATTCAAAATTATTTAAATTTCTTCCAGCAAAATTATAATGATAATAATAATAAATGATACACGATGAAATCGAATACGAATTAGTAATGTGATCAAAATAAATATGTATTCATAGCATTGTGTTTTGAAGCAATATAAATATTATGTAATTAAAATATATCAATAATTTCATTCCTGAAAGTACTTGATTATTACTTGTAATAATTAATAATACAAATATAAAAGAAATGAAACTAAATTAAATGTTTAAAAAAAATAAAAAACTGCAGAATTGACGTTTTGAGGCCTTGACCGGAAGACTTGCTAGTTTCATTATCATAATAAATGTAATTAATATATATAGTATTATTATCACAATATCAATAAATTAATTATTTTATATAGAAAATATATAATAGGGAATTAAAAAAAATACTATTATCAATTTATTGAGGAAATGTGTGTGTGTATAGGGGCGGGGGGGGGGGGATAGTAAAAAAGATGAAAAAAGTGTCTTGGAACATCAGTGCACAGAATCGTATTTCCAACTTATTAAATTTCTTGAAAGTACTTGATCTATTACTCGTAATAATTAATAATACAAATATGAAAGAAATGAAACTGAGTTGACTGTTTTAAACACTGCAAGAAAAAAAAAAAAAAAAAAAAAAAAAAGAGAGAGAGAGAGAGAGAGAGAGAGAGAGAGAGAGAGTTCCAATTTATTAAATTTCCTGAAAGTATTTGATATATTACTCGTAATAATTAATAATGCAAATATGAAAGAGATGAAACTGTGAGTTGACTGTTTTAAACGCTGCAAAAAAGAGAGAGAGAGATCAGAATTGATGTTTGAGGTCCTGACCCGAAAAAAAGATGAAAAAAGTGTCTTGGAACATCAGTGCATGGAATCGTATTTCCAATTTATTAAATTTCCTGAAAGTACTTCATATATTACTCGTAATAATTAATAATGCAAATAAAAATTAAACTGTGAGCTGACTGTTTTAAACACTGCAAAAAAAAAAAAAAAAAAAAAAAAAAAAGAGAGAGAGAGAGACAGGGAGAAAGAAAAAAAAGCTGCAGAATTGATGTTTGAGGTCCTGACCCGAAGACTTGCTAATTTCATTATTACAATAAATGTCACTAATATTTATAATATTATTATCACAATATCAATAATTTAATTATTTTAGATAGAAAATATTAAATAGGGAATTTCAGAAAAACATTTTAATCAAATTATTCAGGCAACATGCGTGTGTATGTGTGTGTGTGGCAGGGCCGAAACTAAGGGGGAGCAGAGGGGGCATGTGCCCCGGGCTCCAGAATGAAGGGGCGCCAAACGAAGAATTTTACCTTTAGAATGGATCATTTTATTCTGACGAACTGGTGGCTTCCATTATTATGGAACAGCGATCATAAATGAAGTGTTAGGTGAAGATGAAAGAGCAGTTGTAAAAAGTTAGAACTCTGATTTTCTGGTTAGAATGGGAAAAAAAATTATGCCCATTTTTTTCCCATTCTGACCAGAAAATCAGAGTTCCCGAAAAAAAAAAAAAAAAAATGGCCATAATTTTTTTTCTCAAAAAAAATTTTGCCCATATTTTTCCCATTCTGACCAGAAAATCAGAGTTCTAACTTTTTACGACTGCTCTTTCATCTTCACCCAACACTTCATTTGTAATGGCTGTTTTATAATAATGGAAGCCATCAGTCCATCAGAATAAAATAACTCGGTGAAAGCGGAAACTCGTTTAGGCAGGACTCGGATAATCGAGACTCTACTGTATATTTCATTTTAAAAATGATCTTTAGAATATTTTTGCTGGTGTTCAGAGGGACCTCCCCCTTGGATCCACCACTGTAGATTACGTAGTTCAGTATTACATATTTTAAATTTTGAAATAAGTCGTCTATTATAAAATTCTCTTTGTAAATATACTTTGTGGAAGAGGGAGGGGGGGGGGGTGCGCGCGCCAAAATCCATGTTTGCCCCGGGTGCAAAAAAGGCTAGTTTCGGCCCTGGTGTGTGTGTGTGGGGGGGGGCGGGGGTAGTCAAAAAGATGAAAAAAAAAGTGTCTTGGAGCATCATTGAACAGAATCATATTTCCAACTATTTAAATTTCCTGAAAGTACTTGATGATTACTTATAATAATTAATAATTCAAATATAAAAGAAATGAAACTGTGAGTTAAATGTTTTTTAAACACTTAAAAAAAAAGACTTGCTAGTTTCATTATTATGATAAAGGTAATTAATATTTATAGTATTATTATCACAATATCAATGATTTAATTATTTTAGATAGAAAATATTAAATACGGAAGTTCAGAAAAATATTGCAATCTATTTATTGAGGCAACTGTATGGTACTAGTACTGGAGTGTCAAGTAATTATGTTATTAGAATTAAATTTTAATTCACAATGGGAAGTACAACTATGAAGTTAGTTAAATATTGTTGATAGATTAATATGATGTCAAAAAAACAGGAATATAATAATTATAATTATTAATTAAAAACTATTTTTAAAGCAATTCCTTAACTTTGTTTATTATTAATATTTTGCCTGAAATAAATACATGTCTTACTATTTAGTAAAATTTAATTTAATCAAATACTTTTATGTTTTGCAAGAACCTTTTTGAACTTGCTCATAGTTTTTGATCCATTGATTAAAATTCGTGTACCATTTTATAGTGTTAATAAATATTTTCACTTCATAAACCTTGTTTATTTTATTTTTGATGGAAATCTATTTACAAGTAAATGTAAGTGCTATTAATTTATATATTATAATTAATTTTAAAAAAGAACATATAATTTAAAATTCATATAATAAAATAAATTATGTGTGTTATTTTATCATTCATCATTTGAAATTGAAGAGAAATTATGAAATAATTTCTCTTTTCAAATATTTTATAGAAAAAATATCATTTAATACAACAATTAAAATAAATACGAAAAGGGAAAAAAAAAAAAGGTGAAATTCTAGGAATAAATAACAAAAATTTTTTAACAAATTTTGCTTTTTAAGCTAATTTATTTTAAAATTTTCTATTTAAATACTCTCAAAACAACTTTTGTTTACGTTATTTATCTATAAGTTTTAAAAAATCCTGTCAATTGTCACCGATAGATGGCAGAGCATTTTGGGGATAAGCTGACTTCCAGTTCTTATATGGGGAAAACAGTGAATGCGAGAGGCATTTAGTATGTAGGGGGTAGTGGTCCGATAGTAAAATTTCCAAAATTAAAGTCGTACGAACCGCAAACGTTGAAACGAGGCGTTTAACGAGATGCGCAGACCGGCGCACAGCGGTGCGAAATGGACAAAATCTGCGACATTGGCCAAAATTAAAAAAATAAATAAATTATCACTCAAGCTAGTCTGATCTGCCAATATCAAAACATTCTTCTATCTCATACATGTTTAATACTTCAAAATTCGCTATCACAGTGCCAAAATTTTAAATGGTAATCTATGGCCATCGTGAGGATCCTAAAGGAAAGGTATAGGTTCGTTGAATTGTGCGCATTTAAAAAGGCGATATAAACATCACATTTTTAAACAAATCATTGACTTTCGTCACCCACCTTCTTAGATGTCTGCAACCAAAATTCACAACCTAAAAAGCATAAAAGCGACACATGTTGGGCAGTATACACCCAAGCCTAATAAGGATCTATTTATATGAAAGCATAAGAGAATATGAAGTTTGATTAAATTCCATGCATTAGTTTTTGGGATATAGCTATCGCGAAAATCGTAAAAAATACAGCATAGCAGCGCCATTCGTTACATGATTTACACTAAAATCTAATCAGCACCAACTTATGTCAAGGTATAACAGAATAAGGAATTTTATAAAACTCCGTGCATTAGTTCTTGAGATATCGCGAAAATCGCGTATTTCCTGAAAAATGCAGCATAGCAGCTTCAACTGTTGGACGATTCGCAAGAAAACCTAATCAGCAACAACTTATGTCAACGTCTAACTGAATCTGAAGTTTGATGAAAATCTGTGTATTAGTTCTTGAGATAGGGCTATTGTGGAAATCGTGAAAAATGCACCATACCACGCCACTTGTTGCACGAGTTTCACCAGCCTGATCAACAGAAACTTATGTCAGCGTCTAACTGAATCTGAAGTTTTATTAAATTCCGTGCATTAGTTCTTGAGATACAGAGCCCAAAAAATGTTTGTTACATACAGACAGACATTAGTAAATTTAGTCAGGAATTTGTAAAAACTAGACTAGATGAACATGTTCTATACATTCCATAGTTTATGAAAAATCAGTGAACGGGACAACTATACAACATTTACCTTCAATAAACCTGTCCATTTTATGGAATTTTGCATAAATTTGAGGTCTTGCCAAATAGTTTACTTAGAATTAATTGACGGTTGATATTTCAAAGTCAAAACGTTTATTATTTTTTACTTTCTTCTATCTTTATAAGAAGAAAGTATTGGACTCGTAAAAAATTTCGACTTTACGTTTTAGAAGGTCCTGAACATGATTTGACTGTTTTTAGAAAATGTCTGTCTGCGACAAAACTTTTGTGGGAGCTCTATATCAAGAATTAATGCGTGGAATTTAATAAAACTTTAGATTTAGTCAGACCTTGATATACAGTCACCTCTTACTCATACGCGTTTGAAGAGATTGATTTAAAATCGCGCATAACTGAGAGCCGCGCATAATTGAGATGTTGTTGCATGTAGTAATTCTTTATACATATTATGAGGAAAAACATTTTTAAATATAAGAATTATGGTTAATAACATTTTATAAAATAAAAGAGGTGTAATATTAGTATAGTGTACTTAAAATCCTTACACTTTCCCTATAAAATTCAATTTAAAAAATACAATAGACGTAAAATTTCATCTTACATAGAAGAAGATATGCCACTTAGTCCTCTTTTAAGAAGTCATCGATGCTAGTTTGTTTTTGCTTAAGCCGCGTTTGTACAACGACCTTTTCTAATACATTAAAGTGCGTCATTGTACTTGATGCTACATCAGCATATTGAAAGAAATACCTCAAAGCGTCCAGAGCTCCTAAAGCAGTAACATAAGATGGGACATTTACAATATAAATTTCATCATTATCATCATCATCTTCTCCTTCTTTTTCAGCTGTCATGCCACAAAACAGTTTCTATATCTCTTATTGCCGTTAATATCAGCATTGACGAAATATTGAAAATAAAGGGAATTTCGCGCTGTTCCATTCTTCGTTTATTTTAAAATCATTGCTGTTGTTTTCATTTTCCTGTAATGCTTCAGCATAGGGATGGGAAAAACAGTTACTTTTTGTTAACAGGTTCCATCATTACACCACTAGCTTGGTAACATGTTACAATAATCTAATAATTTTTTAACACCTTATCAGAGACTAAAAATTTATTGAAATTTGCACTTTTAGGATCTTTCTTTAAATTTAGGTCATTTTTATAGATTTTGGTTAAGTATTTGTAGGTAAAGAAGTTTTTTGGACTTTTGGGTGATATTTTGTTTTCTTGAAATATTAATGTCTGAAAAATGATCCAAGCTCACATTTAAAACGTAGAGGTAAAATTTGCAAAAAGTCAAAACAGGTTTTCGAGCTTCAGCAGCGGACATAAAGACACACTAAACAGAATTATATATTTATTTAAAAAGTTTAACATTAGAGTCTATATCCAACAAGATTCTTCTTTTATAATTACAGCATCCGACTTTCTTAGTCCCACCTAACCCAAGTCTGAAGATATCTGTACATAAAGAAATAGTACATTTTTTTTTTCTTTTTAATAGCTTCTAGCATTCAAAACTCTCTAGGATTTAAGATGTCTCTAATTCAAATGTCATTCAATGTCTAGAATAATTCTCAATTTTTTAAGCTGACAATTCATATATTCAAGTAAATTTATCCCTTATAAATTCATCTGCCTAGTAATTAGGCTATTCGATAGATATCTCGCACTTATTCCTAAAAAGCACAACTCTCTCTCCCTCTCTGTATATATATTTTGAGCGTTCCTTAATATGAGTAGTTACAAACCCCATTTCACATTAAAAAAGGATGTTTAAATATCTATTTAAAAAAAAAAGACCAAATTAGAGCAATTATATATATATTGCTTGCAATATTATTTAGTCTCACTGTTTACATATCGCTGCGATCGGTAAGGAAAGAGACGTGTCTTGCAAATATTCATTTTGCGTTTTTTCCCCACTAATAGGTCTGTTTGTTATAAGTGCGTCTTGCTACACAAACAGTTTCATAAGTGTATCTGTGCGGAAAATCACTTTATTACGCCATATGTCCATTTAAGACCACAGAAGAGGGGTGGATTGTGTGGGGAGGTAAAATTACCCAACCCTCTAAACCTCATCCTACGTCTTCATTTTTAAGGGTTTTATTCTTTTATGCAAATTTTCATTCCAGCATGCAGAGCTAAGTGCTATAATTTCATGTTACAGTAAAATCATGGAAATTGTCCTTTTGTCGAGATGTGTCCCTTTTCTTGCGGTTGAGCGATATATTAAATTAACAAAATTGCTCATAATGAAATAAATGTTTACTCTATGTAACCCCAAGCATTTTTTTTTTTTTAAACCATTTGGAAAAATGGTTATTGTTCTCTGTCAGGATAGGAAATCAAAAGCATATCTGAAAGTTTTTATTGGTTTAATCCGCATTTTATTCGTGTTCTGATTGGTCTACACAGTAATCTGTATTTCCCTTTACATTTAACAACGATGCATACCTTCTGTTGCCACTATGACAAAAAAGTAATAAAAACTACACAAAAAAATAATAACTCAGAAACAAATTGAGATACAACTTTCAAACAAATTGTCTTTAAAAGTACATGTTTTTCTCTATCCGACGGTGTAAAAAGTAATATTGTCGGATGTTTAGAAGTTTAAGAACGAAATTTCATTTAAAATGTGTCGTCAGATTTCTTGGAAATCTGACGATGGAAAAGCCTTTTCCCGAACAGCCAATGAAATGCTTGACACGAGGAGTCAAAGTCGTTTGAAATTCCAGGCGTCTCCATGCAAAAGCCGCCTCACGGCTCGTCAGATTTCCTGAAACTTAAGTATTATCCAAGCATTTCATTAGCTGTTCGGGAAAAGGCTTTTCCATCGCTTGGAATTTTTTGTCGCTTGGAATTTTTACGTGTAATAACACTATTAATGTTTAATTCATGGTGTACGTAATGTAGGATCAACTCGGTGCGATTTTTTATGTCTTAAATTTTAGTCTTTGAAACAATCGTTTTCCAAATGGTCGTTGTAATCTGTTACATTGCTTTTTTTTTTTTTTTTACATTTAAAAGTATTTTTCGTTTTTTTTTCTGAAACACTTCACTTTTTCATATGTGTCACTTATCGAATAATGGTGCGATGCAATCAACTGTGTATTTTGACCTATCCGTTACATTATGGGATATAAAGTAATTTAATAAAATCTTTTAAACTTAATCAGGTTTAAGGCAAAATTTGTTAATTAAAACATTCCACTTTCATGAATCATGATATTTCTACTTATATGAGAACAAATAGCCGTCATTTTCATATTTGACAACAGTGCTTATTATTTTTTCCAAATTGATTAAAGCATTTTTTAAATTTTTACAAATGTTCCTATAAAATAAGAATCTTATTTCTTTAGTAAAATTAATTCCAAGAAAAAAGTTTTCTAGTAGTCATAGTTATGACAAAAGTGCAATAAATAAATAAATAAATAGCTTTACCGCATCCGTACCTAACACCAACAGGACATATAATTTCAACAACAATCGAAAAATACTTTACCTATCCTCAAACCACAAAAGCAAAAGCGCGACACTAGCTTATAAATTAGCTCAACATATCCCCAGCCACGCGAATCAAACTTACAACCTTAGAAAAACTTTTCCTCCCCCCTCGATAGCGTAAAATTCTCAGATTCTAATATTACCAGTCTAGATAAACAATATATTGAAAGCAATAATATATTTTTTAAATAATATAACTGCTTCATAGCTATGTATTACAAAATAACTATAATCTCTCAGAGACGTGATTAAATTTTTTTACGCATTCGATATTGAAATAACCAAAAATTCATGATGAAGCGAACATAATATTTGAACATTTAACAGTTGGTATAGAATATTTGATGCTGACAAATAATTATAACTGATAGTTCCTTTTTATTCCTAACGACAGAATGAGGAGAAAAGTTTTCTTAAGTTCGGAACAGATGGATTTTGCCTTGGACCTGTCTATTTTTGTTAGCGAGGGTGAAAAGTGATTGAGTAATAATTGAAATGAAAATAGGTGTTCGCTTTTCTTTTTCATACGTAGGACGCGGTTTAACGATACGTGTTGACTTTTCTTTTTCATACATAGGATGCGGTTGACGTTTGTGTTTTGTTTTTTACGCTAAAGTAGGATAAGGATTTACTTGATTCTTTTGTAATAGTGGATTTTTTTTCACCTTTTTTTAGAATGTTATTAAGAGCTAGGAAAAAAGATTTTGCGATTTTATTTTCATCGCAATATAAAATTAAAATAAAGCTTTTTTTTTTTTCTTGTCTTATTTTCAGTTTTTCGCGAGGGAAATTGATAAATAGTTATAAAATTAATAGGCAGTTTCTGATATTATGTTACTAAAAAACAAACTTTAAAGCAATAACAGTGTTTTTTTAACTGTTATGTTAAATAATGCCCACCTCTACTTCAGCATCAGTTGAATAAACCAAATTAACTTTTCTAAAGCAGTTAGAAGTTGTTGTGGCTATTACGTTATTCCAAAAGGAAACGAACATATGCATAGCATCCAGAATCCAAATTTTCTTGAATTCCTTTTTCTGCTTTGGGATATAAACATTCTTCGCACCAAATCTTTCCTATACTGCGCTTTAACTGACCTGATTATAAATAGATCTAATGGCTGGAATCTGCAAGTACAATTTACAAAAATATAACTCGTGTATGTGTCAGCAATGGTAGATATGAAAGATGGGCGGGACACTGATCCATAAATAGCAGAACCTTTTTTTATTTTTTTTAAGCCATCTTTATATCAAATTCCTTCAAAACGTCTAAAAATAGTCTGTTATTTCCGCGTATAACTGAGAGAGACAATTCAAATTGGCGCTTATAAGTGAGAAATCTACAGTATTATTTTTCTATTCCTTTATTCCATGCCTTGTGACGGGACCTTACGAAAATCGCCTATAACAGAGAGACGCGTATAAATGAGAGGGGCATAAGTGAGAGGTGACTGTAAATTGGGGCTGATTAGTTTTTGGCGTGAATCGCCCAACAGGTGTCGCTGCTATGCTGCATTTTTCACGATTTCCGCAATAACTCTATTTCAAGAACTATAATGCAAGAAATTTCATCAAACTTCAGATTCAGCTACACGTTGACATAAGTTGTTGCTGATTAGCTTTTGGTGTAAATCGCCAATACGTGTCGCTGCTATGCTGCATTTTTCAGGATTTATACGATTTTAGCGGCAGTCATAGCTCAAAAACTACTGCACAGAATTTCATCCAACCTCATATTCAGTTAGACCTTGACTTAAGTTGGTGCTGATTAGGTTTTCGTGTAAATCATATAACAAGTGGCGCTGCTATGCTGCATTTTCCAAGACTTTATGATTTTATATCTCAGAAATTAATGCACAGAATTAACACATAACTGCTGTTAGTTGTCTGATAGACCGTTGATTTTTTCAATTTTCGTAGTTTAACTTGTAAATTGCAATTTAACATACAAAACTAGTGAAATTTTGTTTCGTTTAGATCCTATTATCACCAGAGATAATGGAATAGATATAGTCCTGCACAAAAAGTTAAGTACAAAAATAGTATCATATGAGTTATCGCACCTTTTTAGCCCCCGATATGTAAATTCTTTCAGGCAACAATTAAAATGTCGTCTCTAAAAAATCACGTTACGTTACATAAGATGATAACGTTAGATAAGCAGATGTATCATTACGGTTAAATACTGATAACCTTTATTGCAATTTTTTTTAACTTCTAAGCATCGCACATTATCAATTTTAACACCTTCGTATAGGGAAAAAAATACTTTTAACTGCATTTGTTTGAAAACTGCATTTAATTTTTTTTTTTTTTTTTTTTTTTTTTTTTTTTGTAGTTTTTAATGCCATTTCTGTAATGGTGGCATTTGAAGAACTCCATTTCTGTAGAAAGTAAAGGGAAAATAGTAGATTACTATATCTTTTTATTGCCATTTTCTCATAACAACCGAAAAAAAAAAATGTAATTAAAATATGTGCTATTTTAAAAATATATAAATGAATGATTTCTGATGAAACATGGAGCCATTATAAATTATATTTAATTTTAAGTATCCATATTAATGTTAAGACAAATGAAAGCATATGAATCATTAAGCCGATTTTTTTTTTCTTTTGTCGGCTTTACGACATTGCTTTTTGCTGGGTTTGTGTATTATTCCGCGATAGTGACATCATATGTATACCTTTCTATAGATGTTGTTTAAGACTGGATTGTATATGTGGGATTCTTCGGTGGATGCAAATGACGTCATTTTATACAAAATAAAAGCGTGTACTTTAAGTCTTAAAACTGAAATAAGTTTCGCAGAAGTGAATCATCTTCGCTCCAGGCGGCTTTGAAATTCTTCACAGGTGGAAATGCTTCACTTTTGAAAATAACGCAATTGAAATCACACACTGATAAAATGCAAAGTTTTACAAAAATTTAGAATGTCTTTATAGAAGAGTTGTGACCCTTAGGTTAAAATAATATTTGTTTAACAGTTGGACTAACCAATATAACATGCATTTTTTATTGTAACTAATTTTGTAGGTTTATTATAAATTAACGAAACAGTTCCTTCTTAAACATTTTCTGTCGTCGAAATTGACGAGTTCCAACTCATAGCAATAATAATAATAATTTCTTTCCCTCATCGGGGGAAACACTAAATTCTGAAAAAGCAGAATTCCTGCTTCCTGCTTGTATTCATTTTTCTTTTGAGCGGTCTCGCAGACCGTCCACAGTAAATACGTGACAATTTCTGTCACAGCAGTCATAAATAAGGGTTATTGAAATTTTATATTTTGTTTTACTTTCTCATAAATAGATCCTTTAAGGCTTGGGTGTATATTTTCCAAGAGGTGTCGCTTTTATGCTCTTTTAGTCTAAATTAATTACAGACTTCCTAATACACGATCAAACTACCGTGATTTTTTATTTTATTTTTTATTTCCAACCTGTTTGGTCTTAATATATCCGAATTATTTTGTGTGACCTTGTAAAAAAATATATAAATATTTCAAGCGTCATTTTCCATAGGGAACATGCGCTATACGTCAATTATATAACATACATCAATTTCACTCTGTTGAAAATAAAATGTTATTGTTAAATGAACCATAACGTACCCAAATTTTTTTTATGTGTCTCTAAATGCTATAGACATCATATTATATTGGGATTTTTTTATATAATAATGTACAGTCGTGGAAAAAAAAAAGTAAACACCCCCTACTAACTCCTCAACAAATCATCGTAGAAGAAAGTTACTGGTACCGAACGATTGGAAATAAAGTTTACTTTTAAATGATGCATATAAAATTTTCTTAGGGGGTCATCTACATATTAAAACGAATCCAAACTTCATTCTTTTCTATGGCAATACTCAATTTTTACGAGATATTTGAAATCTTCGGTTCAAACTATGCCTAGACACCAAATTTCAAGTCATTTGAATGATAAGTTTTTGAATTATAAACATTCAAAATTGAGTGCTTCTAATGTTAAATTACATTTTCATATTTTTATTTATATTTCCCGAAATTATGCTCCTAATGTGCTATTTTTTGTTGTTGTTGTTTTTGTTTTGTAGTAATAATACTAATACAGTAAAACCCGGATATAACGCTCTTCCGGGGGTCCGGGCTAGAAGAGCGTTAAAAGCGGGAAAGCGTTAAATGCGGGAAAAGGTTTTCGGCATTTTAAAATTGGGAATATTAGATTATCTGCTTTAAGTAATGCGGGGAATCATTTTTGTGTATTATTTAAAATAGAAACTCCACAGCATAGGTACAAAAACGTTTCCTTCATTTAAAATATCACACATTTACATAGTGTTTACAAAGTGTATTATTATTTCAAATCAGAATAAATTTAAAAAAAATGTTAGTATTAAAACAAAAGCTACAAAATATATCTAACATTTCTAATAGGAACCTTTATCATTATACTAAACATAAAATAAAATTAAGAAAGAAACTAATAATAATATTTTGTTTGTTAAAAAAATGTAACATTTGTATTCTTCAGCACCACTATCAGGACTACTCACTTACTTTTCATCACTTACTGTTTCACTTATTGTTCACTTACTGTTTATTCTGTTTTAGAGAAAAACTCTTCGAGTTTCGTCTGACGGGTGGACGGACGACAACATAAAAGAGCGTTTTTTGCTTTGTTTATGTGTCTTAATATATCTTCATGTGAAGTGGCGGTATCTATTGAAGCGGTGTATAGGCGGATAGGGCTAAAAGCTTCCATTACTTCAGCTATCGTTGGGATTTGCTCTTGAACATCGCCATCAGCAACTTCATTAGGGTCCTTTTCTTCTGCGGCATCCTGTACAGTGTCCCCTATAATGTGATCAATGCTCCTAACGTTGCTTGTGATAACGTCTTTGTCAATGTTAAAATAGTTCTGAAGACTGTGTGCGTTTTCTGCAAGATGCTCGCAAGCAACTTGCCAGTCCTCGTCGTCTAGGATCCGACCCCTCTTCAGCCGCATCCATACCATCGTCGGCGTCCGTTATGAAGCCTGCATTTTTAAAGAAATTTTGAATTATTTTAGGTTAGATTGCATCCCAAGCAGCGCTAAGGTAGTTCATGGGTTCGAGGAGAGTTACAAAAGATCGGCTACTTTTAATTTCCATTTCATGTAGATATCGTTTCACTATACGTTTGCGATAATGTCATTTTAAAACCTTTATGATCCCTTGATCCATCGGTTGAAGTACGCTTGTGGTGTTTGGATGTAAAAATTCCAGAGAGGCGTTTGAAATATCTGGTATTTCTGGCGATGCGCTGCGCAATTGTCTACGAATAGTATGATATGCCTATTTTGCTTCCGCATCTCGACATCAAAATCAGAAACACATTTAATGAACTGGGCACCCGTTATCCAAGCCTTACGTTGATGTGCATAGTCACAGGGCCGTTTGATGTTCTTGAAACAGCGAAGTTTGGCCGATTTTCTAATCACCAGAGGCTTGCGTTTGTCGCTCTCATCGACGTTGGAACAAACAAGTACAGTCACACATTCTTTACTGAGCTTCCCTCCATGGCACTGCTCATCTTTTTAGCGTTAAGGATTTATCAGGCATCGCTTTAAAAAATAAGTCAAATTCGTCGGCGTTATAAATATCACAACTGGCATAGTTTTTGATAAGCCTTGGAAGACTGTTCTTTTTCAAAATTCTGCATTTTCTATGTTCACGGCAGCGGATTCTTCGCAAATCATCTTGTACTCAATGCCGTGGCGGGTTCGATATCGGTCTAACCACCCATTAGATGGAGTAAAATCTTCAATTCTTAGCTTTTGGGCTACTTCTGCAGCTTTATCTTTAACTATGGATCCGCTGATAGGTATGTTAGAGTGTCTTGACTCAAGAAACCACGCGTACATAACTTTTCCAAATCTTCGTATTACACCAGATGTAAATCAAAGTACCAAAGCGTAATATCCGGGATTTCTTTGTTCAAAGGATCAATAAAAAGCGCGTTAAAAGCGGGAAAGCGTTAAAAGCGGGGAGCGTTAAAAGCGACGAATTTTTACATTGTTCTTATGGGTATTGTTCAAGGGATCAGGACAAATGAGCGTAAAAGGCGGGGAAGCGTTTTAAGCGGTGAGCGTTATATCCGAGTTTTACTACCCAAACATAAATACGCTGAATTTGCAATTTTTATAATTTTATTATATGAATTTTGAAATTCATATTCGAAAAAATTATGTATTGAAACCGACAATTTTTTTGATGGATTTAGATTTATTAAGTCCTGCTTTATGGAAAACCAAAATTTCACATTTTTCTTCCAAGTAGTTTTCAAATTATGCTTAAAAAACGGCAAAATGATGGTTTAAGGGGCCATCTATGATGGAAGTGAGTAGACATTTTGAAATTTATTCTGCTGTACTGTAATCTAACATGCTTCATTGACTCCTTGAGTGGCGCTTAAGGTGCCTTGATCAAGAAAGAGGCTCTCTCGGTTAACAATCGAGTACGGAACTTCACTTTGAATACAGCCCTTAAAATACGTTCGTTTTAAAATAATTAATTTCTCGGAAACTTATGGTACGAATTGCATAAAAATTCATTTTTAGGCTAATTGAAGGGTGTAGAGTTCATTTATGCTGTCAGAATTGTGTACTGCTATTAAAAGAAAACAAAGTTATGGTTCGTTTTAATATGTAGATGGCCCCCTAAGCAAATTTTATATACATCATTTAAAAGTACACTTTATTTCCAATCTTTCGGTACCAGTAACTTTCTTCTACGATAATTTGTTGAGGAGTTAATAAGGGCGTTTCCTTTTTTTCTTTCCACGACTGTACATGAATTTCATTAAGTTTGAAATAGTCAGATACAATTTGATATTTGAAGCACAGCATTCAAATTAACATACGCTTCAAGCAATTATTTCGTAGGTCGTAATGTGTCCGAGTTATTGTGTGTATTTCTGTAAATAAGCTAATTGAAACACTCAACGTTTTAAATAAGGAAAAAGCTGCAGAGAATCTGAATAACGTACTATATCCATTTCGTACCATTTCAAGCATATTTACGAAAATCATAATACAGACGGACGAAATACGGGCAAACACACTGTAATTATGTTGGAAAGTTTAAAAATAATGCTTTTGAAAGGAACAGCGAAATGAGAATTTCAAAATTCATATCTTTAATCATTTGCTAAAAATAAAGCTACTGACCCTGAACTTATGATAAAGGAATTCCACTTTTCATCTAGAGACCTTGAATTGTGAGATTAATTTCATTTTCCAACTAAATGATGAATAGCAAAATCCAATTAAGATACTACATTATTTGAATAGTAAACTTATTTACATCTGCAATAAGTAAGTTAAATACGAGTCTAACGTTGTTTTCCTACCTAGTAGCTACATATAAGATGAGAAAATTTCAGGATCAGTTTCCTTCATACAATAAAGATTACTTAAATGTAACGTCCTTTCTACAGAGATTGTTTAAAAAAAAAAACTATTTCTAAAGTAGTTGAAAAGAAAAGTGTTTACGACTTCGGTTTGTCTTGGCCGGGCTCTAACCCTCGTAAATATACTCGGATTGCCCTGCAATTTTTAACACTTTCCAATCTAGTTGAAAAAGTATTTATAAATTCGGTTTGTCTGTCCGCCCATAATCTAACTCGCGTAAAAATAGTTGGATTGGCATGCAATTGATACGTGTTTTGGAGGTTTATCATGGCGTGTTTTGAAAATGATGTGGGTAATATTTATAACTCATTTCGGGGACACGAAAAAGAATTCTATTACGGTGAATCATTTGAGGTGTACTTTAACAATGTTACACTATTTGAAACACTGAAATTGATATACAGTGAAACCTCCTTGAACGGTCACCTCTAAACAACGACAACCTCCGAATACCGGCCACATATTAATGGAACCAAACACATTCCATAGCATTAACATTAGTACGAACCTCTAACTAAGGAATTCTGAACAACGGCCGCTCAAAAGTCACCAAAAAATTGTTTTTAAAAAGTTTCTGGTACAATTTCATAATTATTTGCAAACCAAAATCTGAAACAGATCAAACAAAATGTACTTAATATGTCAACAAAATGTTACTTAATCTCTTGAACACTTAATCTTTTTCCAAAACTAGACACACAATAATGATGGAAAAAATTTAGATAATATTCTTAGAACAGCATAAGCATAACTAACACGAACGCCAGTAAGTTTGTTTGTTTGGACAAAGGTTTGGCAGTTACTACTACATTTGATTCCTACAGCAAATGGTGGAAGATAGGAGAAATGAAGAGAAAAGTGATGCGGAAGGGAATATGGAAGAGATTATATAGAATCACCTAAAATTTCCAGTATTAACACATGTACCAAATTTTTTACGAACCTTCGTGAAATCAAAAATTTTGCATTAAATCATAACGATGATGAGTTAGTTCGTTAGTTGTACAGCAAAACAACTCATACTATTATTTCGTTGGAGAAAGATATTTGTAGAAAAAAAAGCAACTGCAAAACACTTATTTTTTTAATGTATTAAAACAATGATGATTAATTAAAATGACTGTGTATTTCTATTTAAATTTATGTAATTATGATTTTTTTTTTTTTTTTTTTTTTTTTTTTTTTTTTTTTATGAAACCTCTGAATATCCCACTGGTAATCGTTATTCAGAGATTACATTGTACATCACTGAGGTGCCCTACAAGCAGGGCTGCGGAGACGGTAGGGAAAATGGCATCCGGGATATTTTCACGATTGCGTTTCCGACTCCTATTCCCGGCTGGCTAATTGTGTTGCCTGTTGGTTTAAATAATGATGGAATAAAAGAAAAATAATGCTAAAATCTCACTATTTCGGATTTATTCTCTTCTTAGGTCTTCAAAAATAAAAAATATACATTTTCCGCTTTATTAATTTTACAATTTCGCGCCTGCAAACTCGAAAAATCCAACTATCGAAGTGGAAATTTTACTACTTTGGATTTGCGAAGTGAGAAGAAAAAGCGAAATCGTTACAATTTAGTTGTTTGTTTTGCTGTGCCCTCCAGACTGAAAAAATTTCTATTGGAAAGGAGGAAAAATAAAGATGAAAATTTTATTATTTTGGAAATAATTTTGTTTCTGCGTATTCTAATGAGAAAATTAAAAAAATTACATTTTTTGAATTAATTTTACACTTTTGTTTTTATTTCGGGTTCTGCAGACCTGAAAAATCCGAAGTTCGAAAGGTGAAAGACAACGAAATTTCACTATTTTATCGCTATTCAGGGTATCGCTGATTCAAGAAAAAAAATAATAAATAGATAAATAAAATAAATAAATAAATAAAGGAAGGGTATTTAAGAATTTTGACTTTTGGTCATATAGACCGGAAAAATTTAAGGTGGGAAAAAGGCTTACAATGCTACAACGGTTTCTTAGTTCTTTTGCCTCCAAAAAATAGCTCAAATTTATAATTTTCGCATTACCTCCGGCACGAGTGGAAATTTTAAGGCCCGTCTCCTAAAAAGTTTGGCCGTGCCTTTGTTTTTATTCTCACCCCAATCATGCCCATTCTAAATTGTTCCTATTTTATCGGCGTAGTTTGATTCTTTCAAATTTGTTATATTGAGCTTGTCCCGATCCATTAATATAAATTGTCTTAATTCTACTTACAGGGCCTGTTTGAAAAGTTGCCTTCATTTTCCGGTCTTTGGGTCTGTTATGTTAATTCTGTCTTATTCAATCAATAAAAATTCTTAAATCAAATCAAAATTATCATACCTGTTATATTGGAATTCTGAATCCAAATTCCGGTGAGCGGTCGTCTGCTTTCGGGGTCTATTTTTGTTAAAAGCATAATAAAATTCTAAAAAAATCCAAATGCATTCTTCTTAAGTAATTAATCTATTTTCTTGAATATATAGATGAAACACAAAAGATTATACATTAAAATTAAACTATTTACAGTAAAAGATTTAGCAATTCTTTAAGTCTTAAAATTAGTGTTCTATTTAAGTTCTACTGTCCCATCTGGACAACAGAGGCGCTCCTAAAAGCACCTTCTTCTATTTCTAATTCAGTTCTGCCGTGCGTGGGTGTTGCGCTTGCATGTAATAAAAAAAGGTTTTTCAATTGCGCAATCAGAATAATTGTTAATGGAAGGGAAATGAATGCTTCGTATTACGCAACATCCTCCCACCTTGAGTTTCTCGATCCTGGAGAGGAACTCAAAAGTCTAAAAGTCCTAGTTGGAGTCTCTCAGGAGGTTTCACTAGTCGTCCACTTCTGCTAACCACAGGAGAGATATCTCTGTCACTGGGTTGGCTCTTTTCTACACTGATTCTAGCCTGATCGATTTCTGGAGTAGTCTTTCGTTGTTCATTATGGACATTAAAGTTCACTTTCTGCTGGATTATATTATCTGATGGGGAATCGCTAGCTGCATCAATTTCCAAAGGAAACAGGCGTTGGAAAGGACGGAGGAAAATTCCATTTTCTGTTTGGACTTTAGCCAATCTTGCTATTTTGTCTTTTCCGGGAAATATATCTATTATTTTGGCTAAAGGCCAGTGAAGACGTCTTTTGTTGGTATCTTCCAGAAGAACGATGTCTCCTATTTGCAAAGGTTTGGAATTCTCCTTCTTCATAGACTGTTGCCGCAGCTGTCCTAAGTACTCCGTTCTAAATCAGTTTCGCAGATCATTTCTTATTCTTTGACGATATCTTGCGCGTCGGTTAAGATCTTGGGAGTCTAATGTATCGATATCCGGGACGCCGGATGTAGGCAGTTCTTGAAGGAACATCAATGGTGTTAAGGGTTCAGGATCTCGATTATCTTCGGAGATGTATGTGATCGGTCTCGAATTGATAATTTGTTCACAATCACAGAGTATTGTGCTCAGTTCTTCGTAATTTAATGAGGCGCGACCCAAAACTTTTCTTAAAATTTCCTTTACCATCCGCATAAGGCGCTCCCACCATCCTCCCCACCATGGTGCTGCAGAGGGATTAAACTTCCATCTTATCTTCTGTATAGAGGCTAAGGCTTTTATGGCTTCCCAATCTACACTGGAAAGGGCTCTGCTAGTGCCAACAAAATGTTTCCCATTGTCTGAGTAAATTATGCAAGGTCTGCCTCGCCGTGCGATGAATCTTCTTAGGGACTGCATAAAGCATTCAGCTGATAAAGATGTTATCAACTCCAAGTGTACCGGGCCCCACCAGTGGCCGAGAGGTTCTGCTCTCGAAGCTGGTAGACGGGAGGTGCTGGGTTCGATCCCAATCGCGCCCGTCGACCTAATCGTTCGGAGTTTTCGTGGTTTTCTTCGAGCCGTGGATCTTCCATGCGTTAATACGGATTAGGTTCCCTTAGAAAGACCCCCACGGAGGGCACTCCCCCCGGGCCTATATCCCTCGAGTAGATAATTGGCCGTCAAAAATCAACCCAACCAACCCAAGTGTACCGCTCGATAGACAGCACAGGTGAATAAAGCTATCCACACCTTTGAACCATCGACAAGGTATAGAGGACCGGCTAAATCGAGTCCCACCACTTCAAATATAGCTGCATCTCTGATTCTGTCTTCAGGTGGGATTCCTGGTTCGACCTCTGTTCTGGGTGTTTGGAATCTTTGACACTTAACACATTGTCTAAAAACATTTCTGATACATTTTCTTGATTTTAATATCCAAAAATTTTCTCTAAGTTGAGCCATTAGATTGCTAACTCCAGCATGATGTCTTTCTATATGTTTTTCATAAAGTAATCTTAAAACAACTGGATGTTCAAAGGGAAGGATTATAGGATAACGAAAATTTTCTTTATCGTTTCTAAGAATTATGCTGGTTTTGGCTCTTAAGAGACCGTGTTTATCTTCTAGTGGTCTTAAAGATTTCAATTTTGGGCCGGTTCTGCCCGAAAAGGATTCTCTTTGTATTAAGCGTAGCAATATGGTTTCAGCCTTTTCAAACTCATCTACAGAAATATCAGGAACTGAAACTTTTTCTTTCATTTTCGAGTTGTTGAAGAATCGATATATCCAAGCAATCATTCTGACATTTTTTCGAAAAGAGGAAAAATATTGGTAATAGCGATTAAAATCAGTTTCTTCTTTATCTAAAAGAGTAAGAATTGTCTTCTTTTTCTCTTGATTTATGACTTTTTTATCAGGATATTCTTCTGGTTGTGGCCACTGGTCTTCTGATAAATATAACCAATCGGGACCCTCCCACCATCTTGATTTTTTCAATTGTTCAAAAGAGCACCCTCTGGATGGGAGGTCAGCCGGATTTAAATGTCCAGGTATATGTCTCCAATCTTCTATTTTGGTAAGATCTCGTATTTCTAAAACTCGATTATGTACAAAGGTACCCCAGGTTTGTTCTCTTCATATCCACCCTAAAGCTGTTGATGAATCGCTCCAAAATGTAGTCTTTTCTGGTTTTAATTTTAAGTCATCCGTTACAGATTTGGCGAGTCTAGCCCCAATAAGACATGCGAGCAATTCCAACCTCGGTATCGTGAATTCTTTGATGGGCGCTACTCTGCTTCTAGCATTTACTAACTGTAGAGAATTTGAAGAAAGAAATCCTTGAAATTTTCTTAATTTTATTTCACAACACAAAAACAAATCTTGACATTCACGAAAACTTAACACACAATGAAACATACAGTTCTGGTTTCAGAATCAAATTTCTCTAGTTAAAATTAACACTCTAAGTAGTATGCTTTCATCACATGAAAGCCTTAAATTACATTATAAAAATATATCCCCTGCCTAAACTGGGTGCAGATAATTAAATAGAATAAAGAAAGACAATAATGCAGCAGGAGCAACATTCTCCATGCCACACTCTCAGTAAAACCAAACATCAACTCTCTGATGATGTCATAATTAAGATTTCACAACAGCACAGAATGCATAGTGCTGCCATCTGTCAACAAACAGAATAACTAAACCTTATATTTGATTCTTAATCAGTTTAGCACTGAACATACTCCCACCCATCAAGAAGCTATTCTTGATGCAAAGGAAGTAAACAAAGTTTTGCAATAGGTCTTTTAAAAATATCCCTAGCGGTTTTAACAGTCACTACACGGACTATACCATCCTTACCTGGGTGAATTTCAATAATTTTGCCTAATGGCCAAACAGAAGGAGGAACATTATCCTCTTTCAAAATTACTACATCATTTACTTTAAAATTTTCAGTATTTACTCTCCATTTTTTTTCTATTTTGCAGAGTACTCAAATAATCAATACTCCACCTTTTCCAAAAACATAATTTCAATTTTTGTACAATATCCCAACGTGATCGTAAAGACAAATTTTCCTCATTTAAAGGTTCAGCTGGGGAAGTTATGACATCACCAGTTAAAAAATGAGATGGAGTCAATATATTTATACCATCTGAATTGTTATCACTATCAATTGCCACTAATGGTCTAGAATTCAAAATAGCTTCAATTTGAGTTAAAAATGTATAAAGTTCCTCAAAAGTTAAATTAGTATTTCCAATTACACGTTTGATATGAAATTTTACAGAACGAACAGCGGCTTCCCACAGTCCACCAAAATGCGGACTCACTGGAGGAATCATATGCCACTCAATGTTTCTTTGAGACAAAAAATAACAAATTTTTTCATTTCTTTCAATTGAACAAATAAATTTATATAAATCTGAGAGTTGCCTTTTAGCACCTACAAATGTTGTGGCATTATCACTATACACATGTTGAGGAGCTCCTCTTCGAGAGCAAAATCTGTTTAATGAAGCGATAAATGCCTCGGAGGTTAAATCACTCACCAACTCTAAATGTAGAGCTTTAGTTGCAAAACAAACAAATAGAACAATATAGCATTTAGTAGTTTTTGCTCCTCTACCTCGATATTTCAAAATATTAATAGGCCCTGCATAATCGATTCCACATGCAGAAAATGGCCTGTTAGGAGTGACTCTGTTAAGAGGAAGATCTCCCATTAACTGTTTGGAAGAAGCTGCTCTATATCTACAGCAGGTAACACATTTATGAATACAATTTTTAATTATCTTCTTGGCACGTACAATCCAATAACTCTGTCTAATGATACCCATTAACAAATTTAACCCAGCATGAAAATGCATAACATGAAAATATTTAACAATTAGCACACTTAATTTATGTTGAGTTGGCAAAATGACAGGATGTTTTGCATTGTACTGGAGGGGTGAATTTCTCAGCCTACCTCCCACCCTAAGTAAACCATCACTATCAATAAAAGGACAAAGTGAAAAAAGAGAACTTTTTTTAGAAACTGGTCTGTTTGATCTAATACAACTAATTTCATCTGCGAAATATAGCTGCTGAATATAAGAAATAATCAAATTACCTGAATGTCTTCTTTCGTTTGTCGATAAAGGAAGAAATTTACCTTTACTCAAAGGACTGGTGTTCATTTTGCCAACTTTCTGTTTGCAATTTCTCACAAACCTAATACAAAAAGCTAAAACATCAACAATTTTAGTAAAAGAAGAATATTTTTCAAAAAGTAAATCAATCAAAGAATTATTCACAGTTACTGGAAAACAAAATTTAGAGTTCTTTTTCTCTTTATTTACAGTGTCTAAATTAGTTTTTATTTGAGGTTGTTCAGGCCAATGTTCTTTACTTAAAGAAAGCCACTTAGGGCCCTCCCACCAAAGGGAACAATCAGGAAGATCCTTAGGAGATAAACCTCTAGAAGCAATGTCAGCTGGATTTTCCTTGCCTGGAACATACCTCCAACAGTCAGATGGAACAGAGTCTAGAATTTCTGAGGTTCTATTGGCCACATAAGGTTTCCAACACCTAGGATGAGATGACAGCCATGATAGAACTACTTGCGAGTCGGTCCAAGCATAAAACTTAATAATGAAGGTATTCAAAATAGTCACTAATGCAGAATATAGTCTGGAAAGTAGTAAAGCACCATTGAGCTCCAGCCTTGGAATGGAAACTGATTTAAGGGGTGCTACCTTGCTTTTAGCAACTAAAATGGTCACCTTTGACTTCACTTCACCAGGTTGAACCACATATATGATGGCGGCATATGCTGATTCTGATGCATCGCTAAATCCATGTAAAATGAGCTCTTTACTGGAAACTTGGATCCATCGGGGAATTCTAATAGAGCAAACTTGTTCAAATTCCTCTTGGAATTTCTTCCAATTTGCTTGGAAATTTTCAGGAAGAGCAGTATCCCAGTCTAACTTCATCAACCACAATTGCTGGTAAAACATTTTTATAGAGACAGTACATGGAGCCAAAAATCCTAATGGATCAAATAATTTGGCAGATTGTGAAAGAAATTTTCTTTTAGTTATGTTATCATCAAATTGTAAATTAACTTTAAAGACAAAAACATCATTTGAAGAATCCCAAATAAGCCCTAAGGCTTTGGAACAGTCATCAGGATGAATTTCTAAATTTGTTGACTCAAGAGAATTTGAAGATAAATGATTCACTACATCAACTACATCAGAAGAATTAGATCTCCACTTCCGTAAATGAAAACCTCTATTTTCTAAAGCCAGTGAAAGTTTCTCAACCATTTTAATAGCTTCTTCGCTTGAGATTGCACCGGACATACAATCATCAACATAGAAACTATCTTTAATTATTGAAGCTGTTACAGGATCATTCTTTTCAATATCCTTTCCAATTTGAAATAGACAACGAGTAGCTAAAAATGGAGCTGATGATGTACTATTCCTTTATAGCTGAGTATACTGAGTCACGCCAAACAATACGCTGTAAATCTTGATCTTCTGGAGCAATCAAAACTTGTCTATACATCTGCTGAATATCAGCGGTAAAAGCAATAGGATTTGCTCTAAATCTTATCAAAATGGTAAAAAGATTTGGTTGTGGAATTTGTCCAACAGCTAAAACAGAATTTAACGAATTAGCATTAGGAGGTTTGCATGAACCATCAAACACCACACGTAACTTTGTTGAAATAGAGTCGCTTTTTATAACAGAATGATGCGGAAGATAATATACTTTGTTGCTTGCAGGATTTGAGTTTTTGTCGATAAGTGTCATATGACCAAGGTCTTCATATTGCTTCATAAAATTTCTATACTCATTTTCAAAATTTTTATCAAATTGAAATTTTCTCTCCATAGCAAACAAACGTGACACTGCCATGGATTTAGAATCGCCTAATGACATCACATCTTTATAAACTGGCAATTTAACTTCAAATCTACCTTCTGGTGTTACCTTGTAAGTTGAACAAAAATGTTGTTCACAAAATTCTTCTTCCTCAGACAAATGGGGTTTATTAACATCTATTTCTTCTGCTTGCCAAAATTTTTGTAATAATAGATCAACATTGGATTCGTTTTCAACACTAAGAAAATGAGATTGAATACTAGAAGAATATTTACATTTAGGTTCCAATTTTCCGGCTACCACCCAACCAAACATAGTGTTTTGGGCAATTGGCTCATTCTCGGTACTAACAATTCTACCATATCTTAAAATAGTAAAGAAACAGTCAGATCCCAAAATAATATCACATTCTTGTGGTTTCATGAAATCTTCATCTGCTAACGTAATATTTTTAAGATACTCTATATTTTTTGTGTCAAGTAATTCCGCAGGTAATTGAGATGTCACTTTAGGCAGGATGTATGCCTGAACCTTTAAGGACTCATTAGAAAGCTTTGAACCAACTGTAAGAGTTACTGAACCACGAGTTTGTCCAGCCAATACTCCAGCAATTCCATTTAATCGAATTCTGTCATTCTTTCTTTTTAACCCTAAAGTTCTTATGACATTTTCACTAACAAAAGAACATTCCGAACCAGAATCGAGTAGAGCTCTAAAAGAGTAAGGTTTATTTTCATTATTATATAAGAGAACTTTAGCAGTAGGTAGGAAAGAAACACATTTTGAATTATTGAAAGAAGCACTAGAATTAATTTGTAATTCGTGAGATGTTGACTCCTGTACAAATTCTTTATTTGAATGGTGGTTTTTATTCTCAGATGAATTTGGAAAAACTTTATTTTCAAACTCAGCAGTGCAAGCATTATTACTTTTATTCTCTTCATGTAAGAGTGTATTATGTTTACTTTCACATTTAAAGCATTTCAAATGAGAATTTGGACATTCCTTAACTTTATGAGAGTTTAAACATAAAAAGCAACAGTTATTACGCTTAATAAAGTTCTTTCGAGCAACAACATCCATGGATTTAAATTTAATACATTTATAGAGCGGATGTATTCCTTGACACTTTAAGCACACCTTTGATTGCTTATCATTAGAACTGTACTTGGAACCAACAAAATTTGAACTTTTGGAATGTTTCACATCACTTTCATTGTTAGAGATGAGCTCTAAAGAAGAACATCTTACACTTAAGAAATCAAAAAATTCTTTCAAAGTGGGAAATTCATTTTCTGTACTTTCAATGGACCAAAGTCTTCGGCTTTCCGGATCAAGTTTTTGAAATAACAAATATATTAACCATGGATCTCTATTTGTAGCTTCATCACCAACAGCTTTCAAACCCCTAATAACTTCATCACTAGTATTCAGCAAATTTCTTATATTTATGCTATTAGGATGCAGAACTGATTTTTGTTCTAAAAATAATTTAATCAAAGAATTAACAATTTGTTTCTTTTTATCATATCGATTTAACAACTTTTCCCAAGCTTCTTGATAAGATTCATTAGAAAGGGGAATATGCTTAATTAATGTAGCTGGTTCTTCAGAAAGTAACCCTTTAAGATACTGGAATTTCTGAATGTTACTTAAACCTACTTGTGAATGGACAGTGGAAACAAACATATCCTTAAAATTTGTCCATTCTGAAAACTTTCCAGAAAATACTGGAATATTCAATTTTGGTAGTCTAATATTACATTGATTAGGAATAGTAACAGAAGAACCTTGCACAGAATTGTGTGTTGCAACATTAACAACTTCTGAAGGATTCAAAGAATCTAGTTTGTTTTGATATTTAGTTTTTAACTGAAAATACCTGTCTTCAAATTCTGCTAATTCAGAATCATCATCATTTAAACAAGAATCTAATCTTAAGAACTCTTTAAGTAAATCATCTAATCTTTGTAATCTAATCAAAATTTCATTTTTAGTATTCACATTATCAAAACTATTCTCTAATCTAGTTACAGAGCCTTTCACCCTACCTCTCTCAATTTTAATTTGAGCAGATTTTTTTTCATAATCCTCCATTTTACACAATAACTTATAAGCAGAATAACTTCCAAAATAAAATTAATCAGATAACTTGAAAACAAAACTAATCAAAATTACTTCAAAATCAAAAGTAATCAGAATTGCTTCAAAACAAAACTAATCAAATTAAGTTCAAAAACAGAAGTAACTGAATTAAATTAAAAAACAGAACAAATCAAAGTCAAAATCAGAACTACTATAAAATGTTCATAATTATTCTTTCATACAAACAATAGAATTTTCTGTTCTCAAATGTGCATAAAATTAAAAATCTTCAAAATTCTTCAATGTAAAATAATAATTCACCATAATAATTAAATATTCAAATATTGCAAGCAAATAAATCATAATGTTCTTGAGAACAACAAGTAAATAAATCATAATAATCTTGAGAACAATTTTCTTTTTCAAGAACTATCAAAACATAATATTGTAGAATACTATTTTTTCTTATTTTATCAATTCAATAAAGAAGATACTAAATTGTTCTCATATTCTAAAATAATATCTTGCTAAATGCAACTTCAGTAGAAAAATTAAGCTTTAGCATCAAAGAACAATTTCAAAACAAAGCAAGTACTCACATATCACGCCTAAGTGCCTCCAATTTTCTTTATGTAGAGAATTTGAAGAAAGAAATCCTTGAAATTTTCTTAATTTTATTTCACAACACAAAAACAAATCTTGACATTCACGAAAACTTAACACACAATGAAACATACAGTTCTGGTTTCAGAATCAAATTTCTCTAGTTAAAATTAACACTCTAAGTAGTATGCTTTCATCACATGAAAGCCTTAAATTACATTATAAAAATATATCCCCTGCCTAAACTGGGTGCAGATAATTAAATAGAATAAAGAAAGACAATAATGCAGCAGGAGCAACATTCTCCATGCCACACTCTCAGTAAAACCAAACATCAACTCTCTGATGATGTCATAATTAAGATTTCACAACAGCACAGAATGCATAGTGCTGCCATCTGTCAACAAACAGAATAACTAAACCTTATATTTGATTCTTAATCAGTTTAGCACTGAACACTAACTGAACTCTAATTTTCCCTTGCGTTTGACACCTAAGATAAACACAGGTAGCATAGGCATGTTTACTAGCATCAGAAAAAATGTGTAACGAAATTTCGTTTTCATTAGCGGGAATTATGTTTAACCATCGAGGGACATAAATTTCTTTCAAAAAGCCTATTTTGTTCAACCAGTTAGTAAATCGTTTCTTTAAATTTCCAGGTAGTTCTTCATCCCATTTTAATTTCTGTTTCCAGGTCTCTTGAAGAATTAATTTTGGTACAAGAATTGCTGGAGCGGTGAATCCGATGGGATCGAAAATTTGCTGCATAATAGACAATATTTTTCTTTTTGTGATTGGTTCATCTATTTCAATTGGTTCTTCTAATTTGCACTTTAAATTGTCTTGCTCTAAGTTCCATATCAATCCCAAAACGGGTGCAACTTTGGGTTTATCTCCGGATTCATCGATCATAGCCTGAGGCAAATTTGATCGCCAACACCTCAAATTAAAGTGAGCTGAAGCTAATATGATTTGAGATTCTGTAATAAATTTTTCGGTATCAGGAATTGAATCTAAACTAGTGAGAGAATTGTCTATATAAAATGAGTTTCTCAAAATTTGAACTGTATCTTGCCAAAGTTCGGGGACTTCAATCAAAAGGTGATTTAATGTAGCCATTAGCAAAAAGGGCTTGAAGTGAGTCCGAAGACTACGCGACAATATCTATAAATTTTCAAATTTCGATCGGAATCGAACCAAAGAAATCTAAGAAAATCTAGGTCTTTTTCTTTTATTTTAATTTGCAAAAAAGCCTTTTCGATATCTGATGAAATTCCTATTCGGTATTTCCGAAATCTGGTTAAAATACGAGGAATTATTTCAATTAAATTAGGACCTTTGGTGAGACATTCATTCAAAGAAGGACAGTCTCTAGTGTGTGCCGAGGCGTTAAAGACCGGTCGGATTTTGATACAAACATAATCTATTGTTTCTATGTACATCTGACAAAAACACGTCTTCCTTTTCTAAGATTCTCAATAATTTATTATCGCGACATAAATTCACTCCTGTACAGATTTTTTCTTCATCCAAAGCTTGTATCTTGCATTGAAAATTTTGATCTAAACTACCAATCGTAAATTCATAGCGATTATGTTTACTTTTTCTTTCCGTGCCTCCGAAAAGTCCGTGATTAATTATCTCCGTTTTTATCTTTCTTAATTTTAATTTATTGGCAGCATAACAAGTTATATAATTATGATGGCTCCCTGAATCTATAATTACTCTAATAAATTCAGTTGACTGATTATTATTAGGGACTGCAACTATCAATGTCTGCAAATAAACATTGGAAATGATATTATGATTTGAGAGCATCTGTTTCGTAACATCAACATCATTATTCTCTGTATTTAGAGGTTTCCGTTTTATATTTATTGATTTATTACAAAGTATTTCTGAATGCTTGTCGTGGCAATTAGTACAGAATTCTTTAGATAAACAATTTTTCCTTGTGTGACCGCGTTGTAAACAAAGCCCACATATACCTCTTTTTCGCAATAAATCAAGTCTTTTCTCAAACGGTAAATTACGCGTACTAAAACATTTATTACTAGGGTGTAAACCCGAACAGAAGGAACAAGTAATTTCATTTTTATCTTGAACTAATAAATCACTCGCTGATGGTAATTTTCTATTCTGATAATCAAATTTATTGACGCGAGGGGGGGGTGGGAGTATTTCTCTTAAGTGGTTGCGTAATATAATTACTTTGCGTGGGTCGATCATTCGTTTCATTTGATGTTGACGCAAACATTTTTTCTCGGGATGTTAATTGTTTATTTAAAAATGAAATGATATCTTGTACTTTAAAAACATCATCATGGGTTTTATTAAATTCCAACACAAGATCTCTTGGTAATAGTTTAAATAATATCGGTTTTAACAAACTTTCATAAGATTCCAATGAAACATTAAGTAATATTTGTTTGAATTTCACCGTAAATTCTTCTAAAGGATCTGGTATCATTTGAATGTCTTAGAGGAGAAATATTTAGAAGTTTATTCGTGTGTACAGATATAAGCAAATCCGTATTTCCATACCGCCCCTTCAGAATCTCTATCGCTTTTAAATAGTTATCTGATGTTACGGAAAAGCCGTCAATACTTTTTAACGGGTTGGGAGTAAAAAAGGATCTTAAATAGTTGAATTTAGCAACTGGTTCTAATGTATCATTGTTATGAATGGCTGCTTCGTATGCCGACCAAAATGTCAGCCATTCTGATACGTCTCCGGAAAACTTCGCAACATTAAATTTCGGTAATTTAATATTTATGCTTTCCTTTAAAAAGGAGTCTTGTTTAGAAATTGAATCGTTACGCATTTCCTTTTTATTTAAATCTTTTACCTTTCGATTGGCTGTAAAACGCCAAGAATTAATTTTTTCACGATATTCCTGAGCATTTTGTAATTCATTAATTGAGCTTCTTGAATTAATTTTTTAATATCTGTATCTGCTCGCTTCAGTTCTATCTCTGCCATATTTAACTGCTCTAAAGTAGGGGTGCACAACCTTTTTAAGAGAAGGGCCACTTACAAAAATGTCTGAGTTGTCGCGGGCCACATCAGTAATACAGAGAGTAGGACTGGGCGATGTAGAAATTTCTTAAATCGATTTATCATCCATCCAACATCGCGATTTAGTGCTAAATCGCGATTTAACACCAATTTTACATTTTAGAATATGGAAGCCTATTTTTTAATTTTTAGTAACAAAATACGATCTTTATGTGCCCCCCCCCCCCTCCTGTATTATTTAGTATACTTAGCTTTTAATTTGTCAAATAATTTTGAAAAGAGGTATATTTTACACATAAAAAAGCTTTGAATGTCCCAAAACACTAGTTTTTTTTTTTTTTTTTTTTTTCCATTTTAAAAATTAGTGACCTATTGTAATACATTTTATAAACTCATTCTATAAGAAGTAATATAAAAGAAAATGATTTTTTTTTTGTCTGACTTGTTATGCATGCTACAATCTAAAATTCCTTAAAGGGGGGGGGGGAGGGCTTCCCCTAGCCCACTCAAATAGCACTTCATTGCTAACAGCCTACATACACTTTTTTTTTACAGACACAGATTTAAAAAGTTACTGAGGTAAAACAGAAGCATATTAAAAGACTTCAATGATGAATTTAACTATTCATTTACCATGATGAGAAATGTAGTAAAAAAAGGGGGGGGAGATATGAGAAATAAGGTGCAATTTTATATCTTTTTAACTTTTAGATTAAAATAAGATTTGTTTAACATAAATGCTGACATTTATATAGTGGATGGAGAAGGATTGAAAGTGTGACCCTTGGAGCACATCACTGAAATTGCTGATTTTTTTCATGGTTGTTGCCATCCTTTAAGATTAGTAATAAAATATAATCTTAAAATATATCTCTTTTTAATGATAACAAAATGTCAAAAAAGCAAAAAATCGCAGATCTGCAGAAAAATCTAATGAATGCCTCCTCCAGCCCTCCCTCATTCTGCTGTAAAAATAAAGTTACTTGACTCATTACAGAACTTTATTAAAGTATTTTTAATTAATTACAAAATAATAATAAACTAAAACTAAAATATTCCCATAATACCTAAACATATGAAAATTAATTTTTCATGAAAATAATGCATAAAAATATAAACTAAAAATGGATGAATTTGGATATAAATAGTGAATCAATTTCAGCAAGATACTCAATCCATGCGACTGGCATTGAAATCGGATGTCAAATCTGATGCATGACTATTTTAAAATATTTTAATTAATTACAGAATAATAAAAAATAAAGAATATGTATTAAAATATTACCCAAACATGTGAAAAATGAATTTTTCATTAAAAGAATGCATAAAAATAAAAACTGAAATTCGATGAATTTGGATTTTAAATATGAAACTTTATTCTTTTTTTTTCCAACCATAAATACTCAATCAATTTCAGGAAAAAAAATATTATTAGTAAAAGAAAAATTTTTCATGTGGATCACGGCCAAATAGTGATACACAAAACAATGCATGACTATACCTTTAAAATAATTTCATTAATTACAAAATAATAGAAAATAAAAAATAAATGTTAAAATATTACTAAAACATATAAAAAATGAATTTTTCATCATAAGAATGCATAAAAGTATAAACTGCAAGTCGATGAGTTTGGATTTTAAATATAAAACTTTATTATTATTATTTTTAATCATATAAATGCTGAATGAATTTCAGGAAAACAATCTTTTGAAACAATGCAGGATTCTACTTTAAAACATTTTAATTAATTACAGAATATTGGAAAATAAAAAATACATATTGCAATATTACTCAAATATGTGAAAACTTAATTTATTATCAAAAGATTGCATTAGCATATAAATTGAAATTCGATGTATTTGGATTTTAAGATTTAAACATTACTTTTTCCTTTCAACTTTCCACTATATAAGTTCTTAATTTCTGAAAAATACACATTCCAATCTCGTAAACTCTTAATCTTGTTTACAAAATAAATAAATAAATATCAATTCTTACTTAAATCATCGTTTTTTTAAATCGCCTTTTTCTTAAATTGGATCCTGTTAAATCGATTTAACACCAGCTTGCCTTGTTTTCATTAAATCATCTTTTTCTTAAATCGGAAAGCATGGAGGCTTGCGATGTTTGCTTAAATCGGATCGTCCTAAATCGATTTAACACCAGCTTGCCTTGTTTGTCTTAAATCGGAAAGCATTGAGGCTTGCGATGTTTGCTTAAATCGGATCCTCCTAAATCGATTTAACACCAGCTTGGCATGTAAGTGGTAGAATCAAAGTTGATAAATCTGTTTTCCGATGTTAGCTCTGAATCAGTATTTTGTTTTAAATCGATTTAAAGCCAATGGCTAAGTCGCGATTTAAGACAATGGCTAAATCGCGATTTAAGATAATGGCTAAATCGTGATTTAAGATAATGGCTAAATCGCGATTTAAGACATTGGCTAAATCGCGATTTCCGATTTTAGCTTAAATCGATTTAATACCAATGGTTAAATCGGATTTCCGATGTAAGTTTTAAATCGATTTAAGAGTTAAATCGATTTAAGGCCCAGGCCTAACAGAGAGAATTCTATTTCAGGGGTGGGGGGGGGGGGGTGTGGCCTATTAAAAAACATGGTTTCAGGGTGATGGCAGTTTTACCCCTTTAGGTTCCCCTACCCAGTCAACCTACCCAATTCAATTGGTCTTCAACAGTTTATGTTTATATACATAACAATAGCAAGAATTATTTTCAAAAAGTGAAAATATTCCTTGAATTTATTCGGGGGAATAAATTTTGCTTTATTAAAAGTGCTAAAAAGAAACATAGACATGAAAGTGGCTAGTGCCGAAAAAAATGTGGACTTTATAAATGAAGTTAAATTGACAAATCTCGCCATTTTTCTGCAGCCGATCAACGAAATTTGAGATTTTTCCGCGACTGATCGACAAAATTCGTGATTTTTCCACTCCTTATCAACGAAAAATGCCATTTTTCTACGCCCAGTCAACTGAATTCGCGATTTATCCGCGCCCAGTCAACGAAATTCGTGATTCTTAACTGACCGCCGAAATTTTCAGGTTTTTTTTCGCGGCGAATTCTCGAAACTCGCGACTTTTACTCATGATAAGCAGCCGAAACTCGCGATTTTTCCTCTGTCCGTTCAACGAAATTTGGGATTTTTCGCGCAGATCGACAAAATTCACAATTTTACCACGCTCCATCGACAGAATTCGCGATTTTTCTGCGCCCGATCAAAAGAACTTCCGATTTTTGTTGCGCGATTGACGAAATTCGCGATTTTTCCGGGTCCAGTCAACGAAATTCGCGATTCTTAACTGACTGACGAATTTTTTAATTTTTTCCCTTTTCAAATTGGCGAAATTCGCGACTTTTACTCGCGATAATTGACGAAACTCGAGATTTTCCCGCAGTTGATCAACGTTTGCCATTTTTTCGAGCTTCATGGATAAAATTCGCAATTTTACCGTTCCGATAAACGAATTTCGCAATTTTCCTGCGCCCGATCGACAGAACTCTCGATTTTTTAGTGCTTGATCGACGAAACTCGCGATTCTTAACTTACTGACGAAATATTTTTTTTCGCTCGTCAAATTACAGAAATTTGCGACTTGTTCTAGAGATAAACTCACAAAACTCGCGATTTCCCGCAGCCGATGAACAAAATTCGCGATTTTCCACGTCCGATCTACAAAACTCGCGATCTTCTGTTCCAGATCGCAAAACTCGTGATTTTCAGCACCCGATCGACGAAATTCGCGATTTTTCCGCACCCAATCGATGAAACTCGCAATTTTTCACACCCAGTCAAAGAAATTCGCATATGTTAAATGACTGACAATATTTGAAATTTTCCCGCGGCAAATTGGCGAAATTCGTGATTTTTCCGTGATCAATCAACAAAATAAGCGACTTTTCCGCGCGCAGTCGACGAAACATGGGATTATTCTAATCCCGATGATGAAACTAGCGATTATTTTCGTGTCTGATCTATGAACTCGCGGTTTTTTCGCGCCCAGTCAACGAAATTCGCAATTCTTAACTGACTAGCTAAATTTACAATTTTCCCGCTGAAAATTTTCGAAATTCGCGATTTTTTCTCGCGATAAACTGACGAAACTTGCAATTTTCCCGTGCCCAATCAACAAAATTCGCGACTTTTTCGCGCTATCGACGAAACACGAAATTTTTCCGCGCCTGATCGATGAAATTAGAAATATTTTTCGACTAGCAACCGACGAAATTAGCAACTCGAGAATTTCCTATATTGATAGAAATGGTATCAGGGATTAATGAAATTCGCGATTTGTAACTGACTGACGAAATTTGCAATTGTTTTCCGCGGCAAATTGACGAAATTCACGATTTTTCCTGCAACCTATGGTCAAAAATTGCAATTTTTGCCAATTATAAACTGACGAACTTCGCGGGCCACCAGTTAACCCATCGCGGGCCACTTTTGGCCCGCGGGCCACAGGTTGCGCATCCCTACTCTAAAGTTTCCTCCAAATCTAGGAGATTAGGATCGGCATCCTTCAAAATTGATTCTACTATTTTATTTATAAATTTATCAATACTCTCGCGAAGGACTGCTCTCTCTTTCTTGGCAATCACTAAATTATCCGCCATGATTCTTGACAACAAATACAGTTCTTTAAACTATGTCAAATATTATAACTCTAATACTTTAAGCAGAATGTCTTGATAAATAAACCTATCATCAATTCTGACAGACAGACCGCATCACGGGGAGGGATGCCACTAACTGTTATGTTAATTGTGTCTTATTCAATCAATAAAAATTCTTAAATCAAATCAAAATGATCATACTATATTATCATACTGTTATATAATATACATATATGATCATACTGTTATATTGGAATTCTGAATCCAAATTCCGGTGAGCGGTCGTCTGCTTTCGGGGTCTATTTTTGTTAAAAGCACTAGGGGGCTCTGCCCCCTGCAAGCTACGCTCGCCAACCCCCGTTCAGACACCGCAGAATCTAAAAACACGCTAATCTGATGGGTTTTAAAAATATAAGAGAAGATTGAATTATACTCAAAAAAGTTGTGCAGATCTCCCTGTAAATGGGTTTCCATTCAATTACCTTTGATTGCAAAAATGTAAGGGCGAATCAGTTGCTGTTAAGACATCCAATGGTTATTTTCGTTTTTGATTAAAGAGGATCAGTAATCAGACATTTGAAAAGTAGCTAAAATAAAATGAATTAAGTATACAGAGTCTTTGTCTCCCGGTATTTTAAAACAATCTCTATAACAATAGCCTAAGTCATGTGACTATCATCAACAGTTCCGAGCGGGCCACTTCGCTTTTTATACTCTAGATGCCATTTTGGTACTTTTAATGTTAGCCATGCACAAGTGATAAGTCGCCAAATATTATTTTATCGCCATCATTTCATCTATATTATAATAGTTCAAGTCAACAACTGTCATAAACAAATACGATCTGATCCCTTCGCCTTTCATATGAAAGTTTGGCACAGATGTCATATACGATATTGGCGCGATTTTTTTCTGACGCCAATTTGGGGAGCGCATTAACAGCATAAACAACAACATCCGGCTTACCATATCAAGCAAAATAACAATACTTTGGCGCCAGTTAAGTAACCGTTGCGTATATGCTATTGGCGTCAGAAAAAAAATCGCGCCAATATGGGGCTGTATGTAACATCTGTGCCAAAAGTTTTCCATGTTGATTAAAAAATCAATTTTTTTTTTCGAATAAAACTATATAAAAGTTGTCCTGGTCGCAAAGCATTCTTGGTACTGTTACGCTAGCCGGGTGCAAATCTCGCCAATAGCTTTTTTTCAAATTGCCAGTTAGCATTTTTTTTTTTTTCGATTGGTAAATTAAAACATTGATTTGAAGTTGAAATTAAATGTCATGTTTTGTTGCATTATTGGGAAGAGTTCCATATTGTGTGCTGGTTGGCACGATTGGCGAAAGAATCCAAGATGGCGCCAAAAAGCCATTTTAGCGTCTTATAAAATTTTTCAGGATGGCGGAAAAACATGGTCTTTAAATATTTGTAAACATTTAAGTATTGCACGGTAGCGCAATACTTATTTATTTCCAGTGTCACTTCTCAATGTTAATTTAACCTGGAAAAGCCTATGGAGATCATAACTTTTTCATTTTTTCTTCCCACCTTTTTGTAACTGATGCCACTCATTTTTTATTCTTTACTAATTTTAATGATATTAAAAATGTAAGGTGTAAAAACGATTGCCTGACGTCAGGGTCAAAACGAATGGTAAAATACCTTTGTATATGGGTGAATTATAACCCAGAGAGAAACATGGGTCAATTTATTTTTACATTATTCAAATATTTTTCTTAATAATTCCAATTTTCGCATTTTTCATTGAAAATCAACGGGCATTTTTCATAGAAAATGTAACATTTTTACTTCATTGTTGCAAAAATTTCAAAAGCCGTAATAATAATTCATTTCTTTTTAGTTGAAAGGTTTTCACGTGAAATATTAAATTTAGTTTGTTTTTTTTTTTTCCCAAAAATTAAAAAGGTGAATATGGCGTCATAGTGGGAATAAAAAGGATATTTTCAGAATAAGTTTTTGCTTTGGTCAAGTTTATATTTTAGTAAAAAGTTTCTAATGGATAGCTATTTTTACGCAAGGTGGTTTTTATTTAGTGGGGAATTACATAACTTAAATTTTAAAATGTATTTTTTTTTCCGACATGAGAACTATTTATATCCCAAGTTAAACTTAGGTAATAATTTTCTGATGTGTTTACATCACCCCTTGTGAGAGAATAGGGTTTAAAAATTTCAGTAAAACTTTTATTTTTTATTTTTTACTGTATCACAGTTATAATATTGTTAAATATTAGCAGTAAGGGTTGCGTTGGGTTGATTTTTGACGGCCGATTATCAACTCGAGGGATATAGGCCCTAGGGGAAGTGCCCTCCGTGGGGGTCTTTCTAAGGGAACCTAACCCGCATTTACGCATGGAAATCCACGGTTTCGAAGAAAACCACGAAAACTCTGAAACGGTTAGATCGACGGGCGCGATTGGGTTCGATCCCAGCACCTCCCGTCTACCAGTTTCGAGAGCAGAACCTCTCAGCCACTCGTGGGTCATATTAGCAGTAAGGATTCAACACAATTTACATTCATAGCGTTCCTGAGTGGGAAATAGGGTATCTAAATTTAAATTAAGTTAATTTTTTATGTTTTGATTATAGATTTTTTACGTTCAGATTGGAAGTTTTTGTCCAAACTACCGCAACCTGCATTACTAAAGTAGTGAAACATTTTGATTTACACATTGGTAAACTGCATTCCACATTGTGATGCAATACCGCATACATCAACGCCTGATGATGATACTCTCCATTAATTTTGAAATGCGTTCGTCTGAGTGCAGTAGTTATTAAAAAACTTGACATATTAAACAAAAACATAATTTGAAGAACAAACTAAAAAAACAAAATTTATTTCCTACATTGTTTAAGCCCGAGAAGGGACAGATATTAAGATATTTCATCCAATTAGTTTTACATTTAATGTTAAATTTTTGCAACAAATTAGTTAAGCCAATTGAAGATTAAAAAATAAAATTAAAATTCATACAATATGATACTTAAAACCCCCCTAAAAAATTAGATTCCGTTCAAATGAAATCGAAATAAATCTTAGACTTTTTTTTAAAGTTTTGTATTTTGCATGCATCTTATCATTTTATGCACAATTGTCATAAACATAATGAAAAATCTGCAATACAAATATTTTCAATTAAAAATGGAAGAAGTCTAAGATGTATTTCGATTTCATTTGAACGGAATGTAATTTTTTAGGGTGTTTTAAGTATCATTGTATGAATTTTATTTGTATTTTTTAATCTTCAATTGGCTTAACTAATTTGTTTCAAAAATTTAACATTAAATGTAAAACTAATTGAATGAAATATCTTAATATCTGTCCCTTCTCGGGCTTAAACAATGTAGGAAATAAATTTTGTTTTTTTAATTTGTTCTTCAAATTATGCTTTTGTTTAATACTAGGGGGCTCGGCCCCCTACGAGCTACGCTCGCCAACCCCCGTCCAGACACCGCAGACTCTAAATGCACGCTAATGTGATCGGCTTTAAAAAGATTCCGAAAGATTGAATTATAATTTAAAAAACAGTGGCGATCTCCCAATAAACGGATTTCTATTCATTTCTCTTTGATTGGGGAAATTTTAACGCCAAATCCGCTTGATTATCCCGTCGACTAATTTCGCCAAATTATATAAATCGCCAAACCACTCGCCAAATTATACAAATTGACATAATTTTTATTTTAAATAACGAAAGAACAAATAAATTAGTACAACATTAATAAAAATACAAATAAAACGTCGAAATAAAAATAACTTGATTACGTAGACACGTGTAACAACATTTCAAAATAAGCTAATATAAAAGGAATTAAGTAAACAGAATCTTTGTCTCCCGGCATTTTTTAACAAAGCGAAAAGAAAGTTCTTTTAAATGAGACATTTTAAATTAATCGTTTTTAATCTGACGTAATTTTGACCAAACTATTCTTTCTCTTTTTAATATTCACGTGAAAATACTTGTGTTAGAAATAAAATATTATTTGCGCTTTCCTAAGAAAAATAGTTGAAAAGTATCCTCTCAAAATATCAAATAAATGTCTAGCGCAATTTGTAAATTTAAACCGTTTTGCAATATTATTTTGTGTTCATTTTATGTAATAACTGTAATGTGACGTAAATATGACGTAATTTCTCCTATTTAAGACTTCTAACGCATGTTAATAAATTTATTATTTTACAAATTCCTTTCTCTCTTAAAATTCACGTGTAATTATAGTTTTTATGACGTAATTTTTAATAAGTTCCTGCTTTTTGTACATAATTATTTAATTCTAATTCCAAATGTTTTTTTCTATTTATAATAGTCACGTGTAAATAAATTTTTAATTTATTACACGTATAAATATATATATATATATTTTTTTAAGCAAACATTATTGTTTCCGCTGTTTATACAGTTGGCAACAGTTTAAATTAATATCACTTTCTAAAATCTGTAAAAAATATCTATAGAAATGCTGAAAATTTGAATTTAAAATAGAAATAAAACCTCAAAAAATTAGCCAAATTAAAAAAGAAATACAATCTGCACACCGGGAACTTCAAATGTATAAAATGATCTAAAAATGATTAAATTCGCATGAAGTTTTTGCTCCTATAAAACTTTTTTAGTGGAACGATTTTGTCCAACTTCAGCATTAAATATTTTTAAAATAATTCTTCGATTTGAAAACTGTCTGCATCAGCGTGTTTATCAAACATTTCTGTATAATACTACCGATTTTCATATTTTTGTATGCATTATTTTTCTTAATATTAACGAAGAAAGACCTCCGGTCGCAAAAAATTCAAAACCGGCGGCGGCGGTGACAGCGGTAGTTACTTTTTTTTAGAATAGAGAGAGATAATAAAATTCTAAAAAAATCCAAATGCATTCTTCTTAAGTAATTAATCTATTTTCTTGAATATATAGGTGAAACACAAAAGATTATACATTAAAATTAAACTATTTACAGTAAAAGATTTAGCAATTCTTTAAGTCTTAAAATTAGTGTTCTATTTAAGTTCTACTGTCCCATCTGGACAACAGAGGCGCTCCTAAAAGCACCTTCTTCTTCTATTTCTAATTCAGTTCTGCCGTGCGTGGGTGTTGCGCTGGCATGTAATAGAAAAAGGTTTTTCAATTGATCACACGCACAGGGAGGAGCTAGCAATGTTTCAAACAAGCATTGCGGTATTTGATTGGCTTTTGGTGAAAGCTTGTGGGGAAAATCGAGAAGCTGATTAGCTATAATACATCGTGACGTTGTATGACGTCGGAAATGCTTGTCGTCCATTGCGCAATCAGAATAATTGTTAATGGAAGGGAAAGGAATGCTGCGTATTTCGCAACAGGGTCCTTGCAGACCTTTGTACCTCGGGTTCTATCCGCAACCCCCAAAAATACGAGGGGAAGTACTTATGTACTGAATGTAAAATATCTACTACAGTGATGAATTAAAACAGTTTTCATCTACTCTGTATGCGGGTAGTTCCCTATACTACTCTGTACGTACCCTTGTATCTACTTTGTACACTGAAAATAATCGGGCATCTTTAACTTGAGTAGCCTGATATAGTCCATAAATAACAATAATAATTCATTTTATAGATTTAAAAGTACATATAATTAGTTTAATTTCACTTTAAAATGTCTAACAAAAAATTTGGAGTTGGAGTCGGCTTGTTTTTTTAACGACTCCGACTCTTTTGCTAAAAAATGGGTCCGACTCCGCAGCTCTAACTACAAGATTCTTACAATATAGAATAGAGTGAGCATAGCAATCATCATTCGTTTACAGGGACACACAAAATAATTCGGTTACTGCACTGTCTATCTATCTATGTTATAAAGCACAAACGTCGTGCGTAACTCTGACCTCATTTTGACGGTAGCAACACCAGACGATTTTTAACTTTTACTGCAATTTTTTAAAACTTTTAAACATCGTGCATTTTAAATTTTTACACCGTCGAATAAGGGGGAAAATCTATTTTCAAATGAAATTTCTTTAAAAACTGTATAGCAATTTGTTTGAAAATTGCATCGCCTTTTAATCAATTTTTATTGTTTTTAAAATAATTTTCAAGCATGAATTTTTTTTAAATCTATCTCTATCGTGTGCAGACAATTACGAAAAATATGCATTTAAATAAATTGTGTTTGCATTTAAATTAATATAAATAGCCCAGCATTTGTTCCAGCTTATATTCCTTAGCGAAATTAAAACATTTAGGGGAGAGGGGGGGGGGTGTGGCACATGTGAACAATTTTTACATTTTTGACTATTTCTCAAAATTGTTATGAGCTATTGAAACAAAAATTGATTTACATGAATATTTACACTTCGTTTGTTCTTTTGGTAAAACTTTTGGATGCATTTATCAAGAATTTCTAACTTATATCATTCTAAAAATTGTCTAAATTTGTTCACATGTGCCCCGGTGGAGGGGTAGTTGTGAACATACCTGGGGCACATGCATAAAAAGACAAAAATATTATTTTGTGAATAAAAGCTGTGATAAAAACTAATTAGATGCCCTCTTTCTAGTTGTATGAATAAATCAATAAATGTTTCAACATAGATACAAGAAATTATTCGTAAAATTATACACTAATATACCTACTCCTTTTGAGTCAAGCATAGCAAAACTATGTTACTTTTAAATAAGCTACTGAATAATTCTGTTATTGCGTTTTTATTTCTTTCTAAATCTTATGCAATGTGTAATGTGTATAACAAACTTGTGCATCATGGTTTTAAAAATTGGTAAAATTGTGATATAAAAAATTGGTGATTATCACAGTACTACTTATCACTTTTTTTAGCCAACCAAATTTTACTTTCATAATATAAACTATCTTACAAATACTTTAATATGGGCTAAAAGAAATAAATACGTTTAAAACTGGAAATCACTAAAAAATAACAAATAAACATGTTAGTTTTTACAGAAAGCCACCCCTTTTAATTGTTATCCAACTTCCAGTAAACTAAAACTGTGACGCAATCCTAAAAATATTGAATTTATAGCTCAATGTTTGACAAGGGTACTTAAATTTTAAATTTAAAAAAAATGCATTCAAAGACTTAAAAAACACACTTTTGAACTGTTCCCATCTGTCCCCATATGTTCTGTTCATAAGTGCCCCATCTACTAACTTAATCCTAACATGTAAAAAAAGATATTTTTTATTGAAATAAGGGAACAAAACTTTTTGCAAGACTTTCCTAATTAATGTCACTATAGAATGCAATGCTAATATTCTACTTTGAAAAATGTCTCGAAAGAATTTTTACTTCAAGAACTTAGAAGACTTTTTTACTTAACACCTTCTAAAACAAACAAATTACAACTACCAGAAATCAAAATGGCTCATTACTCTGAAAATTCAGACAAAAGATGGTGAGTCATTCCATGTCACATCAACACACCTTTTCTCCCTTGGCCCCTCAGATTTTAATGAAACTTAGTTTATCGACTGACCTTACATAGTTATGAAAGAAAACACTAAAATTATTTTTGAATGTATTTCATTTTAATTTTATTAACAATTAATTAAAGCCTTTTTCATTAAAGTTTGCTACATCTTGAATTACTTAATTGCCATTTTCTTAAAAATTAAATGTGATACAAACTTGGTTTATATATCATGTTAAAGCTCTTTTTATTACCTTTAATTTGATATGCAACATGATAAAAAAATTTTCATTTAATTCTTAAAAAATTCAAATTTAAATTTAAATTTTAAATTTCTCAAAAAGTGATATTTTTAAATTTTTCAAAAAATTCTCAAATTAATTTCATATTCCTTTGTACATTTCCCCAAGTTTTATGATGGGATCTCTATGGGATCAGAAGATACATGAAGTTGAAATTTACATGTAAAGTGAAAATTTTAACTTGTATTTCAGTATCTTCATTTTCAACTGATGACAAGTAATGAAAATATTATATAAATACCATAAACTAACGTTGTTCACATTTTAAATAAATATTTCCATTTTCTAAATATATTAGTATATAAACAATAAGAAATGAAAAGTTCGATATTATTATTTGATACTGCACAAATATAAATACCTTATAAACACTATAGATCCTTTTATATTACAAGATTGTCTAATTTATTTCTACCCTATATATATAAAATCCTAATGAAACGAATTTATGAAACGGATATATGAAACGGATATATGAAACGGATATATGAATCGACTGATTAAACAACTGATTATGCTTCAAGCGATTTCTCCTAAAATATGGAATACTTTGCGATGAAATTAACACCAAAAGTCAGCAACGATCCGCAAAATCTCAAAACTGGTATTAGAATTTTTAAATTCGAATTAGTTTTCGAAATATTAATTTTTTTCTAATTTTATATATATTTTTCTAATGATGGCAACTCAAATTTTAATCAAACAGATATTTTTTTTTCATATTTCTGAAAAGGTTGACATGGTAACCCGGCTATTGTTGTTTATTTGATAATAAATGTTTAGTTACATTTATTTCTTTTTATAAATTATATAAATTACTTTGTTCTATAATTATTAATTTTTTTTATATATATTTCCTTTAGAAAATAATAGAAGATAAATTAAAAAATACGGTACTACTTAGTTATTACGTCGACCAATTTCACCAAATTATATAAATCGCCAAAACACTCGCCAAATTATACAAATTGACATAATTTTTATTTTAAGTAACGAAAGAACAAATAAATAAGTGTAACATTAATAAATATACAAATAAAAGTCGAAATAAAAATCACTTGATGACATAAACACGTGTAACTTGCTTAAAGTCAAGTGAATGTGACATTTATGATCAACCATTATTGGCATTTAATCTTATAGTTTGGCGATAGATTTTTGGTCGACAGGATAACTAAGTAATACCAAAAATATGCATATGTAACTGGTATTTGAAAACGAGGTTTTCGCCGAATTTTCGTAAAAAAAAAAAAAAAAATCACGCTAAACCTGCTGTGCGTATGTGACATCTGGCCAAATATTACCATTCGGGGAAAAAAAAAATAAATAAATAAAAAAAAAAAAAAAATGCTAACTGGCGAGTTGAAAAAAAGCTATTGGCGAGATTTGCATCCGGCTAGGGTAACAGTACTAAGGATTCTTTGCAACCATGGCTAATTTTATGTAGTTTTATTCGAATTTTTTTTTTTTTTTGATTTTTTAATTAAAATGGAAAATTTACGGTCCCATATTGGCGCGATTTTTTTTCTGACGCCAATGTCATATACGAAACGGACACTTAACTGGCGCCAAAGTATTGTTATTTTGCTTAATATGGTAAGCCGGATGTTGTTGTTTATGCTGTTCATGCGTTCCCCAAATTGGCGTCGTTAAAAAATCGCGCCAATATGGGACGTATATGACATCAGTGCCAAATTTTCATATGAACGGCGAACGGAATAGATGGTATTTGTTTATGGCAGTTGATGACTTGAACTATTATAATATAGATGAAATGATGGCGATAGAATAATATTAGGCGACTTATCACCTGTGCCTGGCTAACATTAAAGTACCAAAATGGCACCTAGAGTATAAAAAGCGAAGTGGTCCGCCTGGAACTGTTGATGATAGTCACATGACTTAGGCTATTGTTATAGAGATTGTTTTAAAATACCGGGAGACAAAGACTCTGTATACTTAATTTATTTTATTTTAGCTTCTTTTCAAATGTTTAACTGATCCTCTTTAATCAAAAACGAAAACAACCATTGGATGTCTTAACAGCAACTGATTCGGCCTTAAATTTTTGCAATCAAAGGGAATTGAATGGAAATCCGTTTACAGGGAGATTTGCACAGCTTTTTTCAGTATAATTCAATCTTCTCTAATATTTTTGAAACCCTTCAGATTAGCGTGTTTTTAGATTCTGCAGTGTCTGAACGGGGATTGGCGAGCGTAGCTTGCAGGGGACAGAGCCCCCTAGTTATTATATAAATTGAAAATTTATTTTACTTTGTGAAGTATATTTATTTTACTTTGTGAAGTATATCTGACACAAACATCTCATATATGAACTGATTCATTTTTTATTCCAGATGGCCACCTTTATATTATACATGTCTAATCTTTCTTATATATATTTAACACTTTATACATACTTAATATTTCTACTAATATTACTTTATAAATGCTTAATATAGATAACTTTTTAAATGCAGATATAATATAAATATTATATTTTGTTTGCAATAATTTATATAACTAGGGGGCTCGGCCCCCTACGAGCTACGCTCGCCAACCCCCCGTTCAGACACTGCAGTCTCTAAAAGCACGCTACTTTGATCGGCTTTAATTGAATTTTTTTGGAAGATTGAATTATAATTAAAAAAACAAAGGCGATCGCCCTATAAACGGGTTTCTATTCATTTCTCTTTGATTGGGGAATTTTACGGAAAAATCAGCTGCTGTTAAAAGATACAATGGCATTTCAAAATCATCTAATATAAAATGAATTAAGTAAACAGAGTCTTTGTCTCCCGGTATTTTTTAACAAAGCGAAAAGAAAGTCCTTTTAAATAAAACATTTTAAATATATCGTTTTTAATCTGACGTAATTTTCACCAAACTTTTCTTTCCCTTTTTAATATTCATGTGAAAATGCTTTTATTAGAAATGAAATATTATTTGCGCTGTCAAAAAAAAAAAAAAAAAAATAGTTGAAAAGTTCATCTCAAAATATCAAGTAAATGTCTCGCGCTATTTTTAAATTTAAACTACTATTTTGCAATATTATTTTTTGTTCATTTTACGTAATAAGTGTAATGTGACGTAAATGTGATGTAATTTCTCCTATTTAAGACTTCTAACGCATGTTAATGAATTTATTACTTTACAATATCCTTTCTCTGTTAAAATTCACGTGTAATTATAGATGAAGTAATTTTCAATAAGTTCCTGCTTTTTATACGTAATTATTTAATTCTAATTTGAAAGTTTTTCTTTTCTGTTTATAATAGTCACGCGTAAATAAATTTTTAATTTGAAGCAAACATTATTGTTTCCGTTGTTTATACAGTTTGGCAACAGGTTAAATTAGTACAATTTTCTGAAATAAGTAAAAAAATATCTCTCGAAATGCTGAAAATTTGAATTTAAAATAGAAATTAAACCTCGAAAAATGAGTCAAATTAAAAAAATAAATTATTTCTGCACACCGGGAAATTATAACGTATAAAATGATCTAAAAAGTATTAAATTCCGATGTATAGTTTTTGCTCCTATAAAACTTTTTTAATGGAACGATTTTGTCCAACTTTAGCATTAAATATCTCTTAAAATAATTCTTCGATTTGAAAACTGTCTACATCAGCGTGTTTATCAAACATTTCTGTATAATACTACAAATTTTCATATTTTTGTATGCATTATTTTTCTTAATATTAACGAAGAAAGACCTCCGGTCACAAAAAATTCAAAACCGGCGGCGGCGGCGGCGGTGACAGCGGGAGTTACTTTTTTTTAGAATAGAGAGATAATTTAATGTAAATAGCACATGAAAAAGTTAAGTTACATTGGCAATGTCATTTTTACATACATATGCATATCACATTTTATGCAAATTGATTTTCTGATTTATGTGAAAGATATTTGTGTCCGCTTCACAATGTAAAATTATTTTGTAATTCATTTATTCGAAAATAAATTAGACTTGATCTTTTCTTGACTGCAAGAAATCTGTAAACATTTTTCCAAACTTGTTTGTTTCATCTGGTAGCAGAGTATATGTACGACCAGTTGGTGTAGTAGGGTTTACTTTGCAAATGACATCAGTTGATGTAATCCACAGAACATCAGGTACGGAAGGGTAAAAGAAAGAATGCACTAATCCGGGTGGATGAAGAAAGGTAACCTTTATTTCATTTTCAATTTCATCTGCATTTTTATCTAAAATATAACACAGCCACCATTCATCATTGTAGTAAGAAACAAGGTAGCCAATTAATTTCTCAAAATATAATTTTTCTCCAACAGCATAGCTGCCAACTCTTCCGTTTTTTCAGATCACAAAAATTTAATAGAAATTTTTGCCTTATTTAATCGGCAGATTACGGCGATTTAAAAAGGTAAAATTTTCCATAAAATTTTTGTGGTCTGAAAAAGCGTAAGATGTTGGCAGCTATGCAACAGGAATAATTGCATGTGTTTCTGATAATTGTGAAAATGAAAATAACTTTGTTTTCATTTTTGTCCCACATGTTGAAGGGATAAAAGCAGGAAATTTTCTAGTATTAGGTACTGCCACAGCCTGGCTAAGTCTGAGTTCAAGGTGCTGCTCAGTTTTAATATACTCCTCCTGGGTAATATAAGAAAATTCCACTGTCTTAGATAAGTGAAATTTTAACCACTCATATAACTGAAATGGCATAGTTATTTGGTCTTGGTAAGGCCTTTGTAGGCTTGCTCTTGCTGCTTCCCTTTTCACCGTACCTCTTACTCCATCACACGGTCCTTTGCCATGTGCTGTAGCAGAAAAATGCCATTCTGCTTCAATTCCAAAATCAGTTTTGTGATAGCAAAGATTTGTGAATTTTTTTTAATTCTTGTACTGGGCTGCACTGCCATCTGAAAAATAGTAAAGTTTCTTCACGTCATTAAATTTAGATTTTAAAAACTGAATAAGTTTTTTTCTGAAATGTGTATACAGATATGGTATTATGTTCAAGACATTCTGAGATTATGACAAAACCACAATGCTAAATCTCATTTTCTTCTTTAAAATATACTACAAATGGATGTATAGTGGCTTGCGATTTGTTCCAGTGGTACGATTGTGCTTCGTCCTGTAAGATAAAGCTATAATTTTCTGAAAAATCACAAACTACAGCCATTTCAGAAGTTAATAAATTTTCCTTAGTGTAACTCATAAAAGCAGTTTGTTGCTTACTAATGAAATCATGACGAAGAAGAACCTGGAGTTTTTCCCAGAATATGTTAATAAATTCTTGCACAGGCTTCTGAACTGTTTCTAAGTTGCAGCGATCAACCGAAATCCATTGGCGAAAAGTTAGTGTTTCAATCAAATTTTCTTGAAATCCATCTTCTAAGATTTTCCTAATGCCATTAACACCAGGACAAGAGACACAATTTGAAAAACAGCAATCAATAGATTCTGGATTGCATACCATTTTCGTTAAACAATCTTTATAGCTTTTAATCTGACCTTTTGTGATAGAATTTATCTTGCAGTTTTCTATCATTAGCTTTACGTTCTGGTGGATAGTGCATATACAGACGGCATGTGTTCCACTTTGGCCAGCTAGGACACAGTTTTTGGGATGCAGCTCAACAAATTTTGAAAATCCAACTGTGATGTTTGGAAAGTTTTCTTGGAAGAGCTTGTATGCTTCTTTCAAATTGCAGAGCATTAATCTTTTTGAAAATTTAACTTTTCTACCGTCTTTGTCCATCATTGAAACACAGTGTTTAAAACCTGGCATTGGTCGACTCACTACATCATTCTCATAAAACTCTATAATTTTATTCCAAGTCTCTTTCGGCAAGTTTTTTCCTGGTTTTTGATTTGTTGTAGACAAAATACCCTTCTGCTGCAAGAGTTTTTGGCTTCCCTAACCTGAAAACCTGGAGCTTTGAATTCTTCCATAATTTTTCTTATGCTCCAATTTTCTGGCGCAATAAAGTAAGTATCATAACTTTCTTTTCCCTGCTTTCACAGTTTTGGTACACATTCTTTAAATGATTCAATATTTCATTTTTTGAATCACTGTTTTGATCTTCATCAGATGAAGTGGCATTTCTTAGAAATTTTCTTTTGACTGCTGATGTTATATTTTTCATTTTTTGACTAGAATACTTCCTATACTTTGCTTTTTTTTCTATTAACTGGGGATTCACCTAGTTCCACAAGTGACGAATTAAATACGTTCAAAGATTCATTTAAAGTTTCAGGATCACTGTCTTCAGATATATTACTTTTAGATTTCAAATCACAGTAGCTGGTACTGGGAAGATCATTTGCACTGCTATCATTCTTTCTTTCCGGCAAGTTCTTTCTGCAGTTAGTATATACTTTTGAGTTTGCAGGCATTTCTGGAATTTATACACACATCCATAACGTAATAGTTCTTAGTCCTTTTCTTACATGGGAATGATGAGATTTTTTTGAAGGGATTAAAACAATTTAAAGTCCCAACTCCTCTAGAACCCATTGTGAATATTAAATACTATGCTAACAACAAATAAGCTTTGTAATTAACAAACTTCTACTGCATTAAAAAATACAATTTGCAGATTGTTCGGACAAAATTACTAATATGAATATTTAAGTACCAGAAGAACAACAAAAATATGTGACAATGAACTCTTACAATACAAAGATGTAGATATGGCCAAGTAATACCTACTAAGATCCGCCCCTATACGCATTTTACCCAATCAATCTAAAGGATCCACCCACAAGCATAGTACACACCCGCAAACACTCTTTTGAAGTACTTTCTAGAACATTTATTATGCTAATTCTAAAAGAAAAAATTTGTTCTGCATTATTAAAACCAAATAAGGGATCAATGTGTTAATTTATGTGATAATTTACAATTCCAAAAGTTTATTAAAATATATATATGTGACGGGGAAAAGGAGACTCATACTCGAATAATAACACTTGCTAACTTTAAGAATTAAATATATTAAATGAACTATTTACACTATATACAATTACAATTAAGTAGAACATTAATGAAATTAAACACTCATTCGTCTAAATGAAACGTCGTTGAGAGCTCGGTGTTTTGCAACCACCTCTTTTACCTTCTTTTCCCGCGTCTGTCGAATGTTCTAAAAAGGTATTCTTCTACGTCGATTCGTGGCGCTGCCGTCGTCTCTTACAGACTGTTGCCACAGGTCACACTTGTCGAGAATTTTTCTCGGAATCCAAATTATTCGCTTGTATTTTAGGGTTACGTGCCTCAGTAGAACACTTATTATCAGAGGCTTTATGCCCAAAAGAATTACATCTAAAACATCTAAATCCCTTGTTCTTGTGAGAACAATACTTAGAAATGTGGTCTTTTTCCCCACAATTAAAACAGATTTTAGTGTTCTGATTTCTTGAATTATTAGAATGAAATGCTGGCTTTTCAGCATCCGCATGTTTTGGTTTAAATTTAGGAACATTCTCGTGAACAAATTTGTCAAAGTTCTGTTTCGATTTCATATTTTGACAATGATTCATATTTTTACCAGAATCATTTTTTGAGTGGTGTGTAATCTCTTCGTAAATTTTCAACTTTTGTTTAAATTCATGCAAATCAGAACAATCGTAAAGTATGCACTTATTTTGAGGAGAATCAGGAATGCCATTGATTATGTAACGTATAAGTGATTGATCATCAATATTGGCCCGTCCAGCCATTTCTTTCCTAATTAAGAAATACTCAAAAAAAGATTCCTTTTGTCTAATATGCCGATGACTAAGCATTTCGTGTATTTCAGCCGAATTAATCTGCGAACCAAATTCAGTAACTAAGGCATGTTTCAATTCAGGAAAAGAACGAATGTTGCTTTCACTCTTAGCGAATAAAGAAGCAATGCCTCCGAGCGCCCTTTGCGCAAAAATGAGTTTTTGCATTTCACCTAAATTAAAAAAGAAAGAAAAGGATTCGAATTTTTGCAACCATAAATGAACATTTTCATACTTCTCTCCATTGAATGTAGGTACCAGCGATTCAACATCGCGAAAATTTACTGATAGCATAAACATAGAATCCTGAGCAATGTTTGAAGCATTAATAGCACATTTATTGGTAAATTCAGAAATTTTAATATTCGACCTATCGTTTGGCACTGGCGAATTGTTGAAAATTTCTTCCGATTCGCCATCTGTATCGACATTAGTTTCAATATGTTTTTGGAGGGATTCCAAATTAGTTAAAAATGAAATTATGCGTTTAGATAACTCAGTTTCTGTGCCATCTATTTCGATGCGTAAAATAGTGGCAATAGTTATAAGTTCAAGTAAAGAAAAATTTTTAGCGGTTTCCTCTACTTTACTCGTAAATTCATCATCGGTTTCACAGAATGGAAATCCCGTAAATGCTCTTATTCGCGATCGATTTAAACGATCGCCTTCAGATGAAAACAAAAGTTTATGTAATAATTTTATTCGATTCGTCTTTTCGTTTTTCAATGCAAAAGCGATGACTGGAATGTCATTTAAAATCATGATGAAAAGAAAAAAAAAACAGTAAACAGTACTCACCCACTAATTTCTGTCGTTGAAAAAAGATGAATCAATTTATTTCCAGTTTGGAATAATATATTGCTGCAGTTATTTCAAAATAACTGAAGAGTTGGCCAGTCGCCAAGGCTGTAGAAAAAAAATTGTATTCTTCACACACGACATGATCTTTATAAATTTACAGCTCCGGCTTACTTTCTGAAAGAATTTTGGCGTCGTTATAAAAATGATACTTGTCTTGTCTAGGGTAGAGAATTGAAAACAAAAATAATCCAATCCCGGCTCAAGCCCTCATGTGACGGGGAAAAGGAGACTCATACTCGAATAATAACACTTGCTAACTTTAAGAATTAAATATATTAAATGAACTATTTACACTATATACAATTACAATTAAGTAGAACATTAATGAAATTAAACACTCATTCGTCTTAATGCGTCTTAATGAAACGTCGTTGAGAGTTCGGTGTTTTGCAACCACCTCTTTTACCTTCTTTTCCCGCGTCTGTCGAATGTTCTAAAAAGGTATTCTTCTACGCCGACTCGTGGCGCTGCCGTCGTCTCTTACAGACTGTTGCCACAGGTCACATATATGTATAATTGGATACGATATTGTATCTAAGAAATTATAGAAAATATTTTCTAAAAAACTAACGTGGTATTGAAAAGTAATTTAAAATTATCACTGTACATATATAAACTTAAATTTCCTATATATTTTAATCCCATAAAGATCCCATTGTGAAACTTGGGGAAATGTAAGAACACAATATGAAGTAAATTTAAGAATTTCTTGAGAATTCTAAAAATGTCACTTTTTGAGAAATTTAAAATTAAAATTTAAATTTGAATTTTTAAAAAGTTAAAAATTAAATTTTTTTTATCATGTTGCATATCAAATTAAAGGTCATAAAAAGACCTTTAAAATGATACATAAACAAAGTTTGTATCAAATTTAGTTTTTAAGAAAAAGGCAATTAAGTGATTCAAGATGAAGCAAATTTTAATGAAAAAGGCTGTATTTATTTGTTAATAAAATTAAAACTAAATCTCTCTATTCTAAAAAAAAGTAACTACCGCTGTCACCGCCGCCGCCGGTTTTGAATTTTTTGTGGCCGGAGGTCTTTCTTCGTTAATATTAAGAAAAATAATGCATACAAAAATATGAAAATCGGTAGTATTATACAGAAATGTTTGATAAACACGCTGATGCAGACAGTTTTCAAATCGAAGAATTATTTTAAGAGATATTTAATGCTAAAGTTGGACAAAATCGTCCCACTAAAAAAGTTTTATAGGAGCAAAAACTATTTATGGGAATTTTATCATTTTTAGATCATTTTATACGTTTGAAGTTCCCGGTGTGCTGACTGTTTTCTTATTTTAATTTGGCTAATTTTTTGAGGTTTTATTTCTATTTTAAATTCAAATTTTCAGCATTTCTAGAGATATTTTTGACAGATTTTAGAAAGTAATATTAATTTAAACTGTTGCCAACTGTAAAAAAAGCGGAAACAATAATGTTTGTTTAAAAAAAAAAAAAAATATTTATACGTGTAAATAAATTAAAAACTTGTTTACACGTGACTATTATAAACAGAAAAAACATTTGAAATTAGAATTAAATAATTATGTACAAAAAGCAGGAACTTATTAAAAATTACGTCATAAAAACTATAATTACACATGAATTTTAAGAGAGAAAGGATTTTGTAAAATAATAAATTTATTAACATGCGTTAAAAGTCTTAAATAGGAGAAATTGCGTCATACTTACGTCACATTACAGTTATTAAATAAAATGAACACAAAATAATATTGCAAAACGGTGTAAATTTAGAAATTGCGCTAGACATTTATTTGATATTTTGAGAGGATACTTTTCAACTATTTTTGTTAGGAAACCGCAAATAATATTTCATTTCTAACACAAGTATTTTCACGTGAATATTAAAAAGAGAAAGAATAGTTTGGTCAAAATTACGTCAGATTGCAAACGATTAATTTAAAATGTCTTATTTAACAGAACTTTCTTTTCGCTTTGTTAAAAAAAACCGGGAGACAAAGATTCTGTTTACTTAATTCCTTTTATATTAGCTTATTTTGAAATGTTTAACTTATTTTACTTAATCAAAGACGAAAACAGCGATTGACATATGTATTTTTGGTACTACTTAGTTATCCCGTCGACCAAAAAGCTATCATTCGCCAAACTATAAGATTAAATGCCAATAATGGTTGATCGTAAATGTCACATTAACTTGACTTTAAGCAAGTTACACGTGTCTACGTCATCAAGTTATTTTTATTTCAACGTTTTATTTCTATTTTTATTAATGTTGCACTAATTTATTTGTTCTTTCGTTATTTAAAATAAAAATGATGTCAATTTGTATAATTTGGCGAGTGCTTTTGCGATTTATATAATTTAGCGAGAAATGAATAGAAATCCGTTTATAGGGAGATCGCCACTGTTTTTTAAATTATAATTCAATCTTCCGAAATCTTTTTAAAGCCGATCAAATTAGCGTACTTTTAGAGTCTGCGGTGTCTGAACGGGGGTTGACGAGCGTAGCTCGTAGGGGTCAGAGCCCCCTAGTTTATTAAAAAAGTAATTTTAGTGTTTTCTTTCATAACTATGTAAAGACACTTTGATAAACCAAGTTTCATCAAAATCCGAAGGTCAAGGGAGATTTTGGTCTGAATGACATATAATGACTCTGGTACCAGTACTGCCATATATTTCTAATTTTTTGAATTTTTACTTTCTTCTATCTTTAATAGAATAAAGTATTGTAATCGAAATTTTTTTCGACTTCCGGTTTTCGACGGATTTACACGTTTTAGGGGTCAGAGATCCCAAAAACATGTTTATAGAAAATGTCTGTTTGTCCGTTTGTCTGTCGCCATTGTACCATCCAAAAGTGTATAAAGTTATGCATAGAATTGAACGAAATTTTTATTTTAAGTTTTTGGCAATGGCAAGCAGGTCCTCCCTGAATTTGGAAAAAATTCGCCTGTAGGGGGCGCTGTAATAGCGATTTTGAATATTGTAGCATCGAAAAGTGTATGAAGTTATACATAGAATTGAACTTTTTTTTTTTTTTTTTAAGTTTTTGGCTTTAGCAAGCAGGTCCTCCCTTAATTTGGAAAAAACCGGCCGGAAGGAGGCGCTGTATTAGCGATTTTTGTGCGATTTTGATTATTGTACAATCGAAAAGTGTATGAAGTTATGCGTACAATTGAACCAAAAAAATTTTTTAAGTTCTTGGTTATGGCAAGCAGGTCCTTCCTTAATTTGGAAAAAAATCGCCGGTAGGGAGCGCTGTAACAGCGATTTTTGTGCCCTTTTGAATATTGTACCATCGAAAAGTGTATGAAGTTATGCATAGAATTGAACCAAATTTTTCGTGTTTGTTTTTGGTCATGGCACGAAGGTCCTCCCTGAATTTGGAAAAATTCCGCCGCAAGGGGGCGCTATAATTGAGATGCTGTACCATTTTCATTATTGTACCATCGAAAAGTGTATGAAGTTATGCATATAACTGAACCAAATTCTTTGTGTATGTTTCTGGCTATGGCAAGCAAGTCCTCCCTGAACTTGAAAAATTCCGGCAGAAGGAGCCGGTATAATTGCGATCTCTGTGCTATTTTCATTATTGTACGATAGAAAAGTGTATGAAGTTATGCATAGAATTGAACCAAATTTTTTGTGTATGTTTCTGGCTATAGAGAGCAAATCCTCCCTGAATTTGAAAAAAATCTGCCGGAAGGGGGGCGCTGTAATAGCAGGGGCGCCATTTGTGGGGGCTGGGGGGGGGCAACAGCCCCCCGCCCGAGGAATTTGATATTTCAGAAAATTTATCAACCATCAAATGTAGGGATGCATCGAATAGTGATTCTGGCTGAATGCCGAATATTTGGCCTGCAGGTAAACCGAATACCGAATATTCGGCCAGCCGAATAGTAACTGTTAGGATGAATACCGAATATTAGGCCAGCCGAATAGTATCTATTCGGCTGGCCAAATATTTTTATATCTCAGTATTTAACGTTAAAAAGTTAAATTTTAAGCAATTTTTTATAATATTTAGCACAGATACTTCCATTTTGATAAACAGGACTATTTTTATAAGTAAATTTTGTACTAAAAAAAGTATGTTTTGAGTTATTATTTAAGAAGAGGATGGTTTAAAAAATTTTTAAATAACAAAATTTAAATTCCATGACTTCAATTAATTCAAACAAATGAAAAGAATTCTCTCACATTGAACAAGAAGCAACATATCATTCTACTTCTTTCATCAAAAATGAAAGGTGTACAATCCGTAGTAGAATTTTCGTTTATAACTGTATAAAAATGAAGGTATTTTAGCGAAATTTGCATCACATTAATTTACTTGTATAGAATGTGATGATATCCTTGGAAAAGACTGGATTTTGGCAAGTGGTACAGTATAAGTATTGTTAGCTGCATTCTTAATAAAATAACGTCTAGCTCACTGCTGTTTAGATATGAATGGTTGCTATTTCCAGCACTTCTCGCCATCATATTTCACAGAAATTAAAGTAACTCTGTTGACAATATAGTCCTTCAGATATATTGAAGGAATATATAAAATAAAACCTTTATTATTCTTAAAGTAACAAAAGAAAATTACAGTTTGACTTGGGGATACACTGTATTTCTGACTGAATAAGTGAAATGCGATCCTGATTTACTGGACAAAAAATTGCCTGTTTTGATGCTTATTATTACACCTGAAATTTTCTTCCATTTTGTTTAGAAACACCCTGTTTGCGAAAAAGCAAGAAACGGATTATTTACCAGACAATGGTCAGTAACTTGCATTTCCACATTTATTAATTCCCATGAACAAATGACATGTCATTAATGGTTAATTTTTTAAGTGACATTTTTAAAACAACAAATTAATATAAAATCATTCTCTTTTATTTAAAGATTCTAATTATTCTGAATACCTTTATTAATTGACAGTTAAGAGTAGAAGTTGTGTCACGTTTTAAAAAATATTTTTAAGAGGTTTTTTAAATATTCAGCAAACCGAATAGTTTTATATTCGGCCTAACCGAATATTCTTAACCTTGCTTGGTTTATAATTAGTGATCAATTCCGTTAACTCTTTCTTAATAGTGTTGTTTGTAATATGGTTTAGCTCAACTTCCTGAAAATTAATAGAATTAGCTGTCTCAGCTAAATAAATATCTGTGGTTTTCGCTGAGTCTAACAGTGGGACGGAACACTGTTCACTTTCCAACAAACAATTTTTATCAGAGCTTAATTGCATGTTTATTTTTTCACTAAAGTTGCAAGCTGTTTCATTTTGATTAGTTTGCTCCTTTCTCACCAATTCAGCTGTCGCAATCGTTTTTCCTATCGTGGGATTGTTTTGCTTCTCTGACCGCAACATCGCATGAAATCTGGGTGTGACATAGATGACGCGTCTGGTTTTTGTCATGATTGTTTCTTGCGGGAAAGCAGTGACGTAATTCACCCTAACTTCCTTCAACTTTCGTTTCCCTGTAATTTGCGATCCTTTTTCTGACATATTGAAATTTACCTGTTTCAAAAAGTTATTTCCTAAAATTATAGAATGGCTCAAATTTTTTACGACGTATAAATCTGCATTCACTGTGTAACCATCAATTTCAATTTTTACGGTCGTAAATCCTGTGGGTGTAATTTGACTACCACCAATACCTGATAAAACCAAATCATTTTCATGCAATTTAGGGCATCCCAGGCCTGTATAAGTATCGTTGCTACACATATTGACGTCACTTCCTGTATCAATTAAAGCATTTATATTTTTCCCTAAAATCCACACGCTTTTTATTATTTTATCAACCGGATTTGAGTTATTGCTTACGGCAGCATTTTCATTTTTAGGAGAATTATTTGTACACTGGTCAGACCTGTGGCCAGGAATTTTACACCTCCAGCAGACCGGACTTTCTTTTTTTCGGGGGCAATCCCTAAAACGGTGGGAAAAGTCATTGCAATTGAAACAACGGATTTTTGTATTTAAATTCTTTTCGGGGGTAGGCGTGTAGTTTTTCTCACATGGTACGCGACTAATGTCATTTCGATGGAATGCTCTATTATTTTCACTACCTTGACGTTTCCTAAATTCCGTGTTTGGGGGCTTAATTTCAGTTTTCCGTAAGTTAATTCTGGCGGTTTCAAAATCATCCAATTTATTGGTCAAATCTTCTACACTCGTAGTTTTTGGCAATTCGTCACAAAAGTTTCATTTCTAGGGACAATTTTCGCCTAATCTGGTCAATGATTAAAATATTTTTTAACTCTTCGAACGTTGATATGTGTAATCCCAATAACCATTCACTCAGAAAATTTGCGATTTCAAATGAGAAATCTTTCCATGACGCTGAATTTTTTTTTCTATGTAAAAAGAATTTTTGCCTGAATTGCTCTGCTGTAAGTTTGAAACGTCTTAAAAGTATTTTCTTTACACAGTCGTAATCACTGGATAGTTCTTCACTTTCACGATTTACTAAACTAACAATATCAAGTGATAACAGTGCCAACAGATATGTAACCCATTCATCTTTTCCTATCCCAAGACGCTTCGCTTGCCGTTCGAAAAGGGTTAAATAAATGCTAATTTCTTCCTCATTATTATATCTATTTAGCAATTTTAGAACATCGGAACCCCTTCCGGCGATTGTAGATATTGGATTATGCAATTGGGTATTTTGTGTATTTTCCAATTGTAATTTTTTCAATTCAAATTCACGATTTTCGATTTCTTTTTGTTGCAACAATTTTTCTTTCCCTTCCCTTTCGCTTATAATCCCCGCTAGCAAATTTTTTACTAAATCCTCATTATACCCTTCGGATTTTAAAATTAAATCAGTCAGTTGACTTTTATTAGCACCATCTGGAGGACTTAAACCTAAATGGATTACCGCAGTAACCAGATCGATCTTTTTAGACCTTATTAAGTGTGCCATAATTATATCTAACCAATTAACACATAAATAAAATACTTAATATAAATCAATAATATATAAACACCCGATAAATCAAATATATCTATATATATAATAATATTAACAGTTTTCTAAAATAGACTTACTTTGTACCAGATTTTTCCACACAAAAAAAATAAATATATATATTTTCTTCACAATATAACAATACAAAAAAAAATAATTATTTAATACCTGTTTTATAAAAACTTGCTTCCCTCTAAATATTCTCACATAATATATATTTCTTTCTTTTCACATAAAAAAAATAACAAGATAAAAACAAGTGGGTAAGTGTGATCACAGATCGCACAGAGGGTTTCGTTTAATATACCTTTCAAAACACTTTATCCTTTTGAAAAATCTGTTAGTTCCATATTTCAAAACCAGGGGGCGCACTTGATTCTAAACAAACCTGTATCCGAACGAAAATCCGTTTTACATACTATCCGTAGATATATTAGTCGAGGGGATTGGGCCCATTGCACCCGAGATAAGTAGGCGCACCTGGCGGGAAAAAATGGAACTAAAATATGTAAGGCTATGGTGCATAATATGAAAGAATGGTCAAAGGGGTGTCGGCAAAAGTTGAAAAATTTCTCCCTGGGTTAAAAGGGCGCAGGTTAGAAAAATTGCTTAAAATACACAAGTTAGAGCCCAGAGGGGTAAATAATAAAAGACTTTTTGAAAATTTTATGATTTGTCGTGTGGTCTGAGGCATTCAGCTATACGTATGCAAAATTTCATGTCACCAACTTAATTAGGGGCTCTCTTAGAAAGAATTGCTTCAAATACATATGTGGTAGCTCAAAGGGTTAAACGTAAGACTTTTTCAAGATTTTATGATTTGTCGCCTGGCCTCAGGTGTTCTGCAATAAGTATGCAAAATTTCAAATCTCCAATTTAATTAGGGGCTCAATTAGAAAGAATGGCTTAAAATACACAAGCTGGAGTTGAAAGGGTTAAACATAAAACTTTTTCAAAATTTATTATTTGACGTGAGATCTGAGGTGTCGAGCTATAAGTATGCAAAATTTCAACCTAAATAGGGGCTTACTTAGAAAGAATTGTTTAAAATGCACATGTGGGAGCACAAAGGGTTAAATGTACGACTTTTTCAAATATTTTATGATTTGTCGTTTGATGTGAGGTGTTCAGCTATAAGTATGCAAAATTTCACGCCTCCAAACTAATTAGGAGCTCACTTAGAAAGAATTGTTTAAAATACACATGCGAAAGCCCAAAGGGTTAAATGTACGACTTTTTCAAAATTTTATGATTTGTCGTTTGATGTGAGGTGTTCAGCTATAAGTATGCAAATTTTCTCGTCTCCAAACTAATTAGGAGCTCACTTAGAAATAATTGTTTAAAATACACATGCGGGAGCCCAAAAGGGTTAAATGTACGACTTTTTCAAAATTTTATCATTTGTCGTATGATGTGAGGTGTTCAGCTATAAGTACCCAAAATTTCATGTCTCCAACATAATTAGGAGCTCATTTAGAAAGAATTGTTTAAAATACACATGCGGGAGCCCAAAGTGTTAAATGTACGACTTTTTCAAAAGTTTATGATTTGTCGTATGATGTGAGGTGCTCAGCTGTAAGTACCCAAAATTTCATGTCTCCAACATGCATAGTTTCTGAGAACAGGCTCTGTGACGGACAGACAGACGGACAGACAGACAGAGGAGCGAGACGAATAGGGTTTCGTCAGATGAACGAAACCCTAAAAATTATATCGTTAATACTTTTTTCTTTCAAAGAAGCAAAAAAAAAAAAACCCACCTTCCTATATTTCCTCTTCGCAGACACGTCTAAGAAAGGTACGACGACCCGCTAGATTTCTTTTATTTAAAAAAATAATGCAGAATAAAAAAAAATCACTCGGCATAAATAACTAAATATGCTTTTTCTTCTGGCGCACAACAAAAACTCACTGTACTGGGAAACAATAAAAAACGCACTTTCCCATTTCAACACAAGAAAAGAAAAAAAAAAAGAAAATCTTTCATCATATAAGACGGGAAAAAACTTTCACCGCTCACTATTTAGGTCAGCATATATTTTCTTCTCGAATACTAGAAACGACCTATTAAAACTTTATCAGATGCATTTTCACAAATGATTCATCACAGAACACTCCACTTCGATCCTTCCCGCATGAGAAAAATTTTCTTCTCTCCAGCTATAACGGGACATTCGACGAAAGCAACTTTTTTCTTTTCTTTTTCAGAACATCAGAATTTCTTTAGGACATCAGATAATTTTTCACACAAGTTAAATCCACACTTTGCATGTAAATATCCCGGCCGAGACCCCAATCTGTAGAAATTTAATGCACATTGATTTTGACGAATAAATGTACCTTAGCTGTGGTCGGTACCTAGAAGTAATTAGTCCAGACAGATTCTTGGGGGAATCTTAAACTTTAATGTTCTTGAATATATGGATGAGGTATTTACAGATGGGGTATTTACATTTAGATTAAACATGATAATTATAACTGGCCGGCGGCATTCCGCCTTAATCAGGTCCGTGACCCGGTATTCGGTCGAACAGCGACGTTTCAACACGTCTGCTCTCACGAGCAACCAACAGTCATCTCTATCTTTCTCACAATAGTTTTTTTTGTAAGTTCAGCAGTTTTTTCGTTGACTCAGAGGTTGGGGTGGATCGTCCCGAGCCTCATTTAAGAATGTGCTAGGCTTTGCAGTACAGAGTTCAAACTCTGTCACCACATGTATGCACATGAAAGTAATTCTTGTGCATTTATTTGTGCTTTTTATATGAATATTAATTATAAATGTTACCTTTTCTGTATAAAAATGAAGACATAGACATTAATGTTCAAATATGTAGTTTTTTTTTTATCTGAAAATATTCAGAATTTCTTTGAAAAATCGGATTAACATGAAACCATCTTGTGATGTTTGCGCACGCCCTTTACCCTATAGGAGCGCCATCTGTGGCCGAAAGAGGAGAAACAGAGCAGAATCTGGAATGGCTTCGCCTAAGAAGGTGATCCATAAGTGCTGAGAACGGTTTTGGCTACTGCCAGCCGTAAAGAGTCAAAATGCAACTATAAGATTTGCTCGATATGATTTAATGACATGTATTAATTTGTTTGTGCCAGTCTGTGTTCACCGTGCCGTCCTATGTGTATAATAAACATTTGCGTTGTTTCGATAATTGGCCAATTTATAGAGAAAGCCCACACGCGACCATATGGTCGTCATTACACTGGTGCCAGAAAAAAAGTGGCATTTGGCCAAAGTGAATTTAACGTGCACTACGGATACCTATCGGATTATCTTTTTACCGAGGTAAGACTTTATTAGATTATTTTAAAGATGGAAGATAAATTGTCAAAATTAAAAAAAAAGCTCGAGGCGTAACTAAAAGTTCTATAACGTCAATAACTAAAAAAATCGAAGATAATTACGTGTCCGACACGCCAAACTTAGATGATCTGGAAGAAAATTTGGCGATGTTAGAACAAAAATCCAGTGATTTAAAACAAGGGGACAGTGAAATTTTATCATTAATGGATGATTTATCTGAAGTTGAAAAAGATGCTAAAGCTTCGTTGGAGTACCAGGAAAAAATTATACTTTGGAAGTTCAGAGAATCTGTATGTCCCGCAAATAATAGGTGCGTAGACTTTCCGAACATGGTAAAACTACCGACAGTTAAAATTGAGAAATATTATGGAGATATTATGTTTTTCCAGAATTTCTGGAACTCGTTTAAAACAGCGGTACATGACAATGAACACCTGTCAAATATTGAGAAAATGGATTATTTATTCAGTTATCTAGGTGGGAGTGCGTATAATTTTATATCGGGTTTTGCGTTATCTGATAAAAATTACATAGAGACCATCGACGTACTTAAAAAACAATTTGGTAGAAAAGATTTAATTATTACCAGTCATATTAATACATTGTTGACTTTAAAACCGGTTGCAAAATCGCATGACGTCACGTCATTACGTAAATTATATGACACCATTCAAACCCAGATTCGCAGTCTCAGGTCATTAGAAATGGAATCGGATAGTTTTGATGCACTTCTGACTCCAATAATTTTAAAAGCACTACCATATAATTTATCTCTGGAGTTTAGCAGAGAAAGTGTCAAACTCCGAATCCAATTATGGCGTGGATAAATTATTATCATTTATCCGAAATGAATTAGAAGGAAGAGAAAAACAGAGTCAAATAATTAATGTCTCTTCTGATTTTTCAAGACCAAAACAATCAGATTTATTACCGGATTTAGACAAAAGATTAATAAAACATTTGGCGTTAGTGTATCTCAAATGTCTGCCGGAGAGTGTGTTTGTTTATTCTGCAAGGCAGTTAATCAGCATCTAACTGAAAATTGTGACAGATATTCAATTCAGGAAAGAATTAATAAATTGAAAGCTAAGGGCAGATGTTTTGCGTGCTTGAAGCGAAAACACGTAATTAAACAGTGTACCGAAAAAACTAAATGTAGGCTGTGTTTCAAATTACACCACGTGTCAATTCGTAATTCTTTAGTTGGGAAGGGTAATAAATCAGAAAAAGACACGAATGAAAATGCGCTGTCAGCCCAAATGCTACAACGGACGTTAGTCCATTCCAAATGTTGTATGGTAGGCGTCCAACTGGTCCTCTTTCCATATTAAAGTCATCATGGACCAACGAAACACCTCTACCAATTGGTCAGTTAGGCTCAATTACCAATTACCTAAATGACCTGAAAATAAAGTTAGAAAAAGCAGCCGAGCATGCCGGAATTTCTTGCAAGGATCAGCAGCAGGCTTACACTTATTATCACAACAGGAAAGCTAGACATAAAGAATTTAAACCGAATGATCAAGTTATTGTATTAATTCCGGACAGTAATCACAAAATATGCGCTAGGTGAGCAGCACCAGCTACGATACTCGAAAAGAAATCTCCCTATAGTTATTTAGTACAATTGCCAGATAACAGTATAAAGCATTTACACGCGAATAAAATCAGAGAATTAAAAGCTCAGACAACACACATAGGCGTCATCTATAATGATGATATCGATTTTGGTGAAATCGAAAATATACCGCAAATTACTAAAAACGATCCGAATAACCTCCACCAAAAATTACACTTGGACCATTTAACAGAAGATGAGAGGGAGCAACTGATTAACATATTACGTAGACACTCCAACCTTCAGTCGGGAATCCCTAAAATTGCAAATGTAGGAGAACATAAAATTAAATTAAAACCTGATAACCAATCAAACCGACAGAAGAAATGTGATGTTTGCGCACGCCCTCTGTGGCCGAAAGAGGAGAAACAGAGCAGAATCTGGAATGGCTTCGCCTAAGAAGGTGATCCATAAGTGCTGAGAACGGTTTTGGCTACTGCCAGCCGTAAAGAGTCAAGATGAACTATAAGATTTGCTCGATATGATTTAATGTCATGTATTAATTTGTTTGTGCCAGTCTGTGTTCACCGTGCTGTCCTATGTGTATAATAAACATTTGTGTTGTTTCGATAATTGGCCAATCTTTATAGAGAAAGCCCACACGTGACCATCTGGTCGTCATTACATACCTCATAATAGTGAAAACACTATCCGAAAAGATTAACGCTTTATCTACACTTGCAGAAAACCACTAACGAAAATTTTCTTATACTTCCAAGATCACAAAATTTGCAAATTCCGTGACCTATTCATGACGTTCGTTGGCTGATTATCTCATGATTGATTGAATTTCATGAATTTTTTTTAGCGATCATCTGACGAAATTTACAATTTTTTCCGCGATCGATTCACGGAATTCACGATTTTTTTCTGAAAGCGTTATACGAAATGGATTTTTTTCGCACGAGCACTTGCCGAAATTCACAATATTTTTCCGCGACCAACTGACGAAATTCGATATTTTTTTTCGTGATTTTTTTGACAAAATTCACGACTCCTTATCACTATCATTTATTGAAATTCGTGATTTAGTTTTTGCCACCGACTAATAATATTTGTGATTCTTTTGCGCGAGAATTAGACAAAATTTTGGACCTTATTAAGCGATCGTTTGTCGATTTTTCTCCTCGATTTTATTGCGCGATTGTTCGACTAAATTTTCGTGATTTTTTGCGCAATCTTTTGACGAAATTCGAGATTTTTTTCGCTACCCTTTTACGAAACTCGCGATTTTTTTCGAAATCCTTTTACGAAATTCAAGATTTTTGTTTGTGCAATCATTTGACGAAATCTGTATTTCTTTTCGCGATCTCTGATGAAATTAGCGATTTTTTAAGCGACCCTTTTGAGACCTTTTTTTTCAAAATTTCCAAGATTCGCGATTTTTTTCTGCGACCCATTGACGAATTGATTTTGCAGATTTTGAAAGAAAGAAAAATCGCGGACTTTCACGAAAATTAAAGAAAAAAATTGTGGAATAATCACAAGCTTGTGAAAGAAGTTATGGAGACAAAATCAGGTAGAGCATGTTTTATTGTGCGGGATTTTTTTTTTTCTGTGTGATTTGTGCAGTTCTGCAATTTTCCACATTCCCTGTTCTTCAAAGAAAAAATTCTCTTGTCCTTCGTCAGGAAACTCATGAAATGGCGCCCCTGTAAGTAAAACTTCGAAAGGGACTAGAAGAAAGCTCCAGTTAAACAGGTTTCCGTCTTAGCAAGTATAATTGTATGATGTTTTTTCAACGAAATTCGATTTATTCCCATTCTAGAAAGAAATTTGATATAGACAGGTTTCGTTTTCACAAGTTTTACTCTAATACATCTCTTTTCAGAGCTATATTATACAGCGGATCGTTTAACAGTCAGTGAGGATATCTGTAAAAAGATAACCTGTCTATAATAGAATCCTGTCTAAAAAGAAAAAAAAATCATGTCCAATATATTAAAATGTTACCTTCTAAGACGAAAACCTGCCTAAAACGAAATATTCCGCTGGTTCTGAGTTTCCGTATTCGAAGTTTTTACTGTTAGTGTAAGCATAAGTCAGTAAACGTTTCTCATACGGGGGGGGGGGGTTAGACGCCCTGGATCCTACACTGTTAAAAATATCGTGAAAGATTACCTCTGTTTTTAAAGGCTATCTATTTTCTGACCAATGAGAACGCTCGATAGGTGTTTATGTAGCGTTCTCATTGGTCAGAAAATAGATAGCCTTTAAAAACAGAGGTAATTTTTCACGATATTTTTAACAGTGTACCCATAGCTATATAGCATCACACAAAAAATGTTTGCCCCCCCCCCCCACCCCAAGAAAGTTCTGAAATGGCGCCCCTGTGTAACAGCGATGTTTGTGCCATTTTCTTTATTGTACCATCGAAAAGTGTATAAAATTATGCGTACAGTCGAACCAAATTTTTTGTGCATGTTTTTGGCTTTGGCCAAGAGGTCTTCCTTGAATTTGGAAATATTGCGCGGTAATGGGGCTCTGTGATAGCTATTTTTGTATACTTTTCTTGATTTTTCGTAGTTCTATTGTCCATCGGCGGCTCGTGCAAAGGCGGGAACTCGCTTCCTGCTAAGCCGGCTACTCGCAAACAGCTGATAACAACAGAATAAGGAAAACTATTAACTTTATATAAACTCGTTTCTAGTCCATTTAATTGACTGAAGCAGAAATTTAAGATGAAAATCAAAGTTGGTATAGTATTGAGCTAATAATATTGAAGTATTAACATGTGTAACTAGTTTTTTAAATATTAAGATGGATAAGATAGAAGAAAGTTTTGGGATTGGCACATCCAACTTGTTTAATTTCAAATTAACTGAGTGAAATACGTACTGTTCACACGTGCCCCCCTCTCCCTACCAATAAATAAATAAAATATTCGTAAAACAGGCATGAGAGTGGGTAAAGAACAAAAAGTCTGAAAATACGCGTAAGCTAAACTTTGGTATAAAACTAAAAGACCGAACGAAATCATATTTTGCAAAAACAGGCAAAAAACACAAATTTTGTCAAAGGGCTCGAAAAAAAATGTGGATTTCGTCAAATGGTCGCTGGAAAAGCGCGAATTCCGTCAAAAAATTGCGGAAAAAACGAATTTTGGCAAAGGATCGCGGAAAAACGCAAACTTCGTGAAAGAGCCGCTGAAAAAACACGAATTTAGTTAAAGGATAGAGGGAAAAACGCGAATCGTCAAAAGGCTTCAAAAAAGCGAATTTCGTCAAAGGATCGCGAAAAAAACGCGAATTTCGTCAAAGGATCGCGAAAAAAACGCGAATTTCGTCAAAGGATCGCAGAAAAACGCGAATTTCGACAAAAGATCGCGGAAAAAACGCCAAATTCATCAAAAGATCGTGAAGAAAAAAAACGAATTTCGGCAAGGGATCGCGGAAAAACGTAAATTTCGTGAAAGACCCGCTGAAAAAACGCGAATTTAGTTAAAGGATAGAGGGAAAAACGTGAATCGTCAAAAGGCTGCAAAAAAGGGAAATTTCGTCAAAGGATCGCGAAAAAAACGCGAATTTCATCAAAGGATCGCGGAAAAACGCGCATTTCGTCAAAGGAACGCGAAAAAACGCGAATTTCGTCAAAGGATCGCAGAAAAAATGTGAATTTCGTCAAAGGAAAGCGGAAAAACGCGATTTTCGTCAAGAGATCGAGGAAAAAACGCGAATTCCGTAAAAGATCGAGGAAAATACGCAAATGCTGTCAAGATATCGCGGAAAATACGCGAATTCTGTCAAAAGATCGCGAAAAAACGCGAATTTCATCAAAGAATCGCGGAGAAAATGCGATGCAATTCTGGCGTGATATGCCTCGTTTGGCGCATTTTTCCGCTGCCAGAAAGAAAAAAATGGCAAAATTCGTTTTTTTTAACAGATAAAAATAAAAAAATTTCTCAAATTTACGAAAAGTCGGAAGAATCTCATCCCTGGTAAAAACTAGGGATGCACCGAATAGCAGCGCCACCAGTTGAGCGATTTACACCAAAATGCACAAAACGTCAATTCCTGTCAAGGACTGAATCTGCAGTTTAATAAAATCCGTGCATTAGTTCTGGAGATTGAGCTATTGTGGAAATCGTGAAAAATGCTCCATAGCAGCGCCACCTGTTGAGTGATTTACACCAAAAACTAATCAGCACAAAATTGTATCACGGACTGAATATAAATTTTTATTAAATTCTGTTCATTAGATGTTCATCATTCATTTAAATTCTGTTCATTGAGATAGAGCACCCACAAAATTTGTGTCACACACAGACAGACTCACATCACAGACAGACATTTTGTAAAAACATGTTTTTCGGGTTCTCTGACCCCTAAAACGTGTAAATTCGTCGAAAACCGGAATTCGAAAATTTTCATGAATCCAATACTTTCTTGTAAAGATTGAAGAAAGTAATAATACTTAATAGTGGACCACTGTGCCCCAGTGGGAAGACCAGTGTGCCCCGCTTCTGGGGCACACTAGTCCACTTTGTGTGTATACTTTTTTTATGTATTTGAAACTATGTTCTGAAAAAAGTCTGAGTCATGTTAAAATGTTTAAGTAACGTTAAAAAAATATTTTCAGGCAAATTGGACTTTCTCTTAAGGTGAAAAAAAATGTAAACTGCAAAAGTGGTTCGACCCAGTCTCCCCTACTTTATTTTTAATTTCCTCGGATTCGTTACATCATCCAGCTTCTGTTATCAAGCAAATAGGATTGCAATGTGGTCGAAACGAGTAATTTTTTAGGTATTTCTTTATTTTGTAAGGTACGGCATAATAAAGATCAAAATACAGCTCGAGAATTTACTTGAAGCAGGTTAATCCCTAGTCCCCAGAAATAGGCCTCTCTAGTAAAGGAAAAATGAACAACTCAAACCACATTCTCTAATTTGACCTCAGCTAAAAACTGTAACCCTCACATAGGAACAACAAAATCAGGCGCTGAGTATCACACGGACAAACGAAGCCCATATGCCCTGGACTCAAAATTTCTGAGGGCACAAAATTTTTCATTATTTCATCTAAATTTCCATTAAAAAATCATAATTGTGAAAAAATGTGATATTTGAGGTATTAATCAGGGTTGGCAAGTTTTTGACGCATGACGGTTTTTACCGTCACGTCAAAAACCTGTTTGTCAAAAATGTCAAAAACCCATTTTTTTTGAAGTAGTTATACATTATTTTTTTTTTTTATTCTATCTTTAGTATTAAGTTATTTCACATGAAATATTCAATATCAAAAAGACTAAAGTATATTTATCCATCCGAGAAAAACAAAAAAAGAATTGCATTAGAATAATACATATACATCTCTGTTAGAAGATATCTACAATAATCTTAAGCTGGCATATTCTATAAAAATTATATTTTTTGAAGAAATTCTATAACCCATAAGTATAAGATTAAAAAATGTGTATAATTTCGGCAGAATGCATTGACTGCACTGTTTAAAACTAAGTTGCTTTCTCAGAAATTTCCTCAGAAGTAAATTTTTTTAAAGTGTTAAATCCAAATTGTTCATTGATTATTTTTATTTCTAAATAGCAATAAATGAAATAAAATATATTTTAATAGTTGAGAATTATATTACATCTTTTGGGAGAAAGAAATAAGGCTTTTTCTTCAACGTTAAATATTGTAGAGCAAATCAATATTATCAATATTATTAATCAATTTGCAAATCAATATTAAACTTTAAACCATGTGAAAACTCAATTTAACTATATTTTTGTTAAGTATGTAGTTTGTTTTAGTCTTATTATTTCCTTAAAATAAATAAATAAATAAATATTTTTAAGCAGAAATGTAGATCCCTAAAGATCCATTAATTAAAAAGTTAACTGCATTAAAAAATAAATAAAACATTTAAGAATCTCTCTAAATTTAATAATAACTTTAAAGGTAAAAGTTTTTTACACATACAGTCATATGCATGTAATAAAAATATGCAATGTGTTATTTCTTTCAATTCACTTAAATAATGCCTAAATAATTTTAAGTAAAATGTAGTATACTACAGGACATAAATAGTTTGTCTTTATGGTAGCTTTAATAAATTTCGATTTAATCCCCTTTGCAACGAGCGTCTTTTACAGAATTTTTAATCTTTTATCACCGGTATTTTAAAACAAAATTTTTTGACTAGATGAATCGAGAAAATGCCTTGATTAAATAAGGCAAAATTTACAATAAAAAATAATTGGTAGGAATAATCATTGCAGAATTATCACAAGCGTATACTTGACGCTCATTCCCAAGGGGTTAAAAATATTTCTTGACTTATTCAGGTATAAATTTATAGCTAAAAATATAGGTGCTGGGATTGGAATGGTCTGTCTAAAAGGTTCATCTATATTTGCACTAAAGTTACCAAAAAATAAAAATAACTATTGTGTATATATATATATATATATATATATATATATATATATATATATATATATATATATATATATATATATATATATTAATTATTCTATTCTGTTTTTCTTAAACATTGTTTTCTTATGTCTTAAATTTTAAGTCTAAGAGCTTTCACCTGAAATCAGGTCCTACAGGTTTGTATAAAAATTTTATTAATTTAAAATTTTAAGATTCTGCTTATTGAAGTGAAAAGGAAAATCACCATAATTGCATTTATGAAATATATAAGATATGCGTTTTAAAATATCATATCTAAAAATATTCAAATGACATCTATTGTCACACCATATAACAGCATTTTTGCATCTCTTCTCTAAAATACTTTAATGTATTTTATTAAAAATGTATATTGAATGTTATTTAATAATTATAACCTTTTATTATCATTTAATATTAATGTTCATTGCAGTTAGTAGAATCTATATTAGTGGAGATTACGACAAATATTGTTCTTTCCTTTTACTCTTGCATTTTAAAATTTTTCCCATGTAGGAAATGCTCTTCTTTTAAATAAATTTAACACAGTAATTGTGAATAATAATAACAAGAACAACAAGGAAAAATCAATCTACAAATGTATTGTATGCTACACTTATACTATAAATTGGAGGAAAATCGAAAATGATAGGTTTTTGACGCAATAAACCTGTAAAAACACGGTTTTTACCACTGTCATGTCAAAAACCAGTTTTTGACGTCAAAAACCCAACCCTGGTATTAATACGATAAAATGACAAAAATATATCTCAATCTATAGTTCAAAGCACATTTCAATAAATAATAGAAAAGATATTTTATTTTTATTCCTGGAACCGTTTTTTAATTTTCCGGAAAACTTATTTTTTTGAGTTGACACTTTTTAAACAAGTATGCAATACGTAAAAAACTAGTATCAATAAATCAACCAGTCTAAGGTGGCACGAAAAATTGAAAGTGCCCTGGGCACAGAAACTTGCTAGTCGGGCCCTGAACAAAATAAAATAATTTAATTTTTGCAGTTCCCAGCAGGCCCGTACAGAGGGAGGATAGAGCCGACACATTACGAGGGACCGGATCTTCTAGGGAGCCCGGCTTCTGTCCTGAATTTTAAATAAACTAACAAATAATAAAATTCAAAAGTCAGAATTTACAGGCCGGGTGGGGACGGGACACAAACCCCGTGTATGTATCAAATATTTGAAAGTTCATTTAATATCAAGAAAGTTTTGAAAGGTGACTCTGTTTTAATGATATGTTTCATTTAAAACGCGCGAACAGGAATCAGGTGGAAAGTTGGGCAAAGTCACAGATTAAAATTTCGCATTTTATTTCTTTCACACTTTAAAATTTTCATTCAAAATTAATTAAAGAAGTCAATTAAAATTTAACTATATTTTCAATATTTTAAAGTTTTATTTAAAATTGTTAGATAAAGTTTTACAAATGCAACATAAACTGTATGTAAAAGAACAATAATAAAATTTTAAGAAGGGAACTATCGAGCAAATTTATTTTATAATAAAGTTCGTTTATAATGGAATTCTGCTATAAACGGAAGTACCTGATAGACCGAGCCTCGCTCGGTAGTTTTTCTGCATTTGTTTATTTTTACACTTTTATTTAACTCAATCTTTTTTTTTTTTTTTTTGTAAGCAAAGATGGAATATAGCAATTGATTTTTACCCGATTCCTTGATAGGCTGGAATTATATAAATTATGTACAAAGGTATGTTTCCGATGACAACACAACATTATAATATTTTTACAATTTAATTACGAATTAATACATTAATTTTAAGGATTTTTTTTTTTTTTTTTTTTTTTTTTTTTTTTTTTTTAAATAGGCGGCCATAAGTGATACATCGTCAAATATTCTCTGTAACTTGTGCAATTGTGTGGGAGTTGAAAAGACATTTAGATTTAGTTATGCGTCAATAAATGCTCGCTAAAGTTGCAACAGTAAAAACATGTTAAAGATTTAAACGTAGAAAAAAAATTTAAATAACAAGAAAGAAAAAAGCGTGCGTCAAGCATTATGAAACACTTTCCAACACATTCGGAATTGTGTAACAAAACTGCACCGTTTAAAAAAATTAAAATATTACGTCTGATTCAACCATATGGAAACGCATAACACATTTCAAAACCCATTTTCAGCTGTTCCCATCTTCAATCGTAAAATTATCCGAATTTTTTCAGCAGCCCTGTATATGATAGATAGATTTGTATCTATTAACTACATGCATGCAAAAATTTAGTTCACTTAAGAAATACATGTACTTCAGTTGAAAATTCCCCTTCAGCAATTTTATCTAATAAGGAGTACGTGTAATCTAATAATGGTACGTCAATACTTTTGTGTGGCCCTGTATATGACGTATAGGATTTATATATAACGAATAACATGTAAAAAAATAATTAAATTTAAACGCGCATAGCGAATTTTAAACCGTAGTAGGTACACTTCAGCAATTATTACTCAAAGACAGTACTGTAACCGATTTCTTTTGTGTATCCCTGTAAATGAATAAAAAATGCTATTAATGCCCTGTTCTAACGTGATCGTAGTGAAATTCGGTGACTTATATCAGTTTCAATACATTTGAAATAGCATAATGCCATTAAAATACTCTGCAAACGGTTTTCCCCAATAAACCGTAATGTAATGGAATACTTTTGAGTGCCCCTGTAAATGAATAATTAATCCTACATGCTTCATATACAATACCAAACATGCTTTGGTAACTCTAAATAACCTTTATCAATTACATGAAAATCTGAGAATATTTATGGGAGTTAGAGTGTGGATTTATTAAATCAATAAATTTACGACTAAAAGATGAACCAAATACATTTTAAAATACATTAGAAAAACCCAGAACGTTTTCAGTCATCACAAGACCGTCATCAGTGGGATTTAAATGTTATTATTTTCTTTGCGCTTATTCGAGAATTGGCTAGAAGAAAATCATTGTGATTGTTGTGTCAATAACTTTGACGAGTTTTCCCATGATCAATTTGCACACAGCTCAGAAGCAACCGATAAAATAAAAAAAAAATTCTCACATGTATTTTTTAAATTAACCTAAGTACTCGTTAAATATATATGTCTCACCTTGAGGGAGTTCCGAATAGTAAGGCTTTAGGAAATTTTTTTAATAATTATTAATTTCTATGCATAAGCATTTATTTAATGCACTAGGTGGCCTGCCCCCTACGAGCTACGCTCGTCAACCCCCGTTCAGACACCGCAGACTCTAACAGCACGCTAATTTGATCGGCTTTAAAAAGATTTTGGAAGATTGAATTATAATTTGAATCTGACAATTATAATCTGACGTAATTTTCTTCAAACTTTTCTTTCTCTTTTTAATATTCACGTAAAAATACTTTTGTTAGAAATGAAAATCTCTGATGATCATCTTAAAATATCAAATAAATGTCTCGCACAATTTTTAAATTTAAACTGTTTTGCAATATTATTTTTTGTTCATTTTATGTAATTAGTGTAATGTGACGTAAATTCTCCTATTTAAGACTTCTAAAGCATGTTAATGAATTTATTATTTTACAATATTCTTTCTCTTTTAAAATTCACGTGTAAATATAGTTTTTATGACGTAATTTTCAATGAGTTCCTGCTTTTTATATTTTCTGTTTATAATAGTCACGTGTAAAATAAATTTTTAATTTGAAGCAAACATTACTGTTTGCGCTGTTTATACAGTTGGCAACAGTTTAAATTAATACAATTTTCTAAAATATGTAAAAAATATCTCTCGAAATACTGAAAATTTGAATTTAAAATAGAAATAAAACCTCAAAAAGTTGAGTCAAATTAAAAAACTAAATGCAGTCTGCACACCGGGAAATTCTGACGCATAAAATGATCTAAAAATGATTAAATTCCTATGTACAGTTTTTGCTCCTGTAAAACTTTTTTAATGGAACGATTCTGCCCAACTTTGGCATTAAATATCTCTTAAAATAATTCTTCGATCTGAAAATTGTCTGCATCAGCGTGTTTATCAAACATTTCTCTATAATACTACCGATTTTCATATTTTTCTATGCAACAGTTTTTTTAATAATAACGAAGAAAGGCCATGCTTAAGCATTCAAATTGGATGCCGATCTGCCGGGAATATCTACGCAGATTTTCATTGGTCCATTTCCAAATCAAAACTTTTTTTTATATGAAGGATGTTTATTTTTTTTCTTTCTGGTTCCCTTTTGTCAAAAAATAAACACAGCAAAATGTATATATTTTTTAATACATTTATTTTGAGTGAGTTTTCTAGCAAGCGTAAAAAAAGAATTGATTTTTTCATAATCGAGGTCCTTGACCATGCCAAATTAATGTATTTTAACGGATGTTTCTTGGAAAAAAAAATGAATTGCACTCAAAAAATTCGGCGGAATCTTCTAGATAACCACTGAATGCTTATAAAAAAGTGTTTTTTTTTTTTTTTTTTTTTTGGTATTTCTTCATTATTCCACCGACTACTTTCCCTAAAATAAACTACAGTAAATTCTGTCTAAGGCGGACTCTGTGCAAGCCGGAAATCTGTCTACCGCGGAAAATTTTTCAAGTCCCGGCGAACCCATAGAAAATTACATTAATTCATGCTGCATAAGGCGGAATCTGTCTAACGCGGTAACGGAAAGTATTTTAAGGTCCCACCGAAACCGAAATTTTGCATAAGGCGGAAAAAAGCATAATTTAAAAATGAAAGGCATTTTGTTTATTAAACTTTAAAACTGATAAGTCAAATACTCAATGTCGTGCATGTTAGTTAAATTCCGTAACACTTTGAAAAACTTAATTCAAAAGGACAGAAACTGTTTAAATTTTAAGGAATTTATGCTTGTGCCATTTTTTCATATGCAAAATTATATTTAAAAGTTAATATTTCTAGTAGAATGAGCATTTATCAAAATATATATTTTCGAAAGTGCAATATATTATACCTACTTTAAGGATGTACTCAAATTCAAAGTTAAGCGTTCTGCCTCATTCTCGAAGTTTAATGGGGGGGGGGGGGGGGGTTAGGTTTTTTTTTTTTTCGTGTGTGTGTGTGTAAACTTCCAATTAGCATGTATTACAGCAGTACTAAGAAATTGAATAGCGTTTCTCATTTATCTATAAAGGCAAAAGATCTTTCAGAATTTCAGTTTTCAACCGATTTTTGCGTCAGGAAAATCAATAAAAAATTATCAAATTCGAGGGATTTTTTTTATGTGGGGAGGGGGGGGGAGCTTTTTTGTATAAGCCGGAATATTGTCTACCACGGAAAATTTTCTCGGTCCCGATCGATTCCGCCTTAGACAGAGTTTACTGTATCGCCAAACTATTTGTCAGACCTTAACGCCTAATAAACAAATGGAAGAATGTTGCCAATGGAATCTCAAAAAATAGAAGATATTCGAAAAAGCCCCACTCACTAAAGTGTCAACTACCATAACATTAAAAAAAATACTATAGGGGAGAGGGGGGCACATGTGAACAATTTTTACATTTTTGACTATTTCTCAAAATTGTTATGAGCTATTGAACAAAAAATTGATTTACATAAATATATAGAATTTGTTTGTTCTTTTGGTGAAACTTTTGGATGCATTTATCAAGAATTTCTAACTTATATCCTCATTCTAAAAATTGTCTAAATTTGTTCACATGTGCCCCGGTGGAGGGGTAGTTGTGAACATACCTGGGGCACATGTGAACACATGCATAAATAAGACAAAAATATTTTTTTGTGAATAAAAACTGTGATAAAAACTAATTAGATGCCCTCTTTCAAGTTGTGTGAATAAGCCAATAAATGTTTCAACACAGATACCAGAAATTACTCGTAAAATTGTACACTAATATTCCTACTCCTTTTGAGTCACTTTTAATTGTTATCTAACTTCCAGTAAATTAAAACTGTGAAGCAATCCCAAAAACATTGAATATATAGGTCAATGTTTGACAAGGGTAATTAAATTTTAAATTTAAAAAATAAAATGCATTCACAGACTTAAAAAATACACTTGTGAACTGTTCACATCTGCCACCATATGTTCTGTTCACAAGTGCCCCATCTACCAACTTCAGCCTAACTTATAAAAAAAAGATATATTTAATTGAAATAAGGAAACAAATCTTTTTGTAGACTTACCTAACTAATGCCATTATAGAATGCAATGCTGATATTCTTCTTTAAAAAATGTCTTGAATGAATTTTTACTTCAATAACTTAGAAGACTTTTTTACCTCATTCCTTCTAAAACAAACAAATTACAACTACCAGAAATCAAAATGGCCTATTGTTCTGAAAATTCAGCCAAAAGATGGTACCAGTACTACCATCAATTGGTAATTTTTTGAATTTTTTTTTATTTCAAATTAAGTGAGTGAAATATGTACTGTTCACATGTGCCCCCCTCTCCCCTATATCAATGAAAACATTTAAAATAAAAAATCTTAAATATTTATTTATTTACATTATTTTCCCTCTCGGCTGGTGAATGTTTGTGACGACACGTCAATTCAAACTTATCTATTGTATGTAACTATGCATCGCAACATTTTTTCAGTGCTTTTTCTCTTTTAAAATCACGTCGTCACCGCTTAAGAATGCAATTGTTATTTTAATTAACGAAATAACAAACAAATCAGTAAAACATCATTAAAAATACAGCTCATTCAAAAATCATTCCCAAAACTTTCTTCTATCTCATACATGAGAATATTTTTCTAGTCCCTAATCATTCTCTTTTTACAGGTTTAATACAAGCACCCTAGTTGCCAGTATACTACTTCAAAATTCGCTATCACAGTGTCGAATTTAACTGGCAATCTATGCCCATCATGAAAATTCTAAAGGTATGAAATTCCGTGCATTAGTTCTTAAGATATGACTATCGTTAAAATCGTGTAAATCCTGCAAAATGCACCTGTAGGGTGATTTACACCAAAATCTAATCAGCAACAACTTATGTCAAAGTTTAAGGATCTGAAGTTAGATGAAAATTCGTGCATTAGTTCTTGAGATAAAGCTATTGCGGAAATTGTTGAAAATGCTGCATAGCAGGGCCACCTGTTTGGCGATTTACACCAAAATTTAATCAGCACCAATACTTTTTTACAAGGTATACCTGAATCTGAAGTTTTATGAAAATCCGTGCATTAGTTCTTGAGATAGAGCTATTGCGGAGATCATGAAAAATACAGCGTAGCATAGCAACGCCACCTGTTGGGCGATTTACTCCAAAACTAATCAGCACCAATTTATATCAGTAACTCACTGAATATAGATTTTTATTAAATTCCATGCATTAGTTCATGAGATACAGCGGCCCCACAAAATTTGTGTCATATACAGAGAGACAGACTGACATTCTATAAAAATATGTTTTTAGGGATCTATGACCCCTAAAACGTGTAAATCAGACCCAGAAGTCGAAAATTTTCGCGAATCCAGTAGTTTATTCTTGTACAGGTAGAAGAAAGTAAAAATACAGTTAAACGTCGAATTGAAAAATTTTTTGATGCGTAACTAACGCACGTACCGTGTCTGACGTGAAGTGAATGTTCGTGTGACGAACTACAATCATGCAATTTTGGCGTAAAATCATACAGTTTGGCGACAGTTTTTTTATGAAAAGTGATCGAATAGTGAAGAAGTACCCTATTTTTACTTTTTTTCTTAAAAAAACATAGAAAAGTTAAAGTTGTTGACTTGTTGTACACAAAACATCGATAAGTCATAGAGGATATTTAAGTACTGCGCGGCAGCGCGATACTTAAATATCTTCTCAATGTTAATTTAACATAGAAAAGCCTATGGAGCTCATAACTTTTACATTTTTTTCTTCCCACCTTTTTTGTTCCTGATGCCACTCATTTTTCTATTCTTTGATAATTCTAATAATATTATAAATTTAAAGAGTGAAAATGTTTGCCTGACGTGAGGGTCAAAACGGATGATAAAATGACTTTGCATATGGGTGAATTATAACCCAGAGATTGCCATAGGCTAAGTTTTATTTACATAATTCGAATATTTTTCTTAATTCCAAATTTCGCTTTTTTCATTGAGAATCAACGGACATTTTTCCAATAAAATTTAACATTTTTATTCATTGTTGCAAATAATTCAAAAGCCGTAATTTTTAGTTGAATGATTAAAAATAACATTTTCAAACAGATTTTTTACTTTCAGATTGGAAGTTTTTCCCCAAAGTATACAGCAACTTGCATTATTGCATTGGGGAAACATTTTGAATTATGCATAGGTAAATTGCATCACAAATTGTGATACGATACCGCATGAATCTAAGCCTGATGATAGCCTCCATTAATTTTGAAATATGTTCGTCTGAATGCAGTAGTTATTAAAAAACTTGACATATTAAACAAAAACCTAAATTTGAAGAAAAAATTTTAAAAACAAAATTTATTTCCTACACTGTTTAAGCCCGAGAAAGGACAGATATTACGATATTTCATTCAATTCGTTCTACATGTAAGGTTAAATTTTTGTAACAAATAAGTTAAACCAATTGAACATTAAAAAATAAAATTCATACAGCGTGATACTTTAAACATCCTAAAAACTTCCGTTCAAATGAAATCGAAATAAATCTTAGACTTTTGTAAAGTTTTGTATTTTGCATGTATCTTATTATTTTATGTACAATCGTCATAAACATATTACAAAATCTGCAATACAAAAAATTACAACTTAAAAATGGAAAAAGTCTAGGATTTATTTCGATTTCATTTGAACGGAATCTAAGTTTTTAGGGTGTTTAAAGTATCATATTGTATGAATTTTATTTTTATTTTTTAATGTTCAATTGGTTTAACTTATTTGTTACAAAAATTTAACCTTAAATGTAGAACAAATTGAATGAAATATCTTAATATATGTCCCTTCTCGGGCTTAAACAATGTAGGAAATAAATTTTGTTTAATTTTTTCTTCAAATTAGGTTTTTGTTTAATATTTATATCTATAGCTCATAGCCTTAACATGATCAAAAGTGAAAAGTCAGTGAAAATGATGTCATGGTAATGCAAAAGTGATGTCGTGTTTCAGTTTTAAATATAAAAATGCTTTATTTTCATTTTAATATGATGTCATTTATTCCAGGGGGTGGGGAGGGGGGGAGAACTTAAGTACGAAGCCTTCATTCGAGTATGTAAAAAAAAAAAAAAAAGTAAAGAAAATCTTTGTATATATCTATATGGCGTGAAATTTGGTTTGTTATTTCTAAAAATAAACGTTTTTTATGAATGAGATCATCTCACATATATCCTGAATCTCATTCTCCATGTTTTATAAAAATTTAAATGATTATTCTTCAACAATCGTTGTATAAGTCAATAATTGGCGTCAAACATAAGCTATTTTGGGAGATACAGTAAAACCTCCCTAAAGCGACCACGTTCTGTTCCAATAAAAACTGGTCACTTCGAGAGGTGGTCTCTTATTGGAGATCATCTTTAAATCTAGATTTTAAATGTTGAAAAAGGGTAACAATTAATGTTACTAAAATTTATTTATTACATTAGGAAAAAATATGAAAATTTAAGTATCAAAACAAAAGTTAATTACATAAGTTAATTACTGCAGATTTTAAAAAATTAATACATTGATGTTTGCTTTGATTTTATGGTTTTATCTTTTATAACTTTTATTTCCAAGTCCTTTCAAAGTTCAGTAAATAAATGCAATTTTTTTTTTTTTTAACAGGAGCAAATAATGACGATTTCATTAATTTATCTATTTCTTCGAGAGCTTTCTGACAGAATAGGGCAGGGGAGTTTAATTGACCGTCATCCTTAATTTGTCATAAGAGTAAAATTCATTGCCTAAATAGGTACAAAGGGGTTTAAACACTTAAAAGTTACCGAATAACTAAAAATTCTAAACTTAGTTTAGAAGTTTGATGAATAATGCGCTCTCTGGAATTATTTTTCTAATAAAACCTTCTTCAAGCGACCAGGAAAAAGCGGAATTTCTTTCACTTTCTTCACAGAAATTGGTCGCTCATGGAGGGAGTTCAACTGGGATGGTCTCTGAATAGAGGCAGGGGTCTGCCCAGACTTTTCTGACAGGGTCCTGCTTTTGTGAAATTGTGAAGTTTTTTTTATTTTTGTGAAAATTCTAGTCATAATTTTGTGAATTTTAAATTATCAATGCCTTCATGTTCTATCACATATATAAAAAGCTGAGTAACATGCTTTTTGGTGAGTTAAATGGCTTACTTACAGGCCAGATTTTATTTTTAAATGACTAAATTTGTGAAAAGTCCAATTTGAAGGTGAAAAAATTCTGTGAAAGGTCTATTTAAGAGACAAATAATTTTGTGAAGGGTCCTGTTTTGGGATAAAATGTTTTGTGAAGGGTCCTGTTTGGGGATGAAAAATTTTGTGAAGGGTCCTGTTTTAAGATAAATTATTTTGTGAAGGGTCCTTTAAAGGACCTAAAATTTTCTTAAACACATCCCTGAGAGGTAAAATTAGTATTGAGCCTATCGGAATAAATTTCGTTCAATGAAAAAATGGTCGTTCAGGTAGGTGGTCGCACAGGGAGGTTTAACTGTATGTGATAAGTTTGGCAGAAAAAATGCCATGCTTTCAAATTGCAGCTAATTTTATGCCAGGGTGTATTGCCATGGCATCAAACTTTAGCGATGTTTGTAACAATATGCTAGTGATTTTAAATATAAAAGTATAAAGTTATTTAAAGGTATATATAAATATCATACAGACATACATACAATAAATACAATAATATATACCTTTAACTGTTGAATGCAGGCGTTATTTATGTGTGTTTTAATATATATTGTAGTATGTCATGTGTGTTTTATTATATAAAGTTATTTGTCTATCAGGAAATATTAGCTACAGGGTTATAAAAAATCGAAGACCGTGGAAAATATGATTACAAATATCTCGGCAACTAATTATCCGATTGACTTCATTCTTTATGCAATTTTTTTTATTATTATTGTTTTTTATCTGCTCTCCTTAGAATAACAATTTCAAAAATGTTTATATACCTTATATCAGAACGAATATTTCGAGTGTCCGAATAAAATAGTTCCAGATGATCGAGGTTATTGATATTCAATAGACTTCTTCCCATTATTACATACTAAGTACACACCAAATTTCAAGTCTCTATCTCAATTTGTTCGAGAGATAGAGCGTTTACATACACACACACAGACGAACGGCAATTTTTTTTCTAAAAATATGTTTTTCGGAATCTTCAGTGTCTGAAACGCGTAAATCCGTCAATTTTTTTTTTCCGATTTTTAAAACGATTACAAGACTTGCCCTATACTACGTATGATGAGTAAGTAATACGCAACACAAGGAAAACATTTACAGTTGGAGCAGAAAACAAATTTGCCTTAACCTTCCGGGTCCGATTTTTTTTCAATTTTGAGAACAAAATCACATTTACGTTAATAATGTTAATCCTTAGCGGCTTAGCTATCCAAATAGATTACTGAAGTTTAAAGAATATCTCATAGTCTGAAATCTAACGAATGTAGTTATTTTGCGTACAATAGGCTACGGAAGAGTTTTTGGATATGCTTGGAAAATATCGTATTACAGATCGTATTTAACATAGGGGAGATTGGGGTACAGTGGACCACCCCTTATATTTTAGCTTATTTTTAAAGCTTTTCTTTTAGGCTAATTGATAACAGCACTGGATTGATTACTTACAGCCTTCAGAACACATCGTTAGCTCAGAATGAACCCTTTCATCCTGACTGGTTGTTTTGAGCTCCCAAAAGTAAAATTTTCCATCATCATACTTTTCTTTATTGAGTAATTAAAGGTTATGGATAAATAAGATAAGACAACTTTTTTGAAAAGGTAAGACACTGGTCTTTATTTAATTTAAAAGTTTATATGCTTAAAAGAAAACTTTAAATAATATTTTTATGAGTATGTATTGAACTTCAGCATGGAGCAACAGTGGACCACCCACTGCTGAGGTACAGTGGTCCGCAATGAGTACTGCTCCTGTAATGAAGAATTTTCAAACTATTTAATAATTGCTTATTCTCTATAAAAATAACAATTTATTTAACCCTACAAGGCATAGAGAAGCCATTTGGCACACTTTAAATTTCATGTTATATGTTGTTCAGATTATAATGTAGCCACCTGACACTTTAGTTTTCTCCTAAATTATAGATAACAGCTCAAGTGAGATTTTAAAAATAAGTTTTCTTGTTCAATATAGCAGTGTTTTGTTTTGTTTTGTTTGTTTTGTTTGTTTTTTTTTTTGGGGGGGGGGGGGGGTGGGGGGGGGGGGAGAGAGAAGGAGAGAAATGTAAATCATGCATTGTACAGTTAACATAGTATGAAATATTTTGTTTTGTATTTACTGCCGTTGAAAAATTTAACTGTAGCCTAATAAGTAATAGATGACCTCACTGGATTGGTTATTTATAGCTTCAGTTCAGAGCACATGGTTAGTTCATAATGAACTATTTTATCCTGACTATTTTGAGCTTCTAATAAATTTTTCATCATCATATTTGTCTTAATGCTTGCTGCTTTTTTTGTACTTAATTAATAACTTATTTGCAATCACTCCTGTATCTTATATTGTTATTTTCAAAATATAATAATTTTTTTTTTGATAATTCTTTAGTTTTATGTTTCAAAATGCTACTTGCAAATTTGTATTATTATATTATTTTGGAGGTAAAGGGGAAATAAAAAAGAATTAGATTAATCATAAATAGATTTATATTGTATTTTAGACAATAACTAATAGTGGACCACTATGCCCCAGTGGGTGGACCAGTGTACCCCGCTTCTGGGGCACACTGGTCCACTTAACGGGTGTATATTAAAAAAAATTTTTTTTTTTTTTTGAAAAATGTATTGGAAACTATGTTCTGCGAAAATTATGAGGCAGGTTGAAAGGTTTAAAGAATATTCAAATATATTTTCAAGTAGATTGGTCTCTCCGTTAAAGAGAAAAAAAAATGTTAACTGCAAAAGTGGTCTACTGTAACCCGGTCTCCCCTATATTACAAATTTCTAATATTTTTTTGCGTTTCATTGCATATGATTCGTTCAGAAAAGTAGCCTGTACTTTAAGTTTAAAGAGTGAAATATATGTTTAAAAATAAAGGAATCATCAACGGTGTAAAAAGAATTAAGCAAACTTTTATTATTATTGCTATTTTACTACATGACAAAACATAAATGAAGTCATAATAAGAAATACATAAACATATACTATCATTACTATATGTAGATACTAACAAAAGTAATTGTTAAGACAAAATAATACTCGATGAAAAGACATGTACTATTTTAGTACACCAAGACCGAAAGGGTTAAGATAAAATACAAAACTGCCGGGGGAAAAAAAATGCATTTTCTTCTTCCAAAAAAAAAAAAAAAAAAAAAAAAAAAAACTTTCTGTAATGAAAATTTCATTGTGGGATAAAAATAATTTCTTATAACTAAATAAACTTTATAAATTTGCTACTATTATTCACCTCCAAAAAAACAATCAAAACATTACTTCCCAAAGAAAAACGATCTTAATGAAATAAATGTACAAAAATAAAAAACAATAAAAGGTGATGTTACTAAATATTTTATTGCATACAAACACACTTCACATTAATAAACTTGTATAAAATAAACTTTGTTTTTTCTCTTTACTAGCTGATTTAATTTTACCTAGCTCAACAATATTTGTTTTCTAAGCTAAAAGAATATGTTTATTTCTGCTGAGCATCTACCAGAACATCAAATTCTTTTTTAGGTAAAGCTGATTACTAGAAAAACAGAAATGAGCAGAAACTGAGAATTTAACTGTGGAAATGTAGTACACTCAGGCATAAAATTATTAAAAAAAAAGAAAAGTGCCCAGCTAAACTGATGGCATTGAGCTCACAGGCTATTCACACTAATTGTATATTATACTCTTATTTTAAAGAATAATGCCCCTCAAAAAAATAAGTGAAGGGGAATTAGCCCCCCGTTTCCCCCTTTATACTTAACCAGTGAACCTCCAAATCTAATCAGGGAAGCTCCTTATCATAATAAACCGGTATACCAAATTTGGAGCAAATCGAATAATCCTGCAAAAAAAAACCCATTTATCTAAATTAAGGGGGTGGACTAGCCCCCCTTTATCCTTAACCAATGATTCCCCAAAACAAATCAGGGAAGCTCCTTAACATAATAAACCGGTATACCAAATTTGGAGCAAAGCGAATAATTCTGCATGAAAAACCCGTTTATATAAATTAAGGGGGATGGACTAGCCCCCCTTCCCCCTTTATCCTTAACCAATGAACCCTCAAAACTAATCAGGGAAGTTCCTTAACATAATAAACCGGTATACCAACTTCGGAGCAAATCGAATCATTCTGCATGAAAAACGCATTTATCTAAATCAAGAGGGGCAAGCTAACCTCCCTTTTCCCCCTTTATCCATAACCAGTGAACCCCCATGCGATGGCCCTGTTTTCCCGACCGGGCTGGTTTTTTTGGGGGAAAATGGGTTTTTATCAAATTAAACAACATTTTGTAATATTAAGTACTTTTTGAACAAAAAAATACAACAGTGAAATGTTTCTTTACATATAAACATATATACATGGACAAAATCTTCTTGGCTATCAATATCAACTATCATACAATATTTATAGAAGCTTAGAATCCAAACCAAAGCTTAAGAACAGTTTTGAAGAAGTTAAAGTTGTAGTTACATTATATCTTACTTTATAGCGCAAAATTAGCACTCGCTAATTGTCGAGTAACACTTAAAACGTAACGATTAACTTTATTGTTTTCACTCGCCAAACTTAATTGCCACCACTCGCCAAATGCGATGGTCGAAAGATCGATGCCAGGGAGAAAAGGGGTGAAATTCGTTCTGAATTTAAGGCCTCCAGATCGGCAATTCTCCCGAACGTAAGAAAAGAAAGTAGCAGGGGGTAATTCTGTCCCGAATTTTCCAAAAATTAAAAAAAAATTGGTCATCAGTCTGAAAATTCGGACATAAACAAATCGCTAATTTCGATATGGTCGCCAATAAAAATCACCAATTTCGTCAAAGAATCGCAGGGGAAAAAGAAAATTTCCTCCAACGATTGCGAAAATACGTGCATTTTGTCAATAGACTACGTAAGAAACACGAATTTCGTCAAAAAAAATCGCAGAAAAAACGCAAATTTCATCAAAGAATCGTGAATAAGAACTACAAAATTCTTCAAAGACGAAAAACTGAAATTTCGTTAAAAGATCGCGGAAAAAAAAACAAATTTCGTGAAAAGATCGCGGAAAAAAACACAAGCTTCGTCAAAAAATCGCGAAAAAAACATGCTTCGTTAAAACGTCGCAAAAAAAACGCAAAATTCTTCAAAGAATGGCAAAAAAACACACAAATTTCATCAGAAAATCGTGTGAAAACGCAGATTTCGTCAAAAGATTGCGAAAAAAAGGCAGATTTCATCAAAAGATCGCGAAAAAACGCAGATTTCGTCAAAAGATCGCGAAAAAAATCGCAGACTTTGTTAGAAGATCGCGAAAAAATGCAGATTTCATCACAAGATCGTAAAAAAAGCCCGCAGATTTCGTTAAACGATCGCGAAAAAATGCAGATTTTGCTTAAATATCGCAAAAAAAAAAATGCGAATTTCATCAAAGGTTCGCGGAAAAAACGCGAATTTTGCCAAAGGATCGCAGAAAAAACACGAATTTCGCCAAAGAAACGCGGAAAAAACGCGAATTTCATTAAATGATCGTGGAGAAAACACGAATTTCATTAAATGATCGCGGAAAAAAACATGAATTTCGTCAAAGGGCAGCAGAAAAAATGCATAGTTAGTGCCGGGAAGGGATTCCACCCCCCCCCCCTCTGCTGTAACCTTTCAGATAATTTGCTGTGAATTTCAGAATTTTTTTAAAAAACTCAGAATTCCTCTTGGAAAGTAGATAACTAATTTTTATTGGTTCAAAGGTCATGAACCTCTCTCTCCTGGAAGGGGAGGGGATTAATTGCACTTTCGGCTGTCCATGTCATTACTTGATTTGTTAGAGAAACTAAAAGCTTATAAATTTAAAGAAAACAAAATTCTAAGAAACATTGTTGTGATTTTGATAACAATTGCTCCTCGCAATGTGGGAGTGGAAGGAATGTGGAGCAGTGCAAAAAGCACTCTAAAGGACAAAACTTTATCTATAAATAAAGACACGCTGCATAATCGCCTAAGGGTTAAACAATCTAAAATTCAATTAATTGAATATGATCCTGCTGCAGCAATAAAATTTTGGTGGGTTAGGTCCCCTCTGTTAAGTCACAAAGACCTTATGTGAATGATAAACATTAATGTCAAAAATAGCACTTTTTGTAATACTTTATTTTATTGCAATTAATAGTAAAAATAAAATATTCAAGATTTTATTAAAATAATTATTAAAATATATTTTAATTTTCTTGTCTCTTTTATACATTGCACTAAGTACTATGTCTAAATATCTTCAAATATGTGTTTGACTTTTATTTTGATTGCAGTAATTTCTTGTTTATATTTTTCTGTTAGATGTAATGCCAGTTTTTTTTTTTTTTTTTTTTTTTTTTTTTTTCAGTTGAGTGTAATCCTATCTATCTTTTACATTAGTAAATTACAATGTTGGTAGTTAGAAAAAACACAATTTTGTATGGAACATTCATAATTTTGTTACTGGTCAGTGGTTAAAAAACTGGTCAGTGAAAAAAATCAGTGTACTGACCAGTGGCCATTGGGTAAAAATGTTATTTTTGACCTATATCTGACTTCTGTTGTTATGGAAAGTTTTGGTTTAGAAGTTTAAAACCAAACTAATATTTTTGTAGTATGTTTTGAGAGTAGTAAATCTATTTAATTTGTCTGTCTATATTATTCTTTTTTATATCTAAATAAAAAAGTATATTGTAAAAATAGCTAACAAAATAAATTCCTCAAAGCAAAAATTAAAATTTTAATTTTATTAATACAAGAAAAAGAAAGCAAGATTACCAAAAAGAAAAGATAACCAACAACAAACTTACATTTGTGTATTTTAGTACATTACATATAATTTTATTAATTTATTTGAAGATTAAAAGGATTAAAAATAATTTAATAAAATATTAATTTGCCTTCCATTTATTAGTATATCCTCAAGCTGTCTTGTTTTTCTGTTTCCATACTTAAAATTCAAACACAGTTGCTTTCTGATGGTATATGCAAATATTTGAAAACCCTGAATTTCATGCAGAATAATTAATTTAATTAAATAATGTTTCTGTTTCTAATGTTTATTAAAGAATGTATATTCAAGCATAATAAAAGATATAAATATATATACAGTACAGAACCATTTATCCGGAATGCTTGGGGTCAGATGCATTCCGGATAACTGGTTTTTCTGGTTAACTGGTTGTGCATGAAAGCAGCATCCATTTGATAAGTTTTATGGAAGTGTTATGTGGTTGTGGCATTATTTCTGATATTAAATTATTAGATTACTCTGATTAAAAATCAATGCAAGAAAGATCAAAAGTTAACCAGAGTTTTAAAAAGGTAAATTATGGGAATCCCCTAGGAACAAAAATTCTTTTGCTTCCTCTGCATGAAAATTAAAACATTTAAAATACAACTAAATATATTTTCATTTCAAATACCAGATGTTGTCACCAAATTATACAATTGTTTAAGCAAAGCCTATGTCAAACTGGCAGTGTTTGATACCTTTTTTTGCAAAGATTCAGAAATCAGTCTATCAGAAATATCATTCCGGATAACTGGTTTTCCGGATAAATGGTTCCATACTGTATACATGTGTTACATATTGTTACTCTGTAGAAAAGAATAAATTTTATTTTCCTCATACATTTTCCCCAAAAAACTTGGGTTTTTGCCCGGGCTGTTTTTTTTTTTTTTTTTTTTTTTTTAAACAGGGTTTTTTCAACCCTGATTCCTACTTCTTGTGAAGGAATAAAATAGTGCCTAGTGAAAGAGGCTTCAGCCCCCTAAATCAAATAAAATCTAAAGTCAGAAATCCATTTAACAACCCAATTGTTAAGGGCCCATAACATTTGGTGAAAGAAGAAAAATAGATATTGCATATATAAAGCTTGACTTCTTCCTTTTTTTTATAGATAAAAATAAACATTTTGCATAATTGTTCTGATTTGCTGATATATTTTTCAGTGGTATTTTCTTATGTGTATTAATGTAATTCTTTCCTAGCATGTAAAATAATAGTGGGTAATTAAAGATATTTTTTTCCTCCCTCCCAAACAGTTCAACTCCTCTCTATTTAAAAATGTTGGATGTGAGGCTCCTCTCCTAGGAAAAAATTAATTTGAAGTGCTAAAGGTAAACAGTTCATATACAGTAGATCAGAGTTATTTGGGATAACTACCATTTAATTGGGTTAAAAAGTAAAAATCTTAAATTTTCTCTGATTAATAGGATTGAGGTAGCTGCTTTCGTACAAAACCGGTGTATTCCAATTAACTAGAACCTATTGCATTTAAAAAACTTTTTTTTTCTGCAGTCATAGTTACAATACATAAAATATTTTGTGATGAAGTATAGGTGAATGTTTTCTTTTTTAAATTGCATCCCAATAATATATACATCATGTCCTATCAAAAATATAAATTTCTGTATAATAATGTATTTGTTTATTAGTGTCCTACATTGTCTGTATATCTTGCAAGAAATAACAGAGGGAGAAGAGCAGTAGATATCTGGACCTGGGGACACAATATAGAAATCCAGCTCCGATCAGTATTTATATAAAATTCTGCAAAAACATGAATGCTTATGATACTATTGTAATGCATGCATGTGTTGTTTGCTACACAAACATAATACATATTGTAATGCCTGCATGTTACGGAAATATCATACAAGTTTTTTTATTTTTAGTATTTATTTGAATATTGAAACGATGATTGTTACTTGCATTTAAATTTTCATCTTACAATATACATTAAACAGCATTTATAAATATGATGATTACGTATTTAAGTAGTAGATAACACAAATAGTAGCAATAAGTAGGGGAAGACGGGGTACAATGAAACATTACTTGTAAAATCAGTCAAATTTGTCACAGAGAGTTGCAGTTTATATATATGTTATACAACTATATGTTCCAATTACTGATGTGATTTGGATACATTCACACTTCTACAACAGTAGCAATAGAAGATTATTGCTTTTACGCCATTGAAAGTAACTTTCTTTACTAAAAGTAATTTAGTTTCTTTTTCCTTGTTGTTATATGTAATAATTATTTTTTATATACATTGTTATCTTTGGGTTGTTGTCTTCATACCTCCAAAACCAAACTAAAAAAAATAAATATTAGAAGTTTGAAAATAAATTTTTATTTAGTAACCTCAGTGCGGGGTACAATGAAACACTTGCAGACGGGGTACAATGAAACATGTTTTATTATAGTAATAAGAGTAGTAAATAGAATATATTAGAAGTAAGAGTAGGAAAACAGAAAAAAAAGAGTTTTGTTCTAATCAGGTCAGTAAAAAATGCTCTTCTTAAGCAATTAAAAAATAGAAAGAGAGAAAAAGCTGAGAAGGGATTGTTTTGTAAACAAACTCTGCCTGCTACAGACTCTGATGATGATCCAGATTTTTTTCCAGGCCCAGCTGGTCATCGAGGTACTAAGAATGAGATATTCACACACAACATGTATGGCACAAGCAGTATCCGTATAAATGAAAACATAAGGAAATATATACTGTTGGAGAAATCATACATTTAAATGAAGTCAAATGTGAAATACTTGATATAAAGACTCCAACCTAGTTTTTTTTTTTTTTTAGAAAATTACATTTAAAAAAAAACTCATTCTGTTGAAACTACCACCTCATATTCCTTCAGGATCAACTGAAATATAAACAGAAATGCTAATTTTTGAAACTGACTTGCGCCAGTTTAATGTAAAATGAAAGGTGTTTCTTAAACTAATAGAATTTTCTTATTTTTCATCTTAGACTATAATATTTTTATCAAGTTCCTTATTAATCAAGTTTTGTTTTTGTATTTATCTCATTTTTCATAAAATAAACTATACTGGGTGAAAATTGCTTCTATCATTTGGAGTGTTTCATTGTACCCCAGTATGTGTTTCATTGTACCCCGGCATACGGGGTACAATGAAACACTGTAAGACATTTATTTTTTGTTATTTTTCAAGCATAAAGATATTGTTTAGAACCTAATAAAAATTTATTTAGATGGGGAAAATACAAGATTAAAAATATGCATTAATTATATTTTTGTGCATGCAAAATTGTGGATAGGAAAAAAAAATTAGTAAATTTTGTTTCATTGTACCCCGTCTTCCCCTATGATTTTAGAATAAGTAATTTGAAACTTTGTTTAAGCTAATTTCGTTGATAAAATGTTCGTGATAAGCATATATTCGGGATGAATGTAAATCTGTAAATAGCAAACACATATACAAATCTTTAAAATAAGATATGAAAGCCATTAAAATACTTGTAAATTAAAATTGGAGGGCAATTTATGCAAATATTAAAATTTCGAATACAGATCTCTTATAATATTTTTCTTAAAGCTATTACAATCAGGAAAAGTTTAATTAAAAACTGAAATATTCATCCAAATTATCTTTAATGTATTATAAATAAATATGAAATAACACGGAGTCACGAATACTTAAAAGAAAAATCTGTACATCTTACCAGCCCATTTTCCAAGTTTTTTCCAATTTACCGTAGCTCCAAACAAATCAGCTAAGATACAGGTATATAATCCTCTCCAAATTGATCTTAATATTTTAAATAGTAAAAAGCAAATTACAATAAAACCGATAAACCATACTTTATCAAATGATTCACACTGCTCCGATTTAGAATCCATTATTTAGAATTAAATCTCGAAAGAAAATTGTACTTTGTTTGTAACTTTAATTCAAAAATTTATAAAGCAGAGCAGCTGACAAAGCGTGAAAAACAAAACGGGAATTTAATTTGTATTTTCCTCATTCACTCACACAGTTTACGTTCACAGTTCACATCAAGTTTGTGACGTCACAAAAAAATCCCCAGGGGATTCTTTTGTACATCATCATCATCAGAATGAATAACTAAAAAATATTTTTTTTCGTTATCTTTTCTTGTTTCATTTTTCAATAAAAGCTAAATACTTTCTTTTCAAGCTGAAAAAATTTGTTTTTGTTTTATGTGTTATAATTAATAATTTTAAAGTTATAATTGTTCTATAATTTTTTCCTTCTGTATTTTTCTCGGTATTGTTCCTATAATTACAAAATATGCATTTTCACATGCATATGTTCGAGTATTAGAAATTGGCAACAATATTACGATTACGTCTGCTACAAACTTATGCGAAGCAGTACGCTCTGAATTTGAACGTAAGTTTTTTATTATTTTAATAGTCGCTTTAAAATCTTGTTGAATCGCCAACTTTCCATTTACTTCATTTTCATTTCTTTTTTCAGTAATTTTTGTGTAATTCCGGTAATTGCTCTAAAATGTTTAAAGTAAATGTTAATGCTGTTTAGAAACTACTAATGTAATTAGTGGTTCAATATGATACATTAATAATTCTCAATAATTAATATTTCAGATTGTTTAATCTCAAGATGTCGAAAAAAGTAATATTAGTGACTGGTGGATCTGGCCTTGTTGGAAAAGCTATTGAAGCAGTTACAAAAGACAAAATGGAAAATGAAAAATGGTATTTTGTATCTTCAAAAGATGCCAATCTGACGTAAGAAGTTATTTTTGATTTATCTTTAACTGTGACGCTGTTTCTTTATATGAAAAGGCAGTGTATAGAAAAGAAAAACTATCAAAGCAAAACAAGTTTTATGAGTATTTTACCTATTTATAGTTCACGAAATTTTGAAATATTTATGTTAATAAGAAAAACTGAGAAAAACAAATGTCCATTTAAGAGTTACACAACTCTTACAATTAAATGCACCATAAGAACTACTAAATGTAACATATATTATCGGACTCTCTTGCAAAGAACCTTTATTGAATGGAATTTTTGATTTGCTATGTTTGATTTAAAAAACTGCACATTAATTTCCACATTTCACATGTCCTATCTTCTCTGTAACCCTTTTTAAGGGTGTTTTAAAAATATTTTTTTCTCTATTCAGCAACACAAATGTTTCTGACGCATTCCCAAATTTATTTTCTGTTCTATTTGCCTCATAAAATCAGGTTATACATATTCATTGTCTAAATCGAGTATCATACTTGGTTTTCCTATAAATTCAACATATTTTGGAGTTGCAGACAGTTGTTAGCTAATGAACACCATCCCTCCGCAGGTGCAGATCCAATAGGAGGGGGGAGGGGAGAGTGGCGAAGGTGCAATCGATCTTCCTAAACATATGTTTTCATGGAAACTCATACATTTTTCTAATATCTCATTGTTATAATTGGAAATTTTCATCTTAAAAACTGTGAAATTTTGTTTTTTTTCCCTGTGATGCCACTAGACTTTTAAATTCTGGGTTCATGGGACTCAAACACTTCCAAAAAACTGGGTCTTTTTTCTTTACAAAAGTGGGTCCTCATTTTAAAAAGTATGACATTCTACATAATTAATACATAAATGTCAATTTTACAATCTTTCAATTTGGAACTTATGCATCCTGAAATGATTACAATTTATGCGTCCCTTCTCCAATTTTCTGCTTAAATGATTGATGTGCTATAGCGCGTCCCCAGCATCACTGTTTCCCATGATAATTTAAAATTTTAATGTAATAAAAAAAAATTATAAGTACAAGTTATTTGGATCATTTTAATTTGGTGAGGCTTGGGTTTTGCAGTTCTTTCAAATCATTTTTAGTTTTTTATACAAAGATGTCTGAAAACCTAAATTTAATTAATATTTTATCATACATGTATAACAGAGTCATAACAAATAAGTAGTAATCAAAAATAAATGGCACTGTGCTGCAAAAAACTCATATAAAACCAAAAAACCCACTTTTATGTGGGTTTTTTTGGCAGGTAGGTGGGCAGACACCCCTGGCATATCCTGAGAAAAATTGAGTCCAGTTAAGGCCTGGCTCGACTATGTAGAAAATAAATGCAAGCCTGATTTTGGCACGGCACGAGTCTGCTGAAGAAAAAACTAAACTCGGGTCAGACACCATGTAACTCTCCGATTTCGATCTCTATGCTGAACATGTTACATTTCTGCATTGATGTTGTCAAACTAGTATTGACTCATGACGCACATTTATATTTATTCTCGCGAAAGTCACATTCACTGAAAATAGCTCATATTTTATCGGCTTCGTTTAAATTTTTATGCCCACTAAATTTTTTTTATTGGCCTGACTGGCCTGTTCAGTTTTTTTATCGGCCCAGCCTGTTGAAAAAATTGTCCTAATTCTGCCGCCCCAGCTCGCCTGTCTGAAAATTCGCCTTCATCCTGCCAGGTACGAGCCTCGGGCCGAGTCCGGACCCATGCAGACCTCTAATTTATGGGTGCAAATGATATATGCAGTGGTGGGCTGCAACATTCAAGGCATGGTAAAATTTCTATGTATATGAGACTTGCACGAAAGGAAAAGTATGTTATTTAAACCTATTTTTATTTGAGCATAGTTGAATTTGTAACACTTTTTTTTCTACGTTAATTATGCATTTTTTATTTCTCAGAGAAAGAGTTTACTATAGCATATAGCGAAAGAGCTCCAGGGGATGGAGCTCTTTTGCTACAACCACTAATCCTTGTCCTAAATTCTTGCTGAACCACTGTCATGATATCTTTATTTATTTGTAATATTTCTTTTTTATTTCCTAAATAGGAAACCATGTAAAGAAAAAAAAGATCTGTTGTGCTGTAGTTTTTTTTTTTTTTTTTTTTTTTTATGTGCAAATAGATTTTTTTTTCCAGTAACTGTTTCAAAATATTGCTGAATCTTTTCAATTGAAATTGCTTACATTACTTGTATAGTCATATATTGTATTGCTTGATCAGGGTCCTTTATATACAGTACAGGACCTATTATCCGGAATCCTCGGGACTGAAGGCTTTCTGGATTTTGGAATTTTCCGGATTTCGGGTCCTCCCGAATTCTGTCAAAAAATCACGGAAAAATGCAAATTTCGTCAAAGAATCGCGAAAAAACACAAATTTCTTCAAAGGATCGAAAAAGCCCCCCACAATTTCGTCAAAAGATCGCAAAAAAATCTGCAAATTTCGTCATAAGATCGCGAAAAGAACTGCAAATTTGTCAAAAGATCGCGAATAAAACCAGAAAGTTCGTCAAAAGATCGCAAAAAAAAACTAAATTTCGTCAAAATCTCATGAAAAAAAAACGCAAAATTCGTCAAAAGATAGCGAAAAAAACATTTTTTCAAAGAATCGCGAAAAACACGCAAATTTAGTCAATGGATCACGGGGAAAAAATGCAAGTTTCGTCAAAATCCTGCAAAAAAACCCGCAAATTTTGTTAAAATATAACGAAAAAAAATTCTTCAAAGGATCACAAAAACCCCCTTAATTTCGTCAAAAGATCGTGTACAAAAGAGAATTTTGTTAAAAGATCACGGAAAAAACTCATAATTACTGCCGACGAGCCCCCCCCCCCCCCCCTCTTCTATAAACTTAAGAAAAACTTGCTGTGAATTTCAGAATTTTTTTTTTACTCAGAATCACCCCTGATTCAAGTAACAAAATTGTGTAGCCAAAATATTTTGTCGAAGTGAGAGAAGGAGGATGTGAAATATCTGACGATTAAAAAAAAAATGAATCGTTATATAAATTTAAAATTTGACAAAAATTATTTTTTTCTAATTTCGGGGGGGGGGGGGGGGGGGGAGAAGCGTGTTCTCTCATCACTGAGAGAACATATTTTAGTGGTTACATATTGCAACACAATAGACCAAAAAAAATTAAAAATCTGTAAAATTTTCAAAAAATTGCAAAATTTTAGTAAAAATTTTCAAAAAAAAAATTTCCGGATTTTTGGGTCCTCCCAGATTTTGGAATTCCAAATAATGGGTCCTATACTGTATATTCGATATACTTTGTATATTCGATAATTATTTTCAAAATATCACTGTGCAAGATAATTGTGATATTTTCTTCAGTCAAAACAAGTGTAATTGGAAATTTCAACTGTTATTGACTGTGTCATTCTGCAGATAAAGAACTTTTGGCTCTGGCAGTGACTTTTTTAGGCAAAGAAGAAAACAAATATTTTGTCCAAGCATGTTTTAAACTTTTATTTTTAAATGTAGAGCTAATAATTATGTGAGACAATTAATTCAGAATAGCTATTGAAAGATAAACTATAATTTAGATAATCATTTATAAATACAGCATTATTGGAAAAGTTTTCTGATTTTGGTTTACTTGAGTCTAAACTGTACAACAGGTTAGGCAATAAAAAATAAGACAAGCGTACATTTATGTTAAAATTCTTCAATTAAAAAAGCTATTTTGTATTTAAAATTTTGTTTCATAAAACATAAAACTTTCTTGACATTTGATACAAATCCTATTTTATATATATATAAATATATTTGTATAAAGCAAATTGTTGTATCTTTTCAGTTAGTTAATCTTCAATTTTGTTCTAAGTTATAAAAAAGGAAAAGAGAAATGCATTTTTAGAATACTGTTTAAGTTTGCATGCATATTAAGTGGCAATATTTTTAGTTTCTAATTTATATTATGTATGAAAATATTTATTATCAGCAGTAATTTGACTATTTTGAAAATATCGGATATATATCAAAATATCAGATATTTTTGAAATTTTCGAAAATATCATATTTACGAACCCTGTGCCTGTGCTTGATATATAACTCTTTAATTGCATAACAAAACATTGTATAACTATGATTTGCTTTCCAATTTACCATCCACTTCCTTTATTCCTGTCTTCAGTAAAATAATAATATATAATTTTCTTCATTTGCATGCACAACTGTTCTGTAATCAGGGCCAGATTTAGCCTTTAAACCACTCTGTGCAAAAGTAAAAAATTGCGCCCCTACATAATAAGCGTAGATAGTAAGCATTAAAAAAAAGGTATATGGCATTTTTTACACTTTTAGCAAATGCCCTCCAAAAAAGTGTAACTCACACAGTAATTGACACAAATAATTATAATAACTTTTCGCTTAAAATACTTTCATTTAAAAAAATAGTTAACAGGAGGAAAATTCAGATGATTTTTTTTACGAACTTTTAGTTCAGATCAGAGAATTCTTTAATTAATTCAGAAACATCTAAATTGTTACTGAGTTTATACTCAATTCCTGAAATAATGAGGTCTGTCAATCCTGTTTGAGATTATCTTGATCAAAATTTTTATCTGCATCCTTTTTGGATGTCATTTCGCCAGCATTGACAAGGATGGCATTAAAGTGATTCTCTCATCTCAAATTCTTAAAAAAAACTATTGGAACTTTCCAAAAGTTTTATTGCCAATGGAATGCTACAATTTTCCCACTGCATGAGTTTATTAATAGTATTGACATGATTTAAAACCTCATACCATATAATGACAAAAAAAAAAAGAAATTTGGATTGTTTTATTTGCGTAAGTAGCGCAGATGCTTCATATCTTACAGAACTAGATATATACAATAAGATAGATACAAAGATATAGTAAATGCTAAGCAATGCACCATATATTTGACCATTTGATACCTCATTGGCTTTATAGCATTAATTCGAATTTCCCATCTGGTGCCTCTGAGAGGTTTTAAGGTTAGTTTTCAACATGCTTCAAAAGAATGGCCCACATGAAAGGTGTTGAAGAAAAAAAAAAGTACAATTTTTGGACAATATTAAAGAAGTTGACTCCTCCTAATGATGATTTGGCCATGTACCATTTACCATCAGGTTAAAGAAGTTGCAACCATATGGCGTATAAAAAGAATGAGGGATGATGTTTTTAATCATTGCTTACCACCATTGTACGTTCTCCTTTCATATAGACCCTATTCTTGTGACGTCAGTCATGTGCTTTGGGGAAACATTCTTGACATCATAGCTGGTAATTATGCAATGACTCATTTTGCAACTCATGGCTGCATGCGATAGAACAATAATACAGCATATCCTTGTGACCAGGGTTCGTACGCATCAATTTATGCAGGGTGTTTTAGGTGATTTAGTACCAGAAATTTCGTAAAGTACTGGTCACTATAGCTGAAGATAAAATTTTTTTTCACTAAATAATGCAAATATTACTTTACAAATATTCTGGTAAAAGGGGTTTGAAAGTCCTTGAAGTGTATGAACCCTGGTGAGGTGATGTCACGTGCTTTGGGGAAACATTGCTGAAATTACAACCTCGAACCCAAAGGGAGAATAGGGTCCATTTGCCCCATTATCTTATCCTTGGCTTCTCATGTTTGCCAAAGACAATCCCAAGTTTTCTAGCTCTCGAAGTAAGACATCTAAAAGCTGTTGGCTTGTTGATCTTTCAGCCTTAAGAAAGCCCAAAACATATTTGTGAATGTTGTCTTTTTGTTCAATCTACACATACTTTATAACGAAGGTCATTTGTTCTGTTTTAGTTTTACTCAAGTCAGACGTGCAGTCTAATAAAATTGAGTAATATTTTGATTTTTGCACTTCATCTAATATGTGCCTTTTGCGTTATGTGCAATTAGATAAATGACTTCGTTTTGAATGGTTTTACTCATGTATGTGTTTATTTTATGTTGTTTGTTCAAAACCCTCCTTACATGCTCCTCCATAGCAGGATCAAATTCAGCTAATAGTTGAACTAGCTTTACAAGATTCCATCATCATGTTCATAAAAATTTTCGTTGCTACCTCTAAATCAAGCAGCTTTCTCGTAAAAGTCTGACGATTTCACCTATTGAAAAACGGCGTTCAAATGTTGGGTTTCTGCATCCCAAAATCCTTGAGAAATAGCATCTGTTGTTTGCTAAGGTTTTAAACAAATAATTTAAGCCAGGACTTTTGGGCTTCAAAATTTTTATTTGTAGATTCATGATTTTTGAGGGTTTGTACTACATGCTGCTTCCAATCTTTATAGCCATCTTTTGCTAAAGAAGTTGCAGCCATTGCAAAAACTTTGCAGTAGAAGCAGAAATCTGAGTCTTTTGCTACAAAATACACCAACCATTTTCTGTGAATATTCTGTCTGTTGCTGAGATCTCTTGCATAGTTGTTTGAGGTGAATCGACATTCACTGGTATCAGTAGGAAAATCAAAGTTGTACATTGGAGACGTTGAACCTGCTTTCGAGACAAATTCTTTCTGAATTAGAAATACATTCAGGCAATAGTCCTGGATCAGAACCGAAAACCAAACCGGCAGGACTATTTTCATCTGTGTCTGTCTCCATCTGCAAGTGCTGCGCATATCTGCGCAGAAATACAATTGCTGCGCATGTCTGCGCCGAAATAGCGTTTTTCCTTAAATTTGCACCAAAACGTAGTTAAGTACCAAAATGAAATTTAGCACGATTTCGTCGATCCTAGAAACAAAAACCAAATTCCATTTTTAACTTTTTCCGGGTGGTAAATTTCCCCCTAGAAATACATTAAAATCTGGGCCTTTATGTGATTTTTTTCTTCCTCTCTTCGGCAAACAGTTGGCGGCGGATTTGCTTGGCGTACTCTCGGTATGGGAGAGTCGGTCGCACCCGCAGACTTCCCGATTTTTCTCCCGCTAAAATCTCGGAACTTCACTCCGGATAAGAGAAAGAAATCTGAAAGTTGCCAATTAAGCAATCGCCGCCAAAAAACGACACCCTCTTGACGGTGAAAAAGGAAACGTGTTGGAATTGTCTTCTGCCGGAAAGAACAATGGTATTCTCTCTACATATCTGACGTCACACCTCTTGGCGGCGCATGTGTGGAATCCTACTAATCTTAGTCGAACAATGAGATTCTGTGATTTAAAAACCAAAACCGAAGCTGCGATGTCTCTACATGGCAAGCAATCAGGTAAGTCTAATTATTTTTACAGCAAATTTAATAGTTTTATGATGTGAGTTATTAGAAAACTTAAAAAAAAATGTTCAGAGCAAGCTTAATATAATAATTTATTCAATATAATATGTAAAATAGGAGTTTGGTTAGGCTGAGAATAATATGGCAAAATAAGAATTTTACAGTATTTTCAGAAAAATAATTCACTTTAACAATAAAAAAGAAAACACTGTTCGATTTCTTTTCCTCTGCATGAAAATTCTTGCAGATTTTTATTATTTAGTCGCCGTACGCGTTGGTGTTCTGTTTTTGAGATATTCTTTTCATACTTCAGATGTTCTTTTTATTCATTTAACATAACTGTTTTCTATATTATTTTATAATTTACTGTTCGCAAAGCGTATGTACATCGTGAGCGTCCATAAATAGTTAATATGGCGATTGTTATAAAGCGCCGCGATCATAATACATACAGGACCCTGAACCCTTCGCGCCCATATGGATGGTGATCTTTCGGGGAAAAAAAAAAAGCCTTGCTACGTTTATATATATATATATTAAAAATCTGCATGAGGGTTGTCCACGTATTCGCGATTTTACAACTTTTTCATTTTTCTGCGCCGTTTTCATTCGAAAATTTGATGCAGTTTAATCTCTATATGTGTTAAAATGAAAGTATAATTTTGTAAAAATGTTAAATATTTGACAAAAACAACGTTCATTTGTAGTGTTGGTGGCGACGGAAGGGGGGGCTTGCGCTTTCTTCCGAGGATCCACTATTTTTCGCTTTTTTCCGATTTTTTGTCGTTTGTTTCTCGCAGGGGTGATTTGTTCCAAAAATTAAAAAATCGGTCCGAAAATTCGACATAAAAAAAATACTAATTTCAAAAAATGGCCGCCGAAAAAAAATTCGTCAATCGTTCGCAAAAATAGTCAATTTCGAAAAGGATCGCAGAAAAAAAGCAAATTTCGTTAAAGTATCGCAAACGAAACGTAAATTTCTTCAAAGGGCTGCGAAACAATGTAAAGAATCGCGGAAAAACTCCGAATTTCTTCAAAAGATCGCTGAAAAACCGCGAATTTCGTCAAAAGATTGCGGGAAAACGCGAATTCTGTCAAAGGATCATGAGTGTAAAATGCGAATTTCATCAAAAGGTCACAGAAAAACGTGAATTTCGTCAAAGGATCGCGGAAAAACTCCGAATTTCTTCAAAAGATCGTGAAAAAACCGCGAATTTCGTCAAAAGTTTGCAGGAAAACGCGAATTCTGTCAAAGGATCATGAGGGTAAAATGCGAATTTCGTCAAAAGGTCACAGAAAAATGTGAATTTCGTCAAAAGATTGCGGGAAAACACAAATTCTGTCAAAGGATCATGAGTGTAAAATGCGAATTTCGTCAAAGGATCGCGGAAAAACTTCGAATTTTTTCAAAAGATCGCGGAAAACCGCGAATTTCGTCAAAAGTTTGCAGGAAAACGCGAATTCTGTCAAAGGATCATGAGAGTGAAGTGCGAATTTCGTCAAAAGGTCACAGAAAAACGTGAATTTCTTCAAAGGATCGCGGATAAACTCCGAATTTCTTCAAAAGATCGAGGAAAAACCGCGAATTTCGTCAAAAGTTTGCGGGAAAACGCGAATTCTGTCAAAGGATCATGAGGGTAAAGTGCGAATTTCGTCAAAAGGTCACAGAAAAACGTGAATTTCTTCAAAGGATCGCGGAAAAACTCCGAAATTTTTCAAAAGATCGCGGAAAAACCGAGAATTTCATCAAAAGTTTGCGGAAAACGCGAATTCTGTCAAAGGATCGTGAGGGTAAAATGCGAATTTCGTCAAAAGATCACAGAAAAACGCGAATTTCGTCAAAGGATCGCGAAAAAAACGCGAATTTCGTCAAAGGATAGCTAAAAAACGCGAATTTCGTCAAAGGATAGCTAAAAAACGCGAATTTAGTCAAAGGAGCGTGAAAAAATTTGGTGCAACATTATTTTTCACCAGCTTTTCTTTTGCTGAATAGCAGGTTAAACATTAGCTAGCCATGTTTATTAAGTGATGGTTTGAGTGAAAGCATGTTAAAATTTGAATTGGACAACTAGCTAAGATTGCTGTGTAAAACATTGCACATCAGAATTATGAACAAAAAATAAAAATTTTCATTTCAGAATTATAGTATTTGTATAAATTATTAATTTGATTCTCTCTCCCCCCCCCCCCAAATAAAGCAGCATTTAAACAAAAATATTGTCTATTTTATTGCAAATACAATAATCGTATTAATTCAATTGTCTTATAGGTGCGCTATTTTAAATAATTTCTCATTTTCCCATTTCATGTGCCTTTTCTTATTTTATCTTTTTGCAATCTCATGCCTGTCCTCTTAAAGAATCTATCTGAAAATGCAGTAAAATTGTTTTGAACAAATTTTCGGGATATGATGATCGCTGGTTATTCAGTAGCAATCTAATACAACTCAAAATCTATCAAATTAATTGAAAAATAAAAGAAATACTATTAGATTCTTAGACTTTTGGATTAAATATTAATTTTTTCTGAAATTTCCACCTTCTCCTCCCATTGATCAAACCATAAACTTTTTTATTTCTAAAGATATTTCTGACCTGTCATCCTGCAATACCCCTCCCTGAAATTCCTTACCCCCGCCCCAATACAAGGCTATAGTCAAGGGGGATTTGGTGGTTCACCCTACCCCAGAAATTTTGACTGACTTTATTGCTTATATAACTTTAACTTTTAAATTTAGAGTTTCTTTGGAGGGGAAGGCTGTAAACCCCAAACATGTTGGTTGCACTGGACTGCTGAATATTGTTTATGTATGAGTTTATGTATTGAGTCATCAAGGGTAGATTTGGTTGCTTACCCCCCCCCCCCCCCCCAACCACCGCCCCTTACATCTATCATTGCTTAAAGTAGTATTTTCCATTTATCTGACAGCATGCTTATTGTTTTTTTTTTCTTTCCAGAAAGATGCGCTCGCTTTAATCCAGATATTTTAAAGCAGCGAGATTGCAACAATGATCTAATATCTGATTGGTGTACATCTGGTTTCAAACCAGAAGAAGGGTTATGCACTATATGTGACATGATAATAAAGTGCAACCAACATGGTGTGAGTGCTATTAAACGCCATGCTGAATTAAAAAAACATGTGGAAAACTGTAATAAAATTAGAGATAGTTCTGGGCAAATAAAAAAAAAAAAAACTGTCCAGAAAAGATTGGATTTAATGCAAAAGAACTGCCAGCAGCTCACTGAGCAAGATAAGGTTGCTGTAGCAGAGACACTGTTTACTTTAGCAGTTGCAAAATGCAACATTCCATTTTCCTTCAGTAACACTGCTAGTGAAATATTTCCTAAAATGTTTCCAGATTCAAAACTTGCAAGTGAATTTTCAGTTTCCAGGACTAAGCTATCATATATTATTTCAGATGGGATTGGACCATTTCTTAAAGAAAAGTTGATTGAAGAAGTTAATAAATGTGGTTCTTTTTATTCCATTCAAGTAGATGAGACCCCTGTGCATGAAAAAAGAGTACAACAATTTGATGTTCTAATACGTTTTTACAGCGAAGTGCACAAAAAAGTATTAAATAAACATCTAGAATCATTCCATTTAGGGCATGCAACTAGTGATATTCTTTTTGACAGTATTAAGAAGTCACTACATGAATTATCTTCACAAAAAATGGTTAGTTTCTACAGTGATGGACCTAATACAATGAAATTATTGAAGAAAAAAATTGCTGGCATTGAACAACAATTTAGTGGATGCAAGCGAGTGCTCACTGCACAAAATCCATAATGCTTTTTCCGAAAGATTGAATGCTTTTGGCACTGATATTGAAAGTATTCTAATTGATATTTATCACTTTTTCAAGAATTCAGCTGTACAGAGCTGTGATTTCATAGAGTTGCAGAAACAAATGGATTTGCCAGAACACATTTTCATTAGGCATGTGTCAAGTCGTTGGCTTACAATTGAAACTTCGCTGGAAAGGTTTATTGAGCAATTTTCAGCTCTAAAGAAATTTTTTGGATTATCACCACCAGGACGGCAATCAATTCGCCACCAGAAGATTCAGAAAGTTATGAATGATAAAAGCTTATTTGCACAAGCTTTGTTTTTGCAAAATGTTTGCCCACTTTTCACCAACTTTTTAAGGGTATTTCAGAGTAAAGATCCTTTGATTCCAGTGCTTTATGATGAAATGGTGAATTTGGTTAAAGCTATCATGGGTAGATTTCTTCAAACAAAAAGTTTCATGGACAAAACTGGTTTTGATCTTAAAAACTTTGATGTGAGTAAAGGTTGTCACTGGAAAAGGCCAGAAGTTGGTTCAGATACTGAAAAGGAATTAAAGCTTTTAGATGAACAGGGAAGAAAAGAATTCATTATGGGTGCACGATCCTTTTATATTTCCTCGGTGAAATATCTTTTAAGAGTTTTACCCCTTGAGAATAAATTTTTAGAACGTCTAAAATGTATTCATCCTGCGTTTGTAAAAGAAGATTCCTCGGTTTCATTTATAAAAAAAATTGCTAAAGAGTTGCCCAATGTAATTTCGATATCATCACTTTCTTCTTTGGCCGATGAATGGATTATACTCCTAAGTGAAAATATTTCTAGTGAAGGATCATCAACTGAAGGCTCAGACATTCAATGTTTCTGGAACTCAGTATTTTCGGTGACAAAACCAGATGGCAGTGCTAAATTCCAGCACATTCAAACTCTTATAAAAGCATTATTGTCTATACCACATGGTAACTCTGATTGCGAAAGAGGTTTCAGTGTAAATAATCGACTATTGAGCAACCGAAGTAATCTATCTCTTCACACAATCAATGGATTGAGAAATGTGAAATCTCATCTTGAGGACTATGATAGTGTCACTCATGTTGATTTATCGAATGATCTATTACGATCAGTTAAAAATGCTTACAAGAATTATAATCATCGTTTAGAGACAGAGAGACAGGAAAAAGTATTAGATGAACAGAAAAAAGAAAAAGAAAATAATGAAATTAAACTGAAAGAAGAAGAAAAAGAGCTTAACTGCAGACTGGAAGCTTCCCAAAGGATGCTTGAGAATGCAGAAAATTTGATCAAAAATGGACTGAAAAGAAAGAATTTTCCCGATATAGAATCTGGGCAAGTTTTATTAAATGAATCCTCAAGCAAGATTAAATGTATTCTTGAAGATTTAGAAAAAAATAGACAGGAGCAAGGGGCTCTCTCCAAGAAGAAAATTTAATGCTTTCCAACTTACTTGGAAAGCAATTGGGGGGGGGGGGGGGGGGGTATTTTTTCTTTCATCATTTTCTTTTTGGTTTTTAAATTTCTCATTTTGTCTATATTTTATTGTGAATTCAACATTGGTTTTAAGTGTGCTAAATTTGTGCCTTCATGAAATAGTTTCAGTAAAAATATTCAGTTGATATTTTGGTCCAAATTTTTATTTTAATGTAAAATTTAATATTTCATAATTATATTTATCAAAATTGTTTTCACTGAGCTAAAATCTCATTTTTTTAATGATATAAATTGTTGCTTTATTGGTTTTAATGCTCAGTATTTTTAAATATCTGAATTAAAAACTTGGCTCTAAATAAATGAAAGGTAAAAAAGGGTGAAACATCCATATGATTACTTTTTCGTGTAATAAAAGGTTTGTCATAAACTTGTATATTGATCCATCCATTCATTCATTTAAAAGTAGCAAGTTATTTGAGAATTGTAAAGGGGAGGGAACTTTATATTGACTTATGTCATGAAATTCTTATTTGTAATTATGCTTTTCTGTGTATGAAGGAAGATTATTCACTGCATTGTATTTTAAATTAATTTAAATCTTACTGAGCTAGTTGCCCTTCCATTTTTGTTAGTTTAATTTTGAAAGTAGAAATCTGAATAATAGTGGATAATACATTCTAAAAAGGATTGGTCTGCAGTATGTTTCTAATTCAGGTTAGTTATGTTTTATTCATATACGTTTCTTTGATTAGTTAAAATTGCTCTAAAATAATATTTTTTAAACCCAAGTAAACATTTTTTTTCTTCTTGCTGCTAATTTTTCATTATTATTCTAATCAGTACCCAACTGTCGTTTAGAATGTTCAGAGTTAGCAAAAAGTGTGAAGAAATTTTATCCGAGTAATTATTCTCTCAGATGTCAAAATATTCTCAAGATAGCAATCATTTTAATTTTTAGAAGTTTGTTAGCATTAGAGTTTAGATCTGCTCCAAAAACAGCTGTAAATGCTAGAAAATTAGATTTTTACTGCTCCAAAAATCGATTTTACTGCTCCAAAATCGCATGTTTGCTGCTCCAAAATCAGGTTTTTGCTGCTCCAAAAATGGATTTTACTGCTCCAAAATCAGATTTTTGCTGCTCCAAAATCGCTTTAGTGCACTTTCATCCCTGCAAGTGCAATGCATTTTCTACCTCTTTGCTTCATCCTGTTCGTCTTCTTGTTGCTCAACACGATCCGGTACTGCATCTACAGAGCAGTCGTCAGAGGACTGCTTTTTTCTCTTTTTGTTTTGGCAATTTTGTGCCCCTCTCTCTCTATATTTTTTTCTCCCCTCTGTGCCAGAGTATGGACTGACGGAGTGTTCGTCCAGCCCTGCTGTAATACATTATACCTATAGTGATGTAGTGTCTCTTATAGCTGTCTTGAAATGATAGTCTACTATAGTATTAGAAACATTTCTGAATTTGGTGAATCATTCATTTTTTCAACTAATAATTTTCTGTATATTAAAATAATGCAAATTTTGCAATTTATTAAAAAATATATCAAGAATTACTATAAATTACCAGTTTTTTAATTCATCTTAAAAAGTTCTTTTCTAAATATTATTGTATTTTCTCTTTTTATCATTTTAGTGATGCAATTCAGACAGACATGTTGTTTGAAAAGTACAAACCAACGCATGTCATTCATCTAGCTGCTATGGTTGGTGGTTTATTCCGGAATATGAAATATAACTTAGACTTTTTGGTGTGTATTACATTTTTCATTGTTGATCATAATTAGTGATGTAACGAATAGTGATTTGGCCGAATGCCGAATATTCGGCCAAGTTTTAGGCCGAATACCGAATATTCGGCGGCTAAATACTGACTTTAATATAAACGACTTTTATTTTAATTGTTTAATTTTTTTTCAATTTTAAAATAAAAAATTAAATTAAGGACTAATTGAAATTAATTTTTTGTTTGAGTTTTCAAAAATCATAACAGCTGAATGTATTTTTTGTTATACTTTAAATGTCTTAAAAAATACTTTAAAGATAGCATATGACTTTTAAAAATGTAAATAATAATTTAATTCATAATTTTTTATTTAATCCATAGATAGTTCTAGTAATTTATATATATATACTATCTAAAATAGAACTCATTACCTCTGTAAAAATGAAACTTTTTTTATTTTAATAAAATCCTTTCACCCCCTAAAAGTAAGAACTTGCATGTGTCCTCTGTCTTTTTATATCCTTTTTCATGCAACTTAAACTTAGTAAATTTACACTCTGTGTGTCAAAAAAAAAAAAAAAAAAGGTTATTTTCTTAAAATATAATTATTCATTCCATTAAAATATTATATATTCTTTTCTGCTACCAAGATATACTTTTCTCTTTTCTTTCTCTCAAAATTAACAAGCCCCTCATAATACTTCCTCCACCCCATATTTCAGAATGAGATCTTTTTCTTATAATAATTAATGTATTTAGGTATAATTTTTTAATATTGTTTGTCGAAAATATTTAAAATCATATTTTGTTTTGATTTTCTGGAACATATCTAACCAAATATCTTAAAATATTCGGCCAAATATGCCACTATTCGGCTACAGGTATTCGGTCAAATGTCCCACTATTCGGCCACAGGTATTCGGCCGAATATATGTTCAATATTCGGCCGGCCGAATATTCGGCAAAAGGGCCGAATAGGCCGAATACCGAATAGTGGCCGAATATTCGTTACATCCCTAATCATAATGATAAATTTAATTACATAAATTTTTATTTTCTATATTCCAAAATACAATTGAGCTCTTGAACATTAATTTGTTATACTAGTAGTCATTATCAGAAAAGTTTTCTATAGACATTGATATTGAGAAATATTCTTAAAATCAATATTTTGCTAATTTTGTTATTTTCTGTGCTGTCATTTAAAATGAGATTGTTGTACATCAGCATACTTTATTTTAGTTGAAACCTCCCCCAAACTAAAAAAATATAAACTAGAAAACGAGAATTCTGCTTTTTCAGAATTTAGTGAATTCCTCCATGAAAAAAAAAAAAAAAAAAAAAAAAAAAAAAAAAAATTATATATATAAATATAGATAGTATAAAACATATTATTTCAGTTTTAAGACTTAAAATACACACTTTTATTTTATATAAAATGACATCATTTGCATCCGCTAAAGAATTCCACATTTACGATCAAATCTTAAACAACATCTGTAGAAAAGCACGCATATTATATCACTATTGCAAAATAATACACAAACAAAGCAAAAAACCATGTCGTCATCCAAGAAACTGGACAAAAAAAATCTGTTATCTAATGAAATCATTTGTTAGCAACTTTAAATGTGTACTGAAAATTAAATATGATTTATAATAGCTCCTTGTTTTACCAGAAATCATTCATTTATATTTTTTCAAAATTTAAAAAATGTTATTACACATGGTTAATAAAATTGCATTCATTCAACTTTTTTATAGGAATTAAGCAAATGTGGAGAAAATAAGTTACTCACATACTCTTTAAAATACATTTTTATAGCAGACTATATTCTTGGCATAGCACATATTTCAATTACATTTTTTTTTTTTTTTTTTCAGTTATGGGAAAATAGCAACAAAAATATATAGTAATCTACTATTTTTCCTTCACTTTCTACAGAAATGGAGTACTTCAGCTGCCACCATTGCAGAAATGTCAGTAAAAATTACAAAAAAATTAATATCTCAAAAGTAAATTGAGATGCAGTTTTCAAACAAATTGCATTTAAAAATACTTTATTTCTCTATACAATGGTGTAAAAATTGAAAATCTGCGATGTTTAGAAGTTTTAAAAAATGCAGTAGATTATCAATATTTAATGGTACTATGATACATATCTGCTTCGTTGTGGATTATGGTTTGGTGTCATGTTATTTTTTAGTGACAACACTTTGTTGTCTGAAAGAAATAGCATATCGAGGGTTAATAAAATAAAATAAATTGTTTTGCAAAATTTATAATTACAATTAGAAATCAAAGTAATGGAAGTTCTGGAATTTTTTTAAAAGCAATATTTAAAAAAAAATTTTAGTTTTTTGTTATGCTACAAAGAATTTTTCATTTTAAAACATTGTTAATTTTTCTGGATATATTACATCTAAACTTACATTGTTGTTGTTATTTTTTCTTGTAGAGAAATAATATTCATATTAACGATAATGTGTTGCATTCAAGTTTCAAACACGATGTGAAGAAAGTTGTATCATGCCTCTCAACCTGCATTTTTCCCGACAAAACTACTTATCCTATTGATGAAATGATGGCAAGTATTTCTTACATATTTGTAAAAAAAAAAGTGTGCTTTTATACTATATTTATTATATATAAATAGACGGATCGAGGAACGGTTTTAAATTTTATTTACAGAATCATAATTTTTTTTTTGTGTCTAAAATATATATATATAATAATTGAATATTGTCTTTTACATATACAATTAGTCACAAAACTACAGTCGTGGAAAAAAAGTAAACACCCCTCCCCCACTAACTCCTCAACAAATTATTGTAGAAGAAAGTTACTGGTACCGAACGATTGGAAATAAAGTCTACTTTTAAATGATATAGATAAAATTTGCTTATGGGGCCATCTACACATTAAAACGAACCATAACTTTGTTTTTTTCAATAGCAGTACACAATTCTGACATCATAAATGAACTCTACATCCTCCAATTAGCCTAAAAACAAATTTTTATGCAATTCGTACCATAAGTTTCCGAGAAATTATTTTAAAACGAGCTTATTTTAAGGGCTGTATCCAAATTGAAGTTCGGAAATCGATTATTAACCGAGAGAGCCCTCATCTTGATCAAGACATCTTAAGAAGTCAATGAAGCCTGCTAGATTACAATACAGCAGAAGAAATTTCAAAATATCTAGTCACTTCTATTATAGATACCCCTTAAACCATTATTTTGTCGTTTTTTTAAGCATAATTTGAAAACTACTTGGAAGAAAAATGTGAAATTTGGGATTTCCATAAAGCAAGACTTAATAAATCTAAATCCATAAAAAAAATTGTAGGTTGCAATTCATAATTTTTTCAAATATTAATTTCATAATTCATATCATAAAATTATAAAAATTGCAAATTCAGCGTATTTATGTTTGGGTATATTAGTATTGCTACAAAAAAAATTAGCACATTAGGAGCATAATTTCTGGAGATATTAATAAAAATATGAAAATGTAATTTAACATTAGAAGCACTCAATTTTGAATGTTTATAATTCAAAAACTTATCATTCTAATGACTTGAAATTCGGTGTCTAGGCATAATTTGAATCGAAGATTTGAAATATCTTGTTAAAATTAGGTATTGTCATTGAAAAAAATGAAGTTTGGATTCGTTTTAATATGTAGATGGCCCCCTAAGCAAATTTTATATACATCATTTAAAAGTAGACTTTATTTCCAATTGTTCGGTACCAGTAACTTTCTTTTATGATAATTTGTTGAGGAGTTAGTAGGGGGTGTTTACTTTTTTTTTTCCACGACTGTACATATGCAGAACATTTGTTATGACATTGCTTCAAGAAAAAAAGATGTATAATCTTATTGCATTGTAAAGTATACTTTATTTCAGTTACAGGAAATCTCAAAGCTTTATTTTAAAACAAAAATATCATAAAAATAAAATTATTTTATGTGAGAGGCAAGAATAACTGAAAATGACATGAAAATCTTATCACAAAAGTAAATATGCAAACACCAGGAAGGAATTTTACAAATTTGTTTTGAGAAAGCTAAAATGAAGTGATTTCTATGGCTCATTAAAGGAAGAATGGGAGGCTAAAGCCTCCTTTGTAAATTTATTTAAAATAAACAAAAAGGCAAATTAGATTAGTTCTGATATAAATGAAATTGTGATCTTAAATTCATTCTGTTCTGTGATCTTAAATTCATTCTATTCTGTGATTTTAAATTCATTCTCAAGTTCATATAATACTTTAAAAACTTCTATCCCCCATAATGAATGCCCATAACAAATAACAGAATTATTCATATGTCTTTTTTGGAAATGGAGACTGGAAATATTATAGATACATGTAATTTCAATTACAAGAGAACAAATTTACTGAGGGAGAGGAAGGGGAGGCGAGTTATTTAGCCTCGTTGTAGATAGAAATAGAGAATGTTTTCATAATTGTTTATATCATTTAGTAACAAATCTCATTTTCTTAAGCCTTAATTATGACAAGTTTTTTAAAGTGCCAAAGCCTCTATAACAGACAAGTATCTATTTTTGTATCCTTTCCTAATTACAGGATCTTTAAAAAAAAGTCTTGCCAAATTTATATTTCTCCCTTTTCTTTATATTGATATTGATCTTTGTAATTCTCTTTGTGATTATATCCACATCTTTGTAAATTGCACAAATTTAAATGTTTTTTCATATAGTGAAATGAAAAATTACTATAAGCTTTTGTCATTTATTAGATTTAATATTTAAATGTTTTAAGTTGAGTAGATTTATTGTACAAAAGTTAGGGTGTAAAAAAAAAAAAAAAAAAAAAAAAAAAAACATCATTATTTTTATTAAAATCAGATTTTTTTTTTTTTTCCAGCATTTAAATACTGAATAGCTATTGAGAGTTTTAGGTTTCCAAAACAATTGAACCTCTAATCGCTAACATAATGAATGTTTTTACACTTTAATTAATCAAATTATAATTATTAGTTAGTAATTACAGAAATTATAAAAATTGCAAAGTAGTAGTTTCATTAGTTAGTATCAATGTTATATAAACATTAATATTTTGTAATAATTATGTAAAACTATATTAAATACTAGTGATATCCACTACTTAAAATTAATAATTATTAAACAATTAATTCTCTAATTAGGAACATATATTTTTATACCTTAGTTACTAAAATAATTAATAATGAATTTTTAATTTTGAAAGAAAAAGGGGCAGGATGCTAGTTCAAAAAAAAGTACTATTTCATGTGAAAATATATTAGTAATGTGTTTAGTAATGAGATAAATATATATATATAATTTTTATTATAAATAAAGTATCCTTAATTTTTAATAATAATTTTATGAATTATAAATTGAAAAATACAATTAAATAACAACTTGTTTTAATAATATCGTGTTTTTCTAAAGAAATAAAGTTCTGCCATTTTTGCAAGGTCTTGGGCATATGGATTTAGAAATACTGTTGAATGGGAAAGTTTTTTACTAGAAATCTCTGGCTACATCTACAGGTGAATTTCACTATTTTTTTGTATTTTGCAGTTTCAAAAGAGACAGGTTGTGTCACCCTTTTGTCCTAGAAGAAACAGTAAGTAATTACAGAATCAGAAGTCGATCCAGAAAAAATTTGGGGCCTATTTAGGGCCCTTTTACAAAAATAAATTTACTAAAATAGGCCCCTTCACAAAAATAAATTTACTAAAATAGGCCCCTTCACAAAAATAAATTTACTAAAATAGGTCCCTTCACAAAAATAAATTTAACAAAATGGGCCCCTTCACAAAAATAAATTTAATAAAATGGGCCCCTTCACAAAAATAAATTTAATAAAATAGACCCCCTTCACAAAATTCCTTTTAGTAAATCAGGCTCCTATGTAAAATTCCTTTTCATAAAAACTGTTTTAAAATGTGTAATTTGTAAATAAAACCAGTTCACCAAGAACAAAAATTTTAGCAAAACGTTTTGAAGATTTTTTTTTTTTTTGGTTGTTAATAAATGCTTGGTTTGAATTTGAGTAACTGGATTTCAATTTTCGTTACAAAATGTTATTTTTCACAAAAATATAATAAACTTCACAAAAATGCAATAAAATTCACAAAATAACTTTTTCTTTTCACAAAATGGGCCCCAAGAATAAAAACCTGCACCGACCCCTGAGAATTAATAAAAACTGCAAATAACTAATTTCATTAGTTAGTAGCACAAATAACAAAACTAATAAATATTATTTACAGCTCGATTTGCATTTGCAGTTAGAAAAATTACTGTTAATCGCCTAAATTTAAACTTACACACATGCTAACCAAAAAAATTATGAAAATGAATTAAGCCCATTCATACACACATAAAAAGTAAACATAAGAATAGCCAGTTATATCTGAAATCCTCAAAATATTAAATAACAGCATTATTACATCTCAATGGGGATTATTAGCTTTCAATGTTTTTTTAAGAAAAAAGTTTTCCTACCTTTTTAAATCCCTATTTTTTTTTTTTTTTTTTTTTTTTTTTTTTTTTTTTGTATATATGAGTTACAAAGTTTAAAAATATATATATATTCAACCTATACCAAAGAAGCTCTTGCTGTGCTTAACATTTTTATCCAGTAGCAGAATTTTCTGCGTCCATCTGCAGCAAACCAAAATTTGTCTGTGATCCAACAATGCTGAACCAAGATACTACGATAAATACTTATAGTAGCCCATAAAATAAGCAAAATTGCATTTTACAAAGAAAATGTAATAAGAAACACAAAAACTCTTAAAACAAAGTAAATTTTTAAGACCATTATTTATTTTTAAGCTGGTAGATTAATCTCCAAGGTCTAAAACAATCTGCAGCGCTGCTGCCGTGCTGCACAGTTTCTGCTACAGGGCATTTTTATACCAATTAGTTCTTTTTCTCTTATACATTCTTTTACAATAACTGTTGAGCAGATATCATTCTTCCATTCTTCTTTAGCTCCAACATTTATTATAAATTTATTATTTCAAAAGTAAAATGAGAAAATAAGATTCTGGCTATTTTATTATTTTACTTGTAGAAATGTATTATACTTGCTATTCTTATTTTATGTACAGGAATGAATAATTTGATTACTTAAAGAAAATTATGACATTGCAAATTATATTCGATTTAAATATCATTTTTAAATGAAATTGTTTTATGTCAGAAAAAAATTATGCTTTTTACAAACTTACTGTACTTATTTTTTTTTTTTTTTCAACTCTCAGGAATTAAGCTTAGAAACAATTATTTAAAAGCTCCTTTTTTGTTTATTCATATGTCAAAATACCTGTAGAAACTTTAATACTTTTTTATGTCGTTTTAAACATTTAGAAAATTTATGATTTTAATCAATGATTTAAAAAAAAAATCTGTTGATTTAAATTTTAAAACATGTTTTATCAAAAAGAACAATGAAAATATCCAATCAGTTTCTTATTCAGATTCCATTTTGTTTTTTAATTTTTCATAAAGTACTATGTTTTACTAATAAACCATGCACAATGTATACATAACATCATACTTAACAAATGCCTTTAAATTGCAAATGCTAGTTTTGAAAACTAAGTTGAGGTTTTGGGATGGAAAGGTAAAGGTCAGAATTAGCACTAGCCACCGGTCACAGGACCGGTGAATGAGAAAAAGTGGCTACTAAAAAATCGGCTGTCAGCGACCTTATGCCCACTTTCCTACGAGAAGAGAGTAAAATTTTTTTGCGTTTCATCATGTTATTCTATTTTTTCTGGTTGCAATATGTTTATGTTAGCATATTTATTTGTGCTATTCAATTTTAGATTAATTAATACTAATAGAAATTTTAACAAAAGTTTACTGTTTAGTATTTTTAAATAAAAAAGTGGCCGCTAGTTTAAAGAAAGTGGCCACTTATAAAACTGGTACTACTGGCCAATGTCCAGTAATGAAATTTCCCAGTTTTGACCTTTATGGAAGAGTGGTATTGAGGTGTGACTGTCGATCTTAGCCTCCTCTCTTATTTTATTCACTGGAAATTCCTGTTTGTCTGTTACAATACCACTTTTTTAATCATAATTATTCACACTAAATAATTTATTTATAATAACTATATTAATTTATCTTATAATATAATATACTAATTGTAGCCATCTTTTAATTACCTGATTATTATTTTTTAAACAATGTAAAGTCATTTTTTCCTCTTACTGTTAGTCTGTTACGATAGAAATGCCCTTATCTATCAACTAACTTTGAAACTATTTCGACTATTAACTTCTACTTTTAACAATCACATGTCTAATAACTTGCTGAAATTACCCTTTCGTTCTCCAGAAATGGGCCACTTGTGCAACAATAGTGGGCCCCTAGTCCACTATTGCTTCTGTTCTGATGAACAGAAAACTAAATTTATATACAAAGGCTTAGATCTACAAAAAATTCTTAATAAAAATAAATTAAACATAGCAATAAAATTTGGCATACACTCCAGTAAGGCCCTCATGCCCATTATTGGTACAATTTAAAAAATAGGAATTATACAATAGCTCTGAAATTTTAATATTATATACTAACCTTATAGCTAATGATTGAGTATCGCTTTGACTCAGATATAATCAGATTTAAGGGTGATATAATCAGTTTGAAAATCAAAAAATTTCACTCAGGATTTTGATGTAAAAAAATAAATAAATAAATAGTTATGTGTAAAACAGTGATTTTTACAGTTAAATATCAATATTTTAGCACAAAAATTATGCAGCCATATAAGATCATCTTCATACAACGTATTATTATTCTAAGTACCTTATTATGGCAAGAACTGTAATGCAAAAATATATATATCTTTATCAGTTGAAGAAAAAGTGGTATGTTGAGATTTTTTTAAAATATATTTTGTGGTGGGATCCCAATATAAAAATATTGCTATAATTTTATGATTAGAAATAATAAAATTTAAAGCCATTCAAATAATTCTTAATCATTAAAGCCTATATGCATATTACCGATTTCCAAAGGATGAATTGTACCTTTTTTTTTTTTTTTTTTCACATTTATTTGATCAAAATATACTTTAACTATTCCATAAAAAAATTTTAAATTTATAAATTTAATTTTTCTGGTGGAATTTACTTAAAAAAATTTCAAACAATCAGTATACTATTTTTATTTTGCTTAATGGAAGCTTTGATTATGCTTGTTAACTTAGTTTTAAAGAGTTGCAGTGAATTGTAATTCAATATGGAACCAGTTATCCAGAATGATATTTGCAATTCATTGATTTCAGAAAAAAGTGTCATACAGTGCCAGTTTGACATGTGCATTGCTTGATACAATACAATACACATAGCATAACTTGATGCCAACATCTAGTTCTTGAAATAGAGGCATATTTAGTTAAATATTTGACATTTTGATTTTTATGCAAAAGAAACATAAGTATTTTTGTTTCCAAGATATTCCCATAAATTGTCTTCTTTCAAACTCCAATTAACTTTTAATTTTGTTTGGACTGAATCTTAATTTGTGTTTTTACGTTTTTAAGAAAATTAGTTTCAATATGGGAAAAGGGAAATGTTGCCATAAAAAAGGATGATAAAGATTTTGTTGTTTCCAATAATTTTTGTTTTGAATTTGTATCAAGAGAATTACTATTTTAATCCTTCTCTATTGATAATTTATTATTAAGTCTGATTTATGCATGATCTCAAATGCTAAAAAAAACTCTCTTACAGTGCAATTTATCTATTTTTTTTATTTTGTGGGGGTTTTTTTTATAATGAATTTCCAAATTTTCTACTATACTACCAAGCATAACTTCAATCTTTCTCGCAAGGACTTTTTTAATGTTTTGTATACTGTTATATAATAGTATATAATTTTTATAATTATCTGTACATATTGTTTATTAAATCTAGATTCATAATGGTCCTCCTCATGAATCAAATTTTGGATATTCATATGCCAAGAGACTTATAGACATTCAAAATCATGCTTATAATGCCCAACATGGCTGCAAATACACATCAGTCATACCAACTAATGTTTTTGGACAATATGATAATTTTAACATAGAAGATGGACATGTTTTGCCAGGACTTATTCATAAAACTTATGAAGCTAAAAGTAAGTAATTATCTTAGTAACTAATGAAAGCAATATAATTCACCAATAAGCTTAAAAGATTTAAATTTTAATCAGAAGATTCTTTACTATTAAAACTATTAAACTTTAAATCATGGTAAAAAATAATTTTACCCATAACTGGAATGAATGAATAGGTGAGGTTTAATGGTGCAAGGTCGACATGCTGCATCAAACCCTTAACTGGAATATGGAAATATCATACACAAAATATATTATTTAACTTTCTTATTGATGGCATTTTACTATTCATGTATACTTTCCTTAACCAAAAAGGAAAAATATCATACACAGACAGTAATGTATAAAGTTGCTAATTTAAAAAAGTTGCTATAAAAAGAAAACTTATCATGAATTGGATGTAGATGTTTATTCTTCAATACTAATGACCAACAAAACCAAATTTTTAATGTTATAGCAGAAAAATTGGTTTTGATAGAATTTTTGTATTTCCGCCAATTTCTGTTTATTTCTTTTCTTTTTCTATAAACTCACTTTCAGTAATTAATAAATTTTGTTTTATTTCAATTGTTGTTATATCGTTATTATTATTATTATTATTTAAATTCTGTTTCTCTAGTGTTTTATAACAATCCATCTTTTATTTACATTCTGATAATATAGATAAATGTAAAACCTGCTTACACCTTTTATTTCCATAATTTCTATATGTATATTTTTCTTTTATCAGTAATTAATAATTTTCCATTCTTTTATTATTATCATGGTCTTATCTAACCTTACATTTTTAAATTACAATTTAACTCTCTTATCTCCGCATCTTTCCATATTTGTATCTACATCAGCCTTCTATTCTTTTTCTGTTTCTATTTTCGCTCTCAACCTGCATGTGGGTGGTAAGTTTGCCCATCTTACACATTCCTTTCTGTAATAATAATTTAAAAAATGTACAATGTATGTGTTTCTGAATAAAAAGTTTTATTTATTATTTTCTATAAGTATAAATAGAAAATAACTAAGAGGAATTCATGCATTATCATAAATCCTGACAAATGTGCATTTTTCATTTACTTATTATAAAATGCTATGTGCACAAGCGCATATCAGTTATTAAAATTAAAGGATGAAAAGTATTTGTGCATACAAAACAAATAGGTGTTGCTATCCAACGTACAATTTATTCACAAGTTTAACATAAAACTCTACGTTTCGGTTTAATCTTTAAAACCTTCATCAGGAGAAAAATTTTCTAAAATATAAATCGACAACAAACTCTTTACATGCTACATTTTGAAATCAATTCAAAATACAAAACTTTCTAACGGAAACCTCTTACTCCCAAATAAACAGTTCAGTGGCGCCATCTTTTAACCAAAGATGCAAACGAAGAAAGAAATGCTGAAAAAAGTGGAATTTTCATTGACTTTTCAAAATTGAAAGCCATATTTCTGGGATGTGAAAGGAAACATTATCATTACACACTTCATGGTTTCTTAGACGAATTTCTAAAGATTCACGAATAATAGCATTGCGCGGAATAACTTGCTTGGAAATAACTTTAGCATGGTCAAAGTCTATAAATGAAATGAGTCCTTTATGGTAGCTTCTTGAGAGTGCTGTAGAAAATTTACGAAACTTCAAATCGTTTTTATGTTCTTGCAATCTTTCGAAAAATCGACGTTTAGTCATACCAATATAGGAAGAGGTGGTCCCATCTGTAAATTTAAAGGGAATTTCATACACCCCAGAAAAAGATGAAAAAGAAATTGGATCTATATTTTTACACATAAGATTAAACAATGTCATAGAATTAGAGGCAACAAGTTGAATGTTGAATTTCATGAAAGACTTTTTTAACTTTTCAAATAAGATAGGAAAATATGGAACCTTTCGGTAAACTTGATTAAATTTGGGGGATTGGGGATTAACGGAAACTTTATACTTATCAACCAATTTATAGATAAGGCTTGAATTAAAACCATGACATAATCAAATATTAACGATGAAATTGATTTCATCATCCAAAAATTCATCCGAACAAACAAGTAATGCACGCTGGATAAATGACCTAAATGCTGCAATCTTATAATTCCATGGGGCAGCTGCAGTGACAGGAATAACATTGTTTAATTTCATAGATTTCCGGAAAATTTTCCGTTTTAAACAATTGTTTTCTTTAATAAGGAGAACATCAAGAAAAGGAAGCGAGTTATTGTTTTCTAACTCCATCGTGAACTTAATATTGTTATCAAGTTGGTTAATTTCGTCAAAAAAATTTTCTAAGGATTGTTTCCCATCTTCCCAGATAATAAAAATGTCATCGACATACCTTAACCATAATGAAGGTATAGGGAAATGCTTCTTTAAGATGAGTTCTTCTAAAGGACGCAATTTGAATTCTGCCAGAATACTAGAAATAGGTGAACCCATAGGAGCTCCTTTCTGCTGTTTAAAATATTTATCTTTAAAAATAAATACATTACTTTCCTTAATTAAGTTTAAGCCCGACTTAATTGAAAATTTCATATTATCACTTAAATGAGGTAACCCATCAATGGATAAGCCTATGGAAAGAATAACTTCTTCCACATCGATGGATGGAAACAATGACACAATGTCAAAACTTGCCAAAATTGCATTATTAGGAAGATTAAAATCCTTAACTCGATTAATGAATTCCAACGTAGAAGAGATAGAAAAAGTTGAAGAGGGGAGAATACTTTTAAGAAAAAATGCAAATGCTTTTTCAACAAAATATAACGGGCCTTGGCACCGAGAAACAATAGGACGAAATGGAAAACCAGTTTTGTGGTCTTTAAGACGAGCAAAAATACGTGGGGTAATCCCAGTGGGGTTTAATTTAATTTTACCTTTGATCAAAGTAGGCCATTCACCATTTCTGATCAGTTCCTGTGTTTTACGAAAAAGCTTAGGATTTGGATCTTTAACAAGCGTTGAGCATGACAATTCTTGAATGCATTCATCCATCTTCAAAAAATATTGGTCTTGATCTATAACAGCAATTTTTCCGGATTTATCTGTTTTCATAAAGAAAATGTCAGAATCTTTCTTTAATTTTGAAATGACATGTGGAATTCTACAATTAGGAATTTTACTGTTTAAAAACTTCATGCTAATATTACAAACTTGATGTCTGGCCATTTCTCTTTCAGAAACTGGTATAACTTGAATTATACTTTCTAAATCAGAACAAAAGTCACTCTTATTTATTATAGCAGGGAATGAATATTTGCCACCTAAAGAAATCAAACGTTCTTCTTCCAATGAAAATACTTTACTGGAGAGGTTAATAAAAGGAACAGGCTTGACAATTGGACGTTGAGAAATGTCAGAGTTTACACTTAAACTATGAATTTTCTTAGTATGGCGAAACGTGATATTCTTACTTTGGGCGAATCTAAGACCTTCAACGGCATAGATAAACTTGTCAAATTGGGTTTGGAAAGTGGCTTTATCCAATTTAAAATATAAATCATAAGTTCTTGATGATAAAAAGTTAACATATGAAAACTTACTTCTAATACACTTATCCAAGCTAGAAGCTTCAAATTTCCGTTTCAGAATTCCAAAACCTTTAAGAAAATGATTGTTGATACGCAAAAAATTAGGAATAACATCAAGTCTTTTACAGGTCTTCAAAAATTTTATGTTTAAGAGTTCACGATCTAACTTCAAAATGGTCGATTTATACTCCTTGAAAACTTTAATATAGTCCATATTGCCCAGCATCGGCTTGGTCATAATAATAATAATGGACTTTACGTTGTAATATCGATACAAAACAAATAGGTGTTGCTATCCAACGTACAATTTATTCACAAGTTTAACATAAAACTCTACGTTTCGGTTTAATCTTTAAAACCTTCATCAGGAGAAAAATTTTCTAAAATATAAATCGACAACAAACTCTTTACATGCTACATTTTGAAATCAATTCAAAATACAAAACTTTCTAACGAAAACCTCTTACTCCCAAATAAACAGTTCAGTGGCGCCATCTTTTAACCAAAGATGCAAACGAAGAAAGAAATGCTGAAAAAAGTGGAATTTTCATTGACTTTTCAAAATTGAAAGCCATATTTCTGGGATGTGAAAGGAAACATTATCATTACACACCTCATGGTTTCTTAGTTTTCTCATTTAAGTGATAATATGAAATTTTCAATTAAGTCGGGCTTAAACTTAATTAAGGAAAGTAATGTATTTATTTTTAAAGATAAATATTTTAAACAGCAGAAAGGAGCTCCTATGGTTCACCTATTTCTAGTATTCTGGTAGAATTCAAATTGCGTCCTTTAGAAGAACTCATCTTAAAGAAGCATTTCCCTATACCTTCATTATGGTTAAGGTATGTCGATGACATTTTTATTATCTGGGAAGATGGGAAACAATCCTTAGAAAATTTTTTTGACGAAATTAACCAACTTGATAACAATATTAAGTTCACGATGGAGTTAGAAAACAATAACTCGCTTCCTTTTCTTGATGTTCTCCTTATTAAAGAAAACAATTGTTTAAAACGGAAAATTTTCCGGAAATCTATGAAATTAAACAATGTTATTCCTGTCACTGCAGCTGCCCCATGGAATTATAAGATTGCAGCATTTAGGTCATTTATCCAGCGTGCATTACTTGTTTGTTCGGATGAATTTTTGGATGATGAAATCAATTTCATCGTTAATATTGGATTATGTCATGGTTTTAATTCAAGCCTTATCTATAAATTGGTTGATAAGTATAAAGTTTCCGTTAATCCCCAATCCCCCAAATTTAATCAAGTTTACCGAAAGGTTCCATATTTTCCTATCTTATTTGAAAAGTTAAAAAAGTCTTTCATGAAATTCAACATTCAACTTGTTGCCTCTAATTCTATGACATTGTTTAATCTTATGTGTAAAAATATAGATCCAATTCCTTTTTCATCTTTTTCTGGGGTGTATGAAATTCCCTTTAAATTTACAGATGGGACCACCTCTTCCTATATTGGTATGACTAAACGTCGATTTTTCGAAAGATTGCAAGAACATAAAAACGATTTGAAGTTTCGTAAATTTTCTACAGCACTCTCAAGAAGCTACCATAAAGGACTCATTTCATTTATAGACTTTGACCATGCTAAAGTTATTTCCAAGCAAGTTATTCCGCGCAATGCTATTATTCGTGAATCTTTAGAAATTCGTCTAAGAAACCATGAAGTGTGTAATGATAATGTTTCCTTTCACATCCCAGAAATATGGCTTTCAATTTTGAAAAGTCAATGAAAATTCCACTTTTTTCAGCATTTCTTTCTTCGTTTGCATCTTTGGTTAAAAGATGGCGCCACTGAACTGTTTATTTGGGAGTAAGAGGTTTTCGTTAGAAAGTTTTGTATTTTGAATTGATTTCAAAATGTAGCATGTAAAGAGTTTGTTGTCGATTTATATTTTAGAAAATTTTTCTCCTGATGAAGGTTTTAAAGATTAAACCGAAACGTAGAGTTTTATGTTAAACTTGTGAATAAATTGTACGTTGGATAGCAACACCTATTTGTTTTGTATCGATATTACAACGTAAAGTCCTTTATTATTAGTATTTGTGCATGTTTAAAAAAAATCTTAATAAGGGAAAGGAAAGTTGAATAGGTGTCAAATTTTGATGTTAAATTACTACAAGCACTTTAATAGAAATTAAAATTTAGATCAGTTTCTGTTGTGTATAAATAATATTATATTTATTTAGCTGTTTATCCATATGTTTTAATATTGTCATTTCATTATCATTAACAATTTTGATATTAATTTTAACAGTTTATTTATCTATTAATATTGCAGATTATATTATCTTCTTGATGATATGAATGTTTTTATGTATTAGAAAATGGAACTCCTCTTGTGATTTGGGGATCTGGTAAACCTCTTCGACAATTTATTTATTCTATTGATCTAGCTAAATTAATTATTTGGGTTATGAGAGAATACGAAGAAATTGAGCCAATAATATTGTCAGGTGAGTTAAGTTTTAAGATATCTAAGACATGAGTTTTTTACAAAATGCTTTCTTGCATATGCAAGAAACTCTTATCTAAACATTAATAAGATGTCAGAACTCAAAAAAAAAAAAAAAAAAAAAAAAAAAACTTATACAATATTCAGGTTTATCGTGTTCATGATGAAAATTGTTTCTCTATTGTCTTTTAGCATCACTACACAGTAGTAAAACTTTTTTTTTTTCCTCTATTTGAATTCGTCATTGGAAATAACGGTTTCATATTCAATGATCAAATACTTTTGAAATTTCATTTTTATTTGTATTACATTATCACTTAGTAGCTAATTGTTTTAACTTAATGTACCTTTTTCTTCTAAAATTGCAATATATTGTTTAGTTTAAAAAAAGGGTAAACAAAAGTGTCTTTTTCTTTATCAGTATTTTTACTCTTTTATTCAACTTAACATTAGATTTATGAAACCTGTCGATTTGGTGGGTTTCTAATTTCATGCTTAAAATCAACCCAAAAATATAACTTATTTTTTAAAGCAATATGAATTTAAAGGTATTACGATGCACATATATATCTACCTAGCTCATTTTCTCCACCGGCTCTCTAATTTTTTGTATCTTTAAAATGAACAAATGTTATTACAAAAAATTTTAATTTTGATGTAGTTGAAATCCCATAAATCAAGTGTTACCTAGGTTCATGTATACAAAAAATTCAATTTTGTATTTAATTTTTCACCCACTTCCTGATGTGCTGATGTTGAAATTGTCTACAGTTGTGTGTTGCCGAAGACAATACAGTATACAGTATTTTCATATTTTTAGAAGTTAGTTATCAATTAATAAATTAGTATTAATTAAATTATGATTATACAGTGAGGAAACATTGTAGAAATAATGCATAGATAGTTTGTATTTTTTTTTTTTTTTTCCGGTTTCCACATCTTTGAAAAAATTGAACGAAATATGAATTTTTAATAAATTTACTAGTTTAATGCTTTCTACCAAATGTAAATAAAAACTCTGATTTTTACATAATTGAGATCCATGCAAAATTTATACATTGTAACAGAAATATTTTGGAACAGCATGAATAACAATCATGAAATTAGGCTTGATTTTTACGATAAGTATTAAATGTTTATAAAAGTGTGCTTTTGAATAATATTTTTTCGCTTTTAAATTTATTAAATTGACCTATTGGTAATCACTGTTAGGCTTTCATACATTAAGAAATTTTATTTTATAATAAAAATCCTAATAAAAAAATATATTAACATTTACATTTGTACATCAATAACTATAATTCAAATTTAGTTATAAAAACAAAGCAAATTTTCTCTAAAACTGTAACAATTCTGGTCATATCAATAGCTTCTACAGGGTGGTTATAATTAAAGTTACCCTGTACCCTGTTTAGATGTTTATAGAGCCCGTTCTGGTAGACAGATGTTAATGAAACTTGGGAAATACATTATATGGACCATGGGGGGGGGGGGGGGTGAAATCTGCCATAAAAAATAGTATTTTAAATTTCGACGGATAAATTTTGGTTTGTCATCTACGAGAAATGACCTTTATGCAAATTTGGAATGGTTTAAAAAGCCAGTAGTCGCTGCCGTAAAGTCATTCTGCACCATGCCATTACAGAAGAAAGAACGAGCATTATTGGTGAAGTTGTTTTGTCAGAAAGGTAGTAATATTTCATGCAAGATCGCGCACCGCCTCGCATAACCTGAGCAGTGACGGCACTGCTTCGTACCCGCTTTGGAGATGATCAGTTAATTTTGAGAAGTTTTCTGACAACCTGGCCTCTCGTTCTCCGGACTTGAATCCCTGTGACTCCTGGTTGTGGGGATTTCTGAAAGATCGTGTCTATGGAGGAAGCCTGATTTGAAAGCAGGCATAACTCGTCATTTTGCTGCAATTGTTCGAGAAACCCTTCGCACTACTGTTGAACATGCTATAACAAGCTTTGAGCATGTACTTGACACAAATGGAATCCTCATTGAACATATGCTGTGAATAAATAAAGTTTTGTGTTTCCAGTTTGAGTTTTTTGGTCTTCAAGCATCCCCTTCTCATCTGGTTGTCGAAATTTGAACTACTTTTCTTTATTGCAGATTTCATTTCCTCATGGTCCATATAATGTATTTTTCAAGTTTCATCGATATCTGTCTACCAGAACGGACTCTACATAGGTCCAAACAGGTTAACTTTAATTATAACCACCCTGTATAAATCAAAACATGTTTTTTCCACTGACTAAATTTATTTCTCATAGGCAAGTAATTAATTTTAGCAATTTTGCTTTGAAAAGAAGTTAACTAACTTTTTAGTTAATATTAGGGAAAGTTGAGGAATTGTTTCTATCACTTAACTGTTTATACTGTACTAGGCAGAATGTGTTGCTTCAAAACTTCAGTGCTTTTAATTTTTGTTATAAATCAGCCTATTAATGATTAGAATAGCACTGCACACAAATACTGCCTTTGCAAAAAATACTTTGGAACAAATTCTATTTATCTCCTTCTGAAATTGTGGAAAAACTGATTTTCTCTTATTGCTGTTCCTATACTAATAAAGTTTTTAAGTTTTTGTGATTCTTTTTTGCCTATTGTTATTTATTCATTTCTGAATAAAATTAAATTTTGCAAAATAATTTATTAAATTGGAGATTTTCCTTTTTAGTCATTTATAAAAATATGTCTACTCCTGGATATTCCATTCTGTTGTTGTTGTAAGCAAAGCCACAGGAGCTCTCTTCAGTTTATTTTTTGTCTTTATATATATATATATATACCGTTGGTTCATTAATAGCAATAATAATGGTGCTGATGAAGTGCCTATTTGATTTGGCACTTAATGGTGAGACACCACTCACACTGCCTCTGCTGAGATTTTTATTGTGGGAAATTACAACAGCTGTTTTGCATATAGTGTATACTCATGATTAAGTAGATTTATACACAATTAAAAATACCTTTTGAACTCTTTAAACTTTGATAGTTCGAATTTCGGTAACTAATATATCTGTAGATTGATAATTTCCTGATCTTATCCAATTTATGACAGTTTTATTTGTCTTACGTTTTACATTTATTAATGAAATAACTATTAACTATGAAATGTTATTGATACAAAATCATATTATAGCTTAACGCTACCGTGTTTGCTATGATATAGTTTTTATGTGTGTACATGTTGTGTAACTTGTATGGTTTCACTTCTAAATGTTTAATTGTACAGGTGAACAATAAGATTGTATTGGTTTTGCACAAAAAATGAGTAATGAATCATAAAATATTATTTTACCCATTGCATAGATGGTAAAACTTCAAATCTGGTGAATGTATTATTTTTTTTTTACTTCTTTCATAGAAAAGAGCATAATTAATAAAAACATATGCCATGGCAGGAAAGCATAATTCAATGTGGAAAGCAAACAACAGCAATTTAATCAACCACTTTTCTTTCATGAACAAACATTATTGCTACATTATGTTTTTAAAATGGAAAAAAGGAAATCAAAGCAATATAAAGCAAGCTTTCATAGAATCATACACAAAGCGTGTAACAGAATCTCGTAAAAGAGAATACTTTGCTCATTGCATTGCGTGTACAATTTGGATGTTAAAATTTCTGACAGAGGTAGGAGTGATAAAAGAACATCTTGATATGACTAAATATTTAGATAACTTCTGCCTAAGAAACATTACATTTTTACATTCTTTTATTTAACTCAACTTGTTTTTTGTATGTAAAGATGAAATTTTGTAATTAACTCCCTTCTTAATGCACTAGAATTTTTAAAATGATGCGCACAGGTGTGTTTCCTATGACAATACATCATTGTAATATTTTAAAATAACTTAATTTTAATTGTTTAATATTAATCAAATTACAATTATGCATTGAGAAATCAATTTAGAAATTCTAAAAAGGTATTTTAAATAATGTTTCATTTTTTTCTTTCCTATTGCCATATCTTAAAAAGGAAATGCACAATTTTTTTTATATTTTTTAATGAATTCACTTGCTTGTGCTTTCTATCAAGAGTAAAAATAACAAGGAATTTTCAATAATTGTGTTCAGTGAACATGTCAAATTAATGTATTCTAATGGTAATATTTTTTGGAGGGGGACATAAATTGCAGTCATGAAATTAGACATGATTTTGAAGGTAATATTGAATGCTTATAAAAGAGTGTTTTTAAAAAAACTTTTTCTTTTTATACTTATTGTTAATATATTTTTAATGTTACATGTTGTGAAGCACATCATAAAAATGCACTGTAAAAATTCTATGTTTTTTAAAATGTTTGCAGGTATGCATGCATAATGTTAACTAAATATAACACATTAAAATATCTCTCTGGTTTTTTTATAAAAGAGCTATATATATATATGTTGATATTACAGTTGATGAAGAACAAGAAGTGAGCATTAAAGATGCAGCATTGGCTGTAACTAAAGCATTTAACTTCCAAGGTGAAATAATTGTATCCTTTTTAAAAAATATACATCATGTTAATTATTATTTAAAACTATTTCTAATGTATAAGATTAATTTTTAACACAATTATTCAATTGGTAAATAATTCATATGAGTTGTAAATTTCCAAGTGGGTGAAAAATGTCCAGACCAAGAAAGTCTTAGCTGAAGCTGCCAAAGCTCTGCCAACTGAGTCATCCTGGACGAATCTGGAGGACTAATTCACACAGTTAAACTTTATGATCACAGCATCTGGTCTGGTATCTGAATCAGCTCAACAGATTAAATCACAGGTTATCTAACTTCAGTAAACACTGGATACGTAATTATGTAAGATTGATGAAATCCTGGTCCAGACATTTTTCACCTACTTGGAAATTTACAATTCTTTCTAATATATGTTCATTCTAAATTTAGTATTTATCTTTTAATGATAGTTTATATTAAAGTGCCACAAAATTAAAATTATTGTGATCTACTGCAACTAGATCAATCTCGTGAAATGGAGAATTAATTTTAAAGGAGGGAGGATAATATTACAAACATTATTTATTTCCAAAATGTATTAAAATGATGTGATTTGTGCTTTAAAAACTCCCAAATATGTCTTCAAATTATTACACACAAAACTTTAATTTTATTGTCAATTCCCAATTTCAAAATGTATCGTGCAGAAATTAATTTGTATGATAGATTTAGATAAGAAGTAGAAATTCCTGAGCCACCAAGGAGTGCATAATAAATTCTTTTTTTCGTTTTTATAACTGGAAAAACATCACATAAACTATATAAAATAAAATACCACGTCTTGAACTAATTTTTTTTTAAATAAAGAATTTCTTGAATGTCTTTATTTTCTAAAGCCCAGAGTTTTGAAAGGATGATAGGTACTTTTTTTTTTTTAGTGGGACACCGATCATAATTTTTTGCAAAAGCACTGAATATGGTAAATTACATGTTTTATGACAATAAAGATAGCACTAGATTAATTTTAATGCAATTATTTTAATTTGACATTTTTCGCCCTTTTGGAAAATTGCAACTCAAATAAAGGTAGCAACGTGATTATTTCCCTTCATGAACTGCATATCAATCACATCACCTATACATTGTGTTTTTTTTCCCCCAAGTTTTTCAGATACTTCAATAAAGACTTGATTTTAATTTTTAAAATTTTAATATGGGTTGTATGATTTGGTGGTTGCCAAAGGATGAATGCTCTACAATGAAATTCTTTCAGGACCTAGGTATAATTCATAGTGTAAAATGGTTTTCAAAGAAAGATATGATAAAATCATAAGTATAACTTTATTTATGTTGGTACCAATAAATTTATTAAAATAAAAAGATAAAATGTATGTGTTGTGTGAAGCAGTAGCACCAACTTTTTAAATATAATTGGTGGACTAAAAAATTTTTGAGTAAAATAACACATACAATTTTATTTCCCTTAGTGTGTGTGTGGGGGGGGGGGGATAAAGGGATGTGGGAGGAGTGAATAAGTAAAAAGGATAAGTTGAAGTCAAATTATGGTTTTTCTAAGTAAAATATGAAATTGTTATAATTTTATTAAATTATATTCTCGTAAGTTCTTCCTCATAAATTCATTAATAGCTATAATAAATAGCATAAAAATTGCTGTTGAAAGTGCAAAAACCTATATACCAAGAAAACCATATACAATTTAGCCACCTAAGTGTTTATCAATTCAAGACATTAAAATAGATCGCAAAATATGCAGGAAATTTGTTTTTGAAATTTTATTATATATCCGCTGAAGGGGCTTTCAGTGCTCCTTTAAGTCTAATTGATGCCCTTACTATTTTCCAAATAAAATTATTTTGAGAACATTAATGAAACCAAATGTTATTTCAGCAATTAATTAAATAAATAAATGAAAATTCAGTGGGCAGAAAGATCAAATCATTGGTTGGGCTTGCGGCCCATTAGCCCATATAAATTGGCACCACTGGTGTGAACCCATTTATGTGAAGATCCATTTCTTTCTTTTAAACGATCCATACTCAAGCTGCAGAATCATTAATCGATATTTATATTAAAAAAAAAAAAAAAAAAAAAAAAAAAAAATTAATGCAAGATATTAATTAAAAATCCACCCATTAATATCTTAAATTCTTGCTTAAGATCATTTTTAACCGATTTCAAAAAGAAGGAGGTTATCAATTCGACCTGTATGTATGTTTTGGCCCTGTTCACACATAACTTTCTTAAATATGAACCGATTTTGATAATTTTTTTTTTTTTTTTTTTTTTTTTTTTTTTTTTTTTTTTTTTGAAAGTGTAAGTCACCCATTTGGTCCCATTGCAATTTCATAAAAATCTGATGATTAGAACATTTTTAAAAAAATAAAAACTTTAAAATTCAAATCCTTTTTTAAGCAGTCGCCCAATTATAAGCACTCATCTTTCACACCGTTACTCTTACAGAGATACGAGATCTTTCAAAGTGCGGAAACTTAGCTGGACAAAGGCCAAGATCCAGATAGATTTTTCGCTGGTAGTGAAACGAGATCGACCAATCAGAAGCCTGCAGTTTTGCGAACTTTTCGCTGTTTGCAAAAATGTAGCCTTCTGAATGGTCGATCTTGTTTCGCTAAGAGCAAAAAATCTATCTGGATCCCGGCCATTCTGTCATCTACCAAACCGGAAGGCCCACAAAGACACAAACCAATATCGAAAGTCAGTGTCGAAAAGTTGAAAATCAACCTTTAAAGTTTCTCATGTATCAGAGCACAAGTACAACGCCTAGAATAAATAGTGTGGAAATCTGCGATCCAAACAGCACTAAACAAATGTATCCCTTAAATGTGCAACGATGCTGTAATCCAATGAGCCGATCACAACGACATCTGCGTTATATTTTCAAACTTCAGTGTAAACATTGTATTATAACAGCGTCTAGACCAAATGGTCTTGGAGTTTTAGAAAATATCCTCAGATGTCGTTCCGATTGACTCTTTGGATTTCAGCATCGTTTTACATTTAAGGGATACAATATTTTAGTACTTTCTAAGTACTACTGCTATAGCGCCTGGAATATATAGTTTGGAAATCGGCTATCCCTGTAATACTTTAAAAAGCGCTAAAATATTGTATCCCTTAAATGTGCAACGATGCAACTGAAATATGAAGATCACAGCGACATCTGCAGGATATTTTCTACAACTGCAAGATATTGCTAGTCTATACAATGTAATACTAGTAATACGAAAATACCGCAGATGTCGCTGTGATCGACACTTGGCCTTTTAGCAGTATCGTCGCACATTTAAGGGATACAAATTTTTAGCACTGTTTGGATAGCATATTTCCACACTAGGTATTCTAGATGCTGTACTACTGTTACAGAATCTAGAATATATTGTGTGGAAATCGGCTATCCCAGTAATACTTAGAAAATTGCTAAAATATTGGATCCCTTAAATGTCAAACGATGCTGAAATCCAATGAATCGATCACAGCGACATCTTCAAGATATTTTCTATAACTCCAAGACGATTTGGTCTAGATGTTGTAATAATGCGATGATGTTTACTTTGAAATTTGAAAATATATGATCGCAGATGTCACTGCGATCGGCTCCCTGGATTTCAGCATCATTCCACATGTAAGGGATACAACTTTTAGCACTGTTTGAATAGCAGATTTCTACACTATGTATTCTAGACGCTGTACTACTGCGATAGTCAGTCTATGTTTCGGATATCTGAATCTGAGGAACCAATGAGAACGGCTCAGGATCGGAACCCAGTACGTATTGTGAACATGCTTACAGCATCTAGAGCTAGACCAAATTACAGCGTCTAGAATACATAGTGTGGAAATCTGTTGTCCAAACAGCGCTAAAAAGTTGTATTCCTTAAATGTGCAATGATGCTAAAATCAAGGGTGCCGATCGCTGCAACATCTGTGATATATTTTCAGATATCAAAGTAAACATCGTATTATTACAGTGTCTAGAAACAAATCATCTTGGAGTTTTAGAAAATATCCTGCAGTTGTATTCCTTAAATGTGCAATGATGCTAAAATCAAGGGTGCCGATCGCTGTCATCGACTCATTGGAGTTCAGCATCGTTTGACATTTAAGGGATCCAATATTTCAGCACTTTTTAAGTATTACGGGGATAGCCGATTTCCACACTATATATTCTAGACGCTGTAACCATAGAGAAGAGATAGGGGTGGAGTGTGCTTTCCGTAGAGAATTCCGTTGAAAAGCAGCATCAACATGACTGGCCCTACACTGTTAAAAATATGCAGCTTTTGCTGCATAGTCACTCCACGGCTTTTATAGAAAACGCTTACTTGACTATATTATGGAGCATTCTCATTGGTCAAAATAGAGATATTCTATAAAAGCGCCGGAGTGACTATGCAGCAAATGCTGCAGATTTTTAACAGTGTACTCATGTAAATGTTTCCAGATTTCGCTCGTTATCGCTTGCTTGGCAATTTGAAAATTGTTGCCGGTCGTGAAAAAAATATATATAAAAATACTCAGCATCCACATTATGCATGTGAAGTAGTGCAAAAATATAAATTAGTAAAAGATTCTCACTTTAATTTAACGATACGGTAATTTGTTTATTTTGCTTTCGCAAACATATGCTAGCCTTTGGCGGTAAAAGTCACGTGACTATTATAAACACGTGACTATTATGTTGGTTCCACTTCAGGATTACCAAAGCACTCTCCACCCCTATCTCTTCTGTATGGCTGTAACCAAATCATCTTGGAGTTTTAAAAAATATCCTGCAGATGTCGCTGTGATAGACTCATTGGATTTCAGCATCATTTGACATTTAAGAGATCCAATATTTTAGCACTTTTTTAAGTATCACTGTGATAACCAATTTCCACACTATATATTCTAGATGCTGTAGTTATGTAATAGAAAATGCCTAGGTTTGCTATAGTTTGGACATAAGTTTCTCTTAAAGCACTTTGCCGTGCTCTGATGTGTAAAGTTTATTGATGGATTGTCAGCTTTTCCACACCCAATTTCGATGCCCGTAGGTATCGACGTGAATCTTATAGTTTACTGGATGCGGTAACTTTCTGAAGTGCGAGATCTTGTCTAGAAAAGATGCCGCATTCAGAAAAATCCAAATGTCTAAAACGTTGCTAACCGACATCGGAAGTGGGTATCTAAAAGCTTACAATGGAGGATATTCCAAATATGGGTTCGAGGCTGAAAAAAATCATGTGATACCGGTAATTTACCCAAGGAACTTCTAACTGATAAGAAGGGAAGATACTACTGCTTTCCCTCATGAACTGTTTCATTGGCTAGCGGGGATTTACATTACACGTCTACGGAGCCTTCCCTTCTTTACGCTAGAAGTTTTTACCTTGACCACATGATCAAAACGGAGATGGAATATCCTCCATTCACTAGTAAAGTGGCCTTATACATCAGAGTTCAGCTACAGCGTCTAGAATGCCTAGTGTGGAAATATGCTATCCAAACAGTGCTAAAAATTTGTATCCCTTAAATGTGAGACGATACTGCTAAAATCCCAAGTGTCGATCGCAGCGACATCTGCGAGATTTTCGTATTACTAGTATTACATTGTATAGACAAGTAATATCTTGCAGTTGTAGAAAATATCCTGCAGATGTTGCTGCGATCTTCATATTTCAGCAGCATCGTTGCACATTTAAGGGATGCAATATTTTAGCGCTTTTTTAATTATTACAGGGATGGCTGATTTCCACACTATATATTCTAGATGCTATAGTTCAGCAAAGTTTCTCCATTAGTCGGTGCAATGCAAAGTGCATCCATATGCAGTATACATAAAAGTGCCTTCTTATGTGTAGCAGCACTGTCTTCGGTTATCAGATTCAGACTAAACACCTAATCATTGACGCTCATTTCTGATGTCTTTATGGCGTAAGGATCGGGAGTATTGGTATGAGAATGGTGACATACGGGAAAAAATTATTGATTGATAGATTCTGGACAAAAGCTATCGCCATGAATCTTGAAGAGCTTGCCATTATTGCCAAACTAATGCTTGCTAAATGGAGGATATTCCATTTACGTTTTGATCACGTGGTGAAGGTAAAAACTTCTAGTGTAAAGAAGGGAAGGCTCTGTAGACGTAATGAAAAACCCTCGCCTGCCAGTGAAACAGTTCATGCAGAAAGCAGTAGTAGCCTCCCTTCTTATCAGTTAGAAGTTCTTTGGGTAAATTACCGGTATCACGTGACTTTTTTCAGCCTCGAACACAGATTTGGAATAAAGTTCATTGTCTGCTACTCATATAATCAAACTTCTCCAATGAGTATCGCCAAATTCTGGAATAGAAAATGTCTAGTTTTGCCGTAGTGTAGGCAAACACGTATGTATAAATAGAGTCTGAGCATTGTATGTCACCACTCTCAAATAGAGGCACCTTACATGAGGAAACAACTGATGAAGATTATCGGAAAAGAATAATGTAGAATGGACTTTATTCCAAATCTGGGTTCGAGGTTGAAAAAAGTCACGTGATACCGGTAATTTACCCAAATAACTTCTAACTGATAAGAATGGAGGCTACTACTGCTTTCCGCATGAACTTTTTCAGTTGGAGCCTTCCGTTCTTTACGCTAGAAGTTTTTACCTTGACCATGTGATCAAAATGTAGATGGAATATCTTCCATTATGGACCACATTATTAGTTTATTGAATACATATATCTGACCATTGTGCTTGGCGTCAAGCATCTACTTATACGCCATTGTCAATATACAGGAAGGAGATAGCACAAGGAAATTTACAGCACCACAGAATTACATCCGGGAGCTCCACAAAGAGTGTGCAACGGAGCCAGCGAGATTCGAACTCGCAGCCACCTACGCTCTCAAGCGAATAGCGACGTGATGCCTGCACTAAAGCAGGGAACCCACATGTGGAAAAAAAAAGATGGAAATCTGCAGCGGCAAATTTTCCGCTATGCCAAATTTCCGACTTTGAAATGAGAATAGCACTTGTGTTTTTCGCTGGCCTGGCTATGTTTTCAGAAAGAAAAAAAAATCAGCTGCACGTAAGAGCAAGTGACGAAATAGTGAGAAGCGTTCTTATTGGTTGATTTCTACAGATGCCGTCACGGAAAACGGAAAAAGTTAAAACATGTTTAACTAGAATTCCGCTGCGTTTTCGCATTTGTACGCGGCAAATATGGGGTCAATTTGCCGTTCCGCTGTCCAATTCCATCGTATTTTTCCGCATGTGGGTTCCTGGCTTAACACTAAAGCGAAAGCTGAATTCCCGAGGTGGTCATCGCTGTCATTGCTGACCATTCAGCTACGGTGGGCCCTGGACCTCATTTTCAAACCTGACCAGCCTACAACCTTTTGGATGCCAGCATTTTAGTACAGAAAATTTTGTTTTATTTGATAGAAGAATTTTTGAAATTTAAAAGGACACACTCTATAAAAATTACAAGTTCGCAAAAAGGCAGGCTTCTGATTGGTCAATCTCATTTCGCTAACAGCGAAAAATATATCTGGGTCCTTGTCAATATACTTGAAGAGTCAATACAAATATTGCTACATAGTCTGCATTTTGCTTCTTGACAACGGAGTCCCACAAAAAATAATTCTTGAATGTAGGCCATGGCTGAATGGTTAAGGCACCACACCACTAATCGCTTGAGAGCGTAGTTGGACTGCGAGTTCAACTCCCGCTGGCTCCATTGCACACTCTTTGTGGAACTCCCAGATGCAATTCTCTAGTGTTGTAAATCTCCTTGTGCTATCTAGACACCCCCACCCCCGTCAAAGCTCAAAGTCCTTGTGCTATTTCGTACTTGTATATTAACGATGACTTATAAGCAGGCCCCTTATGTCAAGCACATACGTCAGGTGTATGTGATCAATAAATGAATGAATGTAGACTGTTCTGAATACAATGTACCTGTTTCAAAAAATATTATATGTATTAAATGCTAATAAAATCAATACTTCTAATGAAATTATAAAAAAATTATTAAAAACTATTTGTTTAATAAGTAATTTTTGTAAATTATAATTTATTTGACAAATAATTTACTTATTCAGCAGATGTTGAAATCCGGATAATTATGTGTTACGGTATGAATAACTAAAAAGTAGGAAATAAAATAATCTTTTCAAAAAAAATATTAACCGACTTAAAAAAAAGCGCTAAAAAGAACAAAATAATTCTTTAAACTTCTCTAATGACAAAACGTTATCCATTAACTGCACATCGGACATCATGTATTGGCATGAAAATGTTAAATTTAATATATAGAATTTAATAGCTACCAAACGTGGATTTTCTAGAGAATATTTTTTTTACAAAAGATTAATTTACATATTTATGATTTAATTTACGAATATATACGTATAAAAAGTAATCAATTACTTTTTTAAGTTTGTGCCAAACATTCACAATCGATAATGATTAAACAAATAATTTGCTGAAGAAACAGGGGCAGTTTTTTAAAATTTTGTATAATAATTTCCATCATCACTTTATTCATGGTAATATTCACAATTTTACTATACTTCAGATAGGTTGGCACGAATTTCAAAAAGTAATTGATTACTTTTTATGCGTATATATTCGTGAATTAAATCATAAATATGTAAATTAATCTTTTATAAAAATATTCTCTAGAAAATCCATGTTTGGTAGCTATTAAATTCTATATATTAAATTTAACGTTTTTATGCCGATACATGATATCCGATGTGCAGTTAATGGATAACGTTTCGTCATTAGAGAAGTTTAAAGAATTATTTAGTTCGTTTTAGCACTTTTTTTGAAGTCTGTTAATATTTTTTTTGAAAAGATTATTTTATTAAACTGTAGCATTCTCTACCGTTTTGCATGCTGTTTTTTGGCGGCGTGATGAGATATGAAATTTTTTATATGGAATAAGTAATCTAAGTGTTCATACCACTATTTTAGAATAGTAATTTAGGAAATATCTTAAATTGGTGTTTAAGACCACCACCTCCTCGACTAATGTATCTATGGATAAGTTTTAGAAAGGAGTTTCGTTCAGGTACACTTTTGTTAAGAATAGAGTGCGCTCCCTGGTGGTGAAATGTGGAACTAACAGACCACGATTTTATTTAAATTATGAAATCTAACAAGGCGATCTGTTTGAAACTTTAAGATAGTGTATAACACATCATAAAAAAAAATTTAAATAATGGCGCGAGAAATTTTGGGAAGGGGCATTAAATTTTTTTTAAAACCTTAGCGTTTTTTACCATTTTATAAGTGCGGTTTTTTGACGGAGTTTTTCCTCATAAATTCATTAATATTTATAATAAATAGCATAAAAATTGCTGTTGAAAGTTCAAAAAACTATATATCAAGAAAAACATGTACAATTTAGCCTCATTTTTTGACGGAGTCCTGAGATAAATGCTACTTGTTCAATATAAAAAAAAATTATAGGTGTCGTTACCACTATTTTAGAATAGTAATTTCAGCAAATATCTTAAATTGGTGTTTAAGACCGCCATCCCCTCGACTAATGTGCTGTCGTGGAAAAAAAAAAGTAAACACCCCCTACTAACTTCTCAACAAATTATCGTAGAAGAAAGTTACTGGTACCAAACGATTGGAAATAAAGTCTACTTTTAAGTGATGCATTTAAAATTTGTTTAAGGGGGCCATCTACATATTAAAACTAACTATAACTTTGTTTTTTTCAATAGCAGTACACAATTCTGACAGCATAAATGAACTCTACACCCTTCAATTAGCCTATAAACAAATTTTTATGCAATTCATGGCATAAGTTTCTGAGAAATTATTTTAAAACGAGCGTATTTTAAGGGCTGTATCCAAATTGAAGTTCCGAACTCGAATGTTATCCGAGAGAGCCGCCTTCTTGATCAAGGCACATTTAAGCGTCAATGAAACCTGTTTGATTACAGGATAGCAGAATAAATTTAAAAAATTTACTCACTTCTATCATAGACGGCCCCTTGAACCATTATTTTGTCGTTTTTTAAGCATAATTTGAAAACTACTTGGAAGAAAAATGTGAAATTTTGGATTTCCATTAAGCAGGACTTAATAAATCTAAATCCATCAAAAAAATTGTATGTTGCAATTCATAATTTTTTCGAATATTAATTTCATAATTCATATCATAAAATGATAAAAATTTCAAATTCAACGTATTTATGTTTGGGTATATTAGTATTATTGCTACACAAAAAATTAGCTCATTAGGAGCATAATTTCAGGAGATATAAATAAAAATATGAAAATGTAATTTAACATTAGAAGTACTAAATTTTGAATGTCTATAATTCAAAAACTTATCATTCGAATGACTTGAAATTTGGTTTCCAGGCATATTTTGAACTGAAGATTTGAAATATCTTGTTAAATTTGGGTACTGCCATTGAAAAAAATGAAGTTTGGATTCGTTTTAATATGTATATGGCCCCCTCAGCAATTTTTATACGCACCCTTTAAAAGTAGACTTTATTTCCAATCGCCCGGTACCAGTAACTTTTGTCTATGATAATTTGTTGAGAAGTTAGTAGGGGGTTTTTACTTTTTTTTTTTCCACGACTGTACCTACGGATAAGTTGTAGAAAGGAGTTTTGGTCAGATACAGTTTTGTTAAGAATAGAGTGCGCTCCCTGGTGGTGGAATGTGGAATTAAAAGAATGAAATTTTATTTAAATTAGGAAATCTAACACGGCGATCTGTTTGGAACTTTAAGTAGTTTGTATCACATATAAAAGGTTTTCAAAAAGATAGCGCGCGAAATTTTATGGGGGGAGGGGGGATTGCAAAATTTTTATTTAATCTTAGCGTTTTTTATCTTTTTATGTGTAGTTTTTAAAGATTTAATAATTATAAATTATATTAATTTGGCTTTATTAATTGAAGAATAAAGTGTTTTGAAAGGAATATTAAATGAACCCTCTGTGCGAACTGTGATCACACTTACCCACTTGTTTCTACTTGATGCAGGAAAAATTTTCATCCTTTTCACTGTTTTTTTTAAGATAGGTTTTCTCAGAATTATAATTTTACATTTAACGATAAACATAACGCACCTACATAGTACGGGATTTATGATTACCACTAAGAATATGAAACATATATGCCATGTAGACGTAAATGTATCCCTAACTATAGTGAGATAAAAATATGTATGCAATTGTCCACTCATGAGAATAATGGCACCCTTCATTGCTTCTCACCAGCTGATATGCGCCCCTGCTTACTAAAAGGTTGGGCAGGCCTGCTCTAAGTCTTCTGTTGGTGTATCAGCACATGCTATTGAAACGTTAAAAAACTTTGCTCTCAATCTCAAAATACATATTCTTTAATTTCCATCATGGAAATCAGTATTTTCTCAGAGGTATTTTCTTATGAATCCAGTACTGTATGTGTTTTTCTGACTAGATTAAAATTTATCTTGATTTTAAGTGTTTTTTTTTTTTTATACATTTGCTGACATGAATGGTAGTTCAATACACTAATAAGTATTATATAGTAGTGATGGGCGATTGTCGAAAATTCGACAATCGAGAAGAATCGTCATCGTAAAAAATCGCAATCGATACAGCCATCGATTAATTCCTAGAATCTACAATCGAGATGTTTTACAATCGATTATAACGAGAGAGGTAAAAACAATTGTTGGAAAACTTAGCTATTATTCTGGCCGAAATTTTCGTAGTAGTGATAGGGTTTGCTCGATAATTCTGCTATCGTAATTATTTTCTCCTGATTTAGGCTTAAGGGGTTACTTCAGTCAATTGAAAAGACCTGCTCGCTAATGCTAATCTTATGGAAGAAATTTATAAAGATATCTCATTTGAATTTCAGTATTTTAAAGTGATTGTCTTTGCATTGGAATAAATTCCCTTTCTTCTTTATGAAACTGCAATGTCCAAATCACGTAACTGTGGCTCATTTGATGAATCAAATAACCTTTCTACTAAAACACACATACTACAATATATATTAAGACACACATACACACAAAAATAACGCCTGCATTCAACAGTTTAAAAATATGTATATATACCTTTAACCTTTCTACTGTTTAGATAACTCCAAAAAGTTTGATACAGTTTAAAGTTCCCCTAAATGTAAAATACTGTGGAATTTCTCCATTGATCGAAAACAAAAGTTTCTTTCGAAAAACGTAAGGATAGTAAGATAAAGATACCTGCCAAGAGGGAACTGCCTAACACGGAAACTGTTTTCCAGTACCTAGCGATTCCAACATGACTCTTTAAGTCTGTATCGAAATCCAAAGTAGCTACTTTATGACACATTTAAAAACTCATTTTTTATTTTAGACGCATTAGCTAGAATCGATTAGCATTTCCCTCTTTTCGATAAAGAAAAAAGGTTTGATACAAATTAAAGTTCCCTAAATGTCTAAAGTGTATCAAATGCTGTGGAATTTCTCTGTTTATACTGTGGAATTTCTCTGTTTAAAATTTTAAAGTGGGGGCTGCGTAAATTCCGGGGCGAAAGAGTGGGCCCAAAGCGGGGAGGGAGGGGGAGCAATTTTCAAACTTTTTTGGACCCGTCATGTGATATGTTATCGGAAAGCTCTCGGATGACTCTTTCATATTATGAGACTTTCTTCCTCCCCTCCCCAATTCGGCCCCCACTGCGGGGGGTAGTTTTTTCCGTTTTTATCATTTTAGATCGGATTTTTTTATGGAGCCCTCCGATAAATATTATGTATAGTATATGAAATTTCAGGACACTTTTCTAAATTTAGCCAAGACCCTTCATGTAACATATCGTTGGAAAGATTTGTGACTACTTATTGATGTTATGCACTTCCGGGGGCCGTCCAACCACTTTGTCCCCTGGGGGACACTTTTCCAAATTTAGCCAAGACCCGTCTTGTGAGATATCATTTTAAAGGTCTGTGACTACTTTTTGATGTTATGCACCTCCGGTGACAGACCCCCCACATTGCCCCCCCCCCCCCACGGGGGACATTTTTCCAAATTTAGCCAAGACCTTTCATGTGAGATATCGTTGGAAAGGTCTGTGACTATTCATTGATGTTATGCACCTATGGTGTCCGTCCCCCCCCCACTTTGCCCCCCCCCGGGGTGCACTTTTCTAAATTTAGCCAAGACCTCTCATGTGAGATATCGTTGGAAAGGTCTGTGACTACTTATTGATGTTAAGCCCCTCCAGTGACAGCCCCCCCTCCCCCGAGGGACATTTTTCCAAATTTAGCCAAGACCCTTCATGTGAGATATCGTTGGAAAGGTCTGTGACTACTTATTGATGTTATGCTCCTCCGGTGTCCGTCCCCCAACTTTGCCCCCCCCCCCCCCCCCGGGAGACACTTTTCAAAATTTAGCCAAGACCCCACATGTGAGATATCATTGGAAAGGTCCGTGACTACTTATTGATGTTATGCTCCTCCGGTGTCCGTCACCCAACTTCCGGGGAGACACTTTTACAAATTTAGCCAAGACCCCACATGTGAGATATTGTTGGAAAGGTTTGTGACTACTTATTGATGTTATACACCTCCGGTAATCGCCCCCCCCCCCCAAATTTTCCCCCACGGTGGACACTTTTCTAAATTTAGCCGAGACCTCTCATGTGACATATTGTTGGAAAGGCCTATGACCACTTACTCATGTTATCCACCTCCCGCACCCCTCCCCCCACTTTGCATCCACGGGAAGGGCATTTTTATAAATTCAGATCCAGACCCCTCGTGTGACATATGGTTCGAAAGGCCTGAAGACCTGTGACGGCTTATTCATATTATGCAGCTACTTTGCCCCTCCGCTCACTCTGACCCCACCACCAAGAGATCTGGTCCGAGGTTCGTTCGTTTCGAGATTATATATTTTTTTTTCAAGATTTTGTAGTGCGTGCACACCACGCCTGCTATACGGTGTCGTATATAGCGGGTAACCTGTTCGTGATTTCATATTACAAGATTACGTATAAATTAGGGACCCAATTAAAGGAGTGGCCCACTAGCGGGCGACGTCACCTTGTCTTTATTAACACCGACTCATTCCAGTTCACCCGCAGACGATTCTTGATAAATGTATGACGTATATAATATATGATGTATAAAAGCAATTGGCAAACTGGAGTCATCGAGAAAAAATTTACACAATCGAAAAATATCGATGTCCATACAATCGAGACAATCGAGAAAAACATCTCGTTATCGCCCATCACTATTATATAGCAAGATTTTACAGTTTTGAGAAAATTTGGTTTAAAAGGTTGCAAAAGTTAGTCTTGAGAGCAAGTTTTTGGAAAATTCAGAAAAGGAGATTTTTATGAATCTCATCTGTATTTAGAAAATTTTAGTATTTTCGAATTATACTATATTTACTGCACCATCGTGTCCAGTATGCATGGCACTCCTCTAGACTAGAATGTTCTTAAAACACACCTGTAAAAGTCAAGAGATTTCATTATCTTCTATGAGTACAGGGTTCGTATGGTCCTTGAAAGTCCTTAAAAGTGCTTACATTTTACAAATAAAATTTTTGGCACTTAATAGTACTTATTTTCATGCAAAAAGTCCTTAAAAGTGCTTAATTTTATTCTTGTATTATTTCTTAATCAAGGGTGAAACTCTTCTGTATTTCTTTGAATTTCTGATTTAAAAATAAATGTTAATTCCTCCTTGCCTTTCCGTTTACTCATTCCTCCACAATACCAAAGTTTAAAATCTTTAAAACTATTGTCTTCCCCCCCCCCCCACCCCCCAACCCCCCAGTACTCAAAGTTTAAAAACTGTTTAATAATTTTTAAAAAAAACTGCTCTATTTGTCATTTTATTGTCAGAATAAATAATCCATCATGAAGATTTGTCTTCCCACCCGAAATTGGCATTTTCCCTTTGCTCCAGCTCTCTCCACTTAAAGAGTACTTGCTTTTTTTTTTTTTTTTTTTTTACGATTTCCGCAATAGCGCTATCTCAAGAACTAATACATGAATTTTCATCAAACTTCAGATTCAGGTATACTTTGAAAAATATTGGCGCTGATTATGTTTTAGTGTAAATTGCCCAACAGGTGGCGCTGCTATGCTGGATTTTTCAAGATTTTTACAATAGCTCTATCTCAAAAAGTATTGCATGTATTTTCATCAAACTTCAGATTCAGTTAGACATTGACATAAGTTGTTGCTGATTAGGTTTTGATGTAAATCACCTAACAGGTGGCACGGCCATACTGCATTTTGCAATTTAGCAATAGTCATATCTCAAGAACTAATGCACGGAATTTCATATCTTTAGAATCCTCATGATGGGCATAGATTGTCCTTTAAGGTTGGCACTCTGATAGCGAATTTTGAAGTGTTAACATGTATGAGATAGAAGAAAGTTTTGAGATTGGCACATTTCTGATTCGTTTTTTCTTCTGCTGTATTTGTTATTTTAAAGTTTCCTAAATTTTTACTGCCACACGCTGAAATTCACCCTTTCCTGGCCATTTGAATGTTTAAAACTTGTATTTACAAAAATGAAACACTTTATTAAAAAAATGCATATTATAATTTATTAGTTTATTTAATTTGCAAGTTCTTACATTTTTTTTTTTTTTTGGTCCTTGAAAGTCCTTGATTTTTATTTAAAGAAATTTGTACAAACCCTGGAGTAGCAAGCCTGAACTCGCTTCCTATAAACGCATTTTGCTCAAATCATTAGAATATACTTCCTCCATTGTCGATTTTTTGTTTTGATAAAAAAATTCACATGATAGATTTTAATGCTTCTAATGCCATTGGGACAAATTGTATAGTTAAAATTAAAAGAAATATATTTTTTTCTTTTTAAGGTATATATTACCTAAAAGGATTTTAAATATCAAAAACTAGAATTTTCTTTTACTTCACTAGGGGGCTCGGCCCCCTACGAGCTACGCTCGCCAAACCCTGCTCGGATACCGCAGTTTCTAAAAGCACGCTAATTTGATCGGCTTTAAAAAGATTTTGGAAGATTGAATTATAATTTAAAAAACAGTGGCGATCTCCCTATAAACAGGTTTCTATTCATTTCTCTTTGATTGGGGAATTTTATGGAAAAATCAGCTGCTGTTAAGATACTATGGCTGTTTTCCTCTTTGATTAAATAAAACCAGTTAAACATTTCAAAATAAGCTAATATAAAATGAATTAAGTAAACAGAGTCTTTGTCTCCTGGTATTTTTTAACAAAGCGAACGTGAAAATACTTTTGTTAGAAATGAAATATTATTTGCGCTGTCCCAACAAAAATAGTTGAAAAGTTCATCTCGAAATATCAAATGTCTCGTGCAATTTTTAAATTTAAACTGTTTTGCAATATTATTTTTTGTTCATTTTACATAATAAGTGTAATGTGATGTAATTTCTCCTATTTAAGGCTTCTAGCGCATGTTAATAAATTTATTATTTTACAATATCCTTTCTCTGTTAAAATTCACGTGTAAATATAGTTTTTATGAAGTAATTTTCAATAAGTTCCTGCTTTTTATACGTAATTATTTAATTCTAATTTGAAAGGTTTTTTTCCTGTTTATAATAGCCATGTGTAAATAAATTTTCAATTTGAAGCAAACATTATTGTTTGCTCTGTTTATACAGTTGGCAACAAGTTAAATTAGTACAATTTTCTAAAATAATTAAAAAATATCTCGAAATGCTGAAAATTTGAATTTAAAATAGAAATAAAAGCTCAAAAAATGAGTGAAATTTAAAAAATAAATGCATTCTGCACACCGGGAAATTATAACGTATAAAATGATCTAAAAATGATTAAATGTATAGTTTTTGCTCCTATAAAACTTTTTTAATGGAACGACTTTGTCCAACTTTAGCATTAAATATCTCTTAAAATAATTCTTCGATTTGAAAACTGTCTGCATCAGCGTGTTTATCAAACATTCCAGTATAATACCGCCGATTTTCATATTTTTGTATGCAATATTTTTCTTAATATTAACAGAGAAAGACCTCCGGTCACAAAAAAATTCAAAACCGGCGGCGGCGGTGACAGCGTAAGTTACTTTTTTTTTAGAATAGAGAGATACCTACAAACATAAGCTAAAATTGTCCTTTTTACATATTGATAAAAATTTTAAATAGACAATAATATAAATTTAAACTTTGACTTTCATTCAACTAAAAAGTAGAAAATACTTTTTTTTTTTTTTCAATTAGTGAGAGAAATGAAAAACTTTCTATATCATTAAAAACTTCCATGTATTTATTCTTTATCATATACATAATGATTGAGGAATAAACGCAAGGCAGCAAAGTTTTATTACCTAATTGTGACAAAACAAATATAATTGCATTTTTTCCCTTTCACAAAATTATAAAGGAATTTTTCTAAAACATGTATATAACAACCTCCTAACAAGCATGTAATAAAAATTTGCTGCTCTGCCTTTATATAGAAAGTTTTCTATTTTTCTGACTAATTTAAAAAATGGATATTTTTAGTGTTTCTAGTTGACTAAAAGTCAGGGTTTATTTTATTTTTATTATTATTTATATTATTTCTTCATTTTATTTGAGTTATGTGTAATTTTTATAAGAAATTTTAAGAGGCATAATTAATTGGTGCAGCAACAGCTAACTTCCAGCATATTTTAAAGAAAATATGAGAATAACTTGTTGGAACTGTTAGATTAAGGGAGATGATATAAAAAACATATTATAGAAAGGAATAATATGTCTATTTTTTACTTAGATATCTATTAAATTATTTTTCTGGTTATAGTTTCTCTTAAAATAACAAAATTTCTTATCTTAATTAATCTGTTATATTTGTTTGAATCTTGTAAGGAATATATTAGTAACGTTATTTAAATCTCTTATTTTCCTTCATTAATTTAAGTTTGATACTTCAAAATCAGATGGACAGTATAAGAAAACAGCGAGTAATGCTAAGCTAAGAAAATACTTGCCGAATTTCGCTTTCACACCATTTGAAGAAGGTAAGTGTTGTGTATGCATGTAGACATTCATTAGGTAGAAAGCAGGGTTGGGTTTTGACGTCAAAAACTGGTTTTTGACATGACAAGCGTCAAAAACTGGTTTAAACTGTCGAAAACTGGTTTAAACCATCGAAAACTGCCAAATACATGTAACACGCTAAAACATTTTAACAATAGATAAACATTAAATAAGTCAATGATTTATGTGATCTTTTATTGAAATTTAATAATTTAAAAAATATATTATTTGCAATTTTTTGATTTTTCAACCAGAAGAAAATTTTGTACAATTAAATAATACGGATCAATTTTACCCCGCAGCATGCTGCATCACACCACGTGTTTAGCACATTTATTTACACCCAAAAGATTTTTGAGTTTAGAGTGTATGAAGCGTTAGAAAATAGTCTGTCTCTTAATTGATGCTGAGCTAGTAGGACTTGATAGCAAAAGCATTGCTAGATGAGCAAGTTTTGAAGCAGGCTCAAAAAGCTGTTACATTTAGTGATACCTTTCCACCAAACAATGGAGTCCTCCCTATAGCATTGAAATAGGAAGACTGGAAAGGGGATTCTTTAGCTTCATACACAATCAGTATGGGTAAGCATCCATAAACTCTCTCCGTAGCTCAAACGCGAGCTGAATCAACTGATACAGCAGTCAACCCTTGCGTCTGATGGTTGGGATGCAAAGTATAAGCCAAACAATGGTATGGTTTCATGATTTGATCCCTTCTATTATGCACTTTTTCAATATGGGCTTACAGGAATTTTCTTTTAGATGACCGAGTCAATTTTGTTCAGTTTTAAAATCAAAAACATTTTTATATATTGAAAGAAAGCATGTTTTAAAAAGATTTTGACTTTAAGCTTTTTTTTTTTTAATTACTTCTGTTATTTTGTAAATGTTTAAAATTAATAATTCAATTTTGAATGGAATGTTTATTGCCTAGACTAGAATAACATTGATGCACATTATCTTGTTATATATACAAAAAAATCTACACTTTTCTAAGTTTTTTTTTTCCCATAAAAAAAGCTAGCTAATGCTTTAAGCTCTCAAGCGAAATTAAAACAATTTTAAGTAAGAGAAAAAATGTACAGCTCAGGTGAGCTTAATGTCTACTTTTTAGAAAAACACAATTTTACAAAAAAAAAAAAAAAAAAAAAAAAATTAAATAAAAATTTTACCCTGTTAAAAAGTTGTACTTAACAATAATACTTTACTATGTATTACTGATATACAGTAAGAGTGAATTTAAAATATTACATGTAATGTTGTCATGTGTGACATTTAATTTGAATTTTTACAGATCAATTTAGTATTTGAGGTTTTTGACATGGCGGTTTAAACTATGGCTTACACTAGACATAAACTGACACATGTCAAAAACCTGCCTACCCTGTAATTATTACTAATACTATATCAGGGTTCCTACGGGTCAGGGAAAACCTGGAAAAGTCAGGGAATTCGAAAATTTAGGCAAAAAGTCAGGGAAATGTCAGGGAATTTTTGAAATATTTGAAAAGGTCAGGGAAAAGTCAGGGAATTTTTTATGTATTACTTCCATCGGAATTTCTATTATCGTCGTAAATGAAGAAATTTTGAATTAATTATTTATCCAATAAAAAATATTTATATGAAATTTGTGCAAATACAATATGAAAAATAATTAAAAAATCTGAAATTCATACAGCACATACTTTTTTTTTAGCATTTATCTAAATTAAAGTCCAATGTGGAGGGTTTTACAACAATATGTAGGCTGAATTTTTACTGAGAAAAGTCAGGGAAATTTTAAAATAAAGTCGGGGAAAACCTGGAAAAGTCAGGGAATTTTTTATCAGAATTGCGTAGGATATATAATTGCGTATATACTAATTATACAATTACAGTAATAGTGAATTTTAAATATTACATCTAATGTGTGACATTTAATGTGAAATTTTACAGATCACTGTAAGTATTTGAGGTTTTTGACAAGGGGTTTTTGACATGACGGTTTAAACCGCAGTTTAAACTGTCAAAAACTGACATGTGTCAAAAACCTGCCAACCCTGGTAGAAAGTGTGATTTTATTAAACTACTAGCATTTAAAGATGCTTTGAGAATAGATATTAATAAGACTTTACATTTGGTTTCACCTTTTGTTTTTTTTTTCTTTTTTAGTAACTATATTACATATATTTTATATGAATATTCTCAATCATACATTAATCTTTTGAAGAAGGTGTCAGTAAAAGTCAAGATTTTTATGTCAAACTGTCATTTAATGAATTTACATTTATAATAAGCAGTGTGATCACATTATATATCCTTTTTTTAGTGTTGTCAGTCCAACCACATTCTGTAAGTAATTAGGATAATCATTCAACACTCTTCAGACACTTATTATCTTGATACTTTTTATTGTATCATAGATGTTAAATCACAGAGACCAATGTATGTGTGGCATCTTTTTATGTTCTATGCATGTATATCATATTTTTTGTTCCAACTTTGTGTTGAAAATGCTAATTTAGTATAGTAATACAATTGTACTAAATTCAAAATTTGTACATTTTGGAATCAATATCCTTGATTATATTTATTTTCTGTGTATGTCACAAATGTCCATTAATGTTGAATTTAGGAGGTGGCTCAATTGGGGCATTTCTACCCCACCCCGCCTCCCACTCAACAGAAGATAATGTAATGTGTTTGATATTACTTTAAAATGGCAAATGTCCTCCTCCTCTTAAGGGCTGCAAATTTTCCTCCTGGAAAATAAAAATGTCTGAATTCGACACTGCTGTTAACATAATGAAAAAAGGGTCTTGGAGGGGGGAGGGGAGGACACTGAAATTCCTTCCAAAATTTTTGAAAAAATATTGCAACAATCTGAATTATAATTGTCTGAAATTGTAGTAATTATCAACATCATTGTCTCAAATTATAATAACAATCACCATTTCCACCTTTTTTTTCTAATTTTTACCAAACTAAAAATGCAGTAAATTGCATTTTTATTATCAAAAGTATAAATTTATTTTGTTGAAGCACAGCAAGCTGAAAGCAAGCAAAGCTTCCCATTTATCCACCCCAATCTGACAATTAAATGAATACGATTTCTCGATAATGGCTCAATCAATTACAATATAATTTACCAAAAACATAGATCTTAGTAAAAATAGGATTATAATATGGCCCAATTTCGGAAAATTGATCTGTGGGCTGATTGATTAAAAGTCAAGTTCTAATGCAAACCGAATGGGCGTGTCTGTCTCTAGTATTGCCATAGATATTCATCATTCACAGGACCTTACACTTGATAAAGCAGTTGTGAACATTGGTAGAAACAAATTCTCATGTGAATGTACGTCAACTGCTCACATGTAAGAATACTGACTGGTTTGTACTTTGAACCTTCCTTCAATATTGTTTAATAAAAAATAACTCTCTAAGTCATTGATTTGAAAATATTTATAGCTGCAGTGTCTTTTTAATTTACAATAAACTCTGTATGACTTTTTTTTTTTTCCAAATAAAACTTCACAATTTTCAATCATGCGCACAATATGTATTTGGTATACAGCTGTTTTTGACCTCCAATGGTGATTTGATGCTGTCATTCGCAACTACCCTATTCTCTTAAGAGCTACTTTCAACAGCAATAAATTCTTTAAATTTCATACACACAAGTTAGCTGCTCTTCAGTTACAAATCCTTAATTTAAGTCTAGTTTATTTCATCTTGCTTTTAAGCATTTTTAATGGGGAAGGGGTAGTCTGTTTATTATTCACATATTAGTTTATCTAAACATGCCTATTAAGAAATTGACTTATTATTAAGAAATCAGCTTGTTTTATGAAATGTACTTTGAAACTTATATCCAAAGCCTGAGAAACTTTATTATCTAATGTGCCTGTAACTTGAAGCTCTTTTATGGTGGATTTTGTACTGATGTACCAGTATTACCAATAGTAGAGCAGTAAATATAATTACTAATTACTTCTAATATTTTGCAGTGCTGTACAAAGTATTTGCTTGGATATAAGTCTTCTTTAGGCAAGAAACATCTAGTCATGACTAATATCTTCTAATTTAAGTATTTTCCTGTTTTGCATTTTCTAGACAACTAATTGCATCCCTCATATTGAATAAACTTTAGAGAATGAGAACCACTTCCAAAGAGGAATTGTTTCTACATATCTTGTGTAGAAACAATTTATGCCTTGATCATTTAAATATAATTCTGTTTAAGTTTTTATTTGCTATTTTTTAACATGCATGTTAAAAAAATATTTTAATTGCCAAAAAAAAAAAAAAAAAAAAAAAAATTGCATCATTGCCTGTTAGTTATCTGTTCCATGATAATTGATAACTGCCATAGAAAGCATCCAAACAGCTTGATATTTGATTGATATCTTGGTGCGATACCTGAATTTAGCTGTATAGTGCTTGGTTAAATTTAGTTCATTTGTTCGAAAAGTATTTTCTCATTTATGTCCTAATACTTTTCTTATGGGAAATTGGATGATTTTCAAATTTTATTCATTGAAAAGAAAATTATGCATTTTTAATAATTGTCTTAAACGCTAAACAATAGATGTTAAATTTTCAATATGGAGGTCTTAAATTAATCCGATTACTTTGAAAATTCGCCAATATATTTATCAGAAACTTGTACTTAATTCTATAACTTTTGGAAACTGTATGTATCTGTTCCAGAAATATGAAACATTTTACTGTCTCATTTTTTACAAATTTTAAAATGCATTTATTTTTATTTCCATTTTTTCATTTAATTGTTGCCTAGCAAATGTATTTCAAAGTGTATCAAAACAGAAAACTCAAGTAAATTGCACTATTTTGACAGAATATTTTATTAACAACATAGCTTATTTTGAGGTGATTTTAACATGATTTTACTATTGAAATAGAAGATAATTTATTTGGATAAAGGCCTTCTTTTAAATGACATATAATGATCACATCAAACGTTTTCTCCAAATGAAAATTATAAAAACGTCAGATGTGAAAATTGGATGTAAGAGGAATAAATGTTTGTTTAAATATTTGTTATAAAAGATTTTATTAAATTTTTGCAACAGAGCCTGAGGTTTCATGGTTCAAAAATAAGTATTTTTATAATAATATATGATAAAATCTCCTGCACAAGGAGATGCGTAATCTAATGAAACTGCAGTTGTAAATGCACTCGTACACATACTCTAATCCTGAAATAGCATAATTACTCAGAAATAAGAACATAAAATTATAGTTACAAGAGGGGGAGTGGTCAGAAGAGCTCAACCCTCTTGAAGACGTGGAGAAAAAAAAAAGTAAACACCTTCTACTAACTCTGGAATTAAGTATAATACAAAAAAATTACTGGGACCAAACGATTGCAAATAATGTCTACTTTTAAATTATATATATATGAAATTTGCTTTGGGGATCATCTACAAATCAAAGTCAAACTGAACTTTGTGTATTTCAATCGCAACACCCAATTTTGACAAATATACTTTAAATCTTTAGTTCAAACTATTCCTAGTAACAAAATTTCAAGTCATTTAGATGATACGTTTTTGAATTATAATCATTCAAAATATAGAGCTTCTAAAATTGCATTTTCATATTTTTGTTAATATCTCCTGAAATTATAATCCTAATGTGGTAATTTTGTATGTGGTTTTAATACTAAAAAACCCAAACATAATACATTGAATATGTAATTTAAAATTTTTTTATATTATGAAATTAATATTCGAAAAAAATATGAATTGCAACCTACAACTTTTTTGATATATTTATTATATCCTGCTTTATGCGAATGCTCAATTTCAATTTTTTCTTTCAAGTTGTTTTCAAATTATGATTAAAAAACACCAAAATGATGGTTTAAGGGACCGTCTATGATGCGCAGAAAAGCATAATTTGAAAAAAATATATTTTACTTATTTTATTGAAACATTTGGGCTGGCAACAGGAATTAAGTGAGTTAAATGGTCATATTGGCAGGAAATAATGCATTAATAGAAGTGACATAGTCATTCTGTACCATTTCAACAATCGAGTACCGAAGTTCAATTTGGATACAGTCCCTAAAATATGCTCATTTTAGAATAATTGATTTCTCTGAAACTAATCATACGAATTTCGTGAAAATTTGTTTTAGGCTAATTGAAGGGTATAGAATTTATTTATGGTGTCAAACTTGGGTATTGCTATTAGAAAAAACAAAGTTTGGGTTTGGTTTGATATGTAGATGGGCCCTCTAAGCAAATTTTATGGACATCATTTAAAAGTAGACTTTATTTTCATTCATTTGCTACCAGTAATTTTCTTCCACAATACTTTCTTGCAGAGTTAATAGGGAGTGTTTACTTTTTTTTCCCCATTACTGTACTTGGAAGAAAAAAATTGCAAGAATAAGCAGCTTATCAGAATATCATAGTATGAAACAGTGTTTAGTGAATGTAATTTCCGGAAACTTCAAATCTTATGGCCATATCAGACGGGGAACGATAAACAACAAACATTTCCCACAACATTTTATGAAAAATGCTCGTTCAGCTTGCTCCATGTTCAGTAAACAGGTTCTTCAAACTTTTCGTTGGGTTATCTGTTGTGCATTGTCTGGTAGGGTTACCCGATACGTTTGTATATCTTTGGCGTGTTCTCATCTCGTCTCTATTTGACTACAGTGAAACCTCCCTCTGCAACCATTTTTTCATGGAACGAAATTTATTCCCATAGGCTCAATACTAATTTTACGTCCATTCTGACACCATCCCAGTTGAACTCCCTCCATGAGCGACCCATTTCTATGAAGAAAATGAAACAATTCTATTTTTATCCCGATCGCTTAAAGAAGGTTTTATTAAAAAAATAATTCCAGAGAGCACATTATTCAACCAATTTCTGAACTAATTTTAGAATTTTTTCTTTTCCGGTAACTTTTTAATGTTTAAACCCCTTTGTGCCTTTTTAGGCAACAAATTTATCTCTGATGACAAATTAAGATTGACGGTCAATAAACCCCCCTGCCCTATTCTATCAGGAAACTCTCAAAGAAATAGATAATTAATGAAATCGTCATTATTTGTTCCGCCTCCCCCCCCCCCCCCCCCAAAAAAAAAAATAAATAAATAAATAAATAATAAAAATTTCATTTATTTACTAAACTTTGAATGGACATGAAAATAAAAGTTATAAAAGATGAAACCGTAAAATCAAAGCAAACATCAGTTTTAAAAAGCAGAAAAAACAACGTTTAAAAATGCACAAATAATACATGAAAAGCAGCAAACAGCTGTTTCGAATCTACTAGCGAGATTCTTCTTCAGTGCAAGATAGGGAAAAAAGGAACAGCGTGCTAGAAAAAGCAAGGCTGAGCAAAAATGCTTGATAGCATCTTGCACTGAAGAAGAATCTCGCTAGTAGATTCGAAACAGCTATTTGCTGCTTTACATGTATTATTTGTGCATTTTTAAACGTTGGTTTTTCTGCTTTTTAATATTGTTGCGCAAAGGCTTTGTTTGCTATTTTTACAAACATCAATGCATTCAGTTTTTAAACTCTGTAGTAATTAACTTTTGTTTTGATACTTAAATTTTTATATTTCTTCCTAATGTGAAAAATAAATTTTAGTAACATTAATTGTTACCTTTTTTCAACAATTAAAATCTAGTTGTACATGACCTCCATTAAGATACCACCTCTCGGAGCAACTAATTTTTATTGGAACGGAACGTGGTCGCTTTTAGGGAGGTTTTACTGTATTTGTAACATTTGGCATGATAGCAGAAACCACGAGTTTGCGATTACACAACTGTTTATATTTCAGTTGATTAGTTTTTAGTTTATGAGATTAAATATAAATGGTTAAGGGACTAGCATCAAACAATGTCAAAAAAAAAAAAAAAAAAATCTTTGCACATTATTTTATTGTCATCATCTGCAAAGAAAAAATAAGTAAAAAACAAGAAATTGTGGTTTTTAAAAAGAAAAAAACTGGGATGTTATGAAAACCTGATGAGAGAGTTAGCATTACTGGTAGGGGTTTTTCTTTTCCTTTATTTTTTTGTGCATTATTCTTATTAAATTAATCGAATGGCACCGGCAGAGTGAAATTTGTTAGAAGGGGCAAAATTTTTTTGGAGATAGTTTTGTGATAAGCAGATGCCTCATTATAAATCTAACTTGATATATAAATTAAAACATTCCTACTCCAACTCAAAATTATTTATTTCTCGTAAATTTTATTTGTTTACCAGAAAAAAGCTTGAAATCAGGGGGGGGGGGGGACAGAAAGAAAGAAACAGTACTAGAATAAATTTCACAATCCTTGGTTGAGGGTTTTACCTCTAGCCAGTGCCCATGAAAAAGTCCCCGTTAAATTTAAGGCAAAAAAAAAAAAAAAAAAAAAGGAAGGAAAAGAGCTTTATAATGTGAAACTTTCTGGCCCATTCATGGTTATTTTTGTACGTATTAGATGACTTTCGAGGTGAATTGAAATTGAATAGCGTCTTTCATTTTTCGAAAAGTGTAACATATCTTAAGTTAAAATCAACTGCTGCTTCATGTCTTTTCATGGGCTACCGGCTTAAAATGTCAAATTCTACAGCATCATTTGAGCGATTAAAAATGAGCCTGAAAATAAGCAGTTTGGATTTGAGTAAATATTTATACATTGGAGTATTTGAGTAAATTTATACACTGGAAAGATATATTGTTATTATACCCTCTTATTTAAATCAGGCAATAGGTTTAAATAGATTTTTTTCCTTGTCATCACCCCTCCCTCCCCCCCACCCCCCCAAAAAAGAGGTATATTTTTAAAAACACACTCTTATGATTACTACTTAAACACAATTTTCCTGATATAAAAATCACCAAAAGAGTTTATAACCAGTTAGAAAACCACTATTTATTTTTTATTTGTTGTTATTACTTGTATTTATTCACGCTTTATTGTTTTAATATCCACTTTATTATATTTATTTATTTATTGGGGAAGAGGTGTTCGAATCACTTGCCCATGAATGACAATATATGAAAGTTTCATGCATTTAAGTATGAAAATATATTGTAATTGTGTGAGAAAAATTGTTTAAAATAATTTTATTGATTGAGCAATGGAAATCAGAAATATTATTAAAACTTGATATTAAGATTATTGAAGAAATAGCCAAATACTAAATAAAATGAAAAAAAAAAAGAAATTGAAAATGTTCTATGCGTTTTAAATTCGATGCATACATTATTTAATGAAGAACCCCACTCTAATTGAGCAGTGACTCTTGTTTTGACCTTACCAATACACATAGAATGCTAAGATCATACTCTACGGATGGTCTTTTAGTAATTTTTATACCCTTCGCAAAAATTTCCGTTTCAAAACAGGACCCTCAACAAAACTTTTCAATTCAAACAGAACCCTTCACAAAATTCTTTGTCTAAGGCTTTTCCATCTTAAAACTGAACTTTTTATAAATTTAATCATTTGAAAGATAAATATATAACCTGTCACTCTTATATATGTGAAAGAAATATATGTATTTTACATGCATATACCTTCTTAAAAATGTATAAACAAGAGCCTGAATGTAACAAATATTTCAAATTCATAAAATTTAGGCTAAATTTTTCACAAATACAAAACATTGTTCACAATTTTATAATTTCAGGACCCTCTAAGAAAAGCCTGGACTCTTTTAAAGTAATAAGTGTGCCATTATTATTATTATTTTCTTTTGCCAAGAAAGTAAAATCTTCTGGCACTTGAATTAGAATAATCTGAAATTTTTATTCGAAGTATGGATTAAAAGTATCTCATTTTTACATAAAACGCTAGCGACTTTGCATATGAGAACATAATGCAATTTAAGTAATGTAATCGTTTCAATTACATACAGTAAAAAGGAAAGTCAAGTTTTATATATACTTAATTACACCACAAATATAGTAAAAAAAAAAGTATTAAAAAATGCATTAAAAAAATAGTGTTTTGATAATACTTATTAAACATTTAAATAATACTTCATATGCATTTGTTTACAAACATTGGCGACTTAGTGGTGATATTTTCATTACGAAAACAAATCTTTACCTATCTTCCCCCGTGCTCCGCTTCCGTTGGTTTAGTTCATCAGTGCTGAATAAAAGTTAAACATTTTCCGAGCGATGTGGTAAACGCTCGATGAGCAAGTACACCGAGCAAAATGCTCTCCTTCATCAAGGTCAAGCAACTTTTGCTGACTGAAATGTTTTGTTGGGGTAAATGTTCTGTGAAAGAATATCGTCTGATACGGCCATTATATGCTTTTAAATATGTATATAAAATTTAACAAAATTAAATTGGTATGGTAAGATATTAAACATTATGCAAAGTGAGATTAATAAACAGTGACTTGTAGAGCTGGCATTGAGACCTCTGATGCAGATTTACTAATTTAATTGGCTAAACAGTAGGTGGAGATTGTAGGCATGGTAATTTTATAGGTATATGTGAAAAAGAAATGATCTGTCTGCAATTTTTTTTAACAGTGAGTGCAAATAGCAAAAACACAATTTTGAAAAGCACATGCAGAGTAAATAATCGATTACTGTATTAAAGTAAATACAGTAAACATTCTTTAATCTGGCATGTTCGGGACTTGAAGCATGCCGAATTACAAAACTTTCCGAATTATAGGATGAATGTTGGGAAAAACATGTAGAAGTTTGAATTAAACAAAAAATGGCAGTGAAGCATGTTTTTTATTTTTTAAACAGCTTGAATAGAATTTTTGAAAATACCCAATAATATAAAGTAAATTATATGTACATGACTATAAAATGAAAACGTGCATTGTAGGCCTACTCGTAGAAGCCATCTTAACCAGATCTCAAATATCACTATTTTTTGTAGTAGTCTTATTTCATCATCTTTTTAGGGTGTTATTTCTTATGATGTGAAGTTTCATAATTTCCTCATTGTTGAATGAACTGTTACACTCAGAAAACATGATAAATGTATTCAAGGCATTAGCTGCTTGATTCCAACTGGTGTTTGACTCGTCCGCATCATCATAATAAGAGTCAGCGTCTTTGGGGGCTGTTGGTTTAATAACACTCTGAATGATGGCCTCATCAGTTAGAATTTCCTCTGTCGGCTCATCAAAATCTGCTTTAGCCCACTTCTTTATTTATTCTTGATTTTGTTGTGTTTCCGAAAGTCGTGCCAGATTATCCAGCATACCGGACCTTAGGATGCCGGATTGGAGGATGTTTACTTTATATCAATTTAAAATTGACCTGGTTCTCATTTGGTTACTTCCATGCTGTTTGTGTTGTTGCCTTCAAAATTGTATATATTTTTTCAAAATAATGAAAAACGAAAAACTCATTTTTTGAAGGTTTAAAACTTAAAGCTCCCCCTTAAATATTTTTCCAGACTGTCCAACTTTATATACATATACATTTATTATTTTTGTTTGCATTTGTAATGATATGTAATGTTTTCCAAAATTTCTAATCAGTTATATTTTATTCCCATAATAGCTATCAAGTGTACGGTTGACTGGTTTCAGGAAAATTATGATCTTGCAAGAAAATAAAATTGCAGCATTTCATAAAAATATTTATTTTTTAAATCAAAACAGAATATATATTTTTGTATTAGTGTTTTCACTGATAGCAATGGAATGTTTTAAATGCTTATATTTGTTTCCATTTTTCAAGATCTGATGTATTTTTTAATTAAAAAGTCTATTTAAATGTGATTGTTTCTTTAGCCTGCTTGAAATCATAACTATTATTATATTAATTGAATCCTTTTTTTAAGAATTTAAAAAATTGGTTGCTCTTCATATGTGAAATGTTTATACAGTCAATAACAATTTTTCTAATTCCGATATGCTGTTGTTGCATCTGGAAAATGAAGAATAGCAAAGGATGCATATTGATGTTTTTTATTTATTTGTTTAAAAAGTGTGTATCTTGCAGAAGATATATTAAAATGATTCCTAGACAACTTCTATCAGTCATTACTAATTTTGTATGTTATTATTCTAATGTTAGCAATATCGCTAAAGGAATTTAGTTCTTATTGTAAAATATAATTAATCCATGTAATTTCATTTACTCTTTTAGCTTTAGAAATACTTTAAGCAAATAATCAATAAAAACCGCTGAAGTAAAACTTTTTTTTGTCACCAACTATTCATCAGTACAGAATTTGCTTTAAATTTAATGATCGACTGTTATAAGTAGGTAACTCTCAATATCTTTTAATAAATAAACTATTTTACCAAATTTCAATGTCTTGTTCAAAATGTTGTTTAAAAAGGGATTTTTAATTGTCATTTAAAAAACCACATATTTATTTTCATAAACAGTTTTGTTTGTCTTATCAATGGTACACATCAAACAAAATATACATATAGCAACCTATCTTGAATTTTAATGGATATTCTCAACAAATATTAAAAATACATAGTTTTTTTGTTACAAATAGAAAAGCACTGAATCTTTTTGGAGTAGCTATCCTTTAAAATATTTACAGGAATGAATGCTAACATTTTGTCTCTCAAACAGCGCAACTATAATGAAATAAAACCCTTGTTAAATGCTCAAGATTTTGTACTTCTTGATCTTTAAAAAAAAATTATTTTTAATATTTATAGTTCACATTGCTATATGAAGGCACTGAAAGATTCAATCTATTTTCTGATGTGTGCAAGACAATTGTATTTTTTTTTTTTTTTTTTTTTTGTCATGTGTATTAGACCGTGAGGTGGCAGCATAGGCAATCACCCCATCAAGTTCGCAGCTGAAATTCCAGAATTAGTTAAAACTCGATTAGCATATTAAGACGCAATGAGCAGGAAAACACAGTGGTAAACCTACAAGTCAACCGCTAAAATCAGGTTTTCAGGTGTTTTCCACCAAGATATGACTTAGCAGACTTAGCGTTTTAATATGAGAATCGAGTTTTAACTAATTCTGGAATTTCAACTGTGAACTCAATGAGGTGATTGCCTATGCTGCTGCCTCCCGGTCTGTATCATCCAGCAGAATGTTTGAATGAATTCTACTGTTAAATACCATGCAATTTAGTGTTTCAAATTTTGAAATCTCTAGCTAAAACTTTGATGATAATAAAATTTAATTAAAAGCTCTTTACAGATTTGAAATGTATTTAGCAGAATAGTTACATTAAGGAAACATTTTTTTTTCGTAAGGGAGAAGGGGGTGAAATTCAAAAACATATATATCTAAGGTAGAAAATTATTTTTAAATGTTTTGGTGAATTGTTAATAGATTTGTGACAGTAATACTATTATAATTTTATTAATGTTATATTAATGTTATTTATAAGACTTGCAATGCTTTATTTTACTGAAAAATTCTTATTAAAATGTTAAGGAGTGAAGATTGTTCAGTTAATTTAGTGTCAATCAATTAACATCTAAAGAAGCTTTAAATATATTTTGAAGAGAATGAAAAACTAGGTTATATTAGTCTCTAATTCTGATTGCTACCACAAAGCTGCCATTTGAAAAGTGACCATTTTCAACACAGGTGACTATGGCTACTATTTTAGCTCAAAAATTTGATATCGCCCTCCAGCGTAAAAGGTTGAAGACTCTTAACAGTATATTTCTCCCAATTTTTTGTTGTTCTAAAAGCTATTAAATCTTTGCCAATGATTCACCTTAGAATGTCATGTTATGATACATATCAGTTTTATTTTATAATTTTTATAGGGCAAATACTTTTCTTAATTTATAGGGCAATGTAAAATAGATGATAAAATTCATTATTGAATTCCTTTTTTGAATTTGCTGCTGTTTTTCCTCTCTAAATTAAAATGTTGTATTACTAGTATTTACTTGTTACAAGCAAGACTTTGAGATAAATCTTTCTAGACTTTTGAGATAAATCCCTATAGCAATGCGCTTGTTCACTTAATTTTGGATGATCAGAGCATTGTGTGCTGCCTTTGTGTTCAATAGATGCAAAAAAAAAAGAAGTGAGTTGCATCAAAATTATTGCTAATATTTTAAGAAAGAATTTAATTTAAATGGCACAGAGAATCTCTACGAAAAATTTTGCATTCCATGAATTTCCATTGGGCAACTTCTTTCAGTTTTTAAGGTTATTTTCTTCTCTTCTCGTTGCATATTTACTTATATATTTTTTCTTTAAACCTATTAAATCTTTAATCATTACTTGCCATCTGTAATCGAATACCGCTGACAGACAATTCTCTAAGATGATATCTTTATTTAAGAAAGGGAAAACATTGCATTTTCAAGCAAGTGAAATAGTAAATAACATAACTTATTTCTTTAAAATGAAGACTTTTGCAGTCTTCAAAAATGCAGATTTCTCAAGCCACTTAAAAAACAGCTGAATCTACAGTAAAAAAAATTAATGTGAAAGTGATCAAATTAGAACAGAGTGGTGAGAATATTTTGTCTACTCCAGGAAAACAACACAAAAAACCAGAAATTCACAGTTGCATTATTCATGATTTTAATAAATGTACTATCATGCAAGTCATCCAGGATTTTTATGTTGCTAAACTACAAGTACCTTCCAATATCAAAATTATTGCTAAAATTTCAAGAAAGAATTTTAAAAATCCCTGCCGACTCAGCTTACAGGCATAGGTAGATTTAGAAGTTAAGTACTAATTTCACCAACAAAAAATAAATCAATATTAGAGATGAACCCAATTTAAAAATTTTATCTTGCCACTTTAGACAAGTTTTTAATTTCATTTTTCTATAAGAGTTGGTTTTATCAGAATCATGTTATTATGATTTTTTCTGTAACTCTTAATTTTTTCATCCTTTGAAAATATTTTTAGTAATATCATCCATTAGTAGAGTTCATCTCACCAAAAACTTGTACTACAAAAGTTATAGATACTATTAAGAAAATTTATATCGTAAATTAAAACCATGTGAAGATTGTTTCATTAAATGAACCACACACTACATTTTAAATTCTGACTTTCTTTTTATTGAGACGTGTGCAATCAGTAATGCAACCCATACAGCATCTCTAAGGGTTGTCAAAAATTTCCATCCCACTAAAGATATTTTTTTATCGCCCCTACCCATTTTTTTTTTTTTCCCTGTAAGAGTTGGTTCTATTAAAAACTTCTTAATATTATGTACATCTTTTATATCTTAAAGATTTATAATAAATTTAAACTGATTTGATATTGCGAGAATTTGATGTTAGTGGATATGAATATATAGTTTTATGCTATGAGAGTTGGAGAAATGGTTACAACTATAAAAAATATTTTACACGAAACCACATTCATTAAAACACAAAAAATAATCCTTTATTTTTTTTACTGGTGTCTTGTTTTAAAATGTAAGAATTTCAAACTGCTATATCTCAGCCATTTTTTAAGATAGAAGCGAAACAAAAACATTCTCAAATCTGTGTATCAAGGCCTAATATTTCAGCAAAAAATAAATTCAGATTTCAAATTTTTTTTAAACTAATTTTTTGAGTTTGAAATCTTTAAGTGGCCATCATTTTGAAAAAGATGACAAATCTAAATGGCAAACGAACTCTGTTGAGATCTTAGTAAACCCAATACACATGCTTAGTTAAATCCAAATCATTTTATAAATATTATTACGCATAAGAAAAATCCCACACACATGTATATAGTAAGATATGTACAAAGTGTTAATTTATTGTAATATTCAAATGATAATAGAATGCTGAAATAATATAAACTTGAATTTAATTCCTTGAAGACAAGTAATTTCACAATATAAATAACTAGCTTTCTCAAACATAGCAGGATTGACACTTATAACAGTAGTTTAAGTAATATCTGTAGAACATGCTAATTAGGCATAATAGAGCCGATTGCTTTATTATCAGCATCTGTGCCAATGCTGCATCAATGATGGAAAAATAAGAGACTCACTCTTTTCTGATTTTCAAAGTCTAAAGTCATTGCGCTCGTGATCCGTAAATTTCACTTTGATATCTCATACATTCAAATCATAGACAATAATAAATACTAGATAGTTAGTTGATTTGATCATGTGCGTCATAAGTGAAATAAATGTTTCCTAAATTCAAATCCTACAGATCGTATCCTGACGTGAGGGTGCCGTAACATCAACATCTTGATAGAACAACACGTTTTTTAACCCTTTAAACATTCAAACTGTGTTTTTCCATCACATAATCTTTGAATTCAAGGGCTGTTTTAATACAAAATTGACATTGTTGTTTTATGCTGCACATAAGATAAATATGTAAGGTACTCCTCATACAAATACTTTTCATAGCTGTTATTTTATTAATCATTAAACATACATGAAAATTTTTCAAGGATGCTTAAAGGGTTAAAAAACCGAAGTGTGCCACAGTAACAAGATAACAGTAACAGAAATATTTTCTTTGAATTTCTTCTAGATATATAAAATTATTTCCTAATAAAATGTAATTTTGCAATTATGTAGGGGAAAAAAATTAATTAGTTATGCTTATCTTAAGTTTGAATAAAAGACTTCAAATTGAAGTTTAAGATTTGCCAGGTTCACATTTTAAATTAAAAATGCAGTCATGAAAATAATTGAAAAATTCCCTTTTTTCTTTAGATACATATTTAGGAGTATTTTTACACTTGTATCAAATTTCTTTTTAATATAATATTACTTATACTTTTAGATATCAAAATGTCATGGTTACTATTTTATTAAGCATTATTGTCTCCAAAATGAGTACAAATATAACATTGCATTTCTTGTTTGCTTCCAAGTACAGTTTTAAAAGTAAATAAAAGTGCCAGGTAGCAAATAACTCAACTGCCATTATAGTTTTACTGTTGTGAAAATAAAATTATGTTCTAATAAACCCTAATTTTTACAACCTATTAAAACCATTTAAAAAATGTCTGAACAACCTCTTTACATGTATTTTGAAAGCTATCAATTATACAGAAATAAGTATTGAAGGTGGATTTTTGATTATTTATTTACGTTTTAATTTTAGTTTCAATTTCTGAAAGAGAAAAGTTATCGAAAAGCTGAAGACTGGAAAAGCTCCCTGAAGATGTTTATTAAATAAAAAAAATTAGCCAGCAAATTATTTTTTTTAAATGTCAAATGAAAGATTGCTCTAAAATGTGCATTGGATAATTTGATAAAATAAGAAAAAGTATTCTAGACTTTAAAACAGACTATTAGTAAAATTATCAGACTCAAATTTTTACAAAGAACACTGTTACTCGAAAATATTTAAAGGAATAGTTTATTGTTAAACAGATCACTCCAAAATGTTATTAAAAAATGGCAACAGTACTAGCGTCACTAGTGACAATGGGGAAGAATTAACAAGCCTCCAAAATTTACCTGTGTTGATGAAATATGTTTATGTTCTGTTTTTCATATCTATTCTTTCCTAAACGAAGCAGAGGCAGATGATATTGTATTTATGCTTGATTTATTTAGCTGCTTTTTTTTTTTTTTTTCTTGTATTGTTCACCATTAACTTACAGAATAATAATTATAATAATAATTTAAAAGAAAAACCCCAGAAAGTTTTGTTGAAAACGCGAATAAGTAAGTTTATGAGATTGAATTGTAAAAAATCTAATTCAGGTATTGTGTTAATTTATTCACATCGAATAAAATTTTATCAAGTGTATTATCAGTTGTATGTATAAACATTAAAACATACATATAATTTCTTAACAGGTGTTAAAAACATATAAAGATATTAGTTAATATAACTGTGAGATCTTTCGAACGCATATACGTTAATTTTCAAAGAGAAAAGGTGACTGACTTGATTAGAAAGCATACTATGCATGTGCAAGTGAAATTCGATCACCTTTTAAGAAATTATATGTATGTTTTCACGTTTATATTAATAACAAGGTGAAAATTCCTTCACGACACTAGTTTTAGTACAGTGTTTTGACTCTACTGATTGTACGTTATTTACATTAAAAACAATCTTTTTATTTTATCTGTGAGAAAGTGAAAATGTGTATATTTTAAAAGATTATTGTAATGATTGTTTAACACATTAAATTTCATAAATTAATAAAACATTAGCTATTAAAATTTTTCTACCAAATGGGAATATTTATAAATTTGCTGGGACTTGTAGAGCGCAATATTTCGTGTATTTTTATATTACACCATTGCTTTATGTATCTTAAAATCAAATTACATCATATTTACTTGATATATAATATTCAAGACGAAATTCTTAGCTTATTTTTCATTGCACTTATATCTTCATGTACGAGAAAAAAAATATATATATCCATGTAAGATTCTGTTGAAAATGTAAACATACAACATAAAAAAAAAAAAGATCACAATAACTTAGATGCTCAGTAACAAAAATATTACAAGGATGGGAAGTTTTATCCCCATTGTCACTAAAGGCACTGCAATCGCAATTGCATTACCAATACACTCTATGGAAGTGTCCTATCTTGTATATTTATCTAAGTTTTGGTCTTAATCTTTTTTTCTTGGAGTATGTTTTAAAAGATATAAATATTGATTTTGTTAAACCAAATTGTTCTTCAGAAAAGCAACTATAATGCAAAATTTTGTTGGATTAAAAATTCAATCCATTAAAATGCTACCATTTATCAGTAATATTATCTGCTATAAAAGCTTACAAGTAGCAAATAGTAAATTTAAATAAATTAATAATTTATTTTTTCTTCATTAAATTTGGGCGAAGATACTTTATAGAATCTTTTCACCAAAAGTGAACATACAGTTTGTAAAGTTAGATCAGCGAATTTTGCGAATGAACGATTCTTTACTGTTTTTAATTCCATAGGTAACCTGGGAGATGTTTTAATCATGCAGCGGGCATCTAATCAGATTTTACAGCAAAAGAAATATGCTAAACATGGATAACTGGTGATTAGAAGCTAGTAAGCTCGGCTCGTAAGCAACCAAGCAAAGTCTGCTAATGATAAAGCTCATCTTTTGCTATTCGTGATGTTTGGGAAGACGGGACTAGCGAAGTCTCACTGCTCGCTCAATAAGATTGGTTGCTTTTGAGCTGAGCTTCCCAGCTATTAACAGCTACTACATAACTGCTTAGAAGAGAATATGATCTTTAGCAGCGGGTATTCAGTTTTTTGAGAGAGAAACAACGTGCAGGACTTTACATCTGTAACTGCAATATTGAAGATGTCAAGTAATAAACTTTATTTTTTAATTGTGCTTATTATAGAATACAAAACCAATTAAAAATAATGCTCATTAAAATTTTTAGTGATATTTCAAAAGAACATAGTTTTTATACTTTCAGGGTTTTCTTTTCGACTGAAATGTATAAAAAACACCATGCAACTTCTTCCACATTTAATGTGCATAATAATCCTCAGTGGCTCCTACTTGCGATGAAATTTTCGTTACGAAATGAATGATCCAGGTTATTTTACACTTATTACTTCATGCTCCAAGGTAAAATTTTGTAACTCAAAAAAAATTAAATATTTATATCCCATTTATGTTTAAATATTTATTCTGGCATGGATTCTAATATTTAATTTTTATGTCATAAACAGTTCTTGGATTTATGCTGAATTCTGTCACTGGAAAATACATTTGCTTTATGCATAATTGATAATTTAAAAAAAAAAAAAACACTTAATTTTATCAATGAGCTTAACTGTTAATCACAATTTTCACTGTTTACAGTCTAACATGTAGTGCAGATAAGACTTTTGCAGATTATACATTGGCAGATTTCGCAGAGCTGACTGTATTTATATTAGAGATGGGAAACTTTTGTTACTTTTGGTTAACAGGTTGCATCGTTCCACACTTGCACAAGCAACAGGTTCCAACAATCTGTTATTTTTGTAATGTAGTAATAGCTGTGTTTGCTGTCAACGGGTGTTTTAATTAGAAAACTTTTAAACTAAATGTTTGAAATAATTTTGGGACGTACATATAGACGCTGTTTTTTGTTGAGATGAATCCACACCATTAAAATCAGTTTTTGGCTAAAACCTTAATTTTTACTGGACACAACTTACCTAGTTATGATACTTTTAATTTCACACATTTTCAGCTTCTCTGGCACTAAAACCACGTTTTCTGTTTATGGTGACTAAAAAGTCGAAAATTCATACAATTTTAAGTATCATAACTCAGTAAGTTTTAGCTATAGAAGAATAAATTTTTGCTGTTTTAGTGGTTAGAACATGGAGAAACTTTTTCTGAATGAAGTTTATAGGACCCAGATATTGTAAAAAATTTTTAATTTCTTAACTATTTAAAAAGCACCTATTTTAACGTAAATTAGATTTTAAATGATGCATAACAAAATCTGAAACATATTTGCAATTGGACCCATACCACTAAAACTAACGGTTTTGAAATAAGTTTTTGGCAACAGTAAGAAAAGACATGCTATATAAAAATAAACACCATGATTTGTAAAAAAAAGAAATTTGATCCCCGACTTCATTGCAGCCATATTTATCAACCCTTATCCAAAGATAATCCACAAGAACCTGAAAATGTTATTTATACACTTTTAATCGAAAGCAATTTATCCAAACAGATTTTTATTACGTTTTTCAAATTCGTTACAACTGAATTAAAATTAAGTGCTTCCACAAATAATGCAATACTATTGTCTTTCTTTTATTTACAATGAAATAAAATCACAGAAATAAAAATGTTTCATCTCTTATTTTCTAAAAACACATTATTGAAAAACTAATAAATAAATAATAAAAACACATGCCGTCCTTTCTAAAAAAAAAATCTAGTGTCATTCAAATTAAAAAAAAAACACTACCCGATCAAAAATGGCTACCGCAATAACAGTGTCAAAAATGCAACAAAATCAAAATTATTTCCATCCTCTGACCCCTTTTGATGTTTATTCAAAGAAACCACCTCTAGGTCAAAAATGGCTAACAAACTAACTCTGCTAATGCAACAAAGTCGAAATTATTCCCATCCTCTGATATCCTTTATTAAAAAACGCGTTTTACTTTTCATTCCAATAAATCTAATCTACTAAAATGATTTTATGCAACACTATTTATCTGCACAACAAATTACAAGAGTTTAACTATTATTTTAACACAATCAAACTGATTGGTAAAGTTATCATACGAATTTGAATATTTCCAACTGAGCGAAAAAATGCCCAGGCCGGGAATCGAACCCAGATCCTTGGCTTACAAGGCCAATGCTTTTCTGTTTAAGCTAAATGGGCCAACAACCAGCCAGCATATTTCGCTCAGAAAACCTTATTGGTAGAACATCTGGTCTGTCATGTAGACAGCTCAACAGAATAAACCGCAGGTAATGGAACTCCATATAAACGATGGATACCTAGATGAACTATTATTTTAACACAATCAAACTGATTGGTAAAGTTATCATACGAATTTCGTATGATAACTTTACCAATCAGTTTGATTGTGTTAAAATAATAGTTCATCTAGGTATCCATCGTTTATATGGAGTTCCATTACCTGCGGTTTATTCTGTTGAGCTGTCTACATGACAGACCAGATGTTCTACCAATAAGGTTTTCTGAGCGAAATATGCTGGCTGGTTGTTGGCCCATTTAGCTTAAACAGAAAAGCATTGGCCTTGTAAGCCAAGGATCTGGGTTCGATTCCCGGCCTGGGCATTTTTTCGCTCAGTTGGAAATATTCAAATTCGTACAAGAGTTTAATTTATATCAGTGTGATGTAGATTCCTGCATCGGGTCGGGTTACCCGCGGCTCAGGTCGCCGCTATATTTTCCCATTGCAGTTCGGGTTGGATTGACTTTAACTTTTTTGTTGCACGTTGGGTTTGTTTCGGGTTGGCTTTTTGACTCTTGCAGTAAAGGTTGATCCGATTTTTTAAAAAGAATGTCCAAATTATTTTTTCACATTTAAAGTCTATATAAACCACAGATCAAAGTTTCACAAAAGCAAAATGATGCCTGTCTGTTTTGTCTTGTCATATAGAATTCATTTCTGGAAGTTAATGTAAACATGCTTTTTAACCTATTGGTACAATAAAGATTATAACGAATGCTTCTGCACTGCTAAAACATTGAATAGTTAAATTCTGATTCTTGATGTACTTTTAATGTTGTTATGACAAAAAACTACTGTATGGAATACAGGAAGAAAGGAAAGATCATTTTAACGTTTTGCTGCATATTGTATTTTTAAACTACTATAGAAATATAATGCACTTTGTTATTTCGAAGACTCAGGAAAGAATGACTAATACTTCTAGAGCTCCTGCTGAAAATGTAAATGATATACAGGATGCGCTATATTAGAGGAGAAAATTTTCAAAATAATAACTGCTGATATGATGATAAATTAAAGGGTGAATGACAATTGTGTAAAACAAGGTGTGCGGTCATAAGTGAATTTTTGAAGCTGCAACTAATAAAGCATATTTAAAGATTAGATTTTTAGTTTTATACCATTACATATCGACTGAAACATTGTTTCTTCTTTCTTTGTTTTCATTGTATCAAAATTTGGCTATAATTTATCATACCTGTGATAATTCATTTAATTGAGGATGAATTTTATTATAATTGTAGTTCTATTTATTGATATAGAATGTAGATTTTTATTAATCATATTTCATATTGCATTAAAACATGATTTACTTTTCTTTCATTTCGTGTCAACTTCAAATGGAATTTTTTGGGTTCGGGTCGCATACAACCTGACCCGTGCCTCTAAGGCTGATCACTTTTTCAATTCCTAAAATTTATATATTTGAATGCTTATATCTCTGAATAGCGGGCACCTCTCACTCTACACACGTGTATGTGTACATAAACTATCAAAAATATGATACATGTGTGTTTGAAAAATATCAACATTTTGTTTTTTATACACAGATTTCGAAAGAAGAAAAAATGGTTCTTAAAGAAAGAATAAATTTCTTATATATATTTTATTTCTCATGGAGTAAATTGAATACAGTAAAAGATCTTTATAATGCAAGGTATTGCATTATGTAGAATTTTGTGTTATATGGATCACCTTTCATCCATCATTAAATTTACTTTGTAAACATGGCCAAATATGTCTGGAACATATCTTAGAATATCTTTATACCGCATTTCTTGTAACCAGGAGTTATCAAGATTATAAATTCTGCATAACATACATCATTCCATACAGTGTTAAATTTACTTTATAAACATTGTCCAAATGTACTTTGGCATGGACCAAATCATTCATTACATTACTCATTTTCAAAAATTCTCATTGTAATAGCAATTTTTTCATTAAAAAAGTTTTTAATTAAGAGGTAAAGTTGAACTAATGTATCAAATTTAGTACTCTAGAAAGTAGCAATTTTTTACAATATGATAATGCAAGTGCTTCTTAACTGCAAAATTCATTGTTTACGTCTGAGAAGTTGTGCGTTATATGGAGAATTGCGTTATAAAGATCTTCTACTGTATATCCTCATACATATTTTATTTCCTTTGAAACATAGTTGTGCTTAAACTTTTCGTGAAAATCCCAACAATCTGAGTGGCAAAAAACCTATATGACCCACAAGAATACTTCAACTGTGAACTCGACCTGCAGAAAAAAAATTAGATTCATTCAGAGCCGAAAAAACAAAATTCAGACAAATATTTGACTATTCAATGATCCCGAGGTGTCTGCTATTCAGAGGTTTTACTATATTTGAATATTAAATAATATAGATTTGTTCATTCTTCTAACATAAAAATGGTGTTAGTGATACAATTATAGATTATTTTCCATAATGGCATTAAAACATGATTTACTTTCCTTTTATTGTGGGTTCGGGTTGAAGAATTCTTTTTTTATCGGGTTCAGGTCGGGTTGACTCTAGTGTGATGTGTTAAAAAATATTTTGTCTTTGTATAGAATTAAAATCAGTTACAGTTTTAAAATAAACAGTAATGAATATTTGTAATAAAATAACAGTCAAGCTCTATACAGTTTCTCGGAACATTTTAACAGTCGTAGCATTCTTTTCTAGTGAATGGCCAGGTGTTTGCTAGTGAATTTGACTCTGATTGGTTGTTTAGAAATTGCTTCATAGCTACTAAGCTTTACTCATTTTTCTGCAGTGGATGATACATTCCAGCCATTGAAGACTACTAAAGACATGAAAGGAAGATTTTTGACTGTCTGCAGTTGTTAAAGATTTCTTTCTATTAGCTTTGGCGAGTCATAATAAGTGTTTAAAATGGGACTTTTTTTTATTTGAAAGTACATTTTTTAAGCTCTTTTTTTTTTATTAATATTGAAAACAAATTTTGGAAATTTTATTTTTATAATTTAAATATGTATTTCTAAAAAGTTATCCTTTCAGCTTTTTCTTTCCTTTTTTTATGCATATATACTTTGCAGGTAATGCATTCCAAATTTAACAGGGGCTTTCCATTAATCTGTTACTAAATAATGCACTATAAAAGAATAACATTATTTATCCCCCAGTAGCAGAAAATTCTCAAAGTGTCTGCGACAGATACTTCAGGGACAAAATATAATCTGCAGGTAAAATATTTTTACAATTGAAGCGTTTAATCAAACAATCGCTTACCTGTAGCGTTTTTAGGCATTTTATAAATTTTTATTAATAATAATCTTAACTTTTTGTATTAAGTAATAAAGAGCTAAACATAATATGAAGCAAAATAAAGGTTCAATGAAAAAGAATCTGCAAAAGAGAAAAGAAAATCTGCGACGTCAGTCTCCCGTCTCGAACTTTCTGCTACCGGTATTTATCCTAATATGTTAAATAATGGTCATCTCTAATTTATATTTTTTTTTTTCTGTATGATTATGTGTGGCAGAATTTGTTAGGGGTTAATCAGTTTTTCATCCTCCAGACAATACATTGAGAGACAAGCTATTTTGAATTATGTTGTTTATGTTTCTCAACTCATTTAAGTGTCGGGAAACTATTTCACATATTTCAACAAAATAATTTCTAGGCATATTTTTAATTAAATCTTATAAGGAAACTTGAGCTTGAAAAGAGTTCCATATCCTGTTCTGCTTTTTTTGGCGATAAATGCTTGGATGTGGTTGTTGAGATCTTCAACCTTTGGGATTGCTTTCTTATTACTGACATGGATTTTATCTTTATGACATCACACTACAATGCTCAGGTCTTGAAATTCAATTTTTCCTAGGGGTTGTCTCCCTCCCAACATTAACAAATGGAGTGGAGTTGAGCTGTTTCGAAGGTAGAAAAAATATCTTTAAACAACACTTATTTTTCGTGCTATTTAAAGAATTACATTACGATTACGGACATGACAAAGTAGTATTGAAAACCTATCGACAATTCCAAATAATAATGCACACTGTTTATTTTTTAAAAAGGAAGAAAGCCAAACTTTATATATACAGCATCTATTTTCAACTTTCCTCATTTTTATGGATCCTTAACAATTGTGTTGTTAAATGAATTTTTGAATTTGGAGTTTATTTGATTTTGGTCGCTGAAGCCTCTTTCACAAGATACACTTATGCCAGGCAGCAGAAGAGCAACTTTTATCACTTTGAAAATTGCTGGAAACTTATTAAACTTATTCTCCCTTAAAAAAATTTCAGAAAACTTTGCAAAATCTGATGTACCTTATATTTTAATTACTTGTATCAACAATGCATATAAGGGATGATGGCATTTTCAATATCCATTGTTCTGAACAAAACAAATTTTATATCCTTAATGAAATATGGCCTAAACCAGAATCCCTAGTATTTTCTTGATTAAGCTAGGTTTTATGCATTGAAATATTAGACTCATATCCAAAGTTTCAAAATGCAATAGAAGAAATGACTTTGGAAAGGTTAGAGTATGTTGATTTTACAATTGTCAAGCCATAATTTCTGTAAATTACAAGGATTAACAAGTTTGTTGTTTCTAAATATTTTTCCTTGGACTTAAAAAAATTTCTTCATGTGAACCACAAGATTTTTGCAGTTCTTTTAATCTCATTTTTGTTTAATACGGATTCTATGGCAATTTGCAGGGACACAGCATCCGGTAGCACTTATTTTCCTTTTTGGCGTACACTTATGATTCTTTTCCTTTTTCAGTCATCGCGAAATATGTCAATCGCTCCAGGGAAAAAAATCATAAATTTTGTCGTTCTGTCATGGGAAGAAAATCTCAAAAAATTTGTCGTTTGGTCATGAGAAAAAATTGCAAGGTTGAATGATTAATTGCAGAAAAAAATCACAAAATTTGTCAATCGGTCATGGGAAAATATCACAATTTGTCAAAAGGTCACAATGAAATAATCTCGAATTTCGTAAACTGGTGAATTTCACGGTGCCATTAAATATGCCAATTGATGACGGAAAAGATCGCAAAGTTTGTCAATTGTTTGTGGGAAAAAAAAATTGAGAAATTCGTCGATTAGTCATCGTTAAAAGATCATGAATTTTATTGATCTGTCACAAGAAAAAAATCACAAAATTCATCATTCGATTGTGGGGAAATATCACGAAATTTGTCAATGGGTCGCGGAAAAATATTTCAATTTGTCATGGGAAAATATTGCGATAATCGTCAGTCAGTCATGAGAAAAAATTGCGAAATTTTTCAGCCAAATGCAGGAGAGAGATCGTGAAATTCGTCAATCATTCGCAATAAAACCATGAAATTCACCAATCAATCGCAGAAAAAATCATGATCATTTTTGATCGTCAGTCACCCATTGGAAAATATTGCGCATGGTAAATATTCATCAATCGCTTGCGGGACTTGATTGTCATTTGAAAAAACAAAGTTCTATAGAAAATGGGGAAATTTTTTGGGAGGAGCTCCCGTCCATAATATTTTAAGTGGGATTTCAAAATTTTGGACATAAATCCTGCCATTCTATCCTGAAATTCAAGTCCTGGTGCTTATCCATTATTCTAGCTACTGTCAGTATGTGCAGGTGCAAATAATGCCAGCAGACAAGCTTTAGCCTTGACCTAGGTTGTATTGCCTTACAGATGTTTTGCAAATTTAATGATGTTCTGTGATACATAACATTTTAAATTTATATTATAATATACTACATATTTACTGCTACAAAATTAAATTTATTTGCGTATTTTTAACAAATAAGCATCAATAACGCATACTCCATACAGTGTTATGCTAATAATATTTTTAAATAAATACTGCCAGCAGACAAATTTTAGTCTTGTCTTCAGATTGTGTGCATAAAGTCCAATCTACTGGTAAATAAATAATTTGTAAACTTTCTCAGAAAAATTTATAATTTACCTTTACATCTTTTAAACATTTTTCTGTAGATGTAATCCCATCAAAAACATCTCATGTAAAAAAAAGCCAAGTCTCGTGACTCTTTGACCGTAAAAAGTTCTGAGATCATGTATAGAGCAAAGTTTAGCTCTCTTATTAACTCTGTCATTTTAATTCACAAATTACACCTAGTCTCTACACCTTTAGTTAATGATTATTTTGTGACTTGACAATTACGCAGCACAAGGAATTTATTATGTCAACACTTTACTATGTTTTTAGTTGGGATGGGATTATTTGATTAAGACTGAATATGAACGCAAGGGATAGAAGCCTAAGGGGAGATGCACTGTTTGGAAGTCTTTGTAAAAGAGGGGTGTGGCTCGTATTCACGTTAAATAGGAAGAAAATCTTCCAAAACTCCGGACATCAAGTTCGACCAGAAGAGAGTTTTCGCACCCAGGGTTACAATGTTACGTAAAATTATGACCATGGTACAAATATATATATACGTTCAGTGCTCTTATAAATACTATTTTATGCAATACTTTATAAATAAACGTTGCTATTAAAATATAAAAAAAACAGCCTTTATATTCTCGTGCTGGGTAATTGCCGAGTCACAAAATAATCATTAACTAAAGGTGTAGAGACTAGGGGTAATTTGTGAAATAAAATGTCAGAGTTAATAAGAGAGCTAAACTTTGCTCTATACATGATCTCAGAACTTTTTACGGTCAAAGAGTCACGAGACTTGGCTTTTTTTTACATGAGATGTTTTTGATGGGATTTCACTTCTTTTTGTAAGGAGAAAGCCAACGAAATCTTTTTCAGTAGTGTCGATTTCAATTACCGTATTTTTACCTTCATAAACTTTATAATCTTCACGGGCATAAAATGGCTCCTGATTGATTCTGTGTTCCTCTTTTCCTAAAAATGCTTCTAATTTGCCATGTGTGCTACTGTTTCAAATGTATTCATTAAAATTTTCAAGTATATTAGTTTTTGTTTCAATTTATCAGCTGTTCTATCAAAATCCTCCAAAGTTAATTTCTATTGTGCAGAGTCCATTTTATAACTTTGTCTGCTTCCGGTCTACCTCCCATTTTTTTTTTTTAGTTATTACAGCCCTCATAATGTTTTCTAAAATGTTTATTTTAAACTGCAGCTTACCTCTAAACCTTTTTCGTCGGAGAGTTCTGACATTCATGTCGGGGTGTGAAACAGTACAGTGCGCGACTGCTTCCCAATGGACTTTAGGATGCAAAGAACTGTAGCGAGCTACGGCTTCCCATTTCAGGGTGTGAATCACTGTAGTGTTTTAATGTATGCTTTTGTTTTCGAAGATGGTTTTTACGATAGAGAGCTCTAACTTCTTGGAACTGTTGAGAACGTGAGTTCTGGGAGCTTTTAGGCCTTCCCCTTTCGACCTCAATAGGTCTTCCATCTTTCTTTTTCTGTAGCTGATTTCTCTGTGTGATAGATAATCGTTTGGAAAAATAACAGATTCTTGCGAAGTGTTAAGAAGATTAAGTAGAACATCATATTAACCTCCTAAGAAACTACCAGAAAAAAGTAAACGTCTCACTAGAGTTTGAGAATTATCACCAAATGTGCCTCTGAAGGCTATTTTGATAGACCTCAAACGTATCAGAATACAGTTTGGCGGCTACCATGAGATCCGAAACCGACCCATAAATAGTAGTATTCATCATAAGCTTCAATTACAGTTCAGTGTTAGGGGAAACATTTCCATGCTCATCACAAGTGTACGCTTCCACCTAATCCCGGTGCGCAACCACATACTCAACTATAGCACATCTGATATCATACGACGAGGCTATGTTACCTAGCACAGAAAATAAGATATAGAATGAAGCAGACACAAACCATTTCCAGATGTAGGAACTACTCGATGAGCACTTTCTTCTCTGTGATCAAAATATAACATTTAAATTTTTTCCTTTCAAACTTTCTTCGATCAACAATGTATTTTGTTGGAATGTCATACAATTTCGCGTTTCCTTACGTTACCTCATCTTTTCAGCAATTTTGCAGATGCACACTGACATCTAGTACACAAACTTTACACAATAAAACACTGTATCGCCAAAATTTAAAATTCAGTTATTTCACTTATCGATATATAGCACTTATAATTAAGTTATTTTTAGAAACGAGTAGGTAAAAGAATTGTACAATAAACTTTCAAACCTTCATACTTTCAAATTTAAAGTAAATCGTAATATTGTTTTTTATGTAAATGATTTTAGTACCCAGTAGACGGAGCCTCGCTCTGTAGTTTTCTTCATTATTTATTTTCCTTCAGTAAAGGTAGAAAAGCGATAGATACTATCCTCAAAACATCAATAGGTTATTGAGAATACAGCGGACTCTCGTTAATAAATATCCGATTAATGGTGACAGTTTCATTTCTCCATCATATTTTAATTAATGTTAAAGGCATCGTTTATTGCGGATTTCGGTTAGTGCAGATGAAAAATGACCTTCCTTGGAAGTACGCACTAACGGTTGTTTACTGTATATTTATATCTACCACTCGTAGTCTTAGCACGGTCGAAAGTGAAAAGTCGGTGAAAATGATGTCATAGTGGTGCAAAAGTGATCACGTTTAATTTTCAAATATAAAAATAGCTGTTTTCTTTTAAATATAATGTCATTTTTTCTGGGGGAGAGGGGAATGTAGAATTATGATTTTGAATTCCAAAACGTTAATTTGTGTGCCTAAAAAACATATTAAAAAAATTGTACATGGCAGGCAGTTTGTATTGTCATTTAAAAAAATAAACTTTTCTTTTACATATGCAATTATATTAGTATATCCTGAGTGTCACCCTCCATGTTTTATAAAAATTAAATTTATTATTCTTCAACAACTGTTGTCTACGTCAATAGTTTGGCATCAAAAGTGAACTATTTTTTAAATATGGGGTAAGTTTGGAGAAAAAAAAATCTCTTGCTTTTAAAATAGCTGCTAATTTTGCGACATGGTGTATCGCCATGGCATCAAACTATATTGTGTGTATAATAATATGGTAGTGATTTTAAATATAGAAACAGTATAAGAACAGTCATCTATAAAGAAATGTTAGCATATTTGCAGAATGTTTATAAAATATTTAAAATCACCAAATCAAACTTTGGTAAAATAAATTAATTTTACTTGGGTACTACTTGATTATCCCGTCGACCAATTTTGACAAACTATTCGCCAAATTATACAAATTGACATAATTTTAATTTTAAATAACGAAAGAACAAATAAACAGCTAAAACCTTAATAAAAATACAAGTAAAAAGTCGAATTGCAAATAATTTGATGACATAACAAACACGCATATGGTGTTTAATGTCAAGTGAATGTGACATTTACGATTATCCATTATTGGCATTTAATCTTATAGTTTGGCAATAGTTTTTTGTTCGACGGTAGGTATAATCAAGTAGTACCTTTAGATGTTCTAGTCATTTAAAATGAATTTTACTGTATTCAAGACCCAGCTATTTTGTGCTCGATTTAGTATAAACAGCGAACCGATAATGATGCGTTTTATCGTGTTGATAATCAGTGACTAACAGTATTGGCAAGAATTCCGATTACAGAAGATAAAAAATTTTTGATTTTTTTTTTCGAATTTTCCGAATTTTTTAATTTTTCCTTTCTTTCTATCCCAAACACTACCTTCTTACAAAATTTCAAGTTTCTAGGGCTATCGGATGTACCTCAGATTTTTGATGATCGGTGAGTCAGTCAGTGTCAAAAAAGCGAAACTTTGAGTTCCTATATTTTTTGAACTAAAAAAGATAGAAACGTGGAAATTTGAGCATTTGGTTCTGTTTGAAGAGTACTTTTAGAAAAACAAAGTTTCAAGTTCCTGGGAAAATCCAGCACAAAGATATGGATAAGTCAAAAGCACCCTGAGTTGCTTCCAGAAAAGGATGCTTACGGCTGTGCTTTCTCGACTTGGCGGGGCACTGTCGTGCCCCCAGATGTCACATAAAGTAGTCTTTACATGATGTCACTTTAAACAGTGAATTTTGTAAATTTTTGGAATCCATGATCTTGAAATTACAAAATGCTTTTATCTGTGAAACATTTTTTACAGTAAGTTTTTCATTCATTCTATTATTTACAATTTGTTATCACAAAAAAGTCTCTTAGGTTTGTTAAATATGTTTATATATTTTCATTAGATGTTAAAATATCGAAAATGGCTATTAAACATTGTTTTAGCAGTGGGGGAAAGAGGGCCCACATGGGGAAAAGTGGGAGTATTATTGAAAAACACATATTTTTTTCTTTTTAAATTTAGTTAATAATTCTTTTTTAGAGACTCATATTATGGCAAATATTTTTATTTTAGTTTTAGAAACTGCAATAATTTTAATGTTTACAAACTATCTTGTTTATGCTCACTGCATATAATATGTTAATTTAAGCTGCTGATGAACTTGCTTCTAAAATGATTCTTAACTGGCAAAAACTATTAATTTTAGTTCAGAATTATAGAACATCTGAGGAACAGATCTACATAGAAAGGAAAGAATACATTTTATAATTCTATTTATTATGAGTTGTTTTCTGAGGTGGGGTAATTTGGGGGTATGGGTAGGCTTAGCTATTTGTTCTATGATGAGGATATTTTTTATCTCTGTGTTAACTTTAGTAAATGTCAAAAGCTCTATATTTTATAATAAAAATGGCTACAAAAATAATTTACTTATTTATTTATAACCCTAGATAGTAATTTTAACACTGAAAGACTATTTATTTTTAAATTTTATTTTCTAAATGCAGTTTAAAAAGAGAAGAATGATAGAAGAAATTAATGTCATAAGTAATAATAATAAGCGTAAAAAACGCAGAGGTAACTGACCATACGGAAAAAATCTATTAAGAAAAGGAAAGGAAGAACGTCCAAAAGCAGAGTAATTATGAAAATTATTAGATAGTATAACAGTAGACTTTAAAGAAATAAAGCAAGGTTCATGGTCATAAGTACCAGTCAAAAAGTCAATCAGCTAAATTCATCGGCCAGATGAGAGAAATTAGTGAGTTAAAGTATTTAACTAAGTCACCATTGGGGTACTATTACACTTTTCCTGCTATTAGTGATGAAGATTGTACAGAGTTCAGCAATATATGTCGCATACTAAGTGAACTTAATTTTGATAGCTGTGAGCATTACTTCTTTAATTAAATAATATGTAAAAAAAATATTTTTGTCCATTTGTGCCTTTAAATATAATTAAAATACATTTATTTCGGTGTATTCTTATTTTAAAAACAATATTTACATATTTTATTTTAATATACACTAATTTTAGAACTATCCCCAGCATGAGTTAAAGTCAGTATCAAAACATGCTCTTTTAAATGTACCTATCACTGTGAGAAAACAATCTACCAAAATTTAATGGTTATGCTTCATCTATATGAATCCAATGTATATAAAATGCATCAAAAGTTTTATTAAAATAAATTTAACAGTTTGATTTTAGGGCCTTCTCTAAAAAAAAGTTTGATTTTATTTTACCCCTACCTGACCCCATCATATTTATTTTTTGAAGATGGCACAAAATCACAATTTATTAAACATATAAGCCCAGAAGCAGAATTTTCTGTGTCAGTCTGCAGCAAACAAAAATTTATCTGCGACCCAATAAGCCTACTATCAAAAGAAATAACAGAAACACTTAAAGTAAGCAAAATTTCCATTTATAAAGAATATATACAGGGTGATTCAGCTCGTCGGTGACAAACTTTAAGGATCGATAGAGCACACCTAGACGAACATTTTTGAATAGGGAATGTAGGGTCCCTGACGCGATGGTAAGGCGCTAGGCGCTTTCGAAAATTTGGGTGCCGAAATTCGAAACGTCATAAAAACTAGGGAAATGGTTAGATTTTCTTGCTTGTTGCGTCGAAATGATTCTGTTTGTTTAGACTTTCTTCAGTACCAATTTGATAAGCGTATCTCTTAAAACATGGATAGGGGGCGCTGCAGACTTTGGAGAGCTAGACAACAACTTTAAGCCCGTTATTTTGATAATTTAACACATGCTCGCCAAAGTTTATACTCTAACTTAAAGTTTGAACCCAAAAGTAGAGCCCTGCAAAAAGCGTAAGAGCCGGAATAAAATGTCAAAGTACAGGGTGGTCGAAACTCGAAGGCTCCTAGGAGATAAACAAACAGATTTCTTGACTTATGGCATGCATTTTCATGATTCTGTTTGCTGGGGCTCTCTGAAACTCAGTTGAACAGTACAAAAAGAAACATCGATAGGGGGCGCTTTGGGCAAAAAACATAATTCGTTGACATTTCGGACGCTAACTGGAAACGGGGCGCTACGATCAGTTAGAAACAAAACAAGAGAGTAATTTACTTATCATAAGAAGCTATTAAAACTGCAGTTTGTTTGTTTTTTTTAACAAACATAGCTGGTTTCAATCATGCACAATGCGCGCAATAAAATTTACATAAGGTGCTTTTTGCTGATTTATGCAAAAGATATCGTACCATATCGATATGCAAAAGATACGTAATGCGTAGACGACAACGCGAGATGACGTAGTTGTATGCGCAGACACGTCTTTTGAACGTGCGGTACCTACTTAAGCTTCGGGTTACTTGTCTGCAGATCGGTAGTAGGATGGAACGGTACACAAACTCTGAATTGGCTGACATGCATTTGGTGTATGGCGCTGCTGGTTGTAATGGACGAGCCGCTCAGCGGTTGTACGCCGAGCGTTACCCCAACAGGCAAATCCCCTGCCATGCCTTCTTCGCTCGAGTACACCAGAGGTTGTCCACAACGGGATCTTTCGACGGAGGCAGGCCTGAACGGGAGCGATCAGTGAGCACCCCTGACAACGAAGAGGCTGTGCTTAACCTGGTTGAGGACAACCCAGGTCTTAGCACGAGAGATATCGCCAGACATGTTGGCATTTCGCAAGCAACTGCGTGGCGCATCTTACGTTCCCGGAATCTGCACCCCTACCACATCCAGCGGGTGCAGTTGCTCAGAGAGCAGGATTTTGGCCCTCGAGTGGAATTCTCAAGATGGTGCTTGGCGATGAGATCCAGGGATCCCCGTTTTGTAAACAGCATTTTGTTTACGGACGAGTCCACCTTCAGCCGGGAGGGAATGTGGAACGCCCACAACAGTCATGTGTGGTGTGATGAAAATCCACATGAAACCAGAAGCCGAGCAGCCCAGGAGCGTTTCTCAGTAAATGTGTGGGCCGGCATTCTGGGGGATTGCCTCATTGGCCCTTATTTGTTACCTGAACGGCTGACAGGTGGAAATTACCTGATTTTCCTGGATCAAGTGTTGCCGCAGCTTCTGGATGAGGCGCATGTACCCGAAGGTTCGCGTCGCCAGATGTGGTTCCAGCACGATGGAGCTCCGGCCCATTACACGAACGACGTGCGTCTCCATCTAAACGCAAGGTATGGCCAGCGGTGGATCGGGCGTGGGGGTCCAGTTCACTGGCCTGCCCGATCACCAGACCTCACCTGCTTGGATTTCTTCCTTTGGGGTTACCTGAAGGCCGAGGTATACCATACACCTGTCAGCAGTGCTGAAGAACTTGTGGCGCGCATTGTGGCAGCTGCAGGGCAGATCAGAGATACTCCTGGCATTGTTGGAAACACACACTCCTCAATGCGACGGAGGTGCGAAGCCTGCATCATGGCCCAAGGTCGAAATTTCGAGCATCTTCTGTAGTGTTATTTTTTGTAAATAAATTTCCAGTATCATTGATGTTTTTGGTCTAAATTTATTCAGAAGTGTTGAGCAGAGGTAGAAAATGTGTTTTCATTATTACTAACTGATCGTAGCGCCCCGTTTCCAGTTAGCGTCCGAAATGTCAACGAATTATGTTTTTTGCCCAAAGCGCCCCCTATCGATGTTTCTTTTTGTACCGTTCAACTGAGTTTCAGAGAGCCCCAGCAAACAGAATCATGAAAATGCATGCCATAAGTCAAGAAATCTGTTTGTTTATCTCTTAGGAGCCTTCGAGTTTCGACCACCCTGTACTTTGACATTTTATTCCGGCTCTTACGCTTTCTGCAGGGCTCTACTTTTGGGTTCAAACTTTAAGTTAGAGTATAAACTTTGGCGAGTAGTGTTAAATTATCAAAATAACGGGCTTAAAGTTGTTGTCTAGCTCTCCAAAGTCTGCAGCGCCCCCTATCCATGTTTTAAGAGATACGCTTATCAAATTGGTACTGAAGAAAGTCTAAACAAACAGAATCATTTCGACGCAACAAGCAAGAAAATCTAACCATTTCCCTAGTTTTTATGACGTTTCGAATTTCGGCACCCAAATTTTCGAAAGCGCCTAGCGCCTTACCATCGCGTCAGGGACCCTACATTCCCTATTCAAAAATGTTCGTCTAGGTGTGCTCTATCGATCCTTAAAGTTTGTCACCGACGAGCTGAATCACCCTGTATAATATAAGGATACAACAAATACCATAAATCTAGAGACTTAAAGCAAATTTCAGCTATTTTTTAAGCCCAGCATTTATTTTTAAGTTGGTGGATTAATCTGCAAGGTTTAAAATAATCTGCAGCGCCCGCTTCCGTGCTGCACTGTTTCTGCTACTGGGCATATAAGTATTTAAAAACAATATTTTCCCCCCCATGTAAAAAAATTTGTATGATGATAAATCTGCAACAGCCTTTTGGCGCCATTTTAGATATTTTCAGCAAAAGTGCCAACCAGAACAGGATACAGAACTTTACCCTTCATCTTTTGCACAAAAGTGACCTCTAAATTATATGGTTTTCCCATTTTTTACTAGGTTTTTATTCCCCATCCAATTGATTAATTATAATTAGGGATTGACCGAAGCAGCAATTTTGCCGAATACCGAAGCTTCGGTATTCGGCAACCGAATACTTGAAACTTTTTAATATGCATTTTTGCATATATTAGCTTTTTTAATACGCTTTAATTGAAATTAAATTATCAATAATTTAATTCAGTTACATTTTTATTCTTAAATCTAATTACACAAAAAAATTTATTGACTTCTTTCCACTCATAAATTCATTAACACATCACTTATTTTTTATTTTATCACTAGTCAATACCCAAAAATAACCTATGAAAGTATTAAACTATACAGGGTATTATTAAGGATAAGGATTCTCAGAAAAACAAAAGTTCATTCAAATACAAAGAAACAATGTTGTCATTAAGCTGATTTACTGGTTGTCTAAGTCTAATTATAAACATATTGAATAGGAATGTTCTCAAAATACAAAAGGTATCATATCAATTTGTACATTTAACTATTTTCTGTCAAATTATTGATACATATTTATACAGTAAACTCCCGACTATCCGTCTCGCTACTATCCGGCCTAGTAAAATGTTGAAAGTACGACGTGCAAGAGCAGAGAATTCGAAATATAGTAATTGCAAGGTCTTGAAATATTCTTTAGACCATAATGGTGGACATAAACCCGTGTGGAAAACTGAAGTGGAAGATGTGAACCACAAGCTTCTTTTGTTGCTGAAAAATATGCCGGGCTCTGACGATGTCAATACTGAGGAGAGGACATTACAGAATGGATGGCACGCGACAAAGTGAATGAATTAACTGACAACAATATCGTAGAAATGTTGTCAGAGGGAGAAGTAACAGAAGGATTGCAGGAAAAATCTCATCCCACATTCAGAAGTGTTCAAGACGATTGAGGCAGCACTGCAGTATATTAGTCAGCAGGAGGAAGCGCCAACAACTGATATTATCTGCTTGCGTAAATGTCGAGGGACATTGCTTCAAGGAAGAGGGCTAACAAAGAGAAGCAAAAAACACTAACCGCTTTTAAAAAACTAAAAACAGTAAACTTTGACTCTTATTTTATACATAAATTTGCATATTTGTGCAATCCTTTATTAATAAACACTAAAATAAGATTTACTCATTTTTTGCGAATTAGTTTTACGTTAATGTTTTGCTTATTCTAAAACTTTATGTACTGTATAATGTGAAATTTTTCTTAAAATGTGTGTAACATATGTTTCTAATATCATGGCGAAGGGAGGGAGGAAAGGAGTAAACATTTATAGAACTCCGGCCTATCCTTCTGCCACATTAGCCGGATAGTCGGGAGTTTACTGTATTTTGATTAATATTTTGACATTGTGGTCATGAAAAAAAGAAATTTGAGTGATTTTGATACAATGGTTATAAAAGCTAAGGGATAGTCATAGGGGTATACTCATTTGATGTATTTTCTTTAATATGTACCTACCTTAGATATACAGAGATGAACTCTGATACACTTATTTAATGTGTATATTACAAGAAATACACATTAAATAAATTAAAAAAAAACTAATGTAGAAGTAAATAAAATTAAATGATAAGGGAAAGATGTGCATCTTCTTTACTTTTTTTTTCTCTGTTGTAGACAGTTGTTTTGATTTCACACCTATGTAGACTATTTTAGGAATGAAAAAGTTGTTTTTTAAATTTGTTTTTTGTAGTGCAGCTGAACTCTGAACTCATGCACATAATATTGAAACTCATTGTTTAGCCTATTTTTCTGCTAAGCAAAAGAGAATTCTTCTACTTCTCAGAAAATACTTATCTGCAATTATTCGGCCGAAGCTGAATATTCAGTTTACATGCCGAACCACCGAATACCGAATCAACTTATTCAGTATTCAGTCAATCCCTAATTATAATGCAGTAGATTTCCGTTACAACGAACTCTACAGGACCGCTAAAATATTTCATTGTAACGGAATTACTCCTATTTATCTAATGAATTACATATAAACATAAACTAATTATGCAAGATAAATTTACTTTTCGTAATAGAAGATTTTAATGGATGACTAGTTAAATCAGCATAGAAAAAGTTTAGTAAAATAAAATTCAATATTAAAAATATAAAAGTACGGACTAAACTTTATTTAGTAGCACATTATTGCAGAAAACCTGTGATTTAGTTTGTACAGAGGGATGTGTAGTTGATGATAACAAAAGCGTGTGCAACAAATGAATACGTGACAATATCTCCTCTGGAACATTCTTTTGATGAGAAAGAAAAGCATGCATTTTCTCCAAGCATGAAAGAACTCCCGAAGCGGTAACTTTTGAATCGTCGGTAACATATATATCGTCATCACTGCTTTCGTAATTTTGTCGGTCTAATGTAATTTTAATGGACAAAATGATTTGAATATTGTCATCCACAGATGAGAAATCCTCCAAATCCACCTGATCAGGGACTGATGTTAATTTTTTGGCAGCCTTCCAAATTGTGTTTAACTCAGAAGATTCATCCAAATCTAATATTTCTTAATCCTTTTCTTCGGTCTCAGTTAACCAGGCATGTTTACAACAGTTAGAAATTGTTTCCTGACTAATTTCTTGCCATGAGCCAGAGATCATTTCAAAAAAGAAAAAAAAAGAGCTCGATGAAGATTTTTCGTTGTAACGGAATTCCTAAAAAAATTAACTTCGTTAAATCGGAATTTTTAATACATTAAGGTTAATGCAATTTGAAAAGGAAATTTGTCAAATTTCGTTGTAACGGGATTTTTCGTTGTAACGGAAATCTACTGTATTTAACTTAGTATTAAAGTCAGTAACAGGTTATACATTAATTATATCACACAAATTTTGTATGGGTTTTGTATGCGACACTTAATAAAACACTAGAAAAAAAAATTACTTTTACAATGAACAGAAAACAACACAAACTATTTAAACAAATAATAGTAATAATAATTAGTGGTCTTTTACTCAGAAAACTTTGAAATTAATAAAATACGTAAGTAACAAAGATTTATATTTTTTTAAATATCATGCCTTTTATCTTTCATGAGAAATAAATATGTGTTTACAATATAGTCAAAATCTTTAGATCTCTTTAAGACATGATTTTAATGAAATATAAAAATTTAAAAGTAAAGTGGATTATGAGTAATCCAATGAGCTTTGTCTTGTTTCTTAGCTGATGGATGGCTTGTAAATAAAGATTTAAATGCTTCAGTTGCTGATGGATCTTTTGCAATACTATAATTAGCCTTAGCTTTTTCAGGCAAGACTACATGTTTCTCACCTTGTGGTAGATCTTTCTTCCCATTTGTATGCTTTACAGAAGAAATGCCTGATGTACTAGGTTTGCACACCCCTGGTTCAACTTTGATTTTCACATCAGAAACGGATTTAATTTCTTCTAAAGTACCATTAGTGAGTGCAGATTTCCCATTAGATACTCCATTCACATTGAGCTCACCAGGTTCAATCTTTATCTTTTTTGCATCTGGACCAACATTTGATTCACATTTCTTTTTTTTCTTTTCAAGCTTAGCAAGACGGCGTCTTTCTGTCATTTTCTCACGTAAGGCTTCGCTTTCTTCATCTGATCCATTTATAATAATAACATCGTTTTCTTCAAACGGTTTCCCGCACTTGTGGCAAGTTTCGGACTTTACTTCTTTAATAGCTCGTTCTGAAAGAACGCATCCACATTTCCACAATATGTAAAAACGTTGTCTTCCATTCATTTCGACTCCAGTAACTGGGCAAATGTAGCGAGAATCATTAAAATCAACATACTCATCGCCTTTGTGATTACTTTTTGCTTCAAATCCTGCTTTTTCTGTGAGATTCAACTCTTTTACATCAGATAATTTTTTAATGTGCCCAGCAACTTCAGTGCTTGTATTATTCTTGTTCAACAAGTGCTCTATCACAGCCTCTTTATTATATAATTTTCCCATTTCACAAGCAACAATTGGTTTACGTAAAGGATTTTGAGATAAAGCACAATGTTTCCATTTTGCTACAGTTTCAGCGTTTTTGTCTTTTTGCTCTGGCTTTTTCTTCGTTCTCACAAGTTCATCTCTTCGCGGAATTGTGCCACCATCGCAACCCATTATTTAAATCTTAACTCCAGGAGTGTAAAAAATAACAAAATTTAGAAACTGAAATAGAAAAGTTATCTTATTTCTTTTTAATTTGAACTCACTTTAACGAAAAAAAAATGTAAACATCAACACGAAACAGCAATAAACATAAAAAGTTTAGTTGTCATTTCTATTCAGTAGATAATGGGTGTGTTCAAGATGCACGCGGCGAGCTCAGGAGACAAAAACATGGAGTGGGTCAATATCATGGATGGAATAATACGTAGTGTGTTCAGGAACAAATCATGGATTTGATTAATTATGGTGCTAATTATAAAGATATTTTGTTACAAAAGGAACGTGTGCTAGGGATTCTGGGTTCGAATCCTCCCAATCCCACATTGTGTCATAATTTTTTTTTGTTTTGTTTATTGGTTGTTTTATATTTTTTATAATGAATAAGATATTTTTGATGAAGATATATTTTTTATTTTTATTATAAAGAAGCACGTGTATTGTTATTATAATAATAAAATACTTATTTAAATGTGAGGAAATGAGGTATTTCGAGATGAAAGTTTTACATCTGAACGCCTTTTAAATGTTCAAAGTTTCGTTTCTAAGTGATTATATATGTAGCATGTACCAGGTGTCCTAAAAAGGACTGACTGATTTTAAAATTCAATAACTTGCAAACGGTGACAGATATTTAAAAATTTCTTGCATAAGGTCAAAAGTTTTATTACAGTGATTTTCGATTTTAGTTCGAATTAAAAACAATAGATGGCGGTGTAAGCAATAGTCACTAAATACAGGTTCGATTTTTGGTCCTTTCTCTTGTTCCATGCGGAAAAAGGAGATGGAAATGTATGAGCTGGCCACGAAGTACCAAAAAATCGAGCCTGAATTTAGCGTCTATTGATCGCAGCGCCATCTATTGTTTGTAATTCGAACTAAAATCGAAAATCTCTGTAAAAAAAAACTTTTGACCTTATGCATAACCTCCTGCAAGAATTTTTTAAATATCTGTCACCGTTTACAAGTTATTGTATTTTAAAATCAGTCAGTCCTTTTTAGGACACCCGGCATATGTATAATGATATAAACATTAAGCAAATCCAAATGAAAAAATAATATATATTGTGCGAAAATATCCTTTTGCGCGTAGGATAATTCCTTGATTTTCTTTTTCTTTTTTTTCTTTCTTTTGAGTACTTTAAGAGTGAATGTTTATCGAGACTAGGCTGGAAATCATATTTTACTTTGAACATTAAAAGAATAAAATGTAATAGTTGTAGATTATTTTAACTAAAAATATCTGTACATATATTTTTTAAGGAGATAAAATATATAGGTTTGCTGTCTAGTTTTGCAGTGAATAAAGTATGATTAGAATGTTTATAAATTTTCTACTGAAAGTATAAGTAAGTATTTTGCTTATACTAACAGAATTTTGAATGCCATTTATTTCTCATTTTTTATGATGTATTTTAGTCTGTTATCCACACGGTATTAAAATATGTAATCATAAAATAAGAAATATATATATTAAAACCTTCTCTGAAAAACTGTCTAACTTGTTATAATTACCAACAGATTCTCTTTCTGGGCTGAAACAAAAAGCTACATGCAAATCAATAAGAAATCAAAGGGCTGCAAGCAGTGTAATACTATGTTCACACTACCGATACTTAAGATATCTTAGGCCACCGAACTCTCTTAATTTTGAGGTGGTACCCTCCCGGAATTGGAAACCTGTTCACATGGAAAAACTCACTTAAGATAACTCAGTGAACGTCACTGTGTTGTTTGCGCATGCGCTTAAGATAAAACCGCCCGCAACACCCAATCAGTTAATGCGAAGCTTTACAGCCAGCGAGAGTGAATGGTTGTGACTGTCTCTAGCCCGAAGAAAGTTGAAACTCTCTCAGAGAGTTTGTGGAACTCCCTCAGAGAGTTCGGAGGTTTAAGAGAGTTCCGATAACGCAGTGTGAACAGGGTATAAGTTTAATCACGTTTTCTTCTATCGCAAGCTACATCTATGACAACAACCGTGTACATAGGTAGAGTTGAGTTGTTGCTTGTTTTGCTATACAGGGTTGAGTTGTAACTCACCACAACACTTCCTCCACAAGGTACAACTTACATATCGTTAATTTAAATATTAACTGAATTAAATTGAACTAGTCCTAACAAAAGACAAAGTTCTTTGAACCTGACACAGGACAGAGGTTTTGTCATGATGTCAGCTAGCTGCATCTTTCCTGGAACATGTTTGATATGCAATTCACCTTCAATGAATTTTTCACGTACAAAATGGTACCGCACGTCAATATGTTTAGACTTTATGGAACTCTGGATTCCTTGCGAGCTTCACAGCACTGGCATTATCCACTAACAGGGAAGGAGTTCCTAGAGTTGTTAAGTCATTTAACAGGCGTTTCAGCCATATTAACTCTTTTGCGCTTTCACTTGCAGCAACATACTCTGCCTCTGTTGTAGATAACACCACACTTCTCTGTTTTTTGCTCATCCATGAAATGGCACCCCCTGAAAATTTAGAAATCATGCCAGTCCTTGAGCGTCTCGTTTTCATATCTCCTGCATAATCAGCATCGCTATATACTTCAAGATCACTGGCATTACACTTTGCTTTATACAGCAAACCAAAATAGACAGTTCCTTTAAGATATTTGAAAATTCGCTTTATGGCACACCAATCCGATGACCTAGGGTTTTCAAGATTTTCAGAGACAGTACTGATAGCATATGATAAATCAGGCCTTGTTGCAATAGCAAGGTACATGAGACTACCAACAGCCTGACGGTAAGGAATTTCTTTTCCTATCAGTTTATTTTCTTTGTCATCAGGAACATAGCTTCTATCACATGGAGTTGATACTGGATTAGCACAGTCCATATTAAACCTTGCGAGTATTTTCTGTGCATAAGCATATTGGTTCACAAAAATTGAACCATCATCGAATTTTGTTATATTCATGCCCAAAAATTGGTTAAGAGAACCTATTGTGATCTTAAAGGTTTGAGAAAGTTGACTAATAAATTCCTCCACTTCAACCTTGTCAGAACCAACAACGAGGCCATCATCAACATAAATAACAACAAAAAGTTTCTTTTTATCTCTATGTCTGATAAACAAACAAGGATCAGCAGTACTAACTTCCAATGCATGTTCCTTCATGAAGTTTACAAAGCACAGATTCCAACAACGAGGAGCTTGTTTGAGTCCATATAAACTTTTATGTAGTAGACAGACTCTCCCGCTATTATCGTTAAAACCTTCAGGCTGTGTCATGAAGACTTCCTCCTGAAGTATTCCATATAAAAATGCAGTCTTTATATCAAACTGTTTTAAGTGCAATTCTTCTTTTGCAGTTACTGCCAAAATTGATCTTACAGTGTCGTATCTTGCGACAGGGCTAAACGTCTCATCAAAGTCAATACCAGCTTTTTGGACATAACCCTTTGCTACAAGACGTGCTCGGTATCGCTCCACAGTACCATCAGGATTAAATTTCTTCTTCAGCACCCATCGACAGTTGATAACTTTGGAACCTTTAGGTTTTTCAACCAATTCCCATGTTTTGTTTTCATGCAGGGCAGACATTTCTTCTTTCATGGCATTAAGCCACAAGTCACTTTCACTTGAGGAAAGTGCTTCAGTATATGTAGAAGGATTTTCGGATTCTTCTACAGCAGCTACATTTGCAAGGAGAAATTCTCCAGACTTCATCCATGTAGGCATGCTCCGTTGTCTGTCAGGTTTCCTAAGTTCAGGATTTTCTTCTGATTGATTGGTTTCTTCATTCTGAATTTCTTCACACTTCTCAGAGGAGTCTCCCTCTTGAATTTCTTCACACTTCTGAGAAGAGTCTTCCTCCACCTCCACTGTAACAGGAGTTGTACAGAGACGTTCAGGTTTAAAATATACATCACGAGACTTTATGATTTTATTTTGAGAACGTAAATAGATTTTATAGCCATCTCTTTTGTTGACATACCCCACAAGATGACCAAGAACACTTTTGTTGTCAAACTTCTGTCGAAAGTTTTTCGGTATGTGAGCATAACATTCAGTTCCGAACACTCGCAAATGATGCAATTTAAATGTTGGATGACCAGTCCAAAGCTCATGAGAACTCTTGTTTTCTTCTGGTGATACCCCAGAATGGTTTAGTAGATACACTGCTGTTTCACAGGCATTGGCCCACAGTGATCGAGGTAATCCACACGTAGAGAGCATAGAGCGAGCAAGTTCAACAATTGTCCTATTTTCACGTTCTGCCGCCCCATTTAGTTCAGGCGTGTATGGTACTCCTAAATTCAAAGCTGTACCTCTTTCAGCAAGGATTTTGCGAACTTCACCACAGTCGAATTCACCTCCTCCATCACAACGTAATTCTTTCACAGCATGACCATGATTGGTAGCTTCATTAAGAAACATACTCAAGCAGGAACTCACCTCACTTTTGTTTTTCACAAAGAAAATTCGACGATATTTGCTATAGTCATCCTTGAAAGACACAAAATAGCGTGCACCACTAAATGATCTTACAGACATGGGTCCATTTACATCAGCATTAATGATTTCACCAACTGACGTGGCTCTATAGGGTCGTGATTTGAAAGGTTTTCTATGTGCTTTGCCAAGAGCACATCCATCACAGAAATCATTTGTTACTGCATGACTCACATGAATGTTCATATCATTTAACATTTTTCTAACATGTCGTTTATTCTGATGACCGAGGCGCTCATGCCACAACTGCAAAGTTTCAGATTCTGTAGCAATGCTTATTTCAGCTGGACAGGCTGGAATAACGACTCTCATGGACATAACATATGTACCATCTGTCCAGGATCCAACAGCAACAAGTTCATTACTGCGGTAAAAAGAAACACACTTATCAGTCATTTTAACCTCCACACCATGCTTGGCAGCCTGTTGGACAGAAAAGAGGTGCCTTCGCATATCCGGAACATACCACACGTCTTCCATGTGTGCATCATACCACTTGCCATGGATAAATACTTCAATATTTATTTTACCTGATCCATACGCATAGATCTTATTTTTGTCAGCAAGTGAAATTTCAATGGGCACAGGAAAATGTTTATATGTTGTAAAATACTGCTTATTTGCAGTCATGTGGTCAGAAGCACCTGAATCACAAATCCAAATATCTGGCTGAGTAACACTTTCACTAGCACTAAATGCACCTTTGTTACTTTTTGATGGCTGATATTTATCACTGAATTTTTTCTTTGGATGATCTTTGCATAAATGTGTACTAGATCCACATTTAAAGCAATGCTTTTGTTTACTAGGTCTAATATCAACTCTAGGAACAGTTTCAGAAATATTTTCAATATTCCTCACAGCTTTTTGTCTCGAAAAAGGAGCACGAGCTGCAAATGCACCGTAGTCCACAGCAGCAGTAGATTTGACACGCTGCTCAATCATGCATAGTTTTTCAACTAAATTTTTTGTTGTACGTTTTTCTGAGTCTAATGACTCCCAAACATTGTTGAACTCTTGGTACTCTGGTCCCACTGTCAGAAGAATTTTTCCATGTAACAGTTCTGGTGGAATGGAACTTGAGCCAATACGCGTAAGTTCATTGTTCATTTCAGTATAGATTCGTTCAACTTTGGCTGCATGTGTTGCAACGTTGTCATGTGGATCTTTACAAAACTGGAAAAATTGGGTCATAAGTAAATTAAGTCTTTGAATACTACTTTGTTCAAAAACACTTATTAATTTATCCCAAATATCTTTTGCATTGGTGTAAGTCATCACTAAGTCAGCAACAGATGGACTTAACGTGCTTGCAATGAGTGCAGATGCCTTAGCATTATCACGGCGCCATTCACTCACCTTTTTATTCTCATCGGCATCGTCAGTTGCAGCGACCGGACAAACACGAGATCCTTCAACAATTGAAGTCAAATCATATTGTTCAAAATGCATTTTCATTTGCCACTTCCACTTACTCCAATTTTCAGCGCCTTCCATCTTGTCAATTTGCACCTTTAGTTCAGCCATGCTAGCGTCACGTGGTTAGGCCTAATTCACTAAAGTTCGTTAGCTTTTCAAAATGCAGATTTTCTTCACGCAGTTTTAAAACGTGCTAAGCCCGTAACCTGTTATAATTACCAACAGATTCTCTTTCTGGGCTGAAACAAAAAGCTACATGCAAATCAATAAGAAATCAAAGGGCTGCAAGCAGTGTAAGTTTAATCACGTTTTCTTCTATCGCAAGCTACATCTATGACAACAACCGTGTACATAGGTAGAGTTGAGTTGTTGCTTGTTTTGCTATACAGGGTTGAGTTGTAACTCACCACAACATAACTAACAGTGCAAATTCCATTGAAATCCATCCAGTATAGTAGATTACAAACAAATCTCATATGTTGATATCACAATCTTGGTTTGCTAACAGCATTCTATTTATCACGGAAGATATAAATCAACTGATAAATCATTTTTAAATAAATAAAAAGAAAATTGTTAAAAAGTTAAATTTTTTAGATCACCAGTTGAATTCTTAAATTGTATCGATCAACCTACCAAACAAAGCACAACCAATAAAACCTAAGCACAAACGCACAATCACGTGATCAAATCGCCCACACAATTTTTTTGAGCAGCTCGCGCGGAGTTTGTGTGCGGTTGGTTAACTAATTTTAAATGCTAAATGGGCTAAAGTAGATAAAGAAGGTCACGTGATGTTTTCCCCGACTATTTTAGATTTTATCTGAGTGAACATAGGCATGTATTTCTGTTACGAAAACCGTGTTTTGGAAGGATAAAGAAATATAGTCGTTGGTTTTACCTTTTTTGAACCATAAAAATAATGAAGTAATTGAATTATTTTAAAATTCCTTTCTTCGATAAGACCTACTCCATGGCATAAATTTCTGAGCGCGCGCGCGGCGCGAACTGCACTTCTGAACACACTCAATAAAACAAAATCGAGTGCATATAGTTCCCGACAATAAATTGAGACTAATCAGCTGATAACATTATTATCCGCCAATCACAACTGAGTGATTGACTTTCAGCAACGCTTACAATCCTTTCAGCAACCAATCACCACTGCGCTACAACACTTGATTTATGACAACATTTGCCTGACTCGTTAAGCATCTTGCTTCCTACTTACTGCATGTTTAAAATATTATCGAGTTATAAAATCATTAAAAATAAACGATTGTTCTGCGAAAAGTTGTTCTAACCTGTCAAGGCATGCATGTAGAATATTTAGATTCCACATAATTGCTTAGATCAATTTCAACCATAGACTTCTCATATAACTGGACTCAGAAATGGCAACCTTTTCTTGAGGCCGGGATCTCTGCCCACCGTCACGAGGGCCTCCGTGGCCGAGTGGTTAAGACACCACGCTGCTAATCGCTTTAGAGCGTAGGAGGCTTGTCGGGTTCTACTCTCGCTGGCTCCATTGCACACTCTTTGTGGAGCTCCCGGATGTAAAAATTCTCTGTGTTGTAAATTTCATTGTGTTATCTCGTCTATTGTATATCGACGATGACATATAAGCGGGCCTTGTTGTCAAGCACACAAGTCTGATGTATGTGTCCAATAAAACAAACAAACCACCGTCACGTGATGGTGGATAGAGAAAACGCGCCAAACCGGTTTTTCTCCCGCCAAAATCTCCTTGGAATTTGCCTCCAGTTCCCGCTTAAACTTTATTGCTTCGGCGTTTCTCTTTAAGTTGACAGTATCGCACTTTCCCTACCTTTTAATTTTTCTTTTAACAGTTCTTTTAAGAACTTATTATTTATTTTAGCATTAAAAATGACTCTTATATATATATGTGTGTGTGATTAAATATTGCAGTTTCTTACGAAATTTCATCTAATCAATTTACAAATTCGAGTTATGTAAAAGCGCCAGTGTTATATATGCATATATATATATATAGGTGGTTATCAAAATAATGGAAACACTTGTGAATGAAAGGGACATTTAAGAATTCCCTTCGTAAGCATTAAAATATAATCTTAGCTACCAGATTTTTTTTTAATATAAAAAGTACATGTATTAGGTAGTATGAGAGAGCTCTAGAAGAGTTGTCTACGTTTTGATTTTTTTTGTCAGAAGCGTAAAATGTCAGACCTCACAGATTTTCAAAGAGGCCAAATTGTAGGAGCCCGACTAGCTGGAGCAACGGTGACCAAAACATCCCAGCTTAAAGGCGTTTCTAGAGGTACGGTGTCTAAAGTCATGACAGCATACACACAGCGCGGAAAGACAAGCTCAGCAAAACAAAATAGTGGACGGAAGGAGAAGCTGAGTGAAAGAGACCGACGGGTATTGAAGCGGATTGTAATGTCTAAAAAAAAACAACTGCAGCCAAAGTTACCGCAGAGCTCAATCAGCATCTGGATTCTCCAGTGTCAACAATTACAGTTCGGAGATACCTTCATAAAGAGAACATTTACGGCAGAACAGCAATTCCCAAGCCACTTGTCACAGATGCTAATGCCAAACGTCGTGTAGAGTAGTGCCACAACCACAAAACCTGGTCGATTGATAAGTGGAAGACTGTTATATGGTCAGACGAATCATCTTTCACATTGTTCCCCACAACAGGACGGGTACATGTCTGGAGAACACCTGCACAAGCGTATGATCCTGATTGCCTCCGTCCAACTGTCAAGCATGGAGGTGGATCGGTCATGGTATGGGCAGCCGTGTCATGGTTTTCTGCTGGTCCAATCGTAACCCTGACAGGAAGGATCACTGGGGAGAAGTATAGAGAAGTTTTAGCTGACCAGGTCCATCCCATGATGCAAATTTTGTTTCCTGCAGGAGATGGAATTTTCCAGGATGATAATGCCCCTATTCATGCAGCCAGAGTTGTCCAATCATGGTTTGATGAACATGAGGATGAGGTGGAACATCTACCTTGGCCCGCACAGTCCCCAGACCTCAACATAATCGAACCGTTGTGGTCTATTTTAGAGTTTTCAATCCGGAATCGATATCCTCCACCGGCATCTTTCACGGAACTTTCACAATAACTCCATGAAGAATGGTACAATATTCCTCTAAACACTATTCAGAATTTGTATGATTCGATTCCCAGGCGAATCCAAGCTGTATTACATGCCAAAGTCGGTCCTACGCCATATTAATAAAGAATTCCTTCAAAATCTAGGGTGTTTCCATTATTTTGATAACCACCTGTACTAGCAAACCCCGCGGCATTGCTCGCGTAATAGTTGAAATATGCCAAGTGATATTTGCATGACTATTTTTATTAGAACACTTTTTGGAATAATTCAAAAATTACAAATTAAGCCACAGTTTGATTATGCTCATTTCAGTATCCATTTGAAATTTTGAATTTTTTAGAAACCATCTTAACACATTTATGTTTTAAAATTAACCATCAATCATGTCAAATTCCAAGCTTCTTGTCTAACAGTCTACCACCTCTCTGGTGTTAGTGGCACCAACATAAAATGCCGAAACAGAGTTGAAATAGAATGTCTTGAAAAATGTTGAAACAGAGACTGTCACCATTAATTTGCCAACATTAACCTTGAAATCGGTTGGTATTTCCTAATATTCTATAGAAAACGGAATATAGATTTTTTAAAGGCTTTCTTGTGGTTCCCGCTAACCTGGTGGTAGTGACACCGCCATAAAATATAGCCCGTATAAGATCGGGGACTATCACTCTTGATTCGCAACCAATAACTTCTGTAATCGGTTTATTATTTCCTGAGATTCCGTAGAAATCGTAATTTAGGACTCTTTTAGAATGTTTTCCACTCCTTCCCTTCGCTTCACGCCTTTTTAATTTTGAATTTATTTTCGACTGTTCTTAGAGGACATTTATATTTTATAAGAAACTACCGTGCTATATTTAATGTTTCTAGCCTCTTCAGTACCGCAGAAATCACAATTTAGAAAGTTTTTTGCTCCTGCAACCATCTATTGAGGGTTTGTGATACCGACATTAAATATACCTTATGTTTGAGGAGGTTCTATCACCATCGATTTTCAACAATTATGTTTGAAATCGGTTTCGTATTTCCTACGATTGCATGAAAATCGTAATTTAGAACGCTTTTCGCTCACTGCACCCTTTTAAATTTGGAATTTTCTTTCGACAATTCTTAGAAAGCATTTGCACCTTTGAAGTAATTACTATTCCAAATTTAAAATGTTAGACCCCTCAGTAACATAAAAAACGCAATTTAGAAATTTTTTTGCTCCTGTAACCCACAGGTGGGAGTGACAACAACGTAAAATATAGGCTATGTTGGAGCGGGGACTGTCGCCATCAATTTGAAACCATTATTTCTGAAATCGGTTTATATTTCCTGAGATTGTGTAGAAATCGCTATTTAGAACGTTTTTAGAATGCTTTTCGTTCATTTTCACACCTTTTGAATTTCAAATTTTTAAGGAGCTCTTTTCAGAGAACATTTACATCTTATAAGTAATTACCATACGAAATTTCAAGTTGCTAGCCCATTCAGTATCACAAAAATCACAATTTAGAACGTTCTTTAAAATGCAACCGCAAGGTGGTAGTGACGCCGAAATGAAGTAGATCCTATATTGGAGCAAGGACTGTCATCATCAATTTCCAACCATTACTTTTGAAATAGGTTGAGTACTTTCTGAGATTGCGTAGAAATCGCCATTTAGAACTTCTTTTAGAACTGTTTTCACACCTTTTAAATTTCGAATTTTTAAGAAATGTCCTTAGAGATCATTAGTATCTTATAAGTAACTACCATTCCAATTTTCATGTTTCTAGGACCTTTAGTAACACAAAAATCGCATTTTCGAACGTTTTTTGCTCCTGCACCCCCTTTGGGGGGGGGGGGGTAATGGAACCGATATAAAATGTAGCCTATGTTGGAGCAAGGGTTATCACCATCATTTCGACACCTTTTTTTAAAAATCGGTTTGGTACTTTTTGAGATTGCGTAAAAATCGCCATTTAAAACGTTTTTTACAACACTTTTTGCGCATTTTCACCCCTTTTTAATTTCGAATTTTTTAAGAACTGTTCTTGGAGATCATTTATATCTAATAAGTAACTACCATGCCAAATTCCATGTATCTGGGCCCTTCAGTAACACAAAAATTGCAATATCGAACTTTTTTTGCCCCTTCACCCCCTTTAGGGGTAGTGGCACCGACATAAAATGTAGCCTATGTTGGATCAAGGGTTGTCACCATCATTTTGACACCATTATTTTTGAAATCGGTTTGGTACTTCTTTAGGTTGCGTAAAAATCGTCATTTAGAATGATTTTTAGAACGCTTTTTGCGCATTTTCACCCCTTTTAAATTTCGAATCTTTTAAGAAATTATCTTAGAGATCATTAGTATCTTACAAGTAACTACCATTCCAATTTTCATGTTTCTAGGCCCTTTAGTAACACAAAAATCGCATTTTCGAACGTTTTTTTGCTCCTGCACCCCCTTTGGGGGGGGGGGGTAATGGAACCGATATAAAATGTAGCCTATGTTGGAGCAAAGGTTATCACCATCATTTCGACACCTTTTTTTAAAAATCGGTTTCGTACTTTTTGAGATTGCGTAAAAATCGCCATTTAAAACGTTTCTTAGAACGCTTTTTGCGCATTTTCACCCCTTTTTAATTTCGAATTTTTTAAGAAATGTTCTTGGAAATCATTTATATCTAATAAGAAACTATCATGCCAAATATCTGGGCCCTTCAGTAACACAAAAATTGCAATATCGAACGTTTTTTTGCTCCTTCACCCTCTTTAAAGGTAGTGGCACCGACATAAAATGTAGCCTATGCTGGATCAAGGGTTGTCACCATCATTTTGACACCATTATTTTTGAAATCGGTTTGGTACTTCTTTAGGTTGCATAAAAATCACCATTTAGAACGCTTTTTTGCGCATTTTCACTCCTTTTTAATTTCGAATCTTTTAAGAAATGATCTTAGAGATCATTTATATCTAATAAGAAACTATCATGCCAAATTCCATCTATCTGGGCCCTTCAGTAACACAAAAATCGCAGATCGTTAGAGAAATTTGAAATTACAAGTCATTAAATTAAATAATATATTGCATACAAATTAAAAAATTAAATTTCTAAAGAGTTAAATTAATTCCTGCAATGTTATCTTTCGGTCATGTGCAGATTTAACACAAATAAAATCCTATAAGTAGTTAACAGAGTGCTACAGCTCATAGTTTCAGTTTCGCTTCTATATTTACATTTATTTTGTTGCATGAATGAAATCGAGCAGTAGCCAATAGGGCGATCACGCCAAAAAATGACAGCCTTTTGGCGACGAAAGGAAAAGATCCCGGCTTCAACTTCTGCCCGAAAGAACAATGGGTGAGTCCAGCAGACCTCACCAAAGTCACCGGTGAGATTGGTTACGTGACGTCACGGTAAGTGACCGGTCTCTAACCGGTCGACAGATCTACTGGACGGCACTGGTGTTATTTACTATTGGCGCCATCTGTATTACGTTGCCGTAATTATTCTTTTATTATTGTTTCATCATGTACGATGCAAATGTAAATAAACTTTCATGTAACCAATCACGTGACCCAACTAACCAAGAATTTTCTTCGGTTAGTTCGGTCTCTCACCGGTCACTTTGGTTACTTGCGCTGAACGACATTGGTTGCGACCCGGTTAGCAGCACTGAACGCCTTGGTGACTAATCGATCTCACCGGTCACTAACCGGTGGCTCCTCTGGACGCGCCCAATGGAATCCGGCCTCTAGTTCCTATACTTACTCTGAGATTTCAACTGACGTCACTCCCTAGCAACCAATGGACTTTATTCCAAATCTGGGTTCGAGGCTGAAAAAAGTCACGTGATACCGGTAATTTACCCAAAGAACGTCTAACTGATAAGAAGGGAGGCTACTACTGCTTTCCGAATGAACTGTTTCACTGGCTGGCGAGGGGTTTTCATTACATCTACGGAGCCTTCCCTTCTTTACGCTAGAAGTATTTACCTTGACCACGTGATCAAAACGTAGATGGAATATCCTCCATTTTCCTAGGTTTCTCTACTTTCATTCGCTGAGTGCTAAAAGACGGGTGATTTTGATTGGTTGGTGGAAAATTGGCGGCATGTGGCCACCATAGATATAGTAAAATAACTAGATTGCGCACATGGGAGGAAAGGTTGATTCTGCGCGCACGAACGAAACTACTCCACTAGGGTGGCAATGAAGCATCTTGTGCGTTCTTAAATTGCATTTACATAAGCTTAGGCCTTGATGAATGTTTCAAAATATATAATATCAATGATTTTCCACTAATTAGCAATTTTTATCGTTAAGTAATTTTTATGATAAAAATGAATAAGATAGATTATTCACTTTCAAAAACTATAATTTTTATAAAAAAATTATACATAAATATTTTTCAAAGTGGAAGTGAATCTTAACTGAGATTTCAATTTCCATCAGTAATATTTATTTTCTATCCAAAATAAAAGTTACGTACATTTTTAAATGATTTTTTTTTCAGGAGGAGGGAGAGCTTGTATTAATGTAAAGAGTAAGATTCTTCCGCAGATTTCCACCTTTCATCTATCCCACGCAGCGAAAATTTCTGTTTTCTTCTTTTTACCCCCATAACCCCTCACACACATTTAAAATTTTTCACTTTTTTCCCTGTCCATCAATTTCTTTACAATGAAAAAAATAATTATATAAAATGTTTCTTACCCACAAAACTTAAAACACTTAAAATGTTTTTTTCTTTTTATTTCTGACCCAATTCTTAAGATGTAGCAAAAGTAAATATACAATTTACCTCACCAGCCCTCCCCCCCTCAAAAAAAAAAAAAAAAAGAAAAAATCTATCCATTTTAAAATCTTTGATTATGTTTTTTTAGGTGCGTTCGTAATTATATAAATACGTAGCACCTATAGTCGTCGTTCAATCCGTCCGTCTGTCTGTCCGCATGTAACAGAGCAAAAGCTACCCAACCGAATGGTCTGAAATTTCAAATATATGATTGTTGCAAAATTTTGTCGAGCCATTTCAAATTTTATAAAAATCGGATGTATAGTTTAATTACAGGGACAGTCAAAAGTTTTTCTTTACACTACGGCCAATGGGAAAAATTATTGCAAGTGCATTTTAATGATATTACAGCCTTCCGAATGGTCTGAAATTTTAAAGATATAATTGATGCAAAATTTTGTTGAGCTATTTCAAATTTTAGGAAAATCGGATGTATAGTTTAATTACAGGGACAGTCAAAATTTTTTCTTTACATTACGGCCAATGGGAAAAATTATTGCAAGTGCATTTTAATGATATTACAGCCTTCCGAATGGTCTGAAATTTTAAAGATATAATTGATGCAAAATTTTGTTGAGCTATTTCAAATTTTAGGAAAATCGGATGTATAGTTTAATTACAGGGACAGTCAAAATTTTTTCTTTACATTACGGCCAATGGGAAAAATTATTGCAAGTGCATTTTAATGATATTACAGCCTTCCGAATGGTCTGAAATTTTAAAGATATAATTGATGCAGAATTTTGTTGAGCTATTTCAAATTTTAGGAAAATCGGATGTATAGTTTAATTACAGGGACAGTCAAAATTTTTTCTTTACATTACGGCCAATGGGAAAAATTATTGCAAGTGCATTTTATTGATATTACAGCCTTCCGAATGGTCTGAAATTTTAAAGATATAATTGATGCAAAATTTTGTTGAGCTATTCCAAATTTTAGGAAAATCGGATATATAGTTTAATTACAGGGACAGTCAAAATTTTTTCTTTACATTACGGCCAATGGGAAAAATTATTGCAAGTGCATTTTAATGATATTACAGCCTTCCGAATGGTCTGAAATTTTAAAGATATAATTGATGCAAAATTTTGTTGAGCTATTCCAAATTTTAGGAAAATCGAATGTATAGTTTAATTACAGGGACAGTCAAATTTTTTTCTTTACATTACGGCCAATGGGAAAAATTATTGCAAGTGCATTTTAATGATATTACAGCCTTCCGAATGGTCTGAAATTTTAAAGATATAATTGATGCAAAATTTTGTTGAGCTATTTCAAATTTTAGGAAAATCGGATGTATAGTTTAATTACAGGGACAGTCAAAATTTTTTCTTTACATTACGGCCAATGGGAAAAATTATTGCAAGTGCATTTTAATGATATTACAGCCTTCCGAATGGTCTGAAATTTTAAAGATATAATTGATGCAAAATCTTGTTGAGCTATTTCAAATTTTAGGAAAATCGGATGTATAGTTTAATTACAGGGACAGTCAAAATTTTTTCTTTACATTACGGCCAATGGGAAAAATTATTGCAAGTGCATTTTAATGATATTACAGCCTTCCGAATGGTCTGAAATTTTAAAGATATAATTGATGCAAAATTTTGTTGAGCTATTTCAAATTTTAGGAAAATTGGATGTATAGTTTAATTACAGGGACAGTCAAAAGTGTTCCGTTACATTACGGGGAATGGGAAAAAATTATTGGAAGTGCATTTTAATGATGTATCAGACTATGCGCTTTATGAAGTGCAAAAAATTATACATTCAGTACAATATGGGGTGCAAAAAATAATTATAAAACTAGTTATAGTACGAACGCACCTCATTTGCCACGTTTGACGAGCAATTTCCAACTTGTTTATTTTCTGCCCAGTCGTTTCTTTGCAATGGCAATGAATAATTATTTATTGAGTCAGGAAAATTTTGATTAATCAAAATTTTCCTTACCCACAAAACTTAAAACATTTAAAATGTTTTTTTTTCAGCCCGAATTGTTAAGTTGTAACAAAAGTAAATCATAAGTTATCCCCCCCCCCCCCGAAAATAAAGAACGCAGTTTAAAGTCTTAGACTATTACTAGAAAAGAGGCAGAGTGGGTTCCTCCGGCCACTTTAAAAAGAAGAAAAGTGGGTACTTCCGACCACTATAAAAAGAGGCACAGTGGATGTCTCCTACCACTATAAAAAGAGGCACAGTGGGTGTCACCCACCACTATAAAAAAAGAGGCAGCCGTAAATACTAAGACAATAAAAGAAGGAACAAAATGAACAAGGTCAGGTAAGTGTGAAAACGTCAATATCAAGACCATATGTACAAGCCGTGCAGGAATCAACGGCGACCGTAATAATAAGCTAAAATTGTCGAGGAAGCAGTATGCCAGTTAGTAATCAAATTCCAGAATAAACATCGAGTGAAAAATGCAAAGAAGATTCGTAACGGTATGAAGATAATATGCGAAACAGCAGAACAAGCAACGATGATAAAAGTTGCCCAGACAGAAGATGAAGAATATTGCAGCGGACTACACATCAAAACAGCAAATATGAAAATGCAAAGAATAATAATCTTCCACGTCCAAGAAGCAAAAGATAAAGCAAAGTGGATGTCTCCCACCACTTTAAAAAGAGTATAGTGGATGTCTCCGACCACTATAAAATGAGAAAAAGCGTGTGCCTCCGACCACTATAAAAAGAGGCAGAGTGGGAGCTTCCGACTACTATAAAAAGAGGCACAGTGTATGTCTCCCACCACTATAAAAAGAGGCAGCCATAAATGCTAAGACAAGAAAAGAAGAAGGAACAGAAAAGAACAAGGTCAGGTACTCGTAAGTATGAAAACGTCCATAGCAAGACCATATGCAGTATATGCAGAAGCCATGCATGAAATCAACGGTGACAGTAATCTATACTAATAAAGCAAAGTTTCGCTCTGCCTGCGTGTCTGTCTGTGTGTGATGGCCAGTAAAATTTACAGCACGCACGAGGCTCAAAATTTCTGTGAAGAGAGTCCAAGGCCTTTCCTAATGTACCAAGCCTCAGAATTTAAAAATTCTTATAATTTTTTGAGTTATTAATTAACAACCGTAACTCACTCTCATTAAAAAGCCATCAAAAGGCCCAATTAAAAAAAGCATTTATTTCCTCAAAACCACACGCTGACTAGATTTGGACACCGCTTAGAGGTTAGCACAAGATTGTCCAATCAAAACGCTCCCCTCGAAACCTCAATAGCTGTCAGACGAGGCTAACGTTTTGCAGAAATTAAAGACATTTTGAAAAACACCTGCTTTCATTTTGGAGAGTGGATAAAAACCACAATTTAAAATTTTAAAGAAAGTTCAAATTTAAATCAAAAATTTAAAAAATACAGCATTTAGAGATTTGAAATTTATGCATTTGGCCTATATTTGGACGCTAATTAAAAATATGTAAATTTCAAAAAATTTTATTCAGAATCTTTTGTTTTATATATAAAAAAAATCGATATTAAAAAAGAAATGCTTTTTTAATAGAGAATGAACGCGAATTTGTTAAAATTCGGAAAACGAACTAACCGAAGACTTAAAACTTTCAGACAAGTTATAACAGCCCTTTCATCACTGTTTCGTAGAGTAATGTTTATGTTTGTGTAGAACATACTGCGCTCCCTGTCGGTGGAAAGTTGAACTAACCACTATTTTCGAATAGTAATTTAAGAACATTTCTTATTTTAGTCAACGCCCTTATTTAAACACAACCTTTTCGAAGCATCTAAATGGCCCAGATTTACATCTCCTACAAAAATTTTTAAACGTTCGGACGAGTACAAATATTTTTTACAAAATAAAATGTGTGAAAATGTCGAAGAAATCAGTAAAAACCTGGGTGTTTTGTCGCGGTTTCGCTCGCTTTCGGAACCCATAGACTCCAAAAATCAAATTACGCAAAATAGCACGTACTTTCAATTCAATATTTTTCTTGCGATTTTTTTCCTTTAAAAATATAAATTTAGACAAAGGGGAATTAAAAGTATAAAATCATACAAGTTTGAGGTTCATTTAAGGTTCATTCATCACGAGCCAGGGCAACGACGGGCGAGTCAGCTAGTTTATACTACTAATAAAAGAACAAATCGTTCTGTGTGTGTGTGTGTGCGATGGCTAGCGAAAATTACTGCAAGTAGAAGTCTGAAAATTTAAATGTGAATAGTCCAAGACAGGTCCTGATGCACCTGAGGCTCAGATTTTCAATTTTTAAAGGGCCGGGGCCTCTTTAAGTTTTTATGCACTAAATTGTTAATAACTTGCCTCCTTTTCATCCAATCTTCTTCGTTTTGGGGGACCTATCTCCATTTAATGATTTTCGCCATTCTACTTTTCAGTTAAGACCCTGGACCCTTGGGGCCCGATACAGGGCCCCTTGAAGTCTTTGTGAAAATAAATTAATAAATTGCTTCCTTTTAATCCGATCTTCATTTTTGGTATCCCTTTTCCATTTAGTTATTATCACGTTTCTAGATTCCAACTGAGACCCTGGACCCCTCTGGGGTACGTAGGGTCGGTCTAGGGCCCCTTGGACTTTTTGTGCGCCGATTATTTTTAATCCCCTATTTTTCTCATCTTCTCAGTGCATAATTTTAAAGTTGAGCATTAGACTCTTCTTCCCAGACCAATATCCTCATATTTTTATTGGGGCCCTAGGGCCCTTTTTTAAACATTTACCCCCCTTTTTTGTGCATTTCTTTGAAACATTATTTTAACGAATAATTCATACTATTCCCTATGCTTAATTTTGACTAATCGAATATCTAAAACGTTAAGTACTAAAACGTTTTAACATGTTTTCCTGTTAGGGCCTTGCTCTCAACTATTCGTTAGCCCCTTTTGGGCCTCATATTATAGCTCCCTTAAAAATTGTCCGATTCACTAGCTTTTTTTTCTAACAACTTCTTAGGTTCTCCAGCTACTACAAGGACGACAATAAAATAAAATAAAATAAAATAAAATAAAAATAAAAATAAATAAATAAATAAAAATAAAATAAAATCAGACTTGAGCTATTATCAATTTAGAATATTAATCGTCTTCTTGGGCCCTTGGTGCAGCTTCTTTAAAAATGATCCGAATTGCTTGCAATTTTTTTAACATAGTTCTAGAGTCCTCTGATTACTTTAAAAACTACTAAAAAGTATATGCTATGTTGGGTACTTAATTGGCATGTAGTACCCAACTACATGCCAATTAAGTACCTGGTCCCTTGGGTCCCGCTACAGGTCCCCTTGAAGTTTTTGCGCCATAAATGGTTAATAAATTGCCCTCTCTTAATCCGATCTTCATTTTTGGAACCATTTTTCCATTTAGTTACTCTCCCGTCTCTATATTCCAGTTAAAATCCTGCGGCACCATAGGGTCCCGTAGGGCCCGCTCCGGGGCAGCTTGAACTTTTTGCGTGCCATGCATTTTTCATCACCTAATTTTCTCACCTTCTCAGTGCAAAAATTTAAAATTAAGTCTTGGACTCTTCTCCCTAGGCTAACATCCTCATATTTTTAATGGGGCTCTAAGGCCCATTTTACAGCATTTACCCAATTTTTTGCGCATTTCTTTAAAATATTATTCTAATGATTAATTCATACCCTATGATTAATTTTGACTAACTGAAGATCTAAAATACTAAGTACTAAAACATTTTAACATGTTTTCATGTTAGAGCCTTGCTCTCAACTATTCGATGGCCCCTTTTGGGCCCATATTATAGCTCCCTTAAAAATAGTCCAATTTACTAGCTTTTTTTTCTGACAACTTGTTAGGTTCTCCAGCTACTACATGAACGACAAAAAAATTTTCAAACTTCAGCTACCACCAATTTTGAATATTAATCGCCTTCTTGGGGCCCTTGCTGCAGCTTCTTTAAAAATGATCCGAATTGCTTGAAATTTTCTTTAACATATTTCTAGCGTCCTCTGATTACTTTAAAAACTACTAAAAAGTATATTTATACCCAACTACATGCCACTTAAGTCCCTGGTCCCGGTACAGGGCCCCTTAAAGTTTTTGTACCACAATTTGTTAATAAATTGTCTCCTCTTAATCTGATCTTCATTTTTGGGACCCTTTTTCCATTTAGTTATTTTCCCGTTTCTTTATTCCAGTTAAAATCCTCGGGCATCTTAGGGTTCTATAGGGCCCGATCTAGGGCCCCTTGAACTTTTTGTGGGGCATGCATTTTTCACCATCTAATTTTCTCGCATTCTCAATGCAAAATTTTAAAATTGAGTCTTGCACTCTTCTCGCCGGACCAACACCCTCTTATTTTTGCTCGACCCTAGGGCTTTTAAGCATTTTTAAGCATTTTCCCCCATTTTTTGCGCATTGCTATATATTTTTATCCTAATGATTAATTCCTATGCTTAATTTTGACTAATTGAAGGTCTAAAGTGCTAAGAACTTGGACCTTTTAACAAGTTTTCATGTTAGGGCCCTGCTCTTTGCTATCAGTTGGCCCTCTTTGGGTCCTTTGTTATATGTCCCTTAAAAATGGTCCGATACACTAGCTTGTTTTTTAAACAACTTCTTAAATCCTCCTGCTACTACATGGATGACAAAGAAAATTCTCACACTTCAGCTACCATCAATTTTGAATATTAATCTCTTTCTTGAAAAAAAATCTTTCTTGGTTTGTTGCAGCTTCTTTAAAACTATCCGATTCTATTACAGTTTTCTTTAACATAGTTTCAGCGTCCTCCAGCTACTTTAAAATTATTAAAAATTTTTTTTATACTCAACTACATCCCTGTTAAGACCCTGGCCCCCAGGGCCCGGTCTTTCTTTATACGTCATTCACCAGTTTTTTCGAACATTTATCTCCTTTTTCAGCATCACGTTACGTTTACTCTCTACAGCCGTAAATTAAAAATCGCGTTACTTTAAAAATAACTTTAGATAAGATATTTCACCCGTTTATTAAATATCGTGTTAATGTTAAAAGTAATTCATGAAATTTACAAGGGGAGAGATCATCTTCCACCGCTTGGGGGTGCCTTCTTTCCTCGGATTCTAAGGACCCAATTTCAACGGGATTTGATTCATTCAACTTAGATTACAATTCAGCTTCTTTCTGTATTATGAAATTTTATCTTAGACATCAGTTACCAACATTTTCTAACATTAATGAGGCATTCTTTTTTTTTTTTTTGGTGTGGGGGGGGGGGGGGCGTTCTATGATCTTGATTACTACGAGGTTTAGCTCACTCAACTTGGTTTTAGATTGTCTCCGGCACGGGCGGAGCACTTCCGGTACACCCTGCCTTAGGTAGCGGGGATTCAGCTTACAGATTTGTTCGGAAAGAAGTTTGTTGGGAACACACTAGACGCTGCGGAAAGCGCTGGGGACCTCCGAAATTAGGTTCATTTAAACGAATTTCTAAAGATATAAAATCACACAAACTTGAGTTTTGTTTAAGGTTATTATTTACGGACCCCGGGCAACGCCAGGCGGGTCTGCTAGTAAATTAATAAAAGCCTAAGAAGATAAAAATGTTGAGGAAGTAGAATGCCAGTTAGTAAACAAATTCCAGAATAAACATCGAGTGAAAAATGCAAAGAAGATTCGTAATTAAGATAATATGTGAAATAGCAAAACTTCCCCATTTCTTGGTTTTAAAATTTTGAAAATTTTACTCGAAGCTAATTTTACTCAAATTTTAAGAAGCTAAAATGCGACGAATCCGATAAGAGAATATTTGACAATACTGAATTTGAATGAGAATTGCACCAACTTAGTAAGCTACAGTCAAGTTGGCATCATTTATGGCTACTTATTTTCGGTCGTCAAATTTGGTGATATTTCGCCAAGTGTTGCCAAGCTTAGCGAGAATTTGAAGCTAACGGATATTAATATATTTAAGTTTTACGCAGCAGTGCAATTCTTATTTATTTCCAGTTTTTATTTTTTTTTCATTTGTTATGAAAATTATGTTTTTTGTTTTATGCATATGATTTTTTTTTTCTTTTTGTTTTATGCATATGATTAGGGAAATGGTTACAACAATGAAAGATAGTTTACGAGAAATGACGTTCACTAACACTCATAAATTAATCCCTGATTCTTTTTTAATTGTTGCCTTGTTTCAAAATGTCAATCACTCTAGAATTTTAAACTGCTATATCTCAACCATTTTTTAAGTTAGACACAAAACAAAAAGTACTCCGGAATCCTTGTATCAAGGCCCAACACTTATAAAATAAATCTGGATTTCTAAATTTTTTAGTATTTTTTTAAATCTTAAATATTTAGATGGCCGCCATTTTGAAACAAGATGGCGGATGAAGTTGGCCAACAAACTTGGTCGAGACATTGGTATGTACTATGCACACTATAAATCTCATCCAAATCGGTTCATAAATAGGAGAGTTAGAGTTACATCATGACAAATATGAGCCTATGGCCCAGTTACCTCGTGGGTCCAATTACCCCAACTTACCTTAGATAAAAATTGTTTTCCATTTCAAAGTTCTATTTAGAATAAGAGGTTGAATATTTTATTATAAAATAATATTCCCTATTTATTTCACATAATGTTTTATTCTGTTTATTTATGATAAGTAATACAGTGAAACTTCTCTGTAAGGGCCACCTGCTGTTCCATTGAAAATTGGGCCTTATGAGGGGTGGCCCTTGAATAGGGGTGACCAAATTTTTCATTTCTCTTTCTTTTTATCCAGTGATTTTGAAAATCTGCATATTCTTTCAGTAAGTTCTCTTTGTTTTTAACAATATTGTTTATTTGATTCTTGCTGGAATTAAACTGTAAAGCCAATTTTCTTCCAGATGTTCCTTGATCATGACAATTAAGAACTTTGATTTTGTCATTCAAATCCAAATGTACTCTTTGGCTTGATTTAGGTGCCATAATTTTAAATTTTACATAAGCCTGAGCATAAAATTTCTAGTGTAAAAATTGTGCTTCAGTATGCATACACAGTTTTAGTAAATGTGGAATCAGTTTTTCTAGATAACCTGTTATCCTTTGAGTGCCCACAACAAAGGGTCAAGTTTCCCCTCCAACCCAACCCCCACAGGTTGAAAGGTCAAACGAAATGTGAGGAATACTTGTTTGGCTCACTTGTGGAAAAATTTGTTGTCCTTCATTGTGTTACCAAATCCTCCCGATCTCCCCCTGCCTTCTTTGTTGCAAGTACAGTTGTTTGCTGAACTCTTATCTTTTGGTTCAGGAATTCAATACACTTGTTTAGGATTTAAGGCACATGTGAAAAAAAATGGCCTTTATGAGGGGTAGGTGCGGCCCCTAATAGGAGTAAATTTAACATTATGTCTATTCTATGATTAGTTCTATGGGAAAATTTTTCGTTCCTAAAAATATTGGCCCTTAATAGGGGTGGCCCTTGAATAGAGGTGGACTTTAAAAGAAGTTTCACTGTATTCGTTTTAGCGTATGTTCCAACTGAAACGTTATCGAGTTACCGAAGATAAAATAGTGACGCGTAAGAGCAGTCATCTGAATTTCATTACGTTGCTGCACTGAAGCGAATACGGTTCTATATGCACATAAAGCATATTACAGAAATAACGTATACTTGATATCGTAAAATAAAACATTTTTGTAACATTTTTCAGTAATCTTAAAATACGGTATTCTGTTTGTAAAAGAAAGAAGTAAAAAAGCTGTACAAAACTAACAAATTTTGTATTATTGGTTGATATTAGAAGTGGTTATAGTAAATTTCAGCGACTTTTGCAGTGCGAAAACGCGGCTGGTTACTAATCGTCTGCTTACAAGTACAAGTGTCATGCAAATATATTAGTCCCCCCCCCCCCCCAAAGCGAAATCCTGGGTGCGCCACTGCAAATATCAGATATATATATGGATATAATATAGATGGATATAATATATATGGATATTATATATATATATACAGTGAAACCTCTCTGTGCGACCATCTCCCTGAACGACCATTTTTTCATGGAACGAAATTTATTCCCATAGGCTCAATATTAATTTTACCTCCATTCAGAGATCATCCCAGTTGAACTCCCTCCATGAGTGACCAATTTCTTGGAAGGGAATTAAACAAATTCCGTTTTATCCTGGTCGCTTGAAGAAGGTTTTATTAGAAAAATAGTACAGGAAGGCGCATTATTCATCAAACTTCTAAAGTCAGTTTAAATTTTTGTCTTTTATTCCGGTAACTTTTAAGTGTTTAAACCCCTTTGTGCCTTCTTAAGCAATGAATTTAACTCAGGTGACGAATTAAGAATGACGGTCAATAAACTCCCCTGCCCTATTCTGTTAGGAAACTCTCAAAGAAATAGATAAATTAATGAAATCGTCATTATTTGTTCCCGTCCAAAAGAATTGCATTTATTTATTGAACTTTGAAAGGACTTGGAAATAAAAGTTATGAAAGATAAAACCGTAAAATCAAAGCAAACGTCAATATATTCATTTTTTAAACTGTGCAGTATGTAAAGTAAACTTATGTAATTAATGTTGTTTTGGTACTTAAATTTTTATATTTTTCCTAATATGAAAAATAAATTTTAGTAAGAATAATTGTTACCCTTTTTTCAACAAACAAAATCTAGATTTAAACATGACCTCCATTAAGAGACCACCTCTCGATGCGACCAATTTTCAGTGGAACGGAATGTGGTCGCTTTAAGAAGGTTTTACTGTATATATATATATATATATATATATATATACACATCAGTATTTGAACGGAGGGTGGTTTTGGAGTCTGGGGTCACGATCGGTCAAAATATACCAAAAGTTTTCGAAAGTGTTTTCCTCCGGGCGGCTGCAATAGGTAGCTTTTTACTGTTTGTAATGGAAGCTACCCAAACTTAGTACGTACTATAAAAACTAATAATTATTTAGTAATTTCTAATAATACTGTTTTCTTCGCTACACTCGTATTAGGGTAATTTAAATCAAGAGAAAAAGAAAGGACGCCAAGAAAAACAAGCTATGTTATAAACTAGAAAACAGGGATTCTGCTTTTTCAGAATTTAGCGTCGCCCCCGATGAAAATAAATATATATATATATATGTACTAGGGGGATCTGCCCCCTGCAAGCTACGCTCGCCAACCCCCGTTCAGACACCGCAGAATCTGAAAATCTAAATATCTAATGGGTTTTAAAAATATTAGAGAAGAATAAATTATACTGAAAAAGCTGTGCAGATCTCCCTGTAAACGGGTTTCCATTCAATTCCCTTTGATTGCAAAAATTTAACGGAGAATCAGTTGCTGTTAAGACATCCAATGGTTGTTTTCGTTTTTGATTAAAAAGGATCAGTTAAACATTTGAAAAGAAGCTAAAATAAAATGAATTAAGCATTCAGAGTCTTTGTCAACCGATATTTTAAAACAATCTCTATAACAATAGCCTAAATCATGTGACTATCATCAACAGTTACGGACGGAACACTTTGCTTTTTATACTCTAGGTGCCATTTTGATACTTTAATGTTACCCACAGGCACAGGTGATAAGTCGCCAAATATTATTCTATCCCCATCATTTCATCTATATTATAATAGTTCAAGTCATCAAATGTCATAAACAAATACGATCCGATCCCTTCGCCTTTCATATGAAAGTTTGGAACAAATGTCATATACGCCCCATATTGGCGCGATTTTTTTCCAACGCCAATTTGGAGAACGCATCAACAGCATAAACAACAATATCCGGCTTACCATATCAAGCAAAATAACGATACTTTGGCGCCAGTTAAGTACCCGTTGCGTATATGACATTGGCGTCAGAAAAAAATCGCGTCAATATGGGGCCGTATATACATCTGTGCCGAAAGAAAAAAAGCCGGGTGCAAATCTCGCCAATATCTTTTCTTCAACTCGCCAGTTAGCATTTTTTTTATTGTTCGAGTGGTAAATTAAAACATTGATTTGAAGTTGAAATTAAATGTCATGGTTTGTTACATAATTTAATATTTCGCCAGATGTCATATACGCACCGCATGTTTGGCATGATTTTTTTTTTTTTTTTTTTTTTTTTTTTTTTACGAAAATTTGGCGAAAGCCTCGTTTTCGAATACCAGTTACATATGTATTTTTGGTACTACTTAGTTATTCCGTCGACAAAAAATCTATCGCGAACTATAAGATTAAATGTCAATAATGCTTAATCGTAATTGTCACATTCACTTGACTTTTAGCAAGTTACACGTGTTTACGTCATCAAGTGATTTTTATTTTGACGTTTTATTTTTATATTTATTAATGTTATACTAATTTATTTGTTCTTTCGTTATTTAAAATAAAAATTTTGTCAATCTGTACAATTTGGCGAGTGGTTTGTCGATTTATATAATTTGCGAAATTGGGTGAGGGAATAACTACTACATTGTACCGTATTTTTTAATTATTTTCTATTATTTTCAAAAGGAAATAGCAAAAAAAAAAAAAATTACTATAGAACAAAATAATTTATATAAATTTAAAAAAGAAATAAATGTAAATATACATTTATTATTAAATAAACAACAATAGCCGGGTTACCATGTCTATCAAAATAATGCCATTTGTGTGCCAATTAGGTACCCCGGTGCGTCTATGACATCTGTGTCTAATATTTTTCTTTTCGTTTTTTTTTTTTTTTTTTTTTTTTAATAAGTGAAAGCCATCAATTTAAATGCTTTATTTTTAAATGAAAGTTTTGTATTTAATAAAATGATAACGAAATACAAAAAAAGCATTGTTCTTAGCATAGATTTAAAGGAGGCCCAACTGTCGTCAAATTAATTTAAAATAGTAACCTTTTCTGAATTATGAAAAAAAAATTCTGTTATGATTAAAATTTGAGTTGCCATCATTAGAAAAAATGTATTTAAAATTAGAAAAAAATTAACATTTCAAAAACTAATTCGAATTTAAAAATTCTAATACCAGTTTTGAGATCTGTGGATCAACACGGATTTTTGGTGTTAATTTCATCGCAAAGTATTCCATATTTTAGGAGAAATCGCCGTGAAACAAAATCAGTTGTTTAATCGGTCGATTCAAAGAATCGATACATTTCAGGCGTTTCATATATTCGTTTCATAAATTCGTTTCATTAGGATTTTATCTATATAGGGTAGATATGGGGCATTCTCACAATCTTTTGACTTTTGGGGAAAAAAATCTGGCGAAATTAAACTTGCTAAAATAGCATTTTAATCTGATAGACGAATGCCTTAATGATTCAAAATGAAGAAAAAATGGTCAGCAGCGAAATTTTTTTTATTTAACTGAGGTTTAAGTTAAACTTGCGAGTTTAATTTTTCCTTACCATTTTACCCCTATAACTTTTTATTTTCTTCTAAATTTTTACTTATTGTTACTACTGATCTTATTCTCTGTTTCTAATTTTCTTATTAATCTTATTATCTAATAAAAAGCTTTCAACTTATACAATCATAAAATAAAAGTTAAATGTCCTACCTGTTCTTTCCTTCGCATAAGGAGAAATAGCCGGGGATTCTATGCATTAAATAATACAACATCCAAATAATAAGTCTTGAATCTTCGAAACAAAGAAGCTATATTACATTAAACATTCTTGTAGACGTACACAACATGCTTAGACACTCACAAAACAAAAAATATTTGCATTATATTACAATTCCAGTATTAAAGTTTTCTTTTTTAAAAGTTATTCTCTTTTCTCTACGTTCATATCTAGTTTCTGTTCTAATCTAAATCTGAGTCAATTCTCACAGAAAAAAAGGAAAACAAGTTCTGTCCGCTCTTGCGCAGTAGGATCATTCGGTCTGACGTAACACACTGCAGGCGCGTTTTTGTTCTTGTTTTTTATTCAAGGGGTAAGAGGAGTTACGTGATTTCGCAACATCCTCCCACCTTGAGTCGTGATCCATGGGAGGAACTCAACAATTTAGAAGTCCAGATCGGAGTCTCAGAGGCGGTTTCACTAGTCGTCCACTTCTGGTAACCACAGGAGAGATATCTCTGGGTTGGTTCTTTTCTACACTGATTCTAGTCTGATCGACTTCTAGAGTAGTCTTTCGTTGTTCATTATGGACATTAAAGTTCATTTTCTGTTGAATTATGTTATCTGATGGGGAATTGCTAGCTGCATCAATTTCCAAAGGAAACAGGCGTTGGAAAGGACGGAGGAAAATGCCATTTTCTGTTTGGACTTTGGCCAATCTTGCTATTTTGTCTTTTCCGGGAAATATATCTATTATTTTGGCTAAAGGCCAGTGAAGACGTCTTTTGTTGGTATCTTCCAGAAGAACGATGTCTCCTATTTGCAAAGGTTTAGAATTCTCCTTCTTCATAGATTGTTGCTGCAGCTGTCCTAAGTACTCCGTTCTAAATCGGTTTCGCAGATCATTTCTTATTCTTTGACGATATCTTGCTCGTCTGTTAAGATCTCGGGAGTCTAATGCATCTATATCTGGGACACCGGATGTAGGCAGTTCTTGAAGGGACATCAATGGAGTTAAAGGTTCGGGATCGCGATTATCTTCGGAGATGTATGTTATCGGTCTCGAATTGACAACATTTTCACAGTCACAGAGTATTGTGCTCAGTTCTTCGTAATTTAATGAGGCGCGACCCAAAACTTTTCTTAAAATATCTTTCACTGTTCGCACGAGGCGTTCCCACCACCCTCCCCACCAGGGGGCTGAAGGGGGTTGAATTTCCATCTGATCTTCTGAATGGAGGCCAATGTACTTATAGCTTGCCAATCCACACTAGAAAGGGCTCTGTTAGTGCCAACAAAATTCTTTCCGTTATCTGAGTAAATTATATATGATCTGCCTCGCCGTGCTATAAATCTTCTTAGGGACTGCATAAAGCATTCAGCTGATAAAGATGTTATCAACTCCAAATGTACTGCTCGATAGATAGCACAGGTGAATAAAGCTATCCACACCTTTGAACCATCGGCAAGGTATAGAGGACCGGCTAAATCGACTCCCACCACTTCAAATATAGCTGCATCTCTGATTCTGTCTTCAGGTGGGATTCCTGGTTCGACATCTGTTCTGGGTGTTTGGAATCTTTGACACTTAACACATTGTCTAATGACGTTTCTGATATACTTTCTTGATTTCAAAATCCAAAAATTTTCTCGAAGTTGAGCCATTAGTATGCTAACTCCAGCGTGATGATTTTCTAAATGTTTTTCAAAAATTAACTTCTGTACCACAGGATGTTTTGAGGGCAAAATTATTGGATAACGAAAATCTTCTTTGTCTTGTCTACAGATTATATTTGTTTTTGCTCTCAATAGTCCGTTTTTATCTTCTAATGGTCTTAAGGCTCTTAATTTGGGATCTGTGTTTCCTGAAAAGGATTCCTTTTGTACTAATCTGAGTAGTATTTTTTCTGCTTTTTCAAATTCATCAACGGAGATGTTAGGTGATGAAATTCTTTCTTTCGTTCTTGTGTTGTTATAAAAACGATATATAAATGCAATCATTCTTATGTTTTTTCTATAAGAGGAAAAATATCGATAAAAACGGTGTAAATCAGTGTCTTCATTGTCTAAAAGTGTTAGGATTGTCTTTTTCCTTTCTTTCTTTATTATATCCTCGTCAGAATGTTCTTCTGGTTGTGGTCACTGATCTTCCGGTAAATACAGCCAAGCTGGTCCCTCCCACCATCGTGATTTCTCCAATTGCTCAAAGAACATCCTTTGGATGGGAGGTCTGCCGGATTTAAATTTCCTGGTATATGTCGCCAATCTTCAACTTGGGTAAGGCTTCTGATTTCTAAAACTCTATTGTGGACAAATGTACCCCAAGATTGTTCTCTTCTTATCCACCCTAAAGCTGCTGAGGAATCGCTCCAAAAGATTGTCTTCTCTGGTTTTAACTGAAGATCACTCATGATAGTTTTAGCGAGTCTAGCTCCAATGAGGCACGAGAGTATCTCCAGTCGAGGAATTGTGAGTTCTTTAATGGGCGCTACTCTACTTCTAGAATTGACTAATCCTTCTTGTGTTTGACATCTAAGATACACGCAAGTGGCATAGGCGTGTCTACTCGCATCGGAAAAGGTATGCAAGGAAATGTTATTTTCATTTTCGGGCGATACATTCAACCAACGTGGAACTTGAATTTCTTGTAAAAACTTAATTTGTTTTAACCAGAAGTCGAACTGTTTTCTTAAATTTTCAGGAAGTTCTTCATCCCATTTTAATTTCTGTTTCCAGGTTTTCTGAAGAATTAATTTTGGAATAAGAGTGCTCGGGGCGGAGAATCCTATGGGGTCAAAAATCTTTTGGGTAACCGATAAAATTTTTCTCTTTGTGAGTGGTTCTTTCGTTTCAATTTTTTCTTCCATTTTACACATTAATCTATCTTGCTCTAAGTCCCAGACCAATCCCAAAACTGGTGCTAACTTTGTATTTTCTTCAGAAACATCGATCATGGCCTGAGGCAAATTTGATCGCCAACATCTTAAATTAAAATGAGCTGATGATAAAATACACTGTGATTCTGTTATAAATTTTCCAGTATCTGCGATCGATTTTAAACTAGTAATGGAATTGTCAATGTAAAATGAATCTTTCAAAATTCGTGCTGTATTTTCCCACTGTTCGGGTACTTGGCTTAAAAGATGGTTTAGTGTACCCATTAATAAAAACAGGCTTGAAGTGAGTCCGAAGACTACGCGACAATGTCCATAAACTTTCAAATTATGTTTGGAGTCGAACCAGAGAAAGCGTAAAAAATCGCGATCTTTTTCTGTGATTTTTATCTGGAGAAATGCTTTTTCAATGTCTGAAGAAATACCTATTTTGTATTTACGAAAACGATTCAAAATACTTGGAATTATTTCAATCAAATTAGGTCCCTTTGTGAGACAGTCGTTCAAAGAAGGAGAGTTTGCATTATGTGCGGAGGCATTAAAAACTGGTCGCATTTTCGTCGTTTCACTGTTTTCTTTAATTACTGGTCTGTGGGCTAAGAAATGTACTTTATTCTCCTTATCGTCTGAAATTTCTTCTATAATATTATTATCCTTCCACAAATTAAAAACTTCTTCATATTCTGTTTTCTTATTTGTTTTGATAAGTTTTTGTTCTGTCTTGCGCAAATGTTTCTCTGCTAATACGCGATTGCTCGCTAAAATTGAATTATCAACAATCCAGGGTAGTGTCACTTCGTAACGGCCACTTTCATCACGTTTGACTGTTTCAAGAAAATGGTTATAAGTCTCTCTTGCTAAATCGTCTTTATTTTTATAATCTTCATTAGTGATACCCAAGGTATATAAGTTCCACAGTTGTGATAAACTGGCATTTGAAGTAAATAATGACAGCGATAGAACTGACAACGAACTTTCTGAATCATTTCCATTACCCTCTGTTTTCCCCATAATTCTCCAGCCTAACTTTGTTTCAAAAGCTGTTATACCCAAATCAGGAAAATATTTTATATTATCTGTGAATAATTTCGCCGCCATGTCAGCGCCGATTAAAATGTGTACTTCTTCCGGATTATTCTCATATAAACATAGTCGATTATTTTCACGAACATCGGTCAGATGAACTCCCCTTTTTTCTAAGATTTTTATCATTTCGCTATCGCGGCATAAATTTACTCCTGAACAAATTTTTCCTTCATCTAAAGCTTGTATTTTAAATCGGAAACTATGATCTAAATTATTGATAGTAAATTCATAGCGATTATGTTTACTCGTTTTTTCTACCCCTCCGAATAGTCCGTGTCTAATTGTTTCTGATCGAATTTTCCTTAATTTCAATTTATTTGCAGCATATCTAGTTATATAGCTATTGTGACTCCCAGTATCTATAACGATGCGAATAAATTCGGAAGATTGATTATCATTACGGATCTCCACTATCAAAGTTTGTAAATGGACATTAGAAATTATATCCTGATTTGACAACATTGGTCTCGTAACATCGCTGCTCTCTGAATTAGTAGATTTCCCTTTTGAATTTATTTCTTTATTACACATTATCTGGGCGTGTCTCGAATTACAAATACCGCATAAATCCTTCGATACAGAGTATTTCCCAATATGTCCGCGGGATAAACAAATATAACAAAGGCCTCTCTTTCTCAGTAAATCAAGTCTTTTTTCAAACGGTAAATTACAAGTGCTAAAACATTTATTTGCCTGGTGCCTGCCAAAGCAAAATCCACAAGTAGTCTCATTTTCGCTCTGAACCAATAAATCACTCGCTGACGGTAATTTTCTATTCGGAGAATCAAATTTATTACTCTGCGTATTAAATGTATTGACTCGGGGGGGAAAGGAAGGATTTTTCCTAAATGACTGCGCAACATAATTATTTTGTGTTGATTTTTCATTTATTTCATTCAGTGATGACGCATACATTTTCTCTCTGGATATTAATTGCTTATGTAAGAACGATATTAAATCTTGGACATTAATTGAGTCTTCATGCGTCTTATTAAATTCCAAAACTAGGTCTCTCGGTAATAATTTAAATAAAATGGGGGATAATAAACTTCCATAAGAGTCTAATGAAATGTTAAGCGACTCTAGACTTCTAATGTTCGTTTGTATCTCATCAAAAAGTTTTCGAAATGATTTGGAGTTTTTCGAGTGTTTTCGAGTGTCTGAGTGGAGTTAAATTAAGAAGTTTATTTGTATGTACCGAAATTAACATATCCTTATTCCCGTACCTTTCTTTCAAAATATCGACGGCCTTTAAATAATTCTCTGCAGTGACACAAAATCCATCTATACTTTTTAATGGAATGGGGGCTAGAAAGCTTTTTAAATAGTTAAATTTGTCTACTGGATCTAATGTGCCATTGTTGTGAATGGTTGTTTCAAAAGCTGACCAAAACGAAAGCCATTCAACAAAATCCCCAGAAAATTTTGCGATATTTAGTTTCGGTAATTTAATGCTTACGTTTTCCTTTAAGGGATTTTCTCGTTTAGAAAACGAATCATCCTGTGTTTTCTTTTTATCTAACTCTTTGTGGCCGCCCTTCCGGGTGGTTCCGACCCGACCCCTTGAGTGGGGGAGGTGACCGGAAGCTCGGCAGAGTTCGTTGTGTACGAATGCGAGGGGGCCGGATGGGGACGATTCGCCACCTCCTCGAGAGACTTGCGGTCGACAGGCCAAGAGTCCGGTGGCCACGGTTAACGGACGTTGCGCATGGGGCGTTGTCCCTTCGGGGTCGTACTGAGGAATGTCCCCCGGCAGCCAGGTTCTCTGGCCAAGCCGGGTAGCGACGGTCCATAGGTCGATCCCGGTGCCGGTCTAAGGGCCGGACGGTGTCGCCGGGCAAAGACTAGCTAAGGCGATAGGACCCCATCCACCAATTGACTAAGAGGGAGCCTGAAGTATGAGTGAGGGCTTTGTAGTGGAAAGTCCTCGGTACTCGCTAGTGACGACAGGGCTCGCGGGAACGCCATGCAGGGACTCCCGGAGCAACCGAAGGGCGAGGGTTACGGACAGCGCCCAGGTTACTTTATGACTTGGGTGGCTCATCCCTCCGAGGACCTCAGCTGGAGCAGTTGGGAGCCGACCCTAAGGGTGGTAGGGTTTGGCGGTGCCCCCGTTGACCAAGGAGCTGTCGCGTGGGGAGGCCAGTATGGTTCTGGTTGCTCCATGTCGTGCCGTGACCCATGGGAGGGGGTCGGCCGGCAGGTCCACCATCGAACACTATTCCCGCAGGGAAACGGGCCGGAGGCTCGCCGGTAACGCGGCGGCTCATCGTGCCTCAGGTGAACTCTTGGTCCGATCCAGGTCCTCCGTGTCTATGCGGTACCGGAGTTTTCCTCGCCTGGTGATGAGGACCTAGAGGTGTCTCCACCTAACTTTCGAACGCACTAACAAAGGTAGCGGTCGGTCACTGCACGGGGTCAGGGGCCTTCGGGCCTGGGTACCCTCGACGGCCGTGAGGTAAGGTAGTGGCGGGCGGGCTTCTGTCGGCCTCCACTGGCTTCTGTGTCTTAGGATGGGGTCGAGTCGGTGGGGGCTGGCGGGACTCCGTTCCGTCCAACCCCCTAGCGAGGCGGAGTCTATTCCGTCTAGGTGGAGCTTTCCGTGCCCGCCTGGGGTCGCTAACGGCACCTAGTCTGGGCCAACTGGTTCCCGGCGTGATCCGCGAGGGGTTCCGTCGGTTGAGCCGGGTGGTTTGGGCGAAAAGCCAGGAGCTGGGTCGCTTTACAGCCGGAGGGATTTTCCCCGTCCTCCCTGGTCTTCAAGTTAGGGGCTCTTCAATAACTTTCCTATCGGCTGGCCCACAAAAATGTCTCTGCCGGAAAATGGTATCTGATCTTGGGGGCCTTCCGTAAATTAAATTCGGGTCGGGAAGCCTCGGTTCAGTCCGTGGGCCCAGCGTCTTTATAGGCGTCTGGTTCCTGCGATGGCTTGCGGGGTCTACCGGCTCGAGTAACCAAGTTTAGGGACCACTTGGTTTTTCTAGCTGGGTGGTGAGGACTATCGTAGAGATTGTTCACCAACTTGGGAATAGCCGGCGTGACGTGCGCTGAAGAGTGCGTCGGCCTGACCGGAGTTTGCGTGGGGTTCTGCTCTGTTGGAGCTTGTCTGGCGGCGACCTTCGGGACGCGCAGCGGGGCTTGCTTCACGGGTGGTTCCTTGCGTAGACAGATGGGCCTGAAAAGGGCCTGGGACCGGAAGATGGACCCCCATCTTATCTAACTCTTTTATTTTTCTGTTTGCTCTAAAGCGCCATGACGTAATTTTCTCTTTAAATTCGCGAGCGCCCTGTAATTCTGTATCTAATTGTGCTTCTTGCACCAATTTTTTAATTTCCCAGTCTGCTCGTGTCAGTTCCATTTCTGTTCCACTACCTCTTCCAAATCAAAAATGTCTGGTTCTCCCTCTTTCAAAATAGCTTCTATTTTATTTATAAACTTATTTATGCTTTCACGTAGCACAGCTCTTTCTTTTTTGGCAATAACTAAACTTTCAGCCATTGCGAACTAATAACAACAACAACTAAATTCTATTAAAAAGTACAATTCTCTATATGTTCAACAGTTCTCAATATTTTTTCAGTTCTTCAAATTAAATAGCTTGATAAATAATTTCTAATTATTCTAATATCTTAATATCTTATTCTATTTATCTCATAATTAGGTTATATCCACGGAAGGGATGCCAAAATGTCTGCAAAAATACTGATCTTATTCTCTGTTTCTAATTTTCTTAGTAATCTTATTATCTAATAAAAAGCTTTCAACTTATACAATCATAAAATAAAAGTTAAATGTCCTACCTGTTCTTTCCTTCGCATAAGGAGAAATAGCCGGGGATTCTATGCATTAAATAATACAACATCCAAATAATAAGTCTTGAATCTTCGAAACAAAAAAGCTATATTACATTAAACATTCTTGTAGACGTACACAACATGCTTAGACACTCACAAAACAAAAATTATTTACATTATATTACAATTCGAGTATTAAAGTTTTCTTTTTTAAAAGTTATTCTCTTTTCTCTACGTTCATATCTAGTTTCTGTTCTAATCTAAATCTGAGTCAATTCTCACAGAAAAAAAAAGGAAAACAAGTTCTGTCCGCTCTTGCGCAGTAGGATCATTCGGTATGACGTAACACACTGCAGGTGCGTTTTTGTTCTTGTTTTTTATTCAAGGGGTAAGAGGAGTTACGTGATTTCGCAACACTTATAATGAATTTGCATAGTACCCACAGGACATTCAAATAAGAAATATTAACAATGTTGTACTTTTAATACAGAATTTTTGTATAACATTGTCTTAAAGGGGTGTTAAAGAAAAGACGGTAAGGTAAAAAAAGGGACGAAATGATAAATAAAATCCCTGTCGGCCCGGCCTACAGGCGGAGGTAGATTTCGAAGTTAAGTATACTAATTTCACAAACAAAAACCAAATCATGATTAGAGATAAACCCACTTTAACAATTTTATCTGGCCGCTTTTGACGAGTTTTTATTTCATTTTTATATAATAACTGGTTTTATCAGAATCATGTTAGGGCGGTATTCAAAAAAATACATTTCCATGCTCAACAACTTGAAATTTTCTGGCATAACTCCAGATTCATTTTTAATAGGAAAAACATGAAACTTGTTGACGCGATTTTTGAAGAGATTTATAAGCGACCTGTGTTTTTAATTTTCGTTCAATTAATTAAACTTGATACATAAACAATTATTTTCTCAGTAAGACAATATTTTTCGTTTCTAACACAATCGCTTCGGGAAATTCCGTTCAAAAGGCCCACTTTGACATCATTTTTTGAAATATATTCTGCCTCTGTCAAAAAATCGATCATTACGATACATTATATAGTTTCTGAATAAGGGAATCTACCAATTGGATGCGTTTGAGAGCAAAAATGAATTTAAAAATGAGTCAGAAAATAAGCAGTTTGGATTTGAATACTCCCTTAATACGAGGATTTTTCCAACACAATCAGCTTCGGGAAATTCGGTTCAAAAGGCCCACTTTGACAGCATGTTTTAAAATATATTCTGCCTCTATCAAAAAATTGACCATTACGATACATTATATAGTTTCTGAGTAAGAAAAGGTACCAATTGGAAGCCTTTGAGAGTAAAAATGAATTGTAAAATGAGTCAGAAAATAAACAGTTTGGATTTGAATACACCCTTACTAAGACGATTTTTTTCTTCAACCGCTATGTATTTTTAATTTGTTTTTGCTGTAAGAATTGGTCCTATCCAAAACTTGTCTATATAAATGTTGTAGACAATATTAAGAAGATATATGATAAATTCATGGGGATTTTATATCTTGTGAATTGACAGAGTTATGGAAATTTTTCTTCTTCAGCCCCCTTTTTTTGTTTTCGTTTTTAATTTTTTTTGCGGTACGAATTGGTCCTATCAAAAACTTGTGAATATAAAAGTTGTAGATAATGTTAAGGAGATTCATGATAAAATTAATTAGATTTGACATCTTGAGAATTGACGAAGTTATGAATTTTTTTCTCCCAAAAACCCTATTTTTTGCGCCCCTTGAGCCCATTTTTAACTTTATCAAAAATCTGTGATACATAAATTTTTGACCCAATTTTTAGAAGTAATAAAAACTTTAAACTGATTCGATATGTACAAAATTTAAGAAGTTATGGGGTTTTTTCGGTTTTCACAAAACCCCTCCCTATTTCCATCCCGTTGGTCCGATTTTGCCCATTAACGAACTCAACCGAGATTTTATGCCCATTGATTTTATGTATCAGTTTGGAAGAGGTTGGTGCAGAATTGTGGAAGTTATCGTGTCCAGAAGAAAGTGATATATATAGATAGATACATACATACATAGATAGATAGATAGATATATAAAGTTTTTTACTGAGGGTGGTTTTGGGCTCTAGGGGTCATGATCGGTGTAGATCTGCAAAAATTTTTCAGAAATTCCAACATAGGAACGACGCCAATAGGTAATATTTCATACGAAATCTACCTAAAAAAGAGACGGTAAGGATGGAACGATAAGGAAAATTACCACCTATTTTTAGAAAAATCATGTTAAGACTAAGTGATTGCCACAATGTTCATTGATTTTTAGAAACAGTTGTTCACATTGGATTAAATTAATTTTTTTTTTTTAATTTACCTCGAAAAGTGCAGGACGACCTTGGGGACGGTAAGACTACCAATAAAGCCACGGTGCTTGAAATTGATATTTAAATGCTGATTTATATTCTGCAGTAAATTTCCTGCCAAAGAATTTTAGATATTCTTTCTCTAGCATACTTCTGCATGAGCAAAAACTTGAAAAAAATTCTGTCGTTGCATCTGAAGTGATTTTCTGTATCATTTTAGAAGAGGGATGGTAAAAAATCTAAAACCCAGGGGCAGAGTTCAAAAAATAATATCAACCCTAAAAATGTGTGCAGGTTAATTTTTAGCTACATATTTATATAAAACAATAGCTCCAGTTACAGAAAAAAATTACATCGAATTATTTTTATTGAAATAATTTTATCCAGACAGCTCCAAACTTAAAAATCAGCATCAGGGACACGGGACGGTAGATGAGTTTTCCATGTGTTTGGACCCTCAACATCGTCCAAAACTTATTTATTTCGTTAATATTGTTGTGCAATCATGCATTGGGATATTCCCAAGTATATGAAATAAAAAAACACAAAAAAGTGTATTAAATAAAAAATTATTATTCAGGGACATGAAAGTTAAAAGATTGTGAGAATGCCCCATATATAAATAGTACAAAACATATTTCAATTTTAAGACTTAAAGCACACGCTTTTATTTTATGTAAAATGACGTCATTCGCATCCGCTTAAGAATTCCACATTTAAGAGGCTACTTCAGTCAAACGAAAAAACCCGTTCGCTAATGCTAATCCTATGGAAGACATTTATAAAGATATCTCGTTTGAATTTAAATATTTTTAAATGATTTCTTTTGCATTGAATAGTTGAGATCGATCTGCACAAAGACCGCTGTTTACTTTTTCGATTTTTTTTTACAGGTATTTTTAATGAGGACACTTTCATTTTCGGAACCGGTTTCGAAAGTAAAAGCATCCTCGTAAAAATAATCTGCAATCAAAATCGAAAAAGTAAAAAACGGCCTGCATACCGATCGATCACAATTATCCAACGAAAAAAAAATAATTTAAAAATATTGAAATGCGACCGAGATATCTTTATAAATTTCTTCCATAGGATTAGCATTAGTGAACGCGTCTTTTCGTTTGACTGAAATAGCCTCTTAAACATCTACAGTAAAGCATGCATAGGACGTCACTATTGCAAAATAATACACAAATGCAGCAAAAAGATGCCGTCATAAAAAAAACTCGACAAAAAAAGAAAAAAAAACGGCTATCTAATGATTCATAAGCCTTCATTTGTTTGTAACATTAATATAGATACTTAAAATTAAATATAGTTTATAACAGCTCCATGTTTTAACAGAAATCATTCGTTTATATTTTTTCAAAATAGCGCGTATTTTAATTACATTTTCTTTCGGTTGTTATGAGAAAATTGCAACAAAAATATATAATTACTATTTTGGAACTATTTTTCCTTTACTTTCTACGGAAATGGAGTACTTCCGTTCCCAATATTAAGCAAATGGCTCTAAAAACTGAAAAAAAAAAATTAATATTTCAAAAATAAATGGAGATACAGTTTTCAAACAAATTGCATTTAAAAGTACTTTTTTTCCCAATACGACGGTATAAAAATTGAAAATGTGCGATTCTTAGAAGTTAAAAAAATTGCTATAAACTATTTAATCGTACAATGATACATCTGAATTGTTTTACGGCTGGCTTATACAACGTAACGTTATTTTTTGGAGACGACACAAAATAAGCTGGGAGAAAGAAATAGCATACCGGGGGCTAAAAAATGTTCGATAGTTTAAAAATAATAATAACTTATGTCAGTCATAAAAATATAAATATTTTAAAAATCATTTTGATTATAATACCGAGTACAGGGAAATTACAAATAAAATTATCGTCAGATTTTTAAAAGCCGTGCATTTGACAACAGAAATAAAAAATACAGTAGATATGCTATGCAGCACTTCCTCCATCTTTAGGAACAAAAGAGGGATTTGGTGCCAAGCCACTTTTCGATTACGAACCTGCCTAGAATACATATCTTCAAAATTTGCTTTGTTTGACTTTCTGATAATATTACGTACATATTTTAAAAGGATCACAAAAAATAAAATGTAAAGAAAAAAAATAAGCAAAATTTTGTCAACTTAAAACATAAGAATATCCCTTACTTTTACAATTTACAAATAATTGAGTTTTTCAATTTTAGGCATAGATGGCAGCACCAAATTCAGCAGTTTATCTGGTCAGTAGGTTTTGCATTTTATAGGGCCATTCCATGAGAAACGGACAAATATTCCGCACGTGAAGCTTACATAAATACCTATATTTATTAACTTATAAGTTGTTAAAATATAAACTATGCATTAAAAATAAAATAATAAAACCTAGATTTTCATAGTAGCATTTTTGTTCATTGTTAAAACAGCAGTAATATGTAGAAAAGATGTTCCAAACGTGATAAGGAATGGCCCTTTAATGGGTTTTAAAATCTCCACATTTTAAAGCCTAGACCTTTGTAAGCTGCCCGTTTTTAATAATAGATAAATAATAAAAATAATAGATAATAAAAACCTCCACATTTTAAATCCTAGACCTAAGTAATCTGCCCGTTTCAGGGCCATTCCATGAAAATCTGACAAAATAACCTGCGCGCGACACTAAATACCTATATCTATTGACTTATAAGTTGTTAAAACATAAAGTATATATTAAAAGTAACGAAAAACTCTAGATTTTCCTATTAGCATGGTTGTTTTAATTTGAGGATACAACAACATTGTTAAAACAGCAGAAATATGTAGAAAAGCTAGGGTCATTCCATGGGGTCATTCATAGGGTTATTCACAAAAAATAAACTTCTGTAAAATACCGCATACAGTATTTTACAGAAGTTTATTTTTTGATTATTTTTCAAGTTCTATTATAAAGAAATATACATATCAGTCTCAAAGAAATTGATTTTACCCATTTGAAAATAATAAAAAAATTAAATCGTTGATAACATTTTACATTACTCTGGTCCAAGAAAAATTAACTAAGGACTATAAATTTAAAGAAATGAGAATATGATTCTAAAAGCGTTTTATTTGATTGCTGAACTTTTAGTTTATTTCCATATCCATCACTTTAGATGGTCTTAATAAACGAATTCACGTTTTTTATCTAATTTTATTAATAACTGTCAGAACTTAAAATGTAAAATTTCCAGATAATTCTAGCTGTAAACGGAAGGGGGATCTTACACCCCCCCCCCCAAACAAACAAACAAAAAAATAAAACTAAGTAAAAGAAGCAGAAATCACCTTTATCTTTTTTTATAATATCGTATTTTACATAAGCAGAAAAAGAAATCGATACATATAAATAGGAAAGCAATCCGAACATTCTTTTCTTTCCGATTTGACAAATTCAGGTATTGTTATGTTAAGGCTGCTAGTCACTTGCTTTCCGAATTCCCCTCGGTAATGTTAAGTCTATGGACGTTTGATGCATTCTTAGATTTAAAATATCTGCTTGGGAAATTAATATTTGTAACTTCTTTTTTCTGTGTACTCTTCTTAAAGGATGTCTCTTGTTTTCTTAGTTTTCAAAATATTTCTAAAATATATACTTAATTTTATATGAAGTGTTAAAATCTTACTCACAGTTCATAAGCTTTTAACATATAAAATATTAAATTAAGCATAGATTTTAGAAATATTTTGAAAACTAAGAAAAAAGGAGATATTAAATTAAGGATCGGTTTTAGAAATATTTTGAAAACTAAGAAAAAAAGAGATATTAAATTAAGCATCGATTTTAGAAATATTTTGAAAACTAAGGAAAAAAGAGACATCCTGTAAAAAGAGTATACAGAAAAAAGGAGTTAAAAATATTTATTTCCCGAAGAGATATTTTAAATATACGAATGCATTCTACACCCATAGACTTAGCATTAGCCAGGGGAATTTGGAAGCTGATCGAATTGCTGAGACTGATCTGCACAAAGGCTGTTTTTTACTTGTTCGATTTTGTTTACAGATATTTTTAATTTGGATACTTTCATTTTCGGAACCGGTTTCGAAAGTGAAAGCATCCTCATAATCATCAAATGCAAGCGAGATATCTTTAAAAATTTCTTCCATATAAGATTAGCATTAGCGAGCGGGTCTTTTCGAGTGATTGAAGTAGCCCCTTAAGAAAAAAGCTATATGTTGATATCTATTTGTACAAAGACTTTTTTTTTTAAAAATCTAAAGATGTAATACACATTCTTTAAAGATTTTATACGCTTTTCCAATTTCGAATAAATAAAAAAGTAACGAAGTACGAACGCTTCACATTGGTGTACTAGTTTTAAATATATTTGAATAAAGTTGTTAATTTTATGAGTGGCTTAATTAGCATTCATGCATCCGAGTCCGAGATCTTAAAAAAATCTCTTTTACGTCATTTGTAAAAGGTACCCCATTGTTTTTTAAACATTTTAGCTGATTAGATTCAAATAATCGACTAGTAGTTTTATTCTACTTATATAATTGAATAAATATGTAAACTTATGATACGCCAGTACCATCTTAATAAAATAGGACAGCGACGCTCAGGTCAAGGACCCGAATCTGTCTAGGGTACTGTTGTCAGATCCACTGTCACAAAAATCGGGACAAGTAGATAAAAAAAAAAGCGGGACAAGTAGACCAAAAAGAAAAGCGGGACAACTGCTTCTAAATCGCGAGATAAATATGCAGTAAACCCTTTTGAAACGGAACCTCTCTATAATGGAACCCTCTCTTAAAAGTAAAATAATCGCGGTACCTACAGAAGAAATACCATAGAGTTGTACTTGATAAGGCGAAAACCTGTCTAAAACGGATATTTTTTCCCAGACACTGTAATCTTATGCAGTGAAATCTGTGAAAGCGGGATCGCTCGGAAGCGAATCACAATTCCGTTTATGACTGAGCAGAGCATTATGCTATTTACTTGTACCTTGTACTGTTGGAGCTTGTATTGTATGGAGTAAGGAACTGAGAAACGTTTACACTTAAAACGGGATTCCGGTATAAACAGGTTCCGTTTTTGAAAGCCTTATGGAACAAGGTGCAGTAAAATAAAAACAGAATTGCGACGAATCGGAAATTTTTTTCCGTTATAAACAGGTTTTCGTCTTAGAGGACAGATTTGTACGTTTTATACGTACAAGACAGGACTCTGTTATAAACAACTCCGTTTTAGCAGTTTTTACGGAACAAGATACTGTAAAACCTATGAAACAGTTTGGCTAAGGAACCAGACAATTTTTCAGTTATAAAGAGGTTTTCGTCTTCGAAGACCTTGTACAGTATTTCTTTCAGCGGCACCATAAAAATTTTCCGTTATGGGGTAATTCTGTTTGCATGCGTTTTACTGCATTAAGGACACATGGAACATAAATTGGTTCAAATTTTCGAGTTTTGTATTGAGTTATAAATTGATAAAACAGAAAAAAAAAAGCTGATGATGAAACGTTAAATTAATATGATTATGATGCTGGAAGATTTTAAAATAATATATTTAAACATTGTGTGTGTATATGTTTTTTTTTTTTTTTTTTTTTTTTTTTTTTTTTTCCTTTTCGAAAAAAGTGGTTTTTTTGATGCTTCGGTACACTTTTCTAAAAATATATTTTAGGTAAACAGTTGAAACGTTACAAAACTGTGTAACTAACTTTCTTTGAGAACAATAAGAAGCGATTTTCATTTTGACTTAAAAGAAATAAAATTAAAGATATTTTCCTAAAAAACTTTTAAAAGGATTTTCAAAACTTTGAAAATATTTTTAATTTTATTTCTTTTAAGCCAAAATGAAAATCGCTTCTTATTATTCTCAAATAGTTACACAATTTTGGAAAGTTTCAACTGTTTACCTAAAATAGATTTTTAGAAAAGTGTACCGAAGCATCAAAAAACCACTTTTTCAAAAAGGCAAAAAACCATATACACACCCAGAATGTTTAAATATATTGTTTAAAAACCTTCCAGCATCATAATCATATTGATTCAACATTTCATCATCAGCTTTTAGGTAGATTTCGTAAGAAATACTACCTATTGCAGTCGTCACCATGGTGCGACTTTTGAAAAATTCTTTCATAACTTTTCAGTATATGACCGCCAGGAACCCAAAACCACCCCCATCTAAAAAGTTTATATATATATATATATATATATATATATATTTGTATGTATGTACTAAATTTTGTCCGCACGATAAAAGTTGCAATAATGCACGGATCGTCTTCAAACTCACCAACAACTTTGAGATGGCTAATATATCGGCGGGGATTGAAAATGGGCAAAATCGGCCCAAGGGAATGGAAATGGGGAGGGTTAATATTTTTGAATACCGTCTTAACATGGTTTTGATAAACCAGCTCTTACACAACAATGACAGGAAAAAATAAATAATTTTCATTATAGCAGTTGCAAAAAAAAGCAATAAAATTCTCACCACAACAATTGCTTTTCTATTGCAAGGTTTTCACGTGAAAAATTAAATTAAATAGTTTGATGAATTGAAAACAACTTGAATATTACGTCATACGTTTTCTAGAGCAAGATTTCCGCATGATTCCGAGTTTGAAGAAACGTATTAAAACATGATGAAAACCCGACTATGGAAATATTAACATATTTTAACACTTTGAGGTTATCTGAATTTGCTTTAGTCATTTTTAAACCTATTCCATATACATGCGTGTGTGCATTCGTGTATATTAGAATTTTCACAAAAAGTTTAACTCCCTAGAGCTCATTCTTAGTGAAGAAACCGTGTTTATCTCTAATCTTGATTTAAGTTTTGTTGGTGATTTTAGTACTTAACTTCGAAAGCTACCTCCGCCTATAGGCCGAGCCAGCAGGATTTTTTTTTTTTCTTTTCTGTTTTATCAATTCAAAACTCGAAAATTTGAACCAATTTATGTTCCATTGTGTCCTTATTCTCCAAAAGAAATTTAAAAGAATTTGTGCATCATGGAAAATCGGAACTTTTGCCGTCCCGCGCACTGGTTTCGCGGGACGGGTTTTGGAACCCCCTGAAAATTGGGACATCTCTCGTCAATCGAGACATTTGGCAACTGGCAACATTAGTGAAGGGGCTCTAATGAGAAAAGTATGTTATTTACATGGATTTTATATTTTATCATTGAAAAAATATTTGGCATCAAGGAAATCAAATGAACTGTAATTTTTGTAAAATAACTGGAATTTTTGTAATGTATTTTTTTCTTCCTTTTTTACTGCATGAAAAATTTCCCAGCAAGGTATTTCCTTTTTCCTTAACGCATGTTAATTAAAAATATAGATGTATTTAATAATAATTCTATTGTATAATGTATTTTTAGTTTAGAGCATCAACAAAGTCTCGATATTGTTTAACCTCATGGCGGCATCAGGGCCGAAACTAGCCTTTTTTGCGCCCGGGGTAAACATGGATTTAGGCGTCGTCCCCCCCCCCCCCCTCCGCTTCCTCACGCACAATAAAAGTTATCGACCGCAGGTACCCTATGCAAAAAAAAAAAAAAAAAAAAAAAGAAAAAGAAAAACAATCCTTAAAAAATAAAAATCATTTAATAATTAAAATGCTGGCAAGAAATATGTAAACAAAGCCCCCATATAGGATTAACATTACGAAGAAACTGGATCGCTAATGTTAAACCTATGGAACCTTTTTAAAAGTGCTCACTTACATATTAATAGTTTTAAATTCTTTTTTTTTTCTTGCTTAGAATAGCTGAGGTTGAATTCTAACCGGATTAGTGTTTACTTTTTCGATTTTGGTTGAAGATTTTTTTTTTATAAAGTTGCTTTCACTTTCACAAATTTAAAAGAACGCTCCCATAGGTTTAACATTAGTTTGCGAGTTTCTTTGTATTTCATATATATATACATTTTTGCATGAAACGACAAACAAAATCTTCACTTGGTGCCCCCACCCCTTCATCTTTCGTTCTGGCGCCCGTGGCACATGCCACATCTGCAGCCCCCTAGTTTCGGCCCTGGGCGGCATACCCCTGTAAGACCGGAAGATTTTTGGCAGAAATAAAAAGTTTTGGTAGTTTCCCCGAATTAATAGATAATATTTGATTTAAAAAAATATTTTTAAAAAATGTCTGATGTCAGGTTATGTCAAAGGAAGATTCACGCAATTTTGCAAATCCACACAAAAAGAGGAAAATGTTTCCCTTTTCCTTTAGGATCACCTACACAATTGTCTAGGTCAGGTCTTAAAGGGATAACTGTCTAAACCTGAATGCATTTATAAAAAAAGTTAGTGTGTAACAGGCCTTTAACAAGAATATGAAAGTAGAAAAAAAAAATTACAGCGTTTAATCTATATTAAAAAAAAAAAAATGTGTTTGCGTCGATGCAAAAAAAGACAGCCGCCCCCGGGTGGGCTCGAACCACCAACCTTTCGGTTAACAGCCGAACGCGCTAGCCGATTGCGCCACGGAGGCTTGCAACTGCAATGAGAATTAAACTAGTAGCCCATGACAACAGTTGATACAGCACGCATCAATTGAAAATGACAATCAGAAAATGTGCGCGTTAAAAATGAAGTAATAAATGACGTTTAATAAAGGGAATGAGAATAACAGCGGTAAAATGAGTAAGTAAAATGAATAGAAAGTGTAAAATGACACTTACTATTTTAACGAAATGAGTGACCCCAATCTAGTATTTACTCTTTCTGTGTTGAATTCTGAAATGTTTGACCGAGAGTGACTTTTGCAGCTCCGGGTTTGGGGGGGACGGGGTTGATGCTCTAGAAGATACTAGCAGTGTCAGAGCAAATAAATAGAATAGTACCCTATGAGAGCTTTCTATCTTTATCCGATCAAGATCTTTGCTTTATAGCTCCATGCTCTGATAAAGGTAAAGGCAGAGCCGTCCTTAGGGGTGTGCGACAGGTACGGCCGCACTCGGCTTCGCGTCCGAAAAAAAAAGAATAAAATAACTAAATATTTATTATTCATTTTGTTGCGAGTTATGTATTTTCCAAAAAAAATTTGATGTGTAAACAGGCTTATTTATAAATTGTAAAATGTTTTATCAATAAAATGTTCAGTGCAAGTTGTGGGTGCTCGAGAAAAGAATATATTGTTTGTTGCTTATATTCGATCTATAGCCTATCCTCGACAGCACCAGGCGCAAAACAAATCTGGGCAAGTGCAGGAATATTAAAAATTAATTGTTAAAAGCAGTGTTGAATTCATTGTGTGGCCCAGGAGGACCCCCCCCCCCCCTGGGAAGATTTCAGATTTTGTGTTTTCAATGGTCAAAAAGTGCAATTCCCCCACCAGAACTCTATAATGTCTCCCCCCCCTCAGAGTAAAGTGTCCGAATTCAAGACTAGTTAAAAAGTCAGTGTTGATGATGATGATGCTGATAAACTGATCACGATTATTTTAATGACTATTTGTAATATAACAAGGTAGATTTGCTTTCCTTCTTGTGAAATAAAGTTTCTCTTATATTATATGAATACAGTATAGGATAGGACCAGGGTTCTCGCTCACTTTTAACCAATGTTAGCAATTTGGCTAATCAAAAATGAAAAACAGTGGCCAAATGAGAAAAAATGTTAGCAAAATAGATTCACCGTGAAACTCTGGAAAATTGATCTTTAAACCCTTAATGTATCTTTTTTCCCTGCAATATGTTCTAAAATAACCTAATATTTTATAACTTCTGATAGATCAGTTATTCATCGAAATTAAACTATGCACAACAGAAACTATTAAAATTAAGTATCTGCATTCTAAATATCTTGTGCAATCAAAAAAAAAAAAAAAAAAAAAAAAAAAAAATATGAAACCCAATTTAACTCATTAAAATATTATTAAATAAAATTTGCCAACCAAAAGGTAACTCACGATTACCATATTACACTTAAGGAATTCGTAAAAATTCAAAATATAGATAATAAAATGTATGTCACATTTAAAAAAGCTTTATTTTCCTAGTATTTTTCGGTTTTTATTGCCCACACTTCAAAATTGTACTGTTGCTTATCGGGCTCTTTAACATATACTGAAAAGCCTTATTGGCATTTCTTATATACATTTGGTTTCTCAATTTAATTTTCTTTGTGTTCGAGTTCGATATTCATTATGCTAAATACAGTAGACTCCCTCAAATCCGCACAGGTTGGGACCAGGGGTTGTGCGGATTTTAGAATTTTGCTGATTTCTGGTCATTGATTTGTTTACATTTTTGAAACATTAATTTCATTGGTAGTTAAGCAAAGGAAATTATAATCAATGCTTACAATAAAGTGAAACATTAAAATGAGTAAAGTATTAAAATAATTTATTAGTTTAAAAGTAAGTAATTATTAAAATAATTAAGTAAAATAAAAATATTAAATTATTACCCATGAAATCGATTCTATTCGATTCCAAAAGTCCTGTGCTGCCATCTAGTGGTAAAGCTTGAATTTTTGATCTAAATGTGGTAATTTATATCAAAATCAAAAGTAATGAAAATTTATTTAGTAATAAATTAGCTGCAATAGCCAAAAGAGAATGATTAACAAAAAATTTAGTAAAAAAAACATTGCGGTAGTAGCTGATTTCGGCGCCATCTTGAATTTTGTTCCAGCAACTTAACTGTAAATTTCATTGTTTACATCTGAAAAAATATGCGGATTTTAGGCGTTCGCGGATTTAAGGAGTCTACTGTACTCTCTTCTCTCACAAGCCACTGAATGATGTGGCAAATGTGTTTCTTCGATTGAAATCTATGGTATCGTCCAATTCTTGGTTCTGCAAGAACTTAAAAGTAATGTGAATCAGAGTGTCACTTGTACTGATGCACACTTTCACACAAAAAAGCAAAAATTGAGCACTCGCAATTTGGTGAATTTATTTGTACATTTTCTCGCCAAATGAAGCATTTTGTCGTAATGGCGAACGGCAGTGAGAACCCTGGATAGGACCCATTATCCAGAATTCTGAAATCTAAAAAGACCTGAAAGTCAGAAGAAAAAATTTTTTGTTGAAAAATTTTCTATAATTGTAAATTTTTACTAAAATTTTGAAATTTCTGAAATTTTTCGAAAATTTTACAATTTTTTTTCTTTTTTCATTGTGTAACCACTGAAATATGTTACTTAAGTGACAAAGAAACACAGAGCATCCTCCACCCCAAAATTAGAAAAGGATCATTTTTCTGTCAAAGTTTAGTTTAAAATCAATTTATATTATGATTCGTTTTTTAAAAAATTGTCAGATATCCCCCCCCCCCCCTCACTCTGAAACAATATCATGGCTACGCCATTTAGAGGTCTGCACGGGCCGGAATTTCTTGGCTCGGCCCGAACGAAAGCTATCTTGGCCCGGCCCGGTGTAAAAATTGAAAGCTCGGCCCGAGCCCGGCCTGGCCCGTTTGCATTTTTACAGTTCTTGGCCCGGCCCGTACAAAAATCAGTGAAAACAGGCCCGGCCCGATTCAATTTCTACAGAAGAAAAATCCGTTTTTTCTCGACATACAATTAAGATTCTTTTAATGAATACTACGTACATATTTATGGGAAAATTTTACAGTATATTTTAGATTACTATGTGTTCGCAAAGCAGTAAACACACAATAGTAAACATTAACGATTACACAATGTTTTAGTCATCGTCTCTACAGACATTTCGAAATTCCAATAAGGATTCATTAAAAAAATAATGTAGTTCAGAATAAAGGATTAAAAACATGATACCTTTTGAAGCTGTATGATAAAAAGTAGATTTGCGAAAATATTTCTCTCATTTTTAAGGCTTTTCTCAAATCGAAAGAAGTTACATTTCGACACATTTGAGAATTCATTTCTTTTCGGAAACGCGTAAGATTGGCAGGTATTCTTATTCAGAAACTATGTAAATGCCGTCTTTTTCATAGATAAAAGCAATATATCCTTCTCTGAAAATACGCTAAAGTTAGCGTTATGAATCGAATTTCCGGAAGCGATAGCACAGGAAAGGAGAAAAACGTACAGTCACATGACAAGAATCTCTGTAAGTAATTTATCAAATATGGAGAAAGCTATTCTTTTTCAAATGCCTTCAATAGTCAGGCCTGTTTATTTTATGCCTTTATAGTTAAAAATGAGTCAGAAAATGTGTTTGAAAGTTTCGCATTGTTGAGCAGTGAATATGAGAACCCCTTAAGGTATATTTCCAAAGATACTGTTAACAGAAGTTCATTATCACTATTAATACTTTTACAAAACATAATGCCTGTCCTACACATCCTGAGATCGATTAAGACCAGTTCCGTCCCGGCACGAGTCTGCTGAAAAAAATTAAACCCGTAATCAGGCATCTTGTAACTGTACGATGCCGATCTCTACGATGGACATGTTACATATCTGTATTGATGTTGTTAAACTCGCATCGGCTCGTGACGCACATTTATACTTCTCGAGAAAATCATATTAATTGAAAATGGCTCGTATTTTATCTGCTTCGCTTGAATTCTTATATCAGGCCGATAGGCCCGATTAATTTTTTTTTATCGGCCCGGCCCTGCAGGCCCGTTCAATTTTTTTGCCGGCCCGGCCCGTTTATTTTGTCTGTCAGCCCGGCCCATTGCAAAAATTGTCCTAATTCTGCCGGCCCGGCCTGTTGGAAAATTCGCCTTCATTCTGCCGGGTACGGGCCTCGGGCCAAGCCCGGGCCCGTGCAGACCTCTAACGCCATTGTGTTATTTGAATACACATTTAAGGGGGTACTCTTCACTCAAGTGAAAGCATCCGCTCCGTAATGTTAAACCAATGGGCAGGTTGTTTTCGAATTTCTTGTTTAAATTTGAATATTTTTAAATGATTTTCTTTTTCTTAGGATAGCTGAGCTCGATGTTTAATATGACTATTTTTAACTTTTTCGATTTTGGTTGCAGATTTTTTTTAAAAAGGTATTTTCAGTTTCAAAACCAGTTCTGAAAGTGAAAGTATCTTTAACAGCCATATTAAAGATCAAGCTCAGCTATCCTATGCAAAAAAAAAAAAACAAAAACAAAAAAAAAACATTCAATTTATTTTCTTGTGCCCTCCCTCCCTTCTGACACATTCCAAAATTTTTTACGTAAATTATGTATTTTTTAAAAAAAGGGGTAGAAATTGTACATTAAATACTATTAATTTGCCGATTTTATTTTGTTATTTATTAATTGTTACAATTGATTAGTGCAGAAATTTCTTTTTAATATAAAAAAAAAAAAAAAAATGAAAAAGGTACGTTTTTATTCATATTTTACATGTGATTGTTTCAATTTTATTATTTTGGAAAATACTAGCAGAATTTCAGATTTCGGAAGGGCAGGGGGTTCCGAATTTATTTAAGAAATATATAAATTATGTAGCTGTAAAAAAAAAAAAAAAAAAAAAAAAAAAAAAGGTGGAGCTTGTAGATAAAATAATATTAGTTTTATTTATTTTATCTCGTTTTATCTATTTAGTAATTTTTTTTATTTATTCATTGTTACCATTGAATAGTGCAGGAATTTTTGTTTAAACAATTTAAAAAAATGCAGTTTTATTCATATTCTACATGGGATTGTTTAAATTTTGTTATTTTTATGTGTTTGAAAAATTGCGGATTTCAGGTAATCCAGAAAATTCCAAAATCCGGAATTTGCAGGAAAAAGGAATAGCCTGAGCCGAGTATCATAAAAGGAAATTGGACCAAATCTGCATGAGTCTGTACTAAAACATACTAATCCCCCCAAAAAGTGAAATCCCATGTGTGCCATTGTGTATGTCATGTGAGCTTTTTCAAAAGGTGATAACATTATATTAAATAGTGTTGACAATTTAGCAGATTTTTCTATTCAAGAAATTTCTGAACCTTCTGGTAATTCTAAACTTCAACCAGAACCTTCACTTTATTTACTCATGAAGTGACTATAATAAAAATTTTAAATTTCTGGTAGATGAATAAAAAAATCTGCTAAATTGGCAACATTGGTGAGAATGGAGAGGGAGAGGTATAACCAGTTAGTGTTTCGCAAAAGTTTGTGCACTCAACCTTGCTTTCACTAAGCATGGCTCTGGGTAGAGGAATGTCCTACTAGCTACCACCAGAATGCATTACTGCTGTTATTGATAGATTTTAGAATCACAAATAAATTAATTTTTCTAGATATTCTTTATTGTTTTACATTTTCAAACTTTTTGATTAGTGCCATATGCTACCCATTTGGATTTGGTACCAATCAGTTTAAAGTTTCTGCTTTTAACTTTTGCGCTGTAATTGTAAGATATATATATTTTTAAATCCTTTACATATCAGAAAACTTTAAATGAGACATTTTAATTTAATATAAGGTCGTACATGGAAAAAAAAAAAAAAAAAAAAAAAAATCATATACTGTAAAAGTACTTATTTTCGCGAATTTTACATGAACAGAACTGAAAGTTGATAAATCTTGAAACTACCTAAATAGAACCCCTTTTGCATAAGGTATTTTAAGAAACTTCTCTTTTGTCCGAAAAGTTCGTTCTATTAATTCTATTATTGTTTTTGTTCAAGAAATAGTTGTCAGTACTCATCAAATTTTTGTACTTATTTCTTATTTAAGTAACTAATCATTAAATTTTGGACAAGTGAAAAATTTCTGATTTTTTTATTATTATTTGAGGCAGAAAAAAAAAATTGCGAGGCTTAAATTTTCGCGATTACGGCGGACTTGCGAAAATTAAAGCCTCGCGAAAGTAAGTGCTTTTACAGTAGTTGGAATTTTAATAATGATGATAGTGGCCTGATGGCAAGAAAAGAGTATGGTGGGTTGAATGCACCCTGGTTCTTGCGTTTACTTATAAAGGTCCCTAATATGAATTTAAAACACTTTTTTTTTGTTTTAACTCTTGAAACAAAAAAATTAGGATTCTCCCTACCTCAACAGGATAATAACCTTAAATATACCTACAATAAGTGTTTAAGGATTTTATATTTTTAAACGAAAATCTAATTAAAGAAAGGCTTGCAAGTATAATCTTTCCTAATTATTTTTTTTCATCCACTACCATCAAATACATTTAAAATTAACAATAATAAAAAAAAAAATTGGTACTTTTCCATTATCCTGTTGACCACTATCCCTAAAAAAAAAAAACTATTGCCAAACTGTAACGCCCATTAAAGAAATGGAAGAATGTTGCTACTGGAATCTAAAAAAATAAATACAAGAAATTCAGAAAAGCCCCACTCACTAAAGTGCCGACTATCAGTAACTTTAAACAATAAAATTCAAGATATATTAATAAAAATGCAAAAATAATAATAATAACCTTGGATTTTATTTATTTACATCATGTTTCTTAATTATCAGCTGGTGAATGTTTGTGACATCAGTTGAAACTGATCTATTGTATATAACTATGCATTACATTTTTTCAATGCTTTTACTTTTTAATTATTGGTGTTTTTTTTTTTTTTTTTTTTTTTTTTTTTTTTTTTTTTTATGGAAAGTGGTTTGACAAGATAATAGAGAAGTACCAAAAATTTTAAAACTTTTTATGAATTACTATAAATACATTGTTTCCAAACCTTGTATATAATTTTGGTGCTGAAATATTGATATTTCATAGTAAAAGAGCTGCAGATCGAGAACAAAATATTCATAATTCATGCATTTCATATTCACGATTTAAACTGGTGATCAGAAAAAATCCTGGTGACTTCCAGAAATGAATTTTTTGGGGAAGGGTTAATATTAATATATATATTTTTAATCAAGATGTCTTTTTAAAGTTGAATGTATGTTTGGTAAGCGTGTATGATTTGTTTTTCCATATTTTGATTAAAAAATCCAGGTGTAGAATGTTAAAGATTGAAAAAAAAAGATGAAAATTGTGAGTGGAAAATATTTTTTGAAAAGGTTAATATTAATATTTTTGGAAACTGATTGCGGCTTCAAAAGAAAAATAAACAACGTAGATGCTTTTTTTTTTTTGGTATTCTGATTTCCGAAGTCAATGCCGATTTTTAAAACATCATAGAAAATACAGAAATTTGCAAATATGAGTTAAAAAATTTTTTTTTGAAAGGGTCAAATCAAATATTAAAACATTTTTAAATGGATTTTAGAATTAAAAAATGAAATGAATTTAGATGTGGTATATTTCGTATTCTGATTTTCAATGTTGATGTTAAATTTTAAACATTGCACAAAAAAAGCCTCAGGTGCATTTCTGCCTTGGACTATTCAAATCAGATAAACACAAACAAACATTTTCCTTTTATTAGTATAGATTAATATAAAAATAAAAAGGTTTATTTTCACCAAGAAATCAAAAAATTAACAAAAAAGAGAAAATTTTAAACAATTGCACAATCATATTTTTATTTTTTTTAAAATAAAGAATTTGTTTGTTTTAGTTTATACATTTTTTTTTGTTATATGTTTTACTTTTCATTCATACTCCTATCATCTTGTCACAAACTATTAGGATGTCTGAATATGCAGAATGTTTCCATACATGTATCAATAAGTCATTTCATGCACAGCTTTCATTTCTATATAGTATTCTATATTACTCTTTATTAACATCAGCTTGTTTTTTCTTGATAAAACTTTTTTTTTTAAAAATAAGATGTGAAACCATCAAACACTTTATAATTTTTTATTAATTTTTCAATTAATTTTCACTGTGCTAACTACGCGTATAATCAACAAAGTGAAAAATGTCCAAGCCAGGAATTGAACCTAGATCCTTGGAATAATGCTCCAATGCTCTACCTTTGAGCTATGAGCACGATACCCAGCCTGTTACCTCTCACTCGCATATGTCGGTAAGGCTGCAACCGTAGCACAAGTTGGAAAAGTCTTCATGAACACACAACCCTGTAGCAAACATGAGACGTAGCTCAGCAAAGGTGAACACATAATTTGGGGGCATTTAATTATTCAAGTGTAATTTCACTGCTGAAAATTGATTTATATGTGTTCACTTTTGCTAGGCTTTATTTGCATCTTATGTTTGCAGCAGGGTTGTGTGCTCATGAAGACTTTTCCATCTTGTGCTGCGGTTGCAGCCTTACCGACATATGTGAGTGAGAGATGCCAGACTGGGTATCATCCTCATAGCTCAAAGGTAGCACTGGAGCGTTATTTCAAAGATCCGGGTTTGATTCCTGGATTAGCTATTTTTAACTCTCTTAATTATACGCTTAGTTAGCAATGTGAAAATTCATGTATTTATTTCTATTTTAATTTTCCAAAGAGATTATAAATCAGCAATGGTACTTTCTATATAACAAATGTACACATTAAACTTTATTATAAATAATATGTTTTATAATAGCTAATTTAATATTGATATACATTTGTTGCATAAGTCATATTTTGTATAGTATTCTCCCTAGGTTCTTATTTAAGGATTCAACACCCCATCCTTTTTAAAATTGACAAAATGCATGCTGTCCTTTAAAAAAAAAAGTGAAATGTACTCCTAGTTATCCCACAGGCCAATTGTAAAATTATTTTCCACACAAGATCATAGTTTATGTAAATCTGTGTACCTGAGAGCTTTTAAATATCATAGAATTTCCTCATTTTCTTAGAAAAAACACCAGAAATTTTTAAGTCATTTCGAAAATTACCTTTTTAAAATTTAGAATTCATAAAATCATTGGAAATTAAAACTAATGTTACTGTATTTATCGTACCTAAAAATTGCATATACAGTAGATTCCTTCAAATCCGCATTGAGCTGATTTTAGAATTTTGCGGATTTCTGGTCACTGTTTTGTTTACAATTTTTAAACAGTAATTTGAATCCAGCTAAGCACTGGGAATTATAATGGATGGTTACAATAAAGTAAATTATTACAATAATTAAGTAAAATATTAAAAATTTAGTTTCAAAAGCAGAATCAAGCTTTTTTATTATCTCTACTTTTTGGATTATTGTCAAACTAACGTGTTTTCTTTTCCTGTCTTTTTTTCATTAGAAATATTGGAATCAGCCATATTAGGCAGAATTACATATGAAATCATAAAAAATAAAAATCAATACAGATTAAAACCGAAACGAATGCAAAAAAGTAAACATAAACAATACAACTTCAACAGTTACAGTTGCATATATTGTGCAAAAGCTACTGTTGTGCCATATTTTTATCTTAAATAAGAATATAACTTACAATATAATCCTAAAATAACAAAATTTTATCTCTTTCCAGATAAACAAAAAAGCTTGACTGATTAAAAAATGTCTTGGAAGAAAGATTGTGATCGCTACTGATATTAGTGGTATCTTGATTTTTCAGAATTTATATTATCTTCATAAAAAAGCATTCAGTCATATTAACGTTGAGTTCAGTGATATTTTCCAGAATCACTATTAAAATATGTATTAATTTTGAGAAAATAAAAATTGAAGCACAGGGAAACGAACGAGAGAAAAATAAACAATTGGGCTACAGTTGACACTTGAGAATATTGTGCAGGACCTACAATATGGCAAATTTTTGCTATAGATACGCTGATTTACATCAAAATCAAAAGTAACGTAATTTTATTTAGTAATTAATCAAATGTAATAGCCAAAAGAGCATGATTAACAAAAAAATTAGTAAAAAGCATTGTGATCGCTGCTGATTTGAGCACCCTCTTGAATTTTGTTCCTGTAACTGTAAGTTTCACTGCTTACATTTGAAAAAATATGCAGGTTTTAGGGTTGTGGATTTAAGAGAGTCTACTATTTCTTTTTAATAATTACTAAATAAAATATACTTTCTTTTGTAATAATGCTCTTTTATAGTGCCCTTTTTAGTGATTAGCACCCTAAGAATAAAAATTATTTTACACTAAAAATATACATTTATTTTATCATTTTCACAAAAGTAATCTATATACTGTTGTTTACATAGATACATGCATTTTTAATTTAAAAAAATTGCTTCATGAACAAAAAGAATCAAGATATTTATTTATTCTATCTTTTGAACTTTGCAATGTACTAAAAATGGGCAAAATGATATTTTGTCTGGAATTTTTTTTCCAGCATATTTTTTTTACACAGTGGGAAAAAATGGAAACAGTGGTACAGTGGTTGAAAATCACTGTCTTATGTCTCCACAAAATCTTAAAGTTTTTTTTATTCTACCACCTATAATTACAAGTCATGAAAATTTGATGTTATGTTTTACAGTAGCAATTTATTCATCTAAATCAAAAATTTGTTTTGGTATTTTTATTTAACTTCTATTTTTCTATAGACATTTAAACAATGTTTTATAAAAATCAAATATAACGTTATGCAACATACATAATAATTTCATTGTATGCTCAAAAGCATTCTTTCTAAAAGCATTAACTAAAAAAAGAAAGAAAAAACTAGAGAACAGGAATTTTGCTTTTTCAAAATTTAGTGTCAACCCCGATGGAAAAAAAAATATACAGTCGGCTCTCATTAATTCGAAATCGGATAAATCGAATCTTCGCTTAATTCGAACTAAACATGAAGTCCTGAAATTTTCAATGGCAGAATAACGTTAAAACTTTTCCTTTATTCGAATTCATTTTCTCTTGACTTCGTTTAATTCGAACTAATGAGAATTCCATTTTTTCATTTTTCCTTACTTTCTCACGGACTTCAGATCCTTGAAATAACTTTCTTTCTTTCATTTTTGTCAGAATTGTTCTGAACTAGTATAATAATTCCATGCATTTGAAATCCGCTTTCTTAGTGCGCCCTGTCTGTCCATCAATGACACATCCGCCCCTTCTTCCATTGTGCTTTTCCTAATCTCTTCTGTAGCATTTGACCCAGTGGCATTCCAAGAAATTCACTGAGTGGACATCTGTTAAAGATAGGGGAAACCTGTTTTATCACTACATTCTACTTTCACTCTGGGGATCGAATTTTTCAGTCAATGGTTTTACTTACTGCTAAATTGTTTTTTGAGAAAGTAAAAGGTCTTGTTTCTTTAAAATATGGCTCCATGTGGAAGTTATAAATCGTTAACTCTAGAAGCCAAAGTGGAAATTATTAAAAAGGTAAGATGTGGCCAATCTAAGACAGAAATTGCTGCAGAATATGGAATAAAAAAGAATACGCTGTCTACTTACTTGAAAAATAAAGAATTAATCCTGAAATCATGCGAAAAGGAAAGATTTGTTAAAGGATGAAAACGTATGAGAACAGCAGCCCATGAGGATTTAGAGGAAGCTTTACTGTTATGGACAAAAGATGCATTGGCAAGAAATGTACTTTTGAGTGGACCTATATTGGCAGCTAAAGCGAAAGAACTTGCACTACTCATGGGTATTAAAATTTTCAATTGCAGCAAAGGATGGCTGACACATTTTAAGCAGCAAAATAACACCGTACACAAAACTGTATGTGGTGAAAGTGGTGCTGTAGACCTCGCTGCTTGCAATGAATTCTGCGAAAAGCTACCCAAACTTATTTCTACTTATGCAATGAAAGACGTGTTTAATGCCAATGAAACAGGGTTGTTTTATAAACTTCTTCCTAATAAGACTTTAACATTTAAAGGTGAAACGTGCACAAGTGATAAACTTAGAAAAGACAGGATAACTGTGATGGTAGGTGTCAATATGGATGGAAGTGAGAAGTTAAAATTGTTAGTTATTGGTAAATCAACTAATCCACGTTGCTTCAAAGGAGTTTTATTCTTCCACTTATTCCGACTCTTTTGCGGAAGCAAGTTTCATAGGTCCCCAGCCACGTCCCGAGTAACAGACTCTCTAGCAAAAGCGAGATTGAAAAAAAAAAAAAAAAAAAAAAATCAAAAATCGAAACCGGACAAATTTAAAAGGGAAATTACACAAATTAAAGACACCGAAAAGCGGGAAGGGAGGGCTCGGGGCAATGAAGCTACCGAAAGACTCCTCCTGCTTCTAGCTTATTATTAGTACACTGCCTGTTGATTATGTGGCAAATGCCAAAGCCTGGATGACGCGTGAGATCTGCATCAGTTGGTTAAAAGAACTGGATAAAAAATTTTCTCCTGAAAACAGAAAAATTCTATTGCTGCTAGATAATGTGCAGAGTCATTGTAAACTATCAACACTGAGCTCTATAAAGATTGAATATTTACTCCCTAATACTACAGCACAACTGCAACCGATGGACCAAGGAATAATTCAGAATTTAAAAACTCATTATCGTAAAAGGATTCTAGAACAAATTTTATTTTTGATTGACCTTAAAGAAAGCTACGACATAACATTACTCACGGCCATCAACGATTTATATGCGGCGTGGGACGCCATACAACCTGAAACAATAGAAAAATGCTTTCGACATGCCGGATTTATCCATCCATCTAAAAAGAGTGGTTATAATGCAAATGACGAAAACAACAGACCTTTTGAAGAAATAGAATTTCCAAACTTTTCTGAAAAGTTCCAATGCGATATTACATTTACAGAGTATGTAGCAGCTGACAATAGTTTAGAAGTATCTGGACCTTTAACTGTGGAAGAAATTGTTGAAACAATTCAAGAAAAATGCAATGAGGAGATGGAATCGGATTCTGATGATTCTGCTACTATGTCCCAAGTGCTTTCCTTACCTACAGAAAAGTCAATTGCACAATCAATTGAGTGTTTGCGTACATTTATCCTGATGCAACCGTCATCAGACAAAGAACTTAACTGTTTGTTACAAATAGAAAAACTGGCTAAAAAGTCAAAAATGAATAGGGCTAAGCAAACAACAATTGATAATTTTTTTCATAGAGATGATAAATAAGTGTAAATAATTTCTTAAATGTTCATCTAATTTCAGGTAAGAAAATTATAGTACAATTAAAATGTAATTTTAAATGCCGTTGTTCTATAGTGTATTATTAATTTTTATGTTTTATTTATATTATTTTAATATTGTTATTTTATGTATATATATCTTTTAATTTAATATTAAGTCATTCTAACGATAACATCCGAAATTAAAAAAAAAAAATACTAACATTAATTCCTTTGTAATAGTACCCCTTTAAACATGTTTTCTCTCATACTTTCCATAATTTGAACTCTGGATAATTCGAACATTTCTTGTGGTCCCGACGAGTTCGAATTAACGAGAGCCGACTATATATATATATATATATATATATGTATATATAAATATAGATACAGTAGAATCGCGAACTTATACCTTTGGAATGGATCATTTTCTTCTGATGGACTGATGGCTTCTATTATTATGAAACAGCCATTATAAATGAAGTGTTAGGTGAAGATGAAAGAGCAGCCGTAAAAAGTTAAAACTGATTTTCTTGTCAGAATGGGGAAAAAATGGTCATAATTAAAAAAAAAAAAAAAAAAAAATTATGGCCGTTTTTTTCCCCCATTCTGACAAGAAAATCAGAGTTCTAACTTTTTATGGCTGCTCTTTCATCTTCACCTAACACTTCATTTATAATGGCTGTTTCATAATAATAGAAGCCATCAGTCCATCGGAAGAAAATAACTCGGTTAAAGCGGAAACTTGGATAAGCGGGACTCGGATAATCAGGACTCTACTGTAGTTCAGTTTTAAGACTTAAAACACATGATTTCATTTTATGTAAAACGACGTCATTTGAATCCGCTGAAAAATTCCTCATTTACGATCCAGTCATAAACAACATCTACAATAAAGTATGCATAGGATGTCACTATCTCAGAATAATAGACAAATCCAGGTAAAAGAAATCAGCAAGAAACTCGACCAAACAAATCGGCAATCTAATGATTCATAGGCCTTCATTTGTTTGTAATATTAATATAGATACTTAAAATTAAATTTAGTTTATAATAGCTCCATGTTTTATCAGAAATCATTCATTTATATTTTTCTCAATATAGCACGTATTTTAATTACATTTTTTTCGGTTGTTATGAGAAAATGGCAACAAAAAGATCTAATTATTATTTTTCAACTATTTTCCCTTTACTTTCTACAGAAATGGAGTACTTGAGTTGCCAAAATTAAACAAATATCGCTAAAAACTACAAAAAAAATGAATATCTCAAAAATACACGGAGATGCAATTTTCAAACAAATTGCATTTAAAAATACTTTTTTCCCCCCAATACAATGGTATAAAAATTGAAAATGTGTGATTCTTAGAAGTTTAAAAAATTTCTATAGAGTATTTAATCGTACAATTATACATCTGCTTTGTTTTATGGCTGGCCCATACAACATAACGTTATTTTTTTGAGATGACGCAAAATAAGCTGGGAGAAAGAAATAGCATAGGGAGGGCTTAAAGAAAAAAGGATTTTGAGTTAAGGAAAACACCTAAAACAATTAAGCAGCTAAAAGGTAGTGTTCGACAGCTTATAACATTTACATTTTTGCAGTATTCATTGTCAATAATTTTGTTAAATTACATTAAAAGGGAACATCAGAAAATACAATGAAATTAAAACACTATTGATTAGAAAAAGAAAATTAAGATCACTTAGAATATAGAATCAAAGAGAATCAAATTAGAGGAATTAGAGGCTTAGAATCAAATAGAAGGTCTTTAAAAGTCACTATGAAATATTTTTCATCATGTTTATTTACTCATTTCTAATTACCTAACACATAAAGTTTAACTTGATAATAGAATTTATATGAAATATGAGTATGTTACACTGCAATTGAAGAATTCATAGTATGTTGCTTGACAAAATTTACAACATGGACATTTCAAATTAATAACTTTATTTCTTAAATTAAATACTAAAAACCTTTTATAACTAAGCATTATTTGAATCTAAAAATTACAAAGTAGTTGTATTAACAAGTTTCTTTCTTATTTATGCTTCACATGGTTATTCCTAAAGTAATTTTGCATTATCCCAGCTGCCAGTATCACTTTTCTTTGTGTTTCCTGAAATAGATAAAAAGTTTATCTTGTAATAAAAAACATTAAAACTATCCAACTGGCAAACAAAATCAAGTGATAACGCTTGAAAAATTTATTAAAAAAATAAGAGCAGGAAAAGAAGTTTTTTTTCTATATGTATAGAAGCTGTTCTTTAAATTTAGCCTTATTGATGTGACAAAGAAACAGGGCTGTTTAATTTAACTTATGATTTAAATCAAATGATTAAAAAATATATTTGATTTAAATCAGTTTATTTTAACATTGACATTTACAGGCTGAATAAAAATCAGATTCACCATTCATGTTAAAATGTGCTATCATTCATGTCAGATTAAAAATTACCTTTTAATAAAGTTAAATAAAACTTTTCTAATTGAAAATAGTATTATTTCATGAAAGTAAATGCAACACTGCATTAAAACTATTATAAATCCATAGTGCATTCCTCAAAAAATACTGATAAATGCTCTCTTATTTTTGAACTCTTTTCTTTCCTGCATGACCACTTCATTTTTGCAAGTTAGATGCTGAAGCTAAAATTAAATCTATTTAATGTAAAAGTATTTAATATAATAGTTTTTTTCAGTGGAGAGTTACTTCTTCTAAAGCAGATTATACATAATTCACAAGCTTGTTTTAAGTTTAGTTGCTTAGACCTGCAAATTACAGCAGCCCATATGTTGATGATTGATGTATTGATCATTTAATACTTGGACAAATTATAACATAACAAATATTTGGGCTGTTCTTCCAACATAAAATTATAGAATTCCAATTCATGTTTCTTCTGTAACTGAAAATACTTTAATCCTTGTGACTGATCCCTTTCCCATCAGTGTTAAAAATTTGGTACAACGTTGAACCAATTTTTGGTGTTGCAGTAGCTACCATCATAAGATGGTGAAATATTGTTCCAACATTTGGTTCTAAGGATGAACCATAAGTTGGTGAAACCTTGAAAAATAAATTGGCGAAACGTTTAACCGCAAATTGGCGAAATGTTGAACCATAAATTGGTGAAATGTTGATGAAGCAATGATTTTTGTCCTCCCACCACTCCTCTTTCATAGGTAAAACATTTTGCTTTTTAAAAAAGATATTCTGTTTTAACATAATTTAAGGTGAAACATTTACAATCTCTCCAATTAATTTTTGTTGGAAAATAATTTTCAAGATCAGAAACCCAGGTTTATTTAGCAAAACATCATTGTTATTTTAAATATCTTACACTATAATTTACATATTAAAGTACACAAGAAAGAATATGATGATGTTATGGGGCTTTATATATATATATATAAACTTATCAAATTGAGGTAATTGAAATGCATTATAATTTTCTAAATAAACATTGATTTTGTATGACGCATGCAAGCAATCTTTAAACAAAAATCAATTAGAGAAAGAGTAAATATAAATCCTAAATTGCATTGAATCAAGGACAGCATCTTAAAAAAACTACGTCAAACGGGGTTGGGGACAAAAAGCATTGCTTATCAACTCACATCTTTTTTTAAATAAGTTCTAAGCATGATCTAAATATTACGAATGTGTATTTTTTTTTATATGTATGGAGATTGGTAATTGTTTTATTAAATGTGAACATCAACATGGAGTCTAAATTTTTAAATTCTACGGAATATGTATATAACTTTCCTTTAAACATATTCCTTAATAATTCTTATTAATACTTATGGAATGACGTGATAAGCCATATTTAATTTTAATGTTTTATTCCCGTACACACTGTATTTTATAAATACAAGCTAAATACATTTTATATATTTTGTAAGAAAAGATTGATCTAGGAAATAGAAAAAAAAAAAAAAGGAAGTTTAAAAAGAAAAGAAATGATTGCATATGTACTGTTTTTCATTGTTTGAAAATCATTTTGAATGTAAAAAGTAGTTATTAATCAGTTTAATAAATATTCAATCCTACATTATATAAAAAAAAATGTAAATATAAACTTAAAATATACTAAAACAGTTTTATACATAAACTTTATATCAGTATAAACAACATTTTATTTAAATGCTTAAATATCATGCTTCCTTTTCACTTCTTAAATTAAAAACTGTAATATATATAAGGAAATATTCCCAGTGTAAATCTATTTTTCAATCTGAAACCTTTTCTTATTATCTTAATCATTGAATATCTTGTTTCACTCCAAAATATTAATAATTATAAATACTAATTCATTGACTCTTATTTTTTATAATCAGGAAACAGTAAAGAACACAAAAATTCCAGTATAAAAAAATAGAATCTCAAATCACTGCAAATTAATGTTTACATCTATGGCTATGAATGCACCCTTGAATCAACATCTCCCGGTGTCAGCATTTTACAACTAAGATAGTACTTCACGTTTTGTTTTTGCTTTCGAGCTGCGAGAAATTAAAATACTTCACATCTCACTATTGAATAGGAAGAATGAAATGTTTACACAAATTTTCTTTATTCAAAAAGACAAAATGAATAAAGTCATGATTAATTTTTATTAAGAACTGTTTGTTATTTAATTGTTAAAACAATTATATTTCAAACTGTTACATAAGGAACGAATATAGCACATAGTGATGGGCGACTCTGGAAAATTTGAGAATCGAATAAAATCGACATCGTATAAAACAGAATCGATCGCAATAAGAATCGATTCCCATATTCTAGAATCGATATTTCGATGTTCACAGATTCACACAGATAAGCTGCAAAATAGTAATTCCAAAACGTAGGAAATCAACAGGGCCGTAACGACTATCTCTCATGCCTCACCTCCATTTATAGGGGCCCTAGACAATGTTAGCGGCCCAGAAGTAAGCTACTACAGACCTTTGAGTCAAATAATAAGGTTTTTTAACTTTTAAAATTATTACAGTGACCTCTCACTTATACGACTCTCAGTTATACGACTCTCTCGGTTATACGCCGAATTCTCTTGGTCCCGTCCACGCTTTATGGGAAATAATGCTAAACTTCTCTCAGTTATACGACTGCTTCTCTCACTTATACGACGCTTTAAACGGTTCAGGTGATTTTACATTTCTCACTCTATAATTAATTTTGATAATCTTTAAAGTACAAATCATTCCCGTTTTCTTACATTTATCCTTTCATTATTGTTAAAGTGTTTATCAATAATGAATAACATTTCTTATTTATCTTCGTTTGTTATTAACGATGAAATCTATGGCGGCAGGGTGATTGTATGGAATTCTCTTGTGTCTGCCATTTAACAAAAGCCAACTGATCACCTGCAGATCACGTCTCTGTATGTACTGGGTGAGAAATCAGGGTTTTTGCAAAATGCACTTTTCTGGAAAAATTTAACAGTTTTTAGGAATGTGTTGTCTTTTAGGAATGAGGTTGTTTTAGAAAAATAGACTTTTATTTTAAACTTAACAAATCGAAAATGGCAGTTCTTGAATATCACTAGGAAAAAATACTAAAGCGAGAACATATCGGAAACACATCCCAAGCTAGAATCGTGCCAAAAGACCTATGCGCGTACAGCCTGCAGAGCGAAGGGGGGGGGGGGGGGGGGAACGCATGCGTCACAGAAAATCGCTACAAAGTACTAGACGCGTGAAAGTTTATTCATTTCGCTGCAATTTTTTCGGTTTGATGCATGCCAATACCTAAACTGAAAATGTCAAAATGTAAAGCATTAAGCATACAATTCAAAGTTGAAATCATTAAGGAATATGATAAAAATGTACTACAATCAAAGAAGGCATTAGCTGCTCTCTTCAATCTGCCAGAATCGATGCTAAAAGGAATTCTGAAAAATAAAAATGTCATTATTAATGCATCAATAAATGTCGATTCAAAGAGATCCAGGATACAATGTGGCAGATTTAAAAAATTGAAATCAGCATTAATCGCGTGGTTTAACCAAATGCGAGCTTCAAATTTACCGATAGATGGTGTGATTTTTAAAGAAAAGGCTCGCACGCTTGCTGAGAAGTGTGGAATCGAGAATTTTTGAGCGTCTTGGGATGGCTCGAGAAGCTGAAAAAAAGACACCGACTTTTGCATTGCCGCATCGCAGGAGTAAGCGCATATGTTAATGAAAATGATGTTAGACAATGGTTGCAAAATCTACCTATGTTAATTAAAGATTAAGGGACCTAAAGGTATTTTTAACTGTGATGAAACGGACTGCTTTTCAAGCTGATACCAGATAAGATATTATCATACAAAGAAGAACCATGTCATGGGGGCAGAAAAAGTAAAGAAAGATTAACTATCCATTTTTGCACAAATAGTGATGGTTCAGAAAAAATAAAAACTTTAGTAATAGGAAAATCAAGAAAATCTCGATACTTTAACCCCTTGAGGGGCGGTGGGATATATTTTATCCCACCTACGATTAATGAAGATTCGCACCAGAAAAATGTTATGAAATTTTGCTTTCCTAACTATGGTGGAAAAAAGTCGTAAAATTGCTTTTCCTTATTTTGAAATAAAATTTTTCTACATTTCCGGTATGAATTCAACATTACATAAACGCAATTGCTTGCCCCTCAAGGGGTTAAGAATAAAAAATAATTGCCATGTGGCTACAGAAATTTAAAAAAAAGCATGGATGATATCAGAGATTTTCATTGATTTTTTAAAAGAGATGGATAATTAAATTTCAAAAACAACAAAGAAAGGTTTTACTTCTAATGGATCAATGTCCATCACATCCCGATGTAAAAGATCTATCGTTTCTGCAGCAAATTAAAGTTTAAAATTTTGTCAGCAAATTCTGCAAGCAGTTTACAGCATTAGCTTTAGGGATTAAAAAGAATTTAAAAGTAAACTACAGAAGGAGTTTGATATTGTTTTAGGAAATGCAGTTTTCCACAAGACCAAACTGCTAGTTCAACGAATAAACCTGATATTGAGAGCATATGGAATCCTTTAATAACGAAGACTCGAATGAAATGTTTATGGACGAAGGTATTAATTTCAAAGATTATGTAGAATGTGATGATAAACTTCTTCTGTCAGTACTGAGAACTGCTGAAGAAATATTTGAGGATATTAATAATAAAGACGCGAGCGAGGTGGATGAAGAAGATGAAAGCAATGTTCCTGCTGTTGTAAATTTTTCAAAAGCAAGTACCGCTTTAAATAAATTAAAGAATTATGTCCATCAAAATTATTATTCCCAAACTAGCTTACAAGCTTTATTAGACATGGAAAAATACATTTTCTCTTTCTATCTACGACAGAGACAAATTAATATCACTTCCTTTTTTGAGAAAATCTGATCTGAAAATCTTTAAAAAAAACATAGTGGTAAATGAACTATTTTGTGAACTTTTTAAATATATTTTATGTTTAATTTTTTAATACATTTTACAAATTTTGTTAAAATATGTTGTTCGTACTCAAAACTTATCGTTTTTAGTATAAATAAAATAATTAAAGTCTATAAAGTTTGAAACTTTTATAATAGGACGGTCTCTCACTTATACGACTCTCTCAGTTATACAACTTTTTTCTACGGTCCCTTGAAAGTCGTATAAGCGAGAGGTCACTGTATTTTTAAGATGTAATTTTGATAATAATTTATATTATATTTAAATTTATCTTTAAAAAAGATATCGGTCATATAAAAAAAAGAAAGAAATGATTTTTTTTTTCCATCCGGAAAAGATGTACTTTCTACTCTTATTTCCTTCAACCAAACAGATGGGGACTTACTTCCTATAAACTCCCTAAAACGTGTATAAACGTCTTAAAAATGCACAGATGAGCAAAATTTTGAAGGCTCTAAATTTATTTAAAAAGTTAAATGGTTTTTCTGTCTTTTTAGGGTCTCCTATAAGCGTGGGGGAAATGCAAATATTGCAAATCTTCTTTTAAAATAGCCGTGAGGAATGTAATTAACCAATCATCACATACTAATTATCCTCCAATTAATAATCAAAATTCTCCTTTTAATAATATATTTAACTAAAATTTCGTTCCCTTTTTAAAATATATATCTCCTTATCTCATTTACAGTTTATAAATATCTTTCTTTTTAATGCTTACCAAATTTTCAGCTGTTAAGAAAAAAAAAATGTTATCATCCTAGAGCCATTAACAATGAAATAACATACTTTTCTCTGGTTAACAAATAAATAAAAGTACATTCCTTGATTATATGTTTCTTTTTTTTTTCAGCAGTAATCTAAAAACTATAAACAGTTATTGACTCATTCGCTGACATGCAGAGTGCACTCACTGAAACAATAAAAAGAAAAGTATCGAGTTAAACTGATGGCATTGAGCTCACAGTCTATTCATACTAAGTGTATTTTATACTCTTACTTCAAAGAATGCCTTTCGAAAAATAAATTAAGGGGGAATCTGCCCCCCCCCCCTCATCACATCTCTATACTTAAACAATAAGCCTCCAAATCTCATCAGGGAAGCGCTTTATCAGAATAAACTGGTTACCAAATTTGAAGCAAATCAGACAGAAAAATCCATCTATCTAAATTAAGGGGGGTTAGCCCCTGTTGCTCCCTTTATACTTAAACAATGAACCTCCAAATTCAATCAGGGAAGCGTCTTATCAGAATTAACTGGTATACCAAAATTGAAGCAAATCTGATAATTCTGCATGAAGAACCCATTTATCTAAGTGGGGGGGGGGGATAGTTCCTGTACCCCCGTCTTTTATGCTTAACCAATGAACCCCCAAAACTAATCGAGGAAGCGCCTTATGAGAATGAACATAGAAAAAAAATTTTGAACAAATCGGATATTTCTATCGAGAGTTATCGCGTTACGTATGTACATACATACAGAAGCTGTGAGAACATTAGCTCTCAGGCTTTGATAGCCTGTGAGCTAAAAAGAAAAGTGCCCAGTTAAACTGATGGCATTGAGCTCACAGGCTATTTACACTAACTGTATATTATGCTCTTATTTCAAAGAATAATGCCCCTCGAAAAATAAACTAAGGGGGGGGGGGATTGCCCCTCCCCGTTTCCCCTCTTTATACTTAACCAATGACCCTCCAAATGTCATCAGGGAAGCGTTTTATCGAAATAAATCGGTATACCAAATTTGAAGCAAATCGGATAGCAAAACCCATTTATCCAAATAAGGGGTATTAGCCCCCTGTTCCCCCCTTCATATTTAACCAATGAACTTCCAAGTCTAATTAGGGAAGCGCCTTATCAGAATAAACTGGTATACCAAATTTGAAGTAAATCGGATAGCAAAACCCATCTATCTAAATTAGAGAGGGTATTATCCCCTCATCTCCCTCCCCCCCTTTAGACTATAACAATGAACCTTCAAATATAATCAGAGAAACACGTTATCAAAATTAACCGGTATACCAAAATTTGAAGAAAATCTGATAATTCTGCATGAAAAACCCATTTATCTAAGCTAAGGGGGGATTAGCCCCCGTTTCCCCTTTATACTTCACTAATGAACCCCCAAAACTAATCAGGGAAGCGCCTTAGCAGAATGAACATAAAAAAAAATTGAAGCAAATCGGATATTTCTATCAAGAGTTATCGCGTTACGTACATACATACATACATACAAAACCGACGGGCACATTAGATCTCAGGCTTTGATAGCCTGTGAGCTAAAAAGTGCCAAGAGCGTGTAACTAGGGGGGGGGGGGGGGCAGAAAGTAAAAGAGGACATTAAAAGCTTTTCAACAATATGTTACACGAGATGGTTTGGAATAAACAATAAATATGCCCCCCGGGGACAGGTAAGTCTCAAACGGTGGGAGGGGTGACCTCAAATGTATCTTTGGTCAAGGTTTCAAAATGTGGATTTATAATAAAATAGAACGAGAATTGGGCATTTTTAAAATAACATGCATATTTTGAACGGCCCTGTAAATTAAGATTGGGGGAAAGGGGGGAAGAAAGGATTAGAAGGGACGAACTTGAAAAATACAACATAATAAACTAGTAACCCAAATAACTAGGCTTCTAAACAAAAGTATAACGATTTAACCTAGTATTGAATTCAGGGGGTGACCCGGGGGAACATTGGAATGTCCCTCCCGAAATTTTTGAGATTTTATGCTTTTTAATGGACAAATGTGCATCCCCCATTACGGAACTCTAAAATCTCCCCCCCCCCCCATCCCGACCGGAGCAGTCTAGAAATCAACCCGCCATTCAACACCGAACATAGAAAGAAAGAAAAAAAAGGCTCTTATACAAAATTTTACAGCAATTCTGCCACTAAAACAGTAAAATTGGAGGAATCTATTCAACCCGAATCGTGGATCATGCGCAATGTGATTTGAATTGAACTAAATCAAAAAATAACAATTTCACCTGCATCTAAAAATCGGCATCGAATCTGAACTGAATCGATTCGCCCGAATCTAAAGAATTGAAGTAAATCAAAAAATAGCGATTCTGCCCGCATCTAAAGATCGACATCGGCATCGAATCGAAACTGAATCGATTCGCCATTTCTGATCTTAATTTATGGGCAGAATCGAAGCGTTAATTTTTGCTTGCTTTCTTTTGTCTTTAGAAAAAGAAAGCGTTGGATTCGTGAAAAATTTCGACTTCTGGTTTTCGAAGGATTTATAGTTTTAGAAGATCTTGTCTGGATTACGATTTGACTATTTTTATACATTGTCTGTCTGTCAGTCTGTCTATTTGTTTGTCTCTGACAAAAAAATTGTGGGCGGTCTATTTCAAGAACTAATGCATGGAATCTGTTGAAACTTTAGATTCAATTAGACTTTCATTTAAATTGGTGCTGATTACTTTTTGATGTAAATCTACCGCCAGGTGGCACTGCTATGCTGCATTTTTCCCGATTTTCGCAATAGCTCTATCTCAAGAACTAATGCACGGATTTTCATCAAACTTCACATTCAGTTAGACGTTGGCATAAATTGTTGCATATTAGATTCGGTGTAAATCACCCAACAGGGGGCGTTGTTAAACAGATTTTATCAGCAGTGTTGAATTCAGACAATTTTCTCCGGGTGGGATTTCTGCGGATCCAGAGAGGGACAGTTCAGAGGGGAAGGGGATTGGACTTTTGTACATTAAGCATAAAATCTCAAACCTTCTGGGGGGACATTTGAATGTTGCACGGAGGGGGGGGGGGGGGGGGGGCTTGTCCCTCCGGGCTACCCCCGGAATTCAACACGTTTTTCTGGATTTAAACGATTTTAGGGATCATATCTCAAGAACTAATGAACGGAATTTCATCAAACTTAATATTCTGACATAAGTTGTTCATGATTAGGTTTTCGTGTAAATGATATAACAGGCTGTGCTGCCATGCTGCTTTTTTTAGCAGTGTTGAATTCAGACATTTTTCTCTGGCAGGGATTTCTATGGTTCTGGAGTATGGTTCTTAATGTACATTCTAGAGTTTCGGGGGGGGGGAGGGAATTGGACTTTTGTCCATTAGGCATAAAATCATTTCAATGTTCTGGGGGGAGGGTGTCCACTCGTACCAGCCCCTGAATTTAACACTGTTTTTCAGAATTTACACGATATTAGCGATAATATCTCAAGAAGTAATGACCGGAATTTCATCAAACTTAATGTTATTTCTCATTGACATAAGTTGTTCCTGAGTTTTTCGTGTTAATCATGTAACAGGCTATACTTTTTTTTTTGCATGATATTCGTGATAGCTATATCTCAAAACTAATGCACGGAATTTAATCAAACTTCATATTCTGTTACACTTTCAGATAAATAGATCCTTATTAGGCTTGGGTGTATACTGCCCAACAGCTGTCGCTTTTATGCTCTTTTAATTGGGATTTTCCGTTGCGGACATCTAGGCTAATATCAGACGAACGTCTTTTTGCACGCTTTTTTTTCGCTCTTACACCGTCCCTACACATGATAGCGAAGGTGTAGGGATGGCGTAAGAGCAAAAAAAAGCATGCAAAAAGACGTTCGTCTGACATTAGCCTAAGAGGGTGTGGGCCGAAATTCAATGATTTGTTAGGAAAATGCAATGCTTATATTTTCTTTTAAAATGCACATACTTCAACGAATCTATCCTTTTTGAATCCTCATGATGCGCATAGGTTATCATTTAAATTTGACACTGTGATAGCGAATTTTGAAGTTTTAACATTTATGAGGCAGATGAAAGTTTTGGGATTGGCACATCCAACTATTTTATCTTCAATTTTTGAAAGAAAATGAAAATAATATTACCTTATTTTGTCTTAGAGACATTGATTAAAAAATTCATAGTATCGATTATATCAAGTTGGCCATAGTATCGATTAAATCGATTAAAAAAATCGAAATCGCCCATCACTAATAGCACACAATCGCTTGTGAAATTCGGGAAACTAAATCAATCTTTTTCTATAAAAAATGAAAACTATTTAACACTTATACAATATCTAAGTACAGGAATGAAACATTAAAATTAAATAAGACTTGCCTTCGCATTTCATAAATATGCCTTTTAATATCCCTTTCGTTTAAACTTTAGATGGTGGATGAAATGCAATCGTTTCACTTATCTTACAATGGTGTCATAGACAAAGACGTACTGTTCTGATTGGTTGATAAGTAGTTCTTAAACTTGGCTCAACTTATTACCAAAATGTGGTACAATTCAGCGTAACTTCCAAGGCTACACCATGAAATGGAGTTTTTGAAAATTAAGAAGTACCATATTTTGGTAAACCTCATTATTTTACTCCATATATTGGTTTAACGTTAAACGGAAATTTTTAACAGTGTAGAATTCATTGCTTACTGCAATGGAGAAGACAAGAAATTTTACTGTATCTTATTTATAAGCTAAGCAGTCTTTCCCAATGTCAAATAAGCATGATTGATGGCTGTAATTGTGAATGACTGATGGCGTACAGTCAATGATACAGTGGCGTAGCCAAGGGAGGGATCCAGGGGGTCTGGACACCCCCCCACCCCAAATGAAGAACTAGTTTACTGAATCATGGATACAACAGTAAAAACAGCTAAGACGGAATCACGAAGAATCTATGAAAAATTTCGCTTTAAACAGGTGCTTGTCTCAGAAAGTATAATTTAAAGGTATGTCTTTCGTCAGGACTATGAACATTTCCATTTTAGACAGGTTTCCATTATAAATACTTTCCGTCTTCACATTATCCATTAAAACTGCTAAAAGTACCTGAAGAGCATAAATATATTACAGTAAAATCTGTGAAGATGACCTATCTCAAAGGAAAACAATTCAAGATTCGTCGAAAACAACAATATATATTTATGCTTACTAACGTTTGAAACCTATCTGAAATTAAACTTGTTGCAGTTTTGATTCCTTCTTCTGTGAACACAGAATCCTCTCATAAACGGTAACATTTTAATACGTTGAGTGCCACGGTGACTGACACTGAAGCTGAAAAATTTACAATGTTTTAAGTAATTTTTAAGACAGTATAATCCTGTAATAAATAAAAGGTAAGTCAATTTTAAATAAATTTTCAGCAATTACTTAAAACAATATATATATTTTTAGTTTTATATCATATTTTAGACCGTCAGTCATCGGTGAATGATGCATTCTAAACGGAAAGTTCAGTGTCAGTCACTGGTGACTGACGTGGCACTTAACGCGTTAATGTCCAGAGACAGAAGGATAACTACGCAAGTATACCTGCTATTCCGTTTACACAAATTTACTGTAACTAGATTAAACGAAAACTTCTTTATCTTGGACTTCGATGGGACCAACTGTTGCCGACACTTATGGGAAAAGAAGAGTTTAAACGAATGCAATAATGGCACATTGGTTGAGTTCAGTGGTGTAGCCAAGGGGGGGGTGGTCCAGGGAGTCCAGACCACCACCCCCCCTCCCCAAACGGAGAACTGGGTTACTGAATCATGGATAAAACAACTATAAAAACATCTAAAACGGAATCACAAAGAACCTATGAAAAATTCTGCTTTAGACAGGTATTTGTCTTAGAAGGTATAGTTCAAAGGTATGTTTTTCGGCCAGGCTGTGAATTTTTTCCATTTTAGATAGGTTTTCTTTATAAAATTTTCTGTTTTCACAGCATCCTCTAAATCTGTTAAAACGTATTCACTCTATAGTACATCTCTGAAGAGTATAAATGTATTACAGTGAAATCTGTGAAGATGGCCTATCTTAAAGGAAAAAAATTCAAGATTCACCAAAAACAACACTGTATATTTATACTTGCTAAAACTTGAAACTTATCTAAAATGGAACTTTTTCCTGCTGTGATTCCTTCTTGACAGTTTTTCTGTCAACACGGAATCCTCTAGTAAACAGAAACATTTCATGGTCCCGATGACAGAAGGATAACTACACAAGTGTACCTGTTAAGATGGAAATCCATCTACATCAAATTTGTTAATGATCCCTATCGATTCCGTTTACACAGATTTCACTGTAACTATATTACGGTTGCGTGCAAATGGAAAAAGTGCTGCCTCGCCTGCAAAAGCAATAAAAGTGTCAACTGACCTTTATTTTCCAACCGTTGTGTGTTTATCAATAAAAGAAAGGGGAGTGTCAGCAATGGAAAGAGTCGGAGATGGATTCGTCGGAAAGATTTCCGACCGATTCGGATCCTACAAAAGCAACAAAATAGGAAAAGCACCACCTAATCGCAACAAAGACAGCGCCATTTTTAGGATACGTCTATTATGACCATAAACATAAAACTTCTTCATCCTAGACTTCGATGGGAAAAAGTGGAGTTTACACGATCGCAATAACGGCACATTGATTGCATTTCTCAGCCCTTATCTTTGTTAATTTTATATAGTATAATATTATCAATTACTTTAAATCTGCTGGCTCGAATTAATAAAAGTAACTTTATTCTTGGACTGGTTATTTGTAAACATTTATTGCAACTTTCAAAACACCTTCAGTAATCTGAATATGATTTATCTTCTTTTTTAAAACATGCTAATGATGTCTTTTCAGCTCCAAAAAGTTTGCATAAATCAGCAAACAAGAAACCAGAGACTTGTGTTCAAAAGTTTGCTGAACTGTTCAAGAGAGCAGAATCCTTTGCTAAGGAAAACTGATGCAATTTTCTTTTCCCATACACATTCCTTGCCAAGTTGGACATCCGATGAAGAGGGATAATACGTCTCATGACAAACCTGAAGAATATTTCAGAAGATCAATGTTTCTTCCTTGCTCGGATACTTTTATTTCTGGTCTCGTTTATCGTTAGAGAAAGAGCAGAGGGATATTGAAAAGTTTTGATGTTCTTTTGGGTTTTTACAAGATAATGGCGATTTTTGTTATTGAATTTTACTACCAGAGCTATTTGTAATAAATTGTTAATGGAATCTTACGTTGGTGTTTATTATTTTGAAGGGCTGATTTTTATCAACTTATTTGGTATTATATGATAATTGTGTTTTTTGCCATTGTACGGGATATTTAAGGCAGTTACAGAACAATGAGAAAGTTCTTTTTTCCCTACAAATTCAAAATAATACGAAAAACATCGGAAACGATTTTTACAGTGATTGCACTACAGCATTGAACTCAGGGAGTGCTCCCTCCGGAACATCTAACTGTCTTCCCAGAAGATTTGGGATTTTATGCTTATTAATGTTCTAGAAGTGCTATCCTTTTCCTGCAACTCCAGAGTGTCCCTTCCAGAGCTGCAGAAATCCCACCCGGAGAAAATTGACTGAATCCAACATTACCTTTGACCCAAATTACGTCTTGTGAATGCCCAGTTTAACATTGCTTCCAAAAATTTCATAGTGGCAATGAGAGTTTTGTGTATGGAGAAGGTCGTGGGTGACAGTCTGTCCTTAACAGTGAGAAATCAAAAGCATAAATTGAAGCTAATCCACACACCAAAGCCCAAGAGCTTACAGCTGAACTTGGAGAATGACCTAAAGCTGTTTCGAACCACGTAAAATAAATTGGTTGAAAAGTAAAATAACAGAAATCACCATTATTTTTAACACAACAATACTTCCAAAAAAGTTCTAATCTATCACAAATACAATTGTTACAAAAATTTAGCATCCTTAAAGTCGATCAGATATCTGAAGCAACTATTGAGACCGAATGTGGTATGAGAAATGACAAAACATAACACGCAGGAGAATTATGGCTGTTTTAGACAATTGTAACCAAACTGTTGTTTCCAACATGAACTATATTTGTTACATTACTAGTTTCTGTAGCCGAAATTGCAAGACCTTTTTCTTAAAGATTAAAATCTTATCTCAGAAACTCTCATGTGGAATTATGGGATTGGCACTTATGTGAACTCATTATCCAGTATCTATTACAGCACAAATTCTTAATTCAATGGCAAGAAATTAAACATGGAAATTGATGTTTTAAACTGATCCATTTGATCATATAAAATTTTTGTATGCAAGTATTTATGCTACATGAAACTTGATTTAAATACATTTAACTCTTCAGTATGCACTCGGTTTTTTATATCATAGTGTTTGTAAAAATCTTTGTCACTGGTAAATATAAATGTAACTTCATTATATTATTAGCTGCAATTATAGAGATTGATCTTATATTATTTTATACATGCTATTCTTTTAAATTAAGAAATTAAATAAGGATATATCTAAATTCTTAAAGTTACTTTAAATATTTCTATTGCACATATACACGCACAGCCAATCCTGTCAAGACGTGATTGCAAGGGACGGGAAAAAAGTTCCATATTAGACAGACTTCCGTTTAAAGAAGTGTAATTAATTGTACGTCTAAGATACACTACCTCAATACGATCTAACCCCTCCGAAAAGAAATCCTGGCTACGCCACTGGCTATATAACACCGACAATTGATAGCTTCACATTTTAGTTATGTGACTACCTTGCATTTGGTAACTGTTTTTATGAATCATTTGTGTAGTAAATCACAAGTTGGAACGAAAATACCATTTGCTAATATTACTAGGTACAGTAACGAGAGCTTTTGGATTTGTTAATGCATAAGACAAATGGCTGGCTGGCAGAAAAAAGATCCAATGTGACTTTATTTTAGAGAAAAAAAATACTGTTTCTACTATTCTGGTGGGAAAGGAATATACAAATCATGTAATGTAGAAATGATGGGGACTGTGGCAAGAAGGAAAAAATACAAAGAAACTTACAATCTATATGATAAAGATAACATTAATGAATCTGAATCAGTTTAAATACACAATGCATTTTTGACTCACTTTTTGATGTACTTATTATGTGATTATATGTATTATTAGCGTAATACATTAATGAAAAATTGATTAAATTAACTAGAAATTTATGCACACTTTTTAATCTCATTTACACGAGAAGTAAAAATCAAAATAAATAAAATCAGAGGCAGCATTTTAAATAGGAATATAATTTCCAATTTATGCTTTACCTCCATGATAGCCCATGACTTTTATTTATTAACTTACAGCATCTTTCTAACCTTAATATTAAAAATAACCTTAAATTTTAACTTTTAAAAAGCATTTCATTTGTTATTTTCGAATTATTAAAGCAGATCTTGGAAAATAAATAAAATATTTATTAGTTTTGTAACTAAAAATTTTATATTGCTTAGAAAATTTTATTCTCCAACCAAAAATTTTAAATCCATACTGTGTCATGCCACCACCGCCAAGGTACTTTACTCAGTGTGCCACTGCTGTTATATTTTGTGGTGCAGATCTCTACACTCGTGTTCAAATAATTTAAAAATTCATTTAACACCAATTTCTAAGTCTATTCTTTACAATTTCAAGAAATATGATAAAGAACTGTAGGAATTTTTAAAGTAATTTCAGGAAGCAACAACTGTTATGAAATTATATGTAAAACAGCTGGTAACTTTTTCAGCAAGAAATTGTTTGCAAAGAAAAAAATAAAATAAAACTTACAATAGATATGTATATGTAAACTTAGGGGGAAGGGAAGGCTAAACTTTTCATGTGCGAAATTGTGTAATTATAGTATTTTTTATTTTTGTTTCTTGTCAAATGATCAATTTATAGCTTACTAGGGAACATCCCCAAGTGTTAGTTCTGGATTTTGACAAGCATGGTATCATTCGAAAGCTCTTGTCACGTGGATCAAGAAATGTATAGGAACCATACTCCCGAATCCAATAATTTACGAGATATAGACCTTTTTCTGTTTCAGAAGAAGAGAAGGGAAAAACAGCATAAGATAACTTCAAAAGCTATCAAAGGTAGGAATTTTATCTCATAATTAACTATGATAGTGTTTTTCAACAACACCAGGCACAAACGATGAAGGGCATTACTATTTGTCAGTCAGCACAGGTGTGTTTAGTAAGTGTGAAGCATATATGTTTTACTGATGGAAGGACTGGATCCATGTTTCGCATTAAAGCCTTTTTGAAAGCATACTCACACACTGCATTGAAAGTAGGTAAAGGGATCAGGTTATAGACCAAATGATGTATTTTTGGTATGCTTTCTTTAGGTGCAGCAGAACTTCAAAGGGATTTTGAATATTCGCCTATTTTCTTTACAAAGTACTTGTAGTTTTGGAAAAAGTAAACATACGGTGGCTGAAAGTATTTTGTAGACTCAGATGGAAGGAAGACTGGCTATATACCAGAACCTAGTTTTTCTATGCTTAAATTTTCATCTGTTTGGCCATTTCATCTGCCGAATACCAGGATAGCATTCTCATTGCCACACTATCATGGTTAATTGTAAGACAAAATTCCTGCCTTCAATAGCTTTAGAAGGAATCTTGTACTGTTTTTCCCTTCTTTATTTTTCTTCCTTTGAAACAGAAAAGTGCCCATATCTCATGAACTACTGAATTTGGGAGTATAGTTCCTATACTTGTCTTGATCCTAGTGACAAGAGCTTTCCAATGATACTACTCTTGTCAAATTCCAGAACTGACACTTGGGGATGTTCCTTAGTTAGTTACTAGCAAAACTATTTTCTAATAAAAAGAATTGAAATTACTTGAGTAGTTCCCAAGAAAAGGGTACATCAATGCCAGCTGTCTCACATGTGATTTTGCAATTGTTGTCACCTAATCTTTTGTTAGAAGAAATTCATAAGAATGATAGGCAGTACATTTTAAACAACTTACCATCATTAAGATCAGAGTAGTATCTTCTGGGTGGATTTGAATCCACATTGCTCCAAGGTTTTGAACCTTCAGGTGGTCCAATATCTAATCTGGATGAGAATGTTCTTTGTGATCTTTCATATTCCTCTCGATTTCTATTACGCAGTTCATCATAGGTTGTAAATTTTCTAACAGGTTCATTTTCTTCAGAAATTTGTGTAGTATCCCCTGGTAAATTACATTTAAAATTTTTAAAGGATATAATGATACATTCTCCAAGAAAAGTTTTAATAGGATACTCACATAAACATAACTTAGAATGAAATCACAATTACTGAAAGTTTTTTATACAAGTTTTCAAGTGTTTGATAACAATGAAACTTTTCATATTTAATGAACTTAAAAAAGTCTTTTGGGTTTATTGCAATTTAAATCACAATTTGTATTGAATTTATATGATCATTTCTTTTATAGATTAAATATATTGGTGTTTAGAATCAAGAGTGTAATTAAGAAAATGTTTTTAAAGCTTATAATAATAAGGTATCATCAGCATTCTATCACATTTTCCTCACTGTCATCATTTTTTAAAGGTTATAATGATACATTCACAAAGCAAACTTTTTATAAGATTTTTATATAAACATACAATTTTCCAAACCATTAGCAACATATCACAGAACATTTATATAAGTACATTTTTCTGGAAATTAACTTTAATCAGAGAAATATATATAATATATATACATTAACGTCAAAGATAATTCTGATGAATAGATGTGGTATTGTGTGTATGTGTGAGAGGGGACTACTATGTTATGCTTGGTGTGATTTTTTTTTTTTTAATTTTGTCTAATATTTCAGTTTTTTAGTGCATAAAAATAAAGTATATTTGTTCCAATTCTGATTTTATTCATAAAGTGGAAACATAAAAGGAGACACTTTTTTTTATATTGTCAACAATGCACATAAACATTTCGAAATCAATGATTAATCACTTGATCCAGATACTTTCTTCTCTACAACAGTGCAATTTGTTTTCAAAAATACAAATATTAACCATTAAAAAAAAAAAAAAAAAAAATGAAGCAATGTAAGTCACTTTATGTTTCTTAGAGACACTTTTTTTCTATGTTAAAAATAACTAAATGTCAGTATTTTAACATAATCTTTTTACACATTCTTAATACACTGGATTTACATCCCGTATAAAAATCTCGAAACATCTGCACAACTTATTTTAAAGAAAATAAATGCTGCAAAATTTTCTCCTAGAATGTGAATACATGGGCAGCTTTTGCTCATGTATTTACAATTAAATATCGATATTTTTGCACAAAAATTACATGCAGGCTTCCGACACATTATATTTATAACTCATAAAAATTTCAAAGAATTTGGAAGATAAGAACTATATTGTTTTTAATATTGTTGGCGCCACTGTATGTTGTTATGACGTCACAGTATTTACCCTCCGTCCCACCGATGTTTCATAATTCCTTCAGTAGTAGTTTGTACGCCGCCAAGGCAGTCGCAGCTCAAAGAGCACGCATTTATAATCTAAATAAACAGTCCATTATATTAAAGTTTAAAGCTATCGATTTTTAATTCTTGTTTATGCTCGCATCGCAAACAGCAACATTTGGTTAAGTCGAGCCTCAGGTATTTATTTTAAAAAAAAAGAATTTAGTCTGAAATAGTGAAAAAACATCACAGTTGAAAGGAAAAGTTCCCCTTCTTTCATTTGAAGTTTCGTCGACATCGAGTTTTATACTTGCAGTTTTAGAACAGTGATTGCGCAAGCTTCCATAATGGATTAAAGCCAAAACGAAATTGTCTGCGTGAAACAAGGTAGGAAATATTTGATTATTCTTTTTGATTATTGCATGATAAGTTTTTTTATAAAATGGAACCGCTGGAGAAATTAAAAAAGAAACGTGCATATTTAAGAACATCCGTTACCAAATTGATCACTAAATTTGAAACGTTAATAAATGATGACAATAAAGAAACCGATGACTATTTAGAAATTCTGGAACAATTAAATGATAAGGAAGACTTGCTAAAAAACTTAAATAGCGAAATAGAAGCTGCCATAAGCATTCCTAAGGATTATGAAAATGATATTAACACTAGTGAAGAATACAGTGAAAATATTATAAAAACTAAATTCAAAATAAAGAAACAAATTAAGCATTTAGAAGTGGGTAAGGTTCTCAATGAAAATCAATTAAAACCTACTCTTACAAACAATGCGCTAAACATTAAGTTACCGGAAATACCACTTCCTAAATTTTCCGGAAAACCTGAAGAATGGAGCACATTTAAACTACAGTTTGATAATATTATAACATCAAACGAGCAGTTGTCAGAAGCGTAAAAACTACATTATTTATCAGCTGCATTAGTAAGTGACGCAAGAGCTTTGCAAACAACCGAAGATACTTTTTCTTCTTTATTTCAAGCGTTAAAAGACAGGTACGAAAATGAAAGAGTTATAGTACAAATACACATAAACTCACTTTTAGATGCAGATAAAATTACACAGCCTTCCGCAAAAGATCTAAGAAATCTAGTAGGCAGCGTTAAAAAAAGCATTCGTGCATTAAAGGTTTTAGATTACAACAGAAACAATCTCTTCGACGTTTTAATTTTAAATATCATTCTTGAAAAGTTGGATAAAGATACACGGAAAAATTATGAAATGACAATAAGTTCAAATGAAGTTCCAAAGTTAGATGATTTAATTTCATTTTTAGAAAAACGTTCTCAAATTTTGGAAAACATAAGTAAAACATTGCAGTAAAACCCAAATCAATTCAAGATCGTAATTTTAAGCAAAAATCTCTCTTTGTTAAGTCAACAAATTCCATTAATTTCTGTGTAATGTGTAAGCAAAATCATGCAATATATAAATGTGACGCATTTTTTAAATTAAATGCTTTTCAGAGAAAAGATGTAGCAATGAAAAATAAGCTTTGTTTCAACTGCTTAAGTAGTCAACACGGGATTGCTAATTGCAAGTCTAAAAGTTCCTGCAACATTTGTCAGGCAAGACACAACACATTACTCCATAGAAATATAAACAATTCTTTTCCGAGCAAAGTTGATGAAGTTAACCCCACCGCGCAAGGTCATAAATTGAATCCGAACGCAGATGAGTTTTACGGACAGATAGAAACTAAATCACCTGTATCATCTTCTTTATCTTGCGTTAATAACAGATATAATCATATCTGTCATAAATCTGTCATTCTCTCCACTGCATTAGTTTGGGTCTTTAACCCTTGTTCTGGAAGTTATTTACAAGCACGTGTAATAATGGACTCTGGAAGTATGTCCAATATTGTGACTTCAGAATTTGCTAATCGATTGGGAATTCCACTAAAGCGATTGAACATCGCCATCTCAGGCTTAGGTGGAAAGGAAATGAACGTTAAACACAAAATTCGTGCTAAAATTATAAACGGAAATGGATCTTTTGAAACGTCATTGGATTTTCTTGTTGTCTCAAAAATAACGGACTCACTCCCAGTTACAAACTTAAACATTGATAACTTAAAAATTCCTCATCAGTTAGCAGATCCAAAATTTAGCCTTCCTGGCAAAATTGATATGCTGCTCGGCGCTGAATCCTTCTTTCATATAATAAAAGATGGAGAAATTCGCATTCCAAACAGTAATTTAGTGTTTCACAATTCAGTATTCGGATACATCGCAACAGGAAGCATAGAATCTGTCAGCCAAATGCAATATTGTGGTTTTGTTTCGCAGTCGCAAAGCATTGATGAATGTTTAGAAAAGTTTTGGAAGTTAGAAACCATTGATGAAACTTCGAAAATCCTTAGTAAAGAAGAATACTGTGAAGAGCATTACAAAACTACACATAAACGAAATGACGCAGGTAGATACATCGTACAGATGCCAACCAAGGATTTGGAAAAATTAGGTGATTCTAAAGAGCTTGCGAAAAAACGTCTGAATCAGTTATGGAAAAGATTAGCTAAGGATAAAACTATAAAAGCATTGTATCAGCAGTTCATGCAAGAATACTTAGAATTAGGTCACATGGAGAAGATTGCAGACCCTCATTCCGAACATCCAGAAAATCACTCATGTTACTATTTGCCGCATCATGGTGTTCTCAGGCCAGACAAAACCACAACTAAATTACGTGTGGTGTTCAATGCATCAGCTGCCACTACATCTGGCTTCAGTCTCAATGATTGTCTGCTGAAAGGAGAAGTAAAAGAAGACATATTTGAAATTATGACAAGATTTCATGTTTATAGGTATGCCTTTATGACGGACATTCAAAAAATGTTCAGACAAATTTTAATAGATCCATCTCAACGCGACCTTCTGAGAAATTTGTGGAAGACTGACGAGAATGAAGAAACTGTTATTTACAGATTGAATACTGTCACATATGGTACATCTAGCGCACCATTTCTCGCAATAAGGACTCTGAAACAGTTAGCCATAGATGAAGCATCGCAATTCCCTTTAGCTGCAGAAGTAATAAAGGAAGATGTGTATATGGATGACATAGTAACAGGCGCACATGATCTAGATACAGCTATAGAACTCCAACATCAGTTATGCGACATGTTAGAAACATGCGGTATGTCCCTCCATAAATGGAATTCCAATTCAAGGGAATTAATGAACAGTAAGCCATTGGAAGTTAAAGATTATAACTTTTCCATAAATGAAGAATCAACAAGTAAAACTCTAGGGGTTATCTGGAAACCTGTTGAAGATCAGTTTATGTTCAAGATTTCAATAACGGAGAAATAATCATACACGAAACGAGATGTGCTAAGCACCATTGCAAGGCTATATGACCCTTTAGGTCTTCTAGGACCAATTATTACATGAGCAAAGATATTTCTTCAGAAATTGTGGCTCATGAAATTAGGTTGGGAAGATGAAATTCCAAATCCAGTTGCAAGTGAATGGATAAATTTTGTGTCGTCCCTGAAACAAATCGAAGAGATCAGAATCGACAGATACATTCTAACCGGTTCTTTTCAGGAATTAGTGTTGCTAGGATTTGCAGACGCTTCAGAATTAGCTTATGGAGCTGTAGTTTATATGCATTGCACAAGTGAAACAAGTACTGTATCAACTAAACTGATCGCTAGTAAATCGCGTGTAGCTCCTTTAAAGACAATTTCCATTCCCCGCCTCGAACTGTCAGCTTGCCTTCTTCTCTCTCAACTTATAGAAAAAGTTCGTCTATTTCTAAAAATGATAGTGAGTGATATCTATTTGCACACCGATTCAAAAATAGCAATTGCTTGGATCAATACATCACCAAACAAACTAAAAACCTTTATTGCCAACAGAGTATCCAAGATACAAACTTTGACTGAGAACTATCATTGGAAGCATGTCCCATCGCATTTAAATCCAGCAGATATTATATCACGTGGATTAGGTCCTCAAGAACTTTCCAAAATGAATCTTTGGTGGGATGGCCCCCTGAACTTTCATAAACTTTCTGATGAATCTAGTGACAATACTGGCATTTTATCGCACGAACTTTATGCGCAAGAACTTAAAAAAATGGACAATATCAATTTAATTTCCACTTCTGAAAATTCCTTTGTGGATGATTTTCTTAATTTAAGTAACAATTATTTAAAATTAATACGTATTCTAAGTTTTATTTTCAGATTCCTATTTAATGCCAAAAATGCCATTCGACGCCGTGGCCCAATCACAACAGAGGAACTTCGAATCGCAAAGAGTTTTTTAGTCAAAATGGTACAGGTAAAAGCATTCGATTATGAGATAAAAACCCTTGAACAGGGAGAAATTCCCAAAAAGGGACAGGTGAGTTGTTTACATCCCTTTCTTGATAAACAGAATTTGTTAAGGGTAGGCGGTAGATTAAATAACGCTGATTTATCTTTTGATAAGAAATTCCCAATATTGCTTCCTAAAGATCACAAATTGACTTTATTGATAATGACATATTTTCATCTTAAATACTTGCACGTTGGAGCCCAAACTTTACTTTATCTTGTAAGGCAAGAATTTTGGCCATTGGGTGGTAGAAATACTGCTAGAAAAATTGTTCATGATTGCATAATTTGTTTCAAAAACAAACCTAAATGTACTGAGCAGATTATGGGAAATCTTCCTTCTGCGAGAATTACTCCTAGTTCGCCATTCACTAATGTAGGGATTGATTTTTGTGGCCCGTTTTATATAAAATATAAGGGTCAAAGGAAGGGTATTTACCATAAATGTTATGTTGCCATTTTTATTTGTTTCATAACAAAAGCGATTCATTTAGAAGTGGTCACCGACTTAACTTCAGAAGCAATGATAGCAACCTTAAAAAGATTTTTCAATAGGAGAGGTAAAAGTTTTTCTATTTGTACTAACAATGCCAAAAATTTTGTTGGAGCCAGTGCAGAGTTAAAACGTTTGGCGAACATGATTAGAAACCCCCCAGATGTTTTGGCTCATTATTTAACAAGCGAGGAAATCACCTGGAATTTCATTCCACTCAGGTCATCCAATTTCGGTGGTTTGTGGGAAGCTGGGGTGAAGTCGTTTAAGTACCACCTAAAAAGAACTGTAGGAAATTCGCGATTAACTCTTGAGCAATTTTTAACAGTTACCACGCAAATTGAAGGCATTTTAAACAGTCGGCCTCTCACACTCATGTCTTCTGACCCCAATGATTTTGAAATTCTAACTCCAGGCCATTTTCTCATAGGCAGACCTCTGAACAGTGTGTCTGAACCGGGCCTGACTGGCGAACGTGATAATCATTTGTCCCAATGGCAAAGATTAAATAAAATGGTCCAATTTATTTGGCGAAAGTGGAAATTGGACTATCTTAACAACTTCCAAGCCAGACATAAATGGCAATTTGAGAAGGATAATATTATTCCAAATTCAATGGTCCTTTTAAAAGAGGATAATCTTCCACCCTGCAGATGGACAATGGGTAGAGTTCAGGAAGTAGTTAAAGGACCAGATGGTAAGGTTAGAGTGGTTCTTGTGAAAACGCCTCATGGTATTTTCAAGAGAGGCATATCGAAATTATGCTTGCTGCCTTGTCAGTAAACTGACATATTATCATTAAATTTGACACTGTATAACCATTCAATTGTAAACTTTATGTAAACAAATGTTTGAAGCATATTTAATTATTCATTGTTATATTCATTATTATTCTATTCTGCATTTCATTGTATTGTATGTTATTCATTGTAAATTTAGATATTATATATTGAATATTGAAATGTTATTTCAATGTGGGGCGGTATGTTGGCGCCACTGTATGTTGTTATGACGTCACAGTATTTACGCTCCCACCGATGTTTTATAATTCCTTCAGTAGTAGTTTGTACGCCGCCAAGGCAGTCGCAGCTCAAAGAGCACGCATTTATAATCTAAATAAACAGTCCACTATATTAAAGTTTAAAGTTATCGATTTTTAATTCTTGTTTATGCTCGCATCGCAAACAGCAACAAATATTAAACGACCAGATGCAGAAAAACAATAAAATAGTGAAACGAAAATACAGCCCTTCAACTAAATATCAATATTTTCCATGATATTTTTTATAGGCTTCGAAGCCATTATCTCTATAACTGATAACAATTTGAAAGAGTTTGCACAATAAGAATTGAAAAATTTATCAATGTGAAAAAAAAGGTCTCACAGGCATTTTTGCCACTAAATATCAATATTTTTTTACACGATTTTTTATACAAGCTTTGAAACCATTGTATATTTATGACACATAAAATTTTAAAGAGTTTGGACAATAAGAATTTATTTTTAATATTAAAGGACCCAATGTGAAAGAATAAAATCTGAACACTTTAAAATTCAGAATCTGCTATTTTTTGTCGAAATACATAAATGCATATAACAAGCATTTAAATAGCATGCATTTTACTTTAAGACAATGCATTTGGTTTTTAAATAATAAATATTGCAAGGGCCATGATACAAGGTTCATTTAGAAATATTTTCATTTAAAAGTATAAATTCTTACAAAATTGGGTTAAAGATATGTCCAAGCAAATTTGAGGTTTATTTAAGGTTATTATCATGGCAATGTCGTCTGAGTCAGCTAGTGAAGAATATAAGTTAGCTGTTAGCTCTGTTTTTCTCTCGCATTTTGAAAAAAAAAATAATAATAAAGATTTGAGACTTTCCGTGAATAGAACATGATAGGTATATGGTGAAGTATTTTCAAGATTATGGGATTCTGCCATAAAAGAAAAGTTAATTTATGAGTAGTAGTTACCACTATTTCTGAATAGTATTTTCAGCAAATTTCTTATTTAAGTTCCTGGCTCAGGTACCAGTCCAAATTTTTGACCAAAGGCTCTAATACTCTTAATTAATCATTTGTGAAAAAGCAGTTTTATCTCCCCTCCTCCTCCATCCTATTTGCTCCCAGAGGATTTTTCTCTTATTCGAGTCCCCACTCTCACAACTAACATATCACCAGATAGGTTGAATAACAGAGTTCTGTTCAGATAGGGGTTTGTTTAGAACAGAGTCTCCCTGGCGGTAGAAGAGAAACTAACAAATTTTAGATTTTAGGTATATTTAAGGTTATTGCCACGAGCCCGGGCAACACCGGGAGTGATTGCTAGTATGGGAATAAATTTAATAATTATGATTTATTACATGGTAATTTGTTTTTTTTGTATGTCTTTTTACAGATTTTATATATTTTTTTTCCATCTATAGATCTTTTTTTTTAATCCCTTTTTACAGATTTTATATTCTTCTTCCATCTATAGATCTTTTATCACTTTTGTTCACAGATGGCAACACTGATGTTGTATATGTGAATTTAATATTATCCATGGATAGATGGCAACACTGATGTTGTATATGTGAATTTAATATTATCGATGAATAGATTGCAACACTGATGTTGTATATGTGAATTTAATATTATCTATGAATAGATGGCAACACTGATGTTGTATATGTGAATTTAATATTATCCATGGATAGATATTGTTTTTTTCTGCACTGGAGATTCACAAAATACATTATTCTTATTTATCGTTTTTTCGTTTTGTTCATAATAGGGGATATTTTTTAATAGTTTTATGATTATATTTACTGATACATAATCTTTTTGGCTATTTTACAATTAGTTAAAATAATTATGACTCAACTGTAATTATGCAATCATTCCATGTGCTTGTCAAAATCCTTAGAACGATCATGAAGTTGGCATTGCAATAGTTAGTGCAGTTTTTCTATCTATAATTCTTCTATTTGTTTAAAATCTGTTCATTACAGTATTATGTGATTTTTTAAATGTTTCCTTGTATTTGATATTGCATCTCTCACATTTCTAGAATTTATCCATTCTTAATTCAAATTCTCTGACATGTGATATCGTTGAGCAGGCAATTTGTATTTGACTGAAGTAATTTATGCTTCATGGCTTACTTCACTCAAACAGAAATCAATTGTGATTTACTTATATTGTGTAATATTGCCCTTGATGCAATGCCTTGTTTTGCAATATAACTTTCCATTTTCTTCTTGTAACATTTTCACATTCTGCTCATGGATCTTTTCTCCTCATATTTTTATTTATTTTTCTTTCTTGTGCATTTTAAATCATTGGATATACATTCGATATATTGCCAGTTTTCCTGCAATTTAATAGTTATTTGCAAAAAGTTTTATTATATATAAAATACTTTTGAATAAAAAATTATGTGACAAATTTATAATATTAATATATATATATATATATATATATATATATATATATATATATATAAATATACTGTTATATTACATAATTTATACAATTTCATTAAACTATTTAAATAATTAGTTAAATGAAATAAATTATTTAATTTGATTCAGGTATGCATATGAATGCTTATAAAATCAAAATTTCAGTAAAACAGTAGATCTTTTTAAAAATGAAGCTATTATTACTCACTATCAGTTGATGGCCTTCCTAAATCATCAAGGCCGGAATATTGAACATTCTTATCAACATCCAAATTTAAAGATCCGCTACTTGAATGAAAGTCACTATCAGGATAATAACTGAATGATGGATCATCTAACATGGATTTTTCATCCTCAGATGTCTTTGACCTTGAAAAATCACTCTGATACCTTTAAGTAAATTATTTAAGCATAAGCATTTGAAAATAATAACATATTACAGTCAAACTTTGGTATAGGGTCATCCTGCTTATAGTACCTTGTTTCATAATTCCCAATATATTCCAAGAGGGAGCACTTTTGCATTTTTCTTTTGGGTAATCCTGTACCAAGGCTCGATTGTATATTGTAAAATCAGTAATAAACTTAAAACTAAATATACACATAACTGTAAAAAATTAGAAAAAAAATTGGAAATAAACTAAATACAAAAGAATTTTTACTAAGGATTATGAGTTGTATCATAAATGTAAATAAACTTTTGAGTATTGATAATCAGGCATCACAACAACTCCATTTGGCACCTTGTTTGAAACACCTTAATGCACACTGTGGATACATCAATAATGGCAACTTAAGCCTGCCCAATGTTTATCCTAATTGATTAGGCCTAGTGCGAAAGCGGGGAGGGAGCACTGCCTGCACAACCATTGTTGCGGCTCTGTTGATAATATAATGTTTTGTTATTTATTTTATGCCTGTATTACCTTTTTATTTTTATAAGCTATGGATAAATGGTTTGAAAAATATAGAAACGAAAACATTAAAATAAAAACCATATATTATCTATTTCTATTACATTATGTACCTTTCTAATACATAACCCCTTTTCTTTCGAATGGCATCAGCTAATGGACTATTTTCTAAAGTTAAGAATTTCTCTTCACACTTGGATCTATAAGCAAATTTACCTAAAATCCATCCAACAAAAGCTGCTCCTAGAAAAATAAAATAAAAATTAAGCATAGCAGTGGAAAAAAAAATACAATGATAGAAAATCATCTTCAACTATTCATTTTAACCTTTTGATGCAGAAAAGATATTTAATGTACATGTAATAATTTTAATATACGTATAACATACATTGTTTCATTTAATTTTGATTATGAAAGAATTTCACTTATAAGGGAGGTATGTAAAAAAAAGCTTCTGAATTAATTTATCTCATGCATATACAAGGTGGCACATATGGCATGCAAAAAATTTAAATTTTCCAATCATTATGTACAGGGTTTGACAAATTTAGTCACCAGGTTGCCACTGGTGATCAAAATTTTTTTAATCTGGCAACTAAGTTATTTTATCTGGCACTTTCTTTCCCCTTTTTTGTACAAAAATTGACTGAAGAAATGAGCACAAACAGCATTTTTTTTTTATCTCAGAAAGTTACAAAATATTAGGAAATAAGCTTAAAAATTATATCCAAACAAAAACTACTTTTACCTTTTATTTTTAATTTGGCAAAAAATATCATCAAATGCAAATTTTAAAATAATAAAATCTGAGAAATTATTTATCTCATTTCGTCAGAAAAATAAGCAAAAAATTGTTTTACGGCTGCACTATTTCATTAATAGCAGTCTCATCAGATAAAGATTTTGTAGCACTCAGCTATTCAGACATTTGTAGCATTTTGGCAATCAGCATTTCCTGAAAGAGCTGGTTAATTCAGCTTTTACAGTATTCTACTTCTTTTTTTCTCTGTGATACATAACTTTTCTAAGTATCATTAGAAAACTTAAGCATTTTATTAAAACAAAACAAAAATATCTGGCCTTTAAATAGTAAAATATTTTATAAGAAAAAGCTTAGAATAATTATTACAATGTACTTCAATTTTTAAGATTCTTTTAGCGATTGGATAGTTTGAAAAGCTTTTTTATTTTATTTTTATATTAAAACATTTTGTTCATAAGGATTACTAAAGATTACAATTGCTGTTTTAAATCTAATAATAAAATCAGAGTGAAAATACAACATTTTATATTTATATTACATTATCATGTTTGACCAATTAAGCAATGCATTTTTATTCAGCTATTTTGAAATTGATTTTTACTAGCTGACCCACCTGGCGTTGCCTGGGCAGACTGTCATTGAAAAATATAATAGTGAAGTGAACTTCATAAAAAAAGACAGAATAATATTTATTTATACTAAAAACTTGTAAAAAAAAGAGCTAAAATTTCAAAAGTATAACAGTTACATTTAAAAAATGAAACAGTCAGGAAAAAAGCTGTCCATAGCCAGAATTCCTGTTATTAGTGTACAAAGAAGAAACCCTGTGATATATCTGACCGTGTATCCAGAAGCAATATGGTCTGCTCCAGAAGGCAATTTGATTTCTTCTTCCATTGAGGTAAAAGTCCGGCGTTATACTGCCGGATATGCTTTCCATAGTTTTTGGCTTTAAGTGAATTTTGACACAACAAATCTTTTATCAAATCAGGAGTTTCTGATTAAGAGAGACAAATTACTTTACCATCATGACAACATTTTGTAAACTTCTTGATGCTGTTTAATTCGCATTTCCAATACAATGCTTGGCAGAAATTGCAAGTTTCACTCAAAGTCCCACAGTTATGCTTCAGAATGTTTAAATCAGTAATTTGGATTTCAGAAGCAACACATTTGTGTATGTGACGGTTATTAAGCCTATTTTGGCGATCGCTTACGCTCTGTGTTTGACAATGTTCTCGATCCATTCTATTTTGATTTCTTAATTAAGGTTCTTCATTTTCAAGCATTCGCCAAGATCTTTTACAGCATTTCTAGTGATATTTTGAAGCTCCATAATTGCAGCGAAAGAATAAAACATAAATAAAACTGATTTAGCACAGTATAAATCCTGCCAAAGGGCTTTTACACAATAACCAATTAACAAATAATCCCAATTTCTGTGCTACGTGCAATAGCATAATATATACATATAGATAATTTTCATTCCCTCTGATAACATTTTATTTCTAATTTTTTAATTATCAAACATATAATTTCCTGAAAAATATCCTTTTATCTCTTTTCTAGCTTCACAAAGTTTTATCTTTAATGAAACCAAAACAAATATTCATCTCAGAAACAACCCATTTCTCTTACATTTTTTCTTGCCCAACCATTTTGCTTTTTTATAATCTATCACACTATTCCAAATTTCTTGACAATAATGAAAAAACACCAATTTCTACTTCTTTAATGTGTAAATACTTAAGGGTAATTAAATCATTTTTATAATATATACAAAATTCATATTAATAAATTTACTTGGAATTTTTAAATAACATTATTTTTCATGTATTGCATGTTAAGAAAATTCAAATAATTATTAAATTTATATTTAATATTTGAAATAAAATTGTATTATAAATTTAATAAACATTTAAATTTCCATAAATATAAACCTATACCACACATAAATATAAACCTATAGGTATGTTACTTAAAATATATCAAATGATATTATTTATTATAAATGATTTTGTTTTAATATTCGGTTGTGCTACTTGGCCGAATATGCTGAAATATTCATTGCATCCCTAGAAAATACAACTTCAAAAGTCTCATTAATAAGCTGTTATTAGCTCATCTTGCTCACTCATCAAAACACCTCTTCCACAGCACCAATTTTTGTGCTATATATATAATATATATATGCAACATATGTATATATATATATATATATATATATATAACCATTAAATAAACATTACCGACCACCAACAAAAACTGTGAAATTATGAATAAAATGACATTAACAAAGACAGTTCCCCCTAACACACTTAACATAGATTCCAAAAACATAGTAAAAAACAGCAGAAATTGAATGACAGATATGGAATGATGGAAATTTGTAGAACATGGACAGAATCATCAGGTCCAAAATGCCTTAAGTTCCACAAATAAAATGTGCGGTTTCATCTCCATATTAGCCATGAATTTGGGACTACCACACACATAAAACCGAGAAATAAACCATTGAGCACTAATTAAGTTAAAAATAAAACAAGATTAAAAAGGATAGAGGAAAAATATAAACAAATTACCAAATTAAAATTCATACTGTCATAGCATTAGGTATAGCAAATACACTCATTATGCATTTTATTCTCATTTAAGATAGTATACTATTAGAAATTAATATGATATTGTCCTGGGTAGGTTAAAATTTAAATACAAGTTAATTGTTAACTTTATTAAGTATTAATGAATATGAATAAATTTAATATGAATTGATAAATATAATTACATCATTATACATATAAAAGTATCAAATCAACATCCATTATAAAATGTGTATTAGCAAAGTAGTTATAAATCAAATGCCCCCCCCCCCTTTTTTTAAAAATAAATTAACCATTGCGTATTATCCAGACAACGCCATACATATATATATATATAAATGAAGTAACTGCAATAGATTGATTTATGCGGAATGTGTATTTTATGAGGAAAAGCCCATTATATCATTTAAATACTGTACATTACTAATGTTTAATGTAAAGCTGTTATTTAAGTAAAACTACTATTTTTAATAGATGTTTAATTAAATTATTGATTTATTTTAAATGTTTAAAAACCAAATCAACATTGCTGTATTTATCTGTGTATGCCACACTGCCATGTAACATATGCACCTTAAATTTTAACATCTTTCAGAAGAAATATCTGATAAAAAATAACAGAAAACATTTTAAAAAATTTTATTTGATTAAAACGTAACAGTTATTTTTGAAATTACACAATAAGCACAAATAATTTCTTCGTGGTTATGGGAATTTAAATGGAAAATTGCACTCAATGATTTCATATAGTGACCAAACATAATTTAGACAGATACCTATAAGGATGTCAAATCCAAAATCTTCATGCATTAAGCAAACTTTGATTTTTTAGACAAAATTACAGAGGAGAAAACAATGCAACATACACAAAATATTGTATATTTACAATTCATCATTGTTGGATTAAAACTTATTCATTATAAAATTATTTAAAAGCAATTTTTTATTTAAAAAAAATCATTTAATGTAAATTCATATAAACCAATTATTTTATATCTATTTATTAAGTCATTTTGAAAAATTCTTAAGAGATTCTGAGAACTAACTCTATTTAAGTTTTAAAAAATGCAATTTCATATTGATGAATCAAATTGCACTGTTATACTATTTAACATTAAACTAACAAATTAAATGACAAAAGACTTTCCATTCAAATTTATCAAAATCTAGTTAAATTGAAAAAGCAAAACAATCAATTTTCAAGAAAAAAAAGTATCTGCTACATAAACTCAAATGTTTAATTTATTTATTATTCAAAAAGTTTTAAAAGAATTAGATTCATCATAAATAAATACATAAATTTTTATTAATAGTGAAAGCAAGATTTGGATAATTTGAAAAAAAGTAGGTATGATTCCCATCGTTAAAAGTCACCAAACATATGGATGATTCTTAAAGGTTGATATTTTTTTAAACGAAGGGCCAAGCAGATTTTGTCCAAACAGCATCTTATTCAAGCTGTTCTCAACATTGTGATTTGATCAGAAAGACAATTACGGGGCCAACAAAAAATTAAAAAAAAATAACAATGCTTGGGATCATTCTGTAAAATAATGTGTATTCATTTGTGTAAAAATAGCACGTATATTCATGAAGACAGAGCGATTTTTTTTTTTTAAGTTCAAAAAAATCTTGCATGTTTTTTGTTTACATCATGCAGGATCCCAGTAACAGAATTTTCGTGGTCCATCTGCAGCAAACCAAAATTTATCTGCGACTCAACAATGCTGAACAAAGCAACTATCATAAATACTTAGAGTAACCCATAAAATAAGCAAAAATTACATTTTACAAAGAAAATGTAATAAGAAACCTAACTCTTAAAGAAATTTTCTTCTAAAATTTTTAAGCTGGTAGATTAATCTGCAATATCAAATGAATCTGCAGCGCTGCTGCCGTGCTGCACAGTTTCTGCTACAGGGTGCAGGATTTCCGGCAAAATTTAATGCCAGTTTCAGAAAATTTGACAAAACGTAGTAGAAATAATATAGTGCAATTGGAACATAAATATATTAAACATTTGATTAAATATGAGCAGCTGTATGAAATATTTTTTATCTGCTCATGCACGAACGATAACATTTTTTTTCATGATTTAATAGTCAACTTTATGGAGCAACTCATAAAAAAAAGGCCGGTCACGTAGCATGAAAATTCAGAAAGATATCAGCGATAGTGATATGATTTTAGTTGCTCTCTAAAAGCCGCCGAATGATAAGGAATTTTCGACAAATTGCCATTTTTTTATTAACCAGCTTTCAGCAAAGAAGTTGTCAATGAATGTTGTTGATGAATGTCAATAAGTAGATTTAGGAGAATTGCTTAGATTTTGATACTTTTTTTTCCTTGGAATAGGCTTGTTCTGTGGCTTTTCCAATAAGAATTAAACCATCAAGAAAAAATTAAAATTAAAAACAAAAATTTATGGAAAATTCCTTATCATTCAGCTGTATTTAGAGAACAACTAAAAATCAGCTCACTCTATCACTGATATCGTACTGAATTTTCAAGATATTTGACTGGCTTTTTTTAATGAGTTGCTCCATTGAGTTAACTATTAAATCCTGGAAAAAAAAAAAAAATATTTGTTATCATGTGCAAATGCACAGATAAAAAATATTTCATACAACTGCTCATATTTCATCAAATGCTTAATATATTCACATTCCAATAGCACAAGCGTACTTCTACTACATTTTGTCAAATTTCATGAAACTGGTGTTCATTTGGTAGAAAACTCTGCCTGATATAAACAAAAAACATGCAAGAATTTTTTGAACTTTTTAAATAAATTGCTATATTTCCATGAATATACATGATGTTCTTACACAAATGAATATGCATATTGTACAATAGCCACATATTCGTAAGCTACAACTATAGATGATTTCATGCATTTTATTTTACAGGTTGATCCCAAATATTGTGCTATATAGTGTATCTATCAATTATACTGTGTAACAAAAATCAATGAAGTTAATGCTTCTGTCTGATATAAAAACCCTTGATTCTTAATAAATCTGATGCACTGAACTGGAATATGGCCATAAAAAGATGAATTGCCTACATTTCTTTAGTAATTTACAGCTATATGTATGGTTTAATACCTCTATTATAGTCAAAGCACCTTATAATGAAATTGAAAGTGCTCCACAAATTTGCTTGTTATTGTTACACTTGTTTTTATTGCCAAATTCGAGCATGAATGTAAGCTTGTCTACTTGTCTATTCCCTAACCTGTTGTGAAGTTTAAACTGAGCTAAATCAAAACCAGAAAAGATTCTTTCTGTTCTAATGAAGATGTAAATAACTAGACAGTTTAGCCTTCCACAGCTGTTCTAAATAAGTTGACCCCCCCCCCTCCCTGTCCCACAAAATTATTGGTTCCACATTAGAGATGCAACGAATATTCGGCGCATTCGGCCTGTCTGCCGAATATTCGGCTTCGGCCGAATATCAAGTCAATTATTCGGCCTTGGCCGAATAATACTGTAATAAATGTTTTTATATTTACACAGTATAACTTTTTAATTTGACAATTTATATTCATCATATATAATAAAAATTTTATTTGAAATTAACACTAGAGATGCAACGAATATTCGGCCGAAGCCGAATATTCGGCCGAAGCCGAATATTCGGCGCATTCGGCCTGTCTGCCGAATATTCAGCTTCGGCCGAATATCAAGTCAATTATTCGGCCTTGGCCGAATAATACTGTAATAAATGTTTTTATATTTACACAGTATAACTTTTTAATTTGACAATTTATATTCATCATATATAATAAAAATTTTATTTGAAATTAACACTAGAGATGCAACGAATATTCGGCCGAAGCCGAATATTCGGCGCATTCGGCCTGTCTGCCGAATATTCGGCTTCGGCCGAATATCAAGTCAATTATTCGGCCTTGGCCGAATAATACTGTAATAAATGTTTTTATATTTACACAGTATAACTTTTTAATTTGACAATTTATATTCATCATATATAATAAAAATTTTATTTGAAATTAACACTAGAGATGCAACGAATATTCGGCCGAAGCCGAATATTCGGCGCATTCGGCCTGTCTGCCGAATATCAAGTCAATTATTCGGCCTTGGCCGAATAATACTGTAATAAATGTTTTTATATTTACACAGTATAACTTTTTAATTTGACAATTTATATTCATCATATATAATAAAAATTTTATTTGAAATTAACACCTTTTTTTTCATTAACTTTCATACTCCGAATGGGTTTTATCTACCCATTTTTATATAAGAGGCTAATTTAGGAATCATCTTAAAAAATTTTTATGCTGTATCAGTAAGTACAATAAGTATCTGTAATAAGCTAACATAATCTGTTTAATTTAAAATTAATCTATTCAAAATTGTTTTAATACAGCTGTACAAGCTAATTCAATTTTTTTTTTTTTTTTTTTTTTTTTTTTTTCATAATGGGAAGTTTAACATTTAACCCTTGTTACATAAAAATATATTTCTTTCAATAATATTTTGAATTATACGTATAAAGAACATAAATATATGATTGATTAGATATAGATGTCTTATATGTATAAGATATTTAAGTCGTATATGTTGCAATACTTAAAGGTTTTTTTTTTTTTTTTTTTTTTTTTTAGTAAAATACGCTAAAAGTTAAATATAATTTAAGTTATTTTTTTAAGTCTGTTACTATTTCTTATTAAATAATGAAAGAAATGTAAATACTAAATTCTTTTAATTAGTATGCATTTACGTTTTAGATATTTTTTCAAGAATAGCATTGTAATGCCTTAAAAAACAGTTAAAATGTTTTCAATAAACGTAGATTGTGATGCAGAAATAATAATTCAGCATTCTCAAGTGATAGTCTATTTCTTTCTTTTTTTTTTTTTTTTCCGTAAATGTTACCTGGTGCAGAAAGGTACTTTTGGGCTAATTGTGAAAGGTTTGGAAAGTCTTCTGAATTTTTCGCCCACCACTCCAAAGGACACTTGTTTTTCTAGTAGTGGCTGGGAAAGAAAATTACTATAATTTCTTTTACTTCTTCACATTGAAGGGCACTTTCTATAGAGGTTTCACTGCTGACAGCAAAGAAAAAAAAATAATAATAAAGATAAATAAAAATTTTGTTAATTGTGAGCTTTATAAAGTCTACAATGATTTCTTTCCACCATTTTAGAGGATATTCCTTTCACCTTTTCTATCAGAGGTTTTTCTTAAGATATTAAGATTTCTTATTTTTTATTTTATTTCATCTGAAAGCTGAAACTTATGTTTCCTAGTACTTTTAAAATTTTGTCATTATTTTAAAATGTAACAATAACACACATAATATCTATTAAAATGTAACTAGACAGTACCTGATGAGGAACTTTTGCTAAGAATTTTTTTGGGGGGTCTGAATTACATTATTGAGGCAATTTTTAGGCCGAACATAGCCGAATATTTTTTCAGAGTAAAATAATGCTTTAAAAAATTAAAAATTTGTATATAAATAATTTTTTTAAAGAAAACAATACATTTTAATTGTGAAATATACAAGAATTGTGCATATAGTGCATACTATATTTTGTTTTTAGGAAAAATTAAGTTCATTATTCGGCGGCCGAATAGGCCGAATATTCGGCTGTAATTTGGCCGAATATTCGGTATTCGGTTATTCGGCCAAACCACTATTCGTTGCACCACTATTCCACATTTAAAAATTCAGTTTCAAACATAAGACTTGTATTTATTTATTTATCTTTTTTTTTTTTTTTTTTTTTTGTGTGTGTGTGTGTGTGTGTGTGTGTGTGTGTGTGGGGGGGTAGAATGCCATTGCTAGAGCAAAAGTTCTTTATTTATAGAACAACATAGTCAATAACAGTTGAAAAATTCATTTACTCTTGTTTTGACTGAAAATATCAAATACCCAATATTTAAGAAATAACAAACAAATATATGAAAATATCAAACATCACAATATTTTGAAAATAAATATTGAATAGAGATAGAAAAAGTTGAGAAGTAGGCTGAATATTTTTAATTTAAGAGATAAAACCCTTTTCATTTTAAAAGGTTTGGTTTTCTTCAGACCTATAAATCTTCCAATTTAAAGTTTAAGAAAAAATAAAATACTTATCATAAAAAAAGAAGGTTTTAATTTAAGCCACAAACTAAAGTTGAAGAAAAAAATTGTAATAATAAATTAGTTAGTACTTTTAAATTGTAATTTTCATTAGTTCAAATTTTATTTCTTACCAGTCATTGACAGGCTTGATCCCCATAATGGATGTGGAGTTAAATAACCTGTAGAATAAATTGAATTATAATTTTTATCATAAACTACTCTGTATCATACATAAAATAGTGTAGTAAGTTTTGTAATAATAATAATAAATATATACATTGAAAAGATCACATATATACATTGAAAATCCCTTTATTATAGATAGGTTCAAGTGCAATTCTTTTTTTTACAATGCAAAGTAAAATATTAATAATATGCAGATGCTGTTTAATATTTGAAAATAATCTTAACTCATATCGAAAATTCATTTATTTGATATAAGGAAACATCACTATTTTAATTATAAAAGGTCTTATAAACAAAAATTTAACATCATTACACAAAAGAGTCTAAACTGACCATATTTAAAATAATCAGATTCAACGACAACAAAACACACAACATAAGTATAGGATATTTTCTATTCTTGGAAGTCAATATTCTAAACACCTGTTTGGATAATATTATAAATTAGACCATTTTCTAAGATTCTTTAATTTTTGGATGAAAGTGTCGTTTTTAGCTTCAGGGTGAAAAACAACCATATTGCAAAAAGAAAAAAAAACTAGTTGTTGGGGGCCACCGTAATACTTACCCATCATGGATATACATAAGATAAAATATGAAAATAAAACATGTGATACATGCCAAGCATTGTATCATGTTACTTTATTCATAATTTAATTTACTTGGATTCCCTTAAGGGTGTTCTCAAATCGAAAAGGGCAACTTTCTAGCATAGGTTTTAATTTATTTTTGCTCGAAAATGCATGAGACTAGCTGGTGTTGTTGTTCAGAAACTATGTAATTGAGTGGTTTTTTTCCATTTTTTTGCAAACGCAATAGATCCTTCAGAAAATAATATGAAAGTGGGCGTTTTGAACCGAATTTCCGTGCAAAGGGAAAAAGAGCACTCAAGAGCGGGTGAAAAACGGGTTTGTCACATGATCGAATTCACTTATAACTCAATAGGTAATTGATTGATCCAAAAATAGAAAAAACAGTTCGATTCCAAATCGCTTCCATGGCCAGGCTTTCCAATTTTATATCTTTCCGTTAAAAAATGAATTTGTAAATATGTCAAAACGTTTTTCGCTTGTTGAGCAGAGCAGTTAAGAACAGCCTTAAATATAATTAATATAATCCCTTAAGCTAATGTTACTTTTTGTTGCATTAAAATATCTCAATTTGTTGATTTTCTGTAAGCAAGTAAACACTATTGGTTTACAATGGAAGTCTATGGGAATTTGGCGAAATATTAGAGGTGCTGCCAATTTGGCGGCATTTTTTGACAGAATAGGATCCCCCTATAGGTATGGAGATGCATTAAATGCTTGACATTTACAATAAGTCATTATTGGCATTTAATCTTATAGTTTGGCGATAGTTTTTGGGTTGGCGGGATAATCGAGTAGTACCGAAATGCGTAAAAGAAACATCCTTATTACTCGAAAAATTATAATCATATTAACTAACAGTTTACTGCATTGGATTAAGCGTCTCATTTCTAATTAAAATATATCTTTAAATGAAATACAGGGTCATGAAAAATCGAAGAGTGTGAAAAATAGGATTACAAATATCTCAGCAACTAATTATCCAGTCAACTTCATTCTTTATGCAAAATTTATGTTTTATTGTCTTTTATATTAACTCCTTTAAATAAACAATTTCGAAAATTTTTGTATACCTTTTATCAGAACGAATATTTCGAGAGTCCGAAAAAAATCGTTCCAGATAATCGAGGTAACTGATATTCAATAAGCTTCTTCCCATTATTACTTCCTAAGCAGTGATGTCGCTGTACTTGAAAAAACCTGGGTCCCTTTTTTAAAAAAGCGGGTCCCCATCAATAATTCATATTTTAAAGGAATAAATGAAACTTGGTTATTTGGAAAATATAAAATAAATGCACTAATTATAGTTTTAATAATAATTAAATAATGAGTTAAAACCAGTATTAATTTTATTCATATAAGATATCTTTTAAAAATATTAAGAGAAATTTTCATTACTTTTTTTAAAGTAAAAATACAAGGTTTTATACAGTTTTAATTGTAACATTGTTACACAGATACAGTTTTAATTGTAAAATAATGCTTATTTGAGAGTAGAAGATACCAAGTTCCACTAACAAGTATCACTAATGTTCGCATTTCTTTTAAAAAAGGGCAAGACGGGCTTATTGTAAAATATATTTTTGCTGGAAAAAAAATACTTATGTTAAGTAAAGGTGTACTTTTTGTTGAATGAATGGGTGCTTTCATTATACTTCCCATTGAATTATTTATCAGCATAGATCTGTGTTGGAATCCGACATTTTCCTTGGAAGGGAAATTTACATCTAAATCATTAATAAGCATCAAATCCTAAATGTTCCGAAGGCGGGAGACATTTCAATGCAGTAAGAAGGAGGGGGGGGGGGGTCACTGGTCCACCCCCTTAATACATTATCAAAGTACACTGAAATCATGCTGTATTTTTAATAATCTCATAAAAAAAATTAAATCCCATTTTATGAATTTTCTACCTATAAGTTTAGTTTGCACCTCTTTTTTTGGTGGACTAAATTCACGTTTTTTCCTCTAACCTTTTCTCGAAATTTGCTATTTTTTTCACGAGACTGTCATGAAAATCGTGTTTTTTCCACGATAGTTTGACAAAATTCGGCTTTATTCCTCGATTTTTTGACGAAATACGCTATTTTGTCGCAGCCCTTTTACGAAAATCGCGTTTTTTCCGCGATATTCTGATGAAACTTGTGCTTTTTTCGCAATCCTTTGACGAAAATCGTTTTTTTTGGCGATTTTTTGACGACATTCGCTATTTTTTGGCGATTCTTTGACGAAATACGCTATTTTTTGTGATCCTTTGACGAAAATCGGCTTTTTTCCGTGATATTTTGAAGAAGTTTGTGCTTTTTACGCGATCCTTTGGCGAAAATCGGCTTTTTCGCGATTTTTTCACGATCCTTTGACAAAAATTGGCTTTTTTCCGCGATTTTTTGACGAAATTCGCTATTTTTTCGCGATCTTTTGACGAAATACGGTATTTTGTCGCGGGCCTTTTTACGAAAATCGCGTTTTTTTTTCAATATTTTGATGAAATTTGCGCTCATTTCCGCGATATTTTGATGAAATTTGCGTTTATTTCCGCTATTTTTTGACGAAATTCGCTTTTTTTCCGCGATTTTTTGACGAAATTACGCGTCCCACGGGACGCGTAAGAGCTATTTTTGTGTGTCCCATCTCCGATTTTTCGCGTAATTTACGCGCTATAGCGCGTCCGCGGCATCCCTGATCATTCTTTATGCAAAATTTATGTTTTATTGTCTTTTATATTAACTCCTTTAAATAAACAATTTCGAAAATTTTTGTATACCTTTTATCAGAACGAATATTTCGAGAGTCCGAAAAAAATCGTTCCAGATAATCGAGGTAACTGATATTCAATAAGCTTCTTCCCATTATTACTTCCTAAGTACACACCAAATTTCAAGTCTCTATCTCAATTTGTTCAGGAGATAGAGCGTTTACAGACACACACACAGACAGATGGAATTTTTTTTTCTTTCTAAAAATATGTTTTTCGGGATCTCCAGTGTCTGAAACGTGTAAATCCGTCAAAAAAAAAAAAAAAAAAAAAAAAAAAAAAAAAATTCGATTTTTAAAACGATTACAAGATTTACCCTATACTACGAATAATGGGTAAGTAACAAGGGGGGTTGCTTTGATTTCCCATATCTAGAAAACTTTCTTTTGATGAGGAAAGGGGGGGGGACAGAAGTTTCAGAGGGGAAATTTACATGATTGGTTATTTATTTATAGTTACTGAAAGGATACAAGAAGATATATCACCAACAATGTAAGTATCACCCTACATTATTTTTTTCTCTTTGTAAACAGTTTTTATCCACCAATAATTCCATCATTATAAATTCCAGCCACTTTCAAATCCTTTTTTTTTTTGCCGAGGCAGATATTTTTATTATAAACTTCTCAAAGATAGTTCATTAATTCTATCAATGTTTTTTCAGAAATATAATGTTCTTTCGTATAAAATTTAATAGAAATCAGCTCTTTGTGCTCTTACTTGAATCTGTTGTTTGTATTTATCTACACTGCATCTCCACAGAATGTCATTACTAATTAGTGTTGAAAGGTCCAATGTCACAAAAAGTGGAACATAAAAATATAGTAAACCCTATAATAAACGAAAGACCCCCTGTTCAGGCTCGGACTGGCCCGCCGGCCCAAGGGCCGGTGCGCCCTCGTCCAGGTAAAAGTTCGCGCCCCTAAGTACCTAAGCCGCCCCAATATATTTTCAATCTTTGTGCACATACATTCTGACGAGTGTACTATATTTCGAGAATTTGCTTAGGGATAATCATCCATTAATAGACAGACAGCACATCAAAGGTATTTTTTTATTATTCCAAAGAAATTTGAAATGTGTCGAACAATATCAGGATTGGAAACCAAAGTGGACATCTTTGCATGCGATTCAAAGAGAAAACATGCACCCAATGAGAGCTTTAGTAGTCATGGCGCCCTGAACGAAATGTTTTTCACCTCCTCTTTGATTGATATCTTTCAGATTTTAACCAAATATTTCGCATATTTTCAGACCTTTCCTTTTAGTACCTCTCCCGCCCTTCTCCCTTAAAGCCGTCCCTGAATGCACCTATAATAGTGCTTTTTGAAAAGCAACTTGTGAAAAAAAGGAGAGAAGTATCAGAAGGGAAAAACTTTTTGTCTGGATTTTGTTGTTGATTGGAAAAACATGATCTTTCTTTTCAGAGAATACAAAGTTGATAATACCAGGGCTGCCACAGCGACTATTTTTTAATTCTAACCGGCACCACTTTCTTAAAACAGAAATCCTTAACAGACACTTTGGCAACATTTGCAAGAGAAATATACTTCAAAATTTATATTCGAAAACTACTGGTGCAAACAGATTATAAAAATAGTCGCCTGTGGTAGCCCTATGATACTTTTGGATTTACAATCCTGCAAGCTGTGGGATCTCGCGGACAGCGTTTTCTCATTCATAAAATCTATCGTCGTTTTCGATAGTAATTCTCGTTTTATTTAATGACAGATTTTCCACGGTTAAATAACTGTGAGGATATTAGTAGTATGTACATTGAAAAAAAAAAAAGAATGTTTAATTTAATCAATCGAAAAGCCTGTCATTAAATAAAGCAGTGACTACTATTTAGAAACTATAATGGGCTTTTTGATTAAAATAATTTTTTTTTACAAAAAAGACTTAAATGAATATTAAAATGTTTTATTAAAAATGTTTTTTAAAATGTTTACTTAAAATATTTATTTATTTAGATTTGTGTTTAATTTCTAAAAATGTACTGACCTAATTTTGAGAAATCTGAATCGGTCGCGTAGTTTCGGAATAATCGGTGAACATACATAAAAACAGAAAATACTTATGCATCGAAATAAAAACCTCCTCCTTTTTAAAAAAAAAATCGGTTTAATACTGGCTACGGGATTCTGCAGTTTGCTTGAATACAATACTTGGTGCACTTCTCTCAATTATGAAACTTAAATATTTCCCTTGATTTCTAACAATGACAACAGTTTTCCTAATCATGGGAAGAGTGTGCTGAGAATAGTAAATTTGCTCAATTATTTTAGCGATTTTCGACTAACAAAACGAATTTTTTAGAGTATATTTTTTATGTACAAACTTTTTTATAGTGCGATATCAATAAATCACTTTATGGATGCATAAAATCATTTTTTAAGGATACAAAATAGCTATTATTTTCACAAACAAGTATTATTTTCATATTCAAATAGCCTTATATTTCAGCATTCCAATACACTGTAATATATGGTACATTTTATAAAAGAACGAATGAAAGATGAGATTTAGTTCTGAAAATTTTTATTTCCATTCAGAAAGTACATTTTTGTTCTAAACATAAATATTTTTTAAACAAAGTTTCCATACTGAATTTTTCTTGTGTGTGGTGAGGGAAACACCTGCAGATTCCACATTTAAAAATGCTACTTTGTCAATAATATGAATAATAAAAAAACCCGTAGTACATAAAAAGCAATTGTCAGATTGCAACAGAAATTGAAATAATGACATTTTTAACTGATTTGATAACTAATTCATATTACGTTAAAGGAATATTTTAAGAAATAGGTTAAAGCCCTTAGCAGCACCGCAAGCAACTCTTTTTGGTGCTGGAGGTTAGCTTTTCTAAAGATCATCAGTGCATCAATGGTGATAAGTGGAAAAAAAATCTGGTTACTCCTTACTAATTACCCTAATAATAATCGTAAAAAAAATATGTAGGTACCAATCGACTAAAAATAATATGTACTAATTATTGCTATGTATAAATTAGGTTTCTGAAGTCATCTACTTATTAAAATAGCACCAACTTTGAATTTTCAAACAATAACACCCATTTTTTACATCTTATTTGAGTTTCTTGTATCGAGAAAGCCTGGAAAAAGGCATTGTTTATATGCCTCATTTTAAATCTTGAAAGGGTTAGAAGCATTTAAATTTGAGGATTTTTAAGTTAAATCTATTTGAGAAACTTAATTTGTATCTTTATAAAACTTATCTGATTCATTTTTTATTAATTTATTAAAGAGATATACTGAATAGACCCAAACTTATTCCAGACATTTTTTCTATTCAAAAACTATTAATTTAGTTATATTAAAAAAATATATTAGGAACAAACCTTAATTGTTAAAAACATCGATGTGTAGAAGTCATTTGAATAACTAGTTTTCAAGATGCAGAGAAATTTTTCGTTTCCATAACATAAGGTGGGGCGTTACCTGTAATCAAACGAGCCACAGAAAAAATCTTAGAAATGTACCAGAAATATTTTGTAAGATTTTCTTTGATCAAAAATAAATTTTTAATAAATATATAATTCTTGTACAATTTTACTGGTGACTATTTGAGTGCTTTCGGTACTTTTTCTTCTAAGATCTTCAATTTATTTTCCGAAATTTAGGGATAAACACCTAACACATTTGTTTTATAACTGCATTAAGATTTAAGAAAAGCATAAACATTTTATAAATTTCCTGACTAGCTAGAAACTCAAATAGGGTGTCAAAAGTGGATGTTACTATTTGAAAAATCAACATTCGTATATTTTTTTAATATGTAGACAGCATCCAAAGCAAAATTTATAAAAAGCAATTAATAGTAAACATTATCCCAAATCAGTAGTTACCTTGTCTTTTTTACACAGTCATTTTTATGGAAATTGGTAGGGGTGATCACTTTTTGTTTTTCCAAGATATCTATCGATAAAAGAAGAAAACAAAAAAGCCGTAGTCTTAATATCACTCCTCTACTACAAGGTAATCTGTGTTCAACATACTGTAGCTTTTAGATATATACGTGATTTGTTTTAAAAATTGCGTAGTATTCAGTAGGTCTGGTGGAACTTTAAACATGCACGGAGATTATAGCAAAGCCATTATTATTACTTGGTTCTATGAGAGTGTGTCAAAGCTTGTCAAACCATATGCAACACAAGCAAATAAAATTGACTTGAGTTGGTTAAAATTTTTGCTCCCTTTGAAAATCCAAGGTCTGCGCCCTTTACACTGACCCAGTCCGACCCTGCCCCTGTTTATAACGGAATCCTGTCTTAATCATAAAAAGTCATTGTCCCTACAGTAGGAATATTGTACAATTATAGCTACTAGGACAAGGGCTAGTTTAAAACATAAAATTTCTTCTGTCCCTTGCAATTCAGTCTTAAATTTTATTATACTAAATAAACAAAACACTCTTATACAGTGGCACCTGTGAAAATGGAGTCGCTAAGGATTGAAACAAGATTCCAATTTAATAATTGTATAATTGTCTAGTATTCCTATCATAATAAGGACAGTGAAGTGAAATGTTTACAGTAAAATTCCAATATTTCGGATTAATTGGGACCAGACCCAAACCGGATTATCCGAAGAATGAGAAAAAATAAAATAAAATAAAACATACTTACAGAAAATCACCTTTATATTAAATATATTGAATATTTACAGACAGTAAAAAATGTTTACTTTCTAATTCTAAAGTTTGTAATCTTCTGTTGTGCCACTTTTGTATACCTTTTGCGGACCGCACGGCCACGCATCCGCTTGAGCATAAGTAGTTCGTTGGGTGTTGTCTCCACCTGACGTTCAAAATAAACCATTAATTGTTTTAAATGAGATGTTGCTTCATTATGGCTAATAACTTTTGGTTGATCATCATTGATAATGGTGTTTTCGTCTGTATCATCTTCATTTTCATCAGTTGTGCACAAAGCGATTATTTCTTCATCTGTAAGTGAGGCGTAACCTTCACTATTTTCTTCTTCCAACCAATTGCTAATGTCGCTTATATCAACATCTGAGCAACCATCAATTTTCTTTAACATGCTCACAAAATCTTCAGCTGTAATTTCTCTTTCATTGTCACTTATTCCCCCTTCTGTTTCAAGCTTATTATTCGAGAAATCACAATTAGCAGGCCATAAATTCTTCCATGACTTTCAGAAAGTACTCTCAGCACCCTGATCCCAAGATTCAGCAGTCATATAGATTACTTTCTTGATATTGATTGATTGAGAATCTCTAACCACTCCATGTTCTCCATCATCTTCTAAAAGTTCATTCAGCATTTCTCGTTTATAAACTTTCATAATGTTCTGATGAACTCCTTGATCTATTGGCTGTACCAGCGCTGTCACATTTAGGAGGTAAAAACTTTACCGTTATGTTTCCTTTTGTTAGTTGACTTTCTTTGGGGTATGTCGGGGCATTATCAATTAGGAGGACAGCTTTGATAGGTAAGTTCTACGATTTTAAATATTTTGTAACACCTGGAACTATAAAATTGCCAAACTTAAAGTGATACATTGTTGTTTCTTTGAAAGATAACATCAGAGTTTAAATAAGAATGCTTAAGTTATTCTTCTAAAGATTTCAGAAAATACTTTTTTATTCAGAATGCGTGGATGAAATAAATGAATGTTATGGAAATTCGCCGATGGCGTTTCAAACTTGAAAAAAAAAATCGACCAGACCGATCCAGATTATCCGGAGATCCGAATTAACGGGGGTCCGAATTAGCAGGGTTCCACTGTACTTTACAGCAAAATTCCATTATAGACAAGTTCTGGACAGGTACACGCAGGGTTTACTAAACAAAATACAGCAAAACTAGTGAAAACAGAATAATGAGGAACTGAAAACAACTCTATTTTAGATTGGTTTCCTTCTAGGTAAATAGATTTTGCAAGGTAGTCCTTTGGGAGAGACTATAAAAATTTTCCTTTATAGTCCCGACTTCACAGGTTTTACTGTATTGGGTTCCGCTTCATGCAGACTAACGAATAGCATGGTACTAACAGAAAGTAAAAAAAAAAAAATTGTCCATCCTGAAAAATTGGGACTTTTGCTGTCTCGCACAGTGGTTATGTGGAACAAGTCTTGCAGGCCTTGAAAATCAGGACACCTGGCATCACTGTTACTAAATACAATTAATTCCATTATGCGAGAATTGAAACACTCGCACATTCTTGATAGAATACTACATTTCTGGAAATAATAAATAGCTTCTGTGTCAATTCTGAGCAAATCTTTCAAACGCATTATTAAACATGCAGACAAAAATGACGTAAAAAGAAAATAAATTAAAACTCACTTTACAAATCAACAGTTAACTATTTTGTTTTAAAGTAGAAAGAAAAAAAATTAGAATGCCAAATGCACATTTTCATGAGTCAATAACAAATTACTAGTAAATATTTTTGACACTATTGTTGGTAGTGCATCTTCCTGGCCCTGACAATATGTAAAGTATAAATAGCCTATATATATATATACTTGGTGGCTCGGCTTGTTAAAAAGGATGAAAAAAACGAAATCTAACAATCCCTATTGTTTTCTCTTTTCTGTCCAAAAAATGGAGTAATTTAGTTTCCATCATTACAAAAATGTTCTTAAAATTAGAAAAAAAAATTAATATCTCAAAAACTAATTCAAATTTTAAAATTTTAATATCACTTTTAACACTTGTGGATCAATAGGTATAATTGGTCTTAATTTCATTGCCAAACGTTCCATATTTTAGAAATGGTTGTAAAACATAATCAGTCATTTCATAAATTCATTTTATTAGGATTTTATATATATCCTTCTATATATAAAAAAAAGTTTTGATTTGGAAATGGACCAATGAAAATCTGCATAGATATTCCCGGCAGATCGGCATCCAATTTGAATGCTTAAGCATGGCCTTTCTTCGTTAATATTAAAAAAACTGTTGCATACAAAAATATGAAAATTGGTAGCATTATAGAGAAATGTTTGATAAACACGCTGATGCAAACAGTTTTCAAATTGAAGAATTATTTTAAGAGATATTTAATGCTAAAGTTGGACAAAATCGTTCCATTAAAAAAGTTTTACAGCAGCAAAAACTGTACATAGGAATTTAATCATTTTTAGATCATTATATGCATAAGAATTTCCCGGTGTGCAGACTGCATTTAGTTTTTTATTTGACTCATTTTTTGAGGTTTTATTTCTATTTTAAATTTCAATTTTCAGCGTTTCGAGAGATATTTTTTACATATTTTAGAAAATTGTATTAATTTAAACTGTTGCCAACTGTATAAACAGCGCAAACAATAATGTTTGCTTCAAATTCAAAATTTATTTACACGTGACTATTATAAAGAGAAAATATAAAAAGCAGGAACTCATTGAAAATTACGTCATAAAAACTATATTTACACGGGAATTTTAAAAGAGAAAGAATATTGTAAAATAATAAATTCATTAACAAGCGTTAGAAGTCTTAAACAGGAAAATTTACGTCACATTACACTTATTACGTAAAATGAACAAAAAATAATATTGCAAAACAGTTTAAATTTAAAAATTGTGCGAGACATTTATTTGATATTTTAAGATGATCATAATATTTCATTTCTAACAAAAGTATGTGAATATTAAAAAGAGAAAGAAAAGTTTGTTGAAAATTTCGTCAGATTATAATTGTCAGATTCAAATTATAATTCAATCTTCCGAAATCTTTTTAAAGCTGATCAAATTAGCGTGCTGTTAGAGTCTGCAGTGTCTGAAGGGGGGTTGAGGAGCGTAGCTCATAGGGGGCAGAGCCCCCTAGTAGGGTAAATATATATATATATATATATATATATATAAAGAGTTTCAAAGATTTTAAAATTTTATGCAGAGAGAGGGGGGGGGGGGGCAGCGAAGAAGAGAAACATAAATTTGAGAGGAAATTTAAATAATTTCTGATTACAACAGAGTAATAAATAGGGCAAGAAATTTTTTTGAAAATTAATGAGTTGCGTAAATGATTCTTACGTCTAAGCTTTGTCAAATGAATCTCTGTTACTGAATTTCTCTTTCTACTTTCATCTTGAAAATCAAGAAATATAGTTAATAAGCACTATTCTTCAACCATCGCTTACAAACAAGGTTGATTACTATAAGATGTAAATTTCCAACTGGGCAAAAGATGTCGGACCAGGCTTCGGACTAAGGCTGAAGTTGCCAATGCTCTACCATCTGAGCTATTCCAGACGAATCTGGGATAGATCTACAGATTCATCCGGGATAGCTCTGATGATAGAGCATTGGCGGCTTCAGCCAAGAGATACCTGGTCTAGACATTTTTCACCCAGTTGGAAATTTACAACTTATATGATTTATTTACCAATTAGAATAATTGTGTTAAAATTGCAGATTTGATATGTCCAACACAAATGGGTTTTCAAAAATCCATAAGCTCTAAATTTTATGATTTTGGACAGTTTTAAAAAATGCAAAGTTGTTGTTACAAGCAAGTTTACACAAAAGCAAATTATCAGTGTAGATAGGCTTGCTGCACATATTGTTTTGAATAAGAAGTCTGCTGGATCATGGAAATTGTCATCAACAGAATTAACTGGATAAATAAAAGTATTTTTTTTAATGAGATTTTGCTGTCTGCACATATACGTAAAGAAAATATTTTTCATACAACATATCATGTGTTCAATAAAAGTTTACAGTGAATATAATTATGAGGATGACTTTTAAAAGAAAATAAACTACCTTTTCTCACAGCTAAGTGTGTTGCTGCTATCCCAGTAATCATAAAAGGTATGCCTGAGGAAGAATAAACAGTTTAGCCTAATGATTACTTATTTTAAAACAGAAAGAACAAAACATGCTATACTGAGTTATACTTACATCTATAATATAAACTTTCTCTGTTACATTGCCTTAATAATTCTTTCTCTTTTGCAGATAATTGGTTGGCTAATGTCTATTAAAATAAGATGTGAGAAATAAAGTACACATTGAGTACACAGGAATAATTTTTAATAACATGTTTATGTAAACAAAATGACATTTATTTTTTTCGGATTACTATTCTGAAATATTAAAACAAATAACTAAAATAAACACAGACCAATTTTATAACATATAATCTGCTGATTTGTGGCCATTGAATGAGTTGAAGCTCTGAGCAAAAAATTGCAGTAGAAGCAAAATTTATTCTTCAGGTGTTGTCACCATTACTATGACAACAGCATTAATCACAGACATGTTTTTGCTTTATAATATAGATGTTCCAAACAAAACGAATTTTCCATATAAATTAACTATCAATTTAACATTTAAATGTAGCAACTGAAACCGAACTTTAATACGAATAACACAAAGTTTGCTCGTAATCTTTGATTATCTATGTTGTCTTTTTTTTTTCCCATCGCCCTTTCTCTCCCTCCCCACCAAAAAAACAGGGCTTAGATGCTTTATGTTCCCTCAGCCGTTATTTTGAATTGTTTGGCAATTTTTTGTTGGCATGTTGCCGGTGTTTATGGATATGGCAACCTTGATATGTGGAACCCCGTGTGACATGTGTGTTCTGACGTGTCGTGTTCCGGCAACCCCTGAAGCTCATTTTAGCTTAGAATTTTGTGGATGTATTTTGATATTGTGTTGTATCATTCTGTCTTTTTATTTTTATGTTACTAGGGGGCTCTGCACCCTACGAGCTACGCTTGTCAACCCCCATTCAGACACCGCAGACTCTAAAAGTACTACGTTAATTTGATCGGCTTTAAAAAGATTTCGGAAGATTGAATTATAATTTAAAAAACAATGGCGATCTCCCTATAAATGGATTTCTATCAATTTCTCTTTGATTGGGGAATTTTAAGGCCAAATCCGCTGAGGTACTACTTGATTATCCCGTCGACCAATTTCGCCAAATTATATAAATCGCCAAATTATACAAATTGACATAATTTTTATTTTAAATAACGAAAGAACAAATAAATTAGTGTAACATTAATAAAAATACAAATAAAAATAACTTGATGACGTAGACACGTGTAACTTGCTTAAAGTCAAGTTAATGGGTCATTCCATGTCAAATCGCCCAGAATTTTCTAAAAATGACACCCACCATCTTCAATTTTCATAAACTTTTGTGTATTTGTAGAATTTTTAATGCTGATTCCAAAAATGTCAATCATATTGAAATTGATCAAACGGTTTGTGAGTTATGTGCTTTTAAATGTCTTCCAAGATGGCCGATTTGCCGCCATTTTGAATAGCACATGTGACAGCGTAAAGGTCTATAACTTCTTTCAGGTTTAAGCTAGAACTTTCACATTTTTTTTGTTCTGTTCAGAATAAAGTGTACTTTCATTTAAAGTGATTTTTGTGCAGCTTATTCCATTAAAATGCTCTCAGAAAATGACTTTTTGTCATTTTTTAAATAAAAAAAGGCGTAACTTTAATGGCTGATTTCCCCCATTGTTCCCCCTTCAATTTTCATCTAATTGCATAAATAGGCAGCTCAAAGTGTGTTTTGATGCCTTATAAGAAAATTTTAATGGGCAGTTCACAGGTGTTTTGTTTAAAGAAGAATTTCAATTTTACTGACCTTCCATAAGTAATGGGTACAAGATAATGTTATTTCTTTTATTACCAGAAATATCATGCATATTTACATCTAAAAGTTTTATAAGGCTTTATCTTACATAAACATATACATATTTTTTAATGTGGCTATAAAGAAGGGGAATCCCACAGGAATAAATAGGAATGCTAATAATGAATTCCTGCAAGACATAGAAGTATTTTCCTAACAAATTGAAATCTATTGCAAAGTTTCAGTAAATTATAAGTAAAAAAGAAATAATGGGGAAAATTCTATAAATAGTCACATTTTATAGCAAAATCATACTTGTATATAATACAAAATATAATTAAAAAAAAAATACATTAAGTAAATATTATCGTACTTTAAAATTAATAATTAACAACATGTGCAAAATAACATTTAGCACATACACCATAAAAATGCTATTGAAAATATATCTACATCAATAACAATTAAAAATAAAGATAATTAATAAAATTTGTTCTCTTTATATTTTGATTTTATTTCCTTCTAATTTTATGTTTTGCCCACTTGGTGCTTATTAAAGCACTGGATGCTTCACCAAGTTTATATATTCTACCATTGGTAGTATCGATGTCACATACACAAAGGATATGACTGATAGGCACAATACAACTGTCATTTTCTGTCCAATAATACGAAGGTGATGGGCCATTGTGGATGCATGAATTAAACAGTTGCATCTCCTTCTTTTCTGTGTACTTTTGACACTAAGCCTATATACAAATTCCATTCATACAAACATGATACATAACTTTTAAGAGATGGAATATCCAAAGTCTCTTTAATATTCCTATCAAAAGATGAACAAACAGAAAAATTTTCATCAGTATTTATTCTTTTTCCACTTATTAAGTTTTCTGTAGATCCATAATAATGCATACTGCATGTTCCAGGAATTTTCGTAGCAAGTTGCATCCGATGAGACATGTTGTTGCACAGTTTAACATGTCACTTTTTGTGATGATAAAAAATGTTATACTATCAATGTTTTGTCTGCAATATTCATACATCATTGCCACATTTGCAATTTGATCATGTAACGGCCTTTGCAGACTTGCTTTTATCACAAGTCTTTTAACAATCCCCCCCCCCCCCCATCCCATCGTAAACAGATTTTCCATGACTTGCAGCAAAAAAGCTCCATTTTGCTTTTATTCCACCAAAATCATGTTCATGGGTTCAAAAATGTTTTTCAATTTTAATATTGGGCAGCAGAGCCACCAGTAAAATATTCTACATTTGTAGCTAAGATATACTTATTATTTAAATGCTGTATGATTAATTTTTGAGTCTGATAAAGCATTGGTACATCATGGTCCATATCATCTGAAAGCATGCAAAGGCTGCAAAACTTTTTAAGCTGCTTTCATTTTTTTGCTTTACATATAATGCAACTGTATGTAAAGTACAGCAACCAGGCATCCAATGGTAGCTGTTGCGCTTCATCTTGCAATACAAAAGAAAAGTTCTCACTAAAATCCATTTGTATGAGAGCCTCATGACTAGTAAGATTTTTTTTTTCAAATAAGTGCTTTGGGACTTGGATATGTGTGTATGGGGAACGAGCTTTTCAATCTTTTTAAGAATAAGATGGATGAAATCGTACAGAGTAGATGTATGTGATGTTATTCATACTCTGTCCGTTGATACCCACTGTTTATGTTCAATTACGTCTTCAGGATCAAAATCCGGAAATTTTAACTTTAAAAAATCTTCAAGAACTTCTTTCTTGGGACATTTGCTGCATATATGTAACATACAATTTGTATTGTTAGAACTGCAAATCAATTTCTGGATTAAACTTTCATATTTTTCTTCAATCCCTGTTGCTGCAATAAGCAACTGAACTTTCTGATGCATTGTATACATGCAGACAGAATGTGTGCCAGAATTTCCAACTAAGACAGTGCTTAGGTCGCAGGTCAGCAAATTTTGAAAACCCAATTTTATTATTGGTAGGAAATTTCAATCGAAATTGGATATACAATTAATTCAGATTACAAAGAAGAAACCTTTTTTGAACATGGGCGGACATTTTTTTTATGCTGACCATATCTCCCTGACCAGGCATGAGACATGAAAATTCATTATCTTCATGAAATTCTTTCACAGATTTTATAATGTCTTCCCAAGTATAAAGTCTATACTTGGTACTCAGTTACACTAAAGGTTTCAATTATTTTCTTTCTTGCCCATCATGACTCAGGAATCAAAGTTAGCAACTGATTTTTTTCTCTGGGACTAATTTGTGGAAACTTTTCTTTCACCATCTCCATTAATCTTTCAAATTCTGAAGCTTTTCTTTTGATTCACATTATCTTCATCAGAGGTACTGTTTTCACTCTGAAGAACGTTCTCTTCCAAATCAAGGGTACAAGCAACCTCCTTTCGCAAGGCAATTTTCATTTACTGTAATTTTCTTTCTCCAGCAGACACTTTCCTGTGTGCAGAAATTGCATGTAACCTTAGTGGTGAACTTCCATTAAGCTTTACATGATATTTTTCTTTCTGATCCACGTTTGATGTAATTTCTTCAAAAAAATCAGTGGACTGACACAAGTCTTTCTGTTCTTTCACATATACTTACAGCAAAGCTCTTGCTTTTCCCCCTACAGGTTGAACATAGTTTCTTACCAAGAATGGCATCATTATGTAGTTTATGCCTGTAATTCTTAGCTTGATCCACACTTATCACATATAAGGATACTTTTCTTGGTCTTGTTAGGATTAAGATTATCGAATTGAAAACATTTCTTTTGCTGAATTTACATATGCAGAAAGTGTTCTCTGTGAGCAAAGCATATTGTTGAGTTTTTGCTATCTTCTAAATTACATCTTAATTCAAGAAGTTCTTTATTTTTGATGGATAACTCATTGCGAAGGTAGATAGCTTGAGGATTATTTAAATCAGAATTTGGATTATTGATACTTAAAGTAATATTGTACTTTTTTTGTTTATCCATAAAAAAACATCTAATTTAATACAACAAAGCAGCATCATTTATAGTTATAAGATCAAAAGAGAAACTTTAATCTTTTTTTAACAGATTGGCATAACAAGTTGTAAAATTCTGCTTAATCTGGTTGGTTGAAAAAATCTTCTTGGAAGTAATTTTAGTCTGATTCGTTGAAAATCTCTTTCTGGTAAGTACATCTATCTGCTTGGTTGAAATAACCCCTTCTGGCAAACCAAAGTGATATTATTGGTTAAAATTCTGTCTTCTGGGAAGTTCTGGTAATAAATTAACCCAATCAGATAATTTTAGACAGCAATTTTCGATGTATAATTCAACAATAATTACAGCTTTAATGTTATTTACATTTAAAAAATGAACCAAAGTGAAATAAAGTATATAAGTTTTTTATTTTGAACTAAATTTAAAATTTTTAAATCGCCCATTAAATATTTTTTAACAGGTATCAAAACACACTTTGAGCTACAATATTAATATAACAGAGTTAATTTTTTAACTAATTATATTTATTTTAAATGTAGATATATTTTTAATAGTATTTTTACCGTGTATGTGCTAAATGTTATTTTGTATAATTTTGAAGTACGATAATTTTTACTTATTGTATTTAGTTAACAATTGTAATTTTATCATTTTGTATAATATGCAAGTATGATTTCGCTATAAAATGTGACAATTTGTAGAATTTTTTCCGTTATTTCCTTTTTATTTAAAATTTACTGAAACTTTGCAATAGATTTCAATTTGTCATGAAAATACTTCTATGTCTTGCAGGAATTCATTATTAGCATTCCTATTTATAATTCCTGAGGGATTCCCCTTCTTTTTAGCCACATTAAAAAACTATATATGTTTATGAAAGATAAAACCTTAACCAAACTTTTAGATGTAAATATGTATGATACTTCTGGTAATAAAAGAAATATCAACATTATCTTGTACTATCCGTTACTTATGGAAGTCGGTAAAATTGAAATTCTTCTTTAAACAAAAAACCTACAAACTGCCCATTAAAATTTTTTTATCAGGAATCAAAACACACTTTGAGCTGTCTATTTATGTAATTAGATGAAAATTGAAGGGGGAACAATGGGGGAAATCGGCCATTGAAGTTATACCTTTTTTAAATTAAAAAAATGGCAAAAAGTCATTTTCTGACAGCATTTTAATGGAATAAATTGCACAAAAATCTGTTTAGATGAAAGTTTACTTTATTCTGAACAGAACAAAAAAAATTTGAAAGTTCTAGCTTAAACCTGAAAGAAGTTATAGACCTTTATGTTGTCACATGTGCCATTCAAAATGGCGGCAAATCGGCCATCTTGGAAGACATTTAAAAGCTCATAACTCACAAACCGTTTGATCAATTTCAATATGATTGACATTTTTGGAATCAGCATTAAAAACTCTGCAAATTCACTGACTTTTATCAAAATTGGTGCTGGTGGGTGCCATGCCCTGGGTGATCTGACATGGAATGACCCTAATGTGACATTTACGATCAACCATTATTGGCATTTAATCTTATAGTTTGGCGAATGATAGATTTTTGGTCGACGGAATAACTAAGTAGTACCAAAGATACAATCACTGTTTTCGTCTTTGATTAAGTAAAATAAGTTAAACATTTCAAAATAAGCTAATATAAAAGGAATTAAGTAAACAGAGTTTTTGTCTTCCGGTATTTTTTAACAAAGCAAAAAGAAAGTTTTTTTAAATAAGACATTTTAAATTAATTGTTTTTAATCTGACGTAATTTTGACCAAACTATTCTTTCTCTTTTTAATATTCACGTGAAAATACTTTTGTTGGAAATGAAATATTATTTGCGCTTTCCTAACAAAAATAGTTGAAAAGTATCCTCTCAAAATATCAAATAAATGTCTAGCGCAATTTCTAAATTTAAACTGTTTTGCAATATTATTTTGTGTTCATTTTATGTAATAACTGTAATGTGACGTAATTTCTCCTATTTAAGACTTCTAATGCATATTAATGAATTTATTATTTTACAATTTCCTTTCTCTCTTAAAATTCACATGTAAATATAGTTTTTATGACGTAATTTTTAATAAGTTCCTGCTTTTTGTACATAATTATTTAATTCTAATTCCAAATGTTTTGTTTATAATAGTCACGTGTAAATATTTTTATTTATTTATTTGCACATATAAATATTTTTTTTTAATTTGAAGCAAACATTATTGTTTGCGCTGTTTATACAGTTGGCAACAGTTTAAATTAATATCACTTTCTAAAATATATAAAAAATATCTCTAGAAAAGCTGAAAATTTGAATTTAAAATAGAAATAAAACCTCAAAAAATGAGTCAAATTAAAAAAAGAAATACACGCTGCACACCGGGAACTTCAAACGTATAAAATGATCTAAAAATGATTAAATTCCCATGAATAGATTTTGCTCCTATAAAACTTTTTTAGTGGAACGATTTTGTCCAACTTTAGCATTAAATATCTCTTAAAATAATTCTTTGATTTGAAAACTGTCTGCATCAGCGTGTTTATCAAATATTTCTGTATAATACTACAGATTTTCATATTTTTGTGTGCATTATTTTTCTTAATATTAACGAAGAAAGACCTCTGGTCACAAAAAATTCAAAACCGGCGGCGGCGGTGACAGCAGTAGTTACTTTTTTTTAGAATAGAGAGAAATTTATTGGATGTATTTGATTGGCTATGGTTTCTGTAGTCTGTTTAAATGCTCAATGCTGAAGTAATTAAGAAATATGAGGAAATTTTGACAAGAAAAGGAGGTTTGTTTATAGTGTGTTAATGCGTATTCATAAGCCTATTTTGGAAAATGACAGTGATGTTATGAGAGATATTTTGTGCTGGAGCTTTCAAGAAAGCAGATGTCTGTTAAGGTATGTTGATAATATTATGTATATTTTGCTGCTTTAAGAATTTTTTATATTTTGAGATTGCTACAGAGCGAGAACTGCTGAATTTTGAGAATGCTACACCGCGAGAACTGCTGAATACAGTGATGTTTTATTTCGGTTAATGTGCATGAAGCGCTCATACAACGATTACTGATTGCCAATTTAGCGAGTTTCATTTTTTATGTATATTTTGCTGCTTTAAAAGTTTTTTACATTTTGAGATTGCTAGAAAGCAAGAACTGCTGAATTTTGAGAATGCTACACAGCAAGAACTGCTGAATCCAGTAATGGTTTATTTTTTCGGTTAATGTGTGCGAAGCACTCATACAACAATTACTGATTGCCACTTTAGCGAATTTTGTTTATTATTTACATTTTATTTTCATTAAGCCAAACATGCGTATAAACCGGTGCTTGGTGGCGATATTTACTACTTGGCGGAAAAGGGATTTTCACGCCTTGTATATCTGGTCATTGCTTTGTTTACATAATTTTAAAACAGTAATTTGAATGTAATAATGCAAACAAAATTATAATGAATGTTTGCAATTAGTAAAATATTAAATTAATTAAGAAAAGTAATAAACTAAAATGATAAAAAGTAAGACAATTTTAAAAATGATTAAGTTATTAAAAGTAAAGGTCAAGTAAATAATTAATAATGTATAGTTAAATATGCATAATAAAGATGAGATACAATTTCTTTGAATTACTCAATGAAACTTTCCTCATAAACGTAACCTATTAATTTACATCAAAGGGATAAAGTAAAAAAGTTTTATTTCAAGTTTATCTAGTCTAAATAACCAAAAAGGCTTGAATAATGCATAAATATATTTGGTAAAAAGATTGTGATTATCAGTGATATCAGCAATATCTTGATTTTTTTAACAAATAAAGTTATACTTCCTTCATGAAAAACAGCGAGTTCAGTCATATTATTAAGAATTACATATTAAAATACATACCAAATGATATAAAACTAAAAAATTCTGTAATTTTGCCCTTATATCTGAACTGAAAGTTTCATTGTTTATATCTGTGATGATGTGCAGGTTTTAGGCATTTGTGGATTTGAGGGAGTCTACTGTATACGTATATATATTAGGGATTGACCGAATAGTTGATTCGGTATTCGGTGGTTCGGCATGTAAACCGAATATTTGGCTTTGGCCAAATACTTAAAAGTATTCTGCCGAATAATTGCAGATAAGTATTTACTTAGAAGTAGAAGAATTCTCTTTTACTTAGCAGTAGAATAGGCTAAACAATGAGTTTCAATATTGTGTGCATGAGTTCAGAATTCAGCTGCACTACTAAAAACAAGTCAAAGGCCATTTTTAACTTTAAAAAAACTTTTTACTTCCTAAAATAGTCTACATAGGCGTGAAATCAAAACAACTGTCTACAACAAAGAAAAAAAAAGTAAGAAAGATGCACATCTTTATTCCCTTATCATTTAATTTTATTTACTTCTACATTACTTTTTTTTAATTTAAATTTATTTGATGTATATTTTTTTTAATATACACATCAAATAAGTATATCAGAGTTCATATTTGTATATCTAAGGTGTATATTAAAGAAAATACACACATCAAATAAGTATACCCCTATGCCTATCCTCTAGCTTTTATAACCATTATATCAAAATTGCTCAAATTTCTTTTCTTCATCAGCACAATGTTAAAATATTAATCAAAATATAATTATTCTATCAATAATTTGACAGAAAATAGCTAAATGTACAAATTGATATGATACCTTTTGTATTTTGAGAACATTCCTATTCAATATGTTTATAATTAGACTCAGACAATCAGTAAATCAGCTTAATGACAACATTGTTTCTTTGTATTTGAATGAACTTTTGTTTTTCTCACAATCCTTATTCTTAATAATACCCTGTATAGTTTAATACTTTCATAGGTTATTTTTGGGTATGGACTAGTGATAAAATAGTAAAAAATAAGTGATGGGTCAATGAATTTGTGAGTGGAAAGAAGTCATTAATTTTTTTTTGTGTAATTAGATTTAAGAATAAAAATGTAACTGAATTAAATTACCGAGAATTTAATTTCAATTAAAGCTTTTTAAAAAATGCATATGCCAAAATGCGTATTAAAAAGTTTCAAGTATTCGGTTGCCGAATACCGAAGCTTCGGTATACACTTCCAACAAAGCTTCGTTATTCAGCCAAATTGTAGCTTCGGTCAATCCCTAATATATATATATATATATAACCATTAATTAAACATTACTGACCACCATCAATAATTCTGATAGCATGAATGAATTTACAACAATACAGTGCCCCCATATATATATATATATATTATATTTTGAGGCATTAACAGATGAATTTTTTATAGTTCACTGTCAACTCTGCATGGTGAAGAATGAAAATAAGAGTTTCTGCTAGACAGATATACCAGTATTCAAATACACAAAAGATTTTGAAATGAACAATTCAGATATTTAAATCAGCTCATATTGATACAAAATATCATGAAGAAAAAGAGAATTTACTTCTAGTGAAAGAAATAATATGGATAAAAGGCTTCTAGAATACAATTTTGAAGATGAAGCTGAATCTTCAAATATGGTAGGTACAAACACCTGCATTTAATTTTTCCTTTTTTAAACAAATTCATTTCATAGATTGTTTAGTTAATAAGGAAATTTATTGTTACAGTAGACTCCCACAAATCCGCACAGCTTGGGACCAGAGGTTTCGCAGATTTTAGAATTTTGCAGATTTCTGGTCATTGCTTTGTTTACATTTTTTAAAGAGTAATTTGAATGTAATAATCAGTCAAAATTATAGTGAATGTATAACAATATAGTAAAATATTAATTAAGTAAAGTAATAAACTAAAATGATAAAAAAGTAAGACAATTTTTGAAATGATTAAATTATTAAAAGTAAAGGTCAAGTAAATGATTAATAATGTATAATTAAATAAGCATAATGAAGATGAGATACATTTTTCTTGAATTATTGAATGAAACTTTCTTCATAAAGGTAAATTATTAATTAACATCAAAATCATAAAGCAAAGAAGTTTCATTTCAAGTGTATTTAGTCTTAATAATGAAAAAAGGCTTGATTAATACATAAATATATTTGGTAAAAAGATTGTGATTACCAGTGATATCAGCAATATATTTTTTTTTCACAAATAAATTTATACTTTCTTCATGAAAATCCACGAGTTCAGTCATATTATCAAGAATTACATATAAATACCTACGGAATGATATAAAAAAAAAAAAATCTGTAATTTTGCTCCTACAACTGAACTGAAAGTTTCATTGTTTTCATCTGCAATGATGTGCAAACTTTAGGGTTGGGCTGATTTTTGATGGCCGATTATCTACTCGAGAGATATAGGCCTGAAAGGGGGAAGGGTGCTCTCTGTGGGGTCTTTCTAAGGGAACCCAACCCATATTTACGCATGGAAGTCCAAGTTTCGAAGAAAACTACGAACGGTTAGACTGACGGGCACGACTGGGTTCAAACCCAGCACCTCTCATCTACCAGCTTCGAGAGTAGAACCTCTCAGCCACTGCTAAGGTGCAGATTTGAGGGAGCTTACTGTATTAGTTAGTTATGGTATGTGAAAATAAAAAAAACATTGTTGAAGTTGAGAGTCATTGTGAAAAGTTCAACATTTAGCAAAACCTCAATTTATGTACATCTGGCCAGTGAGTGGTGGCTTCTCTATTGGTGCATATGAGCACGTGAAGCCCCCCCTCCCAAAAAATAAATAAATAAATAAATACCGTATTCCCCCGCATTAGACGGTATGCTGCAAAATTCGAGGGAGACCAGATTTTTGAATATTAGTCCCTGGTCTTTCCCGGCATGCCGGAAAAAGCGAGGATAGTAATTTCAACAAATATCTTAAATTCTTGCTAACAAAATTTTTTTTAGGGGGCAGGATCAAATATTTAAAACTGTACTGTTTTAGATGCGGATTTTTGATAGGCCCTGGGATAAGTATTACTTATTTAATATAGAATTTCAAAAGTGTACTTACCATTATTTTCAAAGAGTAATTTCAACAAATATTTTAAATTCTTGTTTAAGTCCGAAACCCCTTTAAATAGTATATCTACAGGTAGGTTGTTTAACGGAGTTTCGTTCAAAAACAGTTTTGTTCAGAATATAGTTTGCCCCCTGGTGGTGGAATGTGGAACGAAAAGATTCCAGATTGTTTTTTTTTGCAAGATTTTGCATGGTACTGTAGGCAGTGGGGATCCGGTTCGAGGTTCGTTATTGGGTCTTTTTATGAGATTTTGCAATACAAATTTCAGGTTCATTTTAGAATATTATTACAGGACCGGACAACACCGGGCGGCTCAGCTAGTAAGATAAATAGAATCTAATAATCACTTAAATATAAAGGAATATATATATAGAGAGAGAGAAACAGAGAGAAAAATAAGTATTTATATTTTTTCCTTAAAATGAAAAATGTTGTTAGAAAAACCAAAATAAATCAGCCGTTCGTCCTCCAGTATCGAAACCTCATATTTTCTGGCATGCTGGTGTACCTCGGTTTTTTTCAGCATGCCGGCTAATGCGGGGGAATACGGTATATATATATATATTAACAAGGTAAATAAAGTAATAACAAACATATTCCAAATTTTTATCTATTTCCAGGATGAGCTTCATTCACTAACATAAAATGTTAAATTATTATATGGATTATCAGGTAGTTTATTTACCACATCTAACTAAAGAAAAAAAAAAAAAACCATGAATGCTCACAATCACATGACAGTACATTCTGTTCGAATCTCGAATGTTAAGATATACAAGGAGGAAGCAACCAAAAATCATCCCATTATTTAAAAAACTGCTGACTGTATTGTTTTGTGGTGCATTTGAGTTTGCCGATTGAAGACATGAACATGTCGCTTCAATAAAACAGTGCTTTTTCAGAAATCTAATAAAGTTCTTAGCAGAACTTGATAACATGTAAATTATGAAATGAATATACAAAAAAAAAATATGCATTTTAACAGAAATCAATTGAGGACTAAAAATGAAAAATGCTAAAAGCACCAAAAAATCAAATCTTTTTTTTTTACAAAAAAATGTCTAAAGTGTCAAGCTTAACAATCAGGAGAACTCTTAAAGTGACAATCCCAGTTTCCTAGTTGCAATGACTCAATAAAGAATCAAAAGATGCCACTGGTTGCCATACGAAGTGAAGTGGCAAATGCTGAAAGTGCCAGTGATAAGACCAGGGTTGTAAAAAACCCGGGTTTTTTGTTAAAAACCCAGCCCGGGCGGGTTTTATTAAAAAACACGTGTTAAATGGGCAATTTTCCCCGGGTAAATTGGGTTAAAATGCCAAAATGTGGACTATGATTCCACCTTCCTCACAAATGATAATCTTCAGGGTTGCCACTGTATAGGGAAAACTGGAACAACTGAGGGAATTTAAAAATGAATATTAACAAGAAATTTTACTAAATTTTGGTGCTTTGCAAAATTTATCTGTTGAAATTTTGAAAATTCTCAGAGGAATTACTCAGGGAAAATTTAATTTTTTGCTTAGGAAAGCACAAGGAATTTGATTGCCGAAATAAGTGGCAATCCTGATCTCAAATACAATCTTTGTGAACACTTCATAGTCTAATAGATGGTAATGACTGCATAGTCTTAATAAGGATCTCAATATTCTTTCGCTGTTCTTAAAATACATATATATATATATATTTATTTATTTATTGAATAACAAACATACAACTTGTGTGCTTGACATGAGAGCCCACTTATAAGTCGGAGGCAAGATAGCACAGGGAAATATTACAACACAAGAGAAATACACCCTGGGAGTTCCACACAAAGAGTGTGTGCAATGGAACCAGCGGGAATCAAACCCACAATCTCTTACGCTCGCAAGCAATTAGCAGAGTGGTGCTTTGACCATTCAGCCACAGAGAACCCGTATATATATATGATCCTTATAATTTAAACAACAAACAAATTTTAAATTGCAAAGCTATCAGTTGTGTATTATTTAATAATAAAATATAAATATAACTTAAAAAAACTTCTTTGAAATTATCACAAGATTAGCAAATGTTGATAAAAAAAAATATGTTACAACAAAATTTTTTTTACATGTATATACAGGGTGTTCACTCTCAACGGTGTCCAGTGGCTAATTCCTTAACCGTTAGTCATAGATGTATAGTTCTAATTACAAAAATGTTTTAAATTGATGCAAAGAAATATTTTAAAAGTGATTTGGGTCAATAAAAACATTTCTTAAAAAATTATGAAATTTAAGTTTCTATACGGCCCCCCAGTCTTATAAGTTATATTTAGTAAAATTTTCCTATTACACTGACAAGACAAAAAAAAAAAAAAAAAAAAAGTCTTGCTCATATAACACTAAAATTGACTGAGTTATGAAACTTTAAAAATGCATGACTTATACCACTTTCCTGCATCTGAACACAAATGAGTTTGGCCATGCTTTGAGGGGTCACATACTATGTGCTTAAAGTATTCAAAGAACTTTTCATGTGTATCTGTGGTTTGAAAAAAATAATACAAGTGTTATGATTGAGTTAACTTTTATTAAGTTTCGGATTGGCTAAAATTATTGTATTTTAACATATGTTTTATTTTGTAAGGGTTTGAGACTATTTCTTTTCATGATATCTTTTAAGAAATATTATGTTATTTTATGTAACTTCAGTGATCGTATGTATGTTTTCCCAGTTCAAAATTTGTACTCCAAATTTAACTCACTTTCAAATATCCGATCGAGATTGAATTTTACATAAATATTGATGTAAACTCTGATGACAATCTAATATTATTATGATTTTTATTGGTTACCTTCATACTTATTTTACAAGATAACAGAAAAAAAATCTGACAGATTACCGCCAAGAAGTTTAAGAAAAAGTTTTAGATTAGATAACACAAGACTGCGATGGTTGTGTTTTTTTAACTTTTATGTGTTTTTTAGCACTGAATCTGAGAATTAACTTAATTTTTAACCATCATATCAGGATGTTTTGCAAATCAAAAATTGTCAAAGTTAAAAAAAATAACAAAATCAGATACTATAAAATAGAGGAGATGGCTTGGTAATTGATTTTTATGTACTTTTTAGCACTGAATCAGAAAATTACCTTCATTTTTAAATGATGGTCATTTTCGGATTCAGTGGAAAAAAATACATAAAATAATTTAATAAATATAATAAGTTTAGTAAATATAATACTCTTGAAGCTAACTGAAAAGCTTAAATTTATGTTTTACATTAAAAGCTAAAACATTTTAAAATTATAGGGTTCCCAACCTAAAAATGCAAGTAAATTAGTACAAATATATTTAGATTCAAAGAAGTGAATAAATAAAACAAAATAACCACAAACTGTTAACAAATACATCATTTGTTCCTTTCCAGAAATATATTTTTAAAAACCCGGGTTTTTAAAATGGGTTTTTTATAAAAAACCCAGCCCGGGCGGGCAGCTGGGCGGGTACCCGGGCAGCTACTCACTACAACCCTGGATAAGACCGTCTGGTTACCATTACACAGCTTGTGCTCTTGTCGTTATTGTTTACATCAATGGGATATTTTTAAGCAAGTAGTAAAATATTACAAAAATAAATGTTTACAAACAATAATATTAAGTATTTAAACACTAAACAAAAGGATGCTTGGCACCTTTATTAATGTTGACTAAGAGCCCAAAAGGAGTGAAATGGAAAACGCTGAAAGTACCAAAAGTAGGAGTTTTTTTAGGTAGATTTCGTAAGAAATACTACCTATTGCAGTCGTTACCATGGTGCGACTTTTGAAAAATTCCTTCATAACTTTTCATTATAGGACCCCAGGAACCCAAAACCACCCCCACCTAAAAAGTTTATATATATATATATATGTATGTATGTACTAAATTTTATCCGCACGATAAAAGTCGTAATTATGCACGGATCTTCTTCAAACTCGCCAACAACTTTGAGATGACTATCTCGGCGGGGATTGCAAATGGAAAAAATTGGCCCAAGGGAATGGAAATGGGGAGGGTTCAAAATTTTGAATACCCTCTTAACATGATTCTGATAAAACCAGCTCTTACACAACAATGGCAGGAAAAAATAAATATTTTTCGTTATAGCAGTTGCCAACAATTAAAAAAAAAGAAATAAAATTCTCACCACAACAAATGCTTTTCTATTGCAAGGTTTCACGTGAAAAATTAAATTAAATAAATAGCTTGAATAATTGAAACAAATTGAATATTACGTCATAAGTTTCCTAGAGCAAGATTTCCGCATGAAAACACAAAATGAAATAAATAGTTTGACGAATTAAAAACAAAAACAAAATATTGCGTCATATTGGAAATAAAACAGACCTCAGCAGGTGAATATGTAACGTCATGTGAGTTTGAAGAAACTTATTAAAACACGACGAAAATCCGACAATGGAAATATTAACTTATTTTAACACTTTGAGGTTCTCTGAATTTGCTTTAGCTATTTTTTAAACCTATTCCATATACATTCGTGTGTGTATTCGTGTATATTAGAATTTTCCCAAAATGTTTAGCTCTCTGGAGCTCATTCTTATTGAAGGAACTGGGTCTATCTCTAATCTTGATTTAAGTTTTGTTGGTGAATTTAGTACTTCGAAATCTACCTCCGCCTGTAGGCCCGAGCCGTCAGGGATTTTTTTTTGCTCTTTTGAAAAATTTCCCCTTTTGGACTTTCCGCGTTTTCCATTTTTAATCCTCAATTCTAGAAACATCAAATATGTGTATTTAAAATTTTAGCTCATTCCATCAAGTAGATTTTGAGTTACATCTAAAAAACTTCACACATTTCAGTTTGTTTTGCAACTATTAAAAAGGAATTTAATATTAAGAGTTCAAAATTTTACATTTATATACTACTGCACTTTCCATTTTGTAATCCAAGATAAAATTTTCTGAAGAATCCAAATATATGATGTAAAAAATAGGAGTTTATATTGAAAGTTTCAAATTTTGGGAACAAATGCCGTATTCGCCCGAAATCCGTCATCTTGTTTCTTTGTTGGTCATTATAACCACTCTATGCTTGATTTTTTAAAATTTAGAGATTGAACATAAACAACAACAAAACAACATAAACAATAACAGAAATAAATAAATAAATTCAAGTGAAGAAATTTAAAATCGGCAATGAACAACAAAGAAACAAGATGGCGGACTCCAGGCGAATACGGCATTTGTTCCAAATTTTGTTACAATTACAATATGAAAATATCACTTAAACTTATTTTTAAATGAACTGTAATTGAACGGCTATTTTCATTTTTCTCTGTGACAATTCGGTGATTAATATGCATAGGATATTTTATTTCTTTGCTCGACTGTACTTTCTTATGCAGAAAGAAAATATACTAACTATTTTTTCACCTATGACTATGAGTACTTGTTTACTTCCAAGAGTCGCATCATTTAAAAAACCCTGACAACACAAATGTAATTTAACCTGTAAGTTACGCCATATACCTGCAGATTTTAACACAAGCATAATTTAACCTGTAAGTTACGCATTATACCCTGTTCCTGTAGATTTTGTTTTCGCAATTTTTACATTGTGATTGCAAACTCCTGTTACATAACCCACGAGCCGCAATTATATGCAACTAAAAACGTTGAAAGTCACAGTTCATTATTTCGAATATATACACATACAATTTTGCTCTAATAATGTTGAGAATTATTGAGCAGTTTCATTATACGACAGAAATTAGTTTTTGGATGAGGATGCTGATATAATAATTTATTTCAATTAACATACAGTACACTACATAAAATTCGTACTTCAATTTGTTTCTTAGCACCCTCTGGAAAGCGTGATTCGCTTGTTCCATGATAAACTACAGGTGAATCAGTTTCCATACTCATGTTTCAGCAGACAATCTTTGGTGCGTTTAAATATTCAGTTGTAAACAAAACAAGGAAGCAGAAGTAGTAGTCTCTACTGTACCATTCCGGTTGTAAACAAATGGCTGGAATCCAGATAGATTTCTCTCTCTTACTTAGCGAAACGAGATTGACCAACCTGAATCTAAAGACTGCTTTTTTGCAATCAGCGAAAAGTTTGCATTCACGAATCGTTGCCAAAATCGTTCTTTCGACTCATACGACCCCTCCCCTCAGAGGAAAGATAGGAGAAGTCTGTGTACGACCCCTGAGGGAGCTCGACAATAGTAGTGATTGTAGTGCTGACATCTATCAACTGTTTTTAATTTTAAAAGATGTAAGAAGCAGAAAATTATCAGTGAGCAAAATGAACGAAATATGCTTATCCGTAATGTAACTAATAAAATTTGTAATAAAAGGAGAGAATTTTCTATAATTAGGGGCCATGCCAAAGCCAAACTTACGTATTATAACAGAAATGTTTTGAAAAAACATGAATTGCAGTGATGAAAATGAAATTAAACGTGATAAAAAAATAAAACATAAAATTCAGAGCATATTCTGGAATTTGCTTGGTGCAACGTATCTTTTAATCAGTTTAACTTGATATAATATTAATTTATGTTCATTATAAAAATAAAAACTGTTGTGGCGTTCGCAGATTTCAATTTATTACAAAATAACTTTTTTTCCCTTTGCAATTAGCCTTGGGAAAATAATTGCCAAATCTAGTAAATTTGCCACAAATATTCACTTTTAAAATAGTTTTTTTTTCAATCTCTAAATTGTACTACAATTTTCAAACATATTTCATTCGAAAATACACTTTTTTCCCAATTCTATGATGCAAAACGTGAAAATATACGATATTTTTAGAAGTTGTGTAATACAATAGTATTACACAATAGTTATTAATACAATAGTTATAGTTGTACAATAAAAGTAAAAAAGAAAGCGCATGACATTGCCACAATCGTTATACATTTCTAAAACTAGCAACTGTGTTTGGCAGCCATCCAAAAGTGAACTATGAATTTTTGAAAGCGGCACAAAGGTAGTGAAAGAAATAAGACTTTGTTGCTTATAAAAGTAATGACTTGAGGCGAAAAGAAAAGACTTTAAAATCTGTAATTACGCGGTATACCTTTTATAAAATGTATTAAAAAATGCATGAACACTACGCGATCTATAATTATGAATTTTGATTCAAAGTTATTGAAATTATGGGCCTAAATGTTGATATAAAACATGCAAGGTTATTAGTGAGCATTATTTTTAACTCCCAGTCCTATTCTAGAATAATATGTTGTGCAAGCATACTACTCTAATGCTGATGCATTATCTGGAGCAGTAGTTCATATTGGATTGCGTGCTTTCATAAATCTCTTTGATGAACGTATTAATTCGTGAAGTGAAATTAGGGAACTTCTCTTATTATCTTACCTATTGTTGCTAGTTGTTTCGCGTAAATCAGGGCTTTAAATGCTCTCAATACCTCTAATTTCTTACAGTTTAATCGCAGTTTCGCCATCTTTAATCGCAGAATCTGTCATTAGATAAGGCGACGAAAATCATTTTAAAATACTAGTGTCCGGTGCATTTGGAGCCACGATTAACGCGTGGCATATGGCAACACTATACACCTTCCTCAGCAATGTCAGTTTTCAACCTTCGGTTTTTCTTTGCACATTTCTTGACAGAATTAAACACTATTGTAACTAGTCGGATGTACCAATCCCAAAACTTTCTTCTATCTCTTACATGTTTATACTTCAAAATTCGCTATCACACTGCCAAAATTAAATCTCATATCTATGCCCATCATGAGGATTTTAAAGATATGAAATTCCGCGGATTAGTTCTTGAGCTATGCCTACCGCTAAGATCGTGTAAATCCAGCAAAATGCAGCCTAGCAGCGCCACCTATTTGGTGAATTACGCCAAAACCTAATCAGCGACACCTTATATAAACGTCTAAGTGAATCTGAAGTTTTGGGGGGAAATCCGTGCATCAGTTTTTGAGATAGAACTATTGCGAAAATCGTGAAAATTCCAGCATAGCAGTGCCACCTATTGCGCGATTAACACCAAAACCTAATCAGCAACAACTTGTGTCACCATCTAACTAAATCTAAAGTTAGATGAAAATTCGTGCATTAGTTCTTGAGATAGAGCTATTGCGGGAATCGTGAAAAATGCAGCACAGCAGCGCCACCTGTCGGGCGATTTACACCAACACGTAAACAGCACCAATTCATATCAAGGACTAATTTAATATGAAGTTAGATGAAAATCCGTGCATTAGTTCTTGAGATAGTGCTATTGCGGAAATCGTGTAAATCTTGCAAAATGCAGCATAGTAGCGCCACCTGTTGGTGATTTACACCAAAACGTAATCAGCATCAATTCATATCAAGGACTAACTGGATCTGAAGTTTAATGAAAATCCGTGTATTAGTTCCTGAGATAGAGCTGTTGCAGAAATCGCAAAAAATGCAGCATAGCAGGACCACCTATTGGGCGGTTTACACCAAAAACTAATCAACACCCGTTTATATTAGGGACAACCCGAATATAAATTTTTATTAAATTCTGTGCATTAGTTCTTGAGATAGAGCGCCCACAAAATTTGTGTCACATACAGACAGACATTTTGTAAAAACATGTTTTTTGGCATCTCTGACTCCTAAAACGTGTAAATTCGTCGAAAATTTTCACGAATCCAATACTTTCTTCTTGTAAAGATGGAAGAAAGTAAAAATGTGTCTTTCTCATTATATCTAAAAATACTTTCAACCACTATTGATAACTTCTATCACAATTTACGCTTATAATTAGTATAAATTCCACATGAAGCATCCACTTATTACTATTTGTTTTCGGTTTTATAATACAGTCTCGATATAATGTAAAACTGCCTTAAATGGAAAATTTCATGATTTCCACGCAAATAATCCAATGTAAGTATGAAGTTAAATGCCTATTATGGCGGAAACCTGTCAAAAGCGCATTTTATTTCAGTCCTTTGTAATTCCGTTTTCGCAGATCTCCGATATCTCAGTTTTTACAAACAACGAGGATTTTTTTTTCTTTTTAAATGTTTGTAGTGTTGATTGTATTCAAAACATTTTTCGGCAAAATACAATTATTATTATTTTATTAGATTTTCCAAAACATCAATGATAATTTTCTTTTCACTATTTGGGGAAAAATTATCATAAAAAATAAAATATCAAGGAAAACGTTGGCATTACGTTGTTACTGCGACCATAATTAAATTATGAAGCTATAAACATTAATTATGAAATCCTCATCAACGCTGATGCTGGTCGCTTCTCCTCAAAAAGCTGTTCTTGGAGAATCTTTCCCATAACATATCATAGTCGAAATTCGCTTTTGTCAAAACATTTATGTTTATTTTTATTATTATTTTTTTTTTTTTTATTTAACTCCAAGAATTTTGGACAATGGTTTTTACGTATTAAATAAAATATTAAACTTTTGCTAAAGATAATTTACAGTTATCTTTTATGATTATTTTCATGCAGCTGATTTGTAATAATGTATCAGTATATGAATTTATGTACAGAAATATACAGAGTGTTTCCAAAAATATTGGACAGAATTTAAAGGGTTATAGAGACCAATTAGGTGATCTATAATATATATATATATATACATATTGTAGAAAACCGGTGTCTCACTCCAACCCGAATCTGTATAATTTTAACAGTAACGATGATATTTTTACGAAATTTTCAGTATATTAACTTTTCTTTATGCACAATGCTATGACACCCCAAATGCATACAGTCATTCGGTCAGTGATACCTATGTAATGTCGACTACTTCAGCGCTGCTTGGATGTGGATATTAGTAGCTTCCACCACCTCAGGTGATTTCGTTACATTTCACACAAAACAAAGTAAATCTGTTGAAAACTCCGTTAAAATGTCTTCATTGTTGCAAAAGTTGTGAACAAAAAATTGAGTTTGGCTTCGAGCAGGGGCGCAATTTGGAAGAGGCTAGGGGGGGGGGGGGAACAGTTGCCCCCCAAGTAATTTGATTTTTCAAAATGTATCAATAAATAAAATTTCTGAAATTACATTTAACTTGATGTACGTAGACACACGGCAATTCCAGGAAACAGGATGTTAATTTTCTGTTGAACATAAATCATAAAAATCAATATTAATCTTTCAGAAACTCCAGTTTATTTGTAAATCACACAATTTAACGGAAAACCATTATTTATAGTAGCGAAGCTGTGCTTTTCTGATAAGTTTAAAGCGTTTGCCCGTTTTTACGAATAAGATAATGTGCTTTTGATAAAGTCTTTCCGAGCATTTATCTATCTCTCTTTGCTTTATTTGCTGTCTCATTATCGTTTTGGTAGATAATCAAGATAAAAAGATCAAAAAGCCGAAATTAAATGTATCCTCTCTTTTTGTTTGCTTATTTAATGGAATAAGGTATGTTAAATTTAGTCTGATTTTAATGCTTTACAATATCTTTGAAAAGTGTTTATGACTCTGGTTTGTCTGTCCGTCTATCCGCTCTAACTCTCGTAAATATACTCGAATTGCCCTGTAATTTTTATTTGTTATTAACGTTTACCCTACCACGATCGCTATTGAAAATGAAATGTGTAGCATTTATTGTTCGTCTACAGGTACAGTCAAAAGTATTTCGTTACATTACTGTCAATAGGAAATAATCGCTCCAAGTTCATTTTAATGATATTATACCATTTCAAACGTAATGAAATTTATATGCATTTAGGAAGTGCACTAAAACATGTTTTGCGTAAAATGTCGGGTGCAAAGCATTTACTATTCATTTACAGGCCCACATAAAATAATTCCGTTACATAAAGGTCTACGGAGCAAAACTGTCTGCAGTGTATTTTAATTATGTTACGCTATTTCAAATATAATGAAATTGATGTTCCTTGCTGAGATTTAGTACAAGATATACCTGCTGTATGATATGGTGTGCATAGCATTTATTGTTCTTTTACAGCGACATACAAAAGATTTCAGATATAGTACTGCACCAGAAATACTGCCTATTAGCGATAATTACCGGAAATGCTTTTTCAGTTATGGTGTGCGTTTTTGAGTTTAACTAAATTTTTACATACCAGTTGGTGTTTATAAATGCTGTAGATCATATACAGGCTACACAAAAGAATTCGTAAGCATTACTGAGTATGAGCGTGAATTTCTTAAAGGTTGCTTTCAGCTGAGTTATGCATTTTCAAGTTGAAGTATATTTAATATACTAAGAGTTCAATCAGATGATTTTTTTAAAAGATATAAATTGAAGTTTGTCGCGTGGATTTAAAACATTAGCATTCTCAATTAGTGATCTCTTCTAACACTATAGAGGGTTTTTGTTTGTTGTTGTTTTAAGTTCATAAACTATATACTTTTACAGGCTCATTTGACTTAAAGTGTCAAAAGTGAGTGTTGTAATTTGAAAAAGGAAATTTGATATAATGTTTAATATGTAGACGATCCATGAAGCCTAATGAGTATGCAGAGCAATTATTAGTTGACATTATTCCAAATCGATTGGTATTTACATCTTTTTTATACAATTATTTGCAGCAGAATTAGTTGAGGGTGATGACTGCTTTTTTTTTCCCACGACTGTTCAAACTTTAAGAGGTGGTTACTTTACTACTACAACAAACCATTTTTGCATGTAGAAACTACAGTTACAATTTATTTATTCAGTCAAAAATGAGGGTGTCTCATAAGAATCCTAATTCGAAATTTTGCTCACAACTTTAACGATAATGCAGATATTTTGACGAAATTTGAAATAGATTATTCTTTCTTCGCGTAAAATGTTAGGATAACATATCGTGAGAAATTGTAGAAGTGTCTACCATCCGTATCCCAAACTAGAGGAAAACTAGACGCTCCAACTCCATATAACCGATATAACATAGAACGAGACAGTTGATGCTGTTTCACTTATCAAAATGCTGCACACGTCCATCACTTTTCATGTTCATGATGTTATTGCATTTCCCACAAAGCAAGATAAGGTTGTTGAAAATTGCTTTCGAATGCTTTCTTCTGAAGTTCTGAAAAACATTTATGTTCTGAGTGGAGTCGGGCGCCTGTATTTTTGAATGAACAAAAAAATGTATTACGAACCTAGTTTTACTGTAAAAAATTGTTTGTTTTGGTGTTCACTATTTCCTCATAAAGTTTCTCCAATCTTTTTTTTTAATCATCCTGTATATATAAAAAAGAAAATCTGAATTGATGGTCAAAACTTTGATTTGATGGTTAAAATTCTGTAGCTTTTGCTGCATAGTCACTGCACCGCTTCTATAGGAATCGGTTACTTGACTATATTAGTGAGCATTCTCATTGATCAGAATAGAGATATTCTATAAAAGCGGTGGAGTGACAATGCAGCAAAAGCTGTAGATTTTTAACAGTGTAGAAAAAGCTGCAGATTTTTAACAGTGTACGTGGCATAGTTGGTGCGCGACAGAGTATTTTTAGCATGGAGTTGTTCGAGGTTCTAATTCAAAGCACAGTAAAATTACATAAAGTGCATGAATATGAAGAAACTGAGCTTATCTGAATGGTTTTCAAATTTTCGGGAACTGAAGAAATTTAAATGCAACTTATTTAATTCCAATATACAGTATAGCCTTGGTTCTCGAACGGCCCAGTTGGTGGAAAATTTAGTGGGCCCTCCTTGGCAGATTGGTTAAGACATCATTCTGCACATCGCTTACGAGTGTAGGAGAGGTGCGGGGTTCAGCTCCCTGATAAATCCGTTGCACACACTCTTTGAGGAGTTCCCGGATGTAATCTTTAGGTTTTGTCTATTTTCCTTGTATCTATTCAGTCCTTGTATATCGGCGACATCTTACGAGCGGGCACCTTGATGTCAAGCACACAAGTTGGATGTGTGTGTTTAATAAACAAACAAACAAAATTCAGTTCTTGAACAAGAATTTGGGGCAAAATCTGATTCGGTTCTCGGAGAGCGAGTGTCGCCACCAGCCGAATGAAAAATAAATAAATAAAATAGCAAAACCGACGGGCCCACCGTGACTGAGTTGTTAAAACACCACTCCGCCATTCGCTTGCGGGCGTAGGATAAGTGCCGGGTTAAACTCCCGGTGACTCCGTTGCACAAATTCTTCGATGTAATCTGGCGTTGTATATTTTCTTGAGTATATATCCCGTCCTTATATCGACGACGGCTTATAAGCGGGCACTTGATGTCAAGCACACAAGTTGGATGTATGTGTTCAATAAACAAACAAACAAAAAGCAAAACCGACGGAATTAATTTTCCCCTTTTCTTTCTTTCTTTTTTTTTTTTTTCTCACAACAGATACAGTGATCGCATTAACGAAATTCATGTATTTTGAAATTTTTGTACAGCGAAGTTGCTAAATATATTGATTTCAATTTATTTTGCTGTTACGAAACAAAATTATATATATTAAAAGAAAAGCTAACTTTCTAATTGTTTTTTTTATTTCATCTGAATTAAATTTTTTAGCACTTTTTAAAGCATGCTGGAACAACCGGTTGGCCCACCATATCTTCTAGACTCTATACTCACGCAAATGGCTAAAACCACCCAGCCTATATTTTAACAATAACGTCAAGACTCTAGAAAACACAGTATGAAAACCAACTATTTCAGTAATTCTTTAAAAAACTGAGTTCCATAAATGTTGAACGATGCTTAACGACAAATGTCGATCGCAACGATATCGGCTAGCTCTTCACTGGCCGAAAAGCTTTTACAATGGAGGATATTCCATCTACGTTTTGATCACGTGGTCAAAGTAAAAACTTCTAGCGTAAAGAAGGGAAGGCTTCGTAGACGTAATGAAAAACCCTCGCCAACCAGTGAAACCGTTCATGCGGAAAGCAGTAGTAGCCTCCCTTCTTATCAGTTAGAAGTTCTTTGGGTAAATTACCGGTATCACGTGACTTTTTTCAGCTTCGAACCCAGATTTGGAATAAAGTCCATTACCGGTATCACGTGGCTTTTTTCAGCCTCGAACCCAGATTTAGAATAAAGTCCATTGAATCCATATATATAATGTTTACCAGACGTCGCTGCGATCGACATTTTTCGTTCAGCATGGTTCAACACTTATGGTATACAATGTTTTAGCACTTTTTGATTGACCGATTGCCACACAATATCTTCTAGACACTATAATTTTAACTATAGCGCCTAGAATATATAGTGTGGAAATTGGCTATCCCTGTAATACTTAAAAAAGTGCTAAAATATTGTATCGTTTAAATGTGCAACGATGCTGCTGAAATATAGATGTCAGCGACATCTGCAGGATATTTTCTACAACTGCAAGATATTGCTAGTCTATACAATGTAATACGAAAATCCCGCAGATGTCGCTGCAATCGACACTTGGGATTTTAGCAGTATCGTCGCACATTTAAGGGATATAAATTTTTAGCGTTGTTTGGATAGCATATTTCCACACTAGGTATTCTAGACGCTGTAATTTTAACTATAGCGTCTAGAATATATAGTGTGAAAATCGGCTATCCCAGTAATACTTTAAAAAGTGCTAAAATATTGGGTCCCTTACATGCCAAATGATGCTGAAATCCAAGGAGTCGATCGCAGCGACATCTGTACGATATTTTCTAAAACTCCAAGACGATTTGGGCCGGGACCCATATAGATTTTCCGCTGTTAGCGAAACGAGATTGACAAATCGGAAGCCTGCATTTTTGCGAACTTTTCGCTGTTTGCAAAAACGCAGGCTTCTGATTGGTCAATCTCGTTCCGCTAACAGAGAAAAATCTATCTTTATCTGGTCTACTAGATGCTGTAATAATACGATGTTTACATTGAAATTTGAAAATATACTGCAGATGTCGCTGCGTTCGGTTCTTTGGATTTCAGCATCATCGAGCATTTAAGGAATACAAATTTTTAGCATTGTTTGGATAGCAGAGTTCTGCAATGTTTATTCTAGGCGCTGTATTTTAACTCACTGTTAAAAATCTGTAACTTTTGGTGCATAGTCACTCCACCGCTTTTATAAGAAAACGATTACTTGACTATATTATGGTGCATTCTCACTGGCCAGAATAGAGATATTCTATAAAAGCAGTGCAGCGACAAAGCAGCAAAAGCTGCAGATTTTTAACAGTGATGGATAATCCTCTAAACTACATTCAAATGTTGGAAAGTTGCACTGTTAAAAATCTGCAGCTTTTGCTGCATTCTCACTCCACCGCTTTTATAGAATATCTCTATACTCATCAATGAGAATGTTCCATAATATAGTCAAGTAATCGTTTTCTATAAAAGCGGTGGAGTAACTGTGCAGCAAAAGCTACAGATTTTTAACAGTGTGTGGTAAAGCAGCTTTAAATCCATGCAGTAAGATCACAGTCAACAAAAGAGACAGGCCGCGGCACTCCACCGATCTGGGCTACTTTTCAACCCATTTTGATCACATGGCAATTCGACAATTGGTTGAAACCAGTCTTTCTTGATCACGTGACAGTCGAAAAGAGTGAGTGTATTGCTGCTTATCTCTTTCGTTTACTGTGACTCGCACGCTATAGTTTCGTTCGCACTTCATCCAAATAACAAATAAATGCGAATAGGGGGCAAAAATTCATGATGTGCTTTGGGCCCAAAATTATGAAGTCGGCCCCTGGTAGGGAACGAAATTTTTATACGCCATTCTAAATATGTTAATATCGGTGTAGAACGAGGCTAATGAGAAAGACAGGCTGCCGCGGTGCATTCCTCCTATCTTTTTTTACAGACCGCTAGAGTGACGTCATGCTCTTTTCTTACACCTGCATTGGTGCATTCGAGCATCACGTGACTCCAGCGAGTCTGTAAAAAAAGATACGGTAAAGCACCGCGGTAGCCTTTCTTTTTCGTTAGTCTCGGGTTTAGAAAACAAAACATTGGTTTTTAAGGCATCAGGGAAAAAACTACTGTTTCCGTCAGCAAATCAATACTTTGCTTCGATATCGAAGTTTATCCACATAGTTCTGAATTAGTTTATATCGCAATACATTAAGCGTAATTGGAAACGTAATTAGAGACAGATCGTCTTGCATTAAGAAATTGTTTGATGTCTGTTTAAATAGCTTAGATATTGGAAACATTATCTAGCAAATTACAATTTACATTTAATGAAAAATGTAGAACATATACATAATATAATATTAGCTTTTCAACATAACAAAACAGAAAACCACAACAAACAAGGATAGCGTAGCAGGTGAATCATAACAAACCAGAAGACAGCAGATTTCTTCATTGTATTCTTTAATACTTTAAATGTTGTAAGGTAGGTTCGTATACATTTGCAATACATTTATAATTATTGTAATATGCATTCAAATTATTTTATAACTACGAAGAATTAAATATGTCTGTGTTTATTGCGATGATACTTGTTATATGTTTTGATTATTCTGTGAATTTGTGTGAAATCTACATGGCTCTAATTTCAAATAAAAATCATAATTTTTTATTTTCGTTTTATCTACCTGTATCAACGACAGAGTAATATTTTGTGTAATAGAATTGATATTAAATGTTTTTTGAAATATCTATACGACGCAAAAGTTATTAAAGGAAGAAACCTTTGATCACTATCTAGTTAGTTTTTGATCTCGTTTATTGTTATTGACCCTTTGTTATCAGGATTTCTGATAAGGTTGTCACACGATATCCATGACATTACGTGGTTTATTGGCAAATAAGCGAACGTTCTTTTAATGTTCCAATTTCCTCATACAGAAAAATGTCAACATTTGATTTCAGTAGAACTTTACATTTCTGAGAAAGAATTTATGAAAGTATTAAATTCTAAAAATATAGTTTATGCAGTGCTCAATGCGTTGTTTTATGTGTAACATTGATTTTGGTTTTATGCATATAGGAGATTGTTGTTGAAAAACAATCAAATGTAAGTGATCGATTATATTTTGATTTAATGTATAGAATAGGTTGTTATTCAAATACAATCAAATGTAAATGATTGATTATATTTTGATTTAATGTATAGATAGATTGTTGTTGAAAAAACAATCAAATTTAAGTGACTGTTTATATTTTTATTTAATGTATATAGATTGTTGAAAAACACCCAAATACAAGTGACTGATTATATTTTGATTTTAAGCGTATAAGAAATTGACGAAAATTTATCAAATGTAACTCATTGGTTATATTTCGATTTGATATATATTTGTTGTCGAAAAATGATTAAAGGTAAATGATGGATTATGTTTTGATTTCACAAATATAGGAGAATGTTGCGGGGAAAAGGTCAAATGTAAGCGATTGATTATGTTTTGTTTTAATGCACTAGGAGATAGGTTAGATATGCCAGTAATGGACACCCTTCAATGTTTTTGGTTTATAAAAAAATAACCAATAAAAATTCAGCTTTTATTATTTTTTTCATAACTCCTCCTTGCATGTTTTATAATCTGAGTTACTGTTGATAGCATGGGCGTACCCAAGGGGGGCGCTGATGGGGCTACAGCCCCCCCCCCGAAATTTTCGAAAGTGTGAAAAAGTGCTGCTTTTTCGTCTTTCTGTTTTGGAAAATGTTTTAATTTTTTTCAATCATACAGCGGACTAGTCATTCTCATTAGTCCCATATTAGTCCACATTGACAACAAAGAAGAGAAAGGGGGCAGACGGGGTTATAGCCCCTCCTTCTCCCGAAATAGTCAAAAAATTAAATGAAAAAGTAATTTTTCCTTATTTTTTAAAGATAAATCTGTATTTTTTTCTTCTGTCACATAGCAAAATAGACATTCTCGTTAACACCATATTAGTCCACATTGACATCACAGCATACCCAAAGATGAGGAGGAGGCTGATGGAATTTCAGCCCCCTCCTCTCGAAATGGTCGAAAATGAAATGATAAAATAGTGCTGAATTTTTTCTGCTTGTTTAAGATAAATTTGCATTTTTCCCCCTATCGTTCAACAGACTATATGCTTCCTTCACCATATAGTTCCATAGTAGTCCATATCGACACCAAAGAAGAGAAAGGGGGCTGACGGGGTTACTGCCACACCCCTCACCAAACCAGAAATAGTCGAAAAATTAAATGAAAAAAGTGTTTTTTCCTTACTTTTTTAAGATAAATCTGTAATTTTTTTCTTCTGTCATATAGCAAAATAGCCATTCTCGTTAACTCCATATTAGTCCACGTTGACATCACAGCATACCCAAAGATGGGGAAGGGGCTGTTGGAATTACAGTCCCCCTCCCCTCATCTCGAAATAGTAGAAAATGAAATGAAAAAATAGTGCTGATTTTGTTCTGTCTGTTTGAGATAAATTTGCATTTTCTCCCTATCATTCAACAGACTAGCCGCTCCCTTCGCTGTAGTTCCATATTAGTGTACAGTGACACCACGTTATACCCCAAAAGGTAGAAGGGGGCTAATGGGGTTACAGCCCTCTCCCCAAAAAGTCGAATATGAAATGAAAAAGTGCTGATGTTTTTATTTTTGTTTGAGATAGATTTGTATTTTCCCCTATCATTCAACAGACTAACCGCTCTCTTCTCTTTAGTTTTATACTAGTACACAGTGGCACCACATTATACCCAAAGAGGTGAAAGGGGCTAATGGGGTGCCCCCTTCCTAAATAGTCGAAAATGAAATGAAAAAAAGGCTGATTTTTTTCTTCTTGTTTGAGATAAATTTGTAATTTTTCTTCTGCCATACAGCGAAATAGCCATTCTCGTTAAATCCATATTAGTCCACATTGACATCACAGCTTACCGAAGGAAGGGGAGGCGGCTGATGGGCTTACAGCCCCCTCTTGCCGAAATAGTCGAAAAAAATATTGCTTTTTTTCTTTCTGTTTGAGATAAATTTGCATTTTTTTTCTCCTATCATTCAACAGACTAGCCACACTCTTCTGTTTAGTTCCATATTAGTGCACAGTGACACCACATTATACCCAAAGAAGTAGAAAGGGGGTGATGGGGTTACAGACCTCTCCCAAAATAGTTGAAAATGAAATGAAAAAAGTGCTGATTTTTTTTCTTTTTGTTTGAGATAAATTTGTAAGCAATTGTTTTCTGCAATACAACGAACTAGACTTTCTTGCTAGTCTCATATGAGCGCACAATTACACCACAGTATACCCAATGAGGGGAAGGGGCTGATGGGGTTATAGGGCCTTTTCGAAGTAATCAAAAATGAAAAAAAACTCCTGTTTTTTACTTTCTTTTGAGATAAAATTTAATTTTTTCTCTGCGACGCAGCTATTCTGGTTAGTCCCATATACTAGTGCACATATACTAGTGATGCCCCAGCATACACCCAAAGAAGTCGATGGCGACGGGGGTTACAGCTCCATTCCACCTCCGAAGAGATCGCAGTGAAATGAAAAAAAGGCTGATATTCCTCCTTTTTCAGATAAATTTGTTTAATTTTCTGGCATGCCACGAATTTGTTTTTCTTGTTAATTCAATATACTCCCCAGTCCTGCGACCAAATTTACTTGAAACCACAAAATCAATTTTCAAATGTCTGAAAAATAGCTCCATGCCTGTTTTATTGGATAAATGAAAACATATATGGTCAGTTCAAGAGACCTACAAGTAAATTCGACAAATCTAAAAGTAGTTTAATTTAAGGAGTTTTTTAATTTCGCTCACGGTCGGCAGGCGCCAAGATTGTCAATACGGAAGAATGTTAATGCACAGTAACACTACAGCTAATCACAAGTCGATTTTGGCTAAATCGGAAATCCGGTGCGGAAGAGTTGACTGTAAATGTAGCTTATTAACTTTCATTTTTCAGTCGCATCTCCATGCCAAAAATTTGCGTTTTTTTCCACGGTTTTTTGACGAAATTTGCGTTTTCTCCGCAGTCCTTTGAAAAAATTCGCTTTTTCTGCGGCTTTTTGCCCAAAATTCACGGTTTTTTTTACGCACTCCTTCGTCGAAATTTGCGTTTTTTCCGCGGATCAGTAACGAAATTTGCCTTTTTTTTTTTCGTAATCCTGTCGAAATTTGTGTTTTTGAGTTTTTCTTCGCAGATTTTTGCCGAAATTCGCGTTTTTTTTTTTTTTTTTTTTACGAAATCCTTCGTCGAAATTTGCTTTTTTTTCCGCGGCTTTTTTGACGAAATTCGATTTTTTTCTCGTCTTTTTGATGAAATTCGCTTTTTTTTCGCGGCTGTTTGACGAAATTCCCCTTTTTTCAGCAGTCTTTTACCGAAATTCACGTTTTTCTGTGGCCCTTCTTTGTGACCCTGCTTTTTCTTTTTTTTTGCGATCTTTAACGAAATTCGCGTTTTTTGCGTTTCCCTTTGACGGAATGCGTGTTTTTTTTAGCGATGCTTTGTCGAAATCCGCGTTTTTTCTGCGGCCCTTGGACGAAATTCGCGTTTTTTCCGAGGTCATTTGCCGAAATTCGCGTTTTTTTATGCAATCGGTCGTCGAAATTTGCGTTTTGTCCGCGGCTTTTTAATGAAATTTGCACATTTTTCTCGTCTTTTTAATGAAATTTGCGTTTTTCTGCGGTCTTTTGACGAAATTCACGTTTTTTCTGTGTCCTTTTGACGGAATTCGCGTTTTCCACTTTCTTTTGAAGAAATGCGTGTTTTTTTAGCGATCCTTTGTCGAAATTTGCGTTTTTTCAGCAGTCCTTTGACGAAAATCGCGTTTTTTCCGAGGTCATTTGCCTAAATTCGCGTTTTTTTTACGCAATCCTTCGTCGAAATCTGCGTTTTTTCTTCGAATTTTTGACGAAATTCGCGTTTTTTTCTCGTCTTTTTGATGAAATTCGCGTTTTTTTGCGATCCTTTACGAAATTAGCTTTTTTTGTCGCAGCTCTTTGACGGAATGCGTGTTTTAAGCGATCTTTATTTCGAAATTCGCGTTTTTCCCGCGACTTTTTAATGAAATTCGCGTTTTTTCTGCGGCCTTTTGACGATATTCGCGTTTTTTTGAGATCCTTTGTCGAAATTTGCTTTTTCCACGGGTTTTCGACGAAATTTGCTATTTTTCTGCGGCCCTTTGACGAAATTCACGTTTTTTCTGTGGTCCTTTGCCGAAATTTGCGTTTTTTTTCGCTTCCCTTTGACGGAATGCGTGCTTTTTTAGCGATCCTTTGTCGAAATTTGCGTTTTTTCTGTGGCCCTTTGACGATATTCGCGTATTTTCTATGGTCATTTTACGAAATTCGCGCTTTTTCGGTGGCCGTATGACGAAATTCGCGTTTTTTCGCAATCCTTCGTCGAAATTTGTGTTTTTTGCGCGGCTTTTTGACAAAATTAGCGTTTTTTCTCCTCTTTTTGATGAAATTTGCGCTTTTCTGCGCCCTTTTGACGAAATTCACGTTTTTCCATGTCCCTTTGACGAAATTAGCTTTTTTTGCGATCCTTTACGAAATTAGCTTTTTTTTCGCAACCCTTTGACGGAATGCGTGTTTTTAGCGATCTTTTTTCGAAATTCGTATTTTCCCCGCAAACTTTTGATGAAATTCGCGTTTTTTCTGCGGCCTTATGACGAAATTCGGGTTTTTTCTGTGCTCATTTGACGAAATTAGCGTTTCCTCCGCGAACATTTGACGAAATTTGACTTTTTTTCGCAATCCTTTGACAAACTTCGCATTTTATCCGTGGCCCTATGACAAAATTTCGGTTTTTTCCTTTTCGGATGCTTTAAAAAAATTGGAGATATTTTTTCTGCGAACGATTGATGAAATTGATTTTTTTCGACGACCATGTCAAAAATCGCGATTTTTTTAAGTCCAAATTTTTGGACTGGACAAAATTTTTCAAATTTTCGGAAAATTCGGAACAAAGTCACCCCTGCCCTTCCCCCCCCCCCCCCCTGGTTACGGCCATATTGGCAAAAATGATTAAACACAATTCAACGTGTTTCGTAAGATTTAGAACATTATAGAAATTTGTCACCCCCCCCCCCCCCCCCCCCCACGAAATAAAATCCTAGGTACGCCACCGGTTGATAGTACTGTTAATCAAACCAATCAGGAAGCAGAAAATTATGTTTCCAAGTTCCACTGTTTTTCAGTGAAAATCTTAAAGAACATGCTAAGAACTGGCTTCATTTAATAAATGTATATATTCTTTATTTTCTTGCAAAATTTGCAGTTTTTTTTTTTTTTTTTGGTAGTAATAGAAAACTTTGAATTTTATATACTAATCGCCATTTACAAAATGTAATTTATTTTTATGGTTTTAAGAACCGTGTCCATTACTGGAATGTTTAATTAGTCAATCTCCAGTAATGGTATTTCCATCCAATGTAGACATTGGTAAAAATGCAATTTCAAGCAATGTTGCTAGTGCATAAAATCTTTTGACTGAATTGAAAATCTAAGTAATCTAATTTAATTTTTAAATTGCACTTGTCAGAATGTAATACCAAATTTTTTCATAAATAGCTGCTTTTAATTATTTTCCTGTGGTTAATAAAATTTTCAATATTTTAATCAAATTAATTTTTTTATAACTCTACCTTGCATATTTTATAATCTGGCAATCAATAAAACAAATTAGGAAGCAGATAATATTGTTTAAGGGCATAGGGGAAAGAGGGGCTCATGGGGCTCAAGCCCTCCCCATTTAAATAAAAGCAATTAAATTACAGAAGTTGTTAAACATCTATTATTTTCTGTCTTAAATGACAAATGTTCTCTGACAAAAAATAGTTATTGTAATACGTATTAATTAAATTTATAGTAGCAATGAAACTAGTAAATCTGCAGATGAATGGCCTCAAACGTCTTAGTATTTAAAACATTCAACCCGCAGTATTATTTCTTTCATATTTGTAATACTAATTACTACAAATAAAGTAATACATTAAGTAGTTCGAAGGAGTTTAACTGTTGAAAATAGTGGGAAATATACGAATCTATGCACTAATATTCCAAAACTTTTTTTTTTCAGATTTTTTTATTGTTATTATTATAGCTTTAAACTCCCCACTGTCTCAATAATTTGATAACTGATTCCCTGACATTTAGTATTTTAAACTATCTATCTAAAATAATTAAAATATTGATCTTATGATAGTCACAATAATTAATTTAAACAGTGAATAATTCTCACAAATATTTTATCAATTATTGATATCCTAATTGTTAAATTTATTTGAAAATAACTATTTTGTTTCATTAGTATGCTTTCATTAAATTCAGGTTCTAAATACAGTTATAAAAACAATTACAGTAAACTCCCGACTATCCGGCCTAATGTGGCGGAAGGCTAGGCCGGATATGCCGGAGTTCTATAAATATTTGCTCACTTCCTGACCCCCTCCCCCCTATTATATTAAAAACGCATTTTACACATTTTAGGATAAATTTTATATGTATAATACACACAGTTTCAAAATAAGCAAAACATTAACGCAAAACGAAAGTCTAATTCGTAAAAAAATGAGTAAATCTTATTTTACTGTTTATTAATAAATGATTGCATAAATATTAAAAGTTATTACGAGTAAATATACAAAAATTATGCATAAGATAAAAGAGTTAAAACTTAGTTTTTGAAAAAGTCCTTGATAGATGACTGTTTCTCCTTGTTTAGCTTTCTTCCGCGAGGTAATGTCCCTCCATTTACGCAAGCAGATATTATCAGCTGGCGTCACTTCCTCCTGCTAACTCGTAGTTTCTCCTCTATAGTCACTACAACATTTTTTTCGGGTATCACCCGTTTCGTTAAACTTCAATAAATAACCACGATGCACACCAAAAGACTATACGAAAGTAACCAGGATAAACGGAAAATAACGTCCGCACTTGTTATCATCCGTTGCACAACTAACGAAATAGGTTATCAAGCCTTAACCCTCTTCCTCCCTTCCCGTCTGTCTCTGCTGTTGCATTCTGCAATTCCTTCTTGCTCATTCCTGTCGTGAATTAGCACTTTCCTACGGACGGGAATCTGCCTGTCTCGGCCGCTTGCAACATTCCTCATTTTTTTACTAAGCCGGATAGTCGGGAGTTTACTCTATATCTATTACTTTTTGCTGTGTGTCCATTACTGGAATTTTGGGTGTTTTGATACATTTCTGTAATTTACAATAAAATTTTGTTTAATATTCGGAAAATAGACTATGATAATGGTTAAATATTGTTAATAGATTGATATAATATTGAAAAAACTGCAATATAATACAGTAAAGCGCCGATTATCCGATCCGGTTAATAAAAAATCCGGATAATTGGACAACTTTAAAAAACGGCTATGGCAATGTTTTTTAGGTATAATTTCCATTCACACTTTTTCCAGGCTTAGGACTTCAATTGTAGTAGTGCACATTTTAGCATTATAAAAAATGGCGCGTTTAGAAGTTATTTTTTTATTTTTTTTTTTTTTATTTTACAATTTGTATTATTGGTACAAAGTTATGCATAGAAGTACACACAGAAATTATTTCATGTATATATACCTATATTCACTGTACAGTACATACATAAAAAAATTTCATTGTAATATGGAAAAGAAGTTCTTGATAGTCTTCTGCTTCATAGAGGACATTCTGTTTTCTGCTGCCATATTGGGGATCTCTCTTTCCGAGAACACCAAGGGACAAAAGAAGCAATTTTTCGACCCCCTTCAGAAAATCTGAAAATAAAGAGGGATTTTAGTGGAAAAAAATATGAATGGTATTCTCGCGCGTTAGATGTGAAACTTCTTGGGTTTTAGTAAAAGTTGATTTTATACATTCTCTCTTTGCATTTGTTGGCGATTGTATTATTTTCAGGATAGGAAATGTTTATTTAACGTTTAACTTTCGTTACATTCAGCCGAATTTACCCTACCGCGCCTAAAGAAGTTTTACTTCAAAAATTTTGGAGAAAGCAGGAAATCCGGTTAATTGGGCAATCTGGTTAATCGGCGCTCTAATGAAATTATAACTATTAATTAAAAAAATAGTTTTTAATTAAATTCCTTAAGGGTGTCCATTTCTGCCACATCTACCCTAGTTGTTAAAAAAGTGTCAAATGTAAAAGATTTATTTTTGATTTTTGTTTAGATTTCGATAATTAAAATTAACTGCTAACGTTTTATAAATTTAATTAAAATACTTTTCAATTGTTTAAAATTTTTATAAAATAAAGTTTATTATAAAGTTTAAATAATTAATAAAGTGAAATTGGCTAAGATAGAACTACAAAAGAAAGGGATAGATTTCGTTTTAGACAGGTTCCTTACTTTAGCAGATCCAGTTCTGTGTGGAAAAAAAAGACATTTTCCTACTAACTCTATCAAAAATAGTACTAGGAAAAATTATATCATTACCAGTCGATTGGGTATATTATGTTTTCTATTAAATGGTATTCAAGGATAAGGGTTTGGGAACCATCTACATAATAAAATTTGAACTAGCTTATTTTCAATTGCAACATTCTATGATATTTCGACAAATTATTTTTATCCTACTTTAATTTTACATCCAGATACCGAATTGTAAGTCATTTGGACTAAAAAAATATTTGGAAGTAAAATTATTCAAAATTTTGATGCTTTAATGTTAGATTAATTTTGTATATTTTTATTTCCATCGTCTAAAACAATAAACATGTGCTGAATTTTTGATGAACATACGACTTAAGAATATAACTATTTTAGTCTTGTAATTTGTATAATTTTGAATGAAATATGAAGTTAATATGCGAAAAAATGTTGAATTATCACCTAAAAACATCTTATCAGAAATAGATTTCAAAAGTTTTCTAATATGCACATACAAAATTTCAGTTCTTCCATCAAATAGTTTTTTTGGGCTTTGTTTAAAAACCATCCAGCATTATAATTTGAGGGATCGTACAATTATTGAAAAAGTGCTTAATCTTACCAGAACTGTTAATGAAGGTAAACAGATGTCTCTATTATTTGATAGAACAATTAGCTTATTTAGCGTTTTCTTAGCTCTAATAATATTTCTTAATGGAAGTAAAATTTGTATGCATTAGTGAAATTTGTATTCATTCCGAGTTATCAAATTACGAATTTCACTTTTGAGAGAAACTTTTTTAAATTTAATACTTGTATAATTTTTTTAAACTATGTATATATATGGATAGAAGCCCAGTGGCGTAGTGGTCAGAGCATCTGACTGTCGCCCTGCAGGTCGAGAGTTCTGCCCGACTGGGCAAGGTTCACTCAGCCTTTCATTCCTTCGGTGTCGATAAAATGAGTACCAAGCTTGTTTGGGAACTAAACACCCATGACCCCGCGTTAGGCTGGCAACCTAGCCGGGACGCATGCTGCATAGCACCTCGGGGTCCACGGTCAAGAAGACAGGAATATCCTTCATGGATTGTATAGCCACAGAGTTTAGTAGTTAGTTTATATATATATGGATATCCAAAAATGATATTCAGAAGGAGAGGGGATGGGAGATATGGTAAAATGCATTACTGTATGTGTTAGTGTATACAATATCATTGCAACAATCTCCCGAATAGTTCCTCCTACAAGTTTTGGAGGCGGTAATTTAAGAACAATGTGGTCAAAGTCAACCAGACTTACATGGGTTTATGATTTTTAAATTTTATGCATAATCTTTTTTCTTTAAAAACTTTTAAAACCTAATTCTTTTTTACTCTCAATAATTCCAACAAAATGCCTGCAAGTTTTTTCGTTGAAAATTTACCTAAAGCATAGTCACTGACTTTTAGTTCAATTAAATCAGCAGTATCATAAGTTGAAACGTCTTCTGAACTATCTAAAGTGTCAGAAATGTATAATTAGCATTATCAAATGTGCCCATTTACAGTGATAAAAAAACAGTGGCACTCCGGGAGTGCCAATAGAAGTGAAAACTTCAACAATTACGTGTGTGTTTTTTTAATCGTCAGGAAATGTTTTATGCTTTGAATTGTGTAGCAGCACTAATGAAAGCATCTGGGGACACGGCAGTGCCCCTACCAAGTCTTGAAAGCACAGCCGTAAGCATCTTTTTCTGGAAGCAACTCAGGGTACTTTTGACCCCCCAATATCTTTGTGTTGGTGATTCCCAGAAACTTGAAACTTCGTAAATCTAAAGTAATGTGGAAATGGAACTAAATGCTGAAATTTCACGTTTCTATCTTTTTTTATTTCAGAAGATATATGAACTTAAACTTTCGCCTTTTCGACATTGATTCACCGATCATCAAAACTCAGAGGTACGTCCTGTATCCCTAGAATCTTGAAATTTGGTATGAAGGTAGTGTTTGGGATACAATGAAAGGGAAAATTTAAAAAATCCGGAAAATTTAGATAAAAAGTCGAAAAATCAAAAAACCGAGAATTTGGCAGAGATGTGATATACGAACCAGGTTTGGCGCGATTTTTTAACGTCAATTTGGCGAAAGCCTGTTTTCCAATACCAGTTACAATATATATTTTTAAATTATTTTCTATTGTTTTTAAAAGTAAACAACAATAAATAAACGGTAATTTCATTAATAACTATAGAACAAAACAATTGTACAATTTAAAAAAATAAAATAAAAGTAAATGAACAATTTATTAATAAATAAGCAACAGTAGCCGGGTTACCTTGTAAAATAAAGTAACGCCATTTTGCTGTCAATTAGGTACCCAAGTGCGTATCTGACATCTGTGCCCCGTATTTTATCTTCCGTAATCGAAATTCCCGCCAATACTGTTGGTCATTGACCAGACCATCAACACGATAAAATACAGCGTTATCGGTTTTTAGTTACACGAAATAGGTAGGTCACGAATACGGTATAATTCATTTTAACTGACGAAAAACAAAATAATAATTTGTTGTAGCAATACGCCGGGAGAAAAAGTGAGTTTTAGCTTCCTTCTTCTTTTGCGGATTGAGCTGAAGAGGGAAAAGTTCCTGTCATTCACCGCTTGGTGCGCTAGTGTCTATGTGTCAAAATGCTAGCATGTCGGTTACGTTACAGTGTCTCGAAATCAGTGTTTTTTCCCCATCTCAAAAAAAGCTCAACGCGCCTAAAGAAGTTTTCACTTCAAAAATGCCTTATATGCCCATGTAAAATATTTGGTTCTATAACCTTCGTTTTAATACTTGAAATACATTGCCGATTTTACATTACAGTGGACTCCCGACTATCCGGCCTAATGTAGCGGGAGTGCAAGCCGGAGCTCTAAATACCCATATCCTGCCTCACTCGTACCATTGACACGTTGAGTGCTGCGTCAGTCACCGATGACTGACACTGAACTTTCCGTTTAGGCCGCGCCAGTCATCGGTGACTGACATTTATAGATTGTGTAACGGGAATCTTATTTCGTGGCACAAACAAAAAGACAGACAAAATAGACTTGGCATTCAACGTGTTAAAACCGCACTTTTTATAGCAAAACCCGTCTCCGCCCTATTTTTATTTTCTGACCTCTTGTTAAATGCCGATACATTATAAATGTTTGTTATGTACTGTACTGTACTGTGTCCTTTAAAAATATGACAGTAAAGTAAATTCCAAAAATACAAATATATGCGTTTTAAAGTATTTTTTATAAAATCTAGCATAATTACCGGAAACATAAAATTACATACTCTGTACAGTATCAATACGGTACATGCGGTGTTAAAATAAACTGAAATTTAACGCAAAACGTAAGCCTAATTTAAAAAAAAAAGTTTAAGCTTATTTTACTATTCATTGATAAATGATTAAACAAATGTGAAAAGTTATACCTGAGATAAGAGTTAAAACATAAGTTTTGAAAGAAGAATCGTAGATCTTGCCAAATTAATTTCTATTTATCTTATTATTTATTTTTTTTTAACTGAGCCGGATAGTCAAGAGCCTCAGCCTACTTTATAAAGGGGAAAAAAGCGTCAATGCGATATTTTCCTCTGCTCGGATCATGAATCGATGTCGATATTTGCTTTAATCATGGGATTACCTTTTTTTCTTGTCTATTAAGTCGAGAAAACGGATGACCAAGTGGTCTCACTCCAGTGATTATTTCTCATCCTCATTTTAATTAGCAACTGACATGTATTAGCACATAGTGCCTAGCCACGGCCAAACTCAATTCATCCTATAAGGGGAATCGAGTTTGGCCGTGCTTAGCAGACCAAAATTTGTTTTCTCTGCATTCAAATGTCTGCTTTTACGACGTTCAACTTTCTGTTCAATATCAGTGCCTCAGAGAATAAGAGTGAAGCAGGTACAAATTACAGGAGCTCGGCTCTTTTAAAAAGCCCATCACGGATCTGTTTGTTAAAAAAAAATTTCCAAAAAATAGACTCAAATACCACTTTTTTACATTAAATTGCTAAATTGAAATAACTAACAAGCAAAAAATTAAAAAAGTCATACGTCGTATATGTTAATTTTTTTACACGATGCGGTGATAAGAAAACATTTAAAGGTATTTCCACCTACTAATAAATTTTCAACCGTGGCACGTTTATGAAGTGGTTAAGATGGCGAAATGTCAAGTGCTTCCAGGTTTAGTAGTAGAGTCCCATGACAGCTCAATGTGTGCATATGACCGCGAGTATGAATTTTTCGCTATATTTTGTTAGTGTAGTAGTATTTTAGATTTGGATAAATATGTGTTACTTTCGAAAAAGTAAATCATTCAACAAGTTTATGGACCCTTCAGACTTTCTCCGTGTCCTTGTTCCAGATTGAAATCAGATTTTCTAGGAATGTTTAAGCAGAGTTTCAGGTTATTTGAACTTCAAACTGATCGATTTTTAAGGGTCCAGTATAACCTATCTATCTACGATCAGTCATCTATCTATTTATCAGTCAATCAATTAAGAACCAAAAGAAATTCATTATTTTTCTTTTTTGCAGCTACCTCAAATGGGTGCGCCAAATGTCACCCGGCGCAGCTTTCTGGTTGATTTTTTAATAGTCCTATTCGGCGTCAGCTCATGGGTTGCAGTGAATGGCCTCTGGGTTGAACTACCAGTACTGGTAAAGAAATTACCCGAATCATGGAAACTAGCATCCTACATTGTTATTACAACCCAAATTGCAAATCTGGGACCAATTATCTTCAGTGCAGCCCGTAAGAAATGGTCCCAAAAGGTAAGCCTTGATTTAATATTCAAAATTTATTTTATAGGTTTAGTAGGGATACAGCATGTCCCGTCGTCGAGACCCATTAACCGCAAATTTTACGATAAACCTGGTTTTTCTTTTACTTTTCTCACATATAGATTCGAAACTACGCTATTGCTATTCTTATACCTGTTCCTTTATTAAGATTTCAAAGGACACAAATTTCAATTCCTGCCTGTTTCATGTTGTATTAAGCGGTTTTCGTAAAATTCATAATGAGGGGTAGCTAATGCAAGTAGATATATTGATTTTTTTCATGTTTTAAAGATTATTTCTTGCAATAATGTAACTGATATGTTACCTGAGTTGTTATTTTGTTTTACATAGTCAAACGGAAATTTTTTTGTATAATTTTTGTCACTATGGCATGAGAACTGCAAAGATGGGAATATATTCCTTTTGCTGTGCATTAAAGAAAAACAATTCCATACAATGTCATTTTCTCTAATTATAAAAAGTCGCAGAATAAATCTGTTTGCATCAGGGCTACTCTTTTATTACTTTATACAATCCTATTATGGTGATAATTTCTTGAGGGGTTGTCTATATAAATTGTATCGCACTTTAAAACTATTAATACTGACACCTAACTTTGATTCATATTTGAATTCTTCGGTAAAGTTTATTTTCAAATAGCAAATGGAAAATTATTCGGTAAAGTAGTTTAGAAAAAATATGGAGATTTAAATCTGGTACGTTTAATGTTACATTCATTTTTAATCATTGCAAAATCGATTGCAATGCGGGTGGTTGCTTAACACGTTAAGCGCCACGTCAGTCACCGGTGACCGACACCGAACTTTCCGTTTAAAACACGTCATTCACCGATGACTGTCATCTAAAATATGATATAAAACTAAAAAATATATATATTGTTTTAAGTAATTACTGAACATTTATTTAAAATTTACCTACCTTTTATTTATTACAGAATTATACTTTCTTAAAAATGACTTAAAACATTGCAAATTTTTCAGCGCTTAAGTGTCAGTCACCATGGCATTCAACGTGTTAAGTATAACTCAAAATTTGAAGGTTCTAGAAATAGATTTCTGTTAAAAAAGTTCATAGATCATAATTGGTATCTTTTTCGAAGATTAATTTCAAAATAATATAATTTGAAATAATGTTCGAAAAAGTTATGAATTGTAATCTGTTTTTTATTTAAAAAAAAAAAAAAAAATCGATTTATGGAAATTTCAAATATACGAATCCAAGATTACAGGTCAATCTGCCTTGTAGTTTTGAGTTATGCTTAAAAGATTTACACGCATTGCAATCTGTTCTGCAACGATTAAACATGAATTTAACGTTAATAGTTCAAAATTTTAAATGTGCATCATTCTTTAAATTACTTGACTGAATGACTTCCCGTCTGGTATCTGAAGATTAATTTTACCGGAGAATTCAAGTAGGGTGTCTAACTTAGGTTTTGGCATTAAAATTTTGAAGTTTGATATAATTTCAATATGTAAACGACTACCCTAAAAAAATTTCATCTTAACAACAGGATTGTAGGAAATGATAAACAAGGATCTTTGGTGCAAACAGATTTATCCTACGACTTTCGCAATTTGAGTAATGACCATCGTTTGTATTTTATTTATTTTTTTTCCTTACTGTGCAGTGAAACTTCGTGTAAAGGTCACTCTGAACAATTTAATTAAAATTCTTTAAATTTTAAGTGCAGATTTTTGCAAGTCAGAAATCCGATAATAAAGAAGTAATCGATGACATTCATTTGAACGATAATTAAAGCAAAGTTGGAATGACCATGGGATCGGCGAATACGTCTATGTAAGATAGTGATTTAAAAGACTTTTTCAATTCCTACTATTAGTTCACACCCTCCCTATATTTATTTATTTATATATCTTGTTCAAATTTTCAATCGTTAATAAAATACTTATTATTCATCTATCAAGTTGAAATAATTTTTTTAAAACTTGTACTGGATGACAATTGATGTTAATACAGATTTTTCAAATATTAATTCATTAATTAAATTTTAATTAATTTTAGTTTTATATGGGAGACAAAATGGCGGCCATTGGTTATTGAACAACATTTAATGCATCATCATATCTATAAGGCGAGTTATCATAGGGGGGGGGGGAACCCTGTTTTGTCGCCAAATACCGCCAAGTTTGTCACCAAAAGTACGCCAACTTGGCGATATCTCTAATATTTCGTCAAATTCCCATAGCTTCCATTGTAAACCTACTTGCTTATAGAAAATCAACAAATTGAGATATTTTAATGCAACAAAAACTAATATTAGCTTAAGGCAGCGGTTCCCAACCCGTGGGCCGCGAGCACCGTGGTACTGGGCCGTAGAATCTTGGGGCCTAATACCGGTTTTTCGGGACAATTCACTACAGAAGCGCTGGCTGTTGATCGCTGGGCTTACATTCGTCAGTCATCAAGGTCAACGCTCTCCTCCCTCCGACATTCTTCACCGCCTTCTCCCCACCACGTCCGCATTCCGCACTTTTATTATTGACTCCTTTGTCAGTGGCTGTGGTTTTCTGTTGATGTATCATATCGTTATGTGTACTGAGAGCTAATATTACTTCACGTCAATATGGATGCTTGGTTTCGGACAGGATCTTGTCGTAAGACGAAGTTGGCAAGTGATGAAGGGGCTTCTACATCTGTTTCTACAAATAGTGAGTTTGAAATAAAGGTGAAATCCAGTCTAAGTTGTAAAAAAATAGCAAGGAAAACTAAAATATATTTTCGTAAATACAACCCTGATTTTTTAAAATGTGGGTTTGTGTTTTCTGGTTCTGAGGAAGAGCCTATGCCTCAGTGTGTGATTTGTTTCGAAATGCTATCCAACAAATGTATGAAATTTTTAAAACTTGAAAGACATCTATCAACTAAACATCCTGAATGTGTAGGAAAGTCTTTGGATTTCTTTGAAATCAAGAAAAGAAATTTTTGTATGTCTAAATCTACCATGGAAAAATCTTCAAAACCGAACAAACTAAGCACCAGAGTTTCTTATGAGCTTTCTTTGTTAATCGCAAAGGAGGGTTCAGCTGACACCGTGGGAGAGGAACTTATTATACCCGCAGCAAAAATAATAAGTAATGCTTTGTTTGATGAAAAATGTACAAAAAAAAAAAAAAAAAAACGAAATTCCATTATCAAATACAACCGTTAAAAGAAGAATTGATGAAATGTCGGAAAATGTGAAAAAAACTGTCATTACTCTTTTGAAACAAAGTGAATATTTTTCGCTGCAACTTGATGAAAGTACAGACGTTGCTGGACAAGCTAATTTATTAGCTTTTAGTCGTTTTAAGTTGAATGGCAATATTGAAGAAGAAATGTTTTGTCGATCTTTGCCGACAAAAACAATTGGCGAAGAGATTTTAAAATCTATTGACAATTTTATAAAAGAAAATGAAATAGATTGGACTAAGTGTGTAGGTTTGACAACGGATGGGGCACGTGCTATGTCTGGAATTCATATAGGTTTATTCGCCAAAGTTAAATCAGTCGCTCCCTTGGTTCAATGGACACATTATAGCATACATAGATACATATAGATACATATAGAATAGCATACATGCTCTTGCAGTTAAAGGTTGGACGAGAGTTTAAGAAAAACTCTTCACGATGCAGTAAAAATAGTTAACTTTATCAAAGCAAGACCTAAAAACTCCAGACTGTTTGGTGTTTTGTGTGATGAAATGGGCAGTGAACACAAACAGATTTCACTTCACTGCGAAGTTCGGTGGCTATCGAGAGGCAAAGTGTTGACAACATGAACATAGAATAGGGAAGGACTTCACACGAGCGTGTTAATATTGAAGCGCGATTTTGGAATTAAATCACTTGATGGCAACAGCCGTGGAACAACCGTGCTAAACTAACGCCACCTATAAACAAACAATCCGAAACTTTTACCAAAGGCGTCTCGTTGTGTAGCGAATATTTCATAAATTAAATTTTTAAAAATACTTTTCGTAATACCATCAAGAAATTCTAAACGTTTAGAAAATAATAATTCGGAAAATTAAAGTAATTGGTTCGTTGCGGCTTCGAAAATTAAAATGATTTAATTTTTTTAAACTGATATTGAAATTCGTTATTTTCAATATGTTGAATCTACTTTAGATTATACATATATATATATATCTTTAAATCATAAGTATTCTTCACGTTTATTATTAAGTGGTGCATATTTCCTTTGTTTTAAACGTTCTTCATTTTTATTTAATGATTATTATTAGACTTTCGCCTACAAATTCTTTTTCTAACAGCAACTAATTTTGAAAACTTTTATGATTTTCTGTATCTTTGGTAGAGTTTACGTTTTTTTTTTCCTCTATTTTTATATTCTTGTACGTTTTTGATGTTTAAAATTGATTTCCTTTAATGGAACACAGAAAAATATCATGCCTTGTAGGGTGAACTACCCAGTAATTGACCATTTAGTGAAAGTTTCTTCGCATTTTTTTTTTCTGTGCTAAATTTAAGGAGATATTTCTTGAAACTTTTTTTTTAAAGCAACAATCACTTATAAGGATCAATAATAAATAAACATTTTTTGCCTACTTTTTTGCAATTTTATTTTATTTAATGTAATAGTTGTCAAGGGAGATTTTGCCAGTAATTGACCACTTAATGTTAGAAAATAACCATCACCGTGTCAGTAATTGACCACTCTGAAGTTGAACTGATAAACCTTCTTAAAATTAATCGTATGAAAAAATGGGGAAGTTTGCCAAGTTTTTTTCTACAGAAACTGGATGTCTAGCCTTCTGGACAGCCAGAAAAAATCGGGAAAATTTCAAATTTCTGAAAAAAAAAACTGACGAATTTGAAATTTCTGAGAATTATTTTAGAAAAAGAATTTAAATCATAAAGCCAAGGATTTTTAAATTGCAGTAGTAGCAAAATATGCTTTAAAGCAGCCATGCTCAACCTGCAGGCCACATATGGCCCAGTAATCTTTTACCTATGGCCCAAGATACATAATCATTAATCTCTATTTATAAAATTGATATATGCATAAAATATATTTCAAAGGAAAATCAAATTTCAAATTATTTCATTTTGCTTAAAAGGCGCAAAGGCCAACCTAGTGAAAAAGATTCCATGCCGGGAATCGAACCCGGGCCATCAGTATAGCGCACTGACGTTCTACCGACTAAACCACATGGTATGCAAGGCGAATTTCTCTCTCTGGAAAATTTTCCAAATATTAATATAGCATAAAATATATTTAAGATTTTCCCTATTGCTTTATATTTTTGTGGGGTGACAAAATCTGTCATGTTATTTATAATTAATTTTAAATTATGTTTAAATATTCTAAATGCCATTTTCGTTTAGTGAAAAGTTTTTTTTTTAGTTGTAGTCCTATTTGTGCTACAGTTATGCATACATTTCTGAAGCACTTGGCAATCAACACTCTAAATAATTTTTAATCTTTTGTCACCAGATTTTTTAATTATAATATAAACTTTTGTCTAATTTATTTAATGCCAGAAATGCATTCATTAAATAAAACAAACTGCACAGTAAAAAAATTACTGTTAGGAATAATTTATTCTGAGCACTTTATGCTTTATATAAATGGAATGCTTATTGTGCAAAATAGTTAACACTAATTATTATTCAAAATTAAATTAAAATATATATATTTCTACAGTTTAAAAAAATATATTGAACAAATCACTGATTATTAAAAGTAATATTTTTGTCAGTCAAAACTTAGTGTAATGTTAATGTAAATTCTGTATTGTTATGTTTTATTATTATACAGCTGCAGTTAATTAGGGTTGAACTTTGTCATGGATAAAATCAGCATAAAAAACATTTTATATAGCAATTTTAACAGCATACTTCCACAACAATTGTAATAGAAATCTACCACGAACTATGTTTGGAGCTGATGGTGGTAAAACATTTTTTTATAAGATTTGTGTGACAAACCCTAATGATATTTAGAGCCTCACTATACTAATTTTGTTATCTTTACATTTTAATTACACTTTTCTTGCATTATTATTATATAAATGTGTTATGACCCTCTTGACATAACAAATGTGTGTTTGCTTGATCAGTAATTGGCCAAACATATTTAGTTATTAACCACCCTGGTCAACTACTGAAAGAACTCATTTTTTAAATAAAAAATTGGTGAATATTGCTTTCATAATAGAAATCTGTATTTTTTTAAGTATCAAAAGGAATGGATGCAAACAAGCAAAAAGTCAGTAGTTGACCACTTTGGTCAATTACTGAATGCTTTCAACATTCACACATCTAGTAGTTGACCACCCCCCTTAACGTCATTTAACTTATGAATTTAATATTAAATGCATAATGATTAACTTAAAACAAACAAAAATGAACTACACACCTCATTTGATGAACCAATGGAACTAAATTAAACTTGATGCTGTAAGATTAATAAAACAACTCACAAAACAACACTACTATTACAGAATGTATTCACTTTTGATATTGTTAGAAGGTGCATTTTCTTTGATTTTTTACATTCAATCAGAATATAGATAGCAAAAGTAATTTTTTCCTATGCAATTCATTGGATGTTAAATATTTTTATTCAGCATTCAAAAATACTTTATCAACACATTGATTCTTGTTTTAAACACATAAATGTGTTTTTGGTCAATTACTGGCATGTGGTCAATTACTGGAAGTTCACCCTATTTGATGAATTGAAATTATGTATTATTGCATTTTCCAACCATGATCCTTACTTTTTAGTTTTTCATAATTTTAAATATTGACTTTTTCAAAATTATCTTCTCACATTACATTAGACGAAAAAATAAAATATTTACTTCGATGAAATTTATACACAACATTGAAGTGCAGTAGAAGATGGTTACTACAGAATATGTTATGTGTAGCACTTTCAGTACATATACACGGGAACTCAAAAGGATTCAGTTATATTATGATATGTGGAGAAAATTTTTTGTGGCGTATTTTAAATATGTTACTTCAATACAAACAAAACAAAACACATGAATTTCTGAGGTGGCATTAATACATACTTTATGTATGGCACATTCAGTGCCGCCCTGTCACATAAGGTGCTACAGCCCTTTTTCCCGAGTTGTCTATGAACACTTATAATTAAAAAAAAAAAAAAAAAAAAAAAAAGGAAAACTACTATCTTATTTAAATTATATTATTTTCGAGAAAAAGGAATTGACGCAGTTTTAAATAGTCAAGTATTATTACCACCATCATTATTCGTACTGCATTCATTTTAATTAAAATATAAACCTTTCTCTCATTTTATGTAAAACACACAACTTTTCTTTAAAATATATGCTTTCACTAACTTTATTTAAAATACAAGAAAGAAATAGCACCACAAATGAGAATATAACACCTTCACATATGAAAACTAAAAGCTACTACTATTGGCGAGAGAAAAGAACATGCTAATGGCAAGATTTGTACCCGGCTAACATAAAAGTACCAGATTTTTATACAAGCCAATGAAAGCGAGGTGTGAGCAGTGCCCACACCACCCTGAATCTGTGATATCGGATATCATTACCAAAGCTCTGAAGATCGATAAAAATGAAAAAAAATTGCAAAAGGCAATAAATAGTGTTGCTGCAGTTGTTATTATATACTAGAAATATAAATGCTGTTTCTCACTCTTTTATTTTGCCTGATGATAAAAGATTGGTCTCCTTTTTATAAAACTTTGAAACAGCTGGACACACTAAATTTATTTGAGCTGCTTGGTCTTTTCATTATGTTGGTTTTCACAAGTCATGTATTTACGGAAATATGATTTTTAATCATGTAAAGCAATGACATTTTTCTTTAATGAGTAATAAGAGGGGCACAGCCAGTATCTTCACAACACATACATGTATTGGCATCCGGCTAACAAAAAAGTACCAAAAATTCTTTTAATTATGGGATTAACAAAAATAATAAATGTAAACACAAGATGATATCTTTACTAGAAAGTCTATAACTCATGAGAACACCATCACATGTGAACAACTTTCTTCATCTTCTGTTTTTTTTTTTTTGAAAAAGTATATATTTATATTTTAAATGCATTGAATTTATGGGAACGTCCACTGTTACTCTTGTGACCATTCGTGCGGTTTTTTACAAATACTTGCAATTATTTTACTATAAAATATAATTAAGATAAAAAGTGATATAACCAGTAAAATACTATTGTGCTCCACTCATTTAATATATATCTAATTTGTAACAAAAAGCATTTCCCTTGTCTATATAATCAATTAAAATTTTGTTACTCTTGTGACCAGAGTGTCACAAGAGCCATTTAATATATACATAATTTTTTTTTTTTTTTTATATAAATTAGATATATGTTTGTGTGTGGAACAGAGTGGTATTTAGCTGGTTATATAAATTTTTATCTTACTTATATTTTGTAATAAAATAATTGGAATTATATATGAAAATTTGCTCTAATTATCACAAGAGTAACAAATGGATGTTCCCTTATCTTAAAGTAATGAAAGATTGAATAAATACAACTATACTTTGAATATATATGTAAAAATAACTAATCAATATGCACTTATGTAGACAACATAAAATTTGAGCTAAGATTACTTACTTAAAACAAACTTTACTTTAAAAAAGTATATGAATAGTAAAAATTGAAGTATTTACTTCTTTAATATAAAATCAGTCTCAGAAGACTTTAAAAGGAAAAAAATCTCAAAGATTTTAATATAAGGAGACTAGTTTGATGCATAAAATTTGCTATTTAGTGATACAGTGAGTTAGAAAAGATAAAACTACAAAAATACTTTCTTGTAATATGCACACATTGTACTTTATTTATTAAACAATGAAAATATTAAACTCATATGAATAACTTGAATTTAATTGCTACAAATAACTCTTACTAATTTTAGAATTCCTAACGAACAACACTTTTTGGATAAAGGTATAATCTAAAAATACACTAGATGAAAATTTTAAACTTTTTAATAGAGTTGTTATTCAAAAAATGTACAAGAAAAATAATTTTGCAAATCCCAAATGAACTTAATAATATTAATTTATGGTGAATGTAGATCCATTGGTGGCACATAAAATGTGTAGGATAAATGAAACCAGGGAAACAGCAAGAGTGGTGTAGATGACATCTAGGCCAACAGCAAGCTCAAAATACTATATTGTTGGTTGGGAAGATCATATTATCTACAAAACTAGCAAGCTACACTCAAAGACAGAATATCGAAATAAACTCCTGCCTCCAAGTGTAGCCAGCTGTCATAAAAATTCTGCACTATATCTTTCTTCCATCCTTCATAATCAGTCCATTGTCTTCCAAAAGTCAACATATCTTCAGTGATAACTGTAGTATGTTATACATTTTAAATTAATATTTTGATATTGAAGTTCATTTGAGATTAGGAAAGTTATATTTACTGTACATTTTTAGATAACAACCATATTAAAACATTCTTTATTTTTCAGTAAATAATTTCATTTTATGCCAGTGTCTGAAAAGTTTCATCTATTAGAAACTCGTTAAGTATTCCAAAATAAAACAGAGTCATTGATAACTACTAATTTAAAATGTATTAGTAATCATAATGAGTAGCATAATATTTCACTTATTAAAAAAAGTTATGAATAGCATTATGAATAATATTTATTTTTGCTGTAAAAACTCTTTTAGTTTCATATATACATTAAGAGCTACTTGCCTAGAAATACATTTTCAATATTATATCAGTGCTATTGATTTAAATCTGAGCTACATATTGAAATAACTTTAATTCAATCTTAGTAAAGTGTTTATTCAACACAATTTATAATATTTCAGAAGAGATAAATTTATTACAAGAGAAGATAGACTTACATAAGATAAATACTTTGTTTGTAAATATGGAAAAGCAAAAATAATAGGAAGCAAATTTTTTCTACTAATACAAAGATATATTTAATAGGATTATTCAAAATGCATACATAAAATTACTTCATTTATATATTAAAAAATAAACTAGCATAGAAATTTCAAAATAATAATAATAAAATACTTGTACTAGAATATAATATTGCTGAAACAATAATATAGTATTACATAAATATCTATTTCAAAAAGTAACATTTTTGTTAATAATAACATTAAAGATGATCGCTTAGTTGGAATTTTAATGTTTCACAAAAAGAAATTTTTCAAAAAAATATTACTAGGAAACACACTAGTATTAACTTTTCAGATTAACAGCTATCGCGTAAGCAAAACAAAACAAGTGTGAATTTTCATTTTGTGGACCATTAAATAATCTTTCAAATTATTTCGGATATTCTTGAGATTTTATGTTTCTCACTTATTAAAATTAAAGATAAGAAAAATGAATCATGAAATCGGATAATTCAAATGATGGAAATATATATAAAAAGATTACATTACACAAAAAAAATCACATAATGCATTTTCACAATGTTCTTATCAGCACAGTTCGTAATTTTAATTTCCCCATGTTAATTATATGAATATAATAAAATTTTAAATCAGGGAAAATATATATTCTGGTATTAATTGTTAAAAAATAGAAGATTGAGAAAGATTTTATACACTTACGCTTGGCGGTGTAAACAATGACATATTTCTTCCTTCAGTTTTAGCTTTTTTTTTTTTTGTTGCCCCTACATCCTGGAATCTACAATATGTGTTTCCACCCATTTCTAGTAAAAAAAAATTATATATACATATATTAATATTAAATTAAAATAACAATATAACAATAAAATTCGTATGATTATCATCGAGATTGTCAGTGCAACTATCAAGCAGACGATTTAGAAGGAGCAGACGAACTGTACAACCGTTCTACATAGGCGCCACCTATTTGAAACATTTTCCGCGGAACGGTTTTCTTCTTCCAAAGGCTATTTCGTGTGAAGTCCTCGGAAGTCCTTTCCTATTCTATGTTCATGGTTGACAAGATTGTTCGAACTCCGTGATGAACTCACGGTTTTCTTGAGGGAGGGAGATTATGATGGAAAACTTGCAAATTCCTACTTAGACAGACTGTGTGACCAATGAAAACTGGTTGAAACGGTTGGCATATTTGGTGGATATTTTTGGTTCTCTTAACAGCAGAGTTAACTTAACTCTGCAGGGCAAGGACGCTCATAAGTTTTTTGTGCAAGACAAAATAGAAGCAATGATAAAGAAACTTCAACGATGGGCTCAAAAAGTGGAGCAAGATTCCTTCGACGCATTTCCAGTTCTACATGATTTTCTTGAAACCAACGAAGTCAAAATTGATAAAACAACAGCTACAACTATAAAAGAACACCTCGAATCTTTGGCCTCTAACCTCAGGTAATTTAAAGTTATTTATTTTTCTTAATTTTATTCTATTATTTTTAATAAGCGTAATTAAAAACATTTATTTTCCTAAAACAGTAACTTATTTAAAATTAGTAAATTTTTCAAATAGTACCTTTTTAAATTTATTAATAAATTTTAGTTACTTGTCTTATACTTTTTCAATCATTCATATGAATGAGAAATCTACCAACACTAACTGAAGCAGTAATTAAGCCTTTTCATATTTTTTAGGAACTTCTTCCCTAAAATTGAAGATGAAATACAATGGATCAGAAACCCTTTTGAAGAAAATTACTTAAAAAATTAAAATGATCTTCAAATGAAGAAGACTCGTTAATTGAACTATCATGTGACCAGACTTTAAAATCGATTTTTAAGACAACACCACTGGTCTCATTTTGGATAAACGTTCGGCAAGACTATCCACATCCAGCTATTGCCAAAATTGCACTGAGACACTTGATGGTCTTTTCTACAACCTATCTATGTGAACGAGCCTTTTCAACTTTAGTTTTTTTGAAAAATAAAATGAATGCCGAGAGTGATTTGAGACTAAAAATATCCAGTTTCAATCCAGATATTGACACTCTCGTCGAGGACAAACAGTGTCAAAAATCCTATTAAGGTTTTTTTTTTTATCATTGTTTTGAGTTTTTATATAATTGTGATAGCTAAGTGAATACAATAAATAAAGTTATTTTCTTTATAAAAAATATTTTTTTCTTCATGTACAGCATCTTTTACTAGTTACTGACATAATATATATATATATATATTCGTCATGTGTATATACTATAACTATATAGGTGTCTATTTTTCATATTTTTAACTTGTATATTAAGTAGTTAGTGGTCCTCAAAGTTATTTTTACAAAATTGGTGGTCCGCACAACTAAAAAGGTTGGGAACCGCTGGTTTAAGGGATTATATTAAAATTTTCTTTGATGACCTAAGTAGGAATTGATTTTAAAAATAAAATTTTTATATTACTTGTTTAATTATATGATACAAGAAATGATAGAAATCAAAGGCAAGGACAATAAAAGTGGGGATGAAAATAAAGAGTAAGGAATGTGGAACTGTTCCAAAATTGTGGCAAAATGCAAAATTCTGATTTTCTATTTTCTTTCCAGTTTCTCAGAATTTCGAGTTTTGCGCTTAAACAAAATGACGAACTGTATTAAAAAAAAAAATCTGTGGAAATAATTATATTTGTAGGGAAAAAAAATATGTTTAAAAAGTAAAGGAAACTGTAATGAATCAGTAGTTTCTTTTTTGCGAAGTAAAATTAAGTATTTTTTAATTACAAAATTAAAAAATGCCCGTTGTTTTTATTTTTATGTGATATAATTAAAAAATGTTGACTCCTGAATAAGTCATCTTTGTAATAGGATTACCTTTCCACTGTCCCTATTATGATCGCTATTCAAAGGTTTTACTGTATATCTAATGACGATCGAAAAAAATCGGTTAAAGATAACATTTTTATAGTGACAAAGATAAAATGGCGTAAAATTAGTGTTAAATTCAGATGATGGTCTAAGGGACACCCCCCCCCCTCCCCACCCCCAGGAGCATCGAAATCTCTCACCCTCGCCTGGAGCTGCAGAAATCCCTCGCGGAGAAAAGTGTCTGAATCCAAACTGCATAAAATTGAATATGCCAAAACTCTAAAACAAAAATGTTGTACATTGTGAATGGTTTTCGTGGCATAAAACTTTTTATAAACTAGGGGGCTCGGCCCCCTACGAGCTACGCTCGCCAACCCCCGTTCAGACACCGCAGACTCTAAATGCACGCTAATTTGATCGGCTTTAAAAAGATTTCGAAAAATTGAATTATAATTTAAAAAACAGTGGCAATCTCCCTATAAACAAATTTCTATTCATTTCTCTTTGATTGGGGAATTTTAACGCCAAATCCGCTGCGGTACTACTTGATTATCCTGTCGACCAATTTCGCCAAATTATATAAATCGCCAAACTACTCGCCAAATTATACAAATTGATATAATTTTTATTTTAAATAACGAAAGAACAAATAAATTCGTACAACATTAATAAAAACACAAATAAAACGTCAAAATAAAAATAACTTGATGACGTATACACGTGTAACAACATTTCATAATAAGCTAATATAAAAGGAATTAAGTAAAGAGAGTCTTTGTCTCCTGGTATTTTTTAACAAAGCGAAAAGAAAGTTCTTTTAAATGAGACATTTTAAATTAATTCTCAAAATATCAAATAAATGTCTAGCGCAATTTCTAAATTTAAACTTTTTTGCACTATTATTTTGTGTTCATTTTATGTAATAACTATAATGTGACGTAAATACGACGTAATTTCTTTTAAGACTTCTAACGCATGTTAATGAATTTATTATTTTACAATATCCTTTCTCTTTAAAAATTCACGTGTATACTTTTTATGACGTAATTTTTAATAAGTTCCTGCTTTTTATACGTAATTATTTAATTCTAATTTGAAAGTTTTTTTCCTGTTTATAATAGTCACGTGTAAATAAATTTTTAATTTGAAGCAAACATTATTGCTTGCGCTTTTTATACAGTTGGCAACAGTTTAAATTAGTACAATTTTCTGAAATCTGTAAAAAATATCTCTAGAAATGCTGAAAATTTGAATTTAAAATAGAAATAAAACCTGAAAAAATAAGTCAAAATAAAAAAATTAATGCAATCTGCACTCCGGCAAATTCTAACGCATAAAATGATCTAAAAATGATTACACTGCCATGTATAGTTTTTGCTGCTATAAAACTTTTTTAGTGGATCGATTTTGTCCAACTTTAGCATTAAATAACTCTTAAAATAATTCTTCGATTTGAAAACTGTCTGCATCAGCCTGCTTATCAAACATTTCTGTATAAAACCACCGATTTTCATGTTTTTGTATGCATTATTTTTGTTAATATTAACGAAGAAAGGCCTCCGGTCACAAAAAAATCAAAACCGGCGGCGGCGGCGGTGACAGCGGTAGTTACTTTTTTTTAGAATAGAGAGAAAATATAGACGGTGATCGGTGAACTTTGATCATTTTCTGAAAATAGCAAATTTTCTTATCTTTGTCTTCTTGCACTAAATCATTGCTTCTTTTTTTTGCGAAACTAGGGGGCTCGGCCCCCTACGAGCTACGCTCGCCAACCCCCCGTCTAGACACCGCAGACTTTAAATGCACGTTAATGCGATCGGCTTTAAAAAGATTTCGAAAGATTGAATTATAATTTAAAAAACAGTAGCGATCTCCCTATAAATAGATTTCTATTCATTTCTCTTTGATTGGGGAGATTTTAACGCCAAATCCGCTGCGGTACTACTTGATTATCCCGTCGACTAATTTCGCCAAATTATATAAATCGCCATGCCACTCGCCATATTATACAAATTGACAGAATTTTTATTTTAAATAACGAAAGAACAAATAAATTAGTACAACATTAATTAAAATACAAATAAAACGTCGAAATAAAAATAACTTGATGACGTAGACACGTGTAACAACATTTCAAAATAAGCTAATATAAAAGGAATTAAGTAAACAGAATCTTTGTCTCCCGGTATTTTTTAACAAAGCGAAAAGAAAGTTCTTTTAAATGAGACATTTTAAATTAATCGTTTTTAATCTGACGTAATTTTGACTAAACTATTCTTTCTCTTTTTAATATTCACGTGAAAATACTTGTGTTAGAAATAAAATTATTTGCGCTTTCCTAAGAAAAATAGTTGAAAAGTATCCTCTCAAAATATCAAATAAATGTCTAGCGCAATTTGTAAATTTAAACCGTTTTTCAATATTATTTTGTGTTCATTTTATGTAATAACTGTAATGTGACGTAAATAGGACGTAATTTCTCCTATTTAAGACTTCTAACGCATGTTAATAAATTTATTATTTTACAAATTCCTTTCTCTCTTAAAATTCACGTGTAATTATAGTTTTTATGGCGTAATTTTTAATAAGTTCCTGCTTTTTGTACATAATTATTTAATTCTAATTCCAAATGTTTTTTTTCTGTTTATAATAGTCACGTGTAAATAAATTTTTAATTTATTACACGTATAAATATTTTTTTTTAAAGCAAACATTATTGTTTCCGCTGTTTATACAGTTGGCAACAGTTTAAATTAATACAATTTTCTAAAATAAGTAAAAAATATCTCTCGAAATGCTGAAAATTTGAATTTAAAATAGAAATAAAACCTCGAAAAATGAGTCAAATTAAAATAATAAATGAATTCTGCACACCGGAAAATTATAACGCATAAAATGATCTAAAAATTATTAAATTCCGATGTATAGTTTTTGCTTCTATAAAACTTTTTTAGTGGAACGATTTTGTCCAACTTTAACATTAAATATCTCTTAAAATATTTCTTCGATTTGAAAACTGTCTACATCAGCGTGTTTATCAAACATTTCTGTATAATACTACTGATTTTCATATTTTTGTATGCATTATTTTTCTTAATGTTAACGAAGAAAGACCTCCGGTCGTAAAAAATTCAAAACCGGCGGCGGCGGTGACAGCGGTAGTTACTTTTTTTTAGAATAGAGAGATAGTTTTACGGTTCCGGATATTTTTTATTTGCAAATATTAAAAATCCCTGCCGGCCCGGCCTACAGGCAGAGGTAGATTTCGAAGTCAAATATACTAATTTCACAAACAAAAACCAAACCTGAATACAGAAAATTCCACTTTAACAATTTTATCTGGCCGCTTTTGACGAGTTTTTATTTCATTTTTATATAATAGCTGGTTTTATGAGAATCATGTTAGGGCGGTATTAAAAAAAAATACTTTTTCATGCTCAACAACTCTAAATTTTCTGGCATAATTCCAGATCCATTTTTAATTAAAAAAAAATATGAAACTTGCTGACGTGATTTTTGAAGAGATTTATAAGCGACCTGTGTTTTTATTTTTTGTTCAATTAATTAAAACTTGATATATAAACAATTATTTTCTCAAAAGGACAATGTTTTTCGTTTCTAACACAATCGCTTTGGGAAATTCCGTTCAAAATGCCCACTTTGACATCGTTTTTTGAAATATATTCTGCTTCTATCAAAAAATCGACCATTACGGTACATTATATAGTTTCTGAATAAGCGAATCTACCAATTAAATGCGTTTGAGAGCAAAAATGAATTTAAAAATGAGTCAGAAAATAAGCAGTTTGGATTTGAGTGCATCCTTAATACAATGATTTTTCCAACACAATCCGCTTCGGTAAAATTAGTTCAAAATGCCGTTTTTAACAGCATTTTTTAAAATATATTCTGCCTCTATCAAAAAATCGACCATTACGGTACGTTATATAGTTTCTGAGTAAGAAAACATACTAATTGAAAGCTTTGAGAGCAAAAATGAATTTTAAAATGAGTCAGAAAATAAGCAGTTTGGATTTGAATACACCCTTACTAAAATGATTTTTTTTCTTCAACCGCTATGCATTTTTAATTTGTTTTTGCTGTAAGAATTGGTCCTATCCAAAACTTGTCTATATAGATGTTGTAGACAATATTTAGAAGATACGATAAATTCATGGGGATTTTATATCTTTTGAATTGACTGGGTTATGGATTTTTTTCTTCTTCAACCCCCTTTTTGTTTTCGTTTTTAATTTTTTTTGCGGTATGAATTGGTCTTATCAAAATCTTGTGAATATAAAAGTTGTAGATAATGTTGAGGAGATTTATAATAAAATTAATTGGATTTGATATCTCGAGAATTCATGAAGTTATGAATTTTTCCCCCCAAAAAACCCTATTTTTTGCGCCCCTTGAGCCCATTTTTAAGTTGATCAAAAATCTATGATACATAAATTTTTGGCCCTATTTTTAGAAGTAATAAAAACTTTCAACTGATTTGATGTGTACAAAAATTAAGAAGTTATGGGGGTTTTCTGTTTTCACAAAACCCCTCCCTATTTCCATCCCCTTGGTCCGATTTTGCCCATTAACGAACTTGATCGAGATTTTATGCCCATTGATTTTATCTATCAGTTTGGAAGAGATTGGTGCAGAATTACAAAAGTTATCGTGTCCAGAAGAAAGTGATATATAGTGTTTATAATATAACGACATATGACTTCAAAGATCTTTTTAATAATATAGACCTATTAGATTTGCATAAAATTATAAATGCATTATTTAAAAAATATTATAAAAAACTGGAATTACCATCTAATATAGATATTGCATATTTTAAATCTTTAACTAACTTCATTATCTATAATAATTATATATTGCAAGATAATACTTTATATTTACAGCATGTCGGTATACCACAAGGCGGTTGTACTTCCAGTTTACTCTCAGACTTATACTTATATCATTATGAACGTAATTTTACTAATAATAATCTACATTTATATCGTTATATGGATGACATCATTTTAATTGATACTGATCAATCTGCAATTACTCGATTTCCAGTTGATTATCCCACTAATTTGGAATTAACGGAAAACCTTTTATCTAACAATACAATTAACTTCTTAGATCTTAAAATTACAATCAAAGACAATAAAACAATCACAGATTTATATGACAAACGTAAAGAATTTAAATTCAAAGTTAATACATTTACAAATTTTAAATCTTGTCTACATCATTCTGTATTTCGGAATATAATACTTAATCATTTATATAGAATAAAATGTTTATGTTCTTCTCCTCTAATTAACAATAATATTAAAAAACTAATTTATGATGCATTAAATCATGGTTTTCCAAAAAAATTCATATATTCATTAATATACAATTAGTACTTTTCTTACATGATCTATTAAAACAAATTAACACATGCGTAAACAAAATTACAAAAAAATTATAAAATAAAAAAATATCTATAAAAAATTAAAAATTGTAAAATAATATAAAAAAAATATTATAGGTTGGTTGGGTGGGTAGATGTTAGAGTACGGAGGTGGGTGGTGTTGTCTGGATAATACGCAATGGTTAATTATATATAAAAAAAAAAATTGGGGGCTCTTGTATTATTAATATATTTTTGTTACGTATTTTATATGGATGTTGATTTGATATTTTATATGTAATTGGAGAATTTCATTAATATTATATTTAGCCTAATTATTGATTAATCTAATTTACAATTATTTGTTATTAAATTTTAAATTCACTAAGGACAATATCATATTAATTACTAATAGTATGCCATTCTTATAGTGAATAATATACATAATATATATGTATAATATAAATATAGTTATACTGAATGCATTAAAATTGGGTAATTATTTTTATTATTATTACTCTATTCTTTTTAATATTTATTATCGGTTTAATGTTTTTGAATGTCCCACATTCATACTTTATGGTTTTTTATGGATGTCTGAAGATAATCCACACTCTATATTTGTGCTTTTTAAGTAATGGGTATTTAAGTATCATTTAACCTTCTATTTACTTCCACATGTTTTTTTATTTCCTGTTCATTTTATAAATATGTGATATATAATTCATAAAAAATAATTTTTATATTTAATAATTATTTATATTAATTATTACTGAAATTTAATTTTATTTTGTTTTATAGCAAATAGCTATATGCTATATATTATCAATGTTCTAGAATTATTTATTTCTTAGTTTAGTTTAAATAAGTTAGCTAATAGAATATATTGTATGCTTTTAAATTTTATTTACAATAGTTTTTAAATACATTGTGTGGTTTATATTCGGTTTATAATTCTCTATATATAAGGATATGTTTTATTTTTGCTGTTTATACAGTTATTTACATTCAAATGCTTACAATTATTTATACAGTTATTTACATTCAAATGTTTACAAATATTTATCTTGCGTTAGTTGTTTAATAGAAGTAATACTAGATGGCAGCACTAAATTTGTCTCTTTAAGATAGCTCTAATTGTTAATTTTTCTAGCTCCATTTCAGTTATAATTTAATACACCAGGAGGTATTTTTAGCTAAATTTTGACGATATTGTTAAACTGTTATTAATTAATTTAATAGTGCATTTTAAATAATGTAATTAATATCTATTTATTTTATATTAGATTAAATGTGTTTAACAAGGTATTTCAAATTTTATTTCAAAATGTATTAACTGCATCCTTTGGTATCATTTACTGTGATTTCTTAACTGTTTTATTCACCTTAATCTTTTTGATATACTGGCAGCCATGTGCGCGTGGATTTTTGTAAAATACTGAAATATTAATCGGTATGGTGTTTATTATTTATATTTTATATCCTATAAATATTTAAATACGTTTTATTGATTCTTCCATTTCATATTATTTGTTTCTATTCTGCTTTCATTTTTAATCAATTCACTTGATTTTATGGTTGTTTGGGCACAGGGGAAAATAACTTTTAGCTTTAGCTTATTTTTCCCACAGAAAACGACCATTTTGCTTATATCATTGAATTCTGTGCCCTTGATAACGTAATTCAATGTATAAGCTTTTCAAATTTTGTCGGTGTCCACTTTTTTCTTTTTCTTCCATAATAATTCTTATATTATTATTATTATTATTTTTTTTTTTAATACTTACAGCTTTAATTCATAATATTTGACGGTGGAAGGTTATGTTTAATTAATGGTTATATATATATATATATATATATATAGAGATATATAATTTTTTTTTACTGAGGGTGGTTTTGAGTTCTAGGGGTCATGATCGGTGTAGATCTGCAAATTTTTTTCAGAAATTCCAACATAGGAACGATCACAATAGGTAGTATTTCATACGAAATCTACCTAAAATTTAATTTTCTCTGTTGATATTGTGGTGGAGGCCGGTGGCCGATGTTGTGTTTGAAGTGGTAGTATAAGACTTTAATGGATCCGCTCTCATTAAATCAAATAAATATTTATTATATTAAAAAAAAAGTATTAAAACAATAAGTATTCTGGTTTAAATGAAATTCGCACCGTTTTTGAGTTCTGTATAGTTTTTTAACATTAGCAATAAAAAAAATGAGTTTAATAATTACGCCACTGAATTATGACACATCAAAGTCAAGTTCTTATGATCAGTGAAGAATACCTTTTCTTCCGTTTGCTTTCGTTGCAGGGCCTTTTCTCCGCTCGGGATGAAATTGCTATTCTATTCGACGAGATGTTGATCCTAAGGTGCTATCAGATACACCACTTTTTCGAGCAACCAACTTTTCAGCCGATTTTAACCCCAATTTTTTCCCGTTCAAAGGGAGAAAAAGGTTACAATTGTTGTTGTTAAAGTTGGAGGAAAACAAGTACTACTAGTAAGTACCAGCCGTTAATATTTATCGCCTATTCGTATCAATCGCTTATCTCTGATTGGCTGAAATGTTGGAAGTTCGTGGGAAAAGTCGTTGCTAGAGCAGACTTTTTTAGAGCTGTGGATAAAAAGTTAGGGATATTGCTGTTTGCTATCACACTGGGTGTTGAGACAATATTTCGCGAAAAGTTGGAGGAAATCAAGAGTTGGCTCAAAAATTGCTCGAAAAGTTGGTGAATCTGATAGCAGCTTTACTCGCTATAATTCTGGGTTAAACAGCACTAGTTCTCTTCCTTGCCTGGAAGTAATAAGCCTCGCCGGCTTTTTATCATAACTAAAACACCCGGGAATCTTATGTGATTGGATTGCCCGAAGAAAAATCTACACCCCAGAGCTATGATTCTGAGCCTCCAATAAAACTGGAATCACGATTCCATTCAATAGCTGCTTAGAATGCACTTGCATTCCCTTATGTCACTTCTGCATCTTTAGCAGAGAACAGTGGTTAATTTTTCTAGCCATTTGGATCACTTGTACATGATGTCATTAACAAGATTAACTTTCATAGGATGAAAGAGTATTTCGTGACCTCATACTCGAAAAATTTCGGTTCGAGCTAATGCGTTTCTCTGGGTGGTCTTCGGTGAGTTGAAAGAAGGGTTTATCTACCCTACGCATTGATGTAACCTTCGCTATAGTGTCACCCGTGCAGGCCCGTAACCAGATGGGGGCGATGGGGGCTGAGCCCCCCCTAGCTTCCTCTAGAGCCCCCTCTAACGATTTCCACACTTTTTATTTTTTCAACAAAATGTACGTTTTAACTTTCTTAAAAAAAAAAAAAAAAACATTTAGATCTTGTAACTGCTTGAATGCAATGGAATATGCCAAACATTTTCCGTTCAGAATCTTATTAGGTTAGTTGTTGTATATTATCTTGCTTGCGTTACAATTCTCGAAACGCGTTCTAAGTAGGAACATTTCTTTCTCCCGAAAAAATTAAGTCCAGATGCACTAACTAGCCACCACATGTTTTCGTACATCTTGACATTTTAAAAGGAATGATCGTATAAGGGATGAATGGAAATAGACATAGCTGCTCAAGTTAATCGATAATTAGTTAAGCAATGGTTAAAAGTCTTCACTAAACGTAGTCACAAAAAAGACGTGTTTGTAACTGTTAATGTTTTGCCTGTTGACATTATGTATTTGACAGCAGATTTAGTTAATGATGAAGTATCACTTGGAAACTAACTAGAATGTTTGTTGAAGGAAATTAGAAAGATAACAAAATGTCATTTTATACAAATGGAATAAGAAAAATAATTGCTTGAAAGCCAAAAATTGTTTCATGCTATGGGTGTAGGCAGTAGGAAAGCAGGGGTAGGGCATTTTTTGTTTGCTTTTTGAACTTTCATCTAAAATTTTTTTCTTGTGTTCCATGAATTTGCTAAATATTTTTTTTCTATTTGTCATATAACAATAAAAAACATTAAGTGAGAAAGCATGATTAAGGTTAAGTTTATTATAAGATTATGACAAAAATATCTTCAACTATTTGGCGTATGTTTCATTTAAATCTATTTTCAAGCATAAATGTACTACTTTCTGACACATTTTCGAAATAATTTTAATGATAAAGGCATAAAATTTGCAGATATGATTATTCAAGCTCAAGGAATTACACTGTGTTCTGTGTTTTATAAGACTGTTTTCCAATCTAAACCAGCTACTTTCTGACATATTCGCGAATTTCTTTTATTTATAAAGGTATTTGCAAGTATTCAAACTATACAGAAAATTAAAAAAAAATCTGTCAAAAAATGATGGCAAATTTGACTTTGTAGGTTGATTTTCTTGGCATTTAGCAAGGGAATGCTAGTCATCGAGTAGCAAATGACTATAAATCATGTTATTTATAATCATGGCATTTATAAGAAAATGAGAAACGGTATTCAATTCTTAGGCGCATGAATGTGAGAAGCTGAAAATTTTAGGCAAAGGGAAAGAAAATTACTTCTTAACTGCATCAGGAAAATTTTCGTTATTGAGTGAAAGAAGAATATTTTTAAAGATCTTTAGAAATGGGGGAAACGTATAATAATAAATAGTCGTCTACATTCAATGAAAACTGTTCGAAAAGGGCGTTCATGCCCTTGTGCTTATTTTTTTTCTAAATGAGATTGAACGAACTTCATGAAACACATGTAAAACATGCAAAAAAAATCTATGTTATCGCTATTTAAATGAATTAAATCTAAGTTGTTTTCTTTGAAAAAATAAAGGTATATTGAATATAATATTAAAATTACAATCTCTTTTTTTATTATTAAGTCCAGGTATGTTTAAAAAATATGTAATTAATATATATTTGTAATAATTGATTCATATTTAAAATGATACAATCATATGCAAGATTTTAAATTTAATTATTATTGCGAATTGTTAAATGGTTAATTTTATAAATCATATTATTAATAAAATAAGGTTAGGTAACGCTCGTTTTAAAGAGAAACAATATCATCACTAAATTAAATCGTATACAAACAACCGTGATTTTAAAAATGACCTAATAATTCAGCAGAAACCAAAATATTAATAAAATTAAATAAATTACAAATAGCTATTAATTAAAAATATTAAACGTATGGAATTAAAATATTAAAATATTTTTTAAATGATAATAGTAAGTTTGTGAATTATTCAAATTAATAAATATAGGACACATAACCATAGATGCCAACATCTCTTAATTCTTCCGGAGTCTGATCCAAAACAAGCACGTTTTAAACCGGAAAAAATATATAAGGAATTGTGTGTTTTTTCGATAAGGTACATTTTTGGATTTCAGTTTGAAATTTTTGATTAAATGAAATTTCCTGTTGAAATTATTTTCGTCTTGTAACAGACTCCGGATAAGTGTTGTTGGCATCTATGCATAACACAAAAACATTTGCAAAATCTCAAATTTTCGTTCTTTTTTTCTATATATTAAAAAATTGAACAGAATATGATATTTAAATCTATGTAATGTCTTCAATTTAAAGAAAAAATATGTTAAAAGAACTGTATCCTACAGTACAGGTCTGCAGGGCCCGGGCTTGGCTAGAAGCTCGTGCTAGGTCGAGACTGCGCAATGAAGACGAAGTCTCAAACGGTCCGGGCCGGCAAATTTGAACGTCCCTGCCGGGCTGGACAGGGCCAATAAAAGAAATTAAGCGGGTCTGTCGGCCCGATATAAATATTTAAACGCAGACGAGAAAATATGAATAATTTTCAATGAATATGAGTTTCACGAGAATAAGTATAAATGTGCGTTACGAGCCGATACTAGTTTGCCAGCATCAATATCGAAATATAACATTTTCAGGCGTAGAGATCAGCATCGGACAGTTACATGGCGTTTGAGCCCGGGCTTAATTCTTTCAGCAGACTCGCGCCGGATCAGGCTTGCATTTGTTTTCAACATAGCCAGAAATGGACTTAATTGTTCTCAGGATGTTTAGGGCAGGCAATGTGTTTTGTAAAAATGTTAATAGCGATAATAAACTTCTGTTAACGGAATATTTGGAAATATACTTGAAGGTGGTTCTCAAATTCACTGCTCAAAAACGAAAAACTTTCTGACACACTTTTAACTGTAAAGGCATAAAATTGACAAGCCTGTCTATTGAAGGGATTTGGAATTGAATAGCGTTTCCCATTTTTAATAAATAAATTATTTATAGAGATATAAGAGATTCTTGTCACATGACTGCAGGTTTTTCTCCTTTTCCATGTTATCGTCTCTGGAAATTCGATTCAAAACGCTGACTTGGGCAGCATTTTCTCAAAAATATATTGACGTTTTCGAAGATAAATGAATTCAGAAATGTGTTAGAAAGTAGCTTCTTTGGATTTGAGAAATGCCTTAAGAAATAACAGAAATATTTTCGCAAATCTACTTTTTATAATACAGCCTCAAAAGTTATCATCATGTTTTTAACCTTCCCGTTTTTCTTTTATTCTAAACCATATGAATTTTTTAATGAATCCTTATTTGAATGTTGAAACGTCTAAGACTCTAAGTAAATCATTAATGTTGCTATTGTGTATTTTCTGTCTTGCGAACACATCGTAAATTTAAAATATGCTGTAAAATTATCCCATAAACATGTATGCAGTATTCTTTAAAAGAATCTTAATTGTATGTTAAGAAAAATCTGATTTTTTTGGAGAAATTGAGTCGGGTCGGATCGGGCCTGATTTAATTGATTTTTCTACTGGCCGGATCTGTTTTCCCTAATTTTTGTATGGCCGTGAACTGTGAAAATATGAACGGGCCGGGTCAAGATAGCTTTCGTTCGGGCCGGGCTCGACTTGGAAATTCCGGCCCGTGAAGACCTCTATACCAACAGATTCCTTTTTCTCAATTTTTTTCAAAACGCATCTTTTAAAAAATGGTCATGCTGGGCGGTTGAAGATTTCTATGTTTGTTGTATGAATCAGTGTTTTTGTAAATAAAGATGTACTTTTCTGTCAGAATGTTAGCATGATAAATTACACTAATTTATTCAACAGAAAGACTGAATTTATTAATCAGCAGTTCAAATATGCATACATATAATCAATGTTCAATAGAGTAGAGCGCTGATAATCCGGACCAATCGGTGCCGATGCCGATCCGGTTAAAGAAAAATCCTGATAATTGAACAACTTTAAAAAATGGCTATGGCAGTGTTTTTCAGGTAACTTCCCTTCACACTTTTTCCAGGCTTAGAACTGGCAATTGTAGTGGTGCACATTTTAGCATATTACAAATAGCCTGTTTAGAAGTTATCTTTTTTACCTTTTAAAAATTTTATTTTCCACAAAATTGGTACAAAGTTATGCATAGAAGTACACATAGAGATTATTGCGTGTATATATGCACACACTGTACAAACAAACGTGAGCGGAGAGAGGTGTGAGGGGGGGTCCTTTTTTTTGAAGACACCAAGGGACGAAAGAAGCAATAAGCTTAATAATGCAAAAATTACAATGGGAATAGAATACAGTGTACAATCCATTAGTTTTCCTTATTAAAATTTAAATAAAGTCATTTTTTATGAGGTGTCGGATGCTATCTATTTTTTCCCATTAAATACAATAAGACCTAAGACTAAATCACACGGAATGGAGAAAAGTCCTATTTTAGGTAGGTTTTCTTAAGAGGTACACCGCCCCTAATTATTTTATATTCATTTTCCGATTACCATGAAGTATTTCCCGTTTAAGAATTTCATTATAGAAAGTTCCGTTATAGAGAGATTACGCTTTAGACGGGTTCCTTTATAGACAGGTCCATTTTGTCAGTTTTACTATATTTAGTTTGCTTAAGATTTGGATTGTTAAAAGATGTTAGCCCCATCAAAAAAATTCAGAGCCCCCTCTGACTGGACTTGCTAGTTACGGCCCTGCACCCGTGATGATTGGTGATGGCCGATCGAACCTTTTTAAGTTTAGTGGCAAATTTCTGGACTTAGAGAAAATTTAGAGTAGAGTTGCTTTTACACTGGTTTCCCTATGCTGGTTTTCGAGCAGTATACGGAGGTTTTGAGTGAGATATTGTAGATTTCTCACAATATGTATAAATGCTTTTCTAACTTATCTATTGCATTACTTTTATGAAATATCTTGCATTTTGTAACAGCGTAACTAAACAGAACACATGTGTCGCAAAAGGTACAATGCTCGCCAGTTCTTGAGAAAAATTACAGCGCGCCAGCTGAAAGGTTAAATTCTGCAAAACGAGTATCTCATCGATTAACCTAAGAGGAGAACAATACAAAATAAAAAGTATGATGTCATATCAGATTAAGAAATTAATAAGTAAAATGAACTTAAGTAATATTGATTTTAATGAATTTGTGTAATTTTTAAATTATTACTAGATATTTAAATTTTCTTTTCTTTAGGTATTAGAAGAACCCATCATTCATCTTTCATTAGCCATCGTTGTTATCTCTACTGTCCTTCTCAGTATCTTCTGGAATAGAACAACTTACATTTTTGAAGAACTTCACAGCACAGCTTTACTCATATTGACTTTTTTCATGTCTTGTGTTGATTGCACCTCTTCTTTACTCTATCTCCCGTTCATTGCTAATTTCAAAGAACAGTATGTTATATCTTATATGATAGGAGCTGGACTGAGTGGACCTATTCCTGGAACGCTAGCCCTTGCTCAAGGTGTTGGAGGATACGCTGAGTGTATAAATATCACAGTAGTAAATGCAACAGAATATGGTAATGAAACACATTACGTGCTGGAGCCTTATTATCCTCCTCCAAGATTTTCCGTAAATTTTTTTTTCATGGCTTTGTCTTTTCAAATGCTTATCAGCTGGATTGCTTTTATTCTTCTGAATAAACTACCTCAAGCAAAGAAAGAAAGAGTAAGTTTAAAACATAATATGTGTTCCTTAGCAGAGACATTTTCACCTGTTTATACAGGGTGTTTCATAAGAATGAAATGAGTGACAGGTTAATCGGGTAAGTAATATATTTTCTATTGCTTTTAAAAACAATGCAAATTTGCGTCAATAAATACGCTGTGCAATTTCAAACTGTAAGCATGCTCAAATTAATTTCAAAATAGAATAAAAAGTAAAAACTGAGATCCTGTTGATGCAGTTTTGCACACAAGTTTCAGCCTTTTTTGCAGTTCGACACAACATAGTGGCATCTAACTACGAAAATTTGAACTTTTCTTAAAGTAGCGTATATAAAATTTATCGGATGTCTGATAAACATGTCATTTATTCCATCCTTATATTATAGATAATGCATTATTAACTTTTGAAATAAGGGGATATTTTATTAAACACCCTGTATGTTAATTCTTTAGTGCATGTTTTTTAACACTTTCCAACAAAGTTGAAAAGTGTTTGAGTTCGGTTTGTCTGGCCATATGAGCGTTCTCTAACTCTCGTAAACGTACTTCGATTGCTATGTCATTTTAATTTGTTATTGTAGTGCTGTATAGAATGTTTGTTGAAAATAAAGTGTGTAGTATTTATAGTTCGTTTACAGGAACACACAGACATTTTTGGTACATTATGGTCTCTTGGGATAAAATCGTTTACAGGATATTTTATCAATGTTATTGTATTTGAAACAAAATGATATTGATATGAATCACTGAAGTGGACTACAACATGCTTTATCAGGAGTATAGAATAAATAGCATTTATAGTTCGTTTACGGGGACACACAGAAAAGAATTCTATTACATTATGATCTATGACGAAAAAGCGTTTGCGGTCCATTTCAATGGTGTTATGATACTTCAAACATAATAAAATTAAAAAGGAGCACTGATTTGCACTACAATGTGTTTTCTATAGATTATGGAGTGCGTAGCATATATCGTTTATTTACTTAGACTGACAAAAGAATGCGGTTAAAGAACTGACTATGATCGGCAATTGCTAGAAGTGCATATTTAGCTACGGTGTGTATTTTTAAACTTATCTAATTTTTAGTCTATTACGCATGTGTATAAATTCTACCGATCATATACCGGCACGGCAGAATTCGCACTCATCACCGCATATGGACAGCAGTTTCTGAAAAGAGATTTTTACTGAATTATGGTTCATTATTATTGCTTTATTTAGAAATCACATTCCACTGTATGAAAACATGAAATTCCATAACAATACAGTAGACTCGCGATTTAACGACCTTCGCGGGACCCCGGCAAATAGGACATTAAATCAAATGGTCGTTAAATCAAATGTTGCTCATATTGGTTGATTTTAATGCACTTCAAAAATACCTAGCCTTCTAATGTAGTAAAAACAACTGATTTATGCAATTAAAAAAAATATATATATTTGTAGTATTTGGTCTAATTTTTTAGATTTAAAAAAATGGTTATAAATTATGGAATAATTTTATAAGAATTTAAACATTTTACAAAATAAAAAGTGACTTAGATTAGTTAATAAACATTATTTGAATAATCATATTATACTTTTTTGCTTAAATGGCGGCTGGAAACTTCCAGAATACTGCTTTTAAGGTCATTGATCATTTAAAAGTAGTCGCTAGAATTTCCTTTCCTTCCAAAAATGTTCCAGACAGCTTGATGGCACCCTCTGCTTTTTGCTAAGATGCTGTATATTCCCCCGGCCACCATCTCGGATTTCTTGGCTATTTTTTGTTGGCGTTGCTTATCGATAAGGCAACCCCGTTAAGCCTAACATGCGCATAAATCGCTGCTTGGCGACATTTAATACTTGGCGGAAAGCGGTTTTCACGCCAAGAAAAAAATCCAAGATGGCGGGCGAGGGAATATACAGCATCTGTTCCCTGCTTTTTTATGCAGAAGGTATAAATGGAACATCGTCAATTTCCTGGAATTATCTGGAATGTCCAATCAGGATTGAGAAAGCTGCAGATTAAATTATCTTTTGAAAATGTTTTCTCACTTTTAAACTTATCGTCGACGTCAACATAATCTTCGAATGTGAGATTTATCGGCCTTGCATATTACGTGATTGGAATCTTCAGTTTCGGTGTTCTGTTTTTTCAACTCCTGGGCAGCAGGTTCAAGCTCCCAAGGTTGGTTCTTCAAATATCCAACGGGATGGAAGCAAAACTGTGTCCTGAGAAACCGCTTGCCAAGCATCATTTGCTATGTGAATAACTATTAAGAATTCGTTTTATGAATTTTGTTTACTTCTAAATTGATTAGAATACCATTGACTAATTTCTTCGATACATTTTTTGAAACATTGTATAACACCTTGATCCATACGCTGTAAAACGCATGTAACATTGAGGAAAGAAAAATAATCGTTACTTTTTAATTTCTGGAAGATGTGAAATTAAGTTTTCGAAGGTCGCTAAATCAAGATTCGGATTATTTGCGGGTCGTTAAAACGAGCGAGGAAAAACATTGTAAGCATTGAAAAATGGTCAAGAACTCATCCAATGGCAGCTAAATCGCGAGGGATCGCTAAATCGGGGGTCGTAAAATTGCGAGTCTACTGTATTCTGTGATTATTGGAAAGTGTTTCATATTCGATGCATGATTATTCGTTTTTTTAAATATAATTACTGAAAAAAAATCTGATTTGATACTATCTAAGTGTTGTAATAAGAGGAAAGATATTTTCTAAGCAGATTACTTAAAATTTTCAGTAAAAAAAATGAGTTTTATCGTTCATGACATAAAGTGGCTCACTGAGTATAGTTTACCTATTTGAAAGTGTGTCAGATATGATTATGATACAAAGAAATTCCGGCTCTTAACGAATAAAAGACCACATTTTTACTTAATAATATTTTACTTTTTATATTTGCGTATTTATATATAAAAATTGCAGTGGGGGAATACCATTGACGCTTGATTTAAACTTGGATGTTTTTATAAAACATGAGCCAAAAATAATGCATCAGGCATAGATTATGAAACACTTTCCAACAACAGCATATTGTTAGGAAATTTCATTTTTTCATACAATGAAATGATATTTTTAAATTAGCGATTGTTGTTCATATGCGGTAATGGATGCGAATTCTGTTGTACAGCCCGGTATAATATCTATAGAATTTATATACATGTAATACACTAAAAATTAGATAAGTATAAAAATGCATACAGCAGCGGAAAACTCATTTCCTGCAATTATCGATCACAGTCAGTCCTGTAACTGACTTCTTTTGTGCGTTTCCTTAAATGAACGATATATGCTACGCACTCCGTAATCTATATTAAACAAGTAAGAAAAATCATGGGTTTAGCATAGATTATGAAACACTTTCCAACATATCCTGAATGCTTTAACAAAACTTCATTATTTAGAGAAATGAGGTAGATATATATACTATATAATGGGAAAATTTAGTTTAGCAAGAAAACTCATAAGAGATTGGAATTTCTCTTTCAGCAATTTATACTAATAGATCAAAACATACTTGTATACATTTGTACAGCCGTGTAGTTAACCTAGTACCTTTATTACACGCCACTATTTAGCTAAAGTTTAATTCAAAGTAAGACACTCTTAAAACTACTGAAATCACATTTCCAGAAATTATCATTTATAGACGGCCATGTATCCAATTCTTTGCGTGACCCTGTATATCCTTTTATCTATGTTCTACAAACATTTCTTAGTAAACCAAATGCAGTTCTGCGTAAAAATGCATAACTCATTTAAAAACCACCTTTAAGCAATTTGCAATCATACCCAGTGACCATTACGATTTATTTTGTGTAGCCCTGTATATTAATTACAACATTTATACACACCATATACTATGCATAAATATAGTGAAACATAAAAGCACATAACATATATAAAAATGCATTTCCAGCAATCATCGCTACTGTACAGTACTTCGGACACAACATAGTATCTGAAATCTTTTGTGTGTCCCGGTAAATGCTATGCACTTCGTATTATACATGAAATAGTAAATCTCAGCGACGTAAAATTATTCCATTATACATGAAATAATTTAACATAATTAAAATACGCGGCAAACAATTCCCTCCACCCCTATATCGTTCTGTAACGGAATTCTTTTGTGTGCCCCTGCAAATGAATATTCTTTGCATCTTATATTCTAGAGAATGCATATTTTTGTGTACTTGATAAATGCATATGAATTTTATTATGTTTGAAAGCATTTAACATCATTAAAAAACATTTTAAATGATTTTTTCCCATAGGCCGTAATGTAACGGAAAACTTTTGACTGTCCCTGTAAATGAACCAAACATGCTAGAAACTTTATTTGAAATAGGGATCGTGCTATGGTAGAGGTTACTAACATCCAAAAATTTCAGAACGATCCGACTATATTTACGAGAGTTAGAGCGCGGACAGACGGCCAGACAAACTGAAATCGTAAACACTTTTCAACTTTGTTGGAAAGTGTTAAAAAAACATGTTGTAGTGTACCTTAGTGCTGTTTAAAATATCATTAAAATGCACTGCAACCGATTTTTCTCCATAGATCATAATGTAATGGTGTAGTCCACTTCAATGATCCATATCAATCTCGTTGTGTTTCAAATATCGCAACATCAATAAAATACAACGTAAACTATTTTTCACCATAGAACGTAATGAACGAAATTCTTTTGTGCGTCTCTGTAAATGAACTATAAAAAACACTTCGTTTCGAATACCAAACATTCTATACTATATGACTCAATCACTCAGTACGACTGAACTGTATATGACAATCTCAGTATATTTACTAGATTTTAGAGCACGGCCAGACAGACAAACAAATCGAATTCATAAACACTTTTCAACTTTGTTGGAAAGTGTTAGTAAAATACACTGAAGTGCCATTGAATTAAGGATAGCAAGTTAGTAACGAATTGGGTGCCTCTGGCCTTGATAATGGCTACCACACGACTAGGCGTAGATTCAACAAGTTTGCGGAAGTGTTACACAGGCATGCCTTTCCAAACGTCTGCTAGAGCTGTCTATAATTCAGCAAGGGTCACTGGTGTGTGGTGTTGTGTGATGCGCTTTCACACCTTTCTCCAAAGCATCCCAAAGGTGCTTAATAGGATTTAAGTCTTGTCTTCTAGGTGGTCAATTCATGAAAAAGAAGCCAGAGGCATGCTCGTTCAGCCAGGTTGTATAGCCAACCGGGACCTGTGAGAAGAGCAGTTCTTCTTGCTGGAATTCTTCATTTCCATGTGGATGATAGGAAGACACAAATGAATGGAGGTGATCGTCCAGCAACTCTACGTATCGAATTGTATTGAGAAAGGTTGGTACAAGTACCAAAGATCGCTAAAACTGCCTAGAGAAAGCATCCCAGATCATGACTGAGCCGTCATGACCTTGTACATAGTATTGCAACCTAACATGCAGTATCCATGGCTTCGTGAACTGGGCGTCATAGTCTCAACCTCCCATCGGCATGAAGTAGTCGGAATCAAGACTCATCACTCAATTCCACTTGTTTCCAGTCCTCTACAGTCCAATCTTTGTATTGTCTTGCCCAGGCAAGACGTGCAGCCCGATAGCGTACATTGAGCAATTGTACTACGGTACAATGGGTCTACAGCGTCCGAAGCCCATATGGTGAAGGGAACGTTGCACGGTCCCTTTACTGACTGTACAACTGGCACCCTGATTCAGCTGGGTGGTAATTTGAAATAATATTTGGCTCCGCTGGTTACGTACAATACGGATGAGCCGTCCCCTACCACACTCGTTCAAGGGTAATTGTTCTTTGCAGTTTCCCGATTGCTAGTTTTTTTTCACCATTCGTGTATTCTCGATATACTCTTGAAATGGTCGAGCGCGAAAATCCCAGTTCTCTGACGATTTCGGAAATTGAATAGCCCATTATTTGTCTGTGATTGAAGGTGTCTAAATCAAAAGCGTTACCCATACTAGCAGTTGAAACGACTGATTCACAACAACCACAGTACACTATATATGCAGTTACCGCCCTCTCATGTGGAGAAATTAGACGCAGCGCTACAAAATTCGCATAGCATTGCCTATCCGTAATTCAGTGACACTTCAGTATAATACAACATTTAGCATAATAAATTTTACTGGATAACTCAAAATAGATGTAAGGGCTATGATCTCTTAAAATGCTGATGATAAAAACATGCTTCCACTTGCACAAAAATTTACAAGTCAAATACAGCTTTTAGGTATGGCAAGAGGCTATATACAATATACATGTTGTGCTATAAGCTCTGGATAATCACTTGTGGTAAAATTTACTGCTCTCTGGTTATCATAACAGCTTCCTCTCTCTGGATTTTATTAACGAAGACTCCACTCAAGACTATCACACCATTCAATTAAATAGAAGTTCTTACAAGTGAAACTCATTAATAGCATGTTATTGTAAAACTTTGCAGCCGATACTGTTAGATTTGGCACAGGATCGAATAATTTTGGTGTTGGCCCGTAAAATTACTAGGAGACAGTTATCCGTGATGGAAACATATTTATTAGACCACTCGAACATTATACATAAGTAGAACAGCTACGAATCAACAACTACGAATCCATCTTATTAATTAAGAATAATTACGGTATTCTATCGCGTCAACTTTTAGTTAACACTCCACTATACTCTGCATTATTAAACGATGATAATTAAACTCTTCTTTGTTATTAAAGATGATCTCATTTCTTGGTGACGTGTGTAGATTTTAAACAACTCAAAACACAAAAATCATGATTTCAGGCGACGACGATGCAAAGACTTTTTGCCGAGGAGCCCGGGACCTATGTCCCACATCCCCGGAAACTGTACATATAAGGTAGATAACAAGGTGCGTTTCCACCGGTAGCAGTGATAGCATAAAAAATGGGGGTGGGGGGAGGCTACGACTTAGGTTCTTGAGTTCAATAAAAAAGGAAAAAATAAAAAATATGCTTATTATCAGACAAAAATTTAATTAAATAACGGGGGGAAATTTAGCAAGAAATATATGTAAAAAATAAATCTAAAATGCCTTTGCCTAGTACCCCTAAACAGCTGAAGTTTCCCCCGGTGCGCGCAGAAATAAGTCTTGAAAAAGACTTTTTGCAACACCATAACGGGGTCACAACAACTGAGAAGAAGTATTTCAGCGGTGGCTAAAAATAAAAACTTTTAAATATAAAATATTAAAATAAAGAATTGCCGGAAATGGGTTAGATTCGAGGCGGTACCTGTCCCGATGGTTCCAGAACTGATGCGGATGGTTCAGCCCTGAAAAGGACTCTTTTTGTCATCCCGGTTCCGCACCGGAGACTAGTGCACACGACGATGATTGCTGGCGAAATGACGTCTGTCAATTAATATTAGCCGGCGAAGGGATTTCTTTTTTTTCTCCTTTTAATAACTATCAGTGACTATTTTTCATTATTTAGGTTCCTCTTATGCCAGTTACCACTAGACCTAGGCCATCGCATCCAGCAATGGACGAGAACTTCCAAAGTTCAGTCGAGAAAGACCTGAGTACGAGCATTGAAAAAACCACATCTTCGGAACAGAATCTCCTTGGAAGATCATTTTTGACTCATAACCAGTACATAATTCTTCTTGTTATCCAAGGCTTCATTAATATGCTGCATAATGGAATTCTGCTGTCGTTACAAGTTAGTACTTTCACAGTCTATTAAAAATATTTTATGAAGTGTTTAGGATTTATTCGTGTGGAAAATAAAAGATTACAATTAAAGCTCTGAAGATGGAACTTTTCTGTAACGGAATCCAGTTTAAAAGAGAATAAAAATCATAGTCCTTGTACCAAAACTACTGCAATCATGATCATGTGATTATACTGACCAATACAATTACGCGTACAATATGGAAAAAAAGGGTGGGGATGGGAGGGATTGAAGGGTTGTTTGAGGATGATTGACTGTTTCCCATGCCTGCGGCGGAACAAAAGCGCCAAAATCGATCTCCAAAGCAGGTAAGAACAATAAATCCTCATAATGGGAAACAAAGGAAAAGCGTCAATAACAATCAAACAGGAAGAAATAAGAACAAGAAGGTCAAGTAATAGGTAACAAAACTCGGAACTAAAAAGTTGTTCAATAAATCTAAGCCATAGCGTAGATTTTTGTTCTTATTACCCCCACAGATCACTATCACTAATTTAACTAACCTACCTCAAGTACACAGTTTTGTCTCTCATTTTGGTCCGAAATTATCTTCCCAGGTACGTGTAACTTGTATCAGCGGCTCCGCATTGCTTTGTCACGCTCCCTTGCTAAATTACCTATGCCTTGTCTACAAGTTAGCATCACTCATTTGACATCTAAAACCAGGTAATCCATTCCTACGGCATGATAAATAAGGGTGCAGTGCAGCGTCAAATCAAGCAAGAAAATCTTTAAGTAACCGGGCAATAAAGGGCTCAAATAAGTAAAGATGAGTTGCCACTAATAAGACCTAAGACGGCATAGATGCTTGTCCAGCAGACTGCGGCCATACGGCGATTTCGCCCCGTTGCCAGGCATTCAAACCCGTTCAACTCATGGAAGTAGGAACAGAACTTTTATTATGCTATGGGTCAACTGAGCCATAGCCCGGTTGGTAGGGTCCTGGTCAGCAGAAAGAAATTATTAAGGGAAATTTGGGTAGAAGACGAGTTAAGACTGGATAAATCGTTACATAGCCGGAATGTTTGTTCTAATCGACCATCATATTAGATGTAAAAATGACGCTGCGTGAAATGGTTAATGTTTAGGATTTTTTTTTTGTCTTAAAACGGAAGGATTAGTATAATAGACGTTATATTAAGTGTACTTGCTTCTTAAAAAGACTATTTCCAGCACGGTATTTTCTATATTTCTTATTTCGTGATCATTAAATATAATTTTTCTGCTCTATTAAGGACTATTTTCTTTTTTCAAACATGAACGCCTTCGGGACGAGTGCCCCATATACGCCTTCTTATTTGTGAGTATTGTGTGTTATGTATGTAAATATAATCGTAATCGTTTTTAGTAGCTTTAACTGTAACCGTTCCCCTAACTGATTTGTTGTTGATTTCTTTCGCCATCTCCCGCCCAACCATGCTGTTCTCTTGTTAATAAAGTTAATCTTTTTCAATCTAATAATTTCATCTATTACCATCTAAAAACATCTATGCAACAAATATATTATGGTGTCAGAAGTTACCATTACAGTAGTATTTAGTACATCTATCGTCTAATTAGTATTTTTTTGCTAAATTCTAAATACGTTGTCAGAGACGGCATGGCTCACAACTTTTTGCAAATGGAACAATTTGTTCCTGGTGATAATCCAGCAGAAGCCTGGATGGATTGGCGACAAAAATATGAACTTTTTGAAACTGCAGTTAAATATCACAAGGAAGAAGATGATACGCGAATCGCCTTATTACTTAGCGTTATCGGCAAGGCTTCCTACAAAGATTACCTAACATTCGAGTTTCCGGCTCTTACCAATGATCAAACTAGAAAGGTAAAAGACGTTTTAGATAAATTTGATGAGCATTACAAGCCTTATCGTAACATCACTCTAGCAACTTTTGTGTTTAATAATATGATCCAGAAACCTGGACAAAATTTTGACTCTTTCGTAACAGAAATTAAACTGCAAGCTGATCAATGGGAATTTGGTGCAGCTTATGAGCGTAACGTCTAAGACCGTATCATACAAGGCCTACGTGATGATGTTTTACGTGAACGGCTTTTGAGAGAGCCTGAACTTTCCTTAAAGAAAACCATGGAAATATGCAAGTCTGCTGAACTGTCGAAACTACATTCTCTCGCCATGTCGCAGCCTACATCGACATCATCTACGCACGTCGACGCGATCAATCGCCAGAAAACCAAAAAATATAATCCAGGAAATTCAGCAAAACATCAAAGCAGTAATTCGAAGCCTACTTATAACAACAAGCATCCGGCAGCTCATCATAAACGTCCATGCTCAAGATGTGGATCGCATCATGTGCCCAGAAATTGTCCAGCTTACGGGAAAACATGTCATAATTGCCATATGTCAAACCATTTTGCCAGTGTCTGCAGACAACCTAAAAGGCAATTACCAAAGCAACAACACCATCAAGTTTCATCAATTGTTTGCAGTCCAGATATAGCTTATATCGGTGCTATTTCAACACTTGAGGAATGTGATTGGGTTCAGCTAATCCATATTGATAATCATCCCATCATGTTCAAGCTCGATACAGGTGCCCAAGTGAATGTGCTTCCCTTATCTGTGTTTCAGAAATTAAATAATTGTCCAGAAATTCATCCAAGTACCCTTAAAGTGTGTACTTACACTGGTGATGCTTTACCAGTTGTGGGTGAAAGTATTCTCAAGTGTGTTGTGAATAATATGTCCTATGATTTAAAATTTATTATAGTAAATCTGAATGTACAACCAGTGTTAAGTGCAGCTGCATGCGCAGCTTTAAATCTCATACAGCGAATGGATTCCTCTGTACAAGTAAGTGGAAAAAAGTAGTGTTAATTGTGTAAATACAAATTTTTGTTTGAATTCCAAATCTAATGTAAATAATGACTCAACAAGTGTCACTTCACATTCTCTTTCATCTACTAGTGCTCATTCTAACCCATCTAATAATGTAAATTCTCCTCCATCTAAATTATTACAAATTTTGAATGAATATAATGATATATTTGAAGGTGTAGGTCGTTTACCTGGTAAACACAAAATTATTTTGCATGAAAATGCAACACCTGTTATAGCAGCTTCTCGTAAAATACCATTGGCTTTAGAAAGTAAACTCAAAAATGAACTTTTAAGAATGGAACAAGATGGTATAATTGAAAGGGTCACTAAACCTACTGATTGGGTAAATCCAATTGTTATAGTACTTAAGAAAAATGGATCAATAAGAGTTTGTCTTTATCCTCGTCCCCTTAACAAATATGTCAAAAGACAACATTTCCAAATTCCTTCACAAGACCAATTGTTGTCAAAGTTGAAAGGTTCCAAAATCTTTTCTCTCGTTGATGCAAAAAATGCATTTTATCATATTCAGCTAGATGATGCAAGTTCTGATCTTTGCACTTTTATAACACCATTTGGCAGATTTCGTTTCCTAGTAATGCCTTTCGGATTAAATTGTGCTCCTGAGGTATATCAAATGTGTATGGTTAATATATTTGAAAACTGCCCAGAAATCGACCCATATTTTGATGATATATTGGTGTACAGTGCAAATTTAGATGATCATTGTGTGAAATTAAAGAACGTTTTTCAAATTGCTAGAGAAAGTGGACTGAAGCTCAACAAAGATAAGACTCTTATCGGTGTATCTAAATTACAATATTTGGGTCACATAATTTCACCTGATGGTCTTTCTCCTGATCCCAAAAAAGTCTCTGCTATTACAGATTTTCCTGTCCCAAACAATAGGCAAGAATTGATGAGATTCTTGGGTATGGCCACATATCTTATGAAGTTTGTGCCAAAATTTTCACAGGAAACTTCCATTTTAAGAGATCTATTAAAGAAAGATATAAATTGGCAATGGGATTCTCATCATAATGATGCTTTCTTGAGGGTTAAAGATCTTTTGCAATCAACTTCAGTTCTCCAGTATTTTGACAAACATAAACCAATTGTGCTCTCTGTCGATGCTAGCTCCTTTGGACTCGGTGGTGTACTGCTGCAGGAAAGCAAGCCTGTAGCATATACATCTACAACATTAACCGATGCTCAGTCAAGATATTCCCAAATCGAAAAAGAGCTCCTTGCAATTGTTCATGCCTGTGAGCATTTCCATTATTATGTCTATGGACAACATATTGTTATTGAAACTGATCATAAACCCTTGTTAGGTTTAGTGCAAAAGCCCTTTGATAGAATATCACCCAGACTCCAGAGATTACTGCTTCGTTTACAAAGATACAACTTCACTCTTACACATGTTCCAGGCAAACAGCTATGTGTAGCTGATGCATTATCTAGAGCTCCTCTGCCTATTGATCCTGTTGTTACTACTGACATTGATAATGTCCAGCTAATGGTCTCTGTAATTGTCAATGCTTCACAATCTAAGCTGGATGAAATTAAAACAGCTACACTAGACGACTTAGAATTGCAATCTGTCAAACATTACATTTTGAATGGCTGGCCGCAGAGAAAACATGATGTTAATGTTCTAGCTAAGTCATATTGGAACTGTCAGTCAGAATTGCACATTGAAGATGGTTTTATTTGCCGTGGACAGAGATTAGTAATTCCCAAGTCCTGTCGCAAGGATATTTTACAGCGTCTGCATGTAGGTCATAGAGGCATAGTCACATGTAAAAATCTTGCCAGACAGTCTCTCTTCTGGCCAGGATTAACTACTGAGATTGAACAACTGATATCAAATTGCACTATCTGTTTACAAAATCAAAGGCAGAACATCAAAGAGCCTCTTCTTGATAGGAAACTACCTGATCGACCGTGGCAGAAAGTTGCTATCGATTTTTTTCATTTGAATTCTATAACATACCTTCTAATAATTTATTATTTTTCAAAGTACATTGAATTGCAACATTTGCATCATACAACAGCACCTGTAGTCATAAATGCATTAAAAACTTGTTTTGCACGCTTTGGAATTCCTGAAGAAATTGTCGCTGATAACGGTCCACCTCTTGATTCCAGAGAATTTTCTAATTTCTGTAAGAGTTGGGACATTTTCTTCAATCCCTCAAGTCCTGGTTTCCCCCGTTCAAATGGGCAGGTCGAGAGATGTATACAAACCATCAAATCTAGCCTCACCAAAGCAGCACAAGATCACAGGGATTTACACCTTGTTCTGATGGAATATAGGAATGCTCCAATGGATGGTTTGCCTTCTCCAGCTGAAATCTTGATGGGTCGACGTATTCGAACTTTAGTTCCCACTCTCCCTAAAAGTCTTGCTCCTCACTATGACTGCAGAACAATTAAAGAAAATTTAGAACGCAGACAGCAACACCAACATAAATACGATGTACATTCTCGTCCACTTAAGCCATTGTATCAGGGACAAGAAATCCTATTTTGGAATCAGAACAAATGGCAGAGAGGAAAGGTAGCTATAGTGGGACCTCAACCAAGGTCTTATACTATTGTGTCAGAGAATGGTAGACAATACCGTAGAAATCGCTTCCATATTACGCCCCTTTAAAGCTTCACAAACATCTGCACCAAGACCATCAACTGAAGATTTATTTTCTAGTTCAGTTGATCCAGCGTCACCAACTCAACCAGGTGTATTTCAGACTTCTCATTCTACTAACACATCTATGCCATTGCATCCATCATCCCAGACTAGTGATACCCGTGTCACACGTCTTGGTCGTGTGGTTAGACCATCAAAACGTTTTACTGACTGACGTGGACATACCTATAACTTTTTATTTTTTCTAAGTGTTTTTAAGTGTGTATTTTTAATCAAGTTTAATCCCTGTTTATATTGTCATTTCATACATTAAAAAAAAAAAAAAAAAAAAAAAAAAAAAAGGGAGATGTTATGTATGTAAGTATAATCGTAATCGTTTTTAGTAGCTTTAACTGTAACCGTTCCCCTAACTGATTTGTTGTTGATTTCTTTCGCCATCTCACGCCCAACCATGCTGTTCTCTTGTTAATAAAGTTAATCTTTTTCAATCTAATAATTTCATCTATTACCATCTAAAAACATCTATGCAACAAATATATTACTGTACAATCCAAATTCTTAGCTTTATTTAATTTGCGATTACAAGGCAACGAATGCGCGAAGGAGTCTGAAAAATAGTGAAATACATACATTCGATGCTGGTTCCTAATGGTTGAAACTCTTTAAGATGTCGTTCCATTTCTTCTAATTGTTAGTGGATGATATATATTTAGTTAAGCTATCTAATAAAACCACTTTAAAATAGTTAGTTTTGTATGAAGACGATTTTTTTTTTGTTTCGCTTACTATAAAGAGGCTTTTTTTCTTTTTTTTTCATATGTAAGTAAACCAGTGTAGATTTAACTAAAGTTTTAGTTAAATAACCTTTTTACATGAATAAATATTAGAACATTACAAAATTTTTCTAGTAAAAATTTAAAGTCAGTTGGACAAAACATTAAAAATTTCATTATAATTTAGAATATAATAAAACAATTCTTTTGACTTCAGGTTTTGGAAAAAAAAAAAAAAAAAAAAAAAGAAGGGGGGGGGGGGGTTCCCCGCTTAACAACTCGAAACTCCCTGACTCATTTTTAAACATAAAAGCATGATACTTGCAGGCATGATTATTGAAGTCGATTAATCGAAGTTTTAATTTTCCGATAGCTGAATTACATTTTGAATTATAAGAAATTGTTGTTTGAGGAAGGAGTTTTCTTCTTTCCTGCGCTATTGCGTCTGGAATTTCGGTTAAAGTTCAAATTCAAAATGTCAACAATTACAGCAATTTATAAAAATCTTCTACCTTTACTGAAAAAATGAAAAAATAGTTCGAATACATAGTTTAATTACAGTACCTGCCAATTTGATACGTTTGTCAACAAAAATGAGTTAAGAAATGTGCCAAAAAGTTGCCAGTTTAAATCTGAGAGCAGCTTCAAAGTTTTAGTGCTGCCATCTAAAGTCATCTAAAAGAACAAAAGATGTTTCTAACACTTATAAATAACAGAAATTGCTTATATGTTTAGAACTAGTTTTTCAGTTACATTTTCTTCATGTAGTTAAATATTTTCTGTTACCCGACTAAATAATAATATGCTTATACCCAGAAACTCATGTAAAATTATACATATAAGTAAATACATACATATATATATAAGGGAATGTAGGTTAAAACTGCATACTTATTAGCTACTTCTTGTAGCTAGAATTTCCAACAGAATTTAACTTTGTGTATATACCCTGCACTTATCCTTCTACCACAATATCATTTTAAATATATGGGCGGTTTATCACATTTTTATGAATAAATAATGATATATAAAAAGTTAAATCATTCTGTCTTAGCCCCCCCCCCCCCCCCCCCACTCACACACACACCGATGGAGAAAACTTTACTTTCTTTTAAAAAGGAACAATGTATTTTACTTCACAATTTTATCTAAGAAAATAAACCTAATAATATTTCAATTATAAGCCTAATGATTTAATATTTAAAGACAAAAGGATAATTGGGAATCAAATTCGTTGGAATTTGAGAAATTGCAGAAAACGTTATCTTGACCTCTTTATGAGTGTTATAAAAAATCATAATCATTCTCGTTCATGTAATTTTGATTGTATTTAAACATTCATTACCTACACTTCAATTATTGTTTTCCATTACCCCCCCCCCCCTCCTTTTTTTTTAAAAATAATCCCATGTAGGATATCCGGCTTTACCCTAACAGGATGTGGATCGGAAGGCACATCTTAAAAATGCAAGTAACAGTTTCGTTGTAGGAAATAAATCTATTTTATTTATAATACACGAAATAAAATGTTAGTTACTTCAAATATGTCCATATTTAAGAATGTTGAAAACTAGAAAATATTGAAACACAAAAATTATAAACTTTTAAACTCAGAAACTACATAAATGCCAGTATGTAGATATCCTAATGGCAGCTTCACCTGCAGGTCTAAAGGCTGCTTAAATTAGTCAAAACTGAGATATCCAGTTTCGACTGACTATACAGTTTTACCCTATTTCCCCCTATATGTATGTATGTATGTGTGTTTGTACGCTGCAAAGAATATAAGCAGTATTTTCTTTTAATTTCAGACTTATTCGTGCTTACCGTACGGTAGTCTTCCATATCATTTGACGGTAACTCTTTCAAGTTTTGCGAATCCTTTGTGTTGCTTCATCGCGGTGTTTCTGCCAATAACTAATGTTGCCAAAGTTGTTAGTTTTACAGTCTTCTGTGCCGCATGGGGCGGCTATATACTGATGTTAGCGTTGCTTAGCCCCAGCCCACCTTTTGTAGGTACCGTTCTAGGATCATTTTTAGTGGTAAGTATCAGTTTATAATTTAATAAATTCATAAATATTTAAAAATTCATAAATAATTAAAAAAAAATTATTTAATTTTTGTACTGGTGATTTTTTAATGCTTGGATTAAGTTTGATAATTATTTACGTTCTTTATCGTTAAAATAAATTTTAGTAGTTTTTTTCCTTTTTTGTAAACTAATTAAAATTATGAAATATATAGTCCGTGAAAAATACATTAGATAATATTTTTTAAAAGTGATTTTAAACAAATCCATACCGACAGCCAGAATCTGTTTAGAAGTCGCAGGGAGAAAAATATCTAACGCTGACTCGGCCTATAGTATTTTTATGCTCTATAGTAAGTAATCCAATACTTTGAACTGATATATATATATATATATATATATCCACGGTATCTAGATTCTAGATACCGTGTATATAGCTATCTATTCTATACTAATATTATAAAGAGGGAAAAATTGTTTATTTGTAGGAGGTAAGCTCTGGAACTACCGAACCGATTCTAAAAGTAATGGTATCAAAATGATGGTGTTAGTCTAACTTAGAACATAGACTATATCTTATGTCCTTGCCACTGGCCAAAAAGGGGTACAGGAGCAAAAAACGTTCTAAAAATGCGATTTTTGTGTTACTGAAGGGTCTAGAAATAAGAAATTTGGAATGGTAGTTACTTATAAGATACTAATGATCTCTAAGGACATTTCTTTAAAAAATCGAAATTAAAAAGGGGTGAAAATGCGCGAAAAGCGTTCTAAATGGCGATTTTTAAGCAATTTCAGGAAGTACCAAACCGATTTAAAAAATAATGGTGACAACCCTTGCTCCAACATAGGTTACATTTTATGTCGGTGCCACTACCCCTAAAGGGGGTGCAGGAGCAAAAAAAGTTCGAAATTGCGATTTTTGTGTTACTGAAGGGTTCAGATACATGGAATTTGGTATGATAGTTACTTATTAGATATAAATGGTCTCTAAGAACATTTCTTAAAAAATTCGAAATTTAAGAGGGGTGAAAATGCGCAAAAAGCGTTCTAAAAATTTTTCTAAATGACGATTTTTACGCAATCTCAAGAAATACCAAACCGATTTAAAAAATAAAGGCGTCAAAATGATGGTGATAACCGTTGCTCCAATATAGGTTACATTTTATGCCACTACCCTTAAAGTACCCAATCGATTTCAAAAGTAATGGTTGGAAATTGATGATGACAGTCCTTGCTCCAATATATCTATTTCATGTCGGCGTCACTACCACCTTGCGGTTGCATTTTAAAAAACGTTCTAAATTGTGATTTTTGTGATACTGAAGGGGCTAGCAACTTGAAATTTGGCATGGTAGTTATGAGATTAAATACTCTCTGAGAAAAGTTCCTTAAAATTTTTAAATTTAAAAGGGGTGAAAATAAGCGAAAAGCGTTCTAAAAACTTTCTAAATAGCAATTTCTACGCAATCTCAGGAAATATAAACCAATTTCAGATGTAATGGTTTCCAATTGATGGTGGTAGTCCCCGCTCCAACATAGCCTATATTTTACGTTGTTGTCACTACCACCTGGGGGTTACAGGAGCAAAAAATGTTCTAAATTGCGTTTTTGTGTTACTGAAGGGGTCTAACATTTTAATTTTGGAATGGTAATTACTTCAAAGATGCAAATGTTTTCTAAGAATTGTTGAAAGAAAATTCCAAATTTAAAAGGATGACGTGAGCGAAAAGCGTTCTATAAGCGTTCTAAATTACGATTTTTATGCAATTGTATGAAATACGAAACCGATTTCAAACATAATGGTTGCAAATTGATGGTGATAGAACCTGCTCAAACATAAGCTATATTTTATGTCGGTGACACAACCCTTAGAGGGTTGCAGGAGAAAAAACTTTCTAAATTGCGATTTTTGAGGTACAGAAGAGGCTAGAAACTTTAAATATAGCACGGTAGTTACTTATAAAATATAAATGTCCTTTAAGGACAGTCGAAAATAAATTCGAAATTAAAAAGGGGTGAAGCAAAGGGAAGGAGCGAAAAGCATTCTAAAAAAGTCCTAAATTACGATTTCTATGGAATCTCAGGAAATAATAAAGCTATTACAGAAGTTATTGGTTGCGAATCAAGAGTGATAGACACTGATCCTATACGGGCTATATTTTATGCCGGTGTCACCACCACCTGGTTGGCAGGAACAACAAGAAAGCTTTTAAAAGCATCTAAATTCCGTTTTATATAGAATATTAGGAAATACCAACCGATTTCAAGGTTAATGTTGGCAAATTAATGGTGAGTCTCTGTTTCAACATTTTTCAAGACATTCTATTTCAACTCTGTTTCGGCATTTTATGTTGGTGCCACTAACACCAGAGAGGTGGTATACTGTTAGACAAGAAGCTTGGAATTTGACATGATGGTTAATTTTAAGAGGTAAATGTGTTACAATGGTTTCTAAAAAATTCAAAACTTCAAATGAATACTGAAATGAGCGTATGAAATAAGCGTAAAAATCTCAAAGTACTTTCTAAATTATCATTTAATTGGAATTAGTTTTAGTTCTTCTTATTAAATAAAATCTCATTTCTGTCTATTGCACTTTAATAATGAAGTTTAGTCAAACTGTGGCTTAATTTGTAATTTTTGAATTATTCCAAAAAGTGTTCTTCCAATAAAAAATAGTCATGCAAATATCACTTGGCATATTTCAGCTATTACGCGAGCAAAGCCGCGGGGTTTGCTAGTTTTTCTATAATAATAAAGAAAGAAGTTTGTGTGAGTGAGTGAGTGAGTGTGTCGACGGAGTTCTGAAGAGACACGTAGAGCACGTAGAGCTACAAAATTTGGGGAAAAGGTACGTTTATATATGAAGTTTTGCACCTCGAAGCCCGATTTTCGATTTTTTTATTAGATTTTTTTAATTTAATTTTTTATGCGATTTTTAGCACTTTTTTATGTTTTGAGGCGATTTTTTCCATATAAGTGAGAAGAATATGGTTTCTTTCTTTTAACCCAATATAGTAAATTTTGTTCCCTTTTCAAAAAAGTTTATTCGGAATTCATGCAGCGATTTTTGAATTTTTAGCGAATTTTTTATGCAATTATTGAACAGCATTTAATGCATTTCCATACCTATATGGAGGTTACTGTACAGGGACACAGTTCTGTCGCCAAATGCCGCCAAGTTTGTCGTCAACTTGGCGGTATATTGCCAAATTTGGCAACTGAAATGAGTCGCCAAAAGTGACGCCAACTTGGCGATATCTCTAATACTTCGCCAAATTCCCATAGACTTCCATTGTAAACCAATATGGATTACTTGCTTACAGAAAATCAACAAATTGAGATATTTTAATGCAACAAAAACTAATATTTATAATAAAACACTCATACTACAATATATATTAAAACACACATACACACATAAATAACGCCTGCATTCAACAGATAAAGGTATATATAAATATTATACAGACATACAAACAATAAATACAATAAACCCAACTGGAGTGAAAAATTAGCCAGAGCCAGGAATCGAACCCGGGACCAAAATCTAATATTAACTTAAGGGATTATATTAATTCGATTTTTCCACATTGGGAAAAAGAATGCGGTTTCTTTCTTTTAACCCAATATAGTAAATTTTGTTCTCTTTTCATAAAAGTTTATTCGGAATTCGTGCAGCGATTTTGGAATTTTTAGCGAATTTTTTATGCGATTATTGAACAGCATGTAATGCATGTCCATACATATAAGGGGGTTACCGTAGGGGGGGGATCCAGTTTTGTCGCCAAATAACGCCAAGTTTGTCGCCAACTTGGCGACCAAAATGAGTCGCCAAAAGTTACGCCAACTTGGCGATATCTCTAATATTTCGCCAAATTCCGATAGACTTCCACTGTGAAACAATAGGGTTTACTTGCTTACAGAAAATCAACAAATTGAGATAGTTTAATGCAACAAAAACTAATATTAACGTAAGGGATTGTGTTAATTATATTTAAGGGAGTCCAAGTAAATTAATTACGGATAAAAGTAACATGATCTAATGCTTAGCATGATTTCCAAAACATAAATTTTAAGAGATCCCACAGGTCAAAGGTTGAAACTTTTATCCAATTATAGTAAATTTTGACTTTCGTCATTTTTTAACTTTTTGTGATTTTTAATGCGATTTTTAAGTTTCTTCGCGATCTGCTGCAATTTTTTGACATTCCATTTTTGACCTAAAGTACACTCTGCCCTCATTTCAATAAAATTTATTCGGATTTCGTATAGCAATTTTCGATTTTTTCGGGAATTCTGTATGTGATTTTTAGTGTATTTTAGCGATTTGCTACTATTTTTCCACATTAGTGAAATGAATCAACTTGCAATCTTCGAACATAATATATATATATATATATATATATATATATATTCTCTTTTCAGAATTTGAGAAGCGATTAAAAATTTTTTCGCGATATCTTATTGTGATTTTCAGAATTTTTTCGTAATTCCTGCTGTTTTTTGACGTACCCGGGCAACGCCGGGCCAGTTCGCTAGCATCTATAATAATAAGGAAAGAAGTTTATGTGTGAGTGAGTGTGTCGACGGTGTTCTGAAAGGACCGCTGCGTAGAGCTACAAAATTTGAGGGAAAAGGTACGTCTATATATGAAGTTTTGCACCTCGAAGCCCGATTTTCGATTAGATTTTTTTTAATTTAATTTTTTATGCGATTTTTAGCGCGTTTTTAAGTTTCGAGGCGATTTTTCCATATAAGTGAGAAGAATATGGTTTCTTTCTTTTAACCCAATATAGTAAATTTTGTTCTCTTTTCAAAAAAGTTTTTCGGAATTCGTGGAGCGATTTTTGAATTTTTAGCGAATTTTTTATGCAATTATTGAACAGCATTTCCATACCTATAAGGAGGTTACCGTAGAGGGACACAGTTCTGTCGCCAAATGCCGCCAAGTTTGTCGCCAACTTTGCGGTATATCGCCAAATTTGGCGACCAAAATGAGTCGCCAAAAGTGACGCCAACTTGGCGATATCTCTAATATTTCGCCAAATTCTCATACACTTCAACTGTAAAACAATAGGTTTTACTTGCTTACAGAAAATCAACAAATTGAGATATTTTAATGCAACAAAAACTAATATTAACTTAAGGGATTATATTAATTCCATTTTTCCACATTAGGGAAAAGAATACGGTTTCTTTCTTTTAACCCACTATAGTAAATTTTGTTCTCTTTTCAAAAAAGTTTATCCGGAATTCGTACAGCGATTTTTGAATTTTTAGCGAATTTTTTATACGATTATTGAACAGCATGTAATGCATTTCCATACCTATAAGGGGGGGTTACCGTAGGGGAGATCCAGTTCTGTCGCCAAATAACGCCAAGTTTGGCGCCAACTTGGCGATATATCTCCAAATTTGGCGAACAAAATTAGTTGCCAAAAGTGACGCTAACTTGGCGATATCTCTAATATTTCGCCAAATTCCCATAGACTTCCACTGTAAAACAATAGAGTTTACTTGCTTACAGAAAATCAACAAATTGAGATATTTTAATGCAACAAAAAGTAATATTAACTTAAGGGATTATATTAATTATATTTAAGAGAGTCCAAGTAAATTAATTACGGATAAAAGTAACATGATCTAATGCTTAGCATGATTTCCAAAACATAAATTTTAAGAGAGCCCACAGGTCAAAGGTTGAAACTTTTATCCAATTATAGTAAATTTTGACTTTCGTCATTTTTTAACTTTTTGTGATTTTTAATGCGATTTTTAAGTTTCTTCGCGATCTGCTGCAATTTTTTGACATTCCATTTTTGACCTAAAGTACACTCTGCCCTCATTTCAATAAAATTTATTCGGATTTCGTATAGCAATTTTCGATTTTTTCGGGAATTCTGTATGTGATTTTTAGCGTATTTTAGCGATTTGCTACTATTTTTCCACATTAGTGAAAGGAATCAACTTGCAATCTTCGAACACAATATATAATTTTATTTTTCACTTTTCAAAATTTGAGAAGCGATTTAAAAATTTTTCGCAATATCTTATTGTGATTTTCAGAGCTTTTTCGTAATTGCTGCTGTTTTTTGACGTACCCGGGCAACGCCGGCAAGTTCGCTAGTGAACCATATTTTTACATTAAACGACAAAAATTTTGACTACTCATTAAAAACAAATTAAAAGCAGAAAACCACGCAAAAATCCGATAATTGCGTATCTCTGTAGACCTGTCAAAAGATGGACTGAAAAAGAATTTAAAAAGGTTGAAAATGTGTATTTAAAATTGCATTTATTAAAATCCTATTTGCCTGCTTTCGCTTTCCTTTTTGTTACTTTGTCACTTGGCATACCCGATTCCATAGAAACAAGAACTTTGTTTCTATGACAATATTCATCTTTTGGGGTCGAGGCAGTAAAAATGTGTCTGCGTGCTTCGGAATAACGATAATAGGTGTCTAATTGAAAAGAATTTTGTTTAGAAAATTTATGCTTATATTTGATTTTTACTTTCTTCTATCTTTACAAGAAGAAAGTATTGGATTCATGAAAATTTTCGAATTCCGGTTTTCGACGGATTTACACGTTTTAGGGGTCAGAGATTCCAAAAAACATGTTTTTACAAAATGTCTGTCTGTGACTCTGTGAGTCTGTCTGTCTGTCTGTGTGTATGTGACACAAATTTTGTGGGCGCTCTATCTCAAGAACTAATGCACGGAATTTAATAAAAATTGATATTCAGTTAGTGCCTAATACAAATTGATGCTGATTAGTTTTTGGTGTAAATCGCTCAACAGGTGGCGCTGCAATGCTGCATTTTTCTCGATTTTCGCAATAGCTCTATCTCAAGAACTAATGCACGGATTTTGATCAAACTTCAGATTTAGTTAGTCCTTGATATGAATTGATGATAATTACGTTTTGGTGTAAATCGCCCAACACGTGGCGCTGTTATGATGAATTTTGCAGGATTTACACGATTTCCCCAATAGCTCTATCTTAAGAACTAACGCACGGATTTTCATCAAACTTCAGATTAAGTTAGTCCTTGATATGACTTGCTACTGATTAGGTGTTGGTGTAAATCGCCCAACAGGTGGCGCTTCTCTGCTGCCTTTTCCACGATTGCCTCAATAGCTCTATCAATAGAACTAATGGACCAATTTTCATCTAACTTCAGATTTAGTTGTATGTTGACAAAAGTTGTTGTTAATTAGGTTTTGGTGTTAATCACCCAATAGGTGGCGCTGCTATGCAGAAATTTTCAAGATTTTCGCTATTGCTTTATCTCAAAAACTAATGTACGGATTTTCTCCAAACTGCAGATTCAGTCAGACGTTGACATAAATTGTTGCTGATTAGGATTTGGTATAAATCACCCAATAGGTGGCGCTGCTAGGCAGCATTTTGCTGAATTTAGACGATTTCAGCGATAGTCATATCTCAAGAACTAATGCACGAAATTTCATATCGTTAGAATCCTCATGAGATGCATAGATTGCCATTTAATTTTGGCAGTGTGATAGCGAATTTTGAAGTATTAACATGTATGAGATAGAAGAAAGTTTTGGGATTGGTACATCCGACTAGTCAAATGGTGTTTTTGACCTTCTCAGAGACAGGTATCATGGAAGACGGCAAGTATTCCGAGTAACGCAGCTTTAAGCCCAAAATCGTAAAATGTCGGAACTCCATATATACAGCTAACTCGAGATCAAAGGAAACGCGAAAAGCCGTCATTTAATAACTCAGCAAATATTGCTCATATTGTTCTGATTTTTACTTTCTTTTATCTTTACAAGAAGAAAGTATTGGATTCGTGAAAATTTTCGACTTTCGGTTTTTGACGGATTTATATGTTTTAGAATGCCCTGAACACGATTTGATGGTTTTTAGAAAATGTCTGTCTGTGAGTCTGTATGTGACAAAAAGTTTGTGGGGACTCTATCTCAAGAACTAATGCACGGAATTTCACAAAACTTCAGATTCAGTTAGACCTTGATATAAACTGGACCTGATTAGTTTTTGGTGAAAATCGCCCAACAGGTGGCGCTGCTATACGGCATTTTCACGATTCCTGCAATAGCTATATCTCAAGAACTACTGCACGGATTTTCATAAAACTTCAGATTCAGTTAGTCCAGGCTATAGTTTGGTGCTGATTACTTTTTTGTGAAATTCGCCCAACAGGGGGCCCTGTTATGCTTCATTATTCATGATTATCGCAATAGCTCTAACTCAAGAAAAAATGCACGAATTTTCATCAAACTTCAGATTCAGTTAGTACCTGATATAAATTAGTGCTGTTTAATTTTTGGTGTAAATCGCCCCACAGGTGGCGCTGCTGTGCTGCATTTTTAACGATTTCCGCAAGAGCTGTATCTCAAGAACTAATGCACGGATTTTCATCAAACTTCAGATTTAGTTAGTCTTTGACATGAATTGACGTTTTATACATTTTGGTGTAAATCGCTAAACAGGTGGCGCTGCTATGCTGCATTTTTTGCGATTCTGGCAATATCTTTATCTCAAGAACTAATGCTTGAATTTTCACCAAACTTCAGATTCAGGTATACCTTGATATCAATTACTGCTGTTTATGTTTTGGTGCAAATCGCCCAACAGTGGGCGCTTCTATGCTACATTTTTCAGAATTTCCGCTATAGCTCTATCTCAAGAACTAATGCACGAATTTTCATCAAACTTCAAATTCAGATATACTTTGATATGAATTGGTGCTAAATTGATGTTATTTCTTGTACTATTTAAATTATTTTATTGACGTGATTTATATAGAAGAAAGTTTTGTGATGGCCACAACATACTAGTTTTAAAAACGGTCTTATATCTTCAGTCTAATCCTATTCTGAATTTTTTTTACAATTCTACGTGCTGTATATTTTGAGATCCGTAAACCCATTTTTAAAGCAATTTCGATGGTGCAAATTCGTCTTTTTCTTCTTCTTCAAAACGGCCTAGGCTTAAAAAAAAAAAAAATATATATATACAACATGAATCTGTTTTAGATGAAGCGAATAAGATATACCTAGTTTCTAGGAAAACTCTCGTTTGTTATATAATCCGCATGAAAACATATATATATTATGTACATGTATGTGTGTGTATAAGTTTCAAACAAAACATACATAATAATACAAATTTTTTATTTTATTACTTTATGACAACCAATAATCATAGTCATTTATCAATAATTAATTAACAATGCAGTTAATAAAAAATTAAATTAAAAAAATCAAAAAACCCGACTGCGTAAAAAGCGAACTAAAAAGGGGGAAACAAGATGACGTAGGAAAATAGTAGAGTGTGTAATGGGAATGAAATGGCCTTTATTGCAGTCGGTATAGGCCGTATTGCAGAGTAATTGCAGTCGGAGGCAAACATGTAGATAGCAGGAGCCGCAGTACATACCTAAACATGAATCTCATGCCTCCGACTGCAATTAACGTGTGGCTCCGACTGCAAAATAATTACTTAAGTAAAAAGGATTTCCATTACACAATCTACTATTTTACGTCATCTTGTTTCCCTCTTTTTACGCAGTCGGATTTTTTGATTTTTAGGGCTTCGTTGATCTGACGAAACCCTATTCGTCTCGCTCATCTGTCTGTCTGTCCGTCACAGAGCCCGTTCTCAGAAACTATACATGTTGGAGACTTGAAATTTTGCATACTTATAGCTGAACACCACACATCATACGACAAATCATAAAATTTTGAAAAAGTCGTACATTTAACCCTTTGGGCTTTCAAATGTGTATTTTAAACAATTCTTTTTAAGTGATCCCCTAATTAGGTTGAAGGCGTGAAATTTTGCGTACTTATAACTGGACGCCTCAGACCAAACGACAAATCATAAAATTTTGAAAGAGTCTTACATTTAACCCTTTGGACTCCTACATGTGCATTTTAAACAATTCTTTCTAAGTGAGCCTCTAATTAGGTTGGAGGCATGAAATTTTGCATACTTATAGCTGAACACCTCACATCAAAAGACAAATAATACAATTTTGAAAAAGTTGTAAATTTAACCCTTTGGGGTCTCACATGTGTATTTTAAACAAACCTTTCTAAGTGAGCCCCTAATTAGGTGAGGCGTGAAATTTTACATACTTATAGCTGAACACCTCACATCAAACGACAAATCATAAAATTTTCAAAAAGTTGTACATTTAACCCTTTGGGCTCCCACATGTATATTTTAAACAATTCTTTCTAAGTGAGCCCCTAATTAGGTTGGAAGCGTGAAATTTTGCATACTTATAGCTGAACACCATCATGCGACAAATCATACAATTTTGAAAAAGTCGTACATTTAATCCTTTGTGCTGCCACATGTGTATTTTAAGCAATTCTTTCTAACTGAGCCCCTTATTAAATTGGAGATTTGAAATTTTGCATACTTATAGCAGAACACCTAAGGCCAGGCGACAAATCATAAAATCTTGAAAAAGTCTTACGCTTAACCCTTTGAGCTACCACTTATGTATTTTAAGAAATTCTTTCTAAGAGAGCCCTTAATTAAGTTAGAGACATGAATTTTTGCATACGACCTCAGACTTCTCGACTGAATACCTCAGACTACACGACAAATCATAAAATTTTCAAAAAGTCTTATATTATTTACTCCTCCGGGCTCTAACTTGTATATTTTAAGCAATTTTTCTAACCTCCGCCCTTTTCACCCGGGGAGCACTTTTCCAACTTTTGCCGACACCCCTTTGACCATTCTTTCATATTATGCACCATAGCCTTACATATTTTAGTTCCACTTTTTATCACCAGGGGCGCCTACTTATCTCGGGTGCTATGGGCCCAATCACCTCGACTAATATATCTACGGATAGTATGTAAAACGGAGTTTCGTTCGGATAGAGGTTTGTTTAGAATAGAGTGCGCCCCTGTTTGCGAAATGTGGAACTAACAGATTTTTCAAAAGGATAAAGTGTTTTGAAAGGAATATTAAACGAAACCCTCTGTGCAATTGCAATCTGTGATCACATTTACCCACTTGTTTTAATTTATTTTTCTATTGACGAATTTTTAGTTGTTTAATTAATTTTATTTACTTGTATTGATGACTTTTAAGTTGTGTTTGTTTGTTCCTATCTATAAACACTGTTTTGATGAGGCCTATAGATGGCCTATGAAGGTTAGAGTTACAGTTAAGCTAGAGATCCTATCTGCACAACTTTTAGGTTTTGTAATATTTAAACGGAGCTTCTGACAGTAAAATAGTATAGGAAACATCGTCTTCATTTTGAAAGACCTATCCAATGATATGCCGCTCAATATGGTGCGTAAACTTTTTCGTCTCTACCGCCATATTGAATTTATCAAAACAAAACTAGCCTGTAACCATTGGACTGTTAAGACGAATCGATAGAGACCTCATTCATTAAAATCCATCCAGCCGTTGAGATGTTTCGAGGATATAAAGAAATCCCCATACATACCCAGATACGCGTCAAACACATAACCCTTCTTCGCAGCCGGGTATAAAATGGAGAACAAACTCAATAATGAATATTTAATTTTTAAATAGGCACATATTTTTAGTTCTTTAATATTTTGCATTTAAATTAACTGAAACAAACTACTTAAGGTTGTTCTTAACTGCTCTGTTCAACAAGCGAAAAACGTTTTGACATATTTACAAATTCATTTTTTAACGGAAAGATATAAAATTGGAAAGCCTGGCCATGGAAGCGATTTGGAATGGAACTGTTTTTCCATTTTTGATCAATCAATTACCTATTGAGTTATAAGCGAATTCGATCACGTGACAAACCCGTTTTTCACCCGCTCTTGAGTGCTCTTTCTCCCTTCGCGCGGAAATTCGGTTCAAAACGCCTACTTTGACATTATTTTCTGAAAAATCTATTGCGTTTGGAAATAAATGAAAAAACAGCTCAATTACATAGTTTCTGAACAACAACATTAGCTAGTTTCATGCATTTTCGAACAAAAATCAATTAAAACTTATATCAGAAAGTTGCCCTTTTCGATTTGAGAACACCCTTAAGTTTGTTTTTAGGGAAGTAACATTGAATATATATATATATATATTTATATAATTTATAATTATTATTAGTTTAGTAGAGATGTTAATGTGTATATATATAAAAATAAATTTCAAAGTGGGACACATATTTAAGAATATTGAGTAGTTTAGCTAATTTTAGTCAAAATATTTGCTCACTCTGCGCCTAAATGTGTTGTTCCCCCCCCCCCCCCGCCCCTCTAAGAAAGTTTTGAAATGGCGCCCCTGTTTGGAAATTTTATCTCCATGGCCCAAATTGGCTTTTCGTGCCTCTATCCGAAATTTCTTTTTATTTCATATAAAATAAAATGCAATTAGTCATCAACAACACATAATGATTTTCTAATTATACGAATTTCTATAAAATTTTTTTTGGATATGCATACCTCGATTTATCTTTTTTTTACTGATCTTCATCTGTTTTACTACACGTTTCTTAGTGAGCGTTCGAAACACTTCTACGGTTTCAAGCTAAATATTTATAATTACTGTTAAGCTCCAGCTTTTAATGAGCACATGGAAAGCGTTTTAAAAGTTTAGTCATATATGCATTATAATTTGCACTCACGTCTTGAGTCAGTGGTGTCTGATAATTATAAACAGTGAAGTTCGTAGCAATAAATAGTGTCTCATTTGATTCGGTGCTGCTCAAATCAATGAGTAATATTTCAAATGAAAATCAAATTTCAAATTATTTGCTTAAAAGGCGCAAAGGCCAACCTAGTGAAAAAGATTCCATGCCGGGCCATCAGTATAGCGCACTGACGTTCTACCGACTAAAAAACATGGAACGATACCCAGCCTGGAATTTCTCACTATTGCGCCTTTTAAGCAAATAATTTGAAATTTGATTTTCATTTGAAATATTGTATGCAAGGCGAGTGTCTATCTCTCTGGAAAAATTTCCAAATACTAATCAATGAGTAATGTTGAAATTTTCCAAAGGAAGAAACGAGATTTTTGGAATACAGATAGTTTCGGTCCCGGCCAAATTTTCGACGAACACAAATGTTCAGCGAAACTCAGATTTTGGGCCGAATATTCGGTTGATCTCTAGTTTCTATGATAACAGGAATTATTCGTCCCGGTAATAAACACGCTCATTTTCCATGAGCCTCAAAAATTCAGTTTATATCCTGTGTAGTTTCGAATAGATAGCCGTACGATTTTTAGGTTAGCACTTTAGGTTTTTTGCACTGCATAGTGATGCATATGTGAGTCAATTACGAAAATTTCATCCTATACTGAACGTATTAAGTTCCAAGCCACCAATATTTTCAAATAGTAATCTTCACCTTATTTAATCTCATAAATTCTACAATTACTTAAGTAAAAAATTACCTTCCAAATTAGTGATATCTAGTCTTAAATAGGTAAAACTACATTTCCAAAAGAAAAATACGTGCAGTATACGGTTAAGGGTGCATGTACATCAGTCAAACTTCAAATTCAATATTAAACTTATGACCATATAGAATACATTCCTAAATTTTAAATGAATTTCCTAAATTTCCTGAATTTTAAAATTCCTAAATCTTCTCATTATAAAGTTAAAATTATTTTTTTTCCTTTATACTTTTCATAAATGATGTTCTATTTGATTTTTTCGCTTAGTGAAATATTTCTAAATTTTTTTTAAAGTGTTAAAATCTTAAAGCGAAGAATAAAATTATATTACTGCAAAACTATTTTGTTATTTTCAAAATTTAAAAAACTAGTGAAAAAGTACATGTTTTCAACTATCAGTATTTCGTTTAAACTTTATTATTTAAAAAATGCTACATTTTGTAGAAGATAATTCTGACTTCCTTGTGTGAAATAATCACTCGTGGCGGAAGTGGGAAATAATACTGCACGATAACAGCCAAACTTCACAGTAATCGTATTCTCATATTTATGGCATATTTCAGGGGTTAGACATTTTTTTTTTCTCTAAATGAAAGAATAGGAATTTTTTTTCTGATTCATTAACCCCATGGTACACATACCCTTTAAACCGATGAAAATTTTTATTTCGGAGACAAATATTTAAAGTGGCTCCATGCACTCATTTTTACACTAAACGCCCCAGATTTTCTTTTGTTAATACTATAATATTTTCCTCATGCAATATAATATATAATTTGCATTAAACACTGTACAATTAATTATTAATAATTATTCCTTAATGTATGATTTAAAAAAAATTAATGATAATGTATATAGCTTGCGCGCATGATTTATAAAAGATCTATACCCTCTAGAACTTTGAAACTTTTAATATAAGTTTAAGAACATTACAAAAATAAAATGAACTAAAATCCGTTGAATAAATAAAAAACTTCTAAAGTTTTTTGATTTTCAATATAAAAATGTGAAAATTTTGATAATTTTTGTCACTTGAATACCCATACATTCGATAATTTTTGTTAGTTTTTTTAGATTTTAGTTCAATTTCAAGAAAATGATCTTGAAAAGATATTTATAAAGTTTCGAATCACTATCTTTAATACATTTGGAGTTATCATGCACGCAAGTAAAAAAATATCGATTTTGAGAAAAATCAATTTAAATATAAATGTTTCGCTTGAAACAGACAAAGTTTAATTTGCATTTTCTACTATAACGAGCGAAATTTTACGAATATTTTGATACGGTTTATGGCAAATTGTTCAGAAAAACATTAGCTGTCAAATGAATCGAAAAACAAAAAATCTATTCTTTGAAGATTTTAAAGGATATGTGTCCCCTTAATAAAGATTTAGAAGCACTCTTTGCGAAAGAAATCTCCTGAAAATTTTGCCTCAATTTTTTGTTAAACTTCAGCATTATAAACTAGACTAGCTGAAATTCAGCAGCGTTCTCTTTAGATTAATTTTAACACAATTATTCCAATTGGATAATCTATATACCGGGTGTCCCAAAAAGGACTGACTGATTTTAAAATTCAATAACTTCCAAACGGTGACAGATATTAAAAATTTTCTTGCAGGAGGGTTATGCATAAAGTCAAAAGTTTTTTTACAGTGATTTTCGATTTTAGTTCGAATTACAAACAATAGATGGCGCTGCGATCAATAGAGGCTAAATTCAGGCTCGATTTTTGGTACTTCGTGGCCCGGATAATACATTTCCATCTCCTTTTTCTGCATGGAACAACAGAAAGGACCAAAAATCGAGCCTGTATTTAGCGACTATTGCTTACAGCGCCATCTATTGTTTGTAATTCGAACTAAAATCGAAAATCACTGTAATAAAACTTTTGACTTTATGCATAACCCTCCTGCAAGAATTTTTTTAATATCTGTCACCGTTTGGAAGTTATTGAATTTTAAAATCAGTCAGTCCTTTTTGGGACACACGGTATATAAAAGCCGTTCTCTGTGTGTATGTCCTTTATACAAATCTTTAATTTTTGACCGATTTGCACGAAACTTCATGTACATAGGCTTTAGAACGTGGAATAGATCCCTGTCTGCTTTAAAAAATTATCAGACCACTATTTATCCCTTTTTTCTACCACTTCCATAATTTAACATTATAGAAATATCTCTTTTTAAATCTTTTTTAATTCAAACGTTTCTTTCCTGTTGCCAAACCCTAAAAAATGACACAATAATGTGAAAAAAATAAGGATAACGCGTGTATTTTGTTTCTATTTGCCAATAAAAATTCAGATTTTCTTGCTATATTTTTGCGTGTTTGATACTGACGTCATTCTAAACAGAAAATTTACATTTTTTTGTATATAAAATAAAAACTTAGCACCTCAATTTGAATGTTTTTTTTTTTTATTATTATTAAAACATCTATTTTAATACAAACAGTCAAATTTCATGAAAAAATTTTAAGAAAAAGAAAAAAAAGGCTAGATATGACGTCACATTCTATCAAATCTTTTCAACGCGTAATCAAACTCATTGTAAACATATGGCTCCTACATTTTGCTTACTACTTCGATTGTATACTACAGCCATATCTTATAGCTATATGTTATCGCTAAGTGTTGTATTGGTTTAGATTCAGTGCTAACATTTTCTGTGATTTATAGCAAAAAGAGAGCGATTATTTACATTTTCAAAAAAAATCTTGACAGATATCTTGATTTAAAATTTATGAAAAATGACATCATTTCATCTAATCATTGTAGATTTAATTTCAATAAAATTTCAAATTTTCCAAATAAAATTTTAGTAACTACTACCTCATTTGGATGTATTTTTTTGCTTTTCCCGCGTATTGTGAAGATATTGTATACTTCTGTTACGCGCGCCAAAGAAAACATGTATTTTAATTTTAAAAGTTAAAAAAAAATACCACAATGTGTCAAAAGAACAGCCTTTTTCTGAATTTAAATTTCGCGAGTTCCAAAATTAAACTAAAAATGTGAGTTTTTCCATAAACTTCAAGTTAAGGCTGTTCATAAAATTAAGGCTGTTCTCAAATCCAAAGGAGCTGTTTTCTGAAGTATTTTTTTAATTAATTTTTGTTCGGAAACGCATGAAATTGACAGGAGTTCTTATTTAGAAACTATGTAATCGAAAGATAGTTTCCATTTGTTGGTAAAGGTATAAGATCTTTCTGTTGATTTTTTGAACTGAATTTCGGACGCAACAGTGCAATAAAGAATAAAAACCGGCCGTCACGCAACCACAATTGCTCAAAACTCAATAAGTAATTTATTTATGAAAAAAGGAAAAACTCATTTCAATTCCAAATCGCTTTAATAGTCAGGCCTACAAATTTTAAGCCTTTACGTTTAATGAGTCAGAAAATGTGTCAGAAAGTTTCGCGTTGTTGAGCAGGGAACTGGAGAAGCACCTTAAGCATTTGCAGGTTAGTATTTTGTAATCAAGTTGCATGCCAGGTAGTCGCTTAAAACATAAGTCATTCTATATTGTTTTAAACAAAGGTGCATGCCATAATAGGTGTTAGGCACACTCACTAAAATAAGAATACCCTAGCGCACAGCCCCATTACCGAAGATAAACCTGTCAATATACTTAGAGATAAAAATACTTCTGCATTTTTCATTCAGCTAATAAGACTAATCTTTCATAATTGGGTTCACATGATTATATAACTTTCCCTTATAATTCTATGACTAAGCAACGGACAACAATATGTTACGCACTAAAATCTTCCCTAAAAAACTAATAGGTTAAGTCGCATGGAAATCCGTTCTGAAGAATTCAAGTTATATGCACCCGGAACGAAATTCCCATTTGAATTTTATATACTTATCAGGTTATTTTAAGTAGTTTGATTTCATATCTGTTAAATTCGTGTTTTATTTTATTTTATTTTTGGCGTTTTAATTTCGTTTTCCAATTTAGTTATTGAATATTACGCAAAAGCGCACAAATTCTGAATTATTTACAATGTTTTTGAACAATTGAGTTAATCTTTTGTATTTGGGTTGCAAGCAGGGATGTAGTGGAGGGTATACGGGGGTATACGCCGTATACCCTCTGGATTTTTTTAAGAAACACCGTATACCCTCTGTTTCTCAAGGAAGCTATAGTATATAGGCTCTAGGGTATACTCTCCGCCTCGAGCCTATACCCTCTGCTTCGAGCGCATACCCTCTGTTTTTTTTACGACTACACCACTGGTTGCAAGTATATTTTAAAAATATGCATGCTTAAAAATTATTTTAAAACCCATAAAAAATTCGTAAATTGGGATAAACATTACAAAGAAATATAACTGAAAGTACTTTTGTTTTCTATAATACGTTGGAACAATCGAATGTACAATGTTTAGACGTTAAACTGCAATAAAAGGGAAATTTGTTGTGTTGGTTGTTGCCACCGAAAATATGATACCAGCGTTACTCATAGACATGTCTTTTCTTTATACTATTGCATTAAGTGTAAACAGGTTCATCTTTCGTAATCGGATTGCACTCAACTTTAAAAATATCCATGCTTAAAAATTACTTTAAAATCCATTAAAATCAGAAAACTGAGGTACAATTTTCAAACAAATTTCATTTGAGAGAACTTTTTTTCTATTCGACATTGTAAAAAATGAAATTGTGTGATGTTTAAAAGTTAGAAAAATTGCAGTAAAAGCACATTTTATGGGTTACAATTTATGGGGCACAATTTATGGGCACTGACATAGTGTTTTTACTTTATAATGTAGATAATACCATACAAACGAGAATTTCACTAAGTGCTGCGCGATTTGAAGGAATATCTTTTTTTCGTATTGTCAGGAAAATCACACATTTTTCTCTTATACCCGCCAAAGAAAACGTGCATTCTGTTATTAAAGCTCAGGGATTTTACTATGGTTGCAGTTGCAAGACAATAACGCCATGTTTTTTGATTGTCTTTATAACGATTTGTGGATAGGAATGCACAAATTTCAGTTATTGTGATTGCCGTATAATTTCGTTTTAATTTATTTTACCTGGAAGGCTTCTTATAATTGACACGGGCGAAGCCGTGTAGTTCTGCTAGTAAATCATATAAGTTGTAATTTTCCAAGTGGGCGGAAAATGTCCGGGTCAGAATTCGAATCAGGGAAACTCTTGGCTGAAGCTGCCAATGCCCTGCCAAATGAGCTATCCCAGACGAATTTGGGGGACCTAATTCACCCAGCTAACCTTATGAACCACGGATCTCTTGGCTGAAGCTGCCAATGCCCTGCCAAATGAGCTATCCCAGACGAATTTGGGGTCCTAATTCATCCAGCTAACCTTATGAACCACAGATCTCTTGGCTGAAGCTGCCAATGCCCTGCCAAATGAGCTATCCCAGACGAATTTGGGGACCTAATTCATCCAGCTAACCTTATGAACCACAGATCTCTTGGCTGAAGCTGCCAATGCCCTGCCAAATGAGCTATCCCAGACGAATTTGGGGGACCTAATTCACCCAGCTAACCTTATGAACCAAGGATCCCTTGGCTGAAGCTGCCAATGCCCTGCCAAATGAGCTATCCCAGACGAATTTGGGGACCTAATTCATCCAGCTAACCTTATGAACCACAGATCTCTTGACTGAAGCTGCCAATGCCCTGCCAAATGAGCTATCCCAGATGAATTTGGGGGACCTAATTCACCCAGCTAACCTTATGAACCACGGATCTCTTGGCTGAAGCTGCCAATGCCCTGCCAAATGAGCTATCCCAGACGAATTTGGGGGACCTAATTCACCCAGCTAACCTTATTGATTAGATCAGATGCTCTGATCAATAAGGTTAGCTCGGTGAATTAGGTCCTCCAAATTCGTCCGGGATAGCTCAGTTGGAAGGGCATTGGCAGTTTCAGCCAAGAGATCCGTGGTTCGAATCTTGTCCCGAACATTTTTCGCCCACTTGGAATATTACAACTCATAGTATTATTCCATTTGATTTGAAATGAATTCAAATATATTGAGGTATTAACTTTTCAAAATCTATAATTTATTTTTATTTTTTTATTGCAGGTATTTGCCTGGGTCATCGTGTCGGGCACTACAGCCTTCATTAAAGCCTGTATCGCATCGATTCTTAGGCGCGACGGTGGACAAGTGGCTCTTTTCCGTTGTGGAGTTGTCACCCAAATTGGATCTTTGATTGGAGCAGTTACCTCTTTCAGTTTAATACAATATACAACGCTATTCCATTCTTACACACCATGCAGCTGATAAAGACACTATTTATTTTAATTTTAAAATAGTATTTTAATAATAAAATGTTTGTTTTATTTTTAATTTTACTTGTTTAATTTATTATTGCTTTACAGGGTGAGTTAAAAATCCCATTGCCTTAGCAAATGAGGTGGTACATCAAATATAAAATTATTATTATAAATTATCACATAACTGACGAACATAAAGAAGTGTTGAGTTCAGACATTTTTTCTCCAGGTGTGTGTGTCTGGGAAGGGGGGGAGGAGAGAGGATTTGCATATTTAATCCACTATCAAACACAAAACTTCAAATTCCTTGCTGGCACATTTTTATGTTGAGTGGGTAGGTGTGTGTGTGTGTGTGTGGGGGGGGGGGGGGGAGAATACCCCCTCCCTGAATTCATTCTAAAGAAGCCGTTACGAATTGCATTTTCTGTTATTATTCCCACAATGTTGCATGGAATTTCGCACCACATGCTGGCGGAATTTCTCAAAATGCTGGCGATGGCGAAAATCCAGGAACCACAGTTTACACTCTTTTTAAGTTATCTTTAAATACTTGTATACCAATGTCCTTGTATAGTTAGCTCACTTTTATTGCATAAAGAAATTCCAATTTATGTCATCATGATGTTGAATTATTTTGGAAACTAACGATATTCATTGTTCAAAACGATGCACTGATAGTTAATCTTTTCTGGCGATAACTTTTAGTGCTTTATGATGAACTGTATTATTTAGGAAAGATGTATCAGTGAATTTTGATCATAAGCATTTATGAATTTTAGAAAAAGCCACCACAGAATGACCAATTTCATATTTAATTGCATATCTTTCTGAAAAAGTTTGAAAATCCAGCTGAATTAATAAGTGAGATAAACGTTTTGTAATAATACTTTCTCAATATGATTTATTTTACTACACAGTTTAGTTATTTCCTTCAATAAATGCACCAAATGGCTTGGATTTTGCATTGATGTTCGCAAAATTTACACGATATGGTACCTGTGTTTCATAAATACACTATATGATACCTACATTTAATAAAAAACCAGATACCGCCCACCTCAATTCCAGTTTTTTAGTAATGCAATTTACCATTCTAACTATTAGTAGTTTGTTCTCAGAAAAAAATAAAAAATCTGGAAAGAAAAACGATTCGAGAGTGGGATTTTTCAAGATTTCAGGAAGATGTGCTACTTTGCACCATACCCATATTTGACCAAGTATTGACTTGTAAGTCTTTGTTCAAAAATTATGATTTTAGCTTCATAAAAACACAAGAAAAAACATAAAATTGAAAAGCATACCAAAATTTTATTATCTTCAGATTTACAGGCTGTACTATATATAGGACGATGGTCAAATCCACTGCTATGACACTATTTTTTTTGTTTTTTAAATAATAATGTAAAATATGATATCCACTGTAGAAAATTATACCTAAAAAATTCCATCTTTTGCAATAAAAAGTTGATTATTTTTCTGTCCAAATATTTATTACTTTCTTCTACAGTCTTTTCTATCATTTATGTCAGCCATCATCTCGAAAAGCCCTATAAAAGATTTTCCATAAATAAAATCCATAACAGTTTGGCATAACTCTTCAGAAAATAATTTAGTAACATTTTAAAATTTGCAAATGGAATTTTTCCGATTCGGCTTTGACACATGTATTTCTTCATTCTTGTTTAGAATTTCACGGATGATTTTACTGTCTATAATTTTTGTATAGTCTTCATCTATTTCTTTATTATCACTCGCTATATATAGTTTAGGAGGTAAAAGTGTCATTTCTGGTTCAATGTCTGATGTTTCATCACCCAAAGGCCAAAAATATCCTAAGGCTTCTTCAGAACTTAAAAATTGTTGGTTCATTTTGACACATGTTTGTAGCCAATGCACCTTAAAGTAACGTATACCTCAAAGCAAAAAATGTAGAATGTTTGACTTTTAGAAAGCAGTTATCATTAAATGACACTGGTAGAAAATGAAGACCCTAGACCAGTGTCGGCGAACCTTTTTGTTGCTGCATGCCAAATTTGATCAAAAAATATTTTACGTGACCATGACGTGCCAACTAAAAAACAAATTTAGTGGGTGGAAAAATAATGGATTTTAAAATTGTGTAAATTACTTAAAAATTTCTATTAAGATTTAAAAAAATATAAGGAACATACATGTAGATATTACACTATAATAATTATGTCAACAAATATATTTTAGAAATTAATTTTAAAAAAATTGTTGCTATGTAATTTGATTTCTGTTGCTGCATCTTAATAAGGTTAATTTTAATGCAAACTAAACGCCGGATTTATTACTTTCAGAATGAGTTTTGATATTATTCATTTGTGAAAACAGTGGCTTGTAAGCATAGATAGGCAGAAAAACTGTTAAAATGGCAAACACCAGTTTCTTTGAATAGCTCTGAAATAAATTCAAAGTTGCCATAACTTTATCATTAGAAATTAGCAATGTCTAATAACCAATTCTTGTCGATAGTTTTCAAATATCGTCTTTGTTTGAAAATTTTTTGAGACTATAATTTATAAGATGGAAATATAATATGCCGTAATTAAAAATTTTCAATTTCTATTTAATCGAATTTAGAAAAGATCAGTCGCAATTTTATGTAATAGCACTTTATTTTGATTTAGAGCCACAAGCAATGTCGTGCCAGAATTATTCTTTCGCGTGCCAAAAGTGTTGCGCATGCCATAGGTTCGCCATCCCTGCCCTAGACAGTCTTTTCCACACCATTTCGAATGGGTGATAGGTATGCCTGTATGGCAGAAGAATGTAGTAATGAATTTGACCATTGTCCTATATACAGAACGCTTGTAAAAACGAAGTGAAAAAAGTTATTTTTATGGATTTTTCTTCTAGATTTTTACCCGATATAATGCTAAATATCTAAAGAATTTGAAATAAGGCAGAATTTTAATATTTTTTTTTAAAACATGATTTAATATATAGTCCTACAAAAACTCTCAAAATTGGCATATTTTGAAAATTCTTTAAATATAAATTTTTAAAAATTAAGCCAGTGTAATGAATGATTCTTTCACATTGATGTAATATTGAAACAAAAGCAATATCACAAATATTTTGAGAGTATGAGCTAGAAATGTATGCTGCCTTATATATAGGAGGATGGTCAAATATGGGTTAACTAAATGCTTAATGAGGATTTATACCAGGACCGAAACTAGTGTGTGTGTGTGGAAGGGAGGGTGGGGGGTGGCGAGCATGCATATATGCCCCGATTGCAAAATGATTTGGCTCATAGTTCATTACAAAAAACACAAAAAAATTTAGGCAAAAATGTCATAGAATCGGACAACCCGAAGTAAAGACGTATTCATTAATTTTATACTTTTTGTTTTGAACAGGACTGTTTTTTCTACTAAGTAACCACCTTGAAGCATCAGAACAATAATTAACAAACTCATCCAAGATACTTGCAAGATCAAAACATTGTCCTAAGTAGGTTTAAATTGGTTCCATATTTCAGACATTATCACAGTGACAAGTTTCGATTTTGTGTGTTTCTGTAAACAGACTATAAGATCTACATACTTGATTAACGAACTCATACAAGATATTTGAAAGATCAATGCACTGTCCCAATTAAGTTCATATTGATTTATTATTTCAGACGTTATCATGATATCAAGATTTGCATTATTTGTGTATTGTGTGTATATATATATATATATATATATATATATATAGGTATAGATAGATAGAGAGAGAAACAAAATGATTGTACTAGGTCGATTTCTTAAGAAATCAACCTAAAGATCAAGATTAATATACTTCTTAACAATTATTTCATATTTAAATTAAAAATTAAGAGAATGGATTAAAAACTTCTGTTTATAAATTCATTTTGTACCAAAATTCATGCTTGTCCTTGAGAAAAAATCAGTTTTGGCCCTGATCTGTACAATTGAATTTGTAAAAGCAATTGTATTAAATGTGATTTAGTTTTCTTTGTAAATATTTAACACGTTGTAATGAATGTCATCATATCCTATTTTTTATATAGAAAGTAACAAATTTTTGAAAACATATTTCTAAAATCCATAAGGTTAAAACACCATACAGGTAACAATAAAAAATAAAATGAAACTGGCACGAACTTTAAGAGGTGATACAGTACACAATAACAATTTTTTATAGGACACCAGGTTACAGTTTATTTATTCCATCAAAATCTGGGTTTCTTACTCTAATTTGAACCCAAATTTTTGTTTATAATTTTAATTGCAAATGTAACACTTGTGTGAAATGCAATAATTATGAGAATGTGTGAAAGTGACCATCTACATTCAAACAGTTCTACACTCTATATTTTGGAATGTAGTTGAGATTATGTGTACACACAGGGCCAAATACTGAATTACTCTGCACTTTCAGGAATTTTTGTAATGTGATGACATTTTACACAAAACAACATAACTGTTGAAAATTTCTTTAAAATAGCTTCATTATTGGTAATACTATGAACAAAATACTGTTTGGGTTGAAGTGGAACATACTTATATATTATAATAATCTATTGATATGTGAAATTTTGAATATGAAACATTAGATTTTATGAATTATTAAAGAAAAATGATAAATTTTATTAATTCAGTACTGCAGTTTCAGCTAAATAACGTAGAATTAGTCTAATATTCTCACTTAGCGAGCTATATCTCACTGACTATGGATCAAACATTCTTGAAGTGTGGAAGTTTGACCCAATTTACATAGTTATAAAAGATATATTCAATACTTTTCATAATTACGATGCAGTACAAATATACCACATATATGAATATCCAAGATGCTATTGCATGCAAAAAACAGAAATTAAGAGCATTTTAGTAAAAAATTGGCCAAAGAGTTTTCCCTAATTTAAGTGAAATATTAAAGTATTCTGTTAATAATAATAAATTGCTGATTACCTGAAATATCTCCTATTTACATGCTTTAAAATAAAACTAATTTTTTTAAACTGCTTAAAAATATTAAAAGAATACTGTAATTAAAGCAATGAAAAGTTAATAAACAACAAATAATTTTAAACATTGTTAACTCAGAAATTAGATTTTTGCTCAAATAAAAAATGCTAACTCCTTCAACTAACTAATCTATTCTTTAAAAGATACTGAAAATGAATGTTTTAATTAAAATGGTATATGGAAACATATTACAGTTTAAAGTCATATGCATTTTTTTTTTTTTTCAGAAATATTCACAAAAAGACAAAGCATAAATGATTCTCATAAAATCAGTGATAAAAAATATGTCTTCTTGAATTATTTCTTAAACTACTAATGTTAGAAACATACTTCTGATTACAAAACGTACAGAAATAAAGGTTAGTTTTTAGATATGTCATTTGTTTTACAAGAGGCTGTACACATATGAAATTGAATTTTTTTATATGATTCCTGGGTGTTATATTTAGAAAAAAATATTGACCTGTGTCTAATAAGAGATGAAAAAAAAATATCTAAATTTTCTAGCAATAAAAGCACATCTTTTTTGTTTTTAAGAGCCATTATTTTGAAAATCGGACAAAGTGTGATAGTTGTATTTTTTGTTTTACTTGATTTTTTTTTTTTTTATGTTGAAGTAGATCATATTTAATGAATAATGTGCAATTTTGAAGCTCTGAAAATATTTCCTGTATCCTGTAGAAAATGTCAAAGTTCAAGACCATAAATCCCATCTTTCATGAAAATTGAAATGCCAGTATGTTTGAATTGCTATATTTCTGGAAAGCAACATCATCACACAATTCTTTTGTCATAAACTGTTAGTATAACACGACATGCTTAGTAAATTTACTTGGTTCCATGGGACATTGCATTTTGTGGCAACATAACAATGAAAATTTACAATCAAAATGACGCTTTTGTCCATTTTCTGCACCTATTATCTTAGTTAAGCAATAGTACCCCAAAACATTAAACTTTACCGGGATATCGATGCTGTTAGCAGATATAATCTGTTAAATATTCAAAAGTTTCAAAATCTGCAACTTTTGAATTAGTCCTATCTCAAAATAGCATCACAGTTGAAAAAAACAAAATATATCAGGTAGTAGTTGAACATATGTATAAAAACATGGAAATGAAAAATAAGTGGGGTCTCATGCTATTTTCAGAACAAGAAAAAATGACAAAAGTTACAAAAAGGCAATGTAATAATCGGGCTTTTCCCGTAGAAGGAGAAAGAGAAAAGGGATGTTCCATTTCCTCATAGGGGAAAAAACATACGAATGGGAAAGAGAAATGGGATAAATCATTTTATGATAGGGAAAAAGCCCGATACTGACACTGCCTTTTTGTAACTTGTCATTTTTTTCTGAAAATGGCATGAGACCCCACTTATTTTTCATTTCCATGTTTTTGTACATATGTCCAACTACTACCTGATATATTTTGTTTTATTCAACTGTGATATTTTTTTTGAGATAGGATTAATTGAAAAGTTGCAGATTTTGAAACTTTTGTATATTTATCAGACTATATCTGCTAACACTATTGATATCCCGGTAAAGTTCTATATTACTTATCTTGTCCTGATAGTAAACTTTCATATCCTATAAGAAAAATTTTGGGGTACTATTTCTTAAATAAGATAATAAGTGCAGAAAACAGACAAAAACAAAATTTTGATTACATTTTGTGGCAACATAACAATGAAAATTTACAATGCCCCATGGTACCAAGTAAATTTTACAAAGCATGCAGTGTTATACTAACAAAAGACAATTTATGACAAAAGAATTTTGGGATGTTTTTGCTTTCCAGAGATATAGCAATCCAACTGGCATTTCAACTTTCATGAAAAAAGGGATTCAAGATCTTGAACTTTGACATTTTCTACAGGAAACAGGAAATTTTTTCAGGGCTTCAAAATTGCACAATATTCATTAAATATGATCTAATCAACATAAAAAAAAATCAAGCCAATTAAAAAATACAATTATCAAAATAACACTTTTTTGTCTGAATTTCAAAATAATGTCTTAATAAAAAATATAAAAATGAGTTAGCCTTGGAAGGTTAAACACAAATAAGTACTATTTTAAACTTCAATATCCCTTTAATAAAACATAAATTTTACAAAGCAACAATTTTACAGATATTTTTATAATATATATATATATATGAGAAGTGTAAACAAAACTTCAAATTCTTTTCTGAAGTATAAAATTCTTGAATAAGCTCCAGATTTTTGCATAGTGGCATATAAAACAAATGAATAATTTAAACAAAATATGAGGGTAACAAACAGTGGCATAATAACAATATTTAGTCGAGGAAAACTGAAAAAAATTCTTCAAAACTGAATTCTTTTATATTTTAAAACTTTCCATTATATTTGTGCAAAAGTAATTAGCTGATAGATAAAAATTATTTACTTTTGTCTATGAAATAAGTTTCGGGAAAAAAAAAAACAACAACATACAAAAATACACTGCTATCCACGAAAACACAAAATAAAATAACATGAATTCTGAGGTTTACGTGAATTCAAATGAAATTTTAAAATGCATTTTAACCTTATTCTTACATTTGTGATAGTCCAAGAATGACTCCCTGAAGTTAATAATAGGAAAATTTAGAGGTACAATTTTTTTTTTTTTGTGAATTGCCTCTTTTGTTAATAAAATAACAAAATCTGCACTTATTAAACATACACAGTTATCTCAAAATCAATAGTACCTACCTACAAAAATAATGTACTCATTTAGAAAAACATTAAAAAAGAAAGGTTTGATATCTAATCCTATTAATTCTACTTTAGAATAAACAGAAAAATGAAACGTAAAATGCCCAATTTCTTTTTTTAAAGGATGTTATTCATATTTTATTATATTATGCCACTAGAAATGACACTTATAATATAAATAAGTGGAACTGACTAGCATTTGAAATGGACAGCTGAAATAATATGCTTTAAAGCACTCAAGATAATCAATGCAGAGAAAAAAATGTACAAAGATACAGGCACGACAACATACTTGATTAAATAAGAAAGAAAATTAAAAAAAATTTCTTTTTAAAAAACACTCGTTTTTGATATGACAAGTTATTATTAAAAATAAACATTCACTACAATAATAATTTATTAGAAAAAAAAACTTTTGAATAATTTAACATAAAAAAATTAAACTTTCTTACATACAACAATAAAAGTCTGAAAAATAAGTTAATATAGTAAAATATCAGATCTTGAACAGTTATTGTAAAATATTTAAAATAAAGCTTCTAATTATATTAAACAGTTAAAAGATTTTCACAATGTTACATATGATCAAATATAACTTAACGAGAAAACCTTTTAATAAAATTTCAATTAGTATAAATATATACTGCTAACAAAAATATGATTAATACAGATCAACAGATCTGTATAGAAATTCTATTATAAATTTTCTCAAGTGTATAATTAAAGGGAGGATTAAAGGTGATCATTTTTTGGTAATAAAAACTTTTGAAATACATTGACAGAAAGGAAAGCCATAATAATATGCTCATTAAAATTATATAAATATTAAAAACTTTTTTTAATGATATGCAATTGAAGTTATTTATTTAGTATATAACAAATAAAAACTTCTTTCTTCAACTCAAGTAACTTTTGCATAAACTATTCAAGAATAAAAGAGAAAGAAAATCAGGATTTCATAAAAAAATATTAATACAGTGTTTAAATCATGTCTAACCATTTAAATCTATAAATTACCTGACTTGGAAATCAGAAAAAGATAATTATTAATGTTTATGTAGAATATTTGGTTTTGTAAAATACAGAAACAGTTTAAGAATATCTAAAATAAAATTTAATAATGGAAAATACTGCACATAATTTGTCAATATGCTAAAGTGTTTTATTTTTATACTTTGTTTTAAATGATCAACTATTATTGATATTAATATTGCAAACACAATACTGATGGTAAGAGTAAGATTTATTATTGAAAATAAAGTGCCATTTATAGGTTACAAAATAAACATTTTTTATGAACATTAACAATAAAAATGGAAGAAGTATATAATCCAAGTTAAAAAATATATTAGAATATTTTTGCTAAAGCAATATGGTACAGAAGTAGTCAATAAATTCATTACATAAAGAGTATCAACTTTTTGGCAAGTTCTTCATTGGATAGATTTCAGTTTCAGAAAATGAGTCTGACAGATCACCACTAGGAAGTTGAAGTGGCAGTTTTGTAAATTTTCTCCTAGTGTTTTTACTGCATAATACTTGTTCATTTCGGCAACGACATGAACAAGAACAAAACATAAGTAGAAGAAAAGAAGTAAGGCACAAAGTAGTAATGATGCCTAGAACTATTACTGATGCATACCATTTTCTGAAAAATAGAAAAAAATGAGTAAGCTATAAAAGATAAAGACATGAATAACTATATGGATATAGATAAAATGTTGTCACATAACTTTTAACACACTGGATAAAGATATGGGAAGCTTCAAGCCAAAATTTCTAGGTTTGATTCTGTGTGATCTAAGTAAATGGATGCGTAAATTTTTCAGACATTTATGGCATAAAAAAAAAAGAAAAATCCCGTAACTCTGGCATAGTTGTCAGCAATGAAGGAAGTGCAGTGCAAGGAGATTGTTTCCCTTGAAAATATATAACAAGTAATGGCAACTTGATCCCTTCATCTTTTGGCTTGACTTCTTTGTGATCGACAACTCTTTCACCTCCAGAAAAATTTTGAGCACTCCTATAAATTATATGAGATTTTTAATTTATGAGGCGTGTTTGTAAACTAAAAATAGAACATATGGCGATGGAAAGACGATGATTTGGTGAGTATATTGGCAACACTGAGCTTGATCTTGATTGTTTCACTTTCTAGCTTGCAGTTGTTTGCCATTCCTGGCCTAAATCTGGTTTAAGTAGGACATGTTTGTAATCCTTCTGCAAATTCAGAGGATGCCATCAAGTGTGATATATGCTCCACTATAAATTTTCTTAAGGGATATACCAGTTTGAATATTAAAGTAAAAGCTGTACTTTAAGATTTCTTTTGTGGGTTTCAATAACAATGAAAACTGTTCAGGGGGGGGGGGGGGTGCAATACATTGAATTATGTTTGAAGAGTGTTTTGTAATTTTTCAAAAATAATGCCATTCATATAAATGAAGGTGTTCTGAAAGGCAGTGTCAACTGACTGCTTGCATTAAACATTCCTAAAATTAAAAAAAAAAATAATAATAAAAAAAAAAAAAACTTATGCAATTAATTTTTAGCGTATAGCATAGGCTTTTTCAAAATTAAAGTTTTTGTAAAAAAAAGGAAAAAAAATCAATTTGGACCCATTAAAATGCTTGCAAAAATTAAAATAAAATAAATAAAAAAATCAGTTACATTGGCTTCATATAACTTCTAAATGCTATTATAATAAACACTATCTAAACTAGATTTCTTCTTTTTTTTTTTAAGATAAAACAAAATTGCTACATAAAAAAAATGCTCAAAACTCACTGAAACAAACTGTGAATTAAATTTAAAACTTGTAATCATCATTATAAATTAAAATACAGTAAACTCCCGAGTATCCGGCCCTCCGTACTATCTGACCTAGTAAAAAAAAAATGAAGAATGTTGCAAACAGCCAAAAAACATGGGAAGAAATTCCAAACATCGTAATTGCAAGGTCTTGGAACATTCTTTTGGACTAAAAAGGAGGACATAAACCCGTGTGGGAAACTGCAATGGGAGATGAGAACGATAAGCTTCTATCGTTGCTGAAAAATATAGCGGGGTCTGACGATGTCAATGCAAAAGACATTGCAGAATGGATGGCAAATGACGAAGTTAATGAATTAATTGAAAACGATACTGTAGAACTGTTGACAGAGGGAGAAATATCAGAAATAAAAAATTAAAGGATTGCAGGAAAAATCTCATCCCACATTCTTAAAGGTTCAAGATGATTCAGGTAGCATTGCAGTACATTAGTCAGCAGGAAACGGCGCCACCTGATATCATTTACTTGCATAAATGGAGGGACATAATACATCGCGGAAGAGGGCTAACAGGGAGAAACAGTCCTCTATTAAGGACTTTTTCAAAAACAAAAAACTAAGTTTTGACTCTTATCTCATGCATAACTTTTTATATTTGTGCAATCCTTTATTAATAAACAGTAAAATAAGATTTACTCATTTTTCTAGGAATTAGGATTACGTTTTATGTTAATGTTTTGCTTATTTTGAAACTATATGTACTGTATATATAAAATTTATCTTAATCCTTTCAGGGGCAAAGCAATTCCATTGCTAAAGTGTTGAAATTAAGGAATGACACTGGAATTTGAAAACAAATTTATTTGTAAATAAGAAAAAGCTATATTTCGGATAGATAATAAACCATAATTTCTTTTACCAAAATTCTGGTGCCATTGTGGCATTTGGGAATTAAAATTAAGTGGTTTCATAAAAATACCACTGCCCCTCAAGGGGTTAATATGTGTAACATGTGTTTTGAATATCATGGCGGGGGGAAAGCAGGAAGTTAGTAAATATTTGTAGGACTCTGGCCTATCTGGCTTTTTTTAATCCGGCCTACCCTTCCGCCACATTAAGCCGGATAGTCGGGAGTTTACTGTATTGTAAATTAATGTAATTTTTAAGAATGTTAAAAAATTGTGGAATTTTAGCATTGAAATTAAGAATATATTTATAAACTTAGCCTGAGCTAAGAAAGCATTTTGACACACAACACTTCACATTAGATTAAATGAAATGAATTAATTTCCTTTGAATAACATTTTTTTTTTTTCATTTGTGTTATTTAGTAAACATCATTACACAAACATATATTTAAAATAAAAAAATGACTTTTGTACAAAAAAAAATCATTTAAGCAACATTTTTAGAGAATGAAAATTTAACTGGGATAGTTACGTTAATAAGTAAGTGACACTATTATAGTTCTAGCAAAGAGAAAGTAAGTTTATTTTATTTTATTTATTTTTTGGGAAAGATTATTTTATCGGACGTTCTGGCTAAAATTCCTTATTGTAAGAGGATGGCATGTTTAACTAATCTAGCCATGATAAAAAATAAATAAATAAATAAAATCATAAAAATAATCAGCTTGCAATAAAACTCAAATATGCTATTATTTCAGACTTTCCCATATTTTAAGATCAAAACAATTTCACTGAGGAGTGTGAACCTGTATGAATAACTTAAAAATACACATCATCTGGTGCTGCTTTTATCTGACAAAATTTTAGCAGTGATATTTTGATGCGATACTTTGAAAAACTGATTTTATAAAATTTTCAGCTATCTAACATGTGGAAAATCAGATTATCCACATGTAGACATACAATAATGGATATGACAGACATATAATTAACTCTTACAGAATATTTTGTATAATTAAGAATATTTTAGAGTATTAAAAAACTTTGTTAATATCATTTAAATATTAATATATTTCTTGGAGAATGGCATCAACATCAGATATAAACATAATAATAATAAAAAAACCTCCCCTCCCTCCCTCAAAAAAAAAAAAAAAAAAAAAAATGAAAGCAAAATAAAACCAATATGTCTATTTTTTTTTTATTATTATAAAATTCTTCTATAAAAATATAGTTCTGTATTTAATATAAAAATATACAAAACTGAAAGAATTTCAAAGGAAACTTTTTAGAGAATATAAAATTGAACATTTAAGCAATATGACATTGATACATGTGGACATGAAAAAAGGCACATTAAATATACAGCGACACTTAACACTAACAATTTAACTGAATTTCACTCAATTTTACTACATATTATTTTATATGTTTATTTTAAAATTATTCTCCTTATAAACAACCCAAACTTTAACCACTTCACCAGCGACAGGTATATGGAAACAGTGCTTTTACCCTCGACTTATCTTGGGGCAAATGTTGAAGTGGTTAACCAAAATGTATCCAGAGGAGGGAAAAAAAAGACACACAGTAGCAGTAATTTAAAAAATAAGAAAAGCATTTACATATAAATAGCTTCGATTTAAATAATGGGAGAAAGCATACATAAAATTGTACTTTAAAAAGGACAATGACTGAATTTAATAAATTTACAATTTACAAAAGTATTATGAATTCAAATAAAAAATTCTACTTATTCTTTTATATATTCTGAGATGTCTTAATAAAAATAGAAGCAAACATGAAATAGAGAAAATTTTATTTAAAAATATATGGTACTTTTTAGTTATCCCGTCGACCAAATTACTGTCGTCAAATTGTAAGATTAAATGCCAATAATGGTTGATCGTAAATGTCACATTCACTTGACTTACACGTGTTTACATCAGTAAGTAATTTTTATTTCGACATTTTATTTATATTTTTATTAATGCTATACTAATTTCTTTGTTCTTTCGTTATTTAAAATAAAAATTATGTCCATTTGCATAATTTGGCGAGTGGTTTGTTGATTTATATAATTTGGCGAAATTGGTCGACGGCATAACTAACAAATATATAAAAATATAAGTAAGGTTAACGAATTCCAGATAATTACCTTTTTTCATATGGATTATCTTTGACTAGATGCTGTTCTTTAATAGCATTTTCTGCAAGGCACTGGGCAGCTATGAAGAGCAAATGACATTTAATTTGTCCACAGAGAGAAAGTTTATAAAATAATCAATAAATCTTAAATTTTTTTAGGTTTTTATTGTGATTGTACATCATATTATTTATAAAAAGCCCTTCCTCCTCCTTTTCTTTTCTTCTTTTAATGTATACTAAGATTTCTAATAATCTGCAATAATCATTACAATTGCCAGGAACAAATGTAATTTAGCAGCAATAGTTTAAAAAAAAAAAAAAAAAAAAAAAAAAAAAAAAAAATAGGTGAAATAAAAATAATATATATACAAGCTTTATCTGTTTTATGAAAATTGTCATCTATTTTCTAGGTAGTAAAATTTGTTATGACAACAAAATCCACCCTTGGAATGAGTTTGCTAATGAAAATAATTTATCCGTAGAAATTAAACTAAATATTCACATACAAGAACAAGGAATTCAAGAGGTCAAACCTTTTCAAAATAATTCACAGAAAAATTTCCTCTAATGTTAAAAAATAAGTATACTCATCTCTATATATTTTTCATATAGAATATTTTATGGTCTTGTATTGGAGGAGACGATGGTATACTTTTATAATAAATACACTTTATAAATGAAGAGGCCATTGAGTAGTTTTCTTGATTTAATTCACATTCACAAATACAAATTTACGAACACAAAACAAAAATTATAATTGTGGTAACATTTTCTTTTTTAAATACATCACTCTAATGTCAAGTCACCTTCACAACCAAAACAAAAACTCCGAGTGCTCACTCTCGCTTCTGACTTCAGAATTTGAAAAGCCCAACAATCTTTTACTATTACCAGATGGTACTGCCATCTATCGGTTAAAGAAGTCTTTACAATCTACTTAAGACAGCTACAAATTACTACTATTATTATTAACCATTAAAATAGTTTTATCTAATAACAATAGTTGAAGTGAATTTAACCTAGTTCTAAATTTGACCAAACAAATGTCATATTAGATTGATTTTGTTTAACATTACCAAACACAGAACTTGCTCTTTGTATGAGAAATCAATAATAATAATAATTTAAAAAATCCATACACCAATGATAGCAAACTGGAATATTTTATTTTTAATTTTTTTGTTGAAACAGTTTTTTCTACATTGTTATTCAAACAAACTAAACTTTACACTAAAAGGAGATTAATAAATTAACTTAAGAAAAACAGCATATTTTCAAATTCTCAAGTGAATTCTCAACTTAAAAACCTTCCAAAGGACTATTACTATGAAATATCAGTATTTTAAGCCAAACAACTAATTATTGTTTTTGAAATAACATTTAGTCTAATAAAAGTAAATCCTTTATTTTTTTCTTTCAACTGCAGGTAATTATTATAGGTAAGTAGACTTAAGCAAATAGATGAAATAATTTATAGAACTGATAGAAAATTGACATAAAATGACAATCATCAAATAATACCACTGAACATGGTGAAAAGGAATTTTCATTCTGCAGAACTCCTCCCTCTCCTCCTTTTATCAAAATTGGCTTGAATATAATTTAAAAGAGGTACAGTAGACTCCTTCAAATCCGCAACCCTGAAATCCACAAATGCCTAAAACCCGCACATCATCGCAGATGGTAAACAATGAAACTTTCAATTCAGATGTAGGGGCAAAATAACAGAATTATTTAGTTTTATATCATTCCATATGTATTTTAATGTGTAATTCTCAATAATACTACTAAACTCGTGGTTTTTCATGAACGAAGCATAAATTTATTTGTGAAAAAAAATCAAGATATTGCTGATACCACTGGTAATCACAGTCTTCTTATCAAATATATTTATGTATTAACTAAGCTTTTTTGGTTATTAAGACTAGATAAACTTGAAATGAAACTTCCTTAATTTAAGATTTTGATGTGAATTAATAGGGTACCTTTATGAGGAAAGTTTCATTGAATAATTCAAGGATAATGTATCTCATCTTTAATAAGCATAATTAATTATAGATTATTAATTATTTATTTAGCCTTTACTTTTAATAATTTAATAATTTTTAAAATTTTCTTACTTTTTATCATTTTAGTTTATTACTTTACTTAATTATTATAATATTTTATTATATTACAAGTATTCATTATAATTTTGACCGCATTATTACACTCAAATTACTGTTTAAAAATGTAAACAAAGCAATGACCAGAAATCCACAAAATTCCAAAATCTGCATAACCTTTGGACTCAAGCTGTGTGGATTTGAGGGAGTCTACTGTATTCAGATTTTGTGCATTTAGAGAATCTTTGATGATCTATTCTACTTTCTAAATATTTATACAATATCATATACTTTTCTATGAATTGATAAATATGTATATATACACACACACATGTATATTTAAATTGACTGAAGAAAAAATTATGCTTGTCTACGTGATTTTCTGAAATGATAAGTCAATGTGTGTTTTAGAAAGTATTTTTAATGTTGAAAAAGAAAGTGTAATCAAACATGTACTACCATATCATGTTTTCTAATTGTATAACTTTAAATATTCATAATATGAAATTACTATTTAAAAAAGAAAATGTAAGCTACAAAGCTTTAAATAATCCAAAATTACAACTCATTTTACCAAGTAGTTATATTTAAACATTACCTGCAAATCAATTTGTTTAAAATTTATAAAAAAATTGCAATTTAACAAATTACAAGGACCATTTGGAAAATGATTTTTTTCAAAGATTAAAATTTAAAACATAAAAAATCGCACAGAGTTGATCATACATTACGTACGCCATGAATTAAACATTAATAGTGTTATTACACGTAAAAATTGCAAGATTTCCTGAACCTTACGTATTATCCACCTGAAACTTACGTATTATCCAAACATTTCATTGGCTGTTCGGGAAAAGGCTTTTCCATCGTCAGATTTCCAAGAAATCTGACGACGAATTTTAAATGACATTTCAATCCTAAACTTCTAAACATCCCACAATATTACTTTTTACACCTTCGTATAGAGAAAAAAAAATGTACTTTTAAATGCAATTTGTTTGAAAGCTGTATCTTAATTTGTTTCTGAGTTATTAATTTTTTTTTTTGTAGGTTTTATTACTTTTTTGACATAGTGGCAACAGAAGTATCCATCTCTGTTGAAAGTAAAGGGAAATACAGATTACCGTATAGACCAATCAGAAAACAAATAAAATGCGGATTTAACCAATAAAAAGCTTCAGGTATGCTTTTGATTTCCTACCCTGACAGAGGACAATAACCATTTTTCCAAATGGTTAAAAAAGAAATTCAATTAGGTATTTCAAACTTTAACATCTACATAATTTTTAAACTATATTACTGAATGACTTCTCTTTTGCTGAAGGTAAAATTTACAAAAGAATCGAAATATGACGTTAAAATTAGTGTTTGTAATGAAAATTTCAAAGTTTGTGACTTTTAACTCGGAGGCCCTTTAAACTCAAGGTTGTTCCAAACTTTGCACATCTGCATAATTCCTAAACTACGTTATCGAATGACTTCCCTTTGGCTGGAGGTAAATTTTACCTAGAAATCCAAATACATCTGAAAATTTTAAAGTTTGCGACATTTCAATAAGGAGACACTTTAAGCTCAAGATTTTATAGCAAAAGTATTCAATGTGTGACAGTGTAAAACTGACTTCATTTTGAGATTCAGTGTCAACAAAAGCATAAAAATCAGTTATATTGCATTTCTAGACAAAAAAATTATTTTTCAATTTGTAAATTAGTGCAATGAAATAAAAGACTGAAAAATAAACTTATAGTTTAAAAATAGTACAATGTAATGCTTGAAAAAAAAAGAAAAAAGAAAAATCCATATACAGTGAAATCTTCTTGAACAACTTCTGAATTCTGGCCACATGTTGATGGAACCAAACACATTCCATAGCACTGACATTAGTACGAACCTCTAAATAAGGAATTCTAAACAACGACCACTCAAATGTCACAAGAAACATTTTTTACAGCTCCTGGTACAATTTCATATTTATTTGCAAACCGAAATGTGAAGCAGATGAAACAAAATTTACTTGAAATGTGAACAAACAGAAAATGAAGACATTAATAATAATGGGGAAATTTTATATAATATTCTTAGAACGACAGGCATAACTAACGTAAAGGCCAGCTTGTTTGTATGTTTGGTCAAAAATTTGGCAGTTACTGCTACATTTGATTCCATGCAGCAAATGGTGGAAGATAGAAGAGAGGAAGAAGAAATATATTATGGAATCACCCCAAATTTCCAATATTAACACATATACCGAAGATTTGATGAACCTTTGTGAAATCCAAAATTTGTCATTAAATCATAATGATGATGAGTTGTATAGCAAATCAAGTCATATTTTTTTCTTTGGAGAAAGACATTTGCAGCAAAAAAACAAAGCCATTGCAAATCACTGATTTTCTTATTAAAACAATGAGGATTAATTAAAATGACTGTGTGTATTTCTATTTAAATTTATGTAGTTTTGATTTTTTTTAAAATGAAACCTCTGAACAACACCCACCTCTGAAGAACGGTCACTTTTCACCGGTCCCACGGGAAATCGTTATTCAGAGGTTACACTGTATTATAAATGATTTATGCAAAACTACTTGACAATGGTAACAATGTTACATATTTCAAATTCTTAGTTAGATTTTATAAATCTTTCCAATAATTTTTCCAAAACCTATTATATTTTGTTTAATTTTAAAACTCACAGAATTTTACTGAATACAATTTGACAATTCTATAAGAAAGTATTTGGTATATGGTAATATAATAATGTCAGAAAGATACTTTTAATATCTTGAAATTTTGTAAAAAATCCAATATAAGGACAATAGAATAGTTAATGGATAAAATTATATTAATATTATATTTTTGTAAATATGTTGAATTATTAAACTCCAAGTTTTTCTGTGGAATAGAGTTTTTTTTTTTGAAATTCTTAAAATTTAAAGGAAAATCTCATCACTCATTTATTTATAGAAAAAAAAACTTAGTATATGAAGGAATGTTAATACAGTGGTTCATTACGTTCTGTATATAAAAATTACTTTTTGACTACATATACCAACAATCGAATGCCATATAAATAAACTACTGTTCATACTTTTAAAATTTTATAAAAAAATACATTATTGACCTTATGCAGTATGTTTCTGACATTCACAGTGAACTAAAAGTAAAGTTTAACACTAAAGCCATTATAGATTTTTTAATTGCATTATCATATTTGTTAATAGATCATGTTACATGAGTTGCAAATTTTTCCAATACTAATACATAATGAATTATAAGAATTTTAACATTATAGCTAATATAGAAGTGTAAATAGCATAAATTTTGTGTGTCATGAAATAATTTATTTCTATATAAGTTGTACATTTTTTTTAGACCATATTTTTATGGGTTTTATCATAAATTGTTTCAAAATTTGCAGTGAATGAAAAATGAAAGTAATAAGTTTAAAAATTACCGTTATAAATACTTGAATTCTTAAAAACATTGCAGGAACCAGTAACAGGATCACAGAAACAACTTTTTTCACATAGGCACTTAAATTGACAGTTAACTCCAAAGTAATCATCAGGGCATTCTGTAACATTTATAAAGAAATATTTTTTTCATTCATACAATTTATAAAAAGAAATATTACTGTATTTTGTGGAAGAAATGCCGCACCCATTGTAAGTGCCACACTCCTCAAAATTGGTCCGAATACGCTTAAAATATCATAATCGCCGCACCCGTCATAAACACCGTACCTGTGGGAACGCTACTTTTGTTGACAGTGTCTCATTGATCTAACTTTAATCAAAGTTTTCTGAATCGTGTAAGGTGCCTCATTTTCAATAACTTAAGATTCTAAAATTTTATTTAAAATATTTAAATCAGGTTTTTAATATTTTCTTGTAATTTTTTTTAATTAAAGAGATGTCAATTGGTATTTAAACCATCTAGAGCAAAGTACACGGACCTCTCTCCTTTGGAGGTCCACATTTTTTTTAGTGGCCGGCGCAACTTAGCATGCTTCTTATGACACTTTTTACGTTGCATTCACTTTAGTCCTTTTTACTTTCTTCTATCTTCAATAGAAGAAAGTATTGTAATCGAAATTTTTTTCAACTTCCGGTTTTCGACGGATTTACATGTTTTAGGGGTCAGAGATCCCAAAAAACATGTTTATAGAAAATGTCTGTCTGTCCGTGTGTCTGTCGCCATTGTACCATCAAAAAGTGTATGAAGTTATGCATAGAATTGAACTAAATTTTTATGTTAAGTTTTTGGCTATGGCAAGCAGATCCTCCTTGAATTTGGAAAAAATTCGCCGGTAGGGGGCGCTGTAATAGCGATTTTGAATATTGTACCATCCAAAAGTATATGAAGTTATGCATAGAACTGAACCAAATTTTTATTTTAAGTTTTTGGATATGGCAGGTAGGTCCTCCCTGAATTTGGAAAAAATTCGCCGGTAGGGGGCGCTGTAACAGCGATTTTTGTGCGATTTTGAATATTGTACCATCCAAAAGTATATGAAGTTATGCATAGAATTGAACCAAATTTTTATTTTAAGTTTTTGGTTATGGCAGGTAGGTCCTCCCCGAATTTGGAAAAAAATCGCCGGTAGGGGGCGCTGTAACAGCGATTTTTGTGCGATTTTGAATATTGTACCATCCAAAAGTATATGAAGTTATGCATAGAATTGAACCAAATTTTTATTTTAAGTTTTTGGATATGGCAGGTAGGTCCTCCCTGAATTTGGAAAAAATTCGCCGGTAGGGGCGCTGTCACAGCGATTTTTGTGTGATTTTGAATATTGTACTATCCAAAAGTGTATGAAGTTATGCATAGAATTGAACCAAATTTTTATTTTAAGTTTTTGGCTTTGGCAGGCAGATCCTCCCTCAATTTGGAAAACATTCGCCGGTAGGGGGCGCTGTAACAGCGATTTTGAATATTGTACCATTCAAAAGTGTATGAAGTTATGCATGAAATTGAACCAAATTTTTATTTTAAGTTTATGCCTATGACAAGCAGCACCTCCCTGAATTTGGAAAAATATGCCACTAGGGAGTGCTGTAATAGCGATTTTGCATATTGTACCATCGAAAAGTGTATGAAGTTATGCATAGAATTGAACAAAATTTTTATTTTAAGTTCTTGGCTATGGCAAGCAGGTCCTTCCTTAATTTGGAAAAAAATTGCGGGTAGGGGGCGCTGTAATAGCGATTTTTGTGCCATTTTGAATATTATACCATCAAAAAGTGTATGAAGTTATGCAGAGAATTGAGCCAAATTTTTTGCGTTTCTTTTTGTTCATGGCATGAAGGTCCTTCCTGAATTTGGAAAAATTCCGTTGGAAGGGTGCGCTATAATTACGATGTCTGTACCATTTTCTTTATTGTACAATCGAAAATTGTATAAAATTATGCATACAAATTGAACCAAATTTTTTGTGCATGTTTTTGGCTTTGGCCAACAGGTCCTCCTTGAATTTGGAAATATCGCGCGGTAATGGGGCCCTGTGATGGCGATTTTTGTATACTTTTCTAGATTTTTCGTAGTTCTATTGTCCATCGGCGGCTCGTGCAAAGGCGGGAACTCACTTCCTGCTAAGCCGGCTATTCACAAACATCTGATAACAACAGAATAAGGAAAAACTATTAATTTTAACAAATATCATGATATAGATTAACTCGTTTTTAGTTTATTTAATTGACTGAAGCAGAAATTTAAGATGAAAATCAAAGTTGGTATAGTAATGAACTAATAATATTGAAGTATTAACATGTGTAACTAGTTTTTGAAATATTAAGATGTATAAGATAGAAGAAAGTTTTGGGATTGGCACATCCAACTAGTTTAGTTTTTATTCGAAGCCTTCAAAATCTGAGTGGAAGAGTTGTAAATTTTCTTTGTCCACCTATATGGGTTGGTAACATCATCAGAAATGTCACAGTTTTTCTTATCGGCAGAGTCAGAAAATTTCACGTTGTTGAGCAGGGGACTTGAGAATAGTCTTAAGGAATTTTTACTTTATCCCAATTTTACGCATGCAGAAAAAAAAAAAATCGTAAACACTGCATTTGAGAAGAAACTTTTAAACTTGTAAACACTGCGATGTTTCTTCTATAAAATACGGTACTATGTATATATTCATATACAGGGTATCCTAAAAAATGTATACACAATTTGTTTTTTAATAACTGGTTCTTATTTTCCTTTCAGGTTTAACTAATTTAAAATAATAGCTGAAATGAGACTAAGCTTTGAACAAAAGAAATCGTATCTAAAATGTTACAAGCTCAAAAATTTAGCTGAAGTGCAAAGGCAGTTTAGTAGAGAGTTTCAAGGGATCCCCCATGAAATTTACAATCGCTAGGAGTAGACATCACTTTAAAAAACTCTTCAAAATGTTCGGCAAGACCGCAGTCATCAACAAACCCTGCAAATTAAGAGTCTGTTTTACAATTTCATTGCTTCACATTATCAGCAGTACTTTAACAAGAAAAGCCATTAGTTTCAAAACAAATGTTAATTATATAAAACGTTCATAACTGTAGTTCCATTTCACAATTTGAAACACTAAAAAATACGTTATACTAAGTTTAATTGTGTATACACATTTTTGGGGGACACCCTGTATGTAAATATTTCCATATCCTATTTGTTTTTTGGATATGTAGCTTTAAAAATACAATAAAGGCATAGAACACATCAGCAAGAAAAAATCAATATTTTAAACGTATCTTGTCTATATGTGATGAAAAGTTTCTATTACACTCATTTTCATTTCAAAAGGCATTTCATTCAGTGTGCAGAAACACTATTTCATTGTCCTTCTTTTGTTTCACACCTCTAGCGTTTTATGTTGATTTCCTCACTTCATTGTAATTTGCTTATTGCAATTTAGTTTTAACATAAAATACTGAACATAATATGACAATACATAACTTTTCATGCCTAAACTAATGACTTTCAAGATAATCATGGGATGTGCTAATCAAAAGAAGAAAAAAAATTCTATTGGTAACATTTGTATCCGGCTAAGGGAAAAAGGGCCAAATTTAGAAGATATACAGGCTTTCTTATGAAAATGAAACAAGATGTGAGAAGGCAGATATAGATGCACATATGGATAGACTAACTGAAGTTTACAACTGCATTGAAAAAAAAAAAAAATTGAGTGAATGATTTTCATTCAAATAAGATAGTTCATATAATAAATCTCACTATTATTAAAGATTTCTTCAAGACAAATTTGATTTTGTGTTACAAAAACTGTACATCAAGAATGAGCGCTGAATAGTGAATGAAATAATGTAGAATATAAAAAACGTGAAACTATGAAATAAAATAAACACTGAATGAAAGTAAAGGAATTTAAATAGTATCAAAATCTGCTGGGGGGGGGGGAGGGGGGAAGCACAATTCTTATTCTGGCATAATGTAATACAGCAAATAATTTTCTTTTTTAAATACAGGTGTCAGTAAAACAAATCCATGAATTATCATAAAATATATAATGTGAACTTTAAAAATTCACAGTCTTACTTAAAAGACGACCAAAGTAATGAAAAAGATATTACAAGTCTGAAATATACATTTTATTTAACACTTCTTAGTACTTTCAAGCTATCCAAGCTCATCATCAGAGAATATTTTAATAACTAAATGTTGTTTATTTATACAAATACGCCACTTTGTTTTGAAAATGACAGAGCCAATAATTACTAGGGTTGAAAGTAGAAGTAGCAGTTTCTTGGATTGAATTTAATTAGAGGAAATATATATTATTATTAATTGCAGTTCCATTTATTTTATGACATCATTCTGTTCACATACGTCACTTTTCATGGGAAGAAGAAAATATTTAATTGCCCTACTTTAAATTTTAATACATCACTTTGCTTAAGTTTTCAAGATTTATTTCCAGGATATTGAACCATAAACTGGGGATATTGTAAGATAGGGCGTTGTTACATATTTGATTGTTTTTACATGGGATTTCTATGGATTCTCTTATAGTGGATGCATAATAATTGGATGTTTGGATGATCAAAATCTATTGTGATATTCTGATTGAAACTTAAAATAGAGAGAGCGGTGGATTGATGACAAAATTTTACATCTGCTTTATGTTCTTTTATTCTTTCTTTGAGTTTTCTTTTGGTCATTCTTTCAATTTTAGTAATTATTGGCTTTCTCATTTTCAATAGTCCAGTAGAAATAGCATTTTGCCTTGCAAAAATTCGGGTAATTCTGATTTTCGGGTATTGTGTATAGGTTGACCCTCTTATGAAAAAACCAAGTTTTCGACCTTCTAGACCTTGTGCGTTTTTTACTATATCGAAAAAACCAAAATTTTTTGGCATTTTTTTGATTTTTTTTGATTAACTCGATTCCAATGCATTTCACAGAAAAAAATTATAGTTATAATTTTGTAGAGGACAAAATTCTCTACAAGATTCACTATTCATGTTTGGGAATTGATCAAATAGGAGGCGAGGTACGGAGCCGGGAAAATGGGGTACAATTTGCAAAAAGTGGGAAAAAACCAAATGACGTTAGTTTTTCCTTCATAACCCATTTTTATTTTTTATTTTTCCATTTTAGAGATAAAAGTGTCATAATAAACTTTGTAAAGTATGAAATATCCTACAAGTTTCATTCATTAGAACATTAATTACCTCTAACAGACTTAAATCAGACCAACACGATTTGTGGTTAAAACAGAAAAATACCGCCCGACAAGTGGCAAGTCACTAATTTAAAAACGATCTTTAATTTTTGATACTGAATAAATAAAGCAATTAATTTATTATAGTATGTACAATAAAAAGTGATTGGAGAATAGTTGGGAAGGGGTGGGGTCGTGAAGTTAATAAAAAAACGTATTCAGTAGATATAGGCGCCACCTAGAGTGGGCTAAGAATACGGAAGTCGAAAGTAAAATTAAGTGCTAAGAATATAAAAAAATACTGCAAAGATAAATAACACATAATTTAGAAATTTTAAAAGGGAAAAGTATTATACAGGGCCGAAACTAGAGGGGGGGGGGCATATGCTTCATGCGCCATAATGGAAGGCAAAGAGGGCGCAAAATGAAGATTTGGTTTGTCGTATTTGTATTAATTTGTCACGCAAGTTTTTGTTAGTTATTCAAAGTTTACATTAATGGCCACAAAGTTTACATCAAAGCCACGGCTCAGATAACTCATTTTTCTACCACAATTTTTGTTTTAATACATTGTAACTTATTTCTGCCTAGCATTTATTTGACTTCATTTTTTGAATACAATTTCTCGTTTGAAACAGACTTAACATAGCCGCGGCTTATACGCAGGAAATTACTGTAAAAGACACTTTTCTCAGAGAGACATTATGTCGGGAAAGAAAAATAAAGCACTGTGTTCGTCATTTTTTTTAAATTAATAATTTTTGTAGTTTTTACATTTAACTTACTAATTACTGAATTTAATTAACAGTAATATTTTATATTTTTTGTAAAGGACAAATTTCTCTACAACATGCACTATTTAGGTTTGTAAATTGACCAAATAGTAGACGCGATACAGAGTCGGGAAAATAGGATAAAATTTGCAAAAATTACAAAAATCCACAAATGATGATATTTTTTGCTTTATAACTCACCTTTAGTGCATTTGAGAATCAAAACAGTCATAAGCAACTTTTTAGAGCATGAAGTAGACCATAGTTTCATTTATTAGGTAATTATTTTTTGTAATAGGCTTTGAAAATCACAGCAACAAGATTTTGTTTAAAAACAGGAAAATACTGCCTGGCAATTTAGTAATTTTAAAAAATACCCTTAATTTTTTATATTGAAAACACAAATTAATTAATTATATCATGTACAAGGTACTAATCAACAAATATATAGTAAGTACTATAGTCACTTTATATATGTTTCCTTTTTCTGCTGCTTGGCCCTGGTAGTGATGCCATCGTCTCAGGTTCCTCACCGACGGTCTCTGATCTGGACTAATTTAAAAAAAATTCTGGTAGAAAACAGAGTTATCTGAGACGTAGCTTATACACGGGAAATTACGGTAATAATATTCTTATACTTGATTAATTGTGAATGTTTCTTCCGCTATTATTTTTAAAGTATAGAATCATGATTTTAGGCTTTCCGAACTAGTTTTTAAGAGTTATTCTTATTCGATATTTCTAGGCCGAAACTAGCTTTTTTTTTTTTTTTCATTCTAGGGCAAACATGGATTCCCCTCGCCCCCCCTACACACACACACTCTCGCCCTCCTGCGCAAAGTGAATTTACAAACAGAATTTTATAAGTTTATAATATCTTTTGCATTATTTTAAAATTTAAAGTTGAATTTAAAATAATCCCGAAAATACTTCCGCTTTATACAGGTTTCCGTCTTAGTATGCATAAGCATAATTGTTGGTCCTCTTTATGTTGGGAATAATATTCTGAATGTGAGATAGATTTACCGTTAATGTAAACTTTAACTAACTAACAAAAACTTGTGTGACAAATTAATACAAATACGACAAACCAAATCTTCATTTTGCACCCTCTTTGCCTTCCATTATGGCACATGAAGCATATGCCCCCCCCCCCCTTCTAGTTTCGGCCCTGTATAATCCTTTTCCCTTTTAAAATTTCTAAATTATGTTTTATTTATCTTTGCAGTATTTTTTTTATATTATTCTTAGCTTTTACTTTTGACTTCCGATTCTTAGCCCACTCTAGGCGGCGCCTATATTTACCGAATACGTTTTTTGATTAACTTCACGCACCCCCCCACCAAATATTCTCCAATTACTTTTTATTGTACATACTATAATAAATTAATTGCTTCGTTTATTCAGTATCAAAAATTAAAGATCGTTTTTAGGTGCGTTCGTAATTATATAAATACGTAGCACCTATAGTCGTCGTTCAGTCCGTCCGTCTGTCCGCATGTAACAGAGCAAAAACTACCCAACCGAATGGTCTGAAATTTCAAATATATGATTGTTGCAAAATTTTGTCGAGCCATTTCAAATTTTAGAAAAATCGGATGTATAATTTAATTACAGGGACAGTCAAAAGTTTTTCTTTACATTACGGCCAATGGGAAAAATTATTGCAAGTGCATTTTAATGATATTACAGCCTTCCGAATGGTCTGAAATTTTAAATATATAATTGTTGCAAAATTTTGTTGAGTTATTTCAAATTTTAGGAAAATCGGATGTATAGTTTAATTACAAGGACAGTCAAAAGTGTTTCGTTACATTACGGGGAATGGGAAAAAATTATTGGAAGTGCATTTTAATGATGTATCAGACTATGCGCTTTATGAAGTGCAAAAGATTATACATTCAGTACAATATGAGGTGCAAAAAATAATTATAAAACTAGTTATAGTACGAACGCACCTCATTTGCCACGTTTGACGAGCAATTTCCAACTTGTTAAATTAGTGACTTGCCACTTGTCGGGCGGTATTTTTCTGTTTTAACCACAAATCGTGTTGTTCTGATTTTAAGTCTGTTAGAGGTAATTAATGTTCTAATGAATGAAACTTGTAGGATATTTCATACTTTACAAAGTTTATTATGACATTTTTATCTCTAAAACAGAAAAATAAAAAATAAAAATGGGTTATGAAGGAAAAACTAACATCATTTGGTTTTTTTCCCACTTTTTGCAAATTGTATCCCCTTTTCCTGGCTCTGTATCTCGCCTCCTATTTGTTCAATTCCCAAACATGAATAGTGAATCTTGTAGAAAATTTTGTCCTCTACAAAATTGTAACTATAATTTTTTTCTGTGAAATGCACTGGAATCGAGTTAATCAAGAAAAATCAAAAAAAGTGCCAAAAAATTTTGTTTTTTTTCGATATAGTAAAAAACGCACAAGGTCTAGAAGGTCGAAAACTTGGTTTTTTCATTAGAGAGTCAACCTATAAACAATACCCGAAAATCAGAGTTACCCGAATTTTTGCAATGTAAGGCCCTTTTCTGAGCTATTTCTACTGGGCTACAAAACAAAGTAACGTATTTGTATAAATAAACAACATTTAGTTATTAAAATATTCTCTGATGATCAGCTTGGATAGCTTGAAAGTACTAAGAAGTTTTAAATAAAATGTATATTTTAAACTTGTAACATCTTTTTCATTACTTTAGTTGCCTTTTAAGTAAGACTGTGAATTTTTAAAGTTCGCATTATATATTTTATGTTGAATCAAGGTGAAAAATTGCATTTCGTCTTATGATTTTATTTATACCATGAATTATTATTTGAGTAGAATTCTTGTCGGAATTTTTCAATAGTTAAAGTAAAATGTAAAAGTGTTGTTTGAAATCTACTATACTGTATGAGGTCTGCAACAAAATTTTAGAAATCAGGTCAAGTTCATTATTATAGTTAAGAAAGTATAAATGTCAAATTAACATTTAATATTTACTATGCATACATATGATAAAAATATTAATAGTAGAATTAATCAAAACAGAAAGTATCTAGTATAAATGACAAATTAACATGGAATATTTATTTACTATGCATATATATGATAAAAATAACAGCAGATTTAATGAAAACAGAAAATATCTCACCTTGCTCACATCTCTTTCCCATGAATCCAGCTTTACATATGCACTTTCCAGATACAGAATCACAAGAATCAGCATTCACACAGCTACATTGTTGAGAGCAAGATGAACCATACCAGCCTGGTAAACAAACTATAACACAAATAAATTGATAAGTACATAACACTAAATACAACGAAACAATGAAACATTTTACACAGCAAGTACATTAACACATACTCATTTATACTTACATTACTATAACAAAGCCTTGATGTTTATTTAAGTTTATTTGATTAAAATATTTATAATCAATTTTATTTTTTGCTACAGAGTAGCCAACATTAAAAAACTTTGCTACCAAAAATTATAAATCTACTCTGATGATGGAACATTCCTTAATTTAAACATATATTAATTAATGTTTTATTTGAACCTGAATTAAAAAACAAAAACAAAAATTGACTCATGAGTAATGAATTAAATTTTTTTATAAATATGTTTTTTATAGGGTGGAAAGAAAGCCTAATTATGGAAAAAGAGACAGGCATCCTGATTATGGAAAAGGAATAATAATAATAAAATACAAATTTGTTAATCAAAAATATTATCTGCTTCATCTACAGATTTTATTTATGCAGCAGCAGATCAAAATTAATCTTTTTGAACAAAATTTGAGAAGTAAGCTAAGCCATTCAAGAGCATAACTAAAATCTTTCAATCTTTTTTTTTTCTTTTTTAAATTAGTGCTAATTTTTTTGCTTCGCAACATACAAGATATTTCAAATAAACAAGAATATGTAAATTCAATTTACTAGAATAAGTAAATGTTTGGGCTCATGGATATATCTTTTATATATAAATTTAATTTGAAACTGATGATGAATTGTAATATTCTATAATGGTTTTATACAGGGTGTCCCCTCTCAACGGTGTCCAATGGCTAATTTCTAAACCATTAGCCATAGACATATACTAGTTCCAATTACAAAAATGTTTTAAATGAGGTAAAGAAGTATTTTTAAATCGATTTAGGTCAAGAAAAACATTTATTAAAAAATTACGAAATTTAAATTTTTACACGGTCCCCTGGTCCTATAAGTGATATTTAGTAAACTTTTCCTATTTCTCTAACAAGTAAGACAAAAAAAGTCCCATTCATCTAACACTAAAATTGACCGAGTTATGAAACTTTCAATTTCATGACTTAAACCACTTTTCTGTAACTGAAAACAGATGAGTTGGACCAAGCTTTGACGGGTCGTACACGAAGTGCTTAAAGTATTATAAAGGGATAAAGGGCGTCCACTCCAAACGATGTCCAATGGCTAATTCCCAAACCGTTAGTCACAGACATATAGTTCCAGTTACAGAAATGCTTTAAATAATGTAAAGAAGTATTTTTCAAGCGATTTAACTGAAGGTGCTGCACCTCTATAAGTATTACGGTAGTGTTAATTTTTAGTAATTAACTTTCAGATTGGTTACAATAATTAAAGACATGAGTTTCAAGACTCACCTTATCGAGAAAATCAAATTTTGGGAAATCGCATAAAACCTTTAAATGCGTCCATTGGTTTTCATTGAAAATTTGGAGATTGTAGTGTTTGATTGGTACAGATTTACCAATAGAATAGATTGATAGAGAAACACGATTTTTTAAATTTTGGATAAGGCAAGTTTTGAAACTGACGTCCTCAATTGTATTTTGAGATTTTTTTTTTATTTTGTAATGAAATGAGTGTGTTTCTTTTGATGATTATATTTTAAAAAGTTGTATTATTTATATAAGCTTTTATTTAAGTTACAACGTTCGTATGTATGTCTTCCTAGTTCAAAATTTGTTTTCCAATTTTAACTCAATTTCATATATCCGATCGAGGTTAAATTTTGCATAATTATGTAAATCCAATGACAATGTAATATTAATATGATTTTAGGTGCGTATCATTTACAGTCGGACCTCTATTTAACGAACTTCTATTTTGCGAATTTCTCTATTTTGCGAACTTTTACTTGGAACCAAGAACATTTTGAAAATTTCTTCGTAAAATAACCTCCAAATAGCGAAGTGTATTCTCTATTTAACGAACTTTTCCTTGGGCTCTAAATTTTTTTTTCTCCCTATTTCTTAAAGTATTATTGGACATTTCAAACTTATTCTTTCTTTTAACACATTTTATGATGATCAGTGACCATGAACAGGTCTTACCAGGCACCTAACTCACCGAGAGCAGTAAAATCGTTGTGATTCTTTGCTTCCCATCCAAGAAGAGCAAACTTTCAATATTTCCTTTTAACCCTAAATGGAGCTGCTCCGTGCTCTTAAACTATAGTTTCCCGTTTTTAGATTGTTGATCATGATCAATCGTGTTGGTAATTTCGGTTCTTGTAGCTCGAAAATGTCAAAGCGAAAGTGCTTGAGCATCAAAGAAAAAAAAATATTCTTGATGAGGTAGATAAAGGCATGAAGAAAAAGAATACTGCTTTAAAATGTGGTATTTCTCCAAACAGCTTATCAACCATAATAAAAAATCGTGATTTTAATGTAAAATTATTTTTTTAACTGATAATACAATGTGTTTCCAGACAATCAGACAATATTTTGTTTCATTCTTATTTCCCTTGCAGATTTCTTTTTGATGGGTAAAATAAGTAAAACAGATAGATATAATTTATAAAAAAAGTGTGACTAATTACTTTTTTTAATTATATTTAGTGTTTATGGACTTAAAATGTGTTTTACGTAGTTTAAAGTATTTTAAAGGGTGACTCTCTATTTAGCGAATTTTCCATATAACGAACTTTTTTCGGTATTTAGTGACTTCGTTAAATAGAGGTCCGACTGTATATTTATTTTACAGGACCACACTAAAAATTTCGTATACATTACTACCTACAAACAAAAATTTTTAAATCAAAATCAGTAACATTTATGTAAGGCATTGAGATGCATAATATAATTTTTCCAAATGAAAGTGCGTTGCGTTTATATTTCTTATACAATACCGTACAAAAGAAGTCAGATACATTATGATGTATGAGCAGGGATTGCTTAACACTAGAACGTCCAGAAATTTTACTCAAGTTTCATAAAAATATTTGACACCAAAATTTTTATTTAAAACTATTTGATTGATTTATTTAACATAAATCTGCGTGGTTTAAATTTAACTTATTTTATGAAAGAATTTTTGGTTCCAGTGGACATTTAATAATATGGTCAGAGTCGGATCGATTCCTTCCGGGCGTTCTAGTGTTAAAATACATTATAATGATATTATGTTTTTTTCAAATTCAACATTTTAGTTCTTCAAAGCAAATATAACAACTTGTTTGAAAAAAATATTTTAGAGACCAAATTCAAAATACAATTTCTACTTGCTAAACAAAAAATAAATATTAAATGGAGTGAAAAATTTTGCTGTTGGACAAGGAAAATGAGGTAAACAAATTTATTTACACAATAGATGTGCCAAAACACTTGCGGCCTCAAATCATGCACATACAAGTACTTTCTCAGGTTTAAAATGTATATTTTTTCCCCAACCAAGTTTTGCCAATGCATAATCTAATTGACCAGAAGTTTTGGCGTCAAAGTGACTCATCTTGACGAAATTTGTGCTTGGTGCAAACCATCAGAGGCAAGTGTTTTGATGGCAAAAGTGATTTATATGCTTTTGAAACTTGCTTAGCAAAAGAATTAGCGAGAAGTACGGCAAAAAAAAAAAAAAATAAATAAATAAATAAAATAAAAATAAATAAATAAATAAATATAAATTCTTAAATGATAAATGTTAAAATTTAATATATGTTTTGATTTAACAATATGTTTTTCCTAATTTTTAATTTAAAAATAATTTAATAATCTCAAACAATTTAAAAGTATTAATATTTTAAAAGATTTAAATGTTTGACAACTGCTCTAATGAATATTTGCTGAGGGGAGAAGCAGTGGAATTTTCAGAAGGGGTAATGTAAAAATAATAATTATTATTTTTTTATCATTATTATAAAATGACAAATGAAACACAATCTTAAAAAAAGAAAAGTTTATTAAAAAAGAGAATGTGGGCAGTTATAAGATGTCCGAACTTTAATGGATAAATCTGTGCTCTATTAGAACAAAATATTAAAATATTGTAACAATATTGTAATGTTTATTTAGATCATTGAAGTAATCACACAGGTAGCATCATATAATTCAAATAATTGATGTTTATTGTAAAAGAACATAAAAGTGATACAAGGATCATTTTCAAAAAGGAACATATTAATTTCTTTAACATATTCAGAGTAGCCATTCAAAAATTATGTATAAAAATATACGCATAAAAAAAAACAACAGAAAGAACATTAAGATGATACAAAAAAATATTTACAAATTGAGCTTTCTTGTGTCTGTGCTTGGGTTGGGAAGCAGGGAGGGGGTAATGGGCAGGGAGAGGATGTAACAAAATTTCTGCAATTTTTTTTTAACTTATATTTTTAGTACAACTTGTATATTTTGCTTTAATATGTCAGAATGAACAAAAATCTCAAAATATAATTGTGATGTTAATTTTACTCTCAATGTTTAATGTTAAATTTCATATCTGAGGATTATTTTTATTTCTAGTAAATTTGTGACTGACCCCTACTTCTACAAAAAAGATACTCCAACTTTAAACATCTATTACTCAGTCAGTTTTAATCGTAGAGGAATGGGACTTTTTTTGTCTTGTTAGTGCAATAGGATATTTTTACTAAATATCACTTATAGGACCGGGGGACCGTATAAAAATTTAAATTTTGTATTTTTTTAATAAATGTTTTTCTTGACCAAAATCACTTTAAAAATACTTCTTTACCTCATTTAAAATATTTTTGCAGTTGGAACTATATGTCTATGACTAACGGTTTAGAAATTAGCCATTGGACACCCGTATATATCTATCCTATATATATATAAAATCCTAATGAAATGAATTTATGAAACAGATATATGAAACAGCTGAATTGAAACGAATTTATGAAACGATTCTTTGAAACGACTGATTAAATAACTGATTATGTTTCATGGCGATTTCTCCAAAAGTATGGAATAATTTGCGATGAAATTAACACCAAAATTCCGTATTGATCCACAGATCTCAAAACTGGTATTAGAATTTTAAAATTCGAATTAGTTTTCGAAATATTAATTTTTTTCTAATTTTAAATACATTTTTCTAATGATGGCAACTCAAATGTTAATCATAACAGATATTTTTTTTTTCATATTTCAGAAAAGGTTATATGTTAAACTAATACCTAATTAGTGCCAAAATGGCTTTATTTTGTTTGACATGGTAACCCGGCTATTAATGTTTATTTAATTAATAATAAATGTTTATTTACTTTTATTTCTTTTTTTAAATTATATAAATCATTTTGTTCTATAGTTATTAATTATTTTTTTGTTATTTCCATTTGAAAATAATAGAAAATAATTAATACGGTACTACTTAGTATTCCGTCGACCAATTTCGCCAAATTATACAAATTGACATAATTTTTATTTTAAATAACGAAAGAATAAATTAGTATAACATTAATAAATATACAAATAAAACGTCAAAATAAAAATCACTTGATGACATATACACGTGTAACTTGCTTAAAGTCAAGTGAATGTGACACTTACGATCAACCATTATTGGCATTTAATCTTATAGTTTGGCGATAGATTTTTGGTCGACGGGATAACTAAGTAATACAAAAATGCATATGCAACTGATATTCGAAAACGAGGTTTTTGCCAAATTTCCGTAAAAAAAAAAATTTACGCCCAACCTATATGACATCTGGCCAAATATTAAATAATGCAAAAAACCATGACATTTATTTTCAACTTCAAATCAATGTTTTAAATTACCACTCGAAAAATAAAACAAATGCAAACTGGCAAGTTGAAAAAAAGTTATTGGCGAGATTTGCACCCGGATAGCGTAACAGTACCAAGATATCTTTGCGACCATGGCAACTTTTATTACATTTCATTATATTACTTAAATGTAGTTTTATTCGATAAAAAAAAATTTTGATTTTTTAATCAAAATGGAAAACTTTCGGCACAGATGTCATATGCGGCCCCATATTGACGCGATTTTTTTTCTTACGCCAATGTCATATACGCAACAAGTACTTCACTGGCACCAAAGTATCGTTATTTTGCTTGATATGGTAAGCCGGATGTTGCTGTTTATGCGCTCCCCAAATTGGCATCGGAAAAAAATCGTGCCGATATTGACATCTGTGCTAAACTTTCATATGAAAGGTGAAGGGATCAGACCGTATTTGTTTATAGCAGTTCATGACGAACTATTATAATATAGATGAAATGATGGTGATAGAATAATATTTGGTGACTTATCCTCTGTGCCTGACTAACATTAAAGTACCAAAATGGCACCTAGAGTATAAAAAGTGGATTCGTCCACCCGGAACTGTTGACGATAGTCACATGACTTAAGCTATTGTTATAAAGATTGTTTTAAAATACCGGGAGACAAAGACACTGTATACTTAATTCATTTTATTTTAGCTTCTTTTCAAATGTTTAACTGATCCTCTTTAATCAAGAAAGAAAACAACCATTGGATGTCCTAACAGCAACTGATTCACCCTTAAATTTTTGCAAATTGAATGGAAACAACCCGTTTACAGGGAGATCTGCACAGCTTTTTTCAGTATAATTCAATCTTCTCTAATATTTTTAAAACCCATCAGATTAGAGTGTTTTTAGATTCTGCGGTGTCTGAACAAGGGTTGGCAAGCGTAGCTTGCAGGGGGCAGAGTCCCCTAGTATATATATAATAATTATTAGCACAATTGTTAGATTCCAATGAAATTTTGAAAAATATATACATTAAGAAATTTGTAAATTATGTCTTTAGTGTAAAACATAAAACACTTTTAATCATTTTAACACAGTGGTGTTCAACCACTGTCCACCATTTTCTTTCTTGGGCAACAAAACACACTGAACTAATACTAACACTAGTTTTTAAATAAAAGTTCTAGAAAATGTAATAATATCCAATGGTATAAATATGCAAAAACATTGGAGAAAACATTTGATTTCCTTTCTTTTAGGAATAATTTCAAAATTATTGAGCACACCAGCCAGAACATTATGACTAACCACATAATATTGAAGAAAATAAGTTAAAACTGGTGTGAATGACTAAGAACAAACAATCTTCTTGAAACACCATCAAAAATTTGTTAATGCGCTAGGCCTTTCGAAAGATCTGAGTCTTTCTTCGTCAGGCGCAAAAAAGACGTCCTTCTACTATGAAAGCAGAGGCAAGACTGAAATGAGAGACAAGGGAAAGGAAACAAGCTGAAGAAACAGCCAATAGGAAGTTAGAAATCAACAGCCAATAGGAAAGTAAAAGACAACAGTCTATCACAGAAGAGAATAATCAAAACAAAAGAACACAAAGTAGGAGGGGCAAAAAATGGGAGGGGGAAAAATACATATAATCCAATATGGGAACACATGAAATTAAAAATGAATAAATAAATGAATAATATATATTTAAAAAAGACTAATAATAATACAAAAATAAATTAAATGGTAGTACTGAAAAGGTTTTTCCAAGCTGCAGAGAGCATTGTGGAATCAGATTTATCATTAACAATAACATCACGATTAAGATAAATAGCTAAATTTTCAAGAAAGTCCAATTCAGAGATACTATTGGCATTAGAGATAATTTTAGCATTTTGAAAATTAAAACTATGGCCGGAATCCCAAGAGTGCTTGGCAATAGAAGATTTAGAAAATTCTTGATTGATTACATAACGCGAGTGTTCTTTTAAGCGGATTTCGAGATTCCTTTTAGTTTGACCAATATAAGATAAATCACAACCATTACAAGGAACTTTATAAATTCTCCATTTACGAAGATCAGGAACAGGAGATTTAGTGGAGGGGAATTTGAATTTATTGACAGGTTTAAAGATAATGTTAAAATTGAAACGCCGTAAAACTTTAGCTAACTTGAAACATAAAGGAGGATAAAAGGGGAGGACAACCAAATTATCAGGTTTGCTTTTGACAGATTTGGAAAGAGTAGAACTATTAGATGGTCTATTGAATTTCTTCACAGCATTATTGATAACAGAAGGATTAAAACCTCTTTTGACAGCAACGGTTTTTAAGTAATTAAGCTCTTCCTTAAGGGATACAGAATCGGAACAAATTTTGAGAGCACGATTTACATACGTGTAAAAAACACCGATTTTTTGGTTGACAGGATGATTTGAGAGAGCATGAGGTGGGTTAGAAACAGAAAAAGGTTTTCTATAAACACAAGTTTTGAAAGAAGAATCGCATTTGGTAACTAAAACATCAAGGAAAGGAAGTTTATTACAATTTTGCTCAGTGTACTAAATACAGTAAACTCCCGACTATCCAGCCTAATGTGGCGGAAGGGTAGATGGTGAAAAAGCCTGAAATGATGAGGAAAAAGCCGGATAGATCGGGGTTCTACAAATATTTACGAACTTCGTGCACTTTCCCCCCACCCCACACCATGATATTAAAAACACATGTTATACATATTAAGATAAATTTTATAGGTACAGTACATACAACTTCAAAATAAGCAAAACATTAACATAAAACGTAATCCTAATTTGTAAAAAAAAGTATAAATCTTATTTTACTGTTTATTAATAAATGATTGCACAGATATGACAAGTTATGCATAAGATAAGAGTCAAAACTTACAGTTTTTAGTTTTTGAAAAGTCCTTAGTAGAAGACAGCTTCTCCCTCTTAGCCCTCTTCCATGATGCAGTGTCCTGCCATTTACGCAAGTAGATGATATCAGGTGGTATCGATTCCTGCTGACTAATGTAATACTGCAGTGCTGCCTCAATTGTCTTGAACCCTGGCGAATGTGGGATGAGATTTTTCCTGCAATCCTTTTAATCTTTTTCTTCTGATATTTCTCCCTCTGTCAACTCTTCTATAATATCGTTTTCAATTAATTCCTTAACCTTGTCGCTTGCCATTCATTCTGTGATGTCCTTTTCCTTTGACATCGTCAGAGCTTGGTATATTTTTTCAGCAACGGAAGAAGCTTTTCGTTCTTATCTCCCATTGCAGTTTCCCATACGGGTTTATGTCTACCTTTTTGGCCCAAAAGAATGTTCCAAGACCTTGCAATTACAGTCGAACCCGGTTAAGACGCGTTTCAAGGGAGTGGACAAAAGTCGCGTATTAAGCGGGATCGCATATTAAACGTGACTTGAATAATGTTGTAGGAACTGGGCTTATTTGCACATTTAATCGTCTAAATAATGAACTTTAGAGCTTTCATTTATATGTTTACAATCGAAAAATGTGTCTTTTACGTATATTTAGATTAACATTTAACTGTATTCCTCTTTTAGTCATTGTTTCTTTTTATAGAACTGACTGGAATAATAATGGAAAATAAATATGGATTCCGACATGGCTTTATTGCTGATTAATACATTGCAACCAAAAATAAAACAACAAAAATGCTAATTTGTTAAACAGAAAGAAAAAATATTAAATTTTTGAAGCACAATCCAGTTTTCAAAATCATATTAAGTACTTCTAATAACGAGTACCAATATAATCAGTCCTACTTTTTAGTATAAGAAAAAACTATCCTTATTAATCTTAATGTAAAAAATATTGTTAGCATAGCAAAAAGTAAAGAAAACATAGAAAACATCAAGAATTATCTAATCACAGTTCGTATTTGATTAATTTTTATGAGATTAATTTTTTGTTGTCTATAATATGTATTGTAAATCATAGTAGTGATATAATGTACATTTAAAACCTTACTAATAACAGGTATGATCATCTCTCATCATAATAATTTTTATGACATATCTGAGTAACCTGCATTCGTATGTCTCCCTCTACTATAGTAAAAACACACATGAAGAACGAGAGAAAAAGAATGTAAGGAGGCAAGATTAAAGAAGAATAGCAGTTTTGCTACTTTAGTGAGTTCTTGTTTTATTCAAATATCTACCACTATTTCTGATTAGTAATTTTCGCCTTAATTAACCTGTTCTTAAATAAAATAAATAATACTATTCAGAAGCAGTGTTTATCATCTGAATAATAATTTAAAAAAATACGCTAAATGGGCGACACTCGAGAAGACAGAAGCAATTCGCATCTTGATAAATGAATTCGCGTCTTAAGCGTGATTTTTTTTCCCCTGAAAGAACCGAAAATTTATCGCGTATTAAGCAGGATTGCATAATAACCATTCGCATATTAAATGTGAAATTTTTGCATTAGCCTTATGGGCGACGTTCAAGAGATCGGAAAAAATCCACGTATTAAGTGGGATCGTGTATTAACCGGGTTCAACTGTACTATGTTTGGATTTTCTTCCCATGCTTTTGGCACGCACCTGGACTGGAACCTGCCTGCCTTTGCCGCTTGCAACATTTCTCATATTTTTTAATAGACCGGATAGTATGGAGGGCCAGATAGTCGCATGCCGGATAGTCGGGAGTTTACTGTATACGAGCAAATATAACTCCATTTTAATTCTTAAATGCTTCTCCATATTATGAGAACAGAATGTTAATGAAAATTATTATTATGAGATTGAACAATTGTAGTACATTTTTAGCTTTCTCTCATAAAGCATTGACTTTTTGCAAGAACCATACCACAGGCATTATTATAGGAATTCAATAATCTAACATAAAAAAAAAAACAATCTTTAAAAAGAAATTCTCAATTCTTTGACAGGTCACAATTACAGCATTAGATCATAAGTTAGGCAGCCCTGTATTACCATCAAACTAAACTAAAAATAAATAGAAATAATGTATCATATCAAATCATACTTGAAAAATTACTCTCTTACTATTTCAAAAGTGTGATTTAGATTTATGCAAATTATTTGGCAGCCATTTTCTTAATATATATAGTTACATAGATTAAAGTTTGGGTATTTTGATATAAGTTATACATCTGCTTTAAGTTATAAGCTACTAAATGAATGGAAAACTGAATAAATATTGAAATTTTACATAATATTATTTCTATACGATAGGAATACAACAAATTGGAAAAGATACGAGTTTTTAAATGACTGTTTTCTTATTTCATTGCATTTTATAAAAGTAATAATTTAGAATGGCAATTATATGTTTATTCCTTCCAGGAGCATGAGAAAAAGAAGGGCTCATAAGGCTCAAACTCTCGCTATTCCAAAGATTATTATTTTCTGTCTTCAATGCTTGATAATTTATTTAAGAATTTTTTTTTTTTTTTTTTACATAAACATGTACTATAATGTACTTTAAATATTGATTATATCTCTAAGTAGTAAGTCTGCAGATCAGGGGCCTTTGCATTAGCACTGGGAATCATATTTTTATTTTGAATTCATTTTATTTAATATTTTTAAATTTTCGATCTACCATTTCATTTCTTTCATATTGCACTATAGCAAGTAAAATTTTAAATAGTTTCAGGAAATTTAACTCTTATGAATTGGAATGAGAAATAAGATTACATGCACTGATATGATACTCTATTTATTTTCTGTGAAAACTTTTAGTTATATGAGGGGAACTCTATTCTCCTCTACCTCCCATTGTATCCTAATTTGACAACTGCAACCCTCTAAAACTTTCAGTATATTAAATATTAAATCTAAAATAACTAAAATATTGATTTTGTGATAATAACATTAATAGTTTGAATGGTTTATTATTCCCATAAATATTTTACTAGTTAATATAGTCTTAATTTGATCAATTTATTTTAAAATGTCTGTTTGAGCTCTTTCCACAATTCTTTAATTTCTATGCTATTTTCCTTAAACATTTAGAAATCCAAAATTTCAAAATTTACAATGTTTACTATCTTTCTTTCACAGATTTCCAGTATTTATTTAATTTTTAAACCATTGAAAAGGAAACAAATTCATCTGTTATAAATAATAATTATACTAAATAAATAAATAAATAACAGAAAGTTGATTACCTTTGTTGCAATCAATCCCAAAGTAACCAGGATAGCATACACATCCTTCAGGCAAACAGACTCCATGACTAGAACAATTGCTTTGGCCACAAAATAGTTCTGAACAATTTGGAGGCAACCAATTCTTTTCACAAATACACTTTCCCATGGAACAAGTGCCATGATTGTTGCAAGATTTTGGCTCACAATATGGATGATGAACACAAAGTATTGTGCTCACTTTTCTGTCACATGAAAAAGGTTCATCTGGACTTTAAAAATAAAGTAATTTTATTATGTTTCATGGTAAGAAAAAGTATATGTACATATGTGTAAAGTATTTTTAATTATTAACCTAACTAAAGAATATTCTAATTTTTCTCCCTATTAATTTCACATATCTCCCTTCAAATATCATTACTTTCTTTCTGTTTTCAATAATTTAATCGAATTTACACATTTTTATTTTCATTTTGGCTTTACGCCAGTAAAAACTTTTCTTTCTTCTAATTCCTTTTTAATTTTCTCTTCAAATTTCTCTCTCTGTTTTGTTCTGAAATGTTTCACCAAAAAGAAACCGTATCACAACAATTTGTTCAATCTGCCGAAATTCTTTCTCGCATTGGATATTCGATTTGTCATAATACAGTTATTGTGCTCCTATGCATTTTGGTACAAAACTCATCGGAGAAAGCTTAGATGAAACTATATATGAATTGTTTTAGACTAGTAAAGCCATGCTAACCTGTTTATTCACAGAATAGTAACATCTCTGAAGATTTTTGTATGATATTTTCAACTACTAATTAAATTGTTTCCTGTCAACTCAGACTCTTTATTGAGAAAATCCTAATGGATATTGAAAAAATCCTAAATCATCTTTATTGTCCTGACTGATTCTCTGAATGACTGTATTGTGTTTATTTGGAAGCAGATGATCTAATACTTTGATATAAACAGAACAAAAACATCACATGCATATAATGAACAGAATGACAAATTTGTTGCAAACAATATGATCTAAATTTTCATACAACTCTCTATATTTCTTTTTTAATATTCTATTACATAAATTTAATAATTTTTCCTGTTTATAAAAAACATACATTAATTAATAAAAGGTGTAATACATAGTATTAACAGTACAGATCGTGGTATTCAAGATGTGTAGCATGGCTCCATTGGGAGGTACTGAAGTTTTACAGATGACGACAAGAACTTTTCAGCTCATTTTTAATTAAAAATGTGATAAAATTTGCTATTTTAATTTTTAATTTCTTATAAATTAAGTATGCTAATTGCTATTTTAACTAGAGCATATTTCAAGCCTTCAATTTTGTATATACTACTATTCTTTAAATCTTGATACTTTAAAAATGTTTTACATCTCATTTTTTTTCTTTTTTTCTGTTTTCTTACTTTCAATAGCTTTATATATACCAACACTACAATAAAAAATAAATACATGAAGCACTTTTCATGTTTGCATTTCATAGTTAATATATATTAACAATTCACAGTCAACATAGGATGCAAATGCAGATTTTTGCAGCTTAAGGGGAGCAGCAACAAAATAATCTGAACATATTTCCCATACTTTTTAAATTAATAATAATAATGTAGTTTTGTCATAGGATATTTAAGAATATTATGTCAGAAAAATCAACAAAATAAAACATTAATAAATTTTGATAAAAAAAAGTAATGTCTTTAAAAATACAAAATTTGAGTTCAATCTCATTCTTATTAGCTGTAACATAACTGGTTTCAAGAACACTCCTTAGCCATTTTTTTTCTTTTTTTGGTTACTCATAAACTTCTATATCATACCATCTAATATATATAAAAAGCAGTGTAACACATTCGGGATCGTACCCATCGATCTACCAGTCTCCGATGAGATGGAGCCATGTTAGGCTTAATTACGATTTGAGATGTGTAAGAGAAAACTTATCTGCCTAAATACCAATCTTTTCTACCTGAAATCCATTTTGTTCAACATAATTTATTCAAAACTAACAAAATTTGAATGATTTGCGCAGTTGAAAAACAATTTCAGATCTCGAGTTAAAAGCATACATTAGCGCAAAACGTCAACAAGCACTAGCGAGTCATTCACTTGATTCATTGAAAAAAAATTAAACCATGGAGGTATATTTCTCTTTGCGCAAACAACTTCTGTAAACAAATTAACTATGGTCTCCCGATCAGGCGAGAACAGATCCACGCTCCCTCCTGCACTAGAGAAACACGTTCTCAACAAGGTCGAAATGGTTGCAAAACTTCGGTTCTTTGGCGGTCGTTTTCAAAGTGCAAATGGCAAAAAGCTTCGTTGAAAGGAATGAAAAAGGATACCCACTGCTATTTTTATTCACAGGTAAGTTTTGTGAATGCTTTTCTCTGTTTCCTAAAAATCTTAATTTTTCAGATATTTATGTAGTTTTTAAGAGTTGTAATACAAAGAAGAAAAAATTGTTAATGCCTGTTTTTAATTGTAGTGACTTTAATATATGTCTGTCTAAAGTTTAGCTCAATATTCTGAGAATCGTTCGTTATTTATTTATTTACTAAAAAAATTAGTTGTGCTATACTTAAGAATAATTGATAGTCAGTCAGAATAGTGTAAACAAAAATAATAAGATGATCGACTTCGCTTTCTAAATTTTTCATAGATTTCTGATAGCAAAACAAACAAGGGGGCAGGGGGGGGGGGGGAGTTTACAATATCAGCAGAATGTCTTACGTGTATTTAAAAATAATTTAATGTGAAAGTATGAAATTTAAATAAATAACCATGAATATTATTTTAAATATTTATTTTAGCATATAAAATTATTTATTTATATATTGCATTTAGACTATTATTTTTATTTATATTTTTCATTTAGACTATTATTTATATTTAAATGAAAAAGAAAATCTGATTGTCAAGAGATCTATATCTACTAAAATTATAAACTATAAAGCTAACATATGAGTTTTCCATTCTCTAAAATTTTATATAGTTTATGTGTTATTTGCAAAATATTATGTAAATACACATAATAGTCAATAATTTTATAATAATTAGTTGTATAAATAAATATTGTATAAAAAAACAAAACATTACTAAAAATATTTAAATAATAATAATAAAGAAACATTTATATGACTGATAAAACTAAAGTTTGAAGAGGTATATATTTAAAGACATTAAGTCAAATTCATTTAAATAAGTTGAAAAGGGAGCAGCTAATTTTAGTCTGAATATTTTTTAATGTAACATCTTTTTTGAGTAAAAAACATTTTGTACAATTATTAAAAATAGGCATTAACCAATAACCATGTTTGATTCTTCTTTGTATTACAAAAATTTAAAAATTACATAGATATATAAAAAAATTAAGGTTACGAAATACTAAAAGGCATTTATAAAACTTATCCTTGAATAAAAATAACTTTCGTCTTTCGCTTACAAGTTTTATTGGCAGATTTAAAACACACTGAGACTTTTATTTCTTTAAAATTTAATTTTTTTCGAGGGACGGAGGCGATAAAAATACAGTTTCAAAGTATTATTTAAAAGAATTATTAATTATTATTAGTATTATTTCAATACTTGCAGCACAGGAAACTTTTTTTTAAACTCATAGTTTTATTGCATATTTGTTATTTTTTTGTTTTATTAAGGAATCTTAATTTTGTTATGGTATAATAGCCGGAAAGCCTGGTTTACCCAGAAGTATTGTAAATGCTAATAGTGTGTTTATTAGAACACAAACTAGCCGAACTTTGCTCATCTAAACGCTTCCATATTGTCAATTATTTTTATCAGTTTTTTAAAATTTTAAGTGAAAACACAATTTTTATCCACCGTCCTAGGACGGGCATTTACATTAGTAATCAAGCAGAAATAATAAATGTAATGGGTTACTTGTTCTAATTTTAAATCAATGCTTTTCAAATGCCTTTATATATATCTATATATACTCTAGGAGCATAATTATAAAGAATATATGTATACCATTGTCTTTTCTTTAAGATTAATACCGATTAATTGAAATAAGTAAGAATTTTGATATGAGCGTATCCCACTTTACAAAAACCTGTTTATTAAAATAATGGTTGAATGAATATACAGGGTGTTTCACTGCCAGGCTGACAAACACTCAGGAGGTGTAGAGGGCACAGAAACGACTTGGAATCACTTAGCAATGCAAGGTCGAAAATATCGTAGTTGCTATAGGGCAAAGAAGCAGAGAAAAAGAACAGAAACAGGAACATATTAATCAGATGGAAAATATTTTATTGTAAGGTTGTATTGCAGAAGGTTCTTCTACAATTAATTTCTTCTACATTGCTGGACCTAAAAACTACTAAATAGAAAAAACTTTTTTTAACACTTTCAACCTGAATTAGTGATTTTTCCTTTGAGAGTGGGTTAATATTAGTTTAATCTGTTATTTACATTTTAAACTAGATTACACAATCTAAAGGCTAAATTGTAAAAATTGATAAAAGCACTTATATGTGTATAGAGTAAGAAATAATATGATACAGAAAGTAAATTAGTGATTTTTTATTTGAGAGCAGCTTATTATTCAGGGTTCTTACAGACTTGAGAAGAAAATAATACAAGGAGTCTAGAAAAATTCAATGGAGTACGAGAGTTTCAAAGGACTTACCATATTTTTAATAAATGCTGTGTTCTCGTGTTAACACATAACTTTTAAAACCTTATTTAGGGAGACAACAGATTCCGTTCGATTAAAATCTAATAGCTAGTGCTAAAATTGACCAATATTCCCAATGTACTGCTTACTGATTTCATAAATTTGAATACAAAATTGCCAGAAAACTATTTTATACAGTGACCAATGGTCATACATACAGAGGTCAGTCAAATCCCAAATACTCATCCTATAACCCAAGAACAAGGACCTAGATTTTAACGATAAATTTTGAAGGGGGAAAAATATGATAACTTAATTTTTTTTTTTTTTTTCCCCGAATTGCATCAATCATTTTAACTTTATCTTTGTAAACATGAGAAGAGTTTTATTTTACTTCCTTTAAATGTTAATCTCTTTCATGCGATGCATGCTTTAGAAAAGATGATTGTACTAAGAATATTTATTCATTGTGTAAGATATTTCATTTTACACTCTTGTATGTTTTAATTGAATCATCGTTCAATGCCAAATTTTACTTCACAATAATCTAAGGAGTTTTTAAAGAGTATATTTTTATTTAACCCTCTAAGTGTTTGGGACGTAATATTCTATTCACTAAGCTCCAGGTTTCACAGCAATACAAGCAATATTTAAGTTAATATAATTTTATAGATTTAATTAATTTTAAATACATTGAAAAATGATTAGTACTCCCAAGGATTACATTCATATCTGTAATTGAGTTTTCTTTTTATAATGTTGAAAGAATCACATTTTCTTAGCATTTAAAACAAAATGCAAAGAAAACAACATTACAATTTTACCCTTTTGCAAGACGCTCGGAGAGTTAAGGAATTCTAAGCACTCCTTGGAAACTTTTTCATTTCTAAGTAGTCTAAGGTGTCTGTACAAACTCTAAATTATTGTTTCAAGTGGTTATTTATACTTCAAACTCAATTACATACTCCAAAGGCTAAATTGGAATAAAATTGTTTCCAGAACTTGAATGTATATTGTATATGTTGTACAGAACAAAAAAGAAAGGTTCCACATTCTAAAGATGAAACCAGTGTTAAATTAATTTATCACAAAATCAATAAATTAATTTAAGAAATTTCTTCTACAGTGCCAACCCAAAATAACACTAAATAGAAAAACCTTTTTTTTTTTTTAACACTTTCAACCTGAAGCAGGTGCTTTAATTGTCTAAATGTTATTGTTTAAACATTTTCAGGTACATAAAATGGACCCTTCCAGGACAATTCCACAGTGTAAATGTGCTTTTCATCTAGAGTTGAAAATTTGATTCCTGGAATGTAAAGGGATTGGAGAAACCATTATCCTTTGAATAAAAAGAAAGCCTCTTACCCCCAGTTTCCTAGAATTCAGATTTATCCCTTAGAAGTAATTTTAATTAATCACATACTGTATAGAAAGAAATTCTCAAGTTAGAGATAACATAACACAGAGTAAGTTTACTCTCCCCTTTTCAGCATTATTAGCACTTGTCATCATGTGTGTGAAATGACTAATCTATTACATTAAAATCTATCTGTCTGTTTGTATTTTTTTACTCTTCCTCTTCCTAAAATATGGAACATTAGATAATGAAACTAATACTAGATATACACCCGGAGATGTCATATAAGATGTCAAAAATTTTAAATTTCTTCAAGATATTAATTTTTCTGTTATTTTCAATGACATCGGCAATTAAATCATTCCATTTTTGGGGACAAAACAGAGAAAAGAAAAACGTAGGTATTATTATTATTATTTATTTTTTCTCTAACTTCATTTTCTCATTAAAATAGAAATGTGGAATTATCTTTTACTTTAATAGACGGTGAAAACAACATCGATTAAATTAAATTTAAAAAAAAAAAAAAAAAATTGAAGATAAAAATAAAATAAATAAAAAAATATTTTCACATATTCAAGCTTTAGGAATAAGTTTATTTAACAAAGCAAAAAATCATTTATTGTCTGTGACATTGAGATAAAAAAATAATTTGTCGTATTCATCATAGCTCTTTTCTGTTTTACATCCAAACCAAGCAGGTTAAACAAAAACAAATTTGATCTCCTTGTACTTATGCAGAGAATTATTGCTCTTTATTTAGAAGAAATGAATTTAATGAAGAAACACATTTTTTCATGTAATTATTCCTTAAAGATGGCGATTAAAACTTTTCACAAAGGTGCTTATAAAGTGGAATGATTTAGTGAGGAAAAACACATTTTTAAGCATTTATTTTAATTCATAAACTTGAAATAGTTTTGGATAGTTCATCCATTATTTTTAAATAGGATGCTGTTGATAAGAGAGGGGTAAAAATAGGAAATAATGCAATTATTATATTTTTATTGATGTCATTTTGTCATTAAAATTCAGGAGAATAAATATGTTTTATTTGACTGCTTGGTGAAAATAATATCATGAAAAAATTATATTTTTCAAGAAAATTTGAAAAAGTAAAAACTTATTTTCACATATTTAACTGCAGGAAACAATTTATCTTAAAAAGCAAAAAAATAACATAAAGAGATTTTTATATCAATATCAGCTAATTAATTTAGTAATAGTAAATTATTTTTATGAGAAAAACTTACATTTGAAAGAGAATATTTAATACTTTTATCTTCCTTTCTTTACCACTCATTCAGTGGTGTAATCGTAAAAATACAGGAGGATATACACCATAGGCAGTGATACACTATACTATATGTAATTTCAATTGACCCTTCAAGGTCAGTTTCCCGCTCCTTGTCTTAGGTCAGTAACTATATTAACACTGCAGTTGGCTGACTGGCCATTCTTTTTTTCCCCCACCTTTACTTGAGATTAGTAGAAAACTTAGTCCTTTGTTCAACTAAAGCAGTAGAAAAAACAGGACCAGAGGGTCATGTCTTCTAGTACCATGACAAAGAAGGGATGAATAAAGAGAGAATGAATACCCCAGAGAAGTCAATTGAAATTATATAGAATACAGAAAGTACAGTAGAACCTCTTTTATCCGAGACTCTCGGTTAACCAAAATCCATTTTTAAAGCTTTTTTTTTTTTTTTTTTTTTTTTACTATCACATTTCTCGTGTGCAAACGGTCCTTTCCGAACCACGAGTGTAGATAAATATTTTGAATCTCCTTTCTTAGAATTTTCATTTTTATCATGTGTTCAAAAAAAAAAAAAAAAAAAAAAAAAAAAAAAAAATAGAAGAAAAAAATTCAAATCATAAATCATGTAGATTTGGGTTAGAGTATGACAAAAAAACCCTCAAGAATACGGCACGGGTATTGCAGCGGTTAGTGTTATGAAGAAAAATGCTGCAAAAATAAAAAAGTTTTATGCAGAAAGCAGCAGAATGACTATGAATATGATACTGGTGAACCAATAGTATTAAAAAGCTTCATAATAGAGCTGCAAAGCAAAGGCAATCGAAACTTTAACAAACAAAACTTTGTTTCAAACCCTTGTGAAATATGTAAAAGGTACTTAATTTCAAAATTAAAATTCGGGTGGTTTATTCTTGTTTCTAGCTTGTTATTGATTTATTTTCATTAAGCACTTATTTCCATAATAAGAAATAGCGCTCATATTTGCCCTTAATCTTAAAATTGAAGCAGTCTCGATTATCCGAACATTGGTCGGTCCCAATTAGTTTGGATAATCGAGGTTCTACTGTATATGCTGTAGCTATGGGGGGGATAGAGAAATTCTTTCAAAAATGCAGAAGGTATATGGCATATACCACCATATACCCTCCACTAGATCCCTGCCCTTATTGCTTTTTACAACTTAAAAGCAAGTTTTGTGTTGTGATAACAAAAAAAACTTGCTCTTGCTAGTTGCTACTAAATAGCAAAATAGGCAATATTAATAATTAGAAAATTAAGATATTAGTTTAGTAATAATAAATTATTTTCATGAAAAAAAAAAAAAAACAACCTAAAGCTGAATACATTTTTAGCAGAATGTTTTATTTAATATTTTTACCTTCCCTTTTTTACCGTAGCTTCATTCTGTCTACCGCTTTAATTTGTAAAACAAGTTTTGTGATGTGAGAATTTGTTTTTGCTTGCTACTAACATTGTAAGAAAGGAGCTTTGATGAGTCATTCTTTCACTTTTGAATTTTTAATATATCTCTTGCTCATATATGCAGGTACACAGTGTATAAACAGTTATAGTTATTCACATGTTTGTTCTTTTATAGGTCTAGAAACACAATTTGCCACTAAATATAAGTAAATTATTTTTAACTTGATAAATTAATGCATTGTGCTTTGCAAGAATAAACTATCAACTTTATAATACAGTAAGTTTAACAAAGAGTTCTTTAAATAACAAAAGCATAACATGAACATATCATTTCACAATGGATGTACAGCGAAATAATCACAATATCTGCTTACTGTCAATTATTCAGTGTACCAACAGAATCATGATTTAAATAATCATAGCAAAATTAACATACCAGGCATCATATGGATAATTTATAGTAATTCCATTCATTGCTAGTGTAGATGAACCTCCACCGTCCAAATTAATAGCATTCACAAGGCCAAATTCTTTTAAGAGAGCTTCCATTTCATACAAATTAATGCTTAAAAAAAAAAGACGATAAAAAAATGATATGCTAAACAAGCTAATTATATGTATATTATAAAGGACAAATGTGTCCATACATAAATAACGCTGACATCATTTAGACGGTAGCAATAGCAGACAAATAAATTTAACTTTTACTGCAATTTTTTAAACTTCTAAATGTCACACATTTTCAATTTTTATACCGTAGATTAGGGAATAAAATGTACTTTCAAATGCAATATGTTTGAAAACTGTATCTCAATTTTTCTTGTTTTTAAAATAATTTTCAAGCATAATTTCTTTAAAAATGTATTACCATCTTGTGCAGAAGATCACAAAAAATAAATCCATTTAGACTTTAATATAAATAGCTCAGCATTTGCTTCCAGCTTATATCTCATAACAAAATTAATTCATCAATGAAAAACATTCATCAATCAATAAATAAAACAATAAAAATTAAATAAAACACAAATTTAAGACATGCAATTGAACTATTCGCTTAAACCATTGAAATGACTAAAATAAAAAAGGCTGATTGTAAATAGCTTTTCTTTGGTGATTTCTTCCACTGTTAATCCCTGTCACAAGGCCAATACAAAAGTATCTCTTTTAATAGAATTCTCAAACTTTATTTGAATGTATAATTGTTATTTTTCATATAAATATGATTTTTGGGATTCTTAGTGGGCATTCTAAAAAATATATATTAAACGAAAAAATCTATTAGAGTTATCATTTAAAAAGATAAAAAAGGTTTTCATCTGTATTCTGCAACCCAGGAAGTTTGGGTTTATCCCCTTGTTATAATAAAGAAAAAAAGTTTTAACAAACAAAAAATTTTGGTAGAAAAATAAATTACTTTAGATCAGTGGTGTAGTCGTAAAAAAAACAGAGGGTAAATGCTCTAAGCAGAGGGTATATGCTCAAGGCAGAGCGTATACCCTAGAATGTATATACTGTAGCTTTCTTGAGAAACAGTGGGTATACTGTGTTCCTTAAAAAAATCCAGAAGGTATACGGTGTATACCCCCGTATACCCTCCACTACATCCCTGCTTTAGATAATCATTATTATTATTATCATCATCATTATCATTTATTTAAAACTAGCAGAACTACCCGGCTTCGCCCGTGTCAATTATAAGGAGCCTTCCAGGTAAAATAAATTAAAACGAAATAATACGGCAATCACAATAACTGAAACTTGTGCATTCATTCCCATCCACAAAACGTTAAAAAGGCAATCAGAAAACATGACGTTATTGTCTCGCAACCGTAGTAAAATCCCTGAGCTTTAATAATAGAATGCACGTTATCTTTGCCGGATGTAAGAGAAAAATGTGTGATTTTCCTCACAATAAGAAAAAAAAAATTTCCACCAAATCGCGCAGCATTTAGTGAAATTCTCGTTTGAATGGTATATATATAAAGTACAAACACTATGTCAGTGCCCATAAATTGTGCCTCATAAATTGTAACCTGTAAATTGCACCTTTACTGCAATTTTTCTAACTTCTAAACATCACACAATTTCATTTTTTACAATGTCGAATAGAAAAAAGTTCTTTCAAATGAAATTTGTTTCAAAATTGTATCTCAATTTTCTGATTTTAATGGATTTTAAAGTAATTTTGAAGCATGGATATTTTTAAAGGTACGTGCAACCCGATTACGAAAAATGAACGCGTTTACTCTTAATGCAATAGCATAAAGAAAAGACATGTCTATGAGTAACCTGGTATCATATTTTCTGTGGCAACAACCTAACACAATAATTAATTTCCCTTTTACTGCAATTTAACCTCTAAACCTCGCACATTCGATTGTTTCAACGTCTTATAGAAAACAAAAGTACTTTCAGTAAGATTTGTTTGTAATGTTTATCTCAATTTACAGATTTTTTTATGGATTTTAAAGTAATTTTCAAGCATGTATATTTTTTAAATAGGCTTGCAATCCAATTACAAAATATTAACTCAATTGTTCAAAAACATTGTAACTAATTTAGAATTTGTTTGTTTTCATGTAATATTCAATAACTAAATTGGCAAACAAAATTAAAATGCCAAAAATAACATAAAATAAAACACGAACTTAACAGATTATGGCTGTAGTATACAATCGAAGAAGTAAACAAAATATAGGAGCCATTTATTTACGGTGAGTTGACTACACATTGAAAAGATTTGATGGAATGTGAGGTCATAGCTAGCCTTTTTTTCTTGTTCCTAAATTGTTTTCATGAAATTTGACTGTTTGTATTAAAGTAGATATTTTAATTTTAAAAAACAATTAAATTAAGGTGCCACGTCATTTTACCACTCTTATAGTTGAAGTTTTTATTTTATATATAAATAATGTGCGTTTTCTGTTTAGAATGACGCCAATTTCAAAAATGCAAAAATATAGCAACGCATTATCGTTACTTTTTTCACATTATTGTGTCATTTTTTAGGGTGTGGCAACGGGAAAGAAACGATTTAATTAGAAAATTAAAAAGATATATTTCTATAATGTTAAATTACGGAACATGGTAGAAAAAAGGGATAAATAGTGTTCTGATGATTTTTTAAAGTAGACAGTGCTCTTTTCGACGTTCTAAAGCCTATGTAAATGAAGTTTCGTGCAAATCCATCAAAAATTGAAGATTTGTATAAAGAACATACACACAAAGAACGGCTTTTATATATATAGCTTACAAATATATGCTTACAAATAAAATTACATTTCATTAAATGCATATAACAGAACAACACCATAAAAAATACATTGTTTAAACAATTAATATTCGAAAATGTCAATTAAAAAAAAGTTGCTTCACATATATAAATTCTTCAATGAATAAATCAATCAGACAATAATATTAATAAACTAATGATAATAATAATCTATTTTTATATATTTAAAGTGTAGGATAGTATAGGTAATCAATCTGGGGCAAATCTTGCCATCTATGCATTTAACCCGGGAGGACTTGCGCCGGGCCTGATAGACCCAGAGTGCATATGGTTTGTACAATTGTTACCAATATTTTTTTAAAGTAATCTTCAACTTACTTTAGTGATGTTTTTCAAAGGGTGTTGTAAACTGCCCTTTTTGTTTAAACTGCTGATGTACCTTGCCTCATTTCCCAATAGATTCTTAGTCTCCTCTATTTTTTTTTTTTTTCAAAGTGTTTGGCTTTTTTCTCTCCTCCGCCCCCTCCCTGACTTTTGAAAACAGAAATTCTGCTGCTCTGATTGACTCATGTGTTGTAACTTGTAAGCTCTAAATTAATGTAAAAAAACATGCAGCAGCTGCATATTGTATTGTTTTTCAAATCATAATGCATTTTCCACTTCAAAATCGTCCCAGATTGGCACATATTCCCATAAGTGAAATATTTGAAAAATGGAGTTAGTTATTTTAATCAGATTATTTTATGATATTCTTAAAAATACAGTACGATTTTGGTTTACCTTGATAATATATGCCAGTGAATTCAGAGTGTGCCTCCTCTCCTCCCTCCTCGAAATGCCCTTAGGAAATTTAGGACTTAATACTAAATAAAGGTTTAGAGTTGAAATTCCCACTCCTCAGAAGTGACAAATGATAATCCAATGAGAGTGTTCTTTCACTCAACAAAATGAGCCCCTTTACTCGATATAAGAGCCCTTTTACTGGACAAAAATGCCCTTTTCAACAAATCTGCCATGCCTTTTTTAAAACAAATGTGAACACTAACTTATTTAATCGCAAAATTTGTAACAACTGTCTCCAACTAAATAAGGTGATGATTGTTATTTGTATTTATTGGTGGCAAAGTAAAAACCATTCATAGCCTGCGCATGTGTGTGTTCTCCCGCGTTAAAATACAAGGCTGTATTTTTTTTAATCATCTGCTCTGAATTTTCTACAGAACCAATTTTGCTAATTAATATTTTCTTTAATGAAGCCTATTTATTTGTAGATGTACCCTCACTAGCTATTTCTAAAAATATTCCCATTTCCATATTTAATTTTAATTTAAAAAGTATTTTATGAAATTTCTCCAAAATGGTGGCAATTGGATTACTTCCATTGTTTCAGATACAAGAGAAATAATGAAAACTATTCAGAAACTTGGCTATTTGGATATTTTTGCATTTGGAAGCTATTTTCAGTAAAAAAAAATTATGCACACGTACTTTATTTTTATAAGCGAATAAAAATCCATATTAATTTCAACATCACTAGGATACTGTCTATTGGGTTTATTTAACCTTTATGCATTATGACTTTATTAGCTTTTTTCATTACAATTAATTTTTTTTTTCAATATACTGAGGTTAAGCACAAAAGTGTGTATATAAAGTATGTTTGAAAGTTTGCACCAGTGACGTTATGCTTAGCTTAAAATGCATTTTTACATTAATAAAACTAAGAAGAAAAATTTGTATGATTGTATCAACATAATGTAATTTTCATGGATTTTTCATTTCTTAATTGTAAAGTTTAGAATCGGAGCCGTTATTGGTCATTGAACTATTTCTGAAACTGAATATTGAGTAAAAAAAATATCCTCATCATTTTACTTGTAGAAATCCTTTGTCATTTTTAAAATGTGCTTTTTTACAATACAAACCTTTCAATAATAAAATCTTCACACTGTTTGTTTGCATGAAGTCTTATGAAAATGAAACACAGATCAACATTCTATCATTTTTTGATGGGTGATATCAGGGCCGAAACTAGCCTTTTTTGCACCCGGGGCAAACATGGATTTTGGCGCACCCCCCCCCCCCCTCGCAAAGTAAGTTTACAAAGAGAATTTTACTAATTTTCTAATAACCGACTTATTTTAAAATTTAAAATATGTAATCATAAAATATGTAATACGTAATCTACAATGGCGGATCCAAGGGGGAGGTCACGGGAGTCATGACCCCCCTCTGAACACCAAAAAAAAAAAAAAAATATATATTCTAAAAATCCTTTTTAAAAGGAAATATACACTAGAGTCCCAATTATCAGAGTTTCCGCTTTCACAGAGTTCTTTTCTTCTGATGGGCTGATGGCTTCCATTATTATGAAACAGCCATTATAAATGAAGTGTTAGATGAAGATGAAAGAGCAGCCGTAAAAAGTTTGAACTCTGATTTTCTTGTCAGAATGTGAAAAAAAAAAAAATGGCCATAATTTTTTTTTTGAAAAAAAAAAAAAAAAGAAAGAAAAGAAAAAAAAATTATGGCCATTTTTTTCCCATTCTGACCAGAAAATCAGAGTTCAAACTTTTTACGGCTGCTCTTTCATACTTTCATCTTCACCTAACACTTCATTTATAATGGCTGTTTCATAATAATGGAAACCATCACCCCATCAGAAGAAAATGATCCATTCCAAAGGTATAATCCTTCATTTGGCGCCCCTTCGTTCTGGCGCTTGGGGCACATGCCCCCTCTGCCCCCCTTAGTTTTGGCCCTGGGTGATATATTACTAGTTATTATAATAATAAACTAATAATAATAATAATAAGATTTTCCAATAACAAATGCACTTTTTTATATGTTTCATTTATTATATAATTTTTCATTTTTTTCTATTGAAAAATAATAAAAATTATCCTGAAACTTAACCTCAACAAAATATCTAATTTTAACTAGATATACCAGCAATAACATTGTGATGTGTATATTATAATGAATGTTTATTTCTAGACAATAAATAATGTAATTTTAAGAAAAGTGTTGAATGGCTTTTTGCAACAAGCTAATTTTATAAAATAATATACTACAGGTAACAGGAAAAAAAAATTTAAAGCCTTTTCTTAAATATTTAGCATACATTTTCAGCAAACAGATTTGAAAAATATACTATATCGCCATTAATCACTGGACACTTTCAATTTTAGACAGTTTGTCGAATATTTAAAGACATACTTGTTGGATTCTTCGGGAACTTCAGGATTATAAAGGATATGTTTGACCTTATTTTTAGTAACTTCGATTTAATAAGGAGGACAATGATGGGGGACAACAAAAAATCCATGAAAAATATAATATTCAGGAGCACCTTGTAAAATAAAATGTGCAAAATGATTTAACACAACAGTAAACAAATATGTGTATTCATTTGTGTAAGAATAGCACCTACATTCATGGAGGTATAGAGATTTTTTTTTTATATAAGTTCAAAAAATTCTTACATTTTTTTTGTTTATATCATGCAGTGTTTTCAACCAGATTTAATGCCAGTTTCAGAAATTTTGATAAAATGTAGTAGAGAATATAGTTCAATTGGAATATAAATATATTAAACATTTGATAAAATATGAGCAGTTGTATGAAATATTTTTCTGCACATGCGCAAATTATAACAAAGATTTTTAGTAGTCAACTCTATGGAGCAACTCATATATAAAAGCAGCCAAATATCGTGAAAATTTCAGAAATATATCGACGATAGAGTGAGCTGATTTTTAGTTGCTTTCTAAAAGCAACTGAATGATGAGGGATTTTCCATAAATTGTCATTTTTTATTAACTGACTTTTAGCAAAGAAGTTAGTATTTAATGAATGTCAATGAGTAGATTTTGAACAAATGCTTTGATTTTGATACTTCTTTTTTTCTTGGAATAGGCTAGTTCTGGTGGTTTCCCAAGAAAACTAAAGCATCAATAAAAAATGGAAAAAAAAATTACAAATGACAATTTATGGAAAATCCTTTGTCATTCAGCTGCTTTTAGAGAACAACTAAAAATCAGCTCACTGTATCTCCAATATTTTTCTGAATTTTCACGATATTTCACTGGATTTTTTATATCAGTTATTCCATACAGTTGACTATAGAATCATGAAAACATCTTTGTTATCATTCACTCACGCACAGATAAAAAATATTTCATACAACTGCTCATATTTCAGCAAATATTTAATATATTTATATCCCAATTGCACTATTATTTCTACTACATTTTGCCAAGTTTTCTGAAACTACCGTTAAATTTGGATGAAAACCCTCCATGGTCTAAACAAAAAACATGCAAATTTTTTTTGAACTTTTTAAAATAATCACTATATCTCCATGAACATAAATGCTATTCTTATACAAATGAATACACATATTGTACAATATCCACATATTTATATACTGTAGCGATCGATCATTTTGTGCATTTTATTTTACAGTGTTATCCCAAATATTTTTTTTTCTTGGATATTTTGTTGGTCCCCTAATTGTCTTCTTTATCAAATTTACGTTGATACATATGAGGTCAAATATATTATTTAAGTTCCAGAAGAATCTGACAAGTATATTTTTAAATATTCGACAAAATGTCTGAAATTGAAAGTGTCTAGTGATTAATGGCCATATAAAATATTAGCAGTGAAAAAAGAAAAAGGTTACTTATTTTAAGAAACCACATCAAATTAGTTCTTTTACAACAGATGCAGGTTGACGCAAATTATTTATGCAAGGGAATTGATCATGGGTTACAAAATGTACTGCCCTGCATACAGAACATAGGTGGAAATCATTATTAACTGAATACCCTAATAGAATTTTACATTTAAGATATATTTTTTAGATTAGAAACTACACTGTAAAAAGAAAGGAGTAATATTATGCTTAATTTTGGTTTATGAAATAACAAATGACGTTTAAATATACTCTCGGTTAGGTGCGAGCACTGAATAAAGTGTTATGATACACTCAAAATGGTTTAATTTTAATCATTTAAAGAAATTGTGGAAACCGAACACCGTTTTGGGTGTAAAGTTTTTGCCACAGTCCGCCATTTTGAAATCTGGGGTTCCCGGGCTCTGAACCTTGTGTGAGTTTTGATATGTTTCTTAGTAAGGATTACTGATTAAAAAACAGATAATAGAGCTTCCGTTGTAGTTTTTCCCGAGTTGAAAGTATGTTTATTCTAATTTGCTTGGACTATTTACTCGAAAACCAGCCAACACCGGCGCTGAGTATAAAAAAAAGAAAATCACGTACACGTCACCTAGCGTAAATCCAGCTGTAATGAACGAATGATTTGTGTTAAAAACAACTGCTACTCTGTATCATTGGAATAAATTAAATAACCCATATAAGTTTCATAAAAGAAAACTCATGAAATAGTAAGTATATACATTTATTTATTGGCTATTTGGTAACGAACACTAAAATATATTTTTAATTGTGTATTTTTACCCTTGGTTTCATCGTGCTTATCAGTTTTTAATTGAGGTAAAACAGTTTTAAAGTATGTAGTACGCCTATCTATTGTGTTATATGTACAAATTTCAACAATATAGCTTTTCACTTGATCGTAATTGTTTGTTTGATTACATACATCAGAATATCTAAGTAAACAAATCTGTTTTCATTGCACTTGAAATTATTTTTAAACTCCTGCTTTTGTGATACATACATATATTTGTTTTATGTACATATATTTTTTTTTAATTGATACATAATACTTGTAAAATATGATTTAGTAGATTAGATATTTCAACATTATAAAAATCAAAATTACTTATAAAGTAAACATGTAAAAATTTCACTTTCGTACAGAGCTTCCAAATATTTAGTTTTGATTTTATAGTGTTGTACATGCTTTAAATCCCATGAACTTGAACTACCTTAAAGGAGTATTACAAATAAACATGGTGTTATAAGTTCATATTTTAGCAATACATTCTCTCAATTTATATTTGTATTTTTTCTATTATTTAGGTTCATCTGATGTTTTGTAATTAACACTTTAAGACACGTATTTTAATAATATGTAAAATACTGAAATTGTTTTAAATTTGAAAGCAAAAAAATTATTTACTATCTTAAATGTATAGTTTTTTTCTTATTCAGCAGTTATGCTGTAAGGATAATTAATACTAATTAACTGTATTTGGCAATAATAATAATATTGCTTTCATTAATAACCAGTAGCGTAGCCAGGATTTATTTTCTGTGAGTGCTGAAAATTTTGTATTTGAATGGAAAATTTGTTTTACTTCATCCTAAACAAGAACATTGTCGCTTGAATACATTACAATGGGAAGGGTTTAAAATTTGAACACATATAAGTCTGATACATTCAGGTTCATTTTCTCTCTTTTTTTTTGTTTTTTTATGTTTAAAAGTTAACCTTTAACTGATGTCACCGAAATTGTCACATAACTAGTGTGAAGGAGTCTGTGAGATCGCTCCATTGAAAGATGAATAAAAGGCAAGATTAACTCATAGGATGGTGTTTTTGTACTAAACTTTTTGTACAGGACTGTTATAATTAAAATTCACCTATTCAAATGTCTCTGGTGATAGTACTAAAGTTCCAAACTGAACAAAATTTCGGTAGTGTTTGTAGTTAAACTGAAAATTGCAAGTTAAACTATAAAAATTGAAAAAAGCCACGGTCTGAGAGACCGGTAACATCAGTTAAAGGTTAAATCTAAAGCTCTGACAAAATGGATACGTAAAGGGAGGGTGGGGGGTGGGTTAAAACCCCTCCAATAGCTAAAAAAGTACAATAATTTTGGGTTATTTGAATCATTAATTAATCACATTAGCCCGTTTATGAAACATAACTATATGTCAGTATTAATAAATATAGTTGCAATACTATTTATTCATTTCAGTTTATTAACTGTAGCGGCATTCACATGGTTGTGTACGACACGCTATGTAAAGTTCGCCATCTTTAATTATGACATATTAGTTCATGAATGATTCGATTGGAATCGAATTCGAAGCTCCAAGCACAGATACCGATCACATGACATCCTCAATTATACGAAAGATCTGCTGGGAGAAATGTTTGGCGTTTGCCCGCCCTGGCGAAGTTTGTTGTTTTGTTTTATTCAGTGTTGAATTCTGGGGGTGGAACAGAGGGGGGTAATTCCCTGGAGCAACGAAATCCGCCCCCCTCACAAGAAAAATGTGTAACTTTGTGTTTTCAATTGTCAAAAAGTGCTCCCTCTGAACACTATAATGCCCCCTCCCCTCGGAGTCATAAGAGTCCCTCCCGGAGAAAAATGCATGAATTCAACACTGATTTTACTTTCTTTGATTATTATTTGTCACTCGCAAATTTGCCAATGTGAGGAAATTTCGTTGTTTATCAAAACTAAAATGTTTAAAATAAATGTTTAATTGAGCTAATAAATTATCGCAGTTAAAACAATGTTTAGAAGCCTCTTTGCATGTAACTATTTATTGTAAATTATGGTTGCATTAGATTTAAAATGTAATCTTTAAATTATTTTTTATTTTACTGTTAAAGTGCAAACCAAATAAGTAGTAGTGTGACTTTAAACCAGATAAGCAGTAGCGTAATTTTACACCAAAAATGGTGGCAACTAAGTTGCCACTAAAAGTGGTGTTTGTTTACACCATTTGATAGCTGGTGGCTCATTACACCGATTTACAAGTGGAATTTCATTACACCACTTGGGGTGGCAACTTAGTTGCCACCCTTTTTGGTGTAAAGTAAGGGAAATCTTTTTTACAGTGTAACAACACCAAAGAAGCATTTTTTATGAAGCATATCAAATATGGATTCAAATAAAGTTTTTGTAATGGGTAATATTTAAAGATCATTACACTAGGTGGCACCATGAAATAGCAGTCCTTCATTTTTCCATGATCAGCTGCTGTCAGAGATTTTCCCTTCATTCCCTACGGTTAATTTTTACCGTGGAGTTGTCTATGAGATGCAGAAGGTGCAAGTGGTAAAGATGTATGGGTATCAACAGTTTTCCTGCGGACTTCTTCTGTCATTCCTAATTTTGTAAATATGTACATCCATCATGTAAATAGAAATGTGTTGTATAGTACAGAAGTTTCATTAAACATTCTTTTTTACTAAAATCTTAGAGTGATGTATCTAATTGGAGCAATGTGTCAATTATTTAAAATTGTGGCATCTACTTAAAGAAAGTGGCTGCTATATTTTGAAATTTAATAAAAATGGTATTTTCATAATAGCTGCATATAAAAATGAAAGAATTCACCAAAAATTTTACTATTTATAGCAAGCTTTTTTATTATGATTATTTCAATATTTTAAGCAGGTAATTGTTTAAGCGATTACATATATTTTAAACTTGTGTTTTATTTTTGTTTCATGAAGTTTTAATTTTGTGATGGAATATCAGCAGGAACAATGCCTGAACTATTTATCTATCTATATTATAAAGGACAAACATATCTGTGTGTAATGCTGACATCATTTTGTGAAAGGTAATGCTTTGAAATTTAGAACAAAATTTCAGTTTAGCAATTTGCCCTACTGCAAAAAAGAAGGATGAAAACAGAAATCTGCAAAGAGTTTGGCATTGCCAATTCTACTTTATCAACAATAATAAAAAACAGGGCTCCCATTATGTTAACGTTTGAGCACAGTATGTTTAAGCCAGAGACAAAACGCATGAGAACTGCTAAGCACGAAGATTTAGAGAGAACTTTACTTAGTTGGTTCAAACAAGCTATATTTCAGAATGCTGAAAAAGACACTTAAAAAAAAAAAGAAAAAAAAGAAATCTGATTTTTCCTTCCAAAACAATATACTACTTGCTTTTTATATAACAGATGCAACTTATTAGCAGTTTAACAAGAAATCGAAATAAAATTTGACGACGTTGAAAATATTTGTGAGTTTTGTTCTTTTTTTACCAATTTTTTAACGTGAAATTCTTTTCAAACACAAAAAAATTTTTTGGTCCCCTCAGTTTCATGTTAAACGTATTTCACTGTAATTTTTGTAACTGAAGTACCCCATTTTTATTGAAAGTAAAGGAAAAATAGTAGGCTACTGTATCTTTTTGTTGCCATTTTTTTTTATAAAAACTGAAAAAAAAATTATATTAAAATATGTGCTATGTCAAGAATATTGTCTGTTATAAAATCCTGTGAATTTTAGTTTTATTTCATTTATCAATTAAATGTTTTTTAGTTTATTGCAAACTTATTTTACAAATGATACAACACTCTCTCTTTACAAAAATGTATTTTAAAGAATATTTGTGTGACTCATTTTCTCCACATTTACTTAAAAAGCTGAAAGAATTCAATTTTATTAATCCATGTGAATAATATTTTCCGAATTTTGAAAAAATATAAATAAATAAGATGATATAAATAAGATAATATAAGATGATATAAATAAATAAGATTAATTAATTTGTTAATAAATAATTCAGGAAAATAAATAATTTCAGAAAAATTAAGATTGTGTAACAATAAAAAAAAGGCTTTAAAAAAATTGTTTTTTGGTTAGATTAAATAGTGTAAGGCTTGTGTGTTATAGGAATTATTTTGTAGCTTTATCCCAAGTTCATTTAACAGTTCCCTATTATCGATAAAGTGCTATTTCTTTCACTGTAGATTTATCTGTTGTCTTCAAAAAATCATAGTCTACTTTTGGACGCCAGCCAAAACCCAGTTACAATTTTTACAAATGTATAACACTGGTGACAACAAATGGCGCTTTCACTTTTATCACTCTTGCATTACTTCTAAATATCATACAATTTCAATTCTTTCATAATCAAATAAGAACAAAATTAATTTTTGGATGAAATTTATTTGAAAGCTGGCACTCAATTTTGAGACTTTTTAAATTATTTTTAGGCATGAATTATCTTTCAAATCTGTTTCAAACAACTTAAAAGTGAACTGATAAAAAGCTGATAAATCATAAAGATCGGGTTATTCATAAGATGCAGCATTTTGGCACTAAGCTTAAATCTGCTAACTAAAAAGAAAGATTTTCAGGTTATCTTGAACATAAAATTAATATGTTAAATTGGTTGAAGTATGTATTACATCAGAATATGCTAGAACTGTATTTTATTATTGTTTTTTTTAAGGATCCATTGGGTATGCTACTTTATAATAGGGAAATGATCCACGATTGTGGAAAAGAGACAGCCGTTCTGATTATAGAAAGAGAATGAAGAAATCATACAAAGAAATTATCAGTTAAAGCACTAAAAATCTGTCTCATCAGCAGATTGTCCTATCATTATTGAAAAATAATTTCTCCATTTTTACATGAAAATTAATTAACTTAAAACAATGGATGCATTTCAGAAGATATGAAATTGAAACGAACAATGATTGAAGAAAACATTTTAAATCTTTTTTTAAAGTCTAATTTCAATGGATTACCATCTCATATTATTTCAAACAGGTTAATCTTCCATAATCAGACTGCACACTAGTTAGTGCAATTTAGCAAATGTGACAATCCTTTATATGACATCCAACTGGGTTTAAAGTTGCAAGTCTCATTCACATTTTATGACAGTACTTGCCATACAACCTGATTACAGAAAATTAATCTGCAATAACACGAGACTTCTTCTGCCCAAAACAAAAGTATTTATTGATAGTCTAGAGTTACAAAGTTCACCAATGGCATGCAGCTAATATGAAAGTACTTTAAAAACTAAATATTTAAAAAAACCACTTTTCAGTGTCTTAATTTCGTTTATAAAGTGCCTGTGTTGATCTTGAACAAACTTGGGCAATCCATTGCCAAGCCCTGCCAGTTTTTCATTAGTTTTGTTTATTTATTTATATTATGGCAAACGTTACTTCAAATTATTGCAGCAAAAAACCACTTATTGTTGAGATAGATTTTAAAAAACTATCATGCTTGAAAATTTTAAAAACCATAAAAAATCAGTAAATTGAGATGTTTTTCAAACAAATTGCATTTGAAAGTATATATTTTTATCTATTTGATGGTAGTGTAAAAGGGAATATTGTGTGATCTTTAGTTAATAATTGTGTGATAAAAGCAAAATTGATTGTTTAAGTTACTGCCACCATTTATATGACATCAACCTTACTGATTGCATGCGTTTGCATTAATATAGATACAAGCTAATTCAAAATGGAGGTTATGGAGATTATATCTTAAACTGGTGATGATAAAAACATATATTCAATTACAAAAAGTATTCAGATCAAGTACAGGTTTTAGATATAGCATTTTTTCAACAAGACAATATATATTAAAATAAGTTTTTTTTTTTTTTTTTTTTTTTTTTTTTTTTTTTTACATGGGCTCCTTTTTTTGTAACTTCTTTTAGAAAAAATTTATAATGCTTCTAAGAAGAAGGGCATTTAATAACATTCTATTGAGATAAGATTCATAAGTTTGACAAAATTTCCTGAGTTATAATACTTTGAAATTTATGAATTTTTTAGCATTTTCTGACAATTCTTGTTAATTGTCTTCAAGTCTTGGCTTTATGTTTTCAGCGCCAGAAAACATTAAAAATTCATAAAATTAAAAGTATCATATCTTGTTAACATTTGATCGTAAAATATATCCCCCCCCCCCCACACACACACACACACACACACTTTTCACGTCCTTTAAAAAACACAGGACAGCATGTTCTTAAACATGAGTTACATAAAAAGGGTACTGAATGAAAAGTTAAATTACATATTTTAATACATATATAACCTCTTGTAAAAGAAATGCCATGTCTAAAAGTTGAATTTGATTCAAGTACATTTTGTAATTGAAAGTAAGTTTCTATCATCAGTAGTTTAAGGGACAAAAGTCATAACATCTATTTTGGGTACTTAGCCAGAACAGAGAGAGGCCTTGGCGAGATAGAAAAAATGAGTAAGAGAAGGAAATTTTTCATGTATATTTTCTGGCAACTTATTTACCGTTTCATATATAAAAGCAATTTATCTGTTTTTACACAAATTGTATATAAAAATAATAATAATATATAAAAATTAAATGTTTATATACATATATATATATAAAAGTAAGCATGAATGTTCATTAAGTTTGTTTGCAAAGCTATTTATATTTGGCAACAAATCTCACTTTTTTGAAGTCCAAATTACGGCAAGTTTTGTAAAAAAATACCAAGGTCCCTATACTGGAAAAGTAAACCATTTTGAATCATTTAGTTTACTGAAATTTTTATTATTTAATTTTACTGTACAGACCAAGCTAAAATAACACAATTAATATATGCATCTATAAATCTAACTAAAAACTTTTTTTTTCTTTTCTGATATAAAAATATACTTACCCATCTACACCAGATTTTCCATCTATTTGAACAAAAACAATATTTCCATCTTTGTCATGACCAACTGCTGATCTCGCAGATAAAATGCTCACAAATTGTTCCATAGTTCCTGAAAATGACACGATATTTACCAAATATAAAATTATGTCTATTAAATAATTAAAATTTTACAACACGATGTAGCACGCAAACATTTAAATTCTAATCAGTGAAAACTTCATTCAAATAATACCAACATAATAAAGCAAAACAATACAAAATTGAAGAATGTTGCATTAGTGTTTTCTAATAAAGTTTAAGTAAGCATCTATTGACCTATGATCAAAAGTATCAGCTTATGTATTGGTGCCATAGAATGAAAGCATGGGAAGATTTATTAGGAAAAATTTTGTGATAAACAAATGTTTTTTATGATAAATAAAAATATTTCTATCTTGAATCATCTTTTTATACTTTTTGTGTTTAATTATTTAATATTATCTAGGAATGGAAATTTTACTTAAGAACAAAAAAAAAAAAAAAAAAAAAAAAAAAAAATAAAATAAAATAAAATAAATAAATAAATAAATAAATAAATAAAGTTTAGTTACATTTTCAATATTCACAAAAGGAAGGGGGTATGGCCCTTTCTCGTCAACCCCTCTTTTCACTCTGAATGATTGCATTGACACTTATGAGTTAGTCTAAGTAATCTTCTTCTATATTTTCTTTTTCACCTTCAGTGTGTTTTATCATTACTGTTCAGTGGCACCAATTTATATGGGCCCTTGGGGCACGAGCCCACCCAATAATTTGTTTTCCCCGCCCACCAAATTTCCATTGATTTATTTCGTCATTAATTTATTTATTAGTTTAATTGCTTATCGCGGAAATAAATTTTGTTTGAAAAAGACTAAGGACATCAATTAGACTTACAGGAGCACTGAAAGTGCTCATCAGCAAATGTATAATTTCTCTTAAAAAAAAAAAAAAAAAAAAAATCCTGCATATTTTGCCATTTGTTTCAATGTCTTGAATCGATAAAGCAATTAGGTGACTAAAATGTATGCTTTTTCTTGACATTTAGTTTTCTTTTCATTTTCAATAGTTAGCAATTTTTATGCTATTTATAATAAATATTAATGTACAGTAGAACCCTGCTAATCCAAAATTTCAGTTCCGATCCAATTTTATTTTCAAAAATTATACTTGAACAGGTTAACTGAAAAGATTATAACTTACGAAATTTTCCGGATTACAGGATGAATGTCGGGTAAAACATGTAGAAGTTAGAATTAAACAAAAAGTGGCAATAAAGCATGTTTTTTCATTCTTTAAACAGCTTGAATAGAATAAAAAAAAGACTCAAAAATGTAAAAGTACAGTATATGTACACGTATATAAAATGAAAATGTGCACTGTATGTCTACTCGTAGAAGCCATCTTAAAAAAATCCTGAATATCAGTTTGTTTGCCAGTCACTAAAAAATTCTTTTTTTAAATGCAAAAAGTACTTAATTCAAATGATAAAAATTTATTTTTCTTTTAACAGTTTGATTTCACAAATTATCTACAAAAATGTTTTTTTCTTCCCTCCTAGTCGACGTGGTGACTGAGCTTTTTATAAATTTGCGATTTTGAACTGTTTATAATAAATTGTTACGTAATTTCTCATTTTGAAGTTCCATTGGATTATTACAAACATTAGGAGTGTTTAGACAAGGAATACTATTTTTTTCTAAAAATCATGCCAGATTATCCAGCATGCTGGATCTTAGGACGCCGGATTAGAGAATATTTATAATATTATTGAGGCTTATAACTTGCATTTCTTTTAGCATGTATCTTTTTCTTTTCTATTTTTATGGGAATTTTGGATAATCTGAATTTTTTTAAATCCGAACAGGCACTGGTCCCAATTAGTTTGGATTAGTCGGGTTGGGTTCTACTGTATTTATATGGAAGAACTTATAAGAATATAGTTTAATAAAATTAATATAATTGTACATTTTAATTAGATAAACCATAATTTGACTTTGAATTATTATCTTTAGTCATTCATTCCTCCCCCCGCCCCTCTTTCCACACACACAAACTAAAAGGAAAAAAATTGAAAGTGTTATTTTACTCAAAAAGTTTTTAACCCACTCAATATTTTTAAAATTTGTTACTGTTTACTGTTATACAAATAAATTATTTAGAACAAAATTATTTATTTTATGTATATGAAAACATGTTAATACAAATTTACTTTTTATGCAAATTAAGTATATATAATATACTATATAAACACTGATATGCTTATTATTTATAATAGTCCTAATATTCCTATTCTTATCAAGATGAAATAAGCTTTAAAAGTGACATGAAAAACTTAATAAATACATAATTTAGCATCCCCCCCACCCACTCCTGCCTTTAAAAAAAAACTTTAACAGTTTTTGAGTGCGTCTAGGTATTTTAGATTTAATTTTGTTTATGTCATTTATGCAACATTAGTTGGTCACTTAGAAGTAACGATTTTCTTTAGTCAGAAAGCTGAACTCATAAATAAATCACATAATTATATGTGCGCATGTAATAAAGTGTTAAATTTCTTAACAAAAAGTAATATAAATTTTAATCTATTTTATGATCAAATAACAAGTGAAACAATATATGAAATAATATTTTATTTAAAAAAAAAATATGAAATTAAAAACAAAACAGTATACGTTCAACATAAAGATATACATTAACAGTTAACTTTTTCTACTACTTATGAAATAAATAAATAATAAAAATAAGCGTTAACTTAAAAAAGAAAAATTATAATGATTTATTTAAACTGATAATTGTAACAGAAATAAGGAAAAAAGAAAACATTGAATAAATCTTTTTTTTTTTGCAATTGTTAATGTTAGAGAAAAAAAAAAATCTCAGAAAACCTTATTTACATAATTTTAACTTAAAATAATATATAAATATGAATATCTTTTGACTATATGAAGTGTATAAGAAATTAACATAACAATTTAAAATATGAATTTGTGTGTGTAATCATTATCAAAACCAGTACAAAATTACAATAATTAAAACCCAATTTTAAGCCCCAAAAATTAATTGCATAGCTGCAGACTAGTTTTAATACTTAACATACTACATACATAATTACTGGCATAATTTAATTAATAATAATTTTCAAAGCCTCAATTCTCTAGGAATTAAATTTTTTAGAAGCTTTCCAAAGGTATAAAAACTACAACAATGTTGCAAATATTGAATTTGGTACTTAAAATAATTTAATTATTGTTATATTTTGCAACAAGACAAACCTTCTACAAATACAAAATTATTTCCTAGAAAGAAACCAATTAAAGGAAGTTAATTTAGATATAGAGAATTTTAAAATTTTAGGTACTTAAAAGGAGGACCCCCCTCAACAAATTCTACACATTTGAGTATACTAATATATATATATATATATAATAATGTGAACTAATTAAAATCTTTTATAAAAATTACAATGGCAATATAATATACCTGTTTCTTGCGAGTCTTCACACTCAAGTCTTTTACTGACATTTACAAATCCAGTACCATTTCTAAGTATCCAAATTACTCCTCCAACCAGCTGTTTAAATTTAAAAGTGTTATATTCTTCTTCAGACAAATACCTATTTTAAAAAAATTTTAAATAATAAGACAATTTTTCCTCATAAACAATATTTCTGAAAACATAATGGTTAATTTTCATTGAATGTGATTTCTTGTAAGTACCAAGATTTATTTTTTAACTGTGAAACATTTCAATATCAATATAAGCACCCCCCCCCCCCCTCCAACAAATATAAAAGTGTTCAAAAAAAAAAAAAAAAAAAAAAAAAAAAAGAAAGAAAGAAAGAAAGAAAATAAAGGAGACGTATATAAATTTATGTTAAATTCATAATATCTTTAAACTTTAATTATACTTAAATTTATTTATACTTTAAACTTAATTTATTTTTAAAAAATGCAGCATAAAAGCCCATTTTTACATCATAGAATATGTATATTTTTAAACTTTAATAAATGTAATAAGCTTTCCTGCATTTAAATATAGCAATAATGATAATATTATTAGTTTTCAAAAAATTTTAATACATGCATAAATAGAGCATAAAAATTCAATAATTAGAAAAATATGAATGGCAATACAATATGATTTCCACATTAATACACAGACATGGCGTTTTTGACAGCAGAAAAAAACACTGCCAGAATAATTACATTTATCAGCCAAAATTGAAAGGAAGATCCTAAGACAAATTTTTGGACCTATTAAGGAAGACAATACATGGTGTATCACGTCAAATATGGAGATTGAACAGTCATATAACAAAAAAGATATAATATATACTATAAAAATAAGAAGAATGCAATGGTTAGGCCATCTAATTACAACAAGGGAGGAAAGAAGCACAAAGAAGATATATAATGGTAAATTAATAAGGAAAGGAATCCAGGAAGAGATGGATAGAAGAGGTAGAGAAAGATCTAGCACAAAACCAAATTATAAATTAAAGGCCAGAGATCGGAAGGTTTGGAGAGGCACATTGAGGGAGGTCAAAATCCTACATGGATTGTAGTACCACTGTGTATGTATCCCCCCAAATTAATATTGTAGTGGTCCCAAAGATGCTGTCAGTAGCCATTCAAGTATCATGTAAGAGGAATTACAGATGAAATCCTTTTCGATGGTCTGGAGAGTATCTTGCCATGTCTGTGAGCTATTTTCACTAATACAATCCATCAAATTGAATGACTGCCACACGAGGTGCCCATGCTCCAATCACACACTGCCGCATAGCGATTATGCCATGTAAGGCTTGGAGAGATACTTAGAATGATCTGCGTGCCAGAGAATGAGAGAGTATTGGTGGAAAGCAGACATAGATGATGGCCATGGGGTTGTCTGATACTTTCATTTTATTTAGTCAAGGAACTGGTACCATGCCAGAGTATAAAAAAATCATGATAAAAAAAAGGGGGAATAATTTGATTTAAAGTGGATTTTTAAAATTTAAATCAGATTTTTTTTAAAATTAAAATTAAGTAACAACATTATTTTTTACTTTGAAGGCTATAACATGCCATTTTTAATAGTTTTACAAAAGGAATTAAGATAGAAGCTTGAAAGTAGTATTTAATTTTTTTTAAATGCATATAAAATTTAATTAAGTAAAGTTGTGTAATGATTACATCACCAACTTTAAGAACTCTCAATAATAATTTTAATACCATTAAAGGTACCTCCATTGTTTTAATGCACCAATTCACCGAAATAACCCCTATTATTGCATATTTTAAATATGTTATTAGTTCTACGATATATAAAAGGATAATTCATCTGTAAACAAATGTAAGACTAAATCCAGAATAAACATCCAGAAAAGAAACTAAACCTGCAATACATGACAGTAAACATCAACATAAATTAGACATTTTACATTTCCTTTCTTCAAATTTCTATCTTTCATCACATCCACACACAAGAATTTTATGACAGGAAAGACGCAAAAAATATTTAGAAACATTACTCGTTTTCTTATTACTAACAATATACTAACTATAATAATATTCTATAAAACTATACAATTAAACTTTTTATAAAACTAAACTAAAAAACGAACATTATAAACTTTGATTTAAAAGGAATAAATATAGCTAACAGTTGGCGCAAAGTCATGTTCGAAAGCTTGTTTAATTTTGAATCCAGCGAGCACATCGGCAAGTTGCTACATCGTGGAGGAGCCGAGTACAGGCAGTGAGAAGGGAGAAAAATCCAGGTTGGTACTGGAAGGGCATGACTAATGCAGCTGTCCCAGCCCCCCTTTTTAGGGAGCTCCCTTTGAAATAATCAGGATGTTTATTAAAAGGTGCCAAATGGTTAAAATTGGCTAAAAGTGATCAAAATTAACATATTTTCAAACATTTAGGAAGGGAGTGAAGTCCCCCTTCCCCTCTCTACCCCATCACTCACACAAAAAAATGAACTATATCAGTAGAAAACTAATGATTAAAATTTTAGTATAACAACTTAGTATTTTATTGTTTTCTAAAGAAAATCTTTATTGACATTTTCCTCATAACGAGGTAAGTTAAAACCATTAATTATGACAAACTGGGGATATTTTCTTTTAGACATCTTACAATATACAAAGTAGTTTTACTAAGCAAAGTAAAAGTTTGTAAACAAATACTCCTGTCAACCAATCCATCATTTTTTCTACTATTATCCTACTAGTGTTTTTTGTTAAAGTTGTGACCATCTTTTTGCGATACCCTGTACACATATGTAAATAGTACCTGGTACAAAATTTATGCATATACAATATGTATGAAGTTTAGTACTAGCCATTTCCCCATAATTTGCGAACAATTTCTATGGAAAGAAAGAGGGGAGGCCCAGAATGATGCTTGCCTCGGGGTCCTAGATAGTTTAAGTTGGGCCGTGCCATACTGGTACTATACATGCTTTACATGTCGGCGACTAGTATATTATAGGTACTATATGCACAATGAAAGTGTTAAAAAGTGGCTCATCTATACATTTTTTATTGAAGTAGAAATAAATGCAGAAATTATATGATACTGAAAAGCAATATTTACCCAATAAATATCTGTCCATCTTCAGTTAAGCCGAAATGAGCATTTTGAATTCCTCGGGAATTCTGGACTTTGACACCATCAGTAACAATGTTTCCTGAAATTTTTTAAATAAATATCTTTCTTACACAAGATAAAAAAAGAAAACTTTTGCTGACATTCTAGATTTAAAAACAATAAAATATGTAAATAAATAAACAAAGTTATAATAAATTTTACTTTTATATTAACCTATTTAAGTACTCCATATAATTCAGCAATTTATAGTTCTGGGGTTTTTATTTAAATACTTTTCCTCCCAAATCATCAAAGGTAAAGAAAATTTAATTACAATTTCAAATCTGTATAGGAGCAGTCATGGAAACTCCTTTTGTAGGGACTAGTACTGTGTCTAGGCTTTTAGAAGCCCTGTGCAAAAGATTTTAGTAGTCCTGGGGTATCCTTGCATAAAAGAACAGCCTTCTTTGAGGTATCCACAAAATCAAAAATTAATTTGGTTAGTTAATACTCAGCCAAACTTAAAATACAAATAAACAGATGATTTTGCTGATACACCAAAACTGATACTTTATTCTGTTTCAACAACCACTATAAGTAATTCAAAATAAATCTATAAAAACAAAAAATATTAAAATTCGAGCGCAGTCAATTTATATTTACACATAATTACTAAAAACATCTAAAATCGTAGTTGTTAACATGAATAATATAAGAAAATTACTTTGCTATTGTGATGAATCGCAATTTAAAAAAAAAATGTCAAGCATTATTCTTCGATAAAAAATTTAGGTACTTTTCGGTTAGCCGGGTGCCAGTGTTATCTATACATATATATATGCACACACACACACACATATATATATATATATATACATATACAAATACAGTAGACTCTCTCAAATCTGCACAGATTGGGACCAGAGGTTGTGCAGATTTCTGGCCATTGCTTTGTTTACATTTTTTAAACAGTAATTTAAATGTAATAATACAATCAAAATTATAATGAATGCTTGCAATATAGTAAAATATTAAAATAATTAAGGTAAGTAATAATCTAAAATCACAAAAATTAAGAAAATTTAAAAAATGGGTTAAATTATTAAAAGTAAAGGTCAAGTAAATAATAATAATGTATAATTAAACATGCATAATAAAGATAAGATACATTTTCCTTGGATTATTCAATGAAACTTTCCCCATAAAGATACCGTATTAATTTACATCAAAATCATAAAGTAAGGAAGTTTTGTTTCAGCTTTAGCCAGTCTTAATAATCAAAAACACATGATTACATAAATATACAGTAGACTTCCTCAAATCCGCAACCCTAAAATCACCAAATGCCTAAAATCCACACATCATTGCAGATGTAAACAATGAAACTTTCACTTCGGATGAAGGGGCAAAATTACAAAAAATTTTATTTCATATCATTCCGTATGTATATTAATATGTAATTCTCGATAATATGACTGAACTCGTGACTTTTCTTGAAGTAAGTATTAAATATATTTCTGAAAAAAAAATCAAGATATTGCTAATATCACTGATAATCATAATCTTTTCACCAAATATATTTATGTATTAACCAAGCTTTTTTGGTCATTAAGACTGACTAAATCTGAAATAAAACTTCCTTAATTTATGATTTTGATGTGAATTAATAGGGTACCTTTATGAGGAAAGTTTCATTGAATAATTTAAGGAAAATGTATCTCATCTTTATTATGCACATTTAATTATACATTATTAATTATTTACTTGACCTTTACTTTTAATAATTTAATAATTTTTAAAATTATTGTTTTTCAATTCTGCACAACCTCTGGTCCCAAGCTGTGTGGATTTGAGGGAGTCTACTGTATTTGATAAAAAACTTGCAATTACTAATGATATCCATCAATATCTTGATTTTTTTTTCAGAAATAAATTTATACTTCCTTTATGAAAAACTACAAGCTCAGTCATATTATTGAGAATTGCACATTAAAATTTAAAATACATATGGAATGATATAAAACTGTAATTTTTCCCCTAGATCTGAACTGAAAGTTTCATTGTTTACATCTGCAATGATGTACGGATTTAAGGGAGTCTTCTATATATATATGTGTGTATGTATACTGTGAAAGACTGAAATAAGAGAATGTCGAATTTCACCGGTGAATGTCAACATATACCAAAAACGTCGGTGAAAGGCCGAATAGTTGATTATATTCTTGTATATCCGGACCATCACCGGTGAATGTCGACAAACACAGTTACGGTCTGGTGGAGGTTGAAAAGAGAAGTGGTGTTTAACACAGAGGCTACAGTCTGTCACCAAATTCTTTGTTCTACTGCGAGTCAATTCTTCTGCTACAATTATGGGATTTAATCAGGGTTGCAAAAAAGCCGGCTAAAATTAAAAAAAGCCAGGCCGGTGGCTTTTATTGATTTTAACCGGCTTTTTTTGGCCAAAATTGGCCTTTTTTGGCCATAATTGGCTTTTATACAATGAAGCATTGTAATTATAAACTACACATTTTAAAGTGTTTTTAATTAGTTTTACTGACATTTAATTGATTTAGAGTTTAATAAGTAACCCAATTTCTCAATAATGAGGACATTAATACTGGAATAAAACTTAGATGGTTTTGCTTGTGATTTGTAGTCAGAATTGCAAATATGTCAGCTAAATTTTAAAAGGGCCATACCAACTGCCAATTTTTTTAGTTTTACTGCTTTATAAAATTAAAGAGGACAATGGTTACTTAGTTACATGTTTTATTACTTAATTTTAAGAGCTATTAATATACAAGTCTTATTTTATTTCTAGTAAACATTTAAAATTATACATAGTCATATTAATAAAAACACCATTTCTCACTATTAAAAACATTGCGAACAGCATATGCATGAATATGCTTAACAACAAGCTTTTCAAAATTTTATTTAGAGAATTTTTTCTTCTTGTTTAAATGCTCTATTTTTTATACACTTATGTACTACTCTCCTCAAATATTATATCCTTTCTAATTTCTCTTTTAACTTTTATAACTTAATCTCTCAATATGGACACACAAAAAAGTTTCCATTTTGATGTGCTACATTTTGTCATTAATTAAATATAATCTTTAAAATGCATAGCGTATGTACAGCTATGTAATATAGAATTTCAAAATACCAGTTTCGATCCTAACTTATATTATTTTCAATGTTTATATATATATGTTTTTTTTCAGACATCATGCCTTCACATTTGCCTTCTAGAAGTTATAGACTTATTTATTTGACAAAATTTAATAGAAATCTATAATTTTTTTAGTAGAAAATATTTCTAAGTGTATTAAAAATTAATTGATCCAAATTTAAAACAAATTAACTGTAAACAACTTAAAAAAATAAAAGCAGTCTTTTTTTAAGTGGTTAAAACCAAAAAAAGCCGTCTGGCTTTTTTTGGCCTGGCTAAAAGCCGGCAACCCTGGATTTAATAATATCACTTTTGATGTTTATAAATTTTGATAAGCATTGTGTATTGCTTACTATTTCAGTATGCTTTGATCATATCATGTCAAGTACCATACATTTTGTCATATTTGGTGAATAAAAGATTAATTCCACATTTTTTCATTGAATTCATTTAGTGGCCCATTCATTACCTTCAATGGCCCATTCAGCCCCATGGGTGGGGATGAATGGGCCAAATTTCTATATATTTTTATTTTCTATTATCATTCATTATAGACATTTTCTAATCCAATTTTTATGACTTTTTTATATAACCAAATAAGTAAAGTAACTGAAGACCCAATTCTGAGCCCCCAAAAAATTATTAGAAAAAAATTACAAAAATTAAAAACCAAAAATTGACTTATTCATTACCACTCTCCCCTAATTTGTAAATTACATGTAAAACATGGCTCAAATTATACAGTATGTTCAGTGCTGTATTGATTTCAGATCTTTATCTCTGCCAGGGATTTCTGCAGCTCTGGGAGGACATTACAATGTCCAGGAAAAAGGGGAGAGGGGTTGAATTTTTTGACATTAATAACAATAAGCCTAAAATCTCAAATTTTCTGAAGGGGAGGGGGATATTTTTAGGTACTCTGAGTGAAGGGAAAATGCTCCACCCTGGATAGCTCATAAACTCATTACTGAGTGAGTATGCTTTATAAGTTTACAATAACACCATTTGCAATGGAAAATTATCCCTTATAATATTTTGGTGGATAGGGCACAATTTTTCAAGAATTTATAAATAAATAAGCAAAGAATGAACAATAAAAGTTTGCATACGGAATAACAGAATAAAGTTTAATATCAACAGCAAGATAAATATAAATTACCATAACAACTTCCTTTTTTCGTATCAAAGTAACCAGCATTAAGAGCTAAGATGCATTTTCCTTTCTTAGATGTATTAGATACACTTTGACGAATATTCAAGCTGCAACCTCCAGACTGATCTGGTTCTAGCACTGATAATGTGTTTAAAGGATCGGATACAATAATTAAATGTCCTCTAATGGTTCTTTTCATAAATGTAGGGGATGGAATTTCTTTAATAAATCTCTTTACTTTCATCAATGATGCAGATAAGTTTGCAGTCTGTTGAATATGATACATTTCATGAGGTAAAGAACCATATTCAATTTTATGACAGTCACGAATTTCCCTATGATTCATGTGAGAACCATGTCGATAAACATAAGGAGTAAGAGATTCTGATCTGAAATAGAAAAGAAAAAAAATCAATAGTACCTTTCTTAAACTGTTTTCGTGATTATTTCAAAATATCATGGTCAACATTAAAGTCATTATCTTTAAAACATGCAAAAGAAAAACACAGAAGAGAATTCAGGCCCTGATTATGACTAATCAGGGCCCTGGGCAAAGATAAATTAGGGGGCCCCATTCAATCTTTTACATCTTTTTAAGTTGTTCTACACACAACATAATATCAAATAAAATACGTTCTACTTCCCAAGTGAGAAATGTTTTTTCTATAAATCTCAAAAGATGGCAATGTTGGGTTTGTTTTTCATATTTAAGTCAAAGTTAAAAGAAAAAACTTTGAATAAGGAAAAAAATTATCTCATGTCAATTAGAACTGATTATTTTCTACCACTAAAGTTTAGATATCATTTACGTTTATTGCTAATAAAAGCTATTAAAATCAAAATATTCTTTCTTATTTAATAGTGGTTGAGGTTCGCTTTGCGAAAGCATTGAGTTCGTAAGCTGTGAGTTCGAAATGAAATTTGTTTTTCAGAAAGTTTAGTAGAATCTTTTAAAAATGAAATTTGTATTTTATATTTGAAAATTTTCAGATTTCCTGCCTTACCTGTGCAGGAAAAATATGACTTTGTGAAAAAAAGAGGGAGGAAAAGTGTCCCGCTGAAATAAAGCCACTACTGTTAATAGACAATATATCCACCATGGTTAATATATGACGTGGAATACCATTTTCCAATCCTTGGAAGATAGTGGCATCAATATTCTCCCACGCTTCAATGATGACGTCCTTCAATTTTGTCGCAGACTAAAATTGTCTGCTAGTGGCATATACAGCCCTACTGAGGATCAGAGTCAGATAATATAGACGAACACGCGAACGCCGTTCACAGAAAATTTTCAAAGTTTGCAGACAGTTTTGATGTTTTTTTTTTTACAAGTTTCTTTATTTAAAAAAAAAAGAAATTATCAAGACTCCAGGCAGAAAATTGGTGTAACGCACGTTGCAGACTATTGACAAGGTCTGTAGACTACTTTTCAACTGGGAAAAAAAAAAGTTTGCTAGAAAGTATTTGCCATGTACCATAGTATACAGTATTTTTTGGAAGAAGCGCCGCAACTCATACGAGTTAAAAACTAAAATATTGTAAGTGCGGTGCTTATGCCGGAAAGAACAATTTCCTTTTTTTTCCCTCCTGCCAGGGCCGGTGGCAGAAACAGTGCAGCACCAAAGCGGGTGCTGCAGATTATGTTAGGCTTTGCAGATTAATTTAACAGATTTAAAAAAAAAATTGTGTTAAAAAATAAATGTTAAATGTTGATCTCTTTTAAATAAATTATTTGGTTGGAAATTTTAGCGAATGTTTATGTGCTTGTATATAACTTTTCATTTTTGCTGTTGGCAGCGATATAGGACTCGGGAGGGGTGCGGCGTTTTTTTGCAGAAAATTTTAAAGAAATTATTTGAGTTCGCAGACAGCTTTACATTTTATCCAAGTGTGCTGAGGATACCTCACACATTTCTTGGCGATTGAGATCAGGGAAAAAAAGATAGGTCATTCCATGACATGCACCCGATTATCCAAAAACCATTCCCAGGAGGATTTTCAAACGTGAATGGAGGTCTTGTCCGGCTGGAAAATCCAACTTAGTCAACAAAGTCTCTTTGCAAATGGCAGTAAATGTTTTTCTAGAATTTCTTGGTAATCGGTAGCCTTCATGCGGCCTGAGAGAAAAGCCAGGTTATGTTTACCTCCATAACCGAAGCCTCCCCACATTCTTAATGAGCCTCCACTTTGCTGTCTTTTGGAGAATTTTTCCTCTTCTTTCCTCATGTCATACCAATAGAAAGCAAGTCTGGTCCATCCAAATTAATTTTTTTCTCGTCTGAGACTATAACACAATGCCACTGGTTCTTCCAGGTTAGATGATATTTGGCCTAATCGACTCTCCATTGCATGTGGATAACTTTCAACATGGGAGGCTGTTTCATTTTCTTGTGTCGCAAGATGCCGATATGTTTTTCAATTCGTTTCAGGATTGATTTTGTCACAGGGATGTTACTTTCTTTTGCCAACTGTTTTAGGGAAATACCACCTCGTGAAGACGACACAAAACTTCTCTTTCCTGCCTAGAAGTCATTTTTCTGCATGTACACCTCTTTTTTTTTTTATACCCGTACGTATTGCCCAGATTTACAAAATTGTTTGTTATGGTTTTAGATCATTTGATTTGCTTAGATATTGGTCTATGTGAAAGACCTTTTTCCTTAAAAGTTGTTATTTGTCCTTTCTTGAACTTTGATAAGTGGGTTTTCATTTCCATTCCAATACTGCAGGAGAAATAGAAAATACAGCCTTATAAAGTCTGCACAAAGTTCGACTGGCTCAGAACAAGTATTTGACAACTTCCTGACATCATAAACATGTTAAACTGCAGCAGCTCGAATGTCGGTAGTTACCAATAAATACTAATATTGACAGTGGCTTTATTTCGGCAGGACACTTTTTCCTCTCTTTTTTTACACATTCATCTTTTTCTTCTGCCTAGGTGGGGCAGGGAGTGAGTTATTCCTTGTAAATATGTATTTGTATATGGACTTTCTTAATATATTTGTTTCTCTCTTATTTGTTTGCTCCATGTCCAGTTATGGCAAAGAATTAGGGTGGCTTTATTTCGTTGGGACACACCTTACATTACATACAATAATAGTGTTGACTCTATGAAAAAAAGGGCCGCCGGGCGGGAATTTTGCAAAAAGGGAACACTATTCTAAAAAAGGGTACATTTTCCAAAAAGGGAACACTATTCTAAAAAAAGGCTACATTTTTTAAAAAAGGGAACACTATTCTAAAAAAAGGGCACAATTGTACATTGTTCGAAAAAAATATTTTGAACTGGTTTGTTTAGAGGAATTTGCGATATTTTCCCGGGATCAACTGAATTGCCACGGGGCACATAGGAAGTGTTAAAAAGGGCAGCCGGGTGCATCGGGAGGGTTTAAAAGAGCCGCTGGGCATAAAAAAGAAATAAAAAGGGCCGTCGGGCGCTGACAGCAACTAAGGTGGCTTAGAGTCAACAGTCAATAATGAATACAAACATATAATGAATAAATACATGCCGATGTTGTCTTTGATGATAAACAGCTGGCATATGGATGCTGACAAAAGTGTCAGCAAAACAATGGCGAGTATCTAACTAAAACTGGAATTTATTTTCCCTGCTAATAAATAAACCTAGAAAAAAGGCCAGCCACAAATTTTCCCTTAAATCTAGGAAGCAAACCACTAAGTTGGTCGGTTGTGTTTATGACAGATAGCCAATTATCAACACGAGGGATATAGATCCTAAGGGGGGAAGGTGCCCTCTGTGGGGGGGGGGTCTTTCTAAGGAAACCTAACCTGTATTTACACAAGGAAATCCTACGCTCGAAGAAAACCATGGAAAACTCAGAACGATTAGGGCGATGGTCGCAACTGGGATCGAACCTAGAGCCTCCCATCTATCAGCTTTGCGAGCAGAACCTCTCGGCCACTGGTGGGGCAACTACTAAATTGGCAACTGTGACTTGAAATGAAATTTCATTCAATAAAGTGTTTGATTCTAAATATGACAAAAAATTAGAGGGGAATTTATTTGATTCTGACTCTATGACTGATATTAAAAACTAAACAGATGATTTGATTAACCAGTGAGATAAATAAAGGCAACTATTATATCATTAAAAAAAAAAGCCAATACTTTTTCATTTAATATAAGGACCTTTTAACAACTAAACATGTTTTTGCATACATTGTTTAACATGACACATGATCATAATCATGTTCCTTTCAGACCATTTATTCTGGGAGGTCAGTACATAAAAAAAAAAAAAAAAAAAAAAAAAAAAAAAAAATGAAGCATAGATGCCTGCAGAACAAAAAGCAGAAAGATTTGAGGAAGATGTGCTTGTTGTAAGAATAGAAACAGTTCATTCTCTTTTTCGTCGAGAATGTCCTCCGCCCCCCTCAAACCTCTTCGTTTAAGATACGCACTATTTAAAAATATGAACGTAAAAAGAAAAACAGAACTAAAAATGATCTTTCACAGAGTGTGCAGAGACCTTAGTTAAGAGATATTTTTTAGAAAAATCCCTAGTTATTTTTATCTTAGGATTTACTGTTGATGTTTTCGCCAAATTGGCAACGGAAAAAAATCGCGCCAATATGGGGCGATATGACATCTGTGCCGATTTAATTATTTTAAATCAATTGAGAAAAATATATTTTTTTAAATCGCAGGAGAAAATGAAAATGAAATCCAGGCAGGAGCAATGGTCTTCTTGCACCTTTGCTTGCCGGCACTCATTAAATGCAGTTCATCAATTGTAATATTTCTCGAAATCCCCCGGAGTACAGTGCCCTTCTGGAAAGGTACCTGAAACAGCGGTTTTTATATTAAAAAAATCTGCCTGCAAATTAGAGAAGTTTCTTTAAAGTAACTCAGCCGTTAGAAAAGAAAAAACATAGATACTTACAAAATATCCAATCCTTTAACTGATATATGACTTAGAGCCAAAGAAATATGCAAAATAATTAATGATAAAAGGGATGACATTGATATGTTTATCAACAGTTTGCTATAACTTAAAGAATAAAATGCTGTTTACAGATAAGCATATCGACTAATATTATGCACCTGCCACACAAAATATGATTTCTCACATTCTCGATTTACTCTACTGTGAGTTTTAAGTAACCTTAACATGATTTTTATAAATTAACAGACTTTTTTTTTTAAATAAACAAACTTCTGGTAACAACAATCATGCTCATGCACTTCCCATCCGATGCGATATAATGTAAATATTCAACTCGCAGAAACTGCAGTTTCCTGTGACGTACCGCTTCCGTCACTTCCGGCTGTCTGCTCCTAGCGGTATGTAGCAGGCTCGTTCTGTATTGTGAGATTAGTCGCGAAACAGAGAGGCGGTGAAAGAAAAAGATGCACGGATAATACCATGCTTTACATGTTTATACCATCAGAATGTGGAGCAAATTTATTGGTGCTATATATTTGAATTATATCTTCAAGCGTCCTAAAGATCTGTTCAACTATTTTGAATACAGAAGGTGCGCGATAATTATTTTTTAAGTAGTGGAAATATGCAGTTTGTTTTGGTTCTTGTTTAGTTGTTATGGATCAATAACTGGGGGGACTTTTCTACTTGGGACGTGTTGGGTATTGATATTTTGAAGTTGATTAAATTTTTATCCTCAGAATTTGTTATTATATTTTATGTACTTAAAACTGGGTTTTTAATGGAATTAAATTTATTTTACAATGTGATATAAACAAATATTTTACTTTATCTACATAAAATTTGAGGATTATCAAGAAAATAAACGACTTATTTGTGTGGAAGTGGGTGTCATATTATACAACCAAAAATGGCCAGCAATGGTGATATAAGTGCACACTCTGGTAATTTTAGGTGGTTATTTCGAAAATCTCATTCAGCGGAAAAAGTGTCTGAACCTGAAAATTTTTCTAAGTCAAACGTTCTTCCTGGATTTCGGCACAATTTCCTAGCGGTTGATGTTGCTAGTCCGAACTGTGTTGTGGTTCGAAATGACATTAAACGTTCAGTGTCTGCGGAATCTGAAAGAATCTCATCTAGTGGCAGTTCCAGACCGAGTTCCTTGGATTCATTTTCATCATCCAACCCTTCTGACGGAATGAATGGTTCCGACGTTTTCGGACTAGCAGGATCTAGTGCTTCCCTTTGTCGATCTGTGCCTACCATTCCTTCTGGACCTAAATTCAAATTAATTCACGAAGGAGACATTCAAGTGTGCAGGTTAAACCACAGTAGGACAGTGATAAATAAGATCTTGAGTTCTAAATTTTTAAGACGATGGGAAAATCACCACCTTTTCCTCACCAAAACACAGATCAATTCCAAAACGGTAAGTTTGCTTTATGTTTATTTCTTTTAATACTGTAATTGTCGTTTAAATGAATCACGTGTGCATTAAAATTTAATTCAATAAAGATGTAAAAACAGTGATGAATACAGGCTATGGCCCGGGAGGACATTTCTTCCGGAATATCAAAATCCTCCCCCCTCCCCCCTCCGGTAGATTTTTTGTTTAAAAATAATTCGCATAAAAGGAAAAAAATCCTCTCTCTAGAATTCCATTATGCTTCTTCGCGGAACCACAGAAATCCCTTCAGCAGAAAAGTGTCTAAATTCACCAGTGGGTAAAAGTCTCTTAATTTTTTTTTCTTAATGGTTTTATTTAAAAGTAAACCCAGCTGATTGGATTAACTAGTGATTCATATGAGCGACTGTAACTTTAGTCCCTATTTTTTGCAGTGAGTCACATTTTATAGTAACTGATTTAGAAAGAACTGATATTTATCAATTGCAATTTAATGCAAACGCATCAAATAATTGTTAAAATGGAAATAAAATCCATTAAATTTTTATAATGTCATCACCTTCAGCTTCTGTCTTCCTTTTTTTTTTTTTTTTTTTTTTTTTTTTAAGGTTCATGTTGTAAAAAATTAAATTGTTCACTTTCACTGACAGGCCGCCGAAGCGATAGGCATTAGGCGACGGAGCAGCGACATCGGATACCGCCGATTTTCGACCGTCGTCGTGTCGAATCATAATCGCAGCGGTTTTCATTCAATGTATTGTATAACCATATAAAAATTTAAGATGCATGGATTTTGCTCATATATTGTATATGTATAAGTGCAAAATCGTTATCTTACAATTTTTTCTCGTTATCAGAATTTTTGTAAAAATTTTCTTATTTATCGTATTTTAGACTTTTTTTCGTCTTTATTTTGCACAATGAAAAATGGAAAAAACTGATATATCCGTCTTAAACATGACATAAGGCTCGTTATCAGTCAGGTTTCAAATTCACGTTTCCAATGAAATGTTTTTCGCATCTTTAAAATTTCTCATCTGAATTTATATAGTATGTATAAGGTGACGATTATTGTCCAAAAATTGTCACCCAATGTCTTTATTTCGTTTGCGCATAGTGACTGGCGGCGAGTGGGATAAAAAGTTTAATATGATGAAAGTGAGTGTTATAAAAGTGCTATTTTTTAATATTATTAATTTAATTTTTTAAAGTTTTAAAAAATATTTCTGTGTATAGATTAAAATGTTTTCACAGATTCGTGATCTTTTACAATCCTTTTTTCTCCAAATCTCGATTTTACGTTTAATCTCTCACTTTCCCCCCTTTTCTTTAAAGTTAAAAAAAGTGTTATGGGTGTTTGTATCCCTGTCATCGATACTTACAAATATATAATTAATAATTTTTTTTTTAATTTTCTGCATGTATGGAATTTTATCCCTTTGACGTTTAAGATTGTATTCCAAAAGATTACAATATCGAATCATAAAGTTATTTTACAATAACACCAACGCCACCCTTAAAATAACAATAATTAAAAGAAATTAAAATGTCACACATTGTTCTAGTTTTAATTGTCATATTTTTACTGCGTGCACTTATACTTAATTTTTTTCTTAATACTGTCCATTAAATAAACAGAATTTGAAAATTATTATTATTATTATTATTATTTTTTTTTTTTTGCATACTTTTACACAATTTAGAATTTGTACTGCGTAGCTATTGTATCTTTTTTTTTTTTTTTTACAAAATCTTTACAAGAAATGCAGAAACTCCTAGTTATATTTAGTATATCACGCTTGCTAGGAGATGAGAAAAGTTCGAACATTACAATTCTCCCAAGAAAATTAACATTAGACATTTTTCCAATTTTTATATGTAGGTGAGACTGGGACACAGTGGGCTCTTTTGCCGTTTACATTTCTTTTCTGTTTAATGGAAAGTCTAATCTGCCTGAAAATATTCTTTAACATTCCTTAAACATTTTTATATGCCTCGGATTTTTTTCAGAACACAATTTCAAATACATTTTTTTTTTAAATTATTTGTATACGTGCATAAAGTGGACCAGTGTGCAAGTAAGTTTCAAACAAAACATATACAAAACAGAAAAATTATATATAAAAAAATATGTTTTAAATAATAACACATTCAGAACAATTGTAAATAAGGTTAATAAAGTTATCGTCATTAAAATTTGCAAATGAAACTCCAAAATACTTATGAGCTTGAAATTTTCTTTTTAAATACTTTTGCATCTGATTTTACGATAACACTGATATAAACTACAGATTAATAACCATAAAGTTTTGATTCGAAATTTGTTTTATGTTACATCTAAAATGAGTAATAAAACTGCAGAACTTGCCAGAAATTCGTTTAGTAATAAAAGGCTACAGTCAATAGGATACTTTTATATTTTTTAATAGCAGTAAATACAAACCAAAATATTTCTTACTATGTTAAATAAATTGACAGTTTTCTTTGTTTACTTTATTTTATAGTTAAATAATTACTTAAAAACAATATTTCTTTTTAGAGAATAAGCAATTATTAAATACTTTGAAAATTCTGCATTTCTGTAACAGAGTGGATTGTGGACCACTGTACTCCAGCAGTGTGTGGTCCACTGTGCCCCATGTTGAAGTTCAATACATTCTCATAAAAATGTTATTTAAAGCTTTCTTTTAAGCATATTAATTTTAAAATTAAATAAAAACAAGTATCTTACCTTTACAAAATAAGCTGTTTTATCTTATTTATCTATAACTGTTAAATTACTAAGTAAAGAAAAGTATGATGATGAAAAATTTTATTTTTAGAAGCTCAAAACAACCAGTCAGGATAAAATGGTTCATTCTGAGCTAACGATGTGTTTTGAAGGCTATAAGTAATCAATCTAGTGCTCTAATCAATTAACCTAAAAGGAAAGCTTTAAAAAAAGGGGTGGTCCACTGTACCCCACTCTCTATATATATAACTTTGCTTTAAAACAGTATTTAAAATTGATTTCGGCCACCGGGTCTCATTAGTGGTTAATTTTCATTCAGTGGATAACCATAAAAGTTGTAAGAATATTTTGATAAATTTTAGAATGTTGTTGTAAATGTTTTTACAGCGTTCTTCGCATTTTAGAGCTTTTTTTCCTTTATACAATGAAAAATGAGAAAACTGATATCTCTTCTAATCATTTAAGAGTTAAAAATATAAAATGAGATATAAAGAAGCAGCAAAATACTTAAAACCTATCCTCCGTATACAGATTCAATTGTCATGTTGAAAATATGAGATTTGTAAAGATTTTATATCGTATATATGGATCGTATTAGTAGTTTACCTTATATATAGTACAAATGAAATCACATGTGTGAAACTCAAAGGTAATAATATAAAAATTAGTCATTAAAATGAAATCGCTAATATATTTGAGCGTACTCACTCGAATTAAAGTTTTATTCTCCTAAGAAACTGCAGTATCGATGACTCTACATTCTAGCAACCCCCCCCCCTCCCTCCCCCTTAAGAAAATGTTTATCCCAAAATATTTGAAAAAGTTTTTCGTAGACGATTAGACCCGAGGTCCGATCAAACCAAAGAGAAACCCAGGGCCTAGTATTCATTCGAGGTCCTATTTATATACTGTCAATTAAAATGAAACATTTTTTATGACTTAGAATATGGATATGAATGTATAAATGCATATTTAAATAAATATGCATTTTTATTTTAATCTTATCTTACCCTAAAGGAAAAAAAAAACTATTGATCATAATTGCCAGATCAAAATAGATTTAAAATATAAGCTTCACAAAAATCGAATTGGCCAAAATTGGAGTGGGATGCACCACTGCAAGGCCCATTAAACGGTAAGAGGGAAAGTAAAATAAGGAATTTTCGTCAAGTGTTAGCGCCCTCCTGAACACCACGATGAAGACAATATTTAGTTCTGTTTACATGCCTAAAAATGATCGTAAACGGGGGTTGATATGGGAAGCCTGTCCTGACGGAAAGTAGTGTAAAAAATTTTAATTCTCCAGTTTGAAAAAAAGTTCACAAATACTCAATTTTTAGGATTTTTAGTATTTATTTGTTACGTATCTGTACTGCTTTTTATGTGAATACGTTTAAATATTGTTTTACATGAGTGATCTGACAAAACTTAATTTGGTTTATTCATGGTTATATTTCCTATTTTAAATAACTCTGCTCCGAGTGCGAATTACAGGCACATCTTTTCCAAAATATTGTCCCTCCCTGGATTTCTTTTTGCCGGTGTCCATGAGTTCTTTAGTTTTGTGGATTATCCATGTGACTTCTTGCAACTGAGAAATTTCTATCTTTGTGCGAGGCTAATGTATATGTTTTCAACTCTGGTATCTTTTGTCGAGATCTACACCCCCTCGTCATTTGTGGCGCAAACGAGCCGCAGTTCCGCTTACAACGAAGGTAACGGCGGTCCGTTATTAAGATGAATTGCAACGCCTTCTTTATATTATGGGGAGGGGGGGGGGGGGTGTTAATATATCTTTTGGGATTTGCATCGCTGATTTTTTTTCTGTTGTTCTGCAGATAATTTGTAGTGAGGAAACGTATATGTTTGTATGCTTCTAGGTGTTCCTGTTTATTTTCTGTCACTTGGTAGAAAAAGTCAACTTGTGTTTAAACTTTTTTTTCTCAATTTTTATTTTTGTAACGGTCAGCTGTACGATGCATGTAAATCTTAACTCTGAAATTCTTGCGATTTTCAAAGCGACAGCAACTACTGTTTTATGATTACTTTATTGCGTCTTTGTGCCTCTGGGAAAGCCGTGCTCTGAGTCATGCCTTCAAATGATGCAATTAACCCTAGAATACTAACCTTTATATTTAGTACTTAAATACTAACTATGCGTAAAATTTACTCACTTCATATTTAAAATACTTTTAAGGTATATTAAAAAAAAAAATAATTTATATATATATACTCATAAATTTAAATTTTATTCAGAAAATTATTCCTTAAACATAATCAGCAAAATAAGCATACTTAATGTGTAAAAAAAAAAGGGTGTATGAGTAAAATTTACGCAGGATAGTATTCTAGGGTTAAATTCATTCTTTTTTTATTTTTATTAAATGAGCTGTTAAAATGTATCTAACTAATTACAATTCAGATTCACTTACTAGTTACTCGACTCTATAACTACTCTATTACTGGATTCGGTAAGATGTGTGGTGCTTCTATATATCATTGATTTAATTTATGTGCTTTCAGTGTGAAAAATACATTGCTATTAAAAAATATTGTTGACTCTTGGAAAAAAGGGCCGCAGGGCGGGAATTTTTCAAAAAGGGAACACTATTCTAAAAAAGGGGAATTTTTTTTTTTCAGAAAAGGGCACAGTCGTGCCTTAAATATTTTGGTTTGTCTAGAGTCTCTAGAATTAGCGATATTTTCCTGGGATCAATTGAATTGCCACGGGGCACTTAGGAAGTGTTAGAAAGTACAGCCGGGCGCATCGGAGGGGTTTTAAACAGCCGCCGGGTGCAAAAAGAAATAAAAAGGGCTGCCGGGCGCTGCGCCCTGCTAAAGCGGCTTAGAGTCAACTCTAAAAATACAGGATCAGTACGGATGGCGCCTTTTATAAAGGCGCCCCTAGATTCAGCTTAGTGTGTTGTAACGTGGAAACAATTCTGAGAGTGTGTAGGCCGATCTGCAAAGCAAAGCTCACATCTTTCCTTTCTTCTCTAAGCTGATGATGCTTTTACGTCTTGCAGTAACAAATAACTGCAATGTTACTGTTGTAAAATGTTTAACGTTTTATATTAGTTACGAAATGTGAAAGAAACACATTTCTTTTTTCTATCTTTTTAATCCTAGTTAACTAAAATCTTTTTTCATACTTAGTTAAAAGTGTCCAAAGTTTGAAAATTTTCACATCAGAAATATCAAAGATATTTTGATTAATGCTTTTGTCTTCTTTCCGATTTATTTAGATGTTGTATGTCATACATTGCGAAGCGTATAAATTTATGCTTTACGCTCTGTTGGATAAATCAAACGCCATTTGCGATCTATGGAAGGGCATTCAATAGAAGTGATAAGCTTAGTGAGCGCCGAGAAGTTTTTGTTTTAATCCTTTAGGCACCGGGAATTGTTTTCACGCATTTCCTTCCCTTCCACCTTTTCTTATCACCACATCTCCCAATATCTTATCAGCTGTTAATATCATAACCAAACCCAAAACATGATTGCGTTTCGACTAGCCGAAATGAAGATGTATCGTAGTAAGTAGTGTTGTCTTTCCGAATTATAGAAATAATTGTTTACGTCAGCGGCGATATTCTGAAAGTAAAATATTAAATGCAGAAGGATATATTTAACATTTTTTTTCAGTTTTCTGCAAAGAAGTAGAACGCTGGGAACGGCGAATAAATTTTTTTTTCGCGTGAATAGTTTTAAATCATAATGAATCTACGGGAATAAAGGATCCTCAAGAAATTAACTATTTATTTCCTTTTTTATATACAATAGATCCCTCTTATCTCGTGTTTTCTGGCACTGAAAACACCTAAAATTAATAAAATTCAAAACATCGTAACTCGGCAAGTTTTAGTTGTAGTAGAATTTTTTTTAATTGTTTTTGTTAGAGGCAGGACTACTTTTTTCTAAATATAAATCATTATAAGTAAAATTTCGTGTTTTAATATGTATATTACCCCTTGTAAAACAAATGTCATGTCTAAAAGCTGTTAGTATGTTTTTATCATCAGCGGTTTAAGAAAGAATATAGCCATAACTCTGTATTTTGAATCGCCTGGCATATAAAATTTAACTGAAGTCTGTTGAAGGCGGCATAATGTTTTCAACATTTTATAGCTATAACTCTAACTGAATAGAGAAATCTTTGTAACACCACTACCTTATATTTTGGGCATACCAACAAAATTCCTGTAATTTCATCGCCGTGACCCCCTCTCGTTTGTGGGGAATTTCGTTCTGCATACTTGCTAAGGGGAGATAACCTTTCCCGTCTGGAGTAACTCATGCCCCTTGTATCGTGCAATCTCTTATTGATAAGTTTGTCCTGAAACCCCTGCTCAACAGCGAGAAAATTTCTGACTCATTTTTACATGTAAAGGCATAAAATTCGCAGGTCTGACTATTGAAGCGATTTGGAATCGAAATGAGTTTTCCATTTTTTTGATAAATTGCTTATCGAGCTATAAGCAATTGTGGCCGCGTGACGACCGGGTTTTCTCATTTCGTGCAGTGTGGGTTCTTAAATTCAGTTCAAAACGCCAAATTTGACAGTATTTTCTGAAAACGTTTTTGCGTTTACCAGAAAATGGAAATCGTCTTCGGATTACATAATTTCTGATTCTGAATAACACCTATCAATTTTATGCGTTTCCAAACAAAAATGAATTAAAACATGTGTCTGAAAGAAGCCCCTTTGGATTTGAGAAACAGCCTTAACGTTTTTCTTTAAAGGCACATACAACTTAATAAATTTATGTTAATAACTTTGATTTCCTATTTTTAATAGTAACTGAAAACTATTAAATTATTAATAAAATTATTGATTTGGGTTTTGTCTTTTTGATAATTAGCGCTTTAAACTCTGGGGAAAAAAAAAAAAAATCTGGCTCGGAAAGTTTTTTGCTGAAATACTATTTTACTATTTCATCCCCCATTTGAGAAGGGTCATTATAATCAAATTCTATTCCATCACTTTATTCTGGAAAGCCTGTAAAACTAATTATCCAGTCTTAGTGGTGCCCGAGCGGGAAAAGTTATTTTTAATTTTAATGGTAACCGTGTTCGAGGTTTTAGTTGATCCCGCAAGGAAAAAAAAAAAAAAAAAAAAAAAAAAAAACTATTGACTCCACTCTATTTTTCGAACCCTTTACAGAATAGTATACGTTCAAATAGTAATATAAAATTAAATAAAAACTTAGATCCTAATGTTACAAAGTTGAAATATATCCACTTGTGAAAAAGATAACACGTTCCACAGAAAATGTGCACTCTAATTCATAAAGCTCACACATGACAAAATTTTCCATGAATTTATATTCCACCTGTGCTGAAATTAACGCTTTGTAGCTCAACAACTCATATTTAAAAAATATTTACACAGATGTTACGAATACATAATTTTAAGCATGTAAAAAATAATTGAAAAAATTAGAACATAAAAATTAAAAGCTGTCTAAAAGTTATTTTTTACATCTGCACTAAACTGAAAATTACATACTTCTCATAAATATTGTCAATTTTCTAATACAAAATAATAAAGTATAGGAAATTACCTTTGTAAAAAAACTATTTTTTGTCATCTCAGCCTATTTAATTTTGCAAAATGTACAAAGTTCATTTTATTAATAAGGATGAGAAACTGCTGAACTGATAAACAAAACTTTGGCATGAAAAATTAACTCCGTATCGCCACCTGTTGATAATTCTATGAACAATTTATATAACTGCTGTATTGGGAAGTAGCAGCATATTTTAAAGCCCAGTGTATAAGTAACGTTGATTTTTAGGTATGTTGCAGACATACAACACGGTGTGATACAAAGGATTAAGACTTGTAAATAAAAGTAAACATTGAAATTGCATTTACGTAGTCATGATAATGTGACTTCTAAATTGAGGACGTGAGTTTCAAAACTCGCCTCATGCAAAAAATCAAATTTTGGGAAATCGCGAAAAACCTCTAGCTGCGTCCATTGGTTTTCATTGTAAACCAAGTTTTTACAATGGCAGAAATACATGCTAAAACTAGTTTTCTTGTATATTGTAGTGTTTTTTCGGTGCATGTTCACGAATAAAATTGATTGAGAAAAAACGATGTTTTAAATTTTGGATATGGCGAGTTTCGAAACTCACGTCCTCAATTGTTTTTACATAAATAGTTATTTCACCATTTTTCTTAAACCACTTGAAATACATAAATTTCCCATCGCTTGTATCAAATTAGAAAAATACTAAAATAAGTCACGTTCTAGTGAAACATGATTGCTATTGCAACATAAGATGAGCGTGAAAAAAAAAAAAAAAAACCCCAAATATTTAATTGAATATTTAGTATACAGAGTGTCATAAAAGTTCTCGTACTGACCACTTATGTATTATTATTCTCAAAACAACAAACATTAAAACGATTACTTTTATGCTAATGATAAAAAGCATTTTTAACATCACGTAGGAAAAAAAATAATGAACTTACATTTATAATAAATGTTCAGAATGTCCTCCCCTTTCTAGGAGGCAAAACTGAATTCGTTTGCGCATGTTTGTAGAAACGCGTTTTAACTTTCTGCGAGTGACTTCTTGTATGCTTTGAGTAATGGCAATTTTCAGATCATCTATTGTTTTAGGATTATATGCATAAACTTTGTTCTTTAAATATCCCCCTGAGAAAAAAGTCCGGGATGCTCAGTTCAGGGGATCGAGGTGATCAAAGATTTTTTGAGATGAGTCAATCGCCAAAAAATTCTTCAATTATGTTCATGGTTTCATCACTTGTATGGCATGTTGCACCATCTTGTTGGAACCAATAATTTCGTTCATTCACTTCTAACAATGCAGCAAATTGCTAGATAAGTTCACTGTATACAAAATTATCAACAGTTGATTCGAAAAACAAAAGTTCAACAATCCTTTTGCTTGATACGGCACACCAATGGCGCGTGATTACCAATTTTTTTAGAATGTAAAAGGTTTTTGCATTAATGAATGAGGATTGGTCGTCGCTCAAAAGAGAGAGTTTTGCGTGTTCAGGTAACCGCCTAAATGAAACCATGCATCATCGGAGAAAAATGTTTTGTCTAAAATCTTGATGTTGATAAATCTCCGGAACCACCGGTAATAATGAATCCGCTTCTCAAAGTCCGGTGGCTTCATCTTCTGTACCACTTTTACATGTTAAGCACGAAAATGAATACTCTTACTCTTATGTGTCTCCACGAGATGCGCCTATTTATCGAGCCAAACGCTTCTCGAATTTTTGAGGAGTTTGCGATGTCCGTCGTTGAGTGTTTTGCCGAAAGGCTGGTGTAACAACTTTCGGCCTTCCACTCCTGTGCTGGTCTTCCACCGAGCCTGTATTGCGAAATCGTCGAACGAGTCGATATAGCGTATCTTTACTCGGTATTTCATCATTTGGATATTTATTTCGCCAAACATCTTTGCACCTTTCATACGATTTACATTGAGAATAAGTTTCGAGCAGCGCTGTTCTCTGAATGCGTGATAAACTCATTTCACTATGAAGAACAAAATAACATAAGAACTTTATTCTCTCACCAATTGAGCGCGAAAAGAACCAAACGAAAAAAACTCAAGAATTGATGCAATGATAAGCGGGCGATAAAATTTAATATTTCAAAACAAAATCACAGACAATGAGTTCTTTAAGTTGGAGTACGGAACTTTTATAGGACACACGGTACTATTTCTAATTACTAAAAAAGGTGTAAGATTGAAACTTTAAAAACAATAAAATAGTTTTATTTGACTGTTGACATGTTTCGACCCTACCCGAGTCATTTTCAAAACAAATAAATAATAATATTCTGAAATTGCACTGTCTGTGATGCAATGATCTGAAACGCTATAATTCATTTTTTCACGTAACGCAAGTTATTTTTTTATTTTTATTTTACTTGGAGGTTTATTTCTGTTTTCGTAATTATTGAGTAACTCGAGCCACACTTTTGGTAAGTTAAATGATGCTGCATCGTTACATATGGAATTTTTTATTTGTTAGAATCTCTATGGTCTTCCTTATAATGGATGGATAATGTAAATTGGAGGGAAAATTATCGTGCTTTCATTGAAATTTATTTGGATGATTTCTTCTTGATTTAATCTTGTCAGGGCTGTGGGTTTTCTATTATATTTAATATCAGCTACATTGTTATATATTTGAATACATAGTTTAAAAAAAAAAATACTTATCGTTTTTTTTTTTTTGGTCACAATGATTTAAAATTTGTTTAACTGCTAAACCCTTAGTCCGATTTGTTCGAAAATGAACTATTGCGACTGTAGCCTATAACATATTCGTCAAATGGCAGCTTAATCGAATGTACAGTTTCGACGCTATTGTTTTCACTCGCACACATATATACCGACACCATTGTAGAAACACCAAAAGACTGTCTCTTGCGGTCTGAAAACATAACAAAATACCAACATATGCGCATAAATACACACGTACATACGGAATCACTGTAAAAATAGCAAACACGGGTTAAGGGAACCTAAAAATTGAAAGATAGACCAAAATTTTCATGATATGATTTTTTTTTTCTTTTATCATGGTTCCACTCCTTTTCTTACTGTGTGTATGGAAAGCAAAAAATAATTTTTTATAGTTAAAAAAAAAAAAAGTTAACACAATTTTATTTAACCATAGAACTTCTTATTTTAAACTCTGTAATTAATGTCTGAGAAGGTCATTTATTTTAACCATTTACAAATCGAATTAAGATTCCAATAAATTTATTTTCGTTTTTTTTTTTTTTCAATATTTTACACTTTGGTGTTTTAGTTTAAAGAAACAAACACTAGGGAGATAACTCTATTGAAAATATTAATAATTAGGTTAACGAATTTAGCTGAGAAGAGTTGAAATACAATTTATCTTCCCCACCCACCACCCACTGTATTAAAATGGTCACTGTAAGAAAAATCTATTCCCGCCCTTTATAGCGCGAATGTAAATGTGCCTGTAAAACTAATTATCCAGTCATGACAGTGTCCTTGGGGGAAAAGCAATATCGGATTTTAACTGCGCTTTAGTTTTGATTGATCCCGCAAGAAAGTAAAAGAAAGAAAAAAAATCACATCAGATTTTGTTATAGTAAAAGAAAAGAAAAAATTATATATATTGATTGCTGTATAAAAATTTCACGCACCTTTTTTGATAAATTTTTTTATAATTCTAAATTCTATATTGATATTAAAAAAGATATTTTTAAAAACATTTTGTAGACCGGATTACGATTCAGAAGTATTTAAACTTCTATGCTTTTCCCTCTTTTTATTGTATTTTACTTTATGACGTCTTAATTTAAAAAGGTTAATCATTGAAATGGAGATTTTAATTATTTTTGTAAGTTTCTTATGGCGTTCCCATTTGTGGGCCTGGACCACTTCTAATTATTCTCTCTACGCTGGATTAAAAAAGGAATTTGTTATTAAATACGAGTATAATGTTACATATGAATATATAAATAAAAAGCAAAGTAACGACATATTGAAAGATTTTTCTTTTAAATTTAAAATATATGACGTAAATTTAACATTTATATATTTAAATGAATATTATTTTTTGACCATAAAATAATAAAATTTATGCTTATACCTGTATTCCATTGCACACTAGAAAACAACAAAAAAAATGATGTAATGTAAATATATATACTATATATAGCAATGCTTGGCTAAATGTTTAGCATTAGCAATCTTATAAATATATATATCTCATAAACTACAAGATATTATCGTATTTACATGCGAATGTTCCTACTATGTCTATTGAATTGTGGAAGTTCTCGATCATTTTTTAAGTTTATGGAAATTTTAAATGATGTAAAAAAATTACTGACGTTTTATGCCTGAAACATAATTTATATGTTTATAAAAAAAATCAACTCATCTTTCAATTATAATTGCTGTTTTTTTTTGTTTTTTTTTTTGTTTAAATTTACTAGGGGGCTCTGCCCCCTACGAGCTACGCTCGTCAACCCCCATTCAGACACCGCAGACTCAAACAGCACGCTAATTTGATCGGCTTTAAAAAGATTTCGGAAGATTGAATTACAATTTCAATCTGACAATTATAATCTGACGTAATTTTCACCAAACCTTTCTTTCTCTTTTTAATATTCACGTAAAAATACTTTTGTTAGAAATGAAATAATATGATCATCCTAAAATATCAAATTAATGTCTCGAGCAATTTTTAAATTTAAACTGTTTTGCAATATTATTTTTTGTTCATTTTACGTAATAAGTGTAAATTGACGCAAATTCTTCTATTTAAGACTTCTAACGCATGTTAATGAATTTATTATTTTACAGTATTCTTTCTCTTTTAAAATTCACGTGTAAATATAGTTTTTACGACGTAATTTTCAATGAGTTCCTGCTTTTTATATTTTCTGTTTATAATAGTCACGTGTAAAAAAATTTTTTAATTTGAAGCAAACATTGTTTGCACTGTTTATACAGTTGGCAACAGTTTAAATTAATACAAATTTCTAAATTTTGTAAAAAATATACCTCGAAATGCTGAAAATTTGAATTTAAAATAGAAATAAAACCTCAAAAAATGAGTCAAATTAAAATACTAAATGCGGTCTGCACACCGGGAAATTCTGACGCATAAAATGATCTAAAAATGATTAAATTCCTATGTATAGTTTTTGCTCCTATAAAACTTTTTTAATGGAACGATTTTGTCCAACTTTGGCATTAAATATCTCTTAAAATAATTCTCCGATTTGAAAACTGTCTGCATCAGCGTGTTTATCAAACATTTCTCTATAATACTACCTATTTTCATATTTTTGTATGCAATAGTTTTTTTTTTAATATTAACGAAGAAAGGCCATGATTAAGCATTCAAATTGGATGCCGATCTGCCGGGAATTTGAACGCAGATTTTCATTGGTCCATTTCCAAATCAAAACTTTTTTATATACTAGGGGGCTCGGCCCCCTACGAGCTACGCTCGCCAACCCCCGTCCAGACACCGCAGACTCTAAATGCATGCTCATTCGATCGGCTTTAAAAAGATTTCGAAAGATTGAATTATAATTTAAAAAACAGTAGCGATCTCCCTATAAACGGATTTCTATTAATTTCTGTTTGATTGGGGAATTTTAACGCCAAATCCGCTGCGGTACTACTTCATTATCCCATCGACCAATTTCGCCAAATTATATAAATCGCCAAACCACTCGCCAAATTATACAAATTGACATAATTTTTATTTTAAATAACGAAAGAACAAATAAATTAGTACAACATTAATAAAAATACAAATAAACCGTGGAAATAAAAATAACTTGATGATGTAGGCACGTGTAACAACATTTCAAAATAAGCTAATATAAAAGGAATTAAGTAAACAGTCTTTGTCTCCTGGTATTTTTTAACAAAGGGAAAAGAAAGTTCTTTTAAATGAGACATTTTAAATTAATCGTTTTTAATCTGATGTAATTTTGACCAAGCTATTCTTTCTCTTTTAAATATTCACGTGAAAATACTTTTGTTAGAAATGAAATATTATTTGCGCTTTCCTAACAAAAATAGTTGAAAAGATCCTCTCAAAATATCAAATAAATGTCTAGCGCAATTTCTAAATTTAAACTGTTTTGCAATATTATTTTGTGTTCATATTATGTAATAACTATAATGTGACGTAAATATGACTTCTAACGCATGTTAATGAATTTATTATTTTACAATATCCTTTCTCTTTTAAAATTCACGTGTGTACTTTTTATGATGTAATTTTTAATAAGTCCCTGCTTTTTGTACATAATTATTTGATTCTAATTCCAAATGATTTTTTCAGTTTATAATAGTCACGTGTAAATAAATTTTTAATTTGAAGCAAACATTGTTTCCGTTGTTTATACAGTTGGCAACAGGTTAAATTAGTACAATTTTCTAAAATAAGTAAAAAATATGTCTCGAAATGCTGAAAATTTGAATTTAAAATAAAAATGAAACCTCGAAAACTGAGTCAAATTAAAAAAAAGAAATTAATTCTGCACACCGGGAAATTATAACGTATAAAATGATCTAAAAATTATTAAAATCCGATGTATAATTTTTGCTCCTATAAAACTTTTTTAGTGGAACGATTTTGTCCAACTTTAGCATTAAATATCTCTGAAAATAATTCTTCGATTTGGAAACTGTCTGCATCAACGTGTTTATCAAACATTTCTGTATAATACTACCGATTTTCATATTTTTGTATGCATTATTTTTCTTAATATTAACGAAGAAAGACCTCCGGTTACAAAAAATTCAAAACCGGCGGCGGTGACAGCGGCAGTTACTTTTTTTTAGAATAGAGAGATATAGAAGGACTATTAATGAAATTTAATTTTTTAATGATTTTTCGATTCGATGTTCTCAATCTAGAATAGTGCTCTGTAAAAGATTATTTTATCACGATATTCTAATCTACTGACGTCATTAAATATTGCTTTTGATTATTTGAAATGCATATGAATAAATTTTAGCATTTCCATCGCACTGGTCTGTTAAATTCAAAATACAAGAATAAAATGGCATTTTTGATAAAGTAATTGTTTCATTTATTCACACTGTCAGAAGTTAAAACCATTTTCCTATTTATTTTATCAGAGTTTAATATATTGAATGACATTCAATTCATTTTATGAATTGCAAAATATTTACCATTGAATATGAAGTAAAATGAGTATAACAATAAGAATTGTTTAAATATACTGATAAATGTTCTTCATAAACACACGTCATTGCGCAAATAGAAGTTATTCTCGAATACCCTATTCATATCAAAGATTAACAAATTCAAAATGCACTTGTCTTTACATTTCAATATTTGACATTTAATTATTTTTATATAACAAATAATTCAGAATCGAAAAATTTCAAAATCAAAGTATTGTTTCTGTGAATGACGGTTAACAGAAAGGACAAGGACAGTTGTTTGGCCTTTACGCATAGTTTGGTTTGGTAAACTAATTATTTTACGTAATATGAGAAAAAGAATGATTTTGGTTAAGTAACAGTACGGTTGAAGATTTTGTGTTTAATTGAAACCTTTAGAAAACCAACCAACCAATCAATAGGATTGATAAGGGTAGGTGGGTCTCATGTGGTATTTATGCAAAAGTATATCTTAGAACAATTCATATCTTATAATTCGAAAAAAAAAAACTGAGTATATAATGAGTAATGGATGATAAAAATGACTTAATATAAATTTATACTATAGTAAAATAATTTCTTTATATTGATACTAAGGTAAAATAATTTAATTATTGACACTACAAAAATATAGTTTACAGAAATCGAAAAATCGGGTTACTTGAACCAAAATAAAGCAAAGTTTCTTGCCAAGAAAAAACAACACTAAGTTGAATGTTGTTTTTTGATTTTCCCTTTTAAAGTGATTTTTTGTTTTTTAAAATTGTGTTAAAAATCTTCCTAATTCAATAAATAATACTTCAGTTACTACACAATTTTTAAGTTATGTTTTTAATATATATTCAAAGGAAGTAGACTATTCTTCTTATGCTGATTTTTTGAAAAGTTTGAGTTACAGGCATGATCCATGTCAATTCAGGCAGCCAAAGAAAAAAAAATCTTACCTTCATAGTCTCAGAAGTTTTTGAATTGAACATATGTTAAAATTCAATAAAAAATAAGATACTTGTATATTTTGGTTTTGCCCAAAAAAATTCCTGGCCCGAGATACAAGCCGCCAAAGATGGCATCCCGGGCACTATTTCCAATTCGCCATTTTCGATAAAAATTTTAAAGTGCTCTATCTCTAGAATGGTGCAAGATATTTTGTTGCGGTTTTTTTTATTTTAAAGATAATGTTCTTCTGTTTAAAATGATATACCCAATTTTGAAAAATGTATTCAACTTTTCTTGTGGCAACCTTTTGAAAAAAAATTTTTTTTTTCAAAAAAATGTTTTTTTTTGAAAATGCCAATCCTAAAAATTTTGATTTTTTTGCTGTTTATCAATACCATTGGGAACTATCTTCACTGTAAAGGAGAACTTCCACTTTTGAGTTTAACAAATTTTAGAAACATTTAAAACATTCAGAGAATTTTACAGGAACTGTATATATACAGTTCCAGTAAAAGTCACTGAATTTTTGCTTATTTGTATCATATTTGTAAGGATAAGCCTACTATATATCCTAAACAAGTTAGAAATTGCAATATCAAATGTGGCGAATGAGGTGCATGCATAGTATTAACTAGTTTTATAAATATTCAGATCTTGGTGTAATAAGTGTTACACTCTTGGGCAAAAAGGCATTAATACAAAATTTACTATAATTCCATATATTAAATTCAGTAATACGGAAGTAATATGAATCCATCTTAAAAGGACTTAATCGCCATGGCAACCTAGAATCATTGCCTATCATGGTATATCATTGAATCAATTATGTATTATAGGATTTTTAAATAGAATGAAGAAAACTTTTATTAATGTCTTTTATGTTTTAATTTGATTTCCATAGCATTTGAAGTGATACATACTTTATTGCAGAGGTTTACAAAAAATTACTTCCTGTGTCATAGAAAGTGCATAGTGTTTACAGGGACACACAAAAGATTTCGGATACTTTACCTTATTGGAAATACTGTACATTAGCGATGATTGCTAGAGGTGCATTTTTAGTTGCGATATGAGTTATTAAGTTTAATTAAATATTTCCATATTACGTTGTGTGTATAAAGGCTGTAGATTATATACAGGGCTACACAAAAGAAATCGTAAGGGTTTACTGAGTATGAATGAAAGTAGCTTAAAGGTGATTTTAAAATGAGTTATGCATTTTTACACTGAACTACATTTAGTATACTAAGATATGTTTGGAGAATATAGATAAAATGACATACAGGTCCACGCAAAGAATTAGATACATGGCCGTCTATGGATGATAATCTCTGGAAGTGTGATTTCACTGGTTTTAAGGATGTTTTAATCTTAATTAAATATTAGCTAAATAGTGGCATGTATATAAAGATAGTAGGTAAAATACAGGGTTGTATGAAAGTATTCAAGTATGCTTCCGTCTATTGACATAAATTTCTAAAAGTCAAATTCCGACCTATTTATGTGTTTTTAACAATTTCCAACATAGTTGAAAGTCTTTATGGATTCGATTTGTCTGCCCATCTGTCTGAACTCTAACTTGTATTAATATAATTTGTATTGCTGTGTAATTGATATATGTTATTGAGATTGTTTTACTCTGTTCGGTATAGAAAATAAAGTATGTATCACTTCAAATGCTATGAAAATCATATTAAAACGTAAAAGACATTAATAAAAGTTTTCTTCATTCTATTTAAAAATCCTATAATACATAATTGATTCAATGATATACCATGATAGGTAATGATTCTAGGTTGCCATGGCGATTAAGTCCTTTTAAGATGAATTCATATTACTTCCGTATTACTGAATTTAATATGTAGAATCATAATAAATTTTGTATTCATGCCCTTTTTGCCCAAGAGTGTAACTTATTGCACCAAGATCTGAATATTTATAAAACTAGTTATAGTACGCACGCACCTCATTTGCCACATTTGATATTGCAATTTCTAACTTGTTTAGGATATATAGTAGGCTTATCCTTACAAATATGATACAAATAAGCAAAAATTCAGTGACTTTTACTGGAACTGTATATATACAGTTCCTGTAAACTTCTCTGAACTTTTAAAATGTTTCTAAAATTTGTTAAACTCAAAAGTGGAAGTTCTCCTTTACAGTGAAGATAGTTCCCAATGGTATTGATCAACAGCAAAAAAATCAAAATTTTTGGTATTGGCATTTCTAAAAAAAAAAATTTTTGTTTGAAAAAAAATTTTTTTTTTCAAAAGGCTGCCACAAGAAAAGTTGAATACATTTTTCAAAATTGGGTATATCATTTTAAACAGAAGAATATTATCTTTAAAATAAAATAAACCACAACAAAATATCTTGCACCGTTCTAGAGATAGAGCACTTTAAAAATTTTTATCGAAAATCGCAAATGAGAAAGGATGCCGGGGATGTCATCTTTGGCGGTCTGTATCTCGGGCCAGGAATTTTTTTGGGCAAAATGAAAATATACAAGTATCTTACTTTTTCTTAAATTTTAACATATGTTCAATTCAAAAACTCCTGAGACTATGAAGGTAACCCCCCTGCCTGAGTTGATATGGATTCAGCCTACACTATTTTAATTTACGAATTATTAACACTTTTTAGGAATTTTCAGCGTTGCTTGTCTTCTTATTCCTATCACTCTTAATATATTCATGTCATTGCCATAAAAGTTGTCTAGTTCCTGTATAGCATTATTATATTTATTATGGAATGCATAAAATGTATTTATTTTTAATAATTTTAAATTGAAATAGTTTTAAGAAAATAGCAATTTTTCGGTTAATTTTTATAGTGTTCTTTTAAATAAAAATCAATAAATTTATATGTATGTTTATGTCAAATTTTTATGACTTTTAATTAATAATTAGAAATTTTAAACTTAAAATTTACAAAATTTCAAAAAATTTGTTACAATCAAAATCATACAGATGTTAAAATCATATCAGATATAGCTTAATCAGTACCGGATATATCGTTTTGAGACTATTGACGTGTTTCGCTAATATTTTATCGGTTCGTAGCCCTAGCCTTCGCCTGTTTAAATGACTTTTTTTATGGAAAAAGTACTAGTTCGAGTCTATTAGTAACCGAAACTCTAGTTACACAAATTTCAGTACATAGTTGGTTACACGCTCTCTTTTTATTTTTGTATCTGACTGGCCCAACGTCTTAGACAGATGTAACAAAACTAGTAAAAATTCGGTTATCAACACAACTAATGCTTTTTTAGGCTATAATTTGTTAAGAAATGTACATAACTTTTTGGGTCCAAGTAACCCAATTTTACGGTATATAAAAATCAAATATAATGTTTATAAATGAAAAAGTTTTTCCAAGTCTGACCAAATTGTGGTACAAATTTTATTTTCTTGTTTTTATAAATCATTATATCCTGTCATAAACAAATGTAAAAAATCAACTTTTGTTCGCCCTTCAGGAAAAAATAGTAAAAATGTGCAAAATATCCAAGTTTGGCCACCAATAAAGATCTGTTTAATAAATGCAGCGAACCTAAGTATTATAAACATTGAATAGGTATACTAATTTTTTTAGAAACATTTTAATTACTGTAAGGGGCGTTAGTTTTATCAATCCAAGTCTTTTAATCTGTATGACATTAAACTTGTTCAAAAACAACTTTCCAGTTTATCCGTTTGTTCCACATTTCAAGTATTAAAAAAAAAAACTGGTCTTTTCAAAATCTCTCCAGTATTATCCTTTATGGATGGAAATATGAGTTGATTTCGATTAAAATAATTTAAACTATATGAAAATTTTAAATTTTTAATTAAAGAAAATTGTCGATGATGTCTGATGTTGAAAACCGTATTTCGATAATTGAAGGACTCGAGTGTAAAACAAAGTAACTTACAAAATGAAAGTTTATAGATAGTATTCAAGTTTTTTTAAAGAAAGCTGCAAATACAATTATGGAGATTGAATCCTCTAAAACAGCTGATTTGTTAAGACTGGACATTCATTAAACGTATGTGCAACATTTTTTGACTGATAGATTTCATTTTATTGGATTTATGCACGAAAAAGTCGTCGGTGTTAAAGTTCATATCTGAAATTTATTTTCCATTAATATGGCATATAGTGAGTAAAATTTTCGTTTAAGTGCTAGTTTTACTCGGGCAAAGGGTTTCGTACTAGAAAAACCTTGTACAAAGGTTAAACTTGGCATTATGCCCGCGTGCTTCGAAGGGAGGTCACAAAGATGCAAGATTTCTAGGAAAGGTTTGTAATTAATATCTCGGCTAATTACCGACAAATGTTTTCGAAAATTATCAACAATCCGTGGATGATTCCGCATCAATAGGGACCCCAATGCTCGTGCGCCTCTCAGTCCCCCCCCCCCCCTTCCCGCTGAGCGCCCGCAAAGTAAAGTTTGTGTGTAACGGAAAATGCGATTTTTTCAAAAACTATATGAGCTAGGATAATCGCTATAGTTTTCATAAACTCTTACTACCCCTACTTTTTTTCATAATTTTAGTTTCAGTATATTCCGCAAAACAGGGGGTGGGGCATATTTCTGCAGCATATTTTCGACTATATCTCTGAAAACATAATATCTAATATTAAAAAAAAAAAAAAAAAAAAAAAAAAAACGTTTTTGAATTCGGTTTTACGAGATCTTTCGAACGGTATCTCGCACAATATAATTTTTTTAAGTTAACTTAATTAGCCCCCCCCCCTAATTTTTTCCTAAAAATATTTTCGCTAATAATCTGTAAATATGTGGGCCAATAGTTTTTGTAATTCTGGCAAGTTTGGAATTTTCACGTTCCGTAGTTTTCGAGAAAAACGGCTGAGACAGACAGAAACACGAGTGATTTTATAATGGTCCATTTTTTTTTTAAGTACAGAACCCTAAAAATAAACTTTGTACTTTTAAAAGGTTGTCAGGAAGCAGTTAAGCAATTTTACATAAAAATCAGGAAAAATCCAAAAATGTCTTACCATCTTTAGCACCCTAGCCCTTCAATTATATTAAGTGATTATATTATGATTCTGTTTAAATTTGCCCATAAATTAACATGGGATGTCGCTGTCCGCGTGGAACGATGAAGCATCTCGTTAAATAAATGCGCTTTTTCTGTATCTATATAAAAAAATAAACATTGATTTATGGGTAAAGATAAGACAGAATACCCTGTATTTGACTTTCTTTGCCAAACACTCAAACAAGACAAAGTAGTAACGGCGCATGCTATTCAGTTTTGCGACGTCTTCCTACGGCATCGTTAAGTTTTCTCCTTTTAATACTCTTTTATCTGTTTTCCTTAAAGATAAGCCGAGATGGAACATAAAGTGTAATCGAAAAAGTGTCACTCTTATCGATTATAGTTTTGACATGAAATCTTTCGAAGTCCTATTTTTTTTTTTTTTAAATTTGTAATCTCTTGTATCAAATTTTCTCGTGTACTGTGGCTCGCAAAATTGCTTGGAAGAAATTCTAAAACCTAAATTGATAATATTAAATTCTCATTTAAGCATGATATTTTCAGAAGTGATAAAGTACATATTAAGAAATGTACTAGACTAAAAATAAAAGTGAAGAGAGCCAATAATATTTCAGTTGGCATTATTGAACGGATGACTGGAAAAGGCATAACATTCAGCTGGTGTAAATGTTGAGAAAACATAAACATTTATGCCAAAAAAAAAAAAAAAAATAAATAAAAAATAAATAAATAAATAAATAAATAAAATTTTTTTAAAGTAGAAGTAAAAAAAAAAAGCAATTTAACAAATTACAACGGCCATTTGGAAAATGATTTTTTCTAAGACTAAAATTTAAGACATAAAAAATCGCACGGAGTTGATCATACATTACGTGCGCCATGAATTAAACATTAATAGTGTTATTACACGTAAAAATTGCAAGCGACAAAAATCGCCTGCGAATCGTCAGATTTCCTTAAACTTACGTATTATCCACGCATTTTATTGGCTGTTCGAGAAAAGGCTTTTCCATCGTAGAAATCTGACAACCAATTTTAAATGAAATTTCATTCTTAAACTTCTAAACATCCCACAATATTACTTTTTACACCGTCGTATAGAGAAAAAAAATTTACTTTTAAATGCAATTTGTTTGAAAGCTGTATCTCAATTTGTTTCTGAGCTATTAATTTTTTCTGTAGTTTTTATTACTTTTTTGTTATAGTGGCAACAGAAGTATCCATCTCTGTTGAAAGTAAAGGGAAATACAGATTACTGTATAGACCAATCAGAAAATGAATAAAATGCGGATTAAACCAATAAAAATCTTCAGATATGCTTTTGATTTCCTACCCTGACGAGGGCAATAACCATTTTTCCAAATGGTTAGAAAAAAAAAAAAAAAAAAAAAAAAAAAAAAAAAAAAAAAACACATTTTAGAGAAATGTTTACCATTATTCGACTTCAGGTCTAATTGACGAGTGTTCATCCTATAAATGTAATAGAAAAATACTCATTAATTTATTACTTATTATTAATTAAAAATGATGGAATGTTATCCCTTTTCCACTCAAATTCCTGATAAAAGATAAAATTGCAAATTAAACACATTTGACACCACATCTTTTATTAAATATTTAAAAATATGTGCAATAAGTGTAGAAAATAGCAATTTTTGGTAATAATAATGATTATTACTGTTTTCAGCAGGGTTGGCGAAACACCAGGTTTTTTTTTTTTTTTTTTTTAAACCCAAAAAACCGGTTTATTTGGTTTAATCCGGGTTTTTTAAAATAATTTTTCCTTTTACGTATACATGCACATTTATTGATAAAAATAAATAATATTAGATATATGAATAATATAACTTCATTTAAACATAATTTAAATTAATTACAGTCAGTTATGCAAAAAATTGAAATAATTTAAAGATTATTAATAACAGCTATGTCTTATGTTGTAAGAATAAAATGCTCTACATGTGAAACATTGATACCTTGAAAATCTTAATAAACAATCCTTGGATTACTATGACTAATAAATAAATATATGATGTGATTTCATGAATATAACATGCTTTCCCATGGCTAGTCAAAAAAATTTCTTTAAAATACTCGTACTTATTATCTGGAATGTTTGATATTTCTGTTTAGAACTACATGAGCAATTATGATTTTTTATTAAAAATAAAGCCTTTTATAAAAAAATTGCTGCAATAATTTGACATTTAGAAGTTGAGTCTACACCTTTCAAGAAGTATTGTGTATTGTCACTTGACACTTCTGTTCTGAAACTTCCAGATTTTTTTAAGCAGCAGTAAAATTCGAAACACTACCAGCTTTATAGACTACTGAAAATATTGATCTAAAAAGGGACAGAAGTTTTACAAAAGTTGTCATCCTCTAAAACATTTAAACAGCTATCAGACTTTATAAGCTGACTTTTCTTCTAAGTTAAAGTATAATACACATTACTTTTAAATGACTAAACTAAAAATTAATAATATCTACAATCCAATCTCTTGTGCAATTTTGATTATAAGAGCCAACACCAATAAAGGATTTTCTCTATCTTGACTGTAGTATATATGTATATTATATATATATATATATATATATATATATATATATATATATATATATATATATATGTGTGTGTGTATTCAGTGAAGACTAATTTACTGAACATTTAAATATATATTTTGACCTAATCATTATTTCACAATTATAAATAAAATCATCTGCAAGACAGTGTCTCCATTATAATTAACTTTTTAATATATTAGTATCTGAGGTTTTTAAAGAATTTATAATATTCAGATACTTCTTATGATTTTGATTTTTGTGTGATAATTCCAAGACAACATTTTTTATTATCAGATTCAACAAATAACAGAAAAAATAGATTGGTAATATTGAAATGCTATAACTAGCAACCAGTTTTTCAATGTCCTCTTATTCGAATTCATATCTTGAGATTCTTTTTTATTCTTAAAGGATATTTTCCATAATTTAAGAAAATTTTCTTTTACAGCTTGACTGAAATCTTAAAGATCATTTTATGTTATCAATTGCTGTAACTAATCTGCATTTTCTCAAATGAAAATATTTTATGCCAAATATTGAATACTTTCAATCTATTTTATTTTTGCTAAATTCACATGTTTCAAGTTTTCTCTTTAGGGCACCAGATATGTTTATCAACACATGCAATTTTCATTTCACATGCATACAAACATAACCTAGACTCACTATGTGTCTTGTTGACTGCTGAGATAGACTGTTAAAAGTAGAAATTATTTATATCCAATAATTTGAAACACTGAAATTACAAAAAAAAAAAGAGAGAGAAAATGTTATATTAGATTTCTCCTTAAAAAAGAAAAAAAATCACTTGGTTTTTTTTGAGAAAAAAAACAGTTGGTTTGAACCATGGTTAAAATTATTTAATTGCAGGATAATGTTGGTTGAAAAATATCATTTTTTGTAGAAATTCAATCTAGTTTGGTTGTAAAAACCTTTTTTCACAGCCTGGAAATTTCGATCCGTGCACAAAAAAGTACGCAAAAATGAATTTTATAAACTTATTGGTGCTTCATTTGTAATGGATTAAATAATTATGTTAAAATAAGGCTAACAAATCAGTTGGTTTGAATCATGGTTAAAATCAATTGGTTTAAACCGTGCCAACCATGGTTTTCAAACATTAAAAAGTGGGCCATTTTTACAATCATCTACTCGTCATTATCACTATCTCCATTTGCAATTGTTTTTATTTTCATTGGAACTTTCCCACCGTACTCTGACTATACTCTAAAGGTATGGGAAGTTGCACATGATGTTGTTTTTTCAATAATTT